>CM057348.1:7552264-12775526 GCA_030015575.1 Agapanthus africanus | reverse complement strand
AAAACTGTAAAGTCGTGGCAAGAAGTTTGAAAAGAGTGTGATGATGCTCGATATCGGCGATCTCCTAGATCGTGACACGTGGCAGATGATGTATCCCAGAGCTCAGAAGAAAGGCCTACAGGGGCCGACCAGGCCACCCATGTACCCGACCCGCAAGCAAAAGGCAGCTCTCCTCAGAGCCCCCATACACAAATTGGCTTCCTCGGCCTCTCAGCCCGCCTCCGAGCTATCACAGGACCATGATGCCTCGGCTCTCCCGCTCGTCCCCAGGCCCTCCCATCAAGGCCATTTTCCTCGGTCTCATTGACCGACCAACGATGCCACTCGCAGGCGTAACCGCCGCTCCGCTAATCTCGCCATGCGCGAGATCTCCGCCGGCCACATCCCACGTTCCACGCCATTACGATCCCCATTAACAAGACTGTCTCGCCATTAATAGGAAGATCCGCTTATCACGCGGGTTGTGACGTCGAGAGCGTAACGGCCGGCGTGATTCTCGCGCCTGCCCCTGCATGCTGCCGCCGCTATATAAACCATTCTCTCAGAGAGATCAAGTAAGCCATTTTTACTCCACTAAGCCGTTACTCTGCTCGGATCTCGTTACTGACTTGATCGTCGGAGGGTCCTTGGTGGTACCAAACCACGCCGAGTCTTCCTTGCAGGTACTCGGCGTAAATCTCCTCCAACCATTGAGATCCACACATCGCAGGAGATCACGCTCCAGATCAAATCCCAGCCGTCAATTGCAGCCATCGGTAGATCGACGAGAGACAACATCTGAAGGAGACCGGAAAGCAGCCGTCTCCATCAGCTGGTGCCGTCTGTAAGGAACTAACTCCACAAAAACAAAAGTTCGTCTCCCGATCTCCAACCACATGGCGGGCGATCACCCTGAAGATCCAAGCACCAGCCGGCGCCTGCCCCTCAACGGAGGCGCGGATCATCCTCCGCCGAATGACCTCACCCTCTCCTCCGTTGGCCACCGCCTTGCGGCCGCCGGCAGTCGCGGGTCCCCCAAGCCGGGCTCGGGGGCGAGCGGGAGAGCCGAGGAATCTTGATCCTGTGATAGCTCGGAGGCAAGCTGAGAGGCCGAGGAAGCCAATTTGTGCATGGGGGCTCTGAGGAGAGCCGGCTTGTGCTTGCGGGTCGGGCACAGGGGTGGCCTGGTCGGCCCCTGTAGGCCCTTTCTCTGAGCTCTGGGACACGTCATCCATGTCACGATCTGGGAGATCGACGATATCGAGCATCATCATTAGCCCCCCCTCTCGTCTTGACCGGCCGACGGGTCGGGTCGAGAGTGGTCTGCCGGGCCACCCGGGGTGAGCTCCCTTAGAAGATATCGTCGGGACGTGTTCCCGGGCAATCTGTTGTCTTTTCTGCTAGCGAATTATAGGCGAGACCTCTGCATTTAAGGAAGGTGAGCCGGTTCGTGCGTTCCGTCACTGAAGAGACGGCCCATGTGTCGAGCGTCGGTTGGACGACGCGACGTGTTGTAGACCTGCGGCGTCTGATGGGATGCTGCCCAACGCTGGAGTGACAGGTGGAGCAATCAGGGTCGTCGGACGAAAGAGTCGTTTTTGGCGGGAGATGAAGGGCGTCGTTGGATGAGGGCGATGGCAGCAATAAATAGGGATGGGGTCCACTCCGGGGACCCTACCTTTCCATATCTTCTCGCTTTAAGTCTTGGTAGCTCGGCGCTCTTCTTCCTTAGGCCGGATCTATGGATCGATCCAGAGCTTTGGGTGTCTCGTCCCGGAGGGAGGCCAATGGTGCGACCGCGCCCCCAGCCGGCTGATGGAGGTGGCGTTTCCGATCTCCTTAAGATGTTGTCTCCCGTCGATCTGCCGGAGGCTGCGATTGACGGCTGGGATTTAATCTGGAGCTTGATCTCCTGCGATGTGTGGATCTCAATGGGTTGGAGGAGATTTGCGCCGAGTACCTGCAAGGAAGTCCCGGGATGGTTTGGAACCACCGAGGACCCTCCGACGATCAAGTCAGTAACAAAATCCGAGCAGAGTAACGGCTTAGTGGAATAAAAATGGCTTACCCAGCGTGGAGGACGGAGCGACGATACTCCATATATATACGGCGCGGGAAGACGACCAAGACTGGAGGAAGCCCCTCGTAGAGTTCCTAAGGGACGGTACGCTCCCAGAAGATCGGGGAGCAGCCGCCGTCTTCGGGCCAAAGCCCGTCACTTCATCTGGAGCAATGGAAACCTTTACAAGAAATACTTCACCCAGCCCCTGCTCCGGTGCGTCGACCCCCACAAAACTGACTACGTCCTCTATGAAATCCATGAAGGGGTCGGTGGCGCACACCAAGGGGTCCGAACCTTGATCCAGAAAGCATTGCTCCAGGGGTACTACTGGCCCACTGTTCACGAAGATGCCCGGAAGCTCGTCAGAAGGTGCAAAAGTTGCCAACTCCACGGCAGCATACCACGCCTTCCAGCTACCGAGCTGACCGCCTTAACATCCCCGTGGCCGTTCGCCCAGTGGGGGTTGGACATGATAAGCCAGTTCCCCACCGGTGCGGGCAGGTACAAATATGTCCTCGTCGCGGTAGACTACTTCACAAAGTGGATCGAGGCCGTCCCCATCAGGAAACCGGATGCCGCCACGACCATCAAGTTCCTGCAGAACAATCTGATACTCCGATTCGGCATCCCAAGGTGTATTATCACCGACCACGGGACGAACTTTGAAAATGAAAAAGTGAAAGATTTCTACGGCGAATACCATATCCTTATGAAATTCGCCGTGGTCGCGCACCCCGAATGCAACGGGTAGGCCAAAATTGCCAAACGAGACGTCCTCCGAGGTCTCCGGACCTGCCTAAAAGGACGACAAGGCAGTTGGGTCGAGGAAGTGCCCTGGGTCTTATGGGCCCAGCACACATCAAAGAAGACCCCCACTGGGGAAACCCCCTTCAGCCTATGCTACGGGACCGAGGCAATGGTCCCAGCGGAGACTGGGCTACCCAGTCATCGGGTCAAGCACTTTGACGACGAAACAAACAACTCAGTGCTACGGACCAACCTGGACATCTTGCTGGAGAAGAGAGACCGGGCTCAAATCAGAGCTGCCGCTTACCAGCAACAAACCGTTCGATAGTACAACGCGCGGGTCAAGCGTCGCTCCTTCAAGACCGGAGATCTGGTCTTGCGGCGGAACGAGTTCGTCGATCAATGCAGGCTACACAAGTTTTCCCTAAAGTGGGACGGTGCTTTCTTCGTCTCCGAGATACTCCCCGGTGGAGCCTATCGTTTATAAGACGCGGACGGACGCAAGTTCCCGCGGCCTTACAATACCGAGAAACTCAAGCTGTACCAATAAGACTAAAGCCTACGAGTGTGTACCTCCCCTTTCGTAAGACCATGTAAATGTTCTCTAAAAATCCTTTCTATTTCAAATAAAGGGAATGTTAGAGCATTGCAAAAAGGAGAGTTCAGTCTTTGTGATCAAAGCCCTCGCCAAGAGGCAACCGCGCAGCTTCACTGCCCGGTTATCTTTAGCAGGCCTCCTACGGCCCCTTCGGCGCTAAGGATCAAAGCCCTCATCAAGAGGCAGCCGCGCAGCTATCCTGTCCGGCTATCCCTGGCCGGTAGCTTCCCTACACACAACGCCAGGATCAAAGCCCTCGCCAAGAGGCAACCGCGTAGCTTCACTGCCCAGTTATCCTTAGCAGGCCTCCTACGGTCCCTCCAGCGCTAAGGATCAAAGCCCTCGTCTAGAGGCAGTCGCGCAGCTACCCTACCCAGCTATCCCTGGCCGGTAGCTTCCCTACACGCAACGCCAGGGGTCAAAGCCCTCGCCAAGAGGCAACCGCGCAGCTTCACTACCCGGTTATCCTTGGCAGGCCTCCTACGGCCCCTCCAGCACTAAGGATCAAAGCCCTCGTCTAGAGCCAGCCGCGCAGCTAACCTGCCCGGCTATCCCTGGCCGATAGCTTTCCTACACACAACGCCAGGGATCAAAGCCCTCGTCAAGAGGCAACCACGCAGTTTCACTACACGGTTATCCTTAGCAGGCCTCCTACGGCCCCCTCAATGCTAAGGATCAAAGTCCTCGCCTAGAGGCAGCCGAGCGGCTACCCAGCTCGGCTATCCCCGGCTGGTAGCTCCCTACTCATGACACCAGGATCAAAGCCCTTGCCAAGAGGCACCGGGAAGTAACCCTGCTCGGCCCCATCCTTCAGGACAAAAACCCTCGCCAAGAGGCACCGGCAGTAACCCTGCCCGGCCCTATTCTTAGTAGGCTTCTTACAGCCCCTCCCGTGCTAAGGATCAAAGTCCTCCTTAGAGGCGGCCGAGCCCGACCCTTGCTCGGCTATCCCCGGCTAGTAGCTTCCGACCACAACCGACAGGGATCAAAGTCATCGCCAAGAGGCACCGGGCAGGTAACCCTGCTCGGCCCCCCGTCGCATGAAGGATCAAAGCCCTCCTTAAAGGCGGCCGAGCCCGACCCTTGCTCGGCTATCCCCGGCTGGTAGGTCCCTACCCACGACGCCAGGGATCAAAGCCCTCGCCAAGAGGCACCGAGCAGCTACCCTGCTCGGTCATCCCCGGCTAGTAGGTCCCTACCCACGACGCCAGGGAACAAAGCCCTCATCAAGAGGCACCGATCAGCTGCTCTGCTCGGTCATCCCCGGCTGGTAGCTCCCTACCCATGATGCCAAGGATCCAAGCCCTCGCCTAGAGGCACCGAGCGACTACCCTGCTCGGTCATCCCCGGCTGGTAGGTCCCTACCCACGACATCAGGGATCAAAGCCCTCACCAAGAGGCACCGAGCAGCTACCTGCTCGGTCACCCCCGGCTGGTAGCTCTCTACCCACGACGCCAGGGATCCAAGCCCTCGCCTAGAGGCACCGAGTTGCTACCCTGCTTGGTCATCCCGGGCTGGGAGGTCCCTACCTACGACGCCAGGGATCAAAGCCCTCTCCAAGAGACACCGAGCGGCTACCCTGCTCGGTCACCCCCGGCTGGTAGCTCCCTACCCACAACGCCAAGGATCCAAGCCCTCGCCTAGAAGCACCGAGCGGCTACCCTGCTCGGTCATCCCCGGCTGGTAGGTCCCTACCCATGACGCCAGTGATCAATGCCCTCGCCAAGAAGCACCGAGCGGCTACCCTTCTCGGTCGTCCCCTGATGGTAGCTACCTACCCACGACGCCAGGGATCAAAGCCCTCGCCAAGAGGCATTTGAAACCCTCAGAGTGAGGACACCGAGCTCTTTTCGGCTCGGCACATCTAGCAGCGGGCAGCCTACTGCCCATCAAACGCGCGGATCTGAAGCACTCTCCAAGAGACACCTGGTCTATATAAGCCTGAGCGATCCCCCGTCGACTCCGGGGCATGGAGATGCCTTCTTTCCAACAAGATCAACTCGGCGCGCGATCGCCAGACAAAGAACTGACCTGACATGGAAGCTCAACAGTGCAAATCTGAATATTCTACGAGTATTCTTCACCGAACAAAGGATAAGGTGCAAGCAATGAAACAGCAAAAGTTTTATTCGCTTAAAAACCAATATCTTTACAAGGGTATTGTGGGCTCCCCAGCCTTATCAAATGGCCTGGAAGCTTACAAAAAGAGAGACGAGGAAATCTAGAAAAAAATAAAAAGCCTAAGTCACAAGCCCCCTACGCCTCACTTCCCTCATCACTGTCTGTCGGAGGCTTGACCACCGAGAGCGGAACCGAGCACGGAGCTCACCATCGGCAAACTCAGGAAACTGCTCCTTGACGGCATCAAGAGCCTTGTTCCACGCGACGGCGGTATACTCACCAAGTTCGGCGTAAAACTGCTCCGACACCTTGTAATCGGCCACCACCTTCCTAGCCCGAACCTCGGCGACCTCGGCCGCCTGGAGCACCCCCTCGGCATCCCTCCTGCTGGCATCTCTCTCCTTCTTCATGGCCGCGAAGCGATCGGCCAGTTCCGTCAGCTTCGCCTCAACGATTCTGTGGGCCTCGCTCAGGCGACGCTAGGACTCCCGACACATTAAGACGGCAAGCTCGCGGACTCCGATCGGGCTGCCAGGACATCGGCCCTCCCCCTCTCCAGACGCAAGTCACGTCGCAGGACCTCGGCCTTTGAAGAAGACTCTCCCACTGGCCTCGCAGCATGGAAAGCCCCCTCGGCCTCCATGCGGGTAACAAGGGCGCAGTATTGAAGAACCTGACGAGAAACGGATGAGAAACCTCGAGACGCTCGAGCCAAAGAAAGAAGAGTAAAAACAACATGAGAAGGAGTTCGTACCAGAACCGCCTCTTGAGCGATGGCCGCCACTTGGGCTCTAAGGGTGCCATGTGGGAGCTTGCCCCCTGCCGACTCCTCCATTCCAGTGAGCAGGCCGGCAGCAACGGAAAGCCCAGACGGAACCATGAAAACGGCATCCCCTTCCTGCACGGGAATTCCCTCAGGGACCCTCGACGGCGGTGCACGAGAGACCGTCCTCTTCCTCTTAAGGGGAGTCCCGTCTTCACTCTCCCCTACATCCCTCTTCTGGGGCTCAGAAACCCGTGGACGCCTCACGCCGCTGCCGGGACAATCGCCAGGAGCTCTCGGCGAAGCAGACGCCCCGCCACCGGCAGAACATTCGGCGCAGGGCTCGAGACGGCCGGGGGCGTGGCAGCACCACTGGCCTTCCTCTGGGACGAGACACCCAAAGCTCTGGATCGATCCATAGATCCAGCCTAAGGAAGAAGAGCGCCGAGCTACCAAGACTTAAAGCGAGGAAGATATGGAGAGATAGGGGACCCGGAGTGGACCCCATCCCTATTTATTGCTGCCATCGCCCCCATCCAACGGCACCCTTCATCTCCGGCAAAAACGACCCCTCGCGTCCGACGACCCTAATTGCTCCACCTGTCACTCCAGCATTGGGCTGCATCCCATCGGACGCCGCAGGTCAACAACACGTCTCGCGCCCAACCGACGCTCGACACGTGGGCCGCCGCTTCAGTGACGGAACACACGAACCAGCGCACCTTCCTTAAATGCAGAGATCTCTCCCATGATTCGCTAGCAGAAAAGACAACAGATTGCCCGGGGACACGTCCCGACGATATCTTCGAAGGGAGCTCACCCCGGGTGGCCCGGCAGTCCACTCTCGACCCGACCCGTCAGCTGGTCAGGACGAGAGTGGGGGGCTAATGATGATGCTCAACATCGGCGATCTCCCAGATCATGACACGTGGCAGATGACGTGTCCCAGAGCACAGAAGAAAGGGTCTACAGGGGCCGACCAAGCCACCCCTGTGCCCGACCCGCAAGCACAAGCTGGCTCTCCTCAGAGCCCCCATGCACAAATTGGCTTCCTCGACCTCCCAGCTCGCTTCCGAGCTATCACAGGACCAAGATGCCTCGGCTCTCCCGCTCGCCCCCAAGCTCTCCCGCCGAGGCCATTTTCCCTCGGTCTTCATCGACCGACCAACGGTGCCACTCGCAGGCGTAATCGCCACTCCGCGAACTCGCCATGCGCGAGATCTCCGTCGACCACATCCCACGTCCACGCCATTACGATCCCCATTAACGAGCCTGTCTCGCCATTAATAGGAAGATCCGCTTATCACGCGGGCGTGACATCGGGAGCGTAACGGCCGGCGTGATTCTCGCGCCTGCCCCTGCATGCTGCCGCCGCTATATAACCCCTCTCCCAGAGGGATCAAAGTAAGCCATTTTTATTCCACTAAGCCGTTACTCTGCTCGGATATTGTTACTGACTTGATCGTCGGAGGGTCCCTCGGTGGTACCAAACCATCCCGGGACTTCCTTGCAGGTACTCGGCGCAAATCTCCTCCAACCCATTGAGATCCACACATCGCAGGAGATCAAGCTCCAGATCAAATCCCAGCCGTCAATCGCAGCCATCGGCAGATCGATGGGAGACAACATCTGAAGGAGACCGGAAAGATCCGCCTCCCTCCCCAGCCTTATAAAACGGCCCGGAAAGCTTACAAAAAGAGAGCCGAGGCTAATCAAAAATCATGGGCGTGTCAGCAAGGGGTCCATCAAACCCCTGCGAGACTCCGCACCCCCCGCCAGCAGTAGAGGCCGACAGCCACCCGATGAAGAAGGCCAGGGACCGTGAGCCGATCACTTTTGACGACGGGGACTTCATGGAATATCTCTGCCACACAACGACCCTCTAGTGATCATTTCTCGGGTCCACCAATACGAGGTGCACAGGATACTGGTCAATTCGGGTAGAGCGCCAGACATCCTCTTCTACGACTGTTTTCTGCGCATGGGGCTCACCCCGGCAGACCTAAGGCCGACCTAGCACGTCCTTTCAGTGTTCACCAACCACTCCATCCCTGCGGAAGGGGTGGTCACTCTGCAGTTTAACGTCGGGGAGGCCGGCCGTACGCGAACATTGCCTGTGGGGTTCATCGTAGCAAGAATCCCGTCGGCCTAAAACATCCTCCTCGGCCGCCCGACGCTGAACTCACTCCGGAAATAGATATCGACCTATCACCTGGCAATGAAGTTTCCACTCAATCAGGGTGGGATAGGTCGGGTCTACGGAGACCAATGGGTCGCAAAGGTATGCCTCACCGAGATGTCTTTGTCCGAGCAGCCGGCCTAAGAAGCCGAGGTTGAAGACGACATCAAAGGCTCGCTGGACATCCAAGATGAGCAAAAAGAGGTTCGGGGGGACCCCAGTCGAACCACTGACCGAGGTGCCCCTGGCAGAGGGGAACGATGAAAAACCGTCCAAGTCGGATCACTTCTGACAGGAACTTAGCGGGAGAACCTGATCGGTTTCCTCAGAAAAAACTCCGACGTCTTCGTCTGGGCGCCTGCTGACATGCCAGGATCGACCTCAAGATCATTTCTCACAAGCTCAGGGTTGACCCTACGGCCCGACCCGTCAGGCAGAGGAAGCGAAGATTCGCCCCGGTCAAACAGAAGGCTATCGAAGACGAAGTTGATCGGCTTCTCACCGCCAACTTCATCCAGAATGTACCATACTCGGTGTGGCTGGAGAATGTAGTTCTGGTCAAGAAGTCAAGCGAAAAGTGGCATATGTGTGTCGACTTCACCGATCTCAATAAGGCCTGCCCCAAGGACAACTACCCCCCCTCGGATAGATCAGCTCATCGACAGCTCGGCCGGCCACGAGCTGTTGAGTTTCATGGATGCTTTCTCGGCTACAATCAAATCCGTATCAATCCGGCAGACGAAGATCTTACCGCATTCACTACGGACCGGGGGGTATATTGCTACAAGGTGATGCCCTTCGGCTTCAAGAACGCCGGAGCTACGTACTAACGGTTGGTCAACCGCATGTTCAAACCGCAGATCGGCAAGAATATGGAAGTCTACGTCGACAACATGCTTGTCAAGTCTATTTCGTCGGCCGACCACGCCAAGGACCTGGGTGAGGCCTTCGAAGTACTCCGCAAGTTCAAAATGAAGCTAAACCCCGCCAAATGTGCATTTGGAGTCACCGGGGAAAAGTTTCTCGGTTTCATGGTTACTCACCATAGAATCGAGGTAACCCAGAGAAAATCGACGCTATCCTCAACATGGCCGTGCCCAAGTCCAACGTAGAGATCATGCGGCTCACGGGGCGAGTGGCCGCTCTGAGCTGTTTTATGTCAAGGTCGGGGAAGAAGTGCCTCCCGTTCTTCAAAGCTCTGAGGAAGATCCCGAGGTTCGTGTGGTCGGAGGAGTGCCAGATCGCTTTCGACCAATTGAAGAGGCACCTCGTGACCCCACCACTGCTCACCCGACCAGTCGAAGGAGACGAGCCGTCGCTATATCTGGCGGTATCCGACCAAGCAGCGGGCTCGGTGCTCGTCCGAGAGTTCGATGGAGTGCAGAAGCCGGTGTCCTATGTGAGCCACGTCTTCAAGGACGCAGAAACGAGGTATCCAGCCATAGAAAAGATTGTCTTGGCACTCGTGGTGACCTCAAGGAAGCTACGGCACTACTTCCAGGCACACACCATCCTCATCCTCACCGAGCGCCCATTGGGGGTTATCCTCGCATCACCGGAATCCTCAGGCCGCTTAGAGAAGTGGAGATGGGAGCTATCTCAGTTCGACATAAAATATTGCCCGAGGCAGGCCATCAAAGCGCAGGCCCTGGTCGATTTCATCGTTGAATTCACCATCCCCAGCAAAGAACCGGAATCCGCGCCAGCCCTCGCAGCCCGACACCCCATCGCGGAGAGGCCCAGCTCGGTCCCAGAGTGGGTCATTTATGTTGATGGTTCTTCAACCAAGGAAGGCTGTGGTGCCGGCCTCACCATCCGGGGCCCGAACGAGGCAGAAATGGAGTACTTTATGAAGCTCGGATTCAAGGCCTCAAACAACACGGCAGAGTACGAGGCCCTACTGGCTGGACTGCGCATGGCCTCCGGGCTGGGGCTGAAGACGATTCGAATCCGCAGCAACTCAGCCTTAGTCGTCGGCCAAGTGACCGTCCGCTTCGAGGCTCGGGAACCCCTGATGATGAAGTACCTCGACGAAGTAAGGAAGCTTCGGAAAAACTTTGACAAAGTCCAGGTGGAGCAAATACCCAGGCAGCTCAATGCCAAAGCCGACGCCCTGAGCAAGCTGGCTTCATCCTACTCGGCCAACAACAAGCGGTCTATCCTCTTCGAGACCTTACCCCAGCGCAACGTGGAGGACGGAGCGACGATGCTCCATATATATATGGCGCGGGAAGACGACCAAGACTGGAGGAAGCACCTCGTAGAGTTTCTAAGGGATGGTACGCTCTCAGAAGATCGGGGAGCAGCCCACCGTCTTCGGGCCAAAGCCCGTCACTTCATCTGGAGCAATGGAAACCTTTACAATAAATCCTTCACCCAGCCCCTGCTCCGGTGCGTCGACCCCCATGAAACCGACCACGTCCTCCGTGAAATCCATGAAGGGGTCGTTGGCGCACACCAAGGGCCCGAACCTTGATCCAGAAGGTATTGCTCCAGGGGTACTACTGGCCCACTGTTCACGAAGACGCCCAGAAGCTCGTCAGAAGGTGCAAAAGTTGCCAACCCCACGGCAGCATACCACGCCTTCCAGCTACCGAGCTGACCGTCTTAACATCCCCGTGGCCGTTCGCCCAGTGGGGGTTGGACATGATAGGCCAGTTCCCCACCGGTGCGGACGGGTACAAATATGTTCTTGTCACGGTTGACTACTTCACAAAGTGGATCAAGGCCATCCCCATCAGGAAACCGGATGCCGCCACGACCATCAAGTTCCTGCAGAACAATCTGATACTCCGATTCGGCATCCCAAGGTGTATTATCACCGACCACGGGACGAACTTCGAAAATGAAAAAGTGAGATTTCTGCGGCGAATACTATATCCTCATGAAATTCGCCACGGTCGTGCACCCCCAATGCAACAGGCAGGCCGAAGTTGCTAACCGAGACGTCCTCCGAGATCTCCGGACCCGCCTAGAAGGACGACAAGGCAGTTGGGTCGAGGAACTGCCCCGGATCTTATGGGCCCTGCGCACATCAAAGAAGACCCCTACTGGGGAAACCCCCTTTAGCCTCTTCTACGGGACCGAGGCAATGGTCCCAGCGGAGATCGGGCTACCCAGTCATCGGGTCGAGCATTTCGACGACGAAGCAAACACCTCGGCGCTACGGACTAACCTGGACATCTTGCTGGAGAAGAGAGACTGGGCTCAAATTAGAGTTGCCGCTTACCAGCAACAAACCGCTCAATACTACAACGCGCAGGTCAAGCGTCGCTCTTTCAAGACCGGAGATCTGGTCTTGCGGCGGAACGAGTTCGTCGATCAAAGCAGGCTACACAAGTTTTCCCCAAAGTGGGACGGTCATTTCCTCGTTTCCGAGGTACTCCCCGGCGGAGCCTATCATTTACAAGACGCGGACGGACGCAAGTTCCCGCGGCCTTACAACGCCGAGAAGTTCAAGCTGTACCAATGAGACTAAGGCCTACGAGTGTGTACCTCTCCTTTCACAAGACGATGTAAATGTTCTCTAAAAATCCTTTCTATTTCAAATAAAGGGAATGTTAGAGCACTGCAAAAAGGAGGAGTTCTGTCTTTGTGATCAAAGCCCTCGCCAAGAGGCAAACGCGCAGCTTCACTGCCCGGTTATCCTTAGCAGGCCTCCTACGGCCTCTTTGGCGCTAAGGATCAAAGCCCTCGTTTAGAAGCAGCCGCGCAGCTACCCTGCCCGGCTATCCCTGGCCGGTAGCTTCTCTACACACAAGGCCAGGGATCAAATCCCTCGTTAAGAGGCAATCGCGCAACTTCACTACCCGGTTATCCTTAGCAGGCCTCCTACGGCCCCTCCAGCGCTAAAGATCAAAGCCCTCGTCTAGAGGCAGCCGCGCAGCTACCTTGCTCGGCTATCCTTGGCCGGTAGCTTCCCTACACGCAACGCCAGGGGTCAAAGCCCTCGCCAAGAGGCAACCGCGCAGCTTCACTGTCCGGTTATCCTTAGCAGGCCTCCTACGGCCCCTCTAGCGCTAAGGATCAATGCCCTCGTCTAAAGGCAGCCGCGCAGCTACCCTGCCCGGCTATCCCTGGACGGTAGCTTCCCTACACACAATGCCAGGGATCAAAGCCTTCGCCTAAAGGCAGTCGAGCGGCTACCCTGCTCGGCTATCCCCGGCTGGTAGCTCCCTACCCATGACGCCAGGGATCAAAGCCCTCGCCAAGAGGCACCAGGCAGTAACCCTGCTCGGCCCTATCCTAAAGGACAAAATCCCTCGCCAAGAGGCACCGGGCAATAACCCTGCCCGGCCCCCATCCTTACTAGGCTTCTTACAGCCCCTCCCACGCTAAGGATCAAAGTCCTCCTTAGAGGCGGGCGAGCCCGACCCTTGCTCGGCTATCCCCGGCTGGTAGCTTTCTACCACAGCCGACAGGGATCAAAGTCCTCACCAAGAGGCACCGGGCAGTAACCCTGCTCGGCCCCTGTCCTGAAGGATCAAAGCCCTCCCTAGAGGCGGCCGAGCCCGACCCTTGCTCGGCTATCCCCAGATGGTAGGTCCCTACCCACGACGCCAGGGATCAAAGCCCTCGCCAAGAGGCACTGAGCAGCTGCCCTGCTCGGTCATCCCCGGCTGGTAGGTCCCTACCCACGACGCCAGGGATCAAAGCCCTCGCTAAGAGGCATCGAGTAGCCGCCCTGCTCGGTCATCCTCGGCTGGTAGCTCCCTACCCACGACGCCAGGGATCCAAGCTCTCGCCTAGAGGCACCGAGCGGCTACCCTGCTCCGTCATCCCCGGCTGGTAGGTCCCTACCCACGACGCCAGGGATCAAAGCCCTCGCCAAGAGGCATCGAGCGGCTACCCTACTCGGTCACCCCCGGCTGGTAGCTCCCTACCAACGACGCCAGGGATCCAAGCCCTCGTCTAGAGGCACCGAGCGGCTACCCTGCTCAGTCATCCCCGGCTGGTAGCTCCCTACCCACGACGCCAGGGATCAAAGCCCTCGCCAATAGGCACCGAGTTGCTACCCTGCTCGGTCACCCCAGGCTGGTAGCTCCCTCCCCATGACGCCAGGGATCCAAGCCCTCACCTAGAAGCACCGAGCGGCTACCCTGCTTGGTCATCCCCGGCTGGTAGCTCCCTACCCACGACGCCAGGGATCCAAACCCTCACCAAGAGGCAGCCGAGCAGCTACCCTGCTCGGTCATCCCCGGCTGGTAGCTACCTACCCACGACTCCAGGGATCGAAGCTCTCGCCAAGAGGCATCTGAAGCCCTCAGAGTGAGGACACCGAGCTCTCTTCGGCTCGGCACATCTGTAGCGGGTAGCCTACTGCCCATCAAACGCCGCCGATCTGAAGCACTCTCCAAGAGACACCAGGTCTATATAAGCCTGAGCGATCCCCCCTCGACTTCGGGGCCATAGAGATACCTTCTTTCCAACGAAATCAACTCGGCGCGCGATCGCCAGACAAAGAACCGACCTCACATGGAAGCACAACAGTGCAAGTCCGAATATTCTATGAGTATTCTTCACCGAACAAAGGATAAGGTGCAAGTAATGAAACAGCAAAAGTTTTATTCGCTTAAAAACAAATATCTTTACAAGGGTATTGTGGGCTCCCCAGACTTATCAAATGGCCCGGAAGCTTACAAAAAGAGAGATGAGGAAATATAAAAAAAAATAAAAAGCCTAAGTCACAAGCCCCCCCTACGCCTCACTTCCCTCATCACTGTCTGCCGGAGGCTTGACCATCGAGAGCGGAACCCGAGCACGGAGCTCACCATCGGCAAACTCAGGAAACTGCTCCTTGACGACATCAAGAGCCTTGTTCCACGCGACGGCGATATACTCGCCAAGTTTGGCGTAAAACTGCTCCGACACTTTGTAATCGGCCACCGCCTTCCTAGCCCGAACCTTGGCGACCTCGGCCGCCTGGAGCACCCTCTCGGCATCCCTCCTGCTGGCATCTCTCTCCTTCTTTATGGCCGCGAAGCGATCGGCCAGTTCCGTCAGCTTCGCCTCAACGATTCGGTGGGACTCGCTAAGGCGACGATAGGACTCCCGACACATTAGGACGGCAAGCTCCGCGGACTCCGATCGGGCTGCCAGGACATCGGCCCTCTCCCTCTCCAGACGCAGGTCACGTCGCAGGAGCTCAGCCTCCGAAGAAGACTCTCCCACTGGCCTCGCAGTATGGAAAGCCCCCTCGGCCTCCATGAGGGTAACAAGGGCGCAGTGTTAAAGAACCTGACGAGAAACGGATGAGAAACCTCGAGATGCTCGAACCAAAGAAAGAATAGTCAAAACAACACGAGAAAGAGTTCGTACCTAAACCGCCTCTTGAGCTATGGCCGCCACTTAGGCCATAGGGTGCCACGCGGGAGCTTGCCCCCTGCCGACTCCTCCATTCCAGCGAGCAGGCCGACAGCAACGGAAAGCCTAGACGGAACCATGAAAACGGCATCCCCTTCCTCCACGGGAATTCCCTCAGGGACCCTCGACGGCAGTGCACGAGAGACCATCCTCTTCCTCTTAAGGGGAATCCCGTCTTCACCCTCCCCAGCATCCCTCGTCTGGGGCTCAGAAACCCGTAGACACCTCAGGCCGCTGCCGGGACAATCGCCAGGAGCTCTAAGCGAAGCAGATGGCCCCGCCACCAGTAGAACATTCGACGCAGGGCTCGAGACAGCCGGGGGAGCGGCCACACCACCGGCCTCCCTCCGGAACGAGACACCCAAAGCTCTGGATCGATCTATAGATCCGGCCTAAGGAAGAAGAGCGCCGAGCTACCAAGACTTAAAGCGAGGAAGATATGGAGATATAGGGGCCCCGGAGTGGATCCCATCCCTATTTATTGCTGCCATCGCCTTCATCCAACGGCGCCCTTCATTTCCCGCCAAAAACGGCTCTTTCGTCCGACGACCCTGATTGCTCCACCTGTCACTTCAGCATTGGGCTGCATCCCATCAGACGCCGCAGGTCTACAACACATTGCGTCGTCCAACCGACGCTCGACACGTGGGCCGTCTCTTCAGTGACGGAACGCACGAACTAGCGCACCTTCCTTAAATGCAGAGATCTCGCCCATGATTCGCTGGCAAAAAAGACAACAGATTGCCCGGGGACACGTCCCGACGATATCTTCGAAGGGAGTTCACCCCGGGTGGCCCGGCAGTCCACTTTCGACCCGACCCGTCAGCCGGTCTGGATTTGGTTACACGTCGGATAAAGTATACATTATTCTCTAATCCCCTTTATTTTTCTGGAATCGAACCTCACACTCTTCTCAGAAGGGGAAGCGTCACACCAACTGAGCTATAGCTTTGATAATAACAATAAACCAAGGAATAAAAGTTAAAATGGTACTCGGTAGTCGGTATTACCTTACAGTTTTGAATTTAAGATAAACTCTAAAAAAAGAACCAAACAAGAGTTATGCTGCCTCTCTACACCCAAAAAGGGGATATAATTTCATTAATAGTGGCAGGCTAATAGTAGATTTACAAAACCAGCAAACAGTGGCCCAATATTCTAACCAAGTCATAGGGCCGGTCCAGCCCATGAAAATACTTCTCTCGGTACCCAAAGGATATTTCTGTAATTCGTAGATTTGCTCAAACGCTGTTGCCTGTTCCAACTAAGACATCCAATCAGAACAGAAAAGCCTTGGTTCCGAAGGCATGAACCACTACGGCGTCAGATCCGTCATTTTGACACCGAGCAAGTGGCGCCTTTCTCTCTCTATAACTATTAATCAACAAACTGCTCCCCTCAATTTAGAGAGAGAGAGAGAGAGAGAGATGGAGAGGGGAAAGCGAAACGACAGAGAAGGCAGCGTGCTGAAGACGACGCTGGTAGTGCTGGGAGGCCTGGTGCTGAGCTGGCTCACCATGGAGACCGCTTTCAAGCCCTACCTCGATCGGATCCGGGGTTCTATCGACCGATCTGACCCGAACCACGACTCCGATAACGACGATCCCCACGGATCCGTTAAGGGCGAAGCCTCCAAAGACCACGACTAGTTTACGAACCGTAAGATCTCTCTCTCCCTCTCTCTCTCGCATTTCTTTGGTTTTGACCCGATTAGGGTTTTGGATCCGCTAGGGTTTATGGAGAATTAGTCTAATCAGATTCTAAATTGGATCAAATATCAGAAAATAGCGTAGTTTTCCTCTGTGTATTGCTATGATTTACCTTTTATGCTTTGATTTGCGCTGTTTTGTTTGAAATGGTTGAACTTTCATTGTAAATTGCTCCCCTTGTCACGATTGCTAGGGATTGCTTATGCAACATATTTGGTAGATTAATAGGGTTGGAATTTGACGACGAGGGATAAATGAAGTAAAATTACTTGATGATAGGCTAATCTTATTTTACTACTATGCATTGGGTAGTTATAGTTTACAAGAAGCTACCATCCAAAATTTTGAAGATGTGATCTATGAGAGGAACCGCTATTCATGAACTTATAAATGCATTCAATTATTAATAATGTATTTGAAAGAAGATAGAGGTGGTTTTCATCAAGGATTGAGATGGTTTGAGATTGAGCAATAACAAATTAAGTGCGCCAGGAGTGGCCATATTGTAGTTAATGGAGAAAGGAGGACCAGATGCAGGTCTAAACGGATATGGATGGAGGCAATTTGAAAGGTAATCCTAGGTTTTTAATGTAATTGAGGAACGCCCCTTAAGTAAGATGAGTGGCAGTAAAGAAATCTTAAACCAAGCCCAATCAGTTTGGCATAAATTAAGCATTGTCGTATTTTATAGTGTATTTGAAGCTTAATTCTCTTGTTGATAATCAATTGAAAATTGCATGGAATTGAAGCATGTTAGAAAGCGTACTTGTGATTTAAGGAAAGAAGAGGAGTAACTGTTGTGAGTGGTGCTAGATGGAATTTTAGGAGGGCCGTCAATGGATCAGACCAAGAACAAATGGGCAGATGTGTCTTGAGGAGTTGACCTGGCTCAAGGAAGAAATGGTACATGAAAAACATTATCTTGATTTCCAAATGTTATAGGCTAACCAGCTTATACTTCAACTTGTTCAGATGGACAATTATAAACTTTTAAATATTTTTAAAAAAAAATTGTTGTAGGATTTTTTATCATTACCTTATGCCTTAGAACTATCTATTCTATTCAATATAAATGATTATATAAACTTCAATTTCTGTGTTGTTGAGGGAGAGGTTGAAACTTTTCCGTGGTGGATTTAGGGCTTTAGAAGAAGCACGACCATGGTAGATCTCGAGTGTCTATATTTTTTTCACTTTCTTCGTACTACTGTTGATCCCTGTAACAATTCTCAATTCCGACAGTTTTATTGTCAGTTGCTTTTGCTTATTTCACGAGAGATCCCATCCTATGGAGTAACTTTATGTGAAAAATGCTTTTTTCTACATGGAGAGTTAAGAGGAAAATTTCACGAAGCAAGCTCTAGAGATCATGTATGTAGGTTGAATAGTTGGTATGTAAAGCAAGCTTCTAGGACTTAGGTTCATAGCTGTTAAATTGAATTTTCATTTGACTGAATCATAAATAGATGTTGAATCAAAGTTTTTTTTCTGTCCCCTGATAGCTTCTTGGAGTTAAAAAGGATGAGTCCAAGATTATGTCACAACATAAATAATTTCCTCAAACAACTGTCTAAATATAAGCATGCTAAGGATTTGAGAGAAGCATAGCATGAAAGACTCTAAGAGTGCATCTAGTCCCACTGGTCTTTAATCAAAATTAAAGGTGAAAGATAGGATTTTGCTCCAGGGTCCAGTAAGATTAGGAGCATTGTGGCAATATTTGACTATAACAAACCTTGCTATATGTTTTTATGTCAGTCTGTATTGTCTATTTGTTCATGCACATATGGATGCTGTACTTGAATTGAATAATGAAGTATGCTAAAGGGACAGCAACTCTATGTGAGATATGGTATATATTTTTGCAAAATTGTTGCCATTATTGACACAAGATTATGATAGTAGGTTTTTCATTGTCACTTGTGTGTAAGTTGGATTCTGTATCATTACCCGTATAACCTAAATCATGCTATTTATTATATTCAATGTAAATAGTGTGTGTGCACCCGCGCTCTCTCTTCCCTGAGGTATGTAGGCATTACTAGAATCAGAACCAAATTATCTGGTGTTTACGCCTTATTTCTCTCATTGCTCTCACTATTATTCGTCTTGACACAAGTTGTAAACTTTCCATCTCTTACATTTTACACTGCGCATAGAGGAAACAAATACTCCTGCGCATCATAATTGACTTGAGGCTATTCTCACTAAGAGTTCAATTTAGTGTGTATTAATTCCACTTTCTTCAAAACACATGAACATTCAGTAGTTAATTCTTATTTACGTGCTGGGTGATACCAGATTGATTGTATTAGGTATGTTTAATTTTTGAATGCATGTTGTAACTAGCAAGGGCCCCTGCGTAATGCAACGGTACCGTGTCCAAAGTGAAGAAAAATCATATTGATTTAAAAGTTTATTGTTATATGATTTGTAAATTGTAATATTTCATATTTATGAACTTCATATATATGTAAATATATGAATAATTAACTTGTAAATAATTTGGTATTTTTCTTCAATTTTTAATATTTTCTTTGCTCATAGCATACGAAAATCATGAAATTTTTAAAAATCTCAAAATTTTCTTTTTTCTTCGGTTTTTCAGTATTTCGTTTGTTATAACACACAAAAATTACGAAATATACAAAAAATCCCAAAAAAAATTGTTTTCTTCACATTTTCAATATTTTGTACGCAATGCATGAATATGGCACACGAATATGACGACATTTTTAAATATCATAATTTTTGTTTTCTTTGATTTTCCAATATTTTACTTGCTATAACACCAGAAAAATCATGAAATATTCAAAAATAAAAAATTGCCTTCTTTGTTTTTTCAATATTTTTCATGATAGTATACAAAATCTCAAAAATTTTAAAAATCTTAAAACTTTCTGTTTTCTTCCTTTTTTTCCGTATTATGGCATGCTATAACATATGAAAATCATGGATCAAAATCTCAATTTTTTGTTTTCTTCGATTTTTAAATATTCTGCATCCTATCATATGACAATCGCGAAATTTATAAAAAATCCCAAGATTATTTATTTTCTTCAAATTTATAATATTTTGCACGCTGCCGCACGAATATTGCGTAATGTTTAAAAAATCTCAAACTTTTCTATTTTCTTTTGGTTTCAATATTTTGCTTGATATAGCACACGAAAATCACGTATAAAAAATCTTTTAAAAAATTCAGCTTTCTTCAACTTTTCGATATTTTGCGTGATATATAGCATAAAAAGTCGCGAAATTTTAAGACTCAATTTTCTGTGCTATTTGATTTTCAATATTTTACTTACTGCACACAAAAATCGTGATATCTACAAAAATCTCAAAATTTTAAAGGATATAACACATGAAAATAGTGTTTTTCTCAAAATGTCAGAATTTTCTGTTTTCTTTGGTTTTTAAATAATTTTTTGCAATACCAAACGAAAATAGCGAAATTTTTAACTCAAAAATCTTTTC
Organism: Agapanthus africanus; assembly: GCA_030015575.1. NCBI lineage: Eukaryota > Viridiplantae > Streptophyta > Magnoliopsida > Asparagales > Amaryllidaceae > Agapanthus > Agapanthus africanus. The sequence goes on along the minus strand of CM057348.1, from coordinate 12,755,527 downwards.
TGTTTTTTTCCCTCGATTTTTCAAATATTTTAGCACTAAAAAATCGTGAAAATTTTCAATATTTTGCAACAAATTCTAATTAGTGAAAGAAAAAATAGAAAGAGAATTTGAAGGAGTCGGATTAGAATTTTTCCGCCATATATGTCTTTGTTGTATTGGATAAAAGAGTGATAAAATATTGAGTAGGGAGCTTATAAATTTTTTTCCATAACCCAAACATGGTAAGAGAATTAAATAGGGGCTAGATAACATTTTTCCACTAAAGTCCAAGCAGTATAAGAAATATTCACTAATATAGCTTTATATATTATATAGATAGATAGTTGGCTTCATTAAGGTCAAGGTTTTGTGAAAGTCAACTATGACTTGGTTATTGAGAATCTTTCATGAGATTGTAACAAGAAAAAATAAGAATTAAAACACAAAGGCTGTGTATGTGAGCAGCCTGGCTAAACATACGTGTAGCTCATTTTTATTGGAATTTGGATGGATCCAAACAACTCACTGAATTAGTTGTAAATGCTTAGGTTAGCTGTATTCTATACTATTCATATCTATTATTCATCTTTTCCCCCCTCACAGATTCAATATATAACCTCTCTTGTTGTATCAATGATCAATTTACAGGCTCCGGAAAATAAAACGCTTATGCATATGCGATGTTCAGGAAGTTGGCCAGGCTTGAAAACTCAATTGTCTCACGGAGAACCTTATTGTACCAAATCGTAGAGTTTTGTTTATGGCTAGCTTTGTAATGAAGAAGATTATATGTAGCATGTCATTAGAACTGTGAAGTTTCAGGTTTGATCCTCTGAAATTGAACCATTAGAGAGAGGATGGATTGCTATGTGAAAACTGCTATGGGGTCTTTTTCCCCCTTGGGAACTCAGACCCCACAACAGGCCATATTATACAGCACAATAGCAGTTTTTACATGAGCAGACCATCTAAGAGGAAAACATACATTGAAAACAAAAATAAGAAAACCAACACATAAACAAGCAATATCCAATGAGGCTTCAGATGTGATTTTGCTTTTTCATTCTGAAGATGGGCAGGGATGACATGTCAAGTATAACGAGCCTTTGAACTGCTGCAGGAAGTTTCGTTGGTGAGAAAGAGCAGGAAAACTTGTTTTTGAGGCAGTCTTTTGCTAGGAAATCGGCAACTCAATTGCCCTCACGGAAAATATGAATGACCTTGAATTTTAACTTCTTGAGTAAAAATCGGATAGCCTTGACAATGTAGTACAATCTCCAAGGAATTCTACGATTCTAATTCACAGCATCAGCAAAAAGTTTAGAGTCAGTTTCCACCTCAATATTACCCAGATTAAGTGCCGACATTGAATTAAACCATCAATCATAGCTTTACCTTAAGCTTCCAGAATGCAACTGTCACCATTAAAAAATTCTGGAGCAAAAATAATGTTGCCTTCAGCATTTCGTAACACTCCACCACCAGCAGAATCATCCACGTCATCTTTTGTTCCAACCACATTAAGTTTAAGCTTTACCCAAGGCAGGCTTAGTTCAGTTAACTACAAGGAATTGCCTAGCTCTCTGAATAGGATTAAAGTCATCAGCAATGTTTAAATTTATTAAAATACAGTCAGCAGATTAAGAAGCTCCAAGTTTGTTATAAGTTTTGGCCAAGTTCCTTTTTGCCGGAACATCGATACCTTTTACCGTTCTTGTTTATCAATAACCTATATAAGCTTCTTATTAAATTGGGTTTAGTTTCTTTGATTTGAGTTCAATTCCGACCATTTTACTTGTTATAGTTGGTCTAGTTGGTCGCCTTAGCGCAACAGCTTATGGTCTTAAACAGGGTCGAAAGAAACAAACAGTAGCAGGATCATCATAAGCTTGAAAGTCAACCTGAAATCTATCTATAAATCTTGCTATATTCAACACTGACAATAGCATTAGGGCATCTGAGGGATTAATCTATGCTAGTGTTTTGCATGTGGGATGCTCAGAGTTTAATATGGATATCTTTATAACCTTAACTAAAATGTTTCTTAAATCCTATAATTTTAATCAGAAGTCTTTAAGAAACCTTTTTAAATCTTGTCTATGATGCTAACATATACCGACGGAACATGAACTTTCCCTCCGAAAGTACTAAGTGAATTTCACCCGAGTTACGGGATGTATCGTATTTTCAAAAAGTTGATGACAAGGTTTAAGAATTTTTTTTATAATATTTTATTTTGATTAATTGAGAACCCTCTCCATCTGATTATAATAGAAAAGATATTTGTCAAGAAAAGGAAAGAAATTATATATCAATGCTGCTGCATATTAAGCTGTGCTTTTTGGTACATAATTAAGCAGTGCTTTAAGTTCAAACCAGCTATAAAACACAAACGTAGCAGAGAGACCTAACCATTATTCTCCCGAAATAACATTAATCGAGCAAAAGATTAATAAAAAAAAAAGGTTGAAGCAATATTGATGGCCCGTTTCTCGTTGAAAAATATTGATTAAACTTGGTTATAATTGCCAATGGGCTTGTGCTTCAATACCTCAGTTGGGCTTTAAGTGGCCCGCTCTTAACTTATTTACTGCAACACATTCAGATAAATAATAGGCTAAACTGTCAAAAAGCCCTCGGCCCTCTTCAAGCCCAATTAAATCCCTCTTTGAATTGCAAAGTAATATCTAAGCAGGCCTAAATGAAATGCAGCCCAAGAGTTTATTAACAAAGATCTTGAAAAATAGGTCATTTCCAACAATTTCGAAAATATCAGGGTCCTTAGACAACTCCCGAGCAGGCCGGGGGCTTTTTGACAATTTATCGAAACTATAGGTAATTCTCATATATTTTTCCAAATTACTAAGTAGAATTTCAAGAACTCCATATTTCTAAATTAATACACTTTTTATTTAAACAGAATCCAGATTCATCGTGAATAATAAAGGCTATTTATGCTTAAATCAGAAATTTGTTATTTTAGAGTAATTATACTTTTCTAAATAACTATGCATAAGGGAAACATGACAAGTATAAAAAAAATACTTTTCTAAATAACTATGCAGAAGGGAAACAAGACTAGTATAAAAAATCAAATGGAGCAATGCATGGTTACAAATCCAAAATCAAGAAAAATCAAATTAATTTAAAAGTTATTGTTATATGATTTGTAAGGTGTAATATTCAATAAGTATAAACTTCAATTATAAAATATATTCTTTAGAAAAAAGATTAATTTGCAAATAGTTTCGATTCTTCAGATTTTCAATGTTTTCTTTCCTTTAATACACTAAAATCGCAATATTTCTAAGTGGGGAAGGATTGCTAAGCAACTCTTCCCTAAGACTCCGCAACACTCACAAGTGGACTAGGTTTTTGTGCAGGGAAGATGCTCATAGCTCCCATTTACCTAGTATTTAAGAAAATCGAAATTATTTTTAATTTGGTTTTTCAATATTTTATTTATTATGCATAAGAATCACAGAATGTACGTAAGTCCCAAATTTTTTTGCTTAGATTTTTTAACATTTTGTATGCTATAGAGGATGAATATAGCGAAATTTTAAAATCTTAAAATTTTTGTGTTTTTTCCTGTTTCACCAATATTTTGTTAATAGCACAAGAAAATCATGAAATATCAAAAATAAATATTTTTTGTTTTATTCGGGATTTCAATATCCATATGATATAGCACAAAAAAACTCGTAAGAATTTCAAAAATATCAATTTTTTTAATTTTCTTCCATATTCAATATTGTGCATGCATAGCAAACGAAAAATCATGAAATTGTCAAAAAATCTCAAATTATTCTATTTTCTTCTGTTTTTTTTTAACATTTTGCATGTTATAGCTGTAGGGTGTTTTTCGTCACCCCATTGAGATGGGAATACGCGCATGCTTCTCAAGCGTACTACAAATTCCCTCTGCCTAGGGTAGGCCGGGGTTTAATGATTGTGGGGATCCGAATCTCCGGTAGCCGCGGACTAAGCTGCCGTTAATTACCCCTCACCTTTGGGGCGAGGGAACCTCCGATTAACGGGTTAAACTGGTCATGCGAACTCAATGTGCAGTGTACGTGTGTTTTGTTTTGAAAGGGGGGTTTTGGATATATCGGGAGCCACGCAGAGTTTTTACGGGGGTCCCGCTACCCGGATAGCGGGCTGGGGGTCAAGGGGGCTAGCAGCCCCCTTGCGGGGTTCGAGGCAGCGCCCCGGCCCAAAAGTTTTTTTGAGAGGGAGAGTGTCGCGGAGTATGTGTATGTGTACATATGTATATATATGTATATATATACATGTATATATAAATAAAGGGGAAAAAGACATCCAAAGGATGCGTGGGGCCAGCGCCTAGGCGCTTGAGCGCAAGCGCGCCACGTGTCGGCACGTGGGCGCTCTGCGCTCGAGCGCAGAATGCTGGAGCGCAACGCGCCACGTGTCGGCACGGGAGCGACTTGCGCTCGAGCGCAAGAACGCCACGTGTCGGCACGGGGGCGACTTGCGCTCGAGCGCTTGCGCTGGAGCGCAAGCGCGCCACGTGTCGGTACGTGGGCACTTTGCGCTTGAGCGCTGAGCGCTTGAGCGCAAGCGCGCCACGTGTCGGCACGCGGGCACTCTGCGCTTGAGCGCCGCCGAGAAAAAGAGCCTTTTAGCCTAAAAAAATTTCTCGGAAGAGAAATCAGAGAGGAGTTGGACTCCTGAGTGTTGTTTTTTTTTTGGGTTAATGGGAGGGGTTCTTCTTCTTCCTCCTCTGTTAGCTGGATCTTGAAGATCAAGAGATATGGGATTTTAAAAATCACTCCTTTTTGAGATCTAATGGAAGATCTGAGTCCCCCTTGATGGGTTTTGTGGTGAAAAACTAGTTTGTTTTATAAAAAGGAGAGTAGAACTCTTGATTTAATTCAAGAGAAAGAAGAAGGTTTTGGAACCTTGAAGAAGGAGAAAGTTCTCAGATCTGAAACTTTTTTTTGGAGAGAGAAAAAGTTGTTGGGATATTTCATTATCCTTGCCTTTATAGGCTATACACTTTACACATAGCCCCTTGGGCTTCACAAAATGTTATTTTGCCTATTTTTTTTGCACATAAGCCATGGGCGTTACAAAAATTTGACTTTATGTCTATTTTTCTTACATTTATCCATAAAATAAAATAAAAGAAATACAACAAAATTATTTATTACAAAATTTTTATCTTGGCATGGGGGGAGGCCGGCCGCTTCATGTTCTGGCTCGACCAGGGCATGGGCCTACTGGATCTGGGTTTGGGCCCACTTGGCTTGGGGTTGACTTTGATTTTAACTTGGTCAACCGGGGTGTAAATTTTTACCCCAACAAATTGCCCCCCATCAATAAATGCACACCACATATGTGGGTCGTGTGCATGAAATTGATGGATCTTCTTTCATGTGGAGACGACTTGATTTGGTTCCCGCTTTTTGGGAAGCTGGCACTGCCCTTTTTACGACATGGACGGTCGTTGCTTGACATGTCTCCGAGACGGAGTGTCCGTGATAGACGTTTTCTCTGGCCCGGAGTGATCTGGTTCCCGCTTTGTAGGAATCCTGCGCTGCCCTTTTTGCGACTTGGACGGTCGGTGCTGCCCTTTTTGCGACTTGGACGGTCGGTGCTGCCATTTTAGCGACTTGGATAGTCGGTACTGCCCTTTTTGCGACTTGGACGGTCTGTGCTGCCATTTTAGCGACTTGGACGGTCGGTACTGCCCTTTTAGCGACGTGGACGGTCGATACTGCCCTTTTTGCGACTTGGACGGTCGATACTGCCATTTTAGCGACTTGGACGGTCGGTTCTGCCCTTTTTGCGACATGGACGGTCGGTGCTGCCATTTTAGCGACGTGGACGGTCGGTGCTGCCATTTTAACGACTTGGACGGTCGATGCTGCCCTTTTTGCCACTTGGACAGTCGGTGCTGCCCTTTTTGCGACTTGGACGGTCGGTTCTGCCCTTTTTTGCGACTTGGACGGTCGATACTGCCCTTTTAGCGACGTGGACGGTCGATACTGCCATTTTAACGACTTGGACGGTCGATGCTGCCATTTTTGCGACTTGGACGGTCGATGCTTGATTTGACTTGCTCTGCTTCTTGCAGTGTCAGGGGTAGACTTGACTTGCTCCGCTTCTTGCGGTGTCGAGCTTGGATTCTGACTTGCTCCGCTTTTTGCGGTGTCGGAGTGAAAGTTGACTTGTTGATTTTGATTTAGGTTGACATCAGCATCACTATACTGGAATATGGTACCAGGAGCGAATCATCATCTGTCATTTAGGGGATTTTGGGATTTTGGTTTTTGTTTGGCATCTGCATTGCTGCACTGGAATAATGCCAGGAGCAACTTATCATTTGTCTCGGGAGGATTTAGGATTTTTTTTGGGGGAATCTGAATGTGGTCTCACCGGTAGGACTTGGGAGAGATTGGGATTGTTTTATGCCCGTGGATTGTATACGGTTTTGCAGGATGTATGATCCAGACCGTAGGGCCGGAAAAATTTCAGGGCTTTGTTGGCGTCTGCATCGCTGGACTGGAATGTGGTACCAGGAGCGACTCATCATTCGCCGTTGGGGTATGGGATTTGGAATTTGGTTGGCGTCTGCATCGCTACACTGGAATATGGTACCATGAGCGACTCATCATTCGCCACTTTGGGGTTGGGGACTTGGAATTTGGATCTTGTTTGGCATCAGCATTGCTGCACTGGAATAATGCCAGGAGCAACTCATCATTTGCCTTGGGAGGACTTGGGATTTGGGTTTTTGGTCGGCATTAACACCGCTAATACTGAAGCGAAATGCCAGGAGCGACTCATCATTTGCCGTTGCCCGTTGGGGAACGATGGCTTAGGAGACAGGTTTGGGTCCTTATCACCTAAGGCTTTTCAATTTTATGGGCCGTGAGGGTCCCATAAAAGCATTTTCTCCCTACGAGTCGTAAGGATCCCGCAGGTGTATTTTCTCCTTAGGAATCGTGAGGATTCCTAAGTGTGTTGCTCCTTTGTGACTCGTAAGGATCTCACGTAGGGGTTTTCTCCTCACAAGGTCGAGAGGAATTTGCGAGTTTATTTCATCTCTTTTCACGAGTTTGCGCCCTTTCGGGTTTTCACAGACTCGCCGGTAGTCCTGCTGTTTTTACTCACGGAGCCCTTTCGGGTTTTCATCCGTGCCCGTTTTGCTTGTGGACATACCGTTTATTTTTTATTTCTTTTATTTTTATTTTTATATTTTTTTCTCTTTTTTTTTGCCGCTGGTGGGACTTCAAAAGTAGTCTCACCGGCAGGATTTGGGAGAGATAGGGGTCATTCATGCCCGTGGATTATATACGGTTTTGCAGGATGTATGATCCAGACCGTAGGGCTGATGTGCTCAATTCGCCTGCGACTTGGAGCATTTACGTGTAGTACTTCTTGAGATATCGGCCATTGATGGGTGGCATAGGCCTTTCTCCCTCGGCACTTATTAGTTGGTAGGATCCTCCGTCAAACACTTTCTCGATGACATATGGTCCTTCCCAGTTTGGCTCGAATTTTCCCTTGGCATGTCGATTGGGGATGATCGGTCTTTTGAGGACCAACACCAATTCACCTTTCTTGAAAACGCGGAGACGGGTTATCTTGTCATAAGCCCGTGACATTTGGGCTCGGTATAGCTCCAGATTTTGCTGCACCGCGAGCCTCTTTTCTTCGAGGGCATCGAGCTCTTCAAGCCGAAGGAGCACGTTTTCCTCCTCCGTCAACTCGTGCTGAACGGCCATTCTTAAGCTTGGAACTTCGACTTCGAGGGGGAGGACCGCCTCCACTCCGAAGAGCAATGAGTATGGAGTGGATTGAGTTGGAGTACGATGTGTGGTACGATATGCCCACAACGCCTCGTGAAGTTTGAGATTCCAGTCTCTCTTGTTGGCTGAAGCAATTTTCCTCAGGAGCTTGCATAGAGTCTTATTGAAGGCTTCGGCTAGCCCATTGGCTCTTGGATTATAGATGGAGGAATATCTCCAGTCTATCTTGTGCTGAGTAGTAAACCTTGAGACATTGAAGCTCTTGAAAGAAGGCCCGTTGTCAGAAATGATTCTTCTTGGTGTACTGAAGCGGTATAGAATATTATGCTGGAAGAATGTCAGAATATCTTTTGTCTTGACTTCTTTTAGCGGGACAGCTTCGGCCCATCTGGAGAAGTAATCTGTCGCGGCCAGTATGAACCGATGGCCTTTGGATGACGGAGGATCAATCGGGCCAACAATGTCGGTGCCCCAGACTTCGAAAGGCCACGACGCCACCGTAGGATGCAATGGATTGGGATGCTTGTGAATAAAATCACCGTGAATTTGGAAGATATAACATTTCTTTGCATGCTCTCCACAATCTCGTATCATGGTGGGCCAGTAATACCCAAGCCATTTGATTTGAAGTCGCATCTTGGGGCCAGATTGGTGAGCACCGCAAACGCCCGAGTGAACATCTTTCATGACCTTTTGGGCTTCGGCCAATGACAGACACCTGAGCCAGAGTTGGTCATACGACCTGCGGTATAATGTGTCATTTACAAACACATATCGAAGAGCTCTTTTCTTCAGCTGAATCCTCGCGGATTTTTCTTCGGGCAGCTTGTCGTATCGGAGGTACTCTATGAAGGGTTCTCTCCAATCGGGCTCGTCTTGGATGATCGAAGCTTCTTCGGCAGGACTGCTCTTCTGTTCCGCGCTTTCCTCTTCTCGTAGAGAGACTTGGGGCAGAATTTGTCGGCTCCTGACTGTGATCAGAATTTCGTCCATGTCAGGATCGGCCAGCTCCTTGGCTAAGCGAGCGAGTACGTCAGCCTTCCCATTCAACGCTCTAGGGACTCTCATTAGTTCAATGTGAGTGAACCGTTTCATGAGTTCCACCACTCGGCCTCTGTACCGAGCTAACTCGGGTTTGTATATTTTATAATCGCCACTTACTTGGTTGACGACGAGCTGGGAGTCACCGTAAACTCGTAGCCGACGGATTTCCATTTCTATGGCGAGCTCCAGACCAGCTATCAGAGCTTCATACTCAGCTTCATTGTTTGTCCGAGGCTCGGTGAGAGCGAAAGAACGCCGCAGGGTTCCCATTGATGGCGTGGTGAACACCAATCCTATCCCCGTTTTTACCTCCGGTACGCTTGATCTGCCGGAGCTCCTTATTGATGAAGCCCCATCAAAGTAGAGCTCCCAATATGGCTCGTCTTCCTCGAGGTGCAGCACTTGTTCGTCGGGTAACTCACAATTTAGCGGCAATCCTTCTGGTATGGGATGAGCAGCGAGAAAGTATGCAAGAGCTTGCCCTTTTACTGCTTTCTGGGGAGTATAAATTATGTCAAACTCGAGTAGCATAACAGCCCATCTTGACATTCTGCCGGCTGGGCTCGCTCTGGTAATCAAGTGTTTGAGCGGGTCGACCTTGGAGATCAGCATAACCCGATGAGCAAGCAGATAGTGCCTCAGCTTCTTCACAGCAAATATCAGAGCCAGGCATTGCTTCTCGATTGGGGAATAGTTGTGTTCCGCCCCGACTAGAGTTCGACTGAGGTAGTAGAGGGCATTTTCTTTTCCCTCCTCGTTATTCTGGGCAAGGAGCGCACCGAGTGACTCATCCAGCGCGGCAGTGTAGAGAATCAGCGGTTTATATGGAATGGGAGCGGCCAGCACTGGAGAGTGCAACAAGTACTGTTTGATGCTTTCGAACGCTGCTTGACATTCAGCATCCCAGATAAAAGGAGCTCCTTTCTTCATGAGCTTCGAAAAGGGCTTACATCTCCCCGATAAATTTGAGATAAACCTCCGTATATAAGCAAGCTTGCCTTGAAAAGAGCTTAGCTGCGTCAGACTCTTCGGAGGGGGCATCTCCATGATAGCCTTTATCTTTGATGGGTCAACTTCGATCCCTCGATGTCAGACTATAAAACCCAGGAATTTTCCCGATGACACGCCAAAAGCGCATTTCAAAGGATTCATCTTAAGATCGTATTCTCTCAGTCTGGTGAGAACGGTCCTAAGATCTTGGATATGATCGGCCTTGGTTTTAGTCTTAACGACCAGATCATCAACATAACATTCGACGACTTTATGAATTAGGTCATCGAAGATATTGGTCATTGCCCTTTGATATGTAGCACCTGCGTTCTTCAGCCCGAACGGCATTACCCTGTAGCAATATATTCCGATCGGGGTTCGAAATGCTGTGTGTTTCTCATCCTCAGGCGACATCTTGATCTGATTATATCCAGACGAGCCATCCATAAAGGTGAACAGTTCGTAATTTGAGGTGTCATCGACCATCATTTCCATGACCGGTAGCGGGAAGTCGTCTTTAGGACATGCCTTGTTGAGGTCCCTGAAATCGACACAAACTCGGATCTGCCCATTTTTCTTCTTCACTGGGACTATGCATGCGATCCAGTCTGCATATTTCTCTTCCCTGATGAAGCCGGCATCGATGAGCTTCTTAGTTTCCTCGATGACCTTTTCTTCTAGTTCCCTTCTCATTCTTCGAGGAGCTTGTTTGACTGGCTTAGCATCAGGAGATATAGCCAACTTATGTACGGCCACTTCAGGGGAAAGGCCAGGCATTTCTTTGTACGTCCACGCGAAGCAGTCGACGAACTCATGCAGCAGGGCAATTATCTGCTCTTTCATTTCCTCCGACAAGAGTGAGTTGATATAGGTCGGCCTTGGATTATCGGGCGTTCCTAAGTCAATCTCGGTTAGCTCATCAAAGGTTGCTTGTCCGCCATCTTCGAGCTCTTGAGGAGCTTCTTCTGGCTCGGCTATCTCGTCATCATCATTTGATCTTTCGCTGGCCTCACCAACATGGATCATGTAGCACGCTTTGGAATCAGGTTGAATGTAGCCTATGCCCCGTCTATCTGGAATTCGTCCATCGATGAGTGCTCGGACCTGGGGTGGATGCCATAGCCCTTCGTAAAACTTTGCTTCGGACTCCGTCTGATATAACCGGCATCCGCACTTTTTAAAGTATTCCCGCATCTCGGGCGCACAGTACCTGGGATTGAGGACGGATCTTATGCCTCTCTCATAGGGAAGACACGCGACAGAAAGATCGTCCGGGTGCACAACGGGGGTTGACCCATAAAACAGGATGCCCTTCTGTCCATTTTTCCTCCCGGGCACGTAGAAAGTTTTCAGCTGGTCCACGGTAGAGACTGACAATGCGTCGAGCTCTTTGCACATCTGCTCCGGCACCCTTGTGACGGCTAGGGACCCTTCTGTAATTTCGAGGGTCTCTCGTAGTTTCGCTTTTTGCATGGGGGTCCGATCTGCACCGCTGTTGCACGATAGGTCCTCTTCCTCTGACTCTTCAGTGTCGCTGCCAAGATGAGGGCAGACATTACTGCTAGATGGGGCTTCAGTGACAGATTCGTCTGTATCGCTGCCGAAACGAGGGCGGGTTTTACGGAAGGACGGGCTTCCAGCGTCGGACTCGTCAGTGTCGCTACCGAAATGTGGGCGCACTTGGGCGTTTTTACTTTTGAAAGTGACAACCGGCGCAGATTTGCTTTTGGGTCTTGGGGCCGGTCTATCCTCAGTCAGTTGTGGCTTAGTATTTTGGTGGTTCATAAAGTACCGAGAATCTTCATAGCGGACTTCATGCACACCGAACGGTTGGATGTCTCCGTCAATGCGTCTTTCTTCGCCATTTTTAGTATACTTCATGCATTGATGGAGAGTTGACGGAATGATGCCATAATCGTGGAGCCATGGCCGCCCCAAGAGAATCTTATAAGACGTGTCGGCATCGATCACGTATATCTTAGCTTCACTTTGCAGATCCCCGAATTTGATTGGCAGAGCTATAGACCCCAGAACTTGCTGGCAATTTTGGTTGAAGCCTTGAATGACAATCCTTTCCCTTGACAGGTGTCGGACGTCCACTGATAAACTCTTCAGCGTCCGCAAGTTCATGATGTTCACTGAAGACCCCGGATCAATCAATATGATATTAATCCGATCTCCGTCGCTGTACCCGGTCACGTAAAGCGGCCGATTATGCTCAGCCGTTCCCAGTAGCAAGTCTTCATCCTTAAATGTGACTGCGGCGGCATGCAAAGCATGCTGGGCTTCTTTCATATTAATTTCCGCAAAATGAGCCTGATACCGCTCGGGGTTTTGTAGAGCGTGAATGAGAACATCTCTAAGCTCCTTAGATAGGACCAAGGCATCGTAGATGCTCAGGAGAGACGGAAACTTCCGGAGATGTGCCAAGATATTATAGTCCACCGAGGAAGGACTTATGTTTTCATCGGCCGGTTCTCTGCCATCTTCTTCATTAGCGACTTGTTTTTCCTTCCCTTCTGGAACGTTGCCCTGATTTGGCGGTAGAGCCCTGCCGCTTCTGAGCTGGATTTGATTGGCCTTTGTGGTGAGCTCCTCGTCCTCTTCGGGAAAATAGAGATCATCCTCGGAGTCGCTGCCAAGATGGATGGCGTAGCAGGTCACTACTGGGATCTCTTCATTGGAGTCTTCTTCTAACTCCTCCAGAATTTCAGCCGCTTGTAGAGGGAGGAACTCTTTCAATTGAACCAAAGTTCTTTCCTTCTGTTCATATTCTTCGAGGGAATCGATATATTTTTGAATAGTCGATCTCCCTGCAGACTCCTTTTCACGCCGGGCTGCACTTTTCTTCTTCTTGAGTTTCTTGAATTTTGAGCCTGATGGAGCCGCCTTGGCAGCTGGACTGGTAGGCTTCTTCTGCCCTTCCCATTCCATCCTGGGTTTTTTCCGAAGTAGCTTTATCATCTTCTTAGTCTTATTAGATATGTGCGTACTCCACGGAGGCCGCGATGAGTCAGTTTTGTTTGTCAGGGCAGCGGGTTCAGCTGTCTGCTCCCAGAAGGCTTCAACTTCTGTCTGTATAAAGTTGGCGGTTGCAACTTGATTGTTCACCAACACGCTTTTGGACAGCTCGATCTCTCCATCCTTGTACTGCTTCTCGACCCAGTCCTTGAAGATATAGCAATCCTCGATCGCATGGCTCACTACTCGGTGGTACGGGCAATACAGAGGATTGTCAGTCATTTTTGCTTCTTGGGGTCTTTTCGACTCCGGCAATTGTAGGCCGTTGTTCAAGGCATCTTTAAATATCTTGCGGACCTTGTCCCTTCTGAAAGAGTAAACCTTGTTCTTTTTCTCCTCTAGGGAAGGACCATCTCCTCCCAGCAATGGCTTTCGAGACCGGTTGGTTTTGGATTCGCCCGCCCTTCGCTTTTCTTCATTGTCGGAGGCATTGAAGACATTGGTACTGCTGGAACTCCCGCTTCTACGGTTGTCGTCCCGCTTGCTTTTCCAGGTTTTGTCTCTCTGAGAGTCCGGCGGGGACTCTTGCTTCGAGCGTTCCAGCATTTGGACTTTCTTGGTTAGCTCCTGAAATGTCTTGAGGCCCGCTGTACACAAGAATGGGACCATCCAGTTGCTGAAGTTCCCAATGAGAAGGCTGACGGACTGGTCCTGCTCCAGCGGCGGTTCGCACTTGACTGTGAGATTACGCCGTCGAGCGATAAAGTCGGTGTTGCTTTCATTCTTCCCTGGCTTGGTCCTCACAAGGTCGGCAATGGAGATTTTATCACTGACACTCATGAACCTTTGCCGAAACAGGGACTCCATTTGGGCAAAGGTAATGACGGACCCGTCCGGTATACTCGCATACCAGTCGAAGGCAACGCCGGTCAGGCTATTGACAAACTGACGAAGAAGGAGCGCGTCATTGCCCCCTGTATTTCCGCACGATGCTTTGAAGTGGGCGACGTGCTGATTTGCATTCCCCGTTTCATCAAATCTTCCGAACTTAGGAATAACGTAGCCGCTTGGGAACTCAATCAGATCGTACTGCGCGGGATATGGCCGCCCACTACTGCCGATTTCTTTCTGAGCTTCAGCTTCGGCCACCAATGTTTTAACCTTGCTGGTGACCAAATCCATTATCCGATCCTGTGTTAGCGGGATAGTGCTATCTGGGGCCAAGGCGTCCCCGGAAGCGGAATGTGGCCGGCTTTCATGCGGCTCGACCAGTCTTGGTCCCAAAGGAACAGGCATTGGCTGCCTCGGATTGTCATCACCCGGCTGATTAGTAGCGGCTTGTGCCTGATTGGGAGGCGCTCGAGCAATTTGAGCCGTAAGCTGCATCACCACGTTCGTTAGGTCGTCTATCTTCGAATAGAGCTTGGCCATCTCTTTATCTTTGCTCCTGAGCTGTTTTCGAAGCTCTTGAAGCAGCTCTTGCTCCGCAGTCCTGGGCCGGAAAGTCGGCTCTTCCTCGCTGTCCGAGCTTGACTCTGCATGGACCGAGGGGTCTTTCTGCCTATCATCCTCATTGAGAGGGTTTTCTTCATCCAGCAGGGGCGGCTGTTCTTGGGCAGCGGCAACCATATTCAGGCCAGATTGGGTTTGGGATGTGGTGGCCCCATCCTTACTTTTGCTGCGAAGGTTGTCGCTGGGGCGCCCGCCCGCCATATAGACCGTATGGATGATATATCCGGCCGTCTTTCTATCATTGGCAGCTGATTTCACGGATCGCTGTCTTGACCCCCTTGTTTCGGTAGCTGGTAGTCGATTGAAGGCGGCTGGCCTAACCAGGTTCTTGAATGGTGCTGGCGCTTCTTTTCTGGGTTTGCCCCACTGCTTTCGTGCGGCACAGAGTGCTTGATAGACTCTTGAAGAGACAGTGCCATACTTCTTCTGTTGGGGCCGGGACATGTCTCTTTGTGGCACTGTTCGGACCGCTGTCTTCTTGATTCTGGCGGTCATGGCATTTTTCTGAACCCACTTCAGAGGCTCGAAGGAATTGCTGATTCTTACGTCCGACTCAGCCGTCGTCGCGGGGCAACCCTGCACTTGGAACTTCACATGATTCCATTTGGCCGAAGCCTTGGCCCTCTTGTTGGCTCGATACCTGAGCCGCTTCTGCCTTAACTTTTCTGTTCTAAGCACCTGGCAGACTTTGGCTCTTTGGGAAGACGCCGCGGACCGGTCGATGGAGGGCCTTGGAAATACGCTCGATTGTGCATTTGTTGGAGTCATCGCCTGAGCTCGTTCGCAACAATTGATATTGCCTTTTGTACCGAAGTTCTTGCCCCCCGCTGGAGCACCAGAGAATCGTTCAGATACAGTCTTAAGTTTCGGTTGTGGTGCCTTGGCGATCACGACATTCGGCCTCTTACCCCTTGAGACCGGCTTGACCACCTGTTCTGCCGGGATCTCCGCCAGATGAGCGCTTTCGGCAGGGTAGATGATGACGGAGCCAAACTGGCGGGGCGGTTCCTCCCACTGTCGACTGAGGCTTGCGGGAAGAACCACACGAGCGTTGATCTTGACCACGTACGGAATCGGGGTAGCTTTGGAAGCTGAGTTCGTCTTAGGAGACATTGTCGTCGAAAGTTGATTGCTGCACGAAAAGAAAACATCATTTCAGTATAGGCAATCGATATGTATATTGATTGAGTTCGCATGAACGTTTAACCCGGAATATGGGAGGAGAGAAGGGTCCCACCGGGCGTGCCAGAATCTGTAGGGTGTTTTTCGTCACCCCATTGAGATGGGAATACACGCATGCTTCTTAAGCGTACTACAGATCCCCCCTGCCTAGGGTAGGCCGGGGTTTAATGATTGTGGGGATCCGAATCTCCAGCAGCAGCGGACTAAGCTGCCGTTAATTACCCCTCACCTTTGGGGCGAGGGAACCTTCGATTAACGGGTTAAACTGGTCATGCGAACTCAATGTGCAGTGTACGTGTGTTTTGTTTTGAAAGGGGGGTTTTGGATATATCGGGAGCCACGCAGAGTTTTTACGGGGGTCCCGCTACCCGGATAGCGGACTGGGGGTCAAGGGGGCTAGCAGCCCCCTTGCGGGGTTCGGGGCAGCGCCCTGGCCCAAAAATTTTTTTGAGGGGGAGAGTGTCGCGGAGTATGTGTATGTGTACATATGTATACATATGTATATATATACATGTATACATAAATAAAGGGGAAAAAGACATCCAAAGGATGCGTGGGGCCAGCGCCTAGGCGCTTGAGCGCAAGCGCGCAACGTGTCGGCACGTGGGCGCTCTGCGCTCGAGCGCAGAGTGCTGGAGCGCAACGCGCCACGTGGGCGCTTTGCGCTCGGACGCTGAGCGCTTGGGCGCAAGCGCGCCACGTGTCGGCACGTGGGCGACTTGCGCTCGAGCGCAAGCGCGCCACGTGTCGGCACGCGGGCGCTCTGCGCTTGAGCGCTGAGCGCTTGAGCGCAAGCGCGCCACGTGTCGGCACGCGGGCGCTCTGCGCTTGAGCGCCGGCGAGAAAAAGAGGCTTTTAGCCTAAAAAAATTTCTCGGAAGAGAAATCAGAGAGGAGTTGGACTCCTGAGTGTGTTTTTTTTTGGGGGGGTTAATGGGAGGGGTTCTTCTTCTTCCTCCTCTGTTAGCTGGATCTTGAAGATCAAGAGATATGGGATTTTAAAAATCACTCCTTTTTGAGATCTAATGGAAGATCTGAGTCCCCCTTGATGGGTTTTGTGGTGAAAAACTAGTTTGTTTTATAAAAAGGAGAGTAGAACTCTTGATTTAATTCAAGAGAAAGAAGAAGGTTTTGGAACCTTGAAGAAGGAGAAAGATCTCAGATCTGAAACTTTTTTTTGGAGAGAGAAAAAGTTGTTGGGATATTTCATTATCCTTGCCTTTATAGGCTATACACTTTACACATAGCCCCTTGGGCTTCACAAAATGTCATTTTGCCTATCCCATGGCTCATGTACTATTTCTTTTTGCACATAAGCCATGGGCTTTACAAAAATTTGGCTTTATGCCTATTTTTCTTACATTTATCCATAAAATAAAATAAAACAAATACAACAAAATTATTTATTACAAAATTTTTATCTTGGCATGGGGGGAGGCCGGCTGCTTCATGTTCTGGCTCGACCCGGGCATGGGCCTACTGGATCTGGGCTTGGGCCCACTTGGCTTGGGGTTGACTTTGATTTTGACTTGGTCAACCGGGGTGTAAATTTTTACCCCAACAATAGCATTTGACAATCCCGAAATTTATAAAAATCTAAAAAATATTTGTATTCCTCAAGTTTATAATATATTGCACCTTACCTCAAAAAATCTCAAAAATATTTTGTAACGACCACAAAATCCAGATACTCCATTTTTTTATAATAAATTATTTCTTTTTGAAACTCGGTTTATATTCATTTCCATATGAATATATGCATAATCATTACTTGTATCTTATTGGTTGCAACATTGTACTCCTGATCCACAAGTTTTCAAGTTTAAATCCTAGTCTCCCTAATTTATTTATTTCTTTATTTTAATTATTTTGCATTATAAAATCTTATTTCTAAAAGGAAGGAAAAATAATTTTTTTTATAGATTTTATTATATTTTTCAAAAGAAGAGAAAAGACTTTTAATTAAATATTTAAGCACTCAGTTCATTTTATATGATTGTTAAATGAATTTTATCAATTTGTTTCATATATTTCGTGTTACTGCAATCTAATACAAGGTATGTTTTGTCTTGAATGAATTACATTAATTGGCATGTAGGTTACATACATTGTTTATTTCATATAGGTTAAGTAAATTAGGCTATTAGCTATATAGATATTTTTGTATTGCTATAAAATAGGTAGGATATAATTTTCATATATTGCCCAATCTTTTTGTTTTAAGAAAAAAATGCCTTTCCTCCACCTCTTCATAAGCCCTTGTTTCTTTCTTTTCTTCTTTCTTTCTTCCTCTGAAACCTTGCTGCCGTAATTTTATCATCATCCTCGCTACTCCAAATTCTGTCAATGACGTGTTGGATCGTGAAGCCCCCTTCCCTCTTCTACCTCGTAGTCTCAGTTTTCTAACCGAAACTATTTTCTCCTCTTTTCACTCGAACTATCACGAGTAGATACGGTAAATCTCTCTTTCTTCTTTCTCGTCATATGATCTCTCGAAAATCATTGACATATCCATGCTTCGTTCAAGTGCAGATGAGTTTTCAGTCCCGGCCGTTTGGAAAGAATTATTGGCCAAGTTTTGAAAAGGTTGCGATTGAAAGGGATGCTGACTCTGTGGTGGTGGTTGTTGTTGCTGTGAAGGAGGTCTTTGATAATTGCTTTGGAACTGGTTTTGATTTTGGTTTTGGTTCCAAGCAAAATTAGGATGATTTCTCCACTCCTGGTTGTATGTGGAAGAACAAGGATCGTTTCTAGGTCGCTGCTGAAAAGCAGCATTAGTTTGCTCGTGACCTTGAAACGGTGCATTCATAGGACATTCTTCCGTCAAATGTGATGTATCGGAACAGCAACCACACACGGTCTTGGGGAGCGTTACCTGGTTTAGGGAGACTGATGAGAATTTGTTTTCAATAGCGTTGAGTTTCTTTTGCATCGCTGTCATTTCGGCTTTTACTGCGATGGAAATATCGAGCTGATGAATACCTCCCCTAGATGAAGGCGGTCTAATACTTTCCCACTGTAAAGTGTTTTCAGCGAGATCTTCCGGATATTTCCAGGCTTCACCATCGTTTTTGGACATGAAATTGCATTGACACATGCTTTCAAGTATCTGCTTTGTCGCTGGATTAATGCCTTCATATATAATTCGGCATAGATCCCATATATGTATTCCATGATGAGGACATTGGACAAGCAGATCCTTAAACAGTTCAAAGCACTTCCAAAATGGTTCATTGGGAAGTTGGGTAAACTGGTTGATCTCGCTCCTAACACGGACGGTCTTATGATTTGGGTAAAATTTATTAAGGAATGCTATTACGAATTCGTCCCAATTGGTAATAGAGTGTGCGGCAGTGTTATAAAGCTATTTTTCTGCTAAGTCGCACAAAATGAACGGGAGAAGACGTAATCGCATAGCATCCACGAACAGTTGTGAAGTACCCATCATTGCTTATACGTTTTCGAATTTGATGATAAAAATGTATGCGTCTTCAGACTCGATCCCGTGAAATTTGGGAAACGGGTTGATGAACTAGGGTTTAATTTAAAAATTATCCCCATTAGCTGGTGGAATAGATAAACAGGTGGGAAGGGGACCACGTATAGGATAGCATCTCTCTTGGAGAGAAATGCGCGGTGGATTCTGCGCACCTATGGGCGGTGGTAGAGTGGTGTTTTAATATGATGGAGAACTGTCTATCTCGGTCGTTGTGGTGGGTGGTGGGGGAAAAGAAGTTGAAGAAGTACTGATTTCGGAGTCGATAACAGGAACGCGGACAAGACGGACACTAGAATCCCGCGTCCAGCCAAGCATGCACTAAGCGGGTTTAGCGCAAGTGGCAGCGTGTGTGTGATATAAAATTGGTTTGTTTTAAAAAGTGCCGGACGTGAGACAAATCACAAAAAAATGTACAATCAACCCTAGAACTAAGGTTACCTAGGTCAAGTCTCTAGACCGCCTCTAAATTTCCAAAGGACAAGCCGCAGGATCAATCCTCTACCATCTCTTTACTACTCTTGTGGCCAGGTAAGTTTCAAGTAAGTGGGAGGTATCCGCTATACGAATCACCGAAAATAGCGGGCCTAATTAAGTAACCACTTGTCTTAGACATACTTGCCTAGATACCGCAAAAGTAATGCGGATAAGCGATAGATTGCCCACGACCTTTTTTTGTCCTTATTAAGTGCGACAGTCCTTAGAGTCTTGTTTAGATTTTTTTAATTAATGTAGGGTTGATGCGGATGCCCGTTTTGTGATTTGCGGGGCCTAGGAAGGGTGATAAAATCCCCGCCTAATCTGAATTTTGGTCTTGCCCCTTAAAGTCCGTATTAAAATATGAATAAACAAACTAATTACAAAACTTTGCAAAAAGATTTTTGAGCGGCGATATTTTGCAAAGAATTCTGCAGAAAAGATATTTTATTGGATCTCAGAGGAGAGAGAAAAATATAGAAAAGATACCAGAGAAGTTTTCAACCCTAAATCCCTAATTGCACCGCGGTTCCGCCGCCAATTGACCCTTATTGCCGCGGTCCCGCCGCCGACTTGGGAGATGTGGTGGAGATTTTTGCTACGTGGCCTCCTTTCCTCCTCTGGATCTTGATGAATATCTCTGGCTCTCTGTTTCCTCAAGTCTGTGACTCTAGATCCCCTTCCAAAACTCATACAATAATCGTTAAATATACAATTTGCAGTTTTGTTTATTTATGATATGGATCGAATAAGAATTCAAGACGAATAGTAAGAAAAATAAATTACGCACGTATCCCCGGCAACGGCGACATTTGAATGGTGTATTTTTTTATGTGTATGTAGTAACCGCAATAAAAAACGATGTCGCGTGTAGCTAGTCCGAGATGGGTGCGGGTCGTCCTCAGGAAAACATTTAATCTTTTAATCTTACTTTAGACGTGTTGAAAAAGGGGAAGAATAAAGAATGGTGAAGAATGGTTGTATATTCGAGATCCATGTTTAACACGGATACTGGATATAGATCTAGATTAATTACGGATGTAGGTTTTATATTAGAATGGGGCTTGTAGGGTTCGTTAAGATTTAGTAGTCATGGATAATTAATTAAAGATTACTCCTCTTATCTTTTAATAGATTTAAAACTAGATCGACGTGATGCATGTAGATTAGGATTTCTGGAGGGAATAGGGTTCCCACTCTTAACCCCTACCTTGACACGGATCTCCGTTCATGTCTAGCCTTTACCAAAACAATCGTTAATCTAATCTTTAATCGCGGTCGTGGCTCCCAATGAATTGGTACCGCATCCGATTAGAATGTTAATGATTTTTTTGGTAAAGTTTATAAACTTTATAGGATATAAAAAGAGTTTAAGGATCTTCATCATCCATTAATCTACCATAATCCTACGAACCCTAACAAGTGGAGAATTACTCGCGCATGTTGGGAAAAGAAAAGATAGAAATCGTGAAGAAAATAAAGTGCAATAGAATAAAACTATTTTTATTAATCAACAAGATCAAGTACACTTTGTTCCTTTAGAAAATGATTACAAAACCTTAGTTTGCTTCTCGATCTCTTCTTAAGGAGGTAGATGAACTGTCGCTGATCAACCAGAATTCTTGAGCCGTCATGGACTCCGTGATCACGTCGGTTTGATAATTTTTTCAAGAGACTCTCGGTCCTTATTTACAGTCACAGAGCTAGAACCCTAGTTTCCTAATATGGTAACTAGTTGTTAGGATCCCAACCTAAAAATCCCAAGCCCTAGATCTTCAGACGTGCGGCGGAACCGCGGCCATTTGGTGGGCTTGGCTGCGGATCTGCGGTGGATTAGGAGGGTCTTGATTTTATATTTCTGTTGGACTCTTCTGGTGATATATGTAGGCTGTTTTGATATCTGGAATCTTTAAATCATCTCGTTGTCTCTGCCAGAATATCTTTCTTCGATTTACTTGAATATTTCGGCAGATTTGATCTCGCCAACTCGAATTTCCTTGATTTCAGTCCTGATATAATTTCTGCACAATAACTCAATAAATAATGTTAGTAAAATTTGTTTTTATTGAGATATTATCTTAACCATTTGACATGATATTATAATTTTAAGAGAATTGGTCAAAGATATTTGATATGGTATGCATATTTAAATAGACTAAATATTACATAGATATTATATGCATATATTTTCCTTCATAATCTTAATTATAATATATAAACACATGAAAATAGTATTTTTACAGATAAACTCTCATATATGTCATATTTATAATAAATACCCTTAAATATTTAAGAAGAGCAAGGAAAATATCATATCAAAAGTGCAGTTTTATCAACTGAACAGAGGCACAAAACCCTAGAAAAATATGGGAAGATTTTGTTTGTTATCATTCATCATGATGCCTTATATAGGCTTTACATTTTACATATGGCTCTTGCATTTTTCAAAATGGCACATGTGTATTTCCCATACCATGTGGGTTTTTTTCTTTTGCACATAAACCATGGGTTTCTACATAACTTGGGTTTGTTGCCAATTTTATTACATTTATTCATAAAAATTATATTAAGCACAATTATACTTTAACAATTATTCTTTTGACTTGGGAGGCCGACCTCTTCATGCTTGGGCTTGATCTGGGTGGGTCCACTTATTTGGACTTGAGATCGGACTTGAACCCACTTGGTTTGGGGT
Organism: Agapanthus africanus; assembly: GCA_030015575.1. NCBI lineage: Eukaryota > Viridiplantae > Streptophyta > Magnoliopsida > Asparagales > Amaryllidaceae > Agapanthus > Agapanthus africanus. The sequence continues at coordinate 12,733,411 of CM057348.1, read as the reverse complement.
TGACTTTAACTTTGACCTGGTCAACCGTGATGTAATTTTTTATCCCAACATGCGCGATGGACGGTACTAAGAGGAGGCGCATGTGCGGTTAGAAGATGAGGAAGATAATGACGAGGGTGAAGGGGAGGCTCTCAGGTCCGGCTATGGTTTTGGACAAACGAGGAAGATGAAGTTGATGGAGGCGATGATGATGATGCTAGGGTTTCAGTGTTGGGTTATGGAGTTGAGGGTTGATGAGTTTGGTCGACGGAAGAAGATTGGAGAAGATGAAGATATCGAAGGTGGGAGATGGGTGCTCGGTTTGTGAGGGATCGAGGGAGATGGGTTAATGGGTTCATCTGGGTTTTGTTTCAGGGAGTGAGAAATATGAAAGGGAGGAGGAGAGGGAGAGATGAATTTTTTATGAGAGAGGGAGAGATAGCATATAGGGTGTGTGTAATGATTTTATTTATATATTCTTTTTCTGATGCGACCATTTCGAGAATCAAACCGAAAAATTCTTACTTTGACGAATAAATATTTTAGAGCGGGAGCTATGCTCCTTTGGCATGTAATGTTGTTTTGATTAAAAAATTGTAAAGCACATCCAACCATTGTTTTATGGGAAAATTAGAGCAGAGGCAAATGCAGGACTACAAAGAATGGATGCATATGTGAGCATTGCCTCAAACATTTGATGAGATATTCTTATTTCATCACCAAGCAAACAAAAGACAAATCAAATTAGGCATTCTTTCAAACACTTGATGAGCACATACAATTTCAAACAAGAACAAGAAAAACTTAAACATTTGGTGAATTTCTTAATATAGCATTGGAACACCCCAAATCACAAGAACAATCAACTAAAAAGAAGTGGAAATTTTTCGTACTGTCCAGTAGCAATTTAAGGAACCCAGTCTTGCAAAAAAAAAATGTCTCCACACTCAACAAGAATCAAGACCCCTCAACATTAAAATCCATATCCTACTCAGAAATCTCGTAGACTATTGTGCAATAACTTATGTAACACATATACAAAATTATCTATTGAGAAATTGATCGATGTTACAATAATACAACTCATACGAAAAGTACAGCTCAAAAAGAAAGAAGTCTTCACATCACATTGAGCATCATTTGAGGATAAATCTCGTGGGGAAGTTAGAGAAGAGGCACATCAGCAATTTTTAAAAAATATATATAAAAAAAGGTGATGGTGAGAGGGAGGACGTGATTGAGGCTTGATGATGGAGGCGGCCTTCGAAGCTTCATGATTAGGCAACCGCTCCTCGAGTCTTCATCTTCAGAGATTGGCTCGAGAGACTTGAGGAAGTGATCAGCATGGAGATTGAGGAGCGCCAATTCGGACGGCTGATAAACTGCCATGTGAGCAACGGCCCATTCTCCAATTTGAGCAGCCGGCTCATACCCTCCACTGGATACAGAGAGAACAACGGAGTAAAGGTGTCATGAGAAAGAATTTTCTTCTATAGCGTCGAAAAAATATACCCTTCATGAATTCTTTTAGACGATCGGCACCATCATCATCATTTTTATCATGTAAGATGTGAACACACCAAATTTTATGTGATTCCATCATTTTTTCACCGTTGATTTAGTGGGTGAAAAATTAATTGTTTACCGACAATAGAACTTTTCACATTGTTAATTCAACGATGAGAAAGTGGTGGGAATCACATGAAATTTGGTATATCGACATCTTAAATGGTAAAGATGATAATAATGGGTTCCAATCGTCGAATAAAATGGTGAAGGGTGTAGTTTTTTGACGCCACCCGACGAAAATTCCGCCTAGGGCCTCTTTCCTGTTTTTTGACGCCACCCGACGAAAATTCCGCCTAGGGCCTCTTTCCTATAATATATATATATATATATATATATATATATATATATATATATGAGATTAATGGAGGAAAGATGCCATAGGAGGGGATTTCCTCCTATGGCGTAGAAAAAATACAACCTCCACCATTTTTTCCGACGATCGGCACCCATCATCATCATCGTTATCATCTAAGATGTGCGTACACCAAATTTCATGTGATTCCACAACTTTTTCACCGTTGATTTAGTGGGTTCAAAATTAACGGTTTACCGACAATAGAACCTTTTACATTACTAAATCAACGGTGAAAAAGTTGTAGAATCACATGAAATTTGGTGTACCGACATCTTAAATGATAACGATGAAGATGATGAGGGCCGATCGTCGAAAAAATTGGTGGAGGTTGTATTTTTTCCACGCCATAGGAGGAAATTTCCTTCTATGGCCCCTCTTTTCTCCATTATTCTCTCTCTCTCTCTATATATATATATGAGAATAATGGAGGAAAGAGACAATAGGAGGGAATTTTCTTCTATGGCGTCGAAAAAACACACTTTCCATCGTATTTTCCGACGATCGGAATGCATCATCTTCATCGTTATCATCTAAGATGTGGGAACACCAATTTTCATGTGATTCTACGACTTTTTCACCATTGATTTAGCAATATAAAAAGTTCTATTGTCGGTAAACCGTTAATTTTGAACCCACTAATTTAACGGTGAAAAATTTGTAGAATCACATGATATTTGATGTATCCATATTTTAGATGATAACGATGAAGATGATGCATTCCGATCGTCAGAAAACACGATGGAGGGTGTGTTTTTTCGATACCATAGAAGGAAATTCCCTCCTATGGCATCTTTCATCCATTATTCTCTCTTTACACACACACACACACACACATATGAGAATAATGGACACACACACATATGAGAATAATGGAAGAAAGAGACATATATATATACACACACACATATATGAGAATAATGGAAGAAAGAGACCCTCGGCGGCATTTTTCGTCAGGTGGCGTCAAAATCTACATGTCACGACCCGAAAGTACGGAACATGACCGGCACTTAGACTACGAAACGTCTCGAGGCGTACGTAATCTAAGTAAGCCGAAAACCCAGAAATCCAAAACCAAGAAAAGTAGTAGAGTAAAGGAAAACCAATTTAATTCAAGTAGTTTTAATAGCATAAGCCGAATTATGCGTTTTTTTTAAAACATCAAATATTTCCTGAAAATTTCGGCAGAGTCTCCTTTGTAAATACTGGCCCCCAAACGGGATACAACATGAATAGTACACGAAATCAATAAAAGGCATCCCCAAGCGGGAGCTAGCTCTTCGTCAATCGACGGTCACAACCACACAAGCAATATAATATACAACGCCAAGAGCGAGGATCAAAACTCAAAAGGAAGCTTAAAATAACAAGAATTTCACAGAAATATAACGCGCGACTCTAAGGTCGAAAGAATAATATCACTGGTCTCTATCTCAAAAAATAAATACATGTTTGGTTGATGGAACTTCTAGATACAACAGAATAATAGTATACAAGGTATAATGATGGGTACGATACAAATAAACCCACCTACTAGCAAATCACCCGGAAGTGGAAGTAGTGCCAGCAAAGCCGTAATGGAACCTGTACGGCAAAACCTGCAAGAACTATGGCACAACGGGGGTGAGTTGCCAACTCGTGAATAGAATACATCTACGAACAGAAATCGCATGATGATGCAATCCTAGGTCATATGATCATAATATATCCTCAAAATATAACCAGCAGCCTGTAACCATAGTTAGGGTATACCACTAAACAACAGTAATACCAAGTGCTCGTGTCAGTGTCTCAGATAGCAATATATCATATGGATGATGTAGGAATGCATGAAAACAAAATACATGTACTGAAGAAACTGCTTTCATAACTTTGTGAGATTACTTTATTTTTAAAGAGAGGTATCATAAATGAAATCAGCATAAACAGTGTCTAGTATCGACACAAAACATAAATCCCAATGTCTCAAAAATCCGATGCTCCGGCTATCCGGACTGGCCTGTATCATCAAATCTCAGTACCTCAATATCTCAAAATCTCAGTATCAATCTCACTATCTAGGGCGCCGTCAGTCCTGACCGGCCCCTACCATCAATCTCAAGACCACGACGGTATCCTCCGGATATCCGACGCGTCGGGTAAAATCACCGGTCGGTAGTGCTCCCCTGTCAGGCTCAACGTCAACAACACGGCCTTCTCGTCCCGGGGTACCACACCGGGCCCACCATGTATCCGAAACGGTTCATCCAACTCCTCGAATCGGGTCTCGAAATCCATCAGCAAACTCATGGTGGACGACTCATACATCATGGGAAAACCGCACTTTTCATTTAAAAGAGAGAGAAAAGAAGTTTATAAATGTTTTTGCGGTTTTCCCCCAAATCCAGGAAATCTCATGAAAATCCGAATCCAAATCCTCAATAGCATGTAAACAGTGAATATATGCATGAGAATCCATGAATACGGCATAACAGTGAATAATAACATGCATAAAGTAGCAGGTAATAACTACAATGTCTGAACTAGCATATAAGGCAAGTACACTAATATCATGTCTAAACTATTAGCTAACAAGCTATGTCAATGTAATAGTATTTTCTAAGTGTACGTGGCATGACAATTACCGATGAAGATGTGTGTGAGCCGGCAAGTAAGTGTACGTGGTACATACGCATCATCGGTAATGGTGCTGGTGTCCTAACAGCATAATATCAACAATGGCATATGAAATCACAATATGAATATGCGATGCGGAGCGAATAGCAATAATGTGCGGGAGCAGAATACTAGACACAACGATAACTATAAGTCAAACAATGGTGCCTTTTAAAAATAACACGAATCGCAGTGTTTTGAAAATAAGGGCTACGGTGTTTTTAAGAAAAGATACGTCTTTTGAAATATCCGTAGAATCCCTTGACCTGTCTTTTAAAATACCCGCGATTCGTTAGCTTTTGAAATAGGTAGGATTCAAATCTAGTCTACCAACTATACTAAACTATAGGGCTGAGCTAACAGGCTAATTGAAGATAAGAAAACCGCCTAACATCTGAGTCGATATATATATATATATATATATATATATATATATATATATTAGTCGGTGATCCCACCTCAATAATATCACATCCGATACCATATCTATAATTAGACATTCCCAAGTCAAGAGCGCGGATCAATCATCAATATATAGCTCGTACGTAAATCCGTCGTACGGCATCCCAAATCTGGATACGGGTCAATATCACATTCATCATACTATTCATCTGGTATCCTCCTTATCAAATATCATGATCGGGGTACTGATTTACGTCTAGTACAATACTGATACCGTCTAAATATGCATGCACGTGTGTGAAACACTACGTCAAGGACCCGCTACAACGCCATGTCGTATCTCAAATACGAACCCTGCCATATCACCGATCTCATCGACTCATCTCAAATCCCAAGTACTATTCCCATCATCAATGCAAGTGTATATGAATGTATATATGCATAGTCCCATACCCACGCGTATATACATATATACACATCCCCATCTACGCACAAGAAAGTAATGTATGCAAGTCTGTGTGTGCGTATGTGGGTATAACAACTACTCTAGGGTTTCGCAACTAACCCAAAGCTAATCCATGAACACATAATCATATCATGAATAAACATTCTCGTATCATAAAACACTTATATAAACATATATATATGAACTATACTACGGACTGCGGGGGTGCTATACGCCATCCACCCGACTTCTTCCCGTAGATATAAATCTACTCACCTGGTCCTCGCTCGCCGGTGCCGACGTCGCCACGCGCTTGCTTGTCTCAAAATCCACATGGGGTACCTACATATCATAACGCACCGTATCGCATTAAAATCCGACTCATGACCAAAACGACACATGAATCCCACATAGGTCAAAACCTATGGTTGCTTTCACAAATCAACCCAAAAACCCTCGACGTCGGCGTACAAACGCCAAACCATCGAGAAAAACCCAAACACACTCATTTGCACATTCACGAACACTAATTATAATATAAAGTAGGTTAAAATTCACAAAAACCCCAAATTCACTTTAAAAGCCATTTTTCCGAAAATCTAGCAAGCAAAAATTACCCGTTTTAGTACAAAACTCGACGTTTAAACAAATCTAATGGCCATAATACTTATTAAACATCTTAAATAAGTCATAAAAACCATTTCCATAATTTAATCTCATTAAATTTCTTTAGCCCCAAAATTCTAGTTTACAAATTAACCAATTTTAACAATTTTATAGCAAAAAATGCACATACAACAATCTAGCTTGGATTTGCATGATCTAAACCATTAAACTACGTTTTATAATGTTAATGAAGTCATAAAAACCCTAATTACATTTTTCTCTTAATAAAAAACATGGTTTACAAAAACCTAGTTAGCAATATAGATTAATTATTACAATTCCAACTTAACAATTTGCAAACTAACAACTTGGCTATGTCTCACATCTCACAAAATGATGAATTCCACTTTGCAACCATAATCACACAACAAAAACCCTAACTATAATTTAATCCTTCTTTTGAAAACACAATCTTTCAACTAGAACCACAATTCATTTCCAAAATATGCTAGATTAAAGCAATAACCAACAATTTAACAAAAAGGTCAAGATTTTTATACCTCATAACCCATTGATCCAACTTGAAATCTAGCCATCCAAAATGCCATCTTGATCCCTAAATCCATACTAGAATTGTCAAGTAAAAATGGGCAGGGATTAGATTTTGATTTTGTGAGCTTTTATGTGGATTTTTGTAGCAATTTATGGATTTTTTTGAAGAGGAAAAGAGGTGGAGAAAATTTAGGGCTGATGTGGGAGGGCTCGACCAAGTTAGAGGAGAGGAGAGAGAGAGTGAAATGTGTGTGATTAATTCACCCCAAGTCAAACAAAACCATACCTCTTTCATTATTGCCTTTCTTTATTCATTTTCTTTTCTTTTCTTTACTTGCTTTGACTTTTTTTGTGGGGAAATGAGGGGGGACAGCTTGGGGCTGCTGATTTGGGGAGAGGAGAGAGGGTGTGGGTGAGAAAAAGATAAATGTATTACCCTAATTTCCATTTACACTAATTTCACCAAAAAAAGCCCTTTTTCTCCAATAATTTCTAAAACCGTTTTGGCAAACCATTTCATTTCAGAAACAATATTTTAAAATTTTGTTTAATGTGCTATGATGCACAAAATTTGTTTCAACTCATTCCAATTTGTAATTTTCCTTAATTAAATGTATTAGTGACGGCTTAAAATAATATTAAAATGATTAATTTCGGAAAAAATTTCAGGAAATTTGAAATTTCATCAGTGGCTCAATAAACACCAAATACTAGCAATTACATAGCTAGAATATGTATATTTAATTTTATAATAAAGATATTTGTATTTTGATTTTTTACAGAAAACCCCCTTATTTTACCGATTTTCCGAAATTTCACCGAAACGATTTTCAAAACGTTACAATCTTTCCCCCTTAAAGAAATTCAGTCCCCGAATTTAAATTAAAACTCCTCCAAAATACTAAAATATCTAAGCCAAAACCATCAAATCGTCGGGGCTCCGAAATCGTAAATACATAAAACAAATCGTAGCGCTACGCATACGCATGAAAAATCAGCATATAACTCAAAATCAAAACTCCGTCAAGCATCCCGCAATTATCGGAGTCATAGTAAAGACACAAATGTCAAATCCAATACAAAACCAATATGATATAACTCGAAACTATACACGTAAATATCAAATCTATATATGTAAATATTTGAAGGGAATGCATGCCAAATCTCTTAAAGTCACTGTGCAATGCGCATAACACTGCACAGTGGCGGACGTCTATCATAAGAAAATAAGCATATACATATATACCTTTTGTTTGAACTGTACGTTCCGCCATTTTGGGAAACAATTTGGAAGGGTTTTCTTGTTTTAAACGTTTCGTGTCATATGAGACACGTAGGTAAATACTGAGACTATAGCTCGCTTTTTGGAATTCCCTTCGATAGCTATCAATGCATGCAAAATACATTCTGGTACTGTCCTCTGACTAGTCCTGCTCAGTACGAAAACACATAGCAAATATCATAAAAACGTACTGCTCTATAAGAAATCAATCCCAAAATATGCATACGAATACTACGTGTGTCTGGTGCGCACGGAAATCAAAATCCATATATGTGCCAACATGTGCACAGAAATAAGATCTAAGTGCATCGGGTGTGCACGAAACATCTGTCATAGGCAACGTGAGTGCCTGACAGCAAAATCAGGTGCATCTGACATGCACGAAGAATATCGATTTAGTGCATCTAGTGTGCACCAAAATCGCACCTCAAAACATTCGTCCAACATGCGCGAAAATCCAAATCAGGTGCATCTATCGTGCACGAAATCATGAAATCCGATATCAAGCGCCGAACATGCGCAAAATCCAATCAGGTACACAAGGTGCACAAAACAAATATCGAATATCACAATCGAAATCGAAGTCCAGTGCATCTAAATGCACAACATATGTAACACTGCACTGCAAGCATATATGAACTATACCGAGTGCAAAAACCAAATCGTGTGCGTACATACGCACAAAATCAACTCAACTGTATGAAACCAATAAAATCATAAACGTGAGAAACCAAGGCACGAAAACGATATCAAGTGCAACCACTGTGCAAAAATCGTAAATATTCAGTAGGTGCAACCATGGTCCATGAAAACAAATATCATGAAACTCAATCATCAAAATCAATCATGCGAATAGATCGCCCAAAATACGCAAATCAAGTATGGCGGAATAGTCCGGCTCAAGCACATCCTCCAAAAATCTCTGGCCAACTGTCGTGGTCACTCATAGCATGTCTCGTCGACGATCCTGAATTCTGGCCTGCCGGTGTGCATAACATGACCACTCCTGGGTCCAAGTCTTCTCGTAATTTATTCCAGAAAGGTCCTGTCGAGGTCTCTCCCAAATCTCGTCTTTGCCAAACTGTCCGGAAGTCATCGTCCCTTACTATATCTGCTCCTTACTCCGGAACGGCTGCATACTCGTCGCGACTCCTTCTGGAAGGTATATCCAAGTACAATGCCTCGGCATGCGTACCGCACCTCTGATGTCGGCGGAGTGGAACGTCATCTTTTCCAGATCTTGTACGAACCTCTTTACTCCACTTTTCTCTAATGTCGACTGCTTTGGGTTCGTCTCGTCGTGGTTGCATGGACTGAGCTCCAACGGCTATCCTCGTATCTGGAGTCTCCCAAGAAATGTATCTCACCACCTAGCATCCGAATGAAGTCGAACCATCCGATCGATTCGTCAAAACCTCATAATCCCCCAAGAGCTCAACATCTTGGGTACAGTTTAATAGTATCGAGTACGTACCACAACATCGATGGTCCAGCCGTAAAAGGGCAAACCCAAGCCTCACTAATGGCGCCGTGGAACTGCCGCAAACTGTAATGACCCCAAAATCTTTATACATTTGTATTATCCCTCTTCAATAATATACTGTATTTATTTGTACTTGGTATTTTTCTTTTTCTATTAAATTTATTATTATTTTATTCCTCAATCTATTATGTATTTTTTTCTAGGTACAATTTCTTTTTCTTATATTTAAGTTTTTAACGTCTCATTCTTATTTTTCCTTTCATAAATATTTAACCCAAATCCATTATTCTTATTCTCTACAGCCCATCTAAAAAGCCCATTTTCTTTTTAAGCAACATCATATATTTAATTCTAATTAAATATGTGCATGAACAACTTTATAGCTCATTGGTTAAGCCCTTGCATTGTTATTCCATAAGTCACATGTTCAAATCCCCATTCTTGCAATTATTTTTTATCATTTTTTATCATTTCCAAAATGAATGGTGGCATTTCATTTCTCTTTTAATTCTCATGTTAAATGCATATATTATTATTCACCATTACACCATCTTTATTTGTCCTCCTCTATCTTTTCCTTCCTCACATTTTTTATCTCTCACTTCTCCCTCTTCACCTAGAGTCCAAAAAAAAGAACATGAAGAAGTCATCAAGAAGGTCTCGCTAGTAACGCGAGGCTATCGGCGGATAGACAAGCCCGGTGACAATACCGGCTTGTGTATGTAAGTCCCTTCTCTCTCCTTTCCCCCCACCTCTTATTTTCCTCTTGTCATGCATCGTGAACCCCCTATTCTTTTCATATCATAATCCATAAGAGAAGATACACATAAACATATACATATACATATACATAAGTTTAGATATATATGATTCTATATGGTTTAATAATATCTTATTATCTCTTGTTCAAATTAAAGTATTTTTAATTCTTTGTTCATGACTAGGAATGTTTATTACAAGTTGTGAGAACACAAACTTCATGCCACAATATATCTATAATGTCACATGAAATCGGTTTGTTTATTAAAAGAAAAATAGAAGCCTGCATAAAATACTAGTTAATCTTTCTGCCGATTTTAGTATACACATCAATACCTTTAGTTTTAAAATAATTTTTAGAAATTAATTTTTACTTCTGAAAATTTCACGGAATTTATATATGATAGATTATATTATTTTATACATGCTGTAAAAATTTTAGATCGATCCGCATAACGGTTTAGGAATTACATCGTATTTATTCCCTGATCGTAAAACAGAAAACTGCAGTTATCGGTCAATTTCTAGGACATATAACTTGGTATACCGGTATCCAAATTGAGCAAACTCAGGTGTTTTTGATATCTACATCGAATGATCTAGATTTTCTTAGTTTTATAGTTTTACTAAAAACCCATCTAAGATAAAGAAAACTGTGTTACAATATTAAGTGACGGATCTGGACAGAATCTGTTCCGATTCGCACACTGTTTTTAAATTGGACATAACTCGAACACCCGATGTCCGTTTGTGAAAAAATTTAGATCTGTAGATGCACCATTGATAGAAATATAATTTTATGTATATTATATTACTTAGTAATTCATGAAACAACCTGATATAGGCTTTGCAATATAACATATAGTTGCTGTCCAGAAATCTGAATTTCTGTTTTAAACGCTGATATTAAAATGATCATAACTAGAGCTTCAGAAATCCAAATCATGTGAATCTTGGTGTTTTCGATAAGTACATAGAAATACCTACAATTTTATAATAATTTTCGTAATCTGAAACCCGATAGAAATTAACTCAACCCGTGTTTTAAAAATATGTGACGGTGCCGAATAGATTCTGATCTGTTTTGCGCGACGATACGAAAACATATATATTTCTCAAACCGGTAGTCGTATTTAGGCGAAACTGGAACTCACGCATGCAAAACACTTAGAGCCATATTTTTTTTATGTTCTCGCATTCGTTTGACTTGATTAATTAGTCGTACATAATATTTCTTTACAGCATTATTTTTGGTAGTTACTCGTATAATATACTAGACTCATTTCATACTATTCGAACATGTATACATATTTATCTTGATCATTAAACTGTTGTATATACATAAAGACGATAATTAATTACTTGAGGTGTATTTTGAAAACTATACAATATTACTTTTTACAATAAACCCCCTCAAGTTTTATAAATTACAATAAGGCCCCTAACAAATATTGAACTTCAACTTACCTTCTTTAGTCTGACTCGGGTTAGAGTCTGACTATTTCTGACTTGAATATGATTCAAGTCAATTTTATTCTTTTATATTCCAACTCAATATGAATACATGAATCCCTGAATCCAGTTAACAATCTATATAACTTGACTGAACCGAACCATTGATATTCCTTTTACATGTTTCCCAGTATTCCATTTACATGACTCTACGGTTATAACCGTTTCCTGATATTATGGTTTCGGACAGTCGGTTAATCAATCTTACAATCAATACAATTTTACAAGAGAACAATACAAACAAGACATCGCGGGGTTTAAGGGGTAGATTGGTACGGAAGATGTTAAAGGTGGCACGGGGTGGTCAGATTAATACACCTAACCTGAATCCCATTGCTGTTGTACCGTGGCATAACGGTTCCTTGTACTACACGTGCCCTAGTCTCTGGCAAGTGAGACTCCCCTCGTATACACTGGCATCCTTCTGTACCAAGCTACAAACAACAGCGATAACATAACATTATAACAATAGTTTACACTTTAAAAATGTATCTTTTTATTTTTTCTTCTCTACTTCCCTCTTACCCTTGGGACTTACCGAGCGATATGTTCGCTGACGACATTCTGTTTCTCTCTTCTTTGAATGTCGTCAGGTGGCTTGGACCCGGCAGAAGTAGAGCCAACAGAAGAAGACTTGGAGCAATTTGCCGAAGACCCAGCAGTATAATTTCATTGTACACTTTCTTTTCAGTACTTTCCTTTTTCTGTTATGCCACTGTTTAGGCATCTTTATTTCAGTTGTATTTTCCTTTCTATGTATTGTACAAAGAATGTTATTAAATAAAAGTTGCTGTTCTTTTATACTCTTGTCTCTTGTGTATTTATTTTATATTGCTTAGATACGCTTAGCTTATGTACTTTTGAGTACATACGTAGCGGGCCTCGTCGCGTCCACTTCGCCGTACACTGGGAAGCGGGGCGTGACAGGTTTTGTTGGTGGCCCATGCAGGTCAGAGCCGTATGAATCCCTATCATGCAGTTCTGGTCTGCGTGAACAATCTAAGCAATATAACACAAGAAACAGCAACTGAAAACATTCTTTACATTACATATTCCTTGAATCCATCTTGAACTCCACCTTCGGTTTCCTTGAACTCCATCTCTCCACTTTTGAATCCTTAATTCTTATTCATCCTTTCTATTTGTATCTTGTAGACTTATTAGCTCAATTGGTTAGAGTATCAATCGACGGAGCTCGAAGAAGATATCATCCTAATCCTGTTTCCTTACTCTGTTACATCATCCTTCTTGAGTAATTTCGAGGACGAAATTATTTTTAAGGAGGGTAGAATGTAATGACCCCAAAATCTTTATACATTTGTATTATCCCTCTTCAATAATATACCGTATTTATTTGTACTTGGTATTTTCCTTTTTCTATTAAATTTATTATTATTTTATTTCTCAATCTATTATGTATTTTTTTCTAGGTACAATTTCTTTTTCTTATATTTAAGTTTTTAACTTCTCATTCTTATTTTTCCTTTCATAAATATTTAACCCAAATCCATTATTCTTATTCTCTACAGCCCATCTAAAAAGCCCATTTTCTTTTTAAGCAACATCATATATTTAATTCTAATTAAATATGTGTATGAACAACCTTATAGCTCATTGGTTAAGCCCTTGCATTGTTATTCCATAAGTCACATGTTCAAATCCCCATTCTTGCAATTATTTCCCATTCTTGCAATTATTTTTTATCATTTTTTATTCTTCTCATAACCTACAAATGAGACCTTTTATTTCCAAAATGAATGGTGGCCTTTCATTTCTCTTTTAATTCTCATGTTAAATGCATATATTATTATTCACCATTACACCATCTTTATTTGTCCTCCTCTATCTTTTCCTTCCTCACATTTTTTATCTCTCACTTCTCGCTCTTCAGCTAGAGTCCAAGAAGAAGAACATGAAGAAGACATCAAGAAGGTCTCGCTAGTAACGCGAGGCTATCGGCGGATAGACAAGCCCGGTGACAATACCGGCTTGTGTATGTAAGTCCCTTCTCTCTCCTTTCCCCCCACCTCTTATTTTCCTCTTGTCATGCATCGTGAACCCCCTATTCTTTTCATATCATAATCCATAAGAGAAGATACACATAAACATATACATATACATAAGTTTAGATATATATGATTCTATATGGTTTAATAATATCTTATTATCTCTTGTTCAAATTAAAGTATTTTTAATTCTTTGTTCATGACTAGGAATGTTTATTACAAGTTGTGAGAACACAAACTTCATGCCACAATATATCTATAATGTCACATGATATCGGTTTGTTTATTAAAAGAAAAATAGAAGCCTGCATAAAATACTAGTTAATCTTTCTGCCGATTTTAGTATACACATCAATACCTTTAGTTTTAAAATAATTTTTAGAAATTAATTTTTACTTCTGAAAATTTCACGGAATTTATATATGATAGATTATATTATTTTATACATGCTGTAAAAATTTTAGATCGATCCGCATAACGGTTTAGGAATTACATCGTATTTATTCCCTGATCGTAAAACAGAAAACTGCAGTTATCGGTCAATTTCTAGGACATATAACTTGGTATAACGGTATCCAAATTGAGCAAACTCAGGTGTTTTTGATATCTACATCGAATGATCTAGATTTTCTTAGTTTTATAGTTTTACTAAAAACCCATCTAAGATAAAGAAAACTGTGTTACAATATTAAGTGACGGATCTGGACAGAATCTGTTCCGATTCGCACACTGTTTTTAAATTGGACATAACTCGAACACCCGATGTCCGTTTGTGAAAAAATTTAGATCTGTAGATGCACCATTGATAGAACTATAATTTTCTGTATATTATATTACTTAGTAATTCATGAAACAACTTGATATAAGCTTTTCAATATAACATATAGTTGCTGTCCAGAAATCTGAATTTCTGTTTTAAACGCTGATATTAAAATGATCATAACTAGAGCTTCAGAAATCCAAATCATGTGAATCTTGGTGTTTTCGATAAGTATATAGAAATACCTACAATTTTATAATAATTTTCGTAACCTGAAACCCGATAGAAATTAACTCAACCCGCGTTTTAAAAATATGTGATGGTGCCGAATAGATTCTGATCTGTTTTGCGTGACGATACGAAAATATATATATTTCTCAAACCGGTAGTCGTATTTAGGCGAAACTGGAACTCACGCATGCAAAACACTTAGAGCCATATTTTTTTTTATGTTCTCGCATTCGTTTGACTTGATTAATTAGTCGTACATAATATTTCTTTACAGCATTATTTTTGGTAGTTACTCGTATAATATACTAGACTCATTTCATACTATTCGAACATGTATACATATTTATCTTGATCATTAAACTGTTGTATATACATAAAGACGATAATTAATTACTTGAGGTGTATTTTGAAAACTATACAATATTACTTTTTACAATAAACCCCCTCAAGTTTTATAAATTACAATAAGGCCCCTAACAAATATTGAACTTCAACTTACCTTCTTTAGTCTGACTCGGATTAGAGTCTGACTATTTCTGACTTGAATATGATTCAAGTCAATCTTATTCTTTTATATTCCAACTCAATATGAATACATGAATCCCTGAATCCAGTTAACAATCTATATAACTTGACTGAACCGAACCATGGATATTCCTTTTACATGTTTTCCAGTATTCCATTTACATGACTCTACGGTTATAACCGTTTCCTGATATCATGGTTTCGGACAGTCGGTTAATCAATCTTACAATCAATACAATTTTACAAGAGAACAATACAAACAAGACATCGCGGGGTTTAAGGGGTAGATTGGTACGGAAGATGTTAAAGGTGGCACGAGGTGGTCAGATTAATACACCTAACCTGAATCCCATTGCTGTTGTACCGTGGCATAACGGTTCCTTGTACTACACGTGCCCTAGTCTCTGGCAAGTGAGACTCCCCTCGTATACACTGGCATTCTTCTGTACCAAGCTACAAACAACAGCGATAACATAACATTACAACAATAGTTTACACTTTAAAAATGTATCTTTTTATTCTTTCTTCTCTACTTCTCTCTTACCCTTGAGACTTACCGAGCGATCTGTTCGCTGACGACATTCTCTTTCTCTCTTCTTTGAATGTCGTCAGGTGACTTGGACCCGGCAGAAGTAGAGCCAACAGAAGAAGACTTGGAGCAATTTGCCGAAGACCCAGCAGTATAATTTCATTGTACACTTTCTTTTCAGTACTTTCCTTTTTCTGTTATGCCACTGTTTAGGCATCTTTATTTCAGTTGTATTTTCCTTTCTATGTATTGTACAAAGAATGTTATTAAATAAAAGTTGCTGTTCTTTTATACTCTTGTCTCTTGTGTATTTATTTTATATTGCTTAGATACGCTTAGCGTATGTACTTCTGAGTGCATACGTAGCGGGCCTCGTCGCGTCCACTTCGCCGTACACTGAGAAGCGGGGCGTGACACAAACCCTAAGGTTCAAAGGCTTTCACACGGTCATTAAGTCGAGTTAGGGTTTCATTCTTCTAGAGGGTCCATAGAATTGCCTGCATGTCTTTCCGAATACTTTAAACTTGGAATAATAGGTTTCTGACATTCGATCGTCTCTGTCGACTCTCAACGTCTCTGCGTGAAGTCGTCTCTAGCTGGAATCAATTTATCTGATGACCTCGCATCGGGGTAGTGAACGAACTATTTGTCCTAGTCATTCATCCTCGGTGACTAGCGACCTTCTATCGTCTCTTAGTACAACTCGTACCGCAATAGCTCCAACATCTGGGGCGATATCTCGTCGTTCGCAGCAATAACGAGCTCACTTGTCTGCACGCTGAACCGTGCCTCAATCATCATGAATAGGCAATATATCAACGGTCATCAAAATCTGGCTGGCCTCTATCAGTGGCTCAATCCTCTAGTGCAAATTGGCACGTCCGAGTAATCTCATACAGCAATCCACCCAACGCTCGTGGCACGAAAACACAATAAAAAGACATATCTCTGCAATCGTATGTCGCCGGAATCATGCCTTGGTCAGTCCTCGTTCTTGACGAGCTCATGCTGACCGCAACTCTAGCCGTAGCTCTCCCTGCCCGTAATCGTGGCAGCAAAACCATAACTGGTACCGATGATGCTAGATCAGGAATGAATATGATACTGAGCAAAGAAATGTATATCCTAAGGCTCCTTAAGTGGAGTAGCGTATCGTAAGTATGCCGCAGAACATACCCACGGCACGTCACTCTACTTTAGTCACCTATTCCATCAACTAAGGGTCATCCTACGCTCCGAAGGTAAAACCTAACGCTCTGATACCAACTTTGTCATGACCCGAAAGTACGGAACATGACCGGCACTTAGACTACGAAACGTCTCGAGGCGTACATAATCTAAGTAAGCCGAAAACCCAGAAATCCAAAACCAAGAAAAGTAGTAGAGTGAAGGAAAACCAATTTAATTCAAGTAGTTTTAATAGCATAAGCCGAATTATGCGTTTTTTTAAAAACATCAAATATTTCCTGAAAATTTCGGCAGGGTCTCCTTTGTAAATACTGGCCCCCAAACGGGATACAACATGAATAGTATACGAAATCAATAAAAGGTATCCCCAAGCGGGAGCTAGCTCTTCGTCAATCGACGGTCACAACCACACAAGCAATATAATATACAACGCCAAGGGCGAGGATCAAAACTCAAAAGGAAGCTCAAAACAACAAGAAATCCACAGAAATATAACGCGCGACTCTAAGGTCGAAAAAATAACATCACTGGTTTCTATCTCAAAAAATAAATACATGTTTGGTTGATGGAACTTCTAGATACAACAGAATAATAGTATACAAGTTATAATGATGGGTACGATACAAATAAACCCACCTACTAGCAAATCATCCGGAAGTGGAAGTAGTGCCAGTAAAGCCGTAATGGAACCTGTATGGCAAAATCTGCAAGAACTATGGCACAACGGGGGTGAGTTGCCAACTCGTAAATAGAATACATCTACGAACAGAAATCGCATGTATGACGCAATCCTAAGTCATACGATCATAATATATCCTCAAAATATAACCAGCAGCCTATAACCATGGCTAGGGTATACCACTAAACAACAGTAATACCAAGTGCTCGTGTCAGTGCCTCAGATAGCAATATATCATATGGATGATGTAGGAATGCATGAAAACAAAATACATGTACTGAAGAAACTGCTTTCATAACTTTGTGAGATTACTTTATTTTTAAAGCGAGGTATCATAAATGAAATCAGCATAAACAGTGTCTAGCATCGACACAAAACATAAATCCCAATGTCTCAAAAATCCGAGGCTCCGGCTATCCGGACTGGCCTGTATCATCAAATCTCAGTACCTCAATATCTCAAAATCTCAGTATCAATCTCACTATCTAGGACGCCGTCAGTCCTGACCGGCCCCTACCATCAATCTCAAGACCACGATGGTATCCTCTGAATATCCGATGCGTCGGGTAAAATCACCGGTCGGTAGTGCTCCCCTGCCAGGCTCAACGTCAACAACACGACCTTCTCGCCCCGGGGTACCGCACCGGGCCCACCATGTACCCGAAACGGTTCATCCAACTCCTCGAATCGGGTCTCGAAATCCATCAGTAAACTCATGGTGGACGACTCATACATCATGGGAAAACCGCACTTTTCATTTAAAAGAGAGAGAAAAGAAGTTTATAAATGTTTTTGCGGTTTTCCCCCAAATCCAGGAAATCTCATGAAAATCCGAATCCAAATCCTCAATAGCATGTAAACAGTGAATATAGACATGAGAATCCATGAATATGGCATAACAGTGAATAATAATATGCATGAAGTAGCAGGTAATAACTACAATGTCTGAACTAGCATATAAGGCAAGTACACTAATATCATGTCTAAACTATTAGCTAACAAGCTATGTCAATGTAATAGTATTTTCTAAGTGTGCGTGGCATGGCAATTACCGATGAAGATGTGTGTGAGCCGGCAAGTAAGTGTACGTGGTACATACGCATCATTGGTAATGGTGCTGGTGTCCTAACAGCATAATATCAACAATGGCATATGAAATCACAATATGAATATGCGATGCGGAGCGAATAGCAATAATGTGCGGGAGCAGAATACTAGACACAACGATAACTATAAGTCAAACAATGGTGCCTTTTAAAAATAACACGAATCGCAGTGTTTTGAAAATAAGGGCTACGGTGTTTTTAAGAAAAGATACGTCTTTTGAAATATCCGTAGAATCCCTTGACCTGTCTTTTAAAATACCCGCGATTCGTTAGCTTTTGAAATAGGTAGGAGTCGAATCTAGTCTACCAACTATACTAAACTATAGGGCTAAGCTAACAGGCTAACTGAAGATAAGAAAACCGCCTAACATCTGAGTCGATATATATATATATATATATATATATATTATTCGGTTATCCCGCCTCAATAATATCACATCCGATACCATATCTATAATCAGACATTCCCAAGTCAAGAGTGCGGATCAATCATCAATATATAGCTCGTACGTAAATCCGTCGTACGGCATCCCAAATCTGGATACGGGTCAATATCACATTCATCATACTATTCATCTGGTATCCTCTTTATCAAATATCATGATCGGGGTACTGATCTACGTCTAGTACAATACTGATACCGCCTAAGTATGCATGCACGTGTGTGAAACACTACGTCAAGGACCCGCTACAACGTCATGTCGTATCTCAAATACGAACCCTGCCATATCACCGATCTCATCGACTCATCTCAAATCCCAAGTACTATCATCATCATCAATGCAAGTGTATATGAATGTATATATGCATAGTCCCATACCCACGCGTATATACATATATACACATCCCCATCTACGCACAAGAAAGTAATGTATGCAAGTCTGTGTGTGCGTATGTGGGTATAACAACTACTCTAGGGTTTCGCAACTAACCCAAAGCTAATCCATGAACACATAATCATATCATGAATAAACATTCTCGTATCATAAAACACCTATATAAACATATATATATGAACTATACTACGGACTGCGGGGGTGCTATACGCCATCCACCCGACTTCTCCCCGTAGATATAAATCTACTCACCTGGTCCTCGCTCGCTGGTGCCGACGTCGCCACGCGCTTGCTTGTCGTCTCGAAATCCACATGGGGTACCTACATATCATAACGCACCGTATCGCATTAAAATCCGACTCATGACCAAAACGACACATGAATCCCACATAGGTCAAAACCTATAGTTGCTTTCACAAATCAACCCAAAAACCCTCGACGTCGGCGTACAAACGCCAAACCATCGAGAAAAACCCAAACACACTCATTTGCACATTCACGAACACTAATTATAATATAAAGTAGGTTAAAATTCATAAAAACCCTAAATTCACTTTAAAAGTCATTTTTCCGAAAATCTAGCAAGCAAAAATTACCCGTTTTAGTACAAAACTCGACGTTTAAACAAATATAATGGCCATAATACTTATTAAACATCTTAAATAAGTCATAAAAACCATTTTCATAATTTAATCTCATTAAATTTCTTTAGCCCCAAAATTCTAGTTTACAAATTAACCAATTTTAACAATTTTATAGCAAAAAATGCACATACAACAATCTAGCTTGGATTTGCATGATCTAAACCATTAAACTACATTTTATAATGTTAATGAAGTCATAAAAACCCTAATTACATTTTTCTCTTAATAAAAAACATGGTTTACAAAAACCTAGTTAGCAATATAGATTAATTATTACAATTCCAACTTAACAATTTGCAAACTAACAACTTGGTTATGTCTCACATTTCACAAAATGATGAATTTCACTTTGCAACCATAATCATACAACAAAAACCCTAACTATAATTTAATGCTTCTCTTGAAAACCCAAATTTTCAACTAGAACCACAATTCATTTCCTAAATATGCTGGATTAAAACAATAACCAACAATTTAACAAAAATGTCAATATTTTTATACCTCACAACCCATTGATCCAACTTGAAATCTAGCCATCCAAAATGCTATCTTGATCCCTAGATCCATACTAGAATTGTCAGGTAAAAATGGATAGGGATTAGATTTTGATTTTGTGAGCTTTTATGTGGATTTTTGTAGCAATTTGTGGATTTTTTTGAAGAGAAAAAGAGGTGGAGAAAATTTGGGGCTGATGTGGGAGGGCTCGGCCAAGTTAGAGGAGAGGAGAGAGAGAGTGAAATGTGTGTGATTAATTTACCCCAAGTCAAACAAAACCATAGCTCTTTCATTATTGCCTTTCTTTATTCATTTTCTTTTCTTTTCTTTGCTTGCTTTGACTTTTTTTGTGGGGAAATGAGGGGGGACAGCTTGGGGCTGCTGATTTGGGGAGAGGATAGAGGGTGTGGGTGAGTGAAAAAGATAAATGTATTACCCCAATTTCCATTTACACTAATTTCAACAAAAAAAGCCATTTTTCTCCAATAATTTCTAAAACCGTTTTGGCAAACCATTTCATTTCAGAAACAATATTTTAAAATTTGTTTAATGTGCTATGATGCACAAAATTTGTTTCAACTCATTCCAATTTGTAATTTTCCTTAATTAAATTTATTAGTGACAGCTTAAAATAATATTAAAATAATTAATTTCGGAAAAAATTTCAGAAAATTTGAAATTTCACCAGTGGCTCAATAAACACCAAATACTAGCAATTACATAGCTAGAATATGTATATTTAATTTTATAAAAAAGATATTTGTATTTTGATTTTTTACAGAAAACCCCCTTATTTTACCGATTTTCCAAAATTTCACCGAAACGATTTTCAAAACGTTACACTACATCCTCCATCATTTTGTTCCATGATCATCACCTTCCATCTTGATCTTCATCGTCTAATATGTCGATACACCAAATGTCATATGATTTTAATACTTTTTCACTGTTGATTTAACAATGTAAAAAGTTCTATTGTCGGTAAACCGTTAATTTTACACCCACTAAATCAACGGTGAATTTTTTTTAAAATCACATGAAATTTGGTGTATCAACATCTTAGACGATGAAGATCAAGATTGAGCCGATTGTCGAATAAAATGGTGGAGGACTTAAATTTCGATACCACCTGACAAAAAAGGCCTCCTAGGGCCTCCTCTGTGTATCTTTCCCAGTATGATATACAAAGATTTATCATATCTTATCTATATCTTAATACTATCCTACTAATATACACTAACTGTCATCTATCTAACAACTAGACAACCATCATTGTATTCTATTATGACAAAATATTAAACTCCAATAATAAATAAAATAGTTTCATATGCAAACGATTCGGGTGCAATTATGATAATCACGGATACCCATCTAAATATCAATCATAACACAAACAATAATAATTAAAAGAAAACCCAATACACTTATTTAATATCATTAAATAACGTACGATCGTGTTAGGGTGTTACACCTTAACTCGATATGAACCTAATATGAACCACTTGAATACTTGAATTCATAAACCTAACATGAACCACTTGGATACGTGAAACTCATGAACTCGTGAATACATGAATCCGTAAATCTTGAATCTCGTGAATCTTATGAACTTGATATATATATATATAGAGAGAGAGAGAGGGGGGAGGGAGAGAGAATAATGGAGGAAAGAGGCCATATAAGGGAATTTTCCTCCTATGGCGTCGAAAAAATACACCCTCCCTCATTTTTTCCGACGATCGGCACCCACCATTTTCATCGTTATCATCTAAGATATGGGTATACCAAATTTCATGTGATTCTACAACTTTTTCACCGTTGATTTAGTGGGTTCAAAATTAACGGTTTACCGACAATAGAACTTTTTACATTGCTAAATCAACGGTGAAAAGGTTGTAGAATCACATGAAATTTGGTGTAGCCTCATCTTAGATGATAACGATGAAGATGATGCATTCCGATCGTCGGAAAACACGATGGAGGATGTGTTTTTTCGACGCCATGAGGATGAGGAGCTTGAAGACACTACTACAAAGAAGGGTTGCTCCTACGGATATATCCGTAGGGGCAACCCACTGCCCCTACGGATATATACGTAGGGGCGAAAAAATACCCCGTAGGTGCAAAGGCCGCAGGTGCAAGTTGAGGCCCTGAACTTGCCCCTACGGTTAAATTATTGCCCCTACGGATATGTGTGTAGGTCTAGTTGCCCCTACGGATTAAGCCGTAGGGTATGAGATTTTATATTATTTACGGTTTATTTTAATAAATTACTTGGCCCTACGGGTATATCCGTAGGGGCCTCTACTACCCCCTACGGATATATGCGTAGGTACGTTTCCGTAGGGGCACAAATTCAGGATTCCTGATATTTTGCCCCTACGGATAACGCCGTAGGGGAGAGTCAGTGGCCCCTACGGATATATCCGTAGGGGCTTTCCCAACCCCCTGGCACTGAGATCTGGGGGAAATATCAGTTACTGCTGATATTTTGCCCCTACGGATATATCCGTAGGGGTAACATGTGTGCCTACGGATTAATCCGTAGGTACATATTGTCTGTAATTTTTTTTAAAAAATGGGCTGCTTGATTTTTTCCCGCCCTGTGCACAATAATATATACATCAATCAAATCATATATTGCAGTATTCATAATCACATCTCACGCATATATATAATATACAAAAGAAACACAAAAACTGAATATGATATAAATACAAACCAATATCAATATCGTTTCAAAATGTAGTACAATGTGTATGATATAAATAAATACATGTTTCAAAAAAAAAGAACCAAAAATCTACCCTAGCTCGGTCCAGCTCCACCTCTGAATAACGATAGAATAACGCGCGCCTGCTCCTCGGTCAATAAACTCTGCAATTCGTCGCGAGCGGGAGTCTGAGTGGGCGGTGGAGCTACAGGAGCTGTCTGCGGAACCGCAGCCGATGTAGTGGCTTGCGGAGCCGCAGCCGAAGGAGATGCGTGTGGAGGCTCGGCCGATATACCCTGTCGCGTCTGGATATAACGTGTGTAAGAAGCGTGTAAGAACTGTTTATTATTCGAATTCGTATCATTATTAAGTTATTTCGAAACCCTGTTTGGATATCTAGTTTGGAAAAGCGTTGTTTATTTCAATTACATATGTATGTATGATTAATCAAACTTAAGTCTAAAACCAAATAAGCTCAAGCTACGTACTAATTATGGATATGTTGATATGTATATAATATGAAATGATATTTTACTATAAAGTAGTATACATACCAGCATCTCCTTCAACTCCTGAACGCTGGCCCTCAAGCTATCCAGTTCATGATGGACATGCCGGTCACTGGAGACGGAGGAAGTAACCGCCGGGGTGGAGTCCAACCTCATATGGGCCCTGCTAGGGCCCAATCCCCGGCCTCTCCCAACTTCCATGGTGCCCTCCGTGTGCGGCGTCCAGAACTGGGGTCAGCAGCCTCGGATCGTTCTGTCCGGTAAAATCGTTCCCCAGGCCTGGGCCTGCTCAACCACCCGCTCCTACACCCACATTCGAATTCTTATCATTATCGAGTTATTTCGAAACCCCATTTGGATATCTAGTTTGGAAAACTGTAGTTTATTTTAATTAGATATGTACATGTATGATTAATAAAACATAAGTCTACAACCAAATAAGCTCAGGCTATGTACTGATATTGGATATATTGATATCTATAATATGACATTATATTTTACTATTAAGTAGTATACATACCAGCATCTCATTCAACTCCTGAACGGTGGCCTTCAAGCTCTCCTGTTCCTGCTGGATACGTCGCTCACTGGAGACGGAGGAAGTAACCACCGGGGTGGAGTCCAACCTCATATGGGCCCTGCTAGAGCCCAGTCCTCGGCCTCTCTCCCAACCTCCGTGGTGCCGTCCGTGTGCGGCGTCCAGGACTGGGGTCAGCAGCCTCGAATGTTGCCTTCCCCCTAGCAACTGTCAGAACATTATATTTAGCACATACTGGTCTATAAAATTGACAAGAAATACCAAAATCAATAAATTCAAAGCCTTACCTACAGAGATAGAAGATGTGCTCCTCTGGTATCTGCATGTATCAAAATTTGAATAATATTAATTAATTTCAGTACATACATACTAACAAGGTAAACTCGCATATAGCGCTGCTTACACATATGACAGGGAGTGAACAAGCTCTTGTAGATCATCAGGCGCAAATCTAATCTCATCAAGCAGCGCATGATAATGAGTTGGACGACTAAGAGCAAAAGGAATGTGTGTATATTTATGATATAGCATTCTAAATCAATATACATGCTCTATATAATATATAAACATACCTGGAGGAACGGGAGTGGCCTCTGTCCCTGATATGGACGCATCACCAACAACTAGACAATCAAACATTGACAATATAAGTAATTTTGACATAAAGAGGCATGGATATCTATAATATTACATTCAAAATGAATATTAGAGAGCGCACCTGCAATGAGAAGTGATAAAAGTATCACCCAACAAGAGTGTAATTTACAGAATCAGTTGAGACTCTTAAAAGTCATAGAAGAACCCGACCTGCACAAATCTGATGTATGCTTTCCATTGGACACTAAGAAGTCTCTAAAGGGAAAAGCCTATGTGAAAGCCATCATTAGTTCATATCAGAAGATTGATGCTGAAACAGAGAACGAGGAATGTCATTTTTTTC
This sequence comes from Agapanthus africanus, assembly GCA_030015575.1. Taxonomy (NCBI): domain Eukaryota; kingdom Viridiplantae; phylum Streptophyta; class Magnoliopsida; order Asparagales; family Amaryllidaceae; genus Agapanthus; species Agapanthus africanus. Next base: position 12,708,116 of record CM057348.1, on the reverse strand, counting down.
TTCTTCCGTCACATTACTGTCTTCTCCTTCTGCCACATTACTGTCTTCTCCTTCTTATTATGTGCGCGTGCAAATTCAATGACTATATTGAGAATATGGATTAATAGTGGGTAGGAAAAGTATTTCTCAAATAGCTTTTGCGTCTTAAAACCATAAACTACTAAGTAATGGCATACATAATTTTTTTAGTATAAAGGTTGTTATTTTAAGTTTTCCCTTATAGAGATATGATCTAACTGCATCTATAAACTATAAGTGTGCAGAAAATTATGATAAGAAACCATAAGAAAGGGTCGTAGCCATGCATAACCTTGAATCTACATACCAAAACATGCAAAAGCATGCACTTATTGTCACCTTGCCTTGGAATATAAAATATCTTGGAAGACTATAAGCGAGCATTTAAATCTTGATAGCTTTTGACTTCAACATATATTTTTCTCAAGTACCATGAAATATACTTGCTCCGTATAAACCGTTTTCAGGAAGATGGATTAATAATGACAAATTATCCATTGTGGCTCACTAGGTTAGTATTTTCTCTTCTATTGACCATCTTTCTAATCTGCTTGGTAAATTTATTCGGAACCGGCTGCGAATCATTAAAAGACATGCATAAGAAAGAAAGCTAAAATACAGATATATAGCATACCGATACATCGAAACTTCATAGTTGCGATGGCAATCCAGAGATATTTATTTCTACACACGTGGTGCGCGTGCGAATGCGTCAGGCATCATGGACAAATATTTCAGAACATGGAAAGTATTATTCGTATAAAGTAATTAAAACTTTTAAACACCTTGGGTAGATATTTTCTTAGTTGATGCAATCATATCATGAGGACTAAATTTAAGCTATTATACATATGCATATGTATTTTTCTAACCTAATATATCACACACACACACACACACACAGAGAGAGAGAACACCTGGTAGGTAGAGAAATCAGGTAGCAGAATCCTGAAGAAATGGAGTCCATAGCATTGCTCATCATCATCATCCATGATCCCTTTGATAATATTTTTTCAAAAGGATCACGGATGATGATGATGAGCAATGCTATGGACTCCATTTCTTCAGGATCCTGCTACCTGATTTCTCTATCTACCTGGTGTTCTCTCTCTCTCTCTCTCTCTCTCTCTGTGTGTGTGATATATTAGGTTAGAAAAATACATAAGCATATGTATAATAGCTTAAATTTAGTCCTCATGATATGATTGCATCAACTAAGAAAATATCTACCCAAGGTGTTTAAAAGTTTTAATTACTTTATACGAATAATACTTTCCATGTTCTGAAATATTTGTCCATGATGCCTGACGCATTCGCACGCGCACCACGTGTGTAGAAATAAATATCTCTGGATTGCCATCGCAACTATGAAGTTTCGATGTATCGGTATGCTATATATCTGTATTTTAGCTTTCTTTCTTATGCATGTCTTTTAATGATTCGCAGCCGGTTCCGAATAAATTTACCAAGCAGATTAGAAAGATGGTCAATAGAAGAGAAAATACTAACCTAGTGAGCCACAATGGATAATTTGTCATTATTAATCCATCTTCCTGAAAACGGTTTATACGGAGCAAGTATATTTCATGGTACTTGAGAAAAATATATGTTGAAGTCAAAAGCTATCAAGATTTAAATGCTCGCTTATAGTCTTCCAAGATATTTTATATTCCAAGGCAAGGTGACAATAAGTGCATGCTTTTGCATGATTTGGTATGTAGATTCAAGGTTATGCATGGCTACGACCCTTTCTTATGATTTCTTATCATAATATTCTGCACACTTATAGTTTATAGATGCAGTTAGATCATATCTCTATAAGGGAAAACTTAAAATAACAACCTTTATACTAAAAAAATTATGTATGCCATTACTTAGTAGTTTATGGTTTTAAGACGCAAAAGCCATTTGAGAAATACTTTTCCTACCCACTATTAATCCATATTCTCAATATAGTCATTGAATTTGCACGCGCACATAATAAGAAGGAGAAGACAGTAATGTGGCAGAAGGAGAAGACAGTAATGTGGCGGAAGAAGAAAAAAATGACATTCCTCGTTCTCTGTTTCAGCATCAATCTTCTGATATGAACTAATGATGGCTTTCACATAGGCTTTTCCCTTTAGAGACTTCTTAGTGTCCAATGGAAAGCATACATCAGATTTGTGCAGGTCGGGTTCTTCTATGACTTTTAAGAGTCTCAACTGATTCTGTAAATTACACCCTAGTTGGGTGATACTTTTACCACTTCTCACTGCAGGTGCGCTCTCTAATATCCATTTTGAATATCGATAATATTACATTCAAAATGGATATTAGAGAGCGCACCTGCAGTGAGAAGTGGTAAAAGTACCACCCAACTAGAGTGTAATTTACAGAATCAGTCGAGACTCTTGAAAGTCATAGAAGAACCCGACCTGCACAAATCTGATGTATGCTTTTCATTGGACACTAAGAAGTCTCTAAAGGGAAAAGCCTATGTGAAAGCCATCATTAGTTCATATCAGAAGATTGATGCTGAAACAGAGAACGAGGAATGTCATTTTTTTCTTCTTCTGCCACATTACTGTCTTCTCCTTCTTCTTCTGCCACATTATTGTCTTCTCCTTCTTATTATGTGCGCGTGCAAATTCAATGACTATATTGAGAATATGGATTAATAGTGGGTTGGAAAAGTATTTCTCAAATGGCTTTTGCGTCTAAAAACCATAAACTACTAAGTAATGGCATACATAATTTTTTAGTATAAAGGTTGTTATTTTAAGTGCGCGTGCAAATTCAATGAAAGTTAGATTTGAGGATACCCATGTATGAGTTGTATTCTATATATGTGTGTTTCGATTTATGATTTCGCTTAAGTGTAGGGTTGTTTTTACTTAAATTTCAAATGTATATACATGCATACTGTCTTCTCCTTCTTCTTCTGCCACATTACTGTCTTCTCCTTCTTCTTCTGCCACATTACTGTCTTCTCCTTCTTATTATGTACAGTACTTCCACAAAATACGTGTTGTCATTTCTAAATGGAAGTTTCTCAGTGCCTCCATAGTAGCAGAAGATGGAATTGTTTATCGCCACTAGATTATGCTAAGCCTCGGATAGATTAGGCAAACATGATCTAGAAGAATATAATTAGCAGAGAAAATATGCAAATAAACATGCATGCAAGATGACATTAAAAGATTAATATAACAGAGATGTCTACTGATGATTTGTAAGATGTTATCACAGGTAGGACAACTGCCAATTCTATGGCTTGTGGCCACCAGCGACTGCTTTCTCACCACAGTAAAAATAATGAGGGACTATAACATATCATGAATTCGATATGCACCGTGATTTCATAGCATATGTCTATTAACCTATAATGTATAAGTTCTCGGCGTTGATTGCAGAGGTGCATACAGTCTGAACTAGTAAATATACGTAAGAAGGAAAAAGAAGAAACGATTCATAAATATGGTTGGGCCAGAAACAGACTTAGTCACTGAATGACATATAACTGATATTCCTTGATGTAGAAATCAATACACCTTTGATAACAAACTCATTCTTTTTTGGGAGATATATGAATAACCGACTCTGACCCTCAGCATTCCATTGAACACATGGAAATCCATCGTATCTCATATCCAGCCACCTCACTTCACCGATCCTATGATCGCCCTCTGGAGGATGCACAGCCCTAGCCGCAGCCCCAGCCCAAACCCTAGCCTTAGGTGGTGGTGATGAATGTGAATCCTCATGTGATTTTGCATATTATTGCAAGAGCGTTAATGGGTTTTCAAGATTTGTACGTAGTCAAGAGCAATTGTGAGCAAGGAAAGTAAAAATAGTTTTGAAATTTTATCAAACGGTTGGTGAGCAAACTAGCAAAACGTTTTGAATGAAAATATAATGTAAAATAATTTCGAGAATCAAAAGTGATAAGCTTTGTTAATGATATGGGAGAGAAGCTTGCTTTTTCTTTTTTGTGAGAAATATTTTAGGGTTTTTTTCCTTATTTCTGTTACATCCTGACCGAAGAACTTTCACAATTGTTAAAATTCAGCATTTTGGTCAGTCCTCTCCTTTATTGATATGCATATGATGTGAGGGTTGGATTTAACACAGCAACCATTGTTCATCAATATATATTACCAAATAAAGCTCTTTATTATTGGTTATGTTGGTTTCATCCTATTCTTGCCTCAATTTGGTGTAATTTGAAATGGCCCACGATTCTAGGGTTTGATATGGGATGGCAATAGAAAAGAGAATTTGTTCTCAAGTTATGATCGAATACCATAATAAATTGGGAGTTGGTTAGGATTGTGAAATTGTGAAAGTAGTTGCATTTTTTTCAAGTATGATCTTGTGAAAATCGGATGAAATATTTAACATCATTTTGTTGTTATTTAGGATTAGCACCCTCTAAAGGATTTTAAGTTAAGATAATGGATATGGATCTTTTGTCAGGATAAAGAAGATCTGCACATGCATAAATACTAGTATAAGATAATTCAAAATTTGGGACAACGGATACATACCGCTAAAAGATATAAATCGAAAACCCAAACAATATTTTGTGATAAACTTAAGTGTTCTTGCAAACTAATACAAATCTTGTTAAAAATTTGATAAATTGACCTTCCCCTTCCCCAGCCCTAGCCCGCAGCCCCAGCCGCACCCCCAATAAAAAATTTGATAAATTGACCCTTCCCCTTCCCCGACCCCGACCCTGACCCTAACCCTACCCCGACCCCGACCCCGACCCCGCAGCCCAGCCCCTGCTCCAACCCTAACCCGACCCCGACTGCGACCGCGACCCCAGCCCAACCCCAACTCGCGCGCCATGAACCTTAAGCCCAAAATAATCCAATAAATTCTTTAACTTACCTCGAGATTTACTCACCTGAACGGCTGCTGGGGCAGGGGCGACGATCTGAACGGCGGTGGCGACGACCTTAACCGCGGTGGCGACGAGAACTCCAGTGGCGACGAAACCGGCGGTGGCGACGAGGAGAACAACCTTGGCGGCGACGGCGTGGCGCATTGGGGGCTTATTTTCGCGCCCGATCGAGAGAGAGAGGGAAATGAGCGTAGGCGATCGATCTGGGATTTTATTAAATCGATATTTACTTGCCCCTACGGATATATCCGTAGGTCCTTTGTTTGCGGCTCCGTAGGGACAAACACCTAATTAAGAATTAATATTTTTATTCTTGGACGTCTTTGCCCGTAGGGGCAACCTTTTAGCCCTACGGATATATCCGTAGGGCCAAGTTATTTCTGCCCCTACGGATTAAACTATCTGTAGGGGCAACCCCCTATTTTACTAGTGAGAATGAGGGTATTTATGTAACAAGTGATCATATCTTGTTCTTCGTGGTACCGAGAGTACGGTACATTGCATTACATATGAATCTTGAATCTCATGAATCTCGTGTTGCAGTTGTTCCATGAGATTACAAAATATCCTAGTTAAATAATAAAACTCGCACAAATCGAGCTTATATTTATAATTAATAACACAAAAATATCAAATATTTAGACACTCCAGTTACCTTGCACTGATTAACACATTGTGACTTGATACTCTAGTTATATTGCACTGATTAACACATGCTATTTATTTGATATGCACACTACAGTTTACTGTTCACAGTTATTCCCATACCTGGTATTATGTATACCATATTTCGTTTTCAAATACTGTTTTTCTTAATAAAATGAGGACTTACCGAATGTTGTCGGACGATAATAGGGCAGGAGAAGAATCTAGGTACGAGATTGTACCAACTGAGGAGGACTTGAAGCAACTCTCAGGCCAAGTCGACTTCTAGTTCTTGATATTAGTTTCATTAGACTTATTTTTCTTGATCATTAATAATTGCCTTATTTGTTCAAGACTTTCTTGTTGATGTAATAACTGCTGGAATTCATTTGTTTATTTTGAAATTCTTGTAATTTTTGTCTTTATTCTGCTTGCAATTACGCTTAGCGTATTCATGACGAGAAATGGTGCTTCTCGTTGTGGATACGTGCGGGTCTCGTCCTCTCTCGCTCTTAGTCTTTTGACAAGCGGGGCGTGGCATATTTGTAATATAAAAAATATCAAAGTTTTTATTTTTCTTCGATTTTTCAATATTTTGGAAGCTAGCACAAGAAAATCATGATATATTCAAAAATCCCAAAATTTTCTTTTTCATTCAAATATCTAATATTTTGCGAGTTATAGAAGACGAAAATTGCAAATCATTTCAAAAATATCAATCAAAAATATCAAAAAAATTTGTTTTGCTTAGTTTTTCAATATTTTACTTAACACGCTAAAAACGCTAGATTTTAAAAAATCTTGGTTTTTCAATTTTTTGGATGCTTAGCACATGAATATTCATGAAATTTTCAAAAAAATCTTAAATTTTTTGTTCTCTTCGGTTATTTATTGCTATATAAAACATGAAATTGCAATGTTTTTAAAAATCTCAAATCATTATGTTTTCTTCAGTTTTCGACATTTTGCTTGCTATAACAAATTAAACTCGCAAATATTCAGAAATATCAAAAAAAAAACACTTTATTCATTTTTCAATATTTTGCTTGATATAGCATAAGAATAGTAAAATTTCATAAATTTCAAAGAAAAAAATCTTTTTCTTTCTTTTCCTCCATTATTTCGCATGTTATATAGAACATGAAAATCACGAAATTTCAAAATCTAAGAATTATCCGGTTTCTTCGATTTTCAAATTTACGTGCTCATACTTTTGAACAACTTCTGGATATCAAGAAAACAAAAGGCTATATGTAGTAAAATGAGAAAAGCTCGTTGATTGCTACTAAGAGCCTAATAGAATAAAGAAATCTAATCTGAGTGACTGAAACTCCTGATGATTGGGAATTCCCTGACAACATACGAAAATCATGAAAATTTTAAAAATCCTAATTTTCTTTTGGTTTCTAAATTTTTTCAATATTTTGAACGCTAACCATACGAAATCGTGAAATTTTCAAAAATCTCAAAATTTTCTGTTTTCTTTTGTTTTTCAATATACGAAAGTCTACAAGAATCTTAAGGATTTTTCTGTTTTTCTGTTTTTTTTTGTTTTTTCAATATTTCTGGTTTACTATATTAGCATAAGAAAAACGCGGAAGTTTCAATAGTTTATGTTTTCTTCCGTATCTATATTTTACATGCCAGCACAAAAAAATCTCAATTTTTCTCTTTATTCTTTTTTCCAAATTATGCATGCTATGCACATGAATAAAATCTTAGATTTTATGTTTTAAGTTTTATATATGACACGTGAAAATAGTGAATTTTTCAAAAATGACAAAATTTGCTGTTTTCTTTGGATTTTCTATATTTTCTTACAATAACTAAACGAAAATCATGAAACTTTTAATGCTTAAATATTTTTTGATTTTTAAATATTTTGCATGCTTTAACACGAAAATATTGTGAATATTTTCAATATTTTATCAATAAATTCTAAGTAGAGAGAAAATCCAGAAAGAGATTTTCAGAATAGGGCTGGTCATAACTTTTTCCAATATAAACCTGGCTGTATAAAGACAAAAGAATGATAAATATTGAATAGAGAGCCGATAAAAAAATATTCCCCAACCCAAATGTAGCAAAAGAATTAAATACGGACTAGATAATAATTTTTCCATTAAAATCCAAGCTAAATAAAATATTTATATGTATTATATAAATAAATAGATAGATCATAGATTATATATTTACGGCGATGGCTGTATTTGATAGAAGTGCTACAGCTTCTTGTTACCTCACAACATTAAAAGCAACAGATTTTGGACTCTTTGGCAAAAGAAAGAAAGAAAGAAAGAAACGACACTCTCTCTAAACAACACCACAATCTATTTCTACTGATAGCAGCATTCCGTAGGCATTAAAGCTTTCAAACTATTTAATGTTTGCTTCATGTTCAATCACTCATGACCATCATCTGCTCCATAATTTGAAAGAAATCCATAAAAAGGAAAAGGTAATCTAGCATAAATTTTCCGACTGAAACAATCCGTGGCTGCTGTTAAATTTAAATCGATCGCTAATAGGAAACAAAAAACAATACCAAAGATGAGAAAACAACCCTCAAACAACAACTAAATCTCAGGCAGCCTTTTGTTTGAAGGGAAACAGTCGATACACCATTTTTTTTTGTCAATAATGATTTCATGAAACAACACAAACTACAGAGAATTAATCAAGAAAACATATACAGCTTGCGTTCTAAAGGAATAAGCATGAGATTATTCCAAAAGTCACATAGGAAGCAAAATTCCATCAAATTAAAGCTAACTGGTGATCTGCCTAATTTCAGTTCTCATCAGATCGGCCCTCTTCATCCGATGTCGATGCATCACCAGAATCCATCGGTGTCAGTCTTTTGGTGGCTGCTCCACGGATAGTCTTGTCCTTCCCTGGCGACGTCTCTGAGGAAATGCCTGCACAAAAATATTAAAATAGTTAAATGTTATTAATATAAAATAAAAACTGTTAGCTTATATTATGTAAATAACCAAAAATAGCTGTTCAGCTAGACTGTTCTAACTATTCTATAATTACCTTTCTTTGACATTACCCAAAACATGAACACCCCTCACAGTTTCCACTCTCTTTATCTAATAAGGTGTCAAGGTAAATTATTTACAATATTTCGTTAAAAACTTTTTAATGAATCAAAAGGCTATTATCTCATTGTTGTCCTATAAATAAGAAAAACAATATGGCTCATTGTAATACCCAGTTCCTTTTCGAATAATTTCCGTATTTCAAAACAAAAATTACTAATTTTTATTAACTTAAATATTTTTATTATCCTAACCCTAACCATAAATTTCTTAACACCCTAATTCTATTTTTTACCCAAACCATACTTTTCTCCCGGCCCATTCTTTTCCCCTCTTTTATTTTTTTTACCTTAGCCCATGAACCCAACATCCAAAACTTGCAACCGACCCAACCCGACCCCTCCGACCCGACCCGCTCCCCAACGCCCACTCCCCTTCTTCTTCTTCCTCTCCTTCTTCCCGCCAAATTCCCCCACAACCCGCTCCTCCTCACCCCACGTCCTCGCCCCACATTCCGGGCCTCCCTCGCGCTAACCACAAAGCCCGCTCCCCAACGGCCACGACGACGAAGTCCACGATCCCAACAACTCCAGCACGACCCGCGCTCGCCTACGACGAGCTTCTCCATCTTCCTTGCCAACCACCCACGATCATCGCCACCTCCTCACGATCTCTCCTACGCAAAGCCTAACTGCCTCTCATCTCCTCCTCTTTTCCTCTCCTTCCGAGCACCTCCACCCAACCGCTGCCCCACTCCTCCTTCTCTTTCTCCTCCTCCATCGACCAAGCCTTGCCTTCGCCGCCGGCCGCCTCCACGAGCACCAGCGGCCGCTTTCGAGCTCCAAGCTGACCCAACTCCATCCCCGGAGCTCCACCTTCACAGCCGACAAGCTCCTCCTCCATCTCGAGCACACCATCGTCTCGATGCCGACGTGCTCCTCCAACGCTTGCTCCTTTCTACTACTTCACCTCCCCAGCCCACTCCACCATCCACACTTTCCCACGAAACCCCTGCACCGACCCAACCGTTTGCCACCCTTGCCTACAAGACATCACCGGAGCCCCTCACACCGTCTCGATGCAACCCCGAAACCCACCGCATCGCCACCGCTGCACCGCCGCCTTAACCCTTCATCGCCCAAGATCTGCATTGCCTTCCTCCTCCGTGAGCCCCTCGCTTGGCTCCGGGCCGACGAGCTCCAGTTGTCATGGCAACCACCTAGCTCCTCATCTTCTGCCCCCGGCGCCACCATTTCGCCGAGACCCATCAAAACCCACGACTCCACCCTACCCGCCTTCGCCTCCTTCCACTCGAGCTCCTCTCACTGCCGCACCCCCAAGCCGCGCCAGCACCTCCAGTTTCTCGCCCCTGCGTCGTCAGCCACCGTCGAACTCCGAGTCGTCAAGCCTCGTCTCCATCATCGAGGCCAAGCTCACGCCATGCTGAAGCCGCACCACGAGCTCGGGCCAGAGCCGAGACGTAGCTTGTTGTTGCTGCTTGCGTGTTGTCGTCGTACCGTGGTCGTGCCCGTGCTGCGCTCGTCGTAGTTTCCGTGCCCGTGCTGCGTTGCGTATAGCTACTGTCGCGTCCTCATCACCATCGTTACATCGTTAAGGCAAGTTAAACACTTGATTTACATGCTATTTATACTATGTGTATATATATATATTCGAAGTTTAATTATATTTTTGGAGTCTGATAAACGTGGCGACCCGTATTCGTGCGTCGCACAAATAATTAGTATAATATCCCGTGGTTGATGTATATAGTTCACAGAGATCGAATCTCGTTCATGTTTGTGAGACAAACCAAATCCGCTATAGTTTTGAAATGATGGGTTAAGTGCTCGAGGCGAGCCTTATGCTAAAATAAAATATAAAATGGCGGAACTCATGATATTTAGACCCTAACTCTGTTAACAAACGCTATGTACAAATTTAGTGGCAAATCGATATCGTTTTCACACAAAAAGTGACGCCCTAACTTCAATACCGAAACTTGCGTTTTACCGAATACTTGATACCGTTAATTTAATAATTAATTCCAGAAAAATCCCATCACGGCGTGCCTGGGTTCGTTGCGGAGGGTACTGCATAACCTTTAACACGACTTGTAGCCTTACTGTTAGATATATCCTATGAATATCGAAAACAAAGAACTTGCCTGACCTTGGACTGCAATCCAGAGTGGGAACTTACCCCTTGACATGCATTTATACCCCTGAAACCTTGCTGTTTAATTGCGAGAGTGGGCGGAGCCAATTACCTCTGCGTAGACAATTGTTTTAGATTTCCAATGGTACCGGTTTCACTAAATTCCAGTATCATTTGGTATTTAAAACATATTTTAAACGGATGACATGTACGACAGATTTCTGCCATTTCAGTTTGCATCCTTCATCAGTAATTTGATCATAACTCCTAAACCAAGATGACTATTGTTGATCCATCTCTTGCGCTGTAAATTTAACTAATAACCCTAAAATTAGTTGAACAAGTGTCGCCTAATTATACTCCCAACAGAGAGTAAAACGTATTACGAAACAGACTTTCGATTCAGAAATTGGATTTCCAGCAGTAAATACTTAAAATGAAATGACCATAACTAGCAAACCTGAAACCCGATTGACACGAAACAAAATTTTTCTGTATAGATAATTAAATATACTACCTACTCCTTTTATATCGTTTTGCTTAATTATGCATGTGTGATTTTATATGATTTTTTTTAATCCAACTGACACCGGTTGCCCATATGTTTTTAGCGGTGCATTACTGTATTTCCATCATGTCGCATGACCGTCATACTCTTCGTAAATAATGTTCATTTGTATCGACATCCTAGTGACCGTATTATCTTACCAAGTAATAAATGTTAGTGATTAGATTGTGGTAAGTACGTTAGTGTAAAAGCGTGAATGAATAAGTGAAGTGACACGTACTTGTACACAATCAGCGGAACCAGTTAATTATTGCATTGTCAACACCTATGGGACATATATAAGTGTAATTATAACTGGTATGAGACGGTTATGGAACCATTTATATTAGTGTCATAGGTAAGATATCGAGTATTGTCCATTTAACTTGGATACCAGTCGAGACATGCTTGATGGAGATACTGTCTCCTGTTCTCGCGTAGACTTGTCATGGAGCGACTAGTATTTGGGTTCATGGTCGGTGTTTGATGTAGACCGCGGATGTGGGGTAGTTGGAGTGTGACTTCGATCAACGGAATCTTAGGAGTCCTACTGCCGGCATATACAGTGATTTAGGGATTTGTATGGATGGTATTTTTTATTCTTAGCGAGCGTGATTCGGACCCGTGTTCCCTTGTTCCTAGGGCCAACCCTTGGGTTGGGGATACTCCTGCGGTGGTTGACGCTCACACTTGGACCGACGATAGGTTTAGTGACTTGGACATTGAGACTTAGAGACTGATAGGTTCCGTGACATGGACATTGCATTGATTACTGATTCGATACACCTGCTTTATTGTTTACCTGTACCGGTTACTTCATGCTCATGTCATTACTCCATGTTTACTGTTTCATGTTCATCATCATTGCATGTGTTTACATATGTATTTATATATATTGCTATTGTGTCGCTCTGACGATCTGAATATGCATGCTCAGAGTGAGAAGTGGATTTAGCTCGGATCAGGATCTGTCGTATCTCGAGGATATTGCAGACATCTAGATCAGCGACACCAGCGCCATTTTTCCCTTGATTTCCATCTGGTTAGTTTTGTTTTATCTGATTTAATAGTAGTGATTGCATTTCTCATTGCATGTGCTATGTTTACTGATTACCACGTAATGCTCACGTAATGCTAGAAGCCGAAGTATGACTACGGCAGGATATTTATTCGACCGTAGAAGCATGGCTGGTCTTGTCACCTCTCGTATTCCGTATTTTAGAAAGCGGGTGTGACACTCATAGAATACCATTCTTATGACTCATTCCATTGCCTTGAGTCATCAATTATCATCGTCTCTTCCGAATCTTGTTCTTCGACCTCATTATCCAGAGATTGAAAAGTTGTAATTTCCAAATAGTTAATGGTTGGATGAGGGGGAGGAATCATAGGCGTCACAGGGAGCCTTGCATGTAGCGTTTCCATGAAAGAGATCCACTCTTTCATCTCTTTGCATTGAGATTTTAGATGATCATCAAAAGCTTCAAGGTTTTGGGAGAAACTCTTGCAAAATAGCATTTATAAAGCATGTCCATTGTGAAACCCTAAAAGGCTCAGTTCCTGTTAGCTTTTTATGGTCACAGGTTGCATTTATATCGAGATGCTTGGCCTCATTGCGTCGTCAGAGAGAGAGAGGCTTAAGTCAATTGTAGTTGTCCTATTATGGTAGTTCTAGCTTTTTGTAATTTTGTAAATTTTTGGTAGCGCAAGTTGCATGCCCCCCTTCCTTTTGTGCTAAAGTGAGAATTGTTGCATTGTAGGCTTGTAGCCTATATATGGATCAAACAAACTTTTTAGCTTAAAGATTTCACATTTTATATCCATATATAGATATAAAATCATTGAAGACAACCAACATATTTAACTAAACAAAAAACTAACGATGTTCATCATCAAGTAAAGTCCTTCCGAACTTGTTTATAATAGAGTTATGGATTGTTTTATCTAAATTTATCATAATGTTTTACAATCTTAGATTTTAAGTACGTTTTGCGATAATCATATAAATGTTAATTTTATTAAACTATGTTTCAGTTTAAACTTTTTATTAAACCTTCGAGCTTTTTCTTTTGCTCCTTGAACTACCCGGTTTCACTACTTTACTCTAATAGCGTTAAAAGAGAACATAAAATGACTAATCAGTTCCCACACATAAATTACTCTTTTAAGTTTAATTTTGGCAAACTATCTTAATTATGGTAATATTGTCATGGATGACATCCAACAAGTGGAAAAGTTTGTAGGATTTAAAAAATGCGACGAGAACATTACAAGTTTAAGGCTTACATTCAAAAAACAAAGAAGAATGAAGCTAGAGAGAATTTATTTAATCTGTCTATATCTTAAAAAGAGATATAGCTACTCATACCTAAGTTTATCGGTAATGGAAACATCATTCTGTAGCGATCCTTGATTCAACACATTGCCATAAATAGAAAACAGAAAATTATTTTATTCATTCGTTCTGAGAAGTCTTGTTGCTCTTGATGAAAACAATAGCAAATATCATTGACGATTCATCTTTTTATTCAAAATTGAAACGGTGTCATGTGATAGAATTCAAGCACAAATACGACAGGATTTTGCTTTAAATAGATTCATCATATTAAAGCCCTATGGATAATGTTCATATCGTCTTTAATGAGCTCATCGCGTGTAAATCGGTCATAAAGTTTGCATTTATGCATGAATTGTCATAACAGACAATGTCGCGCCTATAAGATCTATGATTACGACGATCGTTTCTCCTCGATGCAAACAACAGACATATTGTTCATGCATTTAATTCTAAATCTATTAAATGTCATTTTCAAACACGACACATTTCACTCTAAATAGATTTGTCTAAATAAAGAGTAAAAAATAAATTAAACTGGTGTGCAGTAGCAGGTTTGATTCCACCCATCCTAAAACTTACCATCTTCAATTAACTCTTATTTTAGAGATATGTCTCTTTCTGTAAATTACACATACTCAAAAGTCTTCTCGCTCTTGATATAAGCAATAGACGTGCCCTATAACTTGGAATCCATCTCCTTTTCTTTCTAAATTGATTAAATGCAAAATAATGAATCTTTTCTTAATGGTTAAAATCTCTTGGTTATATGCTTCCATGAGAAGCATACAATGGTCATTATTTTTCATGACGAGTGAAGAATATATTGTAATAGTACTTAATTACTTATTAGTTATAGGATATGCAATTTTATTATCATAATATTATGAATTTTGCAAATAAGAATCAGAATTAACCGTTTTTTGTAAATACATTTACCCTTCATTAAAAAAAAATTAATCTTCAAACTATGCTATTAGCATATCTTCTCTCCTCTTTTACCATGTCCTCTTTCACTTTTCTCTTGACCCCTCCAACTAAAAGTTGACTAACTTCTTACCAAACCTTTTTTCCTAAATAAATCCAAACATCACAAAAAGACAAAAAGGCTAAATCTACCACTTGCACTAAAGTTAAAATATTACGTGGTATTAACCGTTTTCATGGGCATTGATCGAGATGGTGACATGCTGCTTTCTTGGGTTTTTTCTTTTCTTGTTTTGGGTTTTTTGTGGTGTTTCATTTTATGGGTTCTAGCAAGTTTTCATCTTAGGCTTGTTTATATTTAGGACCTGCAGCTATGATATGTATTGAGAATAAGGTTTATTAAGGTTTATATAAAATGTCCTATATAAATTTTTGAGATTTAAGGTTTTTCATGGGATCTCATATATTCATTCAGTAATCTTGCTTAGCAAATTGAAAATACTCATATAAGTTAGATTAAAACTCAAAGACTTAATTGAACTTCATTTGTCCATACCAGTTCAGATAAGAAAAGCATCGAAGAAAGAATAACGAGATTAAATAAAAGGATACAAAGATTAGGGTATGGGTTCTAACTCTGAACTAAATGTCATATTTAGACTTGAGAAGATCAATCAGATTGTTTAAGCATTACAGATATAACGTATAATTTTTTAAGGAATAGATAGATATATGCAAATATGCTATAAACTACAAATTCACTGAAAATTAAGGATCAAAACTAAGCATATTTTACAATATGAAAGAGAATAAGTTCGTAACAGACTCTAATCCAAAAGTTGTTGTCATGATATTCTCTATGGCTAAACGTGTGTGTGTAGCCATAGAGAATTCTCTATGACTCTAGTACAAATCATATGGGAAAACGTGTAGTCCCCACATGATGTGTATTGGACCCACACGTTTTCCCATTGGTTAAAGGTCTTCAAGCCCTTTGAATTTTCATACACAGGCTTGAAAGTAGGATGATCAACTTAAACGGTTCGAATTGTTCAAATATATCGTGAATCGAGAGTTCTCGTTTTTAAAAAACACGGAC
Organism: Agapanthus africanus; assembly: GCA_030015575.1. Taxonomy (NCBI): domain Eukaryota; kingdom Viridiplantae; phylum Streptophyta; class Magnoliopsida; order Asparagales; family Amaryllidaceae; genus Agapanthus; species Agapanthus africanus. The sequence goes on along the minus strand of CM057348.1, from coordinate 12,692,456 downwards.
CGGTTTGCAATTGAGCGCTCTCATATATATATAAACGCTCTCTAACTTATCTCTGTTACATAATAATTTTCAAATACCCTACCCAATAGAGACCGACAGTCAAGGACATCACCCACACAATTTAATAAATAACCAATTAACTTATGCACATACATATTCCGATTAAACAACATAAATTCCCCACAGTTCATGAGTAGTGGGAAAATGATGTCTGACAATCTTATTAATCTGTAATAGATTATAAAAACACTTCAGTCCATTATAGCATGAAAATGTCGAAGTAAAATGCAAGCTTCTATGGAAAAGACTTAGATTGACAGCCTAATGGCAATTTTTTCACCTTTTGACAATCCATAGAGTAAAGACATAAGATGAAATTATGATAAGATCCTCTTGCCAGTAGACAACACTTACGACAAACACATCAACCGAGATAAACCTAAATTCAATAAAAATGGAAACAGCCTAATTACGAATGACAAAACAGAGAACTAAAATGCATTAATCAAGAAGTTGTAAGCCATCTGATTTATCATCAATCTTTTTTCTCGATGTAAAACTCACTGCTCACTGATTCGTCACTGATGTAGCCTGGAACATCTACTGGAATCTCCTCAGCTTCTTTCAAAGTCTGTAACATAACATTTTTTCCTTTCCCTGCAGCATCACACTCTTTAGGAACTGCTTTGGCCTTCTCGTTCACAACCATAGATTTATTTACCCTTTTTAACAAATCAAGAAACGGGTACGGCTCCCTACAAAGTCTTTGCCTCTTTGCTTCTCTCATAGTTGCCTCCAACTTCTCCTTTGCCTTCTTCGCCTTGCTATGCGAGCTCATGTGCCCTCCATAGGCTTGAGCAGTAGGGAACTCAATACGACAAGTGCTACATCGAAAGATACGAGTGGGTTCCTGAAATAAAGGACGACGGTTCAAATTGATACCATAACCGCTATTACCAATTAAATACCGGTAATTTGGGTTGGTATTCATTAGGTAAGGGTTGGATAGCCCATATCCAAAATTGTAAGATGCTTGGTTTTCCCGCATAAAAAGATCAGACGGCCTACGTAAAGATTGATGACGGGGCTTCGGAGGAGCTTCTGTTTGAAAATTGTACATGCATTGATTGTTTTGGATAGGGATACTAAGGTTTGGGAAGAGAGTTAATGGTGTGTGTTGAGAGTTTGCGGAAAAGCGCATGGGGTTTGTGGTAGAAAAATTACCCATAGAGGTATTCACATCATTAGAGTGAAGCATGGAGAATAGAGAAGCCATTGGCATGAAGTTAATCTCGGTAGGAGCTGAGTGTTGGCTCCGCATTAAAGTAAAAAGCGGAGACAAACTACTTTGAATAGTTAGTTTGGAGCTTTCCATCGGACCCGAAGTGATTTCATCAGGAAAATGAGGGGCTAAAGCATTGGTTGAGGAGATAGCAAAGGATAGATCAAAAGAGTGAGAAAAATTTGAAGGGCGAGTTTGGCCTATGTTGAAGATGAGATTGCTTTCCTCCATGGAGATGGCAGTGAAGAAAGCAAAGAGCGGCTTGGAGAAAGAAGAAAGAGTTCTAAGAAAAAGAAGGCATATGTTGAGGGTGTGATTACGTTATATTTATAAACTCTTAAGTGAATAATAAGGTTGGAAAGTAATTAAGTCATTCTGACAAGGGGTCTGAATTTTTTGGCACCAAGGAACAAAGGTCTAGGTAAGTAATTTTTGCCATGCATTTTTTGCTGTCTGCATTAATTCAAAATGACGATACAAACTCTATGTTAGAGTTTCATAAGAATTTTGGGTTGTCAAGAAAAACATGATTAATTCCTAATTATGTTATGCCTTGTTTTTGGTAACTCTACTTGTCCTTTTCATTGTTGACCTTAAATTGTTCGCCTGCACATCTTTATATTTCTGCATAATTTAAATTTTGGCTTTCGGTAAAAAAAACATTTACGGTTTTACTAATTTGGCTTTTTATTTATACTTTTACTTTGTTTAGATGATAAGAATGAAACTTTATCTTATTGCTATAATCTTATCATAAACATTTTTATTTTGCAGTTTGATTTGAAAAAACAACTTAACGGATGGTTCTCAAAAGGTACTATATCATCCAAGCACGCTGTTAGCTTCAGTTCAAATATCATCCTTTATGGTGATACAGTAATAGCGAGTTTCATGAACCGATGCAATCCAAGGGAAATCAATGCGCAAAAACAGTAAAAAGCCGTTGTCACATGAATCCTCTTTAGATATACACGCTTCAACATTGGACATTGAGAAATTCTATGAATTTGAAGAAAACACACATGGAAACCTTTTTTTTAGCATGAGAAACCTAATACAGTTCACCAAGTTCACTATCATTGTACATTGTTCATGAACCATAGGAATAATCTGTCTTTTCTGTTTCCATGATGATTATATTTGTCACATAATTCTTGCAGTAGTATGAGATGAATCTAAATTTTTCTTGCTTTTACTGGCAAATAATAATTTTTATTTGCTGTTTTGGAAAGATTAATTAATAATTACCTTCCTTTGTATTCCAGCACATTTAATTTCTATTATTCGATGCATCTGAATAGGTGTAAATTGATAGATTACTAAGCATGTGATTTGCAAGAATAGAGAGAGAGAAAGAGAGAGAGAGGAGCACAAAAATTCAAGTCTCGGAGCTGTCCTGCTTAATACTTGAATGAACAAGGAAAAATAAAATAAATAGTAAGTGAAATTAAAAAAATTAAAATAAAAAAAGGAAATTATCCTAAAGACGTACCAAATGGCCAGGGGCGAAGCCAGAAATTTTTCTGTGGAAGGACCCCGGTAAAACATATCTACTACTAACAAAACATACTCAGAGAGTAGAAAATATTACCAAATGGCTTTTAAAACCAGTTTAGATTAGTGCACTTATCTAGAAAATATTACCAGATGATTTCTAAAACCATTTTAGATTGGTGCACTTATTTTTTCTATTTTACAATATTGATTCAATTAAGGCTCCATACTGAAAGAACATGTATATTTTTTATCTATAATTTTCAAAGTAAATAACACTTCAAAATAAGTGATTTCATGATGTCTAAATCATAAAATAACTTGAATTAATATATTATTCCTAGTTGATTGTTATGTATATATTATTTTCTTTATTATTTCTTGTTTCTACAATATAATATTTATAGTTGAAAAAATACATATATCAAAGCCAAATAAATCCAATTCAACATACACTTCATACTAATTGTTAAAACTTCAAAAATCTTCAATGGATAATAGATTATCTTATTAAAGTATATAAAGTGTGCCCTCAAAAAATATGTAATTAAAATGCAATCATCACAAGGTTCAAACCTAGGCTCTCTAAGCCCACACCACAATGTCTTTACCAATTAACTATCACTCCCTTTTGTATGAATTATATTAATGTGTATAAATAATAGTCTTTAGCGCTATCGATAAAAAATGCAATAGACAGGTTCGTCGGAGCCTTGGGAGGGCCCAGGCCCCAGCCCGCCTCTAACTCCGCCCCTGAGTATAGCTGGGCTCCTATTTGATGAAATCATAATCCCTAATATTTAAATATCCTGACCCTAGTCTGTTGCTGCATTGTGCATTTAAGAAAATGCCTCAGATTGATTTACTAGCCTATATTGAGGCCATGAGTACATATTTCATGTCAAAGTAATATGATTACTGTTGATTTTGCTTGCTTTTGTTGTTTGATATATATGCTAGAAATAGTCTCCTACTATTGGTGCTGGTTTATATTACAAAATAGAGAAATTTCTCTGGAATGGATGTTTTTACTAAAACTCATATATCTGCTACAACAGTTTAATTAAAAATCTTTGAAATTAACTAATGATACTAACTCAATATATTATGCCGCTAAAGGATAAACCCGGAGTAACATCTAAGTCTGACAATACAAAATTTGGGGAACAAGATCAATAATATTTGATCCATATAAAATGCAATTTTGTCGCATCTGGTATCTATATAACATACAATTTTGTCGCATCCGTGCCCCCATAACATGTGGCTTTTCCTCATCCTTCCATCTCTGTGACGGACAAGGGGCAGACATGTGGCTTTTCCTCATCCTTCCATCTCTGTGATTTCATCTCAACCTGATCATGGAGGTCGAACAATTCTTTTAGACGCCATATAAAATTGCTAGATACATGTATGGACATTTTCTGACACATAAGATATAAAAATTATTGGCCATAAACATAAGCTTAATTAAATAAGTAGATCAGCATTATTTTCTCAGTATATGGCAATGTAGACCTGCATTTCCCATTTAATTGGCTACCTTTCTCACTTTTCATTAGCGATGAAGAACTCCAACTTGTATTTCAAGACCAAAGCATCAATCAAATCTCATTTTCTAAACAATTTAAATACCATAGTAGCTACAAAATTCAAGGGACAAATGTCGCATTAGAGTGCTTCCAGGCTCATTCTACAGATCAAAAAATAAAATTACGAAATATGACAAATGTCTAGTATAATACAGATCAATTTGTGCAATCCATATCCTAGAGTCTACTTCAGTTAGTTACACTTTTTCACACCCATTTGTCTCCATATCCCACTCTCCACCCACTTGTTCATACACATCGCAAAATCTTTATATAGGTGTAGATGTTTGCTCCCCTTACCCATGACACCCTTCCTAATTTGCCGACACCTCTCCCTCACCATTTACTTGTATCCTTCTATATATCAATACAAAAACTAAACACAGTAACACGCATCCCCATTTTAACTCTATTTCTCTACAACTCCCTCATTATCGTCATCATCATCATGATGACATCTCCATCGGTAGGCTCCAGCTCACGAGGGAGACGTCCGCAGCCGATGCCAAGGCTAGGGAACATTTCGTTCTCATGCAGTGACTGCGACCTCACGTTCCCAACCCACCAAGCCCTTGGAGGGCATCGAAAATTCCACACCAAATTGCTCGACCCTGATTTACGAAAGTATCTAAGGCGGTCAAGAAGAAAAATCCCAGTTAATGCACTTCCAGGAATTGCTAAAGAGATTCAGAAACCTCAAGAGGAGGAAGAATGGCACACAGTTGAAGTTAAGATATCTGACCAGGCCAAAACTGGAGGATCCAAGGCTAGTGGTGCAGGTAAATTCATCGAGTTTATGGAGACGGAGAAACAAAAGTGTCTCTCAGCTCCTATGTTGGTTGAGGCTCCAGTGGTGATCGTCAATGGCACCATTAAGGAGTTGGATTTAACCCTTCACCTTTAGGGGGTTAATTATATAGATAATGATTAATGCTTTAGTCTCATCTCTAGCTACCATGATATACTTTTATCGGACATCTTAGTATATGCTCTTAGTATGTAGTTTGTACTATGTAGTGTATAGACGGGGTTGGGGGAGCATTCGTGTTTATAGCAGTATTAGATATATACAATATGTATAATTTTCTATTTGAGATTGTAGAAGTTTAAAGAAAAGCATATTACGCGATAAACATATGAGAAATGGGAAATAATAGCTGTTTTTGCTAATTATGAGCTAATCTGTTGTAAAAGTTTCTATTGTAGATTTTCCAACGAAAAAAGTACTTCCTTTTAAATCATCACTCACCATTCATGTCTTATTCCGTAACTAAGTGCAATGAAAAGAGAGCAATCTATATTCTAAATGCGACAAGGATAACTTCATAGATTGGTTTGTGTGAAATGAATAATTTTTAATAGTCATTAATCGATAAGCTGAAATTATTAAATTGTCTTTGAGGCCGTTATTCTTCGAGACGTCTTGTCTCAAATCGACTCGGACCGTCAAAAACCACTTTACTCAAAAGTTTAACATGTTTGGTTGTGGGCTAATGATGTATATCAAGACAACATAATACTTTAACACTCCCCACATGGGCCTTTGAACTTTGGGTCACGTGGAAAGAAAGACCTCCGGCTGTGGAAACTCTCGCTAGTATAGGCGGAACAAATTGGGGTAAATTATTTAATTTAAATTGATAGTAACGAGTTTTGAACCGAAGACCTCTTGAACCTAACGTGATCTAATGCCATGTCAAGAACCACTTTACCCAAAAACTTAAGCTGTTAGATTTTAGGATAATGATGTATATCAAGACAACATAATACTTCAACACAGACAGTTAACCTATGTCTTGGTGTAAGTGTAAATCAAAATAGAAAAACAAAAAAGAAAATACAAATTTAGATTGGTGTCGGGACTTAAATATCAATAAGTATCTATAAACCACTGTATAGATGATGTATTTATTTAGTGCTTGATACTAGTTATCTGAATTACCAAGGGACCACCCATACATAAAAGCAATTCTGTTGTTTTCCTATATGATCGAATAACCCTAACTAAATTAGACACGGATAAGATGTTGAATATAAAAACAAAGTTTCTTGTTCGGACTACTACGATGACCTAATTAGTAAGCCAGTGAACATAAAATAGCATTACTCCTTGATCACATTAATTTAACACTGTAATTTATGGTACTTGGTGTATACCAATACTTAAGGTACTTATTCTCAGAAAGAATAACTTACATTGGGCAATAAGTAAGCTTCTATTTTTTATATTTAAATAAAGTTATATAAGGCTTTCTACAGGTGCAGGAGGGATAAGATTTATATAAAAAAAGTGTTACAACTTAGAAATTTGTTTACAATTATCTCTTTGATATGGTATAGTCTAAAGAAAACAATATACCAACTATTGTTATTGTTCCTATTATTACCGGCTGATGTTATTAACTAAAGTTAGTACTATAGATTTTTTGGCAAAGAAAAGTCCTCTTTAATCAGTAATAACCATTCATGGCCCATATTGGAAGTGACTGGTGGGGAATTACATATAATTATTAAGTTCAACGGTATATGAGCAATTTAGACTCCAAATAGGGCAAGATATGCTTTATATTGGTCTATATTTAGTATATTATTAGTACTTGGTGTTATTCAGAACACTTAAATGATTAAGCTGGTCAAGCAAATCTAGATCGTTATCCTCAATTGATCTTGTCACTATCGATTTAAACAACTAACACTGTTTTTGGATACGTATACCTATAGAAGAAAAGTTTAGATTGATGACCAGACTAATAGAAATTCTCTTTAAAGTATTGGCTACTGCTTAGATAGTTTAGACATCTTATATTTCTTCTAAAGGACCTCATGACCTATTATATCTTAATTTAGTAAGACATTTCTGTAATATAGCAGCTAGAGGTGAAAGTCGGGTTGGGTTTGACTCGAACTCGACCCGACCCAGTTTTTCCGGGTTTTTTAGACATCCAATACCCGTCCGAATCCGATCGGGCAGGTTGAAAATTAGATAAAATGATTTCGGGTTGGATATGGGTTTAGTGTTAAACCCGCCCACCCGAACCCTAAACCCGATCCGAACCAAACCCGCTTCCAACTCGATATATTACATAACGTCTAATTCTAAATATTACAAAATACATATTGTGATTTATTGTAGATATGTAGAAATACCTATTGTGATTTATTGTCGATATGTCGTTAGTACAATTTTTAAGTGCAATTTATAAATCTATCACATATAATTTATATAGATTTATATTAGTATAAATTATGTACATATATATTTGATATGACATACTCAAATAATATACTTTTAACTTTTTTGATAAATAATAATAGGCAAAGCCCAAAAAACCCGCAAAAACCGAACCACCTCATTAACCCGAAACCCGCCCAAACCTGTCCGAAACGCGAAGTTAGGGGTTCGGGTTAGCATTATAAACCCGTCAAGTTCGGGCGAGTTTTGGGTTTAGGTTTTAATTTTCAGGCCGGATAAAAAAAAATTCAAAAACCCGTCCAACACGGCCGGTTTCACCTCTAATAGCAGCCATATAATAGTTTTTGTGTGATCCAATCCTAATTAAATTATTTCATAAGAAACCAAGGGTAAAACATCAAAACATGACTACTAAATTGACTTGTACAATATGTATAAACTTCTTTCCGGATTTATTGATTGGAAATTGCCTCAAATGATGGGACATTACATTATGTGACATAGTTCTAGAACAAGCTATGTTTTTCACCCTCGAGATGCTCCATTTTATCCCCAAACATACTTGTTATGAAGGTCAATTTATCTTAACATTAAATTGCAACAATATGTAAATCTACCACAAGATCAAGTAAAATTTCAAACATATTAAGCAAAATTATATTGCTACTTCTTAAGTAAAAAAAAAACCACAGACATAATACTCCAACCTCTCGAGGATTAATTTGGTGTAAGGAAATCAGTAGATCAAATCTATAGACCTGGCAAGTATTTTGTAAGATATGAACTACATGTGATTTTTTTTTTGTTTTTAAGAAATCCAAATGAACTTTTTTCCAAATGAGTTTGTTTGAGCGCTTTTGTTTCCCGAAGACTCATCCTAGATCTAACTACAATGAAATCTTCTTGAATAGGTGTTTCAAGAAGGCAAGCTCTTGATGTAAGGTGTAAGCAATATAGAAACCCAAAGCACGCATCTTGCCACTTATGTAGGAAGACAACTATGCAGTTTTATTCTCTACTGGGCATAGCAAAAGCACTTACTGGTAACGCTCATAGAAAGCTTCTCCTTGTAGAATGGGAACCCTAACCCTATAACTCTGGTTCTCATCCAATGAGAGCATGAAGATTTGAGTGTCTAAAAGGGACATGTGTCTAAAAATTGGTGTCCGGTACGCAAAGAAGAAAAGGCAAACGCGCATGACGTCGGAAGATTTCATGAAAAAGACAAGCAGGTGGTTTCATTGATAATTAGATAAATGACAAAAATAATTATGAAAAAAGATGCTTGTTATGTAGTAGGGGCCAAAATTAGAGTCTAACCAATTTGGTCTCTTGTGGGGAAAAGATTTTACCCCTTTCCTCTTCTTTTAGTTGCTCATGTCATGCTCCTGGAGAAGAAAGTCCTAATATTGCAACTCCAATGGCTTTTGATTGGATAATTGGTTTCCAACTCCAAATTGAGATGAATTTTTTGTACTAAAACCTTACTCTACAATAGTTTTTAGACAAAAATATATATAGCCCCTGATAAAAGGCACAACCCTTTTTACCTCAAGATCATATTATTAAGCCTTTAACCCTACTTAAATTAATTCTTAAACTATTTACCTTCTAAAACCAAGATCATATTTATAGACCTTTAATTAATTTATTTATTTATTTATTTATTCTCTAAGAATATTGATAGGTTAAGTTGATCCCCTTATTTTTCTCTCTACTTTCCTCGAACTTGTGATCTTCTTATCACAATTCTTATACTCTACCAACGCTTTCATCCTTTGAGTCACTATGCCTTTGGTCTTATGGTGAGTTTTAAATAGTGTACCAATTTCATTTAATTAGGTCACTCTTAAGGTTGAACCTAACCTCATTTAAGCTAAAAATTAACTTGACGTTTAATAAAATATGGGTTTTTTATATCTTACCCCCGAAATTTCAATATTTTCAAATTTCACCCTAAAAATCTAGTGTTTCCAAATTTCACCCAAAACTATTAAGTTGTCCAAATTATCACCCCAAAAATCTAGTGTTTCCAAATTTCACCCCCAAAACTATTAAGTTGTTCAAATTTCACCTCCAAAATCTATTATTTCCAAATTTCACCCCAGAACCATTAAATTGTCCAAATTTCACCCCAAATTGTCATCTTCTTCTTTCTTATGTTAAATAGGGACTAGACTTTTAGATTTGTCACAATTTCAAAATTAGATACTCTTGAGAGCGAAATTGTAACCACCATAACTTTCTGTACGAATTTTTTTTCAAAATACAGAAAGAGACACCTAAGGCTGAGCACGAGTTATAAGTTTGTTTTTCTTTTGAACAGCAAGAAGGAGTTTGTAGCTCATTGGTAAGACCTTGCACTGATAAGACATAGCACCCGAGTTCAAATCCCATCAGCCACACATTCTTTTTATTTTAATTTCTTTTAATCTTTTAGAAGCCCAATGGTCTACACGTGCACAACACGTAAACTGGAAAGACACTGATTAATCAAACATGTGCACGAGAGTAAACCAAGCGACACAAACACGTGGCCTAAACCCCAACCCCATCTGCCGGTATTGGGCCGGCAAAATGCCCCAAAAACCCGATACCACCAGTCTAGACCGTAGGTAAGCCACCAAACTTTAGACCTTGCAATCTCTCACCTACCCCACTCCCCCTAGGCTGTTTGTCTACTCTGCACATTTCCAGAGAACATTAAAACACTCTTTAAATCCATTTTTACTACAAATTTTATTTTACCCATCCAATACACCAAACCCTAGTTTTTTCTATAAATACCACACCCCAATTCACACATTCTCACTCACAAATCTCTGCCAAAACTCTCAAAAACTTTCAAGTCCTCTTTGGTGTACAAGTGGAGTTAGCGAAGGCGAAGCTCCGACGAAATTCCACCGACGAAACGACGCCACGAAGCCTTCTTTAGCTCCCTCTCTCCCTTCTCTTATCCTAAATCCAGTAAGTCCCCTCTTTCCCCTCTTCCTCTATTCTAAAAATCTTAAACACTAAAACCCGACGGAAGCGGAGTTAATCCGACTTCCGATTCGGTTTTTTCTTTAAAAATCCTATTTTCTTAAACAAGAAAATACAAAACTTTCATATCATGTTCAATAAACATTAACAAACATATTAAACAAGTTTCACATCAAAAGAATTAATAGTGCAATTTTTATCGCAGTTTTACAGTAAAATACCACATACTTTAGTTCCGACATAAACAACATATTATCTATAGATAGTTCACGAAGTAATGACCTATCTCATCACAACACACATCTCTAACATAGTATGATGGAAATTTTGGAAACATAGTATGGGATAAAACGACTTTACAAATAAATACATTTAACTTAAAAAACCATTTTTATAAAAAGATGTATTAAATATTTCCATGCAATTGCGCATCTACAACCCACTTTTGGAGACCCCGTTCGGAATGGTGTGAACTATCGCACATCCTCAGGTATAGTAGAGCGAGATGCAGACCCCCGCAAGAAGCATTCGATCTCAATGGAATTTTTATACATTTTTCTTTAGAAACTGAGATTTCTAAAAGAAAATAAATAAATTATTTTCATTAAATATATATATATATATATATATATATATATTATCAAAATATCTATTTTAATTACATAAATATTCCAAGCTCTCTAAATCAAAGGAATCACTGTTACATGAAAATACCATCCAAATACAACACAATTCCAATATTTCAATAAAATACCATATATTATGAAGTTAGGTTTTACTCACTAGAAATTTCACCTTTATAAAATATGCATCTATGAAAACCCTGAAAACGATAATTAAATGTTTGAGGTGTATTTTAAAAATTATATCAAAATATTTTTACATAAAACCCCTCAAGTTATACTAAATTACAATAAGAACCCTAGTAAACATAGGTTTAAACGGGATCAGTCTCTTGAGCCTTAGCGAGCCGGAGATATGGGTGCTTGCCTATTTAAGATAGACAATCTAACAAACGGTGTTATCAACACGGTAATTGTCTTGGAAAAAGACACAAATCCTGCCGTCCATGTGCAGCAGTTACCGATAATATCAAAACTAATTCAGGATTTCAAGTTCTTTTTAAAGTGTCGGACTCAGACCGAGTCTCAATCTAATCAATCTGACTTGAATGTGATTCAAGTATAAATTACAATTCAACATGAATACGTCTATTCAATTTATATCAATCTATATTGACTGAACCAAACCATAGATATTCTCCATCTACATATACATCCATTATATCCGTTCCATTACTGATATCATGATTCCGGCAAGTCATCCATACAATTTACAATACAAGACAATACAATACAAACAATACAAAAAAGACATCGCGGGGTTTATAAGGGATAGATTGGTACGGAAGGTGTTAAAAGTGGCACGAGACTGTAACCATAATACACCTAATTGTCGTTGTACCGTGGTTGAACGGTTCCTTATACTCCGTATACCTTAGTCTCTGCAATAGTGGGACTCCTCTCGTATATACTGGCATTTTCTGTACCAAACTACAAACAACAGCGTTAACAATATAATACAACTTTAAAAGTTACATTCTCCTTCTGTCTATTCTGTCTATACCTATTCTTTGGGACTTACCAAGCGATTGTTCGCTGACAACATTCCTTTCTTCTTTCTTTGAAATGTTGTCAGGTGGATCGGACCTTCTGAAGATAGAGCCCAGCAGCGAGGACTTCGATCAGATAGCCTTCGACCCAGAGCTCTAGATTACTTATACATATTTTCATTTCTGTTATGTCATTATTTAGGCATTGCTTTCATTCCATGTATTTACATTTCAGCTGTATTGTAAAAAGAACGTTTAATAAATAAAGTTGATGTTCATTTACATCTTGTCTCTTGTGTATTTTACCTTATATTGCTTAGATACGTTTAGCGTGTTTACTTCTGAGTAAATGCGTCGCGTAACCCGTCGCGTCCTCTGCTCGTACACTGGAAAGCGTAGCGTGACAGGTTTTGTTGGCGGCCCATGCAGGTCAGTTCTGCGTGGACAACCTAAGAAATATAACACAAGAAACAGCAGCTGAAAACATTCTTTATAATTTACTTATTCCTTGAATCTTATTCTTTAAATCTATCATAACCCTATTTTTCATTCAAGGTTATGGATTCCCCGAACAACACCAACACCAATGTCAACAACACCCTCCACCTCTACCGCTTACACCTGTCGTCACTGCTCCGATCAACGAGCAGACGGTCTTGCTTGAGACGATCTGCAGCCTTCTGAAGGGACAGCAGCAGCAGACTGCTATCTTGATGAACCGTCCATAGACGGAAGCACCTGCGGTGAAGCAATTCAGGATTTTGCACCCCAAGCAATTCTCAGGAAAAGAGAGCCCTCTAGAAGCTGAGGAATGAGCTCAAAGTATTGAAGATGATCCGACAGCGGCACAAGTGCCAGAGATAGCTTGGGTTCGAGTTGCAAAGCTGCAGCTCACAAACAATGCACGAATTTGGTGGAAGGCGGACGAAAGCCGTCTCACCCAGCCAATCGAATGGAGGACTTTTCGCGACATATTCGACGCGAAATACTTCCCTGAGACTGCCAGATTCGACATGGAACAGCAGTTTATCCACCTACAACAGGGTTCGATGTAGACCAAATCCGTAGATGAGTATGATAATGAGTTTACCATACTCAGTCGGTAAGATATGTCTCTCTATTTCGATTTTCAAATATCATATACTACACAGCTAACACTAGACCGCAACAGATTCGCGGCACACTTGATACCGACTGCTGAGATCAGGTCTAGACGATTTCAGCAAGGGTTAGATAAGGAGATCCAAGCTGCCTTAGCTACAGGGGATTTCCCAACCGATGATTTGGCTTTGAAGGCTGCCCGAAAATACGAGACAGTAGTAAAGAGAAAGGGCATACCTCAATCTGCCGGAATGAAGCGCCCTGCCAACCAGATGGCAGGAGGAGCCTCTTCAAGGCCAACTGTGGAACCCAGGTGACCGGAAGAAACCAATAACCAGCCAAGTCCAGATTTTTGCTTCTATTGCAAGAGGGATGGACACTTGTGGAAGAACTGTAGGCGCGCAAAAGGTCCGTGCTTAGTTTGTGGCGCATCCAATCACGGAATCGGAACTTGTCCTTATAGACGCAACTCAACTCCCACACACAACACTTATCCGCAAGGCCAGCTATCCAGGCTCCTGCAGCTCGTCTTGCACTCCCAGCTCCAACTCCTGCACAGCCTACTAGCCAATTCCATCAAGCACTGGGGAACATGCCTCGAGGGCAGAGAAACATGCCCTAGAAACAGAGGAATGTGACTCCAACTAGGAGGAATGAACCACGGCGTCGGGCTTTCCTTTTAACGGCTGAAGAAGCAGAGGCCGTAGACCAATGTAACCCTGGTAATTCCTTTCAACATTTTTCAAATCCTTGTATCATCATGCAATACCGGTATTTCTTTCACACTCACGATCACCAAATTGTTTTGAATCTGTTACATTTTTCTTTTACAAATTTCGAGAACGAAATTTTTATGAGGATAGAATGTAACAACCCTAACTTTTTGTACGGATTTTTTTTCAAAATAAAGAAAGAGACACCTAAGCCTAAGCACGAGTTATAAGTTTGTTTTGCTTTTGAACAGCAAGAAGAAGCTTGTAGCTCATTGGTAAGACCTCGCACTGCTGAGACATAGCACCCGAGTTCAAATCCCATCAGCCACACATTCTTTTTATTTTAATTTCTTTTAATTTTTTAGAAGCTCAAGGGTCTACACGTGCACAACACGTAAACTGAAAAGACACTGATTAATCAAACATGTGCACGAGAGTAAACCAAGCGACACAAACACGTGGCCTAAAGCCCAACCCCATCCGCCGGTATTGGGCCAGCGACATGCCCCCAAAACCTGGTACCACCAGTCTAGACCGTAGGTAAAGCCCCCAAACTTTAAACCTTGCAACCCCTCGCCTACCCCACTCTCCCTAGGCTGTTTGTCTACTCTGCACATTTCTAGAGAACACTAAAACACTCTTTAAAACCATTTTTAATACAAATTTTAATTCACCGATTCAATACACCAAACCCTAGTTTTTCCTATAAATACCACACTCCAATTCATACATCCTCACTCACAAATCCCTGCCAAAACTCTAAAAAACTTTCAAGTCCTCTTTGGTGTATAAGTGGAGTTAGCGATGGGCGAAACTCCAACGAAATTCCGAGAAGATTCTGGCGACGAAACGACCGCCCCGAAGCCTTCTTTAGCTCCCTCTCTTCCTTCTCTTATCCTAAAGCCAGTAAGTCCCCTCTTTCCCCCTCTTCTTTTATTCTAAAAATCTTAAACACTAAAACCCGACGGAAGCGGAGTTAATCCGACTTCCGATTCGGTTTTTTTTTTAAAAATCCTATTTTTCTTAAACAAGAAAATACCAAACTTTCATATCATGTTCAATAAACATTAACAAACATATTAAACAAGTTTCACATCAAAAGAATTTATATTGTAATTTTTATCGCAGTTTTACAGTAAAATACCACAACTTTAGTTTCGACATAAACTTATTACCTTTAGATAGTTCACGAGGTAATGACCTACCTCATCATAACACACATCTCTAACATAGCACAATGGAAATTTTGGGAACATAGTATGGGATAAAACGACTTTACAAATAAATACCTTTAACTTATCAAACCAGTTTTATAAAAAGATGTATTAAATATTTCCATGCAATTGCGCCTCTACAACTCACTTTTGGGAACCCCGTTCGGGATGGTGTGGATTATCGCACATTCTTAGGCCTAATAGAACGCGATGCAGACCTCCGCAAGTAGCATTCGATCTCGATGGAATTTTTATATATTTTTCTTTAGAAAATGAGATTTTTACAAGAAAATAAATAAATTATTTTCATTATATATATATTATCAAAATATCTATTTTAATTATATAAATATTCCAAGTTTTCTAAATCAAAGGAATTGCTATTACATGAAAATACCATCCAAATACAACACAATTCCAATATTTCAATAAAATACCATATATTATGAAGTTAGGTTTTACTCACTAGAAATTTCACTTTTATAAAATATACATCTATGAAAACCCTAAAGACGATAAATAAATACTTGAGGTGTATTTTGAAAATTATATCAAAATAATTTTACATAAAACCCCTCAAGTTATACTAAATTACAATAAGAACCCTAGTAAACATAGGTTTAAACGGGATCAGTCTCTTGAGCCTCAGGGAGCCGGAGATATGGGTGATATCAACACGGTAATTGTCTTGGAAAAAGACACAAATCCTGCCGTCCATGTGCAGCAGTTACCGATAACATCAAAACTAATTCAGGATTTCAAGTTCTTTTTAAAGTGTCGGACTCAGACCGAGTCTCAATCTAATCAATCTGACTTGAATGTGATTCAAGTATAAATTACAATTCAACATGAATACATCTATTCAATTTATATCAATCTATATTGACTGAACCAAACCATAGATATTCTCCATCTACATGTACATCCATTATATCCGTTCCATTACTGATATCATGATTCCGGCAAGTCATCCATACAATTTACAATACAAGGCAATACAATACAAACAATACAATCAAGACATCGCGGGGTTTATAAAGGGTAGATTGGTATGGAAGGTGTTAAAAGTGGCACTAGACTGTAACTATAATACACCTAACCTGAATATCCATTGTCGTTGTACCGTGGCTGAACGGTTCCTTATGCTCCGTATACCTTAGTCTCTGGAATAGTGGGACTCCTCTCGTATAAACTGGCATTTTCTGTACCAAACTACAAACAATAGCGTTAACAATATAATACAACTTTAAAAATTACATTCTCCTTCTGTCTATTCTGTCTATACATATTCTTTGGGACTTACCGAGCGATTGTTCGCTGACGACATTCCTTTCTTCTTTCTTTGAAATGTTCTCAGGTGGATCGGACCTTCTGGAGACAGAGCCCAGCAGCGAGAACTTGGATCAGATAGCCTTCGACCCGGAGCTCTAGATTACTTGTACATATTTTAATTTCTGTTATGCCATTGTTTAGGCATTGCTTTCATTCCATGTACTTACTTTTCAGCTGTATTGTAAAAAATGTTTAATAAATAAAGTTGTTCTTTTACATCTTGACTCTTGTGTATTTTATCTAATATTGCTTAGATACGCTTAGCGTGTTTACTTCTGAGTAAATGTGTCGCGTGACCCGTCGCATCCTCTGCCCGTACACTGGGAAGCGGTGTGTGACAGAAATTTAGGATATTTCGCCTTCATCCAATATTTGTCATTTTAATAAATAAAATCAAGCTCCTTTGTGGTATTGCCATAACAATTACGACAACTTAAAGCAACAATATAAGTTAGAGTTACTCCTATGTAAGTGGTGGTTTAATTCAAGTACTTTGCGGTTAGTGTATCATAGGCTAAGCTCGATGATCTTGGAGAAAAAGTTGACAGCAAAATGGAGAAAATTAAGAAACTTTTTGCAAAAATGAAGTTCTAATTATTGATAACTTAATGGTTTTAGGATGAAATTTGGACAACTTAATGGTTTTAGGGGTGAAATTTGGAAATACTAAATTTTAGGGGTAAAATTTAGACAACTTAATAGTTTTGGGGATGAAATTTAGAAATACTAGATTTTAGGGGTGAAATTTGGAAATACTAGATTTTGGGGGTGATATTTGGAAATATTAAAATTTTAGGGGTGAGATATAAAAAAACCATAAAATATATATAGTTAGCTCAAACGGTCTATATCACTCCACACGTAAATTGTTTATATACATTAACTCAGATCTCCCATTATATATATATATATATATATATATATATATATATATATATAATGTAGGAAAGATGCCATATGAGGGGATTTACTCATGTGGCGTCGAAAAAATACATCCTCCAAGAATTTTTTCGACGATCGGCATCCATTAGCTTCATCTTTATCATTTGAGATGTGGATACACCCAATTTTATATGATTCTACCACATTTTCACCGTTGATTTCATGGGTGCAAAATTATCGATTTACCGACAATAGAACATTTTACATTGATAATTCAACGGTGAAAAAGTTGTAGAATCATATGAAATTTTGTGTATCAACATCTTAGATGATAAAGATGAAGATAATGCATGCCGATTGTCAAAAAAAAATCTTAGAGGGTGTATTTTTTCGATGCCATAGGAGGAAACTCCCTCCTATGGCCTCTTTCCTACCCTTTTCTCATATATATATATATATATATATATATATATATATATGAGAATAACGTAGGAAAGAGGCCATTATCTATATATACCTCCATTATCCTCTATATATAGAGAGAGGAAGAAAGGTATCATAGAAGGGAATTTCCTCTTTTGGCATTGAAAAAATACACCATGAATTTTTTTGACGATCGACATCCATCATTATTTTTATCATGTAAGCTGTGGATACACCAAATTTCGTGTGATTCCATCACTTCTTCACCGTTAATTTAGTAGGCGCAAAATTAACGGTTTACTAACAATACAACTTTTTACATTGCTAAGTCAACGGAGAAAAAGTGGTTGGATCACATGAAAGTTGGTGTATCCACATCTTACATGATAAACATGATGATGATGGGTGCCGATCGTCGAAAAAATCATGGAGCATAAAGATATTTGACGCCACCTAACGAAAACACCTCTTAGGGCCTCTTTTCTTCATTATTCTCATATATATATATATATATATATATATATGAGAATAATGGAGGAATGAGGCCATATGAGGGAATTTCCTCATTGGCGTCGAAAAAATACAACCTCCATCATTTTTTCCGACAATCGGCACCCATCATCATCATTGTTATCATCTAAGATGTATATATCCCAAATTTCATGTGATTCCACCACTTTTTCACCGTTGAATTAGCAATGTAAAAAGTTCTATTGTCGGTAAACCATTAATTTTGCATTAACTAAATCAACGGTGAAAAAATGGTATAATCATATGAAATTTGGTGTATCCACATCTTAGATGATAAAGATGGAAGTGGTGTATGCCGATCGTCGAAAAAAATCACGGAGCATGTATTTTTCCGACACCGTAGGAGGAAATTCCCTCTTATGGCACATTTCCTCCATATATATATATATATATATATATATATATATTTGGATCGCACTGAATAGACTATAACTATTTGATTTTATAAACTATATAATTGCCAGAAAAAATCTATACTTGCACATCAATGGTATTGCGGTGATGTTCTAATGACTTTTTTCCCCGAAAATTATTCACAAAAAAGTTATTATTGCCGATAATTCATACTTATGTACAACCAAGCTGTGATTGCAATATACTTTTGACAATTATTTAAGTAGAGGATTATCTCCTCATTTAATTTGGATCTATAATTAACCTAAAATTGCTTGTACTTAATTCAACATTAGCATACTTGATTAAACAAAGTATACTTAGCTAAGATCGTTCTACATTTAACTATAGGTTGTTTATATATTTAAGAGTAAAGGATTGCTACGCAAGGGCTGTGCAACACACCCAACAGCTAGGTGTGGGGCCCACACACTTATCTGCGGGACCACGACTGCTGGGTGTGTTGCACAACCCTTGCATAGCCTAGAGTTGCGAATCTACCCTTTCCTGTATATTTAATTCAAAAGTGATGATTCCTAACTTGAGTAATATACATCTAGGCCAAATCATATCATCTAAGCGTTTTCCATCCAAAGGGGGTCGACTATGAAACAAAGCTGATCTGACAGTTTTTCGACCAATTGTCGACCAGACGTCAACTCTCTCCCAATAAATGTCAAATTCTTAGTTCAAAAAACTATGACAATCGAGGGAATTGACATAGTCCTAGATGACCAGTTGGAATCCTCCAATTTGTCATAGACTATGCAAAATTCTAAAAAAGAGGGGAAATGATATATTTGTTATATGGAATTATGATCAACTCTGATGCATGGATATAGCCAAGGGTAAAATGGAACATATTCCATAGCTAAGCCAAATTGTCTGTTCTAATTTCTAAAAATATAAACTTGTCTACATAAAAATACAACTATACAAGATAAATTAATAAAATAAAATGTTGCACAAAAGTTTTGTGTTATTTTTTTCTATTAGGGGTTTCCTATTCACTACAAAAATAGTTGCATAGTCATATTTACTTCTGCTGGTTTTTCTTTTCTTCCTATTGCGATCAATTCCATGGTGATCTTGTTTGCATAATGAAACTGGACACTGATTTCTTTGCATGGCATCATGTCCTTGTAATTAAGAATGAATCTCTTTTAAATAAAAATGAAAACACACAATGAATTTCTTTACTGCAAAGGAAAAGGTGGATCCAAAGATCAATAGATAGACTAGCATGTATTTTAATTTAAGAAATGACACAACATTAATAGAAAGGAAATGTGGTACCATTCGATTGATAAATCATCGGCTGAACAGTGAATCACATTAGCTTCAAGATCCAGTAAAACATTAGAGAAAATGTTTTAACAATAAACGCTTTACATGTCTAGACGCTTAGCAGTATGCTGGAAACTGTTTAAAGTTATTGCAGAGTACTTACAATCAACTATAGACATTTTACATGTAACTATAGAACTCTATTTAGATATAACTATAGACTATTTACAATGGCCAAAAACTATCTTCTAATGACAATAGACTATCTACAAGCAAGTATGGACCATTTGATAATCATATGAAACATCCTAATCAAGGTTGTAAAATCCAAATTCGGTGTATGTTCAGTTTGTTGGGGGACAAAGGATAACCGGATTATTCGGTGGTTATTCGGTTTATCCGGCCATCATTATTTTAATATAAATCTTACGTATAGTATATGATATATAGTATATATAAATATATAATTATATACACACACGTACACACGAATAGACACCCAATATGTCCGTGGCTTAATGGTAATGTGTTCGAATTAATATGGAACATTGTGGGAATGAACTTTGATCAAGATTCCTCACCAATAGTCAGAATTTCGTTGAGGTCGAAGGTTGAAGATGAAATTTGGGGAATTTTGAAATTAAGGCATCGAGGGCGAGGGAGCAAGCGAGGACCAAGGAGGATGAGAGAGCGAAGGAGGATGAGGGAGGAACTCATGGGCTCAGGTTGCAAGGGAGAAGTTGCAGCCTTGTAGGGAGAAGAATTGCAGGAGAAGGAAGACGTGTTTGGGAATTGGGAGTTTAGGTATTGGGTTTTTTAATTAAAATGAAGGGTTTGGGCCGGGCCTTTTTGTGTATTATTCGAACTCAATATGATCGGTTGACCGTTACCCGGTCGAATTATCGGTTCATTCAGCAGATATCCATTTTGACCGGATAATGTGTTACCCGTTCTTTTTGGGACCGGATTGGATATCGGGGAAGATATCCGGCCGGATATTCCGGATTTTAGAACCTTGATCTTAATATATATCGCAGAAAATTATTGACATACCTAAAAGAAGAGAAAAACTAAACCAAATAAACTATTCAAGCAAATATTTCCTAATATTTCTTGAGAGTCGGTAAGGATCATCGCTTCCAGAAGCCACCCTAGCATAACTCAACCTAAAGTGATGGTATAACTGTCAAAGTGAGCCTCAAAATTGAGCTTCAATAGAATTTATGGAAATAGGCATAACAAAGAGGATGAGTTACTTGAGTTAGTTCTAGAGGTAAAAATTTCACGCACACAAGCACACAGCACACAGACAGGCATAACAAAGAGGAAAGACTAAATGATATCAAATGATATAAGAAAAATTGATGGAAATAGGAAAAATTACTTTCAACTTCTATAATCCGCTCAGAAGTTAAAAGGAAAGAGTAATGTTGTGGCAGCTGAACGTATAAATAATACAAGGTACAGAAATTATGAGGAAAGAGTAATGCTGTGGTTACTAGTCTCTTTTGTCTATTTCTTTTGGAGTTAAACGGCTTTCCAAAGTAGTTTCGAGCACCTCTGTGACCAAGTTTTTCGGTATTTCAGGCGCAGACCACAAGAAAGGTCGCATGTCCATTGCAACAGCAGAGATTATTTTAAGTAACTACTAAAGGTATCGAACTAAGTTTGCACCTCGTTAAACTGATAGACCTTAAGTCACAGCAATAGCATGTCTGTTAATAGGACTTTAATTTGGGTTCACACATGGTTAACTTGTACAACATTCATCGCGGAATAACCAGTAAAAATATCTAACCGTTTCTCTCCTACACTCTTTCTTCTTTATTCGACCCATGAATCAGCTCACTTCTCAAATGCATTAACATACTTCTTGAGAACCAAATTCACATACTAACCCTTTTTCACATGAAACTTCACATTAACTGAAATGTGCAGGCTACTATGTTAGAGGATGTATATTTGTCGTTACAACGTTAAGCAATCTAATCATGCATCTTGCAATTAGGGCTTCTTTTTCTCTTCATTGAGACTGCGTAAATTTGGTGGGTTAATGTCTTCTCGAGATCGAATCAATACTTGAAGCACAAAGATTTCAAAAATGTAGGGTTCTTTTGTGGAATCTTGTCACAGATCAGATAAAATGCAGAGGGCAAAAAAACTAGGGTTACAAGCCTGAGGGAGATACACAAGCGCAATCAATAAATTAGGTTAGCAATTCTTCCTTTTTCTTGAGAAAATTATGGATTTCTAGCAATATGATAATCAAATTTCATCAAAGCTATTGAAAAGAAAAAACTTTCTTTTTTAAATCTAAAACAGCGTTATTTGAAGAAAAATAGAAAGATAATTTAAAAGCAAAGAATTTACTCAAAAATCGCCGCCAATGTGAGATCGATGAGTTGGGTTCTTTAGTGATCTTTGAGGGATTGGAGAAAATGATCGATTTCTATGGTTGAACAAAAAATGCTCAACTGTTGCCGCAAAAGGGAAATTCTTGATAAAGTTCAAAACCCACCCTGAGTTTTAAAGAAATCATATTTTCATCCCGCTATACATGCGTGATAGGTTTTTGACAGTTAACACCTTGTTGCAAAAGTTGCATGCTTTTTGTAAAATGTCTTTACATGAAACGCTAAAATCTTTTTTTTCGCTTTACATCATTGATCCCAGATTTATAAGCTCTTTACTGTTATGATGGTAACTCTCCGGTGAGGATGACAAATTGATTTGTAGCTCACGAACATGTCCATATTTTACGGAAATACAAGAAAAAAATGAGAAAAATATTGCAACTTATAATGAGCTTGAGTTTGCCATGTCGTATCAATAAAAACAAAAGAAAAGCAAACTTATCTCCACCTGCTCCAAGCTTTAAATCCAAATTGAAACCCAAAATAGGAGCCAACTCCCCACTCAACACCACCAACAAACTAAATTTGAACAACCCTACAATAATGATGAATGATATGAAAAATTCTTATAATCCGGAAGATTTTTTTTTAAATAGTTAATTTTCTAAATTCTTATCAAATTACGTGTTCACACAGAAAGAGCTTAACATGACACAGCGTAGATGGTTGGAGCTGATGGCTGACTATGATCTTGATCTTAAGTACCATCCGGAGAAAGTTAATGTTGTGCCGGATGCGCTTAGTCGGTTGCCAGCAATTCGGATGTTGACTGCACAGAAAGAGCTTATCGAAAACTTTCGGAGATTCGAGTTGGAGATCGTGCTACCGCATTCTTCGGGACAGTTGATGCAGCTGCAAGTACAGTCTTCGTTGATCGGTAATATTAAAGCAGCGCAGTCACAGGACCCAAGATTGCAGAAGTTTCGAGAACAGGTTGAAACTGGATTTCGAACGGACTTGTTAATCCATGAAGATAGTTCGTTGCGATATGGTAGCCGTTTGTGTGTGCCAAATGGGAGACATTCGTGAAGAAGTGATGAAGGAGACGCACAGTTCCGCATATTCTGTACATCCAGGAGGCACGAAAATGTACTGCGATCTACGACAACATTTCTGGTGGGAAGGAATGAAAAGGGAGATTGCTCGCTTTGTAGCGAAGTGCTTGGTGTGTCAGCAAGTTAAAGCTGAACATCAAAGGGTTGCTGGTTTATTGCAACCACTTCCGATTCCTCAATGGAAATGGGATCATATAACCATGAATTTCGTGACAGCTTTACCGCGGAGTCCAAAGGGCAACAATGCAGTTTAGGTGATTGTCGATCGATTGACCAAGGCAGCTCATTTCATACCATTTCGAATTGGTCAGTTAACGGAAGCGTTAGCAGAACGATACATGCAGGAGATTGTGAGATTGCATGGAGTACCTGTGAGCATCGTTTCTGATCGTGACACCCGATTCTTATCGCACTTCTGGAGGAGTTTACAGGAAAGTTTGGGGACGCGATTGAAGTTTAGCACCGCTTATCATCCTCAGACGGATGGCCAGTCGAAGAGAACGATCCAAACTCTTGAAAATATGTTGAGAGCTTGCATGTTAGATTTCAAGGGTTCATGGGAGGATCATCTACACTTGGTAGAGTTTTCTTACAACAACAGCTTTCAGGTGACTTTTCAGATGGCTCCATTCGAAGCATTGTATGGTCGCAAGTGTCGTTCACCTATTTGTTGGGACGATATTGGAGAACGAAGATTGTTGGGACCGGATTTGATCGTGCAAACAGTAGAAAAAGTTAATACTATCCGAAATCACATGAAGGCAGCACAAGATCGGCAGAAGAGTTGGGCCGACACATCGAGAAGACCTCTAGAATTCGCTGTTGGTGATCTTGTGTTCTTAAAGATATCACCGACTAGAGGAGTGATTCATTTTGGGAGTCGAGGCAAGCTTAGTCCTCGATTCGTAGGGCCTTTCAAGATTTTGGAGCGTGTTGGATAAGTGGCTTATCGATTGGTTTTACCACAATTTTTGGTAAATGTTCATAACGTGTTTCATGTATCTCAACTCCGTAAGTATGTTCGAGATGAAACACACGTGCTGGATCATTCGGAGCTGACTGTAAGGGAGGATTTAACCTTTGAGGAACGACCGATATCGATTGTTGATCGAAGAGAAAAGGTCCTTAAGAACAAGATCATCCCTCTCGTACTTGTTTCTTGGGGAAATCGCTCGCACGGAGAATCGACTTGGGAACGAGAATACGAGATTTGACAGAAGTTTCCACACCTATTCTTGTAGATTCTTGATTGTTCATCTTTTATTGTTTTGGGAATTTCGAGGACGAAATTCTTTTTGTAGTTGGGTATAATGTAACACCCTAGTTCATTTATACCAATTCTAGTATTCTTTATTTATGATATTTTCTTGATTTATTGTGTTTTGGGTGCGAATGGTGTATTTGATATTTGTATTTGCATCCAACCCGACCCGCATGCTTGAAACCAGTCTTGATTCATATTTATGATTTATCCTGACATGTTACATGGTCTCGTGCACTTTCATTTATTTGTACATTGTATACTCGCATTTTATCTAGTATCTGCATTTTAATATAACATTTTAACTCACATAAAATATTTTAAAAATACATTGCATGGCCTGCATGATACCCCTAATCCTGTGGTAGCATCCGCGCATCTTGTCCTCGTCCCATTCAGTGAAACGGACTTATTTGGATGAGTACGTGCACGTGCGTGTATCTGTTCTTGGGGATATGCATTTTTCGTTATCCGGATATCCAACTTTAATTTTGGTCGACATGTATATTTTTCGTATATTAAAACTGAATTTTAGACCCGATCCGGGCGTATTTTAGACTAAATTTGTATTTACCAGAAAATCCAATTTTATTTCATCTAATATCTTTATTAAAATTTAATAGTTTAAAATATTTATAACTTACAAAATCTTTTTAAATTAAAATCTAAACCTTAATAACAACCCCTTTATCTCTCTCTCTCCTCTGCATATATATATTTATATATATTTTATTTTTTTCTTTTTTTCTTTTTTTTATTTAATACACAGCCTCTTCTTCTTCTTCTTTCTTTTCTTGATCTTGTTTCTTGATTCCGGTGATCACCGCCGGAGCCGTGCTCGTCGCTGACGATCCGAGTGATCCAGTGAACGTACATTGCCTGTGTGATCACTCTCTTGCCTTGCCTGGACCCATCCCGCGTGCCGCGTGTGCGTTGCGGCGATTTACCGATGTCGGACGTGCCGTGCGTATCCGTCGCGTGATTCGATCGAGACAAGTTTATCTTGCTACATGCTATGCTATATACTACATCCATATTAATAATAATATTTCATGTTTAGTGTATTGTACATCCCCTGTTATCATTTTACTGTTTTACGACGTCCGTTTGCATCCGTATAATTTATTTCGTATCTAGTACATGCAAATTTATCTTGTTACATGCTAGACTACAATATATTGCACCCATTTGAATAATAACATCACATAATATTTAGTTATGCATCCCACATTACCATTTTACAGTTTTACTGTTTTCGGACATCCGTATGCATCCATATCAATATTTACATATCTAGTCGCATGCTAATTCATCTTGCTACATGCTATGTATATTATTTTGCATCCATATGAATAAAAATATCACATGTTGATTGCACTGTACATCCATATTAAAGTTTTACCATTTTCGGATACCCGTTTTCATCCATATCATTTAAAATATATATCGTCGTAATATTTCTTATTATTATCTTTAATTAGTTTATAATATGCATTTTATAATGTTATACAAAATATAATTCGAAAATATTATAGTTTACACATGAAACGTCATTGCAAAGCGGATACGACAAATCTGAAATTTACTGTACACCTTAGCTTATAAAATTCATTATAAATTATAGAAAAATTATTAGTATACGTTCTTTAGATCGTTACGAAGCTAACTTAGAACACTATAACTCTATGAAATATTTACTTGCAAAATAAATTTTTTAAATAACGTAAAATGCAAATGAAAATATCTCAAAACTGTTGTCCAGGGAAATTCCAGCAGCAAACTTTCAATTTCGAATGTTCATAGATTTTTGTCGGAACAACCTGAGATACTTAAACTTATAAAAATGAAAACCTTATTGAATTATCTTTGTTTTGGTATAAGACACGTTCCTTTTGGAGAACGTTTATTATTTTTAAGCTATTTTACAAATCAGGGTGACGCTGAATTTCTGAACGGAACTTTCTTGTGCATGGTTAATCAATACCACTTTTATAGTTATTAATCGGTTTGAATATGTTATCCATATTAATATTATTATATCAATATCTATTTAATAAATAATAGTGCTTGTGTTTTAATATTCAACAAATTTTACCGATTTACAGTTTTATAGTATCCGTCTGTATCCGTACGGTTTATTACATATCTAGTTGCACGCCGAGACCATATTATTTCATGTTACTGTTGTATTAGTGCACCATGCTTGATAATTGTGCATCCTACTTAGTCATGATGTGACCCCTGATCGATATTTGTGCATCCATGCTTTTATCGTACATCCGTATTTTCACCCTGATTCAATACTTGCTACAGTTCAATTATGAGCACCCGCTTGATACCCGTGCACTACTTGACATGACCTGATACACTACTACTTGACCTGACTTGATACATGTTCACTACCCGACATGACCTGATATATCACTACTTGACATGTTACATGATCCTGTTTCTAATGCCGACAATCCTGACTTGTTGTCCCGATGGACATATCATGTTGTCTGTATAGACAAATATGTTCCTGCTTGATCCTGTGTTGGCATTAGCTCCAGATTATTCAATACCTGACTTACACACATAACTTGGGGGTATGGGGAAATCAAGAATGTAGCCGAACGTAACTCAAAGGGCTATTATATCATGTTACCGTGGTCCCGTGGGGTTGAACGGGACATGGACTCACAGTCTATCATATCTTGTTACCGTGGTCCCGTGGGGTTGAACGGGGCATAGACCGATGGGTTACGATGAGGATTACATTAATTGATTTCGAATAACTTTAGAGTAGATAACTCTACAGCACAGTTTAGATTACTCACTGCATTTCACCTGTTTATATCATGTTCACTGATCTATATTCATATTACGATTTACTTGCTACTGATAACTTGTTACCGTTCATACTTCATGCCTGCATATTTCATCACATCCTGCTTTCTTAGAATTATTGATATTATGACGCACTGACGTCTGGGTTTTGTATGGCCCAGATCCTCTGCCTTTGTCGCAGGCTGATCAGGAGTATTTCCGCCGTCAGGCCGAGCAGTGAGGATCCTGTTAGTACCCAGTTAGTTTAGTTATTTCCGTACTTTCCAGATATTACTGTTTATTGAATTTATTGCTTCCGCATATTATTTCTTGACTCGTTTATTCTGGAATATGGACATGTATTAGATAGTTTACTAGATTTTCCTGTTCTTGATATCTATAGACAGCCGTAATGTGACTGTGGAGGGATGTTTCCTAGCCACAGGTAGCATGGTTGGCTCTGTCACGTGCCGATCTTAGCGCACTCTGGGAAGCGGGGCGTGACAAGTACTGCTCTGGACTGCAGTCCAGAGCCATACTCCCAAACAGTTTTCATCATCCGTTTAAAATAGAAACGAAACATGAATTATAGAGGGTTCTAGGTTGTCGAGTCGGCTTCGATACGATCCATAGAACAGTATATTCCGATATGTATCTAATTTTATATCAATTTAACACCACGACATGTACAGTAAAACTCAGATTTGACGTCGCCTCTTTGGGGCGATATTTCGTGATGATATTCTCAATATTTTTACCCTAAATCTCTACACAATAGTCTTCAATAGTAACGTAATTCGACGATCACAAAACATGGCACTTTTATCAAGGTTTTCATACATGTATCACTTGAACTCGGGTTATAAATGCGAGTATTGATCATCGTCGGATTCATATAATTGATTAAAACAAAAAAAATAATTAAACCCTATGTGTGCTCCTTCCGGTATAGCCAATAACCAGAGTCGCTACGGTAGCCTCAATGATAATTAGCGACACGACATAGGCTCGAATGTACCATAATTTAAATTCATTGATCTACTCGATATAATTTATCGGCATAACTAAATATAGATACATATACGTCTATATACGTCTATGTATATCAACCATTTAACATCATCAATTGTTTAGCTACTATTTTAACATGAAGAAGCAAGTAACGAATATTCACTTGTCTGGCGACGATATCGACACGACAGTGACGGGGGCAGCGGCTATGGCGACAGACACACGTGCTCGATGAAATGCCAATGGCTGCGATGAGCTTGGACCTCGTCTTGGGATAGTGCTGCTGTGTTGGCGAAGGTGGCCGGCGATGCAAAAGCGAGTTCATCGGTCGCGGTTGCGGTAGATGGCAGCGAGATAGCACAGCACGGCAGTAGCAACGGCAGCTCCTAGGATTGGCCTCGGCTATGGTTCTAAACTCGGTTATAAGTGGAGCTCAAGTGTTCAAAGTCTAAGTGCTTGGTGACTGGTGGCTCAGAGGTCGATGGAGTTAGGGCTATGATGAGGTCGAAGATTCTGGTGATGGTCGGAGGCAACGGGTCGCTGCGTCGATGGTGTTGCGGAAAAGAGGTGTCGGTGTGTGAGTTAGAGAGAGATGATGGAGGGGTTGCAGGCGATAGCAGCGACGGTGGCGGAGCTCGACGGAGGTGGGCAGAGGAGATCTTGGCGAGGCGACGACACTGCCGGTGATGGTCGACGACGGTCCAGGGGAGCTCCAACGAGCGTGGCAGCGAGGGCTCCGGTTCGAGAGGAGCTTGGGTTATAAGAGGAATGAGGAGAGGAAGACGGGGTGGAGGTTGAGGAAGGTGGTGCTGGGGTTGAGGAGTTGGCAGCTCAGTTTGGGGCGGCTGGGCAAGAGTTGTAAGGAGGAGAGAGAAAAACGAGAGAGAGAAAGAGAGAGATAGAGGAAGAGATGAAGAGAGAGGGTAAAGAGTTCGGTTGAGAGAAAAGGGGAGTCTGGTGAGGGGATCCCGGAGAGTAGTTGGGGGCGATAAGAAGGTCATGGGTAACGAATCGAGCGGAAGCAGCACGAGAAGAGGGGGAGAAGCCATTGGGTTTAAAAAGAAGGAGAAGAAACGGGAGGGGAGAGAGAGAGTGGGAGAAGGAAAGGGGATCGGGTTGGGTTGGGCTTGGGTGCGTGGGTTTGGGCTGGGCTCGGACAGGAAATTTGAGTTTGGATAAAAATAATAGAAATAGAAAATTTTGGGAAAATTTTAGGATATAGTTTTAAAGAAGAGAATTAGAGAAAATTTGGAAAAAAAAATATTTAGGAAATTAGATTGGGAATTAACGGTAAAATTTATTGGGACTAAAATTTTAAATACAAGATCTACCATGGAACTGGGGTTTACAAATATACTTTAAATAACAACTTAATTGTCGTGCAAGAATCTAAAAGGACAAGTAATTGTGAACGGAGTGGGTAATTTATTGTAAATAAAATGATGATGATGATTAGTAATAATTAACAATTCGTGTAGCTTACGCTATATGTAACGCTATTTGCGCTTTTCGCTACTCAATAGTGGAATAATATACTATACGCTATGGCTATTTTGAACATTGCTCGTACCATTCCATATAACCAAAATAATAAGCCACAGCCACGACATATTTCAGATGGACCAAGCAAGCCATGTGAGTTTTATGTGGACCAAACCCATAGAATCAAAAAGTTATCATCTTAGGGCCTGTTTGGTTGGAGGATTTGTATGTATTTGGACTGTGGAATCTTAGAATTCCATAATTTTGTGTTTGGTTGATAGATTTGTATTTCTAGGATTCCTTTGTTTTTTTATGGAGGGCCCACAACAAAACAAGAATTCCTTAATCCTAAAAAATTTCAAGGATTTTGCACTATTCATTGTACTTTTAGATGGGATTCGTGTACTTTATTTATTTAATAATCCTCTCTCTCTCTCAAATCCTCAAATCCAAATCCCAATTTATTTTCACCAACGAAACAAAGATTACAAGAATCTACAAATCCAATACTAGAAATCCAAAACCAACCAAACAACAAATTACCAAATCCAGAAATTTTCAACCGTACTATTTTGGAATCCAAATTCATAATCTTGAAACCAAACAGGCCCTTAGCAAAATCAGATTGCATGGTGTCCATCCATCCATGTCCTTAAAAGCGATGGCCACCATCAAACTCATATCTTGACTATGAAATATTCCAAAATAAATTTGGTGTCCGCCAATTAAATTCCTTAAAAAGAATATATATATATATATATAGAGAGAGAGAGAGAATAATGGAGGAAAGATACCAGCTCCTATGGCGTCGAAAAAATATGTCCTCCATCGTGTTTTCTGACGATCGGAATCCATCATCTTCATCGTTATCATCTAAGATGTGTGCACGCCAAATTTCATTTGATTCTACAACTTTTTCACCGTTGAATTAGTGAGTTCAAAATTAACGGTTTACCGACAATAGAACTTTTTACATTGCTAAATCAACGGTGAAAAAGTTGTAGAATCATATGAAATTTGGCGTACCCACATCTTAAATGATAACGATGAAGATGATGGATTCCGATCGTCAGAAAACACGATAGAGGGCGTATTTTTCGACGCCATAGGAGGAAATTCCTATACCCAAACAAGAGAAAGAAGAAATAGAAGTGTGGGCCTCACACGCTGGCCAAAACTGTCTGAAACTCTTCTCTCTCTCTCACCCTCTGCCCGGAGGTATTGTATCCAACCCACCGAATAATTTCTCTGACAATCCGCAGCCATGAGGCAAGGTGATCATAATTTAATATTTCCGGGCAAAATCCACGAGTCATGAGTCTCAAGAAGGCTTGTGGCTGTGGGGGTTAGTTTTAGGAGGCCAGTTCAAAAGTGTAATTTAAAAATGCCGAGAATTAGCTTTCAAACCAATACATTTCAACTCATCTCAACATCAACTCATCAAGCTTCGCATCGGTTTGTCCTACATTTCAACTTTTCCTTTGACTCAACACCAACCAATTAGTACTCCTTTGATATTACGAGCAGGATTGTGTGCGAACATTCTGAGAGAAATTTGGCGACAATTTCTAGCAACGAACGTTGCAAAAGATTTTTGAATTCATAGCTGTAGGATCTCAATGCAGGCCTATGCTCAAAGTTTTTATTGTACGAGCCTAATTCTCTATACTTTTGATTGCAAGAACATCAAAACCAGAGGAACAAAAGAAATGAAAAGCTGCAAAAAGACCACATTCTTCTAAACTAAACTTCAGTTTTCCATTGTCCCATACTTTCTTCCTTGTTCTCACATACAAAACAGAGACCCAGAGAGAAACAGGAGACCCAAAACAAAGACCAAACTGCCAACTAAAACACACACACATACCAAAAAAAACACAGAGAGGACCTAAAGTCTAAAAAGCACTGCTACGTCATCTCCTCAAATCTTGTTGTTGTACCAATAAACCCCCTTGCTCTCCTCCTCCTCAGATTCCACATACACACACTCCTTCACTTCCCGATACATCGCCTTGTACACCGGAGTCGCATCAAGTCGATAGTACTCTCCAAGCACCGGCTTAATGGCCTTGGTCGCCTCCATCGCATTGTAATGTGGCATTGTCGAGAACAGATGATGTGCGACATGAGTATCTGTGATATTATGGAAAACCTTGTTCAAAATGCCGTAGTCCCTATCGACCGTAGCCAATGCACCCCTAAGCCAGTCCCACTCGGACGAATCGTAGTGCGGCAGTGCAGGGTGTGTGTGCTGCAGATACGTGATCAACACCAACCATCCGTTCACAACCAACAATGGCAGACCGTAGATTTTAATCACCCATCCGAAAGAAGACACAACTGCCAGCTGATACAATGCAAAAAAGACGGCTATGACACCAGCATCGGATATAAATATCTGAGCGCGCTCGCGATCAGAGAAGATTGGGCCATAGGGGTCAAAATGGCACGCGAAACTATGGTAAGGGCGGCCGGATACATTGAACGCCAAATACAGCGGCCAACCCATGGAGAGACTGACAAAGAGGAAGATGAATCGGCCTGGCAGGTTGTTGAGGTACTTGGAGAACCAAGGCATCGAGGATTTTGGCTTGGGGACAAAAACCTCGTCACGCTCCAAAGATCCGGTGTTGGAGTGGTGGCGACGATGGCTGTACTTCCAGGAGAAATACGGGACTAGTAAAGCAGAGTGGAGGACAAGGCCGACGATGTCATCCAGGGTCTGGTAGTCCGAGAAGGCATGGTGGCCGCACTCGTGGGCAATGACCCAGATGCCGGTGAGGACACAGCCCTGGCAGAACCAGTAGGCTGGCCAGGCGAGGTAGTTGTAAGGGGAGGGTAGTTTGGGGATTTGGTAGAGGGCGAGGTAAAGGAGCGTAGAGACAATGATGAGGTCGTAAACGACATAGGAGAAGGAGCGGAGGACGGAGCGCTGGAAGCAGTGGGGAGGGATGGCTTTCTTCAGCTGGCCCACGGTGAAGGGAGGCTTCTCGGTAGGGACACGGCGGAAGGTGTTGTCACGGCGGAGTTGTTGGGCCTCCTGTTCCTTGGCGGTCATTCGTCCCCCGGCACCCATTGTTACAACCTGTATATTGGAAAAACAGATGTTATGATTTGTTTTGAAATTTACATTGCAAATTGCAAAATCATGCTAGGGACCTGGTGTCAGGGCCTTGTTATTATTTCTTTTGCTGCTGCTACAAGTGCAGAGGGGTCGCCCTTATTATAAATCTTGTTCCACATGAAGCTATGAGGGGCCACTGCTGCTGCCAGAGCAACTTACTAGGGTGTGTCTAATATTATGACTGCATGTGGTTGGAGATATAATGCATTTGCAACTAAACGCGGATCCAACTATTGTACATAAAAATAAGTGTAATGCGGATGTTATTTCTTTATAACGAATAAAATCATCTACCTTTTGTGCGAAAAAGAAACTATTGTACATAAAACGGCATTCCATTGATTGATTCAAATGGGGGTTCTACCAACACGTTTTTACAAATATATGTTTAGTTAGGCGTTAGCGACGTAACTTATTATGCTTTATCTTTGCGTTGCCACTGCAATGGCGGGAAAAAGGTCAAATCTTCAACTTGGTGGCGTATGTAAAATCTACCGGCACAATAAAGCTATGGACCTAGTGCCCAGCCATAAAGGAAAAATAAGTGTCGACTGGTCACTATCATTAACAGTTTTGGTGCTGCAAGTTCGAGGGCGCACGGCCCCTTCCTCAACTTTATGGCACATGAATTATGAGTGCTGTTGGTGCATACGCACTTGCACATAGCAGTGGTGTATCCAAGCTTTAACAGTAGTGCAAAAGTTTTAAAACAACTTTATTATAGAGAAGATCTAACCCTAAGCCAACTCAGAATGTAAGCATCATAAACTTAGCCTCAAACCATAAACATAAACCTCAACTCTCATATCACATATTAGTGTTGTTTTCTATAACTTATCTGAACCAACTTACTTAGCAACTTAGCAGTGATTATGAAAAAATTGTTGGATTGTGCCTACTCCCCGAATATCAAACCTAATGCCACCGTAGTAACTAACATTGTTGTTCAAAATGATAGCCTTTACCGATGAGCAATAGCTCAATTGGTATGACTCTTGTGCTCCAGGGGAGAGTGCGGGGTTCGATCCCCAAGAAGGGAAGTGGCCGCAACTTGAACGCTTTCGGGGCAAATTCATGGGTGCCGTGGGTGTGTTGTGTGCTTGTGTGTATTGTATGCATGGGTGTATTGTGTGCTTGGGTTAGGCTTACGGGCCAGTTCAAAAAATAAATATAAAAAATGATAGCCTTCCAATTATTTATAGTTTCACGTAATTTACTTGTATGCATAATAATACATACATATAGCAAAACTGGACATGTCTATGCTCAGCTTACCCCGTCGGTCTGCCAATGATTTTACGCCTAACTTAAACACCAAACGTTGACCATGGTGTTGTTGCTAAGTGCAAGTATTATATTTCCTAAGAGGCTAAATGTGATAACAGCTTGGAGATTCCTATCATTATTTAATTTAGGAACAAGCTCTGAATTCAACCAAATCATTGAACATTTGTAAGGAAGTTGACCATAAAAGGGCGGTGACTGATACTGCTACTCCTAAAAAGTGAAGTTCAAAGGATTGTATGAGAATTGTAGTGCAGGTATTAATGGGGATTCATTATAGATTGCCTATTGCCTAAAACTACCAAATTGTTGAAAAAGAACTATATCAGCCGTCCTCGTTTTGATAAAGACAACAAGTAAAGGACAAGAGAGGCATGCGCCTCGTGCTAAGACCACCAGAACATGAGACTACTAATTTTCAAATACACGAGTTAGGTTTATGTTTCATTATCAAAACATGCACAAGCTATCGTTGATGTTGATGTATAACTATTAATATATGAAGACGATTTCGAAATAGCAAAGAAAAAAAATAACTCTCTTCTTAATTATTATAAAAAAGCTCAGTCAAAGAAAACAAGACGCTATAGAGAATACATTACTGTAAATTAATATCTACAGCCAACAAGCCTCGGCTCAATCGGCAAAGACACTCCTCCACTTGCAGTTGCAAGAGGGAATTTAGACCAAATTAATATCATAGACAAAAAAACAGAGACCTACGCGGACTCTTGTTTTAATCTTGTTTTAATGGTTAGATCTAATAGTTTCAATAGTAGAAATAAAATAATAGCAGGAAGCCAAATCCCTTTCAATTAGAAAAACTGAAAGAAGTAGTAATTTTCAAATTTAAAATAAAAAAGGTAAAATGATTGTTTCAAGTACATGTGAAAGTTGCAGGCAACAATTCAAGAAAACGAAAGAGACGCTGTCAACATCACATGTTCCCTTAGGGCGTGAGGTGCAAAAAATACTCATATTATAATCGATATTTTAGTATTTTTTAACCTCATAATAGTATTATTATGTAAATTACAAATATTGTCTGCGCGGATTATTTGCAAAAGAGGTGAGAGAGAGAAGTTTATGAAACAAATTGAAATCCCAAAAAGAATTTGCATTGAATATTGGAAAAAAGTTGGCCAGTCGAAGTCCGGCTGCCCTAAGAGTCACTAAAAACGACCTCTCCAAGTGCCACTCTTTTTGGATTTCCCCCCACACATTTTCAACAGGTTTTGTTTCATTTTTATGTATTCCAAAAAAAACTTTGTAATTGATAAATAAAAAACTTGTCCTATCCTCTTATTTGAAAACCACTTGAAAATATATTTTAGTCATTTTAATAAAGTATTATTTACTGAAAAGTCTCAATATCATTTTGCCTTTGAAAGCAGCCTTAACTTTTGAAACTATCATATGACTTGACCTTCTACGTTATTTTTTTTCACGTCAATACCATTTTGCTGTCTTTGTAATGCAATTAATTAATTATAAACTATATTTTAAATAATTTTAATAATTATTAAAAGTTAACTGACTAATTAAAAAAATTGGGGCGGGGGTAGGCAAGGTCGGGGGAGGGTATCGTCGGAGGGGAAGGGGGCGGTGTCGGGGTAGGGGGCGAATGGAGGGGGTGAAGAAGAAGAAGAAATAAATGATGAGGAGGAGGAGGAGGAGACGAAGAAGAAGATGAGGGGAGGGGGAGGCGCCAGTTGGGGAAGCCGGCGGCGGAGGGGAGGGAGAGGGAGAGGGAGAGGGAGAGGAGGGCGGCGAGGTCGGGGGGGCCGGGGAAGAGAATGAGAGGGCGGCCTCGACGTGGGCCATCTCGGCCGGAAAGAGGCCCGGGAAGAGGGGGACGCCGGCGGAGCGGTGGTGGGAGGCGAGGGGGGAGAAGGAGTGGAGGTTGGCGTAGAGGGTGCAGGGGTGGCTAAAATGAAAATCCTCACAGATCTAGCCATTTAACAATCAAATCACATGAAAACATAACAAAATTCTCTACCAAGCAAATAACGCAGGATAAATAAATGAAAGATTAATCACCACACAACAATAACCTAAAAACACTCATACGAAAAGGACGATTCAAATCTCTAAAGGCTAAAACAGAGCAATCAATCTAAATCAAAGAAAATGAAAAGAATGAAGCGATGAATTTTGAGAGATTGTACCTTCGAGGAAAGTTTCCGGTCTAAAAGCGAATCAGAGAGAAAAGATTGAGAGAGAGAGATAAATATATAAATTATAAATTATAAATTATATATTTAATCTCTGCTTCTCTCTCTTCCTCTGCTTCTTCCTCCTTTGATTATGGAATGAGAATCCCTACAGCCCCAGGGGGGGCCTATTTAAGCTTTATTTTGGGAAAGGAGTCACGTGACGTGGGTGGGACCCACGGGCTTCGATTCTCGGGACCCGGTCCTACGTGACTGTGGAAGTACTGACGAGCCGCTGGGAGTACGACAAGAATGCGCTCGTCGGATAATCTGGACCGTTGGTTTGTTTAACGCGAATAGATCCGGAATGGACGGTGAAGATTTTGTTGGACTAAAAAAAATCTCAGCCTTTTGGCTGAATGACGCTTATGCCGCAGGTTTTTCGTAAATTGGCGGAGGACACCTGCCGCGCGCTCCTGATCGCCGCCTTAGAATCGTGGAGGAGCGAGGTCGGCTGGCTGTCTTGGACATGTTGAAAAGACCATTTCGCCCAGCACATTGAATCTAGAGATGAAACCGGGCCAGGTTAAGGGTTATTTTACAATTTCTACATCCAACACGAAATTCATAATCTAATCCCAAAACCTTTCCAAACACGATGGGTTTACAATGTGCTGACCTGCAAATTTGGGTATCATACGGTTTTGGATGGAGTTTACAGATTAGTTTTTGCCGGTTTTTGGAGCACGTATACTTGGGCAATTAAAAAAGATACGATGATGAGTATAAATTAGAGTTAGTTCCCATAATGTAAGTTGAGAGAATCAATCGGTTTGATCATGTTCAACAAAGATCAATCAATGCCAAACAACTGAGGATAAGGTAACGTGAGTAGAGATAATTAAGAATGATATATTAATTGTTAATTTAACCGAAAAAACTGTCCTTAACAGAGTAGAATGGAAGAGAAAGATTCATATAGCCATATAAACGATTTTGGGATGAAGTCTTATTATTTTTGTTAGGAGTTGTTTACATATTATTAAAATAAATCAAAGCTATTAAACTTAAGGTAATTTCTAACGATTATATGTGTGAAACTTAACTTTGGCAAATCTATTTTAGAGCTATAAATTAAACTTAAAATGCTGCACAAAATAAATATCATATAAACATTATAATATGTACATTACAATATTTAGAATTAAATGTATGTAGTATATACCAACTTGAATCGAATATCAGGAGCGTTTTGGTTCGAGTTGGGTTTAAGGGTCATGCGGATAGGGTTTATACCAAATCCATGTTCTACCCGAAAATTTTGTATACACTCTTCTATCTAAACAATTTTGGACGGCTATAGGATGTCCCAAAAATCTGAAAAAAATTGGATCGGGTTGAGTCCAGTTCGAATCAAATCCGATCCGACTTGCACCCCGGCTGAAACGTGGAAGCTGATGACAAATATGTCGTCTTGATTAAGCTTGTATATAGGATGGCAAATGGATAGGCTTGAGACATTTTTTCCATTTTTGATTGAAAGCTTGGGAACCAGTCCCGACTATAAATTAGGCATTTTTTCCTTGTTTGATTGAAAACTTTGTGGGTTATATGTATCGGCCACAAATAACCAGCACATAATAGATTATTTTTTTCTCAAAAAAATAAATTCGTGCTCGAATAAGCTATGTCATTATGAAACCAGACCAAAACCCAAAACCTAAACTGGTCCCAAATATTTCAAATAAGATCAAACTTGTCTTATAGATTTACATTTGAAAAACAAATAGCTAGTCCATCATATATTAAACGAAAAATGGTTTCATATATAGTTCCAATTAGATAATTGATTTGATTCTCTACTTCACATTATGTTCTATAAATCTGAATCAACTACTGTTTCATGTATTCAATAATAACGGCCTATATAATTTGAAATCGATCCAAGAATTGTTTTGTCAAGTTAGGATCTTATTAACGCTATCCATTTTCTAAAAATTGAGAAAATAAAATAAATAATAATATTATTATTATTAACAACAATTATTTAAGGTTCAGGAATATTTCCATAAGTGACGGTACTAATTAGAAATGCCGATTGAATATAATTAGAAATCGATCGTATTTACATAATTTAAATGCGACAATACTATTATACATTAGTTTGACCGATTAGAAATGTCGGTTGAATATATAAAAGCTCATCTTTCAAGTATATGTGAATATTGGATTTTAGTGTTAGTAGACCGCGATCTTTTTGCAAAAAGACCGTAAAATATTCAATTTTTTTTTTGAAATGCATCGAAATTAAAGTTCAACCGGGCATTTAGCTGCAACAGAAAAAGAACTGTTGAGTGTTAATTACTCGACAACTGCCAAGTTGCATATAAGTTTCAATATTAATTAAGAGTCGGTGTTGATATCGACATGCATATAAATTAATAATATTTTCCAAGAGGGTTGGAATTTTATTTTATTTTTAAAAAGGCACTTTATACATAACTAGGTCTTAAAGTTTATTGAGGCATGTGCTTGCAATAGAAGAAGCACATGAACAACTAACAATTGTTTCCAGGGGGAAAAGATGAGATTCCCATGATAAGTTTGATGAAATATAATTAACAAAAAAATTATTATAAATATACTAGATTTATGGCCATGCATAATATTTTTATAACAAAGGGATCCACTTGTGAGCATGTTATAAATTTTATAAGCACGGTAATGATCAGAATTAAAGAAAGAAAGAATTACTCTCCAGATATTTTTAAAACCACAGGTTTAAATTTTTTATATCCAAGATAAAAATCATACTAAATTTGTAAGAGACTCAGTCGACTAATGTGAATATTAACGACAAGCAGATAAAACAACAACAGAGATCTGAAGAATCTCATTCACACATCTGCTAGACGTCTGGCAAAACTAGAGAGCGAAGCCAGACGTCTGCTGAAGAAGTCAAAGCCGTATGGCCATCAAATTCCAGAAAAACCAGATTAAACGCAGACGTCTGCCAGACCGGTCATCAGACGTCTGCCCTTCATAAACGTGACTGATGCGGTTTTCGATCATAAAAATCTTTCCATAATCCGGTGATATTATTGTTTAGGAAAGATTTAATTTTTATTCTATTTTTTATCATGTAAAAGTGTAATATAAAAACACAATTGATATTCAATACAAACAAACAAGATCAAAACTCTAAACTCAATCTTCTTCAAGATTCTTATGTGGTATCACAGCCTTACGATTAAAAACTCAATTTTTTATCCATGTCCTCCTCTCAAAACTCAATTCTCGTCATCACCAAATTATCTTTTCCAACAAAATTTTCCCACACAAATTACACTGTGTGGAGATTTCAAATCCAATCGGCTCAAATTGGTCATGATCTTCTTGGTCACATCGACGGATCTAAATCCCCTCCTACGAGAATTATCGCCGACATCAACGACAAATACCAAGCGTGTTGAAAATCCAGATTACCATCAATGGTACCGTCATGATCAACTCATCCACAACGCTATCCTCGGCAGCTGTGTCGAAACGATTCAGCCTCATATCTCCTCTGTTTTCTCGTCCAAAAAAGCATGCCTTGCGAACAAATCCCTTTCAGGAGTTATGTGATTAGTACAATTTATTGCATATTTTTATATCACATTTATCATTTTATTTTTATATTTTATACCGTTCCGAGTGTTTTTATGAATAAATGCAGGTTACATGACTTAAACGCAAAAAGACAGAAAAGTGTGCAAAAAGATTGATTACGTGCGTGGACTAAAGACTTAATTGGAGTTAATAAAAAATCAGAGAATCAATTATCAAATTTGGAACAAACACTGAGGATCTCGAGATAAAATCAAATAACTCGAAAATACCATAAGATTATTGGCCAACAAATTTTGGTCGAAATGAGCAAAAAGAAGATTTGGCCAAAATTTTCAAACGTTTGGAATCAAGATTGTTAGGGATTTTGAGATATTATGTATATTCTATAATGTATGCTTCGATTTTCCAGAAGTCCTATAAATACTCTGTATAGTTCATTAGAATTTCATATCTCTTTCATAGGCTAGTGTTTAGGGCTTTCATGTTAGGATCAATAATTGTAAGTTGCTTTTTATTATTAATAAAATTTTCTTTTTGATAATATGCGTAGCTAATTTTTTCTCATTGTTAGAATTGTTGTACTTCTATGGTTGGATAAATTAGTTGTCTTTTTCTTTTTCTTGTTTCCATATGATTTGTATTGATTAAAAGGTCTCTCTTTAAACTTTTCATATAAAAATCTAAACTTTATAATGAATGTTAACTTCTTGAATATGATTTGGGAAAAGATGACAATACCCAAAAAACCAATTAGGTTAATTAAAGATTGACGCCCTAGAAATCTAATTAGAGAAGATAAAATAAAAACTTCTGTATAGAGAATTCAATATATTTAATTAGGGTAATCTAAATACACTGAAAAAAATGGCAGTTGTAGATCGTTCACCTACAAGTATTAATCAAATGGTTGTTTCTAGATTACTATTTTAATTGATTAGAACTACTTGCTTTAATTTAATTTCTAAATGATATTATGTACTTGATAGGTTAACATTAATAGTATGATTATCCTTACATATCTGTTTTATAGTTCTTTGCTAAATTAATTTAATCTATACTTTTACATAATTAATAGTTAATTAATTAAAGCGAAGATCTAGAGAAGAAGAAAAATCATATAATCCAATCAGAGTAGTTTAAACAATCCAAAACCCTAGGATCTCTATTTTCTTATTTTAATATCTTTTAATTACTTACTTTTAATTTAAGTTTTAAAACAAACAACAATTCTCGTTACGTAACTCGGTTAGAATAAATTAAAATCACACCTTTCTATAAATCAATCCGCAAGTGGTATAGCGAATAGCTGTGCACTTGCAGCAAAATTTAGGAGACTAATAAGATCTCAATCATTCATTATGTCGCTCAAGAACTATCACATCGATAATCAACGCAGCGTGTGCTCAATAAGTGAGTAACTACAAGAGATGCAATCTATCTCCGACGATCTCGCTCTTGCCGACCACCCTCTTCCTGAAGATGGCTTTATTCTCCATATCCTCGCTTGCCTCGGACACGAATTCAAAGAAGTCGCAGCTGTTAATCGAGTTCGTGACAACTCCATCACTTTCGACGAGCTCTATGTCTAACTTATAGATTACGAACGCCATCTGAAGAAGGAAGATATAGACGTGTCTCTCTCTTTCACAAGCGCAAACTATGACAACCAACCTAATCACTCCTCCTATCGCCCTCCACAACAACGTGGAAACATCTCCTACAATCGCAACACCAATAACAGCAACTCCACTCGCAACAATAACAACAACAACCAGTACTCCGGCGCACGCGACAACTCACCCTGCTCTAACTTCTACTGCAGCTTCTGCAAGCGTTCTGGTCACAACACCGAAGATTGTCATCTATTCGCTCGCTTTCTTCGTGAGAATGCAATGCAAACCAATTCACCGCAACACCCGGCACAGAAGCTCCTTCAACCGTGGCAAAAAATACAAATACCAACCGGCCCGCTCTCTCTTCCTGGATATTAGACACCGGTGCTTCTCATCACGTTACGTCCGATATTGGGACTCTCCACGGCTACATCGATTACAATGGTCCCTGTTGGGGTAAAAATTTACACCCCGGTTGACCATGTCAAAATCAAAGTCAACCCCAAGCCAAGCGGGCCCAAGCCCAGATCCAGTGGGCCCATGCCCGGGTCGAGCCCGAATATGAAGCGGCCGGCCTCCTCCTATGCCAAGATAAAATTTTGTAATAAATAATTTTGTTGTATTTCTTTTGTTTTATTTTATAGATAAATGTAAGAAATGTAGGCATAAAGCCAAATTTTTGTAAAGCCCATGGCTTATGTGCAAAAAGAAATGGCACATGAGCCATGGGATAGGCAAAATGCCATTTTGTGAAGCCCAAGGGGGTATGTGTAAAGTGTATAGCCTATAAAGGCAAAGATAATGAAATATCTAAACAACTTTTTCTCTCTCCAAAAAAAAGTTTCAGATCTGAGATCTTTCTTCCTTCTTCAAGATTCCAAAAGTTTCTTCTTTCTTTTGAATTAAATCAAGAGTTTTACTCATCCTTTTTCAAAACTAAATAGGTTTCCACCACAAAACCTATTAAGGGGAACTCAGATCTGCCATCAGATCTCAAAAAGAAAAGATTTTTAAATCTCACATCTCTTTATCTCCAAGATCCGGCCAGCAAAGGAAGAACAAGGACCCATCTCCTTAACCCAAAGCATTTTAGGAGTTTAACGCCACCCTATTTTCTCTTTAGAGAATTTCCGGGGCTAAAAACCCCCATTTTCCTCGCTGGTGCGCTAGCGCTCGAGCGCAAAGCGCCCACGTGCCGACACGTGGCGCGCTTGCTCTCCAGCGCACTGCGCTCGAGCGCAAAACGCCCGCGTGCCGACACGCGGACGCGTTTCGCTCCAGCGCTCTGCGCTCGAGCGCAAAGCGCCCGCGTGCCGACACGCGGACGCGTTGCGCTCCAGCGCTCGAGCGCAAAGCGCCCACGTGCCGACACGTGGCGCGCTTGCGCTCAAGCGCCCAGGCGCTGGCCCCACGCATCCTTTGGATGCCTTTCCCCCCCTTTTTGTATATATACATATGTATACAAATGTACACATACACATACTCCACGACACTGTCCCTGTTAGAAGCTCCTTCAACCGTGGCAAAAAACACAAATACCAACCGGCCCGCTCTCTCTTCCTGGATATTAGACACCGGTGCTTTTCATCACGTTACGTCCGATATTGGGACTCTCCACGGCTACATCGATTACAATGGTCCCTGTTGGGGTAAAAATTTACACCCCGATTGACCATGTCAAAATCAAAGTCAACCCCAAGCCAAGCGGGCCCAAGCCCAGATCCAGTGGGCCCATGCCCGGGTCGAGCCCGAATATGAAGCGGCCGGCCTCCCCCCATGCCAAGATAAAATTTTGTAATAAATAATTTTGTTGTATTTCTTTTGTTTTATTTTATGGATAAATATAAGAAATGTAGGCATAAAGCCAAATTTTTGTAAAGCCTATGGCTTATGTGCAAAAAGAAATGGCACATGAGCCATGGGATAGGCAAAATGCCATTTTGTGAAGCCCAAGGGGCTATGTGTAAAGTGTATAGCCTATAAAGGCGAAGATAATGAAATATCTAAACAACTTTTTCTCTCTCCAAAAAAAAGTTTCAGATCTGAGATCTTTCTTCCTTATTCAAGGTTCCAAAAGCTTCTTCTTTCTTTTGAATTAAATTAAGAGTTTTACTCTTCCTTTTTCAAAACTAAATAGGTTTCCACCACAAAACCTATTAAGGGGAACTCAGATCTGCCATCAGATCTCAAAAAGAAAAGATTTTTAAATCTCACATCTCTTTATCTCCAAGATCCGGCCAGCAAAGGAAGAACAAGGACCCATCTCCTTAACCCAAAGCATTTTAGGAGTTTAACGCCACCCTATTTTCTCTTTAGAGAATTTCCGGGGCTAAAAACCCCCATTTTCCTCGCTGGTGCGCTAGCGCTCGAGCGCAAAGCGCCCACGTGCCGACACGTGGCGCGCTTGCTCTCCAGCGCACTGCGCTCGAGCGCAAAACGCCCACGTGCCGACACGTGGCGCGCTTGCGCTCCAGCGCTTCGCGCTCGAGCGCAAAGCGCCCTCGTGCCGACACGCGGGCGCGTTGCGCTCCAGCGCTCTGCGCTCGAGCGCAAAGCGCCCACGTGCCGACACGTGGCGCGCTTGCGCTCAAGCGCCCAGGCGCTGGCCCCACACATCCTTTGGATGCCTTTTTCCCCCTTTTTATATATATACATATGTATACAAATGTACACATACACATACTCCACGACACTGTCCCTGTTAGAAAAAATTTCTAACGGGGCGCTGCCTCGCACCCCGCAAGGGGGCTGCTAGCCCCCTTGACCCCCATCCCGCTATCCGGGTAGCGGGACCCCCGTAAAAACTCTGCGTGGCTCCCGATATATTCAAACCCCCTTTCAAAACACAACATACGTACACTGCATATTGAGTTCGCATGACCATTTTAACCCGTTAATCGGAGGTTCTCTCGCCCCAAAAGGCGAGGGGTAATTAACGGCAGCTTAGTCCGCGGCTGCCGGAGATTTGGATCCCCACAATCAATAAACC
Organism: Agapanthus africanus; assembly: GCA_030015575.1. Taxonomy (NCBI): domain Eukaryota; kingdom Viridiplantae; phylum Streptophyta; class Magnoliopsida; order Asparagales; family Amaryllidaceae; genus Agapanthus; species Agapanthus africanus. Next base: position 12,647,619 of record CM057348.1, on the reverse strand, counting down.
CCGGCCTACCCTAGGCAGGGGGAATCTGTAGTATACGCCTGACAAGCGCGCGCGTATTCCTATCTCAATGGGGTGACGAAAAACACCCTACAGATTCTGGCACGCCCGGTGGGACCAATCTCCCCTCCTATATTTCGGGTTAAACGTTCATGCGAACTCAATCAATCGGTTTGAGTATAAATTAGAGTTAGTTCCCATAATGTAAGTTGAGAGAATCAATCGGTTTGATCATGTTCAACAAAGATCAATCAATGCCCGACAACTGAGGATAAGGGTAACGTGAATAGAGATAATTAAGAATGATATATTAATTGTTAATTTAACCGAGAAAACTGTCCTTAACAGAGTAGAATGGAAGAGAAAGATTCATATAGCCATATAAACGATTTTGGAATGAAGTCTTATTATTTTTGTTAGGAGTTGTTTACATATTATTAAAATAAATCAAAGTTATTAAACTTAAGGTAATTTCTAACGATTATATGTGTGAAACTTAACTTTGGCAAATCTATTTTAGAGCTATAAATTAAACTTAAAATGCTGCACAAAATAAATATCATATAAACATTATAATATGTACATTACAATATTTAAAATTAAATGTATATGGTATATACCAACTTGAATCGAATATCATGAGCGTTTTGGTTCCAGTTGGGTTTAAGGGTCATGCGGATAGGGTTTATACCAAATCCATGTTCTACCCGAAAATTTTGTATACACTCTTCTATCTAAACAATTTTGGACGGCTATAGGATGTCCCAAAAATCTGAAAAAAATTGGATCGGGTTGAGTCCAGTTCGAATCAAATCCGATCCGACTTGCACCCCGGCTGAAACGTGGAAGCTGATGACAAATATGTCGTCTTGATTAAGCTTGTATATAGGATGGCAAATGGATAGGCTTGAGACATTTTTTCCATTTTTGATTGAAAGCTTGGGAACCAGTCCCGACTATAAATTAGGCATTTTTTCCTTGTTTGATTGAAAACTTTGTGGGTTATATGTATCGGCCACAAATAACCAGCACATAATAGATTATTTTTTTCTCAAAAAAATAAATTCGTGCTCGAATAAGCTATGTCATTATGAAACCAGACCAAAACCCAAAACCTAAACTGGTCCCAAATATTTCAAATAAGATCAAACTTGTCTTATAGATTTACATTTGAAAAACAAATAGCTAGTCCATCATATATTAAACGAAAAATGGTTTCATATATAGTTCCAATTAGATAATTGATTTGATTCTCTACTTCACATTATGTTCTATAAATCTGAATCAACTACTGTTTCATGTATTCAATAATAACGGCCTATATAATTTGAAATCGATCCAAGAATTGTTTTGTCAAGTTAGGATCTTATTAACGCTATCCATTTTCTAAAAATTGAGAAAATAAAATAAATAATAATATTATTATTATTAACAACAATTATTTAAGGTTCAGGAATATTTCCATAAGTGACGGTACTAATTAGAAATGCCGATTGAATATAATTAGAAATCGATCGTATTTACATAATTTAAATGCGACAATACTATTATACATTAGTTTGACCGATTAGAAATGTCGGTTGAATATATAAAAGCTCATCTTTCAAGTATATGTGAATATTGGATTTTAGTGTTAGTAGACCGCGATCTTTTTGCAAAAAGACCGTAAAATATTCAATTTTTTTTTTGAAATGCATCGAAATTAAAGTTCAACCGGGCATTTAGCTGCAACAGAAAAAGAACTGTTGAGTGTTAATTACTCGACAACTGCCAAGTTGCATATAAGTTTCAATATTAATTAAGAGTCGGTGTTGATATCGACATGCATATAAATTAATAATATTTTCCAAGAGGGTTGGAATTTTATTTTATTTTTAAAAAGGCACTTTATACATAACTAGGTCTTAAAGTTTATTGAGGCATGTGCTTGCAATAGAAGAAGCACATGAACAACTAACAATTGTTTCCAGGGGGAAAAGATGAGATTCCCATGATAAGTTTGATGAAATATAATTAACAAAAAAATTATTATAAATATACTAGATTTATGGCCATGCATAATATTTTTATAACAAAGGGATCCACTTGTGAGCATGTTATAAATTTTATAAGCACGGTAATGATCAGAATTAAAGAAAGAAAGAATTACTCTCCAGATATTTTTAAAACCACAGGTTTAAATTTTTTATATCCAAGATAAAAATCATACTAAATTTGTAAGAGACTCAGTCGACTAATGTGAATATTAACGACAAGCAGATAAAACAACAACAGAGATCTGAAGAATCTCATTCACACATCTGCTAGACGTCTGGCAAAACTAGAGAGCGAAGCCAGACGTCTGCTGAAGAAGTCAAAGCCGTATGGCCATCAAATTCCAGAAAAACCAGATTAAACGCAGACGTCTGCCAGACCGGTCATCAGACGTCTGCCCTTCATAAACGTGACTGATGCGGTTTTCGATCATAAAAATCTTTCCATAATCCGGTGATATTATTGTTTAGGAAAGATTTAATTTTTATTCTATTTTTTATCATGTAAAAGTGTAATATAAAAACACAATTGATATTCAATACAAACAAACAAGATCAAAACTCTAAACTCAATCTTCTTCAAGATTCTTATGTGGTATCACAGCCTTACGATTAAAAACTCAATTTTTTATCCATGTCCTCCTCTCAAAACTCAATTCTCGTCATCACCAAATTATCTTTTCCAACAAAATTTTCCCACACAAATTACACTGTGTGGAGATTTCAAATCCAATCGGCTCAAATTGGTCACGATCTTCTTGGTCACATCGACGGATCTAAATCCCCTCCTACGAGAATTATCGCCGACATCAACGACAAATACCAAGCGTGTTGAAAATCCAGATTACCATCAATGGTACCGTCATGATCAACTCATCCACAACGCTATCCTCGGCAGCTGTGTCGAAACGATTCAGCCTCATATCTCCTCTGTTTTCTCGTCCAAAAAAGCATGCCTTGCGAACAAATCCCTTTCAGGAGTTATGTGATTAGTACAATTTATTGCATATTTTTATATCACATTTATCATTTTATTTTTATATTTTATACCGTTCCGAGTGTTTTTATGAATAAATGCAGGTTACATGACTTAAACGCAAAAAGACAGAAAAGTGTGCAAAAAGATTGATTACGTGCGTGGACTAAAGACTTAATTGGAGTTAATAAAAAATCAGAGAATCAATTATCAAATTTGGAACAAACACTGAGGATCTCGAGATAAAATCAAATAACTCGAAAATACCATAAGATTATTGGCCAACAAATTTTGGTCGAAATGAGCAAAAAGAAGATTTGGCCAAAATTTTCAAACGTTTGGAATCAAGATTGTTAGGGATTTTGAGATATTATGTATATTCTATAATGTATGCTTCGATTTTCCAGAAGTCCTATAAATACTCTGTATAGTTCATTAGAATTTCATATCTCTTTCATAGGCTAGTGTTTAGGGCTTTCATGTTAGGATCAATAATTGTAAGTTGCTTTTTATTATTAATAAAATTTTCTTTTTGATAATATGCGTAGCTAATTTTTTCTCATTGTTAGAATTGTTGTACTTCTATGGTTGGATAAATTAGTTGTCTTTTTCTTTTTCTTGTTTCCATATGATTTGTATTGATTAAAAGGTCTCTCTTTAAACTTTTCATATAAAAATCTAAACTTTATAATGAATGTTAACTTCTTGAATATGATTTGGGAAAAGATGACAATACCCAAAAAACCAATTAGGTTAATTAAAGATTGACGCCCTAGAAATCTAATTAGAGAAGATAAAATAAAAACTTCTGTATAGAGAATTCAATATATTTAATTAGGGTAATCTAAATACACTGAAAAAAATGGCAGTTGTAGATCGTTCACCTACAAGTATTAATCAAATGGTTGTTTCTAGATTACTATTTTAATTGATTAGAACTACTTGCTTTAATTTAATTTCTAAATGATATTATGTACTTGATAGGTTAACATTAATAGTATGATTATCCTTACATATCTGTTTTATAGTTCTTTGCTAAATTAATTTAATCTATACTTTTACATAATTAATAGTTAATTAATTAAAGCGAAGATCTAGAGAAGAAGAAAAATCATATAATCCAATCAGAGTAGTTTAAACAATCCAAAACCCTAGGATCTCTATTTTCTTATTTTAATATCTTTTAATTACTTACTTTTAATTTAAGTTTTAAAACAAACAACAATTCTCGTTACGTAACTCGGTTAGAATAAATTAAAATCACACCTTTCTATAAATCAATCCGCAAGTGGTATAGCGAATAGCTGTGCACTTGCAGCAAAATTTAGGAGACTAATAAGATCTCAATCATTCATTATGTCGCTCAAGAACTATCACATCGATAATCAACGCAGCGTGTGCTCAATAAGTGAGTAACTACAAGAGATGCAATCTATCTCCGACGATCTCGCTCTTGCCGACCACCCTCTTCCTGAAGATGGCTTTATTCTCCATATCCTCGCTTGCCTCGGACACGAATTCAAAGAAGTCGCAGCTGTTAATCGAGTTCGTGACAACTCCATCACTTTCGACGAGCTCTATGTCTAACTTATAGATTACGAACGCCATCTGAAGAAGGAAGATATAGACGTGTCTCTCTCTTTCACAAGCGCAAACTATGACAACCAACCTAATCACTCCTCCTATCGCCCTCCACAACAACGTGGAAACATCTCCTACAATCGCAACACCAATAACAGCAACTCCACTCGCAACAATAACAACAACAACCAGTACTCCGGCGCACGCGACAACTCACCCTGCTCTAACTTCTACTGCAGCTTCTGCAAGCGTTCTGGTCACAACACCGAAGATTGTCATCTATTCGCTCGCTTTCTTCGTGAGAATGCAATGCAAACCAATTCACCGCAACACCCGGCACAGAAGCTCCTTCAACCGTGGCAAAAAATACAAATACCAACCGGCCCGCTCTCTCTTCCTGGATATTAGACACCGGTGCTTCTCATCACGTTACGTCCGATATTGGGACTCTCCACGGCTACATCGATTACAATGGTCCCTGTTGGGGTAAAAATTTACACCCCGGTTGACCATGTCAAAATCAAAGTCAACCCCAAGCCAAGCGGGCCCAAGCCCAGATCCAGTGGGCCCATGCCCGGGTCGAGCCCGAATATGAAGCGGCCGGCCTCCTCCTATGCCAAGATAAAATTTTGTAATAAATAATTTTGTTGTATTTCTTTTGTTTTATTTTATAGATAAATGTAAGAAATGTAGGCATAAAGCCAAATTTTTGTAAAGCCCATGGCTTATGTGCAAAAAGAAATGGCACATGAGCCATGGGATAGGCAAAATGCCATTTTGTGAAGCCCAAGGGGGTATGTGTAAAGTGTATAGCCTATAAAGGCAAAGATAATGAAATATCTAAACAACTTTTTCTCTCTCCAAAAAAAAGTTTCAGATCTGAGATCTTTCTTCCTTCTTCAAGATTCCAAAAGTTTCTTCTTTCTTTTGAATTAAATCAAGAGTTTTACTCATCCTTTTTCAAAACTAAATAGGTTTCCACCACAAAACCTATTAAGGGGAACTCAGATCTGCCATCAGATCTCAAAAAGAAAAGATTTTTAAATCTCACATCTCTTTATCTCCAAGATCCGGCCAGCAAAGGAAGAACAAGGACCCATCTCCTTAACCCAAAGCATTTTAGGAGTTTAACGCCACCCTATTTTCTCTTTAGAGAATTTCCGGGGCTAAAAACCCCCATTTTCCTCGCTGGTGCGCTAGCGCTCGAGCGCAAAGCGCCCACGTGCCGACACGTGGCGCGCTTGCTCTCCAGCGCACTGCGCTCGAGCGCAAAACGCCCGCGTGCCGACACGCGGACGCGTTTCGCTCCAGCGCTCTGCGCTCGAGCGCAAAGCGCCCGCGTGCCGACACGCGGACGCGTTGCGCTCCAGCGCTCGAGCGCAAAGCGCCCACGTGCCGACACGTGGCGCGCTTGCGCTCAAGCGCCCAGGCGCTGGCCCCACGCATCCTTTGGATGCCTTTCCCCCCCTTTTTGTATATATACATATGTATACAAATGTACACATACACATACTCCACGACACTGTCCCTGTTAGAAGCTCCTTCAACCGTGGCAAAAAACACAAATACCAACCGGCCCGCTCTCTCTTCCTGGATATTAGACACCGGTGCTTTTCATCACGTTACGTCCGATATTGGGACTCTCCACGGCTACATCGATTACAATGGTCCCTGTTGGGGTAAAAATTTACACCCCGATTGACCATGTCAAAATCAAAGTCAACCCCAAGCCAAGCGGGCCCAAGCCCAGATCCAGTGGGCCCATGCCCGGGTCGAGCCCGAATATGAAGCGGCCGGCCTCCCCCCATGCCAAGATAAAATTTTGTAATAAATAATTTTGTTGTATTTCTTTTGTTTTATTTTATGGATAAATATAAGAAATGTAGGCATAAAGCCAAATTTTTGTAAAGCCTATGGCTTATGTGCAAAAAGAAATGGCACATGAGCCATGGGATAGGCAAAATGCCATTTTGTGAAGCCCAAGGGGCTATGTGTAAAGTGTATAGCCTATAAAGACGAAGATAATGAAATATCTAAACAACTTTTTCTCTCTCCAAAAAAAAGTTTCAGATCTGAGATCTTTCTTCCTTATTCAAGGTTCCAAAAGCTTCTTCTTTCTTTTGAATTAAATTAAGAGTTTTACTCTTCCTTTTTCAAAACTAAATAGGTTTCCACCACAAAACCTATTAAGGGGAACTCAGATCTGCCATCAGATCTCAAAAAGAAAAGATTTTTAAATCTCACATCTCTTTATCTCCAAGATCCGGCCAGCAAAGGAAGAACAAGGACCCATCTCCTTAACCCAAAGCATTTTAGGAGTTTAACGCCACCCTATTTTCTCTTTAGAGAATTTCCGGGGCTAAAAACCCCCATTTTCCTCGCTGGTGCGCTAGCGCTCGAGCGCAAAGCGCCCACGTGCCGACACGTGGCGCGCTTGCTCTCCAGCGCACTGCGCTCGAGCGCAAAACGCCCACGTGCCGACACGTGGCGCGCTTGCGCTCCAGCGCTTCGCGCTCGAGCGCAAAGCGCCCTCGTGCCGACACGCGGGCGCGTTGCGCTCCAGCGCTCTGCGCTCGAGCGCAAAGCGCCCACGTGCCGACACGTGGCGCGCTTGCGCTCAAGCGCCCAGGCGCTGGCCCCACACATCCTTTGGATGCCTTTTTCCCCCTTTTTATATATATACATATGTATACAAATGTACACATACACATACTCCACGACACTGTCCCTGTTAGAAAAAATTTCTAACGGGGCGCTGCCTCGCACCCCGCAAGGGGGCTACTAGCCCCCTTGACCCCCATCCCGCTATCCGGGTAGCGGGACCCCCGTAAAAACTCTGCGTGGCTCCCGATATATTCAAACCCCCTTTCAAAACACAACATACGTACACTGCATATTGAGTTCGCATGACCATTTTAACCCGTTAATCGGAGGTTCTCTCGCCCCAAAAGGCGAGGGGTAATTAACGGCAGCTTAGTCCGCGGCTGCCGGAGATTTGGATCCCCACAATCAATAAACCCCGGCCTACCCTAGGTAGGGGGAATCTGTAGTATACGCCTGACAAGCGCGCGCGTATTCCTATCTCAATGGGGTGACGAAAAACACCCTACAGATTCTGGCACGCCCGGTGGGACCAATCTCCCCTCCTATATTTCGGGTTAAACGTTCATGCGAACTCAATCAATCGGTTTGAGTATAAATTAGAGTTAGTTCCCATAATGTAAGTTGAGAGAATCAATCGGTTTGATCATGTTCAACAAAGATCAATCAATGCCCGACAACTGAGGATAAGGGTAACGTGAATAGAGATAATTAAGAATGATATATTAATTGTTAATTTAACCGAGAAAACTGTCCTTAACAGAGTAGAATGGAAGAGAAAGATTCATATAGCCATATAAACGATTTTGGAATGAAGTCTTATTATTTTTGTTAGGAGTTGTTTACATATTATTAAAATAAATCAAAGTTATTAAACTTAAGGTAATTTCTAACGATTATATGTGTGAAACTTAACTTTGGCAAATCTATTTTAGAGCTATAAATTAAACTTAAAATGCTGCACAAAATAAATATCATATAAACATTATAATATGTACATTACAATATTTAAAATTAAATGTATATGGTATATACCAACTTGAATCGAATATCATGAGCGTTTTGGTTCGAGTTGGGTTTAAGGGTCATGCGGATAGGGTTTATACCAAATCCATGTTCTACCCGAAAATTTTGTATACACTCTTCTATCTAAACAATTTTGGGCGGCTATAGGATGTCCCAAAAATCTGAAAAAAATTGGATCGGGTTGAGTCCAGTTCGAATCAAATCCGATCCGACTTGCACCCCGGCTGAAACGTGGAAGCTGATGACAAATATGTCGTCTTGATTAAGCTTGTATATAGGATGGCAAATGGATAGGCTTGAGACATTTTTTCCATTTTTGATTGAAAGGTTGGGAACCAGTCCCGACTATAAATTAGGCATTTTTTCCTTGTTTGATTGAAAACTTTGTGGGTTATATGTATCGGCCACAAATAACCAGCACATAACAGATTATTTTTTTCTCAAGAAAATAAATTCGTGCTCGAATAAGCTATGTCATTATGAAACCAGACCAAAACCCAAAACCTAAACTGGTCCCAAATATTTCAAATAAGATCAAACTTGTCTTATAGATTTACATTTGAAAAACAAATAGCTAGTCCATCATATATTAAACGAAAAATGGTTTCATATATAGTTCCAATTAGATAATTGATTTGATTCTCTACTTCACATTATGTTCTATAAATTTGAATCAACTACTATTTCATGTATTCAATAATAACGGCCTATATAATTTGAAATCGATCCAAGAATTGTTTTGTCAGGTTAGGATCTTATTAAGGCTATCCATTTTCTAAAAATTGAGAAAATAAAATAAATAATAATATTATTATCATTAACAACAATTATTTAAGGTTCAGGAATATTTCCATAAGTGACGGTACTAATTAGAAATGCCGATTGAATATAATTAGAAATCGATCGTATTTACATAATTTAAATGGGACAATACTATTATACATTAATTTGACCGATTAGAAATGTCGGTTGAATATATAAAAGCTCATCTTTCAAGTATATGTGAATATTGGATTTTAGTGTTAGTAGACCGTGATCTTTTTGCGAAAAGACCGTAAAATATTCATTTTTTTTTTTGAAATGCATCGAAATTAAAGTTCAACTGGGCATTTAGCTGCAACAGAAAAAGAACTGTTGAGTGTTAATTACTCGACAACTGCCAAGTTGCATATAAGTTTCAATATTAATTAAGAGTCGGTGTTGATATCGACATGCATATAAATTAATAATATTTTCCAAGAGGGTTGGAATTTTATTTTATTTTTAAAAAGGCACTTTATACATAACTAGGTCTTAAAGTCTATTGAGGCATGTGCTTGCAATAGAAGAAGCACATGAACAACTAACAATTGTTTCGAGGGGGAAAAGATGAGATTCCCATGATAAGTTTGATGAAATATAATTAACAAAAAAATTATTATAAATATACTAGATTTATGGCCATGCGTAATATTTTTATAACAAAGGGATCCACTTGTGAGCATGTTATAAATTTTATAAGCACAGTAATGATCAGACTTAAAGAAAGAAGAATTACCCTCCAGATATTTTTAAAAGCACAGGTTTAAATTTTTTATATCCAAGATAAAAATCATACTAAATTTGTAAGAGACTCAGTCGACTAATGTGAATATTAACGACAAGCAGATAAAACAACAACAGATCTGAAGAATCTCATTCACACATCTGCTAGACGTCTGGCAAAATTAGAGAGCGAAGCCAGACGTCTGCTGAAGAAGTCAAAAACGTATGGCCATCAAATTTCAGAAAAACCAGATTAAACGCAGACGTCTGCCAAACCAGTCATCAGACGTCTGCCCTTCATAAACGTGACTGATGCGGTTTTCGATCATAAAAATCTTTCCATAATCCGGTGATATTATTGTTTAGGAAAGATTTAATTTTTATTCTATTTTTTATCATGTAAAAGTGTAATATAAAAACACAATTGATATTCAATACAAACAAACAAGACCAAAACCCTAAACTCTTTTTCAAAATTCTTATGTGGTATCACAGCCTTACGATTAAAAACTAAATTTTTTATCCATGACCTCCTCTCAAAACTCAATTCTCGTCATCACCAAATTATCTTTTCCCACAAAATTTTCCCACACAAATTACACTGTGTAGAGATTTCAAATCCAATCGGCTCAAATTGGTCACGATCTTCTTGGTCACATCGACGGATCTAAATCCCCTCCTACGAGAATTATCGCCGACATCAACGACAAATACCAAGCGTGTTGAAAATCCATATTACCATCAATGGTACCGTCATGATCAACTCATCCACAACGCTATCCTCGGCAGCTGTGTCGAAACGATTCAGCCTCATATCTCCTCTGTTTTCTCGTCCAAAAAAGCATGCCTTGCGAACAAATCCCGTTCACGAGTTATGTGATTAGTGCAATTTATTGCATATTTTTATATCACATTTATCATTTTATCTTTATATTTTATACCGTTCCGAGTGTTTTTATGAATAAATACAGGTTACATGACTTAAACGCAAAAAGACAGAAAAGTGTGCAAAAAGATTGATTACGTGCGTGGACTAAAGACTTAATTGGAGTTAATAAAAAATCAGAGAATCAATTATCAAATTTGGAACAAACACTGAGGATCTCGAGATAAAATCAAATAACTCGAAAATACCATAAGATTATTGGCCAACAAATTTTGGTCGAAATGAGCAAAAAGAAGGTTTGGCCAAAATTTTCAAACGTTTGGAATCAAGATTGTTAGGGATTTTGAGATATTATGTATATTCTATAATGTATGCTTCGATTTTCCAGAAGTCCTATAAATACTTTGTATAGTTCATTAGAATTTCATATCTCTTCCATAGGCTAGTGTTTAGGGCTTTCATGTTAGGATCAATAATTGTAAGTTGCTTTTTATTATTAATAAAATTTTCATTTTGATAATATGAGTAGCTAATTTTTTCTCATTGTTAGAATTGTTGTACTTCTATGGTTGGATAAATTAGTTGTCTTTTTCTTTTTCTTGTTTCCATATGATTTGTATTGATTAAAAGGTCATAATGAAAGTTAACTTCTTGAATATGATTAGGGAAAAGATGACAATACCAAAAAAACCAATTAGCTTAATTAAAGATTGACGTCCTAGAAATCTAATTAGAGAAGATAAAATAAAAACTTCTGTATAGAGAATTCAATATATTTAATTAGGGTAATCTAAATACACTAAAAACATGGCAGTTGTAGATCGTCCACCTACAAGTATTAATCAAATAGTTGTTTCTAGATTACTATTTTAATTAATTAGAACTACTTGCTTTAATTTAATTTCTAAATGATATTATGTACTTGATAGGTTAACATTAATAGTATGAATTATCCTTACATATCTGTTTTATAGTTCTTTGCTAAATTAATTTAATCTATACATTTACATAATTAATAGTTAATTAATTAAAGCGAAGATCTAGAGAAGAAGAAAAATCATATAATCCAATCAGAGTAGTTTAAACAATCCAAAACCCTAGAATCTCTATTTTCTTATTTTAATATCTTTTAATTACTTACTTTTAATTTTAAGTTTTAAAACAAACAACAATTCTCGTTACGTAACTCGGTTAGAATAAATTAAAATCACACCTTTCTATAAATCAATCCGCAAGTGGTATAGCGAATAGCTGTGCACTTGCAGCAAAATTTAGGAGACTAATAAGATCTCAATCATTCATTATGTCGCTCAAGAACTATCACATCGATAATCAACACAGCGTGTGCTCAATAAGTGAGTAACTACAAGAGATGCGATCTATCTCCGATGATCTCGCTCTCGCCGACCACCCTCTTCCTGAAGATGGCCTTATTCTCCATATCCTCGCTTGCCTCGGACACGAATTCAAAGAAGTCGCAGCTGTTAATCGAGTTCGTGACAACTCCATCACTTTCGACGAGCTCTATGTCTAACTCATAGACTACGAACGCCATCTGAAGAAGGAAGATATAGACGTGTCTCTTTCTTTCATAAGCGCAAACTATGCCAACCAATCCAATCACTCCTCCTATCGCCCTCCACAACAACGTGGAAACATCTCCTACAATCGCAACACCAATAACAGCAACTCCACTCGCAGCAACAACAACAACAACCAGTACTCCGGCGCACGCGACAACAACTCACCCTGCTCTAACTTCTACTGCAACTTCTGCAAGCGTTCCGATCACAACACCGAAGATTGTCATCTATTCGCTCGCTTTCTTCGTGAGAATGCAGTGCAAACCAATTCACCGCAACACCCGGCACAGAAGCTCCCTCAACCGTGGCAAAAAACACAAATACCAACCGGCCCGCTCTCTCTTCCTGGATATTAGACACCGGTGCTTCTCATCACGTTACGTCCGATATTGGGACTCTCCACGGCTACATCAATTACAATGGTCCCAATGAGATCAATATAGGTGATGGTTCAGATTTGAAAATTTCTCATATCGGTAACACAACACTGCACCCATCCCCAAAATCCTTTCTTTTAAATAATATCCTTTATGTACCATCTATTACTCAAAACTTAATTTCTGTTGATAAATTTTGCCAATCAAATAAAATTTCACTTGAGTTTTTTCTCTCTGATTTTTTTAGTGAAAGATCTATGCACAGGGCGTCTCTTCTTCGCAGGGATAACCATAATGATATCTACCACCTTCTACACTCCATCCAACATCAAATTCACGCTACTTCCAAATCAGACATAAGTGAGAGACACTGTCGTCTTGGTCATCTCTCCATCTGAATCCTTCAGTTAGTTGTTAAGAAAAATAAGTTATTATCTAATGTCTCGGTCGTTACTAATTTTCAATGTAATTCTTGTGATTGCAATAAAAGTCATAAATTCTCTTTTTCTGAAAATTCCGTTCGCGCTTCTAAACTTTTGCAATTAATTTACACCGATATTTGGGGACCCACTGAATTATCGTATAATAGTTTTTATTATTACGTAATTTTTGCTGATTATTACACAAAATACGTCTGGTTGTATCCTATGAAACGTAAATTTGATGTTGCCACCATCTTTCCCTAATTCAAAAAACTTGTCGAAACATATTTTCAACTACCGCTCATATCAATATACTCTAATAATGACAGCGAATACACATCTCTTACTTCCATTCTTACATCCTATGGTGTCTCTCATCTCACCACTCTCACACTCGCCCCTTAACACAATGGCATATCAGAATGTCACCATCGTCATATTGTCGAAACTGGTCTTACATTCTTGCATACGGCCACTCTTCCCTCTAAGTATTGGAGTCAAGCTTTTCAAACTGCTGTTTATCTCAAAAATTGTTTTCCCACGTCAGTTCTTAATTTCCAATTCTCTTTTGAAAAACTATTTCAACGTCCACCGAATTATAAACGTCTCAAGATTTTTGGGTGTCTTTGTAATTCCTGTTTAAGGCCGTACACTTTCTCCAAACTTCATTTTAGATCCACTCCCTGTATTTTTCTAGGTTATTCAACATCTTGATCTGTGTATAAATATGTAGATATCGTTACTCACAAAATTTATATTTCTCATCATGTCAAATTCGTTGAAACCCATTTTCCAATGCAGGTATCTAGTAGACATCAAGAGCTTTTTTCGCAAAATTTAGACTCCTCAGGCACAGTATCACAACCAATCACGTATGTCCAACCCACCAAACTTCACATCCTACCCATCTCACCTAATCCAACCCTCACTGAACCCTAATCATTAACATCGCATACCCTCGACTTCTCGCCCTCCACCATCTCTTCACAATCCTCACCTTCCAATCTCGACAACATCGCCAACATCCCCGTCCACACCTCCCCAACCTCCTCCACAACCTCTCAATCTCATTTACCCTCTCCACAATTATCCCCTACTCCCCTAACCCCAAATCTCTCAACCACTAATGAACGAAAATCGAACCCTAAATACTTCAACTCCCAATATATAAACCATACCACCGTTCACCCAATACCTCAAACCCTTGAACCAACCTATGTATCTCAAGCTGTGAAGGATCCCAACTGGCGTGCTGCAATATCCGAAGAATTTGATGCCCTCATGAAGAACGGAACATGGGATCTTGTCCCAAAATCAAATCAGAATCTTGTAGGTTGCAAATGGATCTTCCAAATCAAGCGAAACTCCGATGACACCATTGCCCGATACAAAAATCACCTTGTGGCCAAAGGCTTCCGCCAACAACTTGGCCTGGACTATTCTGCCACCTTCAATCTCATCATTAAGCCGACAATACTGCGTATAGTCTTATGTCTCGCACTCTCCCATGGATGGCCTCTTCGTCAACTCAACATTAACAATACTTTCTTCAACGGTACTCTCCATGAAGATATGTATATGACTCAACAACCTGGCTTCCTCCACTCTTTCCTACACAACCATATCTGCAAACTATGCAAAGCTATCTATGGTCTCAAGCAAGCGCTCATGGCATGATATCAAGAACTCAAAGGCTATCTTCTATAAAGTGGCTTCGAAAATTCTGTGGTGGATACGTCTCTTTTTATCTACTCCAAGGACTCCACCGTCGCTTATTTCTTGGTGTATGTTGACGACATCAGTCTCACATGTAACAACGTACAGTTCCTTCAATCTTTTGTTCGTCAAATTGGACAACGTTTCTTTTTAAAAGATCTCGGCGATTTTTATCACTTCCTTTGTGTAGAAGCTATTCCCATGACACAGGAACTCTTTCTATCTCAATATCGCCACATCGCCGATCTCCTGAAAAAGTTCTCTATGGAAAGAGCTAAAAAGGTTACCACTATAATGTGCAATACCATTCCTCTACTCTGCCTTGACGAGTCTTCTTCTGTCGACCCCACGCCATACCGACAACTAGTTGGTGCTCTTCAATACTATCTCACACGGCTTTCCGTTTCCTTTGCCGTCAACCGTCTATCCCAATTCATGCACTCTCCCACAGAATGCAACAACCCTAATTTTCTTATAAACTTTTTCCACACAAATTTTTAAATTGTTTTTCACACATTTTTTTCAATTTTTATTTAAAAACCCTTCATCTATCCTAACCCTAGACTTACCCTATAAATACACCCCCTACCCTCTACCCTCTCACCCTAAAATTCTGAGCCCACTCTCTCAAAATTTCCAAGAATCTTGTGCACTTTGAAAACGAGTTCGAGGCGAAGCTCCAGAGAAATCTACGGCGAACTTCCGGCGATCGTTTTAGGAACTACCGGCGATGACGCAACACATCGGCGATTCCTCTACTTCCCTCTCACTCTCTTGTATGATCTAAAAACCGTAAGTCCCAACTTCTACCTATCTCTTCTATCTAAAAATACGGATTTACAAAACCCGACGGAATCGAAACAAATTCGATTTCCGATTCGGTTTCTTATAAAATTCCACTTCTCACTAATACAATCATACTTAAACTTTCTCATATTTACTATTAAACACTAATCAACCAAATTGATCAAGTTTCATCACATGAAATGATGGCTATTTCAATTTATCGTATTTTTCACTTAAATACCACATTGTTTCAATTCTACATTTAACTCCATTAAACTGTTATACCTTTAAAGTAGATCACGAGGTAACGACCTACCTCCTCACACACTCATATACAACCTAACACGATACCATCGAAAACTTAGAATACGAGAAAACAAACATTTTCATTTAAATACCCTTTACTTAATAAAACCATTTCTAAAAGATTTAGTATTGATGCACCTTTTAAATAAATACCACATAATATAAAAATAGGATAAGATTGTGGACATCAGTCGTTTATCTAAACCTGACTTTGTGATGTCTAGGCTAGGCAAGTGAGAAAGGTAAATTTAAAAGGCCCATCTCACGGTGATTCGTGAGCGGATCTCTCCTTTCTTCACTTGTACTTACCTGGCTACAATTGGCGGTGAAGAGGCGATTTGAGGTATCTCACAACTTGTCGTTTTGGACCAGTTAGAAATAGTCTAGTTGACTTAGGAGACCCTAGAACATAGAATACGGAAAATTGCTATATTTACAAATAAATACCATTTACTTAATAAAACCGTTTCTAAAGAATTTAGTATTTATACAAATCTTTGCAAAGAGCCGCCACAACCCATTTTGGGGAACCCGTTCGGGATGATGCGGATTATCGCACATCCTTGGGCTTAGTTGTGCGAGATTCAGACCTCCGCAAAGAGCATTCGGTCTCGAAAGATTTAAATACGACATCTTAAGAAAATGAGATTTTTAGAATATAAAAAAATATATATTAAAATTATTTTTGTATAAATATATGTATATTTATCATTAAAATACCTATTTTGTTATGATATAAATATTCCGTTTTTTCTAAAAAATCATAAGAATAAATTTTACACTAAAATACCATGAATTCCAAACAAATCAATATTACAAATAAATACCTTTATTTCTAAAATTAGGATATTTCCACTAGAAATATCACAATATAAAATCTACATTCATTACAACTCTAATGACGAATAATAAATACTTGGGGTGTATTTTGAAAAGTATATAAAAGTAATTTTACATAAAACTCCCTCAAATTCTATAAATTACCCTGAGGACCCTAGTAAACATAGGTTTAAGCGGAACCAATCTCTTGAGCCTCAGAGAGCCGGAGAAGTGGGTGCTTACCTATCTAAGGTGGACAGATTAATAAAAACAATCAGGACTTCAATTTACTTTGCTAATTGTCTAACTCAATTTGAGTCTCAGTATAATCTGACTTGAATATGATTCAAGTACAATCTACAATCTTCAATATTACAATTCAACATGAATCCCTGAATCCAATTATCAATCTATACAACTTGACTGAACCGAACCATGGATATACATTCCATTTACATGGTTCTTCAGTTATTCCATTTACATGATTCTACGGTTACATCCGTTTACCGATATCATGGTTTCGGTCAGTCTTTCAATTATACACTCAATACAATTTACAGTACAATACAATACAAACAAGACACTACGGGGTTTAAGGGGTAGATTGGTACGGAAGGTGTTAAAAGTGGCACGAGACAGTAAGATTAAGACACCTAACCTATATTCCATTGCTGTTGTATCGTGACACAACGGTTCCTTGAGTTCCTGATACCTTAATCTCCGGGGCAAGTGAGACTCCTCTCGTATACACTGGCATTCTTCTGTACCAAGCTACAAACAACAGCGTTAACACTAAATATAACAATATAACAATATAATACAACTGTAAAAGCTACTCTCTCTCTCTCTCTTACTCTCTGTCTTTTCTATTTCTCCTCTTATCTTTGGGACTTACCGAGCGACCTGTTCACTGACGACATTCTATTTCTTTTTTCTTTGAATGTCGTCAAGTGATTTAGACCCGTCAGAGATCGAGCCAACTTCAGAAGACTTGGATCAGTACAGCGAAGACCCTGAGCGCTAGACATTGTACATTTTCTATTTGGTACCTTTAATTTCCTGTCATGCTATTGTTTAGACATCGCTTTTATTTCAGTTGTATTTCCTTTTCATGTATTGTACAAAAGAATGTTAATAAATAAAGCTGCTGTTTTTATTATACCTTGTCTCTTGTGTATATTTTTTTTTATATTGCTTGGATACGCTTAGCGTATTTGCTTCTGAGTAAGTACATAGCGGACCAGCCGCGTCCCCTTCGCCGTATACCGGGAAGCGGGGCGTGACAGGTTTTGTCGGTGGCCCATGCAGGTTTGAGCTGTATAGAACCATACTATGCAGATCTGTTCTGCGTGAACAAGCTAAGCAATATAACACAAGAACCAGCAACTAAAATATTCTTTACAATCATGTTCCTTGAATCTTACAATTTCATGTTCTTTGAATCATATACCTTGAATCTGTCCTAACCCAAAATTCCCTCACCTCTTTTACAATTTTACCAAAACTTTCGCATTTTTTCATTCCTTCACACATTCTTCACATTTTTAAAGCCCTTGCACCACCTTATTATTTTTCACATATTGTCAGTACACCAGCACCAAATTTTTCTTGGATTTGTTACACTTTTCTTTTATAAATTTCGAGAACGAAATTTTTATAAGGAGGGTAGAATGTAACTGTCACGCCCCGCTTCTCAGAGTATGCTAAGATGGGTATGTGACATAGCCAACCATGCTACCTGTGGATAGGAAAAATCCCTCCACAGTCACATTACGGCTGTAGAGATATCAAGAACAGGAAAGTAAGCCAAACTATCTAGTACATGTCCATGAGCCAGAATGAATGAGTCAAGAAATAATGATATGCGGAAGCAAAAGATACAATAATGAAACACCTGGAAAGTAAAACTACATACTGACAGGAACTTCACCGCTCGGTCTAACAACGACAATACTCCTGATCAGTCTGCAACAAAGGTAGAAGGATCTGGGCCATGCAAAACCCAGACGTCAGCGCGTCATAACATCAAGCAACAATATGTAAACAGGGTAGCAAGACATGCAAGTATAATCATAAATAGTAAAGCATGTGTAAAGCAATTTAAATCAGGGCAGTGAAAGGTAGCGTGCAGTGAGTAAACTAAACTGGTCAATTGGTTATCTACTCTCAAGTCTTTGAAATCAATTTGATAAATCATCGATGTAACTCAATAGTATCCCGTGCATACCCGGGACCACGGTCAAGATTCTCGGGCTGAATCCGAGATATGCCGCTAGGCACTAAAACAGGAAATATGTACAGATGAATGATGTCAGCAGTATCATCCCAAGGCTGGCCTAGCCTCTAAAACTGATCAGTAAAGGTAGTACACCGTCGAGTTACAAGTCAGGTTTCCTCATTGATTTCCCCATACCCCCAAGTTGTGTATGTCAAGTCAGGTATTCAGTAATCAAGAACTAATGCCAAAACATGATCAGGTAAGAGCAGGTTTGTCTGGATAGACAACAGGAACGGTCCGTAAGGACTACATGTTAGGTTTGTTGGCATTAGACACAAGATCAGGTAACAGATCAAGCCATGGTACATTATGTCAAGTCAAGTAGTGTATTTAGATGTCAGGTCATGTCAAGAGTGTACGGTACGACGTCCTATCAGGTAGGAAATGCAACAGGTCATGTCAGGAAGCACAAAATGTTATGTTGGTGCTCATAATCAACTAGCATAAGCATGGGTATACAAAACAAGCATGGGTACTAATAGCACAATAAAATGGAACATTGTAATGTGATATGCAATCAGGTACAGATTAAGGCATACAGATGCACAGTTATCGATTAGGGTTACATTTATAGTTTCAATATTAATTAGGATGAAATTTATTAAATATTTGTTCCCACCAAAAATTTCTGCGCAAAAGAGTCCAAGGTATCAAATGGCAGCGATACGCTTAAGGAAATACGAACCAGTATCTTCCGGGCTGTTTTTTGACAAACTCCCGAATGAGAAATGGATAAATTCTATTTTTATCGAAAGCGTCTCGATAAAACCTTCGATTTGATATATTATGGGCCTCATAATTCATCCGGGATCAAAAGTTATGAGCAAATGTCTATGCACATGTGATTTAAGGAAGAAGATGCGAACCAGTATTTTCCGAGCTGTATTTTGACAAACTCCGGAACGAAAAACAGCTAAATTCAGATGATATTGAAAGCATCTCGAAAAGACCTTCGATTTGATATATTATGGGCCTCATAATTCATCCGAGATCAAAAGTTATGAGCAAATGTGTTATACACGTGTAATCTAAAGTAATGCTCTACTACATGGGGAATGCATTTTTTAGTCCCACATCGGGAAAAGGAGAGCTGGCTTCTCTACCACTCCCATATAAATAAGAGGGGATACCTCTTAGAAAGGGTGGAGTAAAAATCCTCAAAGGATTCAATACTCAAAGGAGCTTAGTTCTCCAAGATAGGAGCATGCTCCTCCATAATGCGCATATGCGCAAGCGCCATGTGCGCTACGTGCAACGCACATGTGCCTGCCATGCGGCACTACGTGCAACGCACGTGCGCTCCACATGAGAATATTTAATAATATTAAAAGGAGCTTGTTCTCCATATATAGAAGCTTTGCTTCTCCTCATAATGCGCATGTGCGCCACGTGCAACGCACATATGCCCGCCATGCGGCACCACGTGCAACGCACGTGCGCACAACAGATAGTGCCTTGCACTTGCTATGAACCTCTGGTTCTCAGATAAATAAATAAATAAAAATAGTGCCTTGCACTTGCTATGAACCTCTGGTTCTCAGATAAATAAATAAATAAAAATAGTGCCTTGCACTTGCTATGAACCTCTGGTTCTCTGAGACAGAAAGAAAGAAAAAAATTTCTTTTCTCTTCTTTGATCTAAATTTAGATCATTAAAAAGTGCTCTGCACTCATTTTCTTGAAATCCAAAAGATTCTTGGTGCTTTGCACTATTTGAAGGGCCAGGCCCAAATCAAAATGACCTGACAGGCCAAAATAAATTGCAAGGCAATAAATGGGCAGAGCCCAAATAAATTGATGCTTTGCATCCTTTATATAAGGGCAGAGCCCAAATAAAATTGATACCTTGCATCATTCCTAAAAGGGTAGAGCCCAAAACAAATTGATACTCTGCATCCTTTCTGGGCAAGGCCCAAATAAAAATTAAAAAAAAAAGAAATGCAATGCAAAAGCAAATAAAATGTTGAACATTTCAACTGGACTTAGCCCAATTTTGGCCATAAGTCCTTAAATTAAATTGACTGAGCAAAATGGCTCTCCTAAATCAATCTACATCCGGTTCGATGGTACATCTCTGTTTACCTCAATCAGAGCAAAACTCTGTTTAAATTCCAAGGTGGAAAAAGAAGCAATGCTTCTGTTTTTCTCCAATCAGAGCAAAACTCTGTCTTGAAAATTAAAAAGAAAATTAAAGTTAAAATAAAAAATTAAAAAGAAAATTAAAGTTAAAATAAATGAAATAACTCTATAAGAGCAAAGCTCTAAAAAAAAAAATAATAAAAAAAAAAAATTAATTTAAAAAGAAAAAAAAGAAAAAAAAAGGCACTGTTCTGCGCACCTGCGCGCAACTGCGCGCCGCGCAGTGCGCGCCACTGCGCGCCGATCAGTGCGCGCCACTGCGCGCCACTGCGCCGTGCGCGCTGCGCAGTCAGCACTCCGCGCTGCGCAGTCCGCGCTGCGCGCTGCGCAGTCCGCGCACTGCGCGCTACGCGCTGCGCAGTAAAAAAAAAAAATAATAAAATAAAAAAAATAAAAAAATAATTTTTTTTTTTATTGAAAAACAGAATAAAGATTTGAGGAAATCTTTTCTGTTTTTGTTAAAACAATAAGATTTCTTCTGTAAAACAGAGACCTTTGGATTAAAGATCCGACGGTGGGGAAAATTCCCCAAATCACTTAGAGAATGATCTCTTTAACAAATTTTAACTAATTTATGGGCACTATAAAAAGGACCCTAGACCTCAATTCAAAGGCATCAATATCTGGCTAAAAAGAAAAGAGAAGAGAACTCTTGAAGAATAAAAAAAAAAGGTAAAAAACCTTTTAAAGAAGAGAAAATTCTCTTATGAACATGATCATAGATCTTTAACGATAAATAAATAAATAAATAAAAATAGTGCCTTGCACTTGTTTTATGAACCATCGGTTCTTGAACCTAAAAGGTTCTTAAATAAATAGTGCTTTGCACTTTTATGAACCTTAGATTCTCTGAGATAAGAAAAACAAGAAAAAACTTGTTTTTTCTTAGAAATAAATCAAATAGTGCCTTGCACTTGTTTTATGAACCATCGGTTCTTGAACCTAAAAGGTTCTTAAATTAATAGTGCTTTGCACTTCTTATGAACCACCGGTTCTCTAAAACAAGAAAAACAGAAATAAAAAAAAAGATAGTGCTTTGCACTTTTATGAACCTTTGGTTCTTGAAATAAACAAACTTGTTTTTCTTTGATCTAAATTAGATCAAGAAATCAAATAGTGCTTTGCACTTCTTTTATGAACCATTGGTTCTTGAATCTAAAAGATTCTAAAATTAATAGTGCTTTGCACTTATAATTTTGCACTGTTGTGCTTTTTGATTGGCGCAAAGCGCTTGACAAATGCAATGCATTTTCTAAAGGGCCAGGCCCAAACCAAAAAGACCTAGTAGGCCTAATTAAATTGCAAGGCAATAAATGGGCAGAGCCCAAATAAATTGATGCTTTGCATCCTTTATATAAGGGCAGAGCCCAAATAAAATTGATGCCCTGCATCATTCCTAAAAGGGCAGAGCCCAAAATAAATTGATGCTCTGCATCCTTTCTGGACAAGGCCCAAATAAAAATAAAAAAAAGAAATGCAATGCAAAAGCAAATAAAATGTTGAACATTTCAACTGGACTTAGCCCAATTTTGGCCATAAGTCCTTAAATTAAATTGACTGAGCAAAATTGCTCTTCTAAATCAATTTACATCTGGTTCGAGGGTACATCTCCGAACTCCTTTGACATCCGTCGTTGTAATTCCTCAACGACGTCAAAGAGGTGACGGGTCCCAACGACCACACATCGATATGGACTGCGGGGTCCTTAAACTCGTGGACCGAAACGTCCCTAAACTAATATTGGACCGAGACGTCCTTAAACTAATGATGGACCACTACGTCCCTAAACTGGTATCGGACCGAAATGTCCCTAAACTAATGACGGACCACCACGTCCCTAAACTGGCGATTAGACCGAAATGTCCATAAACTAATATTGGACCGTAACGTCCTTAAACTCACATCGGACCGAAACGTCCCTAAACTAACATCGGACCGAAACGTCCCTAAACTAATATTGGACCACCACGTCCCTAAACTGGAATATGGACCACCACGTCCCTAAACTGGCACAATAGAGCCCAAATGCTCTTTTGTCGGACCTAAACGGTCCCGTTAAGTTGATCTTAGTCTCAAACTGGACTAACGTATCCTTAACAAACGTTTGAGTCGATCTTAGCCTCAAAAATGGCTAACGTATCCTCCAAACAGACTTTAGTCCCAAATTGGACTATGAATCTCCCAAACTGGAACAATAGAGCCTAAACGCTCTTTTGTCGGATCTAAACGATCACGTTAAGTTGATCTTAGTCTCAAACAGGACTAACGTATCCTTGACGAACGTTTAAGTTGATCTTAGCCGCAACGCGACTAACGTATCCTTAAACTAAAAACACCAAACCCAAATCTAAGTAAATACGGATTTGGACTAATCCACGTCCTACGGGCGACGGCATTACTCAGTTTCCGTATACAATCCACGGGCAACCACAAACAAAACAAACACCCACGACACGAAGTGAAATTCTGGAGAAGGAGAAAGTTGTTACCGCGATGCGGCAGCGTAATTAACTGCAGGGGCTTGCGCCTGCAGGGAAGAGCGTCCCCACAATCAAAAACCCCTCAAGCGAGGGGGAATCTGACGAAGTCTGCTATATCGGCCGCATCCGTCTAAACCTCCGATACACGGTGCCATAAATCAACTTGGCATCTTCGGAGAGGTGGACGGATAGCACCAAATAGCATCTGCCCCGAACCTCAGGCACGGACGCCCTAACGTCCAGGCCGCCGTTCGGAGGGGAACAGATTCTGGCACGCCCGGTGGGACCTCTTCCTCTTTTCACTCCACACTTCGTGTGTCGTGTTCGCGAACAAATCACGGTTTGCTGTGATTGCCTGTGGATTCAAGGTACTAAGATTTGGTGTCTTGCTCCGTGCAGAAAACAGAAGATCAATGGCTTCGAACTGCATCGCCTGCAGCAACAACTCTCGCTCCGTCATTACTGGAGTAGTGACTTATGGGCCCCAAGCGGCCTCCCTTTTCAAAATGCCGGTTGAGCAGGTGGCTCAAGCCACCACTGGACTATTTTTTGGGACCATGCTCCCATCAATGAGCTTCAACGCCCCAATGACATTGCAAGAAGCTCCAAAGAAGTCGGTCTTCGATCGACTCACCACTGCCGCGACCCCTCTCAACAGGTCGCCCAACTCCACTGCTTCAGGTTTTAATGGATTAGGCCAGAGCTCCATCGGGCCCATGAAGAAGCCTGCCATACCAGAAGGCGTTATCCCGAAGCGGATAGCCATCCCAACTCCCGTTCCTGGCAAAATCACCAAGGTTGTTTCCCATGTCCAGAAGTCCGCTTCTGACAAGTTGGCCGTCCCCGTTCAACGGACGTCGATCTTTAAAAAGCTGGTACCGGTATATTCTGACCAACACAGGGGGCATGAGGAGGTTACCCCTATAGCTGAAACAACTCCATCAGCACGACACGCTCGACGTCGCCACTGGCGTCGGGTAAGGAAGGCTGGGGGCAACTCCCCCTCTGGGATAACTCCGTCAGCTCCGATGGTGAGAATCGATACTGCTGTTCCAACCAAGAACAGCTTTGAACTGCTCAACAGAGTGCGCAGAAATTCTTCTACTGCGATGTTGAAACGAACTCCTTCACCTGTGGAGAATACTCCAGAGAAGAAGTTAGAGCAGCCCCCTCAACGGCTGTCCTCTAAAATTTACAAAGTCTGGCGACAGGTCCAAGAGTCGGTGATCGATCAAGACTGCCTCCGACGACAGAAAAAGATGAAGGTTCGGCAGGGGAAGGATTACTCTGTTAAACCACAAAAAGCAAAAGCTATTTGGGTGCCCACTACAACGGCTCCCTTAACTCCAACCACTCAAAAAAGGAGGCCGCAAAAAGCCCCTATGTCTTCGGCAAATCGCAAAGACACCGAACACAAACGCCCCAAGTCTGGGGGCATGGTGGTGCACACTGTTTATATGGCTTCTGGAAAGGAGGAAAGCCGCACTTCTACGGGCCACCGACCGCTCACCCGATCCGTGACGAAAGCCCAGGAGCAACAACAAAAGCTTCAGGAAATGATGACTACAATGGCTGCACTCACTGAGCCAAAAGAAAGCTCTGAAACGTCTTCAGATGAGCGTCAAGAACAAGAAACCGACGCTGACTTTTTACGCAGAGTCCTCGAAAAGAGGGACAAAGAAGCTGCAGAGCAAGCGGCTAATATAAAACAGATGGCGCTCCTCTTCCAAGATATGGTAGGGATGATGTTACAGCCGGAACCTCATGCTGAAGATCCTCCGATCGTCCTTGAAGACGACAGGGGAGAAACGTCAAATCCTCCGCCGGCTCTGTCAACAGCCAAGGAGGAGGCAATCTCCAAAGTTGACCTAGACGAATATATAGCTCAGCAGATCCGGGTTCATCAGGCGAATGAAGCGGCTGGGCAAATTGTTAGAACCGGACGACCGTATCCGAGCTGGTATGACCAAATCAGTTACCCGCCAGGATATACGATCCCTAAATTCCACGTATATAAAGGGACAGGGAATCCGCATCAGCATGTCGCTCAATTCAGGGCCTTATGCGGCAATACTGGAGGCGATGACAAATTGTTGCTACGTCAATTCATCGGCAGCTTAGCAGAAACAGCCTTTGAATGGTATTCGGAGCTACCTAACGACTTTGTCAAAACATTTGCAGAGATGGAACTGCTGTTTACACAAAGATTCGCAAGTGCTAGTGAACGCACCCCGATTACCGCACTGATAAATGCCAGGATAAGGCCTGGCGAAACGTGGGTCCAATACGCAACACGATGGCGGAACCTATGGTCGAAATGCGAACAACGCATAGAAGAGGCACCTGCGGTAGGCATGTTTGTGGGCACTCTCGATCCGCAAGCGACCATCTCGCAATTCATGATGTTCTTCAGGCCGACCACCTTCCAGGCCTTGATCGACAAATTAGCCCAAATGGACCAGATGGGCCATAGACCGTCTCCTCCAAGACCCGATCCCCGAAATGAGAAAGGAAAAGCGATCATCGTCGCCAACGCTCAGCTACAGTCGAGCAATTCAAAGCCGGTCGCTTGCCAAAACAACGTGCGTCCACGCCCATCCCTCGAAGAGAGGCTAGGACGTCCTTACTCGTTTCCTCAGAATAAAATGAGAAGACTGTTTGAGCTGGCAGTGCATAACAGACTCATCAATCTGCCGAGTCCAAAGCGTCTGTCGCAGCCAGGCGATCTTAATAATCCAAATTATTGCCCTTACCACCAAACGGTAAGTCACCCGATTGAGGATTGTTTCGTCTTTAAGGGATGGATCGAGGATCAATACCTGCAAGGCAAATTCACGCTGTCTGAAAGCTGGAAGGTAAACCCCCCACAGCCGCACTCTCCAAAGAAGACGGACACGCCGGGGGCAACTTGTTCTTTCGTCGAGGATGAAAACGATAGAGAAAACTTATCGGATGAATCCGAAGACTACGTAGCGACTTGTCATGTGATTTCTCATTCACTGACGGATGATGAGGAGGATCCTCGCGCTGAGAAATCAACGGTGGGCCCTGAAACAGAAATTCCGCGGCCGTCAGACAATTTGATCGATGCCTTCCTAAATGAAATTCGTCTGAAAGCAAAAGCGAATCAAGAGCATGAAATGGCCATATTGGAAAGAACCAAGGTATTCCCGTCAAATCAAAAGCCACACACTGCGGGTAAAAACAAATTCAAGACAAGGAAACGGTTCGCCAAAGCTCTATCAGTAGGAATGAAGCTACCGCCCTCTGAAGAAAATGCTTTCTCTGAGGTAGAGGTGCACCCTAACTTCTGTTTATATCATCAGAAGATCATACATCCTACCGAAGACTGCGAATCCTTTAACTGTTGGTGGCAAGGGTATGTCGCTCAAAAGCGACACTCCGACAGAACAAAGTGTGAAGCTTGT
Source organism: Agapanthus africanus (assembly GCA_030015575.1). NCBI lineage: Eukaryota > Viridiplantae > Streptophyta > Magnoliopsida > Asparagales > Amaryllidaceae > Agapanthus > Agapanthus africanus. Next base: position 12,620,661 of record CM057348.1, on the reverse strand, counting down.
GGACATCGAAAAAATGCGATAGATGAGCGCAAAAGAGCCACCGCCGACTGTCATATAGCCGACTTCAAGGGATCACAAATTATCACCTTTGGAAGCGACTCTGACGAAGAACCTACCCCCAACTCTTCCCTCGGGGAATCTATTTCAAAAATAAAGGAATTGAGAAGCTGCGAGAACGTTCAGCCGTGCAATCGCATGCTACTCGGAAAGAATCCCGGCCCTGCAAACAACGGAGCGAACAAAAAGGATAAAAGAAAAGGAAAAAAGGCCCTCGTCGCCAGCGCTCACCAACAATCAGGTGACCCTAGACCGGTTGCTTGCCAAAGCAACAAGCGGCAATCCCTCCAGGAAAAGTTGAAACGTCCTTACTCGTTTCCGCAAGATAAAACAAGGGGACTATTCGAGTTGGCAGTACGCAACAGACTCATTAATCTGCCGAATCCAAAACGTCCGTTGCATCCAGGCGACGTTAATAATCCTAATTATTGCCCTTACCACCAAACAGTAGGTCACCTGATCGAGGACTGCTACGTCTTCAAAAACTGGGTTGAAGACCAATACCAACAGGGCAAGTTCGCGTTGTCCGAAATTTGGAAGGTGAACCCGCCACAACCGCATGCTCCGAAAAATATGGGCACGCCGGGGGCATCATGCTCATTCATAGAGAAAGCCTGACGGACCACTACGTCCTAAAACTGGGTAACGGACCGAAACGTCCTTAAACTAACAACGGACCGAGATGTCCTTAAACTAACGACGGACCGCAATGTCCTAAAACTTGCAAATGACCGAAACGTCGTTAAACTACTCCCAACCCGCAGCATCTTCAGGCTGACGTGTTAAAAAAAAAAAATAATAAATAATAAAAACGGTACGTCCACAAGCAAAATGGGCACGGATGAAAACCTGAAAGGGCTCCGTGAGTAAAAACAGCAGGGCTACCGGCGAGTGTTCGTGAAAACCCGAAAGGGCGCGACCTCGTAAAAAAAAAATAATAATAAAAAGAATAAAAAAAAAAGGTAAGTCCATAAGCAAAATGGGCACGGATGAAAACCTGAAAGGGCTCCGTGAGTAAAAACAGCAGGACTACCGGCGAGTGTTTGTGAAAACCCGAAAGGGCGCAACCTCGTTAAGAAACACTTATAGGGTCCTCTCGACCCTGTAAGGAGAAACCACCCGCGTGAGATCCTTACGACTCATAAGGGATCAACACACTTAGGCATCCTCACGATTCCTAAGGAGAAAATACACTTGCGAGATCCTCACGACTCGTAAGGAGAATTCTCTTATGTGACCCTCACGGCTCATAAGATTTGAAAGTCTTAAGTTACAGAAACCTTAACCTGTTCTTAAGCAACCCCCACAACCTTCGATATTGCCCTACAAGCGGCTCATACTGACCCTTGTATACAATCCACGGGCACGAATAAATATTTCCCTAACAAAGTCCCATCCGTGACTAGGGATATGCTTGTACAGCAAACAACACTTGTAAGTCCTCTCGACTTACAAGGAGAAAATCCTTTTGTAAGATCCTTACGACTTACAGGGGAACATACACTTAGGAATCCTCACGATCCCTAAGGAGAAAACACACCTTCAAGATCCTCACGACTTGTAGGGAAAAATACCTTTGTGAGACCCTTATGGCCCATGAAGTCAAAAGCCTTAGCCGACAGGACCCTTAACCCTGTTTACTAAGCCACCTTTGTTCAACATCGACAGAGGCAAATGATGATTCGCTCCTGGCAATATCCCAGTTGCAGCGATGCTGATGCCTAAACCGGCATCAAATTCCAAGTCCTTTCACGGCAAATGATGATTCGCTCCTGACAATATTCCAGTCACAACGATGCTGATGCCAAGATTGGTATCAGATCCCAAATCCCCTACTCATAAAAAAAATGCATACGAAATAGCCGAAATGATGGGGCAACTTGCAAACAAAATCAGCAAGTAAAAATGTATGCATGCAAAATAGCCAAAATGATTAGGCAACTCGCAATAAAAAGCAGCGAGTAAAAAGAAAAAATAGCCGAAATGATTGGGCACCGCGAAAAATAGCCGAAATGATTGGGCAATCGCGACCTTCGCGATATAAAAGCTAAAATGATAGAGCATCGCGGAAAGAATAAAAAAAAATTGAAAGAATGAAACTTTTTGCCCTACAGGTGAAATCGCATCGATCCCTGTATACAATTCAGGGGCACAGATAAAGAGGGAACCATGCCTTCCCAACAGGCTCCATCAGAAAGCGAAACCAAATCTCGACGGTTCATAGACAACCTAGAGACCATCTCGACATTTGTCGCAATATTACAGACACGATGTCAACAAATGAAGCAAACGAAGATCTCGAGCTTCAGGGTCTCGACGTCAACATCGACAACTTAGAGATCACCAACGGTGTGCCTCCTCATTCCAGCAGGACACAGATATTACACCATCAAGCGGGGCGATGGCAAAATCCCAGCTTCACTTCAGCATTCGTCTCGATACAGTAGACGCAATGTCAACAACAGCGTTCCTCCGCAGTCCAGCTGGAGGCAGATGCAACGTCAACAAAAGACCTCACGGTCGAAACAAAGCGGAGTGATGGCAAAATCCCAGCTCCACCTCAGCATTCGTCTCAATACACCAGACGCAGTGTAAGCAAATGAAGCGAAGGCCACATTCCTAGCTTCAACGTCTTTACGGTAACTCATATAAAACCAGAAAGACAACCGGAGATCATCTCGCACCAGCACAGAGTGGTCACCACCTTGACGTTCGTCTCGATACAGCAGACGAAATGTTAACCCCAGCGTTCGTCCTACAACAGGATTTGGACACACCAAAGCAAACGAAGCGAAGGCCACATTCCTAGCTTCGACGTCTTGACGGTAACTCATATAAAACCGGAAAGACAACTGTAGATCATCTTGCACCAGCACAGAGTGGTCACTACTTCGACGTCCGTCTCGATACAATAGACGAGATGTCATCCCAATGTTCGTCTCGACACAGCAGACGCAACGTCATTAAACAAATGGAGCCATGGCAAAATCCCTAGTTCCAAACCTCGACGGTTCACCAGCAACCTAAAGACAACCTCGACGTCCATCTCGATACAGCAGACGAGATGTCGCCCCAACGTTCGTCTCGACACAGCAGACGCAACGTCATCAAACAAACGGAGCCACGGCAAAATCCCTAGTTCCCACCATGACATTCGTCTCGATACAGAGGACGCAATGCCAGCAAACAAAGCAAAGGCCAAATTCCTAGCTTCAGGGTCTTAATGGCAAGTCATATAAAGCCCGAAAGACTATCGGAGATCATCCCACACCAGCGCGGAGTGGTTATGACTCATCGGGGCTCTCCAAAATGAGCCTAACCTCAAGTAAAAAGCGGCATGGCAAATTCCTAGCGCTTGCTCTTCCGACGGTTAAACTGCCAAGGAGGATTGCTTGAAGACGTCTTGTCCAGCCCCCGAAGGGATCAGAGACACGGCAGTCGCGAGGCTACTCGAACAGCACGATTGCCTATCGAGGACTATATCAGCTTATGCGACGGTACGATGGCCAAAACCCTAAGTACCACCGACCTTAACGGGCTTCTGTCGTAAAGAGCAGAGGTTAAATGCGACGTTAAGATGTTCTTGCGAGAAACGTTCGATTCGGCTCGACTTGTGAAAAACTGTCGAGACGGCTCGACTCGTGAGATAAAGCCTTAGGCTGTGGGCATAAAAGAAGCCTGTTTCCTAAGCATTGGGACCCTGCAAGTTGGCCCAAAACGGTTTCTTGCATACCATCCACGGGTCTCACTCTCCAACGTCGAACTTCGACAAGGAGGGAAATAACCGCTTACAAGTCCTCTCGACTCGTAAGAGGGAAAAATTCTCTTGTAGGATCCTTACGACTTATAAGAGAAAACCACACTTAGGAATCCTCACGATTCCTAAGGAGAAAACCCACCTACGAGATCCTCTCGATCCGTAGGGAGAAAAGTCTCTATGAGACCCTCACGGCTCATAGAGTTGAAAAGTCTTAGGCAGCAGATCTGAACCTGCGGCCTAAGCCCTCGCTATCTCGTGAAGAAATCAAGAAGCTTACTCTATTACCTGCTAATCGTGACGACATGCTGAGAAAGAGGAAAAGCAACAGAAAGAACACCCGATTTACGTTTGATCAAGCGTTCAGGACGTATTCATTCATGCATGGGCAAAAAGACTCAGGACAAAGATATATAATAAAGACAAGCTGGGATAAAAAAAAATTCCATTAATATTGCCCGAAGTTCTTACAGTCATAAGAATAATAAACGAAAGTTACAATGGAATAACCTCAGATCCAGGGCATGGATTGAGGAATTCAAAAGCGATCCTATCTATGACTTTCCAAGCCTCGCGGACCATCCTAGTGTGCTTCCTTTCGCGAGCACAAACGTCAGGGTCCCTTCCGATGTCTTCCACCCTCCGATAAGCAGCGAGTATGTCAGACTGTTGAAAGACCTTGTGCAAGAGGTCGATAAGACTGTCTTACCGTCTCTTCGAGATAAAATTCAATAGGTACACAGAGTACGCCTTGTCCTCAGCGGCATCCAACGCCCTAAGCGGCACGCCGGAACAGAATAGGGGAAGCGCTTTCCAGATAGCTCCCACGATAAGTTTAAGAAGAAAGGAACGTCGGGGATGCAGTGGACCGTTATATGCGTCGAAGCGACTCATTATTTCAGCACACTCCTCGTTTGTGAACTCCTGATTTTGAGAGCGGCCAAGTCGGCGGATGTCCTCATAAGAGATGATCTCGTTAAGAGCATACATATGGGCGTCCATTGTTCCTGTGAAAGAGAATCAACAGAATTATCAGAAAGACTGATTAAGCAAAACGATATAATGCACTGAGAAATAAAATGTCATATTTAAGTTCCAAGATACATTAAGAATCCTCAAAAGTTCTTTTATATGATTTGGGAGGAGCAAAGCTCCATTAATGAATTAAGAAAATCCAAGGAAAATCTTTTAGAGAGCAAAGCTCTATTAATGGAACTCTAATAGGGCTCTCCTTAGTCTTCTATAGACCCCCTTAGAGCAAAGCTCTACTAAGTGAAACCCTAAATGGGTCTTCTTTAGATCTGGGATTTATTGAGAGCAATGCTCTTAAAATTGATTTAATTTAATTAAAATTAATATTTTTACCTAAAATTCTCTAAAAGTTTGAACTTTTAAAAGTGTTTAAACAAGAGAGCAGGGCTCTGAGTTCTGAAAGTAAAATTTTAGAGATGAGAATCATCTAAGAGACTAAAGGCCCTATTTATAGGCATCAAGTGCCCTTTCAGCTTCCAAAAGATGGCGCGACGGTTCGGAGTCTGCCACCGCTGCACTCACGTTAGGAGACCACGTAAGCGCAACGGTGGGGGGGCATTTGTTTACCTCAATCAGAGCAAACCTCTGTTTAAATTCCAAGGTGGAAAAAGAAGCAATGCTTCTGTTTTTCTCCAATCAGAGCAAAACTCTGTCTTGAAAATTAAAAAGAAAATTAAAGTTAAAATAAAAAATTAAAAAGAAAATTAAAGTTAAAATAAATGAAATAACTCTATAAGAGCAAAGCTCTAAAAAAAAAATAATAATAATAAAAAAAAATTAATTTAAAAAAAAAAAAAGCACTGTTCTGCGCAGTGCGCGCCACTGCGCGCCACTGCGCAGTGCGCGCACTGCGCAGTCCGCGCACTGCGCGCTCCGCGCTGCGCAGTCCGCGCTGCGCGCTGCGCAGTCCGCGCTGCGCGCTGCGCAGTCCGCGCACTGCGCGCTACGCGCTGCGCAGTAAAAAAAAATAAATAATAAAATAAAAAAAATAAAAAAATAAAAAATTTTTTTTTTATTGAAAAACAGAATAAAGATTTGAGGAAATCTTTTCTGTTTTTGTTAAAATAATAAGATTTCTTCTGTAAAACAGAGACCTTTGGATTAAAGATCCGACGGTGGGGAAAATTCCCCAAATCACTTAGAGAATGATCTCTTTAACAAATTTTAACTAATTTATGGGCACTATAAAAAGGACCCTAGACCTCAATTCAAAGGCATCAACATCTGGCTAAAAAGAAAAGAGAAGAGAACTCTTGAAGAATAAAAAAAAAAGGTAAAAAACCTTTTAAAGAAGAGAAAATTCTCTTATGAACATGATCATAGATCTTTAACGATAAATAAATAAATAAATAAAAATAGTGCCTTGCACTTGTTTTATGAACCATCGGTTCTTGAACCTAAAAGGTTCTTAAATAAATAGTGCTTTGCACTTTTATGAACCTTAGATTCTCTGAGATAAGAAAAACAAGAAAAAACTTGTTTTTTCTTAGAAATAAATCAAATAGTGCCTTGCACTTGTTTTATGAACCATCGGTTCTTGAACCTAAAAGGTTCTTAAATTAATAGTGCTTTGCACTTCTTATGAACCACCGGTTCTCTAAAACAAGAAAAACAGAAATAAAAAAAAAGATAGTGCTTTGCACTTTTATGAACCTTTGGTTCTTGAAATAAACAAACTTGTTTTTCTTTGATCTAAATTAGATCAAGAAATCAAATAGTGCTTTGCACTTCTTTTATGAACCATTGGTTCTTGAATCTAAAAGATTCTAAAATTAATAGTGCTTTGCACTTATAAATTTGCACTGTTGTGCTTTTTGATGGGCGCAAAGCGCTTGACAAATGCAATGCATTTTCTAAAGGGCCAGGCCCAAACCAAAAAGACCTAGTAGGCCTAATTAAATTGCAAGGCAATAAATGGGCAGAGCCCAAATAAATTGATGCTTTGCATCCTTTATACAAGGGCAGAGCCCAAATAAAATTGATGTCCTGCATCATTCCTAAAAGGGCAGAGCCCAAAACAAATTGATGCTCTGCATCCTTTCTGGGCAAGGCCCAAATAAAAATAAAAAAAAGAAATGCAATGCAAAAGCAAATAAAATGTTGAACATTTCAACTGGACTTAGCCCAATTTTGGCCATAAGTCCTTAAATTAAATTGACTGAGCAAAATTGCTCTTCTAAATCAATTTACATCCGGTTCGAGGGTACATCTCCGAACTCCTTTGACATCCGTCGTTGTAATTCCTCAACGACGTCAAAGAGGTGACGGGTCCCAACGACCACACATCGATATGGACTGCGGGGTCCTTAAACTCGTGGACCGAAACGTCCCTAAACTAATATTGGACCGAGACGTCCTTAAACTAATGATGGACCACTACGTCCCTAAACTGGTATCGGACCGAAATGTCCCTAAACTAATGACGGACCACCACGTCCCTAAACTGGCGATTAGACCGAAATGTCCATAAACTAATATTGGACCGAAACGTCCCTAAACTAACATCGGACCGAAACGTCCCTAAACTAATATTGGACCACCACGTCCCTAAACTGGAATATGGACCACCACGTCCCTAAACTGGCACAATAGAGCCCAAATGCTCTTTTGTCGGACCTAAACGGTCCCGTTAAGTTGATCTTAGTCTCAAACTGGACTAACGTATCCTTAACAAACGTTTGAGTCGATCTTAGCTTCAAAAATGGCTAACGTATCCTCCAAACAGACTTTAGTCCCAAATTGGACTATGAATCTCCCAAACTGGAACAATAGAGCCCAAACGCTCTTTTGTCGGATCTAAACGATCACGTTAAGTTGATCTTAGTCTCAAACAGGACTAACGTATCCTTGACGAACGTTTAAGTTGATCTTAGCCGCAACGCGACTAACGTATCCTTAAACTAAAAACACCAAACCCAAATCTAAGTAAATACGGATTTGGACTAATCCACGTCCTACGGGCGACGGCATTACTCAGTCTCCGTATACAATCCACGGGCAACCACAAACAAAACAAACACCCACGACACGAAGTGAAATTCTGGAGAAGGAGAAAGTTGTTACCGCGATGCGGCAGCGTAATTAACTGCAGGGGCTTGCGCCTGCAGGGAAGAGCGTCCCCACAACCAAAAACCCCTCAAGCGAGGGGGAATCTGACGAAGTCTGCTACATCGGCCGCATCCGTCTAAACCTCCGATACACGGTGCCATAAATCAACTTGGCATCTTCGGAGAGGTGGACGGATAGCACCAAATAGCATCTGCCCCGAACCTCAGGCACGGACGCCCTAACGTCCAGGCCGCCGTTCGGAGGGGAACAATCTCCGAACTCCTTTGACATCCGTCGTTGTAATTCCTCAACGACGTCAAAGAGGTGACGGGTCCCAACGACCACACATCGATATGGACTGCGGGGTCTTTAAACTCGTGGACCGAGATGTCCCTAAACTAATATTGGACCGAGACGTCCTTAAACTAATATCGGACCGAAACGTCCTTAAACTAATATCGGACCGAGACGTCCTTAAACTAATGTTGGACCGAGACGTCCTTAAACTAATATCGGACCGAGATGTCCTTAAACTAATATTGGACCGAGACGTCCTTAAACTAATGATGGACCACTACATCCCTAAACTGGCATCGGACCGAAATGTCCCTAAACTAATGACGGACCACCACGTCCCTAAACTGGCGATGGACCGAAATGTCCTTAAACTAATAATGGACCACTACGTCCCTAAACTGGCATCGGACCGAAACGTCCCTAAACTAATAATGGACCACTACGTCCTTAAACTGGTATCGGACCGAGACGTCCCTAAACTAATAAGGGACCACTACGTCCCTAAACTGGAACAATAGAGCCAATTGCTCTTTTGCCGGATCTAAACGATCCCGTTTAAGTTGATCTTAGCCCCAAATACGGCTAACGTATCCTTAAGCACTTAAATGGACTATAAAACCCTCAATCAGCTTTGGTTCAAGGGTACATCTCTGAGCTCCTCTGACACCTATCGTTGTAATCCTTCAATGATGTTAGAGAGGTGATGAGTCCCGATGGCCATAAATTAAATGAATCACCACGTCAGGTTGATCTTAGTCCAAAGCAAGACTAACGTATCCTTGACGAATGTTTAAGTTGATCTTAGTCGCAACGCGACTAATGCATCCTTAAACTAAAAACACCAAACCCAAATCTAAGTAAATACGGATTTGGACTAATCCACGCCCTACGGGCGACGGCATTACTCAGTCTCCGTATACAATCCACGGGCAGCCACAAACAAAACAAACACACACGACACGAAGTGAAATTCTGGAGAAGGAGAAAGTTGTTACCGCAAAGTGGTAGCGTAATTAACTGCAGGGGCTTGCGCCTGCAGGGAAGAGCGTCCCCACAATCAAAAACCCCTCAAGCGAGGGGGAATCTGACAAAGTCTGCTACATCGGCCGCATCCGTCTAAACCTTCGATACACGGTGCCATAAATCAACTTGGCATCTTCGAAGAGGTGGACGGATAAAAACCAAATAGCATCTGCCCCGAACCTCAGGCACGTGACGTCCTAACGTCGCAGGCCGCCGTTCGGAGGGGAACAGATTCTGGCACGCCCGGTGGGACCTTTTCCTCTTTCCACTCCACACTTCGTGTGTCGTGTTCGCGAACGAATCGCGATTTGCTGTGGTTGCCTGTGGATTCGAGGTACTAAGATTTAGTATCTTGCTTCGTGCAGGAAACAGAAGATCAATGGCTTCAGACTGCACTACCTGCAACTGCATCTCTCGCTCCATCCCGTCCGGAGGAGTGACTTATGGGCCCCAAGCGGCCTCCCTTTTCAAGATGCCAGTGGAGCAAGTAACTCAGGCCACCGCTGGATTGTTCTTCGGGACTATGCTCCCATTGATAAGCTTCAATGCCCCAATAACATCGCAAGAAGCTCCAAAGAAGTTGGTCTTCGACCGACTTGCCACTGCCGCGACCCCTCTCAACGAGTCATCCAACTCCACTGCTTCAGGTTTTAATGGATTAGGCCAGAGCTCCATCGGGCCCATGAAGAAGCCTGCCATACCAGAAGGCGTTATCCCGAAACGGATAGCCATCCCAACTCCCGTTCCTGGCAAAATCACCAAGGTTGCTTCCCATGTTCAGAAGTCCGCTTCTGACAAGTTGGCCGTCCCCGCTCAACGGACGTCGATCTTTAAAAAGCTGGTACCGGTATATTCTGACCAACACAGGGGGCATGAGGAGGTCACCCCTATAGCTGAAACAACTCCATCAGCACGACATGCCCGACGTCGCTACTGGCGCCGAGTGAAGAAGGCTGGGGGCAACTCCCCCTCTGGACTTACTCCTCCAACTCTAATGGTGGAGATCGATACTGCTGTTCCAACCAAGAACAGCTTTGAGTTGCTGAACTCGGTGCGCAGAAACTCTCCTACTGCGGTGCTAAAGCGAACTTATTCACCTGTGAAGAATATTCCAGAGAAGAAGCTAGAGCAGCCCCTTCAACGGCTGTCCTCTAAAATTTACAAAGTCTGGCGACAAGTTCAAGAGTCGGTGATCGATCAAGACTGCCTCCGACGACAGAAAAAGATGAAGGTTCGGCAGGGGAAGGATTACTCTGTTAAACCACAAAAAGCAAAAGCTATTTGGGTGCCCACTACAACGGCTCCCTTAACTCCAACCACTCAAAAAAGGAGGCCGCAAAAAGCCCCTATGTCTTCGGCAAATCGCAAAGACACCGAACACAAACGCCCCAAGTCTGGGGGCATGGTGGTGCACACTGTTTATATGGCTTCTGGAAAGGAGGAAAGCCGCACTTCTACGGGCCACCGACCGCTCACCCGATCCGTGACGAAAGCCCAGGAGCAACAACAAAAGCTTCAGGAAATGATGACTACAATGGCTGCACTCACTGAGCCAAAAGAAAGCTCTGAAATGTCTTCGGATGAGCGTCAAGAACAAGAAACCGACGCTGACTTTTTACGCAGAGTCCTCGAAAAGAGGGACAAAGAAGCTGCAGAGCAAGCGGCTAACATAAAACAGATGGCGTTCCTCTTCCAAGATATGGTAGGGATGATGTTACAGCCGGACCCTCCTGCCGAAGATCCTTCGATCGTCCTTGAAGACGACAGGGGAGAAACGTAAAATCCTCCGCCGGCTCTATCAACAGCCAAGGAGGAGGCAATCTCCAAAGTTGACCTAGACGAATATATAGCTCAGCAGATCTGGGTTCATCAGGCGAATGAAGCGGCTGGGCAAATTGTTAGAACCGGACGACCGTATCCGAGCTGGTATGACCATATCAATTACCCGCCAGGATATACGATCCCTAAATTCCACGTATATAAAGGGACAGGGAATCCGCATCAGCATGTCGCTCAATTCAGGGCCTTATGCGGCAATACTGGAGGCGATGACAAATTGTTGCTACGTCAATTCGTCGGCAGCTTAGCAGAAACAGCCTTTGAATGGTATTCGGAGCTACCTAACGACTCTGTCAAAACATTTGCAGAGATGGAACTGCTGTTTACACAAAGATTCGCAAGTGCTAGTGAACGCACCCCGATTACAGCACTGATAAATGCCAGGATAAGGTCAGGCGAAACATGTGTCCAATACGCAACACGATGGCGGAACCTATGGTCGAAATGCGAACAACGCATAGAAGAGGCTCCTGCGGTAGGCATGTTTGTGGGCACTCTCGATCCGCAGGCGACCATCTCGCAATTCATGATGTTCTTCAGGCCGACCACCTTCCAGGCCTTGATCGACAAATTAGCCCAAATGGACCAGATGGGCCATAGACCGTCTCCTCCAAGACCCGATCCCCGAAATGAGAAAGGAAAAGCGATCATCGTCGCCAACGCTCCGCAACAGCCGAGCAACTCAAAGCCGGTCGCTCGCCAAAACAACGTGCGTCCACGCCCATCCCTCGAAGAGAGGCTAGGACGTCCTTACTCGTTTCCTCAGAATAAAACGAGAAGACTGTTTGAGCTGGCAGTGCGTAACAGACTCATCAATCTGCCAAGTCCAAAGCGTCTGTCGCAGCCAGGCGATCTTAATAATCCCAATTATTGCCCTTACCACCAAACGGTAAGTCACCCGATTGAGGATTGTTTCGTCTTTAAGGGATGGATTGAGGATCAATACCTGCAAGGCAAGTTCACGCTGTCTGAAAGCTGGAAGGTAAACCCCCCACAGCCGCACTCTCCAAAGAAGACGGACACGCCGGGGGCAACTTGTTCTTTCGTCGAGGATGAAAACAATGGAGAAAACTTATCGGATGAATCCGAAGACTACGTAGCGACTTGTCATGTGATTTCTCATTCACTGACGGATGAGGAGGAGGATCCTTGCGCTGAGAAATCAACGGCGGACCCTGAAACAGAAATTTCGCGGCCGTCAGACAAGTTGATCGATGCCTTCCTAAATGAAATTCGTTTGAAAGCAAAAGCCAATCAAGAGCATGAAATGGCCATACTGGAAAGAACCAAGGTATTCCCGTCAAATCAAAAGCCATACACTGCGGGTAAAAATAAATTCAAGACGAGGAAACGGTTCGCCAAAGCTCTATCAGTAGGAATGAAGCTACCGCCCTCCGAAGAAAATCCTTTCTCTGAGGTAGAGATGCACCCTAACTTCTGTTTATATCATCAGAAGATCATACATCCTACCGAAGACTGCGAGTCCTTTAACTGTTGGTGGCAAGGGTATGTCGCTCAAAAGCAACACTTCGACAGGACAAAGTGTGAAGCTTGTGGACATCGGAAAAATGCGATATATGAGCGCAAAAGAGTCACCGCCGACTGTCATATAGCCGACTTCAAGGGATCACAAATTATCACCTTTGGAAGCGACTCTGACGAAGAAGCTACCCCCAACTCTTCCATCGGGGAATCTATTTCAAAAATAAAGGAATTGAGAATCTGCGAGAACGTTCAGCCGTGCAATCGCATGCTACTCGGAAAAAATCTCGGCCCCGTAAACAAAGGATCGAACAAAAAGGATAAAGGAAAAAGAAAAACGGCCCTCGTCGCCAGCACTCACCAACAATCAGGTGACCCTAGACCGGTTGCTTGCCAAAGCAACAAGCGGCAATCCCTCCAGGAAAAGTTGAAACGTCCTTACTCGTTTCCGCAAGATAAAACAAGGGGACTGTTCGAGCTGGCAGTGTGCGACAGACTCATCAATCTGCCGAATCCAAAACGTCCATTGCGGCCAGGCGATATTAATAATCCTAATTATTGCCCTTACCACCAAACGGTAGGTCATCTGATCGAGGATTGCTACGTCTTCAAGAACTGGGTTGAAGACCAATACCAACAGGGGAAGTTCGCGTTGTCCGAAATTTGGAAGGTGAACCCGCCACAACCGCATGCTCCGAAAAATATGGACACGCCGGGGGCATCATGCTCATTCATAGAGAAAGCCTAACGGACCACTACGTCCTAAAACTGGATAACGGACCGAAACGTCCTTAAACTAACAACGGACCGAGATGTCCTTAAACTAACGACGGACCGCAATGTCCTAAAACTTGCAAATGACCGAAACGTCGTTAAACTACTCCCAACCCGCAGCATCTTCAGGCTGACGTGTTAATAAAAAAAAAAAAGGGTACGTCCACAAGCAAAATGGGCACGGATGAAAACCCGAAAGGGCTCCGTGAGTAAAAACAGCAGGGCTACCGACGAGTGTTCGTGAAAACCCGAAAGGGCACGACCTCGTTAAAAAAAAAAGAATAAAATAAAAGATAAAAAAAAACGGTACGTCCACAAGCAAAATGGGCACGGATGAAAACCCGAAAGGGCTCCGTGAGTAAAAACAGCAGGGCTACCGGCGAGTGTTCGTGAAAACCCGAAAGGGCGCGACCTCGTAAAAAAAAAGAAGAAAAAATAAAGGTATGTCCATAAGCAAAAAGGGCACGGATGAAAACCCGAAAGGGCTCCGTGAGTAAAAACAGCAGGGCTACCGGCGAGTGTTTGTGAAAACCCGAAAGGGCGCAACCTCGCTAAAGAAACACTTATAGAATCCTCTCGACCCTGTAAGGAGAAACCACCTGCGTGAGATCCTTACGACTCACAAAGGAGCAACACACTTGGGGATCCCCACGATTCCTAAGGAGAAAATACACTTGCGAGATCCTCACGACTCGTAAGGAGAACTCTCTTATGGGACCCCCACGGCCCGTAAGATTTGAAAGTCTTAAGTTACAGAGGCCTAAACCTGTGCTTAAGCAACCCCCACAACTTTCGACATTGCCCTACAAGTAGTCCAATATTGACCCTTGTATACAATCCACGGGCATGAATAAATATTTCCCTAACAAAGTCCCATCCGTGACTAGGGATATGCTTGTACAGCAAACAACACTTGTAAGTTCTCTCGATTTATAAGGAGAAAACCCTTTTGTAAGATCCTTACGACTTACAAGAGACCATGCACTTAGGAATCCTCACGATTCCCAAGGAGAAAACACACCTACAAGATCCTCACGACTTGTAGGGAGAAATACCTTTGTGAGACCCTTACGGCTCATGAAGTCAAAAGCCTCAGTCGACGGGATCTTAACCCTGTTCGCTAAGCCACCTTTGTTCAACATCGACGGAGGCAGATGATGATTCGCTCCTGGCAATATCCCAGTTGTAGCGATGCTGATGCCTAAACCGGTATCAAATTCCAAGTCCTTTCATGGCAAATGATGATTCGCTCCTGGCAATATTCCAGTCGCAGCGATGCTGATGCCAAGATTGGTATCGGATCCCAAATCCCCTACTCGCGAGAAAGAAAAAAATCAGCGAGCCAAAAAAAAAATGCATATGAAATAGCCGAAATGATTGGGCAACTCGCAATAAAAAATAGCGAGTAAAAATAAAATAAACAGCCGAAATTATTGGGCAACTCGCAATAAAAAGTAGCGAGTAAAAATAAAATAAACAGCCGAAATGATTGGGCACCGCGAAAAATAGCCGAAATGATTGGGCAATCGCGACCTTCGCGATATAAAAGCTGAAATGATAGAGCATCGCGGAAAGAATAAAAAAAAATGAAAGAATGAAACTTTTGCCCTGCAGGTGAAATCACATCGATCCCTGTATATAATCCAGGGGCACAGATAAAAAGGGAACAATACCTTCCCAACAGGCTCCACCAGAAAGCGAAGCCAAATCTCGACGGTTCATAGATTACCTAGAGACCATCTCGACATTTGTCGCAATATTACAGACACGATGTCAACAAATGAAGCAAAGGAAGGTCCCTAACTTCAGGGTCTCGACGTCAATATCGACAACTTAAAGATCACCAACGGCGTTTCTCCTCACTTCAACTAGATGCAGACATGGCGTCAACAACTGACCTCAGAATCGCAACAAACGGAACCATGACAAAGTCCCTAGTTCCAAATCTCAATGGCCACGTCTAAAGCCTGGAGACCAACAACGGTGTGCCTCCTCATTCCAACAGGACACAGATGTTACACCATCAAGCAGAGCGATGGCAGAATCCCAGCTTCACCTCAGCATTCGTCTCGATACAGTAGACGCAATGTCAACAACAGCGTTCCTCCGCAGTTCAGCTGGAGGCAGATGCAACGTCAACAAAAGACCTCACGGTCAAAACAAAGTGGAGTAACGGCAAAATCCCAACTCCACCTTAGCATTCGTCTCGTTACAACAGACGCAATGTCAACAACGGCGTTCCTTCGCAGCCCAGCGGGATGTACATGCAAAGTTAACAAAAGACCCCATGGTCGAAACAAAGCGGAGTGATGGCAAAATCCCAGCTCCACCTCAGCATTCGTCTCAATATACCAGACGCAGTGTAAGCAAACGAAGCGAAGGCCACATTCCTAGCTTCAACGTCTTTACGGTAACTCACATAAAACCGGAAAGACAATCGGAGACCATCTCACAGAAAGTGGTCACCTCCTTGACGTTCGTCTCGATACAGTAGACGATATATCAACCCCGGCGTTCTTCCTCCAACAGGATTTGGACACACCAAAGCAAACGAAGCGAAGGCCACATTCCTAACTTCGACGTCTTAACGGTAACTCACATAAAACCGGAAAGACAATCGGAGACCATCTCACATGAAGTGGTCACCTCCATGACGTTCGTCTCGATACAGTAGACGAAATGTCAACCTCAGCGTTCTTCCTCCAGCAGGGATTCAGACACACCAAAGCAAACGAAGCGAAGGCTAAATCCCTAGCTTCAGGGTCTTAATGGCAAGTCATATAAAACCGGAAAGACAATCGGAGATCATCTCGCACCAGTGTGGAGTGGTCACCACTTCGACGTCCGTCTCGATACAGCAGACGAGATGTCACCCCAACGTTCGTCTCGACACAGCAGACGTAACGTCATCAAACAAACGGAGCCACGGCAAAATCCCTAGTTCCCACCGTGACATTCGTCTCGATACAGAGGACGCAATGCCAGCAAACGAAGCGAAGGCTAAAGGGTCTTAACGGCAAGTCATATAAAACCGGAAAGACAATCGG
The DNA here is from genome assembly GCA_030015575.1 of Agapanthus africanus. Lineage (NCBI taxonomy): Eukaryota > Viridiplantae > Streptophyta > Magnoliopsida > Asparagales > Amaryllidaceae > Agapanthus > Agapanthus africanus. Next base: position 12,604,305 of record CM057348.1, on the reverse strand, counting down.
AGATCATCTCGCACCAGTGTGGAGTGGTCACCACTTCGACGTCCGTCTCGATACAGCAGACGAGATGTCACCCCAACGTTCGTCTCGACACAGCAGACGTAACGTCATCAAACAAACGGAGCCACGGCAAAATCCCTAGTTCCAAACCTCGGCTGTTCACCAGTAACCTAGAGACAACCACGACATTCGTCTCGATACAGAGGACGCAATGCCAGCAAACGAAGCGAAGGCTAAATTCCTAGCTTCAGGGTCTTAACGGCAAGTCATATAAAACCGGAAAGACAATCGGAGATCATCTCGCACCAGTGTGGAGTGGTCACCACTTCGACGTCCGTCTCGATACAGCAGACGAGATGTCACCCCAACGTTCGTCTCGACACAGCAGACGTAACGTCATCAAACAAATGGAGCCACGGCAAAATCCCTAGTTCCCACCGCAACATTCGTCTCGATACAGCAGACGCAATGCCAGCAAACGAAGCAAAGGCCAAATTCCTAGCTTCAGGGTCTTAACGGCAACTCATATAAAGCCCGAAAGACTATCGGAGATCATCCCCACACCAGCGCGGAGTGGTTATGACTCATCGGGGCTCTCCAAAATGAGCCTAATCTCAAGTAAAAAGTGGCATGGCAAATTCCTAGCGCTTGCTCTTCTGACGGTCAAACTGCCAAGGAGGATTGCTTGAAGACGTCTTGTCCAGCCCCCGAAGGGATCAGAGACACGGCAGTCGCAGGGCTACTCGAACAGCACGATTGCCTATCGAGGACTATATCAGCTTATGCGACGGTACGATGGCCAAAACCCTAAGTACCACCAACCTTAACGGGCTTCTGTCGTAAAGAGCAGAGGTTAAATGCGACATTAAGATGTTCTTGCGAGATCTGCTCGATCCGTTTCGACTCGTGAGGAAATTGATGTCTTTGCGAGATTTTCTCGATTCGTCTCGACTCGTGAGATAAAGCCTTAGGCAGTAGGGATTAAAAAACCTGTTTCCTAAGCACTGGGACCCTGCAAGTCGGCCCAAAACGGTCTCTTGCATACTATCCACGGGTCACACTCTCTAAAGTCGAATCTCGATATGGAGGGAAACAACCGCTTACGGGTCCTCTCGACTCGTAAGAGGGAAAACTCTCTTATAGGATCCTTACGACTTATAAGAGAAAACACACTTAGGAATCCTCACGATTCCCAAGGAGAAAATACACCTACGAGATCCTCACGACTCGTAGGGAGAAAAGTCTTTATGAGACCCTCACGGCTCGTAAAGTTGAAAAGCCTTAGGTGGCAGATCCTACCCCTGTCTCCTAAGCCATCACTGCCCTGCAAAGAAGTCAAGATGGGCCGACCATCTATGGGCCACACTTGCCAAAGCTACATGCCACTGAAATGGAGAACTTACTCATAAGCGTATGAACTACTCCACGCCAGAGTGAGACAAAAAAAGAAATAGAAGGATGCGGCTCATGGAGTTAAGGGTTGGAACTATATCCCTTAAGAGTTGAGATTTGAGTCAAAGATAAATGACGACGCTTGTGTCCGCTCGTTATCTTCTCAGATCAAGATTCTGAAAGTGATACATCAACCCAAAACTGGCCATACGCCATGCATAACTCTGCATAACTCTGCACTACTTCACCCACGTACATACTTACGTGGGCAAAGTAGTGGGGGGCATTTGTTCCCACCAAAAATTTCTGCGCAAAAGAGTCCAAGGTATCAAATGACAGCGATACGCTTAAGGAAATACGAACCAGTATCTTCCGGGCTGTTTTTTGACAAACTCCTGAATGAGAAATGGATAAATTCTATTTGTATCGAAAGCGTCTCGATAAAACCTTCGATTTGATATATTATGGGCCTCATAATTCATCCGGGATCAAAAGTTATGAGCAAATGTCTATGCACATGTGATTTAAGGAAGAAGATGCGAACCAGTATTTTCCGAGCTGTATTTTGACAAACTCCGGAACGAAAAACAGCTAAATTCAAATGATATTGAAAGCATCTCGAAAAGACCTTCGATTTGATATATTATGGGCCTCATAATTCATCCGAGATCAAAAGTTATGAGCAAATGTGTTATACACGTGTAATCTAAAGTAATGCTCTACTACATGGGGAATGCATTTTTTAGTCCCACATCGGGAAAAGGAGAGCTGGCTTCTCTACCACTCCCATATAAATAAGAGGGGATACCTCTTAGAAAGGGTGGAGTAAAAATCCTCAAAGGATTCAATACTCAAAGGAGCTTAGTTCTCCAAGATAGGAGCATGCTCCTCCATAATGCGCATATGCGCAAGCGCCATGTGCGCTACGTGCAACGCACGTGTGCCTGCCATGCGGCACTACGTGCAACGCACGTGCGCACCACATGAGAATATTTAATAATATTAAAAGGAGCTTGTTCTCCATATATAGAAGCTTTGCTTCTCCTCATAATGCGCATGTGCGCCACGTGCAACGCACGTATGCCCGCCATGCGGCACCACGTGCAACGCACGTGCGCACAACAGATAGTGCCTTGCACTTGCTATGAACCTCTGGTTCTCAGATAAATAAATAAATAAAAATAGTGCCTTGCACTTGCTATGAACCTCTGGTTCTCAGATAAATAAATAAATAAAAATAATGCCTTGCACTTGCTATGAACCTCTGGTTCTCAGATAAATAAATAAATAAAAATAGTGCCTTGCACTTGCTATGAACCTCTGGTTCTCTGAGACAGAAAGAAAGAAAAGATTTTCTTTTCTCTTCTTTGATCTAAATTTAGATCATTAAAAAGTGCTCTGCACTCATTTTTTTGAATCCAAAAGATTCTTGGTGCTTTGCACTATTTGAAGGGCCAGGCCCAAATCAAAATGACCTGACAGGCCAAAATAAATTGCAAGGCAATAAATGGGCAGAGCCCAAATAAATTGATGCTTTGCATCCTTTATATAAGGGCAGAGCCCAAATAAAATTGATACCTTGCATCATTCCTAAAAGGGTAGAGCCCAAAACAAATTGATACTCTGCATCCTTTCTGGGCAAGGCCCAAATAAAAATAAAAATAAAAAAGAAATGCAATGCAAAAGCAAATAAAATGTTGAACATTTCAACTGGACTTAGCCCAATTTTGGCCATAAGTCCTTAAATTAAATTGACTGAGCAAAATTGCTCTCCTAAATCAATCTACATCCGGTTCGAGGGTACATCTCCGAACTCCTTTGACATCCGTCGTTGTAATTCCTCAACGACGTCAAAGAGGTGACGGCTCCCAACGACCACACATCGATATGGACTGCGGGGTCCTTAAACTCGTGGACCGAGATGTCCCTAAACTAATATCGGACCGAGACGTCCTTAAACTAATATCGGACCGAGACGTCCTTAAACTAATATCGGACCGAGACGTCCTTAAACTAATGTTGGACCGAGACGTCCTTAAACTAATATCGGACCGAGACGTCCTTAAACTAATATCGGACCGAGACGTCCTTAAACTAATGATGGTCCACTACGTCCCTAAACTGGCATCGGACCGAAATGTCCCTAAACTAATGACGGACCACCACGTCCCTAAACTGGCGATGGACCGAAATGTCCTTAAACTAATAATGGACCACTACGTCCCTAAACTGGCATCGGACCGAAACGTCCCTAAACTAATAATGGACCACTACGTCCTTAAACTGGTATCGGACCGAGACGTCCCTAAACTAATAAGGGACCACTACGTCCCTAAACTGGAACAATAGAGCCAATTGCTCTTTTGCCGGATCTAAACGATCCCGTTTAAGTTGATCTTAGCCCCAAATACGGCTAACGTATCCTTAAGCACTTAAATGGACTATAAAACCCTCAATCAGCTTTGGTTTAAGGGTACATCTCTGAGCTCCTCTGACACCTATCGTTGTAATCCTTCAACGATGTTAGAGAGGTGATGAGTCCCGATGGCCATAAATTAAATGAATCACCACGTCAGGTTGATCTTAGTCCAAAGCAAGACTAACGTATCCTTGACGAATGTTTAAGTTGATCTTAGTCGCAACGCGACTAATGCATCCTTAAACTAAAAACACCAAACCCAAATCTAAGTAAATACGGATTTGGACTAATCCACGCCCTACGGGCGACGGCATTACTCAGTCTCCGTATACAATCCACGGGCAGCCATAAACAAAACAAACACACACGACACGAAGTGAAATTCTGGAGAAGGAGAAAGTTGTTACCGCAAAGCGGTAGCGTAATTAACTGCAGGGGCTTGCGCCTGCAGGGAAGAGCGTCCCCACAATCAAAACCCCCTCAAGCGAGGGGGAATCTGACAAAGTCTGCTACATCGGCCGCATCCGTCTAAACCTTCGATACACGGTGCCATAAATCAACTTGGCATCTTCGAAGAGGTGGACGGATAAAAACCAAATAGCATCTGCCCCGAACCTCAGGCACGTGACGTCCTAACGTCGCAGGCCTCCGTTCGGAGGGGAACAATATGGAGTGTTAATATCACAGTATTATGTAGTAATGTGATCTATGGATGCAATTATATGTATCTTAAATGCGATGGATGCAAACGGGTATCCGAAAAGTTATAAAACTATAAAATGGTAATGTGGGATGTACAACTAAGCAATATTTGGTATAATAATATTAATATGGATAGCATATTCAAAGCGATTAATAACTATAAAAGTGGTATTGATTAACCATGCACAAGAAAGTTCCGTTCAGAAAGTCAGCGTCAACCTGATTTGTAAAATAGCTTAAAAATAACAAACGCTCTCCAAAAGGGACGTGTCTTATACCAAAATAAAGATAATTCAATAAGGTTTTCATTTTTATAAGTATAAGTAGCTCAGGTTGTCTCTACAAAAATCTATGAACATTCGAAGTTGAAAATTTGCTGCTGGAATTTCCCTGGACAGCAGTTTAGAGACATATTCATTTGCATTTTACGTTATTTAAACAATTTATTTTGTAAGTAAATATTTCATAGAATTATAGTACTCTGAGTTATTTTCGCAACGAACTAAAAAACGTATACTAATGATTTTTCTATGATTTATAATGAATTTCATAAGGTAAGGTGTACAGTAAATTTCAGATTTGTCACATCTGCTTTGCGATGACGTTTCATACGTAAACTATAATATTTTTAAATGTATAACATTATAAAATGCAGATTATAAACTAATTAAAAATAATAATAAGAAATATTACGACGATATATATTTTAAATGATATGGATGCAGTATAATATAAACTAGTATGTCACAAGATAAGTTTTCATGATCTAGATTTAAAACGATATAAACAGATGCAAACGGAACATTGAAACGTTATAAAATTAAACATTGGGGTACTAGATTTAAACTATAGGTATGGTATTTATTTAAATAGGTATAAAATGAATTATAGCATGTAGCAAGATTAACTTGCCTAGACGGAACAAGAACGGATGTGTACGGAACGTCCTTCGTCGGCGAAATGTCGCGACGCGCGCACGGTACACGGAACGGTTCCAAACAACGCAAAAGGGTGATCACGCAAGTTAGGTACGTTCAGTGGATCACTCGAATCGTCAGCGACGAGCACGGCTCCGGCGGTGATTACCGGAATCAAGAAACAAGATCAAGAAAAAGAAAGAAGAAGAAGAGGCTGTGTATTAAATAAGGAAAGAAAAATTAAATAAATAAAATATATATAATATATATATGCAGATGAGAGAGAGAGAGAGAAAAGAGTTGTTAGTTTGTTAGGAAATTAGATTTAAAATTTTAAAAGATTTTTAGAATTAAAATTTTAGATAAGAGCTTTCAGTTTGTTAAAAAAATCGTATGAAAATATTTAAACTAAATTTTAAAATTAAATAAATTGAATTTTGGCTGGATACCAAAATATTTCAAAACGCGCCCGGGTCGGGTCTAAAACTTCAGATTTAAAATACGAAAAAATATATGCGACTTTCAAAATTCAAAATGAATGTTCAGCTAACGAAAATGCATACCCCAAAGAATGGATACACGTACATGTGCGTAGCCATCCAAACACGTTCGTTTCACTGAACGGGACGAGAACAAGATGCGCGGATGCTACCACGGGGTTAGGGGTATCATGCAGGCTATGAAATGCAATTTTAAATTATTTTACATGACCTAAACTGTTATATGGTAAAATGCCAGTATGCAGTATACATGAGATGCACGTGTCTATGTAACAAGTCAGGGTAATCTAAAAATATGAATCAAACAGGTTCAAGCAAGCGGGTCGGGTCGAATGCAATGTAAAATGTAAAATACTATTCGTACCCAAAACACGATAAATCAGGAAAATACCACAATTAAGAAAATACGAGAACTGGAATTGGTATAAATGAACTATGGTGTTACAGTAACAACCCTAATTTTCTTATACATTTTTTCCACACAAAATTTTTAATTGTTTTTCACACATTTTTTTTAATTTTTATTTAAAAACCCTTCATCTACCCTAGCCCTAGCCTAACCCTATAAATACACCTCTATCCTCTACCCTCTCACCCCGAAATTCTGAGCCCACTCTCTCAAAATTTCCAAGAATCTTGTGCACTTTGAAAACGAGCTCGAGGCGAAGCTCCGGCGAAATCTACGGCGAACTTCCGGCGATCATTTTAGAAAACTACCGGCGACGACGCAACACATCGGCGATTTCTCTACTTCCCTCTCACTCTCTTGTGTGATCTAAAAATCGTAAGTCCCAACTTCTATCTATCTCTTCTATCTAAAAATACGGATTTACAAAACCCGACGGAATCGGAACAAATCCGATTTCCGATTCGGTTTCTTATAAAATTCCACTTTTCACTAATACAATCATACTTAAACTTCCTTATGTTGACTATTAAACACTAATAAACCAAATTGATCAAGCTTCATCACATGAAATGATGGCTATTTCAATTTATCGTATTTTTCACTTAAATACCACATTGTTTCAATTCTACATTTAACTCCATTAAACTGCTATACCTTTAAAGTAGATCACGAGGTAACGACCTACCTCCTCACACACTCATATACAACCTAACACGATACTATCGAAAACTTAGAATACGAGAAAACAAACATTTTTATTTAAATACTCTTTACTTAATAAAACCATTTCTAAAAGATTTAGTATTGATATACCTTTTAAATAAATACCACATAATACGAAAATAGGATAAGATTGTGGACATCAGTCGTTTATCTAAATCTGACTTTGTGGTGTCTAGACTAGGCAAGTGAGAAAGGTAACTTTAAATAGCCCGTCTCACGGTGATTTGTGAGCGGATCCCCCATTTCTTCACTTGTACTTACCTGGCCACAATTGGCGGTGAAGAGGCGATTTGAGGTATCTCACAACTTGTCGTTTTGGATCAGTTAGGAATAGTCTAGTTGACTTAGGAGACCCTAGAATATAGAATACGGAAAATTGATATCTTTACAAATAAATACCATTTACTTAATAAAACCGATTTCTAAAGGATTTAGTATTTATACAAATCTTTGCAAAGCGCCGCCACAACCCATTTTGGGGAACCCATTCGGGATGGTGTGGATTATCGCACATCCTTGGGCTTAGTAGTGCGAGATCAGACCGCCGCAAGGAGCATTCAGTCTCGAAAGATTTAAAATACGACATCTAAAGAAAATGAGATTTTTAGAATATAAAAAATATATATTAAAATTATTTTTGTATAAATATATGTATATTTATCATTAAAATATCTATTTTGTTATGATATAAATATTCCACTTTTTCTAAAAAATCACAAGAATAAATTTTACACTAAAATACCATGAATTCCAAACAAATCAATATTACAAATAAATACTTTTATTTCTGAAATTAGGATATTTCCACTAGAAATATCACAATATAAAATCTACATTCATTACAACTCTAAAGACGAATAATAAATACTTGGGTGTATTTTGAAAAGTATATAAAAGTATTTTTATATAAAAACCCCTCAAGTTCTATAAATTACCCTAAGAACCCTGGTAAACATAGATTTAAGCGGAACCAATCTCTTGAGCCTCAGAGAGCCGGAGAAGTGGGTGCTTATCTATCTAAGGTAGACAGATTAATAAAAATAAGCAGGACTTCAATTTACTTTACTAATTGTCTCACTCAGTTTGAGTCTCAGTATAATCTGACTTGAATATGATTCAAGTACAATCTACAATCTTCAATATTATAATTCAACATGAATCCCTGAATCCAATTATCAATCTATACAACTTGACCGAACCGAACCATGAATATACATTCCATTTACATGGTTCTCCAGTTATTCCATTTACATGATTCTACGGTTACATCCGTTTACCGATATCATGATTTCGGTCAGTCTTTCAATTATACACTCAATATAATTTACAGTACAGTACAATACAATACAAACAAGACACTACGGGGTTTAAGGGGTAGATTGGTACGGAAGGTGTTAAAAGTGGCACGAGATGGTAAGATTAAGACACCTAACCTATATTCCGTTGCTGTTGTACCGTGACATATCGGTTCCTTGAGTTCCTGATACCTTAATCTCCGGGGCAAGTTAGACTCCTCTCGTATACACTGGCATCCTTCTGTACCAAGCTACAAACAACAGCGTTAACACTAAATATAACAATATAACAATATAATACAACTGTAAAAGTTACTCTCTCTCTCTCTTACTCTCTGTCTTTTCTATTTCTCCTCTTATTTTTGGGACTTACCGAGCGACATGTTCGCTGACGACATTCTATTTCTTTCTTCTTTGAATGTCGTCAGGTGATTTGGACCCGTCAGAGATCGAGCCAACTTCAGAAGACTTAGATCAGCACAGCGAAGACCCTGAGCTTTAGATATTGTACATTTTCTATTCAGTACCTTTAATTTCCTGTCATGCCATTGTTTAGGCATCGATTTTATTTCACTTGTATTTCCTTTTCATGTATTGTACAAAAGAATGTTAATAAATAAAGTTGCTGTTTTTATTATACCTTGTCTTTTGTGTATATTTTCTTTTATATTACTTAGTTACGCTTAGCGTATTTGCTTCTGAGTAAATACTTAGCGGACCAGTCGCGTCCCCTTCGCCGTATACCGGGAAGCGGGGCGTGACACAGAACTTCACTAGACGACCCTCAAACGGGTTCTTTGTTACCTCAAAGGTACGATACATCACGGTCTTTAGCTCTGCCGACGATCTCCTCTAACTCTTCGGCCCTTTAGTGACTCTGACTGGGACGGAAGTTGCGATGACGATCGTTCCACCACTGTCTACATTCTCTATCTAGGCCCAAATCCCATTTCATGGAAATCAGCTCGACAAAATACTGTTTCTCGATTCTCTTCCGAAGTTGAATATAAAGCCCCTGCAGATGCCACAGCTGAGATACTATGGTTGAAAAATCTTTTGTATAAACTCAAGGTAATTCTGCAAAAACCACCCTCTCTATACTGTGATAATACGGGGACTACCTATCTTAGTGCAAATTCAGTCTTCTACTCTCAGATGAAGTATATTGCTCTTGACTATCATTTTATTCGGGAATGCGTTGAAGTTGGCACCATTCGTGTTCAACACGTCTGCACTCATGATCAATTTGTAGATGTCCTTACAAAAACACTTGGACGCAGCCAATTTCTCAAATTTCGTTCCAAGATTGGAGTCTCCAACGGAGCCTCAATCTTACGGGGGCGTATTAGCGACAAGTAGACAAAACAACAACATACGTCTAAAGAATCTCGTTCATACGTCTGCCGGACGTCTGGCAAAATTACAGAGCGAAACTAAACGTCTGCTGAAGGAGTCACAGACGCCTGCCATCAAATTCCAGAAATACTAGATTAGACGCAGACATCTGGCAAACTACTCATCAGACGTCTGCCCTTCATAAACGTGGTTGATGCAGTTTTCAATCATAAAAATCTTTCCATGATCTTGTGATATTATTGTTTATGAAAGATTTTATTTTTATTTTATTCTTTGTCATGTAAAATGTAACATAAAAACACAATGATATTCGATACAAACAAACAACCCTAAACTCCATCTTCTTCTACTTCAAGATTCTTACAGTGAATGCATCAATATGGAGAAAAAAAAAAAACATTTAGAGTATAGAGATGGAAAGCAAACTAATATATATTACCATAAGTCAACATCCATAAATTACTTATAAGAATTATTCTTCCATTATATCCAAATCTAAGTAAGTTGGCCTCCCCCACCAAAATCTAACTTAATGACAAAGTAATTGCTGTTGTCATGCATAATAAGAACGAGTTTACCAAATAATTAATTAGAGCTAACTCACTTTTATTAGAAGACTTTGAACGTAATAATGCATGTTTTGAATATATGCACACGTATCTTGTGAACTAGCCATGTAAGTAGAACTTTGGCTTGATTAAAACATATCTATCTGGAGAAATTAGTTGAGATAGATCAACAATCTAATCCGTACCAACTGGGCTTAGCTTAGTCAGAACCAATTTCCTCTTCAATGTGAGAGATCGCAAGTCCGAGTCCGGAAGGATCGATTTCGATAAAAAAAAAGCTAAAAATAAATTCTAATGCTTATAAATTTTTTTTTGGTAAATTGTCAACCCCATCCCAAAGCAAGTTTGCGCGATGACAAAAACCCCTTCCCCCCCCCCAACCCCCCCCCCCCACACACACACAAAAATGCCTGTCTCGACCCTACTGATAAAGTTTTCGGTTGTCAAAAAATCCCCTGTCTACGGTATCTCTATAGTTGCTAGTTGTTTCTAGTTATTATGCAATATCTATGCAGTTGCATGCGGTAACTATGATCTATTTAGATATACTATGCTACTCTACATATACTATATGAAAAAATTTCAGGGGATTTTTCACAACGAGGATAAGGGTTTTTTGTCAGCGGAAAAATTTGCTTGGGCATTTTGACAATTTACTCATATTTTTTTTAGAGGACGATTAGTCTTCATAAACTACTGACATTCAAATGCAAGCATTTTATGCAATTTAATTGACCTGAACATTGTCCTGGGCTTAATCTAGAAATATCCCTAGATGCGTGTATACTGTGTGCTACTGTGTGGTGTGCATGAGAGTATTGTGTGTGATGTGTGTTTAGGCTAAGGCTCAGTACCTAAAAAAAATTAAAAATCTAGAAATATCCAAATTCAGTGCTTCACGTTTGGATAGAATTGGAATTTGCTCGTTTCCAAATCTGTAAAGGGGTTGGTTTAATTGTGGAATTGGTATTTGAAGTTTTAAAAAAAAAGGTGAACATCTCAATCCTATGTTGGCATTAATGGATCAAATTGCAATTATTATGCATGGACCGATTTGAAATTAAGCCATGTAGCTAAAATCAAATGGGAATGGTAATTGAACCAGGCTGGTTGGGATTTGATCGGGCGCAACCTGCTAATGTTGGTATCCGACTCATATAACTAAGGAGCCAAATTGAACTGGCGTTAAGTATTTCGGTTATAGCTCAAGATCGACTCATTTGAATTATTTTTGCTAGTATGTTGCACGTGCGATTCACGTTTGTATATTTTAACATCACTAAAAAGATTTTTGAAGAATTGGTTGGAGAGATGAGAACGTGAGAATGCGGAGAGTTACGGAGATAGTGGAGACATAAAATCTTTCGGTTTTGTGGAGAGTTTGTCATGAATGAACAGCAACAATAACCCCAAAATCTTCATATTTTATTTTTTAATTCAAGTTTAATATCAAAATTATCAATTTTTGACACATCAGCATTGCTGACATGGCAGAAAACTAGAGGGGTTTCTTTTGGACATTCTCCGCACACCCGGCCCTTCTTTGACATTAATATAGTAAGATTTTTTTAAGGAAATATATCATATTATATAATATGTTGAGATAATATTTCATCACTATTTTTTTGTAAATATTCAATCCAAATACACAAATATTAGATCTATTCATGCACCCAAATTTATGTTAGTCCGTATTATAAAAGAAACTCAAGCTGAAATGAATAATACCCAACTTAATCCAACCAAGCTCAAGCTGAACTCGATCCAAGCCTCTAGCTCGTTCAAGTTGGGTTCATTCATGTCACACGAGGTGATAAGCACCATGACACTGCTCAACCCTCGCTTGACACGTGTATAAACTCCCCATGGGATGCCTCAACGTGAGGTCCACGTGTCCCCTTTAGTTGACAACGTGGCAGCAGCACATACATACTCGCTCATCAGCTTATATATCTAACTAATAACATCCAAGAAAGAAACAAAAAATTGAAAGATTAATAAAGCAATTTGTCAATTAATTAATCGGAGAGATCATCGATCGATTAATTGATGCAGGGCGCAAAGGAGAAGGCCAGCAATGCTGCAGCCTCAGCCAGGGCTGCCATGGACAAGGCCAAAGCTAATGTGCAAGAGAAGGTATTTAATTATTATTATTCATAATGCATCTTTCATTATTTGGAATCATCTTTAATTTCGTCATATTTTTCAACTCTTAATTTCTAGTATTAATCTTGCAAAAAATTGTTTCCGAGCCCAGTTTCTTAACTTGGTTTATTTTTAAACCGCAAAATTTCCAAAATAATTAATGGAAAAATCCAAAGTATGCTATTGAATTTCTTATAAACCCAAATCTTGATTTGCATGTTTTGTGTATGTGCATGTATTGCCGAGAATATCCTTCAACGGTTTAATAAAATATATCATGATTCGATAAACAATGTTATATTTTGATAAACAATGTCAAGGTTTGATAAATAATGTTATGGTTTTTTGAGAATAAATAATGTTAGTAAAATTCAAAATGTGTATAGGTTGAGAAAGGGAAAAGTTGGTATTTTTTTAGAAATATTTCAACTAAAATACGTATGGGCATCAAAATTTTCATATTTTCTAAGTAATGGGTTTTTTTAAAAAATTTTGAAAACACATGGTTTAAAAATATTAAGTCGCTAAACAATTTTCCCAATCTTTACAACATCTACAGGGTCCCAATCCAACCAAACAATCCCTTTTTTCTTTCACATCTAATTGTAAATGATCAATCAACCAAGCTAATCTTTTGCAAAAGAAAAATATGCAATATGTTTCTCGTATCTTAAAATGTCCTATCGTAAATAGAACAATTTTTATTTTTATGTATCTAATTTACCATATATGAGAAGTTAATTGCACATAAGCACTCTTTATTTACATCTCAACCCACTCTTATAAGCCTTAGCACATAAAACTTTTGGTGCTATCTCGCAACATGAGCGAAACAATGCTTGTAATCTTCCGGCTGTTATTGCAGCACAGAGGATCGATCAGGCTTTAATTTATGTTGACCAATTAAAGACGCAAACAATGACAGAGAAATATACCTAATCCAGGAGAGGATATCCACAGGAAAGGTTGGAGAAAATCCATTATTTTAATTAAACCTCTACTCCTTATTCTTCATGGACTCCATTATGTCTCCAAGAAATCTGACATGAAATTCTCTTTTATTTATAGCATAAGACTCCTAATCAAATAAGAATTACTCGTTCTTATCAAATATAAATATCATAATCCTTATTCACATGAGTTCTTTTGTTTATCCCTATTTTTCACTAACTTCGTAATTTAAATCTAAACTGAATTCCAACGATCAACCTATAGCATATGACGCTTGTTAGCATATGATGAATTGGAGGACGCTGCTATTTTTCCATGTTATTTTCCATACCATTATTAGATCCTGACCTACAAAAAAGGCATAAACCTATGGATCTCTCTGTTTTATGGGGTTGGGGTGGAGAAGAATTAGTGAAGAGGCTCACTAATCTTTTTGGAGTCCCGACTCCATGCACCGTTTTTCCAAGCTTATATGGATAGAACCCATCCTTTCATCACACATCAAAACCCACAGGCCGCTGCGTTCCGCTAATGTACACCATCTGATCTCCATTGCAAGGAAACGGGCTTAAACCAAATGACCGATGGTGAGGTTCCTATCAGAGTACCGTCTACTGAATTTATTTTATTTTTGTTGGGGTGGTCTGCGTGGATAATCCCAACACTTAATGTTGTTGTCTCGACATGAGCTAAACTATCATTTATAATCCCTATATTTCGTTAAATTATCAGCATATACGGATTTTGGTGAAGAAATACCATACCCTTTATCTGTTTATTCGTCAACATATATGGTCCTTGGTGTCTTTAACCCGGCTTATTGGTAATGTGGTTTCTAGTGCTCTACTCAGCATGAGTTGATCTATAAGCACCCATAACCCAAGAACTTGTGCATATAAGCACATACAATTCCTAATGATTTCTTCTCAAACAGGCTCAAACATAGCCATTATAAACCACCAACCCCTAACCTCAATGATGTTGAAACTAATGAACCAACAATTGAAGATTAGCATTGTCACTAAAACGAAATTTTGATTGATCAGGTGGAAAAGATGAAAGTGCATGACCAAGCAGAGAGAGCGATTGCGGAGCAGCGCAAGGAAGGAAGGATACAAGAGGCAGAGACCAACAAACAGATCACTAAAGAAGAGAACGCCGAGGCGAGGGCCGCTGCAACCGCCGGCCAAGTCACTGCCGGGTACTGGTCTGGCAACACAGTGACACAGTCTCCAATTGCCAAAGAGACGGTCATCAGTGGGAACACCCCCGCAGGGCACGAGACCGGCGGCCGCATCAACTGAAGCATGCATGTGTGGCATTTGCGTTTTAGTTGGTTTATGTTGCGTTTATGTTTCATGATCAAATTGCACTATTTTGTTTAAACTTTAGGTGGTTTGTTTCAGCAGACAACAGACCCCAGCCCTGATGTTTTCGGTGTAGGGCTCTGTTTGTGTTTGTGTAGGATATGTTTCTAATTGAAGTGCTAATGTGACTTCGGAAGAGATTATCCCTTCTGTTGGTGACATATTATCAAAATCTATTCTTAAATCATATACCATAATATGGTGTTGCATCATTATGAACAAATCAGTGAGTTTATGGCGAATCAACACCCTATGATGTAAAAGAGAAAAGTAAATATATTGTTAACAGGCTAGATAACAAGCACAGCTATATGGACATTGGACCTGCTATTTATGTTTCAGCTGAAGCATCAGAGAGGAATGCTGTTTTTTTTTTTCTCTTTTGGGGTGTGTGTGGGTGTGCGTGGGGGGGGGGGGGGGGGGGGGGGGCGGGGGGTGGGGGGCGCAATAAGGGTGCTCATTTTGACAGTTTCCCTGCCATAATAGAATGCTTTAGATTTTCTGAGAGCCAGACACTGTTGGTAAATCACCAATTTACAGTGTTTACCTTGATTAAAAGCAAAACAACCTGTATCAATGCTCAAGATCTTCTCCAAGAAATGACTCTAGGATATCCCAATTCCCGCTCCCTTCCACTACCTCTATATCATCGCCATTGCTATCAGGACCGCATCATGTTTGCCAAGCTCTACGACACATCATGGACCAAGCCGGAGACCTGCCCCCTCTGTCCATCACCAGAATAGAATATTACTCCAGACGCAAGCCTGACATAAACACTATTTTAAGTCGAACATGGTCTAACGCAATAATAGCACAAACATTCCCGCAATAAATTTCCAAGAGAGCCATAAGACCAACTTGCAGTCAAATTCCAAGGGCAAGAAACAAAACACTGGGTTGAAAAAATACGCAAGCTCATCATCTCAATTCCCATCATCCCTGGTACCAATGTGCCTTGAAAAATAGACACGTGAATAGCGCTTATAACCTGACCAGCAAAAAGATGCAAAAATTACTACAGCTTACAGCATTCATCAATAGAAGAACGACTAGCTTCAGCATAATCGCATCATAAAACAGCAACAGACATAAAACGCACAATGAATAAACAAGGAGGCAAGGGGGTCGTACAGCACTTGAACAAGCTACGAGGCTAACTGAAACAAAACATCCACAGAACAGTTTTGATAATCAATTATCACAAACTGTCTACTTCAGATATGAAATCTAGTCCAACAGAAGTCAGGAATCTAGAATCAAGATCACTAGCTTAAAACTGACGAGGGCTTGAATCACCACCAAAACAAAACAAAAGAAAGAAGTAGAGCACAAATCTTTGCAAAAACCATTCTTAAGCCACCGCATTGCGCAACTCACTTACGCCATGTGCAAAATGGCACCGATCACCAAATGTGCAAGCACCCTTTGCAAACTTCTCACAAAGCTTGGTCTTAAAATTGTTACTACCCAAACGATGAGCTGCAGCTGGAGCAGCAGCAGCCACAGGCTTCGAAGGCATAGTAGCACTAGTGTTCATTATCAGCTCCTGTACCATCCCACTAGCTTTGTTTATCTGATCAAATGTACCCTCAAGCTCAATGTTCCTCGTGTTTGGATCTGCCTCGTTTTCTCGAATCGCCAGCTTGGCTCCTGTTACACGGCAGATATGCTTGGTGTTGACCCCGCCCTTGCCAATGATGGCACCAGCGAGAGAAGCATCAACACTGATCTTTGCGGTAGCCGAAGCGCCAAAGCTTGCAGGTGGCGGAGGTGGCTCAAAGTGGTGAGCCCCACCGATCCTTCCAGGTCCACCCATTGGTGGTGGTCCCATGTGTCCTCCATCATGAGATGGAAGTATTGGCCTACCAAGCTCCCTTTCACCGTGGGCAAAATGACACTTGTCGCCGAATTTGCAGCCCTCAGCAGAGCTGTACTTGTTGCACATCTTGGTCTTTACGGGTGGAGGTGGGCCATGGCTGTCATGCATGGGAGGAGGTGGCCCCATTGGACCTCGAGCAGGTGGCGGTGCAACGGCAGGGTTTCCCATGCCGGTCATTTGAGCGACAACATTGTAGCCACCAGGAACAAAGTGCTGGAAATGGCATCCCTCACCAAAAGGACATCCAGCCGTGCTGCACCAGACAACATAACATAGGAAACTTCAGAAGTTTTCAACTTCAACAAGCAACCAAGTTTGCTTTGATGAGAAAAAAAATGTAAAACTTTATTTATTTAGTGAAGGTTTCAACGTAGGTGGATGTCGCAATAAAAGGATCAAGTTAGAAGACCACATCACCTGTGCTTATTAATCACCAAACATACAGACTCGTATTTAATCAACATATAGTTTAGGCATCATATATGTATGTGTGGTCTGCTTCTTTATGCACGAAAATCAGATTTGAACACAGAATATTAAGGTGTTTACTTTCGCATGAAATAAACAAATTCATACTTGAATGAGGACACGCCTAATCATCCTAACTGTTAAAACACGCTAGTAAAAACGAATTTAGATATCAATAACTGAGATTTTTGCAAATGGAACAGACTACCATATTGTTTCATAACTGATATACTTTAACTGGTTTAAAAAGACTGGCAGAAACAATGCATGTGTATTTTGCAGAGGTAGACTCAAGAATTTATGTTCAACTAAGGAAATAGTACACAGTATCCTTTTTGTGCAGCTGCTGTTGTTTATGTGCGTGTGTCTATTATCAGAACATGGCAACCATGTTTGTGAAAAGAAGTCGTCAAAGGCCCCCTATAAATTTAGGAAGCAGTCAAACACCATCATGCATGAAAATAAATTTAACAATTTCAAGCTAATCGTAATGGCTATATACAATAATGACTTCAACTATGCTGAGAAGGGGTCCAATACTCTTATCAAAATGTAATCATGTCTTCCCATGTTATGCATAAACATAAACAATTGTATTAACAAATCAGTACGGCGACATGGAATTATAGCAAGAGCACACACAATACTAAATCCTTGAGACCAACCCATCATATAAGATACGAGAATATATTCTCATAGATCTTCAAATAAATTATTATGCAGATTTTTTGTTCTGATGTTCTATAAATGAGGACATTTAATAAAGAGGGCAGCATACCTTTACAATATTCATAGCATCCAGAAGTATAATGAATACAGATAGGAATGCAACATAAAGGACTAAATAATAACTTCAAAAAACAACTGAGATGAAACTTGGTGAAACATATTATGAAATATCACGTAAAACAGCATAAGACAAGGTCATACAGTTAAAGATAAGATGTAAGAGGTAGCTTATAGTATTTGTAACCAACCGAACACCAAGTTTCCTATCAAAAACATGTTTTAAATAAATAAACAATTGTACTGCATAAGATACAGATATATGATCATTGACTAATGCTGAAGCTAAATGAACGCAAAAAAAATGATACAGAAAAGAATAAGATGAGGTGTACAAAACAGAAAAGGTGACAGCAGCCTAAGAAAAAATGAATTGCTTCATTTTTTACTGCGCCTGTTGTGTTTACCGCTGATTTGCTAAGTAATTTTGACCGCTTACCATGTTTTTACCATTTTCCAGCACATTTTGTTGACACTCATTTTGTTGACACTCAAGTCATACGATCTTCAATTTTGATCATTTAGAACAAAACTATATTTAAGGAATTCATATATTACTAACATAGTTTCTAAGCTCTTAATCTTGAGTATAGGTAGCACAATATTTCAACATCAAGCAGTGATTACCGTTCAATAAGATTCGCGCTCAAAACGTTGAAATGGCATGAAGACTTGACGCAAGCAAACAACATGATGCAAGCTTTATCAAGAAACAAAGTCAGATCGAGGTAACAAATCAAGGAAATGAAGACCGAAGAAAAACCGAGTAAGAAAATATGGTTCAAGTTTTTCATTGAGTCTAGTGTTTGATCTCACAAGGTTAGAAACCATTTTCCAACATATTTCTATTCTTCAGACGTCTCCTCTTTGACCGAGAGACGTCTAACATAACCATTGGAATTCAAACTCTTCAATTTTCAAAATTGATTTCAAAACTTGTAAAACTGCAAACGTCTGTTTAAGAAATTTTGCATCACCAGACGTCTGAGAGGACGTCTGACACCAACATCTGTACAAGGAAATTTCCATTTTTCATTTTCTGTTTTTACGGCAAACATCTCCTGAAGATATCTTTGAACTGCAGACGTATGGTACAAACGTCTGCTAAAGGAAATTTTCAATATGTCAGTTTTTGTTTCTCAAAGGAGACGTCTAGTACAGAAGTCTCCAAGAATTTTTGAAATGCGGACGTTTGTGGCCGATTCTGACAATTATTTTTCTGTTTGAATTTTCAAATAAATAGATGTTTACACCATTTTGATTCCAAACTATTTCCAACTGTCAATAACTGTTTTTGACCGTTATGATTATGTCCAAATGGGAACCCCTACCAACAACAACTGAGCCTTTTATCCCAAGCATATGGGGTAGGCAACCCCTACCATTTCTATAAATACCCATGAGATCAAACACTTTTCTTATACATTCATTGATCAATCTATTAAGAAATTCTTCTTGTGCCCAAAAAGTTCTTACTCTTTTTCATTTCTTCAAGAGCCTCAAACTTTCAATACTCTCAATAACAAATCTCGTTTCTAATTGGTATTAATCTTTTGAGATCAGTGGATTGTGAGTGAGGATTAAGTTTTGATCATTGTAAAGGATTGTAAATCCTTGAAAAAACTTCGATATTCTTCCCTACGAGTGAAGGGGTCCCTCAATGTTTGAATCGCGGATTCGAGTGGAAATAAGAGTTCTTTCTAGGGAATCGCGGATTCAAGTTGGAAAAAGTTTTTCCCAGGTAATCCTAGTGAAGGATTGTGTTCACCACATTGGTACAACAACTGAGCCTTTTATCCCAAGCATATAGGGTAGGCTACATGAACCAACATGAGAATCATGCCGGATCCAGCACATGAATCCTCCGCCTCCACTCACTCCTATCGAACAATATACTTTCATTGAGTCCTTTGGCAACCATATCGTTTCGTATCACCTCCATCCATATTTTCTTCGGTCTCCCTTTTGCCATTGCCCATATCGAGAGTATCTATTCGTCGAACCGGTACTTCCATAGGTCTGCGTCGCACATGATCAAACCATCTTAGCCGGTTTTCCCGCATCTTCTTCTCCACAGGTGCTACACCAACTTTTGCACGAATATCCTCATTTCGCATCTTATCTTTTCTAGTGTTACCGCACATCCAACAAAGCATACGCATCTCCGCTACGTGCATCTTACGTGTTCTTCACATTGGTAAATAATGAAAATCCTAGGAAAATGGTCTCAAGCAGGGACTACCCACAAGGAGTGGTGAACCCTAAACAATAATTCTCTTGTGTTCGCATTGCTCTTTACTCTAATTTTCTTTTCTGTATTATTTTGATTATTGCAACAAGTTTCGTTATTTAACTTGTTTAGATTATTTTGCAGAAACTTATTAATTAAAAGGTAATTATACTTTAAATTTGCCACTGAACACTTGGGAACCTTATTCACCCCCTCTAAGGTATTTTCAATTGGTATCGGAGCAGATTACTCGTATTTTAAAGATTTAACATCTTACGTTTTCGATCCTATAATGACAAATCAAATTAGAGGGGCAATGCACCACACGACCTCCATTTTTTATTGGCACAAACTTTCAATTTTGGAAAACTAAAATGATAATATTTTTACAATGCATAGATTTAGAAATACTATATATATTAGACACCTTATGTACTACACGGCCCTATTCCGACACTGACAAGCGTTCCATGACTTTATATGTATCATTTCTCACTTGTTCCAAAAAAATTCAATAGAATTTCTATGTGCCAAACGGCACGTGATATATGGAATACACTTGAAACTGCATATGAAGGAACTAATCAAGTAAAATAAATCGTCTCATACATGAATATGAAATATTTTCAACGAAAGAAAATGAGACGATTGATTCCATGTACTCTAGGTTTAATAGCATAGTAACCGAATTATTCAACTTATGAAAGAAATTTGTAGAAAAAGAAAAGAATTATAAAATTTTGAGATCACTAACCGTGTCTTGGCAGGCAAAGATCACATCGATAGAAGCAAATGACATAAGTACAATGGGCGTTGATATTCTCATCGGTAAGTTAAAAATCTATGAGATGCAACTTGAAGATATCAAGTTAAAGGAAGACAATCAACATAAGAATATCTCTAAAGGCGTCAACACGCAAGATCAAAGAATCTCATCTTTCAAGCGACGACGAGAGCGATGATGAAGAGATGGCTAATATCGCAAGACGCTTTAAAAGGTTTCTTTAAAATAGACGCAATTCTCTAAGAAAACGGTTGAATTCAAAAAAGGCTATGCAATGCTTTGAATGTAATAAAGACGACCACCTAAAGGCAAATTGTCTAAACTTTAAAGGCAAAAAAGATAAATTCAAATGGAAAAGAGATTCGGAAAAACGTCTTTCAAGCCATTGGGGATGAACCCGACTCAAGCAAGTTAGAAAAAGAAGTCGCAAATATGCGCTTCATGGCTCTAGAAGATGATGAGATTAGTGATGATACCCTTGATAATAAGAATTTATCCAAAGAAAATCTAGTTAATTTATGTTTTTATTTAAAATCTAATTACGGTAAGATTCGCGCAAAATAAAAGCAACTAAAATATAGTAATAACAAAAACGATAACCCTATTAAAATTGAATGTGAAAAATTAATTTTAGAAAATAATGATTTAAAAAAAATTAGTCTTAAAAGAAGAATCTCATCTGAATGTGATTAATACAATAGGAACTTTAAAAAAATGAAAATTTTGATTTAAAAAGGAAATTAGAAATTAAAGATAATAAAGTTCTTAAATTTACTGAAACTAAGGACAATCTTGACGTTATACTAGGAACTTGTATTAATTATTATAAACGTCAAGATATAGGCTTTCACAGCGATTCAAAATATGAAAAACCTAACAAATTTGTTAAAAGTTCAAACACATATGGTAACAAGTATACAAATGCTACATGTAATTATTGTTGTACTATAGGAACATATATCTAGATATTATAGTATTAAATTAAACTGAACTTATAAATATCACTACATTCCTAACCCCGGTAGACCTACAATGAAATGGATTTCTAAGTTTACATCAACTTCATCTTGTTTTACAGAACCCCAAACGTAGTGAGAAATGGATCATTGATAGCAGTTGCTCGAGGCACATGACGGGCAATATCAATTGTTTCCAAACGCTGTCAAGAGAAAGTATCGTTGCGTTTGGAGACAATAAAAAGGCAAACATAAAGCCAGATCAGGTGATTGTTGTGAAACCACGATTTTGTAACCAAAACATATTTTGGAGTGTGTTCGTGGGAGCGTCGGGAAAAAAGGGCCCACCATTTTTTTTGAAATTTGTCCCTTTATAAAAAAACAAAACTAAAAACGGGTGGGGCCCACCATTTTTATGAAGCTTGAAAGGGATCGATGCCCTTTAATAAAAAACCAAAATTAAAAAGCCCCGCCACTTGAGCGGTGGGGAAAGCTCTCCGCTCCCCCTGAACGGGGGGCGGCGAGACGTTAAGCGGCGCTTGCCGCTACCCTGAACAAGCCCATAATCGGTAAAGGTACCATAACATTTATTAATGATTCTAATACTACTATTATTAATGATGTGTTGTATGTAGATAGTCTAAAACATAATATATTTAGCGTTGGTCAAATTTATGACGAGGGATATAATCTAATATTTAAAAAAAATATTTGCAAAACTATCTACAACATAATAATTCTAACCGAAAAACGGTATAATAATATCTATATTATCTACACTCATGACTTTAATAATAAAGATATAAAATGTTAAGTCGTATACAACAATGACGAATCATGGCTTTAGCATAGTAGGCAAGGCCATGCATCTATGGATATATTATCTAAAATTCTTAATAATAACTTAGTTAAAGGAAGCCCTAGACTAAAATAAGAAAAATATAAACAATGTGATGCATGTTTAAAAGGTAAACAAACTAAATCTTCATTTAAACCTAAGAATGAAGTCTTTACTAGTAATCCTTTACAAATTTACATGGGTATTCTTTCTTAAAACTAAGAATGAAGTCTTTACTAGTAATCCTTTACAACTAATTCACATAGACTTATTTGGTCCTAGTAGAAATGCTAGTGTAGGAGGAAAACTATATGCATATGTTATAGTAGACGAGTAGACGACTTTTCTAGATTTACATGGATATTCTTTCTTAAAACTAAGAATGAAACATTTAATGTTTTCAAATTCTTCTCCAGACGTATTCAAAATGAAATGAATTTTCAGATTTCTAGGATTACAAGCGATTGAGAATTTGAAAACAATTTATTTGAAGAATATTGTGATAAGAAAGGATATAAACATGAGTTCTCATGTGTCCGAATACCACAACAAAATGGAATTGCTGAAAGGATGAAGTGTTCCTTACAAGAAATGGCACGAACCATGTTAGATGAAAACTTGCCTATGTATTTTTTGGTTGAAGCCGTTAATACGTCTTGCTATATCATTAATAGAGTTGGCATTAGAAAAATCCTTAATAAAACATTATATGAACTATTCTGTGATAGGACCCCTAATATTAAGTATTTTAAAGTTTTTTGTTGTAAATATTTTATTTTAAACAACTTAGACAACATAGGTAAATTTGACTCTAAATGCAACGAAGGCATTTTTCTTGGTTATTCTATGACTAGCAAAGCCTATTGTGTTTATAATAGAACACAAGTAATTCAAGAAAGTCTGCATGCTGAATTTGATGAAAACAACTTGATCCCTAAAACTTTACAAATTGATGATGAGTCAAACATCTCAAATGGTTCAGAGAATTTATCAATAAGAAAAGAATTGTAGAATCTCATATGGAAGATACTCCACAAGTCATGGATGAATATCTTCTAAAAGATTAGTAATTCCATAAAGATCATCCTAAGAATTTGATGATAGGAGATATTGATAAAGGAGTTGTAACACATTCATCTACTTTCAACACGTGTATAAATTTAGCCTTCATATTATGATAGAACCCAAAAATATAAATGAAGCTATAATAGATAAAAATTGGTTAATCACTATGCAAGAGGAACTAAATCAATTTGAAAAAACAAAGTACAGTAAATAGACCAATAATAGGTGCTAAGTGGGTATTTAAAAATAAACTTGACAAATTAGATAGATTAGTTAGAAACAAAGCTCTTTTAGTAGCCCAAGGATAAAATCAAATTGAAGGTAGACGAAACTTATGCACCTATTGCTAGATTAAAAGCTATACATATCCTACTAGCATATGCTTGTCATAAAAACTTTAGAGTTTCACAAATGGACGTTAAAAGTGCTTTCTTAAACGGTGAAATAGATGAGAAATTATATGTATCTCAACCCCCGGTTTCGAGAATGATGCATTTCCAGATCATGTCTATAAATTCAGAAAGCATTATACGGCCATAAGCAAGCTCCCCATGCTTAGTATGAACGTTTAAGTACGTTTCTAGAAAATATAGGTTTTACAAAAGATATAGTAGACAAGACTTTATTTACTACAACTCGTAAACAAAGATATTTTAATAGTCCAAATATATGTTGACAATATTATTTTTGATTTAACAAATGAAAATCTTTGTGAAGAGTTGGACAAATCTATGCAAGATGAATTTGAAACGGGCATTATGGGAGAACTTAACTTCTTCCTCAGATTTCAAATAAAGCAAATGGATAATGGTATCTTCATTAATCAAGCCAAAATACACTAGAGAATTAATAAAGAAATTAACACCAAACTCACTGACTATAAAGATGGACAAGAAGTTAACACCAGACTTTATCGTGGAATGATAAAAAGTCTACAATATTTGACAGACAGTGGACATGATATCATGTTTAGTGTGCGCGCTAGGTATCCAAAGAATAACTTATTTCACTTAACCAGTTATTTATATGCTAATTATGCCGAAAGCTTAAAAGATCGAAAAAGCACCAGTGACACATGTCACTTATTAGGAAAATGTATTGTTTCTTGGATTTCCAAGAAACAAAATTCAGTGGCTCTATCAAGTAGCGAGACAGAATATATTGCTACCGATGCTTGTTGTGCACAAAGTTTATGGATGAAATACACACTTGAAGACTATGGTGAAAGTATTTCAAAGTTTCCTATACTTTGTGACAATACAAGTACGGTTGACATGACCAAAAATATAGAGTAAACACATAGACATACGATATCATTTTCTTAAGGATCATTTTCACAAGGGAGATACTGTTTTGGAATATGTGCCAAGTGATAATCAACATGCAGATATATTTCATTGTCACTAGATAAAGCTAGGTTTTCTCATATTAGAGAACATAGTATGATCGATTTAACCATTTCTTTAATCCTTAAAAGGCATATATACAAAAAATTTAGGACTCAGACGTCTAGTATATGTTTGTCTGGTATACGTATGTACCAACTGTCTGGTCTAGTTAATATCATAAGCCAGACGTCTCCACCAGACATATGCTATAACTATTTCAAATTTATTTTATATATTAATAATTAATTAAATAATAATGTGAATAATTAACAAAAATAATTAATCGGTAAATAAATTAAATTTAATTAAGTGATAAATAATCTGAAATTCGAATTCAAAATTGGAAATTCAAATTCAAATAAAAAGGGATTTAGAAAAACTAAATTTAGTTATAAAAACTTCATAGGTGATTTTCTTATCCCTCTCTATATAGGATTCAATTCCATTCAGAATAGATTGCTTTATTAAAGACACGGAGAACGGTAGGAGGAAGATGAGGTTCGAAAATGGCAAGAATTCTAAGAAAGTGAAATCAAAACCTCCAAATCCTCGTCTCGGTGAGGATCCAAGCGAGGATTCTATTCCACCATCTCCCATTCCACTACCAAATCCAACTCCACAGCACCCTACTTTTGTGGATGGACTTGTTCTGCTCTTTAGGAAGACCTTTGATGACACCGTGATTTTCTTTGATCCCGAAGATAACATGATCATTATGAAGCGGAGCACTGAAGTCATGGAGAAGTTCAAAAAAGAAGACTAGGAAAGGTTTAGATATTAGTTTGTATTAATGATTGTATGAACGTTATGTAATGTAGCTTATTTTCCCTTTGTAATGTATTTTGTTTAAATGAATGAAAGTGTTTTTTTAATGTTCTGTCTAAAATTCATTTAAAACCATAAACAAACTTCCAAAATAAACCACAATCAGACGTCTGTGGAAGACGTCTGGACCAATTTTTTTGTACTGCATACGTCTATGGCAGAGTTCAAATGTCTCTGAAAATTGATATCTGATACAAGATATCTCTAGTTCAAAATTTGCCTCTGCAAATTGATACCAGAGACGTCTGGGATTTTAGAACAGACTTACCAGACATCTACATGGGCAATTTCGAAACAATCAGATTAAATATGATCGTTCGATTTCCTTTATTCAAATCGTAACCGTCCAAAACCACTGTATAACTAAAATCTCCCCTCAAATTTTCTTCAACCCTAGAAGTCTCCTCTCGATCTCTCTCGTTTCTCTTCTCCTTCAAATTCCTCCAACA
Organism: Agapanthus africanus; assembly: GCA_030015575.1. NCBI lineage: Eukaryota > Viridiplantae > Streptophyta > Magnoliopsida > Asparagales > Amaryllidaceae > Agapanthus > Agapanthus africanus. Next base: position 12,577,892 of record CM057348.1, on the reverse strand, counting down.
CAAAACCTTAGAATTTACTCAAATTTATTTCTTCACAAAAAGACTCGTTGCCCCAAAGATGGATAAAGGCAAAGCTCCACCGTCATCCTACAAGAAGAGAAAGACTCCATCAACCGAGGAATCACAACAAGCCAACCTTTTTCTAGACAATGAATGCAAAACAAGGTTTCAATCTCCTCTCTAAACCCATTCATAGTGGTTCTATTTCGTGTTTAGAGATTTAAGCGAAATTGGTTTTCAAGACGTTTTTCAAATCCAAGGTTGGATGCTTTTTTGACCTTAGATTGTCCAACCTATGACAAAGCCGTCAAATTATTTTATGCAAATCTCACCAGCTCCAATAACACCCTAACCAACCTCAAAAACAAAGATTTTAACTCCCGCTTCAATTTCACTCCGAGAACCCTAGCTAGAACATTAATTATTCCTAATGAGTATGTCGATATTTACCCTAGCACTGAGCAATTTTGAGTATTCCGAAACCATGGACAAGGAGAAGGCGACAATAATTTTGCATGGTCGAGATAACCCCCACATTTATACAAATCAACAAGCCAAATCCCTAACTAGGTGTGGTCGGATTCTTGCAAATCTTTTTGGTCACACCGTTTTCCCAAAATCCGGAGGTAAAGAAACACCGTATGGATGCCACAAACTCATGACATTGTATTCTCGCGGGCATTCGAGTCAATCTTCCTCTCTTCCTCATTCATAGCATGTGGAATTTGTCAAGTGGCCGGGAATTTATATTATGGAAGGGCTATTACTAAATTATTGGAATATCGCAAAGTCGTTTTGTCTGATTTTTCGGATAAAGCAAAGCCTAGTGTTGATTTTGGAGTAAGGAACGTAAACTTGATGAAGTTGGATTCCTCGACTCCACAACCACCAAGCTCCTCCCGTGCTGCCCAAATTCCTACTGAAGCTCCTACTCAAGTAACCCCTCCATCAAGACTTTGATTATCAGAGATTGGAAAACCGTATTGCGGATCACATTACGAGGAAGTGTTTCTTTATGCTTGAATTATTCATTTGTTTTGCTCTATTCATATCTATTATTATGTTCAAATGAAAAGTTCAAAATCAAATTATCTAAACATGTATATTTTCACCCCTTGCTTTGATTGTTTTTAAACTTTTTGATATTTTTCAAAGGGGAGAAAATATTCATGATTTTCATACGTCGGTGATAAAATTTAAGTTACAACACTCGACTTCATGAATGCTCCTTGAAAAATAGTATTAGTGGTATCGGACACTAGACTAATATGAATTCAGAGATTTTTTAACTGAGCATGAATTGAGTATTTAACTCTAATTTATATTTATATATATATATATATATCATGAATACTTTAAATAAGTTTTGTTAAATATCAAAAATGGGAAGATCGTTGACACTTGTGTCATACGATCTTCAATTTTCATCATTTAGAACAAAACTATATTTAAAGAACTCATGTTACTAACGACGTTTCCAAGTTCTTAATCTTGAGTATAGCTAGCATAATATTTCAACATCAGGCAATGATTGCCTTCAATAAGATTTGCGCTCAAAACATTGATATGGCATGAAGACTTGACGCAAACAAACATGATGCAAATTTTATCAAGAAACAAAGACGTCTCGAAATAACAAATCAAGAAAATTAAGACCGAAGAATCGAGCTAAAGAATATAGTCTTAAGTTTTTCATTGAATCTAGTGTTGATCTCACAAGGTTAGAAACCATTTTCCATCATTTCTATTCTTCGGACGTCTTCTCTTTGATTGAGAGACGTCTAACATATTCATTAGAATTCAAACTCTTCAATTTTCAAAACCGATTTCAAAACTAGTTAGACCGACGCCTATACCAAACGTTTGCTTAAGAAATTTTGAATCACAATTTCCATTTTTCATTTTCTGTTTCTATTTCAGAGACGTCTCAGCAAACGTCTCCTAAAGGCAACTTTGAACTGCAAACGTCTACCAGACGTCTGCGAAAGTAAATTTTCAATATGTCGGTTTTTTGTTTCTCAGAGGAGACGTCTGGTATAAACGTCTCCAGGAATTTTTGAAATGCAGACGTCTGGCAGTTTCTAGCGTTTATTTTTCTGTTTGAATTTTCAAATGAATAGGTGTTTACACCATTTTTATTCCAAACCATTTCCAACTGTCAATAACTATTTTTGACAGTTATGATTCTGTCCAAATGGCAACCCCTACCATTCTTATAAATACCCGAGATCAAACGCTTTTCTTATACATTCATTGATAAATCTATTAAGAAATTCTTCAATTTCTTGTGCCCAAAAAGTTCTTGCTCTTTTTCATTTCCTCAAAAGCCTCAAACTTTCAATGCTCTCTCAAAACAATCCTCGTATCTAATTGGCATTAATCTTTTGAGATCATAGGGTTATGCGTGAGGATCAAGTTTTGTTCATTGTAAACGATTGTAAATCCTTGAAAAAGATTCGATATTCTTCCCAACGAGTGAAGAGGTCTCTCATTGTTCGAATCGCGGATTTGAGTGGAAAAAGTTTTTCCTAGGAAATTGCGGATTTAAGTGGAAAGGGGGAGTTTTTCCCAGGCTGATTCTAGTGAAGAAGGATCGTGTTCTTCACATTGATGAATAGTGGATATCTTGATAAAATCGTCTCAGGCGAGGACTAACCACGGGAAGTGGCGAAGCCTAGTCAAAAATTCTCTATGTTTGCATTGCTCTTTACTCTAATTTTCTTATTTTGTGTTGTTTTGATTATTGCAACAAATTTCATTATTTAGCTTGTTTAGATTATTCCACAGAAACTTGTTAATCAAAACACAATTAAGTAATTATACTTTAAATTTGCCATAGAACACTTAGGAATCTTATTCAACCCCCAAGGTATTTTCACATTTTACCCGTGTGAAAGTTGGAATTCTTCTTCATATATACGATAGAAGCAAATGCAGATGGCTTCGCAATATCTTATGTTTAGTTTGCTAAAACGGCGGCAAGGCTAGAAAGTACTGAAAAATTATGTACATAAGCATTATTTTAACACCTTCCTTCTCATAATAGGATGCTTTAATAATTCTGAAAGGCAGGAGGCGTTTAGTCCAAAAGCACTCTCGTAAATCACCAATTTTACTGTTTAACAAGCTTGTTAACTTGATTAAGGCACAAAAACCTGTAGCAAAGCTTAGATGCCCATATCATTTGCCTTAAAACATTGCATGCGCTTATATATAATTAAATTGGATAAAAAGGAGATAAGTTGAACTTTAACATATATTTTAGACAAGTCAAGATTAGAACCTGAAAAACTTCATGCATGGCTTCAATTTGCTTCCTACCGAATCCGTTTCTGTTACATGAGATTAGTTATGTGATTTTAGTTAATTCCATTGACTTTTAATCTTGATATTTTACGAACACTAGATACATTAATCAATTTGGCATTACAACAATATGTGCAATCTGCAAATTAACAAGAACATTAACTTATAAAATCTAAAGAATTGATTATATAAATCCATTGAAAACATGTAACGATCTAATTAAGTACCATGCATCACTTCATATAGAATTTAATACCCACAAAAAAATTTAAACTGGAAAGAGAATATTTCTTGATCTAAGACACAAACACTACTGTTGAATACAAGAATTTAACTTAAGAAGGAACCTAAGAAAAGTGAAATCATGTGAAAAAGTTTTTTCAACAAGAAATTAAAGGTAGAATTCCTTATACACTAATGCTTCTAAAGGACTTAGAAGTTCAAAGGCAAGCATTACTAATTGGTCTTTAGCTTTTCTTTTTCACTTAAGAAGTGTTTTTTTCTGCATTGATAAATAGTTTAACTAGATGACAAGAAACAGATGCAGAAGCTATTTCTTCCAGCGGTGTAACAATTTGTTTCCAGTCACGTGTGATTGTTACAATCATAAATAAAAATAATAGTATGGCCAACTTTTTTTTCTCAAGATGCTACATTAAATTTTACAAATTAAATGGGGGGAGTGGTTGCAGAAGAGTTATATAAGTAATATGATTTGAAATGTCATATATTCCAAAAAAGCATGGATTATTTTTCAATAAATCAAAAATGGAGAATTTTACGACCAAACAATTTTCTATTAAGAATTGAATTAAAGAGCTCGCTTTGACCCTTAGGAGTAGGTAGCCCGTTCCCTGTACGTTCATGAATAATATTACTAATTTCGTAAGCTCGAAGAATCTCCTATTCGACAAATGCTTATGTTTTTTAAAATGTATTCCGAAACTAATTCTTTAAGAAAGAATAGCCTAAAAATATCATAGAAACAAATTCTACTTTCCAACAATATGGATGGTACATTTTAATTTCTGAAAATGAGGTTATAACTACTTTAACTCTGAAAACCCAAAGAGAAAATGGCAACTAGACAATAGAAAAAACAAAGAAAACACAAGGAAAGCATTCAAAGTTCTTGAGTCCGTTGATGTTATGGGCTTCTCATAGACACTATTTAGTTAAAAATGATAGTGGTTCATTCAATTTTCCCAAAATAGACTTTCCTAAAATATGACTTGCATATTGTTTATCCCAATGCTTAAAAAGAAAACCCCCGAAAGAAATCCTACACCGTTTATTGCATCCAAAATACTTTGAGTGATATAAACCAGCCAGAGACATTGAAAGCTACCCTTCAAAAATTTACATCACACAAGAACTTCAATCACAAACATAATGAATCTAACAACAAAAAAAATGCAAAGATATATTCTTTCTTGTACATAGGTCTCAAAATCTACCAACCACCCAAGAAACCCTAGTTAGCTACAAGATCCATAGCTCAACTCAACTAACGCCATACAAGAACTCATAAAAGACAAATTGAACAAGATAATAGACAGTGCGCATGCCTAATTCATCACACGGATCTGCAGCACAGCATATCTAATATCAAAACACGAGATTACAATGAAAAATCTCGCATCTAAGGGGAAAATAACCCATAGGACAAGCATCTAAACCCTAGAAATCTTAAAAAGAAAAAACCCTAACGGATCTTTACCTCTTGACCGCTTCGATCCGGCGAATCCGCCGTTGCCATTGGCGCCATCGGGCCTCCCCCTCTTCCGAGCTCCACCAAAGGAGTCCATGATCGAAGATTTCAAAGAGAGAAGGGAATCGAAATCGAAAACCCTAGATAGAGAGAGAGAAGAAAAAGAAAAGGGAAGCAAGTGAAAACCCTAGAAAGGGTTGGGGGCGATGACGGCACGAAAGAGGTCTGAGAACTTGGGCGTAAGATGGTATTTTATACTGCGGACGTGAGAGGTCGGTGATTAAAATCTGGTTTAGTTTCGGTCCTTGATTCCGAGCGGCTTAAATTTGGAATTTTGGGTACGTTAGGGGCTGTTTGGTTGCAAGATTATGGAATTTGGATTCCAAAAATAGTACGGTTGAAATTTCTGGATTTGGTAATTTGTTGTTTGGTTGGTTTTGGATTTGTAGATCTGGATTTGTAGATCCTTGTAATCTTTGTTTGGTTGTTGGAAAAAAAATAGGATTTGGATTTGAGGATTTTAGAGAGAGATAGAGAGAGAGAGGATTGTTAAATAAATAAAGTGCATGGGCCCCATCTAAAAGTACAATGAATAGTGCCAAATCCTTGAGAATCCTTGAAAATTTTTAGGATTCATGAATCCTTCTTTTGTGGTGGGCCCCCCATATAAAACAAAGGAATCCTAGAAATCCTAATCCTGCAACCAAACACAAAATTGTGGAATCCTAGGATTCCACAATCCAAAATCCAAATCCAAACCCATAATCCTGCAACCAAACAGGCCCTTAGCAAAATTACGAAGGCGAAAAATTGGGCGGTGACCTTGCGTCACCTGTGAAGAGTGATGCAAACCATCATTGCACGAACGGGTCGGATTTACTTAATCTATTCGGATCCAGGTCCTTTTTTTCAAAGGATGCTTACCAAAACTATCATGCGCTTTGACCATTCTACGAGAAAAGGTCATCTGGTTTTTCCTTTAGCTAAAAACCGTCATGAAGTACGGGTTGTTGGTCAAAATCCATTTTAATGTTAAGAATTTTGTCGAAGGACATTTCTGCTTCTTCTTTTTTAACTACTCAAAGTAGAGATATTCAACGAAAAAATCATGTAATTTGATAGTTTTAGTCAAAAAAAAAGGGTTTTTCGTTGGCAATGTGTACTTCGAAATGGTTTCTGGTAAAGGAAAAACTACATATGGTTTCTTGTAAAAGTTAAATACCCCATTTTTCTAATTTCTTGAGAACCTCACTTGATAATTTAACCTGAATTACTAATAATTCTTATGTATTTCTGAAACCGCAAAATAAACTGACAACTAAAGAGATAAAGTTTTGTACCGGGAAAAAAATTGCTTCCACCAAACTCAGCCTGTGATTGCTTGCAATCAAATCATCGGTGGATGAGTGGGTAATACCGAGGACCACAAGATTGGGGTTTATTATCTAAGATGTGCGACTAAAATCTAATAATAGTCTGGAGGTTTTTTTTTGAAATATATATATTTTTAAAATATATTATTAAAATAGGGGGGTATTTTTTAAAATTAGGAGAATAGGACGGTTTACCCCCCATCCCACCCCACCCAGAGTAGGGGGCGGGTTCCAAGAACCCGCCCCCTTCTCTTTTATTAATTTTTTTTATTTTTAAATTATTAATTATTAATTATTAATAATTATTATATAATAATAATTATAAATATAATTTTAAATTCGATTTTAATTATAATTATAATTATATACCGATAATTATAATTATTTTAAAAAAATTTAAATATAAAGAAACGTAAATAAATTTGAAAAAAATATTAAAATTTCATTATATCAATGTTTTTTACAGAATAAATCCGTCATAATTTACAATAGAAAAAAATCCTATCTGTTTGTAAAATGTAAATTCTATATCGACGGTCAAATTTATAATAACAAAATGAATCCGTCAAATTTATAATACAAAAAAATCTGAGTGCACTTGTCACGATCCTGAAGGTCCCGCCCCTGATGACTGTCCTGGACATCTGGTCCTGTAATGGCCTGGTTGTTTGCATAGGCTACATCTGGCTTGCCTTTGCTGAGGATCGACATCCATTGTCATTCGATCTCGACGCACCTTAGGTCTTCCGGGCCTTATATTTTTTTCCGGCGGTAGTACAGTCGGTGTTTGTCTGTTGGCAGTATAATAGTGCCAATAGCGACTGTCCGGTATAGGATGAAATTTTGGATCGTATGCGTCTTGGTAATTGGAACTGTATAGTAATGAGAAGCAAAATTGTAATGTGAGTTATGCATGCTGCTCGCAGCAGCAATTGCGTGGGCACAAGGTAAATGTTGTTGCTGGAAAAGACCGCATGTACACGAAGAGAGCCCTTGATCTATAAAGTCCACGGTATATTGATTCTCATTACAGCCCGTTACCTGAAACTCCGTTGTGTCAAACTTTTCGGATCTGTAGTATTGTGCTCGGCGTTCTCTTTTCCGAAAGATATCTTCGTAATACGCGGTGAGCGGAGTCTCCATCGCCAAGGACTTTTCTCTTCTGTGCACAAAATAAGTATTCATCCGGAAAAATGTTCGAACAATCAACCCCTGTATCGGTAAGGCTCTAACCCCTTTAAGAACCCCGTTGAAGCTTTCAGACATATTAGTCGTCATTAGTAGATATCTGCACCCATCATCATGTGCTTGTGACCACATGCGTACTGGATACTCATCTAACCACGCTTTCGCGGTTTGACTCATCTCCCTAATTTTCGTCATGTATATGTCGTGAACATTAGGGTCAGGCGTTTCACCGGCTCTGTACATAAGCTTATGTAGATCCGAATTTTTAAATTTTCGATCAAAATTTTGCCTGAAGTGTCGTAGGCAAAACCTATGTGGGGTCGTCGGAAATACAGATCTCATTGCAGCAAGTATTCCCAGATTTCTATCAGATATGATGCATAAATCTGTTCTATGAAGAACAGATGGGATATTTTTGAGTTGACGGAAAAACCATGACCAGGATGATGTATTTTCACCCTCGACAATAGAAAATCCCAACGGAAATATACCGTTATTAGCATCAACACCTGTAGCAATTAACATGCAGCCTCTGTACTTACCGTATAGATACGTATCATCAACGCACAATACCGACCGACAGTGTGTGAAACTAGCCGCACATGGACCAAAACACCAGAAAATTCTTTGAAACCCGACAGAGCCTTCGACCTCTGTTTCTGTGGTTTTTAACCGGTATACGGTCCCCGGATTTGATGCTTTCATGGCTTCCATAAATGGGACTAGTGAGTTGTACGAGCTTTCCCAGTCCCCAAATATCTTGCATAAAGCCTTTCTATGAGCATCCCATGCCTTCACATACGAAATCTGAATTTTATACTCTCCGCTAACCAAGAGCCGTATCTCTCGGGGAGTCATCGCCACATCTGTACGGATTAGTGGCATGATTAGCGAGCAAATATAAGATGAAGTGCAATTCCGGTGATCTTGTAACATAATAGAATTGATGCAAGTATGTTCTTGGTTATGGGCCGTGGCCTTCCAAGCTTTGGCTCTTTTGGAACAGCATGCATGCAATCTCCACTGACATTCAGGAGCTTTCGTACATACCACCGTATAGTACGTCTTATTTGACTCTTCGGGTTTAAATGTAACGTTTTGCTGAATAGACCACGACTTCAGCTTACAGATAAGATCTCTTTTTTCCTGAAACAAATCCCCGACACTGATGCAATCTTCGCTTGCTGCTGTCGCGTCCAAATATGGTGCCGTATTTACTTCTGCCACGGCTAAATCTACCCAACCATCATCTTCCTGCGGATCGAGGCCGGGATCTTCTAGTTTGACAAAATCGTTAGTCGCAACCATACTATCAAAGAATGCTGCCTCATTCAATCCAGCGGCATATTCCACGCTATCCTCCCCCTGATGACCTTCACCGATTTCATCGTCATCACTGCCGCACATATCAATATCATCCGTAGCAACATAAGGCTCGGGTGCAATATATGATGGCTGTGGTCGGTGTAATGTGGATGGTTCGGGGTGAGAAGACCGGAAAGATGTGGACGGACATGCTTGGAATGCGCTACCTGGATCGTGTTGGAATGATGCGGAGGTGTGGGGAAATCTGCGTTTAGTATATAAATTGTTATTATAATATTATTCCTTAATATTTTCGTAACTAAATCATCACTTGTTTCAGATTTATTTACCTGTGGAAGGCTGTGTATGGTAATTCTTGTTGTTCTTCCGGGGTGCATGTAACTGCAGCAGTGGACTGGGAGAACCTGGATTTATGGATTTTATTGAATGTTTGAATATTAGTATCTTGGTATTACTAAAATGTTTACATATGAGTTTATAAAATGTTTACCCATGAGTTTGAAGGTTTGAATATTGTTGTGTATAGTCATCGTTGACCATGTGACCGTACCCCCGGGAACTATCTCCAGCATTACCATCAAAATTACCCGTTGGAGGGGCATCTGATATTTCCAATTGCTCCTTCTGAACCAAAAGTTCAAAAGAATGCTGGGTGTTTGAGAGACCGAAATCTATCATCGAAGATATTGATGCATCGTCTATAATTTCAACCAATGCATTTCCACTGAACATAGGTCATATACAACTTAACTTAACCCTACTTTCACGGGGATCGTATTTCGTAATTTTGAACACTTTAGTCTCTGGTTCATCATAAGTCGTTGATGCTTCCAATCGCATGATTCGTGCGGACCCGTCCATATACTCGGGACCTTGTGCATTTGTGATAACCTGGCCATCGTATTTACATACAACAAATAAACTTGGGGAGGCCATAATCCTGCACAAAAAACAGTTATATTTTTTATGTTGTGTTGAAATTGCAAAAAACTTTCAAACTCGAAGATTGCTTACTTCCAATACTTTATGAACTGTTCCACTGCTCGAAGATTGCTTACTCGCAGACTATGGTACTGAACTTGACTTTCTTCTAAAACTCCACACTTATACAAAATTGATAGCGGAGAAGAATTGATCGAAGTAAATGGATAGTGACCGGTGTAGGATGAAAATTTGACAGAGATGAAATGGGCAGTGAAATGTATAGCGGAGACATATTTATAGGATATGAGGGCCAGCAAGATATTGAAGAGGGCGGGTTCTAACAACCCGCCCTCTTAATTGACCCGACAAACTGGGACAACACTGGCATAACGTAACGCACAGTGTACTGGTACAAATAATTATTGAAGAGGGCAGGGGTTTTAATAACCCGCTCTCTTCAATATGATGTCCTTCCGACACTTACACAAAAAAAAGTGATGTGACACTTCCACTTACACAAACTCACGTTTTAATAAATAAATAGATTAAAATAAACTGATTTGACAAGACAACTTTACAAAAGTATATAAAAAAACAAAATTAATGAAGAGGGGGTTCCAGAAACCCGCCCTCTTCTTTTGTGAATAGGAAACCCCAGGAACTGATTTGACACCTCTCTGGTAATTAATGAAGAGGGCGGGTTCCTGAAACCCGCCCTCTTCTTTTGTAAATAGGAACTGATTTGACACCTCTCTGGTAATTATTGAAGAGGGCGGGTTCAACTGATTTGACAACAGAGACTGTAGCGGGTTCCTGGAACCCGCCCACCCTCTATAAAACCCTCGACAAATCAGTGAGAATACACCGCACTTTCTAATCTTTACTTGATAAAACCCTCGACAAATCTCTGCTCCAGTGCATTTCAATAGAGAATCAACCACTCGACAAATCTCTGCTTGTGCATCAAAACGAACACAGATCGTTTAATATATTACACGGGGAGGAAATATTCTAAACTTAGTTAATTTTTTCTAATTACACCTTTCATTTAATTCTAATAGTTGAAAATAACATTATTTAATTTTGCAGGATGAAGATAATCTCACCGTCGTCACCCATAGCTCAGACAAATGGATAGTTAGCGACCAACGAATAAACCAGCGGCTTAGACGGGCCGGATTTTATGAAGCGCCGTTGATTCGTCATATCCAAATCGACCACGCCCTCGTCACCTCTCTGGTTGAGCGATGAAGAAAAGAGACCCACACCTTTCATCTTAGATGGGGTGAGGCCACAATCACACTCTAGGATATTGGCCTCTCACTCGGTTTACGGGTCAATGGGTCTGGGTTGGTCGAAGGAAAAATTGTTGGTCCAGATACCGACCACCCATACTGGGATACATATGCCGAGTCTGTTCTCGGACAGGTAACAATTTCATTCTGATTCCCCTCTTTAGTGTACCTATTTTATGTTGTACATTATTTCTAACTTTAATATTTCAAAAAAAATGCTAATATCAGGCACCAGGAGGCTACAGTAAGGGGTATAAGATCAGTTTAAACTAGCTAAAATATACATTTAGTAATATCCCTGATGAAGCCACCGATGAAGTCTTAGATAGACATGCACGTGCCTACATTCTGTATATGATCGGTTCTTGGTTGATACCGGACCAATCAGCAACGCATGTTCATCCCTTATACCTTCGTTTCCTAACGGATTTTGACGTGTGTGGCCAATATGCTTGGGGAGCAGGGGTCCTGGATTTTCTTTATAAGGAGCTCGATAAGGCATGTGCTCTTACGAAGAATAAAATTTGTAGATGCATTACATTGCTTCAGGTAAATTCTTTATTTTTCACAGCTAGAATTTTGCAAAATTGCAATATTGGTTTTCTCTCTTATAATCTGAAACTTTATTTATAGATCTGGTCATGGGAGCATATGTATATAGGAAGACCGGAGAATGTAAAAATAACTGGCTTGGATATCCCCGGCAAGCCGCTCGGCTGTTGGTGGAATGGGTAGAAAGCATATAAGGCCCCTCGTCGAGTACTTAAGTACTATAGAGATGAGTTGGATCGCATGGAGGCGGCTCAGGTAACCATAATTTAGGTAATTAAATTTGTTTTACAATTTTGAAATACCTTAATCACAATTTTTTTACTATGTTATTTGCGCAGTTCCTGTGTATGCCTTATACAGCAGATCGTCTACAACGCTTACCCGGCATCTGTCTCGAAGGAGAGCCGGTTTGGCGGGCTCGATGCCCACTCCTCTGCATTAATGTGGTTGTCATGCACCTCCTGGATAAGGTGTTGCGACAGTTTGATAGATCGCGGCATATTCCTGTCCCGCCGCCTTCGCCTATGACAATAGAGGGAGACATGCGAGGAGGAAAGACGGGGCGTGATTGGAGGGAGCATCATCATCAATATTTGCTGAGATAGGAGGATAGGCAGCGTAGTATTGCCTTACAGCAAATAGGTGACCACACAGCCACCGACGCTACCAAAGCATATCTACAGTGGTATAAGCGTGTCACCATACGATATCTTTTTGCTCCCCCCAACAACTTCCCAAATATCTCGCGGTACGAGCCTAGAGGCCACATGGAACGAGATTTGGTAAGTTGAATTCTTTATATCATATTACTTTTTAATATCCGACGGTATGAGTCAATACTTATTTCTTATTTCTAATGTAACGACAGGCTCGTGGGTTGCATATCGTACAAACAATGGTGCAGGAACCATACCCGACTGATGCTGGTCCGGCATCTCAGGCTCGATTTTCAAATGTAGACAATTTAATTGGTGGTGTATTCGGTTCATACGGTATTTCTCAACATTTATCGCCGACACCGGAGCCGCAGTATCAGCCGGCACCGGAGCCGCAGTATGAACCGGCACCGCAGCCGCAGTATGACCCGGCACCAGAGCCGCAGCATCACGGAGATCCAGCGCAGCAGAATCGGTGGTTTGGATCACCATACCGTCAGCAGCAATCCTGGCATACCGGACAGGCGCAACAACACCAGTCTTGGGGGTCAGGTTTTGCAGAATAGCCGTCTTGGGGGTCAGGTTTTGCGCAACAACAGCACCCTTGGGGGTCAGGATTTGCGCAGCCATGGGGCCAAGGTTTTGTGCAACATCAGCCGCATGAAACCGGGACAGGTTCTTCGCTGCAACTGCCCAGTTGAGACACGGATTTAGCGTCCTACGCAGAGTTGTTGGGAGGCAACACACATCCGACACCTGTCCCACATTCAGGTTCAGGATTTGCGGATAAACAGCCTGTCCAAGACGCTGCTGAAGACGAAGCTGAAGCAGAACCCGAACCCGAAGCAGAAGAGTAGACGACGCCGCCGCCGCCGCCGCCATCTATCCAAAAAACAGGTGGTTCCTCCGGTCATCCCAGGAGGCATAGGCTTATGTCAAGCCTCCTCGGATTTCATAAGGGAAAAGGAAAAGGAAAAAGATAGTATTTAAATTTTACATACAGATAGGATTTTTTAACATTGGAAATTTGACGGATTCATTTTGATATTATAAATTTGACCGTCGAGATAGAAATCGGATAGGATTTTTTTGTATTGTAAATTTTGACGGAATCATTCTGTAAAACACATTGATATAGTGAAATTTTATTATTTCATTTAAATATTTTTTTCGTTTATTTACTTTTATTTTATTTTTAAGAATTATAATTATAATTATAATAATAATCATATTATAATTAAAACTATATTTATAATTATATAGTTAAAATTAAAATTATATAATTAATAATTAAAAAAAATTAATAAAAAAAAATTGGGGACGGGTTCCCAGAACCCGCCCCCTATACAAAGTAGAGGGCGGTTTCCCAGAACCCACTCCCTATATGTATAGGGGGTGGGTTCTGGAAACCCGCCCCCTTATTATGCGCTGGGGGGTGGGATGGGGTGCCAAACCATCCTATTCTTCTAATTTTAAAAATTACCCCTCTATTTTAATAATATATTTTAAAAATATATATATTTCAAAAAAAAACCCTAGTCTGGATAATAGCATACAGTAATAGAGTCCCTGAATCCACAGTGATGGATGTGTTTGATTGCTCCTGATTAGAGTAGAAATGTTAACAACATGCATAAACAATTAATATAGTTGAGACAACACCCAATTTTTATTCTTTTTTTTTAGCACAGTTAAAATGTAGTTCGGACTACAACTTCTCGAAAATGCATTTGTTCAGGTGTCTTAATTGCGTTTCAAAAATCCGAAACAAAACACTTGTTAGATTTTTACATGATTCTAACAAAACACTAGTTAGATTTTTGCATGATTCTGGAGCTGCAGCATAGACTAAACCTCACAGTTACAGCACCACCTGCTGCTTAAGCATTTGTACAGGAGAAAAAATGGAAACGACCAACAAGGGATGATCATAAACTACTGCAAAGAAATATCTGGAAAACCTTAGACAGACAATAAAATATTCCACCAACTAAAAAAAACATATCAAATTACTGGAGCAAAATATGGAAAATCCAAATGTCTACCTAGTTTATTCCCTAGGTCACAAACGGTTCCAAGAAAGAACCTGATTTATTAACCAATCATTTAAACAAAAACACGACTACATTAAAGAAAATCCTAAATGAAAATAAAAACCCAAACTGATATTTCAACCTCCACATAAGAGATATCAAGCATCCAACATCTAGTCTAGATTATCATAAGAGTAGGCTCAATCTCCTCCCTCTGCTCGACCTTAATGTACTTGTACCACCTTGCGCAAAACATGTACGCCACCAAATCCGCAACAGTCAACCCCGCGAGCAGAAAATAGAACCTATCAAGATGCCCAGAGTTGAGATTCGAAGGGATCCATCCAAGGCTAGTCTCGCCTGCGCTCAACTGCATAATAATTGTAACCAACATGATGCTAACATAATTCCCAAGCGAAATTGACGCCATACAAAGCGAACTCCCGAAGCTCTTAACACCATCGGGTGCTTGCCCATTGAAAAATTCCAACTGACCCACGTACATAAAAACCTCTGATGCACCGATTAAGGCGTACTGAGGAATCTGCCATAAGATTGAGAGACTGCTTGGATCGTGATCAACCTTCGACGCTACTCTTTTAAGCCGCTTGAGTTCAACAATACCTGCGGTGAGGTTAGAGCATGAGAATTGAGATGAGGAGGTCAAGAGTTGAAAACATGCAACCAACATTAGGAGAGAGTACCAATAAGCAATAGCATAGTTGGTATGGTTATTCCCCTCCTGGGGAGAGTGCCGGGCTTCGACCCCAACAAGGGAAGTGGCCATAAATTAACGCTTCCGAGGCAAATTTGTGGATCCCTAGGTGCGTGTGTGTTGTGTGCTTGTGTGGATGGGTGCAGTGTATGCTTGGGTGAGTAAATAAATAAATAAAGGGCATTGACAAAATTGCATTAGGGGAGAGTAGACCAAGGCTAAATTACACCAAAACTCCATGTGCTCTACTTACTGATGGATTAGCACCATGAACCCAAAAAGAAAAAAAGGACATTGACAAAAGAAAGCTGTCTTATTACCACTATATCCTTCTGTACAATCCAGAACTTAAGCTTACCATACTTCAATTTTCTTATAAAGTTTCACTGCCTCAACATTCTAGCCCCAGTTCGCCAACACTTTTTTTCCCCTTTCTTTTTCCCTTCTCCCTTTCACTCCCACTACATCAAGACGAATCAAGAATAGTAGAGTTCAGGTATTTATTTGTAAAAGTTCATGGTGTTATATAGCATTTCGCTCCTTATAACCATAGTCACATAATTCACGAATTATTCGCCGAACTCGCGAATAACTCGCGAATTTTTTATCAGACGAATTAATCGCCGTTGCCGAACTGGCCGAATAATTCGTGAATTATTCCCGAATTATGTGAAAAAACAGCGAATAATTCAAAAAACAGCAAATAATTCACAAAATCAAAACCAAGCGTCTCATGTATTAATTTATTGCTCGAAATCCTTCCGAACATTTCCCGAACACTTACCGAATCTTTCCCGAATACCTGCCGATTTTTTCCGAATAGTTCTCCGAACCCGAATTTTCGACCTCGCCAAATTATACTCGAACGACGAATTTGTGACTATGCTTATAACTCAAAAAAGGAAAAAAGGAAAAAAGAAATATTACCTGCGGTGACCATTGCTAAAGCACCAATTACTAGTCCCACACCCATTCGTTGGAGCTCGGTGAGACCTCTAGGGTTTGAGGTGAAGTGGCTGACCAGAGGAACAAGCACGCGGCGATAAAGCATGATGAAGGAGAGAACAGAGAGGATATCGAATAAGGACATGCTCGCTGGGGGGACGTGGAAGGATCCGATGTTGGTGTTCATCATGGCGCCTTGCTCGACGAAGAGGGAGGCCATTTGGGTAAAGACGACAGAGTAGATTATGGTGCAGAGCCAGATGGGGAGCATTTTGAGGACGCATTTTACTTCTTCGACTTGTGTTACAGTGCAGATGTACCATGGGCTGGTGGTGTAATTGTTGTTGCTTGTGAATGTTGCAGCCTTGTCCAAGAACCTGGGAAACACAAGTGAGATAAATAAATAAATGGCAGTTGTCAAATGTGTGATGTCCACGCCACAAGTCACATTGTCTTACAAACTTCCACATTGGTGTCTTATCGTCTAGCAAAAAAAGTCAGTTGAATTGCCATATAAAATTGAAAAAAAAATTAAGCCTAAATTTTCATATACACAATTGGTGAGTTCATTAGGATAGTTTGATTTAGTCCATGATTTGGTGTTTTGGAGAAATTAAGAATAGGACAGTAAGACTCGTACAGAAGTAACAGAATCTTTAATCTCCAACTAAGTAGTGCTTTATTGATGGTGTGTGTGCGCGCGCGTGTGTAGGAAGCTGATCCTATGAGATCCGGCCTCATATCTTATTTTGCGGCCAACTTTTCAAACATCCAACCCTACATGTTTTACACCGATCCAAACCGGCCATCTTGATCTACTTGCCATAGTTAGCTTGTGATTCAAATTTCAAGTGATTTGGAGTCCCCTAGCATGTCCATCAAGCGATCGCATTTTTCATGCATTGAAGAACCGATAATTTTTTACTCCACTTGGTGAATGAGTTAGAGGTCTCAAAATTTTATGAAATTTGATACGAAACCTATTTGCACCATGAAAATCAAGATGGCCGGTTTGGACCGGTGTAAAACATGTGGGGTTGGATGTTTGAAAAGTCGGCCTAAAAATAAAAAATGAGTCCGGACCTCATAGGATCAACTATATATATATATATGAGAATAATGGAGGAAAGATGTCATAGGAGGAAATTTCCTCCTATGGCGTCGAAAAAGTACAATCTCCCTCATTTTTTCCGACGATCGGCATCCAGCATCTTCATTGTTATCATCTAAGATGTGGGTACACCAAATTTTATGTGATTCTATAACTTTTTCACCGTTGATTCAATGGGTTCAAAATTAACGGTTTACCGACAACAGGACTTTTTACATTGCTAAATCAACGGTGAAAAAATTGTAGAATCACATGAAATTTGGTGTACCCACATCTTTGATGATAACGACGAAAATGATGGATGCCGATCGTCGGAAAAAATGAGTGAGGGCGTATTTTTTCGACGCCATAGTTGTAAATTCTCATCATATGGCCTCTTTCCTCCATTATTCTCTCTCTCTCTCTGTGTGTGTGTGTGTAATTGAGAGCTGTTTGTAGATACTTTAACTCAACACTGTGCCTCTAGTTCAAAAGAAAAATAAAAGGAACACGAAAGTTGTGGATGCTTCAGCCTAGAAGGGCATTCAACATGTCCTAAACTTCACGCATTTTGCGAGAGTGGCTTCTAGCAAACCATGATTCATAAGTTAATGGTTAACACTGCGTTCATAAACAAAGAAAGCATTAAACATAAGCACCTGAACCCATCACTATGAATGATTTTCCTACTTCCTGTAATTGCGGACTCCTTTCCTTCCAATTCATACAACATTTCCCCATTTTCAGGCACCTTAGCATCCCACTTGCGAATGGCCGCAACAAACACTTGAGCAATTCGAGTCAGCGGATTCCCCGAAGGCTTGAAATGCCTAAATCCCGGTGTCCCCAATAAAAAGAGACCAAGAGCTAAAGCCGCTGATCCTGTCGAAGCCCAAAAGCCCATTACCCACTTCCCCGAATCTTCATAGTACACCAAGAGAGTGTTGGATAATATAGAACCAGCATTGAGAGCAAAGTAGAAATAGCTGAAGAACGCGGTCTTTGAGTGTTTTTCGACAGGGTCGTTCTCATCGAATTGATCAGATCCAAGTGTTGCGACCGTGGGTTGGTACCCTCCATTGCCAAAGGCGATAAGATAGATCGAGAGATAAAAGACGGCAGTGTCAATAGCTGACGCAGGCTCACATTTAAGTTTTCCATCTCCGCATCCGTTTGGTACCACCAATAAGAACCATGAAGACAATGATAGAAGTGCCAACCCCTGTTTACATTAAATTAAAAACAAAGAAAAAGAAAATAGATTCGTTATCTCAGGGAAAGAATATTAAAAATGTTGCATGCCAAAATTTATGGAAGATAAGGATCTAATCATGTAATAACTTGGAACTCCAAGGGGTGGAAGAGGTGGTAACACAAGTTAAAGGCAGGCGAGCAACACAAGAGAAAAAGACTTCAGGTTGGGATTCAGACACCGATGGCATGCCTTTATGTATAAAATTTGGGCCTTTTTCCTTTTCCTATTTCCATTCTTTTTCCATACGTTTTTTTGTTTTGTAAGGGTTAAGCCTGTACTCGGTCTTCATTCATGTTTGGATGAAGCAACCGCTGTTATCGAAATGTTCCGGTAAATCTTTATGTTTTATGTTTTATAACTCTAATGAAATATGGTGGATTGCCACTATCATTATCCAAGAAAATTACAACAGATTGAGAGACTATGGATATTTGTTCAGGGAAGGGACGTGTCCCACATGGTCCAACCTTAACTAATAAAAAAACTGGGCAGTAGATTTTTTAATACGAGTGTTCACTTATTGAGATTTTTTTCCCTGACTGAGAAATTAGTTCTTCTTCTTCAAAAGAAGACATCCATCTTTGTTGTAGTGAATCTAGAAATGTTTGTATATAATCACAACTGATATCTAAATCACAGTAGTGTGCCACTTTATCCCACATGGTAAAACAAGTACTAGGAAAATCATCACTTTTAAATCATTAAATATAATTTCCCGATAATCAAGAATGTTAATTAATCAAGATACTGTCATCCAAAGGCATGGTATACAATTTCTTGACCTTGCTGTTTAAGAGAAAAAGTTTATTTATTTGCATGCTTTTATTCCTTGAAAACCTGGCAGTGTAAATTCTTAGAGGTCAACATTTCTAAATTATATATTTTACTCAGAATTCTACCCTTTCACATAATTCTCAATCTTATCAATATCCAAAAGTTAACATTTTATTTATATTTATTTTTAAAACAGAAAAATCAGAAAGGTCTCAGCAACCAATTAATTGCAACTTAGGTGACTAAACCCAGAAATTATATGTGTTGTAATATGTACAATGTGAAAGTTGCCATATCTCCTTTTACATAGGAGGCCAGGGTATGACTGATGTTGTTTAACAATATTTATAGGCTCTCCCTCCTTGTATGAGCTTATGTTAGATTTGGTAACTCTATAGACTGCCTCGATTATCAATCAATAATACAACAGGGCGGGCTAATCTCACTTTTGCTTTCATATAACGGGGAAAAGGAAAAGATTTCAAGACATCATACCGCCACAAAGATAATCTGAAAGACAGCGCAGGTAAGGTATCGCCCCCAGTAGGAATCACTTAAGAATGCCCCGGTGAGAGAAAATATGTACACGGTTCCTGTCCATTTGCTAACATTATTTGCTGCTTCAGCGTTACCTTGTTCAAGAACCCTAGTTAGGAAGAGAACAAGATTCACGCCAACTCCAAAAAACGCAAGTGTCGACAGGCCATAATTCACTGCATCAATGATATGATACGATAATTAGGGATATGCAGAACACCACAAAAGAAGTAGATATTTGGTAAGTAGATTAAGTATGTCACACACATTCACTTGGTAGATATGAACAATATAATAGTTTCAAGTTAAAACTCAACAGGGTGATGGTAGCTGGCAGGACATGAGCGAATCGTGGAAAGGTCACAGAGTTAAGGTATGCGACCACCAAAAAGGTGAAAACCCCTAGAGCTGAGTGTGGATCTGCATTGGTCTATCCTTATAACTCAAAATAGATTCAAGTTAGAGACCTAAATGGGTAGAAGTAGGACATGTTTCCCTTAATTCCGGTTGATTAACAATATTTACTTGCATGTATTTTCCCTTTTTGTTCTATTTGGATAGAGATATAGGCCTGTAGGGATAAATTTGTGAAATCAAATAGAATTTTGAAAAGTGCATTGGATTTATGTATGCAAAATGCAATAATTCCAAATGTATAGTATTTTGGTAAGTCATAGCGAGATGACAATTACAATTCAGGGGCACAAGGGAGAGCGTTTGCATGTGATAGAATCATGGAGAGGACGGGAGCTGACATAAATATACCATAATAATTAGGCGACATAAATGACAAAGTAAAAGGAGAAGAAATCGGGCTCAAGTATGAAAGAGGTTTGTCCAACACAAACAAATTATAAGTCTAGTTCAACATATGGATTACCACCAGAATCTAACATACTAGAGCTTCGCTTATTCATAATGTGGTTAGGATGATATAAAGGAGATGTACTTGATTTATAAAGGAGATGCACTAAATTGGATAGGATGGTATAAAGAAGAATGGCTCTAAAATATTAGCACTTCACTTAATTTATTACATGGATAGGATGATACCAAGGACACGCTTGATAATGCCTGAGGGATAATTACCTAGCAGTAAAACTGCTGAGTTCCACCTCCCGGTTTTTGCTTTGATTGCCGGATTTCCTTTTCTATCGGTCGATCCATCTTGAGTAACAGGTGAGATCATCTCTTGTGTCTCTTCATTGGTTATGGGGTTGTCAAAATCTAGCTCCTTCATCTGCTCCATATAGAGAAGTGGTTAAGTAGAAAGAAGAAATAAGAAAGTTAAAGCAGCGTTCCCAGTTCAACTTATTTTTTTGTTTTGTTTTTATTGCCGAGTTTTAAATATTTTAAGTTTATATGACCCTATACTACTTATTTTACAATTGTTGTAAAATAAAACCGACTGGGACCTGGTTATCATACTAACCTTCTTGGGGATGCTCGTTAACTCCGAAGCAGCCATGGTCTGTAACAAAAAATAAGAATGATTAGGTTAGAGAAATTATCATCATAGAAAGCTATGGGGAAAATTATGCCAATTTAGAAAAACAAAGTACACACACATTGACAAACACAAATCAATAAACAATACACTGTGCAGAGAGAGAGGAGGGGGGAGGGGGGGGCACCATTGTGCACTCATTCAAACATACAAACTGAGAGAAAGAGAAGTTATATCATCTCAAACCCCTATAAGGATGGAGTAAATAATATAGTAAAAAGAAGTAGATCTGAACAAAAATATGAAGGAAAGCTGTCTCTAGGACTGCTAAAGTTAAGGATGAATTAGCAATGGTTGAGATTAAAAACTGCTCAATAAGCTCCAAATGAACTTTTGCTCTTATAGCAACCGTAAAACATGTCTATTGGGTTGGTTTATCATCTGATGGAAAGCGATGTTCATATATGCAATAATGGCAAGAAAGAAAGAAAAGCAACAAAAGCAAAGAGAAGTGCGCTTAGATATGTACTTATGTTAAGAATTGATGGTTCCTTTAATTGAAAGAGGAGAAATAAAATCAAACAAGAAAACTAACATGTCAGCATCTAGTATGAGCTTGCTTGCTGCAGACTTCTTCTGAAGGCCTGCTTGCTAAGCTCTATTCACCTAGCTCTTGTTGCTCTGAAAGTTACACCTAACTAATCCAATACCTCCAGCTACACATGGCTGGCAAGAAAAAGTGAACAAGTCTAATACAAGATGTTCGACCCATTTCATGAATTATAAGTTTTTTCTTTCTTTTTTTAGTTAAACGATGTTCCACTTCTGCATCATTAAAAGGAATCATAAGAAGTTGCTGTCACAATATCTTATGAAGAGACGAAATCTTGATGATTTCAGTTAAGCGTTAGAAAAAAATAAAATTAGATGAAGAAACGACCTTTCCCCCCTCTTCTTTGATATGGAAAATCGTTTTATGGTTCACTCGCTATGTATGGCTACAGAACTCTTAAGGGGCAGAATTCTATGCCCTTAAAACAAGGGCATAAAAGGTTATATGGCGTTAATTTCAAACCAAATTGCAGATGGTTCATTAAATTAACAAATAATCCATTTATCACAATCGTATGACATACACGATTAAGTGGAAGGGAAAATATTAATTCATGTCAAATTCTGATAATTTTACATATAAATATCAAGAGCTAGCAATTTTAACTCTAAAATTATATTAGAGGCTACAATATAGACTACCTTTACTACACAAGGTTATATATAATCTAAGTTTTCGAGTTAAAACAACAGTACCATCATTTGAATGAGATCAAGCATTCAATGCATGAATCCTTTCTGTTGCAAAACCCCCCAAAAAAGATAAGTATCGTTACATCAATTATAAAATCTCATGGCAATAAAGGTGACGGACATGATTAAAATTTAATGAAATCCATCAACCAATAGTTTGATGCAGCAAAATGAAGAAAAGGGTAAAGCTTTGAACACAATTAATTGACAGTACATAACTACACATTATATTAACATTAATTTTTCATTAAAGACAGTATCTTTTGGGAGAAGAAACTATGAACACTAAATACTGAGTCCCATACTCCCATATTATATGCCATCTATGCATGCATGCTTGTTATTTATCTTTTTAGGTTATGTGAACCCCTGTAGAAAATTTCAACTCCAACAATGTCAAACTCAAATGCACCTAACCAAATTCCAACTTCCTAACTTTTAGGATTTTTCTGTTAAAACCTAATCCTCCCAATATACCAAAAATCGCTTTCCCAAAATAAATAACGTATATATACAAACCAAAACGGATCAATTAAAGATATCAACTTTCTACTTTCCACGAAACCATAATCTAGGGTTCAAACAATGCCAACCACAACGATACAAAATACATCACAAAACAAATAAAAATACCTTCTTTTTTCCCTTCTGAGTGTGCGTATGTATCAAAGGTACGTTACAGCTTTAAGTAGTAGGATCGCCGTGCGATTCCGGAGACGGTGACGACAGCGAGGTGAGGAACGAGATCGGCAGCGCCAGTCGAGATCCCACGATCGAATCTAAACCTTTTGACATTTACGAGCCGCCCGCGAGCGATATCAACTGCGATGCCCTAGCTCCAAACCCTAACCCTTAATGGCGATCACCTCCTTCACCTCTCCCTCTCAATTTATAACAGAAGCGCATCAAGGATCCAGCTAATGACGTGATCGAGTTGCTATTGCGAGTGTCTCTTACTTCAAAGAAACAAAAAAAGAGCGAGTTTTGATTTGATTTGATCGCTCACGAGAGAGGAGTGATTTTTATTTATTTTTTTTTGCCTTTTGATTTTGAGAGACGAACGAGTGTTATGAGGACGAGTTCTATTTGTAGAGCTCTCCGTTGCCTTCGAGGAGATCCCGCCACGTGTCCTTCTGATGACGCCAGCTGTTTGGTTCCCTGTAACTGCCTTCGTTTGGAGATCCAAACTTCTAGGACTTTTTTCCTTTGTTTTTTTAATTTTAAATTTAAATTAGAAATTCTAGTGAGTTAATCTCGGCCGTTTATTTGATTTTGGACGGCTATGAATGGGCCCACTGATGGAGTTTGTTCCGCAAAAATATGCATTAATTAGCTCGTCCACGTATTTTAACAAACAAAATATTTGGCTAATCAGGTTATTTTTTTTGAGTTGATTAATGTGGATATTTGGTTTAAATTGGTTAGAATATTGATTTTATTTATTGAGTCTCGATTAGGATAAAATTGAATAGGTGTTGATTTTAATGAATAAACTGCAATTTCAAGGTGTTGGTGCTATTTCAACTACCGACTAGAAAAATCTAGAAAGCAATAGATAGTAAAATTTTAAAATGCCATAAGGTAAGTTCCGGATTAAGAGAGATAATTCTGGAAAACATAATTCAGTTTTAAGAGCTAGTTGCTCGTGAATACAAATCGGCTCGTTTTGTCAGTGAATTTATGTTCACTAGAAATTTTATCTTTCTATATTTCCTACCTAACAAACAACAATCTTGAATCATATTCATTAAGTTTAATCGTTACAGCATAAAAATGCATTTATTTTTGGGTTATTAGTTTTCATGACGATTTTTTTTTGTCTTGATCCTTCATTAGCATTAAGAAAGCTGTTGGAGGTGTAATATACATGGAGAAATCAGCATCATTAATGTGCTATCTCCAAGCATAACTAGTGAACATGTTAGCTGGTAAGAAAGTCTCACGAATTTATAAACCTTCCACTCATGTGATTTTTTGTGCATCATCACTGCCAACCTCTCATTTTTTGGTAACTTAGATCTAGATTATTCTCATACAGTCTTTGTTCAGTTGATATTCATGGATATATTAATATGATTCATTTCATAATTAGTCAAGATTTTGCTATAAGTTCAAATTTTAGTTGGAGATTGGGAAGTCAATGAATCTACCACTTTTAGACATCAATCCAAATTTCAGGAGGCAATCCACAAGTAACTCTTGCCACTTATCGAAAATGGATTGTATATGCTATTATCTTTTTACTTTTTGATGATGCTCGTAAGTGAAGATTTTCATATCACGGTATGTAGCAGCTGACGTGTCGTCTACGTAAGCCCACTAGATTCCTAAGGGCTGTGGAGCCGGCATATGCATGATGTAATGGAGACGTTCCCCGACGCCTCGCCTCCGGGGTAGCACCCAATCTTTTAGGGGCCTCCCCTAAGTACGTCCCCTCTTCGCCTGACCGTCGGTGAATGGCTCGTCTCTGAGCAATCATAGAGTTGAGCTTTCCCAGCTCCCTTGCTCGTCTCCGAGCCATCCTATAGTTGAGGCTCCTCAACGTCCTTGCTCATCTTCGAGCTATTCTATAACTGAGATTCCTTAGCGTCCCTGTTTGACCGGGAGCGCCGACCACGAGCGCCCCGTAACGGCTCCGTGTATCTCGCCACCACTAGTAGAAAAACGAGTATTAAGGACGGGGTGTTAGAGACCGTTTATTTACATATGGTCGCTAAAGAAGTATTAGCGGCCGTATATATCAAACGGTCTCTAACGTTCGGTCGCCGATATATTGGCATCTGTACATTTAGTATTAGCGACCGTTCATAACGGTTGCTAATACCCTCTGATATTTTAGCCGCGAGGCTCCCCACTCTTTCCCATTCTTTCCCGAATCAACCCATGAAAAGAAATTTCAGAGCCCAATTTTGCCCCGTCCTCCTTCTAAATTCTTCCTCAAATCCTCATAATTTCCATAAATTTTATTTTTAATTTTCTGCTGCGACTGCTCGAGCTCGCCACACCTCCTCACTCAATAACATTCCAAGGTTAAGGTTTTTCTCCCTACAATTAATATTTACTTTTAATTAAATCGTGAAATTATGATGTTATGTTTTGAAATATGTTGCGATTTTGGGTGTTGATGGGTTTTAGAATTGAAAAAAGTTGAGAAATTTGAGAAATTCAAATAGAATTGAAGAAAGTTGTGGTTGATGGGTTTTTAGAATTGAAAAAAGTTAACAAATTGAAATAGAAATCTGGTAATTTAGGATTAGAATTGAAAATGATTTATAGGGTAATTGAGGGGAATTTGGAGGTTAATTGTTAGATAAATTTTGAAAAGGGTTCGATAAATTTAATTATTAGATGGATTTAGGGTAAGATGAATTATAGGAAATTGTTAAATGGATTATAGGTGTTTGTGTGTGAGTGTGTGAGTGTGCGTGCACGCGCACGCATATGTGTGTGCACATATGTGTGTTTGTGCGTATGTATGAGTGTATACATGCGTGTACATATGAAAGGGAGTGTGTGTGAGTGTGTGAGCAAGTGTAAGTGTGAGTGTGTGAGTGTGCGCGCGCGTATGTGTGGGTGTGAGTATGTATATATATTTCACAAATTGTAACGTTTTAGAAATCGTTTTGCGAATTTTCCCGTTTTAGGGCAAAATTGTCGGTTTTTCCCGCTTTAACCCGATTTCGATCAAACGACCGTATAAACTTACCGACACCTAATTTGGCAAAAATAAAACTTGTGCGCAAACTTTGGGAGTATTTGGGAGGTTTTGGTTCAGATAAATTTTTTCCCGAATAAAATATTATTTTAAGCGGTGTTTTGTGCACGTAAATCGGGAAAATTTTTATTTTGTGAATAAATTAATTTTGTCACTAGAATTATTTTAGAAGGTTCTTTTTAAATATCTAGATTTTTTTTGGTGACTAATGGTTTGGATTTAAAAAAGAAAAGAAAAGAGTGAAAGGTGGCAAAATAGCATTATTTAATATTAATTACTCTCTTTCCTAGCTATTTCCTCACAAATTATTCACAAAAATACCCCCATCACTCCTTGGCCGAGCTCACCCCCCCATTTCTGTCCAAAACATTTCCAAACTCATTTCTCTCTCATTTTCTTTTGAAAACACAAAAAGAAATCCAAAAATTCCTATATAAATATTAAACCATTTTTCCTTCGCTAATCCTTCATGGATTTTCATCAAAGCTTGATTTTTGGAGGCTAAAGTGATGGATCTAATTTCTTTTTGGTGTTCTTGAGGAGGTATAATTTCTTACCTTAATCCATAATTAATTGGTTTAATCTTTAACTAGCTAATTTAGTTAACTATTTAAGTGCTTAGTTTAGCATTTAATTCATGATTAATTCATTATATTTGGTTTAAGAAATTCATGTTAGGGTTAAATTTTGATTAAGTAATTAGTGTTTAATTCAAGTGTTAAATTGTGTTTTGGAAAAGAATAATCTAGTAGAAAGTGTTAAAATTTGCTAATAAGTATTTTGTTTAATTAAGCAAAATTGCTTACTAGATTTTTGCTAAAACATAATTAGCGAGTGTTAAAAATAAAGGATTGGTTTAGATAGCTTAGTTAAGCTATTTTAAGGTATTTGTAATTGTTAGATTTGTGTTATCTTGAATCTAGTGCGATATATTGCGATAGGTTGCTTACTAGATTTCGGGGTTTTCCGACGTAAGGTTCGTTTGGTAGTTGCGAGATTATATCCAGTGTATTCCTCGTAATTTTTGTGTTGTGTTGCGCGATCGAGACGATCGGGGTCCAGAATTGGTGTTTTTTAGTTTAGCGACCCCAATTAGGGTTTTGGCCGGTATCGTGCGCGATAGATGCGCTAAGCGCGCAGTGTAATTTTCCGGGCGTTTTCGTCGCGTTTCGTTGTCTTTTCGTCATTTTAGAATATTTAGCTTATGTGTTGTATTTATGAAATTTTAGGTTCGCAAGCAGGGATTTCAGGTGCTGCGGACAAGGGGAAGCAGGTGGTCGGATTTTCTTAGCTCGAGACCATCGGTGAGTAGATTTAACATCTACGGGGAAATCGCCCGTATGGCGTTATGCGTCGGGGCGAATATGATATGATGGCTGCATGTATTTGCATATTAGTTACTTTCATATGAATGTCATTGCATAGTATTATCTGTTGTATTTGACTCGTACCTTTAGATATAACACATTACTGACGGTTCATGTTGCACGAGCACTAAATTGTATGCTGCACCCACACCGTCTGTAATTGCCATGACACGCACAAACACCTACATATGTGATATGATAGTGGATAGGAATGATTGGAGTAGTAACTCTTATTCTATTGTGCATATGAAATACTGTGGGCACATACATACGTGATATTGTATTGGGCAGGAATAGTTAAGATAGTGAACCTTATTCCACTTCACTTATATCTTGCTATAATTACCTATACATCATGCATACCTATTGACATGTACACCCTCGTACTTGATTACATGTAGATACTTAAACCCTGCTACACTTACATGTACACTTCATATGATACTGCATTTATTTTCGAAGGAATTGGGAACCGCATGATATGTTTTTAAAGCTAGATTCAATTTAAAGAGCGGTTTTCCCTTTATATGCTCATATTGATGTTTTATGTTGCATATATCAGTTTTATATGGATTTTACGCATTGAGATATGGATTTCATATGATTTATGGATTTGAGAACCGTGGGGGATATTTTCAAGAAAACTTTGTATTGTTTGAAAAACCCGGTTTCTCTTGATATGATATTTGATGCGTCCACCATGTGATTTCTCGGTTCTGAGATTTGGCTTGTGATACCCGATTCGAGGAGCGGGATGCACCGTCTGCGGGTACATGGTGGACCCGGTATGGTATCCCGAGGTGAGTGGTGATTTCGTGGTGTAGACGATAAACCTGACGGTGGGACCACTACCTACCGGTGATTGTATTTGGACTCGGCGGTTATCATGGAGATACCGACCGGAGTGAGGTATGCCATATCGTCAGGGCTAGTCATGGTGACAGCACCTGAGTTATGAGGATTTACGTGTCGATGCTAGACACGGGTTTCATGATGTTTCGAGTGTCGGTGTTGGACACTCAGGTTTTCGTGAGACATACAGGATTTGAGGGCCGATCTGAGGATGCGGTGCCTGAGGATTTGGGATTTGATGTGTCAGTGAGGGACACTGGTGTTTTTCCATGCTGATGATTTTTGCATGAGATTTTATATTATATCATCCCACACTCAGGATTATGTTGATATGCATTGTTTCATGTAGTTGTAGTACCCTGATGATGTACCTTTACATGATTGTTGCATATTCACCTATCATACTTATGCTATCGGATTACTTGTGATAGATAGATCGCTGTTCGTGCATACTTGCGATTACTGTATGATGTTATTTACTATTCACGAGTTGGCAACTCACCCCCGTTGTGCCACAGTGTTGTGCAGGACTTACCCTCTGAGTAGTCGCGGCAGGGCATCTTTTCATCTCTACTTTTGCGGATACCGCTACGATTGACTGTGAAGCCTTGCTTTTAGGTGGGTTGCGGTTATTTGTTTGTACTTTGTATATTTTTTGTTGGATCTAGTATTCTCCATCTACCACTATGTTGTATATGACTTAGAGACGACTTGTGAGGATTCAGTGTTATTTTGTGGTGACTTTGGGAGCCGTGCTCGTGGGAGCCGGTTTTGTTGAAAAGTTTTACTTCTTTATGCAGTTTCCTTTTATATTTCTTCGCTTCGGCGTCGTATATATGTTGTGGTGGTTGTCTCCGCCGTTGGGCGTGATTTGCTTCTGTTTGGGATGCTTTTATTATTATCTATGTTGTACCCGTTTTCGGGCTTAGTTTTTACAAAGGAGGTGCTGCTAAAATTTTTAAGAACGAAAACTAAACTTAAAGAATTTTTTTACTTGAAAATTTCCGAATGTTTAAAACTATGTTTTTCTCCGTTGATCCAGTTTTGTGTGGTTTAGATTTCTGGGTTTCGACTTACTTAAGTTGCGTGCGCCTTTAGATGTTACGTAGTTTAAGTGCCGGTTACGGGCCAAATTTGGGTCGTGACAAAGTTGGTATCAGAGCGCTAGGTTTTTACCTTTCGGAGTGTAGGATGACCTTGGTATGATGGAGTAGGTAGCTTGAGCAGAGTGACGTAGCGTGTGTATGTTCCGCGGCATACTTACGACACGGTACTCCGTCTAAGTGACCTTAGGACTTATTGATTGAAATTCCTTCCGTGATTGATATACATCTTTGTGATTCGATTTCCGTTTCCTTATCGAATCTTGTTTCAATTTCCAGCCTATATGCCGTCGAAGACTACGAGGGCACAGAGAGCGGCCGCGAGGGCCGAGGCCAGAGTCGACTCGTCTGAGGCGAGAGTTGACCACGGCGATACGCCTGTGGTACCGGAGCACATTGCTATGATTGGAGCAGGTATGCAGGATCTGCGCCAGATTGTGGGGACCTTAGTAGAGGCCATTCGAGCACAGGGGCAGGCTGTTGTTCCACCCGTTGCAGGGACCACGATGGTACCTACTGATCCGGCAGTCGTAGTTTCAGCTCCAGAGGTTATTACCGTGTCACTGACGGAGTTCATGAGGCTGAGGCCTCCGGTGTTTACTGGCACAGATGTTACTGAGGATCCGCAGTCGTTCATCGACCGGATGGCCAGGATTTGTCGCTCACTCCGATGCTCCGACGAGAGATGGGTAGAGTTTGCGAGTTTCCGGCTGGAGGGTATGGCCCAGAAGTGGTGTGAGTCGTTGGAGAGGGGCAGAGCCACTGGTCTTGCTCCTATGACCTGGGCTGAGTTTGTGACGTCGTTTCTTACCCGTTTTCTTCCACCGAGCGTCAGGGATGCGCGAGCGCGCAGATTTGAGTCGTTACGTCAGACGCCGGGGATGACGGTGTCGGAGTATGATGTTTTGTTTACTGAGCTGTCGGTGTATGCTCCGTACCTGGTGGCGACTGAGGAGATGAGGGTGAAGAGGTTTGTTCGAGACCTGCTTATCCAGTTGTTCCTAGCCATCAGCATTCAGCATTGCGACACGTATGCGGCAGCTGTCGATGCAGCCCTATTGGTGGAGGAGCGTCTAGCTGAGTCATCGGTTGTTCCAGAACCGAAGAGAACTCGTACGGATGAGCCAGCACGGGGACCGAGGTTTGTCCGCAGAGGCAGAGTTCCTTCAGACTCGGGGAGTAGCAGAGACGTGGGACGTGGCCAGTTATTCAGTTCTTATTCCCAGGAGGGCCAGCGACCGTCTTATGGATGCTTCGGTTGTGGCAGTTTGCAGCATCTTGTTCGGAATTGTACTGTGGTGCGTCAGAGAGGGCCAGCAGTATCGCAGGTTACCTTACCACCTTCTCCGCCTCAGAGAGCGTTGCCTCTTATTCCTGTTGTTGCGCCGCGTCAGACTCCTACTCAGAGAGGTCGTGGTCGCGGTGGTTTTGTGCCGAGAGGACGAGGTGGCAGAGGCAGAGGACAGCCAGTAGCCGGTAGAGGGCAGGCACGGGTTTTTGCCTTGACTCACCAGGACGCTCAGGTGTCCAATGCTGTGGTTTCAGGTACCCTTTCCTTATGTTCTTTTGATGCACATGTTCTTTTCGATCCGGGATCTACGCATTCGTATGTTTCTACGCACTTCGCGCCGAGGTTAGGCCGAGAGTCGTGTTTGCTGGATCAGCCGCTAGTAGTGACTACTCCTGTGGGAGAGTCGTTTGTTGCGCGGCACGTGTTCCGATCATGTGTTGTCCGCTACTTGCTACTTGATCCTTCTTGAGATGTTGGACTTCGACGTTCTGTTGGGCATAGATTGGCTAGTTACTTGCTATGCGTCCGTGGACTGCCGCGAGAAGACAGTTAGATTTTGTTTTCCCGGCGAGCCAGTGTTGGTTGTGCAGGGAGACCGTGGTGTCGCCCCTCACAGTTTGGTTTCTGTTCTGTGCACTAGTCGGCTTTTGAGGAGGGGATGTCAGGGATTCTTGGCTTTCATTCATGATACTGGAGTTACGGTGGAGTCGTTGGACCAGGTTTCTACCGTGCGAGAATTTCCCGATGTCTTTCCCGATGAGTTACCTGGGTTGCCGCCAGAGCGCGATATTGAGTTTTGTATTGATCTGATTCCTGGCACGGAGCCTATTTCTATACCGCCTTATCGGATGGCTCCGGCAGAGCTTAGAGAGCTTAAAAATCAGTTGCAAGAGTTGCTTGTTTTGGGACTTGTGCGTCCGAGTGTTTCGCCGTGGGGAGCTCCTGTTCTGTTCGTCAAGAAGAAGGACGGCAGTTTGAGGCTATGTGTGGATTATCGTCAGCTGAACCGAGTTACGGTGCGGAACAGGTATCCTTTACCCCGCATTGACGATTTATTTGATCAGCTCCAGGGTGCGAAACATTTTTCGAAGATTGATTTGCGTTCGGGTTATCATCAGTTGCGGGTTCGGAATGATGACATTCCAAAGACTGCTTTTCGTACGCGCTATGGGCATTATGAGTTTTTGGTGATGTCGTTCGGACTCACCAATGCACCAGCAGCGTTCATAGATCTGATGAACCGGATTTTCAGGCCGTTCCTCGACCAGTTCATTATAGTGTTTATTGATGACATACTGGTCTACTCTAGGAGTCATGAGGAGCATGGGCAACACTTGAGGATTACTTTGCAGATATTGAGAGAGCACCGGCTGTATGCTAAATTCTCAAAGTGCGCATTTTGGCTTGATAGAGTTGACTTCCTGGGTCATGTGGTGACTGGTGATGGTATTCTTGTAGACCCGAGGAAGATCGAGGCTGTACAGCTTTGGCCCAGACCTGTATCGGTGACGGAGGTCCGCAGCTTTTTGGGCTTAGCTGGTTATTATCGCCGTTTTGTGCAGGATTTCTCGAGTATCGCTGCACCGCTGACTGGACTGATCCGGAAGGGGATTCCTTTTCTCTGGACTGATGCGTGCGAGCAGAGTTTTCAGCAGTTGAAGACTCGGTTGACGACAGCACCAGTTCTTTCTTTACCTTATGGATCGGGCGGCTATGTTGTTTATTGTGATGCTTCTCGAGTGGGGCTCAGCGGTGTTTTGATGCAGCATGATAGGGTTATTGCATATGCTTCTAGGCAGCTGAAGAAGCACGAGCAGAATTACCCCACTCACGATCTTGAGATGGCAGCGGTAGTCTTTGCGTTGAAGATTTGGAGACACTACTTGTACGGAGAGTCGTGTCAGATCTTCACGGATCACAAGAGTTTGAAGTATATCTTCCAGCAGCGAGATCTGAACCTGAGACAGCGCCGATGGATGGAGCTAGTGAAGGATTATGATTGTGAGATCCTTTATCACCCGGGCAAAGCGAATGTAGTAGCTGATGCTTTGAGTCGTAGGCCCATGGGTAGCTTGTCCCAGTTGAGCGCAGTTCAGTGTCAGTTTTCTGCAGATTGGCAGCTCTTGTGTGATAGTAGAGTGCAGTTCGAGTTCACTTCCGCTGGGGGACAGCTTGCTCATGTCCGCGCCCGTCCACTTCTTTTTGATCGTATCCGTGAGGCGCAGCCCAGCGATGCCCGTTTGATTGAGATTCTTGAGCTTGTTCGGCAGGGAAGAGTTTCGGAGTTCATGATTGATGACCAGGGTGTACTACGATGCGGGACTTG
Source organism: Agapanthus africanus (assembly GCA_030015575.1). Lineage (NCBI taxonomy): Eukaryota > Viridiplantae > Streptophyta > Magnoliopsida > Asparagales > Amaryllidaceae > Agapanthus > Agapanthus africanus. The sequence continues at coordinate 12,544,806 of CM057348.1, read as the reverse complement.
CTTGTGTGTACCAGATGTTGATGGATTGAGACGCGAGATCCTAGAGCAGGCACATCAGTCGGCCTTTAGCGTTCATCCAGGTTCCACCAAGATGTACCGTGACTTGAGGGACTTCTACTGGTGGGAAGGGATGAAGCGTGATATATCGGACTTCGTTTCGAGATGCCTGACTTGTCAGCAAGTCAAGGCTGAGCATCAGAGACCGGCTGGAGAGTTGCAGCCTTTACCCGTTCCGGAGTGGAAATGGGAGCAGATTTCCATGGACTTCATTGTGGGTCTACCCAGGACCAGTCGAGGGTATGACTCGATTTGGGTTATTGTAGACCGGTTGACGAAAGCGGCTCACTTTCTTCCAGTGAAGACCACTTTCGGTTATGCTCAGTATGCTCAGTTATACATAGATGAGATTGTGCGTTTGCACGGTGTTCCCACATGCATAGTATCCGACAGAGGCACCCAGTTTACTAGCCGTCTTTGGCAGAAGCTTCAGGAAGCTTTGGGTACCCGGCTGAGTTTTAGTACCGCTTTTCATCCACAGACCGATGACCAGTCGGAGCGGACTATACAGACTCTGGAAGATATGCTCCGTGCATGTGTGCTTGATTTTGGTGGCAGTTGGGATCGTCATTTGCCGTTGATTGAGTTCTCCTACAACAACAGCTTTCGGGAGACTATTCAGATGACACCTTTTGAGGTTTTATATGGTAGGAAGTGTCGATCGCCAGTCTGTTGGACCGAGCTTAGTGAGAGTTTGGTTTTGGGACCCCAGCTTGTTCAGGAGACCACAGAGAAGATCCAGCTGATTCAGGATAGGATGAGAGCAGCCCAGTGCAGGCAGAAGTCTTATGCCGACCGTCGTCGTCGCAGACTTGAGTTCGCAGTGGGGGATCATGTATTCCTGAGAATTTCTCCGATGAAGGGCGTTATGCGATTTGGGAAGAGAGGGAAGCTCAGTCCCAGATTTGTAGGTCCTTTCGAGATCCTTGAGCGAGTGGGTTCTGTTGCGTATCGTTTGGCGCTCCCGCCCAGTTTTCCGGATGTTCACCCTGTTTTTCATGTGTCGATGCTTCGTAGATACCTTCATGATCCTTCTCACACGATTCAGCACGAGACCGTTCAGCTTGAGCGCGATCTTTCGTTCACCGAGCAGCCGGTAGTTATTTTGGATCGCCAGGTGAAGAAACTTCGGTCAAGGGTCTTGCCATCTGTGAAGGTTCTTTGGCGTAGCCCGACTAGTGAGGAGATCACTTGGGAGGCCGAGAGCGAGATGCGGAAGAAATTCCCTCATCTTTTTGAAGTTACGCTTAGTATAAAATTTTAATTCGGGGACCGAATTTCTATAAGGAGGGGAGATTGTAACGTTTTAGAAATCGTTTTGCGAATTTTCCCGTTTTAGGACAAAATTGTCGGTTTTTCCCGCTTTAACCCGATTTCGATCAAACGACCGTATAAGCTTACCGACACCTAATTTGGCCAAAATAAAGCTTGTGCGCAAACTTTGGGAGTATTTGGGAGGTTTTGGTTCAGATAGATTTTTTCCCGAATAAAATATTATTTTAAGCGGTATTTTGTGCACGTAAATCGGGAAAATTTTTATTTTGTGAATAAATTAATTTTGTCACTAGAATTATTTTAGAAGGTTCTTTTTAAATATCTAGATTTTTTTGGGTGACTAATGGTTTGGATTTAAAAAAGAAAGGAAAAGAGTGAAAGGTGGCAAAATAGCATTATTTAATATTAATTACTCTCTTTCCTAGCTATTTCCTCACAAATTATTCACAAAAATACCCCCATCACTCCTTGGCCGAGCTCACCCCCCCATTTCTGTCCAAAACATTTCCAAACTCATTTCTCTCTCATTTTCTTTTGAAAACACAAAAAGAAATCCAAAAATAAATCCAAAAATTCCTATATAAATATTAAACCATTTTTCCTTCACTAATCCTTCATGGATCTTCATCAAAGTTTGATTTTTGGAGGCTAAAGTGATGGATCTAATTTCTTTTTGGTGTTCTTGAGGAGGTATAATTTCTTACCTTAATCCATAATTAATTGCTTTAATCTTTAACTAGCTAATTTAGTTAACTATTTAAGTGCTTAGTTTAGCATTTAATTCATGATTAATTCATTATATTTGGTTTAAGAAATTCATGTTAGGGTTAAATTTTGATTAAGTGATTAGTGTTTAATTCAAGTGTTAAATTGTGTTTTGGAAAAGAATAATCTAGTAGAAAGTGTTAAAATTTGCTAATAAGCATTTTATTTAATTAAGCAAAATTGCTTACTAGATTTTTGCTAAAACATAATTAGCGAGTGTTAAAAATATAGGATTGGTTTAGATAGCTTAGTTAAGCTATTTTAAGGTATTTGTAATTGTTAGATTTGTGTTATCTTGAATCTAGTGCGATATATTGCGATAGGTTGCTTACTAGATTTCGGTGTTTTCCGACGTAGGGTTCGTTTGGTAGTTGCGAGGTTATATCCAGTGTATTCCTCGTAATTTTTGTATTGTGTTGCGCGATCGGGACGATCGGGGTCCAGAATTGGTGTTTTGTAGTTTAGCGACCCTAATTAGGGTTTTGGCCGGTATCGTGCGCGATAGATGCGCTAAGCGCGCGGTGTAATTTTCCGGGCGTTTTCGCCGCGTTTCGTTGTCTTTTCGTCATTTTATGATATTTAGCTTATGTGTTGTATTTATGAAATTTTAGGTTCGCAAGCAGGGATTTCAGGTGCTGCGGACAAGGGGAAGCAGGTGGTCGGATTTTCTTAGCTCGAGACCATCGGTGAGTAGATTTAATATCTACGGGGAAATCGCCCGTATGGCGTTATGCGTCGGGGCGAATATGATATGATGGCTGCATGTATTTGCATATTAGTTACTTTCATATGAATGTCATTGCATAGCATTATCTGTTGTACTTGACTCGTACCTTTAGATATAACACATTACTGACGGTTCATGTTGCACGAGCACTAAATTGTATGCTGCACCCACACCGTCTGTAATTACCATGACACGCACAAACACCTACATATGTGATATGATAGTGGATAGGAATGATTGGAGTAGTAACTCTTATTCTATTGTGCATATGAAATACTGTGGGCACATACATACGTGATATTGCATTGGGCAGGAATAGTTAAGATAGTGAACCTTATTCCACTTCACTTATATCTTGCTATAATTACCTATACATCATGCATACCTATTGACATGTACACCCTCGTACTTGATTACATGTAGATACTTAAACCCTGCTACACTTACATGTACACTTCATATAATACTGCATTTATTTTCGAAGGAATTGGGAACCGCATGATATGTTTTTAAAGCTAGATTCAATTTAAAGAGCGGTTTTCCCTTTATATGCTCATATTGATATTTTATGTTGCATATATCAGTTTTATATGGATTTTACGCATTGAGATATGGATTTCATATGATTTATGGATTTGAGAACCGTGGGGGATATTTTCAAGAAAACTTTGTATTGTTTGAAAAACCCGGTTTCTCTTGATATGATATTTGATGCGTCCACCATGTGATTTCTCGGTTATGAGATTTGGCTTGTGATACCCGATTCAAGGAGCGGGATGCACCGTCTGCGGGTACATGGTGGACCCGGTATGGTACCCCGGGATGAGTGGTGATTTCGTGGTGTAGACGATAAACCTGACGGTGGGACCACTACTTACCGGTGATTGTATTTGGACTCAGCGGTTATCATGGAGATACCGACCGGAGTGAGGTATGCCATATCGTCAGGGCTAGTCATGGTGACAGCACCTGAGTTATGAGGATTTACGTGTCGATGCTAGACACGGGTTTCATGATGTTTCGAGTGTCGGTGTTGGACACTCAGGTTTTCGTGAGACATACAGGATTTGAGGGCCGATCTGAGGATGCGGTGTCTGAGGATTTGGGATTTGATGTGTCAGTGAGGGACACTGGTGTTTTTCCATGCTGATGATTTTTGCATGAGATTTTATATTATATCATTCCACACTCAGGATTATGTTGATATGCATTGTTTCATGTAGTTGTAGTACCCTGATGATGTACCTTTACATGATTGTTGCATATTCACCTATCATACTTATGCTATCGGATTACTTGTGATAGATAGATCGCTGTTCGTGCATACTTGCGATTACTGTATGATGTTATTTACTATTCACGAGTTGGCAACTCACCCCCGTTGTGCCACAGTGTTGTGCAGGACTTACCCTCTGAGTAGTCGCGGTAGGGCATCTTTTCATCTCTACTTTTGCGGATACCGCTACGATTGGCTGTGAAGCCTTGCTTTTATGTGGGTTGCGGTTATCTGTTTGTACTTTGTATATTTTTTGTTGGATCTACTATTCTCCATCTACCACTATGTTGTATATGACTTAGAGACGACTTGTGAGGATTCAGTGTTATTTTGTGGTGACTTTGGGAGCCGTGCTCGTGGGAGCCGGTTTTGTTGAAAAGTTTTACTTCTTTATGCAGTTTCCTTTTATATTTCTTTGCTTCGGCGTCGTATATATGTTGTGGTGGTTGTCTCCGCCGTTGGGCGTGATTTGCTCCCGTTTGGGATGCTTTTATTATTATCTATGTTGTACCCGTTTTCGGGGTTAGTTTTTACAAAGGAGGTGCTGCTAAAATTTTTAAGAACGAAAACTAAACTTAAAGAATTTTTTTACTTGAAAATTTCCGAATGTTTAAAACTATGTTTTTCTCCGTTGATCCAGTTTTGGGTGGTTTAGATTTCTGGGTTTCGGCCTACTTAAGTTGCGTGCGCCTTTAGACGTTACGTAGTTTAAGTGCCGGTTACGGGCCAAATTTGGGTCGTGACACAAATTCATCCTAACTTTTAGTTTATGTTTTGTAAATTGAATAATTCAAAATCTTGTTGCCGTATATGATTTATTGCTTAGCCTTTTAAATTGTCGCATAATTTATAAACCAAATCAAAATGAAAATTAAATCTTTTAATGCAAGTTGAACTATACTGGATGCGTAAATGAAAAACAAATCAAACTCATTAAGAAAACTTAACACTAATTAAGATATAATATTAATTACAGTAATTAAGAGATCTTAATTAAGACCAGATATTAATGAACCGAGATACTAATTAAAAAACGATTAAATGGAAAGTTAAGGGAAATCTTAAAATTTAGATTAGAAACATAAGTAGGGTTTTATTTTTCATTTAATTAGTAACCTTAAAATCGAAAGATTTTAAACTTGTTTAGGATCGACCAATAGTTTCTCGTTTGACAACTGTGTGAATGTGTGTGTGTGTGTATGTGTCCTTGTGTGTAGGTGTGTGTGTGATACTGTGTGCGCGCGCACACACACAAACACAAATACTTGTATGTGTGTTTCTGTGTGTGTACACACATGTGTATACGCACACATACACACATAAACAAGCGAACAAATTGCAAGAATTTATGGCATTTCAGTATAATTAGTAAAATTGAGCTGATTTATCGATTTCTTGCTCATTTACAGTGCTCCCAGTTTATTATTGACATCTAGTTAGTAGATATCTTATCACAAATAATCCAAGCAGCCATTTCAGTCTCTCTTCCTCCATCATATCATTTTTCACATCAAAAAAATGGATAGAGAAGGGGACACAATGCACAACACTCAGCGACGTTCGATGAAATAATATTCCAAATTGGAATTTAGATGAAAGTATGTTATCGAGCGCCGGCTAGTGATGTACCTTATATCTCACCTCTATCCATCTTTTCGATGTGAAAAAGGAGTGGATAGATGGAGAGAAATTGGGATGGTTGCCTGTTTATTCGTGACGAGAGATTTATTAGCTAGTTTGTTTTGTGCCTTGTGTCCCACTCTTTATCCAGCATCGGAAGAAATATGGAGTCTGCCTGCAGTAGGACGATCGACCAAGGAACTTGTGTTTGAAGGGTAATATTTTCTTGATATAGACCATCTTTTGTTAATATAGCTGATATCATAACCTTATTTGTGCGATTTAATATGATTTATAGGACTGTTGGTGACTCTGAAGATGCTGTTGTATACAATTGTGTTCATCCAGAGCTTAACCTATCAAGGGAAGAAAGTGTTATATGTAAGTTTGATAATCCTTAATTCATATACAATTTTCATATAATTATCGAGAATATATATTGTGTACTAATACTTGTCTATTGATAACACTGTAGTACATGATCGAGATGGAGTCGGATGAGGATGAAGTTCCGATGGCGATGGCAGCGGTGGGATGCTGTTGAAGAACGCATATATATGTGTTAATTAGTGCAGCTAGCAGTTTTGTTTAATTTCGAAGATTTTGATTTCAGTTCATATGTATTTATTTATTTATTTGGATTTGCAGGGTTCGCATGGTTGAGTGAGCTAAGATTACGCCCGCGTGCGATTTAGAGGATTTTTCGTATTGTTGGACATATAGAATACGTAATGTATTATTTGTATTCAAAACAATATTGTTTATGTGTGGATTTGGAAGGAGTTTCGTATTGTTTGACATATTGTATTATTTATTACGATTTTAGTTCTATATGTGTTGTTTGAGTTGTCGAAATTGTTGGATACGTATTGGTTTGTGATCGAAACGCTTTTTTGCATAATTTATTGTGATTAATTGTATTATTGTATAGGATTCTTGATTTTCTGTAATTTTTTTTCAAAATAAATGGGTATCAGCGACCGTTTAAGCTACAGAAACGGTCGCTAATACCAACATTAGCGACCGTCGTTTGATATCAGAAAACAATTAAGATAGTTGGGTTGTTCACATGGCAGCTTATTGGCGACCGTTAGTGACGGTCGCTAATGTTACATTAGCGACCGTTTTCATTAGCGACCGTTCATAAACGGTCTCTAATACAACTATGAGCGACCAACTTTTCTGCGACTGTATATTAGTGACCGTTTAAATTTTAAACGGTCGCTAATACTATATAGCGACTGGAAACTATATATTAGAGACTGTATGGTACGGCATCTAATATATACAGTATCTAGTAGTGCACGACGAGATCTCCGCCACTCCACGCCCCACATTCCACCCTAGCGTATCTCGCCATTAATGAGCGTATCTTGTCATTAATGGATGTATCCCGCCATCAACGCGAACGTAACGCGGGGGGTAACGGACGGCGAGAATCTCGCTACAACCCATTGAGATCCACACGCTCAAACTTCACCACCAATCTCAACCGTTCAGTCCCGTTGGCCACAAGATCGACGGAGGATAAAATTCTAAGGAAGATTCCGACCTCCATCACTTTCAATTGTAAAGGCTATAGGTAAAACGTTGTTCCAATGAAAAAATATATTTTACATGCATTGCATCGAGGAGTACAAGCAGCCAAACCCACCTTTTAACTGAGATGAACATGGCAGGCTAGCATGCAAGGTTGCCCGGCACCAGCTAAGAAGCGTCTGAGAATGTCTAAGAACCCCTTTTATAAGCTGCAAATTTAATCTAAGAGCCCCTTTTATAAGCTGCGTATTTAGTTGTTAGGGCAACAATGAAAAATGATAAATGAACAAGAGAGCGTCTGACAAAAAAGATGACCACCTTTTCGTTCATTTATTTTTGGGTTTTTTTTTGAAATATTATAATTTTAAAATTAAATTATAAAAATAGGACGGGGGGAATTTTATTTATGGGAATAGGGTGGTTTCAAACCAACCCCCCTGGCCCACCCCCACCCCCACCCCCAGTATAGGGGGCGGGTTCCCAGAACCCGCCCTCTATAGTTTTCTATAGAGGGCGGGTTCTGGGAACCCGCCCCCTATACATTTGTATAGGGGGCGGGTTCCCAGAACCCGCCCCTTTTTTTTATAATTAAATTAATTTTTAATTTTAATTATTAACGTTTATAATTATAATATTATTATTATTATAATTATAATTATAATTATAATTCTTAAAAATAAAATAAAATTAAATAGACAAAAAAAAATATTTAAATTAAATAATAAAATTTCACTATATCAAATTTTTTTTTACAGAATGAATCCGTCAAAATTTACAATGCCAAAAAATCCTATCTATTCGTAAAATGTATATGCTATTTTTTTCCTTTCCCTTTTTCTTTATGAAATCCGAGAAGGCTTGACATAAGCCTATGCCTCCTGGGATGACTGGAGGAACCACCTGTTTCTTGGATAGATGGCGGTGGCGGCGTCGGCGTCTGCTCTGCTGCTTCGGGTTCGGGTTCTGTTTCAGCTTCGTCTTCAGCAACGTCTTGGACAGGCTGTTGATCCACAAATCCTGAACCTGAATGTGGGACAGGTGTCGGATATGTGTTGCTTCCCAACAAATTTGCGTAGGACGCTAAATCCGAAGCCCAACTGGACAGTTGTAGCGAAGAACTTGTCCCGGTTTCATGCGGCTGATTTTGCACAAAACCTTGGCCCCATGGCTGCGCAAATCCTGACCCCCAAGGGTGCTGTTGTTGCGCTAAACCTAACCCCCAAGACGGCTGTTCTGCAAAACCTGATCCCCAAGACTGTTGTTGTTGCGCCTGTCCGGTATGCCAGGGTTGCTGTTGACGGTATGGTGATCCAAACCACCGATCCTGCTGCGCTGGATCTCCTTGATGCTGCGGCTCTGGTGCCGGGTCATACTGCGGCTGCGGTGCCGGGTCATACTGCGGCTCCGGTGCCGGCTGATACTGCGGCTCCGGTGCCGGCGATAAATGTTGAGAAATACCATATGAACCAAGTACACCACCAATAAATTGGTCGAGATTTGAAAATTGAGCCTGAGATGCCGGACCAGCATCAGTCGGGTATGGTTCCTGCACCATTGTTTGTACGAGATGCAACCCACGAGCCTGTCGTTACATTAGAAATAAGAAATAAGTATTGACTCATACCGCCGGATGTTAAAAAGTAATATGATATAAAGAGGGCGGCTTACCAAATCTCGTTCCATGTGGCCTCTAGGCTCGTACCGCGAGATGTTTGGGAAGTTTTTGGGAGGAGCAGAAAGATATCTTATGGTGACACGCTTATACCACTATAGATATACTTTGGTAGCGTCGGTAGCTGTGTGGTCACCTATTTGCTGTAAGGCAATACTATGCTGCCTATCCTCCCATCTCAGCAAATACTGATGATGATGCTCCCTCCAATCACGCTCCGTATTTCCTCCTCGCATGTCTCCCTCTATTGTCATAGGCGAAGGCGGCGGGACAGGAATATGTTGCAATCTTTCAAACTGCCGCAATACCCTATCTGGGAGGTGCATAACAACGACATTGATGCAGAGGAGTGGGCATCGAGCCCGCCAAACCGGCTCTCCTTCGAGACAGATGCCGGGTAAGTTTTCTAGACGATCTGCTGTATAAGGCGTCCACAGAAACTGCGCAAATAACATAGTAAAAAAATTATGATTTAGGTATTTTCAAAATTATAAAACAAATTAAATTACCCAAATTATGATTACCTGAGCCGCCTCCATGCGATCCAACTCATCTCTATAGTACCTAAGCACTCGACGAGGAGCCTTATACGCTTTCTTCCCATTCCACCAGCAGCCGAGCGGCTTTCCGGGGTTATCCAAGCCAGTTATTTTAATATTCTCTGGTCTTCCTATATACATATGCTCCCACGACCAGATCTAGAAATAAAGTTTTAGATTATAAGAGAGAAAACCAATATTGCAAAATTCTAGCTGTGAAAAATAAAGAATTTACCTGAAGTAATGTACTGCATCCACAAATTTTATTCTTCGTAGGAGCACATGCTTTATCGAGTTCCTTATAAAGAAAGGCCAGGACCCCTGCTCCCCAAGCATATTGGCCACAGACATCAAAATCCGCTAGGAAGCCAAGGTATAACGGATGGACATGCGTTGCTGATTGGTCCGGCATCAACCAAGAACCGATCATGTACAGAATGTAGGCACGTGCATGTCTATCCAAAACTTCATCGGTGGCTTCATCAGGGATATTACTAAATGTATTTCTTAACCAGTTCAAATTGATTTTATACCCCTTACTGTGGCCTCCTGGTGCCTGATATTAGCATTTTTTTAAATATTAAAACTAGAAATAATGTAAAACATAAAATTGGTACACTAAATAGGGAAAGCAGAATGAAATTGTTTACCTGTCCGAGAGCAGACTCGGCATATGTATCCCAGTATGGGTGGTCGGTATCTGGACCGACAATTTTTCCTCCGACCAGCCCAAGCCCATTGACCCGTAAACCGAGTGAGAGGCCAATATCCTGGAGTGTGATTGTGGCCTCACCCCATCTTAGATGAAAGGTGTGGGTCTCTTTTCTCCAACGTTCGACCAGAGAGGTGACGAGGGCGTGGTCGATTTGGATATGCCGAATCAACGACGCTTCATAAAATCCGGCCCGTCTAAGCCGATGGTTTATTCGTTGGTCGCTAACTACCCATTTGTTTGAGCTATGCGTGACGACGGTGAGATTATCTCCATCCTGCAAAATTAAATAATGTTATTTTCAACTATTATAATAAAATGAAAGGTGTAATTAAAAAAAATTAACTAAGTTTAGAATATTTCCTCCCCGTGTAATATATTGAACGATCTGTGTTCGTGTTGATGCACAAGCAGAGATTTGTCGAGTGGTTGATTCTCCATTGAAATGTACTGGAGTAGAGATTTGTCGAGAGTTTTATGAAAGTTAGAAAGTGTGAAAGAAAGTGGGGTTGATGAAAGTGTGGATGCGGCTTTTATAGAGGGTGAACGGGTTCGAGGAACCCGCTACAGTCTTTATTCTCAAAGAGGGCGGGTTCCAGGAACCCGCCCTCTTCAATAATTCGTCAAATCAATTACTAATTAATGAAGAGGGCGGGATCCTAGAACCCGCCCTCTTCATTAATTACAGAGAGCGTTCTTATTCACAAAGAAGAGGGCGGGTTCTAGGAACCCGCCCTCTTCATTAATTAGTGAGAGGTCACATCAGTACTATTTAAGTACTATTTGTAACTTTTCACAACGTTGAACTTTGTCACTTTTGATTTGAATTATTATTTATAAATTATAAATAATATTCATATGTTGTCACATCAATAATATTCTGATGTGACATCAATTTCAGAAAGTAAGAGGGCGGGTTCCTGAAACCCGCCCTCTTCATTAATTTTGTTTGTTTATATTGTCTTGTCAAATCAATGTAGGTGTAAGTAAGTGTGCAGAAGTAACGTGTGTGCAGAAGTAACGTTGAGGGCGGGTTCCTGGAACCCGCCCTCTTCATTAATTTTGTTTTTTTATATTGTCTTGTCAAATCTACAGAACATCATATTGAAGAGGGCGGGTTCTTGGAACCCGCTCTCTTCAATATCTTGCCGCTATAAATATGTCTCCGCACTACCAATTTCATTTCATCTCTGTCAAATTTTCATCCTACACCGCTCACTATCCATTTACTTTTTGCAATTCTTCTCCACTATCAATTTTGTGTAAGTGTGGAGTTTTAGAAGAAGGTGAAGTTCCAGGAACCATATTCTGCGAGTATTCGAGCAGTAGAACAGTTCATAAAGTATTGGAAGTAAGCAATCTTCGAGTTTGAAAGTTTTTTGCAATTTCAGAACAATATAAAAAATATAACTGTTTTTTATGCAGGATTATGGCCTCCCCAAGTATATTTGTTGTATGTAAATACGATGGACAGGTTATCACAAGTGCACAAGGTCCCGAGTATATGGGCGGGTCTGCACGAATCATGCGATTGGAAGCATCAACGACTTATGATGAACTAGAGGCTAAAGTGTTCAAAATTACGAAATACGATCCCCGTGAAAGTAGGGTTAAGTTAAGTTGTATATGGCCTATGTTCAGTGGAAATGCATTGGTTGAAATTATAGACGATGCATCAATATCTTCGATGATAGATTTCGGTCTCTCGAGCACCCAGCATTCTTTCGAACTTTTGGTTCAGAAGGACCAATTGGAAGTATCAGATGTACCTCCAACGGGTAATTTTGATAGTAATGCTGGAGATAGTTCCTGGGGGTACGGTCACATGGTCAACGATGATGCCGTCAGTGCCGGTGGATATGACTATACACAACATTATTCAAATCTTCAAGCACATGGGTAAACATTTTATAAACCCATATTTAAACATTTTAGTAATACCTATATACTAATATTCAAACATTTAATAAAATGCATAAATCCAGGTTTCCCCAGTCGACTGCTGCAGTTACATGCACCCCAGAAGAACAGCAAGAATTACCATACACAGCCTTCCACAGGTAAATAAATTTGAAACAAGTGATGATTTAGTTACGAAAATATTAAGGAATAATATTATAATAACAATTTATATACTAAACGCAGATTTCCCCATACCTCCGCATCATTCCAACACGATCCAAGCAGCGCATTCCAAGCATGTCCGTCCACATCTTTCCGGTCTTCTCACCCCGAACCATCCACATTACACCGACCACAACCATCATACATTGCACCCGAGCCTTATGTTGCTACGGGTGATATTGATATGTGTGGCAGTGATGATGATGAAACCGGTGAAGATCATCAGGGGGAGGATAGCGTGGAATATGCTGCTGGATTGAATGAGGTAGCATTCTTTGATGGTATGATTGCGAATAACGATTTTGTCGAACTAGAAGATCCCGGCCTCGATCCGCTGGAAGATGATGGTTGGGTAGACTTAGCCGTTGCAGAAGTAAATACGGCACCCTATTTGGACGCGACAGCAGCAAGCGAAGATTGCATCAGCGTCGGGGATTTATTTCAGGAAAAAGGAGATTTTATTTGTAAGCTGAAGTCGTGGTCCATTCAGCAAAACGTTACATTTAAAACCGAAGAGTCAAATAAGACGTACTATACTGTGGTATGTACGAAAGCTCCTGAATGTCAGTGGAGATTGCATGCATGTTGTTCCAAAAGAGCCAAGGCTTGGAAGGTCACGAAATACAACCAAGAACACACTTGCATCAATTCTATCATGTTACAGGATCACCGGAATTGCACTTCATCTTACATTTGCTCGCTAATCATGCCCCTGATCCGTACAGATGTGGCGATGACTCCCCGAGAGATACGGCTCTTGGTTAGCGGAGAGCATAAAATTCAGATTTCGTATGTGAAGGCATGGGATGCTCGTAGAAAGGCTTTGTGCAAGATATTCGGGGACTGGGAAAGCTCGTACAACTCACTAGTCCCTTTTATGGAAGCCATGAAAGCATCAAATCCGGGGACCGTATACCGGTTAAAAACCACAGAAACAGACGTCGAGGGCTCTGTCAGGTTTCAAAGAATTTTCTGGTGCTTTGGTCCATGTGCGGCTGGTTTCACACACTGTCGGCCGGTATTGTGCGTTGATGGTACGTATCTATACGGTAAGTACAGAGGCTGCATGTTAATTGCTACAGGTGTTGATGCTAATAACGGTATATTTCCGTTGGGATTTGCTATTGTCGAGGGGAAAATACATCATCCTGGTCATGGTTTTTCCGCAACCTCAAAAATATCCCATCTGTTCTTCATAGAACGGATTTATGCATCATATCTGATAGACATCCGGGAATACTAGCTGCAATGAGATCTGTATTTCCGACGACCCCACATAGGTTTTGCCTACGACACTTCAGGCAAAATTTTGATCGAAAATTTAAAAATTCGGATCTACATAAACTTATGTACAGAGCCGGTGAAACGCCTGACCCTAATGTTCACGACATATACATGACGAAAATTGGGGAGATGAGTCAAGCCGCGAAAGCGTGGTTAGATGAGTATCCAGTACGCATGTGGTCACAAGCACATGATGATGGGTGCATATATCTCCTAATGACGACTAATATGTCTGAAAGCTTCAACGGGGTCCTTAAAGGGGTTAGAGGCTTACCGATACAGGGGTTGATTGTTCGAACATTTTTCCGGATGAATACTTATTTTGTGCACAGAAGAGAAAAGTCCTTGGCGATGGACACTCCGCTCACCGCGTATTACGAAGATATCTTTCGGAAAATAGAGCGCAGAGCACAATACTACAGATCCGAAAGGTTTGACACGGCGGAGTTTCAGGTGACGGGCGGTAATGGGAATCAATATACCGTGAACTTTAAAGATGAAGGGCTCTCTTCGTGTACATGCGGTCTTTTCCAGCAACAACATTTACCTTGTGCCCACGCAATTGCTGCTGCGAGCAGTATGCATACCTCACATTACAGTTTTGCTTCCCATTACTATACAGTTTCTAATTACCAAGATGCATACGATCCAAAATTTCATCCTATACCGGACAGTCGCTATTGGCACTATTATACTGCCAACAGACAAACACCGACTGTATTACCGCCGGAAAAAAATATAAGGCCCGGAAGACCTAAGGTACTTCGAGATCAAATGACAATGGATGCTGATCCTCAGCAAAGACAATCCAGATGTAGCCTATGCAAACAACCAGGCCATTATAGGACCAGATGTCCAGGATATGCATCAGGGGCGGGACCTTCAGGATCGTGACAAGTGCACTCAGATTTTTTTGTATTATAAATTTGACGGATTTATTTTGTTATTATAAATTCGACCGTCGATATAGCATATACATTTTACAAATAGATAGGATTTTTTGGTATTGTAAATTTTGACGGATTCATTCTGTAAAAAAAATTTTGATATAGTGAAATTTTATTATTTAATTTAAATATTTTTTTTTGTCTATTTAATTTTATTTTATTTTTAAGAATTATAATTATAATTATAATTATAATAATAATAATATTATAATTATAAACGTTAATAATTAAAATTAAAAATTAATTTAATTAAAAAAAAAAGGGCGGGTTCTGGGAACCCGCCCCCTATACAAATGTATAGGGGGCGGGTTCCCAGAACCCGCCCTCTATAGAAAACTATAGGGGGCGGGTTCTGGGAACCCGCCCCCTATACATTTGTATAGGGGGCGGGTTCTGAGAACCCGCCCCCTATACTGGGGGTGGGGGTGGGCAGGAGGGCTGGTTTGAAACCACCCTATTCCCATAAATAAAATTCCCCCCGCCCTATTTTTATAATTTAATTTTAAAATTATAATATTTCAAAAAAAAAACCTTTATTTTTTTATGTGAATCCCTACTCATAAACTTTCGGCAATAATGAGCCCAGGCAACTCCCATCCGCAACTCTCATCCCCACATTTCCAACATGACCCATTGGAGAAGTGTCAAGAACCCCACCTTTTCATTTTGGTTTGAAGATGCATGCTGATTTTTAAGGGTTTTTGCATCTTCGTCATGGAAAATCCCATTTTGGGCTAAAGTAGTGTCTCTTGATCATCCTTTAGTTCGTACGGTCTTGAGAAATTATTACTGTTTGAACTCGAAACGGAAAGATATAAAAAGTAGTAATTAAATTATGATATCATATCATGCCTCGAGAGCTTTCTAGAAAAATAGTTTGGTTTTAAAAAGATGGTTGTTCACAAATTTGAAATCCTTCTATTCTCTCACAATCATACACACACACACACATATATATGTATATATGTTAAATCCATGGCCTATTTTTTTCAAAATAAATCTTGTTTCAATAAATATTTTTGAAAATAAACATAGCAGAAATTTATAATCAAAGTATACCTCATTCAGCCACGTAATGTTGAAAATGCTCGCTAACTCGTTATTTTCACTACAAGTAACATGCCTAATTTGTCGGCCTAAATCTGATGAAATAGGTCTATTTTATCAGTTATTACCCAGACGAAATAGACTGCACCGTAATATGTTTATTTCGTTAGGTTTTTTATTTATTTGTCGGACTTATTACGACAAAATATCTCCATATTCGACTGATAATTTGAGATATATTCCGTCGGGTAATGTCTGATTAAATAGGTAATTAGGCTTCAACCGACATGATAGGTTATTTACAGTGAAAAAACAACAAATTGAAAAGATCTTCACGGCCGCGTACAAATTTATAACCTGTGACATCAACATTAGTTCGTAACAACAAACAAAGACTAACAATCCAAACCCAATTTACGATATATAATAAATATATTAAATACGACTACAAACCAATACGACGCAATCCAAACCCAAATCAACACATAATAAATACAACGCGCACGACTATAAATTTATATAATTCCGATACAAATCTCATACGCACTACTAAAAACTTACACGAATCCGATATGCACAACTAAAATAGAATCCTGCCAATGAGCTATTGCTCAGTTGGTATAGGCACTTCCCCTCTTGAGAAAAGTGCGGGGTTCGAATCCTAGAAAACCAAGATGGGAAGTG
Organism: Agapanthus africanus; assembly: GCA_030015575.1. Classification (NCBI taxonomy): domain Eukaryota; kingdom Viridiplantae; phylum Streptophyta; class Magnoliopsida; order Asparagales; family Amaryllidaceae; genus Agapanthus; species Agapanthus africanus. The sequence goes on along the minus strand of CM057348.1, from coordinate 12,528,538 downwards.
GTCACAAATTAACGTTTTCGGGGCAAATTTGTGGGTCTCCTTGGTATGTGTACGGTGTTGTGTGCTTATGTGTGGTGTGTGTGTTTGTGTTGGGTGCATAGGCTAGGGCTTACGGGCCAGTGCCAAAAAAAATCCGATACGTAATGAGGTGATAAAACAATTTTATTTATTTATATGTGGGTACAGGTCCATCCAATATACTTGAGCCGACTTGCTGGGGCCCATTTATATATTATAACCATACACCTCTCATAAATTTTTTATGTGGGATTTTTCTCACACATATCCCACATTCTCCATCACATGCAATGTTGTTGTCATGTGGTACAATACATGTAGAATTAATCTCTCGAAGGCATTTAGATGGTTTTCAAAGAGATGCATGACATATGTAGCGTGTATAGAGCTAATCTCTCATATGTATGCAGACGGCCCTCTCAGAAGTGCACGACACGTGTAAAGCTAATCTCTCGGAGACACAAATTGAGCTTAGCTCAATTGGTACCAATTCCATCTTTAATATGAGAGGTCGCAAGTCCGATCGCCGAAGGGGGCGATGTAAAAAAAAAACATTCTCTCAAAAGCAATGGGGTCAACAAAGAAAACAAATCTCTCAAAAGCATGTAGATGGCTCTCTCAAAGATACTACTAAGTATTCAAATCCACGATATCATGTTAATTTTTAATGTATGAGGGGATGTGATGATTTCATTTATACGAGTGTACACGGACTTTCAACATTAACGAGATCCATCCAAATAGACTTAAGCTGCTTAGTGGGAGGTTCATTTATATATTATACACATACAACTCTTATAGTTTTTCCAATGTGAGACCATTTCCACACATATATCAACAAAATTATATCACACTAATCCAAACCGTTAACAAGTTATAACATTAATTAGAATCTGATAGGAAATATTCAAAACATAGAATCCAACAAGGAGATAATATACAAGGGAAAAAAAGGATACATACGACCTCCGCCACACTCACTCGTTGATGTCTTGGTCATCCTCTTCATCTCCGCCGCCTTCTTCATCATCCTCTTGAGCTTCGTTATCGGATAGAAAAAGTTTCTATAATGTAAAAAAGAAAGAAAGATATAGTACATATGATATACAATCAAATAAACTAACATAATAGTATAACCGATTATCTGACTTATTTGCAGCTCAAGTACATTGTGTTTGATATAAGATTCTTGTAAATTTCCATATTGTAGCATAACTAAACATATTTACTACATAACTCAACAAAACAACTTAAATACAACTTATGTTATTTCTACGAATAGCTTACGCTGCGTTGTGAATTGATAACATTAGCATAGCTTCACTGTTTGTTAATAATATTTTAATTTTACATTAGGATTTTTATTATTAAATTAGATTTTGAGCTTCAATATATCAGGAAAATATAATATTTATGTATAATTTTTCCTTCAACTTTAGATCCTCCATAACTAAACGAAAGAAGGAAAAAACCCTAATTCCCCTTAATTATTTTAGGAATATTAGAAATATAAGCTTTTTAAATTGAAAATTAGGAATTTGTTGCCTTAAACTTATCTTGGACCTTAGTCAGCCCATAGGTTTGTATTGATAAAAAAAAGGATAAACATATTTGGAGAAGGAGTACTACTCCTATCGACACCTATTTCCTCTGCTTCTGTATGGAAACAGGAAGTCGACAAGGGATGTATGAACTGGAGCGATGTTCAGAGTGCCCTTCTTTTGCTGCAAAGTCAGGCACCTATTATTTTCTCTATAAACGCGCTGTTTACCTGCATCCAAACTCCTCATTAGATAGCTTACGAGTTTGATAATATTCCTTAATTTCCTAAGTACACTACAAGCTCCACTAATGAAATCTGCAATGAGCATAGAGCCTGTTTCTACTTCAATTGGATGAATTTTCAGATAGTAACATTGCAAAAAACCTTCTAGAATTGCCTTAGCTTCAGCTTCAGCCTCAAAATTCTGATAGCAGTAATTCCGGCAGCATTCCCTGTTTCACTTGGATGTGCAAATGTTTTTTTACTTTAATTCTGACCAGTGTTATGCACGCGCGAAGCACGTTTTATACAAAATATTCGCACGTTTTATACAAAATAAAGTATATTAAATATTTTATTGGTTCATTTTCATACAAAAATATATATTGAACTTCTATATAAAGAAAAATCAGATGACGTGTTTTCTTGAGAACGCAGTTATTGTCAAAATTATTAAATAATTTATAAAATTCATAAACTTAGAATGCTTAAAAGATATGAATGCTCACCTTATACTCCTTTTATTCTTCTTTCTTTTATTCTTCTTCTTCTTTCATTTTCATTTGTGATAGATGTTACTTGTATCAACATATATCCATGAAAAAAATTACCGCCGTCCTTACATAAAACCATTGCATGTTGAAAATTAAAAGCAATGAGCTGTGTGTGTGTGTGAGAGAGAGAGAGAGAGAGATCGAGAGATCGAGAGAGATTGATCGCCAACCTTCTTCTTCTTCCAATTGATATAACCTACGGGAAAAAATTAAGACATCTATACATTAATAACTTCAAACTAATATTTTTTTATATTTTTTGCGGGGCAGTGGGAAGGGATACCTTGACATCCTTCTTCTTACACATCTCATCTATCTTCAAATCACAACCGAGATCCTTCATTAGTTAGTTTTGTATTTCCTCCGTTAACAATATTTTGATAAACGCATGCAGTTTCTTTTTTCTTCTTCTTGTTATTTTTTTAAGCGTGCGGATATTGTGGGTGAGAAGTTGGAACGTGGCCATGAGATATGTGAAAGAAGTTATGGGGATGTGAAAAGTTCCAAATTTATTTTGATCGTGTAGAGTTTATTAGGGAATATATTGTAACTGTAAATTCTAAAATCTCTAATTTCTTTTTTTAATTTCAATTTAAATCAAAATAAAAATTCTCATATTTTGACACATCAATATTGCTGACATAGCAGAAAATTAGAGGGGTTTCTTTTGCACGTGCTATGTACACCCCTCCTTTGGTATTAATACTGTAGAGATATATTTTATTATTATTTTATTAACTTTTTAATAATTGTAAATCTTTTTTTTATTTTTACAACTAATTTACTTAAACTTGTGATTTATATCTTTTGTGTTTAGACAGGCTCCCCGAGCACTGAAGACTAAAGTTTTATCGCAATAAGCAGTAAAGTTTATTTCGGAAATAAATGTTATGTTTTTAATCATATTCCAAAATTCAGTATATCTCTTCTCATCGAATAATGGATTCTGTTTAAATATTCATTGTTCTTATAAAACATTTTAACATCCCACTAAAGAAAAGAAGAGGTAAGAAAATGAAGTGAGGACCATACTAATCGGCTACATACACAGTGATGATGCTCGATGTCGATGACTCCCCATATCATGATACGTGGCAGATGACGTGTCCCAGAACCTATAAGAAGAGATCAAGAACGTTACGTTGGAAGCACACCCCGGGCCTCCGACCCGAGGATGTTCCCGACCTTCGGTGGCCTTCCAGACCACCCCCAGCTCGTCTCCGAGCTATCACAGAACCGAGATGCCTCGGCCTCCCGCTCGTTCCCGAGCCTCCCGCCGAGCTTATCTTGCTCGGTCTCACCGATCGATCCACAGCACCGATCACAGACGTCTTCGCCACGGCTTCGCGAATCTCGCCGGACGCGAGATATCTGCCGTCCATGATCCCGCGTTTCACGCCATCATGATCCTCCATTCACGAGCATATCTCGTCACTAATGGGTGATCCCTCCTATCATGCGGGCGTGACGCCAGGGGCGTAACGGCTGGCGTGAATCTTGCGTCCGCCTGCCCACGGCTGCCACTACATAAACCCCTCTCTCAGACGACTCAAGTAAGCCAATTTTATCCCAATAGGACGATACTCTGCCAAAATACCTTGTCTAACTTGATCGTCGGAGGGTCCTCAGTAGTACAACCACCCCGGGACTTCTTTGCAGGTAGCTCGGCCTCAACCACACAAAACCCATTGAGATCCACACGCTCCAGGAGGCAACCCTACAACTCAATCTCAGTCATCCATCAGCGCTCGCAGCAGATCAACGGAAGATAATATCTGAAGGAGATCCAGAGATCCATCAGTTGGCGCCGTCTGTGGGAAATTAGTTCCACTCAACGAAAGTTCAGCTTTCGATTTTGACTTTATGGCGAGCGGTCACCGCGACGATCCAAGCACCAGCCGTCGGCTTCCCCGCGGTGGAGATGAGGGAGAATCCCCTCCTCCCCCGAACGCCATTCACGCCCTATCCACTCAGATAGATCGACTCGCGTCCGTCGTGGATGCACTCGTCCGTGTCCAAACTGCCGGACAAGCTCCCTAGGTCGCCTGTAACAACCCTAATTTTCCTATACACTTTTTCCTATACAAATTTTTTCAAAATATTTTTAAAATCCACAAAGGGGTATTTTAGCCTGAGCACAAGATTTAGGTAATTATTTTTGTTTTTAATTACAAGCTACAAGAATGAAATAACTCCATTTTTAGTGTACAAGAAATTACTTTAAAATTTAATGTATACTTGGGGTATTTACTCTTACTGCTATCATTTTAAGTAATTAAATAACACAATAATTACAAGAAGGAGCTTATAGCTCATTGGTCATACCTTGCACTGCTGAACCAAGCCATCGGAGTTCAAATCCCATACCCCACATTATTTTTGTATTTATTTTGTTTTATTTTTTTTTGGAAGTCAACGGTAAAAAGGCCATAACTCCCAAAATATGTACTGGACAACAAAAAGTAAAAATACCAAGTTGTTCCTCAGGAAAACCCCCGGCCATTGGACCCTTGACTCGGCCCGACTCGGCGCCTCCGGCCGGCGACTCGGCCGACTCGGTCCGGAGCCGCCAGCCGGACTTGGCCGGACGGCCGAATCACCAACTGAGAAAAGTTGTCTCTTGACTTGGTCAACCCTCTTGCACACTTATTACACCTGGATCGATTTTGATTTGGCCAATAAATCCCTTTTACTCCTAGGTTTAATGATTTTTAATGAATTTTTAATGTTTTTTATATTTTTTAAAATATTTTTTAATCCAAACCCTAACCCTAGCCTAGCCCTATATAAAGACCCCTATCCTATATCTTTTTCTCTCACAACTCTAAATTCACTCTCTCAAATTCTCGAGAACTCGGTACGAAGAGCGAGAAGCGAAGCGCTGCCGAAATCGACGACGGATTCCGGCGACCGGATCAGAACCTTCGCGACGTTTTCGACGAATCGACAACCACCACATCCCTTAGCTTCCTTAGCTTTTCCAAACCGTAAGTCCCACCTTCTTCTATCTCTCTTTTCTATAAGTATAAAAATACGACTTTTTGGAACCCGACGGAAATCGGACAAACCGATTTCCGATTCGGTTTTTCTATAAATTTCCACTTGTCACCTAATACATACTATCTACCCATATTCATGTTGACTATTAATCATCCATAAACCAATTTAATCAAACTTTTTCACATGAAATGATAAGTTCTTTGCAAAACCGTACTCTTTTCATAAAAATACCATGAAGTTCATTTTTCTTAGTTTAATTAATTCCCTCACTTCTAAATAGGTTTATCTTGATCACTAAACTTGTAAAATCCAATTTGAATGAAATTTCACACATAAAATGATAACGTTTTCGAATACCGTATTCTTGCGCTATAATACCTTTAAGTTTAACATAGCATGTTTTACCTTTAAACTTCACCAAAACTTAAAATAAGTCACGGGGTAATGACCTACCTCTACACACACTCAATATAACCCTAATTGATAAATATCAAAACACAGAATACGAAATTACATGACTTTTCACTAAAATACCCTAATCTTTATTTAAAGCTTTAAGTTGTAAACTTTTCTAGATAAAATCTTTTAATAAAATGAAAACACGATTGGTCATGGACATCGATCGTTTATCTAAACTGTCTTGTGGTGCCTAGGCAAATGTGTCTAAGGCTAGTGGTTTTTAATTAGGCCCACGACTGTGGTTCCTTCCCACTTACCTGGCACTTACATGGCCGCAATTGACGGTGAAGAGGTGATTTGAGGCTTCTAATGACTCATCGTTTAGAACTTAGAAATAGGCTAGTTGGTTTATGAAACCCTAATAACTAAAATACGGAAAACTGTACTCTTTTGCAAATAAATACCCCATATTTATAAAACCGTTTTCCCAAATGAAAAGTATTTGTTAAACCTAAGCAAAGCGCCGCTACAACCCACTTTTGGGGAACCTGTTAGGGATAGTACGGTTCATCGTGCACCCGCAGGCTAGTAGTGCGAGATTCAGACCTCCGCAAGGAGCATTCGGTCTCAAAAGGTTCAAAATACGATATTTAGGGAAAATGAGATTTTTCTAAATAAAATATTTATATAAAATTATTCATGTGTTAATATATATAATTATCATTTAAACATCTATTTTATCATAATATAAGTTTCCACAGTTTTTCTAAAAATTACAAGATTAAAAGTTACACTAAAATACCATGAATTTCAGATAAGATAATTAATACTTTTATTAGGATATATTCACTAGAATAACACAAATAAAATTCACATTCATTATAACAATTAAGACGATTATTAAATACTTGAGCTGTATTTTGAAAAATATACAAAAGTACTTTTTACATAAAACCCCCTCAAGTTTTACAAATTACAATAAGGCCCCTAGCTAATATTGAACTTCAAATTATCTTTCTTTTAGTCTGACTATTCCTGACTCGAATATGATTCAAGTCAATCTTTATTCTTTTATATTCCAATACAATTTGAATACATGAAACCCTGAATCCAGTTAACAATATATTCTTTTGACTGAATCAAACCATGGATATTCATCCATTATCCTGATATTCCATTTACCTGATTATACAGTTGCAACATGTTTACTGATATCATGGTTTTGGTCAGTCATCCAACTTACATATTCCAATACTACAATACTGTTAAAACATTACGGTGTTTAAGGGGTAGATTGGTACGAAAGGTGTTAAAGGTGGCACGAGGTGGTCAAATTAAGACACCTAACCTGAATCCTATTGATGTTGTACCATGGCATAATGGTTCATTGTACTTTCCTTTTGCCCTGATCTCTAGCATATAGAGATCCCCCTCGTATACACTGGCATCCTTCTGTACCAAGCTATAAACAACAGCGTTACACAATGTTCCATAATATTCAACAATATAATACTTTAGAAAATACTGTTACTCTATCATTCTCATTCTTCTTATTCTTTTGGGACTTACCGAGCGACCTGTTCGCTGACGACATTCTATCTCTTTCTTTTTTGAATGTCGTCAGGTGTGTTGGACCAAGTTGAGATCGAGCCCACCGGTGAAGATTTGGAGCAGTTCCAGGCAGACCCAGAGCTCTAGATAATTGTACCTTGTTCTTTCCAGTTTATTTCATTTCCTGTTAAGCCACTGTTCAGGCATTGTTTTTTTCATTCCAGTTGTATTTTTCTTTTCCTGCATTGTAAAAAGAATGTTATTAATAAAAGTTGCTGTTATTTCCATATTATTCGTCTCTTGTGATTTACTTTATATTGCTTAGTTACGCTTAGCGTATATACTTCTGAGTATATATGTAGCAGGCCTCGTCGCGTCCACTTCTCCGTACACTGGGAAGCGGGGCGTGACATCGCCGCTCCCCCACCTCGGGACCGGGACCCCTACAGAGGGAGATAAGACTCTGCCCACGTTGGCACGACCGAACACCGCCTCGCTGTCTCCGGCGGCCGCAGATCCCCGAGCCGACGTATTCAACAACCCGGTGGGTGCCGCACAGCTCAACACCGAGGTCTTTCGTAAGAGCGCCTCGCCCGGAGCCCCATCGCGCCCCTGTCTATCACGAAGATGTGTCGGTCAACTCTCCTGCGCCCAGGCGTGACCGACACCCCATCCCTCGACGGGGTCGCGCGCATGGGACTCGCCACGGCAGCTCGAAGACGAGCTCGCTAGCGGACCTGAGGAACCTCATCGAACGGAACCGGGGCCTTAGCCAGGCAAAGGTCTCCGGCAGCAGAGGCCAAAAATCAGAATGTGCCGAATCATCGGGATACCACGGCCGACTCAACGCCCTCGAGAAAAAGATCGAAGGCATGCATTGGGAAAGTTTTCATTCAAGCGACGGGGCTAAATATACCACCGACTCACTCACAAAACCCTTCACCGAAGAGCTGCTCGCCATCCACGTCTCCTCCTGGAACAAGCCCCCGAAAATCTCGCTCTTCGGCAGGAAGTCCAACCCGAAGGACCATCTGGATGCGTTCATGGTCGGGATGAGTTTCCAGGACTGTTCCGACGCCGCACAATACCGCGCTTTCCCGGCCACTCTCATCCGCTCCGGACGAGACTGGTTCTGAGGACTCGCGCCGCGCTCAATCTCTACCTTCGATGAGCTGGCCACCCAATTTCCCGGCCACTTCATCGGGAACAGACGACAGAAGCGGACCGTCGACCATCTCTTCACCATAAAGAGCGGGGACAAAGAATCCTTCAAAAGATACGTTACCCGCTTCTACAACGCCCTCCTTGAGGTCCCGGAATACAGGGACAAAACGGTCATTACGACACTTAGGTCGGGTCTTAGGCACAAGGAGTGGCTACGCTCCTTTGTATTAGAGCAACCTAAGACCATGGTCGAGGTAAAGGCCTGAACCAAACGTAAGATCCAGCTTGAATCCGAGGTGAACGCCAACATGCCCCGGACAGAACAAGCTGATCAAAAGAAAATGGCCCGAGAAGAGAAAAAAAGATTGAGCGGCCAAAGCCCTACTCCCCGAAGTTTCAGTAATACACCCCGCTCAACGTCTTCCAGACGGTACTGCTGGAGGAGGCTAAAGGCTAGAGGTTCTTCAAACCTCCCCAGTCTCGAACAAGGCAGCAAAGCGCAGCCGGGGTCCCTACCGCGGCTTCCACAGGTCGCAGGGCCACTCCACTGAGAACTCCAAATAGCTCCAAGACTACATCGATGAGCTAATCCGCTGTCACACCCCGCTTCCTAGTATACGGGCAGAGGACGCGACGAGGCAGCTACGTATTTACTCTAAAGTAAACACGCTAAGCGTATCTAAGTAATATAAGTAAAATGCACAAGAGACGGCATGTAAAATAAACAGCAACTTAATTTATTAACATTCTTTTTCTTACAATATATCTGAAAAGTAAATACATGGAATGGAAAGCAATACCTAAACAGTGGCATAACAGAAATGTAAAGTACTGAAATGAAATGTGTACAAGTAACTAGAGCTCCGGGTCGAAAGCTAGCTGATCCAAGTTCTCGAAGGTGGGCTCGATCTCCTGAAGGTCCGAATCACCCGACGACATTCCAAAGAAGAAGAAAGAGAATGCCGTCAGCGAACAAATCGCTTGGTAATTCCCGTAAATAGAAAAGAATGGAATAGACAGAATAGAGAGTATATTGTTATAATGTTGTATTTAATATTAATGTTGTTGTTTGTAGCTTGGTACAGAAGAGCCCAGTGTATACGAGAGGAGTCTCACTAGACCAGAGACTACGGTATCAAGAGTACAAGGCTCCGTCGATAATACCCGGAACAACGGCAATTGAATTCAGGTTAGGTGTCTTATGGTTGCAGTCTCGTGCCACTTCTAATACCTTCCGTACCAATCTACCCCTTATAAACCCCGTGATGTCTTGATTGTATTGTTTGAATTATATATTGTATATAGATGGATGAGTTGCCGAAACCATGATATCAGCAAATGGATGTATCTAGAGAATCATGTAGATAGATGTAAATCCATGGTTCGGTTTAGTCAATATAGATTGAATAGATTGAACAGATTGAATATGTGGATTCATATCGAATTGTAGTTTTGTAATTTCATACTTGAATCATATTCAAGTCAGATTAATTATATCGAGACTCGGTCTGAGTCAGACAAAAAGAAATTGAATCCTGAATTATATTTTGATGCTATCGGTAACCGCTGCACATAGACGGCAGGATTTATGTCTTTTTCAAAAACCATTACCTTTTTGATAACACCGTTTGTTAAGTTGTCTACCTTAAATAGGCAAGCACCCATATCTCCGACTCGCTAAGGCTCAAGAGACTGGTCCCGCTTAAACCTATATTTACTAGGGTCCTTATTGTAATTTAGTATAACTTGAGGGGGTTTTATGTAAAAATAATTTTGTATAATTTTCAAAATACACCTCAAGTATTTTATTATCGTCTTTAGAGTTTTCATGGATGTATATTTTATCAATGTGATATTTCTAGTGAATAAAACCTAATTTCATAATATATGGTATTTATTTGTAATATTGGAAGTGTATGGTATTTTCTTGTAAATGAGGTGTTTTTCTTGAATTTTGTAAATGTGGAATTTTATAAATATTAAAAATAGATATTTTGATATTGATTACATATATATTTATTTATTAAAAATATAAGTTTTAATTATAATAGAAATCACAATTTCTAAAGAAAATTATATTTTAAATCTTTCGAGATCATATGCTCCTTATAGAGGTCTGCATCTCACTCTACTAAGATTGGGATGTGCGATAATCCGCACCATACCGAACAGCTTTCCCGAAATGGGCTGTAGAGGCGCAATTGCAAAGATTTGTTAAAATACACATCTTGTAGAAAAATGTTTTTATAAGTCGGAGGTAGTTATGTGTAAAATCGTATTTTTCCCAAATTCTATCGTGCTATATTACATATGAGTGTTGTGAGAAGGTAGGTCATTATCTCATGAGTTTTCTAAAACTAGCTGTTCCCCTCCGAAAGACGGCGCGCAAGACGTGATGTCTTGGTACTGAGATTCGGGGCAGATACTAATTGGTGCTATCCGTCCACCTCTCCGAAGATGCCAAGTTGATTTATGGCACCATGTATCGAAGGTTTAGACGGATGCGGCCGATGTAGCAGACTTCGTCAGATTCCCCCTCGTTTGAGGGGTTTTTGATTGTGGGGACGCTCTTCCCTGCAGGCGCAAGCCCCTGCAGTTAATTACGCTACCGCATCGCGGTAACAACTTTCTCCTTCTCCAGATGGTCACTTCGTGTCGTGGTTGTTTGTTTTGTGTTTTGTTGCCCGTGGATTGTTTACGGAGACCGAGTTATGTCGTCGCCCGTAGGGCGTGGATTAGTCCAAATCCGTGTTTTCTTAGATTTGGGTTTGGGGTTTTGGTTTGAGGATACGTTAGCCATATTTGAGGCTAAGATCAACTCAAACGTTTGTTAAGGATACGTTAGTCCTGTTTGAGACTAAGATCAACTTAACGGGATTGTTTAGATCCGACAAAAGAGCATTTGGGCTCTAATGTTCCAGTTTAGGGACATAGTGATCCATTAAATGTATGGCCGTCGGGACCCATCACCTCTCTGACGACGTTGAAGGATTACAACGACAGGTGTCAGAGGAGTTCAGAGATGTACCCTTGAACCAAAGTTGATTGGGGGGATTCATAGTCCAATTTGGGACTAAAGTCTGTTTGAAGGTTTAAGGATACGTTAGCCATATTTGAGGCTAAGATCAACTTAAACGGTTGTTAAGGATACGTTAGTCCAGTTTGGGACTAAGATCGACTTAACGGGATCGTTTAGATCCGACAAAAGAGCATTTGGGCTCTATTGTTCCAGTTTAGGGACATAGTGGTCCATTGCCTAGTTTAGGGACATGGAGGTCCATTGCCAGTTTAGGGACATTGCGGTCCATTGGTAGTTTAAGGACATTGCGGTCCATTGGTAGTTTAAGGACATTGCGGTCCATCGGTAGTTTAAGGACGCATAAGTCCATGGGTTTAAGGACCCCACAGTCCATATGGGTGTGTTTAAGGACGCATTAGTCCGTTAGTTTAAGGACGCATAAGTCCGCGGGTTTAAGGACCCCACAGTCCGTATCTTAGTTTAAGGACGCATAAGTCCATGAGTTTAAGGACCCCACAGTCCGTGTTGATGTGTGGTTGTCGGGACCCGTCACCTCTCTGACGTCGTTGAAGGATTACAACGACAAATATCAGAGGAGTTCAGAGATGTACCCTTGAACCAATGAGTTGGTTGAAAGAGCAGATGTGCTCAGTTCAAGATGATTTGAGGACTTATGCCAGTTTGGGCTAAGTCCAATTATGTTTGAAATATTGGCCCTTCGTTGGCTCATTGAAGGAGAGGCTTTGTCTCTAGAAACTTAGCCAATTGGGCTGAAGCTAGTGTTAAACACTAGAAACCAACAGTGTTGAACACTGGGAATAAGATAGCAAGTTAGTGTTAAACACTAAAAGATAATCGGTGTTAAACACTAGGAACAGTGTTTTCAAATTAGTGTTAAACACTAAGCAAATCAGTGTTAAACACTGCAAATAGAGTTTTCCAAATTAGTGTTAAACACTAAAAAAATCAGTGTTAATCACTGAGGACAAAGTCTTCGGATTAGTGTTAAACACTAAGGGGAGAGGGGTCACGTGTGGACACGTGAGAGCGCCCTGATTTTCCTTATCTTATTCTGCAGATCAGTGTTTTAACTCTTTTAATTCTGACGGCCATCACGTGTGAGCACGTGATGGAGGCCCCCGCTCTGGTCTGTTGGAATGCTCATTAGGGGTCACGTGGTGACACGTGAGGGCGCCCTAAATGCGGAGCCACATCTCCTTTGTTTTATCCTCAAATCTGTGAATAAGTGTTAAACACTTTTCCTTTTTATTTCGAGCATCACGTGTTGACACGTGATGAGGATTTATGCGCTGACTGTTAGAACGTTTGCTAAGGGGTCACGTGGTAAACACGTGAGAGCGCCCAAAGCTTTCATTCCCTTTGCTTTTTATTTCTGCGTTCTGGGAGTCACGTGGGAGCACGTGGGGTGATGCTTCAAAGTTCTTTGCAGGGGATCTTTTCAAGGGTCACGTGGGGGCATGTGACCCTAGTTCTTTTCATGAACAGAGATCTTTTAAGAATTGAATTCTTTATAGGGTTGAACCCTAATTATGATTTTGAAGGAATTGAATTCCTATCATGAAAGAATTAAATTCTTATTTAGGATAAAACCCTGATTTCTTTTCAAAGGAATTAAATTCCCAGATATGTAAAAGAATTAAATTCTTGATTAGGGTTAAACCCTAGTTTTTAGGAGAATTAAATTCTCAAAACTCAATTCCCCTTCTAAGTTTAGGATCTGCATGGCAGGATCTCGACCCGATGAGAATTAAATTCTCAAAATCTGGGGAGATGTGCTCTGTGCAGATCTTCAACCAGAAGAAGAACTAAGTTCTTTTTTGTATAAGAGTTAAACTCTTGGATTTTGAGAATTAAATTCTCTGTTTGAAGTTTATCTTTTTCCCTTTTCTCACCTAGGGTTTTCTTTGTTGAGAATTAAATTCTCCTTTCTTTTCTTCCCTCTTGAGAATTAAATTCTCCTCTCTCTGTTTTTCTCTCTAAAAAGTAGATCCCCCTTCTCTTCTCTTCTTGGCTCCTATTTATAGGAGAAGGAAGAGAATCAATTTGTTTAGCAAATCTCTCATTGAGAGATTTGATTTGTATGTTGAGAGATTTGATTTATATTTATCATTAATCTGGGCCTTTAGATCATTCAGTGAATTTTATTCACCGTGGATTTTAAATCCAAAAGATATTCTATTTGTTATCCTGGTGAGATTTTCAGGGAAATCTTTCCTTGTCCAAGGTTTTTCTATAAATTGGTGATTTTTAACCGTCCTTGGATTTTTAATCCAACGGTTCCCCATGACCCTTTTCCATTTGGAAAGATTCAGAAACTTTTAGAATTTAATTCTATTAAATTATAATGCTTTTAAAGCCAGTCACGTGCTGGCACGTGACCTTTGGTCACGTGTGAGCACGTGACCCCCAATTGGGTTCCTTTCTCAGCCGCTTATTTATGTTTCAGTTTTAACCATCACGTGTCAACACGTGACCATTGGTCACGTGTAAGCACGTGATACCTCGTTGAGGTATTTTCTGACTTTTAGAATTAAATTCTATTCATTATTTTAGAGGCTTTAAAAGCCCATCACGTGTCTGCACGTGACCCATGGTCACGTGTGAGCACGTGATGCCCCATTGGGGTCTTTTCTGAGTTTTTATTGTATATTTTAACTCCTCCAGCGGGTTCTTAAAAGCCCATCACGTGTGGACACGTAATTCCTCATAACTTTTGATCCCGGATGAATTACGAGGCCCATAATATATCAAATCGAAGGGTTTTTCGAGCCGCTTTCGATACCATCAGAATTTATCTGTTTCTCATTCGGGAGTTTGTCAAAAAACAGCCCGGAAGATACTGGTTCCCATTTTCTTAAGCGTATCGCCGCCATTTGATACCTTGGGCTCTTTTACGCAGAAATTTTTGGCGGGAACACTAGCATGGTTAAAAGGTATAAATATGCCGATATGAAACATAAATGTATTTTAATGTAAAATTGAAATAAAACTGGCTATGGTTATCATTTTAATGTCAAACTTGATCTATTGTCTTAAGTAATGAGTATTAAACAATATATCAAATTGTTGCTTTGTTATTAAGGAAATGTTGTATTTTTGAAAGAAAAGAAAATCGGAAACCGGATAACTCCGCTTCCGATACGTTTTAAGAATTAAGAATTTGAGAATAGTAAAAAAGAGAGAGAAGGGGGACTTATTAGCTTTAGAACTAGAGGGGGGGAGAGAGAGAGCTACGGATGGCGTCGGGGTGTCGTTTCATCGCCGGAAACTCCTTGAATTGCCGTCGGAAATTCGTCGGAGTTTCGCCCTTTGCTAACTCCACTTGCAGACAAAAAGTCTTGGGAATTTTCTTGCGAGTTTGGGCAGAGATTTGTGAGTGAGGAGGGGGGTGATTTGAGGTGTGGTATTTATAGGAAAAATTAGGATTTAGGGTAATGAAAGGGTGTATTAAAATTTTGTATTAAAATGGATTAAATGGGGGTTTTTAATTTGCTCTGTAAATGTGCAGGGAAATTAAATAGTACAGGGGTTATGGGGTAGTCCAAAGGTTGCAGAGGATCCAAGAAATTTAGGGTTTGGACTGAGTCGGGCCGGCGGCACCGGCCGATTCGCTCGAGTCGCCAGCCCGAGTCAAGCGAGTTGGGTCGCGTCTCCATGCCGTGTGTTCCTGACACTTCGTCTACTGCAGTGGACTCGTTTGTTTTATGTGTGACTCTTCAGTTTACGTGTTGTGTACGTGTAGACTCTTGGGCTTCTAAAAGATTAAAAGAAATTTAATTAAAAAATGTGTGGTTGATGGGATTTGAACTCTGGTGCTTTGGTTCAACAGTGCAAGGTCGTATCAATGAGCTACAAGCTCCTTTTTGCTGTTCAAAAGCAAAACAAACTTATAACTTGTGCTCAGGCTCAAGTACCCCTTTCTGTATTTTTGAAAAAAATATTGTACAGAAAGTTTAGGGTTGTTACATCCGCTCGGGGCACCTAGCAACGTACTTACGAGACAAGCGGCAAGCCGACCGTGAGCAAGAGCAACATCCCCCTCCCGGCGAATTGACAATCGGCCAAATCATGGTCATGTCAGTGGAGGGTATGACAAGGACCGACGAAACACGGCATCCCTCCCCGATTGAGGGATCTGTCGGCCACCCGAGGAAGAAGGACAAAGCAGCCGAGCCGATCATTTTTACCGACGAGGGCCTCCACGGTATATCCCTACCTCACAATGACCCGCTGGTGATCACAGCTCGGGTCCATCGCTACGAGGTGCAGAGGATACTGATCGACTCAAGAAGCTGGGCAGACATTCTCTTTTATGACTGCTTCCTGCTCATGTGACTCACCCCGTCGGACCTAAGCCTGACTGCCCACGTCCTGTCAGGGTTCACTAACCACTCTATTCTGGCGGAAGGGGTAATCACTCTCCAATTTAACATCGGGTAGGCGGGCCATACGCGCACCGTGCCTGTGGAGTTTATCGTCGCGAGAATCCCATCGGCCTACAACGTTCTCCTCGGTCGCCCGACACTGAACTCCCTCCGGGCCCAGATATCGACCTACCACCTAGCGATGGAATTCCCGCTTGACTAAGGCGGGATAGGTCGGGCCTACGGGGACCAACGAACAGCAAAGGTTTGCTTCACCGCAACATCTACGTCTGAGCGGCCAAGCAACGATGTTGAGGGCGAGGGTGACATCATGGGTTCTCTGGACAATCGAGATGAGCAAAAAGAGGTCCGAGGGACCCCGTTGGAGCCACTATCAGAGGTCCCCTCGTAGAAGTGGATGGCGAATGAACCGTTCAGATCGGATCGCTTTTGACGGGGACTCAACGAGACGACCTGGTTCATTTCCTCAGAAAAAACTCTGACGTGTTCGCCTGGGCACCCGCTGACATGCCTGAGATCAACCCCAAAATCATATCTCACAAGTTCGGGGTGGACCCTACGGTCCGACCCATCTGGCAGAAAAAACGAAGTTTCGCCCCGATAAGCAAAAGGCGATTAAGGATGAGGTAGACAGGCTCCTCGCAGCCAACTTCATTCGGAATGTGCTATACTCGTAATGGTTGGCGAACGTAGTCATGGTCAAAAAGTTAAGCGGGAAGTGGCGCATGTGCGTCGATTTTACCGACCTCAATAAGGCCTGCTCGAAAGACAACTATCCCCTCTCTCGGATAGACCTGCTCGGCAGTGTTCCCGCCAAAATTTTGGCTCAAAACTTGCTCCCTTATAAAATAATAACAATAAAATAAAATAAAAAATAATAACAAAGGGGAAAAAAAATCCACATGTAACAGATGTCTCAGCGCCAAGAGTCAAAGACTCTGTTGCAGCGCTCACGTGCAAAGCACGAGAGCGTTAGCGCTCGCAGCGCCAGCGCTGAGAGTCAAAAACTCTGTTGCAGCGCTCACGTGCAAAGCACATGAGCGCTAGCGCTAGGTGCGCTGCGCTCTAAGCAGCGACCACGTGCAAAGCACGGGTGTGCTAGCGCTAAGTGCGCTGCACTTTAAGCAGCGCACCACGTGCAAAGCACGGGTGCGCTAGCGCTGGAACTAAAAGCTCCCCACCGTCAGATCAGAGATCCAATAATAATGATAAATCATTAATTAATCAGAATTAAATTCTGTTATGGAAAGATTTTCCAATCTTATTAAAAACAAGAAAATTGTCTTCTGTAAAACAGAAACCCTAGGATCAAAGATCCAACGATGGGAAAATTCCCAAATCAATTAGAGAAAAGATCACTTTAACTGATCGAACTGATCAGCTTGCCCTATTTAAAAGCCTCAAGACTTCAAGTCTTATATAGAGAACCCCCCCCATAAACTTTGAAAAATTCAAAGGAAGAGAAGCATAGCTCTCAGCAAAAGAAGATTTCTTCTTCAAGGTAAAAGGAATAGTGATGAACAAAGAGATGAAATCATCTCATAATTAAAAAGAAGAATTATCTTCTTAAAAGATCATAGATCTACAAAGATCAAGGTCTTTTATAAAAAGATCAAAAGATCTCATCATAAAAACAAAAAAGTACTTACTTCTTTCACAGATCATAAATCTACAAGACAAAAAGTCTTTCATAAAAGAGATCAAAAGATCTCATCATAAAATAAGAGAAGAACATATTTCTTCTCACAGATCATGGATCTATAAAGGCAAATTCTTTCATCAAAATAAGAGATTGAAAATCTCTCCTGCAAAATATGAACTGTTGTTCTTAAATCTTGAGGCAAGGTCTCTTTTAAAAGAACATAAACTTGTTTTCCAGATCATAAAATTGATCAGATGCGCTTTGCGCTCTTGAAATGCGCCTTGCGCTCTTGAACTGTGCTTCTGCGCTCCCTGGATCGGCGCTCAGCGCCAAATGCGCCACGTGTCAACCACGTGTGCGCCAATGAACAACTTGCGCTTTGCACTTCTGAAATAGCGCACTGCGCTCATAGGCTGGCGCTCAGCGCCAAGCGCACCACGTGTCACTCACGTGTGCACTACTAAATTGAAAACGCAATGCGCTCATGGATTAGCGCTCAGCGCTCATAAACTGGCATCGTGCGCTCGTCATCTAGCGCCTAGCGCTGAGTGCGACACGTGTCCCTTATATGTGCGCTACTTGGCAGTAGCGCACTGCGCTTTTTGATTGGCGCAAAGCGCCTAGCGCGCCATGTGTTGCGATGACAAAACATAAATTGTTCTTTAATAAGCCCAAAGCTATGGTGAATGCTCAGCATTCAATAAAAGACAAAAATATTGTCAGAAGGGCCAAGCCCAAATAAAGGCTCAATAGCCAGAATAAAAATGTTAAACATTTATTGGACTTAACCCAATATTGGGCATAAGTTCTCAACTTATATTAATTGAGCCCACCTGCTCATAAATATTTCAATGGATCTTAGTCCCAAATTGGACTACAGATCTTCCAACCAACTCACGTCGGTTCGAGGGTACATCTCGTTACTTCTCTAATATTTGTCGTTGTAATCCTTCAACGTCTTCAGAGAGGTGACGGGTCCCGACAACCAAACATTCTACGGACTGTGGGGTCCTTAAATCCATGGACTATGATGTCCTTAACCTTGGACTGTGGGGTCCTTTAAAACCCATGGACTATGATGTCCTTAACCTCGGACTGTGGGGTCCTTTAAAACCCATGGACTATGATGTCCTTAACCTTGGACCACCATGTCCTTAAACTAGTAATTGACCGCAAAGTCCCTAAACTAAACAATAGAGCCCAAATACTCTTTTGTTGGATCTAAACGATCCCGTTAAGTTGACCTTAGTCTAAAATTAGACTAACGTGTCCTTAACAAACTGTTAAGTTGATCTTAGTCTAAAATTAGACTAACGTATCCTTAACAAATGTTTAAGTTGATTTTAGTCACAAATAAGACTAACGTATCCTTAAACCCAACCCTCAAACCCAAATCTAAGAAGATATGGATTTGGACTAATACACGTCCTACGGGCGACAACATAAATTAGTCTCCGTATACAATCCACGAGCAACCAAATACAAAACAAACATCCACGACACGAAGTGACCATCTAGAGAAGGAGAAAGTGGTTACCGCGATGCGGTAGCGTAATTAACCGCAGGGGCTTGCGCCTGCAGGGAAGAGCGTCCCCACAATCAAAACCCCCTAAAATGAGGGGGAATCTGACGAAATCTGCTATATCGGCCGCATCCGTTTAAACCTTCGATGCATGGTGTCATAAATTAACTTGGCATCTTCAGAGAGGTGTACGGATAGCACCAATTAGTATCTGCCCCCAAACTCAGGCAAGACGGACCTACGCGGTCGCGTCTCTGTGTTTCGGCGGGGAACAGGCAGGCCACAAACTACTTAGCTTCATGGATGCTTTCTCCGGCTACAACCAGATACGTATGAATCCGGCAGACGAGGATCTCACCGCATTCACAACGGTTCGGGGGGTATACTGCTACAAGGTGATGCCTTTCAGCCTAAAAAACGCCAGAGCTACGTACCAACGCTTAGGCAATCGCATGTTCAAGCCGCAGATAGGCAGGAACATGGAAGTTTACGCTGACGACATGCTCATCAAATCGATCTCATCAGACGAACTCGCCAAGGATCTGGACGAGGCCTTCGACGTCCTCCGCAAATACAAGATGAAACCGAACCCCGCCAAGTACGCATTCGGGGTCACCGGTGGAAAGTTCCTCGGTTTCATGGTCACCCACCGTAGGAATGAAGCTAACCCGGAGAAAATCAACCCGCCTTGAGTAAGCTGGCTTCATCTTATACGGCCAACAACAAGAGAAACGTTCTTTTCGCAGTCTTGCCATGGCCCAGCGTGGAAGAAAGGGCAACGCCACTTCAAGTGTACACAACCCGGGAAGAAGACCGGGACGGGAGAAAGCCCCTCATGGAATTCCTGAGGAAAGGTACGCTCCCAGAAGACCGGGGAGAAGCCAGCCATCTCCGAACCAAAGCTCGCCATTTCGTCTGGAGCAATGGGAACCTCTACAAGAAGTCTTTCACTCAACCCCTGCTCCGGTGCATCGACCCCCATGAAGCCGACTACGTCTTCTGTGAGATCCACGAAGGGGTCGGCGGCGCGCACCAAGGGGCCTGCACCTTAATCCAGAAAGCATTGCTCCAGGGGTACTACAAGCCGACAATTCATCAGGACGCCCAGAAGCTCATCAGGAGATGCAAGAGCTGCCAACTCCATGGAAGTATGCCTCGCCTTCCTGCTGTAAGTCTATGTCACGCACCCAACGAACTTGAGGGGAGGTGGAATATATGAAAAACGATTATCAAAGCTTCGTAACACGGACTTGAGCGCATGAATCGTTATCTAAACCATTGCTAACTATCTACTAGAGGTTTAACTACTCGGATACGAAGTTATACCTCACGATACTTGTCCTTCGGGTCTTCATCGCGGTCCTCGACTCCTCGTAGGCTCCTTAGAACATCGGCACCTCAACGGCCTCCTCGAATCAAAGATGATCCACCCGAGAGCTTCTACGCCAAGCTTTATCTCTAACTTGAGATAACTAGGTTGCTCAAAGTGCTAATCTAAACTACCTAGGGGATATAGAGTGAGGTTATGGAAGTATTAGTCTAGCTAACCCTTGATCTCAACTCATGAGAGGTTAGAGTTAGGGTTTGAAGAGAGAGTGAGCTTGAGGAGAGAGAAGGTGAAGATGATAATGAGAATGAAAAAGCTTCTCACTTGAATATATGAAACATAATGAATTATCAAATAAATGATTATTCACCATGCTTCATTAATTCAATATGAGTGATTCATTATGCGAGTCATTAAGCAATAAATAATGCATTAATGATATAGTGAATCACACAAATGAGTCACAAATTTCATTTAATGCAATGCCACCCCCACCCCCTAAGTCACCACTCTTCTAGAAGCTTCCCAACAAATTATGAGAACGCCCCTCCAATCCGTGAAAACACGGAAAAACTTTAGACTGTATAAATCCAATAACCCGATACTAGATTCTGGCTTAAACCAAAGCCGACTAGTAAAAACAGTCCGAAAAGTCGTACGTGCGTAAACACACGTATGCGTCCGAACCCTTGTCGTAAAACCATACGACCTCTATATCGTTTCGCCTGGAGTAGGGAAACTCTCTGTGTGGGACTCTAAAGACTCGACACTACGCTGGCAGTGGGTTTAACCACAGACCGCAAGCGGCACTAGCTGTACGTAACGGTCCCCAGGTAGATGTCGATAAGAAGGCCGATGAGGAAAACCATCCGAACCACTACTGAGCCTGATGTGATAATCTCCGTACAGTCCGGTCTGTTCGTCTAAGACTATCGCATATCAAGCCTAGGGGGCGGCAAGCGTCAGTCCCCTAATAACTGTATAAGTCGTGTCGGAGCGAAGCCCATTACACCCTGAGAAGCTACTGGAACCTACCAGTATATCTCGCTTGCCCTGGCCAGGGACTTTGCGTAATGGCTCTCTGACACAGTGCGATATCAACTCCCAATACCGGGAGAGACGAATCCTATCTAACCGCCACTGCCTCCAAGTGCTCGGGACTGCACCCAACTGCTAGCTGTTTGCACGACTCCTTTGAGCTGTGGTAGGGTAGCAATCTAAGAACAGTGGGACACACTCGAGGCGAAGTAGCAGTGTCAAGTCTGCGGACTATGCTGTACTCATGTCACCTGGGAACTGTTAACTGATAATGGGTATAATACCAACCAATCAGTTCCCTGGCGAGTCCTGTCCGGTGTACCCGTAACCTAACGAGCACATGTATACTATCTCCAGTACGACGTACTGATGGCTGTGGGACAGACCATCTCCCCAACTGGGATGAGAAGCGTATACACTTAGTCTACTCCGGAATATCGATGCCTTATCTCGATAATCCAATGACCAGGGACCTGTATAGGATGTTGCTTACAGACTACCCAGCCCCCACTAGTGTGACTGCCATCACGACGCTCGTAATCAAGCAAAGATCCTATGAGCTCTACTAATATGTATAAGTGATACGTTACAAGAAACATATGCACATATTAAAGTAGACACAAACCAAGTAGCATACTACCATGTTTAGCAAGACTGTTATATACAACTGTGAATATCCCAAGCTTCCATTAAGTAATATACAACCTAGTATGATACAATAATGGCCCCTATGGCATATACACTAACAATCTCCCACTTGCACTAGGGCCATGAGCTGGCATATCGTAGACCTATCATCTTGAATAGCCTCTCAAACCGCGTCTGAGGAAGGGCCTTTGTGAATGGATCAGCAATGTTATTCTCCATCTCTACTCTCTTTACCTCGATCTCTCGGCGATCTACGACCTCCCTGATCAGGTGATACCGCCTTAAGATGTGTCTGGACTTCTGATGGGACCTGGGTTCCTTCGCTAAAGCTATAGCGCCGTTGTTGTCACAATACAGAGATATTAGACCAACACTGGTAGGAACCACCTGAAGTTCTGTGAGGAACTTCTTCATCCAGACTGCTTCATTTGCGGCATCGCAAGCAGCTATATACTCCGCTTCCATCGTTGAGTCAGCAACGGTCTCCTGTTTGGAACTCTTCCAACAGACCGCCCCTCTATTGAGGGTAAAGACATAACCCGACATGGATTTGGAGTCATCTTTGTCACTCTGGAAGCCGGAGTCGGCAAAGGCCTCCAACCAGAAGTCTTTTCCGCCATATACCAAGAACATCTCCTTAGTCCTCCTCAGGTACTTGAGAATGTTCTTTACTGCTATCCAGTGCTTCTCCCCTGGGTTTGCTTGATACCGGCTTACTACGCTCAATGCGTATGCTACATCTGGTCTGGTACATAACATTGCATACATTATAGAGCCTACCGCAGAAGCGTAGGGTATAATCGACATGTGTCACGCCCCGCTTCCCAAAATCCGAAATGCGGAGAGCGACGAAGGCCAGCCGTGCTACCTACGGTAAGGAAAAGTCCTTCCATAGTCACATAAGGCTGTCTAGATTAACCTGTCAAAAAATAAAATCTAATACCAAAAGAAATAATACCGATAATCATGCTGCAATGAAACCACAAGAAATCCTAAAAATGGGTCCACTAGATAACTGATGCAATTAAAGATCCAAAACAAAAGATTCGGAATAAAATAAGATCCGAAAGAGATACAAAAGTCCTAATGTCCCATAAGGGCGCACATGCTAAAAGCTAAAAGTAAAGGAAAATAAACCTACGATTAATGATCTTCAGCAAAGTCCTGGTAGCCGCTCTGATCCTGCTCAGCCTGCAGATCTGTCTCTAAACCTGAGATGGCAAATCTCAGGGATGTTAGAACATCCCAGCAAGTACTCAACGTATAAAGTGTGTGTAGCATAATAACAAGAATATATAAAATTGAAGCCCGGTGCGCAAGAAAACATGTATATAAGTAATTAAATGCACTAACACTATGAAACATGTATCTAAGGGATCAGGTCATAACCTAACTGGCCACTAAAAGGTAAACTATCCTATCGCAAGCTTGAGTGTGTGCGTCAAGCTCTGCAGGAGTATTCCTAACCCAAGAGTGGTTCCCCAGGGGCTAGGAAACACGGGCCCAACTGTGGAATGAACAAGAGACCGCTATAGCCCGGTACAAGCTGTAAACATGTGACCGCTATAGCCCGGTACGAGCTGTAAACATGTGACCGCTATAGCCCGGTACGAGCGCCGGCATGGGACTCCTGAGATCCTGTTGTACAACGTACACTCAAACTACCCCAACACCCACGTATTTATAGCTACTATGGTAAAGACTAGAGCACTAATTAAGAATGTTGAAAGGCAGGAACTTGTAGTATGGTAATTGTATGGAAATAAAACTTGTAAACAGTATAGATTGTGTCATGTCATGTAATGTAGTTCAGCATCCTTATCAGCGATCTCGCCCAATAAGACTGGAGTAATGAATAGTCAAGACATGTCAGTGGTAAAAGTTATCAGGTAATAGTAACTGCATAAAGGTGGTGTACAAGCTAGTATGAGTCACAATTGTTATCTTTACCGTTAACCTTAATATGGGTATCTTAATCACAATCTGACTAGAAAATACATATATGTGAGATAGGTTAACAACTTTCGAACTTTATTTGTAATTAAAATAAATCTCATTTTTAAAACCATACTTGCTAATTATTCTCACTTGCTACATAACAGTTTGCTCATATATATATTATATAATATAACGAAAGGATACTAACACATTTATCTTTTATTCTAACAGTGCAGGAAATATATATATATATATATATATATATATATATATATATATATATACATATAACCACAAAGGAATGCCGATGTATATCGACCAAAAGTAAAGAAAGAGTACTTGCCTGGAGGATGAGGATCACGGAAGAACGATGTACGAAGATGCGAGGCACGAACTCAGCTAGGATTCACTTGGGATCAGAGTTATACGCTCATCCTTGCGGGCATGAGGACAGCTCCAGCATGACCACCATTTCCTTCAAACTCTACCTTGATGCTCGCAGGAGCAGCAATGGCCATCACAACACCAATGGAAAGTCCTTCTTCCAGAATAGGACCTTGCTCAATGTGCAATTCTACAAATGCAAAATAGTGATCCTTCTTCAGAAACGCCTTTCTCAAGTCTTCATGGTTCATATGGTAGCCAGCAGATCTTGCAGCGTCAAGAAAAGATATATTTTGGCCATCAACTGTTTCTTTAAGAGCATTGGCAAGTTCCTCGCTTCCTGCCATTAATCGGCTTCCTAAGCAGACTCACCCGTAGACGTATCACTTCCTTTAATCCCTGGGTATTGTATTTTAGCATATGCAATTATCTTTTTCTCGCCATTGGAAATAGTAAATATTTGCCTGCCATATTGTGCTTCACCGCTAAGGACCATCTTCAGTAAGTTAGGATCTTTCCATGGTCCTTTTTCTGACTTAAGACATCCACCCAGCTCAGCACAGATGCATGTTCCACCAAGAAATTCAGGCAACTCACTAGGGTCAATTATTTCAAACAGCTTGATCTGGTACTTGCTCCCAAGAATATGTATTTTGGAAGTAGTTTTGGGATCGAGAAAAGATTTGGCGGAGTTCCATATCAGTCTAAAACCGGGGCCATAAACATCCGGTGTAGGGCCTTTGGATAATTATCCTCATCGATTTTCTGTAACGTCGCAATTAATTCTCGTGCTGTCTTACCAAAGTTTTTCATTCCCACACCTTGTACATCCAGAATAATTGTACTTGAATCAATGTGCTTCTTTGCAGCAATTGAGCAAGCTGGAAACTTTAATCAAGAAGCTCCTTTCAAACTCTTTCACATGATACATTACATAACGATCCATAGTTGTCACTTGCATAAGTTTGCTGGGTTCAACTTTTCCCAGCCTTTCAATGTAAACAGGTCTCCCATCTTCATCCACACCATGATAACCATGAGGATAATACTGCAGAACTTCATCTAACTCATCGTACTCAAAATCCTCTGTAATAGTGTCAGCGCCATACTCCTTTCTCCATTGAAGCATTTCAGCCCACATGTGCTTTGCTTTCTCAATACCAAATTTCCTCGCTTTCATAAATCTCAACATCATATGATAATCATCATGCTTTGCAGGTAGCAACTCGTCCAGAATCAACGATTGGCGAAGTGCATCAACCGCTTGTAGATATTCAATATCCCTTATGTCTTCAATTGAAACAGAACACACCCGATTGCCACTCTTCCTCTTCTTTTTCTTCAAAGAATGCTTGAACCTACTTGACGCATTTTGCCTTCTTCTTCAAGGATCCAATCCTTGTCCTCCTTTCATCATCTGAATTATCGAAATCCGACTTACGCTCCTTGCGTTCATCATGACCAGAGGAACCCTCAAAGTAAGGCCGAGCGAATCGATCAAGCGGTCCAGACATTATCATTCGATCTCGATCCAATCAATGTAGCATGAAAACCAATCGCAGACCTCGCCGACGAAGAGAGTGAAAGAGAGAGAGGAGTGGAGGAGAGGAGTTGCGGAAGAAGTCGACGGCGGCGGAGTTGATGGATCTGGAGTTGGCGATTGATGGGGCAAGGCTGCGGCTATGGGTTAGGGTGAAGGAGGTGGCCGAAGAAAAGATGGCTGTGATGAAGTTTAAAGGAGGCGATGGAGGCGAGGACGGCGACGACAAGGATCAGAGCTGCAGGTTCGGGCGTGCAGGGATTTCGTCACCGTGGGTTCGCAGGCGAGGTTTGCAGCGGGGGAGAGAGGGAAAGGAAGAGAGAGTTGTCACGAGGGCGGTGGCGACGAGGGGTCGCCGAAGGTGAGGTTTGCGACGGCGACGCGAGGAGAAGGCGTGGGCTAGGGTTTGGGTCCTCGCGAGATGCGTGGGAAGAAGAAGAGAAGTGAGGAAAGAGAGAGAGGCTGATTTGTAAATATAATAGGTTTATAAAAAATATAATATGTTATATAGGTAATATATGGAGAGAGGAGAGAGACAGACATGTGAGGAAAGGGAGAGAGATATGAAAAAATATATTTTAGTTAAAAATATTTAGTATATATATTCATATATAATATATGTGCTGAAGTTTGGTTTAGGTTTTAAAAGATTCGAAAATATATTTGGTTTGGTAAAATTATTTAGTTTGGTAAAATTTTAAATGGATAAAAGTATAACATAATATTAGTTTGTTTAAAATATTATTGAGGATATTAGAATATAATATTAATAAAACTTGAGTTTTAGGCTAAATACAAAATAGTCCAAAAGACGTCCAGGTCGGGTCTAAAATTACTGTTTGAAAAATACGGATAATATACGTGTCAGCCAAAACACAAAAGCGAATTAAAACAGGAAATAGCCACAAGAAAATAATGAAAGAGAATATGGTATAACTGAACTAGGGTGTTACAACATGCGATCTCTTTCCAAATCAGTCTTGGGAGACATCTCTTTGGAGAGTGTGATTCCATGACAAGCCGGTAGGTTACCGCGCTTAGAATCGTCCATACTAAATCTCTTCACTATGGTGTCTATGTACCTGGACTGCGAAAGTCCCAACATCCTTTTTGATCTATCACGATAGATCCGGATCCCCAGAATGTAGGTGGCATCACCCAGGTCTTTCATGGAGAATTTATATGACAAGAATCTTTTGACTGACTGTAACATAGGAATATCATTTCCTATTAGGAGAATGTCATCCACGTACAAGACGAGAAATACTACAGCTCTCCCTACAATCTTACTGTATATGCAAGGTTCATCTGGATTTTTGATAAAGTCAAATTCTTTGACCGTATCATCAAAACAGATGTTCCAACTCCGCGATGCCTGTTTTAGTCCATAAATGGACTTAAGCAGCTTGCATACTTTACTGCTGCTCCCACTCTGAATGAATCCCTCTGGCTGATCCATATAGACGCTCTCTTCCAAATTACCATTTAGAATGGCCGTCTTTACGTCCATCTGCCAGATTTCATAATCGTGGAAGGCAGCAATAGCAAGAAGGACCCGAATAGATTTAAGCATAGCCACTGGAGAAAAGGTTTCGTCATAGTCCAAACCAGGTCTTTGACGGAAACCCTTTGCAACAAATCTAGCCTTATAGGTTTCAACCTGTCTATTTACACCAATCTTCTTTTTGAAGATCCATTTGCATCCTACGGGTTTTACCCCATCTGGAGCAACGTCCAAAGTCCATACTTTGTTAGTGTACATGGACTCCATTTCGGTCCGCATTGCATCCAGCCATTTTACCGAGTCACCGCTCTGAATGGCTTGCTGGAAGCTAGTAGGCTCATCATAGTCAATAGTGCAATCCTCTCTATCCCCGTCTATAAGAAAACCGTAGTATCTCTCGGACGGATGAGATTGCCTACTACTCCTGCGGAGTGGCGTTGGGATGTCCTGTTCTCCTGAACCTTCTTGATCTACCAAGGTTTCAGTAATAGCTTGCGGCTCTGGAATTTCTTCTAGTTCTATTGCGCTCCCACTCTTCTGATTTTCCAAAAATTCAGTTTCCAAGAAGCGGGCATGTTGAGAAATAAAGACATTTTGTTCCTCTGCGTAATAGAAACAATATCCCATGGAGTTCTTTGGATATCCCACAAACTTACACTGTATTGAGCGTGCCTCGAGCTTGTCCGCATACTGCTTCTTTACAAAAGCTGGACATCCCCATGTCTTAATATACTTAAGACAGGGTTCTTCCCACTCCACATCTGATATGGTGTGGTAGGCACAGTCTTGGTTGGAACTCGGTTCAAAAGATATGCAGCTGATTCTAGTGCATATCCCCAGAATGATTGCGGTAACTCAGCGTTACTCATCATGGAACGAACCATATCTAATAGGGTTCGATTCCTCCTTTCCGATACACCGTTGTGTTGTGGTGTGTATGGAGGAGTAAGCTGAGAGAGAATTCCATTCTCTTTTAAGTAACCCAGGAACTCGGCACTTAAGTATTCACCACCTCGATCAGATCTCAGTGTTTTTAAACTCTTGCCTGTTTGTTTTTCCACTTCATTCTTGTATTCTTGGAATTTCTCAAAGACCTCGGATTTATTCTTCATTAAGAAGACATATCCATACCTAGAGAAATCATCCGTAAAAGTAATGAAGTAGGAATAACCACTTCTTGCATGTGTAGACATTGGACCGCACACGTCACTGTGTACGAGTCCAAGAGCTCGCTTGCTCTTACTCTGTGTCCAGTGAACGGAGTCTTTATCATCTTTCCTTTGAGACAAGATTCACAAGTAGCATAAGATTGATATTCGAACGGATTCAAATACCCTTCTCTATGTAACTTAGTCAACCTTCTTTCATTGATGTGACCAAGTCTACAATGTCATAAGAGAACCTGATTTATTTCCGGAGACTTTCTTTTAAGTGTGTTCTGGATATTGAAAATCTGAGCTTGATTTAATACGTGTTCCCCTCCGAATGACGGCGGTGGAGACGTGATAAACGTCTGGCCTGAGATTCGGAGCAGATGCTATTTGGTTTTATCCGTCCACCTCTCCGAAGATGCCAAGTTGATTTATGGCACCGTGTATCGGAGGTTTAGACGGATGCGGCCGATGTAGCAGACTTCGTCAGATTCCCCCTCGCTTGAGGGGTTTTTGATTGTGGGGACGCTCTTCCCTGCAGGCGCAAGCCCCTGCAGTTAATTACGCTACCGCATCGCGGTAACAACTTTCTCTTTCTCCAGAATTTAACTTCGTGTCTTGTGTGTTTGTTTTGTTTGTGGTTGCCCGTGGATTGTATACGGAGACTGAGCGATGCCGTCGCCCTTAGGACGTGGATTAGTCCAAATCCGTATTTACTTAGATTTGGGTTTGGTGTTTTTAGTTTAAGGACACATTAGCCGCGTTGCGGCTAAGATCAACTTAAACGTTCGTTAAGGATACGTTAGTCCTGTTTGGGACTAAGATCAACTTAACGTAGTGATCCGTTTAATATATGGTTGTCAGGACTCGTCACCTCTCTGATATCGTTGAATGATTACAACGACATGTGTCAGAGGAGCTCGGAGATGTACCCTCGAACTAGAGATGATTTGGAATTTTATAATCCATTTGAATGTTTAAGGATACGTTAGCAGTGTTTGGGGCTAAGATCGACTTAAACGGGATCGTTTAGATCCGGTAAAAGAGCATTTGGAGGCTCTATTGTTCCAGTTTAGGGACGTGGTGGTCCATACTCCAGTTTAGGGCAGTTTAGGGACGTGGTGGTCCATTGCCAGTTTAGGAACGTGGTGGTCCATATTCCAGTTTAAGGACGTGGGGGTCCATATTCCAGTTTAGGGACGTGGTGGTCCATATTCCAGTTTAAGGACATAGGGGTCCATCGCCAGTTTAGGGACGTGGTGGTCCATATTCCAGTTTAGGGACGTGGTGGTCCATATTCCAGTTTAGGGACGTGGTGGTCCATCGCCAGTTTAGGGACGTGGTGGTCCATATTCCAGTTTAGGGACGTGGTGGTCCATAGGTAGTTTAAGGACGCTTAAGTCCGTGGGTTTAAGGACCCCACAGTCCGTAATTTAGTTTAAGGACGCTTAAGTCCATGAGTTTAAGGACCCCACAGTCCGTATTTTAGTTTAAGGACGCTTAAGTCCATGAGTTTAAGGACCCCACAGTCCGTGTTGATTTGTGGTTGTCGGGACCCGTCACCTCTCTGACGTCGTTGAAGGATTACAACGATGGGTGTCAGAGGAGTTCGGAGATGTACCCTCGAACCGGTCGTAAATTGATTTAAGAGAAAGCAGTCTTGCTCAGTCAATCATTTTATTTGCTTTTACATTGCATTTTTTTTATTTGGGCTTTGCCCAGAAAGGATGCAGAGCATCAATTTGTTTTGGGCTCTGCCCTTTATAAATGATGCAGAGTATCAATTTTATTTGGGCTCTGCCCTTTTATTGCTTTGCAATTTATTTTGGCCTGCTTGGTCTTTTTGATTTGGGCCTGGCCCTTTTAGGAGATGCATTGCATTTATCAGGCGCTTTGCGCCAATCAAAGAGCTCAAGCGCTTGTGGTGATGACACGTGTCATGCAGCACAGTGCGTTGCGCTAGTGCGCTACGCTTGCGCTGCTGACACGTGGCGCGCTCTGGTGAGTTGCGCCAATTTCAGAGAGTAAAGCTCTATTTCAAAAGCGCATAGCGCAAATGATCCAGACGCTGACACGTGGCGCTCTCTGGTGGCTTGCGCCAGCCCAAGAGCGCAACAGTGCAGATTTATAAGTGCAAAGCACTATTAATTTGAGAATTTTTTAGATTCAAGAACCAATGGTTCATAAAAGAAGTGCAAAGCACTATTTGATTTCTTGATCTAATTTAGATCAAAGAAAAACAAGTTTTTCTTTTATTTCAAGAACCAAAGGTTCATAAAAGTGCAGAGCACTATTGAAAATGCGTTAATCAATTGTTTTAAAGAAACAGTGGTTCATAAGAAGTGCAAAGCACTGTTTTTTATGTAAAGATCATTGATCTGGTTTTAGATCAATGATCTATTAGAAGAAATTTCTTCTCTTTCGTGAAATTTTTTACCTTTTTCTTGGAATTTTCTCAGAGTTTTCTCTGTTTGAAGCTCTTGACTTTTTTCAAGAAATATTCATGCCTTTGAATTGAGGTCTAGGGTCCTTTTTTTAGTACCCATAAATTAGTTAAAGAGATCTTTCTCTGAGTGATTTGGGGAATTTTCCCCACCGTTGGATCTTTGATCCAAAGGCTTCTGTTTTACAGAAGAAAATCTTCTTGTTTTAACAAGAACAGAAAGATTTCTTAGAATTTTAATTCTGTTTGGCGCAAATGCTCCAGAACGTGACACGTGTCGCGCAGCGCAACTGCGCTAGCGCAGCGCAAAGCGCAGCGCAACTGCGCTGACACGTGTCGCACAGCGCAGCGCAACTGTGCGAGCGCATCTGCGCTGACACGTGTCGCGCAGCGCACAGCGCAGCGCAGCTGAAGCGTTGCTTCAGTTAATTTTGTTTAAAACAGAGCTTTGCTCTGATTGGGTGCGCTGCCTTGGGTGCTGCGCTGATGCGTCTGCGCCAGACACGTGGCGCGTTGCGCCCGGGCAAATAATCTGAAGCGTTGCTTCATTTATTAAAGTTTAAATTTTCAAAGCAGAGCTTTGCTCTGATTGAGGGAAGATGAAGCGTTGCTTCATCTCCCGCCTCGGAATTTGAACAGAGCTTTGCTCTGATTGGGGTAAACAATACGTATATCCCGTTTTTTAATGTACCTGACCCAATCATAACTTGCTTTAGGTGGATGTGAACTACATCACTTACGAATATAAAATCATATCCTTCTTTAAAAAGTAAGGATACAGATATGATATTACAAGTTGTACCTGGTACATAAAAACAGTTACGCAGAATCAATATCTGCCCAGTTGTCAGTCCAAGATGATATCCCTCTATGGATTCAGCATCCATGCTCATTCCGTTAGCAACTGTGAGGGTCATATCACCTATCCTGATAACCCTGCGGTTTCTCAGAGCCTGTAAAGAATTACAGATGTGAGTTCCTGACCCGGTATCCAATATCCAGGAAGTAGGGTTAACTAACATACAGTTCTCTATTACAAACACACTTGAAGTCGAAACCACAACATGCTTCGTATCCTGGTTACTGGCTTCAAAAGCCCTGCAATCTTTCTGCCTATGCCCAATCCCATAACAATAGGAACGTCCCTCTTTTACTATATCCAGTCCCGAAACATTTGCCCTTCTCTTTCCTTCTACTTCCCTGGTTTCCTTCAGGGTAGAAGGTAGAGACTGTAGAATCAGGTCAGTATCTGACCCGTTCTGCGACGTGGTCTTCAGGTCCGTGGGCTCATCAATATAGCTAGTCATTGTAAGGACATTGTCCCCTACAGATGACCCGTCAGCTAACCTCACTTGAATTAATTCGTTCGAGATTTCATATCTTGTGATATGAGATTGCTCTCCATATAAATCTTTGTTATGGAGAAAAATGGAAACTAAGTCCATCTTCTCGTGCTGCTTCTGGTATACACCATCAACTGAAGCTAACATGAGGCACTTAGCTTTCGCTTTATCTTTTTCCCTTGTCTGACGGATATTCATATCCGCGACAGTGGAAACTGGACCTGGGACGGCGGGATCTTGAGTATTAATAGGGTGGTTCAGCTTGTCATAGGCAATGGACATCTAGACAGACCTTTGCCAGTCATATAAGTCAGATTCAGTCAATTTGTTATCTAGATGTAACCTATGTGTGGTCACAAGGTCGCTGCAATTTAAGAGAGAGAAGAAAATACTATTAGCATGATGCTCTTGCAAGTTTAGAGTGGTTTAATTTGTCTAAACATGATGGCTCCCACTATTTCTCGAATCCCTCCTCAAACCATAAAAGAAGAATTAGCTAGGACTATTCTCACCGTACAATTCTTGCTTAACCGTTCAACCAGGTCAGTGTCGATACTTCGAGGGAGGTTTTCTAACGCTTTCGCGAAGTTCCTTAATTAAATAACCTCTTTTCTCTGGGGGCGTAACCCCGCTGACACCTTTCTAGGCACCTACTTGGTTT
This sequence comes from Agapanthus africanus, assembly GCA_030015575.1. Lineage (NCBI taxonomy): Eukaryota > Viridiplantae > Streptophyta > Magnoliopsida > Asparagales > Amaryllidaceae > Agapanthus > Agapanthus africanus. The sequence continues at coordinate 12,495,524 of CM057348.1, read as the reverse complement.
ATAGCATTGCTCGTTAAGTGACGAATCTCCTGATAAGTAGTATATACTCACAGTAGGATCGGGATCCAAAATATCATCGTATGATAATGTTGAAGGAATCCTACCAATATTCATCAAACTCCAAAATGGTATGCTCTCACTGCAAATTTCAGTTTCTTTAGAAATTCACGATGTGTATTTTTGCCCCATGCTCTTATGACCTTGACTTTAGTCAACAAATCATAAGTCACGTGTCAAATTCTACCCGTCATTATCCAGGTTAATTTGAACCCACCCGTACATACCCTTGACTTTAGTCAACAAGGTAATACGACTGTCCCAAACTAACGCATCTATCTATGCTGCATATGAATATCCAACAGCTACCAAACACTGTGCCTTGACTTTAGTCAACAAACACAGCTTAAATACTATTGACTATCTATATGAAATGACGGAGGGCTGCGAATGGTTTTGGCAAAACCTTGAACGCAGTGAACTTGATATAATCGAAGGAACCTGATACTTTTTAAAAGGAGTGGTTAAAATCTCCGCAATTAAAAAATCTGATCTTTTAAAATAACCGAGTGGTTTCTTTTAAATTTGTTCCAACGATTAAACTTTGGTTTATTTTCTTTACATTATAATAATGCGTCCCAACATTTATCCTATCATTGCAGAAAACAACGAAAATACCACGTCCTCTTATGCCATCCGCATTCGCCACGGGGTCCCGTCATCACCCGTTAGGTTACTTAACTAACGACAGAGCGGGGGCTGGGCTAGCGCGGGTGTAAAACATAAGTGACATCTAATAGCTATCATATATAGATATTGTACATTCGTCAGACGCAATAATAAGCATTCCAGATCACAGATGAACTTCATTGGATTTATTAGCAATCCGCATTTGCTTTGAGCCTGCAATAAAAGACGGATTACACAGTTGTGATGAATAGCCATTACCCCACCCTAGACCCCTACGGGTACGACAAACTACCCGCCAAGTACCCGAAGTGAGGCGGTCTCCCTCAACGACGTGAGTAGGCCACCAAACATTTCAACGTACCCTGGTAGTTTGTGTACCCCGCCTTGGGTCTATCCTAGGAGCAAAAAAACAGTAAAAAGAAATAATACAACGGTAGCTACAACCGCAACCTGGATGTACCCCATAAAAGAATATTACATCAAATTACATTTATATTGAATGAATGAATATAAAACCCATCTCAAAACCCCGGTTAATCATCACAATAGTCCAATACAGTTCATATACACAAACAGTAAACATTACAGAAATGTGCAACCCCCTGCCAACCGACATACTAGCAGTTAGGGGAAATTTACGAACACATTAAACATTACAGATAAAAACCCAATTAGCAAATATCTTAGAATATCGATCGATTACCGTATTCCGTGTCTACCCCAAAAGCAAACCTGTACTGAAGTAACCTGGGTAGAAACAGAACATACAGGAAGACAAAAAACCAAAAATTATGAATTACTGTGAAACTCCGAGTCAACTCGGCGTTGACTCGGCGGCGGATCCGCTGCAGAAGCACTCTATTGCCGCGGATCCATGGCCGTTTTGCCGAGTCACTGGCTCGTATTTTCCCAGTATTCATTAATTTCCCTGCTGTGAATTTTAAGGTATGTCAAAAAAAATTTCAGACACTTTTAAAATTAACAGAAACTTAGGGTTTCGAATTTTTGTTTTCGTGTTTTTCTGTCGATCAAACTTCTAATCAATTGCTAACAAGCTAGTAATGGTTTAGTTGGCTCTGATACCACTGTAAGTCCATGTCATGCACCCCACGAACTTGCGGGGAGGCGGAATATATGAAAAACGATTATCAAAGCTTCGTAACACGGAGTTGAGCGCATGAATCGTTATCTAAACCATTGCTAACTATCTACTAGAGGTTTAACTACTCGGATACGAAGTTATACCTCACGATACTTGTCCTTCAGGTCTTCATCGCGGTCCTCGACTCCTCGTAGGCTCCTTGGAACATCGGCACCTCAACGGCCTCCTCGAATCAAAGATGATCCACCCGAGAGCTCCTGCGCCAAGCTTTATCTCTAACTTGAGATAACTAGGTTGCTCAAAGTGCTAATCTAAGCTACCTAGGGGATATAGAGTGAGGTTATGGAAGTATTAGTCTAGCTAACCCTTGATCTCAACTCATGAGAGGTTAGGGTTAGGGTTTGAAGAGAGAGTGAGCTTGAGGAGAGAGAAGGTGAAGATGATAATAAGAATGAAAAAGCTTCTCACTTGAATATATGAAACATAATGAATTATCAAATAAATGATTATTCACCATGCTTCATTAATTCAATATGAGTGATTCAGTATGTGAGTCATTAAGCAATAAATAATGCATTAATGACATAGTGAATCACACAAATGAGTCACAAATTTCATTTAATGCAATGCCACCTCCCTCCCAAGTCACCACTCTTCTAGAAGCTTCCCGACAAATTACAAGAATGCCCCTCCAATCCGTGAAAACACGGAAAAACTTTAGACTGTATAAATCCAATAACCCGATACTAGATTCTGGCTTAAACCAAAGCCGACTAGTAAAAACAGTCCGAAAAGTCGTACGTGCGTAAACACACGTATGCGTCCGAACCTTTGTCGTAAAACCATACGACCTCTATATCGTTTCGCCTAGAGCAAGGAAACTCTCTGTGTGGGACTCTAAAGACTCGACACTACGCTGGCAGTGGGTTTAACCACAGACCGCAAGCGGCACTAGCTGTACGTAACGGTCCCCAGGTAGATGTCGATAAGAAGGCCGATGAGGAAAACCATCCGAACCCCTACTGAGCCTGATGTGACAATCTCCATACAGTCCGGTCTGTTCGTCTAAGACTATCGCATATCAAGCCTAGGGGGCGGCAAGCGTCAGTCCCCTAATAGCTGTATAAGTCGTATCAGAGCGAAGCCCATTACACCCTGAGAAGCTACTGGAACCTACCAGTATATCTCGCTTGCCCTGGCCAGGGACTTTGCGTAATGGCTCTCTGACACAGTACGATATCAACTCCCAATACCGGGAGAGACGAATCCTATCTAACCGCCACTGCCTCCAAGTGCTCGGGACTGCACCCAACTGCTACCTGTTTGCATGACTCCTTTGAGCCATGGTAGGGTAGCAATCTAAGAACAGTGGGACACACTCGAGGCGAAGTAGCAGTGTCAAGTCTGCGGACTATGCTGTACTCATGTCACCTGGGAACTGTTAACTGACGATAGGTATAATACCAACCAATCAGTTCCCTGGCGAGTCATGTCCGGTGTACCCGTAACCTAACGAGCACCTGTATACTATCTCCAGTACGACGTACTGATAGCTGTGGGACAGACCATCTCCCCAACTGGGATGAGAAGCGTATACACTTAGTCTACTCCGGAATATCGATGCCCTATCTCGATAATCCAACGACCAGGGACCTGTATAGCATGTTGCTTACAGACTACCCAGCCCCCACTAGTGTGACTGCCATCACGACGCTGGTAATCAAGCAAAGATCCTATGGGCTCTACTAATATGTATAAATGATACGTTACAAGAACCATATGCACATAGTAAAGTAGACACAAACCAAGTAGCATACTACCATGTTTAGAAAGACTGTTATATACAACTGTGAATATCCCAAGCTTCCATTAAGTAATATACAACCTAGTATGATACAATAATGGCCCCTTGGGCATATACACTAACACCTGCTACCGAGCTAACCGCCCTAATCTCCCTGTTGCTGTTTGCCCAGTGGGGAATGGACATGATAGGACAGTTCCCTACCAGTACGGGCGGGCACAAGTACGTCCTCGTCGCAGTGGACTACCTCACGCAGTGGATCGAGGCCATTCCCATTAGGAAACCGGACGCCACCACGACTATCAAGTTCCTGCAGAACAACGTGATACTCTGGTTCGGTATCCCGAGGTGTATCACCACCAACTACGAGACAAATTTCAAAAACGAAAAAGTTTAGGAATTCTGCAGCGAATAACGTATCGTCAAGAAATTTTCCGCGGTCGCACATCCCCAATGCAACGGGAAAGACGAGGTCGCTAATCGAGACATCCTCCGAGGTCTTCGGACACGCCAAGAAGGACGCCAAGGCAGTTGGGTCGAGAAATTACCCCGGGTCTTATGGGCCCTGTGCACGTCGAAAAAAACCCCGCCGGGGAGACCCCTTTCAGCCTCTGCTACGGTACCGAGGAATTAGTCCCGGTGGAGATCGGGCTCCCCAGTCACCGGGTCGAGCATTTCAACGATGAAGCGAACACCTCAGCCCTCCGAACTAACCTGGACATCTTGTTAGAGAAACGGGACCGGGCTCAGATCAGAGCTGTCGCCTACCAACTGTAAACCACCTGCTACTACAACGCACGAGTCAAGCATCGCTTCTTCAAGACCGGAGATTTAGTCCTAAGGCGAAACGAGTTCGTCAATCAAAGCAAGCCGCATAAGTTTTCCCCAAAATGGGACGGTCATTTCCTCGTCTCCGAGGTCCTGCCTGGCGGAGCCTACCGCTTACAAGACTCGGATGGTCGCAAATTTTCATGACCTTATAATGTTGAGAAGCTCAAGCTGTACCTCTGAAAAGAATAGCTACACATGTATATTTCTTCTTTCACAAAGGCGATGTAAACCTTTCTAAAGTTATTTTTATTTAAACAAGAAGAAGGACACGATATAGCATTGCAAAAAGAAGAATTTTATTGATTCAAAAAGGTATTGTGGGCTCCTCAGCCTTACATTAAAAAGAAAAAAATTACAGCAGCGGGGGAAGGGGTTGCAGGAAACATTGCTCGTGGTACTCCGAGGATATTTCCGCCAGCCGTGCCCTTACCGCCTCAGATCTCTACCTCTGATGCTGCCCGCGAACCTCGTGGCCACGGACGGGCCAGAAAGCTCCACGGGCGGGCACCCATCTGCGAGATGCTTCAATTGGTAACACTCAAGGACGAGTGCCACCAAGCGATCCCGCCGACTCATCCAGATCAGGCCGAAGCGGCATAGCGATCTCAGCTTACTAACCGCCTCATCCTTCAGTTGCTCGGACAAGGGGTTGTGCAACCCTGGCGATGCCCTCCAGATCGATTACATCAGCAGCTGAAGCATGGGCGATCGCCGGGGAAGCAGTCGGCCAAAATGGTCCTCAACGTGGCCGATCACCGCTTGTCGCGTCTCCTCGGAGCACAGATGGTCGTACAAGTACACGTCCTTGAAAGAGATGATCTCGAGGATGGTGAAATGGAATTGATCCATTCTGACGTCCTGGAGATGGAAAAAGGAATGATCAATACGCCTCCCTGTTTTATAGCCCCACAGCGCCCCCAAGAGTCCAACAGTCACTCGTTTCTTCCACTACTGTACCGCCACGCGGCGGATATCCCGTCTTTCTCGGTGAGCCAAAAACGGAACGACACGGCTCTTACGCTACGCCCCCCCCACGCGTTCATAACACGCGTCGCCCGTGACGGTCACTCTTCCCGATGTCCACACACCGGGGAAGGTCGGACAGAACCTCGCGAATCCACCGAGCAGCTACCCTGATCGGTTCATCCTTGGCTGGTAATCTCTTACCCTACGACGCCAAGGATCGAAGCCCTCATCAAGGGGCCACCGGGAAGCAACCTTGCTCGGTCCATCCTTAGCAGGTCTCCCATTGCCCTCCCGCGCTAAAGATCAAAGCCCTCATCAAGAGACCACCGGGCAGCAACCCTGCTCGGTCTATCTATAGCTGGTAATTTCTTACCCACTGACGCCAAGGATCAAAGCCCTCATCAAGAGGCCACCGGGCAACAACCCTGCTCAGTCCATCCATGACCGGTAGTTCACTACCCACCGACGCCAAGGATCAAAACCCTCATCAAGAAGCCACCGGACAGCAACCTTGCTCGGTCCATTCATAGCAGGTCTCCCATTGCCCTCCCGCGCTAAGGATCAAAGCCCTCATCAAGAGGCTATCGGGCAGCAACCCTGCTCGGTCCATCCATGGTGTCACGACCCGAAATATTAGCTCGTGACCAGCACTTAAATCACGCAACGTCTAAAGGCGTAACGTAATTCAAGTAAGCTGAAATTGCTAATTTGAAAACGTGTTTCGTCTTTTTAAAAATTTGGGCAGCACTTCCTTTGTATATTTTGATCCAAAACCACATATATAAGATAATGATAAAGGCATCCCCAAGCGGGAGCTAGCTCTTCGCCAACCGGCGGATCACAACCACGCAAGACAGTATATATAAGTATACGACCCCCAACGGCGAAGATCACCACAAAGATAAAGAAAAGCAAGACATAAAAACCACAAGTAGCGGAAAACCCCTCGCTCTAAGTCTCGCAACCACAATCCCACTAAGTCTCATTACTTACACAAATACAAATTTTGATTGATGGAGTTAACTAGATACAATAAGAAATATAGATACAAGAGTGGGAATTATACAATGTCCCACCTACCAATGCAAAACACCCGAATGCAACTGTGTGCCAGCGAAGCCGCTACTGATCCAAGCGGTCAACCTGCAAGAACTATGGCACAACGGGGGTGGGTTGCCAACTCGTGAGTAGAAAAATATCAACAGATAGAAATCAAATAAATAACGACTCCTAGGTCAACTATATCATAAAAGTAATACTATGATATCTAGGGTGACCGCATCTGTATATGTGCCAACAATGTAGTCAATGCCTATAAGCATGTGGATAACATCCAACAATATAACCAATGTCTGTATGCATGTGAATCTCGTCCAACCATATAAACGATGTATGTATGCATGTGGATCTTGTCCAACCATACAATCAATGTATGTATCCATATGGATCTCGTCCCACCATATAATCAATGTCTGTATGCACGTAAATATCATAAAGGAGTGTGCATGAAAATATGAGGATATAAATAAACGGTGTCCCTCGCGACACATCAAAATCATGGAACCTGGGTGCCCAACATCGACACCCGAAAACATCATGAAACCCGTGTCCAGCATCGACACGTAAATCCTCACATCTCGGGCTCCGTCAGTCCGGATCGGCCATATCATCTCTCGACTCCGATCGGTATCCTCCGGATATCCGCCGAGCACAAATACTATCACCGGTAGGTAGTAGTCCCTCTGCCAGGCTCATCGGCATCCACAAGAAATCTCTCTCTCGCCCCGGGGTACCATACCGGGTCCACCATGTACCCGCAAACGGAATCATCTGCCTCCTCGAATCGGGTTTCACATATCACACGTCTCAGAACCGAGAAAACGCATAGTGGACGCACTGAAATATCATATCAAGAGAAACCGGGTTTTTAAAACAGTACATGCTTTCTTTTGAAATAGCCACGGTTCTCAAATCCAGAAATCTCATGAAAACATCATATCTCAATGCGTAAAATCGTAAAGCATGATGTATGCGACAGATGATAGAAATGTAAGCATATCCGTATATCATGCAACATGGAACGGTGATATAACATATTCGAGGGAAAACCGCTCTTTTAAATGAATCCGGTTTTAAAATATATCATGCGGTTCCCAAATCTCTAAAATCGAATGCAATACCGTAAAAATGTGCATATGTGTATATACGCAAGTATGGACGTACAAATGTGTAAGTCCGCAAGTATAATGTACAATATGTATGTGCGCAAAAACGGTGTACAATATCTATGTGCGCAAGTATGGTGTACAATATGTAGGTACGCAAGTATGGTGTACAATATGTATGTGCGCAAATATGGTGTACAATAGGTATGTGCAATATGTATGTACGCAAGTATGGTGTATAATATGTATGTGCGCAAGTACGGTGTACAATATATATGTACGCAAGTATGGTGTACAATAGGTATGTGCGCAATTATGGTGTACAATATGTATGTACGTAAGTATGGTGTACAATATATATGTCATGATACAGCAACCCTGCTGTATAGTGACATGGCAATTATCGATAATGAAGTGTGTGAGCCGACAAATCTGTATACGTGTAACATACGCATCATCGAAAATGGTGTAAGTGTACTAGCACATGTATAAGTAATGCACTGCGAATAACATGAATGCATCATAAGGTAAATCGTAAGATAAAGGGTATAAGCTATACATATCTAACATGATCGAGTCGATGAATCTATCAATCGGCATCCAGCCTAACAACATCGCGTACGGTATAATCCATCGTACGGCAACCTCAAGTCAAGGGTGTGGATCAATCATCAAGTCAAACTCATCACGCACGGAAAATCATCGTATGGCGGTCGGGGATCCTATCAACCTATAAGACGCGGAGGGTACGGACCTAACGTCACGTACGGATAACACTCACGATTCACAGCACATATAAATATCTCTATATACCTATGTCCCAGATCACATCCGCAACAATCTCATATCAGGGGACCGGCAGGGTATAAATCATCTCAATCGACTCGCATCCGTATACCAACATATCACCAAGTTATCTTATCGCGTCATGTATTCCTTTCATCGCATTTATATCCCACATCAAGTCAATTTTACATATACATTCTACCTTTACTAAAAGCGTAAGTATCTAATCTAACATACACACCCGAACTATACAAACAGTTTTTGAAAGATGCGAATCGTAGTTTTGAAAGTAGGGGCTATGGTGTTTTTAATGAAAAGATATCTTTTGAAAATCCGTAACGTCCCTTAAGGTATCTGTTTAAAAGATGCATAAGATTCCTTAGTTTGGAAATACGTATGGTTCGGATGACACATCTACATCGACTGTCTAGTCCTATAGTACCCTAAACGGCAATATCATCAAATCTCATCCCCAAGTCCCGTCATCACATATTAGCCGTATCATATCACTTCCAACTATCCTTAATTTCTAATATGGTCCTCTAAATAAATTTTTACTCTATCTATAGTTTTCTATTAAAGATTTCATTAACCAAAAACTATATATAAATCGGTTTCCATCAAAGTGTGCGGGGGTGCTATACGCCATCCACCCGACTTCCTCCGTGGATATAGATCCACTCACCTTGGTTATTGCTTGCCGTAGTCGATGATGCCACGCTCCGTCGCCTCGAAATCCACGCGAAAGTACCTACAATAATAACACATATCGCAACGCTATTAAATTTAAGTTCTGAAAACCAAAACGGCACAAGTTTCGCCCATAGGTTAAAACCTATAGTTTCGCGTGCAAAACACGACTAAAAATCCTAGTCGTTGACGTTCAAACACCACACGACCAAATAAAAATCCTAATATCAAAACCAAGCATCCCAAAATACGGAAAACATAGCCAAAAACACCCCAATATGCCCCCAGATTTTACCCTAGGTCAAATCGGCCAATTTTGCATATGTGGAGGGTCTAAATTACAGATACTGGAGCCATGAAACAAACACGAGCCCACAAATCCCTAGTATGGCCGCAATTTGAGGCCAGAATGAATAAAACTGTGGCCAAAAGGTGGAGTTGGGGTCTCGGGTCTCTGTGGTAGCTTCCTGGGTGCCTGCATGTGTCACTGTGTTCGCTAAATAATTTTCCAGGTCCCCGAGTGTTAGCAGATTCCAAAATACCATCACAATTTTCCAACGCCGGGTTTCTAAGTTTGGGGTTTGGGGTTCTATACCTGGTTTCAGTCTATGAAACTAACTCTATAGGGTTTATTAGGTCTCTACTAAGCTCAATTTCATCTTTGAATTCAATAATTCCCCAAAACCCTAATTTGAATTTTCCAAACCTCCCTAAACATCACTTAATCACTTCTAAACATACATAGACACTAATGTGAATGAGATACTATGCTAATGGTGATAAAATTATCTCATTTGGGCAACCTAAGAAAAACCCTACCTTCTCCAAGTTATCAAAATCAAACTTTTCTTGGTCCAAAGTGTAGAGGGTGAAGAGAGGATAAATTTTAAAGAAAGAGGTTTAGGGTTTTGGTGAAGCTTTTTAGATGATTTCATGGGTTGAATTGGAGGGAGATGGAGAAGAAGAAGGAGATGCAGAAATAACATGGGGTGAGGATATGGCAGCCCCCTCTCTCTCCCCTCTCTTATTCTAACTCTCTCTCACAATATTACCCTTTTACCCTTTCTCTTTTTAATCTTTTCTTTTTTTTATTTAAAACCCAAATCACATAATATCCAAAATAACACAAGAACACAACATGTAATCAAAATATAACATGACATGGTGCACTAGCCACGAAAAACTGTAGAAACGCAGATTTGGCTTAATCGCGATTAGCAGTGCACTAATCGGGTTTTTATCCAAACTGCATATAATAAATTTTAAAAATGCCAAATCCTTTAAATATATTATTAAATGAATAAATCATTTTAATTTCCATTTACTTCACAATTATTGGTATATATTTATACCCTTTTTCGAAAATCCCAATTTCGCAAATCGGGCAGTTTTCGGCAAATATATTATTTTAATATTAAATTCCAAAAATTATATTTTATATTTTCTGAAATGTTACAATCTTCCCCCCTTAAATAAATTCGGTCCCTGAATTTAAATTTAAATCCTCAATTCCTAAAATATTTCAATAATCAGCTCAAATCAACGGGGCTCCGAAATCATGGAAGATGCAAAAACAACACAGCGCGTCAAGTGTGCATGTAAATGAGTACAAACTCAAAAACCGAACTCCGTAAAGCATCCCGCAATCATTGGAGTCATGGCGAATACACGAAGGTCGGATCCAATACGAAAACCAATATGATATACATTAACACTATACATGTAAACATCTGAAGGAAATGCATGCCAAACCTTTCATGTTGCTGTGTGATGCGCGTATCGCGGTACAGTGGCAGACGTCTGTTGTAAGAAAATAACTATATATATACTTATCATTTATTTAATATGTACGTCCCGCCGTTTTTGAAAATAATTTAGAAGGGTTTTCTTTATAAAATGTTTCGTGTCATCTCAAACACGTAGGTAAATACTGAGACTATAGCTCCCTTTTCGGAAATCCCTTCGATAGCTATCGATGCATGCAAAATATATTCAGGTACTGTCCTCTGACTAGTCCTGCTCAGTACAAAAACAAATAGCAATTATCATAAAAACGTATTACTCCATACGAAATCAATCCCAAAATGTGCATAAGAATGCCGCGTGCGTCTGGTGTGCACGGAAATCAAAATCCATGAATGTGCCATACATGTACACAGAAACAACATCTAAGTGCAACGGGTGTGCACGAACACCTGTCAGAGGCAACGGTGTGCCTGACAGCAATATCAGGTGCATCTGATATGCACAAAGAATCCCGATTTAGTGCATCTGGTGTGCACCAAAATCGCATCTCATATTATGCGCCCAACATGCGCGAAAATCCAAATCATGTGCATCCATCATGTACGAATAAAATCTAAATCATGTGCATCCAACATGCATTAAATCACGAAATCCGATATCAAGAGCCGAACATGCGCAAAAGTCCAATCCAAGCGCGTCAAATATGCGCAAGAATCCAATCAGGTGCACAAGGTGCACAAAACAAATATCGAGTATCACAATCGAAATCGACGGTATATAACACATTTCAATCCAAATCCAAATCAGGTATACCGTGGTATATAATCTCACAACCATGTGCATCAGCGTGCATAAAAACAAATCAAAATACTAAAAGTGCATAAAAACTATGCCGAAAGTATAAATCAAATCATATGCATGCCCTAAGCATGAAATCACAATCAATATCTCAAATGACATCAAAACGAAGTCAGGTGCAACTGTGGTGCACAAAATACGTATCAATGCACTGCAGGCATATGTGAACTATACCGAGTGCAAAAACCAAATCGAATACGTACCATATGCACAAATCAACCCAACTGTATGAAATCCATGAAATCATAAACATGTGCAGCCAAGGCACAAAACGATATTAAGTGCAATAACTGTACACAATTCATAAATCAACACAACGGTGTATAAAGCATATTTTAAGTGTAATAACTATGCGCAAAATATAAATACCCAGTAGGTGCAGCCATGGTGCACGAAAATCAATATCATGAAACTCATCATCAAAACTCAAATCCAAGCGATATAAGCGTGATACTGAGATCACAAACACAAATCGCAACAAATGACATCGAGGTGCACCTCCTACAATGTCGAAGAATAAATCGGTGCGCATAAAACCGGCAGAACAAGAACATCCGCTTGCCTCCTGCTCAAGGTCTGGCGTCCTCGGTCTCTGGGTCCTTATCTTCTCTGTGGATTTACCAATCTCGCAATCCATCGGTTCATCGGCCCAGTCAGGTATGCTAACGGGGACGATTCCGTTCTGTCACTTCTCTGGTCATCTCTCGGTCAATCATCATGACCACTCGTAAGGCAGCACGTCACTGGCGTCGGCCTCTGACTCTATGAATACACGTGACACATCTGATCCTGGGTGAAAATCTCATTGCAACAGTGTCCTGGAAGAAATCCCGCTCAAGGTCTCTTCCGATCTCGCCTATACCGAACTGTACGGAGGCCGGTACTCTTACATAATCTTTTCTCATTTTCTGGACATCTGCGTGTTCCGCACACATTTCCTCGGGAACTGGCCGTATCCTAATGCCTCTGTACGCATATCAGATCTCTAATCTCGACGGGGAGTAGCAACAACTCGTCATCATCTCGCATGAACCTCTGGCTCCTCTCATCTTTATCATCGTCCGCTTCAACGTCACGTCTTGCTGTCTACGTACTGCTACTGTTCTCGGCCACGGTCAATCCGAAGTCTCTCACACGGACTCGAAATCGCGTACTCTGTATCTTCATCACTCTGTAGAAGATATCTGGCCAAACACGTCCTTGGAAACTCGTCCCAACCATCGGAGGAATACTCAATACTCGCCCGTTCTCGATCAACTCACAACGCATCTGGGTGAGGTCCTCTATCCGAAGCTGGTCAGCTTACTAGTCTCTCATCACACGACGTCCAACTTTTCGATCGAGTCATCAAGGTCCCAAAATTTCCCGAAGGCTCAACACCTGAGCACAGTCTAAAAATATCTGGTATATACCACAGTATCTCTGGACCAACCGTAGAAGGGCCTCATTGATGGCACCGCTAAACTGCCACAAACTCTAAGGTTCAAAAGCGGTTCCATGGTCATCATGTCGAGTTAGGGTTTCATTCTTCTAGAGGGTCCACAGAATTACCTGCATGTTCCTCCGAACACTTTAAACTTGGGAAAAATGGGTTTCCGACACTCGTTCGCACTTTTTAGTTTCGCCTATACAACATGTGAATACTCTTCGTCCGCATGCTAAACAGTGCCTCAATCCTCCAGGAAAGACGATACATCAACGATCATCTCTGGATCGGTCTGCTCTAGATCTGAGTAAGACTCTCCAGACTGAAAATTTTCAACTCAACTGGGCCTGCGTCAGCGCATCAAATCTGACGAATCGCCTTCGTCTCTCAAATCGGGATAGACTAGTTATCATTTGTCGCATCTCTGCCTGGGAGCTCCAGCGATCTCAGCTCGTAAGCTCTGGAAGCGACATCCTATCAATCTCAGCAACAGCTGGGTCATCTGCCTGCACAGTAGGCGACATCACAATCTATGAGGTATGTTGTACATCAACAGTCCTCTCGCAACAGTCAGCTCTAACAATGGCCTGATCATCCGGTGTAAAACCAAGCACTCGCCTCCATAAGAGGTCACAACATAACACTAAATCGAGACGTTCTCATGTCACCAGAAAACACAATGGTCAGCCCTCATACCAGACGAGCTCGCCCTGACCGCATCACTGGTAGCAGCTCAATCTGTGCTCAAACCATGGTGACAGGAACCTCAATCGTGTATCGAAAAAAGCAGATCAACGGCATGAAAAGGAAACGACAGATCCAGAATGGATACATGATCATAAGAAGGAACAACATCAATGAGAGTATGATCATGGAAACAAATAGAATCGAGGAACTCCAATGGATTATAATCATGGGTACGAAGAGAATCATAGATCTCAAAATATATACATCCTAAGATTTCTTAAGTGGAGTATCGTATCGTAAATATGCCGCGGAACATACGTACGGTACATCACTTTACTCAAGCTACCTACCCCATCAATCAGGGTCAACCTATGAAACGAAAGTTCAAGTCTAATACCCCCCCCCCCGTTCAAATCTAAGTTCCGTAAGGTCAAGCCTAGGTTCCGAAATACATACTCGCCCTAGACTCCGCATAGTCAAACATAGACTCGAACCAAGGTTAAACCTAGCTCTCTGATACCAACTTTGTCACGACCCAAAATATTAGCTCGTGACCAGTACTTAAATCACGCAACGTCTAGAGGCGTAACGTAATTCAAGTAAGCTGAAATTGCTAGTTTGAAAACGTGTTTCGTCTTTTTAAAAATTTGGGCAGGACCTCCTTGTTTACCCCAATCAGAGCAAAGCTCTGTTCAAATTCCAAGGCGGGAAACGAAGCAACGCTTCTGTTTCCCCCAATCAGAGAAAAGCTCTATTTTGAAAATTAAAATTAAAATAAAAGAAGCAACGCTTCAGTTGACCTGCGCTCTGCGCTGGGCGACACGTGGCGGCGCAGTTGCGCTAGCGCAGTTGCGCTGGGCTCTGCGCTGCGCGGCACGTGGCAGCGCAGTTGCTCTGCGCTGCGCGGCACGCGCTAGCGCAGTTGCGCTGCGCGACACGTGTCAAGCGCTGGGGTGTTTGCGCCAAACAGAATTAAAATTCAATAAGATCTTTTTGTTCTTGTTAAAACAAGAAGATTGTCTTCTGTAAAACAGAAGCCCTTGGATCAAAGATCCAACGGTGGGGAAAATTCCCCAAATCACTCAGAGAATGATCTCTTTAACAAACTTAACAAATCTATGGGCACTATATAAAGACCCCTAGACCCCAACTCAAGGGTGGAAGATCACCAACATTGTGAGAGATTGAGAACCTCAAAACAGAAAGAACTCTGAAAAAATTTCAAGAAAAAGGTAAAAACCTTCATAAAATAGAAGAATTTCTTCATATAGATCATTGATCTAAGAACAAGATCAATGATCTTCATATAATAATAAGTGCCTCGCACTCTTTTATGAACCACTGCTTCTCTGAAAACAAGAAAAGCTTGTTTTCTTTGATCTAAATCGGATCAAGAAATTAAACAGTGCCTTGCACTTTTTTTTATAAACCATTGGTTCTGGAATCTTAAAGATTCTCAAGATTATTGAAATAGTGCCTTGCACTTGCAAAAACTGCACTGTTGCGCTCCTGAGTTGGCGCAAGCCACCAGAGAGCGCCACGTGTCAACATCTCAATCACTTGCGCCATGCGCTTTTAAGAAAGAGCCTTGCTCTCTGAAATTGGCGCACTCATCAGAGCACGCCACGTGTCAACAGCGCAAGCGCAGCGCACTGGCGCAGCGCACTGCGCTTGCATGACACGTGTCATCACCACAAGCGCTTGCGCTCATTGATTGGCGCAAAGCGCCTGACAAATGCAATGCATTGTGTACTAAAGGGCCATGCCCAAATCAAAAAGGCCTAGTAGGCCAAAATAAATTGCAATAAAAGGGCATAGCCCAAGTAAAATTGATGTTCTGCATCTTTTATAAAAAGGGCAGAGCCCAAATAAAATGCAGAGCCCAGACAAAATTGGTGTTTTGCCTCATTTATAAATGGGCAGAGCCCAGATAAAATAAAAAAGAAAATGCAATGCCTTATTTAAAAAGGGGCAAAGCCCTAACACAGGCCTAATAGGCCAAAGATAAATAAAAGCGTTGAACATTTTTCAACTGGACTTAGCCCAATCATGGCCATAAGTCCTCAAATTAAATTGACTGAGCACAGCTGCTCTCTTAAATCAATTTACATCCGATTCGAGGGTACATCTCCGAAATCCTTTGACTCCTATCGTTGTAATCCTTCAATGACATCAGAGAGGTGACGGGTCCCGACAACCACACATCAACACGGACTGTGGGGTCCTTAAACTCATGGACTTAAGCGTCCTTAAACCAAAAGACAGACGGTGGGGTCCTTAAACCCGCGGACTTATGCGTCCTTAAACTAAGACACGGACTGTGGGATCCTTAAACCCACGGACTTAAACGTCCTTAAACTAAATATGGACCACCATGTCCCTAAACTGGAATATGGACCGCAATGTCCTTAAATTACCTATGGACCACCACGTCCCTAAACTGAAAATGGATCTAGACGATCCCGTTAAGTTGATCTTGGTCTCAAATCAGACTAGCGTATCCTTAACAAACGTTTAAGTTGATCTTAACCTCAAATACGGTTAACGAATCCTTAAACCAAAACCCAAACCCAAATCTAAGTAAATACGGATTTGGACTAATCCACGTCCTACGGGCGACGAAATAAATAGTCTCCGTATACAATCCACGGGCAACCACAAACAAAACAAGCATCCACGACACGAGGTGAAATTCTGGAGAAGGAAAAAGTTGTTGCCGCGATGCGGTAGCGTAATTAACTGCAGGGGCTTGCGCCTGCAGGGAAGAGCGTCCCCACAATCAAAAAACCCTCAAGCGAGGAGGAATCTGACGAAGTCTGCTACATCGGCCGCATCTGTCTAAACCTCCGATTCACAGTGCCATAAATAAACTTGGCATCTTCGGAGAGGTGGATGGATAAAACCAAATAGTATCTGCCCGAATCTCAGGCAAGACGTCCTCACGTCGTCGCCGCCGTTCGGAGGGGAACACTCCTTTGTATATTTTGATCCAAAACCACATATACAAGATAATGATAAAGGCATCCCCAAGCGGGAGCTAGCGCTTCGCCAACCGGTGGATCACAACCACGCAAGAAAGTATATATAAGTATACGACGGCCAACGGCGAAGATCACCACAAAGATAAAGAAAAGAAAGACATAAAAACCATAAGTAGCGGAAAACCCCTCGCTTTAAGTCTCGCAACCACAATCCCACTAAGTCTCATTACTTACATAAATACAAATTTTGATTGATGGAGTTAACTAGATACAATATGAAATATAGATACAAGAGTGGGTACGATACAACGTCCCACCTACCAATGCAAAACACCCGAATGCAACTGTGTGCCAGCGAAGCCGCTACTGATCCAAGCGGTCAACCTACAAGAACTGTGGCATAACGGGGGTGAGTTTCCAACTCGTGAATAGAAAAATATCAACAGATAGAAATCAAATAAATAACGACTCCTAAATCAACTATATCATAAAGGTAATACTATAATAAATAGGGTGACCGCATCTGTATATGTGCCAACAAGGTAGTCAATGCGTATAAGTATGTGGATAACATCCAACAGTATAACTAATGTCTGTATGCATATGGATCTCGTCTAACCATATAATCAATGTATGTATGCATGTGAATCTCGTTCAACCATATAATCAATGTATGTATGCATGTGGATCTCGTCCCACCATATAATCAATGTCTGTATGCACGTAAATATCATAAAGGAGTGTGCATGAAAGTATGAGAATATAAATCAACGGTGTCCCTCACGACACATCAAAATCATGGAACCTGGGTGCCCAACATCGACACCCGAAAACATCATGAAACCCTGTTCCCCTCCGAAAGACGGCGCACAAGACTGCGGTGTCTTGGCACTGAGATTCGGGGCAGATGCTAATTGGTGCTATCCGTTCACCTCTCCGAAGATGCCAAGTTGATTTATGGCACCATGTATCGAAGGTTTAAACGGATGCGTCCGATGTAGCAGACTTCGTCAGATTCCCCCTCGCTTGAGGGGTTTTTGATTGTGGGGACGCTCTTCCCTGCAGGCGCAAGCCCCTGCAGTTAATTACGCTACCGCGTTGCGGTAACAACTTTCTCCTTCTCCAGATGGTCACTTCGTGTCGTGGGTGTTTGTTTTGTGTTTTGTTGCCCGTGGATTGTTTACGGAGACTGAGTTATGTCGTCGCCCGTAGGGCGTGGACTAGTCCAAATCCGCATTATCTTAGATCTGGGTTTGGGGGTTTGGTTTGAGGATACGTCAGCCATACTTGAGGCTAAGATCAACTCAAACGTTTGTTAAGGATACGTTAGTCCAGTTTGAGACTAAGATCAACTTAACGGGATCGTTTAGATCCGACAAAAGAGCAATTGGCTCTAATGTTCCAGTTTAGGGACCTAGTGGTCTATCGTATGTATGGCCATCGGGACTCATCACCTCTCTGACGACGTTGAAAGATTACAACGACGGATGTCAGAGGAGTTCAGAGATGTACCCTTGAACCAAAGTTGATTGGGGGGATTTATAGTCCACTCTGTTTGAAGGTTTAAGGATACGTTAGTCATCTTTGAGGCTAAGATCAACTTAAACGGGACCGTTTAGATCCGACAAAAGAGCATGCGGGACTCTATTGTTCTAGTTTAAGGACATTGCGGTCCATGGGTAGTTTAAGGACATTGCGGTCCGTGGGTAGTTTAAGGACATTGCGGTCCGTGAGTAGTTTAAGGACATTGCGGTCCGTGGGTAGTTTAAGGACATTGCGGTCCATGGGTAGTTTAAGGACATTGCGGTCCATGGGTAGTTTAAGGACATTGCGGTCCGTGGGTAGTTTAAGGACATTGCGGTCCATGGGTAGTTTAAGGACGTTGCGGTCCGGTATTTGCTCTGGATGCTTCACACGGGTTCACTGCCGTGCTTGGCGAGGACCAGGCTCCGCTCTGGACGTTTTCCACGGGGTCAAAGAGTGACGTTATCCGCGTTCCACGTAACCAGGAAGTTTGCACTAGATGCTTCACACGGGTTCACTGCCGCGTTAGGCGAGGACTAGGCTCCGCTCTGGATGCTTCGCACGGGTTCACTGCCATGCTCTGCGAGGACCAGGATCCGCTCTGGACGTTTTCCACGGGGTCAAAGAGTGACGTTATCCGCGTTCCACGTAACCAGGAAGTTTGCATTAGGCATGGGTTTAAGGACCCCACAGTCCATATCATGAGTGGCCGTCGGGACCCGTCACCTCTTTGAAGACATTGAGGGATTACAATGCCAAGTTTCAAAGGAGTGAAGAGATGTACCCTAGAACCGGAATGGATTTAATAGTCCCTGACCCAATTTGGGGTCGAGACTGATTAATTATGTTATGAGCCCATTAGCCCAGTTAATCACAAATTGAGGACTTATGGCCAGCTTGGGCTAAGTCCAGTCGGGTCTGAAACATTGACTTTTTGCTGATCCATTGAAGGAGAGGCTTTGCCTCTATCCATTTAACCAGTTGGGCCAAAGCCTAGTGTTAAACACTATAGAGCAATCAGTGTTGAACACTGGGAATGCGGTTTAACAAGTTAGTGTTTAACACTAAGAAATAATTGGTGTTAAACACCAGCAATAAGGCTTCTCAAATTAGTGTTAAACACTAAAACAGATCAGTGTTGAACACTGCAAATGAAGATCTCAGATTAGTATTTAAACACTAAGGTAATCAGTGTTGAACACTGCAGATAAAGCTTTTTAATTAGTGTTGAACACTAAGGCCCAACAATATTTTAACACTGAGTGCGAGGGTTTCAATTTAGTGTTAAACACTAAGACAAGAGGGGTCACGTGGCAGCACGTGAGAGCGCCCTTCCTCCATTTGTTCTGCTGAAATTACTGTATCTTTTGATAGCATCACGTGTCAGCACGTGATGGGCATTCAAATGCCTATGCGTTAAGGCTTCTGCTGAAAGTCACGTGGGTCACGTGGGGTGCTGCCTCAAGGGGGTTTTCTGTAGGGCTTTTGAGGGGGGGTCACGTGGTGACACGTGACCCTGCCTTAATGTGGTTTTTTTCAGAGGATTTGTTACTCCTTTTTTTTTTAGGAATTAAATTCCGGAGACTTTTTAATTTCAGAGGAATTAAATCCTTCTTTCTTTTGAAGACTTGTATTCTGGGATAGAGTTTAACTCTGAATTTTCTGCGGGAGTTAAATTCCCCGTTTATGTGAAGGGCTGAATAGGGTTGAACCCTAATGAAATTTTTGAGGAAATGATGATCGTTGTTTCAACAGAACTAAGTTCTTTAATTAGGGTTAAACCCTGTTTCTCTCTTTTTTTGTTTTGAAGGAATTAAATTCCCATGATATAGGGTCTAGCCCCACTTTTATTTTGGAGGAATTAAATTCCTATAGTTCTGTGAGAATTAAATTCTCAAGTTTGCACTCCTTCTCTATGTTTTGGATCTGCATGGCAGGATCTCAACCCATTGAGAATTAAATTCTCAACCTTAAGGGGAGATGTGCACTTTGCAGATCCTCTATCAAAGAGAGAAGAAATAAGTTCTTCTGCTTTTATATTATCAGAGTTAAACTCTGTTGAGAATTAAATTCTGCTTCTTTCAAAATGCCTTCCCTTTCTTACCTAGGGTTTTTTGCAGAAGATCTGAGTCTTTTCGAAGTATCAAAGCTCTTCTCCTTTTCTCTTTTCTTCTCTGCGCATGTATATCTTTTTTTTGTCTCTTGGCTCCTATTTATAGGAGAGGCAGCCGCATCAATCAGTTTTTTGACGAATCTTCATTGGGAGATTTGATTTGCATCCATAATTCATTTTGGGCCTTTGGATTATTAGGTGAATTTTATTCACCATTGGATCTTGAATTCAGAGATTCTCCTTTGATATTTTGGTTAGATTTAAGGGGGAAATCTTTCCCAAAGCCGAGATTTTCCATAGATAGATGATCTTTAATCATCTCTGAATCTTTAATTTGATTAGTCCCAAATAATTACTTTCCTTTGGAAAGATTCGAATTTCCTTCAGAATTTAATTCTGTCGTCAAAAATGGGCTTTGGAAGCCAGTCACGTGTGACCACGTGATTCATGGTCACGTGTGAGCACGTGACCCCTTTTGGAACGAGCTTTCTGCGCTGTGTCTTCTGATTGCTGCTTAAACATCACGTGCTACCACGTGACCCCTGGTCACGTGTGAGCACGTGACCCTTTGTTTGAGCTCTCTTTCCTTGGTTGTTCTGGAGACGCGCTTGCTGCCTTGAACGTCACGTGCCGACACGTGACCCTGGTCACGTGGGAGCACGTGACTTCTTCTGAAGCCTTTTTCTTGACTTGGTCAGTTACCCGACGTGCCTTTGACGCTTGTATTTAAACGTCACGTGCCAACACGTGACCCTGGTCACGTGGGAGCACGCGACTCTCCTTGAAGCTTTTCTTTTCCTTCTTCGCAGTCAGGGAATTGAACTTGTCTTAACGACGTTTTTAGGTGTCACGTGCCAACACGTGACCACTAGTCACGTGTGAGCACGTGACCCCCTTTTGAAGCTTTCCATAGAAGCTTTCCACAGAAGCTTTCCATAGAAGCTTTCCTGACTTGATCAGAGAACTTGTGTGCCTTTGACGCTTGCATTTAAATGTCACGTGTCGCCACGTGACCCTGGTCACGTGGGAACACGTGACTCTTTCTGAAGTCCATTTTCTTCAGCGTATTCAGGAAACTGAACTTGACTTGATGATCCCTTTTAGGTGTCACGTGCTAACACGTGACCCTCTTTTTGAAGCTTTTCCCAGAAGCTTTCCTGATTTTAAATCAGGAAACAAATGCCCCCACAGCGTTGTTCTCACGTGTCAGCACGTGAGTGCAACGCTGTCACCTTTTATGACCGCTGGACCTGCTTTGGGGGAGTAGGGTAGACGAAACGTCCTTTTAGAAGCGCCTTCACTTTTTCATGTCCTTCCTTTCAAACCTTTCTTTTAAGAATTTGATTCTCGTTCTCAGAGCTTAGCTCTCTGTTGTGCCTGTGCAGTGCCGCCTCATTCTCCATCAAAGGCTAGTGCTCACGTGTTGCGTATGCAGGGATCTGCTTGATGGGGACGTTTCATTTCCCTAACCTAATTCCAATGCGTCATTGGATTTCATTTCCAACGCTCTCCCCTCCTTTTCGGGCTTTGAGAATAGTTCCACCATGCACAACATTTTTTGTGCATGGCATTAAATGCGCCCCTTTATAACCTGAACCTTATGCCTTACTTCTTTTCTTCACAGAGAAACCCATTCATACCTTAAGGTGGTCATTTTTGAGAACCCGATCAATCTCCATGGCTTGCGATCGTCCCCATGCTCGTCGGCAACCATGGGAGGTGCCCCTTGAGGAGATAATTCCTCGCTTCGCTGCGCGGCTGGCGGATCCCCTTCTCACCGACGCTCAATGTGACACGGTGATGTACGAGCTATTGACCCGTCGGGGTTCTCCTCTTCCCATGGGCTCCATTTGGCTCCGGATGATCCTCCTGTCTGTGCTTGCCGATATACCCCCTCATCCGGCGGAGATGACTTCGGCGATCCTTGACGCGGCGGAGGACAAGCTTGAGTGCTTTCATGAGGCTTGTCTAATCACTCAAGCTCTGAAGGATCACTCAGTTCATTTACTGAGTCAGATAAGAGCTCGTCGGGCCGTCATGTCTGCTTTCGCTGATGAGCACGGCTCCAACCGGTGGGGAGCGACTCCTCGCGAAAACCGCCGTTTTGACGTGCTGGAGAAGGCGGAAAGGGAGTTGGAGAATTTTGTGTTTTGCTTTGTTAACCCTTGTATTTCTGATCCCTTGTTTGGTAATCTTTTCCCACTGATGTAGCATGTTTGAATCAATGTACTCCTTTAATCATTGGTGGTTTGCATGATTTCTGTTGAATTTTCACGCTTGTCAGATAATTGTACGTGTGTCTTGCTTGCGTAAATGAGCTGTCTGTTTTTCTTGAATTACGAGCACCATCGTTACGTTGCATGCACATCAGTGCCTCCGGCGACATTTCCTTTCAAACATTCGTACAGTTGCAAATGCGTGCTTGATAGGATACAGATCA
Organism: Agapanthus africanus; assembly: GCA_030015575.1. Classification (NCBI taxonomy): domain Eukaryota; kingdom Viridiplantae; phylum Streptophyta; class Magnoliopsida; order Asparagales; family Amaryllidaceae; genus Agapanthus; species Agapanthus africanus. The sequence continues at coordinate 12,472,718 of CM057348.1, read as the reverse complement.
GAAACTTGCCACGTTATCTCCCGTATCGGGTGGTTTGTGCTGGCTTTAGATCGAGTATTGTTGTCGAAGGGAGGTTTATAAATGAAGATATATTCTTCTCTTCAATGGTGTGTCCCCTTTCTATTGAATGCATTCTGCGGATATTCTATCTTAATCTTCTTGCAGGACGGCCGTGGCTTAGGATTCAGGGTTAGGATCTGTTTCCTAAGGCTTTTGCTTTTTACGAGCCACAAGGGTCTCATAAAGAGTTTTTCTCCCTACAGGTCGAGAGGATCCCATAGGTGTGAGTTCTTCTTAAGAATCGTGAGGATTCTTAAAAGGGTTTTCCCTTGAGAGTCGTAAGGATCCCACAAGAGAGTTTTTCTTCCTTACAGGTCGTGAGGGCCTGCAAGTGTTGGATGTGATCATCCTTATCCGCGTTTCACGGAGTCAGGGATCTTTCGAGGTATCGTAGTTTAAAGACGTCGCGGTCAAGGTTAAGGACCTCATAGTCCGTGGATTTAAGGACTCCACAGTCCGATGTTAGTTTTAAGACATCACGGTCAAGGTTAAGGACCTCATAGTCCGTGGATTTAGGGACTCCACAGTCCGGTGTTTGGTTGCAGGGACCCGCCACCTCTTTGAAGACGTTGAGGAATTACAACGCCAGGTATCAAAGGAGTGAAGAGATGTACCCTTAAACCAAGGCGAAATCCGTAGGGAATCGGGGGGATTGATCGTTAGTTTTAAGACATCACGGTCGAGGTTAAGGACGTCATAGTCCGTGGATTTTAAGGACTCCACAGTCCGGTGTTTGCTCTGGATGCTTCACACGGGTTCACTGCCGTGCTTGGCGAGGACCAGGCTCCGCTCTGGACGTTTTCCACGGGGTCAAAGAATGACGTTATCCGCGTTCCACGTGACCAGGAAGTTTGCACTAGATGCTTCACACGGGTTCACTGCCGCGTTAGGCGAGGACTAGGCTCCGCTCTGGATGCTTCGCACGGGTTCACTGCCATGCTCTGCGAGGACCAGGATCCGCTCTGGACGTTTTCCACGGGGTCAAAGAGTGACGTTATCCGCGTTCCACGTAACCAGGAAGTTTGCACTAGATGCTTCACACGGGTTCACTGCCGCGTTAGGCGAGGACTAGGCTCCGCTCTGGATGCTTCGCACGGGTTCACTGCCATGCTCTGCGAGGACCAGGATCCGCTCTGGACGTTTTCCACGGGGTCAAAGAGTGACGTTATCCGCGTTCCACGTAACCAGGAAGTTTGCACTAGATGCTTCACACGGGTTCACTGCCGCGTTAGGCGAGGACTAGGCTCCGCTCTGGATGCTTCGCACGGGTTCACTGCCATGCTCTGCGAGGACCAGGATCCGCTCTGGACGTTTTCCACGGGGTCAAAGAGTGACGTTATCCGCGTTCCACGTAACCAGGAAGTTTGCACTAGATGCTTCACACGGGTTCACTGCCGCGTTAGGCGAGGACTAGGCTCCGCTCTGGATGCTTCGCACGGGTTCACTGCCATGCTCTGCGAGGACCAGGATCCGCTCTGGACGTTTTCCACGGGGTCAAAGAGTGACGTTATCCGCGTTCCACGTGACCAGGAAGTTTGCACTAGATGCTTCACACGGGTTCACTGCCGCGTTAGGCGAGGACTAGGCTCCGCTCTGGATGCTTCGCACGGGTTCACTGCCATGCTCTGCGAGGACCAGGATCCGCTCTGGACGTTTTCCACGGGGTCAAAGAGTGACGTTATCCGCGTTCCACGTAACCAGGAAGTTTGCACTGGATGCTTCACACGGGTTCACTGCCGCGTTAGGCGAGGACTAGGCTCCGCTCTGGATGCTTCGCACGGGTTCACTGCCATGCTCTGCGAGGACCAGGATCCGCTCTGGACGTTTTCCACGGGGTCAAAGAGTGACGTTATCCGCGTTCCACGTAACCAGGAAGTTTGCACTAGATGCTTCACACGGGTTCACTGCCGCGTTAGGCGAGGACTAGGCTCCGCTCTGGATGCTTCGCACGGGTTCACTGCCATGCTCTGCGAGGACCAGGATCCGCTCTGGACGTTTTCCACGGGGTCAAAGAGTGACGTTATCCGCGTTCCACGTAACCAGGAAGTTTGCACTAGATGCTTCACACGGGTTCACTGCCGCGTTAGGCGAGGACTAGGCTCCGCTCTGGATGCTTCGCACGGGTTCACTGCCATGCTCTGCGAGGACCAGGATCCGCTCTGGACGTTTTCCACGGGGTCAAAGAGTGACGTTATCCGCGTTCCACGTAACCAGGAGGTTTGCACTAGATGCTTCACACGGGTTCACTGCCGCGTTAGGCGAGGACTAGGCTCCGCTCTGGATGCTTCGCACGGGTTCACTGCCATGCTCTGCGAGGACCAGGATCCGCTCTGGACGTTTTCCACGGGGTCAAAGGGTGACGTTATCCGCGTTCCACGTGACCAGGAATTTTGTTGATTGTATCCGCATTTCACGGGATGGAGGTTTGACTGTTGGCGATATGTATACCACCGAGCCATGGAATTGGGAGCTGCCGCTGCTCTGCTTTGTTTGAAGTCATGTCCGTTGTTACGAGACGAGTGTTTGGATGATCTCTAGGTCGCTTGTGGCCCGTCGAGACCTGGCTTCTTCTTTTTTTGTGAAACCTGGGGGAAGGAGTACGACTCTTTCTTTGTTTGCGCCCCTGGATTGTGTACAGGGATTGTTGTAGTATCACCTGTAGGGCAAAAAGGTTTCATTTTTCCATCATTTCTTTTATTCTTTCCGCGATGCTCTATCATTTCAGCTTTTTATATCGCGAAGGTCGCGATTGCCCAATCATTTCGGCTATTTTTCGCGGTGCCCAATCATTTCGGCTATTTGTTTTATTTTTACTCGCTGCTTTTTTTTATTGCGAGTTGCCCTATCATTTCGGCTATTTTTCATGCATACATTTTTACTTGCTGCTTTTTATTGCAAGTTGCCCCATCATTTCGGCTATTTCGTAGGCATGTGTGGCTTGCTAGCTTTTTCGCCGCAAGCTCGGATTTTGGACACCGATTTCGGCATCAGCATCGCTGCAACTGGGATGTTGCCAGGAGCAAATCATCATTTGCCTCTATCGATGTTGAACAAAGGTGGCTTAGCAAACAGGGTTAAGGTCCTGTCGACTAAGGCTTTTGACTTCATGAGCCGTAAGGGTCTCACAAAGGTATTTCTCCCTACAAGTCGTGAGGATCTTGCAGGTGCATTTTCTCCTTAGGGATCGTGAGGATTCCTAAGTGTATGTTCCTCTGTAAGTCGTAAGGATCCTACAAGAGGGTTTTCTCCTTATGGGTCGAGGGGACCTACAAGGGTTGGACTTTGCTGGGGAAATGTTTATTCGCGCCCGTGGATTGTATACAAGGGTCAGTATTGAGCCTCTTGTAGGGCAATATCGGAGGTTGTGGGGGATTTGCTTAAGAACAGGTTCAGGTTTCTGTAACTTAAGACTTTCAAATCTCATGAGCCGTGAGGGTCCCATAAGAGAATTCTCCTTACGAGTCGTGAGGATCTCGTAAGTGTATTTTCTCCTCAGGAATCGTGAGGATCCCTAAGTGTGCTGCTCCTTTGTGAGTCGTAAGGATCTCACGCAGGTGGTTTCTCCTTACAGGGTCGAGAGGACTCTGTAAGTGTCCTTTAACGAGGTTGCGCCCTTTCGGGTTTTCACAAACACTCGCCGGTAGTCCTGCTGTTTTTACTCACGGAGCCCTTTCGGGTTTTCATCCGTGCCCATTTTGCTTATGGACATACCGTTTTTTTTTTATTTATATCATTCTTACTCTTCTCTTTTTTTTTACAAGGTCGCGCCCTTTCGGGTTTTCACGCACACTTGCCGGCAGCCCTGCTGTTTTTACTCACGGAGCCCTTTTCGGGTTTTCATCCGTGCCCATTTTGCTTATGGACATACCGTTTTTTTTTTTTTTTTTTTTTTTTTTTTTTTTTTTTATCCATCTCGTCAACCTAAGGACGTTGCGGTGGTAGTTTAGGGACGTTTCGGTCCGTCGATAGTTTAAGGACGTTTCGGTCCGCTGTTAGTTTAAGGACGTTTCGGTCCGTTGTTAGTTTAAGGACGTTTCGGTCCGGCATTAGTTTAGGGACGTTTCGGTCCGCTGTTAGTTTAAGGACGTTTCGGTCCGACGATAGTTTAAGGACGTTTCGGTCCGACGATAGTTTAAGGACGTTTCGGTCCGTCGATATAGGAAGGCCGGCTGCTGCTTGTAAAGTCTGAGCTTAGGAAGATAGCGAGCGGACATAGTCGTCGTCATCCATCATTGACCTAGGCTGCAGTTTATTAAGCATGGTATTTCTTCAAGAAGCGGCCGTTTACTGGCCTGAAAGGCCTTTCACCGTGCATGTCCATGAGTAGGTAGGCTCCACCCTGGTAGACCTTGTCTATGATGTACGGGCCTTCATAGTTTGGCTCAAATTTTCCCCGCTTGGCACGATTGGGGATCATTGGTCTTTTGACCACTAGCACGAGTTCGCCTTGGCGGAATGTCCTCGGCCTGGTCAATCTTTCGTACGAGCGCGTCATCTTTGCTTTGTAGGCTTCTAGATATTGTTGCGCTATGAGCCGGGTTTCATCGAGGGCGTCAAGCTCCTCAAGCCGAAGGTGAGCATTTTCTTCGTTCGTCAGCTCGTGGTGGACTGCTACTCGTAGAGAGGGTAACTCTATCTCGAGGGGGAGAACTGCTTCCGTCCCAAATACCAACGCGTACGGCGTTGTGTTCGTGGCCGTCTTGAATGTAGTTCGATAAGCCCAGAGGGCTTCTTGCAGCCTTTCGTGCCAGTCTCTCTTATTCCTGGAGACGGTCTTTTTCATGATCTTCGTCAAGGTCTTATTGAATGCCTCGGCCAGACCGTTAGCTCGTGGGTTGTAAACTGAAGAATATCTCCAGTCTATATTGTGCTGCTGTGCGAAGCGGCTAATCTTATGGCTTCGGTAGGCCGGCCCATTATCGGAGATAATCCGTCGCGGGGTTCCGAACCGATAGATGACGTGTGTTTTGAAGAAATGGAGAATGTTCTCCGTCTTCACTTCCCTCAGTGGTACCGCTTCTGCCCATTTGGAGAAGTAATCAGTTGTCGCCAGGATAAAGCGGTGTCCCCGGGATGATGCTGGCTCAATGGGGCCGACTATGTCAGTCCCCCACATCTCGAATGGCCAGCTGGCCACCGTTGGGTGTAGTGGATTCGGATGTTGGTGGATGAAGTCTCCATGGATCTGGCATGAGTGGCATTGCTTCGCATACTCGAGGCAGTCCTGGATCATCGTGGGCCAGTAGTAACCCATCCGTTTAATTTTTAACTTCATCTTTGGGCCCGCTTGATGAGAACCGCAAAGCCCGTCGTGAATTTCTTGAACGACTCTTTCTGCTTCGTCAGGTCCCAAGCATCTCAGCCATAGAAAATCAAACGATCTCTTGTACAGGGTATCGTTGACGAAAGCGAAGGATAGAGCTCGTTTCATAAGCTGATGTCTTGAGGACGCTTCTTCGGGCATTCGGTGGGACTTAAAGTAGTCTATGAAGACTTCCCTCCAGTCCTCAGCCTTCTCACGGTCTTTTATTTGTAGGGTCGCTTGCTCAATCGCTCCCTTTTCTTTATATAATTCCGGAGGTATTTCTGCCGGGGCGAGCACTCGACGGCTTTGTACTATGATTCTGACGTCATCGAGGTTCTCGTCGGCCAGTTCTTTAGCGAGTTTGGCCAATGCGTCTGCTTTGCTGTTCTCTGCGCGCGGTATGTTCTCTAGAATATAGAAGGGGATCTGGGCCAACAGTTGTTGCACCTTTTCGCCGTACTTCACCAATTCTGGTTTGCACGTTTGGTAGTCACCATTTACTTGGCTAATGACCAGCTGAGAATCTCCGTATATGAGGAGGTCTTCAATTTCCATGTTGATGGCGATTTCGAGGCCTGCTATCAGAGCTTCGTATTCGGCTTCATTGTTTGTCCTTGACTCCGTTAAGGAGAAGGCGAAGCGCATTATTCCTCCTTGTGGAGTTACAAAGATAAGGCCTATCCCCGATTTGATGATCGGGTTACCCTGTTTCTGTTTCTTTGTGGAGGACGCTCCATCGAAATAGAGTTCCCATCGTGTGCTTCCACCGCCAATTGCATCAAATGCATGCTCGTCCGGCAAATCACAGTTTAGAGGAGAGTCGGCCGGTATCGGGTGCTCAGCGAGGAAGTCGGCAATGGCCTGGCCCTTTATTGCCTTGAGGGGTTGATATGTTATCGAAAACTCCATCAAGAGTAGGGCCCATTTAGCGAGTCGTCCCGTCAATATAGCCTTTGACATCAGGTATTTAAGGGGATCCACCTTTGAAATGAGACGGACTTCATGCGCCAACGCATAGTGCCTGAGCTTCGTTACTGCAAAGATTAATGCCAAGCAATGCTTTTCAATGGGCGAGTAATTGCTTTCTGCCCCCAGTAGCACTCGACTTAAGTAGTAAAGTGCTCTTTCTTTCCCCTGGTCATTCTCTTGTGCCCATAATGCGCCCAAGGAACCTTCGAGGGCGGTTGTATAAAGAATGAGGGGTTTTCCCTTGACCGGCGCAGCTAATACCGGCGGGTTCTGCAGGTACTGCTTGATCTCGTCTAGTGCGCCTTGGCATTTTTGATCCCAGACGAATGGGGTTCCCTTCTTCATCAGGTGACTGTAGGGGCGGCATTTGCCTGAAAGATTTGCGATAAATCGCCGGATGTATGCGAGCTTCCCTTGGAGAGACCGCAACTGTTTGAGGGTTCTTGGCGGGGGCATTTCCATAATCGCTTTAATCTTTGACGGATCTATTTCAATACCTCGGTGTCGAACGATGAATCCCAGGAATTTACCCGAGGAGACTCCAAACGCGCATTTGAGGGGATTCATTTTCAAATTGTATTGCCGAAGGCGTTGAAATACGGTTTCGAGATGCTTTAAATGCTCTTCGTATGACATGCTCTTCACTACGAGGTCATCGATATAGCATTCGACGATGTCGTGTATGAGATCGTCGAAGATTTTTGTCATGGCCCTTTGGTAGGTGGCGCCAGCGTTCTTTAGGCCAAAGGGCATAACCCTGTAGCAGAATACACCCAAAGGGGTCCGGAAAGCGGTGTGCTTCTGGTCTTCGGGATGCATCTTTATCTGATTGTATCCTGAAGAACCATCCATAAAGGAGAAGATCTCGTGAGTAGACGTGTTATCTATCATTAGCTCGGTTACCGGCACCGGGAAATCGTCCTTTGGGCATGCTTTATTGAGATCCCTGAAATCCACGCATATGCGCACCGTTCCATTCTTCTTCATTACCGGGACGATATTGGCGATCCAATCGGGGTATTGGACTTCTTGGATAAATCCGGAATCGATCAACTTCTTGACTTCGGCGTTGATGCTCATCTCCAGCTCAAGTCGCATCCTCCTTGGCGCCTGCTTGACTGGCTTGATATCCGGGGATATTGCTAATCTATGCACTGCAATCTCCGGATCCAATCCTGGCATCTCGGAGTAGTTCCACGCGAAGCAGTCTTTATGCCGTAGGAGCACGTTCTTTAACGCGGCCACCTTTTCCTCGGATAACAGCTCGCTGACAAATGTCGGCCGCGGGTCGTCTGCCGATCCCAGCTCGATCTTCTTGAGGTTATCTGCGGTAGTATGTATGCCGTCTTCCAGTTCTTTCGGAGCGGGCGGAAATTCCGAGATCAACTCGTCATCGCTGTTCTCGAAGCACCGGGGAAGGTCATCTTCGTTCTCGGGCTCTTCTTTTAATATTGTAATCATATAACAGGTGCGAACTCGCTCCCAAGACTGAGGCGGATCCGGTTCTGCTCTTGTGGCTTTAGGCTCGTGCCTTTGCGGCGGCGTTACTTTCCAACCGTCGGATAAAGCGAATCTGCCCCGTCGGTACTGGTCCTCGACCCAGTTCTTGAAGGTGAAGCAATCTTCGGTCGGATGTCCTATGGCTCGGTGATAAGAGCAATAACCCGGATGAGAGACCTTGCTAGCCTGCTCAGGATGCCTAGACTCTGGAAGCGTGATCATCTGATGTTTTAGGGCGAGCTTGAGTAACCGTTCCGTCTTGTCTCGAGGGAAGGAGTATGCTCGACTCATCTTTTCCATGAGGGACGAGTCCGAGCCGCGCAATTCCCGTAACCCTCTAATCCTGCGTCGTTGTTGTCGGCTTCTTTTTTCGCTTCTTAATTTATTCCCGTCCCTGCGTCGAGCCTTTCGTATGACGGGTTGACGATGGTGAACATCTTTATCTTTTGCAGCCTGTGCAGTTTGTTGGAATAGACGTTGCGTCCTGGCTTTCTCATAGATGGCCACTTCGTGGTTGTGATCTTCCCGAATTTTCTGATCCGCTTTCGTGGTAGGCTTGCCCATTCGTCTTTTAAACAACGGGTTTGGCTCTTCGATCGCGGGGTTTAGTTTTGATGAGGGATTGGTCTCTCCTGACGTGGCGCCTTCTTCTTCATCAAAGGTATATATGGCGTAGCTGCCATGGGCTCGCTCCTGTTTTCCCGTTCTCGCGTACCCAAGCCCAAGTGTTTCTATTTTTCCGTTGGGCAATTTGCGTTGGGTCCCAGGGACATCCCAAATCCTGTTGTAGAACCGAGCCTGCCGCACAGTCTGTTTTAAGGGTACTCCTTGGCGCTTCAATAACTTCTTCAATCCATTTGTATAGTATCTAGGCAGACGAATGGGTTGGAGCCTGTCAAGTGTAACATCCACGCCGTGCCAGATCTCTTTCTCCACCTTCGACTCGGAGGATTGATAGAATAGGATCACCTTTTCACCCCTTCGCTTGGGAGGGACGTAAAATGTTTGCAGGTCCTGCACGCTGTGGGTTTGAAGCGCGTCGAGATCCTTATAGTGTTCTTGCGGTACCATGGTGATTTGCAGACTATGGTCATCGCAAAGGGGTGCCTGTATTGACAGCCGATTGGAGAACACGACGTTAACCTCGTCCTCCGAATCACTCCCGAAGACCGGTACGGGGGTGGGTGCCCCCAGGTTGTTGCGTTGGGATGGCCCCGTATACACTATTTCCTCCTCTTCTTCGGTATCGCTCCCAAAAACGGGAATGGTGGCGGCGGTTTTGTTCTTCGGGTCGCGACACCTTTCTGTATCCTCGAAATCTGGCAAAAAGTATTTCGCATCTTCGTATTTGCGGACTTCGTTCACAGAAAACGGGTTTAACTCGCCTGTTACAGTGTACTCGAAACCATCCTTGAAGTATTTCATACACTGATGTTGTGTAGAAGGGATGATGTTGTACTCGTGTAGCCAGGGACGGCCGAGCAAGGCGTTGTAGCAGGTCTTGGCGTCAATGACATGGAATTTGATGTCTGTGACGAGAAGTCCGAAGCGTAACGTCAGTATTACAGATCCGAGAGTCCGTGACGATTGAGAGTCGAAACCGGAGATAGTAATTTTGTCACGAGCGAGGTGTTGCACACTCATGCAGATTTCCTTCAACACCCGAACATTAAGGAGGTTGACGGAGGATCCATTATCCACCAGGATCTTGCCTATCTTGATATCATGGCAGTATCCGGAGACATATAGGGGACGGTTGTGGTCGCATGTCCCGAGAAGGAGGTCTTCATCACCGAAAGTGATGTCGGCTGTATGCACTTCCTCCAGTTCATCCTTCATCTTTTCAGTGGCGAGGAAGGCTTGGAATTGCTCAGGTTCTTGTAACGCCTTAATTAGTGAGTCTCGCGCTTCTTTTGATAGTAGGAGGGCATCGAGAATGCTAAGCTGAGAAGGCAGCTTCCTTAGGTGCGCGAGGATGTTATAGTCCACCTTACCCTTTTTGGGAGGGTCTTTGTTAGTTAGCTCTTTTATGACCCGGTCATCTAAAGTGATATCTTCAATGACCTTTTCCTTTCCCTTATCTTTTCGGCCGACGGGACCGAGATTCTTCTCCGGGAGCGTGCGGTTGCGCAGCTGAATGTTCTCGCAGGCCTCTGATTCCTCCTTTTTTCCTAGAACGGATTCTGTAAAGAGAGGGCCCAGAGCCATTTCTTCATCAGAGTCGCTCCCGAAGGTGAGAACTTGTGACCCTCTGGCGTCAACCATGTAACAGTTGCCAGTAGTCTTGTTATGTCCTCCGACAGTACCTCTTCGCTCCTGACGGCTCTTGCGTTTCATGCGCTTAAAATGTTGCTGACGAACAACATATCCTTGCCACCATATCTTAAAGGCGTCGCACTCCTCCGTGGGATGTGAGATTTTCCGATGATATGTGCAATAGTCAGGGTGCGTCTCTACCCCATCGTGTGTGTTTCCTTCCGAGGGTGGTAGCTTCATCCCCATTGACACGGCTTTGGCAAACCTTTTTCTCGTCTTGAATATCTTCTTGTCTACCTCGGATACTTTTCGCTCTGGAGGAGGTAGTTCAACTCTTCCGTTCAGTCGTCCGTATTTGGCTCTTTCCGGCGTGGTCATTTCACGCTCCTGGTCCGCTTTACATTTTAGACGAATCTTGTCTAGAAAAGCGTCGATCATTTCGTCCGTTGGCCATGGACACTTTGGTACAGGCTCTGCCTCCATCTTCTTAGTGCCGGGAGTTTTCCCATCATCGGTAAACGAGTGGGAGATTACGTTACAACTCGCCACGTATCCTTCGGATTCATCCGACGAGCTTTCCCCCTCATCTTCCTCTTGAAAGATATGGTTGAGGAACTCTTGCAGTGTGACAGGAGTTCGCGCCTTTTGATTGTATTCTTCCAGCGCGTCTATTTGCTTCTGTAAGTTCGTGTGCTCGTTTCCAAGCTTCACGGACTTCTTGGATTTCTTCTTCTTTTTCTTCGAAGATTTTGACGGTTGGACGTGAGTATTTCGGCTCTTATCGTTAGTCTTTATAATTGGGCGGGGCTTCAACATCCCTTCGATAATTTGAGGTTCAAGAGGGTCCTTCCATTCGATCGCAGGGCATGCATGGAGGTCTCTCAGCATTCTTTTGGTCTTCGTTGATAGCACGACCTCCCATGGAGCTTCTTCGATAAAGGAGCAGGTTGCCCCCGGTGTATCGGCCTTCTTAGGAGTATGTGGTTGTGGTGGGTTCACCTTCCACTTTTCGGACAGTACAAATTTCCCCTGGAGGTATTGATCTTCGATCCATCCTTTGAAGACAAAGCAATCTTCAATCGGATGACTTACCGTCTGATGATAAGGGCAGTAGTTGGAGTTATTCACCTCGGTGGGGTGTGGTGGTCGCCTTGGATTTGGTAGGTTTATCAGTCTGTTGCGTATTGCCAACTCGAATAACCGCTTCGTCTTGTCTTGTGGGAACGAGTAGGGACGCTTCATTTTCTCATTATAGTACCGGCGTCTTTCCTCCAGTTGATCCGTCGATTTCGGGGCGTTAGGTTGCTGTTGGGCATTCGCGACAAAGGTTGCCCTCCCTTTACCCTTGTCATTCCGAGGTTCCGACTTCGATGTAGGTGGTTTATGACCCATCTGGTCCATCTGAGCCAACTTGTCGATTAAAGCCTGGAATGTGGTTGGCTTAAAGAACATCATAAACTGGGAGATAGTTGCGTGGGGGTCTAGGGTTCCCACGAACATGCCCACCGCGGGTGCTTCCTCGATACGTTGCTCACATCTCGACCACAAGTTCCGCCAGCGTATAGCGTACTGGACCCAGGTTTCGCCCGGTTTTACCCTGGCGTTAATAAGTGCAGTTATTGGAGTGCGTTCGCTGGCACTTGCAAATCGCTGAGTGAACAACAACTCCATTTCAGTGAACGTTTTGATGGAATCGTTCGGGAGTTCTGAATACCATTCGAACGCTGTTTCTGACAAGCTGCCCACGAATTGGCGAAGCAACAATTTATCGTCACCGCCGGTGTTACCGCATAGGGCCCGAAACTGGGCGACATGTTGATGGGGATTGCCGGTCCCCTTATACACATGGAATTTCGGTATCGTATAGCCTTGCGGGTATTTGATTTGATCGTACCAGCTCGGATACGGCCGCCCGGTTTTCACGGTCTGACCAGCTTCCTCAGTTGCGCGATGAACTCGGATTTGCTGGGCTATGTAGTCAGCCAAGTCAGCCTTAGAGATCGTCTCTTCCTTGGCCGTCGAGAGGGCTGGAGGTGGATTTGATGTCTCTCCTCGGTCGTCCTCCAGAATAATCGGAGGCTCTTCAGCTGGTAAGTCTTGCTGGATCATCATTCCTATCACATCTTGAAAGAGAAGGCCCATCCGTTGTATGTTGGCCGCTTGTTCAGCCGCCTCTTTGTCCCTTTTCTCCAGTGTTCGGCGAAGGAATTCAGCGTCGGTTTCTTCCTCCCGGCGTGCGTCTGAGGACGCTTCTGGGCTTTCCTTTGGCCCGGTGAGCGCGGCCATAGCATTCATCATTTCTTGGAGCTTTTGTTGCTGCTCCTGGGATTTTGTTACGGATCGGGTTAATGGTCGATGGCCTGTAGAAGTGCGGCTCTCCTCCTTTCCAGAGGCCATGTATACAGTGTGGACCATCATGCCCCCAGACTTAGGGCGTCTAGGCCTAGTGTTTTTAGCCGTCGTTGCATGCTGTGGGGTCCTCTCTGGCCTCCTCCTTTTATGAGTCAGTTGATCAACAGCCTTTTGGGGTTTAGCCTGGTGACCAGCTTCAGGTTGGATTTTCAGTTTCTTGTGCTGGCGGGAGAAGTTTGGATCGATGATCGAATCTCGGGCTTGTCGCCAAACCTTATAAATTTTGGAAGACAGCCGTTGAGGAGATCGAGGCTGTTTGGGTTTTGTTTCCACCACCTTTTTTAGTAAGGGAGGAGATTTCTTCAGTACTGCCGTAGGGGAATTCCTTCGCACCTTATTTAGCATTTCAAAACTGTTCCCAGTCGGAACAGCGGCATTAACTTCGGCCACCGGGGCTGGTGGGGTCAATCCGGAGGGAGAGTTGCCCCCAGCCTTCCTCACTCGGCGCCAATGGCGACGTCGAGAGTGTCGAGCGGACGGTGCAGGGTCAGCGGTAAGAATGGTTTCTTCATGCCCCCTGTGTGGATGGGGGGTTGTTGTTGGCGTTAACCTATCGAAGACCGATGTCCTCTGAAAAGCGGGAGCAAAGGCCGGAGCCGTCAATCTTGTAAAGACCGACTTTTTGGCTGGAGAGGTTGCCTTGGCGATTTCGGGTATGGGAGCGTTCACTTTCTTAGAAGCAGTCTTCTTTGAGATTGTAGGCCCCGTAATGAGCTCGCATGATTTCTGGCCCAGTCTAGAGAAGACCGAGGCGTTGACGTTGGGTGACTCGTTGAGAGGAGCCGCGGTAGGGGTAAGACGATCAAAGACCGACTTCTTGAGAGTTTCCTTCGCCAGCACTGGAACGGTAAAGTTTGTCGGCGGGATCATGGTCCCAAAAAACAATCCTGTGGTGGCGCGGGTGACCTGTTCCATCGGCATTGTGAACAGCGAAGCAGCTTGGGGTCCATAGGCTATACCTCCTGGCGAGGCAGAGCGTCGGCTGCAGTTGCCGTCTGAGCAGTTGGAGGATTTCGCAGGGATGAAAGCCATCGATCCTTTGCTTTCTGCAATAAGCAAGATGCCAATTCTCAGTACCTTGAGACCCAAGGGCAACTATTAGCGAACCGCGATTGGTTCGCGAATCACGACACACGAAGTGTGGAGTGGAAAGAGGAAAAGGTCCCACCGGGCGTGCCAGAATCTGTTCCCCTCCGAAAGACGGCGCACAAGACTGCGGTGTCTTGGCACTGAGATTCGGGGCAGATGCTAATTGGTGCTATCCGTTCACCTCTCCGAAGATGCCAAGTTGATTTATGGCACCATGTATCGAAGGTTTAAACGGATGCGTCCGATGTAGCAGACTTCGTCAGATTCCCCCTCGCTTGAGGGGTTTTTGATTGTGGGGACGCTCTTCCCTGCAGGCGCAAGCCCCTGCAGTTAATTACGCTACCGCGTTGCGGTAACAACTTTCTCCTTCTCCAGATGGTCACTTCGTGTCGTGGGTGTTTGTTTTGTGTTTTGTTGCCCGTGGATTGTTTACGGAGACTGAGTTATGTCGTCGCCCGTAGGGCGTGGACTAGTCCAAATCCGCATTATCTTAGATCTGGGTTTGGGGGTTTGGTTTGAGGATACGTCAGCCATACTTGAGGCTAAGATCAACTCAAACGTTTGTTAAGGATACGTTAGTCCAGTTTGAGACTAAGATCAACTTAACGGGATCGTTTAGATCCGACAAAAGAGCAATTGGCTCTAATGTTCCAGTTTAGGGACCTAGTGGTCTATCGTATGTATGGCCATCGGGACTCATCACCTCTCTGACGACGTTGAAAGATTACAACGACGGATGTCAGAGGAGTTCAGAGATGTACCCTTGAACCAAAGTTGATTGGGGGGATTTATAGTCCACTCTGTTTGAAGGTTTAAGGATACGTTAGTCATCTTTGAGGCTAAGATCAACTTAAACGGGACCGTTTAGATCCGACAAAAGAGCATGCGGGACTCTATTGTTCTAGTTTAAGGACATTGCGGTCCATGGGTAGTTTAAGGACATTGCGGTCCGTGGGTAGTTTAAGGACATTGCGGTCCGTGAGTAGTTTAAGGACATTGCGGTCCGTGGGTAGTTTAAGGACATTGCGGTCCATGGGTAGTTTAAGGACATTGCGGTCCATGGGTAGTTTAAGGACATTGCGGTCCGTGGGTAGTTTAAGGACATTGCGGTCCATGGGTAGTTTAAGGACGTTGCGGTCCGGTATTTGCTCTGGATGCTTCACACGGGTTCACTGCCGTGCTTGGCGAGGACCAGGCTCCGCTCTGGACGTTTTCCACGGGGTCAAAGAGTGACGTTATCCGCGTTCCACGTAACCAGGAAGTTTGCACTAGATGCTTCACACGGGTTCACTGCCGCGTTAGGCGAGGACTAGGCTCCGCTCTGGATGCTTCGCACGGGTTCACTGCCATGCTCTGCGAGGACCAGGATCCGCTCTGGACGTTTTCCACGGGGTCAAAGAGTGACGTTATCCGCGTTCCACGTAACCAGGAAGTTTGCATTAGGCATGGGTTTAAGGACCCCACAGTCCATATCATGAGTGGCCGTCGGGACCCGTCACCTCTTTGAAGACATTGAGGGATTACAATGCCAAGTTTCAAAGGAGTGAAGAGATGTACCCTAGAACCGGAATGGATTTAATAGTCCCTGACCCAATTTGGGGTCGAGACTGATTAATTATGTTATGAGCCCATTAGCCCAGTTAATCACAAATTGAGGA
This sequence comes from Agapanthus africanus, assembly GCA_030015575.1. Classification (NCBI taxonomy): domain Eukaryota; kingdom Viridiplantae; phylum Streptophyta; class Magnoliopsida; order Asparagales; family Amaryllidaceae; genus Agapanthus; species Agapanthus africanus. The sequence goes on along the minus strand of CM057348.1, from coordinate 12,457,469 downwards.
CTTATGGCCAGCTTGGGCTAAGTCCAGTCGGGTCTGAAACATTGACTTTTTGCTGATCCATTGAAGGAGAGGCTTTGCCTCTATCCATTTAACCAGTTGGGCCAAAGCCTAGTGTTAAACACTATAGAGCAATCAGTGTTGAACACTGGGAATGCGGTTTAACAAGTTAGTGTTTAACACTAAGAAATAATTGGTGTTAAACACCAGCAATAAGGCTTCTCAAATTAGTGTTAAACACTAAAACAGATCAGTGTTGAACACTGCAAATGAAGATCTCAGATTAGTATTTAAACACTAAGGTAATCAGTGTTGAACACTGCAGATAAAGCTTTTTAATTAGTGTTGAACACTAAGGCCCAACAATATTTTAACACTGAGTGCGAGGGTTTCAATTTAGTGTTAAACACTAAGACAAGAGGGGTCACGTGGCAGCACGTGAGAGCGCCCTTCCTCCATTTGTTCTGCTGAAATTACTGTATCTTTTGATAGCATCACGTGTCAGCACGTGATGGGCATTCAAATGCCTATGCGTTAAGGCTTCTGCTGAAAGTCACGTGGGTCACGTGGGGTGCTGCCTCAAGGGGGTTTTCTGTAGGGCTTTTGAGGGGGGGTCACGTGGTGACACGTGACCCTGCCTTAATGTGGTTTTTTTCAGAGGATTTGTTACTCCTTTTTTTTTTAGGAATTAAATTCCGGAGACTTTTTAATTTCAGAGGAATTAAATCCTTCTTTCTTTTGAAGACTTGTATTCTGGGATAGAGTTTAACTCTGAATTTTCTGCGGGAGTTAAATTCCCCGTTTATGTGAAGGGCTGAATAGGGTTGAACCCTAATGAAATTTTTGAGGAAATGATGATCGTTGTTTCAACAGAACTAAGTTCTTTAATTAGGGTTAAACCCTGTTTCTCTCTTTTTTTGTTTTGAAGGAATTAAATTCCCATGATATAGGGTCTAGCCCCACTTTTATTTTGGAGGAATTAAATTCCTATAGTTCTGTGAGAATTAAATTCTCAAGTTTGCACTCCTTCTCTATGTTTTGGATCTGCATGGCAGGATCTCAACCCATTGAGAATTAAATTCTCAACCTTAAGGGGAGATGTGCACTTTGCAGATCCTCTATCAAAGAGAGAAGAAATAAGTTCTTCTGCTTTTATATTATCAGAGTTAAACTCTGTTGAGAATTAAATTCTGCTTCTTTCAAAATGCCTTCCCTTTCTTACCTAGGGTTTTTTGCAGAAGATCTGAGTCTTTTCGAAGTATCAAAGCTCTTCTCCTTTTCTCTTTTCTTCTCTGCGCATGTATATCTTTTTTTTGTCTCTTGGCTCCTATTTATAGGAGAGGCAGCCGCATCAATCAGTTTTTTGACGAATCTTCATTGGGAGATTTGATTTGCATCCATAATTCATTTTGGGCCTTTGGATTATTAGGTGAATTTTATTCACCATTGGATCTTGAATTCAGAGATTCTCCTTTGATATTTTGGTTAGATTTAAGGGGGAAATCTTTCCCAAAGCCGAGATTTTCCATAGATAAATGATCTTTAATCATCTCTGAATCTTTAATTTGATTAGTCCCAAATAATTACTTTCCTTTGGAAAGATTCGAATTTCCTTCAGAATTTAATTCTGTCGTCAAAAATGGGCTTTGGAAGCCAGTCACGTGTGACCACGTGATTCATGGTCACGTGTGAGCACGTGACCCCTTTTGGAACGAGCTTTCTGCGCTGTGTCTTCTGATTGCTGCTTAAACATCACGTGCTACCACGTGACCCCTGGTCACGTGTGAGCACGTGACCCTTTGTTTGAGCTCTCTTTCCTTGGTTGTTCTGGAGACGCGCTTGCTGCCTTGAACGTCACGTGCCGACACGTGACCCTGGTCACGTGGGAGCACGTGACTTCTTCTGAAGCCTTTTTCTTGACTTGGTCAGTTACCCGACGTGCCTTTGACGCTTGTATTTAAACGTCACGTGCCAACACGTGACCCTGGTCACGTGGGAGCACGCGACTCTCCTTGAAGCTTTTCTTTTCCTTCTTCGCAGTCAGGGAATTGAACTTGTCTTAACGACGTTTTTAGGTGTCACGTGCCAACACGTGACCACTAGTCACGTGTGAGCACGTGACCCCCTTTTGAAGCTTTCCATAGAAGCTTTCCACAGAAGCTTTCCATAGAAGCTTTCCTGACTTGATCAGAGAACTTGTGTGCCTTTGACGCTTGCATTTAAATGTCACGTGTCGCCACGTGACCCTGGTCACGTGGGAACACGTGACTCTTTCTGAAGTCCATTTTCTTCAGCGTATTCAGGAAACTGAACTTGACTTGATGATCCCTTTTAGGTGTCACGTGCTAACACGTGACCCTCTTTTTGAAGCTTTTCCCAGAAGCTTTCCTGATTTTAAATCAGGAAACAAACCCGTGTCCAGCATCGACACGTAAATCCTCATATCTCGGGCTCCGTCAGTCCGGATCGGCCCACGGGCTCCGTCAGTCCGGATCGGCCCATATCATCTCTCGACTCCGGTCGGTATCCTCCGGATATCCGCCGAGCCTAAATACTATCACCGGTAGGTAGTAGTCTCTCTGCCAGGCTCATCGTCATCCACAAGAAATCTCTCTCTTTCCCCGGGGTACTATACCGGGTCCACCATGTACCCGCAAATGGAATCATCCGCCTGCTCGAATCGGGTTTCACATATCACACGTCTCAGAACTGAGAAAACACATGGTGGACGCACTGAAATATCATATCAAGAGAAATCGGGTTTTTAAAACAGTACATGCTTTATTTTGAAATAGCCACGATTCTCAAATCCAGAAATCTCATGAAAACAGTATATCTCAATGCGTAAAATCATAAAGCACGATGTATGCGACAGATGATAGAAATGTAAGCATATCTGTATATCATGCAACATGGAACGGTGATATGACATATTCGAGGGAAAACCGCTCTTTTAAATAAATCCAGTTTTAAAATATATCATGCGGTTCCTAAATCTCCAAAATCGAATGCAATACCGTAAAAAGGTGCATATGTGTATATACGCAAGTATGGACGTACAAATGTGTATGTCTGCAAGTATGGTGTACAATATGTATGTGCGCAAATATGGTGTACAATATGTATGTGCACAAGTATGGTGTACAATATGTAGGTACGCAAGTATGGTGTGCAATATATATGTGCACAAGTATGGTGTATAATATGTATGTATGCAAGTATGGTGTACAATATGTATGTGCGCAAGTATGGTGTACAATATGTATGTGCGCAAGTATGGTGTACAATATGTATGTACGCAAGTATGGTGTACAATAGGTATGTGCGCAATTATGGTGTACAATATGTATGTACGCAAGTATGGTGTACAATATGTATGTCATGATGTAGCAACCGTACTGTGTAGTGACATGGCAATTATAGATGATGAAGTATGTGAGCCAGAAAATCTGTGTACGTGTAACATACTCATCATCGATAATGGTGTAAGTGTACTAACACATGTATAAGTAATGCAATGCGAATAATATGAATGCATCATAAGGTAAATCGTCAGATAAAGGCTATAAGCTATACATATCTAACATGATCCAATCGGTGAATCTATCAATCGACATCCAGCCTAACAACATCGTGTACGGTATAATCCATCGTACGGCAACCTCAAGTCAAAGGTATGGATCAATCATCAAGTCAAACTCATCACGCACGAAAAATTATCGTACGGCGGCATTAAGCTATCAAGGATCCTATCAACCTATAAGACGAAGTGGGTACGGACCTAACGTCACGTACGGCTAACACTCACGATTAACGGCACATATAAATATCTCTATATACTTATATCTCAGATCACATCCGCAACAATCTCATGTCAGGGGACCGGCAGGGTATAAATCATCTCAATCGACTCGCATCCGTATACCAACATATCACCAAGTCATCATATCGCGTCATCAAGTCAATTTTACATATACATTCTACCTTTACTAAAAGCGTAAATATCTAATCTAACATACACACCCGAACCATACAAACAGTTTTTGAAAGATGCGAATCGTAGTTTTGAAAGTAGAGGTTACGGTGTTTTTAAGGAAAAGATATATTTTGAAAATCCGTAAAGTCTCTCAAGGTATCTGTTTAAAAGATGCATATGATTCCTTAGTTTGGAAATATGTATGGTTCGGATGACACATCTACGCCGACTGTCTAGTCCTATAATACCCTAAACGGCAATATCTTCAAATCTCATCCCCAAATCCCGTCATCACATATTAGCCGTATCATATCACTTCCAACTATCCTTAGTTTCTAATATGGTCCTCTAACTACCTTTTTACTCTATCTATAGTTTTCTATTAAAGGTTTCATTAACTAAAAACTATATATAAATCGGTTTCCATCAAAGTGTCCGGAGGTGCTATACGCCATCCACCCGACTTCCCCCGTGGATATAGATCCACTCACCTTGATTCTTGCTTGCCGTAGTCGATGACGCCACGCTCCGTCATCTTGGAATCCACGCGAAGGTACCTACAATAATAACACATATCGCAACGCTATTAAAGTCAAGTTCTGAAAACCAAAACGGCACAAGTTTCACCCATAGGTTAAAACCTATAGCTTCGCGTGCAAAACACGACTAAAAATCCTAGTCGTTGACGTTCAAACGCCACACGACCAAATACAAATCCCAATATCAAAACCAAGCATCCCAAAATACGGAAAACATAGCCCAAAACACCCAAATGTGCTCCCAGATTTTACCCTAGGTCAAATCAGCCAATTTTGCATATGTGAAGGGTCTAAAATACAGATACTAGAGCCATGAAACAAACACGAGCCCACAAGTCCCTAGTCTGGCCGAAATTTGCGGCCAGAATAAATAAAACTGCGGCCAAAAGGTGGAGTTGGGGTCTCGGGTCTCTGTAGTAGCTTCCTGGGTGCCTGCATGTGTCACTGTGTTCGCTATATAATTTTCCAGGTCCCCGAGTGTTAGCAGATTCCAAAATACCATCACAATTCTCACAATTTTCCAACGTCGGGTTTCTAAGTTTGGGGTTTGGGGTTCTATACCTGGTTTCAGTCCATGAAACTAACTCTAAAGGGTTTATTAGGTCTCTACTAACCTCAATTTCACTTTGAATTCAATAATTCCCCAAAACCCTAACTTGAATTTTCCAAATCTCCCTAAACATCACTTAATCACTTCTAAACATGCATAGACACTAATGTGAATGAAATACTATGCTAATGGTGATGAAATTATCTCATTTGGGCAACCCAAGAAAAATCCTACCTTCTCCAAGTCATCAAAATCAAACTTTTCTTGATCCAAAATGTAGAGAGTGAAGAGGGGATCAATTTTAAAGAAAGGGGTTTAGGGTTTTGATGAAGTTTTTTAGATGATTTCATGGGTTGAAGTGGAGGGAGATGGAGAAGAAGAAGGAGATGAAGAAATAACATGGGGTGAGGATATGGCAACCCCCTCTCTCTCTCCTCTCTTATTCTAACTCTCTCACAATATTACCCTTTTACCCTTTCTCTTTTTAACCTTTTCTTTTTTCTTTTTCATTTAAAACCCAAATCACATAATACCCAAAATAACACAAGAAAACAACATGCAATCAAAATATAACATGACATGGTGCACTAGCCACGAAAAACTGTAGAAACGCGGATTTGGCTTAATCGCGATTAGCAGTGCACTAATCGGGTTTTTATCCAAACTGCATATAATAAATTTTAAAAATGCTAAATCCTTTAAATATATTATTAAATGAATAAATCATTTTAATTTCCATTTATTTCACAATTATTGGTATATATTTATACCCTTTTTTCGAAAACCCCAATTTCACAAATCGGGCAGTTTTCGGGAAATATATTATTTTAATATTAAATTCCAAAAATAATATTTTATATTTTCTAAAATGTTACACATGGCTGAAAATTTCTTACCCACCAATGCCAAGGATCAAAGCCCTCATCAAGAGGCCACCGGGCAGCAACCCTGCTCGGTCCATCCATAGCTGGTAGTTCACTACCCACCGACGCCAAGAATCAAAGCCCTCATCAAGAAGCCACCGAGCAGCTATCCTATTCGTTCCATCCTTGGCTGGTAATCTATTATTCTATGACGCCAAGGATCAAAGCCCTCATCAAGAGGCCATCGGGCAGCAAACCGTGCTCGGTCTATCCTTGGCTGGTAATTTCTTACCTTACGACGCTAAGGATCAAAGCCCTCATCAAGAGGTCACCGTGCAGCTACCCTGCTCGGTCCATCCTTGGATGGTAATTTCTTACCCTACGACGCCAAGGATCAAAGCTCTCATCAAGAGGCCGCCGAGCAACTACCCTGCTCGGTCCATCCATGGCTGGTAGATCACTATCCACCGACGCCAAGGATCAAAGCCTTCATCGAGAGGCCACCAAGCAGCTACCCTGCTCGGTCTATCCTTGGCTAGTAATTTCTTACCCTAAGACGCCAAGGATCAAAGCCCTCATCAAGAGGCCATCGAGCAGCTTCCCTGCTCACTTTACTAAATGATCCCCCTCGACTTCGGGGCCATAGAGATGCCGACATTTCACCGGACTTTGCACACTTGGAAAGTGGTCGAATTCAACTCGACGTGCGATCGCTAGATGAAAAACCGACCTAACATGAAAGCAGTACCGCGCAAATAAAATTGTTTACCACAAATAAAAGGAAAATGCGCACGCAAAGAACACTGCAAAAAGATTTTTTATTCATAAAAAGTCGGAAGTCTTTACAGTGGTATTATGGGCTCCCCAGCCTTACAGAAACGCCCGGAGGCTTACAGAATTTTAGCACAAGGAAAATAAGGAGGCGAGGAAGTTCAGGCCTCGGGGCCGGGGAGAAATCAATGAGCTATGGTTCCACTGCGACAACCGGGGGGGAATCTTGAAGGTCGGCACCCACAGCAGGAGCCTCGGTGCCGGTGGCCGGGGCGACCGACTTATCCCCAACGCTCCCACCGGGGGCCTTTCCCCCTGCAGTGTTTCTAGGGGCAGCCCCCTGCGCGTCATCCCCGAGAAGGTACTCACCCCGGACCTCACAGTCGGGAAACTCCGGCATCAGGCCTTGACGGCGTCGAGTGCGTCGTGCCAAACGACGGCAGCAGCTCCAGCGAGGTCGGTGTAGAACTGGTCCGATTTCTTGTAGCTCTCCACCGCCTTTGACGCTCGAAGCTCGGCATGCCTCGTCCCCCTCCTTCGCCGCCTCATTCTCCCTCTAGAGGGTGTTCGTCGTCTTCTTCAGGGTGGCAACGAGCACCTTGGAATCTTCCAACTGGGCTTCAGCGGCTCGAGCGGCCTCTCGGCACCTGGCGATCTCCCGATCCCCGGCCGCCACCCGGTCATCAAGAGCAGCGACCCTCTCCATCGCCGCCTCCAGCTCCAGCCTTGAGCTCTCCTCCCGCGAGGAAAACTCGCCCGCGGCCCGCATCGCCGTGGCAATTTCCTCGTCCTCCATGTTAACGACGAGGGCGACGTCCTGGAGGACCTGAAGAAAATAGAGAATGGTTAAAAAGGAAAGGGGGCATCCAATCACGCGAACAAAAATACTAAATAAAGACCCGAGTAGGTGAAAACACTAACCTGCACGGCCTCTTGAACTATGGCCGCCATTTGGGCCCGGAGGGTCCCCCGAGGGATTCTGCCCTCGGCTGACCTTTCCATCTCCGAGAGCAGGCTGTCGGCAATGGAAATCCCCGAGGGCACCTCGAAGCGAAGCTCCCCATCGTCCGTAAGGATCGGGGAAGCCGGGGAACGGGGCGCTGTCCTATGAAACCTCTTAAGGAGCGACGCAGGGGATACAGTCTCACCCCTCACCTCCGGAGCCTGGGGCTCTTTCTCCCGAGCACGTTTTCGGCTCGGCGCTTGGCTGGACTCCAGGACCCGGGGAGCGCTTGAGCGCCTGGATTGAGAGGTTGCCGGTGGAGACGGAGCCGACGATAGGCGAGAAGGTCCGGCGCCTCCAGCCTTCTTCCTCTTCTTCGTTTCGACTAGGGCTGCCCGAAATTTGCCTAGGTCCATGGATTCTGCATAAGACAAAAATACATAGGAATTAGCATTGCCAGAAAAAGCGAAAGAATACGCAAGTCTAAACAGGTCGCCTGAAAACTCCTATCTTACCCGCGAACTGGGCAGAGCTGAGCCCGACCCAACTGAGGGCCCACTCAGACAACAACACATCAGCCCGAGGGATGGGCTCCCACTCCGACACCGCCACCGTGTCGGGATCACTCGACCAACTCACCCGCAGGCAGCTGGCCCCATCCCACTAGATGGGCATAGGCCAATCCTCACCCTCGGGCGACCCAGCAAATAAAAACTTCTTCTTCCATTCGTGAATGGAAGAAGGTACTACGACGACCCCCGACCCGGTGTTCATATCATAATTTTGCATTATTATATTCCCCATTCTTATTCATTTTACAAATAAACATGTGTTTTTGATCCATGTCTGCTACATAGTTGCAGGTTACAGGTTCTCGGAACAAAACAGTGAAAATGATGAAAAGACGATACAAAAGTGAGACTACGACCAACAAATAGAAGAATCTTGATCATGCTTACAGTTTGAAGAACAAATGAAGATCAATGAACAATTTCACAAAGGACAAAGGCAGCGCAAGATTCAAGATTTCAACACGAAGCAAGCGGTAAAAGTCTACAACATTCTACACTGTGGAAATCTGGAAGAAACTAGAAGACATGAACCAAGTAAAGAAACCAGAATAACAATGCAGCAAGAAGCAGCCCAGAAGAATACAGCCCAAGACCCTTCTATATGGCCGTGGAACCGCAGCCAAACAAGGCATATGGCCGCGGTTCCGCGGCCATGGTGAACACGTGTCGGTGCAAAATCGACGGTGTTGTCGGTGCGTTGACTAGGCTTCTCATGGTAGTTTTGTAAATATAGATAGGGATCAGATGTAATCCTAGGGTTTCTATAATCTATAAATAGGAACCCTACAGCTCTTTTTGGAGCATGCATCTTCCAATGCCTCTTTTTAATTCCTAAATTCAGAATTTCAATTCATGTAATGTTTGAAAAGTGCATCAAATAAAAAGTAAGTCTTTTTCTTTACCTTGCCCTAGTTAATTTTATTTATCTGTCCTAGTTATAACTTTTATTTATCTGCCGTAGTTGTTAAATTAAAATCATAAAAATGAAATCTTTTATCAATTCCCTAATGAGTGAGTTGTTCCTCACTTGTTAGGGTTAGGAATGGGAAAGGTTTGAGAGATGAAAATCTCTCATCCCTTTCTTGCCCGTCATACATTTTAATAGGACTTTATGTATACATACACACACCGCTCACTACGGCACCCTATCCCACGAGGTAGCGGTGATACCGTAGTTTAAAAAGACCGGTTGTGAATGTTTTTCATGGAGGTTAGGGTAAGAGTTAAGAATGGACGGACAAGGACCTAAAGGATGAAACCTAGTTTCTTTCCGATGGTACTAATCCACTTTGTTAATTATTACCTTAACACCTAAATAGATCTTAATTAGGGCGAAGAAAGCGGTGAGGAATATTGACTTTCCAAACCTAACCTAAACCTAACCCTAGCAAGATTTTAATCATAATCAACTCATTTCAGTTTTCATTGATAATCCAATCCACCACAATTGGAATTAACTCGTTAGAACGAAAAGAAAATACACAAAATCCCTGTGCACCGACCCGTACTCACCGGCTAGCTACCAAGCGACGCCGTTCTTAATTGCGGTTAATATTGTTTGATTCATCTTTTAAAAGCGCATAAGCACGCATAAAACATGGAAATAATCAAATGACGTCGTTGCCGGGGATGGCGTAGTTATTTTCTTTTTGTAATTTCGGGTTAATATAAAATTGAAAAATCATAAAAACTGAAAATTAAAAAAAATTTATAAAAAATTTATCATCTTGTTATTCTTTGATGGGTTTTCGTTTGAATTGTGCAGGATCGACGAACAGATTCAGATCTGGAAAAATCCAGAGAGCGAAACAGCAAACAGCAGATCTGAACAAACAGAGAAGAATCACAACAAAGAAATAGAAAAAATTTGGAGAACTGAACCGCTAAGTCAACCGTGGAACCGCGGTCAAAGGCACGTTCCCGCGGCGGATCCGCGACCTGGTGGTGACATCATCATTTGAAAAAAGTCTCTGTAAGCATCTTTTCTTCTTCTGAACCCCCTGATCTCCTCTATAAAAAAGTTTTCCTGCAGGGTTCTTTGCGCAAAAACATCTCTCCCTTCTCCAATAACTTGATCTTGTGCAGGATTCTTTGTGCCACAATAAAATAAAAAAAATTGGCAAGTGTTTGTGTGTTTACTGCTTTGCATATTTAAAATTGACTTTAAGGGGCTTTTACACCGATCCAGATTGGGTGGGGATTTCATTACCCTTCCTAGGACCCAAAAAATCACAAAAAGTATATTGCATTGACCATCGAGTTAAATTAAAAAAGATTAGACTCAGCCTTAAGGACTGTCGCGCTTAATAGGACAAAGGAATAGTTGTAGGCATCGATCGTTTATCTAAACCAGACTTTGTGGTATCTAGGCTAGACACGTGGGGAAAGGTAACGTTAAAAGGCCCTTCTCACGGTGATTCGTGAGCAGATCTCTCATTTCCTTACTTGTGCTTACCTGGCCACAATTGGCGGTGAAGAGGCGATTTGAGGTCCTCACAACTTGCCCTTTTGAACAGTTAGGAGAAGTATAGTTGACCTAGGTGACCCTAGATCTAGGCTTGATTGTGCATTTTGTGATTAATTGAACGTGTGTCTAAGCCTTTTATTGAAAATCTTTTTGCAAAAATCTCCTTATAAAAAAAACACAAAACGGAATTTTTTTTATAAAAACTTGCCACTTGTCGCTAAAAAATCCATTGCACCCCACTTGCACCCACATTCTTTTTCTTCTCCTTTCTTACATCATGGGTACCCCACTTCACAAAACTTTTGCCGAACTTTGGTACCCTCATCCAAACATTGCTTCCTACACGAATTGTTTTGGTCGAATTACGGACGACCCCTCCATGCCCAAAATTTCGTTGAAAGATCGAATAAAAGCGTCTTGGAGAAACAGTTCGACTCCGCAAACCACTTTGTATCAACCATTTCAACCTTCACCACCTCCTTACGTTGATACCCCTTTTTCGAATCCTGTTGTAACTCCGAAACCCATGTCTATTGCTGAACATATTGAACAATCTCGTGACCGATCTTTCACTCCTTCCAACACTTCCAGTTCTTGGGATCAACAAGTCCATTCACATTTTTATCCAAATGTTGATCCTACTCCTGTCCAACCATTCAATTTCTACCAGTCCTACCCAACTTTCACACCTTCCCTAGACATTGTCTCTACACAGCCATTTGGGAGTTTTCAGAATCCAAACAACTTTGAATCTTTTACTGAAACCCCTTCACAGCCCATGTCTAGTCTGAAACAATCGTTGGAAGCTTATATTGTAGCGACAAACCAACAGATGAGGAATTTGGATGCGTCCATTGCCGCCCATATGCAACCTAGTGACCCGATAGCTAGTTTCCAACTAGCTCCAAAAATTCCAATGTATGATGAGGCGGTTGGACAAATTGAGAATTTGAGTGGAGAGAGAGAGAGAGCTGTGCACCCTTCCAAATCAAACCTACCCATCACCAATTGAATCCCACAACTCCGGTTTTGAATATTTATCAAGTGTCCCAAATGATTCACCAGTTGAAAATAAAACGTTTAATGAGTTGTGCGACTTTGTAGTGCTTGATTTTCCAGATTGTGAAGGGTCCCTTTCGAGTGAAACCATCACCAATCCTTTCGGCCTCTACACCTCCAATTTAGAACCTGAATTGATAAATATCCATGCTTTTGATGAGGTGTCCGAAAAAATTGATTTTCACTTGATTGAGAATATTGACGCGGGGAATAATTTGGATGATGAACCCGCAAATTTAACTGAATTTTTCTCTCGAATTCATCATCCCGGGTCATTAAATGTTTCTCCCGAACTTCATATGCATCTTGATTTTGATGATAATTGCATGGATGAGATAACTTTTGAGGAGAATTATGAGGATAGTATTGATGAGAGTATTGAGGATGGTATTGAGGATGAACCAGTTTTGTTTGATGAGTCGGATTTTCCAATTCATCCTCCTGAACCTTTAACTGTTATACTTTCTAAATCACCCCCATTCATCATTTCCATCGTTCCGACCACGCAAGAGATCACGCAGGAGGACTGTGAGCTTGAAAAATTTATGTTCGGTCACAGCAGTTTTGACGCCACTAGTGCGTTCTTCCTTGAATCTGACACAGTTCTCACGACCGATAACGATTACGAGTGTTTCACTTTTTCGGATGATTTTGAAGACTCGCCGCCCGAGTTTGAGTCCTTTGCATTTTCAGATGAGTTAGTTGAACCATCAGACTCGGTTGCTTACAGTCATTTCGAACCATTGATGGAATCCTTCGAGTTCGAGACAGTTTCACCAATTTCACCTTCAATTGTTTCACCTCTGAAACTCGAACTCAAGCTATTGCCGCATCACCTTACATATGCTTACTTAGGTGAGAATGAGACCCTTTCTAAATCACTCCCCTTCGTCATTTCCATCGTTTCGACCGCACAAGAATCCGTCATGGTTCCATTTTCAATATCTGGTTTACCAAGTTCAACGTACCCATTTTTTCTCGCGAATCTTGAGGGATTTGACCCCATTTCTCGACAGGTTGATAGATTAGCACAATCGCTTTTAACACATCGGTCATCAAAATTTGCGCTAATTTATTCACTCGATTTACACCCTCAAGTTCGTACTACACTTCTTTCTCTCTTCCGCCATTCTTCTCCATATTCCACCTTTCTTCCCATACGGTCTCATGTGTTTCTCATTTCTTTTCTCTACACTCTATTCTTTCACCAACCACACCATTATAACGATAAAATTTTTGAATGGTTGGTGCTAACCTTTGGCCTGTGTAAGGCCTTGTATAGCTTGATACTATGTTTTTCTTCCCCCTAACTCTAAACTTTAACGTTTAAACAGTGGAAACACTGTTTCACTTAAGTTTGGGGAGAACCTTTTTGTGTGTATATTTTTTGTTTTCTTTTTCTGTTAAAAATAAATAAATAAAAAAACAGGGGAGTGCCGACAATTTTGACCCTCTTGGTGTAGCCTGACAGTGAGGACACTGTCAAGTTTAAGTTTGGGGGTGTGCTCGGTAAGGTTTCTTCCTTCGCATTCATATGTATATTTTTGCATTTGCATACTTATTTTAAAATCCATAAAAATTGAAAATTTTCAAAAATTATAAAAATTGAAAAGTTCAATTTTGACCATAATTGACTTAAGTTCGACAAGAAGGTTAACTAGCTAGGAAAAACTAAATCCTAGACTTAGTAAATTAAAAACCCTAAAAACAACATTTCTTAAAGTTTAACCGTAGAAAATATATGTTCTTATAGTTTACTTAGAAATAGGAAAATTTTGAGTTCACTTCTTGGGCTAAGTCAAAATAAAAGAAGAGTATTGATATTTTTATTAAAATATAAGTCTGAAAAATAATTCTTAAGCTTAAGTTTAAATTCTGAAAATATGTACCCTATAAATTGCACAAACACGAACCTTGAAACTTTGAATAGTAGAAGAGACCTTGAAATGCTCTTGTCTAAAGTCCTTAGTATGAAGGAAAATAAAATAAAAATACACGTGTGAATAAAGTGATAAAAAAATGAACACTGGTTTTTGTAATTACTTAAGGCTGCATAAATAGAAAAAATATTTAGCGAGAGTGCTTTATCACCTAGTGCCTTAGACCAACTGGTTTGGGAGTCACTGCTAAAGCCTTAGCTGTTACAAGACTAAGAATTACGTCTTAATGTGCAAACACATTTTGTAATCGGTCGTTAGAAACTCAAGAAGTATTAACTGTCGCATGAAGGATGCGTGAGCAATTTCATCTAAAAAATTCACCAACTAAAAGTACTTTGGACGATGGACAAGAGTATAAGAGCTTGAATTGAATTTCCAAGTGTAGGGGTGATACATACACACGTAGGGGTATATGATTGGGGTTTGGATGAGAGATATGAATAAAAAATAGAACTTATATTTTTAGTAGAGATGATAAAAATTCCTAAGTTGAGATGGAACCTTAGAAGAAAAACTCAAAATATTCTAAAAGCTAAGTAAATTTACAGAACATATACAATCTTAAGTTAAATGATAAGGAAGCGTGAAAAATACGGGTTGATAATTTCTGAGTCGAAGATAATAGAATTTCTTGTTAGAAAACCGAATTGGAGAATAAAAGTCAATAGGCCGAATTGATAGGATTCTGTGGGTAGTATCCGCTTAAAACCTTCAGGAGATAACACTCCTCCTACTAGGGACATCTAGAGGTTTAACGGCTTGTTGCAAGAGCTCAGTGCAATCGTGTTTCCCTGCGAAAGTGAGGTTAGGTCTTTTTCGAGAATAAAACTAGTTTTGCTCGAGGACGAGCAAAACATAAGTTTGGGGGTATTTGTTCATATCATAATTTTGCATTATTATATTCCCCATTCTTATTCATTTTACAAATAAACAGGTGTTTTTGATCCATGTCTGCTACATAGTTGCAGGTTACAGGTTCTCGGAACAAAACAGTGAAAATGATGAAAAGACGATACAAAAGTGAGACTACGACCAACAAATAGAAGAATCTTGATCATGCTTACAGTTTGAAGAACAAATGAAGATCAATGAACAATTTCACAAAGGACAAAGACAGCGCAAGATTCAAGACTTCAACACGAAGCAAGCGGTAAAATTCTACAACATTCTACACTGTGGAAATCTGGAAGAAACTAGAAGACATTCTGAGAAACCAAGTAAAGAAACCAGAATAACAATGTAACAAGAAGCAGCCCAGAAGAATACAGCCCAAGACCCCTTTATATGGCAGCGGAACCGCGGCCAAACAGGGCATATGGCCGCGGTTCCGCGGCCATGGTGAACACGTGTCGATGCAAAATCGACCGTGTTGTCGGTGCATTGACTAGGCTTCTCATGGTAGTTTTGTAAATGTAGATAGGGATCAGATGTAACCCCAGGGTTTCTATAATCTATAAATAGGAACCTTACAGCTCTTTTTGGAGCATGCTTCTTCCTATGCCTCTTTTTAATTCCTAAATTCAGAATTTCAATTCCTGTAATGTTTGAAGAGTGCATCAAATAAAAAGTAAGTCTTTTTCTTTACCTTGCCCTAGTTAATTTTCCTTTCTGCCCTAGTTAATTTTATTTATCTGCCCTAGTTATAACTTTTATTTATCTGCCGTAGTTGTTAAATTAAAATCATAAAAATGAAATCTTTTATCAATTCCCTAATGAGTGAGTAGTTCCTCACTTGTTAGGGTTAGGAATGGGAAAGATTTGAGAGATGAAAATCTCTCACCCCTTTCTTACCCGTCATACATTTTAATAGGACTCTATGCATACATACACACACCGCTCACTACGGCACCCTATCCCACGAGGTAGCGGTGATACCGTAGTTTAAAAAGACCGGTTGTGAATGTTTTTCATGGAGGTTAGGATAAGAGTTAAGAATGGACGGACAAGGACCTAGAGGATGAAACCTAGTTTCTTCCCGATGGTACTAATCCACTTTGTTAATTATTACCTTAACACCTAAATAGATCTTAATTAGGACAAAGAAAGCGATGAGGAATATTGACTTTACAAACCTATCATAAACCTAAACCTAGCAAGATTTTAATCCTAATCAACTCATTTCAGTTTTCATTGATAATCCAATCCACCACAATTGGAATTAACTCGTTCGAACGAAAAGAAAATACACAAAATCCCTGTGGACCGACCCGTACTCACCGGCTAGCTACCAAGCGACGCCGTTCTTGATTGCGGTTAATATTCTTTGATTCATCTTTTAAAAGCGCATAAGCACGCATAAAACATGGAAACAATCACCCGGCGGCACCTCCCCAGTGTTTTCTAAAAGAGACGTATACCCAGCTCGACTCGCCCCTGCGAATGCCGGGGTGGTTTTTGTAGCAAAGGGAAGAAACGAGAAGGCTTCGGCTGAAAGGGATCAGACGCAATTTTAAACAGACCAGGAACCCAAGAAGAATTCTCCAAGTGTCCGGCACTAACTGGCCCGGGGCTAACCCCGAATAATTCAACACCGCACTCACCTTGGGGGGAGAAGGGCAAGCGCATCCCGGCCCAAAAGGCTTCCAGGTACAAGGCAATCTCCTTACCCCGTACCTGGTCTGCCATCTCCCTCTCCTCGGCCAGACGAAGCGAGTAGCCGGGAGGAATGTGGAAATGAGTTCGGATGGCGGCGTGCTCATCCGCGTGCCTCAGCATGGATGACGCGCCAAGAGCATCCATAACCTGCGCTCTGGGGACCGCCCCCGTCGTGCGACCCCGGGGAGCATGACTAACCCTAAATTTCCGGGGGAACTCCGACTCAGAAGAGGAAGAGGAAGAAGTAGAGAAGGAAGCTTCAGAAGACTCCCTAGACTCTACCCAGACTATCTCTACCGACTCCTCGGTAGAACATATCTAACCTGATCAAAGGGCGAGTTCTCGGAAGAGAAAACACAAGGAATCCGACCTGAGGAGAAGAGCGCCGAGCTAACACGACTAGGAACGAGGAAGTTTTGGTGAGGTATGGGCCCTGATGGGGATCATACCTCTATTTATAGCTGCCGGCGTACACATCCTACGGCTCCGATCGCCTCCCGCCAAAACGATGCTTCGCAACCAACGGCCGACAACATTCCACCTGTCGCACTCACATTAGGCGTGTCCCATCAGTTAGGAACACCTGCGGCCCATCTCGTCAGCTAACCAGCACCAGACACGTAGGCTGGCGTTTCGACGAACGTACGCACAAACCGGCGCTTCCTCTTAAATGTGAGATCTCTCCCCTGATCTGCTGACGTCATCAAGAAAGTACGACTAATTGCCCGGTAATACGCACCAACGATATCTTCAAGTGAGAGCTCACCCCGAGTGATCGGTCAGACCACTCTCGACCCGATCCAGGAGCGGGTCGAGACGAGAGTGGGGGGCTAATGATGATGCGCGATATCGATGACTCCCCAGATCATGACACGTGGCAGATGTCATGTCCCAGAACCTACAAGAAGGGATCAAGAACGTTACGTTGGAAGCACACTTTGGGCCTCCGACTTGAGGATGTTCCCGACCTTCGGTGGCCTTCCAGACCACCCCCCAGCTCGCCTCCGAGCTATCACAGAACCAAGATGCCTCGGCCTCCCGCTCATTCCCGAGCCTCCCGCCGAGCTTATCTTGCTTGGTCTTACCGACCGACCCACAGCACCGATCACAGGCGCCTCCGCCACGGCTCCGAAAAATCTCGCTGGACGCGAGATATCCGCCGCCCATGATCCCGCGTTCCACGCCATCACGATCCTCCATTAACGAGCATATCTCGTCATTAATGGGGAATCCCGTCTATCATGTGGGCGTGACGCTAGGGGCGTAACGGCCGGCGTGAATCTCGCGCCCGCCTGCCCACGGCTGCCACTACATAAACCCCTCTCTCAGACGACTCAGGTAAGCCAATTTTATCCCAATAGGCCATTACTCTGCAAAAATACCCAGTCTAAGTTAATCGTCAGAGGGTCCTCGGCGGTATAACCACACCGGGACTTCTTTGCATGTAGCTCGCTCAACCACATAAAACCCATTGAGTTCCACACACTCCAGAAGGCAACCTTCCAACTCAATCTCCGCCATCCATCAGCGCTCGCAACAGATCAACGGAAGATAACATCTAAAGAAGATCCAGAGATCCATCACACAGAGCCTCCCAAATACAACATACGATCTCAATTCATGCAACATTCTAGTCCCATAACAATCAAAACATCAAAACATCATTTTTATCTTCGGCATGACAATGGGCGGGTGTGTGTGTTAGATGATTCAACTCCAAGATTAATTATGAGCCCTCATCTTTAACACGCGTCTGTGGCGGTCCCGGACAACTTAATTCCGGATCATGAAAGAAAACAATAGACAATGGGTTTGGGCCAGGGTGCTGGACTCTGTCAGACCCCTAATGGCCACGTAAGCAAGTCTTCGATTTTCTTTGTTTTTATTAAACTTTTCTTTTTAACCTAACACATCCACACAGCACACCCACACGCACGACACACACAAGCACACAAGATGCACCCGGAGACCCATGAATTTTCCCCCAAAACGTTAAATAGTGGCCATTTTCGTCCCGCACTCAATAGTGGCCATTTTCGTCCCGCACTCTCTCCATAAGGAAACGCGTCATACCAACTAAGTGTTGTGCTAACTTCTTTATTATACTATCAAGAACCACATCTGCTTGAATGTTGAGCTAATTTCTTCGTTTCTTTGATCGAATTTTAGATTTCTAATCGTTTTCTCTCACATTCAACATCGGTACTCTAACGGTTCGCCATGACGACCCAAGAGTTCCCCGGGGTTTAGGCTCCGGAGCCTAGGCCACGTTTCAAGAGCATTTTCCATAAGCGAAAAGTTGGCATTGATTCCGAAAATCGCAATAAATTATTAAGTATTTTTCTTGCATTTATAAGCGTATCAAAAAAGTCATCACACTCACTTCAACCATATTTTTACTCTGAATTTTTTTTTTAACTGACCCTTTAAGCTTAACCCACACACACAAGCATACACATTCATCTAGAAAACCAACGAATTTACCTGAAAGCGTTAGATTATGGCCACTTCTTCTGATGGAGGAGGTCCGCAGTTGTTGTTCCCTCACAAGGAGGGAAAGTAAATTGCCCTGCGAGCTATATGTTTGTTGGCTTCCCATTGTATATGAATTCCAGTATCCACAATTCAGAATTTGAGATGTGTGCTCACACATTGCAGAGTGTTTGTTGGCTTCCCAGTTCCCACGTAAGCAGCTTATGGATGACGCACACATGATTCAGGAGGCAGACCTTGCTAATTAATGCATGCTATTCTTATTTGGAAATCTTAACCATCTTTTTCTTGTTTGAAATGCATTCAATACCGGTGTTTTTGCAAGTTTATATTTATTTTGATCTGGCTCATTTTTTATGTTCCCCATTCTCATAGTTATTTTTTTAGGATTCTATGTAGTATTGGATAAAATATGGACTCATAAATCTAATTTATTAGGTTTTGGGGTTTATTGTTTGGTTTGAATTTGAATTCAAAAGGTTGGTAATAAAGATAGGTAGCATTTATTATATTTGTCTTATTATAATGACATGATATCACCAAATGCATTATAAATAATAACATTTTTTTTAAAATTTACATAAATGGGTTACATGTGTTGCCATTATTACACTCCTATTAAAGATAATTTTCCATTGGTTCTTGTGTTTATATGCAAACTGGGGAGGGCCTTTATTTTTTCATTGGTTCCAGTGTTTGTGTTCCACACTTGCTTGCAGCAACTGAAAACAAGTTGAGGGTTGTATTGGGATACCAAAATGAAGGTTGTTTCTCTCATTTAAATGACTTAATGTAGATCATTATTATTGCCCGGTCTCTGCTGTTATCTTTACTATGATAATTAGAATTCTCTTAGATGATGTCATTAATCAACAAAATAAAAAATAGAAAAAAATGTCAAAATTCCAATATCCACAATTCAGAATTTGAGATGTTTATCTCATCCATCACAAAAGACAAAAATAAGAAAATGAAAAGTCAATAATCCCTTCTCTTTCTCTCTCATTCACTGCACATTCTCTCTCATAATCAAAAATCCAAAAAAATATATGGCTTAAAAATTTATACATAAACTCTTATAAATTCAATATTTTGTATAGCTTATAAATTTCTCAATTCTAATATTACCACCATGTGTATTCATTTAGTTTAAATTTAGAAAAACTATAAATTTCCTTACAAATTGTCATGTAATGTACAAAATAAAAAGTTCTGCACACATCTGCTGTGCATGTATGCATGGTGTTCAAAATATACGCAAAATATGAGTAACAAGAATCCACGAGAGTATTCCAAAAAGTCTATCATTTTTTCTATAAAATAATTCAAAAAAATAAGAAAATTAACTCACTGAAGTTGTGTCTTCAGAGCATGCAACTCACCATCTTAAGCATGTTAATTGTACCCTTTAAAAAATTCCAGCACAAAAGTTTTCTAATTTGTCAAGCTGGGTCCAAACTTCTAAGAAGAATGAATGCTTGCCCAATTTAAATTACAAAATATAAATCATGTATATGAATTATCTCTGAATGTACATGTCCATCTCACATGCAAAATTGCTAGTAGTTATATATCAATGGTCCTCCTGATGAATTTTGCAAATTGTTTCACAAACGTGTTTTAAAGGCTAAATCACATTAAACTAACGTCAAGTATCATTGCTTTTCACTAAAATATCTTGAGTTTTTATTATTATCATAAAGCACCTTAAACCACAGTTTACCGGGATATTTGTTTCACTAAACTATACCTGAGGTTGGCATTTAAGGTATTTTACCGTAATAAAAAAAACTTTAAGGTATTTTAATGAAAAAGCATTATATTTTAGTGTAATTTACCCGTGTTTTAAATCTTTAGAGAGAGCATTTTGGAACCAGCTTATTAGCTGAGATACTAACAAACAAAAATTACAAATAAACTATAACTAAGTTGCTGTGGGTAATTCGCCTCTTGGGGGGAGTGCGAGTTCAAACACCAGGAACCCCACGAGGGGGGATGGCTCCAAATTAACGCTTTCAGAGCAAATTCGTGGATCCCCTAGGCGTTTGTGTGTGCATGAGTATGTTGTGTGTTGTATGCATGAGCTAGAGTTTACAGGCGGTGCCAAAATAATAATAATAACTACAACAATAATAATAAACAAAATTTTGGACAAATTTGCATAAATTGTTTCGCAAAGGCAAGGAATTCATGTTTTTAAAAGGGTAAAATTGTCAAAAAAAATACAAACAAACAAGCAAGCAGGTGGCCGACAAAATTCTCCTTTTCCCGAAGTGCTAGTCAAAACCCTCTGAAAAAGTTTTTGGTTGTCAAAAACTCTAGTGCATATAGTATATGTATAGTTGCATGCTATATCTAGTTATCATGTGATATTTATGTAGTTGTCTGCGTTATGTATGATCTCTTTAGATATAGAAGGCAACTATACGGATACTCTATGAAAATTTTCTAAGTGTTTTTTACAAACGTTTTGAGGGCAGGTTTTTTTGTGAGCAGGGAAACCTTACTGGGGTTTTGTGAATTAAAAATGAAGCTGTACTTTTGGGCAAAAAGACCCAAATTAGAAAGAAAGAGAACAGTGACCGAGCCCAGATATATCTCTCTCTACACCCAAACCCTAACTAAGAGACAACAAAACTCGCGAGCGATCTCTTCAAAGCTTGAGCACGCATTTTTGGCAGCCTCGATCTCATCGATTCCTGCTCTTAAAAAATCATTGTTTTTTTAGCAGCAGAAGTTGAAATCCGTGGATATATTCGCTGTTTCGGATCGCATTTGCTCGTAGAGAGGTGAGTCCTTTCACTGGATTTAGTTTGGTGTTTTCTCGTTTAGATTTTTAGAGAAATGAGTGGTTTTAGGGAAAATGCAGCTCTGATTCTCTACCCTGCTTGGGGAAATTTGATATGAAATTATTTTAAAATGCGAATTTTAGACATTTATTGCATGAATAGTCTCTCCAAAAAGAGAGAGCCATAAACTTTCAAGCCAATTTTTATTTTATCTTCGGCGATCTTTTCAGAATTACTTAAATAATTAGTATTATTTAAATCAGAGACCTTTTGCTTAGAGCAGCAGTGTTGTTGCCGCCCGAGCCAAATCTTTCAGTTTTTGGAAGCTAATTTGCTGAATATCTTTTTCCTGAAGAAAATTGGCGATTAAGCATTGTTGCGTAGAAATTCCTTTGGTGTTAGTTTGTTTATAAGGAGGTAACATAAGCAGAAAAATATAAAATTTGGTGCAGGTTCCTGCTCCATTTCACGGAATCTTATTCGCGGCATAAAATGGCAGCGATGATGGCAGGTACGGGGCTGCAAATGGCATCCACAGTCACCTGTTCGCAGAAAATGTTCGCTTCAAGTGCTGGAGTTTCAGGGTTGGGGAAGAAAAGGTTAGCCCAAGTTAGATTCGGGAGCTCGTCCTGTATGTCCTCTGTTCAATCTCTTCGGCAGAGCTTTGCGCATGCTTCTCTGAAGTTGAATAGTCTCGTTACCAGGGCCATGGCTAGCACGAGTGAAAAAAGTGGTCCATCAGGATTGCCAATAGATTTGATAGGTGACATGATTTTCTTCTTGGATCCTTGTTTAGCTTAAGAGCAATTTTCCAATAACCAAATTATGTTCAGGAAAAAACAAAAAATAAAGAGTGGATAGGTTTTGTTGAGTTATCGTAATTTAAGTTTCTAACTTCACCATGTTTGGCTTTGGATTTGGAGTCGAGATGATCTCAATGTAAACTTCGAGAGAACTGGAGTTATTCTATCTTTACATACTCCTTTATGATCCTACAACAGGGAAGATTTTGTAAGTCCGTGTTGCCCATCCCGGTGCTTACGGGAGGCGGAAAACATAATAAAAAATCGGATTTTTAATGACTTAGGCAACATGGACTATGCTTGTGAGGATCTTTGCTAAACTAAAACTAGCTAAAGCAAACTAACAACTAACAAAGTTGTAGAAAGGTTATACCTTTGGTCTTTAGTCCTTCTCTCCTTGCTCCTAGGTATGGTAGAAAAGGATCACCTTGCTTGTCTTCTCCCGTCAAAGAAGGATCCACCCGAAAGCCACCACCTTTAGCTTCAACTCCAAGCTAGGAGTAACTAGAGTGCAAGAAATGCTAAGACTTGAACCCTAGAAGTGAGTAGAGAAGATCAAGAGAGGGTTTTTCTCAAGCTTTTTGTTTCTCAACACATGAGAGGGAGAGAGCTTGAGGGAGAGGATGAGCAAGAGAGAGAAAAGAAATGAGAGAATGAGAATAATAGTGAGCCATTCTCACTAATATGTGAGGATAAGTTTAATTAGATAATTAGCTTGAAAATTGTCATGATAAATCATGAATTGACCATTATCATTTCATTTTTGCAAAGATCAAAGAGCATCTTCCAAATGAAATGATTATGGTCAAGTTGTCAACATGGTCAACAAGTCAATGAAGTCAAATTGTCAACAACAACCATGCACAATAATTAAGCTAATTATCAATTAACAATAATCCACACAAAAACAATAGGGTTAATAAAATGACAAAGGCCATTAACCCTAAACAAGGTCCTCTCCCCCAATCTCAAGCAACTGTGCATACGCACCCGCATTCGTGATCCGAGGAACACGAATACCTTGAGAAAAACCAATCTCAAATCATATACTAGGATCCGGCTTAAACCAAAGCCCGCTAGTATAAACTGTCCGGACAGCAAACGTGCACAAGTGCGCGGATGCGAACGAACCCTGTCGCAAAACCATGCGACCTCTACTCGTTTTGCCTAAAGGCGAATAGCTCTCTGTGTGGGACTCTAAAGACTCGACACTACGCTGGCAGTGGGTTTAACCACAGACCGCAAGCGGCACTAGCTGTACGTAACGGTCCCCAGGTAGATGTCGATAAGAAGACTGACGAGGTGAACCCCATCTGCACTCCTACTGAGCCTGTATGTGACAGTCTCCGTACAGTCCGGTCTGTTCGTCTGATACATCGCATGGCGGGCCTAGGGGGGCGGTGAACGTCAGTCCCCTAATAGCGGTACAAGTCGTGTCGGAGTGTAGCCCAGAACACCCTGAGATAACACTGGAAACCTACCAGTATATCTCGCTTGCCCTGGCCAGGGACTACTCGTGTAATGGCTCTCCTAGACACAGCGCGATGTCAACCCCCAATACCGGGAGAGACGAATCCTGTCTAACCGTCACTGCCTCCAAGTGCTTCGGGACTGCACCCAAAAACTACCTGTTTGCACAGCTCCTTTGAGCCGTGGTAGGGTAGTAATCAAAGTGCAGTGGGAACACACTCGAGGCGAAGTGACAGTGTCAAGTCAGCGGACTAAGCTGTACTCATGTCACCTGGGAACTGATAACTGACGATAGGTATATTACCAACCAACAGTTCCCGACGAGTCCTGTCCAGTGTACTCGTAACCTAACGAGCACCCGCATACTATCCCAAGTACGACGTACTAACGGCTGTGGGACAGACCGTCTCCCACACTGGGATGAGAAGCGCATACGCTAGTCTACTCCGGAGTATCGATGCCCTGTCTCGATAGTCCAACGACCAGGGACCTGTATAAGGATGTGCTTATGGATTACCCAGCTCCCACGAGTGCGAGCGCCATCACAACGCTGGTAATCAAGCAAAGATCCTAAGGGCTCTACTAATATGTATACCAGCAATATGCTAAAAGAAACACATGCACATATTAAAGCAGAGACAAACCAAGTAGCATACTACCATTTCGAGCAAGATTGTATATACAACTGTGAATATCCCAAGCTTCCATTAAGTAATATACAAACTAGTATGATACAGTAATGGCCTCTAGGGCATATACACTAACAATCTCCCACTTGCACTAAGGCCATGTACTGGCGTATCGAAGACCTATCATCTCGATCAGCCGCTCGAACTGAGTCTGGGGTAAGGCCTTGGTGAATGGATCTGCTGTGTTATCCTCTGATGCAACTCTCCGGACCTCGATCTCCTGGCGATCCACGATCTCCCTGATCAGGTGATACCGCCTTAAGATGTGTCTGGATTTCTGATGGGACCTGGGTTCCTTCGCTAAAGCTATAGCCCCGTTGTTGTCGCAATACAGAGGTATTGGGTCAACAATGGACGGAACCACCTGAAGTTCTTTCAAGAACTTCCTCATCCAGACAGCTTCTTTTGCGGCATCAGATGCAGCGATGTATTCCGCTTCCATAGTCGAGTCAGCAACGGTTTCCTGTTTGGAGCTCTTCCAACACACCGCCCCTCCATTGAGGGTAAAGACAAAACCCGACATGGACTTGGAATCATCCTTGTCACTCTGGAAGCTGGAGTCAGCAAAGGCCTCAATCTGCAGGTCTTTTCCGCCATACACCAAGAACATCTCCTTAGTCCTTCTCAGGTACTTGAGAATGTTCTTTACTGCTATCCAATGTTTCTCCCCTGGGTTTGACTGATACCTGCTTACCACACTCAGTGCATAAGCCACATCCGGTCTGGTACATAACATCGCATACATTATAGAGCCTACCGCAGAAGCGTAGGGTATAATAGACATGCGATCCCTCTCCAAATCAGTCTTGGGAGACATCTCTTTTGAGAGGGTGATCCCGTGACAAGCCGGTAGATTACCGCGCTTGGAATCTTCCATACCGAATCTCTTCAGTATGGTGTCGATGTACCTGGACTGCGAGAGTCCTAATATCCTCTTGGATCTGTCACGGTAGATCCGGATACCCAGAATGTAGGAGGCATCACCCAGGTCTTTCATGGAGAACCGGTGTGACAAGAACCCCTTGACAGATTGTAGCATAGGAATGTCATTTCCTATTAAGAGAATGTCATCCACGTATAAAACGAGGAATACTACAGTTCTCGCTACAAATCTACAATAGATGCATGGTTCATCTGGATTTTTGATAAAGCCAAATTCTTTGACCGTCTCATCAAAACAGATGTTCCAACTCCGCGATGCCTGCTTGAGTCCATAAATGGACTTGAGCAACTTGCACACCTTTCCGCTGCTCCCACCCTGAATGAAACCCTCTGGCTGGTCCATATAGACACACTCCTCTAAATGACCATTTAGAAAAGCTGTCTTTACGTCCATCTGCCAAATCTCATAATCGTGGAAAGCAGCGATGGCAAGAAGGATCCGAATGGATTTCAGCATAGCTACTGGAGAAAAGGTTTCGTCATAGTCCAAACCAGGTCGCTGACGAAAACCCTTTGCTACCAGTCTAGCTTTATAGGTCTCAACCTGTCCATCTACACCAATCTTCCTTTTGAAGATCCACTTGCATCCTACGGGTTTTACCCCGTCTGGAGCAATGTCCAACGTCCATACTTTGTTGGTGTACATGGACTCCATCTCGGTCCGCATTGCATCCAGCCATTTTACCGAGTCGACGCTCTGAATGGCTTGCTGGAAGCTAGTAGGCTCATCACAATCTAGGATGCAGTCCTCTCTATCCCCGTCAATGAGGAAACCGTAGTACCTCTCGGGCGGATGAGACTGCCTACTACTCCTGCGGAGTGGCATAGGAATGTCCTGTTCTTTTGAACCTTCTGGTTCCACTAAACTTTCAGTAATAGTTTGTGGTTCTGGAATTTCTTCCAGTTCTATTGCGCTCCCACTTAATTCTTTTTCTATGAACTGATGTTCTAGAAAGTGGGCATGGCGAGAAACAAGGACTTTTTGTTCCTCTTCGTAATAGAAGTAATATCCCTTGGAGTTCTTTGGATATCCCACAAACTTGCACTGTACTGAGCGTGCCTCGAGCTTGTCCGCATGCTGCTTTTTTACAAAAGCTGGACATCCCCATGTCTTAATATGATTAAGATAGGGTTTCTTCCCACTCCATAACTCATATGGTGTGGTAGGCACAGTCTTAGTGGGAACACGGTTCAAAAGATATGCAGCTGTTTCTAGCGCATACCCCCAGAAAGATCGCGGTAACTCAGCGTTACTCATCATGGACCGTACCATATCCAATAGGGTTCGGTTCCGTCTCTCCGATACACCGTTATGTTGCGGAGTGTATGGAGGAGTAAGCTGAGAGAGAATTCCATTCTCTTTTAAGTAATTCAGGAATTCGGCACTTAAGTATTCTCCTCCTCGATCCGATCTTAGGATCTTGATACTTTTGCCGGTCTGTTTTTCTACTTCACTCTTATATTCCTGGAATTTTTCAAAAGCCTCGGATTTATGTTTCATTAAGAAGACATAACCGTACCTTGAAAAATCATCCGTAAAAGTTATGAAGTAAGAAAAACCGCTTCGCGCATGTGTAGACATTGGACCGCACACGTCGCTGTGTACGAGTCCCAAGAGCTCGCTCGCTCTTTCTCCGTGTCCAGAAAACGGAGCCTTTGTCATCTTTCCTTTGAGACAGGATTGACAAGTTTCATATGATTGATATTCGAACGAATCTAAATATCCTTCAGTATGTAACTTAGTCAATCTTCTCTCGTTGATGTGACCCAGTCTACAATGCCATAAGAAAGTTTTATTAATTTCTGGAGACTTTCTTTTGTGTGTATTCTGGATATTGAAAACCTGTGGTTGGTTTAAAACGTAAATACCGTTGTTCAATGTACCTGACCCAATCAACACTTGATTAAGGTGAATGTTCACTACATTACTTACAAATGCAAATTCATAACCTTCTTTAGATAATAAAGATACAGAAATGATATTACAGGTTGCATTTGGTACATAATAACAACTACGCAAAACCAAAAAGTGTCCATCTGATAATCCCAGGTGATAGTCCCCCACGGCCTCAGCATCCATGCTAGCACCGTTCGCAACTCTGAGGGTCATGTCACCTGCCTTCAAAACTCTACGCTTTCTCAACGCCTGCAAAGAATTACAGATATGAGATCCTGATCCGGTATCCAATACCCAGGAAGTAGAGTTTATAGATAGACAGTTTTCAATAACATACACACCTGAAGCTGAAGCTGCAACTCGCTTCAAATCCTGTGTTCTGGCTTTCCAAGCCTTGCAATCTTGTTTCCAGTGGCCACTTTTGTGACAATAGAAGCATTCTTCCTTCCCCACCAGCTTCCCCGCTACCTTTGTTGCTTTACCCTTTCCCTTCGTATCCACTTTACCGACACCGCCTCTTGGTTTGGCGGGGGCTTTCTTCTTCTTGCCCTTGGCTTTCGCCCTGGACCTAGAAGAGGAAGATCCTCCTACAAACAAAGTGGATGTCTCCCTACCCTTCTGTAGGGTGCCCTCAGCAGTCCTCAACATGTTCAGAAGCTCGGCAAGTTCAACCTCCTTTCCTTGCATGTTGAAGTTAAGAATGAACTGGGCGTAAGTGGAAGGAAGGGACTGGAGAATCAGATCAGTATAGAGTTCATTCTCCAACGTGGTCCCAAGGTCCGCGAGCTCCTCTATGTAGCCGATCATCTTAAGCACGTGGTCCGCTACCGATGATCCGACGGCCAACCTTGCCGAAAAAAGCTTCTTCGACACTTCGTATCTTGCGATACGAGACTGCTCTCCATACAGTTCTTTTGTATGGAGAAATATGGACTCTAGGTCCATATTCTCGTGCCTCCTCTGATGGTCATTGTCCATCGAGGCTAGTACGAGGCATTTGGCCCTCGCACAATCTATCTCCCATGTCTTACGGATTTCTACATCCGCGACGCTGGAGGTGGGACCTGGGACGGGGGGAGCTTTGGTGGTAAGTATATACCCCAGCTTGTCATAAGTGATAGCCATCTTGACATTCCTGAGCCAATCTTTGTAGTTTGGCCCTGTCAATATGTTTTTATCTAATAGTAACTTAAGTCCGGTCATCTTGAATGGTCGCTGCAATTAGGAGAGAGAAAAGAAACACTTTAGCATGATGCTCTTGCAAGTTTAGAGTGGTTTTTAGTTTGTCTAAACTGGATGGCTCCCACTGTCTCTCGAATCCCTTCTCAAACCATAAAGAAAAGGATTAGCCGGGATCATTCTCACCGTACAATACTTGCTTAACCGTTCAGCCAGGCCAGTGTCGGTACTTCGAGGGAGGTTTTCCAACGCTTTCGCGAAGTTCCTTAATTAAGTAACCTCTTTTCCCTGTGGGCGTAGCCCCGCTAACACCTTTCTAGGCACCTACTAGGTTTATAGCATTGATCGTTAAGTGAGAGTTTTCCCGAGGAGTAGCATATACTCACAGTAGGATCGGGATCCAAATATCATCGCGTGATAAAACCGAAGGAATCCTACCAGAATCATCACACTCCAAATGGTATGCAAATCTAGCAAGTTTCAGTACTTATGAAACTCCCGATGTGGATTTTTGCCCCATGCTCTTATGACCTTGACTTTGGCCAAAATATCATAAGTCACATGTCAAGTTCTACCCGTCATTCTCCTGGTTAATTTGGACCCACCCGTACCCACCCTTGGCTTTGGCCAAAATGGCAGCACGACTGTCCCAAACCAACGCATCTATCTATGCTGCACATGAATACCCAAACGCTACCAATCACTATGCCTTGACTTTGGCCAAAATACATAGCTTGAATACTTTTGACCATTCATGTGGAATGACGGAGGGCTACGGATGGTTTTGGCGAAACCGTGAACGTAGTGAACTTGATATAATCGATGGAACGAGATAGCTTTTAAAAGGAGTGGTTCAAGCTCCGCGTTTAAAAGTTTTAGTTTTGAAAAGAACCGAGTGGTTTTCAAAGTGTTCCAATCGACTTTTACTTGGTTTATTTCTTGCATTAGTTCTTTTAATGCGTCCCATCATTTAAACCTACCATTGCAGAAAACAACCAAAATATGACGTACGCTTATGCCATTCGCATTCGCCACGGGGCCCCGTCATCACCCGTTAGGTTACTTAACTAACGACAGAGCGGGGGCTGGGCTAGCGCGGCTGTAAAACATAAGCAACGCCTAAATAGTTATTATATATAAATATATAGCAATGATAGACATTACAGATCACAGATGAATACATTGGATATACTAGGAATCCGCAATGCGTTCGAGCCTGCAACGCAAAGCGGATTACACGGTCGCGGTGAATAGCCAATACCCCACCCAAGACCCCTACGGGTGCGGCAAACTACCCGCCAAGCACCCGAAGCGAAGCAACCTCCCTCACCACCGTGAGTAGGCCACTCGGCGCTTCGAGATACCCGGTAGTTTGTGCACCCCCTCCATGGGTCTATCCTAGGAGCAAAAACAGTAAAAAGAATTATACAATGACGGCTACAACCCCGACCCGGTTGTGCGGCCATACAAAGAATATTATTACATCAATTTACATGTTACAAATGAATGAAAGAAAAACAACGCTCATCTCACATCCAACCCGGCTATTCACCCGCGACAATCCAATCCATTCATATCCACAAACCAAAAACAAACACAGATCATGTATAACCCCGACTAATCGTCTTATAGCGATTAGCCGACGTTCAATACATGCAAGCATTACAGATATAACCGATGTAGTTAAAGCGTAGTGAAGTTCCGGAAAAATACGGATTTATAGGCCCGCAAAAGCAAATTTTAGTTCTGGAAAATCTGGGCATATAATATATATCCTAAAAATCCCAAAAACAATACAGAAAGACACTGCACGAAAAACGATGCAGTGAAGACATCAAACCGCGGCGCTTCCGCGGCACGAGCCTACCTCGTGCGGCGGAAGCGCGGCGGTTTGGATGATTCTCTGTCTCGTTTTTCGTGGGTGTTTTTAAAAAACCCTGAGATGAATTTACAAATATACAGTTTTCTATTTTGAGCAGAAAAAATTTCAACAGAAACTAGGGTTTTTCAAAGTTCGGTTTTTGGATTTTTCGGTTTCGAAACTTCGCTACACTTTACTACCTAGCTAGTTTGAGTTTAGTTAGGCTCTGATACCACTGTAAGTCCGTGTTGCCCATCCCGGTGCTTACGGGAGGCGGAAAACATAATAAAAAATCGGATTTTTAATGACTTAGGCAACATGGACTATGCTTGTGAGGATCTTTGCTAAACTAAAACTAGCTAAAGCAAACTAACAACTAACAAAGTTGTAGAAAGGTTATACCTTTGGTCTTTAGTCCTTCTCTCCTTGCTCCTAGGTATGGTAGAAAAGGATCACCTTGCTTGTCTTCTCCCGTCAAAGAAGGATCCACCCGAAAGCCACCACCTTTAGCTTCAACTCCAAGCTAGGAGTAACTAGAGTGCAAGAAATGCTAAGACTTGAACCCTAGAAGTGAGTAGAGAAGATCAAGAGAGGGTTTTTCTCAAGCTTTTTGTTTCTCAACACATGAGAGGGAGAGAGCTTGAGGGAGAGGATGAGCAAGAGAGAGAAAAGAAATGAGAGAATGAGAATAATAGTGAGCCATTCTCACTAATATGTGAGGATAAGTTTAATTAGATAATTAGCTTGAAAATTGTCATGATAAATCATGAATTGACCATTATCATTTCATTTTTGCAAAGATCAAAGAGCATCTTCCAAATGAAATGATTATGGTCAAGTTGTCAACATGGTCAACAAGTCAATGAAGTCAAATTGTCAACAACAACCATGCACAATAATTAAGCTAATTATCAATTAACAATAATCCACACAAAAACAATAGGGTTAATAAAATGACAAAGGCCATTAACCCTAAACAAGGTCCTCTCCCCCAATCTCAAGCAACTGTGCATACGCACCCGCATTCGTGATCCGAGGAACACGAATACCTTGAGAAAAACCAATCTCAAATCATATACTAGGATCCGGCTTAAACCAAAGCCCGCTAGTATAAACTGTCCGGACAGCAAACGTGCACAAGTGCGCGGATGCGAACGAACCCTGTCGCAAAACCATGCGACCTCTACTCGTTTTGCCTAAAGGCGAATAGCTCTCTGTGTGGGACTCTAAAGACTCGACACTACGCTGGCAGTGGGTTTAACCACAGACCGCAAGCGGCACTAGCTGTACGTAACGGTCCCCAGGTAGATGTCGATAAGAAGACTGACGAGGTGAACCCCATCTGCACTCCTACTGAGCCTGTATGTGACAGTCTCCGTACAGTCCGGTCTGTTCGTCTGATACATCGCATGGCGGGCCTAGGGGGGCGGTGAACGTCAGTCCCCTAATAGCGGTACAAGTCGTGTCGGAGTGTAGCCCAGAACACCCTGAGATAACACTGGAAACCTACCAGTATATCTCGCTTGCCCTGGCCAGGGACTACTCGTGTAATGGCTCTCCTAGACACAGCGCGATGTCAACCCCCAATACCGGGAGAGACGAATCCTGTCTAACCGTCACTGCCTCCAAGTGCTTCGGGACTGCACCCAAAAACTACCTGTTTGCACAGCTCCTTTGAGCCGTGGTAGGGTAGTAATCAAAGTGCAGTGGGAACACACTCGAGGCGAAGTGACAGTGTCAAGTCAGCGGACTAAGCTGTACTCATGTCACCTGGGAACTGATAACTGACGATAGGTATATTACCAACCAACAGTTCCCGACGAGTCCTGTCCAGTGTACTCGTAACCTAACGAGCACCCGCATACTATCCCAAGTACGACGTACTAACGGCTGTGGGACAGACCGTCTCCCACACTGGGATGAGAAGCGCATACGCTAGTCTACTCCGGAGTATCGATGCCCTGTCTCGATAGTCCAACGACCAGGGACCTGTATAAGGATGTGCTTATGGATTACCCAGCTCCCACGAGTGCGAGCGCCATCACAACGCTGGTAATCAAGCAAAGATCCTAAGGGCTCTACTAATATGTATACCAGCAATATGCTAAAAGAAACACATGCACATATTAAAGCAGAGACAAACCAAGTAGCATACTACCATTTCGAGCAAGATTGTATATACAACTGTGAATATCCCAAGCTTCCATTAAGTAATATACAAACTAGTATGATACAGTAATGGCCTCTAGGGCATATACACTAACAGATTTAAGCATGGAGTCTTTCTCTCGTCAAAATATTCAGGTCATTCAATTTGATGCTTTATAGCATTTTAATAGTGCATCGAGCCACTAAACCATTCATCAAATAAACCTCAAAATTGTCGTGCAAATTGCCCCTAGTTGGAATTACATATCATGGATACAATTGTTGAACAACTAACATTATGGATTCATGTATCATAATCACTTAAGTATTTGCTGAGGATTTGTTTATGGCTTTCAAATATATTGTGGTTTAGCCAATCCTTCTTTGCATTTATACTAAATTTATTTTCTATATACTTCTTTTGGGTTTAGGTACATAATTCTAGTGTTTCTGTCAATTCCTATATACGGCCAAATCTTAATGAGCAAAACAGCTACCAGTTCTTTTCTCGCTATTTAGTATCACCGTCTGAGCTGCTATTTGGTTATATCTCCATACTTTTTTATGTTTTCCAACCATAAACACTAGTGAGAGTTTTTTGTTCGTTATCTCTTTATACTTTGCAGAAATCTGCATGATTACCCAAGCAACTTCTAGCTTCTCTTATCTTTCTTTTCCACTCTCATTTTTTAGTCAACAACCGATCAGATAGTGATTAAGCCATTTTCAGACTCAATTATCTTCTACATCACAACTGTATTATAAATTCATGATCATAATATAAAGCATCAATCTTATCCCTGTAATGCCTAAATGCATTGTTCCCTTTTTTTGGGACATCATCTGCATAGTTTGTTCAGTCTACCCTTCGAAGCGTCTTTTGTTTTAGATGCTCTTTGTTGATAGGGCTCATGATGTTTCCATAGCTCAATGCAGAAACAGGTTATGATTCTGTATGGCTTTCTTTTCTTCAGGTAAAAGGGCTTTCATTGCTGGAGTAGCTGATGACAATGGCTATGGTTGGGCAATTGCCAAGGCTCTTGCTGCTGCTGGTGCTGAGATTCTTGTTGGTACATGGGTGCCGGTATGCGATTTCTATTTCTATTCTATTACTCCAATACAGTTTGTCCATACCAGATAAAGGAGCTCTATTTATATTGGATTTCTAATTTCGAAAGTCCCCCCCCCCTTAACAGGCATTGAACATCTTCGAGAGTAGCTTACGACGTGGAAAGTTCGATGAGTCACGCAGGTATGTATCCCTATCCTGGATTCCTTGTATTTAATATATTTCATTGGAGAAGAAGTCTTATTAAAGGGAGAATTATTATTGCATAACAAGTCTAATTGCTCCTCTCGAGTGCATATGCTACCAATTAACACCAAGCCTCCATCCATCATGATTGTTATATTAACGTAACGACGACTTCTATTCTAATAGGCTAATAGCAATGGTTTCATTGATTGAATGATAGTTATCGACACACTTGGCGACTTTGGCGTTGAATTTCTATTATTAGATTATTAACACCTCTGTTTTCCATGTGACAGATTACCTGATGGTTCTCTTATGGAAATCACCAAAGTGTATCCTCTAGATGCAGTGTTTGATACTCCTGATGATGTTCCTGAAGATGTGAGATGCTTATTTCTCGATCTTATGTTCCTTGCTTGTTTGTTTCCTTAGGAATTGCTCACTTTCTAACATACTGTGTTTGTACAGGTTAAAGCAAATAAACGGTATGCAGGCTCGTCTAACTGGACTGTGAAGGTAGAGTTCATATCCTTGTATGTCATCTATATATCGTATCCTTGGAGATCTCCAGGAATGTAGAATCTAGCTAAGTTATTTTAGTCATGCTATACCAGAGGATAATCCCTCGTATGTTTATATAACGAATGACATTCTTATTTCAACTCATTGCAATATAAGTTTCTGATTCACCATTTTCTGTAAATTTTTATAATAGGAAGTTGCTGAATGTGTAAAGAATGATTTTGGGACCATT
This sequence comes from Agapanthus africanus, assembly GCA_030015575.1. Classification (NCBI taxonomy): domain Eukaryota; kingdom Viridiplantae; phylum Streptophyta; class Magnoliopsida; order Asparagales; family Amaryllidaceae; genus Agapanthus; species Agapanthus africanus. The sequence continues at coordinate 12,422,917 of CM057348.1, read as the reverse complement.
GACATTCTTGTGCATTCACTTGCCAATGGGCCAGAGGTGGAGTGTCGTTTGGCCCCTTTCTCTCTCTTATTCCATTTTCATCGTTTGTAGATTTCGTAATTTTGTTTCTCTTTAAGCAGGTTACAAAACCTCTCTTGGAAACATCCAGAAAAGGATACCTTGCTGCTATATCTGCTTCAAGTTACTCGTTTGTATCTCTCCTTCAGCATTTTCTTCCTATCATGAATCCAGGTATCCTTGCTGTGAAATGCCTTTATTTTCAATCAATAAACGTCCAAGTTTACTTCGCGGAGCTGGTAGTTTCCATTGATATAACTGCACCTATAAAGACACATTCATAAAGATAAGGAAATATGAAGAGAAAAATTAAGAAATATGTGATGAGTTACATAAGAGGTGCATGTAAGTTGTTAATGGCAAAAAATATTGAAACACTGTGACATTGCTGTGAGCAATATACATAAGTAATTAGGTAAGCAGCTACCGGATTAACTATCGAGTAATAAATAAGGCGGTAATTAATAATACATGCTATCTGACAAATTGGTTACAAGCATATACTGTTACCTATAATATAAGTTAGATGATCATCATGCAGACACCTATAAGATATCTTCAGGTTATGTCTTTCAATGAGTACAAACTGTGATCTTTTCTGTCAATGCAATTCACAGATGCTTAGAATTCTATTCATCTACTCAGATGCTTAAGCTTAAAAAAATTTACTCTCTGATACAATGCAGGAGGTGCCACCATCTCCTTGACATACATTGCTTCTGAAAAAATCATTCCTGGGTAAGTAGACTTCACAGTTTATTAGTTAAAGTTTAGGTACTTCATATTTTCTGTAGCTAAGATATGAAATTTCTACCAATGAGCTATAGCTCGGTTGGGATGGGCACTTCCTCGCTTGGGAAGAGTGCGGGGTTCGAACCTCACGAGGGAAGTGGCCACAATTTTACGCTTTCTGGGCAAATTTGTGGGCCCCTGGGTGTGTGGGTGTGTGGGTGTGAATGTGTGTGTGGTTGTGTTGTGTGCATAGGTTAGGTCTTACGGGCCAGTTTTAACCCAAAGAAAGAAGAAAAAAAGATATGAAACTTCTGAGTAATTAACTTGTAGGTATGGTGGAGGCATGAGCTCTGCAAAAGCAGCTTTGGAGAGTGATACCAGAGTAATTCTCTCCCTCAATCATTTCCTTTCTTTTGATTGTTAAGGTTTTTCTGGTCGTATCTTGAATTAATTTGTATTCTTTTTTCATCAGGTGCTAGCATTTGAAGCTGGGAGGAAAGGCAAAATCAGAGTTAATACGATATCTGCAGGTATGATTAACAACACTTCTCAAAGGAATCAATACACCCATAGACCTCTTAGAAAATACTCTCAAGTTGTTAATCATGCCTTTGTGATTAAATCATAAAGGATTAGTCCCCTGGGTAAAGCTCGTGGCATGAAATCTACATAATATTTAATAGGAGATGTTGATCATGCCAATTTTTAGGACTACACCAAAAGGGGTGTTACCACGTCAGCACACTTCTATAGTCTACAGCAGATGATTTTATTATATTTTTTGTAAGGATTACTCCCTACTGCTTGAAAGAAAAGATCCAATAGAACATCAAGTGCGATTTTTAAATTCATGTAGTAAATGTACTGTAGTATTCTAACAGAATCTGGTTGAGCTTGGTCCTTGCTCAACTACTCTCTATCTGATGGAAGCTGGATTGCGATTTGAGCTTGGGTCTGAAACTCCAATATGAGATACTCAGCTTAAACCCATGCGATTTAACTCGGGCATTCTATAAGCAATTGGCTATGTAGTTAGTTTTCTTACTTATAAAACAATACCTGCAGGACCATTAGGAAGTAGAGCAGCAAAAGCCATTGGATTCATCGAGAAGATGATAAACTACTCCTACACCAATGCACCATTGCAGAAAGATCTCTCAGCTGGTGAGATTATCAGTACTTTCTTGCCTTATGTTAAACATCCATGCCATTGCACCAAGACTCAAAAGTTGTGATAAGAGTTGAGGGATGTATTTTTTATTATAGCACTTTATTCTAGCTCATCATATGATATGTTTATTATCTTGGATAAATTTGCTTGCAGATGAAGTTGGGAGCACAGCAGCATTCTTGGTGTCCCCATTAGCTTCAGCTGTAACCGGCTCCGTAGTCTATGTGGACAACGGGTTGCACACAATGGGACTTGCAACTGATAGCCCCTCGCTTTCTTTAGATGACGAGAAAAAATAAATTACAAGTTATCCTTTTCCTTCTCCAGTTCTTTCATTGTGAAGGGCTTTTTCTTCATTAATAATGAGTCAGGGCAAGGCCAAATTTTAGACAGATGACATTGGGAGAGAACTTATACATGAATTTTGATAGCAAGAACATTCTGTTTTAGTATGGATTGGTGGATTTCCTTCTGATTAATTCTATATCATGCTTCAGCAAAATAAGGAGCTAAGGCTATTTATTTAGGCCATGTATGACATGATTCTGTTGAGGATTAAATGTTTCTTATCACGGACAAGATTTAGGGTAGAGATTTGGGAATCGAGTCATACTGTACCTACTAGTTTGATTTACTTAGAGGATTAAATGTTTCTTATCACGGACAAGATTTTAGAGTAGAGATTTGGGAATCGAGTAATGCTTTACCTACCAATTTGAATTCCTACTTTGAATTCCTACGGCAATTTACCCAAGAGACAAAATGATGGGACCCACAGTATGTAAATACTAGTATCAAACAAAATGATGGGATCCACAGCATTTAGGTGCTATTGTCAGACAAATAGGCTCATGATGTTTGTGTGGTAGGATTTTAAGACCTGTAGGTTACACATTTTTTCCAAAAATGGATACAGAAGTATAAGTTCCAAAGTTGCTTTTTTTGTCTTCGATTTGTAGTACCGACGGTCATGTGGAATTTACTGGGCTGAGCGGTAAAATATTTCTCATCATTGAAGTGCCATCACTAGTCATGAATCATGAGGGGACACACTCAGGGAATAGGTTCTGTTTTTGATCTATTTTCTTTCAAAACCATCCCACCCACCCCCCCACCCCCCCCCCACAAAAAACACACTCAACATATCAAACAGAAGGAAAAAAATCCCCAATAAAAGAACCATGGCAACATCTTATAATTTTATGACTCGTTCTTCTGCTAATATATGACAGCAATAGCAATCTATCAAACAAACCTCCTGATCATGTTATCTCTAGGTTACGGCTGATAAATTTTTTGTACACAAAAAAACATTACAGATCACATAGCATCCACAACTGGAACAAGAGGACAATTAGCAGCTCAGAAGATGAACTCCCAGAGAACCAACAGACATAAAGCATCTAAAGCAGCCCAACATTTTCCAGAGAGTTGATGGATAATGAGAATTTTCCCTTCAGTGAGTAACAAAGTAACAGCAGCTCACTTAACAATATACACATTAATATTATTTGGTGACAAAATTAACTAAACTTATACATCACATCTAAAGCAACCTATCAATTTCAGAGAATCAACATAAACTGATACAGTACAATAGAAAGCAACCTAACAAAATCAGATCAATGATGGATATTAAGGAAAATTCCCCTTCCCCGACTAAATAAAGAAACATAGGCTCACCTAACAATATACAGATACATGATATTTGATGAAGGCATTCTATAAGTTAAACATAAGAATTGCGAATTTCATGAATCATTCATCAAAGAGGCGTTTCCCCTTCCCCATTTGAGAAGTGTCTCGTTTAGGAGACCCTTTTTCTAATGAATCCTTGACAATTGCATGTTCATTTATTACTAATCCTCGATTTCGGGTTAGCTTTCTGATTGGTGTTGTGGGCTGAGATTCTGTAGCATGCACCAGTTCTGATTGTGAGCTAATACCAACTGTCAATGGACTGATCCTATGTGGCATCAGCTCGTCCCCAAGCGGAACAGATTCCTTCATCAGCTGCAAAACATTATTCAGATCAAAACAATTCTTCCCAATGACGAATAATAAATGCATGGATGCTTTAGTTAAGTTAAATAGTTCTGTCTCACTTCAACCATTGTCCAGTTACTTAAATGAAGTAAGTTCCAAAGTCCAACTTTGTCCAAATAAAGGGGTAATGGGGGCAAAAATGGTACTGAAGAAAAGAGATTTAAGTGTCCCTTCCAAACATAATCCCAATTATAAGCTAACAGAAAATTCTCAACAACTAAACAACAAGTTGCAGTTCCATAGTTTTACAAACAATTGTGACTTTAATTCAACAAAATGATTCTAAATATCTATGGACTTGAAGAAGAGATCCCACCCTAAAATCTTACAACCGGGTGGGTATTTGTTTGTATGCATTAAGTCATAAACACTTGGTTACATATAGCGAAGCATAAAATATTTGCAAATTCAAAGAAACTTATATAAGTAACAAACATAACATCAGAAGTGGCCAGACAAAGAAATCAAGATAAAATTGCAATGTCAGTCTATTGAAATTTTGAACAGAGTACCTTCCAATCCTTGAAATCAAATCTGAAAACAAAATGGTTGTAAGATGCTTCCCCTGAGGATATCGCAACAGCTGAAGGAGCATTTTTTGGGGCTAACAAATAAAAAGAGTATGAGTTAGCATAACAGAGTTTCAGAAGGAATTGGACCGGAATGCTAGATATCGCAATGAGAAACTTACAAACAAGATGATGCCCACAATCATTAACAGTAATTTCGGCTCTACCATCTTTTACCAGAAATGATAAAGCAAAAATATTCTCCACAGTCTGGGCGAAAGACACCCTACTCAACACCAAATTTTCAAGCCTGACACTTCTTTTCCTTCTCAAGATATCAAACATGGTTGCCATGTTCTTATCAGTATCAGTTTTTGCTTCTGCTTCAGCACCATCAAGCTGCAGAAGCAAATAGAATTTGTTTGATTAAAATCAATACATATGAATTATATCTCAATGGTGGAAACACTGTTCAATATATCTACTTGTACAGTTATCAGATAAGCTATTAAAAATAAAATAATATCTTGGTAAAACCCCTCTTGTAGGATTATGACAAATCTAGGATGCCAAGTTCATATAGGATTTTTGGGAAGCCCTATTCTTGTCATGACTTCCTCGGCTGGAAATCGACACTAATTAAGAGATAGTTGTACAGCCGGCATAATAGTCAAATCTTTTATTGAGTTACTTCACAAAAGACTTCATGTTGATTGGGAAAAGGCTTTGAAGATATTAGTCATTTTGTAGAATACCACAGGCATGCATTTTACATAAGTTACTCATATGGAAAGTCGATAAAGTTTTCAGAATCAGAGTTAGGTTAAACCAACCTCTTCAGGGCGAGTGCTTGTAGTTGGTTTTGACCTTTTCCTGTGAACAACTGGCTTGCGTTGCTTCATCTCAGTACTCATAGGACCAACCCTGAAATCATCAGAATAAACAAAGGCCAATCCAACATATAAGAAAACTTTCCAGCATGTAAATTCCACCAAATGCAAAAGGGGAAATATTTTACATTGTGCAGCATCCAGGGACCTTCTTGAAGATCTCAGATACAGCAAGGCCAACATCTTGCCAAGAAACCATGTTGGGAGAATTATCAACATTTGCTCCCTCTTGTTGTCCAAAGTTCCTCAGCAATGCGGTCACAAAATCTGATGGGCTTACCCCGTCATTGCTTTGAGACTTAACTGATGTTACCAATGTGTTGGCGATGTCCAATAAAGCCTCTGCATCTGCCACTTGTTCTCTAGGCTTTTGGACTATGATACATGCAAAACTAAAGGTGAGAAAGTTTATTATGATTTACAAAATTAATCAGGTACCAAGTATTTGCCTAAGGACAATGCTATTGGCGTTATTCAAGAAAAAGAAGCCTTGAAAAAAAATTATGATACAATTTGATGCCAGTATGCTCACCAAGAAGTCAATTTTCACAAAAACTAAATCCGAGGGTTCAAGCATAGGTAAACACTATATAAATTTTTACTCATAAAGCAATTGAAACTAACAAAATACTCTTTGCTGGACCATAATCAGCATAGGAATGTCTATATAAAAAACAATTGGAAGAATTTATGCCATCCATCTGATAATATTGATGCCTAGCTTTAAAAAGTGTCGCATCCATAATCGTGAGCCTGTCCGTAAAAACTACTAAAACCAAATCGGATCCAAATCAATTGGAGATTGATTGTTTAAAACTTTCAAGAAGATTAATAAATGGGGATAATTTAAGCATAAATTGAGCCTTAATGTTGAACTGTTCCATAGTAATTAACTTACAAGATAACAGTAATTAAATTAAAAGAACGGCAGACCAACATATGCCTCTCCCATGAAGAAGGAAAATAGCAACAGGAGGAAGGACAAGACGATGAGCAAATGGTATTCCTTCTTTATTTAAGTTGTTGGCATAGCTGTATAAGCATGCAAGGCCAAAACGCCAGTTACATGGTTAATGGTTTTGTTACACGGACTTGTAGACATGATAAATTTAGACACAAACAACAAGAACTCTTAAGAATTGCATGCCCGTTACTTTTAGTTACCCAGACATGACTATCAACTCAATAGCATCATAAGGTATCATGAGTTCAAAGAATTGCCAACATTGGTATCAATCAGAAAGCATCTTCGCAAGTCGCAACTTAAGATGACTTAAAAACTCAAAAACTCCAATCCTCATGGTTTGAAATTTCAAAATTTTAAGCATGAATTTCACCATATTTATAGAATATCAAGAACCACCGTATTTAAAGTAAAGTCTCCAGGATCTCAGTCTCCGGCAAGCAGACAAATTTCCAATACAGACAAACAGCCACACCATCGTTAACAATCAACACTAACAGTAATGTCAGGCGGCCATCAATATCAATCAATGCAAATGCTTTTTAGAACCCTAATTTTAGGTAGCTAGCAATGAAAATTGGGGTAACAGCAAAAAATCCATGACAGAATCGTGAAGAAAAACTCACCAAATTTATGCAAGCTCTCAACTTCAGTAATAATAGAGCTAAATTTATCTGAATCAACTCGAGTAATGTCCTCCCTTTCATCTGCCAACAAAAATCAAATCAATTCCTAAAGAGAACATTTGCTGCAAACCCTAGAACAAATGCAATCGAATCATACATACCGCTGATGAGATTCTTAACGGCCAAGTACCGAGATCTCAGCACTCTGCGATCGTGCACGTCTTGGCGACTCGATCCGTTGCTGCTCTCTCCTTCTTCTCTCCGTGCTCTCGCCACCGCCTCCTTTTTCACTGATTGCACCATTAGAGATGGCCTATTTTGCGAACCCTAGAAGAAGAATAGATCGAGGAAGGGGGTCGAGATTGGGTTGGGGGGGGGTGTTGAAAAACCCTGACCCTGATTCTTAGAACCCTAATAATAATGATAATAAAAGGGGGTTGAAATTTTGGATGGGATTCATTTGCTCGCGCGCTTCCGTGGCGGGGTTTTTCAGAAAAATTAGTCTGCCGCCGGAATCTGACTTCTTTTCATCGAGTTTATATAGTGTGGATTTAATATGAACAAGGGATGGTTATTTTGGAATTAACTCATCGGATTTTATGTAAATTGCAAATGTCTTTTTGAGGAGGAGGTGCAATTTTATCTCGAAACTTAATATTGCGCTTAAGTATACAAATTGGGGTAAACTATACAAAAACACCCCTTGCTATCATGTTTCTTCACTAAAATACCTTTAAAGAATTTTAAGTACGGTAAAACACCTGAACGCCCTTTGCTATCATTTTTACCTGCTATCCTCCTAGTTCCCAAAATCAACCTATCTCAAAGCAGCAAAATCCAATATATCTTTAGCTATCCCAAACACAATTTTTCCTCCCTTTTTAAAGAGCATCTCCGGTTTCATCTTATCAACAGCTATTTGCTTTAAAAGTCATTATAGTTAAGGGTGTGTTGGTGTAATTTACACCAAGTGGATTTCAACTTCAGGGTTTTTGCAAGGAAACATGCTTCTAGAATTAAGGTGTATGAGTGCGAAATGCTTAGTGAATCTATTGTCCTAAATCTACAGACTTATAACAACAGATTAGTTTTTTATCTTTTTTGGAGTGAAATTTTTTTGAGGTGTATGAACCGCAATAACACAGAATTAAATAGCAGGTGGATGAGTAATTGATTGGGATGGAATTCTATGATGGAGGTTGGGTCGTGTGACCACTGACTTTGTGCTGCCATCGCAGCCTCCTTTTTGCGGAAAAAAAAACAATAATAATAAAATAGAGAAAAAAAACTTTGGCATTATCCGATCATAACTAGTTAAAGACGTGTAACTATAATTACCAAGGTTTTAATTAAAGAGAAACGCTATGGGAGCTTTGATAATCAACTTCAAAAAGAAATTTACTAGCAATGGGTCATTGGCTGATGCTTTATTATTCAAGGCTTTTATGGTTTAAATGAGAACTAATATGGTATCAGACATCGAAAAGAGACTTTTTGGCTATTATGACACAATAACTTTATAGTGTTAGGGAAAGATGCACAACCCAAAACATCTTTTGCTCAACCTAGTCTCAAGAGTAAGGACAAACGATATTAGAAAATCTACATATCATCTGCAATATCATTATAATTTTGACGCTTGATACGTTTAATCCATTGTTTGCTCATCCAAATGTTTTAGTCATGCTAAACTGTGATCTGCTAAAATCAAACCCACAATAAATCCAGCCAACTAGCAAAATCCGTATCTTCGAAAATAATGTATAAAAAGCAGCAGGGGACAAAATATCATCATCAAATGATTAACCTTACTTGATTTGTATATATCACATGAACCAAAATTAAAAAAAAAAACTGGAGCAACCTAAAATAAAGCTATATCGCGGCATATCCGACCCACAAAATTTTTGAAATTCGAAATCGCCGTCATGCACCGCAATTAAAACACAGCAATATCGGGGTTCAAAATTATTCAAAATATCCGTGGCATTCTCGAAATTCCGTCGAAATCCAAGACCAAACTCATATCACCACTTTCCTATCTAAAGACAAATCCCACATGAGATCACGGTATGGTAACCTGACCGCCTCCCCACCCAAATCCAATCCTACGCCGAGATCTTTGTCAAAACTATGGCCTTTCTCTCCAATTAAAAAACCCTAACCCTAAAAACTCCTTCTTGTTTACAATCGAAAACCCTAACCCTAGCGGAATCGAAATCAAAACGATGAAGGCGTCTCTCAAGTTCCGAGAAGACCAAAAGCCCCTCGCCAGGGCTAAGATCCCCATCAGCATCCTCGGCCTCCCGTTCCTCTCCGGCATCTCCGCCGGCGATTCGAAGGAGCTCCGCCTCGATCTACTCACCGCCTTCGAGTCCGGCCCTTCGCTCCGCGCCTCGTACCGCCCCAACGACCCATCGAACCCCTTCACGGTCTCCCTCAGGACCGGCATTGGATGCTTCGGCTCGCCGGCGGGCGCTCCGATGTCGATGACCGCCGAGTTCAACCTCCTCGGAAGGAACCCTAACAGCAGCCCTACCTTCACCGTCCTCTTCAAGCCCAGGTTCGGCGACTTCTCCTTCAAGAAATCGGTGGTGTCGCCACCGCCGGCGTATGCGAAGGCCGTTGACGTGGATAGCGATTCGACGGCGGTGTGGGTGGAGTCACCGCCGGGGATGGGGAAATCAAGCGCGGCAGCGGCGGTGCCCGCCTGTTTGGTAAACGGGCTGAGCGGCGCGCTCACCGGGGTGGAGGTGAGCGCGAGGAGCGTGCTGCCGTTGAAGAGCAACGCGGTGGTGAGGCTGAGGTGGGGGGTGAGGGTGCCGGCGGAGCTCCACTCCTCGAGCTTCGCCTCGCTTAACAAGCTGCCGCTGCTTGTGATGAGCAAGATCTCGATCGAACACATGGCGGCCGCGGAGGACAAAGCGGCTGCGAAGCAGAATAAGAAGGGGGAGGTCGTCGGGGCTGCTGATGTGGCGGAGGCGTGCATAATGGCGGTGAGGAGGCAGCTGGAGGATATCCAGAAGGAGAACGTGATGCTGAGGAAAGCGGTGGAGGATCTCAAGGGGTCGGTCCTGTTCACTTCTGGCGGGGGTCAGGCCACTGCTAACCGCGGCAGGGATATCGACCTCAACAGGGGGAGGAGTCATGTAGAAGGAGGCTCTGTAAGGGGGAGGGAGAAGGAGAAGGCGAACGAGGAGCTCAAGAAGGCTCTCATGGGAGCCGCCGGCAGTGCGAAGTAGATATCGCCGCCCGAAGTATATGGTTAATTGTGGTTAAATAATACCCCTAAGTGTGTTAATCTTGTTTTTGGGACATGTAAATAGCGGACTATGGTTGCCATTATTGAAAAAATTGAGTACCGTGTTAATTAATCCAATTCTTATAGGTTTTGGTTGCTAATGGATAGTATTCATTATGAAGCAATGAAGTTCGTATGATAGAAGCAAAATGAGTCCACAGCAGCTGAAGCAGTTCGAAAAGAAAACAATCTCCTCCGAGGGGAGAGCCAATTTTAGATGGCTATGATACTAAATAGCTGACCTCAGCGTAGCATTTGTACAATCTTCACAAGCTACAGATGACACTGATTCAAAGCAGAAAGGAAAAAGGTTTCAACTCATAGTTCTTCCGCAAATGCAGCATTTACCAAAGGTATTGTTATCAACTATTGCAACCATGGTTACAAACAAAAATATGCTTAAAGGGAAGCTATTCAAAAACAATAAATATACAATGTCTATTGACTGAAGAACTTTTACAGATGTATACATGAATGGGAATAGAGAATTGATGGGCACAGCATCTAGAGTGTAATTCGCTAAAGTTCGCTGAAAAGAGCTGTTAGTTTTCTCGCAATGAGCTACAGTCAATTGCTGTGGTTAATGCTGATGCTTGATAACACTAACTAGTTCCATGGCCATTGAGTTGCTAAACACCATCAGTGGCCATTGGATCTTCCACATAGTTAGCTCCTTGTTGGTTCCATTGCTGATGGTCCCGCACGCTGTCACGGTCTTCTGTTTAGGAGTAAACATTATAGTTATGAAAGCCATCTAAATATGCATTTGGAAGCAACAAATTACAAAACCATTTGAAATACTTAGCAGGTCCTCATTGTAAAAGAATGCTCTACGGTTATTGTTTATTGATAGCATATGCTCATAAACATTGGAAAATCCTGACTGTGAATCATTATTTTATTAGTATAATCATCTATTGAGGGTGCCTTACAATAGATTGATAGCATCTGCGTTAATTTCATTGACAAATTGAAGCAACTTGTGAAGAATAATAACTCTTGAACACATAATTGCAAGGAAGCTAGGTCTAATGGTACATGGGCCATCTCAAAGCATAGAACATATCAGAGTCAAAAACGATAAGGAGAGCCTATGTATAGTTACCACTTTCACCTTCAGAAGCTTCACCAAGGCTCGCAATAGCATCAATCAGAGACTGTTCATGTTCCTACAAGGAAAAAAAAGGGGGAAAGAGAGCTTCATTTTTGGCTTGGGCAGAAAGAATATGTTCAAAGAGCTATGGTGCGGAATTGCCCATACTTTGAGTGTTCTCTTGGCCTTCTCAATATCAAGAGGATCAGGCTGACCTGAAGCAATTACCTGCTCCACCTGCATGGCACCAGAAAATAGTGAGCCAACAATTTTACACTTCCGTAGGCGCAATAATCATGAAACGACACTAGCTTAGGTTATTAGCAAGCCTGAGTTTTCTTTTTAACCCGCCCCCCCTCCCACAAAAAAAAACCACCACACACACACAAAAGGCTAGCGAACGAGGGGAAAAATAACACACACACACACAAATATGAGTCGTAAATGTTGGGCCATGACTAGCCATAGGGATGTTTACCACACAACATGTCGGTTGAAATCACATTAACCTAGGGAGATAACCCAAACAGCTTAATGAGTAATAAATCTTTAGCCGTAAAATATGAAAGGAACGGCTGAGGTTGTTTCAGTGAATGTGTGCATGTAACCAATTAGTGGCCAAGTTCCCCCATTTGATCTTAAGTTAAAAGATGACAACTATGCGCACCTCCTTTAATAGAGTTTTTGTGTTGAAGATCTCAATCTCGTCAGAACGGATCATCCCATGGCCATTTGTTGATGGGGCCAAATCTGTATTGGACTGATCCCTTAGGGAAGCTCTTCTACTACCTGCACCTGGGATGACTGCACTTTGGCCTATGGGCTTCTTGATTCGAGGTCCTGGTCCACCCTGAGCAAATCGCTGAGATATACCAGGATCCTCACCATCCCATCGAATGTCTTCAGGAGAAATCTGCCACAATAAAGCATTTAGAATACAAGAAGCAAACCCAACACAACCTATCAACTGTTTTGAGTGAGCTCTAACCATGAAGCATCTAGCATGTGTCAGAAAACCATAGATTTGCTACTATAATAAAAAAATCCCGATACAAAGAGCAATTTAAGTACTATACAATGAAAAAGGGGAGAAAAAAAGAAAACAAAGAAGGTTTGGTAGTTCAAATCAGCTTGACGATTGTTTTTAACGCAAAGCACAAAATTCTAAAATAGTTTCAATTGACTTCAATTAATGTAGGCACACAAAATCCTACCTTGATTAATTGCATTATTATGCTAAGGGATTTCTTGCAGCATGTTATACAGAATGGAATCAATTACTAATTGTAGAGTCATGTATACAACGGATAGGGTGTAACTAGAATCTGAAGGTTAACTCATGTAAACTAGAGCCCTTGATTAAATATAGATTGGTGCATGTGGTTTTAGAGAAGGATTAGCAGGAGCTGCTCCCAGACCTATGATTCAACTATAGTATTGTCTGCAAAAACTATGATACCCTTTTCCATTAAATCCTAGATGCTTGTGCTCACTTCGTTCAAACATAGTTCCAAAACAATTAATCCAATCGCAGACCTCCTACAAACACAATTTCAAAAGGTGTACAAAAAACTCAACAAGTTGCATAAAGAATGACAGAAACATAAATGTTAGTTGTGGGTAAGAATCTATAAATATTGGTTGAAAGAATTGACTGTCAATAATACAAAGCAGTAACAACTGGCTGACAAATTATTCTCAAATTTTGTGAATTTATAAACGACTTATCAAGAAATTGATTGTTGGAGAATATTTCAGTTAAAATTTAGAAGGGCACAAAGTTAAAATTTAATCATACATCAGGAAAATCTTGGGAAAGCAACTTGTATACTTGCACAAGTCCACCCACATGCAAACATATAGCACAGAATTCTCAAGCATTGTATTCTCCAAAGTTGCAGACTAACTTATTAGGCCCTGTTTCGATATGGAGTGACATTAACTGAAGTTTATTTTTAAGTGCAGGTAGAGAGCATGCAAACTCTGGTTTGCAAGCCCTAAACTTCACTAAAAAATAACTATGGTTATGTTATAAGAGACGTGTTTCGGAATATGGAGTTTACAAAACTTAGATCAGCTTGGAGATGAGACAATTGCAGTTATCTCAACTTTGGAGTTGGGATACCTACAACTCCAAAATAGATACCGAACAGGGTAAAGTTAGCATATTGGAGTTAACTTTGCTAACTTTAACTCCAGTTTAGAAAACTTAACTCCATTCCCAAACAGGGCCTCAATAGGCTCGGCAAACTGAAAGGGATGAAAAGAAGAGAAAAGGAATGAATTCAGTTTTGTGCGCCGCAGTTATGCCTTAGTCAGATAATCACCTCACCTCTTTGAGATTCACCCATTCCCATGTCTCGTTCCCTGAATTGATATCGTAAACAAGTGCATGTAGACCCTGAAAAAAATAAAAATGCTAAGATATGGTATATAGAAACTCGGTTACATGGTGAGCATACCAGCTCATGAAAGTAACACATACCTTAATTGCATCGTAGTCAGTAATAACGGCCTCATAGAAGTTGTTGTCTTCTGGCCACCTTGTCCATACTTTCCTACCAACAAGTGCATTATATGCTGCAGCGCCAGAAAGATTCCTGTTTGGGATCTGAATCATTGCACTCGGTCCTGTAGAAGGGATCTGCAAGGACCTCATTGTCGATACACGTGGCAGTGCCCGACCCTTGGGTCACCAAAAAGAGAAGTGGAAAGACATCAAAAACAAAAGGAAGAAAGAAAGTGGAAGAAAAAAAACCCATCAACAAATGAATTTTATGTATCATCAACATACAGATTTAGGCTTCTTGCCTTTCGAACCAAATGCAACTCCTCTTATTGCTGCTGAAGATGATGGTGTAGTAACTGGTTGAGTGTGCATCACAGACGAGGGTGCACCGAAGGACAACGAAGGTAGCAACTCAGATGTCTTTGGTCTCTTCCGAGACCCTGAAACGGTCGGGCTAGGTATAGAATCATGAACTGATTGTGGCCCACCTGCCTGCCTCCACTCCCTAACGACATATATATTACAACAATTACAAGCAAACAATCACAGGAATTCGATAGACATATATTTTTTCAAGCAGACCTAATTCTCTGTATTGTGTCATCTGCATTTACTCTGTTTAATAGCTCTCTGTGTTCATCGTCAGATACTCTCAGCTCCCTTCTGAGATCTGTTATTAGACCTTCCTTCTCCTACGAAATTTATCCCATCAGGAACAATAGCATGTCAGTATTGGCAGTAAGCAACGGATAAAAGTAGTGGTAGTATTGTAACTTTTGGTTGATCATATGAAGATGAGTACCCAAGTAATGGCGTCAGCTTGTGCCTTGAATGCCCGAAGAACTGCACCATATGCTTCTTGTTCGAGCAGATGTATCTGGGTCTCAATATCAATTTGCCCCCTGGGATGTGCAAAAGCACCACCACTTCTTCCATTCCCAGTTATATGGCCCCCTCTTGTACCCCTATGCTGATGTGATGGAAGAAGATCATCATCTGTTCCTACAGTCAACATTCAGGGACGACAAAATCACTAGATATTTCATTTATCTTTAATTGGGTATCTCTATTCTGACTGGATTTAGTTGACTTTAGAGCTGGGATAACTTTTGGTGTCCTGATCCGGAAGTAACATAACTACAGTTAAAAAAATCCTTTTCAACATCTCACTGATTACCAAAACCTTTTTCATGTATTCTTTCTCTCTGTTCCTGGTTCAGTGGTTGCTACCTATGATTTGTTGACCCCAGCTTGACAATGATTAATTACGGCCATTTTCAGGCAGTTTTTCTTTTTCTTATCTTCATATAAAATTTGGCAATTCAAATTTTTTTTGTTGATTACCATCAACATTTAATTGGCATTCCTGTTCAGCATAATTATAGTCTTTGGCAAACTCGTGGATACTCTGCAGGTTCATGTATTCTTAAAAAGTTGCTTCTGACAGTATCTTTTTATGGATAGCATCTGCTCATTTTTTGTGGCCAAATGTTTGGACCCAATTTGGATTTGTAGCCAACTGTTTGTCTTTAATGCATCATCACCTCTCTAACTTCCTTCAACTCTACATTACGCTCAATTTGGACGTGGTCATGAAATTTGGATAAGATAATTCTTAAGGCAGAGACATTGGATTCCTCCATTATTAGGGCAAACATCATTTTATGTGACAACCAGATTTATAAATTTTAAGTGGAGTTGAACCCTTGCAAAATTCTAGTTTATACCTACACCTCCCTTCAAAGTTAATTCTGGTTACCACCGAACTAAAAAAGGGCCAACCTAGGGCTAGAGAAACAGAAATCTCTATATCCTCCTAATACCAGTCCAATTGCCCCAAAACAACAAATAAATTTAAAAATCAACTGAACAAGGGGCAAAGAGAGCTTGATCAAGCTTAAAATTTGAAACAAAATTGCACTACAACAATAGCTCCATTAACTACAAAGACCCTAACAAACATAAAATACAACCCATACATCCTTAATCTCTGAAATTATATAATTTGAAGTCAATAGAAAATTAAAACCCTAACCCTAGTTTCAAAATTATGAAACACTAAAAAGAAACCCTTATTTCTTCCAAATCGAGCTCCAGGCACTAGATTGTCACAAAACCTAAACAAAGCAAACAATGCATCAAAACAATCAAATTTTTTTTTATCAAGAGAACCTCAAAAAACCCTAATTTCGCAAAAGGTCCCGATAAAACTCACCGCTAGTATCAGAAGGGTCGTACTCCATGGCGAAATTCTCCCGCGCAGTAATCCTCCAATCCTGAAACCCTAATTTTCACTTCAATCGCGAGAAAAAGAGTAGAAATCGAGAGGCGATTTCGCCTCAAACAGAGATTGAACCGATCGAATCAAGAGATGCGCTTCTCTCTTCAAATTTCTTTGCTATTTCGAAATATTGGAGCGATTTCGAGCGACGGTGTTGTAGAATTTTCTCTAGGGTTTTAGAATTTGTAGAGAGAGAGAGAAGGAGCGAAGGCGGAGCTGGAAAATTTAGCGGACCTCAAAGCTCCGAATTGTAATGGGATTCGATGTATTTGAAGGAATTATCGGCTTAAGGGTCTAAGTTCATCGGACCCGTTATTTAAATAGAAGGATACATCACTTGAAACTTATCTTAAATATATATTGATTTTAATGACAAAATATTTTTCTTATGTTTATCAATTTGTATGTTGCTACCACGAAAAACAACTCATT
This sequence comes from Agapanthus africanus, assembly GCA_030015575.1. Lineage (NCBI taxonomy): Eukaryota > Viridiplantae > Streptophyta > Magnoliopsida > Asparagales > Amaryllidaceae > Agapanthus > Agapanthus africanus. Next base: position 12,406,306 of record CM057348.1, on the reverse strand, counting down.
TTGTATTATAAAATCTAATTTTGTGTCTCGCAGCATTTAGAATATTTTCTTTATCGACTAAACAATATTGAAGATTTATCTCCGTCTGCAAGTTGTATTTTTGATAAAAAAAAATCAGATATTTGTTGCGTATCATCATCAAAACTAAGTTATTTCCATATTTCATCCATGAAATTTTTAGAATTCTCCATTCTCCCCTGAAACCTCTTTGATAACCAAAAAAAAAATTTGGTTCTCTCTCTGATTTAAGTTGGATTAAGCTGAGTAGATTTGGGTATAAACAATCATTAAAATTTCCCTCACATGTTAGCTCCTTTTTCCAACCATTTCTTTCCTTTTTCCAACCATTTCTTTCTCCACATGAAATCCTGTCTCCTTTCAATCTTTTACCTTCTACAAACTTGTTCAAACACCAATTGGGCTTGAGAGGATACGGTAAGAATTTCTATGAATACCACGGATCGCACGGAGCTTCTTCTTGAATAACGCTGATAAAAGCATGTTACATATTTCAAAGTAACGAAAATCAAAACAATCAATTATCTAATAATCCAATACAGAGACCAATCATTCCTCTAAATATGTTTTGAAAAAAGTGAGCAAAATACAGATATTTACCCAATGAACAGAATAAAAACAAAATCAAAGAAATATAAATAATTGGAATATGCCAGTTTGTGTCTGATAGCATTCAAGTATCCAATACAATTCAGGTAGGTTATTCATCTCCAAGTTGTATCAGGATATAAAATCTTGAAGAGAAGGTGGCAACTTGCACGATGACGAATACAACAATAATTGAATACCATATTCTTCTTTTACAGATAGATATAGGAACAATAACACCAATAATTAACAGTTTGAACTTATACAAACACCGCATATTCAGGAAGCCGCTAACAAAAACAATCATTCATCTAATCCAATACATAAACCACTCACCCCTCCGAATATGTCCTCAATAAGTGAACCAAAACTTTCAAATATTTACCCAATCCAATGTGAATAAAACAAATCAAGGAAATATAAACGTGATGAAATGCCAAATTTTGCACTCTTTATATATATATATATATATATATATATATATATATATATATATATATATATATATATATATATGCTGTGGTTTCAACAAACAAACTCAAAAACCAGCCCATCCTAACGTTGGATCAGTCCCTATTTCCGAGCTCGCTTGATTTGCAGTCGAATTAGGAAATAAGGCCCAAGAGTTGTTAGGACTTGGAGCCGATGGTTTTGAAAAGTTTGGGTGGCCATTGTTTGGCCATATCGATGCAGGTTGATTATTGTTGGATGCAGGCTGAGGTTTTGGTTCCTCAGTAAAAGTCTGCCATGGCTGAAGAGATGGGTCTGGGGAGGCTGAGCTGCTGGCAAACATAGCTTGCTCGAGCTCCCAAATGCCTGCATCAAGTTTTTCCTTTTGCTGCAAAGAAAAAAAAGCGCCTTTATATAATGCTGAAGGTATAGATTTATTGGATTGCTTATAAGACCATGGAAGATTCTAATTATAACCAGTGAGCGAAAGAGCTCTGCAGTTCTAATATAATTATAGTTTATTTTAACATCATAAATCACCCACTGCATATGCGGCCTGCCATATCTAGAAGTAAATGAAATATTCGGTTGGCGCCATTGACGTATTAATTACTTGAGTTCAGAGATGCCAAGTGCACAAAACACTTGTCTTCTGCCATCAGCATTTTTTTAGATAAACTAGATATAAGAAACCTTCAAATGATAATTTATTTATTGTTTCTAAGGCTCACTGCTAGCTACACACCAATGTGAATAGTGTTATTTTTCAATTCCCATGGCTAACTTACTACAGCACCATGAAATTTTGGGTTGCTATCCGACCAATTTCACTGAAGTCTGACTAATGATTATGAATTAATTGTAGTCTATCCATTGAGTCTGGATCTAGAAATATCAATCCCAAACAAATAAAGTCAGTGGTCCTACAGACTAAAATCCTAAAAGGAGGCAGGAAAAGTGAAAGCACATTACCAAAGTGATGGTTTGCAAGCTAACAGGAGAAATCTGGTTTGGTGTGTTCTGGTTCTGTGTGTTGGTTTTGTTCGGTTGTGGCGAAGTGGTAGCTGTTGCAAGAGCCTTCTTTAACTCTTGGATCTCCAGTCTCTGAGAATCACAAATAGTGGAAAGCTTTTCATACTTGGATGTGATATCAGCTTTCTCTAAATTAGCTTGCTTCAACTGTTCCTTCAAGCTGTGTACTTCTTCCTCCTGCTCCTTCCCTGCTCTGTTACTGTTAGCATTCCCCACATTGAGCCTTTTGGTGTCAAAATCAGCCACAGAGGTATTGGGCTCATTCTGGGATGCTGCTTTGTTACTGATATGTTGTGCTTGAACTGGTATAATTGGGTTCACAATAACTTTAACCGGTGCATGATGGCTGGTCCAAAATGCACCCACTGGACTTCCACTTGGTTTCTGCGCGGCTTGGGATTGAGGGGATATAGTTCTTGCTTGTTCTCTAGGAGGTGGGGGATTTCTTTGAGGCATTATATTGGTCTTCTTAGCAATTCCTGCAGGTGATTAATTTTTTTCTAATTAAATAGCAATAGTTTGATACGTTAATAATGCTTGGAATCCCTTTTATTAGATTGGAAGACTGATTACCAAAGACGATACAATAAATCTTATACAGTGCGAGCACTTCATTCACAAACTTCATATTTGTATTCAGACGTGTTTTCATTTGGAAATCACTTGTGCAGTTCAAAAATGTAACGGAAAATATTTTAATCTGAGGTGAATAACTACATAGAAGCAATTCAGGCAGATCTGAATCTTAAAGGGCAGGGAATGAGGGAATCATAATATATAATAAAATCTCTTAGCCATTCAAAAGGTATCAGAGACTGAACTATGACTTTATTCAAACATAATAGGTATAGATCACATTAATAAGTTAGTACACTACGTATGCCCTACTTATATACACAATATAAATAAACATGACCTGTTCTCCTTTATGTCTATTTCTTTTTCCTCCTGAAATAGTTATTAAACTACTGCAACAAATTATCCTTCATATAAAACTCTCTTCATAGGGTTTGCATAAGATCTTGAAAACTTATACACCGAGTGCAGAATAGTGCAACAAAACACCTAAGATACAATATTCTCAAGAACAAAACAATCTTTCCACAAATTTGAGAACACGTCATAAGCTTAAAAAGAGTATTCTCAAAGACTTAATTTCCACAAGGGCATGTGCACACAAATATTTAAGGATGCACATATCGAGAGATGTGAAGCTCTCAATTTTTCATATTTAGGACATGTATATACCAAATAGCATTAAGAACTTGACAAATTGGAAGTTTAACACACCTTCAGTACGCAAATTAACAGCTGTTGCAGGACCATCAGGTAGGTGCTTCTGCAACTCTACAGGTAGTTGCTCATTTACACGAAACCATACCTGTCATTAGAAGTGAAATGGTATCAATAAGTGGAAAACAATCACCTTATACTTCTAATGCTGCCGGATATGCAATAATCTATGACTAATACCTAGGTTCATGGAGATGAATGGCCAATCAAGCAAAGCCCTTGCCTGCGTGATGTCTGGTCTGGCATTGGGAGAGGCTTCAAGCATGTCCTTTATAAGCCGTGTTATGGATGAACTATACTTCGGCACTTCTGGGATGCAGTAGTTTCCATTCAGGATCTGAAGTTTTGATTCCCCGTCAAATGCAGATTTGAAGTAGCAGATTCTGTAGAGAAGGCATCCCAGAGCCTGCAAAGAATTGAATGATATCGTTATCTCAAGTGGCTTTTAAGCTGATACTGCTAAAAACATTGCCATGCTACCATCACATAAGGTGACTATGGTAAATTTGTTTTTCATATCAAACCTAAGCAAAGTTTAAAATATCAGTTGCTGATGTAACAAATATTCTAGGTACCAGTACCCATAGTTTCCACAATTTCAAAATTATCAAATCAAGTAATCGGACGTATAAACGAGTTTTTATATATATATATATATATATATATATATATATATATATATATATATATATAAGAATAATGGAGGAAAGATGCCATAGGAGGGAATTTCCTCCTATGGCGTCAAAAAAATACAATCTCCATCGTTTTTTCCGACGATCGGCATCCATCATCTTCATCGTTATCATCTTAAGATATGGGTACACCAAATTTCATTTGATTCTACAACTTTTTCACCGTTGAATTAGTGGGTTCAAAATTAATGGTTTACCGACAATAGAACTTTTTACATTGCTAAATCAACGGTGAAAAAGTTGTAGACTCACATGAAATTTGGTGTACCCACATCTTCGATGATATCAATGAAGATGGAGTCCGATCGTCGGAGAACACGATGGAGGGTGTATTTTTTCGACGCCATAGGAGGAAATTCCCTCCTATGGCCTCTTTTCTTCATTATTCTCTCTCTCTCTCTCTCTCTCTATATATATATATATATATATATATATATATATATATATATATATAATTTTCTTACAAACAGAAAACAACAAGCAAAATTCTATGCAAAATGTTATGTTACTGGACAAGTTTTCAGAAAACATCTAGAGTCGATTAGTACAAGAAAACTATGCAGAAAAATCTACTCAAGCCAGTATCTTCATGTATCTATAACTAAAAGCTAAACGGGGAGAGACTACTGGCAAATTAGTAACAAGGAGCCAAACATTTTGAACTCAGGCACTTACCCATATGTCCACCTTCTCACTGATAACTTCTTTTCTATAGAGATCCCACATCTATGATTAAACAAAGCACTAATTAGCTCCTTTATTCAAGAGGATGGTCAAAATTTAGACATAAAACAATGTAAATAACTAAACATAGCTTTTTAAACAAACCTCAGGAGCTCGATATGCAGGCGTAGTATGCTTCCTGATGTTGTCTTCCTCAATTCCCCTTTCTTCAGGCCTGTCAAAGCGCTTGTGTTTGGTTGAGGAGCTACCAAAATCACACAATTTCCAAGTTCCATCCAATCCGAGCAGAATGTTTTCGGCTTTCAGATCTCTGCAAAGTAAGGTTTTCCCCGCTTTATAATCAATCACAAATTTGATGTGATACGAGTTTTAAAAGTAGTTGAAAACAAATGCTTCATATCCTAGATTTTGTTGTGAACATGTCATGATTAACAATTACACGATGAAACAATGCAGTGTTTACTTCATAAACAAAAAAAGACATAAGGGAAAATATAATAACTTTGATAAGCATACCCAACCAACTTAACATACAAACTCAGGAACACCACTTGTGACATCTTCAACTTTGGTATTCATTTCTTGAGGAGCGCAAATAGATATCCATGAATTGTCAAAATAAGGATAGAATCCTGAATAGACAATGGATGCGAAGGTATTTGTAAGTAATCGCCATATCCACTTTAGCCCATATGAAAATGGATATAGATCCGATCAGGCAAAGATAAATTGGTATCCATAAGTGTTGCAAGAGAATAAAGATGTAAATCAGATATCGGTAGAGACTATATTTGTTTAACATGCATTGACTGAAAGACTTGTCCACTATGATGTGTTGCAAGAATTTTATTAGGAGACATACAAGCAATGTAGATAGCATACTAAAAGATTTTGACGGGGATATAAAATTGTTGTGGTAAAAGAATAGCAACATATTCAAAAATTTTAAATACATAGAGAGTTTGCTTAGGGCATTTGTTAAATCTAGCTTTTGGGAAGTACACAATTAACTTTCCAATATGTGTATGAAAGTAAAATATCCTTATCCAGTAAGACTTTACATATGGATATGGATAAGATGAACTTCCATGATCCTGAATTTAGACCTTACAGTTACGAGGAATCAATATAATAAGTTTCTATCAGTAAAACTCAAAGATACAAGTTACAGGTGCTTGCGCATGGGAAAAGTCAGCAGTTTATCAATTAAAGCAGTCCGGATTGGAGGTGATTTAAAAATCACTAAACTCATGGAATAGGGATTTCTACTTGGGAGACAAAACCACACCTTTGGATTGCAATCTTCAAAATTAGGAAGAGTTCTAAAATAAAGTATATATTAATTAATAGATATGTCCACAAGGGGCATACCTATGAGCAATGGGTGGAGATTGGCAATGCATGGTGAAGACCGCGTTGCACACATCTCTGAATATCGATAGAATCTGTTTCTCTTGAAAGTATGCGGCTCCTCTTTTGTCTAACACGGTTACCAGAGAGTTCTCACAATAATCCATCACAAGCAGTGCTTCCTTAGTTCGGCCCATGTCCACTATCGAATGGGCGACAAGAGTGACAACATTCGGATGACCTCTGAGCATTTTCATCACCGAGATCTCTTTCACGACAAGTTCCAATGTCTCTTCATCATTGCATATCATGTGCTTCAAAGCATATTGCTTTGATGAGTTCACAGCATCACGTGCGAGATAGACGCATGAAAACCCCCCTTCTGCTATTGCATTGCGCACAAGCACTTTTACATTGCCGACATTGACGTAATGACCTTCTAAGCTTGAAGGCTCTTTTGGAGTGAACGGATTGAATTTCCACATGACTCGATGAAAGTAACAAAGCCTTACTAATTTCACCTGCAAGCAAGTACAGCATATACAAAATTATTGCATAGAGTTTTTATAATCTTGACCAGATCTAATGGATCCATGATTAAAATTCCAAAGAACACCAATTTTGGATCATGCAAAACAATACAATTCATCTACATCATTCACAGCATGAATAAAAATTTCACATACAATCACATACATACATCCATTGCATATAGATTGCAATAAAAAAGAAAAAAGAAAAAAGAAATTCAAATCAAATTTATAAAATTTGGATCTTTGAATCAGTTTCAATCGGAAATGGATCAAAACCCTAGAATTAGAGAAAGATGATGTACGGACCTAGGGCGTAGAGGTTCGATGCTTGAATCGAGATCGATACGAGATGCAAACGAGTTGAGATCTAAACGACAACTATCTTTTTCATTGATTTGATAAGCTGCTTGAGATGGAAAGCAAGGGGAATTGAAAATTTTATAGGGACGGAGATGGAGAGGGAGGAGCTAGCGAGGGAAAGGCGGAGAGGGTCCCTCGCTATCGATTAGCCAATAATCCAATGATGGGTAATTGTTGGCCTGCCACTTGTTATCTTATCTTGCACTTGATGTTGAAATCTTGAATTATCCAAATAAAAAAAGGTTTTTTTTTGAAATAAGGTAATTTTAAATTTTTATTATTAAAATAGGATAGTTAAAATTTATTTTATGAAAATAGGACGGTTTGGTGGACCCCATCCCAATCCCCGGTTTAGAGGGCGGGTTCTAAAAACCCGCCCTCTACCTATTATAGGGGAGGGCGGGTTCCAAAAACCCGCCCTCCCCTCATTTTTGAAGAGGGCGGGTCAAAACCCGCCCTCCCCTCATTTTTGAAGAGGGCGGGTCAAAACCCGCCCTCTCCTTTATAAAGGAGAGGGCGGGTTCTCAAAACCCGTCCTCTTTAAAAAAAAAAAAAAATTAATTCCGTGGGGCCCACAAACCACCCTATTTTCATAAAAAAAAAATTTACTACCCTATTTTAATAATAAAAGTTTAAAATCATCCTATTTCAAAAAACAACCCAATAAAAAATGATTTGTTTTCTTGGGGTTAATTTTGCATATGTAAGGCAAAACCAGCAGCGTCATGGTGTTATAAGTTTATATATATAACTTTATGTGTGATAGGCCTCGCAAATGAGGGGAGGATTCGTTCCTCGCCTCGCCTCGTTGATGATGTGGACGAGTTGGCGAGTCGACTAATCTTGTCGAAGGCTAGTGGAAAAACGATCAGGTTCTTGAAATTCCAAATGATGTCTTGCTGCAATTCGTCCTGTCTTGCTCGTCACTCGCCTCGTCTCGTCAACTTGGCGAATTGGCCCGTTTAAACTCGTCTAGCCAACTGTTACGAATCCCAACGGTTGAATCAAAGCTAACTTGTTTCGCCTCACCTCACCAACTCGTCCAATGGCTGTATTACAATGGTCCACTCACCTCGCTTCGTTTCGCCTCGTCTTGAAAACACCCCCAAAGTTTTCTGGTCCGATAAGACGGATCATGACCATTCTTGAGCTGGCTCAACCATTTCTTTGAGACGACTTTAAAATACTTTTCAGACATATTTTGAGCCGGCTTAAAAAGAGACATCTCAAGAAAGAGTTTGAGCTGTCTCAAAAAAGAGTTTTGTTATTTATTATTTTTATAAAAAACACTAGAGTCAGGTGAGTCGTCTCGTCTCGTGATTCGCTTAGACGATGCAAGGAAGGTCTGGCTCTGCTACTGTTGAACTCGTCTTGCTGCCTAAGCAAACCAAGCTCAACTCGTCTTGACTTGTAAGCGAGTTGGGAGATTCGCTTCATTTGCCGCGCTTAATGTAGGAAAAATCTATTTTAGAAGTGTCGCGCCCCGCTTCCCAGTAGACGGAGATGGTGACGTGGTAAGCCCGCGATATATTTATCCAAAGAATGTCATTTCCTAAATAAATATACTAAGCGTATTGAAACAATAATACACAGTGCAAGATTAAATAGATACCGTAAATTTTTTTAACAAATATCTTTATTTATATTCAATTTCCAATATTTATAAGTACATGAGTTTCAGCTCGAAAGTAAATACAATAAAAGAAAAGAAAATGTCTAAACATGTGACATACATAAACTGAAGAAAAGTGAAGCTGAACTAGTTCTGAGCAGCGATCCGGTGTAGTCCTCCTCTGTGGTCTCCACCTCCTCCATCTCGACCGTATCTGACGAACATTCCAAGAGAAGAAAAATGGGTGGAATGCGTGTCAGCGAACTAGTGCTCGGTAAGTCCTCAGGATAAAGTAAGAGTAAAAAAAAGAACAAATATAGAATATATAAATGACGAGTTGTAATATTTCAGAAATATAAAATATTATTTTTGGAATTTAAATAATAAAATGATATTTTTCATGAAAACTATTCGATTGCGAATTAAGGTTTTCGTAAAATGGTATAATTATATACCAATATTTGGAAAATAATTAGAGATTAATATGTATTATTAATTATAAAGACATTTATTGGATTTAGACATTTTATAAATTATTATGCAATTATTTATATGCAAGTTATGTTAAACTTGATTGGTGCACTACTAATCATGATTAAGTCAAATCCATCTTTTAAATAACCATGACTGGTACACATGACATGTTGTGTTGATTTATGCATGGTTTCATTGTTATTTGTTGTTGTTTTTTATTTGTTGATATTTAGGTTTTAAAAATAATGAGAAAAGAAATAAAAAGAAAAGGGAAAAGAGAGGACAAGAGAGCATGTGGGGAACCTAAAGGCATGGGCATGAGAGAGCATGAGAGAGAGAGAGGGGTCTTCCCTTGACCATGGCACTTCCTTCTTCACTTTAACTCATTTTCTTCAATTCCTCCTTCATCTTTCTTCTTCACCTCATCCTCCACCTTCACTACATCCTCCACAAACATCTCAAAACCTCATCCCACCTTGACAACAAAGGTGCACAATCTCATCCTACACCCCCTAATGAGCTCAAGTTTGGATTTTGAGCAATTTACACCATCTTGAAACTTTCTTCAGTTGCTCCAAGAGTTAAAACTTTCATCTTTTTTCATGTTATTTAGTTTCTTAACTTCCTAGTCATGTTTAGTATCCGATTTAGTTAGATTAGCGACTTTGGAAATTTCTAGAATATGTTAGTGGATACATTGACCAACAGAGATATAATTGAGATTTAGTTAGTAAACCTAAAGCCATTAGTGATGATATTCTGGCTAAACTTGAGACTAGAACCCCAAAACACGAACTTAGAATTTTCCTGATATCGGCTTTTGAGGATTTATGATTATCTATTAGGATCTGCTATGACCCGAGAGCTCCATAAAATAAGTTCCCATCACAGTGAAACGTGCAGGCCGCATAGATTTTTTCCCACAGACCCGAGCCCCTACCTTCAAACCCAGGTAGCAGATTTATTCATTGTGGCCGCAAATTGCGGCCACGCTGTGGAGTCCAGGGTTGAGTTTTGGTCCATGGTTCTCTTGTCTGATATGTAGACCTACCTTATATGCAAAATCCATAATTTGACCTAGGGTAGAATCTGGAAGTGATTTTCCATGTTGCTGATTTCGGGTTTCCGATTTCTGAAAACTTGATTTTGGTATTTGGGTTTGGACTCGGTCGTTGGACATTTGGACGTCAACGCAGAGGGTTAATTGGTTGTTCTTGCATGCGTAGGCTATAGGTTCTAACCTATGAGCACTTCGTGTGCCGTATCGGTTTTCGGACTTGGTTTTAATATCGTTATAATGTGCATTGATTTGTAGGTACCTTCGCGTGGACTTCCGAGACGACGAAGGAGAATAAGATGTTAATCAACTTCGGATAAGTAAGGATATTGCAGGTGAGTAAATGTATATCTACGGGAGAAGTTGGGTGGATGGCGTATAGTACCCCCACAATCATAATAATGGAAAACCGATATATAGAATACGTTTTGGAGAAACCTATGCAATGAACTTATGGATATGATCAAAAGATTTGGTATGAGATGATGTGATAAATATAACATGACTCGATTGATATATTGATATGATGAAATGAGGATGTGAAGCAATATATAGATATATAATTGAACAGAGGACAAGTACGAGATGATATATATTGATATGAAGATATGATGAAATAAGATAACATGAACGGATATACTTGATATGAGGATGTGAGACGATATGAAAACATAGATACTTATGTCAAGATATGTTATGAGATTGATGAGATATGATTTAAGATTGATATAGATATTATGTCACGCCCCGCTTCCCAAAATACGGAATACGAGGGGTAGACAAGGCCAGCCATGCTCCTACGGTCAAGGAAATGTCCTGCCGTAGTCACACTTCGGCTTCTAGTTTATCATGGTAAACAGTAAACGATGCGCAGGTAATGAGAAATGCAGTAACTGAAAGATTCAATAATAAAAACTGACCTGAAGTGGAACAAACGAAAGTAACTCGGAGTAGTAAGTCAAGAAATCTGTGATGCACGTCTAGTTCTGATCCAGGCTAAATCTTCTCCTCACACTGAGCATGCATACTCAGGTCGTCAGAGCGACACAATAGCAATATAATATAAATAATCAAGTAACAGTTCTAACAGTGGTGAAGGATATGAACAACAGTAAATCAATAACAGCCTGAATATAAATGAGCAGAGATAAATGCAGCGGAGCAGTAAAGCAGTATAACGATGTCATGTATGTCAACACAGTATATAAGGAATGTAAACGACAGTAACCCTATCAGTCTCTAAGTCTCACTGCACAGGTCAATAAGCCTATCGTCAGTCCAAGTGTGAGAGTCAACCACTCGCGAGTGTCCTCCACCCAAGGGTAGAACCCAAGGGCAAGGGACCACGGGCCCAACATGTAACGAATGTATCACGGTGTATATATCACGTACCCTGTAAATCTCCATATAACTCCCTAAATATAAGCCGGCATGGGACTCCCGAGATTCTGTTGAACTCACACTTAAACTACCCCACACCCCGTGGTCTACATCAAACACTAACCATAACCCTAAATACTAATCGATCCGTGACAAGTCTGCGCGAGAACTGGAGGCAGGACCTCCATCAAGCACGTCCCGACTAATACCTAAGATAAACGGCAGTGTCGGATGCCTTATCTGTGACATTCGTGCAAGCGCTTCCATAAGTGTCCCATACCACTTATGGTCACACGTACACGCATCCCACAGACGTCGACAATGCAATAGAATAAAAGGGACACTGATTGTGCACAAGTACGTATCACTTTCACTTAATCACGAATACACGAACACTGACGTACTTGCCACAATCAACACTAAAATCTAACACTGGGTAAATGCACGATGTCACTAGGTTATCAATACAATGATATGGGTATGATATGATGCGTGAACAAGTATATAAACATGATGAGGATGTTATGAAACCGTATTCTTTCACTTGCACGATTTATCATGAAACATATGTATATAATTTGGCGAAATGACAAACAGGTAGTAATTAATATGTTCAGTTATCTATCCATCTAATTTGGTTTCGAGCCAATCGGGTTTCAGGATCATTAGTTATAACTGTTTCATTTTAAGCGCACGCGGCTGGAAATCCGGTTTCAGAATCAGGAATCCATTTCGCAACGCATTTTAACCCCTGTTGGGATCATAATTTAGCGACGCTACAGTTGGATGAATTCTAGGGTTTTCAGTAAAGTTTTCAACGCAACAAACGGATCTTCAATCGCGTCTGTACGTTAGGAGTTACAATCTATTTAACACTAATATGTCAGTTCTGATTTTGTTGGGACTGTTATGCGTCCCGATCTTCTAAATTACAGTTTAAATATCAAATGGTAACGAAACAGAATGAGACCAATCGTGTTGTCTAGATATCAGAGTTACCTACAATAAGCAGCGGAGTTCCGCAACCTACGAGTTAAGTAAATCCTATGGTATCCATTACGGGACAGCAAGCACAATTTGAGTCGCTCTGGACTGCAGTCCAGAGTCGCACTCCGATACAATTATCATCACGATTTAGGTACAGGAATGTCTGGAAACTAGCATAGGGTTAAAGTTCGTCGAGTTAGCTTCGATTTAAGCCCTCGAACGCACCATTCTAATATGTATATGATTTATGATGAATTTAACTATTTTCAGGTGCAACAGAATTACAGTTTTACGATCAAACTTGGGGGTAGTTGTTTTAGTCGTTATCGATTACATCATCCAACAAAATTCACACACCATGTTCACAGCCCTACAGGCCAACTTACACTATTTAGTTCCGTCAATTTTGATAATGTTTTCCTAAGGGAAAAACATCGAACAGATACAGCACATAATAGTTTTAGACTCGTAACTTTATAATCTAGGCATTTAACAATTATAACTTAAATAAAATAGCATGTAAGCAAGTAAAAACTTGCCTGGAAGAAGTCTCGGGGTCGCAGGGCAGCAACGTCGTCACGATCGCGCGATATACGCCACGTACCGGATTCCCGCGAGCTTAGTTCGAAACACGAATTTCCCGTCGGAGTTTTCCCGGAGTCGTCTTGCGTGCACTGGAAGCTTAGGGGGTGCTCTCTGGTTCGCCTGAGAAGTGTTGGGATTGCCGACGTCCGACGGCGTCACTCCGGCAGCGTGCGCAGTATAGTTTACAGTGAGGGAAAATTATTGGAAATGGGTTTGGTGTGGTTTTGGAGAGAGAGAGGGGGCAGTGTAGAGAGAGGGGGAGAGTGACTGTGATGAGAAGAGAGAGAGTATAGAGAGAGAGAGCGCACAGATGGAGAGAGGGTTAGAGACAGAGAGAGTGAGGGATAGCAGAGAGGGTGAGAGAGAGGCAGAATGAGAGGGAGTGAGACAGAGAAAGAGGGTGAAGGGCAGAGAGAGAGGGAGAGATTGTGAGAGAGGGAGATGGGTTCTCGGATGGTGGCTGGAGGCGCCGACGGTCGAAGGAGGTGGCGAGGTAGTCGGTGCAGGTGGGGGTTCGTCGGCGTCGTGGTGGTTAGAGGGGCTCGGGTGTGGTGATGGGGTGCGTCGGGGATCTTGGGTTGAGGGTGGAGTCGTGTAGGTGGGGGAGGAGTGAGTTAGGGTTGTCGAGGGTCGAGGGGAGTGGCCGTCGCTTGGATCTGAGCTTGCACGTGAAAGAAAAGGGAGGGAGAGAGGAAGACGATGATGGAGGAACAGAGGAAAAGAAGAGGGGGGAGACGTGAGGGAAAGGAGGCGACGGGGTTAGAGAGGGGGTGTGCGTCGTGGAGTAACGGCAGCGCGAGGGCGTGGGCGTGGGCGCGAGACGCGGCGGAGAAGGGGGATCGCGCGCGGAAAGAAAGGAAGTAGCCGTTGGGGAGACGACCTTGTTCATGGCGGGTCGGGTCGGGGGTTGAAGCGGGCTGAGGAGAGGAAGGTGGGCCGGGCCAGAAAGAAAAGAATATGGAAATTAGAAGATTTGTGAGGAAAAGAGGATGAGGGGCCGGGCTTGGTGAGCTGGGCCAAGTAAAAATCAGAAAATAAGTTAGAAAGAGGAGTGGGCTGGGGCTGAGTCGGGCCAATAGGTAAGAAAATAAATTAGAGGAGTGGGCTGGGTAATGCTCAAAGAAAAATGAGGTTTTAATGAAAATAAATTAAGTTATAAAGAATGGCTTGGGGAAAAATACTAAAAATGAAATGGAGTTCTAGATCGAGATCGGGGTTTATATAAATAGGAAAGGGGAAATTAAGGGATTGGAATTATGGTTTGAGAAAATAGCGGGGTACAAATGATTGGGAGTTTAGGGTCTAAAGGAGTTCCCAAAATAAATAAATTAATAATTAGTTATATAAAAAAAAGATTGAAATCTCATAAGTTAACGAGAAACTCAAATATTGGTATAAAGAGGGCCGGGTGTTACATCATACCACCCTTATAAAAATTTCGTCCTCGAAATTTAAAATAAACGATAAGTTATACAAATATAGGTGAAGGCTATTATATTGCAAACTAACACATAAAGGTTTATAAAGAAACCGTGAACAAAGAAATTGAAGGTACGAATATGTAGGAACAACATACAACCGACAGGTCTAAATAGATATCAGACAGGAATCACTATAGGGGAAACTACATGTATACAAATTAGTAATAACAACAACAACGAATAATGATATTCGAGGTGTACTCGATAAATGCACATAGTAATATATCAAAAGTAGCCCCACAAAAATAATTAAGGCACGGCCATTTATAATAGCAAACATAGGCATAAAACCCGAAAATAAAATAATGAGAATAAAGCAGTGAAAAAATTAATCGGTAGGTTAAAACATTTTAGAATACTGTATCGTTAAAAACGGGTTTAAAATAATTTAGGAAGCTTGTATAGTGAAATTTAGGAACATGTAACGAAATATGCGCGGTGTAAGGTCGCGCTACTGAAAATAAGAATACTAATAGTGTACTTAAAATACTTAAAACCGAGTAATCAAACACACACACTCTTCGATAAATTTAAAATAATGAAAACTAAACCTTGAATAATAATGTCTCTAAATATATCTGGGGTAATAGAGAAATCACCAATATGACCAGGGCTAGCTAGGGTAGTGATTACCAGAAAGTGTGGCTCAATCAAAAGTCGGAGTGTGGCGGCTTTAGGCTGAGGACCAAGGGGATTAGGATCGGATCAGCACAGAAGGTAAGGGCGAACAACAAATGACTACAAGGGAAGAAGTATGGGTAGGATAGCGGTCGGTGTAACATATGAATCAAGATGTGAAGGGTTAGCGAACTCGGAAATTTCTCCAAAATTTTCTCCTCCCAAAAGAATCTCAAACGGGGCACAGACGAGAGATGAAGGGTGGACCTCTAAAAGATCGGGTGTGATACTGGTTGAACTGAGTGAGGGTTAAGTCAAAGTAAGGAGTAGAGGCGGACAGATCTGATTAGAGGGAATAATCGTACAGAAGAAATATCAAACATCAAGGGACAAAAGATCGATGGATTAACGAACTCAACAATTCAATTAATTTCCAAAAGATTCCAAATCAAGCATTCTCAAGAAGAAAGGATGGCCCTAAACTATACACAGTTTTTATTTGGCCAAGGAAGACAGCAACAAAAGAAATTTCGTTAGTCACGGTTGTGGAGATTCAGCAGGTTGCGGTAGGCTCGCGCACTCAAGTAGGGGCGTCCATTTCCATATCGCCTCGCGGGCATCTCTATTGGAAGTCCTTCCACCACAGGGTCTTGATTATCTGGTCCTTCTTCCTCTGATGGAGCTTCTTCATCGAGGTTCGATTCCATGTGATTCTCTTCTTCTGGATTCTCTTCCATGGGGTTTTCCTCCACTGGATTTTCTTCTATCGGCTCTTCCTCGGGATCTTCTTCTATCGGGTCTTCCTCTATAGGGTTCTCTTCAGGATCTCCTTCTTCTTCGTTGGAATTAGCTAACGCGTTAAACTCTGGGGCGACTACTCCTTCGTCCTCTGAGTCGTTGTTTCCGAAGTTGGCATGGGGACCGTTGATCTCGTCATCAGGACTCATCAGTATGCGATCTACAGAAACGCATGACTGTGCATCCTCATCTAGATGCGGCGCTGCTCCAGGGTGGGCTATGGTCTGAAGAGAAAGTCATGATTAGATAGTGGGATATATCAAGAGATAAAGCTCAGGGTATGAAGTATAGGTATATATGCGGTTGCAGGAACTGAACATCAGGATAGAAACGCTGTGATAACGAAGAGTATGAATAAGGAGAAAACAAGAGAATGATGCATATATTATGATTCAAGTTTTATTGCATTCAATCAAACGTTCAGCGGATACAGGTTTTCAAATGGAAAGAACTATTCATAAAAACGACAATTTTATTACTGAAAGTAGATAACATGAAAAGTCATTCTTCGACTACTGTAACATTGTATTCTCGTCGCGTGAGATGAATCCTGCGTTTGATCCGCCTTATCGTCGAAGTCCGAACTACGCGGCAATTCTCACTTGGCAGAAGTGGGGAGTGTGGACGAGTTTCTTCCTTGCAGTTCTTTCCTTTCTGGGCAGCCGTTGATGAGGTGTTTGTTGGAACCGCATATCAGACATTTCCCTTGAGCACGTCGACAATCCCTCTGAAGGTGTCCTGGCCTCTTACAATATCCACAGCAAGGGTTCTTCTGATGCTTCTGTTGACGCTTCATCTTCTTCTCTTTTCCTCGTCTAATAGGGGTCCCTTTATGATAGGATGCTCCCGCTGGGGTCCGACTCACCGGTCTTCTCAGTCCTTCAGTTAATAGGTCGTTCGTTCGCTCCTGGGCTTTCTTCAAATCTTGCAGTACACTCAGGATCTCAACGGTCTGATTCTGGGGAGCGGATAAAGACGAAGAGTCGTTGGAAGACATGATCCTGAAATAACAATTTGGAGGATGATATAAGTCACAAGATTACGAATCAAAATGGATAGGACAAAGATTCAAAAATATCAGAGATGCTGAATTTATTACAAGTGGAGAATCAACTATATGATTTTAAGTTACTTGATTAGAGTACGGTAGTGCAATTGCAACCACGTAACCTTGTCAAGTCACCCGAAACCATAGTGAATGGATATCTGAACGCACGATGTGAATATGAATCAAGAATGACAGTTTACAACCTAGACCGAAGGATGTCTTAGATTGCCAAACCGTACACGGAAAACTGCAATCCCAATCGATGCAAAACCTGGCTCTGATACCAACTAAACCATGTCACGCCCCGCTTCCCAAAATACGGAATACGAGGGGTAGACAAGGCCAGCCATGCTCCTACGGTCAAGGAAATGTCCTGCCGTAGTCACACTTCGGCTTCTAGTTTATCATGGTAAACAGTAAACGATGCGCAGGTAATGAGAAATACAGTAACTGAAAGATTCAATAATAAAAACTGACCTGAAGTGGAACAAACGAAAGTAACTCGGAGTAGTAAGTCAAGAAATCTGTGATGCACGTCTAGTTCTGATCCAGGCTAAATCTTCTCCTCACACTGAGCATGCATACTCAGGTCGTCAGAGCGACACAATAGCAATATAATATAAATAATCAAGTAACAGTTCTAACAGTGGTGAAGGATATGAACAACAGTAAATCAATAACAGCCTGAATATAAATGAGCAGAGATAAATGCAGCGGAGCAGTAAAGCAGTATAACGATATGTCATGTATGTCAACACAGTATATAAGGAATGTAAACGACAGTAACCCTATCAGTCTCTAAGTCTCACTGCACAGGTCAATAAGCCTATCGTCAGTCCAAGTGTGAGAGTCAACCACTCGCGAGTGTCCTCCACCCAAGGGTAGAACCCAAGGGCAAGGGACCACGGGCCCAACATGTAACGAATGTATCACGGTGTATATATCACGTACCCTGTAAATCTCCATATAACTCCCTAAATATAAGCCGGCATGGGACTCCCGAGATTCTGTTGAACTCACACTTAAACTACCCCACACCCCGTGGTCTACATCAAACACTAACCATAACCCTAAATACTAATCGATCCGTGACAAGTCTGCGCGAGAACTGGAGGCAGGACCTCCATCAAGCACGTCCCGACTAATACCTAAGATAAACGGCAGTGTCGGATGCCTTATCTGTGACATTCGTGCAAGCGCTTCCATAAGTGTCCCATACCACTTATGGTCACACGTACACGCATCCCACAGACGTCGACAATGCAATAGAATAAAAGGGACACTGATTGTGCACAAGTACGTATCACTTTCACTTAATCACGAATACACGAACACTGACGTACTTGCCACAATCAACACTAAAATCTAACACTGGGTAAATGCACGATGTCACTAGGTTATCAATACAATGATATGGGTATGATATGATGCGTGAACAAGTATATAAACATGATGAGGATGTTATGAAACCGTATTCTTTCACTTGCACGATTTATCATGAAACATATGTATATAATTTGGCGAAATGACAAACAGGTAGTAATTAATATGTTCAGTTATCTATCCATCTAATTTGGTTTCGAGCCAATCGGGTTTCAGGATCATTAGTTATAACTGTTTCATTTTAAGCGCACGCGGCTGGAAATCCGGTTTCAGAATCAGGAATCCATTTCGCAACGCATTTTAACCCCTGTTGGGATCATAATTTAGCGACGCTACAGTTGGATGAATTCTAGGGTTTTCAGTAAAGTTTTCAACGCAATAAACGGATCTTCAATCGCGTCTGTACGTTAGGAGTTACAATCTATTTAACACTAATATGTCAGTTCTGATTTTGTTGGGACTGTTATGCGTCCCGATCTTCTAAATTACATTTTAAATATCAAACGGTAACGAAACAGAATGAGACCAATCGTGTTGTCTAGCTATCAGAGTTACCTACAATAAGCAGCGGAGTTCCGCAACCTACGAGTTAAGGAAATCCTATGGTATCCATTACGGGACAGCAAGCACAATTTGAGTCGCTCTGGACTGCAGTCCAGAGTCGCACTCCGATACAATTATCATCACGATTTAGGTACAGGAATGTCTGGAAACTAGCATAGGGTTAAAGTTCGTCGAGTTAGCTTCGATTTAAGCTCTCGAACGCACCATTCTAATATGTATATGATTTATGATGAATTTAACTATTTTCAGGTGCAACAGAATTACAGTTTTACGATCAAACTTGGGGGTAGTTGTTTTAGTCGTTATCGATTACATCATCCAACAAAATTCACACACCATGTTCACAGCCCTACAGGCCAACTTACACTATTTAGTTCCGTCAATTTTGATAATGTTTTCCTAAGGGAAAAACATCGAACAGATACAGCACATAATAGTTTTAGACTCGTAACTTTATAATCTAGGCATTTAACAATTATAACTTAAATAAAATAGCATGTAAGCAAGTAAAAACTTGCCTGGAAGAAGTCTCGGGGTCGCAGGGCAGCAACGTCGTCACGATCGCGCGATATACGCCACGTACCGGATTTCCGCGAGCTTAGTTCGAAACACGAATTTCCCGTCGGAGTTTTCCCGGAGTCGTCTTTCGTGCACTGGAAGCTTAGGGGGTGCTCTCTGGTTCGCCTGAGAAGTGTTGGGATTGCCGACGTCCGACGGCGTCACTCCGGCAGCGTGCGCAGTATAGTTTACAGTGAGGGAAAATTATTGGAAATGGGTTTGGTGTGGTTTTGGAGAGAGAGAGGGGGCAGTGTAGAGAGAGGGGGAGAGTGACTGTGATGAGGAGAGAGAGAGTATAGAGAGAGAGAGCGCACAGATGGAGAGAGGGTTAGAGACAGAGAGAGTGAGGGATAGCAGAGAGGGTGAGAGAGAGGCAGAATGAGAGGGAGTGAGACAGAGAAAGAGGGCTGAAGGGCAGAGAGAGAGGGAGAGATTGTGAGAGAGGGAGATGGGTTCTCGGATGGTGGCTGGAGGCGCCGACAGTCGAAGGAGGTGGCGAGGTAGTCGGTGCAGGTGGGGGTTCGTCGGCGTCGTGGTGGTTAGAGGGGATCGGGTGTGGTGATGGGGTGCGTCGGGGATCTTGGGTTGAGGGTGGAGTCGTGTAGGTGGGGGAGGAGTGAGTTAGGGTTGTCGAGGGTCGAGGGGAGTGGCCGTCGCTTGGATCTGAGCTTGCGCGTGAAAGAAAAGGGAGGGAGAGAGGAAGACGATGATGGAGGAACAGAGGAAAAGAAGAGGGGGGAGACGTGAGGGAAAGGAGGCGATGGGGTTAGAGAGGGGGTGTGCGTCGTGGAGTAACGGCAGCGCGAGGGCGTGGGCGTGGGCGCGAGACGCGGCGGAGAAGGGGGATCGCGCGCGGAAAGAAAGGAAGTAGCCGTTGGGGAGACGACCCTGTTCATGGCGGGTCGGGTCGGGGGTTGAAGCGGGCTGAGGAGAGGAAGGTGGGCCGGGCCAGAAAGAAAAGAATATGGAAATTAGAAGATTTGTGAGGAAAAGAGGATGAGGGGCCGGGCTTGGTGAGCTGGGCCAAGTAAAAATCAGAAGATAAGTTAGAAAGAGGAGTGGGCTGGGGCTGAGTCGGGCCAATAGGTAAGAAAATAAATTAGAGGAGTGGGCTGGGTAATGCTCAAAGAAAAATGGGGTTTTAATGAAAATAAATTAAGTTATAAAGAATGGCTTGGGGAAAAATACTAAAAATGAAATGGAGTTCTAGATCGAGATCGGGGTTTATATAAATAGGAAAGGGGAAATTAAGGGATTGGAATTATGGTTTGAGAAAATAGCGGGGTACAAATGATTGGGAGTTTAGGGTCTAAAGGAGTTCCCAAAATAAATAAATTAATAATTAGTTATATAAAAAAAAGATTGAAATCTCATAAGTTAACGAGAAACTCAAATATTGGTATAAAGAGGGCCGGGTGTTACATATTATACGAGATTGATGTAGATATAACATGAGATATATATGTATGTATATATATGAGAATGAAAGGTGATATGACATACGAAATCATAGATCCGTACCCTTGTTTATTATATGACGATATATCCTTATTCTGATTTGATGACATCGTACGATAGATTATACCGTACGTGATAAGATACCGGATGATTGATCCGCACACTCGACTCGAGGATGATGTACTAGAATTATATCACATCTGATACTATGAGGCTGGATCGCACACAGGAATTTTTTTAGGATGAACCGGTTTTACTTGATGAGTCGGATTTTCCAATTCATCATATCTCTTTCATTGACCGTGTACACCCTCCTGAACGTTTAACCGATCTCATTTCTCGATCACTTCCCTCCATCCTTTCCATCGTTCCTACTTCGCAAGACACCCTATCACTTTCATTTTCTGTGTCTGGTTTGCCAAGTTTGGTCTACTCATGTTTTCTCACGAATCTTGATAGGTTTGACCCCATTTCTCAACGGGTTGATAGATTAGTACAATCACTTTTTACACATCAGTCATTACAAATTGTACTAATTTATTCACTCCATTTCCACCCTCAAGTTCGTATTCCACTTCGTTCTCCCTTCTTCCATTCTTCTTTTCCACCGAGATCGTATCCCGCTTCCATCCCCATACGGTCTCAAGTATTCTTCATTTCTTTCTTCTCCGCATTCTTTCACCAACCTGCACATTATTGCGATAAATTTTTTGAATGGTTGGTGCTAACTTTTGGCCTGTTTAAGGCCTTGTATAGATTAATACCGATCTCTCCCCCTAACTCTGAACGTTAACGTTTAAACAGTGGCAACACTGTTTCACTTAAGTTTGGGGAATTTTTTTGTGTATATATTTTTTGTTTGCCTTTTGTTTTGTATAAAAAAAATAATAATAAAAAATAGCGGAGCGCCGATAATTTTGACCCTCTTGGTGTAGCCTGACAGTGAAGGCACTGTCAAATTTAAGTTTGGGGGTGTGCTCGGTAAGCTTTCTACCTTCGCATTCATGTGTATATTCTGCATTTGCATACTTATTTAAAAACTCATAAAAATTGAATTTTTTTACGAAAATAATAAAACTTTGTCGTCAAGTTAGCTAATAGGGCAACTTAGATTTTTATTCCGAAAGTTTAGTTGATACGTTAGAAATAAGTAAATCCTAGGCTTATGAAAGTAAACCCTAAAAATAACCCTCATTCTGTTTAACCTTGGTAATTATACACCCTTACAGTTTTTTTTAGAAGTAGGTAATCTTGATTTCAGTTCTTGAGTTAAGCCGAGATGAAGGAAAAGTATTGAAAGCTTTACTGAAGGATAAGTTTGACAAATAGCTTCTATTCTTGAGTCCAAATTTAGAAAGTATATACCCTACAAACTGCACATACACGCACCTTGAAACTTGGGATAGTAGAGGATACTTAGAAATACTCTTGCCTGAAAACCTAGTATGAAAGAAAAAACGGTATTTAAAGCTAACCACCAAAAGAGCATCATTGAAAAATATATCCGGTCTTGAAAAAGAAAAAAAAGAAAAAAAGAAAAGAAAAGAATAAATAAAGTCAAGACCTGGAAACTGCTATTTACGTTTTAAACTCACACATTCAGTAATCGGCTATCGGTGCCTCAAGAAGCATTAATGGTCGCATGAAAGGTGTGTGAGCAAAACCGTCCATCATTAACGACAAGAAGTAGTATTAGGCATTAGGGTAAGGGTATTATAGCTTGAATTGAATTCTTAAGTGTAATGGTGAAATTTTACACACACGTAAGGGTATACAATCGATGTTTGGAGGAAAGATAGGAATAAAGAATAAGACTTATGTTTTCTGTAAAGATGATAAAAATCCCTGATTGGAGACCACACTTTAGAAGGAAAACTTAATCAACCGCAAGCAATATGTACAAATTCCCGAAAGAGTTGGGAAAAGGACCCATAAAGTCAATAGCCCAAACATCAAAAATTTCAACCACTAAGATAGGTTGCTGTGGCATCTCATTTCTCCGGGAAATCCTACCCATGTGTTGACACTGTGCACAGGTTTTGCAATGATCAAATGTATCTTTGAACAAAGTCGGCCAATAGAAACCGCATTGCAAAACCTTTTCCGCCGTCTTTCGAGGACCGAAATGACCCCCACATGCCTGATCATGACAAAAAGATAGAACACTCTTGAATTCGTCATTAGAGACACATCTGTGAATGATTTGGTCAGGACAATACTTAAACAGATAGGGTTCATCCCAGTAAAAATATTTTACTTGGGATAGAAATCGATATTTGTCCTGTTTCGACCATTCGCGGGGAAAAATTCCCGTAGCAAGATAATTCACAATATTCTTGAACCAAGGTTCGTCGGATACATTCAAGAGTTGTTCGTCTGGAAAAGAATCATTGATCGTCAGGGTCACAGGTGAAGAAGAGATGCGCGACAGATGGTCGGCTACAACGTTTTCATATCCTTTCTTATCTTTAATAACAAGATCAAATTCTTGTAATATAAGGATCCAACGTATTAGCCTACCTTTAGCATCCTTCTTCGCCAAAAGATGTTTCAAGGCAGAGTGGTTAGTATACACAACAATTGGTGAGCCAATCAAGTAAGCCCTGAATTTTTCTAATGCAAATACAACTGCCAAGAGTTCTTTCTCGGTAGTTGTATAATTAATTTGAGTATTATTCAGGGTCTTACTTGCATAATAGATCACATGTGGCATCTTTTCAATGTGCTGTCCTAAAACTGCACCAACTGCAAAATCTGATGCATCACACATAAGCTCAAAAGGGTGGTTCCAATATGGAGATGATAGAACGGGGGCTGTAGTGAGAGAGTGTTTGAGTGAGTCAAATACTGCCTCACAATCCGATTCAAAGTGAAAGGTTGTATCCTTGGCCAAGAGAAGAATTAAGAGTCTAGCAATTTTGCTAAAATCCTTAATGAATCTCCTGTAAAAGCCTGCATGGCTAAGAAAGGATTGTATATCCTTGACGCATTTGGGATGAGGAAGGTTTTGAATGACATCTATTTTGGCTTTGTCAACCTCAATGCCTTTTCATGAAATGACATGTCCAAGCACAATTCCCTCTTAGACCATGAAATGACATTTTCCCCAATTCAAGGTTAAGTTCTTCTCCTTGCAACGAGTAAGAACTGTGTCAAGATGAGATAGGCAGTCAGCAAAAGAATCTCCGAATATCAAGAAACCGTTCATGAAAATCTCCAGAAAATTCTCGACCATATCCGATAATATCCCCATCATGTACCGCTGAAATGTAGCGGGAGCATTACATAACCCAAAGGGCATGCGTCTATAAGCAAAAGTACCAAAGGGACAAGTAAATGTAGTTTTGTCTTGATCCTTTTTGGCAATAAGGACCTGGTTATAGCCAGAGTATCCGTCCATGAAGCAATAATATTCCAGTCCAGCTAAGCGTTCTAGCATCTGGTCAATGAAAGGAAGAGGAAAGTTGTCTTTCCTTGTTGCAGCATTGAATTTTCAATAATCAATACATACACGCCACCCAGTTTGAGCGCGTGTCTGGATTAACTCATTTGCCTCATTTGTTATGACCGTGATGCCAAATTTCATAGGGACGACATGAATTGGACTTACCCATTGGTTATCGGAGATTGGGTAAATGATACCATTGTCAAGGCATTTGACGATTTCTTTCTTCACCGCCTCCTTCATGACGAGGTTAACCGTCTCTGTGGTTCTCGGGTTGCTTGGCTTCATCCATCAGATGTATATGATGTTCTACAATCAAGAGACTAATCTTTTTGATGTCAGCCATAGTCCAACCAAACGCCCGCCTATTAGATCTCAATACCATCAAAAGTGCATTCTCTTGCTCTGAGGCTAGAGAAGCGGATATGATCACAGGTAAAGACTCATTCTCACATAAATATGCATATTTAAGATGAGAAGGTAGAAGTTTGAGATCTAATGCTGGCGGAGAAATTATAGAAGGTGGGGTCATCGAATGATATTCGGAGTCACAAAGAAGCTCGTAGCTTGCAAAAGATACAAACTTGGAAGGTGATGAGTCAAGAGTATCAGACTCAGGAGTGGAAAGAGTGTCCTCACTAAGATGTGCAATATCAAACATTGATGTGCTAGTGTCGTCGAGATCTTCAAAACAAAGTTCATCAACTTCGCAGTTTTCGGGAGCAATCTCGTGGACAGAACAGACATCAAGTATGTGAGCAGAGGGTTCAGACGGCTGACTTCCAATTTTGTAGATGTTCAGTTAAATTATCATTTTTCCAAAAGATAGGTTCATTGAACCGTTTCGACAGTTAATGACAGCATTGGAAGTGGCAAGGAATGGTCGACCTAAAATCACCGGAATTTGGTTCCGTGAGTTTGCTACAGGTTGTGTATCGAGAACAATAAAGTTCACA
Organism: Agapanthus africanus; assembly: GCA_030015575.1. Classification (NCBI taxonomy): domain Eukaryota; kingdom Viridiplantae; phylum Streptophyta; class Magnoliopsida; order Asparagales; family Amaryllidaceae; genus Agapanthus; species Agapanthus africanus. Next base: position 12,380,902 of record CM057348.1, on the reverse strand, counting down.
GGGAATATATATTCCTCGACTTTAATCAACACATTCTCCAGTTCACCCCTAGGTTTGGTGATTGAGCGGTTTGCCATTTGAAGAGTGCAATGGGCTGGTTTCAACTCTCCAATCCCCAATTGCTCGTAAACAGAATATGGAAGCAGATTAACACTTGCGCCAAGGTCAAGTAAAGCACAGTTAATGTTTTTACCCCCAATAGAAATCGATATCGTAAGACATCCTGGGTCCTTACGTTTCTTTGGTAACTGTGGGGTAAACGCAGTGCTAACATTGTTAGTCATAAAAACCTTTTTGGGCACTTGAGTCTTCCTTTTTCTAGTGCACAAGTCTTTGAGAATTTTCGCATAAGCGGGGACTTGTTGAATAGCATTTAGAAGAGGGATGTTGATGTTAACCTGTTTGAACATTTCCATAATCTTCTCCATATATGGACTTGATTTGTTTCCCCTTAACCGATTCGGATAAGGAGCTTTAGCAATAAGAGCTGGGTCCAACATTGGAGAAGGTAGTGTGTGTGGAAGTGATCCCAGAATAGAAGTGGGGATCATCTTTGGTGGACTAGAAGAGGTATGCTGAGGTGTCGAGCCTTGGAGAAAACGAAGAATAGGCTCGCAAGAAGGTGGTGGGGTAGAAGAACCGGGGTCAGAAGTAGAAGTGTGTGTAGAAGGAAAAGTCTCAGCCGGGGTATTATTGATAGATTTTTCATGATTATCAATCTCTTCCCCAACGTGATTGTTCAGCACTCTTCCTGATCTTAACGTTGTAATGGCATTCACATTGTAGTGTTGTGAATGTCCAAGATTCGGTAGGGGTTGAGACGGAAGTTTCCCTTTCTCTCTAGCACTCTTTCGGCTTTTAATTGTGTAATTTATGCTTCCATCGATTTTATACTCTCAGCTTAGGAGGCGGAGTTTTTCTTTATATCATCGACAGAAGACTGAACCTCAGCCGAAACTTGCATGAAATTTTTCAGATTCAAATTCATGGTTTGTGCGAGTGAAGAGGATTCATCAGTACCGGTCAACTGCAAAGGATTATACGGTGCATGTGTGTTGACCGGATTTTGAAAGTTTTGAGATTGGTAGGGGTGCTGACTTATTTAAAGTGGTTGCTGTTGTGGTGGAGGAGCCTTTTGGAAATTGTTTTGGTTTGGAACCGTGTTTTGAGTTTGTTGTTGGTTCCAAGCAAAGTTAGGGTGATTCCTCCAACCCTGATTATAAGTGGAAGAATACGGATCGTTTCGAGGTCTTTGTTGGAAAGCAGCATTGGTATGCTCTTGACCTTGAAACGGAGAATTCAATGGACATTCTTCCGTAAGATGAGATGGATCAGAACAGCATCCACAGACAGTTTTGGGGAGTGACATCTGATTTAGGGAGGCTGCTAAAAATTTATGTTCCATAGCTTCGAGTTTCTTTTGCATTGCTGCCATTTCAGCTCTAACTCCTATGGAAACATCAATTTGGTGAATGCCACCTCTAGACGATGACTGGTTTACACTCTCCCACTGTAAAGTTCTTTCAGCGAAATCTTCTAAAAATCTCCAGGCTTCACCATCATCTTTATTCATGAAGGTGACTTGACACATGGATTCAAGGGTCTGTTTTGTTGTAGGATTAATGCCCTCATATATGATTCTGCACAGATCCCATTTAGGAATTCCGTGATGAGGACATTGAACTAATAGATCCTTGAAGCGTTCAAAACACTTCGAGAATGGTTCATTTGGAAGCTGGGTAAATTGATTTATTTCGCTACGGACTCGAGCTGTTTTATGATTGGGGTAGAATTTCTTTAGGAAAGCTGTTACGGATTCTCCCCAGTTCGAAATAGAATGTACGGCTGTGTTATAAAGCCACTTCTCGGCTATATCGCACAAAGTGAATGGGAGAAGACGTAAACGCATAGCGTCCACAGAAAACTTTGAAGTACCCATCATAGCACATACATTTTCAAATTTGGTAATAAAGACATATGCGTCTTCAGACTCGAGACCGTGATATTTTGGTAGAAAATTGATGTATTGTAGTTTGATTTCAAAGTTGTCCCCATTGGTTGGTGGAATGGTGAGACAGGTCGAAAGAGGACCTCGCATAGGGTAACATCTCTCTTGGAGAGAGATGCGGGGTGGATTCTGCGCACCTGCGGGTGGTGGCAGAGTAGTGTTAAAGAAGTTCGATGGAGAATTGTCCATCGAAGTGGGTGTGGTGGAGGGTAAAGAATAAGTAGATGTAGAAATACCGACTTCGGAGTCGATAGGAGGAACGCGGACAAGACATGCACTAGAATCCCGTGTCCAGCCGAGCATGCACTAAATGGTTTAGCACAAGTGGCAGCGTTGTGATAATTAAGGAAAAGATGAATTTGGTGTTTGTTTTGAAAAATACGGATTTTTGAAAAATTCACACAAACAATGCACAAGCAACCCTAATTCTAGTGGTCACCTAGGTCAAGTCTTTAGACCGCTCCTAAACTTCCAGAAGACAAGTCGCAAGATAAATCCTCTACTGCCTCTTTGTCTCTCCTGTGGCCAGGTAAGTGCCAGGTAAGTGAGAGGTTCTCCACTACGTAAGTAGTAGGCCTAATTAAGTAGCCATTTGCCTTAGAAACACCTGCCTTAGACACCACAAAAGAAACGCGGATAAGCAATAGATTACCCACGACCTCCCTCTGTCCTAAGTGAGCGCGACGATCCTTAGAGTCATGTCTAGATATTTTTTAGTTAATGAGGGTGATGCGGATGCAAGTTTGTGATTTTTGGGGCTTAGGAAGGGTAATGAACTCCCCACTTAATCTGAATTTGGTCTTTACCCCTTAATTTCCGTGTTAAAAATGCAAATAACCAAGATCAAACACGCAACAATTTTTCTTTTTAGCGACGCTGCGAATTTTTGTAAAGAAACTTGCAAAAATTGGTTAATGGACAGAGCATGGAACAGATAAGAAAGACAGAAGTATACCTGAGAAGTTTGGTACAGTGAAACCCACAGATAGCCGCGGAACCGCCGTGAGATGCTACAATTAGCCGCGGATGCGCGGTCTAAAAATGAGATCTCTGCACAAAAATTCGTGCAAATGCTCCAGTTCACTCACCGAACTCCCTGAGATGCTCTGAAAATTTTTCCTCTTGCTCCACAGATTCCAGATCTCCTTGCAATAAATCACAACAAATCGTTAAGCGATTGTGCGAATTTTAATCTAAAAATTCTGATGGAATAATAAATTTTCCAACTCAAATTACAAAAACGAATAAATTAGCACACTATCCCCGACAACGACGCCATTTGATTGATCATTTCCGTGTGTCGTGTTTTGAAAAGTGTAAAAGATCACAATCAAAGAAATTTATACCGCAATCAATTGACGGTGTCTATTGTAGTTTCGTCGGTGAATGCGGATCGTCCACTGAGAAAGTGTGATTTGCTCGTTATTGTTTTAGTTGAGTCGAAAATTAAAAGATAAAAGAAAATTGATTCAAGATTTATGAAATTTAGTTTCAAGAATTATAAAGAACTAGATCTAAAGTCAAGAAATGATAGAGATCAAGAAAATATCCAAATCGATTGAATTATCAAGATTTGTAAAGAGGCTTGTCGGAATCGATCCGATTGATAGTGATGATGAATACTAATGATTACAAATTCTTATCTATTGAAGATTTGTTGCTAGATCGATGACGATCAATGAGAATTAGGGATCTATTGAAGAAACTAGGGTTTCTTCATCATCATCTCTTGTCCTTTCATTGGTTATCATTCAAATCCTAGCCTCTAGCAAATTAAATCGTCGATCGTTGGTCTCTAATTTGGAGCGATGAAATCGTTCTCACTCAAATTAGATTTTCGATGATTCAATTTCCTAAAGTTTACAAAACTCATAAGACTTAAGAATCGTTCAAGAATTTAATCATTATCATCTACCTATTTTCTCGATTCCGATACAAGCGGAGAATTTACTCACGCATTATTATAAAGCAATCAAGAACTAAGAATATCATAATGTGCAAATGAATAGAAAGCAAGAATAAAGATTTTCACCTTTATTTAGATCTTTTTCAAATTACAACTCTCACTCAAGTTTACAAGACTAGCTCTCGCTCACTCAATTGAGGAGGAATTTGGCGTCGATCTTTGCGTGGCTCGATCGTCGTGAGTCGCGGATCGTCGTGGATCTCTTACTCGGATGAAGATCGGCGTTGCTTCAAAGGCTCGTTGAATACTTGCTTGATTTGGTACTCGATATATCTTGATTTGGCTTTGGAATTGGATTTGGGCTAGGGTTTTAAGTTGCAAGTTGTGTCACTTAACTTGCGGAATTTTGACTCAATATTCAACAACTAATCAACTCTTTAACAACCTTTGTAATGAGGCCCTAAGTCCCTTTTTATAGCTTTCCCCTTTAGCTTCCCCTAGAAGCTAGGTCTAGCTTCCCTTGGAAGCTTGGTTGTTATGAAGCTTGCATAGGAAGCTAGGTAGTTGTATAGAAGTTTCTAGATTAAGGTAGTTAGCTAGCTTGCATGAGAAGCTTGGTTGTTATAAGGCTTGCATGAGAAGCTTGGCTGTTAGAAGAGAAGCTTCTGGAGAATTCGAGGAACTGAAACGTCTTGAAGAAGTTTGGCCATTTAAAAGGAGACTTCGGCAACATGACCTACCGCCGACGAGTCAACGCGGCCGCGGATCCGCGGCAGATCGGCCTGACTCGGCCGCGGATCCGCGGCCGTTTAGTGCGATCTCTGCATGAAACTTCCAGGTTGATTTTATGTTGGCTTTATGGCACTTTCCTGATGTCTAGAATATTTTTATACTTTCTTGTTTACTGCCAGATTTAAAGTCTTTGACTTGACGTATTTTATCAGCACTTTTAGCAGTTCCGGCTCTTTTACCTGGAGAATTTCCTGCACACAATCTCGAGACAAGTGTTTGATATACAAAAGATCACGTATGCAATAATAAACACATAATTTCCTTCATAATGCTGGTTATAATGTATAACACATGTTATTTAGTATTTTTGTAGAAAAATTGCTAATATGTGCTATATTTATACCAAACACCTTTAGATGATTACAAATAGTAGGAAAATTGATGTGTTAAAAATGCAATATTTTCGACTGATCAGACCTCCTAGTATATCCTATATTTCATATGTTGACTTCTGCTACTATGTTATGTGATGCGATCATATAACTGCATGAGACGAATGCTTTATAATATATATGATATATAATAAACATTGTTTATGTTTTGCACCGCGCTAGTCCTGCCCCCGCTCTGCCGTTAGTTAAGTAACCTAACGGTGCATGACGGGGCCCGTGGCGAATGCGAATGGCATAAGCGTTCGTTTTATTTTCGTTTCTTCTGTGATGTTTAGGAAGCATATATGATGGGACGTCATTAATGAGATTAATGAAAGAAAAGAAACCTACAGATGTTGTAGAATCAAATCTTTCAAAAAGATAGCTCTAGTTATTGCTTTGCATAGCGGTATTCTTTGATGGATATGCAGCACCTCATTCGATGAGGAAAGAACCGGGATCCCTTTACCGGGAATGACCTCTTTAGAAAAACTAGCAGATGCTACAACCCACTCGGTTTGTTTTGAAAACTACTCGATTTTAAAAGCGGAGTTTAAACCACTCCTTTTCAAATCACTCGGTTCTACAATGATATCAAGTTCATTACACAAAAGGTTTTCTTAAAAAACCTGTCGTAGTCCTCCGTGATTTCAGATAAGTGCTATTTAGTATTCGTGCGGCGTTTGTTGACTGTTAAGACGTAGTGTGCGGTAGCTGATTAGTGCTTATCTGCAACTATATGATACGATTGGATTAGGGTAGTCGTACGATTTTGTTGACTATGTTAAGGGTCGTACAGGTGGGTTTAATTCAATCAAGAAATAACGAGTTGAACTTGGCTAGCGCTTATGATTTGTCGACCTCGTTAAGGTCATAAGTTGCTAGGGCAAAAAAAGATATTGAGAATTTCAAGTGTTGAAAATTTGTAATGGGATTGCATACCTTCTATGAGATAGTTGGATCCCGATACCCACTGCGAGTAAATGTTACTCATGGGAGAGTTTTCCACTTTACAATTAGTTGATCCAGTAGGTGTCTAAGAAAGGTGTTAACGGACCCCTGCGGAAACTAGGTTATTTAATTAGTTCCATGTGAATGAATGGGGAGACTCCCTCGGAGTAGAGTACTAATACCTGCCTGGCTGACCGATTGGCGAACTAGTAGGGTATAATTAATCCCGGCTAATCTTACCTTTAAGGGTTTGAAGGATGATTTGATAGAAACGGTGGGAGCCATCTTGATTAGATAAGATAATAACTAATCTAATCCTGTAAGAGCGCACGCTAAAAGTGTTTTTCTCTCTCTCTCCAGGTAGCGACCATGACATGTCTTAATCAAAATAATAATATGGATGTATTGACCGAACCCGCTTATTATACTGAGCTGTGGAACGTTGGTTTCGTTCTATCTTATAATTGTCATAAGTCTGAGCAAGAAATAGGGAAATATCAGGATTCCCATACAACCTGAACGAATAAAGAGTATGTTGATGCATCTTCTTTGAGTGTGTTCGTAACCGAGAATTGTTTCTCAGTATGCTCTACGTCCTGGTATTGGATACCGGATCAGCATCCCACATTTGAAATATGTTACAAGGGTTAAGAATATGTAGAGAACTGGGAAAAGGTGATAAGTATGTCATAGTAGGGAATGGAGCAACTGTTGCTACCAAAGTAGTTGGCGAATATCATCTTGTATTACCAAGTGGTAATACATTGATTCTGAATGACTATTATTACATACCAAAGATGATGTGCAATATAATATCAATTTATTTATTAGATAAAGAATGATATAATTTTGTACTAGAGAAAAATGTTATGAACATTTTCTTCAAGCAAGTGTTGATTGAGTTTGGAACGTTATGTAACGGTATATACGTTCTAAATCACATTACAGTTCTAAACATATAGAACACACACAAGAGGAAGAGTTCAGAAATGAACGAAGCCTTCTTGTGGCATTGTAGATTAGGTCATATTAATGCGACAGGACTAGCTAAATTGCATAAAGATGGATATTTGAATCCGTTCGAATTTACATCTTATGAAACTTACCAGTCATATCTCAAAGGAAAAATGACCAAAAATTCCGTTTACTGGACACGGAGAAAGAGCTACTGAACTCTTGGGACTGATACATAGTGATGTATGTGGTTCCATGTCTACACATGCCAGGAATGGTTCTTCGTACTTTATTACACTCACCGATGATCTCTCAAGATTCGGACATGTGTTCCTGTTGAAACACAAGTCATAAGCTTTTGTGAAATTCAAATAATACAAGTACGAAGTAGAGAACTAAATGGGCAAAAGTATTAAAATCCTTCAATCTGATCGGGGAGGGGAATACTTAAGCGCGGAATTCCATGACTATTTAAAAGAGAATGGGATTCTCTCCCAGCTTACTCCTCTGTATATACCACAGCACAACGGTGTATCAGAACGGAAGAATCGCACCCTATTAGATATGGTGCGCTCTATGATGAGTAATGCTAAGTTACCTATTTCCTTTTGGGGTTATGCGCTTGAGACAGTCGCATACCTATTGAATCAAGTTCCATCAAAATCAGTGCCTAAAACACTATATGAGATATTGAGTGGAAAGAGACCATATCTTAAACAGGTTAAGATATGAGGTTGTCCGGCCTATATTAAAAAAACAGAATCCGGACAAACTCGAGGCACGACCAGTTCTTTGCAAGTTTGTGGGATATCCAAAGAATTCACATGGATATCTATTCTACCATAATGAGGAACAAAAGGTGTTTGTTGCTCAGCATGCCACTTTTTTAGAAAAAGAATTTTTTGTGAAAGAAATTAGTGGTAATGAGGTAGAACTGGAAGAAGTTACAGCTACACAAACTACAACTGATAATTTTGTGGAACCAAAGGATCCAATAGTCCACCACGAACCTCAGCCTCTCAGCAGATCTAGTAGGGTTCCTCATCCACCTGAGAGATACTACGATTTTCTCATAGACGGTGGGAGCGAGGATTGCATCATGGAAGATGATGACCCAACAAGTTTCTAGTAGGCCATCACAAGTGGGGACTCTGTGAAATGGCTGGATGCTATGCGGTCTGAGATGAAATCCATATACACCAACAAAGTATGGACTTTGGAAGTTGCTCCTGAAGGGGTAAAACCCATCAGGAGCAAGTAGATCTTTAAGAAGAAACTTGGTGTAGATGGAAAAGTTAAGACTTTCAAAGTTAGACTTGTAGCAAAAGGTTTTCATCAACGACCAGGTGTAGATTATGATGAAACCTTTTCTCCTATAGCTATACTTAAGTCCATCCGGATCCTACTTGCCAATACTGCATACCATGACTACGAAATTTGGCAGATAGACTTCAAGACCGCTTTTCTAAATGGTGATTTAGAAGAGAGCGTGTACATGACGCAACCGGAGGGCTTCATAGACAGTGGGAACAGCGGAAGCGTGTGTAAGATGCTTAAATCAATCTACGGATTAAAGCAGGCATCACGGAGCTGGAACATCTGTTTTGATAAAACGGTCAAAGAGTTTGACTTCATAAAAAACGTAGATGAACCTTGTATATACAAGAAGGTTGTAGAGAGTAAGATTGTCTTCCTCGTATTGCACGTAGATGACATACTCTTGATAGGAAATGATGTTCCTATGCTACACTCGGTTAAGCTCTTTTTATCACACAAATTCTCCATGAAAGATCTAGGTGATGCCTCCTGCATCCTGGGGATTAAGATCTATAGAGATAGATCTAAGGGATGTTGGGATTGTCCCAATCAAGGTACATAGACACCATACTAAAGAAGTTTAGTATGGAAGATTCTAAGCGTGGTAATTTACTCACTTGCTCAGGAATCACTCTCTCCAAAGAGATGTCTCCCAAGACTGATTTGGAGAGGGCTCGCATGCAAAGGATACCCTATGCTTCGGCAGTCGGGTCTATCATGTATGCGATGTTATGTACCAGACCGGATGTAGCTTACTCACTTAGTGTGGTGAGCAAGTATCAATCAGATCCTGGGGAGAATCACTGGACAGTTGTGAATGTAAGTCCAAGTCACGCACCCCACGAGCTTTTGGGGAGGCGGAATATATGAAAAACAATTATCAAAGCTTCATAACACGGACTTGAGCATACGGATCGTGTATAAACCATTGCTAGCAAACTACGAAAGGTTTAACTACTCGGATTCGAAGTTATACCACACGTTACTTGTCCTTCGGGTCTTCATCGCTGTCCTCCACACCTCGTAGGCTCTATGGAACGTCGGCACCTCAACGACCTCCTCGAGTCAAAGACGATCCACCCGAGAGCTACTACTCCAAGCTTGACCTCTAAATTGAGGTAACTAGGTTACTAAAAGTGCTAATCAAAGCAACCTAGGGGATATAGAGTAGGATTAGGGATTAATAAGTCTTTCTAACCCTTGATCTCAACACATGAGAGGTTAGGGTTAGGGTTTGAAGAGAGAGCTTGAGGAGAGAGAAGGTGAGAATGAGTATCATATTGGAATAATGATTCATTTGTGAATATATGAAGCATATCATATTATTAAATGAATAACAAATAATAATATATCATCATGCTTCATTAACTCACATAGTGATTCATCTCATGAGTTATTTAAATAATAAATGTATCATTAACTCCATGGATGAATCACACCATGACTCATTAAACCAATTAATGCATATAACACCTAAGCCCTCCATGTCATCAACCTTCTAGAAGCTTCTCGAGAATTTACGAGAACGCCCCTCCTATCCGTGAAAACACGGAAATACTTTAGACTGTATAAATCCAATAATCCGATACTAGAATCTGGCTTAAATCAAAGCCCGCTAGTAAAAACTGTCCGAACATCGTACGTGCGTAAAAACACGTATGCGTCCGAACCCTTTCGTAAAACCATACGACCTCTATCATTTCGCACGAAGCAGGGAAACTCTCTGTGTGGGACTCTAAAGACTCGACTACTACGCTGGCAGTGGGTTTAACCACAGACCGCAAGCGGCACTAGCTGTACGTAACGGTCTCCAGGTAGATGTCGATAAGAAGGACGATGAGGAACCCATCCGAACTCCTACTGAGCCTGATGTGACAATCTCCGTACAGTCCGGTCTGTTCGTTTAGGACTATCGCATATCGGGCCTAGGGACGGTAAACGTCAGACCCCTAATAGCGGTATAAGTCGTGCCGGAGTGAAGCCCATTACACCTTGAGAAACTACTGGAACCTACCAGTAAATCTCGCTTGCCCTGGCCAGGGACTTTGCGTAATGGCTCTCCATACACAACGCGATATCAACCCCCAATACCGGGAGAGACTAATTCTGTCTAACCGCCACTGCCTCCAAGTGCTTCGGGACTGCACCCAACTACTACCTGTTTGCACGACTCTTTTGAGCCGTCGTAGGGTAGTAATCTAAGTAAAGTGGGAACACACCCGAGGCGAAGTAGCAGTATCAAGTCGACGGACTAAGCTGTACTCATGTCACCTGGGAACTGCTATCTGACGATGGGTATAAATCCAACCTACAGTTCCCGGCGAGTCCTGTCCGGTGTACCCGTAACCCAACGAGCACCTGTATACTATCTCCAGTATGACGTACTGATGGCTGTGGGACAGACCATCTCCCCAACTGGGATGAGAAGCGTACACACTAGTCTACTCCGGAGTATCGATGCCCTGTCTCGATAATCCTACGACTAGGGACCTGAAAAAGGATGTGCTTGTAGAGTACCCAACCCCCACTAGTGTGACTGCCATCACAACACTGGTAGTCAAGCAAGATCCTAAGGGCTCTATCAATACGTACACATATATTATGATAGATATAAACCAAGTAGCATACTACCATGTTTAGTAAGACTGTTAATATAACTGTGAATATCCCAAGCTTCCATTAAGTAATATACAAGCTAGTATGATACAATAATAGCCTCTAGGCATAAACACTAACAATCTCCCACTTGCACTAGGGCCATGTACTGGCATATCGCAGACCTATCATCTCGAATAGCCTCTCGAACTGCGTCTGAGGAATGGCCTTTGTGAATGGATCAGCAATTTTATTCTCCGTATATACTCTCTTTACCTTGATCTCCCGGCGATCTACGATCTCCCTGATCAGGTGATACCGCCTTAAGATGTGTCTGGACTTCTGATGGGACCTGGGTTCCTTCGCTGAAGCTATAGCGCCGTTGTTGTCGCAATACAGAGGTATTGGACCAACACTGGTAGGAACCACCTGAAGTTCTGTGAGGAACTTCTTCATCCAGACAGCTTCTTTTGCGACATCGCAAGCAGCTATGTACTCCGCTTCCATCGTTGAGTCAACAACGGTGTCCTGCTTGGAACTCTTCCAACAGACCGCTCCTCTATTGAGGGTAAAGACATAACCCGACATGGACTTGGAGTCATCCTTGTCACTCTGGAAGCTGGAGTCGGCAAAGGTCTCGATCTGGAGGTCTTTTCCGCCATACACCAAGAACATCTCCTTAGTCCTCTTCAGGTACTTGAGAATGTTCTTTACTGCTATCCAGTGCTTCTCCCCTAGGTTTTCCTGATACTGGCTTACAACGCTCAATGCGTATGCTACATCCGGTCTGGTACATAACATCGCATACATTATAGAGCCTACCGCAGAAGCGTAGGGTATAATCGACAAGCGATCCCTTTCCAAATCAGTCTTGGGAGACATCTCTTTGGAGAGGTTGATTCCGTGATAAGCCGGTAGGTTACCGCGCTTAGAATCTTCTATACTGAATCTTTTCAATATGGTGTCTATGTATCTGGACTGCGAAAGTCCCAACATCCTCTTTGATCTATCACGATAGATCTGGATCCCCAGAATGTAGGTGGCATCACCCAGGTCCTTCATGGAGAACTTCTGTGACAAGAATCTTTTGACTGACCGTAGCATAGGAATATCATTTCCTATTAGGAGAATGCCATCCACATACAAGACGAGGAATACAACAACTCTCCCTACAATCTTACTGTATATGCATGGTTCATCTGGGTTCTTGATAAAGTTGAATTCTTTGACAGTATCATCAAAACAGATGTTCCAACTCCGCGATGCCTGCTTTAGTCCATAAATGGACTTAAGCAACTTGCACACTTTACCGCTGCTCCCACTCTGAATGAATCCCTCTGGCTGATCTATATAGACGCACTCTTCCAAATTACCATTTAGAAAGGCCGTCTTTACGTCCATCTGCCAGATCTCATAATCGTGGAAGACAGCAACGGCAAGAAGGATCCGAATGGATTTGTGCATAGCCACTGGAGAAAAAGTTTCGTCATAGTCCAAACCAGGTCTTTGACGAAAACACTTTGCAACAAGTCTAGCCTTATAGGTTTCCACCTGTCCATCTACACCAATCTTTTTCTTGAAGATCCATTTGCATCCTATGGGTTTTACCCCATCTGGAGCAAAGTCCAAAGTCCATACTTTGTTGGTGTACATGGACTCCATTTCGGTCCGCATTGCATCCAGCCATCGTACCGAGTCGCCGCTCTGGATGGCCTGCTGGAAGCTAGTAGGTTCATCATCATCAATGATGCAATCCTCTCTATCCCCATCTATGAGAAAACCGCAGTATCTCTCACGCGGATGAGACGGCCTACTACTCCTGCGGATAGGCGCTGGTATGTCCCTTTCTCCTGAAACTTCTGGTTCTACCATACTTTCAGTAACGGCTTGTGGTTCTGGAATTTCTTCCAGTTCTATTGCGCTCCCACTCTTCTGATTTTCTAAAAATTCAGCTTCCAAGAAGTGGGCATGATGAGAAACAAAAACCTTTTGTTCCTCTGCGTAATAGAAATAATATCCCTTGGAGTTCTTTGGATATCCCACAAACTTACACTGTACTGAGCGTGCCTCGAGCTTGTCCGCATGCTGCTTTTTTACAAAAGCTGGACATCCCCATGTCCTAAAATGTTTAAGACATGGTTTCTTCCCACTCCACATCTGATATGGTGTGGTAGACACCGTCTTGGTTGGAACCTGGTTCAAAAGATATGCAGCTGATTCTAGTGCATAACCCCAGAAAGATCGCGGTAACTCAGCCCTACTCATCATGGAATGAACTATATCCAATAAGGTTCGATTTCGCCTTTCCAATACCCCGTTGTGTTGTGGTGTGTATGGAGGAGTAAGCAGAGAGAGAATTCCATTCTCTTTTAAGTAACCCAGGAACTCGGCACTTAAGTATTCACCACCTCGATCAGATCTCAGTGTCTTGATACTTTTGCCTGTTTGGTTTTCCACTTCATTCTTGTATTCCCGGAATTTCTCAAAGGCCTCGGATTTATGCTTCATCAAGAAGATATGTCCATACCTAGAGAAATCATCCGTAAAAGTAATGAAGTAGGAATAACCACCTCGCGCATGTGTAGACATTGGACCGCACACGTCACTGTGTACGAGTCCCAAGAGCTCGCTCGCTCTTACTCCGTGTCCAGTAAACGGAGTCTTTGTCATCTTTCCCATGAGACAAGATTCACAAGTAGCATAAGATTGATATTCGAACGGATTCAAATATCCTTCTCTATGTAACTTAGTTAATCGTGTTTCATTGATGTGACCCAGTCTACAATGCCATAAGAAAGCCTGATTTATTTCTGGAGACTTTCTTTTAAGTGTGTTCTGGACATTGAAAACCTGAGCTTGACTCAATACGTATATACCGTCATCTAATGTACCAGACCCAATCAGAACTTGATTTAGGTGGATGTGAACTACATCGCTTACGAATGTAAAATTATATCCCTCTCTCGAAAGTAAGGACACTGATATGATATTACAAGTCAAACTAGGTACATACAAACAGTTACGTAGAATCAATATCTGCCCACTTGTCAAACCTAGGCGATATTCTCCCACGGATTCAGCGTTCACACTCATTCCATTTGCAACTTTGAGAGACAAATCACCTACCCTGATAACTCTACGGTTTCTCAAAGCATGTAATGAATTACAGATATGAGATCCTGCTCCGGTATCTAATACCCAGGAAGTAGAGTTAATTGACTAACAGTTCTCAATTACAAACACACTTGAGACCGAAGTCACAACATGCTTCGTATCCTGGCTACTGGCTTCCAAAGCCCTGCAATCCTTCTGCCAATGCCCGTTCCCATAACAATAGGAACATCCCTCCTTCCCTACACCAAGTCCCGAAACTTTTGCTCTTCCCTTTCTTCCTACTTTACTGACACTGTATATCGGCTTTGTGGAGGTCTTCTTCTTTTTCACCCTTTGCTTTCGCCCTGGATGCAGAAGAAGAAGGTCCCCCATTAAGCAGAGCTTGTGTCTCCCTGGTTTCTTTCAGGGTGTAAGTAGAGGGTAGGGACTGTAGAAATAAGTCAGTATATGACATGTTTCCCAACTTAGTCTCCAGGTCCGTGAGCTTATCAATATAGCTAGTCATTGTAAGGACGTCGTCCCCTGCAGATGACCCGATAGCCAACCTCGCTTGAAGCAATTCGTTCGAGGTCTCATATCTTGCGATACGAGATTGCTCTCCATATAAATCTTTGTTATGGAGAAAGATGGAAACTAAGTCCATCTTCTCGTGCTACTTCTGGTATACACCATCAACTGAAGCCAACACGAGGCACTTGGCATTCGCATTATCCTTTTCCCTTGTCTGACGGATATCCATATTCGTGACGGTGGAAACTGGACCTGGGACGGTGGGATCTTGAGTAGTAATAGGGTGGTCCAGCTTTTCATAGGCAATGGACGTCTGGACAGACTTTTGCCAGTCATATAAGTCAGATTCAGTCAACTTGTTATCTAGATGTAACCTAGTCATGGTCACAAGGTCGCTGCAATGAGAGAGAGAGAGAAGAAAACACTTTAGCATGATGCTCTTGCAAGTTTAGATTGGTTTTTAGTTTATCTAAACTGGATGGCTCAAACTGTTTCTCGAATCCTTCCTCAAACCATAAAAGAAGAATTAGCCAGGACTGATCTCACCGTACAATACTTTCTTAACCGTTCAGCCAGGCCGGTGTCGGTACTTCGAGGGAGGTTTTCCAACGCTTTCGCGAAGTTCCTTAATTAAATAACCACTTTTCTCTGGGGGCATAGCCCCGCTGACACCTTTCTCGACACCTACTTGGTTTATAGCATTGATCGTTAAGTGACGAATCTCCTGATGAGTAGCGGATACTCACAGTAGGATCGGGATCCAAATATCATTGTATGATAATGCTGAAGGAATCCTACCAACATTCATCAAACTCCAAATGGTATGCAACACTAGCAAGTTTCAGTTTCTTTAGAAACTCCCGATGTGGATTTTTGCCCCATGTTCTTATGACCTCGACTAAGGGCCAACAAATCATAAGTCACATGTCAAGTTCTACCCATCATTATCTTGTTAATTTGAACCCACCCGTATATACTCTTGACTAAGGGCCAAACAAAGTAATACGACTGTCCCAAACCAACTCATCTATCTATGCAACAAATGAATACCCCAGCAGCTACCAATCACTATGTCTTGACTAAGGGCCAAACAAACATAGCTTGAATACTACTGACCATCCATAAGAAATGACGGAGGGCTACGACTGGTTTTGGCGAAACCGTGAAAGTAGTGAAATTGATATAATCGAAGGAACCTGATAGCTTTTTAAAAGGAGTGGTTAAAACTCCGCAATTAAAAATTCTGCTCTTTTAAAATAACCGAGTGGTTTCTTTTAAATTTTTTCCAACGATTCAACTTTGGTTTGTTTTCTTTGCATTAAAATAATGCGTCCCATCATTTATCCTATCATTGCAGATAACAACGAAAATACCACGTCCTCTTATGCCATCCGCATTCGCCACTGGGCCCCTTCATTCACCCGTTAGGTTACTTAACTAACGAAAGAGCGGGGGCTGGGCTAGCGCGGGTGCAAAACATAAGTGATGTCTAATAGCTATCATATATAGATATTTTACATTCGTCGGATGCAATAATAGGCATTCCAGATCACAGATGAACATATTGGATTTTCTACGAATCCGCATTCCTTTTGAGCCTGCAAAGAAATACGGATTACACAGTCGTGATGAATAGCCAAAACCCCACCCTAGACCCCTACGGGTACGACAAACTGTAGGGTTCCTAGGCACACTAATGAGGTCTCACAAGGCATCAACCATGCCAAATTCAAAAATTTCCGGTGCCGAGAAACCCTAATGCGATCGTTAACTAGAATTTTAGGCGAAACAAGAAACTAGTTAACAACTTAACTAAGTGAACGGAAATACAACCTTTGTAGATCCGGTCCTCCACCTCCATAGCTCCGTGATGAAGTCCCCTCGCTGCGCTCATCGGATCCCGGGCTCTAGCGTCGGCTTCATCGGAGAAATGGGCGGGCTAGGTCGTCGACTTCGATGCCGAAGATGATCTACGTCGAGGCAACACAAGATCAAGCTCCAACTTCACCAAGCCATGAAACTTGTGAAGAAAACACCCTATACTACTTGGCAAGTGGTAGAGGATGAAGAAATAGGAAGTGGATTCACTTTAGAATTGGATTTCTCACTCTTTTTCTCAAGACACCATTAAAGGATGCAAGGCTTTCTTCATCTTGAAGAAGAAGAAGAGAATATGATAAGTGTATTTCAATTATAAAATAAAATGATACTTATCATAATAACAACCATGGTTTAGTGTAGAGAACTAACTAGGGTTTAGTTGAATGGTTAGGTTTAGGAGATGAAGACAAAATGGTTGCTTTAGTCAAAGATGCATGAAGCATCAAGAACCTTCTAGTATGAAAGCAACCGTTTAGTTTTTCTTTTCCTTTTTAACCAAAATAAATAGATAAATGAATAAGTGAAATGAAACCCTAACCATTCACTAAACATGGTTTAAGTCTTTACACAAACCCAAGTTTGCATGTATCATCAAATATGATACAAACAAGTGCACAAAAGTATATCACATATACAACTTGTGCAATTCAAGTGAGAAAATCCATTTAAAGTGAACCAATACTAGTTAATGCAAAGTAATATATCAAATATATAATTATGCATTAAATCATTAAATCAACGCTTGATTTAACGATCCGGTCATATCGCATATGACCGACTAATATCTAATGTATCGACTTATCGAATCAATCCTTGATTCGATAACTAGGTTATATCGCATACAACCAATCGATACATTCATCGCGAGAATAGAATACGGTATCACATACACGCATTGTTCTCGGTCCCGCACATATCTCATATGTGCTCCTATTTCGTTTCGCTTGAGCCAGGAAACCTCTGTGTAGGACTCTAAAGACTCGTCAATACGCCGGCAGCAGGTGATGATCATATCAAACACCCACAAGCCGCAAGCGGTCTGCTAAACGTAACGGCCACCCGGGTATTGAGCGATCAGAAGATCGACGAGCAAGCCCGCTCACACTCCTGTGAATCCAACCAGTAATACTTACCGTACAGTCCGGTCTCGTCGTCTGATATGTCGCATATCTCGCCTAGGGGTGGTAAACGTCAGACCCCAATAGCTCGATAAGTCGTGTCGATATGAGGTCTACAACAGTTCGAGAAACTACTGGTAACACTTACCAGTAAATCTCAGCAACCCTGGCCAGGGATTTCCGGTTATAGCCAATCGAACACAGCGCAACATCAACTCCCTATACCGAGAGAGACGAATCCCCTCCTATCGCTCATTGCCTCCATGTGATTCGGGACTGTACCCCAAAACTACCGTTTTGCACGTCCTCTTGGACGTGGTAAGGTGGAAATCAAAGCACAGTGGGAACCACACAAGACTCTATGACGATCTCGGGTCAACAGACTACTCTGTACCAGTGTCACCAGAGAACTGCCATCTGACGTAAGGTATAATACCATCTGGGAGTTCTCGGCGAGTCCGTCCAGTGTACCCAGTCTCCACTGAGCACCCGTATATCATCTCCGATGTCAAACACTAATGGATATGGGATCATCCATCGCCCATCTGTATGGGTCGAGAAGGTATACGCTAGTCTACTCTGGTATATCGATGCCCCGTCTCGATACACCCACGACTAGGGATCTTGAAGGATGTACTTATGGACTACCATGTCCCCACTAGTATGATCCGCATCATAGTCCAGGTAGTCAAGTACACATCCTAAGGGCTTTACCAACATGTAACAGAGAGACAATCAGTGTACACGTTAAGGTAAAGAGCAACCAGATAGCATACTATCATGTCGAGCAAGAAAGTCCTCCCTAAATATGTCCAAGCATCCACTGCAATATACATCCTATGTATAGTAATGGCCTCTAGGGCATACATATAACTAACACAAACTACCCGCCAAGTACCCGAAGTGAAGCGGTCTCCCTCAACAACGTGAGTAGGCCACTAAACACTTTAAAGTACCCGGTAGTTTGTGCACCCCACCTTGGGTCTATCCTAGGAGCAAAAATCAGTAAATGAAATAATACAACGGTGGCTAAAACCGCAACCTAAATGTGCCCCACAAAAGAATATTACAACAATTTACAAATTACATTTGAATGAAAGAAACGCTCGTCCCACATCCCCGGCTATCCATTCACGATAATCCAACAAGTCTACAAACACAAACAGTAAAAACCATTACAGAAATGTACAACCCCCTGCTAACCGACATACTAGCAATTAGGGGAGGTTTACGAACACATTAAACATTACATATAAAACCCGATTAGCAAATAAATCAGAATATCGATCGACAACCTTTTTCCGTGTCTACCCCAAATGCAAGCCAGCACAGAAGTAACCTGGGCAGAAATAGAATATACAGGAAAACAAAACACCACAAAATAAGAGTTGCTGTGCAAATCCGATTCAACTCGGAGTTGACTCGGCCGCGGATCCGCGGCGGATCGCACCAATCCGCCGCGCTTCCACCGTAGTCCAATCGAGTTACCTCCTCGTATTTTCCCAGTATTCTTAGAATCCCCTGCTGTGAATTTTCATACCTATCAAATAATTTTTTCGACACGTTTAAAATTGACAGAAACTTGAGGGGTCCGGGGTTATGTTTTCGCGTTTTTCCGACGATCGAAATTCTAATTAGTTGCTAACAAGCTAGTAAAGGTTTAGTAGGCTCTGATACCACTGTAAGTCCATGTCACGCACCCCACGAGCTTGCGGGAAGGCGGAATATATGAAAAACAATTATCAAAACTTCGTAACACGGACTTGAGCACACGGATCGTGTCTAAACCATTACTATCAAACTACGAAAGGTTTAACTACTCGGATTTGAAGTTATACCTCACGTTACTTGTCTTTCGGGTCTTCATCGCTGTCCTCCATACCTCATAGGCTCTATGGAACGTCGGCACCTCAACGACCTCCTCGAGTCAAAGACGATCCACCCGAGAGCTACTACTCCAAGCTTGACCTCTAACTTGAGGTAACTAGGTTACTAAAAGTGCTAATCAAAGCAACCTAGGGGATATAGAGTAGGATTAGGGATTAATAAGTCTTGCTAACCCTTGATCTCAACACATGAGAGGTTAGGGTTAGGGTTTGAAGAGAGAGAGAGCTTGAGGAGAGAGAAGGTGAGAATGAGTATCATATTGGAATAATGATTCATTTGTGAATATATGAAGCATATCATATTATTAAATGAATAACAAATAATAATATATCATCATGCTTCATTAACTCACATAGTGATTCATCTCATGAGTCATTTAAATAATAAATGCATCATTAACTCCATGGATGAATCACACCATGACTCATTAAACCAATTAATGCATATAACACCTAATCCCTCCATGTCATCAACCTTCTAGAAGCTTCTCGAGAATTTACGAGAACGCCCCTCCTATCCGTGAAAACACGGAAATACTTTAGACTGTATAAATCCAATAATCCGATACTAGAATCTGGCTTAAACCAAAGCCCGCTAGTAAAAACTGTCCGAACATCGTACGTGCGTAAAAACACGTATGCATCCGAACCCTGTCGTAAAACCATACGACCTCTATATCGTTTTGCCCGAAGCAGGGAAATTCTCTGTGTGGGACTCTAAAGACTCGACTACTATGCTGGCAGTGGGTTTAACTACAGACCGCAAGCGGCACTAGCTGTACGTAACGGTCCCCAGGTAGATGTCGATAAGAAGGACGATGAGGAACCCATCCGAACTCCTACTGAGCCTGATGTGACAATCTCCGTACAGTCTGGTCTGTTCGTCTAGGATTATCGCATATCGGGCCTGGGGGGCGGTAAACGTCAGACCCTTAATAGCGGTATAAGTCATGTCGGAGTGAAGACCATTACACCTTGTGAAACTACTGGAACCTACCAGTAAATCTCGCTTGCCCTGGCCAGGGACTTTGCGTAATGGCTCTCCATACACAGCGCGATATCAACCCCCAATACCGGGAGAGACAAATCCTGTCTAACCGCCACTGCCTCCAAGTGCTTCGGGACTGCACCCAACTACTACCTGTTTGCACGACTCTTTTGAGCCATGGTAGGGTAGTAATCTAAGTAAAGTGGGAATACACCCGAGACGAAGTAGCAGTATCAAGTCGACGGACTAAGCTGTACTCATGTCACCTGGGAACTGCTATCTGACGATGGGTATAAATCCAACCTGCAGTTCCCGGCGAGTCCTGTCCGGTGTAACCGTAACCCAATGAGCACATGTATACTATCTCCAGTACGACGTACTGATGGCTGTGGGACAGACCATCTCCCCAACTGGGATGAGAAGCGTACACACTAGTCTACTCCGGAGTATCGATGCCCTGTCTCGATAATCCTACGACTAGGGACCTGAAAAAGGATGTGCTTGTAGACTACCCATCCCCCACTAGTGTGACTGCCATCACAACGCTGGTAGTCAAGCAAGATCCTAATGGCTCTATCAATACGTACACACATATTAAGATAGATATAAACCAAGTAGCATACTACCATGTTTAGCAAGACTGTTAATATAACTGTGAATATCCCAAGCTTCCATTAAGTAATATACAAGCTAGTATGATACAATAATGGCCTATAGGGCATAAACACTAACAATCACCCACTTGCACTAGGTCCATGTACTGGCATATCGCAGACCTATCATCTCGAATAGCCTCTCGAACTGTGTCTGAGGAATGGCCTTTGTGAATGGATCAGCAATGTTATTCTCCGTATTTACTCTCTTTACCTCGATCTCCCGGCGATCTACGATCTCCCTGATCAGGTGATACCACCTTAAGATGTGTCTGGACTTCTGATGGGACCTGGGTTCCTTCGCTAAAGCTATATCGCCGTTGTTGTCGCAATACAGAGGTATTGGACCAACACTGGTAGGAACCACCTGAAGTTCTGTGAGGAACTTCTTCATCCAGACAGCTTCTTTTGCGGCATCGCAAGTAGCTATGTACTCCGCTTCCATTGTTGAGTAAGCAACGGTGTCCTGCTTGGAACTCTTCCAACAGACCGCTCCTCCATTGAGGGTAAAGACATAACTCGACATGGACTTGGAGTCATCCTTGTCACTCTGGAAGCTGGAGTCGGCAAAGGCCTCGATCTGGAGGTCTTTTCCGCCATACACCAAGAACATCTCCTTAGTTCTCCTCAGGTACTTGAGAATGTTCTTTACTGCTATCCAGTGCTTCTCCTCTAGGTTTGCCTGATACCGGCTTACAACGCTCAATGCGTATGCTACATCTGGTCTGGTACATAACATCGCATACATTATAGAGCCTACAGCAGAAGCGTAGGGTATAATCGACATGCGATCCCTTTCCAAATCAGTCTTGGGAGACATCTCTTTGGAGAGGTTGATTCCGTGACAAGCCGGTAGGTTACCGCGATATATAATATCGCGAAATGAAGTAGGGCACATATGTGATATGTGCGGGACTTTGATTAAATATGTGTATGTGATACCGTATTCTAATCTCGCGATATATAATATCGGTCGTCTATATGTAATATAACCAGGTTATTGAATCAAGTGTTGATTCGATAAATTGATATACATATAAATGATATTAGTCGGTTATATATGATATAGCCGGATTATTGAATCAAGTGTTGATTTAATAATTTGATATATAATTATATATTTGATATATTAATATATATTAACTAATATTAGCTCACTAAAGAATTTCTTCTCTTGATGTGTGTGTGTGTGTGTGTGTTACATATACTATTGTGTCATGCTAGATGATACAATAGACATGGGTGTATGAGACTCACACCAAGCCAAGAATAATGTTGGGTTTTATTATTTAAAGTAAATTCAAAATTAAGTGGAAAATGGGCATGGCTTTGATGCTTGTAGAAGTATGTAGAAGCCATGACTCATTCCACTAATTTTGTTTTACTTAAGATATTTTATAACCTAACCATTATCCTTACCCCATGGTTAAGTCTCTACATATAGTTTTGAGATATTTTCCTCATCCAAGTTCTACATAAGCTTCATCTTCTTCTTACTCTTGAAAATTCTAGAGTGAAAAGATAAAGAGAAAAAGAATTCTAAAGTAAGCAAAATTCCTACTTCATCAATCTATACCAAACTATCCCTTTAGTATAGGTTGTTTTCTCCACTAATTCTTAATTAGTGAAGATGTAGCTTGAGTTAGAGATTCTTCAAGGTGAATCATCTTTGGCCTCAAATATCCTTAAGCAAGCTCGTTCTTTTCTCCAAGTGGAGCCTACAAAGAGTTCTAGGGACTACTGCTTGGAGCTTTAGAAGTGAAGGACCGGTCTACAAAGGTTGTATTCTCTTTTCACTTAGTGTAAAGTTTGTTTATTAGCTTATAAACTTTATTTTTATAGTTCGATTTTAGGATGGCATGCATTAGAACACTAGATTTTTAAAATTGTATACTCGATACTTCTTAAAACCTAGTAGTGGTGCTAAGCTATACTTTCACTTTTGAGGCTGATTTTACTCATGAGTATCATATTTTCATGATGGGTCTTATATTATATAGTAGCCGAGCACGACTGATCTGAGAACAGTACCTGAGTATTTTTTCTTGCAAAAAACGTTTATTAAGAGTTTTTCAAAAAGGAGCTATAGTCTCGCTATTTCCTACGTGCTCATAGTGACACGGACTTTTACAAGGAGAACCTTTTGGGATATTTCAAAAAAGCGGGACGTATATTTTGAGCAAAACATATATAGACATATACCTATTTCTTTACCAAATGAGTGTCCTCCACTTGTACTGTGAGTTACGCATCCCACGGCGATTCACGAAAGATTGTGCATGTGTTTTATTCAGTTTTTAGAGAGTTTTACAAGGATGCGTACTATATATGTATTATGATTTTGACTGTAGTATATTTGGATTTCAGCAATGGATTTCGAGACTTGCATTTCCATTATAACTCCTATGATTGCGTGACGCTTGACGGAGTTTCGATTTTGAGTTTCGCACTTGTTTTCATGCGCATATGGTGCGCTGTGGTATTTCTATGTATTCCATGATTTCGAAGCCCCGTTGATTTGACTGATTATTGAAATGTTTTAGTATTTGGGGGTTTTAATTTAAATTTGAGTACCGAATTTATTTAAGCGGGGAAGATTGTAACATTTCAGAAATATAAAATATTAATTTTGGAATTTAAATAATAAAATAATATATTTCACGAAAACTATTCGATTACGAATTTGGGTTTTCATAAAATGGTATAATTATATATCAATATTTGGAAAATAATTAGAGGTTAATATGCATTATTAATTATAAAGGCATTTATTGGATTTGGAAATTTTATAAATTATCATGCAATTATTTATATGCAAGTTATGTTAAACTTGATTAGTGCACTGCTAATCATGATTAAACCAAATCTATCTTTTAAATAACCATGGCTAGTGCACATGACATGTTATGTTGATTCATGCATGGTTTCGTTGTTATTTGTTGTTGTTTTGTATTTGTTGATATTTGGCTTTTAAAAGAAATGAGAAAAGAAAAGAAGAAAAAATGGGAAAAGAGGGAACAAGATAGCAAGGGGGACCATAAGGCATGAGCATGAAAGAGCATGAGAGAGAGGGGGGGTCTTCCCTTGACCATGGACT
This sequence comes from Agapanthus africanus, assembly GCA_030015575.1. Taxonomy (NCBI): domain Eukaryota; kingdom Viridiplantae; phylum Streptophyta; class Magnoliopsida; order Asparagales; family Amaryllidaceae; genus Agapanthus; species Agapanthus africanus. The sequence goes on along the minus strand of CM057348.1, from coordinate 12,356,761 downwards.
TCCTTCTTCACTTCACCTCATTTTCTTCAACTCTTCTTTCATCTTTCTTCTTCACCTCATCCTCCACCTCCACTACATCCTCCACAAACACCTCAAAATCTCTCCTCACCTTCTCAAAAAAGGTGCACTACCTCATCCTACACCCACTGGTGAGCTCAAGTTTGTATTTTGAGCAACTTACACCATCTTGGAACTTTCTTCAGTTGCTCCAAGAGGTAAAGCTTTCACCTTCTTTTATGTTATTTAGTTTCTTAACTTCCTAGTCATGTTTAGTGTCCGATTTTGTTAGATTAGCGACATTGGAAATTTCTAGAATGTGTTAGTGCATAAATGGACTAATAGGGATGTAAATGAGGTTTAGTTAGTGAACCTAGAGCTATTAGTGATGATATTCTGGCTAAACTTGAGACTGGAACCCTAAAACACGAACTTAGAATTTTCCCGATATCGGCTTTTGAGGATTTGTGATGATCTATTAGGATCTGTTTTGACCCGAGAGCTCCATAAAATAAGTTCCCATCACAGTGAGACGTGCATGCTACATAGATTTTTCCCCAGATACCCGAAGCCCTACCTTCAAACCCAGGCCGCAGATTTATTCATTGTGGCCGCAAATTGCGGCCACACTGTGGAGTCTAGGATTGAGTTTTGGTCCATGATTCTCTTATCTGATATGTAGACCTACCCTATATGCAAAATCTCATAATTTGACCTAAGGTAGAATCTGGGAGTGATTTTTCATGTTGCTGATTTCAGGTTTCCGATTTTTGAAAACTTGGTTTTGGTATTTGAGTTTGGATTCGATCGTCGGACGTTTGGACGTCAACGCAGAGGGTTAATTGGTTGTTCTTGCATGCGTAGGCTATAGGTTCTAACCTATGAGCACTTTGTGTGCCGTATCGGTTTTCAGACTTAATTTTAATATCATTATAGTATGCATTGATTTGTAGGTACTTTCGTGTGGACTTCCGAGACGACGAAGGAGATCAAGATGTTCATCGACTTCGAATAAGCAAGGATATTGCAGGTGAGTAGATCTATATCTACGAGGAAAGTCGGGTGGATGTCGTCAGCGAAAAATCGCTCGGTAAGTCCCAAAGGTAAGTTGAGATAGAATAGAGAGAAAAAGAGTATATCTTATAATGTTTGATTATATTGTTAACGCTGTTGTTTGTTGCTTGGTACAGAAAATGCCAGTGTATACGAGAGGACTCCCACTATTCCGAAGACTAAGTTATATGGAGCATAAGGAACCGTTCAGTTACGGTACAACGGCAATGGATATTCAGGTTAGGTGTATTATGGTTACAGTCTCGTACCGCTTTTAACACCTTCCGTACCAATCTACCCCTTATAAACGCCGCGATGTCTTAATTGTATTATTTGTATTGTTTGTTATATATATGGATGGCTTTCTGAAACCATGATATCAGTAAACATGATGGATATAAATGGAGAGTCATGTGGACGGAGTATATACATGGTTCGGTTCAGTCAATACAGATTGATATAGATTGAATAGATGAATTCATGTTGAATTGTATTTTATACTTGAATCACATTTAAGTCAGATTGATTAGATTGAGACTCAGTCTGAGTCAGACACTTTGAAAAGAACTTGAAATCCTGAATTATTTTTAATGTTATCGGTAACTGCTGCATATGGACGGTAGGATTTGTGTCTTTTTCCAAGACAATTACCGTGTTGATAACACCGTTTGTTAGATTGTCTATCTTAAATAGGCAAGCACCCATATCTCCGGCTCCCTGAGGCTCAAGAGACCGGTCCCGCTTAAATCTATGTTTACTAGGGTCCTTATTGTAATTTAATATAACTTGAAAGGGTTTTATGTAAAAATAGTTTGATATAATTTTCAAAATACATCTCAAGTATTTAATTATCGTCTTTAGGGTTTTCATAGATGTATATTTTATAAAAGTGAAATTTCTAGTGAGTAAAACCTAGTTTTCATAATATATGGTATTTTATTGAAATATTGAAATAATGTTGTATTTGGATGGTATTTTCATGTAATGGTGATTCTTTTGATTTAGAAAACTTGGAATATTTATATAATTAAAATAGATATTTTGATAATAAATATATATATTTAATGAAAATAAATTTTATTTATTTTCTTGTGGAAATCTCATTTTCTAAAGAAAAAATGTATAAAAATTCCATCGAGATAGAATGCTCCTTTCGAAGGTCTGCATCTCGCTCTACTAGGCCCGAGGACGTGTGATAACCCGCACCATCCTGAACGGGATCCCTAAAATGGGTTGTAGATATACAATTGCAAGGAATTGTTTAATACATCTTTTTAAAAAAATGGTTTTGTAAGTTGATGGTATTTATTTGTAAAGTCGTGTTATCCTATGAATATATTCCCAAAACTTCATCGTGCTATGTCAAAAATATATGTTGTGATGAGGTAGGTCATTACCTCGTGAGTTATCTAAAGGTAATACAAGTTTTATGTTGTTTTATGTCGTAAATGAAATATGTGGTATTTTACCGTAAAAATACAATAAAAATTGCATAAAAGAATATTTTGAGATGAAACTTGTTTTAATAGGGTTTTTTTTATGTATGTTAAACATTATGTGATAGTATGGAATTTTATTGATTAAGAAAAGTATAGTTTTATAGAAAAACCGAATCGGAAGTCAGCGCTTCCGTCAGGTTTTAGAATTGCAAGTTTTTTAGAAGAAGAAGAAGAGAGGGGGAGAGGGGACTTACTGGCTTTTGGACTAGAGGATAGAGAGATGAAGCTACGGAAGGTCTCGGGGCGTCGTTTCATCGCCGGAAACTCCTTGGAATGTCGCCGGAACTTCGCCCTTCGCTAACTCCACTTGCACACTAAAGGAACTTAAGAATTTTGGAGAGTTTTGACAGGGAATTTCTGAGTGAGGAAGGATGAAATATTGTGTGGTATTTATAGGGGAGATTAGGGTTTAGGGGGTGAAAGAATGCATTAAAAATTGCATTAAAATTTGGATTTAAATGGTGTTTTATTGCTCTCTGGATGAATGCAGAGAGATTTAACAATGTGCGGTTAGTGGGGTAGCTGAAGAGGTGCAGGGGGCAAAAATTCAAGGCATTACCGACGGGGGAGACCGGCGGTACCGGGCTTTTAACATGTTTCGCCGGTCTAAAACCGGCGGAATTGCCTCAGATCGTTGCCACGTGTCCCTGTCGTCTCGTATACCCTTGTGTACATGTTTGTTTATTCTGTGACTCTTCATTCTACGTGTAGTGCACGTGCAAATCCTTGGACTTCTAAAAGATTAAAAGAAAATTAAATAAAAAGATAATGTGGCTGGGGGATTCGATAACATGGGCTATGTCATAGCAGTGCAAGGCTTTACCAATGAGCTACAAGTGCTTTATTGCCGTTCTAAAATAAAATAAATACTTATAGTATACACATGATTGCAATTACCCCAATTGTACATTAACTTTTAAACAATTTTCTGTATATTGAAATTGGAGTTGTTACAGTCTACCCCCCTTAGAAAAATTTAGTCCTCAAAATTTACAATTTATTTTAAGGACCAGTTTACAAATAAATGAGAGTATCTTGCACTCATCTCATCTTCTCTTTTCAATGTTGATTCTCCTGGTGTGTCTTTTCTCCATATCACTTGAACTAAGTTGACTTCCTTATTCCGAAGTGACTTCACTTTTCTATTCAGAATCTCAACAGGTTGTTGCTCACAAGATAAATCTGGCTATACAGTGAGCTCGGAGTGATCAAGAATATGGCTGGGGTCACTCACATACCTTCTGAGTTGGGATATATGGAACACATTGTGCACTCCTTCCAATGAAGGTGGAAGTGTCAAGCGATAAGCCACTTCACCGACTCCTTCGAGTATGTCGAATGGTCCAATGTACCTTGGACTAAGTTTACCCCGTCTTCCAAAATGGATCACTCCACGGTTCGGAGATATCTTCAGAAATACATGTTCTCCCGGTTGAAACTCCAAGTGACGGCGCTTTGCATCAGCCCAGTGCTTCTGTCGATCTTGGTCTATGCGTATTCTTTCCCTGATAGTATGAACCATGTCAACAGTTGCTACTATTATCTCAGGTCCAAGGAGTTCTCTATCTCCGATGTCGTCCCAACTTAATGGCGATCGACACTTCCTTCCATTAAGTGCTTCAAAAGGTGCCAATTCTATACTTGCTTAGTAGCTGTTGTTGTATGAAAACTCCACAATATGTAGGTGATCTTCCCACGATCCCCTAAAAACTATCATACACGCTCTTAGCATATCTTCTAAGATCTGAATAATTCACTCAGACTGACCATCTATTTGTGAATGATAAGCTTTGCTGAAGTTCAGACTTGTTCCCAAGCTAGCTTGCAGACTTTGCCAAAATTGCGATCGGAACCTGGTGTCATGATCGGAGACAATGCAAACCGGTACTCCATGTAATCTTACGATTTCCTGCATGAGTTCATGGGTATCAGAGATTGTACATTTTTGAAGATTTAAAATCTTACTTAGATTCTTACCTATATGTACTTCTTTACTAGTGTCTCAGTAGATTGACCAACTTGAAATGGGATGAAGTGCGCGACTTTGTGAGTTGATCCACGATAACCCATACCGCATCGTTACCCTTCGTGCTGCGGGGAAGTGCAGTCACGAAATCCATTGTGATGTGTTGCCACTTCCATTCTGGGATAGGTAACAATTGAAGTAATCCAACAGTCCTGTGATGTCCAGCCTTTACTTGCTGATACACCAAGCATTTAGCGACGCTTCTGGCTACTTCATGCTTCATCCCATGCCACCAGTAATTTTGACGTAGATCTTTGTACATCTTTGTACCTCCAGGGTGTACTGAATAAGAAGAGCTGTGAGCTTCTTTCATCAACTCTTCTCACATAGTACCTTTTGGTACACACAATCTACTGCCGTATCTCAAAGATCCGTCTTCATGGATGATGAAGTCTATTCGAAGTCCACTTTCCACTTGTTCTCTGATCTTTTGCAACTTAGAATCACTTGTTTGAGCTGCTTTGATCTGATTGACAATGGTAGATTGAACTTGTAAGTTCATCAAACTTGAAGCGTTACCTGGCATGACTACTTCAATCTCCATCTGATGCAACTCTTGTTGAAGCTTCCACTGTGCGGTGAGGCTTAATGCTAACGGTTGGCGACTAATGCATCACGTACTACATTCACCTTCCCTGGGTGATATTGCAGGTTGATATCAAAGTCCGCCATGAGTTCTAACCATCTTCTCTGCCGCATATTCAACTCTTTCTGAGTAAATACATATTTCAGACTCTTATGATCTGTGTATATGTCCACTCGTTCACCAAGAAGATAATGGAGCCAAATCTTAAGAGCAAAAATTACGGCCGCCAACTCCAAATCATGCGTCGGATAATTACGCTCATGAATCTTCAGCTGTCTTGAAGCATAAGCCAAAACTTTACCGTGCTGATGTAGAACACATTCTAATCCCTTACCGGATGCATCGCAATGCACTACAAAACCTCCAGATTGGTCCGGTATGACGAGAATAGGCACCGATATCAATCTTGACTTGAATTCTACGAAAGCTTGTTCGCATGCTTCTGACCACACGAATTCTTCATCTTTTACGTGTGAACTTGGTCAGGGATGTTGCTATCTTCGAAAATCCTTCAATGAACCTTCTGTAATATCCTGCTAGACCTAAGAAACTTCGAATGTCCTTCACTAACTTCAGTGTCGGCCATTCAATTACTACTGAAACTTTAGATGGATTTACAGAGATTCTATCACCTGATACAATATGTCCGAGAAAACCAACTTGATCTAGCCAAAACTCGCATTTTCTGTACTTGGCATAGAGTTGATGTTGTCGTAGAGTTTCCAGGACAATTCGTAGGTGCTCGGAATGTTCCTTTCGACTCTTAGAATACACCAGGATGTTGTCGATGAAGATGACAACAAACCTGTCTAGGTACTCTCGGAAAACTTGATTCATTAAGTTCATGAATTTAGCCGGTGCGTTGGTTACTCCAAATGGCATCACAAGAAATTCGTAATGACCATAGCGAGTTCTGAATTTCGTTTTATGGATATCATATTCCTTGACCTTCACCTGATGATAACCCGAACGAAGATCCAACTTGGAGAAAACGCAAGATCCACTTAGCTGATCGAACAGATCGTCGATGCGTTGGAGTGGATACTTGTTCTTTATAGTTACATCGTTCAGAGCTCTATAATCAATGCACATTCGATATGAACCTTCATTCTTCTTTACAAGCAGAACTGGCGATCCCCAACTTGAAGTGCTAGGACGAATCCATCCTTTCGCCAATAATTTGTCCAACTGAGTTCGGACTTCCTTCAAACCTTCCGGACTTAACCGATATGGTGCTTTGATCATCGGTTGTGCTCCAGGTATTAAATCAATGCTGAATTCAAGAGCTCGATTGGGAGGCAAACCTGATATGTCTTCAGGAAACACATCGTCAAACTCTCGAACTATTTCTGGCTTTGATCCTTCCTCCGCTTGAATTGCTGCAATCACTGCCATCTTTGGTTTTGCATTGTACGTACTTGGCTCCAGGGTACGGTCTCCACTTTTGAAATAGAAGACCGGATGCTCTTGAATCTCGAATACTACCCTCCTTTGACGACGGTCAATGGTAGCATAGATGTTCCGAGCCAATCCATACCCAAGACGACATCGAAATTCGGTATGTCCGGCACCTTGAAGTCAATATATAATTCTCTGCTGCAGACGACCACTGGACACAGATCGTATCCCATTACTGCCTTTAGAATGCCGTTCCCCGAACCGACATTCCAGCTGGATACGAGAGGTTTGAATGGAATCACATGAGTTCGGATGAACCGTTGTGACATAAAGCAATGAGATGCTCCAGTATCGAAGAGTGCTAATGCAGGGAGTAAGGCTACTAAGATTGTACCTAAGTTATGTGGGATAGTTTTAGGTATAAGGAAAATATATGGGCATGTATAGATAGAAAATAAATCTTGATGGGAAAGTGTTACCAGTAATGACTTGGCCGGTGGCTTCAGCCTCTTCCACAGTCATTGTGAAAGCATGTCACCTCGGCACATTCCTTCTTACTGGAGGAGCATTCATCTGTCCGTTCCTTGGTCCTTGAGGTATGTTCCGTTGAGCTTGATGGAACTGACGAGGAGGAGGTGCAGTCGGTCCACGAGGAGGTGGAGTAGGTAGTGCGAGTCATAGAGCAGGTGCCTGGATGGCTGGGCGCTGTTGGTAAGTGATTGTTGGCCTAGGTGCAGCATTTGGGTTATGTATCCGAGGACAAGACCCAATGTCATGAGCAGCTGAGCCGCAGACTAAGTAAAGGCGATTTTCACGCAGGAAGTCTTTCACCAGATGTCTATCTCTTCTGCAATAGGTACAAAAGGCTGGGTTGGGCCGGTTGTTCGGTACTCCCGGTCTCCTGGGTACAAATGGTAGCCTTGAAGAGGCTCCTTCTGTCATCTGAGTGGCAGGGTGCTTCATCCCGGCAGATTGAGATCTGCCCCTCATCTTCACTACTGCCTCATATCAGCGGGCATATTTCAGAGCCAATTCGTGGGTCGGGAAATCCCCTGTAGCTAAGGCAGCTTGGATTTCTGAATCTAAGCCTTGCTGAAACCGTCTGGATCGATATCAGCAGTTGGTATCAGATGTGCCGCGAACCTGTTAAGGTATTTTGTTAGCTATGTAATATGTCTTATTAGGAAATCGAATATTGAGACATATCTTACCTACTGAGCATGGTAAACTCAGCGTCATACTCATCTACTGACTTGGTCAACATCGAACCCTGTTGTACATGAATAAACTGCTGCTCCATGTCGAATCGGGTAGTCTCTAGAAAGTATTTCGCGTCGAACATATCGCGAAACGTCCTCCATTTGATAGGTTGGTCAAGATGGCTTTCTTCCGTCTTCAACCAAACCCGTGCATTGTCAGTGAGCTGCAGCTTTGCAACTCGAACCCAGACTATCTCTGGCACTTATACCGCTGCCAGATCGTCTTCAATACTTTGAGCCCACTCCTCAGCTTTGTTTACCCCAATCAGAGCAAAGCTCTGCTTGGAAAATTTAAACTTTAATAACTGAAGCAACGCTTCAGATTCTTTGCGCTGCGCGCAGAGCGCCACGTGTCAAAATCAGACACGTTAGCGCAGGGAGCGCAGCGCCCAAGACGGCACGCCCAATCAGAGCAAAGCTCTATTAAAGGAAGCAACGCTTCAGTTGCGTAAGCACTGCGCTGCGCGACACGTGTCAGCGCAGATGCGCTAGCGCAGTTGCGCTGCGCACTGCACTGCGCGACACGTGTCAGCCAGATGCGCTAGCGCAGTTGCGCTGCGCTTTGCGCTGCGCGACAAGTGTCAGCGCAGATGCGCTAGCGCAGTTGCGCTGCGCTGTGGGCTGCGTGACACGTGTCACGCGCTGGGGCATCTGCGCCAAACAGAATTAAATTTCCAAGAAATCTTTTCTGTTCTTGTTAAAACAAGAAGATTTTCTTCTGCAAAGCAGAAGCCCTTGGATCAAAGATCCAACGGTGGGGAAAATTCCCCAAATCACTCAGAGAAAGATCTCTTTAACAAATTTAACTAATTTATGGGCACTATAAAAAGGACCCCAGACCTCAATTAAAAAGGAGAGGAACATTTTTCTCAAAAAAAAAGTGAGAGAGAACTCTGAGAAACTTCTTAAGAATAAAAAAGGTAAAAACCTTTAGAAAAAGAGAAAGTTCTCTTATGAACAGATCATAGATCTAAAAACAAGATCAATGATCTTTAATAAAAATAAAATAATATAAAATAGTGCTTTGCACTTTTCATGAACCTTTGGTTCTCTGAGATAAGAAAAACAAGAAAAAACTTATTTTTCTTTGATCTAAATTAGATCAAGAAATCAAATAGTGCTTTCCACTTCTGTTCTTGAATCTAAAAGATTCTTAGTGCTTTGCACTTGCAAACTGCGCTGTTGCGCTCTTGGGAGAACGCCACGTGTCAGCATCTAAACCACTTGCGCTACGCGCTCTTGAAATAAGAGCTTTGCTCTCTGGAGTTGGCGCAACTCACCAGAGCGCGCCACGTGTCAGCAGCGCAACAGCGCAGCGCACTGTTACGCTTGCGCTCACCAGAGCATGACACGTGTCCTCGCCATAAGCGCTTGCGCTCAGTGATTGGCGCAAAGCGCCTAACAAATGCAATGCATTTTAATGAAGGGCCAGGCCCAATTAAAAGACCAAACAGGCCTAATTAAATTGATGCTCTGCATCATTTATAAATGGGCAAAGCCCAAACAAAATAATAAAATACTATGCAGATGCCTTGCAGAGCCCAAAATAAATTGATGCTCTGCATCTTTTATGGGCAGAGCCCAAACAAAAAAAAATAGAAGTAATGCAATGCATTATTTAAGTGTGGGCAAAGCCCTAGCACAGGTCTAATAGACTAAAAATAAATAAAATGTTGAACATTTTCAACTGGACTTAGCCCAATTCTGGCCGTAAGTCCTTAAATTAAATTGAACTGAGCACAAATGCTCTCTCAAATCAATTTATATCCGGTTCGAGGGTACATCTCCGAACTCCTTTGACATCCATCGTTGTAATTCCTCAACGACGTCAAAGAGGTGACGGGTCCCAACGACCACACATCAATACGGACTGCGGGGTCCTTAAACTCGTGGACCGAGACGTCCCTAAACTAATATTGGACCGAAACGTCCGTAAACTAATATCGGACCGAAACGTCCCTAAACTAATATCGGACCGAAACGTCCCTAAACTGGCGATGGACCACCACGTCCCTAAACTGGCGATGGACCACCACGTCCACAAACTGGAGCATGGACCGCAACGTCCCTAAACTACCTATGGACCACTACGTCCCTAAACTGGAATAATAGAGCCTCCAAATGCTCTTTTGCCGGATCTAAACGATCCCGTTTAAGTTGATCTTAGCCCCCAAACACGGCTAACGTATCCTTAAACATTCAAACGGACTATAAAACTCCAAATCAACCTTGGTTCAAGGGTACATCTCTGAACTCCTCTGACATCTGCCGTTGTAATCCTTCAACGACGTTAGAGAGGTGACGAGTCCCGATGGCCAGATATTAAATGGATTATCACGTTAGGTTGATCTTAGTCTAAAACAGGACTATCGTATCCTTAACGAACGTTTAAGTTGATCTTAGCCGCAACGCGACTAATGCATCCTTAAACTAAAAACACCAAACCCAAATCTAAGTAAATACGGATTTAGACTAATCCACGTCCTACGGGCGATGGCATTACTCAGTCTCCATATACAATCCACGGGCAACCACAAACAAAACAAACACACACGACACGAAGTGAAATTCTGGAGAAGGAGAAAGTTGTTACCGCGATGCGGTAGCGTAATTAACTGCAGGGGCTTGCGCCTGCAGGGAAGAGCATCCCCACAATCAAAAACCCCTCAAGCGAGGGGGAATCTGACGAAATCTGCTACATCGGCCGCATCCGTCTAAACCTCCGATACACGGTGCCATAAATCAACTTGGCATCTTCGGAGAGGTGGACGGATAAAACCAAATAGCATCTGCCCCGAATCTCAGCGTCAGGACATCGCGGTCCTGTGCGCCGCCTTTCGGAGGGGAACAGATTCTGGCACGCCCGGTGGGACCTCTTCCTCTTTCCACTCCACACTTCGTGTATCGTCTTCGCGAACCAATCGCGGTTTGTTAATGGTTGCCTTCGGATTTCAAGTTACTAAGATTTGGTCTTTTGCCTGGCGCAGAACTCAAGATTCAATGGCCTCTAACTGCACCAACTGCTCGAAGTGCCACTGCAACGGACGCTCCACCTCACCGGGAGGTGTAGCATATGGGCCCCAAGCGGCTTCCTTCCTCACTCTGCTGGTAGATCAGGTGATCCAAGCCACCACTGGTCTGTTCTTTGGGACCATGATCCCACCTACAAGCTTCCCTACGCCAATACCTGCACCGGAAGTGAACAAGAAGTCGGTCTTCGACCGGCTCACTGCTACGACGACCCTTGTCAACGGGTCGCCCACTACCAGACCGACAGCCTCTGTTTTCACCAGGCTAAATCAGAACTCTAAATTGGCTGTCCCGAGGAAGGCAATAGCTGTTGCTCCAGAAGTCGTCAAGGCGGCTTCCCCTGTCAAAGAGTCAGTCTTTTCAAGACTGACGATTCCTGCTCCTGCCCCTGCTCAAGGATCCGTCTTCGGCAGGTTGAATATCACCCCTCAAAAGACAACCTCAGTCTTTAAGAGGTTAACACCGGCGGCGCCTCATTCAGACAGGGGGCAAAAAGAAACTATCTCAATCTCTGAGCCAATCCCAACGGCTCGCCGTGCTCGACGTCGCCATTGGCAACGAGTGAGGAAGGCAGGGGGCAACTCTCCCTCAGGGCTAACTCCACCGGCTCCAGTGGTGGAAGTCAATGCTGCTGTTCCAACTGGGAACAGCTTTGAACTGCTGAGGAGGATACGGAAGAATTCTCCAACCGCTACACTGAAAAGATCTCCTCTGCCCGCGGAGAAAGTCCCAGAAACAAAGCAAGAACAGCCCCCTCAACGACTGTCCTCAAGAATTTATAAAGTTTGGCGAAGGGTTCAAGACTCAGTGATCGACCCAGATCACTCTCGTCGACAAAAGAAGGCGAAAGTGCAAAAAGACAAGGACTGCCCTATTAAACAGCAGGGGACGGCAGCTGCAAGGCTGCCCCCTTCAACGGTGCCTTCAACCTCAACGGCCCACAAAAGAAGGAGGCCAGAGAAAACTCCCGCGTCAGCGGCAAAAGTTAAAAATAGTGAACCTAAACGCCCCAAGTCAGGAGGCATAACAGTTCATACAGTTTACATGGCATCGGGAAAAGAAGATAGCCGTATATCAACAGGTCATAGACCGCACACGAGGTCAGTGACCAAGGCTTAGGAGCAGCAGCAGAAGCTCCAAGAAATGATGAACGCTATGGCCGTGCTTACAGGGCCAAAAGAAACCCCTGAAACATCCTCGGACGAGCGTCAAGAACAAGAAACGGACGCCGAATTCCTTCGATGCGTACTAGAGAAGAAAGATAAAGAAGCTGCGGAGCAGGCAGCCAACATAAAGAAGATGGCCCTCCTGTTCCAGGATATGGTGGGTATGATGATTCAACAAGATCCACCTGCTGAAGATCCCCCCATCATTCTTGAAGACGATAGGGGAGAGACGTCGAATCCTCCACCAGTTCTGTCCACAGCTAAAGATGATACAATCTCCAAAGCTGATTTGGATGAATACATTGCCCAGCAAATACGGGTTCATCATGCAACCGAAACAGCCGGCCAGGTCGTGAAAACGGGGAGACCATATCCGAGTTGGTACGATCAAATCAAGTACCCGCCAGGTTATACGATTCCCAAGTTCCATGTCTACAAAGGGACGGGCAATCCTCATCAGCATGTTGCCCAGTTCAGGGCACTCTGCGGCAACACCGGCGGTGACGACAAGCTTTTGCTTCGCCAGTTTGTTGGAAGTTTATCAGATACGGCGTTTGAATGGTACTCTGAACTCCCGAACGAATCTATCAAAACCTTCGCGGAGATGGAGCTACTGTTTACTCAGCGTTTTGCAAGCGCCAGTGAACGTACCCCGATGACAGCACTGATTAACGCCAGGGTAAAACCAGGCGAGACGTGGGTTCAGTACGCTATACGATGGCGGAACTTATGGTCAAAGTGCGAACAGCGCATTGAAGAAGATCCCGCAGTGGGTATGTTTGTGGGAACCCTTGATCCACAGGCAACCATCTCACAATTTATGATGTTCTTCAAGCCAACTACCTTCCAGGCCTTGATTGACAAACTAGCGCAAATGGATCAAATGGGCCATAAACCCCCTCTTCCAAGGCCGGACTCCCGAAATGACAAAGGGAAGGGAAAAGCGATCGTTGTCGCTAATGCTCAACAACAACCGAGCGACTCGAAGCCGGTTGCTCGTCAAAATAATATGCGCCCTTACGTGCCCCTTGAGGATAGGATGGGACGTCCTTATTCCTTTCCCCGCGATAAAACAAGGAGGTTATTCGAGCTGGCGTTGCGCAACAGACTCATAAATCTGCCGGATCCAAAACGTCCGTTGCAACCAAGTGATATCAACGAGCCCAACTACTATCCTTATCATCGAGTACTAAGCCATCCGATCGAAGATTGCTACGTTTTCAAGAATTGGTTTGAAAACCAGTACCGACAGGGCAAGTTCGCGTTATCTGACAAATGGAAGGTGAATCCCCCGCAGCCCCATACCTCTAAGGAGACGAATACGCAGGGGGCAACATGCTCCGTCATTGAAGAAGCTCCTTGGGAGGTTGTATTATCAACCAAGACAAAGAGGATGCTAAATGATCTTCAGACATGTCCAGCGATCAAGTGGAAGAACCCGTTGGAACCGCAAGTCATTGAAGGGATGTTGAAGCCACGTTCAACTCCAAAAACCGATGGTGGCGGTTCAAACACTTACAGTCAGCCGTCAAAATCTTCGAAAAAGAAGAAGAAGAAATCTAAAAAGCCCGTGAAGCCTGGCGACAAGCGCACGGACTTACAAAAGCAAATTGACGCGCTGGATGAATACAACCAAAAGGCACGGATTCCCATTACGCTCCAAGAATTCCTCAACCACGTCTTTCAAGAGGAAGGTGAGGGAGAAAGTTCGTCAGATGAAGCTGAAGAATGCGTGACGAGCTGTCATATGATTTCCCATTCGAACGATGAGGAGAACCCTTGTACTGAAACGCTGGGGGCAGATTCTGAACCAAAAGTTCTGGGGCCATCAGATGAAGTAATTGACGCATTCCTTAATGAAGCTCGGTTGAAAAGTAAAGCTGATCGGGAGCTCGAGGCGGTTATATTCGAAAGGGCCAAACGCCAACGACTTGATGAAGGAGCTGAAACGATCCCGGTGGAGCTAAACACCTCCGCTACCGACAAAAGCCAATTCAAGATGAGAAAGAAGTTTGCTAAGGCCATATCAATGGGCATGAAGCTACCATCCTCTGAAGAAATTACTGGTGAAATAGAAACGCACCCCTCCTATTGCTTATATCATCAAAAGATCTCGCACCCCACTCAAGAGTGCAAAGCTTTCGATAGATGGTGGCAAGGATACGTTGCTCATCGACAACGCTTTAAACGGGAAAAGCGCAAAACTCGTCGAGAGCAAAGGAATACGACCGAAGGGCTCAAAAGAACTACCGGCGATTGTCGCATGGTTAACACTGGCGGGCCACAAGTGCCTACATTCGGGAGCGATTCTGATGAAGAGCTGGAACTTTCCGCTCTCTTTAAAGAGTCCACTTCGGAAAAAGAAGAAGAACCGAAGGTTTGCGAAAATATCCGGCTACGTAATCGCACGTTGCCCGAAAAGAACCTCGGACCCTCGAACAGGAAAGATAAAGGGAAAGAAAATGTCTCTGAAGATATCGTCTTAGATGACCAAGTGGTGGAAGAGCTAGCTGCCAAAGACCCACCAAAGAAGAATAAGGTGGATTACAACGTCTTAGCGCATCTGAGGAAGCTACCCTCACAGCTCAGCATTCTTGACGCCCTTTTGTTATCAAAGGAGGCGAGAGATTCGTTAATTGAGGCGCTCCAAGACCTAGAACAATTCCAAGCATGCCTGGCCGAGGAAAAGATGAAGGATGAATTGGAGGAAGTGCACACGGCCGATGTCACTTTCGGCGACGAAGACCTTCTCCTTGGGACGTGCGAACACAATCGCCCCCTCTATGTCTCAGGATATTGCCATGATATAAAGATAGGCAAAATCTTGATCGATAACGGATCGTCTGTTAACCTACTCAACGTGCGGGTGTTGAAGGAAATCTGCATGAGCGTCCAGCACCTTGCTCGGGACAAGATCACTATCTCCGGGTTCGACTCCCAATCGTCAAAAACTCTTGGATCTGTGATACTGACGCTACGCTTTGGGCTACTCGTCACGGACATTAAGTTCCACGTCATAGACGCCAAGACATGCTACAACGCTTTGCTCGGCCGGCCATGGTTACACGAGTACAACATCATCTCTTCTACACAACATCAGTGTATGAAGTATTTTAAGGATGGTTTCGAGTATACCGTGACGGGAGAACTGAACCCATTCTCTGTGAACGAGGTTCGTAAATATGAAGATGCCAAATACTTCTTACCGGGTTTCGAAGACACAGAGAAGTGTCACAAGCCGGAGAATAAAACTAACGCTACCATCCCTGTCTTCGGCAGTGATACTGAGGAGGAAGAGGAGATGGTTTATTCGGATCCGCCCCAACACAACAAGCCGGGACCACCAGCTCATACGTTGATCTTTGGAAGGGACTCGGAAGATGAAGTCCATGCTGTATTCTCTGCTCGACCTTCAATACAAACGTCCGCTGACGAAGAGCAAAGTCTACAAGTCGCCATAGTGCCGCTTAAACACCATAAAGAACTGGATGCACTTAATATCTACAGTGTAGAAGAGTTGCAGACATTCTATATCCCTCCCAGGCGAGAGAGCGAGAAAGCAATTCTGTTTTACCGCTCTGAAGAAACCAAGGTAGAAAAAGAAATCTGGCATGGCGCGGATTCTACGCTCGACAGGCTTCAGCCTATCCGTCTTCCCAGATATTATACAGAGGGTTTGAAGAAGCTGCTGAAATGTCTAGGGATATCCTTCGAACAGACCGTTAGAAAGGCCAAATTCTATGACAGGGTCTGGAACGTTCCCGGGACTCAACGCAAACTGCCTAACGGGAGAATGGAAACAAAAGGGCTTGGATACATCCGGTCAACGAAACGAGAGTTACTGCACAGCTGTTACGTCGTCTATGACCTTAATGAAGAAGCGGATGATCAATGGGAGGACGCTAATCCTAAGCCAGTGAAAATTCCAGATGCAAAAAAGCCCAGTCCGTCGTTCGAGGAACAAATGGACAAACTTATAAAGAAAGCTGGTCAAAAAGTCCGAGATGATCACAACCGTGAGACGGCCATCTATGAGAAAGCCAAGACGCAACGCCTTCTCCAACAGGCCGTAAAGGATGAAAATACCGCTCCTTGTCAACCTGTTATAAAGAAAGCTCGGCGTAAAAGCAGAAATAAGTCGAAAGGCCAAAAAGACGCTCAGCAACAACAAGGCGGGGCTAAGAAACCACGCAAACGGAAGGCGAGCATTATTGATCTATCCCTCACGAAGAAAATGAGTCGAGCATACTCTTTTCCTCGAGACAAGATGAAGAAGATACTTGATCTTGCTCTAAAACATCAAATACTTACATTGCCGGAGTCTAAAAACCCTGAACAAGCGGGCGAAGTCTCACACCCGGACTATTGCTCTTACCATCGAGTAATAGGGCACCCTCTCGAAGACTGCTTCACCTTTAAGAATTGGGTCGAAGATCAGTATCAGCTTGGCAAGTTCGCTCTATCCGACAACTGGAGGGTAGCACCGCCACAGAAGCACGAGCCCAAGGCCATGAAAGGAGAACCGGTTCCACATTGGGACTGGAAGCGAATTCGCACCTGTCACATGATAACAATATCAAAAGAAGAGCCCGAGAACATGAACAGCCTTCCCTGGTGCTTCGAAAACAGCAATGAGGAGATGATCTCAGAATTTCCGCCAGCTCCGAAAGAATTGGAGGATGGAATACATACCACCGCAGATAACCTCAAGAAAATCGAGTTGGGGATAGCTGATGACCCACGGCCGACGTTTGTCAGTGAGCTGCTATCCGAAGAAAGGGTGACTGCTTTAAAGGACGTCCTTGTACAGCATAAAGATTGCTTCGCATGGAACTATTCCGAAATGCCGGGACTAGATCCAGAAATTGCTGTGCATAGGTTGGCAATATCTCCGGACGTCAAACCGGTAAAACAGGCACCGAGAAGAATGCGACTCGAGCTTGAGATGAGCATCAACGCTGAGGTCAAAAAGTTAATCGACTCTGGCTTTATTCAGGAGGTTCAATATCCTGAATGGATCGCTAACATCGTCCCGGTGATGAAGAAAAATGGAACGGTGCGCATATGCGTGGATTTTCGGGATCTCAATAAAGCTTGCCCGAAGGATGATTTCCCAGTGCCAGTCACCGAACTGATGATAGACAACACGTCTACTCACGAGGTTTTCTCCTTCATGGATGGCTCATCAGGGTATAATCAAATAAAGATGCATCCCGAAGACCAGAAGCACACAGCCTTCAGGACTCCTCTGGGTATATTCTGCTACAAGGTGATGCCCTTCGGTTTAAAGAATGCCGGCGCCACTTATCAGAGGGCCATGACGAAGATCTTCGATGACCTTATACACGAAATCGTCGAATGTTACATCGACGATCTCGTGGTTAAAAGCTAATCATATGAGGAACATCTCGAACATCTGAAGACCGTATTTCAACGCCTTCGATAATACAATTTGAAAATGAACCCGCTCAAGTGTGCATTCGGAGTTTCCTCAGGCAAATTCCTGGGATTCATTGTTCGACACCGAGGTATTGAAATAGATCCGTCAAAGATCAAAGCGATCATGGAAATGCCTCCACCAAAGACTCTCAAACAGTTGCGATCTCTCCAAGGGAAGCTCGCATACATACGGCGATTTATAGCCAATCTTTCAGGCAAGTGCCGTCCCTATAGCCACCTGATGAAGAAGGGAACCGCGTTCGTCTGGGATCAAAAATGCCAAAGCGCACTAGACGAGATCAAGCAGTACCTGCAAAACCCTCCAGTGTTGGCTGCTCCGGTTAAGGGAAAGCCTCTCATTCTTTATACAACCGCCCTCGAAGGTTCTTTAGGCGCATTATAGGCACAAGAGAACGACCAAGGGAAAGAAAGAGCACTCTACTACTTAAGTCGAGTTCTACTGAGGGCAGAAAGCAACTACTCCCCCATTGAAAAACACTGCCTGGCGTTGATCTTCGCGATAACAAAGCTTAGGCACCATGCGTTGGCGCATGAGGTCCGTCTCATTTCAAAGGTGGACCCCCTTAAATACTTGATGTCAAAGGCCATACTGACGGGAAGACTCGCTAAATGGACCCTGCTCCTGATGGAGTTCTCGATAATATATCAGCCTCTCAAGGCAGTGAAAGGCCAGGCCATCGCCGACTTCCTCGCTGAGCATCTGATACCCGCCGATTCTCCCTTGAATTGCGATCTTCCAGACGAACATGCGTTTGATGCGATCGACGGTGATAATACCCGGTGGGAGCTTTATTTCGACGGAGCGTCTTCCGTAAAGAAGCGCAAACAAAGTACCCCTATAATCAAATCGGGAGTAGGCCTCATCTTTGTAACTCCACAAGGAGGGATAATGCGCTTCGCTTTCTCCTTAACAGAGCCTAGGACAAACAATGAAGCCGAATACGAAGCTCTGATAGCGGGCCTCGAGATCGCCATCGACATGGGAATTGAAAATCTCCTCATATATGGAGATTCCCAACTGGTCGTTAGTCAAGTAAACGGCGACTACTAGACATGCAAACCAGAATTGGTGAAGTATGGTGAAAAGGTGCAACAGCTGTTGACCCAAATCCCCTCTTATACTTTGGAGAACATACCGCGCGCGGAAAACAGCAAAGCAGACGCATTGGCCAAACTTGCTAAAGAACTGGCTGACGAGAATCTCGATGACGTTAGAATCGTGGTACAAAGCCGTCGGGTGCTTGCCCCAGCAGAAATATCTCCGGAATCATCCGAAGAAAAAGGAGCGAGCGAGCAGACGACCCTGCAAGTAAAAGACTGGGAAAATACCGAGGATTGGAGAGAAATCTTCATAGATTACTTCAAGTCCCACCGAATGCCTGAAGAAGCGTCCACAAGACATCAGCTCATGAAACGAGCCCTGTCTTTCGCCTTCGTCAACGATACTCTGTACAAGAGATCGTTTGATTCTCTGTGGTTGAGATGCTTGGGACCTGACGAAGCAAAAAGGGTCGTCCAGGAAGTTCACGACGGACTCTGCGGTTCTCATCAAGCGGGCCCAAAGATGAAGTTGAAGATAAAACGGATGGGCTACTACTGGCCCACGATGATTCAAGACTGCCTCGAATATGCAAAGCAATGTCACTCATGTCAAATTCATGGGGACTTCATCCATCAGCATCCAAACCCATTACATCCAACGGTGGCTAGCTGGCCGTTCGAAATGTGGGGAACTGACATAGTCGGCCCCATCGAACCAGCATCGTCTAGAGGACATCGTTTCATCCTGGCGATGACTGACTACTTCTCCAAATGGGCAGAAGCAGTACCGTTAAGGGAAGTGAAGACGGAGAATATCCTCCATTTCTTCAAGACACACGTCATATATCGGTTTGGAACTCCGCGACGGATCATCTTCGATAACGGGCCAGCATATAGAAGCCACAAGATCAGTCGCTTTGCGCAACAGCACAATATAGACTGGAGATATTCCTCAATTTATAATCCGCGAGCTAACGGTCTAGCTGAGGCCTTCAACAAGACCTTGACGAAGATCATGAAGAAAACAGTGTCGCGAAATAAGAAAGACTGGCACGAAAGACTGCAAGAAGCTCTCTGGGCGTATCGAACTACGTTTAAAACGGCCACAAACACAACGTCGTACGCGTTGGTATTTGGGACGGAAGCAGTACTCCCCCTCGAGATAGAGTTACCCTCTCTACGAGTGGCAATCCACTACGAGCTGACAGACGAAGAGAATGCTCACCTTCGGCTTGAGGAGCTTGACGCCCTTGATGAAACCCGGCTTGTAGCACAGCAAAATCTGGAAGCTTATAAAGCAAAGATGACGCGCTCATATGAAAGATTGACCCGAACAAGGACATTCCGCCAAGGCGAACTCGTGCTAGTGGTCAAAAGGCCTATGATCCCCAATCGCGCCAAGCGGGGAAAATTCGAGCCAAACTATGAAGGCCCATACATCATAGATAAGGTCTACCAGGGTGGGGCTTATCTACTCATGGACATGCACGGTGAAAGGCCCTTCAGGCCAATAAATGGTCGCTTCCTAAAGAAATACTATGCTTAATGAGCCACAGCCTAGGTCAATGATAGACGACGACGACGACTATGTCCGCTCGCTATCTTCCTAAGCTCAAGCTTTATAAGCAGTAACCAGCCTCTCAACCCCGGACCGAAATGTCCTTAAACTAATAGCGGACCGAAATGTCCTTAAACTAATAGCAGACCGAAACGTCTTTAAACTACTACCGCAGCATATTTAGGCTGACGAAAAAAAAACATATAAAAAAAAAACAAAAAAAAACGGTATGTCCATAAGCAAAAAGGGCACGGATGAAAACCCGAAAGGGCTCCGTGAGTAAAAACAGCAGGGCTACCGGCGAGTGTTCGTGAAAACCCGAAAGGGCGCGACCTCGTAAAAAAATATATATAAAAATAAAAAGAATAAAATAAAACGGTATGTCCATAAGCAAAATGGGCGCGGATGAAAACCCGAAAGGGCTCCGTGAGTAAAAACAGCAGGACTACCGGCGAGTGTTTGTGAAAACCTGAAAAGGTGCAACCTCGTTAAAGAACACTTACAAGATCCTCTCGACCTTGTAGGGAGAAACCACCCGCGTGAGATCCTTACGACTCACAAGGGAGCAACACACTTAGGGATCCCCACGATTCCTAAGGAGAAAGTACACTTGCGAGATCCTCACGACTCGTAAGGAGAACTCTCTTATGGGACCCTCACGGTTCATAAGAATTGAAAGTCTTGAGTTACAGAGACCTAAACCTGTGCTTAAGCAACCCCCACAACTTTCGATATTGACCTACAAGTGGCTCAGTACTGACCCTTGTATACAATCCACGGGCGCGAATAAACATTTCCCTAATCAAGTCTCATCCGAGACTGGGGATATGTTCGCATGATGAACAACTCTTATAAGTCCTCTCGACTTACAAGGAGAAAACCCTCTTGTAGGATACTTACGACTTACAGAGGAACATACACTTAGGAATCCTCACGATTCCTAAGGAGAAAATACACCTACAAGATCCTCACGACTTGTAGGGAGAGATACCTTTGTGAGACCCTTACGGCTCATGAAGTTAAAAGCCTTAGACGACAGGACCCTAACCCTGGTCGCTAAGCCACCTTTGTTCAATATCGACAGAGGCAAATGATGATTCGCTCCTGGCAATATCCCAGTTGTAGCGGTGCTGATGCCGAAATCGGTGTCTAATTCCAGGTTTACGGCGGAAAGCCAGTAGGCCGCACATGCATACAAAATAGCCGAAATGATTGGGCAACTTGCAATAAAAAGCAGCAAGTAAAAATGTATGCATGCAAAATAGCCGAAATGATTGGGTAACTCACAATAAAAAGCAGCGAGTAAAAATAAAATAAACAGCCGAAATGATTGGGCACCGCGAAAAATAGCCGAAATGATTGGGCAATCGCAACCTTCGCGATATAAAAGCTGAAATGATAGAGCACCGCGGAGATGAAACAAAAAAAATGATGATAAAACTTTGGCCCTACAGTTAAGATCACATCGATCCCTGTATACAATCCAAGGGCGTAAACAAAGAGGGAACCATACTTTCCCAACAGGCTCCATCAGAAGACGAAGCCAAATCTTGACGGTTCAATCCAACTCCGAAGAAACCAGTGTCTTCAGCAAATTCCTCGACTCACGGATACAAACACTCCTTGACGAAAGCCTCCTGATCCGTGTCGACTCGCAGAGCCGCCAGTGTCTCCATGGGAAATCCTCGACTCGTTTCAAACCCCAAGGAAATGTTCCCACCAAAAATTTCTGCGCAAAAGAGTCCAAGGTATCAAATGGCAGCGATACGCTTAAGGAAATACGAACCAGTATCTTCCGGGCTGTTTTTTGACAAACTCCCGAATTAGAAATGGATAAATTCTATTTGTATCGAAAGCGTCTTGATAAAACCTTCGATTTGATATATTATGGGCCTCATAATTCATCCGGGATCAAAAGTTATGAGCAAATGTCTATGCACATGTGATTCAAGGAAGAAGATGCGAACCAGTATTTTCCGAGCTGTATTTTGACAAACTCCGGAACGAAAAACAGCTAAATTCTGATGATATTGAAAGCATCTCGAAAAGACCTTCGATTTGATATATTATGGGCCTCATAATTCATCCGAGATCAAAAGTTATGAGCAAATGTGTTATACACGTGTAATCTAAAGTAATGCTCTACTACATGGGGAATGCATTTTTTAGTCCCACATCGGGAAAAGGAGAGCTGGCTTCTCTACCACTCCCATATAAATAAGAGGGGATACCTCTTAGAAAGGGTAGAGTAAAAATCCTCAAAGGATTCAATACTCAAAGGAGCTTAGTTCTCCAAGATAGGAGCATGCTCCTCCATAATGCGCATATGCGCAAGCGCCATGTGCGCTACGTGCAACGCACGTGTGCCTGCCATGCGGCACTACGTGCAACGCACGTGCGCACCACATGAGAATATTTAATAATATTAAAAGGAGCTTGTTCTCCATATATAGAAGCTTTGCTTCTCCTCATAATGCGCATGTGCGCCACGTGCAACGCACGTATGCCCGCCATGCGGCACCACGTGCAACGCACGTGCGCACAACAGATAGTGCCTTGCACTTGCTATGAACCTCTGGTTCTCAGATAAATAAATAAATAAAAATAGTGCCTTGCACTTGCTATGAACCTCTGGTTCTCAGATAAATAAATAAATAAAAATAGTGCCTTGCACTTGCTATGAACCTCTGGTTCTCAGATAAATAAATAAATAAAAATAGTGCCTTGCACTTGCTATGAACCTCTGGTTCTCTGAGACAGAAAGAAAGAAAAGATTTTCTTTTCTCTTCTTTGATCTAAATTTAGATCATTAAAAAGTGCTCTGCACTCATTTTCTTGAATCCAAAAGATTCTTGGTGCTTTGCACTATTTGAAGGGCCAGGCCCAAATCAAAATGACCTGACAGGCCAAAATAAATTGCAAGGCAATAAATGGGCAGAGCCCAAATAAATTGATGCTTTGCATCCTTTATATAAGGGCAAAGCCCAAATAAAATTGATACCTTGCATCATTCCTAAAAGGGTAGAGCCCAAAACAAATTGATACTCTGCATCCTTTCTGGGCAAGGCCCAAATAAAAAAAAAAAAAAAAGAAATGCAATGCAAAAGCAAATAAAATGTTGAACATTTCAACTGGACTTAGCCCAGTTTTGGCCATAAGTCCTTAAATTAAATTGACTGAGCAAAATGGCTCTCCTAAATCAATCTACATCCGGTTCGAGGGTACATCTCCGAACTCCTTTGACATCCGTCGTTGTAATTCCTCAACGACGTCAAAGAGGTGACGGGTCCCAACGACCACACATCGATATGGACTGCGGGGTCCTTAAACTCGTGGACCGAGATGTCCCTAAACTAATATCGGACCGAAACGTCCTTAAACTAATATCGGACCGAAACGTCCTTAAACTAATATTGGACCGAGACGTCCTTAAACTAATGTTGGACCGAGACATCCTTAAACTAATATCGGACCGAGACGTCCTTAAACTAATGATGGACCACTACGTCCCTAAACTGGCATCGGACCGAAATGTCCCTAAACTAATGACGGACCACCACGTCCCTAAACTGGCGACGGACCGAAATGTCCTTAAACTAATAATGGACCACTACGTCCCTAAACTGGCATCGGACCGAAACGTCCCTAAACTAATAATGGACCACTACGTCCTTAAACTGGTATCGGACCGAGACGTCCCTAAACTAATAAGGGACCACTACGTCCCTAAACTGGAACAATAGAGCCAATTGCTCTTTTGCCGGATCTAAACGATCCCGTTTAAGTTGATCTTAGCCCCAAATACGGCTAACGTATCCTTAAGCACTTAAATGGACTATAAAACCCTCAATCAGCTTTGGTTCAAGGGTACATCTCTGAGCTCCTCTGACACCTATCGTTGTAATCCTTCAACGATGTTAGAGAGGTGATGAGTCCCGATGGCCATAAATTAAATGAATCACCACGTCAGGTTGATCTTAGTCCAAAGCAAGACTAACGTATCCTTGACGAATGTTTAAGTTGATCTTAGTCGCAACGCGACTAATGCATCCTTAAACTAAAAACACCAAACCCAAATCTAAGTAAATACGGATTTGGACTAATCCACGCCCTACGGGAGACGGCATTACTCAGTCTCCGTATACAATCCACGGGCAGCCACAAACAAAACAAACACACACGACACGAAGTGAAATTCTGGAGAAGGAGAAAGTTGTTACCGCAAAGCGGTAGCGTAATTAACTGCAGGGGCTTGCGCCTGCAGGGAAGAGCGTCCCCACAATCAAAAACCCTTCAAGCGAGGGGGAATCTGACAAAGTCTGCTACATCGGCCGCATCCGTCTAAACCTTCGATACACGGTGCCATAAATCAACTTGGCATCTTCGAAGAGGTGGACGGATAAAAACCAAATAGCATCTGCCCCGAACCTCAGGCACGTGACGTCCTAACGTCGCAGGCCGCCGTTCGGAGGGGAACAGATTCTGGCACGCCCGGTGGGACCTTTTCCTCTTTCCACTCCACACTTCGTGTGTCGTGTTCGCGAACGAATCGCGATTTGCTGTGGTTGCCTGTGGATTCGAGGTACTAAGATTTGGTATCTTGCTTCGTGCAGGAAACAGAAGATCAATGGCTTCAGACTGCACTACCTGCAACTGCATCTCTCGCTCCATCCCGTCCAGAGGAGTGACTTATGGGCCCCAAGCGGCCTCCCTTTTCAAGATGCCAGTGGAGCAAGTAACTCAGGCCACCGCTGGATTGTTCTTCGGGACTATGCTCCCATTGATAAGCTTCAATGCCCCAATAACATCGCAAGAAGCTCCAAAGAAGTTGGTCTTCGACCGACTTGCCACTGCCGCGACCCCTCTCAACGAGTCATCCAACTCCACTGCTTCAGGTTTTAATGGATTAGGCCAGAGCTCCATCGGACCCATGAAGAAGCCTGCCATACCAGAAGGCGTTATCCCAAAACGGATAGCCATCCCAACTCCCGTTCCTGGCAAAATCACCAAGGTTGCTTCCCATGTTCAGAAGTCCGCTTCTGACAAGTTGGCCGTCCCCGCTCAACGGACGTCGATCTTTAAAAAGCTGGTACCGGTATATTCTGACCAACACAGGGGGCATGAGGAGGTCACCCCTATAGCTGAAAAAACTCCATCAGCACGACATGCCCGACGTCGCTACTGGCACCGAGTGAGGAAGGCTGGGGGCAACTCCCCCTCTGGACTTACTCCTCCAACTCCGATGGTGAGAATCGATGCTGCTGTTCCAACCAAGAACAGCTTTGAACTGCTCAACAAGGTGCGCAGAAACTCTCCTACTGCGATGTTGAAACGAACTCCTTCACCTGTGGAGAATACTCCAGAGAAGAAGCTAGAGCAGCCCCCTCAACGGCTGTCCTCTAAAATTTACAAAGTCTGGCGACGGGTCCAAGAGTCGGTGATCGATCGAGACTGCCTCCGACGACAGAAAAATATGAAGGTTCGGCAGGGGAAGGATTACTTTGTCAAACCACAAGAAGCAAAAGCTACTCGGGTGCCCACTACAACGGCTCCCTTAACTCCAATCACTCAAAAAAGGAGGCCGCAAAAAGCCCCTGTGTCTTCGGCAAATCGCAAAGACACCGAACACAAACGCCCCAAGTCTGGGGGCATGGTGGTGCATACTGTTTATATGGCTTCTGGAAAGGAGGAAAGCCGCACTTCTACGGGCCACCGACCGCTCACCCGATCCGTGACGAAAGCCCAGGAGCAACAACAAAAGCTTCAGGAAATGATGACTACAATGGCTGTACTCACTGAGCCAAAAGAAAGCTCTGAAACGTCTTCGGATGAGCGTCAAGAACAAGAAACCGACGCTGACTTTTTACGCAGAGTCCTCGAAAAGAGGGACAAAGAAGCTGCAGAGCAAGCGGCTAACATAAAACAGATGGCGCTCCTCTTCCAAGATATGGTAGGGATGATGTTACAGCCGGACCCTCCTGCTGAAGATCCTCCGATCGTCCTTGAAGACGACAGGGGAGAAACGTCAAATCCTCCGCCGGCTCTATCAACAGCCAAAGAGGAGGCAATCTCCAAAGTCGACCTAGACGAATATATAGCTCAGCAGATCCGGGTTCATCAGGCGAATGAAGCGGCTGGGCAAACTGTTAGGACCGGACGACCGTATCCGAGCTGGTATGACCAAATTAATTACCCGCCAGGATATACGATCCCTAAATTCCACGTATATATAGGGACAGGGAATCCGCATCAGCATGTCGCTCAATTCAGGGCCTTATGCGGCAATACTGGAGGCGATGATAAATTGTTGCTACGTCAATTCGTCGGCAGCTTAGCAGAAATAGCCTTTGAATGGTATTCGGA
This sequence comes from Agapanthus africanus, assembly GCA_030015575.1. Classification (NCBI taxonomy): domain Eukaryota; kingdom Viridiplantae; phylum Streptophyta; class Magnoliopsida; order Asparagales; family Amaryllidaceae; genus Agapanthus; species Agapanthus africanus. The sequence goes on along the minus strand of CM057348.1, from coordinate 12,330,325 downwards.
GCTACCTAACGACTCTGTCAAAACATTTGCAGAGATGGAACTGCTGTTTACACAAAGATTCGCGAGTGCTAGTGAACGCACCCCGATAACAGCACTGATAAATGCCAGGATAAGGCCCGGCGAAACGTGGGTCCAATACGCAACACGATGGCGAAACCTATGGTCGAAATGTGAACAACGCATAGAAGAGGCACCTGCGGTAGGCATGTTTGTGGGCACTCTCGATCCGCAGGCGACCATCTCGCAATTCATGATGTTCTTCAGGCCGACCACCTTCCAGGCCTTGATTGACAAATTAGCCCAAATGGACCAGATGGGCCATAGGCCTTCTTCTTCAAAGACAGAGCCTTGGAATGAAAAGGGCAAAGGGAAGGCAACCTTCGTTGCCAATACTCAACAACGGTCGAACAACTCAAAGCCGGTCGTTCGCCAAAACAACGTGCGTCCACGCCCATCCCTCGAAGAGAGGCTGGGACGTCCTTACTCGTTTCCGCAGAATAAAACGAGAAGACTGTTTGAGCTGGCAGTGCGCAACAGACTTATTAACCTGCCGAGTCCAAAGCGTCTGCCGCAGCCAGGCGATCTTAATAATCCCAATTATTGCCCTTACCACCAAACGGTAAGTCACCCGATTGAGGATTGTTTCGTCTTTAAGGGATGGATCGAGGATCAATACCTGCAAGGCAAGTTCACGCTGTCTGAAAGCTGGAAGGTAAACCCCCCACAGCCGCACTCTCCAAAGAAGACGGACACGCCGGGGGCAACTTGTTCTTTCGTCGAGGATGAAAACGATGGAGAAAACTTATCGGATGAATCCGAAGACTACGTAGCGACTTGTCATGTGATTTCTCATTCACTGACGGATGATGAGGAGGATCCTTGCGCTGAGAAATCAACGGCGGACCCTGAAACAGAAATTCCGCGGCCGTCAGACAAGTTGATCGATGCCTTCCTAAGTGAAATTCGTCTGAAAGCAAAAGCCAATCAAGAGCATGAAATGGCCATACTGGAAAGAACCAAGGTATTCCCGTCAAATCAAAAGCCATACACTGCGGGTAAAAACAAATTCAAGACGAGGAAACGGTTCGCCAAAGCTCTATCAGTAGGAATGAAGCTACCGCCCTCCGAAGAAAATCCTTTCTCTGAGATAGAGATGCACCCTAACTTCTGTTTATATCATCAGAAGATCATACATCCTACCGAAGACTGCGAATCCTTTAACTGTTGGTGGCAAGGGTATGTCGCTCAAAAGCAACACTTCGACGGGACAAAGTGTGAAGCTTGTGGACATCGGAAAAATGCGATATATGAGCGCAAAAGAGTCGCCGACGATTGCCATATAGCCGACTCTAAGGTATCGCAAATTATCACCTTTGGTAGAAACTCTGACGAAGAAGCTATCCCCAACTCTTCCCTCGGGGAATCTATTTCAAAAATAAAGGAATTGAGAAGCTACGAGAACGTTCAGCCATGCAATCGCATGCTACTCGGAAAAAGTCCCGGCCCCGCAAACAACGAAGCGAACAAGAAGAACAAAGGAAAAGGAAAAAAGGCCCTCGTCGCCAGCACTCACCAACAATCAGGTGACCCTAGACCGGTTGCTTGCCAAAGCAACAAGCGGCAATCCCTCCAGGAAAAGTTGAAACGTCCTTACTCGTTTCCGCAAGATAAAACAAGGGGACTGTTCGAGCTGGCAGTGTGTGACAGACTCATCAATCTGCCGAGTCCAAAACGTCCGTTGTGGCCAGGCGATATTAATAATCCTAATTATTGCCCTTACCACCAAACGGTAGGTCATCTGATCGAGGATTGCTACGTCTTCAAGAACTGGGTTGAAGACTAATACCAACAGGGCAAGTTCGCGTTGTCCGAAATTTGGAAGGTGAACCCGCCACAACCGCATGCTCCGAAAAATATGGACACGCCGGGGGCATCATGCTCATTCATAGAGAAAGCCTAGTGGACCACTACGTCCTAAAACTGGATAACGGACCGAAACGTCCTTAAACTAACAAGGGACCGAGATGTCCTTAAACTAATGACGGACCGCAATGTCCTAAAACTTGCAAATGACCGAAACGTCGTTAAACTACTCCCAACCCGCAGCATCTTCAGGCTGACGTTAAAAAAAATAATAAAATAAAAATAAAAAATAATAATAACGGTATGTCCACAAGCAAAATGGGCACGGATGAAAACCCGAAGGGGCTCCGTGAGTAAAAACAGCAGGGCTACCGGCGAGTGTTCGTGAAAACCCGAAAGGGCGTGACCTCGTTTTAAAAAAAAAAAAAAAGAAAGAAGAAGAAAAAGAAAAGAAAAGAAAAAAAAAAAAGAGAATAAAAAAAAAGGTATGTCCACAAGCAAAATGGGCACGGATGAAAACCCGAAAGGGCTCCGTGAGTAAAAACAGCAGGGCTACCGGCGAGTGTTTGTGAAAACCTGAAAGGGCGCAACCTCGTTAAAGAAACACTTATAGAATCCTCTCGACCCTGTAAGGAGAAACCACCTGCGTGAGATCCTTACGACTCACAAAGGAGCAACACACTTGGGGATCCCCACGATTCCTAAGGAGAAAATACACTTGCGAGATCCTCACGACTCGTAAGGAGAACTCTCTTATAGGACCCCCACGGCCCGTAAGATTTGAAAGTCTTAAGTTACAGAGGCCTAAACCTGTGCTTAAGCAACCCCCACAACTTTCGACATTGCCCTACAAGTAGTCCAATATTGACCCTTGTATACAATCCACGGGCATGAATAAATATTTCCCTAACAAAGTCCCATCCGTGACTTGGGATATGCTTGTACAGCAAACAACACTTGTAAGTTCTCTCGACTTATAAGGAGAAAACCCTTTTGTAAGATCCTTACGACTTACAAGAGAACATGCACTTAGGAATCCTCACGATTCCCAAGGAGAAAACACACCTACAAGATCCTCACGACTTGTAGGGAGAAATACCTTTGTGAGACCCTTACGGCTCATGAAGTCAAAAGCCTCAGTCGACGGGATCTTAACCCTGTTTGCTAAGCCACCTTTGTTCAACATCGACGGAGGCAGATGATGATTCGCTCCTGGCAATATCCCAGTTGTAGCGATGCTGATGCCTAAACCGGTATCAAATTCCAAGTCCTTTCATGGCAAATGATGATTCGCTCCTGGCAATATTCCAGTCGCAGCGATGCTGATGCCAAGATTGGTATCGGATCCCAAATCCCCTACTCCCGAGAAAGAAAAAAATCAGCGAGCCAAAAAAAAAATGCATATGAAATAGCCGAAATGATTGGGCAACTCGCAATAAAAAACAGCGAGTAAAAATAAAATAAACAGCCGAAATTATTAGGCAACTCGCAATAAAAAGTAGCGAGTAAAAATAAAATAAACAGCCGAAATGATTGGGCACCGCGAAAAATAGCCGAAATGATTGGGCAATCGCGACCTTCGCGATATAAAAGCTGAAATGATAGAGCATCGCGGAAAGAATAAAAAAAAAATGAAAGAATGAAACTTTTGCCCTACAGGTGAAATCACATCGATCCCTGTATATAATCCAGGGGCACAGATAAAAAGGGAACAATACCTTCCCAACAGGCTCCACCAGAAAGCGAAGCCAAATCTCGACGGTTCATAGATAACCTAGAGACCATCTCGACATTTGTCGCAATATTACAGACACGATGTCAACAAATGAAGCAAAGGAAGGTCCCTAACTTCAGGGTCTCGACGTCAATATCGACAACTTAAAGATCACCAACGGCGTTTCTCCTCACTTCAACTAGATGCAGACATGGCGTCAACAACTGACCTCAGAATCGCAACAAACGGAACCATGACAAAGTCCCTAGTTCCAAATCTCAATGGCCACGTCTAAAGCCTGGTGACCAACAACGGTGTGCCTCCTCATTCCAACAGGACACAGATGTTACACCATCAAGCAGAGCGATGGCAGAATCCCAGCTTCACCTCAGCATTCGTCTCGATACAGTAGACGCAATGTCAACAACAGCGTTCCTCCGCAGTCCAGCTGGAGGCAGATGCAACGTCAACAAAAGACCTCACGGTCAAAACAAAGCGGAGTAACGGCAAAATCCCAACTCCACCTTAGCATTCGTCTCGTTACAACAGACGCAATGTCAACAACGGCGTTCCTTCGCAGCCCAGCGGGGTGTACATGCAAAGTTAACAAAAGACCCCATGGTTGAAACAAAGCGGAGTGATGGCAAAATCCCAGCTCCACCTCAGCATTCGTCTCAATATACCAGACGCAGTGTAAGCAAACGAAGCGAAGGCCACATTCCTAGCTTCAACGTCTTTACGGTAACTCACATAAAACCGGAAAGACAATCGGAGACCATCTCACAGAAAGTGGTCACCTCCTTGACGTTCGTCTCGATACAGTAGACGATATATCAACCCCGGCGTTCTTCCTCCAACAAGATTTGGACACACCAAAGCAAACGAAGCGAAGGCCACATTCCTAACTTCGACGTCTTAACGGTAACTCACATAAAACCGGAAAGACAATCGGAGACCATCTCACATGAAGTGGTCACCTCCATGACGTTCGTCTCGATACAGTAGACGAAATGTCAACCTCAGCGTTCTTCCTCCAGCAGGGATTCAGACACACCAAAGCAAACGAAGCGAAGGCTAAATCCCTAGCTTCAGGGTCTTAACGGCAAGTCATATAAAACCGGAAAGACAATCGGAGATCATCTCGCACCAGTGTGGAGTGGTCACCACTTCGACGTCCGTCTCGATACAGCAGACGAGATGTCACCCCAACGTTCGTCTCGACACAGCAGACGTAACGTCATCAAACAAACGGAGCCACGGCAAAATCCCTAGTTCCCACCGTGACATTCGTCTCGATACAGAGGACGCAATGCCAGCAAACGAAGCGAAGGCTAAATTCCTAGCTTCAGGGTCTTAACGGCAAGTCATATAAAACCGGAAAGACAATCGGAGATCATCTCGCACCAGTGTGGAGTGGTCACCACTTCGACGTCCGTCTCGATACAGCAGACGAGATGTCACCCCAACGTTCGTCTCGACACAGCAGACGTAACGTCATCAAACAAACGGAGCCACGGCAAAATCCCTAGTTCCAAACCTCGGCGGTTCACCAGTAACCTATAGACAACCACGACATTCGTCTCGATACAGAGGACGCAATGCCAGCAAATGAAGCGAAGGCTAAATTCCTAGCTTCAGGGTCTTAACGGCAAGTCATATAAAGCTGGAAAGACAATCGGAGATCATCTCGCACCAGTGTGGAGTGGTCACCACTTCGACGTCCGTCTCGATACAGCAGACGAGATGTCACCCCAACGTTCGTCTCGACACAGCAGACGTAACGTCATCAAACAAACGGAGCCACGGCAAAATCCCTAGTTCCCACCGCAACATTCGTCTCGATACAGCAGACGCAATGCCAGCAAACGAAGCAAAGGCCAAATTCCTAGCTTCAGGGTCTTAACGGCAACTCATATAAAGCCCGAAAGACTATCGGAGATCATCCCCACACCAGCGCGGAGTGGTTATGACTCATCGGGGCTCTCCAAAATGAGCCTAACCTCAAGTAAAAAGCGGCATGGCAAATTCCTAGCGCTTGCTCTTCTGACGGTCAAACTGCCAAGGAGGATTGCTTGAAGACGTCTTGTCCAGCCCCCGAAGGGATCAGAGACACGGCAGTCGCGGGGCTACTCGAACAGCATGATTGCCTATCGAGGACTATATCAGCTTATGCGACGGTACGATGGCCAAAACCCTAAGTACCACCAACCTTAACGGGCTTCTGTCGTAAAGAGCAGAGGTTAAATGCGACGTTAAGATGTTCTTGCGAGATCTGCTCGATCCGTTTCGACTCGTGAGGAAATTGATGTCTTTGCGAGATTTTCTCGATGCGTCTCGACTCGTGAGATAAAGCCTTAGGCAGTAGGGATTAAAAAACCTGTTTCCTAAGCACTGGGACCCTGCAAGTCGGCCCAAAACGGTCTCTTGCATACTATCCACGGGTCACACTCTCCAAAGTCGAATCTCGATAAGGAGGGAAACAACCGCTTACGGGTCCTCTCGACTCGTAAGAGGGAAAATTCTCTTATAGGATCCTTACGACTTATAAGAGAAAACACACTTAGGAATCCTCACGATTCCCAAGGAGAAAATACACCTACGAGATCCTCACGACTCGTAGGGAGAAAAGTCTTTATGAGACCCTCACGGCTCGTAAAGTTGAAAAGCCTTAGGTGGCAGATCCTACCCCTGTCTCCTAAGCCATCACTGCCCTGTAAAGAAGTCAAGATGGGCCGACCATCTATGGGCCACACTTGCCAAAGCTACATGCCACTGAAATGGAGAACTTACTCATAAACGTATGAACTACTCCACGCCAGAGTGAGACAAAAAAAGAAATAGAAGGATGCGGCTCATGGAGTTAAGGGTTGGAACTATATCCCTTAAGAGTTGAGATTTGAGTCAAAGATAAATGACGACGCTTGTGTCCGCTCGTTATCTTCTCAGATCAAGATTCTGAAAGTGATACATCAACCCAAAACTGGCCATACGCCATGCATAACTTTGCATAACTCTGCACTACTTCACCCACGTACATACTTACGTGGGCAAAGTAGTGGGGGGCATTTGTTCCCACCAAAAATTTCTGCGCAAAAGAGTCCAAGGTATCAAATGGCAGCGATACGCTTAAGGAAATACGAACCAGTATCTTCCGGGCTGTTTTTTGACAAACTCCCGAATGAGAAATGGATAAATTCTATTTGTATCGAAAGCGTCTCGATAAAACCTTCGATTTGATATATTATGGGCCTCATAATTCATCCGGGATCAAAAGTTATGAGCAAATGTCTATGCACATGTGATTTAAGGAAGAAGATGCGAACCAGTATTTTCCGAGCTGTATTTTGACAAACTCCGGAACGAAAAACAGCTAAATTTTGATGATATTGAAAGCATCTCGAAAAGACCTTCGATTTGATATATTATGGGCCTCATAATTCATCCGAGATCAAAAGTTATGAGCAAATGTGTTATACACGTGTAATCTAAAGTAATGCTCTACTACATGGGGAATGCATTTTTTAGTCCCACATCGGGAAAAGGAGAGCTGGCTTCTCTACCACTCCCATATAAATAAGAGGGGATACCTCTTAGAAAGGGTAGAGTAAAAATCCTCAAAGGATTCAATACTCAAAGGAGCTTAGTTCTCCAAGATAGGAGCATGCTCCTCCATAATGCGCATATGCGCAAGCGCCATGTGCGCTACGTGCAACGCACGTGTGCCTGCCATGCGGCACTACGTGCAACGCACGTGCGCACCACATGCGAATATTTAATAATATTAAAAGGAGCTTGTTCTCCATATATAGAAGCTTTGCTTCTCCTCATAATGCGCATGTGCGCCACGTGCAACGCACGTATGCCCGCCATGCGGCACCACGTGCAACGCACGTGCGCACAACAGATAGTGCCTTGCACTTGCTATGAACCTCTGGTTCTCAGATAAATAAATAAATAAAAATAGTGCCTTGCACTTGCTATGAACCTCTGGTTCTCAGATAAATAAATAAATAAAAATAGTGCCTTGCACTTGCTATGAACCTCTGGTTCTCAGATAAATAAATAAATAAAAATAGTGCCTTGCACTTGCTATGAACCTCTGGTTCTCTGAGACAGAAAGAAAGAAAAGATTTTCTTTTCTCTTCTTTGATCTAAATTTAGATCATTAAAAAGTGCTCTGCACTCATTTTCTTGAATCCAAAAGATTCTTGGTGCTTTGCACTATTTGAAGGGCCAGGCCCAAATCAAAATGACCTGACAGGCCAAAATAAATTGCAAGGCAATAAATGGGCAGAGCCCAAATAAATTGATGCTTTGCATCCTTTATATAAGGGCAGAGCCCAAATAAAATTGATACCTTGCATCATTCCTAAAAGGGTAGAGCCCAAAACAAATTGATACTCTGCATCCTTTCTGGGCAAGGCCCAAATAAAAATAAAAAAAAAGAAATGCAATGCAAAAGCAAATAAAATGTTGAACATTTCAACTGGATTTAGCCCAATTTTGGCCATAAGTCCTTAAATTAAATTGACTGAGCAAAATGGCTCTCCTAAATCAATCTACATCCGGTTCGAGGGTACATCTCCGAACTCCTTTGACATCCGTCGTTGTAATTCCTCAACGACGTCAAAGAGGTGACGGGTCCCAACGACCACACATCGATATGGACTGCGGGGTCCTTAAACTCGTGGACCGAGATGTCCCTAAACTAATATCGGACCGAAACGTCCTTAAACTAATATTAGACCGAAACGTCCTTAAACTAATATCGGACCGAGACGTCCTTAAACTAATGTTGGACCGAGACGTCCTTAAACTAATATCGGACCGAGACGTCCTTAAACTAATGATGGACCACTACGTCCCTAAACTGGCATCGGACCGAAATGTCCCTAAACTAATGACGGACCACCACGTCCCTAAACTGGCGACGGACCGAAATGTCCTTAAACTAATAATGGACCACTACGTCCCTAAACTGGCATCGGACCGAAACGTCCCTAAACTAATAATGGACCACTACGTCCTTAAACTGGTATTGGACCGAGACGTCCCTAAACTAATAAGGGACCACTACGTCCCTAAACTGGAACAATAGAGCCAATTGCTCTTTTGCCGGATCTAAACGATCCCGTTTAAGTTGATCTTAGCCCCAAATACGGCTAACGTATCCTTAAGCACTTAAATGGACTATAAAACCCTCAATCAGCTTTGGTTCAAGGGTACATCTCTGAGCTCCTCTGACACCTATCGTTGTAATCCTTCAACGATGTTAGAGAGGTGATGAGTCCCGATGGCCATAAATTAAATGAATCACCACGTCAGGTTGATCTTAGTCCAAAGCAAGACTAACGTATCCTTGACGAATGTTTAAGTTGATCTTAGTCGCAACGCGACTAATGCATCCTTAAACTAAAAACACCAAACCCAAATCTAAGTAAATACGGATTTGGACTAATCCACGCCCTACGGGCGACGGCATTACTCAGTCTCCGTATACAATCCACGGGCAGCCACAAACAAAACAAACACACACGACACGAAGTGAAATTCTGGAGAAGGAGAAAGTTGTTACCGCAAAGCGGTAGCGTAATTAACTGCAGGGGCTTGCGCCTGCAGGGAAGAGCGTCCCCACAATCAAAAACCCCTCAAGCGAGGGGGAATCTGACAAAGTCTGCTACATCGGCCGCATCCGTCTAAACCTTCGATACACGGTGCCATAAATCAACTTGGCATCTTCGAAGAGGTGGACGGATAAAAACCAAATAGCATCTGCCCCGAACCTCAGGCACGTGACGTCCTAACGTCGCAGGCCGCCGTTCGGAGGGGAACAGGAAACAAATAATCCTTGGCGCTTGGGAAACAAATAATCCCTAGCAAGTTCCTCGACTCACGGATACAAACACTCCTTGACGAGAGCCTCCTGATCCGCGTCGACTCGCAGAGCCGCCAGTGCCTCCGTGGGAAATCCTCGACTCGTTTCATACCCCAAGGAAACAAATAATCCTTGGCTCTTGGGAAACAAATAATCCCTAGCAAGTTCCTCGACTCACGAATACAAACACTCCTTGACGAGAGCCTCCCGATCCGCGTCGACTTGCAGAGCCACCAGTGCCTCCGTGGGAAATCCTCGACCCGTTTCAAACCCCAAGGAAACAAATAATCCTTGGCGCTTGGGAAACAAATAATCCCTAGTAAGTTCCTCGACTCACGGATACAAACACTCCTTGACGAGAGCCTCCTGATCCACGTCGACTCGCAGAGCCACCAGTGCCTCCGTGGGAAATCCTCGACTCGTTTCAAACCCCAAGGAAATAAATAATCCTTGGCGCTTGGGAAACAAATAATCCCAAGCAAACTCCTCGACTCACGGATACAAACACTCCTTGACGAGAGCCTCCTGATTCGTGTCGGCTCGCAGAGAAACTAATGTCTCCGCGGGAAATTCCCAATTCGTCTCAACATGCAAATGAAGTCTCAGGCAGAAGGGACTAAAAAACTTGCTTCCTGAACAATGGGACCCTGCAAGTCAATCCAAAATGGTCTCTTGCATACTATTCACGGGTCTCACTCTCCAAAGTCGAATTTCGACGAGGAGGGAAACAACCGCTTGTGGGTCCTCTCGACTCGTAAGAGGGAAAAATTCTCTTATAGGATCCTTATGACTTATAAGAGAAAACCACACTTAGGAATCCTCACGATTCCTAAGGAGAAAACCCACCTACGAGATCCTCTCGATCCGTAGGGAGAAAAGTCTCTATGAGACCCTCACGGCTTATAGAGTTGAAAAGTCTTAGGCAGCAGATCCGAACCTGCGGCCTAAGCCATCGCTATTTCTTAAGAAAGTCAGGATACTCATTTTAATCATCCGTCAACTATGTTTGCTAAGGTGATATGCTGATAATAAAAGAAAGGAAAGACGGAGAAAATAACAGAAAGAACATCCGATTTACATTTAATCGAGCATTCGAGACACACTCATTCATGCATGGGCAGAAGACTCAGGACGAGAAATAAGACAAGCTGAAATAAAAAGTTTCCATTCATATTGCCAAAAATTCTTACAATCATAAAAAAACAGTGAACGAAAAATATTATTACAATGGAATAACTTCAGATCCAGGGCACGGATTGAGAAAGTGAAAAGTAAGGCCATCCAGAGTCCTTCTGGCCTTTCTGATTATTCTTATGCGCAGCCTTTCGCGCTCCTCTGTGTCAATATCATCGGCAAGCCCTCCCGGCCTCCGATAAGCAGCAACTATCGTCGTCTGCTGGAAGATTTGATGTAGGATGTCAATGAGGCTGTCTCGCCGTCTCTTCGAGATCAGCCCCGTCAGGTACACTGAATGCACCTTGTCCTCGGCATCATCCAGCGCATTGAGCGGCAGGGCCTCGTGAAGACCCGGAAGTGCTCTCCATATTGCTCCCAGCACGACTTTCAAAAGAGCCGAACGACGGGGTAGCAGCCAACCACCGCTTGCGTTCAGACGACCCATAACCTCTGCACATTGAGCGTCTGTAAACTCCTGGTTTTGTTGACGACCCTGTACGCGGATATCGTCATAGGTGATGAACTCGTGCAAACTGTATAGATGCACCGCCATTATGCCTAGAGGAAATACCACAGGAAGATTAGCGATAGAAGAAAAATAATATACATAGAGGGCTAAATTCCTAGAGAGCAAAGCTCTGTTCAGGGATTAAAACCCATGAACAAAAGCTCAATGAAACCCCAATGGGGATCTCTTTAGATCAAAAGATCTGTGAGAGCAAAGCTCTTTGACTGAGATTAATTTAAATTAATTTGATTTATATTAATTTTACCTAAAGTCTCTAACTTTGAAAATGAGCAAAGCTCTGCTAGTGAAACCCCAATGGGGATCTCTTTAGATCAAAAGATCTATGAGAGCAAAGTTCTGCTGGTTAAGATTAATTAAAATTAATTTAATCTAAGAATCAATTTTACCTAAAGTTTTTTCTAAAAAACTTTGGAAAGAAGAGCGAAGCTCTAGAGTTCTTGAAGGCAAGAGCAAAGCTCTGAAGTTTTTGAAAATAAAAATCTGAAAGATGATAAGCATCTGTGGGGGACCAAAGGTCCTATTTATAGGCCTCAAGTGCCTCTTCGACTTCCAAAAGTTATCGCGGCGGTTGGAATTCCGCCACCGTTGCGCTCACGTTTAGGGCCACGTAAGCGCAACAGTGGGGGGGGCATTTGTTTACCCCAATCAGAGCAAAGCTCTGCTTGGAAAATTTAAACTTTAATAACTGAAGCAACGCTTCAGATTCTTTGCGCTGCGCGCAGAGCGCCACGTGTCAAAATTAGACACGTTAGCGCAGAGAGCGCAGCGCACAAGGCGGCACGCCCAATCAGAGCAAAGCTCTATTAAAGGAAGCAACACTTCAGTTGCGCAAGCACTGCGCTGCGCGACACGTGTCAGCGCAGATGCGCTAGCGCAGTTGCGCTGCGCTGTGCGCTGCGCGACACGTGTCAGCGCAGTTGCGCTGCGCTGTGCGCTGCGCGACACGTGTCACGCGCTGGGGCATCTGCACCAAACAGAATTAAATTTCCAAGAAATCTTTTCTGTTCTTATTAAAATAAGAAGATTTTCTTCTGCAAAGCAGAAGTCCTTGGATCAAAGATCCAACGGTGGGGAAAATTCCCCAAATCACTCAGAAAAATATCTCTTTAACAAATTTAACTAATTTATGGGCACTATAAAAAGGACCCCAGACCTCAATTAAAAAGGAGAGGAACATTTTTCTAAAAAAGAGAGAGAGAGAACTCTGAGAAACTCCTCAAGAATAAAAAAGGTAAAAACCTTTAGAAAAAGAGAAAGTTCTCTTATGAACAGATCATAGATCTAAAAACAAGATCAATGATCTTTAATAAAAATAAAATAAAATAAAATAGTGCTTTGCACTTTTCATGAACCTTTGGTTCTCTGAGATAAGAAAAATAAGAAAAAACTTATTTTTCTTTGATCTAAATTAGATCAAGAAATCAAATAGTGCTTTGCACTTCTGTTCTTGAATTTAAAAGATTCTTAGTGTTTTGCACTTGCAAACCGCGCTGTTGCGCTCTTGGGAGAGCGCCACGTGTCAACATCTAAACCACTTGCGCTACGCGCTCTTGAAATAAGAGTTTTGCTCTCTGGAGTTGGCGCAACTCACCAGAGCGCGCCACGTGTCAGCAGCGCAACAGCGCAGCGCGCTAGCGCAGCGCAACAGCGCAGCGCGCTAGCGCAGCGCACTGCACTGTTGCGCTTGCGCTCACCAGAGCATGACACGTGTTCTCACCACAAGCGCTTGCGTCCAGTGATTGGCGCAAAGCGCCTAACAAATGCAATGCATTTTAATGAAGGGCCAGGCCCAATTAAAAGACCAAACAGGCCTAATTAAATTGATGCTCTGCATCATTTATAAATGGGCAAAGTCCAAACAAAATAATAAAATACTATGCAGATGCCTTGTAGAGCCCAAAATAAATTGATGCTCTGCATCTTTTATGGGCAGAGCCCAAACAAAAAAAAATAGAAGTAATGCAATGCATTATTTAAGTGTGGGCAAAGCCCTAGCACAGGTCTAATAGACTAAAAATAAATAAAATGTTGAACATTGAACTGAGCACTGGACTTAGCCCAATTCTGGCCGTAAGTCCTTAAATTAAATTGAACTGAGCACAAATGCTCTCTCAAATCAATTTATATCCGGTTCGAGGGTACATCTCCGAACTCCTTTGACATCCATCGTTGTAATTCCTCAACGACGTCAAAGAGGTGACGGGTCCCAACGACCACACATCAATACGGACTGCGGGGTTCTTAAACTCGTGGACCGAGATGTCCCTAAACTAATATCGGACCGAAACGTCCTTAAACTAATATCGGACCGAAACGTCCCTAAACTAATATCGGACCGAAACGTCCCTAAACTAATATCGGACCGAAACGTCCCTAAACTAATATTGGACCACCACGTCCCTAAACTGGCGATGGACCACCACGTCCACAAACTGGAGCATGGACCGCAACGTCCCTAAACTACCTATGGACCACTACGTCCCTAAACTGGAATAATAGAGCCTCCAAATGCTCTTTTGCCGGATCTAAACGATCCCGTTTAAGTTGATCTTAGCCCCCAAACACGGCTAACGTATCCTTAAACATTCAAACGGACTATAAAACTCCAAATCAACCTTGGTTCAAGGGTACATCTCTGAACTCCTCTGACATCTGCCGTTGTAATCCTTCAACGACGTTAGAGAGGTGACGAGTCCCGATGGCCAGATATTAAATGGATTATCACGTTAAGTTGATCTTAGTCTAAAACAGGACTATCGTATCCTTAACGAACGTTTAAGTTGATCTTAGCCGCAACGCGACTAATGCATCCTTAAACTAAAAACACCAAACCCAAATCTAAGTAAATACGGATTTGGACTAATCCACGTCCTACGGGCGACAGCATTACTCAGTCTCCGTATACAATCCACGGGCAACCACAAACAAAACAAACACACACGACACGAAGTGAAATTTTGGAGAAGGAGAAAGTTGTTACCGCGATGCGGTAGCGTAATTAACTGCAGGGGCTTGCGCCTGCAGGGAAGAGCGTCCCCACAATCAAAAACCCCTCAAGCGAGGGGGAATCTGACGAAGTCTGCTACATCGGCCGCATCCGTCTAAACCTCCGATACACGGTGCCATAAATCAACTTGGCATCTTCGGAGAGGTGGACGGATAAAACCAAATAGCATCTGCCCCGAATCTCAGCGTCAGGACATCGCGGTCCTGTGCGCCGCCTTTCGGAGGGGAACAAGATTCTAGAGGGCTCTCTTTTCCTGAGAATTTGTTAGGGTGCAATGCCCGAATTGCTTTACTCCCGGGGCTTCCGCTTATGGGCGGTTCATCAACATAGCAACCGCAGGCTGCTATCACTCCAGGAGGTTGCGGATCGCCTCAAGCAATACCGTCTACTCATTGATCGGGGCGACGACGGTAGGTGTAAGCGGTAGAGGTGGTGGAATGTTGTTGAAATTGGTGCTAGTGTTGTTTGGGGAATCCATAACCTTGAAAGAAAAATTTGGGTTAGGATAGATTTAAAATATATATGAAATTGGAAGATTCAAGGGATATATAAAGAATGTTTTTAGTTGCTGGTTCTTGTATTATATTGCTTAGGACTTCATGCAGAATTAACCCGCATGTCCAAGCAGAACTGACCCGCATGTCCACAAAGAGCTGACCTGCGTGGGCCGCCAACAAAACTTGTCACACCCCGCTTCCCGGTGTACGGGCAGAGGACGTGGCGAGGCCGCTACATATTTACTCAGAAGTAAACACGCTAAGCGTATCTAAGCAATATAAAGTACAATACACAAGAGACATGAATGTAAATGAACAGCAACTTTATTTATCAAACATTCATTTACAAGTACAACTGAAATGTAAATACATGAGTAGAAAGCGATACCTAAACAATGGCATAACTGAAAATAAATATATACAAGTGTCTAAAGCTCCGGGTCAAAAGCAAACTGCTCCAAATCCTCGGTGCTAGGCTCGGTCTCTAAAGCGTCCGAAACACCTAACAACATTCCAAAAAAAGAAGAAAAGGAATGTTGTCAGCGAACAATTGCTCTGTAAGTCCCAAAGGTGAGTTGAGATAGAATAGACAGAAAAGAGTATATCTTATAATGTTTGATTATATAGTTAACGCTGTTGTTTGTAGCTTGGTACAGAAAATACCAGTGTATACGAGAGGAGTCCCACTATTCCGGAGACTAAGGTATATGGAGCACAAGGAACCGTTCAGCCATGGTACAACGGTAATGGATATTCAGGTTAGGTGTATTATAGTTACAGTCTCGTGCCACTTCTAACACCTTCCGTACTAATCTACCCCTTATAAACCCCGCGATATCTTGATTGTATTATTTGTATTGTATGTTAGATAGATGAATGATTTTCTGAAACCATGATATCAGTAAACATGATGGATATAAATGGAGAGTCATGTAGACGAAATATATCCATGGTTCGGTTCAGTCAATACAGATTGATATAAATTGAATAGACGGATTCATGTTGAATTGCAGTTTATACTTGAATCACATTCAAGTCAGATTGATTAGATTGAGACTCAGTCTGAGTCAGACACTTTGAAAAGAACTTGAAATCCTGAATTAGTTTTGATGTTATCGGTAACTGCTGCACATGGACGGCAGGATTTGTGTCTTTTTCCAAGACAATTACCGTGTTGATAACACCGTTTGTTAGATTGTCTACCTTAAATAGGCAAGCATCCATATCTCCGGCTCCTTAAGGCTCAAGAGACCGGTCCCGCTTAAACCTATGTTTACTAAGGTCCTTATTGTAATTTAGTATAACTTGAGGGCGTTTTGTGTAAAAATAGTTTGATATAATTTTTAAAATACACCTCAAGCATTTAATTATCGTCTTTAGCGTTTTCATAGATATATATTTTATAAAAGTGAAATTTCTAGTGAGTAAAACCTAGTTTTCATAATATATTGTATTTTATTGAAATATTGAAATTATTTTTTTTTGGATGGTATTTTCATGTAATGGTGATTCTTTTGATTTAGAAAACTTGGAATATTTATATAATTAAAATAGATATTTTGATAATAGATATATATATTTAATGAAAATAAATTTTATTTATTTTCTTGTAGAAATCTCATTTTCTAAAGAAAAATGTATAAAAATTCCATCGAGATTGAATGCTTCTTTCGAAGGTCTGCATCTCGCTCTACTAGGCCTGAGAACGTGCGATAATCCGTACCATCCCGAACGGGGTCCCCAAAATGGGTTTTAGAGGCACAATTGCAAGGAATTGTTTAATACACCTTTTTAAAGAAATGGTTTTGTAAGTTGATGGTATTTATTTGTAAAGTCGTGTTATCTCATGAATATATTCCCAAAACTTCATCGTGCTGTATCAAATATGTGTGTTGTGATGAGGTAGGTCATTACCTTATGATTTATCTAAAGGTAATACAAGTTTTATGTTGTTTTATGTCGTAAATGAAGTATGTGGTATTTTACCGTAAAAATACAATAAAAATTGCATAAAAGAATATTTTGAGATGAAACTTGTTTTAACGTTTTTTTAATGTTTTTAAAATATTATGTGCTAGTATGGAATTTTATTGATTAAGAAAAGTAGAGTTTTATAGAAAAACCGAATCAGAAGTTGGATTAACTCTGCTTCCGTCGGGTTTTAGAATTGCAAGTTTTTTTAAAGAAGAAGAAGAGAGGGGGAGAGGGGACTTACTGGCTTTTGGACTAGAGGATAGAGAGATGAAGCTATGGAAGGTCTCGGGGCATCGTTTCGTCGCCGGAAACTTCTTGGAATATCGCCGGAACTTCGCCCTTCGCTAACTCTACTTGCACACTAAAGAGACTTGAGAATTTTGGAGAGTTTTGATAGGGAATTTCTGAGTGAAGAGGGATGAAATATGGTGTGGTATTTATAGAGAAAATTAGGGTTTAGGGGGTGAAAGAATGCATTAAAACTTGGATTAAAATTTGGATTTAAATGGTGTTTTATTGCTCTCTGGATGAATGCAGAGAGGATAAACAATGTGGGGTTAGTGGGGGTAGCTGAAGAGGTGCAGGGGGCAAAAATTCAAGGTATTACCGACGGGGGAGACTGGCGATACCGGGCTTTTAGCATGTTTCGCCGGTCTAAAACCGGTGGAATTGCCTCAGATCGTCGCCACGTGTCCCTGTCGTCTCGTATATCCTTATGCACATGTTTGTTTATTCTGTGACTCTTCATTCTACGTGTAGTGCATGTGCAAACCCTTGGGATTGTAAAACATTAAAATTAAATTAAATAAAAAGATAATGTGGGTGGGGGATTCGATCACATGGGCTATGTCACAGCAGTGCAAGGCTTTACCAATGAGCTACAAGTGCTTTCTTGCTGTTCTAAAATAAAACAAATATTTATAGTATACACAGGATTGCAATTACCCCAATTGTACATTAAATTTTAAACAATTTTTTGTACATTGAAATTGGAGTTGTTACAGAACCACAGTTATATTTCAATGGAAATTATGTATTGTTTTAAAAACGCGGTTTCTCGTGATATGATATTTCGTGTCCACCATGAGTTTTCTCGGTTCTGAGCTATGCGATACACGATTCGAAGAGTGAGGAGGAACCGTCTGCGGGTACAAGATAGACCCGGTAAGGTACCCGGGGCAAGAAGATCGTGAAGTAGACGATAAGCCTGGCAGGGGATATACTACCTACCGGTGATAGTTTGGACCCGGCAGTTATCCGGAGGATACCGACCGGAGTCGTAAGATCAGATGGATATGAGGGCCGATCCGATAATGCGGCGCCTAAGATATGAGAATTTATGTGTCGATACTGGACACGGGTTTCATGATGTTTTGAGTGTCGATGTTGGACACTCAGGTTTCATGATGTTGATGTGTCGATGCCGGACACAGGTTGCATGATATTTCGAGTGTCGATGTTAGACACTCAGGTTTCATGAGGTTGATGTGTCGTTGATGGACACACGTTGCTTGATACATATGCATACACGTGTTAGTGATATATGCCCTAGAGGCCATTATGTATCATACTGGATTGTATATTACTTAATGAGAGGGATATACACGGATATAGTAACAGTCTTGCTCGAAATGGTAATATACTACCTGGTTTGTTTCTACCTCAATATGTGCATGTGTTTCTTTTAGCATATCTCTTATATATATATTGGTAGAGCTCTTAGGATCTTTACTTGATTACCAGCGTTGTGGTGGCAGTCACACTAGTGGGGGCTTGGTAATCTATAAGCACATCCTATACAGGTCCCTAGTCGTAGGATTATCGAGACGGGGCATCGATACTCCACAATAAACTAGTGTATACGCTTCTCATCCCAGCAGGGGAGATGGTCTGTCCTACAGCCATCAGTACGTCGTGCTGGAGACAGTATGCAAATGCTCATTAGGTTATGAATACACCGGACAAGACTCGTCGGAAACTGTTGGTGAGTATTATACCTGTCATCAGGTAGCAGTTCTCAGGTGACATGAGTGCAGCTAAGTTCGTCGACTTGACACTGCTACTTTGCCTCGAGTGTGTTCCTACTGTACTTTGATTACTACCTTGCCACGGCTGAAAGGATTCATGCAAACAGGTAGTAGTTGGGTACGGTCCCAAAGCACTTGGAAGCAGTGGCGGTTAGATAGGATTCGTCTCTCTCGGTATTAGGGGTTGATATCGTGCTGTGTTCGGAAGGCCATTACACAAAGTCCTTGGCCAAGGCAAGCGAGATTTACTGGTAGGTATTCCAGTAGTTTCTCAGGGTGTATTGGGCTACTCTCCGACACGACTTATTGCGCTATTAGGGGTCTGACGATTACCGCCCCCTAGGCCCGATATGTGATACTCTTAGACGAACAGACAAGACTGTACAGAGATGTCACATTCAGGATCAGTAGGAGTTCGGATGGGTTTTCCTCATCGGCCTTCTTATCAACATCTACCCGGGGACAGTTACGTGCAGCTAGTACCTCTTGCGGCCTGTGGTTAAACCCACTGCCAGCGTAGTGTCGAGTTTTTAGAGTCCTACATAGAGAGTTTCCCTGCACTGGGCAAAAGGTGTAGAGGCCGTATGGTTTTACGGCAGGGATTCGATCACTTACGTGCACTTGTGCGCATATGATGTTGGGGTGGATAATACTAGTGGGCTTTGGTTTAAGCCGGATCCTAGTATTATATTGATGGATCAGTTTCGTCTCTATGATTCGTGTTTCTCGGAACACGAATGTGGGTATGTATATACGGATGAGAGAGGCATAGAAGGAGACACCTCATTAGGGTTTTGACCATTGACTTGATTAAAACAATTATGAGGTGGAGGAAAGTATTTGTTATTTTTGTAAAGGATAATTGAGGCATGGCTACTTATTTTGACTACTTGACTTTTTTTGACCATTTGACTTGGCTTGACCACTTGACTTGGTTTGACTATTTGACTTAGATATTTTTGTGAGATATTTTGTGACCTAGATATTTTGATGAGATATTTTTCATGCCATGCTTGTGGTCATGTCAAGTTAGCCATCTCATTTATCATTATCATTATCATTATTAAAAATCATTTCTCTTTCCTCAAGCTAGCTCTCTTCTTCTTTCTCACTTCAAAACCCTAAAAGCTCTCATGTGTTGAGAATGCTAGGCTTTCAAGAGACAAATAAATCCATCTTCACACTCTACATCACCTAGGCCATCAAGTTTAGCAAGCTTGTTGCCCTAGTTACCTCGGTTTTGAGGTAGAGCTCGGACTATAGACTCTCAGATGGATCGTCTTTGATTCGAGGAGGCCGTCGAAGAAGCTACGATCCGGATCGATCCTTGGAGCCTACGTAGAAGAGGAGGACAATGATGAAGACCCGAAGGACAGGTATCGTGAGATATAACTTCATATCCGAGTAGTTAAACCTCAAGTAGTTTGCTAGCTAGGGTTTATGGACGATCCTTGGTTCTAGTCGGTGTTGCGAAACTCGTAAAAATCATTTTTTGCAAATTCCTCCTCCCCGCGAACACGTGGGGTGTGCGACATCGACTTACAGTGGTATCAAAGCCTCTCATAAACCTTATATAGCTTGTAGCAATGTTAAAATTCCGCCATTTTTGTCGCGGAAAAACTGTCGACAAAAACAGTTTTCAAAAGTGAGGTTTTGAGTTGTTTGCACACCCCACGGGCTCACGGTTTGAACCGAGAAGCCACGAGGTGAAGCGTTCGCACCCCAGAGACACCCCGAGGGTAACAACGGCCTGGACCACCCCCAAGACCACCACTTGGTGGCTTTGGGGGCTGGTGACCCAAGAGCGCCAGGAATTGGTGCTCTCGGGTCTGCCTTCCTTTGGGGGCCACCTCGTGGTGGCCCCCAGAGGTGGGTGTTCCCCTCCGAATGGCGGCGCACAAGACTGCGGGGTCCTGACGCTGAGATTCGGGGCAGATGCTATCTGGTTTTATCTGTCCACCTCTCCGAAGATGCCAAGTTGATTTATGGCACCGTGTATCGGAGGTTTAGACGGATGCGACCGATGTAGCAGACTTCGTCAGATTCCCCCTCGCTTGAGGGATTTTTGATTGTGGGGACGCTCTTCCCTGCAGGCGCAAGCCCCTGCAGTTAATTACGCTACCGTATCGCGGTAACAACTTTCTCCTTCTCCAGAATTTCACTTCGTTTCGTGTGTGTTTGTTTTGTTTGTGGTTGCCCGTGGATTGTATACGGAGACTAAGCGATGTCGTCGCCAGTAGGACGTAGATTAGTACAAATCCGTATTTACTTAGATTTGGGTTTAGTGTTTTGGTTTAAGGATACGTTAGCCATATTTAGGCTAAGATCGACTTAAACGTTTGTTAAAAATACGTTAGTCTGATTTGAGACTAAGATCAACTTAACGGGATCGTTTGGATCCGACAAAAGAGCGTTTGGGGACTCTATTGTTCCAGTTTAGGGACATAGTGGTCCATAGGTAGTTTAAGGACATTGCGGTCCATAGGTAGTTTAAGAACGCTTAAGTCCGTGGGTTTAAGGACCCCACAGTCCGTATTTTAGTTTAAGGACGCTTAAGTCTATGAGTTTAAGGACCCCACAGTCCGTGTTTTAGTTTAAGGACGCTTAAGTCCATGAGTTTAAGGACCCCACAGTCCGTGTTGATGTGTGGTTGTCGGGACCCGTCACCTCTCTGACGTCGTTGAAGGATTACAACGATGGGTGTTAGAGGAGTTCGGAGATGTACCCTCGAACCGGTCGTAAATTGATTTAAGAGAGAGCAGCTGTGCTCAGTCGATTTAATTTGAGGACTTACGGCCATGATTGGGCTAAGTCCAGTTGAAAAATATTCAACGCTTTTATTTATTTTTGGTCTATTAGACCTGTGCTAAGGCTTTGCCCATATTTAAATAATGCATTGCATTGCTTTTTATTTTTGTTTGGGCTCTGCCCAGAAAGGATGCAGAGCATCAATTTGTTTTGGGCTCTGCCCATTTATAAATGATGCAGAGCATCAATTTTACTTGGGCTCTGCCCTTTTATTGCTTTGCAATTTATTTTGGCCTGCTAGGTCTTTTTGACTTGGGCCTGGCCCTTTAGCAAAAGAAATGCATTGCATTTGTCAGGCGCTTTGCGCCAATCAAAGAGCGCAAGCGCTTGTGGTGATGACACGCGTCATGCAAGCGCAGTGCGCTGCGCCAGTACGCTGCTGACACGTGGCGCGCTGTGGTGAGTTGCGCCAGTTTCAGAGAGCAATGCTCTATTTCAAAAGCGCATAGCGCAAATGGTTCAGATGCTGACACGTGGCGCTCTCTGGTGGCTTGCGCCAACCCCAGAGCGCAACAACGCAGTTTTGCAAGTGCAAGACACTATTAACTTGAGAATCTTTTAGATTCCAAAACCAATGGTTCATAAAAGAAGTGCAAAGCACTGCTTGATTTCTTGATCCAATTTAAATCAAAGAAAACAAGTGTTTCTTATTTTTCTTGATCTTAGAGAACCAATGGTTCATAAGTGCAAAGCACTATTTTTATTTTGTTTTTTATTGAAGATCATTGATCTTGTTCTTAGATCAATGATCTATTAGAAGAAATTCTTCTATCTAAAAGGTCTTTTACCTTTTTTCTTCTTGAAATTTCTTCAGAGTTCTCTCTGTTTGAAAATTTTGATTTATCACAAAATGTTGATTCTTCTTCTATTTTTTTTTTTATTTTAGAAAGAAGGATCATTGGTTGTTGGGACCCATCACCTCTCCGACGACACTGAGAGATTACAGTGCCATATATCGAAGGTGTGGAGGGATGTACCCTTTGAACCATGCTTCACTCATTAGGGGGGAAGAACAGGCTGGAGCTTAAGCTTCTCGCTGCTGAAAAAGGGTTCTTTGCATTCGCGCACATGCGTCGCACATGTTGGGCGCACGTGTTGGGCGCTCATATTTGCATATAGCGCACATGGATCTTGCGCATATGCGCATTATGGGGGGGGGAGCAAGTTCCTATGGAGAACGCGTCTCCTTTTAATTGAATATTCTCATGTGGTGCGCACGTGCGTTGCACGTGGTGCGCGCGTGGCGGGCACACGTGCGTTGCACGTGGCGCACATGCGCATTATGAGGAGAAGCAGAGCTTCTATATATGGAGAACAGGCTCCTTTTAATATTATTAAATGTTCTCATGTAGTGCGCACGTGCGTTGCACGTGGTGCCGCATGGCGGGCACACGTGCGTTGCACGTGACGCACATGCGCATTATGAGGAGAAGCAGAGCTTCTATATATGGAGAACAGGCTCCTTTTAATATTATTAAATATTCTCATGTGGTGCGCACGTGCGTTGCACGTGATGCTGCATGCCGGGCATACGTGCGTTGCACGTGGCGCACATGTGTATTATGAAGAGAAGCAGGGCTTCTATATATGGAGAACAGGCTCCTTTTAATATTATTAAATGTTCTCATGTGGTGCGCACGTGCGTTGCACGTGGTGCCGCATGGCGGGCACACGTGCGTTGCACGTGGCGCACATGCGCATTATGAGGAGAAGCAGAGCTTCTATATATGGAGAACAGGCTCCTTTTAATATTATTAAATATTCTCATGTGGTGCGTACGTGCGTTGCACGTGATGCCGCATGCCGGGCATACGTGCGTTGCACGTGGCGCACATGCGTATTATGAGGAGAAGCAGGGCTTCTATATATGGAGAACTAAGCTCCTTTGAGTATTGAATCCTTTGAGGATTGAACTCTATCCTTTCTAAGAGGTATCCCCTCTTATTTATATGGGAGTGGTAGAGAAGCCATCTCTCCTTTTCCCGATGTGGGACTAAAAAATGCATTCCCCATATAGTAGAGCATTACTTTAGATTACACGTGCATAACACATTTGCTCATAAATTTTGATCTCGGATGAATTATGAGGCCCATAATATATCAAATCGAAGGTTTTTTTGAGATGCTTTAAATATCATCAGAATTTAGCCATTTCTCGTTCCGGAGTTTATCAAAATATAGCTCGGAAAATACTGGTTCGCATCTTCTTCCTTAGATCACATGTGCATAGACATTTGCTCATAACTTTTGATCCCGGATGAATTATGATGCTCATAATATATCAAATCGAAGGTCTTTTAGAGATGATTTCAATACTATTAGAATTTAGCTGTTTCTCATTCCGGAGTTTGTCAAAATACAGCTCGGAAAATACTGGTTCGCATCTTCTTCCTTAGATCACATGTGCATAGACATTTGCTCATAACTTTTGATCCCGGATGAATTATGAGGCCCATAATATATCAAATCGAAGGTTTTTTCGAGATTATTTCAATACCATCATAATTTAATAGTTCCTCATTAGGGATTTTATCAAAATACAGGCCGGAAGATACTGGTTCGCATTTTCTTAAGCGTATCGCTGCCATTTGATACCGTGGACTCTTTTACGCAGAAATTTTTGGCGGGAATAGTGGGTACTCCTCTAAGGCCCCCAGTTCGATAATTATTTTCGTGTCTTCACCTCTGCGAAAATTTGGGTGGGTTTCGAGTTCGTTTCGACTCCCGGATTGGCTCAAAACTATTAGTTTTTGAACTTTAGCTCACTGGATTTTCAAGTTTTGGAAAATTGGTTAAGTTTGCTAATTGCGTGTGGAATTCTAATGTCGTAGTTACTTTACAAGCTCTGTGTTGTATATATTTGTTTGGAAACGTCGATTAATTTCTATACGTCGATTAGTCGGGGTTGCACATATCTGTGATGTTGTTGTGATGGTTTATGTATATGAACTTGTTGGATCGTCGTGGATGAATAGCCGGGGATGTGAGATGAGAGTTTTAATTCTTTCATTCGATGTAAAATTTGTAAATTGATGTAATATTATTTTTTGGGGCGCATCCGGGTTGAGGTTGTAGTCACCGTTGTATTATTTCTTTTACTGTTTTTACTCCTAGGATAGACCCAAGACGGGGTGCACAAACTACCGGATATTTTGAAGTGCCGAGTAGCCTACTCACTTTGTTGAGGGAGGTTGCTTCACTTCGGGTATTTGGTAGGTAGTTTGCCGCACCCGTAGGGGTCTAAGGTGGGGTTTGGCTATTCATCACGACCGTGAAATCTGTCTTTCGTTACAGGCTCAAACGAAACGCGGAATTCCCAGTATATCCAATGTGTTCATCTGTGATATGGAATGCCTATCATTGCGTCTGACGAATGGATATTATTATATATGTATTATATAATAGACGTTGCTTATGTTTTGCATCCGCGCTAGTCCAACCCCCGCTTTGTCGTTAGTTAAGTAACCTAACGGGTGATGACGGGCCCCGTGGCGAATGCGGATGGCATAAGAGTACGTTGTATTTTCATTGTTTTCTGCAATGGTAGGTTAATTGATGGGACTGCATTAAATTAATGCAAAGCAAAAAAACCAAAGTTGAATCGTTGTAACAGATTTTAAAACCACTCGGTTATTTTAAAACAGGAGACTTTTAAATGCGGAGCTTAAACCACTCCTTTTAAAATCTATCAGGTTCCTTCGATTATATCAAGTTCACTACATTCACGGTTTCGCCAAAACCATCCGTAGCCCTCCGTCATTTCATATGAATATGCAATAGTATTCTAGCTATGTTTGTTAATCTTCATCAAGGCATAGTGATTGGTAGCTACTGGGTGTTCATATGTAGCATAGATATATGCGTTGGTTTGGGACAGTCGTATTACCTTGTTGACCCTCGTCAAGGGTATATACGGGTGGGTTCAAATTAACCTGGACAATGATGGGGTAGAACTTGACACATGACTTATGATTTGTTGACCTTCGTCAAGATTATAAGAGCATGGGGCAAAAATTCACATCGGGAGATTCTAAGGAAACTGAAACTTGCTAGTGCTGCATACCATTTGGGGTCAGATAATGTTGGTAGGATTCCTTCAGGATTATTACATAATGATATTTGGATCCCGATCCTACTGTGAGTATCCGCTATTCCTCGGGAGATTCTTTACTTAACGATTAATGCTATAAACCAAGTAGGTGTCTATAACAGTATTAGCGGGGCTACGTCTCCAGGGAAAAGAGGTTACTTAATTAAGGAACTTCGCGAAAGCGTCGTAAAACCTTCCTCGAAATACCGACACTAGCCTGGCCGAACGGTTAAGCAAGTATTGTATGGTAAGATTAATCCTGACTAATTCTTCTTTTATGGTTAGAGGAAGGATTCGAGAGACAGTGGGAGCCATCCTGTTTAGATAAATTAAAAACCAATCTAAACTTGCAAGAGTATCATGGTGAGTGTATTCTTCTCTCTCTTCTAAATGCAGCAACAAGGTAATCAGATTAGGTTACAGATAGATAATAAAATGACTGAGTTATACTATAATGACTGGCAAAGGTTTGTCCAGATGTCCATTACCTATGAAAAGCTGGACCACCTCATTACTACTCATAGCCCCCGCCGTCCTAGGTCCAATTTCCACCGTCGCGGATATAAATATCCGTAAGACAAGGGAATAAGACTGTGCGAATGCCAAGTGACTCGTGTTGGCCTCAGTTGATGGTGTATACCAGAGGCAGTACGAGAAGATAGACTTAGTTTCTATCTTCCTCCATAACAAAGTTTTATATGGAGAGCAATCTCATATCGCAAGATATGAGACCTCGAAAGAATTGCTTCAAGCGAGGTTGGCTATCGGGTCATCTGTAGAGGACAACGTCCCTACAATGATTAGCTATATTAAAAGGCTCACGGACCTGAAGACCACGTTGGAGAACGAGTCATATGCTGACTTGATCCTATAGTCCCTACCTCCTACTTATGCCTAAGGAATGAAAGTTATACTTTCAGTTGAGGGCACCCTGAAGGAAACCAGGGTGACACCCACTCAGCTTATTGGGGAATCTTCCTCTTCTGCATCTAAGGCGAAAGCAAAGGGTGACAAGAAGAAGACCTCCAAAAAGCCGATAAGCGGTTTCAGTAAGGTAGAATAAAAGGGAAGGGCAAAAGTTTCGGGGTTAACAGTAGGGAAGGGGGGATGTTTTTATTGTTACGGGAAAGGGCATTGGCAGAAGGGATGCAGGGCTTGGAAAGCCAGAATCCAAGATCCGAAACATATTGTGGCTTCGACTTCGGGTGTGTTAGTGATTGAAAATAGTCTGTCAATTAACTCTACTTTCTGGATACAAGATACCGGATCGGGATCTCATATCTGTAATTCATTACAGGTTTTGAGAAACCGTAGAGTTATCAGGACAGGTGATATGACTCTCAGGGTTGCTAACGGAATGAGCGTGGACGCTGTATCCGTAGGGTATATCACCTAAAATTGACAAGTGGGTAGATATTGATTCTACGTAACTGTTTGTGTGTACCAAGTCTAGTTTGCAAGCGATGTGGTTCACATCCACCTAAATCAAAGTTTGATTGGGTCAGGTACACAAGAGAACAATATATATTGAATTAAGCTCAGGTTTTCAAACGTCCAGAACACACGTAAAAGAAAGTCTCCAGAATTAAATAAGGTTTTCTTATGGTATTGTAGACAGGGTCATGATCAGTCGAAAATACTGCATCTTTAAACCGGCAATTTCCCTATCATTTGCACTCATCTAGAAGTGTTCGGCATTCATATAGCACATATTAGCAAAACAGTCATTAAATATCAGATTGCATGTGTTAGGCTTTAAAACCGGCCCTATAAGGGAAATTGACTGCATTTCATAGCATTGCATCATTCCTATATATCGCAACTTGTGTTCGAAGTCTGTGCAGGAAATTCCAAGAGATCGGTCAAAATTACACAACAAAGACTGCTCAAAATACGCCAACTCAAGGAATTGGAATATGGCAATAATCTAGAATGAATTCAGAGATTCAACATATCAGGAAATACATCAAAGTACAGAAGAAGCCATCACATGAAGAATGAAGCTCCACAGCAGCCAAGTGGCCGCGGTTCCGCGGCCGGAGCCGCCTTGCGCCGCGGAACCGCGGCGGCTTAGCCACGTCACCATCCTTTCTCTGTTGCAGTACTTCTACTTCAGTTCCTAAAGCTCTTCAAGACACTGCAATTTCCAGATGTCTCCAGAACATTCTGCCAGATCAGCAAGCCATTAGGTTCTAAACTAAACACTCTTAGCTTCCTCAACAAGCTTCACTTAAACTCCATTAAAGACCTAGAACCTTCTCCCTAACCTCCTAGCTTAGGGTAGAAGCTAAGCCCTAACTAACTACTTCTAGAAGCCTCTCCCTATAACTAACTTTTGGAGGGAAAATTCAAATTTGAATTCCTAGAGCTAGGGTTTGGGAAACCTATAAATAGACCTCAAGATTCACTTGAAAAAGGTTGTTGAATCCTTAGTTGTTAAATCTTTGGTTCAATAGTTAATCTCCCCCATTCTAGTTCTTCAACCAATTCCTACCACCTCAAAACCCTAACCCTAATCCCAATCAAGATCAAGAATTCAAGATCCTTTGAGTGCAAGCCAAGCAAGTCTTCAAGATCCTTTAGAAGCGGAACCGGACTTCAACGGAGCACGAGATCCAAGCGATCCAAGACTCAAGGAGCCGAGCGACGCAAGAATCGACGATCAAAGTTCCATCCTCTTGTAGTTCTTGAGAGTTGTAACTAATTGTTGATATAATAAAGGTGAAGATTCTTTAAACTTGCTTATTTTCAATTCGAGCATTATGCTTATATTTCGATTCTTGAATATATTCTTTGTGATGATGCTTGAATAAAACTCCACTCGTGAAGGAATCGAAACGATTGTCGAATGATGATGTTGATGAATCTTTAAATGATTTCTTAAGTCCTATAACAATTGTAAATTCTTGAAAATCAAATGATCGATGATCTAGATTGATGCGAATGCGTTCTTGATTTCTTTCGCACGATCTAGAGATCAACGATCGATCGTTCGATCTCCAAGAAGCTATCTAATGAATGTGATTCATCGAAAGGACAAAGGATAGGATGAGGAACCCTAATTCTTCGCAAGATCCTTGATCCTCGATGAATCTACATCGATTTAGCATCAACTTGTTAATGGATAAGAAATCGTATTCTTGAATCTTCTTCATATTTACAATCTACTCGATTCCTACGAGCCTTACTTCAAATCTTGAAACCTAAATTGATTGGAATTCTATCTCTCTTGATTCTTGATGTTTATCATTTTCTTGATTCTTGATTTGATTTAGTGATTCTTGAAATTCATCGATAAAAATATTGAATCGCTTTTCTTTTCTATTAAATTTTCGATTCAAACAAATCAAAATACGAACGAATCGCGCAATCCCTGTGGACGATCCGCACTCGCTAACGCGCTACAATCCGACACCGTTATTGATTGCGGTCAAATATTTTTGGTTGTGATTCTATTCATTTTCTAAACCGACAACGAGAAATAAGATCAATCAGGTCACATCAATGAAAAACGGTTGACAAAGTTACATAGAGAGGGATATTTGGATCTGTTCAAATATCAGTCTTATGCAGCTTGTCAATCTTGTCTTATAGGAAAGATGACAAAAACTCCGTTCACTGGAAACGGAGTACGAGAGAGCAAACTCTTGTGATTCATACACAGCGATGTGTGTACTCCAATATCTACAGATGCACAAAGTGGTTATTCCTATTTCATTACTTTTACGGATAATTTCTATAGGTTAGGACATGTCTTCTTGTGAAGCATAAATCCGAGACCCTTTGAAAAATTCTGAGAATATAAGAATGATGTGGAAAAACAAACATGCAAAAATATCAAGACACTGAGATCTTATCAATGTTGTGAATACTTAATTGCCAAGTTCCTGGATTACACACCATAACACAACGGTATATAGGAAAGGCGGAACAGAACCCTATTGGATATGCTTCGTTCCATGATGAGTAATGCTGAGTTACCGCGATCCTTCTGAAGTTATGCACTAGAATCAGCTGCATGTCTTTTGAATAAGGTTCCTACCATGACTGTGCCTACCACACCATATCAGATCTGGAGTGGGAAGAAACCCTATCTTCAGTATCTGAAGATATAGGGATGTCCAGCTTTTGTTGAAAAGCAGTATGCGGACCAGCTCGAGGCATGCTCAGTTTTGTGGGTACCTAAAGAAATCCAGGGGGTATCTTTCCTATTACGCAGAGGAACAAAAGGTTTTTGTTCCTTGTCATGCCCATTTTTTAGAAAATCAATTTTTTAAAAGGAAATAGTAGGAGCGCAATAGAACTGGAAGAAATTCCAGAACCACATACTATTACTGAAAGTATGGTAGAACCAGAGGTTTCAAAAGAACCGG
This sequence comes from Agapanthus africanus, assembly GCA_030015575.1. Taxonomy (NCBI): domain Eukaryota; kingdom Viridiplantae; phylum Streptophyta; class Magnoliopsida; order Asparagales; family Amaryllidaceae; genus Agapanthus; species Agapanthus africanus. Next base: position 12,300,392 of record CM057348.1, on the reverse strand, counting down.
ACATCCCTACGCCAATTCGCAGGACTAGTAGGCAGTCTCATCCGCCCAAGAGATACTACGGTTTTCTCATAGAAGGGGATCGAGAGGATTGCATCATTAACAATGATGTGCCGACTAGCTTCCAGTAAGCCATTCAGAGCGGTGACTCGGTAAAATGGTTGGATGCAATACGGCCCGAAATGGAGTCCATGTACACCAACAAAGTATGCATTTTGAACATTGCTCCAGAAAGGGGCAAATGGATCTTCAGAAAGAAGATTGGAGTAGATGGATTGGTTGAAACCTATAAGGCTAGACTTGATGCAAAAGGTTTTTCGTCAAAGACCTGGTTTGGACCATGATGAAACCTTTTCTCCGATGTTTATACTCAAATCCATTCGGATCCTTCTTGCTATTGCTACCTTCCAAGATTTTGAGATCCGGCAGATGGACGTAGAGACGGATTTTCTAAATAGTAATTTGAAAGAGTGTTTCTATATGGATCAGCCAGAGGGTTTCAATCAGAGTGGGAGAAGCGGGATAGTGTGCAAGTTGCTTAAGTCCATTTATGGTCTAAAGCAGGCATCACGGGGTTGGAACATATGTTTTATTGAGACCGTCAAAGAATTCGAGTTTATCAAAAATCCAGATGAACCATGCATTTATAGTAAGATTGTAGCAAGAACTGTGGAATTCCTCGCTGAGTACGTGGATGACATTCTCTTGATAGGAAATGACATTCCTATGTTACAATCAGTCAAAGGATTCTTGTCACAGAGGTTCTCCATGAGAAACCTGGGTGATACCAACTACATTCTGAGAATTCAGATCTATCGTGATAGATCAAAGAGGATGGTGGGACTAAAGTCAATGTACAACAACACCAAACTGAAAATATTTAGTATGGACGATTCTAAGCGCGGCCGTCTACCGGCTTGTCACGGAATCACCCTCCAAAGAGATGTCTTTTAAGACTGATTTGGAAAGGGCTCGCATGTCGATTATACCCTACGCTTCTGCGGTAGGCTCTATAATGTATGCGATATTGTGTACCAGACTAGATGTAGTTTACACACTGAGCGTGGTAAGCCGGTATCAGTCAAACCCAGGGGAGAAGCACTGGGAAGAAGTAAAGAACATTCTCATGTACCTGAGAAGGACTAAGGAGATGTTCTTGGTGTATGGAAGAAAATGACCTCCAGATCGAGGCCTTTGCTAACTCCAGCTTCCAGAGTGATAAGAATGACTCCAAGTCCATGTCAGGTTATGGCTTTACCCTCAGTGAAGGGGCGGTCTGTTGGAAGAGCTCAAAGCAAGACACCGTTGCAAACTCGACGATGGAAACGGAGTAGTTCGCTGCATGAGACGCCGCAAAAGAGGCAGTCCAGATATAGAAGTTCTTAACTGAACTTCTGGCGGTTCCTTTCATTTGTTGGTCCAATACTTTAGTATTGCGACAACATACGGCGCTATAGCTTTAGAGAAGGAACCCAGGTCCCATCAGAGATCCAGACATATCTTGAGGCGGTACCACCTGATCAGGAAGATCGTTGATCCCAGAAGATCGAGGTGAGGAGAGTAGATATGGAGAACAACACTGCAGATCCACTCATAGTGGCCATCCCTCAGACAGTGTTCGAGAGGCTATTCGAGACCTTCGGTCTGCGATATGCCAGTATATGGCCTTAGTGCAAGTGGGAGATTGTTATTGATATATGCCCTAGAGGCCATTATTGTATCATATTGGATTGTATATTACTTAATGGGAGCTTGGAATATACACGGATATAGTAACAGTCTTGCTCGAAATGGTAGTATGCTACCTGGTTTGTTTCTACCTCAATATGTGTATGTTTTTCTTTTAGTATATCGCTTATACATATTGGTAGAGCCCTTAGGATCTTTTCTTGATTACCAGTGTTGTGATAGCAGTCACACTAGTGAGGGCTGGGTAATCTATAAGCACATCCTATACATGTTCCTAGTTGTAGGATTATCGAGACGGGGCATCGATACTCCACAGTAGACTAGTGTATACGCTTCTCATCTCAGCAGGGGAGATGGTCTGTCCCACAGCCATCAGTACGTCGTACTGGAGATAGTATGTAGGTGCTCACTAAGTTATGAGTACACCGGACAGGACTCATCGGGAACTGTTGGTAGGTATTATACCTGTCATCGGGTAGCAGTTCCCAGGTGACATGAGTTCAGCTTAGTCCATCGACTTGACACTGCTATTTCGCCTCGAGTGTGTTCCCACTGTACTTTGATTACTACCCTACCATGGCTCAAAGGAGCCGTGCAAACGGGTAGTAGTTAGGTGCAGTTCCAAAGCACTTGGAGGTGGTGGCGGTTAGATAGGATTCGTCTCTCCCGGTATTGGGGTTTGATATCGCGCTGTGTTTGGAAGGCCGTTACACAAAGTCCTTGGCCAAGGCAAGCGAGATTTACTGGTAGGTATTCCAGTAGTTTTTCAGGGTGTATTGGGCTACTCTCCGACATGACTTATTACGCTATTAGGGGTCTGACGATTACCGCCCCCTAGGCCCGTAGACGAACAGACCGGACTGTACAAAGATTGTCACATTCAGGCTCAGTAGGAGTTCGGATGGGTTTTTCTCATCGGCCTTCTTATCGACATCTACCCGGGGACCGTTATGTGCAGCTAGTACCTCTTGCGGCCTATGGTTAAACCCACTGCCAGCGTAGTGTCGAGTCTTTAGAGTCCCACATAAAGAGTTTCCCTGCACCGGGCAAAAGGTGTAGAGGCCGTATGGTTTTACGGCAGGGATTCGATCACTTACGTGCACTTGTGCGCGTATGATGTTCAGGCGGATAATACTAGTGGGCTTTGGTTTAAATCGGATCCTAGTATTATATTGATGGATCAGTTTCGTCTCTTTGTATTCGTGTTTCTCGGAACACGAATGCGAGTATGTATGTACGGATGAGAGGGGCATAGAAGGAGACACCTCATTAAGGTTTTAATCATTGACTTGATTAAAACAATTATGAGGTGGAGGAAAGTATTTGTTATTTTTGTAAATGATAATTGAGGCATGGCTACTTGTTTTGACTACTTGACTTTGTTTGACCATTTGACTTGGCTTGACCACTTGACTTGGTTTGACTATTTGACTTAGATATTTTTGTGAGATATTTTGTAATCTAGATATTTTGATGGATATTTTTCATGCCATGCTTGTGGTCATGTCAAGTTAGCCATCTCATTTATCATTATCATTATCATTATCAAAAATCATTTCTCTTTCCTCAAGCTAGCTCTCTTATTCTTCCTCACTTCAAAACCCTAAAAGCTCTCATGTGTTGAGAATGCTAGGGTTTCAAGAGACAAATAAATCCATCTTCACACTCTACATCACCTAGGCCATCAAGTTTAGCAAGCTTGTTGCCCTAGTTACCTCGGTTTTGAGGTGGAGCTCGGACTATAGACTTTCGGGTGGATCGTATTTGACTCGAAGAGGCCATCGAAGAAGCTACGATCCGGATCGATCCTTGGAGCCTACATATACGAGGAGGACAGCGATGAAGACCCGAAGGACATGTATCGTGAGGTATAACTTCGTATCCGAGTAGTTAAACCTCAAGTAGTTTGCTAGCTAGGGTTTATGGACGATCCTTGGTTCTAGTCGGTGTTGCGAAGCTCGTAAAAATCATTTTTTGCAAATTCCGCCTCCCAGCGAACACGTGGGTGCACGACATCGACTTACAACATGCATACATTTCAGATGACTATCATTATATGTTGTTATTGGAACGACGCAATTGTTGATACATATGCATACATGGTCATCCTAGATACCATAGCATTACCTTCATGATACAGTAGGATTTAGGGATCGTTGTTTATTCGATTTCTACCTGCTGATATTTTCTACTCACGAGTTGGTAACTCACCCCCGTTGTGCCACAGTTTTCTTGCAGGTTCGACCGCTCATATTAGTAGCGGTATCGCTGGCACACAGCTTTCTTCAGGGTGTTTTGCTTTGGTAGGTGGGATACACATATAGATCGTGACCACTTTTGTACCTATTATTTCCATTGTATCTAGATAAGATCCATCAATCAGAAACCAGACTTTTTATATTGGTAGACCTAGACACAAACTTGTAAATTTGCGAGACTTAGAGTGAGATGGATGTATGTTCGCTATTTGAGCTGATGTTGTCTTGCTTTACTTATTCTCTTTCTGTATTTGATCTTCGCCGTAGGGTGTCGTATATATGTTTATTGCATGGTAGTAATTACGCCAATTGGCGAAGAGCTAGCTTCCCCTTGGGGATGCCTTTTTATTGCATGTATGTGGTTTTGGATCAAAATATACGAGGAAGGTTGTAACAACCGAGTTCATTTATACCAATTCCAGTTCCCGTATTTATTTATCTGTGGTATTTTATTTATTTATCATGTTTGGGTGCGAATAGTAATTTTACATTTTACATTGCATTCAACCCGACCCGCTTGCTTGAACCCGGTGATTCATATTTATAGACTACCCTGGCTTGTTAAATAGACACGTGCATCTCATGTATACTGCATATTGACTTTTCATCTGACATCGCACATTTTATCATATAACATTTTAGGTCATGTAAAATAATTTAAAATTGCATTCCATAGCCTGCATGATACCCCCAACCCCGTGGTAGCATCCGCGCATCTTGTTCTCGTCCCGTTCAGTGCAACAGACGTGTTTGGATGGCTACGTGTACGTACGTGCATCCGTTCTTGGGGGTATGCATTTTCATTACCTGAGCATTCATTTTGAAATTTGGAAGTCGCATAGATTTTTCGTATTTTAAATCTGAATTTTTAGACCCGACCCGAGCGTATTTTGGACTACTTTTGTATTTAGCCTAAAACTCAAATTTTATTAATATTATATTCTTTATATACTGTTAACGATTTTAACCAAATATATACTAAAATATATGTACTGTTAAATATTTTGGATCCTTATCACAATAGCTCTTCTATATATATATATATAATTTTAAAATAAATAATTAATAATAAAAACCAATTCTAAAACCCTGTTCTCTCTCTCTCTCTTCCTCTTTCTCTCATCTCGCATTCACTATTCCTTCTCGCGATCTCGTCACCTCCCTCCTTGCTAACGGCACCTCCCTTCTTCTCTTTCCTTTCTTCTTCTTAAAAATCCCTGTCGCCTCGTCTTCAGAAGAAAAGAAACCCTAACCCTAGTTTTCGCCTCCAAGGCCGGCACCCTCGTCGACCATCCCTCACCGCAGTCCCCTCCTTCTTCTACTCCTCTCCTTATCTTCTTCCCCTTCTCTCTTCCCTTCAACCCTCTCTTCTCCCGAGCCCCACAAACCCACATGACCCATCTCCTCGTCGCCGACGATCCCAACCTCGTCGTCATCATCTTCTTCTTCTTCTCGTATCATCACTTCCACCTCCTCTTCTCCATCTTCTTCTTCTTCCTTCTCCTTCCCAAGCCTCTCTCCTCCTCCCCGAGCCTCTCTCCCCCTGCACAAAACCCTGCATACCCTCACCTCACCGCCGGAGATTCCTTCACCTCGCCGTCACCCTCATACCACCTCTCTCCCTCTCCTGTGCACTTCTCCAAATCCCTGCACACAAATCCAGCCTGCACCCTCAACACCCGGACCCTAACCTAACCCTAACAGCCAAACCCTAGCCTCGCCGGAGCTCCATTAATCTCGTCGACACCATCACCTCTCTCCTGACCCCTGTGCACTACAACCCCAGTAAGCAATCTTCTCTTTCTTCTTCTTCCTCTTTCTTTCTTTTCTTTTTCTTTTCTTTATTTTTTCTTGAATCTTGTTTTAGCAATCGTCGGAACCGTGACCGTCGCTGCCGTTCCAGACGACCCTGAGGAAGTGCCTTGCTTGCGTGATCACCCTCGTGCGTTTCTTGGATCCGTTCCGTGTATCGTGCGCGCGTCGCGACTTTTTCCGCCGACGTGAGACATTCCGTACCCCGTTTCTCGATCCGTCTAGGCAAATGAAACTTGCTACATGCTATTTATATTATTTTATACTTATTTAAATGCATATTAAACCTGTAGTTTACATCTAATACCACATGTTCCATTTTTAATATTTTGATGTTCCATTTATATCATTTTTTTAGATCTAGAACCTGAAATATATCATGTTGCATATTAGGTTACAATACATTGTACCCACGTCCATATTTATATCACATAGTGCTTGGTTGCATAGCCCATAATACCATTTTAATAGTTTATAACCTTTCGGACACCCGCTTGCATCCATTTAGCCTATTATATATACAATTGCATCCCTAGATCATTTAATACATAAAAATAAGATTTTAACATTCCATATTTGATAAAGTGTATTTTAGTTAATGTTGGAACTATAATCTTAACCCAAATCGATATCGGTGCATCCATATGCTTTAATCTGTACCTTTTGCATACCACATCATAATGTTCCATTTTTATTGTTCTATTAGTACCCCATACTTGTTTTGTATACCCATACTTATTAGGGTTTGATTATAAGTATCCATGTGACATTTTGTCCACCCCCGACATGGCTTGATATACCATTACTTGACACGACATGATACCGTGCACTTCTTGACATGACATGATACATATATACTACCTGACTTGACCTGATGTACCATGGCTTAACCTGTTACCTGATCTTGTTACTAATGCCAACAAACCTAACCTGTTGTCCTGTTCAGTTGATAAAACTGCACATTTGTTATTACATTTTCCCTACCATTTCCATATTAAACAAGGTCTTTATTATAATATATCATACATATGAGGGTTTATTTGTAAAAATACTATTCTCCATGTGTTGATATATTATAATTAGCATTTGGTAGGAAAATGTATGCAAATAATATCATTGACCAAATCTTAGTAGAACAAAGTCTACTAAATATTATTTAAGTTGTTGTGCAGAATTTTTCCAAGTTGTTGTGCAGAATTTTTCCAAGAAAACAAGTTGTTAAAGAAAACTTGCCTAATTAAGAAAGCAAAACTTGGAGATCAAGTCTGGCAGCAACCACGAGAAGATTTCCATGATACAAAGGTTCCCAGGATCGCCAAATGTCACACACAAGAAGACCCAGAAATTTGATCAACGACTCTGATCAAATGGCCGCGGATCCGCGGCCATACCCCCCTTGGGCCGCGGATCCGCGGCGAGATAAAGGAGATTGAAGCTGCGCAAATTTTGGGAGATTCAGTACTACTATTTACCTAATTTGGAAGCAAAGGTTTCTGGCTTTGGACTATAAATATGGACCAAGAGCCTCTTGGAAAATTCATCAAGCCGACGAGGTCACAAAGAGATCGAGAAGCAACTAGAAATTGTAATCATTTTCTAAGGATTCAAGTGTAATGAATATTGTTGATTAATAAAGGTAGCTTTCTTTTTCTTATTCTATTTCTTCGTAGTTTAATTATGCAATTTCTTTCCATCTCTTTTTCTCCCAACATGCGCGAGTAATTCTCCGCTTGTTAGGGTTCGTAGGATCAGGGTAGGCTAATGGATGATGAACATCCCTAAACCCCTTTTAAGTCCTATAAAGTTTATGAACTTTATCAAAAGAATCATTAACATTCTAATCGGGCGCGCTAACAATTCTTTGTTAGTCCCGAACGTGATTAGAGATTAGATTAATGATTGCTTTGGTAAAGGCTAGATATGAACGGAGTTCCGTGTCGAGATAAGGGTTAAGAGTGGGATCCCTTTTCCCTCCAGAAACCCTAATCTACACGCATCACCGTCGTTCTAGTTTTAAATCTATTAAAGGATAAAAAGGGTAACTTCTAATTAATCGTCCATAACTACTAAATCCTAACGAACCCTACAAGCCCCCTTATTATATTAACTGCATCCCTAAAATAATCTAGATCTATATTTTTGCATTAGTGCTTAACGTAGATCTAGAAACCATTCACAAAATTCTTTATTCCTCCTCTCTTTCTCAACACATCTAAAGTAAGAGTAAAAGGTTCCACGTTTCCCAGATGACGACCTGTACTCATCTCGGTCTAGCTACACGCGACACCGTTATTGATTGCGGTTACACTACAAACAATTTTCACATCAATCAAATGGCGCCGTTGCCGGGGATACGTGCGTAATTTTTTTATTCTTACTATTTGTGTTGAATTCTTAGACGATTCATATCATTATTAAAATAAAACTGCAAATTGCATATTTAACGATTTGTGCGTGAATTTTTGCAAGGAGATCTGGAGTCACAGACTTGAGAAAACAGGAGATCTAGGGTTCCAAACTCCTCTGGTATCTTTCTCAACTCTTTCTCTCTCCTCTCAAATCCAATAAAATCTATTTTCTGCAGGATTCTTTGCAAAATAGCGCCGCTCAAAAATCTTTTTGCAAAAGTTTTGTGATTGGTTTTTTTTGCATATTTTAATACGGACTTTAAGGGGCAAAGACCAAATCAAGATTAGGTGGGGATTTCATCACCCTTCCTAAGCCCCACAAATCACAAACCGAGCATCTAGATCAACCCTTCATTAATTTAAAAAATATCTAGACCAGACTTTAAGGACTGTCGCGCTCAATAAGGACAGAGGAAGGTCGTGGGTAATCTATCGTTTATCCGCATTACTTTTGTAGTGCCTAGGCAAGTGTGTCAAAGGCTAGTGGTTTTTAATTAGGCCCACTACTGTGGTTCCTTCCCACTTACCTGGCACTTACCTAGCTACAAGGGTAGTACAGAGGCGGTAGAGGATTGATCCTGCGGCTTGTCCTTTGGAAGTCTAGGAGCGGTCTAGAGACTGGACCTAGGTGACCTTAGTTCTAGGGTTGCTTGTGCATTTTAGAGTGATTTGTCTTGAGTCCCACTTTTTCAAAACAGACCAATTTTAAATCACACACACACTGCCACTTGCACTAAACCCGCTTAGTGCATGCTCGGCTGGACACGGGATCTTAGTGCCCGTCTTGTCCGCGTGCCTGCTATCGACGCCGAAGTCGGTACTTCTTCATCTTCTTTTCCCCCACCACCACACACCACGACCGAGATGGACGACACTCCATCAGAATATAACACCACGCTGCCACCGCCCGTAGGTGCGCAGAATCCACCGTGCATCTCTGTCCAAGAGAGATGCTATCCTATCCGTGGTCCTCTTCCCACTTGTCTATCTCTTCCACCAGCTAACGGGGATAATTTCGAAATTAAACCCTACTACATCAATCTGCTGCCCAAATTTCATAGGCTTGAGTCGGAAGACGCGTACGTTTTCATCACCAAATTCGAAAACGTATGCGCAATGATGGGTACTTCACAGTTGACTGTTGATGCTATGCGCTTGCGTCTTCTCCCATTCACACTGTGCGACTTGGCAGAAAAATGGCTTTATAATACTGCTGCACACTCTATCACTAATTGGAATGAATTCGTCATAGCATTTCTTAAGATGTTTTACCCAAACCATAAGACTGCCCATATTAGGAGCGAGATCAACCAGTTCACCCAGCTTCCCAATGAACCATTTTAGAAGTGCTTTGAACGTTTCAAGGATCTGCTTGTCCAATGTCCTCATCATGGAATACAAAGATGGGATTTATGTCGGATTATATATGAGGGCATTAATCCAGCGACAAAGCAGATGCTTGAAACAATGTGTCAATGCAATTTCATGTCTAAAGATGACGGTGAAGCATGGAAATATCTGAAAGATCTCGCAGAAAACACTTTGCAGTGGGAAAGCGCAAGACCACCTTCAACTAAGGGAGGTATTCACCAGCTCGATATTTCTATCGCAGTAAAAGCCGAAATGGCAGCGATACAGAAGAAACTCGATGCTATTGAGAACAAATTCTCATCATTCTCCCTAAATCAGGTCACGCTTCCTAAGACCGTCTGTGGTTGCTGTTCAGATCCTTCACACTTAACGGAAGAATGTCCTATGAATGCATCGTTTCAAGCTAATGCTGCTTTTCAGCAGCGACCTAGAAACGATCCTTATTCTTCCACGTACAATCAAGGATGGAGGAATCATCCTAACTTTGCTTGGAACCAAAACCAACAAAGTAATTATCAAAGACCTCCTCCATAGCAACCACAACCACAAAGTCAGCTTCCCTTTCAGTCCCAAAATTTTCAAAATCCGGCCAACATCTCTACACCACAAGTGCCCGGTACTGACAATTCTTCACTTGCACAAACTTTGGATTTGTTCATGAAACATTCCATGCAATTGTCGGCTGAGATGAAGTCTTCTATTGATACCATAAAGAAAGACTCCACCTCCCATGGTGAGAGTATTAAATCAATAGAAAACCAACTCGCACAGTTAAACACCGTAATGAGTGCGAGAGAAAAAGGGAAACTCCCATCTCAACCCCTACCGAATCCTGACCATTCACAAAATCATAATGTGAATGCCATTACTACGTTGAGATCGGGGAGAGTGCTGAATAACCGAGTGGGTGAGCAATTTGATGTTAGTGACATATTTGATACCCCAGCTTCTTCTTCTTCCCCTAATTCGTCTAGTTTCCCACCTTCATCCGAGCCTATTCTCCGTTTTCCCCAAGGTTCGAACATTTTGCCAAATCTATCTAAGTCGATTCCCACTCCAATTTTAGGATCGAATCCGTCCCCACAGTCTTCTCCACAAACGTTGGACCCAAAACTTATTGATCGAGCTCCATTTCCAAACAGATTAAGGGCCAACAGACCTAACCCGCAAATGGAGAAGATTGTGGAAATGTTTAAGCAAGTTAGCGTGAATATTCCTCTCCTAGATGCTATTCAACAAGTCCCATCTTATGCAAGAATCCTTAAAGACTTGTGCACTAGGAAGAGAAAAACTCAAGTGCCTAAGAAGGTTTTCATGACGAGTAATGTTAGCACCGCTTTTACCCAACAAATACCAAAGAAACGTAAGGACCACGGCTGTCCTACAATTTCTATTTCTATTGGGGGTAAAAATATTAATCGTGCTTTACTCGATCTTGGCGCTAGCGTTAACGTGCTTCCTTATTCAGTATACGAGCAGTTAGGAATTGGAGAGTTAAAACCCGCCCATTGTACTCTCCAGATGGCAGACCGATCGATCACCAAACCTCGGGGCGAACTAGAGGATGTGTTAATTAAAGTTGGGGAATTCATATTTCCCGTGGACTTTATTGTTTTAGATACACAACCTGTGGCAAACCCACGCAATCAAATCCCGATGATACTTGGTCGACCCTTCCTAGCAACTTCTAACGCTGTAATTAATTGTCGTAACGGTTCTATGAACTTATCCTTCGGGAATATGACAATTGAGCTTAATATTTACAAGCTAGGAAGTCAGCCATCAGAACCTTCTGCTCATTTGCTGGATGTTTGTTCCATCCACGAGATAGCTTCCGAAAGCTGCATGGATGAGGAACTTTGCTTTGATGTTCTCGACAACACTAATGAGACATCGTTTGATCTTGCACCACTTCACAGTGAGGATATGTTCAATGAGTCCGTCCTTGAGTTTGAACCCGTTGACTCGTTGCAAAAGTCAGCAGCACTTTCCGAGTCAATATCTTATGCAAGTTTTGAACCTCTTAGGGAGTCCGAATATCATTCCCTTACCCCACCTTCTATTGTCTCTCCGCCAATTCTTGATCTCAAATCGCTACCTTCTCATCTTAAATATGCATATTTAGGAGAGAATGAGACTTTTCCAGTGATTATATCCGCTTCTCTAGCCTTAGAGCAAGAGAACGCACTTTTGGCAGTGTTGAGATCGAATCGGCAAGCATTTGGTTGGACAATGGCCGACATCAAAGGGATTAGTCCCTTAATTGTTGAACATTACATACATCTGATGGATGAAGCCAAACCAACCCGAGACCTACAAAGAAGGTTAAATCCCGTTATGAAGGAGGCGGTAAAGAAAGAAATCGTCAAGTGCCTTGATAGTGGAATAATTTACCCCATATCTGATAGCCAATGGGTAAGTCCAATTCATATGGTCCCTAAAAAGTCTGGCATCACGGTCATCACTAATGAGGCTAATGAGTTAATCCAAACACGCACCCAAACTGGGTGGCGTGTATGTATTGATTACAGGAAACTCAATGCCGCGACGAGGAAAGATCACTTCCCTCTACCTTTCATTGACCAGATGTTAGAACGATTAGCTGGACACGAATACTACTGTTTCTTGGACGGATACTCTGGCTATAACCAGGTCCCCATCACCGAAAAGGATCAAGATAAAACCACATTTACTTGTCCTTTCGGAATTTTTGCTTATAGACGCATGCCCTTTGGGTCATGCAACGCTCCCGCTACATTTCAGCGGTGCATGATGGGGATATTTTCAGATATGGTGGAAAATTTTCTAGAATTTTTTATGGGCGATTTCTCCATTTTTGGGGACTCCTTTGAGGACTGCCTTCGTAATCTTGACGCGGTTCTTACCCGCTATAAGGATAAGAACTTGACTTTGAATTGGGAAAAATGCCATTTTATGGTCCAAGAAGGTATTGTACTTGGACATATAATTTCACGAAAAGGCATTGAGGTTGACAGAGCTAAAATAGATGTCATTCAAAACCTCCCTCGTCCCAACCGAGTCAAAGATATACGATCCTTCCTTGGTCATGTAGGATTTTATAGGAGATTTATTAAGGACTTTAGCAAAATTGCTAGACCCTTAACCCTTCTATTAGCCAAGGACACTACTTTTCACTTCGATTCGGATTGTGAGGCTGCTTTTGAATCGCTTAAAGAATCACTCACTACAGCCCCCGTTCTATCATCTCCGGATTGGAACCACCCGTTCGAGCTTATGTGTGATGCATCGGATTTTGCTATTAGTGCGGTCTTAGGACAGCACATTGATAAGATGCCACATGTAATTTACTAGGCAAGTAGGACCTTGAATGATGCACAAATAAATTACACAACTACCGAGAAAGAACTCTTGGCAGTTGTATTTGCATTAGAGAAATTCAGGCCCTACTTGATTGGCTCGCCTATTGTGGTTTACACAGATCACTCCGCCCTACGACATCTTTTATCGAAGAAGGATGCGAAGGCCAGGCTAATACGTTGGATCCTATTGTTATAAGAATTTGATCTTGTCATCCGAGACAAGAGTGGATGTGAAAATGTTGTAGCCGACCATCTTTCACGCATCACTTCTTCACCAACTTTGACCATGCCGATAAATGACTCATTTCCTGACGAACAGCTCTTGACTGTATCCTATGAACCTTGGTTCGTGGATATCGTGAATGTTCCCCTCCGAACGACGGCGCGACGCGTGGTCGTCTCGCTTGAGGCTCGGGGCAGATGCTAATTGGTGCTATCCGTCTACCTCTCCAAAGATACCAAGTTGATTTATGACACCGTATATCGAAGGTTTAAACGGATGCGTCCGATGTAGCAGACTTCGTCAGATTCCCCCTCGCTTGAGGGGTTTTTGATTGTGGGGACGCTCTTTCCTGCAGGCGCAAGCCCCTGCAGTTAATTACGCTACCGCACCGCGGTAACCACTTTCTCCTTCTCCAGATGGTCACTTCGTGTCGTGTGTGTTTATTTTATGTTTGGTTGCCCGTGGATTGTATACAGAGACTGAGTTATGTCGTCGCCCGTAGGGCGTGGACCAGTCCAAATCCGTATTATCTTAGATTTGGGTTTAGGGGTTTGGGTTTAAGGACGCGTTAGCCTCATTCGAGACTAAGATCGACTTAAACATTTGTTAAGGATACGTTAGTCTAATTTTCAGACTAAGATCAACTTAACGGGATCATTTAGATCCAACAATAGAGCAATTAAGGGAGCCCTGCTGTTTAGTTTAGTGACATTACGGTCAGTAGATAGTTTAAGGACGTTGCGGTCCATAGGTAGTTTAAGGACATTGCGGTCCAATGTTAGTTTTAAGACGTTGCGGTCAAGGTTAAGGACTTCATAGTCCGTGGATTTAAGGACTCCACAGTCCAAAGTTAGTTTTAAGCCATCTCGGTCAAGGTTAAGGACGTCATAGTCCATGGATTTAAGGACTCCACAGTCCACAGTTAGTTTTAAGACATCTCGGTCAAGGTTAAGAACCTCATAGTCCATGGATTTAAGGACTCCACAGTCCAAAGTTAGTTTTAAGACATCTCGGTCAAGGTTAAGGACGTCATAGTCCATGGGTTTAAGGACCCCACAGTCCGTATCAATATGTGGTCATCGGGACCCGTCACCTCTTTGAAGACGTTGAGGAATTACAACGCCGAGTATCAAAGGAGTAAAGAGATGTACCCTTAAACCGAGGTAGATTAAATAATCTTTGACCCAATTTGGAATCAAGACCAATTAATTATATTATGAGCCCATTGGCTCAGTTGAATTTGAATTGAGGACTTATGGCCAGCTTGGGCTAAGTCCAATCATGTTTAGGATGTTGGCCCTCTGTCGGTCCATTAGAGGAGAGGCTTTGCCTCTAGACACTTACCCAATTGGGCTAAAGTTAGTGTTAAACACCAACAATAGGGGGTTCAAATTAGTGTTAAACACTAAAACAAATCGGTGTTAAACACTAGCAACAGAGATCTCAAATTAGTGTCAAACACTAAGATAATCAGTGTTAAACACTGGTGACAGAGATTTTAATTTAGTGTCGAACACTAAGAAAATTAATGTTAAACTCTGTTAACAGAGATTTAATTTAGTGTTAAACACTAAGAAAATCAGTGTTAAACACTGCAAGAAAGGCTCTTCGGTTAGTGTTGAACACTAAGGCAAAACAGTGTTAAACACTGGATTCAGAGGGTCCAATTTAGCGTTAAACACTAAGGTAAGAGGGGTCACATGGTAGCACGTGAGGGCGCCCTCCCCTTTATTTGTTCTGCCGAGAGTGGTGAATACTTTGGAACATCACATGTTGTAACGTGATGGGCATTTAATTGTTTGTGTGTTAAAGCTTCTGCCAAGGGTCACGTGGGTCACGTGAGGCATTGCCTCGAAAGCCCTTCTCTGTGGATCTTTCCAGGGGTCACGTGATAGCACGTGACCCTGCCTCTTTGCAATTTCTGATTAAATTCTTCATTAAATCCCCATTGTCTTCTGCAGAATTATATTCTCTGATAGAGTTGAACTCTGATTTTCCTGTAGGAATTAAATTCCTCATATATGTGAAGAATTGAGTTCTGTCATAGGGTTAAACCCTAATAATAACTTTAAAAGAACTAAATTCCTTCTTTCTTTAGAGAATTACTCTTAGATAGGGTTAAACCCTAATTTATATTCTGAGGGATTAGATTCTGTCATAAGGTGAAACCCTAATTTCTTCCTTCTTAAGGGAATTGAATTCCTGTTATTTTAACAGAACTAAGTTCTTAACTAGGGTTAAACCCTGATTCTGTTCATTTTGAAGGAATTAAATTCCTTTGACATAGGGTTAAACCCTAATTTTAATTTGAAGGAATTAAATTCCTATGATTCTATGAGAATTAAATTCTCAAACATCCATTCCCTCTCTATACTTTGGATCTGCATGGCAGGATCTCAACCCAATGAGAATTAAATTCTCAATTCATGGGGAGATGTGCACTTTGCAGATCCTCTGCTAAAGAGAGAACTAAGTTCTTCTATTAATATCAGAGTTAAACTCTGTTCAGAATTAAATTCTCTTTTTTCTTGAAAGCCTCCCCCTTCTTACCTAGGGTTTTCTTTTGCAGAAGATCCAAATTCCTCCAAAGTCTCAAGGCTCTATTTTTCTCCCTCTCTATCTATCAATCTCTGTATATCTCTGTCTATTTCTTGGCTCCTACTTATAGGAGAAGAAGCAGAATCAATTAGTTTTGACGAATCTTTCATTGAGAGATTTGATTTGTACTCACCATTCGTTTGGACCTTTGGATTATTAGGTGAATTTTATTCACCATTGGATTTTAAATCCAAAGATTTTCCTTTGTTATTTCGATTAGATTTTAAGGGAAAATCTTTCCAAGTTCAAGATTTTTCCATAGATAGGTGATATTTAATCACCTTTAAATCTTTAGTTCAATCGGTTCCAAATAATCATTTTCCTTTGGAAAGATTTGAATGATCTCTTCAGAATTTGATTCTGTTAAATAAATAGGCTTTGAAAGCCGGTCACGTGTGGCCATGTGACCCATGGTCACGTGTAGGCACGTGACCCTTGGTCACGTGTAAGCACATGACCCCCTGGAACGAGCTTTTTTCTTCTTTTTGCGCTCTGCCTTCTGGTCGCTGCTTAGCCGTCACGTGCCACTACGTGACCCTGGTCTGGAGCCTTTTTCTTGATTTAATCAGAGAATGAGTCCGCTGCTTTCAAATGTCACGTGCCAACACGTGACTGCTGGTCACGTGCTAGCACGTGATACCTCCTTCGTAAGCTTTCCTGATTTTAAATCAGGAAACAGTGAACTATCTTGCAACGGGACTTATTCCTAGCGATTGGTCGAAACAAGACAAACTTTGATTTCTATCCCAAGTAAAATATTTTTACTGGGATGAACCTTATCTATTCAAGTATTGTTCCGATCAAATCATTCGCAGGTGTATCCCAAACGATGAATTCAAGAGCGTGTTATCATTTTGTCATGATCAGGCATGCGGCGGTTATTTTAGTCCTCGAAAAACGGCGGAGAAAGTTTTGCAATGTGGCTTTTATTGGCCAACATTATTTAAAGATGCATATGAACATTGCAAAACTTGTCCGCGATGTCAGCATTTGGGTCGGATTTCACGAAGGAACGAGATGCCGCTCCAACCTATATTGGTTATGAAAATATTTGATGTTTGGGGTATTGATTTTATGGGCCCTTTTCCCAACTCCTTTGGGAATCTATATATCTTGTTAGTGATTGATTATGTCTCGAAATGGGTGGAAGCTATACCGTGTCGCACTAATGACAACAAAGTTGTCATTAAGTTCCTTAAAGAAAATATCTTTTCGCGATTCGGACACTCTCGCGCTATAATTAGCGACAACGGGACACATTTCTGCAATCGGTCTTTCGAGGCCTTGATGCGGAAATATTCAATCACTCACAAGCTTTCTACGCCCTATCATCCCCAAACAAGCGGGCAGGCTGAGATCTCAAATAGGCAGATCAAACAGATATTGGAGAAGACGGTTTCGAAAAACCGTAAAGATTGGTCAACCAAATTGACGGATGCTTTTTGGGCATTCCGCACCCCATATGTAACACTCGAGTTCATTTATACCAATTCCAGTTTCAGTAATTTTACTTATCCATGATATATTCCTGATTTAGCGTGTTTGGGTGCGAATAGTATTTTGCATGTTACTGGGCATTCGACCCAACCCGCTTGCTAGAACCTGTTTGACTCTTATTATACATTATCTGGACTTGTTGCGTGGACCAGTATATCTCATGATTTAGTGTATACTAGTATTTTATCCTATATCGCATCTTTTGCATATAACAGTTTAAATCATGTGAAATAAATTAAAATTGCATTTCATGGCCTGCATGATACCCCTAACCCTGTGGTAGCGTCCTTGCATCATGTTCTCGTCCCGTTCAGTGAAACGGACGTGTTTGGACGGCTACGCGCATGTACGTGCATCCGTTCTTGGGGGTATGCTTTTTCTTTAACTAGGCATTCATTTTGAAATTTGGAAGCTGCATATATTTTTGATATTTTTAAATCTGAATTTTGGACCCGACCCGAGCGCATTTCTGAAATGTTTTGTAACCTGCCAAATTCTAATTATTTAAAATCCTTTAATATTTTCTTAACAGCCAACATTCCTTTTAGCCTAAGAAAATATTTTTAAAAACAACCCAAAATATTCTCTCCACTAATTTACTCAGCCAGGGTAATGATTCTCCAATCTTTAAAGAAAATCTTTTAAAATAATTCCTAACCAAACAGTACTCCCCAGCCAATCAGAGCTTGCCTTTATTTCCCTGGGCCCCCGCAACTGTTTCTCTCTCTCACTTTCTCCTTCTCTTTCTCTCTCTTTCTCCCCATCTCTCTCTCCTCTCTCTCTCTCCCTCTCCCGCTGTTTCTCCTTTTCCTTTCTCTCTCTTTTCTCTCTTCCTCTCTCCTCCACAACGCTCCAAATTTCTCTCTCCTCTCTCTCTATCTCTCTCCTCTCATGACCTCTCCCTCTCTCCTCTCGCGGTGAACGCAGTCGCGTCACCCCCTACTGCTATGGTCACCTCCCTCCTTCTTCTCCCTCTCTTCTCTTAAACCGGAGCTCGGCACGAGAAAACCCACGACGAACTCAACCTAGCCTAGCCACCTTCTCCGCCTCCTTCTCCCCGACATCACCTCCGCCCTCGCCTGCATTCCTCTCCTCCTCATCCTCATCTCCCTTATCTCTCTCTCCTCAACACCTCGCCTACAACCATTAACCCTGCACACAACCATCACCTCCTCACCTTCGTCTCCTCACGCCGACGACCTCCCTCACCATTTTCTCATCCCCTCCGCTTGTCCTCTCCACCTTCTCCTTCTTACTTCGCCTACCCGAGCCCTCTCCTTCAATCTCCCGAGCACCCAACTGCAACCCCTGATATCGTTCGCTCCACCTCTGTCCTTCGACGCCGATCACTGTCGCCATCACTACCTCTTCTCATCCGCTCCTCGGCTTGGCTCCCTCACACCAAACTGCTTACCCATGCACCTTGAGGCCAGCCAACAGAACAGTTGGCGTAACCTAACCGAACCCCCTAACAGCATAATCTCATCGCCGGAGTTCCTCCGACCATCGCCGTCGACGCCATCATTCCTCTGTATACCAGTGAGAAATTCTTCTTGCCTCATTCTCCTTCCTCCTTTCATTCTCTATTCTCTTTCTTTCTATAATAATTCTTTACTTTTGTATTTGGTGTTCACTGTTTATTGATTACCGGAGTCCGGTCGTGCCGACGACGATCCCGACGACCCAACGAGCGTACCTGACCCGTGTAATCACACTGTGCGTGGTTTGGATCTGTTCCGTGCAACGTGCGTGCGTCGCGACGTTTTTTCCACCGACGTGAGACGTTCCGTATTCCCGTTCCAGATCCGTCCAGGCAAGTTAATCTTGCTACATAATTATTTCATGTTTAAAACTGTAAATGGAATCTAAGGCTGTCCGCATTTCATTATTGCATTTCGATGTTAGACTCGGATCTTAAATTATGATTTGTTGCACGTTAGAGCACCATATAGTATACCAATATCCGGGTTTAAATTGATTACTAATTAA
Organism: Agapanthus africanus; assembly: GCA_030015575.1. Lineage (NCBI taxonomy): Eukaryota > Viridiplantae > Streptophyta > Magnoliopsida > Asparagales > Amaryllidaceae > Agapanthus > Agapanthus africanus. The sequence goes on along the minus strand of CM057348.1, from coordinate 12,281,209 downwards.
CTGCACAACTCTTAGCACTTTTAAATAGTTTCTACCCGAATACCCAGTTGCATCCACCGAACGTATTTTTATATACCATTGCATCTCTAGAGTATTTAGCACGTATTAACATGATTTTAACATCCATATGTGTTTTACTGTATTCATGTAACGTTGAAACCATCTATTAAATACAAACCGATAACCGTGCATCTACATACCTTAATCTGTACCTGATTGCATTTCACGTTATAAATTCCAGCTTGTTGATTTTATTAGTACACATGCTTGTTCTGTATGCCATGCTTATGCTAGTTTGATTTTGAGCACCCACATGATATCTTGTACACCCTGGCATGACCTGCTACGACTATTACCTGATATGATATGGTACCGTACACTCCTGACATGACATGACACCTTTACACATTATCTGGCTTGACCTGATGTACCATGGCTCGACCCGTTACCTGATCTTGTGTCTAATGCCAACAAACCTGATATGTAGTCCTCACGGACCGTTCGTGTTGTCTATCCAGACAAACCTGCTTACCCGATCCTGTGTTGGCATTAGTTCTTGATTACTGAATACCTGACTTGACATACATATATAACTTAGGGGTATGTGGAAATCAATGGTGAAACCTGACTTGTAACTCAACAGTTCGATACTTGTTCTGATCAGTTTTAGAGGCTAGGCCAGCCTTGGGATGCTGCTGCTGACATCATTCATCTGTACCTATTCCTGTTTTAGTGCCTAGCGGCATGTCTCGGTTTCAGCCCGAGAATCTGGACCGTGGTCCCGGGTATGCACGGGGTACTATTGAGTTATATCGATGATTCATCAATTTGATTTCAAAGACTTAAGAGTAGATAACCCAATAGAACAGTTTAGTTTACTCAATGCACACTACCCTTCACTGCCCTGATTTACATTACTGCTACATCTGCTTTTCATTCATGATTATATTTGCATTGCCTGTTACCCTGTTTATAGTTTATTGCTTGATGACATGATGCGCTGACGTCTGGGTTTTGCATGGCCCAGATTCTTATACCTTGTTGCAGACTGATCAGGAGTATTGCCGCTGTTAGACGAGCGGTGAAGTTCCTGTCGGTATGTAGTTTCACTTCCAGGTGTTTCATTTATTGTATCTTTTGGCTTCCGCATATCGTTATTTATTGACTCTTTTACTCTGGCTTATGGACATGTACTAGATAGTTAGTTTACTTTCCTGTTCTTGATATCTATACAGCCGTAATGTGACTGTGGAAGGATTTTTCCTATCTACAGGTAGCATGGTTGGCTATGTCACGTGCCATCTTAGCGTACTCTGGGAAGCGGGGCGTGACATGGTTCTTTTGGTATCAGAGACTAGGTTAGTCGGGTTGATTCTTTTGTAGTTGGGTATTGTACCCAATACACGAATCAGAATACCCGTGTTTAGGAAACATGTCCTGCCACCTTACCGTTTTACCGTTTTTAAATCAAGTTCTTCCTGATTATATCTTTTACGATGTGCAAACTTCCTTTGCATATCGACTCGAAAACCTGATTCCTTGTTATCTCTAGGACTTGGGCGACTTGGGTGGAGTTATGTAATTATGCCCATGAACTGCAGCATGGTTACAATGCGGTACTCTATTTAAGTAACTTGGAGTCCTAGTCTTGATTCACTTCCATGTTCCATGATCGTTGTACTACCTTGCTCCTCTCGGTTTCATTGCTTACCAGCCATTGTTTTATCGCCAACTTGAATCATGTTTACCATGGTTAACCCTCTTCAGTATCTCGACTTCGGATGAAGTCATCTTGGTATCTTACTCGTTCTAGTTTCTTCCCGCATTAGGATTATTCAATCCTGGTGCATTTCTTTGTTTGTTGTTGTCTTGGGAATGGGTTTTCGCGGCACTTTTCACGCTCATATTGATTGTATGGAGGGGAAGGTGATTCTTCAATTTCCCGGACATTCGGAAGTTGTTTTGCTAGAGGAAGCAGTTCGGTCGGGTCAGTCGAGTTAGGGCTAGACCGACAAACAAGGTTCTTTCGTCAACGGCAGTGGATGAGGAAGAAGCGCCGGCTATATTTGAGAGTTTCATGGAAGTGTGAAGACATATCAGGTTTACCGCCGAAGCGAGACGTGGAGTTTGCGATTAAACTTGTTCCTGGTGCAACGCCAATCCCAAAGGGCGTATTACGCAATGACACCAGTGGAGTTGGAAGAAGTCAGGAAGCAGGTTGCGGAATTACTTGAGAAGAGTTGGTTTCGCCGCAACAACTTAACCAGGGAAGCTCCAGTCTTCTAGTAAAGAAGAAAGACGACACAGGGAAGGCGTGCATTGATTGTCGAGAAGTAAACCGAGTGATTATTATGAACTAGTACCCGATCACTCGCATTGGCGAAGTGTTTAAGCAGCTTAGTGGCGCGAGGGTATTCTCGAAGCTGGATTTGCGGTTCGGATATCATCAGGTCCGAGTTAAATCAGAAGATATTTGCAAGACTGCGTTCCGAACTCAGTATGGACATTACGAGTATTAGTGATGCCCTTCGGAGTAACGAATACACCGGCAATATTTATGGACTTGATGAACGGAATCTTTTCACCATTCTTGGACCAGTTTTAGTAATGGTCATGGAAGATATTCTGGTCTACTTGAGGAGCATTGAAAAGCATGCAGAACACTTGAAGATCGCACTGCAGACTTGGAGGCAGGAAAGATTATATGCAAAGATGAGCAAGTGCAAGTTTTAGCTTGAAGAAGTAAGTTTTGGGACATATCGTAGCGGGAGATGGAATCGCCGTTTACCCAGGGAAGATTGCAGCAGTTCAAGACCGGCCGATTCCGAAGAACGTTGCAAAGATCAGAAGTTTCTTGGATTCGCAGGATACTATAAGGTTCGCGAAGAATTTTGCTCGTTTGGCTGAGCTTCTGACCAAGCTTACGCACGAGAAAGTATCATTTGTGTGGATGAATAAGGGTGCGTCAGCCTTTGAGGCGTTGGAGCAAGAATTGATAACCACTTTGTTTTAACCGTACCAGACGGTTCCGAAGGATTGGTGTTTCACGGCGTCGCATCTGGGAAAGATTTAGGATGTGGTTCGATACAACATGAGAAGGTTGTAGCTTACGCGTTGAGACAGTTGAAGGCCCATGAGAAGAATTACTCAACTCATGACTCGGAGCTTGCGGCTGGGATGTTCGCTTGAAGTTTTGGAGACACTACTTATTGGGCGAAAAGGGTCGAAATATTCACCGATCACAAAAGCCTAAAGTACGTGTTCGCTCAGAAGGAGCTATTTGTGAGACAGCGAAGATGGTTGAAGCTGATGGCTGACTATGATCTGGATCTCAAGTACCATCCGGGAAAGTTAATGTTGTACCGGATGCGCTTAGTCGGTTGCCAGCAATTCAGATGTTGATTGCATGGAAGGAACTTATTGAAGACTTTCGAAGATTCAATTTGGAGGTTGTGCTACCGCATTCTTGGGGGACGGTTGATGCAGCTGCAAGTACAGTCGTTGTTGATCGAGAATTTTAAAGCAGCACAGTTACAGGACCCTAGATTGCAAAAGTTTCGAGGACAGTTGGGAGCTGGACTTCGAACGGACTTTTAATTCATGAAAGGGTTCGTTGTGTTATGGTAGCCGTTTGTGTATGCCAAAAGAAGATATTCGCGAAGAAGTTATCAAGGAGGCGTACAGTTCATCATATTCCATACATCCAGGAGGCACAAAGATGTACCGTGATCTACGACAGCATTTCTGGCGGGAAGGTTTGAAAACGGGAGATTACTCGCTTTGTGGCAAAGTGCTTGGTGTGTCAGCAGGTTAAGGCTGAACATCAGAGGGTTACTGGTTTATTGCAACCACTTTCGATTACTCAATTGAAGTGGGAACATATAACCATGGATTTCGTGACAGCTTTACCGCGGAGTCCAAAATGCAACAATGCAGTTGGGGTGATAGTTGATCGATTGACCAAGGCAGCTCATTTCATACCATTTTGAGTTGGTCAATCAACAGAAGCGTTGGCGGAACGGTACATGCAGGAGATTATAAGATTGCATAGAGTACCGGTGAGCATCGTGTCCGACCGTGACACTCGTATCTTATCACACTTCTGGAGGAGCTTACAGGAAAGTTTGGGGACTCGAGTGAAGTTTAGCACAACTTATCATCCTCAGACAGATGACCAGTCAGAGAAAACGATCTAAACTCCTGAAGACATGTTGAGAGCTTGCATGTTAGACTTCAGGGATTCATGGGAGAATCATCTACAATTGGTGAAGTTTTCTTACAACAGTAGTTTCCAGGCAACTATTCAGATGGCTCCATTTGAAGCTTTGTATGGTCGCAATGTCGTTCGCCTGTTTGTTGGGACAATGTCAGAGAGCGAAGATTGTTGGGACCAGATTTGGTTGTGCAGACAGTTGAGAAAATTAACGCTATTCGGAATCATATGAAAGCAACTCAAGACAGACAGAAGAATTGGGCTGATACGTCGAGAAGACCTCTAGAGTTCGCCATTGGTGGTTTGGTGTTCCTGAAGGTATCACCGACTGTAGGGGTGATTCGTTTCGGAAGTCGAGGAAAGTTTAGTCCTCGATTTGTTGGACCTTTCGAGATTTTGGAGCATGATTAGAAGAGTGGTTTATCGTTTAGTGTTACCGCAATCATTGAAGAATGTTCGTGACGTGTTTATTGTATCTCAACCCAGTGGGTATGCTCGAGATGAAATGCATGTATTGGATCTTTCGGAGTAGATTGTACGAGAAGATTTAACCTTTGAGGAGCGACCGATATAAATTGTGGATCGAAGAGAAAAGATTCTTATGAACAAAGTTATCCCTCTTGTACTTGTTTCTTGGGGTAATCGCTTGCATGGAAAACCAACTTGGGAACGAGAAGATAAAATCCGGCAGAAGTTTCCATATCTATCCTTGTAGATTCTTAATTGTTTATCCTTTCTTGTCCTTGGAATTTCGAGGACGAAATCCTTTTGTAGTTGGGTATAATGTAACACCCGAGTTCATTTATACCAATTCCAGTTTCAGTAATTTTACTTATCCATGATATATTCCTGATTTAGCGTGTTTGGGTGCGAATAGTATTTTGCATGTTACTGGGCATTCGACCCAACCCGCTTGCTAGAACCTGTTTGACTCTTATTATACATTATCTGGACTTGTTGCGTGGACCAGTATATCTCATGATTTAGTGTATACTAGTATTTTATCCTATATCGCATCTTTTGCATATAACAGTTTAAATCATGTGAAATAAATTAAAATTGCATTTCATGGCCTGCATGATACCCCTAACCCTATGGTAGCGTCCGTGCATCATGTTCTCGTCCCGTTCAGTGAAACAGACGTGTTTGGATGGCTACGCGCACGTACGTGCATCCATTCTTGGGGGTATGATTTTTCTTTAACTAGGCATTCATTTTGAAATTTGGAAGCTGCATATATTTTTGATATTTTTAAATCTGAATTTTGGACCCAACCCCGACGCATTTCTGAAATGTTTTGTAACCCGCCAAATTCTAATTATTTAAAATCCTTTAATATTTTCTTAACAGCCAAAATTCCTTTTAGCCTAAGAAAGTATTTTAAAAAACAACCCAAAATATTCTCTCCACTAATTTACTCAGCCAGGGTAATGATTCTCCAATCTTTAAAGAAAATCTTTTAAAATAATTCCTAACCAAACAGTACTCCCCAGCCAATCAGAGCTTGCCTTTATTTCCCTGGGCCCCCGCAACTGTTTCTCTTTCTCACTTTCTCCTTCCCTATCTCTCTCTTTCTCCCTATCTCTCTCCTCTCTCTCTCTCTCTCTCTCTTGCGCTGTTTCTCCTTTTCCTTTCTCTCTCCTCTCTCTCTATCTCTCTCCTCTCGCGACCTCTCCCTCTCTCCTCTCGCGGTGAACGCAGTCGCGTCACCCCTACTGCTATGGTCACCTCCCTCCTTCTTCTCCCTCTCTTCTCTTAAACCGGAGCTCGGCGTGAGAAAACCCACGACGAACTCAACCTAGCCTAGCCACCTTCTCCGCCTCCTTCTCCCCGACATCACCTCCGCCCTCGCCTGCATTCCTCTCCTCCTCCTCCTCATCTCCCTTATCTCTCTCTCCTCAACACCTCGCCCGCAACCGTTAACCCTGCACACAACCATCACCTCCTCACCATCGTCTCCTCACGCCGACGACCTCCCTCACCATTTTCTCATCCCCTCCGCTTGTCCTCTCCACCTTCTCCTTCTTACTTTGCCTACCTGAGCCCTCTCCTTCAATCTCCCGAGCACCCAACTGCAACCCCTGAAATCGTTCGCTCCACCTCTGTTCTTCGACGCCGATCACTGTCGCCATCACTACCTCTTCTCATCCGCTCCTCGGCTTGGCTCCCTCACACCAAACTGCTTACCCATGCACCTTGAGGCCAGCCAACAGAACAGTTGGCGTAACCCTAACCGAACCCCCTAACAGCATAATCTCATCGCCGGAGTTCCTCCGACCATCGCCGTCGACGCCATCATTCCTCTGTATACCAGTGAGCAATTCTTCTTGCCTCATTCTCCTTCCTCCTTTCATTCTCTATTCTCTTTCTTTCTATAATAATTCTTTACATTTGTATTTGGTGTTCACTGTTCATTGATTACCAGAGTCCGGTCGTGCCGACGATGATCCCGACGACCCAGCGAGCGTACCTGACCCGTGTAATCACACTGTACGTGGTTTGGATCTGTTCTGTGCAACGTGCGCGCGTCGCGACGTTTTTTCCACCGACGTGAGACGTTCCGTATTCCCGTTCCTGATCCGTCCAGGCAAGTTAATCTTGCTACATGCTACTGTTTCCAGATTTAAAATCAGGAAAGCCCACGGAAGAGGCTTCAGAAAAGGGTCACGTGCTTACACGTGACCAGCAGTCACGTGTTGGCACGTGACATCTAAAAGTATCGGCAAGGAAAATTCAGTTTCCCGACTACATCAAAGAAAAGGGCTTCAGAAAGGGTCACATGCTCCCACGTGACCAGGGTCACGTGTTGGCACGTGACAATTAAAAACGGCTTCAAAGGCAAACCGGTTCCCTGATCAAATCAAGGAAAAGGCTTCAGAAGAGGTCACGTGCTCCCACGTGACCAGGGTCACGTGTTGGCACGTGATAATCAAAAGCAGTAGATTTGTTCTCTGGTTAAACCAAGAAAAAGGCTCCAGACGAGGGTCACGTGCTCACACGTGACCAGGGGTCACGTGGTGGCACGTGACGGTTAAGCAGCGACCAGAAAGCAGAGCGCAAAAAGAAATAAGAGGGCTCGTTCCAAGGGGGGTCACGTGCCCACACGTGACCAAGGGTCACGTGGCCACACGTGACCGACTTCAAAGCCCATTTGTTAACAGAATTAAATTCTGAGAAAAGACCTCTCAAATCTTTCCAAAAGCAACCGATTGAATTAAAAATTTAAAGGTGATTAAATATCATCTATCTATGGGAAAATCTCGAATTTGGGAAGATTTCCCCGTAAAATCTAACCGAAATAACAAAGGAGAATCTCTGGATTTAAAATCCAATGGTGAATAAAATTCACCTAATAATCCAAAGGTCCAAAACGAATGATGGATACAAATCAAATCTCTCAATGAAAGATTCATCAAAAACTAATTGACTCGGCTGCTTCTCCTATAAATAGGAGCCAAGAGACACACAAAAAGAAGATATATGCAGAGGGAAGAAAAGAGAGAGCCTTGATACTTTAGAGGAATTTGGATCTTCTGCAAAAGAAAACCCTAGGTAAGAAAGGGAAGGTTTCATTGAAAGAAAAGAGAATTTAATTCTCAACAGAGTTTAACTCTGATATAAAACAGAAGGACATATTTCTTCTCTCTTTGATGGAGGATCTGTAAAGTGCACATCTCCCCTTGAGTTGAGAATTTAATTCTCAATGGGTTGAGATCCTGCCATGCAGATCCAAAGCATAAAGAGGGAATGGAAGCACGAGAATTTAATTCTCACAGAACTATAGGAATTTAATTCCTTCAAAATAAAAATTAGGGTTTGACCCTGTGTTATGGGAATTTAATTCCTTCAGAATGAAAAGAATCAGGGTTTAACCCTAGTTAAGAACTTAGTTCTGTTAAAACAATAAGAATTTAATTCCCTTAATCTTATTCCCCAGAATAACTCTCTAACAGAGAGTGGGGGTTTAATTCCTTAAAGCTTTTATTAGGGTTTAACCCTATTCAGTTCTTCACATATATGAGGAATTTAATTCCTACAGAAAATTCAGAGTTCAACTCTTCAAAAGGAACTAGGAATTTAATTCCTCTGAAATTATTGTCAGGGTTCAACCCTACGAGAGATTTAATTCCTGAAAGGGATTAACAGATCTTCTAAACAACTACAGAAAAGCAGGGTCACGTGTCACCACGTGACCCCCCCAAAAGATCTACAGAAAGCCCTTTGAGGCAGTGCCTCACGTGACCCACGTGACCCTTGGCAGAGGCTTTAACATACTCCATTCAAACACCCGTCACGTGATGACACGTGATGCTCCAAAAGATGCGATCTTCACAGCAGAACAAACGAAGGGAGGGCGCCCTCACGTGCTACCACGTGACCCCTCTTTCCTCAGCGTCTAACGCTAAATTGGAACCCCTGAATTCAGTGTTAAAACGTTGTTTGGCCTTAGTGTTCAACACTAAGCAAAGAACTTTATTTGCAGTGTTCAACACTGATTACTTTAGTGTTCAACACTAATTTGGGATTTCTGTTGCCGGTGCTTAACACTGGTCTGTTTTAGTGTTTAACACTAATTTGAAGGCCTTGTTGCTGGTGTTGACACCAACTATCTTCAAGTGTTAAACACTGACTCATCAATCTCATTCTCAGTGTTCAACACTGATTGGTCTTTAGTGTTTAACACTAGGCATTGGCCCAATTGGCTAAATGGCCAGAGGCAAAGCCTCTCCTTCAAGGGACCAACAGGAGGGCCGATGTCCCAGACATGATTGGACTTAGCCTAAGCTGGCCATAAGTCCTCAATTCGTAATTAACTGGGCTAATGGGCTCATAACATAATTAATTGGTCTTGATCCCAAATTGGGCCAAAGACTATTTAATCCACTCCGGTTCCAGGGTACATCTCTTCATTCCTTTGATACTTGGCGTTGTAATCCCTCAACGTCTTCAAAGAAGTGACGGGTCCCGATGACCACACATTGATATGGACTGTGGGGTCCTTAAACCCATGGACTACGACGTCCTTAACCTTGACCGAGATGTCTTAAAACTAACAATGGACTGTGGGGTCCTTAAACCCATGGACTACGACGTCCTTAACCTTGACCGAGATGTCTTAAAACTAACAATGGACTGTGGGGTCCTTAAACCCATGGACTACGACGTCCTTAACCTTGACCGAGACGTCTTAAAACTAACAATGGACCGTAATGTCCTTAAACTACCCATGGACCGCAATGTCCTTAAACTAGCGATGGACCACTATGTCCCTAAACTGGAATGATAGAGCCCAAACGCTCTTTTGTTGGATCTAAACGATCCCGTTTAAGTTGATCTTAGCCTTAAATATGGCTAACGTATCCTTAAACCTTTCAAACAGACTTTAGTCCCAAACTGGACTATAGATTGTAGGGTTCCTAGGCACTCTAATGGAGTCTCACAAGTGATCAAACATGCACAAATCAAAGAATTCCTTGTGCCTACAAACCCTAATACGGATCGTTAACTAGAAATCAAGGTGATGCAAGCAAGTAAATGGAAATATAGCTAAAGGGAAGGGGCTACAACCTTTGTAGATCCGGTCCTCCACCTCCTAGGCTCCGCGATGAAGTCCCCTCGCTGTCCAAATCGGATCTTGGGCTCTAGCATCGGCTTCATCAGAGAAAAAGCGGGCTAGGTCATCGACGACGATGCCGAAGATGATCTACGTCGAGGCATCGCTAGATCAAGCTCCAACTTCACCAAGTCAAGAAAACTTGTGAAGGAAACACCCTATACTACTTGGCAAGAGGTAGAGGATGAAGAAACAGGATGCGGGTTCACTTTAGAATTAGATTTCTCACTAGTTTTCATCACTTGCCATTGGAGTAGCAAGCTTTCTTCATGGAGGAAGAAGATGAAGAAGAAGAAGAAGATATGATAAGTTAAAATAAAATAGAAAAGAAAATATAATACTTATCATATCATTAATCTTAGTTAGGTGTAGAGAATTGACTAAGGTTAATTTGAAGGGTTAGGGTTAAGAAAGAAGACAAAATGGTCACTTAGTCAAAGTTTCAAGAAACTTCAACTACAAACAAAATAAGCCACCATTTCATTTTCTTTATCATTTTCTTTTTCCAAAATAAACAAAAAGAATAAATAAAAGAATAAGTAAATAAAATGAAACCCTAACCATTCATATAACCATGGTCAATTCTTTACACAAACCCAAGCTTGCATGTATCATCAAACATGATACAATCATGTGCACAAATGTATATCACATATACTACTTGCACAATTCAAGTGAGAAAATCCATTTAAAGTGAACCAATACTAGTTAATGCAAAGTAATATATCAAATATATAACTATACATTAAATCATTAAATCAACACTTGATTCAATGATCCGGTCATGTCACATATAACCGGCTAGTATCCAATGTGTCGGCTTATCGAATCAATCCTTGATTCGATAACTAGGTTATATCGCATACAACCATTCGACACATTCATCGCGAGAATGAAATACGGTAACACATACACGCATTATTCTCGGTCCCGCACATATCTCATATGCGCTCCTATTTCGTTTCGCTTGAGCCAGGAAACCTCTGTGTAGGACTATAAAGACTCGTCAATACGCCGGCAGCAGGTGATGATCATATCAAACACCCACAAGCCGCAAGCGGTCTGCTAAACGTAACGGCCACCCGGGTATTGAGCGATCAGAAGATCGACGAGCAAGCCCGCTCACACTCCTGTGAATCCAACCAGTAACACTTACCGTACAGTCCGGTCAGTTCGTCTGATATGTTGCATATCTCGCCTAGGGGTGGTAAACGTCAGACCCCAGTAGCTCGATAAGTCATGCCGACTTGAGGTCCATAACATTCGTGAAACTACTGATAACTCTCACCAGTATATCACAGCAACCCTGGCCAGGGATTTCCTGTTATGGCCAGTCGAGCATAGCGCAACATCAACCCCCAATACCGGGAGAGACGAATCCCCTCCTATCGCTCATTGCCTCCATGTGAATCGGGACTGTACCCAAAAACCACCTGTTTGCACAACTCAGCAGAGCCGTGGTAGGGTGGAAATCAAAGCACAGTGGGAGACACACAAGACTCTATGACGATCTCGGGTCAACAGACTAAGCTGTATCAGTGTCACCAGAGAACTGCCATCTGACGTGAGGTATAATACCATCTGGGAGTTCTCGGCGAGTCCGTTCAGTGTACCCAGTCTCCACTGAGCACCCGTATATCATCTCTGATGTCAAACACCAATGGATATGGGATCATCTATCGCCCATCGCATGGGTCGAGAAGATATACGCTAGTCTACTCTGGAATATCGATGCCCCGTCTCGATATTCCCACGACTAGGAATAATGAAGGATGTACTCATTGACTACCCAGGCCCCACTAGTATGATCTGCATCATAGTCCTGGAAGTCGAGTACTCATCCTAAGGGCTTTATCAACATGTAATCAGAGAGACAGAAAGTATACATGTTAAGACAAAGAGCAACCAGATAGCGTACTATCATGTCGAGCAAGAAAGTCCTACCTATATATGTCCCAGCATCCACTACAATATACATCCAATGTATAGTAATGGCCTCTAGGGCATACATATAACTAACAATCTCCCACTTGCACTAGGGCCATCTGTAGCAGTGGTTGTAATATCTAATACTCAACCATCCCCTAAAAGTCTCTCTTTGGGAAAAGGCCTTCGTGAGTGGATCCGCCGTGTTCTCCTCTGAGTCTACTTTCCTAACCTCGATCACCCTGGAGATCAACTATCTCCATGATCAGGTGATGCTGCCTCAGAATATGTCTGGGTCACTGATGGGACCAGGGTTCCAGGGCCGAAGCCACACTTCCATTGTCATACAATGGCAGGAACCTAGTTCATCTTATGAACCAATATACACCCAAACTTCCTCTTTGGTAGTATCTTTAATAGCGATGTTACCAGCCTTTATCGTCTAGTTTGTCATGGTATCTAGCTTGGAAATCTTCCAACATACCGTCCCTTTACCGAGGGTAAAGACAATGCCTGCGACTGACATTCAGTCGTCCTTATCGCTCTGGAACCCTTCCAGTGATTCTCCCCTAGGATCGATTGATACCATCTCACTACAACTAGTGAGTATCCTAACATCCAATTAAATCTATCTCATAGATCTAAAGCTTAGGATTTAGTAGGTATCATTTTGATCCTATATGGAAAATCATTGTGATAAGCGGAGATTGATCGAGCGTAGCATAGGAAACTCCTTCCCTAACAAGAGTATGTCATCCACGTATTCTACGAGGATCGTCACCATACTCCCTACTACCTTTTTGTTTATACAAGGTTCATCTACCATTTTGATGATGTCAACTTCTTTGAATAATCCATCAAAACAGATGTTCCAACTCCGCGATGCCTGCTTTATCTTATAAAGCATCTTGCACACGTTTCCGCTGCTCCCACTGTCTACGAGGCCCTCTGGCTGTGTTCTTATAGACGTTCTCTTCTAAATCAATATTTAGAAAAGTAGTCATGGCACCCAACCACCAGATATCGTAGTCATGGTATGTAGCCGTGGCAAGTACGATCTGGATGGACTTAAACATAGTCCCTGGAAAAGGTTTCATCATTATCCGTGCCTGGTTGATGACGAAAAGCTTTAACAAGTCTAGCTTTGAAAGTCTCAACTTTTCCATGTACACCAAGTAATCTTCTCAAGATATACTTGCTCCTGATGGGGATTTAACCCTTCAGATATAGCAACCAAAGTCCATACTTTGTTGGTGTATAAGGATTCCATCTCAGATCACTAAGCATCCAGCCATTCTTACAGAGTCCCTAGTCTCGATGGCCTGCTCGAAACTGGTTGGGTCATCATCTCATGATGCAATCCTCGCTCCCACTGTCATCGAGAAACCGAGGTATCTCTCAGGCGGATGAGGAACCCTACCAGATCGGAGGAGAGGCTAAGGTTCGTCGGGAACTATTGAATCATTTGGTTCTGTCAAATCATCAGCTGTAGTTTCGTATAGCTGGAACCTTTCCAGTTCTACAGAACTGACATTGCCTTGATCTTGTCCGGATTTTGCTTTTGACATAGGCCGGACAATCCCAAATCTTAACTTAATTAAGAGATAGGATCTTCTCTTTCCATATCACATATGAAGTGGTAGGCAGTGATTTGATTCGAACCTAATTCAATAGGTATGCAGCTTCTTAAGCGCATAACATCCAAAAGGAAATAGGTAACTCAGTAATACTCATCATAGAGCACACGATATCTAATATTGTGTGATTGCTCCGCCCCGATACACCGTTGTGCTGTGGTGTATTCAGAGGAGTAATACTGAGAGAGAATCTCATTTTCCTTTAGAATAATCCAGGAATGCCATGCACAAGTATTCTCCTCCTTGATCACATCAAAGGACATAATACTTTTACCCGTTTGTTGGTTCTCTACTTCTAACTTATATCCTGTGAATATCTCAAAAGGTTCGGACTTATGTTTCAACAGGAACATACGACTGAATCTTGAGAGATTATCAGAGAATATAATGAAGTATAAAGAACCAGTCCTGGCATGTGCAGACAGGAGACCTTACATACATCATCATGTATCAGTCACAAGAGTTTACTAACTCTTTCTCTGTTTCCAGTAAACAGAGCTGGTGTCATTATATCTTTGTGACATGACTGGCAAGTTTCACAAGATGTAAATTCAAACTGATTTAAATATGCATCTAAATGTAACTTCAGCTAGTCGGGTCGCATTGATATGACCTAGTCTACAAAACCTCAAGAAGAATTCGTTCATTTCTGAACTCTTCCTCTTGTGTGTGTTCTGAATACTAAGAACTGTAGTTTGATTTAGAATGTCAATGCTTTTAGATAACGTGCCTGAACCGATCAACTTTTGATATATGAAATGTTCAAAACATTATCCATCAATACAAAATTATATCCTTTCTTTACTAATAAAGAGACTGATATGATTTTGTATATCAGGTTCGGTATCTAATAGCATTTGTTCAGAATCAATGTATTCGTAATACAGGGTGGCAGTGACCAACAGACTTGGCTGCAACACTTGCCCCGTTTTCTGCCTCATGAAACTTATCACCCGTTCTCAGTTTTTCTACCTTTTTGTAGCCCTATGTAACAGATTACATATCTGGGATCCTGATCCGGTATCATATATCCAGGATGCAGAGGATACTGAGAAACAGTTCTTTGTAATGAACACACCCGAAGGAGATGCATCATATGCACTTTCTTCGTTTGGGCGGCATAGGAATTCTGGTATTCCCCTTATTTCCTGCTCTGTCTTATAACAATTATAAGTTGGAGCGGGACCAACGTTCCCCAGCTCAGTATAGCAAGCGGGTTCGGTCAATACATCCATTTTATTTTCTTGATTAAGGCGTGATATGGTCGCTACCAGGAGAGAGAGAGAAGAAAACACTCAGCGTGCACTCTTGCAAGATTAGATTGGTTATATACTTTATCTAATCAGGATGGCTCCCACTGTTTTTATCAAATCTTCCTTCAAACCTTAAAAGGAAAGACTAGCCGGGATTAATTACACTCTACAAGTTCGCCAATCTTTCAGCCAGGCCAGTGTCGGTACTTTGAGGGAGGTTCCCCGTGCTTTCGCACGGACCTAATTACAGTAAACCTCGTTTTCCCAGAGGCGTAACCCCGTTGACACATTTCTAGACACCTATTTGATCGGCTAATTGCAAAGTGCAAAACTCTCCCAGGAGTAACAATTACTCGCAGCGGGTATCGGGATCCAACTATCATATAGAAGGTATGCAATCTCATTGCAAGTTTCAACACTTGAAACTCCCGATAATGGTTTTTACCCCTAGCACTTATGACCTTAACTAAGGTCAACAAATCATAAGTACTAGTCAAGTTCTACCCGTCATTTCGTGATTAATTAGACCCACCCACATGACCCTTAACTAAGGTCAACAAAGTCACACGACTGTCCTAACTAATCGCATCGTATGCGGTGTAGGATGACATCACTTAGCTACCGTACACTGTGCCTTGACTATGGTCAACAAACACAGCACGAATACTAAGTACTCTACTTCCTAAAATGACGGAGGGTTGCGAATGGTTTTTGTGAAAACCTTTAACGCTTTGAACTTGATCTCGTTGCGGAATCAAATGTTTTTTAAATGGAATGTTTTCGAGGCTTTTCTAGTTTTGCTAAAGGGGTCACTCCCGGTGAAGGGATCGTCGGCCCTTTCCTTGTCGAATGAGGTGCGGGATATATCATATATATCACTGTGCAAAGCGAAAACTATAGAAGCGATCAAAGACAAACCGAGGGTTGTAGCATCTGCCAGTTATTGCTAAAGGAGTTACTCCCGGTGAAGAGATCTCGGTCCTTTCCTCATCGAATAAGGTGCAGGATGTTCTATAATGAACACCGCGATGCAAAGCAAGAACTGTAGCTACCTGTTTTTATTTTTGAAATTCGATTCCACAACATCAATTAGGTTTATTTTCTTTCATTAATCTCATTAATGAATATCCCATCATTTAAGTCCACCTAAACATCACAGATAAATATAACGTACGCTTATGCCATCCGCATTCGCCTCGATGTCCCGTCTGCACCGTTAGGTTAGGTAACTAACGGCAGAGCGGGGCAGGGCTAGCGCGGGTGTAAAACATAAGCAACGTCTATATAATATATCATATATACTATATATAATATCTGTCACAGAACATCACATGATCACATCACAGATAAATCACAGCAGAAGAAACATATGAAATATTGGATATACTAGGACGTCCGTGTTTTCAATACGAGCCAGTATAAAACACGGATTCCACGGTCGTGATGAATAGCCAATCCCACACCCCTAGACCCCTACGAGAGCGGAAAGCAACCCTACCAATTCTAGGGTTAGGAGACCCGGACTCGACTCCTCGAGATGGTCTCCCACTGGACCCTAGAACCCGGTTACTTGTGCTCCCCTCCTTGGGTCTATCCTAGTGCAGAAAAGTAAATAATATACATCAACGGTGACGAATTCCGCAACCTGGAAGTGCCCCAATAAAAGAATATTACATACAAGTTTTTACATGAATGAAAATGAAAAAACACTCATCTCACATAAAAACCCCCGGCTATTCAAATACGACGATCCAATATAACATATCCAGCAACACATAACATCACATGTCATCAACGTAAGTAAATATGCGCATCCCAATTGTCGTTGACATATAGCAACGAAACCGGCGATATCACATATTACACTTACGGTCACAGAAAAGAAAGTGTAAAACTATAACAGTTGGAATCCGCAACCTCTTTAGACATCACATGCCTAATCAAATGAATTACTTAGACATCGCATGCCTAACAATTATAAACCCCGCATTTTAGTCTCGTTATCGAAAACACTTTTCAATTTCAAGTCGGGCAATTCAACAAGATTCCCGAAAAACTGATCGAATGCTCGTCGTAAACTTTAGTAGGCGGCCGCACCCCTGATACCGTCGACGAAGTGCACCAAGGCGGAACACCGCTGCCGCGAGCACCCGGACGGATGCTTTCGGCGACGGGGTTCTCCTACAGTCACTTGGTCGGGGCTATGGGGTGAGGCTGTCTATTAAGTTTACCCGGCGAGTATCCGCGTACGCTACGTGATTGCAACGGACTTTTGATCACATCAAAATTCCGTGGCAACCGATCAAGTGAGACTAAACTGCTATGTTTATAACATTCATCCAGTCATCTCATAACTATTTGCGAATTCCAAGTATTGTATCACATTCCGGATAAATAGAAAATGCTAAACTTTTCGATCGAACAATCGAACACCCAAATTTTCCCGATACAGCTCAACACATGAAATAAGTCTAACAACATTCAGTTCGTGCCTCAGTACCAACGGTCCAGCCGTAGAAGGGTCAAGCCAACGCCTCACATGTGGCACGCCGTACTGCCCCAAACCCGAAGGTTCAAAGGGCAGTTCAAGACGGTCACATAATCGAGTTAAGGTTTGTTGTCTTCTAGAGGGTCCATCGCGTTACTTGCACTACTTAGAACGTCGTTAAACCACGGAAAAATCCAACAATTGGAAATTTCCCGGTAGGGGAAAAAGTGGGTATTTATATCCGGTCGAACTTTTTAACATATTCTAAAAATTACCCGGAAGAACACACAGACAAAATTAGACAATCCGATCGATATACCGAGTTCCCAATACAATCCAGAAAATAAAACTCTGGAAAAAATTATTAAAAATTCCCAGAAACACCAACAATAAACTATAAGAATTACTGTGCAGAAAAATGTGCCAGAGGAGACCAACTTGCCGCGGAACCGCCGCATTAGGCATGCATATGCGGCGGTTCCGCCGCACTATGAACGATTCAGAGCCCCCGTTTTAAACAGTAATTCTTAGAATATTGCACTGAGGTTTCTGCATATTTTTAATCTACAAAAATCCACATTTTACAGAATTGTCCAGAGAGCATTTTAAAGTCGGGGTTTTGGGTCGATCGGACTTCTAACTCCGTCTACGCATCGCCTAAGGCTCTAGCTAGGCTCTGATACCACTGTAGGGTTCCTAGGCACTCTAATGGAGTCTCACAAGTGATCAAACATGCACAAATCAAAGAATTCCTTGTGCCTACAAACCCTAATACGGATCGTTAACTAGAAATCAAGGCGATGCAAGCAAGTAAACGGAAATATAGCTAAAGGGAAGGGGCTACAACCTTTGTAGATCCGGTCCTCCACCTCCTAGGCTCCGCGATGAAGTCCCCTCGCTGTCCAAATCGGATCTTGGGCTCTAGCGTCGGCTTCATCGGAGAAAAAGCGGGCTAGGTCATCGACGACGATGCCGAAGATGATCTACGTCGAGGCATCGCTAGATCAAGCTCCAACTTCACCAAGTCAAGAAAACTTGTGAAGGAAACACCCTATACTACTTGGCAAGAGGTAGAGGATGAAGAAATAGGATGTGGGTTCACTTTAGAATTGGATTTCTCACTAGTTTTCATCACTTGCCATTGGAGTAGCAAGCTTTCTTCATGGAGGAAGAAGATGAAGAAGAAGAAGAAGATATGATAAGTTAAAATAAAATAGAAAAGAAAATATAATACTTATCATATCATTAACCTTAGTTAGGTGTAGAGAATTGACTAAGGTTAATTTGAAGGGTTAGGGTTAAGAAAGAAGACAAAATGGTCACTTAGTCAAAGTTTCAAGAAACTTCAACTACAAACAAAATAAGCCACCATTTCATTTTCTTTATCATTTTCTTTTTCCAAAATAAAAAAAAAGAATAAATAAAAGAATAAGTAAATAAAATGAAACCCTAACCATTCATATAACCATGGTCAATTCTTTACACAAACCCAAGCTTGCATGTATCATCAAACATGATACAATCATGTGCACAAATGTATATCACATATACTACTTGCACAATTCAAGTGAGAAAATCCATTTAAAGTGAACCAATACTAGTTAATGCAAAGTAATATATCAAATATATAACTATACATTAAATCATTAAATCAACACTTGATTCAATGATCCGGTCATGTCACATATAACCGGCTAGTATCCAATGTGTCGGCTTATCGAATCAATCCTTGATTCGATAACTAGGTTATATCGCATACAACCATTCGACACATTCATCGCGAGAATGAAATACGGTAACACATACACGCATTATTCTCGGTCCCGCACATATCTCATATGCGCTCCTATTTCGTTTCGCTTGAGCCAGGAAACCTCTGTGTAGGACTATAAAGACTCGTCAATACGCCGGCAGCAGGTGATGATCATATCAAACACCCACAAGCCGCAAGCGGTCTGCTAAACGTAACGGCCACCCGGGTATTGAGCGATCAGAAGATCGACGAGCAAGCCCGCTCACACTCCTGTGAATCCAACCAGTAACACTTACCGTACAGTCCGGTCAGTTCGTCTGATATGTCGCATATCTCGCCTAGGGGTGGTAAACGTCAGACCCCAGTAGCTCGATAATTCATGCCGACTTGAGGTCCATAACATTCGTGAAACTACTGATAACTCTTACCAGTATATCACAGCAACCCTGGCCAGGGATTTCCTGTTATGGCCAGTCGAGCATAGCGCAACATCAACCCCCAATACCGGGAGAGACGAATCCCCTCCTATCGCTCATTGCCTCCATGTGAATCGGGACTGTACCCAAAAACCACCTGTTTGCACAACTCAGCAGAGCCATGGTAGGGTGGAAATCAAAGCACAGTGGGAGACACACAAGACTCTATGACGATCTCGGGTCAACAGACTAAGCTGTACCAGTGTCACCAGAGAACTGCCATCTGACGTGAGGTATAATACCATCTGGGAGTTCTCGGCGAGTCCGTTCAGTGTACCCAGTCTCCACTGAGCACCCGTATATCATCTCTGATGTCAAACACCAATGGATATGGGATCATCTATCGCCCATCGCATGGGTCGAGAAGATATACGCTAGTCTACTCTGGAATATCGATGCCCCGTCTCGATATTCCCACGACTAGGAACAATGAAAGATGTACTCATTGACTACCCAGGCCCCACTAGTACGATCTGCATCATAGTCCTGGAAGTCGAGTACTCATCCTAAGGGCTTTATTAACATGTAATCAGAGAGACAGAAAGTATACATGTTAAGACAAAGAGCAACCAGATAGCGTACTATCATGTCGAGCAAGAAAGTCCTACCTATATATGTCCCAGCATCCACTATAATATACATCCAATGTACAGTAATGGCCTTTAGGGCATACATATAACTAACATAGATCTCCCCAATTAACTCTGGTTCAAGGGTACATCTCTGAACTCCTCTGACATCTGTCGTTGTAATCCTTCAACGTCGTTAGAGAGGTGACGGGTCCCGACGGCCATACATTAAATGGACCACTATGTCTCTAAACTGGAACAATGGAGCCCAAATGCTCTTTTGTCGGATCTAAACGATCCCGTTAAGTTGATCTTAGTCTCAGGTTAGACTAACGTATCCTTAACAAACGTTTGAGTTGATCTTGGCCTCAAATATGGCTAACGTATCCTCAAACCAAACCCCCAAACCCAAATCTAAGATAATACGGATTTGGACTAGTTCACGCCCTACGGGCGACGACATAACTCGGTCTCCGTAAACAATCCACGGGCAACAAAACATAAAATAAACACACACGACACGAAGTGACCATCTGGAGAAGGAGAAAGTTGTTACCGCGACGCGGTAGCGTAATTAACTGCAGGGGCTTGCGCCTGCAGGGAAGAGCGTCCCCACAATCAAAAAAAACCCCTCAAGCGAGGGGGAATCTGACGAAGTCTGCTACATCGGACGCATCCGTTCAGACCTTCGATACATGATGCCATAAATCAACTTGGCATCTTCGGAGAGGTGGACGGATAGCACCAATTAGCATCTGCCCCGAATCACAGGCAAGACGTCCCACGTTTCGGCCGCCGTTCGGAGGGGAACAGATTCTGGCACGCCCGGTGGGACCTTTTCCTCTTTCCACTCCACACTTCGTGTGTCGTGATTCGCGAACCAATCGCGGTTCGCTAATGGTTGCCCTTGGGTTTCGAGATACTAAGACTTGGCGTCCTGCTCATTGCAGAAAGCAAAGGATCGATGGCTTCTACTTCTGCGAAATGCTCCAACTGCTCGGACTGCAATTGCGACCAACGCTCTGCCTCGCCAGGAGGTATAGCCTACGGACCCCAAGCTGCTTCGTTATTCACAATACCGGTGGACCAGGTGACTCAGGCCACTACCGGATTGTTCTTTGGGACTATGCTCCTACCGACAAGCTTTACAGCGCCGGTGCTGACAAAGGAAGCTCCCAAGAAGTCGGTCTTTGTTCGTCTTACCCCTGCTGCGGCTCCTCTCAACGGGTCGCCCAACATCAGCGCCTCGGTCTTCTCTAGATTGGGCCAGAAATCCTATGGACCCATCATGGGGCCTACAATCCCAGAGAAGGCTGCTTCTAAGAAAGTGACCGGTCCTGCTCCCGAAATCGCCAGGGCGGCTTCCCCGGCCAAAAAGTCGGTCCTTACAAGATTGACGGCCCCAGCTCCCGCTCCTGCTACCCAAAGGACATCGGTCTTTGACAGGCTAACACCAGCAGCGACCCCCCACCTACACAGGGGGCAAGACGAAGCCATTCTCACCGCTGAACCAACGTCGTCCGCTCGACACGCTCGACGTCGCCATTGGCGCCGAGTAAGGAAGGCTGGGGGCAACTCCCCCTCTGGGCTAACTCCATCTGCCCCGATGGCAGAAGTTAATGCTGCTGTTCCAATGGGGAACAGCTTCGAGATGCTAAATAAGGTGCGAAGGAATTCTCCTACTGCGGTGCTAAAGAGGTCTCCTCCCCCACTAAAAAAGGTTGTGGAAATAAAGTCAGAACAGCCCCGATCCCCTCAACGGCTATCTTCCAAAATCTATAAGGTTTGGCGGCAGGCCCGAGTTTTGATGATCGATCCAAACTTCTCCCGCCAGCACAAGAAGCTGAAAATCCAATCGGAAGCCGGTCACCAGGCTAAACCACGAAAGGCTGTCTGGACGCCCGCCTCAACGGCCCCCTCAACCTCCACTGCTCATAAAAGGAGGAAGCCAGAGAAGATCCCCCAGCCTGCAACGACAGCTAAAAGCACTGAGCCCAGACGCCCTAAGTCTGGGGGCATGATGGTCCACACCGTATACATGGCGTCAGGAAAAGAAGACAGCCGTGCGTCTACAGATCATAGACCGCTCACACGGTCGGTGACCAAAGCTCAGGAGCAACAGCAAAAGCTCCAGAAAATGATGAATGCTATGGCCGCACTTACCGGGCCAAAAGAAAACCCAGAAACGTCTTCGGACGAACGCCAGGAGGAAGAAACCGACGCCGAATTCCTTCGCCGAATATTGGAGAAGAAGGACAAAGAGGCTGCTGAACAAGCAGCCAACATACAGCGTATGGGCCTCCTCTCCCAAAATATGATAGGAATGATGATCCAACAGGATCCATCCGCTGAGGATCCCCCGATCGTCCTTGAAGACGACAGGGGAGAAACGTCAAATCCACCACCGGCCCTCTCAACGGCCAAGGAGGAGACAATCTCTAAGGCTGACTTGGTCGACTATATAGCCCAGCAAATCCGGGTTCATCATGCGACTGAGGCAGCTGGTCAAGTCGTAAAAACGGGGCGGCCATATCCAAGCTGGTACGACCAAATCAAGTACCCGCCGGGTTACACAATTCCCAAGTTCCATGTTTACAAGGGGACCGGCAATCCCCACCAACATGTCGCCCAGTTCAGGGCCCTTTGCGGTAACACCGGCGGAGATGATAAACTGTTGCTTCGCCAGTTCGTGGGCAGCTTATCAGAAACAGCGTTCGAATGGTATTCGGAACTCCCGAACGATTCTATCAAGACGTTCGCTGAAATGGAGTTGCTATTCACTCAGCGATTCGCAAGCGCCAGCGAACGCACTCCAATAACGGCACTGATTAACGCCAGGGTAAAACCAGGCGAAACTTGGGTCCAGTATGCTATACGATGGCGGAATTTATGGTCGAAATGCGAGCAACGCATTGAGGAAGCGCCCGCGGTGGGCATGTTCGTGGGAACCCTAGACCCTCACGCAACTATCTCCCAGTTTATGATGTTCTTTAAGCCAACCACATTCCAGGCTTTAATCGACAAGTTGGCTCAGATGGACCAAATGGGTCATAGACCGTCTCCCCCGAAGCCAGAACCTCGGAATGACAAGGGTAAAGGAAAGGCCACCTTCGTCGCGAATGCCCAGCAGCAACCCAATGCCCCAAAGCTGACGGATCAACTGGAAGAAAGACGCCGGTATTATAATGAGAAGATGAAGCGTCCCTACTCGTTCCCACGGGACAAGACGAAACGGCTATTCGAGCTGGCAGTACGCAACAGACTTATAAACCTGCCAAATCCAAGGCGACCGCCTTAACCCACTGAGGTGAACAACCCCAACTATTGCCCTTACCATCAAACGGTAAGCCATCCGATTAAGGATTGCTTCGTCTTCAAAGGATGGATTGAAGATCAATACCTCCAGGGAAAGTTTGCGCTGTCCGAAAAGTGGAAGGTGAACCCGCCACAGCCGCATACTCCTAAGAAGACGGACGCACCGGGGGCGACTTGTTCCTTTATTGAAGAAGCTCCATGGGAAATCGTGCTATCAGCTAAAACCAAAAGGATGCTGAGTGACCTTCATGCGTGCCCAGCGGTTGAATGGAAGAACCCGCTTGAACCTCAAATCATCGAAGGGATGTTGAAGCCGCGCCCAACAACAAAGATTCGTGGTGATGGCCCAAGTACTCACACCCAACCGTCAAAATCTTCGAAGAAAAAGAAGAGGAAATCCAAAAAGCCCGTGAAGCCTGGAAACAAGCGCACGGATTTGCAGAAACAGATTGACACGCTGGAGGAGTACAATCAAAAGGCACGGACTCCCGTCACACTGCAAGAGTTCCTCAACCACGTCTTTCAGAAGGAAGAGGAGGAAGAGAGCTCATCGGATGAATCCGAGGGATATGTGGCGAGTTGTCATGTGATTTCCCACTCGAAAGATGAGAAAACTCCTGGCACCGAGAAACTGGGGGCACACCCTGAGCCAGGACTTGTGTGGCCAACAGATGAAATGATCGACGCCTTTCTGGACGAGATTCGTCTAAAGAGTAAAGCAGATCAGGAGCGTGAGATGGCCGCATCGGAAGGAGCTGAACGCAGGCGACTAAACGAAAGAGTTGAAGCACTCCCGCCAGATCGAAAGGCATCCGAGGCAGACAAGAAGATATTCAAGACGAGGAAACGGTTTGCCAAAGCTATGTCGATAGGAATGAAGCTACCACCCTCGGAAGAAAACACGCTCAATAGGGTGGAGAGACACCCTGATTATTCCGCATATCATCGGAAAATTTCACACCCCACGGAAGAGTGCGACGCCTTTAAGATATGTTGCTCATCGGCAACATTTTAAGCGCATGAAACGCAAGACTCGTCGGGAACGAAGGAGTACTGCCGACGGGCACAACAGAACTATTGGCAGCTGTTACATGGTTAACGCCGGAGGGTCACAAGTTCTCACCTTTGGGAGCGACTCCGATGAAGAAATGGCTCTGGGCCCTCTCTTTAAAGAATCCGTTTTAGGGAAAGAGGAGAAATCGGAGGCCTGCGAGAACATTCAGCTGCGCAATCGCACACTCCAAAAAAAGAATCTCGGGCCCGCGGGTAGAAAAGATAAGGGAAAAGAAAAGGTCACTGAAGATATCACTTTAGATGACCAAGTCATGAAAGAGCTGGCTGCCAAAGACCCTCCTAGGAAGGGTAAGGTGGACTATAACATCCTAGCGCACCTAAGGAAGCTACCTTCTCAGCTTAGCATTCTCGATGCCCTCCTATTATCAAAAGAAGCACGAGACTCACTAATTAAGGCGTTACAAGAACCTGAGCAATTCCAAGCCTTCCTCGCCACTGAAAGGATGAAGGATGAATTGGAGGAAGTGCATACGGCCGACATCACTTTCGGTGACGAAGACCTCCTTATCAGGACGTGCGACCACAACCGTCCCCTATATGTCTCTGGATACTGCCATGATATCAAGATAGGCAAGATCCTGGTGGATAATGGATCCTCCGTCAATCTCCTTAATGTTCGGGTGTTGAAGGAAATCTGCATGAGTGTGCAACACCTCGCTCGTGACAAAATTACTATCTCCGGTTTCGATTCACAATCGTCACGGACTCTCGGATCCGTGATACTGACATTATGCTTTGGACTCCTCGTCACAGACATCAAATTCCATGTCATTGACGCCAAGACCTGCTACAACGCCTTGCTCGGTCGTCCTTGGCTACACGAGTACAACATCATCCCTTCTACACAACATCAGTGTATGAAGTACTTTAAGGATGGTTTCGAGTATACCGTAACAGGTGAGTTGAACCCATTTTCCGTGAACGAAGTCCGCAAATACGAAGATGCGAAGTACTTTTTGCCAGATTTCGAGGATACAGAAAGGTGTCGCAACCCGGAGAACAAAGCCGCCGCCACCATCCCTGTTTTCGGGAGCGATACCGAAGAAGTAGAAGAGATAGTTTATGCCGGGCCATCTTAACGCAACAACCCGGGGACGTCCGCCCCTATGTTGGTCTTCGGAAGTGACTCGGAAGATGAGGTTAATGCCGTGTTCTCCAATCGGCTGTCAATACAAGCACCCCCTAGCGATGATCAGAGTTTGCAAATCACCATGGTGCCGCGCGAACACTACAAGGATCTCGACACATTTCAAGCTCACAATGTGCAGGACCTGCAAACATTTTACGTCCCTCCCAGGCAAAGGGGTGAGAAGTTAATCCTATTCTACCGATCCTCAGAGTCGAAAATAGAGAAAGAGATCTGGCATGCAACGGATGTTACACTCGACAGGCTCCAACCTATCCGTTTGCCCAGATACTACACAAATGGACTAAAGAGGCTATTGAAGCGCCAAGGAGTACCCTTAAAACAGACTGTTCGACAAGCTCGGTTCTACAACAGGATTTGGGATGTCCCTGGGACCCAACGCAAATTGCCCAACGGGAAAATGGAAACACTTGGGCTTGGATACGCGAGAACCGGAAAACGGGAACGGGCCCACAGTAGCTACGCCATATATACTTTTGATGAAGAAGAGGACGCCCCGTCTGGAAATGCCAACCCCTCATCAAAACTAGATCCCGCGATTGAAATGCCGAGTCCGTCGTTTGAAGAACGAATGGACAAGCCAATCAGGAAAGTGGGTCAAAAAGCTCGGGAAGACCACAACCGCGAGATGGCCATCTACGAGAAGGCCAGGACGCAACGTCTATTTCAACAGGCTGCAAAAGACAAAATGCTCATCCTTGTCAACCCGTTGTACGAAAGGCCCGACGCAGAGACGGAAATAAATCAAGAAGCGGAAAGAGGAGCCGACAACAACGACGCAGGATTAGAGAGTTACGTGATCGGGTATTGCGCGGCTCGGATTTGTCCCTCATGAAGAAGATGAGTCGAGCGTACTCCTTCCCCCGAGACAAGACGGAGAAGTTACTCGAGCTCGCTATAAAACATCAAATGATCGCGCTTCCAGAGTCTAAGCACCCTGAGCAAGCTAACAGGGCTTCTCATCTGAGCTATTGCTCTTATCACCAAGCCATAGGACATCCTACCGAAGACTGCTTCACCTTCAAGAACTGGGTCGAGGACCAGTACCAACAGGGCAGATTCGCTTTATCCGACGGCTGGAGGGTAACGCCGCCACAAAAGCACGAACCCAAAGCCGCAAAAGCAGAACCAGATCCACCTCAGTCCTGGGAGCGGATTCTCACCTGTTATACGATTACGATATTAAAAGAAGAGCCCGAGAACATGGATGACCTTCCCTGATGCTTTGAGAACAGCGATGATGAGGTGGCCTCAGAATTTCCGCCAGCTCCAAAAGAACTGGAAGACGGCATACATACTACTGCAGATAACCTCAAGAAGATTGAGTTGGGATCGGCAGATGACCCGCGACCGACATTTGTCAGCGAGCTGCTATCTGAAGAAAGGGTGACTGCGTTAAAGAACGTGCTTCTACGGCATAAAGACTGCTTCGCGTGGAACTACTCCGAGATGCCAGGATTAGATCCGGAGATTGCTGTGCATAAATTAGCAATATCCCCAGATATCAAGCCAGTCAAGCAGGCGCCAAGAAGGATGCGGCTCGAGCTTGAAATGAGCATCAACGCCGAAGTCAAGAAGCTGATCGATTCTGGATTTATCCAAGAAGTCCAGTATCCCGACTGGATCGCCAATATCGTCCCGGTAATGAAGAAGAATGGGACAGTACGCATATGCGTGGATTTCAGGGATCTCAATAAAGCCTGTCCAAAGGACGATTTCCCAGTACCAGTAACCGAGCTAATGATAGATAACACGTCCACTCACGAGGTTTTCTCCTTTATGGACGGTTCGTCAGGATACAATCAGATAAAGATGCATCCCGAAGACCAGAAGCATACCGCTTTCCGGACCCCTTTGGGTATATTCTGCTACAGGGTTATGCCCTTTGGTCTGAAGAACGCCGGCACTACCTATCAAAGGGCCATGACAAAAATCTTCGACGACCTCATACATGACATCGTCGAGTGCTATATCGATGACCTTGTAGTAAAGAGCATGTCATACGAAGAGCATTTAAAGCATCTGGAGACTGTATTTCAACGCCTTCGGCAATATAATTTGAAGATGAATCCCCTCAAATGCGCGTTTGGAGTCTCCTCGGGTAAATTCTTGGGATTCATCATCCGACATCGAGGTATCAAAATAGATCCATCTAAGATCAAGGCGATCATGGAAATGCCTCCGCCAAGAACCCTCAAACAGTTGCGGTCTCTCCAAGGGAAGATCGCATACATCCGGCGATTTATCGCCAATCTTTCAGGCAAATGCCGTCCTTACAGCCACCTGATGAAGAAGGGAACCCCATTCGTTTGGGATCACAAATGCCAAGGTGCACTAGACGAGATCAAGCAGTACCTGCAGAACCCTCCGGTGTTGGCTGCGCCGGTCAAGGGAAAACCCCTCATTCTTTATACAACCGCCCTCGAAGGTTCCTTAGGCGCATTATGGGCACAAGAGAACGATCAAGGGAAAGAGAGAGCACTCTACTACTTAAGTCGAGTTCTGCTGAGGGCAGAAAACAACTACTCTCCCATTGAAAAACATTGCTTGGCGTTAATCTTCGCGATAACAAAACTCAGGCACTATGCGTTGGCGCACGAAGTCCGTCTCATCTCGAAGGTGGACCCTCTTAAATATTTGATGTCGAAAGCTATACTGACGGGTCGACTCGCTAAATGGGCTCTACTCCTGATGGAGTTCTCAATAACGTATCGACCTCTTAAGGCAGTGAAAGGCCAGGCCATTGCCGACTTCCTCGCTGAGCATCCAGTACCTGCCGGTTCTCCTCTGAACTGCGATTTGCCAGACGAACATGCATTCGACGCGATCGGCGGCGGTGATACCCGATGGGAACTCTATTTTGACGGGGCATCTTCCATGAAGAAGCGCAAACAATGTACCCCCATAATCAAATCGGGAGTAGGCCTCATCTTCGTAACCCCACAAGGAGGGATAATGCGCTTTGCTTTCTCCTTAACGGAATCGAGGACGAACAATGAAGCCGAATACGAAGCTTTGATAGCGGGCCTCGAGATCGCCATTAACATGGGAATTAAAGACCTCTCTATATACGGGGATTCTTAATTGGTTGTTAGTCAAGTAAATGGTGACTACCAAACGTGCAAACCGGAGTTGGTGAAATACGGCGAAAAGGTGCAGCAACTATTGACCCAAATTCCCTCCTACACTTTGGAAAGCATACCACGTGTGGAAAATATCAAAGCAGACGCGTTAGCTAAGCTCGCTAAAGAACTGGCTGACGAGAACCTCGATGACGTCAGAATCGTGGTACAAAGCCGTCGAGTGCTCGCCCCAGCAGAAATATCTCCGAAATTATACGAAGAAAAGGGGGCGACTGAGCAGACGACTCTACAAATAAAAGACCATGAGAAGGCCGAGGACTGGAGGGAAGTCTTCATAGACTACTTTAAGTCCCACCGAATGCCCGAAGAAGCGTCCTCAAGACATCAGCTCATGAAACGAGCTCTATTTTTCGCTTTTGTCAACGACACTCTATACAAAAGATCGTTTGATTCTCTGTGGCTGAGATGCTTAGGATCTGACGAAGCAGAAAGAGTCGTTCAGGAAGTTCACGATGGACTCTGCGGTTCTCACCAAGCAGGCCCGAAAATGAAATTGAAGATCAAACGGATGGGTTATTATTGGCCCACGATGGTCCAAGACTGTCTCGAGTATGCGAAGCAATGCCACTCGTGCCAGATTCATGGAGACTTTATCCACCAACATCCGAATCCACTACACCCAACGGTGGCTAGCTGGCCATTCGAAATGTGGGGGACTGACATAGTTGGCCCCATCGAGCCAGCATCGTCCCGGGGACATCGTTTCATCCTGGTGACAACTGATTACTTCTCCAAATGGGCAGAAGCAGTACCGCTGAGGGAAGTGAAGACGGAGAATATCCTCCACTTCTTCAAGACGCACGTCATCTATCGGTTTGGAACCCCACGGCGGATTATCTCCGATAATGGGCCAGCCTACAGAAGCCATAAGATTAGCCGCTTCGCGCAGCAGCACAATATAGACTGGAGATATTCTTCAGTTTACAATCCACGAGCTAACGGTCTGGTCGAGGCCTTCAATAAGACCTTGACAAAGATCATAAAAAAGACGGTGTCCCGAAATAAGAAAGACTGGCACGAGAGGCTGCAAGAGGCCCCTTGGGCCTATCGAACTACATTCAAGACGGCCACGAACACAACGCCGTACGCGTTGGTATTTGGGACGGAAGCAGTGCTCCGCCTCGAGATAGAGTTACCCTCCCTACGAGTGGCAGTCCACTACGAGCTGACGGACGAAGAAAATGCTCACCTTCGGCTTGAGGAGCTCGATGCCCTCGACGAAACCCGGCTCATAGCGCAACAAAATCTGGAAGCTTATAAAGCAAAGATGACGCGCTCATATGAAAGATTGACCCGACCGAGGACATTCCGCCAAGGCAAACTCGTGTTAGTGGTCAAAAGGCCTATGATCCCCAATCGAGCCAAGCGGGGAAAATTCGAGCCAAACTATGAAGGCCCGTACATCATAGATAAGGTCTACCAGGGTGGGGCCTATCTACTCATGGACATGCACGGTGAAAGGATTTTCAGGCCAATAAACGGTCGCTTCCTAAAGAGATACTACGCTTAATGAGCCACGGCCTAGGTCAATGATAGATGACGACGACTATGTCCGCTCGCTATCTTCCTAAGCTCGAGCTTTATAAGCAGTAGCCGGCCTTCTCCATGTCGGACCGAAATGTCCTTAAACTAATAACGGACCGAAATGTCCTTAAACTAACGACGGACCGAAACGTCCTTAAACTATCAACGGACCGAGACGTCCTTAAACTAACGACGGACCGAAATGTTCTTAAACTAACGACGGACTGAAACGTCCCTAAACTACTACCGCAGCATCCTTAGGCTGACAAAAAAAAAGGAGAAAAAGAAAAATATATAAAAAAAATGATAAAAAAAAACGGTATGTCCATAAGCAAAATGGGCACGGATGAAAACCCGAAAGGGCTCCGTGAGTAAAAACAGCAGGGCTACCGGCGAGTGTTCGTGAAAACCCGAAAGGGCGCGACCTTGTAAAAAAAAAGAGAAAAAGAATAAAAAAAAGGTATGTCCATAAGCAAAATGAGCACGGATGAAAACCCGAAAGGGCTCCGTGAGTAAAAACAGCAGGACTACCGGCAAGTGTTTGTGAAAACCCGAAAGGGCGCAACCTCGCTGAAAGACACGTACAGGGTCCTCTCGACCTTGTAAGGAGAAACCACCCACGTGAGATCCTTACGACTCACAAAGGAGCAACACACTTAGGGACCCTCACGATTCCTAAGGAGAAAATACACTTGCGAGATCCTTACGACTCGTAAGGAGAATTCTCTTATGGGACCCTCACGACTCATGAGATTTGAAAGTCTTAAGTTACAGAAACCTAAACCTGTTCTTAAGCAAATCCCCCACAACCTTCAATACTGCCCTACAAGAGGCTCAATACTGACCCTTGTATACAATCTACGGGCGCGAATAAACATTTCCCCAGCAAAGTCACACCTATGACTAGGGATATGTCTATATAATGAGCAACCCTTGTAGGTCCTCTCGACCCATAAGGAGAAAACCCTCTTGTAGGATCCTTACGACTTACAGAGAAACATACACTTAGGGATCCTCACGATTCATAGGGAAAAAATACACCTACGAGATCCTCACGACTTGTAGGGAGAAATACCTTGGTGAGACCCTTACGGCTCATGAAGTCAAAAGCCTTGGTCGACAGGACCCTTAACCCTGTTTGCTAAGCCACCTTTGTTCAACATCGACAGAGGCAAATGATGATTCGCTCCTGGCAATATTCCAGTTGTAGCAGTGCTGATGCCGAAATCGGTGTCCAAAATCCAAGCTTGCGGCGAAAAAGCTAACAAGCCACACATGCCTGCGAAATAGCCGAAATGATGGGGCAACTTGCAATAAAAAGCGGCAAGTAAAAATGTATGCATGAAAAATAGCCGAAATGATGGGGCAACTCGCAATAAAAAGCAGCGAGTAGAAAATAAATAAATAGCCGAAATGATTGGGCACCGCGAAAAATAGCCGAAATGATGGGGCAATCGCGACCTTCGCGATATAAAAGCTGAAACGATAGAGCATCGCGGAAAAAGAAATAAAATAAAAATAAAATTTATGCCCTACAGGTGATGTTCCATCACACCCTGTACACAATCCAAGGGCGTAAACAAAAAAGGGAACATACCTCCCCCCAGGTTTCACCAAAGAAAGAAGCTAAATCTCGACGGGCCACAAGCGACCTAGAGATCATCCCAACACTCGTCTTGTAACGACGGACACAACTTCAAGCTAAGCGGAACAGCGGCAACTCCCAGTTCCATGGCTCGGTGGTATACGTATCGCCAACAGTCAAACCTCCATCCCGTGAAATGCGGATATAATCAGCAAAATTCCTGGTTACGTGGAACGCGGATAACGTCACTCTTTGACCCCGTGGAAAACGTCCAGAGCGGATCCTGGTCCTCGCAAAGCACGGCAGTGAACCCGTGTGATGCATCCAGAGCGGAGCCTAGTCCTCGCCGAGCACGGCAGTGAACCCGTGTGAAGCATCTAGTGCAAAATTCCTGGTTACGTGGAACGCGGATAATGTCACTATTTGACCCCGCGGAAAACGTCCAGAGCGGATCCTGGTCCTCGCAGAGCACGGCAGTGAACCCGTGTGAAGCATCCAGAGTGGAGCCTAGTCCTCGCCGAGCACGGCGGTGAACCCGTGTGAAGCATCTAGTGCAAAATTCCTGGTTACGTGGAACGCGGATAACGTCACTCTTTGACCCCGCGGAAAACGTCCAGAGCGGATCCTGGTCCTCGCAGAGCACGGCAGTGAACCCGTGTGAAGCATCCAGAGCGGAGCCTAGTCCTCGCCGAGCACGGCAGTGAACCCGTGTGAAGCATCTAGTGCAAAATTCCTGGTTACGTGGAACGCGGATAACGTCACTCTTTGACCCCGCGGAAAACGTCCAGAGCGGATCCTGGTCCTCGGAGAGCACGGCAGTGAACCCGTGTGAAGCATCCAGAGCGGAGCCTAGTCCTCGCCGAGCACGGCAGTGAACCCGTGTGAAGCATCTAGTGCAAAATTCTTTGTTACGCGGAACGCGGATAACGTCACTCTTTGACCGCGGGGAAAACGCCCAGAGCGGAGCCTGGTCCTCGCCAAGCACGGCAGTGAACCCGTGTGAAGCATCCAGAGCAAATACCGGACCGTGGAGTCCTTAAAATCCACGGACTATGATGTCCTTAACCTCGACCGCGATGTCTTAAAACTAACGATCAACTACCCCGATTCCCTACGGATTCTGCCTTGGTTTAAGGGTACATCTTTTCACTCCTTTGATACCTGGCGTTGTAATTCCTCAACGTCTTCAAAGAGGTGACGGGCCCCTGCAACCAAACATCGGACTGTGGAGTCCCTAAATCCACGGACTATGAGGTCCTTAACCTTGACCGTGATGTCTTAAAACTAACATCGG
The DNA here is from genome assembly GCA_030015575.1 of Agapanthus africanus. NCBI lineage: Eukaryota > Viridiplantae > Streptophyta > Magnoliopsida > Asparagales > Amaryllidaceae > Agapanthus > Agapanthus africanus. Next base: position 12,248,198 of record CM057348.1, on the reverse strand, counting down.
ACTGTGGAGTCCCTAAATCCACGGACTATGAGGTCCTTAACCTTGACCGTGATGTCTTAAAATAAAATCGGACTGTGGAGTCCTTAAATCCACAGACTATGAGGTCCTTAACCTTGACCGCGACGTCTTTAAACTACGATACCTGGAGCAGCCCCCTGGCCCCGGGAAACACGGGCAAGGGCAACCACATCCAGCACTTACAAGTCCTCACGACCTGTAAGGAAGAGAAACTCTCTTGTGAGATCTCTTACGACTCTCAAGGGAAAACCCGCTTAAGAATCTTCACGATTCTTAAGAAGGACTTACACCTATGGGATCCTCTCGACCTGTAGGGAGAAAAACTCTTTATGAGACCCTCGTGGCCCATAAAATGCAAAAGTCTTAGGAAGCAGATCTTAACCCTGAATCCTAAGCCATCGCTGTCCTGCAAGGAGATCAAGATAGAATATCCGCAGAATACATTCAATAAAAAGGGGACACACCATTGAGAAGAAAAATGTATCTTTTATTCATAAACCAAAATGGATACAAAGTACAATTCATGAAAGAAACAAAAAAGAAAGATACTCTCATTCATGAGTATGTACAAAAAAGGGGAAAAGATACAAGTCCTCAAGCCTGCGGGCGATGCAGTAATTTTACCAGCTCATCGTTCTGTTGCTGAGCCACGGCTTCATGACACAAGATCTCCAGAAGACGAGCCTCCGCCTGAGCTTGCTGAGCCTGATACGAAGCAAGCCGAGCTTCGAGCTCTTTCTCGGTGACTTTATGAGCCTCGACCCTCTCACGAGTGAACGTGGCAGCTTTATCGAGAGCCACCATCTCTTTTATGGACTCCTGGAGCACTCGCCAGAGTTCGTATGCTTTGTTGGCCTTGGCTGTGAGGCTGGCCTGAAGCTCGCTCAGCGCCTTAGAAGCCAATTCCCTCTCCGAGAACTTGCGGCCAAGCCTCTTCTCGCATGACGTCATGTTAGCCGCACATCGTGCTATCAGACCCCGCAACTCCGCTTTTGCAGCCACGGCTTCCGAGGAAAGGCGAGAACATTCAAGAGCGTGCAAACAAGCCTCCACCTTCCTACAGAACTCCACCCAGACCCGCACCACCTCCTCGCTATGATAGGTGGCGAGAAAAGGAAGAGAGCCGTTAGCTTCAGCGGCAAACGCTTCGGCTGTGGTCGCGCTACCAGCACGGAGCTCCTCGACGAAAGATGATAGGGAGACAAGGCTCAATTAGGCCAAGCGTTCTGAAGCCCGCAAAGCATAAGGGCCGGGCGGCATCACGATGCGCGATCCCAACGCCATAGAGACTGGCAGGGCTGTTCAAATTTGACAAATGTTAGTAAAATTCTTAAGCACAGAACGAACGGGATTATAATAAAATGTCACTCACCGACAGTCATGCAAGTAGGAGCCGAAGGTTCCCCTGGCCCTTCAACGACCTCAACCTCATCGTCAGCCTCCAAAACTATAAGAAACATCGACGTCATTTCGCAAGATAGTAACAATGCTGTGGTAAAAGAAAAGATGGCGAATGACGCTAACCTTGCCTAGAGGAAAGGACAATACGCTGAGGGGAGATCGCCTGTGGAGCTGCCATCTCCAATAAACGTTGAAATGACTGTCGAGGCGACAGATCAGCGATAGTGGCCGCCAAACCGCACAATTCTGGGGAAGATAAAAAAGTTTATACTATGAAAGGGTTGCTAATTTAAAACGCAAAGGGTTACCTTCAACGCTCCTCCCATTCTGAGCCGGGGGGATAGCAGCTTCAACGGTCTCCGCCGTAATATCAGGATTCAACAAAGGAAGAGTAGTCCCGACTACTTCTCTTCCAGCCTCTGAGCCGTCCTCAGTAAGGGTCATTGGGGCGGCGACCTCCAAAGGAACTTCCCCCAAAGGGGCAAGCGCTCCCTGATCAAGAACCGCCGCTGGAGGCTCTACCATGAGAGGAGCAGCCTCATCAGCCCCCTCCACATCAAGTAAGGCTTCATTGAGAATTCCGACGGGCTTTAGCTTTAATGGGCCCGTAGAAAGCTCCCCCAGCGTCGAAGATTCTGCACGATTCGAATAAAAATAATGATACATATGCACGGGCATAAATAATCGGAAAGACTACAAAAGGAGCACAACGTACCTATACGCAAAGAAGCCCTCAATATGGCTTCTTCAAGCCGCTGCTCCTTCTCAAGAAGGTAGGCTAGCTGGGGTTCAAGGGTAGACTCATGACCACCGGTCCATAAAGAGAGTGCATCAGCTGCGTCTTCTGAAGCGGCCTGCTTCAAAGCCCTTTTCCCCCATTCCTCCAAAGGACCGATAAATCGCCGCCGAATCCACGAAGGGTCTTCGTAAAAAATTACAGCGGGATAAGACTTCTTTGGAACCTTGGCGTTATGAGACGCGTCTTTTGAATGCCGTATGGCCTCAGCCAGCTGTGCGGCCTCCTCATCAGCCGAACTCGGGAAGAGAAGTCCAGCGTCTGACTCTTGCAGGGCCAATAGTTCATCTTCAAGAATAGGCTCAGACTCCGCCAAAGAATCGAGCAGGTTGGTGGCCGCTTTCCTCCGCCGTTTAGACCCAGAGCCGGTCGCTGAGGATGACCGCTTCCTCCCTCGTGAAGCCTTGGGGCGGCGCCGGCCCACATCGCCCTCAGCACCCTCATCCCTATTACTCTCGCTCGGTGCCACAACCGAGGATGACATCGCCATTGTCGATGCCACAGGGGGCGGTGCCGCCACCGGCAGGGGTGCTACCACTGGGGCCCGTTTACCCCGCGATCGGGAACCCAAAGGCATACCAGCTGTTGGAGTAAGGTCTACCCCTGACTCCCCCGGAATGAGCGCAGCGCCAATCTCCCTCAAAGGGAAGCGGACCGGAACCCTCGGTCGCAGCTTAGCCCCCGAAACCTGAGGAGGAGCATCGTGACCAAGAAGCACCCTTCTTTCTTCAAGAATAATTGGGCTGATCCGATGAAGATACCAGCCCGTAAATGCACCCACACACCGGGGCATGTACTCAGCTTCAGGGACCATGAAACGAGAGCCGGTGTTCAGCCTCATAAAATGATGAGCGGCATCGCGAACAACATCGAGCGAAGGGATCGGGGCGACTATAAAAGCCTCGAAAGGAACACCCTGGTCGTATCCAAGCTGTCGGGCGAATCGATGCGGATTATACCGCATGAAAAGAGCTGCACTATCTTGGCGAAACACCAAGTAGCCCTGTCTAATTGTATACAAATGCGCGCCCTCCCGGGGCTTCAAAGAAGGTGCGTTGTCTTTCGACTGGTCCCAGAGTTGTTGAACTGGACCCGAGGGAGTAGACAAGACCCGATCATTAAAAACCAGCCCGCCAGCGGCGGCGTGAGGAGAAATCAGCACCCGAATAGCCCCGAATTGAGTCGGGTCAGCAGCAGAAGCACCCACCAGTCGCATAAGTCACGGGAAGGGATAGGCGTCGTAAAACGCGGGCCTCTGATGCATAGCGAAAGCCCCCAGCACATGCATTTCGACCCAGGACGTGAAATAATGAAGCGAAAAGTTCACTACATCCACGCCGGGTGTAGAGGTATTAGCTGCGGTGCCTAACCCATGATAAAGGTGCGCCAAGGCCAGGATGCCGATGGCCAACCGCGTCCCCTCACCAATACGATGAGCCGGGTAGATGACCGAGGCTCTCATGAAGCGGCGATGCATGGGGATAACGAACCAACTGAGTCAGACACTAACAAACCCCATGAAGAACGTCTCCTCGTCCATGCCAGGAACAGCGATGGATTCAAAAAAGGTCGGTGACATAATAGGGATGTAGTACTGAGGTAAGTCCGATTCAGTGGTCGGCAGCTTCTTCGGACCGAACCCAAAGGGGTCTCTAATGTTGGCAAACTTCGGAGCCGTCTTCGATAGGGCGTCCTCGCGAAGGAAACGAGCAATGAAGCTATTGAAAGTAACACCCTGCTCTTCGGATTCGGTGAATAATCGGTCGAATATACCTAGCGCCTTGATTAAACTGGGACGCTTGTGGCGGACGGCATTCTCAGCAGACAGGCCGTCAACTGGGGCGGGCTCGGGTTCAAAAATATACTCGTCAGAAGGCAGCAACTCCTGGTATAGACTACCCCTGATTGGCAACCCCGAGATGTCATAAAATTCGGCCAGAGAGATCGAGACCTCGCGATCTCCTAGAATGAAAGTGTTGGTGGGAAGATTCCATTGGTTTAAAAACGCCTTGATCCACCAGACATGCGGAGACTTATAATGAAAGAGTGACGCGTATATTGCCTGATAAAGCCCGACTTTCTGCAACCGCGATGAGCAGAAAGGATGTAGCGAGCCCAGAGAAGGTAGCCCGTAGGGTGCCGAGGAGTAAGCCCTATCTTATAAATTTGCCCCCACGGGTGGGCCTCACCCTGGCGGATACGCCGCCCCAAGATGTCTATGGCCGGGATCGGATGGTTCGGAATACCGGTCGTCGAAGGCTCGAGCCTCCCCGTTGGAGTCCAGTTGGGCATTTCCACAGCAAAAACCGTCCTCGGAGGATCCATCGGTAAGAATGGGAAAGTGGGCTCCGTCGGTACCGCGCAAAGAAAACTCCGGCGACCCTGAATAATCTGACTGTACCAAGATCCCCATTGAAGAAGGCTGGTACAGTTCGGGTCATGGGCCCGGATCATCGCCATCGCTTCCTCATCAGATGGCGACTAAGGAAAAGCAGCCTCCGAGCGAGAAAAGGGAAAGCACAGAACAGAAGCCATCGCACCTAAAATCCAATAAAAGGAGACCGTTAAAAGCAAAGTCAGCGATATATATCCATGCATGAACAGGAAGACTAGTTAAAGAAAGCAACAACAGAGTTTTCTGGGACCATTGGCTACAAAACACATGGGCCCCACAGAATCAGGATGACGGCTCATTAATAATGAGACCAAATAGTTACAATAAAACAAAGGGAATATCCTCATTTAATAAAGAATGGTAACCCTACACATTCCCCCCAACAGGATCTGCCTCGGGCTCTACAATGGATCCAACAAGATCAAAGGAATTAAATTCCCACAGAAGACATCATTACAAAGCTCCTGTTGTATTAATTGCAGAAGGACAACCTCGGGTCGAGAGCCCCCAAGAAGCCTCCGTGTGAAGAAACTGAGTTCTTCATTGGAATTAAATTCCTTATTAAGAGAAGGGAATTAAATTCCCAGAAACATTTTTGGATGGAATTAAGTTCCATGGAGTTGAAACACCATCATCATCTCCCTAAAGATCATCTAAACCCTAAGAGATCTACAATTCGAAGGTTAGGTGGTTTCCTGTTCTTATGGAAAAACTTGAAGAAAAATGGGTTCCTTGTTGAAAAAGAGTAAAAACCCTTGTTTTGGGATTTAAAATCCAAAGGAATGTGAAAAATTACTGTTTGTCCAAGAACATTACCTGAGGAGGAAGAGTCCTTTTAAACAGAGTTAAACTCTGAAAATGTTTCAAGGCAGAGAACTAAGCTCTGGAAGAAGAGAATTAAATTCTCAGAAAAAGTTCTCAAAGGAAGGAGATGAGCAAAGTGAAGGCTCTTCGGAAGGGACATGAACATTTATAGGAGGTGATGGAAACGTTTCATCTCCCCAAATCCCTAGAGGAATCCAACGGTCACAAAAGGTGACAGCGTCGCACTCACGTGCGGACACGTGAGAACAATGCTGTGGGGGCATTTGTTTCCTGATTTAAAATCAGGAAAGCCCACGGAAGAGGCTTCAGAAAAGGGTCACGTGCTTACACGTGACCAGCAGTCACGTGTTGGCACATGACATCTAAAAGCATCGGCAAGACAAATTCAGTTTCCCGACTACATCAAAGAAAAGGGTTTCAGAAAGGGTCACGTGCTCCCACGTGACCAGGGTCACGTGTTGGCACGTGACAATTAAAAACGGCTTCAAAGGCAAACCGGTTCCCTGATCAAATCAAGGAAAAGGCTTCAAAAGAGGTCACGTGCTCCCACGTGACCAGGGTCACGTGTTGGCACGTGATAATCAAAAGCAGCAGATTTGTTCTCCGGTTAAACCAAGAAAAAGGCTCCAGACGAGGGTCACGTGCTCACACGTGACCAGGGGTCACGTGGTGGCACGTGACGGTTAAGCAGCGACCAGAAAGCAGAGCGCAAAAAGAAATAAGAGGGCTCGTTCCAAGGGGGTCACGTGCCCATACGTGACCAAGGGTCACGTGGCCACACGTGACCGACTTCAAAGCCCATTTGTTAACAGAATTAAATTCTGAGAAAAGACCTCTCAAATCTTTCCAAAAGCAACCGATTGAATTAAAGATTTAAAGATGATTAAATATCATCTATCTATGGGAAAATCTCGAATTTGGAAAGATTTCCCCGTAAAATCTAACCGAAATAACAAAGGAGAATCTCTGGATTTAAAATCCAATGGTGAATAAAATTCACTTAATAATCCAAAGGTCCAAAACGAATGATGGATACAAATCAAATCTCTCAATGAAAAATTCATCAAAAACTAATTGACTCGGCTGCTTCTCCTATAAATAGGAGCCAAGAAACACACAAAAAGAAGATATATGCAGAGGGAAGAAAAGAGAGAGAGCCTTGATACTTTAGAGGAATTTGGATCTTCTGCAAAAGAAAACCCTAGGTAAGAAAGGGAAGGTTTCATTGAAAGAAAAGAGAATTTAATTCTCAACAGAGTTTAACTCTGATATAAAACAGAAGGACATATTTCTTCTCTCTTTGATGGAGGATCTGTAAAGTGCACATCTCCCCTTGAGTTGAGAATTTAATTCTCAATGGGTTGAGATCCTGCCATGCAGATCCAAAGCATAGAGAGGGAATGGAAGCACGAGAATTTAATTCTCACAGAACTATATGAATTTAATTCCTTCAAAATAAAATTAGGGTTTGACCCTGTATTATGGGAATTTAATTCCTTCAGAATGAAAAGAATCAGGGTTTAACCCTAGTTAAGAACTTAGTTCTGTTAAAACAACAAGAATTTAATTCCCTTAATCTTATTCCCCAGAATAACTCTCTAACAGAGAGTGGGAGTTTAATTCCTTAAAGCTTTTATTAGGGTTTAACCCTATTCAGTTCTTCACATATATGAGGAATTTAATTCCTACAGAAAATTCAGAGTTCAACTCTTCAAAAGGAACTAGGAATTTAATTCCTCTGAAATTATTGTCAGGGTTCAACCCTACGAGGGATTTAATTCCTGAAAGGGATTAACAGATCTTCTAAACAACTACAGAAAAGCAGGGTCACGTGTCACCACGTGACCCCCCCAAAAGATCTACAGAAAGCCCTTTGAGGCAGTGCCTCGCGTGACCCACGTGACCCCCCCAAAAGATCTACAGAAAGCCCTTTGAGGCAGTGCCTCGCGTGACCCACGTGACCCTTGGCAGAGGCTTTAACATACTCCATTCAAACACCCGTCACGTGATAACACGTGATGCTCCAAAAGATGCGATCTTCTCAGCAGAACAAACGGAGGGAGGGCGCCCTCACGTGCTACCACGTGACCCCTCTTGCCTCAGCGTCTAACGCTAAATTGGAACCCCTGAATTCAGTGTTAAAACGTTGTTTGGCCTTAGTGTTCAACACTAAGCAAAGAACTTTATTTGCAGTGTTCAACACTGATTACCTTAGTGTTCAACACTAATTTGGGATTTCTGTTGCCAGTGCTTAACACTGGTCTGTTTTAGTGTTTAACACTAATTTGAAGGCCTTGTTGCTGGTGTTGACACCAACTATCTTCTAGTGTTAAACACTGACTTATCAATCTCATTCTCAATGTTCAATACTGATTGGTCTTTAGTGTTTAACACTAGGCATTGGTCCAATTGGCTAAATGGCCAGAGGCAAAGCCTCTCCTTCAAGGGACCAACAGGAGGGCCGATGTCCCAGACATGATTGGACTTAGCCCAAGCTGGCCATAAGTCCTCAATTCGTAATTAACTGGGCTAATGGGCTCATAACATAATTAATTGGTCTTGATCCCAAATTGGGCCAAAGACTATTTAATCCACTCCGGTTCCAGGGTACATCTCTTCATTCCTTTGATACTTGGCGTTGTAATCCCTCAACGTCTTCAAAGAGGTGACGGGTCCCGATGACCACACATTGATATGGACTGTGGGATCCTTAAACCTATGGACTACGACGTCCTTAACCTTGACCGAGATGTCTTAAAACTAACAATGGACAGTGGGGTCCTTAAACCCATGGACTACGACGTCCTTAACCTTGACCGAGATGTCTTAAAACTAACAATGGACCGTAATGTCCTTAAACTACCCATGGACCGTAATGTCCTTAAACTAGCGATGGACCACTATGTCCCTAAACTGGAATGATAGAGCCCAAACGCTCTTTTGTTGGATCTAAACGATCCCGTTTAAGTTGATCTTAGCCTTAGATATGGCTAACGTATCCTTAAACCCTTCAAACAGACTTTAGTCTCAAACTGGACTATAGATCCCCCCAATTAACTCTGGTTCAAGGGTACATCTTTGAACTCCTCTGACATCTGTCGTTGTAATCCTTCAACGTCGTCAGAGAGGTGACGGGTCCCGACGGCCATACATTAAATGGACCACTATGTCCCTAAACTGGAACAATGGAGCCCAAATGCTCTTTTGTCGGATCTAAACGATCCCGTTAAGTTGATCTTAGTCTCAGGTTAGACTAACGTATCCTTAACAAACGTTTGAGTTGATCTTGGCCTCAAATATGGCTAACGTATCCTCAAACCAAACCCCCAAACCCAAATCTAAGATAATACGGATTTGGACTAGTCCACGCCCTACGGGCGACGACATAACTCGGTCTCCGCAAACAATCCACGGGCAACAAAATATAAAATAAACACACACGACACGAAGTGACCATCTGGAGAAGGAGAAAGTTGTTACCGCGACGCGGTAGCGTAATTAACTGCAGGGGCTTGCGCCTGCAGAGAAGAGCGTCCCCACAATAAAAAAAACCCTCAAGCGAGGGGGAATCTGACGAAGTCTGCTACATCGGACGCATCCGTTCAGACCTTCGATACATGGTGCCATAAATCAACTTGGCATCTTCGGAGAGGTGGACGGATAGCACCAATTAGCATCTGCCCCGAATCACAGGCAAGACGTCCCACGTCTCGGCCGCCGTTCGGAGGGGAACAGCTACTATAACATCTATACATAATTATTTCATGTTTAAAACTGTAAATGGAATCTAAGGCTGTCCGCATTTCATTATTGCATTTCGATGTTAGATTCGGATCTTAAATTATGATTTGTTGCACGTTAGAGCACCATATAGTATACCAATATCCGGGTTTAAATTGCTTACTAATTAACTGCACAACTCATAGCACTTTTAAATAGTTTCTACCCGAATACCCAGTTGCATCCACTGAACGTATTTTTATATACCATTGCATCTCTAGAGTATTTAGCACGTATTAACATGATTTTAACATCCATATGTGTTTTACTGTATTCATGTAACGTTGAAACCATCTATTAAATACAAACTGATAACCATGCATCTACATATCTTAATCTGTACCTGATTGCATTTCACGTTATAAATTCCAGCTTGTTGATTTTATTAGTACACATGCTTGTTCTGTATGCCATGCTTATGCTAGTTTGATTTTGAGCACCCACATGATATCTTGTACACCCTGGCATGACCTGCTACGACTATTACCTGATATGACATGGTACCGTACACTCCTGACATGACATGACACCTTTACACATTATCTGGCTTGACCTGATGTACCATGGCTCGACCCGTTACCTGATCTTGTGTCTAATGCCAACAAACCTGACATGTAGTCCTCACGGACCGTTCCTGTTGTCTATCCAGACAAACCTGCTTACCCGATCCTGTGTTGGCATTAGTTCTTGATTACTGAATACCTGACTTGACATACATATATAACTTGGGGGTATGGGGAAATCAATGGTGAAACCTGACTTGTAACTCAACAGTTCGATACTTGTTCTGATCAGTTTTAGAGGCTAGGCCAGCCTTGGGATGATGCTGCTGACATCATTCATCTGTACCTATTCCTGTTTTAGTGCCTAGCGGCATGTCTCGGTTTCAGCCCGAGAATCTGGACCGTGGTCCCGGGTATGCACGGGGTACTATTGAGTTACATCGATAATTCATCAATTTGATTTCAAAGACTTGAGAGTAGATAACCCAATAGAACAGTTTAGTTTACTCAATGCACACTACCCTTCACTGCCCTGATTTACATTACTGCTACATCTGCTTTTCATTCATGATTATATTTGCATTGCCTGTTACCCTGTTTATAGTTTATTGCTTGATGACATGACGCGCTGACGTCTAGGTTTTGCATGGCCCAGATTCTTATACCTTGTTGCAGACTGATCAGGAGTATTGCCGCTGTTAGACGAGCGGTGAAGTTCCTGTCGGTATGTAGTTTCACTTCCAGGTGTTTCATTTATTGTATCTTTTGGCTTCCGCATATCGTTATTTATTGACTCTTTTACTCTGGCTTATGGACATGTACTAGATAGTTAGTTTACTTTCCTGTTCTTGATATCTATACAGTCGTAATGTGACTGTGGAAGGATTTTTCCTATCCACAGGTAGCATGGTTGGCTATGTCACGTGCCCATCTTAGCGTACTCTGGGAAGCGGGGCGTGACAGCTTATAAGACCGATCTTGGTATGTCTCCATACCGCCTTGTGTTTGGGAAGGCATACCACCTTCCTGTCGAGATCGAACATAAAACAATGTGGGCTATTAAAGAGCTTAATTTTGATCTTGATCATGCAGGCTGCTATCGGAAGCTGCAATTGAATGAGCTAAGTGAACTCTGCGATGAAGCTTACGATAATGCGGTGATAGTAAAGAACAGGACTAAAGTATTTCATGATAAAAATCTTTTTAGAAAAACCTTCACATCGGGACAACAAGTCCTTCTTTACGATTCCCGTCTCCATCTTCATCCGGGTAAGCTTAAATCTCGTTGGAAAGGACCTTTTGTGGTGCGGTATGTACACCCGCACGGGGCAGTTGAAGTTGAAAATTTGAAAAACGGTTCAATTTTTAAAGTAAATGGGCATAGATTAAAACCGTATTTTTCTGCTGACCCCGCGGAGGAGCTCCTGTTTTTACAGGAGACGCTTTATCAAAATTAAATTTCCTCCGCCTCACCTTCATGTTTTTATAACATTTTCTCATTTTAAGAATGGAGGTGGGTGAAAATGGATTTAATTGAATATCTGTGCGTGCCAAAGAACAAGTTTGGGGGTAGTTTTCATTTAACTATTATTTTACCCCTTGTATCTCTCCCCTAGTATACAGGTCCATGCTCTTAAAAGGCTACATCAGTGAGGACACTGCTGAAAACAGGTTTGGGGGGGGGTTGTATTCACTGAATTATCTTTGACACTGGGCATTCAAAAATTTTTATAACAAAAGAGTAGAAAGTGAAAAATTACATCCAAAAGATAGGAATAGTTTAAGAAAACCAAGAAAATTAGAAGTATTCTTAAACGAACTAGTAATAAGTAGTTATGAGCTGTTGTCCCAAGGGTTAGTAAGATGAAGGAAGTTACTAATCTGAGGATAAAAATAAGTCTGAAAAATAGTTTCTATTCTGGAAGCCAAACATTTGAATGTTGATACCCTACTATATACACTTACACACGTCTTGAAACTCGGGATAGTAGAGGATACCTTGAAATGCTCTTGTCTAAAAGCCAAAGTATGAAAGAAAAAAAATGAAGAAAATATAAAAATGGTGAAAAGAAAAAAAATGAACACTGGTTTTGTTATCGCCAAGGCAGCAATAAAAAAATATAGCGAGGGTGCCTCTTCACCTAGTGCCCTAAGGCCAACTGGTATGGGAGTCACTGCTAAGCCTTAGGTGGTGCAAGACGAGGAAAATATTATCACCTAATCAGCAAGCACATGAGTAATCGGTCGGTTAGTACCTCAAGAAGTATTAACGGTCGCATGAAAATATGTGAGCAAATCTAAATATTCATCAAGTTAAAAAGTACAGAGGTAGATGGACAAGAGTATGATAGCTTGAATTGAATTCTCCGAGTGTAGGGATGTCCATTTCACACACGTAGGGGTATATGATCGATGTTTGGATGAAAGTTAGGAATGAAGAATAAAGATGATGTTTTATTGAGGGATAATGTGATTTCTAACATCTTTTCATGACTATTAAGATAGGGCTCATAACAACTGAAAAGCTAGTGTAGTTGGAAACTCTTATTTTCAAAGTCTTTCTTTTATGGTTCTTATTTTTATATGTAAATTTCACTATCTCTCTTTTGTTATTGGATTTTGTAGGTGTAATCCGCTGAAAACCCTCAGGAGACAACACTCCTCCTACTAGGGACACCTAGAGGTTTAACGGCTTGTTGCACGTGCTCAGTGCAATCGTGTTTGCTTACGAAAGTGTGCTTAGTTTTCTCCTTTCTTTTTCTCCTTCTCTTGAATAAACTAGTTTGCTCGGGACGATCAAAGATAAGTTTGGGGGTATTTATTCAGTTGATAAAACTGCACATTTGTTATTACATTTTTCCTACCATTTCCATATTAAACAAGGTCTTTATTATAATATATCATACATATGAGGGTTTATTTGTAAAAATATTATTTTCTATGTGTTGATATATTATAATTAGCATTTGGTAGGAAAATGTATGCAAATAATATCATTGACCAAATCCTAGTAGAACAAAGTCTACTAAATATTATTTAAGTTGTTGTGTAGAATTTTTCCAAGTTGTTGTGCAGAATTTTTCCAAGAAATCAAGTTGTTAAAGAAAACTTGCCTAATTAAGAAAGCAAAACTTGGAGATCAAGTCTGGCAGCAACCACGAGAAGATTTCCATGATACAAAGGTTCCCAGGATCGCCAAATGTCACACACAAGAAGACCCAGAAATTTGATCAACGGCTCTGATCAAATGGCCGTGGATCCGCGGCCATACCCGCCTTGGGCCGCGGATCCACGGCGAGATAGAGGAGATTGAAACTGCGCAAATTTTGGGAGATTCTCTACTACTATTTACCAAAGCAATCATTAATCTAATCTCTAATCGCGGTCGGGACTAACAAAGAATTGATAGCGCGCCCGATTAGGATGTTAATGATTCTTTTGATAAAGTTCATAAACTTTATAGGACTTAAAAAGGGTTTAGGGATGTTCATCATCCATTAGCTTACCATAATCCTACGAACCCTAACAAGCGGAGAATTACTCGCGCATGTTGGGAGAAAAAGAAATGGAAAAAAATAGCATAATTAAACTACGAAGAAATAGAATAAGAAAAAGAAAGCTACCTTTATTAATCAACAATATTCATTACACTTGAATCCTTAGAAAATGATTACAATTTCTAGTTGCTTCTCGATCTCTTCTAAGGAGGTAGACGAACAGTTGATGATCAGCCTGGATGCGTGAGCCGTCTGGGACTTCGTGATCTCGTCGTCTTGATGAATTTTCCAAGAAGCTCTCGGTCCATATTTATAGTCCAAAATCAGAAACCTTTGCTTCCAAAGGCTAGATATGAACGGAGTTCCGTGTCGAGATAAGGGTTAAGAGTGGGATCCTTTTTCCCTCCAGAAACCCTAATCTACACGCATCACCGTCGTTCTAGTTTTAAATCTATTAAAGGATAAAAATGGTAACTTTTAATTAATCATCCATAACTACTAAATCCTAACGAACCCTACAAGCCCCCTTATTATATTAACTACATCCCTAAAATAATCTAGACCTATATTTTTGCATTAGTGCTTAACGTAGATCTAGAAACCATTCACAAAATTCTTTATTCCTCCTCTCTTTCTCAACACATCTAAAGTAAGAGTAAAAGGTTCCACGTTTCCTAGAGGACGACCCGTACTCATCTCGGTCTAGCTATACGCGACACCGTTATTGATTGCGGTTACACTACAAACAATTTTCACATCAATCATGTCCCTACGGACATTTCTGTTCTCTATCCAGACAAACCTTTACCTGCTGATCTTGTGTTGGCATTAGCTCCAGATGTATCAATACCTGACTTGAATACATAACTTGGGGGTATGGAGAAATCAATGATGAAACCTGACTTGTAACTCGACAGTTCCATACCTTTACTGATCAGTCTTACGGGCTAGGCCAGCCCCGGGGTGATGCTGCTGACATCACTCATCGTTACATACTACCCTTTTACTGCCTAGCGACACGTCTCGGATTCAGCCCGAGAATCTTCACCGTGATCCCGGACACGAACGGGATACTATTGAGTCATCGATGATTCATCAAATTGATTTCAAAGACTTGAGAGTAGTTAACCCAATAGACCGGTTTAGATTACTCACTACACATTACCCTCACTGTCCTCACTTATATCACTGTTATACCTGTTTTACCATTTATACTCATACATGCATATATTGCTACCCCTGTTTATAGTATTGCTTGATATTATGATGCACTGACGTCTGGGTTTTGCATGGCCCAGATTCTTTACCTTTGCTGCAGGCCGAGCAGGAGTATTTCAGTCAGCAGGCTGAGCAGTGAGGACTTGCTAGTAGTTAGTTCATTTTACTTTCGGTATTTTCATTCCTGATGTGAGCCCTCATTATGGGACGTACATTCCAGTTTATTCTTGTATTGGATCTTTTGCTTCCGCATTATTTTATTCTTGACTCGTTTTATTCTGGCTTATGGACATGTATTAGATAGTTTATTATTGTTCTTGATATCTCTACAGCCGTAATGTGACTGTGGAAAGATATTTCCTATCCACAGGTAGCATGGTTGGCTATATCGCGTGCCTATCTTAGCGTACTCTGGGAAGCGGGGCGTGATATGTTTTTTTTGGTATCGGAGCATAGGATTTAGGTTAATCGGGTTTGATTCTTTTGTAGTTGGGTATTGCACCCAATACACGAATCAGAATATTCGAGATTAGGAACATGTCCTGCCACTTTACCATCTTGCCATTCTTTAATCTTAATTCCCTCCTGATCCTTACCTTGACAATATGCAAACTTCTTTTGCATCTCGACTTGAAACTTTTGGTTCCCTATTGTTTATCTCTAGAATTTGGGCGACTTGAGTGGAGTTATGTGATTGTAATTATGAACTGCAGCATGGTTACAATGCGGTACTCTATTTAAGTAACTTGGAGTTCTAGTTTTGATTCATATCCTTGATTCACGATCATCATTCATCGCAAGTTTCGAATCTTGTTTTGCATACTAATCCTCTTTGGTGTCTTGGTTACAGGATTATGGAAGCCAGGAATCTACAATCGTACCAGAAGTGTATGGATGACGCTACTTTGCTTGGAGTAATTCGTGACTTACTAAAGGACCATAAGCAGTAGATCGAGCTGAAGCCGGTGTTTGCACCAAACCAAACACCCGTACGTAGAGGTATTCCGGTGAACGAGCACCGATGAAGAAAACAGTTGTTGCTGATCGGAAAAGGAGCGTGATTTGTGACTTTTGTCGTTTTCCTGGGCATGTGCAAAGGGAGTGTCGAAGGAAGCATGGACTCTGTTTAAATTGTGGATCGGCGGATGACGCTATCAATACTTGTCCGTCGAAGCTTCATAAGAAAGAGAATGTTCGGAGGCCAGTGTTGCCCACACAAAAAGGAAGGGTGTTGTGTGATTACTGCCAAATACCGGGTCATTTCTGGAGAGATTGTCGAAGGAGACTTAGACTTTGTCTTATTTGTGGATCAACTGTTCATACTATTGATACTTGTCCATCAAAGCTAAGATTTAAGGAAGTTACTTGGGAGCCACCGCAAAAGCAGTTTCCGGAGCAGGAGCAATTAACTTAGGGAGCTAATCATGCTCAAGCTTTTACCCTGACGGCTGAAGAGGCTAAAGCTTCAGAGGAAGTCGTTTCAGGTACCCTACTTGTTCATGGTTTTCTCGCATTAGCGTTATTCAATTCTAGTGCAGCCCATCGATTATGTCGTTCAAGTTTATTACTACACACTCGATTACTTGCACAACCCTGTTTAGTTATTGGGACATACACACTGGGAATGGGAAAATCATAACTAATAGAGGGTGTAAGGATTGTTCTGTAGCTTTTTGCGGACATGAGTTATTCGCAGATTCCTTGATGTTTAATACCGGTATTTATGAAGTTATCTTGGGAATGGATTTTTCTTGGCACTTTCCGCGCTCACATTGGTTGTCAAGCAAAGAAAGCGAATTTCCAGTCCCCGGATATCCAGAGGTTGTTTGGAGTTGGTAGTTCTGTCGGACCAGTCGAGTGTAGGGTAGGCCGACAAAACAACGTTCTTTATTCGATAGAAGTTGAAGCGCCAACCGTAGTTCGATTTCATGGACGTGTTCGAGGACATCTCGGGTTTATCGCCAAGACGGGATGAAGAGTTCGCGATCGATCTTATTCCTGGTGAAGCGTCAATTTCTAAGGCGTACTATCTAATGGCACCAGTGGAGTTAGAAAAAGTCAATTACTTGAGAAGGGGTTGGTTTCGCAGCAGCGATTCACCTTGGGAAGCTCCAGTTCTTCTAGTCAAGAAGAAATATAGCACAAGAAGGATGTGCGAGTTTTGGCATAAAGAAGTGAAGGTTTGGGGCATGTCGTGTCCGGAGATGGAATCGCCGTTGATCCCGAGAAGATTGCAGCAATTCGAGATTGGCCGATTCCGAAGAACGTTGTTGAGATCAGAAGCTTCTTGAACTTGCCGAGTATTACAGTCGGTTCGTGGAGAATTTTGCTCGTTTGGATGAGCCCTTGAGCAGGCTTATGCGCAAAGAGGTACCATTTGTGTGGATGAATAAGTGTGCGTCAGCTTTTGAGGCGTTGAAGCAGAGGTTGATAACCGCATCTGTTTTAACCGTACCAGACAGTTCCGGAGAATTGGTGATTCACAACGACGCATCTGGAAAAAGGAATGGGATGTGTTTTGATGCAGAATGGGAAGGTTGTAGCTTACGCGTTGAGACAGTTGAAGACCCATGAGAAGAATTACCCAACTCATGACTTGGAGTTAGCAGCTGTGATTTTCGCTTTGAAGATTTGAAGACACTACTTATTGGGCGAAAGGGGTCGAAGTATTCACCGATCATAAAAGCTTGAAGTATGTGTTCACGCAAAGGGAGCTTAACATGAGGCAGCGTAGATGGTTGGAGCTGACGGCTGACTACGATCTTGATCTTAAATACCATCCGGGGAAAGTTAATGTTGTGCCGGATGCGCTTCGTCGGTTGCCAGCAATTCACATGTTGACTGCACAGAAGGAACTTATTGAAGACTTTCGAAGATTTGATTTGGAGATTGTGCTACCACACTCTTCGGGACAGTTGATGCAGCTGCAAGTACAGTCGTCGTTGATCGAGAATATTAAAGCAGCACAATTGCAGGACCCAAGATTGCAAAAGTTTCGAGAACAGGTTGAAGCCGGACTTCGAACAGACTTGATAATTCATGAAGATGGTTCGATGCGATATGGTAGTCGTTTGTGTGTACCAAAGGGAGATATTCATGAAGAACTTATGAAGGAGGCGCACAGTTCAGCATATTCCGTACATCCAGGAAGCACGAAGATGTACCGAGATATACGACATCATTTCTGGTGGGAAGGCATGAAACGGGAGATTGCCCGTTTTGTGGCAAAGTGCTTGGTGTGTCAGCAAGTTAAGGCTGAACATCAACGGGTTGCTGGTTTATTGCAACCACTTCCGATTCCTCAGTGGAAGTGGGAATATATAACCATGGATTTCATGACGGCTTTACCGCGGAGTCCGAAGGGCAACAATGCAGTTTGGGTGACTGTTGATCGATTGACCAAGGAAGCTCATTTCATCCCATTTCAAGTTGGTCAATCAACAGAAGCTTTGGAAGAATGGTACATGCAGGAGATTATAAGATTGCATGGAGTACCGGTGAGCATCGTGTCCGACCGTGACACTCGTTTCTTATCACACTTTTGGAGAAGCTTACAGGAAAGTTTGGGGACTCGATTGAAGTTTAGCACAGCTTATCATCCTCAGACAGATGGCCAATCGGAGAGAACGATACAAACTCTTGAAGACATGTTGAGAGCTTGCATGTTAGACTTCAAGGGTTTATGGGAGGATCATCTACATTTGGTGGAGTTTTCTTACAATAACAGTTTCCAGGCGACTATTCAGATGGCTCCATTCGAAGCTGTATATGGTCGCAAGTGTCATTCACCTGCTTGTTGGTACGATGTTGGAGGACAAAGATTGTTGGGACCGGATTTGATCGCGCAAACAGTTGAGAAGGTTAACACTATTCGGAATCATATGAAAGCAGCTCAAGACCGACAAAAGAGTTGGGCAGATACATCGAGAAGACCTCTAGAGTTCACCATTGGTGATTTAGTATTCTTAAAGATATCACCGACTAGAGGGTTGATCTGTTTCGGAAGTCGAGGAAAGCTCAGTCCTCGATTCGTTGGAGCTTTTGAGATTTTGGAGCGTGTTAGAGAAGTGGCGTATCGATTGGCGTTACCGCAATCCTTGGCGAATGCTCATGACGTGTTTCACGTATCTCAACTCTGTAAGTATGTTTGAGATGAAACACACGTGCTGGACCATTCGGAGCTGACTGTACAAGAAGATTTGACTTTTGAGGAGCGACTGATGTCGATTGTAGATCGAAGAGAAAAGGTTCTTAAGAACAATGTTATCCCTCTTGTACTTGTTTCTTGGGGAAACCGCTCACATGGAGAATCAACTTGGGAACGAGAAGATGAAATCCGGCAAAAGTTTCCACATCTATTCTTGTAGTTTTTTGTTTGTTTATCCTTTCTTGTTTTTTGGAATTTGGAGAACGAAATTCTTTTGTAGTTGGGTATAATATAACAACCGAGTTCATTTATACCAATTCCAGTTCCCATATTTATTTATCTGTGGTATTTTATTTATTCATCGTGTTTGGGTGCGAGTAGTAATTTTACATTTTACATTGCATTCAACCCGACCCGCTTTCCTGAACCTGGTGATTCATATTTATAGACTACCCTGGCTTGTTAAATAGACATGTGCATCTCATGTATACTGCATATTGACTTTTCATCTGACATCGCACATTTTATCATATAACATTTTAGGTCATGTAAAATAATTTAAAATTGCATTCCATAGCCTGCATGATACCCCTAACCCCGTGGTAGTATCCGCGCATCTTGTTCTCGTCCCGTTCAGTGAAACGGACGTATTTGGATGGCTACGTGCACATACGTGCATCCGTTCTTGGGGGTATGCATTTTCATTACCTGAGCATTCATTTTGAAATTTGGAAGTCGCAGATATTTTTCGTATTTTAAATCTGAATTTTTAGACCCGACCCGGGCATGTTTTGGACTATTTTTGTATTTAGCCTAAAACTCAAATTTTATTAATATTATATTCTTTATATATTGTTAACGATTTTAACCAAATATATATTAAAATATATGTACTGTTAAATATTTTGGATCCTTGTCACAACAGCTCTTTTATATATATATATATATATATATATATATATATAATTTTAAAATAAATAATTAATAATAAAAAATCCTGTTCTCTCTCTCTCTTCCTCTCTCTCTCATCTCTCATTCACTATTCCTTCCCGCGATCTCGTCATCTCCCTCCTTGCTAACATCACCTCCCTTCTTCTCTTTCCTTTCTTCTTCTTTAAAATCCCTGCCGCCTCGTCTTCAGAAGAAAAGAAACCCTAGCCCTAGTTTTCGCCTCCAAGGCCGACACCCTCGTCGACCATCCCTCACCGCAATCCCCTCCTTCTTCTACTCCTCTCCTTATCTTCTTCCCCTTCTCTCTTCCCTTCAACCCTTTCTTCTCCCGAGCCCCACAAACCCACAGGACCCATCTCCTCGTCGCCGACGATCCCAACTTCGTCGTCATCATCTTCTTCTTCTCGTATCATCACTTCCACCTCCTCCTCTCCATCTTCTTCTTCTTCTTTCTCCTTCCCAAGCCCCTCTCCTCCTCCCCGAGCCTCTCTCCCCCTGCACAAAACCCTGCACACCCTCACCTCACCGCCGGCGATTCCTTCACCTCGCCGTCACCCTCACACCACCTCTCCCCCTCTCCTGTGCACTTCTCCAAACCCCTGCACACAAATCCAACCTGCACCCTCAACACCCGAACCCTAACCTAACCCTAACAGCCAAACCCTAACCTCGCCGGAGCTCCGTTAATCTCGTCGACACCATCACCTCTCTCCTGACCCCTGTGCACCACAACCCCAGTAAGCAATCTTTTCTTTCTTCTTCTTCCTCTTTCTTTCTTTTCTTTTTCTTTTCTTTATTTTTTCTTGAATCTTGTTTTAGCAATCGTCGGAACCGTGACCGTCACTGCCGTTCCAGACGACCCTGAGGAAGTGCCTTGCTTGCGTGATCACCCTCGTGCATTTCTTGGATCCGTTCCGTGTACCGTGCGCGCGTCGCGACTTTTTCCGCCGACGTGAGACGTTCCGTACCCCGTTTCTCGATCCGTCTAGGAAAGTGAAACTTGCTACATGCTATTTATATTATTTTATACTTATTTAAATGCATATTAAACCTGTAGTTTACATCTAATACCACATGTTCCATTTTTAACATTTTGATGTTCCATTTATATCATTTTTTTAGATCTAGAACCTGAAATATATCATGTTGCATATTAGGTTACAATACATTGTACCCACATCCATATTTATATCACATAGTGCTTGGTTGCATAGCCCATAATACAATTTTAATAGTTTATAACTTTCCGGACACCCGCTTGCATCCATTTAACCTATTATATATACAATTGCATCCCTAGATCATTTAATACATAAAAACGAGATTTTAACATTCCATATTTGATAAAGTGTATTTTAGTTAATGTTGGAACTATAATCTTAACCCAAATCGATATCGGTGCATACATATGCTTTAATCTGTACCTTTTGCATACCACATCATAATGTTCCATTTTTATTGTTCCATTAGTACCCCATACTTATTTTGTATACCTATACTTATTAGGGTTTGATTATAAGCATCCATATGACATTTTGTGCACCCCCGACATGACTTGATATACCATTACTTGACACGACATGATACCGTGCACTTATTGACATGACATGATACCTATATACTACCTGACTTGACCTGATGTACCATGGCTTTACCTGTTACCTGATCTTGTTACTAATGCCAACAAACCTGACCTGTTGTCCCTACGGACATTTCTGTTCTCTATCCAGACAAACCTTTACCTGCTGATCTTGTGTTGGCATTAGCTCCAGATGTATCAATACCTGACTTGAATACATAACTTGGGGGTATGGGGAAATCAATGATGAAACCTGACTTGTAACTCGACAGTTCCATACCTTTACTGATCAGTCTTACGGGCTAGGCCAGCCCCGGGGTGATGCTGCTGACATCACTCATCGTTACATGCTACCCTTTTACTGCCTAGCGGCACGTCTCGGATTCAGCCCGAGAATCTTCACCGTGATCCCGGACACGCACGGGATACTATTGAGTTACATCGATGATTCATCAAATTGATTTTAAAGACTTGAAAGTAGTTAACCCAATAGACCGGTTTAGATTACTCACTACACATTACCCTCACTGTCCTCACTTATATCACTGTTATACCTGTTTTACCATTTATACTCATACCTGGATATATTGCTACCCCTGTTTATAGTATTGCTTGATATTATGACGCACTCACGTCTGGGTTTTGCATGGCCCAGATTCTTTACCTTTACTGCAGGCCGAGCAGGAGTATTTCAGTCAGCAGGCTGAGCAGTGAGGACTTGCTAGTAGTTAGTTCATTTTACATTCGGTATTTTCATTCCTGATGTGAGCCCTCATTATGAGACGTACATTCCAGTTTATTCTTGTATTGGATCTTTTGCTTCCGCATTATTTTATTCTTGACTCGTTTTATTCTGGCTTATGGACATGTATTAGATAGTTTATTATTGTTCTTGATATCTCTATAGCCGTAATGTGACGGTGGAAGGATATTTCCTATCCACAGGTATCATGGTTGGCTATGTCGCGTGCCTATCTTAGCGTACTCTGGGAAGCGGGGCGTGACAGAGGTGCTGCTCAAATTTTAAAGGCCGAAAATGTTTTCAAAGATAGATACAAACTATTGCATTTTCTTATGATATGACTTATATTTTAAAAAGGATGGCTTAAATTCTTTATGCCGATATTTCAAAACTGCACCTCCACTATTTTCCGCAAAAAAAGTTTAGATTTCTGGGTCTCGGCTTACTTGAATTACGGTGGGGTTCTGTAGACTTCAAGTAATTCTCGTGCGGGTCACGTGCTAATTCCAGGTCATGACACGCGTAAGAGTATATGTTCATAAGTGAATATGTACTATGGGTTTCCATATGGTCACTATGTTAACGTTAAGTTCCAAGTGTGAATATCAACGCACCGTAAAAGTATTCACGAGCTCAAGAGTGGGACCCCAGGAGCAAGGAAACACGAGCCCATTTTATGTGTTAGCATCGGGGCCTTAGACCGTGGATGAGTCAACCCGACTGATATTCGAGTAAAATAAAAAAAAGATTAATACGGGACTCTTGAACCTCCGTTGGATTCACACAAGAAACTATCCCATCACCCCGAGTATAATATATATTTTAATTGTAAGATAGCCTTGGTTGATTTGATTGGTTGATTATGACATGTCTTGTTCGAACCATAAATTGCAAAAGGTGGAGAATGAAGTCGAGTGAATCGAGTAATATGCAAGTCATGACAATTGCAATCTTGGTTCGAATCAAGTTTGTTCCTGTAGATTGGGTTCGAGTTTAGATTCGAGCTTCGAGTTTGGGGTTTTAGTTCAGGTCTTTTTATATGAATTGATTTAAACTGTTAAAAATCTTATGTTCGGAAGAAATCGGCAACTGCTGCACATGGACGGCAGGATTTGTGTTTTTTTCCAAGACAATTGCCATTTGATAACTCCATTAAGTTGTCTAAGCTGAATAGGCAATCACTCATTTTCTCCGGCTTCCCAAGGCTCAAGAGAAATGATGCCGCTTAAGGCTATATTAGTCTATAGTCCTTAAAATATTGTTTGCATATCTCGAGAGAATTTTATGAAAAATACTTTAATACAGTTTAAAATTAAATCTCGAGAGCGATTTATAATATTTAAGGTTTTCATGAACATGTATTTTAATTGTTGTGGTATTTTAGTGGCAAAATCTAGTTTTTTGAAAATTTATGGTATTTTTATGAAAATACTACTTTTGGAAACTTAGTGGTATTTTATTAAAAATTCTAATCTTTCATTTTAAAATTATAGTTTCATAATATGTTTTTATTGAAAATACGAATTCATAGTTTCATATAATTTTCCAAAATTTAGTTTTGTTTAGAAAAGTCGTATTTCTTAAAAACCGTATTTTTATTTCTTTTCGAGACCGAATACTCCGTGAGGGTTCTGCATCTCGCTCTATTGACCCAAGGATGTGCGATAATCCGCACCATCCATTAGCGGGTCCCACAACGAGAGTTGTAGAGACGTAATTGCCAAGAATTCCAAAAAATACCGATTAAAAGAAACCCGTTTTGAAAAATGTGCTATTTTAATGTAAAACTTATTCTTTAACTTAGCCATATGTTTAGAATACCATGCTATGAAACTATAGTATGCGTGTGGGGTAGGTCGTTACCACGTGAAGTTTTCCTATAGGTATTTTTAACAATTATCGAAGGAAGGGTTGTACTAAAGTTCATATTATTTTAATGAAAAAGTTCGTTATTTGATTATTTCTCATGAAAACTTCATTAAACTAAAATCTAAATGATTGTAAATACGGTTATGAATGGTGTGAGAAAATTAGTTTGACCCATCTTGCTTAATGAGGGGAGTACAAGAGATTAAAATTATACATATCGGAGTTAACTCCACTTTACCAACATGTTTTTAGAAGATAATTTGAGATGAAAGAAAAAGAGAGAAGAGATACTTACTCGTTGTGCAGCGTTGGGAAGAGCTTAAAGAAGAGATAGGGGATTCCGTGGCGTCGCGGAAACTCCGGAAACGACTTCGATTTTCAACGAAAAGAGCTTGGTTGCTAATTTCACTTGACTCCACTTACACTTAGAAACTTTTGGAAGAATTTTGATAGAAATCTTCAGAATAGTGGGGAGCTAGGGTATTGGGTGGTATTTATAGTGAAGAATTCAGGATTTGGGGATTAAAAATTTGGATTAAAAGAATTAAAACGGTGTTAAATGGTGAATTGAATGATCACTGTTTAATTACAGGGAAATCAAACAGTGTAAAGGAGTTGAGGGGAGCTGAAGGGGTGAGTCGTTTGGAGCCATCTCAACCGTCAGCGCCGGCCAATAGAAGGAAACGGGCGGTCGGATCTCGATAGCTTGCCTCGAAATTCGTGCCACACATCTAGTTTGGTATTTACTCCTCTTTGCGTCAAAATTAAGAAGAAAAATCTAAAAATAATTGAGTCTGATGAGATTCGCATACCAAAACTCTATCTCAGCAGTTCAGAAGTTTTACCAGTGAGCTACAAATTGTTTTTTATTTTTATTGAACAAAAATAAGTTATAACTCCTATACAGGCTGAAATACCTTTCAATACATTTAAACAAATAATTCTGTACAGGGGTTTCGTTACAAGAAGGGGTTGCACCATACAAGCCCTTGCATAGCCCTGCATGGGTTTTCCTTTTGTGAGGAGGATTTCTTGTTTTGGTTTTTTCCCTTTAAGGCCTAACGAGGATTTCTTTTTCTTGTTCCATTTTTATTTGGGTTTTTTACTTAAGACCCTCAAAACTTATGTAATTACTAAAAAAACCCAAAAATTTGATAATTATTTATTACCCAAAATCCTTTAAATTGCTCATTTTACCCCCTCCAAATCTTCTGTCCAAAGAAAGTATAGCCGTTGGCTAATTTATTATATCCCCATCTACCCCAACTTATAACCCCACGACTCTATTCGATAAAACCATACATCGAAAAGCATACCCCCATTAGTATTCAGTTTTCCATTTACACGAAACTTGCAATTAAACACGCATCCGCATTCCTCCGCTTCATAACCTGAGAAGGTTGAGAAAAAAGAACCATATTCCATTAACAATTAGAGGATTTGAAGAGCAATTCCTAAAGCTTAATTTGAATTGGGGCTCTAATTGGGAATTTTATATGAAGAAGAGTGAAGACGAGTGGGATAGGTGGTTTTAATAACTCTATTTCGAGTTTTTGTGGCCAATGGAGCAAGGGAAAATGGCTAGTGGGAGATTTAAGAGCAATTTCAAAGATTTTGGGGGGTGTAAGTTAAAAAAAGCCCTTTTTTGACTCTCTTTTCCTTTTTCGTGTGTTTCAGGTACAATGTATACAGATATGAGAGAGTTGCCGGATTGGCATTGTGAACCCATAAAGCTGCCGCATCTATCTGTACCATATGATACATCATTTGTAAAGTAGTAACATGTTTGCATTTGCTTTGCTCATGGTAGACATTATACTAGGTCTAATTAAAAAGTCTGATACCATTTGAGGTAACACTTTATCCGAAACATCGGCAAGGTCGAAAATTCAGATTTGGAGAACTATTCTGAAAAAATTGGCAAGTGTTCGGGAAAGATTCGGCAAGTATTCGGAAAATATTCGGGAAGAATTTTGGAGAAGAAATTAATATAAGAGGCGCTTGGTTTTGATACTGCGAGTTATTCACCGATTTTGTAAATTATTCGTTGATTTCGCGAATAATTCAAATTGTTCACCAACAGTGAAGATTTAATCGGCTATTCAAAAATCCACGCGAATGCCCAATAATCTGCAAATATTGTGATTATGGTAGTCACCAATAATTTAGAATTTTAGAAGTGGCTTTTTTTGAAACGCGTGTGCTTTCAAAATTGTTTTTAAAAAAACCCAATAATAAGAAAGTATGAATGCTTCAAAATTGTTTTACCCTTTCACATGCTATACGTATATTCCAATTATAGTAACTTTATATATCCAACAACTATAACATTATTTATCAACTTTATATATTCAACTATAACATTATCAAATCATAAGGCTAATAATCAAACTATAACATTATTTATCATAATATAGCTTTTCTTTTTAATCAAATCGGTTTTACTAGAAATTCAAATTTTGCTTTTGGATTTTTCCATAATTTTGGGATTTCTTAGGTTTTAAAATAAATCAATTTTTACAACCGGCCCCAATAACAATTTCCCCTTTTTTATTTAAAAAAATTCCAAATTTGTAAATTTCACAAAACTAACTTGAACTTTCAACATTTCTCACATAGATACCCATAATTTTTTTGCTAATAAATATTCTGAATTTAGTAAATTGCTCATAAACACTTTAAACTTTCTTTGGATTTTGATTTAATCCATTATGCTGAACAGGTGGATCAAAGTTTACAAAAAAAATTCAATCCAGTTGCCAGGACTAGTATTTCTTAATTCTTTCATATTTATTAAACTATTTCATCAAAGGTGTTCATACAAACATGCAAATATTTTCTTCAAAAGCCAACAAACTTCCAAATACATGTATTTACCAGCCAATTTCATTACACCAACAGCAGCAGTTCTGAACCTAACTGCATTGATTTAGAGTTTCTACACCAATGCATGCACTTCGCAAATACTACACACTCTTCGTATGGTACAAACAAAATGCCGTTTACGGACAACGCTTACGGAGAAATTTATTCTATCCGAAGAAAAATTTCTAAAGTATCACTAGGGTGTAAAGGTATGTATCAGGGCCGGCCTTAAAAGGATATACATTACTTCAGTCATAGATGCACTTAAAATAATAACTCATCTCTAGATCTCATACAACATTCCTACCTGCAAAATTTTCCCCGGTGGTACTCTCAACATATCAATGTTGGACCTAAAATTCTTTTGCAAGAACCTATACAAAGTATTGATAACCAATTGCTTAAAACACCCCTTGCTCTCGCCCGCCTTCAATATTATCCTTCCAAACACAAACATCACTCCGTCATTCAACCCAGAATCCAGTTTCGCAGCTTCCTCATCATTTACAGCTATTTCTTTAAGTGCGTCGATGACTGAAATGATATATTCATCTCCTTCCATGCTAAGTTTGTCCATATAACCATACTGGACTAGGCATCGATACACACCAGTAGGGCCTAATCTGCCTACTAGAAATCTTTCTTTTGGGAGAATGGATCTTATTGGAAGTATTCTAACCGTAACAAGAACCGTCACTTCACGAAGAGTGCCAATATAATTAATATAGTGTCGAACAATTGGTGGGATACCATTAATCAAATCCGTGCAAAAAAAACAAATTCCTGGAACTCGAGGCACGGTGTCATTGGTCACGAGCTGATTAAATTCTTGACAGTCTATTTTTTTCTGGCTTTCGTACTCTCTCTTCTTGCTCCTTCCATAGGTCCATGAAAGTGTGATTGCCAAGAAAAACGCCGCGATGGCGAAAGGGACCCACCCACCTGAGGAAATTTTTTGGAGTAAGGAGCTCATGTATATGCCTTCAATGCCGATAAAAACAAGAAGGAAGAGGGCTACAAGGATAATGTTGGTGCCCCAAATAACGAGCATCACTACAGCCATGAGAACCGTCGTGATAAGCATTACCCATATCACCGCCACGCCTGTATCAACCGTGTATTTAGTCTACGAAAAAATTTCTGTATAAGAACATTCAGAATTTGCAATTTATATGCCATTACAACTTCTAGGTGGTTTGTTTTATTTAAGGAACCATATTTTTTGAATGGCTTGAATTAATAGTTTAACAGAAAAGCAAACAGCTAATATTAGCAGTAAACTTAGCATCTTCCTAAGTTTCAATATACATATATATCAACAAATAAATAACATTCGACCATGGGTAATCACATTGAACACCAGCAAACCTTTTTGGTTTTCCGCAGTATACTATTAATTTTGAAAATTAGAATTAAGCACTCTTGAACTTCTAAAAAGCGTACTAAAAATTACTCCACATATCTAAGAGTTGCAATAAATATCATGTCAGTGGTGGTTGTTGTTTTTCTTAAAGTTATAATGTAAAAGAGGGAAAAGTCCGATGGTATCTTATGCAATTTACCCTTATATAATTAGATGGTTAGTTTTCGCTCACCATAAGCATTTCCTATTTCTGTACCACCCTTGAAGCCAACTGTGAGTAAAATGCACATGATCATGAGAAAGTAGTTGATTTCAAGAGAGTAAACTTGACCCTCGTGATCTTTGGAGGTGTGAATCATGGAAACTCTTGGGAAGCAGCCGAGTGCAGTGGATTGTCTTATTATGGAGAAGCTTGCTGATATCAAAGCTTGACTGGCTACAATGGCACCTAAGGTAGCTATAATAAACATTGGCCAAAACATGGGTTGTGGAATAGAAGAGTAGAAGGCCGTGCTAATTTCATCCAGATTCTTGATCAAATACGCTGCTTGACCACCATATGCAAGGATCAATGCAGGGTACACCACAAAAGAGTAGGCCATCTGTACAAAAAAAAAGTTGACAAAAAAATTCAGTAGGCACAAATAAATAGAATTTTAATAACTACATCAAATTTCATCATATCTGCATTAAAACATATATGATGATCAGTTTCCCTATCTAAACATTCATATAAACTGATTCAAACTGTCGTATAGAGGTGCGCAATTCAGCACGATCCTAATTACATAGAAAGATGACAGATAGACATCGAGTCATTAATTTAGGTATCCTTCATGCATTCTGTATCTCTATTATTTTAACTCAATAAGGGAGATGGTCTATGATTGAAATCCTAATTTCCATCCTAAACATTAGACGTGCCGTGAAAGATCCTCATAATTTTCATTTTCAGAAAAATAAATATTTAAAAATCACATATCAAATGTTCACATCTTTCAAAATATACAATATTTTACCCAATTAAATATTGTGAATCTTCTTAAATCTTTTCCATGATGTCCAACATACGTTTACGTGCATCATACGTGCTAAACAGTACTCACCTGAATGCCTAGCTTGTTGAAGTGACCCAAATCAGCAAACATAGCTTCAGCGCCTGGCTTGAATTAAATTCAATTATTAAAATTTTAAGTACGAAAGACAGTAATTAGTAATATAAAAAAGTGACATAGGCGGGACAAAAACTGACCCGTTATGCACAATGCAACTGCACCTAGTTGTTCCCATCCCTTCTTACGATTTCGCCCAAAGAAATAATATATGTAATGCGGTGATAAAGCCTTAAGAACCGATGGGTAGAATTTGATCATATTGTAGACACCAATCATGGCGTTAAATGTGAACCATATTAGCATAATCGGGGAGAACAAAAAGCCAACTTTACTTGTGCCGAAGCTTTGAAAAAGGAAGAGCAACACTAAGATTATCACAGAGATGAGGACAACGTGATCTACAATTACCATGATAAATGAAAATATTAGTAGAAGTATACAAGGAAGTACTGAATACAAACTTAAGGTTTAGATAAGATCCACATGAAGAATTCACCTTGTGTGATTTTCGAGGACATTGATTGGATTCCTTGGGTTGCAGAAAGAACTGTTTCATGCAATAAAACAGGTTAGAGAATCCAAGTAATTAAAAAAAAAACTAAATTACACTAGAATACCCTTAATTATAGTAGTTTTTCACCGAACTAACTTAAAGTTTAATTTTTGTTATAGTAAATTTCCTTAAAATGTGGTTTTAAGGGAGTTTCTTTCACTAAAATACTCTTAAATGCAGCACTTTAATTGAAGTTAAACAATTAGATTGCTTATGAAAAAGAGAGACAGTCAAGGGCATTTTAGTGTAATTTAGCCTTATATAATTATTGTCGTGGAATTTTATTTTATCATGACCTTTTGGTAAAAGTTACTCAGGACTTCAAATGAAAATATAATTTCAAGAACGCTTCAGAAAATGGTTAGCTTAAACTATAAATTTATCAACATCAATATATAGTGCCAAGCAGAATAATCAAATGGGAGTTCATGGTGCTAATTTATTACCTGAAATTGCAGGAGTCAGGGCGCCATCACCAATTACCATGCAGGTTCCTATTAATACAGCCATTGTAACAAAGTTTTGCAAAAATGAACTCTTTTCCAATATCTCTTTTGCCTTGGATTGTAAAGTACTTCCCTTGGTATGAAATGTTAAGTTGATATCTGACTCTAATCTTGTGTTTGGTGTGATCAAAGTTCCCTTGAAATTTATATGTTGGCAAAGGAAAGAATACAAAGCAAAAGTTCCCCCTGAAATGGACAAATAAAAATGTGAAATCATAAACGAACACGAACATAATTTTTAAGCTCATGACTCATTGCCCTTGTTAAAGTAGATGATCGAGTTTGCATAAAAGTTTAAAGCTTGCTGAGATGCAAGGGAATATATAAAAGTCAGATCAACAGCCTTGATAATACGTCGTTTTCCCTTTTTTCTATCTTTTCTAGAGAACGAATTCATTAAAAGGATTTTAATGAGTACATGCACTCCTAGATAGTAAAATACACATCTCCGTAGAAAAGGATAAACATTCAAAGCTGCTAAACTCCCAACACTCTCTAAAATCTCTCTCTATGTTATCACTATGATATAATTTTTTTATAAAAAAAGTGAATTTTTTTTGGGTGCTTGAGTGCTTCTATGTTTACTAATGTATACAGTCACCTTTTCCTCCTCTTGCTTTACCAGTTGTTGTTCTCTCTGTTCTAATAAGTAGATGTTCCCTAAAAAGAATTTTAAGATGAATTGCATTAACAAACATATTGATGATTGTCAACATGAAAAAGAAAACCCCCATAGTTATGTAATGTATCCAACAAAAGACTTTCAGTTACCTTCCCCATGATCATCTGCATGCATGACAATAGAAACATATTTGATCAAAGCTATCGTTGTCAGAGTCCAGAAGATCAAACTAAAAATACCCAATATGTCTTTTTCTCCTGGTTCAGTCAACTTTATAGAAGAGAATGTATATAGAGGAGACGTCCCAAGATCACCATACACAACTCCAAGGGATTGATAACCCAGCAACAAGGATTGCAAAATTGTGAATTCCTGAAAGTTTTTCAGGATGATAAAGCTGACTCATATGCGTAAATGAAGGAAATTGTATAGAAATTAATGAAACAAAACATTTAGGAAGCAATCAACGGAAGCTCACCAATTAAATTATTGAAGTGGTCAAATATGTCCAGTAAATCTTCCGAATTATTCTTTTAATTTGAAGACGTTTGGAGCTGTCATAATTTTTCTATATGAATTTCTTGTGTGTGTGTGTTAAGAAATGACTTGTTTATATATAACTACTCAAGAATATTGCATTTTGCCAATAATATTTACAGTAGAGATGACCGTAATCTACGTTGTCAGCCATGTTTTGCATCTTTTCACGTATAGCACTACATAAACAACATTCTAGTTTTAATTTTTCTTTTTCTTTTACAAAAATTTTTGCTTTGATTTTAAGATCGATCAACTACGAAGAAAGCATCTACTGTTTACACCTACTCATATCATTCTAAAGTTGCCGAGAACAAAATCTAGATCGATACATAAAATAATCATGGGGATCGTCAGTTCTCATTGGGACAAAACATCAAACACATGGCGTGCAAAAACTGCTGAACGCCCACCATAACCAATTTCATTGGAACCGAAATTCTTCTCTTGCATATGCATTCAAATTTTACCGGGGTTCGACGATGAGGGATCTTATAAGTACGCGCGAAGCTGAGCCGCATCTCACATCCCTTATCGGCTCTTGTGGCCTCCTCGTCTTGTTTTTCGTCATTGTCAACTGGGTGGTGGTTCTCGCATTCCATAGCACTGCTCATCTTGCTCGCCCCTCAGCTTTCTCCTCCTCTTTAATAAATAATGTTGAGAGAGAAATCATGGCAAAGATAGTGAGGTGAAAGAGATGGGAGCTAAGTTTAGAATGGTGAGGAGTTAGTTAGTCGAGGGCTCTGTTTCACCACAGGATCTGCATGTCTAAAGGCTTAATAAGCGAGCTTCGTGCCGAGAGTGACAAGTGCGTGATACCCTCAACACTTTTTGCGGGTGAAAACAAGAGAGCTAAGAGTAACGTTCTTTCATGATCAGGACAGATAACCCATGCACAATACAGTCACACTAAAGCATATATAATGATTTATTTTTGATAAATTAGAATTACAAAAGATTTACTATTAGGCTACAGAGGTTTCACAAAAGAGCTGAAGTGGCATTTTATATAACTTGACAAAACACCATTCTTGAGATATCTAGCTATTGTAACCTGCTCCTTTAATTCTACTTTCTCACAAGTAAATGCTAACTGGAAAGGCATTTTATAACTAACAGGAAAGTTTCTAAATATGATTCTCTAGCAATAGGGACTGCCTTAATATCTTTGCTTCGATTCCGGGACCCAAGTTGAAATCGAGACATTCATAGTTCCTACACAAAGGAAAAATGAAACAAAACAAAAGGATATTAGTAGCATAGATGAATACATAGAATCTTCAAGAAACTTTTAACACCTCATGCAATTAATATTAAAAAAAACATAATTGTTCAAACTGATTCAAAGCTCTCAGCAGATTGTATATGGAGTTTGCAGAACTCCATGGATGATGCAGTAGGCTGTAAGAGCTATTCAATTCAAAAAGATGCCAAATTCATCCATAACTTCTGAGAAAATAACCTCATTGCTGATTATTGGGGAAAGGATGCAAAAGCCTTGGCGCTTACTGTACATATCTTGCACTTGCTCATCCTAATCAAATCAAAAGGATTGCAAGTCTGGATTTATCCGCATTTCACACATTCTACAGAATCAGGATTATAAATTAATTTTGAGTTAACAACTCTGTGAAGCTATGGTGTTTTTTCTGGTGGAATTTACTAAAACCTTAGAAGAAAACAGATAATCACATACATCTTGTTATATTTTTCTATGCTGCAGCTCCAGATCTAGCTCATGAAATCAGAGCTGGGATCGTCATGGAAGCTAAACGTTCAGTATTTTCGTTGCTATTTTCATGCTTTCCTGAAGCTATTGTGCAGATATTCTCTGTAATCTGATTTCTGGCTTAATGAGAAAGGATCTACTGGGGTCCTGGATACCTAGTTTTCATTTTTTTTTTTAAAAAGAAGCATAGAATCTTGATCACTTAGGTAAGGATGCTGGGTTATATACAGACTTGAAACCTTATTTTTGGTGGTGGTGGTTTTTTTTTTGGGGGTGGGGGGTGGGGGGGGGGGGGAGGTAACATGAAATGTAAAACATTAATTCACTTCATAAGCACAAATGGATGTCGATCACCAAAATGTACGTGGAGGACATAATTATAAAAAAAGGAGATAACTCAAGATTAATGAACCATGTCTTGAAGTAAATAGAGCTTTTTTTTCTTTTGGTTTTTTGGGTTGGAAGAGGGGGGCGGGGGTTAATTAGTTTTGATATTTGATAACAATGTACGAGATTTAAAGAAATTAAGCCTCGTTTTTTTCCCCTTTCAGAAGCAATATAGAAATGTCGCACATGCCCATGATCTAATATGCGAGGTCAGAAACAAAAATATTGAGACGCCAACATTCACTGAGGATTGCTCTACATGAGAGCAACGAGCAAAAAAATGAAAATAATTATATCAGAAGCTTTTCTATAAAAATTAATATAACAAAAATAATGAAACAATGCCTTCCAAGGACGAGCAGAGTGAAATCTGGAACTATGATAAAGGGAATGAGTCACCTGCGATTTTTATCACTGAAAAATGCTGCTCACAGATCCATCACCATGAATTCGCTAAATGGTCTTAGCAAGAAGGTTGCCCACAGAAAGAACAGTCAATTGAGGAAAGTAATTATGCTCTGCCACCCGAACTGTGTTTGTTATTATCACTTCTTGGAAATGACCTCCTGAGAGCCGTTCAATCGCAGGAGGGCAAAAAAAACTTAGAGAAAGTAATTTTACCAGTTTGCATTAGGAGAAATGGGCCAGAATTACAACCTTCACTAAACTCGTAAAGTTAAAACTGTTCAAGTACGTTCAACGATGGGAATTGGATGGTAAAACCAAGTAATTAGTAATTTTGTTTTTAATAGAATTCGAAGTATTTTTATATCCTCATATGTTCTATTATTAAGTATGAAGCAACGGAAATTGGATGGTAACACCAAATTATTATTAATGTAATGATCCTTTTTAATATAGAATTCAAAGAATTTTTGTACTTCATATGTTCTATTAGGGATCAAACCAGTGCTGATGGCCTTTGGAAATACAGAAACTGTTGCAAGGACAAGTAACTCAAAATAGTAAGATGTCAGGAATTACAGTGTAAATTAAGCAATAAAAATGTAGGTTTAACTATTACTCATTCAAGCAATTTATGTTACAGGTGAGATAGTTATAAATAAGGCCTAATCAATTACCTAAAGCCAGCATGAGTACAACATGCAAGAACTGCATTAGCTCCCTCCTCCTGTAATAAAGCTGCTGCATTTGTGATAGTACCTAAATTCATGAACATTTTATTAATAAACATGATGAATATAACCGCATCAAATATTATACAGAAAGCTCAATGTGTATCTGAGAGAGAATATTACCAGCTGTGTCAATCATGTCGTCAACCAAAACAGTTACTTTTCCCTTTACATCACCAATCAAATTCATAGCCTGTATTATAATTAATTACCATATTAAAAATCTGAGGCTGTTTTGTTCGTTTATTTTTTTAAAATTATATTCATAATTAAGCATAGTAAATTGGCCCATTTTAGCAGGGCACACATTACACTAATACATGCTATATATCACAGAAAAGACTGAACCACTGATAATTATAAATCCACTGTAAATGAAAACCCAACACTTGTGCTTTAATTATCTGCCTGTCACTACAAAGCATCAGTATCATTTTTTATAGCAAACTCTGGAAAAATGTTAGAAAGAAATGATTTCAAAATCAGTGACATTTAAATGTACTATCACAAAAACAATCCCCAGTCTCTTGCTAGTTATTAGCCTTCCTTACTTGCGAAACACCGTATGCCTAAGAAAAATAATACGATATGAAAGGAAATCTAAGCATAATTCCTTTACTGAAATAGGTATCAATCTCGATCCATGCAACACAATAGTTACCTCAGCTACATTGTGCCCTTGACACCTTTTATCTACAATTGCTAAAGGTGCATCATTTAACTTCTTCATGAAACCATGTGCTCGAGCAACACCCCCAACATCAGGAGAAACAACTACAAGGTCTTTCATAGAGATTTTCTTACGAGGCAAATAATCGAGAATCACAGGCTACATAGATAAAAGAAAAAGGTTTGCATAATGACAGTCTTGTGATGCAACTTACAAGCAAATTGATCATTCATCGTAACAAAAGGCAACATACATACATCTTACCTGCCCAAATACATGATCAACAGCAATATCGAAATATCCCAATGATTGCCCAGAATGAAGATCACAGGCAAGAATACGATTTGCTCCCGCTTCTGTGATCAAGTTTGCAACAAGTTTTGCAGCGATGGACTCACGACCTTGAGTCTGCAAAAGTGAAATTTCAAAAATTGCCAATCACTCAAAGCAAGATACAGATTAGCAAAGCATGTCCCATTTGATGTAATGGAAGTTTACTCAAGTAATGGCATATGGTGGGATACTAGGCATTAAATTTCTCAACTCTAAGAGAGCACTTTACAAAGACCTCAAAATTGTACAAGCTTATTGAAAACATAAAGCTAAATTTCTCAAACATGACTTAATCTTTCAGTGTATTCAGAAAAATTCCCTAAACTCCTTTTTTTTCCGCAAAAAATACATACCATAATTTCGCAAATTGCAAATAAATACCTTTAAGCTACAATTTGATACATTAAGCCGTTTTTGGTTTTTAAAAAAAACATTAGATGTATAAAGGTACCAACTTTTATATAAAAAATGGCATAAGGTATTAACTATGAAAGTTTAAGGTAGTTATTTGTAGTTTACTAAGTTTAAGGCATTTATACGCAGCAAAAATATTTTAGGGTATTAATCAGAAAATGTTGAAAATTAAAGCTTTTTTGTGTGAAATTTAACCAAAATATGAAGGCTTTAGTTTGTCAAGATTGTCATAAATTGCTATGATCAACACTATGAAACTCTGTTGCTATTTCTATAAGAATGAATTATACCTTTCTATCTGCTCTAGCATATCCAAAATAAGGGATAACAGCAGTAATAGTTCTTGCAGAGGCTCTTCGGCATGCATCAATGATCACCGAAAGCTCCATAAGATACTCATTTGCTGGGGGGGGGGGGGGGGGGATGTTGATTGCACAAGAAACACATCACATCCCCTAACGCTCTCTTGAAGTTGAACATAGACCTCTCCGTCAGCAAATCTTTTAATTTTAATTTTTCCAAGGCTCAAACCCATATAACAAGCAATTTCCTAAGTACACAAAACAGTAGAATGAAATTGATCATTAGAAGAAAAACAAGATTTTTATTTTACATTTACTGGTTTAGTGGGAGGAAAATGAACGGTCTAATACACATTTAATTTGACCCATCATGCTTCCATCAGAACTTATTGTTACATTTAAGTAAACAAAATTAAAAATGCTTGTGATTTTGCAACATTATAATAACCTTTATGTTTTTGCCAAACCGAAGTAATATCATTGTAATATCAAGAATTGAAATAGTGATATGATGTAGAGACAAGCCATCATTGTAGTAGTGTGAAAGTTCAGCTAAAATATGAATATATTAAAAACTGTAACACTAAAAATAAAAATAAAATGACAATCATGTGCTCTCCACATTAGGCCTGCCTATTAGTCGATAAATGCAAATCTGTCACCTATATTGAGGAGAGGCTTTGGAAATCATTTTTTTTAAAAAAAATCAATTCAATTTAAGCAGTTTATTGCTTAACTCTGCTGACTATTTTTCCCTCGAATTTTCTTATACCTTCGATTTTTCTCATTGAAATTGATTTTGGCAGGGACTGGCCTGAACAAATAATTTATCTATGAAATTTCGAAACAACAACTTGAACAAATAATACCTCTGCAAGTGAGGGATTTGATGTGCCTGAAAAAATTCTTA
Organism: Agapanthus africanus; assembly: GCA_030015575.1. NCBI lineage: Eukaryota > Viridiplantae > Streptophyta > Magnoliopsida > Asparagales > Amaryllidaceae > Agapanthus > Agapanthus africanus. The sequence goes on along the minus strand of CM057348.1, from coordinate 12,211,035 downwards.
TTCTTGTATCAGATTTTTGCTTGAATCCTTGCCCCGGAGAAGTTAACAACTCCACTGGTATGATGGAATCTTTTAGGACTGGAGCATTCAATCGTTGGTAAGAAATTTGCATCGGCTCTGATACGTCACGCCTCTGGCAAACAGAAACAATGAATCCATCATAATGCCTATTCAGTTGCATAATTTTTTTAACACGTTAAACAATATGATAAAATTTGAAAAATTTGTAAGCATGTATGAGAGCTATAATACAGCTATCTTGCCTCATGAGCTGGCGATGTGGCCAATTTACCTGTACTGCGCCAACGAGTGTAGTAAGATCGCAAAACATTATAGAACTCTTGTATAAAGTCTCCACCAAAATGAAACCAATAACAGCAAAACCCAAGACTTCTCCAACAATACCCAAAGTTGTATATTGGGTAGTAGCAAAAAGGTAAATAATATGTTTCGGCACTTCTATAGGTCCCATGGAAGGTAGATAAATGTACACAAAACTCCAATTCTTTTTAGGCTGAATAACAGGTAACCCCCCTTACCTTTGCTCGAATAGCAGGAACCCCTCTTAATACCTAAAACCTGCCAGTGAGCGATAGCTCAATTGGTACGGTACTTCCCCTCCTGGGGAGGGTGCAGAGTTCGATCCCCAGGAGGGGAAGAGGCCACAATTTACCGCTTTTGGGGCATTTTCGTGGGTGCGTGTGTGATGTGTGCTTGTATGTGTTGCGCGCATGGGTGTGTTATGTGTTTGGGTTAGGCTTACGGGCCAGTTCAAAAAAACAAAAATACTTAAAACCTACACTTAACCCCTCCGATCTTAACAGCATACCAAAATGTCTGTAAACTTCTATCATTAATCCGCCATTGTTTTATTCAGTGCTCGTAATGCCTTTTTTTTCCTTTCTATTTTGCCCTGGTGATTAGGGTCACATCAGAGTCCATCACAATCTACCATAATACAATACTCAAAAACCCATATTGATGATGACATCAAACACAAAATATCAAATTAAATAAGAAAAATTATAAGCAAATACATAGAAATCTCACCACAACTTTGGATAAAGGTGCCGCCTTTGGGCATCGGCTTCGAAACCCTCCTCCATAGAGCAAAGCCCCAGGCCTCGTGGCTAAAGAAGAGAAAGCCATTGATGTCATTTTCCAACAGAAGTTGAGAAAGCGAGAGAGAGAGAGAGAGATAAGGACATAGATGAAGATTGATAATGAAATGAAAAGGCTTGATTTATAACGGAAATTACGGATTTGGAAAGGATTTGAAAAGGGGAGGAAGAATCTTGGAATTCTTTGAACTTTGCAGGGGTTTCTGTTTTTGGAAAGTGTGTCATGAACATGTGTCGAGGCCCAAGGGGAGGTCTAGTCTCCGCGTTCAGACCCCTTTTTTAGGGAACTATTTTAGCTTTCTCATTTTTTGTAATTGATGATGCTCTATATTGGCGATCACCCAGATCGGAACATGTGGCAGATGACGTGTCCCAAAGCTCAGAAGAAAGGGCCAACAGGGGCCGACCAGACAACCCATGTACCCGATCTGCAAGCACAAGCTGGCTCTCCTCAGAGCCCCTGCAAATTGGCATCCTCAGCCTCTCAGCTCGTCCCGAGCTACCACAGGACCGAGATGCCTCGGCCCTCCCACTCGTTCCCGAGCTCTCCCGCCGAGGCCATCTTCCTCGGTCCCTCCGACCGACAACTCCACCACTCACAGACGTAACCGCCGCTCCGCAAATCTCGCCATACGCGGATTCTCCGCCGGCAACATCCTACGTTCCACGCCATCGCGATCCCCATTAACTGGCGATCCGCTTATTATGCGGGCATGACGTCGGGAGCTGATGGAAGTCCTTTTCGGGTCTCCGTCAGATGTTGTCTTCCGTCGATCTTCCGGTGGATCTTGGAGGTGATCTCCTGTTGCGTGTGGGTCTCAATGGGTTTTGAGGAGATTGGTGGTTTTGAGGAGTTTGCGCCGAATACCTGCAAGAAAGTCCTGGGGTGGTTTGGCACCACCGAGGACCCTCCGACGATCAAGTTAGCACAAGATCCGAGCAGAGTAACGGCTAAGTGGGGTGAAAAAAGCTTACTTGACCCCTCTGTGATGGGGGTTTATATAGTGGCGGCGGCACGTAGTAGCATGCGCGAGAATCTCGCCGACGTCACGCCCCCGACGTCACGCCTGCGTAATAAGCGGATCGCCAGTTAACGGGGATCGTGATGGCATAGAACATGGGATGTTGCCGGCGGAGAATCCGCGCATGGCGAGATTTGCGGTGCGGCGGTTACGCCTGTATGTGGTGGAGTTGGTCGGTCGGAGAGACCGAGGAAGATGGCCTCGGTGGGAGAGCTCGGGAACGAGCGGGAGGGCCGAGGCATCTTGGTCCTGTGGTAGCTCGGGGCAAGCTGAGAGGCCGAGGAGGCCAATTTGCAGGGGGTTCTGAGGTGAGCCAGCTTGTGCTTGTAGGTCGGGTACAGGGGTTGCCTGGTCGGCCCCTGTGGGCCCTTTCTTCTGAGTTCTGGGATACGTCATCTGCCACGTGTCCTGATTTGAGAGATCGCCAATATAGAGCATCATCATTAGTCCCCCACTCTTGTCCCGATCAGCTGACGGGTCGGGTCAAGAGTGGACTGCCGGGCCGCCCAGGGTGAGCTCCCTCCTAAGATTTCGTCGGGACGCGTCCCCGGGCTGTCAGCTGTCTTTTCTGCCAGCGAATCAGAATGAGATCTCTGCATTTAAGGAAGGTGCGCCGGTTCGTGCATCATGTCACTGAAGCGACGGTCCGCACGTCAAGCGCCGGTTGGCCGACACGACGTGTGCAGACCTGCAGCGTCTGGTGGGCAAGAGGATGCCCGTTGGGGATGACCGAGCAGGGAAGCTGCTTGGTTGCCTCTTGGCGAGGGCTTTGATCCCTATTGGTTGTGGTAGGAAGCTACCAGCCGGGGATAGCCGAGCGAAGGTCGGGCTCGACTGCCTCTGGGAGGACTTTTTGATCCCTGGCGTTGCGAGTAGGGAAGCTATCGGCCAGGGATAGCCGAACAGGGTAGCCGCTGAGCTGCCTCTAAGGAGGACTTTGATCCTTAGCATTGAAGGGACCGTAGGAGGCCTGCTAAGGATAACCGAGCAGTGAAGCTGCGGGGTTGCCTCTTGGCGAGGGCTTTGATCCCCGGCGTTGCGAGTAAGGAAGCTACCGGCCAGGGATAGCCGAGCAGGGAAGCCGCTCGGATGCCTCTAAAGAGGACTTTGATTCTTAGCGTTGGAGGGGTCGTAGGAAGCCTGCTAAGGATAGCCGGGCAGTGAAGCTGCGCGGTCGCCTCTTGGCGAGGACTTTGATCCCGGGCGTTGCGTGTAGGGAAGCTACCGGCCAGGGATAGCCGAGCATGGTAGATACTCGGCTGCCTCTGGGAGGACTTTGATCCTTAGCGTTGGAGGGGTTGTAAGAAGCCTACTAAGGATAACCAGACAGTGAAGCTGCGCGGGTGCTTCTTGGCGAGGGCTTTGAACTCTGGCGTCGTGGGTAGGCAACTACCAGCCTGAGATGACCGAGCGGGGTAGCCGCTCAGATGCTTCTTGCGAGAGCTTTGATCCCTGGCGTCATGGGTAGGGAGCTACCAGTCGAAGATGACCGAGCAAGGGTCGGGCTCGGTTGCCTCTTGCGAGGGCTTTGATCCTTCAGGACGGGGACCGAGCAGGGTTACTGCTCAGTGCCTCTTGGCGAGGACTTTGATCCCTGTCGGTTGTGGTAGGAAGCTACCAGCCGGGGATAGCCGAGCAAGGGTCGGGCTTGATCGCCTCAAAGAAGGACTTTGGTCCTTAGTGCGAGAGGGGCTGTAAGAAGCCTACCAAGGACCCTTGGCCGGCCAGGGTTACCGCCGGTGCCTCTTGGCGAGGGCTTTTGTCCTGAAGGATAGCCGAGTGAGGGTCGGGCTCGACTGCCTCTGGGAGGGCTTTTGATCCATGTCGGTTGTGGTAGGAAGCTACCAGCCGGGGATAGCCGAGCGAGGGTCGGGCTCGACTGCCTCTGGGAGGACTTTTTGATCCCTGGCGTTGTGAGTAGGGAAGCTACCGGTCAGGGATAATCGAGCAGGGTAGCTGCTAAGCTTTCTCTAAGGAGGACTTTGATCCTTAGCGTTGGAGGGGCCGTAGGAGGCCTGCTAAGGATAACCGGCAGTGAAGCTGCGCGGTTGCCTGTTGGCGAGGGCTTTGATCCCTGGCGTTGTGAGTAGGGAAGCTACCGGCCAGGGATAGCCGAGCAGGAAAGCCGCTCGGCTGCCTCTAAGGAGGACTTTGATACTTAGCGTTGGAGGGGCCGTAGGAGGCCTGCTAAGGATAACCGGGCAGTTGCCTCTTGGCGAGGGCTTTGATCTTTAGCGTCGCGGGTAGGCAACTACCAGTCTGGGATGACTGAGCGGGGTAGCCGCTCAGATTCCTCTTGCGAGGGCTTTGATCCCTGACCTCATAGGTAGGGAGCTACCAGCCGGAGATGACCGAGCAAGGGTCGGGCTCAGTTGCCTCTTGCAAGGACTTTGATCCTTAGCGTTGGAGGGGCCGTAGGAGGCCTGCTAAGGATAACCGGGCGGTAAAGCTGCGCGGTTGCTTCTTGGCGAGAGTTTTGATCCCCGGCGTTGCGTGTAGGGAAGCTACCAGCCAGGGATAGCCGAGCATGGTAGATGCTTGGCCGATTCTTCATGAGGTTTCGCCCGACCATCCCGTTGCAGGTAGGCGGCGAGGTGCCCTGATCGGATGATCTCCTTGATGTAGTCCCGGAGTTGCTTACAATCCTTTATGGCGTGGCCCAGCGTCCGGTGCAAGGCGCAGTAGGGGCCCCGGGTTCGCTTCGAGGCTTGACGCGGGATTCGAGGGAACTTGAAGAACCACTCGCCCTGGGCCTCCTCTAGTAACACTGCGAGGGAGACGTTAAGCGAGGTGTACTCTTGGAACATCAGGTGATAGAGGTGCTGATGCTCCGACCTCTCTTCCCGAGCCCTCTTCTTCTTGTCGGACCGTTCTGCTCGAGGGAGGTTCGCGTTCACCTCGGACTCGAGCTGGACCTCGTGCTCGGTCCACGCCTTGACCTTGGCCATGGTCTTAGGTTGGGCCAATGCAAAGGAGGCAACCACTCCTTATGCCCAAGACCAGATCTGAGCGCCGTGATGACGGTCTCGTCCTGGTGCTCGGGGACCTCGAGGAGGGCGTTGTAGAAGCGGGTGATGTAAGCTTTGAACGTCTTCTTGTCCCCGCTCTTAATTGTGAAAAGGTAGTCGACCGTGCGCTTCTGCCGATGGTTCTAGATGAAGTGGCCGAGGAACTGAGTAGCCAGCTCGTCAAAGGTCGAGATTGAGCGGGGCTCGAGTCCTCGGAACAGGTCCCGATCAGAGCGGATGAGGGTGGCTGGGAAGGCTCTGCACTGGGCAGTGTCAGAATGGTCCTAGAAGCTCATCCCCGCGGTGAAAGCATCCAAATGGTCTTTCGGGTCGGTTTTCCCATCGAACAGAGAGACCTTCGGGGGCTTGTTGCGCGAGGAGACATGACCAACGAGCAGTCCCTCGGTAAATGGCTTGGTGAGCGAGTCGACGGCGTACTTAGCCCCGTCGCCCGAGAGGTGACCTTCTCGGCGTATGCCCTCGATCTTATTCTCGAGGGCGTCGAGTCGGCCGTGGTACCCCGAGAATTCGGCGCCTTGTGATCCTTAGCCTCTGCTGTGGAGATCTGTGTCTGGGCGCGCCACCGGTTCCTCTTGATGAGGTTCCTCGGATCCCCGGGCGAGGTGGCCCTCGAGCCGCCGTGGCGAGCCCCTTCTATGCGACCTCATCGAGGGAGGGGGTGTCGGTCATGCCTGGGGATAGGCGAGGTGACCGACATCTCCTTAGGGGGGTGAGGGTCGCGAGGAGGCTCGAGGTGAGACGCTCTGGCGGCGGATCTTGGTGTGGAGCTGTAAGGCGCCCAGTGGGCCTCAGAGAGTATCGACCCGTGAGATCTATGGCCATGGGACGTAGCCTGCCGGTGGTCAGCCGTGCCGACGAGGGCAGAGTCTTCTGGAGGCGGAGGAGCGGCGATCTGGGGCCCTGGACCGACCTTTTGGACGCGGACGGGTGCCTCCACTATGGACTGTAGTCGGTCTATTCGGCCGGCGAAGGCGTTGATGACGGTCGCCGGAGGAGGTTCATCCGTGCCTCCGGTGAGGGGGAGGCGGCGGCTGGTACCTGGATCTTCAGGGTGATCGCATGCCATGTGGATGGAGATCGGAAGGCCAACTTTTGTTTTTATGGAGTTTTAGTTTCCCACAGACGGCGCCAACTGATGGAGGTCCTTTTCGGGTCTCCAACAGATGTTGTCTTCCGTCGATCTTCCGCTGGATCTTGGAGGTGATCTCCTGTTGCGTGTGGGTCTCAATGGGTTTTGAGGAGATTGGTGGTTTTAAGGAGTTTACGCTGAGTACCTGCAAGGAAGTCCCGGGGTGGTTTGGTACCACCGAGGACCCTCCGACGATCAAGTTAGCACAAGATCCGAGCAGAGTAACGGCTAAGTGAGGTGAAAAAAGCTTACTTGACCCCTCTATGATGGGGGTTTATATAGTGGTGACAGCACGCAGTAGCAGGCGCGAGAATCTCGCTGGCAGTTACGCTCCTGATGATGCTCTATATTGGCGATCTCCCAAATCAGGACACGTGGCAGATGACGTGCTTCTTGATCTCCTACGCAAGGTAATTCCTGAAGGAAAGGAAAGCATTCCAGAGAATCATTACCAGGCAAAAAATATTGTTAAGACACTTGGTTTCTTGTATGAGAATATCGATGCATGTTCCAACGACTGTGTGCTGTATCGCATGGATTACACGTATCTCGATGAGTGTCCCACTTGCAACTTGTCTAGGTGGAAAAACATTAAGAGAAATTCAAACACAGAAACGTCCGATATCAGCAAAAAGAGCAAGAAAAATTCAGCCAAAGTCCTTCGTTATTTCCCCCTGGCTAAGAGGTTGCAAAATTTATATATTTCAAAGGACATGGTGGAGAGCATGCGATGGCATTCCGATCGTCGGATTAAAGACGGGAAGTCGAGGCATCCGACTGATGCAGAAGCATGGAAGCAATTAGACAATTTTGATCATTTTGGGGATGAGCTGAGGAATGTACGTTTAGGTTTGGCAACCGACGGTTTCATGACTTACGGACTCATGAGCTCTAGTTGGTCCACGTGGCCGGTATTGCTTATGCCTTACTGTCACGCCCCGCTTCCCAGTATGCGGGCAGAGGACGCGACGAGGCCGCTACGTATTTACTGTGAAGTAATTACGCTAAGCGTATCTAAGCAATATAAATATAAATGCATAAGAGACAAGATATAATAAAACAACAACTTTATTTATTCACATTCTTTTTGTAAAATGCATAGAAAAGTAAATACAACTGAATGAAAGCAATACCTAAACAGTGGCATAACATAAATGAAAAGTACTGAAATAAAATGTGTACAATGAAGCTACAGCTCTGGGTCGTAGGCAAGCTGATCCAAGTCCTCACTAGTAGGCTCGATCTCCTGAGTGTCCAGATCACCTGACAACATTCCAAAGAAGAAAGAGAAGGAATGACGTCAGCGAACAATCGCTCGGTAAGTCCCAAAGATAAGGGAGAAAATAGAATAGACAGAGAGAGAATAGCTTTTAAAGTTGTATTATTTGGTTAACACTGTTGTTTGTAGTTTGGTACAGAAGGATACCAGTGTATACGAGAGGAGTCTCTATATGCTAGAGACTAGGGCAAATGGAAGTACAAGGAACCGTTATGCCACGGTACAACAGCAACGGAATATAGGTTAGGTATCTTAATTTTGCAGTCTCGTGCCACTTCTAACACCTTTCGTACCAATCTACCTCTTAAACCCCGCGATGTTTTGATTGTATTGTTTGTGTTGTATTGTAAATTGTATTGTCTTGTATTATAGATTGTACAGATGGATGACTTGCCGAAACCATGATATCAGTAAATGGATGTAACTGGAGAATCATGTAAATGGAAGTATATCCATGGTTCGGTTCAGTTAATACAAATTGAATATATTGAATATATATATTCATGGATTCATGTTGGATTGTAGATTGTAAATTGTACTTGAATTATATTCAAGTCAAATTATTAATGAGACTCGGTCTGAGTCAGAAAAATTAGAAAAGAAATTGAAATCCTGATTGTTTTGATGTTATCGTTAACCGCTGCACATGGGCGGCAGGATTTGTGTCTTTTTTAAAGACGATTACCGTATTGATAATACCGTTGTTAAGTTATCTATCTTAGATAGGCAAGCACCCATATCTCCGGCTCCCTGAAGCTCAAGAGACTGGTCTCGCTTAAACCTATATTTACTAGGGTTCTTAGAATAATTTATAGAACTTGAGGGGGTTTTATGTAAAAATAATTTGTATACTTTTCAAAATACACCCCAAGCATTTATTTATCGTCTTTAGAGTTTTCATAGTTGTATATTCTATATTTGTGACATTTCTAGTGAATAAACCTGTTTTTTATAATACATGGTATTTAATTGTAATATTGAACTTGTATGGTATTCATGTTATTTTAATGTAAAGTGATTCTTGTGATTTTAGAAAAAAAATTGGAATATTTATAGTATCACAAAATAGATATTTTAATGATACACATATATATATATATATATATTTATATAAAAATAATTTTAATATATATTATATTTCTAGAAATCTCATTTTCTTAAGATTTTTTGTATTTTAAATCTCTCGAGACCGTATGCTCCTTGTGGAGGTCTGCATTTCGCACTACTAAGCCCAAGGATGTGCGATAATCCGCACCATCCCAGTCGGGTTCCTCAAATGGGTTGTAGCGGCACTTTGCAAAGATTTATAAAAATACGCAATCTTGTAGAAAACGGTTTTAATAACTAGTGGTATTTATATGTAAGGTTTCGTTTTCCCGTATTCTGTGTTCTCGAAAAGTATTGTGCTATATTGCATATGAGTGTGTGAGGAGGTAGGTCATTAACTCATGATCTACTTAAAGGTATAGCAAGATTGCGATGTTTTAAATGTCGAAATTAAACTACATGGTATTTTAGTGAAAAAGTACGATAGAGATTGCAATAGACATCCTTTTAATATGGAACTTGTTCAGTATAACTTGTTAATGTTTAATAGTAAACATGTAAGGGTTTAATATATTTTTATTTAAGAGAAAGTGAGATTTTTAGGTAGAACTGAATCGGATATCGGATTAACTCCGATTCCGTCGGGTTTTAGAAATATATGTTTTTAGAGAAAAATAGAGAAGAGGGAGATGGTACTTATGAGTTTAGAGATTAGAAGAGAGGAAGAGGGAACGGTAGGAGACGCCGGTGCGTCGTTTCGTCGCCGGGAGCTCCTAGGGTCGTCGTCGGAATTTCGCCGGAGCTTTCGCCTTTTGCTAACTTCAATTGCACACTAAAATTCTCTAGAGTTTTCTTGAGAGTTTTTGATCAGAATTTTGGAGTGAAGGGTGTGTGTCTAGGGGTTGTATTTATAGGGTAAGGCTAGGGTTTAGGGTAGGTGAAAGGGTGAATTGAAAATTGTATTAAAATGTATTAAAAATGTATTAAAATGGAGTAAATAGGGTTTTAAAGGGGCTCTGTTACTGTGCAGGACAATTAAAGTATACAGGGGTACATGGGAGGTAAAGAGACAGACTTTTCATGTTGGGGACTCGGTGGTCCGGCCGAGTCCGGCCGGTGGCGGCGGCCTGAGTCGGCCGAGTCCGGGGTGCAAAGTGTTCCCCGTCGCCTCATCTACCCCCTGAACCATTTAGTTTTACATGTGTAGTGGGGTTTTATGGGTTTAGCACGTGTAGACTCTTGGAATTCTAAAAATATTAAAATAAATCAATATTAAAAATAATGTGGGATTTGGGATTTGAACTCTGGTGGGTTGGTTCAGCAGTGCAAGGTCTTACCAATGAGCTACAAGCTCCTTCTTGATATTAAAAAACAAAACAAATATTTATGGTACTCACAGGAAATGCAAATACCCTAAGTATACATTAATTTTTAAACAAACTTTTGTACACTAAAATTGGAGTTGTTACAGTCTATCCTCCTTACAAAAATTTCGTTCTCGAAATTTACAACTTTTATTTTAAGGACTAGTTTACAAAGAGGTGAGGATATCTTGCACGCATCTCATCTTCCCTTTCCCAAGTTGATTCTCCTGGAGTGTCTTTTCTCCACATCACTCGAACCAAGTTGACTTCCTTATTTCGAAGTGACTTCACTTTCCTATCTAGGATCTCCACAGGTTGTTGCTCACAAGATAAGTCGGGCTGTATAGTGAGCTCGGAATGATCAAGTACATGGCTGAGGTCACTCACATATCTTCTGAGTTGGGATATGTGGAACACATTATGCACTCCTTCCAATGAAGGTGGAAGTGCTAAGCGGTATGCTACTTCACCGACTCGTTCGAGTATGTCGAACGGTCCAATGTACCTTGGACTTAGCTTACCCCGTCTTCCAAATTGGATCACTCCGCGGTTCAGAGATATCTTTAAGAATACGTGATCTCCTGGCTGGAACTCCAAGTGACGTCGCTTTGCATCAGCCCAGTGCTTTTGTCGATCTTAGGCTATGCGCATTCTTTCCCTGATAGTACGAACCACATCAACAGTCGCTATTATCATCTCAGGTCCAAGAAGTTCCCTATCTCCGATGTCATCCCAACTTAATGGTGATCGACACTTCCTTCCATACAGTGCTGCAAAAGGTGTTATTCCTATGCTTGCTTGGTGGCTGTTGTTGTACGAAAACTCCACAAGATGTAGGTGATCTTTCCACGATCTTTTGAAGTCCAACATCCATGCTCTGAGCATATTCTCCAAGATCTAAATAGTTCGCTCAGACTGACCATCTGTTTGTGGATGATAAGCCGTGCTGAAGTTCAGACTTGTTCCTAAACTTGCTTGCAGACTTTGCCAAAATTGCGATCGAAACCTGTTGTCGCGATCGGAGACAATGCAGACCGGTACTCCATGAAGTCTCACAATTTCCTGTATGAGTTCATAGGTATCAGAGATAGTACATATTTAAAGAGTTTAAATTTTAAGTAGATTATTACCTTCATGTACTTCTTTGCTAATGTCTCAATTAATTGGCCAACTTGAAATGGGATGAAGTGAGCCGACTTTGTGAGTCGATCCACAATGACCCATACCGCATCGTTACCCTTTGTGCTGTGAGGAACAGCAGTCACAAAATCCATTGTGATGTGTTGCCACTTCCATTCTGAGATTGGTAACGGTTGAAGTAATCCAGCAGTTCTGTGATGTTCAGCTTTTACTTGCTGACACACCAAGCATTTAGCAATGCTTCTGGCTACTTCACGCTTCATTCCATACCACCAGTAATTCTGACATAGATCTTTGTACATCTTTGTACCTCCAGGGTGTACTGAGTAGGGAGAGCTGTGAGTTTCTTTCATTAACTCTCCCCGAACAGGACCTTTTGGTACACATAATCTGCTGTCGTATCTCAAAGATCCGTTTTCATGGATGATGAAGTCTGTTCTGAGTCCATTCTCCACTTGTTCTCTGATCTTTTGCAACTTAGCATCACTTGCTTGAGCTGCTTTGAACTGATTGACAATTGTTGATTGAAATTGTAAATTCATCAAACTTGAAGCGTTACATGGCATGACTACTTCAATCTCCATCTGATGCAAGTCTTGTTGAAGCTTCTACTGAGCGGTGAGATGCATTGCTAATGGTTGGCGACTAAGAGCATCTGGAACCACATTCACCTTCCTTGGGTGATATCGCAGGTTGATGTCAAAGTCCGCCATGATTTCTAACCAATGTCTCTGCCGCATATTCAACTCCTTCTGAGTAAACACATATTTCAGGCTCTTATGATCTGTGTATATGTTCACTCGTTCACCAAGAAGATAATGGCGCCAAATTTTGAGAGCAAAGATTACGGCTGCCAATTCCAAATCATGAGTCGGATAATTGCGCTCATGAGTCTTCAGCTGTCTTGAAGCATAAGCCACAACCTTACCGTGCTGATGTAGAACACATCCTAATCCCTTACCGGATGCATCACAGTGCACTTCGAAACCTCCAGACCGGTCCGGTATGACGAGAATAGGTGCTGATGTCAACCTTGACTTGAGTTCCACGAAAGCTTGTTCGCATGATTTTGACCACACAAAATATTCATCTTTACGTGTGAGCTTGGTCAGGGGTGTTGCTATCGTTGATAAGCCTTTAATGAACCTTCTGTAATATCCAGCTAAACCCAAGAAACTCTGAATGTCCTTCACTGACTTTGGTGTCGGCCATTCGCTTACTGCTGAAACTTTCGCTGGATCCACAGAGATTCCTTCGCCTGATACGATATGTCAAAGAAAACCAACTTGATTTAGCTAAAACTCGCATTTGCTGTACTTGGCATATAATTGATATTGTCGTAGAGTTTCCAGGACAATTCGTAGGTGCTTGGCATGTTCTTTCCGACTCTTGGAATACACCAGGATGTCGTCGATGAAGATGACAACAAACCCGTCTAAATACTCCCGGATAACTTGATTCATCAGGTTCATGAATATTGCTGGTGCACTGGTCACTCCAAATGGCATCACTAGAAAATCGTAATGTCCATAGAGAGTTCTGAAAACCGTTTTATGAATATCAGGTTCCTTGACCTTCACCTGATGATAACCTGAACGAAGATCTAATTTAAAGAAAACACAAGATCCACTTAGCTGATCGAATAAATCGTCGATACGCGGTAGCGGATACTTGTTCTTTATCGTGACTTCGTTCAAGGCTCTGTAATCAATACACATTCTGTATGAACCTTCCTTCTTCTTCACAAGCAGTACTGGTGATCCCCAACTTGAAGTGCTGGGACGAATCCATCTTTTCGCCAATAATTCGTCCAACTGTGTTCGGACTTCCTTCAAACCTTCCGGATTTAATCGATAAGGTGCTTTGATCACCGGTTGTGCTCCTGGTACTAAATCAATGCTGAATTCAAGAGCTCGATCGGGAGGCAAACCTGATATATCGTCAGGAAACACGTCGTCGAACTCTTGAACCACTTCTGGCCTTGATTCTTCCTCTGCTTGAGTTGCTGCAATCACTGCTTCCCTTGGCTTCGCTTTGTATGTACTCTGCTCCAGGGTACGATCTCCACTTTTGAAATAGAAGACCGGATGGTCTGGAATCTCAAACACTACCTTCCTTTGACGACAGTCGATGGTAGCATAAAAGGTTCCGAGCCAATCCATACTTAGAACCACATCGAAGTTCGGTATGTCCAGCACTTTGAAGTCAGCATAAAATTCTCTGCTGCAGACGACTACTGGACACAAGCTGTATCCCATTGTTGCCTTTAGAACGCCATTTCCTGAACTGACATTCCAGCTGGATATAAGCGGTGTGACTGGAATTGCATGAGTTCGGACGAACCGTTGTGATATAAAGCAGTGAGATGCTCCAGTATCGAATAGTGCTAGTGCAAGTAGTGAGGCTACTTAGATTGTACCGAAGGTATGTGGGATATGTTTTAGGTATAGGGAAAAGTATGTGGATAAGTAGCAAGACTGAAAGAAAGGTTTGAGAAGAAAAGGTTACCAGTGATATCTTGGCCAGTGGCCTCAGCTTCTTCCACGGTCATCATGAAAGCCCGGCGCCGTGGTACATTCCTCCTGGCCTGAGGAGCATTCCTCGGAACGTTCCTCTGAACTTGATGGAACTGACGAGGAGGAGGTGCAGCTTGTGGTCCTCTAGGTGGTGGAGCAGGTAGGGCAAGTCTTGGAGCAGGTGCCTGAAGGGCTGGTCGCTGCTGGTAATTGATCGCTGGCCTGGGTGCAGCAACTGGGTTTTGTCTTTGGGGACAAGACCCAATATCATGAGCAGCTGAGCCGCAGACTAAGCAAAGACGGTTGGCTCGCTGGCAGTCTTTCATCACATGTCCAGTTCTTTTGCAGTAGGTACAAAAGGCTGGACTGGGACGGTTGTTCGGTACTCCGGGTCGCCTTGGCACAAAAAGTGACCTTGATGAGGCTCCTACTGCCATCTGGTTGACAGGGCGCTTAACTCTTGCAGACTAAGGTCTGCCCCTCGCCTTTACCATTGCCTCATAACAGCGGGCAGTTTTCAGAGCCGATTCATGAGTCGGAAAATCTCCGGTGACCAGTGCAACCTGGATCTCTGAATCCAATCCTTGTTGAAATCGACGGGCTCTGATCTCATCCGTCGGTATCAGGTGTTGATTGATACGAATTCTCGGTGTGTATATAAGAAAATGTATAGAAATCACAACAAAAAATATTTTGACCGCAATCAATAACGGTGTCGATTGTAGCGCGTTAGTAAGTGCGGATCGTCCACAGGGAAAGTGTAATCCGTTCGTATTTCGAATTAGATGAATTGAAAATTAAAGAAAAGAGAAAAGACAATTCAATTCAAGATTTGTAAAATGAATTCAAGAATCATCTAGATCTAATCTAAAATCAAGAAAACATTAAAAATCAAGAATGTAGAATTGATGATATCCAATCCAAGAATCAAGAATCGAAGTGAGGCTCATAGGAATCGATCGGATCTATAGATGTGATGAAAACTATTGGTTACATATTCTTATCCATCGATGAATTGATACTAGATCGATGATGATCAACGAGAATTAGGGATTTCTTGCGAAACTAGGGTTTCATCTTCTATCCCTTGTCCTTTCGTTGATTTCATTCATATTCTAGCCTCTAGTAAATTCAAGAATCGATCGTCGATCCCTAATTTCGAGCGAACACAATCAAGAAAGTATCGCATCGAAACTAGGTCATCGATTCTTCAATTTGCTAGAGTTTACAAACTCGTAGGACTTAAGAATTGTTTCAAGATTTGTCACATCATCATCTAGTGATCGTCTCGACTCCTTTACGAGCGGAGTTTTACTCAAATATCATAATAACAAACACAATCAAGAATCGAGATTGAATCATGATGCAAGAATTGAAAAGATAAGCAAGATATAGAAATTTCACCATTATTTATCAACAATTTCGTTAGAAATCTCTCGAAATCTACAAGAGTAAGGAACTTGATCGTCGATTTTGGCTTCGCTCGGCTCCTTGAGTCGCGGATCGGCTTGGATCACTTGCTCCGATGAAGTCCGGCGTCGCTTTCTAAAGGATCGAAGGCTTCTTGCTTTGATTGAACTCAAAGTTCTTGATTTTGGCTTTGGAATTTGAATTGGGGATTAGGGTTTACAAGTTGTGTCACTCAACTTGTATTGGGGATGGATGAAGAACAATGTTCCCCTCCGAAAGACGGCGCGATGACTGAGAGACGTCTTGCCAGAGATTCGGGGCAGATGCTATTTGGTTTTATCCATCCACCTCTCCGAAGATGCCAAGTTGATACCGTGTATTGGAGATTTAGACGGATGAGGCCGATGTAGCAGACTTCGTCAGATTCCCCCTCGCTCGAGGGGTTTTTGATTGTGGGGACACTCTTCCCTGCAGGCGCAAGCCCCTGCAGTTAATTACGCTACCGCACCGCGGTTGCAACTTTCTCCTTCTCCAGCTGGTCACTTCGTGTCGTGGGTGTTTGTTTTGTTTGTGGTTGCCCATAGATTGTATACGGAGACTAATTTATATCGTCGCCCGTAGGGCGTGGATTAGTCCAAATCCGTATTTTCTTAGATTTGGGTTTGGGGGTTGTGTTTAAGGATACGTTAGTCTCATTTGAGATTAAGATCAACTTAAACGTTTGTTAAGGATACGTTAGCCTCATTTCAGACTAAGATCAACTTAACGGGATCGTTTAGATCCAACAAGAGAGCATTTGGACTCAATTATTTAGTTTAGGGACATTGCGGTCGATGACCAGTTTAAGGACATGGTGGTCCAACATTCCCATTTTGGGGAAGGATATTAGTTTAAGGACACGTTAGCCATATTTGAGGCTAAGATCAACTTAAGCGTTTGTTAAGGATACGTTAACCTAATCTCCAGACTAAGATTAACTTAACGGGATCGTTTGGATCCGACAAGAGAGCAATTGGCCCTATTGTTCAAGTTTAGGGACATAGTGGTCCATTACATGTATGGCCGTCGGGACCCATCACCTCTCTGACGACGTTGAAGGATTACAACGATAGATGTCAGAGGAGTTCAGAGATGTACCCTTGAACCGGATGTAAATTTATTTAAGAGAGCAGTCGTGCTCAATCAATTTAATTTGAGGACTTACGGCCATGATTGGGTTAAGCCCAGTTGAAGATGTTCAACATTTTTATTTGTAGTTGGCCTGTTAGGCCTTGGCTTGGGCTCTGCCCTTTGTTTAATAATGCATGGCATTAATCTTGGTCTCTGTTGGACCTTTATTTGGGCTCTGCCCCTTTTTAAAATTAATGCATTGCCTTTTATTAGGCCTGTTAGGCCCTTTCTTTTAATTGGGCTTGGCCCTCTTTAAATAATGCAAAGCGCATGTGGAGGTGACACGTGTCACGTTCTGGTGAGCGCAAGCGCAGTGCGCTGCGCCAGTGTGCTGCGCTGTTGCGCTGTCGACACGTGGCGCGCTCTGGTGAGTTGCGCCAATTTAAGAGAGCAGTGCTCTATTTTAAAAGCGCATAGCGTAAGTTATTCTGGAGCTGACACGTGGCGCTCTCTGGTAGATTGCACCAACCCAAGAGCGCAACAGTGCAGATTTACAAGTGCAAGACACTGTTTTAAAATTTGGATTAAAGAAAAAAGTTCTTGTTTCTTTTTCCAAAGAGGTTTCACCTCGAATTTTCAAGAACCATTGGTTCATAAAAAGGCAATACCTTTATTCAGAAGTAAATTACTTCTTCTTTTTTAATATTATTATTATTTTATTGAAGATCTTTGATCTTGTTCTTAGATCATTGATCTTTTTTAGAAGAAGTTCTTCTTTTATTCAAAGGTTTTTAACTTTTTCTTTCTCAAGTTCTTTCTCAAAGTTTTCAGAAGATTTCTCTCTTTTTCTCTCTGTGTTTCTGTGTGTTTTAGACTTGAAGTTTAGGGGCCTTTATATAGTGCCAATAGATTTGTTGAATTAGTTAAAGAGATCTTTCTCTGAGTGATTTGGGGATTTTTCCCCACCGTTGGATCTTTGATCCAAGGGCTTCTGTTTTACAGAAGGCAATCTTCTTGTTTTTAACAAGATTGAGAAAGATCTTTCCAGAATTTTTCTGTTTTGGTGCTGGCACAGTTGGTGCAAGCGCACCTGCGCTTGACACGTGTCACGCAATGCAGAGCGCAGCGCAACTGCGCTAGCGCACCTGCGCTGCCATGTGTCGCGCAGCGCAGAGCGCAGCGCAACTGCGCTGCCACGTGTCGCGCAGGTCAGCTGAAGCGTTGCTTCTTTTATTATTATTTGAATTTTAAATAGAGTTTTGCTCTGATTGGGGGAAACAGAAGCGTTGCTTCGTTTCCCGCCTTGGAATTTGAACAGAGGTTTGCTCTGAAAGGGAGATTTCTCCTTTATTATTATTTATTTATTTATTTATTTATTTCTTTTTATTGTTATTATTTTATAAGGAGCGGGTTTTGAGCCAAAATTTTGGCGGGAACAAATGCCCCCCACTACTTTGCCCACGTAAGTATGTACGTAGGTGAAGTAGTGCAAAGTTATGAGTAGCCATGGAATCGAGGGCTTAGGAGACAAGTTTAGGGTCCTTGTAGCCTAAGACTTTTCAACTTTATGAGCCGTGAGGGTCTCACAAAGACTTTTCTCCCTACGGATCGAGAGGATCTCATAGGTGTATTTTCTCCTTAGGAATCGTGAGGATTCCTAAGTGCGTTTTCTCTTATAAGTCGTAAGGATCTCACAAGAGAATTTTCCCTCTTACGAGTCGAGAGGACCCCTAAGCGGTTGTTTCCCTCCTTGTCGAGATTCGACTTTAGAGAGTGAGACCCGTGGATAGTATGCAAGAGACCATTTTGGGCCGGCTTGCAGGATCCCAATGCTTAGGAAACAGGTTTTTTTTTAATCCCCGCTGCCTAAGGCTTTTCCTCACGAGTCAAGACGAATCGAGCAGTTCTCGCAAAGACATCAATATCCTAACGTCACAGTTAACCTCTGCTCTTTACGACAGAGGTCCGTTAGGGTCTGTAGTACTTAGGGTTTGTCCGTCGTACCGTCGCATCAGCTGATATATTCCTCGATAGGCAATCGTGCTGTTCGAGTAGCCCTGCGACTGCCGTGTCTCTGATCCCTTCGGGGGCTGGACAAGACGTCTTCAAGCAATCCTCCTTGGCAGTTTGACCGTCGGAAGAGCAAGCGTTAGGAATTTTGCCATGCCGCTTTTTACTTGAGGTTAGGCTCATTTTGGAGAGCCCCGATGAGTCATAACCACTCCGCGCTGGTGTGGGATGATCTCCGATAGTCTTTCAGGTTTTATATGAGTTGCCGTCAAGACCCTGAGGCTAGGAATTTGGCCTTTGCTTCGTTTGTTGGCATTGCGTCTGCTGTATTGAGACGAATGTCGCGGTTGTCTCTAAGTTGCTGGTGAACCGTCGAGGTTTGGAACTAGGGATTTTGCCGTGGCTCCGTTTGTTTGATTGTCGCGTCTGAACCCTGCTGAGGAAGAACGCTGGGGTGACATCTCGTCTGCTGTATCGAGACGAACGTCGAGGTGGTGACCACTCCGCACTGGTGCAAGATGATCTCCAATTGTCTTTCAGGCTTTATATGATTTGCCGTTAAGACCTTGAAGGTAGGAATTTGGCCTTCGCTTCGTTTGCTGGCACTGCGTCTGCTGTATCGAGACGAATGTCGCGGTTGTCTCTAGGTTGTTGGTGAACCGTCGAGGCTTGGAACTGGGAATTTTTCCGTTACTCCGCTTGTTTGACCATAGGGTCTTTCGTTGGCGTTGTATCCGCATCTTGATGGACTGCGAAGGAACGCCGTTGTTGACATCCCGTCTACTGTAACGAGACGAATGTTGAGGTGGAGCTGGATTTTGTCATCGCTCCGCTTTGCTTGATGTTGTGTCCGTTGTGACGAGACGAGTGTTGAGGTGTTCACTAGGCTATTTGTGTCCCGTCGAGATTTGGCTTCTTCTTATGATGAAACCTAGGGGAAGGAGTATGATCCCTTCTTTATTTGTGCCCCTGGATTGTATATAGGGATTGATGTACCATCACCTGTAGGGCAAAAGTTTCATTATCATTTTTTTATATTATTGTTTTATTTCCGCGATACTTTATCATTTCAGCTTTTATATCGCGAAGGTCGCGATAACCCAATCATTTCGGCTATTTATTTTATTTTTACTCGCTGCTTTTTATTGCGAGTTGCCCAATCATTTCGGCTGTTCTATATGCATACGTTTTTACTTGCTGCTTTTTATTGCAAGCTGCCCCATCATTTCGGCTATTTTGTATGCATGTGTGACTCGCAGCTTTTTTCATCGCAAGTGTGGAACTTGGAATCTGGTGCCAATCCCAGCATCAGTATCGCTACAACTGGAATATTGCCAGAAGCGAATCATCATTTGCCATGAAAGGGCTTGGAATTTTGATACCGGTTTAAACATCAGTATCGCTACAACTGGGATATTGCCAGGAGCGAATCATCATTTGCCTCTGTCGATGTCGAACAAAGGTGGCTTAACGAACAGGGTTAAGGTCCTGTCGACTAAGGCTTTTGACTTCATGAGCCGTAAGGGTCTCACAAAGGTATTTCTCCCTACAAGTCGTGAGGATCTTGTAGATGTGTTTTCTCCCTAGGAATCGTGAGGATTTCTAAGTGTATGTTCCTTTGTAAGTCGTAAGGATCTTACAAAAGGGTTTTCTCCTTATAAGCCGAGAGGACTTACAAGGGTTGTTCACCATATGGACATATCCCTAGCCACGGATGGGACTTGGTTAGGGAAATGTTTATTTGCGCCCGTGGATTGTATACAAGGGTCAGAATTGAACCACTTGTAGGGCAATATCGGAGGTTGTGGGGGTTTCTTAAGAACAGGTTCAGGTCTCTATAACTTAAGACTTTCAAATCTTATGAGCCGTGAGGGTCTCATACGAGAGTTCTCCTTACGAGTCGTGAGGATCTCGCAAGTGTAATTTCTCCTTAGGAATCGTGAGGATCCCTAAGTGTGTTGCTTCCCTGTGAGTCGTAAGGATCTCACGCGGGTGGTTTCTCCTTACAAGGTCGAGAGGACCATGTAAATGTCTTTTAACGAGGTTGCGCCCTTTCGGGTTTTCACAAACACTCGCCGGTAGCCCTGCTGTTTTTACTCACGGAGCCCTTTCAGGTTTTCATCCATGCCCACTTTGCTTATGGACATACCGTTCTTTTTATTTATTTTTTTTTATTCTTTTTTTTAAACGAGCTCGCGCCCTTTCGGGTTTTCACGAACACTCACCGGTAGTCCTGCTGTTTTTACTCACGGAGCCCTTTCGGGTTTTCATCCGTGCCCATTTTGCTTATGGGCATACCGTTCTTTTTATTTATTTATTTATTTATTTTTATTCCCTTTTTTTTAACGAGGTCGCGCTCTTTCGGGTTTTCACGAACACTCGCCGATAGTCCTGCTGTTTTTACTCACGGAGCCCTTTCGGGTTTTCATCCGTGCCCATTTTGCTTATGGACATACCGTTCTTTTTTTTTATTATTATTATTTTTATCTCGTCAGCCTGAGGATGCTGCGGTAGTAGTTTAAAGACGTTTCGGTCGTCGGCTAGTTTTAGGACGTAGTGGTCCGTCATTAGTTTAAGGACGTTTCGGTCCGCTTTCGCCGTATCTGAGGCGAATCTCTAGTTTACTGACTTTTCGGTCTATAGGGCTTTCCCTATGAATGAGCATGATGCCCCCGGCATATCCATCTTTCTCGAAGCATGTGGTTGTGGCGGGCTCACCTTTCAGTTTTCGGATAGCGCGAAATTGCCCTGTCGGTATTGATCTTCAACCCAGTTTTTGAAGACGAAGCAATTTTCAATTGGGTGACTTACCGTTTGGTGGTAAGGGCAATAATTAGGATTGTTGAGATCGCCTGGCTGCAACGGACGTTTTGGACTCGGCAGATTGATGAGCCTGTTGCACACTGCCAGCTCGAACAGTCTTCTCGTTTTATCCTGAGGAAACGAGTAAGGACGTCCTAGTCTTTCCTCAAGGGATGGGCATAGACGCATATTGTTTCGAAGGACAACCGGCTTCAAGTTGCTCTGCTGTTGTTGAGCATTGGCAACAACGATCGCTTTCCCTTTCTCAGTTCGAGAGTCTGGCTTTGGAGGAGACGGTTTATGTCCCATCTGATCCATTTGGGCCAACTTGTCGATCAAGGCCTGGAAAGTAGTTGGCTTGAAGAACATCATGAATTGCGAGATGGTCGCTTGCGGATCAAGGGTGCCCACGAACATGCCCACCGCTGGCGCTTCTTCGATGCGTTGTTCGCATTTCGGCCACAGATTCCGCCATCGTGTTGCGTATTGAACCCACGTTTCGCCTGGCCTTACCCTGGCGTTGATCAATGCGGTGATCGGGGTGCGCTCACTAGCGCTCGCGAATCGCTGTGTAAACAGTAGCTCCATCTCTGCGAATGTTTTGACAGAGTCGTTAGGTAGCTCTGAATACTATTCGAAGGCCGTTTCTGCTAAGCTGCCGACGAATTGGCGAAGTAACAGTTTATCATCGCCTCCAGTATTGCCGCAAAGAGCCCTGAATTGAGCGGCATGCTGATGTGGATTTCCCGTCCCTTTATATACATGGAACTTAGGGATCGTATATCCCGGCGGGTAACTGATTTGGTCATGCCAGCTCGGATAGGGTCGTCCAGTTTTGACAATTTGCCCGGCCGCTTCACTTGCCTGATGAGCTCGTATTTGCTGAGCTATATAGTCATCCAGTGCGGCCTTGGAAATGGTTTCCTCCTTGGCTGCTGACAGAGCCGGTGGAGGATTCGATGTCTCTCCTTTGTCATTTTCAAGGACAATCGGAGGATTTTTAGCAGGAGGATCTTGCTGGATCATCATCCCTACTATATCTTGGAAGAGGAGCGCCATTTGTTTTATGTTAGCAGCTTGCTCTGCTGCTTCCCTGTCCTTCTTTTCGAGGACTCTGCGTAGGTAGTCAGCGTCAGTTTCTTGTTCATGACGCTGCTCTGATGATGCCTCCGAGCTTTCTTTTGGCTAGGTAAGTGCGGCCATTGCAGTCATCATTTCCTGAAGCTTCTGTTGCTGCTCCTGGGATTTGGTCATGGATCGGGTGAGCGGTCGGTGACCCATCGAAGCATGGCATTCTTCCTTTCCGGAAGCCATATAAACAGTATGCACCACCATGCCCCCAGACTTGGGGTGTTTGTGCTCAGCGCGTTTACGGTTCGCCATGTTCACGGGGGCTTTTTGCGGCCTCCTTTTCTTTTGAGTGGTTGGAGTTGAGGGGGCCGTTGTAGTGGGCACCCAAGTAGCTGTTGCTTTTTATGGCTTGACGGAGTAATCCTTCTCCTGCCGAACCTTCATCTTTTTCTGTTGGCGGAGATAGTTTTCATCAATCACCGACTCTTGGACCTGTCGCCAGACCTTGTAAATTTTAGAGGACAGCCGTTGAGGGGGCTGCTCCAGCTTCTTCTCTGGAGTATTCACCACAGGTGAAGGAGTTCTCTTCAGCACTGCAGTAGGAGAGTTTCTGCGCACCTTGTTGAGCAGTTCGAAGCTGTTCTCGGTTAGAACAGCAGCATCGATCCCCACCATCGGAGCTGGCGAAGTTATCCCAGAGGAGGAGTTGCCCCCAGCCTTCCTTACTCGGCGCCAGTGATGACGTCGAGCGTGTCGTACGGATGGAGTTGTTTCAGCTATAAGGGTGACTTCGTCGTGCCCCCTGCTTTGAAGAGAGACTATTATTGGTGCTAGCCTGTCGAAGACTGACACCCGTTGAGAAGCAATGTCTAATCTGTCAAAGACAGACCTCTAGGCAGGGGAAGCAGCTTTGAGGACCTCGCCTGGAGCAGCAACCGGAATGGCCAGCCTTATAAAAACTGACTTCTTGGAAGGAGGAGCCTTTCCAATGATTTTGTCCGCTTGAGCCGGGATGGCTATCCGCTTTGGGATGGCAGGTTCGGGTATCGCGGGCTTGTAGACGTTCTGGCCCAGTCTGTTGAAAACTGAGGTATTGAAGTTGGGCGACCCATTGAGAGGGGTCGAGGCAGTGGTAAGCCGATCAAAGACCGACTTCTTTGGGGCTTCTTGCAACATCATTGTGGCATTGAAGCTCAACGGTGGAAGCATGGTCCCGAAAAATAATCCAGTGGTGGCTTGAGTTACTTACTCTACTGGTATCTTGAAAAGGGAGGCCGCTTGGGGCCCATAAGTCACTCCTCCAGCAAGGACGGAGCGAGAGTTGCAGTTGCAGGCAGTGCAATTTGAAACCATTGATCTTCTGTTTTCTGCACGGAGCAAGGCACTAAATCTTAGTACCTCGAATCCACAGGCAACCACAGCAAACCGCGATTCGTTCGCGAACATGACACACGAATTGTGGAGTGGAAAGAGGAAAAGGTCCCACCGGGCGTGCCAGAATCTGTTCCCCTCCGAAAGACAGCGCGACGACTGAGAGACGTCTTGCCAGAGATTCGGGGCAGATGCTATTTGGTTTTATCCGTCCACCTCTCCGAAGATGCCAAGTTGATACCGTATATCAGAGGTTTAGACGGATGCGGCCGATGTAGCAGACTTCGTCAGATTCCCCCTCGCTCGAGGGGTTTTTGATTGTGGGGACGCTCTTCCCTGCAGGCGCAAGCCCCTGCAGTTAATTATGCTACCGCACCGCGGTAGCAACTTTCTCCTTCTCCAGCTGGTCACTTCGTGTCGTGGGTGTTTGTTTTGTTTGTGTTTGCCCATGGATTGTACACGGAGACTAATTTATATCGTCGCCCATAGGGCGTGGATTAGTCCAAATCCGTATTTTCTTAGATTGGGGTTTGGGGGTTGTGTTTAAGGATACGTTAGTCTCATTTGAGACTAAGATCAACTTAAATGTTTGTTAAGGATACGTTAGCCTCATTTCAGACTAAGATCAACTTAACGAGATCGTTTAGATCCAACAAGAGAGCATTTGGACTCAATTGTTTAGTTTAGGGACATTGCGGTCGATGACCAGTTTAAGGACATGGTGGTCCAACATTCCCATTTTGGGGACGGATATTAGTTTAAGGACACGTTAGCCATATTTGAGGCTAAGATCAACTTAAACGTTTGTTAAGGATACGTTAACCTAATCTCCAAACTAAGATCAACTTAACGGGATCGTTTGGACCCGACAAGAGAGCAATTGGATCTATTGTTCAAATTTAGGGACATAGTGGTCCATTACATGTATGGCCGTCGGGACCCATCACCTCTCTGACGACGTTGAAGGATTACAACGATAGATGTCAGAAGAGTTCAGAGATGTACTCTTGAACCGGATGTAAATTTATTTAAGAGAGCAATCGTGCTCAATCAATTTAATTTGAGGACTTACGGCCATGATTGGGTTAAGTCCAGTTGAAGATGTTCAACATTTTTATTTGTAGTTGGCCTGTTAGGCCTTGGCTTGGGCTCTGCGCTTTGTTTAATAATGCATGACATTAATCTTGGTCTCTGTTGGACCTTTATTTGGGCTCTGCCCCTTTTTAAAATTAATGCATTACATTTTATTAGACCTGTTAGGCCCTTTCTTTTAATTGGGCTTGGCACTCTTTAAATAATGCAGAGCATTAATTATCTGACAGTGGTCATGTGGCCTGTCAGGCGCTTTGCGCCAATTAATGAGCGCAAGCGCATGTGGAGGTGACACGTATCACGTTCTGGTGAGCGCAAGCGCAGTGCGCTGCGCTGTTACGCTGCTGACACGTGGCGCGCTCTGGTGAGTTGCGCCAATTTAAGAGAGCAGTGCTCTATTTTAAAAGAGCATAGCGCAAGTTGTTCTGGAGCTGACACGTGGCGCTCTCTGGCGGCTTGCACCAACCCAAGAGCGCAACAGTGCAGATTTACAAGTGCAAGGCACTGTTTTAAAATTTGGATTAAAGAAAAAAGTTCTTGTTTCTTTTTCCAAAGAGGTTTCACCTCGAATTTTCAAGAACCATTGGTTCATAAAAAGGCAATGCCTTTATTCAGAAGTAAATTACTTCTTCTTTTTTAATATTATTATTATTTAATTGAAGATCTTTGATCTTGTTCTTAGATCATTGATCTTTTTTAGAAGAAGTTCTTCTTTTATTCAAAGGTTTTTACCTTTTTCTTTCTCTGAGTTCTTTCTCAAAGTTTTCAGAAGATTTCTCTCTTTTTCTCTCTGTGTTTCTGTGTGTTTTAGACTTGAAGTTTAGGGGCCTTTATATAGTGCCAATAGATTTGTTGAATTAGTTAAAGAGATCTTTTTCTGAGTGATTTGGAGATTTTTCCCCACCGTTGGATCTTTGATCTAAGGGCTTCTGTTTTACAGAAGTCAATCTTCTTGTTTTTAACAAGATTGAGAAAGATCTTTCCAGAATTTTTCTGTTTTGGTGCTGGCACAGTTGGCGCAAGCGCACCTGCGCACGCTGCGCTTGACACGCTGCGCGCAGCGCTGCGCGGCTCGCGCTGCGCTAGCGCACCTGCGCTGCCGCGTGTTGCGCAGCGCGGCTACGCAGGTGCGCTAGCGCAGCGCTGCGCGGCTCGCGCTGCGCTAGCGCACCTGCGCTGCCGCATGTCGCGCAGCGCAGAGCGCAGGTCAGCTGAAGCGTTACTTCTTTTATTATTATTTGAATTTTAAACAGAGCTTTGCTCTGATTGAGGGAAACAGAAGCGTTACTTCGTTTCCCGTCTTGGAATTTGAACAGATGTTTGCTCTGAAAGGGAGATTTTCTCCTTTATTATTATTTATTTATTTATTTAATTATTTAATTATTTCTTTTTATTGTTATTATTTTATTAGGAGAGGGTTTTGAGCCAAAATTTTGGCGGGAACAGCATCATCGACTTCGGTGAGCGAGAATCGAGGTGAGTAGATGTATATCTACGGGAGAAGTCGGGTGGATGGTGTATAGCACTCCGCAACCGTAGCTTAGGGTTATATAATTATATATATTTGTGTTGACGTGAGTTTCGGATACTTAGCAAGTGGAATCCTAGGAGATTATAGATAGTTTATGTGTAGTTATAGGAAGCTATATCCTTAGCCTTTTTACCTTTGTCGTGAACATTAGGTTATATGTTGTTGCACACACACACATACACTTGGTATACATTGATGTGTGTATATGCGTGTGTGTGTGTGTGTGTGTGTTTGTTCATATATATATATATATATACACGTGAGATGAGAATAGTATATGTTATGGATATGAGTCGATATGATCGGGCATCATGCCGTGAGATTTTGATATATGATTGAATCGAGACACTGTATATGATATGATATAATAAAGGATCATTGAGTGATATGTATTCAAATATGCGATAACATGTGATTTGATGATATTAGAATGTAAGAGACTTTAGATCCGTACCCCTAATCATGATATTGTACGATGATGATACCGTACGAATGATGATATATATATGATGGATATCGTATATATATGACCCTTACCCTCGACTTTGAGGATATCGTACGATGGATTTTACCGTACGAGACGTGTATGATGATTGATCCGCTCTCTTGATTCGAGAATGTCGTACAATGTATTATTACCGTACATGATGATATGAGGTTAGATCGCCGACTATTAGATATATCGGCTCAGGATATTATAGATTTCTTATCACCTTCGACTAGGTTCGTAGTTTAGTCCTTAGTTGCTTAGATTAATATTAGCTTAGGCTCGAATCATACCTATTTTCAAAACTGACGAATCATAGGAATTTTCAAAAAGATAAACCGAGGGACTCTACGGATTTTCAAAAGAAATCTCTTTTCTCAAAACACCGTAGTCTTTACCTTTCTAAAAATAACGATTCGTGCTTTTTAACACGGTAAACGGTATGGCTCGTATATAGTCTTATATACCTTATTGTAGCTTGTACTGTTTACATTCTATTATGATATCGTCTCCTAGGACACCTGCACTATTACCGATGATGCTTATATTGCACGTACGCTTGCTGCTGGCTCACACACATCATCATCGGTAATTGCCA
This sequence comes from Agapanthus africanus, assembly GCA_030015575.1. Lineage (NCBI taxonomy): Eukaryota > Viridiplantae > Streptophyta > Magnoliopsida > Asparagales > Amaryllidaceae > Agapanthus > Agapanthus africanus. The sequence goes on along the minus strand of CM057348.1, from coordinate 12,183,906 downwards.
TGTCATGCACACTGTAGTAATCGTTATTATATTATATACACTGACGGTTGTAGCTAAGTAGCATTGTTTAGCATCCTGATATCCTATGCTAGTTTAGACTTTGCATTCCTTACTTAGATACCACATGCATTCGCATACATACATTCTGATTATATATTGCAGTTGGGCTTTATGCCGATATTCATTGTTTGTTATTTAGCTCACAATTTTGAGATTTCTGTATTCATAAGATTTTCTGGATTTGGGGAAAACCGCAAAGGAAATTTATGAACTTATTATCATTTTAAAAATGCAAAGTGCGGTTTTCTCGTGATATGATGTGTGTGGCGTCGACCATGAGTTTTTTCGGTTCTAGAGCTACGTATGTACATATACCCGATTTGAGGAGGGGGTACACCGTCTGTGGGTACATGGTGGGCCCAGTAAGATACCCCGGGGCAAGAGGATCATATTGATAAGGCGTTGAGCCCGGCATGGGAGCATTACCTATCGGTGATTATTGACCCAGCGGTCATCTGGAGGATACCGATCGGAGTCATGTGATTTGACAGATTTAAGAGCCGATCTGAGGATGCGATGCACGAGATATATGGGGATTTTGTATCACAGATGGATATGATTTTCATGATGTTTTCGAGTGTCGATGCTGGGTACTCAGGTTTTATCTTGATTTAGTGTGTCGTTGCTGGACATACATTCATTGGTGCATTTACATTCATGCATATATTTACATATGTCTATTACCACTTATGACTCTGACGCGAGTGTTCCCCTCCGAAAGACGGCGCACAGGACCGCGATGTCCTGACGCTGAGATTCGGGGCAGATGCTATTTGGTTTTATCCGTCCACCTCTCCGAAGATGCCAAGTTGATTTATGGCACCGTATATCAGAGGTTTAGACGGATGCGGCCGATATAGCAGACTTCGTCAGATTCCCCCTCGCTTGAGGGGGTTTTGATTGTGGGGACGCTCTTCCCTGCAGGCGCAAGCCCCTGCAGTTAATTACGCTACCGCGTCGCGGTAACAACTTTCTCCTTCTCCAGAATTTCACTTCGTGTCGTGTGTGTTTGTTTTGTTTGTGATTGCCCGTGGATTGTATACGGAGACTGAGTAATGCCGTCGCCCGTAGGACGCGGAGTAGTCCAAATCGGTATTTATTTATATTTGGGTTTGGTGTTTTTAGTTTAAGGATACGTTAGCCGTATTGAGGCTAAGATCAACTTAAACATTCGTTAAGGATACGTTAGTCCTGTTTTGAGACTAAGATCAACTTAACGTGGTGACCCATTTAATTATATGGTCGTTAGGACTCATCACCTCTCTGACATCGTTGAAGGATTACAATGATAGGTGTCAGAGGAGTTCAGAGATGTACCCTTGAACCAAAATCGATTTGAAGTTTTATAGTCCATTTAAATGTTTAAGAATAAGTTAGCCGTATTTGGGGCTAAGATCAACTTAAACGGGACCGTTTAGATCCGGCAAAAGAGCATTTGGGGGCTTTATTGCTCCAGTTTAGGGACGTGATGGTCCATATTCCAGTTTAGGGACGTGATGGTCCATATTCCAGTTTAGGGACGTGATGGTCCATTATTAGTTTAAGGACGTTTCGGTCCATCGCCAGTTTAAGGACGTAGTGGTCCATGTTCCAGTTTAGGGACGTGATGGTCCACCATTAGTTTAAGGACGTTTCGGTCCATGTTCCAGTTTAGGGACGTGGTGGTCCACCATTAGTTTAAGGACGTTTCGGTCCGGTGAGGAGAAGGCCGGCTACTGCTTATAAAGCTTGAGCTTAGGAAGATAGTGAGCGGACATAGTCGTCGTCATCTATCATTGACCTAGGCTGTGGCTCATTAAGCGTAGTATCTCTTTAGGAAGCGACCGTTTATTGTCCTGAAAGGCCTTTCACCGTGCATGTCCATGAGTAGATAGGCCCCACCCTGGTAGACCTTATCTATGATGTACGGGCCTTCATAGTTTGGCTCGAATTTTCCCCGCTTGGCACGATTGGGGATCATAGGCCTTTTGACCACTAACACGAGTTCGCCTTGGCGGAATGTCCTCGGTCGGGTCAATCTTTCGTATGAGCACGTCATCTTTGCTTTATAAGCTTCCAGATTTTGCTGTGCTATGAGCCGGGTTTCATCAAGGGCGTCGAGCTCCTCAAGCCGAAGGTGAGCATTTTCTTCATCCGTTAGCTCGTAGTGGACTGCCACTCGTAGAGAGGGTAATTCTATCTCAAGATGGGGTACTGCTTCTGTACTGAATACTAACGCATATGGCGTTGCGTTCGTGGCCGTTTTAAACGTAGTTCGATACGCCCAGAGAGCTTCTTGCAGTCTTTCGTGCCAGTCTTTCTTATTTCGTGACACCGTTTTCTTCATGATCTTCGTCAAGGTCTTGTTGAAGGCTTCAGCTAGACCGTTAGCTCGCGGATTATAAACTGAGGAATATCTCCAGTCTATATTATGCTATTGCGCGAAATGACTGATTTTGTGGCTTCTGTAGGCTTGCCCGTTATCGGAGATGATCCGTCTCGGAGTTCTAAACCGATATATGACGTGCGTTTTGAAGAAATGGAGGATATTCTCCGTCTTCACTTTCCTCAACGGTATTGCTTCTGCCCATTTGGAGAAGTAATCAGTCGTCGCCAGGATGAAACGATGTCCCCTAGACGATGCTGGTTCGATAGGGTCGACTATGTCAGTTCCCCACATTTCGAACGACCAGCTAGCCACTGTTGGATGTAATGGATTTGGATGCTGATGGATGAAGTCCCCATGAATTTGGCATGAGTGACACTGCTTCGCATATTCGAGGCAGTCCTGGACCATTGTGGGCCAATAGTAGCCCATCCGTTTGATCTTCAACTTTATCTTTGGGCCCGCTTGGTGAGAACCGCAGAGTCCGTCGTGAACTTCCTGGACGACTCTTTTCGCTTCGTCAGATCCTAAACATCTCAGCCATAGAGAATCAAACGACCTCTTGTACAGAGTATTATTGACAAAGGCGAAAGACAGAGCTCGTTTCATAAGCTGATGTCTTGTGGACGCTTCTTCAGGCATTTGGTGGGACTTAAAGTAGTCTATAAAGACTTCCCTCCAATCCTCAACCTTTCCTCGTTCTTTTACTTGTAAGGTCATCTGCTCGTTCGCTCCTTTTTCTTCGGATGATTCCGGAGATATTTCTGCTGGGGCAAGCACTCGACGGCTTTGTACCATGATTCTGATGTCATCGAGGTTCTCGTCGGCCAGCTCTTTAGCAAGTTTGGCCAACGCGTCTGCTTTGCTGTTTTCCGCGCGCGGTATGTTCTCCAAAGTATAGGAGGGAATTTGGGTCAACAGTTATTGCACTTTTTCGCCGTACTTCACTAGTTCTGGCTTGCACGTTTGGTAGTCGCCATTTACTTGACTAACGACCAGTTGAGAATCCCCGTATATAAGGAGGTCTTCAATTCCCATGTCAATGGCGATCTCAAGACCTGCTATCAAGGCTTCATATTCGGCTTCGTTATTCGTCCTCGGCTCTGTTAAGGAGAAAGCGAAACGCATTATCCCTCCTTGTGGAGTCATGAAGATGAGGCCTACCCCCGATTTGATTATAGGGGTATTTTGTTTGCGCTTTTTCACAGAAGATGCTCCATCGAAATAAAGTTCCCATTGGGTATCACCACCGTCGATCATGTCAAACGCATGTTCGTCTGGAAGAACGCAATTTAGAGGGGAATCGGCGGCTATTGGATGCTCAGCAAGGAAGTCGGCGATGGCCTGGCCTTTCACTGCCTTGAGAGGTTGATACATTATCGAGAACTCCATCAAGAGCAGAGCCCATTTAGCGAGTCGACCTGTCAGTATGGCCTTTGACATTAAATACTTAAGAGGGTCCACCTTCGAAATGAGACTGACCTCATGCGCCAACGCATAGTGCCTGAGCTTTGTTATCGCAAAGATCAACGCTAGGCAGTGTTTTTCAATGGGGGAGTAGTTGCTTTCTGCCCCCAGTAGAACTCGACTTAAGTAGTAGAGTGCTCTTTCTTTCCCTTGATCGTTCTCTTGTGCCCATAATGCGCCCAAGGAGCTTTCGAGGGCGGTTGTATAAAGAATGAGGAGTTTTCCCTTGACCGGAGCAGCCAGCACTGGCGGGCTCTGTAGGTACTGTTTAATTTCGTCCAGCACGCTCTGGCATTTTTGATCCCAGACGAATGGAGTTCCCTTCTTCATCAGGTGACTGTAAGGGCGGCACTTGCCAGAGAGGTTGGCTATAAATCGCCGAATATATGCGAGCATTCCTTGGAGAGACCGCAACTGTTTGAGAGTCCTTGGCGGAGGTATTTCCATGATCGCCTTGATCTTGGACGGATCTATTTCGATACCCCGGTGTCGGACAATGAATCCCAGGAATTTGCCCGAGGAAACTCCGAATGCACACTTAAGGGGGTTCATCTTCAAGTTGTATTGTCGAAGGCGTTGAAATACAGTCTTTAGATGCTCGAGATGTTCTTCGTATGATTTGCTCTTAACCACGAGGTCGTCGATGTAGCATTCGACGATTTCATGTATGAGGTCATCGAAGATCTTCGTCATGGCCCTCTGATAGGTGGCACCGGCGTTCTTTAGACCGAAGGGCATCACCTTGTAGCAGAATATACCCAAAGGAGTCCGGAAGGCGGTGTGCTTCTGGTCTTCGGGATACATTTTTTTCTGATTATATCCTGACGAGCCGTCCATGAAGGAGAAAACCTCATGAGTGGACGTATTGTCTATCATCAGTTCGGTGACTGGCATTGGAAAATCATCCTTCGGGCAAGCTTTATTAAGATCCCGGAATTCCACGCATATACGCACTGTCCCATTTTTCTTTATCACTGGGACAATGTTGGCGATCCATTCAGGATATTGAACCTCCTGGATAAAACCAGAGTCGATCAGCTTCTTGACCTCGGCGTTGATGCTCATCTCAAGCTCGAGCCGCATTCTCCTCGGCGCCTGTTTGACTGGCTTGATGTCCGGGGATATCGCCAATTTATGCACGGCAATTTCTGGATCTGGTCCCGGCATTTCGGAATAGTTCCACGCGAAGCAATCTCTATGCTGCAGAAGCACATCCTTTAACGCAGCTACCCTTTCTTCAGATAGTAACTCGCTGATGAATCTCGGTCGCGGATCGTCTGCCGATCCCAACTCAATCTTCTTGAGGTTATCTGCAGTGGTATGGATTCCATCTTCCAGCTCTTTTGGCGCTGGTGGGAATTCTGAGATTATCTCGTCGCTGCGGTTTTCGAAGCACCAAGGGAGCTCATCTATGTCCTCGGGCTCTTCTTTTAATATTGTAATCATGTGACAGGTGCGAATTCGCTTCCAATCCCAATGTGGAACCGGTTCTTCTTTCGTGGCCTTGGGCTAGTGCTTCCGTGGCGGCGTTACCTTCCAGTTGTCAGACAGAGCGAACTTGCCGAGCTGGTACTGATCTTCGACCCAATTCTTAAATGTGAAGCAGTCTTCGAGCGGGTGCCCTATTACTCGATGGTAAGAGCAATAGTTTGGGTCAGAGACTTCGCTTGTTTGTTCGGGGTGCTTGGACTCCGGCAGTATGTGCATCTGATGTTTTAGAGCAAGCTCAAGTATCCTCCTCGTCTTATCCCGAGGAAAAGAGTATGCTCGACTCATTTTCTTCATGAGGGATAGATCAATAACGCTCGCCTCCCGTTTGCGTGACTTCTTAACCCTGCTTTGTTGTTGTTGAGCGCCTTTTTGGCCTTTCGACTTATTTCTGCTTTTGCGCCGAGCCTTCTTTATAACAGGTTGACAAGGAGCGGCATTTTCATCCTTTACGGCATGTTGGAGAAGGCGTTGCGTCTTGGCTTTCTCGTAGATGGCCGTCTCACGGTTGTGATCATCTCGGACTTTTTGACCAGCTTTCTTTATAAGTTTGTCCATTTGTTCCTCGAACGACGGACTGGGCTCCTTTGCATTTGGAACTTTCACTGGCTTAGGATTAGCGTCCTCCCATTAAGCATCCGCTTCTTTATCAAGGTCATACACGACGTAGCAGCCGGGTAGTAACTCTCGTTTCTTTGACCGGATGTATCCAAGCCCTTTTGTTTCCATTCTCCCGTTAGGCAGTTTGCGTTGAGTCCCGGGAACGTCCCAGACCTTGTCATAGAATTTGGCCTATCTAACTGTCTGTTTGAAGGATATCCCCTGGCATTTCAGCAGCTTTTTCAAACCTTTCGTATAATATCTGGGGAGACGGATAGGCTGAAGCCTGTCGAACGTAGACTCCGCGCCATGCCAGATTTCTTTTTCTACCTTGGTTTCTTCAGAGCGGTAAAACAAAATTGCTTTCTCGCTCTCTCGCCTGGGAGGGATGTAGAATGTTTGTAGCTCTTCTACGTTGTAAATATTAAGTGCATCCAGTTCTTTATGGTGTTTAAGCGGCACCATAGCAACTTGTAAGCTTTGCTCTTCGTCAGCGGACGTTTGTATTGAAGGTCGAGCAGAGAATACAGCATGGACTTCATCTTCCGAATCGCTACCAAAGATCAATGCAGGAGCCGATGGTCCCGGCTTGGTGTATGTCACGCCCCGCTTCTCAGAGTACGCAAGATTGGGCACGTGACATAGCCAACCATGCTACCTGTGGGTAGGAAGTATCCATCCACAGTCACATTACGGTTGTAGAGATATCAAGAACAAGATAAATAAACTAATCTAACACATGTCCAAATCCATAATAACAAGAGTCAATAAACAATAAGTGCGGAAGCAATGATCCAATACAATAAATAAACAGTACGTCCCATAATGCGGGCTCACATCTGGAAATGAAATGAAATAAATAAACTAAACACTATGGAACTCACAGATCAGCCTGCTGGCTGAAGTACTTCTGCTCGGTCGTCGACAGTGGTAAGGAATCTGGGCCATGCAAAACCCAGACGTCAGCACGTCATGTCAACCGATAATATAATATAAACATGGTAATAAGCAATGCAGGGATGAACATGAATAAAGCAGTACTATGAAATAACAGTGCAGGGTAATGTGCAGTGGTAACTAAACTGTCCTATCAGGTTTCTACTCTAAAGTCTTTGAAATCAATTGATGACTCGTCGATGTAACTCAATAGTATCCCGTGCATGCCCGGGACCACGGTCAAGACCCTCGGGGCTGAATCCGAGACGTGCCGCTAGGCAGTAAATAGGTAGCAGGATGGACGAGTGATGTCAGCATCATCACTCCCGGACTGGCCAAGCCCGTAAGACTGATCAGAACAGGTATCGAACTGTTGAGTTACAAGTCGGTTTCACCTTTGATTTCCCCATACCCCCAAGTTATGTATGTCAGGTCAGGTATTCAATAATCAAGGACTAATGCCGACACAGGATCAGGTAACAGGTCAGGTTTGTCTGGATAGACAACAGGAGTGGTCCATGAGGACCCCAAGTCAGGTTTGTCGGCATTAGGCATGAGATCATGTAACAAGTCAGGTCGTGGTACAACAGGTTGAGTCGGTATGTACAGGGTATCATGTCCGGTGCATCAGTATGTAAATATATGTCATATGTAGCAAGGTCCGGTCAATATGTAGTGCAATCGAGTACATGCTCACAACAGGTATACAATCGAACAATAAACAGCAGCAAGAATTTAAAGTAAACGGCAATAATAGTCACTTAATCACAATGGTGCTTTGTATTATCTTTATTAACCGGTTCAAGCACCCTTGGGGTGCAATAGTCACAGGGTAAAGCAATATCAATAACGTAAAGCAATGAAGCTATATGAAATTAAAACTAAAGCATAGATAATAGTCACATGGATGATCTAACAAATTAAGTAAGGACGTTCTACTTGGTTTAGTTAGTTAAAGCATGGATTAATAGCAGACCAATTAATTACACAAAGCTACTTTACTGATTCAATAGTAAAGATAATTGCAACCATCAATTCTAAGCTATACTATACTATCGATATCACCATCACTGTGTTGTTATATATATTCAATAATATGATATTCAATGCATAGCAAGACTCGATCATGTATAATAGCATGTTAGAGCAAGTATTCGGATACTTGCCTCGACGGTTTCGCAAACCGGAAAACACGAATGCAACGTCGGCGGAAAACACGAGACGGATGCACGGGCCACGGATCGAGTTCAAACAGCGAACAGCGGGACCACACGGACCAGAGTACTTCGCTGGAGAGTCGGGTCCAGACGTCGGCACGGCCGGAATCCGGCGAAATGTCAAACGGCGACCAAGTTAGCAAAATACGATACACGTATACTAAAGACCAGCGAGGGGGGTTAACACGAATGGAAAGGTAAGGAGATGCTTACAGGGAAGAACCAGGGGCAACCACGACGGGTTCGACGGCGATGGGGCGCCGGCGAGGCAGCGACGGCGGCAGCGAAGGCTGGAAAATTTCTGGGTTCGCTGGAAAGGGGTGGTGCGGTGAGTAGAGGGGGTGCTGGCCTGCTCTGATGTTCAGGGGGAGAAGGAGGTGGTCGGAGGTGGCTCTGGCAACGACGGCGAGGATCGACGGCAAGTTTCCCGGCGACTAGGGTTGGTGTTAGGGTCGGCTCTGTTGCAGTTGCAACGCCGGCGAGGGAAGGAGGAGGAAGACGAGGAGGTCGGGACGAGGGTGAAGAGAGGGAGTCTCTGGCGTCGTCGGCGATGGGAGGCGGCGGCGACGGCGAGATCTGCGTGCAGGTGGTGGCGTCGGGGTTGGGTCGCAGGCTCTGAAGGAGGGAGGAGAGGAGGTAGGGGGTGCGGCTAGGCTGTGGAGGCGAGGACGGTGACGGCGAGGTCGTGGGGAGGTCGACGGCGAGGGCACGAGGAAGCTAGGGTTAGGGTTCGGTGAGGTTCGCGATGGGTTCTGCAATAGAGTTTGAGGACGAGGGCGTGAGGTTTAAAAGATAGAGAGAGAGAGGTTGTTAGAGAGATAGAGAGAAAGATTTTTGGAGAGAGATAGAGAGAAGATTGAGAGGCAGAGAGAGAGAGAGTGTTGGGGGGCCCACGAGAGATTTAAATCCCTCATGATTGGCTGGAGTGGATACTGGGATTGTAAAGGAAAATTTAAAAGATTTTTAAAAAAGATTTTAACGTTAAAATAGTAACAGAATAAATATTTTATAGTTTTTAAATATATTTACTTAAATGGGCATTTCGGCGCTAAATGAAACATTTCCAAATCGCGCCCGGGTTGCGCCCAAATGTTTCAAATTCAAATTATAGGATTTTAAGCGAGTTCCAAATTTTAAAATGAGATGTTTTATGATTAAAATGCATGCCCCCAAGTCGGACACTTGCACGCGCGCGTAGTCGTCCAAACTTGCCCGTTTCACCGAACGGGACGAAGTCTCGACGCGCGGACGCTACCACGCGACTAGTGGCGACGAGTAGGCCAACATGGATATTTTTAATTTCATTTTAGGTGTTAAAATTTGTTATATGCCAAAATGACCTAACCGGTTAAAATTTAGCAAAAAGCACCAAACAACCAGGATAATTGAAATGAGCAAAGTATAACACTCAACTAGAACCAGAGATGGTATTATTGGGCTCGGGTGTTACATCATACCCAACTACAAAAAGAATTTCGTCCTCGAAATTCCAAGAATACAAGATAGCTAACTATAGGAAAATGTGAGGGAATTTCTGCCGGATCTCGTCTTCTCGCTCCCAAGTGGATTCTCCATGCAATCGATTACCCCAAGAAACTAGCACAAGAGGGATAACCTTGTTCTTAAGAACCTTTTCTCTTCGATCCTTGATTTCAACTGGTCGCTCCTCAAAAGTTAGGTCCTCCCATACAGTCAACTCCGAATGATCCAAGACGTGAGTTTCATCGCGAACATACCTCCGTAGTTGAGACACATGAAACACATCATGCACTCCTGCCAATGACTGTGGTAACGCCAAACGATACGCTACCTCTCCAACACGCTCCAATATCTCGAAGGGTCCAACGAATCGAGGACTAAGCTTTCCCCGACTCCCAAAGCGAATCACCCCTCTAGTCGGTGATATCTTCAGGAATACCAAATCTCCCACGGCGAACTCTAGAGGTCTTCTTGACGTGTCAGCCCAACTTTTCTGTCTGTCTTGAGCTGCCTTCATGTGCTTCCTGATTGTATTCACCTTCTCGACTGTCTGTACCACCAAATCTGGTCCTAGTAACCTTCGTTCACCAACGTCATCCCAACAAACAGGTGAACGGCACTTACGACCATACAACGCTTCAAACGGAGCCATCTGAATAGTCGCTTGGAAGCTATTGTTGTACGAAAACTCCACCAGGTGTAGATGATCCTCCCAAGAACCTTTGAAGTCTAACATGCAAGCCCTCAACATATCTTCAAGGGTCTGGATCGTCCTCTCCGATTGTCCATCAGTTTGAGGATGATAAGCTGTGCCAAACTTCAATCGAGTCCCCAAACTTTCTTGTAAACTCCTCCAGAAGTGCGACAAGAACCGAGTGTCCCGATCGGACACGATGCTTACCGGTACTCCATGCAATCTTACAATCTCCTGCATGTACCGCTCTGCCAAAGTCTCCGTCGATTGACCAACCCGAAAAGGAATAAAGTGAGCTGCCTTGGTCAACCGATCGATAATCACCCATACTGCATTGTTGCCCTTTGGACTCCGCGGTAAAGCCGTCACGAAATCCATGGTTATATGTTCCCACTTCCACTGAGGAATCAGAAGTGGTTGCAACAAACCAGTAACCCTTTGGTGTTCTGCCTTGACTTGCTGACACACCAAGCACTTAGCCACGAAGCGAGCAATCTCCCGTTTCATACCTTCCCACCAGAAGTGCTGTCGAATATCTCGGTACATCTTTGTCCCTCCTGGATGTACAGAGTAAGCTGAACTGTGTGCCTCCTTCATAAGCTCTTCACGCACATCTCCCTTTGGCACACATACACGGCTACCATACCTTAACGAACCGTCTTCATGGATCAGTAAATCGGTTCGCAGTCCGGCTTCAACCTGCTCTCGAAACTTTTGCAGTCTAGGATCCTGCGATTGTGACGCTTTAATCTTCTCAACTAAAGACGACTGTACTTGCAACTGCATCAACTGTCCCGTAGCATGTGGTAGCACAACCTCCAAGTCAAATCTTTGAAAATCCGCAATGATCTCCCTTTGTGCGGTCAATACCTGAATTGCTGGTAACCGACTTAGCGCATCTGGCACGACGTTAACTTTTCCCGGATGGTACTTAAGATCAAGGTCGTAGTCGGCCATCAGCTCCAACCATCTGCGTTGCCTCATGTTCAACTCCTTCTGAGTGAACACATACTTCAAACTCTTGTGATCTGTAAAGACTTCGACTCTCTCGCCCAAAAGGTAGTGTCTCCAAATCTTCAAGGCGAAGATCACGGCCGCAAGCTCCAAGTCATGAGTCGGATAATTCTTCTCATGAGTCTTCAGTTGTCTCGATGCGTAAGCCACGACCTTCCCATTCTGCATCAAAACGCATCCCAATCCTTTTCCAGATGCGTCGCTGTGAATCACCAGTCCTCCTGAATTATCTGGTACGGTCAGGATAGGGGCGGTTATCAACTTCTGCTTCAACGTCTCGAAGGCCAATGCACATCCATCCGTCCAAACAAACGGTACTTCCTTGCGCGTGAGCTTGGTTAACGGCTCTGCCAAACGAGCGAAGTTCTCCACAAATCTCCTGTAGTATTCGGCCAAACCAAGAAAACTTCTTATCTCCGCAACATTCTTTGGAATAGGCCAATCTCGAACTGCTGCAATCTTTTCGGGATCGACGGCGATTTCATCGCCCGACACGACATGCCCCAGAAATTTCACTTCTTCTAGCCAGAATTCGCACTTACTCATCTTCGCATACAATTTCTCCTGTCTCAGCGTCTGCAGTGCGATCTTCAAATGCTCAGCATGCTCCTCCGGACTCTTCGAGTACACCAGAATATCGTCAATGAATACCACAATAAACTGGTCCAAGAATGGTGAAAAGACCCTGTTCATCAAATCCATGAATATTGCCGGCAAATTCGTCACTCCGAAGGGCATCACCAGATACTCGAAATGTCCATATCGAGTTCGAAACGCCGTCTTGCAAATGTCTTCTTCTTTCACTCGGACCTGATGATATCCTGATCGCAAATCCAGTTTCGAGAATACCCTCGCGCCACTAAGCTGCTCAAAAAGTTCTCCAATGCGAGGGATCGGGTACTTGTTCTTAATAGTCACCCGGTTCAATTCTCGATAATCAATGCACATCCTTCTCGTGCCATCCTTCTTCTTTACTAAAAGAACTGGAGCTCCCCAAGGCGAGTTGCTGCTTCGAATCCAACCCTTCTCGAGTAATTCACCAACTTGTTTCTTAACTTCTTCCAATTCCACTGGTGCCATCGGATAATAAGATTTCGATACTGGCGCTGCACCAGGAATAAGATCAATCGCGAACTCCACATCTCGCTTCGGCGGTAAGCCCGATATATCTTCAAATACATCCATAAAGTCACGAACAACTGCCGGCTCTTCATTACTATCCACTTCCATTGTCGCAAGAACACTGTTTGTCGGCCTAGCCCTAAACTCGACTGGCCCGACAGAGCTGCTTCCCCCAGTAAAGGTAAACTCAGGGTGTCCGGGAATCTGGAAAATTACCTTCCTTGTCCTACAGTCAATGTGAGCGTGGAAAGTGCCAAGAAAATCCATTCCCAAGACAACTTCATAGCTGCCCATATCTATCACCAAGAAATCTGCAAAGAGCTCCCGTCCGCAAACAACAACTGTACAATCTCTGCATTCCTTACTAGCTATGATTTTCCCATTCCCAGTGTGTATGTCCCAAAAACTAGACAGGGTCGTGCAGGTAATCGAGTGTGTAGTTATAAATTTGGATGACATAAAACAGTGGGATGCTCCGGAATCAAATAATGCCAATGCGGGAAAACCATGAACGAGTAAAGTACCTGAAACCACTTCTCCTGATGCCTTAGCTTCCTCAGCTGTCAACGTGAAAGCTCGAGCCTGATTTGGTCCTTGAGTCAGCTGTTTCTGCCCTTGGAACGGTCTCTGCGGAGGCTTCTGTATATCATCTCTCGTGCGAAGCTTCAACGGACAGGCACCAACTGCGTGATCGGACTCTCCACACACCAGACAAAGTCCCAGTCTTCTTCTACACTCCTTATGCACGTGCCCAGGTAAATGGCAGTAGTCACAGGTCACGCTCTTCCTCCGATCAACGATCACAGGTTTCTTCATGGGTGCTACGCCTCGACGGTCCACCGGAATACCTCTGCGCCCATGATCTCGGTTAGGTACAAATGCAGGCTTCCTGGCCGCAACTGCTGTCTGCTGGAGGTTCCCTTTCAATCCTGATAAACTCTGCTGCTCTCTGGCTGCCGTAAGAACCTGCGAGAAAGTGGTCAAACCCAGGGAGACGATCTGCCTCTGGATGTCCACATCCAAACTGCGCGAGAACCTTCGCGCCCTGTCTACCTCCTTGGCGACTAAGGGTCCAGCGAAGCGGCTGAGTCTCGTCCACTCCGCTGCATGTACATCCACAGATGCTCCATTTTGTCTCAGCCCAATAAATTTCTCTTCCATTTCCTCCCGTGCAGTCCGCGGGAAGAACTTCTCCAGGAAACTTTTAGAGAAATCCGCCCAACTGATTGGCTTGGGTAAGCGGGTCTCTTCCACAAGCCACCACTCTCGGGCGTAATCCACCAGCTGAATGCGCACCACATCAACTCTCTTGTCTTCTGGAATCTGTGCCGCAATCAGTAAATTCTCCGTGTCCACTAGCCACTGCTCGGCTGGCAACGGCTCCTCCAAACCAGTGAAAGTAGTAGGACCCAACCGTCTGAAATCTGCCACGGTCCCTACTCGGTCAACTGGCTTCGCTACAACGGTGTTTACAGACTGCCGAATGGCCTGCATACCCTCCTGAAATGAATCTGCTTGCTGCTGGATCAGCTCAGTTTGCCTCTTCTGATTCTCCAACATCCCACGTATCACTCCTAACATGGCGGCTTCATCCACGCGCCTCTGATACGTCTTGAAATTCTTATCTGCCATAGTCCTGAAATCAAAACAACCAACATTAGCATGATGATAGATTCAATATATAAATCAAGGCTAGAACTCCAAGATACTTAAATAGAGTACCGCATTGTAGCTATGCCGCGGTATCATAGCCGCAATTACTTAACTCCACCCAAGTCGCCTAAGTCCTAGAGATAACAAGAAATTAGGTTTTCGAGTTGACAAATGCAAAGTAAGTTTGCATGTCGACATGATCCGGAAGAATGATTCAAGGATGGTAAAACGGTCAAGGTGGCAGGACATGTTTCCTAATCACGGGTATTCTGATTCGTGTATCGGGTACAATACCCAACTCCAAAAGAATCAACCCAACTAACCTATGTCTCTGATACCAAAAGAACCATGTCACGCCCCGCTTCCCAGAGTACGCAAGATTGGGCACGTGACATAGCCAACCATGCTACCTGTGGGTAGGAAGTATCCATCCACAGTCACATTACGGTTGTAGAGATATCAAGAACAAGATAAATAAACTAATCTAACACATGTCCAAATCCATAATAACAAGAGTCAATAAACAATAAGTGCGGAAGCAATGATCCAATACAATAAATAAACAGTACGTCCCATAATGCGGGCTCACATCTGGAAATGAAATGAAATAAATAAACTAAACACTATGGAACTCACAGATCAGCCTGCTGGCTGAAGTACTCCTGCTCGGTCGTCGACAGTGGTAAGGAATCTGGGCCATGCAAAACCCAGACGTCAGCGCGTCATGTCAACCGATAATATAATATAAACATGGTAATAAGCAATGCAGGGATGAACATGAATAAAGCAGTACTATGAAATAACAGTGCAGGGTAATGTGCAGTGGTAACTAAACTGTCCTATCAGGTTACTACTCTAAAGTCTTTGAAATCAATTGATGACTCGTCGATGTAACTCAATAGTATCCCGTGCATGCCCGGGACCACGGTCAAGACCCTCGGGACTGAATCCGAGACGTGCCGCTAGGCAGTAAATAGGTAGCAGGATGGACGAGTGATGTCAGCATCATCACTTCCGGACTGGCCAAGCCCGTAAGACTGATCAGAACAGGTATCGAACTGTTGAGTTACAAGTCGGTTTCACCTTTGATTTCCCCATACCCCCAAGTTATGTATGTCAGGTCAGGTATTCAATAATCAAGGACTAATGCCGACACAGGATCAGGTAACAGGTCAGGTTTGTCTGGATAGACAACAGGAGTGGTCCATGAGGACCCCAAGTCAGGTTTGTCGGCATTAGGCATGAGATCATGTAACAAGTCAGGTCGTGGTACAACAGGTTGAGTCGGTATGTACAGGGTATCATGTCCGGTGCATCAGTATGTAAATATATGTCATATGTAGCAAGGTCCGGTCAATATGTAGTGCAATCGAGTACGTGCTCACAACAGGTATACAATCGAACAATAAACAGCAGCAAGAATTTAAAGTAAACGGCAATAATAGTCACTTAATCACAATGGTGCTTTGTATTATCTTTATTAACCGGTTCAAGCACCCTTGGGGTGCAATAGTCACAGGGTAAAGCAATATCAATAACGTAAAGCAATGAAGCTATATGAAATTAAAACTAAAGCATAGATAATAGTCACATGGATGATCTAACAAATTAAGCAAGGACGTTCTACTTGGTTTAGTTAGTTAAAGCATGGATTAATAGCAGACCAATTAATTACACAAAGCTACTTTACTGATTCAATAGTAAAGATAATTGCAACCATCAATTCTAAGCTATACTATACTATCGATATCACCATCATTGTGTTGTTATATATATTCAATAATATGATATTCAATGCATAGCAAGACTCGATCATGTATAATAGCATGTTAGAGCAAGTATTCGGATACTTGCCTCGACGGTTTCGCAAACCGGAAAACACGAATGCAACGTCGGCGGAAAACACGAGACGGATGCACGGGCCACGGATCGAGTTCAAACAGCGAACAGCGGGACCACACGGACCAGAGTACTTCGCTGGAGAGTCGGGTCCAGACGTCGGCACGGCCGGAATCCGGCGAAATGTCAAACGGCGACCAAGTTAGCAAAATACGATACACGTATACTAAAGACCAGCGATGGGGGTTAACACGAATGGAAAGGTAAGGAGATGCTTACAGGGAAGAACCAGGGGCAACCACGACGGGTTCGACGGCGATGGGGCGCCGGCGAGGCAGCGAAGGCTGGAAAATTTCTGGGTTCGCTAGAAAGGGGTGGTGCGGTGAGTAGAGGGGGTGCTGGCCTGCTCTGATGTTCAGGGGGAGAAGGAGGTGGTCGGAGGTGGCTCTGGCAACGACGGCGAGGATCGACGGCAAGTTTCCCGGCGACTAGGGTTGGTGTTAGGGTCGGCTCTGTTGCAGTTGCAACGCCGGCGAGGGAAGGAGGAGGAAGACGAGGAGGTCGGGACGAGGGTGAAGAGAGGGAGTCTCTGGCGTCGTCGGCGATGGGAAGCGGCGGCGACGGCGAGATCTGCGTGCAGGTGGTGGCGTCGGGGTTGGGTCGCAGGCTCTGAAGGAGGGAGTAGAGGAGGTAGGGGGTGAGGCTAGGCTGTGGAGGCGAGGACGGTGACGGCGAGGTCGCGGGGAGGTCGACGGCGAGGGCACGAGGAAGCTAGGGTTAGGGTTCGGTGAGGTTTGCGATGGGTTCTGCGATAGAGTTTGAGGACGAGGGCGTGAGGTTTAAAAGATAGAGAGAGAGAGGTTGTTAGAGAGAGAGAGAGAAAGATTTTTGGAGAGAGATAGAGAGAAGATTGAGAGGCAGAGAGAGAGAGAGAGAGAGAGTGTTGGGGGGCCCACGAGGGATTTAAATCCCTCGTGATTGGCTGGAGTGGGTACTGGGATTGTAAAGGAAAATTTAAAAGATTTTTAAAAAAGATTTTAACGTTAAAATAGTAACAGAATAAATATTTTATAGTTTTTAAATATATTTAATTAAATGGGCATTTCGGCGCTAAATGAAACATTTCCAAATCGCGCCCGGGTTGCGCCCAAATGTTTCAAATTCAAATTATAGGATTTTAAGCGAGTTCTAAATTTTAAAATGAGATGTTTTATGATTAAAATGTATGCCCCCAAGTCGGACACTTGCACGCGCGCGTAGTCGTCCAAACTTGCCCGTTTCACCGAACGGGACGAAGTCTTGACGTGCGGACGCTACCACGCGACTAGTGGCGACGAGTAGGCCAACATGGATATTTTTAATTTCATTTTAGGTGTTAAAATTTGTTATATGCCAAAATGACCTAACCGGTTAAAATTTAGCAAAAAGCACCAAACAACCAGGATAATTGAAATGAGCAAAGTATAACACTCAACTAGAACCAGAGATAGTATTATTGGGCTCGGGTGTTACAGTGTATTGGGGTGGACCCGAATAAACTCTCTCCTCTTCCTCCTCGGTATCACTGCCGAAGACATGGATGGTGGCATTAGCTTTATTCTCCGGCTTGTGACACTTCTCCGTATCTTCGAAATCCGGTAAGAAGTATTTGGCATCTTCGTATTTGCGGACCTCGTTCATAGAGAACGGGTTCAGTTCTCCCATCACTGTATACTCGAAACCATCCTTAAAATACTTCATACACTGATGTTGTGTAGAAGGGATGATGTTGTACTCATGTAACCATGGTCGGCCGAGCAAAGCGTTGTAGCATGTCTTGGCGTCTATGACGTGGAACTTAATGTCCGTGACGAGTAGCCCGAAGCGTAGCGTCAGTATCACAGATCCAAGAGTCTTTGACGATTGGGAGTCGAACCCGGAGATGGTGATCTTGTCCCGAGCAGGGTGCTGGACGCTCATGTAGATTTCCTTCAACACCCGCACGTTGAGTAGGTTAACAGACGACCCGTTATCGATCAGGATTTTGCCTATCTTTATATCATGGCAGTATCCCGAGACATAGAGAGGGCGATTGTGATCGCACGTCCCAAGTAGAAGGTCTTCATCGCCAAAAGTGTCATCGGCCGTGTGCACTTCCTCCAATTCATCCTTCATCTTTTCCTCGACCAGGCATGCTTGGAATTGTTCCGGATCTTGGAGTGCCTTAATCAACGAATCTCTCGCCTCTTTTGATAGCAAAAGGGCGTCGAGAATGCTGAGCTGTGAGGGCAGCTTCCTCAGATATGCTAAGACGTTGTAATCCACCTTATTCTTCTTTGGTGGGTCTTTGGCAGCTAGACCTTCCACCACTTAGTCATCTAAGACGATATCTTCAGTGGCCTTTTCTTTCCCTTTATCTTTTTTGTTCGAGGGTCCGAGGTTCTTTTCGGGTAGTGTGCGATTACGTAGCCGGATATTTTCGCAAACCTTCGGTTCTTCTTCTTTTCTCGAAGCGGACTCTTTAAAGAGAGGGGCAAGTTCTAGCTCTTCATCAGAATCACTCCCGAATGTGGGTACTTGTGATCTACCGGTGTTAACCATGCAACAATCGCCAGCAGTTCTTTTAAGCCCTTTGGTCGTATTTCTTTGCACTCGATGAGTTTTACGCTTTTCCCGCTTAAAGCTTTGTTGATGAGCAACATATCATTGCCACCATCTATCGAAAGCTTTGCACTCTTGAGTAGGGTGCGAAATGTTTTGATGATATAAGCAATAAGAGGGGTGCGTTTCCATTTCACCAATGATGTTTCCTTCAAAGGATGGTAGCTTCATGCCCATTGATATGGCCTTAGCAAACTTTTTCCTCATCTTGAATTGGCTTTTGTCGGTAGCGGAGGTGTTTAGCTCCAACGGGATCGTCTCAGCTCCTTCATCAAGTCGCTGGCGTTTGGCCCCTTCAAATATAGCCGCCTCGCGCTCCCGATCAGCTTTACTTTTCAACCGAGCTTCATTAAAGAATGCGTCAATTACTTCATCTGATGGCCCCAGAACTTTTGGTTCAGGATCTGCCCCTAGCTTTTCGGTGCAAGGAGTCTCCTCATCGTTCGTGATCGAATGGGAAATCATATGACAGCTCGCCACATATCTCTCGGATTCATCCGATGAACTTTCTCCCTCATCTTCTTCTTGAAAGACGTGATTGAGGAACTCTTGGAATGTAATGGGAGTCCGTGCCTTCTGGTTGTATTCCTCCAGTGCATCAATTTGTTTTTGCAGGTCCGTGCGCTTGTCGCCAGGCTTCACGGGCTTCTTTGACTTCTTTTTCTTCTTTTTCGAAGATTTTGACGACTGGTTGCGAGTGCTTGAGCCACCACCATCGGTCTTTGGAGTTGGACGTGGTTTCAACATCACTTTAATGACCTGTGGTTCCAACGGGTTCTTCCATTTGATCGCTGGACATGTCTGGAGGTCGTTTAGCATCCTCTTTGTCCTGGTTGATAATACAACCTCCCAAGGAGCTTCTTCAACGACGGAGCATGTTGCCCCTGGCGTATTCGTCCCCTTAGAAGTGTGGGGCTGCGGGGGATTCACCTTCCATTTGTCAGATAACGCGAACTTGCCCTGTCGGTACTGGTTTTCAAGCCAATTCTTGAAAACGTAGCAATCTTCGATCGGATGGCCTAGTACTCGATGATAAAGACAGTAGTTGGGCTCGTTGACGTCACTTGGTTGTAACGGACGTTTTGGATCCGGCAGATTTATGAGTCTGTTGCACAACGCCAGCTCGAATAACCTTCTCGTTTTATCGCGGGGAAAGGAATAAGGACGTCCCATCCTATCCTCAAGGGGTACGTATGGGCGCATATTATTTTGACGAGCAACCGGCTTCGAGTTGCTCGGTTGTTGTTGAGCATTAGCGACGACGATCGCTTTTCCCTTTCCTTTGTCATTTCGGGAGTCCGGCTTTGGAAGAGGAGGTTTATGGCCCATCTGATCCATCTGCGCTAGCTTGTCAATCAAGGCCTGGAAGGTAGTCGGCTTGAAAAACATTATAAATTGCGAGATGGTTGCTTGCGGATCAAGGGTTCCCACAAACATACCCACCGCGGTTGCTTCTTCAATGCGCTGCTCACACTTCAACCATAAGTTCCGCCATCGTATAGCGTACTGAACCCACGTCTCGCCTGGTTTTATCCTGGCGTTAATCAGTGCCGTCATCGGGGTACGTTCACTGACGCTTGCAAAACGCTGAGTAAACAGCAGCTCCATCTCCGCGAAAGTTTTAATAGAGTCATTCGGGAGCTCAGAGTACCATTCGAACGCCGTATCTGATAAGCTTCCAACAAACTGGCGAAGCAACAGCTTGTCATCACCGCCGGTGTTGCCGCAGAGTGCCCTGAACTGGGCAACATGCTGATGAGGATTGCCCGTCCCTTTGTAGACATGGAACTTGGGAATTGTGTAACCGGGTGGGTACTTGATTTGATCGTACCAACTTGGATATGGCCGCCCCGTTTTTACGACCTGACCGGCCGCTTCGGTCGCATGATGAACCCGTATTTGCTGGGCGATGTACTCATCCAAATCAGCTTTGGAGATTGTATCCTCCTTATCCATCGACAGAGCTCGTGGAGGATTTGATGTTTCTCCCCTATCGTCTCCAGGGACGATCGGGGGCTCTTCGGTCGGAGGATCTTGCTGTATCATCATTCCTATCATGTCTTGGAAGAGGAGGCCCATACGTTGTATGTTGGCTGCTTGTTCAGCAGCCTCTTTGTCCTTATTCTCCAATATCCGACGAAGGAATTCGGCGTCGGTTTCTTCCTCTTGGCGTTCATCCGAGGACGTTTCAAGGTTTTCTTTTGGCCCTGTAAGTGCGGCCATAACATTCATCATTTCTTGGAGCTTCTGCTGCTGCTCCTGAGCCTTGGTCACTGACCTCGTGTGCGGTCTATGACCTGTTGATATGCGGCTATCCTCCTTTCCCGATGCCACATAAACTGTATGAACTATCATGCCCCCGGACTTAGGGCGTTTAGGCTCACCACCTTTGGCATTTGCCGCAGGCGCGGGGGTTTTCTCCGGCCTTCTTCTTTTGTGGGCCGTTGAAGTTGAAGGGGCCGTTGCAGTGGGCACCCTAGCGATTGTTGTCCCTTGCTGTTTAATAGGACGGTCTTTTTCTTTTTGCACTTTCGCCTTCTTTTGTTGACGAGAGTGATCTGGGTCGATCACGGAGTCTTGGACCCTTCGCCAAACCTTGTATATTTTTTAGGACAGCCGTTGAGGGGCTGCTCTTGCTGCGTTTCTGGAGCTCTCTCCGCAGGTGGAGGAGATCTCTTCAGTGTAGCGGTTGGAGAGTTCTTCTGTACCCTTCTCAGCAGTTCAAAGCTGTTCCCAGTTGGAACAGCAGCGTTGACTTCCACTACTGGAGCCGGTGGAGTTAGCCCTGAGGGGGAGTTGCCCCCTGCCTTCCTCATTCGTTGCCAATGGCGACGTCGAGCATGACGAGCCGTTGGGACTGGCTCGGAGATTGAGATATCTTCTTTTTGCCCCCTGTCTGAATGAGGCGCCGCCGGTGTTAACCTCTTAAAGACTGAGGTTGTCTTTTGAGGGGTGATATTCAACCTGTCGAAGACGGATCCTTGAGCAGGGGCAGGAGCAGGAATCGTCAGTCTTGAAAAGACTGACTCTTTGATAGGGGAAGCCGCCTTGACGACTTCTGGAGCAGCAGTTATTGCCTTCCTTAGGACAGCCAATTTAGAGTTCTGATTTAGCCTGGCGAAAACAGAGGCTGTTGGTTTGGTAGTGGGCGACCCATTGACAGGGGTTGTCGTAGCAGTGAGCCGGTCAAAGACCGACTTCTTGTTCACTTCCGGTGTAGGTATTGGCGCAGAGAAGCTTGTAGGTGGGATCATGGTCCCGAAGAATAGACCAGTGCTGGCTTGGGTCACCTGGTCTACCGGCGGAGCGAGGAAGGAAGCCGCTTGGGTCCCATATGCTACACCTCCCGGTGAGGTGGAGCGTCCGTTGCAGTGGCATTGCGAGCAGTTGGTGCAGTTAAAGGCCATTGAATCTTGAGTTCTGCGCCAGGCAAAAAACCAAATCTTAGTAACTTGAAATCCGAAGGCAACCATTAACAAACCGCGATTGGTTCGCGAAGACGACACACGAAGTGTGGAGTGGAAAGAGGAAAAGGTCCCACCGGGCGTGCCAGAATCTGTTCCCCTCCGAAAGACGGCGCACAAGACCGCGATGTCCTGACGCTGAGATTCGGGGCAGATACTATTTGGTTTTATCCGTTCACCTCTCCGAAGATGCCAAGTTGATTTATGGCACCGTATATCGGAGGTTTAGGCGGATACGGCCGATGTAGCAGACTTCGTCAGATTCCCCCTCGCTTGAGGCGTTTTTGATTGTGGGGACGCTCTTCCCTACAGGCGCAAGCCCCTGCAGTTAATTACGCTACCGCGTCGCAGTAACAACTTTCTCCTTCTCCAGAATTTCACTTCGTGTCGTGTGTGTTTGTTTTGTTTGTGGTTGCCCGTGGATTGTATACGGAGACTGAGTAATGCCGTCGCCCGTAGGACGTGGATTAGTCCAAATCCGTATTTACTTAGATTTGGGTTTGGTGTTTTTAGTTTAAGGATGTAGGGTTCCTAGGCACTCTAATGAAGTCTCACAAGGCATCTACCATGCCAATTTCAAATTTTACGGGTACCGAGAAACCCTAATACGGATCGTTGACTAGAAGTTTAGGCGAAATACGAATCTAGTTAACAACTTAACTAAAGTTAAGAAGCTACAAACTTTGTAGATCCGGTTATCCACTTTCTTAGCTCCACGTAGACGTCCTCTCGCTGTCCGTCTCGAATCCCGAACTCAAGTATCGGCTTCATCGGAGAAATGGGCGGGCAAGGTCGTCGGCTTCGTGCCGAAGATGATCTACGTCGAGGCTTCACAAGATCAAGCTCCGACTTCACCAAGTTGTGAAACTTGTGAAGAAAACACCCTATACTACTTGGCAAGAGGTAGAGGGTGAAGAAATAGGAGGTGGGTTCACTTTAGATTTGGATTTCTCTCACTTTTGCTCAAGTTGCCATTGATGGACTTAAGCTTTTTCTTGAAGAAGAAGATGATGATCAAAATAGAATATGATAAGTCTTGGATTTAAAATGAAAATAAATCAATACTTATCATAAGCTAACCATGGTAAAGTGTAGAGAATGAACTAGGGTTAGTTCAAATGGTTAGGGTTAAGCATGAGACAAGAATGGTTACAAAGTCAAAGCTTCATGAAGCTTCAACTAGAAACAAAGAAAGCCACCATTCTTATCATAATCTTTTCAAAATAAATAAACAAATAAATAAATGAAAAAGCAAAACCCTAATCATCAACTTAACCATGGTTTAATTCTTTACACTTAACCAAATGAGCAAGTATCATCAAACATGATACAAACATGTGCACAAAAGTATATCACATATACAATTTGCACATCGAGTGAGAAAAACCATTTAAAGTGAACCAATACTAGTTAATGCAAAGTAATATATCAAATATATAATTATACATTAAATCATTAAATCAACACTTGATTTAACGATCCGGTCATATCGCATATAACCGACCAGTATCCTATGTATCGGCTTATCGAATCAATCCTTGATTCGATATCTAGGTTATATCACATATAACCAATCGATACATTCATCGCGAGAATGGAATACGGTATCATATACACGCATTATTCTCGGTCCTGCACATATCTTATATGCGCTCCTATTTCGTTTCGCTTGAGCCAGGAAACCTCTGTGCAGGACTCTAAAGACTCGTCAATACGCCGGTAGCAGATGATGATCATATCAAGCACCTACAAGCCGCAAGCGGTCTGCTAAACGTAACGGCCATCCGGGTATTGAGCGATCAGAAGATCGACGAGCCAGCCCGCTCACACTCCTGTGAATCGAATCAGTAATACTTACCGTACAGTCCGGTCTGTTCGTCTGATATGTCGCATATCAAGTCTAGGGGTGGTAAACGTCAGACCCCAATAACCGATAAGTCGTGCCGATGTGAGGCTCATAACGGGTCGAGAAACTACTGGTAACACTTACCAGCAAATCTCTGATCAGCCCTGGCCAGGGACTTCCCTGTTACGGCCAATCGAGCACAGCGCAACATCAACCCCCAATACCGGGAGAGACGAAACCACTCCTATCGCTCATTGCCTCCATGTGACTCGGGACTGTACCCAAAGACCACCGTTTTGCACGCCCTCATGGACGTGGTAAGGTGGAGATCAAAGCACAGTGGGAATCACACAAGACTCTATGACGATCTCGGGTCTACAGACTAACCTGCACAAGTGTCACCTGAGAACTGCCATCTGATGTGAGGTATAATACCATCTGGGAGTTCTCGGCGAGTCCGTCCAGTGTACCCAGTCACCACTGAGCACCCGTATACCATCTCTGATGTCAAACACCAATGGATATGGGATCATCCATTGCCCATCTCATGGGTCGAGAAGCGTATACGCTAGTCTACACTGGTATATCGATGCCCCGTCTCGATACACCCACGACTAGGGACCTTGAAGGATGTACTTATGGACTATCATGTCCCCACTAGTATGATCTTCATCATAGTCCAGGTAGTCAAGTACACATCCTAAGGGCTTTATCAACATGTAACTATAAGACAGTATAAAGAGACTAGTATACATGTTAAGATAAAGAGCAACCAGATAGCATACTATCATATCGAGCAAGAAAGTCATCTCTATATATGTCCAAGCATCCAATATAATATACATCATCTGTACAATACTGGCCTCTAGGGCATACATACAACTAACAATCTCCCACTTGCACTAGAGCCAGCTGCTGTAGTATCGCATACCGAGCATCCCGAAGAGTCTCTCAAACTGTATCTGGGGAATGGCCTTCGTGAGTGGATCCGCCGTGTTGTTCTTCGTGTCAACCCTCCTGACCTCGATCTCCCGGCGATCAACTATCTCCCGGATCAGGTGATACCGCCTCAGAATATGCCTGGATCGCTGATGGGACCTGGGTTCCTTGGCCAAAGCCACCGCTCCATTGTTATCGCAATACAAAGGTATTGGATGCTCAATGGATGGAACCACACCAAGTTCAGTAATGAACTTCTTGATCCAGACAGCCTCTTTAGCAGCATCGTTGGTAGCGATGTATTCAGCCTCCATCGTCGAGTCTGCCACGGTTTCCTGCTTGGAACTCTTCCAGCTAACCGCCCCTCCGTAAAGGGTAAAGATAAATCCCGACTGCGACTTAGAGTCGTCCTTATCACTCTGGAAGCTCGAATCGGTAAAGGACTCCACTTGGAGTTCTCCGTTACCATACACCAAGAGCATCTCTTTAGTCCTTCGCAAGTACTTGAGAATGCTCTTCACAGCTGTCCAGTGACTCTCTCCAGGATCAGCTTGATACCTGCTCACTATACTTAGTGAGTATGCTACATCGGGTCTGGTACATAGCATCGCATACATGATAGAGCCTACAGCCGAAGCATAGGGTATCCTTTGCATGCGAGCTCTCTCCAAATCAGTCTTGGGAGACATCTCTTTGGAGAGAGTGACTCCAGAGATCGTGGGCAAGTTCCCACGCTTGGATTCTTCCATACTAAACCTCTTTAGTATGGTGTCAATGTGCCTGGATTGGGACAATCCCAATATCCGTTTGGATCTATCTCTATAGATCCTAATCCCCAATATGCAGGAGGCATCATCAAGATCTTTCATTGAGAATCTTTGTGATAAGAAGAGCTTGACCGATTGCAGCATAGGAATATCATTTCCTATCAAGAGTATGTCGTCTACGTACAATACGAGGAAGACAACCTTACTCTCTGCCACCTTCTTGTAGATACAAGGTTCATCTGGGTTTTTGACGAAATCAAACTCTTTGATAACGACGTCAAAGCAGATGTTCCAACTCCGCGATGCTTGCTTTAATCCATAAATGGATTTAAGCAGCTTGCACACCTTCCTGCTGCTCCCACTGTCTACGAAGCCCTCTGGCTGAGTCATGTACACGCACTCTTCTAAATCACCATTTAGAAAGGCGGTCTTAACATCCATTTGCCAGATTTCGTAATCATGATATGCAGCGATGGCAAGCATGATCCGGATGGATTTAAGCATAGCTACTGGAGAAAAGGTTTCGTCATAGTCCACACCTGGTCTTTGACGAAAACCCTTTGCAACAAGTCTAGCTTTGAAAGTCTCCACTTTCCTATCTACACCAAGTTTCTTCTTGAAGATCCACTTGCTCCCAATGGGTTTTACCCCTTCAGGAGCAATATCCAAAGTCCATACTTTGTTGGTGTACATGGATTCCATCTCGGACCGCATAGCATCCAGCCATTTCACTGAGTCCCTACTCGTGATGGCCTGCTCGAAGCTAGTTGGGTCATCATCCTCCATGATGCAATCCTCGCTCCCACCATCCATGAGAAAACCGTAGTATCTCTCAGGTGGGCGAGGAACCCTACTAGATCGGCGGAGAGGCTGAGGTTCATCGGGAACTACTGAATCCTCTGGTTCAACCAAATCTTCTGTTGTAGTCTTTATTGCTGGAACCTCTTCCAGTTCTACCTCCTTGCCACTAATCTCTTTTTCAAGAAATTCCTTTTCTAAAAAGGTGGCATGCCGAGAAACAAACACCTTTTGTTTCTCAGTGTGGTAGAAGATATACCCGCGCGAATGTTTGGGATATCCAATAAACTTACACAAAATGGACCTTGCCGCGAGTTTGTCCGGATTTTGCGTTTTTACATATGCCGGACAACCCCATATCTTAACATAATTAAGACATGGTCTCTTTCCTTTCCATATCTCATATGGAGTGGTTGGCACGGTTTTTGGTAGGAACCATATTCAATAGGTCTGCAGCTGTTTCCAGTGCATATCCCCAGAAGGAAATAGGTAACTCAGCTGTGCTCATCATAGAGCGCACCATATCTAATAGGGTGCGGTTCCTCCGTTCTGATACACCGTTGTGCTGTGGTGTATATGGAGGAGTCAGCTGAGAGAGAATCCCATTCTCTTTTAGGAAGTCCAGGAATTCATTGCTTAAGTATTCTCCTCCTCGATCAGATCGAAGGATTTTAATACTTTTTCCGGTTTGGTTCTCGACTTCTTGTTTATATTCTCTAAATTTCTCAAAATCTTCTGATTTGTGTTTCATCAGGAACACATACCCAAACCTAGAGAGATCGTCAGTGAATGTAATGAAGTATGATGAACCATCCCTGGCATGTGTAGACATGGGACCGCATACATCACTATGTATCAGTCCCAAGAGTTCGGTAACTCTTTCTCCGTGTCCCGTAAACGGAGTTTTGGTCATCTTGCCTTTGAGACATGACTGGCAAGTGTCATAAGATGAAAATTCGAACGGATTCAAATATCCATCCTTATGCAACTTAGCCAGTCGTGTCACATTGATGTGACCCAGTCTACAATGCCACAAGAAGGATTCGTTCAGTTCTGAACTCTTCCTCTTGTGTGTGTTTGTTATGCTCAGAACTGTTGATTGATTTAGAACATAAATGCCATTGCACAACGTGCCTGATCCAACCAACTTTTGGTTACGGAAAATGTTCATAACATTATCCTGTAATACAAAATTATATCCCTCTTTACTCAACAAAGAAACCGATATAATGTTGCATATCAGGTTCGGCATGTAATAGCATTCGTTCAGAACCAATGTATTACCAGTTGGTAATACAAGGTGATATTCCCCGACAGTCTTAGCTGCAACAATTGCACCATTTCCAACTCTAATGTCTTTATCACCTTCTCCAAGTTCTTTACCTTTCTTAAGCCCATGTAACTGATTACATGTATGGGATCCTGACCCGGTATCTAATACCCAGGACGTAGAGCAAATGGAGAAACAATTCTCTGTAACGAACAAACCCGAAGAAAATGTATCAACATGTACTTTCTTCATTCGGGTGGCATGGGAATCCTGGTATTCCCCTATATCCTGTTCAGTCATATAACTCTTATAGGAAAGAACGGAACCAACGTTCCCCAGCACAGTATAACATGCGGGTTCGGTCAATACATCCATATTATTATCTTTATTAGGGCATGACATGGTCGCTACCTGGAGAGAGAGAGAAGAAAACACTTTAGCGTATGCTCTTGCAAGATCAGATTGGTTATTATCTTATCTAATCAGGATGGCTCCCACTGGTTTTTATCAAATCTTCCTTCAAACCCTAAAAGGACAGACTAGCCGGGATTAATTACACACTACAAGTTCGCCAATCTTTCAGCCAGGCCAGTGTCGGTACATTGAGGGAGGTCCCCCGTGCTTTCGCACGAACCTAATTAATGTAAACCTCGTTTTCCCAGAGGCGTAACCCCGTTGACACCTTTCTAGACACCTACTTGATTAGCTAATTGCAATGTGTAAAACTCTCCCAGGAGTAACTCTTACTCGCTGTGGGTATCGGGATCCAACTATCTCATAGAAGGTATGCAATCTCATTGCAAATTTCAACACTTGAAATTCCCGATAATATTTTGCCCCTAGCGTCCTATGACCTTGACGCAGGCCAACAAACCATAGTGCGCTAGTCAAGTTCAACCCGTCATTTCCTGATTGAATTAAACCCACCCGCACGACCCTTGACGCAGGCCAACAAAGTCGCACGACTACCCTAATCCAATCTGCATCATATGCATAAGCAGATAAATACTAGTTAGCTACCGCACACTACGCCTTGACGCAGGCCAACAAACGTAGCACGAATACTAACTACTACTTATCTGAAATGACGGAGGGCTACGACAGGTTTTTCTGAAAACCTATTGCGTAATGAACTTGATATCGTTGTAGGATCAAACGAAGTTTTGAAATGGAGTGATTTTGAGGCTTTTCTAGTTTTGCTAAAGGGGTCACTCCCGGTGAAGGGATCGTCGGCCCTTTCCTTGTCGAATGAGGTGCGGGATATATCATATATATCGCTGTGCAAAGCATAAACTATAGAAGCAATCAAAAGTCTAACCGAGTGTGTAGCATCTGCCAGTTATTGCTAAAGGAATCACTCCCGGTGAAGGGATCTCGGTCCTTTCCTCATCGAATAAGGTGAGGGTATATCATATATACCGCTATGCAAAGCAAGAACTGTAGCTACCTGTTTTGTTTAAAATTTGATTCTACAACATCTTAGGTTTCTTTTCTTTCATTAATCACATTAATGAAGTCCCATCATTTATGTCACCTAAACATCACAGATAAATACGACGTACACTTCTGCCATCCGCATTCGCCTCGATGTCCCCTCGTGCACCGTTAGGTTAGGTAACTAACGACAGAGCAGGGCAGGGCTAGTGCGGGTGCAAAACATAAGTAACGTCTATATAATATATCATATATACTATATACTGTATCTATCACAGAACATCATATGATCACATCACAGATATCGCAGCAGAAGAAACATATGAAACATTGGATATACTAGGACGTCCGTGTTTTCAATACGAGCCAGTATAAAACACGGATTCCACGGTCGTGATGAATAGCCAATCCCACACCCCTAGACCCCTACGAGAGCGGCAAGCAACCCTACCAATTCTAGGGTTAGGAGACCGGGACTCGACTCCTCGAGATGGTCTCCCACTGAAACCTAGAACCCGGTTACTTGTGCTCCCCTCCTTGGGTCTATCCTAATGCGGAAAAGTAAATAATATACAAAGGGTGACATCTTCCGCAACCTGGAAGTGTCCCAAATAAAAGAATATTACATACAAGTTTTTACATGAATGAAAATGAAAAACACTCATCTCACATAAAAACCCCCGGCTATTCAAACACGACAATCCAATATAACATATCCAGCAACACATAACATCACATGTCATCAACGTAAGTAAATATGCGCATCCCAATTGTCGTTGACATATAGCAACGAAACCGGCGATATCACATATTACACTTACGGTCACAGAAAAGAAAGTGTAAAACTACAACAATTGGAATCCGCAACCTCTTTAGACATCACATGCCTAATCAAATGAAATACTTAGACATCACATGCCTAACAGTTATAAACCCCGCATTTTAGTCTCATTATCGAAAACTCTTTTCAATATCAAATGAAACTAAACCGCTAGATTTATAACATTCATTCAGTTATCTCATAACTGTTTGTGAATTCCAATTATTGTATCCCATTCCGGATAAATAGAAAATATTAAACTTTCCGATCGAACATTCGAACACCCAAGTTTTCCCGAAACCGTTCAACACATGAAATAGGTTCAAAGACATTCACTTCATGCTTCAGTACCAACGGTCCAGCCATAGAAGGGTCAAGCCAACGCCTCACATGTGGCACGCCGTACTGCCCCAAACCCGAAGGTTCAAAGGGCAGTTCAAGACGGTCACATAATCGAGTTAAGGTTTGTTGTCTTCTAGAGGGACCATCTCATTACTTGCACTACTTAGAACGTCCTTAAACCACAGAAAAATCCAACACTTGGAAATTCTCCGGCAGGGGAAAAGTTGGGTATATATATCCGGTCGAACTTTTTAACATATTCTAAAGTTATCCGGAAAGCCACATAGACAAGGTTTGATAATCCGATCGAATCGTCGATTCCCAATACAACCCCAGAACACTCAACTCTTGAGTCAAATTAAAAATTCCCAGAAAATTCAGCATAATAAAATAGGAATTACTGTGCAAAAATGGACAGATGATGTCATCAGATGGCCGCGGAACCGCCGCAGAAGCCAGGCTTCTGCCGCGGTTCTGCCGCGCCTTTAGCAGATCATGGAATAAATTTTGCATCGTAATTCTTAGAATTCCCTGCTGAATTTTTTAAGCATTTTTAATATGGAAAAATCCCAGATTTTAGAAAAAGTCCAGAGAGCATATCGGGAATTAGGGTTTCGGTTCGATCGGGTTTCAAACGTCGTCTAGACTTCGCCTAAGGGTCTAGTTAGGCTCTGATACCACTGTAGGGTTCCTAGGCACTCTAATGAAGTCTCACAAGGCATCTACCATGCCAATTTCAAATTTTACGGGTGCCGAGAAACCCTAATACGGATCGTTGACTAGAAGTTTAGGCGAAATACGAATCTAGTTAACAACTTAACTAAAGTTAAGAAGCTACAACCTTTGTAGATCCGGTTATCCACTTCCTTAGCTCCATGTAGACGTCCTCTCGCTGTCCGTCTCGAATCCCGAACTCAAGCATCGGCTTCATCGGAGAAATGGGCGGGCAAGGTCGTCGGCTTCTTGCCGAAGATGATCTACGTCGAGGCTTCACAAGATCAAGCTCCGACTTCACCAAGTTGTGAAACTTGTGAAGAAAACACCCTATACTACTTGGCAAGAGGTAGAGGGTGAAGAAATAGGAGGTGGGTTCACTTTAGATTTGGATTTCTCTCACTTTTGCTCAAG
This sequence comes from Agapanthus africanus, assembly GCA_030015575.1. Lineage (NCBI taxonomy): Eukaryota > Viridiplantae > Streptophyta > Magnoliopsida > Asparagales > Amaryllidaceae > Agapanthus > Agapanthus africanus. The sequence goes on along the minus strand of CM057348.1, from coordinate 12,152,524 downwards.
TTGCCATTGATGGACTTAAGCTTTTTCTTGAAGAAGAAGATGATGATCAAAATAGAATATGATAAGTCTTGGATTTAAAATGAAAATAAATCAATACTTATCATAAGCTAACCATGGTAAAGTGTAGAGAATGAACTAGGGTTAGTTCAAATGGTTAGGGTTAAGCATGAGACAAGAATGGTTACAAAGTCAAAGCTTCATGAAGCTTCAACTAGAAACAAAGAAAGCCACCATTCTTATCATAATCTTTTCAAAATAAATAAACAAATAAATAAATGAAAAAGCAAAACCCTAATCATCAACTTAACCATGGTTTAATTCTTTACACTTAACCAAATGAGCAAGTATCATCAAACATGATACAAACATGTGCACAAAAGTATATCACATATACAATTTGCACATCGAGTGAGAAAAACCATTTAAAGTGAACCAATACTAGTTAATGCAAAGTAATATATCAAATATATAATTATACATTAAATCATTAAATCAACACTTGATTTAACGATCCGGTCATATCGCATATAACCGACCAGTATCCTATGTATCGGCTTATCGAATCAATCCTTGATTCGATATCTAGGTTATATCACATATAACCAATCGATACATTCATCGCGAGAATGGAATACGGTATCACATACACGCATTATTCTCGGTCCTGTACATATCTTATATGCGCTCCTATTTCGTTTCGCTTGAGCCAGGAAATCTCTGTGTAGGACTCTAAAGACTCGTCAATACGCCGGTAGCAGATGATGATCATATCAAGCACCTACAAGCCGCAAGCGGTCTGCTAAACGTAACGGCCATCCGGGTATTGAGCGATCAGAAGATCGACGAGCCAGCCCGCTCACACTCCTGTGAATCGAATCAGTAACACTTACCGTACAGTCCGGTCTGTTCGTCTGATATGTCGCATATCAAGTCTAGGGGTGGTAAACTTCAGACCCCAATAACCGATAAGTCGTGCCGATGTGAGGCTCATAACGGGTCGAGAAACTACTGGTAACACTTACCAGCAAATCTCTGATCAGCCCTGGCCAGGGACTTCCCTGTTACGGCCAATCGAGCACAGCGCAACATCAACCCCCAATACCGGGAGAGACGAAACCCCTCCTATCGCTCATTGCCTCCATGTGACTCGGGACTGTACCCAAAGACCACCGTTTTGCACGCCCTCATGGACGTGGTAAGGTGGAGATCAAAGCACAGCGGGAATCACACAAGACTCTATGACGATCTCGGGTCTACAGACTAACCTGCACAAGTGTCACCTGAGAACTGCCATCTGACGTAAGGTATAATACCATCTGGGAGTTCTCGGCGAGTCCGTCCAGTGTACCCAGTCACCACTGAGCACCCGTATACCATCTCTGATGTCAAACACCAATGGATATGGGATCATCCATTGCCCATCTCATGGGTCGAGAAGCGTATACGCTAGTCTACACTGGTATATCGATGCCCCGTCTCGATACACCCACGACTAGGGACCTTGAAGGATGTACTTATGGACTACCATGTCCCTACTAGTATGATCTTCATCATAGTCCAGGTAGTCAAGTACACATCCTAAGGGCTTTATCAACATGTAACTATAAGACAGTATAAAGAGACTAGTATACATGTTAAGATAAAGAGCAACCAGATAGCATACTATCATATCGAGCAAGAAAGTCATCTCTATATATGTCCAAGCATCCAATATAATATACATCATCTGTACAATACTGGCCTCTAGGACATACATACAACTAATAAAGGATGCATTAGTCGCGTTGCGGCTAAGATCAACTTAAACGTTCGTTAAGGATACGATAGTCCTGTTTGAGACTAAGATCAACTTAACGTGATAATCCATTTAATTATATGGTCGTCAGGACTCATCGCCTCTCTGACATCGTTGAAGGATTACAACGATAGCTGTCAGAGGAGTTCAGAGATGTACCCTTGAACCAAAATCGATTTGAAGTTTTATAGTCTATTTAAATATTTAAGGATACGTTAGCCGTATTTGGTGCTAAGATCAACTTAAACGGGACCGTTTAGATCCGGCAAAAGAGCATTTGGGGGCTCTATTACTCCAGTTTAGGGACGTGATGGTCCATATTCCAGTTTAAGGACGTGATGGTCCATTATTAGTTTAAGGACGTTTCGGTCCATCGCCAGTTTAAGGATGTAGTGGTCCATGTTCCAGTTTAGGGACGTGGTGGTCCACCATTAGTTTAAGGACGTTTCGGTCCATGTTCCAGTTTAGGGACGTGGTGGTCCACCATTAGTTTAAGGACGTTTCGGTCCAACATTCCCATTTAGGGACGAATATTAGTTTAAGGACGTTTCGGTCCACGAGTTTAAGGACCCCGCAGTCCATATTGATGTGTGGTTGTCGGGACCCGTCACCTCTGTGACGTCGTTGAAGGATTACAACGATGGGTGTCAGAGAAGTTCGGAGATGTACCCTCGAACCGGATATAAATTAATTTAAGAGAACAGCTGTGCTCAGTCAATTTAATTTGAGGACTTACGGCCAAAATTGGGCTAAGTCCAGTTGAAAATGTTCAACACTCTTATTTATTTTTGGTCTATTAGATCTGTGCTAGGGCTTTGCCCACACTTAAATAATGCATTGCATTACTTCTATTTTTTTTTTTTGGGCTCTGCCCATAAAAGATGCAGAGCATCAATTTCACTTGGGCTCTGCCCCCTTTTTATTGCTTTGCAATTTATTTTGGCCTGCTAGGTCTTTTTGATTTGGGCCTGGCCCTTTAAGAAATGCCTTGCATTTGTCAGGCGCTTTGCGCCAATCAGAGAGCGCAAGCGCTTGTAGTGTTGACACGTGTCACGCAAGCGTAGTGCGCTGCGCTAATGCGCTGCGCCTGCGCTGCTGACACGTGGCGCGCTCTGGTGGCTTGCGCCAATCCAGGAGCGCAACAGCGCAGTTTGCAAGTGCAAGGCACTATGATTTAAGAATCTTTTAGATTCAAGAACCAATGGTTCACAAAAGAAGTGCAAAGCACTGTTCGTTTCCTTGATCTAATTTAGATCAAAGAAAAAACAAGTTTTTCTTTTTATTTCAGGAACTAAAGGTTCATAAAAGTGCAAAGCACTATTTTTTTTATTTTGTTTTTTCTTGTTTTAAAGAACCAGTGGTTCATAAGAAGTGCAAAGCACTGTTTATTATGTGAAGATCATTGATCTAAAACCAGATCAATGATCTATTAGAAGAAATTTCTTCTCTCTTGTGAAGGTTTTTACCTTTTTCTTGAAATTTTTCTCAGAGTTTTCTCTGTTTGAAGCTATTGATTTTTTTTCAAGAAATATTGATCCCCCTTTTTTTTATTTTAGAAAGAAGGATCATTGGTCGTTGGGACCCACCACCTCTTCGACGACACTGAGAGATTACAATGCCATATATCGAAGGTGTGGAGGGATGTACCCTTTGAACCATGTCTCACTCATTAGGGGGGAAGAACAGGATGGAGCTTAAGATTCTCGCTACTGAAAAAGGCTTCTTTGCGTTCGCTCACATGCGTCGCACGTGTGTCGCACGTGTTGGGCGCTCATATTTGCACGTAGCGCACATGGATCTTGCGCATATGTGCATTATGGGGGGGAGCAAGCTCCTATGGAGAACGAGTCTCTTTTGAATATTCTCATGTGGTGCGCACGTGCGTTGCACGTGGTGCGCACATGGCGAGCACACGTGCGTTGCACGTGGCACACATGCGCATTATGAGGAGAAGCAGAGCTTCTATATATGGAGAACATGCTCCTTTTAATATTATTAAATGTTCTCATGTGGTGCGCACGTGCGTTGCACGTGTTGCCGCATGGCGGGCACACGTGCGTTGCACGTAGCGCACATGCGCATTATGAGGAGAAGCAAAGCTTCTATATATGGAGAACAAGCTCCTTTTAATATTATTAAATATTCTCATGTGGTGCGCACGTGCGTTGCACGTGGTGCCGCATGGCAGGCACACGTGCGTTGCACATGGCGCACATGCGCATTATGAGAAGAAGCAAAGCTTCTGTATATGGAGAACAAGCTCCTTTTAATATTATTAAATATTCTCATATGGTGCGCACGTGTATTGCACGTAGTACCGCATGGCGGGCACACGTGCGTTGCACGTAGCGCACATGGCGCTTGCGCATATGCGCATTATGGAGGAGCATGCTCCTATCTTGGAGAACTAAGCTCCTTTGAGGATTTAACTCTCCCCTTTCTAAGAGGTATCCCCTCTTATTTATATGGGAGTGGTAGAGAAGCCATCTTTCCTTTTCCCGATGTGGGACTAAAAAATGCATTCCCTATGTAGTAGAGTATTACTTTAGATTACACGTGCATAACACATTTGCTCATAACTTTTGATCTCGGATGAATTATGAGGCCCATAATATATCAAATCAAAGGTCTTTTCGAGATGCTTTCAATATCATCAGAATTTATCCATTTCTCGTTCCGAAGTTTTTCAAAATACAGCTCGGAAAATACTGGTTCGCATCTTCTTCCTTAGATCACATGTGCATAGACATTTGCTCATAACTTTTGATCCCGGATGAATTATGAGACCCATAATATATCAAATCGAAGGTCTTTTCAAGATGCTTTCAATACCATCAGGATTTAGCAGTTTCTCATTCCAGAGTTTGTCAAAATATAGCTCGGAAAATACTGGTTCGCATCTTCTTTCTTAGATCACATGTGCATAACACATTTGCTCATAACTTTTGAACCCGGATGAATTATGAGGCCCATAATATATAAAATCGAAGGATTTTTCGAGATGCTTTCAATACCATCATAATTTAATAGTTCCTCATTGGGGATTTTATCAAAATACAGGCCGAAAGATACTGGTTCGCATTTTCTTAAGCGTATCGCTGCCATTTGATACCTTGGACTCTTTTGCGCAGAAATTTTTGGCGAGAACAAATACCCCCCACTACTTTACCCACGTAAGTATATATGTGGGTGAAGTAGTGCAGAGTAATGCATAGCGTGTGACCAGTTTCGGGTTGGTATATAACTTTCAGAATCTTGATCTGAGAAGATAACGAGCGGACCCAAGTGTCGTCATTTATCATTGACTCAAATCTCGACTCTTAAAAGATATAGTTCCAAACTCTCAATTTCATGAGCCGCACCCTTCTATTTCTTTATGTTTTACTCTGGTGTGAAGTAGTTTATATGCTCATGAGTAACTTCTCCATTTCAGTGGCGCTGGTGAGTATAGTTTCCGACTGATATCTTTCTTTTTCAGTGATGGAATTATTTCTAACTTTTTCTCGTCCTGACAGCAGTGCTACAAATCGAAGGGGGAGACGAAAGATCAGTCGCGCCACCGGCCCTTCCGGGCTTGCCACCTGCTTCAATTGGTATAGTAGACTATCTCATCAATGACTTTTTCCATATTTCTTGAACCGTCATCTAATCACATTTTGTCTTTTCAGTTGTCGTTCTGGTCTCGGCGCCTTTTGAGTCTCTCATTACATTGCCGGCAGGCCCTTCCCTGAGACGTCCGTCCTCGAAAGGCGCCGCGAATAATCTGCGCATGTTGAGCGACTATATCGAGGAATTCGACGTCGAGACTCCTACGTCTGCTGCAGATTTCGCTACGACGGTTAACCCGATACTGGTGATATTTACTAATTTCCATGACGAAGGCATCGTCGCATCTTGGGTTAATCACTGCAGGGAGATTGAGGCTCGCCTTCATTAGCTGGAGTCGATGCGTCTTGCCCCCGAGGTTTTGGCCGTGAGTATCCCGGCTCAACATACCTCCTTCTTGAGTTTGGGGCATAACTGCATCTCCAGCGGTCTTTCATGGCAATTTCTTTACTCTTCGACGAAATGCAACGTGGAGCATGGCTCGAGCAAAGCACTTCTCATTTCCGCCATTTGGAACAAGAAGCAGCTTTGAGGCTGAAGGAGTGCCAGGAGTCTTCAAGCGAAACTGCTCGCCTACGTGCTGAAGTTGAGGCGAACGCCGCTGAGGTAAAGGCTGTCTTCGAGGGACTTCTGGAGCGCATCTCAAATGGGCTGAAACTGAAGCGGGCACTTGACCTTGCCGAGCGTAATGTCCAAGGCCGCGAAGCCACTCAGCAGGCCGTCAGGGAGCAGCTCGCATCTCTCTTGCAGCAAAGGGCTCAGGTGGAAGCAGAGATGGCGGTGGTGGCAGATCAGGAAAAGGCGTGGAAGGAAGTGCATGAACAATTAATAGGGCTATGCAAGACGCTTCCTTCCCAATAGCTGCCTTTGTACTAATAAACTTGTAAAAATTTTCTTTTCCTTCTTCGAATAACATGTATCCATTCTTTATTCTTTTATACTATTCCGCTTGTACTTCTTTGAGTTAATGAATAAAGATACACATTTTTTTTCTCTGCAATGTCTTGTATGCTCTTTCGCTTTCTCTTATTATCAGCATGCTGTCACAATTAGCATATAATAGAGTAAGCATCTTAATTTCTTCACGAGATAACGATGGCTTAGGCTGCAGGTTCAGATCTTCCGCCTAAGACTTTTCAACTCTATGAGCTGTGAGGGTCTCATAGAGACTTTTCTCCCTACGGATCGAGAGGATCTCGTAGGTGGGTTTTCTCCTTAGGAATCGTGAGGATTCCTAAGTGTGTTTTCTCTTGTAAGTCGTAAGGATCCTATAAGAGAATTTTTCCCTCTTACGAGTCGAGAGAACCCGTAAGCGGTTGTTTCCCTCCTTGTCGAAACTCGACTTTGGAGAGTGAGACCCGTGAATAGTATGCAAGAGACCATTTTAGATCGACTTGCAGGGTCCCATTGCTCAGGAAGCAAGTTTTTTAATCCCTGCTGCCTGAGGCTTCATCTTGCAAGTTGAGACGAATCGGGAATTTCCCGCGGAGACACTGGTTTCTCTGCGAGCCGACGCGAATCAGAGGGTTCTCATCAAGGATTGTTTGTTTCCCTAAGTTGAGGTGTTTGCTAAGGATTATTTGTTTCCCTAGCGCCAAGGATTATTTGTTTCCCTGGAGTTGAAACGAGTCGAGAATTTCCCACGGAGACACTGGTTGCTCTGCGAGTCGACGCGGATCAGGAGGCTCTCGTCAAAGATTGTTTGTTTCCCTGAGTTGAGGTATTTGCTAAGGATTATTTGTTTCCCTAGCGCCAAGGATTATTTGTTTCCCTGGAGTTTGAAACGAGTCAAGAATTTCCCATGGAGGCACTGGTTGCTCTGCGAGTCGACGCGGATCAGGAGGCTCTCGTCAAGGAGTGTTTGTATCCGTGAGTCGAGGAATTTGCTAAGGATTATTTGTTTCCCTAGCGCCAAGGATTATTTGTTTCCTTGGGGTTTGAAACGAGTCGAGGGCTTCCCATGGAGGCACTGGTGGCTCTGCGAGTCGACGCGGATCAGGAGGCTCTCGTCAAGGAGTGTTTGTATCCGTGAGTCGAGGAGTTTGCTAGGGATTATTTGTTTCCCAAGCGCCAAGGATTATTTGTTTTCTTGGGGTTTGAAACAAGTCGAGGATTTCCCACGGAGGCACTGGTGGCTCTGCGAGTCGACGCGGATCAGGAGGCTCTCGTCAAGGAGTGTTTGTATCCGTGAGTCGAGGAGTTTGCTAGGGATTATTTATTTCCCAAGCGCCAAGGATTATTTGTTTCCTTGGGGTTTGAAACGAGTCGAGGATTTCCCACGGAGGCACTGGTGGCTCTGCGAGTCGATGCGGATCAGGAAGCTCTCGTCAAGGAGTGTTTGTATCCATGAGTCGAGGAGTTTGCTAGGGATTATTTGTTTCCCAAGCGCCAAGGATTATTTATTTCCTTGGGGTTTGAAACGAGTCGAGGATTTCCCACGGAGGCACTGGTGGCTCTGCGAGTCGACGCGGATCAGGGGGCTCTCGTTAAGGAGTGTTTGTATCCGTGAGTCGAGGAGTTTGCTAGGGATTATTTGTTTCCCAAGCGCCAAGGATTATTTGTTTCCTTGGGGTTTGAAACGAGTCGAGGATTTCCCACGGAAGCACTGGTTGCTCTGCGAGTCGACGCGGATCAGGAGGCTCTCGTCAAGGAGTGTTTGTATCCGTGAGTCCGAGGAATTTGCTAAGGATTATTTGTTTCCCTAGCGCCAAGGATTATTTATTTCCTTGGGGTTTGAAACGAGTCGAGAATTTCCCACAGAGGCACTGGTTGCTCTGCAAGTCGACGCGGATCAGGAGGCTCTCGTCAAGGAGTGTTGGTTTCCTTGAGTTGAGCTATCTGCTGAAGACACTGGTTTCTTCGGAGTTAGACTGAACCGTCGAGATTTGGCTTTGTCTTCTGGCGGAGCCTGTTGGGAAAGTATGGTTCCCTCTTTGTTTACGCCCTTGGATTGTATACAGGGATCGACGTGATCTTAACTGTAGGGCCAAAGTTTTATCATCATTTTTTTTGTTTTATCTTCGCGATGCTCTATAATTTCAGTTTTTATATCGTGAAGGTCGCGATTGCCCAATCATTTCGGCTATTTTTCGCGGTGCCCAATCATTTCGGCTATTTATTTTATTTTTACTCGCTGCTTTTTATTGCGAGTTGCCCAATCATTTCGGCTATTTATTTTATTTTTACTCGCTGCTTTTTATTGCGAGTTGCCCAATCATTTCGGCTATTTTGCATGCATACATTTTTACTTGCTGCTTTTTATTGCAAGTTGCCCTATCATTTCGGCTATTTCGTATGCATGTGCGGCCTATTGGCTTTTCGCCGTAAACCCGGAATTAGACACCGATTTCGGCATCAGCATCGCTATAACTGGGATATTACCAGGAGCGAATCATCATCTGCCTCTGTCAATGTCGAACAAAGGTGGCTTAGCGACCAGGATTAGGGTCCTGTCGGCTAAGGCTTTTGACTTCATGAGCTGTAAGGGTCTCACAAAGGTATTTCTCCCTACGAGTCGTGAGGATCTCGCAGGTGCGTTTTCTCCCTAGGAATCGTGAGGATTCCTAAGTGTATGTTCCTCTGCAAGTCGTAAGGATCCTACAAGAGGGCTTTCTCCTTATAGGTCGAGAGGACCTACAAGGGTTGCTCATTATATGGACATATCCCTAGTCACGGATGGGACTTGGTCAGGGAAATGTTTATTCGCGCCCGTGGATTGTATACAAGAGCCAGTACTGGACCACTTGTAGGGCAGTGTCGAAGGATATGGGGGATTTTGCTTAAGCACAGGTTTAGGTCTCTGTGACTTAAGACATTCAAATCTTATGAGCCGTGAGGGTCCCATAAGAGAATTCTCCTTACGAGTCGTGAGGATTTCGCAAGTGTATTTTCTCCTTAGGAATCGTGGGGATCCCTAAGTGTGTTGCTCGTTTGTGAGTCATAAGGATCTCACGCGGGTGGTTTCTCCTTACAAGGTCGAGAGGACCCTATAAGTGTCTTTTAACGAGGTTGCGCCCTTTCGGGATTTCACAAACACTCGCCGGTAGTCCTGCTATTTTTACTTACGGAGCCCTTTCGGGTTTTCATCCGTGTCCATTTTGCTTATGGACATACCATTTTTTTTTATTCTTTTCATTTTCTTTTTCTCCTTTTTTTTACGAGGTCGCGCCCTTTCGGGTTTTCACGAACACTCGCCGGTAGCCCTGCTGTTTTTACTCACGGAGCTCTTTCGGATTTTCATCCGTGCCCATTTCGCTTATGGACATACCGTTTTTTTTTATTCTTTTTTATTTTCTTTTTCTCTTTTTTTTACGAGGTCGCGCCCTTTCAGGTTTTCACAAACACTCGCCGGTAGCCCTGCTGTTTTTACTCACGGAGCCCTTTCGGGTTTTCATCCGTGCCCTTTTTGCTTATGGACATACCGTTTTTATTTATTATATAAATATTTATATATTTTTATTCATCTCGTCAGCCTAAGGATGCTGCGGTATTAGTTTAAGGACGTTTCGGTCCGCTATTAGTTTAAGGACATTTCGGTCCGGTGAGGAGAAGGCCGGCTACTGCTTATAAAGCTTGAGCTCAGGAAGATAGCGAGCGGACATAGTCATCGTCATCTATCATTGACCTAGGCTATGGCTCATTAAGCGTAGTATCTCTTTACGAAGCGACCGTTTATTGGCCTGAAAGGCCTTTCACCGTGCATGTCCATGAGTAGATAGGCCCCACCCTGGTAGATCTTATCTATGATGTACGGGCCTTCATAGTTTGGCTCGAATTTTCCCCGCTTGGCACGATTGGGGATCATAGGCCTTTTGACCACTAACACGAGTTCGCCTTGGCGGAATGTCCTCGGTCGGGTCAATCTTTCGTATGAGCGCGTCATCTTTGCTTTATAAGCTTCCAGATTTTACTGTGCTATGAGCCGGGTTTCATCAAGGGCGTCGAGCTCCCCAAGCCGAAGGTGAGCATTTTCTTCGTCCATTAGCTCGTAGTGGACTGCCACTCGTAGAGAGGGTAATTCTATCTCAAGAGGGAGTACTGCTTCTGTACCGAATACTAACGCATATGGCGTTGCGTTCGTGACCGTTTTAAACGTAGTTCGATACGCTCAGAGAGCTTCTTGCAGTCTTTCGTGCCAGTCTTTCTTATTTCGTGACACCGTTTTCTTCATGATCTTCGTCAAGGTTTTGTTGAAGGCTTCAGCTAGACCGTTAGCTCGCGGATTATAAACTGAGGAATATCTCCAGTCTATATTATGCTGTTGCGCGAAACGACTGATTTTGTGGCTTCTGTAGGCTGGCCCGTTATCGGAGATGATCCGTCTCGGAGTTCCAAACTGATATATGACGTGCGTTTTGAAGAAATGGAGGATATTCTCCGTCTTCACTTCCCTCAACGGTATTGCTTCTGCCCATTTGGAGAAGTAATCATTCTTCGCCAGGATGAAACGATGTCCCCTAGACGATACTGGTTCGATAGGGTCGACTATGTCAGTTCCCCACATTTCGAACGGCCAGCTAGCCACTGTTGGATGTAATGGATTTGGATGCTGATGGATGAAGTCCCCATGAATTTGGCATGAGTGACACTGCTTCGCATATTCGAGGCAGTCCTGGACCATTGTGGGCCAATAGTAGCCCATCCGTTTGATCTTCAACTTCATCTTTGGGCCCGCTTGGTGAGAACCGCAGAGTCCGTCGTGAACTTCCTGGATGACTCTTTTCGCTTCGTCAGGTCCTAAACATCCCAGCCACAGAGAATCAAACGACCTCTTGTACAGAGTATTATTGACAAAGGCGAAAGACAGAGCTCGTTTCATAAGCTGATGTCTTGTGGACGCTTCTTCAGGCATTTGGTGGGACTTAAAGTATTCTATAAAGACTTCCCTCCAATCCTCAACCTTTCCTCGTTCTTTTACTTGTAAGGTCATCTGCTCGTTCGCTCCTTTTTCTTCGGATGATTCCGGAGATATTTCTGCTGGGGCAAGCACCCGACGGCTTTGTACCATGATTCTGATGTCATCGAGGTTCTCGTCGGCCAGCTTTTTAGCAAGTTTGGCCAACGCGTCTGCTTTGCTGTTTTCCGCGCGCGGTATGTTCTCCAAAGTATAGGAGGGAATTTGGGTCAACAGTTGTTGCACTTTTTCGCCGTACTCCACTAGTTCTGGCTTGCACGTTTGGTAGTCGCCATTTACTTGACTAACGACCAGTTGAGAATTCCCGTATATAAGGAGGTCTTCAATTCCCATGTCAATGGCGATCTCAAGACCTGCTATCAAGGCTTCATATTCGGCTTCGTTGTTCGTCCTCGGCTCTGTTAAGGAGAAAGCGAAATGCATTATCCCTCCTTATGGAGTCACGAAGATGAGGCCTACCCCCGATTTGATTATAGGGGTATTTTGTTTGCGCTTTTTCACAGAAGATGCTCCATCGAAATAAAGTTCCCATTGGGTATCACCGCCGTCGATCGTGTCAAACGCATGTTCGTCTGGAAGATCGCAATTTAGAGGGGAATCGGCGGCTATTGGATGCTCAGCAAGGAAGTCGGCGATGGCCTGGCCTTTCACTGCCTTGAGAGGTTGATACGTTATCGAGAACTCCATCAAGAGCAGAGCCCATTTAGCGAGTCGACCTGTCAGTATGGCCTTTGACATTAAATACTTAAGAGGGTCCACCTTCGAAATAAGACGGACCTCATGCGCCAACGCATAGTGCCTGAGCTTTGTTATCGCAAAGATCAACGCTAGGCAGTGTTTTTCAATGGGGGAGTAGTTGCTTTCTGCCCCCAGTAGAACTCGACTTAAGTAGTAGAGTGCTCTTTCTTTCCCTTGATCGTTCTCTTGTGCCCATAATGCGCCCAAGGAGCCTTCGAGGGCGGTTGTATAAAGAATGAGGGGTTTTCCCTTGACCGGAGCAGCCAGCACTGGCGGGTTCTACAGGTACTGTTTAATTTCGTCCAGCGCGCTCTGGCATTTTTGATCCCAGACGAATGGAGTTCTCTTCTTCATCAGGTGACCGTAAGGGCGGCACTTGCCAGAGAGGTTGGCTATAAATCGCCGAATATATGCGAGCTTTCCTTGGAGAGACCGCAACTGTTTGAGAGTCCTTGGCGGAGGTATTTCCATGATCGCCTTGATCTTGGACGGATCTATTTCGATACCCCGGTGTCGGACAATGAATCCCAGGAATTTGCCCGAGGAAACTCCGAATGCACACTTAAGGGGGTTCATCTTCAAGTTGTATTGTCGAAGGCGTTGAAATACAGTCTTTAGATACTCGAGATGTTCTTCGTATGATTTGCTCTTAACCACGAGGTCGTCGATGTAGCATTCGACGATTTCATGTATGAGGTCATCGAAGATCTTCGTCATGGCCCTCTGATAGGTGGCACCGGCGTTCTTTAGACCGAAGGGCATCACCTTGTAGCAGAATATACCCAAAGGAGTCCGGAAGGCGGCGTGCTTCTGGTCTTCGGGATACATTTTTATCTGATTATATCCTGACGAGCAGTCCATGAAGGAGAAAACATCATGAGTGGACGTATTGTCTATCATCAGTTCGGTGACTGGCACTGGAAAATCATCCTTCGGGCAAGCTTTATTAAGATCCCGGAAGTCCACGCATATACGCACTGTCCCATTTTTCTTTATCACTGGGACAATGTTGGCGATCCATTCAGGATATTGAACCTCCTGGATAAAGCCAGAGTCGATCAGCTTCTTGACCTCGGCGTTGATGCTCATCTCAAGCTCGAGCCGCATTCTCCTCGGCGCCTGTTTGACTGGCTTGATGTCCGGGGATATCGCCAATTTATGCACGGCAATTTCTGGATCTGGTCCCGGCATTTCGGAATAGTTCCACGCGAAGCAATCCTTATGCTGCAGAAGCACATCCTTTAACGCAGCTACCCTTTCTTCAGATAGTAACTCGCTGATGAATGTCGGTCGCGGATCGTCTGCCGATCCCAACTCAATCTTCTTAAGGTTATCGGCAGTGGTATGGATTCCATCTTCCAGCTCTTTTGGCGCTGGTGGGAATTCTGAGATTATCTCGTCGCTGCTGTTTTCGAAACACCAAGGGAGCTCATTTATGTCCTCGGGCTCTTCTTTTAATATTGTAATCATGTGACAGGTGCGAATTCGCTTCCAATCCCAATGTGGAACCGGTTCTTCTTTCATGGCCTTGGGCTCGTGCTTCCGTGGCGGCGTTACCTTCCAGTTGTCAGACAGAGCGAACTTGCCGAGCTGGTACTGATCTTCGACCCAATTCTTAAAGGTGAAGTAGTCTTCGTGCGGGTGCCCTATTACTCGATGGTAAGAGCAATAGTTTGGGTCAGAGACTTCGCTTGCTTGTTCGGGGTGCTTGGACTCCGGCAGTGTGAGCATCTGATGTTTTAGAGCAAGCTCAATTATCCTCCTCGTCTTATCCCGAGGAAAAGAGTATGCTCGACTCATTTTCTTCATGAGGGATAGATCAATAACGCTCGCCTCCCGTTTGCGTGACTTCTTAACCCTGCTTTGTTGTTGGTGAGCGCCTTTTTGGCCTTTCGACTTATTTCTGCTTTTGCGCCGAGCCTTCTTTATAACAGGTTGACAAGGAGCGGCATTTTCATCCTTTACGGCCTGTTGGAGAAGGCGTTGTGTCTTGGCTTTCTCGTAGATGGCCGTCTCACGGTTGTGATCATCTCGGACTTTTTGACCAGCTTTCTTTATAAGTTTGTCCATTTGTTCCTCGAACGACGGACTGGGCTCCTTTGCATCTGGAACTTTCACTGGCTTAGGATTAGCGTCCTCCCATTGAGCATCCGCTTCTTTATCAAGATCATACACGACGTAGCAGCCGGGTAGTAACTCTCGTTTCTTTGACCGGATGTATCCAAGCCCTTTTGTTTCCATTCTCCCGTTAGGCAGTTTGCGTTGAGTCCCGGGAACGTTCCAGACCTTGTCATAGAATTTGGCCTTTCTAACGGTCTGTTTGAAGGATATCCCCTGGCGTTTCAGCAGCTATTTCAAACCTTCCGTATAATATCTGGGGAGACGGATAGGCTGAAGCCTGTCGAACGTAAACTCCGCGCCATGCCAGATTTCTTTTTCTACCTTGGTTTCTTCAGAGCGGTAAAACAAAATTGCTTTCTCGCTCTCTCGCCTGGGAGGGATGTAGAATGTTTGTAGCTCTTCTACGTTGTAAATATTAAGTGCATCCAGTTCTTTATGGTGTTTAAGCGGCACCATAGCAACTTGTAAGCTTTGCTCTTCATCAGCGGACGTTTGTATTGAAGGTCGAGCAGAGAATACAGCATGGACTTCATCTTCCGAATCGCTACCAAAGATCAATGCAGGAGCCGATGGTCCCGGCTTGGTGTATTGGGGCGGACCCGAATAAACTCTCTCCTCTTCCTCCTCGGTATCACTGCCGAAGACAGGTATGGTGGCATTAGCTTTATTCTCCGGCTTGTGACACTTCTCCGTATCTTCGAAATCCGGTAAGAAGTATTTGGCATCTTCGTATTTGCGGACCTCGTTCACAGAGAACGGGTTCAGTTCTCCCATCACTGTATACTCGAAACCATCCTTAAAATACTTCATACACTGATGTTGTGTAGAAGGGATGATGTTGTACTCGTGTAACCATGGTCGGCCGAGCAAAGCGTTGTAGCATGTCTTGGCGTCTATGACGTGGAATTTAATGTCCGTGACGAGTAGCCCGAAGCGTAGCGTCAGTATCACAGATCCAAGAGTCTTTGACGATTGGGAGTCGAACCCGGAGATGGTGATCTTGTCCCGAGCAGGGTGCTGGATGCTCATGCAGATTTCCTTCAACACCCGCACGTTGAGTAGGTTAACAGACGACCCGTCATCGATCAGGATTTTGCCTATCTTTATATCATGGCAGTATCCCGAGACATAGAGAGGGCGATTGTGATCGCACGTCCCAAGTAGAAGGTCTTCATCGCCAAAAGTGTCATCGGCCGTGTGCACTTCCTCCAATTCATCCTTCATCTTTTCCTCGGCCAGGCATGCTTGGAATTGTTCCGGATCTTGGAGTGCCTTAATCAACGAATCTCTCGCCTCTTTTGATAGCAAAAGGGCGTCGAGAATGCTGAGCTGTGAGGGCAGCTTCCTCAGATATGCTAAGACGTTGTAATCCACCTTATTCTTCTTTGGTAGGTCTTTGGCAGCTAGCTCTTCCACCACTTGGTCATCTAAGACGATATCTTCAGTGGCCTTTTCTTTCCCTTTATCTTTTTTGTTCGAGGGTCCGAGGTTCTTTTCGGGCAGTGTGCGATTACGTAGCCGGATATTTTCACAAACCTTCGGTTCTTTTTCTTTTCTCGAAGCGGACTCTTTAAAGAGAGGGGCAAGTTCTAGCTCTTCATCAGAATCACTCCCGAATGTGGGTACTTGTGATCTACCGGTGTTAACCATGCAACAATCGCCAGCAGTTCTTTTAAGCCCTTTGGTCGTATTTCTTTGCTCTCGACGAGTTTTACGCTTTTCCCGCTTAAAGCGTTGTCAATGAGCAACATATCATTGCCACCATCTATCGAAAGCTTTGCACTCTTGAGTGGGGTGCGAAATCTTTTGATGATATAAGCAATAGGAGAGGTGCGTTTCCATTTCACCAATGATGTTTCCTTCAAAGGATGGTAGCTTCATGCCCATTGATATGGCCTTAGCAAACTTTTTCCTCATCTTGAATTGGCTTTTGTCGGTAGCAGAGGTGTTTAGCTCCAACGGGATCGTCTCAGCTCCTTCATCAAGTCGCTGGCGCTTGGCCCCTTCAAATATAGCCGCCTCACGCTCCCGATCAGCTTTACTTTTCAACCGAGCTTCATTAAGGAATGCGTCAATTACTTCATCTGATGGCCCCAAAACTTTTGGTTCAGGATCTACCCCCAGCTTTTCGGTGCAAGGAGTCTCCTCATCGTTCGTGATCGAATGGGAAATCATATGACAGCTCGCCACATATCCCTCGGATTCATCCGATGAACTTTCTCCCTCATCTTCTTCTTGAAAGACGTGATTGAGGAACTCTTGGAATGTAATGGGAGTCCGTGCCTTCTGGTTGTATTCCTCCAGCGCATCAATTTGTTTTTGTAGATCCGTGCGCTTGTCGCCAGGCTTCACGGGCTTCTTTGACTTCTTTTTATTCTTTTTCGAAGATTTTGACGACTGGTTGCGAGTGCTTGAGCCACCACCATCGGTCTTTGGAGTTGGACGTGGTTTCAACATCCCTTCAATAACCTGCGGTTCCAACGGGTTCTTCCATTTGATCGCCGGACATGTCTGGAGGTCGTTTAGCATCCTCTTTGTCCTGGTTGATAATACAACCTCCCAAGGAACTTCTTCAACGACGGTGCATATTTCCCCTGGCGTATTCGTCCCCTTAGAAGTGTGGGGCTGCGGGGGATTCACCTTCCATTTGTCAGATAACGCGAACTTGCCCTGTCGGTACTGGTTTTCAAGCCAATTCTTGAAAACGTAGCAATCTTCGATCGGATGGCCTAGTACTCGATGATAAGGACAGTAGTTGGGCTCGTTGACGTCACTTGGTTGTAACGGAAGTTTTGGATCCGGCAGATTTATGAGTCTGTTGCGCAACGCCAGCTCGAATAACCTCCTCGTTTTATCGCGGGGAAAGGAATAAGGACGTCCCATCCTATCCTCAAGGGGTACGTACGGGCGCATATTATTTTGACGAGCAACCGGCTTCGAGTTGCTCGGTTGTTGTTGAGCATTAGCGACGACGATCGCTTTTCCCTTTCCTTTGTCATTTCGGGAGTCCGGCTTTGGAAGAGGAGGTTTATGGCCCATCTGATCCATCTGCGCTAGCTTGTCAATCAAGGCCTGGAAGGTATGTTCCCCTCCGAAAGACGGCGCGATATGACGTCTTGCCTGAGATTCGGGGCATATGCTAATTGGTGCTATCCGTCTATCTCTCCGAAGATGCCAAGTTGATTTATGGCACCATGCATCGAAGGTTTAAACGGATGCGTCCGATGTAGCAGACTTCGTCAGATTTCCCCTCGCTTGAGGGGTTTTTTGATTGTGGGGACGCTCTTCCCTGCAGGCGCAAGCCCCTGCAGTTAATTACGTTACCGCATCACGGTAACAACTTTCTCCTTCTCCAGATGGCCACTTCGTGTCGTGGGTGTTTGTTTTGTGTTTGGTTGCCCGTGGATTGTATACGGAGACTAATTTATGTCGTCGCCCGCAGGACGCGGATTAGTCTAAATCCGTATTTTCTTAGATTTGGGTTTGGGGTTTTGGTTTAAGGATACGTTAGCCATATTTGAGGCTAAGATTAACTTAAACGTTTGTTAAGGATACGTTAGTCTAGTTTGAGACTAAGATCAACTTAACGGGATCGTTTAGATCCGACAAAAGAGCAATGGGCTCTATTGTTCCAGTTTAGGGACATAGTGGTCCGTTACATGTATGGCCGTCGGGACCCATCACCTCTCTGACGACGTTGAAGGATTACAACGACAGATGTCAGAGGAGTTCAAAGATGTACCCTTGAGCCAAAGTTGATTGGGAGATCTATAGTCCAATTTGGGACTAAAGTCTGTTTGAAGGCTTAAGGATACGTTAGCCATATTTGAGGCTAGGATCAACTTAAACGGTTGTTAAGGATACGTTAGTCCAGTTTGGGACTAAGATCGACTTAACGGGATCGTTTAGATCCGACAAAAGAGCAATTGGCTCTATTGTTCCAGTTTAGGGACATAGGGGTCCTTGTTTAATGTATGGCCGTCGGGACCCGTCACCTCTCTGACGTCGTTGAAGGATTACCATGACAGATGTCAGAGGAGTTCAGAGATGTACCCTTGAACCAAAGTAGATTGGGGGGATCTATAGTCCAATTTGGGACTAAAGTCTGTTTGAAGGTTTAAGGATACGTTAGCCATATTTGAGGCTAAGATCAACTTAAACATTTGTTAAGGATGCGTTAGTCTAATTTGAGACTAAGATTAACTTAACGGGATCGTTTAGATCCGATAAAAGAGCATTTGGGCTCTATTGTTCCAGTTTAGGGACATAGTGGTCCATTGCCAGTTTAGGGACATGGTGGTCCAATGCCAGTTTAAGGACATAGTGGTCCAATACCAGTTTAAGGACATAGTGGCCCATTGAAATGTATGGTTGTCGGGACCCATCACCTCTCTGAAGACGTTGAAGGATTACAACGACAAATATCAGAGGAGCTCAGAGATGTACCCTTGAACTAATGAGTTGGTTGAAAGAGCAGATGTGCTCAGTTCAAGATGATTTGAGGACTTATGGCCAATTTGGGCTAAGTCCAATTGTGTTTGAAATATTGGCTCTCTGTTGGTCCATTGAAGGAGAGGCTTTGCCTCTAGAAACTTAGCCAATTGGGCTAAAACTAGTGTTAAACACTAGAGGTCAACAGTGTTGAACACTGGGATTAAGATTAACAAGTTAGTGTTAAACACTAAAAGATAATCAGTGTTAAACACTAGCAACAGGGCTTTCAAATTAGTGTTAAACACTAAAGCAAATCAGTGTTAAACACTGGTAATCAGAGATTTCAAATTAGTGTTAAACACTAAAGCAAATCAGTGTTAAACACTGGGAACAAAGTCTTCAGATTAATGTTAAACATTAAGGAGAGAGGGGTCACGTGTGGACACGTGAGAGCGCCCTGATTTCCCTTATTTTATTCTGTAGATCAGTGTTTAACTCTTTTAATTCTGACGGCCATCACGTGTGAGCACGTGATGGAGGCCCCTGCTCTGGTCTGTTAGAATGCTCATTAGGGGTCACGTGGTGACACGTGAGGGCGCCCTAAATGTGGAGCCAGATCTCCTTTTCTTCGTTCTGTAAGTAAGCGTTAAACACTTTTTATATTTTCTTTGGAGCATCACGTGCTGCCACATGAGGAGGATTAGTGCGCTGATTGTTAGAGCATCGGCCAAGGGGTCACGTGGGAGCACGTGAGAGCGCCCAAGGCCTTTATTTCTTTTGCTTTTTCTTTCTGTGTTTCGGGGGTCACGTGGAGCACGTGATGGCATCAAAAAGTGGGGCCAGATCCCCTTTATTTTGTTCTGCAAACAAGTGTTTAACACTTTTAATTTTCATAGCCATCACGTGTGGGCACGTGATGTATACTCATGCCCTGATTTATTAGAACATTTATTAGGGGTCACGTGGTGTCACGTGAGAGCGCCCAGAATTGTTTCTGCCTTTGCTTTTGTTCCATATATAATGAGGGTCACGTGGGAGCACGTGAGGTATTGCCTCAAAGCTTTCCTCTTCTCATTTTGGGGGATCTGTTCAGGGGTCACGTGGGGCACGTGACCCTAGTTCTTTTCATGAACAGAGATCTTTTATGAATTGAATTCTTTGTAGGGTTAAACCCTAATTATAATTTTGGAGGAATTAAATTCCTATCGTGAAAGAATTAAATTCTTATTTAGGATAAAACCCTGATTTCTTTTCAAAGAAATTAAATTCCCAGATATGTAAAAGAATTAAATTCTTGATTAGGGTTAAACCCTAGTTTTGTTTTAGGAGAAATTAAATTCCTGAAAGTTTGGGAGAATTAAATTCTCAAAACTCAATTCCTCCTTTGTGTTTTAGATCTGCATGGCAGGATCTCAACCCAATGAGAATTAAATTCTCAATTCATGGGGAGATGTGCACTTTGCAGATCCTCAACCAGAGAAAGAACTAAGTTCTTTTCTTTATGTAAGAGTTAAACTCTTTTGAGAATTAAATTCTTTTTTGAAGTCTCTTTTTTTCTTACCTAGGGTTTTTCTTTTGCAGAGAATTAAATTCTCCTCTCTCTGTTTTTCTCTCCAAAAAAGTAGATCCCCCTTCTCTTCTCTTCTTAGCTCCTATTTATAGGAGAAGGAAGAGAATCAATTTGTTTAGTAAATCTCTCATTGAAAGATTTGATTTGTATTCGTTAGAGATTTGATTTGCATTCATCATTCATCCGGACCTTTGGATTATTAGGTGAATTTTATTCACCATTGGATTTTAAATCCAAAGATATCCATTTGTTATCTCGGTTAGATTTAGGGAGGAAATCTTTCCAAGTCCAAGATTATTCCATAAATTGGTGATTTTTAATCACCCTCAGATTTTTAATCCAACGGTCCCCATAGACCTTTTGTGTTTGGAAAGATTTAGAAAATTTTAGAATTTTAACTCTATTAACTGTAAGGCTTTCGAAACCAGTCACGTGCTGACACGTGACCCTTGGTCACGTGTGAGCACGTGACCCCCAATTGAGTTCTTTAACGGCCGCTTGTTTATGCTTCAGTTTTAACCATCACGTGTCAACACGTGACCATTGGTCACGTGTGAGCACGTGATACCTCATTGAGGTAACTTCTGATTTTTAATCAGGGATCAGATTTTAGAATTTAATTCTATTTTAGAGGCCTTAAGAGCCCATCACGTGTCTGCACGTGACCCATGGTCACGTGTGAGCACGTGATGCCCCATCGGGGTCTTTTTTGAGTTTTTATTATATCTTTTAATTCCTCCAGCGGGTTCTTAAAGGTCCATCACGTGCGGACACGTAATGCCTCATAACTTTTGATCCCGGATGAATTATGAGGCCCATTATATATCAAATCGAAGGGTTTTTCGAGACGCTTTCGATACCATCAGAATTTATCTGTTTCTCATTCAGGAGTTTGTCAAAAAACAGCCCGGAAGATACTGGTTCCCATTTTCTTAGGCATATCACCGCCAATTGATACCTTGGGCTCTTTTGCGCAGAAATTTTTGGCGGGAACAAGGTAGTCGGCTTGAAAAACATCATAAATTGCGAGATGGTTGCTTGCGGATCAAGGGTTCCCATAAACATACCCACCGCGGGAGCTTCTTCAATGCGCTGCTCACACTTCGACCATAAGTTCCGCCATCGTATAGCGTACTGAACCCACGTCTCGCCAAGTTTTATCCTGGCGTTAATCAGTGCCGTCATCGGGGTACGTTCACTGGCGCTTGCAAAACGTTGAGTAAACAGCAGCTCCATCTCCGCGAAGGTTTTAATAGAGTCGTTCGGGAGCTCAGAGTACCATTCGAACGCCGTATCTGATAAGCTTCCAACAAACTGGCGAAGCAACAGCTTGTCATCACCGCCGGTGTTGCCGCAGAGTGCCCTGAACTGGGCAATATGCTGATGAGGATTGCCCGTCCCTTTGTAGACATGGAACTTGGGAATTGTGTAACCGGGTGGGTACTTGATTTGATCGTAACAACTTGGATATGGCCGCCCCGTTTTTACGACCTGACCGGCCGCTTCGGTCGTATGATGAGCCCGTATTTGCTGGGCGATGTACTCATCCAAATCAGCTTTGGAGATTGTATCCTCCTTAGCCATCGACAGAGCTGGTGGAGGATTTGATGTTTCTCCCCTATCGTCTCCAAGGACGATCGGGGGCTTTTCGGTCAGAGGATCTTGCTGTATCATCATTCCTATAATGTCTTGGAAGAGGAGGCCTATACGCTGTATGTTGGCTGCTTGTTCAGCAGTCTCTTTGTCCTTCTCTAATATCCGACGAAGGAATTCGGCGTCGGTTTCTTCCTCTTGGCGTTCATCCGAGAACGTTTCAAGGTTTTCTTTTGGCCCTGTAAGTGCGGCCATAGCGTTCATCATTTCTTGGAGCTTCTGCTGCTGCTCCTGAGCCTTGGTCACTGACCTCGTGTGCGGTCTATGACCTGTTGATATGCGGCTATCCTCCTTTCCCGATGCCACATAAACTGTATGAACTATCATGCCCCCGGACTTAGGGCGTTTAGGCTCACCACCTTTGGCATTTGCCGCGGGCGCGGGGGTTTTCTCCGGCCTTCTTCTTTTATGGGCCGTTGAAGTTGAAGGGGCCGTTGCAGTGGGCACCCTAGCGATTGTTGTCCCTTGCTGTTTAATAGGACGGTCTTTTTCTTTTTGCACTTTCGCCTTCTTTTGTTGACGAGAGTGATCTGGGTCGATCACGGAGTCTTGGACCCTTCGCCAAACCTTGTATATTTTTTAGGACAGCCGTTGAGGGGGCTGTTCTTGCTTCGTTTCTGGAGCTCTCTCCGCAGGTGGAGGAGATCTCTTCAGTGTAGCGGTTGGAGAGTTCTTCCGTACCCTTCTCAGCAGTTCAAAGCTGTTCCCAGTTGGAACAGCAGCGTTGACTTCCACTACTGGAGCCGGTGGAGTTAGCCCTGAGGGGGAGTTGCTCCCTGCCTTCCTCACTCGTTGCCAATGGCGACGTCGAGCATGACGAGCCGTTGGGACTGGCTCGGAGATTGAGACATCTTCTTTTTGCCCCCTGTCTGAATGAGGCGCCGCCGGTGTTAACCTCTTAAAGACTCAGGTTGTCTTTTGAGGGGTGATATTCAACCTGTCGAAAACGGATCCTTGAACAGGGGCAAGAGCAGGAATCGTCAGTCTTGAAAAGACTGACTCTTTGACAGGGGAAGCCGCCTTGACGACTTCTGGAGCAGCAGTTATTGCCTTTCTTGGGACAGCCAATTTAGAGTTCTGATTTAGCCTGGCGAAAACAGAGGCTGTTGGTTTGGTAGTGGGCGACCCATTGACAGGGGTCGTCATAGCAGTGAGCCGGTCAAAGACCGAATTCTTGTTCACTTCCGGTGCAGGTATTGGCGCAGAGAAGCTTGTAGGTGGGATCATGGTCCCGAAGAATAGACCAGTGGTGGCTTGGGTCACCTGGTCTACCAGCAGAGCGAGGAAGGAAGCCGCTTGGGTCCCATATGCTACACCTCCCGGTGAGGTGGAGCGTCCGTTGCAGTGGCATTGCGAGCAGTTGGTGCAGTTAAAGGCCATTGAATCTTGAGTTCTGCGCCAGGCAAAAGACCAAATCTTAGTAACTTGAAATCCGAAGGCATCAATTAACAAACCGCGATTGGTTCGTGAAGACGACACACGAAGTGTGGAGTGGAAAGAGGAAAAGGTCCCACCGGGCGTGCCAGAATCTGTTCCCCTCCGAAAGACGGCGCACAGGACCGCGATGTCCTGACGCTGAGATTCGGGACAGATGCTATTTGGTTTTATCCGTCCACCTCTCCGAAGATGCCTAGTTGATTTATGGCACCATATATCGGAGGTTTAGATGGATGCGGCCGATGTAGCAGACTTCGTCAGATTCCCCCTCGCTTGAGGGGTTTTTGATTGTGGGGACGCTCTTCCCTGCAGGCGCAAGCCCCTGCAGTTAATTACGCTACCGCGTCGCGGTAACAACTTTCTCCTTCTCCAGAATTTTACTTCGTGTCGTGTGTGTTTGTTTTGTTTGTGGTTGCCCGTGGATTGTATACGGAGACTGAGTAATGCCGTCGCCCGTAGGACGTGGATTATTCCAAATCCGTATTTACTTAGATTTGGGTTTGGTGTTTTTAGTTTAAGGATGCATTAGTCGCGTTGCGGCTAAGATCAACTTAAACGTTCGTTAAGGATACGATAGTCCTGTTTGAGACTAAGATCAACTTAACGTGATAATCCATTTAATATCTGGCCATCGGGACTCGTCACCTCTCTAACGTCGTTGAAGGATTACAACGGCAGATGTCAGAGGAGTTCAGAGATGTACCCTTGAACCAAGGTTGATTTGGAGTTTTATCGTTCATTTGAGTGTTTAAGGATACGTTAGCCGTGTTTGGGGCTAAGATCAACTTAAACAGGACCGTTTAGATCCGGCAAAAGAGCATTTGGAGGCTCTATTGTTCCAGTTTAGGGACGTGGTGGTCCATCATTAGTTTAAGGACGTTTCGGTCCAGTATTAGTTTAGGGACGTTTCGGTCCATCGCCAGTTTTACGGACGTGGTGGTCCATCATTAGTTTAAGGATGTTTCGGTCCACGAGTTTAAGGACCCCGCAGTCCATATTCATATGTGGTCATCGGGACCCGTCGCCTCTCTGACGTCGTTGAAGGATTACAACGAGAGGTGTCAGAGGAGCTCGGAGATGTACCATCGAACCGGTCGTAAATTGATTTAGGGAGCAGCCGTGCTCAGTCAATTTAATTTAAGGACTTACGGCCAAAATTAGGCTAAGTCCAGTTGAAAATGTTCGACACCCTTATTTATTTTTGGTGCATTGCATTACTTCTATTTTTTTGTTTGGGCTCTGCCCATAAAAGATGTAGAGCATCAATTTCACTTGGGCTCTGCCCCCTTTTTATTGCTTTGCAATTTATTTTGGCCTACTAGGCCCCTCTGATTTGGGCCTGGCCCTTCAGTAAAAGAAATGCATTGCATTTATCAGGCGCTTTGCACCAATCACTGAGCGCAAGCGCTTGTGGTGAGGACACGTGTCATGCTCTGGTGAGTGCAAGCGCAACAGCGCAGTGCGCTGCGCTGTTGCGCTGCTGACACGTGGCGTGCTTTGGTGAGTTGCGCCAATCCAGGAGCACAACATCGCAGTTTGCAAGTGCAAGGAACTATGATTTAAGAATCTTTTAGATTTAAGAACCAATGGTTCACAAAAGGAGTGCAAAGCACTGTTCGTTTTCATGATCTAATTTAGATCAAAGAAAAACAAGTTTTTCTTTTTATTTCAGGAACCAAAGGTTCATAAAAGTGCAAAGCACTATTTTTTTTATTTTGTTTTTTCTTGTTTTAAAGAACCAGTGGTTCATAAGAAGTGCAAAGCACTGTTTATTATGTGAAAATCATTGATCTGGTTTTTAGATCAATGATTTATTAAAAGAGATTTCTTCTCTCTCGTGAAGGTTTTTTACCTTTTTCTTTGGAATTTTCTCAAAGTTCTCTCTCTGTTTGAAGCTCTTGACTTTTTTCAAGAAAAAATTGTTCCTTCTTTTGAATTGAGGCTTGGGGTCCTTTTTATAGTGCCCATAAATTAGTTAAAGAGATCTTTCTCTGAGTGATTTGGGGAATTTTCCCCACCGTTGGATCTTTGATCCAAGGGCTTCTCTTTTATAGAAGGAAATCTTCTTTTTTTAATAAGAACAGAAAAGATTTCTTTAAATCTCCATTCTGTTTTGCATATCTCCCCAGCGCTTCTGCGCTGACACGTGTCGCGCAGCGCACAGCGCAGCGCGACTGCGCTGACACATGTCGCGCAGCGCCACTGCGCCAGCGCATCTGCGCTGACTCTGCACCAGCGCATCTGCGCCGACACGTGTCGCGCAGCGCAGTGCTTGCGCAACTGAAGCGTTGCTTCCTTTAATTTTACTTAAAATAGAGCTTTGCTCTGATTGGGTGCGCTGCCTTGAGCGCTGTGCTGCCGTATCAGCTTTTGACACGTGGCGCATTGCGCGCAGCGCACGGGATTTGAAGCGTTGCTTCAAAATTTTGAATTTTTGAAATTCAAACAGAGCCTTGCTCTAATTGGGGGAAACAGCGAGTACCTTGGTTTACACTTATGCTTATGCCGTTATCCTTGTTATTACTCGACGTCATTATTTTACTATTGTAATGTACTGTATGACCAAGGAAATAGTCATGCATTCGGTTTCTACTCGGTGATGTCTTCTACTCACGAGTTGGTAACTCACCCCCGTTGTGCCACGGTTTCTTGCAGGTTTGGCTGTACAAGTTCCGTAGCGGCTTGCTGGCACACTGCTCTCTTCCGGGTGATTGCTTTGATAGGTGGGATACACCGCATCGTGACCACCATTATATACTTGTATATTATTTCAGTAGTATCTAGTTAAATGCTCCGTCAACCAAACCTTGTATATTTAGTAAACTTAGAAACCAGTATTGTTTATTCTTTCGGCCTTAGAGTTGCGGTTATGTATTTATTCTTGTTGCTGGTTTCGTTGATGATGCTTTATGGTTTCTTTATTCTCTTTCTGAGTTTTGATTCTCGCCTTCGGCGTTGTATATTTATTATCTTGCATGATTGTTTCTGCCATTCGGCAAAGAGCTAGTTCCCGCTTGGGGATACCTTTTGTTATTATCACTTGTATTTTGTTTTCGGGTTAAAATATACAAAAGAGGTGCTACCCAAATTTCAAATGACGAAAATGTTTTCAGGCTTGATACAAAACATTGTGTTTTCGTATACTATTACTTATCTTTTAAAGAAAGAGTTTGTTTTCATTATACCGTCATTTCAAAACTTCACCTCTACTATTTTCCCTAAAAAGGTTTAAATTTATGGGATTTTGGCTTACTTGGATTAGGTGGAGTCCTATAGACTTCACATGATTCAGGTGCCAGTCACGTGCCTTTCCGGGTCATGACAACTATGTCCATGTACAACAGGTAATGTGATGTGTAAAATGGTACTCATGCACGATCAATATATATACATATAATCATATGGTTATATCACTGAATCTAACCCTCGATGCATAACGCCATACGGACGATTCCCCGTAGATATTAAATCTACTCACCGGACGATCTCCAATTAGGTGAATCCGATCACCCTTTTCCCTTTCCTAGCAGCGTCCGAAGTCCCCGCAATCGATTCTAATATAACACAAAATCATAACAAGTGAAATTAGAAACCTTCCGATAATACACGAACAACGCCTAAACCAACGCATCGACTCCCACAAGCTATCAAGTGTTAGCTTAGTGGGATAACGCGTGCAGCGACACCCTAAACCAAACCCATAGCTGCAAGCTACACGAAGCACTCAAACAACGTTAGATAAACCGAATTGCACGATATCGAAATGCTAGAATATACTAAACAATCCCAGATTTTACCTACAGACAAAATAGGAAAATCAAAGTGTACCAAAGACCATCTATAATCTATAGACAGCTACCCTCAAAATCCTAACACCTAACCCTTCAAGAAAACCGGCAGCGCCGGGCAATATGGGATTCTCACCGGGCCTAAGGTGGAGAATGGGGTCCGGGTTTCAAGTGTATCTTCACAGCTCAAACACTATGCTACTGCATTGTTAGATTTTATAGTGGATCATTGTAACAACAGAAGATCACAGAGACACAAAACTTATTACAAAATACGATATTTGCATAAAACTATAACTTAAAGGTTTTAAACTGAAACTAATAATCAAAACAACTTCCTTAGAGCCTAGTTAGCAATTTGAGATCATTACCTCATCACAACTTGAATGAAACCCTAGCTATCAAGCTCCAAGTCATCACAACAGGGCTTTAGCATGAGTTGTGAAGAGTTTTAGTGAGGTTTGAAGAAGGTTTAACCTTAAGTTTTGTGGGGAAAAGGTTTTCAAGTGAGGAGTTTTCTTTTGTAAAGAAAAAGAAGAACAAGAGAATGAGAGAGAGTGGGTGTTGAGAAATGAGAGAGAGTGAGGTGAAGAAATGAGAGAGAGTAAGGTGAAAATGAGTCATACTCTCTCTCTCTCTCTCTCTCTTCATTAAGTGTCCCCCATGCCAAGTCCCATGACTCATCATTCCCTCAAATAATTCAACTCTTCTCATCATTTTCTTTCAAAACAAATAAAATTCTTTTATTTAAAATAGATAAATGCAACCATAACATGAAAATGGTTAAGTGTGCCATGGCTAGTAAGCATGGTTAACACCTCCTTAATCCTAAATTAATATGCACATATGTGTGCAAGTACTAAAATAATTAAATAAATTATTAATTAATTAAATAAAATATGTTAAAATAATTATTGGTTAAATTTTATTAAAATCCCACATTATATCGCTTAATTACTCTAATCGCATTCTAAGGTGTTACAGAAATATTCCTACATCACCGACCATCCACACCTAGCAAGTTTGGATCATCGGTTAGAGCTTCTTTCGATTTTCTTTGGGTGGATCGTCTTCGGCGAGAGTGGTTGAATCTCAAGTCCGTTCCCGGCGTCTAAGATCTTGGAGGGGTCTTTCACAATTGGGTAAACACACGACAAAGGTTGTAGTTTCTCAACCCTTATATTTGTATTTAGCTAGTTTAGGTTTTTGGATCGAATCCCTGGGTTTTACGTGTGTTTGGTGCGCGTGTAAATTTTTGTTTTTGCTTCCGCCTCGGCCGCGACATTCGCGATGCGGGCATCGAACTCCAACATACCCCGCCTCCATGGTGAGGAGAAATATCGATCTATCTATACTTGGAAGAATAAACCCAGTGTTCGCTTAACTCACACAACCCCGTCTCCAGGGTAAGGGGACTCCGGCCTATCAACACTTGGCAAAATAAAAATAAAAGCAATACTTTCCAATTAGAAAAATCAAAGACGAGCAAAAATACTTCATTAAATTCCAAATTATGTACAAGGTATTATGAGTTCCTCGGCTTTACAAAATCGCTACAAAATTACCCGAAGGCCTACAAAGAAAAAAAATGAGAAAGTAGTGAGAGCAGCAACTTCAAGTCATCTTCTTGGCCAAGGCCTCCTTTCCGTCCACCTGCTTGGTGCCTCCGCCAGCCTGCTCGCTTCCGCCAACCTGCTCGCCTCCGCCAGCCAACTCGGCGTCTTCGCCCTTTGGTTCTTTCTCGAGGAGGGGGTATCTCGTGCAAAGCTCTCGGTCATCAAACCCTGGTACCATCTCCTTAATGGCGTTAAGGGTGTTATGCCACCCAACGGTCACGGAACCGGCCAAGTCGACGTAGAACTGGTTGGACATCTTGTAGTCCTCCACAGCCTTCTCCGCCCTCTCCTCGGCCCGTTTCGCCGCCTCATTAGCCTCTCGGGCATCCCCCTTGAGCGAGTTTCTTTGCTTTCTCATAGCATCAAAGAACTCGTTGACCTTACCGACCTGGGTCTGGAGAGCCCTGATTACCGTCGAAAACAGAGACGAACTGGGATTGAACGTCTGCCTTGAATTTGGGGGCAGATATTATTTGGACATATCAGTCCACCTCTCCGAAAATACCAAGTTGATTTATGACGCCATATATCGGAGGTTTGGATAGATGCGACCGATATAGCAGATTTTATCAGATTCCCCTTCATTTGTAAGGGTTTTTTTATTATTGTGGCGACGCTTTTCCCTGCGGACGCAGACCCTGCAGTTAATTACGTTATCGTGTTGCGATAACATCTTTCTCCTGTTCCGGTAGATCACTTCGTGTCGTGTTGTATTTTATTTATTTTGGTTGTCCGTGGATTGTATACGGAGACTAATTTATGTCGTCTCCAGTGGGGCGCTGATTAGTTCAAATCCGTATATTTTAGATTTGGGGATTGAGCTTAGGTTATATATTCCGTCAGTTCAAAGAATATTTTGTTTTATTTAAGGACCGTTAATCTGTTTTTAGTTTAAGATCAACTTAAATATATGAGCCTTTGGGCTCAATTTATTTTAACTAAGAATACGTTAGTTCTATTTGAGACTAAAATCAACTTAGATATATTTTCAGGATCATTAAATTTAGTTAAAATCCAACAACAGGTCATTTGGGCATAGCTGCAAGCAAGTTCAGAGAGATTTAGCCAATTTGGGTTCGGTCTTAGGCTTTCTCCCTTTATTCAGAAGTGCTAAGCACTTGTTCATTTATATAGTGCTAAGCACTTTATACAACGCTCATGTGGGAAGCACGTGAGGTGCTGGGTATTTGTTTCTGGGCGCTTACGTGGGAAGCACGTAAGATGTTGAGCTTCTCTTTTATGAACGCTCACGTGTGTTTCACATGAGGTGCTGGGCTTCTATTTCGGGTGCTCACGTGGGAAGCACGTGAGACGCTGAGCTTCTCTTTTATGAACGCTCATGTGTGTTTCACGTGAGGCGCTGGGTATTTTTAGAGATTTAACCTCTTTCTATAAAAGTTTAACTTCTGTTTCATGGTGTTTTTGCCGTTAATGATTACCAAGATCCATGTTTGAAGATCTAGGATCGATTTTATTTAAAAACTAAGTTCTTCTGTTTTTTATAAGAACCAAGTTCTTTATGTTGGGTTAAACCCTATTATTTTTTTTGAAGGAATTAAATTCCCGAAACCTGTGTTTTTTCTCTATTTTTTTATCTTTCATTTTACTAGATTTGGAGTTTGAAGAACGAAATCTCCCGATAGGAATTAAATTCTCAACTTGTGGAGAGATTTATCTTACGGATCTCAGATCCAGAGAAAGAACTAAGTTTTTTTTTTTGAACGGTTAAACCCTTATTTTTGTTTTACTTATGCTAGGCAAAGGAGATATGTTTATCTATGCTTTCTTTGCCTATGGTTTGAGAGAGCGAGAATCTTCTTCTTCGAGGAGAATTAAGTTATCAGTTTTTATAGAGAAGCTTATACGGTCGATTCTCGATATGAGAGTTGAAGTCTCGGATGCTGTATATAAAAGAGGCAAATTGTTAATTAGTTTGAGAAAATCTCTCATTTGAGAGATATCAATTGATTTAATTGGCTTAAAAAATTATTCGGGGCATTTTATCCACCGTTGGATTTTTGATCCAATTAATTTCTGTTTTACAGAATATATATTCTTATTTTTAACAAGATCAGGGATGTATTTTCCAATATACAGAATTTAATTCTGTCATACGGTGATTTTTAATCACCATTGGATTTTTAATCTAAGGGTTCTTTGTTTAACAGAGCTCATCTTTATTTATTTGGAAAGATATAGGGAAATATTTTCCCATCTCATTGGATGTTTAATCAACTGCTTTCTATTTAACAGAAAATATCTTTCTCGTTTAGAAAGACCCGGGAGATATTTTTCACCAATAGAATTTAATTTTATTTTTGATGATTTTTAATCACCATTGGATTTTTGATCTGATGGTTCTCTATTTAGAGAATATCTTTCTTCTCACTCTTTTTTTAGAAAGATCTGGGGAAGTATTTTCCCCAAAAATAGAATTTAATTCTATGCGAAACTAAAAAGTATGTTCTCACGTGTTTAACACGTGACCTCGGTGTGGGTTTTAACCTGTTTATATTTAGCGCTCAAAAGCTTTGCATATGAACGCTCACGTGTTTAACACGTGAGGCTGGTTTGCCTTTTTAGTTGTTTATTCTCAGCGCTTATATGCTTTGCATATAAGCGTTCACGTGTTTAACACGTGAGGCCATTTTGACCCTTTTGGTTATTTGTTTTCAGCGCTTATATACTGTGCATATAAGCGTTTACGTGTTTAGCACGTGAGGCCAGTTTGGCCTTTAATTATTTGTTTCCCGCACTTATATGATGTGCATATAAGCGTTTATGTGTTTAGCACGTGAGACCCAAACTGTGGGAATCCTTTTCTTCTTTCTTTTCTCCCCCCTTTTTATAAGGGAACAAGCCCGATTAGACTCGGTCAGAGGGCCCGGTGAGACTCCTTCAGCTTCGGAGCCTTCACGCCCTTCGAGACCAGTCTCAACTCGAGAGAGGTGGCGTTATCCTCGGCCTCCTTCAATTTGGAAAGGAGCTCTTCCTCACGCGAAGAAGTCTCCTCGGCCTTTTTTATCGTCTGGGCAACTTCCACGACCTCCATGGCGGCGAAAAGCGCGCAGTGTTGAAGGACCTGACGAAATAAGGGCAAACAACGTTCGTTAGGGACTGAACGGGGTAAAATCACTTGGAAATTAGCGAAAAGATCATCAACCTGGACGGCCTCCTGAGCTATCGCCGCAATCTGGGCTTTCATGGTGCCTCGGGGTATCTTGGCCCTCGCCGCTTTCTCCATGTCCGCCAGCAGGCTGTCAGCCACAGAAATCCCCAACGGCACCTCGATGTAGAAGTCATCCTCCTGAATGTGTATCCCAACCGGAGGCGGCCGGGAAACCACCTTCTTGAGTGTCTTGGCCAGAGACTCAACGGAGGAAGGCACCTCCGGTCTCACCCGGGGAGCCTGTTCCTATGCATGTTTTTGCCCTTCGCTCATGCGCTCCTTCAGGACAGGCGGAGCGACGACGACCTATGCAGAAGGACCCCGGCGGGGCTCCGCGCTCGGCATGGGCTTGGACCAGCCGCTGCCGCTGCCCTTCCTTTCCTTCACCTTGGCGGCCAGGACGGCCATAATCTTTGATCGGTACATGGGCTCTGCGAGAGGAAACAAAAGAAAGGGTTAGCAACAGAAACAACAAAATATACTAAGTCTAAATTGATCAGGTAAGACCTAACTTACCTATTAAGCGTGCGGGACTGAGTCCTGCCTAGCTCAGGGACTGATCAGAAAGCAAGGCGTCGGCACGCTGGATCGACTCCTACCGCGACAAGACCCTTGCCTCCGGGGCGTTTGACTACTTGGCCCTCGGGCAATCTGCCCTATGACACTTGGTGGGCAATGGCCACTCCTCTCTTTTCGGAGGACCGACGAACACGAACATCTCCTTCTACTCATGGATGGAAGAAAGGACAACCACTATCCCCGACCCGGCCATCCTAGCCTTATACTTTTTAAAGAAGATGTAAACCCAACTCGGCCCATCCTTACGAGTACCTGGGTGATTCTTGTAACAGAGGAAGGACAGAAGAAGACCTAGGTTAAAGGGGATCCGATCAATTTTTAGTTGGACCAGAAATCAAAGGAGAATCCTTCACAAATTCGGTGCAAGCTGGCTTAGGGCGAGTTGGAAACAATGGAGGACAACACAAATTTCGGGTGAAAAGGGCAGACACATCCCTGCTCGGAACGCTTCCAAGTACAGGGCAATCTCATTGCCCTGTACCTTGTCTGCCCGTTCACCCTTCCTGGCCAGACGGAGTGAGTAGCCAAAGGGAATATGGAAACAAGCCCGGATATCGGAAAGCTCGTTTGACCTATTCAGCATCTAGGCAGCGTCACGAGTATTCTCGATACGCTTCTTGGGGGCCCTTTTTGGTCCCCCAACGATGAGGAACAAGGGAATCGCCACCCCTTGGGGGAGAACTCAACGCGGAGAAAGAAGAACTTTCTATGCTATCAGAAGCCGGGGAAGATGAGAATGACCCACTAGACTCGGCTTCAGAGGCTGAAACCCCATCGCATAACTCTACCCAAACTATATCTACTAAAGGATCAGAGGAAGATATCTGACCCGATTCAAGAGAAAAATAACTGAAGAAGGATTTGGACTGGGGATCCGAACTAAGAGCGGGAGCGCCGAACAATCTACAGATGATAGAAGGCAAGTGAAGTAAATGTATTTCCTAGGGATATGCCTCCCCTATTTATACACTCAGTAAAGGCCATCTGACGACCCAAATTCACCCCCGCCAGAGCAAAGCGTCGTGCCTCACGGTCCCAATGGCACCATGAGGTAGTTAACCATTGGGCGCTTCCCTCCTCACGTGGATCCAACCGGCGGAAGTGACGTCTCGCAATCCGCTATTCAATTGTGGTCACGTGGCGCGAAATCAATAGCCCGAACAAGCGAAGCGACGTCTCCATTATGGCGTCGCCCTGTCAGTGATCCGCTGATGTCATCATGGTTACACGCGAAAATTAAGACGTACGGTAAAACGCTACATGCACTCAGAGATCGAAGACACACAGCCACCAGACGCCATGTCGTTCCCAGACAATCAACTTTCGACCTGACCCATAAATAGGTCGGAACGAGAGTGGGGGGCTAATCATAATGCTCATA
Organism: Agapanthus africanus; assembly: GCA_030015575.1. Lineage (NCBI taxonomy): Eukaryota > Viridiplantae > Streptophyta > Magnoliopsida > Asparagales > Amaryllidaceae > Agapanthus > Agapanthus africanus. The sequence continues at coordinate 12,118,723 of CM057348.1, read as the reverse complement.
GGTAAGAATTTCCCAGATTATGACACGTAGTAGATGACGTGCCGTCCACGTAGGCATACTAGATTCTTAAGGGCTACGGAGCTGGAATAAGTATGATGCGGTGGGGATATCCCTCGGCACCTTGCCTCCGAGGTCGCACTCGACCTTTTGGAGACCTCCCTGGAATATGTTCCCTCTTCGGCTAACCGCCAGCCTTGCTTGCCTCCAATCCATTCTGTAGCTGAGATTCCTCATCTCACTCGCTCGTCTCTAAGCTATCTTATAACCGAGATTTCTTAGCATCCCTGTTTGGCCAGGAGCACGGAGCTTGAGCGTCCTCGTAACGGCGTCCTGCATTTCGCCATGACGAGATCTCCGCCGCTCTACGTTCCGCGTCCCACGCCAGCGTATCTCGCCATTAATGAGCCTATCTCGCCATTATTGGGCGTATCCCACCGTCAACGCGAACGTGACGCAGATGTGTAACGGACGGCAAGAATCTCACATCGGCTCGCTTCATGCAACCGCTATATAAATCTCTCTTCTAGACGACTCAGCAAAGTCAATTTGATTTCAATACGCCGCTACTCTACCCAATACTTACTTGATCGTCGGAGGGTCCTACGGGTTTCCTACCCCGGGACTTCTTTTGCAGGTAACTCGGCGACAACTACAACCCATTGAGATCCACACCTAACCTTCACTACAAATCTTGACCGTTCAGTCCCGCCGGCCATAAGATCGACGGAAGATAACATCTGAGGGAGATTCTGATCTCCATCAATACCCTTCTCAAAATAAAAGATTCCTTCTTCGACTTGCCAAGCGTCACGTCCTGGAACCGTCCTACTAACCGCTGTAACTGGAAAAACGTTGGCTGCAACGGTGACGTGCGGCACAATCATTTACATCGACATTTTCGATTCCAACTACACGGGTCCGGTTCCTGAAACTTTCGGGGATCTCCCCTCTCTCATTGATATTTACATCATTATGTTCCAAATCTCTTGGGCCCAATCCCACCTTTCGCCGCCAAGTTAACCGCTCTCAAATCGATCACTATCACTAACACTTCTCCCTCTGGTCAGATTCCGTCTTTCCTGTGTAAGTTGTCTGTACTCTACACTATCGACTTCAGTACAAACAATCTCACCGGATCTATACCAAACTGTTTCGGGTCGAAATACGCGAGTATAAACTTTGGTCAGAATCAGCTTTTGGGTCCCGTACCTACAAACCTTTTCCATGGCAAGACTATTTTTAGCGGTCTGATAGAACTCATTCTCTAAGATAACCAACTTACGGGCAAATTCCGTGATCCCTTAAGGATATAAAATTCCATACTATCAATCTATCTGGGAATTGGTTTACAGGGGATGCGTTGTTTTTATTTGGGACGAAAAAGACAACACGTCATTTCGATTTGTCAAGGAATGAGTTTGAGTTTGATTTGTCATCGGTGAAGTTTCCACTGAAAATGAGAGGACTTGACATAAGCCGTAACAGGGTAACGGAAAGAATTCCGAAACAGGTTACAAAGTTGGGGACTTTGTATGCTCTGAATGTCGGCTAAAACGAGTTGTGTGGGCCAATACCAAGTGGGGGAATGATGAATTGTTTCGATCAGTCGGCGTTTGATCATAACAAGTGTCTCTGTAGAGCTCCGCTTTCCCCTTGCAATGGGACCGTCGGGAACTGAGTTTCCCCGATCGTTTCACATTCAAGTTGGTGATGAAGAATTTTACTTTAGTGTATGTTAATTCTGCTAAGTTGGGTAAGTTTGTTATGATCTGCGGGCTGGATGTTTATGTATTTCTGTTACTTGAAATTAGTGCAATTAAAACATTTCTTATGGTACAAATTGTATGAGAAATTATTTGGGTACTGGATGCTATGCATCTGGTAGAAGAAAGAAAGAGATGCGATTTTCCGGGCTCCTTTCGGATAACTTTGTGAGGTGTTTATGTTTATTTCTTTCTCTTTCATGACCGGACACATACATCCAGTTACATATTATAATTTTTGGTTTTCTATTCGGCTAATCAAATACCCTCTTGCTATTTTGATTATGGAGAAAGGTTGAGGATTAAAAAAGCAATGCAGAAAACCTGCTTTCTATCCTCATATCAGAAAAGAAAGAATAAGTATTTGTTTTCAGACTAATGGGACCTAAATTGTTATGGTAGCCAAAGACATTATAGTAGAGATTCTTTTTTCGCAGGGGGTGGGGTGGGGGGGGGTTGGTTTGGGAGGTTATCAAATTATTATATCATCTTATGATATATATTGTTATCGCACAACCTAAAAATTTAAGATTTTAGGTAAAGTGGTTCTTAACATTGTATCAGAGCACACCAGGTTAAAAAGTTTATGGATTCAAACTTCCTCATTATCAACTTATATCATATTTTATTTAACCTCATTTTGTTCTGCTTAGAGGAGGCTTTTCATTCCATGTGATCCGAAATTCAAAGGCCTACGTGACGGTGAGTATTAAAGTATTATGTTGTCTATATTGTTATCATACAATCTAATATCTTGCGATTTTGGGTAAAGTGATGCTTAACTGGTTTATTAGCAAGTTTATAATTTTATCATGTGCATTATTGGTATGGCATTGTATTGCTTATCATTTTTCTCTTATGACCCAACTAGGATTTATTTTTTATTTTTGCGCTCAAAGAATTTGTGAAAAATAGAGTCAAATCAAAGGTCTGGCCTAAATTATGTCTCAGAAAACACTTTCTTCCATGCATGCACCTTGTAATTCTGAATACTAATACCATTTGTCTCTACTTATAAAGTCTCCTCTTTCTGCATGTTATTAGCATGGCTTCAAATTGCAGCTTACTTTTACAACTTTTTTTTAGTAAACAAAGTTGACAATGAGACCACAATGCCAAATCTATATAAACATGCCTCCCCACAAGAGATTTGCTATAACAAACAACCTAAATTGCAAAAAGAAAACAAAATGTCCAATTCTAAATTCCTTCCTTTTCTCTTCTCATATTGTATCATCTCCATCATACAATTATCATCTCAGCAATGCATTGAGCAACACAAAAATGCACTACTCAAGATCAAGGATTCCTTAGGCTACTCCTCAAGTCTTTCAACTTGGAATAACCATACCGATTGCTGCGATTTCTGGGAAGGCGTCTATTGCCAAATTTTCACCGGAAATGTCTATATCCTTTATATCTCAAATTCTAACTTCTCCGGCCCAATTCCATCTGCTTTCGCGGAACTTCCCGATAAAATTCCAGATCTCATGCGCCTCAACATCGATAACCATCCGAAAATGACAGGTCCGATCCCTGAATCCTTCCAAAAATTCCAATCCCTTGAACGACTGGCCATCACCAGAACTTCAATATCCGGCAACATTCCAAGCTTCCTCTGCGGATTGCACAAGCTGTACTCTCTCGATCTTTCAGATAATCGTTTCAATGGATCGATCCCCGGCTGCTTTTCTAACCACGTATATATCATCAACCTCAACGACAATCAACTTACCGGGCACATACCGGGCTCTCTATTCCAGGGATACATAGGGAATGATACCGCGCTCAATCTCCGTAATAATCGGCTTACGGGTAAAATCCCTAGTTCTTTCAGTGAGCTCAACTTTGATAATCTGGATTTGTCAGAGAACAACCTTACTGGAGATGCATCATTTCTGTTTGATAGGTCAAAGTTTACATACCAGATAAAATTGTCGCACAACAAATTTAAATTCGATATGTCGAATTTGACTTATCCGTTGTATATGGGGTGGTTGGATTTGAGCCATAACAAGATTAGGGGGAGCATTAATCAACAGATTACAGAGTTGCAAGGGTTAGGGATTTTGGATGTGAGCTATAACAGACTGTGTGGGCCCATACCTAGCGGGCTTTGGATGAGGCCGTATGATCCGTCAACTTTTGAGCATAACAAATGTCTTTGCGCAACTCCACTTCCACCATGCGCCTAAATTTTTATATATCAACTTTTTATGTTATTTTGTGTTGCTGATAAAATGTCGATGGAGTTGCAGAATTTTCCATGGAAGAATACTTGCAAGGGCTTTCAATTTGCCTAACTTGAATAAAATATTTCTACTTATGAAGAATTGCATGAGCTTTCAAATTATTCAATCCACTTGTTTCATATCATAGGTGCAATTTAAGAATTTCTACATGGAGCTTTCTTCTTCCAGGATTGTTACCGTGTTGGATTTTTCTTTTAGTTGCTTCTTTTGTTGTGTCGCTTTTTAAGTAATGACTTGCTTCTCGACAAGCCAAGCTCACAAACAAAGTTTAATCGAGCTCGATGCAAATTCAGCTTGCTGGGTTTCAGAGCTTGAACCCGTTCTTCGTCTAGACGCTTATCCTTTCACTTAGAGAGCGTTGTATATATAATCTTGAAATTTTGGTGTTATTTTTCAGATAATTCCTTTGTCCATTGTAGGTTAATATTCATTTTATGTTCCTATAATTTTCGATCGTTTGTCTCTTATGTCGCAGAGGAATATTTTACTAAAAAAATTGGGTCAAATTACAGGGCCAGACAAAATTATAGCCCATAAAGTCCCTTAACTCAACTCTATCCTTTGACCTTGCATCTTGTTAATCTAATCCAATCCAGCTGGCTTTGCTTATGGGACGTAGTTTTTGGCACAAGGCACAACCAATGGTCTCTTTTTTCTGCATGTTATGGCTTTAACTTCTACTTGCAGCCTAATCATACAAACCTTTCTTGAACAACTGTCCATCTCTTGAACTTCAATCTCCGCCAACATACCGAATTTCCTTTGCAAGTTAGGCAAGCTTTACTCTCTAGGTCTTTCAACTAAACGTCTCAATGGATATATCCCTGGTTGTTTTTCTAACCACGACTATATCATCAATTTTAGCGATAACCTACTTACTGGGCACTTACTAAGCTCTCTATTTCGATGCTACAGAGGGAACAACAACCAACTGACTAGTAAAACATCCTATCCTTCAGCAAATTCAACTTTGATAGTTGAGACTTGTCGTGAAACCAACTTACCCGAGATGCATGGTTTCTATTTGATATGTCGAAATTTAAGCTGCAGATTAAATTGCCGCATAACAAGCTTAAATTCGGCATGTCCCATAAGAAATCCCCATCATATTTGCGGTGGTTGGATTTGAGCCACGACAACATTAGGGGCGCATAACTGGTGTGCTTTTGATGAGGCCGTATGATGAGCATGAGCTATAATGGGTTGGTGGGCCCATACATGCAATTTTCATTAAGAAATTGTATCATTAAAGAAATTGTAAGAGGCTTCAGTAGCTGTACCCATGAGTAAATTAAACCTACTTATGAATAATCCGAGCCTTTATTATTAACGAATTTGATTATCTTTATATTTTTTTTAGTAAAAATGTTTAACAACTGTCTTCAAAGTAGATCAGAGACTCTTCAACCACGAGAAATAATTCGTTGTTCCTCGGCATGCACCCGGTTATGAGATAAACAGAGATAAACAGATGGAATAATGGGGTCCCGTAAAGCCCGAAAAGTTTCTGGTATCTTTCTCCTCATAACAGGATGCATGCATCTAGAAGACATCAAAAAATTAGTTTGATTTTGTCTTTGTCTATGTATTTTCAATTTGGGCCTAAACATTGGATTCGAATGCCTTTATTAGATATCAAGCTGCAGCCCATATTGAAAATCATATGATGGCCCTATGTAAATGAAATCCCAATTTCATTATTTCATCTCTTTTTGAATTTTCTTAAATTCTGTTCATAATTTCAAATGTTGCCAAATCAATTCCCCACTGAACCCATCAACGTCCTCTTCAAAAATTTTATGCTGATGATTAATTCAAGTTCATTATTGTTCTCTTTTTGGGTATAGCATTTGAATTTTGCTTCATATTGTGAGCAAATTTGAATTTGGATGCCCGCAAGGTGTTTGATGAAATGCTTAGTCATCTACCGCGGTAATTCTTCTTCTTTATAATTTAGTTTGTTCTTTGTATATCTCATGTCTTAGCTTGAATCCTGGTACCTTCATCAACGCAGGTGTTGTGCTTAATTAGAGCTGTTTATATATTTAAAATTAATTGTTCAAAAAGTACTGTAATTGTTTGAATATCTCTATACGCAATATTGCATAATAGTTGGGTGCATGAAAATTTTGATGCTTATTATTGGTATTATTATTTTAAATCTTTGTAGCTTTAACATTAAATCTGGGAATTATTCGGGAGAAACAACGACGTTGTGTTATATTGAAATTTAACACTCAAATATATAAATAGAACTTTTTATTCATACACATAACACCTTATTTCATACATAACAAATATTTTCAATTTTCCTCTTATTTACTTCTTGCTTACTTTCTATTCATACAAACTTGAGGGGATTAGATACAAGAACAATAACTAGCTATTATTATGAATACAAACCAATTCAACCTTCCTAATTCCTTTAGTTGCATGGGGGCAATGGTGTTCCACATAGGCACTTGTTATTAGCGAAGAATTGCCCTTCGAACTGCCTAAAACTACCTCCACTAGGAATTTTCCCACACAACATGTTGTAGCTCACATCCAAATAGCCCAAGTTCGTCAACTCCGTAATCTGATTCGATATGCTTCCATAGATCTGGTTATGGCTAATATCCAAATACTGCAAGTTCTGGGGATATTCCACATCCGTGAGATTAAACGCGAGCTTGTTTTTAGAAAGTATCACCTGACTAACTTGCTTAGACTCGCCAAGCAAGAACGAGGCATCTCCAGTAAGCTGATTACTACCCAAATTGATATTAGTAAATTCAATGTTTGCGAATGTTTGAGGGATCGCGCCTTTAAGTGTATTATCCGAAAGATCGAGATCAGCTAAGGAACCAGAAAGTTGGCTGAAGAGCGAATCTGGGATCGCTCCTGTGAGTTGGTTACCCGATAAATCTATAGTGCTTAAGTTTACTAACCTACCGATTGATGAAGGGATAGTGCCAACAAAATTGTTGTTGATGAGATTGATCTCTTTAAGGCCACTGAACGTCGAAAGATATGAAGGAATAGGGCCTGAGACTTTAGTTTTGAAAATGGTTAGAAATTGCAGGCCTGTTAGTTTCGAGAACTGGGATGGGATTTGGCCAGAGAGATTAGGGAGGTTGCTGAGGCTGATGACTTGTAGCGCAGAGAGATCACCGACGGATGTCGGGATTGATCCCCTGATGTTTTTGTTGTCTTTGATAGAGAGAGTTGTGACACGACCTGAGTTTTCGTCACAGAAAATGTAATCCCAGGAACAACAGTCGATATCCGTGGTCCATGAGTTTGGAAATGAATTCGGAGGGAATGAGCTTTTGATTGCAAGGAGAGCGGTTAAGTCTTGTGAGTTGCATGCATAAGAGATTGAGAATGTGATGAAGAGGAGCAAGGTTGTGAAGAAGAGAAACTTAGACATTTTTCTCTTTTGTTTGGAGATGTTGAAGAGTTCTGTGCTGAGGATGTGATGAATATGGTTGTATTTATAGATGAAGGTTGTGGTTTTGTTATTAATGGTAATTAAATGATAAGGTTAATTGAAAATTTCTTTTCTAAATTTGAGGCGCCGCGGTTGCGGTTTCAGTGAAAGGATTAATTTGTCCATTCTCATGACTGAGGCTGGCAGAAAAGGACTTGGTTGTTTTTGCTGAAGAGAGCGAAATTGTTGGTTGGTAATATGTTGTGAGATGACCAATATTTAGTATAGCTTATCCATTATTTTCTGTGTTTTATCTTAGTTTAGGAGAGTGAAGAATGCTACGTGATCAATTAGGATTAGGACAATTATCTCTTTCCTTGGTCAATCAAGAGAACATTGACTGGCTGATTACTTACTTAGAATTTTTTGATTGCTTGCTTGGACTATTCTCTAATCTTACCTATAAACTCTTAATTAATTGTTATGCTGGTTCAACAATTTGCAACTTCTTCTTTTGAATTTTTTTTATCTATTAGATTTCTTTTTCCAATTTGTTATGTTATTCTTATCAGTTCCAATGGAACAATTGACTGTGATTACGAAATCAACTATATCTCAACATGTTTGATTACGTTAGCAGGGACGGACATATATCTGCATATGATCTGGTCTTCTTAATAAATTTTTCCCTCTCTTTGTTTTAACAAATTTATTAATTTGTTATGATGTCCCATTACGTACATTTAGAGCCTATTTAGTTTTAACTGCAGTTTTTATCAGTCATCTAAAACTTAATTCTAAAATTCTATCCGGTGCTTGTTTGACCTTGTGACGATGCTCGATATCGGCGATCTCTTCAGATGGCGACGCGTGGCAGATGACGTGTCCCGAAGCTCATAAGAAAGGACCTACAGTGGCCGATCAGACCGCTGCAATGCGCGTCCTACAAACAACCGCTGGCTCACCTCCGAGCCCCTGCATAATTGGCCTCCTCGGCCCTCTCAGCTCGTCTCCGGGCACAAACAGAACCAAGATAGCTCGGTTTTCCCACTCATCCGCGAGCTCTCCCGCCGAGGTCATCTTCCTCGATCTCATTGACCGACCAACAGCACCACTCGCAGGCGCAACTGTCTCACTCCCGCGAATCTCGCCATGCGCTGGATATCCGCCGGCCACATCCCGCGTTCCACGCCATCACGATCCCCCATTAACGAGCCTGCCTCGCCATTAATGGGAGATCCCGCCTATCACGTGGGCGTGACGTCGGGGGCGTAACGGCCGGCGTGATTCTCGCACATGCCTGCCTACTGCCACCGCTATTTAAACCCCTCTTTCAGACGGTTCAAATAAGCCATTTTTACTCCACTAAGCCGTTACTCTGCTCGGATTTCCTTTCTAACTTGACCGTCGGAGGGTCCTCGGTGGTACAACCACTCCGGGACTTCCTTGCAGGTATGTAACATTTCAGAAAAATAAAATATTATTTTTGGAGATTTTTATAATTTAATAATAAATATATTGAATATTTTAATAATGCGGTATAATTAAATACCGATAAATCGGGGGAAAATTTGGAAAATTATAGAAATTACTAAAAAGAGAGTGTTTTATTGGATTTAAGCAAAATATGAAATTTTATGATTAATTATACACTATTTTAATACTAATCGCGATTAAACATTGCTAATCGCGCATTAAGCCGGTTTTGTGCACATGACATGCACCATATCACATTTTTATACTTGTGCATTTTGTTAACCATAACATTTTGCTTTTGGATTTTCATTTGGGTTTTCAAATAAAAGAAAACAAAACAAAACAAAACAAAAGAAAATAATAAAGAATGAGGGATGGGCAAGAGAGAGAGAGAGAGGTGAGGGGTCAATCCAAGACCGTGGCTCCTTGTCCCTTTATTGTTTCTTCTTCATTTCTCTCCCCTCTCTTCTCTCATGGCAGCACCCATCTCCCTCCTCCCTCTAAACACCTCATTTCATCATAAAAAATATCTTAAAACTTCATCCCCACTTCATTAAAAATATGCACAAGCCCTCTAACTGGACCAAGAAAGTTTGCATTTTGGTGCTCTAGGGGGACTCATGAGTGTCAAATGAGGTAATCTCTTCACACTTAGTGTAGTTTTTCATTCACATTAACACATATATGTGTTTAGTTGTGAGTTAGTGCGGTTTAGTGAACATTGAAATTTCCTAGAAGAGGTTATGTGGGATTTTTGAGTTGTGATTGTGTTTATGGACCTTAATGGTGATCTTAAACCCCCCTTGGTGCTAGAAACCCAGACCAAACACAAATACCAAACCTGAAAACCCAAAACAGAATTTGTTCATGTCGGTTTTGTGAGTGTTTAGGGTGTGCAGGGAAATTTGGGATGACCTGAAACATTTATAAGTTAAGCAAACAATACCACAAGCCTAGATTGACCACTACGAGGACACCCTATCAATACGAGACCCCAACCCCCTACAAAATCGAGGAGGCCGGATTTTCATGGGGAGTGGCCGGTCACTTGGTGGGTGAGGGTGCACAGGTTGCTCCCATAGCTCATATACACCTTATATATCACCTCAGTATTGTTTGCTTACTTTGTTTACACCTTAAACAAAATCTGGGGGCACATTAGAGTGTATTTGGTTATGTTTTCCGTATTTTGGAATGTTTGGTTTTGATATTTGTATTCGTATTTAGTTGTTGGATGTTTGTACATCAATGACTAGGGATGATTGGTCGTGTTTTGCATGCGAGACTATAGGTTTTGATTTATGAACGATACGCGTGCCAATTTGGTTTTCGTGCGCTATTTCCATTTACGATGTCTTGTGGTATACATATAGGTACCCTCGAGTGAGTTGGAGCAACAAGGAGGGGCGTTGAGACATCGACATCGGCAAGCAAGAGCAGGTGAGTAGATATATATCTACGGGGGTAGTCGGGTGGATGACGTATAACACTCCCGCAGTTCGTAGTGTAGTGTAGGGTACATATTATATGGATATATTCATATGTTTATTTTGAGATTATGAGTATCTAGATAGACTTTGGGAAGTCATGGATATTTTATTATAATTAGATGATAGTGTCGTTAATTAGTTTAGTCGCGAACCCTAGATTGAGGTTTACATCCACACACACACATTCACACATGTTTACATTGTCTTAATTGTGCGTTTATGGGGATATGAATATACACACACACACAGGTATGGGACTATATATATATGTATATATGTATATATGTATATATATGGATGATGAGAATTTTAGATGGTACTTGGAGATGAGTCGATGAGATTAGGCATGATGCCGTGAGATCGGTGATATGTTTTGGTTCGTATTATGAGATACGACGTGAGCATATAGCTGGCCTTTAGGCGTGTGTTTTCATACACGTATATATATATATATATATATATATATATATATATATATATATATATAGATGGTATCAGTATGTACTAGACTTAGATCAGTACCCCTAATACAGGATATGATGATAACGGAAACCGGATGAATAATGAGATGAATGTGATATTTGACCCGTACCCAGATTTAGGATGCCGTACGATGGATTTACGTACGAGCTATATATTGATGATAGATCCGCACTCTTGACTCGAGGATGTCATAATATATATTGTATTGTATGTGGTACTATTGAGGCGGGATCACCGACTATTATATTTATATGTATCGACTCAGGTTTAGGTGGTTTCCTTACCTTTCGATTAGTCATGTAGTTTACTTATAAATGTTAGACTAGACTCGAGTCATACCTATTTCAAAACTAACGAATCGTGAGTATTTTAAAGACAGGCCAAGGGATTTTACGGATATTTTCAAAAGACGCATCGTTTCTTAAAAACACCGTAGCCCTTAATTTTCTAAACACCATGATTCGTGTTATTTCAAATGGCAGAACTGTATGACATATATATATTGATGTAGATTCTTCACTGTTGCGTTTATTATTCATTTTCCGCATATTCTTGATATTCGCATCGCATTGTATATTTAAATGTGTTTATTGTTATATTAAACCCATGTCGTTAGGACACCAGCACTATTATCGATGATGCGTATGTTCCACGTACACCTGCTTGCCGGTTCACACACTTCATTATCGATAATTGTCATGTCACTACACAGTAAGATTGTTGCATCAGGATATGACTACTTGCGTACATACATATTGTACACCCATACTTGCATACATACATTTTTGCACATACATAAATGATTCTGGCTTGATCTTGGAGATTTGGGAACCGCAAGATATATTTTAAAAACTGGATTCATTTAAAAGAGCGGTTTTCCCTCGATATGTGCATGTTACTGTTCCATGTTGCATGATATACGGATATGCTTACATTTCTGTTATATATCGCATACATCATGCTTTATGACTACACGCATTGGGATATGTTGTTTTCATGAGATTTCTGGATTTTAGAACCGTGGTTATTTCAAAAGAAAGCATGTACTGTTTTAAAAACCCGGTTTCTCTTGATATGATATTTCAGTGCGTCCACCATGAGTTTTATCGGTTCTGATATATACATACCCCATACGATGAGGCGTCATGGGCCGTGTGCGGGTACATGGTGGGGCCCGGAGATACCCCGGGGCAAGAAGATCGATGAACCACGCCGATGAGCCTAACATGAGAATCATACCTACCGGTGACAGTATTTAGACTCGGCGGTTATCGTGGGGATACCGACCGGAGTTATGTACGTATGGATACGTCGAATTGCGAGAGTCGAAGCTGGGCACTCGGGTTTTCGAGATAGCGTATGATACGTACCTATCAGGGCCAGTCGTGGTGACAGCACCTGATAGATCGGTATTCACGTGTCGATGCTGGACACGGGTTTCATGATGTTTCGAGTGCCGATGCTGGGCACTCAGGTTTTCATGGTTTTGATGTGTCGCGATGGACACCCGTTGATTTATATTCTCATGCTTTCATGCATATGCTTTTATGACATTTACATGCATGATGTTGTTGCGTCATTGGTTGACACGTGGACGAGATCCACACGCATACAGGCATTGATTACATAGTTGGATGATATCCACATACTTATAGACTTCATGATATAGTTGACACTGACTTAATGTTGATTGCATTGAGCATACCTCATATTTATGATATGTTGCTACCTGAGACACTAACACGAGCATTTAGTATTACACTTATGTTTAGATATTTACCCTTGCCACCTTTTCATGCTTTAGACTTTATCATATTGAGGATATATATATATATATATATATATATATATATTACTGATCGTTTGATCTAGGATTGAGTCATACATACGATTTCTGCTCTGTGATATTTTCTACTCACGAGTTGGCAACTCAACCCCGTTGTGCCACAGTTTCTTGCAGGTTTTGCCGTACAGGTTCGTTGCGGCTTTCCTGGCATACTGTCCTTTTCTGGATGATTGCTTGGTAGATGGGTTCACTCGCATCGTGACCATCATTGTACTTATTTATTTCAGTTGTATCTAGAAACTCCATCAACCGGACTTGTATATTTGTTAGACTTAGAAGACCAGTTGTTTATTCTTTCGACCTTAGAGTCACGCGTTGTATTATTATGGTTTTCTTGATATTTTGAGTTTCCTTTTGAGTTTTGATTCTCGCCCTTCGGCGTTGTATATTATATTGCTTGCATGGTTGTGACCGTCGATTGACGAAGAGCTAGCTCTCGCTTGGGGATGCCTTTTATCATTGTGCATATATTATTCATGTTGTACCCCGTTTGGGGCCAGTATTTACAAAGGAAACTCTGCCGAAATTTTCAGAAAAGAATTGAGATTTTAAAAATGCATATTTCGGCTTAAGTTATTAAAAACCCTTTGTTTTAAAACATGTTTTCTTCACTTCTTTCTTTAAATGGTTTAGATTTCTGGGATTTCTTGGCTTACTTGAATTGGATGGAGTCCTATAAACTTCATATGATTCAAGTGCCAGTCAGGTGCTATTTTGGGTCGTGACAAATTTGGTATCAAAGCGCTAGGTTAACCTTGGTTCGAGTCTAGGTTTGACTATTCGGAGTCTAGAGCGTTTGTATATATACGGAATCTAGGCTTGACCTTACGGAACTTAGACTTAATCGAGAGGGTATTAGACCCGAACTTTCGTCGCGTAGGTTGAACTTGGTTGATGGAGTAGGTGACTTCAGTAGAATGACGTACCGTGTGTATGTTCCGCGTCATACTTACGATACGCTACTCCGCTTAGGGAGCTTTAGGATGTACATTTTCTTGCACGGTATTATATTCATTCCTATGATCTATCCTCATCGATATTGGTTTATGGTTTTGCTGCCATGATTACACGGGTAGAGAGAGCTACGTCTAGTGTTGCGTCAACACGAGCTCATCACCGACGAGGACTGAGCAGGGCGTGATTCCAGGGACATACGATTGCATAGAGGCGTCGTTTTATTGTGTTTTCGCGCCAGGAGCGTTTGATGGATCGCTTTTACAAGATTACTCGGACGTGCAGATCGGCACCAGAGGATTGAACCACTGATAGAGGCCAGCCAGAATGTGATGACTGTCAATGCACAGATTATTCTTGATGATTGAGATATTGTTCAGCATGTAGATGGATGAGCCAGTTGTTGCAGCGAACGACGAGATATCGCCCAGATGTTGGAGCTATTGCAGTACGGGTTGTACTTAGAGATATGATAGAAGGTCGCTAGTCACCCGAGGATGAATGACTAGGACGTGTGGTTCGTTCGCTTACCCCGATGCGAGGTCATCAGATTGATTGATTCCAGCTAGAGACGACTTCACGCAGGTACGTTGGGAGTCGAAGGAAACGATCGAATGTCAGAAACTCATTTTCCAAGTTTAAAGTATTCGGAAAAACATGCAAGTAATTCCGTGGACCCTCTAGAAGAATGAAAACTTAACTCGACATAATGACCATGGGAACGCTTTTGAACCTTATGATTGGCAGCAGTTCCGCGGTGCCATTAGTGAGGCTTGGGTTTGCCCTTTTACGGTTGGTCCATAGGTACTGTGGTATGTACTTGATACTGTTAAACTATACCCAAGATGATTGAGCTCTTGGGGGATTATGGAACCTTGACAAATCGATCGGAAGGTTCGACGTCATTCAGATGTCATGTGATGGGATACATTGCTTGGGAGACTTCATATACGAGTATAGCAGTGGGAGCGCAGTCCATGCAGCCACGAAGAGACGAGTCCGAAGCAGTCGAAATTAGAGGAAAGTGGAGTAAGGGATTCATACGAGATCTTGATGAGATAGCGTTCAACTCCGCTAACATCATAGATGAGATACGCATGCAGAGGCGTTGTATATGGATATATCTTCCAGAAGGAGCCGCGATGAATATGCAGCCGTTCCGGAACAAGAAACAGATTTAATAAAGGATGATGACTTCCGGGCAGTTCGGCAGAAACGAGATTTGGGAGAGAGCTCAACAGGACCTTTCTGGAATATTATACGAGAAGACTTGGACCCAGGAGTGGTCATTTTATGCACACCCAGCAGGCCAGAGTTTGGCACCGTCGACGAGACATGTTATGAGTGACCACGGCAGTTGGCCAGAGATTCTTAGAGGATGTGCTTGAGCGGGACTATTCCGCCATGCTTGATTTCGGTATTTTGGGCGATCTATTCACATGATTGAGTTTTGATGATTGAGTTTCATGATATTTGTTTTCGTGTACCATGGTATTTATATTTTGTGCATAGTTATTACACTTGAGATATGCTTTATACACCGTTGTGTTGATTTATGATTTGTGCACAGTTATTGCGCTTGATATCGTTTTTGTGCCTTGGCTGCACATGTTTATGATTTCATGGATTTCATACAGTTGGGTTGATTTTGTGCATATGGTACGCATTCGATTTGGTTTTTGCACTCGGCATAGTTCACATATGCTTGTAGTGCATTGATACGTATTTTTGTACACTACAGTTGCACTGTACTTCGATTGATATCATTTGAGATATTGATTTTGATTTCATGCCTAGGGCATGCATATGATTTGACTTATGCTTTCGGCATAGTTTTCATGCACTTTTGGAATTTTGTTTTGCTTTTGTGCACGCTGATGCACATGGTTGTGAGATTATATATCGCGGTATACCTGATTTGGATTGAGGTCTATTGTATACCGTCGATTTCGATTATGATATTGATATCGATTTCGTGCACTCTGTGCATTTGATTTGGATTCTTGCGCATACTTGGGCGCTTGATGCGATTTTGGTGCACGTCAGATGCACTAAATCGAGATTCTTCGTGTATATTAGATGCATCAGATATTGCTGTCAGGTACACTCGTTGCCTATGACAGGTGTTTCGTGCACACCCGTTGCACTTAGATTTTGTTTCTGTGCACATGTATGACACATTTATGGATTTTGATTTCCATGCGCACCAAACGCACGCGGCATTCTTATGCACATTCTGAGATTGATTTTTTTTGGAGCAGTACGTTTTTATGATATTTACTATTTGTTTCCGTACTGAGCAGGACTAGTCCGAGAACAGTACCTGAACATATTTTTTCATGTATTGATAGTTATCGAAGGGATTTCCAAAAAAAAGGGAGCTATAATCTCAGTATTTACCTACGTGTTTGAGATGACACGAAACGTTTAAAAACAAGGAAACCCTTCTAAATTATTTTCAAAACGGCGAGACGTGCATATAAAACAAAGGATATATATACATATAGTTATTTTCTTACAATAAATGTCTGTCACTGTGCCGTGATACGCGCATCGCACAGAAACATGAAAGGTTTGGCATGCATTTCCTTTAGATGTTAACATGTATAGATTTGATGTTTACATGCATAGTTTTGATGTATATCATGTTGGTTTTCGTATTGGATTTGACATTTGTGTCTTCACCATGACTCCGATGATTGCGGGACACTTGACAGAGTTTTGCTTTTGATTGATATACTCGTTTTCATGCGCATGCATCGCGCTACGATATGCTTTATGTATTTATGATTTCGGGACCCCGACGACTTAGTCTTTTACCGAAATGTTTTAGTATTTGAGGGGTTTAAATTTAAATTCGGAGATCGACTTTCTTTAAGGGAGGAAGATTGTAACATTTCAGAAAAATAAAATATTATTTTTAGGGATTTTTATTATTTAATAATAAATATATTGAATATTTTAATAATACGGTATAATTAAATACCGATAAATCAGGGAAAAATTTGGAAAATTATAGAAATTACTAAAAAGAGGGTGTTTTATTGGATTTAAGTAAAATATGAAATTTTAAGATTAATTATACACTATTTTAATGTTAATCGCGATTAAATATCGCTAATCGCGCATTAAGCCGGTTTTGTGCACATGGCATGCATCATATCACATTTTTATACTTGTGCATTTTGTTAACCATGACATTTTACTTCTGGATTTTCATTTGGGTTTTCAAATAAAAGAAAACAAAATAAAATAATAAAGAATGAAGGATGGGCAAGAGAGAGAGAGAGAGGTGAAGGATCAACCCAAGACCATGACTCCTTGTCCCTTCATTATTTCTTCTTCATTTCTCTCCACTCTCTTCCCTCATGGCAGCACCCATCTCCCTCCTCCCTCTAAACACCTCATTTCATCATCAAAAACACCTTAAAACTCCATCCCCACTTCATTAAAAATGTGCACAAGCCCTCTAGCTACACTTTGGACCAAGAAAGTTTGCATTTTGGTGCTCTAGGGGGATTCATGAGTGTCAAATGAGATAATCCCTTCACACTTAGTATAGTTTTTCATTCACTTTAACGCATATATGTGTTTAGTTGTGAGTTAGTACAGTTTAGTGAACATTGAAATTTCCTAGAAGAGCTTATGTGGGATTTTTGAGCCGTGGTTGTGTTTGCGGACCTTAATGGTGACCTTAACACCCCCTTGGTGCTAGAAAACTAGACCGAACACAAATACCAAACCTGAAAATCCAAAATAGAATTTGTTCATGTCGGTTTTGTGAGTGTTTAGGGTGTGCAGGGAAATCTGGGATGACCGGGAATATTTATAAGTTTAGCAAACAATACCACAAGCCTAGATGACCACTACGAGGACACCCAACCAATACGAGACCTCAACCCCCTACAAAACCAAGGAGGCCGGATTTTCATGAGGAGTGGTTGGCCACTTGGTGGGTGAGGGTGCCCAGGTTCCCCCCATTGCTCATATACACCCTATATATCACTCCAGTATTGTTTGCTTACTTTGTTTACACCTTAAACAAAATCTAGGAGCACATTAGAGTGTTTTTGGTTATGTTTTCCGTATTTTGGAATGTTTGGTTTTGATATTTGTTTTCGTATTTAGTTGTTGGATGTTTGTACATCAATGACTAGGGATGATTGGTCGTGTTTTGCATGCGAGACTATAGGTTTTGACCTATGAACAATACGTGTGCCGATTTGGTTTTCGTGCGCTATTTCCATTTACGATGTCTTGTGGTATACATGTAGGTACCCTCGAGTGAGTTGGAGCAACCAGGAGGGGCGCGACGACATCGACATCGGCAAGTAAGAGCAGGTGAGTAGATATATATCTACGGGGGAAGTCGGGTGGATAGCGTATAGTACCCCCGCAGTTCGTAGTGTAGTGTAGTGTACATATTATATGGATATATTCATATGTTTATTTTGAGATTATGAGTATCTAGATAGACTTTGGGAAGTCATGGATATTTTAGTATAATTAGATGATAGTGTCGTTAGTTAGTTTAGTCGCGAACCTTAGAATGAGGTTTACACCCACACGCACACACTCACACATGTTTACATTGTCTTACTTGTGCGTTTATGGGGATATGTATACACACACACACATAGGTATGGGACTATACACACACACACACACACACATATACATGGATGATGAGGATTTTAGATGGTATTGGAGATGAGTCAATGAGATTAGGCATGATGCCGTGAGATCGGTGATATGTTTTGGTTCGTATTATGAGATACGACATGAGATTATAGCGGGCCTTTAGGCGTGTGTTTTCATATATATATATATATATATATATATATATATATATATATATATATATATATGGTATCAGTATGTACTAGACTTAGATCAGTACCCCTAATACAGGATATGATGATAACGGATACCAGATGAATAATGAGATGAATGTGATATTTGACTCGTACCCAGATTTGGGATGCCGTACGACGGATTTACGTATGAGCTATTTATTGATGATAGATCCGCACTCTTGACTCGAGAATGTCATAATACATATTGTATCGTATGTGATACTATTGAGGCGGGATCACCGACTATTATATTTATATGTATCGACTCAGATTTAGGTGGTTTCCTTACCTTTCGATTAGTCCTGTAGTTTACTTATAGATGTTAGACTAGACTCGAGTCATACCTATTTCAAAACTAACGAATCGTGAGTATTTTAAAGACATGCCAAGGGATTCTACGGATATTTTCAAAAGACGCATCTTTTCTTAAAAACACCGTAGCCCTTATTTTTCTAAACACCACGATTCGTGTTATTTCAAATGGCAGAACTGTATGACATATATATTGATGTAGATTCTTCACTGTTGCGTTTATTATTCATTTTCCGCATATTCTTGATATTCGCATCGCATTGTATATTTAAATGTGTTTATTGTTATATTAAACCCATGCTGTTAGGACACCAGCACCATTATTAATGATGCGTATGTTCCACGTACACCTGCTTGCCGGCTCACACACTTTATCATCGATAATTGCCATGTCACTACACAATAGGATTGTTGCATCAGGATATGACTACTTGCGTGCATACATATTGTACACCCATACTTGCATACATACATTTTTGCACATACATAGATGATTCTGGCTTGATCTTGGAGATTTGGGAACCACAAGATATATTTTAAAAACTGGATTCATTTAAAAGAGTGGTTTTCCCTCGATATGTGCATGTTACTGTTCCATGTTGCATGATATACGGATATGCTTACATTTCTGTTATATATCGTATACATCATGCTTTATGACTACACGCATTGAGATATATTATTTTCATGAGATTTCTGGATTTTAGAACCGTGGCTATTTCAAAAGAAAGCATGTACTGATTTAAAAACCCGGTTTCTCTTGATATGATATTTCAGTGCGTCCACCATGAGTTTTATCGGTTCTGATATATACATACCCCATACGATGAGGCGTCATGGGCCGTGTGCGGGTGTTGGTGGGGCCCGGAGGTACCCGGGGCAAGAAGATCGATGGACCACGCCGATGAGCCTAACATGAGAATCATACCTACCGGTGACAGTATTTAGACTCGGCGGTTATCGTGGGGATACCGACCGGAGTTATGTACGTATGGATACGTCGAATTGCGAGAGTCGAAGCTGGGCACTCGGGTTTTCGAGATAGCGTATGATACGTACCTATCAGGGCCAGTCGTGGTGACAGCACCTGATAGATCAGTATTCACATGTCGATGCTGGATACGGGTTTCATGATGTTTCGAGTGTCGATACTGGGAACTCAGGTTTTCATGATTTTGATGTGTCACGATGGACACCCGTTGATTTATATCCTCATACTTTCATACATATGCTTTTATGATATTTATATGCATGATTTGTTGCGTCATTGGTTGACACGTGGACGGGATCCATACGCATACAGGCATTGATTACATAGTTGGATGATATCCATATACTTATAGACTTCATGATATAGTTGACACTGACTTCATGTTGATTGCATTGATCATACCTCATATTTATAATATGTTGCTATCTGAGGCACTAACACGAGCACTTAATATTACACTTATATTTAGATGTTTACCCTTGCCACCTTTTCATGCTTCAAACTTTATCATATTGAGGATATATATATATATATATATATATATATATATATATATATATTACTGATCGTTTGACCTAGAATTGAGTCATACATACGATTTCTGCTCTGTGATGTTTTCTACTCACGAGTTGGCAATTCACCCCCGTTTTGCCACAGTTTCTTACAGGTTTTGCCGTACATGTTCGTTGCGGCTTTGTTGGCACACTGTCCTTTTCCGGATGATTGCTTGGTAGGTGGGTTCACTCGCATCGTGACCACCATTGTACTTTATTTATTTCAGTTGCATCTGGAAACTCCATCAACCAGACTTGTATATTTATTAGACTTAGAAGACCAGTTGTTTATTCTTCGACCTTAGAGTCGCGCGTTGTATTATTATGGTTTTCTTGATATTTTGAGTTTCCTTTTGAGTTTTGATCCCCGCCCTTCGGCGTTGTATATTATATTGCTTGCGTGGTTGTGACCGTCGATTGACGAAGAGCTAGCTCCCGCTAGGGGATGCCTTCTATCATTGTGCATATATTATTCATGTTGTACCCCGTTTGGGGCCAGTATTTACAAAGGAAACTCTGCCGAAATTTTCAGAAACAACTTGAGATTTTAAAAATGCATATTTTGGCTTATGTTATTAAAAACCCCTTGTTTTAAAACATATTTTCTTCACTTCTTTCTTTAAATGGTTTAGATTTTTGGGATTTCTTGGCTTACTTGAATTAGATGGGGTCCTATAGACTTCATATGATTCAAGTGCCAGTCACGTGCCATTTCGGGTCGTGACAAGGTAGCTCGGCCCAAACAACCTCAAACCCATTGAGATCCACACGCTACAGGCCCTTCGGCGTTGTAGATCGACCCGACCCGCTTGCTTGAACCTGTTTAACTCTTATTTATAGATTACCTCGACTTGTTGCATGGATTAGTGCATCTCATAATTTAGTATATACTGGTATTTTATCTAATATCGCATCTTTTGCATATAACAATTTAAATCACGTAAAATAAATTAAAATTGCATTTCATGGCCTGCATGATACCCCTAACCCTGTGGTAGCATCGTTGTATCGTGTTCTCGTTCCGTTCAGTGAAACGGACGTGTTTGGATGGCTACGCGCACGTACGTGCGTTCATTCTTGGGGGTATGCTTTTCTGTTACAAAATCCTTCATTTTAATTTTTGGAACTTATTAATAATTTTCGTATTTCAAATCCAAAATTTTGGACTCGACCCGGACGCATTTCTGAATTATTTTGTATCCCGCCAAATTTTAATTATTCTTAAATTCCTTTAATTCATTAAATATTTTCTTAACAGCCCAGATTTCTTTTACAACTAAAGAAAATATTTTAACAATTAAAATATTTTTAAACTTTCTCTCAACCAATCCCAGTCCCCCTTTTGTACTGGGCCCCACCATCACCGAACCTCTCTCTTTTCTTTTGTCATTCTCTTTCTCTCTCCTTTCTCTCTATTCTCTCTTCTCTCTCCCCAGGTGTCTCTCTCTCACCTCACTAAAATCCAAATTTCTTTCTCCTCTCGCACTCTCTCTCTCATCTCGATCTCTTTTTCTCTCTCCCTCTCTCTCTCATCTCGATCTCTTCTCTCCTTCTCTCTCTCTCTCTTAGTTCTTTCTCTCTCCTTCTTTATATCATTCTTTATTTTTAAACAGTATACAAAAAGAACACCACGCCTCACTCTCTCCTCCTTCATCCTATTTTTCCTTCTTGCCTTCGTCTTTCTCCTTGGAGCCCTCGCTCGCCCCACGTCGCCGGTCCCGATCTCGTCACCTTCCTCTTCTCCTTTCCTCTTCTCCTCTCCTCTTCCCTCTCCACCGACTGCAACCCACATTCCCAGGAAGCCGAGTCTCTCTCTTCCCTGCACCCAAAGCAAACCCATTCCAGTGAACCCTAACCCCAGCCGCCTCCATCGTCGTCGTCGCCGTCGTCTAACCCTCGCTCTCGTCTTCATCTCCTCGACCTCCTCCATTCTTTACTCGTCTCCCTGTGAACACTGGCAACACACCCGCACATCTGACCCCGAGCCTGTGACCCTTGCAACTCGCGCCGGCACCCATCGCCGGAGCTCCTTTAACCCCGACGACTTCACTTCGTCGTCGCCTCTTTCTTCTCCTCTTCTCCTTATATACTTCCTCCTCTCTCCTCTTTCCCTGCAACTCAACCCTATCACCATCATTTTCCAGATCAACCCTGCTGCTTTACTGGAACCATCGTCCCCGGAGCTCCGACGATCTCGTCGCTGACTCCACAACCCTCTCCCTTTCCTCTCCTCCTCTGCCAGTGACTCCAGCCACCAAGAATCTCGCGCACATGCACACCTGGACCCATAAACCGAGCCTGCACATTCTCATATCGCCGGAGTTGATCGCTGTCGTCGATCTCGCTCTCGTTTCCCGACTCCAGTGCGCCCAGTGAGTAGTTCCCTTCTTCCCCAATCTCATTCTCCTCTTTTCTTTCCCTTCCTTCTTCTTTCTCTTCCTTGTGCTCTTTCTTTATGTATTTTGTCCTTATAGCCCGCCGGAATACGGTCGTGCCGACGACAATCCCGACAACCCAGTGAGCGTTCTTGACCCGTGTGATCCCCTTGTGCGTGGTTTGGGTTCATTCCATGTACCGTGCGCGCGTCGTGACTTTTCCCGCCGACACGTGACGTTCCGTATACCGCTTCGTGATCCGGCCAAGGCAAGTGAAACTTGCTACATGCTATTTAAATCACTATATATGCTATTCAAATTATTATATCCCCATTTTGAGTGCACGTTAAACCTGTAGTTTACATTTAATACCATAATTTCCATTTAATATTTCGACGTCCCGTTATATCATTTTAGATTCATAACTCGAACATATCAAGTTGCATTTAATTCTATTATACAGAGTACCCACATTCATATTTGAATCATATAACGATTAATTGCATAGTCCACAGTACCCCTTTTATATTTTTATACCCTGTGCAACACCCGTTTGCATCCAACTAACCTGTTTTATACATATTATTGCATCCATTTAACCCTTTTACATATACTTGCATCAAGCGGTCTTTTAATACATGATAGTGTGATTTTAATATTCTATGTTCATTTAAGATATGATACTTCATGTTGGAACTATAACCCTGACTCTAATTGATGACTGTACATCCATATAGTTTAGTCTGGACTTATTTGCATATCATATTACATGTTCCAGTTTGTTGTTCTATTCGTACACATGCTTGTTCTGTATACCTATGCTTATGCTAGTTGATTACGAGCACCCACATGATATCTTATATACCCTGACATGACTTGTTACACCTACTACCTGACCCGACATGGTACCGTACACTCTTGACATGACATGACACCTATATACAGTACCTGACCTGACCTGATGTACCATGGCTTGACCTGTTACCTGATCTTGTGTCTAATGCCAACAAACCTGACTTGTTGTCCTTATGGACCGTTCCTGTTGTCTATCCAGAAAAACCTGTACCTGTCTGATCCTGTGTTGGCATTAGATCTAAATTATTTAAATACTTGACTTGAATACACAACCTGGGGGTACGGGGAAATCAATGATGAAATTTGACTTGTAACTCGATAGTGTGCTACCTTTACCGATCAGTTTTAGAGGCTGGGCTAGCCTTGGGATGATGCCGCTAACATCATCCATCGTTATCCATTACCTTTTAGAGGTTAGGCCAGCCTTGGGATGATGCCATGGACATCATTCATCTTTACCCTTTTCCTTTTAGTGCCTAGCGGCATGTCTCGGTTTCAGCCCGAGAGTCTTAGACCGTGATCCCGAGCACGCACGGGATACTATTGAGTTACATTGATGATTCATCAAATTGATTTTAAGGACTTGAGAGTATTTAACCCAATAGACCAGTTTAGATTACTCACTGCACACTACCTGTCACTGCCCTGATTTATATTACTGTTATAATTGCTTTACCTTTTATGATTATACTTGCATGTCTTTCTACCCGGTTTATATATTATTGCTTGATGTTATGACGCGCTGAAGTCTGGGTTTTGTATGGCCCAGATTCTCTACCTTTGTTGCAGACTGATCAGGAGTATTGCCGCTGTTAGACCGAGCGGTGAAGATCCTATCGGTATACAGTTTTACTTTCCAGGTGGTTCATTTATTGTATCTTTTGCTTCCGCATATTATCATTTCTTGACTCTTTTATTCTGGCTTATGGACATGTACTAGATAGTTTATTTTACTTTCCTGTTCTTGATATTTCTACAGCCGTAATGTGACTGTGGAGGGATTTTTCCTATCCACAGGTAGCATGGTTGGATATGTCGTGTGCCCATCTTAGCGTACTCTGGGAAGCGGGGCATGACATGGTTCTTTTGGTATCAAAGCCATGGGATATAGGTTAAACGAGTTTGATTCTTTTGTAGTTGGGTATTGGACCCAATACACGAATCAGAATACTCGTGATTAGAAACATGTCCTGCCAGATTGTTATCGTGACTCTTGAATCATATCTTCCTCTTGATTCTTATCTTGACGATATGCAAACAACTTTGCATCTCGGCTTGAAACCTTTTGGTTCTCTATTGGTTCTTCCTGTTCTTTGATTCTGATACTAGGATTCGGGCGACTTGAGTGGAGTTATGTAATTGTACCCTTGAACTGTAGCATGGTTACAATGCGGTACTCTATTTAAGTAACTTGGAGTTCTGGTTTTGATTCACTTCCTTGTTCCATGGTCGTTATATTGCCTTGTTTCTCTTGCTTTCCAGTTCACGTTTTATCGCAAGCTTGTATCCTATTTACCGTGCTTATCTTCTTCAGTGTTTGGCTTCAGGTGAAATCGTTTCGGGGATCCTACTTGTTCATGTCTTTACCGCATTAGAATTATTCAATTTTGGTGCATTCCTTGTTTGTTGTTGTCTTGAGAATGAATTTTCTCGGCACTTTCCACGCTCATATTGATTGTAGAGCAAAGAAAGCGAATTTCCAGATTCCCGGACATCCGGAGTTTGTATTTGCTGAAGGAAGCAGTTCTGTCGGGCCAGTCGAGTTTAGGGCTAGGCCGATAACTAATGTTCTTTCGTCAATGGAAGTTGATAAAGATGAAGCGCCAGCTGTAGTTCGAGATTTCATAGACGTGTTCGAGGACATATCAGGCTTACCACTGAAGCGAGACGTGGAGTTCGCGATTGATCTTGTTCCTGGTGCAGCGCTAATCTCAAAGGCGTATTATCCAATGGCACCAATGGAGTTGGAAGAAGTCAAGAAGCAGGTTGCTGAATTACTTGAGAAGGGTTGGATTCACAGCAGTAGCTCACCTTGGGGAGCTCCAGTTCTTCTAATAAAGAAGAAGATGTCACAAGAAAGATGTGCATCGATTATCGAGAATTAAACCGGGTGATTATTAAGAACAAGTACCCGATCCTTCGCATTGGCGAATTGTTCGAGCAGCTTAGTGGCGCGAGTGTATTCTCGAACCTGGATTTGCGATCCGGATATTATCAGGTCCGAGCTAAATCAGAAGATATTTGCAAGACTGCGTTCCGAACTCGGTATGGACATTACGAGTATTTAGTGATGCCTTCGGAGTAACGAATGCACCGGCGATATTTATGGACTTGATGAACCGAATCTTTCCCCGTTCTTGGACCAGTTTATAATGGTGATCATCGATGATATTCTGGTCTACTCAGGAAGCAAGGAAGAGCATGTAGAACACTTGAAGACCGCACTGCAGATATTGAGGCAAGAAAAATTGTATGCAAAGATGAGCAAGTGCGAGTTTGGCTTGAAGAAGTAAAGTTTGGGCATAACGTAGCTGGAGGTGGCATCGCCGTGTATCCAGGGAAGATTGCAGCAGTTCAAGACCGGTCGATTCCGAAGAACGTTCTAGGGATCAGAAGTTTTCTTGGGCTGCAGGATACTACAGAAGGTTCGTGGGAAATTCGCTCGTTTGGCTGAGCCTTGATCAAGCTTACGCGTAAGGAGGTACCGTTTGTATGGACGGATAGGTATGCGTCAGCTTTTGAGGCGTTGAAACAGAGGTTGATAACCGCACCTGTTTTAACCGTACCAGACAGTTCCGGAGGATTGGTGATTCACAGCGATACATCTGGAAAAGATTGGGTTGTGTTTGATGCAGCATGGAAAGGTTATAGCCTACACATCGAGACAATTGAAGATCCATGAGAAGGATTAACCTACTCATGATTTGGAGCTAGCAGCTGTGATTTTCATTTTGAAGCTTTGGAAACACTACTTATTGGGCAAAGGGTCGAAGTATTCACCGATCAGGAAAGCCTAAAGTACGTGTTCACACAGAAAGAGCTTAACATGAAGCAGCGTAGATGGTTGATGCTGGACTTCGAACAAACTCATTGGTTCTTGAAGAGGGTTCGTTACGGTATGGTAGTCGTTGTGTGTGCCAAAATGAGACATCCGCGAAGAAGTTATGAAGGAGGCGTACAGTTCCGCATATTCCGTACATCCAGGAGGCACAAAAATGTACGGCAGCATTTCTGGTAGGAAGGCATGAAACGGGAGATTGCCCGCTTCGAAGCAAGTGCTTGGTGTGTCAGCAAGTTAAGGCTGAACATCAAAAAGTTGCTGGTTTATTGCAACCACTTCCGATTCCTCAATAGAAGTAGGAACATATAACCATGGATTTCATGACAGCTTTACTGCGGAGTCCAAAGGGCAACAATGCAGTTTGGGTGATTGTTGATCGATTGACCAAGACAGCTCATTTCATACCATTTCGAGTTGGTCAATCAACAGAAGCTTTGGCAGAAAGGTACATGCAGGAAATTGTAAGATTACATGGTGTACTAGTGAACATCGTGTCCGACCGTAACCCCGTTTCTTATCACACTTCTGAAGGAGCTTACAGGAAAGTTTGGTGGTTTGATTGAAGTTTGGCACAGCGTATCATCATCAGACCGATGGCCAGCTGGAAAGAACGATCCAAACTCTTAAGGACATGTTGAGAGCTTGCATGTTAGACTTCAAGAGTTCATAGGAGGATTAGCTACACTTGGTGGAGTGTCGTACGACAACAGCATTATATGGTCGCGAGTGTCGTTCACCTGTTTGTTGGTACGATATTGGAGAACGAAGATGGTTGGGATCGAATTTGATCGTGCAGACGATGGAGAAAGTTAACACTATCCGGAATCATGTGAAAGCAGCACAGGACTGACAGAAGAGTTGGGCAGTCACATCGAGAAGATCTCTGGAGTTCGCTGTTGGTAATCCGGTATTCTTAAGGATATCACCGACTTGAGGGGTGATTCGTTTCGGAGGTCGAAAGAGTTTAGTCCTCGATTTGTTGGACCTTTTGAGATTTTGAGCGTGTTGGAGAAGTGGCATATCGTTTGGTGTTATTACAATCTTTGGAGAATGTTCATGACGTGTGTTACGTACCTTAACTCCGTAGGTATGGTCGAGATGAAACACATGTGTTGGATCATTCGGAGCAGACTACGAGAAGATTTAACCTTTGAGGAGCGACCGATGTCAATTGTGGATCGAAGAGAAAAAGTTCTTAAGAACAAAATTATCCCTCTTGTACTTGTTTCTTGGAGTAATCGCTCGCATGGAGAACCAACTTGGGAATGAGAAGATGGAATCCGACAGAAGTTTCCACATCTACTCTTGAAATTTCTTGTTGTTTATCCTATCTTGTTCTTGGAATTTCGAGGACGAAATTCTTTTGTAGTTGGGTATAATGTAACACCCGAATTCATTTATACCAATTCCAGTTTCCGTATCTACCTATCCATGGTCCTTCTTGATTTAGCGTGTTTGGGTGCGAATGATATTTTGACATATTATTTCGCATTCAACCCGATCCGCTTGCTTGAACCTGTTTAACTCTTATTTATAGATTACCTCGATTTGTTGCACGGACTAGTGCATCTCATAATTTAGTATATACTGGTATTTTAACTAGTATCACATCTTTTGCATATAACAATTTAAATCACGTAAAATAAATTAAAATTGCATTTCATGGCCTGCATGATACCCCTAACCCTATGGTAGTATCGTTGCATCGTGTTCTCGTTCCGTTCAGTGAAACGGACGTGTTTGGATGGCTACGCGCACGTACGTGCGTTCGTTCTTGGGGGTATGCTTTTCTGTTACAAAATCCTTCATTTTAATTTTTGGAACTTACTAATAATTTTCGTATTTCAAATTCAAAATTTTGGACCCGACCCGGACGCATTTCTGAATTATTTTGTATCCCGCCAAATTTTAATTATTCTTAAATTCCTTTAATTCATTAAATATTTTCTTAACAGCCCAGATTTCTTTAACAACTAAAGAAAATATTTTAACAATTAAAATCTTTTTAAATTTTCTCTCAACCAATCTCAATCCCCCTTTTGCACTGGGCCCCACCACCACCGAACCTCTCTCTCTCTTCTTTTCTCCTTCTCTTTCTCTCTTCTTTCTCTCTATTCTCTCTTCTCTCTCCCCACGGTGTCTCTTTCTCTCACCTCACTAAAATCCAAATGTCTTTCTCCTCTCGCACCCTCTCTCTCTCTCATCTCGATCTTTCTTTCTCTCTCCCTCTCTCTCTCATCTTGATCTCTTCTCTCCTTCTCTCTCCCTCTCAGTTCTTTCTCCCTCCTTCTTTATATCATTCTTTATTTTTAAACACTACACAAAAAGAACACCACGCCTCTCTCCCCTCCTTCATCTCATTTTTCCTTCTCGCCTTCGTCTTTCTCCTTGGTGCCCTCGCTCGCCCCACGTCGTCGGTCCCGATCTCGTCACCTTCCTCTTCTCCTCTCCTCTTCCCTCTCCACCGACTGCAACCCACATTCCCAGGAAGCCGAGTCTCTCTCTTCCCTGCACCCAAAGCAAACCCATTCCAGTGAACCCTAACCCCAGCCGCCTCCATCGTCGTCGTCGCCGTCGTCTAACCCTCGCTCTCGTCTTCATCTCCTCGACCTCCTCCATTCTTTACTCGTCTCCCTGTGAACACTGGCAACACACCCGCACATCTGACCCCGAGCCTGTGACCCTTGCAACTCGCGCCGGCACCCATCGCCGGAGCTCCTTTAACCCCGACGACCTCACTTCGTCGTCGCCTCTTTCTTCTCCTCTTCTCCTTATATACTTCCTCCTCTCTCCTCTTTCCCTGCAACTCAACCCCATCACCATCATTTTCCAGATCAACCCTGCTGCCTTACTGGAACCATCGCAGCTGGAGCTCCGACGACCTCGTCGCTGACTCCACAACCCTCTCCCTTTCCTCTCCTCCTCTGCCAGCGACTCCAGCCACTAAGAATCTCGCGCACATGCGCACCTGGACCCAAAAACCGAGCCTGCACATTCTCATATCACCGGAGTTGATCGCTGTCGTCGATCTCGCTCTCGTCTCCCGACTCCAGTGCGCCCAGTAAGTAGTTCCCTTCTTCCCCAATCTCATTCTCCTTTTTTCTTTCCTTTCCTTCTTCTTTCTTTTTCTTGTGCTCTTTCTTTATGTATTTTGTCCTTGTAGCCCGCCGGAATACGGTCGTGCCGACGATAATCCCGACGACCCAGTGAGCGTTCTTGACCCGTGTGATCCCCTTGTGTGTGGTTTAGGTTCATTCCATATACCGTGCGCGCGTCGCGACTTTTCCCGCCGACGCGTGACGTTCCGTATACCACTTCGTGATCCGGCCAAGGCAAGTGAAACTTGCTACATGCTATTTAAATCACTATATATGCTATTCAAATTATTATATCCCCATTTTGAGTGCACGTTAAACCTGTAGTTTACATTTAATACCATAATTTCCATTTAACATTTCGACGTCCCGTTATATCATTTTAGATTCATAACTCGAACCTATCAGGTTGCATTTAGTTCTATTATACAGAGTACCCACATTCATATTTAAATCATATAACGATTAATTGCATAGTCCACGGTACCCCTTTTATATTTTTATACCCTGTGCAACACCCGTTTGCATCCAACTAACCTGGTTTATACATATTATTGCATCCATTTAACCCTTTTACATATAGTTGCATCAAGCGGTCTTTTAATACATGATAGTGTGATTTTAATATTCTATGTTCATTTAAGGTATGATACTTCATGTTGGAACTATAACCCCGACTCTAATTGATGACTGTACATCCATATAGTTTAGTCTGGACCTATTTGCATATCATATTACATGTTCCAGTTTGTTGTTCTATTAGTACACATGCTTGTTCTGTATACCCATGCTTATGCTAGTTGATTACGAGAACCCACATGATATCATGTATACCCTGACATGACTTGTTACACCTACTACCTGACCCGACATGGTACCGTACACTCTTGACATGACATGACACCTATATACAGTACTTGACCTGACCTGATGTACCATGGCTTGACCTGTTACCTGATCTTGTGTCTAATGCTAACAAACCTGACCTGTTGTCCTTATGGACCGTTCCTGTTGTCTATCCAGACAAACCTGTACCTGCCTGATCCTGTGTTGGCATTAACTCTAGATTATTTAAATACTTGACTTGAATACACAACCTGGGGGTATGGGGAAATCAATGATGAAATCTGACTTGTAACTCGACATTGTGCTACCTTTATCGATCAGTTTTAGAGACTGGGCCAGCCTTGGGATGATTTCGCTGACATCATCCATTGTTATCCATTACCTTTTAGAGGCTAGGCCAGCCTTGGGATGATGCCATAGACATCATTCATCTTTACCCTTTTCCTTTTAGTGCTTAGCGGCATGTCTCGGTTTCAGCCCGAGAGTCTTAGACCGTGATCCCGGGCACGCACGGGATACTATTGAGTTACATTGATGATTCATCAAATTGATTTCAAAGACTTGAGAGTATTTAACCCAATAGACCAGTTTAGATTACTCACTGCACATTACCTGTCACTGCCCTGATTTATATTGCTGTTACAATTGCTTTACCTTTTATGATTATTCTTGCATGTCTTGCTACCCGGTTTATATATTATTGCTTGATGTTATGACGCGCTGACGTCTGGGTTTTGCATGGCCCAGATTCTCTACCTTTGTTGCAGAATGATCAGGAGTATTGCCGCTGTTAGACCGAGCAGTGAAGATCCTATCGGTATGCAGTTTTACTTTCCAGGTGGTTCATTTATTGTATCTTTTGCTTCCGCATATTATCATTTCTTGACTTTTTTATTCTGGCTCATGGACATGTACTAGATAGTTTAGTTTACTTTCCTATTCTTGATATCTCTACAGCCGTAATGTGACTGTGGAGGGATTTTTTCTATCCACAGGTAGTATGGTTGGCTATATCGCGTGTCCATCTTAGCGTACTATGGGAAGCGGGGTGTGACAGGATGGTCGGTGATATAGGAATACTCCACTAAATTTTTCTCTCTAGAATCTTGCTCAAATATGGGAGCAAGAAGAAGAGGAAGATGGAGAAGATGAAGCATGAACTATAGAGCTCAAGTGAGAAAGTCAAGAAAAAACATCAAGTGTTGAAATGATGATGGTTTGCTCTTTTTCAACCATACATGAATAGCGCACCCAAATGATTTAATTATTTTTAAAAGAAAACCATGCCTCTCTACAATTTTGTAGCCATGCTTCATTGTCTCTAACTTTACACCTCATTTCCCATTTAATTTTCTAAATAGAAAATTAAATATGAGATGTCCTTCTAGAAGCATTGCTGTATAAATACGGAACACTTCACCTCGTATATGTCTCGCTACATATACGCGTATCTGTATAAAAAAACGGATAGCACAAAAGAGAGAAAATAAATAGTGAACGATAATACTAAAATACATGTATCAAAATACATATATAAATTATTAAATCAAAACCTGATTTAATAATCGGGCTTAATCCTAAGCCGGCTAGTATTATCAACCGTCCGATTAAAGTTCGTATACTACGTACACATATTTAATCGGATCCCTGCACGTATCACCGTACGGCTCCTACATCTGTCGCCTGAACAGGGAAAACCCTCTGTGTGAGACTCTAAAGACTCGATAATACGCTGGCAGTGGATTTAACCACAAGCATGTCAGCGGCATTAGCTGTACATAACGGCTACCCAGGTAGTCATCGAAAAGGGGATCGACAATCAAGCGTGTCCTTATCTTACTGAGCTTGAACGTGACAATCTTCGTACTGTCCGGTCTCTTCGTTAAAGAGTATCACATATCGGGTCTAGGGGGTGGATAACGTCAGACTCCTACTAACCCGATAAGTCGTGTCTGAGTCTAGCTCATCACCAAGTGAGATACTATTGATCAACTATCAGTAAATCTCCCCTACCGTGATCACGGATTTCTGGTGATAGCCAACCGAATACAGCGCGACATCGACTCCTGATACTAGGAGAGACGAATCCCTGACAGTCGACCACCGCCTCCATGTGGCTCGAGACTGTACCCAACTAAAACCTGTTTGCACGACTCCTTTGAGCCGTGGTAGGGTAGTAATCAAAGTACAGTGGGAACTCACACGAGACAAATGAAGACTTCAGGTCAAAAGACTAACCTATACTCATGCCATATGAGAACTTCCATCTGACGATAGGTATAATACCATCTAGAAGTTCTCGGTAAGTCCGTCCAGTGTACTCACCTCCAGTGGGCACATGTATACTATCTTAGGTGTCATAACACCAATGTCTTATGAGACCGGCCACTGCCCCTTGTCGGGGGCTCGAACTGTATACACCAGTCTACTCCGGAATATCGATGCCCTGTCTCGATACTCCCATGACTAGGGTCATTTAAGAATGTGCTTATGGACAATCCAGCTCCTACATATATGATCGTCATCATAATACTGATCGTCAAGCAACAATCCTACGGGCTTCATCAATGATGAAAATAAACTAGATAGGATACTATCCTTCATCAACGATGAAGATAAATCAGATGACATACTATCATCTCGATTTGAGTATCTTTAGCATAATAATAGTAATAGTAATAGTAATTGAAATAATAATAATAATTGATTTTATAATTTGTTAATCTATATAGATTTGGATTTTATACATAATTCTATACCTATATATATATATATATATATATATATATATATATATATAATAACCTATATATCTATATAAATTTAGATTTTTGCTATTAATACCTGCCTTATATTCTTGGCTATATTTTAACAATAATAATAAAATAAATATAGTAATATTAATAGTAGTAATAATAATAATCTATATAATAATGATAATTAATTTTATAATTTGTTAATCTATATAGATTTGGGTTTTATCCACACACACACAAAAATAATATATATATATATATATATATATATATATATATATATATATATATATATTTGCCATTAATACCTGTCTTATATTCTTGGCTATATTTTAACAATAATAATAAAATAATAATAGTAATAGTATTAGTAACAGTAACAGTAACAACAACAACAACAATGATAATAATAATTGATTTTATAATTTTCTAATCTCTATATATTTGGGTTTTATCCATAAATCTATATCTACCTATGTATACAAAATTAATAAATAATAATTTATTTTATTGTTAGTTATTAATCTATATAGATTTGGGTTTTTACCATAAATACCTCATTTAGGAAGATTTAAAAAAATAAATGAGAAGTGTTTAATAATTAATAATAATAATATTATTAATATATTTTAAAATTTTTGAATTTAGAATAATGAAATAACCGTGCAATGCACGGGCCTTAAAAACCCGGTATGAATAACTTTTAGGTATTTTTTGCGATATTTTGTTGAAATTTATTTCAAGATATATTCCAACTTTTCCGGTACTTCTACGCATCCAAGAAGCCCTTGCAACATTTTTTTTTTATGTAAAATAATACCTTACAACATAAAATACATGTTTCTTCAAGTGCCGAAAGTATCATCATATAGAAATGTTTTTCGTATCAAGATAGTAGGAAAAAGATTCCCCACCAACCCTCCTATTCGACCGTCTTGTTGGGATAAGATATATTACATTGATGAGTAATTATTCGGTGTGGCGGTTATAATATATCAGCACAAAAAAAACTGAGAAGAAGAGAGATGAAAAGTTTTGGCAATCTTCAAATAGCTTGTTGGGTCGTGTTTTTATATTTTTATATTTTTCATGACCACAAATGCCTCCTGTACCAATCTTGGTAATGTATTTTTCAAAGTTCCTGAAAATAAAAATATTCATGATATATGATGCACCGTCCACTCAATCAACAACAGTCCAGCTGCATATATGGCTGTGTTTTTATATAGCACGTGTCTATATGCATAGTGAGTCGTGGAGTTTGTGTACAATTTTTTGGTCATATTTGGATGAATATCATCACATGTCATATATATATATATAATTGGCTGTGGTCCCCTGTTGTTTTCGCAAAATGGTGCATCTGGGCAATGGGGGATTGGGGAGAGAGATTCCCATGCTTTGTGATTGGAGAAAGTGGGCCATGCTCACCTTTTGCATAGGCATAGCATTATCTTTATATATAACAAAAAACAAAAACAAAAACAAAAACTGGAATTTTATTTTTTGGACTGAAATAAAAATAAACACATAACATAGTACTTTGCTGTAAAACATATTGAATGAATCTAACAACATGAAAGGTACAAATAATATATAAATTGATAGACATATATTTAAAAAGAAGAAAATCAATATGGTCGGAACGGACCGTCTGAAATATCGAACGGATAATTGAATTTTAGTGGCATTGCGGTAGTAAATTTATTACGATTACTCTGTTTACTCATTCTCTCTCTCCTTCTGTATAATAAAGTTAGATGTCAAAATATCATACCACACTATGGTATTTCAAATGGTTCTAGGTCCAAATCTTGCCACATCATGCATCCCAATCACCTCTAAATTCACATTCTTACTAAAATCATCACCCTCCTCTCCATTTCTCTCTATATATTTGCACCACCATCCCTCTTCTCCATTTCATTCATCCAAACCCTAACATATATACATCGTCACCATGAAGTCTCTTTTCCTCGTCTCTCTTCTCTTGATGTCATCCTCAACCCTAACTACCTCCTCCGTCGTAATTCCCCTTCCTACTAATTACACCAAATGCACCAAAGATGACCAGAACACCCTCCTCTCCATCAAACACTCCCTCGGCAACCCCTACACCACCACCTCGTGGGACCCGACCGCCAACGACTGCTGCAGCGGTGAGTGGAACGGCGTCTTCTGTAATCCGTCGACGGGTCGCGTCACGAGTTTCGTTATCGCCAGAGACAAAGTCTCCGGCCAAATCCCTAACGAAGTCGGAAACCTCCCTTACTTGACTTCACTCTCATTGTACAAGCTCACTAACCTCACCGGCACGATCCCTGCCGCCATCACGAAACTCACACAGCTCACTTCCCTTAGCCTCGATCATAACTCGCTTTCGGGCCCGATTCCCGAGTTTCTGGGGAAACTCACGCACCTAGATTACCTGGACCTTAGTTTTAATCAGTTTACTGGTTCTATTCCTGCAAGTCTCGGTAGCCTCCCGTTGAGCTACATTAGGCTCGACTGGAACAGGCTGACTGGACCGTTACCTGAGTCACTGGGTCATTCTCCTCTTACTTATCTGTATCTGTCACACAACGGCTTATCTGGTCCCATTCCGAAATCCTTTGCCAGCGCAAAATTTGAATTCATGGACCTGTCGCGCAACACACTGACGGGAGACGCGTCGGTATTGTTTGGGGCAAACAAGCCCTTGCAACAGCTGGATCTGTCGCGGAATTTGTTGGCGTTCGATTTGAGCGGTGTGAAGCCCCCGAAAAATCTTCGTGTGCTCGAACTGAGCCACAACAAGATCTACGGTTCGATTCCGAGCGAGTTCATGATGACAGAGTGGGGGACCCTGAATTTGAGTTATAACTTGCTTTGTGGGAAAATTCCGGTCGGGGCAAGCAAGTCCGGGCTTGGCGCCGAGTCGTTCATACACAACAAGTGTCTCTGTGGAGCGCCATTGTCTGTTCCTTGCAAGTGATCGATGGCCTTGAATCGAGGCTGAGGGTGAATTGTATATACTTGCTCTCTGTTGTGTGCTCTAGTTTGATGTGGGGCCGGGTATCAAGTTAAGTTATTATTCGGTGAGAATAATGCAGCAACTAATGCTGGGGTTGCTCCTTTGTACCAACTTTGTGCTTTTAATGTTGTCCTTAATTTGCTCAAGCATTGTGTGCGTCTAGATCTTTATATCCTTTGGTCTTTCCTAATAAATGAAAAGAAAAACTGAGGAAGAACAGCGATGTGGCCGGTAATTAATGGTATACAAAGTATTATTCAAACTGAACGCACTGGTGTATTTTGAGAACCTACAAAACAAAGACGATTTCGAAGATCCCTCCGATGAAGTCCCTCCGACGCTTAAGTTAGCATCACGAGAATATTGAGGTTTTTGGGCTGTACATAAGTTATTTAAAATAAAAAATTGAGACAACCGGAGAGTTTTCTGAATACTAAAAGGAAATATAAGATGATATCCATTTTCTTGTTTAGATAACTCCAAAACAATATTTTGAAAATTAGATAGCTGTGAAAGAAATCAACAGTTCATTTTTACAGGAAGGTAAGAAATTGCAAATTAAAGTTTGTATGAATTCTACCACCACTTAGAAATAAGCTATGTCCTTTTTTTTCCCTTCTTTTTTTCTCTATATCTTTTTCTCCATACCAAAACATGGCCTCGACAGAAAATTTTACCTCCCCGACATTAGTGTCGATGTTAGAGATTAGTGAATATCGGAATTCTATAAAATGTGGGTTTTAAGAAATGAATAGCCGAGTCTTGATGGTTCAAGAGTGTATTCTTGTTGAGTCACTTTCTAAATATTTTTTGGTAACTTTTTGTGATGGAGCTTCTTTTCAGGTCTCCGTCAGATGTTGTCTTCCGTTAATCTCACGGTGGACTTTGTTGACTATCCTCCGTTACGTGTGGGTTTCAATGGGGTTTTGGAGGAAGAGGTGAGGTGAGGAGTTGGTGCCGAGTACCTGCAAAGAAGTCCCGGGGAGATTTGGTACCACCGAGGACCCTCCGACGCTCAAGTTAGTGATGAGATCCGAGCAGAGTAACGGCTTAAAGTGTAAAGAATTGCTTACTTGACCCCTCTGTGATGGGGGTTTATATGGTGGTGGAGCACGCAGCAACGGGCGCGAGAATCTCGCCGGCGGTTACGCCCCCGACATCACGCCCGCGTAGAAAGCGGATTGCCCATTAATGGGGATTGATGGCGTGGAACGTGGGATGTTGCTGGCGTGAAATCTGCGCATGGCGAGATTCGCGGAGCGACAGGTACGCCTGTGAGCGATGGAGTTGGTCGGAGGGCCGAGGAAGACGGCCCCGGCCGGAAGCTCGGGATCGAGTGTAACATCCGAGCCCAATAATACTATTTCTGGTACTAGTTGAATGTTAGACATTGCTCCTTTCAATTATCTTGTTTGTTTGGTGCTTTTTGCTAAATTTTAACCGGCTAAGTCATTTTTGCATATAACAAATTTTAACACCTAAAATGAAATTAAAAATATCCATGTTGGCCTACTCGTCGCCACAAGTCGCGTGGTAGCGTCCGCGCATCGAGATTTCATCCCGTTCGGTGAAACGGGCAGGTTTGGACGACTACGCGCGCGTGCAAGTGTCCGACTTGGGGGCATGCATTTTAATCACAAAACATCTCTTTTTAAAATTTGGAACCCGCTTAAAATCCTATAATTTGAATTTGAAACATTTGGACGCAACCCGGGCGCGATTTGGAAATGTTTCATTTTAGCGCCGAAATGCCCATTTAATTAAATATATTTAAAACTATAAAAATATACTCAGTTACTAAATTTAACGAGGAAATCCTTTTTAAATCTTTAAAATTTTTCCTTTTACAATTCCCGTACCCATCCCAGCCAATCACGAGCGCCTATAACCCTCGTGGGCCCCATCACCTATCTCTCTCTCTCTCCGTCTCTCTCTATCTCTCTCTAATCTTCCTCTCTCTCTCTCTCTCCTAAAATCTCTCTCTCCCTCTCTCCTATAACTCTCTCTCTCTATTTTATTTTTTACGCAACTGTTCCTCGTCTTCACGAGAACCCCATCGACGAAGCCAAACCCTTCTCGTCGCCGTCGTCGCCGAAGTCCCCGCGCCGACAACACCACCACCACCGTCTTCCTCGCATCCTCGGCCTCGACAGCACCACTTTCTCCTCTCCTCCCTCCTTCAGCGCCTGCAACCCAACCCCGTAGCCGCACACGCCGTCACCGCCGCCTCCCATCGCCGGCGACGCCAGAGCCTTCCTCCCTTCACGCTCGTCCCGACCTCCTCATCTTCCTCCTCCTTCCCTCGCCGGCGTTGCAACTGCAACAGAGCCCAACCCTAACACCAACCCTAGTCACCGGGAAACTCACCGTCGACCCTCGCCGTCGTTGCCAGAGCCACCGCCGACCACCTCCTTCTCCCCCTGAACACCAGATCGGGCCAGCACCCCCTCTACTCACCGCACCATCCCTTTCCAGCGAACCCAGCAACTTTCAGCCTTCGCTGCCGCCGTCGCTGCCTCGCCGGCGCCCCATCGCCGTCGAACCCGTCGTGGTTGCCCCCTGGTTTTTCCCTGTAAGCATCTCTTTACCTTTCTATTCGTGTTAACCCCCTCGCTGGTCTTTAGTGTCCGTGTGTCGTATTTTGCTAATTAGTCGCCGTTTGACATTTCGCCGGATTCCGGCCGTGCCGACGATTGGACCCGACTCTCCAGCGAAGTACTCTGGTCTGTGTGGTCCCGTTGTTCACTGTTTGGACTCGATCCGTGGCCCGTGCATCCGTCGCGTGTTTTCCGCCGACGTTGCGTTCGTGTTTTCCGGTTTGCGAAACCGTCGAGGCAAGTATCCGAATACTTGCTCTAACATGCTAATATACAAGATCGAGTCTTACTATGCATTTGAATATCATATTATTTAATATAACAACACAGTGATGGTGATATCGATAGTATAGTATAGCTTAGAATTGATGGTTGCAATTATCATTAACATTGAATCATTATAGTAGCTTCGTGTAATTAATTGGTCTGCTATTAATCCATGCTTTAACTAACTAAACCAATTAGAACATCCTTGCTTTATTTGTTAGATCATCCTTGTGACTATTATTTATGCTTTAGTTTTAATTTCATATAGCTTCATTGCTTTATGTTATTGATATTGCTTTACCCTGTGATTATTGCACCCTAAGGGTGCTCGAACCTGTTAATAAGATAATACAAAGCACCATTGTGATTAAATGAACTATTATTGATATTTACTGTGTTTCCTGCTGTTGTTCCATATTCGCTTCTATACCTGTTATGAGCACACATTCGATTGCATTACTTATTGACCTGACCTTGCTACACATGACATATACATACATACCGATGCACCGGACATGGTACCCTTTACCACCAGCTCAACCTGTTGTACCATGACCTGACTTGTTACCTGATCTCATGCCTAATGCCAACAAACCTGACTTGGGGTCCTCATGGACCGTTCCTGTTGTCTATCCAGACAAACCTGCTTTTACCTGATCCTGTATTGGCATTAGTTCTTGATTACTGAATACCTGACCTGACATACATAACTTGGGGGTATGAGGAAATCAAAGGTGAAACCGACTTGTAACTCAACAGTTCGATACCTGTTCTGATCAGTCTTACGGGCTTGGCCAGTCCGGGAGTGATGATGCTGACATCACTCGTCCATCCTGCTACCTATTACTACTTAGCGGCACGTCTCGGATTCAGCCCCGAAGGTCTTGACCGTGGTCCCGGGCATGCACGGGATACTGTTGAGTTACATCGACGAGTCACCAATTGATTTCAAAGACTTTAGAGTAGAAACCTGGTAGGACAGTTTAGTTACCACTGCACATTACCCTGCACTATATTTCATAGTACTGCTTTATTCATGTTCATCCTTGCATTGTTTATTACCATGTTCATATTATATTATTGGTTGACATGACGCGCTGACGTCTGGGTTTTGCATGGCCCAGATCCCTTACCACTGTCGACGACCGAGCAGGAGTACTTCAGCCAGCAGGCTGATCTGTGAGTTCCATAGTGATTAGTTTATTTAATTCATTTCATTTCCAGATGTGAGCCCGCATTATGGGACGTACTATTTATTTATTGTATTGGATCATTTGCTTCCGCACTTATTGTTCATTGACTCTTGTTATTATGGATTTGGACATGTGTTAGATTAGTTTATTTATCTTGTTCTTGATATCCCTACAGCCGTAATGTGACTGTGGATGGATACTTCCTACCCACAGGTAGCATGGTTGGCTATGTCACGTGCCCAATCTTGCGTACTCTGGGAAGCGGGGCGTGACATCGAGCGAGGAGGCCGAGGGGTCTTGGTCTGGTGGCAGCTCGGGGCGAGCTGAGAGGCCGAGGAGGCCAATTTGCAGGGGCCCCGGGGGGGCAGCTTGTGCTTGCAGGTCAGGCACCGGTGGCCTGGTCGGCCCCTGCGGGCCCTTTCTTCTGAGTTCTTAGACACGTCATCTGCCACGTGTCACGATCTTGGGGATCGCCAATATCGAGCACTATCATTAGCCCCCCACTCTTGTCCCAACTAGCTAGTGGTCGGGTCAGGAGTGGACTGCTGGGCCTCCCGAGGTGAGATCCTTTCTATGGTTTCGTCGGGGCGAGTCCTCGGGTCATCGGTTGTCTTTCCCATCAGCGAATCAGGGCGAGATCTTTGAATTTAAAGAAGGTGCGCCGGTTCGTGCACTCTGCAGTCGAAGCGACGACCCACGTGTCGAGCGTCGATTAGCTGATGCGATGTGCGCAGGTTTGCGGCGTCCGATGGGACGCGGTCCAGTGCTGGGCTGCCACGTGGAACGATCGGAGCCGCTGGGCGCGAAGAGCCATTTCGGAGGGAGATGATGGGCGCCGTTGGATGAGGCCGCGTGCGGCAATAAATATGGGTGGGGCCCGCCCTAGGGCCCTTACTCTTTCATATTTTCCTCTCTCAAGCCTCAGCTGCTCGGTGCTCGTCTCCCCTCTTTCGTTTCCAACCTTTGAAGAATTTCTTTTCTCAGGTTAGATGTCTTCCTCTGTAGAATCAGTAGACCTTGTTGGAGTAGATGCTAGGGTTCTTTTAGATGTGTCTGAGTCTCCTCGGGGAGCAGGGGCTGGGCCCTCTCCCCGGGGCCGTGAGGCGGGGGCCGCCTCCAGGGAGGAGGCGGCAGATGTGGCCCCCAGCACCTCGTGCTGGGTGAGGCATGAGGACGAGCTCGCCAACGCTCGGGCTCGCTTCCACATTCCCCCGCGCTACACGCTTCGTCTGGCCGAGGAGGGAGAGAGGGCAGACCAGGTACGGGGCAGGGAGATTGCCTTGTACTTGGAAGCTTTTTGGGGCGGAATGCGCCTGCCCTTCTCTCCTGAGGTCATCGCCGCTATGAATTTCTTCGGTTTGGCCCCCGGCCAGTTAGTTCTGAATGCGTGGAGGATTCTCTTTGGGTTCTTGATCCGCCTGAGGCTGCAGGCGGTTCCTTTCAGTCTTTCCCTTCTCGATTCCTCCCTCGTTTTCAAGAGTCACCCTGGTGGTCGAGCTGGCGATCCGAGATGGGTTTACTTTACTTTTAGGAAGTGGCCCAGGGTCGCTGCCGGGACCGGGGTCGTGGCCTTGCCCTCCTCCATTCATGATTGGAAAAAGAAAATTTTCTTCGTTTCCCCTCCCGAGGGCGAGGACTGGCTGGTGCCCACCAAGTGGTCGAGGGAGAAGTGTCTGTCAGGGAACCTGTCCGTTGACCCCGCAGCGGTGAGAGTGGCGTCATGGGAGCCCGTCCTTCGACATGTCGTACTGCTGTCCGAGAGGGTTTTGAGCTGGGCCGGGCTTAGCCCCGTCGAGTTCGTCGGTAAGTTAGGCTTGCTTTTTGGGTTTACATTTTACTCGTGTTGCTGATCTGTTGGGTGTTCGTTTCATGCAGGATCCATGGACTTCGGCTCTCTCCGAGATGCTATGCGCCAGACGAGGCAGCCTACTATGGCCGGGGGCGCCGGCTCTTCTCGGGCGTAGCCCGCTCCGACCCCTACTGCCCCGGAGGCGGCGCCTCGAGGACGCTCGGTGGCGGATCCCACCCCGGGCCCCAGCAGAGCATCGGGTCGGAAGCAGGCCCTGATTTTGGAGGACACGGCTTCGGAAGAGGAGATCGGATCTCCCGCGGAGTCGCTCAAGAAGAGTTCCCGGAGATCCTCCTGGGGCCGGTCCTCGCTGACCGTAGTGGAAGAGGGGGGCTCCGGTTCGCGGTGCCGTCGGGGCTGTCGGTTGCGGACAGCCTCCTGCACGAAATAGAGACCTCGGCTGGGGGTCGAGTTCCTGGAGGGACCCTCAGGGCCCAGCTGGCGTCGATCGCCCAGGAGTCTGAGCAGGTAAGCCCCAGTTCATCATGAGATTTGGTGCCCTTTTCTGTTTTCTGATCTTTTCGTGTCTTCCCAGGTTCTCCAGCACGTAGCCCTCGCCCTCCGCATGGAGACCGAGGTGGTAGCCCCGGCGTTGGAGGCCGCGGGTTAGCTCGCCTCGTTGCAAGAGAGCTCCAGGCAAGAGCAGGAGGCGATGTCGGCGAAGATCGCCGCCGGGAAAAGGGAGGTCGCCCGGCATCACGAGGCCGCCGTGATCGCCGAGGGCAAGCTCGAGGACTCCCACGTGCTTGCCGGCAACCTGAAGAGGATGGTGAAGGCCCTCCGAAAGGGGTTGGTGGCGGCGACCGAGGCGTTTAAGTCGTCCGAATCGAGGGCCGTAGCGAGCTATAAGGGATCGAAGGATTTTTATAACAACCTGGCCGTGGCCACGACCCGCATTTGGCACGACGCCCTCGATGCCGTTAAGTCCCGGATGATGACACAGATCTTCGGGCTGAGTTCCCCCTCGTGGGCGCCGACGAGCAAGGGGAAGAAGTACCCGGCGAGGAGGCGGCCGAGGACCCAGCGCCCCAAGTGGTGGAGGTTGAGGACCCCGAGGTCGCGCCCGATCCCGAGGTGTAGCCCCGAGGTGTAGAGTCCCCGTTCTCCCATCTTCAATTTGTTTTTCTTTAGAATTTTGTAAGGCTGGGGAGACCAAAAAATACCCTTTGTAAAAAAACTTTTGTCTTTGGCAGTAGTAATAAAGTTTTTTTCTCAGCTCTATAGTATTGTGTTCTGTCATCTGTTTGTGAAGAATGCTCGTGGAATATTTTTGCCTGCATCGTTGTGCTTTTACGTCAGGTTGGCCATCTGCCTAGCGATCGTCTGTCGAGTTGTCTGCAATCACTTGCCGACGAGCGCTTATGAGGAGGTAT
The DNA here is from genome assembly GCA_030015575.1 of Agapanthus africanus. Classification (NCBI taxonomy): domain Eukaryota; kingdom Viridiplantae; phylum Streptophyta; class Magnoliopsida; order Asparagales; family Amaryllidaceae; genus Agapanthus; species Agapanthus africanus. The sequence continues at coordinate 12,075,054 of CM057348.1, read as the reverse complement.
CTCCCTGGGCCCCGGAGTCGAGAGAAGATCATTTAGACTTGGACAGACCTGACGTCCCTCACTGGGGTCTCAGGTCCACGGCCACAGAGCATCTCTGATTCCGAGCATTGATCACCATCCGGGGTTGACTGGGCAGGGTGGCTGCTCCGTCACCTCTTGCAAAGGCTTTATGCTTCCTAGTGCGGTGGTAGGGGAGTTGCCCACCAAAGATGACAGAACAAACTCCTTGCATCCTAGCTCTTATATCCATCCAATCCGGTGTCAAGCCAACGCTACTACAATATTCACTTGCCTCTACGGATTTAGCCATAGAGGCAAACTCTAGCCCCTACGGATTAATCCGTAAGGACATAAAATATCTTCAAGGGTGCAAAAACCGCAGATGCAAGTATTTGTCCCGAACATGCTCCTACAGAGTAAATATTGCCCTACGGAGTAATCAACAGGAGTATTTAGCCCTACGGATTATTCCATAAAGACATAATCTTTATTTAATTTATCTGTTTATAAAATAAAATAATTGCCCCTACGGATAACTCCGTAGGACCTTCTAAATGCCCTTACGGACTATTCCGTAGAGACGAGTTTTGCCTATATTACTGAATCTATAGGGACATTTTATTAGGTTTATTTTAAAAAAGGGTTTCCTATTTTTTCCTGCCATGTGCACAATAATATATATATCATATATCCAAATACATAATTATTCATAAACAACTTCTTACGTTTAATATATAAAAGAAATAAACAAACAGAATACGAAATCAATCTAAATTCATCATAAACATCCAAACAATCACCGATATCGTCCAAAACATACAATATGTATCAAATAAGTACATCCATCCTCAAAAATATAAATAAAGCTATCCTAAATCGGTCCAACTCCTCCACCTTTAATAATTGCTGTAATCTGACGCATCTGCTCCTCGGTGCAGCCCTGGGTCGTCTAAAACTCGACTGATAAAGGAGCGGTCTGTGCAAAAATCGGAGTGGTCTGTGTAGAGGTTTGAGTGGGCTGTGGAGCTATAGGAGTGGTATGCGCAGCCACAGCCGAGATAGTGGGTTGCGGAGCTGCTGCCGAAAGAGAGGCAAGTGAAGCCGTAGCCGAATAGCCTGCCGAATCTGTAAAAAAATTTATTTACAATAAACGAGTAAAAATGGTGTATTATATTTTAGTGGAATTCGTATTATTATCGGATTATTGCGTAACCGCGAATTTATATATGTTTTTTTGATATTTCACACGTTCTGTTGAAATTCATATGTTATGTATGGGAATTTATACATGTTGAAATTCCACACATTCGGGTCAATACATTTTTTCCCCTAATCTAAGAATACTTAGGGATTTAGGCCTAGTTTAGTTATCTAGTTCGGAAAACCACAGTTTATTTTAAGTGGAGAAAGAAATGAGGCTTATTCTAACTTATAAGTCTTTATCTCTTCTTAATTTTTTAATTTTGATTGGATGCTTAGTTTATGAGTTATCTAATTTACAAAGCGATGCTTGGTTTAGGAGTTTTTCCCTACGGATTAATCCGTAGGGACATTTTATTAGGTTTATTTTAAAAAGGGGTTTCCCATTTTTTCCTGCCATGTGCACAATAATATATATATCATATATCCAAATACATAATTATTCATAAACAACTTCTTACGTATAATATATAAAAGAAATAAACAAACAAAATACAAAATCAATCTAAATTCATCATAAACATCCAAACAATCACCGATATCGTCCAAAACATACAATATGTATCAAATAAGTACATCCATCCTCAAAAATATAAATAAAGCTATCCTAAATCGGTCCAACTCCTCCACCTTTAATAATCGCTGTAATCTGACACATCTGCTCCTCGGTACAGCCCTGGAACATCTAAAACTCGACTAATGAAGGAGCGGTCTGTGCAAAAATCGGAGTGGTCTGTGTAGAGGTTTGAGTGGGCTGTGAAGCTATAGGAGTGGTATGCGCAGCCACAGCCGAGGTAGTGGCTTGCGGAGCTGCTGCCGAAAGAAAGGCATGTGAAGCCGTAGCCGAATAGCCTGCCGAATCTGTAAATTTTTTTATTTACAATAAATGAGTAAGAACGGTATATTAGATTTTAGTGGAATTCGTATTATTATCGGATTATTGCGGAACCGTGAATTTATATATGCTTTGTTGAGATTTCACATGTTCTGTTGAAATTCATATGTTATGTATGAGAATTTATATATGTTGAAATTCCACACATTCAGGGCAATACTTTTTTCCCCCTAATCTAAGAATACTTAGGGATTTAGGCCTAGTTTGGTTATCTAGTTTGGAAAACCATAGTTTATTTTAAGTGGAGATAAAAATGAGGCTTATTCTAACTTATAAGTCCTTATATCTCCTTAATTGTTTAATTTTGATTGGATGCTTAGTTTAGGAGTTATCTAATTTACAAAGTGATGTTTTTCTTCTCAAGTTTTGATTTTAGATAATCATAACTTTTCAAACTCTAAAATGAAGAAAGATGTGGAATGGTTATGATTATAGAGTTCAGTTTAATTAAATAGTTTTATGTAAGTCTAATTAATCAAACTTAAGTCTAAGACCAAATAAGCTCAGGTTACTAATATTGCATGTGCTACTATCTATAATGTGATATAATATTTTACTAATAAGTAATATATGTACCAACATCTCCTTCAACTCCTTGACTGTAGTCTTCAATACGGTAACATGTAACATTTCAGAAAATAGAAAATACTATTTTTGAATTTAAATAATAAAATAATGAATTTTACAGATATTATACGAATATAGATTTGATTTTTCGTAGATCGGTATAATTATAAATCTTTATTTTGGAAATAAAAATGAATTATTAGTTATGCGAGCATTTATTTAATTTGGGCTCTTCATAAATTAATATATAATTATATTCATATTAATTGATGTTAAATTTAATTAGTTTTTTCCTATTTGTGCATTAAACCAGGCCTGATTCTTGTTAAACCATACCCGATTCTTGTTAAACCATGTCTAGCGTGCATGGCATATTGAGTACATGTTATCTTTTCATTTTTATTTTTGATGGATCTGCATTTTTCAAAAGAAAAGAGAAAAGAGAAAAAGAAAAGAAAAGAAAATGAGGAGGGACAAAGAGGTATGGACATGTGAGAGAGAGTGAGAGGGAGGGGGTATGGTTGCTTAGCCATGACCATTTTCTTCATTAAATTTTATCTCCTCCTCTTCTTCATCTTCCTCCTCTTTCTCCACCTTCTCCACCATCCTCTACCACCAAAAACACCATCCTAAATCACTTCAAAACTCATGGTAGGTAGCCTTCACAAAAAATTATTCATATTCTCATCCTAAGCAACTTGGTAGGATCAAGTCTTCATTTTGGAACCTTGCGCCAACTTGGAATTTTCCCTAATTGCTTTCTTGAGATAAAACTCTCACTTTTAATTAAGTTATTAGATTTCTTAACTTCATAAATTAGTTAGAGTTAGTTTTGGAGTTTAAAGTGTAGATTTTCTAAACTTGAAAATTCTAAAGTGAGATTTTGTGGATATAATGAGTAATGGTGATGTATATGAGGGTTGATTAGTGATTATAAATCCATTAGTGATAAGTGAGAGTTTTAATGGAGAAATTCTTGGATAAGATGAGTTTAGAATTTCGAATAACGGTTTTTCTTTGAGTTTTGGTGATCAAATAGAATCTGGGATAATTAGAAAACTCTGAAAATTAATTAGAGAATTCATAGAGAGATGTGTGAACCAGTAGAAGACCACCGTAGAAGTCCGTGCCCTTACCTCCAAGTCAAAACCGCAAATTTATTCTATTCTACAGCAAATTGTGGCCCCGTTGGTGAGTTAAAGTGTGGATTTTGTTCTGTAGCTCAATCACTCGATAACTAAGCCTACCCTATATACTAAAAAGTCACAGATCACCTGAGAAAAAATCTGGAGTTGTTTTACTTGATTTTGGCGATGTTTTATGATACTTGAAAACTTGGTTTTTGGATTTTTATGTTGTGACTTGGTCGTTCGACCTTCGTATGTCGACGCCGAGGAGTATTTTATCGTTTTAGCACATGTTAACCATAGGTTCTAATCTATGTGTGTTTCGCTTGTGATTTCAACTTCGAATCAAGTTTTTATACGATTTTGGTTTTGATTTCGATTGTAGGTACAATCGTGTGGACTACCGAGACGACGAGGAAGAGAAAGGCGTCCGTCGACTTCAGCTACAGCGAGGCGTTTGTCGATGAGTAGATATATATATATCTACGGGGGAAATCCGGTGGATGGCGTGTATCAACCCCGCAACCGTAGAAATAGGATATTATCTATAGTAGGAACGTAAACCTAGCTTATAGGATTATTAGAATACCTTATGCGGATATTCGTATATATAGTTGAATGATATATTCCTAATTTCTATATCTTAGCCATTGAACTATGTCTACTTATATGTGTGTGTGTGTGTGTATCTTATATGATATGAGTATATTTACGATATAAGTACATATATATGATACAATACGATATTGGATGATATGAGATGAGATGATGTACGCGACTATAAATCCGTACCATATTGATTGGATGATATCGTATGATGGATATTCCGTACGTGATATGACGAGGATGGATCATCGATATTTATTTCGACTCGAGAAGTCTTGTTTAAAATCACAAAGTAGATATTATGAGATATTTAGAGCCATACATACTTTCAAAACTAACGAATCGTTAAGTTTTTTTTAAATGATAATGTCAAGGGTATGCTATGAATTTTGAAATGTTATCTCTTTAAAAAATATCGTAGCCCCCTATTTCTACAACAACGTTTCGTACTATTTTAAACTGTAACTGTATGGCTCATACGTAGTTGATATTTTTATACTTGTTCATATTACAATTTCTTTATTTTCTTTATGCTCGCATTTCGATTTTTTATTTCTTCATACGCTCGCACTACGATCATTACAATACATACTATGTTTATACTTTTAGTTTTACTTGACATCGTTGCTAGGACACGCGTACCGTTAATGATGATTTATACGTTGCACGTATACATAAGCGTATGCTCACACACATCATCGGTAATAGCTATGCTACGTACACAGACAGAACACGTTATGTCACCGTATCACATTATAACCTTTTAGTATTTTAAGTTCTGTTAGTACATTCCTTATATTGCTATACGACATTCTTTTATGAACACACTTGCTATGCATTACAGTATTGTTTTGTGCATTTACATATTATTTCATTATGGTCATATTCTTACGAAATTCTACTTTCATGAGATTTTTGGATTTGAGAAACCACAGATATGATTTAAAAACTTGTGAATATTTTAAAAATACGGTTTTATCTTAATATGATATTTCGACGTCCACCATGAAATTTATCGGTTCTCAACAATGATTACTGCCCAATTCCAAGATTGAGAAGTGACCGTTTGCGGGAACATCATGGACCGGTACGGTACCCAGGGGTAAGAAAATCGTACAGAAAGACATTGAGGCTGGCTGGGAACACTATCTACCAGTGACAGTATTGGATTTAGCGGATATCCGGAGGATACCGACCAGAGTGATATAAGACGGATGGATATGAGGACCGATTGATAAGACGATGCCTGAGATATGAGGGCCGATCCGATGAGACGGCGTCTGAGATATGAGGGTTTACGTGTCGATGCTGGAAACGGGATTTATGATGATTTTGAGTGTCGATTTTGGACACTTAGGATTTTATGATGATTTCGAGTGTTATTGATGGACACTCATCGGATGATACATATATATACATGCTATGGATGACATGTTACCATGTATTGATACAGACACGATATTATACACACACACGTTCATTTCGTTACCATGCTGCGATATTATATTACAGTATGATCTAGGTAGATCGTTATGTATTCGATTTCTACCTGATGATGTATTCTACTCATGAGTTGGCGACTCACCCCCGTTGTGCCATAGTATTCTTGCAAAACCGACCGCTCGTATCAGTAACGGCTTGCTGACACACTTCTTATTCGGGTGATTACTTGGTAGGTGGGTTACATTTCAGATCGTAACTACCACTTATATATTTTTATATTCAGTTATATCTAGTTAAAATCTCCATCAACCAGACTATATATATTGTGCACTTAGAGACCAGTTTTGTATATTCTTTCGACTTAGAAGAGAGACTTATATCTATATTCTTTATATTTGAGTTGAGGATGTTTTGGTATTTCTTTACTTTCTTTTCTGAGTTGATCTTCGTCTTGGGTGTCATATATACTTATTTGCGTGGTTGTGATTCCACCGATTGGCGATGAGCTAGCTCCCGCTCAGGGATACCGGTATTATTATTGTTTATCTACTAGTTTTGATCACAATTTACAAAGGAATTATACTATTTTTGGAAAATATTATTTTTGAATTTAAATAATAAAACAATGAATTTTACAGATATTATAGAGTATAGATTTGAGTTTTCGTAGATAGGTATAATTATATATCTCTATTTTGGAAAATAATTGGAAATAAAAATGAATTATTAATTATGTGAGTATTTATTTAATTTGGGCTCTTCATAAATTAGTATATAATTATATCCATATTAGTTGATGTTAAACTTAATTAGTGTTTTCTTATTTGTATATTAAACCATGCTTGATTCTTATTAAACAATGTTTAGTTTGCATGATATATTGAGTATGTGTTATCTTTTCCTTTTAATTTTTGATGGTTTTGCATTTTTCAAAAGAAAAGAGAAAAAGAAAAGAAAAGAAAATGAAAGGGGGGATAAAGAGGTATGGGCATGTGAGAGAGAGTGAGAGAAAATGGGGTTATGGTTGCTTAACCATAACCATTTTCTTCATTTCATTTTATCTCATCTTCTTCTTCATCTTCCTCCTCTTTCTCCACCTCCTCCACCATCCTCTACCACCACAAAGATCATCCCAAATCACCTCAAAACTCATGGTAGTCTTTATAAAAAAATATTCATATCTTCATCCTAAGCATCTTGGTGGGATCAAGTCTTCATTTTGGAACCTTTAGCCATCTTGGAATTTTCCCTAGTTTCTTTCTTGAGCTAAAACTCTCACATTTAATCAAGTCTTTAGATTTCTTAACTTCACAAATTAGTTAGAGTTAGTTTTAGAACTTAAAGTGTAGGTTTTCTAAACTTGAAAATTCTAAAGTGGGATTTTGTGGATATAATGAGTAGTGGTGGTGTATGTGAGGGTTGATTAGTGATTACAAGCCTATTAGTGATAAGTAGAAATCTTTGGATAAGATGAGTTTAGAATTTTGAATATCGGTTTTTCTTTGAGTTTTGGTGATCAAATGGAATCTGGGATATTTAGAGAACTCTGAAAATTAATTAGAGAATTCAGAAAGATGTGTGAACTAGTAGACGACCACCAAGAAGCCCGAGCCCTACCCCCAAGTCAAAACCGCAAATTTATTCCATTATACCTCAAATTGCGGCCCCGTTGGTGAGTTAGGGGGTGGATTTTGTTTTGTAGCTCAATTACTAGATAACTAAGCATATCCTATATGCTAAAAAGTCTCAGATCACCTGAGGAAAAATCTGAAGCCGTTTTACTTGATTTTGGCGATATTTTATAATATTTGAAAACTTGGTTTTTGGATTTTCATGTTGTGACTTAGTCGTTCGACGCTTGTACATCGACACTAGTGAAGTATTTTTTCGTTTTAGCACGCGTTGACCATATGTTCTAAGGTATGTACGTTTCGCTCGTGATTTCAAATTCGAATCGAGTTTTCGTGCGATTTTGGTTATGATTTTGATTGTAGGTACAATCGCGTGAACTTCCGAGATAATGAGGAAGAGCAAGGCGTCCATCGATTTTGACTACAGTGAGGTGTTTGTCGGTGAGTAGATGTTTATCTATAGGGGAAATCGGGTGTATGGCGCATAGCACCCCCACAACTGTAGAAATAAGATATTATCTATAATAGGAATGTAAACCTAGTCTTTATGATTATTAGAATACTTTATGCGGATATTCATATACTTAGTAGAATGATATATTCTTAGTTTCTATATCTTAGCCATTGAACCATGTCTACTTATGTATGTGTGTGTAAATATATATGATTACCTTATATGATATGAGCATATTTACGACATAAGTACATATATATAATACGATACGATATTAGATGCTATGAGATGAGAAGATGTACGCGACTATAGATCCATACCATATTGATTGGATGATGTCGTACGATAGATATTCCGTACGTGATATGATGCGGATGGATTGCCGATATTTATTTCGACACGAAGAGTCTTGTTTAAAATCACAAAATAGATATTATGAGATTTTTAGAGCTATAACTACTTTTAAAACCAAGTTACGTATTTTTAAATGATAACTTCAAGGGTATGTTATGAATTTTCAAATTTTATATTTTTCAAAAATATTGTAGCCCCTTATTTTTTAAAAAAAGTTTTGTACTATTTTAAACTGTAACTGTATAACTCACACGTAGTTGATATTTTTAGACTTGTTCACGTTACGATTTTTTTATTCTGTTTACGCTCGCATTTTGATTTCTTATTTCTGCATACACTCGCGCGATGATCATTACGATACATACTACGTTTATACCTTTAGTTTTACTTGATCTCGTTGTTAGGACACGCGCACCATTACCGATAATTTATATGTTGCACGTACATATACTCGTATGCTCACAGACACATCATCGGAAATTGCCATGCCACGTACACAGATAGAACTTGCTATGGTATCGTATCACATTATAACTTGTTAGCATTTTAGGTTCTGTTAGTATCTTCCTTATATTTCTATACAACACGCTTTTATGAACACACTTGCTATGCATTACAGTATTGTTTTGTGCCTGTACATATTATTTCATTATGGCCATATTCTTATGAGATTCTGATTCCATGAGATTTCTGGATTTGAGAAACCGCAGATATGATTTAAAAACTTGTGAACGTTTTAATAACACGGTATTTTCTTGATATGATATTTCGACGTCCACCATCACATTTCTCAGTTCTGAGTTATGATTACTACCCGATTCGAGGAGTGAGAAGTCACTGTCTGCGGGTACATGGTGGACCCGGTACGGTACCCAGGGGAAAGAAGATCGTATAGAATGGCGTTGAGCCTGGCTAGAAACACTACCAACCGGTGACAGTAATGGACTCGGTGGATATCTGAAGGATACCGATCGGAATGATATGAGACAGATGGATATGAGAACCGATCCGATGAGACGGTGCTTAAGATATGAGGACCGATCCTATGAGACGACGTCTGAAATATGAGGATTTATGTGTCGATACTGGACACGTGATTTTTTATGATTTCGAGTGTCGATACTGGATACTCAGGATTTTATGATTATTTTGAGTGTCGTTGATGGAAACTCATTGGATAATACATATATATACATGCTATGGATGACATGTTACCACGTATTGATACAAGCATGATATTATATATATACATATATACACGATCATTTCGTTACCACACGATATGATATTATATTACAGCATGACCTAGGTAGATCGTTATGCATTTGATTTCTACTTGATAATATTTTCTACTCACGAGTTGGCAACTCACCACCGTCGTGCCATAGTTTTCTTGCAGGACCGACCGCTCGGATCAGTAGCGGTTTGTTGGCACACTTCTTCTTCGGGAGAATGCTTGGTAGGTAGGTTACATCCTAGATTGTAACCACCTCTTGTATATTTTTATATCTAGTTGTATCTAGTTAAAATCTCCATTAACCAGACTATGTATATTGTGGTCTTAGAGACCAGTTTTGTATATTCTTTCAACTTAGAGGAGAGATTTGTATCTATATTCTTTATATTTGAGTTGATGATATTTTGGTATTTCTTTACTTTCTTTTCTAAGTTGATCTTCATCTTGGATATCGTATATACTTATTTGCGTGGTTGTGATTCCGCCGATTGGTGATGAGCTAGCTCCCGCTTGGGGATGCCACTATTATTATTGTTTATGTACCAGTTTTGATCAAAATTTACAAAGAAGGTGTTGTCAAAATTTCAAACGACTGAAACATTTTCAAACTTTAGTATGCAATCCACTTGTATTTCTATAAACTTTACCTATACTTGAAAATAGGAACTTGATTTCATTTATACCCCTTTTTCAAAACTTCACATCCACTATTTTCTTAAAAAGATTTAGATTCCTGGTTTTCGGCTCACTTAGGTTACGGTGGAGTCCTATAGACTTCACGTGATTCAAGTGCCGGTCACGTGCCATTTCCGGGTCGTGACACAATATCATGCTCCATACGTCGCTCATGGGGTAGGGGAAGTAACCGATGGAGTTAAGACCAACTTCATATAAGCCCTATTAAAACCAAGTCCCCGTCCTCTCTTCCAACCTCCGTGATGCCTTCTATATGCGGTGTCTATGGCTGGGGTCAGTATGATTGGATTGGTCTATCCACTGAAATCGATCCCCGATACCTCCGTCTGCTCCACCATCCACTCCTACACCCAAATTAGCCAATAAAAGATAAGTATATCATTTAAATTTGAACTTATCAAAACAAAAATTTCATTCGAATTAGAATAAATATTAACACTTACGCAATACTCCTAAGTAGCATTGTCGGAGAATCGAAGCTCGCCCATGGCGGGATCTGTCGAGATTCCGTGTACGGCAAGATACGTGGTCAACACGCTTGGTGTACCACCCTGCGCCATGGTTTGAGCTTTTTACAATTCGCCAAAAATTTATATATATTATAAAATAACTCTTAATATTGCATTATATCAAAATAGATCTATTGCAATTTACCAATGCCTCCATGGCACGAGTAATATTCCTCGAGCCACCTGTGTAAGTGGGGTGACCCTTCTCCGCCGACTTGCTATTCTCCTTGTTTTGATCGTCATGTTTCTGCACAACACAATCAGATTTAGTTTTCTAATTAAGCAACACAAAAAATAAACTATAAACTAATCAATGAATTACATTTAAATTATAAATTTTCAGCTCTTTTCTATTATATCAGACCTTAGATTGCATATTTTTCATGAGGCCCACGTAAAGAGCGTGAAGATCGAGCACTCTGTCAAAATGATCAGGATCAGGTACAGGCTGAAAGTCGTAATCTAACTGCAAATACAAGAAAATAATCTATTTAAATTATCAGTGTTAAATAATAATAAATTTATTTGATAAGTCAAATGAAAATATATATTAATACCGGAGCCTGATCCCAGAAGAGGGCAAACAAGCGTCGGTGCTGATCGCCCTAGTCAACGTGAAGTGGATATTTCTTTTAGATGCGGCTCCCATCTCCCATATATTGGCCAAATCTCTCAACATAATCGTCGGTATAGTGATACTCGGGGGTAAAGAAGAGGGGGAATGGTTTCTTCCCTAACTCTATTGGGCCTCAGCTTGTATCACTGACTCATCCTTAGACTCTTCCTTTCAGGGTGGGGCTGTCTTGCATCTGCAAGAAATATCAAGACAAGTAATATAAAGACAAAACGGTATTGAGAAATCAAGGATTAACAAAAATTGAAGTGCGATATATACCTCCGGCGACAGCATCATGAGCATGGGTCTGAGCAGCAGCACAAGCAGTACGATAGTTCCTCCGGTGAGGAACAGCCGATGAGCCAGACGTGGACGCATCCCCTTCAACTAGAAAATAAATATTGACGATAAAATTACATGAAATTCATGGTTATTCTTAGATGATATGTAAATGAAAAAACTAATTTTCATAAAAATAAATGCTGACATCCACCAAAAAGGTAAAACTAGTTGAGAGCTTAAATCATTTGCATTTGGGCCTTTAGATAGGCTACCATGTCCAAGACATCATCTTTTTTGTGAAAAAGATTTTATATTTAAGAATACTAATCTGCAGACCGTGTGGAGGGAACAGAAGAGGCGGGAGTGGCCTCTGCACCAGATGTGGATGCACCACTTATAATTAGACAATTAAAAATAGATTATATAAATAATTGCAAAAAGAATATGTGTATATCTATAATATAATATTCTAAATTAATATGTATGCAATATAGGATATATAAACATACATGCAAGTGCAATGATGACCTCTGTCCGGGATGTGGATGCACTACCTACAGCCAGACAATCAAAATTGATTATATAAATAATTGCAAAAAAATATGTGTATATCTATAATATAACATTTTAAATCAATATGCATACAATATAGGATATACAAACATATCTACAGGTGAGGTGGTGGCCTCTGCCCGGGATGTGGAGGCACCACTTACAGCTTGACAATCAAAAATTGATTATATAAGTAATTGCAAAAAGAATGTGTGTATATCTATAATATGACATTCTAAATCAATATGCATGCCATATAGGATATATAAATATAAATGCAGGTGCAGTAGTGGCCTCTGCCTTTGATGTGGATGCACCACCTACAGCTAGAATATTAAAAATTCACCATATAAGTAATTTTAAAATAAATATGCGTGTATATCTATAATATTACGTTTGAAATGAATATGCATGCAATATATTTGGAGGTATGGCAAAGTCCATACTGAAAGAGTCATCCGAAGGGGTTATGGATCGAGGTGCAAGACCAGCCCTCTGGAGCTCCCTACACAGCTCCCCGGGTGGCAGAACCACTCTACCTCTGCCGTGGTTGGTGCTCCTGCCGCCCCTTGCTGCTTCTGGCGTCGTCATCAGACCTAGATAAAAGTACAATCATGACATATGCGTGCAATATATGTATAGATCGTAGAAATGTGAAGTAATAATATAATATTACTGATAACCTTTTTTGTTTTATAGACGCATTAGACATATCTACTTAGATTTCATCACCGATATCATTCCTAACCCACGTAACTTCACGATCAGCCGAAGACAACCCATCTTTGGAGACAGACGGTCGGAGCACTCTAAGTCTTCTCTCTTCTTCATCCTTATCGCTGTCCTCTATATGATCCTTGAATTCTGGGATATCGTAAATATCTTTGGGTTTCCAACGGCAGACGACACTTCATCCCGGATGCTTCAAGCATTATGAGTAGTATACTTGAAACACTTGTTGCGAAAAGATAAATGGATTGCCCTGACTATAAAATCGAATTGTGTTTACACTAGTCAATCCATATTCATCTTTCTAAGTCCCGAGATTGTTTCTCCACTTATCCGTATCGATTCATGTATCGTACCAAATACACTGAAATATATAAAACGGATCTGATCGTTCGGAATATTGGATTCCAAGTATGCAATTTAAGTATCTATAATAAATTACACCATCCGATCCTACAGTCACAATCCTACAATTCTGAGTGGTTCAAGATGTTTCTAGGTCCTTAATTTCAAATTTGTATCTAAGGACACCGAATCATTTATAGTATGCAACCTCCATGCTAGGAAACTGAGCTAATCATCTCGAATCTCTTTCTAATGATGCAAACAAGTTCAGACCGTGGATCTGACAAAATAAATTTTACGGCCAGGTCTCTAGATCTGATCGTCCGTGATATTGGTTTCTCCAGGGGCTTAATCAAGGAAATTTTGGATTTTTGGGGGCATTCTTTTTCGCCAATGTCTCTGGATTTGTATCCAGAAGTTGTTTGAAGTTTACGGAAAGCTAATTGATCGAAACTTTAACTTTTTGGTTGTTCCTCATCAGTATTTTGTGAGTATCTAAATGTGTTGGTAAACGTCTTCTTTTTGCTATATGTTCGATAAGAAGGGGTTGCACATTTAATACTTGCACTGTTTTTGTGTTTGATATCTGTGATTGTGGTTTAGTTGGATATTCGTGATGGATAGCCCCACGTATGGTTTTAGATGTACTGTAATGTTTATTGTATTCATTTATTCGGGACGAGCGGCTAAATTGTGGTCGTCGTTGCCGCTTGATGTATATTCTTTTATCAGGGCATGGCTTGATTGCGGTCGTAGTCACCATTGTATATTTATATTTCATTAATTGTATTAGGATTAACCCATAGAGAAGTGCTTGATCAAACGGGTTCTAGAGTGCGATAGGTGGTGGTCTCATAGTGATGAGATTGGACCGCCTCGCTCTAGAATTTGCGGGTAGCTCACCGCGCTTGTTGGGGTTATAGATTTGACCCGCGGAGGGGTGCTCAAGTTACCGGATTCTAGAATTGCCGAGTGGCCTACTCACGTCGATGAGTTTAGGTTGCCCCACTTCTAGGATTAGCGGGTTCTAGTATTAGATTCGTTGGATATCCGGAGGATACCAACCAGAGTGATATAAGACAGATTGATATAATGACCGATTGATGAGACGATGCCTGAGATATGAGGGCCAATCCGATGAGACGGCGTCTGAGATATGAGGATTTATGTGTCGATGCTGGACACGGGATTTATTATGATTTTGAGTGTCGATGTTGGACACTCAGGATTTATGATGATTTCGAGTGTTATTGATGGACACTCATCGGATGATACATATATATACATGCTATGGATGACATGTTACCATGTATTGATACAGACACGATATTATATATATACATATATACACGTTCATTTCGTTACCACATGTTACGATATTATATTACAGTATGATCTAGGTAGATCGTTATGTATTCGATTTCTACCTGATGATGTATTCTATTTATGAGTTGGCAACTCACCCCGTTGTGCCATGGTTTTTCTTGCAGGACCGACCGCTCGTATCAATAGCGGCTTGCTGACACACTTCTTATTCGGGTGATTACTTGGTAAATGGGTTACATTCCATATCGTAACCACCTCTTATATATTTTTATATTCAGTTATATCTAGTTAAAATCTCCATCAACTAGACTATATATATTGTGGACTTAGAGACCAGTTTTGTATATTCTTTCGAATTAGAGGAGAGACTTGTGTCATATTCTTTATATTTGAGTTGATGATGTTTTGGTATTTCTTTACTTTCTTTTCTGAGTTGATCTTTGTCTTGGGTGTCGTATATACTTATTTACGTGGTTGTGATTCCGCCGATTGGCGATGAGCTAGCTCCCGCTTGGGGATACCAATATTATTATTGTTTATGTACTGGTTTTGATCAAAATTTACAAAAGAGGTGCTGCCCAAATTTCAAACGACGGAAACGTTTTCAAACTTTAGCATGCAATCCATTTGTGTTTTTATAAACTTATACTTGAAAAGAGGAACTTGATTTCATTTATACCTCTTTTTCAAAACTTCACCTCCACTATTTTCTTGAAAAGGTTTAGATTCCTAATTTTTGGCTTACTTGGTTTACAGTGGAGTCCTATATAGTTCACGTGATTCAAGTGCCGGTCACATGCCATTTCCGGGTCGTGACAAAGTTGGTATCAAAGCGTTAGGTTTAACCTTTATTCAAATCTAGGTTTGACTATGCGGAGTCTAGAGCGTATATTTCGGAATCTAGGGTTGACTTTATGAAACTTAGACTTGACTGAGCGGGTATCAGACCCGAACTTTTGTTATATAGGTTGACCTTGGTTGATGGAGTAAATAACTCAAGTAGGATAACGTATCGTGTGTATGTTCCATGGTATACTTACGATGTGATACTCCGCTTAAGTAATCTTAAGATGTACATATCTTGAGATCCATTATTCTATTTGTTCTTTCGATCTATCCTCATCAATATTTTTTTGCAGTTCCTGGCACTATGGCTACGCGAGTCGAAAGGGCTGCAGCTAGAGATGCGGACAGAGCGAGCTCGTAAAGGACGAGGACTGACCATGGTGTTATTTCGGTAACACATGAGCAGATTGATTTCTCGTTTATGCTATTATTTATTGTTTGAGACGAGTATTCTGGGTCTGCACCGGATGGTTGGACCATTGCTTGAGGCCAGCCAAATTGAGAGGACTGTTGAAATACAATCTACTCTGGGGATCGTTGTAATGTCTACCGTGCAGAAAGATATACTAGCCGTTGCTGAGATTGACGAGATATCGCTTCTAGAGCTCATGAAACTGAAGCCATATGAGTTACAAATAGGGATGTGACAGAGAATCCTTAATCATTCTTAGATAAAATGACTAGGACATTTTGTTCGTTTGGATGCTTCGATGTGAGATCAGTTGAGTTGGCTAACTTCAGTTTGAAGGGTCTTGCTCAGACTTGGTGTGAATTGATCGAGAGAGGACGAGCAGTGCGTATTTCTCCAATGGCTTGGACGAGTTCCCAAGAACATATTTAGCTAGATTTCTTCCACAGAGTGTTGGAGATACCGAATTCGTAGCTTCGAGTTTTTGCATAAGACTCCGAATATGACCCTAGCCGAGTATGAAGTGCAGTTTACGCAGCTATCAAGATGTGATTCCGATTTGGTAGATATTGAAGAACAGTGGATTAAGAAATTTGTGTGAGATCTCAATGAGTAATTATTCCTCTCCGTTGATGTCAGAAATTTGATACGTACGCAGAGGCGTTGGATATGACCACATTTCCAAAGAAAAGTCAAGATGAGATTGCATCAGTTTTGGAACAGAAACGGATTAATTTAAGAATGCCTGTTTCCGGGAAGTTCGGCAGAAGTAATATCGGAAGAGGCCATGACAGGTTCTTTTTGGGATGCTATGATGATAAAGATTTAGACTTAGGATCGGTTGAATGGCACGTACTCAGAGGGCCGGAGGCCGCCGTCGTTGACGTGCTACATTGCGAGTGGCCAGATTACTTGGCCAGGAGATGTTTAGAGAAGCATCATAGCGAGACTGTTTCCGTCACTACTTCTTACCAGGCTGTCGAGCTGGAAGGTCGTTGAATTGGTAATCCATAGAGAAAACAAGGACCTAGAGAAATAGAACACCAGACCGTGGGCAGAAAACAAGTGGAAACTCTTACTCTGCCAACTCCGGGTGCACTAGCACCTTTCGACATTGAAGGAGGTGCGCCTAAATATCATTTATTTATGAATTATGTTTTAGTGATTCGAGTATCACGTTTTCATCATTTTGATTTTTGGTTTTTGATGATTGAGTTTAATGATTGATATTTTCATGCACCATTGCTGCACCTGAGGGATATTTTTTTGTGCACTGCAGTTGCACTTGATTAATGTTTTATACATCCATTACATATGATTTATGTTTTTGTGCATATCCATTGCACTCGATACTGTTTTATGCACGCCGTTGCACATATTTATAATTTCAAGTATCCCGATACACTCGATTTTGATTTCATGCACATTGTATGCACCTGATTTTGACTTGTGCACTCTATGTTTTTTACATGTGCTTTCAATGCATTGATATGGTTTTCGTGCACGCCAGTTGTACTAGATTTATGTTTTCGTGCATTTAATTGCACTTGATATTAATTTCCGTGCACCCTATTGCATTACATGTTTTCTGTAGGCCGGATGCAATTGATTTAGATTTTCGCGCACACTCGGCGCACTTGATGTGGTTTGTGCATATTTGATACACTTGATTGATATTTACATGCCCTCTAGATGTACTTGATGTTGTTGTCGTGCATACTCGTTGCACTTAACATATACTTTCGTGCACACCTGTTGCACTTGACAGAAACTTTCGTGCACACCTGTTGCACCCGGTTTTCATTTTTTTGCACATTCGTTGCACTGGGTTTTGACTTTGATTTTCATGCACACCAGTCGCACATTATAGTGGTTTTCGTGCACGCCGGTTGATATTGATTCTTTTCGAGCATCGTGTTTTCATGAGATATATATATTATGTTATATAGTAGCAGAGTAGGACTGGTCTGAGGACAGTGTCTGAGTAATTTTTCACGTATTGATATTTACTGAAGAGGTTTTCAAAGGAGCTATAGTCTTATTATTTTCCTTCGTGTCAGTGAGTGACATGAAACTTTACAAAAGTAAACCCTTCTAAGTTATTTTTCAAAAAGGTGGGACGTATACCTTAAGTGAAACATATATAGATATACATATATTTCTTTATAAATGAACGTCCGCTACATATGCCGTAATATACGCATCATACGGCGATTTTGAAAGGATTTTTCATATATACATATACAATTACTCAGATGATTTTACAAGGATGCATACTATATACGTATTGTAGCCTGAATTATATTATGCTTGATTTAAACAGTAAATTTCACAACTTGCATTTTCATCATAGCTTATATGATTCACATGACACTTGTCAGAGTTTCGGTTATTTGAGTTTTGCACTCGTTTTCATGTACACGTGTTACGCTATGATATTTCTAGCTTATCCGTGACTTCGGAGCCCCGTTAATTTGATTTGATTAACTGAAATATATTAAGATTTGGGGGTTTAAATTTAAAATTCGGGTATCGAATTTATTTAAGGGGGAAGATTGTAACATTTCAGAAAATGGAAAATACTATTTTTGAATTTAAATAATAAAATTATGAATTTTACAGATATTATAGAGTATAGATTTGAGTTTTCGTAGATTGGTATAATTATATACCTCTTTTTTGGAAAATAATTGGAAATAAAAATGAATTATTAATTATGTGAGTATTTATTTAATTTGGGCTCTTCATAAATTAGTATATAATTATATCACATATTAGTTGATGTTAAACTTAATTAGTGTTTTCTTATTTGTGTAGTAAATCATGCTTGATTCTTATTAAACAATGTTTAGTGTGCATGACATATTGAGTACGTGTTATCTTTTCCTTTTTATTTTTGTTGGTTTTGTATTTTTCAAAAGAAAAGAGAAAAGAGAAAAAGAAAAGAAAAGAAAATGAAATGGGGGGATAAAGAGGTATGGGTATGTGAGAGAAAAGGAGGGTATGGTTGCTTAGCCATAACCAATTTCTTCACTTCATTTTATCTCCTCTTCTTCTTTATCTCCCTCCTCTTTCTCCACCTCCTCCACCATCCTCTACCACCACAAAGATCATCCCAAATCACCTAAAAACTCATGGTAGCCTTTACAAAAAATTATTCATATCCTCATCCTAAGCATCTTGGTAGGATCAAGTCTTCATTTTGGAACCTTGAGCCATCTTGGAATTTTCCTTAGTTGCTTTCTTGAGATAAAACTCTCATTTTTAATTAAGTCTTTAGATTTTTTTACTTCACAGATTAGTTAGAGTTAGTTTTAGTGCTTAAACTGTAGGTTTTTTAAACTTGAAAATTCTAAAGTGGGCTTTTGTGGATATAATGAGTAGTGGTGATGTATGTGAGGGTTGATTAGTGATTACAAGCCTATTAGTGATAAGTAGAAATCTTTGGATAAGATGAGTTTAGAATTTTGAATATCGGTTTTTCTTTGAGTTTTGGTGATCAAATGGAATCTGAGATAATTAGAGAACTCTGAAAATTAATTAGAGAATTCAGAAAGATGTGTGAACCAGTAGAAGACCACCAAGAAGCCCGAGGCCTACCCCCAAGTCAAAACCGCAAATTTATTCCATTCTACCTCAACTTGCGGTCCCGTTGGTGAGTTAGGGGGTGGATTTTGTTTTGTAGCTCAATTACTAGATAACTAAGCACATCCTATATGCTAAAAAGTCTCAAATTACCTGAGGAAAAATCTGAAGCCGATTTACTTGATTTTGGCGATATTTTATGATATTTGAAAACTTGGTTTTTGGATTTTCATGTTGTGACTTAGTCGTTCAACGCTTATACGTCGACACCGAAGAGTATTTTGTAGTTTTAGCACGCGTTGACCATACGTTCTAAGCTATGTACGTTTCGCTCGTGATTTCAAATTCGAATCGAGTTTTCATGCGATTTTGGTTATGATTTTGATTGTAGGTACAATCGCGTGAACTCTTGAGATAACGAGGAAGAGCAAGACGTCCATGGACTTCGACTACAGTGAGGCGTTTATCGGTGAGTAGATGTTTATCTATAGGGGAAATCGGGTGGATGACGCATAATACCCCCACAACTGTAGAAATAAGATATTATCTATAATAGGAATGTAAACCTAGTCTATAGGATTATTAGAATACCTTATGCGGATATTCATATACTTAGTAGAATGATATATTCCTAGTTTCTATATCTTAGCCATTGAACCATGTCTACTTATCTATGTGTGTGTAAATATATATTATTACCTTATATGATATGAGCATATTTACGACATAAGTACATATATACAATACGATACGATATTGGATGATATGAGATGAAAAGATATACGCGGCTATAGATCCATACCATATTGATTGGATGATGTCGTACGATAGATATTCCGTACGTGATATGATGCGGATGGATTGCCGATACTTATTTCGACATGAGGAGTCTTGTTTAAAATCACAAAGTAGATATTATGAGATTTTTAGAGCCATACATACTTTTAAAACCAACGAATCGTTACGTATTTTTAAATGATAACTTCAAGGGTATGTTATGAATTTTCAAATGTTATCTTTTTCAAAAATATCGCTGTTGAAGTCAAAAATTGCACCCCGGTTGACCAAGTCAAAGTCAAAGTCAAAGTCAACCCAAGCCAAGTGGGCCCATGCCCAAGTCGAGTCCGAACATGAAGCGGCCGGCCCTCCCCCATGCCAACATGAAATCATGTAATAAATAATTTTTATGCAATTTTTTATGCAATTTTTTATGCATGAATGTAAACAAAATGGACATAAAGCCAAATTTTTATAAGCCCATGACTTATGTGCAAAAAGAATTAGCACATGAGCCATGGGATAGGCAAAATGCCATTTTGTGAATCCCAAGGGGCTATGTGTAAAGTGTATAGCCTATAAAGACAAAGATAATGAAAATATTTCAACAACTTTTTTTCTCTCCAAAAAGAATCAAGATTTGTGATCTTATCCTTCCTCAAGATTCTAAAAACCTTCTTCTCTTTTTGAATTAAATCAAGAGTTTTACTCTTTCTTTTCCAAAACTTAATAGTTTTTCACCTCAAAACCCATAAAGGGGAACTTGGATCTGTCATTAGATCTCAAAAAGGGGAGATTTTTAAGTCTCCCCCCTTTTCCAAGATCCGGCCAAACGACAGGAAGAAGAAGGAGACCCATCTCCAGAAACCCCACTTTGGGGAAGATCCATGGCTCAAGGGAAGCACCCCCTTCATCAGCTTCAAAATATCCTAGGAGTTTAACTCCTTATATATATATATATATATATATATATATATACACACACACATATACAAAATAATAAGTGCTCCTTTCTGGGAGTACAACTCCCATTACAGGGACCAAGTCCCTTTTATATATATATATATATATATATATATATACACACACACACACACACACACACACAAAATAATAAGTGCTTCTTTCTGGGAGTACAACTCCCATTGCAGGGACCAAGTCCCTTTTGCCTCCCGAGCCCCCACGTGCCTGGCACGTGGGGCGCTACCGCCCAGAGCGCTAGCGCCCGAGCGCCCATGTGCCTGGCACGTGGGGCGCTAGCGCTAGCGTTCTTGCGCTCAGAGCGCTAGCGCCCAAAGCGCTAGCGTCCGAGAGCCCACGTGCCTGGCACGTGGGGCGCTAGCGCCCGAGAGCCCGCGTGCCTGGCACGTGGAGCGCTAGCGCTTTTGCGCTCAGAGCGCTAGCGCCCAAAGCGCTAGCGCCCGAGCGCCCACGTGCCTGGCACGTGGGGCGTTAGCGCTCAAAGTGCTAGTGCTCTGGCACCCAAAGTGCTAGCACCCGAGCCCCCATGTGCCTGGCACATGGGGCGCTAGCGCCCAAAGCTCTAACGCCCTTGCACTCAAAGCGCGAGCGTCCAAAGCGCTGGCGTTTTTTCCCACGCATTCTTTGGATGCCCTTTCCCTTTATATATATATGTATATGTATATGTATATATATATGTATATATATATACATACACACACACACACATACTCCACACTAAAAATAGCTCTCCCGTTAGAAAAAATTTCTAACGGGGAGCTGCCCCACACCCCGCAAGGGGGCTGTTAGCCCCCTTGACCCCCAGCCCACTATCCAGGTAGCGGACCCCCTATATATCCAAAAAACCCTTTCAAAACATAACACGCATACACTACACATTGATTTTGCATGACCTGTTTGACCCGTTAATCGGAGGTTCCCTCGCTCCAAAGGAGAGGGGTAATTAACGGCAGCTTAGTCCGCGGCTGCCGGAGATTTGGATCCCCGCAATCAATAAACCCCAGCCTACCCTAGGCAGGGAGAATCTGTAGTACGCCTGAAAAGCGCGCGCGTATTCCCATCTCAATGGGGTGACAAAAAACACCCTAAAGATTCTGGCACACCCGGTAGGACCTATCTCTCCTCCCATATTTCGGGTTAAACGTTCATGCGGACTCAATCAATATACATACCTATATTTATACTAAAATAATGCTTTTTCATGCAGGTTTTCAAGAAATCAATTTTCAACAATGTCTCCAAAAATGAACTCAGCTCTCAGCACGGCTCCTGTCTCCTACACGATGAAGATAGACTCCAGGACGGTCCTTCCGGTCAGCCTCGGGCGACAATGGGAGGAGCCGCCGCTATCATTTGGCTCTATTCTGTTTGTGTCAGCTAACGCCATCCTAGCTCCTCAAGCCCAGGTGACAGAAAAACCGGTCTCGAAAGGCAAGAGGCCAAATGTGGTGGTCTCGAAATCGTCCCAACTCAAATACAAGTCGGTGTTTGAACGACTCTCCTTGGCCCCAGCTGGGGGCAAGACCATCAACACCAACAAAGAAACAAGGCGTCTTGAGCAAGCTCCAGCGGTGCCCCTGAAAACTGCTCGATCGGGTGTCTTCTCTAAGCTCCCAGCTAATCGACTCACAATGGCTTCCCGGATAACGGATGCCTGCCAAGCCTTCAAAATCGAGAAGCTGAGGCAGAAAAGGCTCAGGTATAGAGCCAAAAAAGGGCTAGGGCTCCTGCTATGCTGAACTTCATGAGGTTCGAGGAATGGGGTTACCCCGCCAAAGATAAAGAGACGGCTAGATATGTGGTCTACACTGTCTTCATGGTCGGACATGAAGAAACGAACCCTCCTATGCTTCACAGCCAGGGTGATGATACGGTGGACGCTACCCAACGTCAACTCGGTCTAAATGACGAAGAGCTCGCTAAGGCCGATAAGCCAAAAGAGCCTGGGGTTCTTGCGGAATTGAGCTCAGCAATAAGGATGACCCGGTTGTCATAACCGGAACTACAGAACAAGCATTATTCCAATGGCTTCAGAGGCAGTTTCAGGAAAGGGATGAGAAGTTAGCCAAGGTATAGTCTAAGGTCGACGAATTGGCAAATGTCGCGGCAGATCTAGCAACCCAAGTCGCCCGATTGCAATTACAGCATAATCAAATTTTGGTTCATGAGCCAGGGATTGATACCCGGAGGCAGCCAACTGATACCCCCTTCAACCTAAGAGCGGAGCGGCTTCGTGAAAAACGGCCGCGATCAGCCTCCAGTTCCTCTGATACATACACCGAAGGGGAATCGCCTCTGAAAGAGAAACTGGATAAGGTCTATTCCTTCAAAAGGGACAAAGTCCACAAGATATTCAAGGATGCCCTAAGAAACGGTCTACAACTGCCAGAATCGAAGAGACTGCAAGAAACGAATATGACCGACGGCCTAAAATATTGCCCCTATCACAGAGTGATAGGTCATGCCATTAAGGACTACTTCGTCTTCAAAAATTGGGTCGAAAGGCAATACAAGACGGGAGAGATAGAACTGTTTAAAGGCGTGTTAGCAAACAGTCAAACTACGACCGCCGATTTCATACAAATGAAGACTGAAGCCTTTCGGGAACCTAATCCTCCCAGACATGTGCCATTATCTGAAAAGAGCGAACCAAAGATTGATCGGACTCAAGGATTAGCATCAGTAAGGGCACCTACTCTAATGGAGAGAAAGAAGAAGGTGTACTCTTTCAGGAGGGATAAGGTCCGCAATATATTCGAGGAAGCCTTGAACAACGGTCTGCAATTGCCTATTCCAAAGAGGCCATATGAAATGAATATGACCGGCAATCCCGTATCCTGCCCATACCATAGGGTGGTGAGTCATACCATTGAAGACTGCTGTGTTTTCAAAGATTGGGCAAAAGACCAATACAAGCTTGGAAAACCTCACAATCCTCGGATGTATCGGCAAGCCACAGAGCTACGGTCATCAACACAGCTCCGCCAAGATCAAAATTCAAGGAGCTGGGATAAGCAAAGAGGACCACCACGTCGTTAAACTGGGAACACCAGTCGACCACCATGTCATTAAACTGGGAATAACTGACCACCATGTCATTAAACTGGGAATAACTGACCACCATGTCATTAAACTGGGAATAATAGACCTCTAAGTCTTTAAACTGGGAACAATCGACTACCATGTCATTAAACCGGGAATAACCGACCACCATGTCATTAAACCAGGAATAATCGACCTCTAAGTCGTTAAACTGGGGATGTAAAAATGCGTAAATAAAACAAAAAAATAAAATAAATAAAATAAATAAATAATAGAAAAAGCCGAAATGATGGGGCAGCTCGCAATAAAAATTAGCGAGTAAAAATAAAAATGAAAATAAAGCCGAAATGATGGGGCAATCGCGAATAAAAAGCCGAAATGAAAGGGCAATCGCGACCTTCGCGATAAGAAAAGCTGAAATGACAGAGCAATCGCGGTAAAAAAAAGAAAAGAAAAAGAAAAAAACCGGCGAATGATGAGTCGCTCCTGGTACCATATTCCAGTGCAGCGATGCAGACGCCATCCAAAACCCAAATCCCCAATAGCGAATGACGAGTCGCTCCTGGTACCATATTCCAGTGCAGCGAAGCAGACGCCGTCCAAAATCCAAACCCCCAAGTGGTGAATGATGAGTCGCTCCTAGTACCATATTCCAGTGCAGCGATGCAGACGCCAACCAAAAATTCAAATCTCCGAATGCCCCAATGGCAAATGATGAGTCGCTCCTGGTACCATATTCTATTGCAGCGATACAGACGCCAACCAAATTCCAAATCCCATACCCCAATGGCGAATGATGAGTCGCTCCTGGTACCATATTCCAGTGCAGCGATGCAGACGCCAACGAAGTCTCGAAATTTTTCCGGCCCTACGGTCTGGATCATACATCCAGCAAAACCGTATACAATCCACGGGCGTAAAACAATCCCAATCTCTCCCAAGTCCTACCTGTGAGACCACATCCAAAGTCCCACCAAAGATAAAAAAAATAATATATGAAATAAAAAAAAATGGTATGTCCACAAGAAAAATGGGCACGGATGAAAATCCGAAAGAGCTCCGTGAGTAAAAACAGCAGGACTGCCGGCGAGTTTGTGAGAACCCGAAAGGGCGCGAACTCGTAAAAAAGAGGTGAAATGCACTCGCAAAGTCCTCTCGACTTTGTGAGGAGAAAATTCCCGCGTGAGATCCTTACGACTCACAAAGGAACAACACCTTTAGGAGTCCCCACGACTCCTAAGGAGAAAATACACCTACAAGATCCCTTCAACTCGTAGGGAAAAAATACTTTTATAGGACCCTTACGGCCCATGAAATTGAAAGCCTTAGGTGATAGGGATCTAAACCTGTCTCCTAAGCCACCAATTTCCAAATCCTCCCGGGGCAAATGATGAGTTGCTCCTGACATTATTCCAGTGCAGTAATGCAGATGCCGGCAAAAAACCAATCCCAAAATCCTCTCAAAGACAAATGATGATTCGCTCCTGGTACCATATTCCAGTATAGTGATGCTGATGTCAACCCAAATCACAATCAACAAGTAAATTTCAACTCCGACACCGCAGAAAGCGGAGCAAGTCAGAATCCAATCTCGACACCGCAAGAAGCGGAGCAAGTCAAGTTCACCCGTGACACTGCAGGAAGCAGAGCAAGTCAAATAGAGCGTCGACCGTCCATGTCGCAAAAAGGGTAGCGCAGGCTTCCCACAAATCGGGAACCAAATCGCTCCGGATCAGAGCGTCGACCGTCCATGTCGTAAAAGGGCAGTGCAGGCTTCCCACAAATCAGGAACCAAATCGCTCCGGATCAGAGCATCGACCGTCCATGTCGCAAAAAGGGCAGTGCAGGCTTCCCACAAATCTGGAACCAAATCGCTCCGGATCAGAGCGTCGACCGTCCATGTCGCAAAAAGGGCAGTGCAAGCTTCCTAAAAAGCGGGAACCAAATCGCTCCGGGTCAGAGCGTCGACCGTTTCTTCGTTTGATATGTCGCATATCTAGTCTGGAGGTGGTAAACGTCAGACCCCAATAATGAGATAATTCATGTCGATATGAGGCTCATAACGGGTCGAGAAACTACTGATAACACTTACCAGTAAATCTCATAATCAGCCATGGCCAGGGACTTCCTGTTATAGCCAATCGAGCACAGCGTAACATCAACCCCCAATACCGGGAGAGACGAAACCCCTCCTATCACTCATTGCCTCTATGTGAATCGGGGCTGTACCCAAAAACCACCTGTTCGCATGCTCTCTTGAACGGGTAGGGTGGAAATCAAAGCACCGTGGGAATCACATAAGACTCTATGACGATCTCGGGTCTACAGACTAACCTGTACCAGTGTTACCAGAGAACTGCTATCTGACTTGAGGTATAATACCATCTAGGAGTTCTCGGCGATTCCTGTTCGGTATACCCAGTCTCCACTGAGCACCCGTATAATCTGTGATGTCAAACACCAATGGATGTGAGATCATCCATCGCCCATCAAATGGGTCAAGAAACGTATACGCTAGTCTACTCTGGAATATCGATTCCCCGTCTCGATACACCTACGACTAAGAACAATTAAAAGATGAACTTATGGACTACCCTAGCCCCACTAGTATGATATGTATCATAATCCTGGTAGTCAAGTATACATCCTAAGGGTTTTATCAACATGTGAGAGAAAGACGGTATCACAATAAGAGTCTACATGATAAGATAAAGAGCAACCAGATAGCATACTATCATGTCGAGCAAGAAATTCCTCTCTCTATATGTCCAAGTATCCACTATAATATACAATCATGTACAATAATGGCCTCTAGGGCATACATACAACTAACAATCTTCCACTTGCATTAAGACCAGTTGTTGTAGTATCTCATACCCAGCATACCGAAGAGTCTCTCAAATTGTATCTGGGGAATTTCCTTCGTGAGTAGATCCGCTGTGTTATTCTTCATGTCAACTCTCCTGGCTTCGATCTTCCGGCGATCAACTATCTCCCGGATCAGGTGATACCGCCTCAGAATATGTCTGGATCGCTGATGGGACCTGGGTTCCTTGGCCAAAGCCACAGCTCCATTTTAATCACAATACAAAGGTATTGGATGCTCGATGGACGGAACCACACCAAGTTCGGTTATGAACTTCTTCATCCAGACAGCCTCTTTGGCGGCATCGTTGGCAGCGATGTATTCAGCCTCTATCGTCGAGTCTACCACGGTTTCTTGTTTGAAACTCTTCCAACAAACCGCCCCTCCATTGAGGGTGAAGAAAAAATCCGAGACCGACTTAGAGTTATCCTTATCACTCTGGAAGCTCGAATTGGTAAAGGACTCCATTTGGATTTCTCCGTTACCATACACCAGGAACATATCTTTAGTCTTTCTCAAGTACATAAGAATGTTCTTCACAACTATCCAGTGATTCTCTCTAGGATCCGATTGATACCTACTCACTACACCTAGTGAGTAAGCTACATCAGGTCTGGAATATAACATCGCATACATGATAGAGCCTACTGCCGAAGCATAGGGTATCTCTTGCATGCGAGCTCTCTCCAAATCAGTCTTGGGAGACATTTCTTTGGAGAGAGTGATTCCGGAGATCGTGGGTAAATTCCCACGCTTAGAATCTTCCATACTAAACCTCTTCAGTATGGTGTCAATGTACCTGGATTGGGATAATCTCAACATCCTTTTAGATCTATCTCTATAGATCTTGATCCCCAAGATGTAGGAGGTATCACCTAGATCTTTCATCGAGAATCTTTATGATAAGAAGAGCTTGACCGAGTGCAGCATAGGAAAATCATTTTCTATCAAGAGTATGTCATCCATGTACAATACGAGGAATACGTCCTTACTCTCTGCAACCTTCTTGTATATACAAGGTTTATCTACATTTTTTATGAAGTCAAACTCTTTGACTGTCAGATCAAAACAGATGTTCCAACTCCACGATGCCCGCTTTAACCAGTAGATTGATTTAAGAAGCTTGCACACCTTTCCGCTGCCCCCACTGTCCACGAAGCCCTCTGGCTGTGTCATGTACACGCTCTCTTCTAAATCACCATTTAGAAAAGCGGTCTTGATGTCCATCTGCCAGATTTCGTAGTCCTGGTATGCAGAAATGGCAAGTAGGATCCGGATGAACTTAAGCATAGCCACTGAAGAAAAGGTTTCATCATAATCCACACCTAGTCGTTGATGAAAACCTTTTGCTACAAGTCTGGCTTTGAAAGTATCAACTTTTCCATCTATACCAAGTTTCTTCTTAAAGATCCACTTGCTCCCGATGGGTTTAACCCCTTCAGGAGCATCTTCCAAAGTCCATAATTTGTTGGTGTACATGGATTCCATCTCAGATCGCATTGCATCCATCCATTTCACAGAGTCCCCACTCGTGATGGCCTGCTCGAAGCTAGTTGGGTCATCATATTCCATGATGCAATCCTCGCTCCCACCATCAATGAGAAAACCGTAGTATCTCTCAGGTAGATGAGGAACCCTACTAGATCGGCGGAGAGGCTGAGGTTCGTCGGGGACTATCGAATTCTCTGGTTCCACTAAATATTCGGTTGTAGTTTGTGTAGCTGGAACTTCTTCCAGTTCTACCTCTTTGCCACTAATTTGTTTTTCAAGAAATTCCTTTTCTAAAAAGGTGGCATTTCGAGAAACAAACACCTTTTGTTCCTTGGTGTAGTAGAAGATATACCCACGTGAGTTTTTGTGATATCCTACAAACTTGCACAAAACTGACCTTGTCTCGAGCTTGTCTGGATTTTGCGTTTTAACATAAGCCGGACAATCCCATATCTTAATATAATTAAGCCATGGTCTCTTCCCCTTCCATATCTCATATGGAGTGGTAGTCACAGATTTGGTAGGAACCATATTCAATAGGTGTATGGCTGTCTCAAGCACATAACCCCAAAAGGAAATAGGCAACTCAGCAGTACTCATCATAGAGCGCACCATATCTAATAGGGTGTGATTCCTCCGCTCCGATACACCGTTGTGCGGTGGTGTATACGAAGGAGTAAGCTGAGAGAGAATCTCATTCTCTTTTAAATAATCCTGGAACTCCGTGCTCAAGTATTCTCCTTCCCGATCAGATCGAAGGATTTTAATACTTTTACCCGTTTGGTTATCGACTTCGCACTTATATTCCTTAAATTTCTCAAAAGCATCAGACTTGTGTTTCAACAGGAACACATGTCCGTATCTTGAGAGATCATCATTGAATGTAATGAAGTACGAGGAACCATTCCTGGCATGTGTAGACATGGGACCGCATACACACTATGTATCAGTCCCAAGAGTTATGTAGCTCTTTCTCCATGTCCAGTAAACGGATTTCTGGTCATCTTACCTTTGAGACATGACTGGCAAGTTTCATAAGATGAAAATTCGAACGGATTCAAATATCCATCCTTAGGTAACTTAGCTAGTCGTGTTACATTGATATGACCTAGTCTACAATACCACAAGAAGAATTCGTTCATTTCTGAACTTTTCCTCTTGTGCGTGTTCTGTACGTTAAGAACTGTATTTTGATTCAGAACATATAAACCGTTACATAATGTACCAAACACAACCAACACTTGATCTAGGAAAATGTTCATAACATTATTCTCTACTACAAAGTTATATCCTTCTTTATCTAATAAAGAAATTGATATTAAATTGCATATCATAGAGGGTACATAATAACAGTTGTTCAAGATTAATGTATTCCCATTTGGTAATACAAAGTGATATTCACCAACTACTTTGGCTGCAACATTTGCACCATTCCTTAATTTTAGAGAATGATCACATTTTCCCAGTTCTCTACCTTTCTTTAGCCCCCGAACATATTACATATATGGGATCCCGATCCGGTATCTAATACCCAGGACGTAGAGTGTACTGAGAAACAGTTCTCGGTAACAAACACACCCGAAGAAGACGCATCAACATGCATATTCCTCGTTCGGGTGGCATGGGTATTCGGATATTCCCCTATTTCCTGCTCAGACTTATAACATTTATAAGATAGAGCGGAACCGACGTTCCCCATCTCAGTATAACAAGCAGGTTCGGTCAATTCATTAATATTATTATCTTGATTAAGGCGTGTCATGGTCGCTACCTAGAGAGAGAGAAGAAAACACTTAGCGTATGCTCTTGCAAAATTAGATTGGTTATTATCTTATCTAATCAGGATGGCTCCCACTGTTTTTATCAAATCTTCCTTCAAACCCTAAAAGGTAAGACTGTCGGGGATTAATTACACCCAACAAATTCGCTAACCGTTCAGCCAGGCCAGTGTTGGTACTTTGAGGGAGGTTCCCCGTGCTTTTGCACGGACCTAATTAAAGTAAACCTCGTTTTTCCAGAGGCATAACCCCATTGACACCTTTCTAGATACCTAATGGGTTAGCTAATTGTAAAGTGCAAAACTCTCCCAGGAGTTACACATACTCGCAGTGGGTATCGGGATCCAACTATCTCATAGAAGGTATGCAATCTCATTGCAAATTTCAACACTTGAAATTCCCAATAATATTTTTCCTCTAACGTCGTATGACCTTGACGAAGACCAACAAACCATAGGGCGCTAGTCAAGTTCAACCCGTACATTTCGTGATTGAATTAAACACACCCTCCTGACCCTTGACGAATGCCAACAAAGTCGTACGACTAACCTAATATAATCGCATCATATACAGCAGATAAGCACTAATCATCTACCGCACACTACGCCTT
The DNA here is from genome assembly GCA_030015575.1 of Agapanthus africanus. Lineage (NCBI taxonomy): Eukaryota > Viridiplantae > Streptophyta > Magnoliopsida > Asparagales > Amaryllidaceae > Agapanthus > Agapanthus africanus. Next base: position 12,044,100 of record CM057348.1, on the reverse strand, counting down.
GACGAAGGCCAACAAACGTAGCACGAATACTAAATAGTACTTATCTGAAATGATGGAGGGCTACGACAGGTTTTTAGGAAAACCTTTTACGTAATGAACTTGATATCGTTGTAGAATCGAGTGATTGAAAAATGAGTGGTTTATGCTCCAGTTTTAAAATCAAGTATTTTTCAAAATAAACCGAATGGGTGTAGCATCTACTAGCTTCTGCTAAAGAGGTCACTCCCGGTGAAGGGATCTAGGCTCTTTCCTCATCAAATGAGGTGTTGGATATTCTACAAGGAATACCACAATGCAAAGCAAGAACTAGAGATACTACTTTTGAAATTTTGATTCCACAAAATCATTAGGTTTCTTTTCTTTTCATTAATGAAGTCCCATCATTTATGCTTCCTAAGCACTACAGATAAAGAAACGAAAATAGAACGTACACTTATGCCATCCACATTCGCCACTGGGACGCGTCTTCACCGTTAGGTTACTTAACTACTGTCACGCCCCGCTTCCCAGTATACGGGCAGAGGAAGCGACTGGCCGCTACGTATTTACTCTGAAGTAAATACGCTAAGTGTATCTAAGCAATATAAATAAAAATGCACAAGAGACAAAAACAGTAGGTATAACTGAACAACAACTTTATTTGTTAACATTCTTTTGTACAATGTATGGAAAAGTAAATACATCTGAATGAAAGTAATGCATAAACAGTGGCATAACAGAAATGAAAAGTACTGAAATAAAATGTGTACAATGAAGCTGGAGCTCTGGGTCGTAAGCAAGCTGATCCAAGTCCTCGCTGGTAGGCTCGATCTCCTAAGTGTCCAGATCACCTGACAACATTCCAAAAAAGAAAGAGAAGGAATATCGTCAGCGAACAATCGCTCGGTAAGTCCCAAAGATGAGGGAGAAATAGAATAGACAGAGAGTAAGAGAGGGAGTGTAGCTTTTAAAGTTGTATTTAGTGTTAACGCTGTTGTTTGTAGCTTGGTACAGAAGGATGCCAGTGTATACGAGAGGAGTCTCTATATGCCAGAGACTAAGGGCAACAGGAGTACAAGGAACCATTTATGCCACGGTACAATAGCAACGGAAATACAGGTTAGGTGTCTTAAGTCTTGCAGTCTCGTGCCACTTTTAACACCTTCCGTACCAATCTACCCCTTAAACCCCGCGATGTCTTGATTGTATTGTTGTATTGTTTGAATTGTACTGCAACTTGTATTGTCTTGTAATATAGATTGTATAATTGGATGACTTGCCGAAACCATGATATCAGTAAATTTATGTAACTGGAAAATCATGGATGTAACTGGAGAATTATGTAAATGGAAGAATATTCATGGTTCGGTTCGGTCAATATAGATTGAATATATGTATTCCTGGATTTATATTGAATTGTAGTAGTGTAGATTGTACTTGAATCATATTCAAGTCAGATTATTATAATGAGACCCGGTCTGAGTCAGACAATTAGAAAAGAAATTGAACCTTAAATTAAGTTTGGGTGTTATCGGTAACCGCTGCACATGGGCGGCAGGATTTGTGTCTTTTTCAAAGACGATTACCGTGTTGATAATACCGTTTGTTAAGTTTTCTACCTTAGATAGGCAAGCACCCATATCTCCGGCTCCCTGAGGCTCAAGAGACTGATCCTGCTTAAACCTATATTTACTAGGGTCCTTAGGGTAATTTATAGAACTTGAGGGGTTTTTATGTAAAAATAATTTTGTATACTTTTCAAAATAGACCCCGAGTATTTATTTATCGTCTTTAGAGCTTTCATAATTGTAGATTTTATATTTGTGACATTTCTAGTAAATAAACCTATTTTTCATAATACATGGTATTTAATTGTAAAGTGTTGGATTTGTATGGAATTTCATGGTATTTTCATGTAAAGTGATTCTTGTGATTTAGAAAAGTTGGAATATTTATAATATATCAAAAATAGATATTTCGATGATACATACATACATACATACATATATATATATATATATTTATAAAAATAATTTTATTTTATTATTTTCTAGAAATCTCATTTTCTTAAGATATTTGTATTTTAAATCTCTCGAGACCGAATGCTCCTTGCGGAGATCTGCATCTCTCACTATTAAGCCCAAGGATGTGCGATAATCAGCACCATCCCGATCGGGTTCTCCAAAATAGGTTGTAGCGGTGCTTTGCAAAGATTTGTGTAAAATACATAATCTTGTAGAAAACGGTTTTAATAGTAAATGGTATTTATATGTAAAGTTTCGTTTTCCCGTATTCTGTGTTCCCGAAAGGTATTGTGCTATGTTGCATATGAGTGTTGTAAGGAGTTAGGTCATTACCTCGTGATCTAATTAAAGGTATAACAAGATTAATGATGTTTTAAGGTAGAAAGTAAACAACATGGTATTTTAGTGAAAAAGAGCGGTAAAAGTTACAAAATGAAATATTTTGCTATGAAACTTATTCAACATATTTTGTTAATGATTCATAGTCAAGATGTAAGAGTTTAACATGGTTGTGTTAAGAAAAATTGAACATTACAAAGAAAACCGAATCGGAAGTCGGATTTAACTCCGCTTCCGTCGGGTTTTAGAAAAAGAACTTTTTAGAAAAGGAAAGAGGGAGGTGGGACTTACTGGCTTAGAGGTTAGAGAAGAAGGAGAGGAAGCGGTAGGAGGCGCCGGTGCGTCGTTTCGTCGCCGGGAGCTCCTAGGGTCGTCGTCGGAAAATTACCGGAGCTTCGCCCTTCGCTAACTCCAATTGCACACTAAAATTCTAGAGAGTTTTCTTGAGAGTTTGGACAGAATTGTGAGTGAGCGGTGTGTGTTTAGGGGTGGTATTTATAGGGTAAAGCTAGGGTTAGGGTAGGTGAAAGGGTATGAAGAAGAAATGTATTAAAATTATGGTTTAATGGGATTTTAAAGAGCTCTGTTAAATTGCCGGAAATTTAAAGTGTACAGGGGTAATGGGGAGGCCAAAAGACACACTTTTCCTGTTGACAACTCGGCGATCCGACTCAGCTCGGCCGAGTCGCTGGCCGAGTCACGGCGAGTCAAGCGGGGGTCGTTGCCGTAGGTCGCTCGTCGGTTGTTCTACTCCCTGGGACAGTTTGTTTTATATGTGAAATAGGGTTTTACGAGTTATGCATGTGTAGACCCTTGGACTTCTAAAAAAATTAAAAGAAAACAATATTAAAAATAATGTGGGGGATGTGGTTTGAACTCTGGTGCTTTGGTTCAGCAGTGCAAGGTTTTACCAATGAGCTACAAGCTCCTTTTCGGTATTAAAAAGCAAAACAAACTTATAACTTGTGCTCAGGCAAAAATACCCCTTTCTGTATTTTTTTGAAAAAATTGTACAGAAAATTTAGGGTTGTTACAACTACCGGCAGAGTGGGGGATGGACTAGCGCGGGTGCAAAACATAAGCAGCGTTTATTATATATCATATATATAATAATAACATTCATCTCAGGCAGTTATATGATCTCATCACAGAACATTGCAGCAGAAGTCAACATATGAAATATTGGATATACTAGGAGTTCCGCGTTTTAAATTAAGGCAGTAAAAAAGACGGATTCCACGGTCACGATGAATAGCTAAACCCACATCCTTAGACCCCTACGAGAGCGGCAAGCAACCCTGCCAATTCTAGAGTTAGGAGACCCGGTCTCGACTCCTCTAGATGGTCTCTCATTAGACTCTAGAACCCGGTTACTTGTGCTTCTCACCTTGGGTCTATCCTAATGCGGAAAAATAAATAGTATATATCAATGGTGACATCATCCTCAACCTGGAAGTGGCCCAATAAAAGAATATTATATACAAGTTTTTACATGAATGAAAATGAAAAACTCTCATCTCACATAAAACCCCCCCGACTATTCATACACGACGATCCAATATAACATATTACAACAACACATAACATCATATATCATCAACGTAAGTAAATATGCGTATCCCAATTTTCGTTGACGCATAGCAACGAAACCGGCGATACACCACATATTACACTTACGGTCGCAGAAAGAAAGTGAAAACTATAATAATTGGAATCCGCAACATTCTTAGACATCATAAACTCAAAATATCACATACTTCGGATTTCATGCCTAACCAAATGAATTCCTTAGACATCATAAACCCGGAATATCTCATATTCCGAATTTCATGCCTAACATTATAAACCCCGCATTTTAGTCTCGATATTGAAAACACTTTTCAATAACTAGTCGGGCAATTCAATAAGATTCCGGACAACCTGATCGAATACTCTTCGGAAACTTTAGTAAATGGTCGCACCCCCAATATCGTCGACGAAGTTCACTTAGACGGAACATCGCGGTCGCGAGCACCTGAACGGATGCTTTTGGCTACGGGGTTCTCCTACAGTCACTTGGTCGGGGCTATGGGACGTGGCTATCTAGTAATGTTACCCGGCGAGTATCCGCGTACACTACGTGATTGCGACGGAGTTTTGATTGGCAACCGATCAAATGAGACTAAATTACTAGATTTATTAAATTCAAACTAGTTTTCATAAAACTAATTATTGTGGATTCCAAATATTGTATCATATATCACAGATATCTAAACGATGTCAAACATTTCGATTAAAATATCAAAACCCACAATTCTCAGAGACTTCAACACTTGAGACAGATTCCAAAATACCCAGACAGTGCCATTAGCACATACGAACCGGCACAAGAAGGCACGTCCCTGGCCTCACCAACGGCGCCGCGGAACCGCCGCCAAAAGCATGTTTTGGCCGCGGTTCCATGGTCATTAGGTCGAGTTAGGGGGTCGTTTTTCTTGGGGGTCCATACAATACCCTGCACGATTTTCTAAATATTTTTAAACCCAAAAATTCCAAATTTTGAAAAATTTCCAGAGAGCAACCATTTTTATGGGTTTCGATGTTTGTTCGAACACTTTAACTTCTCCTAGACAACTCCTTATGCTCTAACTTGGCTCTGATACCACTGTAGGGTTTCTTAGCACGACTAATAGGTTTAGGCAGGCATCAAACATGCAATTTTATAAAAATCTAGTGTGCTAATAAACCCGAAACAAGGAACTAACTAGAGAATTAGGGTTTTTTTTTAATACAAGTAAAAAACTTTACTCTAAGTGAACAAGGAATACAACCTTTTTAGACCGGTCCTTCACTTCTAAAGCTCCGTATAGTAGTCCCTTAGCTCGGAGTGGTGGTCTCCCGGACTCTCGTTAGGCTCCACTAGGCGAAAGGAATGAGCTTGCTCAAAGATCATTTTTGTTTTCGAAGATGATCTACGTCGAGGAGACTCTAACTCAAGCTATCTCTTCACTAATCAGGAATTAGTGAAGTAAACAGCCTATATTAAATGGCTAATTTGGTATAGATTGGTGAAGTAGGATTTTTTCTCACTTTAGAATAATTTTTCTCACTTTCTTTTCTTCACTCATGAAAACCTTGTAAGCTCAAAATGAGATGAAGAAGAAGACGAAGTAATGAAAAAAATAGAATGTCAACCATGAGTGAGAAAATATCATATATCATCATTGTAGAGACTTAACCATGGCTAAAAATAATGGTTGGGTTAATAAATATCCAGAGTAAAAACAAAATTAGTGGACTTAAGTCAAGGCTTCCACAAGCTTCTCCAAGCATCTTAGCCATGCTAATTTCCAAAAAATTTTGATTTTTCCCTTAATAATTAATCACCCCAATTATCTATGGTTTGGTTTGATTCTTATACACCCATGTACAATGTATCATCAAGCATGACACAAAGAATAAAAATATTAATATATATCTTAACTGCTATCTGACGTGAGGTATAATACCATCTAGGAGTTCTCGGCGAGTCCTGTTCGGTGTACCTAGTCTCCACTGAGCACCCGTATACAATTTTTGATGTCAAACACCAATGGACGTGGGATCATCCAACACCCATCAAATGGGTCAAGAAACATATACTCTAGTATACTCTGGAATATCGATGCCATGTCTCGATACACCCACGACTAGGAATGAACTTATGGACTACCTTGGCCCCACTAGTATGATATGCATCATAATCCTGGTAGTCAAGTATACATCGTAAGGGCTTTATCAACATGTGAGAGAAAGACAGTATCACAATACGAGTCTACATGTTAAGATAAAGAGCAACCGGATAGTATACTATCATGTCGAGCAAGAAATTCCTCTCTATAAATGTTCAAGCATCCACTATAATATATAATCATGTACAATAATGGCCTCTAAGGCATACATACAACTAACAAAACGGTATTTAGAAATCAAGGATTAACAAAAATTGAAGTGTGATATATACCTCTGGTGACAGCATCACGAGCATGGGCCCGGGCAGCACGAGCAGGACGATAGTTTCTCCGGTGAGGAACAGCCGATGAGCCAGACGTGGACGCATCCCCTCCAACTAGAAATAAATATTGACGATAAAATTACATGAAATTCATGATTATTCTTAGAGAATATGTAAATGAAAAATGCTGACTACATCCACCAAAAAGGTATAACTAATTGAGAGCTTAAATAATTTGCATTTGGGCCTTTTAGATAGGCTACCGTGTCCAAGACATCATCTCTTTTGTGAAAAAGATTTTATATTTAAGAATACTAATCTGCAGACTGCGCGGAGGGAACAAAAGTGGCGGGGTGGCCTCTGCGCCCGATGTGGATGCACCACTTATAATTAGACAATTAAAAATAGATTATATAAGTAATTGAAAAACGAATATGTGTATATCTATAATATAATATTCTAAATCAATATGCATGCAATATAGGATATATAAATATACATGCAAGAGCAGTGGTGACCTCTGTCCGGGATGTGGATGCACTACCTACAGCCAGACAATCATAAATTGATTATATAAGTAATTGCAAAAAAATATGTGTATATCTATAATATAACATTTTAAATCAATATGCATACAATATAGGATATATAAACATATCTACAGGTGCGGTGGTGGCCTCAGTCCGGGATGTGGAGGCACCACCTACAGCTTGACAATCAAAAAATGATTATATAAGTAATTGCAAAAAGAATGTGTGTATATCTATAATATGACATTCTAAATCAATATGCATGCAATATAGGATATATAAATATACATGCAGGTGCGGTAGTGGCCTCTGCTTCTGATGTGGACGCACCACCTACAGCTAGAATATTAAAAATTGACCATATAAGTAACTTTAAAATAAATATGCGTGTATATCTATAATATTACATTTGAAATGAATATGCATGCAATATATATGGAGGTACGGGAAAGTCGATACGGAAAGAGTCATCCGAAGGGGACATGGATCGAGGTGCAAGACCAGCCCTTTGGAGCTCCCTACGCAGCTCCCCGGGTGGCAGAACCACTCTGCCTCTGCCTCTGCCGCGACTGGTGCTCCTGCCGCCCCTCGCTGCTTCTGGCGTCGTCATCAGACCTAGATAAAAGTATGATCATTACATATGCATGCAATATATGTATAGATCGTAGAAATGTGAAGTAATAATATAATATTACCGATAACCTTTTTTGTTTCATAGACGCATTAGACATATCTACTTGAATTTTATCACCGATATCATTCCTAACCTACGTAAATTCACGATCAGCAGAAGACAACCCATCTTTGGAGACAGACGGTCGGAATACTCTATGTCTTCTCTCTTATTCACCCTCATTGTCCTTTATATGATCCTTAAATTCTGAGATATCATAAATGTTCACAGCCGAAAACGGGGACGAAACCGTGTAGGTCGTCTTGCCTGAATTTGGGGGGCAGATACTATTTGGTTTTATCCATCCACCTCTCCGCAGATGCCAAGTTGATTTATGGCACCGTATATCGGAGCTTTGGACGGATGCGGCCGTTGTAACAGACTTCGTCAGATTCCCTCTCATTTGGAAGGGGTTTTTGATTGTGGGGACACTCTTCCGTGCAGGAGCAAGCCCCTGCAGTTAATTACGTTACCGTATCGCGATAACCACTTTTTCCTGCTCTGGCAGTTCACTTCATGTCGTGAGTTTTGTTTTATTTTTTATGGCCCGTGTATTGTATACAGAGACTAATTTATGTTGTCGCCCGTACGAAATCCGTATATTCTTAGATTTGGGTTTGGTTTGATTTAAGGATCGTTAATCTCGTTTGAGATTAAGATCAACTTAAATGGGGGTGAGCATTTGGGGCTCGATCATCACCATTTTGGAGTCGACTGTTAATTTAGGGACGTTTCGGTCCGTAGATCATAATTTTTGAAGTGGGGTTTTGTTTAGGGTGTGCATGTTAGCTTGGGCAGTGCACCCAAAAGTAGTTGGTTGTTGGGACCCGCCACCTCTCTGAAGATGTTGAGGAATTACAACGACATGTATCAGAGGTGTGGAGAGATGTACCCTTGAACCGATTCCCGTGTTTGAGGAAAAAGATCATAGTAGATCCTCTAAGAATCATTACCCATTTTTGGAGACTAAGATTAACTTAGGAGATGTGGGATGAACATCATTTTTGATACCATCAGTTGAAGGGTCATGAATCATGTCTGGGAAACAGTAAGCCCATGGGCTCAGTTGATCTGAATTAGGGACCTAGCCAACTTGGGCTTGGTCCACTCAGTTTTCTTTTTATTTGAAAGAAGTGCTAAGCACTTGTTAGGGCTCAGTCCCTCTTTTTATGTAAAAGTGTTGAGCACTTATATTGGTTCTGATGCTCACACATAGCCATGTGGGGCTTCCGGTCATGGGAATTGCCCAATAAGTTCTGCATGGGAATTTCCAAATAAGTCCCTCTTTTTATATTAAACACTTTACCCCTATTTGTCTCTTTCTGGAGTGATAAGCACTCTTTATGGCGCCCACGTGCGAAGCACGTGAGGCGCTAGGCGCTGCCTGATAAGTGCCAAGCATTTTTTTTGTTCTGTGGCGCCCACGTGAGAGTCACGTGAGACGCTGGGCACTGAGCGCCAACCACTGAGTGCTAAGCACGCTTTACTGAGTGGCGCCCATATGAGGGGGATGTAGGGCGCTGGGTGTTGAGCGCCAACCACTCCTTATTAAGTAGCGCCCACGTGAGAAGCACGCGAGGCGCTGGGCGATGATTTTTTTTGTATATCTTGTTCTGAGGAGTTCAATTTCCTAATTCTTTTCTGAATCTTTAATCTTCAAGAGCAACTTCGTCTCGATGAGAATTAAATTCTTAACTTGTTGGAGACTTGTCTTGTGGATCTCAGGTCCGGAGAAAGAACTTTGCCAAAATTTTTGGTAAGGATCATGATAACCCATTAACAGGGCTTTGCTCTTCTTAGATCGTGGATCTTAAAAACATGCCTTTTAGGGTTTCTTAACCCGTTAATCAGAGCTTTGCTCTTCTTTCATAAAGAACTCTTAGAGTTCTTCTTGCATATCTTAAAGATTTTAAGATTTAACTTTGTTTTTGGGAGTTCTGGGATGTTATCCCATTGTTCTACAGAGCTTGGCTCTGAAAATCATTGGGGAATTTTATTCCCTTCTTCATTTCCTTAACAGATTTGAAATCTGTTTGCAGAGCACATCCCTCGAGGGAGTTTAACTCCTCAGTCCAAAGATGTTTTTTATTAAATGAGAATCCTTTTAGATTCTATTCTTGATGAATGACTGCCCCATCATTGATGGGGCGTCACCTTAATTTCGTGGGCCCTCCTTTGTCCTTTTCTTTTTAAACTGCAGTGCAGTACAATTTTTAAGTACCAAGTGTTAAAGTCCTGAACATGGTGTCGATGACTAACCCTTCTCCCTTTTTATGCAGGTACTATGGCTTCCGACTCCTCTTTGCCTTTCGTACATTCGGAAAGCGCTTTCGTCGACGCGCCTGTAGATCGGGAAGTTTTTGCGCTTATTAAGGACCATGACCCTGAGCAAAAATCTCTTCACCTGTAGGAGTCATGGTATAGACAGATTATCCGGGGTGGACACAGTTTTTCTTACGCAGCGCGTTTGTAGCCGATCCCAGCTATCCACTATGGTGACCCGCCTCAGATGACTTATGCCGTAGAAGAGGTGAACTGGACTTTGGAAGGTCGTCTTCAGCCATCCATGGGATCGATACCCGTACAACCACCAATGGCCTTGGACATTTTGGGACGACGGATATGTCAAGACGAGTTGCGCCATTGAGGGCAAGTTTATATGATTGGGTTGACGCCACGCCATTCGGCCGGTTACCTATAAGGGGCCCGGTATATCCTATCAGTCAAGAAGTCGCTGCTGCTGAAGACCGGGTTGTACCCCGCAATTTATGTATCTCTCTTCTATTACCATGCTCCCTATGCGTGGTGGAAAGTCCTTTTTGGAATAATGGAATATTCCGACCCATACCTTTCTCTTATCGGATAGGGAAGTTTCTATTTCATTGGAAGAGTTCGCAGAGATTTCCGGCTTACCCGTGAAAAGGGAGCACTATGAGGAGATACTTCCCCCTAATGAATACATCTTTGCCACTAAGTCAGTGGTAATGGGTCTTACTCCAGAGAATGCCGTTCAACATCAGTTCCCCAGCTTGATTAAGGTGTTGAATATGTACGAGAATCTATTCCTGGAGTCCGGTGGGCATGGGGTTAGCTTCGCGGATTTTACCGCTTGTTTTCTTCATCCGGAAGTTCTGTATAAGCAGGCCACGAAATTCGCGAAACTCAACGACCCGATTGGGTATGGTTTAGACAACTTGCCGACGGCGGAAGCGGACCAAAAGAATTTCTTTATTCCGGGCAATCCAGTTGTCCTCTTTGCGGAGATCGCTGCCCTGGGTGTTGATGAAGAGTCGTTCTTTTTTGGGTTCATTGGCCTGTGGCTGAGTTGGTTCGCGCTTCCTACACACCCCCGCTATTTGAGGCCGTCTGTCTTTTATCCAGCCCATCGCATTGTCGTAGGGACGCGCGTGGCCGTCGGGATCGCGAGGTTAGCTCATCTATACCACGGCTTGAGTTTAGCAGCTGACACTACTCAGCCGGAGGTAAATCCCGTGTATCTTCTATTGCATTATTTCACCTCATGGATCGAGATGCATGTGATGGGTGCCTTTGGCGTTCACAAACGATCTCGTTTCTATGAAAGCTATAATTTCCCCCGGGTCATGTACCTAGTTGAAGCTTCCGCTCCCGACCCGTCACAGCGAGAGGATCGTAGATTGCTCTTTCGTCCACGCACGGTTAGGGACATCATGACCTTTGTCGACAAAGTCTTGACTATCGGCAAAGAGTCCACCAAAGTGGTCCAACCGTTGCGCGATACTTTTAAAGATGGGGCTTCTGCGTTGAGGGCCCGGGAGGTTAGGCACCTGTACTCTATCAGGCCAGGCTTCCTAGTATTCAGACAGAACGCCTCGATGATGTTCATGAGGTACAACCCACACTGCTTCGCTCAACAGCTGGGTTATAATCAAGGTGTTTCTCTTGAGGAATTCTTAGTCGAGCCGGCTGCTACGGAGGAGGATATTCGCAGCGCGCTGCACCATTTTATGCGATTAAATACGGGGTCCCACTTTCTCGTTAGCGAGCTGAGCTATGTGCCGAAAGCTTCGAACGCTTACGTGGCGTGGTATCAGCATACGACGGGTGCTATTATCAGGGAGGAAAGGCGGCTGTTACTCGACCATAAGGATTCTGTCCCGGCCGGTAATCCAGCGGTCTTTTTGAAGAGACGGACCACTGTTCGTCCTTCTCTAAGAGAAGTCACTACGGCTGTAGTCTCACGAGCTTTCCCTGAGAAGCTTCAACCGGATGTTCCCGCAACTGCAGTAGACATGGCGTCTCCCGACTCTGGCATCGGTTCAGAGATCGGGACCCGCCGTCCGAAGAGGCCTATCAAGCGGAAGCTCTTATCGTATGCTGTTGGTGTCAGTTCGCTGAAGAAGAAAAAATATCTATTCTCTGCCGACGTCGTGTTCGTCTAGGAGCCCCATGCTCCCTACAGTGTGGGCTTATGCGAATACGGCACCAACAAAGGTTTATTCGATATGCCTACAGCCGACACTGATCTTCAGGCTACCACCGCAGCTTCCGAGCGAATGGCTCGCGAGGAAGCAGCGCTGATCTCTATTGCGAAGTCAGGTATACTTCATTTACATTCTTCTTCACCTATTCCTTCTCCCCTTATTATGTTGTTATTTACGCTATCTTCTTCAACAGGTATTTCTGCCGAAAAGGCTCTCGCAGCTTCCCTCAAGACGTTCAAGGAGGAAGAGAGGCTCCGTGCCTCTTTGGGTCTTGATATAATTCGCTTCATTACACCTTTACTCTTTTTATTCATGATCTGACCCTTTTCTTCACCTTATTGAAGGAATTACCACTACCCAAGCTGTTTCAAGTGTAGTTCCAATCCCAAGTGGTGACGCAGCAAAGCTTCCAGAACCCCGGATCACAGTCGCGACCATTCCGAAGCCACCACAGGAGGCGTTACTGAAGCAGCCGATGATGGATGTTGTAGCAGCTCCGGAGGCAGAGCTTGGTTCGGATGACGACGTCCCCCTGTCGAAAGTCTTAAGGAGGTCGGTTCTCACGGTCCAAGTCGATAGGAAGCGTAGAAAGCGCGCCGCGAGGGAACGCGAAGCTGTCTTGGCTCTGGGCGCGGGTTCGAGCAATTTCCCACTTTCTGGCATGTCTTTGGCGGAAGTTCCTTCCGCTCTGTCAACCGCCCATAGACAGCTTGTGCGTGTGGCTCGGGAGGAGACTGAACGGCTACTTCAAGGTAACGCAACGTACAGTCCTTTGCAACGTACAGTCCTTTAATGGAAATTAGTAGTCGTTTTTTCTTGAATTATGACATCCACATTTTTCTTAAGCAGGGCCAAGTTCTGACCGGGGCACGGCGGGTGAGACGCCGATGATTACAGAGCCCGAAGCAGCCACTCTTTCTCGAGAATCTGGGACCGTTCAGACCGCTGCTCTTTCTCCCTGTGGCTCCTTGGTATCGGCGGGCGTCGTAAGCATCACGATGGCCTTCGTCGAGTCGGGGGATGAAGTTGTGGATGCGGAATCTGTTCCCCCAATGGAAACCGAGGAAGCTATTATACTTGGAGACGCTTCCGGTACGGTTTTAGTTTCTGACCCGTCAGGTACTCTTTGTGTTATTATCTTCGAGTTCTTAATCCTGTTAAGCCCCTCTAATGATATTTCCTTTGTCTTGATCATGGGCGCGGTAAACCCTGAAGCTATGTCGGCTGAAGAATTATCGCCGGTTGCCACTTTGACGATCACGGTTTCTTCGCTTTCTTCTGTGCCTCCTCAGATTCTGGAAGGTATAGGTTTCTCACTTAGCTGCTTCATTGTGGATACAACTCTCTTTGTATTGACCATACATTGTTGCGGCACTGCAAGAGTGCTTTTCGACCATTTATACCAGGTGCTAAACCCGCATTTTTCCTTCCAGTCGGAAGTCGTTCCATCTTCCGGTATTGGTCAGTATTATTCTTCTCCTAGCATTTCTTTTTTTTTTTATGAGTAGACTTCTTGTTGCTAAGCCTTTCTTATATTGACCACAGTGTCACGGCTCGGAGGAGGAAGCGAAAGAATAGCCACGCCTCCGGTGCTCCCTGTTTTGCCATCTTTAACAGCTGTTACAGTAGATTTTGTCCGTCAGGTGTCTTCTTTGTCTTTCAAGTTGAAATCTGAATGCGATTTATTTTGCAGCAATTACACCAACTTCGGTTCCTTTTGAGTCCCGCATTCCTATGCCCACGGGGACCTTCGCTAAACGTCCATCTTCGAGGGACACAGTGAATAGCCAACGAACATTGAGCGAGTTTATTGAAGATATCGATACCAAAGCCCTCACCTCTGCTATGGATTTTACCGACAAATTCAATCCAATGCTGGCGACGCTCGTGAATTTCCATAATGAAGATCTCTTCGGTGCTTGGGTTGATTATTGCAGGAAGATCGAAGCTTGCCTGCATGAGATTGAGCTTAAGCGTCTCGCCCCTGAGGTATTGGCCTCGAATTCTCAGCGGGATACGTGGGTCGAGCAGAGTATCTCTTTCATTCGATATTTCGAAAAAGAGGCGGCCCTGATGCAAAAGGAACATGAGGCGGCTTCCGGCAAATCTGTCCAATTGCGTTCCCAGGTTGAAGCGAATGCTGTGCAGCTGAAAGCTATTTTTGAAGACCTCCAGCGATGTATTTTTGACGGGCTGGCGCTGAGGCAGAAGCTTGAATTCGCTGAGCGGGTTATGTAGGATTACGAAGCTGCTAAGCAGCAAAGCGATGAGAAGCTTTCATCCTTTCTGCAGCAACGGGCTCGAATCAAAGCAGAGTTGGCCGTCGTAGCTGAACACGAGAAGGAGTTGAGGGGAGCGCGCGAGAGGTTCGTCAGTTTGTTGAAGACACCCCTCCTTAATAAGTGTCATTGTACCCCCTTCTTTTATTGACTGTATTCCTTAAAGCTTCTGATTCATGAATAACATGTATTCATTTTGATTCCTGAATGAAATTTATCTTGTATTCACTCAAACTCATGAATAAATGACATAATTTATTTCATACTGGCATTTCTCTTTTGGCATGAAGTAGTTTATTCACTCATTTCGGAGTCTCTAGTTTATTCACTCATCCCGGAGTCTCTAGTTTATGGACTCATTTCGGAGCTTGTAGTTTACCTCACTTGGGCTCGTAGGCAAAATTGTCATAACGCATAGATAACCCCTGCTCTTTGCGACAGAGGTCCGTTAGGTTTTGTGGTACTAGGATTTTTGTCCATCATACCGTCACGTTGGCTGATGCATTCCCCGATATGCAGTATTTACGCCGCTGTTCGAGTAGCCCAGCGACTGTCGTGTCTTTGATCCCTTCAGGGGCTGGACAAGACATCTTCAAGCAATCTCCTTAGGTTATATTACCGTCGGAAGAGGAAACGTTAGGAATTTTCCATGACGCTTTTTACTTGAGGTTAGGCTCGGTTTGTGAGCCTCAATGAGTCATAACCACTCCGCGCTGGTGTGGGATGATCTCCGATAGCCTTTTGGGTTTTATTTGAGTTGCCGTCAAGACCCTGAAGCTAGGAATTCAGCCTTCGCTTCCTTTGTCGAAACCTCGTCTGCTGTAATGAGACGAATGTATAGGTAGTCTCTGGGTAGTTTATGAACCGTCGATTCCTGGAACTAGGGACTTAGCCATGGCTCCCTTTTGTTTTGACCCTGGGGTCGTTTGTTGACGCTGCGTCTGTATTCTGCTGGAGTGAAAAGAAGCGCCGTTGTCGACACTGCGTCTGTTGTACCGAGACGAGTGTCGAGGTAGTCTCTGGGTTGTTTGTGAATCGTCGAGGCCTGGAACTAGGGACTTAGCCATGGCTCCGCTTGTTTTGACCCTGGGGTCGTTTGTTGACACTGTTTCTGCTGCACCGAGACGAGTGTCGAGGTGGTCTCTGGGTTGTTTGTGAACCGTCGAGGCCTGGAACTAGGGACGTAGCCATGGCTCCGTTTGTTTTGACCTTGGGGTCGTTTGTTGACATCGCGTCTGCATCCTGCTGGAATGAGAAGAAATGTCGTTGTTGACACTTTGTCTGCTGTACCGAGACAAGTACCGAGGTGGTCTCTGGGTTGTTTGTGAACCGTCGAGAGTTTTAATTAAGGAAAGATGATGAAGAAGAAGTTGTTAGTTATATGTATGACCTAGAGTCCATTATTTTACATGATTGTATATTATAGTGGATGCTTGGACATATATAGAGAGGACTTTCTTGCTCGACATTATAGTATGCTATCTGGTTACTCTTTATCTTAATATGTATACTTGTATCATTATACCGTCTCTCCGTTACATGTTAATAAAGCCCTTAGGATGTGTACTTGTCTACCAGGACTATGATGGAGATCATACTAGTGGGGCCAGGGTAGTCCATAAGCACATCCTTTAATTGTTCCTAGTCGAGAGAGTATCGAGACAGGGCATCGATATTCCAGAGTAGACTAGTGCGTATGTTTCTTGACCCTGTATGGGGTGATGGTTGATTGGTTGATCGCACAACATTGGTGTTTGACATCAGAGATCGTACACAGGTGCTCATTAGAGAATGGGTACACTGAACAGGACTCGCCGAGAACTCTTAGATGGTATTATACCTATCGTCAGATAATAGTTCTCTGATGACACTGGTACAGGTTGGTCTGTAGACCCGAGATCGTCATACAGTCTTGTGTGATTTCTACTGTGTTTTGATTTCTTCCCTACCACGGCTCAAAGGAGTGGTGCAAACAGGTGGATTTTGGGTGTAGTCCCGAGTCACATGGAGGCAATGAGCGATAGGAGGGGTTTCGTCTCTCCCGGTATTGGGAGTTGATGTTGCGCTATGCTCGATTGGCTATAACAGAAAGTTCCTGGCCAGGGCTGATGAGATTTACTGGTAAGTGTTATCAGTAGTTTCTCGATTTGTTATGAGCCTCACACGGCATGACTTATCAAGTTATTGGGGTCTGACATTTATCACCCTCAGACTCGATATGCGACATATCAGATGAAGAGACCGGACTATATGGTAGAGTTACTTATAGACTTTCCAGGTGTTTGGACAAGCTTGCTTGCTGATCTTCTGATCGCTCAATACCTGGGTAGCCGTTACGTCCAGCTAGTACCGCTGACGGCTTGTGGGTGACTGATATGATCATTACCTACTGCTGGCATATTGACAAGTCTTTAGAGTCTTACACAGAGATACCCTGGCTCAAGCGAAATGAAGTAGGGCATACTTGTTAGGAATATGTATGCCCTAGAGGCCATTATTGTATGATATAGTGGATGCTTGGACATATATATAGAGGACTTTCTTACTCGACATGATAGTATGCTATCTGCTTACTCTTTATCTTAACATGTTGACTGGTATTCTTTACCTTCTTTCTCTCACATGTTGATAAAGCCCTTAGGATATGTACTTGACCACAAGGACTATGACGAGATCAAACTAGTGGGGCCAGGGTGGTCCAAAAGTACATCTTTTAATCAGTTCCTAGTTGAGGGGATATCGAGACACAGGGCATCGATATTACTAGAGTAGACTAGTGTGTACGTTTCTTGTCCCTTAAAGCGCGATGGTTGATCCCACAACTATTGGTGTGTGATATCAAAGATTGTACACAGATGCTCATTGGAGAATGGGTATACCTAACAGAACTCGCCGAGGACTCCTAGTTGGTAGTATACCTATCGTCAGATAGCAGTCCTCTAGTGACATTGTACTGGTTAGTCTGTAGACCCGGGATCGTCATAGAGTCTTGTGTGGCTCCCACTGTGCTTTGATTTCCTCCCTACCACGCTTAAAAGAGACGTGCAAACAGGTGGATTTTGGGTACAGTTCCGAGTCACATGGAGGCAATGAGTGATACGAGGGGTTTCGTCTCTCTCGGTATTGGGGGTTGATGTTTAGCTATGCTCGATTGGCTATAACCGGAAGTCCATGGCCAGGGCCGCTGCTGAGATTTACTGATATGAGTTATCAGTAGTTTCTCGAACCATTATATGCTAGACATTGGCATGACTTATAACGTTACTAGGATCTGACGTTTACCACCCCTAGACATGATATGCGACATATCAGACGAAGAGACCAGACTGTACGGTAGTGTTACTGATAGGCTTCATAGAGAGTATGGACAAACTTGCTTGTTGATATTCATATCGCTCAATACCCGGGTAGCCGTTACGTCCTGCTAATACCGCTGACGGCTTGTGGGTGACTGATGTGATCATCACCTACTGCTGGCGTATTGACGAGTCTTTAGTGTCAAGACCCAAAGTTTGGATGTGACCGGCACTTAGATTGTATGATATCTAAAGACGTCGACACAATCTGAGTATGCCAAAAACCAAGATCAAAACCCTTTTTGCGGAATTTAGAAAATTTTAGTTTTTAAGTAAAATAATGAAGTAACATGCCGAATGGTTTTTAAATAATAGAAGTTTAAACAACTGGTTTTGAAACTTCGACAGTACTTCCTTTTTAATTATTAATTAAGCAGTTATAGGGTGTGGGAATAAGTTGCATCCCTAGTTGGGAGCAAACGATGTCAAACAGCGGAAATCAATACACAAAAATAATACGGCACTCAAAATGAAGAATCTCAAGCATAAGTAAAAGAAATATAATTTAACACAACTAAACGATTTCATCAGTCAAAATAGGATACATACAACCACATCTCGTTCTAAGTCAACTATACAGGGTCTGATGGAGTAATATTAGATCCAATATACAAAACCAAAATAGGAGGTTACTGCGTAGGTAACCCACCTACCAAAAAGAGCGATAGAAACCGATAATTGGATGCGCACAGCTGCTACGCGTCCACTCGACTCCTGCAAGGAACTATGGCACAACGAGGGTGAGTTGCCAACTCAGTGAATAATACTAACATATATCGGCTGATAATGTAAGTATGACGAACTAGAGCTAATATCAACAAGGATGAATATAATGCATGATAACATGTGACAGTATGAACATGAACTACTAAGTATAAAATTCAAGACTGAAATCTCATCAATTATTTCCAAATAAGGTTTATTCTTTTCCGTGTCCAACATCGACACAAATCTTCTGTTTCCATCAGGCATCGTTCCCCGAACTATCCTGTATATCAATAACATCGGTCGGTATCACCTAGATATCCACCGTGTTCATAACTGTCTCCGGTATCGAGTATTCTCGCTAGGCTCCCCGCCTCAAATGCGGCTTTCCTGCCCCTCGGTCTCGACCGGGTCCACCATGAATCCGACTGTATAGCTCCCCCACTCAGTCAGGATAACGTAAAAATCCACGACCGTATAGCTCCCCCACTCGGTCCGGAATAAAACCAAATCATAAAAACAACATCTCATGGTGGATATCTCACATCAACATGAAAAATCACTGAATCTACCCAATAGTATATGAAAACTCAAAACTATGAATCATCAATAATCTAATGCATCTAATATCAAACTACCAACACTTGAATATAAAACATAATAACATTTATGCAAAGTAACTAACATTATTGATGCATAAGGTATACTAGGAATCATATTTAACATAATAAATACTAAGTGTATAGATGACATGTTAATATCGACGAGGTGTAGTGTAACATGTATGTATGTGCAGCATGACTCGTCGATAATTATGCAGTGTTCTAAAAATTATTAACATGACGATGTATATGTATGAATGCATACGATCAAACTTTATAAAGGAAGGAACAATTGTAATTAAAACTTAAACTACGGGCGTATCACGCCATCCATACAAAATTCCCCGATAGATGTTTAGTCTACTCACCGGAATACGTCGAGTCTACTCAGATATCACCAATCCCTTTTCTTTCCTTGCCGACTCCGAAGTTCCCGTACTCAAATCTAACATCGATATTAACTTGTATAAGAAATGGCTAAAACTCCGATACGGAGAAAACATGAAAATACAAGTTTTACGTATTAACTATACTACGTACGACTACTGTAAACTATCTAATACCTATACTAACTAAAATTTAACCAATCGCTGTTCGTAACAGAAAACAGAAACGCGTTACGAAACATCCGTGTCGTGTTTTAGAATTTTAACCCCTATTTCAGATATTAGCTTCCAGATTTCATATACTGCTAAAATAACTTAACAAATAATACCAAACATCTTAATACATATACATAGACCTACCCTAAAAACCACAATACCCAATTCCTCTAAAAATCCGGCGAGATCGGATTTTCCCTTCATGTCGCCGGCCAAAATCCAAGGGAATGGGTCCATCTTCCTATGGTTTATTCTAAGTCCAATTTATAAGATGAATGCACTGTTTGGTTATGTTAATTTTTATCTAAGGTACAGTAGATTTAACATAAAGCCAAATTTTCCTAAAATACGATATATCCGATATCTGATTTCTACATTTAAACATTTCAGAACTAAATTTCTACAGTGTTTAAAGATTATACCTACAGAGGATCACTGAAAAGGTTACCTCCAAGATGCACAAGCTCTTAGCTCCTAGCTTGATGGTGGTGAGAATCCTTAGCACCTAGTTCTTCTTCTCTTCTCTCTTTTCTTTTCTCTTGTTGTGTTCTAAAAATGTTTTCTTTCTCTTTCTTTTCAGTTTATTTCTTATTTCAAATGATATATGAACTGAACAAAGATAAGGAGAGTGAGTGAGAGTTGTAAGAGGAGGTGTCACCTAGCAAGGATGTGGTAATTTCATGCAAGTAGGAGGTGTAGCATGGAAGATGGTGGGGTTTTCATGCAAGGAGGAGGTGTATGCAAGAGGTGTCATCTAGGATATGTTATGCTATGAGTGTAACTTAAGCTTAAACATGACCTTACCTATTTACACATAAACCCTCACAAATTCCAAATTTTCACAATTATTTAAACATTTCACCAAACCCCTTATACAACTTTAATTAGCATAAGGACACTAACTTTCTCACATATCCCCTCATTACTCATGTTATTACAAAAACATTACTCTCGTTACTAATTTAATTCCACTTTAATTTAAAAAGCCATTTTTACTACAATAAAAATTAAATAACATTATCTATTTAACTAATTAACTTAATTAATTATCTAAAATATTTCAAAATGTTACATTTAGAGTCCAACACAGAAGTTCCCTGGTTCAAGCAAAACGGAGTAGGACACATATGTGATATGTGCGTGGGCCTGATTAAATACGTGTATATGATACCGTATTGTAATCTGGCAGTTACCTGTTATCGAGTTAGGTTATATATGATATAACCAGATTATCGAATCAAGTGTTGATTTGATAATGTGATACACAGATAAATGATATTAGTCGGTTATATGTGATATAACTGGATTATTAAATCAAGTGTTGATGTAATAATGTGATATATAATAATATTATATGTGATATAATTATATCTTAACCAATATCATTAGCTCACTAATTATTCTTCACAATATATATATTAATATATATATATATATATATTTTATGAAGCATGGCATAAAATTCTATTTTGTGAAAATAGAAATGAGATGGAAATTGAAGAGGAATGGGGAAGCATGGCTACATCTAATATTTTGTTCATCTTGACTAACTATTGAAGCATGACACCATATTTTTATTTGTGAAAATTGGATGCTTCAATGATGAGCCATTCTTCACCTCATCCTACACTTAAGCTCATTCTTGAGTTGCTCTAATTATGCTCACATCTTCTTCTTCCTCCTCTTCATGCATCAAGGTTCCAACCACTCACATGAGATGTGAACCATGGAACCTTGAACACAAACTAGTGAGCCTCTAAACCCCTACTTCACCATCCTACACTTGACTAGAGATCAAGTGTAGCGTGTTTCCTACACTAAAAGAGTTTGGTGTAGAGATAGCTTGAGTTGGAGGGACTTCGCGTGGATCATCTTCGGCACGAAGGTCATCGAAGGAAGCTCGTCCAAAACCTCAAGTGGAGCCTAGTGGGGTCGCGGGACTACTACACGGAGCATGTGAAGTGAAGGACTCGATCTACGAGGATATAGCCATATTCACTTCTTATAGTTTACTTAGATATCAAACCTAAACCCTAATCATCTAGTTAACGATCTAGGTTAGTGTTAGTTAACACCCCAGAATTTTTTTTAAATGACATGCTTGATGCTTGTAAAACTCAGTGGGTGGTAACGTACACTTTCATGGTATCATAGCCAAAACTAGAAGATTAGAAGATGTAGTTAAGATTACGAAAACGAAACAACTCCGAAATAGTCGCCTTGAAACCCTGTTCTCTGTTGATATTTTTAAGGACTCTAAAAATTTTTTTAACAAGTGCAGAATGTTACATTTGATGTAACTAAATGTAACCAGAGAAATTTGAGGGCAAATCTCCAAAATTGACCCGGTGAGATCGCTAAAAAAAACCGGCCTCACCTTTTTTTCTTATAGCTATTTTCCTTGAAATTTTTGTGGTGTTCTGATCTCTTGGTTTTAGGGTTTCAGGTATTGTTCGTTTAGCCCAAAATTGCATGTGATGTTAATTTAGTTAAGGGGCTAATACGGAGTGTTTCGTATTCGTAATTTAACGTCGTTTCGGGTTTATTTTGATATGTGATGCAATGGTTTGAATCCACATCTGATTAGTTTTGAGAAAACTAGTTAGTTATTTTTAATCTATTGTTTTAGTCTCGGATAATCGGTTGCCATAGAATTTTGATTCGGATTAAAACTCCGTCGCAATCGCCTATAGTACGCGTGTACTCGCCGGATTACTTTGATAGATAGCCACACCTCACAGCCCTGACCAAGTGACTGAAGGAGAAACCCGTTGCCACAAGCATCCACTCGGGTGCTTGCGGTCACGGTGTTCCACCTTAGTGCACTTCGTCGACGATATCGGGGGTGTGGCCATCTACTAAAGTTCCTGACAAGTATTCGATAATATAGTCAGGAATCTTGTTGAATCCCCGAATAACTAATTAAAAAGTGTTTTCAATTTGAGACTAAAATACAAGATTTATCTGGTTAGGCATGAAATCCGGAATATGAGATATTCCGGGTTTATGATGTCTAAGGAAATGCGGATTCTAATTATTGCAGTTTTTATTTCTTTTCTGCGACCGTAAGTGTAATATGTGGAGTATCACGATCTCGTTGCTATATGTCAACGAGCTTCGGGATACGCATATTTACTTACGTTGATGATATGTGATATCATGTGTTGCTAGTGATATGTTTTATTGGATCGTCGTGATTGAATAGCCCGGGGGTTATGTGAGATGAGAGTTTTTATTTTCATTCATATAAAATCTGTATGTAATATTCTTTTATCGGGACACTTCCGGGTTGAGGATGATGTCACCATTAATGTATATTATTTTCTTTTCCGCATTAGGATAGACCCAAGGTGGAGAGCACAAGTAACCGGGTTCTAGAGTCCAGTGGAAGACCGTCTCAAGGAGTTGAGACCTGATCTCCTAACTCTAGAATTGGTAGGGTTACTTGCCGCTCTCGTAGGGGTCTAGGGATGTGGGTTTGGATATTAATCACGACCGTGAAATCCGTGTTTTACATTACTGGCTAAATTTAAAACACGAAAATCCTAGAATATCCAATAATTCTTATGTTGCTTATGTTTCTTGGTTCATTGATGTGATCATATAACTGCGTGAGACGAATGTAATATTATATATCTGATATATAATAAACGTTGCTTATGTTTTTCACCCGTGCCAGTCCAGCCCCCGCTGTGCTGGTAGTTAAGTAACCTAACGGTGCATGAAGGGGCCCGCTGGCGAATGCGGATGGCATAAGTATACGTTCTATTTTCGTTTCATTTTTCTGTAATGTTTAGGAAACATTAAATGATGGGACTTCGTTAATGAGATCCATGAAAAGATAATAAACTTAAAGATGTTGTGGAATCAGTATTTTCAAAACAGGTAGCTCTAGTTCTCGCTTTGTATAGTGGTATTCCTTGATGAATATCCAACACCTCATTCGATGAGGAAAGAGCCGAGATCCCTTCACCGGGAATAACCTCTTTAGTGAAACTTGCAAATGCTACAATCCACACGTTTAGTTTTGCAAGCTGTACTAGTTCTTGTTTTGCATAGTGGTATTCCTTGTAGAATATTCAGCACCTCATTCGATGAGGAATGAGCCGATATCCCTTCACTGGGAGTGACCTCTTTAGCAAACACTAAAAAACTATTCGATTTTTAAAACGGAGCTTAAAACACCCCAAATCACTAGATTCTACAACGATATCAAGTTCATTACGCTCATGGTTTTCTTAAAAACCTGCGTAACCCTCCGTCATTTCAGACAAGTACTATTTAGTATTCATGCTGCGTTTGTTGACCTTAGCCAAGGCGTAGTCTGCGGTAGCTAATTAGTGCTTATCTGCATCATGTGGAAACTTGTAGATTATAGATTGACTTGAATCATATTCAAGTCAGATTAATCAGACTCAAACCCGAGTCAGACAATCAGAAATGTGAATCGAAATCTTATAATTGCTAAGGTCCTTAGGGTAATTTATAAAACTTGAGAGGGTTTTATGTAAAAATACTTTTAAATACTTTTCAAAATACACCTCAAGTATTTATTGTTCGTCTTTAGATTTGTAATGAGGGTGCATTTTATGTTGTGATATTTCTAGTGAAAATATCCTAGTTATAGGTATTTATCTGTAATATTGATTTATTTGAAGTTCATGGTACTTTAGTGTAAAATTTATTATTGTGATTTTTAGGAAAAAGTGGAAAATTTATATTATAGTAAAATAGATATTTAAATGATAAATATACATATGTTTATACAAAAATAATTTTTAATAAATATTTTATATTCCAAAAATCTCATTTTCTTAACATGTCGTATTTTAAACCTTTCGAGACTGAATGCTCCTTGCGGAGGTCTGAATCTCGCACTACTAGCCCGAGGGTGCGCGATAAACCGCACGATCCCGAACGGGTTCCCCAAAGATGGGTTGTAGCGGCGCTTTGCAAAGATTGTAAAATACTAATCCTTTAGAAAACGGTTTTATATAGTAAAAGGTATTTATTTGAAAAGTGTAATTTTCCGTATTTTAGATTCTAGCGTTTCCTAAGCCAACTAGCCTATTTCTAAATGGTCTAAACGACAAGTCGTTAGAAGCCTCAAATCGCCTCTTCACCGCCAATTGCGGCCAGGTAAGTGTCAGGTAAGTGGGAGGCTCTCCAGTACAAGTAGTGGCTCTAATTAAGTAACCACTTACCTTAGGCACACTTGCCTAGACACCGCAAAGTCAGCTTTAGATAAACGATCGATGTCTACAACTTATCGTATTTTTCCTATTAAAGATATTGTTTAAACAAATGTATCAAATCTAAACTTTTATAAAAGGTTTTATTAAGGAAATGGTATTTTAATGTAAAATCTTGTTTTATCGTATTAGGAGTTTTCAAGATAGCGTATTATGGTTGCATATGTGTGTGCGAGGAGGTAGGTCATTATCTCGTGATCTATTTTAAGGTATAGCAATGTTAACGGGTTAAATATAAAATTGAAACATGATGGTATTAAAGTGAAAAAATACGGTAAGTTAAAATGGTTATCATTTCATATGTGAAAACTTATTCAAATTGATTTTTACAAGTTTAATAATCATGATAAAGATGTTTAGATATGTTTGAATTGATTAGAAGTGAAATTTTATAGAAAACCGAATCGGAAACCGGATTTGTTCCGATTCCGTCGGGTTTCGTAATTTCGTATTTTTGAGAATTAGAAATGGAGATAGAATGGGACTTACGGGTTTCAATCTATACTAAAGAGTATAGGGGAACTAAACAAGTTGCCGAGGCATTGCTTCGTCGCCGGTTTTTTCTAAAAACGTCGCCGGAATTCCAGCCGGAATCTCGTCGGAGCTTCGCCGCGAACTCGATTTCAAAGTACACCCTTCTTGTAACAATTTTGAGAGAGTAAACCTAGTGTTTTGGGATGAGAGGGTAGGGGGGTCTATTTATAGGGTAGGTTAGGATAGGGTAGGTGAAAGTTTTATTTTAAAAAATTGTAAAATTTAAAGAAAAACATTAAAATTTGTAGTAAATAGGGTGTAATTAACACTTGGAAACTGATCTAATAAAATAGTGTGTACAGGGGGTTAAGGAATGCCAAAAGACACAAATTTCATTTTGGGGACTCGGCCGTCCGGCCGAGTCCGGCCGGTCCGCCGGCCGACTCGGCCGTCCGGCCGAGTCCGGTGGTCGTTGGGTGAGGATTCTTCTGACGTAGCTCCTGGTATTTTTACTTTTTAGGGTTCAGTTCAACTTTTGGGAGTTATGGCCTGTGGACTGTTGGGCTTCCAAGAATTTTAAAAGAAAAATAATCTAAAAATAATGTGGGGCATGGGATTTGAACTCTGGTGGCTTGGTTCAGCAGTGCAAGGTATTACCAATGAGCTACAAGCTCCTTCTTGTAATTATTGTGGTATTTAATTACTTAAAATGATAGCAGCAAGAATAAATACTCCTAGTATACATTAAATTTAAAGTAATTTCTTGTACACTAAAAATGGAGTTATTACATTCTTGTAGCTTGTAATTAAAAACAAAATAATTACCTATATCTTGTGCTCAGGCTAAAATACCCTTTTGTGGATTTTGAAAATTTTTAATTTAAAAATTTGTATAGAAAAAGGGTATAAGAAAATTATGGTTGTTACATTCTACCCTTCTTATAAAAATTTCGTCCTCGAAATTTGTAAAAGGAAAGTCTAACAGATTCAAGGAAGGTTTGGTGAGAATGACACGGTGATGCAAGTGTGTGAAAAAGCTTGAAGAAAATTACCAGGGTTATACTGATCAACCGTATCAGCTTCTACGGCCGCCAAATTGTAAGCCTGGCGTCTCGGCACGTTCCTCCTAGCTGGAGGCATATTCCCCTGTACCCGAGGCATGTTTCTCAGTGCCTGATGGAATTGGCGATTTGGCTGAGCAGGGAATCTACGTGGAGGTGGTGCTGGGAGTGCAGGACAAGTTGCAGGAGCCT
Organism: Agapanthus africanus; assembly: GCA_030015575.1. Classification (NCBI taxonomy): domain Eukaryota; kingdom Viridiplantae; phylum Streptophyta; class Magnoliopsida; order Asparagales; family Amaryllidaceae; genus Agapanthus; species Agapanthus africanus. The sequence continues at coordinate 12,017,596 of CM057348.1, read as the reverse complement.
GGATAGCTGGCTGCTGCGGGTAGTTGACGGGTGTGTGTGCTGGGTTGCGTCTATAAGGACAGTTTCCAATTCCATGATTGGACGCGCCACAAACCAAGCATAGGACTTTTGTGCGCCTACAGTCCTTCCACAAGTGTCCGTCCCTCTTGCAATAAAAGCAAAAATTGGGTCTTGGCCGATCTTCCAGTCTTCTGAGTTCAACAGCTGGCTTTCAAGAGGCCCCTCCTGCCATTTGAGTGGCAGGGCGTTTCACTCCTGCAGAGTGAGGTCTGCCCCTTGCCTTTATCGCTGCTTTATAATGGCGGGTAGCTTCCAGAGCATCCTCGCGAGTCGGAAATTTCCCTGTGGCTAGTGCAGCCTGGATTTCCGTGTCCAGACCTTGTTGAAAGCGACGGGCTCTGACCTCATCTGTCGGTATCAAGTGTACCGCAAATCTGTTACGGTCTTGTGTTAGCTGTGCATTATGTGATATCAAAAATTTGAAATACTGTGACATATCTTACCAACTGAGCATGGTGAATTCAGCGTCATACTCATCTACTGACTTGTCCCACATCGAACCTTGTTGTAGATGAATGAACTGCTGCTCCATGGCAAACCTGGCAGTCACAGGGAAGTACTTCGCGTCGAACTTCTCGTGAAAAGTCTTCCATTCAATGGGCTGATCAAGACGGCTTTCTTCCGCCTTCCACCAGTTCCGTGCATTGTCCGTGAGTTGCAGCTTTGCAACTCGGACCCAAGCTATTTCTGGCACTTGTGCTGCTGCCAGATCATCCTCGATACTTTGAGCCCATTCCTCAGCTTCCAGTGGGCTCCCCTTTCCTGAGAACTGTTTGGGATGTAAAGCTCTAAATTGCTTCACCCCAGGTGCTTCAGTCTCGGGACGGTTCAGGAGTTGCTGCTGTCCCTCTAGGAGGCTGCGGATTGCCTCAAGCAGAACCGTTTGCTCATTGAGTGGAGCAGGAACAACTGGTGTGAGAGGTAGTGCTGGAGTTGGAGGTGTGTTGTTGACATTGGTGCTGGTGTTGTTCGGGGAATCCATAACCCTGAAGAAAAATTTGGGTTAGGACAGATTCAAATGAAATGATAAGATTCAAGGAATATGAAATTGTAAGATTCAAAAAACGTGAATTGTAAAGAATGTTTTAGTTGCTGGTTCTTGTGTTTTATATTGCTTAGGGTTCCATACAGCTTGACCTGCATGGGCCACCAACAAAACCTGTCACGCCCCGCTTCCCGATATACGGCGAAGGGGACACGATAAGGCCCGCTACGTATATACTCAGAAGTACATACGCTAAGAGTATCTAAGCAATATAAAATAAATACACAAGAGACAAGATATAAAAGGAACAACAACTTTTATTTATTAACATTCTTTTGTACAATACATGAAAAGGAAGTACAACTGAAATAAAATGATGCCTAAATAGTGGCATAACAGGAAATGAAAAATACAGAAAGGAAAAGTGTACAATGAAACTAAAGTGCAGGGTCTTCGGAAAACTGCTCCAAGTCTTCTTGAGATGGCTCGATCGCCGCCGGGTCTAAACCACCCGACGATATTCAAAGAAGAAGAAATAGAATGTCGTCAACGAACAGGTCGCTCGGTAAGTCCCAAAGATAAGGGAGAAATAGACAGAGAGTAAGGGAGAGAGAGTAGCTTTTAATGTTGTATTATAATATTATAATGTTGTATTAATGCTGTTGTTTGTAGCCTAGTACAGAAGATACCAGTGTATACGAGGGGAGTCCCACTTACACCGGAGACCTTGGTAACCTGTAGTACAAGGCTCCGTCAATAATACCACGGAACAACGGCATGGATGCAATTACGTCTTAAATGACCACCTCGTGCCACCTTTAACATATTCCGTACCAGTCTACCCCTTAAACCCCGCGATATCTTGTTTGTATTGTTTTCTTGTAAATTGTATTGGTTGTAAGATTGACTGACTGACCGAAACCATGATATCAGTAAGCGGTTGTAACCATAGAGTCATGTAAATGGAATAACTGAGAATCATGTAAAAGGAATAGGTATATCCATGGTTCGGTTCAGTCAAGTTGTATAGATTGTATAGTTGGATTCATGAATTCATGGGTTCATATTGAAGTGGAAACTTGTAGATTATAGATTGACTTGAATCATATTCAAGTCAGATTAATCAGACTCAAATCCGAGTCAGACAATCAGAAATGTGAATCGAAATCTTATAATTGCTAAGGTCCTTAGGGTAATTTATAAAAGTTGAGGGGGTTTTATGTAAAAATACTTTTATATACTTTTCAAAATACACCTTAAGTACTTATTATTTGTCTTTAGATTTGTAATGAGGGTGCATTTTATGTTGTGATATTTCTAGTGAAAATATCCTAGTTATAGGTATTTATCTGCAATATTGATTTATTTGAAGTTCATGGTACTTTAGTGTAAAATTTATTATTGTGATTTTTAGGAAAAAGTGAAAAATTTATATTATAGTAAAATAGATATTTAAATGATAAATATACATATATTTATACAAAAATAATTTTTAATAAATATTTTATATTCCAAAAATCTCATTTTCTTAAGATGTCGTATTTTAAACCTTTCGAGACCGAATGCTCCTTGCGGAGGTCTGAATCTCGCACTACTAGCCCGAGAGTGCGCGATAAACCGCACGATCCCGAACGGGTTCCCCAAAGATGGGTTGCAGCGGCGCTTTGCAAAGATTGTAAAATACTAATCCTTTAGAAAACGGTTTTATATAGTAAAATGTATTTATTTGAAAAGTGTAATTTTCCGTATTTTAGATTCTAGCATTTCCTAAGACAACTAGCCTATTTCTAAATGGTCTAAACGACAAGTCGTTAGAAGCCTCAAATCGCCTCTTCACCGCCAATTGCGGCCAGGTAAGTGCCAGCTAAGTGGGAGGCTCTCCACTACAAGTAGTGGCCCTAATTAAGTAACCACTTGCCTTAGACACACTTGCCTAGACATCACAAAGTCAAGTTTAGATAAACGATCGATGTCCACAACTTATCGTATTTTTCCTATTAAAGATATTGTTTAAACAAATGTATCAAACCTAAACTTTTATAAAAGGTTTTATTAAGGAAATGGTATTTTAATGTAAAATCTTGTTTTATCGTATTAGGAGTTTTCAAGATAGCGTATTATGGTTGCATATGTGTGTGTGAGGAGGTAGGTCATTACCTCGTGATCTATTTTAATGTATAGCAATATTAACGGATTAAATGTGAAATTGAAACATGATGGTATTAAAGTAAAAAAATACGGTAAGTTAAAAAGGTTATCATTTCATGTGTGGAAACTTATTCAAATTGATTTTTACAAGTTTAATAATCATGATAAAGATGTTTAGACATGTTTGAATTGATTAGAAGTGAAATTTTATAGAAAACCGAATCGGAAACCGGATTTGTTCCGATTCCGTTGGATTTCGTAATTTAGTATTTTTGAGAATTAGAAAGGGAGATAGAATGGGACTTACGGGTTTCGATCTATACTAAAAAATATAGGGGAACTAAAGAATTTGCCGAGGCGTTGCTTCGTCGCCAGTTGTTTCTAAAAACGTCGTCGGAATTCCCGCCGGAATCTCGTCGGAGTTTCGCCGCGAACTCGATTTCAAAGTACACCCTTCTTGTAACAATTTTGAGAGAGTAAACCTAGTGTTTTGGGATGAGAGGGTAGAGGGTAGGGGTTCTATTTATAGGGTAGGCTTGGGTAGGGTAGGTGAAAGGTTTTTATTTTAAAAAATTGTAAAAATTAAAGAAAAACATTAAAATTTATAGTAAATAGGGTGTAATTAACACTCGGAAACCGATCTAATAAAATGGTGTGTACAGGGGGTTAAGGAATGCCAAAAGCCACAAATTTCATTTTGGGGACTCGGCCGTCCGGCCGAGTCCGGTGGTCGTTGGGTAGGGATTCTTCTGACGTAGCTCCTGGTATTTTTACTTTTTAGGGTTTAGTTCAACTTTTGGGAGTTATGACCTGTGGACGGTTGGGTTTCCAAGAATTTTAAAAGAAAAATAATCTAAAAATAATGTGGGGCATGGGATTTGAACTCTGGTGGCTTGGTTCAGCAGTGCAAGGTATTACCAATGAGCTACAAGCTCCTTCTTGTAATTATTGTGGTATTTAATTACTTAAAATGATAGCAGCAAGAATAAATACACCTAGTATACATTAAATTTATAGTAATTTCTTGTACACTAAAAATGGAGTTATTACATTCTTGTAGCCTGTAATTAAAAACAAAATAATTACATATATCTTGTGCTCAGGCTAAAATACCCTTTTGTGGATTTTGAAAATTTTTAATTTACAAATTTGTATAAAAAAAGGGTATAAGAAAATTAGGGTTGTTACAAACAGTGGGAGACATACTGATTAGATATAATAATAACCAATATAATCTTGAAAAAGAGCGCACGCAAAGTGATCATCCTTCTCTCTCTCTTGGTAGCGACCATTGACACGCCTTAATCAAGATAATAATATGGATATATTGACCGAACCTACTTATTATACTGGGCTAGGTTCCGCTCTATCTTAGGACTGTTATAGGTCTGAGCAAGGAATAGAAACATTCCCGGATTTCCACACCACCCGTATGAAGATGGAGCATGCTCATGCATCATCTTCGGGTGTGTTCGTTACCAAGAACTGTTTTTCAATTTCCTCTATGTCTTGGGTATTTGATACCAGATCAGGATCCCACGTATGCAATTTGTTGCATGGTCTAATGACATGTAGAGAAATGGGAAGGGGTGATATGTTTCTAACAGTAGGGACGGAGCAATTGTTGCAACCAAAGCAGTTGGTGAATATCACCTTATATTACCAACTGGTAATACATTGATTCTGAGCGACTGTTATTACGTACCAAAAATCTTGTGAACATTTTCCTAAATCAAGTGTTGATTGGATTTGGTACGTTGTGTAACGGTATATACGTTCTAAATCAAAGTACAGTCCTTAACGTACAGAACATAAACAAGAGAAAAATTTCAGAAATGAACGAAGCCTTCTTGTGACACTGTAGACTAGGTCATATCAATTAGACAAGACTAGCTAAGTTCCATAAAGATACATGTTTGAATCCGTTCGAATTTATATCTTATGAAACTTGCCAGTCATATCTCAAAGAGAAAATGACCAAAACTCCATTTACTGGAAACGGAGAATGAGCTGGTAAACTCTTAGGACTGATACATTGTGATGTATGAGGTCCTATGTCTGCACATGCCAGGAATGGTTCCGGGAACTTTACATTCACCGATGATCTCTCAAGGTTCGGACATGTGTTTTTGTCACGCCCTGCTTCCCAGTGTACGGTGAAGGGGGCGCGACTAGGCCGCTACGTATTTACTGTGAAGTAAATACGCTAAGTGTATCTAAGCAATATAAATATAAATGCACTAGAGACAAAAGGTATAATTGAACAACAACTTTATTTATTAACATTCTTTTACAGTATATGAAAAAGTAAATACATCTGAATGAAAGAAATGCCTAAACAATGGCATAACAGAGAAGGAAATACATAATGTAAAGGAAATGTACAAGTGAAACTACAGCTCGAGATCTTCAATAAACTGGTCCAAGTCTTCAGTGCTAGGCTCGATCTCTGGAAGGTCCGAATCACCTGACGACATTAAAAGAAGAAAGAAAGAGAATATCGTCGGCGAACAAATCGCTCGATAAGTCCCAAAGATAAGGGAGAAGTAGAATAGACAGAGAGTAAGAGAGAGAGAGTGTAGCTTTTAAAGTGGTATTATATTGTTATATTGTTGTATTTAGAGTTAACGCAGTTGTTTGTAGCTTGGTACAGAAGGATGCCAGTGTATACGAGAGGAGTCTCTATATGCCAGAGACCAGAGGAAAATGGAAGTACAAGGCTCCATCGATAATACCACGGAGCAACGGCATGGATGTAATTACGTCTTAAGTGACCAGTTCGTGCCACCTTTAACATATTCTGTACCAGTCTACCCCTTTATAAACCCCTTGTTTGTATTGTTGTATTGTTTGAATTGTATATTGTATATAAATGGATGACTTGCGTTGTAAATGGAAGACTTGTCGAAACCATGATATCGTAAAAATGGAAATGAAGGTACTGGATAATCATGTAAATGGAATATATCCATGGTTCGGTTCAGTCAAGTTGTATAGATTGTAGATTGAACAGATTGAATATATGGATTCACGGATTCATATTGAATTGTAGTTTTTACTTGAATCATATTCAAGTCAGATTATTATAATGAGACTTGGTCTAAGTCAGAACAATTAGAAAAGAAATTGAAGTCCTGATTGTTTTGATGTAATCGGTAACCGCTGCACATGGGCGGCAGGATTTTTGTCTTTTTCAAAGACGGTTACCGTGTTGATAACACCGTTTGTTAAGTTGTCTATCTTAGATAGTCAAGCACCCATATCTCCAGATCCCTGAGGCTCAAGAGACTGGTCCCTCTTAAACCTATATTTACTAAGGTCCTTAGGGTAATTTATAGAACTTGAGGGAGTTATATGTAAAATACTTTTGTATAATTTTCAAAATACACCCTAAGTATTTAATTATCGTCTTTAGAGTTGTCATAGATGTAGATTTTATATTTGTGATATTTCTTGTGAAAATAATCTAATTTTCATAATACATGGTATTTAATTGTAAGTGTTGTACTTGTATGGAATTTCAGGGTATTTTCATGTAAAATGATTCTTGTGATTTTATAAAAAGTTGGAATATTTATATTATCATAAAATAGATATTTTAATGATACATATATATATATATATTTATATAAAAATAATTTTAATATGTATTATATTTCTAGAAATCTCATTTTCTTAAGATTTTTGTTTTTTAAATCTCTCGAGACCGTATGCTCCTTGCGGAGCTCTGCATCTCGTACTACTAAGTCCAGAGATATGCGATAATCCGCACCATCACAGTCGGGTTTCCCAAAATGGGTTGTAGCGGCACTTTGCAAAGATTTATAAATTACGTAATCTTATAGAAACGGTTTTAATAGTTAGTGGTATTTATATGTAAAGTTTCGTTTTCCTGTATTCTATGTTCCCGAAAGGTATTGTGCTATATTGTATATAAGTGTGTGAGGATGTAGGTCATTACCTCGTGATCTACTTAAAGGTATAGCAAGATTGTGTTGCTTTAATGTCAAACTTAAACTACATGGTATTTTAGTGAAAATGTACGATAAAAATTGAAATATAAATCCTTTTGATATGGAACTTGTTCACTATGACCTGTTAATATTTAATAATCAACATGTAAAGGTTTAGTATGATTGTATTTAATAAAATATTGAATTTTTAGGAAGAACCGAATCGGATATCGGATTAACTCCGATTCCGTCGGGTTTTAGAAATACATGTTTTTAGAAAAGAATAGAGAAGAGGGAGGTGGGACTTACGGGTTTAGAGATTATAGAAGAGGGAAAGGAAACGGTAGGAGGCGCCGGTGCGTCGTTTCGTCGCCGGGAGATCCTAAGGTTGTCGTCGGAAGATCGCCGGAGTTTTGCCCTTCGCTACTTCACTTGTACACAAATTTCTAGAGGAATTTCTTGAGAGATTGGACAGAATTGTGAGTGAAGGGTGTGTGTTTAGGGATGGTATTTATAGGGTGAAGCTAGGATTAGGGTTAGGTGAAGGGGTGTATTGAAAATTGTATTGATTGTAATAAAAATAGGGTTTAATGGGATTTTAAAGAGCTCTGGAACCGAACCAAGGAATTTAAGTATGCAGGAGTGATGGGGAGGCGAAAAGGCATGACTTTCGTGTTGGCGACTCGGCGGTCCGGCCGAGTCCTTCCGGCGGCGACGGCCGAGTCGTCGTCCGATTCAGACCGAGTGCGGCCGGGGTCGGTTGCCGTGGGTCCGTCGTCGTTTGGTCTTCCCCTGGTCTATTTTGTTTTACATGTGTAGTGGGGTTTTACGGGTTTAGCACGTGTAGACTCTTGAAATTCTAAAAATATTATAAGAAAACAATATTAAAAATAATGTGGGGGATGGGATTTAAACCCTGGTGCTTTGGTTCAGCAGTGCAAGGTCTTACCAATAAGCTACAAGCTCCTTCTTGCCATTAAAAATCAAAAAAAACTTATAACTTGTGCTCAGGCAAAAATACCCCTTTCTGTATTTTTTGAAAAAAATTGTACAGAAAGTTGTACAGATAGTTTAGAGTTGTTACAGTTCTTGTTGAAACATAAGTCTGAAGCTTTTGAGAAATTCAAGGAATATAAGTATGAAGTAGAGAACCGGACGGGTAAAAGTATTAGAGTCCTTCGATTTGATCGAGGAGGAGAATACTTGAGCATGGAATTCCGAGACTATTTAAAAGAGAATGAGATTCTCTCTCAGTTTACTTCTCCGAGTACACCACAACACAACGGTGTATCGGGGTGGAGAAATCGCATCCTATTAGATATGGTGCGCTCTATGATGAATAATGCTGAGTTTCCTATTTCCTTTTTGGGGTTATGCACTTGAGAAAGCTGCATGCATATTGAATAGAGTTCCGACCAAATCCGTTGCCTACCACTCCATATGAGATATGGAATGGGAGGAGACCATCTCTTAAACAAGTTAAGATATGGGGTTGTCCAGCGTATGTTAAAAACAAAATCCGAACAAGCTCGAGGCAAGGTCAGTTCTGTGCAAGTTTATAGGATATTCCAAACTTTTGCGAGGATATATCTTCTACCACACCGAGGAAAAAAATGTGTTTGTTTCTCGAATTGCCGCCTTTTTAGAGAGGGCTCGCATACAAGGGATACCTTATGCTTCGGCAGTAAGCTCTATCATGTATGCGATGTTATATACCAGACCAGATATAGATAACACACTAGGTGTAGTGAGCAGGTATCAATCAGATCCTGGGGAAACCCACCGGGAGCTGTGAAGAACATTCTTAAGTACTTGAGAAGTACTAAAGAAATGTTCTTGGTGTATGGTAATGGTGAACTCCTGGGAGGAGTCCTTTACCGATTCGAGCTTCCAGAGTGATAAGAACGACATTTTGTCGGTCTTGGGTTTTGTCTATACCCTCAGTGGAGGGTAGGTATATTGGAAGAGTTCCAAGCTATATACCGTAGCAGACTCGACGATAATGGCTGCATAAATCGCTACCTATGATGCTTCCAAAGAGGCTATCTGGATAAATTAGTTCATAAGATGAACTTGGTTCCTACCATTGAGCATCCAATACCTATGTATTGTGATACCAATGGAGTTGTGGCTTTAGGCCTAGGAACCCCGGTCCCATCAGCGACCCAGACATATTCTTATGCAGTATCACCTGATCAAGGAGATAGTTGATCATCGGGTGATCGAGGTCGGGAGATTTGACACAGAGGATAACACAACGGATCCGCTCACCAAGGCCTACCCCCAAATTCGATTCGAGTGATTTTTGGGATGTTGGGTATGAGATACTACAACAACGGGCCTTAGTGGAAGTGGGAGATTGTTGGGAATATATATGCCCTAGAGGCCATTATTGTATGATATAGTGGATGCTTGGACATATATAGAGAGGACTTTCTTACTCGACATAATAGTATGCTATCTGGTTGCTCTTTCTCTTAACATGTTGACCGGTATTCTTTACTGTCTTTCTCTCATATGTTGATAAAGCCCTTAGGATATGTACTTGACCACCGGGACTATGATGAGATCATACTTGTGGGGACAGGGTGCCAAAAGTACATCCTTTAATCAGTTCCTAGTCGAGGGGATATCGAGACACAAGGCATCGATATTTCCAGAGTATACTAGTGTGTACGTTTTTTTTCCTTAGAGGGCGATGTTTGATCACACAACCATTGGTGTGTGACATCAAAGATTGTACACAGGTGCTCATTGGAGAATAGGTACACCGAACAGGACTCGCCGAGGAATCCTAGTTGGTAGTATACCTATCGTCAGAAAGCAGTTCTCTGGTGACACTGGTACATGTTAGTCTGTAAACCCGAGATTATCATAGAGTCTTGTGTGGCTCCTACTGTGCTTTGATTTCCTCCCTACCATGCTCAAAGGAGACGTCCAAACAGGTGGATTTTGGGTATAGTCCCGAGTCACATGGAGGCAATGAGCGATAGGTGGGGTTTCGTCTCTTCCGTTATTGGGGGTTAATGTTGCACTATGCTCGATTGGCTATAACTGGAAGTCCATGGCCAGGGCCGCTGCTGAGATTTACTGATAAGATTTATCAGTAGTTTCTCGAACCGTTATAGGCCATACATCGGCATGACTTATCACGTTACTGAGGTCTGACGTTTACCACCCTTATACATGATATGAGACATATCAGATGAAGAGACCGGACTGTACGGTAGTGTTACTGATAGGCTTCAAGGAGAGTATGGACAAGCTTGCTTGTTGATCTTCATATCGCTCAATACTCGGGTAGCCGTTACATCCATCTAATACTCCTGATGGCTTGTGGGTGACTGATGTGATCATCACCTAATGCTTGCGTATTGACGAGTCTTTATAGTCCCACACAGAAGTTCTCTGGTTCAAGAGAAACGGAGTAGGACACATATGCGATGTGTGTGTGGACCTGAGTAAATACGCGTATATGATACCGTATTGTAATCAGGCAGTTATTTGTTATCGAGTTAGGTTATATATGATATAACCAGATTATCGAATCAAGTGTTGATTTGATAATGTGATACACTGATAAATGATATTAGTCGGTTATATGTGATATAACCAGATTATTAAATCAAGTGTTGATTTAATAATGTGATATATATATTATATGTGATATAATTATATCTTAACTAATATCATTAACTCACTAATTATTCTTCATAATATATATATTAATATATATGATTGATATATATATATATATATATATATATATATATATATATATATTATGAAGCATGGCATTCAATTATATTTTGTGAAAATAGAAATGAGGTGGAAATTGAAGAGGAATGGGGAAGCATGGCTACATCTAATATTTTATTCATCTTGACTTACTATTGATGCATGGTATCATATTTTTATTTGTGAAAATTGGATGCTTCAATGAGTGAGGGTCTATGATGAGCCATTCTTCACCTCATCCTACACTTAAGCTCATTCTTGAGATGCTCTCATTATGCTCACATCTTCTTCTTCCTCATCTTCATGCATCAAGGTTCCAACCCCTCACATGAGATGTGAACCATGGAACCTTGAACACAAACTAGTGAGCCTCTAAACCCCTACTTCACCATCGTACACTTGACTAGCAATCAAGTGTAGCGTGTTTCCTACACTAAAAGTGTTTAGTGTAGAGGTAGCTTGAGTTTAAGGGACTTCGCATGGATCATCTTCGGCATGAAGGTCATCGGAGGAAGCTCGTCCAAACCTTCAAGTGGAGCCTAATGGGGTCTTGGGGCTACTACTCAGAGCATGTGAAGTGAAGGACTCGATCTACGATGGTATAGCCATCTTCACTTCTTATAGTTTACTTAGATATCAAACCTAAACCCTTAGAATTGTAGTTTGTATTTGAATTATATTCAAGTCAGATTATTATAATGAGACTCAGTCTGAGTCAGAACAATTAGAAAACAAATTGAAGTCTTGATTGTTTTGATGTTATCGGTAACCGCTGCATATGGGCGGCAGGATTTGTGTCTTTTTCAAAGACGATTACCGTATTGATAACACCGTTTGTTAAGTTGTCTACCTTAGATAGACAAGCACCCATATCTCTGGCTCCCTGAAGCTCAAGAGACCGGTCCCGCTTAAACCTATATTTACTAAGGTCCTTAGGGTAATTTATAGAACTTGAGGGGGTTATATGTAAAATACTTTTGTATAATTTTCAAAATACTCCCAAAGTATTTAATTATTGTCTTTAGAGTTGTCATAAATGTAGATTTTATATTTGTGATATTTCTAGTGAAAATAACCTATTTTTCATAATACATGGTATTTAATTGTAAGTGTTGTACTTGTATGGAATTTCAGGGTATTTTCATGTAAAGTGATTCTTGTGATTTTAGAAAAAAGTTGGAATATTTATATTATCAAAAAATAGATATTTTAATGATACATATATATATATATATATATATATAATTTTAATATATATTATATTTCTAGAAATCTCATTTTCTTAAAATTTTTTTATTTTAAATCTCTCGAGACCGTATGCTCCTTGCGGAGGTCTGCATCTCGCACAAATAATCCCAGGGATGTGTGATAATCCGCACCATCCCAGTCGGGTTCCCCAAAATGGGTTGTAGCGGCACTTTGCAAAGATTTATAAAATGCGTAATCTTATAGAAACGGTTTTAATAGTTAGTGGTATTTATATGTAAAGTTTCGTTTTCTCGTATTCTATGTTCCCGAAAGATATTGTGCTATGTTGCATATGAGTGTGAGAGGAGTTAGGTCATTACCTCGTGATCTACTTAAAAGTATAGCAAGATTGTGATGCTTTAATGTCCAAATTAAACTACATGGTATCTTAGTGAAAATGTACGATAAAAATTGAAATAGAAATCTTTTTGATATGGAACTTATTCAATATGACTTGTTAATGTTTAATAGTCAACATATAAAGTTTTAGTATGATTGTATTTAAGAAAAGGTTGAATTTTTAGGAAGAACTGAATCGGACATCGGATTAACTCCGATTCCGTCGGGTTTTAGAAATACATGTTTTTAGAAAAGAATAGAGAAGGGGGAGGTGGGACTTACGAGTTTAGAGATTATAGAAGAGGGAGAGGAAACGGTAGGAGGCGCCGGTGCGTCATTTCGTCACCGGGAGCTCCTAAGGTTGTCGTCGGAAGATCGCCGGAGTTTTGCCCTTCGCTACTTCACTTGTACACAAATTTCTAGAGGAATTTCTTGAGAGTTTGGACAGAATTGTGAGTGAGGGTGTGTGTCTAGAAATGGTATTTATAGGGTAAAGCTAGGGTTAGGGTTAGGTGAAAGGGTGTATTGAAAATTGTATTAATTTGTAATAAAATTAGGGTTTAATGGGATTTTAAAGAGCACTGAAACCGATCCAAGGAATTTAAGTATGCAGGAGTGATGGGGAGATGAAAAGGCACGACTTTTGTGTTGACGACTCGGCGGTCCGGCCGAGTCCGGCCGGCGGCGGCGGCCGAGTCGGCCGAGTTGTCGGCCGATTTGGACCGAGTCCGGCCGAGGTCCGTTGCCGTGGGTCCATCGTCGTTTGGTCTTCCCCCTGGTCCATTTTGTTTTACATGTGTGGTGGGGTTTTACGGGTTTAGCACGTGTAGACTCTTGAAATTCTAAAAATATTAAAAGAAAACAATATTAAAAATAATGTAGGGGATGTGATTTGAACTCTGGTGCTTTGGTTCGGCAGTGCAAGGTCTTTCCAATGAGCTACAAGCTCTTTCTTGCAATTAAAAAGCAAAACAAACTTATAACTTGTGCTCGGGAAAAGATATCCCTTTCTATATTTTTTGAATCAAAATTGTACAGAAAGTTGTACAGAAAGTTTAGGGATGTTACATTCTACCCACCTTATAAAATTTTCGTCCTCGAAATTTGTAAAAGGAAAGTGTAACAGGTTCAAGGAAAGTTTGGTGACAGAAGTACTGATAGTGTATAAAATTAAAAAAGTGATACAAGGGTTTTAGAAATGTGAAAGAGACTTACTAGTGTTACCTTGGTTAACTGTTTCGGCTTCTACGGCTGCTAAGGTGTAAGCCTGTCGCCGGCGCACTTTTCTCCTAGCCGGGGCACATTCCTTTGTTCTCGAGGCATGTTCCTCGGTGCCTGTTGGAATTAGCGAGTAAGCTGTGCAGGAGGTCCACATGGAGGTGGTGCTGGGAGTGCAGAACGAGTTGCAGGAGCCTGGATAGCTGGCCGCTGCGGGTAGTTGTTGGGTGTATGAGCTGGGTTGCGTTTATATGGAAAGTTTCCAATTCCGTGATTGGATGCGCCACAAACAAAATATAGGCCTTTTGCGCGCCTACAGTCCTTCCACAATTGTTCTTCCCTCTTACAATAGAAGCAAAAGTTGGGACTTGGCTGGTTATCTGTTACTTCCGGTCTCCTGGGTTCAACGGTTGGTCTTGTAGAGGCTTCTCCTGCCATTTGAGTGGCAAGGCGCTTCAAACCGGCAGATTGAGATCTGCCCTTCCTCTTTATCTTCGGGCAGCTTTCAAAGCCAAATCATGGGTTGGGAAATCCACTGTAGCTAGAGGAGCTTGGATTTCCGGGTCCAACCCTTGCTGAAATCTTCTAGTTCTGATCTCAGCAGTTGGTATAAGATGGGCCGCAAACCTATTACGGTCTTATGTTAGCTGTGTAGTATATGATATTTTGAAAATCGAATCTATTGAGACATTTCTTACCTGCTGAGCATGGTAAACTCAGCATCATATTCATCTACTTATTTGGTCCACATTGAACCTTGTTGCAGATGGATGAACTGATGTTCCATGTCGAACCTGGCAGTCTCAGGGAAGTACTTTGCGTCGAATATGTCTCGGAAAGTCTTCCATTCGATGGGTTGATCAAGACGGCTTCTTCCGCCTTCCACCAGACCCGTGCATTGTCCGTGAGCTGTAGTTTCGCAACACCGACCCAAGTTATCTCTGGCACTTGTGCCGCCGCCAGATTATCTTCGATACTCTGAGCCCATTCCTCAGCTTCCAGTGGACTCTCCTTTCCTGAGAACGATTTGGGGTGCAAAGCCCTGAATTGTTTTACCCCAGGTGCTTATGCCTCTAGACGGTTTATTAAAAGAGCAGTCTGCTGCTGCTGTCCCTCTAGGAGGCTGCGGATCGCCTCAAGCAGAACCGTCTGCTCGTTGAACGGAGCAGGGACGGCAGGTGTGATTTGTAGTGGTGGTGGGGTGTTGTTGAAGTTGGTGCTGGTGTTATTTGGGGAATCCATAACCTTGAAAGAAAAATTTAGGTTAGGACAGATTCAAAGTATATGATTCAAAGAATATGAAATATTAAGATTCAAGGAGTATGAATTGTAAAGAATGTTTTAGTTACTGGTTCTTCTTATGTTTTTTTTATAGGCAGGCAGAAAGGAAAGAATCAGTCCCGTAACTTAGGTTGTTCACGCAGAACAGAACTGCATGATAGGGTTCCATACAGCTCAGACCTGCATGGGGCCACCAACAAAACCTGTCACGCCCCGCTTCCCAGTGTACGGTGAAGGGGACGCGACTAGGCCGCTACGTATTTACTGTGAAGTAAATACGCTAAGTGTATCTAAGCAATATAAATATAAATGCACAAGTGACAAAATGTATAATTGAACAACAACTTTATTTATTAACATTCTTTTACAGTATATGGAAAAGTAAATACATCTGAATGAAAGCAATGCCTAAACAATGGCATAATAGAAAATGAAATACATAATGTAAAGGAAATGTACAAGTGAAACTACAGCTCGAGATCTTCAATAAACTGGTCCTAGTCTTCAGTGCTAGGCTCGATCTCTGGAAGGCCCGAATCACCTGACGACATTCAAAGAAGAAAGAAAGAGAATGTCGTCAGCGAACAAATCGCTCGGTAAGTCCCAAAGATAAGGAAGAAGTAGAATAGACAGAGAGTAAGAGAGAAAGAGTGTAGCTTTTAAAGTGGTATTATATTGTTATATTGTTGTATTTAGTGTTAACACTGTTGTTTGTAGCTTGGTACAGAAGGATGCCAGTGTATACGAAAGGAGTCTCTATATTCCAGAGAATAGAGGCAAATGGAAGTAAAGGCTCCGTCGATAATACCACGGAACAATGGCATGGATGTAATTACGTCTTAAGTGACCAGTTCGTGCCACCTTTAACATATTCTGTACCAGTCTACCCCTTTATAAACCCCGCGATGTCTTGTTTGTATTGTTGTATTGTTTGAATTGTATATTGTATATAGATGGATGACTTGTATTGTAAATGGAAGACTTGTCGAAACCATGATATCGTAAAAATGGAAATGGAGGTACTAGATAATCATGTAAATGGAATATATCCATGTTTCGGTTCAGTCAAGTTGTATAGATTGTAGATTGAACAGATTGAATATATGGATTCCCGGATTCATATTGAATTGTAGTTTGTACTTGAATCATATTCAAGTCAGATTATTATAATGAGACTCGGTCTAAGTCAGAGCAATTAGAAAAGAAATTGAAGTCCTGATTGTTTTGATGTTATCGGTAACCGCTGCACATGGGTGGCAGGATTTGTGTCTTTTTCAAAAACGATTACCATGTTGATAACATCGTTTGTTAAGTTGTCTACCTTATATAGGCAAGCACTCATATCTCTATCTCCCTGAGGCTCAAGACACCGGTCCCGCTTAAACCTATATTTACTAATGTCCTTACGGTAATTTATAGAACTTGAGTGGGTTATATGTAAAATACTTTTGTATAATTTTCAAAATACACCCCAAGTATTTAATTATCGTACTTAGAGTTTTCTTAGATGTAGATTTTATATTTGTGATATTTCTAGTGAAAATAACCTAATTTTCATAATACATGGTATTTAATTGTAATTGTTGTACTTGTGTGGAATTTAAGGGTATTTTCATGTAAAGTGATTCTTTTGATTTTAGAAAAAAGTTGGAATATTTATATTATCACAAAATAGATATTTTAATGATATATATATAAATATATTTATATAAAAATAATTTGAATATATATTATATTTCTAGAAATCTCATTTTCTTAAGATTTTTGTATTTTAAATCTCTCGAGACCGTATGCTCCTTGCTGAGTTCTGCATCTCGCACTACTAAGCTCAGGGATGTGCGATAATCTGCACCATCCTAGTCGGGTTCCCTAAAATGGGTTGTAGCGGCACTTTGCAAAAATTTATAAAATACGTAATCTTATAGAAACAGTTTTAATAGTTAGTGGTATTTATATGTAAAGTTTTGTTTTCCCGTATTCTATGTTCCCAAAATGTATTGTGCTATGTTGAATATGAGTGTGTGAGGAGGTAGGTCATTACCTCGTGATCTACTTAAAGGTATAGCAAGATTGTGGTGCTTTAATGACAAAATTAAACTACATGGTATCTTAGTGAAAATGTACGATAAAAATTGAAATAGAAATCTTTTTGATATGGAACTTGTTCAATATGACTTGTTAATATTTAATAGTCAACATGTAAAGGTTTAGTATGATTGTATTTAAGAAAAGGTTGAATTTTTAGGAAGAACCGAATCGGACATCGGATTAACTCCGATTCTGTCGGGTTTTAGAAATACATGTTTTCAGAAAAGAATAGAGAAGAGCGAGGTGGGACTTATGGGTTTAGAGATTATACAAGAGGGAGAGGAAACGGTAGGAGGCGCCGATGCGTCGTTTCGTCGCAGGGAGCTCCTAGGGTTGTCGTCAGAAGATCGCCGGAGTTTTTCCCTTCGCTACTTCACTTGTACACAAATTTCTAGAGGAATTTCTTGAGAGTTTAGACAGAATTGTGAGTGAGGGTGTGTGTTTAGGGATGGTATTTATAGGGTAAAGCTAGGGTTAGGGTTAGTTGAAGGGGTGTATTGAAAATTGTATTAATTTGTAATAAAAATAGGGTTTAATGGGATTTTAAAGAGTTCTGGAACCGATCCAAGGAATTTAAGTATGCAGGAGTGATGGGGAGTGAAATGGCACGACTTTCGTGTTGGCGACTCGGCGGTCCGGCCAAGTCCGGTCGGCGGCGGCGGCCTCGTCGGCCGAGTCGTCGGCCGATTTGGACCGAGTCCAGCCGGGGTCGGTTGTCGTGGGTCCGTCGTCGTTTGGTCTTCCTCCTGGTCGATTTTGTTTTACATGTGTAGTGGTGTTTTACGGATTTAGCACGTGTAGACTCTTTAAATTCTAAAAATATTAAAAGAAAACAATATTAAAAATAATGTGGGGGAATGGGATTGTTCCCTTCCGAAAGACGCGGCGGAGACGCGATGAACGTCTAGCCTGAGATTCGGGGCAGATGCTATTTGGTTTTATCCGTCCACCTCTCCGAAGATGCCAAGCTGATTTATGGCACCGTGTATCGGAGGTTTGGACGGATGCGGCCGATGTTGCAGACTTCATCATATTCCCCCTTGTTTGAGGGGTTTTTGATTGTAGGGACGCTCTTCCCTGCAGGCGCAAGCCCCTGCAGTTAATTACGCTACCGCATCGCGGTAACAACTTTCTCCTTCTCCAGCTGGTCACTTCGTGTCATGGGTGTTTGTTTTGTTTGTGGTTGCCTGTGGATTATATACGGAGACTAATTTATATCGTCGCCCGTAGGACATGGATTAGTCCAAAACCGTATTTTTCTTAGATTTGGGTTTGGGGTTTTGGTTTAAGGATACGTTAGCCATATTTGAGGCTAAGATCAACTTAAACATTTGTTAAGGATACGTTAGTCTAATTTGAGACTAAGACCAGCTTAACAGGATTGTTTAGATCTGACAAAAGAGCATTTGGGGGCTCTATTTCCAGTTTAAGGACATGGTGGTCCATCGCCTGTTCAGGGACATGGTGGTCCATCGCCAGTTTAGGGACATGGTGGTCCAACATTCCCATTTTGGGGACGAATATTATTTTAAAGACACATTAGTCCACGAGTTTAAGGACCCCACAGTCCGTATCAATGTATGGTTGTCGGGACCCGTCACCTCTCTGACGACGTTAAGGGATTACAACGACGAATATCAGAGGAGTTCAAAGATGTACCCTTGAACCGGGTGTAAATTGATTTGAAAGAGCATTCATGCTCAGTTCAATTTAATTTGAAGACTTACGGCCAGAATTGGGTTAAGTCCATTTGAAAATGTTTAACATTTTGTTCATGATTGGCCTGTTTAGGCCTTTGCGTGGGCTCTGCCCCCTTTTTAAAATAATGCACAGCATTGGGCTTTTTAATTAAATGCATAGCATTTATTTTGGCCTGTTAGGCCTTTTTAATTGGGCTCTGTCCCTTTTCTTTAATAATGTAGAGCATTCAATGGTCTGACAGCGCGCCACGTGGCCTGTCAGGCGTTTTGCGCCGATTGAGGAGCGCAAGACGCAAACTGATATGGAGGTAACACGTGTCACACTCTGGTGAGCGGAAGCCTGTTAGCGCAGTGCGCTGCGCTAGTGCGCTGCTGACACGTGGCGAGCTCTGTTGAGCGCAAGTCTGTTAGCGCAGTACGCTGCGCTAGTGCGCTGCTGACACGTGGCGCGCTCTGGTGACTTGCGCCAATCAAAGAGCGCAACAACGCAAATTAGGAGTGCAGGGCACTGTACAGTAGCGCAGAGCGCATCTTGATCTAATTTAGATCAAAGAAAAGAATCTTTTTAGAGGTTCTACCTCAAGACTCAAGAACCGATGGTTCATCAAAAGGCAATGCCTTTATATAGATCAAAAGATCTAATCAATGAAGTAAATTACTTCTGTTTTATCTTTTTCAATTAGATCTTTTTTTGATCTTTTTTCTCTCTTTTTTTTATCCAAGATCTTGATCTTGTTCTTAGATCATTGATCTTTTAAGAAGAAATTCTTCTTTTATTCAAAGGTTTACCTTTTTTCTTTCTCTTTGAATTCTTGTCAAAGTTTTTAGAGGAGTTCTGTATCTCTATCTCTGTATATTTTAGACTTGGAGTCTAGGGGCCTTTATATAGTGCCAATTGATTTGTTAAATCAGTTAAAGAGATCTTTCTTTAATTGATTGAGGGATGTTTCCCCACCGCTGGATCTTTGATCCTAAGGCTTCTGTTTTACAGAAGATAATCTTCTTGTTTTAACAAGATTAGAAAGATCTTTCCAAAATTTTATTGTTTAAATTCTGGCACAGTTGGCGCAAGTGCACATGCGCTTGACACGTGTCGCGCAGCGCAGCGCGCAGCGTAACTGTGCTAACGCAACTGCGCTGACACGTGTCGCGCAGCGCAGAGCGCAGCGCAACTGCGCTGACACGTGTCGCGCAGCGCAGAGCGCAAGTCATCTGAAGCGTTGCTTCCTTTATTTTAAAACAGAGCCTTGCTATCATTGGGTGCGCTGTCTTGGGCGCAGCGCTGGCATGTCTGCTTTTAACACGTGGCGCGTTGCGCGCAGCGCAAGGAATCTGAAGCGTTGCTTCAATTTTTGATTTTTTGAAATTCAAACAGAGCTTTGCTCTGATTAGGGGAAACAAATGCCCCCCCACCGTTGCGCTCATGTGGCGCACACGTGAGTGCAGCGGTGGCAAGATCCCAACCGTTAGATCAACTCAGGAGTTGAAGGGGCACTTAAGCGCCTATAAATAGGACCCTTGGTCCTCAGCAGATGACTATCATCTTCAAGAATTTGATTTTTCAGAGCCTTGCTCTCGTTTTTAAGAACTCCAAGAGTTAAACTCTAAAAACTTTTAGGTAAAAATTTAGATTAAATTAATTTTAACCAACAGAGCCTTGCTCTCATAGATCTTCTGATCTAAAGAAAACCCCTTTAGGATTTCATATACAGAGGTTTGCTCTCAAGAATCCATGGATCTAAAGAGATCTTGTTTCAGGGTTTCTTAACCCATGAACAGAGCTTTGCTCTTGGTCAAAATATAGATCTTTTTGATCTTTTGATGAAGAACTCTCAAGAGTTTTTCATGGATCTTTAAGATCCCACACTTTCATTTTTAGGAGTTAATTTTTCCTTTGATGGATTTTTCCATCATTATTATAGAGCTAGGCTCTTTTAAGGAATTTTATTCCCTTGTGACCAGAGTTTGACAAGTGTCACTCTGTGACAGAACTTTGCTCTTAAAAGAGAGATTTTCTCCTTGTCTCAAGGGATTTCTCATTTAATGAGAATATTCTTTTGGGGATCTCCTCATTAATTGACAGTCTCATCCAATGATGGGGTTGTCTTATTAACTGATGCATTGTTATCTAGATTTTGTGGGTCCCCCTTTGGTCCCCTTTCCACTGCATTGCAGTGTGGTACAACTTTTAAAGTTCCAAGTGTCAGAAATTAAAAATTATAATACTAACAGTTGATCTCCGTCCCTCTTCTTTTCGCAGGCAACATGTCTTTTGATACCTCGTTCCCATCCGTTCGCTCGGAGGGAGGATTCCCTGGAGCACCCGTAGACCGGGAGGTCCTAGCTTTGATTAGAGACCTTGATCTAGAACATAAGAATCTTCACCTTTGGGGGTCGTGGTACAATCAAATTATCAGGGGTCGAAAGAGCTTTTCATGCGCAGTACCATCAGAGCCCATCATGGCGATCCATTATGCCAACTCACCCCCGGTGAAGTATGCCGCGGAGATGGTTGATTGGACTTCATAAGGCCTTCTTCATCCCGCCATAGCTGCAATTCCCGTTCAGCCTCCCATGGTTTTAGATATCTTGGGACTCCGTATTTTTCAAGTTTAAGCGCGACCCTAGGGGCAACCATATAATATAGGTCTGATCCCCCGTCATCCGATCGGTTATCTGCCATGGGCTCGCTACATTTTGTCAGCGAAGAAGTCCCAGTTGATGAGGCTTGGGTTGTACACCGCTGTTTATGCTTCTCTCTTCCAATATCCCACGCTTCCTACCTGGTGGGTTAAGGCTTTTTTGGAGCAGTGGAATATCCCTACTCACACTTTCCTCGCACTGGACCGGGAAGTGTCGATTTCTTCAGAGGAGTTCACAGAAGTTTCCAGCTTACCGGTCATAGGGGAGCATTACGAGGAGTTGCTTCCCATGGACGAATATGTCTTCGGTGCTAAGCCAGTGATCATGGGCCTTACCCCGGAGAATGCTGTTCAACATCAGTTTCCAAGTTTGATCAAAGTATTGAATATCTACGAGGGCCTTTTTATCGAATCTGGGAGTCGCGGGGTTAATTTCGAGGATTTCATCGCTCGCTTCCTTCACCCGAAATTCCTCTCGGCGGAAGCTGCTAAGTTTGCCAGGCTTGATGACCCTTTCGGTTTAGGTTTGGACAACCTACCAACAACGGAGGTAGATCAGAAGGGTTCCTTCCTTCCTAAGTCCCCGGTTGTCCCTTTTGCGGAGGTTGCAGTCCCTGGGATAGATGAGGAAGCATTCTTCTTAGGATTTCTTGGGCTATGGCTGAGTTGGTTTGCGCTCCCGATGCATCTTCGCCGTATGAGGCCATCTGTCTTTTACCCAGCTCACCGGATGACCATTGGGGTAAAAGTGGCCGTCGGGATCGTCGGCTTAGCCCACCTGTATCATGGCCTTAGTCAAGCGGCGGATGCTAATGAACCTGGAGTACCGCACGTGATCTTATCGATGCATTACTTCATGTCATGGCTTGAGCTACATGCACTTGGCGTTTTTGGTATGCACAAAAGGCCTTCGTTCTATGACAAGTGCAGCTTCCCCCGGATCATGCGATTGGTCGGCGCCTCAATTGTAAATCCGTCATCGCGGCATGCCAGAGGTTTGCTCCTTCGTCCCCGTACAGTTGTAGACGGGATGACTTTTACCGACAAAGTGTTAACCATCGGAAAGGCGTCTACTACCACAGTGCGGTCATTGCAAGATATTTTCAAAGACGGGGCCTCAGTTCTGACAGCCCGGGAGACCCTCTATTTGTATTCTATCAGACCGGGTTTCCTGGTGTTTAGGCAAAATGATACGGCGCTTTTCGTGAGATACAACCCGCATCGTTTTGCCCAGCAACTGAGCTATAATCAAGGAGTGCCATTGGAGGCTTTCTTGCTGGAACCTGCTGCCACTGAAGAAGGGATGTGGAGCGCGCTGCATCACTTCATGCGTCTGAATACGGGCTCTCCTTTTTTTATCAGCGAGCCGACTTGCGTCCCACAGATCCTTAATACATATACGGCGTGGTACCAGCATTCGACGAGCATCGTTATTAAGGAAGAAAGGCGATTGTTGGTTGACCGCAAGGGTGTGCCTCCCGGCAGCGACCGCAAATCTCCCCTGAGGCCAAGGATCCCTGTCGTTCCTCCGCTGAGAGATGCTGGAGCTGAGCCACCGCGCGTGCTGAGCCCTCCGCGCGGATGGCCCCGTACTACCGCGGACGTGCCCTCAGCGCCCCGTGCTCCAGTGGAGACGATGAATGTGGTTTCGCCGGAGTCTGGTGTGGGCTCGGACATCAGAACCCGCCGTCCTAAGGTGCATGCGAAGCGTAAGCTGATTTTGGCGGCGACCGGGGCCCGCGGGCAGAAGTGGAAGAAGAAGTCCGTTCTTTCCTTGGATGCCATCCTCGGCTTAGAGCCTCAGGCCCCTCTCACCGAAGGCCTAAGCGAGTACGGAAGCAACAAGGGTTTCTTTGTAGATCCAGCAGACACCGACACGGTGGCCGCCATCGCGGCTTCTGAGCGATCGGCAAGGCTCGAAGCGTGGTTGGTTAAACTCGCGCAATCGGGTAATGAATAGCTGTATTTTTCCGTCATTGCATCGTACTTTTATCATTGTCTTTGACTAATGCTTTTCCTCCTCCTTTTTTTTTAACAGGCGTCTCTACCGAAGAAGCCATCGCTGCTTCCCTGAAAACCTTTCAGGAAGAGGAAAGGAAACGTGCTCTATCGGACGTTGGTACGTCTCGGCTCAGTGAGTCTTTATTCTCTTTTCTTATGGCCAATCTAACCTTTTCTTTGTCTCTTTGCAGGGGCCACGGTATCTACTGCGCAAGCCGATGCGGGGACTCTCCCTGGGCCAGCTACCGAAGTCCCGGCCTCTTCGAGGCTGCCGCGAGAGACCCAACTCAAAAAGCCGATGATGGATGCCTTGAAGGCTCTGGAGGAAACTCTGAACGCGGACGACGACGCCTTGCTGAAGGAAGATTCCAAGAGGTCCGTCGTGACGGCCCGGGAGGAGAGGAAACGCTTGAGGCGCGCAGCGAAGGAGCGTAGCGCTGCCTTGCCGTCGGAGCGGGCCCAAGTGCCATTACTCCCGCTGCTACCCCTTCTGAGGAGCCACCGATCACCTTGTTTACTGCTCATAAACGGGCGGTGCGTGCATCTCGAGAAACCAACGATCAATCCACCTCAGGTAATGTGTTTTTCGAGACTTTTGTTGTAAGAATGGTAAAACTATCGGTTCTGATACATCTTGTTCTGTAGGGCCGAGTCCAACAGAAGGAGCAGCGGAAACCGTCGAGCCTGAGGGGACGGTGGAGAAGGTAACAGCTGATCCCGAGGCGACGGTAAGCGGTGCAGTCGTAGTTTCCGGGCCTGAGCTAGTGGCTGACGAGACGGTCACGCCTACTATGCCCGAGAAGGTTGTCGATGCAAAGCCCGAGGTGGCGGCAGATGAGACGGCTGCTACAGCCGAGTCTGGAGCGGCAGCGGATAGAGCGGCTGCGATCGATGAATCCTTGGCAGCGGTGGACGAGACGGCTGCGACCGCCGAGCCCGAGGGGGTAGCGGGTGAGACGGGCATTATCGCTGAGGAAGAAATGGCTGCTCTTTCTCAAGAGTCGGGCAACGCTCCGATCATCGCTCTCCCTGCCTACGGTTCCTTGCCGTCTCCCGGTGCCGCGAGAGTGACGACGGCTCCTATGGAGTCGGGCGATGAGGCAACGGGAGGTGAACCCATGCCAATGGAGGAGGGAGACGCCGCCGTTTCGGCTGGCAACTCATAAGGTAAATTTTAGGTCACCGCCCATTTTTTTTATTCTGCAATCCTTCCTGATAGGGTTTATCTTATTTCTAACGCAGGTGTGGCCAGTGCTGATGCCCCTTTGCTCGAGGGAGCGCCGTCAGTTACTGCCTTGACGGTGGCCACCTCTCTACCTTCTCTCGCACCACCGCAAATGCTGGAAGGTATGGATTTGTAACCCATTAGTCTTATCTCTCGGCCGTATAATTCATGTACTGATGTTGTACTATTGCGTATTCGCAGGAATGCTTTTTGATCACCTTTACCAGGTGCTGCACCCACACTTCTCCTTCCCGTCGGAGCTTGCTTCCTCCAGTGGCGCTGATGAGTATAGTTTTCAATTAACGCCCTTTCTTTTTCCAATAATGAACTTGTTTCTGATTCTTCCTTATCTTGATTGCAGTGCTATAGATCGAAGGGGGAGATGAGAAATCAGTTGTGCCACCGGTCGTTCCGATTCCGGCTCCCTTCGAGTCTCGCATCACGATGCCAGCAGGCCCATTCTCCAAGCGTCCATCCTCAAAGGGTGCTGCGATGAGTTTGAGTATGCTGAGCGGATGCATCGAAGAGCTTGACGCAGAAGCTCCCCCATCTGCCGCAGATTTCATTGCGGAAGTTAATCCGATGCTGGCGACGCTTGCAAATTTTCATAATGAAGGCGTCGTTGAGTCCTGGGTTAATCACTGCAGGGAGATCGAGCCCGCCTGCATCAGCTGGAGCTTATGCGTTCGGCCCCCGAGATCTTGGCCGCGAGCACTCAACGGGCGGCATGGATCGAGCAGAGTGCTTCTTACTTCCGCCATCTTGAACAAGAAGTTACTTTAAGGCGTAAGGAGCGCTGAGAGACTTCGAGCAAATCTGCCCGACTGCATGCTCAGGTGGATGCAAATGCTGCACAGTTGAAGGTTATCTTTGAAGGCCTTCTGCGATGCATCTCTGACGGGTTAACACTGAGGCAGCAGCTTGACGTCGTCGAGCGGGATGCACCAAATCAGGAGGCAGCCCGACAGGCAGTTGAGGAGCGGCTTTCATCCTTCTTGCAGCAGCGGGCTCAGGTGGAAGCAGAATTGGCGGTGACAGTCGATCAGGAGAAGGCATTGAAGGAAGTGCGTGAGCAATTGATGGAGCTATTTAAGACGCTTCCTTCTCAGTAGCTGCATTTGTATCAATTATACACTTGTAATCTTTGAATAATATGTATACATTCTTTATTCTTTTATACGATTCGCCTTGTACTTAATTGAATTCATGAATAAAGATACACACATTTCTTTTGCAATGTCTCATGTCATCTCTATGCTTTCTCTCTTCTTTTATTATCAGCATGTTACCTTAGTAAACATGGTTGACAAATGATAGAGCGAGCATCTTGTATTGGCTTCTTCAGGAGGTAGTGATGGCTTAGGAGGCAGGTTCAGATCTGCTGCCTAAGGCTTTTCAACACTATGAGCCGTGAGGGTCTCACAAAGACTTTTCTCCCTACGGATCGAAAGGATCTCGTAGTTGTATTTTCTCCTTAGGAATCGTGAGGATCCCTAAGTGCGTTTTCTCTTATAAGTCATAAGGATCTTATGAGAGAATTTTTCCTCTTACGAGTCGAAAGGACCCATAAGCGGTTGTTTTCCTCCTTGTCGAGATTCGATTTTGGAGAGTGTGACCCGTGAATAGTGTGCAAGATTCCATTTTGGACCGACTTGCAGGGTCCCAGTGCTTAAGAAACAGGTTTTTTAATCCCTGTTGCCTAAGGCTTTATCTCACTAGTCGAGACGAATCGAGAAGTTCTCGCGAAGACACTAATTTCCTCACGAGTCGAGACGAATCGAGCAGTTCTCGGAAGAATATCCTAACGTCACAGTTAACCTCTGCTCTTTACGACAGAGGTCCGTTAGGGTCTGTGGTACTTAGGGTTTTGTCCGTCGTACCATCATGTTGGCTGATGTATTCCTCGATAGGCAATCTTGCTGTTCGAGTAGCCTTGCGATTGTCGTGTCTTTGATCCCTTCGGGGGCTGGACAAGATGTCTTCAAGCAATCCTCCTAGGCAGTTTGACCGTCGGAAGAGCAAGTGTTAGGAATTTTTCCATGCCGCTTTTTACTTGAGGTTGGCTCATTTTGGAGAGCCCCGATGAGTCATTACAACTCCGCGCTGGTGTGGGATGATCTCCGATAGTCTTTCAGGCTTTATATGACTTGCCGTTAAGACCCTGAAGCTAGGAATTTGGCCTTTGCTTCGTTTGCTGGCTTTGCGTCTGTTGTATCGAGACGAATGTCGCGGTTGTCTCTAGGTTGCTGGTGAACCGTCGAGGTTTGGAACTAGGGATTTTGTCGTGGCTCCTTTTGGTGATGTTGCGTCTGCTGTGTCGAGACGAATGTCGAGATAGTGACCACTCCGCACTGGTGCGAGATAATCTCCGATTGTCTTTCAGGCTTTATATGACTTGCCGTCAAGACCCTGAAGCTAGGAATTTGGCCTTTGCTTCATTTGCTTTGGCGCGTCCGAATCCTGCTGGGGGAAAACGCTGGGGTGATATCTCATCTGCTGTATCGAGACGATCGTCGAGGTGGTGACCACTCCGCGCTGGTGCGAGATGATCTCCGATTGTCTTTCAGGCTTTATATGAGTTGCCGGCAAGACCCTGAAGCTAGGAATTTGGCCTTCGCTTCATTTGCTTTGGCGTTGCGTCTGCTGTGTCGAGACGAACGCTGAGGTGGAGCTGGGATTTTGCCGTCACTCCGCTTTGCTGACCATGGGGTCTTTTGTTGACGTTGCATTTACATCCTGCTGGACTGCGAAAGAACGCCGTTGTTGACATTGCGTCTGCTGTAACGAGACGAATGCTGAGGTGGAGTTTGGACTTTGCCATCACTCCTCTTTGTTTTGACCGTGAGGTCTTTTGTTGACGTTGCATTTGCATCCTGCTGGATTGCGAAGGAACGCCATTGCTGATTCTTAGGCTGTAGATATTGCCGTTAAGATTTGGAACTAGGGACTATGCCGTGGCTCCATTTCGTTGCAACTCTGAGGTCGGTTGTTGACGTCATGTCTGCATCCGGTCGGAGTGAGGAGAAACGCCGTTGGTGATCTCTAAGTTGTCGATATCGACGTCGAGACCCTGATGCTAGGGATCTCTTTTTGCTTCGTCTGTTGACATTATGTCTGCAATATTGCGACAAATGTCGAGGTTGTCTCTGGGTTGTTTACGAACCGTCGAGATTTGGCTTCGCTTTCTGGTGGATCCTGTTGGGAAGATATGGTTCCCTCTTTGTTTGTGCCCCTGGATTGTATACAGGGATCGATGTGATCTCACCTGTAGGCCAAAAGTTTCATTCATTTTTTTATATTATTATTTTATTTCCGCGATGCTCTATCATTTCAGCTTTTATATCGCGAAGGTCGCGATTGCCCAATCATTTCGGCTATTTTTCTTTTTACTCGCTACTTTTTATTACGAGCTGCCCAATTATTTCGGCTGTTTTTTTTCTTTTACTTGCTGCTTTTTATTGCGAGTTGCCCAATCATTTCGGCTATTTTTCATGCATACATTTTTACTTACTGATTTTGTTGCAAGTCGCCCCATCATTTCGGCTATTTTGCATGCATGTGTGGCTTGCTGTCTTTTCGCCGCAAGCTTGGGATTAGACACCGATTTCGGCATCAACACCGCTACAACTGGAATATTACCAGGAGCGAATCATCATTTGCCTCTTTCGATATCGAACAAAGGTGGCTTAGCAAACAGGGTTAGGGTCCTGTCGACTAAGGCTTTTGACTTCATGAGCCGTAAAGGTCCCACAAAGGTATTTCTCCCTGCGAGTCGTGAGGATCTCGTAAGTGTGTTTTCTCCTTAGGAACCGTGAGGATTCCTAAGTGTATATTCCCCTGTAAGTCGTAAGGATCTTACAAAAGGGTTTTCTCCTTATAAGTCGAGAGGACTTACAAGGGTTGTTCACCATATGGACATATCCCCAGTCACGGGTGGGACTTTGCTGGGGAAATGTTTATTCACGCCCGTGGATTGTATACAAGGGTCAGTATTGAGCCACTTGTAGGGCATTATCGAAGGTTGTGGGGGTTGCTTAAGACCAGGTTCAGGTCTCTGTAACTTAAGACTTTCAAATCTTATGAGCCGTAAGGGTCCCATAAGAGAGTTCTCCTTACGAGTCGTGAGGATCCCGCAAGTGTAATTTCTCCTTAGGAATCGTGAGGATCCCTAAGTGTATTGTTCCCTTGTGAGTCGTAAGGATCTCACGAGGGTGGTTTCTCCTTACAAGGTCGAAGGGACCCTGCAGGTGTCTTTTAACGAGGTTGCACCCTTTCGGGTTTTCACAAACACTCGCCGGCAGCCCTGCTGTTTTTACTCACGGAGCCCTTTCGGGTTTTCATCCGTGCCCATTTTGCTTATGTACATACCGTTTTTTTTATTCTCTTTTTTTAATTCTTTTTATATAACGAGGTCGCGCCCTTTAAGGTTTTCACAAGCCCTCGCCGGTAGCCCTGCTGTTTTTACTCACGGAGCCCTTTCGGGTTTTCATCCGTGCCCTTTTTGCTTATGGGCATTCCTTTTTTTTATTTTTATTTTTTTTGTATCGGCTTTGGGATGTTGTAATCCACCGTAGTTTATCGACATCTCGATCAATAGCTAGTTTTAGGACGTAGTGGTCCGTCATTAGTTTAAGGACGTTTCGGTACATTGTTGAAGATTGCCGGCTACTACTTATAGAGCTTGGGTTTAGGAAGACAGCGAGCAGACATAATTGTCGTCGTTTATCATTGACCTAGGCTGTGACTCATTAAGCGTAGTATTTCTTTAGGAAGCGACCGTTTATTGGCCTAAAAGGCCTTTCACCGTGCATATCCATGAGTTGATAGGCTCCCCCTTGGTAGACCTTGTCTATGATGTACGGGCCTTCATAGTTCGGCTCGAATTTTTCCCGCTTGGCACAATTAGGGATCATAGGTCTTCTGACCACTAGCACGAGTTCGCCTTGGCGGAATGTCCTCGTCCTGGTCAGTCTTTCATATGAGCGCGTCATCTTTGCTTTATAAGCCTCCAGATTTTGTTGTGCTATGAGCCGGGTTTCATCAAGGGCATCAAGCTCCTCAAGCCGAAGGTGAGCATTTTCTTCGTCCGTTAGTTCGTAGTGGACTTCCACTCGTAGAGAGGGTAATTCTATTTCGAGGGGGAGTACTGCTTCTGTACCGAATACCAACGCGTACGGCGTTGTGTTCGTGGCCGTCTTGAACGTAGTTCGATACGCCCAGAGAGCTTCTTGCAGTCTCTCGTGCCAGTCCTTCTTATTTCGGGACACCGTCTTCTTCACGATCTTCGTCAAGGTCTTGTTGAAAGCCTCAGCTAGACTGTTAGCTCAGGGATTATAAACTGAGGAATATCTCCAGTCTATGTTGTGTTGTTGCGCGAAGCGGCTGATCTTGTGGCTTCTGTAGGCTGGCCCGTTATCGGAGATGGTCCGTCGCGGAGTTCCAAACCGATAAATGACGTGCGTCTTGAAGAAATGGAGGATATTCTCCGTCTTCACTTTCCTCAGTGGTACTGCTTCTGCCCATTTGGAGAAGTAGTCAGTCGTCGCCAAAATGAATCGATATCCCTTGGACGATGTTGGTTCGATAGAGCCGATTACGTCAGTCCCCCACATTTCGAACGGCCAGCTAGCCACTGTTGGATGTAGAGGATTTGGGTGCTGATGGATAAAGTCCCCATGAATCTGGCATGAGTGGCATTGCTTCGCATATTCGAGGCAGTCTTGAATCATCGTGGACCAATAGTAGCCCATCCGTTTAATCTTCAACTTCATCTTCGGGCTTGCTTGGTGAGAATCGCAGAGTCCGTCGTGAACTTCCTGAACGACACTTTTTGCCTCTTCAGGTCCCAGACATCTCAACCACAGAGAATCAAACGACCTCTTGTACAGAGTATCATTGACGAAGGCGAAAGACAGAGCCCATTTCATAAGCTGATGTCTTGAGGACGCATCTTCAGGTGTTCGACGGGATTTGAAGTAGTCTATAAAGGCTTCTCTCCAATCCTCAGCCTTTTCCTGGTCTTTTATTTGCATATCCATTTGCTCAGTCGCTCCCTTTTCCTCGGATGATTCCGGAGATATTTCTGCTGAGGCAAGCACCCGACGGCTTTGTACCACGATTCTTACGTCATCGAGGTTCTCGTCAGCCAGTTCTTTAGCGAGCTTAGCTAGTGCATCTGCTTTTCTATTTTCCGCGTGCGGTATGCTTTCCAGCATGTAGGAGGGGATTTGAGTCAGCAATTGCTGTACTCTCTAACCATACTTTACCAGTTCGGGTTTGCACGTTTGGTAGTCGCCATTTACTTGACTGACGACCAGTTGAGAATCTCTATATATGAGGAGGTTTTCAATTCCCATGTCGATGGCGATCTCGAGGCCTGCTATCAAAGCTTCGTATTCGGCTTCATTGTTCATCCTCGGCTCTGTTAAGGAGAAAGCAAAGCGCATTATCCCTCCTTTTGGAGTTATGAAGATGAGGCCTACCCCCGACTTGATTATAGGGGTGCTTTGTTTGCGCTTCTTCATTGAAGACGCTCCATCAAAATAGAGTTCCCATCGGGTATTACTACCGTCGATCGCATCAAATGCATGTTCGTCTGGCAGCTCGCAATTCAGAGAGGAATCGGCTGGTATCGGATGCTCAACGAGGAAGTCGGCGATGGCCTGGCCTTTCACTGCCTTAAGAGGTTGATAGGTTATCGAAAACTCCATTAAGAGCAAGGCCCATTTAGCGAGTCTCCCTGTCAATATGGCCTTCGACATTAAATATTTAAGGGGGTCCACCTTCTAAATGAGACGGACTTCATGCGCCAACGCATAGTGCCTGAGCTTTGTTATCGCGAAGATCAACGCCGGGCAGTGTTTTTCGATTGGGGAGTAGTTTCTTTCTGCCCCCAGGAGAACTCGACTTAAGTAATAAAGAGCTCTTTCTTTCCCTTGGTCGTTCTCTTGTGCCCATAATGCACCTAAGGAACCTTCGAGGGCGGTTGTATAAAGAATGAGAGGCTTTCCCTTGACCGGAGCGGCCAACACTGGCGAATTCTGCAGGTATTGTTTGATTTCGTCCAGTGCGCTCTGGCATTTGTGATCCCAAACGAAAGGGGTTCCCTTCTTCATCAGATGACTGTAAGGGTGGCACTCGCCTGAAAGGTTGGCTATAAATCGCCGGATGCACGCGAGCTTCCCTTGGAGAGACCGCAATTGCTTGAGAGTCCTTGGCGGAGGCATTTCCATGATCGCCTTGATCTTTGAAGGATCTATCTCGATACATCGGTGTCGGACGATGAATACTAGGAATTTGCCCGAGGAAACTCCGAACACGCATTTGAGAGGGTTCATCTTCAAGTTGTATTGCCGAAGACGTTGAAACACGATCTTCAGATGCTCGAGATGTTCCTCGTACGATTTGCTTTTCACCACGAGGTCGTCGATATAGCATTCGACGATTTCATGTATAAGGTCATCGAAGATCTTCGTCATGGCCCTCTGATAGGTGGCACCGGCGTTCTTTAGACCGAAGGGCATCACTTTGTAGCAGAATATACCCAGCAGGGTCCGGAAAGCGGTGTGCTTCTGGTCTTCAGGGTGCATCTTTATCTGATTATATCCTGATGAGCCATCCATGAAAGAGAAAACCTCGTGAGTGGAAGTGTTATCTATCATCAGCTCGGTGACCGGTGCTGGGAAATCATCCTTCGGGCAGGCTTTATTGAGATCCCGAAAGTCTACACATATGTGCACAGTCCCATTTTTCTTCATCACTGGAACGATGTTGGCGATCCAATCGGGATACTGAACTTCCTGGATAAACCCAGAGTCGATCAGCTTCTTAACTTCGGCGTTAATGCTCATCTCAAGCTCGAGCCGCATTCTTCTCGGTGCTTGTTTGATTGGTTTGACGTCCGGAGATATCGCCAATTTATGCACAGCAATTTCTGGATCTAGTCCTGGCATTTCGGAATAGTTCCATGCGAAGCAATCTCTATGCTGCATAAGCACGTCTTTTAACGCAGCCACCCTTTCTTCAGATAGCAGCTCGCTGACGAATGTCGGCCGCGGGTCGCTTGTCGTCCCCAAATCAATTTTCTTGAGGTTATCTGCAGTGGCATGTATTCCATCTTCCAGCTCTTTCGGTGCTGGTGGAAATTCTGAGATCACCTCATCATCGCTGTTTTCGAAGCACCAGGGAAGATCATCCATATTCTCTGGCTCTCTTTCTGATAACGTTATCATATGACAGGTACGAGCTCGCTTCCAAGACCGATGTCGATCTGGTTCTACTCTCGCTGTATGCACGGCTTTTGGTTCGTGCTTTTGCGGCGGAGTTATCCTCCAACTGTCGGATAGAGCGAACTTGCCGAGTTGATATTGGTCTCAACCCAGTTCTTGATGGCGAAGCAGTCTTCGAGAGGGTGTTCTATTGCTCGGTGATAGGAGCAATAGTCTGGGTGAGAGACTTCGGCTGCTTGCTCGGGGTGTTTAGACTTCGGCAGTGTAATCATTTGATGCCTTATGGCAAGATCAAGTATCTTCTTTGCCATATCTTGAGGAAAAGAGTACGCTCGACTCATCTTCTTCATAAGGGACAAATCCAGACCGCTTGATTCCCGCTCGTGTGACTTTTTGGTCCCGCTTTGTCGTTGCTGAATGCCTTTTCCGCTTTTTGACTTGTTTCTGCCTCGGCGCCGGGCCTTTTTTACAACAGGTTGATAGGGAGCGGCATTTTCGTCTTTCGCAGCCTATTGGAGGAGGCGTTGCGTCCTGGATTTCTCGTAGATGGCCATTTCGCGATTGTGGTCGTCTCGAACTTTTTGACCAGCTTTCCTTATAAGCTTGTCCATTTGTTCTTCGAACGACGGACTGGGCATTTTCACGTCGGGGACTTTCTCTGGTTCAGGGCTAGCATCTTCCCATTGAGCATCCCCTTCTTCATCAAAGTCATGTACGACATAGCAGTCGCGGAGTAGCTCCCGTTTCTTGGACCGAACATATCCAAGCCCGATCGCTTCCATTCTCCCGTTAGGCAACTTGTGCTGAGTTCTGAGAACGTTCCAGACCCTGTCATAGAATTTGGCTTTTCGAGCGGTCTGTTTAAAGGGTATCCCTTGGCACTTCAATAGCCTTTTCAAGCCTTCTGTGTAATATCTAGGCAGACGGATGGGCTGGACCCTGTCAAGTGTAGGATCTGCGTCATGCCAGATTTCTTTCTCCACTTTAGTTTCCCCGGAGCGGTAGAATAGGATCGCCTTTTCACCTTCTCACCTGGGAAGGACATAGAACGTCTGCAGCTCTTCCACACTATAGGTATCAAGCGCGTCCAGTTCTTTATGATGTTTGGGCGGAACCATAGCAACTTGCAAACTTTGCTCTTCATCAGCGAATGTTCGTATTGAAGGCCGAGCAGAGAATATAGCATGGGCCTCATCTTCTTAGTCGCTACCAAAGATCAACATGGGAGCGGACGATCCTGGCTTGTTGTGTTGGGGTGGACCTGAATAAACCATCGCTTCTTCCTCCTCGGTATCACTCCCGAAGACTGGAATGGTGGTGATAGCTTTGTTCTCCAGTTTGTGACATCTCTCCGTGTCTTCGAAATCCGGCAGGAAATATTTTGCGTCTTCGTACTTATGGACTTCATTCACGGAGAATGGGTTTAGCTCTCCCGTTACGGTATACTCGAGACCATCCTTAAAGTATTTCATACACTGATGTTGTGTAGAAGGGATGATGTTGTACTCGTGTAACCAAGGCCGGCCGAGCAAAGCGTTATAGCACGTCTTGGCGTCAATGGCATGAAATTTAATATCCGTGACAAGTAGCCCGAATTGTAATGTCAATATCACAGACCCGAGAGTCCGCGATGACTGGGAGTCAAAACCAGAGATGGTGATCTTATCACGAGCGAGATGCAGGACGCTCATGCAGATTTCCTTCAACACTCGCACATTGAGGAGATTGACGGAAGACCCATTGTCGACCAGGATTTTTCCAATCTTTATATAATGGCAGTATCCTGAGATATATAGGGGACAGTTGTGCTCGCACGTCCCAAGGAGGAGGTCTTCATCGCCGAAGGTAATATCGGATGTGCGTACTTCCTCTAGCTCATCCTTCATCTTTTCTTCGGAGAGAAAAGCTTAGAATTGCTCTGGATCTTGTAGCGCTTTGATCAATGAATCTCTTGCTTCTTTTGATAGTAAGAGGGCATCGAGAACACTGAGTTGCAAGGGTAACTTCCTCAAGTGTGCCAGAACGTTGTAGTCCACCTTATTTTTCTTTGGCGGGTCTTTGGCGGTTAGCTCTTCCATGACTTGGTCATCTAGGGCGATATCCTTAGAGACCTTTTCTTTTCCCTTATCTTTTTTATTTGAGGGTCCGAGATTCTTTTTGAGTAGCGTACGATTACGCAGCCGGATATTTTCGCAGGCCTTCGGCTCTCCTTCTTTTCCCGAGGTGGACTCTTTAAAGAGAGGGCTAAGAGCCATTTCCTCGTCAGAGTCACTCCCGAATGTGAAAATTTGCTCTTCCCCGGCGTTAACCATGCGACAATCGCCGGTAGTTCCTATAAGCTCCTCGGTCATACTTTTCCACTCCCGACGAGTTTTGCGCTTCTCCCGCTTAAAATGCTACCGGTGAACAACATACCCCTGACACCATCTATTGAAAGCTTTGCACTCTTCGGTGGGATGCGAAATCTTTCGATGATATAAGCAGTAGGAAGGGTGCATTTCTGCTTTGCCGGCAATGTTTCCTTCAGAGGGTGGTAGCTTCATCCCCATTGATATGGCTTTAGCAAACCTTTTCCTCGTCTTGAATTTGTTTTTATCCGCAACGGATGTCTTTTGATTTGACGGGAGTGTCTCGACTCTTTCATCTAGTCGCCGGCGCTTTGCCCTTTCAAATATGACCGTCTCGCGTTCCCGATCAGCTTTACTCTTCAAAAGAGCTTCGTTGATGAATGCATCAATTGTTTCATCTGATGGCCCTAGAAGTTCCGGTTTAGTATCTGCCCCCAGCTTCTCAGTGCAAGGAGTTTTCTCATCTTCTGTAAACGAGTGGGAGATCATATGACAACTCGCTACGTAACCCTCAGATTCATCCGACGAGCTTTCTTCATCATCTTCCTCCTGAAAGACGTGGCTGGGGAACTCTTGGAGCGTGATGGGAGTCCGTGCCTTCTGATTATACTCCTCCAGCGCGTCAATCTGTTTCTGTAAGTCCGTGCGCTTGTCGCCAGGCTTCATGGGCTTTTTTGATCTCTTCTTCTTCTTCTTTGAAGACTTTGACGGCTGGGTGTGAGTGCTTGGGCCATCACCACCGATCTTTGGAGTTGGGCGCGGCTTTAGCATCCCTTCGATGATCTGGGGTTCTAGCGGGTTCTTCCACCTGATCGCCGGGCATGTCTGGAAATCATTCAGTATCCTTTTGGTTTTTGCTGATAGCACGACCTCCCATGGAGCTTCTTCAACAAGGGAGCACGTTGCCCCCGGCATATTCACCTTTTTACGGGTATGAGGTTGCGGCGGGTTCACCCTCCATTTTTCGGATAATGCGAACTTGCCTTGGTGGTATTGGTCTTCAATCCAGTTTTTGAAGACGTAGCAATCTTCAATCGGATGACCCAATATTCGGTGGTAGGGGCAGTAATAAGGGTCATTGATATCGTTTGGCTGCAACGGACGTTTTGAATCTGGCAGATTGATGAGTCTGTTGCGCACTGCCAGCTCGAACATTCTTCTCATTTTATCTTAAGGAAACGAGTAAGGACGTCCCAGCCTCTCCTCGAGGGATACGCGTGGACGCATATTGTTTTGACGGACAACCGGCTTCAAGTTGCTCGGCTGTTGTTGAGCATTGGCGGCGAAGATCGCTTTTCCTTTCCCCTTCTCATTTCGAGAGTCCGGCTTTGGAGGAAATGGTCTATGGCCCATCTGATCCATTTGAGCTAATTTGTCAATCAAGGCCTGGAACGTGGTTGGTTTAAAGAACATCATGAACTGTGAAATGTTGCATGAGGATCTAAGGTGCCCACGAACATGCCCACCGCTGGCGCTTCTTCGATGCGCTGTTCGCACTTCGACCACAAGTTCTGCCACCGGATTGCATATTGAACCCAAGTTTCGCCCGGCTTTACTCTTGCATTGATCAAAGCTGTTATTGGAGTACGCTCGCTGGCGCTTGCGAAACGCTGGGTAAACAACAACTCCATTTCAGCGAAAGTTTTAACAGAGTCGTTCGGAAGCTCGGAGTACCATTCAAACGCCGTCTCCGATAAGCTGCCGACGAATTGACGAAGCAGGAGATTATCATCGCCGCCGGTGTTTCCACAAAGAGCCCTGAACTGGGCAACATGTTGATGGGGATTGCATGTCCCCTTGTAGACATGGAATTTTGGGATCGTGTAGCCCGGCGGGTATTTGATCTGATCATACCAGCTCGGATTTGGTCGCCCCGGTTTGACAACTTGACCAGTCGCTTCATTTGCCTGGTGAACTCGTATTTGTTGAGCAATACAGTCATCTAGGGTAGCTTTGGAAATTGTCTCCTCCTTAGCTGTTGAAAGAGCCGGCGGTGGATTTGACGTTTCTCCTCTGTCATCTTCAAGGATAATCGGAGGATCTTCGGCTGGGGGATCTTGCTGGATCATCATACCCACCATGTCCTGGAACAGAAGGGCCATTCGTTTTATATTGGCTGCTTGTTCCGCAGCCTCTTTATCCTTCTTTTCCAGTATTCTCCGAAGGAATTCGGCATCGGTTTCTTGCTCCTGGAGTTTATCCGAGGATGCTTCTGGGATTTCTTTTGGCCCGGTAAGCGCGGCCATCGCAGTCATCATTTCTTGGAGCTTCTGCTGCTGCTCTTGAGCTTTAGTCACCGATCGCGTAAGCGGTCTATGACCTGTGGATATATGGTTGTCCTCTTTCCCGGACTCCATGTAGACGGTGTGTACCACCATGCCCCCAGACTTAGGCCGTTTGGGTTCACTGCCTTTGACATTTTCCGCAGGCGTGGGGATTTTCTCTGGCCTTCTTCTCTTGTGGGCCATCGAAGTTGAGGGGGTCGTTGCTGTGGGCACCCAGGTGGCCGTCGTCTTCCATTGCTTAACAGGGCGGTTGTCTTCCTGTCGGGCTTTCGACTTCTTATGCTGATGGGAGAAGTTCGGATCAATCACCGATTCTAGGACTCGTCGCCAAGTCTTGTAGACTTTGGAAGACAGCCGTTGAGGAGACTGCTCCGTCTTTGTTTCTGCGACGGTCTCTACCGGTGGAGGAGAATTTTTGAGCACAGCAGTTGGCGAATTCCTGCGTACCCTGTTCAGTAGCTCAAAGATGTTCCCGGTTGGAACAGCAGCATCAATTTCCACCGTTAGAGCTGACGGTGTAAGCCCAGATGGGGAGTTGCCCCCAGCCTTCTTTATCCGGCGCCAGTGGCGACGTCGGGCGTGACGGGTTGTTGGGATTGGTTCAGCGACGGCTTTATCTTGCCCCCTGTTCAGGTAAGGGGCTGTTGCCGGTGCCAGTCTCTTGAAGACTGACGTCCGTTAAGAAGCCATGTCCAACCGGTCATACACAGATTTCTGAGCGGGAGAGGGAACGGTTAGTCTCGCAAAGACCGACCCTCTGGGAGGAGAAGCCGCCTTGACGACTTCAGGAGCAGCTATCTTCTTTGGGATGGCCACTTCAGGTATTATGGGCTTCTTGATAGGCCCTTTGGAGCCCGAGTTCAACCTGGTGAAGACTGAGGAATTGGACGACCCGTTGAGAGGGGCCGTGGGAGTAGCAAGTCGATCGAAGACCGACTTCTTTGAAGCTTCCGATACGGGTACAGGGATTATGAAGCTCGCTGGCGGGAGCATGGTTCCGAAAAACAGACCGGTAGTAGCTTGGGTAATTTGTTCCACCGGCATCGTGAATAGTAATGCCGCCTGCGCTCCATAGGCTACACCTCCAGGTGAGGCGGAGCGTCGGTTGCACTTGCAGTTGGAGCAGTTCGAGCAGTTGAACGCCATTGCTGTTTGATTTCTGCGCCAAGCAAGAGACCAAATCTTAGTAACTTGAAACCCGAGGACAACCATTAACAAACCGCGATTCGTTCGTGAATACGACGCACGAAGTGTGGAGTGGAAAGAGGAAGAGGTCCCACCGGGCGAGCCAGAATATATTCCCCTCCGAAAGACACGGCAGAGACACGATGAACGTCTAGCCTGAGATTCGGGGCAGATGCTATTTGGTTTTATCCGTCCACCTCTCCGATGATGCCAAGCTGATTTATGGCACCGTGTATCGGAGTTTTGGACGGATGCAGCCGATGTATCAGACTTCGTCAGATTCCCCCTCGTTCGAGGGGTTTTTGATTGTGGGGACGCTCTTCCCTGCAGGCGCAAGCCCCTGCAGTTAATTACGCTACCACATCGCGGTAACAACTTTCTCCTTCTCCAGCTGGTCACTTTGTGTCGTGGGTGTTTGTTTTGTTTGTGGTTGCCCGTGGATTGTATACGGAGACTAATTTATATCGTCGCCCGTAGGACGTGGATTAGTCCAAATCCGTATTTTCTTAGATTTGGGTTTGGGGTTTTGGTTTAAGAATACGTTAGCCATATTTGAGGCTAAGATCAACTTAAACATTTGTTAAGGATACGTTAGACTAATTTGAGACTAAGACCAGCTTAACAGGATCGTTTAGTTCCGACAAAAGAGCATTTGGGGGCTCTATTTCCAGTTTAAGGACATGGTAGTCCATTGCCAGTTTAGGGACATGGTGGGTGGTCCATCGCCAGTTTAGGGACATGGTGGTCCAACATTCCCATTTTGGGGGCGAATATTAGTTTAAAGACACATTAGTCCACGAGTTTAAGGACCCCACAGTCCGTATCAATGTATGGTTGTCGGGACTTGTCACCTCTCTGACGACGTTGAGGGATTACAACGATGAATATCAGAGGAGTTCAGAGATGTACCCTTGAACCGGGTGTAAATTGATTTGAAAGAGCAGTCGTGCTCATTTCAATTTAATTTGAGAACTTACGGCCAGAATTGGGTTATGTCCATTTGAAAATGTTTAGCATTTTGTTCATGATTGGCCTGTTTAGGCCTTTGCTTGGGCTCTGCCCCCTTTTTAAAATAATGCACAGCATTGGGCTTTTTAATTAAATGCATAGCATTTTTTTTGGCCTGTTAGTCCTTTTTAATTGGGCTTTGTCCCTTTTCTTTAATAATGCAGAGCATTCAATGGTCTGACAGTGCGCCACGTGGCCTGTCAGGCGCTTTGCGCCGATTGAGGAGCGCAAGACGCAAACTGATGTGGAGGTGACACATGTCACACTCTGGTGAGCGCAAGTCTATTAGCGCAGTGCGCTGTGCCAGTGCGCTGCTGACACGTGGCGCGCTCTGCTGAGCGCAAGTCTGTTAGCGCAGTGCGCTGCGCCAGTGCGCTGCTGACACGTGGCTCGCTCTGGTGACTTGCGCCAATCAAAGAGCGCAACAACGCAAATTAAGAGTGTAGGGCACTGTACAGTAGCGCAGAGCGCATCTTGATCTAATTTAGATCAAAGAAAAGAATCTTTTTAGAGGTTCTACCTCAAGACTCAAGAACCGATGGTTCATCAAAAGGCAATATCTTTATATAGATCAAAAGATCTAATCAATGAAGTAAATTACTTCTGTTTTATCTTTTTTCAATTAGATATTTTTTTTGATCTTTTTTCTCTCTTTTTTTTTATCCAAGATCTTGATCTTGTTCTTAGATCATTGATCTTTTTAGAAGAAATTCTTCTTTTATTCAAAGGTTTACCTTTTTTCTTTCTCTTTGAATTCTTGTCAAAGTTTTTAGAGGAGTTCTGTATCTCTATCTCTGTATATTTTAGACTTGGAGTCTAGGGGCCTTTATATAGTGCCAATTGATTTGTTAAATCAGTTAAAGAGATCTTTCTCTGATTGATTTAGGGATGTTTCCCTACCGCTGGATCTTTGATCCTAGGGCTTCTGTTTTACAGAAGATAATCTTCTTGTTTTAACAAGATTAGAAAGATCTTTCCAAAATTTTATTGTTTAAATTCTAGCACAGTTGGCGCAAGTGCACCTGCGCTTGACACGTGTCACGCAGCGCGGAGCGCGGCTGCGCTGACACGTGTCGCGCAGCGCAGAGCGCAAGTCATCTGAAGCGTTGCTTCCTTTATTTTAAAACAGAGCCTTGCTCTGATTGGATGCGTTGTCTTGGGCGCAGCGCTGGCGTGTCTGCTTTTGACACGTGGCGTGTTGCGCGCAGCGTAAGGAATCTGAAGCGTTGCTTCCATTTTTGAATTGTTGAAATTCAAACAGAGATTTGCTCTGATTGGAGGAAACATGGATTTGAACTCTGGTGTTTTAGTTCAGCAATGCAAGATCTTACCAATGAGATACAAGCTCCTTCTTGCTATTAAAAAGCTAAACAAACTTATAACTTGTGCTCAGGAAAAATTGCCCCTTTCTGTATTTTTTGAAAAAAATTATGCAGAAAGTTGTACAGAAAGTTTAGGGTTGTTACATTCTAGCCCCCTTATTAAAATTTTGTCCTCGAAATTTGTAAGAGGAAAGTGTAACAGATTCAAGGAAAGTTTGGTGACTGAAGTACTGATAGTTTATGAAATTAACAAAGTGATACAAGGGTTTTAGAAATGTGAAAGAAACTTACTAGTGTTACATTGGTCAACTGTTTCGGCTACTAAGGTGTAAGCCTGTCGCCGGGGAACATTTCTCCTAGCTGGGGGCACATTCCTCTGTTATCGAGGCATGTTCCTCAGTGCCTGGGAGAGTAAGCTGTGCAGGAAGTCCACATGGAGGTGGTGTTGGGAGTGCAGGATGAGTTGCAGGAGCCTGGATAGCTGGCCGCTACGGGTAGTTGTTGGGTGTGTGAGCTGGGTTGCGTCTATAAGGACAGCTTCCAATTCCGTGATTGGACACGCCACAAACTAAACATAGGACTTTTGCGCGCCTACAGTCCTTCCACAAGTGTCCTTCCCTCTTGCAATAGAAGCAAAAGTCGGGACTTGGCTGGTTATCTGTTACTTCCGGTCTCCTCGGTTCAACGATTGGTCTTGTAGAGGCTCCTCCTGCCATTTGAGTGGCAGGGCGCTTCAAACCGGCAGATTGTGGTCTGCCCTTCCTCTTTACTACTGCCTCATATCTTCGGGCAGCTTTCAATGCCAAATCATGGGTTGGGAAATCCCCTGTAGCTAGAGCAGCTTGGATTTCCAGGTCCAACCCTTACTGAAATCTTCTAGCTCTGATCTCAGCAGTCGGTATGAGATGGGCCGCAAACCTGTTACGGTCTTATGTTAGCTGTGTAGTATGTGATATTTTGAAAATCGAATTTATTAAGACATTTCTTACCTGCTGAGCATGGTAAACCCAGCATCATACTCATCTACTGATTTGGTCCACATTGAATCTTGTTGCAGATGGATGAACTGTTGTTCCATGTCGAACCTGGCAATCTCAGGAAAGTACTTTGCGTCGAACATGTCTCGGAAAGTCTTCCATTCGATGGGTTAATCAAGACGGCTTCTTCCGCCTTCCACCAGACCCGTGCATTGTCCGTGAGCTGTAGTTTCGCAACACGGACCCAACTTATCTCTGGCATTTATGCTGCTGCCAGATCATCTTCGTTACTC
Organism: Agapanthus africanus; assembly: GCA_030015575.1. NCBI lineage: Eukaryota > Viridiplantae > Streptophyta > Magnoliopsida > Asparagales > Amaryllidaceae > Agapanthus > Agapanthus africanus. The sequence continues at coordinate 11,975,324 of CM057348.1, read as the reverse complement.
TGAGCCCATTGCTCAGCTTCCAGGGGGCTCTCCTTTCCTGAGAACTGTTTGGGGGTGCAAAGCCCTGAATTGCTTCACCCCAGGTGCTTCTGCCTCTGGACGGTTCAGTAAAAGAGCAGTCTGCTGCTGTTGTCCCTCTAGGAGGCTGCGGATCGCCTCAAGCAGAACCGTCTGCTCGTTGAGCGGAGCAAGGACAGCAAATGTGATTTTTAGTGGTGGTGGGATGTTGTTGAAGTTGGTGCTGATATTTTTTGGGGAATCCATAACCCTTAAAGAAAAATTTAGGTTAGGACAGATTCAAAGTATATGATTCAAAGAATATGAAATGATAAGATTCAAGGAGTATGAATTGTAAAGAATGTTTTAGTTGCTGGTTCTTCTTGTGTTTTTTAATTGCTTAGTTTGTTCACGCAGAACAGAATTGCATGATAGGGTTCCATGCAGCTCAGACCCACATGGGCCACCAACAAAACCTGTCACGCCCCGCTTCCCAGTGTACAGTGAAGGGGACACGACTAGGCCGCTACGTATTTAATGTGAAGTGAATACGCTAAACATATCTAAGCAATATAAATATAAATGCACAAGTGACAAAAGGTATAATTGAACAGCAACTTTATTTATTAACATTCTTTTACAGTACATGGAAAAGTAAATACATCTGAATGAAAGCGATGCCTAAACAATGACATAACAGAAAAGGAAATACAAAATGTAAAGGAAATGTACAAGTGAAACTATAGCTCGGGATCTTCAATAAATTGGTCCAAGTCTTCAGTGCTAGGATCGATCTCTGGAAGGTACGAATCACCTGACGACATTCAAAAAAGAAAGAAAGAGAATGTCGTCAGCGAACAAATCGCTCGGTAAGTCCCAAAGATAAGGAAGAAGTAGAATAGATAAAGAGTAAGAGAGAGAGTGTAGCTTTTAAAGTGGTATTATATTATTATATTGTTTTATTTAGTGTTAACGCTGTTGTTTGTAGCTTGGTACAGAAGGATGCCAGTGTATACGAGAAGAGTCTCTATATGCCAGAGACTAAAGGCAAATGGAAGTACAAGACTCCGTCGATAATACCACGGAACAACGGCATGGATGTAATTTCGTCTTAAGTGACCACCTTGTGCCTCCTTTAACATATTATGTACCAGTCTACCCCTTTAAATACCCCGCGATGTCTTGTTTGTATTGTTGTATTATTTGAATTGTATATTGTATATAGATGGATGACTTGTGTTGTAAATGGAAGACTTGTCAAAACCATGATATCGTAAAAAGGGAAATGGAGATACTGGATAATCATGTAAATGGAATATATCCATGGTTCGATTTAGTCAAGTTGTATAGATTGTAGATTGAACAGATTGAATATATGGATTCACAGATTCATATTGAATTGTAGTTTGTACTTGAATCATATTCAAGTCAGATTATTATAATGAGACTCAGTCTGAGTCAGAACAATTAGAAAACAAATTGAAGTCCTGATTGTTTTGATTTTATCGGTAACCGCTGCACATGGGCGGCAGGATTTGTGTCTTTTTCAAAGACGATTACCGTATTGATAACACCGTTTGTTAAGTTGTCTACCTTAGATAGACAAGAACCCATATCTCTGGCTCCCTGAGGCTCAAGAGACTGATCCCGTTTAAACCTATATTTACTAATGTCCTTACGGTAATTTATAGAACTTGAGGGGGTTATATGTAAAATATTTTTGTATAATTTTCAAAATACACCCTAAGTATTTAATTATCATTTTTAGAGTTGTCATAGATGTAGATTTTATATTTGTGATATTTCTAGTTAAAATAACCTAATTTTCATAATATATGGTATTTAATTGTAAGTGTTGTACTTGTATGGAATTTCAGGGTATTTTCATGTAAAGTGATTCTTGTGATTTTAGAAAAAAGTTGGAATATTTATATTATCACAAAATAGATATTTTAATGAAACATATATATATATATATATATATTTATATAAAAATAATTTTAATATATATTATATTTCTACAAATCTCATTTTCTTAAGATTTTTGTATTTTAAATCTCTCGAGACCGTATGCTCCTTACGGAGGTCTGCATCTTGCACTACTAAGCCCAGGGATGTGCGATAATCCGCACCATCATAGTCGGGTTCTCCAAAATGGCTTATAGCGGCACTTTGCAAAGATTTATAAATTACGTAATCTTATAGAAAAGGTTTTAATAGTTAGTGGTATTTATATGTAAAGTTTCGTTTTCCCGTATTCTATGTTCCCGAAAGATATTGTGCTATATTGCATATGAGTGTGTGAGGAGGTAGGTCAGTACCTCGTGATCTACTTAAAGGTATAGCAAGATTGTGTTGCTTTAATGTCAAAATTAAACTACATGCTATTTTAGTGAAAAGGTACGATAAAAATTGAAATAGAAATCTTTTTGATATGGAATTTATTCAATATGACTTGTTAATGTTTAATAGTCAACATGTAAAGGTTTAGTATGATTGTATTTAAGAAAATATTGAAATTTTAGGAAGAACCGAATCGGACATCGGATTAACTCCGATTCCGGGTTTTAGAAATACATGTTTTTAGAAAAGAATAGAGAAGAGGGAGGTGTGACTTATGGGTTTAGAGATTATAGAAGAGGGAGAGGAAACGGTAGGAGGTGCCGGTGCGTCGTTTCGTCGCCGGGAGCTCCTAAGGTTGTCGTCGGAAGATCACCGGAGTTTTGCCCTTCGCTACTTCACTTGTACACAAATTTCTAGAGGAATTTCTTGAGAGATTGGACAGAATTGTGAGTGAGGGGTGTGTGTCTAGGGATGGTATTTATAGGGTAAAGCTAGGGTTAGGCTTAGGTGAAGGGGTGTATTGAAAATTGTATTAATTTGTAATAAAAATAGGGTTTAATGGGATTTTAAAGAGATCTGGAACCGAACCAAGGAATTTAATTATGCAAGAGTGATGGGGAGGTGAAAAGGCATGACTTTCGTGTTGGCGACTCGGCTGTCCGGCCGAGTCCTTCCGGCGGCGGCGGCTAAGTCGCCGGCCGATTCGGACCGAGTGCGGCCGGGGTCGGTAGCCGTTGGTCCGTCGTCTTTTGGTCTTCCCCCTGGTCCATTTTGTTTTACATGTGTAGTGGGGTTTTACGGGTTTAGCACGTGTAGACTCTTGAAATTCTAAAAATATTAAAAGAAAATAATATTAAAAATAATGTGGGGGATGGGATTTGAACTTTGGTGTTTTGGTTCAGCAGTGCAAGGTCTTACCAATAAGTTACAAGCTCCTTATTGCTATTAAAAAGCAAAACAAACTTATAATTTGTGCTCACGCAAAAATACCCCTTTCTGTATTTTTTGAAAAAAATTGTACAGAATGTTGTACAGATAGTTTAGAGTTGTTATAGTTCTTGTTGAAACATAAGTCTGAAGTTTTTGAGAAATTCAAGGAATATAAGTACGAAGTAGAGAACCGGACGGGTAAAAGTATTAGAGTACTTCGATTTGATCGAGGAGGAGAATACTTGAGCACGGAATTCCGAGACTATTTAAAAGAGAATGGGATTCTCTCTCAGCTTACTCCTCCGAGTACACCACAACACAACGGTGTATCGGGGCGGAAAAATCGAACCCTATTAGATATGGTGCGCTCTATGATGAATAATGTTGATTTGCCTATTTCTTTTTTGGGGTTATGCACTTGAGAAAGCTGCATGCCTATTGAATAGAGTTCTAACCAAATCCGTTGCCTACAACTCCATATGAGATATGGAATAGGAAGAGACCATCTCTTATACAAGTTAAGATATGGGGTTGTCCGGCGTATGTTACAAACAAAATCCGGATAAGCTCGAAGCAAGGTCAGTTCTGTGCAAGTTTGTAGGATATTCCAAACTTTTGCGAGGATATATCTTCTACCACACCGAAGAACAAAATGTGTTTGTTTCTCGAATTGCCGCCTTTTTAGAAAAGGGATTTCTTATGAAGAAATGAGTGGCAATAAGGTAGAACTGGAAGAAGTTCCAGCTACACAAACTATAACTGACGATTTGGTGGAAACGGAGAATTCAATAATCCCCAACAAACCTTAGCCACTTCGCTGATCTAGTAGGGTTCCTCATCCACCTGAGAGATACTGCGGTTTTCTCGTAGACGGTGGGAGCGAGGATTGCATTATGGTTAATGATGACCCAACTAGTTTCAAGAAGGCCATCACAAGTGGAGACTCTGTGAAATTGCTGGATGCTATGCGATCTTAGATGGAATCCATATACACCACTAAAGAAATGTTCTTGGTGTAGATGGAAAAGTTGAGACTTTCAAATCTAGACTTGTAGCAAAATTTTTTTCGTCAATGACCAAGTATTGGCTATGACGAAACTTTTTCTCTAGTGCCTATGATTAAGTCCATCAGAATCCTACTTGCCATTGCTGCATAACATGACTACGAAATTTGGTAGTTGGACGTCAAGCCCGCTTTTCTAAATGATGATTTAGAAGATAGCGTTTACATGACACAGCCAGAAGGCTTCGTAGAAAGTGGGAGCAGCGGAAGCGTGAGCAAGCTGCTTAAATCTATCTACGGATTAAATAAGGCATCGCGGAGTTGGAGCATCTGTTTCGATGAAGTTGTCAAAGAGTTTGACTTCATCAAAAATGTAGATGAACCATGTATATATAAGAAGGTAGTAGAGAGTAAGGTTGTCTTGCTCGTATTGTACGTGGATGACATACTCTTGATAGGAAACGTTGTTCCTATGCTACACTCGGCCAAGCTCCTCTTATCACATAAGTTCTCCATAAAGGATCTAAGTGATGCCTCCTATATACTTGGGATAAAGATCCATATAGATAGATCTAAACAGATATTGGGATTGTCCCAATCCAGGTACATACACACCATACTAAAGGGGTTTAGTATGGAAGATTCTAAGCATGGTAATGTACCCGCTTGTTCAGGAATCACTCTCTCCAAAAAGATGTTTTCCAAGAATGATTTAGAGAGGGCTCGCATACAAGGGATACCCTATGCTTCGGCAGTAGGCTCTATCATGTATGCGATGTTATGTACCAGATCAGATATAGATAACACACTAGGTGTAGTAAGCAGGTATCAATCAGATCCTGGGGAAAACCACTAGGAGCTGTGACGAACATTCTTAAGTACTTGAGAAGTACTAAAGAAATGTTCTTGGTGTATGGTAATGGTGAACTCTTGGGAGGAGTCCTTTACCGATTCGAGCTTCCAGAGTGATAAGAACAACATTTTGTCGGTCTCGGGTTTTGTCTATACCCTCAGTGGAGGAGCGGTATGTTGGAAGAGTTCCTAGGCATATATCGTAGCAGACTCGACGATAATGGCTGCATACATCGCTACCTATGATGCTTCCAAAGAGGCTGTCTGGATAAATTAGTTCATAAGATGAACTTGGTTCCTACCATTGAGCGTCCAATACCTGTGTATTGTGATACCAATGGAGTTATGGCTTTAGGCCTAGGAACCCCGGTCCCATCAGCGACCCAGACATATTCTTACGCAGTATCACCTGATCAGGAAGATAGTTGATCACCGGGAGATCGAGGTCGGGAGATTTGATACAGAGGATAACATAGCGGATCCGCTCACCAAGGCCTACCCCTAAATGCAATTCGAGAGATTTTTGGGATGTTGAGTATGAGATACTACAACAACGGGCCTTAGTGCAAGAGGGAGATTGTTAGGAATATGTATGCCCTAGAGGCCATTATTGTATGATATAGTGGATGCTTGGACATATATAGAGAGGAATTTCTTGCTCGACATAATAGTATGCTATCTGGTCACTCTTTATCTTAACATGTTGACCGGTATTCTTTACTGTCTTTCTCTCATATGTTGATATAGCCCTTAGGATATGTACTTGACCACCAGGACTATGATGAGATCATACTTGTGGGGCCAGGGTGCCAAAAGTACATCGTTTAATAGTTCCTAGTCGAGGGTATATCGAGACATAAGGCATCGAGATTACCAGAGTATACTAGTGTGTACGTTTCTTGTCCCTTAGAGGGCGATGGTTGATCACACAACCATTGGTGTGTGACATCAAAGATTGTACACAGGTGCTCATTGGAGAATAGGTACACCGAACAGGACTCGCCGAGGACTTCTAGTTGGTAGTATACCTATCGTCAAATAGCAGTTCTCTGGTGACACTGGTACAGGTTAGTCTGTAGACCCGAGATCGTCATAGAGTCTTGTATGGCTCCCATTGTGCTTTGATTTCCTCCTTACCACGCTCAAAGGAGACGTCCAAACAGGTGGATTTTGGGTACAGTCCCGAGCCACATGGAGGCAATGAGCGATAGGAGGGGTTTCATCTCTCCCGGTATTGGGGGTTGATGTTGCGCTATGCTCAATTGGCTATAACTGGAAGTCCATGGCCAGGGCCGCTGCTGAGATTTACTGATAAGATTTATCAGTAGTTTCTCGAACCGTTATAGGCCAGACATCGGCATGACTTATCACGTTACTGGGGTCCGACGTTTATCACCACTAAACATGATATGAGACATATCAGATAAAGAGATCGGACCGTACGGTAGTATTACTAATAGGCTTCATGGAGAGTATGGACAAGCTTGCTTGTTGATCTTCATATCGCTCAATACTCGGGTAGCCGTTACGTCCATCTAGTACTGCTGACGGCTTGTGGGTGACTGATGTGATCATCACCTACTGCTGGCATATTGACGAGTCTTTAAAATCCCACACAGAAGTTTCTTGGTTCAAGCGAAACGGAGTAGGACACATATGTGATATGTGCGTGGGCCTAAGTAAATACGTGTATGTGATACTGTATTGTAATCTGGAAGTTATTTGTTATCGAGTTAGGTTATATGTGATATAACCAGATTATCGAATCAAGTGTTGATTTGATAATGTGATACACAGATAAATGATATTAGTCGGTTATATGTGATATAACCGGATTATTAAATCAAGTGTTGATTTAATAATGTGATATATATATATATTATATGTGATATAATTATATCTTAACTAATATTATTAGCTCACTAATTATTCTTCATAATATATATATATATATATATATATATATATATATTATGAAGCATGGCATTCAATTCTGTTTTGTGAAAATAGAAATGAGGTGGAAATTGAAGAGGAATGGGGAAGCATGGATACATCTAATATTTTATTCATCTTGACTTACTATTGAAGCATGTCATCATATTTTTATTTGTGAAAATTGGATGCTTCAATGAGTGAGGGTCTATGATGAGCCATTCTTCACCTCATCCTACACCTAAGTTCATTCTTGAGTAGCTCTCATTATGCTCACATCTTCTTCTTCCTCATCTTCATGCATCAAGGTTCCAACCCCTCACATGAGATGTGAGGGGTGGAATCTTGAACACAAACTAGTGAGCCTCTAAACCCCTACTTCACCATCTTGCACTTGACTAGCGATCAAGTGTAGCGTGTTTCCTACACTAAAAGTGTTTAGTGTAGAGGTAGCTTGAGTTTGAGGGACTTCGCGTGGATCATCTTCGGCACGAAGGTCATCGGAGGAAGCTCGTCCAAACTTTCAAGTAGAGCCTAGTGGGGTCGTGGGACTACTACACGGAGCATATGAAGTGAAGGACTCGATCTACGAGGGTATAGCCATCTTCACTTCTTATAGTTTACTTAGATATCAAACCTAAACCCTAATCATCTAGTTAACGATCTAGGTAGTGTTACTTAGCACCCCGGAAATTTTTTTAAATGGCATGCTTGATGCTTGTAAAAATCAGTGGGGTGGTAACATACACTTTCAATACTTTCATGATATCAGAGCCAAGCAAGAGCATTAGGAGTGGCCTAGACGAGGCCACCGAGTAGCTTCCTGCTCGGTCCATCCATAGGAGGTAGCTTCCTGCCCATCAATGCTGTGGATCCAAAGCCCACGACATCGAGGAGACCGAGTAGCCTCCTGCTCAGTCCATCCGCAGCAGGTAGATTCCTGTCCTGCAAAGAAGCGGATCTAAAAGCCCTCCTCACGAGACCGCCGAGCAGATTCTTGCTCGGCCCATCAATCGGTTCATACTCGACGCGCGATCGCTACCTCGATTCGGAGGAAAGGGAGGATACCGACCTTCCTCCACTTGGCCATCAATCGACTCATACTCAATGTATGATCGCCACCTCGACTCCAGGGAAAAGGAAGATACTGACCTTCCTACACTTGGCTACTCGATGAACGGTCGACAAGTGTGGGAAGGATGGACACCGGCCTAACACTTGCAAGATGAAAAAATTTTACGAGCTAAAAATACTTGCGCAATGAAAATTCGAATAATGAAAAGTATACGAGCTAAAGTACTTGCGTAGTGAGCAGACATTTGAGCAAAGGAAAAAGTACACTTTATTCACGATCAAAATTATGTACAAGGGTATTATAGGCTTCTCAGCCTTACAAAAATGCCCAGAGGCTTACAAAATTTTGAAGAAAAAAAAGGAAGAAGAAAAATCTTCGAAGGAGGAAAGCTCAGGCCGCCCGCTCGGCCGAGATCTTGCCCTGCTCGAAGCCGCCATCAGGGACCAAAACTGCGACCTTGGGGTCGGCGCTTCCACCGACAGCCTCGCTTCCAACTGCAGCCTCGGTGACTTCCCTTTGCGGTGCTTCCTCGGCCTAGAGGTACTTGGCGCAGAGCTCACTGTCATTGAACCCCGGCATGGACTCCTTGACAGCGTCGAGGACGCTGTGCCACACGACCGCCGTGGATTCGGCAAGATCGACGTAAAATTGGTCGGACGCCTTGTATCCCTCCACGGCCTTCGTCTCCCGGCTTTCGGCGAGCTTCACCGTGTCCATAGCCACCCGGACATTCCTTTTGAGGACGTCCCTTGACTTCTTCATCAAGTTGTAGAGGCTATTCACCTCCTCTAACTTGGCTTGGATAGCCCGGTTGGACTCACCCAGGAGCCGATGAGACTCATTCCGCTTGGAGTTCGTCAGTCCCTCTGCGACCAGTCGATACCAACTTTGTCACGACCCAAAATTTAGTTCGTAACCGGCACTTAAATCACGCAACGTCTAAAGGCGTAACATAAATTAAGTAAGCCGAAACACAGAAATCTAAACCTTTTAAATTAAAATAAAAGAGGTGAAGTTTTGAAAATAAAGGTATGATGAAATCAAAAGTTTTCTTAAACGCATAGATAATGGAACATGAAAATGCAAGTGAATTATACAAGTTGAAAAACATGTTTCGTCTTTTAAAAATTTAGGCAGCACCTTCCCTGTATATTTTGATCAAAAACCACATATACATGATAACAATAAAGGCATCCCCAAGCGGGAGCTAGGTCTTCGCCAATCGGCGGAATCACAACCACGCAAATCATAAATATATGTATACGACGCCTAACGGCGAAAATCAACACAAAAGGAACAATGAATAAAGCAAGACATCAAACCCACCAAACGAACATACAACTCATCGCTCTAAGTCTCGCTACCACAAGTCTTTTTAAGTCTTACTACTCATACAAATACTAGTTTCCGATTGATAGATTCACCGACTCGGATATGTTATAGATATTCAATCCCTGTCTACACCGCTTAGTTTAGCCTTTACATAGATGTTGGATTAGATACGTATACCTTATAGCACTGCGCTCACGATTTACTTTTTGCTACGTTCAGGATATTCTCATTGCATTACATATACCTGTGCTAGTACACCTACACAATTATTGATGTTGCGTATGTTACACTTACACAAATTGCCGGCTCACACAGCCACTTGCTTCGCTGTCACAGACAACTTCATCCTTGGACAATGTGCAAGTGGTACGGATCATGTTCACCAGTACAAAAGCAATATAAAATAATCTTATTATCATCATGATAAAAACTGATGGCTCATATGTTTAGTAATATGATGGATGATTCTAGAATCAAACCCTATAAGTACTAAAGAGCGTTTAATAAAAAAAAAACTAGTGGCATTCTTGCTAAATATCTCATAATTAACCGTGGCAACTTTTTTTTGAGATAGAAAGTGGATAATTTGCCATCCAAATCCATTACAAAAAATTTAATAAGTACGACCAAAACGCCATCTAGACAAAATTAGCTAACTGATTGTTACTGTTTTATGCTATGCGTTATTTAAGTTCTATTTACCGCAATCAAGAAGGTTTCGCTTGGTAACTAGCCGGTTGAGTACGGGGCGATTCACGGAGAGATGAGAGTTTTTTCTTAGTGTTTTAACGAGTCAAGTCCAAATTGTCCAAATTTGTTCAAAACTATGTGTTTAGATAATCTCTTTTAGAAAATAGAGAAGCGCTTGTTAAATTCTTTCTTGCACCAAGAGCATACAAAACATCACTTAGCGGTAAATATTTTCCAGAGTTCATAAAGAGTCTAATGGATTTTCTTCCCTTCACTGGTGATATCGTATCATTTCCATGTGTTATACTTCCTCCACATTAATTCTGAAATGAAGTAAACCATTTATTGTTAGAACATGCGTGCATATTAGCACTACTGTCTAATCACCAATTATTAGATAATATGATAAGATTTACAGTGTGGAAAATATACCTGAGAGAGGAATCTTCATCCATTTCCACCATATTCACATTTGCATTGTTAGTACTTGCAGGTTTCTGTACTGTTTCAGTTTTCCTGAAGAAGTATCTGGTAGAGCTATGGTTGGTTCTCTTATATATGAAACCGAATTTTTCTTTGTTCATTGGCTTGTGACTTTTGTTTTAGTTTAGACCATTTTGAAATTGTTTCCGTTTGAATTTATTGTTCTTAGGTTTAAATTGGTTTTTCTCAAGAACAATTTTACTAGAATTTTCAGTCAGATTCACTTTATTGTAACTTTTGGTCTAGAATTAAGGGCGGCTCTTTTTTGTGCCTCTATTTTATGGAATTCATGATATCAAGAAGTATGAGTGAATTTTGGTTCATCCGAAATTGGTTAGTAAAGTCTTTCCAAGATGGCGGAAGAATATCAATCAAAGCAGTCATTTGAAATTGATTTGAAAGTATAGTTTCAGAATTAATCATCTTCATGACTAACTCCTGAAAGTCATGAATTTTTTTATTTATAGGCCCATTATCCTTAAGGGTAAAATTCCTAAAGGATGATATGTTAAATCTCTCTATCCCAGAATTATCATTACCTTATTTTTGTTCTAATGCGCACCAAAGTTTCTTAACCGTTTTAAAATGAAGGAATGCATGGTAAAGTGGTCCTTTCAAGAAACTAATTATTCAGAATTTACACTAGTAATCTATCTTCTCAAAAGAGTAATACTAAGATTTGGTTTTTCCGTGGAAGGAGTGGGTGCATCGGTACTCCTTCTCTCATCGGTTGTATTTTTCTCAGGAACAAATTCAGCAGTTATAAAAGAGAGAGGACTTTCTTTGATTACGATGATTAATCCTAATATAATCAATCAGTACTCGACTTGGATTTGCCAAATCTTAAAATCACTTAGGTCATTGAATTTTTCGAGTTTTATTTAATTGGAGTCATTGTTCTTTACCATAATATATCCACTGATGGATAATAAAAATGTGTTAGAATTTAAAAATATAAATATGAATATACGGTATGATTTTACCAATATTAAACTAATTCTTAATAGTAATATTCACTATTAATTTAGAATTACTGGTAACAATAAATAATGCAGTTAAAATCTGTAAGGTAATCTTTCAAAGGAACTGGCCCAACAAAGTAAACCAATCGGTATAGCGCAATCAGTATCCGTAAAGTAATTTGTGAGGGAACAACCCAAAACAATAGACCAATTGGTATACTGGTGCAATTATAATATATATGTCACGACCCGAAATAGCCCGTGACTGGCACTTGAATTATATGAAGTCTATAGGACCCCATCTAATCCAAGTAAGCCAAAAGCCCAGAAATCTAAAACCTTTTTAAGTAATAAATAAGGAAAAACTAGTTTAAAGATGTCAAGAACACATGTTTTAAATACAAGGTTTTTAAATAAGTAAGCCGAATTGCATTTTTAAAATGTAAAGTCTTTTCTAAAAGTTTCGGCAGAGTTTCTTTGTAAATACTGGCCCCGAACGGGGTACAACATAATTAATATGTACGAAATGATAAAACGCATCCCCAAGCGGGAGCTAGCTCTTCGTCAATCGACGATCACAAACACACAAGCAATAAGATATTCAACGCCGAAGGGCGAGGATCAAAAGACAAAGAGAAAACTCAAAATAACAAGAAAACTGTAATACTACTAAGCACGACTCTAAGGTCGAAATAATACATGACAGGTTAATAAGTCTGAAACATATACAAGTTTTGATTGATGGAATTTCTAGATACAATGAGTAATACATAAACAAGGGTGGTTCTGATGCAAAGAACCCACCTACCAAACAAATCACCCGCAAAGAAAAGCAGTGTGCCGGAAATACCGCTATGGAACCTGTACGGCAAAACCTGCAAGAACTGTGGCACAACGGGGGTGAGTTGTCAACTCGTGAATAGAAAATATCTACAAGCAGAAATCGAATGCATGACATAATCCTAGGTCAAACGATCAGATATAATATAATCCTCAAGGGGTAAGTCTGAAGCATGATAAGGTGGCAATGTAACATCTAAATATGTAGGTAATGCCAAGTACTCGTGCCAGCGCCTCAGGTAATAACATGTCATAATATAATGTATGTCTGCATGAAGTAAATATGACGAAGTATCAAAATGGATATCAATACACATATATTAGCGTCCCATTCCACTAATATTGGTGTAAGGGTATACATAACAGCGCCCTCATACCCTGTTATATATACATAAGAAGTATGATCGATGTAATCAAGTCTGTATGTGATCAAAGTCTGTATAAACGTGGATCCCGTCCACCCGTCACCCAATGACAATAAGCATCATACATGTAAATATCATAAGCATATGCATGGAAGTACGAGGATATAATCAAGATCATGGAACCGGGTGCCCAGCATCGACACTCGAAAACATCATGAAAACTGTGCCCAACATCGGCACGTAAATCCTCATATATCGGGCATCCGTCAGTCCGGGTCAGCCCCCTCATATATCGGGCATCCGTCAGTCCGGGTCAGCCCACGGGCTCCGTCTGCGATATCGGCCCTCGGCCCCGGCAGTACGAGTCGTCCCGTATCCATCTATCGACTCTGATCAGTATCCTCCGGATAACTACCAGGTCCAACCAATCACCGGTAGGTAGTAGTCCCTCTGCCAGGCTCACCGTCTACTACACAGCGATCCGTTCTCGCCCCGGGGTACCATACCGGGTCCACCATATACCCGCATTCGGCCTCATCCGCCTCCTCAAATCGGGTTCCACATGTCACTCTAGCACCGAGAAAACACATGGTGGACACACTGAAATATCATATCAAGGGTAACCGGGTTTTTAAAACAATTACATATTTTCTTTTGAAATATCCACGGTTCCCAAATCCAGAAATATCATGGAAACAATATATTTCAAGGCGTATATTTGAATGCATGATATATGCGACATGTAAAAGAAATGCAAGCGCATCTGTCTATCATGCAACCTGGAATGGTAATATGCACATATTGAGGGAAACCGCTCCTTTAAAATGAATCAGTTTTGAAGAGTATCTTGCGGTTCCCAGATCTAGAAATATCATCCAGGTATGTGCAAATATGTATGTGTGCAAATATGAGTGTACGACAGGTATATGTACAAGTATGCCATGCAAGAGTCATATCCTGAATGCAACAGTACTACAGTGTAGTGACATGGCAATTATCGATGATGAAGTGTGTGAGCCGGCAAACAGTGTACGTGGAACATATGCATCATCGATAATTGTGCTGGTTTCCTAACAGCATGACGGTAATATAGCAATAACACATGAAATGAAATGCAAATAGCAATGGACATGCGGAATCGAATAAATCAACACAACAGTGAAGTGTCTACATCAGTATGTATATGACATGCAATTGTGCCATTTGAAATAAGACAAATCGGGTTTTTAGTAAAATAGGGGCTACGGTGTTTTAAAGAAAAATACGTCATTTGAAAATACCCGTAGAATCCCTTTGCTTGTTTTAAGATATTCCCGATTCGTCAGTTTTTAAAATGGGTATAACTCGGGTCTAGTCTAACACCTCCTATGCAAACTACTGGTCTAAATATCAAGTCAATCGGGAGGGGTATGGAAACCACCTAAATCTGAGTCGATATATATGTAAATATAAATATAATAGTCGGTGATCCCGCCTCAATAGTATCGTGTACGATACTGTATATCATCTGACATCCTCGAGTCATGAGTGCGGATCCATCATCAAAATACAGCTCGTACGGTAAGTCGTCGTACGGCATCCCAATAGCTGGGTACGGGTCAATATCAGATTTTTCTTATCACATATCCGGTATCATTATCATCATATCACATAATCTGGTGTATTGATCTAAGTCTAGTACAAGTCGATACCATCTATCTAGGTAAGGATGCGTGTGTGAAACACGCGTCCAAAAGCCCGCTAAAATCTCATATCGTATCCCAAATACGAATCACATCACATTACCGATATCACGGCACTAAGCCCAATCTCATCGACTCATCTCTAATGTCCTCCAATATCCTCATCATCAAAGTATAACATAGCAAATATGCACGTGTGTGCGTGTGGGTGTAAACCTATTCTAGGTTCGCGACTAGGAACTACACTAGTTACTTCTAACCCTAACCTATGCATATTACACCTAACACATCCTAAACAACCAAGTCACACGTAAGCTAGCATATATATGTATATATATAGTATATATGGTATACTAGACATCGGACTGCGGGGGTACTATACGCCATCCGCCCGACTTCTCCCCGCAGATATAAATCTACTCATCTTGCTCATGTGTGCCGGTGCCGATGTCGCCATCTGCATCTCCAACGCTTCGACGTCACGTGAGTACCTACAAGAATATCACATGCTAAAATACATGAAAACCATGTCGGAAACCCAAAACGGTACACGCTACGTCTATAAGTAAAAACCTATAGTCTCGCGTGCAAACACAGTCAAAGCTCACTGGTCGTTGGCGTTCAAACGCCACCCGACAGAAACCAATCACCAAATACCTAAAATCCATACGAAAACAGGTCGTAAATCATGCGCCAACTCAAGTAAATCAACCCAGATTCTACCCTGGTTGGAACCAGACAAAACTAGACATACCTAGGGTCAAGTTTTCATGAAATAGGGCTGTGCATGCAAAACGAGGCAGTTTCACCCTGGTCTGGCCGCAAATTGCGGCCAGAAGGAATTAAATGGCGGCCTGAAAATGGGGGTTGGAGCTAGTGTTTTGGGTGTTGGTTCCTATCTACCTGCACATCCTACTGCCAAGTCAAAATTATTTTAGGAGGTCCGGGTTGATAGCAGTTTCCAGAAAGGTCACAAAGTCGACAAAATTGCTAAAATACACCAAGTCGAAACTTTCAGGTAACTTACTGGAAATCCGGGGTATTCTTGGTTAATCTGGTCTCAAATAAACCTAATAAGGGTACCCTAACAATCAAAACCAACACTTGGTCAAGTCTCACTCAAGTTTGCCTAAACTAGCACTAAATCACAGATATAACAGTAAACTTCAGCTATATAACGAGAACTTGGCAAGAAAGGAGTTGGGTTGCAAGATTATACCTCAAGAGGGTCCTAGGATGTAGGAGAAGGGAAGAAGGAGGAGGAGAAAGGGTTGTTGCTGCTGATGAGCTGTTTCAAATGCTACTGATGTTGCTGCTGCAGGTGCTGTTTTCTTTTGTTCCTGGAGCTGATGCTGTTTCCTGCTGCTGCTGCTTGTTGCTCCCTCTTTTCCTTAGTTTCCGTTTGCAGCAGCTACTGCAGGGCTGAGGTTGTTTTTGTGGTTTGATGATGGTGTTGTGGGGTGTTGGTTTGAATAAAGTTGTTGCTGCTGTGGCTGTTTTCACAGCAGTGCTGATGCTTTTGTTGCTGCTGTTTGAGCAGCAGCACATGTAGAGGTGGCTGATGGGTTGATATGGGGGCTGAAGTGTTGATAAGGGTGTATAGGTGTGGGGCTATGGTGGCTGCAGCTGCTGTTGACCGCTGATGTTTGGGCAGCAGCTGATGTATTTGATGTGGGGCTGATGTGAGGGGGGAAAGGGTTGTATTATGGTGGAGTGTGAGAGTGTGAGATGTGAGGGTAGGATGTGAGTGATGAGAGGGAGTGATATGAGTGAGAGGGGGGTGAAGAGCACAAATGGTAAAGAAGAAGGAGATGGATCAAGGCACACCCTAGCCACCTCTCTCTCTCTCTCTTGAAACATGTTAGCATCCACAAGCCATCATGACTCACTCTCTCCCTACACAAGGTCAACTAACCCTAATCACCCTTAGACAAGGCCAAATCCCTTAGGTTAAAACTAATTAACCTAACCAAATAGTTCAACCCACCATGGTCATCTAAGCATGGCTAACCCTAAGCTACCAAGAATCCAAAACATGAAACAAGTGTGACGAGTGTGGAAAATGTTATGTGCACATTTTTGTACCAAAAAGCCAAAAATCCAATTAGCGATTTTTAATCGCGCTTAATACTAAAATAGCACATACTTAATCATAAAAACTTAAAAATGGCATATTTCCACAAAATAACGTATTTGGGAATTTCAAAATTTTTTTTTCCATTTATCGGTATTTAATTATACCGAGATATTAAAATATTCTTTAAAAATTAATATTAAATTATGAAAATTCCCAAAAATAATATTGTATTTTTTTTGAAATGTTACAGTCTTCCCCCCTTAAAGAAATTCGGTCCCCGAATTTTAAATTTAAACCCCCAAATTCTAAAACATTTCAATAAAATGTCCAAGTCAACGGGGTTTCGAAATCATCGATACATAAAACACACCGTAGCGCGGTACATGCGCATGAGTAATGAGTAGATAACTCGAAATCAAAACTCTGTCAAGTATCCCGCAATCATCGGAGTTAAGGTGAAAACACGAATGCCAAATCCAAAGCGAAACCGATATGCTATAAATCGGAACTATACATGTAAATATATGAAGGAAATGCATGCCAAAATTCTTTAAAGTCGATGTGCAATGTGCATAGCACTGCACAGTGGCGGACGTCTCAATAAGAAAATAGCCATATACGTATATATCCTTTGTTTAATATGCACGTTCCGCTATTTTGGAAACAATTTAAAAGGGTTCCCTGTTTAAATGTTTCGTGTCATATCGGACACGTATGTAACTAATGAGACTATAGCTCGTTTTTCGGAAATCCCTTCAATAACTATCAATGCAAGCAAAACACACTCAGGTACTGTCATCTGACTAGTCCTGCTCAGTACGAAAGCAAATCGCAATATCATAAAAACGTACTGCTCCATAGAAATCAATCCAAAAGTGCATATGAAAACCATGTGCGTCCGGTGCGCACGAAAATCAAAATCCATACATGTACCAAGCAGGTGCACAAAACGACAACAAGGTGCAACGGGTGTGCATACAACATCGGTCATAGGCAACGTGTGTGCCTGACAGTAAAAACAGGTGCATCTGACATGCACAAAAAATCTCGATTTAGTGCATCTGGTGTGCACCAAATCGCATCTCATAACATGCGCCCAACATGTGCTAAAAATCCAAATCCGGTGCATCCATCATGCACGAAATCATGAAATCCAATATCAAGCGTCAAACGCGCGCAAAATCCAATCAGGTGCATAAAGTGCACAAAACAAATATCGAGCATCACCATCGAAATCGAAGTCCAGTACATCTAAGTGCACAAAATATGTATCGCTGCACTGCAGCATATGTGAACTATATCGAGTGCAAAAACCAAATCGTGTGCGTATGCACGCACAAAATCAACTCAACAATGTGAAACCCATAAAATCATGAACACGAGAAATCAGGACACGAAAACGATATCAAGTGCAACAACTGTGCGAAAATCGTAAATACTCAGTAAGTGCCACCATGGTGCATGAAAACAAACATCATGAAACTCAACCAACAAGACTAATCATGCAAACAGAACGCCCAAAATACCGAAATCCAAGATGACGGATACGTGATAATCGAATCAAAAAATCACAAATCATAAATACCGTCGTCGGTAGTTCCTCCTTCAAAGTCGAGAAGGTGTCGGTGCATCCAATGCTAGCAGCGCAAGATATCTACTTGCCTCTTGCTCACGGTCTGGCGTCCTCTGTCTCTGGGTCCTTATCTTCTCCGTGGATTACCAATCTCACAATCAATCGGCTCATCAGCCCTGTTAGGTGTGCTAACGGGGACGATTCCGTTTTGGTACTTCTCTGGTCATCTCTCGGCCAATCATCACGACCACTCGTAAGGCAGCATCTCACTGGCGTCGGCCTCTGGCTCTTTGAATGCACATCACATCTGATCCTGGGTGCAAATCTTATTGCAACAGTATCCTGGAAGGAATCCCACTCAAGGTCTCTTCCGATCTTGCCTATGCCGATCTGTACGGAGGCTGGTACTCTTACAAAATCCTTTCTCGTTTTCTGGACATCCGCGTGTTCCACACACATTTCCTCGGAAACTAGCCGTATCCCAATG
The DNA here is from genome assembly GCA_030015575.1 of Agapanthus africanus. Classification (NCBI taxonomy): domain Eukaryota; kingdom Viridiplantae; phylum Streptophyta; class Magnoliopsida; order Asparagales; family Amaryllidaceae; genus Agapanthus; species Agapanthus africanus. Next base: position 11,956,701 of record CM057348.1, on the reverse strand, counting down.
CCTCTGTAAGCCTCTCAGGTCTCTAGCCTCGACGGAAAGTAATGACAGTTCGTCGGTGTCTCGTACGAACCTCTGGTTCCACTTATCTTTATCGTCGCCCACTATGACGTCACGCCATGCTATCTACGCACTGCACTGTTCTCGGCTACAGTCAATCCGAAGTCTCTCGCACGGACTTGAAATTGCGTACTCTGTAGTTTCATCACTCTGTAGAAGATGTCTGGCCGAACAGGTCCTCGGGAACGCGTCCCAACCATCGGAGGAATACTCAATACTCGTCCGCCCTCGATCAACTCACAACGCATCTGGGTGAGGTCCTTTATCCGAACCTGGTCAACTATCTCGTCGACGATGCCGAACTTTGGCCTGCTGGGTGTGCGCAATATGACCACTCCTGGGTTCAGGTCTCCTCTTATCTCGTTTTTTGCCGAATTGCCCGGAAGTCATCGTCCTTTACTGAAGCTAATTCTTGTTCTGGAACGGCTGCATACTCATTGCAACTCCTTCTGGAAGGTATATCTATATACTACGCCTCCGCATGCGTATCGTTCTCTGACGTCAACGGAGTGGAACGTCACCTGGTCGAATTCTCGTGCGAACTCTTCACTTCACTTGGCTCCAATGTCGACTGATTCGGACTCGTCTCATCGTGGCTGCATGGACTGCGCTCCAACGGCTATGCTTGTATCTGGAGTCTCCCAGCATCGTCTCCCATCACATGATATTCGAATGATGTCGACCCATCCGATCGACTTGTCAGAACCTCATAACCCCCCAAGAGATCAACATCTTTGGTACAGTTTACTGGTGTCGAGTACATACCACAGCATCGGTGGTCCAGCCGTAGAAGGGCAACCCAAGGCTCACTAATGGCACCGCGGAACTGCCGCAAACCCTAAGGTTCAAAGGCTTTCACACGGTCGTTATGTCAAGTTAGGGTTTCATTCTTCTAGAGGGTCCATAGAATTGCCTGCATGTCCTTCCGAACACTTTAAACTTGGAATAGTAGGTTTCTGACATTCGATCGTCTCTGTCGACCCTTAATGAACCTGCATGAAGTCGCCACTAGCTGGAATTAATCTATCTGATGACCTCTCATCGGGGTAGCGAACGAACCACATGGCCTAGTCATTCATCCTCGGTGACTAGCGACCTTCTATCATATCGCTAAGTACAACTCATACCGCAAAAGCTCCATCATCTGGGGCGATATCTTGTCGTTCGCAGCAACAACTGGCTCTTTCGTCTGTACGCTGAACAACGCCTCACTCCTCCAGGAAAGGCGATACATTGGCGGTCATCTCTAAATCGGTCTGCTCTAGATCTGAGTAAGACTCTCCACACTGGAAATCTTCAACTCAACTGGGCCTGCTCCGGCGCATAAATCGGACGAATCACCCTTGTCTCTCAAATCGGGTAGACTAATTATCATCTGTCTCATATCTGCCTGGAAGCTCCGGCGATCTCAGCTCATAAGCTCCGGAATCGACATCCTATCAATCTCGGCAATAGCTGGTTCATCTTTCTGCACGGTAGGCGACATCATAATCTCTGAGGTATGCTGTACATCAACAGTCCTCTCTTAACTGGCGGCTCTAACAATGGTCCGATCATCCGGTGTAAAACCAATCACTCGCCTCCACAAGAGGTCACAATCATCAATACTAACTCGAGACGCTCCTATGCCACCAGAAAACACAATGGTCGGCCCTCATACCAGACGAGCTCGTCCTGACCGTAACACTAGCAGCAGCTCAAGCTACGCACAAACAATAACGACATGAACCTCAATCGAGTATCGAAGAGAGCAGATCAATGGAACGAAAGAAAACAACAGATCCAGAATGGACACATGATCATAAGAAGGAACGGCATCAATGAAAGTATGATCATGGAACTAATAGAATCGAGGATCTCAAATGGGTATATAATCATAGATGTGAAGAGAATCACTGATCTCGAAAATATGTACATCCTAAGGTTCATTAAGCGAAGTGGCGTGTCGTAAGTATGCCGCGGAACATACCCACGGTACGTCACTCTACTTTAGTCACCTATTCCATCAACCAAGGGTCATCCTACGCGACGAAAGTCCGGGTCTAATACCCCCTCGACTAAGTCTAAGTTCCGTAAGGCCAAGCCTAAGTTTCGTATACATATAGACGCCCTAGGCTCCACATAGTCAAACTTAGACTCGACCAAGGTTAACCTAGCGCTCTGATACCAACTTTGTCACGACCCGAAATAGCCCGTGACTGGCACTTGAATTATATAAAGTCTATAGGACCCCATCTAATCCAAGTAAGCCAAAAGCCCAGAAATCTAAAACCTTTTTAAATAATAAATAAGGAAAAACTAGTTTAAAGATGTCAAGAACACATGTTTTAAATACAAGGTTTTTAAATAAGTAAACCGAATTGCATTTTTAAAATGTAAAGTCTTTTCTAAAAGTTTCGGCAGAGTTTCTTTGTAAATACTGGCCCCGAACGGGGTACAACATAAATAATATGTACGAAATGATAAAACGCATCCCCAAGCGGGAGCTAGCTCTTCGTCAATCGACGGTCACAAACATACAAGCAATAAGATATTCAACGCCGAAGGGCGAGGATCAAAAGTCAAAGAGAAAACTCAAAATAACAAGAAAACCGTAATACTACTAAGCGCGACTCTAAGGTCGAAATAATACATGACAGGTTACTAAGTCTGAAACATATACAAGTTTTGGTTGATGGAATTTCTAGATACAATGAGTAATACATAAACAAGGGTGGTTCTGATGCAAAGAACCCACCTACCAAACAAATCACCCGCAAAGGAAAGCAGTGTGCCGGAAATACCTCTATGGAACCTGTACGGCAAAACCTGCAAGAACTGTGGCACGACGGGGGTGAGTTGCCAACTCGTGAATAGAAAATATCTACAAGCAGAAATCGAATGCATGACATAATCCTAGGTCAAACGATCAGATATAATACAATCCTCAAGAGGTAAGTCTGAAGCATGATAAGGTGGTAATGTAACATCTAAATATATAGGTAATGCCAAGTACTCGTGCCAGTGCCTCAGGTAATAACATGTCATAATATAATGTATGTCTGCATGAAGTAAATATGACGAAGTATCAAAATGGATATCAATACACATATATTAGCGTCCCATTCCACTAATATTGGTGTAAGGGTATATATAACAGCGCCCTCATACCCTGTTATATATACATAAGAAGTATGATCAATGTAATCAAGTCTGTATGTGATCAAAGTCTGTATAAACGTGGATCCCGTTCACCCGTCACCCAATGACAATAAGCATCATACATGTAAATATCATAAGCATATGCATGGAAGTACGAGGATATAATCAAGATCATGGAACCGGAGTGCCCAGCATCGACACTCGAAAACATCATGAAAACTGTGCCCAGCATTGGCACGTAAATCCTCATATATCGGGCATCCGTCAGTCCGGGTCAGCCCCCTCATATATCGGGCATCCGTCAGTCCGGGTCAGCCCACGGGCTCCGTCTGCGATATCGGCCCTCGGCCCCGGCAGTACGAGTCGTCCCGTATCCATCTATCGACTCTGGTCAGTATCCTCCGGATAACCGCCAGGTCCAACCAATCACCGGTAGGTAGTAGTCCCTCTGCCAGGCTCACCGTCTACTACACAGCGATCCGTTCTCGCCCCGGGGTACCATACCGGGTCCACTATGTACCCGCATTCGGCCTCATCCGCCTCCTCAAATCGGGTTCCACATGTCACTCTAGCACCGAGAAAACACATGGTGGACACACTGAAATATCATATCAAGGGTAACCGGGTTTTTTAAACAATTACATATTTTCTTTTGAAATATCCACGGTTCCCAAATCCAGAAATATCATGGAAACAATATATCTCAAGGCGTATATTTGAATGCATGATATATGCGACATGTAAAAGAAATGCAAGCGCATCTGTCTATCATGCAACCTGGAATGGTAATATGCACATATTGAGGGAAACCGCTCCTTTAAAATGAATCAGTTTTGAAGAGTATCTTGCGGTTCCCAGATCTAGAAATATCATCCAGGTATGTGCAAATATGTATGTGTACAAATATGAGTGTACGACAGGTATATGTACAAGTATGCCATGCAAGAGTCATATCCTGAATGCAACAGTACTACAGTGTAGTGACATGGCAATTATCGATGATGAAGTGTGTGAGCCGGCAAACAGTGTACGTGGAACATATGCATCATCGATAATTGTGCTGGTGTCCTTACAGCATGACGGTAATATAGCAATAACACATGAAATGCAATGCAAATAGCAATGGACATGCGGAATCGAATAAATCAACGCAACAGTGATGTGTCTACATCAGTATGTATATGACATGCAATTGTGCCATTTGAAATAAGACAAATCGGGTTTTTAGTAAAATAGGGGCTACGGTGTTTTTAAGAAAGATACGTCATTTGAAAATACCCGTAGAATCCCTTTGCTTGTTTTAAGATATTCCCGATTCGTCAGTTTTTAAAATGGGTATAACTCGGGTCTAGTCTAACACCTCCTATGCAAACTACAGGTCTAAATATCAAGTCAATCGGAAGGGATATGGAAACCACCTAAATCTGAGTCGATATATATGTAAATATAAATATAATAGTCGGTGATCCCGCCTCAATAGTATCGCGTACGATACCGTATATCATCTGACATCCTCGAGTCATGAGTGCGGATCCATCATCAAAATACAGCTCGTACGGTAAGTCGTCGTACGGCATCCCAATAGCTGGGTACGGATCAATATCACATTTTTCTCATCACATATCCGGTATCATTATCATCATATCACATAATCTGGTGTACTGATCTAAGTCTAGTACAAGTCGATACCATCTATCTAGGTAAGGATGCGTGTGTGAAACACACGTCCAAAAGCCCGCTAAAATCTCATATCGTATCCCAAATACGAATCACATCACATCACCGATATCACGGCACTAAGCCCAATCTCATCGACTCATCTCTAATGTCCTCCAATATCCTCATCATCAAAGTATAACATAGCAAATATGCACGTGTGTGCGTGTGGGTGTAAACCTATTCTAGGTTCGCGACTAGGAACTACACTAGTTACTTCTAACCCTAACATATGCATATTACACCTAACACATCCTAAACAACCAAGTCACACATAAGCTAGCATATATATGTATATATATAGTATATATGGTATACTAGACATTGGACTGTGGTGGTGCTATACGCCATCCGCCCGACTTCTCCTCGTAGATATAAATCTACTCATCTTGCTCATGTGTGCCGGTGCCGATGTCGCCATCTGCATCTCCAACGCTTCGACGTCACGTGAGTACCTACAAGAATATCACATGCTAAAACACATGAAAACCATGTCGGAAACCCAAAACGGTACATGCTACGTCTATAAGTAAAAAGCTATAGTCTCGCGTGCAAACACAGTCAAAGCTCACTGGTCGTTGGCGTTCAAACGCCACCCGACAAAAACCAATCACCAAATACCCAAAATCCATACGAAAACAAGTCGTAAATCATGCGCCAACTCAAGTAAATCAACCCAGATTCTACCCTGGTTGGAACCAGACAAAACTAGACATACCTAGGGTCAAGTTTATGAAATAGGGCTGTGCACGCAAAACGAGGCAGTTTCACCCTGGTCTGGCCGCAAATTGCCGCCAGAAGGAATTAAATGGCAGCCTGAAAATGGGGGTTGGAGCTAGGGTTTTGGGTGTTGGTTCCTATCTGCCTGCACATCCTGCTGCCAAGTCAAAATTATTTTAGGAGGTCCGGGTTGATAGCAGTTTCCAGAAAGGTCACAAAGTCGAAAAAATTGCTAAAATACGCCAAGTCGAAACTTTCAGGTAACTTACTGGAAATCCGGGGTATTCTTGGTTAATCTGGTCTCAAATAAACCTAATAAGGTTACCCTAACAATCAAAACCAACACTTGGTCAAGTCTCACTCAAGTTTGCCTAAACTAGCACTAAATCACAGATATAACAGTAAACTTCAGCTATATAACGAGAACTTGGCAAGAAAGGAGTTGGGTTGCAAGATTATACCTCAAGAGGGTCCTAGGATGTAGGAGAAGGGAAGAAGGAGGAGGAGAAAGGGTTGTTGCTGCTGATGAGTTGTTTCAAATGCTACTGATGTTGCTGCTGCAGGTGCTGTTTTCTTTTGTTCCTGGAGCTGATGTTGTTTCCTGCTGCTGCTGCTTGTTGCTCCCTCTTTTCCTTAGTTGCCGTTTGCAGCAGCTACTGCAGGGCTGAGGTTGTTTTTGTGGTTTGATGATGGTGTTGTGGGGTGTTGGTTTGAATAAAGTTGTTGCTGCTGTGGCTGTTTTCACAGCAGTGCTGATGCTTTTGTTGCTGCTGTTTGAACAGCAGCACATGTAGAGGTGGCTGATGGGTTGATATGGGGGCTGAAGTGTTGATAAGGGTGTATAGGTGTGGGGCTATGGTGGCTGCAGCTGCTGTTGACTGCTGATGTTTGGGCAGCAGCTGATGTATTTGATGTGGGGCTGATGTGAGGGGGGAAAGGGTTGTATTATGGTGGAGTGTGAGAGTGTGAGATGTGAGGGTAGGATGTGAGTGATGAGAAGGAGTGATATGAGTGAGAAGGGGGGTGAAGAGCACAAATGGTAAAAAAGAAGGAGATGGATCAAGGCACACCCTAGCCACCTCTCTCTCTCTCTCTCTCTCTCTCTCTCTCGAAACATGTTAGCACCCACAAGCCATCATGGCTCACTCTCTCCCTACACAAGATCAACTAACCCTAATCACCCTTAGACAAGGCCAAATCCCTTAGGTTAAAACTAATTAACCTAACCAAATTGTTCAACCCACCATGGTCATCTAAGCATGGCTAACCCTAAGCTACCAAGAATCCAAAACATGAAACAAGTGTGACGAGTGTGGAAAATGTTATGTGCACATTTTTGCACCAAAAAGCCAAAATTCCAATTAGCGATTTTTAATCGCGCTTAATACTAAAATAGCACATACTTAATCATAAAAACTTTAAAATGGCGTATTTCCACAAAATAACGTATTTTAGAATTTCAATTTTTTTGCCATTTATCGGTATTTAATTATACCGAGATATTAAAATATTCATTAAAAATTAATATTAAATTATGAAAATTCCCAAAAATAATATTGTATTTTTTTTTTTGAAATGTTACAATATATCAATATATATATATATATATATATATATATATATATATATCAATTAATTAAGTAAATTAATACTAAATATATTACATAATAGATTAAATAGTTTAGAATTAAACTAAAATGTATTAAACAACTAGATATCTTTCTTAGATTGTTGGAAATTTATACTGTTTAATACGATTTATGTCTGAAAAAATTGAATAAACAAAATTCTAACTTTTGTAGATCACAAATTTGAAAAATGAAGTTTATGGGAAAGATGCATGTACTTAAGTGCACCGACCTAAGAAAGATATCGCCTCTCTCTTGGCAGATTTACTGCGGCGATTCAATCCTAAGTTACAACCCCTCGGCCCTTCTGGTACTCCGGCTTGCACAACTCGCCGAAATAGTATTAGTACCCTTTCAGTTTCGAAGTCAGATGTTCAGAATGTTTATGAATGCAGTGAAGAAGAAGAAAGATTTGTGCGTGTTCATGGTTTTCTAGCCTTCAGGGAACGACCTTTTTATAGCCTTCCAAAATGATTTACAACTGTTTGTTCGCAGTCTTTCGATCGCAACCGTTCAATTACCAACGGTCGAAACCGTCCAATCTATAATGGTCATTTTCAACAGCCGTAACCGTTCATGAACGGTCGCAACTGTTGGCCATTCGCAAAAACCCGTTCATGAAAAACGTTTCAAAAAATATAATTATAATTAAACATTTTACAAAATTTTATATTAATATAATTTCTGTTGACTGAGAATTGGAGCAATATTCATGTTTGCAATAGGTGTAAGTAGCCGTGGCTCGCTTGCTCAGCACAGTAAGGACGCAAGCACGCATATCCTCTTAAATTGGACAAAACTTGATGAAGAATACAAGCTTTATATAAACACATTCTCATTACTTCGGGTGGGCAATATGGGACTAAAAACTTCTCATGAGAAGTTTGGACTTTTTGTTCCTTAGCATGTTTGCTCCAACATTTTTCATCGTTGATTTAATGAGTGTGCAAAACTAACGATTCACCGACAATGGTACCTTTTTACACTGCAGATTCAAGAATGCAAGAAGCATGCATGATTACCCATTATTTGCTCTCGTCATGTGACCAACATCCAACTCACCTATTGTGTGGAAATGCATCAAATCTCAACAAATAAAAATTGTCAAAAAAAACAAACAACCCATACATGTCAGAAACCCCCGGTCATGTTAGTTAAAAACCCTCTAGGAAAATTTTTCAAATCCTTGAGATCATAAAAAATCCTAACAATGTCTTCGAATCTTCTTGAATCACAACATAAATTTACTATTCAGTGTAGCCAATGTAGGATCCTAACAAACTACATTATATATAACATGAGAATAATGTTGTAAAGGTGCCATCGGAAGAAATGTCCTCCTATGGTTTCGAAAAGATTCACCGTCCACAATTTGTTTAGACGATCGACATTTATCATCTTTATCATCTAAGAAGTGGATACATCAAATTTTATATGGTTCTATCACCTTTTCGCTGTTGATTTAGGGAGTGAGCGCAAAACTAAGAATTCAGGTGGGCGAGTTCACATTGCTGATTCAAGAATGCAAGAAGTATGATTGCCCATTATTATCACTCATGAGTGCAACATCCTCCTCACCTATTGTGTGGAAATGCATGCATCAAATCCGAACAAATAAAATAATTGGATTGGATATGCTCGAAAAAGGCTGCCAGCATTGTACCATTATCCAAAAATCGTATGACCCACGAAGCATGTGCATTATTATTTCTTGCTAAATAAAACGAGATTGAGCCTTGTTGGCTCCCGTCCACAGTGTAAAAAATTGACGAGTAGTGCTTTTCTTGTCAAGTTGGTGAAATTTCCTATTCGGCATCAGTCTTTTTACTGGGTGGAAGTAATGTCATGACAGGAGGGATGCCTCGGTTGAAAATGAGTTGCGCCTTATTATATGGCTTGCGAGCTTGTGAGAAGAATCAGAAACTCATTCGCTTGGCATGTTTGCCGTTTTTAAAAATTGATTCACTCTTGATTTCTATTGACTTAAAATCCAAATGTGATATTTATGCCAAGGCTAAGTATACTAGAGATACATTTAAATCTGTTGATCGCTGCACTCAAACCTTAGATTTAGTACATTCTGATATTTGTAATTCTTGTAAACAACCAACTAGAAGTGGAAATAAATACTATGTTATATTCATCGATGACAATACAAGATATTGTTATGTATATTTGCTTCCAACCAAGAAAGAAGTGTTTAATAGATTCAAAATATATAAAACTGAAGTAGAAAACTACACTGAAAGGAAAATCAAAATCCTTATATCAGACCATGGAGGGGGTAACTTCTAATATATTAAATCTGTTCTGTCAAGAACATGGAATCAAACATGAATATTCTCCTCCTTATACTCTTGAATCTAATGGTGTAGCAGAACGTAAAAATAGAAAATTAATGAATATGGTTAATTCCATATTACTCAGTTCTGGGGCTCCTGAAAGTTTATGGGGTGAAGCAATACTATCGACATGCTATATACTAAATAGAATACCTCATAAAACTACAAATAAATCTCCATTTGAATTATAGTTTGAAAGAACGTCTAAATTAGACTAATTTCGTGTTTGGGGTTGCCTCGCACTTGTATGTATTCCTTCTCACAAAAGCAATAAGGAATAAAAAAAAACACCAAAGAAAGAATACAAGATATTACCCAGGTTTGGTGCGCACTTGTATCTAATCCTGCAAACCGACGATGAATTACTTTCACTATTCAACGAAGAAGTACAAAAGAAAATTTATGCCCTCTTGATGAAACTCATAAGTAGAGATTCCCCAGATCATGGCAAATAGCAGATGATGTGTCATCCACGTAAGCCCACTATATTCCTAAAGGTTACGAAACTGGAATAAGTATGATGCAAAGGGAATGTTCCTCAGGACCTTGTCTCTGAGGAACGGGCTTCGACCACTCGGGGCCTCCACCTGGCGCATTCCTCTCTCCTCTAACCATCAACCAATTGCTCGTCTCCGAGCAATCATAGAGTTGAGCCTCCTCAACTCCCTAGTTCGTCTTCGAGCTATCCTATAGTTGAGCTTCCTCGGCTTCTTGGCTTATCTTTGAGCTATCATATAGCAGAGATTCCTCAGCATCCTTGTTTAGCCGGGAGCACGGAGCACGAGCGCTCCCGTAACGGCTCCGTGTATCTCGCCATGACGAGATCTCCTCCGCTCCACGTCCCGCATCCTACGCTAGCGTATTTCGCAATTAATAAGTGTATGTCGCCATTAATGGGCGTATCCCACCATCAACACGAACGTGACGCAGGGGACGAAACAGACGGCGAGAATCTCGCATCGGCTTAGTCCAATACGACCCCTATATAAACCTCTCCTCCAGACGATTCAGGTAACTCAATTTGATTCCAATACGCCGCTACCCTGTTCAATTACTCCTCAGTACTTAGTTAATCTTCGGAGGGTCCTATGGTGGTTTTCCATCTCAGGACTTCTCTTGCACGTACCTTGGTGATAAAAATAACCCATTGAGATCCGCACCCAATCTCCATCAAAAATATTAAACGTTCAGCCCCGTTGGCCACAAGATCGATTGAAGATAACATCTGAGGGAGATTGCGACCTCCATCAGTTGGCATCGTCTGTGGAAACTTCATTTTCTACACAAAAAAGTTGATCTCCCGCCTTCGATTCAATGGCTAGCGATCATCGCAAAGAAGATCCTAGGACGAGCCATCCTGTCCTGCAACGGAAGCGGGGACGGTTCTACTCCTTCTCCCAACATCGTCAAAACCCTATCTGCATGGATCGACCGACTGACGACGATGGTAGACACGCTCGCTCGTGTCCAAACTGCCAGCCACGCCCAGCAAACCGTCGCCCCTGCTCCCTAGAATGGCGGCGTGCACGAGGCGACGGATGGATGCGTTCAGGTTCTGGGCCTCGCTCATGCCAATCTTGACGTCACGAAACACCGGCGTGCCGATTCCGGCAGTCACGACCCCCGTACAAGGAATGACTCCATGATTCGTTAGGCACCGGATAGTCTAACGTTGAGAAATCAAGACCAACCAAATTATCACTTCAACGCTCGCCGCACTCCTTCTCCTTCCGAGATGACGTCGGGCAGGTTGCCCGATTCCAGGGAAGACTGACGTCGCCATAATTATCGAAGCCGTGCCTAGGGCGCACGTCGGGGGGAACCACTAAGGTTTCACCCCAAAGATCTGAGGAACATGATAGAGCGAAGCCGCGGCCGCTCTACCTTCCAAACCTGAAGCAGAGACAATAGGCTTTCCGATTACGGAGAATCCTCACGCTACCAGCAGCGAATTGAGATCCTCGAGAAGAAGATCAAGGATATTCAGATCGTCACCCGTTCATCAGGAAGATCGGAAAAATACTCCAAGGATTCTCTCACGAGGCTCTTCATGAAGCAGTTATTGAGTGAGCGGGTCTTGTCCCAGAACAAATCGCCCAGAGTGGCTCTCTTCGACAGGAATTCTGACCTGAAAGACCACATGGACACGTTCACGGTGGGCATAAGCTTCCAAAATAATTTGGACGCGGCTCAGTGCTGAGCCTTCCCCACCACTCTCATCCGTGCCGGGCGAGACTAGTTCCGTGGCCTAACTCCGCGCTCAATCTCGACTTTCAATGAGATGGCCACTCAGTTCCTTAGCCACTTCGTCGACAACCGATGACAAAAGAGATCAGTTGACTACCTGTTCACCATAAAAAGTGAGGACAAAGAATCTTTCACGGGCTATATCACCCGATTCTACAACGCCCTCATGGAAGTGCCCGAGCATCGGGACGAGACGGTGAAGAGTGTCTCTGATCTTTTGCATTGGCGCAATCTAAAACTATGGCCGAGGTAAATGTCTGGACCGAACGGAAAATCCAACTATAATCTGAGGTGAACTCTAACCTTTCCCGGGGAGACCGGACGGACTGAAAGAAACGGGATCGAGAAGAGAAGAAGAAGTCTAATCGTTCGGAACCTTATTCTCCGAGGTTTCACGAGTACACGCATCTGAACATCTTGCAGGTCGATCTACTAGAGAAAGAGAAGAGCGAGAGATTTTTCAAGCTGCCACCGATGACACAAAGGCCGGATAAGCGACTCCACGGCCCGTATTGTGCCTTTTATCGGTCATAAGGACACCCGACCGAGAACTGCAAACAGCTGCGCAATTATATCGAGGAGCTGATCCACTCCGGTCACTTGACAAAGTACCTACGGGATGAACGTCAAGCATATAGAAAGCAAGCCGACCAACCTCCAGCCGGAGAGCTGACGATCGGGCAGATCATGGTCCTCACCGATTGATCCAAGTCCAAACAACGAGAACACCTGTCGTAGGCAATTCAATGTAGAAAAACTTAAACTGTATCAATGAATCTGTATTCTCTTTAATAATAAAGATTCTTTCTTCCCTGCAATCTGAACTTGTTTTTCTCGTTTCTGAGCTAAGATGTCGCGCCGGCTTCCTGCCCATCGCACACATTCATGGCGGGTAGATTCCAGCCCGGCTTGACCCATGAATGCTAAGCCCTCTCCACGAGGCCGGTGGATAGCTTCCTGCCCGTCGCACCCATTCACAACATATAGTTTCCTGTCCGACTAAACTGAGGGTCTGAAGCCTTCTTTCGAGCCTGCAGGCTGTCTCTAGCCCGGCTCGGAAGCAAGGGGCGTATCATAGACCATCCCTTTACTTAGGTGAATAAAACACGGGTGCTCCTGTAAATAGTCGACTTAAGTCTCACTCCGCCCGTCTTATTTTGACTCCGGGGTGAAGTATTGGAGGAGGGTTACCGATCTACCTACACTTGGAAAATTAAAAACGAGAAAGTTCGATGTTCTAACATTCTAAGCAAACAAGAATTCATGTGCAAAGAAAAATTTATTAATAAAAGGTATTCTCGGCTCCTCGGCCTTACAAAAGTGCCTAGGGCTCGCAAAAGAAAAGAAAAAAAACACTTCTTAACGACTACAGCAAAGGGGGAAGAGGGTCTTGAAAGCACTGATCGTGGTACCCAAAGCAGAGATCCGACAGTCGAGCCCAAGAAACATCCCATCGCTCCATCTGCCTATCTCCATAGACCCGAGCAGCTATGGTTCCATCAGGAACTACCTCCATCGCGCATGAGCCTATGATCAATCTCTATTGGAAATATCGGTGCAGGATATCTATCAAGCGATCTCATTAGCTCTTCAAGATCGGGCCTAACTCGTGGGCCGCATGTTTTCGACGGCCTCCTCCAGTGCTTGTTGGGATAGCGGCCTGAAAAGGCGGGGGGAAGACATCCAGATCGCGCAGACGAGTATCTGCAAGAGAGACGATTGGCGTGGGAGTAACCGCCCGTAATGACGTTCCAGCCGACCTATCACAACCCCGTATGTCGCCTCGGAACTATCATAGTAATAGTAATAGTCATCATCATGAGATACGATATCTCGGATGTTATATGTATTGCCAACCATCGGGAAGCGATCGACTATGAAGGCAGGAGACTGAGACATCTAAGAGCGAATCTCAATAGAAGTGCCTAAAAGGAAGGCAAGACTCTTCTATTTATAGCATCGACATAAATTCCCTAACGGTCGAGATTCTCTCCAGCCAAGATGCAAATTATGCAGTATCACATCCATCGGATAAGGCGTCGCCACGCGGCTCCAGGCCATTAGTTGCCTCCCTTTTACGCGAATCAAGGAAGATTGGATCACACCGTCAGGAGATATGCGATTTCTCCATTCTTCGATGATCCAACGCGTGGATCTCAAGACACCTGCTATGTGGTGCCAGGAATCGGAGAGACATAAATGTTAACAATGTGGCGATCCTGTGTTCCGTTGATGGAGAGATACGTCATCTAAAGCCCTCCCACGAGACCGCTGGGTAGCTTCTTGCCCGACCAATTCACAACGAGAAGATTCATGTTCGGCCCAAACTGCGGATCTGACGCCCTCTCATGAGGCCGCTGGGTAGCTTCCTATTCGGCCAGTTTGCAACGAGTAGATTCCTTCTCGGCCTAAACCGCGGATCGGAAGCCCTCTCATGAGTATGTTGGGTAGCTTCATGCCCGGCCAGTTCGTAGCGAGTAGATTCCTGCTCGACCCAAACTGCGGACCGAAAGCACTCTCATAAGGCCGCTAGGTAGATTCATGCCTGGCCAGTTCACAATGGGTAGATTCCTGCTCGACCCAAACTACGGACCAGAAGTCCTCTCACGAAAATGCTGGGTACCTTCTTGCCCGGCCAGTTCGCAGCGAATGGATTCCTTCACGACCCAAACTGCGGACCAGAAGCTCTCTCACGAAGCCGCTGGGTAGCTTCCTGCCCAGCCAGTTTGCAGCGAGTATATTCCTGCTCGGCCCAAATTGCGGATCAGATGCCCTCTCATGAGACCGCTGGGTAGCTTCTTACTGCTGGGTAGCTTCCTGCCTGGCCAATTCGCAAAGAGTAGATTCGTGCTCCGCCCAAACTACGGATCAGAAGTCCTTTCACGAGGCTGGTGGGTTGTTTCCTGTCCGGCCAATTCGCAGCGAGTAGATTCATGCTCGGTCCAAACTAAGGATCAGAATCCCTCTCATGAGGCTGCTGGGTAATTTCCTTCCCGGACAATTTGCAGCGACTAGATTCCTGCTCGGCCCAAACTGCGGATCAAAAGCTTTCTCATGAAACCGCTGGGTAGTTTCCTTTCCGACTAATTTGCAGCGAGTAGATTCCTGCTCATCACAAACTGCGGATCATAAGCCCTCTTACGAGGCCGCTAGATAGCTTCCTGCGGGGCCAGTTCGCAGCGAGTAGATTCTTGCTTGGCCAAAACCGCGGATCAAAAACCCTCTCACAAGGCCGCTGGATAGCTTCCTGCCTGGCCAATTCGCAGCGAGTAGATTCCTGCTCGATCTAAACTGCGAATCCCAAGTCCCTTCATGGAACTTGGACTTTTGCATAGCCCAAGTAAAGAAAGCTCTCCCACAGTCGATAGCCGCACCAACTCTAACTCCACTCGAATCCGAAGAGGGGATATCACCAAGATTTACTATGTTCAGTCCGAGTTCCTAAGAGTTCCAAGAGGACTCCGGTCTATCTATACATGGGATAATAAGTCTAGTGTTAATTCGACTCATGTTATCTCGTCTCCGGGGTAAGGAGGACACCAATCTATCCACGCTTGGAAAAATAAAAACAGAAGTGAAAATTTTCCAATCAGACACATCACAGGCGAGTAAAAACACTTCATTAATTTCAAGATTATGTATAAGGTATTACGAGCTCCTCAGCTTTACAAAATTGCTAAAAAATTGCCCGTAGGCTTACAAAGGAAAAAAAGCAGGGAGAGTAGAGTAGCGGCTTCAAGTCGTCTTCTCGGCCAAGATCTCCTCGCCGCCCTCCTGCTCGGCGCCTCCGCCGGTCTGCTCGATGCCTCCACCCTTTGTCTTTTCCTCCGCAAGGGGGTACCTCGCACGGAGCTCCGAGTCATCGAACCCAGGAATCATCTCCTAAACGGCGTCGAGAGCGTTGTGCCACCCAACGGCCGCAGAATCAGGGAAGTCGATGTAGAACTGGTCAGACATCTTATAGTCCTCCATGGCCTTCTCTGCTTTCTCCTGGGCCCTTTTCGCCACCTCGTTTGCCGCCCTGGCATCCTTCTTGCTCGAGTCTCTTTGCTTCCTCATGGAATCATAGAACTTGTTGACTTCGTCGACCTGGGCCTAAAGGTCCCGATTGGATTCATTCAAGATCCGGTGGGACTCTTTTAGCCTCGTGGCCTTCATTCCCTCCAAGACCAGTCACGACTTGAGGGAGGCTACATTATCCTCGGCCTCCTTCAGCTTGGCGAAAAGTTCTTTCTCGCGCGAAGATATCTCCCTTGCATTTTTTATCGCCGGAGCTACTTCCTCGACCTCCATGGCCGCCAGGAGGGCGCAGTGTTGAAGGACCTGCAGAAAAAAGCATACAACATCTAAGGGAGATACCGATCTCCATCAGTTGGCACCATCTGGATCGGCTCCCACCAGGACACGATCCCTGCCTCCGGGGCATTCGACAGCTTGGTCTTCGGGCAGTCTGCCCTATGCAACTCGATGGGAACCGACCACTTCTCTCCCTTTGGAGGACCGATGAAGATGAACTTCTCCTTCCACTCGTGGATAAAAGAAGCGACTACTACTATCTCTGACCAGGCCATCCCATCCTTATGCTTATTAAAAGAAAAGTATACCTAACTCGGCTCATCCTTACGGGTACCCGGATGGTTTTTATAGCAAAGAAAGGACAAAAAGAGCCCTAGAATGAAGGGGATCCGATCAATTTTGAGCCGGACCAGGAATCCGCGGAGAATCCTCCATGAATTCGGTGCTAGGTGGTCCGAGGCGAGATGAAAATATTGAAGGACTGCCCAAATCTCGGACGAAAAGGGCAGTCGCATCTTTTTCATATCAGAATTTTACACTTTTATACCTCCCATTCTTGATCGCATTGCATATAGGTAGGTACTTTTGATCCGTGTTTTCTATATAATTGCAGGTTACAGGTTCTCAGTTCAAAACAATGAAAATCAGGAGCAGTCATGACAAATTCAGGACAACTGCCAACAACAGATAAAAATGCGGGTTTCCGCTCACCATCCGTCAGATGCCGCCTACCAGTTCGAGAAACAAAAGTCAATCAAGGGTCATTCATACACAAAGCACAAGAGAGGCAGCACAAGAATCGAGTTGATAACGCGGAGCTCAAGAAAATTAAGGCAAAAAGTCCACATTCTTTCATCTTTTGGGACTGTTGAGAATCTGGGAGTAAAATGAAATGATTCTGAAAAACCAAGTGTACTAACCAGAACAAGAAAGCAACATGAAAAAACCCAGCAAAAACGAGACATAATTTCATCCAAACTGCCGCGGAACCGCGGCCAATGTGGCATTTATGCGGCGGTTCTGCGGCCGAGTCGACTCGGAGTCAGAAAATATTTTTAGGGTAGTTTTGTAATTGTGTAAGGGCTCATAATTTGGCTCTAAGGTTTTATCTATCTGCCTATAAATAGCCCAGTTTCAAGCCATGTGAGAATGCTTATTCTTTGTTAGGATTTAGTGTGGTTTTTTTTGTAACTTCTCTTCCTCCTCCATCATTCCTTCATTAAAGTTTTAGTGAGCTTTTAAGTGAATGATAAATAATGAAGAGTTCTTTTTATATGCATGTCTTATAATTTAGTTTTTATATATGTTGCTTGAAATTCTCTTTGTTAAGTAGTTGTTGTTTTGTTTGTTTGTTTGTTTTCTTCTTTTCCTTTCCTTTGCAACCATGATGCTTAAATGTGATCCTTGCCTAGGTGAAGTCCCAAATAGCTAGTTGTAATTTTCTATCTTATTTCTTTCTATCTTCCTTGTTTGTTTTATATTCTTTTTTTTATTATGAGTGAGTGGTTTCTCACTTGTTAGGGATATGATAAGGAAAGTTTGAGAGAAGGAAATCTCTCACTCTTTTCTTTGCCCAACAACTTGATTTGAACTCCCGTTAAAGCAACCACATTCCGCTCCCTACGGCACCCTATCCTATATGATAGCGGTGACACCCTAGTGAGACCGGGTGTGGTTGAATTTACCGGAGGTTATAACTAAGAGCTAAGAACGGACGGACAAGAACCAAAAGGAAGGAACTAAGCGTTGGAAAGCCTAGGTTATACTCGTAAGTTTCCTTCCTAGTCGTGCTAATCCCCGTTGTTGCCGATTACCGTAACATCGATATCAAGAGTGGCAAACGAAAGAAATGAGCGAACTCCTAACTCAAACTAATCTAATCCTAACCCTAACAAGCTCTATTATCATACATATCTAGCACATAGTTAACTTTGGACAAACTCGGACTATTCGGACTTAACTCGTTAAAACTCTAAGAAAAAGATTCGCATCCCTCCGTGGATCGACCCGTACTCAACCGGCTAACTACCAAGCGAAACCGACTTGATTGCGATAATTAAAACATACAAAAAATCTATCAATCAATTAGCATCGTTGCCGGAGAGACGGTAGTTTATTTCTTTGTGTCGTTTTAGGTTAATATTGTGAATATACATTTATAAAAAAAACTGTAAAAATCATCTTATTATTTTTGATTCTTTTTGTGCAAGTGTGCAGAATAGAGAGAAAATCAAGTTCAATGCCAAAGTCGTGGGGAGTTAGACCCATATCTCGCGGCTACACCGTGCTAGATCAAGACGAGACCGCAGCTAACCGTACAAATTCTGGAGCAAATTTAGTGACTAATTGAAGATTCAGAGGCTCTAAAACAACAGAGGAGATCAATCTTAGCTTGAGGAAAAATTTTGAAGCTCTAAGTCGTCTAAAGTGCCGCTGAACCGCCGCTATTTAGTGGGTTTGAACGCGTAACCGCGGTCAACTTGTCACATCATAACCTAAAAAAATTTGTGAGTATTCCACTCTTCTGTCTATCCCCTCTCAACTCCACTGAACTCTGCAGTATTCTTTGCGCAAACTCTTTTTCCCTCTCCAATAAAACTATTTTTGTGCAAGATTCTTTGCGCCGCCGCCAAATAAAATTTTTGCAAGTGTTTTAGATTTTTTTTGTTATCGTTTTGCATAAATAATACGGACTTTAAAAGGGCTATAACATCAATTCAGATTGGGTGGAGATTTCATCACCCTTCCTAAGACCCCAAAAATCACTAAAAACATACGCATTACCCTTGATCTTAATTAAAAAAATATCTAGACTCAGCCAACTAAGAACTTATCATGAGCAACAGGACAGAAGAAGGTTGTGGGCATTCGATCCTTTATCTAAACTTGACTTTGTGGTGCCAAGGCTAGACAAGTGAGAAGGTAGTTTTAAAAGGCCTGTCTCATGGTGATTCATGAGCGAACCGTCCTTACCTCACCTGTGCTTACCTGGCCACAATTACCAGTGAAGAGACGATTTGAGGGTTATCTCACAACTTGTCACTTTGGAACGGGTAAGAGCAGCCTAGTGAACTTTGAAGACCATCGATCTATATGTGATTGTGCATATTGTGACTATGATTGTTTGAAGTTGTATAAATCCGTATATATTTCGCAAAACTCTGTAAAAAAAACCAAAACTTTTATAAAAACTTGCCATTTGTCGCCAAATTTCACCTACCTTTCACCGAATTTTCTCAATTGACGTTTTCTTACCCTCGCATTCTATGCTTTGACTATACTAAATTCGTTTAGTGTATGTCCGTTTGGACTCGGGATACTAGTGCTCATTTAGTCCGCGTTACGTTAGTCGATACCGACTACGCGATCGACTCCGACGTCGAAACCCATTCCACGCCTCATTCACCCTTACCTTTGCTGGCCAACTCCGACGTTGACCGCGATTCTGTTCATACATCTTCACCTTCCCCTTCACCCAATTCTTCTTACGAGATATCGGGATCTCCTCCTAACATCACAATGGGAATGATTCCACCACCACTGGGTGCGAACAACCCGCGACCACCTCTTGTTGCAGCGCCACAGCGAATTGCTCTCCAAGATCATTTCTATCCTACCCGCGCTGCACTCCCTACTTGTTTTTCTCTTCCACCGGCCAATGGGGATAATTTCGAAATTAAGCCCCACTTCATCAACATGTTGTCCAAATTTCACGGGCTTGAATCCGAAAATGCCTACATCTTCATCAATAAATTCCAAAACGTATGTGCGATGATGAAGACAACCCCACTGTCTGATGATGCTATATGGCTACGAATTATTCCTTTCACTTTGTGCGACCTTGCTGAAAAGTGGTTGTATAGCACCGCATCTCATTCGATAACCAGTTGGGACGAGTTTGTAAAAGCGTTTCTGAAGAAATTCTACCCAAATCATAAGACCACATGGATCCGAAACGAGATAAACCAATTCACCCATCTTCCAACCGAACCTTTTTGGAAGTGCTTTGATCGGTACAAGAACCTCCTTGTTCATTGTCCTCATCACGGTATAGAGAAATGGCAGCTTTTCCAAACTCTGTACGAGGGCCTGAATCCAGCAACTAGACAGTTGATGGAGACCATCTGTCAGGCCCATTTCCTGTCCAAATCTGATGAGGAGGCTTGGCAATTCTTCGACGATCTTGCGGAACAAATGCTACAGTGGGAGAGCACCAGACCGAACGCTTCAACTTCTTCTTCTTCTTCAGGTCTCTCTAAGACAGGAGTTCATCAACTCGATATCTCAATTGCAATGAAGGCCGAGATGGCTGCAATTACGCGGAAACTGGAAGCAATTGAGAGAAAATTCTCATCTCCTTCTTCTGCCCCTGTTCTTTCCCCTCGTACCATTTGCGCTTGCTGTTCGGATCCATCTCATTTGACCGAAGAGTGTCCTTACAATCCACCATCTCAAGGACAGGATCAGGTTAATTCCGTATTTCAGCAAAGACCAAGAAATGATCCATACTCTTCCACATACAATCCTGGTTGGAGAAACCATCCAAATTTCGCCTGGAATCAAAACCAGCATCAATTCCAAGGCCAGAACAACTTTCAGAGGCCTCCTCCTCCTCAACAACAAGCTCAACAACAAGCTCAACAACAATTTCAGCAGCCTTTCCAATCCCAACATTTTCAGAACCCGACGAACAACTTTGCATCCTACAACAATTCTTTTCAGCAAAACAATTTTGTTCCGTCAAATAACGATAAGATTTCCTCTCTAGAACGGAGTCTAGAAGCTTTTGTAAGGCAATCGACTCAATCTACCGCCAACATCCAGTCTTCTATTTAGTCTCTGGTGCAACACACCGCTGCATACGGGCAAAACATCAAGATCATCGAAGCCCAGATAGCACAGCTGAACGCGGCCTTGAGCGAGCGGGAGAAAGGAAAGCTTCCATCTCAACCACTCCCAAATCCTGGTCACCCACATAATGCTCATGTTGCTCTTGAACAACAGAACCATAATGTGAGTGCCGTGACTACGTTGAGATCTGGAAGAATGATGCACAACAACATTGGCGCACGAGTTGATGATGACACCCCGGCCGCTTCTTCCTTTCCTTCTTCTTCTTTTGAACATATTCTCCATTCTTCAAAAGGCTCTTCTTTTTCAATTTCTGCTTTGAACGGATCCACATCTCACCCTATTCAATCTCCAGTTTCAAGTTCCGTTCCAACTCCACAATCTCCTCCACAAGCATTGGAATCAACCAATTTCCAAAATATTCTATTTCCAAACCAGTTGAGATTCAATAAACAAAATCCACAAATGGAGATGGTTATGAAGTTGTTCAAACATATTAACATCAACATTACTCTCTTAGATGCAATTCAGCAAGTCCCGTCTTATGCAAAAATCTTGAAAGACTTGTGCACTAAGAAGAGAAAATCTCAGGTGCCAAAAAAAGTTTTCTTGGCTAGTAACGTGAGTAATGCTCTTACCTAAGATTTACCAAAAAAAGGAAGGACCCTGACTGTCTTACGATTTCAATAACCATTGAGGATAAGAACATCAATCGCGCTCTTTTGGATCTTGGTACCAGTGTTAACCTTCTTCTTTATTCAGTATATGAGCAACTCGGTGTAGGAGAACTGAAACCTACACATTGTATCCTTCAAATGGCCGACCGATCTATCACCCATCCTAGGGATGAGCTTGAGGATGTTTTAATTAAGGTTGGGGACTTCATATTCCCTGTTGACTTCATTGTTTTATATACACAACCCGTGGCTAACCCCCAGAATCAAATTCCGGTCATTCTCGGTCGCCCATTCATTGCAACCTCAAATGCTGTGATCAATTGTCGAAATGGTTTCATGAACCTATCTTTTGGCAACATGACAATTGAACTCAACATTTTTAAGTTAGGGAATCAGCCAACCGAACCGAGTGCTCATATACTGGATGTCTGTTCCATTCAGGAGATCGCCCCCGAGGACTGTGAATTTGAAGAATTCTTGTTTGATCACAGTGATCTTTACGCTACTAGTGCGTTCCTCTTTAAACCTGCTACTTCCGACTCAGACAACGATTACGAGTGCTTCATATTTTCAAACGATCTTGGTTTGTCACAGCCGGAGTTTGAAGCTTTTGCATTTTCAGATGCGTTAATTGAACCATCCGACTCGGTTGCATACACTCGCTTTGAGCCCATGTTTGAGTTCGAGACATTTTCTCCGATCTTGCCTTCAGTCGTTTCACCTCCGACGCTCGAACTCAAACCTCTGCCATCTTACCTCAAGTATGCTTACTTAGGTGAAAACGAGACTTTCCCGGTCATCTCTCAGCTTCTCTAGCTCTAGAGCAAGAGAAAACCCTTCTCGCGGTCTTGCAATCAAATCGGCAAGCTTTCGGCTGTACGATGGCAGACATCAAGGGGATTAGTCTCCCGATCGTTGAACATCACATTCATATGATGAATGATGCCAAACCAGCTAGGGATCCACAGAGGCGATTGAATTCATTCATGAAAGAGGCTGTGAGAAAGGAGATCATCAAATGTCTGGATAGTGGTATCATTTACCCTATTTCAGATAGCCAATGGGTCAGTCCTATACATGTTTTCCCTAAAACGTTAGGCATTACGGTCATCACAAACGAGGCAAATGAGTTGATCCCTACTCGCACCCAAACCGGGTGGCGAGTATGCATTGATTATCGGAAACTCAACGCCGCAACACGGAAAGATCACTTTCTGCTATCTTTCATTGACCAAATGTTCGAATGATTAGCTGGGCATGAGTATTACTGTTTTCTGTATGGTTACTCAGGCTACAACCAGATTCTCATCGCCGAGAAAGACCAGGAAAAAACCACTTTCACTTGTCCATTCGGCACGTTCGCATATTGTCGCATTCCCTTTGGGCTATGCAATGTTCCCGCTACCTTTCAGCGGTGTATAATGGGAATATTATCTGACATGGTTGAGAAATTTCTGGAGATATTCATGGATGATTTCTCCATCTTTGGCGATTCTTTTGACGAGTGTCTGCAACATCTTGACGTTGTCCTTACCCGATGTAAGGATAAAAATCTAACTTTAAACTGGGAGAAATGCCACTTCATGGTGCGCGAAGGTATTGTTTTAGGACATATCATTTCGCGAAATGGCATCGAAGTTGGCAAAGCAAAGATTGATGTCATTTGCATCCTCTCTCCTCCCAAATGCGTCAGAGATATCCGAGTTTTTCTTAGCCACGCCGGTTTCTACAGTTGGTTTATCAAGGACTTTAGCAAGATTGCTAGACCCTTGACTCTACTTCTGGCCAAGGATACCATGTTCAACTTCGACTCGAGCTGTTTGACTGCTTTCGAATCACTAAGAAGCTCACTCACCATTGCTCTCGTTCTTTCTTCACCCGACTAGATGCATCCTTTCGAGATTATGTGCGATACATCCGACTTTGCTATTGGTGCAGTCCTAGGACAGCACATCGATAAGATGTCGCACATAATCTACTACACGAGCCGGACCCTGAATGATGCACAAATGAACTATACGACAACCGAGAAAGAGTTCTTAGCGGTTGTATTCGCTTTGGAGAAATTCAGGCCATATCTTATTGTCTCACCAGTCGTTGTCTACACCGATCATTCTGCTCTGAGACATCTTTTGCGAAAAAGGATCCAAATCTCGGCTAATACGTTGGATCCTCTTACTTCAAGAGTTTGACCTTGTCATTAAGGACAAAAAAGGATGTGAAAACGTAGTGGCCGATCATCTTTCATGACTTCCTTCTTCGCTGACGCTTCCTTTCCCTATTAATGATGTTTTTCCTGATGAACAACTCTTGACAGTATCTTGCGAACCCTGGTTCGCAGAAATTGTGAACTTTTTGGAGACAGGACTCATACCAAACGAATGGTCGAGTCAGGATAGACATAGATTTTTATCCTAAGTAAATCTCTTTTACTTGGACGGACCTTACCTATTCTAGTACTGTCCAAACCAAATCATTCGTCGATGTGTTCCTGATAATGAATTCAAGAGTGTGCTGTCGTTTTTCCACGATCAAGCTTGTGGCGGGAATTTTGGCCCAAGAAAGACAGCTGAGAAAGTATTGCGGTGTGGCTTTTACTAGCCACAACTTTTCAAAGATGCCCATGATTACTGCAAGACTTGTTCCCGGTGCCAACATATGAGCTGTATTTCAAGGAGAAATGAGATGCCGCTCCAACCAATCTTGGTTGTTGAGATGTTCGATGTTTGGGGAATAGATTTCATGGGCCCGTTTTCCAACTCGTTTGGGAACCTGTACATTCTCTTAGCTGTTGATTATGTCTCCAAATAGGTCAAGGTAGTGCCGAGCCAGACGAACGACAACAAGGTTGTCCTTAGATTCCTTAAAGAAAACATTTTTTCCCGGTTCGGGCACCCTCGCGCTATCATCAGCGACAATGGGACGTATTTCTGCAATAGGTCTTTTGAGGCCTTGATACGGAAATACTCAATTAATCATAAGCTATCCACGCACTACCATCCCCAAACATGTGGGCAAGCCGAAGTTTTAAATCGGCAGATCAAGCAGATTTTGGAGAAAATGGTTTCTAAGAACCGTAAAGATTGGTCTTTGTAACTAACCGATGCCCTTTGGGCATTTCGAACTGCGTACAAGACTGATCTTGGAATGTCTCCCTATCGGCTTGTGTATAGAAAGGCTTGCCACCTCCCTGTGGAAATCGAGTATCACGCATTTTGGACGATCAAAGAGCTGAATCTCAATCTTGAAGATGCGGCAGCTATCGGAAGCTGCAACTTAACGAACTGAACGAGCTTCGGGATAAGGCTAACGAGAACGCGGTTGTTATAAAAAACCGAATGAAGGTGTTTCATGATAAACACCTTACGCGAAAAACTTTCACGCCTGGACAACAGGTACTTCTTTACGACACCCGACTCCATTTCCAACCCAGTAAGCTTCGATCTTGCTGGAAGGGACCATTTCTGGTGCGGTGTATATACCCGCACGGCACGGTGGATTTGGAGAATCCAGAGGACGGTTCACTATTCAAAATAAATAGACACAGAGTAAAACCGTTCCTTACCGCAGAACCATCGGAGGAGCTCCTGATGTTGCAAGAGCCGGTTTACATTTCCTAATCTTCCTCCGTTTACCACTAAACTTCGGTTATCCAGCCATAAACAGTGGAAACACTATTTCAAATAAGTTTGGGGGTATATATATACCATCTTGTATATATATAATAGATATTCTTGTCCGATGCATATCCATTTTGTTTTGTTTTTCTCAATTTTATGTGTCGGAATATTTCTTGCCTGGGGAAATTCCCATTTGTAAACAAATAAAAAAAAAGAAAAAATAGGGGGATATTTTTGTAAATATTCAAGAATATGTGAAAAGAAAAAATTTAGGAGGGTTTTTTGTGCAAATAGAGGTCACATTTTGACCAAATCTTGACCTTCCCCTTTAAAAACTCTTCTCTCTTCTTTTGTTATATCTCGAGCCTCCATCCCTCTTCTCACAGCAAACCCTAGCCACGACTGCAAGTGCCACCCGAGATCTCCCAAAAGAACCGCGGATCCGCCGCTGTCTCAACGTCTCACCCTCTAAATTTTTCAGAGGAGGTTTGCATTCCTCTTATCCTCTCTTCAGAAATGTAAAATTTCTATTTTCTGTTCATGGCTCATAATTTCCAATTTGAAAGAGATTTCTCGCAATTATTCGCCCATAACATGTATGGTAGCTATTTTGGTGACGAAATCTGGAAACGCGGATGGACTTACCTCTTGTATAACCATCCGAATAAATTCGCACTTCCGGATCTCGTTGGTCGGTTCTTTGATAGCATGGAGGATGGTTTTTTCGAAAATTATGGGTTTATTCGCCTATTTTAGGATGATCGGGAGATTATAATAGATAAGGACTTCATTCATGAAGTCACTTTAATATCCCGTATCCCCGCTCACGACCAACCCTTCCGATTTGAGAATTACATGCCGTTGATGGGTGATAGTTGTTCTTGGGAACCCTGGAAGGGGATTTGGGACGTACGCTATATGCGAATATGTTAACCGTGTGCCGTTGGGCACAAAATAACATATTTAGTAGTTCACATAACACCACTTTTTTCACCCCATCCCTACACATTGTGCACACTTTAATGATGCAAAACCCTAGCTATGATATATGCACTGTGCTTTTACACTCGATTGGTGCCAGCAAGGGGGCAGCCAATTATCCGTGCCCTATATTAGTGACACAATTGTGTCTCTATTTCCTTTCTGTAGAGGAGTTCGTTACTTATTTGCATAATGGGGTTCCCATTCGATCCCTGCTTGAAGGTGTATCCACATCATATACTAGACTTCATGGATTATGGTCGCGCACCTAGCCGGCCAAGGATATGATGGCAGAGACGACTAGCTCGAGCTCCACTGAAAGCGATGAGGAGCTGACCCCCGCCGAGCAAGCACGCTTGCTGCGGCGTACTCATAGGGGGGTCGAGAGAGTGTTAAGGATGATGACGACTTTTGATCAGCGTATCACGAGTCTTGAGCAGAGGATATCTACCCTGTTAGCATGAGGAGAGAGAGCGTGACCTAGGGGTCATGGTGCTGACACCGGTGGAGCCGGTACGAGCGGTACTGCGTCTGGTTCTAGGAGACACAGTAGGCAGCAGTGAGAGCACTGCTGTGAGTAAGTTTGGGGGCGGCGGTCTATTGTAAATAGTTATCCATGAATTCTGCATCTGCACGTTTTTTTGTTATTATAAATATTTGTTCTTTTATTTGCATGTTTATATTCCGCATAGCATCATGTTTATATTTCTGCATTGCATTGTTATTTTTCTTTTAAAAAAATTTAAAAATATTTAAAAATATTGTAAAAAAATTTAAGTTAGCTATTTAGATTCGAGTTCGACATGAAGGTTGACTAGTTAGAAATAACTAAATCATATTCTTAGTAATTGAAAACCTAAAAATAACCTTCCTTGAAGTATAACTCTAGTAAATATACGTCCTTGCAGTTTATTTAGAAGTAGGTAATCTTGAGTTCAGTTCTTGAGTTAAGTTGAAATGAAGGAAAATTATTGAAAGGTTTATTGAAGAATAAGTCTGAAAAATAGTTTCTATTCTTGAGTCCAAATTCAAAAAATATATATCCTACAAATCGCACATACGCGCATCTTGAAACTTGGGATAGTAGAGAATACCTAGAAATACTCTTGCCTAAAAATCTAGTATGAAAGAAAAAATGGTATTTAAAGCTAACCACCAAAAGAGTATCATTGAAAAATATATCCGGTCTTGAAAGAAAAAAAATACAAGACCTGGAAACTGATATTTACGCTTTAAACTCATACATTCAGTAATCGGCTGATTAATACCTCTGGAAGCTGTAATAGTCGCATGAAAGATGTGTGAGTGAATCCTTCCATCATTAATGAAAAGAAATAGTACTGGGTATTAAGGCAATGGTACTATAGCTTGAATTGAATTCCCAAGTGTAGGGGTAATATTACTCACACGTCCGTATATGATCGAAGTTTGGAGGAGAGATAGGAATGAAGAATAGGGCTTATATCTTCCATAGAGATGATAAAAATTCCGGATTGGAGACTGCGCTTTAGAAGGAAAACTCAAGAGACACTAAGAACTTTATAAACTGACAAAACGTATAGGATCTTAAATTAAATAAATATAAGGTGTGAAGAATAAGAGATGTATATTTCTAACTTAGAATGATAGATTTTCTAGCTAGAATTTTTAACTGTAGGATTAGAATCGACGGCCAATCTGACTTTATTTTGTGGGTAGTATCCGCTGAAAACTCTCAGGAGACAAAACTCCTCCTCTAAGGCAACCTGGGGGTTTAACGGCTTATTGGACATGCTAAGTGCAACCGTGATACCTACGAAAGTGAGTTTTTTTTGGAATAAAATGACTTTGCTCAGGACGAGAAAAAGATAAGTTTAGGGGTATTTGTTCATATCAGAATTTTGCACTTTTATACCTCCCATTCTTGATCACATTGCATATAGGTAGGTACTTTTGATCCGTGTTTACTACATAATTGCAGGTTACAGGTTCTCAGTTCAAAACAATGAAAATCAGGAGCAGTCACGAAAAATTCAGGACAACTGCCAACAACAGATAAAAATGCAGGTTTCCGCTCACCATCCGTCAGGTGTTGCCTACCAGTTCGAGAAACAAAAGTCAATCAAGGGTCATTCATGAACAAAGCACAAGAGAGGCAGCACAAGAATCCAGTTGATAACATGGAGCTCAAAAAAATCAAGGCAAAAAGTCCACATTCTTTCATCTTTTGGGACTGTTGAGAATCTGGGAGTAAAATGAAATGATTCTGAAAAACCAAGTGTACTAACCATAGCAAGAAAGCAACATGAAAAACCTCAGAAAAAACGAGACACAATTACATCCAAACCGCCGCGGAACCGCGGCCAATGTGGCTTTATGCGGCGGTTCCTCGGCCGAGTCGACTCGGAGCCGGAAGATATTTTTAGGGTAGTTTTGTAATTGTGTAAGGGCTCATAATTTGGCCTTAGGGTTTTATCTATCTGTCTATAAATAGCCCAGTTTCAAGCCAAGTAAGGATGCTTATTCTTTGTTAGGATTTAGTGTGGTTTTGTTTGTAACTTCTCTTCCTCCTCCATCATTCCTCCATTAAAATTTTAGTGAGCTTTTGAGTGAATGATAAATAAAGAAGAGTTCTTTTTATATGCATGTCTTGTAATTTAGTTTTTATATATGTTGCTTGAAATTCTCTTTGTTAAGTAGTTGTTGTTTTGTTTGTCTGTTTGTTTTCTTCTTTTCTATTCTTTTGCGACCATGATTCTTAAATGTGATCTTTGCCTAGGTGAGGTCCCAAATATCTAGTTGTAATTTTCTATCTCATTTCTTTCTATCTTTCTTGTTTTTTTTATTTTCTTTTTTTTTATATTATGAGTGAGTAGTTTCTCACTTGTTAGGGATAGGATAAAGAAATTTTGAGAGAAAGAAATCTCTCACTCTTTTCTTTGACCAACAACTTGATTTGAACTCCCGTCAAAGTAACCACACTCCGCTCCCTACGGCACCCTATCCTATATGATAGCGGTGACATCCTAGTGAGACCGGGTGTGGTTGAATTGACCGGAGGTTATAAGTAAGAGCCAAGAACGGACGGACAAGGACCAAAAGGAAGGAACTAAGCGTTGGAAAGCCTAGGTTATACTCGTAAGTTTCCTTCCTAGTCGTGCTAATCCCCGTTGTTGCCGATTACCATAACATCGATATCAAGAGTGGTAAACGAAAGAAGTGAGCGAACTCCTAACTCAAACTAATCTAATCCTAACCCTAACAAGCTCTATTATCATACATATCTAGCACATAATTAACTTTGGACAAACTCAGACTATTCGGATTTAACTCGTTAAAACACTAAGAAAAAAATTTCATCTCTCCGTGGATCGACCCGTACTCAACCGGCTAGCTACCAAGCGAAACCGTCTTGATTGCGGTAATTAAAACATACAAAAGAATCTATCAATCACATTTCTGGTCGGAACACTTTCAAGTACAGGACAATCTCATTATCCTGTACCTGGTCTGCCCGTTCATCCTCCCTGGCCAGACGGAGCGTGTAGCCAGAGAGAATGTGGAAACAAGCCTGTATGTCAGAAAGTTCGTCCGACGTGTTCAATATCGAAACAGCGTCACGAGTATTCTCGATACGCATCTTAGGGTCTTCTTGCCCCTCCCCCCCTCCCAACGAGGAACAAAGAAATCACCACCCTTTGAGGGAAAATCCGACACGGATGAAAAAGAACTTTCTCGGCTATCAGAAGCCGAGGAATACAAGGATGACCCACTAGAATCGGCTTCAGAGGTCAAAATCTCATCGCCTGACTCTACCCTAATTATATTTACTAAGGAATCAGAGGAAAACATTTGACCTGATTCAAAGGAATGGAAGATGATGAAGGATTTGAATGGTAGATCCAACCTAAGCACGGGAGCATCAAGCAATCCAAAGACGACAGAAGGCAAGCGAAGTAAAGGTGCTTCCTAAGGACATACCTCCCCTATTTATACGCTCAACAAAGACCATTTAGTGGCCCATATCCGCTCCCGCCAAAATGAAGCGTCGCGTCCAACGATCCAGATGGAGCCACGCAGTCGCCAACCATTGTACGTTTCCGCCTCACGCGGATCTGATTGGATAAAGTGACGTTTCACAATCCGCCATCCGGTTGTGGCCACGTGGCATGAAATCGACGGTCAGCATGTCACCACGACAGCCCGAGCAAGCGAAGCGACGTCTCCATGATTGTGTCGCCCTCTTAGTGATCAGCTAACGTCGTCGGGATCCCCGTGAAAATTGAGGTGCACGGTAAAACGCCATGTGGACTCGAAGATTGAAGAGACACAATCGCCAAACGCCACATCGTTCCTGAACAATCCACCGTAAAGAATTCTCGGCACCAAGCTGAACAGAGAAAACCAAATGGACCACTCTCGACCCGACCCATAAATAGGACGGAACGAGAGTAGGAGACCAATGAAGATACTCATAAGTAGGGATTACTTAGATCACGACACGTAGACGTGTCATCCACATAAGCCCACTAGATTTCTGAGGGTTAAGGAACTGGAATAAGTATGATGCAAATGAAACATATCTCAGGGCCTCGTCTCGGAGGCTCGGTCCGAAGAACATGCTCCGATATCTCGGGGCCTCCACCTGGCGCATTCCTCTCTCGTCTAACCATCAGACAATTGCTTGTCTCTGAGCAATCTTAGAGTTGAGCCTCCTCAACTCCCAGGCTCGCCTCTGAACTATCATATAATTGAGTTTCATGGGCTTCCTGTCTCATCTCCGAACTATCCTATAGCTGGGATTCTTCAGCGTCCATGTTTGGTCGGGAGCACGGAGCACGAGCCCCTCCGTAACGGCTCCGTGTATCTCTCCACGACGAGATCTCCGCCGCTCCACCTCCCGCATCCCACGCTAGCGTATCTCGCCGTTAATGGGCGTATCCCGTCATCAACGCGAATATGACACAAGGGGTGGCTCGCCCCAATGCGACCCTTATATAAACACCCCCCTCCCCCTCCCGACGATACAGGTAACTCAATTTAATTCCAATACGCCGCTGCTATGCCTAATTACTCCTCGATACTTATTTGATCGTCGGAGGGTCTTATAGCGGTTTTCCACCGCTGGACTTCCTTTGCAGGTTGTTCTGCGACAACAAGTACACATTGAGATCCACGCCCAATCTCCACCATAAATTTCAGCCGTTAAGCTCCGCTGGCCGCAAGCTCGACGGAGGACAATATCCGAGGGTGATTCCGACCTCCATCACCACTCGATCTCACCCAAACACAAAATCCTCACAAATAAATCTCTCCCCCTCTCTTTCTATCTCTGTCTCAAAACTTCTTCGGGCGTAAAGGTCTCTGCGGTTATTGGCCGACAGGCCCTTATAATTGTAAACTGTGGGGATTTGTTTTTTCCAAAGCAGCATACTTTCTTTCAATCCTCTGTTGGTGATTAATCATCTATAATAGGTCTGATAATTAATTAATATATATAGGGTAGGTTCAAAATTAAAGATATGATTAACTTAGAAATAAATATTCAAATTAAAGGATTTAGATTAATCTAAATCCTACTCCACTTATGAAACCCAATACGTCCACTGCACGTATTCACTTTTGGGCACCATCTTGGGCTCTTGATATCGGGCTCCGAATTTACAATCAATTTCAACAATCTGTACAGCATTTACATGAGATCCGTGTTTTGTTTTTCTTTCTATCTTATGACCGGACATATATGGCCGGCATAGTGTATAATATTATCGGGACATGTCTCCGATAACAAACTTGATAGTGTATCTTTTTCTAAGGTCCTGAAAATAAAAAATAGTATTCATGATATATGATGCGCTGTCCACTCAATCAACCAGCTTCCAGCTGCATGTGGCTGTGTATATAGCACG
This sequence comes from Agapanthus africanus, assembly GCA_030015575.1. Lineage (NCBI taxonomy): Eukaryota > Viridiplantae > Streptophyta > Magnoliopsida > Asparagales > Amaryllidaceae > Agapanthus > Agapanthus africanus. Next base: position 11,924,537 of record CM057348.1, on the reverse strand, counting down.
TGGATAAATGCAGACTGGGTGGATAAGAATATGATATGGGGATCAAAATGTCATCCTTTCACGTGATATTTTCTTTTTCTTCTTTGCTGTTTGTTGACATGAAAGGATAAATAATGCACATCCTTTCACAAAATGCTGCATCTTCTTGAGTAATGGGGAGAGGAGAGAGATATTATTCCCTTGGTTTGTGAATGGGAGAAAGTGGGCATGCATTTTCCCTGCGAGCCTCATCATCTCCTTTTGCAAACGCATGATATAAAAGTAGTTTTAGAAACAAAGGCTAAATGGCATAAAATCCTTCTAACATTTATCTAAGTAAAAGTAAATCACCCTGGCATTTATGGCATTTATCTCATTAGCAGGAATACCGCTGACTTTCTAAAAGCAGTACTTTTCCGTCTTAAATTTAATTGATTCCAAAATGTTTTTTTATATAAATATTTAATTAAAAAATATTTCTTTTTCTCTATTTCTTATATATTGTTTTTCGATATTACACATATTATTCAAAATTCATTAAGTTTTCTTAAATACCTCCAAACTTATTATATTATATGACTGTTGAGTTTTCTTTTGAATTTAATTTATTTTTTAAATATCAACTTTACACTCGTCATCGTCGTCGTCATCTTCTTCATCGCAACCCGATCAAAACTCATCTTTATCTTCTTTCTTCTAATTACTCTTTAGTTTCATTCATTTTAATTCTCGCCATCTCTTTGTTCTCATACGCTCTTTATTTCTTCACATTTTCTCTTCTCCTCAATTTACTGAAACCCTAATATAAAAAAAGAACCCAAATAAATTCTAATCCCAAAAAAGCTGGAATCATGCAAATTAGAAAAAACCAAATCAAGACAAAATATAACACCTAAATCAATCAAATCTTATAAAAAAAACATAATTCGGTCAAGCAAATTTTGTTTGGGGAATTTGAAAGCATGTAAGAAATAAGAAAGGATTATAAGGGATATTTACAATTTTTTATCGATTTCTGTTAATATTAACCATCATTAAATGATGTTATATTTTTAAAAAAACTTTAAAAATTTTGTGACATTGTAGATAATATCGAAGAATAATAGGGGTATATCAAATTTACAAAGAACTTTAAGTGGTATTTCAAAAAATATTTTAATTAAATATTTAATTGAATGATATTTTTGGAAACAATCAAAGTGGAAGAGGGCAAAGTGATGGCTTTAGAAAGTGGTATTTTGGGCTATTGAGGTAAATGTTAGAAGTATTTCCTGGCATTTAGCAAAAAAAGATATCTCAATTAAAATACATATGAGTTTGCAGCTTTCATTTTTTGACAAAATATTGGGTTTCTTGGAATAAAAGGAAAGCTTATCCATCACCTTCAGTGCATGTGTAATTAATAAGGCTTAATTATTAATTAATTAGGGCTTATTTGGATGACCGAAAGGCTAAACGATTCTGTAAAGACGGAAGTAGACTTGAAGTTATTTCTAAACTATTGTCATGCATGGAAATAGACTTAGAATTTTTTTCTTACCTTCATTTGCAATTATTATTATTAATTTTTTTTGTGTGAAGAAGAAGAAGAAAGAAGATAATTATGAAGCATCTTTTGTGTATTTTCATGAACAAAACAAATGAACAAATATACTTTTTAACAGTAATGCATCGTTATACCCGGAAGTAATAAACAGAAACATTAAACTATTACTTGTTTTTCGTTAGTCATACTTCAAGCTTTCTTTTAACCCAAAACGATAGGAAGTATATATGTCACATAAGATGCACTTCCTCTACAAGCAACTTTCAAACTTTTTTTTTTACGTCAAACTAAACCAAATACTTGAAGTACCAGAAGATATGAAGTTTGTCATGTAAAACAAGCATGGCCTTGCCCTATATTGCCCAAGAACCAGCATTCATAATTGAAACCGTCCATTACGGAGTTCGGCAAATCTCTCCAAATTTTGAAATCAAGATACATATCAAATATCAAATAGCTCTCTTCAAAATTTGGGGGGCAAAAAAGGTATTCGGAGTGGCTGCTGTTACGAGGATAATAACGTCCATGCTATTATATCGGATGGTCCAGATCTATCCAACAAAGAAATGAACGGTCGTGGATTGTGTGAAATAGGGACCCTTTGGTATTGATATATTCTAGATGCTTTGGACATAGGATATTTGGCGAAGATCTCCGCTGCACTTATTTTTCACATGGCAGTGAGTCTTTTTCTGCAAAAAAAAACAAAAAAAAATCTGTGGAGAAAGAGAGATTTAAAATCCCCAGACGACGACTGCTGCGACTGGGTCGGCGTCACATGCAACCCACAAGGCCACGTCAGCGAGTTCTTCATCTCCGGCGACAATGTCTCTGGCGTAATCTCACCCTCGATCGGCGACCTCCCACATTTAACTTTCATGACATTCCACAAGCTCACCAACCTCACCGGCACTATCCCATCCACCATCACCAAACTAACCAAGCTCACTTCCCTCATGCTTGACTGGAACGCCCTTACGGGCCCCGTCCCCGCTTTCCTCTCTCAGCTCCCTTCCTTGGGTTCCTTAAGCCTCGCGTTTAATCAGTTTACCGGCTCGATCCCTGCAACGTTAGGCTCGCTTCCGTTGTTGACTTTTCTAGACTTGTCACGTAACAGACTCTCCGGGCCCATACCCGACTCGCTCGGTGGATTCCCTTCTCAATCAGTTTACCTATACCTGTCACATAACAATATGTCCGGTCCGATTCCGAAGTCGTTCAGTAATGCTAAGTACGAGGTCATAGACCTGTCGCGAAACAAGCTGACAGGAGATGCTTCGATTCTGTTTGGGGTGGACAAGCCCTTGCAGAGATTGGATCTCTCGAGAAACTCGTTTGAGTTTGATTTGACGAACGTCAAGCTGCCCAAAGATATGGTGGCGCTTGATTTGAACCATAATTTGATCTACGGTTCGATCCCGGCTGAATTCACCAAGCCATTCTGGCAGGGTCTGAATGTTTCTTACAATAGGCTTTGCGGTGAGATTCCGGTCGGGGGAACGATCGGTGAGAAGTTCGGAGAAGACGTGTTTGCGCACAACAAGTGTCTCTGCGGACCGCCGTTGTCTGTCCCTTGCAAGTGATAGACTCGAGTGATCATGTGTTGAGATCTAGTGCAAGCGTTACCAGGATCTGTTTTCCCAGTGTCAGCTTCAGTTATGTGTTGTTTTTTTAGCAAAGTATTCGTCGCTTATTTTGAGTGCATTAATGTTGTTTGTTGCTTGTGCTAAATATATGTGCGCATCATATATAGGTTTGAAGATGTTTCGGTCATTCAAATATATAAATAAAGGATCGATTTCTTAAACTTTTCTAAGGGGGTTAAAAAGAGAGAGACGTTATCCTTTCTTTAAAATATTAGATATATATAAATATATATATATATATATTTAAAATATTAGATATATATATATATATATATATATATATATATATATATATATATATATATATATATTTAAAATATTATATATATATATATATATATATATATATATATATATATATTACAGCAACCTAGAGCAAAAGTTGCAATGGTTAACAGATCAGTACCTCAAACGTGAAGAAACACAAAAACCCAAGCTAACAAATTGGAGAGGGGATGGGTTTCATGATGAATGAATATTATATTTGTATCGCCGCTTCCGCTTTCACTTTTGGAATCGTGAGAGCCCGATCCATTAATTTTCCGTAACTCCATTACTCAAATTCTTGTTTTCTTCTTCTTCTACAACAACAACAACAACAACATTCTCGAAGAGTTGTGAGAAAGAGATCTTCCTGCCTTCTGAGAGGAGGAGGAGGAGGAGTAGAAGAAGAGAAATCCCTTGCCGATTGTGTCAATTGCGGTGAGTTCGGCCGGCCACACGTACGAGGGCTGGCTACTTGCAAGGTTGGAGAAATCTGCTGCTGCGACATTTGTGGAAAGTCGGGACATAGATCATACCAGTGCCCTACGAAGGCCGGAGCGGCTCCGGTAAGTTCTAACCTCCCTCGGTTGGCTTGGCTTGGCTGTTTCCATATGTATTTTCACTTTCTATTTTTATTTTCAAAATTTATTATGCAATGCACTATTTACATATGATGCGTGGATATATACAGATCATCCATTCAAACCATCCCTCCAAATTTGTTTGCAGCAGTGTCCTCGCTGATATTGTCATGTAAGTTCAAAACCTGAAGATTAGAAGGAATAGTTCAATAAGATGTTATAAAGAAGGTGTCAAGAGTGAATGACAACAAAATCCTCCCCAGACTTGTTCTTGGCTTACAATCGTACAAAAATTTCTTTCTTTCAAGAACCATTTTAAAAATATTTTTCTTCTTCCTCCCTCCCCCAAACTTGAGTAAGACAGTATTTTCATTAAAATTAAACATTAAAATTCAACATAAGAAGAGGGGAAATATTATTGGTCTACACAAAGTTTTACAAAGGCCAACCATTCAAATATTTTATCAAGGTAACACCATGGCTGGTAAAAAATCATGTAACGGATAGACATGAAGAAGACTCGAAACTGTATAAGAATGGAGCTTGTATCATGTCTCGAGTAGAAAAAACAGAAATGAGAGTAACGATAAGAGATTATGTGGGGGTAAGATAAGCGGTGTAATCGAAAGGTTTTACATTTCGGTTGGTAGAGACGAAAAAGTGAGTGTGAATGAAAACGAGAATTTGAAAGATAAAGAATGGGTTGAATAATCACATTCTTATATGTGATAAGAAGAAGGGGCGGCGGTTCAACTTTTTCGGCCTCAAACAAAGGCGAACGAATTTCCGGTGGAGATTGATTCATCATAGCATCCAAGTCTTCAAGAAACGCGAGTTCTTCGGCGAAAATACTTTCGAAACTTTCATCAATATTCCGAATGATGATCTCATCAGAAAGAAAAGAATAAGTGGAATAGGCAAATTCATTAGGAAGTTTGAAAGTTTCAATGTCAATCTGCTGCGCACTCATATTCAAAACACTCGATTTGTCAGAAATTATGGAGGTTGAAGACTCAAAAAGCTTGTCTCCCTTATTTTTAAAAGAGTCTAACTCGAGTGGTCTTTCAAGAATCATAGAACTCGAAATATTGAAGTGTGGTTCATCAAATCTCGGTGGAAGTGAAAGAAGATGAGAAGAACAACTAAAGAGAATGTGTAATGAAATGGGTAAACGAACATAGGTGTTGAGTATTGTTGAACCAGATGTGGGAGATGAAGGCTGAATATTGTTTTGCATATCGGATAGGTCAGTGATAAGAATAGGATCGGTTAAATGCACAGGAAGATATTCACATTCAATGGAAGGGACATGTTGGGTCGGGAAATCCAACTTATCCAATATAGCGAATCCATCTTCAAAGATATTCTTATCACCGATCTCACTAGCACCTTCAGTCAAATCAAACGAATAGCTCTTTAAAAATTCATCAATTATATTATGCTCAATCGATAGATCACTAGGTTCACTTGATGAAATTGGAAAGTTTGAAATGTCAAGTTTAGTCGAATAAGAATCGGTTTGATTTGGAATGGTGTAAGGCTCTCTCTCACACCCACGATTGGAAAAGTCAAACATGTTATTCTCGGCCATCTTATCAATTAAATTATTAAGCGGTTGATCATCAAATACATTCAGTTGGAATTCAGGATGGAAGGTGTCGAGATAAAAAGAATTAGTTCAGGTTTGACTTGGATGGATCCCCAGTTCTTTCTTACTACTCAATTCCAACTCTACTTCAAGACTAGACATGATTTGTGAAGAAGTTTCAATGAAAGATTATCTTTAAACCGTGGAACTTCCTAATTGATGTTCAGAAGCACTGTCTAGATAAGGTGCAACAGTCGAGTATGGTTGGAATGTGTTTAATTGTTGGTTACGGGTGAGTTCAATGTGTTATGCAATCAAAATAGGTCTATGAATTTCCACATTAGCCTCAAAAGAAGTATCAACATGAGAGGGTGTGAAAGTTTGGTACTGTTGATAAGAGTTAGAAGGGTGTATCTAATTTTCATAAACATGATTAGGATCAACATTGTGATATAGAGAAGATTGAACTTGGTTGAATTGTTGACGACTAGTTTTTGCAATTTGATCAGCAATGGTCACGGATGTAAAAGTTGCCATATTCGCCTCAAAACACGTTTCAACATTTTTATATGGAAATGATTGTAATTGTTGTCCTAACGGTTTCGGAGAAATGAAAGATATGAAACTTTGGCTACGAGCCTTCGCAATATGCTTAGCAATGAACATGGGTTTAAAAGTTTTCTCGCTAACCTTAAAAGGATTATCAACATAAGAAGATGTTGAATTTTGACGCGGTTGATAGGAATTTGAGTGAGGTATCCTGTCACGCCCCGCTTCCCAGTGTACGGCGAAGTGGACGTGACAAGGCCCGCTACGTATGTACTCAGAAGTACATACGCTAAGCGTAACTAAGCAATATAAAATGAATCACAAGAGACGAATAATAGAAATAACAGCAACTTTTATTAATAACATTCTTTATACAATGCATGAAATGAAAATACATCTGAAATGAAAAAAGCAATGCCTAAACAGTGGCATAACAATAAAAGGAAATACTGGAAAGAACAAGATACAATGTCTAGAGCTCTGGGTCTTCCTGGAACTGCTCCAAATCTTCACTTGTGGGCTCGGTCTCAACTTGGTCCAACGTACCTGACGACATTCAAAGAAGAGAGAAATAGAATGTCGTCAGCGAACAGGTCGCTCGGTAAGTCCCAAAGAAGAATGAAGAATGAGAGTGACAGAGTATAGTATTTTCTAAAGTATTGTATTGTAGAATATTATGAAATATTGTTTAACGTAATTGTTTGTAGCTTGGTACAGGAGGATGCCAGTGTATACGAGGGGAGTCTCTATATGCCAGAGACTAAGGGCACGTATAGTACAAGGAACCGTTTATGCCACGGTACAACAGCAACTGAATATAGGTTAGGTGTCTTAATCTGACCACCTCATTCCACTTTTAACATCTTCCGTACCAATCTACCCCTTTAAACCCCGCGATGTCATATTTGTATTGTTATCGTGTAAACTTGTAATGATTGCTTGATTGACTTGATTGACTGACCGAAACCATGATATCAGGAAACGGTTATAACCGTAGAGTCATGTAAATGGAATACTGGGAATCATGTAAAAGGAATATCCATGGTTCGGTTCGGTCAAGTTATATAGATTGTTAACTGGAATCTGGAATTCATGTATTCATCTTGAGTTGGAATATAAAAGAATATAGATTGACTTGAATCACATTCAAGTCAGAAATAGTCATACTCTAACCCGAGTCAGACTACAAGAAGGTAATTTGATGTTCAATAATTGTTAGGGGCCTTATTGTAATTTATAAAACTTGAGGGGGTTTATTGTAAAAATACTATTGTATATTTTTCAAAATACAACTCAAGTATTTAATTATCGTCTTTATGTACATACAACAATTTAATGATCAAGCTAAATATGTATACATGTTCGAATAACATGAAATGAGTCAAGTATATTATTCGAGTAACTACCATAAACAATGCTGTAAAGAAATACTATGTACGACTAATTAATCAAGATGAACGAATGCGAAATATAAACAGAAATATGGCTCTAAATGTTTTGCATGCGTGAGTTCCAGTTTTACCTAAATATGACTACCGGTTTGAGAGATATATATGTTTTCGTATCGTCGCGCAAAACAGATCAGAATCTATTCGGCACCATCACATATTTTTAAAACGCAGTTTGAGTTAATTTGTATCAGGTTTCAGGTTACGAAAATTATTAGAAAATTGTAGGTATTTCGATGTACTTATCGAAAACACCAAGATTCATACGATTTGGATTTATGAAGCTCTAGTTATGATCATTTTAATATCAGCATTTAAAACAGAAATTCAGATTTCTGGACAGCAACTATATATTGTATTGTAAAGCCTATATCAGGTTGTTTCATGCATTCCTAAGTAATATAATATACAGAAAATTATATTTCTATCAATGGTGCATCTACACATCTAAATTTTGTCACAAACGGATATCGGGTGTTCGAGTTATGTCCAATTTAAAAACAATGTGCGAATCAGGACAGATTCTGTCCAGATCCGTCACTTAATATTGTAATGCAGTTTTCTTTATCTTAGGTAGGTTTTCAGTAAAACTATAAAACTAATAAAATCTATATCATTCGATGTAGATATCAAAAACATCTGAGTTTTCTCAATTTGGATACCGGTATACCAAGTTATGTGTCCTAGAAATTGACCGATAGCTGCAGTTTTCTGTTTTACGATCAGTGAATAAATACGATGTAATTCACAAACCGTTATGCGGATTGATCTAAAATTTTTACAGCATGTATAAAATAATATAATCTATCATATGTAAATTCCATGAAATTTTCAGAAGTAAAAATTAATGTCTAAAAATTATTTTAAACCTAAAGGTATTGATGTGTATACTAAAATCGGCAAAAAGATTAACTAGTATTTTTATGCAAGCTTTATCCTTTCTTTTAATAACCAAACCGATTCCATGAGATATCGTAGATATATTATGGATTGAAATCTATGTTCTCACAACTTGTAATAAACATTCATAATCATGAAGAAAGAATTAAAAATACTTTAATTTGAACAAGAGATAATAAGATATTATTAAACCATATAGAATCATATATATCTAAACTTATGTATATGTATATGTATATGTTTATGTGTGTCTTCTCTTATGGATTATGATATGAAAAGAATAGGGGGTTCACGATGCATGACAAGAGGAAAAAAAAGAGATGGGGGGAAAGGAGAGAGAAGGGACTTACATGCACAAGCCGGTATTGTCACCGGGCTTGTCTATCCGCCGATAGCCTCGCGTTACTAGCGAGACCTTCTTGAAGACTTCTTCATGTTCTTCTTCTTGTCATCTTGGTGAAGAGGAAGAAGTGAGAGATAGAAAAATATGAGGAAGGAAAAGATAGAGGAGGACAAATAAAGATGTTGTAATGGTGAATAATAATATATGCATTTAACATGAGAATTAAAAGAGAAATGAAAGGTCACCATTCAATTTGGAAATGAAAGGTCTCATTTGTAGGTTATGAGAAGAATAAAAAAATGATAAAAATAATTGCAAGAATGGGGATTTGAACATGCGACTTATGGAATAATAATGCAAGGACTTAACCAATGAGCTATAAAGTTGTTCATGCATATATTTAATTAGAATTAAATATATGATGTTGCTTAAAAAGAAAATGGGCTTTTTAGATGGGCTGTGGAGAATAAGAATAATGGATTTGGGTTAAATATTTATGAAAGGAAAAAATAAGAATGAGAAGTTAAAAACTTAAATATAAGAAAAAGAAATTGTACCTAGAAAAAAATACATAATAGATTGAGGAATAAAATAATAATAAATTTAATAGAAAGAGGAAAACACCAAGTACAAATAAATACGGTATATTTTTGAAGAGGGATAATACAAATGTATAAAGATTTTGGGGTCATTACATTCTACCCTCCTTAAAAATAATTTCGTCCTCGAAATTTGTAAAAGGAAAGTGTAACAGTTTCAAAACAATTTGGTGATTGTGAGTGAAAGAATAGGGTTAGGATAGATTCAACGGATGATAAGATTCAAGGAATATGAAATGGTAAGATTCAAGGAACATGATTGTAAAGAATATTTTAGTTGTTGTTTCTTGTGTTTTATATTGCTTAGGGTTCCATACAGCTCTGACCTGCATGGGCCACCAACAAAACCTGTCACGCCCCGCTTCCCAGTGTACGGCGAAGTGGACGTGACAAGGCCCGCTACGTATGTACTCAGAAGTACATACGCTAAGCGTAACTAAGCAATATAAAATGAATCACAAGAGACGAATAATAGAAATAACAGCAACTTTTATTAATAACATTCTTTATACAATGCATGAAATGAAAATACATCTGAAATGAAAAAAGCAATGCCTAAACAGTGGCATAACAATAAAAGGAAATACTGGAAAAAACAAGATACAATGTCTAGAGCTCTGGGTCTTCCTGGAACTGCTCCAAATCTTCACTTGTGGGCTCGGTCTCAACTTGGTCCAACGTACCTGACGACATTCAAAGAAGAGAGAAATAGAATGTCGTCAGCGAACAGGTCGCTCCGTAAGTCCCAAAGAAGAATGAAGAATGAGAGTGACAGAGTATAGTATTTTCTAAAGTATTGTATTGTAGAATATTATGAAATATTGTTTAACGTAATTGTTTGTAGCTTGGTACAGGAGGATGCCAGTGTATACGAGGGGAGTCTCTATATGCCAGAGACTAAGGGCACGTATAGTACAAGGAACCGTTTATGCCACGGTACAACAGCAACTGAATATAGGTTAGGTGTCTTAATCTGACCACCTCATTCCACTTTTAACATCTTCCGTACCAATCTACCCCTTTAAACCCCGCGATGTCATATTTGTATTGTTATCCTGTAAACTTGTAATGATTGCTTGATTGACTTGATTGACTGACCGAAACCATGATATCAGGAAACGGTTATAACCGTAGAGTCATGTAAATGGAATACTGGGAATCATGTAAAAGGAATATCCATGGTTCGGTTCGGTCAAGTTATATAGATTGTTAACTGGAATCTGGAATTCATGTATTCATCTTGAGTTGGAATATAAAAGAATATAGATTGACTTGAATCACATTCAAGTCAGAAATAGTCATACTCTAACCCGAGTCAGACTACAAGAAGGTAATTTGATGTTCAATAATTGTTAGGGGCCTTATTGTAATTTATAAAACTTGAGGGGGTTTATTGTAAAAATACTATTGTATATTTTTCAAAATACAACTCAAGTATTTAATTATCGTCTTTATGTACATACAACAATTTAATGATCAAGCTAAATATGTATACATGTTCGAATAACATGAAATGAGTCAAGTATATTATTCGAGTAACTACCATAAACAATGCTGTAAAGAAATATTATGTACGACTAATTAATCAAGTTGAACGAATGCGAAATATAAACAGAAATATGGCTCTAAATGTTTTGCATGCGTGAGTTCCAGTTTTACCTAAATATGACTACCGGTTTGAGAGATATATATGTTTTCGTATCGTCGCGCAAAACAGATCAGAATCTATTCGGCACCGTCACATATTTTTAAAACGCAGTTTGAGTTAATTTGTATCAGGTTTCAGGTTACGAAAATTATTAGAAAATTGTAGGTATTTCGATGTACTTATCGAAAACACTAAGATTCATACGATTTGGATTTATGAAGCTCTAGTTATGATCATTTTAATATCAGCATTTAAAACAGAAATTCAGATTTCTGGACAGCAACTATATATTGTATTGTAAAGCCTATATCAGGTTGTTTCATGCATTCCTAAGTAATATAATATACAGAAAATTATATTTCTATCAATGGTGCATCTACACATCTAAATTTTGTCACAAACGGATATCGGGTGTTCGAGTTATGTCCAATTTAAAATCAATGTGCGAATCAGGACAGATTCTGTCCAGATCCGTCACTTAATATTGTAATGCAGTTTTCTTTATCTTAGGTAGGTTTTCAGTAAAACTATAAAACTAATAAAATCTATATCATTCGATGTAGATATCAAAAACATCTGAGTTTGCTCAATTTGGATACCGGTATACCAAGTTATGTGTCCTAGAAATTGACCGATAGCTGCAGTTTTCTGTTTTACGATCAGTGAATAAATACTATGTAATTCACAAACCGTTATGCGGATCGATCTAAAATTTTTACAGCATGTATAAAATAATATAATCTATCATATGTAAATTCCATGAAATTTTCAGAAGTAAAAATTAATGTCTAAAAATTATTTTAAACCTAAAGGTATTGATGTGTATACTAAAATCGGCAAAAAGATTAACTAGTATTTTTATGCAAGCTTTATCCTTTCTTTTAATAACCAAACCGATTCCATGAGATATCGTAGATATATTATGGATTGAAATCTATGTTCTCACAACTTGTAATAAACATTCATAATCATGAAGAAAGAATTAAAAATACTTTAATTTGAACAAGAGATAATAAGATATTATTAAACCATATAGAATCATATATATCTAAACTTATGTATATGTATATGTATATGTTTATGTGTATCTTCTCTTATGGATTATGATATGAAAAGAATAAGGGGTTTACGATGCATGACAAGAGGAAAAAAAAAGAGATGGGGGGAAAGGAGAGAGAAGGGACTTACATGCACAAGCCGGTATTGTCACCGGGCTTGTCTATCCGCCGATAGCCTCGCGTTACTAGCGAGACCTTCTTGAAGACTTCTTCATGTTCTTCTTCTTGTCATCTTGGTGAAGAGAAAGAAGTGAGAGATAGAAAAATATGAGGAAGGAAAAGATAGAGGAGGACAAATAAAGATGTTGTAATGGTGAATAATAATATATGCATTTAACATGAGAATTAAAAGAGAAATGAAAGGTCACCATTCAATTTGGAAATGAAAGGTCTCATTTGTAGGTTATGAGAAGAATAAAAAATGATAAAAATAATTGCAAGAATGGAGATTTGAACATGCGACTTATGGAATAATAATGCAAGGACTTAACCAATGAACTATAAAGTTGTTCATGCATATATTTAATTAGAATTAAATATATGATGTTGCTTAAAAAGAAAATGGGCTTTTTAGATGGGCTGTGGAGAATAAGAATAATGGATTTGGGTTAAATATTTATGAAAGGAAAAAATAAGAATGAGAAGTTAAAAACTTAAATATAAGAAAAAGAAATTGTACCTAGAAAAAAATACATAATAGATTGAGGAATAAAATAATAATAAATTTAATAGAAAGAGGAAAACACCAAGTACAAATAAATACGGTATATTTTTGAAGAGGGATAATACAAATGTATAAAGATTTTGGGGTCATTACATTATCCCTCTTCAAAAATATACCGTATTTATTTGTACTTGGTGTTTTCCTCTTTCTATTAAATTTATTATTATTTTATTCCTCAATCTATTATGTATTTTTTTCTAGGTACAATTTCTTTTTCTTATATTTAAGTTTTTAACTTCTAATTCTTATTTTTTCCTTTCATAAATATTTAACCCAAATCCATTATTCTTATTCTCCACAGCCCATCTAAAAAGCCCATTTTCTTTTTAAGCAACATCATATATTTAATTCTAATTAAATATATGCATGAACAACTTTATAGCTCATTGGTTAAGTCCTTGCATTATTATTCCATAAGTTGCATGTTCAAATCCCCATTCTTGCAATTATTTTTATCATATTTTTATTCTTCTCATAACCTACAAATGAGACCTTTCATTTCCAAATTGAATGGTGACCTTTCATTTCTCTTTTAATTCTCATGTTAAATGCATATATTATTATTCACCATTACAACATCTTTATTTGTCCTCCTCTATCTTTTCCTTCCTCATATTTTTCTATCTCTCACTTCTTCCTCTTCACCAAGATGACAAGAAGAAGAACATGAAGAAGTCTTCAAGAAGGTCTCGCTAGTAACGCGAGGCTATCGGCGGATAAACAAGCCCGGTGACAATACCGGCTTGTGCATGTAAGTCCCTTCTCTTTCCTTTCCCCTCACCTCTATTTTTTTCCTCTTGTCATGCATCGTGAACCCCCTATTCTTTTCATATCATAATCCATAAGAGAAGACACACATAAACATATACATATACATATTCATAAGTTTAGATATATATGATTCTATATGGTTTAATAATATCTTATTATCTCTTGTTCAAATTAAAGTATTTTTAATTCTTTCTTCATGATTATGAATGTTTATTACAAGTTGTGAGAACATAGATTTCAATCCATAATATATCTACGATATCTCATGGAATCGGTTTGGTTATTAAAAGAAAGGATAAAGCTTGCATAAAAATACTAGTTAATCTTTTTGCCGATTTTAGTATACACATCAATACCTTTAGCTTTAAAATAATTTTTAGACATTAATTTTTACTTCTGAAAATTTCATGGAATTTACATATGATAGATTATATTATTTTATACATGCTGTAAAAATTTTAGATCGATCCGCATAACGGTTTGTGAATTACATCGTATTTATTCACTGATCGTAAAACAGAAAACTGCAGCTATCGGTCAACTTCTAGGACATGTAACTTGGTATACCGGTATCCAAATTGAGCAAACTCAGATGTTTTTGATATCTACATCGAATGATCTAGATTTTATTAGTTTTATAGTCTTACTGAAAACCCATCTAAGATAAAGAAAACTGCATTACACAAAACCTGTCACGCCCCGCTTCCCAGTGTACGGCGAAGTGGTCGTGACGAGGCCCGCTACGTATGTACTCAGAAGTACATACGCTAAGCGTAACTAAGCAATATAAAATAATCACAAGAGACAAATGAGATTGAGATAACAGCAACTTTTATTAATAACATTCTTTGTACAATGCATGAAATGAAAATACAACTGGAATGAAAAAGCAATGCCTAAACAGTGGCATAATAATAATAAAAGGAAGTACTGGGAAGAACAAGTACAAAGTCTAGAGCTCTGGGTCTTCCTGGAATTTCTCCAAATCTTCACTTGTAGGCTCGGTCTCAACTTGGTCCAACGCACCTGACGACATTCAAAGAAGAGAGAAATAGAATGTCGTCAGCGAACAGGTCGCTCGGTAAGTCCCAAAGAAGAATGAAGAATGAGAGTGACAGAGTATAGTATTTTCTAAAGTATTGTATTGTAGTAAATTGTGGAATATTGTTTAACGATGTTGTTTGTAGCTTGGTACAGAAAGATGCCAGTGTATACGAGGGGAGTCTCTATATGCCAGAGACTAAGGGCACGTATAGTACAAGGAACCGTTTATGCCACGGTACAACAGCAACTGAATATAGGTTAGGTGTCTTAATCTGACCACCTCATTCCACTTTTAACATCTTCCGTACCAATCTACCCCTTTAAACCCCGCGATGTCATATTTGTATTGTTATCTTGTAAACTTGTAATGATTGCTTGATTGACTTGATTGACTGACCGAAACCATGATATCAGGAAACGGTTATAACCGTAGAGTCATGTAAATGGAATACTGGGAATCATGTAAAAGGAATATCCATGGTTCGGTTCGGTCAAGTTATATAGATTGTTAACTGGAATCTGGAATTCATGTATTCATCTTGAGTTGGAATATAAAAGAATATAGATTGACTTGAATCACATTCAAGTCAGAAATAGTCATACTCTAACCCGAGTCAGACTACAAGAAGGTAATTTGATGTTCAATAATTGTTAGGGGCCTTATTGTAATTTATAAAACTTGAGGGGGTTTATTGTAAAAATACTATTGTATATTTTTCAAAATACAACTCAAGTATTTAATTATCGTCTTTATGTACATACAACAATTTAATGATCAAGCTAAATATGTATACATGTTCGAATAACATGAAATGAGTCAAGTATATTATTCGAGTAACTACCATAAACAATGCTGTAAAGAAATATTATGTACGACTAATTAATCAAGTTGAACGAATGCGAAATATAAACAGAAATATGGATCTAAATGTTTTGCATGCGTTAGTTCCAGTTTTACCTAAATATGACTACCGGTTTGAGAGATATATATGTTTTCGTATCGTCGCGCAAAACAGATCAGAATCTATTCGGCACCGTCACATATTTTTAAAACGCAGTTTAAGTTAATTTCTATCGGGTTTTAGGTTACGAAGCTTATTATAAAATTGTAGGTATTTCTATGTAATTATCCAAAACACCAAGATTCACATGATTTGGATTTCTGAAGCTCTAGTTATGATCATTTTAATATCAGCATTTAAAACAGAAATTCAGATTTCTGGACAGCAACTATATATTCTATTGCAAAGCCTATATCAGGTTGTTTCATTCATTCCTAAGTAATATAATATACAGAAAATTATAGTTCTATCAATGGTGCATTTACACATCTAAATTTTGTCACAAACGGACATCGGGTGTTCGAGTTATGTCCAATTTAAAAACAGTGTGCGAATCGGAATAGATTCTGTCCAGATCCGTCACTTAATATTGTAATGCAGTTTTCTTTATCTTAGATAGGTTTTCGGTAAAACTATAGAACTAAGAAAATCTAGATAATTCGATGTAGATATCAAAAACACCTGAGTTTGCTCTATTTGGATACTGGTATACCAAGTTATGTATCCTAGAAATTGACCGATAGCTGCAGTTTTCTGTTTTACGATCAGTGAATAAATCAAGTTTATAAATTACCCTAAGGACCCTAACAATTATAAGACCACGATTCATAATTCTGATTGTCTGACTCGGTTTTGAGTCTGATTAATTTGACTTGAATATGATTCAAGTCAACCTATAATCTACAAGATTCCAATTCAAAATGAACACATGAATCCATGAATACAATTATCAATTTATACAATTTGGCTGAACCGAACCATGGATATATTCCTTTTACATGATTCTCAGTATTCCATTTACATGACTCTACGGTTACAACCGTTTCCTGATATCATGGTTTCGGTCAGTCAGTCAATCAATTATACAATCAATACAATTTACAAGACAAACAATACAATCAAAACACTACGGGGTTTAAGGGGTAGATTGGTATGGAAGGTGTTAAAGGTGGCACGAGACGGTAAGATTAATACACCTAACCTGAATCCAATTGCCGTTGTTCCGGGTTGTATAACGGAGCCTTGTACTTCCATTTGCCCTGATCTCTAGCATATAGAGATCCCTCTCGTATACACTGGCATCCTTCTGTACCAAGCTACAAAACTTGAATATGTTTCAAGTCAATCTATATTCTTTTATATTCTAACTCAACATGAATACATGAATTCCAGATCCAGTTAACAATCTGTTTGAATGAACCGAACCATGGATATTCCTTTTACATGATTTCCAGTATTCCATTTACATGACTCTACGGTTATAACCGTTTCCTGATATCATGGTTTCGGTTAGTCAATCAGTAAATCAGTCAATCAGTCAATCAGTCAATCAAGTCAATCAAAGTCAATCAAGCAATCATTACAAGTTTACAAGATAACAATACAAATATGACATCGCGGGGTTTAAAGGGGTAGATTGGTACGGAAGATGTTAAAAGTGGAATGAGGTGGTCAGATTAAGACACCTAACCTATATTCAGTTGCTGTTGTACCGTGGCATAAACGGTTCCTTGTACTATACGTGCCCTTAGTCTCTGGCATATAGAGACTCCCCTCGTATACACTGGCATCTTTCTGTACCAAGCTACAAACAATATCGTTAAACAATATTCCACAATTTACTACAATACAATACTTTAGAAAATACTATACTCTGTCACTCTCATTCTTCATTCTTCTTTGGGACTTACCGAGCGACCTGTTCGCTGACGACATTCTATTTCTCTCTTCTTTGAATGTCGTCAGGTGCGTTGGACCAAGTTGAGACCGAGCCTACAAGTGAAGATTTGGAGAAATTCCAGGAAGACCCAGAGCTCTAGACTTTGTACTTGTTCTTCCCAGTACTTCCTTTTATTATTATTATGCCACTGTTTAGGCATTGCTTTTTCATTCCAGTTGTATTTTCATTTCATGCATTGTACAAAGAATGTTATTAATAAAAGTTGCTGTTATTTCAATTTCATTTGTCTCTTGTGATTATTTTATATTGCTTAGTTACGCTTAGCGTATGTACTTTTGAGTACATACGTAGCGGGCCTTGTCACGTCCACTTCGCCGTACACTGGAAAGCGGGGCGTGACAGATAATACAAATGTATAAAGATTTTGGGGTCATTACATATCCAACTGTTATTTCTAGAGTGTTCTATCCTATCCCTCAAAGAAATGGTGGAGTTGGAGGTTCTAACAAAACAATAACGATATAAAAAATATCTGGTTGTGTATACTAAATCTCGCCAAGTGTGGGTCGGTTTGGGTTGCCCATCATAAGAGAATGAAAAGAAAAGAGGGTGAAACGGTAAATTTTTAAGCTTTTTTTTTTGGATTTTTGAAAAAAAAATTTGCATGGAAAGAGGGACTCGACTCAACCAAACTCAAACGTGCACAAATAATCCATAGACCTAGGGTCACCTAGGTCAAATCAATAGACTGCTCCTAGACTTCCAAAGGACAAGACGCAGGATAAATCCTCTATCACCTCCTTATCAATCTTGCAGCTAGATAAGTGTCGGGTAATGTCACGCCCCGCTTCCCAGAGTACGCAAGATTGGGCACGTGACATAGCCAACCATGCTAGCTGTGGGTAGGAAGTATCCATCCACAGTCACATTACGGTTGTAGAGATATCAAGAACAAGATAAATAAACTAATCTAGCACATGTCCAAATCCATAATAACAGAGTCAATAAACAATAAATGCGGAAGCAAATGATCCAATACAATAAATAAACAGTATGTCCCATAATGCGAGCTCACATCTGGAAATGAAATGAAATAAATAAACTAATCACTAAGGACTCACAGTTCAGCCTGCTGGCTGAAGTACTCCTGCTCGGTCGTCGACAGTGGTAAGGGATCTGGGCCATGCAAAACCCAGACGTCAGCGCGTCATGTCAACCAAATAATATAATATAAACATGGTAATAAGCAATGCAGGTTTGAACATGAATAAAGCAGTACTAAGAAATAACAGTGCAGGGTAATGTGCAGGGGTAACTAAACCGTCTTATCAGGTTTCTACTCTATAGTCTTTGAAATCAATTGATGAATCGTCGATGTAACTCAATAGTATCCCGTGCGTGCCCGGGACCACGGTCAAGACCCTCGGGGCTGAATCCGAGACGTGCCGCTAGGCAGTAATAGGTAGCAGGATAGGCGAGTGATGTCAGCATCATCACTCCGGGGCTGGCCGAGCCCGTAAGACTGATCAGAACAGGTATCGAACTGTTGAGTTACAAGTCGGTTTCACCTTTGATTTCCCCATACCCCCAAGTTATGTATGTCAGGTCAAGTATTCAGTAATCAGGGACTAATGCCAACACAAGATCAGGTAAAAGCAGGTCTGTCTGGATAGACAACAGGAATGGTCCATGAGGACCCCAAGTCAGGTTTGTCGGCATTAGACATGAGATCATGAAATAAGTCAGGTCGTAGTACAATAGGTTGAGTCGGTATGTACAGGGTGTCATGTCCGGTGCATCAGTATGTAAACATGTGTCAGGTGTAGCAGGGTCGGGTCAATATGTAATGTAATCGAGTATGTGGTCTCAACAGGTATACAATCGAATAAGTAACAGCAGCAAGAATTTGAAGTAAACAGCAATAATAGTCACTTAATCACAATGGTGCTTTGTATTATCTTTATTAACAGGTTCAAGCACCCTTGGGGTGCAATAGTCACAAGGTGAAACAATATCAACAACATAAAGTAATGAAGCTACATGAATTTATGACTAAAGCATAAATAATTGTCTCATGGATGATTTAACGAATAAAGCAAGGACGATCTAATTGGTTCAGTTAGTTAAAGTATGGATTGATAGTAGACCGATTAATTACAAGAAACTACTATAATGATTCAATGTTAAAGATACTTGCAACCGTCAATTCTAAGTTATACCAATTATCGATATTACCATCAACTGTGTGGTTAAATTAAGTAATGTGATAATTAAATGTATAGCAAGACTTGATCTTGTATTAGCATGTTAGAGCAAGTATTCGGATACTTGCCTCGACGGTTTCGCAAACCGGAAAGCACGGATGCAATGTCGGCGGAAAACACGAGACGGGTGCACGGGCCACGGATCGAGTCCTAACAGCGAACAGCGGGACCACACGGACCAGAGTATTTCGCTGGAAAGTCGGGTCCAAACGACGGCACGGCCGGAATCCGGCGAAAGTCAAAAGGCGACGAAGTTAGCAAAACATACGATATACGTATATCAAAGATCAGCGGGGGGATTTAGCACGAATGGAAAGATAAAGGGGTGCTTACAGGGAAGGACCCGGGGCAACCACGACAGGTTCGACGGCGAGGGGCGCGCCGGCGGCGAACAGGGAAACACGGCTGGCTGAAATGGCTGGAGTTCGCTGGAATGGGATGGTGCTGCGCGTAGGGGAGGTCCTGGCCTGATCTGGATCGTAGGGGAGAAGAAGAGGTGGTCGTCGGTGTGCTGACGACGACGAGGGGTCGACGGTGTCCCTTTTCCGGGGAACCAGAGGGTTAGGTGATGGGGGATTGGGCTCGGGTTGGTGGTGGTCCGGCGAGGGGAGGAGGAAGAAGACGACGAGGTCGGGACGAGGATGAAGGGAGGAAGGCCTTGGCGTCGTCGGCGATGGGAGGCGGCGGCGACGGCGAGATCTGCCGCTGGTGGTGGCGTCGGGGGTTGGGTTGCAGGCGCGGAAGGAGGGAGAAGAGGAGGACGTCGAGCAGTCGAGGCTGAGGAGGCGAGGACGGCGACGGCGAGGTCGCGGGGAGGTCGACGGGGAGGGCACGACGAAGCTAGGGTTAGGGTTCGGTGAGGTTTCGTCGATGGAGTTTTCTCGTGGGGGTTGAGAATGAGGAACAGTGGGGGAAATATATAAAATAGAGAGAGAGGGGGGGTTTGTTAGAGAGAGAGAGAGAAGGAGATTAGAGAGAGATAGAGAGAGACGGAGAGAGAGAGAGAGGAAGGTGGGGCCCACGAGGGATTTAAATCCCTCGTGATTGGCTGGAACGTAAAAGGAATTTAAAAAGATAAAGATTAATAGAGATTTAGAAGGATATAGTAACGGATTAGGGATTTTAAAATATATTATAGTTTTATAATATTTAATTAAATGGGCATTTTCGGCGCTAAATGAAACATTTCCAAATCGCGCCCGGGTTGCGCCCAAATGTTTCAAATTCAAATTATAGGATTTTAAACGAGTTCCAAATTTTGAAAAGAGGTGTTTAATGATTAAAATGCATGCCCCCAAGTCGGACACTTGTACGCGCGCGTAGTCGTCCAAACTTGCCCGTTTCGCCGAACGGGATAAAATCTCGACGCGCGGACGCTACCACGCGACTAGTGGCGACGAGTAGGCCAACATGGATATTTTTAATTTCATTTTAGGTGTTAAAATTTGTTATATGCCAAAATGACTTAACCGGTTAAAATTTAGCAAAAAGCACCAAACAACCAGGATAACTGAAATGAGCAATGTATAACACTCAACTAGTAATAGAAATAGTATTATTGGGCTCGGACGTTACAGGTAAGTAGGAGGTATCTGCTATACAAATCACCGAAATATCGGGCATAATTAAGTAAACCGCTTTTCTTAGTCACACTTGCCTTAGACACCACAAGAGAAATGTGGATAAGCAACAGATTACCCATGGCCCTCTTTTGTCCTGATTGAGCGTGATTGTCCTTAGAGCCTTGGTATATATATTTTTTATTAATGTAGGGTGATGCGTATGCTCGTTTGTGATTTGTGGGGCCTAGGAAGGGTGATGAAATTCCCATCTAATCTGAATTTGGCTTTCTTACCCTTTAATGTCCATTTTAAATATGTTAAACAAACTAAAATCTAAAACACACAAAAAAAGATTTTTAGCGGCGCTGTTTGCAAAGAATTCTGTAGGTAAAAACAGTTTATTAGAGTTTTATAGGAGAGGAATACAATAGGAGAATACCAGAGAAATTTGGGGGCCCAACTCCCTACAATGGCCGCGCTTCCGCCGCCAAGAGCTATGTTTGGCCATGGTTCTGCCGTTGTATAATGAGTTCTCCCCTCCAAACTTCTTCACAACACTCCAATGCTCCTCTGGTCTAATTTGAAAGTCTTTGAATCTCTATTGGTTCACTTCAATTACTTCAGATTTCCTTGCAAAACTCGCACAAGAATCGTTAAAAACACAAAATGAGGTTTTGGTTCTCTTTCATTTTTATGTTTCTAGTTTTTATTAGAAATCAACCCGAATAATAAGAAAAATATTACGACCGTGTCTCCGGCAAGGGTGCCATTTGATTGGTTCGTGAAAAGTGTGTTTATGAGTGTTCTAAATATCGCAATCAATAACGATGTTGTAATAGCTAGTCGCTAGTGAGTACGGGTCGTCCGTACAGAAACTGTGGGCTGCTTTTCTTATTTTAGACGAGTTAATAGAATAAAGGTGGAATTGTTATCTATTACTGAGAAGGTTTGAAAAGTTTATAATAGAAGGGCTTGTAGGGTTTATAAGATTTAGTAGTTAATGGAAGGAGTTTTAAAAAAAAATCTTTTTATTTTTAATTATTTAATACTTGAGAAATGGCGATGAATGGGGATTATAGCTCTTGAAGGTAATTAGAGTTTCCCTCTACTAACCCTTATCCTTCCATTGATCCCTATTTGTCTCAAGCCCTTAACAAAACAATTATTAACGAATCTTAAATCGTGGTCATGACTATCATGAATTAATAGCATGCCCGATAAGAGGGTTAATATTCATTTTGTTAAAATTTTTAAAAAGAATTTAAGAGATGTTGTTCATCTATTATTCTATCCAATCCTACAAACCCTAACAAGAAAGAATTTACTCGCTCATTAGGATAAACGAAATAAAAGAAAGGTTAAAGATAATGAAACCCATAATTAAAATTAAAAATACAGAAAGTAAATGCAGAAAGTAAATACGTAAAGTAAATGCTACAAAATTAAAAGAAAGAACTATCTTTTATTGAATAGCTATTGCATTACAAAAGTTGCTCGCTGAAAACCAAATTACAAAACCCTAGTTTTCTATAGATTGCTTGGTTGGTAGATCAGTCGATTTTTCGATAGATAGTTCGATGATTCTAGATAGATGGCTCTCGATCCTTTATATAGGCTCTGTAACTTGAAACCTTAGACGTCATATTGAAGTGTGTGAAATTACGATCAAACACCTGATTTTTCACATCCTACGGCCATCATAAGACCGCGCAACCGCTGCCCTAAGCCCTTATTGGTCGCGGATTCGCCGCCCCTTGGTGGGTTTGAGCTTCCAAATTCTTCGTGCCTTTTTCTATCGATATTTTGAGATCCTTCTGATAAAATATTATGAAAATATATCTCTTACTCTCCGCCGTTGCAAGATTCATCAATTTGCTCTAACATTCGGCAAATTTGGTTTGGTGAATCGATTTACTGTGGATTTTCGACTTGTATTTCAGGCCTGAGCTGATCTTATTATAATACCTGCACAATATCTCAAATCCAATTGTTAGTAGTATATATTTTATTTGTGATATTATTTCAACCAACTAATTGATATGATATCTTAATAATATTGGTTAGAATTATTTGATATGATATGCATATTTTAATAATAAATAATCTCATGGATATTTCATTTAAATATGATATGCATATATTTCCCTAATTATATTAATTATAAATGAAGAAACATATGACAATAATCTTTTTTACAAATAAATCCACATATGTTCTTTATTTACAATTAACACTTTTTAATAGTTAATGATAATAGGATAAATATTCATACAAATGTGCAATAAATTTGACTGATCAGCTCTACGGGAGTTTTGACAAATTTGCTTGTTTATCTTCTATTCGTTCAATACCTGGGTAGCCGTTACGTCCAGCTAGTACCGCTGACGGCTTGTGGGTGTTTGATGTGATCGTTACCTACTGCTAACGTATTTGCGAGTCTTTAGAATCTCTTATAGAGGTTTCCTAGCTTAAGCGAAACGAAATAGAGCATGTATAGACATATGTGTAGGAGCTTGATTGAATATATGTATATGGTACCATATTCTAATCTAGCGTTTTTGATATTAGCCGGATTATATATGATATATCCAGATTATTGAATCAAGTGTTTATTTAATAATTTGATATATATATATATATATATGTATGTGTGTGTGTGTGTCTATATATATATATATATATATATATATATAATGCTCACTTTAAATTATTTTATACTCTTTATATGTTATTTATATTTGATATAAACAACATATAAATTTGTGTATCGTGGTTGATGATACATGGAACTTGGATGTATGAGAATTACATTGTGGGTTAAGGATAAAACAAAAGGACTTCTCATTTGAATTAATATAAAAGAACAATGAGTCATTACTTTAGCATGTTGTAAAACCTTGGAGGTACATGACTCATTATTTTTCTTTGTCTATAGTTCATATAAGTTAATTCTTTACAGTTATCCTCACAACACAATCTTATCCTCAAGGTGCATTCTGTCAAGTCCAAGTTCTTCTTCTTCTTCAACTCCTCTCTAGTTTTTCTAAATTGAGAAAAAGAAAAGAAAGTTTTTTTGTGAACAAAATCCCTACTTCATCAACCAACATTACTCTAAATTAGTATGGGTTGTTCTCTTCACTAATTCATAAATTAGTGAAGTGTGAGCTTGAGTGTGAGAAATTTCGAGGTGGATCATTTTCGACGACGAAGATTTCGAGCAAGCTCGTTCCATCCTTCAACTGGAGTCAAAAAGAAGTTCTAGGACTACTACTTAGAGATTTTGAAATGAAGAAATAGACTACAAAGGTTGTAGCCTCTCTTCACTTAGTTAAATTCTTGTTTGGCTTTGCTTTGAAAACCTAATCTCTAGCTCGATTCTTATTTAGTAGACTTAGCCCTCTAGTTTTTTAAAATTGCTTACTTACTTCTGTTAAAACCCTTGTAGAGGTGCTAAGACATACTTTCATGGTATCAGAGCCAAACTAGAGTATTAGGAGATGCTTAAACGAAATTAAAGTGTTCGATCAACGTTTTAAACTCTGTACAATTCTTTTCTCTGTCCATTTTTCCAAACCGTGACTTTTCAAGATAAAAAATTCTCAGAAAATTCAGCAGGCTTTTTTATGAAGGCACAAGAAATACGAGCATATAATTCTACCGAGTGACGGCGGAACCGCCGTCTAGACCATGCTATGGCCGCCAATCCGCCGCGCATTTGTGGAGTTAGAACTCTAATTATCTTGTATTGCTTCATTTTCACTTTTTGGATTTTCTAGATATTTTTTATGAGTCTCAAGTGGTTGAGGTCTCTGTAAATTGTTATTGATTGAAATATCGATCGAAATGTTAACATTGTCTAAATTGTTTTGATTATGTGATACATTGGTTAGAATCCACATTAATTAGTTTTGTGAAAACTAGTTATCGATTAGTAAATCTCACATTTTGGCCTTATTTGATGGATTAGCACGGAGTTTGGATTTGGATCGAAACTTCGTCGTAATCTCGTATCGTACGCGAATACTCACCGGGAGAAACTAGCAGAGAGCCATACCCCTTTTCCCCAACCAACTGACTATAGGAGAATCCTATGCCCAAGAGCATCCACTCGTGTGCTCGCATCCACGGTGTTCCGCCCAAGTCCACTTAGTTGACGATCTCGGAGGTGCGGCCATCCACTAAAGTTCCCGACGAGCCTTCGATCTTTTAACCGGGAATCCTGTTGAATTGCCCGGCTATAAATTTGAAAATTGTTTTCAATTCGAGGCTTAAATGTAAGGTTTATAGCATTAGACATGAAATACGGAATATGTGATAATCCGGGTTTATGGGGCAATGGTTGATCCCACAGCCATTGGTGTTTGACATCAAAGATTGTATATATGTGTGCTCATTGGAGAATGAGTACACCGAGTAGGACTCGCCGAGAACTCCTGGATGGTACCATACCTATTGTCGGATATCAGTTCTCTGGTGACACTTGTATAGGTTAGTCTGTAGAGCCGAGATCGTTATAGAGTCTTGTGTGGTTCCCAATGTACTTTGATTTTCACCCTACCACGGCTCTACTGAGTCGTGCAAACAGATGGTTTTTTGGAACAGTCCCGAGTCATATGGAGGCAGTAAGCGATAGGAGGAGTTTTGTCTCTCCCGGTATTGGGAGTTGATGATGTGCTATGCACGATTGGCTATAACTGGAAGTCCTTTATCAGGGCTGATGAGATTTACTGATAAGTGTTATCAGTAGTTTCTTAATTGGTTATAGGCCACATATCGACATGCCTTATCAAGTTATTAGAGTCTGATGATTTCACCCCCAGACTCGATATGCGATATATCAGACGAAGAGACCGGACTGTACGGTAAGTGTTGTTTATAGGATTTACCGGAGTTTGGACAAGTTTGCTTGTTGATCTTCTATTTGTTCAATACCTGGATAGCCGTTACGTCCAGCTAGTACCGCTAACGACTTGTGTGTGTTTAATGTGATCATTACCTACTGCTAGCGTATTGGCGAATCTTTAGAGTCTCACATAGAGCTTTCCTAGCTCAAGCGAAACGAACTAGGGCATATATAGAGATATGTGCGGGGGTTTGATTGAATACGTGTATATGATACCGTATTCTAATTTAGCGTTTTTTTTATATTAGCCGGGTTATATATCATATAACCGGATTATTGAATTAAGTGTTGATTTAATAATTTGATATATATATAAATATATATATATATATATATATATATATATATATATATATATATATATATATGTATAATACTCACTTTAAATTATTTTCTACTCTTTATATGTTATTTATATTTGATATAAACAACATATAAATTTTTGTATCATGGTTGATGATACATGGAATTTGGATGTATGAGAATTACATTGTGGGTTAAGAATAAAACAAAAGGATTTCTTATTTGAATTAATATAAAAGATAAATGAGTCATTATTTTTGCATGTTGTAGAACCTTGGAGGTGCATGACTCATTATTTCTCTTTGCCTATAATTCATATAAGTTAATTCTTTCCAATTATCCTCACAACACAATTTTATCTTAAGGTGCATTCTCTCAAGTCCAAGTTCATCATCTTCTTCATCTCTTCTCTAGTTTTTCTTGGTTGAGAAAAAGAAAAGAAAAGAAAAAAATTAAAGATTTTTTGTGAGCAAAATCCTTACTTCATCAATCTACACTACTCTACCGAATTAGTATAGATTGTTCTCTTCACTAATTCATAAATTAGTGAAGTGTGAGCTTGAGTATGAGAAATTTCGAGGTGGATCATTTTCGATGTATAAGATTTCGTGCAAACTCGTTCCATCCTTCAAGTGAAGTCAAAGAAGAGTTATAGGACTACTACTTAGAGCTTTTGAAGTGAAGGACTAGACTACAAAGATTGTAGCCTCTCTTTACTTAGTTAAATCCTTGTTTTGCTTTGCTTTGAAAATCTAATCTTTAGTTCGATTCTTGTTTAGTAGACTTAGCCTTTTAGTTTTTTAAAATTGCTTGCTTGCTTCTGTTAAAACCCTAGTAGAGATGATAAGATATACTTTCAATATCATGGCACGAGATGTCATTTTAAAAGAGACCTAACCTAAATTCATGTGCCGTTGTCTTGTGAGTTTTGACGGGGCCTTATACTTCATGTTACTTTAGTCCACGGGGTAAGTTGGACTCCTCTCGTATACATAAATACCTTTTATACCAAACTACAAACAAGCACGTTACAATAGAATAACCATATTCATAGAATTGGCATGCTTATATACCTTACCATGCTTATATGCTTGTTTTCCAAGCTCATGTTACACTGTATATTATATAGAACTGTCATGTTATATAGAATTGTCATACTTAATTATTAGCATTACTCGTTCACAACTTAATGATAGTAGTTCTTAATTTATAAACTTGTCATTATCATTTCTACACTTATCATTTTTGGGGACTACCGAGCGCTAGTTCGCTGGCGGGTATTACACTCATTTCTTTCTATTCTTGGAATGTTCGTTAGATGGTATTGAGATAGAGAAAATAGAAGTGGCCGAAAAGAAATACAACCAGTTCATATCACAACCGGACGTCTAGTTTCATTCAGGTTTTCATTTCACCTTATTTTTGTTTGCCTCCTTATTAAGGCTTATCATATTATCGTATCTTATATTCAGATATTTTGTCAATTGTGAATCTTAAATGTAATAAATCTAAATTGGATTTCATTCTTTTGTTTATTCTTATTATTTTATGTTGCTTATAAACACTTAATGTATTTATTGTAGAAAATGACCTTCTCAGAATAAATACGTCGCGGGCCTAGTCGTGTACCGTTACCGCTCTTTAGGAAGCGGGGCATGACAGAACCGGAAGAGAGTCGCTTAATCTGGGATGCTTGTTGGCTTGTGCCAGTGGAAGGAAGAACTATGTTTGGGCGAAAGAAAAATCAAAGATGAAGAATCGAAAGTGAATTCCAGAGACTAAAAGAAGTGCGAGAAACAATGACGCCACACGCAGGGGCGTGAAGGGAGATGGCTCCGAGGCTAAAGACGGGACTAAGATGGAAGCTCTGCATGGGAGGAAGAGATGGTGGTGATTTCATTTCTGGAGCCTCTTTGTGCTTTT
The DNA here is from genome assembly GCA_030015575.1 of Agapanthus africanus. Lineage (NCBI taxonomy): Eukaryota > Viridiplantae > Streptophyta > Magnoliopsida > Asparagales > Amaryllidaceae > Agapanthus > Agapanthus africanus. The sequence continues at coordinate 11,896,152 of CM057348.1, read as the reverse complement.
TGTACTACATGTGGGGATCTTTCGTTGTATTTTGGCTGGGTGGCCAGCTGACGATACTGTTTGCATGGGAGTATGTATGTTAGCTAATTTCAGCCTAGGATGATGTTTTGGGGTGCTCATTAAATTTTTTTAATAGATATGGATGGCTAATTATCCACTCTTTATCTCAAAAAAAAAGTTGCAATGGTTAATTATGAGATATTCATCAAGAATGCCACTGGTTTTTAATTGAAAGCTCTTCAGTGCTTAAAGGTTTGATTCTAGAATCGTCAATTATATTGCTAACATATGAGCCATCAACTTTTATCATGATGATAATATGATATTTTATATTTTTTTTTTAGTAGTGAACATGATCCAAATCACTGGCATATTGTTCAGACTACAAGGATGAAGTTGTCTGTGGCAGCAAAGCACGTAGCTAAAAATCAAGAGTGAATCAATTTTGAAAAATGGAAAACATGCCAAGTGAATGAGTTTCTGATTCCTCTCACAAGCAATATAATAAGGTGCATCTCATTTTTAATGGCAGCATCCCTCCTGTCATGATATTATTTCCATGTAGTAAAAAGATTGATGTCGAATAGGAAATTTCACCAACTTGATGGGAAAAGCACTGCTCGTCAACTTTTTACACTGTCGACGGGAGCCAACAAGGCTCAATCTCGTTTAATATATATATATATATATATATATATATATATATATATATATAAATAATGCTCACTTTAAATTATTTTCTACTCTTTATATGTTATTTATATTTGATATAAACAACATATAAATTTTTGTATCATGGTTGATGATATATAGAACTTGGATGTATGAGAATTACATTGTGGGTTAAGGATAAAACAAAAGGATTTCTCATTTGAATTAGTATAAAAGAACAATGAGTCATTACTTTATCATGATGTAGAACCTTGGAGGTGCATGACTCATTGTTTCTCTTTGTCTATAGTTCATATAAGTTAATCCTTTGCAATTATTCTCACAACATAATCTTATCCTCAAAGTGCATTCACTCTAGTCCAAGTTTATCTTTTTTTCCATCTCCTCTCTAGTTTTTTTAGGCTGAGAAAAAGAAAAGAGAAAAAAGAAAAGATAGATTTTTTTGTGAGCAAAATCCTTACATCATCAAGATACACTACTCTAGCAAATTAGTATAGCTTGTTCTCTTCACTAATTCATAAATTAGTGAAGTGTAAGTTTGAGTGCGAGAAGTTTCGAGATGGATCATTTTCGACAACGAAAACTTCGAACAAGCTCGTTCCATCTTTCAAGTGGAGTCAAAGAAGAGTTCTAGGACCACTACTTGGAGCTTTTGAAGCGATGCACTAGACTACAGATGTTGCAGCCTCTCTTCACTTAGTTAAATTCTTTTTTTGCTTTGCTTTGAAAACCTAATCTTTAGTTCGATTCTTATTTAGTAGACTTAATCCTCTAATTTTTTAAAATTGCTTACTTGCTTCTGTTAAAACCCGAGTAGAGGTGCTAAGACATACTTTCAATATCATGGCACGAGAGGTCATTTTAAAAGACACCTAACCCGAATTCATGTACCGTTGTCCCGTAGGTTTTGACGGGGCCTTGTACTTCATGCTATCTTAATCCATGGGATAAGTTGGACTCCTCTCGTATACATGAATACCTTATTTACTAAACTACAAACAACTATATTAGAATAGAATCATATTCATAGAATTTTCATGCTTATATACTTTACCATGCTTATATGCTTGTTTTCCAAACTCATGTTGCATTGCATGTTATATAGAACTGACATGTTATATAGCATTGTCATGCTTAATTATCAGTGTTACTCGTTCACAACTTAATGATAGTAGTTCTTAATTTATAAACTTGCCATTATCATTTCTACACTTATAATTTTTGGGGACATACCAAGCGCTACTTCGCTGTCAGGTATTCCACACATTTCTTTCTATTCTTTGAATGTTAGTCAGATGGTATTGAGACAAAGAAGATAGAAACAGTCGAAAAAAGTACAACCAGTTCGCATCATAACCGGACGTTTAGTTTCATTCAGCTTTTCGCTTTTCATTTCACCTTATTTGTGTATTCCTCCTTATTAAGGTTTATCATGTTATCGCATCTTATATTCAGATATTTTGTCAATTGTGAATTTTGAATGTAATAAATCAAAATTAGATTTCATTCTTTTGTTTATTCTTGTTACTTTATATCGCTTATAGACGCTTAGCGTATTTATTGTTGAAAATGACTTTCTCAAAAAAAATACGTCGCAGGCCTCGTCGCGTGTCGTTACCGTTCTTTTGGAAAGCGGGACGTGACATACACAGAGGAGAATCGCTTAATTTGGGACTTGTTGGCTTGTGCCAGTGAAAGGAAGAACTATGTTCGGGCGAAAGATAAAACGAAGATGAAGATTCGGAAGAGGATCCCATAGACTGAAGGAAGTGCAAGAAACAATGATGCCACACGCGGGGGCGTGGAGGGAGATGGCTCCGAGGCTAAAGACGGGACTTAGATGGAAGCTCTGCATGGGACGACGAGACGGTGGTGATTTCATTTCTGGATTCTCTTGTGCTTTTTATACTATGTGGGGATCTTTCGTTGTATTTTGGTTGGGTAGCCAGTTGACGATACCGTTTGCATGGAAGTATGTATGTTAGCTGATTTTAGCCTAGATGACGTTTTGGGGTACCCATTAAATTTTTTTTAATGAATTTATTTGGCTAATTATCCACTTTTCATCTCAAAAAAAAGTTGCAATGATTAATTATGAGATATTCTTGAAGAATGCCGCTAGTTTTTAATTGAACACTCATTAGTACTTAAAGGGTTTGATTCTTGAATCATCAATTATATCACCAACATAAGAGCCATCAATTATTATCATGATGATAATACGATTATTTTATATTGTTTTTGCAGCAGCGAACATGATCCAAAGCACTGGCATATTTTTCAGACTATAAGGACGATGTTGTAGCACATGACTAAAAAACAAGAGTGAACCATTAGTTTTGCACTCCCTCATTAAATCAACGGTGACAAAGTGATAGAACTAAATAAAATTTGGTGTATATCTAAAATGATAAATGCCGATCGTCTAAACAAATTATGGACGGAGTATTTTTTCGAAGCCATAGAAGGACATTTCTTCCGATGGCACCTTTACAACATTACTCTCATGTTATATATAATGTAGTTTGTTAGGATCCTGCATTGGCCACACTGAGTAGTAAATTTATGTTGTGATTCAAGAAGATTTGAAGACATTGTTAGGATTATTTATGATCTCGAGAAAATTTTCTAGAGGGTTTTTGACTGACTTTTCTTGACAGGTTTTTTTGACGAGTTTGGTTTTTTTCCTTCTTTTTGTTGACAATTTAGCCTATTTTATTTGTTGAGATTTGATGCATTTCCCCATAATAGGTGAGTTGGATGTTGGTCTCATGATGAGAGCTAATAATGGGTAATCATACTTCTTGCATTCTTTTGTTTTTCTTTTCTCTTTTCAAGATAGTGTGTGTTATAATGTTGTTTGTTATGATCCTACATTGCTTATACGATGTAGAAAATTATGTTGTGATTCAAGAAGATTTACAGACATTGTTAGGATTGTTTAAGATCTCAAGGATGTGTGTGTGTGTGTATTCAAATGTTCATTCTCACTATAAAATGATTGATCATTTCATATGTTTATTATCATGTTCTCATAGCTCAGTTTCTTCTAGAAGATTCAAGGTCTTCTAAACCTCATCTGAAGCTGTTACCAAGAGCATGGTCTGTTTTAAATTACAGCTCTTAACTACTACATATAGCATGAAAACTACTACAAATACTATGTGCGGTAGCTGTAGTTAACAACACGAGAAGTACATTATGAGTATTTAATAAATCGGTGAACCGCTTGATACCATTAAACATGAAAAGCATGTATTGGATATTTCTGCCCCATTTTTTAAGCCCCATGGACCTAAGGATACTGTCTTTTTTTATCCTCGGTGCCCAAAACCTTTTCCCCGTGTTTTTTGACAATGAAATCTATCAGGGTCTGTTGCTCTCAATCTCGACTACCTAAAGAGTAGACGGATCTGCTCACGCTTTTGCGCAGATTCTGTACCAACATCTCATCACATATATATTCACAGATCATTTCATAAAATGACAATCAACTAGATTTCAATTAACGACAACCTTTTCTTTCACTTTTAAGCTTCTCGTATGAGCGGATCCGCTGCTTGATCTTTTGAGAGAGCATATGGAAGTGCAAGTAGACCGGTGTCATAGTCTTCGCGAACAAAATGACAATCAAATGTAACATGCAATTGCTCCGCAGCAAAGAAAGAGGATGGACCGCAGCAGACTAAAACACAAGATTACAAATTTCAAATCTAAAGATAAAACTTTTTATTCAATCTTTGCCAATCTGTTAGAGTTTTTTTTCTTTGGTTATTAAGGATAAACCTAATTACATTTTGCACCTAACTCCCAAATTAATTTAAAATTGCGAAAATACTAATAAAATAAAATTAACAAATATCTAAGAGAATAAATAATTAGATGGTGTCGCATCAACAAGCAAGCATGTCCAAAGGTCGGATCTGTCAAGGAATTTGTTTGAGTTCGATTTGACGAATGTGAACCGCCAAAAGACCGTGTCATGCTGAACTATAATGATAATATGATTTATAATCTGATTCCGAGCAATGAGCAATGTTAGGAAGCCGTTGTGGCAAGATTCGAACATATAATTGGCTTTGCGGTGAGATTCCGTTTGGGGGAAGGATAGGAGAGAGGTTTGGTGAGGACGTGTTTTTGCACAATGAGTTGTCTCTATGGACCACCGTTATGTACTCCTTGCAAGGGATGATACAAGCATTTCTCTAATGCAGAATGTTGGCCATCTATCAGTTGTACGAGTTTTTGAGCTGCAATTGTCGGATATTTGTGTTTTAATTGTTGCTGTCAATTGTATGTGCTATGCGTGCATCTAGGTTTATTGATGTTTGTTTAGGTCATTCAAATAATAAAATAAGTAAAAGAATTGATATCAAATTTTAGTCAAGGTAAGGAAATATCAAATGTGTATGGAAATGCATGCATAGCAATTCTTTTAACGGTTGATTTCAAATTTAAGCCGAAGTTGTTAATTGGGCTTTTAGAAACTCTTATGACATTAACAACTGCTGCAAGCCCAAATAACAACTTGATCCAAAGCCCAATGTTTGCTTTTCCTCACTTAACCTTTTGATCAACGATCTAAGGCACAGATTTCTCTCGCGTTGCTCTCAGACATCGCATGTCAATTCACTAAAATTGTAAGCAAATTTTATTTCTACCTTTTTCAATCTATTTCTAATATCATAAATGATGGAATGCTTTTAATTCATAGAGAGAGAGAGGGCAAGATATCACTTGATGGTGAACTTGTTGGAGATGAACTTGACAGTGGTGGCAGGAAAAGTGGGAACGGGACATCAGCTGCTGGAGCAGGAACAATAATGAAAGATGAGTGCGATAGAACATTTTTATAAGAAAATATATACTCGTGAAAAACAACATCGCGTGAAGTATAAATAGCGTGAGTGGCTATATAGAAAAATTATATTTTATTTTGACCAATGTGATAACCAAGAAAAATTCAGGATTTAGCCCTTGTGGTGATGATGCTCAATATTGGCAATCTCCAAGATCGAGACATGTGGCAGATGACGTGTCCCAGGGCTCGGAAGAAAGGGCCCACGGGGGCCGACCAGGCCACCCTACACCCGACCTACAAGCACAAGCTGGCCCTCCTCGGGGCCCCTGCAAATTAGCATCCTCGGCCACTCAGTTCGCCCCGAGCTGCCACAGGACCAAGACTCCTCGGCCTCCTCGCTCGTCCTCGAGCTCCCAGCCGAGGCCGTCTTCCTCGGCCCTCCGACCAACTCCACCACTCACAGGCATAACCATCGCTCCGCGAATCTCGCCATGCGCAGATTCTACGCCAGCAACATCCCGCGTTCCACGCCATCACGATCCCCATTAATGGGCGATCCGCTCTCTACGCGGGCGTGACGTCGGGAGCGTAACTGCCGGCGAGATTCTCGCGCTTGCTGTTGCGTGCCACCACCGTTATATAAACTCCCATCACAGAGGGATCAAGTAAGTCATTCTTTACTCTTTCAAGCCGTTACTCTGCTTGGATCTCATCACTAACTTGATCGTCGGAGGGTCCTTGGTAGTACCAAACCATCCCGGGACTTCTTTGCAGGTACTTGGCACCAAACTCCTCATATCATCTCTTCCACCAAAACCCATTGAGACCCACACGTAACAGAAGGTAACCACCTAAGTCCATCTGGAGATCAACGGAAGACAACATTTGACGGAGACCCGAAAAGGACCTCGATCACCTTGTGTCAAATTTGTATTTATTGGGATTGGTGTTCTACCAAAAAAACATCCAAAAATCGGAAGACTCCGATAGTGTATGTTGATGATTTGGTGTGATTTTTCCATTGAGAACTGGAATTGGAATTGAAATGATAAGATAAATAGCCGCTAAAATACATTACCCATATAATTTTAAAAGCAAATTAGCTTTAAATCTGCACGTGCAACATTCAATGTGTGTGTTTTCTTTCAGTTACACTGTTTTGTTGTGGAGTCCACTCACGACTACATTCATGTAAAATTTCATTTTGTTGGAAGAAAACTTATAAATCATTGGAAAATAATTATGTGCTCGTTGTCACATCAAATTATTGGACTTGAATGGTTATATTTAGTTTTGATAGCAATTTTTTTCTAATATGACATAGATTCAGATTTAAAATTCATGAGATACACGGAGGGTCGAGTAAAATCATTCACGATTGTTAAAAAATAACAAGAATTATTCAAACTTTGTGTGAAAATATTCTCACTAAAAATCATAATGAATTAATTTGAATGGATTAGCAGTTTGAATAGAATTTTAGAAAACGGTAAATGAGTTTGTTTTACAAATGGGCAAATTTGACAAATATTATTATTTGAACAAGAAATATTAGGGTCTATTTTTGACATAAACTCCATACGAGTATGTGATGGATGTCTGAATCTTGAGTGTCATGTTTTTGCCAAAGAAGATGAAGTGGCAAGATGAGCACTGGAACACTGAAAATAATATAAACCATCGCGAGCTATACCCGCTCCGATTATCTTCCTCAAACTCAAATCAGGAAAATCACAATGATTGGGATAAAATGTCATGGTATAATGAAGGGAATTTGTAATTTATGAGACAAACAATAGATTAAATTTAAAAGATGGAATATGTAGAACTTGGTCTAACTTAACATAAGAATTTAAAGTAATTGAATCAACATGGTCGACACTGACAAATTGGCCATTATGTTGAATAGATGAATTACATTTGGAATGATCATAAAAAATATGAATAGAGTGACTTGTATAATTTGTTGTCTCGGTATCTATAATCCATTGGTTTTTAGAAACAAAAGATGAAGTCATACATGTTGTACTCATACTTGGAGGCATATTGACAAAAAGTTAAAGTCATAACCATTAGATTGTCGGAGATGTGAAGATAACAAGAAGAATCAACTTCAGGCTTTATATCAAAAGCACCCATGCAAAATACTTGCGAAATATACGAAACATAAATTTTGGATCAGATAACAGTAAATCCCACTGCTCTGATATCATAATAAAATTAGAAATAATGATTATAAAAGAAAGACAATATGTGAAGAAGAAAATTTGTGCCCTGAGTTGTTGTGCAAGAGAAAACGCATTTTATTCATATTGCTCTCATATATTATAGTTACAATATTCTTATTTGCTATAAATCTATACATTTGACATACATAAAAATCAATCATCCTAGTAATAAGGCAACCACTTAATTAGGTGAATCAATTTAGTAACATCCTTGCGTTCAATATGAAATAATCAATCAATTGCCTATATAAGGCGATTCTTCATTCATACACAAAATCAATTAGATATACGCTTCCATCCTAAGAAATGTGATCTTATGCACATAAAATCAATCATCCATGTGAGGAAATTCTTCCACGTTAATAGTATTTCACGCTGTTTTTTTTTTTTATTTAAATTTTCTAAACTTTTTTTCTTTTATCAAATCCATCTCATATGTATGTGCTTCTTATATAATTACTACATTGCATACTTTACTATGGGCTATGTTGATAGAGGACTTCATTTTCAAATACTGTATCCTACGAAGACATTTCTAAAAGTATATGCTTTAATTTGAATGTTTCCTTGCTTCCATCTTTGCAAGTATATGGCCATAACTTTGTCTGCATCGAACAATTAAAGAACAAATTAATGTTTATTGTACATTAGTCAAATTAGGTTTTTTTTTTTAAATAGCAAAAAAATGATAATGTTCTATATGCCTAGCAACTTTTTTATGTTACACAAGTGCTGATCAAGGTCCTAATTAGTCATGATTGAAGTCTAGAAAAACAATGATATGGGGTGCAGAGTAGAATTTACTTTTCCAAAATGAGAAACCGTCGATTAGAATTCTGTATGAGTCTCATCCAAAAAAACAAAAACAAAATAAAAATTGTTAGCTATTATTATTACAACAATCCAGTTCGTAGCATATGTTTCTTTAAACTAGCACGTCCTTGTCCTCTCTCGTGAAGGACAATATTTACAATTAAGGTTCGTCGGTATGACCGGTAATGTCGGAGAAGCTGAAAATAGTTTAAAGTAACTTCCACAAAGAGAGCGTAATGGAAATAGACATGGGAGTTACTTCTAATATTTATTTACAAAAATTTGGAATAAAGGAGTACACTTTTAAAATAATCTTTCCCATAACTTTTTTTCCAAGGAAAATACCCACTTTATAATAAATAATGAATTACTAATTTTTGAAAAGCAATAAAAGAAAAAATAAACAGTTCAAACTTTTCTTGTTACCACTGCTCTGGTCTATTCTCTCTTCCAAACCAAAAAGAAGAAAAAAAATAAGATAAAACGGTCATGCCACATTAGGTTCGGCGAGGACTCGTTTGTGTACAACAAGTGTTTCCGCAGACCTCCGTTGGCTATCCCTTGCAAGTGATAGACTCCAGCAATGTATTGAGATCTAGTGCAAGCGTTACCAATTAGGAATGATTTCCATAACTGTTGCAGATTTTTGTGATTACAAATCGTTCCATAACTTTTTTGATTTTATTTGTTAGGAAATTTTTTATTCTTATTAGGAAAGATTTTATTTTATTTCTTAATCATGTAAACTGTATATATACATATTTGAGATTTAATACAAATCAATTAAGTTCAAACTCTAAATTGCATTTCTTCAAGATCTTATATGGTATCAGAGCATTACGATTAAAAGCTCAATTTTTTATTCATGATTTCCTCTCCAAACTTAATTCCCATCATCTCCAAATTCCCCTTTCCAACAAAACTTTCCTACATAAACTTCATTGTGTGGAGATCCTAAAATCAATCAAACCCAATCGGTCTCGATCTCCTTGGTCATATCAACGGCTCCAAATCCCCTCCTACGAGAACCATCACTGACGTTAACGACACCACCAAGCGTGTTGAAAATCCAGACTACCATCAATGGTACAGTCAATATCAATTTATTCTCAACGCTATCCTCGACAGCTGCGTCGAGACGATCCAGCCCTATATCTCCTCTGTTTTCTTATCCAAGAAAGCATGGGATCGACTTGTTACTCTCCTTGCGAACAAATCTCTGTTCTCCGCCGAACACAAAGACGAGACCGCGTAGATCCGTCTTGCCTGAATTTCGAGGGCATATGCTATTTGGTGCCATCTGTCTACCTCTCCGAAGCTGCCAAGTTGATTTATGCCACCGTGTATCGAAGTTTTAAACGGATGCGGCCGATATAGCAGACTTCGTCAGATCCCCCCTCGTTGAGGGGTTTTTGATTGTGGGGACGCTCTTCCCTGCAGGCGCAAGCCCCTGCAGTTAATTATGCTACCGCATCGCGGTAATCACTTTCTCCTTCTCCAGATGGCCACTTCGTGTCGTGTGTGTTTGTTTTGTTTTTGGTTTCCCGTGGATTGTATACGGAGACTAATTTATGTTGTCGTCCGTAGGGCGTGGATTAGTCCAAATCCGTATTTTCTTAGATTTGGGTTTGGGGTTGGGTTTAATGATGCGTTAGTCTCGTTTGAAACTAAAATCTACTTAAACGTTTGTTAAGGATACGTTGGTCTAATTTTAGACTAAGATCAACTTAACGAGATCATTTAGATCCAACAAAAGAGCAGTTGGGGCTCTATTGTTTAGTTTATGGACATTGCGGTCGATTACCAGTTTAAGGACATTGTGGTCCAAGGTTAAGGACATCATAGTCCATGGGTTTAAGGACCCCACAGTCCGAGGTTAAGGACATCATAGTCCATGGGTTTAAGGACCCCATAGTCCATGGAATGTCTGGTTGTCGAGACCCGTCACCTCTCTGAAGACGTTGAAGGATTACAACGACAAATATCAGAGCAGTGAAGAGATGTACCCTTGAACCAAAGTTGATTGGGAAATCTGTAGTTCAATTTGGAACTAAGATCAATTAATTAGATTATGAGCACATGGGCTCAGTTAAATTTGAATTGAGGACTTATGGCCGACTTAGGCTAAGTCCAATTAGGTTTGAAATGTTGGACCTTTGTTTGGACTGTTGAACATTTGTCTGGGTTCAGCCTCCCCATTATTTAGCAATGTTAAACAGGCATTTGGGGTTCTGACAACATTTTGTCTTTGACTGAGCACTAAACATTCATTATAGCTCTGGACTTTACTTTGCATATCATATTAACTGATCAATTTTGAAGTTCAGTTGAAGGGGAGATTTGCCTCAAAAAGACTTAGCCAATTTGGGCTAGAACTGATTTGAATATAGTGTTAAACACTAGAGGATATTTGGCGATCACGTGTTCCCAAGTGATGTGCTTAAAACAGTGTTAAACACTAAAAGAATGAAGTGCTTAAAATAGTGTTAAACACTAGGGACAAAATGCTCAAAATAGTGTTAAACACTAAAAATGAGGCAGTCACGTGGGGTCACGTGAGGCGCCTGAGAATTGGGCTAAACTTCTTTTATTTTACTCTCAAAATTTGTAAATAAGTGTTAAACACTTAGTCTTTGTAATCATCACGTGTGGACACGTGATAGTGCCCATGTATTGGGTGTTAATTCCTCTGTTTTCCCTCATTTGTCATTTTAAAAAAAAGTGTTTGTCAGGGGTCACGTGGGGATACGTGAGGCACCATAAATGAGTACTGCTTTTGGATTTGTTTCCTTTTGTTTTGAGAGTCACGTGTGAGCACGTGAGGTATTGCCTCCAAGTTTTTTCTTTCTCATCTTGAGGAGTATATTTACTGGTCACGTAGGGGCACGTGACCATGTCTCAATCTTTCTTTCCTGACCATCGAAGGGAGGGCCACGTGATCAGATTGAATACTGACTTCTTTACGTATATGGAGAGTTTTAAGTCCTTTGTTTTAAGAATTAAATTCTTTGTTATGATTAAACCCTAATTTTGTTTAGAGGAATTAAATTCCTATGTATATGAAAGAATTTAATTCTTTAAACCCAACTCTCCCTCTAAGTTTTGAATCTGCATGGCAGAATCTCCCCGATGAGAATTAAATTCTCAACTTATGGGGAGATCTGCTTCTGCAGATCTTCAACCATTAAGAAGAACTAAGTTCTTGTTTTAAGGGTTAAACCATGTCTCTGTTGGAGGAATTAAATTCCCTAAACTCAATTCTCCCTCTAAGTTTTGGATCTGCATGGCAGAATCTCCCCGATGAGAATTAAATTCTCAACTTATGGGGAGATCTACTTCTGCAGATCTTCAACCAAAGGAAGAACTAAGTTCTTTTATAAGAGTTAAACTCTTAGTTTGAGAATTAATTCTCTTTTTATTTTGTGGAGCTTATGATCTCTTTCCCTTTCTCACCTAGGGTTTCTTTCTCTTCTGAGGAAATCTTCTTTTCTCTCTTGAGAATTAAATTCTCTTCTTTTTTCTTTCTGTTGTTGTTGTATCCTCTCGAAAAAAATCAATCTTTTTCCTCTTCTCATCTTGGCTCTTATTTATAAGAGAAAGAAAAGAATCAGTTTGTTTAGTCAATCTTTCATTGAAAGATTTTGATTGATTTTGTAACCAACATGTTCTTTTAGACCACTCAGTGAATTTTATTCACCATTGGATTTTTAATCCAAAAGATATTTTGTCTGTTATTCATGGTAAATTTCAGGGAAATCTTTCCTTGTATAGAATCTTTCTATAAATTGGTGATTTTTTAATCACCATTGGATTTTTAATCCAACGGTAATCCACTTTACAGAGTATAATCTTTTTTGTTTGGAATGATTTAGAGAAATATTTTTCCATTTAGGGTTCTCGATTCCCTCTTAATTAGAATTTAATTCTATTTGTTCAGAGATCTTAGGATCTCATCACGTGTTGACACGTGACCCTCTGATTAAGCATTTTAACCAGAATTTAATTCTGTTGTTTTAAAGAGCTCAGGAATTATCACGTGTCAACATGTGACCCTTGATCACGTGTGGGCATGTGATGCCCCATTGGGGGTTTTCCCTGCTGTTTTATTATAACTTTTTCAATGGGCTTAAAGGCCCACCACGTGTGGACACGTGACTCCACTGATTGATTGTTTGGTTAGAATTTAATTCTATTAATTAGAGAGCTTAGGAATCCATCACGTGTCTGCACGTGACCTCTGGTCACGTGTGGACATGTGATGCCCCATTGGGGTATTCCTTGCTGTTTTATTATATCTTTTAATCCCTTTCAGGGGGTTTAAAGGCCCATCACGTGTGGGCACGTGATGCCCCATCGGGGTTTTTCCTGATATTTTATGAGGGAACAAATGTCCCCATAGCGTTGTTCTCACGTGTTTGCACGTGAGTGCAACGCTATCACCTTTTGTGGCCGTTGGATCTGCCTAGGTAGATGAACCGTTTCCCATCACATCCTATAAATGTAGGGGTCTCTTCAGAAGCGCCTCCACTTTTTCCATCTTCTTCCTTGCTCGTTTTCCTCTAAGAATTTAATTCTCTTTCTCAGAGCTCAATTCTCTGTTTCAAAAATTTCCAGAGTTTAACTCTGTCAACAAAAGATTTCCTTTTTCAGGTAAGGATCTTGAACGGCCGAAGAACTTCTTGTAGAAATTTCTTTGGATTTTAAATCCACACCAAGGGTTTTTCCCTTTAACAAGATCCCATCTTTTCAAGTTCTTAAAAAAATGTCCAATCTTTAAATAGTAAACCCCTTTTGTTAGGGCTTCTCTGATCTCAGGGATCGATGGTGATACTTGTCCTCTCTCTGGAATTTAATTCCATTCCAAAGAGCTTTAGCTCGGAAAATGGTTTCTGGGAATTTAATTCCTCTATTCAAAAGGAATTTAATTCCTCTAAAGAACTCAGTTCTTCACAGAGAACTTCTTGGGATTTTCTTGCCCTGAGTTGTTCTTTACAAAAATGTTTCCAGAGAGATCCTTCATGATTTGCATAGAGTTCTGCAGTGGGTTTTCTCCTTGAGGAATGTGTAGAGTTGTTTGAAATCCACTGTTCATTTATTGAGAATCTTCCTTTTGTTCTCATAATGATTACCCTGCCTCATCATTAGTGAGCCGCCCTCTTAATTTTGTGGGGCCCCTGTGTTTTGTAACCAATGGTCCCATAAAATAAGTTTTTTGTCGCTTTCTTCCACTGTATTTTTATATATATATACATTTATAAATATATATATATACACGTGTTGGCTTCACTAACAGTTTCCCCTTCCTTTATTTCAGGAACAATGGCTTCTCTTCCATACTTCCCTTTCACCCGCTCGGAGGCTGCCTTTTCCTCAGTCACCGTCTGATGAAGAGATGATGGCGATGATTAGAGCTCATGACCCTAATTGCATCTACTTGCTTTTATGGAGGACCTGGTATGGGCATATCATTCGGGGTCGCCGCAGCTTTCTTTGCGAGATACCAACAGAGCCTACCTACCCATTTTTGCCGATGGAGTGTCCACGGACCGCCTTTGCTATGGAGATGTTGAATTGGACCCCCACGGGACAGCTTGAGCCGTCGACAACTGGGATTCTAAACCACTATGTGCCGGCTATAGATATCTTAGGGCGTCGTATCTGCCAAGGTGAAGCCCAGCTCTGGGGACAGGTTTACAAAATATGGCTTACTCCTCGACATCCCACGGGCTACCTTCTCTGGGCTCGTTATATCCTGTCTGCCCATCGTGTGCGATTGCAGAGGGTCGGGCTCTATCAGGCGGTGTACGCGTCTCTCTTCCACTATCAGTCCCCCCATGTCTGGTGGGTTAAGGCTTTCCTAAATCAACGGAATCTTCCCACCAACACCTTCTTGCTAGGGGACCGCGAAGTTTCAATTTCTCTGGACGAGTTTCGCGAGATCTCGGGGTTTCCGATCAGAGGGACGCTTTATGAAGAACTGCTGCCTCCTGATGAGTATGTTTTCGAAGCTGAGCCTGCTATGCTTGACGGCTTGTTGACTGAAAATGTCGTCCGCCATAAGCACCCAAGTCTAATCAAGGCTCTGGGCATTTTTGAGAAGCTGTTCACAGAGTCAGAGGAACAGGGCGTCACTTTCAAAAGCTTTATCGCCTGCTTCCTTCGCAGAGACGTTCTATCATAGACGGCTCCGAAGTTTGCGAATATCAACGACCCCTTCGGGTTCGGTTTGAATAAGCTACCGGCTAGAGAAGAGGATTTGCCGCAGTTCTACATTCCAATCCTATCGGCTGTACCTTTTGAGTCGATCGCAGCTCCTGGCATAGATGAAGAGACTTTCTTCGTGGGTTTTATCAGCGTCTGGCTCAGTTGGTTCGTTATTCCAACGCACTGTCGATTCATGAGAGCTTCGGTCATCTATCCTGCTCATCGCATCGCCGGAGGGACGCAGCTAGCCGTGGGCATTGCGGGGTTAGCGCATCTGTATCATGGGCTGAGCGCTGCAGCCAATACCTCAACCCTAGGATTGAACGTAGTGAGTTTCTCTCTTCATTACTTTACGTCATGGATTGAGATGCACGTGCTAGGGGCATTTGCCGCGCATCAGAAACCCAGCTTTTATGATGCTTACACTTTTCCGCGACTTATAAGGTTGGTGGACGCTTCTGCTCCTGATCCGACTCAGTCCGGAGCTATTCGTGTGCTGCTTAATCCCTATGCCAATGTGGGCGGGATGGTGTTTAACGATCTAGTCCTCTCTGCTCCTTCAGGACCGATTCAACAGCTTTTTGACTCGTCGAAAGAGGGAGCACCCTCCTTGAAGCCCAAGGAAGCTATGCACTTATATTCGATCAGACCGGGTTATCTGGTGTTTCGTTAAAACTGTGCGGCCCTTTTTATGCGGTACAACCCACACTGCTTTGCTCGGCAACTGGGATATGACTAGGGTGTCCCCTTTGAAGCATTTACAGTGGAGCCCAGCCTGTCGTCTGAAGTTGTTCGCGACGCCGCTCATCACTTCATGCGGCTGAACACCGGCTCTCGCTTCGTGATTCCTGAGGCAGACTACAATCCTCGATGTGTGGGGGCTTTCACGGGCTGCTACCTCCACCGAGTCAGTCCCATTATTGCTGAGGAGAGGAGGATGCTCCTTGGATATAGAGCTCCCACTCCGATCCAGGCTACGGGAGTCCCGTCGCGACCGCGGGCAGTGGTTCGCCCTCCCCTGAGAGATACCGGTATCGTGCTTATTCCTGAGACGGCGGAAGTGGATCTAACTCCCACAGCTGGTATGCCGCTGCGCACTAGAGCTCAAGCAAGGGCCAATAAGGCGCCGTTGGCAGTATCATCAGCTGCGGCGTCAGCAATGGCAGTGTCGTCATCGGTAGCACCGCCGAGAGAAGATATTGAAGGCAAAGTGGGTCAACGTCGCACTAAAGCACCAAGGGGAAAGAAGCGATTGTCTTCTGGTGTTAGTTCTGGGTCCAAGAGGCGAAAGAAGACGGTCACCAATCTGCTCGACTTTTTAGTGGAATCAGAGCCTATTTCTCAGGACGAGCCAATAGCTATGCAAGAGCCGGACGGTGGTCTTCTTTTTTCCGGTTCATCTGCCGAGGAAGCCGCACAATTGGCTGAGGCTATAAGATGCTCTCAGGATGAAACTGAGAATGTAAGGGTCCCGAAGAGGCCTTATCCTGCCGTCATCTTCTACGAAGATCCTCCATCGATACGGTGGATATTTATAGGTCCTTTAGAAGAGGGAGGTGAGATAGCCCTTAAGCAGCCTATATCGGCCGATGCCGAAGATGTGCTGTCGCTGTGGACTGGTGGTCACGAGTCTACCCTCGCACCCCGGCGAGCACGAATTCTTGAGAAGGAACGCCGGCTTGAAAAACCCATACTAGAAGCCCCTTTGCGCATTGGTACACTTATATATGTTTTTGTAGTATTTTGCACTGCTCATATACATATATATATATATATATATATATATATATATCCTTATCTTCGTGAAAACTTTGCAGGGACTTCGGCAATGGCAGAGGATCTGAGTTTGAGTCGCGTCTTGACTATGGACTCTGCAAATATCCCCGATGAGACACTAGTAAGTGTGGAGGGGGTCGATACAACTGTTGTTCCTGCCACGGAGCTCTCATCGGCGATTTCCGTTCCCCCGGTGCTTGCTCCCCCGGAAGAGGCATCTTCATTGGCCGCGGATTCAATGGATCTTTCTGGGGACGGCCCGGAGACTACAAGACAGGTAATCGAAGCCACCGTCCTTCTATTGGAGCCTACAGCGGTGGCTACTGCTCCTCAATTGAAATTTGTTATACCGGCCCACGTCCCCGATGATGTGCCTGGGGGTATGGGGGAGGCCGCCGAAGCTGCTATCCCTCTAGTCCAGAACGGGAGGAGCATCGAAGGTAGCCTTCTATATTCTATTTTAATAATCTCTCCATTATCTGAACCTCTCTGTCTTTTCAGAATTGCGCGGGTTGGCGGCGTTTATCGCCGATCTGTCTCCCAGAAAATCCTTTTAGCGTTTGCTAGAGATGGCCGCTCCGCAGGCGATATCCCCTCAACGCATCGTCCTCTCTTCCGGGAAAGGTTAGTATTATTTGCCTTCTCCTCACGGCATTATTATTATTTCATATTATGATACTGATGTCTTCTACAGTTCTGGAAGCCGATGATGAAGTTGATATTCTTGACGGGCCTGGGGATCCTTCAGACCCTTCTTGCATGACTGTGGGTAAGTAAAGTTTCGACGCTGTTCCACCTGCTCTTTGTTTGCAAGTCTCGCTGATTTCTTTTTATGAATTTTAATAGCTTTGCCGGTTCTTACCACACTGGAATCTCGCATTGTTATGCCGCCCGGCCCCTACGCTCTACGTGCCTCGGAGCGGATAGCAATGCTGAGCCTTCACTCCTTGTCAGCTCTGATCGAAGACCTTCGTGCTGGTGGTTTGATCACGGTCGAAGAATTTGCCGCCGAAGCCAACAGTTCTCTCCCATTTCTTGCTGCTTACCATAGCGAAACATTGGTGCAAGTCTGGGTTGAGTTTTGTCGTCGGGTGGAGGCTTGCTTGCATAGCCTTGAATGCCCGCGTCTTCCTTCAGAGGTTGTGGCTGCAAAGGCGAGCTTGCGGGGGCTGATCGAACGGTGCGCCGCAAATATGCTGTCATGCGAGAAGAGGCTCAGCCAAAAATTTTTAGAGAGGAAGCTGGCTTCAACTGCGCTGGGGGAGCTTCAAGCTAATCTTACGGCCAAGACCACTCGGGCATATGAACTTTGGCGGGTGCTTTAAGAAGCTATCCGAGAGGTGGTAGTCATTGATAAAGCCGTCATTTTCACTCACGAAATGGTTGAAGCTCATAAGGTTACCGAAAAGGAGCTTGAAAGTTGGCTTGCCTCATACCAGGCCCAACAGTCTCAAGCGGAGGCCCGTCTCTCAGCGATAATGAATCATGAAACCGAGGCCCAGCGAAAAAGGATGAATTGGCAAGTCTATTAAATCGTCCGCCGGCTTGAAGAATTGTATATTTTTTCTTTTATTCTTCTTTTGTATATACTCCTGAATGAGAGTATATATATATATATATATATATATTTTTTTTTTTGATTCTTTCATAAATTGTACTTTGTATTCATTTTGATTCATGAATAAAAAACATATTTTGCTTCATGATGGTGTGTCCCTTTTAGTAAATGCATTTTGTGGATAATCTATTTTGATCTCTTTGTAGGACAGCGATGGCTTAGGATTCAGGTTCAGATTTGCCTCCTAAGGCTTTCCAACTTTATGAGCCGTGAGGGTCTCATAAAAGTATTTCTCCTTACGAGTCGTGAGGATCTCGTAAGTGTGTTTTCTCTTGAGAGTTGTAAGAATCTCACAAGAGAGTTTTTCTTGCTTAAAAGTCGAGAGGACCCGTAAGTGATTATTTCCTTTCTTGTCGGAGAGTGTGTCCTGTAGAAAATCTACCTCGACCTCTCTGCAAAGCAACGATGGCTTGGGAGACAGGGTTAGGATCTGCCTCCTAAGACTTTTTAACTTTATGAGCCGTGAGGGTCTCATAAAGAATTTTCTACCTACAGGTCGAGAGGATCCCGTAGGTGTATCTTTTCCTTAGGAATCGTGAGGATTCCTAAGTGCGTTTTCTCTTCAGAGTCGTAAGGATCTCAGAAGAGAATTTTCTTCATTACAAGTCGAGTTGACCCGTAGGTGATTGATGAGTTGACTTGCTCTCGAATCAAAGAATTTCTTTGACGGGGAAGTCGAGGGTTGACTTTATCTGTATTTCACGGAGTCAAGGGTTGGCCTTATCCGCATTTCACGGAGTCAGGAGGTTGCTCTGGACGTTTCCACGGGGTCAGGATTGACATAGGCCGTGTTCTACGAGACCAGGATTTGCTCTGGATGCTTTCCACGGGGTCAAGATTGACATTAGCCGTGTTTCACATGACCAGGATCCGCTCTGGACACTTCCCACAGGCTCAGGATTGACATTAGCCATGTTCCACAGGACCAGGATCCGCTCTGGACGCTTCCCACAGGTTCAGGATTGACATAAGCCATGTTCCACGAGACCAGGATTTGCTCTGGGCGCTTCCCATGGGGTTAGGATTGATATAAGCCGTGTTTCACGAGACCAGGATTTGCTCTGGATGATTCCCATGGGGTCAGGATTGACATAAGTCGTGTTCCACGAGACCAGGATTTGCTCTGGGCGCTTCCCACGGGGTCAGGATTGACATAAGCCGTGTTCCACGAGACCAGGATTTGCTCTGGATGCTTCTCACGGGGTCAGGATTGACATAAGCCGTGTTCCACAGGACCAGGATCCGCTCTGGACGCTTCCCACGGGGTCAGGATTGACATAAGCCGTGTTCCACGAGACCAGGATTTGCTCTGGGCGCTTCCCACGGGGTCAGGATTGACATAAGCCGTATTCCACGAGACCAGGATTTGTTGAATCTCGGTTGTCTGTGTATCGCCGAGTTACGGAACTGGGAACTTTGCCGCGGCTCCGATTTGCTGATGTTACGTCTGTTGTAATGAGACGAATGTTGAGATGATCTCCAGGCTGTCTGTGAACCGTCGAGATTTTGCTTCTTTTTCTGATGGAGCCTGGTGGGAAGGTATGGTTCCCTCTTTGTTTGTGCCCCTGAATTGTATACAGGGATCGATGTGATCTCACCTGTAGGGCAAAAGTTTATATATTTTTCTTTCCGTGATGCTCTAGCATTTCAGCTTTTATATCGCGAAAGTCGCGATTGCCCAATCATTTCGGCTATTTTTCGCGGTGCCCAATCATTTCGGCTATTTTTTTTATTTACTCGCTGCTTTTTATTGCGAGTTGCCCAACCATTTCGGCTATTTTGCATGCATACATTTTTACTTGCTGATTTTGTTGCAAGTTGCCTAATCATTTCGGCTATTTCATATGCATTTGCTTTGCTGACTTTTCGCTGCGAGTTTTAGGATTTGATATCGATTTAGGCATCAGCATCGCTACAACTGGGATATTGCCATGAGCGAATCATCATTTGCCTCTGTTGATGTCGAACAAAGGTGGCTTAGTAAACAGGGTTAGGATCCTATCGACTAAGACTTTTGATTTCATGAGCCGTAAGGGTCTCACAAAGGTATTTCTCCCTATGAGTCGTGAGGATTTCGTAGGTGCGTTTTCTCCTTAGGGATCGTGAGGAGTCTTAAGTGTATGGTCTCTTATAAGTCGTAAGGATCTTACAAGAGTGCTTTCTCCTTATAAGTCGAGAGGACTTACAAGGGTTGTTCACCGTGTAGACATATCCCTAGTCCCGGGTAGGACTTTGTTAGGGAAATGTTTATTCGCGCCCATAGATTGTATACAAGGGTCGACATCGAAACGCTTGTAGGGAAATACTGGAGGTTGTGATGACTTAAGAACAGGTTAAGATCCCTGTAGCATAAGGCTTTTGAATCCTATAAGCCGTGAGGGTCTCAAAGGGGAATTCTCTTTACGAGTCGTGAGGATCTCGTAAGTGTAATTTCTCCTTAGGAATCGTGGGGATCCCTAAGTGTGTTGCTCCCCTTGCGAGTCGTAAGGATTTCACGCAGGTGGTTTCTCCTCGCAATGTATAGAGGGCCTTGCAAGTGTTTTTTAACGAGATTATGCCCTTTCGGGTTTTCACAAAACTCGCCGGTAGCCCTGCTGTTTTTACTCATGGAGCCGTTTCGGATTTTCATCCGTGCCCATTTTGCTTATGGACATACCTTTTTTTGTGTCAGCCTTAGGATGCTGCGGTCCGTAGTAGTTTATCGACGTCTCGGTCAATAGCCAGTTTTAGGACATAGTGGTCCATCGTTAGTTTAAGGACGTTTCGGTCCGTACTCCCGGATACTACTTATAGAGTTTGGGCTTAGGAAGATAGCGAGCGGACATAGGTGTCGTCATCTATCGTTGACCTAGGTCATGACTCGTGAGGCGTAGTATTTTTTTACGAAGCGACCATTTATTGGCCTGAAAGGTCTTTCACCATGCATGTTCATGAGTAGGTAGGCTCCACCCTGGTAAACTTTGTCTATAATGTACGTGCCTTCATAGTTTGGCTCGAATTTCCCCCGTTTGGCACGATTAAGGATCATAGGTCTTTTGACCACTAGCACGAGTTCGCCTTGGCGGAATGTTCTTGGCCTAGTCAATCTCTCATATGAGCGCGTCATCTTTGCTTTATAAGCCTCCAGATTTTATTGCGCCATGAGCCGGGTTTCATCAAGAGCATTGAGCTCCTCAAGCCGAAGGTGAGCATTTTCTTCGTCTGTTAGCTCGTAGTGAACCGCCACTCGTAGAGAGGGTAACTCTATCTCGAGGAGGAGTACCGCTTCTGTGCCGAATACCAATGCATACGGCGTTGTGTTCGTGGCTTTTTTGAATGTGGTTCGATACGCCCATAGAGCTTCATGCAGTCTCTCGTACCAGTCCTTCTTATTTTGAGACACCGTCTTTTTCACGATCTTCGTCAGGGTCTTGTTGAAAGCCTCAGCTAGACCGTTAGCTCGGGGATTATAGACCGAAGAGTATCTCCAGTCTATATTATGCTGTTGTGCAAAGTGGATGATCTTTTGGCTTCTATAGGCTGGCCCGTTATCGGAGATAATCCGTCGCGGAGTGCCGAATCAGTAAATGACGTGTGTCTTGAAGAAATGGAGGATATTCTCCGTCTTTACTTCTCTTAGTGGTACTGCTTCTGCCCACTTAGAAAAGTAATCGGTTATTGCCAGTATGAACCGATGTCCTCTGGACGATACTGGTTCGATGGGCCCGATTATGTCAGTTCCCCATATTTCGAACGGCCAGCTAGCCACCATTGGATGTAGTGGATTCGGATGCTGGTGGATAAAATCCTTGTGAATCTGGCACGAGTGACACTGTTTCGTGTATTCTAAGCAGTCATGGATCATCATGGGCCAATAGTAGCCCATCCTTTTGATTTTTAGTTTCATCTTCGGCCCGGCTTGGTAAGAACCGCAGAGTCCGTCGTGAGTTTCTTAGACAACTCTCTTTGCTTCTTCAGGTCCCAGGCATCTTAGCCACAAAGAATCAAATGATCTCTTATACAGGGTATCATTGGCGAAGCCAAATGATAGAGCTCGTTTCATGAGCTGATATCTTGAGGACACATCTTCAGGCGTTCGACGAGATTTGAAGTAGTCTATAAAGACTTCTCTCCAATCCATAGCCTTTTTTTGGTCTTTTACTTGTAGGGTCGCTTGCTCGGTCGCTCCCTTTTCTTCGGCCGACTCCGGAGATATTTCTGCCGGCGCAAGAACCCGAGGGCTTTGCACAACGATCCTTACGTCATCGAGGTTTTCGTCGGCCAATTCTTTAGCGAGCTTGGCCAATGCATCCGCTTTGCTGTTTTCTGCACGCGGTATGCTTTTCAGGGTGTAGGAAGGAATTTGAGTCAGCAGGTGCTGCACTCTCTCGCCGTACTGCACCAACTCAGGCTTGCACGTTTGATAGTCGCCTTTTACTTGATTAACGATCAGTTGGGAGTCTCCGTATATGAGGAGGTTCTCAATTCCCATGTCGACAGCGATCTCAAGACCTGCTATCAAAGCTTCATATTCGGCTTCATTATTCTTCCTCGGCTCTGTTAAGGAGAAGGCAAAGTGCATGATCCCTCCTTGTGGAGTCACGAAGATGAGGCATATCCTTGATTTGATTATGAGGGTGCTTTGTTTGCGCTTTTTCATGGAAGATGCTCCATCAAAATAGAGTTCCCACCGGTTATCATTCTCTCTTCTCTCCCCGTCGATCGTTTCAAACGCGTGCTCGTCGGGCAATTCGCAATTCAAAGGAGAATCAACAGGTATCGGATGCTCAGCGAGGAAGTCGGCGATGGCTTGGCCTTTCACTGCCTTGAGGGGTCGGTATGTCACCAAGAATTCCATTAAGAGTAGGGCCCACTTAGCGAGTCATCCCGTTAATATGGCCTTTGACATCAAATATTTGAGAGGATCCACCTTTGATATGAGATGGACCTCATGTGCCAACGCATAGTGTCTGAGCTTCATTATCGCGAAGATCAACGCCAGGCAGTGTTTTTCAATGGGAGAGTAATTGTTTTCTGCCCCCAGGTGAACTCGATTCAAATAGTAGAGGGCTCTCTCCTTCCCTTGATCGTTCTCTTGTGCCCATAATGCGCCTAGAGAACCTTCGAGGGCTGTTGTATACAGGACGAGAGGTTTTCCTTTAAGGGGAGCGGCCAGTACTGGCGGATTCTGCAGGTATTGCTTGATTTCGTCCAGTACGCTTTGGCATTTGCGATCCCAGACGAACGGGGTTCCCTTCTTCATTAGGTGACTGTAAGGACGGTACTTGCCTGAGAGATTGGTTATAAATCGCCGGATATACGCGAGCTTCCCTTGGAGAGACCGTAGTTGCTTGAGAGTCCTTGGCGGAGGCATTTCTATAATCGCTTTGATCTTTAAAGGGTTTATCTCGATGCCTCGGTGTCGGACGACGAATCCTAGGAACTTGCCTGAGGAAACTCCAAACACGCATTTGAGAGGATTCATCTTCAAGTTGTATTTCCGAATGCGCTGAAACACGATCTTCAGAAGATCTAAATGTTTCTCGTATGATTTGCTTTTAACAACGAGGTCGTCAATATAGCATTCGACAATTTCATGTATGAGGTCATCGAAAATCTTCATCATGGCCCTCTGATAGGTGGCACCTGCGTTCTTTAGACCAAAATGCATCACCTTGTAGCAGAATATGCCCAAAGGGGTCCGGAAAGCAGTATGCTTCTGGTCTTCGGGATGCATCTTTATCTGATTGTATCCTGATGAGCCGTCCAAGAAGGAGAAAACTTCGTGAGTGGACGTATTATCTATCATCAGCTCAGTAACCGGTACTGGAAAGTCGTCCTTTGGGCAAGCTTTGTTGAGATCCCGAAAGTCCACACATACGCGCATCGTCCCATTTTTCTTCATTACTGGGACAATGTTGGCGATCCAGTCAGGATATTGAACCTCTTGGATGAAGCCGGAGTCGATTAGCTTCTTGAATTCGGCGTTGATACTCATCTCAAGCTCGAGCCGCATTCTTCTCGGTGCTTGTTTGATCGTCTTGACGTCCAGAGATATCGCCAATTTGTGCGCAACAATCTCTGGATCTAGTCCCGGCATTTCGGAATAGTTCCATGCGAAACAGTCTTTATACTGCATGAGCACGCTTTTGAGCGTCGCCACCTTTTCTTCAGACAACAGTTCACTGACGAACGTCGGCCGTAGGTCGTTTGCTGTCCCCAAGTCGATTTTTCTGAGGTCATCTGCAGTAGTCTGTATCCCATCTTCCAGCTCTTTTGGCGCCAGTGGAAATTCTGAGATCAACTCATCTTCATTGTTTTCGAAGCACCAAGAAAGGTCATCCATATTCTCGGGTTCTTCTTCTGACAGCGTTATCACGTGACAGGTTCGAGATCGCTTCCAAGACCAATGTTGGTCTGGTTCTACTCTCATCGCATAAGTGGCTTTTGATTCATGTTTCCGTGGCGGACTTACCCTCCAACTGCTGGATAGAGCGAACTTGCCTTATTAATATTGGTCTTCGACCCAGCTCTTGAAGGTGAAGCGGTCTTCGACCCAGCTCTTGAAGGTGAAGCAGTCTTCGAGGGGATGTCCTATTGCTCGGTGATAGGAGCAATAGTTTGGGTGAGAGACCTTGTCTGCTTGCTCGGGGTGCTTGGACTCCGGGAGTGTCATCATCTGATGTTTTACGACAAGATTGAATATCTTCTTTGTCTTGTCTTAGGGAAAAGAATATTCTCGACCCATCTTCTTTATAAGAGACGGATCCCGGCTGCTCGATTGTTGATCGCGTGGCTTCTTAGACCCGCTTTGCCGCTGTCGAACGTTTTTTCCATTCTTTGGTTTATTTTTGTCTCTACGCCGGGTATTTTGTATGACGGGTTGGCGACGAGGAGCATTGTCACTCTCCGCGGCCTGTTGAAGGAGGCGCTGCGTCCTGGCTTTCTCATAAATGGCCATTTCGCGGCTATGGTCATCCCGGACCTTTTGACCCGTTTCTCTTATTAGCTTGTCCATCTTTTCTTCAAACGACGGACTCGGCATTTTCATGGTGGGAGCTCGTTTTGGTTCAGGGTCGGCGTCTTCTAACAGAGCATTTCCTTCTTCATCGAAGTCATGTATAACGTAGTCATGGAATTGTTCCCGTCTCTTGGATTGAACATATCCGAGCCCGATCGTTTCCATTCTCCCGTTGGGCAATTTTCGCTGAGTTCCGGGGACGTCCCAGATCCTGTTGTAGAACTGAGCTTGTCGAGCAGTCTGTTTGAAGGGTACGCCTTGGCGTCTCAACAGCCTTTTTAATCCTTCTGTGTAGTATTTGGGCAGACGGATGGGCTGGAGCTTGTTGATTGAGAGAGATTTTGCGTATGCGAGCGTTTTAAAAAATAGATCAAAAATTAAGATATACCGCAATCAATAACGGTGTCGCTTGGTAGCTAGCCGGTTGAGTACGGGTCGGTCCAAAGGGAAAACGTGTTCTTTTCTTATTGTTCTAACGAGTTAAGTCCTATTTTTGGTAGGTTTTGAATTTTAGAAAAACTAAGATTGAATGTAATTAGGATTAAAGCCTTGCTAGGGTTAGGATTAGGTTAGTTTGGAAAGAGAATTCTACTTACTGCTTCCTTTGTCCTAATTAAGAACATAGGAGTTAGGGTAATAGTCTACAAAGGGGATTAGCACGACTAGGAAGAAACATAGTTTCTTCCCTTTGGTCCTTATCCGTCCTTTCTTGGCTCTTAGCTCTAACCTCTATATAAATCAACCACAACCGGTCTAACTACGGAATCACCGCTATCTCGTAGGATAGGATGCCGTAGTGAGCGGTGTGTGTTTGATTCACATAAAGTCCTAATTTAAAAATATTATACGGGCAAGAAAGGAGTGAGAGATGTTTATCTCTCAAACCTACCCAATCCTAACCCTAACAAGTGAGGAATTACTCACTCATTAGGGAAGTTACGATGTAGTTCATTTTTATAATTTTCTTTTTAATTAACTAATTAACTTGCAAATAATAAAAGACAGATACTAAATTGCAGAAATAAAAGACGAAATGAAAATTGCAAGATAAAAACTTACTTTATTGACACCTCTTGACGATTACAATGGAATTGAAAATTTAATCTAGAAAATAAAAGGAGGCATGCCCCAAAAGAGGCTGTAGGTTTTTCTATTTATAGATAGGAGAAACCCTAGGGTTTACATCTGATCCACATTTGAAATTACAAGACTACCCTAAGAAAGCCGGGTCAAAACACCGACACCCACCGACACGTGCACCGACACGTGCACTGCACGGCCGTGGATCCATGGCAGATTGCCATGTTTGGCCGCGGATCCGCGGCCATCTTGAGGGATCTCTGGCTCAACTTCTCAGCGTTACTTCATGTTGCTATTTCCTTCTATTTTCTTCTCTTGGTTCTTCAGAATCTTTTCTACTTTCTTCCAGATTTCCAACAGTGCAGAATTTATGGACTTTTACCGTAAGCTTCGCGTTGAAGTCTTGAATCTTGTGCTGCCCTCTTACTTTGTGCATTGAACTGTTCATTGATCGTTGTTTGTTTCTTAAACTGGTAGGCGGCATCATACAGATTCATCTACTTGTTGGTCGTAGTCTCACATTTGTATCGTCTTTTCCTGAATTTCACTGTATTGTTCTGAGAACCTGTAACTTGCAACTATTTAGCAGACATTGATCAAAAACACCTATTTATTTGCAATACGATTAATAATGGGGAATATAATGATGCAAAATTCTGTTATGAACAAATACCCCCAAACTTATCTTTTGCTCGTCCCGAGCAAAACTATTTTTATTCTCGAAAAAATCCTAAGCTCACTTTCGCAGGGAATCGCGATTGCACTGAGCTCGTGCAACAAGCCGTTAAACTTCTAGATGTCCCTAGTAGGAGGAGTGTTGTCTCCTGAGGGTTTTCAGCGTATACTACCTACAAAATCTGATTAATTTGGCCTATTGACTTTCATTCTTCAATTCGGTGTTCTAGTAAGAAATTCTATTATCTTTAACTTAGAAATCATCAACCCGTATTTTTCACACTCACTTATCATTTAACTTAAGATCGTATATGTTCTGTAAATTTACTTAGCATTCAGCATCTTTTGAATTTTCCTTCTAAGGTTCCATCTCATCTTAGGAATTTTTATCATCTCTACTGAAAATATAAGCCCTATCTTTCATTCCTATCTCTCATTAAAAACCCCAATCATATACCCCCTACGTGTGTGTATGTATCACCCCTACACTTGGAAATTTAATTCAAGCTATCATACTCTTGTCCATCGTCCAAAGTACTTTTAGTTGGTGAATTTTAGATGAAATTGCTCACACATCCTTCATGCGACCGTTAATACTTCTTGAGGTACTAACGACCGATTACAAAATGTGTTTGTGCATTAAGGCGTAATTTCTTGTCTTGTAATACCTATTGCTTTAGCAGTGACTCCCAAACCAGTTGGTCTAAGGCACTAGGTGATAAAGCACCCTCGCTATATATTTTCTATTTACGCAGCCTTAAGTAATTGCAAAATCAGTGTTCATTTTTTTATTTCACACTTGTAATTTTATTTAATTTTTTCTCATACTAAGGATTTTAGACAAGAGCATTTCAAGGTATCCTCTACTATCCCAAATTTCAAGGTGCGTGTATGTGCGAGTTGTAGGGTATATATTTTCAGAATTTAGACTAAAGGTTCGGAATTATTTTTCAGACTTACACTTTAATAAAAATTTCAATACTCTTCCCTTATTTTGGCTTAGCCCAAGAACTGAACTCAAAATTTGCCTATTTCTAAATAAATTATAAGGACATATATTTTCTACCGTTAAACTTTAAGAAAGGTTGTTTTTAGGGTTTTTAATTTACTAAATTTAGGATCTAGTTTTTCCTAGCTAGTTAACCGTCTTGTCAAACTTAAGTCAAATATGACCAAGTTGATTTTTTTTTATCTTTTTAGTTTTTCAATTTTTTATTTGATTTTTCTTTTAAAAATTTTTATTTTCATTTTTTTAATTTTTATAATTTTTTTTATAAAGATGCAATACAGAATTAAACATGCAAAGAAAAAAAGAAAAAATATGTACAAAAATTAAAATATGCAATGCAATGATAACTATTTACAAACCACCTCCTCCCCCAAACTTACCAAAAGCAGTGCCCTCGCTGCTTATGTCCTCACCGTCCCCTCGAACGTGAACGGGAACGTTCCTCACTCGCTAGCAGCGTAGATACGCCATGTTCAATCTTTGTCACCCAGTGATCCAAGTTGGTCACCATCCCTACCAACCTATCAATCCCCCTAGTGGCTCTTCTAAGCTGACGTGCATGTTCTGCGGGGGTAAGCTCTTCCTCGCTCACGGTCGAGCTGGAGCTGGGTGTTCTGGCGGGTACATGTTCAGCCGGTTCTGTTCGCGACCATACATCAGTTAAGCGGGTATAGAACGTGGATACGTCCTCAACAAGAGGCCTAATGGGTATACCTATATGCATATAAAACTCAAATTCCTCCACAGGGAGGAAATAGCGACACAGTTGTGTCACTAACATAGGGCATGGGTAATTTGCAGCCCTTTTGCCAGCACCAATTGAATTAATTAAAACCGTGCACATGTCAAATCTAGGGTTTCTACTCATTAAGGTGTGCACGATATGAAGAGATGGGATGAAAAATGTTGTATTATGTGAATTGCCAAAAATGTTGTTTTGTGCCCAACGGCACACGGTTAATACATTGGCGAAGAGGGTTCTAGCCTGTATCCCCTTCCTAGGTTCCCTCGAACAGTAATTACCCATTAAGGGTAAGTAATCTTCAAATTGAAGGGGTTGGTCGTGAACAGGTAATCTAGGAATTAAAGTGACTTCATGGATGAAGTCTCTATCAATGATTATTTCCCTATCACCCCAAAGTAATTTAATAAAACCGTATTGTAATAGGCAACCTTCCTCCATGCACTCGTAAAAACGAGTGACTAGATCTGGAAGAGCGTAGGCATTGGGATGATTGAAAATTAAAAAGTTCCACCTTCGCCGTGTGATCTCATCACCAAAATAATTCCCGTAAATTTTGTGTGCAAAGATTTGTGAAAAATCTCGTTCTAATTGCATGGTTGGTGCCATTCAGAAAGTTCACAGATTTATAAAAAAATTTAACAGAGAGGGAGAGATGATGCAAATCTCCTCTGAAAAAATTCAGAGGGAGAATAGGCAGAGGCGCGGCGGTTGCGCGGCGGAAAGCGGGCTTCGGCGGCGGTTGCGCGGCGCGATGGAGCGATCTCCTTCTTCTGGATGCTGCGGCGACTTGGGTTTTCTGAGAGCAATTTTTAGGGTTTGATAAAAAAAGAGAGGGGTCGGCTTCTATTTATAGGGGGGAATGCGTTGGTTATTTGCAAAAAGCCTCTCTTAAAAAGAGGAAATTATTTGTAAATAATTTTTTTTATTAAAACTGGAAATTTACAAAAATATCCAAAACATTTTTTTTATTATTTTCAAAAGATTTTATTTTTATTTTGTTTTTATATAATTACAAGTGATACATACCCCCAAACTTGTTTGAAACAGTGTTTTGGCTAGATAATCGAAATTTATGGGTAGATGGAGGAAGATCAGTCAATGTAGATCGGTTCCTGTAAAAACAGGAGCTCCTCCGAAGGGTCCGCAGTGAGGAACGGTTTAAGTCTATGTTTGTTCACTTTAAATAGTGAACCATCCTCAGGATTTTCTAAATCGACCGCACCGTGCGGATATACGGTGCGCACAAAAAATGTCCATTTCCATCGAGATCTGAGCTTGCCGGGATGGAAATGTAACCGAGTGTTGTAAAGTAAAACCTGTTGACCAGGTTTGAAAGTTTTGCGTATAAGGTGTTTATCGTGGAACACCTTCGTTCGGTTTTTGACGATTACAGCATCCTCGTAAGTTTCATCCCGAAGCTCGTTCAATTCGTTCAACTGCAGTTTTCTAGTGCTGCCCGCATCTCCTAGAGATATATTCAACTCTTTTATTGTCCAAAATGCTCTATGCTTTATTTCAACTGGAAGATGGCAAGACTTTTCATAAACAAGTCAATATGGGAACATGCCAAGATCGGTCTTATAGGCAGTTCGGAATGCCCAAAGGGCATCAATAAGTTTTGACGACCAATCTTTACGGTTTTTGGAAACCGTTTTCTCCAATATCTGTTTAATCTTCCGATTTGAAGTCTCGGCTTGCCCACAAGTTTGCAGATGATAGGGCGTTGACAGCTTGTGAGTAATGGAGTATTTCCGCATTAAGGACTCGAAAGTCCTATTACAAAAGTGAGATCCATTATCGTTGATAATTGCGCGAGGATGCCCAAACCGAGAAAAAATGTTTTCTTTGAGAAATCTAACAACCACCTTGTTGTCGTTAGTTCGGCTGAGCACAGCCTCGACCCATTTAGAAACATAGTCAACAGCGAGGAGAATATACACGTTCCCAAAAGAGTTAGGAAACGGTCCCATAAAGTCTATCCCCCGAACATCAAAAATTTCAACAACCAATATTGGTTGGAGTGGCATTTTATTTCTCCTAGATATCCGGCCCAAGTGTTAGCACCGGGAGCATATCTTGCAGTAATCATGTGCGTCTTTAAAAAGTTGTGGCCAGTAGAAACCACACTGCAAGTTCTTTTCTGCTGTCTTTTTTGGGCCAAAATGCCCGCCACACGCTTGATCGTGGCAGAATGAAAGCACTCTCTTAAACTCATTGTCGGGGACACACCAACGAATTTTGTCGGGACAGTATTTGAATAGATATGGTTCATCCCAGTAAAAATGTTTTACCTGGGATAGAAATCTGAGTCTGTCCTGATTTGACCATTCGTTTGGTATAAGTCCGGTGGCCAAATAATTTACGATATCCGCGAACCAAGGTTCGCATGACACAGTCAAGAGCTGCTCATCTGGAAAAAACGTCTTTAATAGGAATTTGAAGTGTAGGCGAAGAAGGAAGGCGTGAAAGATGGTCGGCGACTACGTTTTCACATCCTCTCTTGTCTCTGATGACAAGGTCGAACTCTTGTAGTAAGAGGATCCAACGTATCAGCCGAGATTTAGCATCCTTCTTCGCGAAAAGATGGCGAAGAGCTGAGTGGTCCGTGTA
Organism: Agapanthus africanus; assembly: GCA_030015575.1. Classification (NCBI taxonomy): domain Eukaryota; kingdom Viridiplantae; phylum Streptophyta; class Magnoliopsida; order Asparagales; family Amaryllidaceae; genus Agapanthus; species Agapanthus africanus. Next base: position 11,864,921 of record CM057348.1, on the reverse strand, counting down.
AACGATGACTGGAGAGCCGATTAAATAGGGCCTGAACTTTTCTAATGCAAACACAACAGCTAAGAATTCTTTTTCAGTAGCTGTGTAATTTAATTGGGTCTCGTTCAAGGTTCGGCTAGCGTAATAAATTACATGCGGCATCTTATTAATGTGCTGTCCAAGGACAGCGCCAATGGCGAAATCAGATGCATCGCACATAATTTCAAATGGATGCGTCCAGTCAGGAGATGAAAGAATGGGAGCGGAATTAAGTGAGTTTTTCAATGACTCGAACGCCTTCATACAGCTCGAGTCGAAATCAAAAGTGGTGTCCTTGGCCAACATAAGAGTCAAGGGTCTAGCTATCTTGCTAAAATCCTTGATGAATCGTCTATAGAAACCGGCATGGCCAAGGAAGGCTCGAATGTCTCGGACGCATTTGGGAGGAGGAAGATTGGAAATGACTTCAATCTTAGGTTTATCTACCTCAATGCCATTTTGCGAGATAATATGTCCTAAGACAATACCTTCTCGTACCATAAAGTGGCATTTCTCCCAATTTAAAGTAAGATTCTTATCCCTACACCGGGTAAGAACTGCGTCTAAATATAGCAAACACTCATCAAAGGAGTCGCCGAAAATGGAGAAATCATCCATAAAAATCTCTAAGAATTTTTCCACCGTGTCTGAAAAAATGCCCATCATACACCGCTGGAAAGTAGCGGGTGCGTTGCATAACCCAAAGGGCATGCGACGGTAAGCAAACGTACCGAAAGGACAAGTGAATGTGGTCTTATCTTGGTCCTTTTCGGCGATGGGAACTTGATTATAGCCGGAGTAGCCATCCAAAAAGCAGTAAAATTCATGCCCAGCCAATCGTTCTAGCATTTGGTCAATGAAAGGTAATGGAAAGTGGTCTTCCCGTGTCACGGCGTTGAGTTTTCTATAATCGATGCAAACTCGCCACCCAGTTTGGGTGCGAGTAGGTATTAACTCATTCGCCTCATTAGTCATGACCGTTATGCCCGATTTCTTTGGGACAACGTGAATGGGGCTTAACCCACTGGCTATCAGAGATAGGGTAAATGATACCACTATCTAGACATTTTACAATCTCCTTTTTAACAGCCTCCTTCATTATAGGGTTTAGTCGTCTCTGTGGATCCCTTGCTGGCTTGGCATCATCCATCATATGAATATGATGTTCAACTATTAGGGGACTAATCTCCTTGATGTCCGCCATAGTCCAGCCAAAAGCTTGCCGATTGTTTTGTAAGACCGTTAAAAGGGCTTTCTCTTGCTCAGGGGCTAGGGAGGCCGAGATGATAACAGGAAGGGTCTCATTCTCACCTAAGTAAGCATATTTAAGGTGAGACGGCAATAGCTTGAGTTCGAGTTTTGGAGGCGAAACAATTGAAGGTAAAATTGGTGAAACTGTCTCAAACTCGAAGGATTCCAACAAAGTTTAAAGCGAGTGTAAGCAACCGAGTCGGATGGTTCAGCTAACTCATCCGAAAATTCAAAGGATTCGAACTCGGGTGGTGATTCTTCAAAATCATTCGAGAAAATGAAACACTCGTAATCATTATCAGGTGTGAAAGCAGTGTCAGATTCAAGGAGGAACGCACTAGTAGCGTCAAAATTGCTATGATCGAACAGAAATTTTTCGAGCTCACAGTCCTCCTGAGTGATCTCTTGGATCGAGCAAACATCAAGTATATTAGCATTAGGTTTGGAGGGCTGATTCCCCAACTTAAAAATGTTGAGTTCAATTGTCATGTTTCCAAAAGATAGGTTCATTGAACCATTTCAACAATTGATCACCGCATTAGAAGTTGCAAGGAATGGTCGACCGAGTATCACCGGAATTTGACTCCGGGGGTTAGCTACAGGCTGTGTGTCCATAACAATGAAATCAACGGGGAATATGAAGTCCTCTACTTTAATCAACACATCCTCTAGCTCACCCCTAGGATGGGTGATGGATCGGTCGACCATTTGGAGAGTACAATTTGTGGGTTTCAGCTCTCCAACGCCTAATTGTTCATATACTGAATAAGGAAGCAGGTTAACACTGGCACCAAGATCTAAAAGTGCGCGGTTGTTGTTCTTATCCCTAATAGTTATTGAAATTATAGGACAGCCATGGTCCTTTCATTTTTAAGGTAAAGGTTGGGTAAGAGCATCACTTACTGCACTAGCCAAGAAAAATTTCTTAGGTATCTATGATTTGCTCGTCTTGGTGCATAAGTCCTTCAAGATTTTAGCGTAAGAAGGGATTTGTTGGATTGCATCCAAGAGAGGTATGTTAATATTAACTTGTTTAAATAACTCCACAATCTTCTCCATTTGTGGAGTTTTTTTATTGGATCTCAACCTGTTTGGAAATGGAATATTTTGAAAATTTGTTGAGTCCAATGTTTGTGGAGTAGACTGTGGAGTTGGAACGGATCCCAGTGTTGGTGTTTTCGTAGAGTGAGATGTGGGTCCGTTCGAATTAGTGGAAGAAGTAGAGCCTTGTGAAGAATGAAGAACAGGCTCTGAAGAAGGTGAAGAAGATGAAGAAGAAGAAGAAGAAGCGGCGGCCGGGGTGTCATTATTATTGCCAACGTTGTTGTGCAATACCTTTCCAGATCTCAATGTAGTCATGGCACCCACATTATGATTTTGTTGTTCATGAGCAACATGTGCATTTTGTGTGTGACCAGGATTTGGCAGTGGTTGAGATGGAAGTTTCCCCTTCTCTCGCTCGTTTAGAGCAGCGTTCAGTTGTGCAATTTGAGCTTCAATGGTTTTGATGTTTTGCTCATGTGATGCAGTGTGTTGCACCAAAGACTGAATGGAAGATTGGATGTTGGCTGAGAATTGTGTAGATTGTTTTAAAAACGCATCCAGATTTCGTTCTAGCGAGGAAACCTTATCGTTATTTAGTTGAACAAAATTATTTTGAGGAAAAGAGTTGTTTGGTGCAAAATTGTTCATTTGATTTTGATACGGTTGGGGTTGGAAAGGTTGCTGATATTGAGTTTGTTGAGGGGCTTGTTGTTGTGGAGGAGACCTCTGAAAATTGTTATTGCCTTGGAATTGTTGTTGATTTTGATTCCAAGCAAAGTTGGGGTGGTTCCTCCAACCAGGATTATAAGTTGAAGAGTATGGATCATTTCTTTGTCTCTGCTGAAAGGCAGCATTGACTTGATCATGTCCTTGAGCAGGTGGGTTGTAAGGACACTCTTCGGTCAAATGGGACGGATCCGAACAACAAGCGCATATAGTGCGAGGGGGTAAAGCGGGGGTAGGAGAAGGCGATGAGAATTTGCTCTCAATTGCTTCTAGTTTACGTGTAATTGCGGCCATTTCGGCTTTCATTGCAATTGACATGTCAAGTTGATGAACACCTGCCCTAGACTGACCGGATGAAGTAGATGAAGTGGACGAAGCGGTCTGTCTGGTGCTTTCCCACTGAAGCGTTTGTTCAGCAAAATCGTCGAGAAATTGCCAAGCTTCCTCGTCAGATTTTGTAAGAAAGTGACCTTGACAAATGGTTTCCAACAACTGCTTAGTTGCTGGGTTCGGTCTTTCGTATAAAGTTTGGCAAAGTTTCTATCTCTCAATACCGTGGTGAGGGCACTGAATAAGAAGGTTCTTTAATCGTTCAAAACACTTCCAAAAAGGTTCGGAAGGAAGCTGGGAAAATTGGTTAATTTCATTGCGAATTCTCGCGGTCTTGTGGTGTGGGTAAAACTTTTTAGAAAAGTCTTAACAAACTCTTCCTAACTTTTTATGGAACGCGATGCCGTACTATATAGCCACTTTTCAGCTAGGCCACATAAAGTGAAAGGAATGACATGTAGCTTTATAGCATCATCGGAAAGTTGGGTGGTGTTCATCATTGCGGAAACATTCTGTAATTTGTTAATGAAGATATAGGCATCTTCGAATTCCATCCCGTGAAATTTGGGCAACATATTAATGAAGTGGGGCTTAATTTAGAAATTATCCCCAATAGCCGGCGGAAGTGAAAGACAAGTAGGAAGTGTGGTGCGGGTTGGATAGAAAAAATCCTGGAGCGCGATTCGTTGGGGCGCTTCAACAGGAGGGTGTTGTGGGTTATTCACACCCAGTTGAGGTGGAATCAGTCCCGAGTAGGTAAAGGGTTGTTAGGATTGAATCTCGACATCTCCTTAGAAGATGATGAATTTGAAGATGAAGGTAAAGAAGTGGAGTGAATTTCGACTTTGGAGTTGAACGCGTCGTCAGTAGGCACTAACGAGACACGGACTAAACGGGCGCTAGTGTCCCTAGTCCAACCGGACATACACTAAATGAGGTGTAGTGTAGTCAAACGTAGAATGTGGGGGTAAGAAAACGTCAATGGAGAAAATGTGGGTGAAAGTGGGGTGCAATGGATTTCTAGCGACAAAATGGCAAGTTTTTGTAAAAATTTTGTTTTGTGGTTTTTTTTATATAAAGAGTTTTGCAAAAGATTTTATACGGAACTACGACACACTTTCAAATAATCACAATTTGAACATGCACAATCAAGCCTAGAGCTAGGGTCTCCTAAGTCAACTAGACTGTCCCTAACTGGTCCAAAGGGCAAGTTGTGAGATATCCCTCAAATCGCCTCTTCACCGCCAATTGTGGCCAGGTAAGCACAAGTGAAGAAAGGAGGGATCTGCTCACGAATCACCGTAAGAAGGGCCTTTTAAAATTACCTTTCCTACTTGTCTAGCCTAGGCACCATAAAATCAGGTTTAGATAAACAACCGATTGCCCACAACCTTTCTCTGTCCTAATGAGCGCAACGGTCCTTAATTGGCTGAGTCTAGATATTTTTTAATTAACTCGAGGGTTGATGTATATGCTTTTTGTGATTTTTGGGGTCCTAGAAAGGGTAATGAAATCCCTACCCAATCTGGATTGGTGTTATAGCCCCTTAAAAGTCCGTTTTAAATATGCAAAGCAATTAACACACAAAATCTAAAACACTTGCCAAAAAAATTTTATTTTTATTTGCGGCGAAAAGAATCCTGCACAAAATTGATTTATTGGAGAGGGAGAAGAAGTTTTGCGCTAAGAACCCTGCAGGAAAATTTTTCAGAGGAGCACAGAGGGTAGAAGAGAGGATAAAATACTCATAGAAAAAAGTTGGGAAGACGACGTCACGGGTTCCGCGGTCAACTGCCTATATCCACCGCGGTTCTGCGGTGGTTCTGTTAGTTTGGATCTCCAAAATTTTCCTGTTTGCTGTTATGGTTCTCCTCTGCCTGTTCAGATCCTCTGTTTGCTGATTTGTTCACTGGGTCTGCTCCAGATCTGAATCAGTTCGTCTTTCCGTTCCTGCACAATTCGCACAAAAGCAGATTAAAAAATAACAAGATGATTTTTTTTTATTTTGTTTTCAGTTTTTATGATTTTTTCCAATTTTAATTAACCCGAAATTACAAAAAGAAAATAACTACCGTTATCCCCGGCAACGGCGCCATTTTATTGAGAGAGATTTTACGTATGCGAGCGTTTTAAAAGATAGATAAAAAATTAAGATATACGGCAATCAATAACGGTGTCGCTTGATAGCTAGCCGGTTGAGTACGGGTCGGTCCAATAGGAAAAACGTGTTCTTTTCTTATTGTTCTAATGAGTTAAGTCCTATTTTTGGTAGGTTTTGAATTTTAGAAAAACTAAAATTGAATTTAATTAGGATTAAAGCCTTGCTGGGGTTAGGATTAGCTTAGTTTGGAAAGAGAATTCTACTCACTGCTTCCTTTGCCCTAATTAAGAACATAGGTGTTAGGGTAATAGTCAACAAAGGGGATTAGCACGACTAGGAAGAAACGTAGTTTCTTCCCTTTGGTCCTTGTCCGTCCTTTCTTGGCTCTTAGCCCTAACCTCTATGTAAATCAACCACAACCGGTCTAACTAGGGAATCACTGCTATCTCGTATGATAGGGTGCCGTAGTGAGCGGTGTGTGTTTGATTCACATAAAGTCCTAATTTAAAAATATTATACGGGCAAGAAAGGAGTGAGAGATGTTCATCTCTCAAACATACCCAATCCTAACCCTAACAAGTGAGGAATTACTGACTCATTAGGGAAGTTACGATGTAGTTCATTTTTATAATTTTCTTTTTAATTAACTAATTAACTTGCAGATAATAAAAGACAAATACTAAATTTCAGAAATAAAAGACGAAATGAAAATTGCAAGATAAAAACTTACTTTATTGACACCTCTTGACGATTACAATGGAATTGAAAATTTAATCTAGAAAATAAAAAGAGGCATGCCCCAAAAGAGGTTGTAGGCTTTCCTATTTATAGATAGGAGAAACCCCAGAGTTTATATCTGATCCACATTTGAAATTACAAGACTACCCTAAGAAAGTCGAGTCAAACCTCCGACACCCACCGACACTGCACCGACACGTGCACTGCACGGCCGTGGATCCGTGGCAGATTGCCATGTTTGGCCGCGGATCCGCGGCCATCTTGAGGGATCTCTGGCTCAACTTCTCAGTGTTGCTTCATGTTGCTATTTCCTTCTGTTTTCTTCTCTTGGTTCTTCAGAATCTTTTTTACTTTTTTCCAGATTTCCAACAGTGCAGAATTTGTGGACTTTTACCGTAAGCTTCGCATTGAAGTCTTGAATCTTGTGCTGCCTTCTTACTTTGTGCATTGAATTGTTCATTGATCGTTGTTTGTTTCTTAAACTGGTAGGCAACATCATATAGATTCATCTACTTGTTGGTCGTAGTCTCACATTTGTAGCGTCTTTTCCTGAATTTCACTGTATTGTTCTGAGAACCTATAACCTGCAACTATTTAGCAGACATGGACACTTGTCAAGTGTAGAATATGATTAAGAATGGGGAATATAATAAAGCACCTATTTATTTGCAATATGATTAAGAATGGGGAATATAATAATGCAAAATTCTGATATGAACACTTGTCAAGTGTAGAATCGGCACCATGCCAAATTTCTTTCTCCTTTATGGTTTTCGTAGATTGATAAAAGCGGATCGCCTTTTCATCTCTTCGCCTGGGAGGGACGTAGAATGTCTGCAGTTCCTGCACATTCTAGGTATCAAGTGCGTCGAGCTCTTTGTAATGCTCTTGCGGAACCATGGCGATTTGCAAACTCCGATCATCGCCAGCGAAGGCTTGTATCAATGGTCGTACAGAAAATATGGCATTGACCTCATCTTCTGAGTCGCTGCCAAAGACCAGAATAGGGGTGGACGGTCCCGACTTGGTGTGTTGGGGCGGCCCTGAATAAACTATTTCTTCTTCCTCTTCAGTGTCACTCTCGAAGACTGGAATAGTGGTGATAGCTTTGTTCTTCGATTTATGGCATCTTTCCGTGTCTTCGAAATCTGGTAAAAAGTATTTTGCATTCTCGTACTTTCGGACTTCATTCAAGGAGAATGGGTTTAGTTTCCCCTGTCACAGTATTGTTCCCCTCCGAAAGATGGCGCGACAGACGTCTTGCCTGAAATTCGGGGTAGATGCTAATTGTTGCTATCCGTCTACCTCTCCGAAGATGCCAAGTTGATTTATGACACCATATATCGAAGGTTTAAATGGATGCGTCCGATGTAGCAGACTTCGTCATATTTCCCCTCGCTTGAGGGGTTTTTGATTGTGGGGACGCTCTTCCCTGCAGGCGCAAGCCCCTGCAGTTAATTACGCTACCGCATTGCGGTAACAACTTTCTCCTTCTCCAGATGATCACTTCGTGTCGTGTTTGTTTGTTTTGTGTTTGGTTGCCCGTGGATTGTACACGGGGACTGAGTTATGTCGTCGCCCGTAGGGCGTGGACTAGTCCAAATCCGTATCTTTCTTAGATTTGGGTTTGGGGATTGTGTTTAAGGATACGTTAGCCTCATTTGAGACTAAGATCAACTTAAACGTTTGTTAAAGATACGTTAGTCTAGTTTTAGACTAAGATCAACTTAACGGGATCATTTAGATCCAATAAGAGAGCAATTAAGGGAGGGCCCTGTTGTTTAGTTTAGTGACATTGCGGTCAATAGGTAGTTTAAGGACATTGCGGTCCAATGTTAGTTTTAAGACGTTGCGGTCAAGGTTAAGGACATCATAGTCCGTGGATTTAAGGAATCCACAGTCTGGCATTAGTTTTAAGACATCACGGTCAAGGTTAAGCACATCATAGTCCGTTGTTAGTTTTATGATATCCCGGTCAAGGTTAAGGACATCATAGTCCATGAGTTTAAGGACCCCACAGTCCAATATTAGTTTTAAGACATCGCGGTCAAGGTTAAGGACATCATAGTCCGTGGATTTAAGGACTCCACAGTCCAATGTTAGTTTTAAGACATCACGGTCAAGGTTAAGGACATCATAGTTCATGAGTTTAAGGACCCCACAGTCCGTATCAATGTGTGGCCATCGGGACCCGTCACCTCTTTGATGACGTTGAGGAATTACAATGCCAAGTATCAAAGGAGTGAAGAGATGTACCCTTGAACCAAGGTAGATTAAGTAATCTTTGGCCCAATTTGGAACTAAGACCAATTAATTATATTATGAGCCCATTAGCCCAGTTAAGTTTGAATTGAGGACTTATGGCCAGCTTGGGCTAAGTCCAATCATGTTTAGAATATTGGCCCTCTGTTGGTTCATTGAAGGAGAGGCTTTGCCTCTAGAAACTTAGCTAATTGGGCTAAAACTAGTGTTAAACACTAAAGACCAACAGTGTTGAACACTGGGAATAAGATTAGCAAGTTAGTGTTAAACACTAAAAGATAATCAGTGTTAAACACTAGCAACATGGATTTCAAATTAGTGTTAAACACTAAAGCAAATCAGTGTTAAACACTGGAAACAGAGATTTCAAATTAGTGTTAAACACCAAAGCAAATCAGCGTTAAACACTGGAAACAGAGATTTCAAATTAGTGTTAAACACTAAGAAAATCAGTGTTAAACACTGGAAGTAGAGTTTTCAAATTAATGTTAAACACTAAGAAAATCAGTGTTAAACACTGGGAACAAAGTCTTCAAATTAGTGTTAAACACTAAGGAGAGAGGGGTCACGTGTGGACACGTGGGAGCGCCCTGATTCCCCTTATTTTATTCTGCCAAAAGTATTGAATACTTTCTATAATTGCTCTTGGAGCATCACGTGCTGTCACGTGATGGGAATGTGGGTTTTTAAATGTTAAAGCTTTTGCCAAGGGGTCACGTGGTAGCACGTGAGGGCGCCCATAGCTTTTGTTTGCTTTTTCTTTGTATCCTTCAGGAATCACGTGGGGCACGTGAGGCGTTGCCTCAAAGTTCTTTTCTGTGGATCTTTACAGGGGTCACGTGGTAGCACGCGACTCTGGTTCTTTGCATGTCTTAAAGATCTGTTCATCTTTTAAGAATTAAATTCTTCATAGGGTCAAACCCTAGCAATAAACTTTAGAGGAATTAAATTCCTATTTTCTTCTGAAGAATTATATTCTTAGATAGGGTTAAACCCTAATTTCTTTTCTGTAGGAATTAAATTCTGGCATAGGGTGAAACCCTAATTTCTTTTTTTAAGGGAATTAAATTCCTGTGAGTTTGAGAGAATTAAGTTCTCAATTAGGGTTAAACCCTAGTTCTGTCCATTCTGAAGGAATTAAATTCCTAAAGTTAAACCCTAATTTTATCTTAAAAGAATTAAATTTCTATAATTCTGTGAGAATTAAATTCTCAAAACTCAATTCCTCCTCTTTGTTTTAGATCTGCATGGCAGGATCTCAAACCAATGAGAATTAAATTCTCAATTCATGGGGAGATGTGCACTTTGCAGATCCTCAACCAGAGAAAGAACTAAGTTCTTTTCTTTATAGAAGAGTTAAACTCTTTCGAGAATTAAATTCTCTTTTTGAAGCCTCTCTTTTCTTACCTAAGGTTTTTCTTTTACAGATAATCAAATTCTTCCTTCTGAAATTTCAAGATTCCAAGGCTCTATATCTCTCTCTGTCTCTTTTTCTTTTTTCTCCTCTTTTTAACTCTCTCCCTTGGCACCTATTTATAGGAGAATGAAAAGAATCAATCTGTTTAGTGAATCTTTTATTGAAAGATTTGATTTGTTTACTGAGAGATTTGATTTATTTTCATCATTGATCCGGGCCTTTAAATTATTAGGTGAATTTTATTCACCATTGGATTTTAAATCCAAAGATATCTCTTTGTTATTTCGGTGAGATTTAGGGGGAAATCTTTCCATGTCCAAGATTTTTCCATATATTGGTGATATTTAATCACCCTCGGATTCTTGATCCAACGGTTTCAGATAATTCTTCTCTATTTTGGAAAGATTTGAAAGATCTTTCCTCAGAATTTAATTCTGTTCAAGAATAAGGCTTTTAAAGCCGGTCACGTGTGGCCACGTGACCGTCGGTCATGTGTGAGCACGTGACCCTTGGTCATGTGTAAGCACGTGACCTCTGGAATGGGCTTCTCTTCTTCTGCGCTCTGTTCTCTGGCCGCTGCTTAACCATCACGTGCCAACACGTGACCACTAGTCACGTGTGAGCACGTGATGCCTCTTCTGGAGCTTTTTCCTGATTTTTTAATCAGGGAACAAATGCCCCCACATCGTTGTTCTCACGTGTCTGCACGTGAGTGCAACGCTGTCACTTTTATGACCGTCGGATCTGCCTTGGGAGTAGGGTAGATGAAACATTTTCCATCCCATCCTATAAATGCCCATGTCCTTTCAGAAGAGCCTCCACTTTGCTTCATCTTCCTCCTTGCAAACTTTTTTCTGAGAATTTAATTCTCCTTTTCCAGAGCTTAGTTCTCTGCTCCACAATCTTCAGAGTTTAACTCTGTTAAGGGAAAACCCATCTCTTCAGGTAGTGATCTTTGAACGATCGAGGAACCCTTATATATATTTTTCAAAAACTCTCTGGATTTTAAATCCACACCAAGGGTTTCACCCCTTTTAACATGAACCCATTTTTTCTTCAAGTTCATCAACAAAAATAGAAAACCATTTAATCTTCGAACAGTAGATCTCTTAGGGTTCATATGATCTTTAGGGAGATGATGGTGGCGGTTCATATCCATGGAATTTAATTCCATCCCAAAAAATATTTCTGGGAATTTAATTCCCCTTTTCAAAAGGAATTTAATTCCTACGAAGAACTAAGTTCTTCCCATGGGGCTTCTTAGGGTTATCTTTCCTTGGGTTGTCTCTTTCACATCCGAGAAGAAGAGGTTTGCCATGTCCTTTCCTGGGAATTTAATTCCCTTGATTCTATTTGATTTGTCACAGAGTCCAAACTAGATTTCTTTTTAGGGGAGTGTGTAGGGTCACTTGAATCCCACTGCCTATTTGATTAGAATATTCCCTTTGTCTCATTATGATTGCTTGGCCTCATTATTAGCCAGCCGTCATCTTGATTTCGTGGGACCCACATGTTACGTAACTAATGGTCCTACCAAACAAGTCATCTGTCACTTTCTTCAACTGTCTTCATATATTTATGCTCATATATATATATATACATATATATATATGTTCCTGGCTTCACTTTTGACAGTTTTCCTTTACTTTGTTTCAGGTGCGATGACTTCTGTTCCGTGCTTTCCCTTTACTCGCTCGGAGGCCGCTTTTCCTCAATCACCATCCGACGAGGAAGCAATGGTGATGATCCGGGCTCATGACCCGAACTGCACTAGCTTACTTCTATGGGGAACTTGGTACAACCATATCATCCGGGGTCGCCGGAGTTTCCTCTGTGAAGTGCCGACAGAGCCCACTTTCCCGTTCTTTCCGATGGACCCTCCGAGGACGGTTTTCGCTGTGGAGATGCCAAATTGGACTCCAACGGGACGGCTCGAGCCTTCAACCACCGGTATCCCGAACCATCCGATCCCCGCTATAGATATCCTGGTACGACGCATTTTCCAGGGTGAGGCCCACCCATGGGGACAGATTTATAAGATAGGGCTCACTTCTCGACACCCTACGGGTTACCTCCTCTGGACTCGCTATATCCTTGCTACCCATCGTGCGCGGCTGCAGAAGGTCGGGCTTTACCAGGCAATATATGCGTCGCTCTTCCATTATCAATCCCCGCATGTCTGGTGGGTTAAGGCGTTCTTGAATCAATGGAATCTCCCCACCAACACTTTTCTTCTGGGGGACAGAGAGGTTTCGATCTCTTTGGAGGAATTTTATGAGATCTCAGGGCTGCCAATTCGAGGGACACTTTATGAGGAGTTGCTGCCTTCTGATGAATACGTCTTTGAACCCGAGCCCGCACCGCTCGACGGCATGTCTGCTGAGAACGCCGTCCGCCACAAGCGTCCCAGCTTGATCAAGGTGCTAGGTATCTTTGATCAATTGTTCACCGAATCTGAGGAGCAGGGCGTTACTTTTAAGAGCTTCATTGCCTGTTTCCTTCGCGAGGGCGTCTTGTCGAAGACAGCTCCGAAGTTCGCAAATATTAAAGACCCCTTTGGGTTTGGTCCAAAGAAGATGCCGACCAATGAATCGGACCTACCGCAGTACTACATCCCCATAATGTCGCCGATGTCTTTCAAATCCATTGCAGCTCCCGGCATGGATGAGGAGACGTTCTTCGTTGGGTTTATCAGTGTCTGGCTCAGCTGGTTTGTCATCCCTATGCATCGCCACTTTATGAGAGTTTCGGTCATCTATCCGGCTCACCGTATAGCTGAGGGAACGCGGCTGGCCGTTAGCATCCCGGCATTGGCGCATCTCTATCACGGGTTGGGCGCTGCAGCTAATACTTCCACCCTTGGCGTAGATGTAGTAAATTTCTCGCTTCACTACTTTACGTCTTGGATCGAAATGCATATCTTGGGTGCTTTCGCTATGCATCAAAGGCCCGCATTCTACGATGCCTATACCTTCCCACGGCTTATGCGATTGGTGGGTACTTCTGCCGCTGACCCGACTCAATTCGAGGCTATTCGGGCGTTGATTTCTCCTTATGCTACTGCTGGCGGGTTGGTATTTACTGATCGGGTCTTATCTTCTTCCGCGGGTTCAGCCCAGCCGCTTTGGGACCGGTCAATAGATAACCCGCCCTCTTTGAAGCCCCGGGAGGCCGCGCGCTTATACGCAATCAGACCGGGTTACCTGGTATTCCGTCAGGATAGCGCGGCCCTCTTCATGCGGTACAATCCGCATCGCTTTGCCCGGCAGTTTGGCTACGATCAGGGCGTCCCGTTTGAGGCTATCATAGTCGCTCCGGTTCCTTCGCTCGAGGCCGTTCGAGATGCCACCCATCATTTTGTGAGGCTGAACACCGGTTCCCAGTTCATGATTCCCGATGGTGATTACATGCCCCGATGCGTGGGGTCGTTCACGGGCTGGTATCTCCATCGGGTCAACCCGATTATTATTGAGGAAAGAAGGGTACTTGTTGGCCACGGTGCCCCTACTTAGGTTCTGGCCACGGGAACTACGCTGCGACCACGCGCCCCGGTCCGCTTTCCTCTGAAGGATACCGGCACTGCGCTTATTCCGGGAGAGTCGGGAGTGGATCTTACCCCAACAGCTGGTATGCCCCTGGGTACTCGGTCGCGGGGTAAACGGGCTCCGGTAACAGCTCCACCACCCAAGGCAGCACCGCCCCCCGCGGCATCGACAATGGCGGTGTCATCCTCGGTTGTGGCACCGGGTGAGGGTGACAGGGATGAGGGTGTTGAGGGCGACGCGGGCCGACGCCGTACTAAGGCTCTATGGGGAAGGAAGCGGTCGTCCTCGGCGACCGGCTCTGGGTCCAAGCGTCGAAGGAAGGTTGCTACTAACTTGCTCGACTCTTTAATAGAGTCTGAGCCCATTCTTGAGGATGAACTGTTGGCCCTGCAGGAATCAGATGTTGGACTACTTTTCCCGAGTTCGGCCGCCGAGGAAGTCGCACAGTTGGCTGAGGTCATACGGCGTTCTAAAGATGAGTCTCAGAACGCAAGGGTTCCCAAGAAAGCTTATCCTGCCGTAATCTTCTATGAAGACCCCTCATGGATCCGGCGGCGGTTTATTGGCCCTTTAGAGGAGTGGGAGAAAGGGCGCTGAAGCAGGCCGCTTCGGAGGATATTGCGGACGCGCTTTCCTTATGGACCGGCGACCATGAGTCCACCCTCAAACCCCGGCGAGCATGCCTCCTTAAGAAGGAGCATCGGCTTGAGGAAGCCATATTGAAGGCTTCCCTGTGCATTGGTATGTTTTTTATACTTCTTTGCATTTTTTCAGATTGTTTATGCCCGTATATATGTATTCTTATTCTTGTGTGGATTGTGCAGAGTCCTCGGCGATGGGGGAGGTTCCTACGAGCTTGTTGAAGCTAAAGCCCGTTGACATTCCCGATGCAGCCTTGCTCGATGTGGAGGGGGCTAACGAGGCTGTTCCTCTTGCCATAGAGCCTCCAGTGGCGGTTCCTGATCATAGAGCGCTTACTCCTTTGGTAGAGGCTCCTTTGGGGGTTGCCTTCCCAATGACTCTTCCTGCGGGCGGCCCAGAGGCTGGAGGAGAGGTAGTGGGGACTACCCTCCTTTTGCTGGGGCTGGAGATCACGGCGGAGGCCGTTGAAGCCGCCATCCCCCCGACTCAGAATGGGAGAAGTGTTGAAGGTAACCTTCTATATTTTAAATTAGCAATATTTCTGTTGTCTGAACTTTTTTGTTTTCCCAGAGTTGCGCGGGCTGGCGGCCTCTATCGCTGATTTGTCTCCCCGGCAATCGTTTCAGCGTCTATTGGAGATGGCAGCTCCGCAGGCGATCTCCCCTCAACGCATCGTCCTTCCATCTGGACAAGGTTAGTGTCGTTCGCCATTTCTTATAGTATCGCTGTTATTTTGTGTATTGACATTGATGTTCTTTACAGTTTTGGAGGCCGATGACGAGGTTGAGGTCCTCGAAGGGCCAGGGGAACCTTCGGCTCCTACTTGCATGTCCGTGGGTAAGTGACATTTCAATATAGTCCCACTTGTTCCTTTGCTTAAGAGTTTTACTGACATTTTTCAAATCTGAACAGCCTTGCCAGCCCTCATAGCGCTGGACTCGCGCATCGCTATGTCGCCCGGCCCCTATGCTTTGCGAGCCTCAGAGTGCTTGGCCCAGTTAAGCCTTGTCTCCTTGTCGTTTTTGATCGAGGAGTTTCGTGCTGGCAGCGCAACCATAGCTGAAACATTTGCCGCCGAAGCTAACGGTTCTCTTCCTTTTCTTGCCACCTACCATAGCGAAGAGGTGGTGCGAGTCTGGGTAGAGTTCTGTCGGCAGGTGGAGGATTGCTTGCACGCCCTTGAGTGTTCACGCCTTTCCTCGAAGGCCGTGGCTGCAAAGGCGGACTTGCGGGGGCTGATAGCGCGGTGTGCGGCAAACATGGCATAATGCGAGAAGAGTCTCGGCCGCAAATTCTCGGAAAGGGAGCTGGCTTCTAAAGTATTGAGCGAGCTTCAAACCAGCCTCACAGCCAAAGCCAATAAAGCGTATGAACTCTGGCGGGTACTTCAAGAGTCTATCAGAGAGGTGGTGGCTCTTGATAAAGCTGCCGTGTTCACTCGTGAAAGGGTCGAGGCTCACAAGGCTACTGAGAAAGAGCTCGAAGGCCGGCTCGCCTCGTATCAGGCCCAGCAAGCTCAGGCGGAGGCCCGTCTTCTGGCGATCCTGAATCATGAAGCTGTGGCCCAGCAAAAGAAGGATGAGCTAACAAAATTGCTAAATCGCTCGCCGGCTTGAAAACTTGTATCTTTTCCTTTCTTTTGTACATACTCCTGAATGAGAGTATTTTCTTTTTGTTCTTTCATGAATTGTACTTTGTATTCATTTTGGTTTATGAATAAAGACATATTTTTCTTCTCAATGGTGTGTCTCCTTTTTATTGAATGTGTTCTGCGGACAATTTATCTTGGTCTCTTTGCAGGGCAGCGATGGCTTAGGATTCAGGGTTAAGATCTGCCTCCTAAGACTTTTGAGCTTTACGAGCCGTGAGGGTCTCATAAAGAGTTTTTCTCCCCACAGGTCGAGAGGATCCCGTAGGTGTAAGTTCTTCTTAAGAATCGTGAGGATTCTTAAGCGGGTTTTTCCTTGGGAGTCGTAAGGATCTCACAAGAGAGTTTCCTTCCTTACAGGTCGTGAGGACCCACAAGTGCTGGGTGCGGTCGCCCTTATCCGTATTTCATGGGGTCAGGGGTTGGTTTAGGATGGTTTCCAGGGTATCGTAGTTTAAAGACATTGCGGTCAAGGTTAAGAACCTCATAGTTCGTGGGTTTAAGGACTCCACAGTCCAATGTTAGTTTTAAGACATTAGGGTCAAGGTTAAGGACATCATAGTCCGTGGATTTAAGGACTCCACAGTCCGACGTTAGTTTTAAGACATCACGGTCAAGGTTAAGGACATCATAGTCCGTGGATTTAAAGACTCCACAGTCCAATGTTAGTTTTAAGACATCACGGTCAAGGTTAAGGACATCATAGTCCGTGGATTTAAGGACTCCACAGTCCAATGTTAGTTTTAAGACAACACGGTCAAGGTTAAGGACATCATAGTCTGTGGATTTAAAGACTCCACAATCCGACGTGTGGTTACCGGGACCCGTCACCTCTTTGAAGACGTTGAGGAATTACAACGACGAATATCAAAGGAGTGAAGAGATGTACCCTTGAACCAAGGTAAATTCAGTCTAGAATTATGGTGGTTGATCGTTTGTTTTAAGACATTACGGTCGAGGTTAAGGACATCATAGTCCGTGGATTTTAAGGACTCCACAGTCTGATGTTTGCTCTGGGTGCTTCACACGGGTTCACTACCGTGTTTGGCGAGGACCAGGCTCTGCTCTGTACGTTTTCCACAGGGTCAAAGAGTGACGTTATCCGCGTTCCACGTGACCAGGATTTTTGTACTAGATGCTTCACACGGGTTCATTGCCGTGTTCGGCGAGGACTAGGCTCCGCTCTGGATGCTTCACACGGGTTCACTACCGTGCTCTGCGAGGACCAGGATCCGCTCTGGACGTTTTCCACGGGGTCAAAGAGTGATGTTATCTGCGTTCCACGTGACCAGGAATTTTGCTCTGGATGCTTCCCACGGGTTCACTGCCGTGTTCTGCGAGGACCAGGCTCCGCTCTGGACATTTTCCGCGGGGTCAAAGAGTGACGTTATCCGCATTCCACGTAACCAGGAATTTTGCACTAGATGCTTCACACGGGTTCACTGCCGTACTTGGCGAGGACTAGGCTCCACTCTGGACGTTTTCCACGGGGTCAAAGAGTGACATTATCCGTGTTTCACGTGACTAGGAATTTTGCGCTGGATGCTTCACACGGGTTCACTGCCGTGTTCTATGAGGACCAGGCTCCGCTCTGGATGTTTTCCATGGGGTCAAAGAGTGACATTATCCGTGTTCCACGTGACCAGGAATTTTGCTCTGGATGCTTTCCACGGGTTCACTGCCGTGTTCTACGAGGACCAGGCTCCGCTCTGGACGTTTTCCAGGAATTTTGCACTGGATGCTTTCCACGGGTTCACTGCCGTGTTCTGCGAGGACCAGGCTCCGCTCTGGACATTTTCCACGGGGTCAAAGAGTGACGTTATCCGCGTTCCACGTAACATGGAATTTTGCACTAGATGCTTCACACGGGTTCACTGCCGTGCTTGGCAAGGACTAGGCTCTGCTCTGGACGTTTTCCACGGGGTCAAAGAGTGACGTTATCCGCGTTCCACGTGACCAGGAATTTTGCTCTGGATGCTTTCCACAGGTTCACTGCCGTGTTCTGCGAGGACCGGGCTTTGCTCTGGACGTTTTCCACGGGGTCAAAGAATGACGTTATCCGCGTTCCACGTGACCAGGAATTTTGTTGATTGTATCCGCATTTCACGGAGTTGGGATTCGACTCTCGGTCATTTGTATATCACCGGGCCATGGAACTGGGAGTTACCGCTGTTCCACTTCGCTCGAGGTCGTATTTGCCGCAATGAGACGAATGTTGAGACGATCTTTAGGTTATTTATGGCCCGTCGAGATCTGGCTTCCTCTTATAATGAAACCTGGGGGGGGGGAGTATGATCCCTTCTTTGTTTGCGCCCCTGGATTGTATACAGGGATTGATGTGATATCACCTGTAGGGCATAAATTTCATTTTTATTTTATTTCTTTTTCCGCGATGCTCTATCATTTCAGCTTTTATATCGCGAAGGTCGCGATTGCCCCCATCATTTCGGCTATTTTTCGCGGTGCCCAATCATTTCGTCTATTTTGTTTTATTTTTACTCGCTGCTTTTTATTGCGAGTTGCCCAATCTTTTCGGCTATTTCGCATGCATACATTTTTACTTGCTGATTTTGTCGCAAGTCGCCCCATCATTTCGGCTATTTCGTATGCATGTATGGCTTGCTGGCTTTTCGCTGCAAGCTTGGATTTAGACACCGATTTCGGCATCAGCACCGCTACAACTGGGATATTGCCAGGAGCGAATCATCATTTGCCTCTGTCGATGTTGAACAAAGGTGGCTTAGTAAACAGGGTTAAGGGTCATGTCGACTATGGCTTTTGACTTCATGAGCCGTAAGGGTCTCACAAAGGTATTTCTCCCTACAAGTCATGAGGATCTTGTAGGTGTGTTTTCTCCTTGGGAATCGTGAGTATTCCTAAGTGCATGTTCTCTTGCAAGTCGTAAGGATCTTACAAAAGGGTTTTCTCCTTATAAGTCGAGAGGACTTATAAGGGTTGTTCACCGTGTAGACATATCCCTAGTGACGGATGGGACTTTGGTAGGGAAATGTTTATTCGCGCCCATGGATTGTATACAAGGGTCGACGTTGAGCCGCTTGTAGGGCAATGTCGAAGGTTGGGGGGGTTTGCTTAAGAACAGGTTCAGGTTTTTGTAACTTAAGACTTTCAAATCTTATGAGCCGTGAGGGTCCCATAAGAGAGTTCTCCTTACGAGTCGTGAGGATCTCGCAAGTGCAATTTCTCCTTAGGAATCGTGAGGACTCCTAAGTGTGTTGCTCCCTTGTGAGTCGTAAGGATCTCACGCGGGTGGTTTCTCCTTACAAGGTCGTGAGGACCCTGCAAGTGTCCTTTAACGAGGTTGTGCCCTCTCGGGTTTTCACAAACACTCGCCGGTAGCCTTACTGTTTTTACTCACGGAGCCCTTTCGGGTTTTCATCCGTGCCCATTTCGCTTATGGACATACCGTTTTTATTTTTATTATTTTATTTTTTTTATCGGCTTTGAGATGCTGCAATCCGCCGTAGTTTATCGACATCTCGGTCAACAACTATTTTTAGGACATAGTGGTCCATTGCTAGTTTAAGGACGTTTCGGTCCGTCGTTAGATTAAGAACGTTTCGGTCCGTTGTTAGTTTAATGACGTTTCGGTCCGTTGTTAAAGAAGGCCTGTCACCACTTTATAGAGTTTAGGCTTAGGAAGATAGCGAGCGGACATAGTCGTCGTCATCTATCATTGACCTACGCCGTGACTCGTCAAGCATAGTACTTCTTCAGGAAGCGACCGTTTATTGGCCTGAAAGGCCTTTCACCATGCATGTCTATGAGTAGATAGGCTCCACCCTGGTAGACCTTGTCTATAATGTACGGGACTTCATAATTTGGCTCGAATTTCCCTCGTTTAGCCCGATTGGGGATCATGGGTCTTTTGACTATTAGCACGAGTTCACCCTGGCGGAATGTCCTTGGCCTGGTCAATCTTTCGTAGGAGCGCGTCATCTTTGCTTTATAAGACTCCAGATTTTGTTGCGCTATGAGCCGGGTTTCATCAAGGGCGTCAAGTTCCTCAAGCCGAAGGTGAGCATTTTCTTCGTCCGTCAGCTCGTAGTGGAATGCCACTCGTAGAGAAGGTAGCTCTATCTCGAGGGGGAGTACCGCTTCTGTACCGAATACCAACGCATACGGCGTTGTGTTCGTGGCCGTCTTGAACGTAGTTCAATACACCCATAGAGCTTCTTGTAATCTCTCGTGCCAGTCCTTTTTATTTCGGGACACCGTCTTCTTTACGATCTTCGTCAAGGTCTTGTTGAAAGCCTCAGCTAGACCGTTAGCTCGCGGATTATAAACTGAGGAATATCTCCAATCTATGTTGTGTTGTTGTGCGAAACGGCTAATCTTGTGGCTTCTGTAGGCTGGCCCGTTATCGGAGATGATTCGTCTCGGAGTTCCGAACAGATAAATGACGTGCGTCTTGAAGAAATGGAAGATATTCTCCGTCTTCACTTCTCTCAGCGGTACTGCTTCTGCCCATTTGGAGAAGTAATCAGTTGTTGCCAAAATGAATCGATGTCCTCTGGATGATGCTGGTTCGATGGGGCCGATTATGTCAGTCCCTCACATTTCGAACGGCCAGCTAGCCACCGTTGGATGTAAAGGATTTGGGTGCTGATGGATAAAGTCTCCATGAATCTGTCATTCATGGCATTTCTTCGCATATTCGAGGCAGTCCTGAATCATCGTGGGCCAATAGTAGCCCATTCGTTTAATCTTCAACTTCATCTTCGGGCCTGCTTGGTGAGAACCGCAGAGTCCGTCGTGAACTTCCTGAATGACTCTTTTCGCTTCGTCAGGTCCCAGGCATCTCAACCATAGAGAATCAAACGACCTCTTGTACAGGGTATCATTGACGAAGGCGAAAGACAGAGCTCGTTTCATAAGCTGATGTCTTGAGGACGCATCTTCAGGTGTTCGACGGTATTTGAAGTAGTCTATAAAGACTTCTCTCCAATCTTCCGCCTTTTCCTGGTCTTTTATTTGCATAGCCATTTGCTCAGTCGCTCCCTTTTCTTCGGATGATCCCGGAGATATTTCTGCTGGGGCAAGCACCCGACGGCTTTGTACCATGATTCTTACGTCATCGAGGTTCTCGTCGGCCAGTTCTTTAGCGAACTTTGCTAGTGCATCCGCTTTGCTATTTTCTGCACGCGGTATGCTTTCCAGCATGTAGGAGGGGATTTGGGTCAACAGTTGTTGCACCTTTTCGCCGTACTTCACCAACTCTGGTTTGCACGTCTGGTAGTCTCCATTTACTTGACTGACGACCAGTTGAGAATCTCCATATATGAGGAGGTTTTCAATTCCCATGTCGATGGCGATCTCGAGGCCTGCTATCAAAGCTTCGTATTCGTCTTCATTGTTCGTCCTCGGCTCTGTTAAGGAGTGAGCAAAGCGCATTATCCCTCCTTGCGGAGTTACGAAGATGAGGCCTCCCCCCGATTTGATTATAGGAGTGCTTTGTTTGCGCTTCTTCATGGAAGACGCTCCGTCAAAATAGAGTTCCCACCGGATATCACTACCATCGATCACATCAAACGCATGCTCGTCTGGCAGCTCGCAATTCAGAGGGGAATCGTGTCTGAGTTACGTTATCGCAAAGATCAGTGACAGGCAGTGCTTTTCGATGGGGGAGTAGTTGCTTTCTGCCCCCAGTAGAACTCAACTCAAATAATAGAGAGATCTTTCTTTCCCTTGGTCGTTCTCTTGTGCCCATAACGCGCCTAAAGAACCTTCGAGGGCGGTTGTATAAAGAATGAGAGGCTTTCCCTTGACCGGAGCAGCCAGCACTGGAGGGCTCTGCAGATACTGCTGTCCTCTTTTCCGGACGCCATATAGACAGTGCGCACCACCATGCCCCCAGACTTAGGGCGTTTAGGTTCAGTGGTCTTGCATCACAGACTCAGGGATTTTCTCCGTCCTTCTTTTCTTGTGAGCGGTCGAAGTTGAGGGGGCCCTTGCACTGGGCACCCAAGTAGCTATCGCCTTTTGTGGCTTGATAGGACGGTCCTCTTCCCGCTGAACTTTCACCTTTTTATGTCGGCGGGGATAATCTTGATCAATTACCGAGTCTTGGACTTGACACCAGACCTTGTAGATTTTAGAGCACAGCCGTTGAGGGGGCTGTTTTGGCTTCACCTTTGTAGCGCTCTCCATAGGTGGAGGAGGTCCTTTCAGCACAGCGGTCGGAGAGTTCTTGCGGACCTTCCTAAGTGGTTCAGAGCTGTTCCCGGTTGGAACAGCAGCATCAATTTCCGCCGTTGGAGTCGGCGGAGTCAGTCCAGGAGGAGAGTTCCCCCCAGCCTTCCTTACTCGGCGCCAGTGGCATATCCCTAGTAGGAGGAGTGTTGTCTCATGAGGGTTTTCAGCGGATTACACCCACAAAATCCAGCTTTTCAGTTGCTATGATCCCTATCTTAATGGTCATGAAAAATTGTTACAAATCACACTATCCCTCAATAAAACATCGCCTTTAGTTTTCATTCCTACCTTTCTTCCAAACATTGATCATATACCCCTACGTGTGTGAACTGGACATCTCTACACTCAGAGAATTCAATTCAAGCAATCATACTCTTGTCCATCTACCTTAGTACTTTTTAATAGATATTTAGATGGAATTTGCTCACACATTCTTCATGCGACCGTTAATACTTCTTGAGGTACTAACCGACTGATTACTCATGTGCTTGCTAATTAGGTGTTTTTCCTCGTCTTGCAACACCTAAGGCTTAGCAGTGGCTCCCAAACCAGTTGGTCTAAGGCACTAGGTGATAAAGCACCCTCGCTATATTTTTTTATTGTTGCATCGGTGATAACAAAACCAGTGTTCATTTTTCTTTTCACAATTTTATCTTTTATTCTCCACTTTTATCTTCTTCATACTTTGGCTTTTAGACAAGAGCATTTCAAGGTATCCTCTACTATCCCGAGTTTCAAGATGTGTGTAAGTGCGTATAGTAGGGTATCAACGTTCAAATGTTTGGCTTCCAGAATAAAAACTATTTTTCAGGCTTATTTTTATCCTCAGATTAGTAATTTCCTTCATCTTACTAACCCTTGGGACAACAGCTGATAACTATTTATTACTAGTTTCATTTAAGAAAACATCTAACTTTCTTGTTTTTCTTAAACTATTCCTATCTTTTAAATATAATTTTTCACTTTCTACTCTTTTATTATCACAATTTTTTTGTGTGTGCTTATATATAGTATAATGCAAAGTAGGGGGTAAATAAGCACAGGAGCGCTGAAAAACGACTTCTTGAGAGCTTCTTGTGATGGTACAGGAGCACTGAAGCTCGTTGGCGGGAGCATGGTCCCGAAGAATAGCCCAGTGGTGGCTTGAGTTACCTGCTCCACTGGCATAGTGAAAAGGGAGGCCGCTTGGGGCCCGTAGGTTACTCCTCCAGATGGGACAGAGCGAGAGTTGCTGTTGCAGTTAGTGCAGTTTGAAGCCATTGATTCCTTGAAGAGCTTGAATATTCTGCCTCCTGCGTCGACCTTGGTCTTTGGCATGTGCCAGTTGTTTGAGGACCGATTCCGTCGGCAAGGCTGCTGCTTGGGGAGCCTGCCTGTGGACGACAGACATCCTCTGGGCTTCCTCCATCGGCGTTGAGGCACCGAGGGTGGGAGGTGGGAGCATCGACCCAAAAAGAAGCCCGTTGATTTCTTGAAGAGCCGGATTGCAGAGATTTGAGACTGCAAATGACCCATACTTGACTCTGCCGGGTATGACAGAGCCTGAGTTGCTAGGGTGGGAGAAAATGCCATTCTTCATAGAGACGAAATGCCGGCTTCAATATCCACTCCCCTAAGGGCAACCAAAAACATACACACCGCGATTATTTGATTGCGGGAAAAACACGACACACGCAGTGTGGAGTGGAAAGAGGAAAAGGTCCTACCGGGCGTGCCAGAATCTGTTCCCCTCCGAAAGACGGCGCGACAGACGTCTTGCCTGAAATTCGGGGCAGATGCTAATTGGTGCTATCCGTTTACCTCTCTGAAGATGCCAAGTTGATTTATGACACCATGTATCGAAGGTTTAAACAGATGCGTCCGATGTAGCAGACTTCATCAGATTCCCCCTCGCTTGAGGGGTTTTTGATTGTGGGGACGCTCTTCCCTACAGGCGCAAGCCTCTGCAGTTAATTACGCTACCGCATTGTGGTAACAACTTTCTCCTTCTCCAGATGATCACTTCGTGTCGTGTGTGTTTGTTTTGTGTTTGGTTGCCCGTGGATTGTATACGGAGACTGAGTTATGTCGTCGCCCGTAGGGCGTGGACTAGTCCAAATCCGTATCTTTCTTAGATTTGGGTTTGGGGGTTGTGTTTAAGAATACGTTAGCCTCATTTGAGACTAAGATCAACATAAACGTTTGTTAAGGATACGTTAGTCTAGTTTTAGACTAAGATCAACTTAACGGGATCGTTTAGATCCAACAAGAGAGCAATTAAGGGGGGGCCTGTTGTTTAGTTTAGTGACATTGCGGTCAATAGGTAGTTTAAGGACATTGCGGTCCAATGTTAGTTTTAAGACGTTGCGGTCAAGGTTAAGGACATCATAGTCTGTGGATTTAAGGACTCCACAGTCCGCGTTAGTTTTAAGACATCACGGTCAAGGTTAAGGACATCATAGTCCATTGTTAGTTTTAAGACATCCCGGTCAAGGTTAAGGACATCATAATCCATGAGTTTAAGGACCCCACAGTCCAATGTTAGTTTTAAGACATCGCGGTCAAGGTTAAGGATATCATAGTCCGTGGATTTAAGGACTCCACAGTCCAATGTTAGTTTTAAGACATCACGGTCAAGGTTAAGGACATCATAGTCCATGAGTTTAAGGACCCCACAGTCCGTATCAATGTGTGGCCATCGGGACCCATCACCTCTTTGAAGACGTTGAGGAATTACAACGCCAAGTATCAAAGGAGTGAAGAGATGTACCCTTGAACCAAGGTAGATTAAGTAATCTTTGGCCCAATTTGGAATTAAGACCAATTAATTATATTATGAGCCCATTAGCCCAGTTAAGTTTGAATTGAGGACTTATGGCCAGCTTGGGCTAAGTCCAATCATGTTTAGAATATTGGCCCTCTGTTGGTTCATTGAAGGAGAGGCTTTGCCTCTAGAAACTTAGCTAATTGGGCTAAAGCTAGTGTTAAACACTAAAGACCAACAGTGTTGAACACTGGGAATAAGATTAGCAAGTTAGTGTTAAACACTAAAAGATAATCAGTGTTAAACACTAGCAACAGGGCTTTCAAATTAGTGTTAAACACTAAAGCAAATCAGTGTTAAACACTGGAAAAAGAGATTTCAAATTAGTGTTAAACACCAAAGCAAATCAGCGTTAAACACTGGAAACAGAGATTTCAAATTAGTGTTAAACACTAAGAAAATCAGTGTTAAACACTGGAAATAGAGTTTTCAAATTAGTTTTAAACACTAAGAAAATCAGTGTTAAACACTAGGAACAAAGTCTTCAAATTAGTGTTAAACACTAAGGAGAGAGGGGTCGTGTGTGGACACGTGAGAGCGCCCTGATTCCCCTTATTTTATTCTGCCAAAAGTATTGAATACTTTCTATAATTGCTCTTGGAGCATCACGTGCTGTCACGTGATGGGAATGTGGGTTTTTAAATGTTAAAGCTTTTGCCAAGGGGTCACGTGGTAGCACGTGAGGGCGCCCATAGCTTCTGTTTGCTTTTTCTTTGTATCCTTCAGGAGTCACGTGGGGCACGTGAGGCGTTGCCTCAAAGTTCTTTTCTGTGAATCTTTACAGGGGTCACGTGGTAGCACGCGACTCTGGTTCTTTGCATGTTTTAAAGATCTATTCATCTTTTAAGAATTAAATTCTTCATAGGGTCAAACCCTAGCAATAAACTTTAGAGGAATTAAATTCCTATTTTCTTCTGAAGAATTATATTCTTAGATAGGGTTAAACCCTAATTTCTTTTCTGTAGGAATTAAATTCGGGCATAGGGTGAAACCCTAATTTCTTTTTTTAAGGGAATTAAATTCCTGTGAGTTTGAGAGAATTAAGTTCTCAATTAGGGTTAAACCCTAGTTCTGTCCATTCTGAAGGAATTAAATTCCTAGAGTTAAACCCTAATTTTATCTTAAACGAATTAAATTCCTATAATTCTGTGAGAATTAAATTCTCAAAACTCAATTCCTCCTCTATGTATTAGATCTGCATGGCAGGATCTCAAACCAATGAGAATTAAATTCTCAATTCATGGGGAGATGTGCACTTTGCAGATCCTCAACCAGAGAAAAAACTAAGTTCTTTTCTTTATAGAAGAGTTAAACTCTTTCGAGAATTAAATTCTCTTTTTGAAGCCTCTCTTTTCTTACCTAAGGTTTTTCTTTTACAGAGAATCAAATTCTTCCTTCTGAATTTTCAAGATTCCAAGGCTCTATATCTCTCTCTGTCTCTTTTACTCTTTTCTCCTCTTTTTAACTCTCTCCCTTGGCACCTATTTATAGGAGAAGGAAAAGAATCAATCTGTTTAGTGAATCTTTCATTGAAAGATTTGATTTGTTTACTGAGATATTTGATTTAT
Source organism: Agapanthus africanus (assembly GCA_030015575.1). NCBI lineage: Eukaryota > Viridiplantae > Streptophyta > Magnoliopsida > Asparagales > Amaryllidaceae > Agapanthus > Agapanthus africanus. Next base: position 11,838,615 of record CM057348.1, on the reverse strand, counting down.
TTTCATCATTGATCCAGGCCTTTAAATTATTAGGTGAATTTTATTCACCATTGGATTTTAAATCCAAAGATATATCTTTGTTATTTCGGTGAGATTTAGGGGGAAATCTTTCCATGTCCAAGATTTTTCCATAAATTGGTGATATTTAATCACCCTCGGATTCTTGATCCAACGGTTTCAGATAATTCTTCTCTATTTTGGAAAGATTTGAAAGATCTTTCCTCAGAATTTAATTCTGTTCAAGAATACGGCTTTTAAAGCCGGTCACGTGTGGCCACGTGACCGTCGGTCACGTGTGGCCACGTGACCCCTAGTCACGTGTGGCCACATGACCCCTGGTCACGTGTAAGCACGTGACCTCTGGAATGGGCTTCTCTTCTTCTGCGCTCTGTTCTCTGGCCGCTGCTTAACCATCACGTGCCAACACGTGACCACTGGTCACGTGTGAGCACGTGATGCCTCTTCTGAAGCTTTTTCCTGATTTTTTAATCAGGGAACAAGTATATTCGAGACCATCCTTGACATACTTCATACAGTGATGTTGTGTAGAAAGGATGATGTTGTACTCGTGTAACCAAGGTCTACCGAGCAAAGCGTTGTAGCAAGTCTTCGCATCAATGACGTAGAACTTGATGTTCGTGATGAGCAGCCCAAAGCGTAATATCAATATCACAGACCCGAGCGTCCGTGATGACTGGGAGTCGAACCCGAAGATGGTGATTTTATCACGAGCGGGGTGCTGAACGCTCATGTAGATTTCCTTCAACACTCCTTCATTGAGGAGATTGATGGAGGACCCATTGTTAACCAGGATCTTTCCTATCTTAATATCATGACAGTATCCAGAGACATAAAGGGGACGGTTATGCTCGCACATCCGGAAGAGGAGATCTTCATCGCCGAAGGTGATATCGGCTGTGTGCATTTCTTCCAGCTCGTCCTTCATCTTTTCTTCAGCGAGAAAAGCTTGGAACTGCTCGGGCTCTTGTAGTGCCTTGATAAAAGAATCTCTCGCCTCTTTGGATAGCAGAAGGGTGTCGAGAATGCTTAGTTGTGAGGGTATCTTCCTCAGGTGTGCCAGAACGTTGTAATCCACCTTGTTTTTCTTGAGCGGATCCTTGGTTGTCAGCTCTTCGACGGCTTGGTCATTGAGGGTGATATCCTCAGGGAACTTTTCTTTTCCCTTATCCTTTTTATTCGACCCCTTGTTTACGGGTTTGAGAGTCTTTTCAGGTAATGTGCGACTGCGCAGCTTAATGTTCTCGCAGCTCTTCGGTTCTTCCTCTTTTCATGAGGTGGATTCTTTGAAGAGGGGGCCAAGAGCCATTTCTTCTTCAGAGTCGCTCCCGAAGGTGAGAACCTACAATCCCCTGCTATCAACCATGCAACAATTGTCGGTGGCTTTTCCACGTTCGTCTGTCGCATTTTTCCGCTGTCGACGAGCTTCACGCTTCATCCTCTTAAAGTGTTACCTGTGAGCGACATACCCTTGCCACCAATTTTTAAAGGCGTTGCATTCCTCAGTAGGGTGTACGATCTTCTGATGATACAAGCAGAAGTTAGGATGTACGTCCACTTCATCAAGATGTATACTGCCAGGAGAATTTCCTTTGAACGAGGGCAGCTCCATTCCTATCGACATGTCTTTGGCGAACCTTTTCGTCATCTTGAACCTGCTTTTGCTGGCGGTGGATGTACTTTGATCTGGTGGTAGTGTTTCAACCCTTTCGTCTAGTCGCCGGCGTTTGGCCTTTTTCAAATATGGCTATCTCGCGCTCTCGATCAGCTTTGCTTTTCAGAAGAGCTTCGTTCAGGAATGCGTCAATCATTTCTTCTGATGGTCCTAGAAGTTCCGACTCAGGATCTGCCCCTAGTTTCTCTGTTTCCAGAGCTTCTTCACCGTTTATTAACGAGAGAGAGATCACATGGCAGCTTGCCACATAATCCTCAGGTTCATCTGATGAGTCTTCTCCATTGTCATCATCTCCGTCCTCAAGGACGTGGCTGAGAAATTCTTGGAGTGTGACCGGGGTTTGCGCCTTCTGGTTATATTCTTCCAGCGCGTCGATATGCTTTTGCAGTTCCGTGCACTTGTCACCAAGCTTAACGGGCCTTTTGGTCTTTTTCTTCTTCTTCAAAGACTTTGACGGCTGGGTGTGGGCGTTTTGACTATCACCACCAATTTTTGGCGTCGGGCGCGGCTTAAGCATTCCCTCAATGACTTCGGGTTCCAGCTGATTTTTCCATCCGATCGCCGGGCATGTTTGGAGATCCTTCAGCATTCTTTTTGTTTTGGCTGAAAGAGCGATCTCCCATGGAGCTTCTTCGACAAAAGATCACGATGCCCCTGGTGTGTCTCCCCTTTTAAGAGTGTGCGGTTGAGGCGGACTTACTTTCCAATTTTCGGACAGGGCGAATTTGCCCTGTTGGTATTGATCTTCAATCCAGCCTTTAAAGATGAAGCAATCTTCAATTGGATGACCTATCGCTTGGTGATAGGGGCAATAATTGGGAGTATTAGCCTCACCGGGTTGTAATGGGCATTTCAGATTCGGCAGATTGATGAGTCTGTTGCGCACCGATAGTTCAAACAGTCTTCTCGTTTTGTCCCGGGGAAATGAATAAGGGCGCTTCACTTTCTCATTAAAGAATCACCGTCTCTCGTCTAGGCGATCAGTTAGTTTTGGGCCACTGGGCTGCTGTTGAGCATTTACGATGAAGGTCGCTTTCCCTTTCCCTTTTTCATTCCGTGGCTCCGGCTTCGAAGAGGAAGGACTGTGGCCCATCTGGTCCATTTGGGCCAGCTTGTCAATCAAGGTCTGGAAGGTGGTCGGCTTGAAAAACATCATAAATTGGGAAATAGTCGCTTGAGGGTCAAGAGTACCCACGAACATGCCTACCACAGGCGCTTCTTCAATGCGCTGCTCGCACTTCAACCATAGATTCCGCCACCGTATTGCATACTGAACCCATATTTCTCCAGGCTTCACCCTGGCATTGATCAATGCCGTGATTGGGGTGCGTTCGCTAGCGCTTACGAACCTCTGTGTAAAGAGTAACTCCATTTCTGCGAACGTTTTAACGGAGTCATTCGGGAGTTCCGAATACCACTCGAATGCCGTCTTCGACAAGCTGCCAACAAACTGGCAGAGCAGTAGTTTATCATCACCTCCAGTGTTGCAGCACAGAGCCCTGAATTGAGCAACATGCTGGTGTGGATTCCCCGTCCCCTTATATATGTGGAATTTGGGGATCGTGTATCCCGGAGGGTACTTTATTTGGTCATACCAACCCGGATAGGGTCGTCCAGTTTTAACAATTTGCCTAGCCGCTTCATTCGCCTGGTGATCTCGTATCTGCTGAGCGATGTAATCATCCAGGGCAGCTTTGGAGATTGTGTCTTCCTTGGCTATTGACAGAGCCGACAGAGGATTTGATGTTTCTCCTCTATCATCTTCAATTGTTACCGGAGGATCTTCGGCTAGAGGGTCCGGCTGGATCATCATGCCCACCATATCTTGGAATAGAAGGGCCATTTGTTTTATATTGGCCGCTTGTTCCGCGGCCTCTTTGTCCTTCTTCTCAAGCATTCTCCGAAGGAATTCAGCATCAGTTTTCTGCTCACGGCGCTGCTCCGAGGATGTCACCAAGCTTGCTTTCGGTCCCGTAAGTGCGGCCATAGCTGTTAGCATTTCTTGGGGCTTTTGTTGTTATTGCTCCTGAGCCCTAGTCACTGATCGCGTAAGCGGTCGATGACCTGTAGAGATACGGCTATCCTCTTTTCCGGATGCCATATATATGGTGTGCACCACCATGCCCACAGACTTGTGGCGTTTAGATTCAATGTTCTTGCGATTCGCCACAGACACCGGAATTTTCTCCAGCTTTCTCCTCTTATGAGCGGTCGAAGATGAGGGGGCCGTTGCAGTGGGTACCCAAACAGCTGTCGCCTTTTGTGACTTGACAGGATGGTTCTCTTCTAGCTGAACTTTCACCTTTTTCTGTTGGCGAGAATAATCTTGATCAATCACCGATTCCTGAACCTGTCGCCAAATTTTGTAAATTTTTGAGGACAACCGGTAAAGGGGCTGCTCGGGCTTCGCCTTTGGGGCATTCTCCACAGGAGGAGGAGATCTCTTCAGCACGGCAGTCGGAGAGTTTTTGTACACCCTCCTTAGCGGTTCAAAGCTGTTTCCAGTTGGAACAGCAGCATCAATTTCCACCGTTGGATCCGGCGGAGTCAGTCCAGAAGGAGAGTTGCCCCCAGCCTTCCTTACTCGGCGCCAGTGGCAACGTCGAGCGTGTCAAGCTGTTGAGATTGTCTCAACTGTAGGGGTGACTTTCTCATGCCCCCTGTGTTGGTCAGAAGTTGTTGTTGTCAGCCTATTAAAGACTGATGTCCGCTGAGTGGGGATAACTAGCCTATCGAAGGCAGACTTCCGAGCAGGGGAAGCAGCCTTGATGATTTCTCCTGGAACGGGAGCTGAAACAGTCGGTCTTGTGAAGACCGACTCTTTGGCAGGAGAAGCCGTTGTGACGAATTCATGAGCAGGAATGGCTATCCGCTTAGGGATAACCCTTTCTGGTATCGCGGGCTTCTTCATGGGCCCAAATGAGCTTTGGCCCAGTCTGTCAAAGACTGAGGCGTTGGAGCTGGACGACCCGTTGAGAGGGGCCGCAGTAGTTGTGAGCCGATTAAAAACCGAGCTCTTCGGAGCTTCTTGCAATGGTACAGGGGCGTTGAAGTTCATCGGTGGGAGCATGGTCCCGAAGAATAGCCCAGTGGTGGCTTGAGTTACCTGCTCCACTGGCATTGTGAAATGGGAGGTCGCTTGGGGCCCGTAGGTTACACCTCCAGATGAGGCGGAACGGGAGGTGCAGTTGCAGCTGGAGCAGCTAGAGGCCATTGATGTTCTTTTTTCTGCACGAGAGCAAAACCAAATCTTAGTACCTCGAACCCAAGGGCAATCATATTAAACCGCGACTCGTTCGCGAACACGACACAAGAAGTGTGGAGTGGAAAGAGGAAGAGGTCCTACCGGGCGTGCCAGAATCTGTTCTCCGCCGAACACAGAGACAAGACCGCATAGGTCCGTCTTGCCTGAATTTCGAGGGTAGATGCTAATTGGTGCTATCCGTCCACCTCTCCGAAGATGCCAAGTTGATTTATGGCACCGTGTATCGAAGGTTTAGACGGATGCGGCCGATGTAGTAGACTTCGTCAGATTCCCCCTCATTGAGGGGTTTTTGATTATGGGGACGCTCTTCCCTGCAGGCGCAAGCCCCTGCAGTTAATTACGCTACCGCATCGCGGTAACCACTTTCTCCTTCTCCAGATGGTCACTTCGTGTCGTGTGTGTTTGTTTTGTTTTTGGTTGCCCGTGGATTGTATACGGAGACTAATTTATGTTGTCGCCCGTAGGGCGTGGTTTAGTCCAAATCTGTATTTTCTTAGATTTGGGTTTGGAGTTGGGTTTAAGGATGCGTTAGTCTTTTTTGAAACTAAGATCTACTTAAACATTTGTTAAGGATACGTTAGTCTAATTTTAGACTAAGATTAACTTAACGGGATTATTTAGATCCAACAAAAGAGCATTTGGGGCTCTATTGTTTAGTTTAGGGACATTGCGGTCGATTACCAGTTTAAGGACATGGTGGTCCAAGGTTAAGGACATCATAGTTTCCATGGAATGTCTGGTTGTCGGGACCCTTCACCTCTCTGAAGACGTTGAAGGATTACAACGACAAATATCAGAGCAGTGAAGAGATGTACCGTTGAACCAAAGTTGATTGGGAAATCTGTAGTCCAATTTGGAACTATGATCAATTAATTAGATTATGAGCACATGGGCTCAATTAAATCTGAATTGAGGACTTATGGCCGACTTGGGCTAAATCCAATTAGGTTTGAAATGTTGGACCTTTGTTTGGACTGTTGTACATTTGTCTGGGTTCAGCCCCCCTCCCCCATTATTTAGCAATGCTAAATAGGGGTTTGGGATTCTAACAACATTTTGTCTTTGGCTGAGCACTAAACATTCATTATAGCTCTGGACTTTACTTTGCATATCATATGAACTGATCAATTTTGAGGTTCAGTTGAAGGGGAGATTTGCCTCAGAAAGACTTAGCCAATTTGGGCTAGGACTGATTTGAATATAGTGTTAAACACTAGAGGATATTTGGCGATCGCATGTTCCCACGTAATGTGCTTAAAACAGTGTTAAACACTAAAAGAATGAAGTGCTTAAAATAGTGTTAAACACTAGGGACAAAATGCTCAAAATAGTGTTAAACACTAAAAATGAGGCAGCCACGTGGGGTCACGTGAGGCGCCTGAGAATTAGGCTAAACTTCCTTTATTTTACTCTCAAAATTTGTAAATAAGTGTTAAACACTTAGTCTTTCTAATCATCACGTGTGGACACGTGTTAGTGCCCATGTATTGGGTGTTAATTCCACTGTTTTCCCTCATTTGCCCTTTTAAAAAAAAGTGTTTGTCAGGGGTCATGTGGGGACACGTGAGGCACCATAAATTAGTACTGCCTTTGGATTTGTTCCCTTTTGTTTTGAGAGTCACGTGTGAGCACGTGAGGCATTGCCTCCAAGTTTTTTCTCTCATCTTGAGGAGTCTATTTAATGGTCACGTGGGGGCATGTGACCATGTCTCATTCTTTCTTTCCTGGCCATCGAAGGGAGGGTCACGTGTTGCCACGTGATCAGATTGGATACTGACTTCTTTACGTGCATGGAGAGTTTTAAGTCCTTTGTTTTAAGAATTAAATTCTTTGTTAGGATTAAACCCTAATTTTGTTTAGAGGAATTAAATTCCTATGTATATGAAAGAATTAAATTCTTTAAACCCAACTTTCCCTCTAAGTTTTGAATCTGCATGGCAGAATCTCCCCGATGAGAATTAAATTCTCAACTTATGGGGAGATCTGCTTCTGTAGATCTCCAACCATGAAGAAGAACTAAGTTCTTATTTTAAGGGTTAAACCCTGTCTCTGTTGGAGAAATTAAATTCCTAAGTATTTGAAGGAATTAAATTCCCTAAACACAATTCTCTCTTTAAGTTTTGGATCTGCATGACAGAATCTCCCCGATGAGAATTAAATTCTCAACTTATTGGGAGATCTACTTCTGCAGATCTTCAATCAAAGGAAGAACTAAGTTCTTTTAAAAGAGTTAAACTCTTAGTTTGAGAATTAAATTCTCTTTTTATTTTGTGGAGCTTATGATCTCTTTTCCTTTCTCACCTAGGGTTTCTTTCTCTTATGAGGAAATCTTCTTTTCTCTCTGGAGAATTAAATTCTCTTCTTTTTTCTCTCTTTTGTTGTATCCTCTCGAAAACAAATCAATCTTTTTCCTTTTCTCTTCTTGGCTCCTATTTATAGGAGAAAGAAAAGAATCAGTTTGTTTAGTCAATCTTTCATTGAAAGATTTTGATTGATTTTGTAACCAACATAATCTTTTAGATCACTCAGTGAATTTTATTCACCATTGGATTTTTAATCCAAAAGATATTTTGTATGTTATTCTTGGTAAATTTCAGGAAAATCTTTCCTTGTACAGAATCTTTCTATAAATTGATGATTTTTTAATTACCATTGGATTTTTAATCCAACGGTGCTCCACTTTACAGAGCATAATCTTTTTTGTTTGGAAAGATTTAGAGAAATATTTTTCCAGTTAGGGTTCTCTATTCCCTCTTAATTAGAATTTAATTCTATTAGTTCAGAGATCTTAGGATCTCATCACGTGTTGACACGTAACCCTCCGATTAAGCATTTTAACCAGAATTTAATTCTGTTGTTTTAAAGAGCTCAGGAATTATCACGTGTCAACACGTAACCCTTGGTCACGTGTGGGCACGTGATGCCCTATTGGGGTTTTCCCTGCTGTTTTATTATTCATTTTTCAATAGGCTTAAAGGCCCACCACGTGTGGACACGTGACTCCACTGATTGATTGTTTGGTTAGAATTTAATTCTATTAATTAGAGAGTTTAGGAACCCATCACGTGTCTGCACGTGACCTCTGGTCACGCGTGGACACGTGATGCCGCATTGGGGTATTCCTTGTCGTTTTATTATATCTTTTAATCCCTTTCAGGGGGTTTAAAGGCCCATCACGTGTGGGCACATGATGCCCCATCGGAATTTTTCCTGATATTTTATGAGGGAACAATCTCTTTTAAGAGTTATGTCGCTCAAGGAACGCCTCAACAATGGCCAACACAGCCTACACTCTATAAGCGAGTACCTACAAGAGATGGGATCTATCTCCGACAATCTCGATCTCGTCGACCACTCCCTTCCTAAAGATGATCTTGTCCTTCACATCCTCACTGTCCTTGGACATGAATTCAAAGAAGTCGTAGCTGCTATCAGAGTCCGTGATAACTCCATCACATTCGACGAGCTCTATGAAAAACTCATAAACTATGAATGCCATCTCAAAAAGGAAGACACATGCATGTCTCTATCTTGCAAGTGCCAACTATGCCAACCAATCTAATTGCTCCTCCTATCGCCCTCCGCAACAACGTCGAAGCACCTCCTATAATCGCAACGCCAAGAACTACAACTCCACTCGTAACAACAATAACAACCAGTACTCAGGCACATGTAACAACAACTCGTCCCGCTCCAACTCCTACTGCAACTTCTGTAAGCGTTCCAGTCACAACACCAAAGATTGTCGTCAACTCGCTTGCTTCCTTTGTGAGAACACAGTGCAAACAAATTCACCGCAATTCCCGTCATAGATGCTCCCTCAACCTGTAGCAAACAACATAAATGCCAACTGAACCGTTCCCTCCTCCTGGATATTGGACACCGGTGCTTCTCACTATGTTACGTCTAATGTTGGGACTCTTCATAGCTACACCGATTACGGTAGTCCCGATGAGATCAACATAGGTGATGACTCGGATTTGAAAATTTTCCACATCGGTAAAACAACACTGCACTCACCCAAAAAACCTTTTCTTTTAGATAATGTTCTATGTGCACCATCTATTACTCAAAATTTAATTTTTGTTGCCAAATTTTACAAATCAAATAAAGTCTCACTTGAGTTTTCTCTCTCTAATTTTTTGGTGAAGGATCTTTGCACATGGGCGCCTCTTCTTCGCGGGGATAGCCATAATGATATTTACTACCTCTGTCACGCCCCGCTTCCCAGTATACGGGCAGAGGACGCGACGAGTCCGCTACGTATTTACTGTGAAGTAAATACGCTAAGCGTATCTAAGCAATATAAAAGTAAATGCACAAGAGAAAAGATATAATAAAACAACAATTTTATTTATTCACGTTCTTTCTGTATAATGCATGGAAATGTAAATACTACTGAAATAAAGCAATGCCTAAACAATAGCATAACAGAAAAGGAAAGGTACTGAAATAAAAGTGTACAATAAACTAAAGCTCTGGGTCTTCAACGAAATGGTCCAAGTCTTCAGCGCTGGGCTCGATCTCTGACGTGTCCAGATCACCTGACGACATTCAAAGAAGAAAGAAGTGAATGTCGTCAGCGAACAGATGGCTTGGTAAGTCCTAAAGATAAGAGAGAAATGGAATAGACAGAATAAGAAGGTAGCTTTTAAAGTTGTATTATATTGTTATAATGTGGTGTTAACGCTGTTGTTTGTAGCTTGGTACAGAAGGATGCCAGTGTATACGAGAGGAGTCTCTATATGCTAAAGACTAGGGCAAACAGAATGTACAAGGAACCGTTGGGCCACGGTACAACAGCAACGGAATATAGGTTAGGTGTCTTAATCTTACCGTCTCATGCCACTTCTATCACCTTCCGTATCAATCTACCCCTTAAACCCCGAGATGTCTTGTTTGTATAGTTGTATTGTATTGTCTTGTATTGTAAACTGTATAGATTGTATAATTTGATGACTTACCGAAACCATAATATTAGTAAATGGATGTAACTGTAGAATCATCAATGTAACTGGAGAATCATGTAAATGGAAGTATATCCATGGTTCGGTTCGGTCAATACAGATTGAATATATTCATGTTGAATTGTAATATTGTAGATTGCAGATTGTAAATTGTAGATTGTACTTGAATCATATTCAAGTCAGTTTATTAATGAGACTCGGTCTGAGTCAGACAATTAGAAAAATAAATTGAAGTCCTGATGGTTTTGATGTTATCGGTAACCACTGCATATGGGCGGCAGGATTTGTGTCTTTTTCAAAGAAGATTACCGTATTGATAACACTGTTGTTAAGTTGTCTACCTTAAATAGGCAAACACCCACTTCTCCGTCTTCTTGAGGCTCAAGAGATTGGTCCCGCTTAAACCTATGTTTATTAGGGTCCTTAGGGTAATTTATAGAACTTGAGGAGTTTTTATGTAAAGAATATTTTTGTATAATTTTCAAAATACTCCCCAAGTATTTAGTTATCGTCTTTAGAGCTGTCATAGATGTAGATTTTATATTTGTGATATTTCTAGTGAAAATATCCTAAATTCACAATAAAGGTTATTTATTTGTAATATTGACTTGTTTGGAATTCATGGTATATTAATGTAAAGTGATTCTTGTGATTTTTGAAAAGAGTTGGAATATTTATATTATTTCAAAAGAGATATTTTAATGTTACATATATACATAATTATATAAAAATAATTTTAATATATATTTTATATTTCTAAAAATCTCATTTTCTTAAGATGTCGTATTTTAAATCTCTCGAGACCGAATGCTCCTTACGGAAGTCTGCATCTCGCACTACTAAGCCCAGAGATGTGCGATAATCCGCACCATCCCAGTCGGGTTCCCCAAAATGGGTTATAGCGGCGCTTTGCAAAGATTTGTGTAAAATACTAATATTTTAGAAAACGGTTTTAATATTAATGGTATTTATTTGAAATGTTTCGTTTTTCCGTATTCTATGTTCCCGAAAGGTATTGTGCTATGTTGCATATGAGTATTGTGAGGAGGTAGGTCATTACCTCGTGATCTAGTTAAAGGTATAGTAAGTTTGTGATGTTTAAATGTCGAAAATGAAACTATATGGTATTTTAATGAAAAAGTACGGTAAAATGGAAATAGCAATTTCTTTTGATATGGAACTTGTTCGATATGATTAGTTAGCATTTAATAGTCAACATGTAATGGTTTAATAAGATTATATTAAAGAAAAAGTGAGATTTTAGGAAGAACCGAATCGGAAATCGGATTTGTTCCGATTCCGTCGGGTTTTAGAATTTCGTTTTTTCAGAAAGAGTAGAGAAGGGGAAAGGTGGGACTTATAGGTTTAGCTTAAAGAGGAGAGGGAGAGGGAGTGGATGTAGTTTTCGGTGTGCCGTTTCGTCGTCGGAAACTCCTAGGGTTGCCGCCGGAAAATTCGCCGGAGCATCGCCTCTTTGCTCACTTCAAATGCACAATAGAGTTCTAGGAAATTTTTTAAGAGTTTGCTCAGAATTTTAGGGTGAGGGGGTAGTGTTTAGGGGTTGTATTTATAGGGTTAGGCCAGGATTAGGGTAGATGAAAGGTTTAATTGAATAAATGTAATAAAATATATTAAAATGTATAAAAAGTGGAGTAATTGGGGTTTTATGAATGCTTTGTTACCGGTCTAAGTAATTAGAGTGTGCAGGTGTACAGGGGATCCCAAAAGGCATATTTCACCTGTTGGTGACTCGCCGGAATCGGCTACTCCGGCCGGCGGCGGCGGCTCGAGTCAGCCGGTCCGCCGCCCGAGTTGGCCGATTCCGGCCGAGTCAGGCGTCCGGAATAGCCCTCGACGCTTGGTGATCCCTCTGGTATGGTTATTTTTTCTAGTGTAGTGGGGTTTTTGTGAGATATGCACGTATAAACTGTTGGTATTCTAAAAATCCAAAAATAAAACAATACTAAAAATAATGTGGGGTATGGAATTTGAACTCTGGTGGCTTGGTTCAGCAGTGCAAGCTATTACCAATGAGCTACAAGCTCCTTCTTGTAATTAAAGAGCTAATTAATTACTTAAAGTAATCACAGCAAAAGTAAATACCCCAAGTATATATTAATTTTTTTAAGCAAATTTTTTTTGTACACCAAAAATGGAGTTGTTACAACCTCCCACGCTTCATCCAATCTCAAATCCATGCTACCTCTAAATCAGAAATAAGTGAATGGTACTGTCATCTTGGTCATCTCTCCATCCGTATCCTTCAGTCAGCTGTCAGGAAAAATATGTTAGTGCCTAATGCCTCGGTAGTTAATAATTTTCAATGTAACTCTTGTGATTGCAATAAAAGTCATAAACTTTCTTTTTCTGAAAATTCACTTCGTACTTCTAAACCTTTGCAATTAATTTACACTAATATTTGGGAACCCACTGAATTGTCTTTTGATGGTTTCTCTATTAAGTAATTTTTGTTAATTATTACACAAAATATGTCTGGCCTACCCTATAAAATGTAAATCCGACGTTGCCACCGTTTTCCCAAATTCAAAAAGTTTGTCAAAAAGTATTTTCAATTACCGCTTATATCAATAAACTCTGATAATGGCAGTGAGTACACATCTCTTGCCTCTATTCTCACATCTTATGGCGTCTCTTATCTCACCACTCTCCCACACACCCATGAACACAATGGCACGTCAGAATTTTGCCTTCGTCATGTTGTCGAAACCGGTCTTACACTCTTGCATACAGCTTTTTTTTCCTCTAAGTATTTGTCACTCCCCGCTTCTCAGTAGACGGAAATGGTGACGTGGTAAACCCGCAACGTATTTACGATGAAAATACGTTAAGCGTAAGCAAGCAATATAATAAGGCGCAAGAATAACTAGAGTAATGAAATGAAACAACAATTTTATTTACATTCAACTTTAAATACAACTGTCTGGAATAAAAAAAATACAATGATAAAAAAAATGCCTAAACAGTGTGGCATACAGAAATAAAAGCAGGAAGAAGTTAGTAGTCTGGCTGAGTAGCGAACTGGTCCGAGTCCTCCTGGCTCAGCTCTATCTCCTCAGAGTCCGATGCTCCTGACGAACATTCAAAATAAAAGAAACAGAGAGAAATGTCATCAGCGAACTAGCGCTCAGTAAGTCTCCAAAAGAAGATGACTGAATAGTATATAAAGTGAATAGAAACCAAATAATATGAACATGTAATATTGTATAAGCGAGTATCTAAGCATGATCATTTGCAGATTTAATATTTGCTATTCTAATGTGGTTGTTTATAGTTTGATAAAGAAAGTATTCATATATACGAGAGGAGTTTATCTTTCCCCGTGGACTATTATAACATGTAGTACAAGGCCCTGTCATAACCCACGGGACAACGTCACGTGAATTCATGTTGGTGTCTTTTAATGTCACTTCTCGAGCCACGATATACGTTCCGTACCAATTTAACCCTTTATCCCCGCGTATTATAGTGTATAGTTCAAATTAACAGGTTTTGGCCGAATCCATGAATATAAAAATAGTGTGCAAGTTCATATTCAAATTGTAATCATGTATTCAGGGATTCATGTCAAGTTATATTCATGGTTTGGTCAAGTCAAGTCAAGTATTCATGTTCAAGTTTGCATATTCAAGTTCAAGTTTGAGTTTAAATTTAGGCTCTAGTTCGAGTTTGTATTTAGGCTATAGTCATTTCTTGAGAACTGGATTTAACTGTTGAAATTCTTAAGTTCGGGAGTAATCGGACAACTTCTGCACATGGACGAAAGGATTTGTGTCTTTTTCCAAGACAATTGCCATTGATGACTCTGTTAATTTGCAGTTTTGTCTAACATGAGTAGGCAAGCACTCACTTTCTCCGGCTTCCTGGGGTTCAAGAGAAATGATACCGCTTAAACCTATATTAATTTAGGGTACTTAAAGATTTATTCTTATTTGTTTACCTTGTTTTCATTTCTCGAGTGGGTTTTATGAAAAATGTTTTAATATTTGAAAAATGTTTTAATATTTAAAATATAAAGCTCGAGGGTGATTTAGAATATTAAGAGTTTTTTATGGAAATGTATTTTAGTTTTAATGGTATTTTAGTGATGAAACCTGGTTTTTAAAAATTTATGGTATTTTTATGAAAACTACTAGTTTTGGAAATTTGATGATATTTTATTAAAACTTTAATCTTTCATTTTAAAAATATAATTTTCATAATTTTTTTTTATTGAAAATACAGATTCATAATTTTATATAATTTTCCAAAGTTTTAATTTGTTTTAAAAAGTCGTATTTCATTAAACAGTATTTTTATTTCCTTTCGAGACAGAATTCTCCATGAGTTCTGTATCTCACTCTACTATTACAAGGATGTGCAACAACCCGCAGTATCCGTAAATGGGTTCCCCTAAAAGGGTTGTAGAGGCGCAATTGCAAAGGTCTTAAAAATATCGACTAAAAACATTTATTTGTAAAAAAAATGGTATTTTATTGTAAACCGTATTCTTTAAATTGAACATATACCTAAAATCTTCTTGCTATAAAACCATAGTATATGTGATGGGGTAGTTTGTTACCCCATGAGTTTTCCTAGAGGTATATAAGTTAGTTATCGAATTAATGATTATATTTAAATCTCATGGTATTTATATGAAAAAGTTCGTTATATGTTTATTCATATGGAATTTTAATTACATAAAAATTTAAATAGTGTGAATAATATTGTTAAGTAATGCGATTTGAATCAAAAATATAAATAAGATTAAGATTAACTCCACATTGTCGATATTGTTTTAGAATGCGATTTGAATCAAAATAGAAGAGAGGAACAGGGACATACGGATTGTGTAGCGTTGAGAAAAGAGTAAGAGGGGGGGGGGATTCTTCATGGTATCGCGGTAGCGTCAGAAATGGCTCCGGTCTTCAACGGAATGAACTTGTATTGCTGATTCCACTTGACTAGTCTTAACCCTTCTTGGACTTAGAGAATTTTTGAGAAATTTTCAGAATAGGAGAGAGATAGGGAATGTGGTGGTATTTATAGGGATGAGTATAAGTATAGGGTGAATTAAAAGAATTTAAAATTGGAATAAAGAGAGTGTAAATGGGTAGATGAAGGGGTGGGGTGCTCTCTGTTAATTGCAGAGAAATCAAACAAGAAAGTAGAGTAGAGGGGAGCTGAAGGGGTGCACGGGCGAAGCATGGAAGCATTTGGGGCAAGGTGGACCACCGATAGCGGCTAGATGGGGGAAACGGGCAGTCGAGATTTGCTAAAAAATCTCGAGATTTATGCCATGTGTTTTAATCTGTATTAACTCCTCATTTATCCCGTTTGTTTTTTCTGAAAATTTTCGATTCTCCGTGTATTGCACGTGCAACTCTTGGGCTTCCAAAAGTTAAAAAAATATTAAAAATAATTAGAACTGATGGGATTCGAACACGCAAGCCATGGCACAGTAGTAGAGAGTATTAACCGGTGAGCTATAAGTTGTTTCTTGCTTTTATTGAACAATATTAATTTATAACTCCTAATCAAGCTGAAATACCCTTTCTATACATTTAAACAAGTTACATTTGTACAGGGATTTCAGAGTCGTTACAGTATTGGAGTCAAGTCTTTCAAACCGTTATTTATCTCATAAATCGTTTTCCCACACCGGTTCTTAATTTCCAATTCCCATTTTAAAAATTATTTCAACGTCCCCAAACTACAAACGTCTCAAGATTTTTTAATGTCTTTACTATCCCTGGTTAAAACCGTACACCTCCTCCAAACATCAAGCTAGATTCACTCTCTACATTTTTCTAGATTATTCAACATCTCAATCTGCGTATAAATGTCTAGATCCTGTCACTCACAAAATTTACATTTCTCGGCAAGTCAAATTCGTCGAATCTCGAGTATACCCAATCAATTATACCCAACCTACCAAACATCAAATTCTACCCCGCCTTATCTAAACCAACCCCCACTGAACCCCAATCATCAATATCTCATACCCTCAACCTCTTCCCCTCCTCTGATTCTTCACAATTCTCATCCTCCAGTTTTGATAATCTCGCCAACCTCTCAGTCCGTACCTCCCCACCTTCCTTCACAACCGCTCAATTCCATTTACCCTCTCCACAATTATCCCCTTCTCCCCAACCCTCAAATCTCCACACCAACAATGAACGTAAACCGAACCCAAAATACTTCAACTCCCAATATATAAACCATACCACAGTTCACCCAATACCTCCAAATTCTTGAACCAACATGTGTATCTCAAGCTGTGAAAGATCCTAATTGGCGTGCTGCAATGTTCGAAGAGTTTGATGCCTTCATAAAGAATGGGACATGGGATCTTGTTCCCAAATCAAATCAGAATTTTGTAGGTTGCAAATGGGTCTTTCGAATCAAGCGCAACTCCGACGGCACCATTACCCGATACAAGCCCGCCTTGTGGCAAAAGGCTTCCATCAACGGCCTGATCTAGACTATTCTGCCACGTTCAACCCCGTTATCAAGCCGACAACATTGAGAATAGTCTTATGCCTAGCACTCACCCAAGGATGGAATCTATGTCAACTCGATATTAACAATGTTTTTCTCAATGGTATTCTGCATGAAAATGTGTATATGGATCAACCACCCGGATTTCTCCACTCTTCCCTACCCAACCATGTCTGTAAACTACGCAAAGCTATCTATGGTCTCAAGTAAGCGCCAAGGGCATGGTATCAAGAACTCAAAAGCTATTTTCTATAAAATAGCTTCGCAAATTCTATGGCGAATACGTTTCTTTTTATCTACTCCAAGAACGACATCATAGCCTATTTCTTGGTATATGTTGACAACATTATTCTCATAGGTAATAATGTACAGTTCCTTCAATATTTTATTTGTCAACTTGGACAACGTTTCTTTCTAAAGGATTTTAGTGATCTTCATCACTTTTTTGGGTGGAAGCTATTCTCACGACACAATGACTCTTTCTATCACAACATCACCGATCTTCCTAAAAATTTCTCTATAGAAGGAGCCAAAGAAGTTACCACCCCAATGTGCAATACTATCCCTCTACTTCACCATGAAGACTCTTCATCTGTCAACCCCAAGTCATATCGTCAGCTAATTGGTGCTCTCCAATACCTCTCTCTCACTTGGCCCGATGTTTCATTTGCCATCAATCGTCTCTTCTAATTCATGAACTCTTCCACAGAGCTTCACTGGAAGACACTTAAACGTGTTCCTCGTTACCTCAAAATTACGATACATCATGGTCTTTACCTCAGCCGACAATCTCCTCTAACAATTCAGGCCTTCAGTGACTCTGACTGGGGTGGAAGTCGCGATGACGGTCATTCCACCACTGCCTATATTCTTTATCTAGGCTCGAATCCCATCTCATGAAAATCGTCTTGACAAAAAACTGTCTCTCGATCCTCCTCCGAAGCTGAATATAAAATCCTTGCGAATGCAACGACCGAGGTACTATGGGTAAAAAATCTTATGTATGACCTCAAGGTAATTCTGCGAAAACCACCATATCTATACTGTGATAATACCGGGGCTACCTATCAGAGTGCAAACCTAGTCTTCCACTCTCGAATGATGCACATTGTTCTTGACTATCACTTTGTTCAGGAATGCGTTGAAGATGGCACCATTCTTATTTACCACATCAGCACTCATGACCAACTTGCGAATGTTCTCATAAAAGCACTTGGACGCAGCTCAAATTTCGTTCCAAGATCGGAGTCTCCAACGAAGCCTCAATCTAGCGGGGGCATATTAGAAACGATTTTCATAACCGATACAGATTTTTGTGATTATAAATTTTTCCAAAAAAATTTTTATTTCATTTTTTAAGAAAGATTTTATTTTATTTCTTCATCATGTAAAATGTATATATACACCTTTGAGATTCAATACAAATCAATTAAGTTCAAACCGTAAATTGCATCTTTTTCAAGATCTTATATTACCATGATCTCTCTTTCTAGTGTCGCTCCAATTATGTGCGGTTTTTTTAATAAAGTATTCGTCATGTATTCTGGGTGTATTAATGTTGTTAATTGCTTGTGCTATCTATGCGTGCATCTAGGTTTGAAGATGTTTCGGTCATTCAAATATATAAATAAAGGCACCGCAACAGGTGTGCTCAGTAGTAATGGGCATTTGGTCACGGTTTGACCCGTGACCAACTTATGGTCACAGTTATAAAATATTTGGTCACGGTTGAGACCGTTACGAATAAAAAATATGGCGGTCTCACACCCCACTCGTGATAAAACCCAATTCCCCCTTTCTTTTCCCTCGAGCCTTCATTTTTCCCCCTAAAAAATTTGGCCCTAAAAATTCTCTCTCTCGCCTCCTTGTCGCCGCCTTCTCGCCACCGCTTCCAGCTAGTCGCCGTGGCCTCTCCCGACTCGTCCAGCTCGCCGTGGCCTCTCCTATCGAAGCCCGAGCCGAATTGATGCTTGCACCGACCATCGATCGAGCTCGAAAAGCTCGCCACCGCTGTCAGCCGTAGCTTCATGATGGTCAAAAGGTAAGTTTGTTTGGTTAATTTTATTTTTATCGTTTAATTTATGATTTTTTGCTCGATCCGGTAAATTTTTTTAAACTTTGCCTTAGCTCTTGTCGTCGCCAGCCTCCTCAAGCTGCCTCGCCTCCGTGCCTGTCTCGCCGTCGTGCCTCCTCTCTTCCAAGCTAGGTTAGTGTTTTAATTTTTAATTTTTTTATTTTTGATAATTCAAATTTTTTTGTTGTTGATTAATTTCATGTTTAAATTTAGGAATTAATTTTTTAAATTAGTTGTTACTGTTATTATTGCAAGGGTTAGGTTAATTAGTGTTTTAATTTTGAAAATTTTTGGACAAGGTTAAGGGTAATTAGGGGTTAAGGTTAGGGTTTTACGTTAGGGATTGAGTTAGGGTTAGGGATTGAATTAGGGTTAGGGTTAGGGTTAGAGATAGGTAGTTTAGTGAAATGAAGCAATAGTTAAGGATATTTTAGTGACATAGCTACAAAAGTTAGTGGTATTTTAGTGTAAAAAAATAAAGTTGAAAAGGGGTGTTATACTAAAAAAAACTTAATCATAGTTTAGTGAAAAATAACAATAATTTAGGGTATTTTAGTGAATTTTATATAAACTTGGTTAATTTAAGAAAATGAGTTGTTTATTTAAATTTGTTAAAGTAGTTTAGTGAAAACCCACCAATAGTTTAGGGTATTTTAGTGTAATTTAGTGAAATTGAATAAATAGTTTGCTTAGGTAAATTTTTTAAGATAGTTTAGTGAAAAACAACAATAGCAAAAGGTATTTTAGAGAGATTTTTTTAGGTATTTTATAGTACACACAAGCATACACACACACACACATACACACACATAAGCATACAGACACACACATGAGCGCACAAACACACAAGCAAACACACACACACACACACACATACGAATAAGGTCAAACCATAATTCATCATCATTATTCTCTACATTGAACTCTTCTCAAATCCCACCCTAACCCCAATCCTAAATCCTAAATCTTAAACTTAATTAAGAAAACCATTAACTTTAAAAAATTTACCATAAACTAAAAATTTCGATATCTTGAAATTGAAATGTAAACTTAAACTAATTAAAATTAAATATTAAACTTTCGTGTATAATTTTTGATGAAATATGAAATTTTCATATTCTCATCGATAATTAATCATATGTGAAAATCAAAACGTGACTTAGTTCCCGTATATCGGTTAACATACGTGCGATATTCGTCGTGACACAAAAATACATGAAAGTTGTTATATATTGGACGATATCTTCTTCGAGCCCTGGACTTCCCTACAATGGGTTCTTCTGAGATGGGTTCCTTCTTCCTCTTCTCTTTTTATTGGATCTGGGAGAAAAGGGGCATTGAAATTAAAAGTCTCCTTTTTAGAGATTTGATGGGAGATCTGAGCTCCCCTTCGAGGGTTTTATGGTGAAAAACTATTCTTTTTTGGAAAAAGAAGAGTTAAACTCGTAATTTAATTCAAAAAAAAGGAACAAGGTTTAAAGCCTTGAGGAAAGAGGAGACACAAAACCCTAATTTTTGAGAGGAATGAATATTCTTTTTCATTTCATTATCATGTTGCCTTATATAGGCTTACAAGTTTACACATAGCCCCTTGGGTTTTACAAAATAGCATTTTACCCATCTCATGCCTCATGTACTTATTTCTTTTTACACATGAGCCATGGGCTTTATAAAAATTTGGTTTTTTTACCCATTTATTTTACATTCATGCATGAAAATTATATCAAACTTATTTATTATATAATTTTCTTTTTAACATGGGGGAGGCCAGCCTCTTCATGTTCAGACTCAACTTGGGCTTAGGCCCACTTGACTTGGAGTTGACTTTGACTTTGATTTGGTCAACCGGGGTGTAATATTTTACCCCAACAAAGTGCCCCCATCAATAAATGCACACCGCATATATAGGTTGTGTGCATGAAATTGATAGGCCTTGTTCTGTGGAAAGTTTGACTTTGAGGTGGAGCATCATTCTTGGGGTGTAATTCCGATGTGCGGAGCATAATTCCGGCATAGGGTTTCGGTAAGAAACATAATTTCGACACGGGATAGCTATATCCTGAGATGAAACGTAATTCCGGCACAGGGCAGACATTCTGACCGAAGTATAGTTCCGATGCAGAGGTTGATTCCCAAGCAAAGCATAATTCCGATAGCGAAGGCAGATACTCCGAGACGAAGCATGATTTCGACACGGGGTACATTCTGAGACGAAGAATGATTTCGATGCAGAGATTGTTGGTTGACTTGATTTGGTTCCCATTTTGACGATGTGAAGGTCGATATTGCCTTTTTTGCGATTTGGACGGTCGGTGCTGCCCTTTTTGCGACTTGGACGGTCTGTGCTTGATTTGACTTGCTCCGTTTTGTGCGGTGTCGGGATTTGATTTGACTTGCTCCGCTTTCTGCGGTGTCGGGATTCGGCTTGTTTCCGAGATGGAGCTTGATTCCGCCAGGGAGGTCATTGGTTGACTTGATTCTGAGACGGAGCTTGATTTCGACGGGGAGGTTGTTGGTTGACTTATTGATTTGATTTGATTTAGGAGTTTCTTATCCGTCCAGCAAGGCTTTTGAACTTGGGACTTAGAATTTAGGTTTTTGTTTAGTATCAGTATCACTATACTGGAATATGGTAACAGGATCGAATCATCATTTGCCGTGGAGAACATAAGATTTGGGTTGGCATCAGCATCGCTATACTGGAATACAGTACCAGGAGCGAATCATCATTTTTCATGAGAGGATTTGAAGATTTTGCCTTTGGTTTGGCATCAGCATCGCTACACTGGAATATGGTACCAGGAGCGAATCATCATTTACCATGAGGGGAACCTTGTTTCCAGTTTAGCGACTTAGGGGTCATCCGTTCCCAGTTTAATGACTTAGGGGTTATCCGTTCCCAGTTTAATGACTTAGGGGTCTTCTGTTCCCAGTTTAACGACTTAGAGGTCATTTGTTCCCAGTTTAACGACTTAGGGGTCTATTGGATCGAAAGTTTGGAATTTTTGGGTTGGGTCGGCATCAGCGTTGCTAACACTGGAGCGTAGGTGCCAGGAGCAATTCATTATTTGCCTTTTCTTATTGGGGAGCGATGGCTTAGGAGATAGGTTTAGGTCCCTATCATCTAAGGCTTTTCAACTTTATGAGCCGTAAGGGTCCCATAAAAACATTTTTTCCCAACGAGTCGAAAGGATCTCGTAGGTGTATTTTCTCCTTAGGAGTTGTGAGGACCCCCAAGTGTGTTATTCCCTTATGAGTCGTAAGGATCCCACGAAAATGTTTTCTTACGAGCTGAGAGGATCTCATAAGCTTTGTTCTCCTCATGCATCGTGGGGACACATAAGTGGATCTTCCCAAATGGAGAATAATTCTATGGGTGGAGACCATCCGCGGGGCTTGCAATTGAGGTGAGGCATGGATGTGATGAGGATTATTTGAGCCCGTAGATTGTATACGGTAGTCAATTTGGTGACTGGTCATAGGGCTGAGAGAATTTAGGGGATTTAGAATTTTGTTGGCATATATATCGCTAACACTGGAATGGTACTAGAAGTGAATCATCATTCGCCGTTTGGAAATTTAGGGATTTGGATTTTGGTTGGTATCTGCATCGCTGCACTGGAATATGGTACCAGGAGCGACTCATCATTCGCCATTTGGGAATTTGAAATATTTATTTGTA
This sequence comes from Agapanthus africanus, assembly GCA_030015575.1. Classification (NCBI taxonomy): domain Eukaryota; kingdom Viridiplantae; phylum Streptophyta; class Magnoliopsida; order Asparagales; family Amaryllidaceae; genus Agapanthus; species Agapanthus africanus. The sequence goes on along the minus strand of CM057348.1, from coordinate 11,816,436 downwards.
TACAAGTTTGTTTTTTTACCGCAATTGCTCTATCATTTCAGATTTTCTTATCGCGAAGGTTGCGATTGCCCTATCATTTCGGCTATCTATTCGCGGTTGCCCCATCATTTTAGATTTTTTATTTATGTACAAAATTTTTTTACACTCCCAGTTTAACGACTCAGGGGTCGATTGTTCCCCGTTTAACGAATTGGAGGTCATCTGTACTGCCTTAGCTCGATTCTGCAGGAACCACGGGCTCCTTTGACTTAATGGCCTGAGCGTGCTCTTCATCATCTGGACCGAGCCGGTGTTGGATACAATAACCACGTCATCGTTATGGCTATAAGGCGTAGAAGGACTTGTTCCTCTGGGCTCCATCATGTAGACCGTATGGGTTGTGTACCTGTCTGCTGTTTCTTCATTGGCAATATTGCTCGTTTAGCTTTTGACTTGTTGTCTTGGTCCACTCTTTTCAGAGAAGGGCAGATGACTGAGAGAATCAGGTTCCCGAAGGGCTTCGGTCTCTGTTTGTATGAAATTGGCGGTTGCAGCTTGACTATTTGTTAACACGCCTTTAGACAGTTTTATATCTCCTGCTTTGTATTGCTTTTCGACCCATTGTATTGCTTTTCGACCCAATCTTTAAAGACAAAACAGTCTTCAATAGAATGACCTATCACTCTGTGATAGAGAAATATTTGGGATCTCCAGTCATATTCGCTTCTTGCGGTCTCTTAGATTCTGACAATTGTAGACTGTTTCTTAAGGCATTTTTGAATATTTTACGGATTTTGTCTCTTCTGAAAGAATGGATCTTATCCAGCTTCTCTTTCAGTGGAGATTCTGCTCCCTCATCCAACACTATCTTCTGAGTCTAGTTGGCATTAGGCCTGCTTGTCCCTCGCCTACTTCGGTCAGCCAAAGTGTTAAAAAATTCAGTATCGTCAGAATTCCGCCTTTGCGATTATCGTCCTTTCGGTTTCTCCAGGATTTATTGCTATTTTGGGAATCCGAGAAAGATTCCTGTTTTGAGCGTTCTAACATTTGAACTTTCTCGGTCAATTCTTGGAACATCTTGAGACCTATGGTGCATAGAAAAGGATTCATTCTGGTTCCGAGATTTCCGATGAGGAGATTGACAAATTGGTCTTGCTCCACTGGTGGCTCGCATTTGACGGAGAGATTGCGCCAACGGATTATAAAATCCATGTTGCTTTCATTGTTCTTTGACTTGGTCCTTACGAGCTTGGCAATAGTGATCTTATCGCTGACACTCATGAACCTTTGCTGAAATAGAGATTCCATTTGGACGAAAGCAGTAACGGAACCATCTGGTATGCTCGCGTACCATTTGAAAGAGGTATCGGTTAGGTTATTAACGAACTGGTGGAGGAGAAGCGTATCATTTACCCCAGTATTCCCGCATGAGGCTTTAAAGTGGGCAATATGTTGATTCGCATTTCCCGTCCTATCGAATCTTTCGAATTTGGGGATGACATAACCACCAGGAAACTCTACCAGATCATACCGAGCAGGATATAGTCTCCCACTACCGCTGACATCTTTTGGCGCTTCGGCTTCAGCTACCAATGTTTTGACTTTGTTGGCGACCAAACCTATGATTTAAACTTGCGTTAGCGGGTTGCTGTCATCGGTAGTTAAGATATTTCCCGAGATAGGATGTGCCCGACTTTCATGCGGTTAGCCTGCTTTTGGACTTTGGGGGATAGGCATTAGCTGCTTCGGGTCGTTATCACCCGGCTCATGAGTAGAGATTTTTGCTTGATTGGTGTTCATATTATAATATTGCATTATTATATTCCCCATTCTTATGCATTTTACAAATAAACAGGTGCTTTTGACCCATGTCTGCTACATAGTACATGTTACAGGTTCTTGGATCTAAAACAGTGAAAACAATGAGAAGACAATGCAAAAGTGAGACTACGAATGATAAATGGTGAAATCTTGATCGCGCCTACATTTTGAGGAACAATGAACAACAGTTCACCGAGTATAAAGGCAGCAACACGAAGAAACGATAAAAGTCCACTTTAATGTTCACTGGGAAGATCTGGAGAATAAATAGAAGCCAATCTGAGAAAAGACCTGCAGAAACAGGAAGTACAAGAACAGAAGAGACAGCAAACCAAATTTGATGACGTAATCCTCTTGTTTGGCCGTGGAACCGCAGCCAAACCATGCCTGTGGCCACGGTTCCGCGGCAGGGTTGGGCATTTAAGGAATAAAAAATTTACTATAATCTGTGGCATCTTTGACTGGTCAACATAGGGGTATTTTGGTAAATGCAGACATGCGGCAATTGTAAACCTAGGGTTTTCTATGTCCTATAAATAGAAGCACAATTCCTTGTATTTGTTCATGCCTCCCTTCATTAATAAAATTCAGATTTCTTTGGAGAGCATCAATTTGCAAGTTCTTAATTTATTTGCTGCCCTAGGTAATTTCTATTCTTGCCCTAGTTAAATTGCCCTAGTTAGATGGTTAGATCTTTTATTCTCTGCCCTAGATAAATGTTCTTCAATTCCCTAATGAGTGAGTAGTCTCCTCGCTTGTTAGGGTTAGATTTGGGGAAGGTTTGAGAGATGAAGATCTCTCACCCCTTTCTTGCCCATCATATATAATTAATAGGACTCTATGCATACATGCACATACCGCTCCCTACGGCACCCTATCCCTCGAGGTAGCGGTGATACCGTAGTATAAAGACCCGGTTGTGATTGTTTTCCATGGAGGTTGGGGTAAGGATTGATAACGGAAGGACAAGAACCTAGAGGAAGAAATATCTTTCCAAATGATTCTAATCCCCTTTATTAATAATTACCATAACTCCTAATAAGATCTTAATATGGGTATAGAAAGCGGTGAGATTTATAGACTTTCCAAACTTAACCTAGACCTAACCCTAGCAAGATTTAGATCTAGATTAATTCAGTTTGTAGATTAAATCAATCCGACGCCCATCGGAATTAACTCGTAAAAGCATTTAGGAAATTCACAACATCCATGTGGACCAACCCGTACTCACCAGCTAGCTACCAAGTGACGCCGTTCTTGATTGCGGTTACTAGATATTTTTGATACAAATCAAATGGTGCCGTTGCCGGGGATGGCGTGTTATTTCCTTTTTGCAATTCCGGGTTAATATTAAATTAAAAAACCATAAAAACTGGAAAAAAAATATAAAAATATATCATCTGTTATTTTTAGGAAGGGTATTTTTGTGTAAATTTTGCAGGATCTACGAACAAATTCGGATCTGGAAATCTACAGAGATCAAAACAGACGATCCTAACAACAGAAGATTGCAACAACAGAGGAACTGAAAAATTCTCGAGACACGAACCCACCAGCAGACCGCGGATACGCGGCGTTAACCATGTTCGGACCGCGGAATCGCGGCTGATAGGTGATGTCATCATCACCAGTTCTTTTCCCCCATCACCCACCAAGACCGCGATGGACGGATATCCATCAAACTTTAACACCACTCTGCCACCGTCCGCAGGTACGCAGAATCCTCCACGCATTTCTCTCTAGGAGAGATGCTACCCTACACGTGGTCCCCTTCACACTTGTCTTTCCATTCCACCAGCCAATGGGGATAATTTCCAAATTAAACCTCATTTCATCAAACTTTTACCCAAATTTCACGGGCTCGAGCCTGAAGAGGCATACGTTTTTATCACCAAATTCGAAAACGTATGTGCTTTGATGGGTACTTCACAGCTTTCTGTGGATACTATGCGTTTACGTATTCTCCCGTTCACTTTGTGCGGTTTAGCCGAGAAGTGGCTTTATAACATACCCGCACATTCTATTTCAACATGGGACGAATTCGTTATAGCATTCCTGAAGAAATTTTATCCCAATCATAAGACCGTCCGTGTTCGGAGCGAAATCTTCCAATTTACCTAATTTCCCAATGAACCATTTTGGATATACTTTGAACGGTTCAAGAATCTTATTTTACAATGTCCTCATCACGGAATCCCTAGATGGGATCTGTGCCGAATTATCTATGAGGGTATTGATCTCACAACAAAGCAGATGCTTGAAACCATGTGTTACTGTCAATTCCTGTCTAAAGATGATGGTGAAGCTTGGAAATACCTAGAAGATCTTGCTCAAAACACTTTACAATGGGAAAGTGTTAGTCAACCATTGTCTAGGGAAGGTATCAATCAGCTCGATATTTCCGTCACAATGAAAGCCGAAATGGCCGCAATACAAAGGAAACTCGACGCTATAGAAAACAGAATTTCTTCAGCCTCCCTAACCCAATACACACTTCCCAAAACCGTGTATGGTTGCTCTTCCAAACCATCACATTTTACTGAAGAATGTCCTTTGAATGTACCGTTTCAAGGTCAAGAGCACACTAATGCTGCTTTTCAGCAGCAAAGACCTAGAAACGATCCTTCTTCTTCCACTTATAATCAAGGTTGGAGGAATCACCCTAATGTTGCTTGGAACCAACACCAAGCTCAAAATATGGTTCCAAACCCACATGACTTCCAAAGGGTCCCTCCACAGTAACAGCAACCACCACAACTGAGTCAGCACCCCTTTCAACCACAACTTTTACAAAACCCGGCCAACAACTTTGATCCTTCTTCTGCCGGTACCGATAAACCCTCTGCACTCAATATGTTCATTGCACAGTCCATGCAGACAGTGGCAGACATTTTAACGTCTTCTATCCATACGTTAGTGCAAAACACTGTCTCCCACGGTGAGAGTATCAAATTGATAAAAGCATAAATTGCACAACTGACTGCAGCAATGAGTGCTAGAGAGAAAGGGAATCATCCAGCTCAACCCCTACCTGATCCTGGGTGCTCACGGTATAATGTGAATGCACTTACCACGTTGAGATCTGGAAGAGTGCTGGATAACCATGTGGGTGAACAGATTGAAACTGATATTGAGGAACAAATTGAACCCCCGGCTTCCACTTCCACTTCCATTTCTACTTCTTACCCTATTTCGTCTAGTTTACCATCTTCTTCAGAGCCTATTCTCCGTTTTCCCCAAGACTCGAACCCTCCACCCACTTCATCCTTTCCACCCCCACAAACTTCTCCACATACGTTGGACCCAACACTTATTGATAAAGCTCCATTTCCAGATAGATTAAGGTCCAACAAACTGAATGCACAAATGGAGAAGGTTGTGGAAATGTTTAAGCAAGTTAACGTAAATATTCCTCTCCTAGATGCTATACAACAAGTTCCAGCTTATGCGAAAATACTTAAGAGCTTGTGCACTAGGAAGAGAAAAACTCAAGTGCCGAAAAAAGTTTTCATGTCGAGTAATGTAAGCACAGCTTTTACACAGCAATTACCCAAGAAACGTAAGGACCCTGGTTATCCTACAATCTCTATTTCTATTGGGGGTAAAAATATCAATCGTGCTTTACTCGATTTAGGCGCTAGTGTTAACTTGCTTCCTTATTCTGTGTATGAGCAATTAGGTATCGGAGAATTAAAACCATCGCAATGCACTTTACAGATGGCTGATCGATCTATCACCAAACCAAGGGGTATGTTAGAGGATGTGTTAATAAAAGTCGGGGAATTTATCTTCCCTGTGGACTTTATTGTTCTAGATACATAACCTGTAGCAAACCCACGGAACCAAATTCCGGTGATTCTGGGTCGACCTTTTCTTGTGACTTCCAACGCTGTAATCAATTGTCGAAACGGTTCTATGACCCTATCATTCGGGAATAGCTCAATTGAACTTAACATTTACAAGTTGGGAAGTGAAGCCTCCGAACTTCATGCTCGAGTATGTTCTGTCGAATTAATGGATGTCGACAGCAGCGAATTTGAACAGCTTCACGATACTGATCTAGACTCTTTTCATACGTTTTTGTTTGACCCAGATATGTATTATACACATACTGACCCTTATTTCGAGTTGTCCGGGTCAACATCTAACGCTAAATGTGAACATTTCATGGAGTTAGAGTATCATCTCGTTCTTTCTGATGAGATTATTCTCCGGGGTATAGATGAGAGTTTTAAGGAAATTTTCGCTGAAGAACTCGCATTTTTGAAAGACACGGGTGTTGAGATGAATCCACCTCAATACAACGAAATTGAACCTCCACCCCTTCTTCTGGACTATAAAGAGAATGCGAGTAATCCATCACATTCACCGTGTCGTCTCTCCAAAATAAGACGTAAACACATTCTATCCCACCACTTACCTTTTCCCCACTTCTTCTTGGCTCTTTTCAACTTGTTCTTTCACCAACTGGAGCATTACATTGATAAAATCTTCGAATGGTTGGTGTTGACCTTCGGTCTTTGCAAAGCTTGGCATCGGCCACTAATCTTGACTCCCTCTTGTGATTTTCAAAGATTAATATTGTTTAACTCAAGTTTGGGGGGAGGTATAATCTGGCTCTTGAAAGAAATTTTTTTTACTCAAAATGGTGAGCCAAAAAATAAGTTTGGGGAAGGATTTTCACTTTAATATATTTTGCCCCTGTTAATGAATTTCCTCCCAGGCTTACAGGTTTTTGTGATTTAGCGGTTGACAACAGTGAGGACACTGTTGAAAACAAGTTTGGGGGAGGTTTGTGCTTATTTACGCATCATTTTGCATCATACTTTGCATAAGCACAAAACTTTTAAAACATATAAAAATAAAAAAAAAGTTAAAAAAATTTCAAAAGATAAAAATATTTAATATTTAATTAGATAATAAAAAGATTAGATAGTGAAAAATTACATCCAAAAGATTGGAAAAATTTAAGAAAACCAAGAAAATTAGAAGTTTTCTTAAACGAACTAGTAATAAGTAGTTATGAGCCGTTGTCCCAAGGGTTAGTAAGATAAAAGAAGTCACTAATCTGAGGATAAAAATAAGTCTGAAAAATAGTTCCTATTGGAAGCCAAACATTTAAACGTTGATACCCTACTATACGCACTTACACACGTCTTGAAACTCGGGATAGTAGAGGATACCTTGAAATGCTCTTGTCTAAAAGCCAAAGTATGAAGAAAATAAAAAATTGAATAAAATATAAAATGGTGAGAAAAATGAACACTGGTTTTGTTAATCGCCAAGGCAGCAATAAAAAAATATAGCGAGGGTGCTTCATCACCTAGTGCCTTAGACCAACTGGTCTGGGAGTCACTGCTAAGCCTTAAGTGGTGCAAGATGAGAAATACACCTAATAAGAAAGCACATAAGTAATCGGTCGGTTAGTACCTCAAGAAATATTAACGGTCGCATGAATGTGTGTGAGCAAATCCATCTAAATATTCATCAAATTAAAAAGTACTGAGGCAGATGGACAAGAGTATGATATCTTGAATTGAATTCTCCGAGTGTAGGGATGTCTATTACACACACGTAGGGTTATATGATCGATATTTGGAAGAAAGATAGGAATGAAGAATAAAGACGATATTTTATTGAGGGATGATGTGGTTTCTAACATCTTTTCATGACTATTAAGATAGGGCTCATGACAACCGAAAAACTAGTGTAGTTGGAAACTCCGATTTTCAAAGTCTTTCTTTTATAATTATTATCTTTATATGTAATTTTAACCATCTTCCTTTTATTATGGGATTTTTTGGGTGTAATCCGCTGAAAACCCTCAGGAGACAACACTCCTCCTATTAGGGACACCTATAGGTTTAACGGCTTGTTGCACGTGCTCAGTGCAATCGTGTTGTCTACGAAAGTGTGCTTAGCTTTCTCCTTTCCTTTTCTCCTTTTCTTGAAATAACTAGTTTGCTCGGGACAATCAAAGTTATGTTTGGGGGTGTTTGTTCAGTCGAAAATATTGCACTTTTGATATAATATTTTCCTTACTTTTCTTAAATATTTAAAGGTGTTTATTATAAATATAGAACATATTTGGATTTATCTGCAAAATACTATTTACCATATGTTTCTATATTATAATTAACATTATGAAGGAAAATATAGGCATTTTATATTTATATAATATTTTGGTAATTGAAAATATGCATATCATATCAAATATTCTAATCACAATTCTTAAAAGATATAATATCATACAAATGGTTAGAATAATATTTCAAAATATATGCATAATATTTTAGTAATTAAAAGATGCATAGCATATCAAATATTCTTAATCATGTTTCTTAAAGATTTATTACCATATAAAGTGCATAGCATATTAAATATTCTTAATCAAGTTTCTTAAACATTTAATACCATATATAGTGATTAAGATACTCTCTCTAATTTAATAAATAGTACTAACATTATTCATAGAGATATTGTGCAAGATTTAGCTCAGGTCTAGAGATCAAGATGTTCAAAATGCCAGTATCAAAAATCTGCCAAAATCATAAAATCAATACTGACAGGGACTCAGAATCCATATATGGAAAGTCACCATATTAGGAAGTCACCATATATGGTAACTAGTTTTTCTTCTTTGAGGGCTATATATAGGACCAAGAGCTAAAATTAGAATCATCAAGCCGAAGAGATCACGAAGTCCAAGACGGCTCACGCATCCAGGCTGATCATCAACTGTTCATCTACCTCCTTCGGAAGAGTTCGAGAAGCAAACCAAGTTTTTGTTATCATTTTCTAAGGAATAAAGTGTAGATTGTTCAAGTTGATTAATAAAGGTAGTTGTTTTATTTAATTCTTTTGCATTTTACATTATGTTTTCCCTCTCTGTCTTTTCATCTTCTTTTCCCAACATGCGCGAGTAATTCTCCGCTTGTTAGGGTTCATAGGATTAGGGTAGATTAATGGATGGTGAAGATCCTTAAACTCTTTTTACGTCCTATAAAGTTTATAAACTTTACTAAAAGAATCATTAACATCCTAATCGGGCGGGCTACCAATTTATTGTTAGTCTCGACCGCGATTAGAGATTAGATTAATGATTGTTTTGATAAAGGCTAGATATGAACGGAGTTCCATGTCGGGATAGGGGTTAAGAGTGGGAACACTTTTCCCTCCAGAAACCCTAATTTACATGCATCTCTGTCGTTCTTGTTTTAAATCTATTAAAGGATAAAAAGAGTAATCTTTAATTAACCATCGATAACTACTAAATCCTAATGAACCCTACAAGCCCCCTTTTAATATTGAACTTACATCCATAATTAATCTAGATCTATATTTTGCATCCGTGTTTAACGTAGATCTAGAACCTACAACCATTCTTTCTTCCGTTGTCCAAAGCACTTCTTAATTAGCAGTCATACTCTTTTCCGTTGTCCAAAGCACTTCTTAATTGGTGAATTTTTATGAATTTTGCTTACACATCCTTCATGCGACCGTTAATACTTCTTGAGATACCAATGACCGATTACAAAATGCGTTTGCACTTTAAAGCGTACTTCCTAGTCTTGTAACATCTAAGACTTTTTAGCAGTGACTCCCAAACCAGTTGGTCTAAGGCACTAGGTGATGAAGCACCCTCGCTAAATATTTTTCTATTTTTGCAGCCTTAAGTAATCACAAAAATCAGTGTTCATTTTTTTTTCTTTATTCACACTTGTATATATATATATATATATATATATATATATATATATATATATATCGTACTAAGGACTCTAGATAAGAGCATTTCAAGGTCTCTTCTACTATTCCAAGTTTCAAGGTGCGTGATTGTGCAAATTGTAGGGTATACATTTTCAGAATCTAGACTTAAGCTAGGAATTATTTTTCAAACTTATACTCTAGTAAAAATATCAATACTTTTCCTTTGTTTTAATTTAGCCCAAGAAGTGAACTCAAAATTTGCCTATTTCTAAATAAACTACAAAGACATATACTTTCTACCGTTAGACCTTAAGGAAGGTTATTTTTAGGGTTTTTAATTTACTAAGTCTAAGATCTAGTTGTTCCTAGCTAGTTAACCTATTTGTCAAACTCAAGTCAAATACGGCCAAAATTGAATACATTAATTTTTATAATTTTTGAAAATTTTCAGTTTTTATGGGTTTTAAAATAAGTATGCAAATGCAAAAATATGTACATATGAATGCGAAGGAAGAAGGCTTACCGAGCATACCCCCAAACTTAAACTTGACAGTGTCCTCACTGTCATGCTATACCAAGAGGGTTGAGAATGTCGGCACTCCCCTGTTTATTTATTTGCAAATTTTTTTTATTTTATTTTTTGTTAAAAGAAAAAACAAAATATATATACAACAAGGTTCCTCCCAAACTTAAGCAAGGCCTTACACAAGCTAAATGTTAGCACCAACCATTCAAAAATTCTATCGTGATAATGGTAGAGTTGGTGAAAGAATGGGGTGTAGAGAAATGAGATGAGAAGCACACGAGACCGTGTCGAGATAGAAGCAGCATACGGTCTCGGTGGAGGAGAAGAATAGCGGGAGGGGAAAATAAATGGTAGTGGTTCTACTTCTTCAAGTGGAGGTTGATTAATCACAAAATTCGTATCGTTTAAGAATGCGAGTTCGTCGGCGAAAATATCTTCGAAACTGTCATCGAAGGTCCAATTGAAAATTATCGAACTCAAAATATCGGATTGTGATTCATCAACACTCGGCATCATTAAAGGAAGAATAGTAGAACCAAAGAAAGTGGGAATACGAACTTGAGGGTGGGGGTGGCGTGTATAAATTAGCACAATTTGTAATGACCGATGTGTAAAAAACGATTGTGCTAATCTATCAACCCGCGGAAAAATGAGATTAAATCCCTCAAGATTCGTGAGCAAACATGGGTACGTCGAACTTGGTATTGGAGATGAAAGCGTAACGGTCTTTTGCAAGGTCGGAATGAGGACGGAGGGAAGTGAGTAAGGAAGGGTATCAGTTAAAGATTCAGGAGGGTGTACACAATCAATGGAAGGGACATGATGAATTGGGAAATCCGACTCATCAAACAAAACTGGTTCCTCCTCAATAATTTCCTCAATATTCTCCTCAAAATTTAGCCTATCCATGCCATTATCATCAAAATCAAGACGCATATGAAGTTCGGGAGAAACATTTAATGACTCGGGATGATGAATTGGACATAAAATTTCAATCAAATCGACGGGTTCATCATCCAAAATATTCCTGGCGTCTATATCTTCAATCAAGTGAAAATAAATTTTTTCTGACACCTCATCAAAAGCATGGATATTTATCAATTCAGGTTCTAGATTGGAGGTGTAAAGATCGAAAGGATTAGGTGTGGTTTCACTCGAAAGAGATTCTTCACAATCTGGCAAACCAAGCACTACAAAGTCACACAACTCGTTAGATATTTTATTTTTAACTTGTGAATCATTTGGGACAATCAATGGAAAACCGGAGTTGTGGGCTTCAATTGGGTATGGGTAGGTTTGATTTGGAAATGTGTAGAACTCACTCGCTCCTCTCAAATTCTCACTCTGTCCAACCGCCTCCTCATACATTGGAATTTTTGGAGCTAGTTGGAAACTAGCTACCGGTTCACTAGGTTGCATAAGGGCGGCCATGGACGCATCCACATTCCTCACTATTTTGTTTGTTGCTAAAATATAAGCTTCCAACGACTGTTCCAAACTAGACATGGGTTGGGAAGGGGTTTCGGTAAAAGATTCAAAATTGTTTTGATACGTGAAACTCCCAAATGGCTGTGTAGAAGCAATGTCTAGTGAAGGTGGGAAAGTCGGGTAGGACTAGTAGGAATTGGATGGTTGGACCGGAATATGATCAACATTTAGATAAAAAGGTGAATGGACTTGTTGATCATTAGAACTGGATGTGTGGAGAGGAGTGAAAGATCGGCTACGAGATTGTGCAATATGCTCAGTAATAGACATCGGTTTAGGAGTTACAATAGGACTCGAAAAAGTGGTGTCAACATAAGAAGGTGGTGAAGATTGACATGGTTGACACAAAGTGGATTGCAATGTCGAACTGTTTCTCCTAGACGCTTCTATTTGATCTTTCAAAGAAATTTTGGGCATGGAGGGATCGTCCTTAAATCGACCGAAACAATTGACGTACGAGGCAAAGTTAGGTTCGGGATACCAAAGTTCGGCAAGGGATCTATTAGGTGGGGTACCCATGATGTAAGAGAGAGAAGAGAAAAGAAGGTAGGTGGTGCAAGGATTTCTTAGCGACAAAAGTTGCAAGTTTTTATAAAAAAATTCCCTCTTTTTTTTATTTTTTATTTTTTTTATTTGTAACTGTTTGCAAAATTTTTTTGATAAAAGGCTTAGACAAAAATGCAATCAACCAGAAATGTACAATTAGGCCTAGATCTAGGGTCACCTAGGTCAGCTAGACAGCTCCTAACTGTTCCAAAGGGCTAGAAATAGGACCTCAAACCGCCTCTTCACCGCCAATTGCGGCCAGGTAAGTGTCAGATGAGTGGGAGGCTCCCCGCTACAAGTAGCGGTCCTAATTAAGTAACCACTTGCCTTAGACACACTTGCCTAGACACCGCAAAGTCAGGTTAGGATTAACGGCCGATGCCTATAACTAGTCCTCTGTCCTATTGAGCTCGAAGTCCTTAGGGCTGAGTCTAGTATTTTTTAATTAAAGAGTGGTCAATGCAATTGCTTTAAGTGATTTCTGGGGTCCTGAGAAGGGCGATGAAATCCCCACCCAATCTGAATTGGTAAAAAGCCCCTTAAGTCCGATTAAAGATATGCAAAACAATATAAAAAAAATCACTTGCAATCAAATCTTTTTATTTTATTCGCGGCGCAAAGAATCCTGCACAAGATTTGTTATTTGGAAGGGGGAAGATTTTTAAAGCGCAAAGAACCCTGCAGGAGATTTTCCAGAAGATATATCGAAATTTGCAGAGGAGAGAGAGACTGGAAGCTTACAGAGGAAATTTGGATAGATGATGTCACCAGTCGGCAGCCTTTCCGCGGCTAAAGCGCTCTCCCACCGCGGTTCCGCGGTCCTCTAGACTTCTTGGATCCCCAGAAAAATCTAATGATGATGACGTCACCTATCAGCCGCGATTCCGCGGTCCGAACATGGTTAACGCCGCGTATCCGTGGTCTGCTGGTGGGTTCGTGTCTCGAGAATTTTTCAGTTCCTCTGTTGTTGCAATCTTCTGTTGTTAGGATCGTCTGTTTTGATCTCTGTAGATTTCCAGATCCGAATTTGTTCGTAGATCCTGCAAAATTTACACAAAAATACCCTTCCCAAAAATAACAGATGATATATTTATATATATATATATATTTTTTGATTTTTCAGTTTTTATGATTTTTTAATTTAATATTAACCCGAAATTGCAAAAAGGAAATAACACGCCATCCCCGGCAACGGCGCCATTTGATTTGTGTGAAAAAGTGTTTGTAGAATAACCGCAATCAATAACGGTGTCGCTTGTAGCTAGCCGAGATGAGTACGGGTCGTCCTCAGGGAAACGTGGAATATTTTATTCTTATTTTAGGAGTGTTGAGAAAGAAAGGAGGAAGAAGGAATTGAAGAAGGAATTTTCAAGCAAGTATATCCTAAAGTCACTTAGGCGGAGTACCGTATCGCAAGTATGCCGCGGACATACACACGCTACGTTACCCTACTTAAGTTACTTACTCCATCTACCAAGGGTCATCCAACACTCAAAAAGGTAAAACCTATCGCTCTGATACCAACTTTGTCACGACCCGCAGGGTACGGAACGTGACTGGCACTTAGGTTACGAAACGTCTCAAGACGTCCGTAAAATAAGTAAGCCAAAACCCAGAAACCAAAACCAAATAAGCAAAAGAGTGAAGAAAACCCAATCAATTGAAAGCGAGTTTATCAATAAGTCATGTAAAACCCTTTTTAAAAACAGTACCAATTTTTCCGAAAATTTCGGCAGAGTCTCCTTTGTAAATACTGGCCCCCAAAATGGGTACAACAAGAATATATATGAATCCAACAAAATAGGGCATCCCCAAGCGGGAGCTAGCTCTTCGCCACAAGGCGGTCACAAATCCCACGCAAAATAAAGCAACAACATGCGAAATAATCATAATGAAGCATAAGAAAAGCAGCATGTCGACTCAAGTGAGTTCGAACCCAAAATACAGCATAAAAGTCCACAAACCTCACAGTCTCATCTCTAGGTCAATATACAATAATACTGGTAGATACAGTAGATGGAGTGCACTAGATACAAAGAATGTACAAGATGGTACAAAAATAATGATATAACCCACCTAAGAGCAAAACCTCGAGTCCAGGCAAAGGAGGCAAAAGAACAAGTGCGCCCGCCGCTACTGAACTGACGGAGCGGACCTGCAAAAGGCTGTGGCACAACGGGGGTGAGTTGCCAACTCGTGAGTAATAAATAACATCTACAAAGGCTATCGTATGCATGCACACAAGCATCCTAGCATCTAAAATACAGGTATGACTGGATGCACTAGCAGGTGTGTATACAACATCAGTGTACTAGCAGGTGTATGTATGCAACATGAATATCTGAGGTCTCGATAGGTATATATATAAGAAACATTTTATCTCTTTTTTGTTTCTGAAACTCTTTTAAAATGCCAGCATAATACTCATTGAATCGACAACAATCTGTGTCCAGCAACGACACCTAAAAACTGTCTCAAATCTCATAAATCCATGTCATAGTGTCTCTGGCCTCAGCCATCCGGCTGACCCATCTCAATATCAATATCACATCCTCTCGCGGCCCCGGTCGGTATCCTCTGGATATCCGCCGTGCCCAATGAAGTCACCGGTAGGTAATCCGTCCCCTGCCAGGCTCATCGTCAGCACCACGAGCTTCTTGCCCCGGGGTACCCTACCGGGCCCACCATGTACCCGAGACGGTTCATCCAACTCCTCGAAACGGGTCTCGAAAACCACAGCAAACCCATGGTGGACGACACTTACATCACTAGAAAACCGCAATTTACATATTTAAAAAAATATATAATAAGTTTAGAAATTTTGCGGCTTTTCCCCGAAATCCAGAAATATCATAAAATCTCAAGAAATCCTCATAAGTGCATATGTCAATGATAATGAATGCATATGGTATCAATAATCAAGTTGCGATGTGTGATTAATAGATTAGGCATGAACAAATAATATGATGAAGTACATGCACATGAATAGCAATCATACGATTTCATTTTAAGGAATTAAAGGCAATAGCACAAGTTTAAGTATCAATCAGTAAAAGGTTTCAATTTAAAGGTTATCTAGTGTGGTGGCATGGCAATTACTAGGGTGTGTGTGTAAACATGAATAGTGCTCGTGCTGCATATAAAAACCCTGGCAATGGTGCAGGTGTCCTATAAAATGGTTTCGTATAGGTATGTCAATATAGGGCATGAATGTAGCAAATAATCACACAAGTATTACACCCCTAATTACTAACATTATGAAGAATCTTTTAAGTTACTAAAACTATCGGGCGGCTTGCGCCATCCAACGATAGTCCCCCATAGATATTACATCTACACACCGGAATCCCTAGCTAGCTGTGTCCAATCACCGCTTTCCCCTTTCGTGCCGCGTCTGACGTCTCCGCGACCGAACCTGGAATTTACATCAATACCAAACATAAGGTTACATATCAAGAATGACGCAAAACCCAAACGAAAATACTAATGTTCACTAGCTAGGTACAACGTGCACAAGGTGCGCAGAATACACGCGAAAATCGCAAAAACTGCAAAAATCGCCGATTTGGTCGTCCGGCAAAACTAAAACCCGACTACTCAAAAATCCGCACTCACGCATCCTAAATGTCATAGGATACGCTAAAAATGTCATCAAGACATCGCAATTAATTCATCACAACATTTTAGCAAAAACTAGTAAGCTAGAATAGCAATTTGGTGCAAACATCGACAATAGCGACAAAGTTATCACGGTCCAACACAACCATCCAATCCACACAACTAGTTAGCCACCAAAACACAATTTTAACTTATTTACCATGCTACAAAACCCACATTCCATACACAAACCTCTTCTTGATTTTGGTAATTAGCAAACTTAATGAAAATTTCACACAAGTTTAACATAGATTAGCTTAATATGAAGCCACTTAAGCAAAGTAACCATATAGATTGGTTAAGTAACAACTAGATTAATTAAAAAAAAAATTTAATTAACTAAAACATGGCTTCAAGAAACCCTAGTTTAATTTTCAACCATAACCTTAAAAAAAACTAGATTAGAACTAACACTAAATTAACACTACAACAATTTAACTTAAGAAACTTAATCAAAAGAATTTAATTAGCAAGAAATTATACCTCAACTAGAGATCTAGCAAGAATAATTTGCCTCCAAAAATGCCATTTTTCTCCAAGATTTAAACCAATTTGGGCTTGAAAAGAGATAGAATAAGGTTTTGTGTTGAATTTGTGAAGAAAATTAGGGATTTCGGTGGACATCCGATGAAATTGGAGCAAAAGGAGATGGGGGAAAATGGGGACCTGCAAAAAATCTGAGGCTCGGCCAGGGAAAAGGAGGGAGGGGAAAGTGAGGAATTGGAGTTGGAAAAACTAAAGTCAAAGCTCTCACATGCACTCAAAACCCATACCTACATTACTATATTTTAATCCTAACCAAAACAATTCATTCACAAAAGATAAAGTCAAAGTGAGGCAATCAAAATTCTGGACCTGATCATGGTGGGGCCGGCCTAGGGCTGAGGGAAGAGAGAGAGGGGTTTACAAAAGAAGTTTTATGCAAAAAGACCCCCTACAAGTCCAAAATTGCAAGTTTTAGCTTAAAATTCAATAAATTTCGTTTTCTATAATAAAAATTAGCTAAAAATCAAAATAAAATACTAAAAATTTATGTTACAATTAGATTTTAATTAACATAATTTTAAGGATTAAAATTAGCCCGAAATTTTTTGTATTTATCGCTAATTTAATGTATTTTCTTACCGGCTTAAAATAATATTAAAAAATTGAAAAATTAGGGAAAATTTTTAAACGACCAGAATTTCATAAGTAACTCATTAGCTACTAAAAACAAGCAATTACCTATCCATTTTTGGTATAATTAGCCCTAAACTGCAAAATAACAAAAAGACGGTTTTCGGAAAAATACCGAATTTTCACCGATTTTCAGGAAAACACCAAAACGACTTTTCAAGACGCTACAATCTCCCCCCTTAAAGAAATTCAAATACCGAATTTTCACCGATTTTCAGGAAAACACCAAAACGACTTTTCAAGACGCTACAATCTCCCCCCCTTAAAGAAATTCGGTCCCCGAATTTAAAAATATAACTACGCGTACCTTCGAAGAGATGGGGATATTTCTTCCTCATCTCGCCCTCGGTCTCCCAGGTAACCTCCTCGCTGCTCGGGCTACGCCAAAGGACCTTGACGGTTGGTATAATCTTCGATCTCAACTTCTTCACCTGCCGATCCAGGATGGCCACCGGCTGCTCTGCAAAAGAAAGGTCACGCTCTAGCTGGACTGTCGGGTGCTGAATCGCATGCGAAGGGTCGTGAAGGTACTTGCGGAGTATCGAAACATGGAAGACGGGGTGAACATCGGGAAAGCTGGGTGGAAGAGCCAAACGATATGCAACAGCGCCAACCCGCTCGAGGATCTCGAAGGGGCCTACGAATCTAGGGCTAAGCTTCCCCTTTCGCCCAAAATGCATCACGCCCTTCATCGGAGAGACTCTCAGAAAAACATGGTCGCCAACTGCGAACTCTAATCTGCGAAGGCGCCTGTCTGCATAGGATTTCTGCCTGCTCTGAGCCGCTCTCATCCGGTCTCGGATCAACTGTATCTTCGCTGTCGTCTCCTCAACAAGCTGCGGCCCCAACATGCTGCTCTCGCTGAGCTCTGTCCAACAGACGGGCGATCTGCATCTCCTCCCATACAATGCCTCGAAAGGTGCCATCTGAATAGTATCCTGGAAGCTGTTGTTGTAGGAGAACTCCACTAGAGGTAAATGACGATCCCAGCTACCGCCGAAGTCTAAAACGCACGCTCTGAGCATGTCCTCGAAAGTCTGAATGGTCCGCTCTGACTGTCCGTCGGTCTGCGGATGAAATGCTGTGCTGAAGCTCAAACGAGTGCCCAAAGCCTCCTGGAGTCTCTGCCATAGTCGGCTGGTAAACTGAGTGCCTCGATCTGACACGATACAAGTCGGTACGCCATGTAGTCGCACGATCTCGTCAATATAGAGCTGAGCATACTGAGCGAAGCTGAAAGTGGTCTTCACTGGTAGGAAGTGAGCCGCTTTCGTCAATCTATCCACGATCACCCAGATGGAGTCATACCCTCGACTGGTCCTGGGTAGACCCACAACGAAGTCCATCGAAATCTGCTCCCATTTCCACTCTGGAATGGGTAACGGCTGTAGCTCTCCTGCGGGCCTCTGGTGCTCGGCCTTGACTTGCTGACAAGTCAGGCATCTCGAAACGAACTCCGCAATGTCCCTCTTCATCCCGTCCCACCAGTAGGTCTCTCTCATATCATGGTACATCTTGGTGGAACCGGGGTGGACACTATACACTGATCGGTGTGCCTCTTCAAGAATGTCGCGCCGCAATCCATCAGCATCTGGTACGCACAGTCTAGATCCATAGCATAAAATCCCCTGATCGTCAATCACGAACTCGGAAAATCTGCCCTGCCCCATCTGTGCCATGATCTCTGAGCAACGGTCGTCACTACGCTGTGCCTCATATATACGGTCAAGCAACTGTGGACG
The DNA here is from genome assembly GCA_030015575.1 of Agapanthus africanus. Taxonomy (NCBI): domain Eukaryota; kingdom Viridiplantae; phylum Streptophyta; class Magnoliopsida; order Asparagales; family Amaryllidaceae; genus Agapanthus; species Agapanthus africanus. Next base: position 11,797,791 of record CM057348.1, on the reverse strand, counting down.
TGCACGAACATGCGCGAGCTGTCCCCCTGTCTGAGTGAACTCGAACTCAACTCGGCTGTCGCATAACATCTGCCAATCTGTTGACGACTGCCTCTGCACTGCGCGCAAAAAGGATAGACTGCCCCCGGGTCTCCTACTCAACGCATCTGCCACTACATTCGCCTTGCCTGGGTGATATAGGATCTCGCAGTCGTAGTCTTTCACCAACTCCATCCAACGACGCTATCTAAGGTTCAGGTCTCGCTGCTGAAATATGTACTTTAAGCTCTTGTGATCGGTGAATATCTGACACGACTCGCCGTATAGGTAATGTCGCCAAATCTTCAGTGCAAAGACCACTGCAGCCATCTCCAAATCATGAGTGGGGTAGTTCTGTTCATGCTTCTTCAACTGCCGAGAAGCATAAGCGATCACCCGGCCATGCTGCATCAATACGCATCCTAATCCCACTCGCGAAACATCACAGTAGACCATAAATCCGCCTGATCCCGAAGGCAAAGATAATACCGGCGCCGTAGTCAAACAAGTCCGCAGCTGCTGAAAACTGTGCTCGCACTCCTCTGTCCAAACGAAAGGAACTCCCTTCCGGGTCAAACCGGTCAAAGGTGCAGCTATACGGGAGAAGTCCTGAACAAAACGCCTGTAGTAGCCTGCCAGGCCTAGAAAACTACGGATCTCAGTAACCGATGTAGGTCGGGGCCACTGCTGAACAGCCTCAATCTTCTTCGGGTCCACACAAATGCCGTCTCTCGTAACCACGTGACCCAAGAATCCGACGCTGTCCAGCCAGAATGCACACTTGGAGAACTTTACGAACAGCTGGTGCTCCCTCAGAGTCTGTAACGTAATCCGCAAGTGCTGCTCGTGCTCCTCTCTGCTCCGGGAGTACACCAAGATATCGTCGATAAACACGATGATGAACAAGTCAAGATACGGCCTGAATGTACGGTTCATCAAATCCATGAATGCTGCTGGGGCGTTGGTGAGTCCGAACGACATCACCAAAAACTCGTAGTGGCCATAGCGCGTGCGGAAAGCTGTCCTCGGTATATCCTCCTGTCGAACCCGCAGCTGATGGTATCCTGATCGCAAGTCGATCCTCGAAAAATACCCCGCACCCTGAAGCTGGTCGAACAAATCATCAATGCGTGGCAACGGATATCTGTTCCGCACGGTAACTTTGTTCAGCTGGCGGTAGTCGATACATAAGCGCAAACTTCCATCCTTCTTCTTGACAAACAGGACCGGAGCACTCCACGGAGAAACACTCGGTCGAATAAGCCCCTTATCTAACAAATCCTGCAACTGATCCTTCAGCTCTCGAAGCTCTGCCGGGGCCATCCGATAAGGCGGTATAGAAATAGGCCCCGAGCCGGGAATCAAATCAATGCAGAACTCAACGCCGCGCTCAGGTGGTAGCCCAGGTAGCTCATCAGGGAAAACATCAGGGAACTCACAAACAACCGGGACCCGGTCCAACGGGACCTCTGCAGCTCGAGTATCACAAATATACGCTAAGAATCCCTGACATCCCTTCCGCAAGAGCTGACCAGCGCGAAGAGACGAAATCAAGCTGGGAAGGGTGACGCTGCGGTCTCCCTGAATAACAAGGACTGGCTCTCCCGGAAAGCTAAATATGACTGCCTTCTCACGGCAGTCCACCGAAGCATAACAAGTGGCTAGCCAATCCATGCCCAGAAGCACATCAAAGTCCAACATATCGAGGAGAATCAAATCAACCGATGAATCCCTCTCCCCGATACGAACGGAACACAAACGAAAAACAAAACGAGCGACAAACGACTCGCCTACCGGAGTACTAACAACAAGCGGATGATCTAACGACGACGACTCACGGCCCAACATCGGTGCAAAGTGTGTAGAGACGTACGAATGTGTGGAACCTGGGTCAAATAACACCCGTGCGTCGAAAGAGCAAACTGGCAAGGTACCTGTCACAACGGCATTGGATGCCTACGCATCCTGCGGTGTCAAAGCAAATACTCGGGCATGTCCTCCACCGATAGCGGGCTGACCTCGACCTCGGCCTCTGCCTCCTCATCCTCTCTGAACAGGACCGCCGCGTCCACGGCCTCTGGGTGCACCTAACTGGCGTGGAGCATCGCCGGTGGTAGGAAGTAGGGCTCTCTGAGGAGGGGGTGGTGATGGTGGTAGGGTCACATGCGGAACTGTCGCTGCTCCCTGTCGTCTCGCCGGACAGTCTCTGACAAGATGATGCGGACTCCCGCACCCAAAACACCCTGGCGAAGGCTGCTGCCCCTGGGGATAAGAACCATATAACTGTCCCCGTCCAAATCCTCTGTCAGGCCTATCTCTCGGAAAGAATCTGGCGCGCTGCCTCTGAGACGGTACATCGGTGCGAATCCTCTTCGGCCCAGAAACGGCCGAAGTCTGTGATATGCGTGCCTCCATCCGCAATGCCGTATCCATAGCAGCTGAATAAGTGTCGTAGTGCTGGGCGCCAATGGCAAGATATAGCTGGGCATCAAGTCCCTGTACGAACCTCTTCACCATCTTCTCCTCGGTATCCACCAAATACTGAGCATATCGGGATAACTGTGTAAACTGGATGTCATACTCAGACACCGTCATCCCAGGTGTCTTGACTAAGGCCTCGAAGCTGTGAGCTCTGGCGTCACGAACGCTCTCTGGGAGGAAACGAGCTAGAAAGACCGCTGTAAACTCGGCCCAAGTCATAGGAGGTAGACCTGCAGCTCGACCTCTCAAGACTGACTCCCACCATGTCTGCGCGAGACCCTCTAGTCGGAAACTCGCAAGCTCTACCCATCGATCATCCGAACATCTCAGCGAACGGCAGATCCTGGCTAAACTGTCAAGGAACGTCTATGGGTCCTCCGCTGCCTCGGTGTCGGTGAATACCGGAGGTCTCAGCCTCATGAAATCCTGTAGCGAAACCGGAATGGCCACGGTGGTAGTAGTAGGAGCAGGTATCATGGTCGTCTGTGATGTAGTAGGTACGTCATCCGGCCTCGGTGTACGACTGGCTGCAACTAGGGATCCTACCATCTGACGTAGCTCCTGCATGCCTCCCATCATCTGTCGCAACTCCTCCATACCAGTCTCGAGCCTATCCATACGGCCTGGGGAAGGTGGATCGGTCTGTCCCTGCGGCATAGGCATACCACCCTGCTCAGTCCTAGTCTCGGACGAGCCAGCTCGAATCTCGTCTCGGGCGGCAGCCCTCTGTGTCCTCGTAGCCTTCGGCGGCATAGTGGCTGTCACAGGAAAACGGATAGTAAGAACAGTGCAATAGGATCATAGGATACACGGAATTGAAGAAGGAATTTTCAAGCAAGTATATCCTAAAGTCACTTAGGCGGAGTACCATATCGCAAGTATGCCGCGGACATACACACGCTACGTTACCCTACTTAAGTTACTTACTCCATCTACCAAGGGTCATCCAACACTCAAAAAGGCAAAACCTATCGCTCTGATACCAATTTTGTCACGACCCGCAGGGTACGGAACATGACTGGCACTTAGGTTACGAAACGTCTCAAGACGTCCGTAAAATAAGTAAGCCAAAACCCAGAAACCAAAACCAAATAAGCAAAAGAGTGAAGAAAACCCAATCAATTGAAAGCGAGTTTATCAATAAGTCATGTAAAACCCTTTTTAAAAACAGTACCAATTTTTCCGAAAATTTCGGCAGAGTCTCCTTTGTAAATACTGGCCCCCAAAATGGGTACAACAAGAATATATATGAATCCAACAATATAGGGCATCCCCAAGCGGGAGCTAGCTCTTCGCCACAAGGCGGTCATAAATCCCACGCAAAATAAAGCAACAACATGCGAAATAATCATAATGAAGCATAAGAAAAGCAGCATGTCGACTCAAGTGAGTTCGAACCCAAAATACAGCATAAAAGTCCACAAACCTCACAGTCTCATCTCTAGGTCAATATACAATAATACTGGTAGATACAGTAGATGGAGTGCACTAGATACAAAGAATGTACAAGGTGGTACAAAAATAATGATATAACCCACCTAAGAGCAAAACCTCGAGTCCAGGCAAATGAGGCAAAAGAACAAGTGCGCCCGCCGCTACTGAACTGACGGAGCGGACCTGCAAAAGGCTGTGGCATAACGGGGGTGAGTTGCCAACTCGTGAGTAATAAATAACATCTACAAAGGCTATCGTATGCATGCATACAAGCATCCTAGCATCTAAAATACAGGTATGACTGGATGCACTAGCAGGTGTGTATACAACATCAGTGTACTAGCAGGTGTATGTATGCAACATGAATATCTGAGGTCTCGATAGGTATATATATAAGAAACATTTTATCTCTTTTTTGTTTTTGAAACTCTTTTAAAATGCCAGCATAATACTCATTGAATCGACAACAATCTGTGTCCAGCAACGACACCTAAAAACTGTCTCAAATCTCATAAATCCATGTCATAGTGTCTCTGGCCTCAGCCATCCGGCTGACCCATCTCAATATCAATATCACATCCTCTCGCGGCCCCGGTCGGTATCCTCTGGATATCCGCCGTGCCCAATGAAGTCACCGGTAAGTAATCCGTCCCCTGCCAGGCTCATCGTCAGCACCACGAGCTTCTTGCCCCGGGGTACCCTACCGGGCCCACCATGTACCCGAGACGGTTCATCCAACTCCTCGAAACGGGTCTCGAAAACCACAGCAAACCCATGGTGGACGACACTTACATCACTAGAAAACCGCAATTTACATATTTAAAAAAAAATATAATAAGTTTAGAAATTTTGCGGCTTTTCCCCGAAATCCAGAAATATCATAAAATCTCAAGAAATCCTCATAAGTGCATATGTCAATGATAATGAATGCATATGGTATCAATAATCAAGTTGCGATTTGTGATTAATAGATTAGGCATGAAAAAATAATATGATGAAGTACATGCATATGAATAGCAATCCTACGATTTCATTTTAAGGAATTAAAGGCAATAGCACAAGTTTAAGTATCAATCAGTAAAAGGTTTCAATTTAAAGGTTATCTAGTGTGGTGGCATGGCAATTACCAGGGTGTGTGTGTAAACATGAATAGTGCTCGTGCTGCATATAAAAACCCTGGCAATGGTGCAGGTGTCCTATAAAATGGTTTCGTATAGGTATGTCAATATAGGGCATGAATGTAGCAAATAATCACACAAGTATTACATCCCTAATTACTAACATTATGAAGAATCTTTTAAGTTACTAAAACTATCGGGCGGCTTGCGCCATCCAACGATAGTCCCCCGTAGATATTACATCTACTCACCGGAATCCCTAGCTAGCTGTGTCCAATCACCGCTTTCCCCTTTCGTGCCGCGTCTGACGTCTCCGCGACCGAACCTGGAATTTACATCAATACCAAACATAAGGTTACATATCAAGAATGACGCAAAACCCAAACGAAAATACTAATTTTCACTAGCTAGGTACAACGTGCACAAGGTGCGCAGAATACACGCGAAAATCGCAAAAACTGCAAAAATCGCCGATTTGGTCGCCCGGCAAAACTAAAACCCGACTACTCAAAAATCCGCACTCACGCATCCTAAATGTCATAGGATACGCTAAAAATGTCATCAAGACATCGCAATTAATTCATCACAACATTTTAGCAAAAACTAGTAAGCTAGAATAGCAATTTGGTGCAAACATCGACAATAGCGACAAAGTTATCACGGTCCAACACAACCATCCAATCCACACAACTAGTTAGCCACCAAAACACAATTTTAACTTATTTACCATGCTACAAAACCCACATTCCATACACAAACCTCTTCTTGATTTTGGTAATTAGCAAACTTAATGAAAATTTCACACAAGTTTAACATAGATTAGCTTAATATGAAGCAACTTAAGCAAAGTAACCATATAGATTGGTTAAGTAACAACTAGATTAATTTAAAAAAAATTTAATTAACTAAAACATGGCTTCAAGAAACCCTAGTTTAATTTTCAACCATAACCTTAAAAAAAACTAGATTAGAACTAACACTAAATTAACACTACAACAATTTAACTTAAGAAACTTAATCAAAAGAATTTAATTAGCAAGAAATTATACCTCAACTAGAGATCTAGCAAGAATAATTTGCCTCCAAAGATGCCATTTTTCTCCAAAATTTAAACCAATTTGGGCTTGAAAAGAGATAGAATAAGGTTTTGTGTTGAATTTATGAAGAAAATTAGGGATTTCGGTGGACATCCGATGAAATTGGAGCAAAAGGAGATGGGGGAAAATGGGGACCTGCAAAAAATCTGAGGCTCGGCCAGGGAAAAGGAGGGAGGGGAAAGTGAGGAATTGGAGTTGGAAAAACTAAAGTCAAAGCTCTCACATGCACTCAAAACCCATACCTACATTACTATATTTTAATCCTAACCAAAACAATTCATTCACAAAAGATAAAGTCAAAGTGAGGCAATCAAAATTCTGGACCTGATCATGGTGTGGCCGGCCTAGGGCTGAGTGAAGAGAGAGAGGGGTTTACAAAAGAAGTTTTATGCAAAAAGACCCCCTACAAGTCCAAAATTGCAAGTTTTAGCTTAAAATTCAATAAATTTCGTTTTCTATAATAAAAATTAGCTAAAAATCAAAATAAAATACTAAAAATTTATGTTACAATTAGATTTTAATTAACATAATTTTAAGGATTAAAATTAGCCCGAAAAATTTTGTAATTATCGCTAATTTAATGTATTTTCTTACCGGCTTAAAATAATATTAAAAAATTGAAAAATTAGGGAAATTTTTTAAACGACCAGAATTTCATAATTAACTCATTAGCTACTAAAAACAAGCAATTACCTATCCATTTTTGGTATAATTAGCCCTAAACTGCAAAATAACAAAAAAGACGGTTTTCGGAAAAATACCGAATTTTCACCGATTTTCAGGAAAACACCAAAACGACTTTTCAAGACGCTACAATTATTCTCTACATTGAACTCTTGTCAAATCCCACCCCAATCCCAATCCTAAATCCTAAATCTTAAACTCAATTAAGAAAACCATTAAGTTTAAAAAATGTACCCTAAACTAAAAACTTCGATACCTTGAAATTGAAACGTAATCTTAAAACTAATTCAAATTAAATATTAAACTTTCGTATGATTTTCGATGAAAATTTGAAATTTTCATATTCTCATCAATAATTAATCATATGTGAAAATCAAAACGTGACCTAGTTCCCTTCTATCGGTTAACATAAGTGCGATGTTTGTCGTGACACAAAACTACACGAAGGTTGTTAAATATCGGACGGTGTCGTTCAGTTTCTAACAACTGCCGCATAGTTTATATGACGAGAATTAATATTCAATCATGTGATAACCGATAGAATTTTCCCGTATGGACAAGTTAGGAATGCATAAAGCAAACACCGGCATTCACTTGTGTTTTCCATTCATTTCGAGATATTTCGTCTCTACCTTTCCACAGGTTATCCATGTACAACGATAGATTAGATGCTCGTTTAAATGTTGTTTGATAGTATTGAAATGATCATTTTTTCTATTACAGTGTACTCGGAGTACTGCGGGGAGGTGTTGCCGAAATTTTCTCGAAACGGATGAAAACACAAGTGAATGGGTGTATGCTTTATACATTCTTAATGGGATAGATGCCTTACCCCCGACAGCCGCTACCCTCAAAATCCAATATTGAACATTTAATATCATCATCATCTTTCTTGGAAGAATAATCCAACTCCCTACTTATGAGCATTTGCTCTCGGTCCTTGATAATCTTTATAGCTAAATCATCAATTGAAACTTAAATTAACCAAGTCTTCAATTAAATCTAGCACTAACGCTTCTTAGTATACTTCCTATTGTGTATCTGTCAAGAAATATTAATCCGATGCGTCTTGTCTATATGAACCTTGTTTCGTCCGGGCTGTTCCAATATGGAATTCCCGTACCTCCATGATAAGAGTTGGATGTATGTCGATACTCCCTCGAGAGTCAGCCGCTTTTTCGTTGACGGTGTTAGCTTTTTCATCAATTTTACCTACGCATGTCTTGGGATACCGAAAGAGCATGAAATCTACTGTCCTTATTCTAAGTGTATGAATAAGCGATTGCTTAAGAAGTCTAAAGTTGAGTTACACATCATGAGATACGGTTTCGTTAGAAATTACACTACGTGAGAACCTTACGGAGAAAAATTCGTTGTAACGGGAGATGAGGCATGGATACAAGAGACGGAAAAAGAATTCATCGAAACAGAAACCGTAGAGTGGCAAGAGATAGTAGAAGAAGAGGAGGAAGAGGAATGGCAGTTTTAAGAAGACAAACCCGTCGAAAAAGATGATGTTGTATTCGCTCCGATCGATAACATGGATGAACTTATAAATATCACTGGACTTCCTTATGATACGGAAAGCACCGGACCCTCGTTATTGAAGAAGTACAAGGCTGGCTTGTTCCCCTCCGAATGGCGGCCAAGACATGAGGACGTCTTCTTTGGTTCAGGGCAGATGCTATTTGGTTTTATCCGTCTACCTCTCCGAAGATACCAAGTTGATTTATGGCACCGTGTATCGGAGGTTTAGACGGATACGGCCGATGTAGCAGACTTCGTCAAATTCCCCCTCGTTTGAGGGGTTTTTTATTGTGGGGGCGTTCTTCCCTGCAGGTGCAAGCCCCTGCAGTTAATTACACTACCGCATCGCGGTAGCCACTTTCTCTTTCTCGAGAATTTCACTTCGTGTCGTGTGTGTTTGTTTTGTTTGTGGATGCCCGTGGATTGTATACGGAGACTAAGTTATGTCGTCGCCCGTAGGACGTGGATTAGTACAAATCCGTATTTACTTAGATTTGGGGTTTCGTGTTTTAGTTTAAGGATACGTTAGCCATATTGAGGCTAAGATCAACTTAAACGTTCATTAAGGATACGTTAGTCTGATTTGAGACTAAGATCAACTTAACGGAAAGAGCATTTAGGGGCTCTATTGTTCCAGTTTAGGGACGTAGTGGTCCATAGTATGCATGGCCATCAGGACCCGTCGCCTCTCTGATGTCGTTGAAGGATTACAACGATAGGTGTCAGAGGAGTTCAGAGATGTACCCTTGGACCAAAGTTGATTGGGGGTCTTATAGTCCAATTTGGGACTAAAGTCTGTTTGAATGTTTAAAGATACGTTAGCCATATTTGAGGCTAAGGTCAACTTAAACAGGATCGTTTAGATCCGAAAAAAGAGCATTTGAGGGCTCTATTGTTCCAGTTTAGGGACATAGTGGTCCATCGCCAGTTTAGGGACATGGGGGTCCATTGTATTCATGGCTGTCGGGACCCGTCACCTCTCTGACGACGTTGAAAGATTACAACGATAGGTGTCAGAGGAGTTCAGAGATGTACCCTTGAACCAAGTGTAAATTGATTTAAAAAAGCAGCCGTGCTCAGTCAATTTAATTTGAGGACTTACGGCCATGATTGGGCTAAGTCCAGTTGAAGATGTTCAACATTTTTATTTATATTTAGCCTAGTTGGCCTTTATTAGGGCTCTGCCCCTGTACTGCATTTTATTCTGGCCTATTAGGCCTTTTAAGTTGGGCTATGTCCCCTTTTTTATAATGCAGAGCATTTGTTTTGGTCTATTGGGACTTTTAATTGGGCTCTGTCCTTTAACAATGCACTGCTTTAATTAGTCTGGCAAAGTGCCACGTGGCTTGTCAGGCGCTTTGCGCCAATTGAGGAGCGCAAGGCGAAAGTCCATGGGGAGGTGATACGTGTCACGCTCAGGAGAGCGCAAGCGCAGTGCGCTGTGCCAGTACGCTGCGTTGTTGCGCTGCTGACACGTGGCGCGCTCTGGTGAGTTACGCCAATTCATGAGAGCAGTGCTCTGTTTTTAAAAGCATATAGCGCAGATCATTATGGGGCTGACACGTGGCGCGCTCTGGTGGCTTGCGCCAACCCGAGAGCGCAACAGTGTAGATTTTGCAAGTGCAGGGCACTGTTTTATTATTTTGATCAATTTTAGATCAAAGAAAACAAATTTTCTTGTTTTCAAAGAACCAGTGGTTCATCAAAAGGCAATGCCTTTATTATTATTATATTTTTATTGAAGATCTTTGATCTTGTTCTTAGATCAATGATCTTTTTAGAAGAAATTCTTCTTTTATTCAAGGTTTTTACCTTTCCTTTCTTTGAGCTCTTCTCAAAATTTTCTTTTTAGGAGTTCTCTCTGTGTTGATGTTTTTTGAGTTGGGGTCTAGGGGTCTTTATATAGTGCCCATAGATTTGTTAAGTTTGTTAAAGAGATCATTCTCTGAGTGATTTGGGGAATTTTCCCCACCGTTGGATCTTTGATCCAAGGGCTTCTATTTTGCAGAAGACAATCTTCTTGTTTTAACAAGAACAGAAAGATCTTACTGAATTTTAATTCTGTTTGGCACAAACGCACCTGCGCCTGACACGTGTCACGCAGCGCAGCGCGACTGCGCTAGCGCAACTGCGCTGCCACGTGTCGCGCAGCGCAGAGCGCAGATCATCTGAAGCGTTGCTTCTTTTAATTTTGTTTTAAATAGAGCCTTGCTCTGATTGGGCGCGCTGTCTTGGGCGCTGCGCTGACGTATCAGCTTTTGACACGTGGCGCGTTGCGCGCAGCGCAAGGAAGTTGAAGCGTTGCTTCAATTTTTGAATTTTTGAAATTCAAACAGAGCTTTGCTCTGATTGGGGGAAACAAATACCCCCCCCCACCGTTGCGCTCACGTGACGCGAACGTGAGTGCAGCGGTGGCAAGATCCTAGCCATTGGATCAACCGGTGAGGTGAAAGGGCGCAGGCGCCTATAAATAGGACCCTTGGTTCTTAGAAAATTTTTACCATTTTTCAAGAACTTGATTTTCAGAGCCTTGCTCTTGCTTAAGAATTTTAAAGCCTTGCTCTTGTTTCTTCCCAAGAACTTCAGAGTTCAGAACTTAGAATCATTTTAGGTAAAATTAAATTTAATTAAATTTAATTAACAGAGCCATCCTCTTATAGATCTTTGATCTAAAGAAAACCCCTTTGGGGTTTCATCAATAGAGCATTGCTCTCAAAAGTCCATAGATCTACAGAGATCTTGTTCATGGATTTTAACCCATGAACAGAGCTTTGCTCATGGATCAAATGTAGATTTTTTTGATCTGAAAATGAAGAACTCCTAAGAGTTTTCATGGATCTTTAGGATCCCAAAAAAAAAAATTAATCTTTAGGAGTTTAAAGAAAGTTTTCCTTTTAATAGATTTTCTCATCATTATCATAGAGCTAGGCTTTTTTAAGGAATTTTATTCCCCTGAGACCAGAGTTTGACAAGTGTCACTCTGTGACAGAGCTTTGTTCTGAAAGAGGAGATTTTCTCCTTGTCTTTAGGGATTTTTATTATTAATGAGAATATTCTCTTAGGGATTAGTTGACAGTCTCATCCAATGATGGGGCTGTCTTATTAACTGATGCACTGTCATCCAGATTTTGTGGGTCCCCCTTTGGTCCCCTACCCACTGCATTCCAGTGTGGTATAAATTTTAAAATGCCAGGCATTAAAATTACGATAATGACGGTTGATTTTTGTCTCCTTGCAGTGAACATGTCTACTGATTTGTCTTTCCCGTTTGTTCGCTCGGAGGGAGGATTTCCCCAGGCACCAGTGGACCGAGTAGTGCTCGCTCTCATCAAGGATCATGACCCCGAGCACAAGAGTCTTCACCTGTGGGGTAGGTGGTATAATGAGATCATCCAGGGTCGCCGAAGTTTCAGTTCCGCCATGCCGTCTGAGCCCATATCTTCGCTCCCTTACGCGGATGAACCCCCGATGAAGTATACCGTGGAGGTTAAAAATTGGAATTCGGATGACCTCCTCCAACCCGCGATTGGTGCTATTCCCATGCAGCAGCCGCCGGCAATAGATATTTTGGGGAGGCGAATCTTTCAGGGTGAAGCACGCCCTTGGGGATAGGCCTATAACATTGGATTGATCCCGCGATCGCCCGCCGGATATTTGCAGTGGGCCCGGTATATCTTATAGGCGAAAAGGACTCATCTGATGAAGATTGGTTTGTATTCGGCCATCTATGTCTCACTCTTTGAGTATCCCTCTCCTCCAACATGGTGGATTAAGGCTTTTATCGAGCAATGGAATATCCCCACCCACACCTTCCTGATGACGGACAGGGAAGTATTTATCTCCTTGGAGGAGTTTGCTGAAATCTCGGGTCTGCCGATGAGGGGGGAGCATTACGAGGAGCTGCTTCCTCCTGACGAATACGTCTTTGCCACCAAGCCGCTGGTGTTTGATCTGACTCCGGAGAACGCTATTCAGCACCAGTTTCCGGGCTTGGTGAAGGTGCTGGAGATCTATGAAGGGCTTTATCTGGAATCGGGCACCCGGGGAGTCAGTTTCGCAGATTTTATCGCTCGCTTTATTCGACCGGAGTTCCTATCGGAGCGGAGCGAGAAGTTCGCCCATCTTGATGACCCTTTTGACTTCGGCTTGGACCGCCGACCCACATCGGAGGATGATCACAAGGACTTTTATCTCCCCGGCACCGCCGTCATGCCCTTGTCAGAGATCGCCGTCCCTGGCATGGATGAAGAGACCTTTTTTGTAGGGTTCCTGGGATTGTGGCTGTGCATCTTTGCGCTCCCCATGCACCTGCGCCACATGCGGTCATCTGTTTTCTACCCAGCGCATCGGATAGTGGCTGGTCTACAGTTGACAGTAGGAATCGCCGGGCTGGCTCATCTTTATAATGGACTTAGCGTAGCGGCGGATGCTAATGAACCTGGGGTGCAGCCTGCTAACTTCCCGATTCACTACTTCACCTCTTGGATGGAAATGCATGTGCACGGGGTGTTCGGCGCCCATAAGATCCCTCTGTTTTTTGAGAAGTGCAGACTCCCAAGAGTCATGCGGTTGGTCGGCGCTTCGATCGTGGTTGCGTCTCCGCGAGAGGCTAGGGGGCTACTCCTTCGTCCACACCTGGTCGGAGCGAAGATTTCCTTTTTGGACTAAGTCATAACCATAAGCTCAGAAACCACTAAGTCGGCGGTGCCGCTGCGCGATGATTTTAAGGATGGGGCCTCCATATTGAAAGCCCGAGAGATCCTCCACCTCTACTCCATTCGGCCGGGCTACCTGGTGTTCAGGAAGAATGAGATGGCGCTTTTCATGAGGTATAACCCTCACCGGTTCGCCCAGCAATCGAGCTATCACCAGGGGATCCCGATGGAAGCTTTCTTGGAAAAGCCCGTGGCCAGCCGAGAGGGGATAAGGAATGCAATGCACCATTTCATGCGGCTTAACACAGGTTCTTATTTCTTCATCAGCGAGCTGAGCTGCGTCCCCAAGGTGCTCAACGCGTACGTGGCTTGGTACACGCACGCAATGGGTCCAGTTATCCTTATGGAGAAGCGCATGCTGGTTGACCGTAAGGGTGCGCCTCTCGGCGGTGATCGCAAGGCTCCCTTGAAGCCAAGGACCCCGGTCATTCCTCCGATAAAAGATGCCGGAACCCTGCCACCGCGCGTGTTGAGCCCTCCGCGCGGACTGCCACTCCGTGGTACTGCATATGCACCACCAGCGCCCCGTGCTCCAGTAGAGATGGTAGATGTGGTTTCGCCGGAGTCCGGCGTGGGCGCGGATATCGGGACCCGCCGCCCTAGGGTTCCTGCAAAGCGCAAGTCAATCTCGGGTGCACCCAAGGCTGGTGGGCAGAAGAGGAAGAAGAAATCGCTCCTCTCTCTCGATGCTATCCTTGGTTTAGAGGAGCCTCGGGCCCCTCTTACCGAAGGTATAACCGAGTATGGCAGCAATAAGGGCTTCTCGGTAGACCCGGCAGACACCGATCTGGCGGCCGCCGTTGCGGCTTCTGAGCGATCAGCCAGACTTGAAGCGTGGTTGGATAAACTCGCTCGAGCAGGTAATCATTAGCTGTACTCTTCATCATTTTATAGCATTTTTATCATTATCCTCGACTAATGCGTTCCCCCCTTTTTTAACAGGTGTCACTACCGAAGAAGCCATCGCTGCTTCTTTGAAAACCTTCCAGGAGGAGGAAAATAAGCGCGCTTTAATGGGCGTTGGTACGTCTCGCCTTATTGAGTTTTTATCCTCCTTTCTGATGGCCAACCTAACCTTATTTCTTTGTTTCTTTACAGGGGCTGTGCCAGCTGATGCGGGGATCTCCTCGGGCCCGAAACTGAAGTCCCAGTCTCTTCGGAGCTGCCGCGAGAGCCTCGACTCGATAAGTCGACGAGGGATGCCTTGAAGGATTTGGAGGCATCCCTGTTCACGGACGAGGACGTCTCGATGAGGGAAGCCTTGGAGCCGTCTTGACGGCTCGAGAGGAGAGAAAGCGGCTAAGGCGCGAGGCGAAGGCACGCAGGGCTGCTTTGGCCGTGGGAGCTGGCCCAAGCACCGTCCCTCATGCTGCTACTCCTTCGAAAGAGTCTCCAGTCGCCATGTCCACTGCTCATAGGCGGGCGTTGCGTGCGGCTCGGGAGACCAACGATCAGTCCACCTCAGGTAGTGTGTCTTTCAAGATTTCGTTGCGAGAATTATAAACCCATCGGTTCTTATATATCTCGTCCTGTAGGGCCAAGTCCAACCGAAGGGGAGGCGGAAACAGTCGAGCCTAAGGGGACAGTGGAGGAGGTATTGGTCGAACCCGAGCCGATGGCGGACGACACAACCGGGATTGCCGGGCCCAAGCTAGTAGCTGACGAAATGTTCACGTCCACTATGCCTGAGAAGGTGGCCGATGCCGAGCCCGAGGCAGCAGCGGATGGAGCGCCTGAGACCGATGACCCCGTGGCAACGGTGGACGAGACGGCCGTGACTGCTGAGCCCGAGGGAGTAGCGGGTGAGGTGGGCATGATTCCTGAGGACGAGCCGGCCGCTCTTTCTGAAGAGTCTGGCAATGCTCCGATCATTGCTCTCCCCGCCTACGGCCCTCCGCCGTCTCCTGGCCTCGCGAGCACGACGACGGCCCCCGTAGAGTCTGGGGATGAGGCCACGGGTGGTGGACTTATGTCGATGGAGGAGGGAGACGCCTCCGTCTCGGCTGGAGGCTAATCAGGTAAATTTCGGATTACTGTCCTTTTTTCTTTATCTTGCAATCTTTCCTGACAGGTTTATCCTTGTTTTCAATGTAGGTGCGGCCAGTGCCGATGCTCCATTGCTCGAAGGAGCGCCGTCAACTACTGCCTTGGCGGTGGTCACCTCTCAGCCCTCCCTTGTACTATCCAAGATGTTGGAAGGTATGGGTTTGCAGCTTATTAGTTTTATCTTTCAAACGCATAATTTATGTACTAAAGTCGTACTGTTGTGTCTTTTCAAGAGTGCTTTTTGATCATCTCTATCAGGTGTTGCTCCCACACTTCTCCTTCCCATCTGAACTCGCTTCTTCCTCTAGTGGTGCTGGTGAGTATAGTTTCCAACTGATATCTTTCTTTTTCAGTAATGGAATTATTTCTAACTTTCCCTCGTCCTGATTGCAGTGCTACAAATCGAAGGAGGGGGTGAAAGATCGGCCGCGCCACCGGCCCTTCCGGCCTTGCCACCTGCTGCAGCTGGTATAGCAAACTATCGCATTGATGACCTTTTTTTTGTATTTCTTGAACTGTCATCTAATCGTATCTTGTTTTTTCAGCTGTCGTTCCGATCTCGGCGCCTTTCGAGTCTCGTGTCACAATGCTGGCAGGCCCTTTCCTGAGACGTACGTCCTCGAAAGGCGCCGCGAATAGTCTGCGCATGTTGAGCGACTACATTGAGGAACTCGACGTCGAGACTCCTACGTCTGCCGCAGATTTTGCTACGGCGGTTAACCCAATGCTGGTGATACTCGTAAACTTCCATAACGAGGGCATCGTCGCATCTTGGGTTAATCACTGCAGGGAGATCGAGGCTCGCCTGCATCAACTGGAGTTCGTGCGCCCTGCTCTCGAGACCTTAGCCGCAAGCCATCAAAGAGCAGCGTGGATTGAGCAAAGCGCTTCTTACGTCCACCACTTGGAACAAGAAGCGGCTTTAAGGCTGAGGGAATGTCAAGAGTCTTCAAGCGAGACTGCTCGCCTACGTGCTGAAGTTGAGGCGAACGCTACCCAGGTGAAGGCTATCTTCAAGGGCCTTCTGGAGCGTATCTCTAATGGGCTAACACTGAAGCGGAAGCTTGATGCCGCTGAGCGTGACGCCCCAGGCCGCGAAGCAGCTCAGCAGGCCGTTAAGGAGCAGCTTGCATCCTTCTTACAGCAACGGGCTCAAGTTGAAGCGGAACTAGCGGTGGTGGCAGACCAGGAAAAGGTATGGAAGGAAGTGCACGAGCAACTGATAGGACTATTTAAGACGCTTCCTTCCCAATAGCTGCCCTTGTATCAATATGCTTGTAAAATTTTTCTTTTTCGAATAAGATGTATCCATTCTTTATTCTTTTGTACGATTCACCTTGTACTTGATTGAATTTATAAATAAAGATACACATTTTTTCTTTGCAATGTCTTGTATCATTTATTTGCTTTTTCTCCTCTCTTATTATCAGCATGTTGTCTTGATAAACAAGATTGACAGATAATAGAGTAAGCATCTTGTTTTCTTCACGAGATAGCGATGGCTTAGGCCGCAGGTTCAGATCTGCCGCCTAAGACTTTTCAACTCTATGAGCCGTGAGGGTCTCATAGAGACTTTTCTCCCTACGGATCGAGAGGATATCATAGGTGGATTTTCTCCTTAGGAATCGTGAGGATTCCTAAGTGCGTTTTCTCTTATAATTCGTAAGGATCTTATAAGAAAATTTTCCCTCTTACGAGTCGAGAGGACTCGTAAGCGGTTGTTTCCCTCCTTGTCGAGATTTGAGTTTGGAGAGTGAGACCCGTGGATAGTATGCAAGAGACCGTTTTGGGCCAACTTGCAGAGTCCCAGTGCTTAGGGAACAAGTTTTTTAATCCTTACTGCCTAAGGCTTTATCTTACGAGTCAAGCCGCATCGAGAAGTTCTCGCAAAGACATCAATTTCTTCACAAGTCGAGACGAATCGAGCATTTCTCGCAAGAATATCCTAACGTCACAGTTAACCTCTGCACTTTACGACAGAAGTCCGTTAGGGTCTGCGGTACTTAGGGTTTTGGCCGTCGTACCGTCGCATCAGCTGATATATTCCTCGATAGGCAATCGTGCTGTTCGAGTAGCCCTGCGACTGCCGTGTCTCTGATCCCTTCGGGGGCTGGACAAGACGTCTTCAAGCAATCTTCCTTGGCAGTTTGACCGTCGGAAGAGCAAGCGTTAAGAATTTTGCCATGCCGCTTTTTACTTGAGGTTAGGCTCATTTTGAAGAGCCCCGATGAGTCATAACCACTCTGCGCTGGTGTGGGATGATCTCCGATAGTCTTTCAGGTTTTATGTGAGTTGCCGTCAAGACCCTGAAGCTAGGAATTTGGCCTTTGCTTCGTTTGCTGGCATCGCGTCTGCTGTATCGAGACGAATGTCGCGGTGGGAACTAGGGATTTTGCCGTGGCTCCATTTGTTTGATTGTCACATCTGAACCCTGCTGGAGGAAGAACGCTGGGGTGACATCTAGTCTGCTGTATCGAGACGAACGTCGCGGTTGTCTCTAGGTTGCTGGTGAACCGTCGAGGTTTGGAACTAGGGATTTTGCCGTGGCTCCATTTGTTTGATGATGTTGCGTCTGCTGTGTCGAGATGAACGTCGAGGTGGTGACCATTCCGCACTGGTGTGAGACGATCTCCAGTTGTCTTTCAGGCTTTATATGACTCGCCGTTAAGACCTTGAAGCTAGGAATTTGCCCTTCGCTTCGTTTGCTTTGTCACGTCCGAACCCTGTTAGGGGAAGAACGCTGTCGTGACATCTCGTCTGCTGTATCGAGACGAATACCGAGGTAGAGCTGGGATTTTTCCGTTACTCCGCTTGTTTTACCATGGGGTCTTTCGTCGGCGTTGTATCTGCATCTTGATGGGCTGCGAAGGAATACCGTTGTTAACATCTCTTCTGCTGTATCGAAACGATTGTTGAGATGAAGCTGGGATTTTGCCGTCGCTTCGCTTTATTTTGACCGCAAGGTCTTTTGTTGGCGTTGTATCTGCACCTTGATGGACTGCGAAGGAACGCCTTTGTTAACATCTCGTCAGCTGTATCGGGACGATTGTTAAAATGAAGCTGGGATTTTGCTGTCGCTTCGCTTTATTTCGACCGCAAGGTCTTTTGTTGGCGTTGTATCTGCACCTTGACGGATTGCGAAGGAACGCCTTTGTTGATTCTTAGGCCGTAGATATTGTCGTTAAGATTTGGGACTAGGGACTATGCCGTGGCTCCATTTCATTGCGACTCTGAGGTCGGTTGTTGACGTCAAGACCCTGAAGCTAGGGATCTTCCTTTTGCTCCATTTTTTGACATTGTGTCTGCAATATTGCGACAAATGTCAAGATTGTCTCTAGGTTATTTATGAACCGTCGAGATTTGGCTTTGCTCTCTGATGGAGCCTGTTGGGAAGGTATGGTTCCCACTTTGTTTGTGCCCCTGGATTGTATACAGGAATCGATGTGATCTCACCTGTAGGGCAGAAGTTTCATTCATTTTTTTATATTATTATTTTATTTCCGCGATGCTCTATCATTTCAGCTTTTATGTCGCGAAGGTCGCGATTGCCCAATCATTTCGGCTATTTTTCGTGGTGCCCAATCATTTCGGCTATTTAGTTTACTTTCACTCGTTGCTTTTTATTGCGAGTTGCCCAATCATTTCGGCTATTTTGCATGCATACATTTTCACTTGCTGCTTTTTATTGCAAGTTGCCCCATCGTTTCGGCTATTTCGTATGCATGTATGGCTCGCTGATTTTTTTTATCGCGAGTGTGGAACTTGGAATCTGATGCCAATCTTAGCATCAGCATCGCTACAACTGGAATATTGCCAGGAGCGAATCATCATTTTCCACGAAAGAACTCGGAATTTGATACCAGTTTAGGCATCAGCATCGCTACAACTGGGATATTGCCAGGAGCGAATCATCATTTGCCATGAAAGGACTCGGAATTTGATACCGGTTTAGGCATCAGCATCGCTACAACTGGGATATTGCCAGGAGCGAATCATCATTTGCCATGAAAGGACTCGGAATTTGATACCGGTTTAGGCATCAGCATCGCTACAACTGGGATATTGCCAGGAGCGAATCATCATTTGCCATGAAAGGACTCGGAATTTGATACCGGTTTAGGCATCAGCATCGCTACAACTGGGATATTGCCAGGAGCGAATCATCATTTGCCTCTGTCGATGTCGAATAAAGGTGGCTTAGCGAACAGGGTTAGGATCCCGTCGACTAAGGCTTTTGACTTCATGAGCCGTAAGGGTCTCACAAAGGTATTTCTCCCTACAAGTCGTGAGGATCCCGTAGGTGTGTTTTCTCCTTAGTGATCGTGAGGATTCCTAAGTGTATGTTCCCCTGTAAGTCGTAAGGATCTTACAAAAGGGTTTTCTCCTTATCAGTCAAGAGGACTTATAAGGGTTGTTCACCATATGGACATATCCCTAGCCACGGGTAGGACTTGGTTTGGGAAATGTTTATTCGCGCCCGTGGATTGTATACAAGAGTCGGTATTGAGCTGCTCGTAGGGCAATATCGAAGATTGTGGGAGCTGCTTAAGAACAGGTTCAGGTCCCTGTAACTTAAGACTTTCAAATCTTATGAGCCGTGAGAGTCCCATAAGAGAGTTCTCCTTACGAGTCGTGAGGATCTCGCAAGTGTAATTTCTCCTTAGGAATCGTGAGGATTCCTAAGTGTGTTGCTTCCCTGTGAGTCGTAAGGTTCTCACGCGGGTGGTTTCTCTTTACAAGGTCGAGAGGATCTTGCAAGTGTCTTTTAACGAGGTTGCGCCCTTTCGGGTTTTCACAAACACTCACCGGTAGTCCTGCTGTTTTTACTCACGGAGCCCTTTCGAGTTTTCATCCGTGCCCATTTTGCTTATGAACATACCTTTTTTTTTATTCTTTATATATATTTTTTTATCTCGTCAGCCTGAAGATGCTGTGGTAGTAGTTTAAAGACGTTTCGGTCGTCAGCTAATTTTAGGACGTAATGGTCCGTCGTTAGTTTAAGGACGTTTTGGTCCGCCGTCGCCGTATTTGAGGCGAATCTCTAGTTTACTGACTTTTCGGTCTATTATCCAGTTTTAGGACGTAGTGGTCCGTTGTTAGTTTAACGACGTTTCGGTCTATGGGGATTTCCCCATGAATGAGCATGATGCCCCCGGCGTATCCATCTTTCTCGGAGCGTGCGGTTATGGCGGGCTCACCTTCCAATTTTCGGAGATGACGAACTTGCCTTGTTGGTATTGGTCTTCAACCCAGTTTTTGAAGACATAATAGTTTTCGATCGGATGGCCCAAAACTTGGTGATAAGGGCAATAATTAGAACTGTTGACATCATCCAGTTGTAGTTGGTGTTTCGGCTCCAGTAGAGCGATAAGCCTGTTATGCACTGCCACTTCGAACAGCCTCCTTGTTTCATCCTGGGGAAATGAGTAAGGATGTTTTAGCCTCTCCTCGAGGGATATGCGTGGATGCATGTTGTTTTGACGAACAACCTGTCTAGGGCCACTCGACTGTTGTTGAGTGTTGGCGACGAAGGTCATTTCCCCCTTTCCTTTATCCTTTTTGCTCGATCCTTTGTTTGCGGGGCCGAGATTTTTTCCGAGTAGCGGGCGATTGCACGGCTGAATGTTCTCGCAACTCCTCAATTCTTTCATTTTTGAAATGGATTCCTTGAGGAGAGGGTTGAGGGCAGCTTCTTCGTCAGAGTCGCTTCCAAAGGTGATAATTTGCGATCCCTTGGAGTCGGCTATGTGACAGTCGTCGGCGGCTCTTTTGCGCTCATCTATCGCATTTTTCTGATATCTACGAGCTTCACGCTTTGTCCTGGTGAAGCATTGTTTTTGAGCGACATACCCTTGCCACCAACACTTAAAGGAATCGCAGTCTTCGGTAGGATGTATGACCTTCTGATTATACAAGCAGAAGTTAGGATGTATCTCCACTCCACCGAGAGTATTTTCTTCAGAGGGTGGTAGCTTCATTCCTACTGACAGGGCTTTAGCAAACCATTTCCTCGTCTTGAATTTGTTTTTATCCGCAGCGGATGGCTTTTGATTTGACGGGAGTGCCTCGACTCTTTGGTCCAGTCGTCGGTGTTTGGCTCCTTCCAGTATGGCCATCTCACGCTCTTGATTGGCTTTAACTTTCAGACGAATCTCATTCAGGAAGGCATCGATCAACTCGTCTGACGGCCGCAGAGTTTCTAGTTCAGGGTTCACCCTCGGTTTCTCGGCGCAAGGAGCCTCTTTATGATCCTCCAAAGAGTGAGAGATCACATGACAAGTCGCTATGTAATCTTCGGATTCGTCTGATAAGTCTTCTCCGTCATTTTCGTCCTCGACAAAAGAACAAGCTGCCCCCATCGTGTTCGTCTTCTTTGGAGTGTGCGGTTGTGGTGGGTTTACCTTCCAGTTTTCAGACAGCGCAAACTTGCCTTGTAGGTACTGATCCTCGATCCATCCTTTAAAGACGAAACAATCTTCGATCGGGTGACTTACCGTTTGGTGGTAAGGGCAATAATTGGGATTATTGAGATCGCCTGGCTGCGACAGACGTTTTGGACTCGGCAGATTGATGAGTCTGTTGCGCACTGCCAGCTCAAACAGTCTTCTCGTTTTATTCTGAGGAAACGAGTAAGGACGTCCCAGTCTCTCCTCGAGGGATGGACGTGGATGCGCGTTATTTTGGCGAACGACCGGCTTTGAGTTGCTTGGTTGTTGTTGAGCGTTGGCGACGACGATCGCTTTCCCTTTTCCTTTCTCATTTCGAGAGTCTGGTTTTGGAGGAGACGGTCCATAGCCCATCTGGTCCATTTGGACTAATTTTTCGATCAAGGCCTGGAAGGTGGTCGGCCTGAAGAACATCATGAATTGCGAGATGGTCGCTTGCGGATCGAGAGTGCCTACGAACATGCCTACCGCAGGTGCCTCTTCTATGCGTTGTTCGCATTTTGACCATAGGTTCCGCCATCGTGTTGCGTATTGGACCCATGTTTCGCCGGGCCTTATTCTGGCATTTATCAGTGCTATTATCGGGGTGCGTTCACTAGCACTCGCGAATCTTTGTTTAAATAGTAGCTCCATCTCCGCAAATGTTTTGACAGAGTCGTTAGGTAGCTCCGAATACCATTCAACGGTTGTTTCTGCTAAGCTGCCGACGAATTGGCGCAGCAACAATTTGTCATCGCCTCCAGTATTGCTGCATAAAGCCCTAAATTGAGCGACATGCTGATGCGGATTCCCTGTCCCCTTATATACGTGGAACTTAGGGATCGTATATCCTACCGGGTAACTGATTTGGTCATACCAGCTTGGATAGGGTCGTCCGGTTCTAACAATTTACGCAGCCGCTTCATTCGCCTGATGAGCCCGTATTTGCTGAGCAATATAATCATCGAGCGCGGCCTTGGAAATGGTTTCATCCTTGGCTGCTGAAAGAGCCGGCGGAGGATTAGATGTCTCCCTTCTATCATCTTCAACAATGATTAGAGGGTCATCAGCTGGAGGGTCCGGCTGTAACATCATCCCTACCATATCTTGGAAGAGGAGAGCTATCTGTTTTATGTTAGCCGCTTGCTCTACGGCTTCCTTGTCCTTTTTTTCGAGGACTCTGCGTAAGAAATCAGCATCAGTCTCATGGTGACGCTGTTCTGATGACGCTTCCGAACTTTCTTTTGGCCCGGTAAGTGCAGCCATTGCAGTCATCATTTCCTGAAGCTTTTGTTGCTGCTCTTGGGCTTTTGTCACTGATCGAGTGAGCGGTCGGTGACCCATCGAAGAGCGGCTTTCCTCCTTTCCAGAAGCCATATAAACGCTATGCACTACCATGCCCCCAGACTTGGGGCGTTTGTGTTCAGCGCTTTTACGGTTCGCCATGTTCACAGGGGCTTTTTGCGGCCTCCTTTTCTTTTGAGTGATTGACGTTGAGGGAGCCGTTGCAGTGGGCACCCATCCAGCTGTCAATTTTTGTGACTTTGAGTAGTCCCTCTCCTGCTGAACCTTCATCTTTTTCTGTCGGCGGAGGTAGTCTGGATCGATCACTGACTCTTGGACTTGACGCCAGACCTTGTAGATTTTAGAGGACAACCGTTGAGGGGGCTGCTCTAGCTTTTTCTCTGGAGCATTATCCACAGGTGAAGGAGTTCGTTTCAACACCGCAGTAAGAGAGTTTCTGCGCACCGTGTTCAGCAATTCAAAGCTGTACCTGGTTGGAACAGTAGAATCGATCCCCACCGTTGGAGCTGGCGGAGTTATCCCAGAGGGGGAGTTGCCCCCAGCCTTCCTTACTCGGCGCCAGTGGCGACGTCGAGCGTGTCGTGCGGATGGAGTTTTTCTAACCGTAGGGGTGACCTCCTCATGCCCCCTGTGTTGGTCAGAATCTGCTGGTATCAGCCTTTTAAAGACCGACGTCCATTGAATGGGGACGGCCAACCTGTCAAAAGCAGACTTCCGAGCAGGGGAAGCAACCTTGGTGATCTCGCCTGAAACTGTAGTAGGGATAGCTATCCGCTTCGAGATAACATCTTCTAGTATTGCTGGCTTTTTCATGGGCCCGTTGGAGCTCTGACCTAGCCTGTTAAAGACTGAGGCAGTGGTGTTGGGCGACCCGTTGAGAGGGACCACGGCAGTGGTAAGTCGACCAAAGACCGACTTCATTGGGGCATTAAAGCTCATCGGTGGTAGCATGGTCCCGAAGAATAGTCCAGAGGTGGCTTGAGTTACCTGCTCCACTGGTATCTTGAAAAGGGAGGCCGTTCGGAACCCATAAGTCACTCCTCTAGTAGGGACGGAGCGGGAGTTGCAGTTGCAGGTAGTGCAGTTTGAAGCTATTGATCTTCTGTTTTCTGCACGAAGTAAGACACCAAATCTTAGTACCTCGAATCCACAGGCAACCACAGTAAACCGCAATTTGTTCGCGAACACGACACACGAAGTGTGAAGTGGAAAGAGGAAAAGGTCCCACCGGACATGCCAGAATCTGTTCCCCTCCGAATAGCGGCCAAGACATGAGGACGTCTTCTTTGGTTCAGGGCAGATGCTATTTGGTTCTATCTATGTACCTCTCCGAAGATGCCAAGTTGATTTATGGCACCGTGTATCGGAGGTTTAGACAGATGTGGCCGATGTAGCAGACTTCGTCAGATTCCCCCTCGTTTGAGGGGTTTTTGATTGTGGGGACGCTCTTCCCTGCAGGCGCAAGCCCCTGCAGTTAATTACACTACCGCATCACGGTAGCCACTTTCTCCTTCTCCAGAATTTCACTTCGTATCGTGTGTGTTTGTTTTGTTTGTGGATGCCCGTGGATTGCATACGGAGACTAAGTTATGTCGTCGCCCGTAGGACGTGGATTAGTCCAAATCCGTATTTACTTAGATTTGGGGTTTGGTGTTTTAGTTTAAGGATACGTTAGCCATATTGAGGCTAAGATCAACTTAAACGTTCGTTAAGGATACGTTAGTCTGATTTGAGACTAAGATCAACTTAACGGAAAGAGCATTTAGGGGCTCTATTGTTCCAGTTTAGGGACGTAGTGGTCCATAGTATGCATGGCCATCGGGACCTGTCGCCTCTCTGACGTCGTTGAAGGATTACAACGATAGGTGTCAGAGGAGTTCAGATATGTACCCTTGGACCAAACTTAATCGGGGGTCTTATAGTCCAATTTGGGACTAAAGTCTGTTTGAATGTTTAAGGATACGTTAGCCATATTTGAGGCTAAGATCAACTTAAACAGGATCGTTTAGATCCGACAAAAGAGCATTTGAGGGCTCTATTATTCCAGTTTAGGGACATAGTGGTCCATCGCCGGTTTAGGGACATGGGGGTCCATTGTATTCATGGCTGTCGGGACCCGTCACCTCTCTGACGACGTTAAAGGATTACAACGACAGGTGTCAGAGGAGTTCAGAGATGTACCCTTGAACCAAGTGTAAATTGATTTAAAAGAGCAGCCGTGCTCAGTCAATTTAATTTGAGGACTTACGGCCATGATTGGGCTAAGTCCAGTTGAAGATATTCAACATTTTTATTTATATTTAGCCTAGTTGGCCTTTATTAGGGCTCTGCCCCTGTACTGCATTTTATTCTGGCCTATTAGGCCTTTTAAGTTGGGCTCTGTCCCCTTTTTTATAATGCAGAGCATTTGTTTTGGTCCATTGGGCCTTTTAATTGGGCTCTCCCTTTAACAATGCGTTGCATTAATTAGTCTGGCAAAGTGCCACGTGGCTTGTCAGGCGCTTTGCGCCAATTGAGAAGCGCAAGGCGAAAGTCCATGGGGAGGTGACACGTGTCACGCTCAGGAGAGCGCAAGCGCAGTGCGCTGCGCTGATGCGCTGCTGACACGTGGCGCGCTCTGGTGAGTTGCGCCAATTCATGACAGCAATGCTCTGTTTTTAAAAGCATATAGCGCAGATCATTATGGAGCTGACACGTGGCGCGCTCTGGTGGCTTGCGCCAACCCGAGAGAGCAACAGTGTAGATTTTGCAAGTGCAAGGCACTGTTTTATTATTTTGATCAATTTTAGATCAAAGAAAACAAATTTTCTTGTTTTCAAAGAACCAGTGGTTCATCAAAAGGCAATGCCTTTATTATTATTATATTTTTATTGAACATCTTTGATCTTGTTCTTAGATCAATGATCTTTTTAGAAGAAATTCTTCTTTTATTCAAGGTTTTTACCTTTCCTTTCTTTGAGCTCTTCTCAAAATTTTCTTTTTAGGAGTTCTCTCTGTGTTGATGTTCTTTTGAGTTGGGGTCTAGGGGTCTTTATATAGTGCCCATAGATTTGTTAAGTTTGTTAAAGAGATCATTCTCTGAGTGATTTGGGGAATTTTCCCCACCGTTGGATCTTTTGATCCAAGGGCTTCTGTTTTGCAGAAGACAATCTTCTTGTTTTAACAAGAACAGAAAGATCTTACTGAAATTTAATTCTGTTTGGCGCAAACGCACCTGCTCCTGACACGTGTCGCGCAGCGACTACGCTGCCACGTGTCACGCAGCGCAGAGCGCAGCGCAACTGCGCTGCCACGTGTCGCGTAGCGCAGAGCGCAGATCATCTGATGCGTTGCTTCTTTTAATTTTGTTTTAAATAGAGCCTTGCTCTGATTAGGCGCGTTGCCTTGGACGCTGCGCTAACGTATCAGCTTTTGACATGTGGCGCGTTGTGCGCAGCGCAAGGAAGTTGAAGCGTTGCTTCAATTTTTGAATTTTTGAAATTCAAACAGATCTTTTCTCTGATTGGGGGAATCATGGCTCTAGGATCCCGCTATATCCAAATTGCAAAAGGTTTTCAAAACTGTCCTTTTTTGTACGTCTCTTCCAGATCAAATGCAAGAATACATGGAGTGGCCATTCTTTCACCGATCTTCTAGAACTACTGAAGGAAGTTTTTCCCGACGGAAATGAAGTGCCACCGAGCTGGTACGAGACGTAAAGATAATCAAAAATATTAGCCTGAAGTATCATAAGATACCTGTATGTGAGAATGATTTTGTTTTGTTTTGGAATGAATACACCACACTCAAAAACTGCCCCGTATGCGGGACCAGCCGATTCAAGCCTAAGAAAGACCCTCAGTCGAGTGATGTGCCCATGAAGATTCTTCATCATTTTCCATTAATACCGTGACTGCAACGGTTATTTATGTGTGAGGAGACAGTGTCCGAAATGCAGTGACACCATAAAGCGCTTCGTGAAGAAGGAAAAATAAGTCATCTCAGAGATTGGATGTCGTGGAAAGTTTTAGATGGAAAACATCCTTCATTCGGCGCAGACCCTTATAACATAAGGCTGGGAATTATGAGCGACGGTTTCAGTTCATTTGGGATGGTTCACGGCGGGCGTCCTCATAGTACTTGGCCCGTTATGGTGACTATATACAACCTGCCGCCATGGAGGGCTATGACGCAGTCTTATTCTATGTTGGTGCTTTTAATCGATGGTCTTTCGTCTCCTGGGAAAAATATCAGCGTGTACATTTAACCCTTGATCGATGAGTTAAATTTGTTGTGGGAACCTGGCGTGAGAACCCATGACGCGGATGGTAAATAATTTTTTCAGATGCGGGCTGCTTTGTTGTGAACTATTAATGATTTTCCTGCCTACGACATGCAGTTGGGGTGAACAACTCAAGGTAAACTTGCTTGCCCCAGTTGTCATACTCATACGAGCACCGTACGCTTGATGTTTAGCGGGAAGATGTTGGATATAGTGCCCTCAAAACAATTATTGTAATTTCAAGTAGGCGATTATGATAATTGAAGGAGGACATATACAGGTATAACGGTCTTACTCGAGATGATAGTATACTATCTGCTTTGTCTTCATCATTGATGAAGCCCGTAGGATTGTTGCTTGACAACCAGCATTATGATGGCGATCATATATGTTGGGAGATGGGTTTTCCATAAGCACATCCTTTAATATCCCTAGTCGTGGGAGTATCGAGACTGGGCATCGATATTCCGGAGTAGACTAGTGTATACGTTTCTAGACCCCTACAAGGGACGGTGGCCGGTCTTACAAGCCATTGGTGTTATGTCATCTAAGATAGTATACAAGTGGAGGTGAGTACACCGGACGGACTCCCCGAGAACATCTAGATGTTATTATATCTATCGTCAGATGAAAGTTCTCAAGTAGCATGAGTACAGGTTAGTCCTTTGACCTGAGATCTTCATTTGGCTCGTGTGAGTTCCTACTGTACTTTGATTACTACCCTACCACGGCTTAAAAGAGTCGTGCAAATAGGTTTTAGTTGGGTACAGTCCTGAGCCACATGGAGGCAGTGGTCGATTGTCAGGGATCCCTCTCTCCTATTATTAGGAGTCGGTATCGTGCTGTGTTCAGTTGGCTATCACTAGAAATCCATGGCTATGGTGGATGAGATTTACTGATAGTTGATCGGTAATATCTCTGTTGGTGATGAACTTGACTTAGACATGACTTATCGGGTTAGTAAGGGTCTGAAGTTATCCACCCCTAGACCCGATATGCGATACTCTTTGACAAAAAGACCGGATTGTATGGAGATTGTCACATTCAGACTCAGTAGGGTAAGTACGTACTTGATTGTCGGCCCCCTTTGGGTAAGTACCTGGGTAACCGTTACGTACAGCTAGTGCCGCCGACGTTCTTGTAGTTAAAACCACTACCAGCGTATTGTCGAGTCTTTAGAGTTCCACACAGAGGGTTTTCTCGGTTCAGGCGATAGATGTAGGAGCCGTACGTTGGTATGAGCAGGGGTTTGATTAAATACGTGTACGGGATACACGAATTTTAATCGGACGGTTGATAATACTAACCGGCTTAGAATTAAGTCGGATTATTAAATCAGGTTTTGATTTAATAATTTATATATATATATATATATATGTTGATATATATATATATATATATTAGTATTAATGTTCAGTATTTATTTTTTCTCTTTGGTGTTATCCGTATTTTTATACGGATACGCGTATATGTAGCGATACGTATATTGGGTGAAGTATTCTGTATTTATACGGATACACGTATATGTAGCGATACGTATACCAGGTGAAATATTCCGTGTTTATACGGAAATACTTCTTGAAGAAGGACACCTCATATTTATTTTTCTATTTAGAAAAATAAATGGAAATGAAGTGGAAAGGAGGTGGCATGAAACATAGTTGTGCTTGTAGAAGGGTATGGCTTGGGTTTTTAAATGATAAAATCATTTGGATGCACTATTCATGCATGGTTGAAAAAGCTAAGCCATTCATTTTCTATACTTGAATTATTCGTTCCATTATTCTTTCTAGAAATGCTTCATGACTCAAGACTTGGCCATTTTACCTCTTCTCCTTCTTCTTGGTGCTCTCTTAAGCATGAATTTTAGGGAGAGAAATTAGTGGAAAAAATCCTACAACACCCACAATCCATCCTTAACAAGTTTGGATCATCGGTCTGAGCATTTTCCGGTTTTTCTTGGGTGGATCTTCTTCGGCAAGGGTGGTCGGCTTTCAAGCGCATTCCCAGCGTCTACGAGCTTGGAGGGGACTTCCACAATTAGGTGGACACGCGTCGAAGGTTGTATCTTTATACCCATGCATGTTTAAGTTTTCTAGTTTTAGGTGTTTGGATCAAATCCTGGGTTATGCGTATTTTGTGCTCGCGTAAAGTTTTTGTTATCGCTTCCGCGAGGTGCCACGGCTTCCGCGACGCTGGTACCAAACTCTAATATGGTATCAGAGCCACCCAAACACCTTAAACTGGATATAGACGATGCTTTAGTTTCAAAACCGAAAAACACCGATTTCCAAAACTTGTTCTCTGTTCGAAATATTTTTGGTCTCTAAATTTTAAATAAGTGTAGAGGCTTGCTCTTTACATGTCAGAGACACACAGTGAAAACGAGCAAATTCCATCATGATAAAACCGCCAGTTTTGGCATTTTGACTGCTATGGGCGGTTTTCCTGTGCCTATAGCTCCTTGTTTTCATGTTGTGTCTTGGGTTTTGGAAATTGGGATTTTGTTCTTGTTTGTTTTGCTCCAGATTTCACCTCGTGTTATCTTAGTTTTGGGGCAACTCGGGAGTTTTAGAGCTCGAAACTTTTGCATCGTTGACATCTGTGATTTGGTATATGTGTTGTTGAACGTCGTCTAATTGCTATATGTTCATTTAGACGGGATTGCACACATTGTGGTGTTACTTGTTTTTGTGGTTATATATATCTGTTATGGTTCAATCGGATTGTCATGTTGGATAGACCAAGTGCAATGGTAGTTGTACAGTTTAGATTCATTTGTATATTCATTATTGCGGGGCAAGCGTTCAACATGTGTACTGCTGTCTCTGCCAGTTTGTATATTCTTTTATTGGGGCACGGCCGGGTTGAGGTCAATGTCACCACCTGTGTATATATTTTATTTTCTATACTAAGATTACCCCACGGAGGAGTGCTCAAATAGCTGGGTTATAGAAGGCAATGGGCCCGCATCTCATGGCGTTGAGACTAGGGGGCCTTAATCTAGAATTGGCGGGCTATTCGCCGCACTCGTAGGGGGTATAGGTTAACCCACAGAGAGGTGCTCAAGTTATCGGATTCCATAAAGTGCTGGGTGGCTCATTCACTTTGTTGATTGGGGTTGCCTCACTTCCGGAATTGGCAGGTAACTTGCTGCACTCGTAGGGGTCTAGGTTCTTCATTGCACTGGCTATTCACACGACCGGAGAACGTCGCGTCTCATTTACGACTCAAATGAAACACGGGGCTTCTAGATCATCCGCTGTTCCATATTGTTGTTCGCATACCTGTGATGATTTTTATCTGCCTGTAATGACTATTATCTGCCTGTGTTGATATATATATATATATATATATAGTAGACGCTTCTATATATTTTGCATCTGCGCTAGTCATGCCCCCGCTCTGCCAATAGTTAAGTAACCTAACGGTGCATGACGGGGCCCTATGGTGAATGCCGATGGTATATAAAATCATGTTATCTTAGTTGTTTCTTTTGTGGCTTGGAAACTTAAAATGATGGGAAAGTATTATCTGAATAATGCAAGGAAAATAAACCTAAATGATGTTGTCGGAACCAATTTTAAAACTACTCAGTTTTCATCAAAACTCATAGTCGTATTCTTTTGTTTTGCATAGAGATATTCGGTTAGAAATATCCCGCACCTCATTCTATGAGGGAAGAACCTTGATCCCTTCACTGGGAGTTCGCTCTTAAGAAAAAGTTTATGTTACTAGTTTTAATAAGCGGGGCTTAAATCACTCCATTTCAAAGCCACTCGAGTTCCTTCGATAATATCAAGTTCATTACGTTAATGGTTTTTCGCAAAAAACTAGCCGTAGCCCTTCGACATTTCAGACGGGTAGCACCTAGTATTCATGCTATGTTTGTTGTCCTTCGTCAAGGCATAGTGTATGGTAGCTATGTGTTACTTTTCTGCAGCATAGAGATGCATTAATTTAGAACAGCCGTACAACCTTGTTGGCCTTCGTCAAGGGCGAGTACGGGTGGGTTTAGATTAATCAGGACAATGACAGGTAGAACTTGATTTGCGAATTATAATTTGTTGGCCTTCGTCAAGGTCATAAGTAGCTTGGGGAAAAAACCATACCAGGAGTTTCAAATATATGGGAAACTTTCCAAGTTTGCACATACCTTCTGAAGTGTGGTAATTTTGGTCGACTTCCGTCAAAATTATCACACGATGTTAGTTAGTTCCCGATTCCCACTGAAGAGTAAGTATTACTCCTTGGAAATTTTTTTACTTCACAATTAGCTAACCTATTAGGTGTCTAGAAAGTGTTAACGAGATTACGCCTCTACGGAAAAGAGGTTATTAATTGGGTTCGTACGAAAGCACGGGGGGCTTCCCTCGGAGTACCTACACTAACCTGGCAGAACGGTTAGCAAACTTGTAAAGTGTAAATAATCCCGACTAGTTCTCCTTTTAGGATTTGAAAGAGAATTCGAGGAAACGGTAGAAGCCATCCTGAATAGATAAAGTGATAACCAATCTAATCTTGATAGAGTGCACACTGAGTGTTTCTTTTCTCTCTCTCTAGTACAGCGACCCATAACTTTCCATAAAAACACATGAACCAAGTTAACCGAACTTTCTTATACCCTTTGGTTTTGGGTTGTCTTGATTCGCGACAAACTCACATATGTCCCTGCTACTCCTACTTTCCCCTTTATATTTCTTCAGAACACTTCGTATCACTATGATGATCCATATCGCTTGAAACGGCCATCGTATAGTTATATACGAACTCGAAGAAGTTACTTCAGTCGAGAATGGCCACAGGTTCTGAAGAAATTGAATAGAATTATTATATTTTCTCTTCCTTTTACCTTCTCTCAGATTGCTAGAGCTCCTTGTATTAGGAGAGTGCATCTATGTTCAGACCATAATATTGCATTTTTCATTCCCCTTTTCTTATCCTTTTTATAAATAAACAGGTACTCTTGACGCACGTTTGTTGCATATTACAGGATACAGGTTTCTGGAGCAAATACAGTGAAAAAGACACAAAACAACAGAAAAAGAGACTTTTGACCAACAATTAGACGGATCCTAGCCAAGCCTAGACGAAGAACAGTGCAAGGTCCAAAATGTCAAAGTGAACGGTCAAAAGATACGAACAAGTTTTCACTGAAGATCTGGAGAAGACCCAGAAGCCAAACAGATAAAAGTTATGAAGAACTAAGAAGCCCTAACAACCAAGATGCAGCACAGAAAATATGGCGGCCCAAGACCACCAAAGGGCCGCGGATCCGCGGCCCAAGCCAACATTTGCCGCGGATCCGCGGCCGTTTATTGCACGTGTCGGCACCGACTTCTTGTGTCGGTGCGACGGTTCGGGTGTTAGGATTTTTGAGGTCAAATCAGTAATTGCGCATGTGCGAGACTCTGAAACCCTAATTCTCCTGTTTACTTATAAATTGTAATCTCAAATCTGTAAAACCCTATGCCTCTTTTCAATCAATAAAATTCAGACTTTCTGGGAGATAAATTCAGATCTGTTCTTCTTCTTTGGAGGGAGCCGTCAACTTAGGAAGGTATTTTATTTCTATTTCTTTTAATTAAAATGTTTTCTCATCCCCTAATGAGCGAGTAATCTCCTCGCTTGTTAGGGTTAGCCTTAGGGAAAGGGTTGAGAGATGAGATCTCTCACCCCTTTCAATGCCACTTTCACCTAATGAATTAGAACTCCACGCATACGAGCACAACCGCTCTTTGCGGCATCCTACCCATCGAGGTAACGATGAACCGTAGTATAAAGGGCCGGTTGCGCGCGTTTTCCGTGGGGGTTAGGGTAATTATCAACAAAAGAAGGATACAAATCTAGAGGAAGAAACATCTTCCCAAAAGATTTGGATCCACTTTATTAATAATTACATTAACATCTAATAGATCTAAAAAAGAAGGCATTGAAAGCGGTGAGGAAAAACGTTAATCTCCAAAACTTCCCCTAAGCCTAACCCTAGCAAGACTCTTAATTAGATTAATTAGATCCAGTTTTTATAGATTTTTATAAACCAACCAAAACGACATTGTGAATCAACTCGTTAAAACACATAAAAGAAATTTACCCGTCTCTGTGGATCGACCCGTACTCACCGGCTAGCTGCGAAGCGACGCCGTTTCTGATTGCGGTAAATACAAGTTTTCATACTAATCAAATGGCGCCGTTGCCGGGGATGGCATAATTTTTCTTTTTGTGAATTTTCGGGTTGATATAAATTTTAAAAATTATAAAAATCTGAAAATATAAAAAAATACAAAAATTATCAATTTTGATCTGTTTGAAGGGTTTGTTGTTTGAATCTTGCAGGAACAGTGAAGGATTGCGAATCTGGAATTTTACAGACGGTCAAAACAGAAAAGGGAGCATAAGAACAGAGAGGAATTTTAAGCACAGAACAGTACAAAAATTTTCAGAGCCTGATCTCCTCTTTCCACCGCGTTTCCGCCGCAAAAGTGGGTCTCTGACCGCGGTTCCGCCACGCCCTGGCCACGTCAGCACCTGAAAATTTGCTGGTTTGTTTCCTCCTTCTCCCCTCTGCAACCTCCAAATCTCTGTCTGTAAAAAAAAATTCTGCAGGAATTCTTTGCATAAAGAGTCTTTCTCCCCCTTCTAAATAACAGATTTTCTGCAGGTTTTTTTGTGCCGCGCTAAAAATTGATTGCAAGTGAAATTTTATTGTTTTGCATAATTTAACCGGACTCTGAGGGGCTAATTGACCAAACTCAGATTGGGTGGGGATTTCATCACCCTTCCCAGGACCCCAGAAAACACCTAAAGCATTTTGCATCGACCACAATTAATTAAAAAAGATTAGACTCAGACCTAAGGACATCGAGCTCAATAGGAAAAGGACTAGTATAGGCATCGGCCGTTTATCCTAACCGACTTTGCGGTGTCTAGGCTAGTGGTTATTAATTAGGCCCACTGTAGTGGTGGTTCCTTCCCACTTACCTGGCCGTATTTGTCCGTGAAGAGGCGGTTTGAGGTCATATTTCTAGCCCTAGTTAGAAGCTGTCTAGCAGACCTAGGCAACCCTAGATCTAGGCCTGATTGTGCATGTGTGGTTGATACATTTGTGTCACGAGTCCCATTTTCTAAAACCTTCTTGCAAAACTCTCCAATAAAAAAATAATAAAGAAAAATCTTTTCAAAACTTGCAACTTGCCGCTAAGAAAACTTGCACCTCACTTCCACCATTTCTCCTCCATTGACGTTATCTTACCCCCACATTCTGTTTTTCTATTTTTTCTGACTACACTACCCCTTTTAGTGTATATCATTTTGGACTAGGGATACTAACGCCCGATTAGTCCGTGTTTCGTTGGTACCGACCGACGAACCCGTCGACGAACCCTTCGTCGACATTCCGTCCATTTCCTTACCTCCACCTTCAAATTCTTCTTTCGAAGGTATGTCGGGACACGACCCCAACAATACCTTACCGACGGGAATGATTCCACCTCCATTAGGTGCGAATAACCCGAATCTTCCGCCTGTTGTAGAACCCGCACGAGTCGCGCTCCAGGATCTCTTCTACCCCGTCCGCACTTCTTTACCTACATGTCTTTCACCCCCACCGGCGAATGAGGATAATTTTGAAATAAAACCACATTTCATCAATATGCTGCCAAAATTTCATGGTTTGGAATCCGAAGATGCATATATTTTTATCAATAAATTCCAAAACGTTTGTGCCATGATGAAAACTACCCAATTGAGTGATGACGCTATAAGGCTAAGGGTCATTCCTTTTACCTTATGTGACCTAGCCGAGAAGTGGCTATATAGCACCGCATCACATTCCATTAGAAATTGGGACGAGTTTGTGAGAGCTTTTCTGAAAAAGTTCTATCCTCATCACAAAACTGCTAGAATCCGAAACGAGATTATACAATTTTCACAGCTTCCTTCCGAACCATTCTGGAAGTGCTTCGAGAGATTTAAGGACCTACTCGTTCAATGCCCTCATCATGGGATCGAAAGTTGGCAACTTTGCCAAACATTATACGAGGGATTGAACGCAGCAACGAAGCAGTTGCTAGAAACAATATGTCAAGGTCATTTTCTCTCCAAGTCTAGTGACGAAGCGTGGCAGTTTCTTGAGGATCTTAGTGAGCAAACAATTCAGTGGGAGAGTACCAAGACCACATCTTCTTCTTCTGTTGGTCAATCTTGGGCGGGCATACATCAAGTAGATATGTCGATTGCTATGAAGGCCGAGATGGCCTCACTTATGAAAAAGCTAGAAGCCATTGAGACAAAAATCTCATCGTTTTCTCCTGCCCCTACTCTACCCACACGAACTGTTTGTGCTTGTTGTTCTAATCCATCACATCTAACCAAAGAGTGTCCTTATAATGCACCTATTCAAGGACAGGATCAAGTCAATGCTGCATTTCAGCAACGACAAAGAAACGATCCGTACTCTTCGACATACAATCAGGGGTGGAGGAGTCACCCAAATTTTGCTTGGAACCAAAATCAACAAGTCCAAGGAAATAACAATTTTCAAAGACCTCCTCCTCCACAACAACAACAAGCACCTTTACAAACTCAAAACCAGCAACCTTTCCAACAACAACCTTATACAAATCAAACGAACAACTTGGTTCAACCAAATGATGATAAGGTTATCTCGCTAGAAAAAAGTCTAGATGCTTTTCTCAAGCAATCTACAGAATCCACAGCAAGATTTGAAAGTTATGTTCAATCTTTAATGAATAACAATGCCTCACACGATCAAAGTATCAAATCTATTGAGGCACAAATTGCACAATTAACTGCTGCGTTGAGCGAGAGAGAAAAGGGAAAACTTCCATCTCAACCATTGCCAAATCCCGGTCACACACAAAACGCATATCACAATCACAATGTAAATGCGGTGACCACGTTGAGATCCGGAAGAGAGTTGCAAAATAATGTGGGAACTAGTGATGACATCCCCGCCGGTGGTTCTTCTTCCCCTTCTTCATTTTCTTCACTTCCTTCTTCACCTTTTTCTTTAGAGCCTATTCTCCACCCTTCACAGAGCTCTACTTCTTCTGACTCGAACGGACCCATTTCTCACAACACGAACACATCCACACTGGGATCCGTTCCTACTCCACATTCTACTCCACAAACATGTGACTCAACTAATTTTCAAAATGCACCATTTCCAAACAGGTTGAGTCCTAATAAACCAAATGCACAAGTGGAGAAGATTGTGGAGATATTTAAGCAGGTTAGCATAAATATACCTCTCTTGGATGCCATCCAACAAGTCCCTTCATACGCGAAAATCTTAAAGGGCTTATGCACCTCGAAGAGAAAGGCATCTCAAGTACCCAAGAAAGTGCTAGTGGCTAGTGCAGTGAGCAATGCTATTAACCACCATCAAACCTTACCCCAAAAACGAAAGGACCCCGGCTGTCCTACGATTTCCATCACAATTGGGGATAAGAAAATTAATCGAGCACTTTTAGATCTTGGGTCTAGTGTTAACCTGATTCCCTACTCCGTGTACGAACAATTAGGGGTTGGAGAGTTGAAACCCACTCGTTGCACTCTCCAAATGGCTGATCGATCAATCACCCATCCAAGGGGTCAGCCAGAGGATGTGTTGATCAAAGTTGGGGAGTTCATATTCCCTGTTGATTTTATTGTTATGGATACACAACCTGTTGCTAACCCAAGAAACCAAATTCCAGTGATTCTTGGTCGACCATTTTTGGCCACTTCCAATGCTGTAATAAACTGTCGCAATGGCTCCATGACTCTATCCTTCGGGAAGATGTCTAGTGAGTTCAATATTTATAAGATGGGAAGTCTGCCCCCTGTACCAAAAAGTAGTACACGAGAAGTTTGCTCTATTCACGAAATCACGCAGGAGGACTGCGAGCTTGAAAGATACTTGTTTAATGAAAACAGTTTTGACGCCACTAGTGCGTCCCTCCTTGAGCATACCACCGTTGACACAACCGATGTTGATTATGAATGTTTCACTTTTTTGGATGATGACGACTCACAGCCCGAATATGAGTCGTTTGAATTTTTGGATGAGTCAGTCGAGCCATCCGAATCGGTTGTTTGCAGTGATTTCGAACTTGTGTTGGAGTCCTTTGAGTTCGAGGTAGATTCCGCAATGATTCTTTCGCCTCTGAAACTCGAACTCACGCCCTTACCGTCTCACCTTAGATATGCTTACATAGGTGAGAATGAGACCCTTCCCATTATCATATCGGCTTCTCTAGCCCTCGAGCAAGAGAACGCCCTCTTAATGGTCTTACAAGATAGGCGGCAAGCTTTCGGTGGGACCATGGCGGACATCGAGGAGATAAGTTCCCTCATAATTGAATATCATACAAAATTGATGGATGATGCCAAGTCACTAGAGGACACACAGGAACATCTTGGGGGTATTGTGGTGAGTCAACCTCCTCCTTTAGAAGTTGAAATACCCCCATTTCTTTTAATAAGCTACGAGAATGCCAACACTCCACTGATTGCTGATCATTTACATTCTCGTGTTGATGCATCACCACCTCATGTATATTCGTTTCCATACCTTCCATATCACCGCTTCTATCTTCCCCAATTCTTTTTGGACAGCCACAACTTATTCTTCCACCAACAAATACTCTTTACTGATAAATTTTTCAAATGGTTGGTGTTGACGTTTGGTCGATGCAAAGTTTGGCAGTAATGTCTAACATAGTTTAAATGAAGTTTGGGGGAGGGCCTTTTTGTATATATTTTTGTTTTTCTTAACAATAAAAAAAATTATAAATAAATAAACAGGGAAGTGCCGGTATTTTGACCCTCTTGGTTTAGTATGACAGTGAGGACACTGTCAAGTTCAAGTTTGGGGGTATTTATGCTCGGTACGTCTTCTTCCTTCGCATTCATTTGTACATATTTTTGCATTTGCATACCTATTTGAAAACCCATAAAAATTGAAAAATTTCAAAAATTATTGTATTCAATTTTGGCTAATTGACTAGAGTTTGACAGATAGGTTAACTGGCTAGGAACAACTAGATCGTTGACGTAGTAAATTAAAAACCCTAAAGATAACCTTCCTTAAAGTTTAACGGTAGAAAGTATATGCCTTTGTAGTTTATTTAGAAATAGGCAAATTTTGGGCTCACTTCTTGGGCTAAGTCGAAACAAGGGAAGAGTATTGATGTTCTTATTAGAGTATAAGTTTGAAAAATAGTTCCTAACTTAAATCTAGATTCTGAAAACGTATACCCTACAATTTGCACAATCACGCACCTTGAAACTTGGAATAGTAGAAGAGACCTTGAAATGCTCATGTCTAAAGTCCTTAGTATGATGAAAATAAAAAAATATATAAGTGTGAATAAAGAATAAAAAAATGGACACTGGTTTTTGTGATTACTAAAGGCTGCAAAAATAGAAAAATATTTAACGAGGGTGCTTCATCACCTAGTGCCTTAGACCAACTGGTTTGGGAGTCACTGCTAAAACCTTGGGTGTTGCAAAACTAGGAAGTACGCTTTAAAGTGCTAACGCATCTTGTAATCGGTTGTTGGTACCTCAAGAAGTATTAACGGTCGCATGAAGGATGTGTAAGCGAAATTCAATTAAAAGTTCACTAATTAATAAGTGCTTTGGACAACGGACAAGGGCATGATTGCTTGATTTGAATCTCCAAGTGTAGGGGTGATCTATACACACACGTAGGGGTATGTGATTGGAATTTAGATAAGAGAGAGGAATGAAAGATAGAACTTGTATCTTTAATAGAGTGATAGAAATTCCTAAGTGGAGATGGAACCCTAGAAGGAAAACTTAAGAGATGCCGAAAGCTAAGTAGGTCTACATAACATATATAATCTTAAGTTAAATAATGAGGAAGTGTGAAGAATGTGGGTGGATAATTTACGGGTCGACGATAATAGAATTCCTTGTAAGAAAACATAATTGGAGAACAATAGTAAATGGGCCGAGTTGATAGGATTTTGTGGGTGTAATCCGCTAAAAACCCTCAGGAGACAACACTCCTCCTACTAGGGACACCTAGAGGTTTAACGGCTTGTTGCACGTGCTCAGTGCAATCGCGTTTCCCTGCGAAAGTGTGGTTAGGATTTTAGTGAATAAAAAAATAAGTTTGCTCGAGGACGAGCAAAAGGTAAGTTTGGGGGTATTTGTTCAGACCATAATATTGCATTTTTCATTCCCCTTTTCTTATCCTTTTTATAAATAAACAGGTACTCTTGACGCACGTTTGTTGCATATTACAGGATACAGGTTTCTGGAGCAAATACAGTGAAAAAGACACAAAACAACAGAAAAAGGGACTTTTGACCAACAATTAGACGGATCCTAGCCAAGCCTAGACGAAGAACAGTGCAAGGTCCAAAATGTCAAAGTGAACGGTCAAAAGATACGAACAAGTTTTCACTGAAGATCTGGAGAAGACCCAGAAGCCAAACAGATAAAAGTTATGAAGAACTAAGAAGCCCTAACAACCAAGATGCAGCACAGAAAATATGGCGGCCCAAGACCACCAAAGGGCCACGGATCCGCGGCCCAAGCCAACATTTGCCGCGGATCCGCGGCCGTTTATTGCACGTGTCGGCACCGACTTCTTGTGTCGGTGCGACGGTTCGGGTGTTGGGATTTTTAGAGGTCAAATCAGTAATTGCGCATGTGCGAGACTCTGAAACCCTAATTCTCCTGTTTACTTATAAATTGTAATCTCAAATCTGTAAAACCCTATGCCTCTTTTCAATCAATAAAATTCAGACTTTCTGGGAGATAAATTCAGATCTGTTCTTCTTGTTTGGAGGGAGCCGTCAACTTAGGAAGGTATTTTATTTCTATTTCTTTTAATTAAAATGTTTTCTCATCCCCTAATGAGCGAGTAATCTCCTCGCTTGTTAGGGTTAGCCTTAGGGAAAGGGTTGAGAGATGAGATCTCTCACCCCTTTCAATGCCACTTTCACCTAATGAATTAGAACTCCACGCATACGAGCACAACCGCTCCCTGCGGCATCCTACCCATCGAGGTAACGATGAACCGTAGTATAAAGGGCCGGTTGCGCGCGTTTTCCGTGGGGGTTAGGGAATTATCAACAAAGGAAGGATACAAATCTAGAGGAAGAAACATCTTCCCAAAAGATTTGGATCCACTTTATTAATAATTACATTAACATCTAATAGATCTAAAAAAGAAGGCATTGAAAGCGGTGAGGAAAAACGTTAATCTCCAAAACTTCCCCTAAGCCTAACCCTAGCAAGACTCTTAATTAGATTAATTAGATCCAGTTTTTATAGATTTTTATAAACCAACCAAAACGACATTGTGAATCAACTCGTTAAAACACATAAAAGAAATTTACCCGTCTCTGTGGATCGACCCGTACTCACCGGCTAGCTGCGAAGCGACGCCGTTTCTGATTGCGGTAAATACAAGTTTTCATACTAATCAATCTATTACGCTTATTGAATATTCTTCTTCCAAACCTTAGGCTGGTGCCGAAAGGTAAGGAAGGAAGAAAATTAATTAACCTAAGTGCGGTGTGCAGAAGGTAAATTGTAGAGACATATAAAGGGATTGAAATAAGGGAAATGGAAATTGTGACTACTGCCATGAATCTGGATAATGGAAAAGGAGTTATTAGGAATACCTGACCACCCCCTATGAAACATTTTCATGTTTCAGATTTTCTGTGTATTTGTAAAAGAGAAGTGTTTTCCCAATTAATTCTGACTCCAGGGTTTGTATTTACCGGATTTGGATCTCACATCTGTACGGTGTCACAAATGTTGAGTAGAAATAGAATATT
Organism: Agapanthus africanus; assembly: GCA_030015575.1. Lineage (NCBI taxonomy): Eukaryota > Viridiplantae > Streptophyta > Magnoliopsida > Asparagales > Amaryllidaceae > Agapanthus > Agapanthus africanus. The sequence continues at coordinate 11,756,854 of CM057348.1, read as the reverse complement.
AGGAAATGGGCGATTTGATCCTCAATATTGGAATTCATTGCAATTGGTGATATTTTATTAACGGCAAATATTTGGCTTCGAATAACCGTTGTTATGCACCAAATTTTAAAATGAAATATCTATACTTTTATTTTATAAAGTGAGATATACATTTTAGAAATTGTGTTATAAACATTTACCTTTATCAGTTGAGAATAGGGTAAAGTGAATTGAACAACGGTGTAAGAAATTCTCGATCAAAATACAATTTTCAATTTACAAAACACAGAATTTGAGTTGGTATACTCTTGGGACTTATACATGAAAGTGTATGTTGTCAAGTGTTCTCCGAGACAAGGGGTTGGTACTCTTACTTCATTCAGATTTACTTATGAGTTCTCTGGTTTTAGACATGCATTCGTAGTAATGTGAGATCAAATATTTTGAGAAGTTTATAGATATAAGAATAAAGTAGAGAACCATATGTTGGAAGTATCGGGATTCTTTGAGGTGATCGAAAATGTAGATACTTATGTTAGGTATTTCATCATAGTATTGAGAGCTTGATTCTCTCACAAGTTGCTCATCTGTGAGTATGCTCCTTAATGAGTAATGATGTATTGGCCTTTTTCCATTTGGGGTATGCACTAGAAACAGCTGCATGAGTTTTGAATCTGATTCCATCTAAATTAGTACCTTGATTCAATTTGAACATAGAATGGTTACATATCTTGAAGTTGTTAAGATATTGAGTTATTAGATTTCTGTTTAAAAGCAGAATCCGGACAAACTCAAGACACGCTTCGGTAATGGCGGTTTGTGGATTATCCCAAGTATTCGCTAGGATTTTGTTTCTACCATTTTCAAGATCAATAGTTACATTATTCTTGACTCGCTGCCTTTTTATAAAAGAAATCTTTTTGCAAAAGAAACTAGTGGGAGTGTGGTAGAATTGGAAGTGATTCCAGAACCACAAACTATTACCGAAAATTTAGTAGAATCTAAGGATTCAATTGGACTTGACAAACCATTAGCTGCTCCGCAGATTAAGTAAGTGACCTCAGTCATCTGGGAGGTACATCGGTTTTCTCATAGACGGTGACAGGGAGGTTGGCATCATGGTAATGATGGCCTTACTAGTTATCAGTAGGTCATAACAAGTGGTAACTTTCAGGTGACCAGATGCTTTATATCCAAGATGGACTCCACGCACTCCAGCAAATTATGGATTTTGGATTTTGCTGGGTGCTCCTGAAGGGGTAAAACCCATTAGGAACAAGTAGATCTTTCGAGATCTGTGCAGGTAGAAAGGTACTAACCTAATAAAACTAGACTTTTTTTAAAGAGTTTTCATCAAATACCCGTTATGGATTATGATGAGACTTTTACTTCAGTGTATATACTAAAGTCCATATAGATATGATTTAGCACTGCTGTTCCCCCTATTAGTTGTCAGCGGGTCATAGGAAGTGGTAACTTCCAGTAACCAGATACTTCACATCCAAGATGGACTCCACGCACTTCAGCAAATTATGGATTTCGGAATTTGCTGGGTGCTCCTGAAGGGGTGAAACCCATTAGGAGCAAGTAGATCTTTCGAGATCTGTGCAGGTGGAAATGTACTAACCTAATAAGACTAGACTTGCTGTAAAGATTTTTCATCTATCTGTTGTGGATTTTGACATGACTTTTACTTCAGTGTCTACACTGAAGACCATATAGATATGACTTGGCGCTGATGCAGTTCTTAGCTGTGATATCTGGCAGGTGGATGACTATGACGTCTTTCCAAATGGAAATTTAGAAGTGCATGTGTATACGACTCTGCCAGAAGGTTATCATAATCAGTGGTAGCAGCGGAAAGTGTGTAAATTGCTTATGTCTATTCTTAGACTAAAGCATGGATAGCGGAGACGGATCATCTGTTTTTGATATGACGGTCAAGGTGATTGACTTCATCAAAACAATATATGAACCTGGTAAGAAGGATGCAGGGAGTATTGTCCAGGAATTTGGATGACATACTCCAAATAGGAAGTGATGTTCCTATACTACAATTGGTCAAATTATGGTTGTCACATAATGTTTTCTCCACGTTGGATATGGATAATATATTAGCAATTCTGGTGACTAGATCTAAAATTTTAGATCTAGATTTGGGAAGTTTCCCGATTAGTAACTTAGAAAGCATTCTAAATGTATTTTAGAATGGAAGAATCCTAACGTGTTAGTGTACCCGCAAGTGATAGAGTCCCCCTCTCTAAAGAGATGTCTTCTAGACTGATAAGGAGAGGGACTGGCATGAATGATATATCATTTGCTTAGGCAATTGAGTCAATTATGCAATGTCTTGTACAACGCTAGATATTGCTTTTGCAATAGTTGCAATAGGCATATATTAATCCAATTCTGGAGAAATATTGGGAAGCGGTTATGAACATAAGTGGATGTTCTTGGTATAAGGTAACGGCAGCCTCTTCAAAGAGGCCGTTAATCGGTTCATGCTTCTAAGGTGGCCTGGATGACAGAGATGATGTCATAGTTTTGAGTTTAGCCTGTTCTGAAGATTAGTATATTGGATAGTATTCCAATAAGGATACTGAGGTAATCATGGTGCAGGATGCTGGTAATGACTCAACATAGGATATAGCCTAAGAAGTTTGTTGGATGGAGTTGTTCATTGATGAACTTGGTCCCATCAAGTATCCAGACAAATTCTTGAGGCGGGGTATCGCTCAGTTTGGGAGATTGTTAATCTCCGCAAAGTTGAGATATAAAGAAATGAAGTTGGAATATTTTAGCGGATCCACTCACTAAGGCTGTTTCTCGAACGCATTAAGTTTCATAAATATAGTTTGCGAAACTGATTAGTAGAAAAGTTGGGTATTCGGTAGCACACGAGCTGTGGGTACGCGATACCGCAATAATTGGCCTTAAGTGAAAGTGGGAGATTGTTGAATATAGTGCCCTCAAGGCAATTATTGTAATTGCAAGTAGGCAATTATGATAATTGAAAGAGGACCTATACAGGTATAACAGTCTTACTCGAGATGATAGTATGCTATCTGGTTTTTCTTCATTATTAATGAAGCTTGTAAGATTGTTGATTGACAACCATCATTTTGATGGCGATCATATATGTGGGAGCTGGGTTATCCATAAGCACATCCTTAAATGTCTCTAGTCATAAGAGTATCGAGACTGGGCATCGATATTCCGGAGTAGACTAGTCTATACGTTTTTTGACCCTGACAAGGGGCGGTGGCCGGTCCCACAAGCCATTGATGTTGTGTCACCTAAGAAAGTATACAGGTGCTCATTGGAGGTGAGTACACCGGAAGGACTCGTCGAGAAATTCTAGATGGTATTATATCTATCGTCAGATGGAAGTTCTCAGGTGGCATGAGTACAGGTTAGTCCTTTGACCTGAGATCGTCATTTGTCTCATGTGAGTTCTCACTGTACTTTAATTACTACCCTACCATGGCTCAAAGAAGTCGTGCAAATAGGTTTTAGTTGGGTACAGTTCTGAGCCACATGGAGCAGTGGTCGATTGTCAGGGATTCATCTCTCCTAGTATGTAACGTTTTGAAAATCGTTTCGGTGAAATTTCAGAAAAATCTGTAAAATAAGGGGGTTTTCTGTAAAAAGTCAAAATACAAATATCTTTATTATAAAATTAAATATACATATTCTAGCTATGTAATTGCTAGTATTTGGTGTTTATTGAGCTACTGGTGAAATTTCAAATTTTCTGAAAATTTTTCCGAAATTAATTATTTTAATATTATTTTAAGCCGTCACTAATACATTTTATTAGGGAAAATTACAAATTGGAATGGGTTGATACAAATTTTATAATTCTTCACACACTAAACTGGCATGCAAAATATTGTTTCTGAAATGAAATCGTTTGCCAAAACGGTTTTAGAAATATCGAAGAAAAAGGGCTTAATTAGTGAATGTTGTGTTAATGGGAATTGGGGTAATACATTTATCTTTTTTCTTAACCCACAAACCCACACCTCACCCTCTCTCCCTCTCTCCATATGGCCGGCCCCCCTTTGACAGCCCTCCCCCCTCTCTCTCTCCAATCACCTCACTTTTGAAGAGAAAAGAAAAGAAAATGAAAGAAGTCAATGTGGACTTTGTCTTTTCTCCCCACTTTCTCCACCTCACTTTCTCTCCTCCCTCACCCCCCACACCTGGCCGAAAATTCCAGCTCCAACAGCAGCCCCTCCTCCCCTCTTCTCCCCTCATTTTCCTCCAAAAAAATTTACCAATTTCCATCAAAAATCAAAACTAAAATTCAAATCAAAGCCCTACCCATTTTCCCTTATCTCTTTTAGCATGGATCTTGGTGCAAGGATTTCAATTTGGAGGTCTAGATTTTAAGTTTGATCATGGATTGTGAGGTATAACTTTTGACCTATTGTTCAATTGTTAGTTTAAATTCCTTAATATAGCTTATTAGGTGCATAATTATAGTTTAATTGCAAGTTTGGAAATCTAAAGAGAAGGAGTTTGAATTAAAAGTTAGGGTTTTAAATTCAAAAAGGGTTGTTGTCACTTGTTTAAGGTTGCATGGTGTAGTTAGCATGTTAAGACATGTTAAACCTAATCTAGTTGCTCAATTTCTAGATTGTCAAATTTAAATTGTCCTAATTATGTTTGTTTTGCAAACTAGATTTTTTGTAATTAATAAAGTAGTGAGATTAAAATCTAGTTAATGGTTGTGTGGATTAGTTAATATATTTTAATGAGAATTATGGCCACTTGAATTGTTAAAATATTTAAAGTTGATTAAAACACCAAGTTTTGAGCTAAAATGGAAAATTGTGCTAATTTTGTTAACTAGGTTTTGTAAATATATATATTTTGATGGGAATAAATTATTGGAATGGTTTATATAACTTGGTTATGATATTGAGTGGATATTGCGGCCGCTAGATTTGTTTAAACGTCGAGTTTTGTACAAAAACGGTTAATTTTGCTTGCTAGATTTTCGGAAAAATAGCTTTTAAAGTGAGTTTGAGGTTTATTTTATATTATAATTAGTGCTTGTGATTGTGCAAATGAGTGTGTTTGGGTTTTTCTCGATGGTTTGGCGTCTGTACGCCGACGTCGAGGGTTTTTGGGTTGATTTGTGAAAGCAACCATAGGTTTTGACCTATGTGGGATTCATGGGTCGTTTTGGTCATGAGTCGGATTTTAATGCGATACGGTGCGTTATGATATGTAGGTACCCCAAGTGGACTTCGAGACGACAAGCAAGCGCGTGGCGACGTCGGCACCGGCGAGCGATGACCAGGTGAGTAGATTTATATCTACGGGGAGAAGTCGGGTGGATGGCGTATAGCACCCCCGCAGTTCGTGGTGATGTATACGAATACGTATACACACATATATATTGATCATATATTGTTGAGTTTATTGATGATAAAGATAGATTTTAGGTGTGATTGGATTGGTTTAGTGTTGCGAGACCCTAGAGTAGAGGTTGCACCACATTTACACACACACACACTCATACTTGCATACATTCTTCTTTCATACGTGCTTATATGGGGTTATATTGTTATGTGTTAACATGGGTATGGGACTATGTGTTCATATACTGGATTTGAGGATAGTATTTGGGATTTGAGATGAGTCGATAAGATTTGATTGAGACCGCGAGAACGGTGATATGGCAGGATTCGTACTTGAGATACGTCTTGATGTTATAGCGGATCTTGGGACGACGATACATGTGAATAGTGTTATACATTGAATGGTTGATATGTGATCGTGATATGAGATAAGATATGTTAAGATATTCATAATAGGTCGCATTAGGCGATGTATACCTCTTTATGACGATATTTGATGATGATATCAGTTTGTATAATGCTGTAGATCAGCAGTCAGATCATGATTAGATTGATGATATTAGTATTCTACTAGACGTAGATCAGTACCCCGGATTATGATCTTTGATAAAGAGGATACCAAATGATTAATTTGATGAATGTGATACTGACCTGTACCCAGATTTGGGGATGTCGTACGACGGATTTACGTACGAGCTATATATTGATGTTTGATCCGCACTCTTGACTTGGGAATGTCTGATTATAGATATGGTATCGGATGTGATATTATTGAGGCAGGATCACCGACTAACATATACATGTAGGTATATGTATCGATTCAGAGGTTAGGCGGTTTCCTTACCTTCAGTAGCCAGTTAGCTTAGCCCTTTATTTTAGTGTAGTTGTTAGACCGGATTTATATTAAATATAGATTTGTTATCTTTGTGTCTAGTATTTAGCTCCCGGTCATTATTGTTGTTCGCTCCGCATCGCCTGCTTACATTATGATTCATATTCTATTGTTGATATCATGCTGTTAGGACACCTGCACCATTACCGATGATGCGTATGTACCACGTACACTTACTTGCCGGCTCACACACATCTTCATCGGTAATTGCCATGTCACGAACACTTTAGAAAATACTATTTCATTTGACATAGGTTGTTAGCTAATAGTTTAGACATTGTAGTTATTACTTGCTACTTCATGCATGTTATTATTCATTGATATGCCGCATTCATGGATTTTATGTCTATATTCACTGTTTACATGCTATTGAGGATTTGGATTCGGATTTTCATGAGATTTCCTGGATTTGGGGGAAAACCGCAAAAACACTTATAAACTTCTTTCTCTCTTTTTAAAAGAAAAGTGCGGTTTTCCCATGATGTATGAGTCATCCACCATGAGTTTGCTGATGGATTTCGAGACCCGATTCGAGGAGTTGGATGAACCGTTTCGGGTACATGGTGGACCCGGTAAGGTACCCCGGGGCAAGAAGCGCGTGGTGATGACGATGTGAGCCTGGCAGGGGAGCACTACCTACCGGTGATTTTACCCGACGCGTCGGATATCCGGAGGATACCGTCGTGGTCTTGAGATTGATGGTAGGGGCCGGTCTGGACTATGGCGCCCTAGATAGTGAGATTGACATGCAGAGATTTTGAGATATTGAGGTACAGAGATTGCGACACAGAGATATCGAGAGATTTGGATACTTGTTTTGTGTCGATGCTAGGCACTGTTTATGCTGATTTCATTTATGATACCTCGTTTTTTAAAAAAAGGATACAAAAATCTCACTAAGTTATGAAAGCAGTTTCTTCAGTTTCATGTATTCTGTTTTCATGCATTCATACCGTATCCATATGATATATTGCTACCTGAGGCACTGACACGGGCACATGGGATTACACTTGGGTTAGATATTTACCCTAGCCATTGTTATAGGCTGCAGGTTTTATATTTGAGGATTATATATTATGATCGTATGACCTAGGATTGCGTCATACATGCGATTCCTGTTCGTAGATGTATTCTATTCACGAGTTGGCAACTCATCCCTGTTGTGCCATAGTTCTTGCAGGTTTTACCGTACAGGTTTCATTACGGCTTTGCTGGCACTGCTTCTTTCGGGTGATTTGCTAGTAGGTGGGTTTATTGGTATCGTACCCATCATTATACTTTATACAATATTATTCAGTTGTATCTAGTAAATTCCACCAACCAAACATGTATTTATTTCAGAGATAGAGACCAGTGATGTTTATTCTTTCGACCTTAGAGTCGCGCGTTGTATATTATATTGCCTGTGTGGTTGTGACCGTCGATTGACGAAGAGCTAGCTCCTGCTTGGGGATGCCCTTTTTATTTGATTTCGTATACTATTCATGTTGTATCCCGTTTAGGGGCCAGTATTTACAAAGGAGAATCTGCCGAAATTTTCAAAAAATACTTGGTGTTTTTAAAACGCATAATTCAGCTTATGCTATTAAAACTACTTGTTTTAAGTTGGTTTTTCCTTCACTCCACTACTTTTCTTAGTTTGGATTTCCGGGTTTTCGGCTTACTTAGATTACGTACGCCTCGAGACGTTTCGTAGTTTAAGTGCCGGTCATATTCCGTACTTTCGGGACGTGACAAAGTTGGTATCAGAGCGTTAGGTTTCACCTTCGGAGCGTAGGATGACCCTTGGTTGATGGAATAGGTGACTAAAGTAGAGTGACGTACCGTAGGTATGTTCCGCGGCATACTTACGATACGCTACTCCACTTAAGAAGCCTTAGGATGTATATTTCTTTATTCAGTATTATATTCATTCCTGATCTAGCCTCATCGGTACCAGTTATTGTTTTGCTGCCACAATTACGGGCAAGGAGAGCTACGGCTAGAGTTGCGGTCAGCACGAGCTCGTCACGAATGAGGACTGACCAGGGCGTAATTCCGGCGACACACGATTGCGGAGATGTGTCTTTTTACTGTGTTTTCGCGCCACGAGCGTTTGATGGATCGCTGTATGAGGTTACTCGGATGTGCTGATCGGCACCAAAGGATCGAGCCAATGATAGAGTCCAACCAGATTTTGATGACCGTTGGTGTATTGCTTATTCATGATGTTTGAGGCACTGTTCAGCGTGCAGACAAGTGAGCCAGTTATTGCTGCGAACGACGAGATATCGCCCCAGATGTTGGAGCTATTGCAGTACAAGTTGTACTAAGAGATGATAGAAGGTCGCTAGTCACCCGATGATGAATGACTAGGACATGTGGTTCGTTCTCCTACCCCGATGCGAGGTCATCAGATAGATTGATTCCAGCTAGAGACGACTTCACGCGGAGACGTTGAGAGTCGACAGAGACGATCGAATGTCAGAAACCTATTATTCCAAGTTTAAAGTATTCGGAAAGACATGCAGAAAATTCTATGGACCCTCTAGAAGAATGAAACCCTAACTCGACTTAATGACCATGTGAAAGCCTTTGAACCTTAGGGTTTGCGGCAGTTCCGCGGCGCCATTAGAGAGGCTTGGGTTTGCCCTTCTACGGCTGGACCATCGATGCTGTGGTACGTACTCGATACTGTTAAACTGTACCCAAGATATTGAGCTCTTGGGGGATTATGAGGTTTTGACGAATCGATCAAATGGTTCGACTTCATTCGGATGCCAGATGGTGAGATGCATTTCTTGGGAGACTCCAGATACGAGGATAGTCGTTGGAGCTCAGTCCATGCAGTCATGACGAGACGAGTCCGAAGCAGTCGACAGTAGAGAAGGTGGAGTAAGAGGTTCGTACGAGATCTTGATGAGACGGCGTTCCACTCCGCCGACATCAGAGATGAGATACGCATGCAGAGGCATTGTACTTGGATATACCTTCCAGAAGGAGTCGCGATGAGTATGCAGCCGTTTCAGAACGAGAACAGATCTAGTAAGGGACGATGACTTCCGGACAGTTCGGCAGAGACGAGATTTGGGAGAGATCTCGACAGGACCTTTCTGGAATGAATTACGAGAAGACTTGGACCCAGGAGTGGTCATGTTACGCACACCGGCAGGCCAGAGTTCAGGATCGTCGACGAGACATGCTATGAGTGACCACGACAGTTGGCCAGAGGTTCTTAGAGGAAGTGCTTGAGCGGGACTATTCCGCCATATTTGATTTCGGTATTTTGGGCGATCTATTCGCATGATTGATTTTGATGATTGAGTTTCATGATATTTGTTTTCATGGACCATGGTTGCACCTGCTGAGTATTTACGATTTTTGCACAGTTGTTGCACTTGATATCGTTTTCGTGCCTTGGTTTCTCACGTTTATGATTTTATGGGTTTCATACAGTTAAGTTGATTTCATGCGCATATACGCACATGATTTGGTTTTTGCACTCGGTATGATTCATATATGCTTGCAGTGCAGTGATACGCATTTTGTGCACTTAGATGCACTGGACTTCGATTTCGATTGTGATACTCGATATTTATTTTGTGCACCTTGTGCACCTGATTTGATTTTGCGTATGTTCGGCGCTTGATATTGGATTTCATGATTTCGTGCATAATGGATGCATCTGATTTGGATTTTCGCGCATGTTGAGCACATGTTTGAGAGGCGATTTTGGTGCACACCAGATGCACTAAATCGAGATTCTTCGTGCGTGTCAGATGCAACTGTCTTTGCTGTAAGGCACACACGTTGCCTATGACAGATGTTGTGTGCACACCCGATACACTTAGATGTTGTTTCTGTGCACATGTATGGAACATATATGGATTTTGATTTCCGTGCGCACCAGACGCACGTAGTATTCATATGCATATTTTAGGATTGATTTCTTATAGAGCAGTACGTTTTTATGATATTTGTTATGTGTTTTCATACTGAGCAGGACTAGTCAGAGGACAGTGCCTGAATGTATTTTGCATGCATTGATAGCTATCGAAGGGAATTCTAAAAAGCGAGCTATAGTCTCAGCATTTACCTACGTGTCTGATATGACACGAAACGTTTAAAACAAGGAAACCCTTCTAAATTGTTTCCCAAAACGGCGGAACGTACATTTTAAACAAAAAGTATATATGTATATGGTTATTTTCTTATGATAGACGTCCGCCACTGTGCAGTGTTATGCGCATTGCACAGCGACCTTAAGAGATTTGGCATGCATTTCCTTCAGATATTTACATATGTAGATTTGATATTTACTTGTATAGTTTCGTGTTATATCATATTGGTTTTGTATTGGATTTGACATTTGTGTCTTTACCATGACCTCGATGATTGCGGAATGCTTGACGGAGTTTTGATTTTGAGCTATATGCTCATTTTTCATGCGCATGCGCTGCGCTACGATTTGTTTTATGTAATTATGATTTCGGAGCACCGACGACTTGATGGTTTTGCTTAGATGTTTTAGTATTTGGAGGGAGTTTTAATTTAAATTCAGGGACCGAATTTTTTTAAGAGGGGAAGATTATAACGTTTTGAAAATCGTTTCGGTGAAATTTCGGAAAAATCGGTAAAATAATGAGATTTTCTGTAAAAAGTCAAAATACAAATATCTGTATTATAAAATTAAATATACATATTCTAGCTATGTAATTGCTAGTTTTTGGTGTTTATTGAGCCACTGGTGAAATTTCAAATTTTCTGAAAATTTTTCCGAAATTAATTATTTTAATATTATTTTAAGCCGTCACTAATACATTTTATTAGGGAAAATTACAAATTGGAATGGGTTGATACAAATTTTATAATTCATGACACACTAAACTGGCATGCAAAATATTGTTTCTGAAATTAAATCGTTTGCCAAAACGGTTTTCGAAATATCGAAGAAAAAGGGCTTAATTAGTGAATGTTGTGTTAATGGGAATTGGGGTAATACATTTATCTTTTTTTCTAACCCACACACCCACACCTCACCCTCTTTCTCTCTCCCCATGTGGCCGGCCCCCCATTGACAGCCCTCCCCCCTCTCTCTCTCCAATCACCTCACTTTTGAAAAGAAAAGAAAAGAAAAGAAAATGAAATGAAAGAAGTCAATGTGGACTTTGTCTTTTCTCCCCACTTTCTCCACCTCACTCTCTCTCTCCTCCCTCACCCCCCACACCTGGCCGAAAATTCCAGCTCCAACAGCAGCCCTTCCTCCCCTCTTCTCCCCTCATTTTCCCTAAAAAAATTCACCAATTTCCATCAAAAATCAAAACTAAAATTCAAATCAAATCCCTACCCATTTTCCCTTATCTCTTTTAGCATGGATCTTGGTGCAAGAATTTCAATTTGGAGGTCTAGATTTCAAGTTTGATCATGGATTGTGAGGTATAACTTTTGACCTATTGTTCAATTGTTAGTTTAAATTCCTTAATGTAGCTTATTAGGTGCTTAATTATAGTTTAATTGCAAGTTTGGAAATCTAAAGAGAAGGAGTTTGAATTAAAAGTTAGGGTTTTAAATTCAAAAAGGGTTGTTGTCATTTGTTTAAGGTTGCAGGGTGTAGTTAGCATGTTAAGACATGTTAAACCTAATCTAGTTGTTCAATTTCTAGATTGTTAAATTTAAATTGTCCTAATTATGTTTGTTTTGCAAACTAGATTTTTTGTAATTAATAAAGTAGTGAGATTAAAATCTAGTTAATGGTTGTGTGGCTTAGTTAATATGTTTTAATGAGAATTATGGCCACTTGAATTGTTAAAATATTTAAAGTTGATTAAAACACCAAGTTTTGAGCTAAAATGGAAAATTGTGCTAATTTTGTTAACTAGGTTTTGTAAATATATATATTTTGATGAGAATAAATTATTTGAATGGTTTATATGACTTGGTTATGATATTGAGTGGATATTGCGGCCGCTAGATTTGTTTAAACGTTGAGTTTTGTACAAAAACGGTTAATTTTGCTTGCTAGATTTCGGAAAAATAGCTTTTAAAGTGAGTTTGAGGTTTTTGTGAATTTTAACCTATTTTATATTATAATTAGTGCTTGTGATTGTGCAAATGAGTGTGTTTGGGTTTTTCTCGATGGTGTGGCGTCTGTACGCCGACGTCGAGAGTTTTTGGGTTGATTTGTGAAAGCAACCATAGGTTTTGACTTATGTGGGATTCGTGGGTCGTTTTGGTCATGAGTCGGATTTTACTGCGATACGGTACGTTATGATATATAGATACCCCAGGTGGACTTCGAGACGAAAAGCAAGCGCGTGGCGACGTCGGCACCGGCGAGCGATGACCAGGTGAGTAGATTTATATCTAAGGGGAGAAGTCGGGTGGATGGCGTATAGCACCCCCGCAGTTCGTGGTGATGTATACGAATACGTATACACACATATATATTGATCATATATTGTTGAGTTTATTGATGATAAAGATAGATTTTAGGTGTGATTGGATAGGTTTAGTGTTGCGAGACCCTAGAGTAGAGGTTGCACCACATTTACACACACACACACTCATACTTGCATACATTCTTCTTTCATACGTGCTTATATGGGGTTATATTGTTATATGTTCACATGGGTATGAGACTATGTGTTCACATACTAGATTTGAGGATAGTATTTGGGATTTGAGATGAGTCGATAAGATTTGATTGAGACCGCGAGAATGGTGATATGGCAGGATTCGTACTTGAGATACGTCCTGATGTTATAGCGGATCTTGGGACGACGATACATGTGAATAGTGTTATACATTGAATGGTTGACATGTGATCGTGATATGAGATAAGATATGTTAAGATATTCATAATAGGTCGCATTAGGCGATGTATACCTCTTTATGACGATATTTGATGATGATATCAGTTTGTATAATGCTGTAGATCAGCAGTCAGATCATGATTAGATTGATGATATTAGTATTGTACTAGACGTAGATCAGTACCCCGGATTATGATCTTTGATAAAGAGGATACCAAATGATTAATTTGATGAATGTGATACTGACCTGTACTCAGATTTGGGGATGCCGTACGACGGATTTACGTACGAGCTATATATTGATGTTTGATCTGCACTCTTGACTTGGGAATGTCTGATTATAGATATGGTATCGGATGTGATATTATTGAGGCGGGATCACCGACTAACATATACATGTAGGTATATGTATCGACTCAGAGGTTAGGCGGTTTCCTTACCTTCAGTAGCCAGTTAGCTTAGCCCTTTAGTTTAGTGTAGTTGTTAGACTGGATTTATATTAAATATAGATTTGTTATCTTTGTGTCTAGTATTTAGCTCCCGCTCATTATTGTTGTTCGCTCCGCATCGCCTGCTTACATTATGATTCATATTCTATTGTTGATATCATGTTGTTAGGACACCAGCACCATTACCGATGATGCGTATGTACCACGTACACTTACTTGCCGGCTCACACACATCTTCATCGGTAATTGCCATGTCACGAACACTATAGAAAATACTATTTCATTTGGCATAGGTTGTTAGCTAATAGTTTAGACATTGTAGTTATAACTTGCTACTTCATGCATATTATTATTCATTGATATGCCGCATTCATGGATTTTATTGTCTATATTCACTGTTTACATGCTATTGAGGATTTGGATTCGGATTTTCATGAGATTTCCTGGATTTGGGGGAAAACCGCAAAAACACTTATAAACTTCTTTCTCTCTTTTTAAAAGAAAAGTGCGGTTTTCCCATGATGTATGAGTCGTCCACCATGAGTTTGCTGATGGATTTCGAGACCCTATTCAAGGAGTTGGATGAACCGTTTCGGGTACATGATGGACCCGGTAAGGTACCCCGGGGCAAGAAGCGCGTGGTGATGACGAAGTGAGCCTAGCAGGGGGCACTACCTACCGGTGATTTTACCCGACGCGTCGGATATCCGGAGGATACCGTCGTGGTCTTGAGATTGATGGTAGGGGCCATTCTGGACTGACGGCGCCCTAGATAGTGAGATTGACATACAGAGATTTTGAGATATTGAGGTTCAGAGATTGCGACACAGAGATATCGAGAGATTTGGATACTTGTTTTCTGTCGATGCTAGGCACTGTTTATGCTGATTTCATTTATGATACCTCGTTTTTTTAAAAAAGGATACAAAAATCTCACTAAGTTATGAAAGCAGTTTCTTCAGTTTCATGTATTTTGTTTTCATGCATTCATACCGCATCCATATGATATATTGCTACCTGAGGCACTGACACGGGCACATGGGATTACACTTGGGTTAGATATTTACCCTAGCCATTGTTATAGGCTGCAGGTTTTATGTTTGAGGATTATATATTATGATCGTATGACCTAGGATTACGTCATACATGTGATTCCTGTTCGTAGATGTATTCTATTCACGAGTTGGCAACCACCCCGTTGTGCCACAGTTCTTGCAGGTTTTACCGTACAGGTTTCATTAAGGCTTTGCTGGCACTGCTTCTTTCGGGTGATTTGATAGTAGGTGGGTTTATTGGTATCGTACCCATCATTATACTTTGTACAATATTATTCAGTTGTATCTAGTAAATTCCATCAACCAAACATGTATTTATTTCAGAGATAGAGACCAGTGATGTTTATTCTTTCAACCTTAGAGTCGCGCGTTGTATATTATATTGCTTGTGTGGTTGTGACCGTCGATTGACGAAGAGCTAGCTCCCGCTTGGGGATGCCCTTTTTGTTTGATTTCGTATACTATTCATGTTGTATCTCATTTGGGGGACAGTATTTACAAAGGAGACTCTGCCGAAATTTTCAGAAAATACTTGGCGTTTTTAAAACGCATAATTCGGCTTATGCTATTAAAACTACTTGTTTTAAGTTGGTTTTTCCTTCACTCCACTACTTTTCTTGGTTTGGATTTCTGGGTTTTCGGCTTACTTAGATTACGTACGCCTCGAGACGTTTCGTAGTTTAAGTGCCGGTCATATTCCGTACTTTCGGGACGTGACATAGTATTAGGAGTCGATGCCGCGCTGTGTTCAGTTGAATATCACTAGAAATCCGTGGCCACGGTGGATGAGATTTACTAATAGTTAATCAGTAGTATCTATGTTGGTGATGAGCTTAACTCAGACATGACTTATCGGGTTAGTAGGGGTCTAACGTTATCCACCCCTAGACCCGATATGCGATACTCTTTGATGAAGAGACCGCACTGTACGGAGATTGTTACATTCAGGCTCAGTAGGGTATAGACATACTTGATTGTTGACCCTCCTTTGAACAAGTACCTAGGTAGCCATTTCGTACAGCTAGTGCCGCTGACGTGCTTGTGGTTAAATCTACTACCAGCGTATTGTCGAGTCTTTAAAGTCCCACGCAGAGGGTTTTCCCGGTTCAGGCGATAGATGTAGGAGCCGTACGTTGGTGCGTGCAGGGATCCGATTAAATACGTGTACGGGATACACGGACTTTGATCGGACGGTTGATAATACTAACCGGCTTAGGATTAAGCCGGATTATTAAATCAGGTTTTGATTTAATAATTTATATATATATATATATATATATATATATATATATATATATATATATATATATATTGATATATATATATTGGTATTATTGTTCACTATTTATTTTCTCTTTTTGGTGCTATCCGTATTTTTATACGGATACGCGTATATATAGCGATAGGTATAAAGGGTGAAATATTTCGTATTTATATCGGAATGCATCTTGAAGAATGACACCTCATATTTATTTTTCTATTTAGAAAAATAAATGGAAATGGGGTGGAAAGGAGGTGGCATGATGCATGGTTGTGCTTGTAGAAGGATATGGTTTGGGTTTTTAAATGATAAAATCATTTGGATGCGCCATTCATGCATGGTTGAAAAAGAAAATCCATTCATTTTCTACACTTGAATTATTCATTCCATTATTCTTTCTTCAGATGCTTCATGGCTCAAGACTTAGCCATTTTACCTCTTCTCATTCTTCTTGGTGCTCTCTTGAGCATGGATTTTAGAGAGAAAAATTAGTGGAAAAATTTCTACATCACCCAAAATCCATCCTTAGCAAGTTTGGATCGCCGGTCTGAGGCTTTTACGGTTTCCTTCGGATGGATCTTCTTCGGCGAGGGTGGTCGGCTTTCAAGCGCATTCCTGACGTCTACGAGGTTGGAGGAGTCTTCCACAATTAGGTTGACACGCGTCGATGGTTGTATCTTTATACCTTTGCATATATAGAAGTCTTATACATTCATAAGGCTGTCCCATTTTTTGTATTCCAATGTAGATGGTACGATACCAAATGTGAACGGGGTATAAAGGTCAATGAATACAAACTCACTTTGGTAAACACTAAACGGACAGCCTATGAATACGATAACTTTATCTTTCCATTGATGGCAACACAAATATATTATTCTCGGGATCTGAAGAAGGCTGACTGGAGTGATGTTTGTTGTTGGAAACCAAGAGATTATTATAATGTGCCGACGTTGTGTGACTTTGAAGATAAGAGTGGCGAGGAAAAGGCAATAACACGTCTCAGTCATTCTATTGAACGTACCAACGATCCAAACTATTCTGCGCCGTCCATCAATACGTTAGTAAGACGTGATATCGGCCAAGTGATTGTCACAGATCAAGATTTCGATAATCCACCAACGAATTTTCAGCTAACGCACCGAACAAACGTGCTAGGTAATGAAATTGAACTAAATATTTTAAATTGTATAATGATTATAAGTAAATTTTTAATATTTGATTAAATATGTACAATATGATGGGAGGTTGTGGATCCGGCTCTAGACGTCATAGGAAACGACTTCTAGACGAGATTGACGGGTTGTCAGTAGCTTCAGCAGCGGTAGCAGCAATGCTTACCCTTATCCGCGCCCCACATACTAGCATCCCTCCTGCCGGCGACCTTCCTACCATGGCCCCGTCTATTGGCACCCCTATTACAGGACCCCCACCACCATCAGCAGCCGCAACGCTACAGGACCCACTGCCTACACCAATTAGCAGGGTAGCAGATCATTCTACTCCAGTCACTCCTCCTGCACATGATATATAGTTATCTATTTATTTTTTAGTTTTCTATTAAAATAATTCTATCGAATTCTCTAACAGTTTATTATTTGCAGTCATGTATGGTACTGACGGGACGGGGACTGGCGTCGGTTCTAACGCCACGTCGGGGACGTCAGGTATAATCATTATTGCTTAAATATTTTAAATAAAGATTGTAATTTAAAATTTTCAAATGCTATATACATACTCTGAATATTATAATATTGTATCCGTATATCTATCTTTTTTCAGGCTCCACCAGTGTTTGGATAAGAGGTCCTACTGGGCCTTCCTCCTCCAGACCAGACCCAGGCGCTGCTCCATGGACGCTGGTATGGACCACGTCAGGTGTGCTCGTTGGTGAGTACTCGACCAGGTGGGGGGATTACATGGGAGCGGAGATCTGTATCTACTATAAGTACCCGCTCCATATTAGATGGAGCCCACGCCAAACCGGCTATATTCAACAGTTTTTGCAGCAGCCACGGTATCGCACACCTTTTATATATTTAAATTTAATCGTAGTTATACACACACACACACACACACACTTATTTATTTAATTTTTTGTAATTTCAGAGACATTACAGATTCATCGGTGTTATCGGTGAGGATGACGTTCCTACACCGTTCGATGCACATCGAACCATAAAATGGATCATATCCGAGTGTCAGGTTATCAAGAGGAGACGCCGATGTGAAATAAAAAGAATCATTATATTCCCTGAGCCGTGGCGACTGAGGAGAACCGGAAGGCGGTGATGGAGGCTATTTTTCGGGATGTCCCGAGAGAGAATTGGCCGCTGCTGGTCGAATATTACGAGTGCGATGATATTCAGTTATAAATTTAACTTTTAAGATTATAATAATATAACATGACATATTTTATGATATATAATTTTATTTTCTTTATATTTGCAAGGCGGTGGCGGTTCGCAACAGAGAGAACCGGAATAACGGCGTCAGAGAACGCGCTATCCCGATCCAAGGGAAGCGGTCGCAGGCTAGCGTTCAGCACCAGTTCGTGAGTATTTCGAAATTTAAGAATATATGTTTTCTTTGTCGTAAATTATTTATTAAAATAAATCCTAATTTTATCCCAATAAAAAAAACCCGCAAACTACACTGCTACTAGGGGATAGTCTGCGTTATATATGGGCATGGCCGAGTATATGGTAAGTTTTATATAATCAAGTTGATACTGTATTTAAGTTAACACGTTTATATATATATTCTTCACAGATCCAGTTCTAGGAGAGGACGGATGCCTTAGAACTTGGTCCCGATGACTCGATTACCACCATTGTCTCTGTTCTGAATTCGATATCCAGCGGACATCACGATGGCTATGAGCGCGGGGTTGGTCTCGGGGCCCACCGACATTTTGCTAGGCGTTCGTCCGTCCACGAGTACGCTGTGGCCAAGAAGCGGATAGATGCGGCCGTTGTGTCACAGGAGGAAATTCGTTGGCTCCAAGATCGGGTGGAGGAGCAGAATGTGCGGGCAGATCGAGAAGCTGAGGCAGTTGAATGCGCAGGCCATACGAGATGAGTTTGGAAGTATGTTCATGTCACGGATGATGAAGCTGGATCGTCCCAACGATCATAGATTATTGATTTTTTGATACAAACTTTTGTTTTATTGATTATACTGTTCGGTGTATATATTTTGTTTATAATTGCATTTGATTCTAATCATATTACTTCTTGATTGTTAAAATTGCGTGAGATTTGATCATATTATTATTATCTATTGCTGGTTGTAATTGAAAGTAGCACGCATGGACCGCACAGATTTCAGTTTAAAAAAAAATTGATAATATATTTGGTCACGGTTTTAACCGTGACCAAATATTATATTGTCACGGTTTTAACCGTAACAATAGGATACAGTAAAGATTACCTGCCAGTAGCAGATAATCTTCACTATGGTTTTCCCTTATGCTCACGGTTTAAACCGTGACCATAGGGACTATATAGTCACGGTTACTTACTATAGCAGGTATCTTACATTACAGTTTAACCTTATGGTCACGGTTTAAACCGTGACCCTATATCTCCTATGGTCACGATTTAAACCGTGACAATAAATTGGTTACGGTTATAACCGCGACCATATATATGGACCCCATATAAATTTCATTTAGGTTTTTGAACCGTTTTTGGTAACGCCACGCATATGGTCACGGTTTTAACCGTAACTAAAAAATATATATGGTCACGGTTAAGGGCGTGACTAGATTTCTCATGATGGGGTTTTAGGCGACGGGCGTGACACGGTTTTAACCATGACCAAACGTATCTGTGGTCACAATTAAAACGGTGATCAAATCCCTACTCTGTAGCAGTGATGATTGATTTCGTGTTTTTGTCAAATAAGGTGTATTGTAATAGGGATGTAAGAGGATTTGATATAGAGTGAATATTACACTACATGCATCTCTAGAATTAAGAAAATTCTAGAGATATTTTCTTATTTCTTTTAACTTTTCTATTTATGACTACCTATTTACCAACTCGGCATAGCTCAATTAGTATAACTCTATTCTTCAAGATAAGAAGTTGCCGGTTCGATTCATATTGTCTGTTGTTGTAAAGCATGCGGATAAAAGGGCACAGCGGTTAATAACTTACCCTTGGAATCATTTATGATGGATGTGGGTGGCCCCCCTAAAAAGGAGGCTCAAATCTCATCCTTTTCCTTGTTTTTTTCCCGCATACGATGCAATTATCATGCAATGATTCTGGTGGGTCATGCAACCTCGTTCTATATTTATGATAAGTTGTCGCATCTAATAATTTCGAGTGCCAAAAAATTGGCACTCTTATCTTTATCTCTTGCAAAAGCAATTGGAGGACGACAGTGCCATCTTTGTTGAATCATGACTTCTTGGTTTCATATATAAGGCTTATATTAAGTAATGATAAGTAATAATTAAAGAGAGAGGGTCCTCTCTCTCTATATATATATTTATGTTTTTTTATTTCTCCTAAAAAGAGACTAGGAGCAGAATAAGTTGATATCTTGTATTCAATGTTGTCGTTATGAAGATATATGTTTGGTTGACATAAAAACATGAGATCATGGGACGACTTATAAAACTTAAACCGATTCCTTTAAGTTGACGATGTGGATTTCTTATATGTACGTTGCTTTATTGATAATTTTATCCTTTTATTTTGAATTTGTATAAATTATGAATCATAAAGAAGTAGATAAAATATGGTGGACAGAAAAAAACCCGTATTTCACTCAGGTCATCCAAATCATCCTATCTCATTGTCCTCCAAAAAGGAAAATGCCCATCTATCCGAAATTCGTCCATCACCATCCAATAAACTATCACTTGTTTTTCTTGTTCCTTATTCCTTATGCTTCATTTCAAGTTCCCACCAAACCAAAAAAAAATCAAATTAAATCAAATTTTAGAAACATGCATGTCAGGTAAGATCCATATCATCCTTTGAAACTTTTCTCCGGTAAAACCAGGTACTTGAAATGCCGGATTAATTTCATGCCAAACAATCACCCAACAACTGAGCTAGCTAGCCGCCCGTTGGTCTAGTCAAAACCGATGTCTCCAATTATATTCTATAATAAAATAAAGTACACATCAAATAGCCCTCTTCAAAATTTGAAAGAGAGATTTAAATTCCTTCTTCTCTTTATGTACACATATGAAGCACCAAACAAATACCTTCATCCTCAATTGATCATCATCATCATCAAACATCAAACATGAAGAAGAAGATGAACTCTCCTCTCATTCTCTTCTCTCTCCTGATCATCTTGTCATTTCTCCTCGCTGCTTCCTCAACCAAGTGCCACAAATATGACAGGAACGCCCTCCTCTCAATAAAATCCGCCATGGGCGACCCCTACGTCACCATAGAGTGGGGCCAATCCCCAGACTGCTGCGGCTGGTACGGCGTCGAGTGCAACTCGCAGGGCCATGTAACCGTTTTAGCCGTCCTTCACGACACCGTCAACGGCACGGTGTACGGCCAGATCTCTCCTTCCATAGGCGACCTCCCTTATCTAACCTCCCTCATTTTCCACAAGCTCATCAACCTCACCGGCACTATCCCATCCACCATCACCAAACTAACCAAGCTCACTTCCCTCACGCTCGACTGGAACGCCCTTACGGGCCCCGTCCCCGCCTTCCTCTCTCAGCTCCCTTCCTTGGATTACTTAAACCTCGCGTTTAATCAGTTTACCGGTTCGATCCCTGCAACGTTAGGCTCGCTTCCGTTGTTGGGTTATATAAACTTGTCACGTAACAGACTCTCCGGGCCCATACCCGACTCGCTCGGTGGATCCCCTTCTCAATACCTATACCTGTCACATAACAATTTGTCCGGTCCCATTCCCGAGTCGTTCGGTAATGCTAAGTTTGAGGTCATAGACCTGTCGCAAAACAAGCTGACAGGAGATGCTTCGATTCTGTTTGGGGTGGACAAGCCCTTGCAGAGATTGGATCTGTCGAGAAACTCGTTTGAGTTTGATTTGACGAACGTCAAGCTGCCCAAAGTTATGGTGGCGCTTGATCTGAACCATAATTTGATCTACGGTTCGATCCCGGCTGAATTCACCAAGCCATTCTGGCAGGTTCTGAATGTGACTTATAATAGGCTTTGCGGTGAGCTTCCTCGGCCTCACTGCCCGTCTCCGAGCCATCTGACAGGCCGAGCTTCCTTGGCCTTACTGCTCGTCTCCGAGCAATCTGACAGGCCGAGCTTTCTTGGCTTCCCCGATCAACTAAGAGAGTAGAACCCAAGCTCCCCCTCAACAGCTCTGCGTATCTCGTCTGGGCGAGATATCCGCCTCCCCACGTTCCGCGTCCCACACTAGCGTGTCCCCCATTAATGGGCGTATCCCGCCATTAATGCGAGTATAATGCAGGGACGTAACTGACGGCAACGATCTTGCGCCCGCTCGCTCCACGCGACCACTATATAAACCCCTCTCTCAGACGACTCGAAATCATTTCCAATACGCCGTTACTCTGCACTTATTCCCCGGCACTAACTTGATCGTCGGAGGGTCCTACGGTGGTCACCCATCCCGGAACTTCTTTTGTAGATAGCTCGACGTCAACGCCAATCCATTGAGATCTACACACTCAACAACCCCCAAACTAAATCTCAACCGTCAAAGATCGCTATCACAGGATCAACGGAGGACAACATGTGAAGGAGATCACAGCCTCCATCAGTTGGCGCCGTCTGTGGGAACCCGCTTCAGAAGGTTCTCCACCCCTAAAGTTGATCTTCCGCCCTCGACCCAATGGCGAGCGACAACCGCGACGATCCAAATACGAGCCTCCACAACGGAGGCGAGAGCGGCTCGTCTCCTCCTCCTAACATGATCAACGCCTTAACCGCTCGGATAAACAGGCTCACATCGCTGGTGGATGCCCTCGTCCGTGTTCAAGCGGCGGGCCCTACCCACCAGACCGCCGTTCCCTCTTTCCGGAATAACGACGCCCGCAGAAAGACGGATGGGCATGCTCAAGCTCTTGATCTCACTCGTGCTCATCCTAGCATCACCGAGCGCCGGCGTGCCGACTCCGGCCACCGTAAACCGCATGCGGCGATTGATTCCATGACCCGTTGGGTGCCGGATGGCTCTACGCCCCGATCTAAGGGAAGACAGAGCCGTCGCTCCGATGCCGGCCGTGCGTTCTTTCCCCCTGAGGAGGTGTCAGTCAGCTCGCCTGCTTCCAGGCATGACCGTCGCCCCCACGCTCGCCGGGGCCGCGCGAACAGCGAACGCCGAGACCACTCGAGGAGGGCCTCGCCCGAGAACTTGAGAAATTTGATAGAACGGAATCGGAGCCACACCATCGCGCAGACCCAGAGCGGAGGTAGCCATCACTCCGACTATGCAGAATCATCGGGGTACCACCTCCAACTTGAAGCCCTCGAAAAGAAAATTGAAGGCATACGACGGGATGGCCATGCGTCCGGTGAAGGGGCTAGGTACTCCGCCGATTCATTAACAAAGCCCTTTACAGAAGAGCTGCTAGCCAAGCACGTCTCGTCCAGGAACAAGCCGCCAAAAGTGGTCCTCTTCGACGGGAAATCCGACCCGAAGGACCACCTAGACGCATTTACGGCGGGCATGAGCTTCCATGATAACTCGGACGTGGCACAATGCCGAGCTTTCCCCACCACCCTCATCCGGGCTGGCCGGGACTGGTTCCGAAGACTTACGCTGCGCTCCATCTCGACCTTTAACGAGCTGGCCACCCAATTCCTTGGTCACTTCGTCAGGAATCGACGACAGAAAAGGACGGTCGACTACCTGTTCACCGTCGAGAGCGGAGACAAAGAATCCTTCAAAGA
The DNA here is from genome assembly GCA_030015575.1 of Agapanthus africanus. NCBI lineage: Eukaryota > Viridiplantae > Streptophyta > Magnoliopsida > Asparagales > Amaryllidaceae > Agapanthus > Agapanthus africanus. Next base: position 11,733,175 of record CM057348.1, on the reverse strand, counting down.
ATATGCCACCCGCTTCTACAACGCCCTTCTTGAGGTCCCCGAGCACCGCGATGAAACAGTCACACCGCGCTGAGGTCAGGTCTTAGGCACAAAGAGTGGATCTGCTCTTTTGCATTAGCGCAACTTAAGACCATGGCCGAAGTAAAAGCCTGGACCGAGCGAGAAATCCAACTCGAGTCCGAGGTACCTGCCCCGAGCCGACCAGACAGACAGAAAGAAAAGGGACGGAGAGGAGAAAAAGAAAGTCGATCGTCCGAAACCTTATTCCCCGAGATTTCAGGGGTACACTCCTCTAAACATCTCTCAGACCGAGCTGCTGGAGGAAGCTAAGGGCGAGAGGTTCTTTAAGCTCCCGCCAGTCACCCAAAAGGCAAGCAGGCGTCTCCGCGGCCCATATTGCGCCTTCCACAGGTCGCAAGGTCACCCAACTGAGAACCGCAAACAACTCTGTGACTATATCGAGGAGTTGATCCGCTGAGGCCACCTGGCGAAATACCTGCGGGACAAGCGGCAGGCGGAGCAGGAGAAAAATGACAAAACCCCTCCCGGGGAATTAACGATTGGGCAGGTCATGGTCGTTACCTCGGATCCAGCTCGGAAAAGTAGGAGGGACCGCCACATCCTCCCAATCGAGGTTACAAGCGGTATGCCACATAAGAGGTGCAGGAGGGACGAGCCGATCACTTTCACAGATGAGGACCTCCACGGCATATCGCTCCCTCGCAATGACCCTCTCGTGATAAAGGCCAGAGTCCACCGTTACGAAGTCCAGAGGATATTGGTCGACTCAGGGAGCTCGGCAAATATCCTGCTCCACGACTGTTTTCAGCGTATGGGGCTAGGACCATCTGACCTCCGAGCTACCTCCCATGTCCTCTCTGGGTTCACCAATCTTTCCATCCCTGCCGAAGGATTAGTCACCCTCCTCCTCAACATTGGGGAAGCAGGCAATACGCAAACCATACCAGTGGAATTCATTGTCGCCAACGTCCTTTCATCCTACAACATTCTCCTGGGATGTCCTACCTTAAACGCTCTCCGGGCCCATATCTCGACTTATCACCTGGCGATCATATTCCCTTTGAATCAAGGGGAATAGGCCGGGCCTATGGAGACCAGCAAACCGCTAAGATTTGCCCCGCCTCAACGTCCACCGCCAGAAAGCAGGACAACGATTTTGAGGGCACGCCTGACTTCCAAGGGTCTTTGGATACACGCGACGACCAAAGAGAGGTTAGAGGTGTCCCGGTGGAAGCGTTGGCGGAAGTCCCCCTCGAAGAAGTGGTCGATGGCCGGACATTCCAGATCGGCTCACTCCTGACTAGAGATCACCGAGAAGACCTGATCCGGTTCCTCCGAGATAACTCGGACGTATTCGCTTGGGCGCCGACAGACATGCCCGGAATCGACTCTAGAGTGATCTCCCACAAGTTCGGGGTCGACCCGAAAGCAAAGTCCGTCCGACAAAAGAAGAGAAGCTTTGTGCCGGCCAAGCAAAAGACAATAGAAGACGAAGTGGATTGACTGCTCGCTGCTAACTTTATCAGAAAACTGGACTACTCATATAGGCTAGAGAACGTGGTCATGGTTAAGAAGGCAAAACGGAAATGGCGCATGTGCGCCGATTTCACGGATTTGAACAAGACTTGCTCCAAAGACAACTATCCTCTCTCTCGGATAGACCAGCTGGTAGACAGTTCGGCCGGCCACAAATTATTGAGCTTCATGGACTCTTTCTCCAGTTACAATCAGATCAGGATGAACCCGGCCAACGAAAAACTTACCACCTTCATGTAACATTTCAGAAAAATAAAATATTATTTTTGGGAATTTTTATAATTAAATAATATTATATTGAATATTTTAATAAGGCGGTATAATTAAATACCGATAAATTGGGAAAAATTTGGAAAATTATGGAAATTACTGAAAAGAGGGTGTTTTATGTGATTTATGCAAATTATGAAATTTTATGATTTATTATACACTAATTTAGTGCTAATCGCGATTAAATATCGCTAATCGCGCATTAAGCTTGTTTTGTGCAAAACATGCACCGTGTCGTATTTTACACTTGTGTTACATTTTATAACCATGGTTTCATTTGGGATTTATGTGTTGGTTTTAAGAACGAAATGGAAAAAGAAAATAGAAGAAAAGGAAAGGAAAGAATAGAAAAGAATAGAATATGAAGCATGAGCAAGGGAGAGAGAGGTAAGGGTCAACCTTGGTCATAACACTTTGTCCCCCATCATCATCTTCATCTTTTTCTTCTCCCTCTTCAGCTCCATGGCAGCACCTCACTCTCCCTCCACTTCAAACCCTCACTTCATCATCAAAAACACCCCAAAACTCCATCCCCACTTCATTAAAAATGTGCACAAGCTCACAAGCAACACTTTGGACCAAGAAAGTTTGCATTTTAGTGCTCTAGTGGATTCATGAGTGCCAAATGAGGTATTCTCTTAACCTTTAACATAGTATTTCCATTGCTTTTACATTCATGTTGATTAGAACCGATTTAGTGTCGTTTAGTGAGGTTTGGAAATTTCTAGAAAGGATTAGGGTTTGATTTGAATCTAAAGGTGAAATTGAGGCTTAATAGTGACCTTAAACCCCTGTAGGGATTGTAAAATGGACTGAAACCAGAGAATAGAACCCCAAACCCAAACTTAGAAACCCCAACATCGGTAGATTTTATGGAAATTGTGATGTATTTTGGTATCTGCTATCACCCGGGACACCTGAAAAATATTTAGCAAATACAGAGACACAAGCAGGCAAGCTAGAACCTATACCCAAAACCATGGACCCTAACCCCACTGCCAGGCCGCAGATTTATTGTTCCTGGCCGCAATTTGCGGCCAGGGTAGGGTCATTTTAGTCCGTGTTTGTTCTGTGGCTCCTTTATCAGTAAAATAGACCCTCCATATATGCAAAATTGGCTAATTCCACTTAGGGTAAAATTTGGGACCATTTTCATGAGTTTCTGTTTTGATTCAGAGTTATATTTTTCGTATTTGGATTCTGGATTTTAGCAATTATGTTTTACCTCAATCACTTGACGTTTGTACTACGATATCGAGGATTGTTTAGTGGTTTGAAAGACGTAGTCCATAGGTTCTAACTTATAGGCTTTTAGCGTGTCGTTTTGGTTTTGAATTGGGTTTTAATGCGACACGATACGTTATGATGTGTAGGTACCCTACGAGGACTTCGAGACGACAAGCAAGCGCGTGGCGACGTCGGCAACGGCAAGCGAAGAGCAAGATGAGTAGATTATATCTACAGGGGAAGTCGGGTGGATGGCGTATAGCACCCCTGCAGTTCGTAGTATAGTGTATGGATATTTTTATGTGTTATTGTGAGGTTGTGATTATCTAGATAGACTTCGGGAGTCATGGATAACCTGTATACATATCCATGCCTATGTATAATACAACTAGATAGCATGTTCCACTAATATAGAAGTAATATGATATAATGATGTTCCGGCATACAACTAGATATGCGATTGTCAGTACGGATACGAACGAATATCGAAAAACGGTAAATCTATAAAATTTGATGCATGATTAAAACACATGTATTAGTTTTATTCATATATAAATAGATATATTAACATAGCATGTTGCAAGATAAACTTACCTGATCGGATCTTACGACGGGGTATGTACGTCACGTTCGACGTCGGATAAATATCGCGATGCAACCACGCGCGTGCAGGACTGGACCTGGCTAATCAAAGACGTGACCATACTGGACAACGATGATGACTGGGTCGTCCGGATCGTCGACGACGTGCGCGACTCCGGCGAGACGGCCAAAACCGATCAAGAAAGCAAGAAAGAAAGAAAAGAGATGAGAAGAAAGAAAGAAAAGAGAAGAAGAGGAAGAAGAGGAATGGGCTGGCTATTGGCTCTGGGGCTGAGGACACGAGGCGACGGTGACGATGGGCAGCTGTCGACGGCGAGGGAGCTGCCGTCGCCCGTGGTTTTCTTGGGTCGTTATTGGAGTCAGGGTTGCAGTGGCGGCCAAAGGTGATGGTGGTGGTGGTTTATGGTGTCGGGGAGAGGAGAGAGGTGAGGAGAAGGTGGCTTGATCGGCGACTAGGTGCGGGTGGCGTCGGGACTGTGCAGGGATAGTCGGGGATTTCTTAGGTTGCAGGTTGGGGTTCTTCGGGGTTCTTTGGTTCTCGAGTGAAGGAGGAGAGGGATGAGAGGAGGTGATGGAGGTGGTGTGGTAATGAGGGTGACGGGGTAAGGTCGATGAGGGTGTCGACGGAGATGTGAGGAAGCGGCTAGGGTTTTTAAGTTTCTTGGGTTGCTGGGTTTGGTCGAGGGTAATCAGTCCAGCTTTCAGTGTCTGTCCAACCAGAGCGAAAAGAAAGAATCTTTTGTACGAAATTGGCTTGATGAGCGAGAATCCCCTGACCTTCTTCCCGTCATCGTCGGATTTTTAAATTGGTAAAGACTCACCCCTTGTTTAAGTTAGAATGAATCCCCGGGACCCCTGGAGATCAATTTCCAAGACTTGCCGTAACCCAATGAAAAGCATCCAGTTCGGGATAGAAACTATGCCATCCTCTACCCAACGGATTTTTCTTTCTGGAAAATCTTCGAAGAAGATAAAGGTTGCAAGGAGATGCTTGATTTTGCAATAAACCCACAGAGAGCCTATCCTACCAGGTATTCGTCCCATAGAATTAGGCCCATCTTTGCTCTTCTTCTATTATTCACCCTTCAGTGGGGGTGAAGCCGGGTCAGAGTCGTTGTCACGCCTCGCTTCCCAAAATACGGAATACGAGGGGTTGACAAGGCCAGCCATGCTCCTACGGTCAAGGAAATATCCTGCGGTAGTCACATTTCGGCTTCTAGCTTTACGTGGTAATCAGTAAACAACGCACAGATAATGAGAAATGCAGTAACTGAAACAATACAAATGCAAAGAACTGACCTGATGGAAGTAAAAAGAGTATAGCTCTGGATAGCTGATCAAGATGTACGCGATGCACGTCTGGTCCTGATCCCGGCTAGATCCACTCCTCACACTGAGCATGCATACTCAGATCATCAGAGCAACACAATAGCAATATAATATATAGATGCAAGTGGCAACTTGAACAGTGATGATAGATATATATAACAGTAAATCAAGACGGTATAGATATGAACATGCAGTAACCAATGAAGTGTCCAATAGATCAGGTGAACGGTAAAGCAGTAAAATAGTATGCCAGGTATGTCAACACAGTAAGTAATGTATATCAATGCCATTATCCCTATCAGTCTCTAAGTCTCACTGTACAAGTCACTAAGCCTATCGTCAGTCCAAGTGTGAGAGTCAACCACTCGCGAGTGTCCTCCACCCAAGGGTAGGACCCAAGGGCAAGGGACCACGGGCCCAAAAATATAACTCACGGTAATAATCATGTACCATGTAAATCTCCATATATCTCCATATATATATATATAAGCCGGCATGGGACTCCCGAAATTCTGTTGAACTCACACTCAAACTACCCCACACCCCGTGGTCTACATCAAACGCCAACCATAACCTCAAATACCGGTCGGTCCATGACAAGTCTGCGCGACAACTGGAGACAGGATCATCAAGCACGTCCCGACTAATACCCAAGATAAATGGCAGTGTCTGGTGCCTTATCTGTGACACCCATGCAAGAGCTTCCATAAGTATCTCATACCACTTATAGTCACACTTACACGCGTCCCACAGACGTCGACAATACAATAGAATAATAGGGTTCACTGATTGTGTACAAGTACGTGTCACTTTCACTTATCCACTCATGCACGAACACTAACGTACTTGACACAATCACCACTAATACCTAACACTGGGTAATGCACATGATCACTAGGTTATCAATGAAGTGACATATGTATGATATGATGAGGAAACGGTATGTAAAGCATGATTAAGATGTCATAAATCAATATTCTACCACTTGCATAATTTATCATAAATAATATATGCCAAAATTTAGCGAAACAATGAACAGGGGATAAGTAGTATGTTTGATTATCTATCCAGCGAATTTAGTTTCACATCAATCGGGTTTCAGGATCAATAGATATGGCCATTTCATTTTAAATGTTCACTGCTGGAAATCCGGTTTCTGAATCGGAAGTCCGTTTCGAAACGCATTTTAATCCAAGTTGGGATCAAATTTTAGCGACGCTATGGTTGAATGAAATCTAGGTTTTTCAATAATTTTTTCAACGCAACAGACGGATTCTCAATCGCGTTTGTACGTCATGAGTTATACACTGTTCAATACTAGTATGTCAATTCTGATTCTGTTGGGACTGTTATACGTCCCCATCTTTTAAATTACAGATTAAATAGCAAAAGACGATGAAACAGAATGAAACCACTTGTGTTATCTAGATAATAGTTTCACCTCTAATAAAATGCAGAGTTCTGCAACATACGACTTCAGAAAACAAGGTGGTACACACTACGACCCAGCAAACAGTAACCAGAGCCGTTCTGGACTGCAGTCCAGAGTCGCACTCCGATCCAAATATCGTCACAATTTCAGTACAGAAACCATTATAAACTTACATAGGGTTATAGTTCGTCGAGTCGGATTCGATTTAAGCCCTCGAACACATCATTCCAGTATGTACATAATTTATGGTGATTTTAACAATTTTCAGATACGTGAAATTTCCAGTTTTACAGGTATATTTGGGGGTAATCGTTTTAGTCATTAACAGTCGTATTTTCCAGTGAAATTTATACAAAGTACTCATCACTACATGGGCCAACATAAACAATCCAATTCCGTCAATTTGGGTGAGTATTTTCATTGGGATCATGTATCGAACAGGTATGTCGTTTAATTTTATCGGGAATTGTAAATTCATAACTTATACTTTTGAATTTATAACACGAGTAGATTAGCATGTAAGCAAGTAATTGAACTTGCCTGACAATGAATTGATGGCACGGAAGCGAAGGCAGTGGTGACACGGCACGGGCACGGAGTAGCAACAACACGACGAGTCTCGGCTAGGCTTGGGCTTGGCTCGAGTTTGGTGACGAGGCTGTTGCGGTGAGCTGACTGGGGTGCCAATGGAAAGACGTCGCCGGTGAGGTGGCTGCGGTGGGAGGTCTGCCGGTGTGGTGATCGACGACGGTCGGCGGCGCACCGGCGATGGCAGCAGTGGGCTGATGGAGTGTTATCGAAGGTGGAGGGTGAAGAGAAGTGGTCGAAGGTGGCTCTGGGGGTGTCGCCGGTGACGTGGATGGCCGGCGGTTAGCGCGGCTGCTTAGGCGGCGTAGGGTGGTTCCGAGTTGGTGTCTCGGTGCTAGAGGCGGCGGCTTGTCGGCGGCGGCATGCAGCAGGTGGCCGGAGCAGGGGTGTCGGGGGAGTTGGAGCGAGGGGTGCTCGGTGGGTTTTGAAGGTGGGGTCAATGGAAGACGATGATGATGATGGGAGGTTGTAGAGGAGAGGGGTAGGAGGCCGGAGGCTTGTTGTGACGGTGGCTGGAGCTGGCAACGATGGAGCGGTCGGCTGTTAGGGTTGGGTCGAGGGAGAGGAAGTGGGGAGCTCGGGTGAAGAAGACGAGGATGAAGAGCTCGGGTGAAGAAGCGGCTCGTCAGTGATGATGGGGTCGGCCGGCGGCGGGGTCGATGCTCGATGGATTAAAGAGAGCAGAGAATGAGAGAGGGAAACAGAGAGAGTGGGGAGAGGGAGAGAGAAGTGGGTTCGAGGGTGTGAGGGAGAAGGAGGAGCGAACCGTTGGGGAGCGGGTCGTAGGGGAAACGCGCGCGTCGTGGGCGCGAGAAGCGGGGCACGGCGCGAGCGTGGGCATGGGCGTCGTGGCCGCGAGCGTTGGCGACGGGGGTGGAGGCGCAGTAAAGAGCGAGAAAGGCGCAACGGGAGGGAAGATGAGGGGTTAAAGGAGTGGGTCGGGTCAGGTTAGGATGAGCGGGCTGCTGAGGAGAATGGGCCGGGCCGGGGTTTTATTAAGGATGTAAATTTTCTTAAAGAAAAAGGGAATGGGCTGGGCTCACTTAAATTAGAATGGGAAAAAGAAAACGGCTGGGCCAGAGGAAAATAAAAATGGGGAATTTGGGAATGGGTCGGGGGTTCTTTTGTGTTTTAATTAATCTAAAAATTTCCATTGGGCTGAGAATTTCAGTGCTGGGTTTTGGGGTTAAATAAACATTTTGGGATTAAATTGTTGGGCTGAAGGGGAAAAAAATAGGGTTTTGGGTTTAATAAAAAGGAAAACGGACTGGGCTGGGAATTTAAGAAATAATTAAAATGAAATGAAGTATCTGGGCCAGCTTGGGAATAAGGGAAAAAGAAAAGGAAAGATTTGGGGTTTGGTGTTTAATGGGATTTAAATAAATAAATAATTATAAGTAAAATAAATAAATTTTTATAGGCGAATAAGAAATACAGATATTGGTATAAAAAGGGGTTGGGTATTACATCATACCACCCTTACAAAAATTTCGTCCTCGAAATTTAAAATAACGATAAGCTACAAAATAATACGCGAAAAGTTACCACATCGAACACTAATACATAGTGATTTACTTAAAACGGATCGATAAAATTTTGAAGGTATATATATGTAGGAACAACATACAAAAGAATAGGTCTAAATAAGTATAAGGCAGGAACAACTATAAGGGCAAACTACATGTATACGAGAATATAAATAACAATAACGAACAATAATATTCGAGGCGTGTTCGATAAAATCGAAACCCAAATATGTGCACATATAAGTATATCAAAAGTAGCACTTTAGAAATAATAAGTGTATGGCATAATCATAATGAAGCAGTAAAGGAATTGTCGGTGGTTCAAAACAATTTTAGAATAACGTATCAACCAAACCATTTTAACATAACTTAGGAAACCATATGGTGAAAATAAGAAGCATAGCACCAATAATAATCTGTGTAATACATATGGTCGCGCTACTGAAAAATGAGAATGATAGTAGTGTACTTAAAATACATAAAACGGAGTAGTCAATAACACGCACTCTTCGATAAATACAAAATAATGAAAACTAAATTTTTGAATAATGATGTCCCTAAATATAGTTTGGGTAACAGGGAAAAGCACAAATATATATAGGGCTAGCTAGAGTAGGGATTACAATGGAGTACGGCTCATACAAAAGGTCGGAGTGTGACGGCTTTAGACTGAAGGTCAAAGAGATTGGGGTCGGGTCAGCACAGAAAGTAAGGGTGAGCAGCAAAGGAGTACAACGGGAAAAATGTATGGGGAGGATAACGGTCGATACATCATGTGAATCAAAAAATCCAAAGGGTCAGCTAACTCTGAAATTTTACTATCAATTTCCCCTCCCAGAAGGATCTCAAACGAGACATATACAAAGGATGAAGGGTGGCCCATTCAAAAGATCAGGGTGCGGTACTTGTTAATCTAAGTGAGGGTCGAAACAGCACAAGGTATAGGGGAAAAGTCAAAGCATCAAGTGAACCAGTAATCAAAAGATTTGCGAACTCAGAAAGTTTATTTCATTCTAGAAAATTCGAAACAAAGCGCCCTCGAAAAGTAACAGATGGACCTAAACTATACATAGATTTATTTGGCTAGAGAAGACAACATTTAAAAATTCCGTCAGTCGCGGTTGTGGAGGTTCAGCAGGTTGCGGTAGGCTCGTGCGCTCAGGTAGGGGCTTCCATTTCCATAGCGCCTCACAGGGACCGCCATTGGGAGTTCTTCCACCGCAGGGTCTTGTTTTTCTGGTCCTTCTTCCTCGGCTGGAGCTTCTTCATCGAGGTCTGCTTCCATGTGATTCTCTTCTTCTAGATCCTCTTCCATGGGATTTTCCTCCATTGGATTTTCTTCTATCGGGCCTTCCTCGGGATCTTCCTCTATTGGGTTCTCTTCAGGGTCTCCTTCCTCTTCGTCGGAATCGTCTATCATGTCAACCTCTGGGGCGGCGGCTCCTTCGTCCTCAGAATCGCTGTTTCCGAAAATGACCTGGGGACCGTTGATCTCATCGTCAGAACTCACCGGCATGCGGTCTATGGAAACGTATGACTGTGCATCCTCATCTAGATGTGGCGCTGCTTCAGGGTGGGCCATGGCCTGAAAAGAAAGAGTCATGATTAAACAGTGGAACACATCAAGGAAAATAGCTAAGGGTACGGAGTACAGGAAAATATGCGGTGGGCAGGAACTGAAAATCAAAATTAAAAATGCTGTGGTAATGAATAGTATAAATAAGGGGGAAAACAATAGAATGATACATACATTACGATTCAAAGTTTTATTGCATTCAACTAAAAGTTCGACGGATACAAGATTTCAAACGAAAGGAAATTTTTACAAAAGGGGTAACAGCATTATTATTGAAAGCAGAAAACATAATAACTCTTCTTTGATTTCTGGACCGCTGCAATCTCGTCACACGGGTTGAATCCTAAGCTGGGTCCGCACTATCCTCGAAGCTCGATCCACAAAATATCCATCAATTAGCAGGAGTGGGGAGTGTGGGCGAACTGCCTCCTTGTAGCTCCTTCCTATTAGGGCAACCGTTGATAAGATGTTCGTTGGATCCGCAAATCAGGCATTTCCCCTGGGCGCGGCGACAATCCCTCTGAAGATGTCCTGGCCTCCTGCAATACCCACAACATTGGGTCTTCTGCTGCTTCTGTCTCGAGGGAACAAATGGGCGCTTCATCTTCTTCTCTTTTCCTCGTCTATCAGGGATCCCTTTACGATTTGAGACTCCCGCTGGTGCCTGATTCACCTGCCTTCTCAGTCCTTCAGCTAACAAGTCGTTTGTTCGTTCCTGGGCTTCCTTCAGACCTTGTAGTACACTCAGAATCTCAACGGTCTGATTCTGGGGAGTGGAGATTGAAGAAGAGTCGTTGGAGGACATGATCCTGAAAAAATAATTTTGAGGACGATATAAAGCACAAGCTATAAGAATTAAAATATAATATGGATTGGGCAAAGAATCAAGAACATCGGGTGTGATGAAATTCATTACAAGTGAAAATCAACTGTAGGGCTCTAAGTCACTTAAACCGAGTACAGTATTGTAACTATGAGGTAGTTCACAATTACAACCACGTCACTATGCCAAGTCGCCCGAAACCTTAGTGGATGGATAACAGAATACACAATGTGAATAAGGATTAAGAATAACAAGTTTACAATCTAGACCGAGGGATATCTTAGATTGTCAAGCTCTACACGGAAAACTGTAATCCCAATCGAAGCAAAACCTGGCTCTGATACCAACAAAACCATGTCACGCCCCGCTTTCCAAAATATGGAATACGAGGGGTTGACAAGGCCAGCCGTGCTCCTACGGTCAAGGAAATATCCTGCCGTAGTCACACTTCGGCTTCTAGCTTTACGTGGTAATCAGTAAACAACGCACAGGTAATGAGAAATGCAGTACCTGAAACAATACAAATGCAAAGAACTGACCTGATGGAAGTAAAAAGAGTATAGCTCTGGATAGCTGATCAAGATGTACGCAATGCACGTCTGGTCCTGATCCTGGCTAGATCCACTCCTCACACTGAGCATGCATACTCAGGTCGTCAGAGCGACACAATAGCAATATAATATATAGATGCAAGTGGCAACTCGAACAGTGATAATAGATATATATAACAGTAAATCAAGACGGTATAGATATGAACATGCAGTAACCAATGAAGTGTCTAATAGATCAGGTGAACGGTAAAGCAGTAAAATAGTATGCCAGGTATGTCAACACAGTAAGTAATGTATATCAATGCCATTATCCCTATCAGTCTCTAAGTCTCACTGTACAGGTCACTAAGCCTATCGTCAGTCCAAGTGTGAGAGTCAACCACTCGCGAGTGTCCTCCACCCAAGGGTAGGACCCAAGGGCAAGGGACCACGGGCCCAAAAATATAACTCACGGTAATAATCATGTAGCCTGTAAATCTCCATATATCTCCATATATATATAAGCCGGTATGGGACTCCCGAGATTCTGTTGAACTCACACTCAAACTACCCCACACCCCGTGGTCTACATCAAACGCCAACCATAACCTCAAATACCGGTCGATCCATAACAAGTCTGCACGAGAACTGGAGACAGGATCTCTATCAAGCACGTCCCGACTAATACCCAAGATAAATGGCAGTGTCTGGTGCCTTATCTGTGACACCCATGCAAGAGATTCCATAAGTGTTCCCTACCACTTATAGTCACACTTACACGCGTCCCACAGACGTCGACAATGCAATATAATAATAGGGTTCACTGATTGTGTACAAGTACGTGTCACTTTCACTTATCCACTCATGCACGAACACTAACGTACTTGCTACAATCACCACTAATACCTAACACTGGGTAATGCACATGATCACTAGGTTATCAATGCAGTGACATATGTATGATATGATGAGGAAACAGTATGTAAAGCATGATTAAGATGTCATAAATCAGTATTCTACCACTTACATAATTTATCATAAATAATATATGCCAAAATTTAGCGAAACAATGAACAGGGGATAAGTAGTATGTGTGATTATCTATCCAGCAAATTCAGTTTCACGTCAATCGGGTTTCAGGATCAATAGATATGGCCATTTCATTTTAAACGTTCACTGCTGGAAATCCGGTTTCTGAATCGGAAGTCCGTTTCGCAACGCATTTTAATCCCAGTTGGGATCAGATTTTAGCGACGCTATAGTTGAATGAAATATAGGGTTTTCAATAAGGTTTTCAACGCAATAGATGGATTCTCAATCGAGTCTGTACGTCAGGAGTTATCACTGTTCAATACTAGTATGTCAATTCTAATTCTGTTGGGACTGTTATACGTCCCCATCTTTTAAATTACAGATTAAATAGCAAAAGACGATGAAACAGAATGAAACCACTTGTGTTATCTAGCTAACAGTTTCACCTCTAATAAAATGTAGAGTTCCGCAACATACGAGTTCAGAAAACAAGGTGGTACACACTACGAGCCAGCAAACAGTAACCAGAGCCGCTCTGGACTGCAGTCCAGAGTCGCACTCCGATCCAAATATCGTCACAATTTCAGTATAGAAACCATTAGAAAATTACATAGGGTTATAGTTCGTCGAGTCGTCTTCGATTTAAGCCCTCGAACACATCATTCCAGTATGCAAATAATTTATGGTGATTTTAACAATTTTTAGATACGTGAAATTTCCAGTTTTACAGGTATATTTGGGGGTAATCGTTTTAGTCATTAACAGTCATATTTTCCAGTGAAATTTATACAAAGTACTCATCACTACATGGGCCAACATAAACAATCCAATTCTGTCAATTTGGGTGAGTATTTTCATTGGGATCATGTATCGAACAGGTATGTCGTTTAATTTTATCGGGAATTGTAAATTCATAACTTATACTTTTGAATTTGTAACACGAGTAGATTAGCATGTAAGCAAGTAATTGAACTTGCCTGACAATGAATTAATGGCACGGCAGCGAAGGCAGTGGTGACACGACATGGGCACGGAGTAGCAACAACACGACGAGTCTCGGCTAGGCTTGGGCTTGGCTCGAGCTTGGTGACGGGGCTGTTGCGGTGAGCTGACTGGGGTGCCGATGGAAAGACGTCGCCGGTGAGGTGGCTGCGGTGGGAGGTCTGCCGACGTGGTGATCGACGACGGTCGGCGGCGCTCCGGCGATGGCAGCAGTGGGCTGATGGAGTGTTGTCGAAGGTGGAGGGTGAAGAGAAGTGGTCGAAGGTGGCTCTGGGGGTGTCGCCGGTGACGTGGGTGGACGGCGGTTAGCGCGGCTGCTTAGGCGGCGTAGGGTGGTTCCGAGTTGGTGTCTCGGTGCTAGAGGCGGCGGATTTTCGGCGACAGCGTGCAGCAGGTGGCCGAAGCAGGGGTGTCGGGGGAGTTGGAGCGAGGGGTGTTCAGTGGGTTTTGAAGGTGGGGTCAATGGAAGACGATGATGATGATGGGTGGTTGTAGAGGAGAGGGGTAGGAGGCCGGAGGCTTGTTGTGACGGTGGCCGGAGCTGGCAACGATGGAGCGGTCGGCTGTTAGGGTTGGGTCGAGGGAGAGGAAGTGGGGAGCTCGGGTGAAGAAGACGAGGATGAAGAGCTCGGGTGAAGAAGCGGCTCGTCGGTGATGATGGGGTCGGCCGGCGGCGGGGTCGATGCTCGATGGATTAAAGAGAGCAGAGAATGAGAGAGGGAAACAGAGAGAGTGGGGAGAGGGAGAGAGAAGTGGGTTCGAGGGTGTGTGGGAGAAGGAGGAGCGAACCGTTGGGGAGCGGGTCGTAGGGGAAACGCGCGCGTCGTGGACGCGAGGAGCGGGGCACGGCGCGAGCGTGGGCGTGGACGTCGTGGCCGCAAGCGTTGGCGACGGGGGTGGAGGCACAGTAAAGAGTGGAAAAGGCGCAACGGGAGGGAAGATGAGGGGTTAAAGGAATGGGTCGGGTCGGGTTAGGGTGAGCGGGCTGCTGAGGAAAATGGGACGGGCCGGGGTTTTATTAAGGAGGTAAATTTTTTTAAAGAAAAAGGGAATGGGCTGGGCTCACTTAAATTAGAATGGGAAAATGAAAACGGCTGGGCCGGAGGAAAATAAAAATGGGGAATTTGGGAATGGGCTGGGGGTTCTTTTATGTTTTAATTAATCTAAAAATTTCCATTGCGCTGAGGATTTCAGTGCTGGGTTTTAGGGTTAAATAAACAATTTGGGATTAAATTGTTGGGCTGAAGGGAAAAAATAGGGTTTTGGGTTTAATAAAAAGGAAAACGGGCTGGGCTGGGAATTTAAGAAATAATTAAAATGAAATGAAGTATCTGGGCTGGCTTGGGAATAAGGGAAAAAGAAAAGGAAAGATTTGGGGTTTGGTGTTTAATGGGATTTAAATAAATAAATAATTATAAGTAAAATAAATAAATTTTTATAGGCGAAAGAGAAATACAGATATTGGTATAAAAAGGGGCTGGGTATTACAGTCGTAGGCCAATCATCTCTTTTGTCAATGAGTAGTTGTACGGGGTCTACCCGTCGACAAGATCCCTCCGCTCAGCGAAGGAACCCCCCCCCCCCCAAGTGCTTTCTTTCATTGTCTATCTCGCCTAAGGCTTCTGTTTCGGTCGACTCTACGGTTGAAACAGTAGATGGTGCTGCGTCTTTATGGTTCGGCTTTTGATGCCTCCGTTCAAGACTCACACTCCTTGGCGGACTGGAACTTTTTGGAAAACAAAAATGCAAATTTGCAAAGCGATTCTGTGTCAAACGGGGCTTAGATATCAATAATATTTCTCTCCTGTCTCTATGAAATGTTGCATGATGACAAGTCACTTATATGGGCTTCTCTCCGCTGGTAAAAAAAAGTATGGAGTGAAAAAGATACTTTTTGACCAATAGCTACATAAACACAGATTATATTTTTCCCCTTTTGATTGAGAATCGTATCTGTAGCTACAGCTGTTTTGTCAGTCTGTCTTTCCCTAATAATTAATTCTCGCTGACTGCGTCCTATAGGGATCATTGAATCAATAGCAATAAGCCATGTTTGAAGAGGCTCATATACGGAGCGCCTCGAAATAATACCTGGGGCAGGAGATTCAATTAACTGAGATTCAGAAGCGGACGATAGCCCTTCTTTCATCGATTAGAACTGGAACCAGCTACGCTATAGAAGAAGAAGAAGAAAAGGAAGCTCTTTCGACATGCTAGCGAAAGGTCCTCCTGCCTTGTCCGCTTCACTTGCGATTGATTAAAAAAAGAGGCACTGCTTGCCTTACAGTAGCAGTAGAGCAGTAGATAGCATACCGAAAATTTCAAGTTATAGGCAGTTGTACCTGAGCACCCAAACAGCTTGATTTAGAAACTGGATCGATACAGATCGGACGGAAATGGAACACCAGGTGTACAAGCAGGACTAGGCTTATTGTCCAAAGCACCTGAGGCAGTAGTCAAGGACTTCTCACTGCTCCCTCCTTCTACCAGCATCAATCCCCCCCTCCGATAAGCATTTGTCTTCGCAGGAAAGTAAAAAAGAAATCCCTGAATTGCAGCTGAGCCCGAATCCAGATCATCACTAGAAAACGCAGTGCAGCTCCTCCCTTGACGGGCACTCCAGGACCCGCCAACGCTCGTGAAAACCCAGGGCTAAGAAGGCGCCTCTTAATTTTGGATCCAATTCGGGATTTTCCTTGGGAGGTATCGGGAAGGACTTTTTGACAAATGACATATTTGCGCTCATTCTAGCAAAGAGCGTATTATTGCAGGGGATAGCATCACAGCACATTCTTCCTGGTAGAGGCTGGGGCTAAGGGGAAAGCAGAGTGCCGGGGATTAACCCCTTCCCTCACTCCACTCGTTCCAGCAACTCTTTCTTTACTCAATCAAATGTCATCTTAACTCGTTCCCCGTTCCGCTCGCGAAGCTCCACTCAATCTTAGTTTTTAAAGCTCGTGTCGGGGAATTCACCTCACTTCACTTTGCGGCCTTGTCAAAATCGCTTTAAGTACCGTTTTAATGATACTTCTTTATCTTTTGAGTTTTTCTGCCGGATCGTTCGTTCAAGATCTTTGGTCTTCGCCACCTCTTTCTGGTGTGCCGAGCTACACGGATGAACATGCCAATCCCAGGAACTTCACAGTGGCAAAACTGCTGCACACCCTTGAGTACCGGAGCTGCTGCAACTTGTCTGCGGAAGAGGAGGCTGCACACCGTCATCAGCATGACTGTGAAATGATGAGGATGTCCTCTCCCCTCTTCTTGCTACAGAGATCAAACCTTTCGGCCTTGAGAAGGAGCCTTTAACTCGAACCACTGACTTTCTTTATCCTTAACCTCATCCAACTCGAGCTCTCAAGCGGATAAGCCATTCCTCCTTTGCCTTGGCGTGATCAGGTCCTGGCCGGAGTCTCTTTCTCCACTCATCTTACCGAGGCATAGCCGACCATAGCAGCGGTGCTCACGGTGTGTCCGTCCGAGCGGGAATAAGCAGCAGTCAGTCGTTCTGCCGGTCAGGAGCAGCCAGGGAGTGAAAAAGACCGGAGAACCGTGGGAAGCTTAGGAAGCGAAGCTTTGTGGTGAGATCCATGAAGGTAACGAGCATCCGCTCTACCTCGAGAAGATCATTTTTGAGGTGTTTGGTCCAGTGAGTGGGAGGGTGCCATCTCTGTACACGAGTAGGGCTAGTTCACTTTCGGTCTTCGGTGCTCCTTTCGATATGGTAATATGGAGAAGACCCTTTCTCGAGTTTGTTAATCGAAGGGAAGTCCGTTTTCAAGAGGGATGATCAACTCCGCAAATATCGATCGAAGAAGAAAGAACTAACTAGAATGGTACCACTTATAGCCCTAAGCGCTCGGCTTTCTGCTTGGATATATCTTTTCTTTCCTCTCAAAACATGTGTTACCTAACTCACTATTTTTTTGCAACTTAGTCTAGTGTATTCTTATCTGAATGTATAAGTGTTTCCATCTTAATATAGAAGTGGGAGGGCTAAGGCGTCTGATTAGAAAGTCTTTGAGATCGAGATAAAAGAAAGGCTACTCCTGATCTTCTCTTGAATAGCCGTATTCGTAGTAAAGTCTCCCAGGGATGAGAAACAATAGCTAGTCCAATAGCCGCGGAGGCGGCCGCAATGGCTATAACAAAGATTGAGAAAATGTCTCCTTTTAATTGGCGACTATCAAATATATAAGAAAATGCTACGAGATTAATATTAACCAGGGTGGTGCCTTACCGCACCGCAGGCATTCGCGCGATCAAACCCATTCCATATCAATTTCAAATTTCTTTCATTTCAGTGACCCAATTTGCCCAAATTCTAAAACCTCTCATGAATCCTCAAGCAAGGCTACCACAAGCTGATAGCTCATGCACTCAATCCCTTAGAAAGGTAAACAAACGATCAATCAATGCCATGTTGAGTGAAGTCTTCGGCACCCCTATCTCGACCCCTAAGCTTGTTTTCTTTTTCAACGTGAGAGAGCGAAAGAGTCACTCTTCTTCGCGAGCGGAACTTAAAGCTCTTTTTTACAGGGCCGGGTATTCGATGAAAAGAGAGAGGTTAGCCTTGAGCCAGTTCAAGTACTGGAATGAGGAGTGCCACATCTCTCGATCTCTATCTTCTTTAGCGGACATCGAGGCTTTAAGACCGGTTGGCGCGTGCCAAAAAAGGGAGACCGGAGACCGCGGTAGAGCATATCACCTTTGCCAACTTTCCGTCTTAGGCAAGAGCTATAGAACTAAAGCACCAACGGCTCCTATTCCGCAAACGCCCGAAATTCATTGCGCGTTAGTACATGCGCATACGTTTTCTTGCTTCGGAGAAAGAAGTTCGTCTTTCAACGGCAAGTAATAAATAGACAGCTTTCGGCTTCAAATGCAGAAGCTCCTGACTCGAGGAAAGGTTCATCAACCGATTTTGTGCCATCCCTTAGTGGACTGATTCAACCTTGTAGCATATCTTGCAACCCTTAGACCGGTCTCCCCTCATTCATGCCTTCCTTCAAGGCCTATTTGATATCCTTGTTCCAGGAATCAGTCCAGATGTACATCATGAAAAAAATTTGATTTAATTTATCCAAATCAAATTTTCAGTGGTCGTGAAGAACCAAGTGTGGTCTCTCGCTCGGATTCGCCATGAGTCAAAGATACCCTCAGAAGGAGAGGAGAAGGGAGAAGTGGAGGAGGTGGAGTAGACGAGGTTGTGATGAAGATGAGGTTGGGAGATCGGCGGCGAAGGCAAGGGACGGCTAGAGTTTTGGATTCAAGTTTGGGTTTCTTACGGGAGGCAGAAGTAGAGGAAGAAGAGAGAAAGGGGTGTGTAAATATCATATATAAGGTTTTGTAATAATATAAATTATATATATATATATATGAGAGAGAAAGGGAGAGAGGCGGAGTGAAAGAAAGGAGAGAAAGAAAGACGGTGGGAAATAATATATTTAGCTTTAAAATATATTTAATATATATAATATATATAGTAACTGTTAATATATATAAAATTATTATAACATATTTTCTAGGATTATATAGCTAATTACAAAATACTACGAAAAATACCCGGATCTCTTCAAAAATTCTAGTTTTAAAATATGAATAATATACGTATCAGCCAAAACCATAATGCGATGTCCGGTTAAATAAAATGTATACCCCCAAGAACGGATACACATAAATACACGTAGCGATCCAAACGAATCTGTATTATCAAACTGGATATGAACACGATATATGGATGCACACATATGGTATGGGGTATGATAACAGGCCATGCTAAATATTACAATATATTATCCGGTTATTATTTGTATTATTTAAACGATATGCAGATACTAAATAGATCATACAAGAATATCAAATCTAAATGTGCACGGATCCTCTGTACCAGTAATTATATGACGTAATTTAGAATCAAGGTGGGTTTCAAGCATGCGGGTCGGGTCGGATACGAACCCCAGATACCAAATGCACCATCCGCACCCAAAACAATAATAAACAAGTAGACTGTCGTAAGATCGGAAAACTCAAAATAAAATATGGTATAAATGCACCATGGTGTTATACCCAAGTTGTTGTTTTTCGTAAAAAAATTTAATTGAGGATGCCCAATTTTTTCCTAATTTGTTGTTTTTGGTAAAAAAAAAATTAATTGTGGATTTTATTGATTTAATGCCAATTTGTCCCACATTGTTAATTTTTGCCTTGCCTAATTTGTCCCTCACCTTTTGTTCTAATGCCAGTTTTGTCCCAAGTTGTTATTTTTAGTGTTAAAAAATTCAATTGAGGTTGTTATTGTTTTAATGCCAATTTTGTCCCACATTGTTACTTTTGTTAAAAAAAATAATTAGGACCTTATATTAATATTGCGTTATTATGTCTAATCAGTAAAAATTATACGGAAACCAATCCTTGTTGCTGGTGATGACACCAATTAAGAGTTAATATCCTAATGAGAGAAACGATAACCAAATTTAGTTATTATGTGACTGCCAAGTCAATCATCGAGAACTAGCCAGATGAGTGTTCGCAGCCAAATAAGATGAGATTTCACGACCAAGGCAATCATTCTGAAGCAGGTCGACTCGAAGCAGATTGTGACAAAATCTTTTGTGCTGCTTTTTCAAGATTTACTTTATTAAGAAATTATTATTTTATTTCAGCGATTGTTTTTGTGTATCTCAAAGACTTTACTGTGTGAGCGGCAATATCTGATGTCGTCGTCCATTTTCGGCTTGAATCTGTTTTATTATTGCGATTATTTTCTTTTCTTTTTTATATCATGCAATAATACAATAACATTTATGTCTTCATACTTCTATTTATTTTTATGTCTAGCATATTATTGAATGACACTTTTGCCTAAAGCACTTCATTTCTTTCATGTTCCTCATCCAATGCATACGACAAAACTGAATTTTTTGCTACCCATTGCATTTGCACGGCTCATATAAAGCTGTACGCATGCCTTTCCTTCTCAAGGAAATTTGCATTTAGCCCCTATCTTTGGTTGATGTTGATGGTGATTGGTGCTGGAAACATTTGTCTTCGCCCTCTATATTTTAAGAATATTTCATTTAGTCCCTTCTATGTTTATCCAAACTCCAAAGAGAGCTAAAAGTCTGGAAAAATAGGATTTTGATCTTTCATTTATGTTCAGGTTTTCATTTCAATCCTTCAAAATGTATCTTTTGGCCTTTTTAAAATTTATCTATACATGGGTAAAAGATCATGAATTTTGTTTCGGGTGATTTACTTTAAAGGTGATGGAGGTCCTTTTCAAATCTCCTTCAGATGTTGTCTTCCGTCAATCTCCCGGCGGATACTGGAGGGGATCCCCTGTTGTGTGTGGGTCTCAATGGTTTTTGAGGAAATTTGATGATTGGAGGAATTGGACGCCAAGTACCTGCAAAGAAGTCCCAGGGTGGTTTGACGCCACCGAGAACCCTCCGACGATCAAGTTAGTACTAGATCCAAGCAGCGTAATGGCTAAGTGGAGTCAAAAATGGCTTACTTGACCCCTCTGTGATGGGGATTTATATAGCGGTGATGGCACGCAGCAGCGGGCGCGAGAATCTCGCCGGCAGTTACGCTCCCGACGTCACGTCCGCATAGAGAGCGGATCGCCCATTAATGGGGATCGCGGAGGCGTGGAACGTGGGATGTTGCTGGCGGAGAATCCGCGCATGGCGAGATTCGCGGAGCGGCGGTTACGCCTGTGAGCGGTGGAGCTGGTCGGAGGACCGAGGAAGACGGCTTCGGCCGGGGGGCTCGGAGACGAGCGAGAAGGCCGGGGAGACTTAGTCTTGTGGCAACTCAGGGCGAGCTGAGGGGCCGAGTAGGCCAATTGGCAGGGAGCCCCGAGGAGGGCTAACTTGTGATTGCGGGTCGGGTACAGGGGAGGCCTGGTCGGCCTCTGAGGACCCTTTCTTCCGAGTCATGGGACATTCCATCCGCCACGAGTCCTGATCCTAGGCACCGCCAATGTTGAGCATCATCATTAGCTCCCCACTCTTGTCCCGACTAGCCAGCCGGTCGGGTCAGGAGTGGACCGTCGGGCCGCCCGAGGTGAGCTCCCTCCTAAGGTTTCGTTGGGACGCGTCCCCTGGTCGCGAGCTGTCTTTTCTGCCAGCGAATCAGGGCGAGATCTCCGCATTTAAGGAAGATGTGCCGGTTCGGGTATCTTGCCTTTGAAATGGCGGCCCACGTGTCGAGCGTTGGTTGGCTGACGCGACGTGTGCAGACCTGCGACGTCTGAAAGGGTGCGGTCCAGTGTGGGGGCGACAAGTGGAGCAATCGGGGTCGTCAGATGCGAAGAGGCGTCTTGGCGGGAGATGAAGGGCACAGTTGGATGAGGTCGCTTGTGGCGATAAAATAGGGGTAGGGCCCCTATTCCTTCGTATTTCCCGTCCCAAGTCTCGGTTGCT
Organism: Agapanthus africanus; assembly: GCA_030015575.1. Lineage (NCBI taxonomy): Eukaryota > Viridiplantae > Streptophyta > Magnoliopsida > Asparagales > Amaryllidaceae > Agapanthus > Agapanthus africanus. The sequence goes on along the minus strand of CM057348.1, from coordinate 11,711,251 downwards.
CGGCGCTCGTCTTCTTCCTTCCACTTTCGTTCCTCGAGGATCATTCTTCCCAAGGTTAGATGTCTTCTCTTATCGAGTTGGTAGATGTCGTTGGGGTAGGTTCTAGGAACCCTTTAGGTGAGCCTGAGTCCTTCTGGAGGGCAGGGGTTGGCCTCTCTTCCCGGGATCATGTGGCGGGGGCAACCCCCAGGGAGGAGGCGGTAGATGCCGCCCCCGGTGCTTCGTGTTGGATAAGGCATGAGGACGAGCTTGTCAACGCTCGGGCTCGCTTCCACATCCCCTCAAACTATACGCTCCGCCTGGCCAAGGAGGGAGAGAAGGCAGACCAAGTACGGGGCAGGGAGATTGTCCTGTATTTGGAAGCATTTTGGGGTGGAATGTGTCTGCCCTTCTCTCCTGAGGTCGTTGAAGCGTTGAACTTCTTCGGGTTAGCCCCCGGTCAGTTGGTGCCAAACTCGTGGAGGATTCTCCTCGTGTTCCTGGTCCGCCTAAAGTTACAGGCGATCCCCTTCAGCCTTTCCCTCCTTGATTCTTCCCTCGTCTTCAAAAATCACCCCGGTGGTCGAGCGGGCGACCCGAGGTGGGTTTATCTCTCTTTCAGAAAGCGACCAGGGGGCCCCACCGGGACGGGGGTTGTGGCCCTGCCTTCTTCCATTCATGACTGGAAGAAGAAGTTCTTCTTCGTTTCCTCTCCCGAGGGCGAGGACTGGCCCGTGCCTACTGAGTGGTCAAGGGAGAAGCACTTGCCGGGGAACCAGTCCAGTGACCCCGTTGCGGTGAGAGTGGCGTCGTGGGAGCCCATCCCCCATTTCGACGTGCTGTTGTCTGAGAGGGTTCTGAGTTAGACCAGGCTCAGCCCCGTTAAGTTCGTCGGTAAGTTTAGGTTTTCCTTTATGGTTCGTATATTGCCCGCATCGCTGACTCCCTCTATATTTGGTTCTGTGCAGGACCCATGGACATAGACTCGCTCCGGGCTTCAATGCGCCAGCCGAAGTCGGCTGCGAAGGTTGGGGGCGCCGGCTCTTTCCGTTCACAGCCTACCCCGGCTCCTTCTCCCCTGGCGGTAGTGCCCCGCGAGCGCTCGGAAGCTAATCTCGCCCCGGGGCCCAGCAGAATGTCGGGTCGGAGGCGGGCTCGGATTCTGGAGGACCCGGCCTCGGAGGAGGAGACCGACTCTCCCTCGAGGCCGATCAAGAGGAGATCTACCCGGGGACTGTCTTCGCCGATCACGGTGGAGGAAGGCGGTCTCCAGTTCGTCGTGCCTTCGGGGCTATCCGTTGCGGATAGCCTGCTGCATAAGATAGAGGTATCGACCGGGGTAGAGTCCCTGGGGGGACCTTCAGGGCTCAACTGGCGTCCATCGCCCAGGAGTCCGTGCAGGTAAGCGCTTGTCTTTCATTACTATTATTCTTTGAGGTTCGGTGCCTCTCTCATCTCCCTGATCTCTCTTCTGCCTTTCAGGTCCTTCAGCACGCTGCCATCGCCTTGTGCATGGAGGCCGAGGTGGTAGTCCCGGCGATGAAAGCTGCGGGCCAGCTCGCCTCGCTGTAAGAAAGCTCCAACCGGGAGCAGGAGGCGATGAAGGCGGGGGTCGTCGTCCTGGAGGGTGAGGTGGAGGCCGGGAAGCGGGAGGTCTCCCGGCACCGCGAGGCCGCCGCGGTCGCTGAGGCCAAGCTTGAGGACGCTCAGGTGCTGGTCGGCAATCTGAAGAAGACGGTGAAATCCCTCCGGAAGGAGCTGGGGGCGGCGGCCGAGTGGGCGAAGTCAGCCGACCTCTTGGCGGCGAAGGCGGTGGAGAGATACAAGAAGTCGAAAGACTTCTATAATGACTTGGCCGTCGCCACGACCCTCGTCTGGCACGAGGCCCTCGATGCTGTTAAGGCCCGAGTGCCGGGGTTCGCCGATGAAGAGCTCCGAGCCCAATACCCCCTCGCGGACACCAGCAGGCAGGGGAAGGAGATTAATGACGAGGAAGTCGCCGAGGACCTAGCTCGCCTTGTGGTGGATGTCGAGGGCCCCGAGGTCGCTCCTGGCTCCGAGGCCTAAAGCCCCCGTCTTCCTCCTCTTTTTATTTTGCTGCGTCAAGAACTTTGTAAGCTTCCGGGCATTTTGTTAGGCTGAGGAGCAAAAAATACCCTCTGTAAAGACCGCCTTTTAGTAATAAAACTTTTTCTTTCTCTGGTTTCCTTGATTTGCTCTTTTGTCTTTTGTTCATGAAGAATACTTGTAAAATTTTTCTTCTTGCGCTGTTGAGCCTCCATGTCAGGTCGGCTATCTGCCTAGCGATCGTCCGTAGAGTTGATTCAAGCGCTGCTGAGGAGAAGGCGTCTCCATGGCCCCGAATTCCGGGGGGGGATCGCTCGAGACTTGGATAGACCTGATGCCCCTGGTTGGCAGCTCGGGCCGTCTGCGTGTGATGGGCGGAGGGCTGTCCGCCTTATTTTGACCGAGCAGGGTAGCTGCCCGGTTGCCTCTTGCGAGGGCTTTTTACCCTTCAGGACGGGGACTGTAATACCCGGTTCCTTTATATACACCAATAGCCGTATTTTATGCAATAGGGGTTGTTTACAAATTTACCTATTTGTATTTATAATTATTTTAAGTATTTAAATATCCTAACCCTTTTATTCTGATTCTCCTCCTTAAATCCATTTTTCCATAAAACAAATTCTAGACTAACCGAAACCCTATCCAAACCCTTTCGCTTTAAAACCCAACCCAAAACAAATCTTTATATGTATATTTTTCCTTCTAAAATCAGCCCTAAACCCAAACCCTACTTCTCTAATCCCTTAGCCGGCCCATTTCTCAAATTTTCCTATTATTAATAAAGACCAGCAAACCCAGTCATTCTTTTTAAATAAATTTAATTCTTTTCTAAGAGCCAGGCCCACTTCTTTTTCTCATCAAATTTCGTTTCTTCCTTCAGCCCGGCCCTTTTTAATTTTCTCATTCCTTTATTTCATTTTTCCCTGGCCCAGCCCGTATCACCCAAGCCCAAGCCCACTCCCTCTTTTCTCCTCAATTTTCTTAATTTCCCAACTCCTTCAGCCGAGCCCAAAACTCCATTATTCTTTTTTTTTATTAATTCCTAACCGCGGCCCAGCCCACTTCTCTCATTCCAAAAAATAAATTCCTCAACCAATTTTTCCTTAGCCCACTCACTTCTGCCCGCACCCGCTTCCCGACCCGACCCGCTTCGTCTTTCCTCTTCCTCCAACGGCTACTTCCCACAGTTCTCGCGCGTTCCTGCCTTTGCGCCCACGTCGTCGCTCGTCACGCGCCGTGCCCCGCTCGCGAGCGTTACCCACGACGCGCGCCTCGTCGCTCTTTCTCTCTCTCTCACTCCTATCACTTTCCCTCATTCCTCACTCTCTCAAACCTCCTCCTCTCTCCCAACCCACCACGAAACCCACGGCACCCCTCGGGTCCCCGTCGCCGCCGACGACGAGAACGACCACCGTCACTGCCCTCATCTCCTCACCATCCTCCCTCGCTCTTCCCGCAGCCACCACCCAATACACCCAAACCCACCGAGCTCGAACTCTTCTGCATCCACTCCCCCGACGACGACGTCGACAACTGCAGCCACCTCGTGCCCACGTCGCTTCGCCTCCGCCTTCACCACCTCGCAGCATCATCATCATCACCATCGCCATCATCTCTCTCACTATCTCTCTCTCTCTCTGATCTCTCCCTCTCTCCCTTCCTCTGTTCCCATATCTCTCTCTCTCTCTTGATCTCTCTCTCTCTCACTCTGTTTCTGTCTCCTCCTCACTCTCTATATATATATCACTCTCTACACTCTCTCTTTCCCCTGCTCTCTCTCTCACTCTCTCTCTGCAATTCCTTTCTCTCTCTCTAACTCTCTCTCTCTCTCTCTCACTGTTTAACTCTCTCTCTCTCTCTCTCAATATCTCTCTCTCTCCCTCTGCAATCCCTCTCTATCGGCCTCGACAGCACCAGCGACCCCCAGCCCAGACACCCCCTCACTGCATCCCTAGCCCTCGCGGTCGAGCCCCGGCATTACGTCGAACACCTACAGAAATCGCCGCTGCCGCTGCCGTGCATCGCCAGAACGTCTCCAGGCAAGTAATTTACTTGCTACATGCTATATACTCAAGTTACAAACTTAAATTACATAGATCATAAAGTTACAATTTCAGATCGATTATGTGCCATACCTGTTCGATATGTGATCCCAATGAAAAGACTTATCTATTTTGACGGAATTATATTGTATGTCTTGGCCCGTGTAGTGATAAATACCTTGTACAAATTTCGCTGGAAAATACGACTATTAACGACTAAAACGACTACCTCCAAGTATACCTGTAAAGCTGGAAATTTCTTGTACCTGAAAACCGTTAAAATCACCATAAATTATATACATACTGGAATGATACGTTCGAAGGCTTAAATCGAAGATGACTCGACAAAATATAACCCTATGTATGTTTCTAATTGTTTCTGTACTTAAACTGTGACAATACTTGGATCGGAGTGCGACTCTGAACTGCAGTCCAGAGCGACTCTAGTTGCTGTTTACTGTCCCGTAATGGGTACCACACTGTTTCCTTAACTCGTAGGTTGCGGAACTCCGCTGTTTATTAAAGATGAATCTGTTAGCTAGACATCACAAGTGGTTTCATTTTTTTTAGTTATCGTTTGTTATTTAATCTGTAATTTAATAGATGGGGACGTATAACAGTCCCAACAGAATCAAAATTGACATACGAGTATTGAATAGTGTATATCTCCTGACGTACAGATGCAATTGAAGATCCGTCTATTGAGTTGAAGACCTTATTGGAAACCCTAGATTTCACTTAACTGTAGTATCGCTAAATTCTGATCCCAACTGGGATTAAAATGCGTTGCGAAACGGACTTCCGATTCTGAAACCGGATTTCCAGCCGTGAACGCTTAAAATGAGATGGCCATAACTAATGATCCTGAAACCCGATTGTCGTGAAACCAAATTCTCTGGTTAGATAATTAATCATACTATTTATTCCCCTTTTATCGTTTCGCTAAACTGTACACGTTTTATTTATGATAAATATTACAAGTGGTGGAATACTGATTTATAATATTTTAATCATGCTTTATATACCGTTTCCTCATCATATCATACATATGCCACTGCATCGATAACCTAGTAATAATGTGCATTACCCAGTGTTAGGTATTAGTGATGATTATGGCAAGTACGTTAGTGTTCGTGTTTAAGTGAATAAGTGAAAGTGACACGTACTTGTACACAATCAGTGAACCTTATTATTCTATTGCATTGTCGACGTCTGTGGGACGCGTGTACGTGTGACTATAAGTGGTATGGGACACTTATGGAAACTCTTGCATGGGTGTCACAGATAAGGCACTAGACACTGCCATTTATCTTAGATATTAGTCGGGACGTGCTTGATGGAGGTCCTGCCTCCAGTTCTCGCGCAGACTTGTCACAGACCGATTAGTGTTTGAGGTTATGGTTAGCGTTTGATGTAGACCACGGGGTGTGGGGTAGTTTGAGTGTGAGTTCAACAGAATCTCGGGAGTCCCTTGCCGGCTTATATATATGGAGATATATGGAGATTTACAGGGTACATGATTATTACCGTGAGTTACATGTTGGGCCCGTGGTCCCTTGCCCTTGGGTCCTACCCTTGGGTGGAGGACACTCGCGAGTGCTTGATTCTCACACTTGGACTGACGATAGGCTTAGTGACCTGTATAGTGAGACTTAGAGACTGATAGGGATGATAGCATTGATATACATACTTACTGTGTTGACATACTTGGCATATTATTTTACTGCTTTTACTGTTCCACTGCATTGATTACCGCATGCTCATACCTATACTGTCATTGATTTACTGTATATATACTTATTATCACTGTTAGAGTTGTCACTTGGATTTATATATTATATTGCTATTGTGTCGCTCTGACGACCTGAGTATGCATGCTCAGTGTGAGGAAAGGATTTAGCCGGGACCAGGACCAGACGCACATCACGGACACCTTGATTAGCTATCCAGAGTTATACTCTTTTGTTTCCATCAGGTCAGTTCTTTATATTGTTTCGTTTCAGTTACTGCATTTCTCATTGCCTGCGCATTATTTACTGATTACCATGTAAAGCTAGAAGCCGAAGTGTGACTACGGCAGGATGTATCCTTGACCGTAGGAGCATGGCTGGCCTTGTCAACCCCTCATATTCCGTATTTTGGGAAACGGGGCGTGACATGGTTTAGTTGGTATCAGAGCCAGGTTTTGCTTCGATTGGGATTGCAGTTTTCAGTGTATAGCTTGGCAATCTAAGACATCCCTGGTCTAGGTTGTAAACTTGTCATTCTTGATCCATATTCACATTGTGTAATCAGCTATCCATTCGCTAGGGTTTCAGGTGACTTGGCAAAGTTACGTGGTTGTAATTGTGAACTACATCACGGTTACACTACCATGCTCTATTTAAGTGACTTAGAGTCATACAGTTGATTTTTCCACTTGTAATAAATTTCATCACATCTGATATTCTTGAATCTTTGTCCAATCCATATTATATTTGATTCTTATAGCTTGTGCCTTATATCTTCCTCGAAATTATTGTTTCAGGAATCATGTCTTCCAACGACTCTTCCTTTATCTCCACTCCCCAGAATCAGACCATTGAAATTCTGAGTGTACTGCAAGGTCTGAGGGAAGCCCAGGAGCGAACGAACGACTTGTTAGCGGAAGGACTAAGAAGGCAGACGAATCAGACACCAGCGGGAGTCTCAAATTGTAAAGGGATCCCTGTTAGACGAGGAAAAGAGAAGAATATGAAGCGCCAGTTTGTTTCCTCGCGACAGGAGCAGCAGAAGACCCCTTGTTGTGGGTACTGTAAAAGGCCAGGACATCTTCAGAGGGATTATCGCCGCGCCCAAGGGAAATGTCTGATTTGCGGATCCAACGAACATCTCATCAACGGTTGCCCAAAAAGGAAAGAGCTACAAGGAGGAGACTTATCCACACCCTCCACTTCTGCCAAGTGATAATTATTGCGTAGTTCGAACCTCGAGGATAAGGTGGACCCAGCCCAGGGTTCAACTCGCGTGACGAGAATGCAGCGGTCTAGTAGTCAAAGAAGAATTATTATGTTTTCTACTTTCGGTAGTAATGTTGGCATCCCTTTATAAATATTTCTTTTCGTTTGAAGTCTTGTATCCGTCGAACTTTTAATAGAATGCAATAAAACCTTTGAATCGTAATATATGTATCATTCTCTTGTCTTTCCCTTATCCATACTATTCATTATCACAGCATTTTATCATGATTTTTCAGTTCCTTCCACCGTATATTTACCTATACTTCGTACCTTGAGCTATTCTCTTGATGTATTTCACTGTCTAATCATGACTCTTTCCTTTCAGGCCATAGCCCACCCTGGAGCAGCGCCGCATCTAGATGAGGATGCACAGTCATGCGTTTCCTTAGACCGCACACTGATGAGTTCTGATGATGAGATCAACGATCCCCAGGTCATTTTCGAAAACAGTGATTCAGAGGACGAAGGAGCAGCCACCCCAGAGTTTGACATGATAGGCGATTCCGACGAAGAGGAAGAAGACCCTGAAGAGAACCCGATAGAGGAAGACCCGATAGAAGAAAACCCAGTGGAGGAAAATCTCATGGAAGAGAATCCAGAAGAAGAGAATCACATGGAATCAGACCTCGATAAAGAAGCTCCAGCCGAGGAAGAAGGACCAGAAGATCAAGACCCTGCTGTGGAAGAACTCCCAATGGTGATCCCTGCAAGGCGATATGGGAATGGACGCCCCTACCTGAGCGCGCGAGCCTACCGCAACCTGCTGAATCTCCACAACCGCGACTGACGGGATTTCTTTTAGATGTTGTCTTATCTGGCCAAATAAAACTGTATATAGTTTAGGGCCACCTTTCGTCTTTGAGAATGCCTTGTTTAGAATTTTCTGGAATGAAATAAATTGCTGAGTTCGCTAATCTTTCAATCTTCTTAGTTCACTTGATGCTTGAGTATTTCTTCTATACAATTATTTTTCTACTGAGATCTGTTCATCCCTACTCCTTACATTGTTTTAACCCTCACTGAGATTAACTAGTATCGCACCCCGATCTTTGGAATAGGCCATCTTTCATCCTTCGTATATGCCTCGTTTGAAATCCTTCTGGCAGGGGATGTTGATAATAAATTTTCCAACTTGACTGACCCTTCGCAAATTTTTGATTCACCAAATGTATGGACCGTTGCCCTCCCCATACTTTCCCTTGTAGTCCTTTGTTGCTCACCCTAACTTCCTGTGCTGACCCGATCCCAATCTCCTTAACCTTCAGCGTAAAGCCGCCACACTCCGACCTTCTGAATGAGCCACACTTCCTTGTAATCATTACCCTAGCTAGTCCTATGCCTCTTTGTGTTTTTTCATATTACCCTAAATATATATAGGGACATTACTATTCGAAAATTTAGTTTTTCATTATTTTATATTTATCGAAAAGTGTGTTTTATCGACTATTCCCGTTTTACGCATTTCAAGTACTCCACTACTAGCTTTCCCATTATTTTCAGTAGCGCAACCTTACATCGCGTATATTTTCGTTACATGTTTCTTATTTTCATTATGTGGTTTTCTAAGTTACTCTAAAACTATTCGATCGATAAATTATCCTAAAATGTTTTAACCTACCGACTAATCTTTCACTACTTTATTGTCGTTCTTTTATCTTTTCGGGTATTGTGCCTATGTTTACTATTATAAATGATTGTTCCTTATACTTATTATTTCTGCCGTGCTACCTTTGATATACTTATACGTGCACATATTTGAGTTTCGATTTTATCGAGTATGCCTCGAATATCATTGTTCGTTATTATTGTTACTGTTATTCTCGTATACATATAGTTGCCCCTATAGTTATTCCTGCCTTTTACCTATTTGAACCTATCTTTTTGTATGTTGTTCTTACATATTTATACCTTCAAATTTCTTCGTCTACGTATTTCTAGTAAATTTTTATGTGTTAGTTTGCAATATAATAGCTTTCGCCTATGTTTGTATAACTTATCGTTTATTTTAAATTTCGAGGACGAAATTTTTGTAAGGGTGGTATGATGTAATACACGGTTCCTTTATATACACTAATAGCCGTATTTTATGCAATAGGGGTTGTTTACAAATTTACCTATTTGTATTTATAATTATTTTAAGTATTTAAACATCCTAACCCTTTTATTCTGATTCTCCTCCTTAAATTCATTTTTCCATAAAACAAATTCTAGACTAACCGAAATCCTATCCAAACCCTTTCGCTTTAAAACCCAACCCAAAACAAATCTCTATATGTATATTTTTCCTTCTAAAATCAGCCCTAAACCCAAACCCTACTTCTCTAATCGCTTAGCTGGCCCATTTCTCAAATTTTCCTATTATTAATAAAGACCAGCAAACCCAGTCATTCTTTTTAAATAAATTTAATTCTTTTCTAAGAGCCAGGTCCACTTCTTTTTCTCATCAAATTTCGTTTCTTCCTTTAGCCCGGCCCTTTTTAATTTTCTCATTCCTTTATTTCATTTTTCCCTGGCCCAGCCCGTATCACCCAATCCCAAGCCCACTCCCTCTTTTCTCCTCAATTTTCTTAATTTCCCAACTCCTTCAGCCGAGCCCAGAACTCCATTATTCTTTTTTTTTATTAATTCCTAACCGCGGCCCAGCCCACTTCTCCCATTCCAAAAAATAAATTCCTCAGCCAATTTTTCCTTGGCCCACTCACTTCTGCCCGCACCCGCTTCCCGACCCGACCCGCTTCGCCTTTCCTCTTCCTTCAACGGCTACTTCCTACAGTTCTCGCGCGTTCCTGCCGTTGCGCCCACGTCGCCGCTCGTCACGCGCCGTGCCCTGCTCGCGAGCGTTACCCACGATGCGCGCCTCGTCGCTCTTTCTCTCTCCCTCACTCCCATCACTTTCCCTCATTCCTCACTCTCTCAAACCTCCTCCTCTCGCCCAACCCTCCTCCTCTCTCCCAACCCACCACGAAACCCACGGCACCCCTCGGGTCCCCGTCACCGCCGCCGACGAGAACGACCACCGTCACTGCCCTCATCTCCTCACCATCCTCCCTCGCTTTTCCCGCAGCCACCACCCAATACACCTAAACCCACCGAGCTCGAACTCTTCTGCACCCACTCCCCCGACGACGACGTCGACAACTGCAGCCACCTCGTGCCCACGTCGCTTCGCCTCCGCCTTCACCACCCCGCAGCAACATCATCATCACCATCGCCATCATCTCTCTCACTATCTCTCTCTCTCTCTCTCTGATCTCTCCCTCTCTCCCTTCCTCTGTTCCCATCTCTCTCTCTCTCTCTCCTCCTCACTCTCTCTCTCTATATATATATCACTCTCTACACTCTCTCTATCCCCTGCTCTCTCTCTCACTCTCTCTCTGCAATTCCTTTCTCTCTCTCTAACCCTCTCTCTCTCACTGTTTAACTCTCTCTCTCAATATCTCTCTCTCTCCCTCTGCAATCCCTCTCTATCGGCCTCGACAGCACCAGCGACCCCCAGCCCAGACACCCCCTCACTGCATCCCTAGCCATCGCGGTCGAGCCCCGGCATAACGTCGAACACCTACAGAAATCGCCGCTGCCACTGCCGTGCATCGCTAGAACATCTCCAGGCAAGTAATTTACTTGCTACATGCTATATACTCAAGTTACAAATTTAAATTATATAGATCATAAAGTTACAATTTCAGATCGATTATATGCCATACCTGTTCGATGTGTGATCCCAATGAAAATACTTATCTATTTTGACGGAATTATATTGTATGTATTGGCCCATGTAGTGATAAATACCTTGTACAAATTTCGCTGGAAAATACGACTATTAACGACTAAAACGACTACCCCCAAGTATACTATACCTGTAAAGCCGGAAATTTCTTGTACCTGAAAACCGTTAAAATCACCATAAATTATATACATACTGGAATGATGCGTTCGAGGGCTTAAATCGAAGCCGACTCGAAGAACTATAACCTTATATAAGTTTCTAATTGTTTCTGTACCTAAACTGTGACAATACTTGGATCGGAGTGCGACTCTGGACTGCAGTCCAGAGCGACTCTAGTTGCTGTTTACTGTCCCGTAATGGGTACCACACTGTTTCCTTAACTCGTAGGTTGCGGAACTCTGCTGTTTATTAAAGATGAATCTGTTAGCTAGACAACACAAGTGGTTTCATTCTGTTTAGTTATCGTTTGTTATTTAATCTATAATTTAATAGATGGGGACGTATAACAGTCCCAACAGAATCAAAATTGACATACCAGTATTGAATAGTGTATATCTCCTGACGTACAGACGCGATTGAAGATCCGTCTATTGCGTTGAAGACCTTATTGGAAACTCTAGATTTCACTTAACTGTAGCGTCGTTAAATTCTGATCCCAACTGGGATTAAAATGCGTTGCGAAACGGACTTCCGATTCTGAAACCGGATTTCCAGCCGTGAACGCTTAAAATGAGATGGCCATAACTAATGATCCTGAAACCCGATTGTCGTGAAACCAAATTCTCTGGTTAGATAATTAATCATACTATTTATTCCCCTTTTATCGTTTCGCTAAGCTGTACACGTTTTATTTATGATAAATATTACAAGTGGTGGAATATTGATTTATAATATTTTAATCATGCTTTATATACCGTTTCCTCATCATATCATACATATGCCACTGCATCGATAACCTAATAATAATGTGCATTACCCAGTGTTAGGTATTAGTGATGATTGTGGCAAGTACGTTAGTGTTCGTGTTTAAGTGAATAAGTGAAAGTGACACGTACTTGTACACAATCAGTGAACCTTATTATTCTATTGCATTGTCGACATCTGTGGGACGCGTGTACGTGTGACTATAAGTGGTATAGGACACTTATGGAAACTCTTGCATGAGTGTCACAGATAAGGCACCAGACACTGCCATTTATCTTAGATATTAGTCGGGACGTGCTTGATGGAGGTCCTGCCTCCAGTTCTCGCACAGACTTGTCACAGACCGATTAGTGTTTGAGGTTATGGTTAGCGTTTGATGTAGACCACGGGATGTGGGGTAGTTTGAGTGTGAGTTCAACAGAATCTCGGGAGTCCCTTGCCGGCTTATATATATGGATATATATGGAGATTTACAGGGTACATGATTATTACCGTGAGTTACATGTTGGGCCCGTGGTCCCTTGCCCTTAGGTCCTACCCTTGGGTGGAGGACACTCGCGAGTGGTTGATTCTCACACTTGGACTGACGATAGGCTTAGTGACCTGTATAGTGAGACTTAGAAACTGATAGGGATGATAGCATTGATATACATACTTACTGTGTTGACATACTTGGCATATTATTTTACTGCTTTTACTGTTCCACTGCATTGATTACCGCATGCTCATACCTATACTGTCATTGATTTACTGTATATATACTTATTATCACTGTTAGAGTTGTCACTTGGATTTATATATTATATTGCTATTGTGTCGCTCTGACGACCTGAGTATGCATGCTCAGTGTGAGGAAAGGATTTAGCCGGGACCAGGACCAGACGCACATCACGGACACCTTGATTAGCTATCCAGAGTTATACTCTTTTGTTTCCATCAGGTCAGTTCTTTATATTGTTTCGTTTCAGTTACTGCATTTCTCATTGCCTGCGCATTATTTACTGATTACCATGTAAAGCTAGAAGCCGAAGTGTGACTACGGCAGGATGTATCCTTGACCGTAGGAGCATGGCTGGCCTTGTCAACCCCTCGTATTCCGTATTTTGGGAAACGGGACGTGACAGGGACCGAGCAGGGTTACTGCCCAGTGCCTCTTGGCGAGGACTTTGATCCCTGTCGGTTGTGGTAGGAAGCTACCAGCCGGGGATAGCCGAGCAAGGACTCGACTGCCTCTGGGAGGACTTTGGTCCTTGGCGCGGGAGGGGCTGTAGAAGCCTACCAAGGACCCTTGGCCGGGCAAGGTTACTGCCCGGTGCCTCTTTGCGAGGGCTTTTGTCCTGAAGGATAGATGAGCGAGGGATCCTCGGGCTCGACTGCCTCTGGGAGGGCTTTCTGATCCTTGGCGTTGAGGTAGGGGAGCTGCCCGCCGGGGATGACAGAGCAGGGGAGCTGCTAGGTTGCCTCTTGGCGAGGGCTTTGGTCCCCGGCGTTGCGGCAGGGAGGCTACCCGCCAGGGATAACTGAGCAGGGCAGCTGCTGGGTTGCCTCTTGGTGAGGGCTTTAATCCCCGGCGTTGCTGTAGGGGAGCTACCCGCCGGGGATGATCGAGCAGGGCAGATGCTAAGTTGCCTCTGGGAGGACTTTCCGATCCCTGGCGTTGCAGTAGGGAAGCTACCCGCCAGGAATAACCGAGCAGGGCGGCTGCTGGGTTGCCTCTTGGTGAGGGCTTTGACCTTTAGCGCTAGGAGGGCTGAGGAGGCCGGCTGAGGATAACCGGGCGGGGCAGCTGCTCGGTCGAATCTTCAAGAGGCTTCGCCCGACCACACACTTGGGGAACAGGAACGGTTAGCATGCGCAAGCGCCTGGGCCGCGTCGCTTCGGTTCCGTCGAAGGAGGCTTGATGATCGCCGCGTGGCAGCAACTCTTTGGACGAGAGTAAGCGACCGTTGAGTTTCTCTGGGGCGCAGCGGGCTATATAAGGCTGAAGGAGCACTAGTCCTTCCTTCCCTTGCAAACAGAGCGTTGAGAATGCAGGACTTCTCCTTTACCATCCCCGACATCATCAATTTCGAAGATGTGTACCTGTATGACCAGAACTGTACCGAGGACACGGTGCAGTTGGTCTACGGGAGCATCGAGGACCACTTCGGCCGGTTGCTCCCCCGACGTTCTTCCCTGCTGCAGCTGCTGATGTACTCCATCTGGAGGGTGTCGCCGGGGCTTTACAACCCCCTGTCCGAGCAGCTCTACGACGAGGCCGTGGGAAAGCTGCGGTCTTTGAGGTGCTTCGGCCTCATCTCCGCGAACCGGCTGGCTCGCTCGGAGGCGCTCGTCCGCGAGTGCTATCAGTTGAGGCTCGGGATCAACGCGTACGGGGGGAACCGAGGGGAGAGGTTGGATCTCGCGAGGCCTCGGCCAGCGGAGATCTTCACCGAGTATCACGAACAATGCTCTCTGCACCCCCTTCCCCTGTTGTTGTAATAGTAATTTTTTCTTTTTGTATGTACGGCTGAGGAGCTCATAATACCCCCCCCCCCTTTTTGAATAAATAAGAACTTTTCTACTTCCTTCGCAATGTTCTGCTGATCTTTATTAAATTGACAATAGACCTTAGGGAGAGTTTACATTGTCTCGAAAGAAAAGTACAGGCTAATAGATGACCCTATCAGCGTGGCCCGAGCTTCCTGGAGACTTGCTGGTCTCCGTGCCTGGCGCCGGGTACAGGGCACTCTGAGTGCCGGACTGGTCCTCCGAGGAAGCAAGCATGATCTGGCCGATGGTCAGCTCGACGGGAGGAGGACGCTACTCCTGCTCGCGGTCGGCCTGCCGTTTATCCCTTAAGTAGGCTGCGAGGTGCCCCGATCGGATGAGTTCCTCCATGTAATCCCGGAGTGGCTTGCAATCCTCGATGGCGTGGCCCAGCGTCCGGTAGAAGGCGCAGTAAGGGCCCCGGGTCCGCTTTGAGGCCTGACGCGGGATTGGAGGGAACTTGAAGAACCCCTCGCCTTGGGCCTCCTCTAGAAACACTGCGAGGGAGACGTTGAGCGGGGTGTACTCCTTGAACTTTGGGTGATAGAGCTGCTGACGCTCCGGCCTCTCCTCCCGAGCCCTTTTCTTCTGGTCGGATCGTTCTGCCCGGGGGAGGTTCGCGCTCACCTCGGACTCCAGCTGAACCTCGCGCTCGGTCCACGCCTTGACGTCGGCCATGGTCTTAGGCGGTGCCAACACAAAGGAGCGCAGCTACTCTTTATGCCTCGGGCTAGATCCGAGCGCCGTGATGACGGTCTCGTCCCGGTGCTCGGGAACCTCGAGGAGGGCGTTGTAAAAGCGAGTGATGTAAGCCTTGAACGTCTCCTTGTCTCCACTCTTAATTGTGAAGAGGTGGTCGACCGTGCGCTTCTGCCGACGGTTCCCAACGAAGTGGCCGAGAAACTGAGTAGCCAGCTCGTCGAAGGTCGAGATCGAGCGAGGCTCAAGTCCTTAGAACCAGTCTCGACCAGAACGGATGAGGGTGGCAGGGAAGGCCCTGCACTGGACGGCGTCGGAATGGTCCTGGAAGCTCATTCCCGCGGTGAAAGCATCCAAATGACTTTTAGGGTCGGTTTTCCCGTCGAAGAGAGAGACCTTCGGGGGTTTGTTGCGCGAGAAGACGTGGACAGCGAGCAGTTCCTCGGTGAACGGTTTGATGAGCGAGTCGACAGCGTACTCGGCCCCGTCGGCCGAGAGATGACCTTCCCGACACATGCCCTCGATTTCTTCTCGGGGGCGTCGAGTCGGCCGCGGTACCTCGAGGACTCAGTGCCTTGGGATCCCTGGCCTCTGCCGTGGGAGACCTGCGTCTGGGCACGGCTCCGGTTCCTCTCGATGAGGTTCCTCAGATCCCCGGGTGCGGTGGCTCCCGAGCCGTCGTAGCGAGCCCCTTCTGTGCGACCCCGTCGGGGGAGTGGGTGTCGGTCATGCCTGTGGGCAGGCGAGGTGACCGACATCTCCTCATGGGGGCAAGGGTCGCGAGGAGGCTCGAGGCGTGGTGCTCCGGCGGCGGGCCTGGGGGTGGAGCCGCTAGGCGCCCAATGGGCCTCAGGGAGTATGGGTCCGTAGGATCGGTGGTCGGGAGTCGCAGCCCGCCGGTGGTCGGCCGTGCCGACGGGGGCAGAGCATTCCGAAGGCGGAGGAGCGGCGATCTGGGGCCCAGTCCCGGCCGTTTGGGCGCAGACGAGCGCCTCCACAAGGGACTGTAGCCGATCTATTCGACTGGCGAGGGCGTGGATGATGGTCGCCGGAGGGGGTTCATCCGCGCCTCCGGTGAGGGGGAGGCGACGGCTGGTACCCGAATCTTCAGGATGGTCGCTTAGTTTGCGTCCCCACAGACAGCGCCAACTGATGGAGGTCCTTTTCAAATCTCCTTCAGATGTTGTCTTCCGTTGATCTCCCGGCGGATTCTGGAGGGGATCCCCTGTTGCGTGTGGGTCTCAATGGGTTTTGAGGAAATTTGATGATTGGAGGAGTTGGACGCCAAGTACCTGCAAAGAAGTCACGGGGTGGTTTGACGCCACCGAGGACCCTCCGACGATCAAGTTAGTACTAGATCCGAGCAGCGTAATGGCTAAGTGGAGTCAAAAATGGCTTACTTGACCCCTCTGTGATGGGGGTTTATATAGCGGTGATGGCACGCAGCAGCGGGCGCGAGAATCTCGCCGGCAGTTACGCTCCGGACGTCACGCCCGCGTAGAGAGCGGATCGCCCATTAATGGGGATCGCGGAGGCATGGAACGTAGGATGTTGCTGGCGGAGAATCCGTGCATGGCGTGATTCGCGGAGCGGCGGTTACGACTGTGAGCGGTGGAACTGGTCGGAGGACCGAGGAAGACTGCCTCGGCCAGGGGGTTCGGAGACGAGCGAGAAGGCCGAGGAGACTTAGTCATGTGCCAGCTCAGGGCGAGCTGAGGGACCGAGGATGCCAATCTGCAGGGAGCTCCGAGGAGGGCTAGCTTGTGATTGCAGGTCGGGTACAGGGGAGGCATGGTCGGGCTCTATGGGCCCTTTCTTCCGAGTTATAGGACATGTCATCCGCCACGTGTCCTGATCCTAGACGCCGCCAATGTTGAGCATCATCAAAAGGTGTTATGTAAACTAATATGTATTTTTGAGTTATATGAAGTTGCGCTCAACGGTAGTAAAATCGACACGGTCCCTCGCTTCTTGCCGTGACTTTGCTTTACTAAAATTCAATCTCTGTAACGACCAGATTGCTACCGATAAATATGTATATGACTTAGTTATTCACTTTAGGTATATTTTTATATTATTTCTTTTTTATAAATTGTCATAAACTATTATGTATTTAATTGTCATAAATTTCTTATACCATGTTATATGACTTGTATTTAAATTGTCATAAACTATTATGTATTTAAATCATGCAAAATATCTGCCCCTTCACCAAAACAAGAGAAGATCTTATTAGATCCTCAGTACAATGGCATTACTTCCAAACCCGAAAGATCATGTGTTGGATGGATATAACAAAGAGGCATATGTGAAACCACACAATTCCATGAATCATTCATTGGTTCATGGATACTGTACAAATTCCAAGGAGCTCAGAATCTGCAACCAAAAAGAGATGGGTAAAGCTAGAAGACGCATACTCCTGCTTTTTTACAAGTTCCCATCTGATCAGAACCCAAAGCAATGTGGAGAGAGAGAGAGAGAGAAGAGATTTAGGTGTACTTTTAGCATAACCCTCAAGGCACGTTGCCCCCTCTCAACAAAAGCTAAAGTCTGTGTTTGTGCCTCCCTCGAGTTTTTTCTCACTTACAAAAAAGAGAGATTTAAAATGCAAAGAAAATAGTTTCTGTCCTCTTTTTTACTGTAAATATGTTGATTGTGGTCACATCTATTGTTCCGTAGAAAGTGAAAATCAACCTGAATTAATGGATCCAACTATTCAAGATTCCAGTAGAAAGTTTTATGAAAGAAAGAACCGCTGTGCTTTCCGGTCTAAACTATATCCCCGCCCTCTTATATTAAGACACTAAGAATCTTTTTAAATCCGTACAGCAACTTTGAAAAACAACAGCTTTCATTATAAACAAGGAAAGATGATTCAAGTTGTAACCATCCCAAAATCTCTGTAGCTTTGTATTTTATTTCTTTAATAAAAGACACGTTTTCTTTTTGAATATTGGTATATATATCATTTATGTTGATTAAATATAAGTGCAAGCCAGTATCTTGTTGGTTGTGACTTTTGGGTGTAGTTTGTAGGCCCCAAGATGTTGCAATTATTTCTTTTTATCTAATTCATTTTTAAAAGAAAATCAAATATCTCTACCCTACAAATGAATGAGTGCCTATGAAATCTTTTTTTAAACACACACAAAAACCCTGCCGCCCCCCCCCCCCCCCCCCCGGAATTCATATTAAATGGAATTAATATGATAACATAACACTTCTTTTTATGTCCATCTTCCTCCTCAAACCCGCCCCTCCCCCACTTCCCCAACACATGTTTTAGAGACACTACTACAATATGGGGTTGCTCCTACAGATAATGGAATCCGTAGGGGCAGATGTATTTTGGCCCTACAGACTAATCCGTAGGGCCCGACGGTTGCCCCTACGGTGCCCGACGTTTTAATTTAAAAATATTAAATCGTAATTTGTTGTTTTCCCCTACGGAGCCACAAACCAATGAACTACGGACTAATCCGTAGCGGCATCTAAATGAGAATTTAATTAAAAAGGCACATAAATGCCCTACGCCTCATCTCTCTCACGCGTTCCCAAAATTCCCAAAATCCCCCAATTTCTCGTTCCCGCCGCGTCGCAGTTTTCTCGTCGCCGTTCTCGTCGTCGCTACAACCTTCCGTTTCGTCGTCGCCACCGCCCTCGTTCTTCCTCGTCGCCGATTGCGCGCGTTGTCGACCACCGATCGAGCTTCTCCGTCGTCTCCTCCACCGCCTACAGGTTAGTAAATCTCCTATTAAACATAATTTTAATGATTTTAGGGCTAGGGTTCAGGGTTTGGGTACCGATGAGGGTTAGGGTTAGGCATTGGTTGGGGTTAGGGTTAGGGTTAGGGTTCGGTTGGGGTTTGGTGTTGGGGTTGGGGTTCGGCTGGGGTTGGGGTTGGGGTTGGGGTTAGGGTTAGGTTGGGGCTGGGGTTAGGGTTGGGGTTGGGGTTCGGCTGGGGCTGAGGCTAGGATTGGGGAGAATGAAAATTTTGTATAGAAAATTACAAAGGTTTATAGGCCTATAATCGATGACGGAGCGACATATTGCCTTTTTGGGAATAAGACAAACGAGAGTAGAATTAACAGCCTTGAGCACCTCTTTATGTTTGAAAAAATATTTCCCAACTTTAGGAAAAAGCTTTGCATAATGCATGTTTACCCTGTACATATCAATCCCTTTGTAAGTCTACATAGAGCATCATTTCTCTGTGCCCCCGTTTTGTTTGTGGGCGTGGGCCATGGATTGATGTATAACAGGAATATTGGCCATGGAGCGAGGAGCGAGATGCTATCGGAAAACTCTAACTAGAGCATATGTCGACGTGTTGGCTGCTGGCTTATTATTAGGCTGTAAAAAGGTGTGCCTATAGATGTGAGAGTGGAAGAGTCAAAATGGTGAGTGTGTAGTGCAAGTCTTGATTCAACAATTTTGCTTGGTTCTGCAATAAACTGGAGTGGATACTGGACTCTAACCCTAAACCTAAATATTTTCCCAAGGGCAAGATTTTATGATATATGCAAATTACAATTTGAGAGGAAAATAAAAATATTACATGCATCCTCAAGATGGCCAGCATACATGAAAACACGTGTATGAAGACTATACAAACTTAATCATTCATATAGGCAGAATGCGCTGTTTCAAGTAAACTTATCCAAATTAACCTAATTAACTCTAACCAACACTCTAAGCCTTTCAAATTATCAATAATTAACTAAAATTAACCCTGTCCTCTAATTAACCCAAATTAACCCTAAGCTCTAACCCTAAATCTGATATGTTTGAAATCATATTAGAAATGATACGTCTGCAATTAAATTCTGCATTTATATTTTGTGAAGTAAAAGCTTTTTCAAAATGAGAAGCTGCCATATGAACAATCTGTTTATGCTCCTCAAAACAAATGCCTTCTACATTTTGCAACTTTGTAATTCTGTTTTGACATCTTCTGACATTAACCCAACAATGAAAGAATTTGGTATTTTTATCACCATCTGAAATCTATTTTATCCTTGATTTATGTCTCCAAAAAAATCGAGGAAGGTTGTGTTTGTTATATCAAAAACCTTTTTGTTGAACCCAACAGGTGAAAGTTTAGAGTTGTTATAGATAGCTCTTACATGTTGTTTAATGCATGTACCATTGTTAAGAGGGTGCAAGGTGGAGAACAATAATTTGTTTCAACGGCACGTTTTTCAAGTTAAAACCAATATATGATATTCGATGATAATATGAAACTTTCATATTCTCATCGATACTCATATATGAAACTCAAAGCGCCGCTTAGTCCCCGTCTATCGGTTAACATACGTTCGATATTCGTCGTGATATAGAACTATACGAAGGTTGTTAAATATCGGACGGTATAGCTCGATACTAACAACCGTTGTGTAGCTTATGTGACGAGAAGATCCAATCGTATGATAACCGATATATTTGTGAAAAATATTCTGACCGCATTTTAGAGATTATGAGGCTGCGAAATTAATGTGCTCTGTGCATGGTAAACACGGGGAGGGCTGGGGTCCCATGTGCTTTTGAAACGGGGTGGGACACGGCTTTGAACTCGATGCGGTCAAGCACAGTCCCTGTTAAAACCCGTACAGTAAATTGTAGCAACTCAGTAAGAAGAGATTGTTATTAAAATATTTTTCTAAGAATGGATGGCATGTTAAAAGTAGTAATGTCACTGACAAACTGTCACAGTAGTGCAACTGTAACACAAGAAGGAAGAGATGGCCCAGCACTCTTTTTCATTTTGTCAGTTGTTTTTAGTGCCCAAAAAAGAAAACACACCCTCTCTTTCACCCAACTGCCCTCAACTGTTCACTCCCCACCTGACTTCCCCTCCTCTATAATAAACAAAACATAAAAACAACCCCATGTTTTGAGAAGCAAGCAAGAAAAATAAACGAGTTTTTGGAGATGGAGATGGAGATGGGTTCAGGCTCTGTGTCCAATTATAGCCCCTCTTCCAGTGACTCCATCAATGGCCTCATCTTTGGGAAAAAGATCTACTTTGATCAAGGTGTTGGCAGCTCTTCAAAAGCTCCTCCTCCTCCTCTTCCTCCTTCTTTGCTAAAAAGCAAAGGGAAGGAGCAGCCGCCACCAAGATGCCAGGTCGAAGGGTGCAATGTGGATCTAACTGGGGCCAAATCTTACTATTGTAGGCATAAAGTTTGTGGGATGCACTCAAAATCCCCCATGGTTGTGGTTTCTGGGATTCAGCAGAGGTTCTGTCAGCAATGCAGCAGGTCAGACCTATGATAACTTGTTAATTGACCGGGGGTGGGGGTGGGGGGATAAAATAAAAAAGGTTCAATCTTTGTTTGGTTCTTTGGAATTTTAATGGTGATTGCTTCTTTTGGGTAAAAGATCTTAATTTTATGATGAGTTTGTTGCCTTTTTTCCCCTTTTTCTGATACTTTAAATTCTGAAATTTATAGGATGCTAGTTCAGATTTGAGTGAGTCTTGGCTGTTGATTACAAAAGCTCTTGCTCTTATTGTCAATGATTAATTTCACATTTGTTGGGGGTTTGTTGGTTGATTAGAGATTTTTTCCCCCATATTGGTGGGTTTTCTTTTTAATTGCTTTTATTCTGATTTTAAAAAATGTGTTTTGGACATATTTAATTGGTATTTGGTGACCCCCGATGTTGAAATTTCTAGTTATTTATTTGTTTTTTTTTGTAACTATATTGTGGTCCTTCCATGCATTTACTAGGTACTAGATTTATTATTATTTGTCTATATTTTGATATTGGGGTTTTAGATGTAGATTTCTTCTAGGTTAAAAGCTTAAAAATTATATAAAATAAACATGTTTGATTAGGTTCCCTTTAGGGACTTGAGTGGTAGTTTTAAATTCAGGCATTTATATAGTTCATATTCTTAGGATCAAGAATAGATTTCACTCACCCAGAAGAAGAAAAATATTACTGTGAAACGTCCCTCCCCTCCCCTGCACCAAAACTTGAAAGTTATGATGAGGATTGATGGAATACTTTTATATTCTAATATCCCCCTGCAGGTTTAAGGACCTTTGGGCCAAAACCTGGATTTTGCGCAGCGCTATCTTTAATTTAAATAAAACTGCATTTAATACACCATAAAACTCCAAAATTATGACGTGGGTTGAGTAAATATATTTTATATTCAAACAATTAACTTAACACAGCTTGCAGTAGACCCTCGGTTAGAGTATTTCCAGCTGATTTTATAAAACCCTGCAGAAAATCCATCAAGGCCTAGAACACACTTTCCTTTGATTCATCAATTGTAGAAGCCATATATATAATAATTTCTTCTGATATCGACCTGTTTTTGCAACTGAATGCATTTGAATCTAAAACAACCTCCTCAGAGCTAAAAGCATGTTTGAAGTTGTAGTTTTACCACACTAATCTGACCATGGAAATATTTTGTAAGCCATTAATTTCTAAATTTATGCTTCCAGAATATTTCCTTCAGTAACCTTGTTGACTTAATTTGCCTTGGACAAGATTATGAAATGAACCTGTTATAAGAAGCACTAAAGGATAGAAACCTGTTATAAGTAGCACTAAAGGATAGAAAGCCTTAATACAAGTCCTTAAACATACAAGCCTTTGTAATTCAAAGAAACAAAGGAATCAAAAAAAATTTGATCCCCATATTTATCTATTTGGTGTCGGTTTTAATTTACCATATATCCCCAGGTTCCACCAGTTGCATGAATTTGACCAAGGTAAACGGAGCTGCAGGAGACGCCTCGCAGGTCACAACGAGCGTCGCAGAAAACCACCCCCTCACCCTTTCTCGCCGATATATGGAAGATTATCTCCATCCTTCTATGGTTAATATTCCTTTCTACATCAAAATCTTGATTTTTCCATCTAATCCAGCTTATTTCCACCCTCTTAACAGCCTCTAACTATTTTTGGCAGACGATAGCAGCCGATACAGAAGGTTCCTGATGGACTTCAATTATCAAAGGCCTAGTGTTGGGGCTCACGATCGAGTGGCTGGTGCTAATCAATTGCAGGGAAGCTTCATTAATGGTTCGTACAATTATCCTCCAACTTACTATACTTCTGAGCTTCTGACAAGCGGAGGTTTTGGAGGAGTCTCTGACTCCGACTCCGACTGTGCTCTCTCTCTTCTGTCAACTCAGCCATGGGGTACATGCACGGTCCCCGCAAGCCGAGTTACAAATATTCCAATGACTGTATCAAGCACGTGCATGGCGCACCCGTGGGGGGGTTTCAAAAGCAATGGATCCAGTGGTACCAATCGAGGCATCGAGCATGATTACATGAGATTAGAACATATCGATGACGTTGAAGATAATGGTAGGTTCTCCGGGGGGCTCGAGTTAGCTCTGCAAGGGCGTGGGCGCTGCCCGTACCACGACTCTGCGCGTGCATATGAAGATTCTGGCAATGGCATGCAGTGGTCTCTGTAGGTCACTTTGAAACCTTTTTAAGTTGTGGAGTATTTTGTGGATTTGTTAGCTGTTATGTTTCCCCTTTAGCTAGAGGGGTTATGGAGCTGGTTGTCTTCAACCTGAATTTTGCCTGCTTGTTCCCATAAAACAGCTTTATGTTTAACATTATAAGATGTATTATATTTCTTCTGTGTTTGGTCTAAAAATCTTTATGTATAACGCTTTAATTTTGTTATCATATACATAAATTTCCTATTGGTTTGAGTTGCAAGTCTCATTTCCTATCTCCGGGTCAATGTAAATACTTTCTGAAGTCTGTAGAGGTGCCTTGCAATTTATTAATTCACTGTTCTTATCGACTTTGTTCGAAATCTGTGTTTCCTTTCAGCTCTCTAACCGGGCTGTATAGCCAGTTCTATCCATGCTATGCACATGGAAACAGGGAAGTAAGACACAAGAAACTCATCACGAAATGCATAACCCAATTAAACATTTCAGGTTTATTTTTCCCCAAAAAATAAAATAAAATAAATAAGTGTATTCAGGCACACAATGGATCTCATGAAAAAGAATATTATATATAAGATATATCAAAAAAATAATAAGATACAACAATGTATGTACATTAAACAGCGGTGGTCTTTGGCAACATACCACAGATCCATCGCTTGCCGTGGAAATGTGTCCCTCTATATTCACAATAAGGAACCACAAGACGTTTAAAATTTGGGCCCTAAGCCAATTGAGAATAATCATCTCAAATCCTTTTATATTGGCGATCTCGTGTAACGAGTAGAATTGCACATGCATTCAGGAACAGGGTAAGCCGTGACATCTCTCCCGACTTTCCTAATTTCCGGCTGCCCTAAGGAACCCTGATGCAACTCCTTCACGATTCTATTGAACTCTGATTCTGGAAGTGAGTTATCAAGAAAATACGGCAGCATCTGCCTCTTGTTAGGAGTTACGAACTTTTTGTGACCCAAAAATGCCCTGTGACCTTGTATCATGTGACCCATGTTCCCTCCATGAGAAGGCATGAACACATTGCTCTTCTCGCAGACTATGTAATCGATCGCGGCAAGAGAAGAAGCCTTCTTTGCGAATGGCTCGAGTTCGCCTGGTAATGAGAGGTTCTCTTTGTTGTAGAAATTGGGGAATTCTTTGGTTAGTGACTGCTGAGCAGCAAAACCACCAAATGGTTTGCCACCAGCCCAGTATATCATTGCATTCGGCGGGGCTTCTAAAGCTTTTAGCAGCCTGCACATAGAACATTTGAATAAGCAATAAACAAAAGAAAACAACCTGTTTTAGGTTTCATCCGCAGATAAATTTTTAACTACTGAGCACATAGAAGAAGAATACCGCCTTCTCTATATTAAAAACTGCATCTTTTCATTTGTTTTAAGCTAAATTACAGTAAACTACCCTTACAATTGTTGAATTTAAATGAACAACCTTACAGTTTTTGTATAACACTGAGCTCCCTTAAAGTACCTACATTTCAGGGTATTTTAATGAAAGAAAAAAAAACCAAATTTTTAGAAAGTTTTCTCTAATTAAAAAGAATACTTTAAGATAGTTTAGTTTAAAAAAAACAGAGTTTTAAGTGTATATTAGGCTATTGCCTTTGTCTTCATTTTTCCCCCATTTCCACGAAATTTCAAGTTCCAAAATCCTGACTTTTGATGTATCCCAACTTCATCTCAAAAAAAAAGTAAAAATTCTAGCTTCTGAGATTTGAAATAAAAATCAAGAGCAAAAGGTGAGGATTAAGGGAATACCTTGTGACTTCTACTGCATTCAGAGGGCAGAGGCCGGAAAGCTTGCGATCATGGTAGGTCATGTTGGATCTTGCAGTGAGGAGCTCCGGCCTCAGCTTCCTCTCTTCTTGTATTATCTCGTCGTACTCATGGCTAAGTCCAGGCAGACAACCTGTTCTCACCCAAACATCCTTCTCCATTCGTAGATGGAGTGCAAGGTACGGACCCTTGCTTCGCATCCTTGTTGCGAGTTTATTGCCTAATTCTTGTATGGGGGCTGAGAATTTCAAAGCTTCGAAAGCAACCTATAAGATGCATTAAAAATTATTTAGTCAAAAAGGCAACATGAAATACCAAGTTCAAAGCTTTGATGTTCTGAACTGGGATTACCTTGCATCGGAGCTTTTGGAGATCCAGAGGGAGATCTTTTGAGAGTCTGGAGTCTAAACCTCGAAGAAGAAGTACTCCTTCCTTGTTCAACTGCAGATGAGAACAGAAAAAAGTGAGTCTAATGACAACCGTTTCCTCTTTAGTGTTTATTTCCTAATTATCAATTCAGTGGTTCAGTACAAGCTGTACATGATTGTTTAGCATGTTTGCATGATATTTAGGCAAGAGACCGTATGGTTTATGCTTAGGAACTTCACTGAAAAGCGATTCTCTTAAAATCCAGTAAAATGACAGAGATTACATTGATTCCATATATTTCAAAAATGTTCATTTACAAGGACAGGACCAGCATCTTCGACATGATTGCCTTTGGGAAGAAGCCCACTATTTTATGAGAAAAAGATTCCAGGAGGCCATTATCGTTTTTTTCCATGGAACCAAAGTGAGTATTAAAATTCTCATGATTATACCACAACTTCAAGTATTTTAACTATAAATACTTCCAAGATAAGTTGACCAACCACCTAATCTTGCACAGCCAACAAACAGCCTGGGTGCAAATTATAGACTGAGACAACCACGGCAAGATTAGGACATAATATAAAAACTAACACCACATGTTTAATGAATTGTTGCATCCATGGCGACCATTATCATGGAAACATCTTGAGTATTAAATTTGTCATGCTAAACTCCAACTATTTTTATACAAAAAATGTTTACAAGATAAAAGTTGACCTAATCTCTAAAACAGCCTAACTGTCGCCAACAAACAGCATGGATGCCAAATTTCAGGCTGAGTCGACTATGGCAAGACAGTGACCTAATTTAAAATCTAGGCCCCGAGTTGGGCGGTGAGGAGACCAAATCAAACACACTAAATATCCAAGAAAATAAAAGCCATCGGCAACATCAAGGGTTGTTCTACATTTCAGAGCCGGCAGAGATTCTGGTTAAGCATCTATCAGACTTTACTTAGATCTTCATAAATGTCTAAAAACGTTTCAGAGACAAGATGTTTTTAACTTACCTGTCTCAAGTACCTAGAACGAATCCAACGAGGAGATACATGGAGTGGTGTCTTCTTCTCCTCTACTGGCCTCGTCATCAGATGAGTAGAAGGCAGAGAAGATACCACTCTAACATCATCCATGAGTACTCTTTTGAAATGTTCCAAGTCGAATATATCGGAGAACTCACTGCCAAAACCAGCATAAGTAATTCAGGGAAAATCCAGCAATTATTCTGAACATTAAGAAAAGAAGAAATTTAGAATTGTCATGAAATCAATGTAAATCCAACTTGAAACTGATACTGATACCAACCAAACATTCTGCAAATCGTAAAGATTTGTGATTTGCTAAGAAGAGAAGACTAAATCCTTCTTGCAAGTTGCAAGCATAGCTACAAATCTTTATCTTATAGTTTAAAATGATTTAAGAAACGGCAAATGTACCTATTCCTAAAAACCGAAATCAGATTGTGCTTAAAACTGAATACTAACACCAAAACCAATTCAATGCTTCGATTTACTTCAGTCTTCAGAGGAGTCAATTTATTTCTATCACTTTCCCTTGATCCTAATAAATGGCTTGATATGGCAAATTTATCTACGATCCACCAAATCCAAACAAAATTTAAATGAACACCAATATGGCAATAGATTACTTGCCAGCAACAAATATTCTGAAATATATATTACAAGGGATTCCTTTGGAACTTGGAATAACTACTTAAAGAAGGTTTATTTTGAAAATTATGGGAGCAAATCTTGAAGCAAGATGCAATCAAGAACTTGCAAATAATAGACAAAAAATGCAACCATGCAAGCCAATCCAAAATCCAAACTGTGAACTAAGCCTAACTTTACAACTTCATGGTTAAATATAACAATAAGGCATTAATAACTATCACATATGAAAGTTTCACGTTTTATCAGAAAAATTTCTTTCCTTTCCTTCCAAGATCGGTTCTTTTATCTACCAACAACTTCTAGTTTTGGAAAAGAAAAAAAGGATCGATCGAATCAATGAATAATTACCTCTCATCTCCCCAAATGACGTTCACTTGCAGAATGGGGACAACGAGCGCCGCGCCCAGGATCCTGGCGATGACAACGGCGTCGACGATTTGATTCCGCTGCTGATTCATCCCTCCCGATACAACCACCATCAGATACTTCCTCCGATCCCTCACCACCGCCTCGCTCGTCTTCGCGTACTCCCTGCTGAACCCCAGGCACGGGCGGTACCCGTACCCCTCTGGCTGCCGCCAAAACCCCTCCTTTATCCCTTCTCCTTCCTCCTCCTCGCCGGAGGCCTCTCCGATCGCCGCCAAGGAGTCAGCTTTGGGATCGGAGGTGGAGCAGGGGCCCGGAGCTTGGCGGATCGGGTCGATCTTGAACCCGATAACCAAGAACCCGAAAGGGACGAAGAGGAAGAGGAGCGAGAGGTAGAGCTTCGGCGATCTCAGGAGGCGATAACTGGACGTCGACGACGACGATTTCTTTGGGGAGATGAGGAAGTTGTGGAGGGGGATCTTCGGCGATGGGATCGAGATGTATGAGAGATGCTTCGGCTTCGATTTCGCCATCAATGCCGATTTTTCCCCTTCGAGCTTCGCTTTGAGTTTCTCTCTCTAGCTTGAGCAGTTCTCTCCCTCTCCTCTCCCTCCCTCGAGCAGTTCCTTGAAGTTAATAGTTATTTACACAGAGGAGAGAGAAAGAGAGGGGAGAAGTGGGTTTAGTAAAATAAAGGCGTGCTGACGTGGCCGAAGACGGCGGGAAACGCGGAACGGTTGTGGATTCGGTGAGGAGATTGGTTTATTGTTTCAGTTTAACTTCTTCTTTTAATTAATTAAGGCGATGGGTGTGATACAGAATGACGATTATGCCCTTGGCTTGTTTGGGAATCCGAGGAAAATTGCATTGGCGTCCTCGTTTTATGACTCGGTCTTGTATTTAAATCTCGTCGTTTGCAAAAAGAATAATTACGTCAGCAGAATATATAGGTAAAAGTTCGAATCCGTTTTTGATTATGACTTCCATGAAAGATGGATGGGCCCAGAAATTGTATTGTTAGCAAAGCTGGATATAGTACGCTCAAAATAATTATTGTGATTGCAGGTAAGCGATTATGATAATTGAAGAAGGAACTATATAGGTAAAACAGTCTTATTCGAAATGATAATATACTATCTGATTTGTTTTATCATTGATGTGTATACGTTTTACTTCTTATTATGTATCGCTAATACATAATGATAAAGCCCGTAGGATTTTTTCTTGACTGTCAGCATTATAATAGCGATCATATACGTGGAAGTTGGGTAGTCCATAAGCACATCCTTAAATGTCCCTAATCGAGAGAGTATCGGGACCGAGTATCGATATTCCGGAGTAGACTGGTGTATACGTTTCGAGACCCCGACGAGAGGCGGTGGCCGATCTCACAAGCCATTGGTGTTGTGTCACCTAAGATAGTATACAGGTGCTTACTGGAGATGAGTACACTGGACGGACTCGCTGATAACTTCTATATGGTATTATACCTATCGTTAGACAGCAGTTTTCTAGTGGCATGAGTACGGGTTAGACCTTCGACCTGATATCGTTATTTTTCTCATGTGAGTTCTTACTGTACTTAGATTACTACCCTACCACAACTTAAAAGAGTTGTGCAAACAGGTTTAATTAGGTACAGTTCCGAGGCACATGGAGGTAGTGAATGATTGTCAGGGATTTGTCTCTCCGGGGATTAGGAGTCGATGTCGCGCTGTGTTCGATTGGCCATCACCCTAAATCTGTGGCCATGGTGGATGAGATTTACTGATAGGGTTTTAGTAGTTTCTTGGTTGGTGATGAGCTTAACTCCGGCACGAGTTATCTGGTTATTGGGGGTCTGACATTATCCACCCCCTAGACCTGGTATGTGATACTCTTAGACGAAAAAGCCGGACTGTGCGGAGATTGTCACATTCAAGCTCAGTAGGGCATGGACGGACATGATTGTTGACCTCCCTTTCAGCAGATACCTGGACAGCCGTTACGTATAGCCGGTGTTGCTGACGTGCTTGCAGTTTTGGATTTATCCAGTAAATTACTGCCAGCTTATTGTCGAGTCTTTACAGTCCCACACAAAGAGTTTTCCCGGTTCAGACGATATAATGTAGAGGTCGTATATTGATACGTACAGGGGTCCGATTAAATACGTGTACTAGCTACACGAATTTTAATCGAACAGTTGAAAATACTCGCCGGCTTAGGATTAATCGTGTGTGTGTGTGTATATATATATATATATATGTATATTATTGTTCACTGTTCATGTTCTCTCTCCTGGTTATTCGTATTTTTATACGGATACGTGTATATGTATTTCGATACGTATACCGGGTTGGTATTCCGTATTTATAAGAAATATTTCTAGAAAGAGGACACCTTATTATTGATCTTCCTTTTAGAAAATCAATTGGAAATGAGATGGAGGGTGGGGCGGCTTTGGGTATGGTTGAGGACATGTAGAGAGACGGGCTTCATTTGTTTAAAGAAAGAATGGTTGTGATATTTTATTTTGATAAAGAAAAATTATTATGAAGTCGTTCTTTCTTTTATTCCACAACCCCTTGGCTCATTTTGCATGGCTTGCTCTCATCATTTTCTTCCTTCTTCTATATTACTCTCTTGAACATTAGTTTTAGAAAGAAAATGATAGTGGAAAATACATACATCCCTACTCTCCATTTCTAACAAGCTTGGAACGTCGGTTTCTTCACTAGGTGAAGCTAGTGAAGCTGGAATTTGGATTGGTTCTCTCGGGTGGATCATCTTCGGTAAGGATGGTTGTCTCTCAAGCTTATTGCTGATGGCCTATGAAGAGCTTGGAGGGGTCTTCCACGATTGGGTGGACACGCATCAAAGGTTGTAATCACTAAATTCAAATTTAGTGTTTGGATCGATCGCTAGGGATTAGTTTCTAATACTCCCCGTAAAATTTTTGTTTTTCGATTCCGTATTGGTCGCGGTTGTTGCGGCAAGGGCATTAGAAACTTTCGATGGTATCAAATCCAACCAAACACTAGAACTAGTTGTAAACAATATTATAGTTTCGACGCCGAAAGTTTTCCCGGACCGAGTTTCGATTTCCAAGTTTCTGTACTTTTTTGAAAAAGAACCTGAAATTTTTATTAAGTATGTCAATGGACTTGTTTTGTGTTAGGAATATGTATGCCCTAGAGGTTATTATTGTATGATATAGTGGATGCTTGGACATATATATAGAGGACTTTCTTGCTCGACATGATAGTATGCTATCCGGTTGCTTTTTATCTTAACATGTACACTTGTATTATTATACTGTCCCTCTGATACATGTTGATAAAGCCCTTAGGATGTTTGCTTGACTACCAGGACTATGATGCGGATCATACTACTGGGACTTATGTAGTCCACAAATACATCCTTTTAATTTTTCCTAGTCTAGAGGATATCGAAACAGGGATCGATATTCCAGAGTAGACTAGTGTGTACGTTTCTTGACCCTGTAGAGAGCGATGGTTAATCCCATAACCATTGGTGTTTGACATTAAAGATTGTACACAGGTGCTCATTAGAATGGGTACACCGAACATGACTAGCCGAGAACTCTTAGATGGTACCATACCTATCGTCAGATAGCAGTTCTCTGATGACACTGGTACAGGTTAGTCTGTAGACCCGAGATCATTATAGTGTCTTGTGTTGTTCCCACGGTGCTTTGATTTCCTCCCTACCACGGCTCAAAGGAGTCATGCAAACAGGTGGATTTTGGGTACAGTCTCGAGTCGCATGGAGGCAGTGAGCGATAGGAGAGGTTTCGTATCTCTCAGTATAGGGAGTTGATGTTGCGCTATGCTCGATTGGCTATAACATTAAGTCTCTAGCCAGAGCTGATGAGATTTACTGGTAAATGTTATCAGTAGTTTCTCGAACCGTTATGAGCCATACATCGGCATAACTTATCAAGTTACCGGGGTCTGACGATTCCACCTCTAGACTCGATATGCGACATATCAGACGAAAAGACCGTACTGTACGGTAAGTGTTATTTATAAGCTTCATGGGAGTTTGGACAAGCTTGCTTGTTGATCTTCTAATCGCTCAATACCTGAGTAGCCGTTGCGTCCAGCTAGTACCGCTGACGGCTTGTAGGTAACTGATGTGATCATCACCTACTACTAGCGTATTGACGAGTCTTTAGAGTCCCACACAGAGGTTTCATAGTTCAAGAGAAACGAAATAGGGCACATATGCCGATATGTGCGGGGCCTGATTAAATACGAGTATGTGATACCGTATTCTAATCTGGCGATAAATGTTATCGGTCAGGTTATATGTGATATAACCGGATTATTGAATCAAGTGTTGATTTGATAATATGATATACAGATAAATAATATTAGTCGGTTATATATGATATAACCGGATTATTAAATCAAGTGTTGATTTAATAATTTGATATATATTTATATTAACTAATATTAAGCTCACTAATTATTTTCTTTTCTTTATATATATATATATATATATATATATATGATAATTATTTTCTTTTCTGTATATATATATATATATATATATATATATATATATATATATATATATATATATGAAGCATGGATTTTCTATTTTGAGAAAATAGATTAAGAGGTGGAAAATGGGAGATATTTTGGGTATGGGTGTGATGTATGGTTCATTCATTTCTTTATTAGTTTGGCTTCACTATTGAATCATGGTAGCTATTTTATATTGAGAGAAAATTCTATGCTCAATAAATGAGGGTTTTATTGAGCCATTCTTCATTCTTCACTCACTTGGATTTTTTTCTTGGCTCCTTTTCTTTTGCTCTCCGCCATTATCTCATTCTTCCTCCACATCAAAGCCCTAACCCTCATATGTGATGTGAACTATAGAGTTTTGGATCAATCTAAGTGAGCTTACAAATCCCTACTTCATCATCCTAGTTTAGATTAGCAATTTAAATTAGGGTGTTTCTTTCACTATAAAGAGATTAGTGAAGAGGTAGCTTGAATTAGAGGAGCTTCGGGTGGATCATCTTCGACACGATGATCGCGAAGGAAGCTTGTTTATTCTTTAAGTAGAGCCTAGAGGAGTCGTGGGGACTACTATCCGGAGCTATAGAAGTGAAGAACACGGTCTACAAAGGTTGTAATATGCATCACTGTAGCGTCTTGAAAAGTCGTTTTGGTGTTTTCCTGAAATTCGGTGAAAATTCGGTATTTTTCCGAAAACCGTCTTTCTTGTTATTTTGCAGTTTAGGGCTAATTATACCTAAAATGGATAGGTAATTGCTTGTTTTTAGTAGCTAATGAGTTAAATATGAAATTCTGGTCGTTTAAAAATTTTCCCTAATTTTTCAATTTTTTAATATTATTTTAAGCCGGTAAGAAAATACATTAAATTAGCGATAAATACAAATTTTTCCGGGCTAATTTTAATCTCTAAAATTATGATAATTAAAATCTAGTGGTAACATAAATTTTTAGTAATTTATTTTGATTTTTAACAAATTTTTATGATATGAAACGAATTTATTGAATTTTAAGCTAAAACTTGCAATTTTTGACTTGTAGGGGGCCTTTTTGCATAAAATTTCTTTTGTAAAACCTCTCTCTCTTTTCCCTCAGCCCTAGGACAGCCCCACCTTGTGCAAGTCCAGAAATTTCTGGCCTCATTCTTTGTTTCCTTTCTTGAGTTGATTTAGTTAGTTTATGGATTTATTTTAAATATAATTGATAAGTTATGGTACATTGACTTTTGGAGAGTTGACCAAGGACTTTTCCCCACTCACCCACACCCCTCCCCTTACCTCCTACTGGCCGAAACTGCTCCCCTCCCCTTCATCTCTTTTCTTTCCATTTCTTCCAAATTTCTTCAAGTTTAATTCAAAGAAAAATTGCAAATTAAAGCTTGCAAATTTAAAACCATCGTTCATCTTTCTTTTCCTTCACCTCCCTAGCTTGGATCTTGATGCTTGAGGCCATCATTTGGAGCAAATCTATTCTTGCTAGATCTCTAGTGAGGTATAATCCCTTGCTAATTAAATTCTTTTGATTAAGTTCTTAAGTTAGATTGTTGTAGTGTTAATTTAGTGTAGTTCTAATCTAGTTTTTCTTAGGTTATGGTTGAAAATTTTAACTAGGGTTTTGAAGCCATGATAGTTAATTAAATTGTTTTGTAGTTAATCTAGTTGTTACTTAACTAATCTATATGGTTACCTTGTTATGTAGTCTTCAAATTTGGCTAATTTAGTTAATTTTAAATGTTTGATTTTGGTTGTAAATTGTTGTTTTAGGAAAATCTAGAAAGGGGTTAGTGTATGGAAATGTGTTGTGAAGTATGATTAATGAGTTGAATTAGGGTTTAGAAAACATTATTTAGTTGATTAAACCTAATTTGTTATCTAGTTGTTTTGCTAACCTAATCTAGAAGGTTAATTTGCTAATTGAGTTATAAATTAGTGTTAATTTAAGGTTTTCATATATAGTTTGGATTAAGATTTGCTAGGTTATATAATTCAAGTAATGGTTGTTTATGGAAAATAGGTTTTGAATCTTTGCTAATGTGTTGTAATTATAGTGTTGTAGATTGCTTGTTGTGTGGTTGGATATTGTGTTGGATTGTGATAACCGTATCGCTAATTTTCGATTTTGCACCAAAATTGCTAGTTAGTGCTTACTTGGTTTTTATTAAAATTATTTGGTGATTTATTTGTGATACCTTGGGGATATTTTTAGCATCTCCTATGACGTTTAGGATGCGTGAGTGCGGATTTTTGAGTAGTCGGGTTGTAGTTTTGCCGGGCGACCAAATCGGCGTTTTTTTGGCAGTTTTTGCGATTTTCGCGTGTGTTCCGCGCACTTTGTGCACGTTGTACCTAGCTAGTGAACTTTAGTAGTTTCGTTTGGGTTTTGCGTCGTTCTTGATATGTAACCTTATGTTTGGTATTGATGTAAACTCCAGGTTCGGTCGCGGAGACCTCAGACGCGGCGCGAAAGGGGAAGGCGGTGATTGGACACAGCTAGCCAGGGATTCCGGTGAGTAGATGTAACATCTACGGGGGACTATCGTTGGATGGCGCAAGCCGCCCGATAGTTTTAGTAACTTACAAGACCCTTAGTGATGTTAGTAATTAGGGGTGAAATACTTAGTTGACTATTGCTGTATCCATGCATTATATTGACATACTACGAAACCATTTTATAGGACACCTGCACCATTGCCAGGGTTTTTATATGCAGCACGAGCACTATTCATGCTTACACACACACCCTGGTAATTGGCATGCCACCACACTAGATAACCTTTAAATTTAAACCTTTTACTAATTGATACTTAAACTTGTGCTATTGCCTTTAATTTCTTAAAATGAAACCGTAGGATTGCTATTCATGTGCATGTACTTCATCATATTAATTGTTCATGCTTAATCCATTAATCACACATCGCAACTTGATTATTGATACCATATGCATTCATTATCACTGATATATGCACTTATGAGGATTTCTTGAGATTTTATGATATTGCTGGATTTCGGGGGAAAGCCGTAAAATTTCTAAACTTATTATATTTTTAAAATATGTAAATTGCGGTTTTCTAGTGATGTAAGTGTCGTCCACCATGAGTTTGCTATGGTTTTGGAAATCCGTGTCGAGGAGTGGAGGAACCGGCACGGGTACATGGTGGGCCCGGTAAGGTACCCCGGGGCAAGAGGAATGTGGTGTTGACGTTGAGCCTGGCAGGGGACGGATTACCTACCGGTGACTGTTTGGGACGGCGGATATCCAGAGGATACCGACCGTGGCTGCTAGATGATGAGATATTGATATTTGAGATGGGTCAGCCGGACGGCTGAGGCCAGAGATACATTTATGAGATTTGAGACAGCTTTTGGGTGTCGTTGCTGGACACCGGTTCTCGTCGATTCTTTGAGTATTATGCTGGCATTCTAAAAGAGTTTCAAAAACAAAAAGAGATAAATGTTTCTTATATATATCTATTGAGACCTCAGATATTCATGTTGCATACATATTCGTACACTGATGTTGTATACACACCTGCTAGTGCACCCATTCATACCTGTATTTTAGATGCTAGGATGCTTGTGTGCATGCATACGATAGCCTTTGTAGGTGTTATTTATTACTCACGAGTTGGCAACTCACCCCCGTTGTGCCACAGTCTTTTGCAGGTCCGCTCCGTCAGTTCAGTAGCGGCGGGCGCACTTGTTCTTTTGCCTCCTTTGCCTGGACTCGAGGTTTTGCTCTTAGGTGGGTTATGTTACTATTTTTGTACCACCTTGTATATTCTTTGTATCTAGTGCACTCCATCTACTGTTTCTACCAGTACTATTGTATATATTGACCTAGAGATGAGACTGTGAGGTTTGTGGACTTTTATGCTGTATTTGGGGTCGAGCTCACTTGAGTCGACATGATGTTTTCTTATGCTTCATTATGATTATTTTGCTTGTTGTCATTTTATATTGCGTGGGATTTGTGACCGCCTTGTGGAGAAGAGCTAGCTCCCGCTTGGGGATGCTCTATTTTGTTGGATTCATATATATTTTGTTGTACCCATTTTGGGGGCCAGTATTTACAAAGGAGACTCTGCCGAAATTTTCGGAAAAATTGGTATTGTTTTTTTTAAAAGGGTTTTACATGACTTATTTGATAAACTCGCTTTCAATTGTTTGGGTTTTCTTCACTCTTTTGCTTAATTGGTTTGTTTTCTGGGCTTTGGCTTACTTATTTTACGGACGTCTTTAGACGTTTCGTAAACTTAAGTGCCAGTCACGTTCCGTACCCTGCGGGTCGTGACAAAGTTGGTATCAGAGCGATAGGTTTTACCTTTGTGAGTGTAGGATGACCCTTGGTAGATGGAGTAAGTGACTTAAGCAGGGTAACGTAGCGTGCGTATGTCCGCGGTATACTTACGATACGGTACTCCGCCTAAGTGACTTTAGGATATACTTGCTTGAAAAATTCCTTCTTCAATTCCGTGTATCCTATGATCCTATTGCACTGTCCTTACTATCCGTTTTCCTGTAACAGCCACTATGCCGCCGAGGCTACGAGGGCACAGAGGGCTGCCGCCAGAGACGAGATTCGAGCTGGCTCGTCCGAGACTAGGACTGAGCAGGGTGGTATGCCTACGCCGCAGGGACAGACCGATCCACCTTCCCCAGGCCGTATGGATAGGCTCGAGACTGGTATGGAGGAGTTGCGACAGATGATGGGAGGCATGCAGGAGCTACGTCAGATGGTAGGATCCCTAGTTGCAGCCAGTCGTACATCGAGGCCGGATGATGTACCTACTACATCACAGACGACCATGATACCTGCTCCTACTACTACCACCATGGCCATTCCGGTTTCACTACAGGATTTCATGAGGCTGAGACCTCCAGTATTCACCGGCACCGAGGCAGCGGAGGACCCACAGACGTTCCTTGACAGTTTAGCCAGGATCTGCCGTTCGCTGAGATGTTCGGATTATCGATGGGTAGAGCTTGCGAATTTCCGACTAGAGGGTCTCGCGCAGACATGGTGGGAGTCAGTCTTGAGAGGTCGAGCTGCAGGTCTACCGCCTATGACTTGGGCCGAGTTTACAGCGGTCTTTCTAGCCCGTTTCCTTCCAGAGAGCGTTCGCGACGCCAGAGCTCGCAGCTTCGAGGCCTTAGTCAAGACACCTGAGATGACGGTGTCTGAGTATGACATCCAGTTTACACAGTTATCCCGATATGCTCAGTATTTGGTGGATACCGAGGAGAAGATGGTGAAGAGGTTCGTACAGGGACTGGATGCTCAGCTATATCTTGCCATTGGCGCCCAGCACTACGACACTTATTCAGCTGCTATGGATACGACATTGCGGATGGAGGCACGCATATCACGGACTTCGGTCGTTTCTGGGCCGAAGAGGATGCGCACCGATGTACCGTCTCAGAGGCAGCGCGCCAGATTCTTTCCGAGAGATAGGCCTGGCAGAGGATTTGGACGGGGACAGTTATATGGTTCTTATCCCCAGGGGCAGCAGCCGTCGTCAGGGTGTTTTGGGTGCGGGAGTCCGCACCATCTTGTCAGAGACTGTCCGGTGAGACGACAGGGAGCAGCGACAGTTCCGCATGTGACCCTACCACCATCACCACCCCCTCCTCAGAGAGCCCTACTTCCTACCCCAGGCGATGCTCCACGCCAGTTAGGTGCACCGAGAGGCCGTGGACGCGGCGGTCCTGTTCAGAGAGGACGAGGAGGCAGAGGCCGAGGTCGAGGTCAGCCCGCTATCGGTGGAGGACAGGCCCGAGTATTTGCTTTGACACCGCAGGATGCGCAGGCATCCAATGCCGTTGTGACAGGTACCTTGCCAGTTTGTTCTTTCGACGCACGGGTATTATTCGACCCAGGTTCCACACATTCGTACGTATCTACACACTTTGCACCGATGTTGGGCCGTGAGTCGTCGTCGTTAGATCAGCCGCTTGTTGTTGTTACTCCGGTAGGCGAGTCGTTTGTCGCTCGTTTTGTTTTTCGTTTGTGTTCCGTTCGTATCGGGGAGAGGGATTCATCGGTTGATTTGATTTTCCTCGATATGTTGGACTTTGATGTGCTTCTGGGCATGGATTGGCTAGCCACTTGTTATGCTTCGGTGGACTGCCGTGAGAAGGCAGTCAGATTTAGCTTTCCGGGAGAGTCAGTCCTTGTTATTCAGGGAGACCGCAGTGTCACCCTTCCCAGCTTAATTTCGTCTCTTCGCGCTGGTCAGCTCTTGCGGAAGGGATGTCAGGGATTCTTAGCGTGTATTTGTGATACTCGAGCTGCAGAGGTTCCGTTAGACCGGGTCCCGGTAGTTTGTGAGTTCCCTGATGTTTTCCCTGATGAGCTACCAGGGCTACCGCCTGAGCGCGATGTTGAGTTCTGCATTGATTTGATTCCCGGTTCGGGGCCTATTTCTATACCGCCTTATCGGATGGCCCCGGCAGAGCGTCGAGAGCTGAAGGATCAGTTGCAGGATTTGTTAGATAAGGGGCTTATTCGACCGAGTGTTTCTCCGTGGGGTGCTCCGGTCCTGGTTGTCAAGAAGAAGGATGGAAGTTTGCGCTTATGTATCGACTACCGCCAGCTGAACAAAGTTACCGTTCGGAACAGATATCCGTTGCCGCGCATTGATGATTTGTTCGACCAGCTTCAGGGTGCGGGGTATTTTTCGAGGATCGACTTGCGATCAGGATACCATCAGCTGCGAGTTCGACAGGAGGATATACCGAGGACAGCTTTCCGCACGCGCTACGGCCACTACGAGTTTTTGGTGATGTCGTTCGGACTCACCAACGCCCCAGCAGCATTTATGGATTTGATGAACCGTACATTCAGGCCGTATCTTGACTTGTTCATCATCGTGTTTATCGACGATATCTTGGTGTACTCCCGGAGCAGAGAGGAGCACGAGCAGCACTTGCGGATTACGTTACAGACTCTGAGGGAGCACCAGCTGTTCGCGAAGTTCTCCAAGTGTGCATTCTGGCTGGACAGCGTCGGATTCTTGGGTCACGTGGTTACGAGAGACGGTATTTGTGTGGACCCGAAGAAGATTGAGGCTGTTTAGCAGTGGCCCCGACCTACATCGGTTACTGAGATCCGTAGTTTTCTAGGCTTGGCGGGCTACTACAGGCGTTTTGTTCAGGACTTCTCCCGTATAGTTACACCGTTGACCGGTTTGACCCGGAAGGGAGTTCCTTTCATTTGGACAGAGGAGTGCGAGCGCAGTTTTCAGCAGCTACGGACTTGTTTGACTACGGCGCCGGTATTATCTTTGCCTTCGGGATCAGGCGGATTTGTTGTCTACTGTGATGCTTCGCGAGTGGGATTAGGATGCGTATTGATGCAGCATGGCCGGGTGATCACTTATGCTTCTCGGCAGTTGAAGAAGCATGGACAGAACTACCCCACTCATGATTTGGAGATGGCTGCAGTGGTCTTTGCACTGAAGATTTGGCGACATTACCTGTACGGCGAGTCGTGTCAGATATTCACCGATCACAAGAGCTTAAAGTACATATTTCAGCAGCGAGACCTGAACCTCAGACAGCATCGTTGGATGGAGTTGGTGAAAGACTACGACTGCGAGATCTTATATCACCCCGGCAAGGCAAATGTGGTGGCAGATGCGTTGAGTAGGAGGCCCGGGGGTAGTCTATCCTTTTTGCGCGCAGTGCAGAGGCAGTCGTCAGTAGATTGGCAGATGTTATGCGACAGCCGAGTTGAGTTCGAGTTCACTCAGACAGGGGAACAGCTCGCGCATGTTCGTGCACGCCCACAGTTGCTTGACCGTATATGTGAGGCACAGCGCAGTGACGACCGTTGCTCAGAGATCATGGCACAGATGGGACATGGCAGATTTTCCGAGTTCGTGGTTGACGATCAGGGGATTTTACGATATGGATCTAGACTGTGCGTACCAGATGCTGATGGATTGCGGCGCGACATTCTTGAGGAGGCACACCGATCAGTGTATAGTGTCCATCCCGGTTCCACCAAGATGTACCATGATATGAGAGAGACCTACTGGTGGGACGGGATGAAGAGGGACATTGCGGAGTTCGTTTCGAGATGCCTGACTTGTCAGCAAGTCAAGGCCGAGCACCAGAGGCCCGCAGGAGAGCTACAGCCGTTACCCATTCCAGAGTGGAAATGGGAACAGATTTCGATGGACTTCGTTGTGGGTCTACCCAGGACCAGTCGAGGGTACGACTCCATCTGGGTGATCGTGGATAGATTGACGAAAGTGGCTCACTTCCTGCCAGTGAAGACGACTTTCAGCTTCGCTCAGTATGCTCAGCTCTATATTGACGAGATCGTGCGACTACATGGCGTACCGACTTGTATCGTGTCAGATCGAGGCACTCAGTTCACCAGCCGACTTTGGCAGAGACTTCAGGAGGCTTTGGGCACTCGTTTGAGCTTCAGCACAGCGTTTCATCCGCAGACAGACGGACAGTCAGAGCGGACCATTCAGACTCTCGAGGACATGCTCAGAGCGTGCGTTTTAGACTTTGGTGGTAGCTGGGATCGTCATTTACCTCTAGTGGAGTTCTCCTACAACAACAGCTTCCAGGATACTATTCAGATGGCACCTTTCGAGGCATGGTATGGGAGGAGATGCAGATCGCCCGTTTGTTGGACAGAGCTCAGCGAGAGCAGCATTTTGGGGCCGCAGCTTGTTGAGGAGACGACATCGAAGATACAGTTGATCCGAGACCGGATGAGAGCGGCTCAGAGCAGGCAGAAATCCTATGCAGACAGGCGCCGTCGCAGATTAGAGTTCGCAGTTGGCGACCATGTTTTTCTGAAAGTCTCCCCGATGAAGGGCGTGATGCGTTTTGGGCGAAAGGGTAAGCTTAGCCCTAGATTCGTAGGTCCCTTCGAGATTCTCGAGCGGGTTGGCGCTGTTGCATATCGTTTGGCTCTTCCTCCCAGCTTTCCCGATGTTCACCCCGTCTTCCATGTTTCGATGCTCCGCAAGTACCTTCACGACCCTTCGCATGCGATTCAGCACCCGACAGTCCAGCTAGAGCGCGACCTTTCTTTTGCAGAGCAGCCGGTGGCCATCCTGGATCGGCAGGTGAAGAAGTTGAGGTCGAAGATTATACCAACCGTCAAGGTCCTTTGGCGTAGCCCGAGCAGCGAGGAGGTTACCTGGGAGACCGAGGGCGAGATGAGGAAGAAATATCCCCATCTCTTCGAAGATACGCGTAGCTATATTTTTAAATTTGGGGACCGAATTTCTTTAAGGGGGGAAGATTGTAGCGTCTTGAAAAGTCATTTTGGTGTTTTCCTGAAATTCGGTATTTTTCCGAAAACCGTCTTTCTTGTTATTTTGCAGTTTAGGGCTAATTATACCTAAAATGGATAGGTAATTGCTTGTTTTTAGTAGCTAATGAGTTAAATATGAAATTCTGGTCGTTTAAAAATTTTCCCTAATTTTTCAATTTTTTAATATTATTTTAAGCCGGTAAGAAAATACATTAAATTAGCGATAAATACAAATTTTTCCGGGCTAATTTTAATCTCTAAAATTATGATAATTAAAATCTAGTGGTAACATAAATTTTTAGTAATTTATTTTGATTTTTAACAAATTTTTATGATATGAAACGAATTTATTGAATTTTAAGCTAAAACTTGCAATTTTTGACTTGTAGGGGGCCTTTTTGCATAAAATTTCTTTTGTAAAACCTCTCTCTCTTTTCCGTCAGCCCTAGGACAGCCCCACTTTGTGCAAGTCCAGAAATTTCTGGCCTCATTCTTTGTTTCCTTTCTTGAGTTGATTTAGTTAGTTTATGGATTTATTTTAAATATAATTGATAAGTTATGGTACATTGACTTTTGGAGAGTTGACCAAGGACTTTTCCCCACTCACCCACACCCCTCCCCTTACCTCCTACTGGCCGAAACTGCTCCCCTCCCCTTCATCTCTTTTCTTTCCATTTCTTCCAAATTTCTTCAAGTTTAATTCAAAGAAAAATTGCAAATTAAAGCTTGCAAATTTAAAACCATCCTTCATCTTTCTTTTCCTTCACCTCCCTAGCTTGGATCTTGATACTTGAGGCCATCATTTGGAGCAAATCTATTCTTGCTAGATCTCTAGTGAGGTATAATCCCTTGCTAATTAAATTCTTTTGATTAAGTTCTTAAGTTAGATTGTTGTAGTGTTAATTTAGTGTAGTTCTAATCTAGTTTTTCTTAGGTTATGGTTGAAAATTTTAACTAGGGTTTTGAAGCCATGATAGTTAATTAAATTGTTTTGTAGTTAATCTAGTTGTTACTTAACTAATCTATATGGTTACCTTGTTATGTAGTCTTCAAATTTGGCTAATTTAGTTAATTTTAAATGTTTGATTTTGGTTGTAAATTGTTGTTTTAGGAAAATCTAGAAAGGGGTTAGTGTATGGAAATGGGTTGTGAAGTATGATTAATGAGTTGAATTAGGGTTTAGAAAACATTATTTAGTTGATTAAACCTAATTTGTTATCTAGTTGTTTTGCTAACCTAATCTAGAAGGTTAACTTGCTAATTGAGTTATAAATTAGTGTTAATTTAAGGTTTTCATATATAGTTTGGATTAAGATTTGCTAGGTTATATAATTCAAGTAATGGTTGTTTATGGAAAATAGGTTTTGAATCTTTGCTAATGTGTTGTAATTATAGTGTTGTAGATTGCTTGTTGTGTGGTTGGATATTGTGTTGGATTGTGATAACCGTATCGCTAATTTTCGATTTTGCACCAAAATTGCTAGTTTGTGCTTACTAGGTTTTTATTAAAATTATTTGGTGATTTATTTGTGATACCTTGGGGATAATTTTAGCATCTCCTATGACGTTTAGGATGCGTGAGTGCGGATTTTTGAGTAGTCGGGTTGTAGTTTTGCCGGGCGACCAAATCGGTGTTTTTTTGGCAGTTTTTGCGATTTTCGCGTGTGTTCCGCGCACTTTGTGCACGTTGTACCTAGCTAGTGAACTTTAGTAGTTTCGTTTGGGTTTTGCGTCGTTCTTGATATGTAACCTTATGTTTGGTATTGATGTAAACTCCAGGTTCGGTCGCGGAGACGTCAGACGCGGCGCGAAAGGGGAAGGCGGTGATTGGACACAGCTAGCCAGGGATTCCGGTGAGTAGATGTAACATCTACGGGGGACTATCGTTGGATGGCGCAAGCCGCCCGATAGTTTTAGTAACTTACAAGACCCTTAGTGATGTTAGTAATTAGGGGTGAAATACTTAGTTGACTATTGCTGCATCCATGCATTATATTGACATACTACGAAACCATTTTATAGGACACCTGCACCATTGCCAGGGTTTTTATATGCAGCACGAGCACTATTCATGCTTACACACACACCCTGGTAATTGGCATGCCACCACACTAGATAACCTTTAAATTTAAACCTTTTACTAATTGATACTTAAACTTGTGCTATTGCCTTTAATTCCTTAAAATGAAACCGTAGGATTGCTATTCATGTGCATGTACTTCATCATATTAATTGTTCATGCTTAATCCATTAATCACACATCGCAACTTGATTATTGATACCATATGCATTCATTATCACTGATATATGCACTTATGAGGATTTCTTGAGATTTTATGATATTGCTGGATTTCGGGGGAAAGCCGCAAAATTTCTAAACTTATTATATTTTTAAAATATGTAAATTGCGGTTTTCTAGTGATGTAAGTGTCGTCCACCATGAGTTTGCTATGGTTTTGGAAATCCGTGTCGAGGAGTGGAGGAACCGGCACGGGTATATGGTGGGCCCGGTAAGGTACCCCGGGGCAAGAGGAATGTGGTGTTGACGTTGAGCCTGGCAGGGGACGGATTACCTACCGGTGACTGTTTGGGACGGCGGATATCCAGAGGATACCGACCGTGGCCGCTAGATGATGAGATATTGATATTTGAGATGGGTCAGCCGGACGGCTGAGGCCAGAGATACATTTATGAGATTTGAGACAGCTTTTGGGTGTCGTTGCTGGACACTGGTTCTCGTCGATTCTTTGAGTATTATGCTGGCATTCTAAAAGAGTTTCAAAAACAAAAAGAGATAAATGTTTCTTATATATACCTATTGAGACCTCAGATATTCATGTTGCATACATATTCGTACACTGATGTTGTATACACACCTGCTAGTGCACCCATTCATACCTGTATTTTAGATGCTAGGATGCTTGTGTGCATGCATACGATAGCCTTTGTAGGTGTTATTTATTACTCACGAGTTGGCAACTCACCCCCGTTGTGCCACAGTCTTTTGCAGGTCCGCTCCGTCAGTTCAGTAGTGG
Source organism: Agapanthus africanus (assembly GCA_030015575.1). NCBI lineage: Eukaryota > Viridiplantae > Streptophyta > Magnoliopsida > Asparagales > Amaryllidaceae > Agapanthus > Agapanthus africanus. The sequence continues at coordinate 11,666,789 of CM057348.1, read as the reverse complement.
CGGGCGCACTTGTTCTTTTGCCTCCTTTGCCTGGACTCGAGGTTTTGCTCTTAGGTGGGTTATGTTACTATTTTTATACCACCTTGTATATTCTTTGTATCTAGTGCACTCCATCTACTGTTTCTACCAGTACTATTGTATATATTGACCTAGAGATGAGACTGTGAGGTTTGTGGACTTTTATGCTGTATTTGGGGTCGAGCTCACTTGAGTCGACATGATGTTTTCTTATGCTTCATTATGATTATTTTGCTTGTTGTCATTTTATATTGCGTGGGATTTGTGACCGCCTTGTGGCGAAGAGCTAGCTCCCGCTTGGGGATGCCCTATTTTGTTGGATTCATATATATTTTGTTGTACCCATTTTGGGGGCCAGTATTTACAAAAGAGACTCTGCCGAAATTTTCGGAAAAATTGATATTGTTTTTTTAAAAAGGGTTTTACATGACTTATTTGATAAACTCGCTTTCAATTGTTTGGGTTTTCTTCACTCTTTTGCTTAATTGGTTTGTTTTCTGGGCTTTGGCTTACTTATTTTACGGACGTCTTTAGACGTTTCGTAAACTTAAGTGCCAGTCACGTTCCGTACCCTGCGGGTCATGACAATCACTTAGTTTAGTTCTTATGATATCATACTATAAATCCTAATATTCTAATTAGATTCTCGGTTAGTGTAGCTTAGCGCCAAGAAAATTTTAAAACTGCATGTTTGATGCCGGTTAAAAGCTTGTGGTGGTGCTAGGGTACACTTTTATGGTATCAGAGTCAAGCTAGAATATTAGGAAAAGTCTTTACGACGTTAAAGTGTTTGATCGAATTTTCGAAGCCGATTTTTGATAATTTTCTGTCCATTTTTCAAAAGTTTATATTTTCGACATTAAAAATACACAGAAAATTATGCAGGGTATTTAATGGAGCACCAAGAAGTTCAAGGCCCTAATACCAACAAAGCGCCGCGGAACTGCGGCCTAAACCCCATTTTGGCCGCGGTCCCGCCGCATGTTTGTGGTATTTTGGGTTCGTTCTTCTTGTGATGCTCCATTGACATATTTGGCATTTTCTTGATGTTTTTAGTGAGGCTCAAGTTGTTGAGGTCTCTATGATTTCTGGGTGTTTGATAAATCGATCGAAATGTTTAACGTCGTCAAGATTATGATGATATATGATACAATATTTAAAATCCACAATAATTAGTTTTGTGAAAACTAGTTAGTATTTTATAAATCTAGCGTTTTAGTTTCGGTTGATCGATTGCCACGGAGTTTCGATTCGGATCAAAACTCCGTCGCAATCGTGTATAGTACGCGAACACGGCAGTCGGTATCCGACTGCTTATTGAAAAGAGTTTTCAGTTTGAGACTAAAATGCAAGGTTTATAGGGTTAGGCATGAAATTTGTAATATAAGATATTCCAGGTTTATGATGTCTAAGGAGTTTGCGGATTCTAATTCTTGTAGTTTTTCATTTCTTTTCTGCGACCGTAAGTGTAATATGTGGTGTATCCCCGATCTCGTTTCTATATGTCAACGAAATTCGGAATACGCATATTTACTTATGTTGATGACATGTAATATTATGTGTTGCAGTGATATATTATATTGGATCGTCGTGATTGAATAGCCGGGGTTTTTTGCGTGAGATGGGAGTTTTTTTAATTTTCATTCATGTAAAATTGTATATAATATTCTTTTATTGGGACACTTCCGGGTTGAAGATGATGTCACCATTGATGTATATTTTTACTTTTTCGTATTAGGATAGACCCAAGACGGGAAGCACAAGTAACCGGGTTCTGGAGTCCAGTGGGAGACCATCTCGAGGAGTCGAGACCAGGTCTCCTAACTCTAGAATTGCAGGGTTGCTTGCCACTCTCGTAGGGAACCAGGGATGTGGGCTTGGCTATTTATCATGGCCGTGGAATCCGTGTTTTTCATTATTGGTTTAATTTAAAACACGGACCTCCTAGTATATCCAATATTTCATGTGTTGACTTCGGCTGCTTGAGTTCTGTGATGTGATCATATAACTGCGTGAGACGAATGCTATATATATATAATAAACGTTGCTTATATTTTGCACCCGCGCTAGTCCAGTCCCCGCTCTGCCGTTAATTAAGTAACCTAACGGTGCATGACGGGGCCCCGTGGCGAATGCGAATGATATAAGTGTACATTCTATTTTCGTTTCTTTTCTGTGATGTTTAGGGAAACATAAATGATGGGACTTCATTAATGTATTAATGGAAAGAAAAGAAACCTAAAAATGTTGTAGAATCAAAATTGTTAAAAAAGATAGCTCTAGTTCTTACTTTGCATAGTTGTATTCCTTGATGAATACCCAGCACCTCATTTGATGAGGAAAGAGCCGAGATCCCTTCACCGGGAGTGGCCTCTTTAGCAAAACTAGCAAATGCTACAACCCACTCGGTTTTGTTTTGATAGCTTCACTAGTTCTTGCTTTGCATAGTGGTATTCCTTGATGAATATCCAGTATCTCATTCGATAAGGAAAGAGCCGAGATCCCTTCACCGGGAGTGACCTCTTTAGCAAAACTAGAAAATGCTTAAAAAACACTCCTTTTCAAATCACTAGATTCTACAATGATATCAAGTTCATTATGATAAAAGTTTTCTTCAAAATCAGTCGTAGCCCACCGTCATTTCAGATAAGTGCTATTTAGTATTCATGTTGCGTTTGTTGACCATAGCCAAGGCGCGGTGTACGGAAGCTGATTAGTGCTTATCTGCTGTATGTGATGCGATTGGATTAGGGTAGTCATACGGCTTTGTTGACCTTAGCCAAGGGTCGTATGGGTGGGTTTAATTCAATCACGAAATGACGGGTCAAACTTGGCTAGCGCTTAAGATTTATTGATCATAGCCAAGGTCATAAGTCGCTAGGGGTAAAAACAGATATTGGGTATTTCAAGTGTTGAAATTTGCAATGAGATTGCATACCATCTATGAGATAGTTGGATCCCGATACCCACTGCGAGTAAGTGTTGCTCCTGGAAGAGTTTTCCACTTTACAATTAGCTGATCCAGTAGGTGTCTAAGAAAGGTGTTAACGGGGTTATGTCCCTGCGGAAACGAGATTATTTAATTAGTTCCATACGAAAGCATAGGGAGACTCCCTCAGAGTACCAATACCTGCTTGGCTGACCGATTGGCAAACTTATAGAGTGTAATTAATCCCGGCTAATCTTACCTTTTATGGTTTGAAGGAAGATTTGATAAAAACAGTGGGAGCCATCCTGATTAGATAAGATAATAACCAATCTAATCTTGCAAAGAGTGCACACTAAAGCGTTTCCTTCTCTTTTTCTCTCCAGGTAGCGACCATAACACGCTTTAATCAAGATAATAATATGGATGTATTAACCGAACCCGCTTATTATACTGAGCTGGAAAACGTGGGTTCCGCTTTTTCTTATGATTGTCATAAGTCCGAGTAAGGAATAGGGGAATATCAAGATTCCCACGCAACTTGAACGAAGAAAGAGAATGCTGATGCATCTTTTTCGGGTGTGTTCGTTACCGAGAACTGTTTCTCAGTTTGCTTTACGTCCTGGGTATTGGATACCGGATCTGGATCCCACGTATGTAATTTGTTACATGGGTTAAGGAGAGGTAGAGAACTGGAAAAGGGTGATATGTCTCTAAAAGTAGGGAATGGTGCAATTGTTGCAGCCAAAACAGTTGGCGAATATCACCTAGTATTACCAAATGGTAATACATTGATTCTGAACGACTGTTATTACGTACCAAATATGGTGTGCAATATTATATCAGTTTCTTTATTACATAAAGAAGGATATAACTTTGCATTAGAGGATAATGTTATGAACATTTTCCTAAATCAAGTGTTGATTGAGTTTGGTATATTGTGTAACGGTATATACGTTCCGAATCAAACCACGGTTCTAAATATACAGAACACACACAAGAGGAAAAGTCCAGAAATGAACGAAGCATACTTGTAGCATTGTAGACTAGGTCATATCAATGCGACAAGACTAGCTAAGTTGCATAAAAATGGATATTTGAATCCGTTCGAATTTACATCTTATAAAACTTACGAGTCATGTCTCAAAGGCAAGATGACCAAAACTCCGTTTACAGGACACGGAGAAAGAGCTACTGAACTCTTGGGAATTATACATAGTGATGTATGTGATCCTATGTCTACACATGCCAGGAATGGTTTCTCGTATTTTATTACATTCACCGATGATCTCTCAAGATTCTGACATATGTTCTTGTTGAAACACAAATCTGAAGCTTTTGAGAAATTCAAGGAATATAAGTACGAAGTTGAGAACCAGACAGGTAAACGTATTAAAATCCTACGATCTGATCGGGCAGGAGAATACTTGAGCACGGAATTCAGAGACTACTTAAAAGAGAATGGGATTCTCTCTCAGCTTACTCCTCCGTATACACCACAGCACAATAGAGTTTCGGAGCGGAGGAATCGCACCCTATTAGATATGGTGCGCTCTATGATGAGTAATACTGAGTTACCTATTTCTTTTTTGTGTTATACACTTGAGACAGCTGCATACCTATTGAATAAGGTTCCGACCAAATCCGTGTCTACCACTCCATATGAGATATGGAATGGGAAGTAACCATCTCTTAAATGAGTTAAGATATGGGGTTGTTCGGCCTATGTTAAAAAGCAAAATCCGGACAAGTTCGAGGCAAGGTCTGTTTTGTGCAAATTTATGGGATATCCAAAGGATTCTTATAGATATATCTTCTACCATACCGAGGAACAAAAAGTGTTTGTTTCTCAACATGCCACCTTTTAGAAAAGGAATTTCTTGTGAAAGAAATTAGTGGTTATAAGGTAGAGCTGGAAGAAGTTCCAGCTATACAAACTATAACTGACAATTTGGTAGAACCGGAGGATTCAATAGTTTCCGACGAACCTCAGCCACTCCGAAGATCTGTAGGGTTGCTAGGCACGCGCACAAGGGTCTACGAGGCATCAACCATGCCCGATTAAAATTTTAGCCGTGCCGAACAACTCTAATACGGATCTTTAAACTAGGGTTTAGGCGAAAACTTGCATGTTAACAACTTTAACACTAAGTGAGAGGGATTACAACCTTTGTAGATCCGGTCCTTCACTTCTTAAGGTCCGTGTTGAGTTCCCTTCGCTGCGATCATCGTGTTGTGGACTCTCGAGAGGCTTCACGAAGAGAATGATGCAACCTTTGCTTCCGATCTTCGATACTAAGATGATCTACCTTGAAATTTCATTAACACAAGCTAACACTCATAATATGAAGTGAACACCCTCATCTAAATGGCAAGGATAGATGAAGATGATGAAGTAGGATTTTTGCTCTCATTTAAAATCTTTTTCTCACTCACTTTCATCACAAAAGAAAGCTTTTTCATGAAGGAACTCAAGCATGAAGAAGAAGAATGAAGAAGATAACCTTAATCCTTTTGTGATGAACAATGAATTATTGTAGTGGTTACAAATCTAACCAAGGGTTAAGCATGAGAGAGTTAACCCTTGTAGAGAGTTAACTAGGGTTAATGGTTTGGATTGGGTTAACATAATATCTCACAAATAATATCAAGCAACCACAAAGTCAAAGCTTCATGAAGCTTCATGGAAGCTTCATGCAAAAGCTAACCCTAATCCAAACCTTAACCAAGTTTAAACCCTAATCCCATGTTAAATTTGTAACCCTAACATGTTACAATATTATATATCACATATACAATATATTTTGTAACAATAGAAAATAATACAATTAACATATATCGCATATATATCAATGTATTATCCCGTGAGAAAATGAATCTTTTAGTGAGCTAATATTAGTTAATGTAATTTAATATATCATATATATTATTATACATTAAATCATCGAATCAACACTTGATCCGACAATCCGGCTATATCACATATAACCGACTAATACGATGACCCGGCTATATCACATATACCCGGCCGATATCTCATATCGCGAGAATCCAATACGGTATCATATACCGCATTATCCTCGGTCCCGCACATATCACATATGTGCTCCTACTCCGTTTTGCCTGAGCCAAGAAACCTCTGTGTAGGACTCTGAAGAATCGTCAATACGCTGGCAGTAGGTGATGATCATATCAAACACCCACAAGCTGCAAGCGGTCAGCTAAACGTAACAGCCACCCAGGTATTGAGCGCTCAAAAGATCAACAAGCAAGCCTGTATATTCTCCTGTGAATCCAAACAGTAACACTCCGTACAGTCCGGTCTCGTCGTCTGATATGTCGCATATCTCGCCTAGGGATGGTAAACGTCAGACCCCAGTAGCTCGATAAGTCGTGTCGATATGAGGTCTATAACAGTTCGAGAACCTACTGATAACACTTACCAGTAAATCTCAGCAACCCTGGCCAGGGATTTCTGGTTATAGCCAATCGAACACAGCACAACATCAACTCCCTATACCGGGAGAGACGAATCCCCTCTTATCGCTCATTGCCTCCATGTGATTCGGGACTGTACCCAAAAGCCACCTTTTTGCACGCCCTCTTGGACGTGGTATGATGGAAATCAAAGCACAGTGGGAATCACACAAGACTGTATGACGATCTCGGGTCAACAGACTACTCTGTACCAGTGTCACCGGAGAACTGCCATCTGACGTGATGTATAATACCATCTGGAAGTTCTCGGCGAGTCCGTCCAGTGTACCCAGTCTCCACTGAGCACCCGTACACCATCCTTGATGTCAAACACCGATGGATATAGGATCATCCATCGCCCATCATATGGGTCAAGATGCGTATACGCTAGTCTACTCTGGTGTATCGATGCCCTGTCTCGATACACCCTCGACTAGGAACAGTTATAGGATGTACCCGTCGACTACCGTGGCCCCACTAGTATGATCTCATCATAGTCCCAGTAGTCGAGTACATATCCTAAGGGCTTTATCAACATGTAACATAGAGACAATCAGAGTACATGTTAAGATAAAGTACAACCAGATAGCATACTATCATGTCGAGCAAGAAAGTCCTCCCTATATATGTCCAAGCATCCATTACAATATACATCAAATGTACAGTAATGGCCTCTAGGGCATACATATAACTAACAATCTCCCACTTGCACTAGGGCCATCTGTTGTGGTATCACATACCCAACAATTAGCTGCGGTTGAAGTATCTCATACTCAACCATCCCATAAATGTCTCTACTGGGAAAAAGGCCTTTGTGAGTGGATCCGCGCTGTTGTCCTATGTGTCTACTCTCCTAACCTCGATCTCTATGGAGATCAACCATCTCCATGATCAGGTGATACTGCCTAAGAATTATATCTGGATTTCTGATAGGACGGTAGTTCTTTGGCCAAAGCCACAACTCCATTGTCACACAATGATAGGAACGAAGTTCATCTCATGAACTTATATATATCCAGACTGCCTCTTTGGTAGCATCCTTGGTAACGATGTATCTTGCCTTTAATCATCTAGTATGTCACGGTATCTATCTTGGAACTCTTCCAACATACCATCCCTCCACTGAGGGTAAAGACAATGCCTGCGACTGACATTCAGTCGTCCTTATCACCCTGGAACCTTTCCTGTGATTCTCCCCAGGATCGATTGATACCATCTCACTACAACTAGTGAGTATCCTAACATCCAATTAGATCTATCTCATAGATCCAAAATCCAGGATTTAGGAGGTATCACTTTGATCCTATATGGAGAATCCTTGTGATAAGCGGAGATTGACCGAGCGTAGCATAGGAAACTCCTTCCCTATCAAGAGTATGTCATCCACGTACTCTACGAGGATCACCTCCATACTCTCTACTACCTTTTTGTATATACAAGGTTCATCTACCATTTTGATGAAGTCAAACTCTTTGACTACCACATCAAAACAGATGTTCCAACTCCGCGATGCCTGTTTTATCACATAAAACATCTTGCACACGTTTCCGCTGCTCCCACTGTCTACGAAGCCCTCTGGCTGTGTACTTATAGATGCTCTTTTCTAAAACATCATTTAGAAAAGCAGTCATGACACCCAACCACCAGATATCGTAGTCATGGTATGCAGCCGTGGTAAGTAGGATCTGGATGGACTTAAGCATAGCTTTGAAAGTCTCAACTTTTCCATGTACACCAAGTAATCTTCTCAAGATATACTCGCTCCTGATAGGGATTTAACCCTTCAGATAAAGCAACCAAAGTCCATACTTTGTTGGTGTATAAGGATTCCATCTCAGATCGATAAGCATCCAGCCATTCTTACAGAGTCATACTCCTGATGGCCAGCCCGAAACTAGTTGGGTCATCATCTCATGATGCAATCCTCTCTCCCACTGTCATAGAGAAAACCGAAGTATCTTTCAGGTGGGTGAGGAACCCTACTGGATCGGCGGAGAGGCTGAGGTTCGTTGGTTACTTTTGAATCCTTTGGTTCTATCAAATCATCTGCTATAGTTTGTATAGCTGGAACCTTTCCAGTTCTACATAACAGACCTTGCCTCGAGCTTGTCCGGATTTTGCTTTTAGACATAGGCCGAACAACCCCAAATCTTAACAAACTTAAGATATGGGCTCTTCCCTTTCTATATCACATATGAAATGGAAGGCAACTGATTTGATTTGAACCCTATTCAATAGGTATGCAGCTTCTCAAGTGCATAACTCCCAAAAGGAAATAGGAAACTCAGCAGTACTCATCATAGAGCACACCATATCACATAGGGTGCTATTGCTCCGCCCCGATATACCATCGTGCTATGGTGTATACGAAGGAGTAATGCTGAGAGAGAATCTCATTCTCCTTTAGAATAGTCCAGGAATCTCCGTGCTTAAGTATTCTCCTCCTTGATCTCATCAAAGGACATAATACTTATACCCGTATTTTGGTTCTCTACTTCTAACTTATATTCTGTGAATATCTCAAAAGCTTCGGACTTGTGTTTCAATAGGAACATATGTCTGAATCTTGAGAGATCATCAGAGAATGTAATGAAGTACAAAGAACCGATCTTGGCATATGTAGACAGGGGACTTTCATACATCAGCATATATCAATCCCAAGAGTTCACTAACTCTTTCTCTGTTTCCAATAAACAGAGCTATGGTCATCTTATCTTTGTGACATGACCGGCAAGTTTCACAAGATGTAAATTCAAACAAATTTAAATATGCATCTTAATGTAACTTCAGCTAGTCGGGTCGCATTGATATGACCTAGTCTACAATGCCTCAAGAAGGATTCGTTCATTTCTGAACTCTTCCTCTCGTGTGTGTTCTGTATACTAAGAACTGTAGTTTGATTTAGAACGTCAATACTTTTAGATAACGTGCCTGAACCGATCAACTCTTGATATAGAAAATGTTCAAAATATTATCCAACAATACAAAATTATATCCTTTCTTTACTAATAAAGAGACTGATATGATGTTGTATATCAGGTTCGGTATCTAATAACATTCGTTCAGAATCAATGTATTCTGGTAATACAGGGTGATGTGACCAACAGACTTGGTTGCAACACTTACACCATTTTCTATCTCATGAAACTTATCACCCGTTCTCAGTTCTCTACCTATCTATAGCCCATGTAACAGATTACATATGCGGGATCCTGATCCGGTATCTCATACCCAGGACGTAAAGGATACTGAGAAACAGTTCTATGTAATTAACACACCCGAAGATGATGCATCAGCATGCACTTTCTTCGTTTGGGCGGCACGGGAAATCTGGTATTCCCCAATTTCCTGCTCTGTCTTATAACAATTATAAGTTGGAGCGGGACCAACGTTCCCCAGCTCAGTATAACAAGCGGGTTCGGTCAATATATCCGTATTATTATCTTGATTAAGGCGTGATATGGTCGCTACCTGGAGAGAGAGAAGAAAACACTCAGCGTATGCTCTTGCAAGATTAGATTGGTTATCTAATATATCTAATCAGGATGTCTCCCACTATTTTAATCAAATCTTCCTTCAAACCCCTAAAAGGAAAGACTAGCCGGGATTAATTACACGCTACAAGTTCGCCAATCTTTCAGCTAGGCCAGTGTCGGTATTTTGAGGGAGGTCCCCCATGCTTTCACACGAACCTAATTAAAGTAAACCTCGTTTTTTCAGAGGCGTAACCCCGTTAACACCTTTCTAGACACCTACTTGATCGGCTAATTGTAATGTGTAAAACTCTCCCAGGAATAACTCTTACTCGCAGCGGGTATTGGGATCCAACTATCTCATAGAAGGTATGCAATCTCATTGCAAATTTCAACACTTGAAATTCCCAATAATATTTTACCCCTAGCGTCCTATGACCTTGACAAAGGTCAACAAAGCATAGGCTGCTAGTCAAGTTCAACCCGTCATTTCCTGATTGAAGTAAACCCACCCGCACGACCCTTGACAGAGGTCAACAAGGTCGCACGACTACCCTAAATCAATCACATCATATGCTTATACAGATAAGCACTAATCAGCTACCGCACACTACGCCTTGACAGAGGTCAACAAACGCAGCACGAATACTAACTATTACTTATCTGAAATGACGGAGGGCTACGACAGGTTTTTAAGAAAACCCTTTACGTAATGAACTTGATATCGTTGTAGAATCGAGTGATTTTTAAATGGAGTGTTTTTGAGCCTTTTCTAGTTTTGCTAAAGGGGTCACTCCCGGTGAAGGGATCGTCGGCCCTTTCCTCATCGAATAAGGTGCAGGATATATCATATATACCACTATGCAAAGCAAAAACTCCAAAAGCAATCAAAAGACAAACCGAGGGGTGTAGCATCTGCCAGTCATTGCTAAAGGGGTCACTCCCGGTGAAGGGATCTCGGCCCTTTCCTTATCGAATAAGGTGCAGGTTGTTCTACAAGGAACACCGCGATGCAAAGCAAGAACCGTAGCTACCTGTTTTTGAAACAAGTTTCTACAACATTTTAGGTTTTTTTTAGTTTTATTAATCTCATTAATGAAGTCCCATTTTAATATGCTTCACAAGCATCTCTTTTGAAACGAAATCTGCAATATAACATATATCTCATATATATAATATAAACATTCGTCTCAGGCAGTAATACGATCTCATCACAGAACATCACAGCAGAAGAACATATATGAAATATTGGATATACTGGGATGTCCGTGTTTTCAATACTAGCCTGTATAAAACACAGATTCCACGGTCGCGATGAATAGCCAAACCCACATCCCTAGACCCCTACGAGAGCGGCAAGTAACACCGCCAATTCTAGGGTTAGGAGACCCGGTCTCGACTCCTCGAGATGGTCTCCCACTGGACCCCAGAACCCGGTTACTTGTGCTCTCCGCCTTGGGTCTACCTAATGCGGAAAAGTAAATAATATACAAGTGGTGACATCAACCTCATCCCGGAAGTGCCCCAATAAAAGAATATTACATACAAATGAATTTTACATGAATGAAAAAGAAAAACTCTCATCTCACATAAAACCCCCGGCTATTCAAACGCGATGATCCAATACAACATATCACAGCAACACATAATATCTCATATCATCAACGTAAGCAAGTATGCGTATCTCGATTGTCGTTGATGTATAGCAACGAAGCCGGCGATACACCACATACTACGCTTACGGTCACAGAAAAGAAAGTGTAAAACTACAACAGTTGGAATCCGCAACCATTTTAGACATCGCATGCCTAACCAAATGAATTCCTTAGACATCGCATGCCTAACAATTATAAACCCCGCATTTTAGTCTCTTTATCGAAAACACTTTTCAATATCAAGTCGGGCAATTCAACAAGATTCCCGACATCCTGATCGAATGCTCGTCGCAAATTTTAGTAGACGGCCGCACGCCCCGGATGCCGTCGACGAAGTGCACTAAGGTGGAACACCGCTGCCGCGAGCACCCAAACGGATGCTATTGGCGACGGGGTTCTCCTACAGTCACTTGGTCGGGGCTATGGGGCGTGGTTGTCTATTAAGTTTACCCGGCGAGTATCCGCGTACGCTACGTGATTGCGATGGACTTTTGATCACATCAAAATTCTGTGGCAACCGATGATATGAGACTGAACTGCTAGATTTATAACATTCAAATTAGTTATCTCATAACTACATGTGGATTCCAAATATTGTATCACATTCCAGATAAATAGACAACGTTAAACTTTCCGATCGAATAATCAAACACCAAAGATTTCCCCAATATATCTCAACACTTGAAATCGGTTTTAAAACATCCATCACATGCCACAGTACCAATGGTCCAGCCGTAGAAGGGTCAAGCCAACGCCTCACATGTGGCACGCCGTACTGCCCCAAACCCTAAGGTTTAGAGGCAGTTCAAGACGGTCACATAATCGAGTTAAGGTTTGTTTTCTTCTAGAGGGTCCACCGCGTTACTTGCACGACTTAGAACGTTCTTAAACTCGAGAAAAAATCCAACTTTTGAAAAATTTTCCGACTGGGGAAAAAGTGAGTTATTGATATCCGTTCGAACTTTTTAACAGTTTCTAAAATTATCCAGACAAAACTAAACAAAGTTAAATTATCTGATCGAATCAACGAGTCCCCAATACAACCCTAGAAAACTCAACACTTGAGTGGAATTAAAAAATTCCAAGAAAAAATTGCCAATAAAGGACCTAAGAATAAATAAGTGAAATTCCAGGGACTAAGTCGAAATTTTGGCCACGGAACCGCCGCCAAACCCATGGTTTGGCCGCTGTTCCGCGGTCAAAATATTGAGTTAGTGGACCGTACTTCACAGTAATTCTTAGTTTTCCTGTTTATTTTTCTGAGCATTTTTAATTCAGAAAAAAACACATTTTAAAAAAATGTACAGAGAAGGATTCGTATCGGGGTTTTCGGGTTCGATCGGACTTTAAACTTCGTCTAGACTTCGCCTAAAACTGTATCTTGGCTCTGATACCACTGTAGGGTTGCTAGGCACGCGCACAAGGGTCTACGAGTTATCAACCATGCCCGATTAAAATTTTAGCCGTGCCGAACAACTCTAATACGGATCTTTAAACTAGGGTTTAGGCGAAAACTTGCATGTTAACAACTTTAACACTAAGTGAGAGGGATTACAACCTTTGTAGATCCGGTCCTTCACTTCTTAAGGTCCGTGTTGAGGTCCCTTCGCTGCGATCATCGTGTTGTGGACTCTCGAGAGGCTTCACGAAGAGAATGATGCAACCTTTGCTTCCGATCTTCGATACTAAGATGATCTACCTTGAAGTTTCATTAACACAAGCTAACACTCATAATATGAAGTGAACACCCTCATCTAAATGGCAAGGATAGATGAGGATGATGAAGTAGGATTTTTGCTCTCATTTAAAAAAATTTTCTCACTCATTTTCATCACAAAAGAAAGCTTTTTCATGAAGGAACTCAAGCATGAAGAAGAAGAATGAAGAAGATAACCTTAATACTTTTGTGATGAACAATGAATTATTGTAGTGGTTACAAATCTAACCAAGGGTTAAGCATAGAGAGTTAACCCTTGTAGAGAGTTAACTAGGGTTAATGGTTTGGATTGGGTTAACATAATATCTCACAAATAATATCAAGCAACCACAAAGTCAAAGCTTCATGGAAGCTTCATGCAAAAGCTAACCCTAATCCAAACCTTAACCAAGTTTAAACCCTAATCCCATGTTAAATTTGTAACCCTAACATGTTACAATATTATATATCACATATACAATATATTTTGTAACAATAGAAAATAATACAATTAACATATATCGCATATATATCAATGTATTATCCCGTGAGAAAATGAATCTTTTAGTGAGCTAATATTAGTTAATGTAATTTAATATATCATATATATTATTATATATTAAATCATCGAATCAACACTTGATCCGACAATCCGGCTATATCGCATATAACCGACTAATACGATGACCCGGCTATATTACATATACCCGGCCGATATCTCATATCGCGAGAATCCAATACGGTATCATATACCGCATTATCCTCGTTCCCGCACATATCACATATGTGCTCCTACTCCGTTTTGCCTGAGCCAAGAAACCTCTGTATAGGAATCTGAAGAATCGTCAATACGCTAGCAGTAGGTGATGATCATATCAAACACCCACAAGCTGCAAGCGGTCAGCTAAACGTAACAGCCACCCAGGTATTGAGCGCTCACAAGATCAACAAGCAAGCCTGTACATTCTCCTGTGAATCCAAACAGTAACACTCCCGTACAGTTCGGTCTCGTCGTCTGATATGTCGCATATCTCGCCTAGGGATGGTAAACGTCAGACCCCAGTAGCTCGATAAGTCGTGTCGATATGAGGTCTATAACAGTTCGAGAAACTACTGATAACATTTACCAGTAAATCTCAGCAACCCTGGCCAGGGATTTCTGGTTATAGCCAATCGAACACAGCACAATATCAACTCCCTATACCGGGAGAGACGAATCCCCTCCTATCGCTCATTGCCTCCATGTGATTCGGGACTGTACCCAAAAGCCACCTTTTTGCACGCCCTCTTAGACGTGGTATGATGGAAATCAAAGCACGGTGGGAATCACACAAGAATGTATGACGATCTCGGGTCAACAGACTACTCTGTACCAGTGTCACCGGAGAACTGCCATCTGACGTGATGTATAATACCATTTGGGAGTTCTCGGCGAGTCCGTCCAGTGTACCCAGTCTCCACTGAGCACCCGTACACCATCCTTGATGTCAAACACCGATGGATATGGGATCATCCATCGCCCATCATATGGGTCAAGATGCGTATACGCTAGTCTACTCTGGTGTATCGATTCCCTGTCTCGATACACCCTCGATTAGGAACAGTTATAGGATGTACCCGTCGACTACCGTGGCCCCACTAGTATGATCTCATCATAGTCCCAGTAGTCGAGTACATATCCTAAGGGCTTTATCAACATGTAACATAGAGACAATCAGAGTACATGTTAAGATAAAGTACAACCAGATAGCATACTATCATGTCGAGCAAGAAAGTCCTCCCTATATATGTCCAAGCATCCATTACAATATACATCAAATGTACAGTAATGGCCTCTAGGGCATACATATAACTAACAAGATCTAGTAGGGTTCCTCATCCACCAGAGAGATACTACGGTTTTCTCATAGATGGTGGGAGCGAGGATTGCATCATGGAAGATGATGACCCAACTAGTTTTGAGCAGGCCATCACAAGTGGGGACTCTGTGAAATGGCTGGATGCTATGCGATCTGAGATGAAATCCATGTACATCAACAAAGTATGGACTTTGGAAGTTGCTCCTGAAGGGGTAAAACCCATCGGGAGCAAGTGGATGTTTAAGAAGAAAATTGGTGTAGATGGAAAGGTTGAGACCTTCAAAGCTAGACTTGTTGCTAAAGGTTTTCATCAATGACCAGGAGTCGACTATGATGAAACCTTTTCTCATGTCGCTATGCTTAAGTCCATCAGGATCCTACTTGCCATTGCTACATACCATGACTACGAAATCTTGCAAATAAACGTCAAGACCGCTTTTCTAAATGGTGATTTAGAAGAGAGCGTGTATATGACACAGCCAGAGGGCTTCGTAGACAGTGGGAGCAGCGGAAAGGTGTGCAAGCTGCTTAAATCCATCTACGGGTTAAAGCAGGCATCGCGGAGCTGGAACATCTGTTTTGATGAAGCTATCAAAGAGTTTAACTTCATCAAAAATGTAGATGAACCATGTATATACAAGAAGGTTGTAGAGAGTAAGATTTTCTTTCTCGTATTGTATGTGGATGACATACTCTTGATAGGAAACGATGTTCCTATGCTACACTCGATCAAGCTCTTCTTATGACAAAAGTTCTCCATGAAAGATCTAGGTGTTGTCTCTTACATCCTGGGGATAAGATCTATAAAGATAGATCTAAGCGGATGTTGAGATTGTCTCAATCCAGGTACATTGACACCATACTAAAGAAGTTTAGTATGGAAGATTCTAAGGTGGTAATTTACCCGCTTGTTCAGGAATCACTCTCTCCAAAAGGATGTCTCCCAAGACTGATTTGGAGAGGGCTCGCATCCAAGGGATACCCTATGCTTCGGCAGTCGGGTCTATCATGTATGCGATGTTATGTACCAAACCGGATGTAGCTTACTCACTAGGTGTAGTGAGTAGGTATCAATCAGATCCTGGTGAGAAGCACTGGACAGCTGTGAAGAATATTCTTAAGTACTTGAGAAGGACTAAAGAAATGTTCTTGGTGTATGGTAACGGTGAACTCCAAGTGGAGTTCTTTACTGGTTCAAGCATCCAGAGTGATAAGGACGACAGTAAGTCGGTCTCGGGTTTTGTCTTTACCCTCAATGGAGGGGCGATATGTTGGAAGAGTTCCAAGTAAGATACCGTAGCAGGCTCGACGATGGAGGCTGAATACATCGCTGCCAACGATGTTGTCAAAGAGGCTGTCTGGATGAAGAAGTTCATTGCTGAACTTGGTGTGGTTCTATCCATTGAGCATCCAATAACTGTGTATTGTGATAACAATGGAGCTGTGGCCAAGAATCCTCGGTCCCATCAGAGATCAAAACATTTCTTAGGCGGTATCACCTGATCCGGGAGATAGTAGATCGACGGGAGATCGAGGTCAGGAGAGTTGGCACGAAGGACAACGCAGCGGATCCACTCACGAAGGCCCTCCCCCAGACGCAATTTAAGAGACTTTTTGGGTTGTTGGGTATGAGATACTACAACAACTGGTCTTAGTGCAAGTGGGAGATTGTTAGAAATATGTATACCCTAAAGGCCATTATTGTATGATATAGTGGATGCTTGGACATATATATAGAGGACTTTCTTGCTTGACATGATAGTATACTATCTGGTTGCTCTTTATCTTAACATGTACATTTTATTATTATACTGTCTCTCTGATACATGTTGATAAAGCCCTTAGATGTTTGCTTGACTACCAGGACTATGATGCGGATCATACTACTGGGACTTGTGTAGACCACAAGCACATCCTTTTAATTGTTCCTAGTCGAGGGGATATCGAGACAGGACATCGATATTCCAGAGTAGACTAGTGTGTATGTTTCTTGACCCTGTAGAGGGCGATGGTTGATCCCATAACCATTGGTGTTTGACATCAAAGATTTTACATAGGTGCCATTAGAGAATGGGTACACCGAACAGGACTCGCCGAGAACTCCTAGATGGTACCATACCTATCGTCAGATAGCAGTTCTCTGGTGACACTGGTACAGGTTAGTCTGTAGACCCGAGATCGTCATAGTGTCTTGTGTGGTTCCCACTGTGCTTTGATTTCCTTCCAACCACGGCTCAAAGGAGTCATGTAAACATATGGATTTTGGGTACAGTCTCGAGTCACATGGAGGCAGTGAGCGATAGGAGGGGTTTCTTCTCTCCCGGTATAGGGAGTTGATGTTACGCTATGCTCGATTGGCTATAACAGTAAGTCCTTGGCCAGGGCTGATGAGATTTACTGGTAAGTGTTATCAGTAGTTTCTCGAACCGTTATGAGCCATACATCGGCATGACTTATCAAGTTACTGAGGTCTGACGATTCCACCCCTAGACTCGATATGCGACATATCAGACGAAGTGACCGGACTATACGGTAAGTGTTACTTATAGGCTTCATATGAGTTTGGACAAACTTGCTTGTTGATCTTCTAATTGCTCAATACCTGGGTAGCCGTTGCATCCAGCTAGTACTGCTGACGGCTTGTAGGTAACTGATGTGATCATCACCTACTGCTGGCGTATTGACGAGTCTTTAGAGTCCCACACAGAGGTTTCATAGTTCAAGAGAAACGAAGTAGGGCACATATGCTGATATGTGCGGGGGCCTGATTAAATACGAGTATGTGATACCGTATTCTAATCTAGCGATAAATGTTATCGGTCAGGTTATATGTGATATAACCGGATTATTGAATCAAGTGTTAATTTGATAATATGATATACAGATAAATAATATTAGTCGGTTATATATGATATAACCGGATTATTAAATCAAGTGTTGATTTAACAATTTGATATATATTTATATTTTGATCTAATTATATATTAACTAATATTAAGCTCACTATTTATTTTCTTTTCTTTATATATATATATATATATATATATATATATTTATATGAAGCATGGATTTTCTATTTTGAGAAAATAAATTAAGATGTGGAAAATGGGAGATATTTTGGGCATGGGTGTGAGATATGGCTCATTCATTTCTTTATTAGTTTGGATTCACTATTGAAGCATGATAGCTATTTTATATTGATAGAAAATTCCATGCTTCAATAAGTGAGGGTTTATTGAGCCATTCTTCATTCTTCACTCACTTGGATTTTTTCCTTAGCTCCTTTTCTTTTGGTCTCCACCATTATCTCCTTCTTCCTCCACATCAAAGCCCTAACCCTCACATATGATGTGAACCATAGGGCTTTGGATCAATCTAAGTGAGCTTATAAACCCCTACTTCATCATCCTAGTTTAGATTATCAATTTAAACTAGGGTGTTTCCTTCACTAGAGAGATTAGTGAAGATGTAGCTTGAATTAGAGAAGTTTCGGATGGATCATCTTCGACACGAAGATCGCGAAGGAAGCTTGTTCATTCTTCTAGTGGAGCCTAGAGGAGTCGTAGGGACTACTACCCGGAGCTATAGAAGTGAAGGACACGGTCTACAAAGGTTGTAATATCCATCACTTAGTTTAGTTCTTATGATATCATACTATAAACCCTAATATTCTAGTTAGATTCTAGGTTAGTGAAGCTTAGCACCAAGAAAATTTTAAAATTGCATGTTTGATGCCGGTTAAAACCATGTGGTGGTTCTAGGGCAGACTTTCATTTTGATGTATGAAAAACCGGCACAAAACCCGAGCACCTAACTCCAAAATCTGGTCACTTATTTATTCATTTTGGTCGCTTTTTACGCCTCAAAATTTGATTAGGTCCCTGGGTTTTTGAGGTGTCTTGGAATTGAAGAAACTTGATTTTTGGTATACTCTGTTCTTGCCCAGATCTCAGTTTCTATGATCTGGAGTTGTTTTGGTTTGTCGAAAAGCTTTCGGTCGAAACTTTTACATCGTTTATGATTCGAATTTGTTTGTATATGTTGATGAACGTCTGTCACGCCTCGCTTTTCAGTGTACGGAGATAGAGACGTAACGGGCACGCAACGTATTTACTCAGAAATAAATACGTTAAGCGTAATAAGCAATATATAAAATGCACAAGAAATGACAAGAGATATAAAATGAACATCAACTTTTTTTAACATTCATCTTTACAATACAACTGATTTGAAAAGGAAAAGTACAATGATAAAAGCAATGCCTAAACAGTAGCATATGAAAAGAAAAGTAAGTATAAGGAAAGCTAGAAGTCTAGCTACTCTGTGAACTGGTCTAGATCGTCCTAACTGGGCTCGATCTCCTGAGAGTCCAGTCCTCCTGACGAACATTTCAAAGAAAGAAAGAAAGAAATATGAATGTCGTCAGCGAACTAGCGCTCGGTAAGTCTCAGAAGAAATAATAGAATAAGACAAGTAGAGAGCATAGAACTAGTAATTTATACAGATATATGTTTGTTATACTAACGTAGTTGTTTGTAGCTTAGTACAGAAGGTATCAGTGTATACGAGGGGAGTCCAATTATCCCGTGGACTATGGTAACATGTAAGTACAAGGCCTCATCAAAACCCACGGGACAACGGCACGAGTGTTCATATAGATGTCTTTTAGTATTCATCATCGTGCCACTTTTAATATATTCCATACCAATCTACCATATTAAACCCCGTAATATATATTGTATTGATTATAGTTACAAGGCTTGCCGAAACCATGGATACAAGTTGTTCGTGTAATCAGGTTCAGCATGTAAACAAGTAGTCATATAATCAAGTCAAGTTATAGCCATGGTTCGGTCAAGTCAAGTCAAGTTATGTTTGCATGTTGATATTGCTCTAGTATTCAGGTTCAGGTTCAAATATTCATGTTGGTATATTAGATTCATGTTGAATTAGATTCTGATTTGAGTTAGACTCAGATTTAAGTCAGACACTTTAAACTGATTTGGATCCTGAATTAGGTTTAGGTGTCATCGGTAACTGCTGCACATGAACGACATGATTTGTGTCTTTTTCCATGACAATTACCATTGATAACTCCGTTAATTTTTTCTACTTTAAATAGGTAAGCACTCACTTTCTCCGGCTCCCTGGGGTTCAAGAGAATTGATCCCGCTTAAACCTATATTTACTAAAGTGTTTAAATGTAATTTTATATAACTCGAGGGGGTTTTATGAAAAATATTTTATATACTTTCAAAATAAATCTCGAGTATTTATTTATATTATTTAGGGTTTCCATAATTATGAATTTTAAGAATGTGAAGTATTTTAGTGATAATAATTTAGCTTGGATAGTTCAAGGTATTTTATTGTAAGCGACTTTTGGATAACTTGAAGGTATTTTGATGAAATTTGGCATTCTTTTATTTTTTTTAAAACATGGAATTTTATTATATCTTGAAAATACGTAGTTTAATATTATTTATATAATTATTAAAAATTAATTTTATTATTAAATAGAAAATTTCGTTTTTCTAAAAAATCGTATTAAAAATCTTTCGAGACCGAATACTCCGTGAAGAGGTCTGCATCTCGCTTTACTAGCCCTAAGATGTACGATAATCCGCACCATCCAATAGCGGGTTTCCCAAATGGGTTGTAGAGGTATATTTGCAAAGAGTTTTGATAATACAATTCAAAAGAAAACCGGGTTTTTATAGTACATGGTATTTTGATGAAATATTGTAATTGTAACCAAAAATATGCTAAAAGAGTATCGTGCTATGGAAACCATGTGTGTTTGTGAGCGGTAGGTCATTACCCCGTGAGGTTTTCTAAATGTATGATTAAGCAAAACAATTAAATATGGTAGAGACAAAATTAATGGTATTTTAATATAAAAGTTGATTTAAAGTTATGTTTCATAATATTTTTGAGTGAAAGTTGTTCTAAACATTAGTTATATGAATACAAATATAGGATAAGAATTTTAATGAAAGATATGGAAGAAATAGTGAAATTTTTATGTTTAGAATAAAAGGTCGGTGTTAACTCCACGTACCGACATGTTTTGAAACAAAGAACTTTTTAAGAAGAAAGAGAAGAATAGGGAGGGAATTACAAGCTAGATGGATGAAGAGGAGGTAGAAGGAGAGGGGGTAGTCGCCGTGGCGTCGCGGGGTCGCCGGAATTGCCTCGATTCCTCGCCAGAAGTTGATTGTTGGCTAACTCCACTTGTACTCTTCTTGTACTTGAGAAAATATGATAGTTTTGGCTAGAATTTTCAGAATGAGAAATGGCTAGGGTATGGGCTAGTATTTATAGTGTGAAATTAGGGTTTTGAAATTGAAAGAAAGAATTAAAATGCATTTAAATTTAATTTTAAGGTGAAATTGAAGTCTCTGTTTAATTTCAAAGTAATCAAACAGTGCATGGGTGATGGAGGTAAGGGAAGAGTCATGTGAGCAAAGCACGAAGACTTTTCACCTACGGGGGCCCGTCGGCGCCGGCCATCAAGGCAATCTCGTCGGTCCAATGGTGGAAGGGAGCCGTTGGATCTTGGCCACGTATTCACTTCAGTATACAGAATATTTTGCACATGTTAGTTTTCTCTGACTTTTCATTTCTATGTGCAGTGCACGTGTAAACTTTTGGGCTTCCAAAAATTTTAAAAGAAAATTCAGAAAAAATATAATGTGTATGAGGGGATTCGAATACAGGGGCTACGTCACAGCAGTGCAAGTCTTTACCAATGAGCTACAAGATATTTCTTGCTGTTCTTAAGCAAAAATAAACTTTTAAATTGTACTCAGGCTTGTAAAACTCCTTTCTGTACATTAAATTGAAAAAACTCGTACAGTAAATTCATAGTCGTTACAATCTACCCTCATTATAAAAATTTAGTCTCGAAATTTACAATTACATAAGGACTAATTAACAAAAAAGTGAGGGTATCTTGCATGCATGTCGTCTTCTCGTTCCCACGTTGATTCTTCTGGTAAATCTTTTCTCCACATCACTCGGACCAAGTTTACTTCTTTGTTCCTCGGTGACTTTACCTTTCGGTCCAGGATCTCAACGGGTTGTTGCTCACAAGATAAATCTGTCTGTACAGTGAGCTCGGAGTGATCAAGGATATGGCTGGGGTCGCTCACATATCTTCGGAGCTGGGATATATGGAACACGTTGTGCACTCCTTCCAATGAGAGTGGTAGTGCCAAACGGTATGCCACTTCTCCGACTCGTTCGAGTATGTCGAACGGTCCTATATATCTCGGACTGAGCTTACCCCTCTTGCCAAAGCGAATTACTTCTCGGTTTGGAGAGATCTTTAAGAAAACATGATCTCCAGGTTGGAACTCCAGATGTCGACGCTTTGCATCAGCCCAGTGCTTCTGTCAGTCTTTGGCTATGCACATTCTTTTCCTGATCGTGCGAACTACGTCCAGAGTTGCCATGATCATCTCTGGTCCAAGGAGTTCCCGATCTCCGATGTCGTCCCAGTTTAGTGGTGATCGACACTTCCTTCCGTAGAGTGCTGCAAATGGTGTCATTCCAATACTCGCCCGATAGCTGTTGTTGTATGAAAACTCCACAAGGTGTAGGTGATCTTCCCATGAACCTTCGAAGTCTAACATACAAGCTCGTAGCATGTCTTCTAGAATTTGAATTGTTCGCTCAGATTGTCTATTTGTTTGTGGATGGTAAGCTGTGCTGAAGTTTAGACTTGTTTCCAGACTAGCTTGCAGACTCTGCCAAAACTGCGATCGAAATCTGGTATCTCAATCGGAAACGATGCAAACTGGTACTCCATGTAATCTCATGATCTCCTGCATGAGTTCATGGGTATAAAAAATAGTACATCTTGAGGTTAAATCTTACTTTAGATTCATGCTTACCTCCATGTACTTCTTTGCTAGCGTCTCGGTAGATTGGACAACTCAAAAGGGAATAAAGTGAGCCGACTTTGTGAGTCGATCCACAATAACCCATACTGCGTCGTTACCCTTTGTGATGCGAGGAAGGGCAGTCACGAAGTCTATGGTAATGTGCTGCCATTTCCATTCTGGGATTGGTAACGGCTGAAGTAGACCAGCAGTTCTGTGATGTTCAGCCTTCACTTGCTGACACACCAAACACTTGGCTACGCTTCTAGCTACTTCGTGCTTCATTCCATACCCCAGTAGTGTTGTCGTACATCTTTGTACCACCAGGGTGTACTGAGTACGGAGAGCTGTGGGCTTCTTTCATCAACTCTTTCCGAACAGAACCTTGTGGTACACACAATATACTTCCATATCTCAAAGATCCGTCTTCGTGGATGATGAAGTCCGTTCGAAGTCCACTTTCTACCTGTTCTCTAATATTTTGCAGCTTGGCATCACTTGCTAGAGTTGTCTTGATCTGATTGACAATAGTAGACTGAACTTGTAAGTTCATCAAATACGAAGCGTTACCTGGCATAACTATTTCGATCTCCATCCCATGCAATTCCTGCTGCAGCTTCCACTGGGCGGTGAGATTCATTGATAATGGCTGACAGCTAAGTGCATCAAGAACTATATTTACCTTTCCTGGATGATACTGTAAGTTGATGTCGAAGTCCGCCATAAGTTCTATCCTTTTCTCTGCCGCATGTTCAACTCCTTCTGAGTAAATATATACTTCAGACTCTTGTGGTCAGTGTATATATCCACTCGTTCTCCCAGAAGATAGTGGCGCCAAGTCTTAAGTGCAAAGATAACGGCTGCCAACTCCAAATCATGTGTTGGATAGTTGCGCTCATGAACTTTCAGCTGTCTTGATGCAAAAACTATAACTTTTCAATGCTGGTGTAGAACATATCCTAATCTCTTACCGGATGCATCGCAATGCACGACGAAACCTTCAGATTGATCCGGTATTATGAGAATAGGAGCAGATGTCAATCTTGACTTGAGTTCTACAAAATTTTGTTCACATGCTTCTGACCACACGAATGCTTCATCTTTACGTGTGAGTTTGGTCAGGGGTGCTGCAATCTTCGAGAAGCTTTCAATGAATCTGCGGTAGTATCCTAATCCCAAGAAATTTCAAATATCCTTCACCGTCTTTGGTGTCGGTCATTCGCTGATAGCTGACACCTTAGCTGGATCTACTGATATTCCTTCACCTGAAACAATGTGTCCAAGAAATCCGACTTGATCTAGCCAAAATTCGCACTTACTATACTTGGCATAGAGTTGATGCTGTCGCAATGTCTCCAGGACAATCTGCAAATAGTCGACGTGCTCTTTCCGATTCTTTGAATACACCAAGATGTCGTCGATGAAGATAACAACAAACCTGTCTAAGTACTTTCGGAAAACTTGATTTATCGGATTCATAAATATAACAGGTGCATTGGTCACTCCTGTTAGTTATATGTATGCCCTAGAGGCCATTATTGTACATGTGATGTATATTATAGTGGATGCTTGGACATATATATATATATATATATATATATATATATGACTTTCTTGCTCGACATGATAGTATGATATCTGGTTACTCTTTATACTAACATGTTGACTGGTATTCTTTACTGTCTTGCTCTCACATGTTGATAAAGCCCTTAGGATGTGTACTTGACTCCCAAGACTATGATGGAGATCATACTAGTGGGGCCAGGGTAGTCCACAAGTTCATCCTTTAATTGTTCTTAGTCGAGGGTATATCGAGACAGGGCATCGATATTCCAGAGTAGACTAACATATACGGTTCTTAAGCCATATGACGGGAGATGGATGATCCCACATCCATTGGTGTTTGATATCAAAGATGGTATACGGGTGCTCAGTGGAGATTGGGTACACTGAACAGGACTCACCGAGGACTCCTATGTGGTAGTATACCTATCGTCAGATAGCAGTCCTCTGGTGACACTGGTACAGGTTAGTCTGTAGACCCGGGATCGTCATAGAGTCTTGTGCGGCTCCCACTGTGCTTTGATTTCCTCCCTACCACGCTCAAAGGAGACGTGCAAACAGGTGGATTTTGGATACAGTCCCGAGTCGCATGGAGGCAATGAGCAATAAGAGGGGTTTTGTCTCTCCCGGTATTGGGGGTGTTGGGGTCAAAATTTGCACCCTGGTTGACCAAGTCAAAGTCAATCCTAAGCCAGGTGGGCCCAAGCCCAGGCCAAGTGGGCCCATGCCCAAGTCGAGCCCGCGGCCAGCCTCCCCATGCCAACATAAAAATCATGCAATAAATAATTTTAATGTAATTTTTTATGCATGAATGGGCATAAGGCCAAATTTTTGTAAAGCTCACGGCTTATATGCAAAAAGAAATAGCACATGAGACATGGGATCGGCAAAATGCCATTTTCTAAAGCCCAAGGGGCTATATGCAAATGTGTAAGCCTATATAAGGCAACATGATGATGAATAAAGCATACACCTTTCATTCTTTAAAAAAACTCTAGGATTTTTGTGCCTCCTTCTCCTTCCTCAAGGTTCTAAACCTTCTTCTTTCTTTTGAATTAATTCAAGAGTTTTACTCTTCCTTTCCCAAAACTAAATAGTTTTTCACCACAAAACCCAAAAAGGGGAGCTTGGATCTTCCATCAAATCTTAAAAAGGAGAGATTTTTAATATCTCTCCCCTCTTGTTCTCCAAGAGCCGGCCAACAGAAGAGGAGGAAGGAGACCCATCTCCAAAGATCCCATTTGGGAAGGATCCAAGGCTTAAGAGAGAAGAGCCTCTGAAGATTTTTAGGGAGTTCAACTCCAAGACCCAAATTCTCAAAGGAGTTTAACTCCTAATCCAGCTCTTTCGGAGTTTAACTCCACTCAAAATCCTCTTTTGGAGTTTAACTCCTATTTCTGGGGGTAAAACCCCTTCCTTTCGCTAGCGCTAGCGCCCGAGCGCCCATATGGCGGGCATGTGAGGCGCTAGCGCCCAAAGCGCTCGCGCCCGAGCGCCCACGTGGCGGGCACGTGAGGCGCTAGCGTCCAAAGCGCTAGCGCCCGAGCGCCCACGTGCCGGGCACGTGAGGCGCTAGCGCCCAAAGCTCTAGCGCTCGAGCGCCCACGTACTGGGCACGTGAGGCGCCAGCGCCCAAGCGCCCACGTGCCGGGCACATGAGGCGCTAGCGCCCACGTGCCGGGCACGTGAGGCGCTAGCGCCCAAAGCTCTAGCGCTCGAGCGCCCACGTGCTGGGCACATGAGGCGCCGGCGCCCAAGCGCCCACGTGCCGGGCACGTGAGGCACTAGCGCCAGCGCCCAAGCGCCTAGCGCTAACCCAAGCGCCCAAGTACTGGCGCTCACGCGTCATTTGGCGCCTTTCCCCCCTCATTTTACATATACTCCACACTAAAAATACCTCCCCCGTCAGAAAAAATTTCTAACGGGCCCCGCACCCCGCAAGGGGGCTACTAGCCCTTTTGACCCCCAGCCCGCTATCCGGGTAGCGGGACCCCCGTAAAAACTCTGCGGGGCTCCCGATATATCCAAAACCCCTTACAAAACACAATACTACACATTGAGTTCGCATAACCTGTTTGACCCGTCAATCGGAGGTTCTCTTGCTCCAAAGGCGAGGGGTAATTAACGGCAGTTTAGTCCGCGGCTGCCGGAGATTCGGATCCCCACAATCAATAAACCCCAGCCTACCCTAGGCAGGGGGAATCTGTAATGCGCCTGACGAGCGCCTGCGTATTCCCATCTCAATGGGGTGACGAAAAACACCCTACAGATTCTGGCACGCCCGATGGGACTTTTCTCTTCTCCCATATTTCGGGTTAAACGTTCATGCGAACTCAGTCAATATACATATCGATTGCCTGTACTGAAATCATGCTTCTTTATGCAGGTTGAGTTTCCAATTGCAATCTTCGGACGCAGTAAAAATGTCTCTAAGGATCAGCTCATCTCTCGACGCAGCTCCCATCTCCTACACGATGAAGATGGACGCCAGGACAGTCCTTCCGGCCAGTCTCGGGCGACAATGGGAAGAGCCGCCGCTACCATTTGGCTCTATTCTATTCGTGTCAGCTAACGCCATCCCAGCTCCTTAAGCTTCGGTAACAGACAAATCGTCCTCGAAAGGCAAGAGGCCAAATGTGGTGGTCTCGAAGGCGTCCCAACCCAAACGTAAGCCGGTGTTTGAACGACTTTCCTTGGCCCCAGCTAGGGGCAAGGCCATTAACACCAACAAAGCAACAAGGCGTCTCGACCAAGTTCCGGCGGTGCCCCTGATAACTGCTCGATCGGGTGTCTTCTCTAAGCTCCCTGCTAATCGACTCGCAATGACTCCCTGGATAACGGATGCCCGCCTAGCCCTTAAAATTAAGAAGCTAAGTCAGAAAAGGCTCAGATATAGAGCCAACAAAAGGGCTAGGGCTCCTGCTAGGCTGAACTTCATGAGGTTCGAAGAACAGGGTTACCCCGCCAAAGATGAGGAAATGGCTGGATATGTAGTCCACACTGTCTACATGTTGGGTACGCGCAGTAAGTGCAAGGAAGGGGACACTACATCTCAAATCCAATCTGGTGTGAATGTGGCTGTCACTTCCCAAGACCAGCATCCCCGGGAAGATAATGAAAATCCTCCTAGTGAAGCTGATAAGCGGAGAGATCCCTCGGTTCATGAGGAGTGGGGTGTTCCCCTCTGAATGACGTGGCGGAGACGCGATAAACGTCTTGCCTGAGATTCGGGGCAGATGCTATTTGGTTTTATCCGTCCACCTCTCCGAAGATACCAAGTTGATTTATGGCACCGTGTATCGGAGGTTTGGACGGATGCGGCCGATGTAGCAGACTTCGTCAGATTCCCCCTCGTTTGAGAGGTTTTTGATTGTGGGGATGCTCTTCCCTGCAGGCGCAAGCCCCTGCAGTTAATTACGCTACCGCATCGCGGTAGCCACTTTCTCCTTCTCCAGAATTTCACTTCGTGTCGTGTATGTTTGTTTTGTTTGTGGTTGCCCGTGGATTGTATACGGAGATTATTTATTTCGTCGCCCGTAGGACGTGGATTAGTCCAAATCCGTATTTACTTAGATTTGGGGTTTGGTGTTTTAGTTTAAGGATACGTTAGCTATATTGAGGCTAAGATCAAGTTAAACGTTCGTTAAGGATACGTTAGTCTGATTTGAGACTAAGATCAACTTAACGGAAAGAGCATTTAGGGGCTCTATTGTTCCGGTTTAGGGACGTAGTGGTCCATGTTCCAGTTTAGGGACGTTGTGGTCCATTGCATTTATGGCCGTCGGGACCCGTCACCTCTCTGACGTCATTGAAGGATTATAACGATAGGTGTCAGAGGAGTTCAGAGATGTACCCTTGAACCAAAGTTGATTAGGGGATTTATAGTCCGATTTGGGAGTAAAGTCTGTTTGAATGTTTAAGGATACGTTAGCCGTATTTGAGGCTAAGATCAACTCAAACAGGATCGTTTAGATCCGACAAAGGAGCATTTGGGGGCTCTATTGTTCCAGTTTAGGGACGTAGTAGTCCATTGCTTGTGGTCGTCGGGACCCGTCACCTCTCTGACGTCGTTGAAGGATTACAACGATAGGTGTCAGAGGAGATCAGAGATGTACCCTTGAACCGGATGTAAATTGATTTAAGAGAGCAGCCGTGCTCAGTCAATTTAATTTGAGGACTTACGGCCATGATTGGGCTAAGTCCAGTTGAGAATATTCAACGTTTTATTTGCATTTGGTCTGTTAGGCCTTTACTAGGGCCCTGCCCCTGTTTAATAATGCAGTGCATTTTGTCTAGCCTATTAGGCCCCCCTTTTAATTGGGCTATGCCCTTTTTAAATGATGCACAGCATCTATTTTGAGCCTGACAGACCTTTGTTTGGGCTTTATCCCTTTTAATAGTGCATAGCACTTTGTTTGGTTTGATAGACCTTCCCTTATTGGGCTCTGCCTTTGATAATGCATTGCATTAATTAGTCTGACAGAGTGCCACATGGCTTGTCAAGCGCTTTGCGCTGATTGAGGAGCGCAAGGCGCAAGTCCATATGGAGGTGACACGTGTCACGCTCAGGAGAGCGCAAGCGCAGTGCGCTGCGCTGTTGCGCTGCTGACACGTGGCGCGCTCTGGTGAGTTGCGCCAATTCATGAGAGCAGTGCTCTGTTTTTAGAAGCGCATAGCGCAGATCATCATGGGACTGACACGTAGCGCTCTCTGGTGGCTTGCGCCAACCCGAGAGCGCAACAGTGTAGATTTTGCAAGTGCAGGACACTGTTTTATTATTTTGATCAATTTTAGATCAAAGAAAACAAATTTTCTTGTTTTCAAAGAACCAGTGGTTCATCAAAAGGCAATGCCTTTATTATTATTATATTTTTATTGAAGATCTTTGACCTTGTTCTTAGATCAATGATCTTTTTAGAAGAAATTCTTCTTTTATTCAAGGTTTTTTACCTTTCCTTTCTTTGAGCTCTTCTCAAAATTTTCTTTAAAGGAGTTCTCTCTATCTTGATGTTGATTCCCCTTTTGAATTGGGGTCTATGGGTCTTTATATAGTGCCCATAGATTTGTTAAGTTTGTTAAAGAGATCATTCTCTGAGTGATTTGGGGAATTTTCCCACCGTTGGATCTTTGATCCAAGGGCTTCTGTTTTACAGAAGACAATTTTCTTGTTTTAACAAGAATAGAAAGATCTTACTGAATTTTAGTTCTGTTTGGCGCAAACGCCTGACACGTGTCACGCAGCGCAGAGTGCAGCGCGACTGCGCTAGCGCAACTGCGCTGCCACGTGTCGCGCAGTGCAGAGCGCGGCTCAACTGCGCTGCCACGTGTCGCGCAGTGCAGATCATCTGAAGCGTTGCTTCTTTTAATTTTGTTTTAAATAGAGCCTTGCTCTGATTGGTCGCGCTGCCTTGGACGCTGCGCTCCCTGTGTTGGAGTGTCTAATTTTGACACGTGGCGCTCTGTGCGCAGCGCAGGGGATCTGAAGCGTTGCTTCATTTATTTTAACTCTAATTTTCACTTTAATTTTCAAACCAAGGCTTTGCTCTGATTGGGGGAAACAAAAGCGTTGCTTCGTCTCCCGCCTTGGAGTTTGAATAGAGCTTTGCTCTGATTGGGGTAAACAAATGCCCCCCCACCGTTGCGCTTACGTGGCCTCTAAACGTGAGCGCAGCGGTGGCAGAATCCCAACAGTCGCACCATCCCTTGAAAGTTGAAACGGCTCTTCAATGCCTATAAATAGGACCTTTGGTCCCTTAGATGATTTTCATCTCTTCATAGGAACTTTGTTCAGAGCCCTGCTCTTTTGGTTAATCACTTTTAAAAGTTCGAACTTTGGGTAAGATTAATTTGGATTAAATTAAATCAATTTTAAGAGCCTTGCTCTCAATAGATCCCTGATCTAAAGAAGACCCATTTAGGGTTTCACTTAGCAGAGCTTTGCTCTAAAGGGGTCTAAAGAGAACTAAGGAGAACCCAATTAGGGTTCCATTAATAGAGCTCTGCTCTCTAAAAGATTTCCCTTGTATTTTCTTGTTTCATTAATGGAGCTTTCCTCCTTCCAAATCATACAAAAGAACTCTTAGGAGTTTTTCTTTGATCTTGGAGTTTAAAGATGGCATTTTATTTCTCAGTGCATTATATCGCTTTGCTTAATCAGTCTTTCTGATAATTTTGTTGACTCTCTTTCACAGAAACAATGGACGCTCACATGTACGATCTTGACGAGATCATCTCTTACGGGGACATTCGTCGACTTGGCCGTTCTCAAAATCGAGAGTTCACAAACGCGGAGTGTGCTGAAATCATGAGCCGCTTCGACGCGTATAACGGTCAACTGCTTCCCCGACGTTCCTCCCTCCTGAAACTTATCGTGGGAGCCATCTGGGAAGCACTTCCCCTATTATGTTCCGGTGTACCGCTTAGGGCGTTGGATGTCGCCGAGGATAAGGTGCACTCGGTGTACCTGATGAACTTAATCTCGAAGAGACGGCGAGACAATCTTGTCGATCTTCTGCACCGGGCCTTCCAACAGTCCGCCATACTCGCTGCTTATTGGAGGGATGGGGACATCCGTAGGGACCCCGACACTTGTGCTCGTGAAAGAAAGCACACTAGGATGGTTCGCCAGGCTTGGAAAATCTTAGATAAGGTTACTTTTGAATTCCTCAATCCATGTCCCGGGTTCGAGGTTATACCGTTATAAACATTTCAATAATGTTGTTATTTATCTCTTTATGAGTGTAAAAGCCCTTTGAAATATGAATGGAAATTTTTTATTTCAGCTTGTCTTATTTCTCGTTCTGAGTCTTTTGCACACGCATGAATGGATGTGTCTCGAACGCTTGATCAAATGCAAATCGAATGTCCTTTCTGTCGCTTCCCTCTTTCTTTTATTATCAGTATATTGCTTTAGTAAACATGGTTGACAGGTGATAGAGCGAGCACCCTGTATTGGCTTCTTCAAAAGGCAGCGATGGCTTCGGCCGCAGGTTCAAATCTGCGGCCTAAGACTTTTCAACTTTACGAGCCGTGAGGGTCTCATAAAGACTTTTCTCCTTACGGATCGAGAGGATCTCATAGGTGTATTTTCTCCTTAGGAATCGTGAGGATTCCTAAGTGCATTTTTTTAATAAGTCGTAAGGATCTTATAAGAGAATTTTCCCTCTTACGAGTCGAGAGGACCCGCAAGTGGTTGTCTCCCTCCTTGTCGAGATTCGAGTTTGGAGAGTGAGACCCGTGGATAGTATGCAAGAGACCGTTTTGGGCCAACTTGCAGGGTCCCAGTGCTTAGGGAACAAGTTTTTTGATCCTTACTGCCTAAGGCTTTATCTTACGAGTCGAGCCACATCGAGAAGTTCTCGCAAAGACATCAATTTCTTCACAAGTCGAGACGAATCGATCATTGCTCGCAAGAATATCCTAACGTCATAGTTAACCTCTGCTCTTTACGACAGAAGCCCGTTAGGGTCTGTGGTACTTAGGGTTTTGGCCGTCGTACCGTCGCATCAGTTGATATATTTCTCGATAGGCAATCGTGCTGTTCGAGTAGCCCTGCGACTGCCGTGTCTCTGATCCCTTCGGGGGCTGGACAAGACGTCTTCAAGCAATCCTCCTTGGCAGTTTGACCGTCGGAAGAGCAAGCGTTAGGAATTTTCCATGCCACTTTTTACTTGAGGTTAGGCACATTTTGGAGAGCCCCGATGAGTCATAACCACTCCGCGCTGGTGTGGGATGATCTCCGATAGTCTTTCAGGTTTTATGTGAGTTGCCGTCAAGACCCTGAAGCTAGGAATTTGGCATTTGCTTCGTTTGCTGGCATCGCGTCTGCTGTATCGAGACGAATGTCGCGGTTGTCTCTAGGTCGCTTGTGAGCCGTCGAGGTTTGGAACTAGGGATTTTGTCGTGGCTCCATTTGTTTGATTGTCGCGTCTGAACCCTGCTGGAGGAAGAACGCTGGGATGACATCTCGTCTGCTGTATCGAGACGAACGTCGCGGTGGAGCTAGGATTTTGCCGTTACTCCGCTTGTTTGATTGTCGCGTCTGAATCCTGCTGGAGGAAAAACGCTAGGGTGACATCTCGTCTGCTGTATCGAGACGAACGTCGAGGAGGTGACCACTCCATGTGGGATGATCTTCGGTAGTCTTTCAGGTTTTATATGAGTTGCCGTCAAGACCCTGAAGCTAGGAATTTGGCCTTTGCTTCATTTGCTTTGGTGTGTCCGAATCCTGTTGGAGGAAGGACGCTGTAGTGACATTCCGTCTGCTGTATCGAGACGAACGTCGCGGTTGTCTCTAGGTTGCTGGTGAACCGTCGAGGTTTGGAACTAGGGATTTCGCCGTGACTCCATTTGTTTGATGATGTTGTGTCTGCTGTGTCGAGACGAACGTCGAAGTGTTGACCATTCCGCACTGGTGTGAGACGATCTCCAGTTGTCTTTCAGGCTTTATATGACTCGCCGTTAAGACCTTGAAGCTAGGAATTTGGCCTTTGCTTCGTTTTCTTTTGCCACGTCCGAACCCTGTTGGGGGAAGAACGCTGTCGTGACATCTCGTCTGCTGTATCGAGACGAATGCCGAGGTGGAGCTGTGATTTTGCTGTTACTCCGCTTGTTTGACCATAGGGTCTTTCGTCGGCGTTGTATCTGCATCTTGATGGACTGCGAAGGAACGCCGTTGTTAACATCTCGTCTGCTGTATCGAGACGATTGTTGAGATGAAGCTGGGATTTTGCCGTCGTTTCGCTTTATTTCGACCGCAAGGTCTTTTGTTGGCGTTGTATCTGCACCTTGATGGACTGTGAAGGAACGCCTTTATTGATTCTTAGGCCGTAGATATTGCCGTTAAGATTTGGTTCCATTTTCTGCTGGAGCGTTGGGAGGAAAGGGTGCTTCCTTCTTTGTTTGTGCCCCTGGATTGTATACAGGGATTGCTGTGCTATCGCCTGTAGGGCAAAAGTTTCATTCATTCATTTTTTCATTTTTTTTATATGATTATTTTATTTCCGCGATGCTCTATCATTTCAGCTTTTTATATCGCGAGAATCGCGATTGCCCAATCATTTCGGCTATTTTTCGCGGTGCCCAATCATTTCGGCTATTTTTCTTTTTACTCGCTGCTTTTTATTGCGAGTTGCCCAATCATTTCGGCTGTTTTTGTATGCATAAATTTTTACTTGCTGCTTTTTATTGCAACTTTCCCCATCGTTTCGGCTATTTCGTATGCATGTATGGCTCGCTGATTTTTTTTATCACGAGTGTGGAACTTGGAATCTGACGCCAATCTTAGCATCAGCATCGCTACAACTGGAATATTGCCAGAAGCGAATCATCATTGGCCATGAAAGGGCTGAACAAAGGTGGCTTAGTAAACAGGGTTAGGATCCTGTCGACTAAGGCTTTTGACTTCATGAGCCATAAGGGTCTCACAAAGGTATTTCTCCCTACAAGTTGTGATGATCTCGTAGGTGTGTTTTCTCCTTAGGAATCGTGGGGATTCCTAAGTGTATGTTCTCTTATAAGTCGTAAGGATCCTACAAGAGTGCTTTCTCCTTATAGGTCGAGAGGACTTACAAGGGTTGTTCACCGTGCGAACATATCCCTAGTCACGGGTGGGACTTTGCTGGGGAAATGTTTATTCGTGCCTGTGGATTGTATACAAGGGTCAGTATCGAGCCGCTTGTTGGGCCATATCGAAGGTTGTGGGAGTTGCTTAAGAACAGGTTCAGGTCTCTGTAACTTAAGACTTTCAAATCCTATGAACCGTGAGGGTCCCGTAAGAGAGTTCTCCTTACGAGTCGTAAGGATCTCGCAAGTGTAATTTCTCCTTGGGGATCATGAGGATCCCTAAGTGTGTTGCTCCCTTGTGAGTCGTAAGGATCTCACGCAGGCGATTTCTCCTTACAAGGTCGAGAGGACCCTGTAAGTGTCCTTTAACGAGATTGCGCCCTTTCGGGTTTTCACAAACACTCGCCGGCAGTCCTGCTGTTTTTACTCACGGGGCCCTTTCGGGTTTTCATCCGTGCCCATTTTGCTTATGGACGTACCGTTTTTTTATTCTTTTTATTCTTTTTTCTAACGAGCTTGCACCCTTTTGGGTTTTCAAAAGACTTGCCGGTAGCCCTGCTGTTTTTACTCACGGAGCCCTTTCGGGTTTTCATCCGTGCCCATTCTGCTTATGGACGTACCGTTTTTTTTTATTTTTCATTTTATTATTATTATTATTATTATTTTTTTATCTCGTCCGCCTGAGAATGCTGCGGTAGTAGTTTAAAGACGTTTCGGTCGTTTGCAAGTTTTAGGACATTGCGGTCCATCATTAATTTAAGGACTTTTCGGTCCGCCGTCGCCGTATTTGAGGCGAATCTCTATTTTACTGACTTTTCGGTCTATGGGGCCTTCTCTATGACTGAACATGATGCCCCCGGCGTATCTATCTTTCTCGGAGCGTGCGGTTGTGGCGGGCTCACCTTCCAGTTTTCGGAGATGACGAACTTGCCCTGTTGGTATTGGTCTTCAACCCAGTTCTTGAAGACGTAACAGTTTTCGATCGGATGGCCCAATACTTGGTGATAAGGGCAATAATTAGAACTGTTGACATCATCCAGTTGTAGTTGGTGTTTCGGCTCCGGTAGAGTGATAAGCCTGTTATGCACTGCCACTTCGAACAGCCTCCTTGTTTCATCCTGATGAAATGAGTATGGACGTCTGAGCCTCTCCTCGAGGGATATGCGTGGACGCATATTGTTTTGACGAACAACTGGTCTAAGGCCACTCAACTGTTGTTGAGTGTTGGCGACGAACGTCATTTTCCCCTTTCCTTTATCCTTTCTGCTCGATCCTTTGTTTGCAGGGCCGAGATTTTCTCCAAGTAGCGGGCGATTGCACGGCTGAATGTTCTCGCAACTCCTCAATTCTTTCATTTTTGAAATGGATTCCTTGAGGAGAGGGTTGAGGGCAACTTCTTCGTCAGAGTCGCTCCCAAAGGTAATAATTTGTGATCCCTTGGAGTCGGCTATATGACAGTCATCGGCGGCTCTTTTGCGCTCATCTATCGCATTTTTCCGGTGTCTACGAGCTTCACACTTTGTCCTGTTGAAGTGTTGCTTTTGAGCGACATATCCTTGCCACCAACACTTAAAGGAGTTGCAATCTTCGGTAGGATGTATGATCTTCTGATGATATAAGCAGAAGTTAGGATGCATCTCTACTCCACCGAGAGTATTTTCTTCAGAGAGTGGTAGCTTCATTCCCACTGATAGGGCTTTGGCGAACCTTTTCCTCGTCTTGAATTTGTTTTTATCCGCAGCGGATGACTTTTGATTCGACGGAAGTGCCTCGACTCTTTGGTCCAGTCGTCGGTGTTTGGCTCCTTCCAGTATGGCCATCTCACGCACTTGATTGGCTTTAACTTTTAGACGAATCTCATTCAGGAAGGCATCGATCAATTCGTCTGACGGCCGCGGAATTTCTGGTTTAGGGTCCGCCCTCAGTTTCTCGGCACAAGGAGCCTCTTCATCATTCGCCAATGAGTGAGAGATCACATGACAACTCGCTACGTAGTCTTCGGATTCATCTGATGCCTCTTCTCCATCGTTTTCGTCCTCAACAAAAGAATAAGCTACCCCCATCATGTCCGTCTTCTTTGGAGTGTGCGGTTGTGGTGGGTTTACCTTCCAGTTTTCAGACAGCGCAAACTTTCCTTATAGGTACTGATCCTCGATCCATCCCTTAAAGACGAAACAATCCTCGATCGGGTGACTTACCGTTTGGTGGTAAGGGCAATAATCGGGATTACTGAGATCATCTGGCTGCGACGGACGTTTTGGATTCGGCAGATTGATGAGTCTGTTGCGTACTGCCAGCTCAAACAGTCTTCTCATTTTATTCTGAAGAAACGAGTAAGGACGTCCTAGTCTCTCCTCAAGGGATGGGCATAGATGCGCGTTATTTTGGCGAACGACCGGCTTTGAGTTGCTCGGTTGTTGTTGAGCATTGGCAACGACAGTCGCTTTCCCTCTTCCTTTCTCATTTCGAGAGTCTGGTTTTGGAGGAGACGGTCCATGGCCCATCTGGTCCATTTGGGCTAATTTGTCGATCAAGGCCTGGAAGGTAGTCGGCCTGAAGAACATCATGAATTGCGAGATGGTCGCTTGCGGATCACGAGTGCCCACGAACATGCCTACCGCAGGTGCCTCTTCTATGCGTTGTTCGCATTTTGACCATAGGTTCCGCCATCGTGTTGCGTATTGGACCCATGTTTCGCCGGGCCTTATCCTGGCATTTATCAGTGCTGTTATCGGGGTGCGTTCACTAGCACTCGCGAATCTTTGTATAAATAGTAGCTCCATCTCCGCAAATGTTTTGACAGAGTTGTTAGGTGGCTCCGAATACCATTCAAAGGTTGTTTCTGCTAAGCTGCCGACGAATTGGCGAAGCAACAATTTGTCATCGCCTCCAGTATTGCCGCATAAGGCCCTAAATTGAGCGACATGCTGATGCGGATTCCCTGTCCCTTTATATACGTGGAAGTTAGGGATCGTATATCCCGGCGGGTAACTGATTTGGTCATACCAGCCCGGATAGGGTTGTCCAGTTCTAACAGTTTGCCCAGCCGATTCACTCGCCTGATGAGCTCGTATTTGCTGAGCTATATAGTCATCCAGTGCGGCCTTGGAAATGGTTTCTTCCTTGGCCGCTGAAAGAGCCGGAGGAGGATTAGGTGTCTCCCCTCTGTCATCTCCAACAATGATCGGAGGGTCTTCAGCTGGAGGGTCCGGGTGTAACATCATCCCTACTATATCTTGGAAGAGGAGCGCCATTTGTTTTATGTTGGCAGCTTGTTCGGCTGCCTCTTTGTCCTTCTTTTCGAGGACTCTGCGTAGATAGTCAGCATCAGTTTCTTGTTCATGACGCTGCTCTTATGATACTTCCAAACTTTCTTTCGACTCGGTAAGTGCAGCCATCACAGTCATCATTTCCTGAAGCTTCTGTTGCTGCTCCTGGGGTTTTGTCACGGATCGGGTGAGCTGTCGGTGACCTGTCAAAGCACGGCTTTCCTCCTTCCCGGAAGCCATATAAACCGTGTGCACTACCATGCCCCCAGACTTGGGGCGTCTGTGTTCAGCGCTTTTACGGTTCGCCATATTCACAGGGGCTTTTTGCGGCCTCCTTTTCTTCTGAGTGATTGCCGTTGAGGGAGCCGTTGCAGTGGGCACCCATCCAGCTGTTGCTTTTTTCGACTTGACAGAGTAGCCCTTCTCCTGCTGAACCTTCATCTTTTTCTGTCGGCGGAGGTAGTCTTGATCGATCACTGACTCTTGGACTTGACGCCAGACCTTGTAGATTTTAGAGGACAATCGTTGAGGGGGCTGCTCTAGCTTTTTCTCTGGAGCATTCTCCACAGGTGAAGGAGTTCGTTTCAACACCGCGGTAGGAGAGTTTCTGCGCACCGTGTTCAGCAATTCAAAGCTGTTCCCGGTTGGAACAGCAGCATCGATCCCCACCGTTGGAGCTGGCGGAGTTATCCCAGAGGGGGAGTTGCCCCCAGCCTTCCTTACTCGGTGCCAGTGGCGACGTCGAGCTTGTCGTGCGGATGGAGTTGTTCTAACCGTAGGGGTGGCCTCCTCATGCCCCCTGTGTAGGTCAGAATCTGCTGGTATCAGCCTTTTAAAGACCGACGTCCGTTGAATGGGGACGGCCAACCTGTCAAAAGCAGACTTCCGAGCAGGGGAAGCAACCTTGGTGATCTCGCCTGAAACTAGAGTAGGGATAGCTATCCGCTTCGGGATAACATCTTCTGGTATTGCTGGCTTTTTCATGGGCCCGTTGGAGCTCTGACCTAGACTGTTAAAAAC
Source organism: Agapanthus africanus (assembly GCA_030015575.1). NCBI lineage: Eukaryota > Viridiplantae > Streptophyta > Magnoliopsida > Asparagales > Amaryllidaceae > Agapanthus > Agapanthus africanus. The sequence continues at coordinate 11,628,383 of CM057348.1, read as the reverse complement.
TGAGGCAGTGGAGTTGGGCGGCCCGTTGAGAGGGGCCGCGGCAGTGGTAAGTCGATCAAAGAGTTACTTCTTTGGGGCTTCTTGCAACGGGCATTGAAGCTCATCGGTGGGAGCATGGTCCCGAAGAATAGTCCAGTGGTGGCTTGAGTTACCTGCTCCACTGGAATTTTGAAAAGGGAGGCCGCTCGGGGCCCATAAGTCACTCCTCTACCAGGGACGGAGCGAGAGTTACAGTTGCAGGTAGTGCAGTTTGAAGCCATTGATCTTCTATTTTCTGCACGGAGCAAGACACCAAATCTAAGTACCTCGAATCCATAGGCAACCACAGCAAACTGCGATTCGTTCGCGAGCCCGATACACGAAGTGTGGAGTGGAAAGAGAAAAAGGTCCCACCGGGCATGCCAGAATCTGTTCCCCTCCGAATGACGCGGCGGAGACGCGATAAACGTCTTGCCTGAGATTCGGGGCAGATGCTATTTGGTTTTATCCGTCCACCTCTCCGAAGATGCCAAGTTGATTTATGGCACCGTGTATCGGAGGTTTGGACGGATGCGGCCGATGTAGCAGATTTCGTCAGATTCCCCCTCGTTTGAGGGGTTTTTGATTGTGGGGACGCTCTTCCCTGCAGGCGCAAGCCCCTGCAGTTAATTACGCTACCGCATCGCGGTAGCCACTTTCTCCTTCTCCAGAATTTCACTTCGTGTCGTGTATGTTTGTTTTGTTTGTGGTTGCCCGTGGATTGTATACGGAGACTATTTATTTCGTCGCCCATAGGACATGGATTAGTCCAAATCCGTATTTACTTAGATTTGGGGTTTGGTGTTTTAGTTTAAGGATACGTTAGCCATATTGAGGCTAAGATCAACTTAAACGTTCGTTAAGGATACGTTAGTCTGATTTGAGACTAAGATCAACTTAACGGAAAGAGCATTTAGGGGCTCTATTGTTCCAGTTTAGGGACGTAGTGGTCCATGTTCTAGTTTAGGGACGTGGTGGTCCATTGCATTTATGGCCGTCGGGACCCGTCACCTCTCTGACGTCATTGAAGGATTACAACGATAGGTGTCAGAGGAGTTCAGAGATGTACCCTTGAACCAAAGTTGATTAGGGGATTTATAGTCCGATTTGGGAGTAAAGTCTGTTTGAATGTTTAAGGATACGTTAGCCGTATTTGAGACTAAGATCAACTCAAACAGGATCGTTTAGATCCGACACAGGAGCATTTGGGGGCTCTATTGTTCCAGTTTAGGGACGTAGTGGTCCATTGCTTGTGGTCGTCGGGACCCGTCACCTCTCTGACGTCGTTGAAGGATTACAATGATAGGTGTCAGAGGAGATCAGAGATGTACCCTTGAACCGGATGTAAATTGATTTAAGAGAGCAGCCGTGCTCAGTCAATTTCATTTGAGGACTTACGGCCATGATTGGGCTAAGTCCAGTTGAGAATATTCAACGTTTTATTTGCATTTGGTCTGTTAGGCCTTTACTAGGGCTCTGCCCCTGTTTAATAATGCAGTGCATTTTGTCTAGCCTATTAGGCCCCCCTTTTTAATTGGGCTATGGCCTTTTTAAATGATGCACAACATCTATTTTGAGCCTGACAGACCTTGGTTTGGGCTTTATCCCTTTTAATAGTGCATAGCACTTTGTTTGGTCTGATAGACCTTCCCTTATTGGGATCTGCCCTTGATAATGCACTGCATTAATTAGTCTGACAGAGTGCCACATGGCTTGTCAAGCGCTTTGCGCTGATTAAGGAGCGCAAGGCGCAAGTCCATATGGAGGTGACACGTGTCACGCTCAGGAGAGCGCAAGCGCAGTGCGCTGCGCTGTTGCGCTGCTGACACGTGGCGCGCTCTGGTGAGTTGCGCTAATTCATGAGAGCAGTGCTCTGTTTTTAGAAGCGCATAGCGCAGATCATCATGTGACTGACACGTAGCGCTCTCTGGTGGCTTGCGCCAACCCGAGAGCGCAACAGTGTAGATTTTGCAAGTGCAGGGCACTGTTTTATTATTTTGATCAATTTTAGATCAAAGAAAACAAATTTTCTTGTTTTCAAAGAACCAGTGGTTCATCAAAAGGCAATGCCTTTATTATTATTATTATTATTATTATATTTTTATTGAAGATCTTTGACCTTGTTCTTAGATCAATGATCTTTTTAGAAGAAATTCTTCTTTTATTCAAGGTTTTTTACCTTTCCTTTCTTTGAGCACTTCTCAAAATTTTCTTTAAAGGAGTTCTCTCTGTCTTGATGTTGATTCCCCTTTTGAATTGGGGTCTAGGGGTCTTTATATAGTGCCCATAGATTTGTTAAGTTTGTTAAAGAGATCATTCTCTGAGTGATTTGGGGAATTTTTCCACCGTTGGATCTTTAATCTAAGGGTTTCTGTTTTACAGAAGACAATCTTCTTGTTTTAACAAGAACAGAAAGATCTTACTGAATTTTAGTTCTGTTTGGCGCAAACGTACCTGCGCCTGCCACGTGTCGCGCAGCGCAGAGCGCAGCGCAACTGCGCTGCCACGTGTCGCGCAGCGTAGAGCGCAGCGCGACTGCGCTGCCACGTGTCACACAGCGCAAAACACAGATCATCTGAAGCGTTGCTTCTTTTAATTTTGTTTTAAATAGAGCCTTGCTCTTATTGGACGCGCTGCCTTGGGCGCTGCGCTCCCTGCGCTGGAGTGTCTAATTTTGACACGTGGCGCTCTATGCGCAGCGCAGGGGATCTGAAGCGTTGCTTCATTTATTTTAACTCTAATTTTCACTTTAATTTTCAAAGCAGAGCTTTGCTCTGATTGGGGGAAACAGAAGCGTTGCTTCGTCTCCCGCCTTGGAGTTTGAACAGAGCTTTACTCTGATTGGGCTAAACATCGGGCTCGGAAAGCGAAGAGGAGCCGATCTTCCATCCCAAGAATGCAGAGCAGCAACTTCTCCAAGAGCTCCAAAAATAGCTCAGAAGTAAATATAAGGAGATGGACAAGCTCTACTAAAAAATTGATGACTTGACAAACGTCGTCTTACAGCTCACGGCCCAACTTGCCTCTCAGCCGCCCAATCAAGCGCAAAGCTCTGCTCATGAACCGGGAAACGGTGTCCCGAGACAGCCGACGCCTATTCCCTCAAATCCAAAGGTGGGCGGACCGCATGAAAGTCAGGCGCATCCTATCTCGGGAAATGTCTTGGCTACCGATGACAGTAGCCCGCTAACTCAAGATCAAATCATGGATTTGGTTGCCAACAAAGTCAAAACATTGGTAGCCGAAGCCGAAGAGCAAAAAGATGCTAGCAGTAGCGGGAGACCATATCCTTCTCGGTATGATCTGGTAGAATTTCCTAGTGGCCATGTCATCCCCAAATTCGGATGATTTGATGGGACGGGAAATGCGAATCAGCACATTGCCCATTTTAAAGCCTCATACGGGAATACTGAGGGAAATGATGTGCTCCTCCTCCGCCAATTCGTTAATAGCTTAACCGACGTCGCTTTCGATTGGTACGCGAGCATACCGGATGGATCTATTACTACTTTCGTCCAAATGGAATCTCTGTTTTGACAAAGGTTCATGAGCGTCAGCGCTAAGATCACCATTGCCGACCTCATAAGGACCAAGCCAAAGAATAACAAAAGCGACACGGATTTTATAACCCGATGGCGCAATCTCTCCGTCAAATGCGAACTGTCGATAGAGCAGGACCAATCTGTCAATCTCCTCGTCGGAAATCTCAATAATTGGATGGCCCCGTTTCTATGCACCGCGGGTCTCAAAACATTCCAAGAGCTGACCAGGAAAGTTCAGATGTTGGAACGCTTAAAGCAGGAGTCCTCCTCTGACTCCCAAAATAACAATAGGTCCTGGAGAAACCGAAAGGACGAAAATCGCAAAGGCGGAAATTCTGACGATGCTGAATCTTTTAACACTTCGGCTAACCGAAATAAGCAAGGGATGAGCGGGCCTAATGCCAACCAGCCTCGGAAGCCAGTGTTCGGAGAGGAAGGAGAAGCTCCACTAAAAGAGAAGCTGGATAAGGTCTATTCCTTCAGAAGGGACAAAGTCCGTAAAATATTCAAAGATGCCATAAGAAACGGTCTACAATTGCCAGAATCAAAAAGACCGCAAGAAGCGAATATGATCGATGACCCTAAATACTGCCCCTATCACAGAGTGATAGGTCATGCCATTGAGGACTGCTTCTTCTTCAAAGATTGGGTCGAAAAGCAAAACAAGGCAGGAGAGATAGAACATTCTAAAAGCGTGTTAACAAACAGTCAAGCTGCGATCGCCGATTTCATCCAAACGGAGACCGAAGTCCTTCGTGAAACTGATTCTCTTAGACATATGCCTTCCTCTGAAAACAGTCGACCACCACGTCATTAAACTGGGAACAGAAGACCCCTAAGTCGTTAAACTGGGAATGTAAAAAAACGTGTAAATAAAAAAAAGGAATGTGTAAATAAATAAATAAAAAGAAAAGCCCAATTGATGGGGTAACTCGCAATAAAAATCAGCGAGTAAAATAAAGATGAAAAATAAAGCCAAAATGATAAGGCAACCGCGAATAAAAGCCGAAATGATAGGGCAATCGCGACCTTCGTGATAAGAAAAGCTGAAATGATAAAGCAATCGCGGTAAAAAAAACGGCGAATGATGAGTCGCTCCTGGTACCATATTCCAGTGCAACGATGCAGACGCCAACCAAAATCCGATTTTCCAAAATTCCCCCGGCCCTACGGTTGGTCCCCAAGTTGACTACCGTATACAATCCACGGGCTCAAATAATTCTCATCATACCCATACCCCACCGCAATCACCAGTCCAGCGGCCGGTCTCCGCCCTTGGAATTATGGTCCATTAGGAAGACCAACTTATGTATCCTCACGATACGTGAGGAGAACAAATCTTCGTGGGATCCTTACGACTCACAAAGGAAAAACACACTTGGGGGTCCTCACGACTCCTAAGTAGAAAATGCACCTACGGGACCCTTACAACTCGTAGGGAGAAAATGCTTTTATGGGACCCTTACGACCCATAAAATTGAAAAGCCTTAGGTGATAGGGATCTAAACCTGTCTCCTAAGCCATCGCTTCCCAACAGGGAAAGGCAAATGATGAGTTGCTCCTGTCATTATTCCAGTACAGTGATGCATACGCAAACAAAGTTCCGAAATTATTCCGGCCCTACGGTTTGGATCATACATCCTGCAAAACCGTATACAATCCACTGGTGTAAAACGATCCCAATCTCTCCCAAGTTCTACCGGCGAGACCACATTCAAAGTCCCACCAACGATGAAGATTCCCAAACCAAAAAAAGAAAAAGAAAAAAAGGGGGTATGTCCACAAGCAAAATGGGCACGGATGAAAACCCGAAAGGGCTCCATGAGTAAAAACAGAAGGATTGCCGGCGAGTTTGTGAAAACCCGAAAGGGCGCAAACTCGTGAAAAAGAGATGAAATGCACTCGCAAAGTCCTCTCGACTTTGTGAGGAGAAAATTCCCGCGTGAGATACTTACGACTCACAAAGGAGCAACACACTTGGGGGTCCTCCCGACTCCTAAGGAGAAAATACACCTACGAGATCCTTTCGACTCGTAGGGAGAAAATGCTTTTATGGGACCCTTACAGCTCATAAAATTGAAAAGTCTTAGGTGATAGGGACCTAAACCTGTCTCCTAAGCCATCGCTCCCCAACGGGAAAAGGCAAATGATGATTCTCTCCTGGTACCATATTCCAGTGTAAGCGGTGCTGATGCCAAACCAAAACCAAAATCACCAAATCCTCTCAAGGGCAAATGATGATTCGCTCCTGGTACCATATTCCAGTATAGCGATGCTGATGTCAACACAAATCAAACCAACCAATTCCAACATCGACCTCTACATCCAAACCAGTGATACTCCATGCCGGGGAAACGTCGACCACAGACACTCCATGCCGGGGACGAGTCAACCAGTGACCTCCTCGTCGGAATTAAGCTTCGACTCGGAATCAAGTCAACCAGCGACCTCCTCGTCGGAATTAAGCTTCGACTCGGAATCAAGTCAACCAGCGACCTCCTCGTCGGAATTACGCTTCGACTCAGAATCAGGTCAACCAGTGACATCCTCGTCAGAATTATGCTTCGACTCGGAATCAAGTCAACCAGCGACCTCCCCGTCGGAATTAAGCTCCGCCTCAGAATCAAGTTGACCAACAAGCTTTGCGTCGGAATCATGCTTCGTCTCAGAGTGTACCCCCACGTCGAAATCAAGTTTTTCCTCGGTGTATCTGCCTTCCCTATCGGAATTATGCTTCGGCTCGGAATCAACCAGCGACCTCCTCGTCGGAATTAAGCTCCACCTCGGAATCAAGTCGACTAACAAGCTCTGCGTCGGAATCATGCTTCGTCTCAGAGTGTGCCGCGCGTCGAAATCAAGCTTCGCCTCGGTGTATCTGTCTTCCCTGTCGGAATTATGCTTCGGCTCGGAATCAACCAGCGACCTCCTCGTCGGAATTAAGCTCCGCCTCGGAATCAAGTCGACCAACAAGCTCTGCGCCGAAATCATGCTTCGTATCAGAGTGTACTCCGCGTCGAAATCAAGCTTCGCCTCGGTGTATCTGCCCTCCCTGTCGGAATTATGCTTCGGCTCGGAATCAACCAGCGACCTCCTCGTCGGAATTAAGCTCCGCCTCAGAATCAAGTCAACCAGCAAGCTCTGCGTTGGAATCATGCTTCGTCTCAGAGTGTACCCCGTGTCAGAATCATACTTCACCTCGGAGTATCTGCTTTCCCTATCGGAATTATGCTTCGCCTGGGAATCAACCTATGCATCGAAATTATGCTTCGGTCAGAATGTCTGCCGCCCGTCGGAATTATGCTCCGACCCCTTAGGAATCATGCTCCGATCCCTGGAATCAAGCCTATACTCTTCGGAATTATGCTCCGATCCTCGGAATTATGCTCCGACTCTTCGGAATGATACTCCGACCCTGGAACTATACTCCGCAAATCGGAATGATGCTCCGATCCCCGAGAATCATGCTCCCCGAGGGATGCTCCGCCCCCGGAATGATATTCCACCTCGAAGTCCAGCTTCAAGATCCATCAATTTCATGCACACAACTCATATGCGCGGTGTGCATTTATTGATGGGGGGCACTTTGTTGGGGTCAAAATTTGCATCCCGATTGACCAAGTCAAAGTCAAAGTCAACCCTAAGCCAGGTGGGCCTAAGCCCAGGCCAAGTGAGCCCATGCCCAAGTCGAACCCGCGGTCAGCCTCCCCATGCCAACATAAAAATCATGTAATAAATAATTATAATGTAATTTTTTATGCATGAATGGGCATAAGGCCAAATTTTTGTAAAGCCCACGGCTTATATGCAATAAAGAAATAGCACATGAGACATGGGATGGGCAAAATGCCATTTTGTAAAGCCCAAGGGGCTATATGCAAATGTGTAAGCCTATATATGGCAACATGATGATGAATAAAGCATACACATTTCATTCTCTAAAAAATTCTAGGGTTTTTGTGCCTCCTTCTCCTTCCTCAAGGTTCTAAACCTTCTTCTTTCTTTTGAATTAAATCAAGAGTTTTACTCTTCCTTTCCAAAAACTAAATAGTTTTTCATCACAAAACCCACAAAGGGGAGCTTGGATCTTCCATCAGATCTTAAAAAGGAGATTTTTTAAATCTCACCTCTCTTGTTCTCCAAGAGCCGGCCAACAGAAGAGGAGGAAAGAGACCCATCTCCAAAGATCCCATTTGAGAAGGATCCAAGGCTTAAAAGAGAAGAACTTCTGAAGATTTTTAGGGAGTTCAACTACAAGACCCAAATCCTCAAAGGAGTTTAACTCCTAATCCAGCCATTTTGGAGTTTAACTCCACTCAAAATCCTCTTTTGGAGTTTAACTCCTATTTCTGGGGGTAAAACCCCCTTCCTTTCGCTAGTGCCCAGCGCTCAAGCGTCCACGTGCCGGGCACGTGAAGCGCTAGTGCCCGAGCGAATACGTGCCGGGCACGTGAGGCGCTAGCGCCCAAAGCGCCGGCGCCGGCGTCCGAGTGCCCACTTGCCGGGCACGTGAGACGCTAGCGCCCGAGCGCTCAAAGCGCTAGCGCCCGCGCCCGCGCCTCACGCGCCGGGCACGTGAGGCGCTAGCACCCGAGCGCCCACGTGCCGGGCACATAAGGCGCTAGCGCCAGCGCCCAAGCGCCTAGCGCTGGCGCTCACGCGTCATTGGGACGCCTTTTCCCCCTCATTTTATATATACTCCACACTAAAAATAGCTCATCCGTTAGAAAAACTTTCTAACGGGGCGCTGCCCCGCATCCCGCAAGGGAGCTGCTAGCCCTTTTGCCCCCAGCCCGCTATCCGGATAGCGGGACCTCCGTAAAAACTCAGCGGGGCCACCGATATATCCAAAACCCCTTCCAAAACACAACACTGCACATTGAGTTCGCATGACCTGTTTGAACCGTCAATCGGAGATTCTCTCACTCCAAAGGCGAGGGGTAATTAACGGCAGCTTAGTCCGCGGCTGCCGGAGATTCGGATCCCCACAATCAATAAACCCCAGCCTACCCTAGGCAAGGAGAATCTGTAATGCGCCTGACGAGCGCACGCGTGTTCCCATCTCAATGGGGTGACGAAAAACACCCTACAGGGGGTTGATGTTGCGCTATGATCGATTGGCTATAACTGGAAGTCCCCGGCCATGGCTGCTTATGAGATTTACTGATAAGTGTTATCAGTAGTTTCTCAAACCGTTATAGACCAGACATCGGCATAACTTATCACGTTGCTGGGGTCTGACGATTTCCACCCCTAGACTTGATATGTGACATATCAGACGAAGAGACCGGACTGTACGGTAGTGTTACTGATAGGCTTCATGGAGAGTATGGACGAGCTTGCTTGTTGATCTTCATTCGCTCAATACCCGGGTAGCCGTTACGTCCAGCTAGTACCACTGACGGCCTATAGGTGATTGATGTGATCATCACCTACTGCTTGCGTATTGACGAGTCTTTAGAGTCCCATACAGAAGTTTCCTGGTTCGAGCGAAACGAAGTAGGGCACATATGTTGATATGTGCGCGGGCCTAATTAAATATAAGTATGTGATACCGTATTATAATCTGCCAGTTATCTGTTGTTCCCTCATAAAATACAAGGAAAACCCCCAATGGGGCATCACGTGCGCACACGTGATCGGAGGTCACGTGCCGACACGTGATGGCTTCCTGAAGGCTCTGAAATGATAAGAGTTGAGTCCTAATCAAATGGGGTCACGTGCCCATACGTGATGGGCCTTTAAACCCACTGAAAAGAATTAAAGGTCTAATAAAACAACAAGGAAAAACCCCAATGGGGCATCACGTGCCCACACGTGACCAAGGGTCACGTGCTGACACGTGATAATTCCTAAGTTCTTTAAAACAACAGAATTAAATTCTGGTCAAATGCTTAATCAGTGGGTTACGTGCCACCACGTGATGGAGTCTTAAAAAACTCTCTGAGATAAAGGAAAGAAAACCCTAAACGGGGCATCACGTGCCCACACGTGACAGAGGGTCACGTGCCAACACGTGATGGATTCCTAAATATCTCTGAACTAATAGAATTAAATTCTAATTAAATGGTCAATCAATGGGGACACGTGCTAACACGTGATAGGCTCTTAAACCTCCTGAACTAATAGAATTAAATTCTAGTTAAGGGGAATTAAATTCTAGTTAAGGGAAATCAAAAACCCTAACTGGAAAAATATTTCCCTAGATCTTTCCATACAGAAGATTGCGCTCTGTAAAATGGAGCACCGTTGGATTAAAAATCCAATGGTGATTAAAAATCACCAATTTATAGAAAGATTCTATATAAGGAGATATTTCTCTAAAATTTGCCAGGAATAACAGACAAAATATCTTTTGGATTAAAAATCCAATGGTGAATAAAATTCACTGAGTGATCTAAAAGATCATGTTGGTTACAAAATCAATTGAAATCTTTCAATGAAAGATTGACTAAACAAACTGATTCTTTTCTTTCTCCTATAAATAGGAGCCAAGAGCCAAAAGAAGAAAAAAAGGAAGATACAACAACAACAGAGAGAAAAAAGAAGAGAATTTAATTCTCAAGAGAGAAAGAAGGTCTCTTGAGAAAAGAAAGAAATCCTAGGTGAGAGATCATTCTACAAACTCCCACAAAATAAAAAGAGAATTTAATTCTCAATCTAAGAGTTTAACTCTTCTGAATAAGAACTTAGTTTTTCTTTTGGTTGAAAATCTGCAGAAGCAGATCTCCTCATAAGTTGAGAATTTAATTCTCATCGGGAAGATTCTGCCATGCAGATCCAAAACTTAGAGGGAGAATTAAGTTTAAATAATTTAATTCCTCCAAATACTTAGGAATTTAATTCCTCCAACAGAGACATGGTTTAACCCTTAAAACAAGAACTTAGTTCTTCTACATGGTTGAAGATTTGCAGAAATAGATCTCCCTATAAGTTGAGAATTTAATTTTCATCGGGGAGATTCTGCCATACAGATCCAAAACTTAGAGGGAGAGTTGGGTTTAAAGAATTTAATTCTTCCATATACATAGGAATTTAATTCCTCTAAACAAAAGTAGGGTTCAACCCTACCAAAGAATTTAATTCTTAAACAAAGGACTTAAAACTCTCCATGTGCGTAAAGAAGTCAGTATCCAACCTGATCACGTGGCAACACGTGACCCTCCCTTCAATGGTCAGGAAAGAATGAATGAGATGGGGTCACGTGCTCCTACGTGACCCTTGGATAAATTCCTCAAAATAGAGAGAATAAAGCCAAGGTAGAACAGACGTCGGGCGCCCTCACGTGTCCTTACGTGACCCCTGACAAACACCTCTTTAAAAAAGAGAAGATGGAAAGAACTGAAGGATTAAAATCCAATGCATGGGTGTCCTCACATGTCCCCACGTGACCCCTAGCAAATCCTTTTAATATCCAGGGCATAGATGCCCATCACGTGCCCACACGTGATAGCATTGAAGACTAAAAAGTGTTTAACACTTATTTGAATATTCTGAGAATAAAATAAAGGAATCTTGGCCCAATCCTAGGGCGTCTCACGTGTCCTCATGTGAGCGCCACATTTTTCTAGTGTTTAACATTATTTTGAGCATTTCATCCCTAGTGTTTAACACTATTTTAAATGCATCACGTGGGAACACGTGACCGCCGGATATGTGCTAGTGTTTAACAATATTTTCAAATAGTCTTAGCCCAAATGGGCTAAGTCTTCCAAAGGAAAGACTCCCATTTTGACTGAGCCTCAAATACACCCTTGTCTTCCAAGATTGATCATCTCATATGGCATATGAGTGCTCAGCACTCAATAAAAGACAAAACAAGTTCAGAACCCAGACCCATGCTTAGCATTGCTAAATAATGGGGAGCTGAGCCCGGAAAAATGTTCAACGGTCCCAACAAAGGTCTAACATTTTAAACCTAATTGGACTTAGCCCAAGTTGGCCATAAGTCTTCAATTCAGATTTAACTGAGCCCATGTGCTCATAATCTAATTAATTGATCTTAGTCCCAAATTGGACTACAGATTTCCCAATCAACTTTGGTTCAAGGGTACATCTCTTCACTCCAGTGATATTTGTCCTTATAATCCTTCAACATCTTCAGAGAGGTGACGGGTCCCGATAACCAATCATTCCATGGACTGTGGGGTCCTTAAGCTTATGGACTACGATGTCCTTAAACTTTATAGACTATGACGTCTTTAAACTACGGACTGTGGGGTCCTTAAGCCCATGGACTATGATGTCCTTAACCTTTACAGACTATGATGTCTTTAAACAGGACCGAGATGTCCTTAAACTAACATTGGACCGTAATGTCCTTAAACTAACAATGGATCGTAATGTCCCTAAACTAAACAATAGAGCCCAAATACTCTTTTGTCGGATCTAAATGATCCCGTTAAGTTGATCTTAGTCTGAAATTAGACTAACGTATCCTTAACAAAAGTTTAAGTTGATCTTAGTCTCAAATGAGACTAACGTATTCTTAAACCCAACCCCAAACCAAAATCTAAGAAGATACGGATTTTGACTAATCCACGTCCTACGAGCGACAACATAAATTAATCTCCGTATACAATCTACGGGCAACCAAAAAAAACAAAAACAAACACACACAACACGAAGTGACCATCTGGAGAAGGAGAAAGTGGTTACCGTGATGCGGTAGCGTAATTAACTGCAGGGGCTTGCGCCTGCAGGGAAGAGCGTCCCCATAATCAAAAACCCCTCAACGAGGGGGAATCTGACGAAGTCTGCTATGTCGGTCGCATCCGTTTAAACCTTCGATACATGATGTCATAAATCAACTTGGCATCTTCGGAGAGGTGGACGGATAGCACCAATTAGCATCTGCCCCCAAATTCAGGCAAGATGAACCTACGCGGTTGCGTCTCTGTGTTCGGAGGAGAACGGATTCTGGCACGCCCGGTGGGACCTTTTCCTCTTTCTACTCCACACTTCGTGTGTCGTGTTCGCGAACGAATCGCGGTTTAATATGGTTGTCCTTGGGTTCGAGGTACTAAGATTTGGTTTTGCTACCGTGCAGAAAAAAGAACATCAATGGCCTCCAACTGCTCCAACTGCAACTCCCGTTCCGCCTCATCCGGAGGAGTAACCTACGGGCCCCAAGCGGCTTCCTTGTTCAAGATGCCAGTGGAGCAGGTAACTCAGGCCACCACTGGGCTATTCTTCGGGACCATGCTCCCACCGATGAGCTTCAACGCCCCTGTACCATTGCAAGAAGCTAAGAAGAAGTCGGTCTTTGATCAGCTCACAACTACTGCGGCCCCTCTTAACGGGTCGCCCAAACCGAGCGCCTCAGTCTTTAACAGATTGGACCGAAGCTCCAATGGGCCTGTGAAGAAGCCAGCAATACCAGAAGGCATTATCCCGAAGCGGATAGCCATTCCTACTCCTGAAGTCACCAAGGCGGCTTCTTCGGCTAAGGGGTCGGTCTTCACAAGACTGGCCGTTTTAGCTCCCACTCCGAGTGAAGTAACCAAGACCGTTTCCCCTGCACGAAAATCGGCCTTTTCAAGATTGGCCATTCCCTCTCAGCGAGCATCTGTCTTTGGCAGGCTGGCGCCAACAGCAGACTCTCATCAGAACAGGGAGCATGAAAAAGCTGATCCAACAGCGGAGGTGATCCCGGCCGCACGACATGCTCGACATCGCCACTGGCGCCGAGTGAGGAAATCTGGCGGCAATTCCCCTTCTGGACTGACTCCGCCAGCTCCAATGGTGGAAGTTGATACTGCTGTTCTAACTGGGAACAGTTTTGAACCACTAATGAGGGTGTGCAAGAACTCTCCGACTGCTGTGCTGAAAAGATCTCCTCCACCAATGGAGAATGTTACAAAGGCGAAGCCGGAGCAGCCCCCTCGAAGGCTGTCCTCTAAAATTTACAAGGTCTGGCGACAGGTCCAGGACTCCGTGATAGATCAAGACTATCCCCGCCGACAGAAAAAGATGAAGGTTTGGAAAGAAGAGGACTACCCTGTCAAACCACAGAAAGCGACAGCTACTTGGGTGCCCGCTAAAATGGCCCCCTCAACCTCGACCGCTCACAAGAGGAGAAAGCTGGAGAAAATCCCGGTGTCTGCGACGAATCGCAAGAACACTGAATCTAAATGCCCCAAGTCTGGGGGCATGGTGGTGCACACCATCTATATGGCATCCGGAAAAGAGGATAGCCGTATCTCCACAGGTCATCGACCGCTTACGCGATCAGTGACTAAGGCTCAGGAGCAACAACAACAAAAGCTCCAAGAGATGCTAACAGCTATGGCCGCACTCACAGGACCGAAAGCAAGCCCGGAGACATCCGCGGAGCAGCGCCGTGAGTAGGAAACTGATGCTGAATTCCTTCGGAGAATGCTTGAGAAGAAGGACAAAGAGGCCACGGAACAAGCGGCCAATATAAAACAAATGGCCCTTCTATTCCAAGATATGGTGGGCATGATGATCCAGCCGGACCCTCCAGCCGAAGACCCTCCGGTAATAATTGAAGATGATAGAGCGGAGACATCAAATCCTCTGCCGGCTCTGTCAGCAGCCAAGGAGGAGACCATCTCAAAAGCCGCCTTGGATGATTACATCGCTCAGCAGATACGAGTTCATCAGGCGAATGAAGCGGCTGGGCAAATTGTTAAAACTGGATGACCCTATCCGGGTTGGTACGACCAAATAAAGTACTCGCCGGGATACACGATCCCTAAATTCCACGTATATAAGGGGACGGGAAACCCGCATCAGCACGTCGCACAATTCAGAGCCTTGTGCGGCAACACTGGAGGTGACGATAAGCTACTGCTTCGCCAATTCGTTGGCAGCTTTTCGGAGACAGCATTCGAGTTGTATTCTGAACTCCCAAATGATTCTGTCAAGACATTTGCAGAGATGGAGTTGCTATTCACCCAGCATTTCGTGAGTGCTAGCGAACGCACCCCAATCACGGCATTGATCAATGCCAGGGTGAAGCCTGGAGAAACATGGGTTCAGTATGCAATACGGTGGCGGAATCTATGGTCAAAATGCGAGCAGCGCATCGAAGAAGCGCCTGCGGTAGGCATGTTCGTGGGGACCCTCGACCCTCAGGCGACCATTTCACAATTCATGATGTTTTTCAAGCCGACCACTTTCCAGGCCTTGATTGACAAACTGGCCCAAATGGACCAGATGGGTCATAGGCCGTCTTCTTCAAAGCTGGAATCGCGGAATGAAAAAGTGAAAGGGAAAGTGACCTTCGTCGCCAATGCTCAACAGCAGCCCAGTGGCCCAAAACTAACTGATCGCCTAGACGAGAGACGGCGATTCTTTAATGAGAAAATGAAGCGTCCTTATTCGTTTCCCTGGGAAAAAACGAGGAGATTGTTTGAGATGACGGTGCACAACAGGCTCATCAACTTACCGGATCCAAAACGCCCATTGCAACCCGGTAAGGCTAATAATCCTAATTATTGCCCCTATCACCAAGCGATAGGCCATCCAATCGAAAATTGCTTCATCTTCAAAGGGTGGATTGAGAACCAATACCAACATGGCAAATTCGCACTGTTCGATAATTGGAAAGTAAACCTACCCCAGCCGCACGCTCTCAAAAAGGCGGACACACCGGGGGCATCATGCTCTTTTATAGAAGAAGCTTCGTGGGAGGTCGTTCTTTCAGCCAAAACGAAAAGAATGCTGAAGGATCTCCAAACGTGCTCGGCGATTAAATGGAAAAGTCCGCTGGAACCCGAGGTCATCGAGGGAATGCTGAAGCCGCGCCCGACGCCAAGAATTGGTGGGGATGGTCAAAACGCCCAGGCATCCGTCAAAGTCTTCGAAAAAGAAGAAGAAGACCAAAAAGCCCGTGAAGCCTGGTGACAAGCGCACGGACCTGCAAAAACATATTGACGCGCTGAAAGAATATAACCAGAAGGCGCGGACCCCAGTCACACTCCAAGAATTTCTCAGCCACGTCCTTGAGAACGGAGATGATGACAATGGAGAAGACACGTTGGATGAACCTGAGGATTATGTGGCAAGCTGCCATGTGATCTCTCACTCGTTAATAAACGGTGAAGAAACTTTGGATGCAGAGAAA
This sequence comes from Agapanthus africanus, assembly GCA_030015575.1. Lineage (NCBI taxonomy): Eukaryota > Viridiplantae > Streptophyta > Magnoliopsida > Asparagales > Amaryllidaceae > Agapanthus > Agapanthus africanus. Next base: position 11,612,735 of record CM057348.1, on the reverse strand, counting down.
CTAGGGGCAGAGCCTGAGCCGGAACTTCTGGGACCATCAGACAAAATGATTGACGCATTCCTGAACGAAGCTCTTCTGAAATGCAAAGCTGATCGGGAGCGCGAGATGGCCATATTTGAAAAGGCCAAACGCCGGCGACTGGACGAAAGGGTTGAAACACTCCCACCAGATCAAAGTACATCCGCCGCAAATAAAAGCAGGATCAAGACAAGAAAAAGGATCGCCAAAGCCATATCGATGGGAATGAAGCTGCCACCCTCCAAAGGAAACACTTCCGATGAAATACACCTTAATGAAGAGGATGTGGATCTTAATTACTGTTTATATCATCGAAGGATTGCACACCCTACTGAAGAATGCAATGCCTTTAAAAATTGGTAACAAGGGTATGTCGCTCACAGGCAGCACTTCAAGAGGATGAAGCGTGAAGCTCGTCGACAGCGGAAGAATGCGACAGACGAACGTAGAAAAGCTGCCAGCAACTGTCACATGGTTGATAGCAGGGGATCGCAAGTTCTCACCTTCGGGAGCAACTCTGACGAAGAAATAGCTCTTGGCCCTCTCTTCAAAGAATCCACCTCGGGAAAAGAGGAAGAACCGAAGAGCTGCGAGAACATTCAGCTACGCAATCGCACATTACCTGAAAAGAGTCTCAGACCCGTAAACAAGGGGTCGAACAAAAAGGATAAGGGAAAAAGAAAAGGTCCCTGAGGATATTACCCTCGATGACCAAGCCGTCGAAGAGCTGACAGCCAAGGATCCGCCCAAGAAAAACAAAGTGGATTACAACGTTCTGGCACACCTGAGGAAGATACCCTCACAGCTAAGCATTCTCGACGCCCTTCTGCTATCCAAAAAGGCGAGAGATTCTTTGATCAAGACACTATAAGAGCCCGAGCAGTTCCAAGCTTTCCTCGTGGAAGAAAAGATGAAGGACGAGCTGGAAGAAGTGAACACAGCCGATATCACCTTCGGCGATGAAGATCTCCTCCTTGGGACGTGCGAGCATAACCGTTCTCTTTATGTCTCCGGATACTGTCATGATATCAAGATAGGCAAGATCCTGGTTGACAATGGGTCCTCCTTCAATCTCCTCAATGTAAGAGTGTTGAAGGAAATCTGCATGAGCGTTCAGCACCTCGCTCGTGATAAAAGCACAATCTCCGGGTTCGACTCCCAGTCATCACGGACGCTCGGGTCTGTGATATTGACGTTATGCTTTAGGCTGCTCGTCATGGACATCAAATTTCACGTCATTGACGCTAAGACATGCTGCAACGCTTTGCTCGGAAGGCCTTGGTTACACAAGTACAACATCATCCCTTCTACACAACATCAGTGTATGAAATACTTCAAGGATGGTCTCGAGTTTACTGTGATAGGGGAACTAAACCCATTCTCCGTGAATGAAGTCCAAAAGTACGAAGATGCAAAATACTTCTTACCAGATTTCGAAGACACAGAAAGATGCCATAAACCGAAGAACAAAGCTATCACCACTATTCCAGTCTTCGGGAGTGACACTGGGGAGGAAAAAGAAATAGTTTATTCAGGGCCGCCCCAATGCAACAAGCCGGGACCGTCCACCCCTATTCTGGTCTTCGGCAGCAACTCGGAAGATGAGGTCAATGCCGTATTTTCTGTTCGGCCATCAATACAAGCCTTCGTTGGCAATGATCGGAGTTTGCAAATCGCCATGGTTCCGCAAGAGCATTACAAAGAGCTCGACGCGCTTGGTACCTATAGTATGCAAGAACTGCAGACATTCTACGTCCCTTCCGGGTGAAAAGATGAAAATGCGATCCTCTTTTATCGATCCGTGGAAACCAAAGTGGAGAAAGAAATTTGGCATGGTACCGATTCTACACTTGACCAGCTCCAGCCCATCCGTCTGCCCAAATACTACACAGAAGGATTGAAGAGGCTGTTGTGGCGCCAAGGCGTACCCCTTAAGCAAACCACGCGACAAGCTCAGTTCTACAACAGGATCTGGAGCGTCCCTGGAACTCAGCGAAAATTGCCCAATGGGAGAATGGAAACGAGTGGGCTTGGATATGTTCAATCCAAGAAACGGGAGCAATTCCATGACTGCTATGTTATACATGATTTCTATGAAGAAGGAAATGCTCTGTTAGAAGACGCTAACCCTGAACCAAAGCGAGGTCTCACCATCAAAATGCCAAGTCCGTCTGTTTCGCCCAATCAGAGCAAAGCTCTGTTTGAATTCAAAATTCAAATCTTTGAAGCAAAGCTTCGAATCCCGCGCGCAGCGCCCAAGAAGGCGCGCCCAATCAGAGCAAAGCTCTGTTTAAAGGAAGCAACGCTTCAGCTGCACTGCGCTCTGCGCTAAGTGACACGTGTCAGCGCAGATGCGCTAGCGCAGTTGCGCTGTGCTCTGCGCTGCGCGACACGTGTCAGCGCAGATGCGCTAGCGCAGTTGCGCTGCGATCTGCACTGCGCGACACGCGTCAGCGCAGATGCGCTAACGCAGTTGCGCTGCGATCTGCACTGTGCGACACGTGTCAGCGCAGATGCGCTAGCGCACTTGCGCTGCGCTCTGCGCTGCGCGACACGTGTCATGCGCTGGGGTATCCGCGCCCAACTGAATTAAGATTTCATGAAATCTTTTCTGTTCTTTCCAGAACTAGAAGACTTTCTTCGGCCTCTGGATCAAAGATCCAACAGTGGGAAAACTCCCAAAAATCATTCAAGAAAGATCCCGTTAACAAATTCAACAAATTTATGGGGCACTATAAATAGGACCCCAGACCTCATTCAAAAGGCATCAAGAATTTTCTCGAAAAATCAAGAACCCTAAAACAGAGAAAACTCCGAGAAGAAAAAGGTAAAGAACCTTCATGAGGTAGAAAAAAAGGGGGGCCTTCTAATAGATCATTGATCTAAAAATAAGATCAATGATCTTTATAAAAAAAAAAAGTGCTTTGCACTTCTTGTGAACCTTCGGTTCTGTAAAAACAACAAAAATAATAAAATAATAAAAGAATAGTGCTTTGCACTTTTAAGAACCTCTGGTTCTTCGAATAAAGAAAAATTTATTTTTCTTTGATCCAATTTAGACGAAGAAATTAAACAGTGCTTTGCACTTCCTTTCTTGAATCTAAAAGATTCTTAGTGCTTTGCACTTCCAATTTGCGCCGTTGCGCTCTTAAGAGAGCGCCACGTGTCGGCTATAAAACCATTTGCGCTAAGCGCTCTTAAGATAGAGCTTTGCTCTCTGGAATTAGCGCAACTCACTGAGAGCGCGCCACGTGTCAGCAGCGCAATTGCGCCGCACAACAGCGCAACGCGCTGCGCTAGTGCGCTTGCACTCATCAGAGCATGACACGTGTCGTCACCGTATGGACTTGCGCTCATTACTTAGCGCAAAGCGCAAATGCATTCAAAAGGGCCAAGCCCAACTAAGAGAAGGCCTAACAGGCTCAATAAAGCGTAAATGCATTATTTTAAGGGGCAGAGCCCAAATCAAAACAGATGCTTTGCATCATTTATAAATGGGCAGAGCCTAAACAGAATCTTCAGAATGCTGTGCATTTTTACCAGGGGCAGAGCCCAAATCAAACGAAATGCATTGCATCATTCATAAATGAGCAGAGCTCAGAATAGAGTGATGCTCTGCAGAGCCTAAATGCAATGCATTACTTAATAAAGTGTTGAACTGGACTCAGCCCAATCGTGGCCATAAGTCCTTAAATTAAATTGACTGAGCAAAATGGCTCTCCTAAATCAACTTACATCCGGTTCGAGGGTACATCTCCGAACTCCTTTGACATTCGTCGTTGTAATTCCTCAACGACGTCAAAGAGGTGACGGGTTCCATCGACCGCACATGGCAATGGACCGAAACGTCCCTAAACTAACATTGGACCGAAACGTCCCTAAACTAACATTGGACCGAAACGTCCCTAAACTAATAGCGGACCGAAACGTCCCTAAACTAATAATGGACCACCACGTCCCTAAAACTGGCGATGGACCACTACGTCCTTAAACTGGCAATGGACCGAAACGTCCCTAAACTAACATTGGACCGAAACGTCCCTAAACTAACATTGGACCGAAACGTCCCTAAACTAATAGCGGACCGAAACGTCCCTAAACTAATAATGGACCACCACGTCCCTAAAACTGGCGATGGACCACTACGTCCCTAAACTGGCAATGGACCGAAACGTCCCTAAACTAATAGCGGACCGAAACGTCCCTAAACTAATAGCGGACCGAAACGTCCCTAAACTAATAATGGACCACCACGTCCCTAAAACTGGCGATGGACCACTACGTCCTTAAACTGGCAATGGACCGAAACGTCCCTAAACTAATATTGGACCGAAACGTCCCTAAACTAAAATCGGACCACCACGTCCTTAAACTGGAATATGGACCACCACGTCCCTAAACTGGAATATGGACCACTACGTCCTTAAACTGGCGACGGACCGAAACGTCCCTAAACTAATAATGGACCACCACGTCCCTGAAACTGGCAATGGACCGTCACGTCCTTAAACTGGCACAATAGAGCCCAAACGCTCTTTTGCCGGATCTAAACGGTCCCGTCTAAGTTGATCTTAGCCCCAAATACGGCTAACGCGTCCTTAGATATTTAAATAAATAATAAAACTCCCAAATCAACTTTGGTTCAAGGGTACATCTCTGAACTCCTCTGACGCCTGTCGTTGTAATCCCTCAACGACGCCGGAGAGGTGACGAGTCTCGACGGCCAGATAATTAAATCAATCATTGCGTCAAGTCGATCTTAGTTCAAAACAGGACTAACGTATCCTTGACAAACGTTTAAGCTAGTCTTAGCCGCAACGCGACTAATGCATCCTTAAACTAAAAAACACCAAACTCAAATCTAAGCAAACACGGATTTGGACTAATCCACGTCCTACGGGCGACGACATCACTAAGTCTCCGTATACAATCCACGGGCAACCACAAACAAAATAAACATACACGACACGAAGTGAAATTCTGGAGAGGGAGAAAGTTGTTATCGCAACGCGATAGCGTAATTAACTGCAGGGGCTTGCGCCTGCAGGGAAGAGCGTCCTCACAATCAAAAAACCCCTCACCCTGAGGGGGAATCTGACAAAGTCTGCTACATCGGCCGCATCCGCCTAAACCTCCGATACACGGTGCCATAAATCAACTTGGCATCTTCGGAGAGATAGACGGATAAAACCAAATAGCATCTGCCCCGAACCTCAGGCACGGACACGACGTCCTGGCCGCCGTTCGGAGGGGAACAGATTCTGGCACGCCCGGTGGGACCTTTTCCTCTTTCCACTCCACACTTCGTGTGTCGTCTTCGTGAACCAATCGCGGTTTGTTAAATGGTTGTCCTCGGATTTCAAGTTGCTAAGATTTGGTCTTTTGTCTGGCGCAGAACTCAAGATCCAATGGCCACCAACTGCACCAACTGCTCGAAGTGCCATTGCAGCGGACGTTCCACCTCACCGAGAGGTATAGCATATGGGCCCCAGGCGGCTTCCTTCCTGACTCTGCCGGTAGGCCAAATGACTCAGGCCACCACCGGCTTGTTCTTCGGGACTATGGTCCCACCTACCAACTTCTCTGTGTCGATCTCTGCACCTGAAGCAAACAAGAAGTCGGTGTTCGACCGGCTCGCTGCTGCCCCGACCCTCGTCAACGGGTCTCCCATTGCTAAACCGACGGCCGCCGTTTTTACCAGGCTGGGTCAGAATTACAAAGTGGCTATCCCAAAGAGGGCAACGGCCGCTGCTTCGGAAGTCGTTAAAGCGGCTTCTCCCATTAGAAAGTCAGTCTTCACAAGATTGACGGTTCCCACTCCTCCCCCAACTGGTCAGAAGGCGTCAGTCTTCGACAGACTGACATCAGCAGTTCCCCCACACTCAAATGGGGGGCAACAAGAAGCTACCTCGGTTTCCGAGCCAATCCCAATGGCTCGTCGTGCACGACGTCGTCATTGGCAACGAATAAGGAAAGCAGGGGGCAGCTCCCCCTCAGGACTAACCCCACCTGCTCCAGTGGCGGAGATCGATGCTGCTGTTCCAACTGGGAACAGCTTCGAATTGCTGAGGAAGGTGAGGAAGAACTCTCCGGTTGCTACCTTAAAAAAATCTCCTCCGCCTGTGGAAAAAGCTCCGGAGGCAAAACAGGAACAGCCCTCTCAACGGCTGTCGTCGAAGATTTATAAAGTTTGGCGGAGGGTTCAAGACTCCGTGATCGACTCAGACCACTTCCGTCGCCAGAAAAGGGCAAAAGTGGAAAAAGACAAGAACCGCCCCATTAAACAGCAGGGGGCAACAAATGCCAAGATGCCCGCTCCAATGACCCCTTCCACCTCAATGGTCCATAAAAGAAAGAGGCCAGGGAAAGCTCCCGTAACGCTGACAAAATCCAAGAGCGGTGAACCTAAACGCCCCAGGTCAGGGGGCATCACAGTTCATACGGTCTATATGGCTTCAGGGAAGCAAGAAAGTCGTACTTCTACGGGTCACCGACCGCTTACCCGGTCAGTAACCAAGTCTCAGGAGCAACAACAAAAGCTCCATGAGATGATGACCACAATGGCCGCACTCACGGGACCCAAAGAGAATCCTGAAACATCCTTAGATGAACGTCAAGAGGAGGAGACTGACGCCGAGTTCCTTCGCCGAATGCTTGAAAAGAGGGACAAGGAGGCTGCTGAACAAGCAGCCAATATACAACGTATGGGCCTCCTCTTCCAGGACATGATTGGAATAATGCTACAACCAGAGCCCCCGATTGAAGAACCCCCGACCGTCCTTGGGGATGATGGGGGAGAAACATCAAACCCTCAGCCTGTTTTATCAACGGCCAGAGAAGATGCAATCTCCAAAACCGATCTGGACGAATACATAGCCCAGCAGATAAAAGTTCATCACGCGGCCGAAGCAGCCGGCCACGTTGTAAAAACGGGGCGGCCATATCCGGGCTGGTATGACCAAATCAGGTACCCGCCAGGTTACACAATTCCTAAGTTTCATGTCTACAAGGGGACCGGCAACCCCCATCAACATGTTGCCCAATTCAGGGCGCTTTGTGGTAACACTGGAGGCGACGACAAGCTCTTGCTGCGCCAGTTCGTTGGAAGCTTATCAGATACGGCTTTCGAGTGGTATTCCGAGCTCCCCAACGACTCTATTAAAACCTTTGCAGAGATGGAGCTTCTCTTCACCCAACGCTTTGCGAGCGCCAGCGAGCGTACTCCGATGACGGCGCTGATTAACGCCAGGGTAAAGCCCGGCGAGACGTGGGTCCAGTACGCTATACGGTGGCGTAATTTATGGTCTAAATGTGAACAGCGTATAGAAGAAGCCCCTGCGGTGGGAATGTTTGTTGGAACCCTCGATCCACAAGCAACCATTTCGCAGTTTATGATGTTCTTCAAGCCGACTTCTTTCCAGGCTTTGATCGACAAGTTGGCGCAGATGGACCAGATGGGCCATAAACCCCCTCTTCCGAAGCCGGATTCTCGAAACGATAAAGGAAAGGGAAAAGCGATTATCGTCGCTAATACCCAACAACAGCCTAATGACTCGAAGCCGGTTGCTCGTCCAAGTAATACGCGCCCATACGTACCCCTTGAAGACAGGATGGGACGTGCTTACTCCTTCCCCCGTGATAAAACAAGGAGGCTATTCGAGCTGGCATTGCGCAATAGGCTCATAAACCTGCCGGATCCAAAACGTCCATCGCAACCAAGTGACGCCAACGATCCTAATTACTGTCCTTATCATAGAGTGCTGGGACATCCAATCGAAGACTGTTACGTCTTCAAAAACTGGCTTGAAAACCAGTACCGTCAGGGCAAGTTTGCGCTATCTGACAAATGGAAGGTGAACCCTCCGCAGCCCCATACCTATAAGGGGACGAATGCGCCGGGGGCAACATGCTCCGTCATTGAAGAAGCTCCCTGGGGGGTTGTATTATCAGCCAAAACGAGGAGAATGCTAAATGATCTTCAGACCTGTCCAGCGGTCAAGTGGAAGAACCCCTTGGAGCCGCAGGTTATAGAAGGGATGTTGAAACCACGTCCGACTCCGAAGGCCGAGGGTGGTAGTTCAAGCGTTCGTAACCAGCCGTCAAAATCTTCGAAAAAGAAGAAGAAGAAATCTAAGAAGCCCGTGAAGCCTGGCGACAAGCGCACGGACTTACAAAAGCAAATCGACGCGCTGGATGAATATAACCAAAAGGCTCGGACCCCCATTACGCTCCAAGATTTCCTCGATCACGTCTTTCAAAAAGAAGATGAGGAGGGAAGTTCATCGGATGAATCTGAGGAGTATGTGGCAAGCTGCCGTACGATCTCTCGTTCGACCACGAGCGACGAAGGGACTTCTGGCACTAAAAAGCCGGGGGCAAGTACTGAGTCAAGGGTCTCAGAATTATCAATAGAAATGATTGACGCGTTTCTTAACGAAGCTCGATTGAAAAGTAAGGCTGATCAAGAACGCGAGATGATTATATTCGAAACGGCCAAGCGCCAGCGGCTTGAGGAAGAAGCTCAGATGATCCCGCTAGAGAAAAATGCCTTCACCGCTGACAAAGGCCAATTCAAGATGAAAAAGAAATTTGCCAAAGCCATATCGATGGGCATGAAGCTGCCACCCTCTGAGGAAAAAGTTACTGGCATGGTAGAAATGCACCCCTCTTATTGCTTATATCATCAGAAGGTCTCGCATTCTACCCAAGATTGCAAAGCTTTTAATGGATGGTGGCAAGGATACGTCGCCAATCGGCAACGCTTTAAACGGGAAAAGCGTAAAATGCGTCGGGAGCAAAGTAGCACGACCAAGGAGTTTGAAAGAACTACCGGCAACTGTCACATGGTTAACACCACCACATCGCAAGTGCCCACATTTGGGAGCGACTCTGATGAGGAGCTAGAGATTGCCCCTCTCTTTAAAGAGTCGACTTCGGGAAAAGAAGAGGAGCCAGTAGTTTGCGAAAATATCCGGCTGCGGAATCGGACACTGCCTGAAAAGGACTTCGGACCCTCGAATAGAAGAGATAAGGGAAAAGAAAAGGTCTCTGAAGACATCGTTTTAGATGACCAAGTTCTGGAAGAGCTGAACGCCAAAAACCCGCCGAAGAGAAGTAAGGTGGACTACAACGTCCTGGCACATCTGAGGAAACTGCCCTCTCAGCTCAGCATCCTTGATGCCCTGCTACTATCAAAGGAGGCAAGAGACTCTTTGATTAAGGCGCTACAAGATCCGGACCAGTTTCAAGCCTTCTTAGCCGAAGAAAAGATGAAAGACGAATTGGAAGAGGTGCACACAGCCGACGTTGCCTTTGGTGATGAAGACCTTCTCCTCGGGACGTGTGAACATAATCGCCCCCTTTATGTCTCAGGATACTGCCATGACATAAAGATAGGCAAAATCTTGGTTGATAACGGATCGTCTGTCAATTTACTCAATATACGAGTGTTAAAGGAGATTTGCATGAGTGTCCAACACCTCGCCCGAGACAAGATCACTATCTCCGGTTTCGACTCTCAATCCTCAAAGACTCTCGGATCTGTGATATTGACGCTACGCTTCGGGTTGCTCGTTACAGACATCAAGTTCCATGTTATAGATGCCAAGACATGCTACAATGCTCTGCTCGGCCGACCATGGCTACACGAGTACAATATCATCCCTTCTACACAGCATCAATGCATGAAGTATTCTAGGGATGGCCTCGAGTACACTGTCGCAGGAGAGTTGAATCCGTTTTCCGTAAACGAAGTTCGCAAATATGAAGATGCTAAATACTTCTTGCCGAGTTTCGAAGACACGGAAAGGTGTCACAAACCGGAGAACAAAACTAACGCCACCATCCCTGTCTTCGGCAGTGACACCGAAGAGGAGGAGGAGATAATTCATTCAGGTCTGTCCCAGTCCACCAGACCGGGACCATCCGTTCCTTCATTAATCTTCGGCAGTGATTCAGAGGATGAAGTTCATGCTGTATTCCCTGCTCGGCCTTCGATACGAATTTCCGCTGATGAAGAGCAAAGTCTGCAGATAACCATGGTGCCGCTTGAACATTACAAAGAACTGGATGCATTCGACATCAACAGCGTGGAAGAATTGCGGACATTCTATATCCCTCCCGGACGAAAAGGTGAGAAGGCAATCCTATTCTACCGGTCTGAAGAAAACAAGGTGGAAAAAGAAATTTGGCACGGCGCGGATCCCACGCTCGACAGGCTCCGACCTATCCGTCTTCCCAGATATTATACCCAAGGCTTAAAGAAACTGCTGAAACGCCAAGGGATGTCCTTCACACAGACCGCTAGAAAAGCCAAATTCTATGATAAGGTCTGGAACGTTCCCGGGACTCAGTGCAAACTGCCTAACGGGAGAACAGAAACAAAAGGGCTCGGATATGTTCGCTCAAAGATGCGGGAACCAATAAATAGCTGTTATGCCATGTATGACTTTGATGAAGAAGCGGACGCTCAATGGGAAAACGCTAATCCTGAATCAGCAAAAGTTCCCGATGCGAGACCTCCTAACCCATCGTCTGAAGGCCAAATGAGCAAACCTACAAGGGATGCCAGTCGGGAAGCCCGAGATGATCACGATCGTGAAATGGCAATCTATGAGAAAGCCAAGACACGGCGCCTCCTTCAGCAAGCGATGAAAGACGAAGATGCCGCCCCTTGTCAACCTGCTATGAAGAAGATTCGACTCGAAAGCAAAAATAAGTTGAAAGGCAAGAGGAGCGCTCAACAACCACAAAGCAAAGCTAAGAAGCCACGCATCCGAGAGTCGAGCGTTATTGACCAAGCCATCATGAAGAAAATGGGTCGAACATACTCATTTCCTCAGAACAAAACAAGGAAAATACTTGAGCTTGCTCTGAAACATCAAATGCTTACTCTGCCAGAGTCTAAACATCCTGAGCAGGCGGGCGAAGTCTCCAACCCAAAATATTGCTTTTACCATCGAGTAATAGGGCATCCGCTCGAAGATTGCTTCACCTTTAAGAATTGGGCGGAGGATCAATATCAGCTTGGCAAGTTCGCATTGTCTGACAGTTGGAAGGTAGCGCCGCCGCAAAAGCACGAACCCAAAAACACAACAATAAGACCAACCTCGCATTGGGATCAGCAGGAAACTCGCACCTGCCATGTGATAACAATATTAAAAGAAGGGTCCGAGGATATGAACAACCTCCCTTGGTGCTTTGAAAGCGGCAGCGACGAGGTGATCTCAGAATTTCCCCCAGCTCCGAAAGAACTGGAGGACGGAATCCATACCACCGCAGACAATCTTAAGAAAATTGAGTTGGGGACGGCAAATGACCCGCGACCAACGTTCATCAGCGAGATGCTATCTGAAGAAAGGGTGGCCTCGTTAAAGGATGTGCTTCTACAGCACAAAGATTGCTTCGCGTGGAACTATTCCGAAATGCCGGGACTAGATCCAGAAATTGCCGTACACAAATTGGCGATATCCCCGGACATCAAGCCAGTCAAACAAGCGCCAAGAAGAATGCGACTCGAGCTTGAGATGAGCATCAACGCCGAAGTCAAAAAGCTGATAGACTCTGGCTTTATCCAGGAGGTTCAATACCCTGAATGGATCGCCAACATCGTCCCAGTGATGAAGAAAAATGGGACAGTGCGCATATGCGTAGACTTCCGGGATCTTAATAAAGCTTGCCCGAAAGATGATTTCCCAGTACCAGTTACCGAGCTGATGATAGACAATACATCCACTCATGAGGTTTTCTCCTTCATGGACGGCTCGTCGGGATATAATCAAATAAAAATGCATCCTGAAGATCAGAAGCACACAGCCTTCAGGACTCCCCTTGGTATATTTTGTTATAAGGTGATGCCCTTTGGTTTGAAGAACGCCGGTGCTACTTATCAGAGGGCCATGACAAAGATTTTCGACGACCTTATACACGAAATCGTCGAATGCTACATCGACGATCTCGTGGTCAAGAGCAAATCATACGACGAACATCTTGAGCATCTGAAGACCGTGTTTCAACGTCTTCGGCAGTACAACTTGAAGATGAATCCTCTTAAATGTGCGTTCGGGGTTTCCTCGGGCAAATTCCTGGGATTCGTTGTTCGGCATCGAGGTATTGAAATAGATCCTTCAAAGATTAAAGCGATCATGGAAATGCCTCCGCCGAGAACTCTCAAGCAACTTCGGTCTCTCCAAGGGAAACTCGCATACATACGGCGATTTATAGCCAACCTTTCAGGAAAGTGCCGTCCCTATAGTCACCTGATGAAGAAAGGAACCCCATTCGTTTGGGATCAAAAATGTCAAGGCGCACTGGATGAGATCAAGCAATACTTGCAGAACCCACCCGTGCTGGCTGCCCCGGTTAAAGGGAAGCCTCTCATTCTTTATACAACCGCCCTCGAAGGTTCCTTAGGCGCATTATGGGCACAAGAGAACGACCAAGGGAAAGAAAGAGCACTCTACTACCTAAGTCGAGTTCTGCTGGGGGCAGAAAGCAATTACTCTCCCATTGAAAAACACTGCCTGGCGTTGATCTTCGCACTAACAAAGCTTAGGCACTATGCGTTGGCGCACGAGGTCCGTCTGATTTCAAAAATGGACCCTCTCAAATATTTAATGTCAAAAGCCATGTTGACAGGGCGACTCGCTAAATGGGCCCTGCTCTTGATGGAATTTTCGATAACATATCAACCTCTCAAGGCAGTAAAAGGCCAGGCCATCGCCGACTTCCTTGCTGAGCATCCCATACCTGCCGACTCTCCTTTAAATTGCGATTTGCCAGACAAATATGCGTTTGACACAATCGACAATGGTGATAGCCGTTGGGAGCTGTATTTCGATGGAGCGTCTTCCATGAAAAAGCACAAACAAAGTACACCAATGATCAAATCGGGGGTGGGACTCATCTTCGTGACTCCACAAGGAGGGATAATGCGCTTCGCCTTCTCCTTGACAGAACCGAGAACGAATAATGAAGCTGAATATGAGGCTCTGATAGCAGGCCTCGAGATCGCCATCGATATGGGAATTGAGAGCCTCCTCATATATGGGGACTCCCAATTGGTCGTCAGTCAAGTGAACGGCGATTACCAAACATGTAAACCGGAATTAATAAAATACGGTGAAAAAGTGCAGCAACTGCTAACCCAAATTCCCTCCTACACGTTGGAAAGCATACCGCGTGCGGAAAACAGCAAAGCAGACGCACTAGCCAAACTTGCTAAAGAACTGGCTGACGAGAACCTCGACGACGTTAAAATCATAGTACAAAGCCGTCGAGTGCTCGCCCCAACAGAAATATCTCCAAAATCGTCTGAAGAAAAAGAAGCGGAAGAGGAGACAACCCTGCAAACAAAAGACAGGGAAAATACCGAGGACTGGAGAGAAGTCTTCATAGATTACTTCAAGTTCCACCGAATACCTGAAGAAGCGTCCACAAGACATCAGCTCACGAAACGGGCTCTGTCTTTCGCCTTCGTCAATGATACTTTGTATAAAAGGTCATTCGACTCTCTGTGGCTAAGATGCTTAGGACCTGACGAGGCGAGAAGGGTCGTCCAAGAGGTTCACGACGGACTCTGTGGTTCCCACCAAGCAGGCCCTAAAATGAAATTAAAGATAAAGCGGATGGGCTACTACTGGCCTACGATGATGCAGGATTGCCTGGAATACACCAGACAATGTCACTCATGCCAAATTCATGGGGACTTTATCCATCAACATCCTAATCCACTGCACCCAACAGTGGCTAGTTGGCCGTTCGAAATGTGGGGAACTGACATAGTCGGTCCCATCGAACCAGCATCGTCAAAAGGACATCGTTTCATCTTGGCGACGACTGATTACTTCTCCAAATGGGCGGAGGCGGTACCGTTGAGGGAAGTGAAGACGGAGAACATTCTCCATTTCTTCAAAACGCACGTCATATACCGGTTCGGAACCCCGAGAAGGATCATCTCTGACAATGGGCCAGCCTACCGAAGTCATAAGATTAGCCGTTTCGCACAGCAGCACAATATAGACTGGAGATATTCATCAGTTTATAATCCGCGAGCTAACGGTCTAGCTGAGGCCTTCAACAAGACCTTGACGAAGATCATAAAGAAAACAGTATCCCGAAATAAAAAAGACTGGCACGAGAGGCTGCAAGAAGCTCTTTGGGCGTATCGAACTACGTTCAAGACAGCCACAAAAACAACGCCATACGCGTTGGTGTTTGGGACGGAAGCAATACTCCCTCTCGAAATAGAATTACCCTCTTTGCGAGTGGCAGTTCACTACGAGCTGATGGATGGAGAAAACGCACACCTCCGGCTTGAGGAGCTGGACGCCCTTGAAGGAACACGGCTCATAGCGCAACAAAACCTAGAGGCTTATAAAGCAAAGATGACGCGATCATACGAAAAGTTAACCCGACCGAGGACGTTCCATCAAGGCGAACTCGTGCTAGTGGTCAAAAGGCCCATGATCCCCAATCGCGCCAAGCGGGGAAAGTTTGAGCCAAACTATGAAGGACCGTACATCATCGATAAGGTCTACCAGGGTGGGGCTTATCTACTCATGGACATGCACGGTGAAAGACCCTTCAGACCAATAAACAGTCGCTTCTTAAAGAAATACTACGCTTAATGGGTCACAGCCTAGGTCAATGGCAGATGACGACGACTATGTCCGCTCGCTGTCTTCCTAAGCCCGAGCTTATAAGCAGTAGCCAGCCCTTTAACGTTGGACCGAAATGTCCTTAAACTAATAACAGACCGAAACGTCTTTAAACTACTACCACAGAAGATAAAAAAAAAAAAAAAAAAAAAAAAAAAAGCGGTAAGTCCATAAGCAAAATGGGCACGGATGAAAACCCGAAAGGGCTCCGTGAGTAAAAACAGCAGGACTACCGGCGAGTGTTTGTGAAAACCTGAAAGGGCGCAACCTCGTTGAAAACACTTTTAGGGTCCTCTCGACCTTATAAGGAGAAACCCCCCGCGTGAGATCCTTACGACTCACAAGGGAGCAACACACTTAGGAATCCCCACGATTCCTAAGGAGAAAATACATTTGCGAGATCCTCACGACTCGTAAGGAGAACTCTCTTATGGGACCCTCACGGCTCATAAGATTTGAAAGTCTTAAGTTACAGAGACCTAAACCTGTGCTTAAGCAAACCCCCACAAACTTCCAATATTGCCCTACAAGCGGCTCAATACTGACCCTCGTATACAATCCACGGGCGCGAATAAACGTTTCCCTAACCAAGGTCCATCCATGACTGGGAATACGTTCGTATGGTAAACAACCCTTATAAATCCCCTCGATTTATGAGGAGAAAACCTTCCTGTAGGATCCTTACGACTTACAGAAGAACAAAACACTTAGGAACCCTCACGGTGCCTAAGGAGAAAATACATTTACAAGGTCCCCACGACTTGTAGGGAGAAATACCTTCACGAGACCCTTACGGCTCATGAAGTCAAAAGCCTTAGCCGACGGGACCTTAACCCCGGCCGCTAAGCCTCCTTTGTTCAACAACGATAGAGGCAAATGATGATTCGCTCCTGGTAATATCCCAGTTGCAGCGGTGCTGATGCCGAAATCGGTGTCCAATTTCAGGTTGACGGCGAAAGCCAGTAGACCGCTCACGCATACGAAATAGCCGAAATGATAGGGCAACTTGCAATAAAAAGCAGCAAGTAAAATATATGCATGCAAAATAGCCGAAATGATCGAGCAGCTCGTAATAAAGATCAACGAGTAAAAAATAATAATAAAATAATAAATAGCCGAAATGATTGGGCACCGTGAAAAATAGCCGAAATGATTGGGCAATCGCGACCTTCGCGATATAAAAGCTGAAATGATAGAGCATCGCGGAAATAAGATAAAATAAAAAGAAGAAAGGATAAAATTTCGGCCCTACAGTTAAGATCATATCGATCCCTATATACAATCCAAGGGCGTAAAACAAATAAGGAACCATGCCTCCCCAGCGGATTCCGTCAAACGACGAAACCAAGCCTCAACAGCTCACTTCAACCGAAGAAGCCAATGACTCCAACGAAAATTCCTCAACTCACGGATACAAACACTCCTTGACGAGAGCCTCCTGATCCGCGTCGACCCGCAGAGCCACCAGTGCCTCCATGGGAACCATCGACTCGTTTCAAACCCCAAGGACACAAATAATCCTTGGCGCTCGGGAAACAAATAATCCCAGCAAATTCCTCAACTCACGGATACAAACACTCCTTGACGAGAGCCTTCTGATCCGCGTCGACCCGCAGAGCCACCAGTGCCTCCGTAGGAACCCTCGACTCGTTTCAAACCCCAAGGACACAAATAATCCTTGGCGCTCGGGAAACAAATAATCCCGGCAAATTTCTCAACTCACGGATACAAACACTCCTTGACGAGAGCCTCCTGATCCGCGTCGACCCGCAGAGCCACCAGTGCCTCCATGGGAACCATCGACTCGTTTCAAACCCCAAGGACACAAATAATCCTTGGCGCTCGGGAAACAAATAATCCCAGCAAATTCCTCAACTCACGGATACAAACACTCCTTGACGAGAGCCTTCTGATCCGCGTCGACCCGCAGAGCCACCAGTGCCTCCGTAGGAACCCTCGACTCGTTTCAAACCCCAAGGACACAAATAATCCTTGGCGCTCGGGAAACAAATAATCCCAGCAAATTCCTCAACTCACGGATACAAACACTCCTTGACGAGAGCCTCCTGATCCGCGTCGACCCGCAGAGCCACCAGTGCCTCCATGGGAACCATCGACTCGTTTCAAACCCCAAGGACACAAATAATCCTTGGCGCTCGGGAAACAAATAATCCCAGCAAATTCCTCAACTCACGGATACAAACACTCCTTGACGAGAGCCTTCTGATCCGCGTCGACCCGCAGAGCCACCAGTGCCTCCGTAGGAACCCTCGACTCGTTTCAAACCCCAAGGACACAAATAATCCTTGGCGCTCGGGAAACAAATAATCCCGGCAAATTTCTCAACTCACGGATACAAACACTCCTTGACGAGAGCCTTCTGATCCGCGTCGACTCGCAGAGCCACCAGTGCCTCCATGGGAACCATCGACTCGTTTCAAACACTAAGGACACAAATAATCCTTGGCGCTTGGGAAACAAATAATCCCTCGCAAAACTTCCCAACTCACGGATACAAACACTCCGTGACGAGAGTTTCTTTGACTCACATCTCGGGCAGTAAGGATTCAAAAACTTGCTTCCTAAAAAATGGGACCCTGCAAGTCAATCCTAAATGGTCTCTTGCATACTATTCACGGATCTCACTCTCTGAAGTCGATTCTCGACAAAGAGGGAAACAACCACTTACGAGCCCTCTCGACTCGTAAAAGGGAGAAATTCTCTTATAGGATCCTTCCGACTTATGAGAGGAAACCACACTTAGGAATCCTCACGATTCCTAAGGAGAAAATTCACCTGCGAGATCCTCTCGATCCGTAGGGAGAAAAGTCTCTATGAGACCCTCACGGCTTATAGAGTTGAAAAGTCTTGGGCAGCAGATCTGAACCTGCGGCCTAAGCCATCGTTATTTCTTAAGAAGGTCGGGAGACTCGTCCCAATTGTCCGTCAATTATGGTTATCGAGGTGGCGTACTGATTATAAAAGAAAAGAAAGACGGAGAAGTGACACAAGACATTACAAAAAGGTGTATCTTTTATTCATAAACTTGATCAAATACAGGATACATTATGTCAAAGGATAAAAAAAAACATACATATACATTCTTTAATCTATAAGTATGACTGATACAAAAATGGATAGCTACTGAGGAGGAAGCGCCTTTAGTAAATTCACAAGCTGTGCTCGCACTCCCTTCAGCGCTTCCTCTCGGGTGACAGCCGCGGCCACCTCCGCCTCCACCTGAGCCCGTTGTCGCAAGGAAGATGAAAGTTGCTCCTCTACCGCCTTCTGGGCTGCTTCCTGGCTGGCTGAAGCTCGCTCGACAACGTGAAGGTTATGCCTCAATGATAATCCTTCGGAGAGACATTGCAGGAGGCCCTCAAAGATAACCTTCAGCCGTGCAGCGTTGGCCTCCACTCGAGCATGCAGTTGAGCAGACCTACTCGAAACATCATCACGCTCTTTGCGCCTTGAAATAACCTCTTGTTCGAGATGGCGGAAATAAGAAGCGCTCTGCTCGATCCACGCAGTCCTTTGAATATTGGCAGCCACAGTCTCAGGAGTGGGACGCAACGATTCCAATTGGAATAGGCAACCCTCGATCTCCTTACAATGGTTAACCCAGGATGTAATGGTGCTCTCATTATGGAAGTTCACGAGTACTGCTAGCATCGGGTTAACCACCAGAGCGAAGTCCGCGGCAGATGTAGGAGCTTCAACATCGAGTTCCTCGACATAATCACTTAACATGCGCAGACTATTTGCAGCGCCCTTTGAAGACAGACTCCTCAGGTAAGGACCCGCCGGCATTGTGACGCGAGGTTCGAAGGACGCCGAAGCCAGAGCGGCAGCTGAAAGAGACGGGATGCGATCAGATAACAGTACAGAAAATAGAGAGAGGAAAGTTACCAATACGATGGTCTTTATACCAGTTAAGACAGGTGGCAAAGTCGGAAGGGCCGGTGGTACAGCTGAGCTTTTATCCCCTTCTTCAATCTGTAGCACTGCAGTTGAGATAAAAAAAAAAGTTTAGAGACAATTCCATCAATAAAAAAAAAAGGAAAAATGTTGACAGAAATTATACTTACCGACGCCACCAGGGGAAGAAGCAAGCTCAGATGGGAAGGAGAAATATGGGAGCAACATCTGATGAACATGATCAAAAAGCGCTCCTGAGAACACAACAGGATGACTTTAGTACGCGAATTAAATATCTAGAAAACAAGATTAATAAAGCGTAAGCATATACCTTCCAACATCTTTGGGGGTATGAGAGAAGGTTGAGAGGTGACCACCGCCAAAGCGGTCATCGAAGGCGTCCCCTCGAGCGGTGGGGCATCGGCACTAGCTGCACCTACATTACGAAAAGGCGAACTTGTCAGAAAAGGTTGTAAAGTAAAGAAAAGTAGCCACTTAGGGTTTACCTGAGGAGCTCCCGGCGGAAACAGAGGCAACTCCCTCCTCTACCGACATGAGACCACCACCCGTAGCCTCGTCACCCGATTCGATGGGGACCGTCATCGTGCTAGCCAGACCTGGGGACGGCGGAGGACCGTAGACGGGGAGGGCTATGACTGGAGTATTGCCAGATTCCAGAGAAGGAGCGTTTGGTTCGTCCTCGGGAATCACGGCCGCCTCACCCACTACTTTCTCAGGTTCAATAATGGCGGTCGTATCGTCCGCCATCGCCAGGGGATCGCCGACCTCGAGCGCTTCACTCACCACCACCCTGGACTCAGCTATAATGATCATATCATCTGCCCCCGCTTCAGGTTCGGCATCAATGACCTTCTCAGTGGTAGGCCCCTCGACCTCCACCCCAGGCTCCGTGGCCTCAACAATGTTACTTACTGTCGGCTCGAGTTCGACAGGCGTCGCCTCCTCCGTTCTCCTCGGGTCAACGGCTTCCGCCTCTCCCTCGATCAGACTTGGCCCTATAAAGATAAGAGATATAAGGACCAATGACATTAAAACCTTTATAACAAAAACTCTGAGAGAAATGTTACCTGAAGCGGATTTGCCGTTTGCGCTCCGAACTGCTCGCGCCACCTCTCTACGGGCGATAGACAGGGTGACAGGGGCCTCTTCAGAGGGAGTATCAGCGCGAGGGGCGGCGCTGGGTCCCGCTCCCATGGCCAGGGCAGCCCTGCGTGCCTTCGCCTCACGCCTCAACCGCTTCCTCTCCTCCCGAGCGGTTATGAGGGACCTCTGTGACGCCTCCCTCAAAGCATCATCATCTTCATTCAGGGAAGCCTCCAAAGCCTTTAGGGCATCTCTCATCGGCTTTTCAAGGCGAGCCCCCTGCAGTGTCCCAGAGGGAACAGGAACATCGGCCGCCGGCGGAACATCTGCGTCGCTAGGAGGAAGCGGCATTGAGGTCCCTACAATTAGATGGAAAGGTTAGATCGACCATAACGCAAGAAAAATGAAAAAATTCGATGAAGTCGAAACTTACTAAGGCCGACAGACACCCTGGCACGTTCCTCCTCATGAAAGGTCTTCAGAGAAGCGGCAATAGCTTCTTCATCAGTAACGCCTGTTAGAGGAAAAGAGAGAAAAGCGTTAACCAAAAATAACGAAATAAGGAAGAAAATACGTTACAGTAAAGAAAGAGTGACTAGCAGTTACCTGACTGCGCAAGCTTGACCAGCCACGCATCACGCTTCACCAGCCATGCCGAAGCTCTGAGAGCAGCTTCCAAATCTGTATCGTCTGGCGGCGGCATCACTAATCCCGCGTTAGTCCCATATTCGAGCAGACCCTCGGAATAAGGAGCATGGGGTTCCTGGCCGAACGCAACGTCCGCGGCGAAGAGCGATTTCTTTTTCTTCTTCCCTCCAGCCCTAGGCTCACGGGGAAGCGACTTACGCTTGGCAGCCGCTTTAGGACGACGGGTCCCGATGTCCGCACCCGCGCCAGACTCCGGTGAGGGTACAACCACTGTTGCCGCCTGAGCGCGGGGTGCAGGAGATGCATCCGCGATATCGGGGAGCGGTAGTTCATGTGGAGGACTTCGTGCGCGTGGCGGTCTATTCCCAGCATCTTTTAAGGGAGCGACTATTGGAGTCCTCGGCACCAGAGGAGCGCTGCGATCGCTACCTGGGGGTGCACCCTTACGGTCGATCAGCAACCGTCTTTCCTCTTTTATGACCGCTCCCGTCGAATGACTATACCATTCGGTGTATACCCTAAGGAGACGAGGAGCACAAGACGGCTCACTGATAAAGAAGTGAGAGCCCGTGTTTAGACGCATGAAGTGATGCAGCGCCCTCTCTATCCCTTCTTCGTTCGCGATAGGCTCCGATAAAAAGGCCTCTAGCGGTACCCCTTGGTTATAACTCAGCTGCTGAGCGAAACGATGCGGGTTGTATCTCATGAAAATCGCTCCCCCGTCTTGCCTAAACACCAAAAAGCCCGGTCTAATAGAGTATAAGTGAAGGGTCTCCCGAGCCGTTAAAATCGAAGCGCCGTCCTTGAAAGTGTCTTGCAATGGCCGCACTGCAGTAGCAGACGTTTTTCCAATGGTAAGCACCTTGTCAATAAAAGACACACCGGCTCCAACGGTGTGGGAACGAAGGAGTAAACTCCTGGCATCTCGCGGCGATGGATTCACGATTGATGCGCCAATCAACTGTAAAAGGCGAGGGAAAATGCACCTTTCGTAGAATGAGGGCCTTTTGTGCATGCCGAAAACACCTGCTGTATGTAATTCGAGCCACGACATGAAGTAGTGCATTGCGAAAACCACATGCAACGCCCCAGGCTCATTGGCATCTGCCGCTCGGCTAAGGCCATGATATAAATGTGCCAAGCCGGCGATCCCGACGGCCACCTTTACCCCGATAACCATCCGGTGAGCCGGGTAAAAAACAGAGGGCCGCATGCGGTGAGAATGCGTTGGAAGTGCAAACCAACTCAACCAAAGCCCAAGAAATCCCAAAAAGAAGGCCTCCTCGTCCATCTCGGGGGCTGCAACTTCTGCAAAAGACATGGCTGAAGAGTTGGGAAGAAAAAAGTCCTTCTGATCTATGTCTCTCGCTGGCAGGTTATCCAAACCTAAGCCGAAAGGATCCTCGAGGTAAGCAAACTTGGCAGTCTTCGCCGAAAGGACGCTTGGATGAAGGAACCGAGCAATAAAATCCTCAAAATTAACTCCACGGCTCCCATGCTCAACAAAAAGATTCTCATAGATGTTCAACACCTTAATCAGACTTGGAAACTGATGTTGAACAGCGTTCTCTGGCGTGAGCTCCCTTACCCTCGGCTTAGCCCCATAGATGTACTCGTCCGGCGGGAGCAATTCCTCATAATGTTCCCCCATAGCCGGTAGGCCAGACACCTCCGTAAATTCTTCCAGCGAAATGGACACTTCCCGATCCATGGCGAGGAAAGTATGAGTAGGAATGTTCCACTGCTCCAAGAAGGCCTTGGACCACCAAGTAGGAAGCGTAGGATACTGGAAGAGAGAGACGTAGACTGCGGTGTACAGTCCTAGCCTTATCAACTGCGACTTCCTCGTCGACAGGATATACCGGGCCCATGGCAGATAGCCGACCGGGTGGCGGGGGATCAGACCAAGGTTATATGATTGCCCCCAAGGTCTCGCCTCGCCCTGACAGATACGGCGTCCTAGGATGTCCAAGACCATCGGACGCTGGACCGGGATGGCGTCTATGGCCGGATGAAGAAAACCCTTCGATGTCCAATCTGTCATCTCCGCGGCATACTGCACCGGGGGTGGGCTGGCATAGTGAATCGCCGTTATGGGCTCTGACGGCACCGCACATGTAAAGCTGCGCCGATCCATAATAATTTGATTGTACCACGACCCCCAAAGGTGGAGACTCTTATACTCCGGGTCGTGCACCTTGATCATAGCCAGAACCTCACGATCCAAAGGCGCCTCTGGAAACCCCTCCTCCGAACGGACAAACGGGAATGAAGTGTCTTCAGACATGATCGCTGCAAAAAGAACAATCTAGCCGTTAGTGCTGTAATCCCAACATTTGGCGTCTAAAAAAAAAATGCATTAATTAAATTAAATTAAAATTAACTAATTACACCACACAGCAGTGCAGTGAGTAGGGGACAAAGGGACCCACAAAATCTGGATGACAATACGTCAGTTAATAAAACAACCTCATCATTGGATGAGATTGTCAGTTGGTCCCCAGGGGAACATTCCCATTAATAAAAAAGGGGAAGAATCCCTAGGGACAAGGAGAAAATCTCCTCTTTCAGAGCAAACCCCTGTCACAGAGTGACACTTGTCAAACTCTGGAAAATAGGTTTCCTTAAAAGAGCATAGCTCTATGGTAGTAAAGGAAAAGTCCATCAGAAAATGTTTACACTTAAAAGAATCAAGAAATTTGGATGAAAAACTCATAAAAAATTTTCTCATTTTTCAGATCTAAAAGATCTACAGATGATACAAAGAGCAAAGCTCTGTTCATGGATCAGAACCCATGAACAAGATCTCTGCAGATCTATAAGTTTTTGAGAGCAAAGCTCTGTTTATGAAACCCCAATGGGGATCCCTTTAAGATCAAAAAGATCTGTAAGAGCAAAGCTCTTTGGTTAAGGTTAATTTAAATTAAGTTGATTTAAATTAATGTTACCTAAAGTTTCTAACTTCAGAAATGAGCAAAGCTCTGAAACTCTCAAGCAAGAGCAAAGCTCTGGAAATTAAAATTCTGAAAATGGTGAAAAATTTCTGAGGGTCAAACGCCCTATTTATAAGGCGCTTGCGCCTCTTCGGATTCCCTTTTGATCCAACGGTCTGGAAGGTGGCCACCGTTGCACTCACGTGTGCGCCACGTGAGCGCAACGGTGGGGGGGCATTTGTTTCGCCCAATCAGAGCAAAGCTCTGTTTGAATTCAAAATTCAAATCTTTGAAGCAAAGCTTCGAATCCCGCGCGCAGCGCCCAAGAAGGCGCGCCCAATCAGAGCAAAGCTCTGTTTAAAGGAAGCAACGCTTCAGCTGCACTGCGCTCTGCGCTAAGTGACACGTGTCAGCGCAGATGCGCTAGCGCAGTTGCGCTGTGCTCTGCGCTGCGCGACACGCGTCAGCGCAGATGCGCTAGCGCAGTTGCGCTGCGATCTGCGCTGCGCGACACGTGTCAGCGCAGATGCGCTAGCGCACTTGCGCTGCGCTCTGCGCTGCGCGACACGTGTCATGCGCTGGGGTATCCGCGCCCAACTGAATTAAGATTTCATGAAATCTTTTCTGTTCTTTCCAGAACTAGAAGACTTTCTTCGGCCTCTGGATCAAAGATCCAACAGTGGGAAAACTCCCAAAAATCATTCAAGAAAGATCCCGTTAACAAATTCAACAAATTTATGGGGCACTATAAATAGGACCCCAGACCTCATTCAAAAGGCATCAAGAATTTTCTCGAAAAATCAAGAACCCTAAAACAGAGAAAACTCCGAGAAGAAAAAGGTAAAGAACCTTCATGAGGTAGAAAAAAAGGGGGGCCTTCTAATAGATCATTGATCTAAAAATAAGATCAATGATCTTTATAAAAAAAAAAAAGTGCTTTGCACTTCTTGTGAACCTTCGGTTCTGTAAAAACAACAAAAATAATAAAATAATAAAAGAATAGTGCTTTGCACTTTTAAGAACCTCTGGTTCTTCGAATAAAGAAAAATTTATTTTTCTTTGATCCAATTTAGACGAAGAAATTAAACAGTGCTTTGCACTTCCTTTCTTGAATCTAAAAGATTCTTAGTGCTTTGCACTTCCAATTTGCGCCGTTGCGCTCTTAAGAGAGCGCCACGTGTCGGCTATAAAACCATTTGCGCTAAGCGCTCTTAAGATAGAGCTTTGCTCTCTGGAATTAGCGCAACTCACTGAGAGCGCGCCACGTGTCAGCAGCGCAATTGCGCCGCACAACAGCGCAACGCGCTGCGCTAGTGCGCTTGCACTCATCAGAGCATGACACGTGTCGTCACCGTATGGACTTGCGCTCATTACTTAGCGCAAAGCGCAAATGCATTCAAAAGGGCCAAGCCCAACTAAGAGAAGGCCTAACAGGCTCAATAAAGCGTAAATGCATTATTTTAAGGGGCAGAGCCCAAATCAAAACAGATGCTTTGCATCATTTATAAATGGGCAGAGCCTAAACAGAATCTTCAGAATGCTGTGCATTTTTACCAGGGGCAGAGCCCAAATCAAACGAAATGCATTGCATCATTCATAAATGAGCAGAGCTCAGAATAGAGTGATGCTCTGCAGAGCCTAAATGCAATGCATTACTTAATAAAGTGTTGAACTGGACTTAGCCCAATCGTGGCCATAAGTCCTTAAATTAAATTGACTGAGCAAAATGGCTCTCCTAAATCAACTTACATCCGGTTCGAGGGTACATCTCCGAACTCCTTTGACATTCGTCGTTGTAATTCCTCAACGACGTCAAAGAGGTGACGGGTTCCATCGACCGCACATGGCAATGGACCGAAACGTCCCTAAACTAACATTGGACCGAAACGTCCCTAAACTAATAGCGGACCGAAACGTCCCTAAACTAATAATGGACCACCACGTCCCTAAAACTGGCGATGGACCACTACGTCCTTAAACTGGCAATGGACCGAAACGTCCCTAAACTGGCATTGGACCGAAACGTCCCTAAACTAATAGCGGACCGAAACGTCCCTAAACTAATAATGGACCACCACGTCCCTAAAACTGGCGATGGACCACTACGTCCTTAAACTGGCAATGGACCGAAACGTCCCTAAACTAACATTGGACCGAAACGTCCCTAAACTAATAGCGGACCGAAACGTCCCTAAACTAATAATGGACCACCACGTCTCTAAAACTGGCGATGGACCACTACGTCCTTAAACTGGCAATGGACCGAAACGTCCCTAAACTAATATTGGACCGAAACGTCCCTAAACTAAAATCGGACCACCACGTCCTTAAACTGGAATATGGACCACCACGTCCCTAAACTGGAATATGGACCACTACGTCCTTAAACTGGCGACGGACCGAAACGTCCCTAAACTAATAATGGACCACCACGTCCCTGAAACTGGCAATGGACCGTCACGTCCTTAAACTGGCACAATAGAGCCCAAACGCTCTTTTGCCGGATCTAAACGGTCCCGTCTAAGTTGATCTTAGCCCCAAATACGGCTAACGCGTCCTTAGATATTTAAATAAATAATAAAACTCCCAAATCAACTTTGGTTCAAGGGTACATCTCTGAACTCCTCTGACGCCTGTCGTTGTAATCCCTCAACGACGCCGGAGAGGTGACGAGTCTCGACGGCCAGATAATTAAATCAATCATTGCGTCAAGTCGATCTTAGTTCAAAACAGGACTAACGTATCCTTGACAAACGTTTAAGCTAGTCTTAGCCGCAACGCGACTAATGCATCCTTAAACTAAAAAACACCAAACTCAAATCTAAGCAAACACGGATTTGGACTAATCCACGTCCTACGGGCGACGACATCACTAAGTCTCCGTATACAATCCACGGGCAACCACAAACAAAATAAACATACACGACACGAAGTGAAATTCTGGAGAGGGAGAAAGTTGTTATCGCAACGCGATAGCGTAATTAACTGCAGGGGCTTGCGCCTGCAGGGAAGAGCGTCCTCACAATCAAAAAACCCCTCACCCTGAGGGGGAATCTGACAAAGTCTGCTACATCGGCCGCATCCGCCTAAACCTCCGATACACGGTGCCATAAATCAACTTGGCATCTTCGGAGAGATAGACGGATAAAACCAAATAGCATCTGCCCCGAACCTCAGGCACGGACACGACGTCCTGGCCGCCGTTCGGAGGGGAACACCGTCATTTGATGAACAGATGGACAAGCTAATAAGGGAAGCGGGTCAGAAGGTCCGGGACGACCATAGCCGCGAAATGGCCATTTACGAGAACGCCAGGACGCAGCTCCTCCTTCAACAGGCCGTGGAGAATGACAATGCTCTTCGTCGCCAACCCGTCATACAAAAGACCCGGCGCAGAGGCAAAAATAAACCAAAGAACGGGAAAAATGTTCGACATCAGCAAAGCGGGTCTGAGAAGCCACGCGATCGAGAATCGAACAGCCGGGATCCATCTCTTATAAAGAAGATGGGTCGAGCATATTCTTTTCCCCAAGACAATACAAAGAAGATATTCGATCTTGTCATAAAACATCAGATGATGACGCTTCCGGAGTCCAAGCACCCCGAGCAAGTAGACGAGATCTCTCACCCAGACTATTGCTCCCATCACCAAGCAACAGGACACCCTCTCGAAGACTGCTTCACTTTCAAGAACTGGGTTGAAGACCAGTATCAACTCAGCAGATTCGCTCTATCCAACAGTTGGAGGGTAAGTCCGCCACGGAAGCAGGAATCAAAAGCCACTTATGCGATGAGAGTAGAACCAGATCAACATCGGTCTTGGAAACGATCTCGTACCTGTCACGCGATAACGCTGTCAGAAGAAAAACCCGAGAATATGGGTGACCTCTCTTGGTGTTTCGAAAACATTGAAGATGAGTTGATCTACAAATTTCCACCGGCGCCAAAAGAGCTGGAAGATGGGATACATACTACCGGAGATGACCTCAGAAAAATCGACTTAGGAATGGCAAATGACTCACGGCCGACGTTCGTCGGTGAACTATTGTCTGAAGAAAAGGAGGCTACGCTCAAAGACGTGCTCATGCAGTATAAAGACTGTTTTGCATGGAACTATTCCGAGATGCCCGGATTAGATCCAGAAATAGCCGTCCACAAATTGGCAATATCTCCGGACGTCAAGCCGATCAAACAAGCACCGAGAAGAATACGGCTCGAGCTTGAGATGAGAATCAACGCCGAGGTCAAGAAGCTAATCGATTCCGGCTTTATCCAGAAGGTTCAATATTCTGACTAGGTCGCCAACATCGTCCCGGTAATGAAGAAAGATGGGACAGTGCGCATATGCGTGGACTTTCGGGACCTCAACAAAGCTTGCACGAAGGACGACTTTCCAGTACCGGTCACTGAGCTGATGATAGAAAATACGTCCACTCACGAAGTTTTCTCCTTCATGGACGGCTCATCGGTATACAATCAGATAAAGATGCATCCCGAGGACCAGAAGCATACCGCTTTCCGGACCCCTTTGGGCATATTCTGCTACAAGGTGATGACCTTCGGGCTAAAGAATGCCGGTGCCACCTATCAGAGGGCCATGACGAAGATTTTCGATGAACTCATACATGAAATCGTCGAATGCTATATTGACGACCTCGTAGTTAAAAGCAAATCATATGAGGAACATTTAGAGCATCTGAAGATCGTGTTTCAGCGCCTTCGGAAATACAACTTGAAGATGAACCCTCTCAAATGCACGTTCGGAGTTTCCTCGGGCAAGTTCCTAGGATTCGTCGTCCGACATCGAGGCATCGAGATAGACCCGTCGAAGATCAAGGCGATCATGGAAATGCCTCCGCCAAGGACTCTCAAGCAACTGCGGTCTCTCCAAGGAAAGCTCGCGTATATCCGGCGGTTCATAGCTAACCTCTCCGGAAAGTGTCGTCCTTACAGTCACCTAATGAAGAAGGGAACCCCGTTCGTATGGGATCGCAAATGCCAAAGTGCACTGGACGAAATCAAGCAATACCTGCAGAATCCGCCAGTACTGGCCGCTCTCATTAAAGGAAAACCTCTCGTCATGTACACAACAGCCCTCGAAGGTTCCTTAGGCGCGCTGTGGGCACAAGAGAACGACCAAGGGAAGGAAAGAGCCCTCTACTATTTGAGTCGAGTTCTCCTGGGGGCATAAAGCAACTACTCCCCCATCGAAAAACACTGCTTGGCGTTGATCTTCGCGATAACAAAGCTCAGACACTATGCGTTAGCACATGAGGTCCATCTCATATCAAAGGTGGATCCCCTCAAATATTTGATGTCAAAGGCCATATTAACGGGACGTCTCGCTAAATGTGCCCTGCTCTTGATGGAGTTCTCGATAACTTATCGTCCCCTCAAGACAGTGAAAGGCCAGGCCATCGCCGATTTCCTCGCTGAGCATCCGATACCTGCCGACTCTCCCCTGAACTGCGAATTGCCAGACGAACACGTGTTTGACACGATCGACGGGGAGAGAAGAAAGAATGATGCCCAGTGGAAACTTGTTCAGTTGATAAAATTGCACATTTGTTATTACATTTTTCCTACCATTTTCATATTAAAAAGGACTTTATTATAATATATCATACATATGAGGGTTTATGTGTAAAAATACTATTTTTCATGTGTTGATATATTGTAATTAGCATTTGGTAGGAAAATGTATGCAAATAATATTATTGACCAAATCCTAGTAGAACTAAGTCTACTAAATATTATTTGTTAAGTTGTTGTGCAGAATTTGCAGGTCAAAAATCAAGGAAATCAAGTTGTTAAAGTAAACCTGCCTAATTAAGGAATCAAAACTTGGAGATCAAGTCTGGCAGCAACTACGAGAAGATTTCCAAATTCTGAAGGTACCAGAGATAGCCATATGTCGCAAGGAGAAAGCCACAGAGAAATGATCAATTGATCATGACCCTTGGCCGCGGATCCGCAGCCAAACCCCCTGTTGGCCGCGGATCCACGGCAGTATAGAGGAGATAGAGTTGGAGATTTTTGGGGGTGAATCTTTGCTGTTAAACTTCCATATTTGGAAGCAAAGGTTCTGGCTTTGGGACTATAAATAAAGACCGAGAGCCTCTTGGAACAATCATCAAGCCGACGAGATCACGAAGTCCAAGACGGCTCACGCATCCAGGCTGATCATCAACTGTTCGTCTACCTCCTTGGAAGAGATCGAGAAGCAAACTAGTCTTTGTAATCATTTTCTAAGGATTCAAGTGTAATGAATATTGTTGATTAATAAAGGTAGCTTTCTTTTTCTTATTCTATTTCTTCGTAGTTTAATTATGAAATTTCTTTCCATCTCTTTTTCTCCCAACATGCGCGAGTAATTCTCCGCTTGTTAGGGTTCGTAGGATTAGGGTAGGCTAATGGATGATGAACATCCCTAAACCCTTTTTAAGTCCTATAAAGTTTATGAACTTTATCAAAAGAATCATTAACATCCTAATCGGGCGCGCCAACAATTCTTTGTTAGTCCCGACCGCGATTAGAGATTAGATTAATGATTGTTTTGGTAAAGGCAAGATATGAACGGAGTTCCGTGTCTAAGGGTTAAGAGTGGGATTCCTTTTCCCTCCAGAAACCCTAATCTACACGCATCACCGTCGTTCTAGTTTTAAATCTATTAAAGGATAAAAAGGGTAACTTTTAATTAATCTTCCATAACTACTAAATCCTAACGAACCCTACAAGCCCCCTTATTATATTAACTTACATCCATAAAATAATCTAGATCTATATTTTTGCCTTAGTGCTTAACATAGATCTAGAAACCATTCATCAACATTCTTTATCCCTCCTCTCTTTCTAAACACATCTAAAGTAAGAGTAAAAGATTCAACGTTTCCCTGAGGACGACCCATACTCACCTCGGTCTAGCTACGCGTGACACCGTTCTGATTGCGGTCAACTACTACATACACTTTTTCCAAACAATCAAAACTCTACTTCGATGGAGCATCTTCCATGAAGAAGCGCAAACAAAGCACCCCCATAATCAAATCAGAGATAGGCCTCATTTTCGTGACTCCACAAGGAGGGATAATGCGCTTTGCCTTCTCCTTAACAGAGCCAAGGACGAATAATGAAGCCGAATATGAAAGCTTTGATAGCAGGTCTTGAGATCGCCGTCGACATAGGAATTGAAAACCTCCTCATATACGGAAACTCCCAGCTGGTCGTTAGTCAAGTAAATGGCGACTACCAAACGTGCAAACCAGAGTTGGTGAAGTACGGCGTGAGAGTGCAGCAAGTGCTGACTCAAATCCCTGCCTATGCCCTGGAAAATATACCGCGTGCGGAAAATAGCAAAGCGGATGCATTAGCCAAGCTCGCTAAAGAATTGGCCGACGAGAACTGTAACAACCCTAATTTTTCTATACACTTTTCTATACAATTTTTTTTTCCTTCAAAAATCCATAAAGGAGTATTTTAGCCTGAGCATAAGATATAGGTAATTATTTTGTTTTTAATTACAAGCTACAAGAATTTAATAACTCCATTTTTAGTGTACAAGAAATTACTTTAAATTTAATGTATACTAGGAGTATTTATTCTTGCTGCTATCATTTTAAGTAATTAAATACCACAATAATTACAAGAAAGAGCTTGTAGCTCATTGGTAATACCTTGCACTGCTGAACCAAGCCACCAGAGTTCAAATCCCATGCCCCACATTATTTTTGTATTTATTTTGTTTTAAATTCTTTTGGAAGTCAACATTCAAAACGCCATAACTCACAAAACTTGAACTGAACCCAGAAAAGTAAATATACCATAAACCCCTCCCCCACGAGACCCCCCACCTTCCGGCGCCCTGACTCGGCCGGGATCGGCCGAGTCGGCCGGCTCGGGCCGACGCCGCCGGCCGGACTCGGCCGGACCGCCGAGTCCCCTGAACGGAAAAGTTGCATCTTGACTTGGTCTTCCCACCTGCACACACTAAATTCCTTGATCGGTTACAGAGAGCCCAATAAATCCCGTTTACTCCAAAGTTTAATGATTTTTAATGATTTTTTAAATATATTTTTACATTTTTTTAATTGAAAACCCTAACCCTAGCCTAACCCTATAAATACACCCTCTACCCTCTATCCTCTCATCCTAAATTTCTGAGTCCACTCTCTCAAAATTCTAAGAGAACTTTGGTACGTTGAAAAACGAGCGAAAGTCGAAGCGCTGACGAAATCGACGGCGAAATTCCGGTGATCGTGCTAGGAGCTCTCAACGACGATTCGACGCACCGGCAAACCCTCTACTTCCCTCTCACTCTCTAGTGTTGTCCAAACCCATAAGTCCCCCTTTTTCTATCTTTCTTTTCTTCCATAAAATACGAATTTACAAACCCGACGGAATCGAAACAATTCCGATTTCCGATTCGGTTTTCTATAAAATCTCACCTATCACAAATTCCATAATGCTTAAACATCTTCATGTTGACTATTAATCACTTAATAACTAATTTGAACAAGTTTTCTCACATGAAATGAAAGCATTTGCAATGTATCGTATTCTTTCACTTAAATACCATAATGTTTCGTTTTCACATTTAACCCTTTAACATTGTTATACCTTAAAGAAGTTCGCGAGGTAATGACCTACCTCTACACACACTCATATGCAAACATAACACGCTACCTTGAAAACTTAGAATACGATAAAACAAGATTTTACAATTAAATACCATTTTCTTAATAAAACCTTTTCTAAAAGTTTTAGGTTGCTACACTTTTTAAAAAAATATCTTTTAATAGAAAAATACGATAAGTTGTAGACATCGATCGTTTATCTAAACCTGACTTTGTGGTGTATAGGCTAGGCAAGTGAGCAAAGGTAACTTTAAAAGGCCCGTCTCACGATTCGTGAGCGGATCCTTCCTTCCTCACTTGTACTTACCTGGCCACAGTTGGTGGTGAAGAGGCGATTTGAGGCTTCTAACAACTTGTTGTTTAGATCATTTAAAATTAGTTGAAATAAGAAACCCTAAAACCTAAAATACGGAAAATCGACTTTTGCAAATAAATACCTTTTACTTTAATAAAACCGTATTCTAAAGATTTAGTATTTATAAATCTTTGCAAAGCGCCACTACAACCCACCTTTGGGGAACCCGTTAGGGATAGTACGGTTTATCGTGCAACCTCGGCCTAGTAGTGCGAGATTCAGACCTCCGCAAGGAGTATTCGGTCTCGAAAGGTTTAAAATACGATATCTTAAGAAAATGATATTTTTTTTAGAATATAAAATATTTATTGAAATTATTTTTGTATAAATATATGTATATTATCATTAAAAGATATATTTTTGTTATAATATAAATATCCCACTTTTTCTAAAAATCACAAGACTAAATTTTACATTAAAATACCATGAGTTTCAAATAAATCAATATTACAGATAAATACCTTTATTTATAAAATTAGGATATTTTCACTAGAAATACCACAAAATAAAATTGCACTCACCATAACTTTAAAGATGAATAATAAATACTTGAGGTGTATCTTGAAAACTATACAAAAGTATTTTTACATAAAACCCCTCAAGTTTTATAAATTACAATAAGGACCCTGACAATTATAGAATTTCGACTTACATTTTTTTTGTCTGACTCGGGTTTGAGTCTGATTATTTCTGACTTGAATACGATTTAAGTCAATCTACATTCTTTAATATTCCAACTCAATATGAACACATGAATCCCAGAATCCAGTTATCAAACTATACAACTTGACTGAATCAAACCATGGATATACATCCATTATTCCATTATTCCATTTACCTGATTATGCAGTTACAATCTGTTTACTGATATCATGGTTTTGGTCAGTCATCCAACTTATACAATACAATATAATAATACAATCTAAACACTACGGGGTTTAGGGGGTAGATTGGTACGGAAGATGTTAACAGTGGCACGAGACGGTCAGATTTAAGACACCTAACATGAATCCAATTGCCGTTGTTTCGGGCCTTCTAACGGAGCCTTGTACTCTATATTCCGTTTGCCATGGCCTCTAGCATATAGAGACCCCTTTCGTATACACTGGCATTCTTCTGTACCAAGCTACAAACAACAGCGTTAATACAACATTACAACAATACAATACAATATTAAAAGCTACTCTCTCTCCCTCTCCTACTCTTTGTCTATTTCTCCGCTATCTTTGGGACTTACCGAGCGACCTGTTCGCTGACGACATTCTATTTCTTTCTTTTTTGAATGTTGTCACGCCCCGCTTCCTAGTGTACGGCGAAGGGGACGTGGCGAGGTCCGCTACGTATGTACTCAGAAGTACATACGCTAAGCATAGCTAAGCAATATAAAATAAATAGACAAGAGACAAGAGTATAAAAAGAACAGCAACTTTTATTTATTAACATTCTTTTTACAATGCATGAAAAAGGAAATACATCATCTGAAATAAAAATGCCTAAACATTGGCATAACAGGAAATGGAAAGTGCTGGAAAGAAAAATATACAATGAAATTATACTGCTGGGTCTTCGGCAAAATGCTCCAAATCTTCTTGTGATGGCTCAACTTCCGCCGGGTCCAAGTCACCTGACGACATTCAAAGAAAAGAGAAACAGAATGTCGTCAGCGAACAGATCGCTCGGTAAGTCCCAAGGGTAAGAGGGAAGTAGAGAAGACAGAATAAGAAGATACATTTTTATAGTGTAAACTATTGTTGTAACGTTATGTTAACGATGTTGTTTGTAGCTTGGTACAGAAGGATGCCAGTGTATACGAGGGGAGTCTCACTTGCCAGAGACTAGGACACGTGTAGTACAAGGAACCGTTATGCCACGGTACAACAGCAATGAGATTCAGGTTAGGTGTATTAATCTGACCACCTCGTGCCACCTTTAACACCTTCCTTACCAACCTACCCCTTAAACCCCGCGATATCTTGTTTGTATTGTTATCTTGTAAAATTGTATCGATTGTAAGATTGATTAACTGACTGACCGAAACCATGATATCAGGAAACGGTTATAACCGTAGAGTCATGTAAATGGAATACTGGGAAACATGTAGAAGGAATATCCATGGTTCGGTTTAGTCAAGTTATATAGATTGTTAACTGGATTCAGGGATTCATGTATTCATATTGAGTTGGAATATAAAATAATATAGATTGACTTGATTCATATTCAAGTCAGAAATAGTCAGACTCTAACCCGAGTCAGACTAAAAGAAAGTGAGTTGAAGTTCCGTAATTGTTAGGGGCCTTATTGTAATTTATAAAACTTGAGGGGTTTTATATAAAAAGGTACTATTGTATAGTTTTCAAAATACACCTCAAGTATTTGTTATTCGTCTTTATAGTTATAATGAGTGTGGATTTTATTTGTGTTATTCTAGTGAATATATCCTAATAAAAGTATTAATTGATTTATTTGAAACTCAGGGTATTTTAATGTAACTTTTAAACTTGTAATTTTAGAAAAAAAGTGGGAACTTTATATTATAATAAAATAGGTGTTTAAATGATATTTATATATATATTAATACAAGAGTAATTTTTAAATAATATTTTATTTTCCAAAATCTCATTTTTCTTAAATGTCGTATTTTAAACCTTTCGAGACCGAATGCTCCTTGCGGAGGTCTGAATCTCGCACTACTAGCCCGCGGGTGCACGATGAACCGTACTTTCCCTAACGGGTTCCCTAAAGGTGGGTTGTAGCGGCGCTTTGCTTAGGTTTAACAAATACTATTCATTTAGGAAAACGGTTTTATAAAAAAAAGGTATTTATTTGTAAAAGAGTATAACTTTCCATATTTTATTTTCTAGGGTTTCCTAAACCAACTAGCCTATTTCTAAGGTCTAAACGATAAGTCATTAGAAGCCTCAAATCGCTTCTTCACCGTCAATTGCGGCCAGGTAAGTGCCAGGTAAGTGGGAAGGAACCACAGTCGTGGGCCTAATTAAAAACCACTAGCCTAGACACACTTGCCTAGACACCACAAGACAGTTTAGATAAACGATCGATGTCCATGACATATCGTGCTTTTATTTTAAAAGATTTTATTTAGAATTGTGTACAACTTAAAGCTTTTAGAAAAGGTTTATAAAGAATATGGTATTTTAGTGAAAAGTCCTGTATTTTCGTATTCTATATTTTGATGTTTATCAATTAGGGTTATATTTGTGTGTGTGTAGTGGTAGGTCATTACCTCGTGACTTATTTTAAGTTTTAATGAAGTTTAGAGGTTAAACATGATATATTAAACTTGAAGGTATTAAAGCGCAAGAATACGGTATTTGAAAACGTTATCATTTCATGTGTGAAAATTCATTCAATTTGATTTCTACAAGTTTATTTATCAAGATAAACATATTTAGGAGTGAGGGAATTGATTAAACGAAGAAAAATAAACTTCATGGTATTTTTATGAAAAGAATACGGTTTTACAAGAAAACTATCATTTCATGTGAGAAACTTTATTTAAATTGGTTTCTAGGTGATTAATAGTCAACATGAATATGTTAGGGTATTGGGATTAGGTGACAAGTGAAATTTTGTAGAAAAACCGAATCGGAAATCGGTTTGTTCCGATTTCCGTCGGGTTCCATAAATCCGTATTTTTAAGAAATAGAAAGGTGAGAAGGATGGGACTTACGGGTTTAAACTCTTCTAAAGAGTAAAGAGAACTAGGGAGGAACACCGAGGGGCGGTTACATCGCCGGTTGCTCCAAAACACGTCGCCGGAATTCCGTCAGGGCTTCGTCGGGAACTCGATTTCAAAGCACACTTCTTGTGAAAATTTCAAGAGAGTTTTTCTAGGTTTTTGGAATGAGAAGGTAGGGGGTAGGGGTCTATTTATAGGGTAGCTAGATAGGGTAGGTAAAGGGTCTTCTTTTATAAAAAAAAATAATAAAAATTTGATAAAAAGCATTAAAATTGACATTAAAATGGTTGTAATTAAAATTCAGAACTGCTATATTAAAAATGAGGTAAACCATGAGTTTCAGAAGGCCGAACGACGCAACTTTGGTGTTGGGACTCCGGCCGTCGGCGCAACTCCGGCCGGCGGCGCCGGCCGAGTTGGCCGATTCCGGCCGGTTTCGGTCGGCGATGGGTGTGGGGTCTCCTGACTAGGGTTTTGGCATGGTTCATTTTTGGGGTTCAGTTCACTATTTGGGAGTTATGGCCTGTGGACTTTTGGGCTTCCAAGAATTTTAAAGAAAAAATGTGCTAAAAATAATGTGGGATGTGGGATTCGAACTCTGGTGGCTTGGTTCAGCATTGCAAGGTATTACCAATGAGCTACAAACTCCTTCTTGTAATTATTGTAAAGAGATAGATACTTAAAGTGTTAGCAACAACATTAATACTCTAAGTATACTTCAAATTTAATTCAAATTTAGGTATACAAAAATTGGTGTTGTTACAATCTACCCTCCTTACAAAAATTTCGTCCTCGAAATTTACAACTTTTATTTGAGGATTAGTTTACAAAAAGATGCGGATATCTTGCACGCATCTCATCTTCCCTTTCCCACGTGGATTCTCCTGGAGTGTCTTTTCTCCACATTACCCGGACCAAATTAACTTCCTTGTTCCGAAGTGTCTTCACTTTTCTATCCAGGATCTCCACAGATTGTTGCTCACAAGACAAATCGGGCTGTATAGTGAGCTCGGAATGATCAAGTCATGGCTGGGGTCACTCACATACCTTCTGAGTTGAGATATGTGGAACACGTTATGCACTCCTTCCAATGATGGTAGAAGCGCTAAACGGTACGCCACTTCACCGACTCGTTCGAGTATGTCGAACGGTCCAATGTATCTCGGACTCAACTTTCCCCGTCTTCCAAATCGGATCACTCCGCGGTTCGGAGATATCTTCAAGAATACATGGTCTCCTGGCTGGAACTCCAAGTGTCGTCTCTTTGTATCAGCCCAGTGTTTCTGTCTATCTTGGGCTATGCGCATTCTTTCCCTGATAGTACGAACCACATCAACGGTCGCTACTATCATCTCTGGTCCAAGGAGTTCCCTATCTCCGATGTCGTCCCAACTTAATGGCGATCGACACTTCCTTCCATATAATGCTGCAAAAGGTGCCATTCCTATGCTTGCTTGGTAGCTGTTGTTGTACGCGAACTCCACAAGATGCAGGTGATCCTCCCACGATCCTTTGAAGTCGAGCATACATGCTCTGAGCATATCCTCCAAGATCTGAATAGTTCGTTCCGACTGACCATCTGTTTGTGGATGATAAGCCGTGCTGAAGTTCAGACTTGTTCCCAAGCTAGCTTGCAGACTCTGCCAAAATTGCGATCGGAACCTGGTGTCACGATCGGAGACAATGCAGACCGGTACTCCATGAAGTCTCACGATTTCCTGTATGAGTTCATCGGTATCAGAGATAGTACATTATGAAGAGTTTTAAATCTATATTAGATTATTACCTCCATGTACTTCTTCGCTAGTGTCTTAGTTGATTGGCCAACTCGAAATGGGATGAAGTGAGCCGACTTTGTGAGTCGATCCACAATGACCCAAATCGCATCGTTACCCTTTGTGCTGCGAGGAAGAGCAGTTACAAAGTCCATCGTGATGTGCTGCCACTTCCATTCTGGAATTGGTAACGGTTGAAGTAGTCCAGCTGTCCTATGATGTTCAGCCTTTACCTGCTGACACACCAAACATTTTGCGACACTTCTGGCTACTTCACGCTTCATTCCATGCCACCAATAATTCTGACGTAGATCTTTGTACATTTTGGTACCTCCAGGATGTACTGAATAGGGAGAGCCGTGAGCTTCTTTCATTAACTCTTCCTGAACAGGACCTTTTGGTACACACAATCTGCTGTCGTATCTCAAAGATCCGTCTTCATGGATGATGAAATATGTTCTGAGTCCATTCTCCACTTGTTCTCTGATCTTTTGCAACTTAGCATCACTTGCTTGAGCTGCTTTGATCTGATTGACAATGGTTGATTGAACTTGTAGATTCATCAAACTTGAAACATCACCTGGCATGACTAGTTCAATCTCCATCTGATGTAGGTCTTGCTGAAGCTTCCACTGTGCGGTGAGATTCATTGCTAATGGTTGGCGACTAAGAGCATCAGGTACTACGTTCACCTTCCCTGGGTGATATTGCAAGTTGATGTCAAAGTCCGCCATGAGTTCTAACCATCTTCTCTGCCGCATATTCAACTCCTTCTGAGTAAACACATACTTCAGACTTTTATGATCTGTGTAGATGTTCACTCATTCACCAAGTAAGTAGTGGCGCCAAATCTTGAGAGCAAAAATGACGGCTGCCAACTCCAGATCATGCGTCGGATACTTGCGCTCATGAGTCTTCAGTTGTCTTGAAGCATAAGCCACAACCTTACCGTGCTGATGTAGAACACATTCTAATCCCTTACCGGATGCATCACAATGCACTTCGAATCCTCCAGATTGATCTGGTATGACGAGAATAGGTGCAGATGTTAGTCTTGACTTGAGTTCTACGAAAGCTTGCTCGCATGCTTCTGACCACACAAATTCTTCATCTTTTCGTGTGAGCTTGGTCAGAGGTGTTGCTATCTTCGAAAAGCCTTCAATGAATCTTCTGTAATATCCAGCTAAACCCAAGAAACTCCGAATATCCTTCACTGATTTTGGCGTAGGCCATTCGCTGACTGCTGAAACCTTTGCTGGATCCACAGAAATTCCTTCTCCTGATACGATATGTCCAAGAAAACCAACTTGTTTTAGCCAAAACTCGCACTTGCTGAATTTGGCATAAAGCTTATGTTGTCGAAGAGTTTCCAGGACAATTCGTAGGTGCTCCGCATGTTCTTTCCGATTCTTAGAATATACCAGGATGTCGTCGATGAAGATGACAACGAACCTGTCTAAATACTCCCGGAAGACTTGGTTCATAAGGTTCATGAAAATTGCTGGTGCATTGGTCACTCCAAATGGCATCACTAGAAATTCGTAATGTCCATAGCGAGTTCTGAAAGCTGTTTTGTGAATATCAGCTTCCTTGACCTTCACTTGATGATAACCTGAACGAAGATCTAGTTTAGAGAAGACACAAGATCCACTTAGCTGATCGAATAAATCGTCGATGCGCGGGAATGGATACTTGTTCTTTATAGTAACTTCGTTCAAGGCCCTATAATCGATGCACATTCTGTATGAACCTTCCTTCTTCTTCACCAATAGTACAGGTGCTCCCCAACTTGAAGTGCTGGGACGAATCCATCCTTTCGCCAATAATTCGTCCAACTGTGTTCGTACTTCCTTCAAACCTTCCGGACTTAGTCTATAAGGTGCTTTGATCATTGGTTGTGCTCCTGGTACTAAGTCAATACTGAATTCAAGAGCTCGATCGGGAGGCAAACCTGATATATCGTCAGGAAATACATCATCGAACTCTCGAACTACCTCCGGTCTTGATTCTTCTTCTGCTCGAGCTGCTGCAACTACTGCTTCCCTTGGCTTTGCTTTGTAAGTACTTGGCTCCAATGTACGGTCTCCACTTTTAAAATAGAAGATCGGATGATCTGGAATCTCAAATACTACCCTCCTTTGACGGCAGTCGATGGTAGCATAAAAGGTTCCAAGCCAGTCCATTCCTAGAACCACATCGAAGTTTGGTATATCCAGTACCTTGAAGTCAGCATAAAATTCTCGACTGCAGACGACGACTGGACACATGCTGTATCCCATAGTTGCCCTTAGAACACCATTTCCGGAACTGACGTTCCAGCTGGATACAAGCGGTGAGACTGGAATCGCATGGGTTCGGACAAACCGTTGCGACATAAAGCAGTGGGATGCTCCAGTATCAAACAGTGCAAGTGCAGGTAGTGAAGCTACTAGAATTGTACCTAAGGTATATGGGATAGGTTTAGGTATAGGGAAAGTGTGTAGTTAACAAGACTAAAAGATAAGTTTGAGAAGGAAGTTTACCAGTAATGACTTGGCCAGTGGCCTCAGCTTCTTCCACAGACATCATGAAAGCCTGGCGCTTTGGCACATTCCTCCTGGCCTGAGGAGCATTCCTCGGAACGTTCCTTTGAGCTTGATGGAACTGTCGAGGAGGTGGTGCAGCTTGTGGTCCCCTGGGTGGTGCAGGCAGTGCAAGTCTGGGAGCAGGTGCCTGAAGAGCTGGTCGCTGCTGATAAGTATTTGCTGGCCTGGGTACAGCAACTGGGTTCTGTCTTTGGGGACAAGACCCAATACCGTGAGTGGCTGAACCGCGGATCAAGCAAAGGCGGTTGGCTCGACGGCAATCCTTCATCATATGTCCAGTTCTCTTGCAGTAGGTGGAAAAGGGTGGGCTAGGACGATGGGTTGGTACTCCGGGTCGCCTTGGCACGAAAGATGGTCTGGACGTGGCTTCACCTGCCATTTGGTTGGCAGAGCGTTTGACTCCAGCAGACTGAGGTCTGCCCCTCTCTTTTATCACTGCCTCATAACTGCGGGCAGCTTCTAGTGCATCCTCATGAGTCAAAAACTTTCTTGTGGCTAGAGCAGCCTTAATCTGTATGTCCAAACCTTGCTGAAAGCGACGGGCTCTGATATCGTCCGTCGGTATCAAGTGTGCCGCGAATCTGTTTAAAAATTGTGTTAGCTGTGTAGTATATGATATCTAAAAATTGAACTATTGTGACATATCTTACCGGCTCAACATAGTGAATTCAGCGTCGTATTCATCTACCGATTTGTCCCACATTGATCCTTGCTGTAGATGAATAAACTGCTGCTCCATGGCGAACCTGGCAGTCACAGGGAAATATTTCGCGTCGAACTTCTCGCGAAATGTCTTCCATTCAATCGGCTGTACCAGACGGGTTTCTTCCGCCTTCCACCAATTGCGAGCATTATCCGTGAGCTGTAGCTTCGCTACACGGACCCAAGCGTGGTCTGGCACTTGAGCTGCTGCCAGATCGTCTTCGATGCTTTGTGCCCAATCTTCCACTTCAAGAGGGCTTCCTTTACCAGAGAACTGCTTTGGGTGCAAAGCTCTGAATTGCTTTACTCCCGGTGCATCGGCCTCAGGACGATTCAAAAGTTGTTGTTGTCCCTCAAGAAGGCTGCGGATCG
The DNA here is from genome assembly GCA_030015575.1 of Agapanthus africanus. NCBI lineage: Eukaryota > Viridiplantae > Streptophyta > Magnoliopsida > Asparagales > Amaryllidaceae > Agapanthus > Agapanthus africanus. Next base: position 11,571,335 of record CM057348.1, on the reverse strand, counting down.
CCTCAAATAGCATCGTTTGCTCAGTGGGTGGTGCAGGAACAACTGGTGTGAGAGGTAGTGCTGGAGGGGTGTTGTTGGCGTTGGTGCTGGTGTTGTTCGGGGAATCCATGACCTTAAAGAAAAATTTGGGTTAGGACAGATTCAAATACATGAAATGATAAGATTCAAGGAATAGAGATTTGCAAAATTCAAGAAACATAAATTGTAAAGAATGTTTTAGTTGCTGGTTCTTGTGTTATATTGCTTAGGTTGTTCATACAGACCAGAACTGCATGACAGGGATTCATACAGCTCGGACCTGCATGGGCCACCAACAAAACCTGTCACGCCCCGCTTCCCAGTGTACGGCGAAGGGGACGTGGCGAGGTCCGCTACGTATGTACTCAGAAGTACATACGCTAAGCGTAGCTAAGCAATATAAAATAAATACACAAGAGACAAGAGTATAAAAAGAACAGTAACTTTTATTTATTAACATTCTTTGTACAATGCATGAAAAAGGAAATACATCATCTGAAATAAAAATGCCTAAATATTGGCATAACAGGAAATGAAAAGTACTGGAAAGAAAAATGTACAATGAAATTATACTGCTGGGTCTTCGACAAAATGCTCCAAATCTTCTTGTGATGGCTCAACTTCCGCCGGGTCCAAGTCACCTGACGACATTCAAAGAAAAGAGAAACAGAATGTCGTCAGCGAACAGATCGCTCGGTAAGTCCCAAGGGTAAGAGGGAAGTAGAGAAGACAGAATAAGAAGATACATTTTTATAGTGTAAACTATTGTTGTAACGTTATGTTAACGCTGTTGTTTGTAGCTTGGTACAGAAGGATGTCAGTGTATACGAGAGGAGTCTCACTTGCCAGAGACTAGGGCACGTGTAGTACAAGGAACCGTTATGCCACGGTACAACAGCAATGGGATTCAGGTTAGGTGTATTAATCTGACCACCTCGTGCCATCTTTAACACATTCCGTACCAACCTACCCCTTAAACCCCGCAATATCTTGTTTGTATTGTTATCTTGTAAAATTGTATCGATTGTAAGATTGATTAACTGACTGACCGAAACCATGATATCAGGAAACGGTTATAACCGTAGAGTCATGTAAATGGAATACTGGGAAACATGTAGAAGGAATATCCATGGTTCGGTTTAGTCAAGTTATATAGATTGTTAACTGGATTCAGGGATTCATGTATTCATATTGAGTTGGAATATAAAAGAATATAGATTGACTTGATTCATATTCAAGTCAGAAATAGTCAGACTCTAACCCGAGTCAGACTAAAAGAAAGTGAGTTGAAGTTTCGTAATTGTTAGGGGCCTTATTGTAATTTATAAAACTTGAGGGGGGTTTATATAAAAAGGTACTATTGTATAGTTTTCAAAATACACCTCAAGTATTTGTTATTCGTCTTTATAATTATAATGAGTGTGGATTTTATTTGTGTTATTCTAGTGAATATATCCTAATAAAAGTATTAATTGATTTATTTGAAACTCAGGGTATTTTAATGTAACTTTTAAACTTGTAATTTTAGAAAAAAAAGTGGGAACTTTATATTATAATAAAATAGGTGTTTAAATGATATTTATATATATATTAATACAAGAGTAATTTTTAAATAATATTTTATTTTCCAAAATCTCATTTTTCTTAAATGTCGTATTTTAAATCTTTCGAGACCGAATGCTCCTTGCGGAGGTCTGAATCTCGCACTACTAGCCCGCGGGTGCACGATGAACCGTACTTTCCCTAACGGGTTCCCCAAAGGTGGGTTGTAGCGGCGCTTTGCTTAGGTTTAACAAATACTATTCATTTAAGTAAACGGTTTTATAAAAAAAAGGTATTTATTTGTAAAAGGGTATAACTTTCCGTATTTTATTTTCTAGGGTTTCCTAAACCAACTAGCCTATTTCTAAGGTCTAAACGGTAAGTCATTAGAAGCCTCAAATCGCCTCTTCACCGTCAATTGCGGCCAGGTAAGTGCCATGCAAGTGGGAAGGAACCACAGTCGTGGACCTAATTAAAAACCACTAGCCTAGACACACTTTCCTAGACACCACAAGACAGTTTAGATAAACGATCAATGTCCATGACATATCGTGCTTTTATTTTAAAAGATTTTATTTAGAATTGTGTACAACTTAAAACTTTTAGAAAAGGTTTATAAAGAATATGGTATTTTAGTGAAAAGTCCTGTATTCTCGTATTCTATATTTTGATGTTTATCAATTAGGGTTATATTTGTGTGTGTGTAGAGGTAGGTCATTACCTCGTGACTTATTTTAAGTTTTAATGAAATTTAAAGGTTAAACATGATATATTAAACTTGAAGGTATTAAAGCGCAAGAATACGGTATTTGAAAACGTTATCATTTCATGTGTGAAAATTAATTCAAATTGATTTCTACAAGTTTATTTATCAAGATAAACATATTTAGGAGTGAGGGAATTGATTAAACGAAGAAAAATAAACTTCATGGTATTTTTATGAAAAGAATACGGTTTTACAAGAAAGCTATCATTTCATGTGAGAAACTTTATTTAAATTGGTTTCTAGGTGATTAATAGTCAACATGAATATGTTAGGGTATTGTGGATTAGGTGACAAGTGAAATTTTGTAGAAAAACCGAATCGGAAATCGGTTTGTTCCGATTTCCGTCCGGTTCCATAAATCCGTATTTTTAAGAAATAGAAAGGTGAGAAGGATGGGACTTACGGGTTTAAACTCTTATAAAGAGTAAAGAGAACTAGGGAGGAACACCGAGGGGTGGTTACGTCGCCGGTTGCTCCAAAACACGTCGCCGGAATTTCGTCAGGGCTTCGCCGGGAACTCGATTTCAAAGCATACTTCTTGTGGAAATTTCAAGAGAGTTTTTCTAGGTTTTTGGAATGAGAAGGTAGGGGGTAGGGATCTATTTATAGGGTAGTTAGGTAGGGTAGGTGAAGGGTCTTCTTTTATAAAAAAAAATTATAAAAATTTGATAAAAAGCATTAAAATTAACATTAAAATGGTTGTGATTAAAATTCAGAACTGCTACATTAAAAATGGAGTAAACCATGAGTTTCAGAAGGCCAAACGACGCAACTTTGGTGTTGGGACCCCGGCCGTCGGCGCAATTCCGGCCGGCGGCGCCGGCCGCCCGCCAGCCGAGTTGGCCGATTCCGGCCGGTTCCGGTCGGCGATGGGTGTGGGGTCTCCTGACTAGGGTTTTGGCATGGTTCATTTTTGGAGTTCAGTTCACTATTTGGGAGTTATGGCCTGTGGACTTTTGGGCTTCCAAGAATTTTAAAGAAAAAATGTGCTAAAAATAATGTGGGATGTGGGATTCGAACTCTGGTGGCTTGGTTCAGCATTGCAATGTATTACCAATGAGCTACAAGCTCCTTCTTGTAATTATTGTAAAGAGATAGATATTAAAAGTGTTAGCAGCAACTTTAATACTCCAAGTATACTTCAAATTTAATTCAAATTTAGGTATACAAAAATTGGAGTTGTTACAAATGTCGTCAGGTGTTTTGGACCCAGCAGAGATCGAGCCCACCGGCGAAGACTTGGATCAGTTTCACGAAGACCCCGACCTCTAGACATTGTACCTTGTTCTATTCAGTATTTTCATTTCCTGTTATGCCATTGTTTAGGCATCGCTTTTCATTCCAGTTGTATTTACTTTTCATGCATTGTACAAAAGAATGTTATTAATAAAGTTGCTGTTATTTCTATATCTCTTGTCTCTTGTGATTTACTTTTATATTGCTTAGATACGCTCGGCGTATTTACTTCACAGTAAATACGTAGCGGACCTCTTCGCGTCCCCATTCGCCGTATTCCGGGAAGCGGGGCGTGACAGGTTTTGTTGGTGGCCCATGCAGGTCAAAGCTGTATAGAACCATACTATGCAGTTATGTTCTGCGTGAACAACCTAAGCAATATAACACAAGAACCAGCAACTAAAATATTCTTACAATTCATGTTTCTTGAATCTTACAATTTCTATTCCTTGAATCTTATCATTTCATGTACTTGAATCTGTCCTAACCCAAATTTTTCTTCAAGGTTATGGATTCCCCGAACAACACCAGCACCAACGTCAACAACGCACCTCCAGCACTACCTCTCACACCAGCTGTTCCTGCGCCACCCACCGAGCAAACAATGCTACTTGAGGCGATCCGCAGCCTTCTTAAGGGACAGCAACAACTTCTGAACCGTCCTGAGACCGACGCACCGGGAGTAAAGCAATTCAGGGCTTTACATCCCAAGCAGTTCTCTAGAAAAGGAAGCCCTCTTGAAGCGGAAGAATGGGCACAAAGCATAGAAGACGATCTGGCAGCAGCTCAAGTACCAGACATCGCTTGGGTCCGTGTGGCGAAACTACAGCTCACGGACAATGCTCGCAACTGGTGGAAGCCGGAAGAAAGCCGTCTGGTACAGCTTATTGAATGGAAGACTTTTCACGAGAAGTTCGACGCGAAATACTTCCCTGTGGCTGCCAGGTTTGCCATGGAGCAGCAGTTCATTCATCTACAATAGAGTTCGATGTGGGACAAATCAGTAGATGAGTACGACGCTGAATTCACCATGCTAAGCCGATTCGCGGCACACTTGATACCGAAGGACGAGATCAGAGCCCGTCGCTTTCAACAAGGTTTGGACACGGAGATTCAGGCTGCTCTAGCCACGGGAAAATTTCTGACTCATGAAGATGCTTTGGAAGCTACCCGCAGTTATATGGCAGTGATAAAGGCGAGGGGCAGACCTCAGTCTGCCGGTTTGAAACGCCCTGCCACTCAAATAGCAGGAGGAGCCTCTCCAAGGCCATCGTTTGAACCCAGGAGATCAGAAGAAACCAATAACCAGTCAAGTCCAGATTTCTGCTACTGCTGCAGAAGAAAGGGACACTTGTGGAAGGACTGTAGGCGCGCAAAAGGCTTGTGTCTAATTTGTGGCGCATCCAACCACGGAATTAGGAACTGTCCTTACAATAGCAACTCAACTCACACACCCACCAACTACCGCAGCGGCCAGCTATCCAGGCTCCTGCACCTCGTTATGCACTACCTGTTCCACCACCTGCACAGCCTACTTGCCAATTTCAACAAGCAGTGAGGGACATGCCTAGAGGGCAGAGAAAGAGGCCCCAAAGGCAGAGTGTGCCTCCAGCTAGGAGGAACGTGCCGAGACGCCAGGCTTACAATTTGGCGGCCGTAGAAGCTGATACGGTTGGTCAGTATAACCCTGGTAATTCTCTTCAACCTTTTTCACACCCTTGCATCACTTTGTCATTCTTCACACACTCTCACCAAAAATTTCCTTGAATCTGTTACACTTTCCTTTTACAAATTTCGAGGACGAAATTTTTATAAGGAGGGTAGAATGTAACAACCCTAATTTTTCTATACAATTTTCTATACAATTTTTTTTTCAAAAATCCATAAAGGGGTATTTTAGCCTGAGCACAAGATATAGGTAATTATTTTGTTTTTAATTACAAGTTACAAGAATGTAATAACTCCATTTTTAGTGTACAAGAAATTACTTTAAATTTAATGTATACTACGAGTATTTATTCTTGCTGCTATCATTTTAAGTAATTAAATACCATAATAATTACAAGAAAGAGCTTGTAGCTCATTGGTAATACCTTGCACTGCTGAACCAAGCCACCAGAGTTCAAATCCCATGCCCCACATTATTTTTGTATTTATTTTGTTTTAAATTCTTTTGGAAGTCAACAGTCAAAACGCCATAACTCACAAAACTTGAACTGAACCCAGAAAAGTAAATATACCATAAATCCCCCCCACGAGACCTCCCACCTTCCTGGTCCCGTGGAACACGGCTAATGTCAATCTTGACCCCGTAGGAAGCGTCCAGAGCATCTCCTGGTCCCGTGGAACACGGCTAATGTCAATCCTGACCCCGTGGGAAGCGCCCAGAGCACCTCCTGATCCCGTGGAACACGGCTAATGTCAATCCTGACCCCGTGGGAAACGCCCAGAGCACCTCGTGGTCCCGTAGAACAAGGCTAATGTCAATCCTGACCCCGTGGGAAATACCCAGAGCAAATCCTGACTCCGTGAAATGCGGATATAGTCAACCCCCTGACTCCGTGAAATGCGGATAAAGTCAACCCCTGTCTCCGTGAAATGCGGATAAAGTCAACCTCTGACCCCGTGAAATGCGGATAAGGTCAACCCTCGACTCCGTGAAATGCGGATAAAGTCAACCCTCGACTTCCCCCGTCAAAGCAATTCTTTGATTCGGGAGCAAGTCAACTCATCAATCACTTACGGGTCCTCTCGACTTGTAAGGAGAAAATTCTCTTATGAGATCCTTACGACTTTCAAGATGAAACGGACTTAGGAATCCTCACGATTCCTAAGGAGAAGATACACCTACGGGATCCTCTCGACCTGTAGAGAGAAAATTCTTTATGAGACCCTCACGGCTCATAAAGTTGAAAAGTCTTAGGTGGCAGATCCTAACCCTGTCTCCTAAGCCATCGTTGCCTCGCAGAGAGGTCAAGGTAGATTTTCTACGGACCACACTCTCCGACAAGAAAGGAAACAATCACTTACGAGTCCTCTCGACTCGCAAGCAAGAAAAATTCTCTTGTGAGATCCTTACGACTCTCAAGAGAAAACACACTTAGGAATTCTCACGATTCCTAAGGAGAAAATACACTTACGAGATCTTCACGACTCGTAAGGAGAAATACCTTTATGAGACCTTCACGGCTCATAAAGTTGGAAAGCCTTAGGAGGCAGATCTAAACCTGACTCCTAAGCCATCGCTGTCCTACAAGGAGATCAAAATAGATTATCTATAAAATGCATTTACTAAAAGGGACACACCACCATGAAGCAAAATATGTCTTTTATTCATGAATCAAAATGAATACAAAGTACAATTTATGAAAGAATCAAAAAATACTCTCATTCAGGAGTATGTACAAAAGAAGAATAAAAGGAAAAATATACAATTCTTCAAGCCGGCGGATGATTTAATAGATTTGCCAGTTCATCCTTTTTCCGCTGGGCCTCGGCTTCATGATTCATTATTGCTAAAAGACGGGCCTCCGCTTGAGACCGTTGAGCCTGGTACGAGGCAAGCTGACTTTCAAGCTCCTTTTCGGTAACTTTATGAGCTTCGACCATTTCGCGAGTAAAAATGACGGCTTTATCAATGGCTAACACCTCCCAAATAGCGTCTTGAAGCACCCGCCAAAGTTCATACGCCCGAGTGGTCTTGGCCGTAAGATTAGCTTGAAGTTCCCCCAGCGCAGTTGAAGCCAGCTTCCTCTCTGAAAATTTTCGGCTGAGCCTCTTCTCGCATGACAGCATATTTGCGGCGCACCGTTCGATCAGCCCCCGCAAGCTCGCCTCTGCAGCCACAACCTCTGAAGGAAGGCGTGTACATTCAAGACTATGCAAGCAAGCTTCCACCCGACGACAAAACTCAACCCAGACTTGCACCATTATTTCGCTATGGTAAGCAGCAAGAAAGGGGAGAGAACTGTTGGCTTCGGCGGCAAATTCTTCGGCCGTGATCAAACTACCAGCACGAAGGTCTTCGATCAGAGCTGACAAAGAGTGAAGGGTTAGCTTTGCCATCCGTTCATAGGCACGTAAAGCATAGGGGCTGGGCGGCATGATGATGCGAGATTCCAGCGTGGTAAGAGCTGGCTAAGCTGTTAAAGATTTATAAACAATCAGCGAGACTTGCAAGCAAAGTGCAGACGGAACAACGTCGAAACTTTACTTACCCACAGTCATGCAAGAAGGGTCTGAAGAATCCCCAGGCCCGTCAAGAATCTCAACTTCGTCATCGGCTTCCAGAACTGCAGAAGACATCAGTATCGTTATATAAAATAATAATAATGCCGTGAGAAGAAGGCAAATAACACTAACCTTGCCCGGAAGAGAGGACGATGCGTTAAGGAGATATCGCCTGCAGAGCGGCCATCTCTAGCAAACGCTGAAAGGATTTTCTGGGAGACAGATCAGCGATGGACGCCGCCAACCCGCGCAATTCTGAAAAGACAGAAAGGTTCAGATAATGGAGAGATTATTAAAATAAAATATAGAAGGCAACCTTCGATACTCCTCCCGCTCTGATCTGGAGGGATAGCAGCTTCGGCGGCCTCCTCCATGCTCCCAGGCACATCATCGGGGATATGGGCCGGTATAACAACTTCCAATTGAGGAGCAGTGGCCACCGCTGCAGGCTCCAATGAAAGGACGGTAGCCTCGACTACCTGTCCCATAGTCTCCGGGCCGTCCCCAGAAAAATCCATTGAATCCGCAGCCAATGAAGGTGCCTCCTCCGGGAGAGCAAGTACCGGGAGAACGGAAATCACCAATGGGAGCTCCGTGGCAGGAAGAACAGGTGTATCGACCCCCTCCACACTTACTAGTGTCTCATCGGGGATATTTACAGAGTCCATAGTCAAGGCGCGACTCGAACTCAGATCCTCTGCCATTACCGAAGTCCCTGCAAAGTTTTCACGAAAATAAGGATATATATATAAAGCAGTGCAAAATACTACAAAAAGATATAAAAGTATACCAATGCGCAGAGGAGCTTCTAGAATGGATTTTTCAAGCCGACGTTCCTTCCTGGGGAGGTGTGCTCGCCGGGGTTCGAGGGTAAACTCATGGACACCAGTCCACAACGACAGCGCATCTTCGGCATCAGCCGAGATAGGCTGCTTAAGGGCTATCTCGCCTCCCTCTTCCAAAGAACCTATAAATATCCACCGTATCGATGGAGGATCTTCGTAGAAGATGACGGCAGGATAAGGCCTCTTCGGGATCCTTACATTTTCAGTCTCATTCTGGGGGCGTCTTATAGCCTCAGCCAATTGTGCAGCTTCCTCGGCAGATGAACCCGGAAAAAGAAGACCGACATCCGACTCTTGCATAGTTAGTGGTTCATCTTGAAAGATAGGCTCGGATTCCACTAAAAAGTCGAGCAGATTGGTGACCGTATTCCTTCGCCTCTTTAACCCAGAGCTAACACCAGAAGACGATCGCTTCTTTCCCCTCGGTGCTTTGGTGCGACGTTGACCCACTTCGCCTTCAATATCCTCTCTTGGGGTGCTACCGATGATAACACTGCCATTGCTGACGCCGCAGCTGATGAAACTGCTACTGGCGCCTTATCAGAAGCCCTTTCCTGAGCTCTAGTGCGCATCGGCATACCGACTGTCGGGGTCAAGTCCACATCCGCCGCCTCAGGAATAAGCATGATACCAGTATCCCTCAAAGAAGGGCGAACCATTGTCCGCGGTCGCAGCGGGACTCCTGTAGCCTGGAGCAGGGCGGGAGCTTTAAGCCCAAAGAGTATCCTCCTCTCTTCAGCAATGATTGGACTAACCCGGTGGCGATACCAACCCGTGAAAGCCCCCACGCACCTCGGAATGTAGTCGGCCTCGGGGATCATGAAATGAGAACCGGTGTTCAGCCTCATGAAATGGTGGGTGGCATCACGAACAGTTTCTAAAGAAGGTCTGGGCTCCACTATGAATGCCTCGAAGGGGACACTCTAGTCATATCCCAGTTGCCGGGCAAAGCGGTGTGGATTGTACCGCATGAAAAGAGCCGTATCGTTTCGACGGAACACCAGATCACCAGGTCTGATCGAGTACAGGTGCATGGCTTCCTTGGGCTTCAAAGATGGTGCTCCCTCTTTCGACAAATCAAACAACTGTTGAACAGGTCCCGAGGGAGCAGAGAGGATTCAATCGTTAAATACCATTCCTCCTTCATTGGCATACGGATTGAGCAGCACACGAAGAGCCCCTAATTGAGTCGGGTCAGGAGCAGAAGCGTTCACCAACTTCATGAGCCGCGGAAAGGTATAGGCATCATAAAAGCTGGGTCTCTGATGTGCGGCAAATGCCCCTAGCACGTGCATCTCAATCCATGACGTAAAGTAATGGAGAGAGAAACTCACTACGTTCACGCCTGGGGTTGAGGTATTAGCTGCACTGCTTAGCCCATGGTACAGATGCGATGGCCCTGCAATGCCCACGGCTAGTCGCGTCCCTTCGGCGATGCGATGAGCAGGGTAAATGACCGAGGCTCTCATGAATCGACGATGCGTTAGAACGACAAACCAGCTGAGCCAAACGCTGATAAAGTCGATGAAGAAAGTTTCTTCATCCATGCCAGGAGCTGCGATCGACTCGAAAGGCACAGCTGACAAGATTGGAATGTAGAATTAGGGCAAATCTTCTTCTCTAGCCGGTAGCCTATTTAAACCAAACCCGAAGGGGTCGTTGATATTCGTGAACTTCGGAGCCTCCTTTGATAGAATGTCTCCACGAAGGAAGCAGGCGATAAAGCTTTTAAAAGTGACGCTTTGTTCTTCTGACTCCGTGAACAGCTTCTCAAAGATCCCCAACGTCTTGATTAGACTCGGGTATTGTGGTCGACGGCATTTTCAGTCGACAAGCCGTCAAGAGTAGCGGGCATAGTCTCGAAGGCATACCCGTCAGAGGGCAACAATTCTTCGTAAGGCGCTCCCCTGATCGGTAAACCCGAGATCTCGTGAAACTCTTCCAAAGAGATCGAAACTTCGCGGTCCCTTAACAAAAAAGTATTGGTGGGAAGATTCCACTGATTTAGAAAAGCTTTGACCCACCATACATGGCGAGATTGATAATGGAAGAGGGATGCATACACCGCCTGGTAAAGCCCGACCCTCTGCAGTCGCGCACGATGAGCGGACAAGATGTAACGAGCCCAGAGAAGGTAGCCCGTGGGATAGCGAGGGGTAAGCCTTATCTTGTAAACTTGCCTCCAAGGTTGGGCTTCACCTTGGCAGATACAACGCCCCAAGATGTCTATGGCCGACACAGGCTGATTTGGTATCCCAGTTGTCGACGGTTCGAGCCGGCCGGTAGGGGTCCAATTTGCCACCTCTAAAGCAAAAGTAGTCCGCGGACGGTCCATCGGCAAGAATGGGCGGATATGCTCTGTTGGTACCTCGCAAAGAAAGCTTCGACGACCGCGGATGATATGACCATACCAAGTCCCCCATAAAAGTAAATTGGTGCAATCAGGGTCGTGAGCTCTAATCATCGCCATCACTTCTTCGTCAGACGATGACTGAGGAAAGGCAGCCTCCGAGCGGGTGAAAAGGAAGTATGGAACAGAAGCCATTATTCCTGAAACAAAGGAAAGGAAACCGTTAGTGAAGCCCATACGTGTATGAATATATATATATATACACACACACACACACACGTAAGAAGACAGTGGAAGAAAGCGACAGACAACTTATTTTATGGGACCATTGGTTACAAAACACATAGGCCCCACAAAATCAATATAGCGGCTCACTAAAAATAAGGCTGGGCAATCATCATGAGAACAAAAGGAAGATTCTCAATAAATTCAAATGACTCTACACATTCCCCCAAGGAGAAAACCCATTACAGGAATTCTGTGCAAATCGAGAAGGATCTCTGCAAGAACAACTCAGGATGAAAAATCCCAAGAAGGCTTCTTTTAAGAACTAAGTTCTTTAGATGAATTAAATTCCTTTTGAACAGAGGAATTAAATTCCCAGAAAACTTTTTCAGAGTTAAGCTCTTGAAATGGAATTAAATTCCAGAGGGAGGACAGGTATCATCATCAATCCTTTAAGATCAGAGAAACCCTAGTAAAAAGGGGTTTATTATTTAAAGATTGGACATTTTAAAGAACTTGGAAAGATGGGTTTTTGTTAAAGGGAAAAACCATTGGAAAATTTCTACAAGAAGTTCTTCGACCGTTCAAGATCCTTACCTGAAAAAGGAAATCTTTTGTTGACAGAGTTAAATTCTGAAAAATTTTGGAACAGAGAAACTGAGCTCTGAGGAAGAGAATTAAATTCTCAAAGGAAAATGAACAAGGAAGAAGATGAAAGAGTGGAGGCGCTTCTGAAGAGACCCCTGCATTTATAGGATGTGATGGGAAACGGTTCATCTATCCCCTTCCCTAGGCAGATCCAACGGCCACAAAATTTACAGCGTTGCACTCACGTGCAAACACGTGAGAACAACGCTGTGGGGGCATTTTTTCCCTCATAAAAAACAAGGAAAACCCCCAATGGGACATCACGTGCGCACACGTGATCGGGGGTCACGTGCCGACATGTGATAATTCCTAAGTTCTTTAAAACAACAGAATTAAATTTTGGTTAAATGCTTAATCAGTGGGTCACGTGCCACCACGTAATGGAGTCTTAAAAAACTCTCTGAGATAAAGGAAAGAAAACCCTAAACGGGGCATCACGTGCCCACACGTGACAGGGGGTTACGTGCCAACACGTGATGGATTCCTAAATATCTCTGAACTAATAGAATTAAATTCTAATTAAATGGTCAATCAGTGGGGTCACATGCTAACACGTGATAGGCTCTTAAACCTCCTGAACTAATAGAATTAAATTCTAGTTAAGGGAAATCAAAAACCCTAACTGGAAAAATATTTCCCTAGATCTTTCCAAACAAAAGATCGCACTCTGTAAAATGGAGCACCGTCGGATTAAAAATCCAATGGTGATTAAAAATCACCAATTTATAGAAAGATTCTATACAAGGAGATATTTCTCTAAAATTTACCAGGAATAACAGACAAAATATCTTTTGGATTAAAAATCCAATGGTGAATAAAATTCACTGAGTGATCTAAAAGATCATGTTGGTTACAAAATCAATTGAAATCTTTCAATGAAAGATTGACTAAACAAACTGATTCTTTTCTTTCTCCTACAAATAGGAGCCAAGAGCCAAAAGAAGAAGAAAAAAAGGAAGATACAACAACAACAGAGAGAAGAAAAAAAAGAGAATTTAATTCTCCAGAGAGAAAGAAGGTCTCTTGAGAAAAGAAAGAAATCCTAAATGAGAGATCATTCTATAAACTCCCACAAAATAAAAAAAGAATTTAATTCTCAATCTAAGAGTTTAACTCTTCTGAATAAAAACTTAGTTCTTCCTTTGGTTGAAGATCTGCAGAAGCAGATCTCCCCATAAGTTGAGAATTTAATTCTCATCGGTGCCATGTAGATCCAAAACATAGAGGGAGAATTAAGTTTAAAGAATTTAATTCTTCCAAATACTTAGGAACTTAATTCCTCGAACAGAGACAGGGTTTAACACTTAAAACAAGAATTTAGTTCTTCTTCATGGTTGAAGATTTGCAGAAACAGATCTCCGCATAAGTTGAGAATTTAATTCTCATCGGGGAGATTCTGCCATACAGATCCAAAACTTAGAGGGAGAGTTGGGTTTAAAGAATTTAATTCTTCCATATACATAGGAATTTAATTCCTCTAAACAAAATTAGGGTTCAACCCTACCAAAGAATTTAATTCTTAAACAAGGGACTTAAAACTCTCCATGCACATAAAGAAGTCAGTATCCAACCTGATCACGTGGCAATACGTGACCCTCCCTTCAATGGTCAGAAAAGAATGAATGAGATGGGGTCACGTGCTCCCACGTGACCCTTGGATAAATTCCTCAAAATAGAGAGAATAAAGCCAAGGCAGAACAGACGTCGGGTGCCCTCACGTGTCCCCACGTGACCCCAGACAAACACCTCTTTAAAAAAGAGAAGATGGAAAGAACCGAAGGATTAAAATCCAATGCATGGGCGCCCTTACGTGTCCCCACGTGACCCCTAGCAAATTCTTTTAATATCCAGTGCATAGATGCCCATCACGTGCCCACACGTGATAGCCTTGAAGACTAAAAAGTGTTTAACACTTATTTGAATATTCTGAGAATAAAATAAAGGAATCTTGGCCCAATCCTAGGGCGCCTCACGTGTCCTCACGTGAGCGCCTCATTTTTCTAGTGTTTAACACTATTTTGAGCATTTCATCCCTAGTGTTTAACACTATTTTAAATGCATCACGTGGGAACACGTGACCGCCGGATATGTGCTAGTGTTTAACACTATTTTCAAATAATCTTAGCCCAAATGGGCTAAGTCTTCCAGAGGCAAGACTCCCCTTTGAATGAGCCTCAAATACACCATTGTCTTCCAAGATTGATCATCTCATATGGCATATGAGTGCTCAACACTCAATAAAGGACAAAACATGGCCAGAACCCAGACCCATGCTTAACATTGCTAAATAATGGGGAGCTGAGCCCGAACAAATGTTCAACAGTCCCAACAAAGGTCCAACATTTTAAACTTAATTGGACTTAGCCCAAGTTGGCAATAAGTTCTCAATTCAGATTTAACTGAGCCCATGTGCTCATAATCTAATTAATTGATCTTAGTCCCAAATTAGACTACAGATTTCCCAATCAACTTTGGTTCAAGGATACATCTCTTCACTCCTCTGATATTTGTCGCTGTAATCCTTCAACGTCTTCAGAGAGGTGACGGGTCCCGATAACCAATCATTCCATGGACTGTGGGGTCCTTAAGCTCATGGACTATGATGCCCTTAAACTTTATAGACTATGACGTCATTAAACTACGGACTGTGGGGTCCTTAAGCCCATGGACTATGATGTCCTTAACCTTTACAGACTATGATGTCTTTAAACTGGACCGAGATGTCCTTAAACTAACAATGGACCGTAATGTCCTTAAACTAACAATGGACCGTAATGTCCCTAAACTAAACAATAGAGCCCAAATGCTCTTTTGTCGGATCTAAATGATCCCGTTAAGTTGATCTTAGTCTGAAATTAGACTAACGTATCCTTAACAAAAGTTTAAATTGATCTTAGTCTCAAATGAGACTAACGTATCCTTAAACCCAACCCCAAACCCAAATCTAAGAAGATACGGATTTGGAATAATCCACGCAATACGGACGACAACATAAATTAGTCTCCGTATACAATCCACGGGCAACCAAAAAAAAAAAAAACAAACACACACGACACGAAGTGTCCATCTGGAGAAGGAGAAAGTGGTTACCGCGATGCGGTAGCATAATTAATTGCACGGGCTTACGCCTGCAGGGAAGAGTGTCCCCACAATCAAAAACCCCTCAACGAGGGGGAATCTGATGAAGTCTGCTATATCGGCCGTATCCGTTTAAACCTTCGATACATGATGTCATAAATCAACTTGGCATCTTCAGAGAGGTGGGCGGATAGCACCAATTAGCATCTGCCCCCAAATTCAGGCAAGATGAACCTACGCAGTCGCGTCTCTGTGTTTGGAGGAGAACATTTGTTATCGGTTCGGTTATATGTGATATAACCAGATTGTCGAATCAAGTGTTGATTTGATAATGTGATATACAGATGAATGATATTAGTCGGTCATATGTGATATAACCGGATTATTAAATCAAGTGTTGATTTAATAATGTGATTTATATTATATATGATATAATTATATCTTAACTAATATCATTAGCTCACTAATTATTCTTCATTATATATATATATATATATATATATATATATATATATATATATATTAATATATATGATATATATAATAATAATGAAGCATGACTTGATTTTCTATTTTTGAGAAAAATAGAAAAGAGGTGGAAAATGAGAGCATGGTTGCAAGCATGGGGTTTATTCATAGTTTATTCATCTTGACTCACTATTCAAGCATGGTTGCAATTTTATATTGAAAAATTCCATACTTGAATGAGTTGGGGTCAAGAGTTGCCATTCATTCTAGTCTCATTCTCAACACTTAGCCATTTTTCTTGAGTTGCTCCCATGGTTGCTCTCTAGCTTCATCTTCCTCCTCAAATGTCATGGTTCAAGCTTCAACCCTCACATGAGATGTGAATCATGAAGCTTGGACACAATCTTGTGAGCTTTTAATATCCCCTACTTCACCATCCCACACCAAACTAGCAATTTGGTATGGTGTGTTTGCTACACTAAACGAGTTTAGTGTAGAGTTAGCTTGGGCTAGAGGGACTTCGGGTGGATCGTCTTTGGCGCGAAGATCATGAAGGAGAGTCATTCAACTCGAAGAGGAGCCTTCTAGAGTCGCGCGGACTTCAACCCGGAGCTTTAGAAGAGAAGGACTCGAACTACAAAGGTTGTATGCCCTTTTATTCTCTTGGTTTAAATCACATCTCAAAGGAAAATCCTAAAATTCTAGTAATGATCTTGTTAGTCTAACTTAGCACCTAATAAAAATTAAAATGTGGCATGCTTGATGCCTCTAGAACTTCATGGTGGTGTTAAGGTAGACTTTCAACTCCAAATGGAATCATAAGGTATTCGTAATGGCCATAGCGAGTCCTGAACGAAATATCAGACTTTTTGACCTTCATTTGATGATAACCCGAACGAAGATCTAGCTTTGAAAATATGCAAGACCCACTTAGCTGATCGAATAGATCATCGATGCGCGGTAGTGGATACTTATTCTTTATCGTCACTTCGTTCAGAGCTCGGTAATCTATACACATTCTGTATGAACCATCTTTCTTCGTCATAAGCAAAATTGGAGATCCCCGACTTGAAGTACTGGGACGAATCCATCTTTTCTTCAGAAGTTCATCCAACAGAGTACGGATCTCCTTCAATCCTTCAGGACTTAACCGGTACGGAGCTTGGATCACCGATTGTGCACCAGGTTGTAAGTCAATGCTGAATTCAAGAGCTCGATCAGGAGGCAAACCTATTATATCTTCAGGAAACACATTCTCGAACTCTCGAACTACCTCATGCTTTTTTCTTCTTCCGCCGGTAGAGTAAATACTTCTGCATCCTTCGGCTTGGCACGGAATATTCCTGGCTCCAAAGTTCGGTCTCCACTCTTGAAGTAAAAGACTGGGTGATCTGGTATCTCAAATACTAACCTCCTTTGACGGCAGTCAATCGTAGCATAGAAAACTCCCAGCCAATCCATTCCCAACACAGCATCGAAGTTTGGGATGTCCAGAACTTTGAAATTCGCATAGAATTCTTGTCCGCAAACTACAACTAGACACTGATCCAATCACATAGTTTCCTTCAATACTCCATTCCCGGAACTGACATTCCAGCTTGAAATGAGTGGCTTCACAGGAATCGCATGTGTTCTCACAAATCGTTGGGACATGAAGCAGTGTGACGCTCCAGTGTCGAACATTGCTAGTGCAGGAAGAGTGGCTACTAGTATAATACCTAAGTTGTGTGAGGTTGGTTTAAATACAGGAAAATATAGAGATATAAAAGTATTTGAAAAGATGAAAGGATTGGAAATTACCAGTGATAACTTGTCCAGTGGCTTCGGCTTCCTCAACGGTCATAGTGAAAGCCAGACGCCGGGGTATATTTCTCCTTGCTGGAGGCACATTTCTCTGTCCCTGGGGAATATTTCTCTGCCCTTGAGGCATGTTCCTCAGTGCCTGATGAAACTGACGAGGAGGTTGTGCTTGAGGTCCACGTGGAGGTGGAGTAGGTAAAGTAAGACGAGGTGCGGGAGCCTGAATAGCTGGCCGCTGCGGAAAAGTGATTGTTGATCGGGGTGCAGGAGATGGGTTGAGACGATATGGGAAAGCTCCAATGGCGTGAGTGGATGCGCCACAAACTAAGCACAGGACATTCTCATGCCTGCGGTTCTTCGTCAGGTGTCCATTCCTCTTGCAATAAAAGCAAAAGTCTGGACTGGGCCGGTTAAAAGTTACTCCCGGTCTCCTGGGTACAAAAGGTGGCCTGGAGGAGGCTCCTCCTGCCATCTGAGTCGCAGGGCGTTTCACACCAGCAGTCTGAGGTCTGCCCTTCTTCTTCACCACTGCCTCATAGCGTCAGGCAGCCTTCAGAGCAAGATCATGGGTTGGGAAATCCCCTATAGCTAGTGCAGCTTGGATTTTCGGGTCCAACCCTTGCTGAAATCTTCGTACCCGGATCTCAGTAGTCGAGATCAGGTGTACCGCGAACGTGTTACGACCTTGTGTTAGCAGTGTAGTATGTGATATCAGAAAATTGAATATCGAGACATATCTTACCTGCTAAGCATGGTAAACTCAGTATCATATTCATCCACATATTTGTTCTACATTAAACCTTTCTGTAAGTGGATGAACTGTTGTTCAATGTCGAAACGGGCAGTCTCGGGAAAGTATTTCGCGTCGAACATATCGCGAAATGTCTTCCATTCAATCGATTGGGCGAGTCGGCTTTCTTCAGCCTTCCACCAGACTCTGGCGTTATCTGTCAGTTGTTGTCACGTCTCGCTTATCAGTATACGGAGAAGTAGACGTGACGGGCCGTGACGTATTTACTCAGAAGTAAATACTTTAAGCGTAAATAAGCAATATAATAAAATCACAAGAATGACAAGAGATGTAATAATAACAATAACTTTTATTAACATTCTTTCTTTACATACAACTGAAAAGAAAAGTATAATGATAGAAAGCGATGCCTAAACAGTGGCATATGAACCGAAAAGAAAATAAGTACAAGTAAAAGCCTAGAAGTCTGGCTCCTCTGTGAACTTATCCAATCGTCCTGACTGAGCTCGGTCTCCTGAGAGTCGGGTCCTCCTGACGAACATTCTAAAGAAAGAAGAGACAGGAATGTCGTCAGCGAACTAGCGCTCGGTAAGTCCCAATAGATAGAATGGAATAGACAAGTAAAGAGAATAGAACTGATAAATTATCTGTTTGTTATGCTAACGTAGTTGTTTGTAGCTTGGTACACAATGTATCAGTGTATACGAGAGGAGTCCAACTTTTCCCGTAGACTATGGTAACCCGTAGTACAAGGCCCCGTCAAAACCCACGGGACAACGGCACGGGATGTTCATGTAGGTGTCTTTTAGTGCCCATCATCGTGCCACTTTTAACACATTCCGTACCAGTCTACCCCGTTAAACCCCGTAATGTATATTGTATTGATTGGTAATTATCAGACTTGCTGAGACCATGGTATAAGTTGTTCATGTAAACAAGTTCAGGATGTATCAAGTAGTCATGTAATGAAGTCAAGTCATAATGTAACAACCCTGAATTTCCTGTACAACTTTCTGTAGAATTTTTTCAAAATTTAAAGAAAGGAGTAGTTTTGCCTGAGCATAAGTTAAATATTTGTTTTGCTTATTAATTACAAGAAGGAGGTTGTAGCTCATTGGTAATACCTTGCACTGCTGAACCAAGCCACTAGAGTTCAAATCCTATACCCCCACATTATTTTTAATATTGTTTTATTTTGAATTTTTAGAATACCAAGAGTTTACACGTGCATATCTCACAAAAACCCCCCACTTCATCCAAAAACCTAACTGTACCAGTGAGATCTTGAACCGACGGGAGGCAGCCTCCGACTACCGGACTCGGCCGGACCGCCGAGTCCCCAACACAAAAAAGTTGCCTCTTCACCTCCCCTGTACACCTGCACACTTTATTTTTGTAGATCGGTTCCAGAGCCCCTTTAAATCACATTAAACCCTATTTTATTACATTTTAAATACTTTTTAATACATTTTTTCAATTTAACCTTTCACCTACCCTAACCCTAGCATAACCCTATAAATACCACCTCTAAACATTACCCCCTCACTCCAAAATTCTGAACAAAACTCTCAAAAAAATTTCTAGAACCCTAGTGTACTTTGGAAGAAGCAAAAGGCGAAGCTCCGGCGATTTTTCCGGCGACAACCCTAGGAGATCTCGGCGACGAAATGATGCACTGAAAGCTACGTCCACTCCCTCTCCCTCTCCTCTTTAATCTAAACCCGTAAATCCCACCTCCCTCTCTCCTTTGCTACTCTAAAAACATCTTTTAATAAAACCCGACGGAATCAGAGTCAAACCGATTTCTGATTCGGTTTCTTTCTAAAAACCCCATTTTTCTTAAACACAACCCTATTAAACCATTGCATGTTGACTATTAATCATTAAAAAAATATGTTGAATAAGTTTCATGACAATCTATATCATTTTGTAACTTTTACCGTACTTTTTCACTAAAATACCATATAGTTTCATTTCGACATTTAAACCATCACAAACTTGCTATACCTTTAAGTAGATCATGAGATAATAACCTACCTCCTCACAACACTCATATGTAACATAGCACAAAACTTTCGGGAACATAGAATACGGGAAAACGAAACCTTTCAAATAAATACCACTTATTATCAAAAGCCGTTTTCTAAAAGATTAAGTATTTTATAAATCTTTGCAAAGCGCCGCTACAACCCATTTTGGGGAACCCGATCGGGATGGTGCGGATTATCGCACATCCTCGGGCTTAGTAGTGTGAGATGCAGACCCCCGCAAGGGGCATTCGGTCTCAAAAGATTTATAAAATACAAAATCTTAAGAAAATGAGATTTCTAGAAATATAATATATATGAAAAATTATTTTTATATAAATATATATATGTGTACAATTAAAATATCTATTTTTTGATAATATAAATATTCCAACTTTTTTCTAAAATCATAAGAAGCACTTTACATTAAAATACCATGAATTTCATACAAGGTGCAATATTACAAATTAATACCCTATATTATGAAATTAGGTTAATTTCACTAGAAACATCACAAATATAAAATCTACATTTATTAAAACTCTAAAGACGATAATTAAACACTTGGAGTGTATTTTGAAAGTTATACAAAAGTATTTTTACATAAAACCCCCTCAAGTTATATAAATTACCCTAAGGACTCTAGTAAATATAGATTTAAGCGGAACCAGTCTCTTAAGCCTCAGGGAGCCGGAGAAGTGGGTGCTTGCCTATTTAAGGTAGACAACTTAACAACGGTGTTATCAACACGGTAATCATCTTTGAAAAAGACACAAATCCCGTCGTCCATGTGCAGCGGTTACCGATAACATCAAAACAATCAGGACTTCAATTTCTTTTCTAATTGTTCTGACTCGGAATGAGTCTCATTATAATCCGACTTGAATATAATTCAAGTACAATCTACAATCTACAATATTACAATTCAACATGAATTCATATATTCAATCTGTTCAAACTATTCAATCTATATTTACCGAACCGAACCATGGATATACTTCCATTTACATGATTCTCCAGTTACATCCATGATTCTACAGTTACATCCATTTACTGATATCATGGTTTCGGTAAGTCGCCCAATTATACAATCTATACAGTTTACAATACAAGACAATACAATACAACTATACAACAAGACATCTCGGGGTATAAGGGGTAGATTGGTACGGAATGTGTTAGAAGTGGCACGAGACAGTAACCATAAGACACATAACCAGAATTCAATTGTTGTTATACCGTGGTATGAACGGTTCCTTGAGTTCCTGATATTTTAGTCTCCGGGGCAAGTGAGACTCCTCTCGTATACACTGGCATCCTTCTGTACCAAGCTACAAACAACAGCGTTAACACTAAATACAATATTATAACAATATAATACAACTTTTAAAGCTACTCTCTCTCTCTCTGTCTATTATATTTCTCCCTTATCTTTGGGACTTACCGAGCGATTTGTTCGCTGACGACATTCTCTTTCTTTCTTCTTTGAATGTCGTCAGGCGGTCTGGACACTCCGGAGATCGAGCCCACTAGTGAAGACTTGGACCACTTCATTGAAGACCCAGAGCTCTATCTACATTGTACACTTTTATTTCAGTACTTTTCATTTCTGTTATGCCACTGTTTAGGCATTGCTTTTTTCAGATGTATTTACTTTTCCATGCATTGTACAAAAAGAATGTTAATAAATAAAGTTGTTGTTTTATTATATCTTGTCTCTTGTGCATTTACTTTTATATTGCTTAGACACGCTTAGCGTATTTACTTCACAGTAAATACGTAGAGGCCTCATCGCGTCCTCTGTCCGTATACTGGGAAGCGGGGCGTGACACATAACCATGGTTCGGTTAAGTCAAGTCGTGTTTGCATGTTTGATATTGTTCTGATATTCAGGTTCATGTTTGGTATATTGGACTCGTGTTGAATTGGATTCATTTGAATTGGATTCAGATTGATTTGGACTCAGACTTGAGTCAGACACTTAGAATATAATTTGGATCCTGAATTAGGTTTAGGAGTTATCGGTAACTGCTGCACATGGACAGCAAGATTTGTGTCTTTTTCCAAGACAATTACCATTGATAACTCCGTTTTAGTTTTTTACCTTAAATAGGCAAGCACCCACTTTCTCCGGCTCCCTGAGGCTCAAGAGAATTGGTCCCGTTTAAACTTATATTTCCTAAGGTCCTTAATGTACTTTTATATATCTCGAGGTGGTTTTATGAAAAATATTTTATATACTTTCAAAATAAAGCTCGAGTAATTATTTATGTTCTTTAGGGTTTCCATGGATGTGAATTTTAAAGAGTGATGTATATTAGTGAATAGTAACTTAGCTTGAATAGTTCATGCTATTTTAGTTTAACTTGTCATTCTTTTATTTTCTAGAAAACATGGAATTTTATTATATATTAAAAATATATGGTTTGATAATATTTATATAATTATTAAAAATTAATTTTATTTATTAAGTAGAAAATCTTGTTTTTCTTAAAAATCGTATTAAATTCTTTCAAGATCATATGCTCCGTAAGGAGGTCTGCACATCGCTCTACTAGTTCCGAGGATGTGCGATAATCCGCACCATCCAATAGCAGGTTCCCCAAAATGGATTGTAGAGGCATAATTGCAAAGAGTTTGATAATACAATTTGAAGAAAATTGGTTTTTTATAGTTCAAGGTATTTTGATGAAAAGTCGTATTTTGTCACAAAAGTTATATCTCAAGAGAATCATGCTATATCAATATGTGTGTATGTGAGAGGTAGGTCATTACCTCGTAAAGTTTTCTAAAGGTATGGTATTCACAACATATTAAAAAGTGATATGTAAAGTTCATGATATTTTAACGAAAAAGTTAAATTAAAGTTATTTTTCATGGAAATAGGTTACCAATTATTCTAAACATTTATACTAATATTACAAGTATTGTGTAAAAGTTGTATGAACAATAGATAAGAAAAAGGATGAGTTTTTAGGGTTTAGAAGATCATCATCGATATTAACTCCACTTACCGATGTTTGTTTTGAAGAGAGATTTCAAAAAGGAAAAAAAGAGATTGGGAGGGACTTACTAGCTAAAAGGATCAAGATGAGGTAGAAGGAAAGGGTGTGGTCGCCGTGGCGTCGTGGGGTCGCCGGAACTTGCGTAGATCCTCGCCGGAAGTTGACATTAGGCTAACTCCACTTTAACTCTACTTGTACTTAGAAAATTTTGATATTTTTGACTAGAATTTCAGAATGAGGAGGGTTAGGGTATGGGTTGTATTTATAGTGTAGAATTAGGGTTTTGGAATTGAAAGAATGAATTAAAATGCATTAAAAATTGGATTAATGGATGAAATTGAAGTCTCTGTTAATTTGCAGAGAAAACAAACAGTATGGGGGTAGGCCAAAGGTCTAGTGTGCAGAGAATGGGGACTTTTCCCCGTGAGGGACCCATCGTCGCCGGCCCAAATAGCCATCTCGTCGGCCAATCTTGAGGAGGGGACCGTCGGATGATTGTCACGTGTTCTACTCAGTTCATACAACAACATTTTGCACATGTTGGATTTCTATGATTTTTCATTTTTACGTGTATTGCACGTGTAAAATTTTGGGCTTCCAAACAGTTTAAAAGAAAAATCAGTAAAATATTATGTGGCTGATGGGATTCGAACACAAGGGCTACGTCACAGCAGTGTAAGGATTTACCAGTGAGCTACAAGTTATTTCTTGTTGTTCTTAAATAAGAATAACTTTTAAATTATGCTCAGCTTTGCAAACTATTTTCTGTACTTTAAGAAGAAAAATTTTGTACAGCAAATTCAGGGTCGTTACAGTTGCAGCTTCGCAACTCTCATCCAAGCAATCTCTGGCACTTGTGCTGCTGCCAGGTCATCTTCAATAGACCGAGCCCATTCTTCTGCCTCCAGTGGGCTCTCTTTCCCAGAGAAATGTTTCGGATGCAAAGCCCGGAATTTCTCGACTCCGGGTGCCTCGGTCTCTGAACGGTGCATCAGGATAGCAGTCTGCTGCTGCTGACCCTCCAGGAGGCTCTTGATTGCCTCAAGCAATACCGTTTGCTCATTGATGGGAGCTGCAACAGTAGGTGGTGATGGTACGGTAGGAGGTGGGTTGTTTCCATTAACGTTCGTGCTTGTATTGTTGGGAGAATTCATGACCTTGAAAGAAAAAGAAAGGTGAAGATAGATTCAAGAAATTTGAAATATAAAAAATGTATAGTTGCTGATTCTTATTATTCTTGTGATATATCTCTTAGGATTTCATGCAGAACTGGCATGCATGGGCCGCCAACAAAACCTGTCACGGCCCGCTTCCCAGTGTACGGAGAAGGAGACGTGACGGGCACGCGACGTATTTACTCAGAAATAAATACGTTAAGCGTAAATAAGCAATATATAAAATTCACAAAAAATGACAAGAGATATAAAATTAACATCAATTTTTTATTAACATTCATCTTTACAATACAACTGATTTGAAAAGGAAAAGTACAATGATAAAAGCAATGCCTAAACAGTGACATATGAAATGAAAAGTAAGTACAAGGAAAGCTAGAAGTCTGGCTGCTCTGTGAACTGGTCTAAGTCGTCCTGACTGGACTCGATTTCCTGAGAGTCCGGTCCTCCTGACGAACATTCCAAAGAAAGAAATAAAGAAATAGGAATGTCGTCAGCGAACTAGCGCTCGGTAAGTCCCAGAAGAAAGAATAGAATTGGACAAGTAGAGAGCATAAAACTGGTAATTTATACATGTATATGTTTGTTATATTAACGTAGTTGTTTGTAACTTGGTACAGAAGGTATCAGTGTATACGAGAGGAGTCCAACTATCCCGTGGACTATGGTAACATGTAAGTACAAGGTCCCGTCAAAACCCATGGGACAACGGCACGAGAGTTGATGTAGGTGTCTTTTAGTGTCCATTATCGTGCCACTTTTAATACATTCCGTACCAATCTACCCCGTTAAACCCCGTAATATATATTGTATTGATTATAATTACAAGGCTTGCCGAAACCATGGATACAAGTTGTTCATATAATCAGGTTTAGGATGTAAACAAATAGTCATGTAATCAAGTCAAGTTATAGCCATGGTTCGGACAAATCAAGTCATGTTTGCATGTTGATATTGTTCTAGTATTCAGGTTCAAGTATTCATGTTGGTATATTGGATTCATTTTGAATTGGATTCTGATTTGAGTTAAACTCAGACTTGAGTCAGACATTTTAAACTAATTTGGATCCTGAGTTAGGTTCGGGTGTTATCGGTAACTGCTGCACATGGACGGCGGGATTTTTGTTTTTTTCCAAGACAATTACTATTGATAACTCCGTTAAGTTTTTCTACCTTAAATAAGCAAGCACTCACTTTCTCCGGCTCTCTGAGACTCAAGAGAATTGATCCCGTTTAAACCTATATTTACTAAAGTCCTTAAATGTAATTTTATATAACTCGAGGGGGTTTTATGAAAAATATTTTATATACTTTCAAAATAAATATCGAGTATTTATTTATATTATTTAGGGTTTTATAATTGTGAATTTTAAGAATGTGAAGTATTTTAGTGATAATAGTTTGCCTTGGATTGTTCAAGCTATCTTACTGTAAAGCTTGACTTTTGGATAAGTTGAAGGTATTTTGATGAAACTTGTCATTCTTTTATTTTTTAGAAAATATGGAATTTTATTATATCTTGAACATACGTGGTTTAATATTATTTATATAATTATTAAAAATTAATTTTATTATTAAATAGAAAATTTCGTTTTTCTAAAAAATCGTATTGAAAATCTTTCGAGACTGAATGCTCCGTGAGGAGGTCTGCATCTCGCTGTACTAGCTCTAAGATGTACGATAATCCGCATCATCCAATAGCGGGTTCCCCAAATGGGCTGTAAATGCATATTTGCAAAGAGTTTTGATAATACAATTCAAAAGAAAACCGGGTTTTTATAGTACATGGTATTTTGATGAAATATTGTAATTGTAACCAAAAATATGCTAAAAGAGTATCATCCTATGGAAACCATGTGTGTTTGTGAGGGTTAGGTCATTACCCCGTGAGGTTTTCTAAAGATATGATTAAGCAAAACAATTAAATATGGTAGATACAAAGTTAATGGTATTTTAATATAAAAGTTGATTTAAAGTTATGTTTCATGATATTTTTGAGTGCAAGTTGTTCTAAACATTAGTTATATGATTACAAATATAGGGTAAGAATTTGAATGAAAGATATGGAAGAAATAGTGAAATTTTTAAGTTTAGAATAAAAGGTCGGTGTTAACTCCACTTACCGACATGTTTTGAAACAGAGAACATTTTAAGAAGAAAGAGAAGAATAGGGAGGGACTTACAATCTAGATGGATGAAGAGAAGGTAGAAGGAGAGGGGGTAGTCACCGTGGCGTCGCGGGGTCGCCGGAATTTTCTCGATTCCTCGCCGGAAGTTGGTCGTTGGCCAACTCCACTTGTACTTAAGAAAATATGATAGTTTTGGCTAGAAATTTCAGAATGAGGAAGGGCTAAAGCATGGGCTAGTATTTATAGTGTGAAATTAGGGTTTTGGAATTGAAAAAATGAATTAAAATGCATTTAAATTTGATTTTAAGGTGAAATTGAAGTCTCTGTTTAATTCCAGAGTAATTAAACAGTGCAAAGCAACATTTTGCACATGTTAGTCTTCTTTGACTTTTCATTTCTATGTGCAGTGCACGTGTAAACTTTTGGGCTTCCAAAAGGTTTAAAAAAAAATTCAGAAAAAATATAATGTGTCCGAGGGGATTCGAACACGGGGGCTACGTCATAGCAGTGCAAGGCTTTACCAATAAGCTACAGGCTATTTCTTGTTGTTCTTAAACAAAAATAAACTTATAAATTATACTCACGCTTGCAAAACTCTTTTCTGTACATTAAATTGAAAAAATTCGTAAAGTAAATTCAGAGTCGTTACAATGTCATCTAATCGCTACATATTCGATTAGATGGGGTTGCACACTTGCTTGTTGTGGTTTGGTCAGATTGTCGTGACGGATAGCTCCACGTGCGATTGCTTGTACAGTTTTGATTTATAATGTTGTATTCATTATTTCGGGACAAGCTCCAACTTGTTGCCGCCGTTTCTGTTTTATGTATATTCTTTTATTGGGGCTCGATCAGGATGTGGTGAATGTCACCGTTGTATATATTTCATTTTTTATTAGGGTTAACCGGGGAGAAGTGCTCGCGTGGCCAGATTTTAGAGTATGGTAGGTGGCCGTCTCATGGTGTTTAAGGCCGGGTCGTCTTTCTTTAAAATTGACGGATTACTCACCTCACTTGTAGGGGTTATAAGATCGACCCACAGAGTAGTGCTCAAGTTTCTGGATTCTAAAAGGCGACGGGTGACCGACTCATGTTACTGAGGGCGGGTTTCCCAGTTTCTAGAATGGGAAGGTGGCTTTCCGCTTTCGTAGGTGTTTGGGATCGATATTATACGGGCTATCCACGCGACCAAGGAACGTTGCGTCTTATTTGGGCTCAAATGAAACGCGGGGTTTCTAGTTTATCCGCTATTCCATTTTTTTTTGCATGCCTGTGATGTTATTACATGCCTGTGATGATATATATATTATATATAGTAGATACTTCTATATGTTTTGCATCCGCGTTAGCCCTGTTCTCGCTCTGCCGTAAGTCAAGTAACTTTACGGTGAAGACCCGGGACCCCGTGGCGAATGCATATGGCATATAAAATTATGTTATTTTGGTTGTTTCTTGTATGGCTTGGAAACTTGATTGATGAGACTGCATTATATACAAAGAAAACAAACCTGATTGATACTGTCGGAACCAAAACTTTTAAACTATAGTTATATTCTCTTGCTTTACATAGAGGTATTCGGTTAGGAATATCCTGCACCTCATCGCTGTCACCTCATTCGATGTTGTCGGGCCCTAATTGACTCGGATATGATTTTTTGGGTTTTTTTTACCTCTAGCCCTCCAAAACATAGCTGATTATTGTCTAGCCTCCTAAAACTTGGTATTTATTTTTTTACCCAAAAATTAATAAAATACATTATTTTACCCTTCTTTACGATTTCTGTCAGAAACCCCCCCGTTAATTTTAGCTTTAATTTTTCTCCATATATTTTAGGTTTATCATTTAGTTAAAGACAACAAGTAAGAAGCCCTTATGACTTCCGTTAGAAAAACCCCCGTTAATTTTGATTTTAAGTTTTATCTATAGAATTTAGGTTTATCATTTATCTGAAGACAATAAGTAAGACCGCAGAAGTTGTTTCTGCGTTCTTACTTGTGATAATCTAGTAAATGATAAATCTAAAATGCATGGAGAAAAATTAAAACTAAAGTTAACGGGGTTTTTTCTGACAGAAATCGTAAAGGGGATAAATTGATGTATTTTATTAGTTTTGGGAGATAAAAAGTAAACACCAAGTTTTGGGGGGCTAAAAATTAATTAGCTATGTTTTGGGGGTAGAAGTAAAAGACCCTTTTTTTTAAATTACGTGACGTGTCAGAACACTGCACTCTAGCTTGCAATGCACGGGCAAGAACAAGATTGGATCGTAAGTTTCCCGTACAATAATCATATGCGGAAGATTCTTATCATCCGTCCATTTCAAACTTAGACGGTAGAGCCATCACCCTCATAACATATTTCTATGCGGATACCCGAATGATAACTCACTGGGCCCATCTCGACAGCTTGTCGGACTCGGCTCCCAATAACGCACTTTCTCTCTCTAGGCCCATCTAAATATAGGCGAGAATCCAACGTGGCGGCGTCCTATAGGCCAGCTGCTTCCATTGGACGAGACTTGTGCCCGCACGATACACGGTTATAAAGTAGTCGTACACGAAGCAGCGCGACTTTTGATGCGGCTGTATCGTGCGGGTCGAGCCAAACGTCACGTGTGGCAATTAGAAGTGATTAGAGAGCAAAGTGAGATTAGGCTTTGTGTTAATTAAGTATTTATTGGCTTAATTATTTTTGGGCGCATGAGATGAACGAGGCATCCAAGGAGAGAGCTTCGTGGGGCTTGTGCCTTGGAGTTTTTGTGTTGGCATGTGGTTTTTATGGTACCAACTTGTTAATTAAAATTATTATGTTGATGAAGTTGGTGATTGTGGATTGTGGTGATAGTAATACCAAATTAGTGGCCAGCTTTTGTTTATTTGTTTTCCGTTGTTTAACTATGTGATGCTATTGGATTCCACATGCACCTCGAAGAGATCTTAGTTGCCAGAAGGAAAAAATATACTATTAATTGTAAGAAAAGGGTTTTATATACATAGTAGCAAACTGCTCAATGGTTTTTGCAAGATCGGCAGTATTTCATTAAAGTTTTCTAGGCTGATGTGATGCCTGTAAAGCAAACTTTACATTCGAGATTTTCAAAAAAGATGAAGTTTTAGATCGTGTCGTTTTGAAATTATAAGATGGCTGAAGTTTTCTAATTTATTAAGACTGGTCAGCACTGGTCGTGTTTGCTTCAAAGCGGAGACAATTACTGATGGAGGTCCTTTTCAGGTCTCCGTCGGATGTTGTCTTCCGTCGATCTCCCGGTGGATCTTGAAGGTGGTCTCCTGTTGCGTGTGGGTCTCAATGGGTTTTGAGGAGATTGGTGGTTTTGAGGAGTTTACTGAGTACCTGCAAAGAAGTCCCGAGGTGGTTTGGTACCACCGAGGACCCTCCGACGATCAAATTAGTACTAGATCCGAGCAGAGTAACGGCTGAGTGGAGTCAAAAATGGCTTACTTGACCCCTCTGTGATGGGGGTTTATATAGTGGGGGTAGCACGCAGCAACAGCCACGAAGATCTCGCCGGCAGTTACGCCTCCCGACGTCATGCTTGCGTGAAGAGCGGATCGCCCATTAATGGGGATCGCGATGGCGTGGAACATGGGATGTTGCTGGCGGAAAATCCGCGCATAGCGAGACTCGCGGAGCGGCGGTTACGCCTGCGCGTGGTGGAGTTGGTCGGTCGGAGGGATCGAGGAGGATTGCCTCAGCTGGGGGGCTCGGAAGCGAGCAAGAAGGCCGAGGAGTCTTGGACCAGTGGCAGCTCGTGACTAGCTGGGAGACCGAGGAGGCCAGTTTTAAAGGGGGGCTCTGAGGAGAGCCGGCCAGAGCTTGTAGGTCCGGCATACGGCCCACCGGGTCGGCCTCTGTGAGCCCCTTCTTCTTAGTTATGGGACATGTCATCTGCCACGTGTTGCGATCTTGGAGGTCGCCAATATCGAGCATCATCATTAGCCCCCCACTTTTGTCCCAACCAGCTAGCAGGTCGGGTCAGGAGTGGACTGCCGGGCCGCCCGGGGTGAGCTCCCTCCTAAGGTTCCGTCGGGACGCGCCTCCGGGCCATCAGCTGTCTTTTCTGTCAGCGAATCAGGATGAGATCTCTGCATTTAAGGAAGGTGCGCAGGTTCGTGCATCCTGCCACTGAAGTGACGGTCCACGCGTCAAGAGTCGGTTGGCCGACGCGACGTATGCAGGCCTGCAACGCCTGATGGGATGCGGCCCAGTGCGGGAACGACGCGTGGAGCGAACAGAGCCGCTGGACACGAGAAGGCGCTTTGGCGAGAGATGATGGGCGTCGTTGGATGAGGCCGCTTACAGCAATAAATAGAGGTGGGGCCCGTCCCTGGGCCCTTACTCTTTCATTTCTCCCGCTTCTAAGTCTTGGTTGCTCGGCGCTCGTCTTCTTCCTCCCGCTTTCGTTCTTCGAGGATCTCATTTCTCAAGATTAGATGTTTTCCTTTGTAGAGTCAGTAGATGTTGTAGGAGTAGGTACTAGGGACCCTTTAGTTGTGTCTGAGACCCCCCGGGGAGCAGGGGTTGGATTCTCTCCCCGGGATCGTGCGGCGGGGGCAGCCCCCAGGGAGGAGGCGGCAGATGCAGCCCCCGATATCTCGTGTTGGGTGAGGTATGAGGACGAGCTCAACGTTGCTCGGGCTCACTTCCACATCCCCTCGTGTTACACGCTCCGGCTGGCCAAGGAGGGAGAGAGGGCGGACCAAGTACGGGGCAGGGAGATCGCCTTGTATTTGGAAGATTTTTGGGGCGGAATGCGCCTGCCCTTCTCTCCCGAGGTCGCCGCAGCGCTGAACTTTTTCGGTTTGGCCCCCGGCCAGTTAGTGCCGAACTCGTGGAGGATCCTCCTCGGGTTCTTGATCCGCCTGAAATTACAGGCGGTTCCTTTCAGCCTGTAACAACTGTAAGTGCACGGCGGCGCCCCGGCCGTCAATCCTTCGCCGGAATGCGGAAGCGGTGAAAAACTTTAATTTTGCGGACTTTGCAAACCGGCACCACCGCGCACTAAACTCCGGATCGTAACCATTAACAAGTCTAAGCAAACTAGAATACGGGTTAGAGATGTACCGACTGATCCGAGTCCTCCGGTCTTCATCTCCACTCCGATCTCCTCGCGGGATCTCCGTCCGTCTCCTCCTCGTCGGAAAGGGCACCACATCGCCTGTAGCTTTTACGGGCTCCCACCTCAATACCGAGGCAACTCGAGCATGAAGCCGGCAACTCGACATGCTCAAGATATGCTGTAGAATGTAGTGTAGAAGATGCTTGTCTCATTTTGGGGTATTGGTTGCTATAGATGGAGGAATGGTGTATAGAAAATTGGTGCTTTCAATTTTCTAACAATGGAATGAGATGAGGAATGATATACTCTCTCAAAGATGAAGATGAAGCTCTCTCATTCTTTCTTTCTCTCAAGTGTTCTTTCTTTCATCAAAATAAGAATGATAATGTGGTGGAGGAAAAATGAGAATGCCAACCATAAGAAGGGAGGTGAGTGTAGGATAGAACAAGAGGTGACCACATCCTAGACAAGAAAACATCAACCATGCTTATTCTCCTATTCACTCCATAACCTTTCAAATCTCTCAATTCAAAAGCATGGAGCAAAAGAAATGAAAGCTATCATAATCAATACTTTTGCAAGAAAACCCCTTCCACAAAAGTAATTTGCAAAACTGCAAATTACCCCCTCCATCGGAAAAGTCCGGCCGGGAAAGAACAAAGGAAAACCGGCCGGAACGGAATGCAAACTGGCAACTCCAGAAAACTGGTCCCGTAATAAATTACAGGAAAACCCCAATACTGTGCATACACACCCGCATCTGTATTCCGTCCGGATACAAATGCAATGAGACAAAATCTACATTGTACTAAACTAGTACCGGCTTAAACCAAAGCCGGCTAGTAAAAAACCGTTCGATCCTGATCCGTGCAATACCGCACGTATCTGATCGAACCCTGCCATATATATCCATACGGCCACTAGTACAAAACTGTCCGATCCTGATCCGTGCAATACCGCACGTATCTGATCGGACCCTGCCATATCTCCATACGGCCTCTACAGCGTTTCGCCCGAAACTTGAGTAACTGATAGTGTGGCGGACTCTAAAGACTCGTCAATACTATGGCTATGGATTTAACCACTAGCCCATCAGAGGTATAAGCCAATACGTAACGGGCCACCAGCTATTGACTAAAAGGGACGTCGATGAGCGAACTCATCCTGACACCCTACTGAGCCTGTCAGTGACAATATCCGTGCAGTCCGGTCCGTTCGTCTATGAGTATCGCATGGCGGGCCTAGGGGGTTGGTAAAAGTCAGACCCCCAAAAGCGGTACAAGTCGTGTCGGAGTGTAGCCCAGAACACCCTGAGATACTACTGGAATACCTACCAGTAAATCTCCTTGCCTTGGCCAAGGACTTTGTGTAATGGCTCTCCTAGACACAGCACGACCTCACCCTCAATACCGGGAGAGACGAACCCCTGAAGATACGCTCACTGCCTCCATGTGGCTCGGGACTGTACCCAACTAAAACCTGTTTGCACGACTCCTTTGAGCCGTGGTAGGGTAGTAATCAAAGTACAGTGGGAACTCACACGAGACAAATGACGATCCTCAGGTCGATGAACTAACCTGCACACATGTCACCAGGGAACTGCCATCTGACGTCTGGTATATGACCAACTAGCATGTTCCCGGCGAGTCCTGTCCGGTGTACTCATAACCCAATGAGCACCTGTATACATCTTAGGTGATCCAACTGACACCAGTGGCTTGTGAGACCGGCCACCGCCCCTCGTCGGGGTCTCGACTGTATACACTAGTCTACTAATGGAGTATCGATGCCCGGTCTCGAAACTCCCACGACTAGGGACCTTTTAAGGATATGCTTGTAGACCCCCAGCTCCCACTTATATGATCGCCCTCATACTGCTGGTGGTCAAGCAAGAATCCTAGGGGCTCTATCAACGTGTAATAGCGACATGTCAGGTCACTTAAAGCAGTACACGATGATAAAGGTAAACCAGATAGCATACTATCATCTCGAGTAAGACTGTCCTACCGGGATAGGTCCTCCCTCAATCATTACAATCACGTACCTGTGACCTAATAATTGACTCTGAGGGCACTATCTCCAACAACAACCCTAATTTTCTTATACACTTTTTCCTATACAAATTTTTTTTCAAAATATTTTTAAAATCCGTAAAGGGGTATTTTAGCCTGAGCACAAGATTTAGGTAATTATTTTTGTTTTTAATTACAAGCTACAAGAATGAAATAACTCCATTTTTAGTGTACAAGAAATCACTTTAAAATTTAATGTATACTTGGAGTATTTACTCTTGCTGCTATCATTTTAAGTAATTAAATAACACAATAATTACAAGAAGGAGCTTGTAGCTCATTGGTAAGACCTTGCACTGCTGAACAAAACCACCAGAGTTCGAATCCCATGCCCCACATTATTTTTAGTTTATTTTTTAAAAATTCTTGGAAGCCCAACATTCCACAGGCCATAACTCCCAAATATTAAACTGAACCTCAAAAACGGAGTATGCCAAAGTCTACGTCGGAGAGCCCCGCACCCAACCATGGCCGAACCCGGCCGGGATCGGCCAACTCGGCCGGCCGGTGCCGCCGGCCGGAGTTGGTCCGATGGCCGGGGTCCCAACAGCAAAAGTGTGGCTTTTCAGCTCCCTTAACCCCCTGTTAACTCCAATTTATTAGTTTGGTTCTCAATTGTTAAATACAACCAATTTATTACAAATTTTAATGCTTTTTATTTAAATTTTTATAATTTTTTAAATAAATAAAACCCTCCACCTACCCTACCCTAGCTACCCTATAAATAGACCCCTACCCCCTACCTTCTCATTCCAAAACCATAGAATTACTCTCTTGAAAATTCCACAAGAAAGTGTGCTTTGAAACCGAGTTCACGGCGAAGCGCTGACGGATTCCGGCGACGTTCTTTGAAGCAACCGGCGACGAAACCACATCTCGGCCTTTCCCTAGTTCCTCTTTACTCTTTAGAAGAGTTTGAAACCCGTAAGTCCCATTTTTCTCTCTTTTCTACTTCTCAAAATACGACTTTATGAAACCCGACGAAAATCGGAACAAACCGATTTCCGATTCGGTTTTTTCTACAAAATCCAACTTGTCACTTAATCCATAATACCTAAACATATTCATGCTGACTATTAATCACATAAAAATCAAAATGGACAAAGTTTCTCACATGAAATGATAACTTTCTTGTAATATCGTATTCTTTTCACAATAATACCATAAAGTTATTTTTCTTCTTCTAATCAATTCCCTCATTCCTAAACATGTTCATCTTGATCACTAAATTTGTAAAAATCAATTTGAATGAGTTTTCACACATGAAATGATAACTTTTAC
Source organism: Agapanthus africanus (assembly GCA_030015575.1). Taxonomy (NCBI): domain Eukaryota; kingdom Viridiplantae; phylum Streptophyta; class Magnoliopsida; order Asparagales; family Amaryllidaceae; genus Agapanthus; species Agapanthus africanus. The sequence continues at coordinate 11,536,611 of CM057348.1, read as the reverse complement.
AAATACCGTATTCTTACACTTAAATACCTTCATGTTTCATTTATCATATTTAACCTCTAAACTTCACTAAACCTTGAAATAAGTCACGAGATAATGACCTACCTCTACACACACACAAATATAACCCTAGTTGATAACGTCAAAACATAGAATACGAAAATACAAGACTTTTCACTAAAATACCATTTTCTTTATAAACCGTTCTTGGAAGCTTTAAATTGTACACAATTCTAAATAAAATCTTTTAAAAAGAAAGTACGATTTGTCATGGACATCGATCGTTTATCTAAACCTGACTTTGTGGTGTCTAGGCAAGTGTGTCAAGGCTAGTGGTTTTTAATTAGGCTCACTATTGTGGTTCCTTCCCACTTACCTGGCACTTACCTGGCCGCAATTGGCGGTGAAGAGGCGATTTGAGGTTTCTAATGACTTATCGTTTAGACCTTAGAAATAGGCTAGTTGGCTTAGGAAACCCTAGAAACTAAAATACGGAAATCTATACCCTTTTACGAATAAATACCTTATACTTATGAAACCGTTTTTCTAAATGAATAGTATTTATTAAATCTAAGCAAAGCGTCACTACAACCCATTTTTGGGGAACCCATTAGGGATAGTACGGTTCATCATGCACCCGCGGGCTAGTAGTGCGAGATTCAGACCTCCGCAAGGAGCATTCGGTCTCGAAAGGTTTGAAATACGACATTTAAGAAAAAATGAGATTTTTAGAAAATAAAATAGTTATTCTAAATTATTCTTGTATTAATATATATATTTATCATTTAAACACTTATTTTATTATAAGATAAAGTTTCCACTTTTTCTAAAAATTACAAGATTAAAAGTTACATTAAAATACCATGAGTTTCAAATAAATCTATATTATAAATTAATACTTTTATTAGGATATATTCACTAGAATAACACAAATAAAATCCACACTCATTATAACTATAAAGACGAATAACAAATACTTGAGGTGTATTTTGAAAACTATAAAATAGTACTTTTTACATAAAACCACCTCAAGTTTTATAAATTACAATAAGGACCTTAACAAATTATAGAACTTCAAATTACCTTTCTTTTAGTCTGACTCGGGTTAGAGTCTGACTAATTCTGACTTGAATATGATTCAAGTCAATCTATATTCTTTAATATTCCAATTCAATATGAATACATGAATCCATGAATCCAATTATCAATTTATACAACTTGACTGAACCGAACCATGGATATATATTCCTTTTACATGATTCTCAGTATTCCATTTACACGACTCTACGGTTATTACCGTTTCCTGATATCATGGTTTCGGTCAGTCAGTCAATCAATCATATAACCAACACAATTTACAAGATAACAATACAAACAAGACATCGCGGGGTTTAAGGGGTAGATTGGTACAGCAGGTGTTAAAGGTAGCACGAGACGGTAAGATTAAGACACCTAACATGAATCCAATTGCCGTTGTTCCGGGTTGTATAACGGAGCCTTGTACTTCCATTTGCCCTGGTCTCTGGCATACTGAGACCCCTCTCGTATACACTGGCATCCTTCTGTACCAAACTACAACAACAGCGTTAACTCAATACTACAATAATATAACAATGTAATAAAACTGTAACAGCCACTCTCTCCCTCTCTCTCTTACTCTCTGTCTATTCTATTCTCCTCTTATCTTGGGACTTACCGAGCGACCTGTTCGCTGACGACATTCTATTTCTTTCTTCTTTGAATGTCGTCAGGTGGTTTGGACCCGGCAGAGATCGAGCCATCTGCAGAAGACTTGGAGCAGTTTGTCGAAGATCCAGCATTTTAGTTCATTGTACACTTTTCTTTTCAGTATTTTTCATTTCTTGTTATGCCACTGTTTAGGCATCTTTTATTTCAGTTGTATTTCCTTTCATGTATTGTACAAAGAATGTTAATAAATAAAAGTTGCTGTTCTTTTTATTCTTGTCTCTTGTGTATTTATTTTATATTGCTTAGATACGCTTAGCGTATGTACTTTTGAGTATATACGTAGCGGGCCTCGTCGCGTCCCCTTCGCCGTATACCGAGAAGCGGGGCGTGACACAGCCTCTCCCTTCTCGTTTCTTCCCTCGTCTTCAAAAATCACCTGGTGGTCGAGCGGGCGACCCGAGATGGGTCTATCTCTCTTTCAGAAAGCGGCGGGGGGCGCTGCCGGGACCGGGGTCGTGGCCTTGCCCTCTTCTATCCATGATTGGAAGAAGAAATTTTCTTTGTTTCCCCTCCCGAGGGCGAGGACTGGCCCGTACCTACCAAGTGGTCAAGGGAGAAATTTTTGCCCGGGAACCAGTCTAACGACCCTGCCGCGGTGAGAGTGGCGTCGTGGGAGCCCATCCCCCGACCCGACGTGCTGCTGTGTGAGAGGGTCCTGAGTTGGGCCGGGCTCAGCCCTGTTGAGTTCGTCGGTAAGTTAGGCTTGCTTTTCGGTTTGTGTATTGCTTGTGTCGCTGACTTTTTGGTATTTGTTTTGTGCAGGACCCATGGACTTCGACTCGCTTAAATCCTCCATTCGCCAGCCGAGGAAGGTTACGAAGGTTGGGGGCGCCAGTTCTTCTCACGCGAAGCTTGTCCCGGCTCCTCCTTCTCCAGTGATCGTGTCCCGCGAGTGTTCGGGTGCAGATCCCGCCCCGGGTCCTAGCAGAGTGTCGGGCCGGAAGCGGGCCCTGGTTCTGGAGGAGCCGGCCTCGGAGGAGGAGATCGGCTTTCCCCCGAAGCCGCTAAAAAGGAGCTCCCAGAGATCTTCCTGGGGCCGGTCCTCGCCGATCATGGTGGAGGAAGGGGGCCTCCGGTTCGCGGTGCCATCCGGGCTATCCGTTGCGGATAGCCTTCTGCACGAGATAGAGGCATCGGCCGGGGGTAGAGTCCCCGGGGGGACCTTCAGGGCTCAGCTGGCGTCGATTGCCCAGGAGTCCATGCAGGTGAGTGTTTGGTTCATTGTGGGGTTCGATGCCTCCTTCATCTTTCTGATCTCTTCCGAATCTCCCAAGTTCTGCAGCACGTCGCCCTCGCCCTGCGTATGGAAGCCGAGGTGGTAGCCCCGGCACTGAAGGCTGCGGGCCAGCTCGCCTCGCTGGAAGTGAGCTCCAAGCGGGAGCTGGAGGCAGTGCTGGCGAGGGTCGCCGTCTTGGAAGGCGAGGTGGAGGCCGGGAAACGGGAGGTAGCCCGGTACCGCGAGGCCGCCGTAAATGCCGAGGCCAAGCTCGGGGATGCTCAGGTGTTTGCCGGCAACCTGAAGAAGACGGTGAAGACCCTCCGGAAGGAGCTGGGAGCGGCGGCCAGGTCGGCCGACCTAAAGGCGACGAAATTGGCCGACATCTCGGTGGCGAAGGCGGGGGAGGGCTATAAGAAGTCGAGGGACTTCTATGATGACCTGGCCGTGGCTACGACCTGCATCTGGCATGATGCCCTCGACGCCGTTAAAGCCCGGATGCTGGAGTTTGCCGACGGAGATCTCCGGGCTGAATTCCCCCTTGCGGATGCCGATGAGCAGGGGGAAGAGGCTCCTGACGAGGAGACCGCCGAGGACCCTAAGGGTCACGTGGTGGTCGTCGAGGACCCCGAGGTCGCACCTGGCCCCGAGGTCTAAAGCCCCCGTCTTCCTCCTTTATTCTTTTGTTTTTGGAATTTTGTAAGGCTGGGGAGCCCAAAAAATACCCTTTGTATCGCTTTTGTCTTTGGTGGTAATAAAATTTTTCTTTGGTTTCATCGGATCGCACATTATCATCCGTTTGTGGAGAATGCTCGTAAAATATCTCTGCTTGCACCGTTGCGTTTTCATGTCAGGTTGGCCATCTGTCCAGCGATCGTCCATCGAGTTGATTTCGATCATTTGCCAAGCGCTGCCGAGGAGGCATCTCCATGGCCCCGAAGTCAAGGGGGGTCGCTTAGACTTTGACAGTGAAGCTGTAAGAAGCCCACTAAGGATGACCGGGTAGTGAAGTTGCGCGGTCGCCTCTTGGCGAGGGCCTTGACCTCTGGCGTCGGGGGTAGGCAACTACCAGCCGGAGATGACCGAGCAGGGTAGCTGCTCGGTTGCCTCTTGCGAAGGCTTTGACCCTTAGTGTTGGAGGGGCTGTAAGAAGTCCACCAGGGATGACCGGGCAGTGAAACCGCGCGGTTGCCTCTTGGCGAGGGCTTGGATCCCTGGCGTCGTGGGTAGGCAACTACCAGCCTGGGATGAAGGAGCGGGGTAGCCGCTCGGGTGCCTCTTGCGAGGGCTTCGATCCTTGACGTCATGGGTAGGGAGCTACCAGCCGGAGATGACCGAGCAGGGTAGCTGCTCGGTTGCCTCTTGCGAGGGCTTTGATCCTTCAGGACGGGGACCCAGCAGGGTTACTGCCCAGTGCCTCTTGGCGAGGACTTTGATCCCAGTCGGTTGTGGTAGGAAGCTACCAGCCGGGGATAGCCAAGCAAGGACTCGACTGCCTTCGGGAGGACTTTGGTCCGTAGCGTGGGGCTGTAAGAAGCTTACTAAGGACCCTTGGCTGGGCAGGGTTACTGCCTGGTGCCTCTTGGCGAGGGCTTTTGTCCTGAAGGATAGCCGAGCGAGGGATCCTCGGGCTCGACTGCCTATGGGAAGGATTTCTGATCCCTGGCGTTGCGGTAGGGAAGCTACCCGCCAAGGATAGCCGAGCGAGGGATCCTCGGGCTCGACTGCCTCTGGGAGGGCTTTCTGATCGCTGGCGTTGTGGTAGGGGAGTTACCCGCCAGGGATAACCGAGCAAGGTAGCTTGCTTTGACCCCTGGCGTTGCGAGTAGGGAAGCTACCGGCCAGGGATAGCCGAGCAGGGTAGCTTCTCGGATGATTCTTCATGAGGGTTCGCCTGACCATCCAGTTGCAGGCATGGGGCACAGGAACGGTTGCGGCGACCGTGCGCATAGCATGCACATTTAATGTGGAGGGAGGCGAAGTGCCAGGGTCGCGTCGTTTCGATTCCGCCAGAGAAAGCTCGATGATCGCCGCGTGGCAGCGACTTTTCGGGCGAAAGCGGGAGACTGTTGAGCTCCGTTGGGGCGCAGTGGGCTATATAAGGCCGAAGGAGTACTGGTCCTCCTTCCTATAAACAGAAGATCGAGAATGCAAGACTTCCCCTTTACCATCCCCGAGATCATCCATTTCGAAGACGTATACTTTTATGACCAGAACTGCACCGAGGACACGGTGCAGTTGGTCTATGGGAGCATCGAGGACCATTTTGGCCGGCTGCTCCCCCGACGCTCTTCCCTGCTACAGCTACTGATGTACTCCATCTGGAGGGTGTCGCCGGGGCTATACAACCCCCTGTCCGACCAGCTCTATGATGAGGCCGTGGGCAAGCTGCGGTCTCTGAGGCGCTTCGGCCTAATTTTCGCGAACCGGCTGGCTCGCTCAGAGGCGCTCGTCCACGAGTGCTGCGAGCTGAGGCTCGGGATCAACGCGCGTGGAGGAAACCGGGGGCAGAGGTTGGACCTCGCGAGGCCCCGGCTGGCGGAGATCTTTTCCGAGTATCACGAGCAGTGCTCCCTGCACCCCCTTCCCCCATTGTTGTAATTTCCTTTTCCTTTTTGCATGTATGGCTGCAGAGCCCATAATACCTTTTGAATAAACAAGTTTTTTCCTTCTTTTTCGCAATGTTCCATTGATCTTTATTAGATTAACAACAGACCTTAGGAAGAGTTTACATTGCCTCAAAAGGAAAGTACATGCTAGTAGATGACCTTATTGGCTCGGTCCGAGCTCCCTGGAGGATTGTTGGCCTCCGTGCTCGGCACCGGGTACGGGGCCCCCTGAGTTCCGTGCTGGTTGTCTGCCGAAACGAGCATGATCTGACCGATGGTCGGCTCAGCGGGAGGGTGACGCTGCTCCTGTTCACGGTCGGCCTGCCGTTTGTCCCTCGAGTATGCGGCGAGGTGTCCCGATCGGATGAGCTCTTCGATGTAGTCCCTGAGTTGCTTACAACCCTCCATGGCGTGGCCCAGCGTCCGGTGGAAAGCGCAATAAGGGCCTCGGGTTCGCTTTGCGGCCTGACGCGGGATCGGAGGGAACTTGAAGAACCCCTCGTTCTGGGCCTCCTCTAGCAATACTGCGAGGGAGATGTTGAGTGGGGTATACTCCTGGAACTTCGGGTGATAGGGCTGCTAATGCTCCGGCCTTTCTTCCCGAGCTCTTTTCTTCTGGTCGGTTGTTCAGTTGATAAAACTGCACATTTGTATTACATTTTTCTTATCATTTTTATATTAAAAAAGGACTTTATTATAATATATCATACATATGAGGGTTTATGTGTAAAAATACTATTTTCCATGTGTTGATATATTATAATTAGCATTTGGTAGGAAAATATATGCAAATAAATCTATTGACCAAATCTTAGTAGAACTAAGCCTACTAAATATTATTTGAGATTATTGTGCAGAATTTTCCAAGTTGTTATGCAGAATTTATCAAACAAATCAATTTGTTGAAGAAAACTTGCCAAATTAAGAAGCAAAACTTGGAGACCAAGTCTGGCAGCAACCACGAGAAGATTTCAAAGATACAAAGGTTCCAGAGAAGTACACATATCACAACTACATAACTCCTGAAATTTGATGAAGGGAGGAGATCTAATGGCCGTGGATCCGCGGCCATACCCCCTCTTGGGCCGCGGATCCGCGGCAGGATATTGGAGATAGAAGTTGCTATTTTTTGGGATGAATCTCTTCTATATTTTACCAACTTTTGAAGCAAATGATTCTGGCTTTGCACTATAAAAAGGGACCGAGAGCCTCTTGGAAAATTCATCAAGCCGAAGAGATCACGAAGCCCCTGACGCTCATGCATCCAGGCTGATCATCAACTGTTCGACTACCTCCTTAGGAAAGATCGAGAAGCAACTAGTTTTGTAATCATTTTCTACGGAATAAAGTGTAGATTGTTCAAGTTGATTAATAAAGGTAGTTATTTTATTTAATTCTTTTGCATTTTACATTATGTTTTCCCTCTCTATCTTTTCATCTTCTTCTCCCAACATGCGCGAGTAATTCTCCGCTTGTTAGGGTTCGTAGGATTAAGGTAGGCTAATGGATGATGAAAATAATTAAACCCTTTTTAAGTCCTATAAAGTTTAGGAACTTTATCAAAAGAATCATTAACATCCTAATCGGGCGCGCTAGCAATTCTTTGCTAGTTCCGACTGCGATTAGAGATTAGATTAATGATTGTTTTGGTAAAGGCTAGATATGAACGGAGTTCCGTGTTGAGATAAGGGTTAAGAGTGGGATTCCTTTTCCCTCTAGAAACCCTAATCTACACGCATCACCGTCGTTCTAGTTCTAAATCTATTAATGGATAAAAAGGGTAACTTTTAATTAATCGTCCATAACTACTAAATCCTAACGAACCCTACAAGCCCTCTTATTATATTATCTACATCTCTAAAATAATCTAGATCTATATTTTACATTCTTGTTTAACGTAGATCTAGAAACCATTCCACAAAATTCTTTCTTCCTCCTCTCTTTTTCAACACATCTAAACTAAGAATAAAATATTCAACGTTTCCCAGAGGACGACCCGTACTCATCTCGGTCTAGCTACACACGACACCGTTATTGATTGCGGTTAACTACAAACACTTTTTCGAACCAATCAAATGGCGCCGTTGCCGGGGAAACGTGCGTAATTTTTTATTCTTGCTATTTGTGTTGAATTCTTAGACGATTCATATCATTATTAAAACAAAACTGCAAATTGCATATTTAACGATTTGTATGTGAATTTTGCGAGGGAATCTGGAGTCACGGACTTGAGGAAACAGGAGATCTAGGGTTTCACACTTCTCCGGTATCTTTCTTAACTCCTTCTCTCTCCTCTCAAATCCAATAAAATCTATCTTCTACAGGATTCTTTGCAAAATCGCGCCGCTCAAAAATCTTTTTGCAAAAGTTTTGTTTTGTGGTTTGTTTTTGCATATTTTAATACGGATTTTTAAGGGGCAAGACCAAAATCCAGATTAGGTGGGGATTTCATCACCCTTCCTAAGCCCCACAAATCACAAACCGAGCATATAGATCAACCCTTCATTAATTTAAAAAATATCTAGACCAGACTCTAAGGACTGTCGCGCTCAATAAGGACAGAGGAAGGTCGTGGGTAATCTATCGCTTATCCGCATTACTTTTGTAGTGCCTAGGCAAGTGTGTCAAAGGCTAGTGGTTTTTAATTAGGCCCACTACTGTGGTTCCTTCCCACTTACCTGGCACTTACCTGGCTACAAGGGTAGTACGGAGGTGATAGAGGATTGATTCTGCGACTTGTCCTTTGGAAGTCTAGGAGCGGTCTAGAGACTGGACCTAGGTAACCATAGTTCTAGGGTTGTTTGTGTATTTTTGTGTGATTTGTCTAAATCCGTCTTTTTTCAAAACAAACCAATTATTTTCTCCCCTTTTTACCCCTTCCCCCTTCTTCTATTCTTATAATGGGTAACCTAAACAGAAGAACACTTGCCGAGCTTTGCTGTCCACAACCAGATATCTCTTGTTTTCGAAATCCCTTCGGTATACCGTCCGGCTCTTCCATGTCCTTAAGAGATCATATAGAACAAGCAGGAAGAAACAGTTGGCCACCTCAGTCTAGGTCTTATCAACCGTATCCTAATCCTACACCTGTTTCAGTTGATACCCAGAGTGAGGAAGCCCCTAGACGAATGTCCATTGCTGAGCACATAGCTAGGTCTAGAGGCCAAAGTTTCAATCCGGACCAATATCAATCATCACCTCCACTTTCCAAAGAAGAGTTTGATAGCCAACCGACCAACCCATATCAATATTCTTCTTATCATAATTTTAATCCTACTCCTACCCAATTTTCGCAACCATTCTATTCCTATCAATCCAATCCGACCTTTCCACCTTCTCTAGACAGTTCTTTTAATCAGTCATTTGGGAGTTTTAATTATCCACAGGAATTTCAATCTTATACCGAAACCCCTTATCAACCAAAGTCTAGTCTTGAGCGGAAATTATAAGAAGGTATAGTGATGATGAGCCGCATTAGAGAGGAATGGAAGGAAAGCATGGCTAAATATGAAAGGGCAACGAGATCCGAACCAGCTCAAAATTTTTCAGTATATAATACGGGTATCGGACAAAATGAGAATTTGGGTAGAGAGACAGAATTATACACCCTTCCTAATCAAACCTTTCATTTCCAAACTGAAATCCACAACTCCAGTTTCATAGATTCATCAAGTACACCAAATAGAATGACTGATAAGTTGTGTGACTTTGTAGTGTTTGATTTACCCGACTGTGAAGGGTCCATTTCAAGTGAAACCATACCCAACCCTTGTGATCTCTACACCTCCACTCTTGAACCTAAACTGATTGAAAACCATACTTTTGATGAGGCGTTTGAGAATTTTAACCTTCACTTGAATGAGGTGATTGACGTTGGGGATATATTGATAGATGAACCCGAAATTTTGGATGATTTTGTCCCACCAATTCATCAAATCCTTTCACTTCCTTGTGGTCATCATCTTGAGCCTTTAATTCTTCCCGAACCCCAAATATGTCTTGAAGTTGATGATAATGGTATACCCGAAGATCAGACTGAAATACAGCCTCCATCTTCCACATCTGGTTCAGCAACACTCGACACACTAATTTGTTTATCCATTTCACCTTCTACTTTCTCCGGTTCTTCTTCTGTTCCTATAGTTTCAGTGAGTTTTGATAAATCACAATCCGTTAATTCAAGTTCAATAATACCAGAAATTCAACTTGATTTGGATATTTTTGAAAATGAGGTAGATGAGTTTTTCGAGTCCTCTACCTCAATAATTTTTGAATCAAGTAGGATAAATTCTGGCACAAAACTCTTTGACAGCAGAATGTTCAATCACACCATTGATAAAAGTTTTGAAGAACTTTTTGCTGACGAACTTGAATTTTTAAACAATACGGATTTTGTGATTGATCAATCTCCACCTATGGAGATTGGACCGTCACCATTCCTTCTTCCTAATCATTCACATTCATCCTCATTCTTTCTTTTCTCTAATTTCAAACCCTTTCCAGACCACCCCTTATCCCTTCCCCACTTTTTCTTGATTCGATACAATACATTCTTCCACCAACCTATACGATATACTGATAAAATCTTTGAATGGTTGGTGTTAACTTTTGGTCTTTGTAAAGCTTTATTTTGATCAAAAGACTCACCCCCTCTTAAAATGCTTCGTATTGTCTAACTCATGTTTGAGGGGGGGTATATTTTTGGCTCTTGAGCATAACTTTTGTCCTCAAATTTGTGAGCCAAAAATAAGTTTGGGGGAGGATTTTCGCTTTCATATATTCTTTCCCCCATTAATAATGTCCTTCCAAGCTTACAGGTTTTTGTGATCCAGCAGATAGCAACAGTAAGGACACTGTTGAAAACAAGTTTGGGAGAGATTTGTGCTTATTTACACATCAATTTGCATCATATTTTGCATAAGCATAACATTTTCAAAAATTAAAAAAAAAATTCTTTTATAACAAAAGAGTAGAAAGTGAAAAATTACATCCAAAAGATAGGAATAGTTTAAGAAAACCAAGAAAATTAGAAGTTTTCTTAAACGAACTAGTAATAAGTAGTTATGAGCCGTTGTCCCAAGGGTTAGTAAGATGAAGGAAGTCACTAATCTGAGAATAAAAATAAGTCTGAAAAATAGTTTCTATTCTGAAAGCCAAACATTTGAATGTTGATACCCTACTATATGCACTTACACACGTCTTGAAATTCGGGATAGTAGAGAATACCTTGAAATGCTCTTGTCTAAAAGCCAAAGTATGAAGGAAATGAAAAATTGAAGAAAATATAAAAATGGTGAAAAGAAAAAAAAAATGAACACTGGTTTTGTTATCGCCAAGGCAGCAATAAAAAAATATAGCGAGGGTGCCTCTTCACCTAGTGTCCTAAGGCCAACTGGTCTGGGAGTCACTGCTAAGCCTTAGGTGGTGTAAGACGAGGAAAATATTATCACCGAATCAGCAAGCACATGAGTAATCGGTCGGTTAGTACCTCAAGAAGTATTAATGGTCGCATGAAAAGGTGTGAGCAAATCTAAGTATTCATCAAAATTAAAATGTACTAAGGTAGATGGACAAGAGTATGATAGCTTGAATTGAATTCTCCGAGTGTAGGGATATTCTATACACACACATAGGGGTATATGATCAATGTTTGGATGAAAGGTAGGAATGAAGAATAAAGATGATGTTTTATTGAGGGATGATGTGATTTCTAACATTTTTTTCATAACTATTAAGATAGGGCTCATGACAACTGAAAAGCTAGTGTAGTTGGAAACTCTAAATTTTCAAAGTATTTCTTTTATGGTTCTTATCTTTATATGTAAATTTCACCATCTCTCTTTTGTTATTTGATTTTGTGGGTGTAATCCGCTGAAAACCCTCAGGAGACAACACTCCTCCTACTAGGGATACCTAGAGGTTTAACGGCTTGTTGCACGTGCTCAGTGCAATCGTGTTGCCTACGAAAGTGTGCTTAGTTTTCTTCTTTCTTTTTCTCTTCTTAAATAAACTAGTTTGCTCGGGACGATCAAAGATAAGTTTGGGGGGTATTTGTTCAGTTGATAAAACTGCACATTTGTATTACATTTTTCCTATCATTTTTATATTAAAAAAGGACTTTATTATAATATATCATACATATGAGGATTTATGTGTAAAAATACTATTTTCCATGTGTTGATATATTATAATTAGCATTTGGTAGGAAAATATATGCAAATAAATCTATTGACCAAATCCTAGTAGAACTAAGCCTACTAAATATTATTTGAGATTATTGTGCAGAATTTTCCAAGTTGTTATGCAGAATTTATCAAACAAATCAATTTGTTGAAGAAAACTTGCCAAATTAAGAAGCAAAACTTGGAGACCAAGTGTAATACCCAGCCCCTTTTATATCAAAATCTGTATTTTGTTACTTTATAATTCTATTTATAATTTTAGTTATATTATTTATAATTTTAATTGAATTTATATCTCCATTTTCTATTAACAATAAAACTCCTTTTATCAATAAAACCCAAACCCTAAATTATCTCATTTTTCCCTCAGCCCACTTCCCTTTTAATAAACAAATTTTCCTCTCCCTTTTATATCCTTGCAGCCGTTCCTAAGCCCACTGGAAACCAAAAAAAAAAAAGATTTTACTGAATTAAAATCCAGCCCGAGCCCACATAACTTTTCCCTTAATAAACTTCTGATTTCCCGGCCCGGCCCTCTTATCCCATTTCCCTAATTCTTTTGTATTTTTTGGTCCGGCCCATCTCATTCAGCCCACGCCCACTCCTACCCAACCCGACCCACTAACCCTTTCTTCTCCCCCAACGGCTCACTTCTTTTCCCGCGCACGTTTTCTCGCGACCACGTCGCCGCGTTCCTCGCCTCCACCAACGCCCGCGCTCGCGCACGTTACGCCCACGACGCGTGACCCCGTCTCCTTATCTCTCCTCTCGTACACAACCACTCACTCTTTTCCTCACCTCACTATCTCCATCTCCCTCGTTCTCCTTCTTCATCCCCTCTCGACCCGCACCCGCATTCGCCACCACCGCCGGCATCACCCCCTCTTCTCGCTTTCCCTTCTCCCTCATCAGAACCCCGACTCTCTCCCTCAGTCGAGCTCGATCTCCCCTGCACCCATCAACTGACCCCTGTACCCCGTTTTCCCTCATTAGATTCCCACGTCGACGGCCGCCGCCATCATCCCCGAGCACCCTCACCTGCACCCCCTCACCAGAACCCATCGCATCTCCGCTCGACACCGCGACCACCATAGCTCCACCCCTGCAACCATCACCGGCCATCTTGCACCTCTCGCCGGCGATCCTCTCGTCGTCGCCGCCCTGAAACCTACGCTGTCACCTCATCATAATTGTCGTTGTCGTCATCGTCATCTCTCCCTCACTCTCTCTCCCTCTCTGTTTACACTCTATCTCCCTCTCACTCTGTTCCCTCACTCCCTCTCTTTCTCACTCTCTGCACTCTCTCAGTCTTCTCTCTCTCTAACACTCAGCCCTCTCTCAGTTTCCCTCTCTCTCAGTTTCCCCCTCTCTCTCTCTCTCTCTCAGTACTCCATCTCTTTCTCTCTCACTCTCCCATCAACCGGCGGATACCACAAATTTCCAAAACCAAGCCGTGCCAACCAGTTCAAGCCGAGGCCAAATCTTGACGTTACCGCTCGCGCGTGTGTCACTGACGTACCGCATGTGTGTCGTGTCGCTGCCGTGTGCCCCAACGTCTCCAGGCAAGTCCCCACTTGCTACATGCTATTTATTATTAGTTTACAAATTATAATCGTATATATATATCCCATGTTTTGCCTTATGTTAAATTTTGCAACAAAACTGTTCGATGCTTGTCCTCTTAGAAAATCATTATCAAATTTGGCGGAACTGGATATATTGCATTGTCCCTTGTAGAGATGGATAACGTGTGCAAATTTCGCTGGAAAATATGACCGTTAACAACTAAAACAATTACCCCCAAGTTTAACCGTAAAACTGGAATTTTATTGTACCTGAAAACCATTAAATCCACCATAAATCATATACATACTAGAATGGTGCGTTCGAGGGCTCAAATCGAAGCCGACTCGACGAAATTTAACCCTTTACTGGTTTCCTGGTATTCCTGTACTTAAATTGGGATGATAATTGGATCGGAGTGCGACTCTGGACTGCAGTCCAGAGCGACTCAAATTGTTGCTTGCTGTTCCGTAATGGGTACCACAGGATTTACTTAACTCATAGGATGAGGAACTCTGCTGTTTGTTATAGGGGAATCTGTTATCTAGGCAACACCATTGATTTCATTCTGTTCCGTTATCGTTTGATATTTAATCTGTAACTTAATAGATCGGGACGCATAACAGTCCCAACAGAATCAGAACTGACATATGGGTATTAAATAGTGTATATCTCCTGACGTACAGGTGCGATCGAAGATCCGTCTGTTGCGTTGAAAACCTTACTGAAAACCCTAGATTTCATCCAACTGTAGTGTCGCTAAAATATGATCCCAACTGGGATCAAAATGCGTTGCGAAACGGATTTCTGATTCTGAAATTGGATTTCCAGCCGCGAGCGCTTAAAATGAAATGGTTATAACTATTGATTCTGGAACCCGATTGGCTTGAAACTAAATTGGATGGATGGACAACTGAACATACTAACTACTACCTGTTTATCGTTTCGCTAAATTATATACGTACGTTTCATGATAAATCGTGCAAGTGATAGAATACTGTTTTTTTATGACACCTTAATCGTGCTTCATATACTATTTACGTATCATATCATACTCATATCATTGCAGTGATAACCTAGTGACATCGTGCATTTACCCAGTGTTAGATTCTAGTGATGATTGTGGCAAGTACGTCAGTGTTCGTGTATCCGTGAATAAGTGAAAGTGATATGTACTTGTACACAATCAGTGACCCTATTATTTTATTGCATTGTCGACGTCTGTGGGATGCGTGTACGTGTGACTATAAGTGGTATGGGACACTTATGGAAGCACTTGCACGGGTGTCACAGGTAAGGCATCCGACACTGCCATTTATCTTAGGTATTAGTCGGGACGTGCTTGATGGAGGTCCTGCCTCCAGTTCCCGCGCAGACTTGTCACGGACCGATTAGTGTTTAGGGTTATGGTTAGCGTTTGATGTAGGCCACGGGGTGTGGGGTAGTTTAAGTGTGAATTCAACAGAATCTCGGGAGTCCCATGCCGGCTTATATATTTAGGGAGTTATATGGAGATTTACAGGGTATGTGATATACACCGTGATATACACGTTACATGTTGGGCCCGTGGTCCCTTGCCCTTGGGTTCTACTCTTGGGTGGAGGACACTCGCGAGTGGTTGACTCTCACACTTGGACTGACGATAGGCTTAGTGACCTGTACAGTGAGACTTAGAGACTGATAGGGATACTGGTGTTCCCCTCCGAAAGACGGCGCGACATGACGTCTTGCCTGAGATTCGGGGCAGATGCTAATTGGTGCTATCCGTCTACCTCTCCGAAGATGCCAAGTTGATTTATGGCACCATGTATCGAAGGTTTAAACGGATGCGTCCGATGTAGCAGACTTCGTCAGATTCCCCCTCGCTTGAGGGGTTTTTGATTGTGGGGACGCTCTTCCCTGCAGGCGCAAGCCCCTGCAGTTAATTACGCTACCGCATTGCGGTAACAACTTTCTCCTTCTCCAGATGGTCACTTCGTGTCGTGTGTGTTTGTTTTATTTGTGGTTGCCCGTGGATTGTATACGGAGACCAATTTATGTCGGGCGACGTGGACTAGTCCAAATCCGTATTATCTTAGATTTAGGTTTGGGGGTTTGGTTTGAGGATACGTCAGCCATACTTGAGGCTAAGATCAACTCAAACGTTTGTTAAGGATACGTTAGTCTAACTTTGAGACTAAGATCAACTTAACGGGATCGTTTAGATCCGACAAAGGTGCGTTTTAGGCTCCATTGTTCCAGTTTAGGGACATAGTGGTCCATCGTATGTATGGCCGTCGGGACCCGTCACCTCTCTGACGACGTTGAGGGATTACAACGACGGATGTCAGAGGAGTTCAGAGATGTACCCTCGAGCCAGAGTTAATTGGGGGGATTCATAGTCCAGTCTGCTTGAAGGTTTAAGGATACGTTAGCCATCTTTAAGGCTAAGATCAACTTAAACAGGATCGTTTAGATCCGACAAAAGAGCATTTGGGGCTCTATTGTTCCAGTTTAGGGACATGGTGGTCCAATACCAGTTTAGGGACATGGTGGTCCAATACCAGTTTAAGGACATAGTGGTCCATTGCCAGTTTAGGGACATGGTGGTCCATTGGTAGTTTAAGGACGCATAAGTCCATGGGTTTAAGGACCCCACAGTCCATATGGGTGTGTTTAAGGACGCATTAGTCCGTTAGTTTAAGGACGCATAAGTCCGCGGGTTTAAGGACCCCACAGTCCGTATCTTGGTTTAAGGACGCATAAGTCCATGAGTTTAAGGACCCCACAGTCCGTGTTGATGTGTGGTTGTCGGGACCCGTCACCTCTCTGAAGACGTTGAAGGATTACAACGACAAATATCAGAGGAGTTCAGAGATGTACCCTAAACCAATGAGTTGGTTGAAATAGCAGATGTGCTCGGTTCAAGATGATTTGAGGACTTATGGCCAGTTTAGGCTAAGTCCAATTATGTTTGAAATATTGGCCCTCTGTTGGTCCATTGAAGGAGAGGCTTTGCCTCTAGAAACTTAGCCAATTGGCTAAAGCTAGTGTTAAACACTAGAGGCCAACAGTGTTGAACACTGGGAATAAGATTAGCAAGTTAGTGTTAAACACTAAAAGATAATCAGTGTTAAACACTGGGAACAGAGTTTTCAAATTAGTGTTAAAAATTAAGCAAATCAGTGTTAAACACTGCCAATAGAGTTTTCCAAATTAGTGTTAAACACTAAGAAAATCGGTGTTAAACACTGAGGACAAAGTCTTCAGATTAGTGTTAAACACTAAGGAGAGAGGGGTCACGTGTTGACACGTGAGAGCGCCCTGATTCCCTTTATTTTATTCTGCAGATCAGTGTTTAACTCTTTTAATTCTGGCGGCCATCACGTGTGAGCACGTGATGAAGGGCCCCGCTCTGGTCTGTTAGAATGCTCATTAGGGGTCACGTGGTGACACGTGAGGGCGCCCTAAATGTGGAGCCAGATCTCTTTTTGGTTTATCCTCAAATCTGCGAATAAGTGTTAAACACTTTTGTTTTTATTTTAGAGCATCACGTGTTGGCACGTGATGGAGGCCTACGCATCGATAATTACAGCACTTGCTGAGGGGTCACGTGGGGACACGTGAGAGCGCCCAAAGCTTCTTTTCTTTTGTTTTTTCTTTCTGCGTTTTGGGAGTCACGTGGGAGCACGTGAGGTGATACTTCAAAGTTCTTTGCAGGGGATCTTTTCAAGGGTCACGTGGGGCACGTGACCTTTGTCTTTTCATGCATAGAGATCTTTTAAGTCTCCTTATCTTTAAGAATTAAATTCTTATTTAGGGTAAAACCCTAATTTTTGTTCTGGAGGAATTAAATTCCTATTTTGAAAGAATTAAATTCTTATTTAGGGTAAAACCCTAGTTTTGTTTTAGGAGAATTAAATTCTCAGAACTCAATTCCCCTTCTAAGTTTAGGATCTGTATGGCAGGATCTCGACCCGATGAGAATTAAATTCTCAACTTATGGGGAGATGTGCTCTGTGCAGATCTTCAACCAGAAGAAGAACTAAGTTCTTTTCTTTAAATAAGAGTTAAACTCTTTTGAGAATTAAATTCTCTTTTGAATCTTCTCTTTTCTTACCTAGGGTTTTTCTTTTGTAGAGAATTAAATTCTTCTCTCTCTGTTTCTTCTTCTCTTGAGAATTAATTCTCCTCCCTCTGTTTTTCTCTCCAAAAAAGTAGATCCCCCTCTCTTCTCTTCTTGGCTCCTATTTATAGGAGAAGGCAGAGAATCAATTTGTTTAGCAAATCTCTCATTGAGAGATTTGATTTGTATGTTGAGAGATTTGATTTATATTTATCATTAATCTGGGCCTTTAGATCATTCAGTGAATTTTATTCACCGTGGATTTTAAATCCAAAAGATATTCTATTTGTTATCCTGGTGAGATTTTCAGGGAAATCTTTCCTTGTCCAAGGTTTTTCCGTAAATTGGTGATTTTTAATCACCCTTGGATTTTTAATCCAACGGTTCCCCATGACCCTTTTCCATTTGGAAAGATTCAAAAACTTTTAGAATTTAATTCTATTAAATTATAATGCTTTTAAAGCCAGTCACGTGCTGGCACGTGACCTTTGGTCACGTGTGAGCACGTGACCCCCAATTGGGTTCCTTTCTCAGACGCTTATTTATGTTTCAGTTTTAACCATCACGTGTCAACACGTGACCATTGGTCACGTGTAAGCACGTGATACCTCGTTGAGGTATTCTCTGACTTTTAGAATTAAATTCTATTCATTATTTTAGAGGCTTTAAAAGCCCATCACGTGTCTGCACGTGACCCATGGTCACGTGTGAGCACGTGATGCCCCATTGGGGTATTTTCTGAGTTTTTATTGTATCTTTTAACTGCTCCAGCGGGTTCTTAAAAGCCCATCACGTGTGGATACGTAATTCCTCATAACTTTTGATCCCGGATGAATTACGAGGCCCATAATATATCAAATCGAAGGGTTTTTCGAGCCGCTTTCGATACCATCAGAATTTATCTGTTTCTCATTTGGGAGTTTGTCAAAAAACAGCCCGGAAGATACTGGTTCCCATTTTCTTAAGCGTATCGCCGCCATTTGATACCTTGGGCTCTTTTGCGCAGAAATTTTTGGCGGGAACAAATGCCCCCCACTACTTTGCCCACGTAAGTATTTACGTGGGTGAAGTAGTGCAAAGTAATGCATAGCGTGTGACCAGTTTCGGGTTGGTATATTACTTTCAGAATCTTGATCTGAGAAGATAACGAGCGGACACAAGCGTCGTCATTTATCATTGACTCAAATCTCGACTCTTAAGAGATATAGTTCCAAACCCTTAACTCCATGAGCCGCACCCTTCTATCTCTTTATATCTCACTCTGGAGTGAAGTAGTTTATATGCTCATGAGTAGCTTTTCCATTTCAGTGGCATGTAGCTTTGGCGAGTGTGGCTCATAGATGGTCCATCTTAACCTCTTTGCAGGGCGGTGATGGCTTAGGAGACAGGGTTAGGATCTTCCATCTAAGACTTTTCAACTTTATGAGCCGTGAGGGTCTCATAAAGACTTTTCTCCCTACGGATCGAGATGATCTCGTAGGTGTATTTTCCCCTTAGAAGTCGTGAGGATTCCTAAGTGTGTTTTCTCTTATAAGTCGTAAGGATCTTATGAGAGAATTTTTCCCTCTTACGAGTCGAGAGGACCCGTAAGCGGTTGTTCCCCTCCTTGTCGAAATTCGACTTCGGAGAGTGAGACCCGTGGATAGTATGCAAGAGACCATTTTGGGCCGACTTGCAGGATCCCAGTGCTTAGGAAACAGGTTTTTTAATCCCTACTGCCTAAGGCTTTATCTCACGAGTCGAAACGAATCGAGAAGTTCTCGCAAAGACATCATTTTCCTCACGAGTCGAAACGAATCGAGCAGATCTCGCAAGAATATCCTAACGTCACAGTTAACCTCTGCTCTTTACGACAGAAGTCCGTTAGGGTCTGTGGTACTTAGGGTTTTGGCCGTCGTACCGTCGCATGAGCTGATGTATTCCTCGATAGGCAATCGTGCTGTTCGAGTAGCCCTGCGACTGCCGTGTCTCTGATCCCTTCGGGGGCTGGACAAGACGTCTTCAAGCAATCCTCCTTGGCAGTTTTGACCGTCGGAAGAGCAAGCGCTAGGAATTTGCCATGCCGCTTTTTACTTGAGGTTAGGCTCATTTTGGAGAGCCCCGATGAGTCATAACCACTCCGCGCTGGTGTGGGATGATCTCCGATAGTCTTTCAGGCTTTATATGACTTGCCGTTAAGACCCTGAAGCTAGGAATTTGGCCTTTGCTTCGTTTGCTGGCATTGCGTCCTCTGTATCGAGACGAATGTCGTGGTTGTCTCTAGGTTGCTGGTGAACCGTCGAGGTTTGGAACTAGGGATTTTGCCGTTGCTCCTTTTGGTGACGTTGCGTCTGCTGTATCGAGACGAACGTCAAGGTGGTGACCACTCCGCGCTGGTGTGGGATGATCTCCGATTGTCTTTCAGGCTTTATATGACTTGCCGTCAAGACCTTGAAGCTAGGAATTTGGCCTTTTGCTTCATTTACTTGTACTGCGTCTGCTGTATCGAGACGAATGTTGTGGTGGTGACCACTCCATGTGGGATGTGAGGACTAGGATCCGCTCTGGACGTTTCCCACGGGGTCGAAGAGTGACGTTATCCGAGTTCCACGTGACCAGGAATTTTGCTCTAGATGCTTCACACGGGTTCACTGCCGTGTTAGGCGAGGACTAGGCTCCGCTCTGGATGCTTTGCACGGGTTCACTGCCGTGCTCTGCGAGGACCAGGATCCGCTCTGGACGTTTTCCACGGTGTCAAAGAGTGACGTTATCCGCTTTCCACGTGACCAGGAATTTTGCTCTAGATGCTTTACACGGGTTCACTGCCGCGTTAGGCGAGGACTAGGCTCCGCTCTGGATGCTTCGCACGGGTTCACTGACGTGTTCTGCGAGGACCAGGATCCGCTCTGGACGTTTTCCACGGGGTCAAAGAGTGACGTTATCCATGTTCCACGTGACCAGGAATTTTGCATTAGATGCTTCACACGGGTTCACTGCCGCGTTAGGCGAGGACTAGGCTCCGCTCTGGATGCTTCACACGGGTTCATTGCCGTGCTCTGCGAGGACCAGGATCCGCTCTGGATGCTTCACACGGGTTCACTGCCGTGCTCTACGAGGACCAGGATCCGCTCTGGATGCTTCACACGGGTTCACTGCCGTGCTCTGCGAGGACCAGGATCCGCTCTGGACGTTTCCCACGGGGTCAAAGAGTGACGTTATCCGCGTTCCACGTGACCAGGAATTTTGCACTAGATGCTTCACACGGGTTCACTGCCGCGTTAGGCGAGGACTAGGCTCCGCTCTGGATGCTTCGCACGGGTTCACTGCCGTGTTCTGCGAGGACCAGGATCCGCTCTGGACGTTTTCTACGGGGTCAAAGAGTGACGTTTTCCGCGTTCCACGTGACCAGGAATTTTGCACTAGATGCTTCACACGGGTTCACTGCCGCGTTAGGCGAGGACTAGGCTCCGCTCTGGATGCTTCACACGGGTTCACTGCCGTGTTCTGCGAGGACCAGGATCCGCTCTGGACGTTTTCCACGGGGTCAAAGAGTGACGTTTTCCGCGTTCCACGTGACTAGGAATTTCGTTGATTATATCCGCATTTCACGGAGTTGGGATTTGACTCTCTGTGGGAGTACATCGTCGAGTCATGGAACTGGGAGTTGCCGCTGTTCCGCTTTGCTTGATGATGTGTCCGCTGTGACGAGACGAGTGCTGAGGTGGAGCTGAGATTTTGCCATCACTCCGCTTTGCTGACCATGGGGTCTTTTATTAACTTTGCATGCACATCCTGCTGGACTGCGAAGGAACGCCGTTGTTAACATTGCGTCTGCTGTAACGAGACGAATGCTAAGGCGGAGTTGGGATTTTGCCATCGCTCCGCTTGATGGTGTAACACCTTTGTGCTGCTGGAATGAGGAGGCATACCGTTGTTAGTCTCCAGGCTATAGATGTGGCCGTTGAGATTTGGGACTAGGGCCTTTGCCATGGCTCCGCTTCGTTGCGACTCTGAGGTCGGTTGTTGACGTCATGTCTGCATCAGGCTGGAGGGACAAAGCATGCCGGTGTTGATCTCTAAGTCGTCGATGTTGACGTCGAGACCCTGAAGCTAGGGATCTTCCTTTGCTTCATTTGCTGACATCGTGTCTGTAATATTGGGACAAATGTCGAGATTGTCTCTAGGTTGTCTATGAACCGTCGAGATTTGGCCTCGCTTTCTGATGGAGCCTGTTGAGAAAGTATGGTTCCCTCTTTATCTGTGCCCCTGGATTGTATACAGGGATCAATGTGATTTCACCTGTAGGGCAAAAAGTTTCATTCTTTTATTTTTTTTTATTCTTTCCGCGATGCTCTATCATTTCAGCTTTTTATATCGCGAAAATCGCGATTGCCCAATCATTTCGGCTATTTTTCGCGGTGCCCAATCATTTCGGTTATTTATTTTATTTTTACTCGCTGCTTTTTATTGCGAGTTGCCCAATCATTTCGGCTATTTTTCATCCATACATTTTTTTTACTTGCTGATTTTTATTGCAAGTTGCCCCATCATTTCGGCTATTTCGTATGCACGTATGGCTCGCTGTTTTTTTTTTATCGCGAGTGTGGAACTTGGAATCTGGTGCCAATCTCAGCATCAGCATCGCTACAACTGGAATATTGCCAGGAGCGAATCATCATTTGCCATGAAAGGACTTGGAATTTGATACCGGTTTAGGCATCAGCATCGCTGCAACTGGGATATTGCCAGGAGCGAATCATCATTTTTCTTGAAAGGGCTTGGAATTTGATACCGGTTTAGACATCAGTATCGCTGCAACTAGGATATTGCCAGGAGCGAATCATCATTTGCCTCTGTCGATGTCGAGCAAAGGTGGCTTAGCAAACAGGGTTAGGATCCCGTCGACTAAGACTTTTGACTTCATGAGCCGTAAGGGTCTCACAAAGGTATTTCTCCCTACAAGTCGTTAGGATCTCGTAAGTGTATTTTCTCCTTAGAAATCGTGAGGATTCCTAAGTGTATATTCCCCTGTAAGTCGTAAGGATCTTACAAAAGGGTTTTCTCCTTACAAGTCGAGAGGACTTATAAGGGTTGTTCACCGTATGGACATATCCCCAGTCACGGGTGGGACTTGGTTAGAGAAATGTTTATTCGTGCCCGTGGATTGTGTACAAGGGTCAGTACTGAACCACTTGTAGGGCAGTATCGAAGGTTGTGGGGGATTTGCTTAAGAACAGGTTTAGGTTTCTGTAACTTAAGACTTTCAAATCTCATGAGCCGTGAGTGTCACATAAGAGAGTTCTCCTTACGAGTCGCGAGGATCTCGCAAGTGTAATTTCTCCTTAGGAATCGTGAGGATCCCTAAGTGTGTTGCTCCCTTGTGAGTCGTAAGGATCTCACGCGGGTGGTTTCTCCTTACAAGGTCGAGAGGACCCTATAAGTGTCTTTTAACGAGGTTGCGCCCTTTCGGGTTTTCACAAACACTCGCTGGTAGCCCTGCTGTTTTTACTCACGGAGCCCTTTCGGGTTTTCATCCGTGCCCACTTTGCTTATGGGCATACCGTTTTTTTCTTCTTTTTTTTTCTCTTTTTTTTTTTTTAAACGAGGTCGCGCCCTTTCGGGTTTTCACGAACACTCGCCGGTAGCCCTGCTGTTTTTACTCACGGAGCCCTTTCGGGTTTTCATCCGTACCCATTTTGCTTATGGACATACCGTTTTTTTTTTTTTTTTTTTTTACCACGTCAGCCTGAAGATGCTGCGGGTTGGGAGTAGTTTAACGACGTTTCGGTCATTAGCAAGTTTTAGGACATTGCGGTCCATCGTTAGTTTAAGGACGTCTCGGTCCACCGTCGCCGTATTTGAGACGCATCTCTAGTTTACTGACTTTTCGGTCTATGGGGCTTTCCCTATGAATGAGCATGATGCCCTCGACATATCCACCTTTTTCGGAGCATGTCGTTGTGGCGGGTTTACTTTCCACTTTTCGGGCAGGGCGAACTTGCCCTGTTGGTATTGGTCTTCAACCCAATTTTTGAAGACGTAGCAATTTTCGAGTGGGTGACCCATTACTCTGTGGTAGGGACAATAGTTAGGATTGTTAACGTCACCTGGTTGCAATGGACATTTTGGATCTGGCAGAGTGATGAGCCCGCTGCGCACTGCTAGCTCGAACAATCTCTTCGTTTTATCTTTGGGAAACGAGTAAGGACGTTTCAACTTCTCATTGAGGTATCGCGGCTTGTTGTTTTGACGACAAAACGGTCCCGGGTTACTGGGCTGTTGTTGAGTGTTGGCAACAAAGGCCGTTTTTTCCTTTTCTTTTCTCATTTCGTTTGCTCCGTCGTTTGCGGGTCCGAGATTCTTTCCGGGTAGCGTGAGATTGTACGGCTGAACGTTCTCGCAACTCTCCAATTCTTTTGTTTTAGAAATGAATTCCTTGAAGAGAGGGTTGAGGGCGGCTTCTTCGTCAGAATCGCTTCCAAAGGTGAGAACTCGTGATCCCCCGGGCTCGTCCCTATGACGATTGCCGGCAACTCTTTTATGCTCATCTGTCGTATTTTTTCGCTGTCTACGAGCTTCCCACTTTATTCTATTGACGTGTTGTCTATGAGCGACATATCCTTGCCACCAACACTTAAAGGAGTTGCAGTCTTCAGTAGGATGTGCGATCCTCTGATGATATAAGCAGAAGTTAGGGTGTACGTCCGTTTCATCAAAATGTATACCACCAGGAGAATTTTCTCTAAAAGAGGGCAGCCTCATCCCCATCGATATGGCTTTGGCGAATCGTTTCCTTGTCTTGATCCTGCTTTCATTTGCGGCGGATGTACTTTGATCTGGTGGGAGTGTTTCGACCCTTTTGTCCAGTCGCCGACGTTTGGCCTTTTCAAATATGGCCATCTCGCGCTCCCGATCGGCTTTGCTTTTAAGACGGGCTTCGTTCAGGAAGGCATCGATCATCTCGTCTGACGGCCACAGAAGTTCTGGTTCAGGATCTGTCCCCAGCTTCTCTGTGTAAGGAGCTTCTTCGTCATTTATTGACGAGTGAGAGATCACATGGCAGCTTGCCACATAATCTTCAGATTCATCCGACGAGTCTTCTCTATTGTCATCATCTCCGTCCTCAAGGACGTGGCTGAGAAATTCTTGGAGTGTGACTAGGGTCAGCGCCTTCTGATTATATTCTTCCAACGCGTCAATCTGTTTCTGCAAATCCGTGCGCTTGTCGCCAGGCTTCGCGGGCTTCTTGGATTTCTTCTTGTTTTTCTTTGAAGATTTTGACGGCTGGGTTGAGTGCTTGGGCCATCACCACCGATCTTTGGAGTTGGGCGCGGCTTCAGCATCCCTTCAGTGATTTGGGGTTCCAGCGGGTTCTTCCACCTGATCGCCGGGCATGTATGAAGCTCATTCAGCATTCTTTTGGTCTTTGCTAAAAGCACGATTTCCCATGGAGCTTCTTCAATGAAAGAACAAGTTGCCCCCAGTGTGTTTGTCTTCTTAGGGGTGTGAGGCTGTGGCGGGTTCACCTTCCAGTTTTCGGATAACGCGAACTTTCCTTGTTGGTACTGATCTTCGATCCATCCCTTAAAGACGAAGCAATCTTCGATTGGATGGCTTACCGCTTGGTGGTAAGGGCAGTAATTAAGATCGTTGACATCGCCTGGCTGCAACGGACGTTTTGGATTCGGCAGATGGATGAGTCTGTTGCGCACTGCCAGCTCGAACAGTCTCCTTGTTTTATCCTGAGGAAACGAATAAGGACGTCCCAGTCTCTCCTCGAGGGACGGGCGTGGTCGCACATTGTTTTGGCGAACAACCGGCTTTAAGTTGCTCGGCTGTTGCTGAGTATTGGCAACGAAGGTTGCTTTCCCTTTGCCTTTTTCATTCCAAGGATCCGTCTTTGAATAAGATGGTGTGTGACTCATCTGATCCATTTGGGCCAACTTATCAATTAAATCCTGGAACGTGGTCGGTTTGAAGAACATCATGAATTGCGAGATGGTCGCTTGCAGCTCCAGGGTACCCACAAACATGCCTACTGCAGGAGCCTCTTCTATGCGTTGTTCGCATTTCGACCATAGGTTCCGCCATCGTGTTGCGTATTGGACCCACGTTTCGCCCGGCCTTATCCTGGCATTAATCAGTGCTGTTATTGGGGTGCGTTCACTAGCGCTCGCGAATCTTTGTGTAAACAGCAGCTCCATCTCCGCAAATGTTTTAACAGAGTCGTTAGGTAGCTCCGAATACCATTCAAAGGCTGTTTCTGTTAAGCTGCCGACGAATTGGCGAAGCAACAGTTTGTCGTCGCCTCCCGTGTTGCCGCATAAGGCCCTGAATTGAGCGACATGCTGATGGGGATTCCCTGTCCCTTTATATACGTGAAACTTAGGGATCGTATATCCCGACGGGTAACTGATTTGGTCATACCAGCCCGGATAGGGCCGTCCGGTTCTAACAATTTGGTCAGCCGCTTCACTGGCTTGATGAGCTCGTATTTGCTGAGCTATATATTCCTCCAGGGCAGCTTTGGAAATTGTCTCCTCCTTGGCTGTTGACAGAGCCGGTGGAGGATTCGATGTATCTCCTTTGTCATCTTCAAGGACAATCGGAGGATCTTCAGCAGGAGGATCTTGCTGGATCATCATCCCTACCATATCTTGGAAGAGAAGCGCCATTTGTTTTATGTTAGCCGCTTGCTCTGCGGCTTCTTTGCCCTTCTTTTCGAGAACTCTGTGTAGGTAGTCAGCGTCAGTTTCTTGTTCATGACGCTGCTCTGATGATGCCTCCGAGCTTTCTTTTGGCCCGGTAAGTGCGGCCATTGCAGTCATCATCTCTTGAAGCTTCTGTTGCTGCTCCTGGGCTTTCGTCACGGATCGGGTGAGCGGTCGGTGACCCGTCGAAGCACGACTTTCCTCCTTTCCAGAATCCATATAAACAGTGTGCACCACCACGCCCCCAGACTTGGGGCGTTTAGATTCAGCTTTTTTACGGTTCGCCATGTTCACAGGGGCTTTTTGCGGCCTTTTCTTTTGAGTGATTGACGTTGAGGGAGCCGTTGTAGTAGGCACCCATCCAGCTATTGCTTTTTCCGGCTTGACAGAGTAATTCTTCTCCTGCCGAACCTTCATCTTTTTCTGTCGGCGGAGATGGTCTTGATCAATCACCGACACCTGGACCTGTCGCCAGACCTTGTAAATTTTAGAGGACAGCTGTTGAGGGGGCTGCTCTAGCTTCTTCTCTGGAGTATTCTTCACAGGTGAAGGAGTTCGCTTCAGCACCGCAGTAGGAGAGTTTCTGCGCACCGTGTTCAGCAATTCAAAGCTGTTCCCGGTTGGAACAGTAGCATCGATCCCTACCATTGGAGCTGGTGGAGTAAATCCAGAGGGGGAGTTGCCCCCAGCCTTCCTTACTCGACGCCAGTGGCGACGTCGAGCGTGTCGTGCGGATGGAGTTGTTTCGGCCGTAGGGGCGACTTCGTCATGCCCCCTGCTTTAAGGAGAGACCGTTGTTGGTGCTAGCCTGTCGAAGACTGACACCCGTTGAGAAGCAATGTCTAATCTGTCAAAGACATACCTCTGGGCAGGGGAAGCAGCTTTGAGGACCTCGCCTGGAGCAGCAACAGGAATGGCCAGCCTTGTAAAAATTGACTTCTTGGAAGGAGGAGCCTTTCCGATAATTTTTTCCGCTTGAGCCGGGATGGCTATCCGCTTTGGGATGGCAGCTTCGGGTATCACGGGCCTATAGACGTTCTGGCCCAGTCTATTAAAAACTGAGGTATTGAAGTTGGGCGACCCGTTGAGAGGGGCCGCGGCAGTAGTAAGCCGATCAAAGACCGACTTCTTTGGGGCTTCTTGCAACGTCATTGTGGCATTGAAGCTCAACGGTGGGAGCATGGTCCCGAAGAATAATTCGGCGGTGGCCTGGGTTACCTGCTCCACTGGCATCTTGAAAAAGGAGGCCGCTTAGGGCCCATAAGTCACTCCTCCAGCAAGGACCGAGCGAGGGTTGCAGTTGCAGGCAGTGCAGTTTGAAGCCATTGATCTTCTGTTTTCTGCACGGAGCAAGACACCAAATCTTAGTTCCTCGAATCCACAGGCAACCACAGCAAACCGCGATTCGTTCGCGAACACGACACACGAAGTGTGGAGTGGAAAGAGGAAGAGGTCCCACCGGGCGTGCCAGAATCTGTTCCCCTCCGAAAGACGGCGCGACATGACGTCTTGCCTGAGATTCGGGGCAGATGCTAATTGGTGCTATCCGTCTACCTCTCCGAAGATGCCAAGTTGATTTATGGCACCATGTATCGAAGGTTTAAACGGATGCGTCCGATGTAGCAGACTTCGTCAGATTCCCCCTCGCTTGAGGGGTTTTTGATTGTGGGGACGCTCTTCCCTGCAGGCGCAAGCCCCTGCAGTTAATTACGCTACCGCATTGCGGTAACAACTTTCTCCTTCTCCAGATGGTCACTTCGTGTCATGTGTGTTTGTTTTATTTGTGGTTGCCCGTGGATTGTATACGGAGACCAATTTATGTCGTCGCCCGTAGGACGTGGACTAGTCCAAATCCGTATTATCTTAGATTTGGGTTTGGGGGTTTGGTTTGAGGATACGTCAGCCAT
Organism: Agapanthus africanus; assembly: GCA_030015575.1. Lineage (NCBI taxonomy): Eukaryota > Viridiplantae > Streptophyta > Magnoliopsida > Asparagales > Amaryllidaceae > Agapanthus > Agapanthus africanus. The sequence continues at coordinate 11,508,593 of CM057348.1, read as the reverse complement.
ACTTGAGGCTAAGATCAACTCAAACGTTTGTTAAGGATACGTTAGTCTAACTTTGAGACTAAGATCAACTTAACGGGATCGTTTAGATCCGACAAAGGTGCGTTTTAGGCTCCATTGTTCCAGTTTAGGGACATAGTGGTCCATCGTATGTATGACCGTCGGGACCCGTCACCTCTCTGACGACGTTGAGGGATTACAACGACGGATGTCAGAGGAGTTCAGAGATGTACCCTCGAGCCAGAGTTAATTGGGGGGATTCATAGTCCAGTCTGCTTGAAGGTTTAAGGATACGTTAGCCATCTTTAAGGCTAAGATCAACTTAAACAGGATCGTTTAGATCCGACAAAAGAGCATTTGGGGCTCTATTGTTCTAGTTTAGGGATATGGTGGTCCAATACCAGTTTAGGGACATGGTGGTCCAATACCAGTTTAAGGACATAGTGGTCCATTGCCAGTTTAGGGACATGGTGGTCCATTGGTAGTTTAAGGACGCATAAGTCCATGGGTTTAAGGACCCCACAGTCCATATGGGTGTGTTTAAGGACGCATTAGTCCGTTAGTTTAAGGACGCATAAGTCCGCGGGTTTAAGGACCCCACAGTCCGTATCTTGGTTTAAGGACGCATAAGTCCATGAGTTTAAGGACCCCACAGTCCGTGTTGATGTGTGGTTGTCGGGACCCGTCACCTCTCTGAAGACGTTGAAGGATTACAACGACAAATATCAGAGGAGTTCAGAGATGTACCCTAAACCAATGAGTTAGTTGAAATAACAGATGTGCTCGGTTCAAGATGATTTGAGGACTTATGGCCAGTTTGGGCTAAGTCCAATTATGTTTGAAATATTGGCCCTCTGTTGGTCCATTGAAGGAGAGGCTTTGCCTCTAGAAACTTATCCAATTGGGCTAAAGCTAGTGTTAAACACTAGAGGCCAACAGTGTTGAACACTGGGAATAAGATTAGCAAGTTAGTGTTAAACACTAAAAGATAATCAGTGTTAAACACTGGGAACAGAGTTTTCAAATTAGTGTTAAAAATTAAGCAAATCAGTGTTAAACACTGCCAATAGAGTTTTCCAAATTAGTGTTAAACACTAAGAAAATCGGTGTTAAACACTGAGGACAAAGTCTTCAGATTAGTGTTAACCAATAAGGAGAGAGGGGTCACGTGTTGACACGTGAGAGCACCCTGATTCCCTTTATTTTATTCTGCAGATCAATGTTTAACTCTTTAATTCTGGCGGCCATCACGTGTGAGCACGTGATGAAGGGCCCCGCTCTGGTCTGTTAGAATGCTCATTAGGGGTCACGTGGTGACACGTGAGGGCGCCCTAAATGTGGAGCCAGATCTCTTTTTGGTTTATCCTCAAATCTGCGAATAAGTGTTAAACACTTTTGTTTTTATTTTAGAGCATCACGTGTTGGCACGTGATGGAGGCCTACGCATCGATAATTACAGCACTTGCTGAGGGGTCACGTGGGGACACGTGAGAGCGCCCAAAGCTTCTTTTCTTTTGTTTTTTCTTTCTGCGTTTTGGGAGTCACGTGGGAGCACGTGAGGTGATACTTCAAAGTTCTTTGCAGGGGATCTTTTCAAGGGTCACGTGGGGCACGTGACCTTTGTCTTTTCATGCACAGAGATCTTTTAAGTCTCCTTATCTTTAAGAATTAAATTCTTATTTAGGGTAAAACCCTAATTTTTGTTCTGGAGGAATTAAATTCCTATTTTGAAAGAATTAAATTCTTATTTAGGGTAAAACCCTAGTTTTGTTTTAGGAGAATTAAATTCTCAGAACTCAATTCCCCTTCTAAGTTTAGGATCTGTATGGCAGGATCTCGACCCGATGAGAATTCAATTCTCAACTTATGGGGAGATGTGCTCTGTGCAGATCTTCAACCAGAAGAAGAACTAAGTTCTTTTCTTTAAATAAGAGTTAAACTCTTTTGAGAATTAAATTCTCTTTTGAATCTTCTCTTTTCTTACCTAGTGTTTTTCTTTTGTAGAGAATTAAATTCTTCTCTCTCTGTTTCTTCTTCTCTTGAGAATTAATTCTCCTCCCTCTGTTTTTCTCTCCAAAAAAGTAGATCCCCCTCTCTTCTCTTCTTGGCTCCTATTTATAGGAGAAGGCAGAGAATCAATTTGTTTAGCAAATCTCTCATTGAGAGATTTGATTTGTATGTTGAGAGATTTGATTTATATTTATCATTAATCTGGGCCTTTAGATCATTCAGTGAATTTTATTCACCGTGGATTTTAAATCCAAAAGATATTCTATTTGTTATCCTGGTGAGATTTTCAGGGAAATCTTTCCTTGTCCAAGGTTTTTCCGTAAATTGGTGATTTTTAATCACCCTTGGATTTTTAATCCAACGGTTCCCCATGACCCTTTTCCATTTGGAAAGATTCAGAAACTTTTAGAATTTAATTCTATTAAATTATAATGCTTTTAAAGCCAGTCACGTGCTGGCACGTGACCTTTGGTCACGTGTGAGCACGTGACCCCCAATTGGGTTCCTTTCTCAGCCGCTTATTTATGTTTCAGTTTTAACCATCACGTGTCAACACGTGACCATTGGTCACGTGTAAGCACGTGATACCTCGTTGAGGTATTCTCTGACTTTTAGAATTAAATTATATTCATTATTTTAGAGGCTTTAAAAGCCCATCACGTGTCTGCACGTGACCCATGGTCACGTGTGAGCACGTGATGCCCCATTGGGGTCTTTTCTGAGTTTTTATTGTATCTTTTAACTGCTCCAGCGGGTTCTTAAAAGCCCATCACGTGTGGACACGTAATTCCTCATAACTTTTGATCCCGGATGAATTACGAGGCCCATAATATATCAAATCGAAGGGTTTTTCGAGCCGCTTTCGATACCATCAGAATTTATCTGTTTCTCATTCGGGAGTTTGTCAAAAAACAGCCCGGAAGATACTGGTTCCCATTTTCTTAAGCGTATCGCCGCCATTTGATACCTTGGGCTCTTTTGCGCAGAAATTTTTGGCGGGAACAACTGGCATTTACATTCCTTCTATACTGTGTTGACATTCGTGACATATCGTTCTACTACTTTACTGTTCCGCTGCATCGATTACTGTACATTCATATTCATGCTGTCATTGATTTACTGTTATTCATATCTATTACTATTGTTAGAACTGCCACTTGATTTTATATATATTATATTGCTATTGTGTCGCTCTGACGACCTGAGTATGCATGCTCAGTGTGAGGAGAAGATTTAGCCTGGACCAGTGCATCACAAACTTCTTGACTTGCCATTCCGAGTCACATTCGTTTGTTCCACTTCAGGTCAGTCTTTACATTGTTCCTTTCAGTCACTGCATTTCTCATTACCTGCGCATCATTTACTGTTTACCATGAAAAACTAGAAGCCGAAATGTGACTACGGCAGGACATTTGCTTGACCGTAGGAGCATGGCTGGCCTTGTCTACCCCTCATATTCCATATTTTGGGAAGCGGGGCGTGACATGGTTTAGTTGGTATCAGAGCCCAGGTTTTGCATCGATTGGGATTGCAGTTTTCCGTGTATAGCTTGTCAATCTAAGACATTCCTCGGTCTAGGTTGTAAACATGTCATTCTTGATCCATATTCACACCGTGTGTTCAGCTATCCTTTCGCTAGGGTTTCAAGTAACTTGGCAAAGTTTCGTGGTTGTAATTGTGAACTACATCACGATTACACTACCATACTCTGTTTAAGTGACTTGGAATCGTACGGTTGATTCCCCACTTATAATAAATTCAGCACCTCTGATTCTTGAATCTTTGTCCTATCCATATTATATCTTGATTCGAATAGCTTGTGACTTATATCATTCTCAAAATTTTTGTTTCAGGATCATGTCTTCCAACGACTCTTCATCTATATCCGCTCCCCAGAATCAGACCGTTGAGATTCTGAGTGTACTGCAAGGTTTGAAAGAAGCCCAGGAGCGAACAAACGACTTGTTAGCTGAAGGACTGAGAAGGCAGGTGAATCAGGCACCGGCGGGAGTCTCCAATCATAGAGGGATCCCTATTAGACGAGGAAAAGAGAAGAAGATGAAGCGCCCATTTGTTCCCCCGGGACAGAAGCAGCATAAAACCCAAAGTTGTGGGTACTGTATGAGACCAGGACATCTTCAGAGAGATTGCCGCCGCGCCCAAGGGAAAAGTCTGATTTGTGGATCCAGCGAACATCTCATCAACGGTTGCCCAGAAAGGAAAGAACTACAAGGAGGAAACTCGTCCACTCTTCCCACTTCTGCCAAGTGAGGATTATCGCGTAGCTCGAACTTCGACGATAAGGCAGACCTAACGCAGGATTCAACTCACGCGACGAGAATGCAACGTTATAGTAGTCGAGGAAGAATTTTTCATGTTATCTACTTTCAGTAATAATGTTGTTATCTTTTTATGAATATTTCTTTCCGTTTGAAATCTTGTATCCACTGAACTTTTGATTAAATGCAATAAAATTTGAATCATAATATATGTATCATTCTCATGCTTTCTCTATATCAAATTCTATTCATTATCACAGTATTTTAAATTCTAATCTTTCAATTCCTGCAACCGCATATTTTCCTATATTTCGTACCTGCCGCCATCATCCCCGAGCCCCCTCACCTGCACCCCCTCACCAGAACCCATCGCATCTCCGCTCGACACCGCGACCACCATAGCTCCACCCCTGCAACCATCACCGGCCATCTTGCAACTCTCGCCGGCGATCCTCTCGTCGTCGTCGCCCTGAAACCTACGCTGTCACCTCATCATAATTGTCGTTGTCGTCATCGTCATCTCTCCCTCACTCTCTCTCCCTCTCTGCTTACACTCTATCTCCCTCTCACTCTGTTCCCTCACTCCCTCTCTTTCTCACTCTCTGCACTCTCTCAGTCTTCTCTCTCTCTAACACTCAGCCCTCTCTCAGTTTACCTCTCTCTCAGTTTCCCTCTCTCTCTCTAACTCTCTCTCTCTCTCTCTCAGTACTCCATCTCTTTCTCTCTCACTCTCCCATCAACCGGCGGATACCACAAATTTCCAAAACCAAGCCGTGCCAACCAGTTCAAGCCGAGGCCAAATCTTGACGTTACCGCTCGCGCGTGTGTCATTGACGTACCGCACGTGTGTCGTGTCGCTGCCGTGTGCCCCAACGTCTCCAGGCAAGTCCTCACTTGCTACATGCTATTTATTATTAGTTTACAAATTATAATCGTATATATATATCCCATGTTTTGCCTTATGTTAAATATTGCAACAAAACTGTTCGATACTTGTCCTCTTAGAAAATCATTATCAAATTTGGCGGAACTGGATATATTGCATTGGCCCTTGTAGAGATGGATAACGTGTGCAAATTTCGCTGGAAAATATGACCGTTAACGACTAAAACAACTACCCCCAAGTTTAACCGTAAAACTGGAATTTTATTGTACCTGAAAACCATTAAATCCACCATAAATCATATACATACTAGAATGGTGCGTTCGAGAGCTCAAATCGAAGCCGACTCGACGAACTTTAACCCTTTACTGGTTTCCTGGTATTCCTGTACTTAAATTGGGATGATAATTGGATCGGAGTGCGACTCTGGACTGCAGTCCAGAGCGACTCAAATTGTTGCTTGCTGTTCCGTAATGGGTACCACAGGATTTCCTTAACTCGTAGGATACGGAACTCTGCTGTTTGTTATAGGGGAATCTGTTATCTAGGCAACACCATTGATTTCATTCTGTTCCGTTATCGTTTGATATTTAATCTGTAACTTAATAGATCGGGACGCATAACAGTCCCAACAGAATCAGAACTGACATATGGGTATTAAATAGTGTATATCTCCTGACGTACAGGCGCGATCGAAGATCCGTCTGTTGCGTTGAAAACCTTACTGAAAACCCTAGATTTCATCCAACTGTAGTGTCGCTAAAATATGATCCCAACTGGGATCAAAATGCGTTGCGAAACGGATTTCTGATTCTGAAATTGGATTTCCAGCCGCGAGCGCTTAAAATGAAATGGTTATAACTATTGATCCTGGAACCCGATTGGCTTGAAAATAAATTGGATGGATGGACAACTGAACATACTAACTACTACCTGTTTATCGTTTCGCTAAATTATATACGTACGTTTCATGATAAATCGTGCAAGTGATAGAATACTGTTTTTTTATGACACCTTAATCGTGCTTCATATACTATTTACGTATCATATCATACTCATATCATTGCAGTGATAACCTAGTGACATCGTGCATTTACCCAGTGTTAGATTCTAGTGATGATTGTGGCAAGTACGTCAGTGTTCGTGTATCCGTGAATAAGTGAAAGTGATATGTACTTGTACACAATCAGTGACCCTATTATTTTATTGCATTGTCGACGTCTGTGGGATGCGTGTACGTGTGACTATAAGTGGTATGGGACACTTATGGAAGCACTTGCACGGGTGTCACAGGTAAGGCATCCGACACTGCCATTTATCTTAGGTATTAGTCGGGACGTGCTTGATGGAGGTCCTGCCTCCAGTTCCCGCGCAGACTTGTCACGGACCGATTAGTGTTTAGGGTTATGGTTAGCGTTTGATGTAGGCCACGGGGTGTGGGGTAATTTAAGTGTGAATTCAACAGAATCTCGGGAGTCCCATGCCGGCTTATATATTTAGGGAGTTATATGGAGATTTACAGGGTATGTGATATACACCGTGATATACATGTTACATGTTGGGCCCGTGGTCCCTTGCACTTGGGTTCTACCCTTGGGTGGAGGACACTCGCGAGTGGTTGACTCTCACACTTGGACTGACGATAGGCTGAGTGACCTGTACAGTGAGACTTAGAGACTGATAGGGATACTGGCATTTACATTCCTTCTATACTGTGTTGACATTCGTGACATATCGTTCTACTACTTTACTGTTCCGCTGCATCGATTACTGTACATTCATATTCATGCTGTCATTGATTTACTGTTATTCATATCTATTACTACTGTTAGAACTGCCACTTGATTTTATATATATTATATTGCTATTGTGTCGCTCTGACGACCTGAGTATGCATGCTCAGTGTGAGGAGAAGATTTAGCCTGGACCAGTGCATCACAGACTTCTTGACTTGCCATTCCGAGTCACATTCGTTTGTTCCACTTCAGGTCAGTCTTTACATTGTTCCTTTCAGTCACTGCATTTCTCATTACCTGCGCATCATTTACTGTTTACCATGAAAAACTAGAAGCCGAAGTGTGACTACGGCAGGACATTTGCTTGACCGTAGGAGCATGGCTGGCCTTGTCTACCCCTCGTATTCCGTATTTTGGGAAGCGGGGCGTGACACCAAGTCTGGCAGCAACCACGAGAAGATTTCAAAGATACAAAGGTTCCAGAGAAGTACACATGTCACAACTACATAACTCCTGAAATTTGATGAAGGGAGGAGATCTAATGGCCGTGGATCCGCGGCCATACCCCCTCTTGGGCCGCGGATCCGCGGCAGGATATTGGAGATAGAAGTTGCTATTTTTTGGGATGAATCTCTTCTATATTTTACCAACTTTTGAAGCAAATGATTCTGGCTTTGCACTATAAAAAGGGACCGAGAGCCTCTTGGAAAATTCATCAAGCCGGAGAGATCACGAAGCCCCTGACGCTCACGCATCCAGGCTGATCATCAACTGTTCGACTACCTCCTTAGGAAAGATCGAGAAGCAACTAGTTTTGTAATCATTTTCTACGGAATAAAATGTAGATTGTTCAAGTTGATTAATAAAGGTAGTTATTTTATTTAATTCTTTTGCATTTTACATTATGTTTTTCCTCTCTATCTTTTCATCTTCTTCTCCCAATATGCGCGAGTAATTCTCCGCTTGTTAGGGTTCGTAGGATTAGGGTAGGCTAATGGATGATGAAAATAATTAAACCCTTTTTAAGTCCTATAAAGTTTAGGAACTTTATCAAAAGAATCATTAACATCCTAATCGGGCGCGCTAGCAATTCTTTGCTAGTTCCTGTTGCGCCACGGCAGCGCCCCGGCCTCGTACTCGAGGCCAAAATGCGGAATAAAAATTTTCCCTTGCTCGGAAACCGGCGCTACCGCGGACAATTACCCGGATCGAAACCATTAACCTATACTAGCTAACTAGAGATGGGGTGAGAAGTATACCGAGCGATCCGTGTCCTTCGGTCTTCGTCTCCACTCCGATCTCCCGCGGAATCTCCGTCACCTCCTCGCTCGTCGGAAAGGGCACCACGTAGCCGGAATCTTTTACGGGCTCCCGCCTCTTGACCGAGGCAACTCGGGCGCGAAGTTGGCAAGCCGACGCGTCCAAGACTTGCTGTAGAATAGTGTAGTGTAGAATACGCTTTGTCTCAATGGGGTTAAGTTGCCTTGATGGAGGAAAAAGGCTAAGGAAAAATGGTGCTTTCATTTTTCCCCAAAACTAGAAGAAGGAGATGAAGAAATTTGTGCTCTCTCAAAAATGGAAATTTCTCTCCTCATTTTCTAAAGTGGCCGGCCATTCTTTTTCTAAGGAAATGGTGGAGGGCAAGAACAAAACATGAAGGGAGGTGAGTGTAGGATCAAGGTGGAGGTAACCATATCCAAACATTATCATCACAAAACTCACATCAACACTCATCTCATATCAAATCAATCTTTATGCAAGAAATGATTATAGAAAAGAAAGGAATAAAAAGATGCTCTCATCTTTACAAATAAACCCTCCACAAAACGTAATTTGCAAAACTGCAAATTACCCCCTCCATCGGAAAAGTCCGGCCGGGAAAGAACAAAGGAAAACCGGCCGGAACGGAATGCAAACTGGCAACTCCAGAAAACTGGTCCCGTAATAAATTACAGGAAAACCCCGATACTGTGCATACACACCCGCATCTGTATTCCGACCGGATACAAATGCAATGAGACAAAATCTACACTGTACTAAACTAGGACCGGCTTAAACCAAAGCCGGCTAGTAAAATCCGTTCGATCCTCATCCGCGCAATACCGCACGTATCAGATCAAACCCTGCCATATAACTATACGGCCACTAGTACAAAACTGTCCGATCCTGATCCGTGCAATACCGCACGTATCTGATCGGACCCTGCCATATCTCCATACGGCCTCTACAGCGTTTCGCCCGAAACTTGAGTAACTGTAACTGTGGTGGACTCTAAAGACTCGTCAATACTATGGCTGTGGATTTAACCACTGGCACGTCAGAGGTATAAGCCAATACGTGACGGGCCACCAGCTATTGACCAAATGGGACGTCGATGAGAAAGCTCACCCCGACACCCAACTGAGCCTGTCAGTGACAATATCCGTACAGTCCGGTCCGTTCGTCTATGAGTATCGCATGGCGGGCCTAGGGGGTTGGTGAAAGTCAGACCCCCAAAAGCGGTACAAGTCGTGTCGGAGCGTAGCCCAGAACGCCCTGAGATACTACTGGAATACCTACCAGTAAATCTCCTGCCTCGGCCGAGGGCTTTGCGTAATGGCTCTCCTAGACACAGCGCGACCTCACCCCCAATACCGGGAGAGACGAACCCCTGCAGATCCGCTCACTGCCTCCATGTGGCTCGGGACTGTACCCAACTAAAACCTGTTTGCACGACTCCTTTGAGCCGTGGTAGGGTAGTAATCAAAGCACAGTGGGAACTCACACGAGACAAATGACGATCTCAGGTCGATGAACTAACCTGTACACATGTCACCAGGGAACTGCTATCTGACATCTGGTATAAGACCAACTAGCAGGTTCCCGGCGAGTCCTGTCCGGTGTACTCATAACCCAATGAGCACCTGTATACATCTTAGGTGAACCAACTGACACCAGTGGCTTGTGAGACCGGCCACCGCCCCTCGTCGGGGTCTCGACTGTATACACTAGTCTACTAACGGAGTATCGATGCCCTGTCTCGAAACTCCTACGACTAGGGACCTTTTAAGGATGTGCTTATAGACCACCAGCTCCCACGTATATGATCGCCATCATACTGCTGGTAGTCAAGCAAGAATCCTAGGGGCTCTATCAACGTGTAATAGCGACATGTCAGGTCACCTAAAGCAGTACACGATGATAAAGATAAACCAGATAGCATACTATCATCTCGAGTAAGACTGTCCTACCGGGATAGGTCCTCCCTCAATCATTGCAATCACGTGCCTGTGATCCAATAATTGACTCTGAGGGCACTAACTCCAACAATCTCCCACTTGCACTCAAGGCTAATTATTGCGATGTCGCATACTCACAGCCCGTGTGATACCGAACACCCAACTCCTCTACTATTCAGTCTCACAAAACCTGTTTGCGAAACTATTGCGTTCGAGGAATAGCCTCAGTGAGTGGATCCGCAGTGATGTTTCTTTCTGTGTCTCTCTATATCTCATGTTCGCGGAGAAAACCATCTCCCGAAATGAGCAATACCTGTCTTAGAATATCTGGATGTCTGATGGGACCTAGCTCATAAATGAACTCCAAATCCAAACTTCTTAGACTGTATCAACAACTGAACTTAATCAGTATCCTGCGCCATGCCTCCCTCAGTATTGCCTTGGACCACCTGTCCAAAATACTGCCCCTCGTCAGAAGGAAAATCTATAACTCTGACAACCTGCTTGTCGTCCATGTCACCTTGGAAGCCCGGAGTGATAACCGTCTCCTAAAGGAGGCAGCCGTTATCATATCCCTAGAACATTCACTTATGTTCTAAAACTGCTTCCGACTGGTTTTCCAGGATTGGATTAATATCAACTTATTGCATCTAGTGCAAGAACAACATCTGGTGTGGTATTTGACATCTCATGATTGACTCAAATGCCTAAGCAAGTGATCTGCCAATCATGCACATCCTCTCCCCTTTAGTCTGTAAGACACCTTTAGAGATGGTGACTCCATTATCTGCAGGTATACTACCATGCCAGGAGTCGTCCATTCTAAATACTCATAGAATGCTGTCAAAATACCCTGATTGGGAAACCACCCAAATCTAGATCTAAAACCATAGATCTAGTAACCAGTATGTCTGATATAATGTCCAAGTCCCATGTGGAGAAAACACTGTGTGACGACCAAAGTATAACCGATCGTAGTATAGGAATATCACTTCCTACTACCTTCTCAACAGATCCATCCCCTATTCTGATGACGTCAAACCCATGACTGTCACATCAGAAACAGATGATCTATCTCCGCTACATCTGCTTTAGTCTATAAATAGACATAAGCCTGATGTCCACCAATGCTTCCGCTGCTCCAACTGACTACGACAACCCTCTGGTGGAGTCATATAGACGCGCACTTCTAAAGCTAGTTTAGAACGACGCTATACTCATCCTCTCACCGGGTCTCGCAGCCTGGAACAACAGCAATGGCAAGTGTGGGTAAACAAGAACTTCCCTGTCACCGTCTTTGAGGCTACCGGAGTACCTCTCGGGTGCCTGAAGTTACCCACCGTATCTGCGGAGTGGCCAATGGAATGTCAGTCCAGATTGAATCTTTAGGTTCCTTATCAAATCTTCAGTAATCGTTTGTGGTTCTGGAATCACTTCCAGTTCTACCATACTCCCACTACTTTTTCTGAAAAATCCAATTTTTATTAAAACTGTGGCGAGTCTAGAACAATATTTCTATTGATCTGTCAGATGGTAGAAAATCAACCCTCGTCATAGCCTGGGTCAACCCACAAACAGCCATTACAGAAACGTGTCTTGAGTTATCCGGAGTCTGGTTTTAAGCATAAGCCGGACAACTCCCCGTACCTTAACATCGTTAAGATATGAACTGTTCTATATCCAATATAGAAACAGAGGCACTGATTCAATTGAACCAGATTCAAATCATGCAGCTGTCTCCAGTGCATGTCAACTAAATGGAAGGAGGCCGATCAGCGTTACTCAACTTAGGAATGCTTCCAATTATGAGTAACCTGAAAAAGAAGCAATTTCTCTTTATCATTACTATCAACTGAATACCATACGCAAGTATCTACATCTTCGATCACTTTGAAGAATCCCGATACTTGGTATACCTGGTTCTCTACTTTATTCAAATACCTATAACTCTTCAAAACTTAGACCCTGTGTTTCCATGAAACACATGTCTAAGAACTAGAGAAGTTAAAAGTAAACAGAATATAGTATGAGAACCAACCCCTCTGTCCTAATGGACACTGGACAGCATACAATACTCTGTATAAGTCCGCTGAGTCTAACAACTCTTTCACTGTGTGTCGTAGGTTGAAAACTGTACTTATGGTTAAGAAGAATTACACCGCTGTTTAATGCTCCTTACCTAACCATCCACTGATATAGGTAAATGTCATCGACATAATATCAAAAGGCATATCTCACTCTATGAAAATAGACGTACAGATATATCAATTTGAAATTGGTGCACAACAGCGGATATTCAAAACCAAATATTTGCCGACCGGCAAACAACCCAGGTGACTTCCTCAAATATCACCGATTACAACGAATCCCGATATAATGAGGATGATCACCCAATTCCCAATAACTTACTCCCACTCATCATCTGTAAAACCATACAGATGTGAGAATCATACTTGGTAAATACATACCCTGGAGTAAGTGTCTAATCGGGAAATCGGTTTTCTTTTAACAGTACACAGTGAAACTGAAACATTGTAATGTTTCAATGGGGTATCCTGGTATTCCTAGTAATGCCTCTACCATTATCCAGATTCACAACTGTAACCGTATAATTCTTTGCCACCTCACCAAATCCCTTTATTTGTCTTTAGTCATTACCTTCTGCACACCCCTTTAGGCCAATTGGTTTTCTTCCTTCCCTACCGTTCGGCACCAGCCTATGGTTTGGAAGAAGACTATCCAATAAGCATAAAAGGTGTACTGTCCTAATCCTAGGAGCACTCGCAAAGCGAGAAGGTGAAGATAAAAGACACCTGAATGTACTTTATTCCTATTTCTCCTGAACCAGGATCCATCCCCGAACTGGAACAAGTTCCTTTCGAGTTCGTATATAACCATACGATGGATTATCCAATAAAATGGGATCTTCGTAGTGATACGGAGTGTCCTGGAGAAATACAAAGGTGATTTAGGATTGGCGAAGAAATACTTGGTTTGGTCGTGAATAGCAGTCGCAACTTACTTTGCCCTCCTACTAATCCCTTGCTTTGTCTTAACCTTAATACCTTCTGCACACCGTTTAGGCTAATTGGTTTTCTTCATTCCCCACCGTTCGGCACCAGCCTAAGGTTTGGAAGAAGACTGTCCAATCTGCGTAATAGGTGTACTACTCCTAAGCCAAGGAGTACTCGCAACCTGAGAGAAGGTGAAAAGAAAAGACAACTGAATAATCCTATTCGTTTTCTCCAGAACCAGAAACCATCCTCGAAGTCCTTCGAGTTCGTATATAACCATACGATGGTTTTGTCCAATGGAAGTGGACGTTCGCAGTAATACGGGGTGTCCTGGAGAAAAGGGTAAAAGTAGGAGTGGCAATGAGGTCTGCAACTCTGACAATCCAAAAGCCAGTGTTAAGAAGGTTCGGTCAACTTGGTCACTGAGTCATAGTCCAGGGTCGGGTCAATGGTCGCTGCCAGAGAGAGAGAAAAGAAACACTCAGCGTGCACTCTAACCTAGATCAGAATGGTTACCACTTTATCTAATCAGGAAACCTCCCACTGTACCTCAAATTCTCCTCCAAACCTAAAAGAAGAATTAGTCGGGATCACCCGAGGAGTAAACTAACTCATCAGTGGGAATCGGGATCCAACTATCATCGCATGATAACCTGACGGAATCCACTCAAGTCACCACACTCCAGAAGGTATGCGCATGCCTGGCAAGTTTCAGTTCTTTTGAAACTCCCGATGTAGTCTTTTACCCCAAGCGGTTTATGACCTTGACTAGGTCAACAAACCATAAACCGCCAGTCAAGTTCAACCCGTCATTATTCTGGATTGCATTAAACCCACCCGTACGTGCCCTTGACTAGGTCAACAAGGCCGCACGACTGTCCTAACCAATCCCACTTATGCAACAAACAAGTACCACTTAGCTACCGAACACTACGTCTTGACTAGGTCAACAAACGCAGCACGAATACCAAATAATACCTGTAGGAAATGACGGAGGGCTACGGCTGGTTTTTGGCGAAAAACCTTTAACGTAATGAACTTGATATCGTTGAAGGAACTGCATAGTTTTTATAAAAATATAGTGACGAAAGCCTTTGCTAAAGAGGTCACTCCCGGTGAAGGGATCTCGGCTCTTTCCCCGTAGAATGAGGTGCAGGATATTCCAACTGAATACCACGATGCAAAGCAAAAGTAATCGGCTATAGTGAAGTTAATGCCCTGACGCAAACTTCTGTCCAAGGGGTCACTCCCGGTGAAGGGATCTCGGCCCTTGCCTCGTCGACTGAGGAGCAGGATATTCCAGATGAATACCACGATGCAAAACAAAAGTGAACGTCCTTGCAATAACAGCTTTTTTTTGAAAAAGTGTTCCAACAACATCAGAATAGGTTTGTTTAAACTTGCATTGATCCGAATCAATGCAGTCCCATCAATTGATCACACCACAAAGAACGAAAATATACTGACGTACGTATATGCCATCCGCATTCGCCACTGGGTCCCGTCATCACCCGTTAGGTTAGCTAACTAACGGCAGAGCGGGGACTGGACTAGCGCGGATGTAAAACATATACAACATCTACTAATATATATACCAATATATAGTATTTCGCTCAAGGCGTGAATAAAATGCAACATCACATAAATGTACAGCATCACAGAACAATACAGATATCTGGAAACTCCGGGTTTCACAGAGCCGCTGCTGAAACCCGACGTTCCCCTGGTCGTGTGGATAGCCTGTGCAATGAAAAACCTAGACCCCTACGGGCGCGGCAAGTCACCCGCCAAAACCTGAAGCGAGGCAGCCCCCTTCAGCTCCGTGAATGGACCACCCAGCACTCCACGGAATCCGGCAACTTGGGCACCCCTCCTGGGTCAACCTATACCCCCTACGAGTGCGGCGAATAGCCCGCCAATCCTGGACTGAAGCCCCCTCCGTCTCAATGCCCTGAGATGCGGGCCCGTTGCCCTCCAGAACCCGGCTATCCGTGCACCCCACCGCGGGGCAACCCTAGTACAGAAAGTAAAATATACATACACCGGGTACATCGACCGCAACCAGGTCGTGCCCCAAAAGAATAATACAAACTGGCAGTGACGGCAGTCCACATGTCGGACGCTCGTCCCGCAATATCAAATGTACATAAAACAACAAAACTGTACTATATTGCAACCAGGCTATCCCCCACGACCGATCCGCAACACCACAGCATAAACATAGAACATCAACGTGAAAGTCACGTTCGCAAATCCGTCTAACCGGGCTATAGCAGTTAGACCGGATTTACCGATCGAGTGACATTCACGGTCGCAGATATAATGTAAATACTGTGAAATAATGTGTTTAAAATTTTCCGATTGACCAAAAATTAACTAGTGGGCCCCCAACCCTTACTGTAGCAGTTACAGAAAACCTGGGCCCAAATTTAATATCCCAAAAGCCACAAAATAAGCCTAAAAGCCCAGTGTAAAATTTTGACAAGTTGACCACAGTAGACCGCGGCGGAAGCGCGGCCCGAAGGTGCGTTTGGCCGCCCTTCCGCGCTCTACTGTTCGAATTACACTGTCGAAATTCTACAGTGGTCTTATAATGTCTTGTGCAGTAGTTTTCGACAATCTGAAAAATTTTCTGACACCAAAAAATTCCAACAGAAAACTGATGCAAAAGAAAATGTGGTTTTTGGGATTTCGGTCGATTGGAAATGCAAAACACATTAGAACAAGCTAGGTAAGGTTAATGGCGTGGCTCTGATACCATGTTGCGCCACGGCAGCGCCCCGGCCTCGTACTCGAGGCCAAAATGCGGAATAAAAATTTTCCCTTGCTCGGAAACCGGCGCTACCGCGGACAATTACCCGGATCGAAACCATTAACCTATACTAGCTAACTAGAGATGGGGTGAGAAGTATACCGAGCGATCCGTGTCCTTCGGTCTTCGTCTCCACTCCGATCTCCCGCGGAATCTCCGTCACCTCCTCGCTCGTCGGAAAGGGCACCACGTAGCCGGAATCTTTTACGGGCTCCCGCCTCTTGACCGAGGCAACTCGGGCGCGAAGTTGGCAAGCCGACGCGTCCAAGACTTGCTGTAGAATAGTGTAGTGTAGAATACGCTTTGTCTCAATGGGGTTAAGTTGCCTTGATGGAGGAAAAAGGCTAAGGAAAAATGGTGCTTTCATTTTTCCCCAAAACTAGAAGAAGGAGATGAAGAAATTTGTGCTCTCTCAAAAATGGAAATTTCTCTCCTCATTTTCTAAAGTGGCCGGCCATTCTTTTTCTAAGGAAATGGTGGAGGGCAAGAACAAAACATGAAGGGAGGTGAGTGTAGGATCAAGGTGGAGGTAACCATATCCAAACATTATCATCACAAAACTCACATCAACACTCATCTCATATCAAATCAATCTTTATGCAAGAAATGATTATAGAAAAGAAAGGAATAAAAAGATGCTCTCATCTTTACAAATAAACCCTCCACAAAACGTAATTTGCAAAACTGCAAATTACCCCCTCCATCGGAAAAGTCCGGCCGGGAAAGAACAAAGGAAAACCGGCCGGAACGGAATGCAAACTGGCAACTCCAGAAAACTGGTCCCGTAATAAATTACAGGAAAACCCCGATACTGTGCATACACACCCGCATCTGTATTCCGACCGGATACAAATGCAATGAGACAAAATCTACACTGTACTAAACTAGGACCGGCTTAAACCAAAGCCGGCTAGTAAAATCCGTTCGATCCTCATCCGCGCAATACCGCACGTATCAGATCAAACCCTGCCATATAACTATACGGCCACTAGTACAAAACTGTCCGATCCTGATCCGTGCAATACCGCACGTATCTGATCGGACCCTGCCATATCTCCATACGGCCTCTACAGCGTTTCGCCCGAAACTTGAGTAACTGTAACTGTGGTGGACTCTAAAGACTCGTCAATACTATGGCTGTGGATTTAACCACTGGCACGTCAGAGGTATAAGCCAATACGTGACGGGCCACCAGCTATTGACCAAATGGGACGTCGATGAGAAAGCTCACCCCGACACCCAACTGAGCCTGTCAGTGACAATATCCGTACAGTCCGGTCCGTTCGTCTATGAGTATCGCATGGCGGGCCTAGGGGGTTGGTGAAAGTCAGACCCCCAAAAACGGTACAAGTCGTGTCGGAGCGTAGCCCAGAACGCCCTGAGATACTACTGGAATACCTACCAGTAAATCTCCTGCCTCGGCCGAGGGCTTTGCGTAATGGCTCTCCTAGACACAGCGCGACCTCACCCCCAATACCGGGAGAGACGAACCCCTGCAGATCCGCTCACTACCTCCATGTGGCTCGGGACTGTACCCAACTAAAACCTGTTTGCACGACTCCTTTGAGCCGTGGTAGGGTAGTAATCAAAGCACAGTGGGAACTCACACGAGACAAATGACGATCTCAGGTCGATGAACTAACCTGTACACATGTCACCAGGGAACTACTATCTGACATCTGGTATAAGACCAACTAGCAGGTTCCCGGCGAGTCCTGTCCGGTGTACTCATAACCCAATGAGCACCTGTATACATCTTAGGTGAACCAACTGACACCAGTGGCTTGTGAGACCGGCCACCGCCCCTCGTCGGGGTCTCGACTGTATACACTAGTCTACTAACGGAGTATCGATGCCCTGTCTCGAAACTCCTACGACTAGCGACCTTTTAAGGATGTGCTTATAGACCACCAGCTCCCACGTATATGATCACCATCATACTGCTGGTAGTCAAGCAAGAATCCTAGGGGCTCTATCAACGTGTAATAGCGACATGTCAGGTCACCTAAAGCAGTACACGATGATAAAGATAAACCAGATAGCATACTATCATCTCGAGTAAGACTGTCCTACCGGGATAGGTCCTCCCTCAATCATTGCAATCACGTGCCTGTGATCCAATAATTGACTCTGAGGGCACTAACTCCAACAGTTCCGACTGCGATTAGAGATTAGATTAATGATTGTTTTGGTAAAGGCTAGATATGAACGGAGTTCCGTGTTGAGATAAGGGTTAAGAGTGGGATTCCTTTTCCCTCCAGAAACCCTAATCTACACGCATCACCGTCGTTCTAGTTCTAAATCTATTAATGGATAAAAAGGGTAACTTTTAATTAATCGTCCATAACTACTAAATCCTAACGAACCCTACAAACCCTCTTATTATATTATCTACATCTCTAAAATAATCTATATCTATATTTTACATTCTTGTTTAACGTAGATCTAGAAACCATTCCACAAAATTCTTTCTTCCTCCTCTCTTTTTCAACACATCTAAAGTAAGAATAAAAGATTCAACGTTTCCCAGAGGACGACCCGTACGCATCTCGGTCTAGCTACACGCGACACCGTTATTGATTGCGGTTAACTACAAACACTTTTTCGAACCAATCAAAATCGGTCCAGTCTGCTTTAGGGAGGTTTGCGTTCACCTCAGACTCCAGTTGAACTTCGTGCTCGGTCCATGCCTTTACTTCGGCCATGGTCTTAGGCTGCGCCAACGCAAAGGAGCGCAACCACTCTTTGTGCCTAAGACCAGATCTGAGCGCTGTGATGACGGTCTCGTCCCGGTGCTCGGGGACCTCGAGGAGGGCATTGTAGAAGCGAGAGACGTAAGCCTTTAACGTCTCTTTGTCCCCGCTCTTAATCGTGAAGAGGTGGTCGACCGTGCGCTTCTGCCGACGGTTTCCGACGAAGTGGCCTAGGAACTGAGTAGCCAGCTAGTCGAAGGTCGAAATCGAGCGGGGCTCGAGCCCTCGGAACCAGTCCTGACCTGTGCGGACGAGGGTGGCCGGGAAGGCCCTGCACTGGGCGGCGTCAGAGTGGTCCTGGAAGCTCATCCCCGCGGTGAAAGCATCCAAATAGTCCTTCGGGTCGGTTTTCCCGTCGAACAGAGAGACCTTCGGGGGCTTGTTGCGCGAGGAGACGTGGACGGCGAGCAGTTTCTCGGTGAACGGCCTAGTGAGCGAGTCGGCGGCGTACTTAGCCCCGTCGTCCGAGAGGCGACCTTCCCGGCGCATGCCTTCGATCTTCTTCTCGAGGGCGTCGAGTCGGCCGTGGTATCCCGAGGAATCGGAGCCTTGGGATCCCTGGCCTCTGCTGTGGATGACCTGCGTCTTGGAGCGGCCCCGGTCCTCTCGATAAGGTTCCTCAGATCCCCGGGCGAGGTTGCTCTCGAGCCGCTAAGGCGAGCCCCTCCCGTGCGGCCTTATCGAGGGAGAGGGTGTCGATCATGCCTGTGGGCAGGCGAGGTGACCGACATCTCCTCAGGGGGGTAAGGGTCGCGCGGTGGCTCGAGGCGAGGCACTCTGGCGGTGGATCTCGGGGTGGAGCCTTGGGGCGCCCAACGGGCCTCAGGGAGTATCGGCCCATGAGATCTGTGGCCGGGGGTCGCAGCCTGCCGGTGGTCAGCCGCTCCGACGAGGACGGAGCCTTCTAGAGGCGGAGGAGCGACGACCTGGGGCCCAGATCCAGCCGTTTGGACGCGGATGAGCGCCTCCACGAGGGACTGTAGACGATCTATTCGGTTGGCGAGGGCGTTGATGACGGTCGCCGGAGGAGATTCATCCGCGCCTTCGGTGAGGGGGAGGCGGCGGCTGGTATCTGGATCTTCAGGGTAATCGCTTGCCATGTGGATGGAGATCGGAAGGCCAACTTTGTTTTTTTTTTTGTGGAGTTTCCTTTTCCAAAGACGGCGCCAACTGATGGAGGTCCTTTTCGGGTCTCCGTCCGATGTTGTCTTCCGTCGATCTCCCGATGGATCTTGAAGGTGGTCTCCTGTTGCGTGTGGGTCTCAATGGGTTTTGAGGAGATTGGTGGTTTTGAGGAATTTACGCCGAGTACCTGCAAAGAAGTCCCGGGGTAATTTGGTACCACCGAGGACCCTCTGACGATCAAATTAGTACTAGATCCGAGCAGAGTAACGGCTGAGTGGAGTCAAAAATGGCTTACTTGACCCCTCTGTGATGGGGGTTTATATAGTGGCGGTAGCACGCAGCAGCAGCCCCGAAGATCTCGCCGGAAGTTACGCCTCCTGACGTCACGCTTGCGTGAAGAGCGGATCGCCCATTAATGGGGATCGCGATGGCGTGGAACGTGGGATGTTGCTGGCGGAAAATCTGCGCATAGCGAGATTCGCGGAGCGGCGGTTACGCCCGCGCGTGGTGGAGTTGGTCGGTCGGAGGGATCGAGGAGGATTGCCTCAGCTGGAGAGCTCGGAAGCGAGCAAGAAGGCCGAGGAGTCTTGGACCAGTGGCAGCTCGTGACTAGCTGGGAGACCGAAGAGGCCAGTTTTAAAGGGGGGGCTCTGAGGAGAGCCGGCCAGAGCTTGTGGGTCGGGCATACGGCCCACCGGGTCGGCCTCTGTGGGCCCCTTCTTTTTAGTTATGGGACATGTCATCTGCCACGTGTTGCGATCTTGGAGGTTGCCAATATCGAGCATCATCAATTACGATCATATTTTAAATAGCTCTCTGAATTTAGTTATTTAAATAATTATAAAATTGAAGTGAATGAGTTCAGTGATCAATTATCTAAAAGATTGAAAGAATAATTATTATGTAAATATAAACAGTGAATTGGTTAATGAGAAATGTAAGAATATGTGCACTATGCCAACATTCCCCGCTAATTATTATTATAATTGTGATGCTGCACATTATTTTATGTATGTGCGAGCATTATTGGATTTATTTGTGTAAAACAAGGTAATAAACCGTCAATATTGCATACATGTGAACCAGACAAAGAACATTCAGAGATCATTCTTCATGGATTTCATCTTATGCCTAAGTCAATACTCCCAAAGAGGATAGAGTTTTTGGGAGAAAGAGCAATAACCGAAATTGAGTTCGAGTGCTTGTTTGGAGGAAATCCATAGATGGCTCATAGATTGGTTGAAGATTTGTTTGCATCTAAAATATGGTAAAGATCAGGTTCGTTAACTGTTATTTAGTTTTCTTACCATCTTTAGGATGCTCGGGTCATAGTTAAGGTGGCACGAATGCTGCTATGGGCCCGATAGGCCTCTGGGTGCGATATGCTAGCGAATGAGTACCTATTGGGTCATGGTCTCGTAAAGCCGGCGAAGGACCGGTGCCTCGGTAATTTAGTTGAGTTATAGCTTGGGCACGAGCTCAACCTCATCCTCATCAATTTTCATTCAAAAGTATACAACGAAAAAAATGGTTATTGATGATGCTCGATGACGGCAATTCTTTAGATCATGACACGTAGCGGATGACGTGTCATATGCGTAAGCCAGTTAGGCCCCTGAGGGCCACGGAGGGGGAACCAGTGTGCTACAGTAGGGGCTTCCCTCAAACCTTGTCTCCGAGGTTGCGCCCCACTCCTTGCCCCCGAGAACCTCAGCAGCCAAGCCAAGTGTCCCTTTGCTCTACTCCGAGCTATCACGGGCCCGAGCCTCCTCGGCCCTCCTGGCTCGTCTCCGGACTACCGCAGAACCAAGATACCTCGGCTCTCGCGCTCGTCCGCGAGCTCTCCCGCCGAGGTCATCTTCATCGGTCTCATCGACCGAACAACGGCACCGCTCACAGGCGCAACCGCCATTCCGCGAATCTCGCCATGCGCGAGATAACCGCCGGCCATATCCCACGTTCCACGCCATTACGATCCCCCATTAACGAGCATGTCTCTCCATTAATGGGAGATCCCGCTCACCACACGGGCGTGACGTCGGGAGCGTAACGGCCGGCGTGATGCTCGCGCCTGCCCTACCCACTGCCACCGCTGTATAAACCCCTTCTTCAGACGGTTCAAGTAAGCCATTTTTACTCCACTAAACTGTTACTCTGCTCGGATTTCCACTCTAACTTGATCGTCGGAGTGTCCTCGGTGGTACAACCACCCTGGGACTTCCTTGCAGGTAGCTCGGCGACAACCAACCTCAAACCCATTGAGATCCACACGCTTCAGGAGCCTGCCTCCAGATCCAATCTCAGCCGTCAATCGCCGCCATCAGCAGATCAACGGAAGGTAACATCTTGGCGCGATCCAGGTCGCGTCAGCTGGCGCCGTATGTGGGAACACCTTGATTCCACAAAAACAAAAGTCCGTCTTCCGATCTCAACCTAATGGCGAGCGATCATCGCAACGATCCAAGCACTAGCCCCCCCACCCCCGCAACGGGGGCGTGGAAGAATCTCCTCCTCCGAACACCATCAACGCCCTAGCCGTCCGGATAGATCGACTCGCGTCCATGGTGGATGCGCTCGTCCTTGTCCAAATGGAGGGACAAGCTCTCCAGGTCGCCGCTCCCCCGCCTCGGGACCGGGACCCCTACAGAGGGAAAGAAGACTCTGCTTGCTTCGGCGCTGCCGACCACCGCCTCGCTGTCTCCCACAGCCGCAGGTTCACCGGTCCGACATATTCGATGACCCGGTGGGCACTGCAAATCTCGACTCCGGGGTCTTACGCCAGAGAGCTTCGTCCCGAGTCTCGTCGCACCCCTGTCCCCCCCCGAGGCGGTGACGGTCAGCTCGCCTGCTCCCAGGCATGACCGGCACCCCCTCCCTCGACGGGGTCGCACACGCGAGACTCGCCACAGCAGCTCAAAAACGACCTCGCCAGGAAACCTAAGAAGCCCTCACTAAGAGGCAGCCGAGCGGCTATCCTGCTCGGCTATCCCTGGCCGGTAGCACCCTACCCCACAATGCCAGGGATCAAAGCCCTCTCCAAGAGGCAACTGAGCATCTTCACTGCTCGGTCCATCCTTAGCAGGCCTTGCACGGCCCCTCCAGCGCTAAAGATCGAAGCCCTCATCAAGAGGCAGCCGAGAGGATACCCTGCTCGGCTATCTCTGGCCGGTACCTCCCTACCCCACAACGCCATGGATCAAAACCCTCGCCAAGAGGCAACTGAGCAGCTTCACTGCTCGGTCCATCCTTAGCAGGCCTTGCACGGCCCCTCCAGCGCTAAGGGTCGAAGCCCTCACCAAGAGGCAGCCGAGCGGCTACCCGGCTCGGCTATCCCTGGCCAGTAGCTCCTTATCCCCAGAACGTCAGGGATCAAATCCCTCTCCAAGAGGCAACTGAGCAACATCACCGCTCGGTCCATCCTTAGCAGGCCTTGCACAGCCCCTCCAGCGCTAAGGATCGAAGCCCTCACCAAGAGGCAGCCGAGCGGCTACCTTGCTCGGCTATCCCTGGCCGGTAGCTCCCTACCCTACAACGCCAAGGATCAAAGCCCTCGCCAAGAGGCAACTGAGCAGCTTCACTGCTCGGTCCATCCTTAGCAGGCCATGCACGGCCCCTCCAGCGCTAAGGGTCGAAGCCCTCACCAAGAGGCAGCTGAGCGGCTACCCTGCTCGGCTCTTCCTGGCCGGTAGCTCCCTACCTCACAACGCCAGGGATCAAAACCCTCGCCAAGATGCAACTGAGCAGCTTCACTGCTCGGTCCATCCTTAGCAGGCCTTGCACGACCCTTCCAGCGCTAAGGATCGAAGCTCTCACCAAGAGGCAGTCAAGCGGCTACCCTGCTCGGCTATCCCTGGCCGGTAGCTCCCTACCCCACAACGCCAGGGATCAAAGTCCTCGCCAAGAGGCAACTGAGCAGCTTCACTGCTCGAACCATCCTTAGCAGGCCTTGCACGGCTCCTCCTGCGCTAAGGATCGAGGCTCTCACCAAGAGGTAGCCGAGCGGCTACCCTGCTCGGCTATCCCTGGCCAGTAGCTTCTTACCCCGCAACACCAGGGATCAAAGCCCTCGCCAAGAGACAACTGAGCAGCTTCACTGCTCGGTCCATCCTTAGCAGGTCTTGCACGGCCCCTCCAGCGCTAAGGATCGAAGCCCTCACCAAGATACAGCCGAGCGGCTACCCTGCTCGGCTATCCCTGGCCGGTAGCTCCCTATCCTACAACGCCAGGGATCAAAGCCTTCGCCAAGAGGCAACTGATCAGTTTCACTGCTCGGTCCATCCTTAGCAGGCCTTGCACGGCCCCTCCAGCGCTAAGGGTCGAAGCCCTCGCCAAGAGGCAACCGGGCCCGCCCTTGCTCGGTTATCCCTGGCTGGTAGTTTTCTACCCCGCAACGCCAGGGATCAAAGCCCTTGCCAAAAGGCAACTGAGCAGCTTCACTGCTCGGTCCATCCTTAGCAGTCCGTGCACGGCCCCTCCAGCGCTAAGGATCGAAGCCACACCAAGAGGCAGCCGAGCGGCTACCCTGCTCGGCTATCCCTGGCCGGTAGCTCCCTACCCTACAACTCCAGGGATCAAAGCCCTCGCCAAGAGGCAACTGAGCAGCTTCACTGCTCGGTCCATCCTTAGCAGGCCTTGCACGGCCCCTCCCGTGCTAAGGATCAGAAGCCCTCAACAAGAGGCAGCCGAGCGGCTACGCTGCTCGGCTATCCCTGGTCAGTAGCTCTTTACCTCGCAACGCCAGGGATCAAAGCCCTCGCCCAGAGGCAACTGAGCAGCTTCACTGCTCGGTCCATCCTTAGCAGGCCTTGCACGGCCCTTCCAGCGCTAAAGATCGAAGCCCTCACCAAGAGGCAGCCGGGAGGCTACCATGTTCGGCTATCCCTGGCCGGTAGCTCCCTACCACAAAACGCCAGGGAGCAAAGCCCTCGCCAAGAGGCAACTGAGCAGCTTCACTGCTCGGTCCATCCTTAGCAGGCCTTGCACGGCCCTTCCAGCGCTAAGGATCGAAGCCCTCGCCAAGAGGCAACTGGGCCCGTCCTTGCTCGGTTATCCCTGGCTGGTAGTTTCCTACCCCGCAACGCCAGGGATCAAAGCCCTCGCCAAGAGGCAACTGAGCAGCTTCACTGCTCGGTCCATCCTTAGCAAGCCTTGTACGGCCCCTCCAGCGCTAAGGATCGAAGCCCTCACCAAGAGGCAGCCGAGCGGCTACCCTGCTCGGCTATCCCTGGCCGGTAGCTCTATACCCCACAACGCCAGGGATCAAATCCCTCGCCAAGAGGCAACTGAGCAGCTTCACTGCTCGGTCCATCCTTAGCAGGCCTTGCACGGCCCCTACAGCGCTAAGGATCGAAGCCCTCACCAAGAGGCAGCCGAGCGGCTACCCTACTCGGCTATCCCTAGCCGGTAGCTCCCTACCCCACAACGCCAGGGATCAATGCCCTCGCCAAGAGGCAACTGAGCAGCTTCACTGCTTGGTCCATCCTTAGCAGGCCTTGCACGGCCTCTCCAGCGCTAAGGATCGAATCCCTCACCAAGAGGCAGCCGAGCGGCAACCCTGCTCGGCTATCCCTGGCCAGTACTTCCCTACCCCATCATGCCAAGGATCAAAGCCCTCACCAAGAGGCAGCCGAGCGGCTACCCTGCTCGGCTATCCCTGGCTGGTAGCTCCTTACACCACAACGCCAGGGATCAAAGCCCTCGCCAAAAGGCACCGGGCAACAATCCTGCTCGGCCATCCTTAAGGATCAAAGCCCTCGCCAAGAGGCACCAGGCAGCAACCCTGCTCGGCCCGTCCTTAGTAGGCCTCTTACGGCCCCTCCCGCGCTAAGGATAAAAAGCCCTCGCAAGAGGCAACCGGGCCCGCCCTTGCTCGGTTATCCCTGGCTGATAGCTTCCTACCCCAACACACCAGGGATCAAAGCCCTCGCCAAGAGGCACCGGGCAGCAACCCTGCCCGGCCCGTCCTTAAGGATCAAAAGCCCTCGCAAGAGGCAACCGGGCCCGCCCTTGCTCGGTTATCCCTGGCTGGTAGCTCCCTACCTCAACACACCAGAGATCAAAGCCCTCGCCAAGAGGCAACTGAGCAGCTTCACTGCTCGGTCCATCCTTAGCAGGCCTCTTACGGCTCCTCTCACGCTAAGGATCGAAGCCCTCATCAAGAGACAGGGATCAAAGCCCTCGTCAAGAGGAAACTGAGCAGCTTCACTGCTCGGTCCATCCTTAGCAGGCCTTGCACGGCCCCTCCAGCGCTAAGGATCGAAGCCCTCTTCGTTAAGCCGCCGAGTTTCTTCCTGCTCTGCGCATCCCCAGCGGGCAGCTTCCTGCCCATCAGACGATGAGGATCCGAAGCCCTCTTCGCGAGGCCTCCGAGTTTCTTCCTGCTCGGCGCATCCCAGCGGGCAGCCTCCTGCCTATCAGACGTTGAGGATCTGAAGCCCTCTTCGTGAGGCCGCCGAGTTTCTTCCTGCTCGGCGCATCCCCAGCGGGCAGCCTCCTGCCCATCAGACACTGAGGATATGAAGCCCTCTTCGCGAGGCCGCCGAGTTTTTTCCTGCTCGGCGCATCCCCAGCGGGCAGCCTCCTGCCCATTAGACGCTGAGGACCCGAAGCTCTCTTCTTGAGGCCGCCGAGTTTCTTCCGGCTCGGCGCATCCCCAGCGGGCAGCCTCCTGCCCATCAGACGCTGAGGATCTGAAGCCCTTTTCGCGAGGCCGCCGAGTTTCTTCCTGCTCGGCGCATCCCCAGCGGGTAGCTTCCTACCCTACAAAGACACGAATCCAAGACCCGCCGAATAAACTCATACTCAACGCGCGATCAGCGCCTCAACTCCGGAAAAGGGAGGATACTGACCTTCCCACACTCGTCTTTCGTTCGACTCATACTCGATGCGCGACAACAAGAACGCCGTTTCATTCCCGAACAATCCACCACAAGGAATTACCAGCACCAAGCCGCACAGAGAGAACCAAGCAATCCATTCTCGACCCGACCCATAAAATAGATTGGAACGAGAGTGGGTGGCTAATGATGATGCTCAATGACGGTAATTCCTTAGATCGTGACACGTGGCGGATGACGTGTCACATGTGTAAGCCAGTTAGGCCCCTGAGGGTCACGGAGAAGGAACCAGTGAGCTACAGTGGGGGCTTCCCTCAAACCCTGTCTCCGAGGTTGCACCCCACCCCTTGCCCCCGAGCACCTCAGCAGCCAAGCCAAGTGTCCCTTTGCTCTACTCCGAGCTATCACGAGCCCGAGTCTCCTCGGCCCTCCCGGCTCGTCTCCGGGCTACCGCAGAACCAAGATACCTCGGCTCTCCAGCTCGTCCGCGAGCTCTCCCGCCGAGGTCATCTTTCTCGGTCTCATCGACCGACCAACGGCACCGCTCATAGGCGCAACCGCCATCCCGTGAATCTCGCCATGCGCGAGATATCCGCCGGCCATATCCCACGTTCCACGCCATCACGATCCCCCATTAACGAGCCTGTCTCGCCATTAATGGGAGATCCCGCTCACCACGCGGGCATGACGTCGGGAGCGTAACGGCCGGCGTGATTCTCGCGCCTGCCCTGCCTGCTGCCACCGCTATATAAACCCCTTCTTCAGACGGTTCAAGTAAGCCATTTTTACTCCACTAAGCCGTTACTCTGCTCGGATTTCCTCTCTAACTTGATCGTCGGAAGGTCCTCGGTGGTACAACCACCCTGGGACTTCATTGCAGGTAGCTCGGCGACAACCAACCTCAAATCCATTGAAATCCACACGCTTCAGGAGCCTGCCTCCAGATTCAATCTCAGCCGTCAATCGCCGCCATCAGCAGATCAACGGAAGGTAACATCTTGGCGTGATCCAGGTCGCGTGAGTTACACAAATACAACAAAACTAATGTGACGTAAAGCAGCTTGCGTAAGAATTCCTAACTGCTCTAGGCGGAAATAAATCCACACATCAAAAAAGAGGCGTTAGATTATGGATCTATTTTTGGAATCTATAACTTCTTATTTGGATGTTGAAATGACTTTTGTCACGGTGTTTCAAAAACGGAAAATAGACCATGTTTATGATGTTTTTGCAACCTAGCACGATATTTTATAACTTAGCATAATATTTTAGCTTAGTTTGCTAAAAGTGTAGCAGGATGGATGTACATTAACAAGTGGTGAATTGTTTCAAAATGCAACTTTAATATGTCATAAAAGATATGCCATGAAACTCGAAGCTAAAACGTAGGCAAGAGCTTTTACTCACTCTAACGAGGACACATTAAGTATGTGATGGAATTAAGCTTTATATCAATCGCTTATAACTATGGACAAAGTGGGGAATAGATAAATCCAAAGACTGCAACAAATTCATACCTAATTCCAAAAGAATAATTACTTTTTGCGGGAAAATTAAATGAATGGGCGATTATATATTTTATTTATGAGTGTAAACGGGCTTTTGATATAAGTGGGTTTCAACAATAAAACTCAAGTCTGATTAGCCCATATTATATTTTATAACCTTGTGATATCCTCTCAACCAGCCATGCTTACAAAATATTCTTCAACTTTGATTGGAGAAGGTTTAGTCTAATTATATAAATAAATAGGCTGCTCGACTGCATGACCTTTTCAATGACCCTAATTTTCTCTTTTTGAAGAAAAAGAAAAAATCATTAGTTGAGATGAGAGATGCCATAATTAAAATTGATAAATTAAACATTAAACTAAAAATAGAGAGAATTTTTGAACAGATGTAAACGTTCAGAAGAAAAAAGGACGTGCGAACATGCCCTTGGAAAGCCCCCTTCAAGTGGGGGACTTACCCAGCTAGGTTGGTTCAGCATTAATCAACCATTACGCGTCCAAAGTTGTCCAGGCAAGGTGGAAGACGTGAGGCAGATGCATGTTTCGCCATATTCCTTACGTTATAAGCAATTTGAACATCATCTTTTAACTATATGCAATATGATCTTATTGGACTCAAATCACAACTAACTTTCATTGGTTGCATTTTCTTTCTTATTTGGTTCAAAATCCCTTTGTTTTTCAAAGCAGTTGAGATGGATGCATCACAACCCCTTTTCTCAACACTATAATCGATCTGTGCCAATAACACTACATGTATAAAAGAAAAAAAGATGAGAAATGAGAAAAATCATAAACATTTGATAAAAGAGATCGAGTGTTCAATTGGTGCCAAGTCATTTAGCTTGGTCTCCCACGCCTCTTCTTGTCTTTGTTTTAGTGGTGTTTATTGCACATTTAATCAACAAAATATTCTTATCAAGATTATATGTCATAATCAATAAGGAGCAGCTAGGCCTTCCTTTTCCACTGAATAGTTGTTTAATTTCCTCCTTCCTTCCTTGTGCATGAACTGGAATATTAAATATCAAATATCATCTGAATGATTCATTGGCTTCTCATTGCTGCTTGTGAGTTGGGAGGTACCCCCCACATTGTTTGGGGAAAAAAGATGAGCACAAATTAAGCAATATTGTTTTAGTCTAATTGCAATGATTAATGATTAATCTATATCGATCAGTGAGGAGCATGCATGTGTTAGTTGTTAGTTTCATCCATATTTTCCAGATCGATCAATCTATGCGATCTTTTTGCATGCCCTTTGAGTCAATTATACAACAAACCCTCAAATTGTCCCTTTTGCTTCCAGTGCAATCTTAACTAAAATGCAAACGGTCGAAATATTTATATATTTCTAACAAATATGTAAGTATTCGACATATATCATTTTTGTATATCCTAGATTGATCGGACCAAGCATGGACGGTGTGAAAACTATCATCGGTACTTGATCAGCGGAATTCTCAAAACTATGAATACATGCACAATAAGGAAGGTTAAAAAAAAAGCACCAATTATGCTAATTAGGCATGCATGTTTGTGTTGCATGGGAGAGGGGGGACACAATAGAAACCTAGCACACCACATATATTAAAAGCATGCACATATACACCTATCATATGAAGAGGTGGATTTAATTAAAGAGAGAAGGTTTTGAATGAAGAGGATGCATGACATGTGAAGTTGTTGCTTCCTTTGGCCACAACTCCATGTGCTCTCATCCATTGGCCACATGAGGCTACAGTCCTGTTTTGTACCTTGACTTGGTTGTGGTGTTTAGATGCGTGAGATTTGTTGCTTAATTCCATCAACTCCTTAATTAATTGTGCCTGAGAAAACATGAAGAGGAAAACCTATAAGATGGAATTGGGTCCATGTTTAAACTTAAATGTGTAGCATGATAGGGGGAAGAGGATATGTATTGATGAAAAAGGCATGGGCTTTTTGCAGTGACAAAGGCTGCCATTTTGGTTGGATACTGGGGCTACATGCCTCTTCATTATTGTTGTTTGGGACAATAAGATTCATAATTATTGGTACGGTTCAGATCTTGGGTTGGCTCCATAGTCCTTCAACCATAGTCACATAATTCGCGAATTATTCGCCGAATTCGCGAATAATTCGCGAATTCTTGATCAAACGAATTAATCTCCGAATTATTCGTGATTGCCGAACTGGCCGAATAATTCGCGAATTATTCGCGAATAATTCGCGAATTATTCCCGAATTATGTGATAAAACACCGAATAATTTAAAAAACAGCAAATAATTCACAAAATCAAAACCTAGCGTCTCATATATTAATTTATTGCTCGAAATCCTTCCCGAACATTTCCCGAACACTTACCGAATCTTTCCCGAATACCTGCCGATTTTTTCCGAATAATTCTCCGAATCCGAATTTTCGACCTCGCCGAATTATTCCCGAATGACGAATTTGTGACTATGCCTTCAACTACCAACCGCAAAGTAAAGCAGCCTACAGTAATATTGTATACTCCGTTTTCTCTCATATAATAAGCCGATACACACAAAGATCTCTCTTGATTTTCCAATGGGCAAGCGGAAACCCGCTCTCGGTCTAAAGTCCGGACATTATACAAAATACCCATGACAAAAACATTAACCACCTATCAGTTAATGAATCAACAACGTTAACCAACTATCAGTTAATGAATCAAGGCTAAAAGTTTGAAGTATTCTGGACTAATAATCAAAACCAATTGGAAGCCTCATAAGCATGAATGTCGGGATAATTAAGTCGTTGTTATGTATCTAGAACTTAAATCACATTATAACAAAATACATAATCCAGACCGGACCCGTCTTGTATTTACTATCAAACACAGAAGGTGTAATCAGAAAATCAAAGCTCCAATGGGGAAATCTTCATGACCCTGAGCTTATTTCACAACCTTTAACGGAGACCGTCTTTCTTTTTTCGAAGAATGAGTTGGACTCAAAAAATTGCTTGGGTTCATTCGTATATTTCTTTGCCTGCATCAATAAGTTGCTACCTTTTTCTTTTATGAGCTAATGGAAGTGAATTCTTCATCTAGAGAGAAATTAGTTTGAATAAGGAAACAATAGATGGAGATGCATTTATGCTTCACTAAGCCCATCTATCTAAAAGAAAGCCCAATACTGTTACAGCATTACTTTGAGCCCATAAGGCTCTGGTTGAAACTCCATATTTTATAAATCTTACTGGGCTTGTTAATGTACATGGGCTTAGATTTAAAACCCATTCCCACGCGCTGCAAGGGACCCAATCTGCTTACGTGCTCTCGCCATTTTCGAGCAAAAGAAGCAGAGTGAAGATTAAAAAGGCATCGCCGTCGACGTCGTCTTCCCGCGTTTTGGCGGTAAAATTCACAAAATTTCTCCTAATTTTTAATTTTTAATTTCTTTTTATGTGCGGAAATTGATACAATTAGGTGGTTATTCTGCTGTTTGATTTCCCTTTTTCCAAACCCTAGATTCTTAAGGTATATGCACAATTCTCTCTACTTCAATTGAATTTAACCAAACCCTAATTTCTTTTGCTTGCGTCTTAATTCACTATTTAGACGTGCTTATTAGTTCATATAAATCATGTGTAGACCTCACAGAATCGATAAGCAGCAATGAAATGGTTATGAATGATGATGTGGTTAGGGGATCATCGTTATTCGACTTCTTTTGAGCTTTTATTGGCATCGATATAGATTCAGGGTTATGGAAATGTGTTTGACTTTGGCCTTTACGCATCGTGCTGTCCCTTTAATAACCCGAGAAGCTTCGTGCTGATAGAGTAGCGTTTTCCATTCTGATTATGTCAAAGAGATTGAAATTTAAGACCTGATAAACATTGTAGCTGATGGAGCAAATGCACTAAAAGACAAAAGGGCTAAACCTCTCACCGTGGGATTTTTAGTCCCACATCTGGAAAACCAAGAAATGGAGAAGTGTTTAATATAACACTGTGCAAGCCCTAAAATGCTGTTCTGATTCTATTTCACAAAAAGTCCCATGTTTCTTTTAACTAAAAAATCATATTAATATGTAATTTTGTAAAACGTTTTATTTAATATTTTAACTATATTCTTCGAAACGTTCTTTCACAAACGGTTTCTTTTTTACGAACGGATGCAACCGTTGCAAGCCGATCGGTTACAATCATTGTAAGATGGTCGTTACAAGTTGAACGGTTGCGATCATTGCGGTTGCAGTTCTAATTCTACTTCACAAAAAGTCCCATGTGTTCTTTTAACTAAAAAATTATATTAATATATAATTTTGTAAAACGTTTTATTTAATATTTTAACTATATTCTTCGAAACGTTTTTTCACAAACGGTTTCTTTTTACGAACGGATGCGACCGTTGCAAGCCGATCGGTTACAATCATTGTAAGATGGCCGTTACAAGTTAAACGGTTGCGATCATTGCGGTTGCAGATCTACCGGTTGGACGGTTGTCAGCAGTTGCGATCGAGCGGTTGCAGACGAGCGGCTGCGAACCATTTTAGGAGGATATAAAAGCCATTCCTTGAAGGCAATGGGATATAACAAAAAAACCAGAGAACACACATTTCAAAAATTCGTTCTTTTTCACTGCATTCACAGTATCCTGAACATCTGACTTTGAAACAAAAATGGTACTAACGCTACTCTGGTGGCTTGTGCAAGCCGGAGTACCAGAAGGGATGAGGGGGTTGTATCTTGGGATTGAATCGCTACCGTAAACTTGCCAAGAGCGAGACGATGTCTTTCTTAGGTAAGTGCACTCAAGTGCATGGCTCTTTCCCATAAACTTCATTTTCATTCTTGTGATTCACAAAGGTTAGTTTTTATTTATTTTTAAGATAAAAACATTTTAAACAACAAAAATTTTCAACAATCTAAGAAATATATCGATCTGTTTAATTCGTTTTATTTAATTCTGATCTGTTTAATATATTTAGTGCTAATTTACTTAATTAATTGCTATTGCATATAATTACCTATATATTCTATAATTGTATCAGTATACCGATTGGTTTACTTTGTTGGACTGGTTCCCGAAAAATTACCTTACGGATACTAATTGCACTATACCGATTGGTCTACTTTGTTGGGTATGTTCCTCTCAAAGATTACCTTTAGGATATTAACTGCGCTATTTTATTGTTACTAGTAATTCTAAATTAAAAGTGAATATTAATATTAAGAATTAGTTTATTTGTTAAAATCATATCGGATATTCATTTTGGTCTTTTTAAATTCTAACACATTTTTGTTATCCGTCAGTTGATATAATATGACAAAGAGCAACGACTCCGGTTCCATAAAACCCGACAATGGTCATAGTGACTTTAAGACTTGGTAAATCCAAATTGGATGCCGGTAAACTATATTAGGATTAATAACTGCAATTAAAGAAATCCATACCCTTTCTATATCTGCTGACACTGTCCTTGAGGAATGTCCAACCGATGAGAGTGGTAGTGCTGTTGTACCTACTCCTTCGGACAAAATCAAATCTAAGTACTCCTCTCCCGAACAGATAGATTACCATTGTAAGTTCCGAATACTTAGTGCCTTGGAAAGTTCATTTTACCGTGCATTCCTTCACTTTAAAAGCGCTAAGAAACTTTGGTCTGCATTAGAATAAAGATATGGTAATGATAAAGAGAGATTTAGCATATCGTCATTTAGGAATTTCACCTTTATGGATAATGAGCCGATAAATAAACAACTTCATGACTTTCAGGAGTTAGTTACGAAAGTGATTAATTCTGAAACCATACTTTTTGATCAATTTCAGGTGACTGTTTTGATTGATGTTCTTCCACCATCTTGGGAAGCCTTTGCTAACCAACTTCGGACGACTAAAATTCACTTACACTCCTTGATGTCATGAATTCCATTAGGATTGAGAAACAAAGAAAGGTTGTACTTAATCCTAGTGCTAACGATTATAATAAAGTTAACCTGATTGAAGGTTCTAATAAAAATGTCCCTAAACGAAACCAATTTAGACCTAAAACCAATAAGTTCAAAAAGAAATATTTTAAGAAATGTCTAAACCAGAACAGAAGTCACAAGTCAACGAAAAGGGAAAAATTCCATTTCGTATGTGGGAGGACCAACCATATCTCTATCAGATGCTTCTTCAGGAAAACCGAACCAGTTCGGAATCCTGTAAGTATTAACAATGCAAATGTAAATATGGTGGAAATGGGTGAAGGTTCTCTTATATATATTTCTCATACTGTAAACTTTATCACATCATCTAATGATTGGTGGTTAAACAGTGGTGTAATGTGCACGTTTATTCTAACAATAAATGGTTTACTTCCTTTCATGATGAATGTGGGGGAAGTGTAACACATGGAAATGATACAACATTACCAGTGAAGGAAACAGAATCCATTATGTTCTCTATGACCTCTAGAAAATATTTACCACTAAGTAATGTTTTGTATGTTTTTGGTGTAAAAAAGAATTTAATAAGTGTTTTTTTACTTTCAAACAGAGGATACAAAATTGTATTAGAAAATAATCAAATTGTAATCTTCAAAGGAAGCATGTTTATTGATAAGAGTTATGTGTGTGATGGACTATTTAAATTGAATGTTGTTTGTAATAATAATGAAATAAATAAAACTAGTCCCATTATTTTAACCTTGTCTTCTTGTGATATGTGGCATGATAGATTATGACATGTAATTATCAAACTTTAAATAGAATAATGCATTTAAATATGATTTTTAAAAGTTCTATTGATTTAAAATCTAAATGTGA
The DNA here is from genome assembly GCA_030015575.1 of Agapanthus africanus. NCBI lineage: Eukaryota > Viridiplantae > Streptophyta > Magnoliopsida > Asparagales > Amaryllidaceae > Agapanthus > Agapanthus africanus. Next base: position 11,473,653 of record CM057348.1, on the reverse strand, counting down.
TACGTGTGTTAAGGCTAAGCACACTAGAGGTATATTTAAATATGTTGCTCGCTGCATTCAAACATTAGGTTTAGTACATTCTGATATATGTGATTCTTGCAAACAATCAACTAGAGATGAAAATAAATATTATGTTACATTCATTGATGACAATACAAGATATTGTTATATATATTTACTTCCGACCAAGGATGAGGTGTTTAATAGATTCAAAATATATAAAGTCTAAATAGAAAACTACACCGAAAAAAATCAAAGTTTTTAGATCAGACCATGGAGGGAAGTATACTTCTAATATGTTAAATATGTTCTGTCAAGAACATGGAATTAAACATGAATATTCTCTTTCTTACACTCTTGAATCAAATGGTATAGCAGAACGTAAAAATAAAACTTTAATGAATATGGTTAATTCCATGTTATTTAGTTCTGGTGCTCCTGAAGTTTATGAGTGAAGCTATACTATCGGTATGTTATATACTAAATAAAATACCTCATAAAACTATAAATAAATCTTTATTTGAATTATGGTTTGCAAGAACACCTAGATTAGACTAACTTCGTGTTTGGGGCTGTCTAGCATTAGTATGTATTCTTTCTCACAAAAGAAACAAAATTGGTCTAAAAACAGTTGATGCATTATTCGTAAGATATTCTTTTGACAGTAACACTTACAGATTCATTGTCTTAAAATCTGATATTGCTGATATTAAACTTAATACCTTAATAGAATCTAAAGATGCAACTTTCTTTGAAATAGATTTTCTTACATAACTTAAATCTCTAAACAAATAGATGATTATGTTTCTAATCCTGACATAGCTAGTACTTCTAATAATAATGAGTTAATTCAAAATGTATCTTTCTCGGTTCCAACATTCGAACCGGAATTAAGAAGTAATAGAACTAAAAGAAAAAAAGTACTCATTAATGATACTTACTACTATTACCAGTGGAAGGAGATCTTTCTTCTTATGAAGAATCAATGGCGTCTTCTAATACTAAGTATTAGAAAAAGATTATTCAAAGTGAGATTGACTCAATCCGGAATAATAATGTATCGATTCTAACAAACCTATCTCCTGCTGGTAAAACTATAGGATGTAAGTGGATCTTTAAAATGAAACTAAAGGGTAATGGTAGTATTGACAAATATAAAGTCAGGTCAGTAGCGAAAGGGTTTTCTCAACGGAAAGACATAGACTACAATGACACTTTTGCGCATGTAGCAATAATTACAACCATGAGAACATTAATTGACTTGGCTGTTATTCATAATTTATTAATATATCAAATGGATGTAAAGACCGCCTTTTTAAATGGTGATCTTGAGAGGGAAATTTATATGGAACAACCAGTAGGTTTCATAGAAAAAGGGAATGAAAATAAAGTCTGCAAACTTGTCAAATCCGTATATGGATTAAAGCAAGCCCCTAACAATAGCATACTATGCTCGATGAAGTAATTCTTAGTGATGGCTTTATAATTAATAATTTTGATATATCCATATACTACAAGTCTTTGGGAAATGATTTTGTAGTTTTTTTGTCTTTATGTTGATGACATTTTAATATTTAGTTCTTTTATTAATGTCATAAATGATGTAAAGTTATATTTATCAATGAACTTTGATATGAAAGATCTAGGTGAGGCTAATTACATTCTGGGCATGAAAATCAATAGATTAAAAAATGGATATTCAATTTCATTATCTCATACCATAGAGAAATTATTAAAGAAATATAATTACTTCAATATAAAACCTATCTCAATTTCCTTTGATCTAAATGTACATCTCATTAAACATGAAGAAGAACCTATATTACAAAATAGATATGCATAATCGATAAGGCCACTAAACTACATAGCCACTTGAACAAGACCGGATATTTCATATGCGGTTTCGAGACTTAGCAGATTTACAAGTAATCTTAATTAACTATATTGGAATGCTTTGGAGCGAGTGTTTAAATATTTAAGGGGTACTATAGATTACTGTCGTGTTTACTTTAATTTCCTAAATCAAATTAAATAGTACAATGACACTAATTGGGTAACTGATATTCTAGATGAAAAATCTACTACATGTTTTGTTTTTGTACTTGACGGTAGAGCAATTAATTAGGGATCGTGTAAACAAACGCTAATTGCTAGAAGTACCATGAATTCTGAAATGATTGCTTTGGATACTATTTGCTTAGAAACAGAATGGTTAAGAAATTTAATATCTGAAATTCCTTTTGTACTAAAGCCAATTACAGTAATAACAATTCATTATGATAATATATCTATGCTAGATTTATTAGAACAGAAAAATTGCAAAAGGAAAATAAACAGATTCCTGCAATTAAGACATGAGACTATAAAACAATACGAAGAAAATTTTATAGTGTCTCTTATATTTGTAACTAGTCAATTAAACTTAGATGATTATTTTACTAAATGTCTTGCGAAAACCAAGATTTTTAATACATCGAGAGGAATGAGACTTAGACCCGTATTGAATACATCAACAGTGGAAACCTAACCTTAAAATGTTTTGTAATGGGAAGAACGCAGCTGTTGAATGTGAATGTGAGAGCACTTTATTTAAGGATTTATATTCTATCCTATTCTTATAATGTTGTCGTGTTCTAGTTGTTAATTAAGATTGAGAATTTAACTCTTAATGATGTCAAATGCAAAATTATTTGCGCGAGATACCCTGACAACAAGTATCCTCTTGAGACATCATCTAAGCGAGATTGTCATGAGACCGTGGCTTAGGGTGAGTGGGTGAAATTTTTATAACTCTCACAAGAATCAAGGTACCACGGATAGGCATAATGCATAACTCGTTTTGAATATCCAAATTTTTGTTTCATATTGTATGTGTTTTTGACAAAGGAACGATCAACAAACAATAGTTTTTAAGGTCATTTAATGATTACTATATTCTTGCGTTTTGGAGTCTTCTACACAGTGTAAGTCCATGTCTTTATGACACTTACTCCGATATGCAATATTGTTAGATGTTCATCTCATAGTAGTCATAGTCATTATAGTCTGCATCGAAGTTTGAACTTTATGGGGGAATTGATGGAGCAAATGCACTAAAAGACAAAAAGTCCAAACTTCTCATTGTGGGTTTTTTAGTTCTATATCGGGAAAACCAAGGAATGGAAAAGTGTTTATATAACACTTTAATCTTTCATTGCGTTAAGTCTAATGAAAGGTATGGTGAGACCCCATGTGCGCCACCGCCGTGCCGAGCCGAGCGAGCGAGCCGGGTGTTTCTGCACCTGCGGACATGAATGCCACTCCAATTCTAGTTCAAACTCTCATGTATTCTTTTTACTAAAAATTATATTAATATATATTTTTGTAAAATGTTTTATTTAATATTTTAACTATATTTTTTGAAGCGTTTTTTCACGAACGGTTTCTTTTTACCAACGGATGCGACCGTTGCAAGTTGACCGTTGCAAGTTGAACGGTTATGACTGTTGCAAGATGACCGTTGCAGGTTGAACGGTTGCGATCGTTGCAGTTGCCAGCGGTTGCAGACCGAACGGTTGCGATCGGGCTGGTTGTCAACGGTTGCGATCGGACGGTTGCAGACGAACGGTTGCGAACAATTTTGGAAGACTATAAAAAGCCATTCCCTGAAGGCAATGGGATACAACCAAAAAAATCAGAGAAAACACACTTCAAAAATTCTTTCTTCTTTTTCACCGCAGTCACACCATCCTGAACATCTGACTTCGAAATAGAAAGGGTATCAACGCTACTCCGGCGATTTGTGCAAGCCAGAGTACCAGAAGGGATGGAAAGTTGTATCTTGGAATTGAATTGTCACTGTAAACCTGCCAAGAGGGAGGCGATGACTTTCTTAGGTCAGTGCACGTGTATGCCTTTTCCCATAAACTTCATTTTCAACAAAAAATTTCCAACAGCAGCGAGGGGTGATCATGTTAAAGAGAATGAAATTTTAAATGGAGCAATGGTTTTCATTCTGATTATGTTAAAGAGAATGAGATTTCGATATGTACTCGAAGATTGTTCTGAATTCTTGTCCATTGCTGGAGGAGCGAAGTGATGATTATTTACAAGTTGATTGTGCTGGATATTAACGATGTTGTATGAGTTCATTTATGTTTTCCCTTGTGGATTAGCAAAATAAACAACTAGGAGTGATGGGGCTGTATATAGCTAGGGTCTTCCCTGTTGGTTTCAGCTGTTTCGGAATGTCAATACTTTTGCTACATACTGTCAGTCTGTCTCTGAGAAAGATTTTGGGCCAATTTGGCCTGATGAGCAACTTTTGCGCACGTGCATGCACGGGCGCGCACACACACAAAACACCTTGTCAATCTTCTTTCCAACACTCTCATGACCTGTTTATTTTCTCAGCAATTGGATACATCGAGGCTAGGTGAAGATACAACATTATCTTTTCAACCGACATAGCAAGATAGTGTTCAAAGGGATTCACTAGGCAATGACAACTCTTGCTGATATATCATTAATAAAATATGGGCAAAACATCAAACCAGTTAGGACAGACCCCCCCCCCCCCCCTCTCCTCTTCATAGATGAATACAGACGGTCATGTTCTGAGGAACCTTTGGTACCAAAGAGCTGAACTCTTGGGGTATCTCTCTAGGCTCCTGTAATCCACGTAATATAATCCAAACCGAACCGTGTATCCATCACTCCACTCAAAGTTATCGAACAACGACCATGCAAAGTATCCTTTCACGTTCACCCCCTCCCTGCCAACATAACACAATCTGTAAGATTTGAATTTAGAAGATTTAACCTTCAATTTGTAAACTACTTGACACATTTTGTAGTAACTCACCTGATAGCCATATTTAGATATTCTAGATGCCGCTTATAGTAGTCTACTCTTATGTCATCCTTCAAGGCATTTTCTAATGCTTGTGTTGCGTTGTTCGTCTCATCAACACCTATAGGAAACTAACTTGTCAAGATTTATTCATGTCGTGCCCAATTTATTCTACATTTGTAGTTGTCGAAAATCATACCGTTCTCTGTAATGTAGATAACTGGATTGCTGTACTTTTCCTTGACATAGAGCAAGAGTTTTTTGAGCCCAGGAGGATAGACAAAGAGCCATTTTGAGGCAGCCTGTAAATTTTGACATGCCCAATGTTAAAAAAATAATTTATTCATACACAACAAAACCACTGTGCTTTTATGTCACTTAGGGCATCAGCTTTCACGGTTTGCAAACTAGGCGTAAAATTTAGTTTATGTTTATTGGAACAACCAGAAATATACGAGGTGAAATGCTTTACGTGAATAGGATGACAAAGGCAATATGAATAGTGTTTATACTCTTTATGCGATCAAGGGGTAGGCAATTTAATGAGCTTAACTGGGGTCATCATACACTGATAGTGCTGCCAGAATGCGTCGTTGGTGAAGTTGAACTTGTGGAAGTGGAAAGCTCAGGGATAGAAGATGGGAGGAAAAAACAGAAACTAAAGGAAATTTGGATGCAATTCAGAAAAGAAGAGACATGAGTTTGAACAAGTAACAATACCTCAATACCTCAATATACATTCACATATGATTGTTATATATAATGTTTAAAGATTTGGGTGGCTTGAAAATCTATAAACATTTTTCGAGATTACACACTCCTCTTGTGTCCGTCTTAATCTTAATTGTTGCTCACAATTTAGTTTTAAAATCCAAAAGGAGAGCACGAAGAATCTTACCTGCTGGCCAATGGGAATCCCTTCACGGATACCTGTTCAACAGAATGTTCATGCTTTCATTATGATTGTCATTGTTGATGCATAATACACTTATTATTTTCCCTTTTCTTACGACGCTGAAGAATTAATAACTTTATATGCATGATATCTTGTTTAGCCAATTTCAGGAAGTCTTGTATTATCTACGGCTAACGAGTGGGAGCCATTCATGTACAGATGAAAACCATGCTCCTTTGAAGAAGCTTTAAACTTTTAAAAAATAATTTTCAGGTCAGGAATTTATGAACAGATAGTTAGGTCAGAAAAGGTAAAAAGAAAATAATGCTAGATACTTGTAGGTTATGAGATGCTTACTAGTTAATTATTAATGGTATGTTGTTTATGCACTGTTTCAGATTAAACAGAGCTACACTTATTTTCTTTTGTAATGTAATGTTTGGGCTCCAAAGTTTTGAACCATTAGTGCATATACAGCAAAATGTAATGTCATGTTTAAACAGGACTACACTTTTAGGCACAGAGTCATTTTATATGCCATTCCTATTTTAGTGAGTGTCTAAATACCAACTGGAAGAATCTTTTAATTGTACAGCAAACATGATGACCCTACTAATGCCTTGAAAGAAGATGCAAGAGGAAGACAAGGAAATAAGTTGGCCAGATCTTCCATGTGTTGGCCATTTATGTCAATCAGTACTGTATCATCTCAGCATACAACATGCATGAATATGCCAGGTAAATTCATTCATAATAATCATAACCAATCACAAAGATATAAAATTCATGAATTATTTTGAAAACAATTTATTTTTATTTTTTTAGGTGAGTGTTTAGATATTTCCATAGAACATGATAACCTAGAAATATATGACATTATATCTGTTCTAACTAGAAATTTCAAATGCCATGAAATTAATGTTTGGTTTATTAAAATTGTTATCGTCAACTGGAAGGCTAGAATAACTGTTTGGTTTTATGTGGTTTAGCTTGGAAAGAGATTGCAAATATTTCTATTTCCTTGCACAATGGGAGCTGAAAAAAGAGAATGAAGTTACCTGTCCTAATTACATGCAAATCATTATCATAGCTGATGTTCTGTTTTATTGATAAGGGAACACTTTGAATATAATTCGTTGTATAGTAGTTAAGTCCGATAAAGTCGAAGGACCCTTTAACCATTTCCGACTGCTCTGTTGTAAACTCTGGCAATCTATCTCGGATCAGCGTTTTCATGTTAAATGGGTAATCTCCTTGAGTCAAAGGATCCATAAACCTATCCAAATTTTATAGATATGCAACATCACAAGTCAAAATCTGCTACCGACCAGTTATGATATCATATAGGACTATGATTGGAATTTAAGAAGACTAACCAGCCAAATATGAAATCCATTGTTCGAGTTGCTGCATCCCAATCTGACTTAGTGTTGGAATAGGGCGTGTACCAGTGGCTCACTAAGGTAATACCTATCTTCCCCTTCTGCGATGCCTGCATGACTCATTAATTCATTTTTCGATGATTTAGACTGAAGCCGAAAAATTCAAAGATAACATCAAGTATGTTTATTTTTTTCTTTTCCAACCTCATACTTGTCTTTGTACAATTTGTAGGTAACGGCATGGGCTAGCAACTGGTGATGCGCTACAATATAAGGCTCGTGGCCTGAGTCGCCAATTTTGCATCGGTCTCCAATCCAAGCAGAGCATCGGCCAGGGGCAAATTTTCCGAGCGAGTAAGCCATTCGAGAAAACGTCCATGGCTCGTTTAGTGTGATCCAATGCTTCACTCTATCTCCGAACAACTTAAAGCAGAGGTCGGCATAGTTCTTGAAATCATCCCTATTGGTTAATGTAATAAGTATACATTCTCATATTCGGAAGCAGTTGAGATTTCGATCTTCGACTTACAGAATTTTTGGGCTAAGGAAGCTTTCATAGTCGTCTTCCAAGGCTTGAGGCACATCCCAGTGAAATATGGTTACATATGGCTCTAGACCTGCACGTATTTGTTGTTATCATTGTTCCAACTGAAACAGTTCGATCAGCATAGTATGTTTGAATCATTACCATTTGATATGAGCTCGTCGATGAGTTTGTTGTAATACCGGACGCCTTCATCGTTGATTCCGCCGCTGATCTTTCCATCTATCACATTGATATAATACGAGTTAATGGATTGCAACAATTTTGTAGTTTAGCCAGAGTGTTCTCGGAAAAGGGCTGTTCTATGCTGTCTTTCTCGCATCGATGGCGGCACAGAAAAAGCTTTATCGAGAATTACGAAAGAGGTTAATGCCGGCGGTCTTACTAGGTAATATTCTGCTCCAAGAGATGGAGAATCTGTAAGCATCGACACCCATTTCCTTCATGATTCTGACATCTTCCTGCACAAAATTATATCATCGACTTCTATTTAAAGAGATTGTATCGTGATGGTAAAGATCGTTAACGAATTCTATACCTTATAACGATGATAAGAATCTATAGCAACGTCCCCGTTGCTCCTATCCGACATCATATCTATCCATGGATCGTCCCAAAACAAACAACTTTTAGATTTGTTATCGAAATCTTCCGTAAAACAAAGTTATAGAAAAATACCAGGACGTTTTTGTGTGAATGTATCCCATATGCTAGGTCCTCGGCCTCCTTCGCTTGCAGCACCCTCAATCTACAAAAGGAAATAATAATTAAAGCAAAAAAGGAAAGGAAAGGAAAGAAACTATAACGCAACATTCTTGACCATTCTAGAACATTCAAGAAGGTTTAGAAAGAAGCAAGAACCTGATAAGCTGAAGTGGAAGTTCCGAAGACGAAACCGTCAGGAAAGCTGCGGCGGTTAAACGGGCCGGGCGACAAGTGGTGCCAGTAGGCGGATCCGATAAGGGTGAGGGAGAGGAGAGGAAGAAGGTGACAAGCTTGGAAAGCCATTTTCTAGCTGAGATTGAAGAGAAACAATATGGTGGGAGCTAAGATACGTACCTATGTTTTTTTATAGCTCTAACTTATACAGTAAAAGAAAATTAATGAAAATGGGTTGGGGATTAGTTGAGGGGCCGTTTTCAAAAGGACCGTGCTGTTGGTTATGGGTAAGAGAGTAAGACAGCAGTGCTGAGTTTTAAAGAGAATCAAGGGCGATGAGACTTTGAGATATTTTATTGCTTTTTGGAATTATTCAATGCAGTGTGGTTGTTATTGCATCATTGCTCGGATGTGGGCGGCGGAGGATCTAATCCTAATTTCAACTTTTGTTTCCCACGAAACGTGAAGCATGAGGATGTTTTTTGAAGTTAAGTTACAAAACAAAGAAACTTAAGCTATTTTGTGTTGTCAGTATCTACGCTGTGCATTGATAACAATAGATGGTTCACGATTTTTATACAACATATCCTCCGAATTTCAATTCTCCGTAGCTTAAGGAAACCCGATTATTTTGAACACATAAGTTTGAATGTAAACGTGCATACTTGAAAATTATTTGCAAGGTAGGCGTTTTCTTAAATTTTAAAAAGATTAATCTATTTTTAAAAAAAATTTATACTAATTTACTTATGATTGTATATGAAAAAACAGTCATTTTAATTAATTAATAACATTCCATGTAGATAACGTTTTACCCAAAGCTTTTTCCTTTTCAAAGACACAGCGTTACACTTTAAGCTATCTTATTTTCTATATCCATTGTTACATATCATCTATCATTCTAACATGCTAGATTTTGTCATGTGCGCTACTTACGTGAAATAAACTTTAGTGCCTTTGTGACATGGTCACAAATTCGCCGGGCTTATTCGGCGAGATTGAAAATTCGGATTCGGGAAACTATTCGGAAAAAATCGGCAGGTATTCGGGAAAGATTCGGCAAGTATCCGGAAAGTATTTCGAGTAAAAAATTAATATATGAGGCGCCGAGTTTTGATATTGCGAATTATGCGCTGTTTTTTTGAATTATTCGATGTTTATTTGAATTATTCGTGAATAATTCGCAAATTATTCGAAGCTCGTTCGCCAGTGACGATTAAATCGGCCGATCAAAAATTCATGAATAAAGCGCCAATTCGCAGAATTATGTGACTGCTTTGTGGTAATATTAATAAGAGTTTATGAATTTTTTGTTTCAGAAATTTTATTACTTAAAAAAAGATATTATTATAAAAATAATAAGTTGAAGGGAGGTTGGGTGCGAATCACAAAGATATAGTGAGGGGGTTATATGTGAATTTTCATTTAAAGACAAGCAACAGTAACAAATTCGGCATTTGGGATTAATTCCGGTGGGTTGAAAATTCGGATTCGAAGAACTATTTGGAAAAAATCGGCAAGCATTTGGGAAAGATTCGGCAAATATTCGGCAAATGTTCAGGAAAGATTTCGAGAAAGAAATTAATATATGAGATGTTGGATTTTGATGCTGCGAATTATTTCATTGTTTTTGTGAATTATTCACTGATTTCGCGAGTTATTCATGAATATTTCTCGAATTATTCATTAATAAATCGAATCGTTCTTCAACGGCGATTAAATCGGAGATTTAATCGGCCGTTCAAAAATTCATGAATTATGCATGAAACCGCCGAATAATTCGTGGATATTGTGAGTATGCCGTAAGCAAGCAAGGGTGCGTTTTTATTTTGGAATTTAGAAATAGTTGAAGAAATTATAACATTATTTTTTCTTTATAATAATATATAAAAACATGCATGTCGATATACTCCTCCACTAATTAAAATGAAGGCTACTGCTCTACCATAATCAGTGTGTACGTAATGATCTATGACAGTAGAGATAAACCTTTTAGAAGAGAAATATTACCCACGCTTTTTATATGCAGTAGTTACATCATATATTTTCAAACTACGGCTTTTTATATGTAATTTTATCTTGTAAATATAGTAGTTATCCGATCAATATAGTGTTGAACTGTTAAATGTATTAGTTTTCAGCTAAATATAATAGCTATCTCACTAATATAGTGATTATCTGTCAAAAAGTTACAAGAGTGGTATATGGATATTTGGGGTGGGGGTGGAGGGAGGAGGGGTGGAATAACATGTGTACTTACACGACTTAAAGCCTACCGCTTTTTTGAGATACAGAGTTTTTCATAAGGTTTTTCAAGATAGGGATCTATACATGTTTTTCAGGTCCACGGAGCTAGACCTATTTCTCCGAAATATACAAGGTCGGTGTAGTCTTTCCCCTTTATGTAGCTATATACACCTTGAAGTTGTGATCTTCTCGCAATTCTCATAATATTGATGCCTAGATCCATTTCTCTAAACCCCCATAAATATATCCATTTGCCAAGGATCTTGTTAAAGTCTTACGTATCCATTTTCAGTCCTTTCAGTTGTGGAGAAGAACAAACTTGCACTCAACGCCAAAATTCACCATCAAGATGTAAACTTTATTAAAACAAAACAAGATGTCAACTCAATATAACTATTAATGTTGGCAAAGATGAAAACAACCTTTCCAGCATGATTCGTTTTTATAAATCAGAGTACAAATCATTGTCAGCAAATAATTTCATCATGGCATTATAGAAAGAACAACAAGCACCGGTTTCGTCGTCTCAACAAGGGGCATGGGATTTCTGATGTTGGATTTGTAAATCCTTGTAATCCTTGTTTGGTTAAAAAAAGATAAATGGGATTAGAATTTGGGGATTATAGAGAGAGATAGAGAGAAAAGGATTTTTTAATAACATAAAATACGTGGGACCCATATGAACAATATCAAATCCTTAACAATCCATAGTGTTTTTTTTTGATTCAAGAATCCAAAAAATGGCGGCCCCTCATAAAAAAAAACAAGCAAATTCAAAACACCCAAAATCCTACAACCAAACAAAGAATCTAAGAATCCAAACTTTTTTTTGAATTCAAGAATCCAAACAGTGACAAATCCAATTCAAATTCAGCAACCAACCAGGTTGCCCTTGGGCACCACAACAGTACAACACTGCTGGTTATTCAAGTTCACATATAAATGTTTAACTCATTAATCAAGTAATTAACAGTATATTATAGACTCGCAATATTGAACCTTAAGCGACGAAAGATATCGAAATGTACACTATCTTCTCAGGAATTTGCGAAACCAAAGAGCAGAACTTTTGGGGTATCTCTTCAGACCATTTTTGTAATCAACATAGTTAATCCCGAATCGGACTGTGTAACCGAATGCCCATTCGAAATTATCCAAGAGGGTCCATGCAAAGTATCCTCGCACATCAACGCCTTTCCTGTCACAATACTCCAACTAATTATCTACGCAAAACAGACCTCGAATTGGAACAGCAATGCCAAGTTATGATTTGAACAGTTAATTACAGCACACCTGATAGCTCTGTGAACATGATAGAGATGCTGCCGATAGTAGTCTATCCTCGCGTCGTCCTTTAGGGCTTGCTCTAGCGTTAAAGTTCCGTTGTTCACCTCATCGACACCTAAAATTAATTCAAAGAGAATTATGTTATTCACCGTATCATCGCATGTAAGGAACAGATTTGATTTTTGTTGGTAGCTATACCATTTTCAGTGATGAAGATGACAGGATTGTTGTACTTGGTTGTGGCGTAAAGCAATAGATCTTCGAGGCCTTGAGGGTACACATAGAGCCAAGGTGAGCCAGCCTGCAATGCAACGCTTACAACATCACTTATTCGTGTCATCTATGAAGCACTGACGAAATACGGATGTCGAACATGACTCAGACACGGGCAAGAGACAAACAAATTTGGGAAAGAGACCTTTCTTCTTGCGATGGGGTCAAAATTTTCCCTTCTTTTTTCCACTTTTGGGGTCAAAATTTTCCCTTCTTTTTTCCACTTTTGGGAACAGTTCACAAAGAAATCACTTGTTTGTATCTGAAAAAGACCTTTCTTTTGAAGATCAACAACTTAAAAATTCTCTAGAATATTCTAATATTTTTTTTAGATAATATATGGAATAAATTAGTCATCCCCTCATAAATGGGAGACTCCGGACTCGATCCCGGGTCTTCCCAATGGGCTACTCACTCCAAGCTCTTGATATTCTAAGATTAACCACATATAGAATATGAGAATTATCTAAATATTCTAACGCTCTTAAAAATAATTAGAAGCTATGAACCTTCTAGACCTTTCTTTTGAAGATCAACAACTTAAAGATTCTTTAGAATATCCTAATATTAACCACATGAAATATGTGAATTATCTAAATATTCAAGAAACGCTCTTAGACATAATTAGAAGCTATGAACCTTCTAGATAAAGTATTATTTAGACAAACGAAAGTTATTAAGTTTCTAGCATGACAAACTTCCAGAATAAAAGGCTAGAAAGAGCTTTCTTTTAATACCTATAAATAGAGGATTGGTCCCTCATGTTGAAATAAGCGAGCAAGAAAGAAAGTGAGAAGCACACAAGTGCTCAGAGAGGTAGAGTGTGCTTGTGAGAGTTATAGAGTTGTGAGGGTGTAAGAGTGTGAGCGGTGTCTTGTATAAGTAAGAGTGTGGGTGTCGCCTTGTAATACAAGTGTTGCCTTTATTCCACTTGCTCATTCTTTACAATTGGTAACTGAGCTATGATACTCTACAAGTGGTATCAGAGATACCAGGTTCTACAATTGATATCACTGTCACCATGGTAGTCTTGTATTATAAGATCATATCTTTATTTCATCTTAATTTAATCTTTTTGAGGAAAATCTCATCTTTTCATCAAATACGTGTGTGACTTCGTTTTATCTCCAAGAAAGAGATTTTTCTAATAAAACACATGAAATGCTAAATACATAATTCTTACCACCGGGCCAATAGGGATTCCATTACGCTCTGCTGCGAAATAAAGAAAATTAGATAAATTTTATGTTTAGATAGCAGTTATTGAATGATTATGTATGGAAATTACAAAAAGAAAAACGCACAGGATTCATACAGACTTACAAGTCAAATTAGTACAGGGGTCTGTGCGGTAGCTTTTGTTAAAGCTATTACTTCTTGGAACACTTTGAACAAAATTTGAAGTATAATAATTAAGTCCAATAAAATCAAATGATCCTTTAACCAATTTGAATTGTTTTTTAGTAAATTTCGGAAGTCGACTCCCAACAAGCGCCTCCATGTTAAAAGGGTATTCTCCATGAGTTAGAGGGTCCATGAACCTACTAAGTCATAAAAAATGTAAATGATATTACGAGCTAAAGCTCAATCATTTGGGTTCATGACTCGTAAAATTATTTGAGAACATAAAATACTTGCCATCCAAGCATGAAATCTAAAGCTCTCCCTGCTGCATCCTTATTTTCCTTGGAGTTAGAGTAAGGGATCATCCAGTTGCAGTTCAATGTTATACCTATTATCCCTTTTTGAGATTCCTGAATGAAAAAAAAAGTTGGTTATATAGTTGAAAGAGAAAAGGGGAGTTGAATTTCCAAATTCTTTTCATAAATATCTCTTAATTTATCAATGTACGTTTGCAAATATGTTGCAGACATTGCTCATTTAACTATTTTATAATGAGCCGATGTTCTCAACTATATGGGTGTCAAATGGGTCTGCTTGTGTCACTTGCGAACAATTTTTACCCAAGCCAAGTTAGCTGCCGTAACCTGATCCATTTATTTAAGATGTTTGGATATCCTGCACGAACCTGATCTGTTTTGGTAACCCGTGTAACCCATTAAGAGTCCGATTTTGAACCTGTGTATTGTCAACCAACAATAATGCCTACTAGGCAAGTGAAGAAATTTTCCAATTAGATTCAGAATGCTATTCAAATTTTGAATTAGTGTTAATTTGCACAAAACACACTGTAGTATACCTCTCAACTGATTTATCAGCGCAAACACAATGAAACACCCTGTCTGCTCTTCGATCGAAAACTTTAAAAACAATAAAATTTGACTCCAAAAAGCCTTCAATGATTGCCTAATATAACTCAAAAACTTGTTTGTGTTGTTACAGTAGAATTTGAATGTTTTTGAGTGTTTTGGTCCATGAACCGAGGAGGTGTTTATACTAATAAATCACCCGAGGGGATATAAAATAACTAGCATTTTGCATGTGCGATGTACGTTTGTAGCGTAATCCTATTTAGAGTCCAAAAAAATTTCTTGAGCCCATGTATAAATATAAAATGGAGGGCTTTTGGTTTAAAATTATTTTGAATGTTAATAAGTGAATAAAATATTCATTCTAGTAACTTGAATCAAGAGTATTCTAGAAGATATTATAATATATTATTTACCATATTTAAGTAAAAAAGGTACTTATAAGTAAATGAAAGTAGAATTTGAAAAATTATAAGACTAAAATTCTAGAAAGTTCTTTTTTGTCTTAAGTTTGAGTAGAATGTAGATTGAATTTGGAATTCAAACTAATTTCTCCAAAGTTCTTTTTTTTATCTCAAGTTCTAGAAAGTTCCTTTTTTCTTTATTTTTAAAAAAATGGAAAAGTTTAATTATTTTTGTCTTTTTTTTTGATGATGTGGAGACTTTAAGATTTGGTTTTTTTAAAACACAACAATTAATTGTTTTTGTCTCTTTGTATGATGATGTGGATGCCCTAAGAATGGAGGATTTTTCTCCTTTTTCTATGTTTTTTTTTAAAAGAGAGGGTGGCTTCTAACAAAGTCCATTTGCATTATATAGTAGTATAGATAAGTTCGAATATATTTTAGGAGTTTTCCAGGTCATATGACTCATATCATGGAATTCACGTCTAGGTTATGATCCTAACCCGACTCATTTCATAAATAGGTCAATCGGATGGAGCCAATTTTGACCCATACCCGATAATGTGCTATCCCTAGCCTCTTATAACTAATCAAGTCGGGGATCAAGATTGCCACCCTCTACTCACCTGGAACTCCTCTTTGTATAACTTTACTGCAGCAGCGTGCGCTAGTAGTTGGTTATGAGCAACAATGTATGGCTCTCGAGCCGAGTCTCCAGCGCTGCACTGCATATACTGCCAAGGTGGGGAGCAACGACCTGGTGCAAGTCCACCAACACCATAGCCCGCGGTGCTAAAAGCATGGGGTTCATTGAAGGTGATCCATTGCTTCACCCTGTCCCCAAACTCTCTATAACAAACCCCAGCGTAGGCACGGAAATCTTTCCTGTAAAATTTTTTCAAGCAACAAATATAGGAAGTAATTGTCAAGACCCACTTTAGCCAAAAGCTTAAGCTGACAGGTTGTGGATAATGTATGCCAAACTTAATCTAAACCTAACACTTGAAAGTCCTCAAGCAGAAAAACTCGCTCATATAGGGAGAAAAATAGATGGGGATTAATAAATATTTCAAATCAACACTGACGAGGTTCGAAACCAGGATCTCTGAAACCCGGTCCTCTGATACCATGTCAATAATCGCTTTATTCAGAAGCTTAGAGTTGCTGGATTATGGATCATAATGCATATCTAGTTTTTAATATAGACTTAACAGGTTAAATCTGTTTAATTTTGTCTATGTTGTTTTCTACAATTCAATCCAAGGCATGTCCTACTCACACGATCTTGGCAGATAAGAAGCCGCCATACATGTCTTCCAAACCTTGAGGAGAATCCCAGTGAAACAGAGTTACCACAGGTTGCAAGCCTACATTTGGTTGAAACCAAACAACTGATGAAATGAACAATGAGATGGCAAAGGGGAGTTATTTGAATAATGATGGTAGTAAAATGTAATGCACACGAGAGAGGGAGAGAGGGAGGGAGGGAGAGAGAGTGCGTGTGTGAATAATAATGATGAAAGTTAATATTTAATATATACCATTGGATATGAGCTCATCAATAAACTTGTTGTAGTAGTCGACGCCTTCCCAGTTGATTCCCCCATGCAGGCTTCCAGCTGCCAATAGATTTAGCAAATCATGATATTATGGTATAATCCCTAATGCATTTGATTTGTAAAAATGTGTGTTGATGGTGACTACTTTCCTTATGAATTATCTGATATACAGAATCATTGCCGAGGCACGGATTCTTACTGGGGAGGATCCTGGACCAAGAGATGGAGAACCTGTAAGCATCCAAGTTCATCGCCTTCATGATATTTACATCTTCCTACATGTCCAAATAGACAAATGTAAGTCCTTGGGCACTGAAATCGATAAGGGATCGGCAATAGGGATGCTGATGAATAGCCGCACCTTGTAGCGGTGGTAGAAGTCGATAGCTACGTCTCCATTGCTCAGGTCGACTATTCTTTCTGTTCAACATCTAAATCAAATTTAGACAAGCATTCCGTACAGTTTCAAAAAATCAGTTTATAACTCTGTAAGATATCGAGAAAATTATCCATATTTCAAAACGCATGCATCATATTCTTGGAAATATGATAGACTCTTCGACGCATCGGACACTTGTATGATGCTTGCCTGGGGCAAACAAACGCATTGAAAGTCGTGTTTGTTTGAGAAGAAATAGTGTTTAAACAATTCATCAAACAGTTAAACGAAAAACGCTTCTCTTAGACAATTCATCAAACAGTTAGCAGACATAGTTGCTAGACATGCCGAATAAGATGCAGAAAAGAGAATAAAGATTGAAACTTTGTAAATTGGGGATAATAATAATAATAATAAAGAATAAAAAAATAAAGTCACAGGTTGGAAATAACCAACAGTAAATTTGGTTAGAGTTTCTTTGGTCTCTACCAAACTTTAAATTGCTCTTCATTTGATCAGAAATATTCGTGTTCACTAAATAATTGAAATAAATCAGAAAGGCTGCAGTTACTCAACTGCTGTCTAGCCCAGCTCGTAGGATCTGATTTTATAATTGAAAATTTTATTTTCCTTTTCTTTTAATTTTTTTAATTATAAATTGTCATTGTTGGATAAAAAATGCTTAACCTGCTGGGCTTGAACTCTTACCACAATCTACCCGTGACAAACACCCATAGGCCCACTCTTGTTTGGCACTGATATCTGGGTGTTGTGGATCCCATCACTGTGGATAGGACTACCTGCAACCATGTGGTTGGTAGCCTACTAGTAGGATTATTAAACAGATCAAACAAGCTAAGTTTTAAGTTGTTCGTATTCCTTTAATTATTTAAACGAGCTTAAAAACTTGTTCAAGCTTAGCTTATTTATTTTTCAAACGAGTATGTGCGAGCTATTTCCGAGCCCGAGCCGATCCTTGAGCTTTTCCGAGTGTCTTTGAAATCCATTAATATAGAAGTTCATTATCACGAGGGAAAATTGTTTCCCGGCCTAGTTTGGAGACGAACCCAACCCCCTTGTTATGCCCCTGTTGTGCAGCATCATTCGAAGGCCGCCAAACCTCAATATTAATTATAATATACTTAACAATAATGGCTAAAATAGACCTGGGTGAAGTTGGGTGTAAGTGTCCCAAATGCTGAGCCCTTTCCCATCTTCTCTCGCGGCTCCTTCATACTGAAATTTTGTGAGAATTTTTTAAACTGTAAGTACACTTCAATTCCACACACACACACACACTCTTACACCAAGACCATTTTTTGCAGGAGCTATATGGCTATGCAAATCCGATCGAGTTTGCATAGCATACCTCTAAAAGTATTATAAACTCAAAGCCATACACGGCCTAAACGTTTATCTGTACAAACCTGATACGCCGAGGAGGCAGTCCCGAAAGTGAAACCGACCGGAAAGTCGCTTCGGCTAAGGCTGTCTCCTCTATGATCACGAGCTACAACCACCGGAAAAAGTAGTATGAGTACACAATGCATAAGCACTAGCACAGCCCTTTGAATGAACTCCATTCCTGTTGGAAGCAGATTAAGGTCGGACCTTCGCTTTTATCTTCTTCTTAATATAATAAACTTTTTCGCATTATATATAGCCGGCCTTGCATTATAGTACTCCTGATTTATGTAAAAATACACATAAGTAAACAACAAATAGCAAAACACAAATTATATCGAGACCAACTTGACGAGGACGCACGGAAACCAAGAAAGCGCCTCATGCAAAATGATATATGGAAGTGAACTCTCTCTCTCTCTCTCTCTCTCTCTCTCTCTCTCTATATATATATATATATATATATATATATCATTGAAAATCATGCAAGTTGGGTCAAAATATTCTAAATTGGAGATATTTCTCTCTTAGTCATTGGAAATAGACATTACCGCCATCACATATCGTATTTCTTTCATCTCAACGTTTCACATACCTAACAGCATACCACGTTCCCATTTCCAATTCACGTACCATCACATTCACGTTCTGCATTTTAGGTAACTTCGAATTAGAGCAATTTTCAGCATCTATAGCTAGCAGTTACCTGAATATTCCAGCATGATTGGTTTCTTTAACTAAAATCAGAGTAACAACTCATTATCCCCAAATAATTTCATGATGCCTTCATAGAAACAAGCTCCTCAATTAGCACCACAACAGTACAACACTGCTGGTCATTCAGGTTCATATGTTATGGGTGAAAAAACGAAGATTTTTAAGCCTTGAAATTTCGAGTTAGAAGGAAGACAAAGAAGGGGAGGAGAAAACTTTCAACTGCTGGAGAGAGAGAAGAGATATCAAACCCTAGGGTTGAAAAGTTGTACATATAGGAGCTGCTTTGGGCTTTTATTCGGGCTCAGCCCAATTGTAATAACTTCGTGAGGAAATAAAAATCCTTAATTGGGGTTTCCCAGTTTCAAATAATTCTTTTTTTTTAAAAAAAAACCTCATTAATCAAGTAATTAACAGCATAAAAAAGTAATAAAATTGAATGCATTGTCTTCTCAGGAATTTGCGAAACCAAAGAGCATAACTTTTGGGGTATCTCTTCAGACCATTTTTGCAATCAACATAGTTAATTCCGAATCGGACCGTGTAACCAAACACCCATTCGAAATTATCCAAGAGTGACCATTCGAAAGTATCCTCTCACATCAACGCCTTTCCTGCCATAATACTCAAACTAATTATCTACCTAAAAAAGACCTCGAAATTGAACAACAACTGAGCTTTTTATTCCAAGCATATGGGGTAGGCTACATGAACCAACATGAGGATCACGCCGGGTCCAGTACATGAATCCTCTGTCTCGACTCGCTCTTATCGAAAAATATACTTTCATTGAGGCCATATCATTTCGTATCACCTCTATCCATGTTTTCTTCGGTCTCCCTTTTGCCCTTTTGCCATTACCCATATCGAGAGTATCTATTCGTCGACCGGTGCTTCCATAAGTCTGCGTCGCACATGACCAAACCATCTTAGCCGGTTTTCCCGCATCTTCTCTTCCACGGGTGCTACACCAACTTTTGCACCAATATTCTCATTTCCCACCTTATCTTTTCTAGTGTTATCGCACATCCAACAAAGCATGCGCATCTCCGCTGCGTGCATCTTCTGTGTATGATGCTTTTTAGGAGCCCAGTATTCTGTACCATATAATACGACAGGCCGAATAGCGCTCCGATAAAACTTCCCTTTCAATTTTAACGGAAAGTTACGATCACACAACATCCTTATTGCACTCCATTTCAACCAACTAGCTTGGATTCTTTGATTAACATCACTATCGATGATAGGACTTAGATATCTAAACTGATCGCTCGGTGATATCTCTTGCCCTTCCAATGTTATACCAATATGGTTTTGACTTCTCTGTTTACTAAATTTGCAATGCATATATGTTGTCTTGGACCTGTCCAATCTGAACCTCCGAGATTCCAATGTTTGCCTCCATAATTCCAATTTGGCATTAACCTCTGCTTTCGTCTCATTTACTAGAACAATATCATCAGCGAATAATATACACCAAGATACCCATCTTGGATAGTTTTAGTAACCTCATCCATCACGATGTTAAACAGAAATGGACTTAATGCAGATTCTTGATATAAACCAATTGTAATCGGAAAATCACTCGTTAGGCCGCCGCAAGTTCTGACATTTGTCACTACTCCATCGTGCATATCCTTGATTATGTCAATATACTTGACAGGGACCCCCTTCTTCATCATTGTCCCCTATAATACCTCTCTAGATATCTTGTCATGCGCTTTCTCTAAATCAATAAATATCATATGCAAATCTCTTCTCCTCTCTCGAAAACGCTCGACAAGTTGACAAAGCAAATAAATAGCCCCAACCGTCGATCATCCAGGCATGAACCCAAACTGGTTCTCTGTTATTTTAATATTCTTCCTTAGCCTGTGTTCAATCACTCTCTCCTAAAGTTTCATGGTATGACATATAAGTTTTATTCAACGGTAATTTGAACAACTTTGAATATCACCTTTGTTCCTGTCGATAGGTACACGGATATTTTTCCTCTATTTATTTGGCATCTTTTTTGTCTGCCAAATCTTATTAAACAGATCTGTCAGCCATTTAACGTCTATTTCTCCTAAGTATCTCCAAATCTCGATAGGAATCCCGTTAGGACCAACCGTTTTTCTTAAACTCATTCTGTTCAAAACTTCTTTAAACTCAGGTGATCTTATTTTACGCATGAAATTTGTCAAAATAATCTCTCCATCTTTCCTTGATATGCTCATCTTGAACTAAAACCTTCTGATTTTCATTTTTGACACACTTCACCGCACATAAGTCTCCGGTCTTCCTTTTCCGCATCCGAGCACCTCGAAGTTGAACAATAATGCCAAATAATAATTTAAACAGTTAATTACAACACACCTAATAGCTCTGTTAACATGATAGAGATGTCGCCGATGGTAGTCTATCCTTACGTCATCCTTTAGGGCTTCCTCGAGCGACAAAGTTCCATTGTCCACCTCATCGACACCTGAAATGAATTAGAGGAAATGTTATTTACCATGACTCGGGGTTTGTTATTTATACCATTTTCAGTGATGAAGATGACAGGATTGTTGAACTTGGTTTTGGCATAAAACAATATATCTTCGATACCTTGGGGGTACACATTGAGCCAAGATGATCCAGCCTGCAATGCATCACTTATAACATTACTTAATGGCATGATCTATGAAGCACAGACACACATACAGAGCATGACCCAGACATGGTAGTGTTAACTGCACAAAACACCACTGTAGTTTATCCCAAATAGCATTTGCACCCTCTCAAGTAAATAATTAGCGCAGATAAACAATCTGTTCTTCGATCAAAACCTTGAAAAACACTCAACTTCATGCTTAACAACTTTAAATGATTCCCTAATTTAACTCTAAAACCTTTTGTGTTGTTTAGGGTAGAATTTGAGTGCTTTTTAGAGTTTTGGTACATGAACTTGAGGTGTTTATGCTAATAAATCACTTGAGGGTGTACAAATTAATAAGTGCTGATATATGTTAGTACTTTTCCAGGTCATATGATATGGCTCAAATCATGTAATTCAAGTCTAGGTTATGATCCTAACCCCCTCACAAGCCGATAGAGCCAAATTTGACTCATAGCCGATAATGTTCTATCCACTGCCTCTAATGACGGGTCAAGTCAGAACAAAATTGCCGCCCTCTACTCACCTGGAACCCGTCTCTGTATAACTTTACTGCAGCAGCATGTGCTAGTAACTGGTTATGAGCAACAATGTATGGCTCTCGAGCTGAGTCTCCAGCACTGCACTTCAAATACTGGCCGAGCACCGACCTGGTGCAAGTGCGCCAATACCATAGCCTGCAGTACTAAAAGCATGGTTCATTGAAGGTGATCCAGTGCTTCACCCTGTCCCCAAACTCTCTATAACTAACCCCAGCATAGTCACAGAAATCATTCCTGTAAAATGTTTTTCAGATCGAAAGGAATTGTTAAGAACCACTTTACCCAAAAGGTTAAGCTATTGTGATGTGGATAACAATATATATCAAGCTTAATACAAACTTAACACTTTAAAGGCCTCCAACAGAAAAACTCGTGTGTAAAGGGAGACAGAATAGATGGGGATGAATAAATATTTTAAATCAACACTGACGAGGGTTGAAACCAAGATATCTTGAAAACCTGTTCCTCTGGTACCATGTCAGTAACCGCTTTATTCAGAAGCTTGCGTTGTCGGATTATGGACAATAAAGCATATCAAGTTTGATGATTAAATACATATAACTTGTCTAAAACATTTTCTACAATTTCATCTAAGGAATGTCCTACTCACGCTATCTTGGCAGATAAGAAGCCGCCATACATGTCTTCTAGACCTTGAGGAGAATCTCAGTGAAACAGAGTGGCGAAAGGTTGCAAGCCTACATTTGGTTGAAGCAAACAATGATATGGAAAAGAGAAGTTCTTTGAATAATGATGGTAGTAAAGTGTATATATACATTATAATGATGGAAAGTAAATATATATACCGTTGGTTACGAGTTCATCAATAAGTTTGTTGTAGTAGTCGACATCTTCCCAGTTGATTCCCCCATGTAGGCTTCCATCTGCGATTAGTTTCAAGTCGTGTGGGGTGAAAAATTCTAGATCACAATTCATGGAAAAAATAGGCCACACGACACTCATTTGTAAAAAGGTGCATCAATGGTGACATCAGATATATATGTGCAGCCAAAAAGTGAATATGAATTATCTGATAGCAATAGTGTCCGCGTCTAAGCACATGTTCTTACTAGGGAGCATCCTGGACCAAGAGATGGTGGACCAAGAGATGGAGGACCTGTGAGCATCCACGCTCATCGCCTTCATGATATCTACATCTTCCTGCAAGTCCAAATAGACAGATGTTAGTCCTTGGGCACTTAAGGGATCGGTAATAGGGGTATTAGTAAATAGTCGCACCTTGTAGCGGTGATAGGAGTCGATAGCTACGTCACCACTGCTCCGATCGAATATTCTTTCTGTTCAACATTTAAATCGAATTTAGACAAGCTTCCTATACAGTTCCAAAAAAATTCAGTTTATGATTTGTAAATATCAAGAAAATAATCCTTTTATCCATATTTCAAAATGCGTGCATCATATTCTTGGAAGAGAAAAGGAAATGTAGACTCATCAAAGCATGAAACACTTGTGTGATGCTTGTCTGGTACAAACAAACACAGAGTTGTGCTCATTTAATAAAGAAGTATCATGTCTCTTTTTCAGAACCGTGTTGCTATAAAACATTCCTTGAGATTGCTAAAAACAACATAAAATTCATGGCTTGAATTCTACCTTTATTGAACTACAACAAACAAAAGTTGTTAGAGCAGAAAACCAAAAACGCTTCTCTCAAGACATTTATCAAGCAGTAAACAGACATAGTAGTTAAACATGCGGAATAACATGTGGATAAGAGATTATAAAAACTGCAAATTTTGTGGGGATAGATAATAAATCCTTCTTTTTATAAAAAAAAACATCAAGGGTTGGAAATAACCTATAGTATTGAAACAAATATTTTATTTTAAAATAGGGTTAAAAATAAGAGAGCGGCTAGTGACTTTGCGAAACTCCATTATTTTTGGAGTTTAAAGAAATGGGGCTTTAAGCTCTCGAAATTTTTTGAAACCATGGTTTATAGAATTGTATCATGATTGTCAAACAGACCTTGGTAACAATTTTTAGAGTTTAGCCTTGAAACCCTACGGAACAATGGTATCGGAAACCGTAACCACGTTGCCAAACGAGGCCTTCATCATCATTTGGACATGCCATGGTATCATAAAATTGTAACCTCGTTGTCAAACAGACCTCGGTTACAATGTTACGTACACAGTGTAGGTTAGGATTTATTGCTCAATTTTATTTTATTTTATTGTACCTATGGAGATATATATATAATCAACATAACATTAACGGATTGATTAGATTAGACCTGGGTGAAGTAGGGTGCAAGTATCCCAAATGCTGTGCCCTTTTCCATCTTATCTCGCATCTCTTTCATACTATAAGATTTGTGAGAATTCCTACTGTAAAACTTTGTTCGGCCAAAAAAAAACTCCAAAACTTGAGATAATCAGGCCCTGTTTGGATATGGAATTGGGAAAACTATGGTTTATTTTTAAGTGGAGGTTGAGAGGATCCAAACTGTGGTTTGCAGGCTCAAAACTCCAAAAATAGAGTTAACAAAATTTTGGTCAGATTGGAGTTGAGATAATTGCAGTTTTCTTCAATTTAGGACTGAGATAGCTGTAGTTATCTCAACTCCATAATGATTGCCAAACAAGGCAAAGTTAGCATTTTCGAATTAATGTTTGCTAACTTTACGAAACTCATGTCCCAAACCATATACGTAAAATTTCACATCCCAAACGTGACATGCCATAATTTTCTTATCATAGAAGATCGCAAGGCCTATCTCTAATCGTAAACAAAGAAAAAAAATATCCCTTGAAACAGCAAGGTCGAAATAGCTAACATAGTTCTTACACAATTATTTTCTGAAAATAACATGATAAGTTCTAATAACCAAGCTACTAAATACAAAGAAGAAACTAATCGATCGCCTTGGGCGAATGCATTACTATGCAAGGTAATTATTGTTGCAGGCCACTACGGAGAAAATTCTGACTTTCTATCAAGATGCTCATCCAATCTTGGCTCCCTGCAATTTGATTAGCATCCACAATAAAGGTGGGTAAGCAACGGGGCTTAATAAGAAAATGACACATGTCTGACAATTTATATAACAAAATTGAATACTAATAAAATAACAAATATCGATAATCTTTAAATATCTAAAATTATGCAATTTGTGAAAATATGATTTTCATACATGGAAAAACCAGCATGTTACAACTAAGTACGGTCAATATCTCTATCTCGGTTGACATAATGAAAACGCCACTATAGATAGACCATGGTAAGGAGAACCTCATGTTATGACCCACGGTGAGGTTGCCTAACGGCGTGTGCTGTAATCCCACTGGGATTACATTACTGGCCTGAATGTAGCCTACTTGTTTTTCCAACTCATACCGGTACGCACTTACGAAATGCATACGACTCCTTTATTTTAAAAAATAGAGGTATAAATTATTTAAAGTAATCAATCGTATGCCCAAGGCATAAATATATATAATCATGTTCACGTGCCCGACGCACAATTATGAAGTCAAAACCCAAAGTCGTATGCATATCAATTTATATATGAAAAATATGCTTTCATGATACCAAAATAAAAATAGTCTTACTTGCATAATCGGAATATTTAGCATATCATCGACCAAGCAAAAATCACACATTTCATATGACGTGAATGCCAATAAATAATAAATTAAAAAACTTGTATCACAAACCTGCTGTCACCGGAAAGCGAAGTTGACTTGATGAATTAGATGTCTATCCTAGGCTTCAACCAGATTCTCTAAATTAATATATAATTCTAGAATTGATAATTTGTAGTGTTTTGACAAATTAATTATGCTATGCAGACTTCCAATACTAATAAAATACATTTATAACGTCTTTACGCCTAAAATATTATTTGTCATTATTCGTACATTTTCCTAATCATTTTGTATCATTTAAGGGGCCTAATATTTAGTTTAGAGAAGTACATGGAATTAAACATAAGATTCCAGGCTTAAAATACATCGTTAGTTGATAGCTTTTATGTTGCAGGGGCTAAAGCTAATAATTTATAGGTT
Organism: Agapanthus africanus; assembly: GCA_030015575.1. Classification (NCBI taxonomy): domain Eukaryota; kingdom Viridiplantae; phylum Streptophyta; class Magnoliopsida; order Asparagales; family Amaryllidaceae; genus Agapanthus; species Agapanthus africanus. The sequence continues at coordinate 11,447,431 of CM057348.1, read as the reverse complement.
AAGGGGCTTAGTATAAAATTCCAGAGAGGTATATCAAGGGAAAATACAACTAAAGGTGTTAAAATGGTATTGAAGAAATTGCAAGGTCAGATCTGAAAATTTTCTGGTTACGGATGCAGATGGGATCGGGTTGGATTTGAATCCAAACTCGCAATCTAAAAAAGATTTATTATAGATTTTAGAGTCTCAATGCATGAGAACTTAAATTTAGCCTAATCCAAACCTTCAAACTAAAGCTCTCTCTTCAAATTAAAGCTCTCTCTCTATCACGTCTCTTTCTCTCTTCGCTCTCTTTTTTCTTTCATTTTTTTAGTAAGAAGTCCAACTACTCTTAACCATTCGATCCCAAACAAAGCAAAACCCTAGATCTAGCATGGTTCCGAAGCCAAAATCGATCACATCACCAAAAACCTCCTAATTTAGCCACTGCAGCAACTCGCCGAGACTGATCAGAATTGATCTCGCCATTACCAACGATGTCGGAAACTCAATCATTTCCTCTAATTACAAGATATAAAGAACGGTTATAAGAGAAAGATCTAACCGTAACACTATATCCGAAAACGGTGTTGTTCCATGAGGTATGTCGATCTTCACTCCTTCGACCGTCACATCCTTCCCAACTGCTTAGATCTCCCTTCTCTCAGAATCTATCTTTTTTTTTAAATTTATTTTCTTTTGTGATATGGCAATACAAAAACTGGTATAAGGTATATAGTGCTAATTAAGAATCTTGAAATTGTTGAAATTACTCAGATTATTTTGCCTAATTGCTATAAATAAAATATTTTGAATTTGAAAATCAAAGGCAATTAAGTCTTAAATATACTGATTTTTATTTCTTTCCATGTATATTTAACTCTCTTAACAATTAATATTATAATTGCTGCTAAATTTTTTTTGGTCATTACACCGCAGTTTAGAAAACTTAACTCCGTTCCCAAACAGGGCCTCAGAGTTTAGTAAACTCCAATCCAACCGTAGTTTTCTAAACTCCAAAAAGACGAGAAGCAAACACTAATTTTGAAATCTAGAAAACCACCAAACGATATTCTGAAGGTTAGATAACTCCAAAACCAAACACTTCATGAAAACTAAAAATTTAAGTGAAGATAAGACCTTGCAAATTAGAGTTTGCTTAACCTCCACCTTCACTTAAAAAATAAACTCCAATCATGTCAACTCCTTACCCAAACCAGGCTTATATATGCGACCATTTTTTCAGCATAGTTATATAGCTATTCAAACAGGAGTCTGTGCTAAGAAAGCATACGACGTAACTACAAAGCCAAATTTATTTCAAATAACTTCGACAAACCGGTGTGAAATATCTCTTTTACTGCACAAAAACTCCACAATTATGATGATGGCTAGGGATTTAGTATTTATATTCCAACATGCCCGAAGGCCTTTTAGGCCGAAACCTGAGCTTTTGCACAGCGATATTTTTAATTTAGATAAATTCGTATTTAATACGAATCTGATATCGAATCTGGGTGATACCATGCGAAATGTCTTTTCCAACACGGCAAAGCTCCTAACTTATGAGTGTTAAGGGATTTACTTTTATAAGAATATATAATAATAATCCTCTACTATCATTATAACTTTGAGGCTGTGATGCAAAGGAAGGGAAGGGACAATAAGATAACATCTAAGCGATCCAGGTTCAAATCATGCTAGCTAGCCCATATTTAAAAGAAGATTAATTTTAAAAAACCACTGCTCGGCAAAAGCCTAAGTTTTGGCTGAAAAGATGTTCCACCTGCGGGGGTGTATAAGAAAATAAAACAATTAACTTCGAAGTTGTGATGCATTGGAGGTGGCATTTCATAACCCGATCAGAATTTTAATATATATACATGCCTGGTACACCGAGGAGGCGGTCCCCATGGTGAACATGACCGGAAAATCAGTTCGGCTAAGGCCGGCTCCTTTATGATCATCATGAGCTACAACACATGGCACCATTAGGAAAAGCATTAGTACCAGTAGAGCCCTTAGAAAGAGCTCCATTGATGCTATTGAAAGAAGCTCAAGTCTGTAACTTTTTTATTTGATTTTCTTCTTCCTTGCAACTCTCTGTTTCTTCTATGACTTTTTTTTTGGGCCTTATATGTAGCTTAAGGGATATGCTTATTTGTCTACGATAATTGATCTATTTATGTACTGTTTAGTATAGATTATTATTTATCTCTAGCTAATGTATAGGAGGTTGGTAAAAAAATGCCATTCCATGACTTCGATCCCTTCATCAGCATTCTTTTTCATGAAGCTTGTGTTTTCGCGGTAGATTTTATGGCAATCCAATAATTTCTAAGGCCCTGTTGGGAGTGGAGTTGAGTTTTCTAAACTTCAGTTTCATAAAGTTAACAAAACTTAACCCCCAAATGCAACTTTGCCTTATTTGGCAAACCATTTTGGAGTTGAGATAACCACGGTTATCTGAGCCCAAAACTCCAATCTTACCAAATTTTTGTAGACTCCATTTTTGGAGTTTGGGGCTTGCACACAGCAGTCTGCATCCTCTCTACTTCCACTTAAAATTAAATCACATTTATCCTAATATCCAAACAGCGCCTAAACGGGAGTTTCATAAGTTAGCAAGACTTAACTCCAAAATGCTAACTTTGTCTTGTTTGGTATTCATTTTAGAGTTGAGAAAACTCCAGTTATCTAAACTCCAATCTCATCTAAGTTTTCCTAACTCCATTTTCCCAAACGCATATCTTGCAACATAACTAGAGTTTTAGATGGAGTTTGGGGCTTGCAAACAATAGTTTGCATCCGTTCCAGCTCCGGTTAAAAATAAACTATAGTTATCCTAACTTCATACCCCAAACATGGCCTTAGAGTTAGGGTATAAACCCACTAGATTTTTGAAAGTGCAATGTAAGTGGATGTATAGTAATAATGTATGGGTAAACTCTATTTCTATATGATTTGAATATTGTGATTTCAAATTGAAGTTTTATCCTTATATGTCCTCTACAAGGAGTTTGCTATATGGCTCCAGAAATAGAAGAGAATGACTTAGATGCTGGTGGGGAGCGAGGGGGGAAGGGCGGCCAGGAGGGATTAGGGTGTTTGAAATTTGAACTTAAAAAGTCAATTAAAATATTTAAATTTGAATCATGACGTGGATAGCTCGAAATGAGGAATAGATCCGCAGATCTTTCTTCTTGTTTATTTTCTTTTACTGAAAAAAGCGAGGCCATCGATTAATGACATGAGCTACACCTTTGGAGTTTGCATTATAGGAGTAGAGATATTTGTGATATGAATTTTCAGCATGCCGGTATATTTGAATGCATCCCCTTTAAGAATCAAACCAACGACTTGTCAATTTGGAGTACGCTCTTTTGATTTCAGAAGGCTAGTTGATCAGCGCTTTTTCCATGCAAAAAAGATGGAAAGTCAACGCTGAGTTACTAGAAAACTATCTAACCATTGTGATTTCCGTTTCGGAACTTTCGATCTGAATTGTGGTGTTGCTCCATTCCATATCGGTAAATTTGGCATTCCAAAGAACAATTGCAACATGCATATAAATGCAGTGCATGTTAACTTATAAGATAGCTCTTTAACTTTCTTTTAATATCTATTTTGCAATCAAATATTTTATTCTCATTGCACAATATGATCGATATTCAATTTTTCCAAGTATATGAAAATAGTTATAATAATATATTGGTCACTGAAAATTGATTCTCTCTTCATGGCAGTTCTTATTTTCTTTCGACTCAACTTTCTGAAGAAGCTTACCCCTATCGTACATCATTCCATACATAATAGCGAACTGCGTTCCCGTTTTCAATTCACACACCATCACGGCCTGCATTTTAGGTAACCTTGAATTAAAGCAATTTGCAACGTGCCCGAAAACTTCCCCTTTCTCGGTGGCATAGCCGCATATCTGGATCTTTTGATTTCTTTTAGATTAATATATATGCCTCGAACTATATTGTTTTTTCTTTCTTTTAGTAGAAATCTTACTGGTTTCCATTTCTTCTTCTTTTTTTCCCCTTGTTCTTGCGTTCACTGAGAGTTCTATTTGTAGTTTCATCTTTTGATCTCATCATTAACAAGTATTCAGAATGCTCATGTCATGCTGTGTGAAATTAACTTCAAATTGTATTTTCTGGAAAGAAAATATACAATTTTATCTTAGGAGGTTAGTCATTTAAAAGTTAAGGAAAAATAGTTCTTTGAACCATAATTATTGTGAATATTATGTACAAGGCATGAACATAATATTAATCTCATATAGATACACTATTAGGAATCCCCATACCAGTAACCCCTGGGTTCGAAAACGGCTTAAGCAACTCATATGGCACAATCCCAGGTCCGCACCTATTCTTCAAACTCTGATCCCTATTCCTCTCATCGATTATCCTCTCAATCTCTCTCAACCTCTCATGAAACCTCTCATACGCTTTCCGAATTGCCAAATCCTCCACTTCAATTTCCCCACTCAACCCCAAATACTCCTCATCCGAGACGTGACTAGACAACACATCCATCCATGCCATCACTTGTGTTGCCTGCATTGGCGATGGAAAACACTCTAGCAATGCCTTTTCCGGCGAGTCCCAAAACTGGCTCAATTCAGAGTCAGAAGCCTCACCCTCAACTGGCATTTTAGTTCTCGCAATAGTGGGGCGGTGAGGGATTAGGCCAATAAAATTGTAGTGGCCAAAGTTAACTGTGGCATGGTGTGCTGAGGTGGTCCATATGATGGTGGTGAGGATGTTGATGAGATCTGACGGAGTTTGGAGTTTAGGCCACCAGGACTCGTTCTTTTTGTCCGCGTGGCCTTGGGTTCGGACCTCGGTCCAGAAATCTTGGAGCTCGTCATCTGTAGAGATTTGTGTCGAATTAGAGTAGTAACGGTGGACGTAGGAAGTAACCCAATCTTGGATCGCGGACCAGATGAGGAGACCATCGGCAGCAAAGGGGTAGTCTTTGATGGTTAGCCTTAGGCCATGCTCCGCTTTTGGATCTTCCACAGCCATTCCCCTGCCATTCCAAGAGGTCACTTAATTGGTATACATGGTTAATTCTCAACATGCTAGCTTAAACGTCGTCTGCACCACGGTTCTTGACATGGTATAGTAAGGATTATATTTCAATAGGAACCGGTTCAAACTTTTTCGTTGGTGATTTGAATATATTTATTTAACCCTTATTTATTTTAACGTTCAAAATGAATCGTGTTCTCGCTCAAGTGCTTCCATATAGTCCCATAGTCCGCATGAGGGTAAGAGTTAAATTAGCTTGCTTGATGCAACATTTTAATCAACAACCATTAGTTTAACCTTTTGAATAAAATGGTTGCTAATGGAGTGCATCACCATCAAATTAGCTAGGTCGGCATATCGGAAAGGCATATATACCTTCGAATCAGATCAGATGGCAAGGCATCCATGTCGAATCGCCAATGCTTGTCGTAGTAGGCCGAGCTGAGCTCCATGGAATACATTCTAGGAGAGAAGCACGACTCGATGAGTCCACCGGCATTGATCAAGTTCTTGCGAGCAACCGCATTGACCGCTAGCGTGTATTTGAAGTGAGGGTGAAGTAGCCTGAAGATCGGATGCATCGCGCTTAGTTGTCGATTAGCTGCTATTATGTAAGGCTCGGTGCAGCAGTGAGCCCTTAGCCTGCAACATCAAAATTTTCTTTTTTCAGGGTTTCGATACTGTGTACAGTCCTGCACCTTTTGGGTAGCGGCAAAATTCTATCAATTAAGCAGCAGGAAGTAAACGAAATGTACAACCCTCGGTTTACTAATATGCACTTGTTATTGTCGCTGATATTTACCTAACAAGGGCACCATAGCCTAACTATTCTCTTGTGTTGAGATGTTTGGATTAAAATAGCCCCGCATTGCAAAAACTATGAGAGGTACATGGATATAAGATATAAGCTGGGACAAATCTCAACAAGGCTTAAATCTTATTGTTGGAACCCACTTTTATCAAAAGCATGTGTACACTCATAATTAATATATATAACCGCCCCCTTCATTCTTGAAAATATATATAAAACTCTAATATTTAGAAAAATAGTTCAAGATGGTAATTACTAGTAATTTCTTGTGTGATAACGTGTTGTATCCTACTGTTGTCATCATAAGAGGAGCTTACCAATGGGAAATGAGCTGATGATGGCCAGAATCATGAGCACAAACATGAGCTTTTGCGAGATTCCATAGCCAAGCCCCTTCTGCATCCCAACTCGGCATAAACACACGCTTCCATTGAGGCTTGGTTGGGGTGGCAGGCCGAGTTAGCTCAATAGCGATGGGCCTTAATGTTCCATCTTCTGTTAGAAAAAAGATCGATCGCGATCCATACAAGGTGGTGCCTTCAATTTCCCTAACATTATGTACGTAAGGCAGCAACAAATCATGATAGTCTAACATGAACAGCCTCATTTGAGCCAGTGCCTGCTTGTTCAAAAATCATACTTAGATCTCTAAGCATGCAATTTAGCTTCTTATGTACAGATTTATTTATTTATCCCCGTAATATGAAGTTGCTTACCTCTTTTGCAGTCATAACTCCATATATTTCTCTCTCAATGAGTTCTTCAGTTATTGCGGATTCAGGAGGACCGTATTCTGGACTCTCTTTACTCATCAATGGTAATTCCTGCACGTCAATGGATTTCAATTATTTAGGCTACATGATGCAAAGGTGCAAGCAAAATTATCTTGGAGTTAGACTGCAACACCTATCAGTATATTTAATAAAATTACAGGCATGAAATAATTACCCTGACAAGTTCAATGCTGAAAGGGTTGAGCCCTGCAAGGGTGTGCCGAGAGAATTCTTCGTCTCTACACCATGCCAATTTGTCTCCTAAAAAATTTTCAAGCGTTCAGTTTTATTTTCTTTGTAAAAGCTATCTCAAGTATTTGATGTTCTGCTTACTTATCCTAGGGTCTTGTTTTTCGCGGCGACAACCATGGGCTATGGACTTCATCAACTTCGAAACGGGGCTTCCATTTACCTCCTCTGATTTCTGTAATGAGGAGATGCCTCTTCCTGATGTCGAATCTTTGCTTATCAAGTTGATGAATTTGAGCACAGCAGTGATTATTGTTGTTCCAGTTGAAGGAAATATAATATCCAAAAGAGAATTCATAGTCTTCACCATAATTGTCATGCTCCTCACTTCTGATAGAGCTTGATCTCTCGGCACATACACGTATTCGCTCCTTGTTTCTGACATCGGATCTACAAGTAGCATATGAACATATATATGAGAATTCTTGTTCTGCAAAACATTTTCTCGTCTGTAAAAAGACTTCAGTACCTTTTTTATTTGCAGGTCTCCCTGTTCTGCAACGCCTTGGGTAAGGCCGCTCCTCACTCCCAAGAATTGGTCTTGCCATGTCGATGCTTTGCTCTGGGCTTCCTAAATCATTGTAAGTATCGTAATCATATATCATTTCATAAGGTTTTCTCTCTCCTTTTCCATTTCCACGAATCATTTTTAGCCCCTTCTTCCTAAACCTCTCAAGACCTTTTGGAGTTTGAGATGGTAAACAAGTCTGCTCCACATGTACAACAAAATAAAAATTGATTGCAACACACCATAATTACATAATTCAAACACAATGGGTGCTTAGAAATTGAGTAAACGGGCCCTGGAGTGTCCTTATAGGATGCACCCTATAGAGGAGCATATGTGGCATGATTCCATTAGACTTTGCATGATGCTTTTGCACTTGAGTCGTTCCTGGGTTTTAGCAAAAACACTATATAAAGTCCAATGAAATGATGCCACCCTCGGTAGAATGCATCCTACAGGACACTCGAGGGCCCTTTTTCCCTTATAAATTTGGAATAATGGGATGTTGTCCTTGAGTGACGCATAGTAAAACTTAAGAAAGCGGTTACAATAATGCATGTCACAACCTTTAACGAAAACTTGCTTCAATCTATCATTTTATGCCTATATTAGTTCAATAATATAATATATTTTAGGAAATAGGATATAAACTGTTATTTAAAAATAATAATAATAATTCCAATTATAGCACGTGCCGCGTGCAAAGAACTAGTTGAGTGAAATGAGTAAGCTTACTTTGGCAAAGAAGATTCTCTTTTCTGGACTCTCAGATTTAGAATGCACCCAAGAATTACATTTCATCTTAAGATAAACATCACCAATCATTAGTACCACATCTTTGATGAATATTTCATCGCGGTGCTCATTTGTTAAGAAAACTCCACCAATTTCGCCAAAATCATGAGGGATAACCGGATCGCCTTCATATTTAATCTCATCCTCATTGTTGCTCACATTTCGAAGATAGACTCCTATGGGGTCCTTCTCCAGTCCAGTCTCTAATTGAAGGAGAAAAGTAAATAAGTAAATAGACTATGATGAATAATGCTAACAAAGAAATAAATAAATTACATATTTACATACGTGCACGCACGATATTGATGTGTAGTATTGCAGCTAAATGGTGTGCCTGACTTAATTTGGAACGATAATAGCGAGCGAGTAAATATAACAGAAAGTTTTACTGTTATCATTTTCAACTACTGTGCACTTCGAATGTTGTATTATGACCAAACATTTTGATATAATCCTCATGGTCTAAGTCATAAGCACAAGCATTTATCATGCGAGTTTTTATACTCTGTCCATGGGTTAGCTATGGAAAAATTGTTGCATGTTCAATTACGAGTCAGTGGAAATATCATGATAAGACATGCGAAAATTACATGATTTTTAGCACATCTGTATATATTTTAGGTTTGAGACCAAAATGAACGGCGTGTTGGTCATTTTAATAATTAGTACGGACGCTGCGCGCTATCAACCGACATAAAATTTATTCAGAGAGCCGTCGAGCTTCTGTGCCGGTCAAAAACACTTACTAGGGTCGATGTCTGAGCTCACAAGTTCAAGATAAATGGCGCCACCAAGCATACCAAGGTTCATAAGAAAGCTTCCAACCGTCAACTTAACTGTAACAACTGCCTTAACGGCAGTTGCAGCCGGCATCAAACTTGCTGCAGGAGAAGCGGGATACGGTGCAACAACAGACTCACACACAACATGGCTTCTTATTGAACGGCGTGGATCCGATCGCGGCGGATTTCTTCGGGCGGACGGGCTCTTGTGGACTGAAAGGAGAAAGCCTCTAGGTTTTGGGAAGATGAAGTGCTCACTACAGTTCATGGTGATAATTAGTTGAGGCTTATGCATTTTTTGGAGCAAAGGGTATGGTAGTGCTTTGATGGTGGAAGCCAAGTCTGCACTTCTAATTGACAAGTAATGATTGAGCAATATGGCCTTTTTTTATAGGGCTTAAGATAATTTACTCGTGGCGCCCTCTCCTATTGCTAATTTGCTGCAGCTACTTCAACGTGCAAATAATGCAAAATCGTTTCCCATGTGGACCAAGAGATGTCATGGCATGGCATGACCCTTCCATCGGTTGATTAGCTATGATACACAAAGAAACCTGTTCAGGTACAAAGTTTTTCTATAGTCAGAATTTTGCGTTGTGCGGAGGAGATCCGAGATATGCTGATAAAATCAATGCAATCATTCATCATATGAATGTAAACGAACATGTGACATTGGATATTGTTAGTACCTTCCTTGCATTGATTTTATCCGTGTAGAGAACTCTCATTCATTAAAAACGGTTTTGAAAGCTTGCGATATTGTCCGAATGACGTACCGAATAGTCTTATTCATACACAGTTCGGACGAAGCGAAGAACCCAATCCTCGGTCCAGAGGCAGTTTGCAGTAGTGCATTAACAGCTTCCTAACACGGAAATAACACGAGAAATAATAGCAGCCTCCAAATCCGAGCAACACTACATTTAAGTTTCTATTTTATCCTCCATACTTAGTGTGTATTAGGCTTGTTTTACCCCAAAAAAACTCCGTTTTTTGGTTTCTGCATGCCGCAAACAATCTTTATCTTTCCAAGTTGCATAAAATTATCCCGACTTAATGATCAACTGTAACGGTATTAAAATTAGATCTTTTTGTCTTGTTCATAAATAAATTATTGATTGCATTAATAATAGTTATAAATAATTATTATATATTAATTAAATAATTACTATTTTTTGGAGAGAGGAGACGAGAGGAGGGAGAGGGGGTGTTGGGGGAAGGAGGCAGGGATCGGAGGGATGGGGGAGGTTGACGGGGGTGGTGGAACACTACTACAAATGTGTCCAACGGTAATAAATATTATCTATATTTAGATATAATGTGAAATTTGATTTTTTTATTGAACTCGTTATAAAATTATCATGCCCTAAACAAATCCATTTCCCCCATGTTTTCCCATCATTTCTCTTTCAAAAGGAGAGAAGTTTCCTTTTCAAAAGGTTCACAAAAGTATATAAAGATTATTTCGGAAAATAAAAATTGAATGCATATCATTTTTTTGTTTTAGATATACAATTTTTTGTTATTCGGTTTGAAAATTTAAATGGGTCTTCTAACATGGATACTTAAAACAGTCTTTGGAAAGGATTTTTTCTCTCCTTTAATAATTATTCCTTTTATTAGTAGAGGCTATATCCAAAGACAAAATTAATTTCAATACCTTAAAGAGTTTGTATTATATTAGGAGAGAAGTAATTACATTTTTTTGGGCACTGGTTCATAAGCCCCAATCTAAGTGCACCACACACAATACATCCACACACACCTCATCCAGAGGACCCATGAATTTGTTCCGAAAACGTTAATTTGTTACCACTTTCCCTTTTGATAGTTCCTGAGATTCGAATTCCGAACTCTTCCAAGACGGGAAGTAATTACAAAGTTAGATTACCGGCAAAAGAGTAGGGTAGAAAGCTGGTACTTTAACCATAAATTAATGAAAAACTATTATTTATTTTGACTTGACTTGACTTTAATAAAAATAAGAAGATGACACTTGTCCCTTCTTCTTGGGTTTGAGTTGGGTTGAAAGTTTGACATCACGTGTCCTGGTCAATGGCCGAATTTAGGATTATAAGTCATGATGAAAAAATTGCTATACTAAATTTTAAAAAATTCAATCCGTGCAACTAACTTTTATATCTTTTAGACTTTGATTTGGTTTGGACATTTTTATTCTTTTATGTGTGTACTAGATTAGTTAATTCAATTTATATCTCAAAATATAATTATCGAGTCAACAATCAGATCTATTTCATTGCTGGCTTTTACTAGCATGTGGTAATTGCTTTTGTAAAAAAAAACCATGCAATTGAAAAACTGTAAAATCAATTTGCAAGGCATTATATTCAACATTACATGAAAAAAGTTCCGATACAAGAAATCCATTATAAAGGATTTTTTTAAAAATAGATAAAAAAACATACAATTGCAATATTCAAGAGTTGAACCAACAACTACTTGAGTGTACTCCTTTATTAAAAACCCAACTGACCGCTGAACCACCAAATTTTAGTTCTAGAAAACTCTTAGGTTTTATTTATTTGTATTAATAAATTCCTGATAGAGCATACATATATGCATAATAACCGAAATTCAGCGGACGCCTCGTCTCGTCTCTGCCTGGATCCGCCCCTGGGTCTACTTAAGATCACAGAATCGTTTTGCAGCCCAAGATAGAAACAAACATAAGGCCTCAGACTTCGTACGTCACAGAAATAGTTGGCTTAATTGGTCCTGGTGTTGATCAATAATAATAATAATAATAATAATAATAATAGAGGTTTTTTTTTCTCTTATAGAACCCCTAAAACTATATCTAAAAACAGCCCTCCAAACTTCTAACTAGTCGAACCCTCTGTTTAATTTTCAATCTAAATCTCGTTATGCTCAACTTTTGAGGATAGAAAAATATTCTTTTGCCATCTTCATTTCTTCTTCTTCTTCCATTCGTCTACACATCCACCTGCATTTGCCCCTAATTTTATCATAAATTCTTATCTCTACCCGCACATTTTTTCTTCACTTATTCATCAATGAAAAAAGCCATCATTTTCTATTAAATTCTGGTGAGGGTTCTATGAATAGAAGAGTATGTAAGAAAGAATTGAACTCCCTCTAGTTAAGTTAACCGGTCCCAAATACAATAAAAGGTCTATTTTAGAAGTTTGAAGGATTGTCTTTAAAATATGAAATTTTAGGGTTTGTACTTCAAAATATCAAAGTTTAAGGGGTCCAACAGAATAATAATAATAATAAATAATAACGGAGGGGGTTAATTTTTAGTGTGTTTTCTCAATGTTTCTAAAGTTTAAATTAAAATAACGAATCTGTAGCATCTCCATTCTTGTCTTAGTGTTTTCTTTTTTAACTAAAAAACTGAACCATGACGTTCATTGAAAAATGGTTGAGATTGATACGCACTTCGAAAGCTCAAGTAGGACAAAATCTTCTTTTTAAATATTATAATTTACCCTAACTTTGATGTAAGGCTTTATTACCAGCCTATTACAGTACATGCATTACCAGCTCAATTGCATGTGTAATCAAAAAGAGAACCAAAAGAATGAGCGGGCCATGGGAGATTGGGGAAAAATACACACATGACCCAACAATACACAAGCATAATCGTGGAACGGGTGCAATATTGACGTCTAACATGAAATGGGCCATGGCCATCCGTAGACGGCCTCCCTCGCCATCCGCCGGCCAGCCGACGGTCATCGTCAATCTTTCACCGGTCGGTCCGTTGCCGATCGGACGTTCGCCGCCGACCGGCCGTAGTTCTGTTAGTTGTATGTATGCTCTAGAGGCCAGTATTGTACAGATGATGTATATTATATTGGATGCTTGGACATATATAGAGATGACTTTCTTGCTCGTCATGATAGTATGCTATCTGGTTGCTCTTTATTTTAACATGTATACATGTCTCTTTATACTGTCCTATAGTTACATGTTGGTAAAGCCCTTAGGATGTGTACTTGACTATCTGGACTATGATGCGGATCATACTAGTGGGGACATGGTAGTCCATAAGTACATCTTTCAAGGTCCCTAGTCGTGGGTGTATCGAGACTGAGCATCGATATACCAGAGTAGACTAGCGTATACGCTTCTCGACCCATGAGATGGGCGATGGATGATCCTATATCCATTGGTGTTTGACATCAGAGATGGTATACGGGTGCTCAGTGAAGACTGGGTACACTGGACGGACTCGCCGAGAACTCCCAGATGGTATTATATCTCACGTCAGATGGCAGTTCTCTGGTGACACTTGTGCAGGTTAGTCTGTAGACCCGAGATCGTCATAGAGTCTTGTGTGATTCCCACTGTGCTTTGATTTCCACCTTACCACGTCCATGAGGGCGTGCAAAACGTGGTTTTTGGGTACAGTCCCGAGTCACATGGAGGCAATGAGCGATAGGAGGGGTTTCGTCTCTCCCGGTATTGGGGGTTGATGTTGCGCTGTGCTCGATTGGCCGTAACAGGCAAGTCCCTGGCCAGGGCTGATTAGAGATGTAGTGGTAAGTGTTACCAGTAGTTTCTCGACCCGTTATGAGCCTCACATCGGCACGACTTATCGGTTATTGGGGTCTGACGTTTACCACCCCTAGACTTGATATTCGACATATCAGACGAGGAGACCGGACTGTATGGGAAGTGTTGCCGGCAGGCTTTCACAGGAGTTGGAGCGGGCTTACTTGTTGATCTTCTGATCGCTCAATACCCTGGTAGCCGTTACGTCCAGCTAGTACCGCTGACGGCTTGTGAGTGCGTGATGTGATCATCACCTACTGCCAGCGTATTGACGAGTCTTTAGAGTCCTACATAGAGCTTTTACTGGCTCAGGCAAAATGAAATAGGAGCACGTATATGATATGTGCGAGACCGAGAATAAATGCGAGTATGTGATACTGTATTCCATTCTCGCGACTTTTTGTATCGGTCGGTTATATATGATATGACCGGGTTATCGAATCAAGTGTTGATTCGATAAGTCGATACGATGGATGTTAGCCGGTTATATAAGATATGACCGGATTATTAAGTCAAGTGTTGATTTAATAATTAAGTGTATAATTGTATATTAGATATACTAATTTACACTTGCTAACACTTCTTCACTTTAGGGTTTTTCTCACATGTGAACACTTGTATATATATGTATATATATATGTGTGTGTGTGTGTGTGTGTGTGTGTGTGTGTGAGATATATATATTAAAGTGTTTTCTTTTGTATCATGGTTGATGATACACTAGACTTAGGTGTATGAGACTTACACCATGCTATATATTATGTTGGGTTTTTATGTTTTAAGTAATTACAAAATTAAGTGGAGGATTAGATCAATGCATGAAGCTTGTGGAAGCTTGTGGATGCATTGACTAAGTCCACTTGAGTTTGTTTTTACCATAGATATTTCTTAACCCAACCATAAGTGTTAGCTATGGTTATGGCTCTACAAGAGTTAGTATATGATACTCACTCACCATGGTTAGATTACTCACTTGATCATTATCCTCATCTCTTTCTTTTCTTCTTCTTCTTCTTCATTGTGAAAAGGAAAAAGAAAACTAGGGTTTGATCCAAAGTGAGAAACAAAATGAGAAACAAAATTCTAAAGAGAACCCACTTCCTATTTTTCCATCCTCTACTAGACTAGCACTTTAGTTTAGGGTGTTTACTTCACTAATTCTCTAGTTAGTGAAGTAGGAGCTTGAGTCGGAATTCCCTCGATGTAGATCATCTTCGGCCTCGGAAACTTCAAGCAAGGTCGCATCCTTCGCGTCGTGAAGCCATGCAAGAGCCCGAGAGAATCTTGATCGCAGCGAAGGGACTTCAACAAGGAGCAAATGAAGTGGAGGACCGATCTACAAAGGTTGTATATCGCATTCCCTTTAGTGTAAAGTTGTTTACATGCCATTAATTTCGCCTAAACTCTAATTAACGATCTTGCTTAGGGTTGCGCGGCACATAAAATTTTAATTTTGGCATGGTCGATGCCTTGTAGAGCCTTGTTAGTGTGCCTAGTAACCCTATAGTGGTATCAGAGCCTAGATAGAGCATTAGACGATACATTAACGAAGTTAAAACTCCGAACGAACCCGAATACGACAAAACGACCCCCTCTCTGGACAATTTTCAAAATCTGGGATTTTTGTGAATTAAAAATATCTAAAAAAATCAGCAGGGTTTTATAAGAATTATCGTGCAAAACGAGGACCTGAATCGAAAAGTTGACCGCGGTTCCGCGGCAAATCCCTGCTTGTGCCGCGGAACCGCGGCAGTATGGTGACCGTTGGATCTTATTTTTGCACAGTAATTCTATATTCTGTGATTGTTAATTTCTGGGTATTTTTAATTTGACTCAAGTGTTGAGTTTTCAGGGGTTCATTTTGTAATCGTCGATTCGATCGGAGAATTTAATTTTGTTTTGTTATTCCGGATAATTAAGAAAGTATTAAAATATTCGAACGGATATCATTAACTCAATTTTTCCCGGCACGAAAAACATTCAAGTGTTGAATTTTTCTCGGGTTTAAATATTTCGGAAAAACGTGCAAGTGATGCGATGGACCCTCTAGAAGACAACAAACCTTAACTCGATTATGTGACCGTCTTGAACTGCCCTTTGAACCTTAGGGTTTGGGGCAGTACGGCGTGCCACATGTGAGGCGTTGGCTTGACCCTTCTACGGCTGGACCGTTGCTACTGTGACGTATTCTGGAATTTTTGAACTCCGCTCAAGTGTTGAGCTATTTAGGAAATCTCGGGTATTTGATTATTCGATCGGAAAGTTTAATACTGTCTATTTATCTGGAATGTGATACAATATGTGGAATTCATACAGTTAGGCATGAAATGCGAAATATGTGATATTTCGGATTTATGATGTCTAAAGAGATTGTGGATTCCAAATGTTGTAGTTTTACGCTTTCTTTTCTGTGATCGTAAGTGTAATATGTGATATCGCCGGTTTCGTTGCTATATGTCAACGACAATTGGGATGCGCATATTTATTTACGTTGATGACATGGGATGTTCTGTATTGCTGGATATGTTATATTGGATCGTCGCGTTCTGAATAGCCGGGGGTTTTATGTGAGATGAGAGCTTTTATTTTCATTCATGTAAATTTAAAATGTATGTAATATTCTTTTATTGGGGCACTTCCTGGTCGAGATTGATGTCACCTTTTGTATATTATTTACTTTTCCGCACTAGGATAGACCCAAGGAGGAGAGCACAAGTAACCGGGTTCTAGGGTCCAGTGGGAGACCAACTCGAGGAATCGAGTCCGTGTATCCTAACCCTAGAATTGGCAGGGTTGCTTGCCGCTCTCGTAGGGGTCTAGGGGTGTGGGTTTGGCTATTCGTCGCGACCGTGGAATCCGTGTTTTATACAGGCTCAAAATAAAACACGGACGTCCTAGTATATCCAATGTTTCATATGTTTCTTCTGCTGCGATATCTGTGATGTGATCATTTGATGTTCTGTGATAAATACTGTATATAGTATATATGATATATTATATAGGCGTTACTTATGTTTTACATCCGTGCTAGCCCTGCCCTGCTCTGCCGTTAGTTAGCTAACCTAACGGTGCACGAGGGGACATCGAGGCGAATGCGGATGGCATAAGTGTACGTCGTATTTATCGGTGATGTTTAGGTGATTTAAATGATGGGACTTCATTAATGTGATTAATGAAAGAAAAGAAACCTAAAAGATGTTGTAAAATCAAATTTTCAAATAAAAAGGGTAGCTACAGTTTTGCTTTGCATAGCGGTATATATGATATACCCTGCACCTTATTCGATGGGGAATGAGCCGAGATCCCTTCACCGGGAGTGACCTCTTTAGCAAAACTGGCAGATGCTACAACACTCGGTTTGACTTTTGACTGCTTTTGGAGTTTTGCTTTGCATAGCGATGTATATGATATATCCTGCACCTTATTCCATAAGGAAAGAGCCGAGATCCCTTCACCGGGAGTGACCTCTTTAGCAAAACTAATGAAAGCCTCAAAATCACTCCATTTCAAAATTCACATGATTCTACGACGATATCAAGTTCATTACGCTCATGGTTTTCTGAAAAACCTGCGTAGCCCTCCATCATTTCAGATAAAGACTAGTTAGTATTCGTGCTACGTTTGTTGACTATGTTAAGGCGTAGTGTGCGGTAGCTAATTAGTACTTATCTGCTAAAACATGAGATGTGATTGGATTAAGGTAGTTGCACGACTTTGTTGACTATGTTAAGGATCCTGCAGGTGGGTTTAATTCAATCGGGAAATGACGGGTTGAACTTGACTAGCAATTATGATTTGTTGACTATGTTAAGGTCATAAATTGCTAGGGCCAAAATATTATCGGGAATTTCAAGTGTTGAAATTTGCAATGAGATTGCATACCTTCTATGAGATAGTTGGATCCCGATACCCACTGCGAGTAATTGTTACTCCCGGGAGAGTTTTACACAGGACAATTAGCCGATCAAGTAGGTGTCTAGAAAGGTGTCAACGGGGTTACGCCTCTGGGAAAACGAGGTTTACTTTAATTAGGTCCGTGCGAAAGCACGGGGAACCTCTCTCAAAGTACCGACACTGGCCTGGCTGAAAGATTGGCGAAACTGTAGGGTGTAATTAATCCCGGCTAGTATTTCCTTTTAGGGTTTGAAGGAAGATTTGATAAAAAACAGTGGGAGCCATCCTGATTAGATAAGATAATAACCAATCTGATCTTACAAGAGCATACGCTAAAGTGTTTTCTTCTCTCTCTCTCCAGGTAGCGACCATATCATGCCTTAACAAAGATAATAATATGGATGTATTGACCGAACCCGCATGTTATACTGTGCTGGGGAACGTTGGTTCCGTTCTTTCTTATAAGAGTTATAAGACTGAACAGGATATAGGAGAATACCAGGATTCTCATGCCACCCGAATGAAGAAAGTACATGTTGATGCATTTTCTTCGGGTGTGTTCGTTACAGAGAACTGTTTCTCCATTTCCTCTACGTCCTGAGTATTAGATACTGGATAAGGATCCCATATATGTAATCAGTTACATGGGCTTAGGAAAGATAGAGAACTTGGAGAAGGTGATAAAGACATAAGGGTTGGAAATGGTGCAATTGTTGCAGCTAAAACCGTCGGGGAATATCACCTTGTATTGCCAACTGGTAATACATTGATTTTGAACGAATGCTATTACATGCCGAACCTGATATGCAACATTATATCGGTTTCTTTGTTGAGTAAAGAGGGATATAATTTTGTATTACAGGATAATGTTATGAACATTTTCCTAAACCAAAAGTTGGTCGGATCAGGCACGATGTGCAATGGCATTTATGTTCTAAATCAATCAACAGTCCTAAGCATAACAAACACACACAAGAGAAAGAGTTCAGAACTGAACGAATCCTTCTTGTGGCATTGTAGACTGGGTCATATCAATGCGACACGACTCGCTAAGTTGCATAAGGATGGATATTTGAATCCGTTTGAATTTTCATCTTATGACACCTGCCTGTCATGTCTCAAAGGCAAGATGACCAAAACTCCGTTTACGGGATACGGGGAAAGAGTTACCGAACTCTTGGGACTGATACATAGTGATGTATGCGGTCCCATGTCTACACATTCCAGGGATGGTTCTTCGTACTTCATTACATTCACTGACGATCTCTCTAGATTCGGATATGTGTTCCTGATGAAACACATATCAGAAGCTTTTAAGAAATTTAGAGAATATAAACAAGAAGTCGAGAACCAAACCGAGAAAAGTATTAAAATCCTACGATCTGATCGAGGAGGTGAATACTTGAGCAATGAATTCCTGGACTTCCTAAAAGAGAATGGGATTCTCTCTCAGCTGACTCCTCCATATACACCACAGCACAACGGTGTATCGGAACGGAGGAATCACACCCTATTAGATATGGTGCGCTCGATGATGAGTACAGCCGAGTTACCTATTTCCTTCTGGGATTATGCGCTTGGGACAGCAGCATACCTATTGAATCAAGTTCCGTCTAAATCTGTACCTACCACACCATATGAGATATAGAGTGGGAAGAGACCATATTTTAAACGAGTTAAAATATGGGGTTGTCCGGCCTATGTCAAAAGGCAAAATCCAGACAAACTCGAGGCACGGTCAGTTCTTTGCAAGTTTGTGGGATATCCTAAGAACTCCCAAGGATATTTTTTCTACCACGCTGAAGAACAAAAAGTGTTTGTTTCTCAATATGCCACCTTTTTGGAAAAGGAATTTCTTGCAAAAGAAATTAGTGGCAAAATGGTAGAGCTGGAAGAGGTTCCAGATACACAAACTGCAACTGAAGATTTAGTGGAACCAGAGGATTCGGTAGTTCCCAACGAACCTCAGCCTCTCCGCCGATCTAGTAAGGTTCCTCACCCACCTGAGAGATACTACGGTTTTCTCATAGATGGTGGGAGCGAGGATTGCATCATGGTTGATGATGACCCTGTAGGGTGTTTTTCGTCACCCCATTGAGATGGGAATACGCGCGCGCTTGTCAGGCGTACTACAGATTCCCCCTGCCTAGGGTAGGCCGGGGTTTATTGATTGTGGGGATCCGAATGTCCAGCAGCCGCGGACTAAGCTGCCGTTAATTACCCCTCGCCTTTGGGGCGAGGGAACCTCCGATTAACGGGTTAAACTGGTCATGCGAACTCAATGTGCAGTGTACGTGTGTTGTGTTTTGAAAGGGGAGGTTTGGATATATCGGGAGCCACGCAGAGTTTTTACGGGGGTCCCGCTACCCGGATAGTGGGCTGAGGGTCAAGGGGGCTAGCAGCCCCCTTGCGGGGTGTGGGGCAGCGTCCCGTTAGAAATTTTTTTCTAACAGGGACAGTGTCGTGGAGCACGTGTGTGTGCAAATATGTATACATATGTATATATATATGTATATATGTATATATGTATATATATATAAAAGAAAGAAAGGGGGAAAAGGCATCCAAAGGATGTATGGGGGCAGCACCTTGGGCGCTGTGCGCCTAGGTGCTGTGCGCTCAGGCGCTAGAGTGCCACGTGTCGGCACGTAGGCGCTCTGCGCTTGAGCGCTGGGCGCTTGAGTGCAAGCGCGCCACGTGTCGGCACGGGGGAGACTTGCGCTTGAGCGCCTGCGTTTGAGCGCAAGCGCGCCACGTGTCGGCACGGGGGAGACTTGCGCTCGAGCGCGTGCGCTGGGGCGCAAGCGCGCCACGTGTCGGCACGTGGGCGACTTGCGCTTGAACGCAAGCGCGCCACGTGTTGGCACCGGGGCGACTTGCGCTCAGGAGCTTGCGCTTGAGCGCAAGCGCGCCACGTGTCGGCACGTGGGCGCTCTGTGCTTGAGCGCCGGCGAGAAAATGTGGCTTTTAGCCTGAGAAACAGAAGCTATGCTTCAGAAAGGAAATATTTGTTATGTATATATGTATGGTGTTAAACTCCTGGGATGTTTTGAAGCTGATGAAGGGGGTTCTTCTTCTTCCTTTTGTTGTTTGGCCGGATCTTGAAGATCAAGAAGTAGGAGATTTTAAAAATCACTCCTTTTTGAGATCTGATGGGAGATCTGAGTTTCCCTTTGTTGGTTTTGTGGTGGAAAACTACTTAGTTTTGGAAAAGAAAGAGTAAAACTCTTGATTTAATTCAAAAGAATTGAGAAGGTTTAGAACCTTGGAGAAGGAGCAGGAGGCACAAAGAACCCTAGTTTTTGGGGGAATGAAAAGGTCTATCTCTTTATTCATCATCATGTTGCCTTTTATAGGCTTACATATTTACATATAGCTCCTCGGGCTTTACAAAAATGGCATTTTAGCCATCCCATGGCTCATGTGCCATTTCATTTTTGCACACAAGCCATGGGCTTACAAAATATTGGCTTTATGCCCATTTTGTTTACATTCATGCATAAACAATTACATAAAAATTATTTATTACATGATTTTGTTGTTGGCACGGGGAGGCTGGCCGCGGGCTCGACTTGGACATGGGCCCGCTTGACCTGGGCTTGGGGGTTGACCTTGACTTTGACTCGGTCAACAGGGGTGTAAACTTTTACCCCAACAAATTGCCCCCCATCAATAAATGCACACAGCATATGTGGGTCGTGTGCATGAAATTGATGGATCTTCTTTCACGTGGAGGCGACTTGCCTTGGTTCCCACTTCTTAGGATGCACTGCCCTTTTTACGACGTGGGCGGTCGACGCTTGATGCGTCTCCGAGACGGAGTGTCCGTGGTAGACGTTTCCCCGGCCCAGAGTGATCTGGTTCCTGCTTTTTAGGAAGCCTGCACTGCCCTTTTTGCGACATGGACGGTCGACGCTTGATGCGTCTCCGAGACGGAGTGTCCGTGGTAGACTTTTCCCTGGCTCGAAGTGATTTGGTTCCTGCTTTGTAGGAAGCTTGCACTGCCCTTTTTACGACATGGGCAGTCGACGCTTGACGCGTCTCCGAGACTGAGTGTCCGTGGTAGACGTTTCCCTGGGCCGGAGCGATCTGGTTCCTGCTTTGTAGGGAGCCTGCACTGCCTTTTTTTTTTACGACGTGGACGGTCGACGCCCTGATCCGGAGCGATTTGGTAGACGTGTCCCCGGCACGGAGTGTCTGCTTGACGTTTCCCCGGCACGGGGTGTCGCCGTCGGACGTTTCCCTGATGCGGAGTGTCCGTGTTGGACGTTTCCTCGATGCAGAGTGTCGCTGGTTGACGTGTCCCCGGCACGGAGTGTCTGCTTGACGTTTCCCCGGCACGGAGTGTCGCTGTTGGACGTTTCCTTGATGCGGAGTGTCTGTGTTGGACGTTTCCCCGATGCAGAGTGTCGCTGGTTGACGTTTCCCTGATGAGGAGTGTCGGGTTGACTTTTCCCCGGCACGGAGTGTCGCTGATCGACTTTTCCCCGGCGCGGAGTGTCGGGTTGACGTTTCCCCGGCGCGGAGTGTCGGGTTGACGTTTCCCCGGCACGGAGTGTCGCTGATGGACTTTTCCCCGGCGCGGAGTGTCGGGTTGACTTTTCCCCGGCGCGGAGTGTCGCTGATCGACTTTTCCCCGGCGCGGAGTGTCGGGTTGACTTTTCCCCGGCGCGGAGTGTCGCTGATCGACTTTTCCCTTGTGTGGAGTGTCGGGTTTATTTTTCCCCGGCACGGAGTGTCGCTGATGGACTTTTCCCCGGCGCGGAGTGTCGGGTTGACTTTTCCCCTGCACGGAGTGTCGCTGATGGACTTTTCCCCGGCGCGGAGTGTCGGGTTGACTTTTCCCCGGAACGGAGTGTCGCTGATGGACTTTTCCCCGGCGCGGAGTGTCGGGTTGACTTTTCCCCGGCACGGAGTGTCGCTGATGGACTTTTCCCCGGCGCGGAGTGTCGCTGGTTGACTTTTCTCCGGCACGGAGTGTCGCTGATGGACTTTTCTCCGGCACGGAGTGTCGGGTTGACTTTTCCCCGGTACGGAGTGTCGCTGGTAGACTTTTCCCCGGCGCGGAGTGTCGCTGATGGACTTTTCCCCGGCGCGGAGTGTCGCTGATCGACTTTTCCCCGGCGCGGAGTGTCGCGTTGACTTTTCCCCGGCACGGAGTGTCACTGATCGACTTTTCCCCGGCGCGGAGTGTCGCTGGTTGACTTTTCCCCGACACGGAGTGTCGCTGATGGACTTTTCCCTGGCGCGGAGTGTCGGGTTGACTTTTCCCCGGCACGGAGTGTCGCTGATCAACTTTTCCCCGGTGCGGAGTGTCGGGTTGACTTTTCCCCGGCACGGAGTGTCGCTGATGGACTTTTCCCTGGCGCGGAGTGTCGGGTTGACTTTTCCCCGGCACGGAGTGTCGGGTTGACTTTTCCCCGGCACGGAGTGTCGCTGATCAACTTTTCCCCGGTGCGGAGTGTCGGGTTGACTTTTCCCCGGAACGGAGTGTCGCTGATGGACTTTTCCCCGGCGCGGAGTGTCGGGTTGACTTTTCCCAGGCACGGAGTGTCGCTGATCAGCTTTTCCCCGGTGCGGAGTGTCGGGTTGACTTTTCCCCGGCACGGAGTGTCGCTGATGGACTTTTCCCCGGCGCGGAGTGTCGCTGGTTGACTTTTCCCCGGCACGGAGTGTCGCTGATCGACTTTTTCCCGGCGCGGAGTGTCGGGTTGACTTTTCCCCGGCACGGAGTGTCGCTGATGGACTTTTCCCCGGCGCGGAGTGTCGGGTTGACTTTTCCCCGGCACGGAGTGTCGCTGATGGACTTTTCCCCGGCGCGGAGTGTCGCTGGTTGACTTTTCCCCGGCACGGAGTGTCGCTGATCGACTTTTCCCCGGCGCGGAGTGTCGCGTTGACTTTTCCCCGGCACGGAGTGTCGCTGATCGACTTTTCCCCGGCGCGGAGTGTCGCTGGTTGACTTTTCCCCGGCACGGAGTGTCGCTGATGGACTTTTCCCCGGCGCGGAGTGTCGCTGGTTGACTTTTCCCCGGCACGGAGTGTCGCTGATCGACTTTTCCCCGGCGCGGAGTGTCGCTGGTTGACTTGATTCCGAGGCGGAGCATAATTCCGACAGGGAAGGTAGATATCCCGAGGCGAAGCATAATTTCGACACGGGGCAAATTCTGGGACGGAGTATGATTCCGCCATAGAGGTTGTTGGTTTGATTTGATTTGGGTTGACATCAGCATCGCTACACTGGAATATGGTACCAGAAGTGAATCATCATTTGTCTTGAGAGGATGTGGGAGTTGGTTTTCTGTCGGCATCTGCATCACTGCACTGGAATAATGCCAGGAGCAACTCATCATGTGCCCCGGGAGGATTTGGATTTGGTTTTTTTGTTTGGCATCTGCATTGCTGCACTGGAATAATGCTATGAGCAACTCATCATTTGCCCCGGGAGGATTTGGGAATTGGTTTTGTTTGGCATCTGCATTGCTGCACTGGAATAATGCCAGGAGCAACTCATCATTTGCCCCGGGAGGATTTGGGAATTGGTTTTCTGTCGGCATCTGCATTGCTGCACTGGAATAATGCCAGGAGCAACTCATCATTTGCCCCGGGAGGATTTAGGAATTGGTTTTGTTCGGCATCTGCATTGCTGCACTGGAATAATGCCAGGAGCAACTCATCATTTGCCCCGGGAGGATTTGGGAATTAGTTTTGTTTGGCATCAGTATCGCTATACTGGAATATGGTACCAGGAGCGAATCATCATTTGCACCGAAAGGATTTGGGAATTGGTGGCTTAGAAGACAGGTTTAGATCCCTATCACCTAAGGCTTTTCAATTTTATGGGCCGTGAGGGTCCCATAAAAGCATTTTCTCCCTACGGGTCGTAAGGATCCCGTAAGTGTATTTTCTCCTTAGGAGTCGTGGGGACTCCTAAGTGTGTTGCTCTTTTGTGAGTCGTAGGGATCTCACGCGGGAATTTTCTCCTCACAAAGTCGAGAGGACTTTGCGAGTGCATTTCATTTCTTTTTTTCTTTTATGAGTTTGCGCCCTTTCGGGTTTTCACAAACTCACCGGCAGTCCTGCTGTTTTTACTCACGGAGCCCTTTCGGGTTTTCATCCGTGCCCATTTTGCTTGTGGACATACCGTTCTTCTTTTTTCTTTTTTTTTCTTTTTTTCTTTTTTTTTTTGGAGAGATCGGGTTTGTTTTACGCCCGTGGATTGTATACGGTTTTGCAGGATGTATGATCCAGACCGTAGGGCCGAAATTTTTTTGGGACATTGTTGGCGTCTGCATCGCTGCACTGGAATATGGTATCAGGAGCGACTCATCATTCGCCGCTTGGGAATTTGAGTTTGGAATTTGGTTGGCGTCTGCATCGCTGCACTGGAATATGGTACCAGGAGTGACTCATCATTCGCCACTGGGGTATGGGATTTGGAATTTGGCTGGCGTCTGCATCATTGCACTGGAATATGGTACCAGGAGCGACTCATCATTCGCCACTTGGGGGTTGGAGAGCGATGGCTTAGGAAATAGGTTTAGATCCCTGTCACCTAAGACTTTTCAATTTTATGGGCCGTGAGGGTCCCATAAAAGCATTTTCTCCCTGCGAGTCGTAAGGATCCCGCAGGTGTATTTTCTCCTTAGGAGTCGTGGGGACTCCTAAGTGTGTTTTTCCTTCGTGAGTCGTAAGGATCCCATAAAGGTTTGTTCTCCTCATGTATCGTGAGGACACATGAGTGGATTTCCCTCGTTCCCAGTTTAACGACTTAGCGGTCATCTGTTTCCAGTTTAACGACTTGGAGGTCATCTGTTTCCAGTTTAACGACTTGGTGGTCATCTGTTTCCAGTTTAAAGACGTAGAGGTCATATGTTTCCAGTTTAAAGACGTAGAGGTCATCTGTTTCCATTTTAAAGACGTAGAGGTCATCTGTTTCCAGTTTAAAGACGTAGAGGTCATCTGTTTCCAATTTAACGACTTGGTGGTCATCTGTTTCCAGTTTAACGACTTGGTGGTCATCTGTTTCCAGTTTAAAGACTTAGAGGTCTGTCTTTTCCAGTTTAACGACTTGGTAGTCCTCTGTTTCCAGTTTAACGACGTAGAGGTCATCTGTGTCCAGTTTAATGACGTAGAGGTCATTTTTGCTTATCCCAGTTCCTTGAACTTTGATCTTGGCGGAGCTGTGTTGACGACCTAGCTCTGTGGCTTGCCGATACATCCGAGGATTGTGAGGTTTTTCCAAGCTTATATTGGTCCTCTGCCCAATCTTTGAAAATATAGCAGTCTTCGATGGTATGACCCACCACTCTATGATATGGGTAGTATATGGGATTGCTGGTCATGTTCATCTCCTGTGGCCTCTTTGGAACAGGCAGTTGCAGACCGCTGTTCAGGGCGTCCATGAATATTTTGTGGACTTCATCCCTCCTAAAGGAGTATACCTTCCTCTTTCCCTCCATTGGAGTAGGTGCCTTTACTGATGCTGGTCTTCGAGGCACATGTCTGGGAGGATTAGGTTCCCGAAAGGCTTCGGTCTCCATTTGCATGAAATCGGCGATCGTAGCTTGACTGTTCGCTAACACGCCTTTAGACAGTTCTATCTCTCCCATCTTGTATTGCCTTTCGACCCAATCTTTGAAGACAAAGCAGTCCTCAATGGCATGACCTATCACCCTATGATAGGGGCAATATTTTGGGTCGTCGGTCATATTCTCTTCTTGCGGTCTCTTTGATTCTGGCAGTTGTAGACCGTTTCTTAGGGTGTCCCTGAATATCTTGTGGACCTTTTCCCTCTTGAAGGAATAGACCTTTTCTAGCTTCTCTTTCAGAGGCGACTCCCCACCGACGTATGTATCGGAGGGACTGGAGGCTGATTGCGGCCGTTTTTTGCGAAGGCGCTCCACTTTTAAGTTGAAAGGGATATCAGTTGGTTGCCCCCGGGTATCAATCCCTGGCTCATGAACCAAAGCTTGATTCTGCTGTAATTGCAACCGGGCGACTTGGGTCGCGAGATCTGCCATGACGTTTGCCAGCTCGTCGACTTTGGAATAGACCTCGGCCATCTTCTCATCCCTGTCCTGAAATTGCCTTTGAAGCCATTGGAATAATGCTTGTTCTGTAGTTCCGGCTATGATAACCGGGTAATCTTTATTGCCTGAGCTCAATTCCGTAGGAACCACGGGCTCCTCTGGCTTATCGGCGTGAGCGGGCCCTTCATCATTTAGATCGAGTCGATGCTGGGTAGCGTCAACCATATCATCACCATGGCTGTGAAGAAGAGGAGGGTTCATTTCTTCTTGTCCGGCCATTTAGACAGTGTGGACCACGTACCCAGCTATCTCTTTATCTTTGGCGGCTGATTTCGCGGAGCGGTCCGGGCTTCGGAAATTCATAAATTCTAACATGGCCGGAACCATGGCCCTTTTGTTGGCTCTGTGTCCAAGCCGCTTCTTCCTCAGTTTCTCTGCCTTGAGCGCTTGGCAGGCTTCTGCTCTTCGGGAAGCCGCCATAGGCTGAGTGATGGGGAGCTTAGAGAAGATACCCGATCGAGCAGTTGTCAAGGGCACCGTCGGAGCTTGCTCAAGAGGCCTTGTTGCTTTGTCGGTGTTGATGGCCTTGCCCCCAGTTGGGGCCAAGGAAAGTCGTTCAGATACCGACTTGCGTTTGGGTTGGGGCGCCCTCGAGATCACCATATTTGGTCTCCTGCCTTTCGAGACCGGTTTGTCTGTTGCTGGAGCTTGAGGAGCTGGGATGGCGCCAATTGGTATGAATATAATAGAGCCGAATGGTAGCAGCGGCTCCTCCCATTGTCGCCCGAGACTGACCGGGGGGACCGTCCTAAAGTCTATCCTCATCGTGTAGGAGACGGGAGCCGTGCTGAGAGCTGAGTTCATCATCGGAGACATTGTTGGAAAGTGATTGCTTGAAAACCTGCATGAAAAAGCATTATTTTAGTATAAGTATAGACATGTATATAGATTGAGTTCGCATGAACGCTTAACCAGAAATATGGGAGGAGAGATTAGTCCCACCGGGCGTGCCAGAATCTGTAGGGTGTTTTTCGTCACCCCATTGAGATGGGAATACGCGCGCGCTTGTCAGGCGTACTACAGATTCCCCCTGCCTAGGGTAGGCCGGGGTTTATTGATTGTGGGGATCCGAATCTCCGGCAGCCGCGGACTAAGCTGCCGTTAATTACCCCTCGCCTTTGGGGCGAGGGAACCTCCGATTAACGGGTTAAACTGGTCATGCGAACTCAATGTGCAGTGTACGTGTGTTGTGTTTTGAAAGGGGAGGTTTGGATATATCGGGAGCCACGCAGAGTTTTTACGGGGGTCCCGCTACCCGGATAGCGGGCTGGAGGTCAAGGGGGCTAGCAGCCCCCTTGCGGGGTGCGGGGCAGCGCCCCGTTAGAAATTTTTTTCTAACAGGGACAGTGTCGTGGAGCACGTGTGTGTGCAAATATGTATACATATATGTATATATGTATATATGTATATATATATAAAAGAAAGAAAGGGGGAAAAGGCATCCAAAGGATGTATGGGGGCAGCACCTTGGACGCTGTGCGCCTAGGTGCTGTGCGCTCAGGCGCTAGAGTGTCACGTGTCGGCACGTAGGCGCTTTGCGCTTGAGCGCTGGGCGCTTGAGTGCAAGCGCGCCACGTGTCGGCACGGGGGAGACTTGCGCTTGAGCGCCTGCGTTTGAGCGCAAGCGCGCCACGTGTCGGCACGGGGGAGACTTGCACTCGAGCGCGTGCGTTGGGGCGCAAGCGCGCCACGTGTCGGCACGTGGGCGACTTGCGCTTGAACTCAAGCGCGCCACGTGTTGGCACCGGGGCGACTTGCGCTCGGGAGCTTGCGCTTGAGCGCAAGCGCGCCACGTGTCGGCACGTGGGCGCTCTGCGCTTGAGCGCCGGCGAGAAAAAGTGGCTTTTAGCCTGAGAAACAGAAGCTATGCTTCAGAAAGGATATTTGTTATGTATATATGTATGGTGTTAAACTCCTGGGATGTTTTGAAGCTGATGAAGGGGGTTCTTCTTCTTCCTTTTGTTGTTTGGCCGGATCTTGAAGATCAAGAAGTAGGAGATTTTAAAAATCACTCCTTTTTGAGATCTGATGGGAGATCTGGGTTTCCCTTTGTTGGTTTTGTGGTGGAAAACTACTTAGTTTTGGAAAAGAAAGAGTAAAACTCTTGATTTAATTCAAAAGAATTGAGAAGGTTTAGAACCTTGGAGAAGGAGCAGGAGGCACAAAGAACCTTAGTTTTTGGGGGAATGAAAAGGTCTATCTCTTTATTCATTATCATGTTGCCTTTTATAGGCTTACATATTTACATATAGCCCCTCGGGCTTTACAAAAATGGCATTTTAGCCATCCCATGGCTCATGTGCCATTTCATTTTTGCACACAAGCCATGGGCTTACAAAATATTGGCTTTATGCCCATTTTGTTTACATTCATGCATAAACAATTACATAAAAATTATTTATTACATGATTTTGTTGTTGGCACGGGGAGGCTGGCCGCGGGCTCGACTTGGGCATGGGCCCGCTTGACCTGGGCTTGGGGGTTGACCTTGACTTTGACTCGGTCAACAGGGGTGTAAACTTTTACCCCAACAGACCCAACTAGTTTCGAGCAGGCCATCACGAGTGGAGACTCAGTGAAATGGCTGGATGCAATGCGGTCCGAGATGGAATCCATGTACACCAACAAAGTATGGACTTTGGAAGTTGCTCCTGAAGAGGTAAAACCCATTGGGAGCAAGTGGATCTTCAAGAAAAAACTTGGTGTAGATGGGAAAGTGGAGACTTTCAAAACTAGACTTGTTGCAAAGGGTTTTCGTCAAAGACTAGGTGTGGACTATGACGAAACCTTTTCTCCAGTGGCTATGCTTAAATCCATCCGGATCATGCTTGCCATCGCTGCATATCATGACTACGAAATCTGGCAAATGGATGTTAAGACCGCCTTTCTAAACGGTGATTTAGAAGAGTGCGTGTACATGACTCAGCCAGAGGGCTTCGTAGATAGTGGGAGCAGCGGGAAGGTGTGCAAGCTGCTTAAATCCATTTATGGATTGAAGCAAGCATCGCAGAGTTGGAACATCTGCTTTGACGTCGTTATCAAAGAGTTTGATTTCGTAAAAAACGTAGATGAACCTTGTATCTACAAGAAGGTGGCAGAGAGTAAGGTTGTCTTCCTCGTATTGTACGTGGACGACATACTCTTGATAGGAAATGACGTTCCTATGCTGCAATCGGTGAAGCTCTTCTTATCATAAAGATTCTCAATGAAAGATCTTGGTGATGCCTCCTGCATATTGGGAATTAGGATCTATAGAGATAGATCTAAACGGATATTGGGATTGTCCCAATCCAGATACATTGACACCATACTAAAGAGGTTTAGTATGGAAGAGTCCAAACGTGGGTTTTTACCCACGATCTCAGGGCTCACTCTCTCCAAAGAGATGTCTCCCAAGACTGATTTGGAGAGAGCTCGCATGCAAGGGATACCCTATGCTTCGGATGTAGGCTCTATCATGTACGCGATACTATGTACCAGACCCGATATAGCATACTCACTAAGTATAGTGAGTAGGTATCAAGCTGATCCTGGAGAGAGTCACTGGACAGCTGTGAAGAGCATTCTCAAGTACTTATGAAGGACTAAAGAGATGCTCTTGGTGTATGGTAACGGAGAACTCCAAGTGGAGTCCTTTACCGATTCGAGGTTCCAGAGTGATAAGGACGACTCTAAGTCGCAGTCGGGATTTGTCTTTACCCTTTACGGAGGGGCGGTTAGCTGGAAGAGTTCCAAGCAAGAAATCGTGGCAGACTCGACGATGGAGGCTGAATACATCGCTGCCAACGATGCTGCCAAAGAGGCTGTCTGGATCAAGAAGTTCATCACTGAAATTGGAGTGATTCCATCCATTGAGCATCCAATACCTGTGTATTGCGATAACAATGGAGAGGTGGGTTTGGCCAAGGAACCCAGGTCCCATCAGCGATCCAGGCATATTCTAAGGCGGTATCACTTGATCCGGGAGATAGTTGATCGCCGGGAGATCGAGGTCAGGAGGGTTGACACAAAGAATAACACAGCGGATCCACTCACGAAGGCCATTCCCCAGATACAGTTTGAGAGACTCTTTGGGATGCTCGGTATGCGATACTACAGCAGCTGGCCCTAGTGCAAGTAGGAGATTGTTAGTTGTATGTATGCCCTAGAGGCCAGTATTATACAGATGATGTATATTATATTGGATGCTTGGACATATATATGAGGACTTTCTTGCTCGTCATGATAGTATGCTATCTGGTTGCTCTTTACTTTAACATGTATACATGTCTCTTTATACTGTCTTATAGTTACATGTTGGTAAAGCTCTTAGGATGTGTACTTGACTATCTGGACTATGATGCGGATCATACTAGTGGGGACATGGTAGTCCATAAGTACATCCTTCAAGGTCCCTAGTCGTGGGTGTATCGAGACGGGGCATCGATATACCAGAGTAGACTAGCGTATACGCTTCTCGACCCATGAGATGGGCGATGGATGATCCCATATCCATTGGTGTTTGACATCAGAGATGGTATACGGGTGCTCAGTGGAGATTGGGTACACTGGACGGACTCGCCGAGAACTCCCAGATGGTATTATACCTCACGTCAGATGGCAGTTCTCTGGTGACACTTGTGCAGGTTAGTCTGTAGATCCGAGATCGTCATAGAGTCTTGTGTGATTCCCACTGTGCTTTGATTTCCACCTTACCACGTCCATGAGGGCATGCAAAACGGTGGTTTTTGGGTACAGTCCCGAGTCACATGGAGGCAATGAGCGATAGGAGGGGTTTCGTCTCTCCCGGTATTGGGGGTTGATGTTGCGCTGTGCTCGATTGGCCGTAACAGGCAAGTCCCTGGCCAGGGCTGATTAGAGATTTACTGGTAAGTGTTACCAGTAGTTTCTCGACCCGTTATGAGCCTCACATCGGCACGACTTATCGGTTATTGGGGTCTGACGTTTACCACCCCTAGACTTGATATGCGACATATCAGACGAGGAGACCGGACTGTATGGGAAGTGTTGCCGGCAGGCTTTTACAGGAGTTGGAGCGGGCTTGCTTGCTGATCTTCTGATCGCTTAATACCCGGGTAGCCGTTACGTCCATCTAGTACCGCTGACGGCTTGTGGGTGCGTGATGTGATCATCACCTACTGCCGGCGTATTGACGAGTCTTTAGAGTCCTACACAGAGGTTTTACTGGCTCAGGCAAAACGAAATAGGAGCACGTATATGATATGTGCGAGACCGAGAATAAATGCGAGTATGTGATACCGTATTCCATTCTCGCGACTTTTTGTATCGGTCGGTTATATATGATATGACCGGGTTATCGAATCAAGTGTTGATTCGATAAGTCGATACGATGGATGTTAGCCGGTTATATGAGATATGACCGGATTATTAAGTCAAGTGTTGATTTAATAATTAAGTGTATAATTGTATATTAGATATACTAATTTACACTTGCTAACACTTCTTCACTTTAGGGTTTTTCTCACATGTGAACACTTGTATATATATATATATGTGTGTGTGTGTGTGTGTGTGTGTGTGTGTGTGTGTGATATATATATTAAAGTGTTTTCTTTTGTATCATGGTTGATGATACACTAGACTTGGGTGTATGAGACTTACACCATACTATATATTATGTTGGGTTTTTATATTTTAAGTAATTACAAAATTAAGTGGAGGATTAGATCAATGCATGAACCTTGTGGAAGCTTGTGGATGCATTGACTAAGTCCACTTGAGTTTGTTTTTACCATAGATATTTCTTAACCCAACCATAAGTGTTAGCTATGGTTATGGCTCTACAAGAGTTAGCATATGATACTCACTCACCATGGTTAGATTACTCACTTGATCATTATCCTCATCTCTTTCTTTTCTTCTTCTTCTTCATTGTGAAAAGGAAAAAGAAAACTAGGGTTTGATCCAAAATGAGAAACAAAGTGAGAAACAAAATTCTAAAGAGAACCCACTTCCTATTTTTCCATCCTCTACTAGACTAGCACTTTAGTTTAGGGTGTTTACTTCACTAATTCTCTAGTTAGTGAAGTAGGAGCTTGAGTCGGAATTCCCTCGATGTCGATCATCTTCGGCCTCGGAAACTTCAAGCAAGGTCGCATCCTTCGCGTCGTGAAGCCATGCAAGAGCCCGGGAGAACCTTGATCGCAGCGAAGGGACTTCAACAAGGAGCAAATGAAGTGGAGGACCGATCTACAAAGGTTGTATATCGCATTCCCTTTAGTGTAAAGTTGTTTACATGCCATTAGTTTCGCCTAAACTCTAGTTAACGATCTTGCTTAGGGTTGCGCGGCACATAAAATTTTAATTTTGGCATGGTCGATGCCTTGTAGAGCCTTGTTAGTATGCCTAGTAATCCTATAGTGGTATCAGAGCCTAGCTAGAGCATTAGACGATACATTAACGAAGTTAAAACTCCGAACGAACCCGAATACGACAAAACGACCCCCTCTCTGGACAATTTTCAAAATCTGGGATTTTTGTGAATTAAAAATATCTAAAAAAATCAGCAGGGTTTTATAAGAATTATCGTGCAAAACGAGGACCTGAATCGAAAAGTTGACCGTGGTTCCGCGGCAAATCCCTGCTTGTGCCGCGGAACCGCGGCAGTATGGTGACCGTTGGATATTATTTTTGCACAGTAATTCTATATTCTGTGATTGTTAATTTCTGGGTATTTTAAATTTGACTCAAGTGTTGAGTTTTCAGGGGTTCATTTTGTAATCGTCGATTCGATCGGAGAATTTAATTTTGTTTTGTTATTCCGGATAATTTAGAAAGTATTAAAATATTCGAACGGATATCATTAACTCAATTTTTCCCGGCACGAAAAACATTCAAGTGTTGAATTTTTCTCGGGTTTAAATATTTCGGAAAAACGTGCAAGTGATGCGATGGACCCTCTAGAAGACAACAAACCTTAACTCGATTATGTGACCGTCTTGAACTGCCCTTTGAACCTTAGGGTTTGGGGCAGTACGGCGTGCCACATGTGAGGCGTTGGCTTGACCCTTCTACGGCTGGACCGTTGCTACTGTGACGTATTCTGGAATTTTTGAACTCCGCTCAAGTGTTGAGCTATTTAGGAAATCTCGGGTATTTGATTATTCGATCGGAAAGTTTAATACTGTCTATTTATCTGGAATGTGATACAATATGTGGAATTCATACAGTTAGGCATGAAATGCGAAATATGTGATATTTCGGATTTACGATGTCTAAAGAGATTGTGGATTCCAAATGTTGTAGTTTTACGCTTTCTTTTCTGTGACCGTAAGTGTAATATGTGATATCGCCGGTTTCGTTGCTATATGTCAACGACAATTGGGATGCGCATATTTACTTACGTTGATGACATGGGATGTTCTGTGTTGCTGGATATGTTATATTGGATCGTCGCGTTCTGAATAGCCGGGGGTTTTATGTGAGATGAGAGCTTTTATTTTCATTCATGTAAATTTAAAATGTATGTAATATTCTTTTATTGGGGCACTTCCGGGTCGAGGTTGATGTCACCTTTTGTATATTATTTACTTTTCCGCACTAGGATAGACCCAAGGAGGAGAGCACAAGTAACCGGGTTCTAGGGTCCAGTGGGAGACCAACTCGAGGAGTCGAGTCCGTGTATCCTAACCCTAGAATTGGCAGGGTTGCTTGCCGCTCTCGTAGGGGTCTAGGGGTGTGGCTTTGGCTATTCGTCGCGGCCGTTGAATCCGTGTTTTATACAGGCTCAAAATAAAACACGGACGTCCTAATATATCCAATGTTTCATATGTTTCTTCTGCTGCGATATCTGTGATGTGATCATTTAATGTTCTGTGATAAATACTGTATATAGTATATATGATATATTATATAGGCGTTACTTATGTTTTACATCCGCGCTAGCCCTGCCCTGCTCTGCCGTTAGTTAGCTAACCTAACGGTGCACGAGAGGACATCGAGGCGAATGCGGATGGCATAAGTGTACGTCGTATTTATCGGTGATGTTTAGGTGATTTAAATGATGGGACTTCATTAATGTGATTAATGAAAGAAAAGAAACCTAAAAGATGTTGTAGAATCAAATTTTCAAATAAAAAGGGTAGCTACAGTTTTGCTTTGCATAGCGGTATATATGATATACCCTGCACCTTATTCGATGGGGAATGAGCCGAGATCCCTTCACCGGGAGTGACCTCTTTAGCAAAACTGGCAGATGCTACAACACTCGGTTTGACTTTTGACTGCTTTTGGAGTTTTGCTTTGCATAGCGATGTATATGATATATCCTGCACCTTATTCCATAAGGAAAGAGCCGAGATCCCTTCACCGGGAGTGACCTCTTTAGCAAAACTAATGAAAGCCTCAAAATCACTCCATTTCAAAATTCACATGATTCTACGACGATATCAAGTTCATTACGCTCATGGTTTTCTGAAAACCTGCGTAGCCCTCCATCATTTCAGATAAAGACTAGTTAGTATTCGTGCTACGTTTGTTGACTATGTTAAGGCATAGTGTGCGGTAGCTAATTAGTACTTATCTGCTAGAACATGAGATGTGATTGGATTAGGGTAGTTGCACGACTTTGTTGACTATGTTAAGGATCGTGCAGGTGGGTTTAATTCAATCGGGAAATGACGGGTTGAACTTGACTAGCAATTATGATTTGTTGACTATGTTAAGGTCATAAATTGCTAGGGGCAAAATATTATCGGGAATTTCAAGTGTTGAAATTTGCAATGAGATTGCATACCTTCTATGAGATAGTTGGATCCCGATACCCACTGCGAGTAATTGTTACTCCCGGGAGAGTTTTACACAGGACAATTAGCCGATCAAGTAGGTGTCTAGAAAGGTGTCAACGGGGTTACGCCTCTGGGAAAACGAGGTTTACTTTAATTAGGTCCGTGCGAAAGCACGGGGAACCTCTCTCAAAGTACCGACACTGGCCTGGCTGAAAGATTGGCGAAGTTGTAGGGTGTAATTAATCCCGGCTAGTCTTTCCTTTTAGGGTTTGAAGGAAGATTTGATAAAAAACAGTGGGAGCCATCCTGATTAGATAAGATAATAACCAATCTGATCTTGCAAGAGCATACGCTAAAGTGTTTTCTTCTCTCTCTCTCCAGATAGCGACCATATCATGCCTTAACAAAGATAATAATATGGATGTATTGACCGAACCCGCATGTTATACTGTGCTGGGGAACGTTGGTTCCGTTCTTTCTTATAAGAGTTATAAGACTGAACAGGATATAGGGGAATACCAGGATTCTCATGCCACCCGAATGAAGAAAGTACATGTTGATGCATTTTCTTCGGGTGTGTTCGTTACAGAGAACTGTTTCTCCATTTCCTCTACGTCCTGAGTATTAGATACTGGGTAAGAATCCCATATATGTAATCAGTTACATGGGCTTAGGAAAGATAGAGAACTTGGAGAAGGTGATAAAGACATAAGGGTTGGAAATGGTGCAATTGTTGCAGCTAAAACCGTCGGGGAATATCACCTTGTATTGCCAACTGGTAATACATTGATTCTGAACGAATGCTATTACATGCCGAACCTGATATGCAACATTATATCGGTTTCTTTGTTGAGTAAAGAGGGATATAATTTTGTATTACAGGATAATATTATGAACATTTTCCTAAACCAAAAGTTGGTCGGATCAGGCACGATGTGCAATGGCATTTATGTTCTAAATCAATCAACAGTCCTAAGCATAACAAACACACACAAGAGAAAGAGTTCAGAACTGAACGAATCCTTCTTGTGGCATTGTAGACTGGGTCATATCAATGCGACACGACTCGCTAAGTTGCATAAGGATGGATATTTGAATCCGTTTGAATTTTCATCTTATGACACCTGCCTGTCATGTCTCAAAGGCAAGATAACCAAAATTCCGTTTACGGGATACGGGGAAAGAGTTACCGAACTCTTGGGACTGATACATAGTGATGTATGCGGTCCCATGTCTACACATTCCAGGGATGGTTCTTCGTACTTCATTACATTCACTGACGATCTCTCTAGATTCGGATATGTATTCCTGATGAAACACAAATCAGAAGCTTTTAAGAAATTTAGAGAATATAAACAAGAAGTCGAGAACCAAACCGGGAAAAGTATTAAAATCCTACGATCTGATCGAGGAGGTGAATACTTGAGCAATGAATTCCTGGACTTCCTAAAAGAGAATGGGATTCTCTCTCAGCTGACTCCTCCATATACACCACAGCACAACGGTGTATCGGAACGGAGGAATCACACCCTATTAGATATGGTGCGCTCGATGATGAGTACAGCCGAGTTACCTATTTCCTTCTGGGATTATGCACTTGGGACAGCAGCATACCTATTGAATCAAGTTCCGTCTAAATCTGTACCTACCACACCATATGAGATATGGAGTGGGAAGAGACCATATTTTAAACGAGTTAAAATATGGGGTTGTCCGGCCTATGTCAAAAGGCAAAATCCAGACAAACTCGAGGCACGGTCAGTTCTTTGCAAGTTTGTGGGATATCCTAAGAACTCCCAAGGATATTTTTTCTACCACGCTGAAGAACAAAAAGTGTTTGTTTCTCAATATGCCACCTTTTTGGAAAAGGAATTTCTTGCAAAAGAAATTAGTGGCAAAATGGTAGAGCTGGAAGAGGTTCCAGATACACAAACTGCAACTGAAGATTTAGTGGAACCAGAGGATTCGGTAGTTCCCAACGAACCTCAGCCTCTCCGCCGATCTAGTAAGGTTCCTCACCCACCTGAGAGATACTACGGTTTTCTCATAGATGGTGGGAGCGAGGATTGCATCATGGTTGATGATGACCCAACTAGTTTCGAGCATGCCATCACGAGTGGAGACTCAGTGAAATGGCTGGATGCAATGCGGTCCGAGATGAAATCCATGTACACCAACAAAGTATGGACTTTGGAAGTTGCTCCTGAAGGGGTAAAACCCATTGGGAGCAAGTGGATCTTCAAGAAAAAACTTGGTGTAGATGGGAAAGTGGAGACTTTCAAAACTAGACTTGTTGCAAAGGGTTTTCGTCAAAGACCAGGTGTGGACTATGACGAAACCTTTTCTCCAGTGGCTATGCTTAAATCCATCCGGATCATGCTTGCCATCGCTGTATATCATGACTACGAAATCTGGCAAATGGATGTTAAGACCGTCTTTCTAAACGGTGATTTAGAAGAGTGCGTGTACATGACTCAACCAGAGGGCTTCGTAGATAGTGGGAGCAGCGGGAAGGTGTGCAAGCTGCTTAAATCCATTTATGGATTGAAGCAAGCATCGCGGAGTTGGAACATCTGCTTTGACGTCGTTATCAAAGAGTTTGATTTCGTAAAAAACGTAGATGAACCTTGTATCTACAAGAAGGTGGCAGAGAGTAAGGTTGTCTTCCTCGTATTGTACGTAGACGACATACTCTTGATAGGAAATGACATTCCTATGCTGCAATCGGTGAAGCTCTTCTTATCACAAAGATTCTCAATGAAAGATCTTGGTGATGCCTCCTGCATATTGGGAATTAGGATCTATAGAGATAGATCTAAACGGATATTGGGATTGTCCCAATCCAGGTACATTGACACCATACTAAAGAGGTTTAGTATGGAAGAGTCCAAACGTGGGTTTTTACCCACGATCTCAGGGCTCACTCTCTCCAAAGAGATGTCTCCCAAGACTGATTTGGAGAGAGCTCGCATGCAAGGGATACCCTATGCTTCGGCTGTAGGCTCTATCATGTACGCGATGCTATGTACCAGACCCGATATAGCATACTCACTAAGTGTAGTGAGTAGGTATCAAGCTGATCCTGGAGAGAGTCATTGGACAGCTGTGAAGAGCATTCTCAAGTACTTACGAAGGACTAAAGAGATGCTCTTGGTGTATGGTAACGGAGAACTCCAAGTGGAGTCCTTTACCGATTCGAGCTTCCAGAGTGATAAGGACGACTCTAAGTCGCAGTCGGGATTTGTCTTTACCCTTTACGGAGGGACGGTTAGCTGGAAGAGTTCCAAGGAAGAAACCATGGCAGACTCGACGATGGAGGCTGAATACATCGCTGCCAACGATGCTGCCAAAGAGGCTGTCTGGATTAAGAAGTTCATCACTGAAATTGGAGTGATTCCATCCATTGAGCATCCAATACCTTTGTATTGCGATAACAATGGAGCGGTGGCTTTGGCCAAGGAACCCAGGTCCCATCAGCGATCCAGGTATATTCTAAGACTGTATCACCTGATCCGGAAGATAGTTGATCGCCGGGAGATCGAGGTCAGGAGGGTTGACACAAAGAATAACACAGCGGATCCACTCACGAAGGCCATTCCCCAGATACAGTTTGAGAGACTCTTCGGGATGCTCGGTATGCGATACTACAGCAGCTGGCCCTAGTTCAAGTAGGAGATTGTTAGTTGTATGTATGCCCTAGAGGCCAGTATTATACAGATGATGTATATTATATTGGATGCTTGGACATATATAGGAGGACTTTCTTGCTCGTCATGAGAGTATGCTATCTGGTTGCTCTTTACTTTAACATGTATACATGTCTCTTTATACTGTCTTATAGTTACATGTTGGTAAAGCCCTTAGGATGTGTACTTGACTACCTGGACTATGATGCGGATCATACTAGTGGGGACATGGTAGTCCATAAGTACATCCTTCAAGGTCCCTAGTCGTGGGTGTATCGAGACGGGGCATCGATATACCAGAGTAGACTAGCGTATACGCTTCTCGACCCATGAGATGGGCGATGGATGATCCCATATCCATTGGTGTTTGACATCAGAGATGGTATACGGGTGCTCAGTGGAGATTGGGTACACTGGACGGACTCGCCGAGAACTCCCAGATGGTATTATACCTCACGTCAGATGGCAGTTCTCTGGTGACACTTGTGCAGGTTAGTCTGTAGACCCGAGATCGTCATAGAGTCTTATGTGATTCCCACTGTGCTTTGATTTCCACCTTACCACGTCCATGAGGGCATGCAAAACGGTGGTTTTTGGGTACAGTCCCGAGTCACATGGAGGCAATGAGCGATAGGAGGGGTTTCGTCTCTCCCGGTATTGGGGGTTGATGTTGCGCTGTGCTCGATTGGCCGTAACAGGCAAGTCCCTGGCCAGGGCTGATTAGAGATTTACTGGTAAGTGTTACCAGTAGTTTCTCGACCCGTTATGAGCCTCACATCGGCACGACTTATCGGTTATTGGGGTCTGACGTTTACCACCCCTAGACTTGATATGCGACATATCAGACGAGGAGACCGGACTGTATGGGAAGTGTTGCCGGCAGGCTTTCACAGGAGTTGGAGCGGGCTTGCTTGCTGATCTTCTGATCGCTCAATACCCGGGTAGCCGTTACGTCCATCTAGTACCGCTGACGGCTTGTGGGTGCGTGATGTGATCATCACCTACTGCCGGCGTATTGACGAGTCTTTAGAGTCCTACATAGAGGTTTTACTGGCTCAGACAAAACGAAATAGGAGCACGTATATGATATGTGCGAGACCGAGAATAAATGCGAGTATGTGATACCGTATTCCATTCTCGCGACTTTTTGTATCGGTCGGTTATATATGATATGACCGGGTTATCGAATCAAGTGTTGATTCTATAAGTCGATACGATGGATGTTAGCCGGTTATATGAGATATGACCGGATTATTAAGTCAAGTGTTGATTTAATAATTAAGTGTTTAATTGTATATTAGATATACTAATTTACACTTGCTAACACTTCTTCATTTTAGGGTTTTTCTCACATGTGAACACTTGTATATATATATATATGTGTGTGTGTGTGTGTGTGTGTGTGTGATATATATATTAAAGTGTTTTCTTTTGTATCATGGTTGATGATACACTAGACTTGGGTGTATGAGACTTACACCATGCTATATATTATGTTGGGTTTTTATATTTTAAGTAATTACAAAATTAAGTGGAGGATTAGATCAATGCATGAAGCTTGTGGAAGCTTGTGGATGCATTGACTAAGTCCACTTGAGTTTGTTTTTACCATAGATATTTCTTAACCCAACCATAAGTGTTAGCTATGGTTATGGCTCTACAAGAGTTAGTATATGATACTCACTCACCATGGTTAGATTACTCACTTGATCATTATCCTCATCTCTTTCTTTTCTTCTTCTTCTTCATTGTGAAAAGGAAAAAGAAAACTAGGGTTTGATCCAAAATGAGAAACAAAGTGAGAAACAAATTTCTAAAGAGAACCCACTTCCTATTTTTCCATCCTCTACTAGACTAGCACTTTAGTTTAGGGTGTTTACTTCACTAATTCTCTAGTTAGTGAAGTAGGAGCTTGAGTCGGAATTCTCTCGATGTAGATCATCTTCGGCCTCGGAAACTTCAAGCAAGGTCGCATCCTTCGCGTCGTGAAGCCATGCAAGAGCCCGGGAGAACCTTGATCGCAGCGAAGGGACTTCAACAAGGAGCAAATGAAGTGGAGGACCGATCTACAAAGGTTGTATATCGCATTCCCTTTAGTGTAAAGTTGTTTACATGCCATTAGTTTCGCCTAAACTCTAGTTAACGATCTTGCTTAGGGTTGCGCGGCACATAAAATTTTAATTTTGGCATGGTTGATGTCTTGTAGAGCCTAGTTAGTGTGCCTAGTAACCCTACAAGTTCAACGCTGGCCGACCCCGCAGGCCGTTTTCGGCCGCTCACCGATCGGCCGTTTGTCACCGGCCTCGCCGCCATCCACCGGCTCTCCTCCGGTCTCGCTACCGGTCGACGGTTTCACATACATATATTACCAGGAATGATTAAAGTATGGCATGCAAGATTCCTTAGAATTAGATGCCCGGCAATTTCCATTTCCGGGAATGCGAGGATTCCCGATAATCCATGTATCATACGCAACCTGAAGCGTATGTATATATACTTCCATATTTATGGTTTGAATAAATTACATATGGTTTAATTATCAGGGTATATAATAAAATTTTAGCCAAATGATTACCGGTAATTTGTTATATTTACAACTCTAGATAATGGTTTGATTTTAGGTCTAATTTTGAATTTTGAAATTGGAAGGGAATCTGACTTTGTCTTATGTATTATTTTATGTTTTAAAAGAAGCTTATAAATTTGTTATATTGTTATGCATACACTTTATACTTGAATATCTTGTGATTTTTTTTTTTTTGATTTTTTTTTGTTTTTCAGTGAAATCTAAGCATGTCTTAATAACAAAATAAATTTTAGATTCTGAAGTTGCTATTATAATGGCAGAGGTCTTGTTATTTTTGTTACGGGCACATCGGATTAACTCAAATAATAGGAATCCTATTCCCACCCAAATAAATATCTATCCTAATATTACCCCCATATATTCCCAATTAACACAACAGTGTTATGATTGCCGGGCTGTCCTGCCTCACCCTCGTTGTAACAGGTCGCGGTCCGCTGCCCCCCTTTGTCGTCAGACATCTTGTCCGCGGCTAGCACCGTTCAGCCTGCCGGTATCCACCCTCGTCCACCGCCACGCCCGCTCGATGACCACCGTCGTCCTCTCTCGCCGGTCACCAAGGGCCGTCGCCCTCTATAGCGAACTGCAGCACCAGGTATCCCCGCTATCCTGTTGACCGTTGTGCAAGGTGATGCCTGCCGCGGTCCGGCAGCCGTCACCCTCCGTTGGCCGTCGACTCATTCTTTGTAGCTCAACATTTGGTGCAAATCCCTGCATAAATTAGTTAAGATATATAGATCATAGATGTTACATAGGAGAAAATGAATTTTTATTTTTATTTTCTTTATTTTCTTTTATTTTTTGTAATAGGCAATGACGCAAAAATTGAAACCAATGTTATAATTTTCAGTGACAAGTAATCCTTGAGCAGACCTTGGGATGAATTATTTGAATTATTAGGCCTCCATGCTTGTTGAAACATACCAAAATACAATAATTTCGATTCATGATTGATGTGCACCAATTATGACATTGACACAATGTCGCGACTCTTTATAACTCGCTATATAACCAGCTGTCACTCGGCATTACTATCATGTTCAACATGTGTGTACCTTATATTCTTGATCTGGACCAGACCAAAAGACAAGTCCGTGAAGGAAAGTCATTCTTCCATTCATAAAATCAGGTTTTACCAACTCCCCGACAACGAACATAGAAATAATAGGGCTCGAATCTCATCTTCAAATATGATTGAGACTGTAATACCCAATTCCCCTATAAATATCTTCCGCGTTTTAAATAAATGTTTTCCACAAAAAATTTCTATTTAAAATTTTACAATTAATATTTCCTATATTTTTCTAAATATAATTTCTATATTTTCCCTAACCTGAATCTCAAAACCCTCGGCCCACAAGCCCCAGCCAAACAAATCCTCTTTCTCTACCTCTCTATCTATTCTCTCTCGAAGACCCGAGCACCCACTCCCCTTCACTGCATCCCCACTCCCTCACCATCACCACCACCCTCCTCGACTTCTTCCTCAAACCCACCGTCGGCCCCGACCCAACGCCTACAACCGCCGCCATCATCCTCTTCTCCCTCACCGCAGTCACCTCCTCACCACCGTCGCCATCGATGACTTTGCCCCCTCGCTGACACACCAAGCAACTCCTTCCCTCCGACGATAGCTCCTTCGCCGGCTCGTCCAACCCCGTTAACCCAAGCACGAGCCAAGAAACCCGAGCCCCCTCAAGAACCTCACTGCACCGCCGACCTTCCATTATCGCTGGTGACTCCTTCGTCTTCCGATGGCCGTCGCCTGAAAACCCACACCCTAATCCATCAACTCCTTCGCCTGCACCTTCACCGGCTACCTCCATCGCCCTCAACCGAGCTCCTCCCCTC
Organism: Agapanthus africanus; assembly: GCA_030015575.1. Lineage (NCBI taxonomy): Eukaryota > Viridiplantae > Streptophyta > Magnoliopsida > Asparagales > Amaryllidaceae > Agapanthus > Agapanthus africanus. The sequence continues at coordinate 11,404,096 of CM057348.1, read as the reverse complement.
CCACAAACCAACCCATCATCAACCCCGAGCTTCATCTCCTCCCCTCCAACGACACCACTAACTTCGCCTTCATCGCACTCCTCCTCCAAAGCCACCAGACGCCGGCCGCCTCGTCGCTGCCCCATGCCGTCGCCAACAGCCTCTATCGTTGTTGCCATCACCGACGACAACAACAGCCACCACTACCTTGCTCCCTCCACCTGCTCCGGCTACGACCCAACACTGCGCGACAACCACTCCACCATCGACGGCCTCATCTCTGCGAACTCGGAGCCTTCAAGTACCGTCGCCAACGTCGATCTGTGCAAGCTGTAGCCAATCATAAGCAAAGATTCAAGGCCACGCCACTGCGATTCCAAGGCTCGCGAACTCCGGTTTTGTCGCAACGACCGTTTTCGCATCCGTGACGTGCATTGCAGCGTCCGATCGATCCATCATCTCCGTGATATCATTAAAAAGGCAAGTGAACCCATTCACTTGTTTTCATGCTATAGTTAGGACATTTTGTGTATAAATACAACGCTTTTAATATTAACTGAACCGAAATTGAAGTGTAAATCACCCATTAATATTTGCGGAACGTGTAACCAATGAATTTTATACAAGATGATGAACAACCTATTGAAAATTGGCGCTAATCGGATAATATTTGACAACGGATTCGATACCCCCAAGTCAAGTATCGAAACAGACTAATGCGGCTCTCTTTAGGTCAATTCTCGTCTTTACGTCTTGATGGCAGTACCACCGATACTTATGTCTGTTTAGTGATAAATAGCGACACATTAAAAGTTTCGTAGCAAAGAACGCAATTTCACACATAAAGTGATGCCCCTGATGTCTATACCTAAACTTACGATTCATCGAATACTTGACACTGTTAAATTCATAATTAATTCCAGAAAAATCCAATCGTAGCTTGTCTGGATTCGTTGCGAAGGGTACTGCATAATATTTAATACGACATAGAAGTTTACTGTCATATGTATCCTCTGAATATCGAAAACAAAGAACTTACCTGACCTTGGACCGCAGTCCAGTGCGGGAAATTAACCATTGACATGCTTTTATACACCTGAAATCGTAATGTTTCATTGTGATAGTGTGCGGAGCCAATTACTGATGCATAGACAATTGTCTTAGCTTTCTAATGGTACTAGTTTCACTAAATTTCAGTATCATTTGGTATTTAAATTATATTTTAAACGGATGACATGTACGGCAGTTTTCTATCAATTCAGTTTGCACCCTTCAGCAGCAATCTGATCATAACTCCTAAACCAAGATGATTATGGTTGATCCGTCTCCTGAGCTGTAAAGTTAACTTACAGCTCTACAATTTGTTGCACTGTAGCGTCGCTTAATTATGCTCCCAACAGGGAGTAAAACGTGTTACGAAACGAACTTCTAGTCCAGAAATTGGATTTCGAACAGTAAACACTTAAAATGGAATGACCATAACTAGCAAACCTGAAACCCGATTGACAAGAAACAAATTTTGCTGTACAGATAATTAAATATACTGCCCACTCCTTTTATATTGTTTTGCTTAATTATATACATGTGATTTTTCTAATCCAACTGACACAGGTTGCTCATATGTATTTAGTAGTGCGTTTACTGTATTCCTATCATGTTGCATGACTGTTATACTCTTGTAAATAGCGTTCATTTGCATCAATATTCTAGTGACCGTGCATTACCAAGTGATAAATATTAGTGATTGGATTGTGGCAAGTATATTAGTGTAAAAGCGTGATTGAATAAGTGAAGTGACGCGTACTTATACTGTTAGTTATATGTATGCCCTAGAGGCCATTACTGTACATACGATGTATATTGTAGTGGATGCTTGGACATATATATGGAGGACTTTCTTGCTCGACATGATATTATGCTATCTGGTTGCTCTTTATCTTAACATGTACACTGATTGTCTCTATGTTATATGTTGATAAAGCCCTTAGGATGAGTACTTGATTACTAGGATTACGATGCAGATCATACTAGTAGGGACAGAGTAGTCGTTAAGTACATCCTTCAAATGTTCCTAGTCGAGAGTGTATCGAGACAGGGCATCGATATACCAGAGTAAACTAGCGTATAGCTTCTCGACCCATGTAGATGGGCGATGGGTGATCCCATATCTATTGGTGTTTGACATCAGAGACATTATACGGGTGCTCAGTGGAGACTGGGTACACTGGACGGACTCTTCGAGAACTCCTAGATGGTATTATACCTAACGTCAGATGGTGGTTCTCTGGTGACACTGGTACAGGTTAGTATGTAGACCCGAGATCGTCATAGAGTCTTGTGTGATTCCCACTGTGCTTTGATTTCTACCTTACCACGTTCAAGAGAACGTGCAAAACGGTGGCTTTTGGGTACAGTCCCGAATCACATGGAGGTAATGAGCGATAGGAGGGGTTTCGTCTCTCCCGGTATTGGGGGTTGATGTTGCACTGTGCTCAATTGGCTATAACAGGAAGTCCATGGTCAGGGCTGCTTCAAAGATATACTGGTAAGTGTTATCAGTAGTTTCTCGATCCGTTATAAACTTCATATCGTCACGACTTATTGAGTTACTGGGGTCTGACGTTCACCACCCCTAGACGAGATATGCGATATATCAGACGAAGAGACCGGACTGTATGGTAGTGTTACCGATTGATTCGCAGGAGTACGTGCAGGCTTACTTGTTGATCTTCTGATCGCTCAATACCCGAGTGGCCGTTACGTTTAGCAGACCACTTGCGGCTTGTGGGTGTTTGATATGATCATCACCTGCTGCCGGCGTAGTGACGAGTCTTTAGAGTCCTACACAGAGGTTTCCTGGCTCAAGCGAAACGGAGTAGGAGTACATATGTGATATGTGCGGGACCGAGATTGATATAAGTATGTGATACCGTATTGTATTTCTCGCGATGTGTGACATGATTGGTTATATGTGATATAGCCGGGTTATAGGATCAAGTGTTGATTCGATAAGATGTTACATTTGATATTAGTCGGTTATATGTGATATAGCCGGATTATTAAATCAAGTGTTGATTTAATAATTTAATGTATAATTATATATTTGATATATTACATTACATTAACTAATATTAGCTAACTTAAGATTTCTTTTCTCATTTTGGATGCATTGATATATATGTGATATATGTTAAATGTATCATGTTAGGTTACAAATGCAACTAAGGTTAATGAGGGTTAAACCATGCTAGGGTTAAGATTAGGGTTTATATTTATCATTAAGTAATTCAAATATTGTGGATATTTGTCATGATTGATATTTGTTGAAAGCTTGTAGAAGCTTGTAAACATCTTTGACTTTGTCCACTCTCTTTGTCTAGCTTAAGATGTTTTTTGACCTAACCTTTAACCCTAGCTCATGGTTAACTCTCTACAAGCGTTAAGCATGACATGATTTACCCTTGGTTGCTTTTCTAACCTCAACAATAATTCATCACAACTTCACTTGTTCATCTTCTTCTTCTTGACAAAAACTTTCTAGCCTTTTGATTTGTGATGAAAACTTGTGAGAATATGAAATCTAAAGTGAACAAAATTCTTACTTCATCATCCTATACTACTTGCCATTTAGTATAGGGTGTTTGCTTCACTAATTCCATGATTAGTGAAGAGATAGCTTGGGTTAGTGTCTTCTCGACGTAGATCATTTTCGGCCTCGAAGACTTCGAAGCAAGCATGTTCGTTTATTCAAGGAAGCCTTTCCAGAGTCCGAGACTTCATGATTGCAGCGAAGGGACTACTACACGGAGCTAATGAAGTGAAAGACCGGTCTACAAAGGTTGTATTCCTTATTCGCTTTTAGTTACAAAGTGTTTGTATATTATTCCGTCGGATTTCTAGTTAACGATTCTTAGTTAGGGTTAGCTAGAACAACAAATTTTTGAATTTGGCATGGACGATACCTCCCGAAACCCTGCTGCCGTGCTTGGCAACCCTGCAGTGGTATCAGAGCCATGCTAGAAATTTAGACGGATTTTATTAAGATTACGAAACCGAAATACTACGAAACATGCAACGCCAAAACTTGCTTGCTGTCGAATTTTAAATGTTGTCAAAATTTTTTTAAAACAAGTACAGAGTGTTATATGAGATATATCATAAACACCATGAAAATTTCAGGCATACTGCTCGGATTTTAGCCGAGATCAAGCTATATAGGGCCAGCCACTTTGTTTTGGATTTGCTTGAAATTTTCACTGTGTTCCAGTGACTTGGTTTTGGTGTTTTGGGTGTTATTTGTTTTTGCTAATTTTGCATGTGATGTAATCTTACACTATAAGTAATTCAGAGTGTTTCGTATTCGTAGTTTTAACAATGTTTCGGGTTATTCACATATTGTCCAGGCGAAGTTAAAAAGTTCGATCGAATGTCAAAAACCCATTTTTCCAAGTTTAACGTATTCGGAAAAACATGCAAGTAATTCTATGAACCCTCTAGAAGAATGAAACCCTAACTCAACTTTTTGGATCGCGGAACCGCGGTCATACCCTAAGGTTTGCCGCAATTTTGTGGCGACATGAGTGAGGCTTGGGTTTGCCCTTCTACGGCTGGTGCATAGGTACTGTGGCATGTTCTGGGTATTACTAAAACTGTGCTCAAGTGTTGAGCTGCCGGAAAATTATGGGATTTTGATGAATCGATCGAAAAGTTTAACGTTCGTCCGGGTATCATATGATGAGATACAATATTTGGAATCCACAAAGGTAGTTATGAGATAACTAATTTGAATGTTATAAATCTAGCAATTTAGTCTCATTTGATCGGTTGCCACGGGATTTTTATTTGATCAAAAGTCCGTCGCAATCACGTAGCGTACGCAGATACTCGCCGGGTAACATTAATAGATAGCCATGCCCCATAGCCCCGACTAAGTGACTGTAGGAGAACCCCGTCGCCAAAAGTATCCGTTTGGGTGCTTGCGGCCGTGGTGTTCCGCCTTAGTGCACTTCGTCGACGGCAACGGGGGTGCTGCCGTCTACTAAAGTTTCCGACGAGCATTCGATGAGGATGTCGCGAATCTTGTTGAATTGCCCAACATGATATTGAAAAAATGTTTTCGAGATCGAGACTAAAATACGGGGTTTATAATTGTTAGGCATGCGATGTCTAAGGAATTCATTTGGTTAGGCATGTGATGTCTAAGGTGGTTCTGGATTCCAACTGTTGTAGTTTTCACTTTCTTTTCTACGACCGTAAGTGTAATATGTGGTGTATCGCCGGTTTCGTTGTTATATTTCAACGACAATTGGGATACACATATTTACTTACATTGATGACATATGATATTATGTGTTGCTGTGATATGTTATATTGGATCGTCGTGATTGAATAGCCGGGGGTTTTATTTGAGATTAGAGTTTTTATTTTCATTCATGTAAAATTCATTGTATGTAATATTCTTTTATTGGGGCACTTCCGGATTGAGGATGATGTCACCATTGTATATTATTTACTTTTCCGCATTAGGATAGACCCAAGGAGGGGAGAACAAGTAACCGGGTTCTAGAGTCCAGTGGGAGACCATCTTGAGGAGTCAAGATCGGGTCTCCTAACTCTAGAATTGGTAGGGTTTTTTTCCGCTCTCGTAGGGGTCTAGGGATGTGGGATTGTCTATTCATCACGACCGTGGAATCCGTGTTTTATACTGGCTTAATCTAAAACACGGAAATCCTAGTATATCCAATATTTCATATGTTTTATTCTGCTGCGATATTCTGTGATGTGATCGTTGATTATAGTCTGAGACGAATGCTTATATTATATATATATGATATATATTATATATTGTTGCTTTCGTTTCATATGTCATACTTGGGAAGCATAATAAATGGGACTTCATTAATGAGATTAATGAAATAAAAGAAACCTAAAAATATTGTAGAAACTTGTCTCGAAAACTGGTAGCTCTAGTTCTTGCTTTGCATAGCGGTATTCCTTATAGAATATCCAGCACCTTATTCGATAAGAAAAGAGCCGAGATCTCTTCACCGGGAGTGACCTCTTTAGCGAAACTAGCCGATGCTATACACTCGGTTTGTCTTTTGATTGCTTCTATAGTTTTTTCTTTGCACAGTGGTATTTGTAAAATATCATGCACCTTATTCGATAAGGAAAGAGCCGAGATCCCTTCACCGGGAGTGACCTCTTTAGCAAAACTAGTAAAAACCTAAAAAACACTCCTTTTTCAAAAATCACTCAATTCTACGACGATATCAAGTTCATTACGCAAAAGGTTTTCTTAAAAACCTATCGTAGCTGTAACGTTTTAGAAATCGTTATGCGAACTTTCCGTTTTGGGGTAAAATAGTCGGTATTTTCCGTTTTAACCCGATTTTGATCAAACGTCCGTATAAACATTCCGGCACCTAGTTTAGCTAAAATAAAGCTAGTGCGCAAGTTTTGGGGGTATATGGGAAGTTTTGGTTCAAATAGAATTTTCCGTATTTAAATATTATTTTAATGTGGTATTTACATATTGGGTTTGGGTAATTACTCCTAAATTTGTATCATTGCTAATTAATCAAGCTTGAGTAAAACAAAACTTTTCATATAATATCTAGATCTTTTGTGTAAGGATTAATGTTTTTAAAGAAAAGGAAATGAATGGAAAATGTGACATGTTGCATTAATTGCACATTTATTGAAGAATTAGCTAGAAAACTCCACACAATTCTTCACCTTCCCCACTTATTGGCCGAGCCTCCTCCTCCTTCTGCCCTTGGGTTTTCTTTCACCATTTGCAACAATTCCAAGATCAATAAATCCTCAAAATTCCCTAAATAATCTCACCAAAACACTTCAAGTCTTGCTTTTGCCTCTATGATCACTTGGAGCTTGGAAAGCTAGGGTCTTGTGAGCAAGTATTGACAGGTATAATCCCTAAACTGTTAAATAGGAGTTTTTATGATGTGTAGCTCGTTGGTTGTTGTGTAGAACACTTTAAGTATCGTTTAGTGCAATATCGTGTTTTTAGTGTCTTTTTAGAGCCTCTGTGATCTGCTGTGACCTGAGATTTTTGCTGATTGACCAAATAAGATAGTAGTGTTGTACTAGTGACCCTAGGATTCCACCTGAAACACGAGACCCACCCCACCGGTTTTGGCCGGCGACCCGACGAGAAAATCCGGCGACCTCGGATTTGGAGAGGGGTGTTGGGGCTGGCTTTTGTTGGGTAGTTGTCTGCTGTGGTTTAGGGGTGTTTGGTACTGTTTAAATTTTTAGTGTTTACAGTATGCAAAATCTGGGATCGTTTTCCTATAATCTAGTGTTTTGAGTCCGCGTGTTATATTATCCGACACGGATCGTGATCTTGTGCAGCTGCTGCATTGGGTTGGTTTCGTAGTGTCGCCACGCACGTTAGCCACTAGACGGACACTTGTGAGTTAGTTTAGAGTTGGTGCGTCGTTTAAAACATAGTTTTACGTGATATTGGTCAATTTATGAGATTTTGCACTGTCTATGTGTTTGTGAAATTATAGGATTGCAAGCGGGGACTTCGGACGCTGCGAACAAGGGGAAGCTGTCACGCCCCGCTTCCCAGAGTACGCTAGATTGGGCACGTGACATAGCCAACCATGCTACCTGTGGGTAGGAAGTATCCATCCACAGTCACATTACGGCTGTAGAGATATCAAGAACAAGATAAAACTATCTAAAACATGTCCATAATCCAGAATAACAGGAGTCAATAATAAATAAATGCGGAAGCAAATGATCCAATACAAATAACTGAAATGTATGTCCCATAATGCGGGCTCACATCAGGAAATAAATGCAGGAAATAAAACTAACTACTACAGAACTCACAGCTCAGCCTGCTGGCTGAAGTACTCCTGCTCGGACTGCGACAGCGGTACGGAATCTGGGCCATGCAAAACCCAGACGTCAGCGCGTCATGTCATCAAGTAATATAATATGAACAGTGTAGCAGGCAATGTAATATGAACATGAACAAACGAGAGCAGCAATAATGTGAAACAAGCAGTGCAGGGTAGTGTGCAGTGGGTAACGAAACTGTTCTATCAGGTTTTCTATTCTAGAGTCTTTGAAATCAAATTGATGAATCATCGATGTAACTCAATAGTATCCCGTGCATGCCCGGGACCACGGTCAAGACCCTCGGGGCTGAATCCGAGACGTGCCGCTAGGCAGTAACAGGTAGCAGGATGGGCGAGTGATGTCAGCATCATCACTCCAGGGCTGGCCTAGCCCGTAAGACTGATCAGAACAGGTATCGAACTGTTGAGTTACAAGTCAGGTTTCACCTTTGATTTCCCCATACCCCCAAGTTATGTATGTCAAGTCAGGTATTCAGTAATCAAGAACTAATGCCAACACAGGATCAGGTAAAAGCAGGTTTGTCTGGATAGACAACAGGAACGGTCCATGAGGACTACATGTCAGGTTTGTTGGCATTAGACACAAGATCAGGTAACGGGTCAGGTCATGGTACATCAGGTCAAGTCAACAGTATACGGTACCATGTCAAGTATATCAATATATATATATATATATGTGTGTGTGTGTGTGTGTGTGTAGCAATGTCGGGTCAAGATGTAAACAATATCGTGGGTGTGCTCACAATCAGATATATAATCAAACATGGGTATTAACAACATGAGATAAGCAATGAATTAAGTAATAAGTAGTTTCATTCAATTTGCAATACAGATATCAATTTGTTACAGAGATGATTACAAGAGTGCAGTAAGACAAATATAGCCGTTTAGTCATGTTAACAGGTTTAAGAATCCTTAGAGGTGCAATAATTTATGTAACGGTTCAGTACAGCTGTTCCAGGTTAAATGCATACAAGTGTCCGAATGTAACAGAACTACAGGGATAAATGCCATAAGCTACGTTAACATTTAAAATGTGATTAAACAGGTAAATATGGTTATCAGGTTCAATTAGCAAACTGTAGGTTCCAAGTGTAGCGGTAAAATGATATAATGTAATACTGTACACGGAAAAATGAGAAATTGATTGTACCAAAACTAAATTCACAGTTTTAGGGTGTCACAATATATATGTAAATATTGTATAGCATGTAGCAAGGGGTACTTGCCTCGACGGGTCGCGAACCGGGAAAAACGGAACGTAAATGTCGGCGGGAAAACTCGCGACGGCCGCTCGGTTCACGGATTGAACCCAAAAAACGAACAATGGAACCACGCGGGTCGGGGTACCTCGCTGGAACGTCGGGTCACGTCGTCGGCATCGTCGGATTCCGGCGAAAACGTGAACAGTAAACCATCAAGATGTGCAATCAAGAATACAAGGAACCAGAAAAGAAAGGAAGGAGAAAAAGAAGTAGCAGGCTTACAGTGGGTCGTACGAAGGCCGGGGAGGCAGATCGAGATCGCCGGCGGCGACAGATCCGGCGGTGCGACGGGTGTGCAGGGGTTTGCAGTGGCTGCGGCGAAGGTGCAGGGGTGTACGGGAACGGTGAAGGAGAGGTGATGGAGAAAACGAGATGGCGAAGATGGTGGGGTGAGGCTAGGGTCGCCGGCGATGGAGGAACGGCGATGAGGTGGCTCGGGCGAGTGCGAGGGTGTGCAGGTGGCCGCGTGCAGGTGCAAGGAAGAAAGGAGAAAGAGGAAGTGGATGGGACGAGGCTGAGGAGGCGAAGGTGGAGGTGGTGTTTGCGTTGGCGTCGGGGCTGCGGCGGCGAAGGAGACGGCGGCGGTAGAGAGCAGCGATGGGTTTGCGAGGTGAAGGTTTACGTTGCTGAGGGAAAAAAATAAAAGGAGGGGGAAAAGATTTGAATATATAGAGGGGGGAGAGAGAGAGAGATCGGGGGAGAGAGAGAGGGAGAGAGAGAGATATCAGGGAAGAGAGAGAGGAGAGAGAGAAAGAGAAAGCAAGAGAGAGAGAGAGAGCTGCAGGTGGGGGCCCACGGAATTAAAAGGAACGCGATTGGCTAAAGGGGAATCGTTAGTTAGGGATAAATATTAATTAAAGATTGAAAACATTTTAAGGAACAGTAGGATATATATATAGGTTAATTTAAAGATTTAAAAGATAGATAATGAACAGTAAGATATCAGGTTAGTTAGAAAAATATATGCGATGGTTTTAATAATATTAAAATTTGGGATTTTGGCGCCAAATAAAACATTTCCAAATCGCGCCCGGGTCGAGTCCAAAAATTTAAAATTGAAATAATAGGATTTTAAGCTGGATCCAAAATTTAAAATTAAGTGTTTTATGATTAAAAAGCATACCCCCAAAACGGACACATGTATACGCGCGTAGCCGTCCAAACTCGCCCGTTTCACTGAACGGGACGAGAACACAATGCACGGACGCTACCACGAGGCTAGGAGTGTCAAGTAGGCCAAGATGAATATTTTCAATTTTATTTTAGATACCAAAATTTGTTATATGTAGAAATGACTTTGCCGGGTAAATTTTACAGTAAGCAACAAACAAGCAAGCTAAATGAAACGAGTACCATATTATGCTCAAACAGTACTGAAAATAGTAGCATTGGGCTCGGGTGTTACAGAAGCAGGTGGTCGGATTTTCATAGCTCGAGACCGTCGGTGAGTAGATTTAACATCTACAGGGAATTCGCCCGTATGGCGTTAAGCGTCAGGGCTAGATATGATATGATATTATCCGTATGTTTATATGCCCATATAGAGATGATGCATGAGTTTCATTGCATATAGTTACTTGTTGTGTCTGAACCTGTATCCATTGTACACTGCACTATTATTGACAGTCCATGTTGCACGAGCACCAATGATATGCTACACACACACTTTCGGTAATTGCCATGATACGCACAACACAAATATTCATTGATATCCTTGCTAAATGGTTAGCGATATAGAGGCATTTATTCTTGTGCGATAGCGCTTATGACATATAGCATATCTGTATACCTACATGCTTATACATATGCCATACTATACCTACATACTCCCACATATATTTTGCTATTGTTACATGATCAGCTTTTTTTATAACATATATATCGGTGGAATGGGACGCTGTATATATATGTATTTTCGATTTGGATATTTGGGAACCACGAGATATATTTAATGACTTGATGCATTTAAATAGCGGACTTTTCCCGTGATATGCTCATATTGATATTTTATGTTGCATATGTTATTTTACATGGATTTACGCATTTGAGATATGTTTTCATGCGATATGGGAATTTCAAGTGTCGATGTTTGGCACTTATATTCCGAGAGATATATGGATTTTGGAGACCGATACGTGGAACACAAGTGTCGGAGTGGGATACTTGGGTTTCGAAGAACGTATGGATATCAGAAAGACCGATACGTGGAACACAAGTGTCGAAGTGTGATACTTGGGTTTCGAGGAACGTATGGATACGAGTATTTATGTGTCGATATTTGACACTCAGGTTCCATGAGACTTACAGGATTTGGGGGCCGATCTGAGTATTTTGGGATTTGGGGAGTTGTTGATTTACACCGGGTTTTTCCATGCTAATGATTTTTGCATAAGGTTTATTGTATCATCCCACACTCAGGATTATTTTTGATATGCATTGCTTCATGGAGTTGTATTACCCTGATGATGTACCTTTACATGATTGTTGCATATTCATATTGTCATACTTATGCTATCGGATTACATGTGATAGATTAATCGCTATTCGTGCATACTTGCGATTACAGTATGATGTTAATTACTATTCACGAGTTGGAAACTCATCCCCGTTGTACCACAGTGTTTTGCAGGACTTACCTCAGAGTAGTCGCGGCAGGGCGTCTTATCACCTCTACTTTTGTGGATACCGCTACGGTTGGCTGTGAGGCCTTTGCTTTTAGGTGGGTTTGCGGTTATCCGTTTGTACATTGTATATTTTTTGTTGGATCTAGTATTTTCCATCTACCACTTCTTGTATTTGACTTAGAGACGAGTTGTGAGGATTCGGTGTTGTATTATTATTTTGGTGACGTGCTCGTGGGAGCCGGTTTTGTTGAAAAGTTTTACTTCTTTATGCAGTTTTCTTTTATATTTCTTCGTTTCGGCGTCGTATATATATTTGTGGTGGTTGTCTCCGCCGTTGGGCGTGATTTGCTCCCGTTTGGGATGCTTTATATATTATCTATGTTGTACCCATTTTCGGGGCTAGTTTTTACAAAGGAGGTGCTGCCGAAATTTTCAAGAAAGAAAACTAAAGTTAAAGATTTTTACTTGAGATTTTACGAATATTTTAAACTATGTTTTTCTCCACTTATCCATTTTTGGGTGGTTTAGATTTCTGGGTTTCGGCTTACTTAAATTACGTACGCCTGTAGACGTCACGTGGTTTAAGGGCCGGTCACGTGCCAAATTTTGGGTCGTGACAAAGTTGGTATCAAAGCGCTAGGTTTTACCTTTCGGAGTGTAGGATGACCTTGGTATGATGCAGTAGATAGCTTAAGCAGAGTAACATAGCGTGTGTATGTTCCGCGGCATACTTACGACACGGTATTTCGCCTAAGTGACCTTAGGACTTATTGATTGAAATTCCTTCCGTGATTGTTACATCCTTATGATTCGATTCCTATTTCCTTATTGAATCTTGTTTCAATTTCCAGCCTATATGCCGCCGAAGACTATGAGGGCACAGAGAGCGGCCGCGAGGGCCGAGGTCAGAGTTGACTCGTCTGAGGCGAGGACTGACCAGGGCGGTACGCCTGTTGTACCGGAGCATATTGCTATGTTTGGGGCTGGTATGCAAGACCTGCGCCAGATGATGGGGACTTTAGTAGAGACTATTCGAGCGTAGGGGCAGGCAGTTGTTCCACCCGTTGCAGGGAACACGATGGTACCTACAGTCCCACCAGTCGCAGTTACAGCTCCGGAGGTTATTACCGTGTCACTGACCGAGTTCATGAGGCTGAGGCCTCCGGTGTTCACTGGGACAGATGCTACTGAGGATCCGCAGTCGTTCATTGACCGGATGGCCAGGATTTGTCGTTCGCTCCGATGCTCCGACGAGAGATGGGTGGAGTTCACGAGCTTCCGTCTGGAGGGTCTGGCCCAGAAGTGGTGTGAGTCCATGGAGAGGAGTAGAGCCGCAGGTCTTGCTCCTATGACCTGGGCTGAGTTTGTGACGACATTTCTCGCTCATTTTCTTCCACCGACCGTCAGGGATGCGCGAGCGCGCAGATTTGAGTCGTTACGCCAGACTCCGGGGATGACAGTGTCTGAGTATGATGTACTGTTTACCGAGCTGTCTATGTATGCTCCGTACTTGGTGGCGACTGAGGAGATGAGGGTGAAGAGGTTTGTTCGAGGCCTGCTTACCCAATTGTTCCTAGCCATCAGCATTCAGCATTGCGACACATATGCGGCAGCGATGGATGCAGCTTTATTGGTGGAGGAGCGTCTTTCTGAGTCGTCGGTTGCTCCGAAACCGAAGAGGGTTCGTACTGGTGATCTGGCGGGGAGGCGGGCGTTTAGACGTCGTGACAGTTCCCGTTTAGATACTGGAGGTAGTGGAGGTTTGGGACGAGGTCGGCTTTTTAGCTCTTACCCTCAGGAGGGTCAGCAGTTTGCATCTGGATGCTACTGGTGCGGGAGTATGGGTCATCGGGTTCGAGATTGTGCTGAGCCACGTATGAGCGAGGCAGCTGTACCGCAGGTTACCTTACCACCTTCTCCACCTCAGAGGGCGTTGCCCCTTATGCCGGTTGTTGCTCCGTGTCAGACTCATGTGCAAAGAGGTCGGGGTCGCGGGAGTTTTGTACCGAGAGGGCGGGGTGGTAGAGGCGGAGGTCAGCCAGTTGCCGGGAGAGGGCAGGCTCGGATGTTTTCCTTGACTCATCAGGACGTGCAGGCGTCCAATGCCATAGTTTCAGGTACCCTTTCTGTATATTCTTATGATGCACATGCTCTTTTCGATCCGGGATCTACGCATTCGTATATTTCTATGCACTTCGTGCCGAGGTTAGGCCGAGAGTCGTATTGGCTAGATCAGCCGCTTGTCGTGACTACTCCTGTTGGAGAGTCGTTTGTTGCACGATACGTGTTCCGGTCGTGTGTTGTCCGTATAGGAGATAGAGATTTGCCCGTCGACTTGATCTTTCTTGAGATGTTGGATTTTGACGTTCTCCTGGGTATGGACTGGTTAGCCACTTGCTACGCATCCGTGGACTGCCGCGAGAAGACAGTTAGGTTTTGTTTTCCCGACGAGTCAGTGTTTTTTATGCAGTGGACCGTGGTGTCGTCCCTCACAGTTTGATTTCTGTCCTTTGCGCTAGTCGGCTTTTGAGGAGGGGATGTCAGGGATTCTTGGCTTTCATTCATGATACTAGAGCCACAGTGGAGTCGTTGGACGGGGTTCCTACCGTGCGATAGTTTCCCAACGTCTTTCCCGATGAGTTACCTGGGATGCCGCCAGAGTGCGATATCGAGTTCTGCATTGATCTGATTCCTGGCACGGAGCCTATTTCTATACCGCCTTATCGGATGGCTCCGGCAGAGCTTAGAGAGCTTAAAAATCAATTGCAAGAAGTGCTTGATAGGGGACTTGTGCGTCCGAGTGTTTCGCCGTGGGGAGCTCCTGTTCTGTTCGTCAAGAAGAAGGACGGCAGTTTGAGGCTGTGTGTGGATTATTGTCAATTGAACCGAGTTACGGTGCGGAATAGGTATCATTTACCTCGCATTGACGATTTATTTGATCAGCTCCAGGGTGCGAAATATTTTTCTAAGATTTATTTGCGTTCGGATTATCATCAGTTGCTGGTTCGGAATGATGACATTCCGAAGACTGCTTTTCGTACGCACTATGGGTATTATGAGTTTTTGGTGATGTCGTTCGGACTCACCAATGCGCCAGTAGCGTTTATGGATCTGATGAACCGGATTTTCAGGCCGTTCCTCGACCAGTTTATTATTGTGTTTATTGATGACATACTGATCTACTCTAGGAGTCGTGAGGAGCATGAGCAGCACTTGAGAATTTCTTTGCAGATTTTGAGAGAGCGCCAGCTATATGCTAAATTCTCAAAGTGCGCATTTTGGCTTGATAGAGTTGACTTCCTGGGTTATGTGGTGACTGGTGACGGTATTCTTGTAGACCCGAGGAAGATCGAGGCTGTACAGCTTTGGCCCAGACCTGTATCGGTGACTGAGGTCCGCAGCTTTTTGGGCTTACCTGGTTATTATCGCCGTTTTGTGCAGGATTTCTAGAGTATCGCTGCACCACTGACTGGACTGACCCGGAAGGGAGTTCCTTTTCTTTGGACTGATGCGTGCGAGCAGAGTTTTCAGCAGTTGAAGACTCGGTTGACGACAACACCAGTTCTATCTTTGCCTTCTGGATCGGGCGGCTATATTGTTTACTGTGATACTTCTCGAGTGGGTCTCGGTTGTGTATTGATGCAGCATGACAGAGTGATTGCTTATGCTTCTAGGCAGTTGAAGAAGCACGGACAAAATTACCCCACTCACGATCTTGAGATGGCCGCGGTGGTCTTTGCGTTGAAGATTTGGAGACACTACTTGTACGAGGAGTCGTGTCAGATCTTCACGGATCACAAGAGCTTGAAGTACATCTTCCAGCAGCGAGATCTGAATCCGCGACAGCGCCGTTGGATGGAGCTTGTGAAGGATTACGATTGTGAGATCCTTTATCACCCGGGCAAGGCGAATGTGGTAGCTGATACTTTGAGTCGTAGGCCCAGGGGTAGCATGTCCCAGTTGAGCGCAGTTCAGCGTCAATCTTCTGCAGATTGGCAGCTCTTGTGTGATGGTAAGGTGCAGTTCGAGTTCACTTCCGCTGGAGGATAGCTCCCTCATGTCCACGCCCGTCCACTACTACTTGATCGTATTCGTGAGGCGCAACCCAGTGATGCCCATTTGTCTGAGATTCTTGAGCCTGTTCGGCAGGGTACAGTTTCGGAGTTCATGATTGATGACCAGGGTGTGCTACGATGCGGGACTCGCTTATGTGTACCAGACACTGATGGGTTGAGACACGAGATCCTAGAGCAGGCACATCAGTCGGCCTTTACCGTTCATCCAGGTTCCATCAAGATGTACCGTGACTTGAGAGACTTTTACTGGTGGGAAGGGATGAAGCGTGATATTTCGGACTTCGTTTCGAGGTGCCTGACTTGTCAGCAAGTCAAGGCTGAGCATCAGAGACCGGCTGGAGAGTTGCAGCATTTACCCGTTCCGGGGTGGAAATGGGAGCAGATTTCCATGGACTTCATTATGGGTCTACCCAGGACCAGTAGAGGGTATGACTCCATTTGGGTGATTGTTGACCGGTTGACGAAAGTGGCTCACTTCCTTCCAGTGAAGACCACTTTCGGTTATGCTCAGTATGCTCAGTTGTACATAGATGAGATTGTGCGTTTGCACGGTGTTCCCACATGCATAGTATCCGACAGAGGCACCTAGTTTACTAACCGTCTTTGGCAGAAACTTCAGGAAGATTTGGGTACCCGGTTGAGTCTTAGCACCGCTTTTCATCCACAGACCGATGGTCAATCGAAGCGGACTATACAGACTCTGGAGGATATGCTCCGTGCATGTGTGCTTGATTTTGGTGGCAGTTGGGATCGTCACTTCCCGTTGATTGAGTTCTCCTACAACAACAGCTTTCAGGAGGCTATTCAGATGGCACCTTTTGAGGCTTTGTATGGTAGGAAGTGTCGATCGCCAGTCTGTTGGACCGAACTCAGTGAGAGTCTGGTTTTGGGACCCCAGCTAGTTCAGGAGACTACGGAGAAGATCCAGCTGATTCAGGACAGGATGATATCAGCCCAGTGCAGGCAGAAGTCTTATGCCGACCGTCGTCGTCGCAGGCTTGAGTTCGCAGTGGGGGATCATGTATTCCTGAGGATTTCTCCGATGAAGGGCGTTATGCGATTTGGGAAGAGGGGGAAGCTCAGTCCCAGATTTGTAGGTCCTTTCGAGATCCTGGAGCGGGTGGGTTCTGTTGCTTATCGTTTGGCGCTCCCGCTTAGTTTTCCGGATGTGCACCCCATTTTTCATGTGTCGATACTTCGTAGATACCTTCATGATCCTTCTCACATGATTCAACACGAGACCGTTCAGCTTGAGCGCGATCTGTCGTTCACCGAGCAGCCGGTAGTTATTTTGGATCGGCATGTGAAGAGACTTCGGTCAAAGGTCTTGCCATCTGTGAAGGTTCTTTGGCGTAGCCCTACTAGTGAGGAGATCACTTGGGAGGCCGAGAGCGAGATGCAGAAGAAATTCCCTCATCTTTTTTTTAAGGTACGCTTAGTATGAAATTTTAATTCGGGGACCGAATTTCTATAGGGGGGAGATTGTAACGTTTTAGAAATCGTTATGCGAATTTTCCGTTTTAGGATAAAATAGTCGGTATTTTCCGTTTTAACCCGATTTTGATCAAACGTCCGTATAAACTTTCCGGCACCTGGTTTAGCTAAAATAAAGCTAGTGCGCAAGTTTTGGAGGTATATGGGAAGTTTTTGTTCAAATAGAATTTTTCCCTATTTAAATATTATTTTAATATGGTATTTACATATTGGGTTTGGGTAATTACTCCTAAATTTGTATCATTACTAATTAATCAAGTTTGAGTAAAACAAAACCCTTCATATAATATCTAGATCTTTTGTGTAAGGATTAATGTTTTTAAAGAAAAGGAAATGAATGGAAAATGTGGCATGTTGCATTAATTGCACATTTATTGAAGAATTAGCTAGAAAACTCCACACAATTCTTCACCTTCCTCACTTATTGGCCGAGCCTCCTCCTAATTCTGCCCTTGGGTTTTCTTTCACCATTTGCAACAATTCCAAGATCAATAAATCCTCAAAATTCCCTAAATAATCTCACCAAAACACTTCAAGTCTTGCTTTTGCCTCTATGATCACTTGGAGCTTGGAAAGCTAGGGTCTTGTGAGCAAGTGTTAATAGGTATAATCCCTAAACTGTTAAATAGGAGTTTTTATGATGTGTAGCTCGTTGGTTGTTGTGTAGAACACTTTAAGTATCGTTTAGTGCAATATCGTCTTTTTAGTGTCTTTTTAGAGCCTCTGTGATCTGCTGTGACTTGAGATTTTTGCTGATTAACCAAACAAGATAGTAGTGTTGTACTAGTGACCCTAAGATTCCACCTGAAACACGAGATCCACCCCACCGGTTTTGGCCGGCGACCCGACGAGATAATCCGGCGACCTCGGATTTGGAGAGGGGTGTTGGGGCTGGGTTTTGTTGGGTAGTTGTCTGCTGTGGTTTAGAGGTGTTTGGTACTGTTTAAATTTTTAGTGTTTACAACATGCAAAATCTGGGATCTTTTTCCTATAATCTAGTGTTTTGAGTCCGCATGTTATGTTATCCGACACGGATCGTGATCTTGTGCAGCTGCTGCACTTGGGTTGGTTTCGTAGTGTCGCCACGAACGTTAGCCATTAGACGGACACTTATGAGTTAGTTTGGAGTTGGTGCGTCGTTTAAAACTTAGTTTTACGTGATATTGGTCGATTTATGAGATTTTGCACTGTTTATGTGTTTGTGAAATTATAGGATCGCAAGCGGGGACTTCGGACGCCGCGAACAAGGGGAAGCAGGTGGTTGGATTTTCATAGCTCGAGACCGTCGGTGAGTAGATTTAACATCTACGGGGAATTCGCCCGTATGGCGTTAAGCGTCAAGGCTAGATATGATATGATATTAGCCGTATGTTTATATGCTCATATAGAGATGATGCATGAGTTTCATTGCATATAGTTACTTGTTGTGCCTGAACCTGTATCTATTATACACTGCACTATTATTGACAGTACATGTTGCATGATCACCAATGATATGCTACACACACACTGTCGGTAATTGCCATGATACGCACAACACAAATATTCATTGATATCCTTGCTAAATGGTTAGCGACATAGAGGCATTTATTCTTGTGCGATAGCGCTTATGACATATAGCATATCTGTATACCTACATGCTTATACATATGACATACTATACCTACATGCTCGCACATATACTTTGCTATTATTACATGATCGGCTTTTTTTTATAACATATATATCGGTGGAATGGGACGATGTATATATATGTATTTTGGATTTGGATATTTGGAAACCGCGAGATATATTTAATGACTTGATGCATTTAAATAGCGGACTTTTCCCGTGATATGCTCATATTGATATTTTATTTGCATATGTTATTTTACATGGATTTACGCATATGAGATAAGTTTTCATGCGATATGGGAATTTCAAGTGTCGATGTTAGGCACTTATATTCCGAGAGAGATATGGATTTGGAGACCGATACGTGGAACACAAGTGTCGAGGTAGGATACTTGGGTTTCGAGGAACGTATGGATATCAGAAAGACTGATACGTGGAATACAAGTGTCAAAGTGTGATACTTGGGTTTCGAGGAACGTATGGATACGAGTATTTATGTGTCGATGTTTGACACTAAGGTTCCATGAGACTTACAGGATTTGGGGGTCAATCTGAGGGCCGATCTGAGTATTTTGGGATTTGGGGTGTTGTTGATTTACACCGGGTTTTTCCATGCTAATGATTTTTGCATGAGGTTTATTATATCATCCCACTCAGGATTATTTTTTATATGCATTGCTTCATGTAGTTGTAGTACCCTGATGATGTACATTTACATGATTGTTGCATATTCATATTGTTATACTTATGCTATCGGATTACATGTGATAGATTAATCGCTATTCGTAAATACTTGCGATTACAGTATAATGTTAATTACTATTCATGAGTTGGCAACTAACCCCCTTTGTGCCACAGTGTTTTGCAGGACTTACCCTCAGAGTAGTCGCGGCAGGGCGTCTTATCACCTCTATTTTTGCGGATACCGCTACGGTTGGCTGTGAGGCCTTTGCTTTTAGGTGGGTTTGCGGTTATCCGTTTGTACATAATATATCTTTTTGTTGGATCTAGTATTTTCCATTTACCACTTCTTGTATTTGACTTAGAGACGAGTTGTGAGGATTCGGTGTTGTATTATTATTTTGGTGACTTTGGTGCCGTGCTCGTGGGAGCCGGTTTTGTTGAAAAGTTTTACTTTTTTATGCAGTTTTCTTTTATATTTCTTCGCTTCGGCGTCGTATATATGTTTGTGGTGGTTGTCTCCGCCGTTGGGCGTGATTTGCTCCCGTTTGGGATGCTTTATATATTATCTATGTTGTACCCGTTTTCGGGGCTAGTTTTTACAAAGGAGGTGTTGCCGAAATTTTCAAGAAAGAAAACTAAAGTTAAAGATTTTTACTCGAGATTTTCCGAATGTTTTAAACTATGTTTTTCTCCACTTATCCATTTTTTGGTGGTTTAGATTTCTGGGTTTCAGCTTACTTAAATTACGTACGCCTGTAGACGTCACGTGGTTTAAGGGCCGGTCACGTGCCAAATTTTGGGTCGTGACAGTAGCCCTCCATCATTTCAGATAAGTACTGGTTTGTATTCGTGCTACGTTTGTTGACTATGTTAAGGCGTAGTGTGCGGTAGCTGATTAGTGTTTATCTGCATAAGCATATGATGCGATTGGATTAGGCTAGTCGTGCGACTTTGTTGACCTTGTTAAGGGTCGTGCGGGTGGGTTTAATTCAATCAGGAAATGATGGGTTGAACTTGACTAGCGTTTATGATTTGTTGACATTGTTAAGGTCATAAGTTGCTAGGGGCAAAACATTATCGGGAATTTCAAGTGTTGAAATTTGCAATGAGATTGCATATTTTCTATGAGATAGTTGGATCCCGATACCCACTGCGAGTAAGAGTTACTCCTGGGAGAGTTTTACACATTACAATTAGCCGATCAAGTAGGTGTCTAGAAAGGTGTTAACGGGGTTATGCCTTTGGGAAAACGAGGTTTATTTTAATTAGGTCCGTGCGAAAGCACGGGGAACCTCCCTCAAAGTACCGATAATGGCATGGCCGAAAGATTGGTGAACTTGTAGGGTGTAATTAATCCCGGCTAGTCTTTTCTTTTAGGGTTTGAAGGAAGATTTGACTAAAACAGTGGGAGCCATCCTGATTAGATAAAATAATAACCAATCTAATCTTGCAAGAGTATACGCTGAGTGTTTTCTTCTCTCTCTCTCCAGGTAGCGACCATGTCACGCCTTAATCAAGATAATAATACGGATGTATTGACCGAACCCGCTTGTTATACTGAGCTGGGGAACGTTGGTCCCGCTCCAACTTATAATTGTTATAAGACCGAGCAGGAAATAGGGGATTACCAGGATCCCCGTGCCGCCCAAACGAAAAAAATGCATGATGATGCATCTTCTTCGGGTGTGTTCATTACCGAGAACTGTTTTTCAGTATCCTCTACGTCTTAGGTATAAGATACCGGATCAGGATCCCATATATGTAATCTGTTACATTGGTTACAGATAGGTAGAGAACTGGGAACGGGTGATAAGTTTCAAGAGTTGGAAACGGCGCAAGTGTTGCAGCCAAGCTTGTTGGCAGTTATCACCATGTATTACCAAATATATTGATTCTGAACGAATGTTATTAGATACCGAACCTGATATACAACATCATATCAGTCTCTTTATTTAGTAAAGAAGGATATAATTTTGTATTGTTGGATAATGTTTTGAACATTTCCTATATCAAGAGTTGATCGGTTCAGACACGTTATCTAATGGCATAAACGTTCTAAATCAAACTACAGTTCTTAACGTACAGAACACACACAAGAGGAAGAATTCAGAAATGAACGAATCCTTCTTGAGGCATTGTAGACTAGGTCATATCAATGCGACCCGACTAGATAAGTTACATAAAGATGCATATTTAAATCAGTTTGAATTTACATCTTGTGAAACTTGCTGTTCATATCATAATATTGCATTTTTATATTCCCAAGTCTTATGCATTTTACAAATAAACAGGTGCTTTTGACCCATGTCTGCTACGTAGTACAGGTTACAGGTTCTTGGAGCAAAAACAGTGAAAAAGATAAAAGACGATGCAAAAGTGGGACTACGACCAACAAATAGAAGGATCTTGATCAAGCCTACATGAAGATCGGTTCACAAAGTACAAAAGCAGCGCGAGGTCCAAGATTTCGAAGCAACGGTAAAAGTCCACTGCAATTGTTCACTGTAGAGATCTGGAAGAAACCTAGAAGACAATTTGAGAAAAGTACTAAAAAAGTAGGAAGAAGCAGTCAAGCAGAGCCAGCACAGAGAAAATGAAGCAGCAAGTCATCTATCTGGCCGCGGAACCGCGGCCAAACCATGGCTGCGGCTGCGGTTCCGCGGCCGTGTTGTGCACGTAGAAGTTGAAAATTTTACCATAACTTGAGGCGGCGCTGACTAGTCTTCCTAGGGGTATTTTGGTAAAAGCACACATGCGGCAATTGTAAACCTAGGGTTTTCTATGTCCTGTAAATAGAGACCCAAATTCTTGTATTAGTTCATGCCTCTTTTTATCAATAAAATTCAGATTTTTCTTGAAGTTTTAGAGAGCATCATTCGTAAGTAGATTTATTTTCGTGCCCTAGTTCTTAATCTTTTATTTTTCTGCCCTAGATAGATAAATTCTTATTTGCCCTAATTTAATCTAGTTTAGAATTTTTTAATCTGCAGTAGATCTTTAATCTCTTAACCCTAAAAACAAAATAAAAATTATGTTTTTCGTAGATCCCTCAATGAGCGAGTAGTTTCCTCGCTTGTTAGGGTTAGGAATAGGGAAGGGTTTGAGAGATGAAGATCTCTCACCTCTTTCTGTGCCAATCTCTTATGAACAATTAGGACTCCATGCATACTTTCATATTCCGCTCCCTACGGCATCCTACCCACGAGGTAACGGTGATACCGTAGTATAAAAGACCGGATATGAAAGTCTTCCATGGAGGTTAGGGTAAGGATTAAGAAAGGACGGACAAGGATCTAGAGCAAGAAACATAGTTTCTTCCCGATCATCCTAATCCCCTTTGTTAATAATTACCATAACACCTAAAGATATCTAATTTAGGGTATTGAAAGATGTGCGAATCTTTATTTTACCAAACTTTACGTAAACTTAATCCTAGCAAGTTTTCTAATCCTAGTATAACTCAAATTAGCTTTTATGATAAAAGATCCAACACCCTTTGGAATTAGCTCGTAAGAACATTTAGGAAATTAACACCATCCCTGTGGACCGACCCGTATTCACCGGCTAGCTACCAAGCGACGCCGTTCTTGATTGCGGTTAATATATTTTTGATCCATAAATCCCTACAAATCAAATGGCGCCGTTGCCGGGAATGGCGTAAAAATTTCCTTTTTGTAATTTCGGGTTAATATAAAATATAAAAACCATAAAAATCTGAAAAAATAAAATATATAAAAATTCTATCATCTTTTATTGTTTGAAGGGTTTCTTGTATGAATCTTTTCATGATCAACGGATCTGGAAAAATCCAGAGTGTGAAACTGAAAAAGGGATATCAGAACAGAAAGGGATTGGAACAACAGAACAGCACAATTTTTTTAGAGACTTGCGCCGCCGCCGCCTCTGCTAAACCGCCGCCGTAACCCCATCATAGCCGCGGATCCGCGGTCCCCTGGTGACGTCAGCGCACAAAATTTTCTCGGTTTGTTTCCTCTTTCTCCCCTCTGCAAATCCCCATATATCTTTTGCCAAATCTTCTGCAGGATTCTTTGCGCTTAAAAAAAATCTCCCCCTTCCAATAATTGATTTTTTGCAGGATTCTTTGCGCCGCGCTTAAAAGAAAATTGATTGCAGGTGATTTATTGTTTTGCATATCTTTAATCGGACTTTAAGGGCTTTTGACCAATTCAGATTGGGTGGGGATTTCATCACCCTTCTCAGGACCCCAGAAATCACATAAGGCATTTTGCATTGATCATATTTAATTAAAAAATACCAGACTCGGCCCTAAGGACTTCGAGCTCAATAGGACAGAGGACTAGTTATAGGCATCGACCGTTAATCCTAACCTTACTTTGCGGTGTCTAGGCAAGTGTGTCTAAGGCGAGTGGTTACTTAATTAGGGCCACTACTTGTAGTGGAGAGCCTCCCACTCACCTGGCACTTACCTGGCCGCAATTGGCGGTGAAGAGGCGGTTTGAGGTCCTATTTCTAGCCCTTTGGAACAGTTAGGAGCTGTCTAGCTGACCTAGGTGACCCTAGATCTAGGCCTGATTGTGCATTTGTGGTTGATTGCATTTGTGTCAAAGTCTCTTATCAAAATTCTTTTTGCAAAAAAGCTCCACATAAAAAGGACAAAATCTTTTCAAAAACTTGCAACTTGTCGCTAAAGAAATCTTTGCACTCCACTTACACAACTTTCTTTTCATTGACGTTTTCTTACCTCCACATTCTGTCTTTCACCTTTTTGACCACACTTCCTCATTAGTATATGTCCGGTTGGACTAGGAACACTAGCGCCCGATTAGTCTATGTTTCGTTGGTACCGACCGAC
Organism: Agapanthus africanus; assembly: GCA_030015575.1. NCBI lineage: Eukaryota > Viridiplantae > Streptophyta > Magnoliopsida > Asparagales > Amaryllidaceae > Agapanthus > Agapanthus africanus. Next base: position 11,379,628 of record CM057348.1, on the reverse strand, counting down.
GAACCTTTTGACTCCGAAGTCGAAATCCTTTCCACTTCTTCACTTTCACCTTCAAACTCTTCTTCCGAAGGTATGTCGGGATACAATCCTAACAACACCTTACCCACAGAATTGATTCCACCTCCGTTAGGTGTGAATAACCCGAATTACCCGCCTGTTGAAGCGCCCCAACGAATCGCGCTCCAGGATCTTTTCTACCTAATCCGCACCGCCCTACCTACTTGTCTTTCACTCCCACCGGCAAATGGGGACAATTTCGAGATCAAACCCCACTTCATCAATATGCTACCTGTTCCCCTCCGAAGGACGGCGCACAGGACCGCGATGTCCTGACGCTGAGATTCGGGGCAGATGCTATTTGGTTTTATCCGTCCACCTCTCCGAAGATGCCAAGTTGATTTATAGCACCGTGTATCGGAGGTTTAGACGGATGCGGCCGATGTAGCAGACTTCGTCAGATTCCCCCTCGCCTGAGGGGTTTTTGATTGTGGGGACGCTCTTCCCTGCAGGCGCAAGCCCCTGCAGTTAATTACGCTACCGCTTTGCGGTAACAACTTTCTCCTTCTCCAGAATTTCACTTCGTGTCGTGGGTGTTTGTTTTGTTTGTGGTTGCCCGTGGATTGTATACGGAGACTGAGTAATGCCGTCGCCCGTAGGACGTGGATTAGTCCAAATCCGTATTTACTTAGATTTGGGTTTGGTGTTTTTAGTTTAAGGATGCATTAGTCGCGTTGCGTCTAAGATCAACTTAAACGTTCGTCAAGGATACGTTAGTCCTGTTTTGGACTAAGATCAACTTGACTTGATGATCGATTCAATATTTGGCCGTCGGGACTCGTCACCTCTCTAACGTCGTTGAAGGATTACAACGACAGGTGTTAGAGGAATTCAGAGATGTACCCTTGAACCAAAGTTGATTTGGGGTTTTACCATTCATTTAAATGTCCAAGGATGCGTTAGCCGTATTTGGGGCTAAGATCGACTTAAACGGGACCGTTTAGATCCGGCAAAAGAGCATTTGGAGGCTCTATCGTTCCAGTTTAGGGACGTAGTGGTCCATTTTCCAGTTTAGGGACGTGGTGGTCCGATATTAGTTTAGGGACGTCTCGGTCCGATATTAGTTTAGGGACATTTCGGTCCAATATTAGTTTAGGGACGTTTCGGTCCATCGTTAGTTTAGGGACGTTTCGGTCCAATATTAGTTTAGGGACGTTTCGGTCCAATATTAGTTTAAGGACGTTTCGGTCCACGAGTTTAAGGACCCCGCAGTCCATATTCATGTGTGGTCGTTGGGACCCGTCGCTTCTCTGACGTCGTTGAAGGATTACAACGATAGATGTCAGAGGAGTTCTGAGATGTACCCTCGAACCGGAGATAAATTGATTTAGGAGAGCAATTTTGCTCAGTCAATTTAATTTGAGGACTTACGGCCAAAATTGGGTTAAGTCCAGTTGAGGATATTCAACATTTTTCTTGATCTTTGGCCTATTAGGCCTGTGCTAGGGCTTTGCCCAAATTTAATAATGCACTGCATTCTATTCTAGCCTGCTAGGCTTTTGATTTGGGCTCTGTCCCTTTATTTATGATGCAGAGCATCTGTTTTGGTCCATTGGACCTTTCAATTGGGCTCTGCCCTTTCAAACAATGCACAGCATTTTATTTATTAGGCCTGTTAAGCCTTTTAATTGGGCTTGGCCCCTGTTGTAAGCAAGGCAGTGCATTTGTCTGGCACTTTGCGCCGAGTAATGAGCGCAAGCTCATATGGTGATGACACGTGTCACGCTCTGGTGAGCGCAAGCGCACTAGCGCAGTGCGCTGCGCTAGCGCACTGAGCTGTTGCGCTGCTGACACGTGGCGCGCTCTCAGCGAGTTGCGCCAATTCCAGAGAGCAAAGCTCTATCTTAAGAGCGCTTAGCGCAAGTGGTTCTATAGCTGACACGTGGCACTCTCTTAAGAGCGCAACGGCGCAGTTTGGAAGTGCAAAGCACTAAGAATCTTTTAGATTCAAAACAGAAGTGCAGAGCACTATTTTAGATTAAAGAAATAAATTTCTTTCTTTTCTTTTCATTTACAGAACCAGAGGTTCACAAGAGTGCAAAGCACTATTTTTTTATTTATATATATTTTTTTGTTTTAAAGAACCAGTGGTTCATAAGAAGTGCAAAGCACTATTAATTATATAAAGATCATTGATCTTATTTTTAGATCAATGATCTATTAGAAGGACTTTCTTCTACTTCATAAAGGTTCTTTACCTTTTTCTTGAAATTTTCTCAGAGTTCTCTCTGTTTAAAGCTCTTGATTTTTTTTTCAAGAAATGTTCATGCCTTTGAATTGAGGCCTAGGGTCCTTTTTATAGTGCCCATAAGTTAGTTAAATTTGTTAAAGAGATCCTTCTCTGAGTGATTTGGGGAATTTTCCCCACCGTTGGATCTTTGATCCAAGGGCTTCTGCTTTGCAGAAGAAAATCTTCTTGTTTTAACAAGAACTGAAAAGATTTCTTGGAAATTTATTTCTGTTTGGCGCAGATGCCCCAGCGCGTGACACGTGTCACGCAGCGCAAAACGCAGCGCAACTGCGCTAGCGCATCTGCGCTGACACGCAGAGCGCAGCGCACTGCGCTAGCGCATCTGCGCTGACACGTGTCGCGCAGCGCAACTGCGCTAGCGCATCTGCGCTGACACGTGTCGCGCAGCGCAGAGCGTAGCGCAACTGAAGCGTTGCTTCATAAAAATAAAGCTTTGCTCTGATTGGGCGCGCCTTCTTGGGCGCTGCGCTGACGTATTAGCGCCTGACACGTGGCGCGTTGCGCCCGAGACTTGAAGCGTTGCTTCAAAATTTTGAATTTTGAATTTGAACAGAGCTTTGCTCTGATTGGGCGAAACAAATGCCCCCCCACCGTTGCGCTCACGTGGCGCACACGTGAGTGCAGCGGTGGCAAGCCCTTGACCGTTGGATCAACGGGTGAGCTGAAAGAGCGCAAGCGCCTTATAAATAGGCCCCTGGCCCTTAGAAAATCTTCACCATTTTCTAGATTTTTGATTTACAGAGCTTTGCTCTTGTTTTAAGAACTTCAGAGCTTTGCTCTTGATTTCAGAACTTTAGAGCTTTGCTCTCATTTTCCAAGTTAGAAAACTTTAGGTAAAATTAATTTAAAATTAAATTAAATTAATCTAAATCAATTTTAACCAACAGAGCTTTGCTCTCATAGATCTTTTGATCTAAAGAAATTCCCTTTGGGGTTTCACCAACAGAGCTTTGCTCTCAAGAATCCATAAATCTGAAGAGATTTTGTTCATGGGTTCTAACCCATGAACAGAGTTTTGCTCATGGATCAAAATGTAGATCTTTTTTGATCTAAAAAAAAATGAAGAATTTCTAAGAGTCTTCATGGATCTTTTAGGATCCCAAAAAAATTTAATCTTTTAGGAGTTTAAAGAAAAACCTTTCTTTTTAGATTTTCTCATCATTATCACAGAGCTTGGCTCCTTTAAGGAATCTTATTCCCCTGAGACCAGAGTTGGACAAGTGTCACTCTGTGACAGAGCTTTGCTCTAAAAGAGGAGATTTTCTCCTTGTCTCTAGGGATTTTTTATTATTAATGAGGGTGTTCTTTTGGGGATCTTTTCATTAGTTGATAGTCTCATCCAATGATGGGGCTGTCTTATTAAATGATGCATTGTCATCCAGATTTTGTGGGTCCCCCTTTGGTCCCCTACTCACTGCACTGTGGTGCGGCATAATTAATTAATTTAATTAATGCATTTTCCTTTTTTTAGACGCCAAACGTTGGAATTACAATACTAATGGCTAAATTTTTCTTTTTGCAGCGATCATGTCTCTAGACACTTCATTCCCGTTCGTCCGCTCGGAGGGGGGATTTCCTGAGGCACCCTTGGACCGTGAAGTCCTGACCATGATTAGAGAATATGACCCGGAGTATAAGAAACTCCACCTTTGGGGGTCTTGGTATAACCAAATTATTATGGGCCGACGGAGCTTCACCTGCGCGGTACCGTCAGAACCCATCACGGCAATTCACTACGCTACCCCACCTTCAGTGCAGTATGCTGTGGAGATGATAGACTGGACCGCGAACAGCTTTCTTCATCCGGCTATGGATGTGGTTCCGGTTCAGCGTCCTATGGTCTTGGATATTATAGGACGCCGTATTTGTCAGGGAGAAGCACGACCCTGGGGGCAATCATATAACCTTGGTTTGATTCCCCGTCACCCGATTGGCTATCTGCCGTGGGCTCGGTACATCCTGTCGACGAGGAAGTCGCAGTTGATAAGACTAGGACTGTATACCGCGGTCTACGTCTCTCTCTTCCAATATCCTACGCTCCCCACCTGGTGGTTCAAGGCTTTCTTGGAGCAATGGAATATTCCCACCCACACTTTCCTTTCCATGGATCGGAAAGTGTCCATTTCTTTGGAGGAATTCGCGGAGGTATCCGGCCTACCGGTCATGGGGGAACACTATGAAGAGCTGCTCCCGACAGATGAGTACGTCTTCGGTGTTAAGCCGATGGTAAGGGGATTACGCCGGAAAATGCCGTTCAACACCAATTCCCGAGCCTGATCAAGGTGTTGAACATCTACGAGTCCCTCTTCATCGAACACGGGAGCCGAGGAGTTAATTTTGAGGACTTCATTGCTCGCTTCCTCCGTCCGAGCGTCATTTCGCCAGGAGCCGTCAAATCTGCTATCCTGGATGATCCTTTTGGTCTAGGTTTGGATAACCTGCCGACGAAGGAGATAGACCAAAAGGACTTTTTTCTTCCTAACTCCCCGACCATGTCTTTTGCAGAAATTGCGGCCCCTGGGATGGATGAGGAGGCCTTTTTCTTAGGATTTCTCGGACTGTGGCTGAGTTGGTTCGCGATCCCAATGCACTCTCATCGCATGCGGCCTTCTGTTTTTTACCCAGCCCACCGAATGGTCATCGGGGTAAAGGTGGCTGTGGGGATCGCTGGATTGGCGTACCTATATCATGGCCTCAGCCGAGCAGCGGATGCCAATGAGCCCGGGGTACTGCACGTGATCTTCCCAATGCACTACTTTGCATCGTGGCTCGAGCTACACACGGCGGGTGTCTTCGGCATGCATAAAAGGCCTTCATTCTTTGACAAGTGCGGTTTTCCTCGCATTATACAGTTGATTGGCTCATCAATCGTGACCCCCTCACCACGGAACGCCAGGGGTTTACTGCTTCGCCCTCACACCGTTGGAGTCGGGATGTCCTTCATTGACAAGGTATTAACCATTGGAAAAGCGTCCACCACTGCGGTGCGACCATTACAGGACTCCTTTAAGGATGGAGCTTCAGTGTTGACGGCCCGGGAGACCCTCCATTTGTATTCTATTAGACCGGGCTTCTTAGTCTTCAGGCAGGGCGGTGCGGCAATCTTCATGAGATATAACCCGCATCGTTTCGCCCAACAACTGGGCTACGATCAAGGGGTACCCTTGGAAGCTTTCTTACTGGAACCTGCTGCCAATGAAGAAGGGATGGAGAACGCGTTACATCACTTCATGCGTCTGAACACGGGTTCTCGTTTTTTTATCAGCACGCCGGCCTGCGCTCCACGACTCCTTAATGTATATAAAGAGTGGTACAATCATGTAACGGGGGCCGTTATAAAGGAGGAGAGGCGAGTGTTGATCGACCGCAAAGAAGCACCTCCCGGCACCGACCGTAATGCTCCCTTAATGCCAAGGACCCCGGTGGTTCCTCCTCTAAAAGATGCCGGGGGCAGACCATCACGTGCGCAAAGTCCTCCGCACGGATTGCCGCTTCCCGATATTACAGATGCAGCCCCAGCGCCCCGTGCTCCAGTGGAGACAGTGGTCGTGGCCTCGCCGGAGTCCGGTGTAAGTGCAGACATCGGGACCCGTCGTCCCAAAGTGGCTGCTAAGCAGAAGTCGATCCCACGTGAGCCTAGGGTCGGAGGGCAAAAGAAAAAGAAGTCACTCTTCACCGCGGACGTCGTGTTTGGTCAGGAACCCCATGCCCCCTATGCCGAGGGCCTGATCGAATACGGGACTAATGAAGGACTAGTGATGCCGCCGCCGGACGATACAGACTTGGAGGCTGCTCTCGAAGCTTCAGCGTGGTTGGCGAGGCGTGACGCGTGGCTGGCTAAACTAGCGCAATCAGGTAACTACTAGTCGCCTTTTCTTTATTGCAACATATCCTTTTCATTGCCTTTGACTAACGCTTTTCTTTCATTTCTTCCAACAGGCATCACTGATGAAGAAGCCATCGCCGCTTCTTTGAAGACTTTCCAGGAGGAGGAACGTCTTAGAGCGTCTATGGGCCTTAGTAAGTTTTAATCCATCAAGTCTCCATCTCCCTCGTGTTATGGTCGATCTAACCTCTCCCCTTTCATTGCAGAAACCTCAATGCCGTTCCCACCAAGCGACGCAGATGTTTTACCAGCTGCCGATGTTCCTGCTTCTTCAGGGTTACCGCAAGAAGTCCGTCTTGAGGAGCCGATGAGAGACGCCTTAAAGGCTCTGGAGTTTTCTTTGTTTACGGATGACGATGCCGCGGTGAAAGAGGCGTCGCAGAGGTCCATTGTGACAGCTCGGGAGGAAAGAAAGCGGCAAAGGCGTGAGGCGAAGGCGCGCCGGGCTGCCTTGGCTGCGGGAGTGGGCCCCAGCACCGTCCCTCGCGCTGACACTCCATCTGAAGAGCCCCCTGTCGCCCTATCCACTGCTCGCAGGGAGGTAGCGCGCGCAGTTCGGAGCGCAAACGGTAAATCCGCTTCAGGTAATATTTCTCTCGGAGTTTTGTTATAAGGATTTTTAATGTCATTGGTCCTTATATCCCTTATCTTGCAGGGCCAAGTCCGATCGAGGGGGAAGCGGAAACCGTTGATCCCAAAGAAACAGAGGAGGCGGTACCTGCCGAACTCGAGCCGACGGTGGGCAACGTCGTTGTGGCTTTGGAGCCTGAGGTGGAGGTCGAGGGGCCTGCAGTCGAGAAGGTCATTGATGCCGAACCTGAAGTGGTGGCAGATGATATGATCATTATAACTGAGCCTACGGTGGTGGCGGATGAGGCGCTCGAGGCCGGCGATCTCGTGGTGATGGTGGACGATACAACCGCGACTACTGAACCTGAGAGAGTAGTGGGTGAGGTGTCCATGATTCCCGAGGATGAGTCAACCGCTCCTTCTCTGGAATCTGGCAATACTCCAGTCATAGCCCTCCCCGTCTATGGTCCTCCGCCGTCTCCAGGTCTCGCGAGCACCACGACGGTTCCCATTGAGTCAGGTGATGAGGCCACGGGCGGTGGTCTCATGTCAATAGAGGAGGGAATCGCCTCCGTTTCAGCCGGCAGCTCATCAGGTAAATCCCAAGTTGCTATCCCTTTTTTTTATCTTACAATCCTTTCTGACAAATTCGCATTTGTTGTAATGCAGGTGCAGCCAGTGCCGATGCCCCACTGCTCGAGGGAGCGCCTTCAACGACTGCCTTGGCGGTGGTCACCTCTTAACCCTCTCTCATACCCTCGAAGATGTTGGAAGGTATGGGTTTGTAATTTATTAATCTTATCTTCCGGACGCATAATTTGTGTACTAAAGTTATACCATTGTGTCCTTCAGGAGTGCTTTTTGACCATCTTTACCAGATGTTGCTCCCACACTTCTCCTTCCCATCCGAGCTCGCTTCTTCGTCTGGTGGCGTTGGTGAGTATGATTTCCATTGATATCCTTTTTTCTTGATTGATGGAATTACTTCTAAACCCCCTTTTTTTTCGACTGCAGTGTTACAAATCGAAGGAGGGGATGAAAGATCGGCTGCGCTGCCGACCCTTCCGGCCCTGCCATCTGCCTCAGCTGGTACAGCGACTATCACATTGATAAATCCCCCTTTTTATTTTATGAACTGTTATCTGATCACATCTTGTTTCTTTTCAGCTGTCGTTCCGGTCTCGGCGCCCTTTGAATCTCGCATCATAATGCCAGCAGGTCCTTACCTGAGACGTCCATCTTCGAAAGGCGCCGCGAACAGCTTACGTATGTTGAGCGATTACATTGAGGAGCTCGACGTCGAGACCCCTACCTCTGCTGCGGATTTTGCTATAGCGGTTAACCCGATGCTGGTGATACTCGTGAACTTTCATGACGAGGGTATCATCGCATCTTGGGTTAACCATTGCAGGGAGATCGAGGCCCGCCTGCATCGGTTGGAGTCGCTGCGTCCCGCTCCCGAGGCCTTGGCTGCCAGTAATCAAAGAACAGCGTGGATTGAGCAGAGCGCTCCTTACTTCCACCACCTCGAACAAGAAGTCATTTCAAGGCGTAAGGAGCGAGGTGAGACTTCGAGCAAGTCTGCCCAACTACATGCTCGGGTGGAGGCCAACGCCGCACGGCTGAAGGTTGTCTTTGAGGGCCTTCTGCAATGTCTTTCTGAAGGGTTATCATTGAGGCAACACCTTGATGTTGTCGAGCGAGATGCACCCAGCCAGGAAGCAGCCCAGAAGGCGGCGGAGGAGCAACTTTCATCTTTCTTGCAGCAGCGAGCCCGGGTGGAAGCGGAGGTGGCCGCGGCAGCCGCTCAGGAGGAGGCGCTGAAGGAAGTGCGAGAGCAGCTTATGGATTTACTAAAGACACTTCCTCCTAAGTAGCTATCCTTCTTTGTATCGTTTGTAATTGTAGATAAAAGAATGTATATATATATTTTTTTCTTCTTTGACATAATGTATCCTGTACCCAAGCAAGTTTATGAATAAAAGATACACCTTTTTTGTAATGTGTCATTTTCTCCGTTTTTTCTTTCTTCTACTATCAGCATATCACTTTAGCAAACATGGTTGACGGATGATTAGAACGAGTATCCTGACTTTCTTAAGAAATAGCGATAGCTTAGGCCGCAGGTTCGGATCTGCTGCCTAAGACTTTTCAACTCCATGAACCGTGAGGGTCTCATAGAGATTCTTCTCCCTACGGATCGAGAGGATCTCGTTGGTGGGCTTTCTCCTTAGGTCTGTTTGGTTGCAGGATTATGGAATTTGGATTCCAAAAATAGTACGGTTGAAATTTCTGGATTTGGTAATTTGTTGTTTGGTTGGTTTTGGATTCCTAGTATTGGATTTGTAGATCTTTGTAATCTTTGTTTGGTTGGTGTAAAAAAATGGGATTTGGATTTGAGGATTTTAGAGAGAGATAGAGAGAGAAAGGATTGTTAAATAAATAAAGTGCATGGGCCCCATCTAAAAGTACAATGAATAGTGCCAAATCCTTGAGAATCCTTGAAAATTTTTAGGATTCATGAATCCTTCTTTTGTGGTGGGCCCCCCATACAAAACAAAGAATCCTATAAATCCTAATCTTGCAACCAAACACAAAATTGTGGAATCCTAGGATTCCACAATCCAAAATCCAAATCCAACCCCATAATCCTGCAACCAAACAGGCCCTTAGGAATCGTGAGGATTCCTAAGTGTTATTTTCTCTTACAAGTCATAAGGATCCTATAAGAGAATTTTTCCCTCTTACGAGTCGAGAGGACCCACAAGCGGTTGTTTCCCTCCTCGTCGAAATTCGACTTTTGGAGAGTGAGACCCGTGAATAGTATGCAAGAGACCATTTTGGATTGACTTGCAGGGTCCCGTTGTTCAGGAAGCAAGATTTTTAGTCCCTGCTGCCTGAGGCTTTATTTGCATGTTGAGACGAATCGGGAATTTCCCGCGGAGACATAGTTTCTCTGCGAGCCGACGCGAATCAGGAGGCTCTCGTCAAGGAGTGTTTGTATCCGTGAGTCGAGGAATTTGCTAGGGATTATTTGTTTCCCAAGCGCCAAGGATTATTTGTTTCCTTGGGGTTTGAAACGAGTCGAGAATTTCCCACGGAGGCACTGGTGGCTCTGCGAGTCGACGCGGATCAGGAGGCTCTCGTCAAGGAGTGTTTGTATCCGTGAGTCGAGGAGTTTGCTGGGGATTATTTGTTTCCCAAGCGCCAAGGATTATTTGTTTCCTTGGGGTTTGAAACGAGTTGAGAATTTCCCACGGAGGCACTGGTGGCTCTGCGAGTCGACGCGGATCAGGAGGCTCTCGTCAAGGAGTGTTTGTATCCGTGAGTCGAGGAGTTTGCTGGGGATTATTTGTTTCCCAAGCGCCAAGGATTATTTGTTTCCTTGGGGTTTGAAACGAGTCAAGGATTCCCACGGAGACGCTGGTGGCTCTGCGAGTCGACGCGGATCAGGAGGCTCTCGTCAAGGAGTGTTTGTATCCGTGAGTCGAGGAGTCTGATGAAGATACTGGTTTCTTCGGAGTTGGACTGAACCGTCGAGATTTAGCTTCGCCTTCTGGCGGAGCCTGCTGGGAAAGTATGGTTCCCTCTTTGTTTACGCCCTTGGATTGTATACAGGGATCGATGTGATCTTAACTGTAGGGCCAAAAGTTTCATTCTTTCATTTTTTTTTATTCTTTCCGCGATACTCTATCATTTCAGCTTTTATATCGCGAAGGTCGCGATTGCCCAATCATTTCGGCTATTTTTCGCGGTGCCCAATCATTTCGGCTGTTTATTTTATTTCTACTCGCTGTTTTTTATTGCGAGTTGCCCAATTATTTCGGCTATTTCGCATGCATACATTTTACTTGCTGCTTTTTATTGCAAGTTGCCCTATCATTTCGGCTATTTTGTATGCATGTGCGGCTTACTGGCTTTTCGCCGTAAACCTGAACTTGGACACTGATTTCGGCATCAGCACCGCTACAACTGGGATATCGCCAGGAGCGAATCATTATTTGCTTCTGTCATTGTCGAACAAAGGAGGCTTAGCGACCAGGGTTAGGGTCCTGTCGACTAAGGCTTTTGACTTTATGAGCCGTAAGGGTCTCACAAAGCTATTTCTCCCTACAAGTCGTGAGGATCTTATAGGTGTATTTTCTCCTTAGGAATCGTGAGGGTTCCTAAGTGTTTTGTTCCTCTGTAAGTCGTAAGGATCCTACAGGAGGGTTTTCTCTTTGTAAATCGAGAGGATTTACAAGGGTTATGCGAACATATCCCCAGTCACGGATGGACCTTGGTTAGGGAAATGTTTATTCGCGCCCGTGGATTGTATACAAGGGTCAGTATTGAGCCACTTGTAGGGCCATATCAGAAGTTGTGGGGGTTGCTTAAGCACAGGTTTAGGTCTCTGTAACTTAAGACTTTCAACTCTTATGAGCCGTGAGGGTCCCATAAGAGAGTTCTCCTTACGAGTCGTAAGGATCTCGCAAGTGTATTTTCTCCTTAGGAATCGTGGGGATCCCTAAGTGTGATGCTCCCTTGTGAGTCGTAAGGATCTCGCGTGGGTGGTTTCTCCTTATAAGGTCGAGAGGACCCTATAAGTGTCCTTTAACGAGGTTGCGCCCTTTCAGGTTTTCACACACACTCGCCGGTAGCCCTGCTGTTTTTACTCACGGAGCCCTTTCGGGTTTTCATCCGTGCCCTTTTTGCTTATGGACATACCGTTTTTTTTAATTATTTTATTTTAGTATCAGCTTTGGGATGCTGCAATCTATCGTTAAGCGTAGTATTTCTTTAGGAAGCGACCGTTTATTGGTCTGAAAGGCCTTTCACCGTGCATGTCCATGAGTAGATAGGCCCCACCCTGGTAAACTTTATCTATGATGTACGGGCCTTCATAGTCCGGCTCGAATTTTCCCCGCTTGGCGCGATTGGGGATCATAGGCCTTTTGACCACTAGCACGAGTTCGCCTTGGCGGAATGTCCTCGGTCGGGTCAATCTTTCGTATGAGCGCATCATCTTTGCTTTATAAGCTTCCAGATTTTGTTGCGCTATGAGCCTAGTTTCATCAAGGGCGTCAAGCTCCTCAAGCCGAAGGTGAGCATTTTCTTCGTCCGTTAGCTCGTGGTGAACTGCCACTCGTAGAGAGGGTAACTCTATCTCGAGAGGGAGTACTGCTTCCGTACCGAACACCAACGCGTAAGGCGTTGTGTTCGTGGCCGTCTTGAATGTAGTTCGATATGCCCAAAGAGCTTCTTGCAGTCTTTCGTGCCAATCTTTCTTATTACGGGACACCGTTTTCTTTATGATTTTTGTCAATGTCTTGTTGAAGGCTTCAGCTAGTCCATTGGCTCGCGGATTATAAACCGAAGAATATCTCCAGTCTATATTATGCTGTTGTGCGAAGCGGCTGATTTTATAACTTCGGTAGGCTGGCCCGTTATCGGAGATGATCCGCCTCGGAGTTCCAAACCGATATATGACGTGCGTTTTGAAGAAATGGAGGATATTCTCCGTCTTCACTTCTCTCAATGGTACTGCTTCTGCCCACTTAGAGAAGTAGTCAGTCGTCGCCAGGATGAAACGGTGTCCTCTAGACGATGCTGGTTCGATGGGGCCGACTATGTCAGTCCCCCACATTTCGAATGGCCAGCTAGCTACCGTTGGATGCAATGGATTTGGGTGCTGGTGGATGAAGTCCCCATGAATCTGGCATGAGTGACATTGCTTCGCATATTCGATGCAGTCTTGAATCATCGTGGGCCAGTAATAGCCCATCCGTTTGATCTTCAACTTCATCTTTGGACCTGCTTGGTGAGAACCGCAGATTCCGTCATGAACCTCCTGAACGACTCTTTCCGATTCGTCCGGTCCTAAGCATCTCAGCCACAGAGAATCGAATGACCTCTTGTATAGAGTATCATTGACGAAGGCGAAAGACAGAGCTCGTTTTATGAGTTGATGTCTTGCGGACGCATCTTCGGGCATTTGGTAGGACTTGAAGTAGTCTATAAAGACTTCCCTCCAATCCTCAACCTTCTCATGATCTTTTATTTGCAAGGTCGCTTGTTCAGTCACTCCCTTTTCTTCGGGCGATCCCAGAGGTATTTCTGCGGGGGCGAGCACCCGACGACTTTGTACCATGATTCTAACGTCATCGAGGTTCTCGTCAGCCATTTCTTTAGCAAGTTTGGCCAACGCGTCCGCTTTGCTGTTATCCGCGCGTGGTATGCTCTCCAAAGTATAGGAGGGAATTTGGGTTAGCAGTTGTTGCACCTTTTCACCGTATTTTACCAATTCTGGTTTGCATGTTTGGTAATCGCCGTTTACTTGACTAACGACCAGTTGCGAATCTCCGTATATGAGGAGGTTTTCAATTCCCATGTCAATGGCGATCTCGAGGCCTGCTATCAGAGCTTCGTATTCGGCTTCGTTGTTTGTCCTCGGTTCCGTCAGGGAGAACGCGTAACGCATTATCCCTCCTTGTGGAGTTATAAAGATGAGTCCTACCCCTGATTTGATTATAGGGGTACTTTGTTTGCGCTTCTTCACGGAAGATGCTCCGTCAAAATAAAGCTCCCATCGGGTATTATCACCATCGATTGCATCAAACGCATGTTCATCTGGAAGATCGCAGTTTAAAGGAGAGTCGGCCGGTATCGGGTGCTCAGCAAGGAAGTCGGCGATGGCCTGGCCTTTTACTGCTTTGAATGGTCGATATGCTATCGAGAACTCCATTAAGAGCAGGGCCCATTTAGCGAGTCGTCCTGTCAATATGGCCTTTGACATTAGATATTTGAGAGGGTCCACCTTTGAAATGAGATAGACTTCATGCGCTAATGCGTAATGTCTAAGCTTTGTTATTGCGAAGATCAACGCCAGGCAGTGTTTTTCAATGGGGGAGTAATTGCTTTCTGCCCCCAGCAGCACTCGACTTAAGTAGTAAAGTGCTCTTTCTTTCCCCTGGTCATTCTCTTGTGCCCATAATGCGCCCAAAGAACTTTCAAGGGCGGCCGTGTAAAGAATGAGAGGCTTTCCCTTCACTGGAGCAGCCAACACTGGAGGGTTTTGCAGGTACTGTTTGATCTCGTCTAGTGCGCTTTGGCACTTTTGATCCTAGACGAACGGGGTTCCCTTCTTCATCAGGTGGCTGTAAGGGCGGCACTTTCCTGAGAGGTTGGCTATAAATCATCGTATGTACGCGAGCTTCCCTTGGAGAGACCGCAGCTGTTTGAGAGTTCTCGGCGGAGGCATTCCCATGATTGCCTTGATCTTGGACGGATCTATCTCGATACCTCGGTGTCGAACGATGAATCCCAGGAATTTGCCCGAGGAAACCCCGAATGCACACTTCAGAGGGTTCATCTTCAAGTTGTATTGTCGAAGACGTTGAAATACGGTCTTCAGATGCTCGAGATGTTCCTCATATGATTTGCTTTTAACAACGAGGTCGTCGATATAGCATTCAACGATTTCGTGTATAAGGTTATCGAAAATCTTCGTCATGGCCCTTTGGTAGGTTGCACCGGCGTTCTTTAAACCGAAGGGCATCACCTTGTAACAGAATATTCCTAAAGGAGTCCGGAAAGCCGTATGTTTCTGGTCTTCAGGGTGCATTTTTATTTGATTATATCCTGATGAGCCGTCCATGAATGAGAAAATCTCATGCGTGGACGTATTGTCTATCATTAGTTCGGTGACTGGTACTGGGAAATCATCCTTCGGGCAGGCTTTGTTGAGATCCCGAAAGTCCACGCATATGCGCACCGTACCATTTTTCTTCATCACTGGGACGATATTAGCAATCCATTCAGGGTATTGAACCTCTTGGATAAAGCCGGAGTCTATCAGCTTTTTGACTTCCGCGTTGATGCTCATTTCGAGCTCAAGCCGCATTCTTCTCGGCGCTTGTTTGACCGGCTTGACACTCGGAGATATTGCCAGTCTATGCACAGCAACTTCTGGATCAAGTCCCGGCATCTCGGAATAGTTCCATTCGAAGCAATCTTTATGCTGTACAAGGACGTCCTTTAACGCAGCCACCTTTTCCTCAGACAGCAGCTCGCTGACGAATGTCGGTCGCGAATCGTTTATCGTCCCCAACTCAATTTTCTTGAGGTTATCCACAGTGGTATGTATGCCGTCCTCCAGCTTTTTCGGAGCTGGGGGAAATTCTGAGATCACCTCATCATTGCTGTTTTCGAGGCACCAGGGAAGGCTGCCCATGTTCTCGGATTCTTCTTGTAGCATCGTTATCATGTGACAGGTACGAATTCGCTTCCAATCCCAATGTGGAACTGATCTTTCTTTCGTGGTCTTAGGCTCGTGCTTTTGTGGTGGTGCCACCCTCCAGTTGTTGGACAAAGCGAATTTACCAAGCTGATATTGATCTTCGACCCAATTCTTGAAGGTGAAGCAATCTTCAAGAGGATGGCCTACTACTCGATGGTAAGAGCAATAGTCTGGGTGTGAGGCTTCGCCTGCTTGTTCAGGGTGTTTAGACTCCGGTAGCGTGAGCATCTGATGTTTTAGAGCAAGCTCAAATATCCTCCTTGTCTTATCCCGAGGAAAAGAGTATGCTCGACTCATTTTCTTCATGAGGGCTAAGTCAATAACGCTCGACTCTCGGATACGTGGTTTCTTAGCTCTGCCTTGTGGTTGTTGAGCGCCTTTTCGGCCTTTCGACTTATTTCTGCTTTTGAGCTGAGCCTTCTTTATAACGGGTTGACAAGGAGCGGCATTTTCACCCTTTACGGCCTGTTGGAGAAGGCGTTGCGTCTTGGCTTTCTCGTAGATGGCCGTCTCACGGTTGTGATCATCTCGGACTTTTTGACCAGCTTTCTTTATAAGTCTGTCCATTTGTTCCTCGAACGACGGACTGGGCTCTCTTGCATCTGGAACCTTCACTGGCTTAGGATTAGCATCCTCCCATTGAGCATCCGCTTCTTCATCAAGGTCATATACGACGTAGCAGTCGGGTAGTAACTCTCGTTTCTTTGAACGGATGTATCCAAGCCCTTTTGTTTCCATTCTCCCGTTAGGCAGTTTGCGTTGAGTCCCGGGAATATTCCAGACCCTGTCATAGAATTTGGCCTCTCTAACGGTCTGTCTGAAGGATATCCCCTGGCGTTTCAGCAGCTTCTTCAAACCCTCTGTATAATATCTGGGAAGACGGATAGGCTGAAGCCTGTCGAGCGCAGGATCTGCGCCATACCAGATCTCTTTTTTCATCTTGGTTTCTTCAGAGCGGTAAAACAGAATTGCTTTCTCGTTTTCTCGCATGGGAGGGATGTAGAATGTCCGCAGCTCTTCTATATTGTAGATATTAAGTGCGTCCAGTTCTTTATGATGTTTAGGCGGCACCATGGCTACTTGCAGACTTTGCTCTTCGTCAGCGGAAGCTTGTATTGAAGGTCGAGCAGAGAATACGACATGGACCTCATCCTCCGAGTCACTACCAAAGACCAATGTAGGAGTGGACGGTCCTGGCTTGTTATGTTGGGGCGGACCCGAATAAACGATCTCCTTTTCTTCCTCGGTATCACTGCCGAAGACAGGGATGGTGGCGTTAGTTTTATTTTCCGGCTTGTGACACTTCTCCGTGTCTTCGAAATCCGGCAAGAAGTATTTGGCATCTTCGTATTTGCGGACCTCGTTCATAGAGAACGGGTTCAGTTCTCCCGTCACGGTATACTCGAAACCATCCTTAAAATACTTCATACACTGATGTTGTGTAGAAGGGATGATGTTGTACTCGTGTAACCATGGTCGGCCGAGCAAAGCGTTGTAGCATGTCTTGGCATCTATGACGTGGAACTTAATGTCCGTGACGAGTAATCCGAAGCGTAGCGTCAGTATCACAGATCCAAGAGTCTTTGACGATTGGGAGTCGAACCCGGATATGGTGATCTTGTCCCGAGCAAGGTGCTGGACGCTCATGCTGATTTCCTTCAACACCCGCACGTTGAGTAGGTTAAAAGACGACCCGTTATCGATCAGAATTTTGCCTATCTTTATATCATGGCAGTATCCCGAAACATAGAGAGGGCGATTGTGTTCGCAAGTCCCAAGTAGAAGGTCCTCATCGCCAAAAGTAACATCAGCCGTGTGTACTACCTCCAACTCATCCTTCATCTTTTCCTCGGCCAGGCATGCTTGGAATTGTTCCGGGTCTGGGGGTGCCTTAATCAATGAATCTCTCGCCTCTTTTGATAGCAAAAGGGCGTCAAGAATGCTGAGCTGCGAGGGCAGTTTCCTCAGATGTGCTAAAACGTTGTAATCCACCTTATTCTTCTTTAGTGGGTTCTTAGCGGTTAACTCTTCCGCAACTTGGTCATCGAGAGTAATATCCTCAGAGACCTTTTCTTTCCCTTTATCTTTTCTGTTCAAGGGTCCGAGGTTCTTTTCAGGCAGCGTCCGATTTCGCAGCCGGATATTTTCACAGACCTTCGGTTCTTCTTCTTTTCCTGAAGCGGACTCTTTAAAGAGAGGGGCAAGTTCTAGCTCTTCATCAGAATCACTCCCAAATGTAGGCACTTGCGGTTTACCGGTGTTAATCATGCAACAATCGCCAGCAGTTCTTTTAAGCCCTTCGGTTGTATTTCTTTGCTCCCGACGAGTTTTACGCTTTTCCCGCTTAAAGCGTTGTTGATGAGCAACGTATCCTTGCCACCATCTATCGAAAGCTTTGCACTCTTGAGTGGGGTGCGAAATCCTCTGATGATATAAGCAATACGAGGGGTGCGTTTCCACTTCACCGGCGATATTTCCTTCAGAGGATGGTAGCTTCATGCCCATTGACATGGCTTTAGCGAACTTTTTCCTCATCCTAAGTTGGCTTTTGTGGGCAGTGGAGGTGTTTTGCTCCAGCAGGATCGTCTCAGCTCCTTCATCAAGTCGCTGGCGCTTGGCCCTTTCAAATATAGCCGCCTCGTGCTCCCGATCAGCTTTACTTTTCAACCGAGCTTCATTAAGGAGTGCGTCAATTACTTCATCTGATGGTCCCAGAACTTTTGGTTCAGGATCTGCCCCCAGCTTTTCGGTGCAAGGAGTCTCCTCATCGTTCGTGATCGAATGGGAAATCATATGACATCTCGCCACATATTCCTCGGATTCATCCGATGAACTTTCTCCCTCATCTTCTTCTTGAAAGACGTGATTGAGGAACTCTTGGAGCGTAATGGGAGTCCGTGCCTTTTGGTTGTATTCATCCAACGCGTCAATTTGCCTTTGTAAGTCCGTGCGCTTGTCGTCAGGCCTCACGGGCTTCTTAGATTTCTTCTTCTTCTTTTTCGAAGATTTTGACGGTTGGCTGCAAGTGTTTGAGCCACCACCATCGGTCTTTGGAGTTGAACGTGGCTTCAACATCCCTTCAATGACCTGCGGTTCCAACGGGTTCTTCCACTTGATCGCTGGACATGTCTGAAGATCGTTTAGCATCCTCTTTGTCTTGGCTGATAATACAACCTCCCAAGGAGCTTCTTCAATGACGGAGCATATTGCCCCCGGCGTATTCGTCCCCTTAGAGGTGTGGGGCTGTGGGGGATTCACCTTCCATTTGTCAGATAACGCGAACTTGCCCTGTCGATACTGATTTTCAAGCCAATTCTTGAAAACGTAGCAATCTTCGATCGGATGGCCTAGTACTCGATGATAAGGGCAGTAATTAGGCTCGTTGACGTCACTCGGTTGCAACGGTCGTGTTGGATCCGGCAGATTTATGAGTCTGTTGCGCAATGCCAGCTCGAATAACCTCCTCGTTTTATCGCGGGGGAAGGAATAAGAACGTCCCATCCTATCCTCAAGGGGTACGTACGGGCGCGTATTGTTTGGACGAGCAACCGGCTTCGAGTCGTTCGGTTGTTGTTGAGCATTAGCGACAACGATCGCTTTTCCCTTTCCTTTGTCATTTCGGGAATCCGGCTTTGGGAGAGGGGGCTTATGGCCCATCTGGTCCATCTGCGCTAGTTTGTCAATTAAATCCTGGAAGGAAGTCGGCTTGAAAAACATCATAAACTGTGAGATGGTTGCTTGTGGATCAAGGGTTCCGACAAACATTCCCACCGCAGGGGCTTCTTCTATGCGCTGCTCACATCTCGACCATAGATTACGCCACCGTATAGTGTACTGAACCCATGTCTCGCCGGGTTTTACCCTGGCGTTAATCAGTGCCGTCATCGGGGTACGTTCACTGGCACTTGCAAAACGCTGGGTAAACAGCAGCTCCATTTCCGCGAAGATTTTGATAGAATCATTAGGGAGTTCAGAGTACCACTCGAACGCCGTATCTGATAGACTTCCAACGAACTGGCGGAGCAAAAGCTTGTCATCGCCGCCGGTGTTACCGCAAAGCGCCCTGAACTGGGCAACATGCTGATGGGGATTGCCGGTCCCCTTGTAGACATGGAACTTGGGAATTGTGTAAACCGGCGGGTACTTGATTTGGTCATACCAGCCTGGATATGGCCGTCCCGTTTTTACGACGTGGCTGGCTGCTTCGGCCGCATGATGAACCCTTATTTGCTGGGCTATGTATTCGTCCAGATCAGTCTTAGAGATTGTATCCTCTTTAGCTGTTAATAGAATGGGCTGAGGATTCGATGTCTCTCCCCTATCGTTTCCAAGGACGATCGGAGGTTCTTCATTCGGGGGATCTTGCTGTATCATCATCCCTATCATGTCCTGGAAGAGGAGGCCCATACGCTGTATGTTGGCCGCTTGTTCAGCAGCCTCTTTGTCCTTCTTTTCCAATATTCGGCGAAGGAACTCGGCGTCGGTCTCTTCGTCTCGGCGCTCATCTAAGGAAGCTTCAGGGTTTTCTTTTGGCTCTGTAAGCACGGCCATAGCATTCATCATCTCGTGGAGCTTTTGTTGCTACTCCTGAGCCTTGGTCACTGATCGGGTGAGCGGTCGGTGACCCGTAGAAGTGCGGCTTTCCTCCTTTCCAGAAGCCATATAAACCGTATGAACAATTATGCCCCCTGACTTGGGGCGTTTAGGTTCACCGCTTTTAAACTTTGCTGCTGACGCGGGAGCTTTCTCTGGCCTCCTTCTTTTGTGGGCCATCGAGGTTAAAGGAGCCGTTGGAGTGGGCATCCTAGCAACTGTCACCCCCTGCTGTTTAATGGGGCAGTTTTTGTTATTTTCCACCTTCGCCTTTTTCTGGTGACGCAAGTGGTCTGGATCGATCACGGAGTCTTGAACCCTCCGCCATACTTTATAAACTTTTGAGGATAGCCGTTGAGGGGGCTGTTCTTGTTTTGTTTCTGGAACTCTCTCCGCAGGTGGAGGAGATCTTTTCAAGGTAGCGGTTGGAGAGTTCTTACGCACTCTCCTCAGTAGTTCAAAGCTGTTCCCAGTTGGAATAGCGGCGTTGACTTCCACCATTGGAGCCGGTGGAGTTAGCCCTGAGGGGGAGTTGCCCCCTGCCTTTCTCACTTGTTGCCAATGGCGACGTCGAGCACGATGAGCCGTTGGGACTGGCTCGGAAATCGAGATGGTTTCTTGTTGCCCCATGTTTGAGTGTGGGGTAACTGCCGATGTCAGCCTATCGAAGACTGATGCCTTTTGACTAGCTGGGGGAGGAGTGGGAACCATCAATCTTGTGAAGACCGACTCTCTGATGGGAGAGGCCGCTTTAACGACTTCCGAAGCAGCGGCCGTTGCCCTCTTTGGGACGGCCACTTTATAGTTCTGACCTAGCCTGGTGAAAACGGAGGCTGTCGGTTTAGTAGCGAGCGACCCATTGACAGGGGCTGTCGAAACAGTGAGCCGGTTGAAGACCGACTTTTTATTCACTTCCGGTGCAGGTATTGGCGTAGGGAAGCTTGTAGGTGGGATCATGGTCCCGAAGAACAGACCAGTGGTGGCTTGGGTCACCTGGTCTACCGGCAGAGCGAGGAAGGAAGCCGCTTGGGGCCCATATACTACACCTCCTGGTGAGGTGGAGCGTCCGTTGCAGTGGCACTTTGAGCAGTTGGTGCAATTAGAGGCCATTGAATCTTGAGTTCTGCGCCAGGTAAGAGACCAAATCTTAGTAACTTGAAATCCGAAGGCAACCATCAACAAACCGCGATTGGTTCGCGAAGATGACACACGAAGTGTGGAGTGGAAAGAGGAAGAGGTCCCACCGGGCGTGCCAGAATCTGTTCCCCTCCGAAGGACGGCGCACAGGACCGCGATGTCCTGACGCTGAGATTCGGGGCAGATGCTATTTGGTTTTATCCGTCCACCTCTCCGAAGATGCCAAGTTGATTTATAGCACCGTGTATCGGAGGTTTAGACGGATGCGGCCGATGTAGCAGACTTCGTCAGATTCCCCCTCGCCTGAGGGGTTTTTGATTGTGGGGACGCTCTTCCCTGCAGGCGCAAGCCCCTGCAGTTAATTACGCTACCGCTTTGCGGTAACAACTTTCTCCTTCTCCAGAATTTCACTTCGTGTCGTGGGTGTTTGTTTTGTTTGTGGTTGCCCGTGGATTGTATACGGAGACTGAGTAATGCCGTCGCCCGTAGGACGTGGATTAGTCCAAATCCGTATTTACTTAGATTTGGGTTTGGTGTTTTTAGTTTAAGGATGCATTAGTCGCGTTGCGTCTAAGATCAACTTAAACGTTCGTCAAGGATACGTTAGTCCTGTTTTGGACTAAGATCAACTTGACTTGATGATCGATTCAATATTTGGCCGTCGGGACTCGTCACCTCTCTAACGTCGTTGAAGGATTACAACGACAGGTGTCAGAGGAATTCAGAGATGTACCCTTGAACCAAAGTTGATTTGGGGTTTTACCATTCATTTAAATGTCTAAGGATGCGTTAGCCGTATTTGGGGCTAAGATCGACTTAAACGGGACCGTTTAGATCCGGAAAAAGAGCATTTGGAGGCTCTATCGTTCCAGTTTAGGGACGTAGTGGTCCATTTTCCAATTTAGGGACGTGGTGGTCCGATATTAGTTTAGGGACGTCTCGGTCCGATATTAGTTTAGGGACATTTCGGTCCAATATTAGTTTAGGGACATTTCGGTCCATCGTTAGTTTAAGGACGTTTCGGTCCAATATTAGTTTAGGGACGTTTCGGTCCAATATTAGTTTAAGGACGTTTCGGTCCACGAGTTTAAGGACCCCGCAGTCCATATTCATGTGTGGTCGTTGGGACCCGTCGCTTCTCTGACGTCGTTGAAGGATTACAACGATAGATGTCAGAGGAGTTCTGAGATGTACCCTCGAACCGGAGATAAATTGATTTAGGAGAGCAATTTTGCTCAGTCAATTTAATTTGAGGACTTACGGCCAAAATTGGGTTAAGTCCAGTTGAGGATATTCAACATTTTTCTTGATCTTTGGCCTATTAGGCCTGTGCTAGGGCTTTGCCCAAATTTAATAATGCACTGCATTCTATTCTAGCCTGCTAGGCTTTTGATTTGGGCTCTGTCCCTTTATTTATGATGCAGAGCATCTGTTTTGGTCCATTGGACCATTCAATTGGGCTCTGCCCTTTCAAACAATGCACAGCATTTTATTTATTAGGCCTGTTAAGCCTTTTAATTGGGCTTGGCCCCTGTTGTAAGCAAGGCAGTGCATTTGTCTGGCACTTTGCGCCGAGTAATGAGCGCAAGCTCATATGGTGATGACACGTGTCACGCTCTGGTGAGCGCAAGCGCACTAGCGCAGTGCGCTGCGCTAGCGCACTGCGCTGTTGCGCTGCTGACACATGGCGCGCTCTCAGCGAGTTGCGCCAATTCCAGAGAGCAAAGCTCTATCTTAAGAGCGCTTAGCGCAAGTGGTTCTATAGCTGACACGTGGCGCTCTCTTAAGAGCGTAACGGCGCAGTTTGGAAGTGCAAAGCACTAAGAATCTTTTAGATTCAAAACAGAAGTGCAGAGCACTATTTTAGATTAAAGAAATAAATTTATTTCTTTTCTTTTCATTTACAGAACCAGAGGTTCACAAGAGTGCAAAGCACTATTTATTTATTTATATATATATTTTTTGTTTTAAAGAACCAGTGGTTCATAAGAAGTGCAAAGCACTATTAATTATATAAAGATCATTGATCTTATTTTTAGATCAATGATCTATTAGAAGGACTTTCTTCTACTTCATAAAGGTTCTTTACCTTTTTCTTGAAATTTTCTCAGAGTTCTCTCTGTTTAAAGCTCTTGATTTTTTTTTTCAAGAAATGTTCATGCCTTTGAATTGAGGCCTAGGGTCCTTTTTATAGTGCCCATAAGTTAGTTAAATTTGTTAAAGATATCCTTCTCTGAGTGATTTGGGGAATTTTCCCCACCGTTGGATCTTTGATCCAAGGGCTTCTGCTTTGCAGAAGAAAATCTTCTTGTTTTAACAAGAACTGAAAAGATTTCTTGAAAATTTATTTCTGTTTGGCGCAGATGCCCCAGCGCGTGACACGTGTCACGCAGCGCAAAGTGCAGCGCAACTGTCGTGCAGCGCAGAGCGCAGCGCAACTGCGCTGACACGTGTCGCGCAGCGCAACTGCGCTAGCGCAACTGCGCTGACACGTGTCGCGCAGCGCAGAGCGCAGCGCAACTGCGCTCGCGCATCTGCGCTGACACGTGTCGCGCAGCGCAGCGCAACTGAAGCGTTGCTTCATAAAAATAGAGCTTTGCTCTTCTTGGGCGCGCCTTCTTGGGCGCTGTGCTGACGTATTAGCGCCTGACACGTGGCGCGTTGCGCCCGAGACTTGAAGCGTTGCTTCAAAATTTTGAATTTTGAATTTGAACAGAGCTTTGCTCTGATTGGGCGAAACACTACCTAAATTTCACGGATTGGAATCCGAAGACGCATATATCTTTATCAACAAATTCCAAAACGTTTGCGCTATGATGAAAACAACCCAATTATCCGACGATGCTATAAGGCTAAGGGTCATTCCTTTCACCTTATGTGAGTTAGCCGAGAAGTGGCTATACAGTACAGCGTCGCATTCAATTAAGAATTGGGAAGAGTTTGTGAAAGCTTTTCTTAAAAATTTCTATCCTCATCACAAGACTGCTAGAATACGTAACGAGATTATACAATTTTCTCAGCTTCCTTCCGAACCATTTTGGAAGTGTTTTGAAAGATTCAAAGACCTACTCGTTCAATGCCCTCACCATGGGATCGAAAATTGGCAACTTTGCCAAACATTATATGAGGGATTGAACCCGGCAACGAAGCAGTTGCTAGAAACCATTTGTCAAGGTCGCTTTCTAACCAAATCTAGTGAGGAAGCGTGACAGTTTCTCGAGGATCTTAGTGAACAAACAATTCAGTGGGAGAGCACCAAGACCACATCATCTTCTTCTATTGGTCAGTCTAAGGCAGGCATACATCACTTAGATATGTCGATTGCTATGAAGGCTTTGATGGCCGCACTTACTAAAAAACTAGAAGCGATTGAGACCAAAATCTCATCGTCTTCTCCTGCCCCTGTTGTGCCCCCACGAACTGTTTGTGCTTGTTGTTCGGATCCATCACATCTCACCGAAGAGTGTCCTTACAATCCATCTACTCAAGGACAGGATCAAGTCAATGCTGCCTTTCAGCAACGATAAAGAAACGATCCATACTCTTCGACGTACAATCCGGGTTGGAAGAGTCACCCAAATTTCACTTGGAACCAAAATCAACAATTCCAAGGAAACAACAATTTTCAAAGGCCTCCTCCTCCACAACAACAAGCACCTCCACAAGCTCAATTTCAGCAACCTTTCCAACAGCAACCTTACCCTAATCAAGTGAACAATTTTGTGCCCAACAATTCTTACCCGCCAAACAATTTTGTTCCACCTCATAATGACAAGGTTAACTCGCTCGAAAGAAGTCTAGATGCGTTCCTAAAGCAATCTACATAATCCGCAGCAAGGTTAGAGACTTTTATTCAATCTTTGGTGCAAAACAGTGCCTCACACGATCAAAGCATCAAATCTATTGAGGCACAAATTGCACAACTCAATGCTGCGTTGAAAGAGCGAGAAAAAGGAAAGCTTCCATCTCAACCACTGCCAAATCCCGGTCACGCACATGTTGCATATGAACAGCAGAATCATAACATAAATGCTGTGACTACGTTAAGATCCGGAAAAGTGTTGCAAAATAATGTGGGTATTAACAATGACACCCCCGCCGGTGGTCCTTCTTCATCTTCTTCTTCTTCGTTAGGGCCTATTCTTCATCCTTCACACGGTTCTACTTCTTCTAGCTCGAACAGACCCACTTCTCACAACACGAACACATCTACACGGGGATCCGTTCCAACTCCACAATCTGATCCGCTAAAATTGGACTCAACAACTTTTCAAAATGTTCCTTTTTCCAAACCGGTTGAGATCCAATAAACCAACTCTACAAATGGAGAAGATTGTAGAGTTGTTCAAACAGGTTTGCATAAATATCCCTCTCTTGGATGCAATCCAACAAGTTTCTTCATATGCAAAAATCTTAAAGGACTTATGCACCAAGAAGAGGAAATCACAAGTACCAAAGAAAGTTTTTGTGGCTAGTGCTGTTAGCGATGCTCTTGTCCAATCTTTACCCCAAAAGCATAAGGACCCCGGTTGTCCTACTATTTCGATAACAATTGGGGACAAGAACATCAATAGAGCACTATTAGATCTTGGTGCTAGTGTCAATTTGCTACCTTATTCTGTGTACGAGCAATTAGACGTTAGAGAGCTTAAGCCCACTCATTGTACTCTCCAAATGGCCGACCGATCGATCACCCATCCTAGGGGAGAGTTGGAGGATGTGTTAATTAGAGTAGGGGATTTCATTTTCCCCGTGGACTTTATTGTTATGGATACACAACCTGTAGCTAACCCCCGGAGTCAAATTCCGGTGATACTTGGTCGACCATTCCTTGCGACTTCTAATGCGGTGATCAATTTTCGTAATGGTTCAATGAATCTATCTTTTGGCAATATGACAATTGAACTGAACATTTTTAAGTTGGGAAATCAGCCTTCCGAGCCTAATTCTAGCGTACTTGATGTTTGCTCGATCAATGAGATCGTGGAGGAGGACTGTGAGTTTGAAAATTTTATGTTTGACCACAGCAGTGTTGACGCCTCTAGTGCGTTCCTTCTAGAATCCGACACAGCTTTCACCGCGGACAACGATTATGAGTGTTTCACCTTTGTAGACGATTTTGAAGACTCCCCACCCGAGTTTGAGTCTTTTGCTTTTTCGGATGCGTTAGTTGAACCATCCGACTCGGTTGCGTACACTCAATTTGAACCGTTGATGGAATCCTTCGAGTTTGAAACAGTTACACCATTGTTACCATCAATTGTTTCACCTCCTAAACTCGAACTAAAGGTTTTGCTGTCGCACCTTAAATATGCTTATCTAGGTGATAATGAGACCCTTCCCGTTATCATATCGGCCTCTCTAGCTCTTGAGCAAGAGAAGGGTCTTTTAATGGTCTTACAAAATAATCGGCAAGCTTTTGGCTGGTCTATGGCGAACATCAAGGGGATTAGTCCCCTCATAGTTGAACATCATATACACTTGATGGATGATGCCAAGCCGGTAAGGGATCCACAAAGACGCCTCAACCCCATAATGAAAGAGGCTGTCAAGAAGGAGATTGTTAAATGTCTTGATAGTGGTATCATTTACCCTATCTCGGATAGCCAATGGGTTAGCCCCATTCATGTTGTGCCAAAGAAATCGGGCATCACGGTCGTTACCAATGAGGCAAATGAGTTAATGCCTACTCGCACCGAAACTGGGTGGCGAGTTTGCATCGACTATAGAAAACTCAATGTCGCGACAAGGAAAGACCACTTTCCTTTACCTTTCATTGACTAAATGCTAGAACGATTGGCTGGACACGAGTTCTACTGCTTTTTAGATGGCTATTCCGGTTATAACCAAGTCCCCATAACCAAAGAGGATCAAGACAAGACCACATTTACTTGTCCTTTTGGCACTTTTGCTTATCGTCGCATGCCCTTTGGGTTATGCAATGCACCCGCTACATTTCAGCGGTGTATAATGGGGATCTTTTCAGACATGGTTGAAAAGTTTTTGGAGATCTTTATGGATGATTTCTCCATTTTTGGTGACTCCTTCAATGAGTGTTTGCTACATCTTGACGCAGTTCTTACCCGCTGTAGGGATAAGAACCTAACTTTAAATTGGGAGAAGTGCCATTTTATGGTACGAAAAGGTATTGTCTTAGGACATGTCATCTCGCAAAATGGCATAGAGGTTGATAGAGCCAAAATTGAAGTCATTTCCAATCTTCCTCCTCCTAAATACGTCAAAGACATCCGAGCTTTCCTTGGCCACGCCGGTTTTTATAGACGGTTCATCAAGGATTTTAGCAAGATTGCTAGACCCTTGACTCTTTTATTGGCCAAGGACACAACATTTGATTTTGACTCAACTTGCATGGAAGCGTTCGAGTCCTTGAAACGCTCTCTCATTTCTGCGCCCATTCTTTCATCTCCAGACTGGACGCATCCCTTCGAAATTATGTGCGACGCATCAGATTTTGCCATTGGTGCTGTTCTTGGACAGCACATTAATAAAATGCCGCACGTGATTTATTACGCTAGCCGTACATTAAATGAGGCCCAACTAAACTACACAACAACCGAAAAAGAGTTTTTAGCAGTTGTGTTTGCACTTGAAAAATTCCGGCCTTACTTAATCGGCTCTCCAGTTATTGTGTATACGGACCATTCAGCTCTTCGCCACCTTTTTGCGAAGAAGGATGCTAAATCGAGGTTAATACGTTGGATTCTCTTACTTCAAGAGTTCGACCTTGTTATAAGGGACAAAAGAGGATGTGAAAACGTAGTGACCGATCACCTTTCACGACTTCCTTCTTCGCCTACACTTGAAATTCCAATCAAAGATGTTTTTCCCGATAAGCAACTCTTAATCGTGTCTTGCGAACCATGGTTCGCTGATATAGTAAACTACTTAGCCACCGGCTTCATACCTAAAGATTGGTCGAAACAGGATAAACTTCGATTCCTGTCCCAAGCAAAGCATTTTTACTGGGATGAACCTTATCTTTTTAAATATTGTTCCGACCAAATCATTCGTCGGTGTGTACCGGAAAACGAGTTTAAGAGTGTGCTGTCTTTTTGCCACGATCAAGCGTGTGGCGGGCACTTTGGCCCAAAGAAGACAGCCGAGAAAATCTTGCAGTGTGGTTTCAATTGGCCACGACTCTTTAAGGATGCATATGAATACTGCAAGACATACTCCCGGTGCCAACACTTGGGCCGGATATCGCGGAGAAACGAAATGCCGCTCCAACTAATTTTGGTTGTGGATGTTTTTGATGTTTGGGGAATAGATTTCATGGGACCATTTCCTAATTCTTTTGGGAATGTGTATATTCTTTTGGCTGTTGACTACGTTTCAAAGTGGGTCGAAGCTGTGCCTAGCCGAATGAATGATAACAAGGTTGTCGTTCGATTTCTTAAAGAACATATCTTTTCTCGGTTTGGGCACCCTCGAGCGATTATAAGTGATAATGGTTCTCACTTTTGCAATAGGACTTTTGAGTCCTTAATGCGCAAATATTCTATTACCCACAAGCTGTCAACGCCATACCATCCCCAAACATATGGGCAAGCCGAGGTTTCAAATCGGAAAATCAAGCAAATCTTGGAGAAAACGGTTTCTAAAAACCGTAAAGATTGGTCACTCAAACTGATCGATGCACCATGAGCTTTCTGTACTGCATACAAGACTGATCTTGGTATGTCTCCATACCGGCTTGTTTATGGGAAGGCTTGCCACCTCCCAGTAGAGATTGAGCATAAGGCATTTTGGGCAATCAAAGAGTTGAATTTATCATTAGGAGATGCGGGCAACAATCGAAAGCTGCAATTAAATGAACTAGAAGAGCTGCGGGATGAGGCTTATGATAATGTCGTAATTGTTAAAAACCGAACTAAGGTGTTCCATGAGAAACACCTTCTGCGAAAAACATTTAAACCTGGTCAACAGGTTTTACTTTATGACACTCGGTTACATTATCACCCCGGCAAGCTCCGTTCTAGGTGGAAAGGGCCATTTGTAGTTCGCACCGTTTATCCGCACGGTGCAGTCGATCTTGAAAATCCGGAGGACGGTACTTTATTCAAAGTAAATGGACATCGATTAAAACCGTTCCTCACAGCGGACCCATCGGAGGAGCTCCTGTTTTTGCAAGAGCCGATCTACACCGTTTAAATCTCTTCCACTTTCACCCCCGAATTTCCAATCAATTTTTCCAAAACTTTATTTCAAATAAGTTTGGGGGTGTGTATCATTTGTAAATATGATAATAAGCAGGAAATTTCCGACGACCCACTTGGTGCAGCCTGACAGTGAGGACACTGTCCAGTTTAAGTTTGGGGGTATGCTCGGTAAGTCTTCTTCTTTCGCATTCATATGTATATTTTTGCATTTGCATCCTTATATAAAAATCATAAAAATTGAAAAATTTGAAAAATAAAAAAAAATAGAAAAAGAAAAACCCATAAAAATTGAAAATTTCAAAAATTATAAAAATTAATGTATTCAATTTTGGCCTTATTTGCTTTGAGTTTGACAAATAGGTTAATTAGCTAGGAACAACTAGATCTTAGACTTAGTAAATTAAAAACCCTAAAAATAACCTTTCTTTTAGTTTAATGGTAGAAAGTATATGTCTTTGTAGTTTATTTACAAATAGGAAAATTTTGAGTTCACTTCTTGGGCTAAGTCAAAACAAAGGAAAAGTATTGATATTTTTATTAGAGTATAAGTTTGAAAAATAATTCCTAAGTTTAAGTCTAGATTCTGAAAATATATACCCTACAAATTGCACAAACACGAATCTTGAAACTTGGATTAATAGAAGAGACCTTGAAATGCTCTTGTCTAAAGTCCTTAGTACGAAGAAAAATAAAATAAAAGATACAAGTGTGAATAAAGAAGAAGAAAAAATGAACACTGGTTTTTGTAATTACTTTAAGGCTGCAAAAATAGAAAAATATTTAGCGAGGGTGCTTCATCACCTAGTGCCTTAGACCAACTGGTTTGGG
The DNA here is from genome assembly GCA_030015575.1 of Agapanthus africanus. Classification (NCBI taxonomy): domain Eukaryota; kingdom Viridiplantae; phylum Streptophyta; class Magnoliopsida; order Asparagales; family Amaryllidaceae; genus Agapanthus; species Agapanthus africanus. The sequence continues at coordinate 11,349,848 of CM057348.1, read as the reverse complement.
AGTCACTGCTAAAAAGCCTTAGGTGTTACAAGACTAGGAAGTACGCTTTAAAGTGCAAACGTATTTTGTAATCGGTCGTTGGTACCTCAAGAAGTATTAACGGTCGCATGAAGGATGTGTAAGCAAAATTCATTTAAAAATTCACCAATTAATAAGTACTTTGGACAACGGACAAGAGTATGATTGCTTGATTTGAATTTCCAAGTGTAGGGGTGATATACACACACACACGTAGGGGTATATAATTGGAGTTTAGATGAGAGATAGGAGTGAGGAATAGAACTTGTATCTTTAGTAGAGTTGATAAAAATTCCTAAGTGGAGATGGAACCCTAGAAGGAAAACTTAAGAAATGCCAAAAGCTAAGTACGTCTGCAGAACATATATAATCTTAAGTTAAATGATGAGGAAGTGTGAAGAATATGGGTGGATAATTTACGAGTCGACGATAATAGAATTCCTTGTTAGAAAACCTAATTGGAAAATTAAAGTCAATGGGCCGAATTGATAGGATTTTGTGGGTAGTATCCGCTGAAAACCCTCAGGAGACAACACTCCTCCTACTAGGGACACCTAGAGGTTTAACGGCTTGTTGCACGAGCTCAGTGCAATCGCGTTTTCCTGCGAAAGTGAGGTTAGGTTTTTGTCGAGAATAAAACTAGGTTTGCTCGAGGACGAGCAAAAGATAAGTTTGGGGGTATTTGTTCATATCATAATATTGCATTTTTATATTCCCAAGTCTTATGCATTTTACAAATAAACAGGTGTTTTTGACCCATGTCTGCTACATAGTACATGTTACAGGTTCTTGGAGCAAAAACAGTGAAAAAGATAAAAGACGATGCAAAAGTGGGACTACGACCAACAAATAGAAGGATCTTGATCAAGCCTACATGAAGATCAGTTCACAAAGTACAAAGGCAGTGCAAGGTCCAAGATTTTGAAGCAACGGTAAAAGTCCACTGCAATTGTTCACTGTAGAGATCTGGAAGAAACCTAGAAGATAATTTGAGAAAAGTACTAAAGAAGTAGGAAGAAGCAGTCAAGCAGAGCCAGCACAGAGAAAATGAAGCAGCAAGTCATCTATCTGGCCGCGGAACCGCGGCCAAACCATGGCGGCGGCCGCGGTTCCGCGGCCGTGTTGCGCACGTAGAAGTTGAAAATTTTACCATAACTTGAGGCGGCGCTGACTAGTCTTTCTAGGGGTATTTTGGTAAAAGCACATATGCGGCAATTGTAAACCTAGGGTTTTCTATGTCCTATAAATAGAGACTCAAATTCTTGTATTAGTTCATGCCTCCTTTTATCAATAAAATTCAGATTTTTCTTGAAGTTTTGGAGAGCATCATTCGTAAGTAGATTTATTTTCTTGCCCTAGTTCTTAATCTTTTATTTTTCTGCCCTAGATAGATAAATTCTTATTTTCCCTAGTTTAATCTAGTTTAGAATTTTTTAATCTGCAGTAGATCTTTAATCTCTTAACCCTAAAAACAAAATAAAAATTATGTCTTTCGTAGATCCCTTAATAAGCGAGTAGTTTTCTCGCTTGTTAGGGTTAGGAATAGGGAAGGGTTTGAGAGATGAAGATCTCTCACCTCTTTCTGTGCCAATCTCTTATGAACAATTAGGACTCCATGCATACTTTCATATTCCGCTCCCTACGGCACCCTACCCATGAGGTAACGGTGATACCGTAGTATAAAAGACCGGATATGAAAGTCTTCCATGGAGGTTAGGGTAAGGATTAAGAAAGGACGGACAAGGATCTAGAGCAAGAAATATAGTTTCTTCCCGATCATCCTAATCCCGTTTGTTAATAATTACCATAACACCTAAAGATATCTAATTTAGGGCATTGAAAGAGGTACAAATCTTTATTTTAGCAAACTTTACCTAAACCTAATCCTAGCAAGTTTTCTAATCCTAGTATAACTCAAATTAGTTTTTGTGATAAAAGATCCAACACTCTTTGGAATTAGCTCGTAAGAACATTTAGGAAATTAACACCATCCCTGTGGACTGACCCGTATTCACCGGCTAGCTACCAAGCGACGCCATTCTTGATTGCGGTTAACATATTTTTGATCCATAAATCCTTACAAATCACTTGCCAGTCATGTCACAAAAGATAAGATGACCATAGCTCCGTTTACTGGAAACAGAGAAAGAATTAGTGAACTCTTGGGATTGATACATGATGATGTATGTAAGTCCCCTGTCTGCACATGCCAGGACTGGTTCTTTGTACTTCATTACATTCACTGATGATCTCTCAAGATTCGCACATGTGTTCCTGTTCAAAAACAAGTCTGAAGCTTTTGAGAAATTCAAAGAATATAAGTTAGAAGTAGAGAACCAAAATGGGTATAAGTATTATGTCATTTGATGTGATCAGGGAGGAGAATACTTGAGCACGCAATTCATGGACTATTCTAAAGGAGAATGAGATTCTCTCTCAGCATTACTCCTCCATATACACCACAGTACGTAGGTGTATCGGGGCGGAGCAATCGCACCCTATGTGATATGGTGTGCTCCATGATGAGTACTACTGAGTTACCTATTTCCTTTTGGGGGTTATGCACTTGAGAAGCTGTATACCTATTGAATAAGGTTCCAACCAAATCAGGTGCCTATCACTCCATATAAGATATGGTATGGGAAGAGCCCATCTCTTAAGAATGTTAAGATTTGGGTTGTCCGGCCTATGTCTAAAAGCAAAATCCGGACAAGCTCGAGGCAAGGTCGGTTCTGTGGAAGTTTGTTGGATATCCCAAGCATTAGCAAAGGGAATATCTTCTACCGCACTGAGGAACAAAACGTGTTTTATTTCTCGGCATGCCACCTTTTGGGAAAAGCTATTTCTTGTGAAGAAATTAGTGGTCATGAGGTAAAACTGGAAAGAGTTCCAGCTATACAAACTACAGCTGATGATTTGGTAGAACCGGAGGATTCAATAGCTCCCGACGAACCTCAGCCTCTCCGCCGATCTAGTAGGGTTCATCACCCACCTGAGAGATACTTCGATTTTTTCTATGACAGTGGGAGTGAGGATTCCATCATGAGATGATAATCCAACTAGTTTCGAGCAGGCCATCAGGAGTGGGGACTCTATGAGAATGGTTGGATGCTAAGCTATCTGAGATGGAATCCATATACACCAACAAAGTATGGGCTTTGGTTGCTATATCTGAAGGGTTAAATCCCTATCAGGAGCAAGTATATCTTGAGAAGATTACTTGGTGTACATGGAAAAGTTGAGACTTTCAATGCTAAGGCTTGCTGTAAAAGGTTCTCGTCACTGACCAGGTGTGGATAATGATGAAACCTTTTCTAGTGCCTATGCTTAAGTCCATCCGGATCCTACTTGCCATTGATACATACCATGACTACGATATCTGGCGGTTGGGTGTCATGACAGCTTTTCTAAATAGTGATTTAGAAGAGAGCATCTATAAGTACACAGCCAGAGGGCTTCGTAGACAGTGGGAGCAGCGGAAATGTGTGCAAGTTGCTTTATGGGATAAAACAGGCATCGCGGAGTTGAAACGACTGTTTTAATGTGGTAGTCAAAGAGTTTGACTTCATCAAAATGGTAGATTAATCTTGTATATACAAAAGGTAGTAGGCAGTATGGTTGTGATCCTCGTATTGTACGTGGATGACATACTCTTGATAGGAAAGGAGTTTCCTATGCTACACCCGGTCAATCTCCTCTTATCACAAGGATTCTCCATATAGAATCAAGGTGATACCTTCTAAATCCTGGGTTTAGGATCTATGAGATAGATCTAATTGGATGTTAGGATTCTCACTAGGTGTAGTAAGTTGATATCAATCGATCCTGAGGAGAATCACTGGATAGCTTCCAGGGTGGTAAGGTCGACCGAATGCCAGTCACAGGCATTGTCTTTACCCTCAGTGGAGGGACGGTATGTTGGAAGAGTTCCAAGCAAGATACCTTGGCAAACTAGACGATAAAGGCTGGATACATCGCTACTAAGGATACGAAAAAAGAGTAGTTTGGATGTATAAAAGTTCATGAGATAAACTTCGTTCCTACCATTGTGTGACAATGGAGCTGTGGCTTATGCCTAAGAACCCCCATCCCATCAGTGATCCAGACATACTCTTAGGTAGTATCACCTGATCATGGAAATGGTTAATCTCCAAGGAGATCAAGGTTAGGAGAGTAGCTACAGAGGACAACACGGCGGATCCACTCACAAAGGCATTTTCCCAGAAGAGACTTTTATGGGATGGTTGTGTATGAGATACTACAACCACTGCTGATTGTTGGGTATTGGATACTACGACAGATGGCCCTAGTGCAAGTGGGAGATTGTTAGTTATATGTATGCCCTAGAGGCCATTACTGTACATACGATGTATATTGTAGTGGATGCTTGGACATATATATGGATGACTTTCTTGCTTGACATGATAGTATGCTATCTGGTTGCTCTTTATCTTAACATGTACACTGATTGTCTCTATGTTATATGTTGATAAAGACTTTAGGATGAGTACTTGACTACCAGGATTATGATGTAGATCATACTAGTGGGGACAGAGTAGTCGTTAAGTACATCCTTCAAATGTTCCTAGTCGAGAGTGTATCGAGACAGGGCATCAATATACTAGAGTAGACTAGCGTATAGCTTCTCGACCCATGTAGATGGGCGATGGGTGATCCCATATCCATTGGTGTTTGACATCAAAGACAGTATACAGGTGCTCAGTGGAGACTGGGTACACTAGACGGACTCGCCGAGAACTCCTAGATGGTATTATACCTAACGTCAGATGGCAGTTCTCTGGTGACACTGGTATATGTTAGTCTGTAGACCCGAGATCGTCATAGAGTCTTGTGTGATTCCCACTGTGCTTTGATTTCCACCTTACCACGTTCAAGAGAACGTGCAAAACGGTGGCTTTTGGGTACAGTCTCGAATCACATGGAGGCAATGAGCGATAGGAGGGGTTTCGTCTCTTCCGGTATTGGGGGTTGATGTTGCGCTGTGCTCGATTGGCTATAACAGGAAGTCCTTGGCCAGGGCTGCTTCAGAGATATACTGGTAAGTGTTATCAGTAGTTTCTCGACCCGTTATGAACCTCATATCAACACGACTTTGTTCCCAGCCGAACACAGAGACGCGACCGCGCAGGTCCGTCTTGCCTGAAATTCGGGGCATATGCTAATTGATGCTATCCGTCCACCTCTCCAAAGATGCCAAGTTGATTTATGGCACCATATATCGAAGGTTTAAACGGATGCGGCCGATGTAGCAGACTTCGTAAGATTCCCCCTCGCTTGAGGGGTTTTTGATTGTGGGGACGCTCTTCCCTGTAGGCGCAAGCCCCTGCAGTTAATTACGCTACCGTATCGCGGTAACAACTTTCTCCTTCTCCAGATGGTCACTTCGTGTCGTGGGTGTTTGTTTTGTGTTCGGTTGCCCGTGGATTGTATACGGAGACTAAGTTACGTTGTCGCCCGTAGGACGTGGATTAGTCTAAATCCGTATCTTTCTTAGATTTGGGTTTGGGGGTTTGTGTTTAAGGATACGTTAGCCTTACTTGAGGCTACGATCAACTTAAACGTTTGTTAAGGACACATTAGTCTACTTTTTAGACTAAGATCAACTTAACGGGATCGTTTAGATCCGACAAGAGAGCAATTGAGCTCTATTGTTTTGTTTAGTGACATTACGGTCGATAATTAGTTTAAGAACATTACGGTCCATTGTTAGTTTTAAGACATTGCGGTCAAGGTTAAGGACATCATAGTCCGTGAGTTTAAGGACCTCACAGTCCGATGTTAGTTTTAAGACATCACGGTCGAGGTTAATGACATCATAGTCCGTGAGTTTAAGGACCTCACAGTCCGGTGTTAGTTTTAAGACATCACGGTTAAAGTTAAGGACATCATAGTCCGTGGATTTAAGGACTCCACAGTCCGATGTTAGTTTTAAGACATTACGGTCGAGGTTAAGGACATCATAGTCCATGAGTTTAAGGACCCCACAGTCCGATGTTGGTTTTAAGACGTCACGGTCGAGGTTAAGGACATCATAGTCCATGAGTTTAAGGATCCCACAGTCCGATATTAGTTTTAAGACATCACGGTCGAGGTTAAGGACATCATAGTCCATGAGTTTAAGGACCCCACAGTCCGATGTTTGTTTTAAGACGTCACGGTCGAGGTTAAGGACATCATAGTCCATGAGTTTAAGAACCCCACAGTCCGATATTAGTTTTAAGACATCACGGTCGAGGTTAAGGACATCATAGTCCATGAGTTTAAGGACCCCACAATCTAATATTAGTTTTAAGACATCACGGTCGAGGTTAAGGACATCATAGTCCATGAGTTTAAGGACCCCACAGTCCGTAAAATGTGTGGTTGTCGGGACCCGTCACCTCTTTGAAAACGTTGACGAATTACAACGACAAATATCAAAGGAGTGAAGAGATGTACCCTTAAACCGAGGTGATTTGATTGAAAGAGCAGATGTGCTCAATTCAGAATAAGTTGAGGACTTATGGCCAGAATTGGGTTAAGTCCAATTAAAATGTTTTAACATTTTATTTTTTTTGTTCTGGCTATTAAGCGTTTCTTTGGGCTCGACCCTTTGAATAATGCTAAGTATTGGGCTCAAAGCACGTTCTGACAGTGCGTCACGTGGCGCGTCAGGCGCTTTGCGCCAATTAAAGAGCGCATTGCGCTAACGCACGTGAAGGTGACACGTGTCACGCTCAGCGCTAAGCGCTGGTTCATTAGCGCACTTGCACTTTCCATTTATGAGTGCTTTGCGCTAGCGCGCCAGCGAGCGACACGTGGCGCGCTTGGCGCTGAGCGCCAGTCTATGAGCGCAGCGCTCTGTTTTAAAAGCGCAAAGCGCAAGTGGTGTCTATGGTTGACACATGGCAAGTTATGGCGCTGTGCGCCAGCCCAATGAGCGCAAGGGCGCAGTTCATGAGTGCAAAGCATTGTCCAATAGCGCAAAGCGCATTTTGATCAATTTAAGATTAAAGAACAAGTTTATGTTCTTCTTAAAAGAGGTTTTGCCTCAAGATTCAAGAACTAAGTTCTTATTCTTATAAAAGGCTCTGCCTTTGTAGATCAGAAGATCTGTTGAAGTAAAAATACTTCTTTTTATGATTAGATCTTGATCTTTTCTTTTTATTCAAAGACCTTGGTCTTTCTTTTATAGATCTAAGATCTTTTTAGAAGAGAGTTCTTCTTTTATGAGATATTTTCATCTCTGGTTTTTTCAAGAATATAGTTCTTTTTTACCTTGAGTATGAAGAAAACTCTTCTTTTCTTAAGAGCTCGCTCTTTTTTGGCAGAGGGTTTTTCTCTCTCTATTCTGTACCTTTTAGACTTGAAGTCTAGGGTCCTTTATATAGGGCCAAATGATTTGTTAAATCAGTTGAAGAGATCTTTCTCTGATTGATTTGGGAGTATTTCCCACCCTTGGATCTTTGATGCTAAGGCTTCTATTTTACAGAAGATAATCTTCTTATTTTAATAAGATTGAAAAATCTTTCCATGCAGAATTTGTTCTGTCTTTGGTGATTTATTATTTACCATTGGATCGTTGATCCAGCGGTGCTTAAAGCACAATCTTGTTGTTTGGAAAGATTTTGAGGAATCTTTCCTTAACAGAATTTAATTCTGGTTAATTAATGATTTATCATTATTATTAGATCCTTTGATCTAACGGTGGGAAAATTTTTAATTCCAGCGCTGGCGCACCTTGCGTTAGCGCACCTACGTTCGATACGTGGCGCGCAGCGCAACTGTGCTAGCGCACCTGTCTTAGACACATGGCACGCAGCACAGAGCGCTGGATCTGAAGCGTTGCTTCAACTTTTTAATTTTTGAATTTTGAAAACAGAGCTTTGCTCTGATTGGGGTGCGCTGCCTAGGGTTCAGCGCTCCTGGCGCTGGCGTGTCTGCTTTTGACACGTGGCGCGCAGCGTACAGCGCGCAGGATCTGAAGCGTTGCTTCAATTTTTGAATTTTGAAATTCAAAACAGAGCTTTGCTCTGATTGGGGAAACAAATGCCCCCCCACCGTTGCGCTCACGTGGCGCACACGTGAGTGCAGCGGTGGCAACATCTGAGCCCTTGGATCAACTCAAAAGTTGAAGAGGCGGCTCAGCGCCTATAAATAGGACCTCTAGTCCTTTAGATGATTATCATCTTCTTTGAGAATTTTCATTCAGAGCGCAGCTCCTTTGTTAAGAACTTTCAAGAGTCAAAACTCTTAGGTAAAATTTAGAAATTTTAATTTTAACAAATCACGGTTCTTACCCATTAACAGAGCCTTACTCTTCATAGATCTTTGATCTAAAGAAAACTCTTTTAGGGTTTTATTAATAGAGCCTTGCTCTCATGAACCCATAGATCTAAACAGATCTTTTCTTGGGGTTTCTTATCCCATGAATCAGAGCTCTGCTCTTTTGATAATCAGTAGATCTTTTGATCTTTTGATGAAGAACTCTTGAGAGTTTCTTCATGGATCTTTAAGATCCCAGAATTTTAATTCTCAAGCATTAATTTTGATAATCCTTAATGGATTTTCTATCATGATTACAGAGTTAGGCTCTTCTAAGGATTTTTAGTCCCTCATGACCAGAGTTTGACAAGTGTCACTCTGTTACAGAGCTTTGCTCTGAAAGGGAGATTTTCTCCTTCTTCCGAGGGATTTCTCATTCAATGAGAATATTCTTTGAGGATTTCCTCATTAATTGACAGTCTCATCCAATGATGAGGCTGTTTTAGTAATTGATGCATTGTCATCTGGATTTTGTGGGTCCCCTTTTGGTCCCCTTTCCACTGCATTGCAGTGTGGTACAAATTTTAAAGTACCAAGTGTCAGAAATTAAAAATTACAACACTGACAGTTGATTTCCGTCCCCCTTTTTTTTGCAGGCAACATGTCTTTCGATGCTTCATTCCCATTCGTTCGTTCAGAGGGAGGATTCCCTGGAGCACCCGTAGACCGGGAGGTCCTAGCTTTGATCACAGACCATGATCCGGAATATAAGAATCTTCACCTTTGGGGATCATGGTACAATCAGATTATCAGGGGTCGACAAAGCTTTTCGTGCGCGGTGCCTTAGGAGCCTATCACGGCGATCCATTACGCCAACTCACCCCCGGTGAACTACGCCGTGGAATTGGTCAATTGGACTTCAGAAGGCCTTCTTCAACCCGCTATAGCTTCGATTCCCGTTCAGCCTCCCATGGTTTAAGATACCTTGGGACGCCGTATTTGTCAAGGCGAAGCGCGGCCGTGGGGGCAACCATATAACATAGGTCTGATTCCCCGTCATCCGATCGGTTATCTGCAATGGGCCCGCTACATTCTGTCAGCGAAGAAGTCGCAGTTGATGAGGCTTCGATTGTATACCGCTGTTTATGCTTCTCTCTTCCAGTACCCTACGCTTCCCACCTGGTGGGTTAAGGCTTTTTTGGAGCAGTGGAATATCCCTACTCACATCTTCCTCGCACTGGACCGGGAAGTGTCAATCTCTTTAGAGGAGTTTATAGAAGTTTCCGGCTTACCGGTCATAGGGGAGCATTATGAGGAGCTTCTTCCCATGGACAAATATGTCTTCGGTGCCAAGCCAGTGATAATGGGCCTTACTCCGGCGAATGCTGTTCAACACCAGTTTTCCAGTCTGATCAAAGTATTGAATATTTACGAGCGCCTTTTTCTCGAATCTGGGAGTCGCGGGGTTAGTTTTGAGGATTTCATCGCTCGCTTCCTTCACCCGAAAGTCTTCTCGACAGAAGCTGCTAAATTCGCCATGCTTGATGACCCTTTCGGTTTAGGTTTGGACAACCTGCCAGCGACGGTGGTAGATCAGAAGAGCTTCTTCCTTCCTAACTTCCCGGTTGTTCTTTTTGCGGAGATTGCAGTCCCTGGGATGGATGAGGAAGCATTCTTTTTGGGATTTCTTGGGCTATGGTTGAGTTGGTTCGCGCTCCCGATGCACCTTCGCCGTATGAGGCCATCTGTCTTTTACCCGGCTCACCGGATGACTATTGGGGTAAAAGTGGCTGTCGGGGTCGCCGGCTTAGCCCATCTGTATTACGGCCTTAGTCAAACGGCGGATGCTACTGAACCCGGAGTACTGCATGTGATATTCTCGATGCATTACCTCATGTCATGGCTCGAGCTACATGCACTTGGCGTTTTTGGTATCCATAAAAGGCCTTCATTCTATGACAGGTGCAGCTTCCCTCGGATTATGCGATTGGTCGGTGCCTCAATTGTAAATCCGTCGCCACGGGACGCCAGAGGTTTGCTCCTTCATCCCCGCACAGTTGGAGACGGGATGACCTTCACCGACAAGGTGTTAACCATCGGAAAGGCATCTACCACAACAGTGCGGTCATTATAGGACATTTTCAAAGATGGAGCCTCAGTTCTGACAGCTCGGAAGACCCTCCATTTATATTCTATCAGACCGGGCTTCCTGGTGTTTTGGCAAAATGATGCGGCGCTCTTCATGAGATATAACCCGCATCATTTTGCCCAACAATTGAGCTATAATCAAGGAGTGCCGTTGGAGGCTTTCTTGCTGGAACCTACTGCCACTGAAGAGGGGATGCGGGGCACGCTGCATCACTTCATGCGTCTGAACACGGGCTCTCACTTTTTTATCAGCGAGCCGCGTTGTGTCCCACGGATCCTTAATACATATACGGCATGGTACCCGCATTCGACGAGCGCCGTTATTAAGAAAGAAAGGCGTTTGCTGCTTGATCGCAAAAGTGCACCTCCCGCCAGTAATCGTAAAGTCCCTTTGAAGCAACGGATCGCTGTACCCCCTCCGCTAAGAGAGGTTGCTGCAGTTGAGCCTCCACGCGCGCTAAGCCCTACGCGTGGTTTGCCTCATGTTCCTGTAGAGACGGTGAACGTGCCTTCGGTGCCCCGTGCTCCCGTGGAGACGGTGAACGTATCTTCCCCCGAATCTGGCGTGGGCTCGGATATCGGGACTCGCCGGCCCAAAGTGCCCACGAAGCGCAAGCTGGTTCTGGCTGCGACCGGAACTCGCGCACAGAAGAAGAAGAAGAAGTCAGTCATCTCCCTTGATGCCATACTCGGCCTAGAGCCTCAGGCTCCTCTTACCGAAGGCCTAAGTGAGTATGGAACCAATGAGGGTTTCTTCATAGAGCCAGCAGACACTGATCTCGATGCCGCTATTGCTGCTTCTGAGCGACTCGCGCGGCAACAAGCGAAAATAGCCGCCCTTTTGCAATCAAGTAAATATTAGTCATACTTTTTTCGTTGCGTTATATCTTTATTTTTATTATCATGTCTTGACTGACATTCTTCATTTTGTAACAGGTTTTACTACTGAAGAGGCTCTGGCGGCTTCCCTTAGGACTTTCGAGGAGGAGGAGAGGAATCGCGCTCTATTCGGCATTGGTATGTTTCGGTTCGCTATGTTTCTGCTTCCATTTCTCATGAGTAATCTGACCCTCTCTTTATCTTATCGCAGGGACCACAAGGCCTATCCCGCAAGCTGATGTGGAAATTCTCCCCGGGCCAGATACCGAAGTCCTGACCTCTTCGGCATTGCCGCAAGAGGCCCTGCTTAAAAAACCGATGATGGAAGCCTAGACGGCTCTGGAGGTAACCCTGAATGCGTACGACGACGCCTTGCTGAAGGAGGCTTCCAAAAGGTCTGTCGTGACGGCCCGGGAGGAAAGGAAATGCCTGAGGCGCGCAGCAAGGGAGCGTAGTGCTGCTTTGGCTGCGGGAGCAGGTTCAAGCACCGTTACTCCCGCTGCTACTCCTTCAGAGGAGCTCCCGGTTGCCTTGTCTACTGCTCATAAACGGGCGGCACGTGCAGATCGGGAAGCCAACGGTAAATCAACCTCAGGTAATGTGTTTTGAAGTTTCGTTGTCAAAGCTTTAAACTATCAGTTCTTATATATCTTGTCCTGTAGGGCCGAGCCTTACTGAAGGAGTGGCGGTGTCCGTTGAGCCTGAGGAGGCGGTGGAGGAGGTAGCTGCGGAACCCGAGGAGACGATAGGCGATGTAACCATAGTTGCCGGGTCCGAGATAGTGGCTGACGAGATAGTCACGACTGCTATGCCCGAGATGGACACCCATGCTGAGCCTGAGGTGGCGGCGGGTGAGACGCCTGCTACGGCCGAGCCTGATGCAGCAGTGGACGAAACGGCTGCTACGGACAAGCCTAAGGCAGCGATGGACGAGACGGCTGCGACCACTGAGCCTGAGGTGGTAACGGGCGTAACGGGTATGATCGCCGGGCACGAGATGGCCACTCTTTCTCAAGAGTCGGGCACCGCTCTGATTATCGCTCTCCCCGCCTACGGTTCCTTGTCGTCTCCTGGCGTCGCGAGCGTGACGACGGCTCCTGTGGAGTCAGGGGATGAGGCGACGGGAGGTGAGACCACCCCAATGGAGGAGGGAGACGCCACCATTGTATCAAGTGACGCCCTCGTTACGGCTCCGGCTGGCGACTCATCAGGTAAATTTTGGGTCATCGCCCTTCTTTGTTTTCTGCAATCTTTCCTAATAAAGTTTATCTTGCTTCTAATGCAGGTGCGGCTGGTGCTGAAATCAAGCTGCTCGAGACAGCGCCGTCAGTTACCGCCCTGACGGTGACCACCTCTCTGCCTTCTCTCGCACCGTCGCAAATGCTGGAAGGTATGGATTTGTAACCCATTAGTCTTATCTCTCGGGCATATAATTCATGTACTGACGTTGCGTTATTGTGTTTTTGCAGGAGTCCTTTTTTACCACCTGTACTAGGTGCTGCACCCACACTTCTCCTTCTTGTCAAAGATTAGTCCACCTGCCGGTATAGGTGAGTATTTTTTCTAAACGACGTCCTTTTCTTCAACGGGAAGTCACATTACTGCTAACTCTTCTTCATATTGCTTGTAGCCTTACGAATTGAAGGGGGAGACGATGTTGTCGTTGCGCCACCAGTACTCCCAGCTCTGCCCCCTGCTGCAGCCGGTATAGTAGACTCTACTTTTTGCGTGTTTTCTTTATTTCCTGAGCCGACATCTGATTATGATCTATTTTGCAGCAATCACATCGACTCCATTCCCGCTCGAGTCTCGTATTATAATGCCGGCAGGGCCTTTTTCCAGGCGTCCATCATCTAAAGGTGTTGTGACCGGTCTACGCATGCTGAGCGAGTATATCGAGGAGTTTGACGCAGAGACTCCTACATCTGCTGTGGATTTTTCCATAGAGGTTAACCCTATGCTGGCGACGCTCATGAACTTTCATGGTGAGGGCGTCGTTGAGTCTTGGGTTAATCGCTGCAGGGAGATCGATGCTTGTTTGCATGAGCTTGAGCTTAAGCGTCCCGCACCTGAGATTCTGGCTATGAGCACTCAACGGGCGGCATGGATCGAGCAGAGCGCTTCTTACTTCCGCCATCTTGAACAAGAAGTGGCTTTAAAGCGAAGGGAATGTAAAGAAACTTCAAGTGAGTCTGCTCGACTGCATGCTGAGGTCGATGCGAACGCTGTCCAGTTGAAAGTTATCTTCGAAGGCCTTCTGCGATGTATCTCTGATGGGTTAACATTGAGGCAGAAGCTCGATGTCGTTGAGCGGGATGCACAAGATCGTGAAGCAGCTCAATGGGCTGTCGAGGAACAACTCTCGTCTTACTTGCAGCAGCGAGCCCAGGTCGAAGCAGAGTTGGCCGCAGCAGCTGATCAGGAAGAGGGGCTGAGGGAAGTACGCGAGCGGCTGACTGGATTATTGAAAGCGCTTTCCTCTCAATAAAAATTTTGTACTATTTGTAATTTTGAATAAAATATATTTGTTCTTTTATTCTTTCATATAATGTATTTTGTACCCAATCGAATTCATGAATAAAAGATACACGTTCTTCGTAATGTCTTGTGTCATTTCTCTGCTTTCTTCTTTCTTACTGTGTTGTTTGCCATGTGACTTTAGCAAGTGCGGTCTGTAGATAGCGTATAACTGTCAATTTTGGATTCTTTGTAGAGTGGTGATGGCTTAGAAAACAGGGTTAGGATCTGTCACCTAAGACTTTTCAACTTTATGAGTCATGAGGGTCTCATAAAGAATTTTCTCCCTACCGGTCGAGAGTATCCCGTAGGTGTAATTTTTCCTTAAGAATCGTGAGGATTCCTAAATACGTTTTCTCATGAAAGTCGTAAGGATCTCACAAGAGAATTTTCTTTCTTACGAGTCGTGAGGACCCGCGAGTGATGGGTGAAGTTGTCCTTAACCGTATTTCACTGAGTTAAGGGTTGCTCTGGATGCTTCCCACGGGTTCACTGCCGTGTTTGGCGAGAACCAAGCTCCGCTCTGGACGTTTTCCAGGATACCGTAGTTTAAAGACATCGCGGTCGAGGTTAAGGACATCATAGTCCATGAGTTTAAGGACATCACAGTCCAATGTTAGTTTTAAGACATCACGGTCGAGGTTAAGGACATCGTAGTCCGTGGATTTAAGGACTCCACAGTCCAATGTTAGTTTTAAGACATCACGGTCGAGGTTAAGGACATCGTAGTCCGTGGATTTAAGGACTCCACAGTCCAATGTTAGTTTTAAGACATCACGGTCGAGATTAAGGACATTATAGTTCGCGGATTTAAGGACTCCACAGTCCGACGTTAGTTTTAAGACATCACGGTCAAGGTTAAGGACATCATAGTCCGTGGATTTAAGGACCCCACAGTCCAATGTTAGTTTTAAGACATCATGGTCGAGATTAAGGACATCATAGTCCATGAGTTTAAGGACCTCACAGTCCGATGTTAGTTTTAAGACATCGCGGTCAAGGTTAAGGACATCATAGTCCAGGAGTTTTAAGACCTCACAGTCTGATGTTAGTTTTAAGACATCACGGTCCAGGTTAAGGACATCATAGTCCATGGATTTAAGGACTCCATAGTCCAATGTTTGTTTTAAGATATCACGGTCGAGGTTAAGGACGTCATAGTCCGTGTGGTTGTCGGGACCCGTCACCTCTTTGAAGACGTTGAGGAATTACAACCACAAATATCAAAGGAATGACAAGATGTACCCTTGAACCAAGGTGAAATTAGTTTAAAATCATTACGGCCGATTGTTAGTTTTAAGACATCACGGTCGAGGTTAAGGACATCATAGTCCGTGGATTTAAGGACTCCACGGTCCGATGTTAGTTTTAAGACATCACGGTCGAGGTTAAGGACATCATAATCCGTGGATTTAAGGACTCCACAGTCCAATGCTTGCTCTGGATGCTTCACACGGGTCCACTGCCGTGCTCGGCGAGGACCAGGCTCCGCTCTGGATGCTTCACACGGGTTCACTGTCGTGCTCTGCGAGGACCAGGATCCGCTCTGGACGTTTTCCACGGGGTCAGAAGTGACATAATCCGTGTTCCACGTAGCCAGGAATTTTGCTCTAGATACTTCCCACGGGTTCACTGTCGTGTTCGGCGAGGACTAGGCTCCGCTCTGGATGCTTCACACGGGTTCACTGCCGTGCTCTGCGAGGACCAGGATCCACTCTGGACGTTTTCCACGGGGTCAGAAGTGACATAATCCGCGTTCCACGTAGCCAGGAATTTGCTCTAGATGCTTCCTACGGGTTCACTGCCGTGTTCGGCGAGGACTAGGCTCCGCTCTGGATGCTTCACATGGGTTCACTGCCTTGCTCTGCGAGGACCAGGATCCGCTCTGGACGTTTTCCGCGGGGTCAGAAGTGACGTTATCCGCGTTCCACGTAGCCAGGAATTTTGCTCTGGATGCTTCCCACGGGTTCACTGCCGTGTTCGGCGAGGACTAGGCTCCGCTCTGGATGCTTCACACGGGTTCACTGCCGTGCTCTGCGAGGACTAGGATCCGCTCTGGACGTTTTCCACGGGGTCAGAAGTGACGTTATCCGCATTCCACGTAGCCAGGAATTTTGCTCTAGATGCTTCCCACGGGTTCACTGCCGTGTTCGGCGAGGACTAGGCTCCGCTCTGGATGCTTCACACGGGTTCACTGCCGTGCTCTGCGAGGACCAGGATCCGCTCTGGACGTTTTCCGCACATCAGAAGTGACGTTATCCGCGTTCCACGTAGCCAGGAATTTTGCTCTAGATGCTTCCCACGGGTTCACTGCTGTGTTCGGCGAGGACTAGGCTCCGCTCTGGATGCTTCACACGGGTTCACTGCCGTGCTCTGCGAGGACCAGGATCCGCTCTGGACGTTTTCCATGGGGTCAGAAGTGACGTTATTCGCGTTCCACGTAGCCAGGAAGGGTTGACTTTATCCGCATTTCACGGTGTTGGAATTTGACTCTCGGTCATCTGTATACCGCCGAGTCATGGAACTGAGAGTTGCCGCTGTTCCGCTTTACTTGATATTGTGTCTGTTGTCATAAGACGAATGTCGAGATGATCTCTAGGTTATCTGTGAGCCGTCGAGGGTTGGCTTCTTCTTTTGATGAAACCTGGGGAGGAGGAGTGTGACTCTCTCTTCGTTTGCGCCCCTGGATTGTATATAGGGATTGATGTAATATCACCTGTAGGGCATAAATTTCATTTTTTTTATTATTATTTTTAATTTCTTTCCGCGATGCTCTCTCATTTCAGCTTTTATATTGCGAAGGTTGCGATTGCCCAATCATTTCGGCTATTTTTCGCGGTGCCCAATCATTTCGGCTATTTTTTTTTATTTTTTACTCGCTGCTTTTTATTGCGAGTTGTCCAATCATTTCGGCTATTTTGCATGCATACATTTTTTTACTTGCTGCTTCTGTTGCAAGTTGCCCCATCATTTCGGCTATTTCGTATGCATATGTGGCTTGCTAGCTTTCCGCTGCAAGCCTAGGATTAGATACCGATTTCGGCATCAGCATCGCTACAACTGGGATATGGCCAGGAGTGAATCATCATTTGCCTCTGTCGATATCGAACAAAGGTGGCTTAGCGAACAGGGTTAGGATCCTGTCGACTAAGGCTTTTGACTTCATGAGCCGTAAGGGTCTCACAAAGGTATTTCTCCCTGCGAGTCGTGAGGATCTCGTAGGTGCGTTTTCTTCTTAGGAATCATGAGGGCTCCTAAGTGTATGGCTTCTCGTAAGTCGTAAGGATCTTACAAGAGAGTTTTCTCCTTATAAGTCGAGAGGACTCACAAGGGTTGTTCACCGTGCGAACATATCCCTAGTCACGGGTGGGACTTCGCTAGGGAAATGTTTATTCGCGTCCGTGGATTGTATACAAGGGTCCGTGTTGTACCGCTTGTAGGGCAGTAGTGGGTGTTGTGGGGGCTGCTTAAGAACAGGTTCAGCTCTCTGTAGCTTAAGACTTTCAAATCTTATGAGCCGTGAGGGTCTTATAAGGTGATTCTCCTTACGAGTCGTGAGGATCTCGAAAGTGTAATTTCTCCTTAGGAATCGTGAGGATTCCTAAGTGTGTTGCTCCCTTGTGAGTCATAAGGATCTCACGCAGGTGGTTTCTCCTTACAAAGTCGAGAGGACCTTGCAAGTGTCTTTTAACGAGGTTGCGCCCTTTCGGGTTTTCACAAACACTCGCCGGTAGCCCTGCTGTTTTTACTCACGGAGCCCTTTCGGGTTTTCATCCGTGCCCATTTTGCTTATGGACGTACCTTTTTTTTTAAACGAGGCTGCGCTTTTTCGGGTTTTCACAAAACTCGCCGGTAGCCCTGCTGTTTTTACTCACGGAGCCCTTTCGGGTTTTCATCCGTGCCCATTTTGCTTATGGACATACCGTTTTTTTTAATTATTTTATTTTAGTATCAGCTTTGGGATGCTGCAATCCACCGTAGTTTATCGACATCTCGGTCAACAGCTAGTTTTAGGACATAGTGGTCCATCGTTAGTTTAAGGACATTTCGGTCCATCGTTAGTTTAAGGACGTTTCGGTCCGTTGTTAGTTTTAAGGACGTTTCGGTCCGCTGTTAGTTTAAAAACGTTTCGGTCTGCTGTTAGTTTAAGGATGTTTCGGTCCGTCATTAGTTTAAGGACGTTTTGGTCCGCTGTTAGTTTAAGGACGTTTCGGTCCGTGGTAAAGAAAGACGGTTACTACTTATAGAGTTGGAGCTTAGGAAGATAGCAAGCGGACATAGTCGTCGTCATCTATCATTGACCTAGGCCGTGACTCGTCAAGCGTAGTACTTCTTCAGGAAGCGACCGTTTTTTGGCCTGAAAGGTCTTTCACCATGCATGTCTATGAGTAGATAGGCTCCACCCTGGTAGACCTTGTCTATGATGTACGGGCCTTCATAGTTTGGTTCGAATTTTTCCCGCTTGGCGCGATTGGGGATCATAGGTCTTTTGACCACTAGTACGAGTTCGCCTTGGCGGAATGTCCTCGGCCTAGTCAATCTTTCGTAAGAGCGCATCATCTTTGTTTTATAAGCCTCCAGATTTTGTTGCGCTATAAGTCGGGTTTCATCAAGGGCATCGAGCTCCTCAAGCCGAAGGTGAGCATTCTCTTCGTCCGTTAGCTCGTAATGAACTGCCACTCATAGAGAGGGTAGCTCTATCTCGAGGGGGAGTACCGCTTCTGTACCGAATACCAACGCGTACGGCGTTGTGTTCATGACTGTCTTGAACGTAGTTCGATACGCCCAGAGAGCTTCATGCAGTCTCTCATGCCAGTCCTTCTTATTTCGGGACACCGTCTTCTTCACGATCTTTGTCAGGGTCTTGTTAAAAGCTTCAGCTAGACCGTTGGCTCGGGGATTATAAACTGAAGAGTATCTCCAGTCTATGTTGTGCTGTTGTGCGAAGTGGCTGATCTTGTGGCTTCTGTAGGCTGGCCCGTTATCGGAGATGATCCGTCACGGAGTTCCAAACCGATAAATGACGTGCGTCTTGAAGAAATGGAGGATATTCTCCGTCTTCACTTCCCTCAGCGGTATTGCTTCTGACCATTTGGAGAAGTAATCGGTTGTCGCCAAAATGAAACGATGTCCTCTGGACGATGCCGGTTCGATGGGGCCGATTATGTCAGTTCCCCACATTTCGAACGGCCAGCTAGCCACCATTGGATGTAGTGGGTTTGGATGCTGGTGGATGAAGTCCCCATGGATCTGGCATGAGTGGCATTGCTTCGCATATCCGAGGCAGTCCTGAATCATCGTGGGCCAGTAGTAGCCCATCCGTTTAATCTTCAACTTCATCTTCGGGCCTGCTTGGTGAGAACCGCAGAGTCCGTCGTGAAATTCTTGGACGACTCTTATTACTTCTTCAGGTCCCAGACATCTCAACCACAGATAATCAAATGACCTCTTGTACAGAGTATCATTGACGAAGGCGAAAGACAGAGCTCGCTTCATGAGCTGATGTTTTGAGGATGCATCTTTAGGTGTTCGACGGGATTTGAAGTAGTCTATAAAGACTTCTCTCCAATCCTCAACCGTTTCTTGGTCTTTTATTTGCATAGCCATTTGCTCAGTTGCTCCCTTTTCTTCGGACGACTCCGGAGATATTTTCGCCGGTGCAAGAATCCGACGGCTTTGCACAACGATCCTCACGTCATCGAGGTTCTCATCGGCCAGTTCTTTAGCGAGCTTGGCTAATGCATCCGCTTTGCTATTTTCCGCACGCGGTATGCTTTCCAAGGTGTAGGAAGGAATTTGAGTCAGCAGCTGTTGCACTCTCTCGCCGTATTTTACCAACTCTGGTTTGCACGTTTGGTAGTCGCCATTTACTTGACTAACGACCAGTTGGGAATCTCCGTATATGAAGAGGTTTTCAATTCCCATGTCGATGGCGATCTCGAGGCCTGCTATCAAAGCTTCGTATTCGGCTTCATTGTTCGTCCTCGGCTCTGTCAAGGCGAAGGCGAAGCGCATTATCCCTCCTTGTGGGGTCACGAAGATAAGGCCTACCCCTGATTTGATTATAGGCGTGTTCTGTTTGCGCTTCTTCATGGAAGATGCTCCATCAAAGTAAAGTTCCCATCGGGTGCCACTACCGTCGATCGTGTCAAACGCATGCTCGTCTGGCAGTTCGCAATTCAAAGGAGAATCGGCAGGTATTGGATGCTCAGCGAGGAAGTCGGCGATAGCCTGGCCTTTCACTGCCTTAAGAGGCTGATAGGTTATTGAGAACTCCATCAAGTGCAAGGCCCATTTAGCGAGCCGACCTGTCAATATGGCCCTTGACATCAAATATTTGAGAGGATCCACCTTCGATATGAGACGGACTTCATGCGCCAATGCGTAGTGCCTGAGTTTCGTTATCGCGAAGATCAATGCCATGCAGTGTTTTTCGATGGGAGAATAATTGTTTTTTGCCCCTGGTAGAACTCGACTCAAATAGTAGAGGGCTCTCTCTTTCCCGTGGTCGTTCTTTTGTGCCCATAATGCGTCTAAGGAACCTTCAAGGGCGGTTGTATACAGAATGAGAGGCTTTCCCTTGACCGGAGCAGCCAGCACTGGCGGGTTCTGCAGATACTGCTTGATTTCGTCCAGCGCGCCTTGGCATTTGTGATCCCAGACGAACGGGGTTCCCTTCTTCATCAGGTGACTGTAAGGGCGGCACTTGCCAGAGAGATTGACTATAAATCGCCGGATATACGTGAGCTTCCCTTGGAGAGACCGCAATTGCTTGAGAGTCCTTGGCGGGGGCATCTCCATAATCGCCTTGATCTTTGACGGATCTATCTCGATACCTCGGTGTCGGACGATGAATACTAGGAACTTACCTGAGGACACCCCGAACGCGCATTTGAGAGGGTTCATCTTCAAGTTGTATTGCCGAAGACGTTGAAATACGATCTTCAGATGCTCGAGATGTTCCTCGTATAATTTGCTTTTCACCACGAGGTCGTCGATATAGCATTCGACGATTTCATGTATAAGGTCATCGAAGATCTTCGTCATGGCCCTCTGATAGGTGGCACCGGCGTTCTTTAGACCGAAAGGCATCACCTTGTAGCAGAATATACCCAAAGGGGTCCGGAAAGCGGTGTGCTTCTGGTCCTCGGGATGCATCTTTATCTGATTATATCCCGTTGAGCCGTCCATGAAGGAGAAAACTTCATGAGTGGACGTGTTATCTATCATCAGCTCAGTGACCGGTACTGGGAAATCGTCCTTCGGGCAGGCTTTATTAAGATCCCGAAAGTCTATGCAGATGCGCACCGTCCCATTTTTCTTCATCACTGGGACGATGTTGGTGATCCAATCAGGATACTGAACATCTTGGATGAAGCCGGAGTCGATTAGTTTCTTGACCTCGGCGTTGATACTCATCTCAAGCTCGAGTCGCATTCTTCTCGGTGCTTGTTTGATTGGCTTGACGTCCGGGGATATTGCCAATTTGTGGACAGCAATCTCTGGATCTAATCCTGGCATCTCGGAATAGTTCCATGCAAAGCAATCTCTATGCTGCATAAGCACGTCTTTTAGTGCGACCACCTTTTCTTCAGATAGCAGTTCACTAACGAATATCAGTCGCGGGTCATTTGCCATCCCCAAAACAATTTTCTTGAGGTTATCTGCAGTAGTGTGTATTCCATCTTCCAGCTCTTTCGGTGCCGGTGGAAACTCTGAGATCACCTCATCATCATTGTTTTCGAAGCACCAGGGGAGGTCATCCATATTCTCGGGTTCTTCTTTTGATATCGTTATCATATTACAAGTACTAGCTCGCTTCCAAGACCGATGTGGATCTGGGTCTACCCTCGTGGATTTGGGTTCATGCTTCTGCGGCGGAGTTATCCTCCAACTGTCGGATCGAGCGAACTTGCTGAGCTGATATTTGTCTTCGACCCAGTTCTTGAAGGTGAAGCAGTCTTCGAGAGGGTGTCCTGTTGCTCGGTGATAAGAGCAATAGTCTGGGTGAGAGACCTCGTTAGCTTGCTCCGGGTGCTTGGACTCCGGGAGTGTAAGCATCTGATGTTTTATAGCGAGATCAAGTATCTTCTTTGCCTTGTCTTGAGGAAAAGAGTATGCTCGACTCATCTTCATCATAAGAGACAAATCCGGACCGCTCGATTCCCGATCGCATGACTTCTTGGTCCCGCTTTGTCATTGTTGAACGCCTTTCCTGCTCTTTGACTTGTTTCTGCCTCTGCGTCGGGCCTTTTGTACAACAGGTTGACAGGGAGGGGCATTTTCATCTTTCGCAGCCTGTTGAAGAAGGCGCCGAGTCCTGGCTTTCTCGTAGATGGCCATTTCGCGATTATGGTCGTCTCGAACTTTTTGACTAGTTTCCCTTATAAGCTTGTCCATTTGTACTTCGAACGACGGACTGGGCATTTTCATGTCGGGGGCTCTTTTTGGTTCAGGGTTAGCATTCTCCCATTGAGCATCTCCTTCTTTATCAAAGTCATGTACGACATAGCAGTCGTGGAGTAGCTCCCGTTTCTTGAACCGAACATATCCAAGCCCGATCACTTCCATTCTCCCGTTAGGCAACTTGCGCTGAGTTCCGGGAACGTTCCAGATCCTGTCATAGAACTTAGCTTTCCGAGTGGTCTGTTTGAAGGGTATCCCTTGGCGCTTCAATAGCCTTTTCAAGCCTTCTGTGTAATATCTAGGCAGACGGATGGGCTAGAGCCTGTCAAGTGTAGAATCCGCGCCATGCCAAATTCTTTCTCCACTCTTGTTTCCGTGGATCGGTAGAATAGGATTGCCTGTTCACCTTTTCGCCTGGGAGGGACGTAAAATGTTTGTAGCTCTTGCACGCTATAAACTTCAAGTGCGTCGAGATCTTTGTAATGCTCCCGCGGAATCATGGTAATTTGCAAACTCTGATTATCACCAGTGAATGCTTGTATTGGTGGCCGAGCGGAGAATATAGCATGGACCTCATCTTCCGAGTCGCTGCCAAAGATCAACATAGGAGTGGACGGTCCCGGCTTGTTGTACTGGGGTGGACCTGAATAAACTATCTCTTCCTCTTCCTCAGTATCACTCCCGAAGACAGGAATGGTGGTGATAGCTTTGTTCTCCGGTTTGTGACATCTCTTCGTGTCCTCGAAATCTGGCAAAAAGTATTTTGCATCTTCGTACTTGCGGACTTCGTTCACGGAGAATGGGTTCAGCTCTCCTGTTACGGTATACTCGAGACCATCCTTAAAGTATTTCATACACTGATATTGTGTAGAAGGGATGATGTTGTACTCGTGTAACCAAGGCCGGCCGAGTAAAGCGTTGTAGCATGTCTTGGCATCAATGACATGAAATTTAATATCCGTGACGAGTAACCCGAATCGTAATGTCAATATCACAGACCCGAGAGTCCGCGATGACTGGGAGTCAAAACCAGAGATGGTGATTTTATCACGAGCGAGATGCTGGACGCTCATGCAGATTTTCTTCAACACTCGCACGTTGAGGAGATTGACGGAAGACCCATTGTCGACTAGGATTTTGCCTATCTTTATATCGTGGCAGTATCCTAAGAAATAGAGGGGACAGTTGTGCTCACACGTCCCAAGGAGGAGGTCTTCGTCACCGAAGGTGATATCGACTGTGTGTACTTCCTCCAGCTCGTCCTTCATCTTTTCTTCGGCGAGAAAGGCTTGGAATTGTTCTGGCTCTTGTAGCGCCTTGATCAATGAATCTCTCGCTTCTTTGGATAGTAGAAGGGCGTCGAGAATACTGAGCTGCGAGGGTAATTCCTTAAGTGCGCCAGAACGTTATAGTCCACCTTGTTCTTCTTTAGCGGGTCCTTGGCAGTCATCTCTTTCATGACTTGGTCGTCCGGGGCGATATCCTCAGAGACCTTTTCTTTTCCCTTATCTTTTCTACTCGTGGGTCCGAGATTCTTTTCTGGAAGCGTGCAATTGCGCAGCTGAATGTTTTCATAGGCCTTCGGTTCTTCCTCCTTCCTCAAGGTGGATTCTTTAAAGAGAGGGCCAAGAGCCATCTCTTCATCAGAGTCGCTTCCGAAAGTGAGAACTTTCGATCCCCCGGTGTTGATCATGCGACAGTTACCGGTAGTTCTTTTATGCTCCTTGGTCGCCCTTCTTTGCTCCTGACGAGTTTTGCGTTTCATCTGCTTAAAATGTTGCCGGTGAGCAACATATCCCTGCCACCATCTTTTAAAAGCGTCGCATTCTTCGGTGCGGTGCGAAATCTTTCGATGATATGAGCAGTAGCTAGGGTGCATCTCTGCTTCACCAGGAGCGTTTCCTTCAGAGGGTGGTAGCTTCATTCCCATTGATATGGCTTTTGCAAACCTTTTCCTCGTCTTGAACTTGTTTTATCCGCAACGGATGTCTTTTGATTTGGCGGGAGTGCCTCGATTCTTTCGTCTAGTCGCCGGCGTTTGGCCTTTTTAAATATGGCCATCTCACGCTCCCGATCAGCTTTACTTTTCAGGAGAGCTTCGTTTAAGAATGCGTCGATCATTTCATCTGACGGCCCCAGAAGTTCCGGTTCAGGCTCTGCCCCCAGTCTCTTTGTGCAGGGAGCTTCTTCATTATCTAGCGATAAATGAGAGATCATATGGCAGCTTGCTACGTAATTCTCAGATCCATCCGACGATTCTTCTCTATCATCTTCGTCCTCAAGGACGTGGCCGAGAAATTCTTGGAGCGTGATCGGAGTCCGCATCTTCTGGTTATACTCTTCCAGCGCGTCAATCTGTTTCTGTAGGTCCGTGCGCTTGTCGCCAGGCTTCACGGGCTTCTTGGATTTCTTCTTCTTTTTTGAAGATTTCGGCGGCTGGGTATGAGTACTTTGGCTATCACCACCAATTTTTGGAGTTGGGCGCGGCTTCAACATCCCTTTGATGATCTCAGATTCCAGCGGGTTCTTCCACCTGATCGCCTGGCATGTCTGGAGATCATTCAGCATCCTTTTGGTTTTGGCTGAAAGCATGACCTCCCATGGAGATTCTTCAACAAAAGAGCACGTTGCCCCCGGTGTGTCCGTCTTCTTAGGAGTGTGCGGTTGTGGTGGGTTTACTTTCCACTTCTCAGACAGCGCAAACTTTCCTTGTAGGTACTGATCTTCGATCCATCCCTTAAAGACGA
This sequence comes from Agapanthus africanus, assembly GCA_030015575.1. Classification (NCBI taxonomy): domain Eukaryota; kingdom Viridiplantae; phylum Streptophyta; class Magnoliopsida; order Asparagales; family Amaryllidaceae; genus Agapanthus; species Agapanthus africanus. The sequence goes on along the minus strand of CM057348.1, from coordinate 11,324,868 downwards.
AGCAATCCTCGATCGGATGGCTCACCGTTTGGTGGTAAGAGCAATAATTGAGATTATTCACTTCGCTGGGTTGCGGTGGTCGCCTTGGATTTGGCAAATTGATAAGCCTGTTGCGCATAGCTAGCTCTAACAACCTCTTCGTTTTATCCTGTGGGAATGAGTAAAGGCGCTTCATTTTCTCATTATAATAGCGCCGTCTTTCTTCCAATTGATCCGTTAGCCTTGGAGCACTGGGCTGCTGCTGAGTATTCGCAACGAAGGTCGCCTTCCCCTTACCCTTTTCATTCCGTGGTTCCGACTTCGGAGGAGACGGTCTGTGACCCATCTGATCCATCTGGGCCAGCTTGTCGATTAGGGCCTGGAACGTGGTCGGTTTGAAGAACATCATGAACTGTGAAATAGTTGCATGAGGGTCTAGGGTGCCCACGAACATGCCCACCGCTGGTGCTTCTTCGATGCACTGTTCGCACTTTGACCACAGATTTCGCCATCGGATTGCGTATTGAACCTAAGTTTCGCCCGGCTTTACCCTTGCATTGATCAATGCTGTTATCGGGGTGCGTTCACTTGTGCTCGCGAATCGCTGGGTGAACAATAACTCCATTTCTGCGAAAGTTTTGACGGAGTCGTTTGGAAGTTCGGAGTACCACTCAAACGCCGTTTCTAATAAGCTGCCGACGAATTGGCGGAGCAAAAGCTTATCATCGCCCCCGGTGTTGCCGCACAGAGCTCTGAACTGGGCGACATGCTGGTGGGGATTGCCCGTCCCCTTGTACACGTGGAATTTCGGGATCGTATAGCCCGGCGGGTACTTTATCTGATCATACCAGTCTGGGTATGGTCGCCCAGTTTTCACGACTTTGCCAGCCGCCTCATTTGCCCGGTGAACTCTTATTTGCTGAGAAATATAGTCATCTAGGTCAGCTTTAGAGATTGTTTCCTCTTTGGCTGTTGACAGAGCCGGAGGTAGATTTGATATTTCTCCTCTGTCGTCTTCAATAATGATCGGAGGGTCTTCGGCTGGAGGATCCGGCTGTATCATCATCCCGACCATGTCTTGGAAGAGAAGTGCCATTCGCTTTATGTTAGCCGCTTGCTCCACTGCTTCTTTGTCCTTCTTTTCGAGGACTCTGCGAAGGAAGTCAGCATCAGTTTCTTGTTCGTGACGCTGTTCCGAAGACGCCTCCGGGTTTTCTTTTGGTCCGGTGAGTGCGGCCATTGCAGTCAGCATCTCCTGAAGCTTCTGTTGTTGCTGTTCCTGAGCTCTTGTGATGGATCGGGTGAGTGGTCGGTGGCCCGTAGAAGCGCGGCTGTCCTCCTTCCTGGACGCCATGTAGACGGTATGCACCACCATGCCCCCAGACTTAGGGCGTTTGGGTTCAGTGCCTTTGACATTTGTCGCAGGCACGGGGATCTTCTCCGGCCGTCTCTTCTTATGAGTGGTCGAAGTTGAGGGACCGTCGCAGTGGGCACCCAGATAGCTTTTCGTGGCTTGGCAGGATGGCTTTCTTCTTGTTGAACCTTCGCCCTTTTCTGCCGGCGAGGGTAATCTTGATCAACTACTGAGTTCCGAACCTACCGCCAGACTTTGTAGATCTTGGAGGACAGCCGCTGAGGGGACTGTTCTGGCTTAGCTTCCGCAACATTCTCCACCGGAGGAGGAGATCTTTTCAGTACGGCGGTAAGAGAATTCCTGCGCACCTTATTCAGCAGCTCAAAGCTGTTCCTGGTTGGAACAGCAGCATTAATTTACGCCGTTGGGGCTGGTGGAGTTAGCCCAGAGGGGGAGTTGCCCCCGGGCCTTCCTTACCCGGCGCCAGTGGCGACGTCGAGCGCGTCGAGCTGATGGAGTTGGCTCGGTGACGAGGATGGCTTCGTCTTGCCCCCTGTTCAGGTGAGGGGCTATTGCTGGTTTCAGCCTGTTGAAGAGTGATGTCTTTTGAGTAGCAAGAGCGGGAGTGGGAGTTGGGACAGTCAGTCTTGTAAAGACCGACCCTTGGCAGGAGAAGCCGCCTTGACAACTTCAGGAGCAGAGTTCATTACTCTCTTCGGAATAACCTTCTCTGGGATTGCAGGCTTCGTTGTGGGCTCATAGGAACTCTGGCCCAATCTGGAGAAGACTGAAGCGCCGGTGCTGGACGACCCGTTGAGAGGGGCCGCAGTAGGTGTAAGCCGATCAAAGACCGACTTCTTGGGAGCTTCTGGTGTCAGCACAGGAGCGGTGAAGCTCATTGGCGGGAGCATGGTCCCAAAAAACAATCCCGTGGTGGCCTGAGTGACCTGTTCTACCGGCATCGTGAACAGGGAAGCCGCCTGGGGCCCGTAAGATATGCCCCCAGTTGAGGCAGGACGTGGGTTGTAGTTGCATGTGGAACACTTTGAGCAGGTGAACGCCATTGATCTTTTTGCTTTCTGCACCAAGCAAAACGCCAAATCTTAGTACCTCGAAACCCAAGGGCAACCATTAGCAAACCGTGACTGGTTCGCGAACACGACACACGAAGTGTGGAGTGGAAAGAGGAAAAGGTCCCACCGGGCGTGCCAGACTGTTCCCCGCCGAACACAGAGACGCGACCGCGCAGATCCGTCTTGCCTGAAATTCGGGACAGATGCTAATTGGTGCTATCCGTCCACCTCTCCGAAGATGCCAAGTTGATTTATGGCATTATGTATCGAAGGTTTAAACGATGCGGCCGATGTAGCAGACTTCGTCAGATTCCCCCTCGCTTGAGGGGTTTTTGATTGTGGGGACGCTCTTCCCTACAGGCGCAAGCCCCTGCAGTTAATTACGCTACCGCATCGCGGTAACAACTTTCTCCTTCTCCAGATGGTCACTTCGTGTCGTGGGTGTTTGTTTTGTGTTCGGTTGCCCGTGGATAGTATATGGAGACTAAGTTACGTTGTCGTCCGTAGGACGTGGATTAGTCCAAATCCGTATCTTTCTTAGATTTGTGTTTGGGGGGTTGTGTTTAAGGATACGTTAGCCTTATTTGAGGCTAAGATCAACTTAAACGTTTGTTATGGACACACTAGTCTACTTTTTAGACTAAGATCAACTTAACGGGATCGTTTAGATCCGACAAGAGAGCAATTGAGCTCTATTGTTTAGTTTAGTGACATTACGGTCGATAATTAGTTTAAGGACATTACGGTCCATTGTTAGTTTTAAGACATTGCGGTCAAGCTTAAGGGCATCATAGTCCGTGAGTTTAAGGACCTCACAGTCCGATGTTAGTTTTAAGACATCACGGTCGAGGTTAAGGACATCATAGTCCGTGAGTTTAAGGACCCCACAGTCCGGTGTTAGTTTTAAGACATCACGTTCAAGGTTAAGGACATCATAGTCCGTGGATTTAAGGACTCCACAGTCCGACGTTAGTTTTAAGACATCACGGTCGAGGTTAAGGACATCATAGTCCATGAGTTTAAGGACCTCACAGTCCGTTATTAGTTTTAAGACATCACGTTCGAGGTTAAAGACATCATAGTCCATGGATTTAAGGACTCCCCAGTCCGATATTAGTTTTAAGACATCACGGTCGAGGTTAAGGACATCATAGTCCATGAGTTTAAGGACCCTACAGTTCAATGTTAGTTTTAAGACGTCACGGTCGAGGTTAAGGACATCATAGTCCATGAGTTTAAGGACCCCACAGTCCGATATTAGTTTTAAGACATCACGGTCGAGGTTAAGGACATCATAGTCCATGAGTTTAAGGACCCCACAGTCCGATATTAGTTTTAAGACGTCACGGTCGAGATTAAGGACATCATAGTCCATGAGTTTAAGGACCCCACAGTCCGATATTAGTTTTAAGACATCACGGTCGAGGTTAAGGACATCATAGTCCATGAGTTTAACGACCCCACAGTCCGTAAAATGTGTGCTTGTCGGGACCTGTCACCTCATTGAAGACGTTGAGGAATTACAACGACAAATATCAAAGGAGTGAAGAGATGTACCCTTGAACCGAGGTGATTTGATTGAAAGAGCAGATGTACTCAATTCAGAATAAGTTGAGGACTTATGGCCAGAATTGGGCTAAGTCCAATTAAAATGTTTTAACATTTTATTTTTTTGTTCTGGCTATTAAGCCTTTCTTTGGGCTCGACCCTTTGAATAATGTTAAGCATTGGGCTCAGAGCTCGTTCTGACAATGCGCCACATGGCGCGTCAGGCGCTTTGCGCCAATTAAAGAGCGCATTGCGCTAACGCATGTGAAGGTGTCACGTGTCACGCTCAGCGCTAGTTCATTAGCGCACTTGCGCTTTCCATTTATGAGTGCTTTGCGCTAGCGCGCCAGCGAGCGACACGTGGCGCGCTTGGCGCTGAGCGCCAGTCTATGAGCGCAGCGCTCTGTTTTAAAAGCGCAAAGCGCAAGTGGTGTTTATGGTTGACACGTGGCAAGTTATGGCGCTGTGCGCTAGCCCAATGAGCGTAAGGGCGCAGTTCATGAGTGCAAAGCACTGTCCAATAACGCAAAGCGCATTTTGATCAATTTAAGATTAAAGAACAAGTTTATGTTCTTCTTAAAAGAGGCTTTGCCTCAAGATTCAAGAACTAAGTTCTTATTCTTATAAAAGGCTCTGCCTTTATAGATCAGAAGATCTGTTGAAGTAAAAATACTTCTTTTTATGATTAGATCTTAATCTTTTCTTTTTATTCAAAGACCTTGGTCTTTTTTTTTTTATAGATCTAAGATCTTTTTAGAAGAGGGTTCTTCTTTTATGAGATGTTTTCATCTCTGGTTTTTTCAAGAATATAGTTCTTTTTTACCTTGAGTATGAAGAAAACTCTTCTTTTCTTAAAAGCTCGCTCTTTTTTGGCAGAGGGTTTTCTCTCTCTATTCTGTACCTTTTAGAGTTGAAGTCTAGGGTCCTTTATATAGGGCCAAATGATTTGTTAAATCAGTTGAAGAGATCTTTCTCTGATTGATTTGGGAGTATTTTCCACCGTTGGATCTTTGATCCTAACGCTTCTGTTTTACAGAAGATAATTTTCTTGTTTTAATAAGATTGAAATATCTTTCCATGCAGAATTTGTTCTGTTTTTGGTAATTTATTATTTACCATTGGATCGTTGATCCAGCGGTGCTTAAAGCACAATCTTGTTGTTTGGAAAGATTTTGAGGAATCTTTCCTTAACAGAATTTAATTCTGCTTAATTAATGATTTATCATTATTATTAGATCCTTTGATCTAACGGTGGGAAATTTTTTAATTCGAGCGCTGGTGCACCTTGCGCTAGCGCACCTACGTTCGATACGTGGCGCGCAGCGCGCAGCGCAGCGCAACTGCGCTAGCGCACCTGTGCTTGACACGTGGCGCGCGGAGCGCACCTGTGCTTGACACGTGGCGCGCAGCGCGCAGCGCAGCGCAACTGCGCTAGCGCACCTGTGTTAGACACGTGCAACTTTTTAATTTTTGAATTTTGAAAACAGAGCTTTGCTCTGATTGGGGTGTGCTGCCTAGGGCTCAGCGCTCCTGGCGTTGGCGTGTTTGCTTTTGACACGTGGCGCGCAGCGCACAGCGTGCAGGATCTAAAGCGTTGCTTCAATTTTTGAATTTTGAAATTCAAAATAGAGCTTTGCTCTGATTGGGGAAACAAACTTATCGAGTTACTGGGGTCTGGCGTTCACCGCCCCTAGACGAGATATGCGACATATCAGACGAAGAAACCGGACTGTACGGTAGTGTTACTGATTGGATTCGCAGGAGTACGAACATGTTTGCTTGTTGATCTTCTGATCGCTCAATACCCGGGTGGCCGTTACGTTTAGTAGACCGCTTGCGGCTTGTGGGTGTTTGATATGATCATCACCTGCTGCCGGCGTATTGACGAGTCTTTAGAGTCTTACACAGAGATTTCCTGGCTCAAGCGAAACGGAGTAGGAGCACTGTCACGCCCCGCTTCCCAGTGTACGGCGAAGTGGACGCGACGAGGTCCGCTACGTATGTACTCAGAAGTACATACGCTAAGCGTAGCTAAGCAATATAAAATATTACACAAGAGACAAGAGTATAAAAAGAACAACAACTTTTATTTATTAACATTCTTTGTACAATACATGAAAAGGAAATACAACTGAAATAAAGATGCCTAAACAGTGGCATAACAGGGAATGAAAAGTACTGAAAAGAAAAGTGTACAATGAAACTAACGTGCTGGATCTTCGGCAAACTGCTCCAACTCTTCTACAGATGGCTCGATCTCCGCCGGGCCCAAACCATCTGACGACATTCAAAGAAGAAAGAAATAGAATGTCGTCAGCGAACAGGTCGCTCGGTAAGTCCTAAAGATAAGGTGAAATAGACAGACAGTAAGAAAGAGAGAGAGAGAGAGCTTTTACTTTTGTATTATAATATTATAATATTGTATTAACGTTGTTGTTTTTAGCCTGGTACAGAAGATGCCAGTGTATACGAGGGGAGTCCCACTTACACCGGGGACCTTGGTAATCTGTAGTACAAGGCTCCGTCGATAATACCACGGAACAACGGCATGGATGTAATTACGTCTTAAGTGACCAGCTCGCGCCACCTTTAACATATTCCGTACCAGTCTACCCCTTAAACCCCGTAGTGTTATAATTGTATTGTAGTATTGTATTGTATAAGTTGGATGACTGATCAAAACCATGATATCAGTAAACATGTTGTAACTGCATAATCAGGTAAATGGAATAACAGAATAATGGATGTATATTCATGGTTTGATTCAGTCAAGTTGTATAGATTGTTAATTGGATTCAGGGATTCATGTATTCGTATTGAGTTGGAATATTAAAGAATATAGAATGACTTGAATCATATTCAAGTCAGAAATAGTCAGACTCAAACCCGAGTCAGACTAAAAGAAATGGAATTTGAAGTTCTTTAATTGTTAAGGTCCTTATTGTAAATTATAAAACTTGAGGGGGTTTTATATAAAAATACTTTTGTATAGTTTTCAAGATACACCCCAAGTATTTATTATTCGTCTTTATTGTTATAATGAGTGTAAATTTTATTTGTGTTATTCTAGTGAATATATCCTAATAAAAGTATTAAATTATAATATTGATTTATTTGAAATTCGTGGTATTTTAATGTAAATTTTAATCTTGTAATTTTAGAAAAAAAAATGTGGAAACTTTATCTTATGATAAAATAGGTGTTTAAAAGATAATTATATATATATAAGAATAATTTTAAATAAATATTTTATTTTTCCAAAAATCTCATTTTTCTTAAATGTCGTATTTCAAACCTTTCGAGACCGAATGCTCCTTGCGGAGGTCTGAATCTTGCACTACTAGCCCGTGGGTGCACGATGAACCGTACTATCCCTAACGGGTTCCCCAAAGGTAGGTTGTAGCGGCGCTTTGCTTAGGTTTAACAAATACCATTCATTTAGAAAAAACGGTTTTATAAATATAAGGTATTTATTTGTAAAAGGGTATAGATTTCCGTATTTTAGTTTCTAGGGTTTCCTAAGCCAACTAGCCTATTTCTAAGGTCTAAACGACAAGTCATTAGAAGCCTCAAATCGCCTCTTCACCGTCATTTGCGGCCAGGTAAGTGCCAGGTAAGTGGGAAGGAACCACAGTAGTAGGCCTAATTAAAAACCACTAGCCTAGACACACCTGTCTAGACACCACAAAGTCAGTTTAGATAAACGATCGATGTCCATGACATATCGTGCTTTCATTATAAAAGATTTTATTTAAAATTGTGTACAACTTAAAGCTTTCAAGAAAGGTTTATAAAGATAATGGTATTTTAGTGAAAAGTCCTGTATTTTCGTATTCTATGTTTTGACGTTTATCAATTAGGGTTATATTTGTGTGTGTATAGAGGTAGGTCATTATCTCGTGACTTATTTTAAGTTTTAATGCAGTTTTAGAGGTTAAATATGATATATTAAACTTGAAGGTATTTAAGCGCAAGAATACGGTATTTGAAAACGTTATCATTTTATGTGTGAAAATTCATTCAAATTGATTTCTACAAGTTTATTGATCAAGATAAACATATTTAGGAATGAGGGAATTGATTAAACGAAGAAAAATAAACTTCATGGTATTTTTATGAAAAGAATACGGTTTTACAAGAAAGCTATCATTTCATGTGAGAAATTTTGTTTAAATTGGTTTCTATGTGATTAATAGTCATCATGAATATAGGTAGGTATTATGGATTAGGTGACAAGTGGGATTTTGTAGAAAAACCGAATCGGAAATCGGTTTGTTCCGATTTCCGTCGGGTTCCATAAATCTGTATTTTTAAGAAATAGAAAAGAGAGAAGATTGGGACTTACGGGTTTTCAAACTCTTCTAAAGAGTAAAGAGGACTAGGGGGAAAGGCCGAGGTGTGGTTTCGTCGCCGGAATTCCGTCAGGGCTTCGCCGTGAACTCGGTTTCAAAGCACACACTTCTTGGAAAACTTTTGAGAGAGTGGCTCAAGATTTTGGGGGGTGAGAGGGTAGTGTGTAGGGTTGGTATTTATAGGGTTAGGCTAGGGTTAGGGTAGATGAAAAGTTAAAAATAAAAATGTGATAAAATGTAATAAAAATGTATTAAAAGTGGAGTAATTGGGGTTTTTAAAGAGTTCTGGAAGTTGTATGAAGCTGAAATTTTTCAAGTGCATAGGGAATATGAAAAGACACAACTTTCATGTTGTGACCATCGCCGGAATCGGCCGAATCGGGGGTGAATCGGCCGTGACTCGGTCGGATCACTGAGTCGGGCGAGTCAAGGCCGAGTTGGCCGATTCCCGGCCGAGTCCGGTGGCCTAGATCTCCCTCGACGGTTCATCTACCCTCTGCAAGTGTTACATCTTTGGGTGTAGTGGGGTTTTTGTGAGATATGCACGTGTAAACTCTTGGTATTCTAAAGGTTTTAAAAAAATCAATATTAAAAATAATGTGGGGTATGAGATTCGAACTCTGATGGCTTGGTTCAGCATTGCAATGTATTACCAATGAGCTACAAGCTCTTTCTTGTAATTATTGTGGTATTTAATTACTTAAACTGATAGCAGCAAGAATAAATACTTCTAGTATACATTAAATTTAAAGTAAATTCTTGTACACTAAAAATGGAGTTATTATATTCTTGTAGCTTGTAATTAAAAACAAAATAATTACCTATATCTTGTGTTCATGCTAAAATACCCCTTTGTGGATTTTTGAAAAAATATTTGAAAAAAAAAATTTTGTATAGGAAAATTAGGGTTGTTACATTCTACCCTCCTTATAAAAATTTCATCCTCGAAATTTGTAAAAGGAAAGTGTAACAGTTTGGTGACAAAATTAAAGATTGTAAAGAAGTTTTGGTCAAAGTGGTGAGGAAGTTACCTGGGTTACCTTGGTTCACAGTTTCAGGTTCTATGGCTGCTAAGGTGAAAGCCTGTCGCCGTGGCACGTTCCTCCTAGCTGGAGGCATATTCCCCTGTACTCGAGGCATATTTCTCAGTGCCTGATGGAATTGACGATTTGGCTGAGCAGGGAATCTACGTGGAGGTGGTGCTGGGAGTGCAGGACGAGTTGCAGGAGCCTGGATAGCTGGCTGCTGCGGGTAGTTGGCGGGTGTGTGTGCTGAGTTGCGTCTATAAGGACAGTTTCCAATTCCGTGATTGGACGCGCCGCAAACCAAACATAGGCCTTTAGCGCGCCTACAGTCCTTCCACAAGTGACCTTCCTTCTTGCAATAAAAGCAAAAATCGGGTCTTGACCGATCCTTAACTTCTTCCAGTCTTCTGAGTTCAACAGCTGGCCTTGAAGAGGCCCCTCCTGCCATTTGAGTGGCAGGACGTTTCACTCCTGCAGACTGAGGTCTGTCCCTTGCCTTTATCACTGCTTCATAGCTGCGGGCAGCTTCCAGAGCATCTTCATGAGTCGGAAATTTTCCTGTGGCTAGGGCAGCCTGAATCTCCGTGTCCATTCCTTGTTGAAAGCGACGGGCTCTGATATCGTCCGTCGGTATCAAGTGTGCTGCGAATCGGTTTAACATGGTGAATTCAGCGTCGTATTCATCTACTGATTTGTCCCACATCGATCCTTGTTGTAGATGAATGAACTGCTGCTCCATTGCAAACCTGGCAGTCGCTGGAAAGTATTTCGCGTCGAACTTCTCGCGAAAAGTCTTCCATTCAATAGGCTGCGCAAGACGGTTTTCTTCCGCCTTCCACCAGTTGCGAGCGTTGTCCGTGAGTTGTAGTTTCGCTACACGGACCCAAGCGACGTCTGGCACTTGTGCTGCGGCCAGATCATCCTCGATACTTTGAGCCCATTCCTTAGCTTCCAGTGGGCTCCCCTTTCCTGAGAACTGCTTCGGATGTAAAGCCCTGAATTGCTTCACTCCCGGAGCATCAGTCTCAGGACGGTTCAGAAGTTGTTGCTGTCCCTCGAGAAGGCTGCGGATCGCCTCAAATAGCATTGTTTGCTCAGTGGGTGGTGCAGGAACAGCCGGTGTGAGAGGTAGTGCTGGAGGAGTGTTGTTGACGTTGGTGCTGGTGTTGTTCGGGGAATCCATAACCTTGAAGAAAAATTTGGGTTAGGACAGATTCAAATACATGATAAGATTCAAGGAATAGAAATTTGCAAGATTCAAGGAATATGAATTGTAAAGAATGTTTTAAGTTGCTGGTTCTTGTGTTATATTGCTTAGGTTGTTCACGCAGACCAGAACTGCATGACAGGGATTTATACAGCTCTGACCTGCATAGGCCACCAACAAAACCTCACATATGTGATATGTGCGAGACCGAGATTGATACTGATACCGTATTGTATTTCTCGCGATGTGTGACATGATTGGTTATATGTGATATAGCCGGATTATCGGATCAAGTGTTGATTCGATAAGATGTTACATTTGATATTAGTCGGTTATATGTGATATAGCCGGATTATTAAATCAAGTGTTGATATAATAATTTAATGTATAATTATATATTTGATATATTACATTACATTAACAAATATTAGCTAACTTAAGATTTCTTTTCTCATTTTGGATACATTGATATATATGTGATATATGTTAAATGTATCATGCTAGATTACAAATGCAACTAGGGTTAATGAGGGTTAAACCATGCTAGGGTTAAGATTAGGGTTTATATTTATCATTAAGTAATTCAAATATTGTGGATATTTGTCATGGTTGATATTTGTTGAAAGCTTGTAGAAGCTTGTAAGCATCTTTGACTTTGTCCACTCTCTTTGTCTAGCTTAAGATATTTTTTGACCTAATCTTTAACCCTAGCTCATGGTTAACTTTCTACAAGGGTTAAGCATGACATGCTTAACCCTTGGTTACATTTCTAACCTCAACAATAATTCATCACAACTTCACTTGTTCTTGTTCTTCTTCTTGACAAAAGCTCTTTCTAGCTTTTTGATTTATGATGAAAACTTGTGAGAATATGAAATCTAAAGTGAAAAAAATTTCTACTTCATCATTCTCTACTACTTTCCATTTAGTATAGGGTGTTTGCTTCACTAATTCCATGATTAGTGAAGAGATAGCTTGGGTTAGTATCTCCTCGACGTAGATCGTCTTCGGCCTCGAAGACTTCGAAGCAAGTATGTTCGTTTCTTCAAGGAAGCCTCTCTAGAGTCCGAGACTTCATGATCGCAGTAAAGGGACTACTACACGGAGCTAATGAAATGAAGGACCGGTCTACAAAGGTTGTATTCCTTGTTCGCTTTTAGTTACAAAGTGTTTGTATATTAATCCGTCGGATTTCTAGTTAACGATTCTTAGTTAGGGTTAGCTAGAACGACAAATTTTTGAATTTGGTATGGACGATGCCTCCCGAAACCTTGCTGCCGTGCTAGGCAACCCTACATGTACATAATCAGCGGAACCAATTAGTTATTGCATTGTCGACGTCTATGAGGCATATATAAGTGTAAGTATAACTGGTATGGGACGGTTATGGAAGTACTTATATTAGTGTCATAGGTAAGACATCGAGCACTGTCCATTTATCTTGGATATCAATTGAGACATGCTTGATGGAGATCCTGTCTCCAGTTCTCGCGTAGACTTGTCATGGAGCAACTAGTATTTGGATTCATAGTCGGTGTTTGATGTAGGCCGCGGGGCGTGGGGTAGTTTGAGTGTGAGTTCGATCAACGGAATCTCAGGAGTCCAACTGCCGGCATATGTAGTGATTTCGGGAGTCGTATGGATGGTGTTTCTGATTATTAGCAAGCGTGATTCGGGCTCGTGTTCCCTTACCCCTGGGGCCTATCCTTAGGTTTGGGATACTCCAGTGGTTGTTGACGCTTATACTTGGATTGACGATAGGCTTAGTGACTTGGACATTGAGACTTAGAGACTGATTGCTTTAGTGACATGGACATTGCATTGATTACTGATCTGATACACTTGCTTATTCGTTACATGTACCGGTTATTTCATGCTCGCGTCATTGCTCTATACTTATTGCTTTATGTTTATCATCATTGCACATTATATATACATATTGCTATTGTGTCGCTCTGACGACCTGAGTATGCAGGCTCAGAGTGTGAAGTGGATTTAGCTCGGATCAGGACCTGCCTTACCTCGAGAATATTGCGGACATCTAGATCAGCGATGCCTGCGCTACCTTCCCCTTTGACTCTATCTGGTTAGTTTTATATCTGTTTTGATAGAATTAGTGACTGCATTTCTCATTACTTGTGCTATGGTTACTGATTACCACGTAATGCTAGAAGCCAAAGTGTGACTACGGCAGGACATTTTCTTGACCGTAGGAGTATGGTTGGCCTTGTCACCCCTTATATTCCGTATTTTGGGAAGCGGGGCATGACAGAGACTTTTTCGAGTTGGCTTGTCACACTGTTGAACTCGTTCAGATGCTCTGTCACTGAACCGTGTTTTGGCATCTTCATGTTGAAAAGCTTCGATGTTGAAGGATTCTCATATAATTTTGCCAATGTCATCATTAGCCCCATGGTCGTTTTCTCCTTCGAAATATTAAAAGCTACTGACGGAGTCAACGATAACCTAATCGTTTCCTGGGCTTTCATATCCAGTAAATTTCATGCATCACCGGACATCTTCTTGGACTTGTCGTCCAACAACGGAAGATACAAATCTTTCTGATATAGGCAGCCCTCCATCTGCATACGCCACCAACCATGGTTATAACCATTGAATTTTTCGATTATGATATTATCCTCCGCCATCTCTCGTTTACTGCCAAACTCAATATTTTTCTCGGATCTGAACCAACACCTTCGAAAATACGATCTAAGAAGACGGGGAGCGGACACAAGCGTCGTCACCCACCGTAAATTTAAACTTTAGAATCGATGATCTTTCAGTTCCCTAAGCTCTGATACCAGTTGTTGGTAAAGAATAACGGTCGGGAAAAGATAACACTATGCGGAACTATGCTATAGCCAATCCATGCAAACTACACAATAACAACGAAAGATAAAACAATAAACAAATGCGAGAACAAGAGAATCAAACCAGATAGACAAGGAATTTGTTAACGAGATTTACCCACCGTATGGCTAGTCCCCGGCAGAGCAGAATCTGCAAACTTCTACTAGATTTTTGAATCAAGTTTACAATAAGAGCAACCCTAGGAGATTTCTCTTAAATCTCTCTATTCTCTTAGCCGTCACCCTCTCTCTATACAATAGATTTAATAGCCTTGAAATTTCATCATATGAGTGACCTTTTATATAGCCTAACCCTAATCCTATACAAATTAGAATTTAAACAGAAGAATATGATTAATATTCAGTTCACACAGAAAACCCACATGCAGACGTCTGACGAAGACTTTGTCTGTGAAATTTGGCCAGACGTATGTCGCCTTATCTTCAGATGGCATCACTCTGCTCTTTTGGTTTCATGCTCGTGCATGCCAGACGTTTGAACCTCCTTGTTCAGACGTCCGGAGAAAAAAACTCCACAATACTGACAAAAGCAAGTGTGATTGAAATTGCAGGAATTTCTCATGGTGGCTATTTTTCATTGATTCATGTGATCCATGTCTATGCATAAAAAGATGAAAAGACAGAGATAAAGGATTAGTGTAGCTATCATGTGTCCTGCCACGACTCCTGCATTGGCCTGGTATTCTCCGCGTCCTCAAATCATGTTTATGTCATTTAATTTCTTTTGACTTGTTGGTTAAAGTATAACTGATGGCATTTCACATACAAACCTGGCAAGTTTCTATATGAATCGTATCAAATTCACAAAAAAAACCCAAAAAACTAACATGTTGAAATGTTATTCTAAACTAGAAGTTTTATCATCATTAAATAACCCGGTAGTATTTTGTCGATTTCAAACCCAATGGGTGGTATATAAAAATAAACTTACGAATAAAAATATGCAAGCAGCCAACTCCGTGGTGCTCTAGCATGAAGAGAACTTTATTTTGAAGCCAGCAATAACTACTTATTTGAATACAATAGGCTAATTTTTAAATACAAAGAGATACATAATACATATTTGGCAAACTATATAACAAAGGCACAACCATACCCTCATACCAAGCTCGCTGCTAACTACCTTCCATAAAACTTTCAATCCAAATTGGGAGGCACCGGTTCGATCCCCAAAGGAGCCGTGTCCCAAAAAGACTTAAAAGCGGAATTCTATCAAGCTCCCTTGAAAATTCTGGGGCATGCCGTTGTTAGGAGTATTTGTTATTTTGGGCAATTTTTACTGAGTCGGTAGCTGATCAATATAAAACTTTTCTAACTAGATCATTTTCGTGTGGTCTGGGTTTTGGTTATTTGAACAGCTTCATCGTTAAGTTGGAGTCTTGGGTCCCGAGATTCTCTTTTTTTCTTGGACGTCCTGCAACAATCCCATTTGTCCCCTGCAAATTCCAATTCATAGGAAAAACATAGTGTTAAATAGAAATTAGATATATAGCGGACTGATATGATTGATTACTGAATTAATCTGATGGTCTTAATACGTGTGTTATGTTGTCTTAATGGTTTTTATGATGTGCCAACGCACCTGGAATTGGCAAAGTGTTGTGGTAGAACATGAAAGGTGAAAAAAATAAAAGTGGAAATGGAAAACTAATTCGAGTTTAAACTCCGACCTTATCATGAGAAAATAAAAACAAAATAATACCTCCAAAGTCGATCTACGATATTGACATTCCCAATAAGTTCGTCGAGCAATACAGGTACATCATCTGGAGCAACGTATCCATACCTATCCAGGAAGAGAAGAGATATTCAATATGAACAAAAAAATACAGGGGAGACAACCCTGCACCTAATATCACCCTCCATTTATAATTGGACGGTAAAACGAGTTTTGTATCCAACTGTTCATTTGTAAACAGACAGTGCGATGAGGTGCAGGGGTGCTCCAGCTCCACTAAAATTAGGACCTTTTACTATTAAAAAAACCCTCATACCTCGCTAATTACTAAAAAGCCCTTCCATACTCCGTATTTACTTAAACGACCCCATACATTTAAGTTGCACTAAAAAAAACCCATCACTAGTTTTCCATCAAAGTTAACATCCCGTTAGAAAAATAGAGCTGGAACTTGTGTTTGCGTTGTTCTCTTCTAGGTATTTATTAGATAGGGTTGTATCTTCTAAAAAGAACTCACATACTCGCTTAATTGAAGATTGGGATTTAACGCGGCTAAAAAATCGCTTTATCGAAACTTGCAATTGAAAGGACAACTGTTGACCTATGAATCTCATTCGCTTTAATTTTAATTATTTTACAAAAACCATATTTCAAAAATAATATATGTTACTAACCATACCCGATAAATTAAAGTGCTACAACAATAGAATTATTCAAGTAAGAGAACAATCAACACTTCAAATGGCATCAAAGGAAATATTGAAAAAATCGCACAACGGAGCATTCAAGGCTTTTATTTTCTTTGAGTTTAGAGCCGATCTCATTGGTTAGAATCTCTTTTCCAATCCATATTTTCTATACCTTTTAATTAGAGTTTTCAAAAACCAACAAAATCCTTTATAAATTTTTTAGACATCCAAAGGGTCATCTGATGTCCCCCAGACGTCAGTCATGAAATTTTCAAATAGAGGGTATGAAGATACTTTTTAGTAATTAGTGAAGTATGAGGAGATTTTTTAGTAAAAAGCCCTTAAAATTATTAATGGAGGCACCCTGAACCCAGGAATACGTAACAAACTGAAAAGATACTGAAAACAACGGAAATAAGGTATACATTACTGCTTACCAATGCCCATGCACTTGCCCACTCTTATTTTGACTAAAATGATCACATTTCCTGCATATTTCTGAACCCCCAGCATGTGGAAATGATTTGACACATGCTTTACCTTAAAGCCGACGTAAACCGATCTCTTCTTCAAAACTCTTAATGAGAATGGGCCCGCAGACACCACGTCTGTGGTCTCTGCTTCCATGGGAACATACGAAAACATATGATCCCATTATTGTCTCGGCAGATCCAGCTGGCCACTCTTTATCTTTCACAAGCACTTCTTCAACGAAATCATTAAGATCAAAGTGTATCACTTGCCTGTGAGCTTTAAAAAAAATCGATAGTGCAAAATATCAAGCGGTTACTTTTTTTTGTCCGCATTGTTGAGAATGGTTAATCTAACCTGTATCTTATCATGTCTGGGAAAATCAATACATCTCCATGCGAGGAAGGGCAAGACTCATCCTCTTCTTTACATATCGTTAACTTCGTCTGTAAATAAACCACAACATTTGAGATATCAAGTTGATCTTTGTTGAATGTTTTTTGTCACCTATTGAGATAGGATGCACTTGCTTGTCAGGCGTGTACACATTCTCTCTATTTAGGATAGGCAGAGGTTTACTGATTGTGGAGATTCTAATTTTTGGCAGTCACAGACAAAACTGACGTTAATTACCCCTCGCTTCGAGGCGAAAGAACCTCCGATTAACAGGTCATGTAGATCATGTGAACTCATTCTGTTGATGTGTGCTTTGCGTTTGAAAACGATTTTAGGCATCTTTCAACATATCGGGGGCCATCACACGGGATCCCGCTACCCGGTCAGTGGACTGAGAGTCAAGGGAGATGGCAGCCCCTTGTAGGGCTTGGAAGAGCATCCTGAAACAAGAATTTATTTAAGGGAGATGGTTTGAGTGTCTTAGAGGGCTCCGAGAAAGAGAGAAAAAGATAAGTGACCTCCCGAGTTCGGGGGGCCTTCCTGAAGGCGGCAGACCCCTTTAAGGGGGTCCCAAAAGCAGAGGGACCCTTTTAGGGGGTCCCGAAAGTGGGGGACCCTTTGAAGAGGGTCCCGAGAGCGGGAAGGACCCCTTTGAAGGAGTCCCAAAAAAGGAGGGTCCCGATGGTGGGAACCCTTTGGAGGGACGTCCCGATGGAAGGAACCCCTTGAAGGGGGTTCCAATGCAGGGATCCCTTGAGGGGGATCATGAAAGAGGGAACCCTTTGAGGAGGTTCCGCGGCAGGGATCCCTTGAAGGGGATTTCGAAGCAGGGAACCCCTTTAAGGATTTCCGACGCAGAAAACCGTTTTTGGGGTTCCGATGGTGAGCACACCCGTGTTCAAGCTTTCAATGAGGAAAACATTGGTTGGGACCCATATTCTCATGAATCTCGCGGGAGATCCGGCGGCAAAGAGTTTTTGTGAGGCGAAAACTTTAAGTTTTTATTCCAAATATATGTTTTTATAAGCTTGAGAGGTGAAACCGTTCATCCATAGTGCTTACTTGGGGTGAAAGCCCACTTCTCTTTTCTTAGTTTTGATAGTCTCTTATTTTGGTGTTGGATTAGTTTTATTTGAGTCTTTATAGAAGAAAAGAACTCTCTTATGAGTTTTCTAAAGGAAAAAGGTGAGGAAATAGCATTGCCTTTTTCTTGATGGAGGCTCAAAACCCAAACAAATTTGTGGAAGGAGAAAAACTTCTTCATTTCATTATTTTGGTTTAAATACTCTTACATGTTTTGCATTTGAGCGACTAAAATCAGTTGGTCCAACCGAGGTCCCTCTGGTTGTGTTTTTTCTTTTGATTTTGCACGGCGAGTGGAGCTTGGTATACCCTTGATGAGAATGTGTTATGCTTTTGATTCTAAGGCTTAGACATTTCTCTTCGACGAATTCTTTGAATTGTCGTTTTCCTCATCTTCACGGTCATAGCATTCTTCTGCACCGACCATAGAGGTTCAAAAGAATTGTTGATTTTTACGGCAAACTTGGTTGTTGTCGCGAGGTAACCCTGTTCTTAGAACCTTACGAAATCCAAATGAGCAGAAGCCCTTACCCTTTTGTTAGCTCTATACCTGAACCGTTTCTGCCTCGGCTTTTCGGTTTTGAAAGTTGGGCAAGCATCTGCTTTCTTGAAGCACGCCGTGAGCTGACCGACAGGGAGTCTGGAACAGACGCTTGAGCACGCAGTTGTCATGAGCCTCACTTGGGCTTGCTCAAGATGTCTTGTTGCCCCATTTGGGTTAACAGTTTTGCCCCCAAACGGAGCGACTGATAGACGGTCGAACAAAGGCTTGCGACTTGGCTAAGGTGTCTTTGTGATCATGGCATTCGGTCTTTTCCCCCTTGAGGTCAGTTTGTCTGTTTGGTGCGCTGGAGCCTCCGCAGTAGGAGCGTTGATGGCTGAAAGAAATGTGATGGACCCAAACTGAAGTGGTTGTTCCGTCCACTGCTGCATGAGCTCTGATGGAAGAGTCGCCTTGGCAGTTGCTTTGAGCGTGTATGTGACGGGGCCGCATCCAAAACTGAGCTGGTTTTCAAAGACATCGCTATTGATGGCCGTTAAGACTTGTTTGTTGTTGATCTGCATGAAAGAACATACTTCGGTACGGACAACGTATGTTTTTACCGAGTTCGCTTGATCATTTGACCCGAGAGATGGGAGGAGAGATATGTCCCACCGGGTGTGCCAGAATCTGTAGAGTGCTTTTTGTCACCCTATTGAGATAAGATACACTCACTTGTCAGGTATACATAGATTCCGCCTGTCTAAGATAGGCAAAGATTTATTGATTGTGAGAATTCTAATCTCCAGAAACCGCGGGCAAAGCTGTCGTTAATTACCCCTTGCTTTGAGCCGAGGGAACCTCCGATTAAAAGGCTATTCGGATCATGCAAACTTATTTCGTTGATATGTGCTTTGCGTTTGAAAACGGTTTTAGGTCTCTTTCAACATATCGGGGGCCATTTGTCACGACCCGAAAAAGCACGTGACTGGCCCTTAAACCATATGAAGTCTATAGGACCCCATCTGATCCAAGTAAGCCAAAAGCCCAGCAATCTAAAACCATTTAAAGAGTAAATAAGGAAAACTGTTTTTGAAAAGTAAGGAAATCATGTTTGAAAATCAAGTTTTTAAATAACTAAGCCGAATATGAATTTTTAAAATGTGTAATTTTTTCCTGAAAATTTCGGCAGAATTTCCTTTGTAAAAACTGGCCCCGAACGGGGTACAACAAGAATAATATATATGACGTGATAAAAGGCATCCCCAAGCGGGAGCTAGCTCTTCGTCAATCGACGGTCACAACCACGCAAGCAATAATAATATACAACGCCAAGGGGCGAGGATCAAAACTGAAAAGAAACTCAAAAACAGCCAGAAAACCGCAATACTACAAGCGCGACTCTAAGGTCGAAATAATACAACACTGATTTCTAAGTCTGAACAAACTACAAGTTTTGGTTGATGGACAATTCTAGGTACAATAAATAATACATGAACAAGGGCGGTTCTGATACAAAAGAACCCACCTATCCAAGCAAGTCACCCATAAGGAAGCAGTGTGCCAGAAATGCCGCTATGGAATCTGTACGGCAAACCTGCAAGAACTGGGGCACAACGGGGGTGAGTTGCCAACTCGTGAATAGAAAGATATCTACAAGCAGAAATCAAATGCATGACCCATCCTAGGTCAAAACGATCAGATATACATAAACCTCAATATGAATAAAGCTGAAGCATGCTAAACTGGCAATGTAATCTCTATACATGAGTGTAGTGCCAAGTGCTCGTGCTAGTGCCTCAGGTAATCGCATGTCATGAATATGAGGTATAACCAATGTAATCAAATCTGCACACTCGTGGATCCCGTCCACTCGTCACCCACTGACAATAACCACCATGCATGTAAATATCATGAATCATGTGCATGGGAAATAATATGAGGATATAACCACCCGTGTCCCTCGCGACACATCAAAATCATGGAACCAGGGTGCCCAGCATCGACACCCGAAAACATCATGAAAACTGTGCCCAGCATCGGCACGTAAATCCTCATATATCGGGCTCCGTCAGTCCGGATCGGCCCGCGGGCTCTGTCTGCGGTATCGGCCCTCGGCCCCGGCAGTATGCCCAAAACATCTATCAACTCTGGTCGGTATCCTCCGGATAACCGTCAGGTCCAACCAATCACCGGTAGGTACTCGCCCGCCTCCAGGCTCAATCGGCAAAGCTCATCGATCATCTTGCCGAGGGGAACCATACCGGGTCCACCATGTACCCGCAATCGGCTCATCCACGCCTCGATTCGGGTTACACATGTCGCTCTCAGCACCGAGAAAACACATGGTGGACGCACTGAAATATCATATCAAGGGTAACCGGGTTTTTAAAGAAATGACATATTCTCTTTTGAAATACCCTCGGTTCCCAAATCCAGAAATATCATAGAAACAACATATCTCAATGCGTACAGTCAAAGCATGATGTATGCGGCATGTAACAGTAATGCAAGCATATCAGTAAGTCATGCAACATGGAATAATAATGTGCACATGTCGAGGGAGACCGCTCTTTTAAAAGGAATCTGTTTTTAAAGAGTATCTTGCGGTTCCCAAATCCCCAATCAAACTAGAATCATCTATATATGTGTACAGGTATAAGTGTACAATATGCCATGCCAGAATCATATCATGAATGCAATAGTACTATAGTGTAGTGACATGGCAATTATCGATGATGAGTGTGTGAGCCGGCAACAAGTGTACGTGGAACATATGCATCATCGATAATGGTGCTGGTGTCCTAGCAGCATGACTGAAATATAACCACAGTACAAGCGATGCAATGCAAATAGCATGAATATGCGGAATCGAATAATCAACGCAAAAGTAAAGAATCTACACCAATCTGTACAAGTCATGCAGGGGTGCCATTTGAAATAAGACGAATCAGGGCTTTTGGAAAAACAAGGGCTACGGTGTTTTAAGAAAAGATACATCATTTGAAAATATCCGTATGACCCTTCTGCCTATCTTTAAAATATCCCCGATTCGTTAGTTTGAAATAGGTATGACTCGGTCCAGTCTAATGTCTACTAAGTAATCTAGACAGGAGGGGTAAGAAACCACCTAATCTGAGTCAAAATATATAGATATGATAGTCGGTGATCCCGCCTCAATAACATATCGTAAGATATCCTCGAGTCATGAGTGCGGATCTATCATCAATATCGGCTCGTACGGTAGATCGTCGTACGGCATCCCAATAGCTGGGTAGGGGTCAATATCACAATACCTCATCACATATCAGGTATCACTATCATCAGATCGCATAATCTGGGGTACTACTCTAAGTCTAGTACAAATCGATACCATCTATTAAAATATGAATGCGGGTAAAGCACATGTCCAAAGGCCCGCTAAAACTATCATATCGCACCTCGAAGACAAGCTATGTCACATCGCCGATCTCACGGCCTCACATCAAGTATCATCTCAAACCACGTATCATCCTCCAATCCCGTATATAAACACAGTCTCATACCCATGTGTAGATATACGCACCATCATATGCACTCTAATAAATGAAAGAATGAATGCAAGTATGTGTGTAAATGTATGTGTGAGTGCAACTACTACTCTAGGATTCGCACTATACTAAACCAATATATTCTTATCATCAAAATATCATTATTACCATCAATAACCCTAAACAACACATAATAAATATTCGTGTGTATACGTATTCGTATACATCACCACGGACTGCGGGGGTGCTATACGCCATCCACCCGACTTCTCCTCGTAGATATAAATCTACTCACCTTGCTTCTCGTGTGCCAAAGCCGATGTCGCTATCTTCACCTCCTTTGCCTCAACATCACGCGGGGTACCTACAAGTATATCACAATGCTAAAGCACATGAAAATCACATCGGAAACCAAAATAGCACACGCTACCCGCATAGGTAAAAACCCATCGACTCGCATGTAAACACAATCAAAATCCACTTGTCGTTGACGTCCAAACGCCACCCGACAGGAATGAATCACCAAATACCAAAATCCATGCTAAAACAAGTCCCAAATTATACACCAACATAGGAAAATCAACCCAGATTTCACCCTAGATGGAATCAGTCAAAACTAGACATACTCAGGGTCAAAACTAGAGGAAATGGGGGCATGCACAGAAAACGAGGCAATTCCTTAAAATACCTTATTTTAGAATTTTCCATAATTTTTCCCCATTTATCTGTATTTAATTATACCAGAATATTAAAATATTCATTAAAATAATATTAAATTATAAAATTTCCCAAAAATCATATTTTATTATTTTGAAGACGTTACAATCTACCCCCCTTAAAAAAATTCGGCCCCCGAATTTAAATTTAAACCCCCAAATACTAAAATATTTCAATACAAATTCCAAGTCATCGGGCTCCGAAATCATCTATACATAAAACATCATAGCGCAATGCATGCGCATGAGTACTGAGCAGATAACTCAAAAGCAACACTCCATCAAGCATCCGCAATCATCGGAGTCATGGTAACGACACAATGTCAAATCCAATACAAAATCAATATGATATAGACCAAGACTATACATGTAGACACCCAATCTATACATGTAATTAGCTGATGCAACTATATGCCAAATCTTTTTAAGTCGCTGTGCGATGCGCGTAACACTGCACAGTGGCGGACGTTTCTCATAAGAAAATAACTATATATGTGTATATATATCCTTTGTTTAATAAGCACGTTCCACCATTTTGAAAATAATCAGAAGAGTTTCCTTATTTTTAAAACGTTTTGTGTCATATCGGACACGTAGGTATATACTGAGACTATAGCTCGCTTTTCGGAAATCCCTTCGATAACTATCGATGCATGCAAAATATATCCAGACACTGTCCACTGACTAGTCCTGCTCAGTATGAAAGCAAATATCCAATATCATAAAAATGTACTGCTCCAAAAGGAATAAATCTCAAAAATGCACATAACACCACCCTGTGCGTCTGGTGCGCACGGAAATCAAAATCCATATATGTGCTAAACAGGTGCACAAAACAACATCTAGGTGCAACGGGTGTGCACGAAGCATCTGTCATAGGCAACATGTGTGCCTGACAGCCAAAACAGGTGCATCTGACATGCACGAAGAATCTCAATTTAGTGCATCTGGTGTGCCCCAAAATCGTATCTCAAAACATGCGCCCAACATGCGCGAAAATCCAAATCGGTGCATCCATCATACACAAATGAAAATCTAGACCCTGCGCACTCAATATGCACGGAATCACAAAATCCAATAGCAACGTCGAATATGCGTAAGTCCAGTCAAAAGCACGGAGTGCAAGAATCCACATCAATATCACAATCAAAATCGATATACCGAAAGGCATCAAATCGAAGTCAGGTGCAATCGTAATGCACAAAATATAAATCCGGTGCAACAAAGGCACGAAATATAAATCTGATGCGATAAACGCAAGAAACATAAAACTGGTGCGACAAACGCACTAAGTATAGAACTGGTGCATCCCATGCATAAATACCAGCAATAACTCAAATGCGTAAGCAGCAACACTAAGTGTACCCAGATATAAAGAAAATCATAAACGTGCGCAACTGCGTGCACAAAACACACATCAATGCACTACAAGCACATATAAGCTATACCGAGTGCAAAAATCAAATTGTGTGCGTAACATATGCACAACATCAAATCAACTGTATGAAATCCATAAAGTCATAAGCAGGTGCAGCCAAGGCACGAAACGATATACAACGCGGCTCAATCAAAATCAAGTGTACCGCGATGGAAAACTCACAACCGCGTGCATCAGCGTGCACAAATCAAAACACTAAGAGTACATGAAACTATGCTGGAAGCGTAAATCAAATCACCGGCATAAAATAGGCATGAAATCACAATCAATACCTCAAGAGTAAGAACTCTGCACAAAATATGAATACCCAGTAAGTGCAACCATGGTGCACAAAATCAAATATCATGGAACTCAGTCATCAAGACTAAATCATGCAAATAGATCGCCAAAATACTGAAATCCCAAAGTGACGGATACGTGATAGTCAAATCACAAAATCACAAATCATAATTACCGTCGTCGGTATACCCTCCTTCAGGGTCGAGAAGGTACCGGCACATCCGATGCTAGCGGCGCAAGATATCTACTTGCCTCTTGCTCGCGGCTGGCGTCCTCTGCCTCTGGTTCCTGATCTTTCCTGTAGATTACCAACTCGCAATCCATCGGCTCATCGGCCCGGTCAGGTGTGCTGACAGGAACGATTCCGTTCTTGCACTTCCCTGGTTATCTCTCGGTCAATCCTCACGACCGCTCGTAAAGCAGCACATCTCTGGCGCCGACCTCGGGTCCTCTGAATGCATATCACACATCCGATCCTGGGTGCAACTCTTATTGCAGCAGTGTACTGGAAGGAATCCTACTCAAGGTCTCTTCTGATCTTGCCTAAGCCAAACTGTAAGGAGGCTGGTACTCTGGCGTAATCTTTTCTCGCTCTCTGGACCTCTGCGTCCTTAGTACAACATCTCCTCGGAAGCTGGTCGTATCTCTGCGCCTCTGTATGCATGTCCGGCCTTTAATCTTAACGGGGTGTAGTAACAGCTCGTCTGCCTCTCGCACGAACTTCTTGTCCCGCTTGTCTGTATCATCGACCATTCGACGTCGCGTCTTTATCTGCACACTGCAATGTCCTCGGCTACGGTCCACCCGAAGTCTCTAACACGGACTCGAAATCACGAACTCAGTATCTTCATCACTCAGTAGAAGATATCTAGCCGAACACGTCCTCAGCGTGCATATCGCATCTCTGATGTCAGCGGAGTGGAACGTCATCTCGTCGAAATCTCGTGCAAACTCTTTACTCCACCTTGCTCCACTATCGACTGATTCGGACTCATCTCATCATGGCTACACAGACTGCGCTCCGACGGCTATGCTCGTATCTGGAGTCTCCCAAGCAGTGTCCCATCACATGATATCCGAATGACGTCGAATCATCCGATCGACTCGTCAGAACCTCACAATCCCCCAAGAGCTCAACATCTCGGGTACAGTTTAATAGTATCGAGTACATGCCACAGCGTCGGTGGTCCAGCCGTAGAAGGGCAAACCCAAGCCTCACTAATGGCGCCGAGGAACTGCCGCAAACCCTAAGGTACAAAGGCTTTCACACGGTCATTCAGTCGAGTTAGGGTTTCATTCTTCTAGAGGGTCCATAGAATCACCTGCATGTCTTTCCGTATACTTTAAACTTGGAAAATAGGTTCCTGACATTCGATCGTCTCAATCGACTCTCAACGAATCTGCGTGAAGTCGCCTCTAGCTGGAATCAATCTACCTGATGACCTCGCATCGGGGTAAGCGAACGAACCACATGTCCTAGTCATTAATCCTCGGTGACTAGCGACTCACTATCACATCTCTAAGAATATGCTCATGCTGCAGTAGCTCCAATCATCTGGGCGATATCTCATCACTCGCAGCAACAACTGGCTCATTCGTCGGTACGCTAAGCAGCGCCTCAACCATCATGAATAAGCGATACATCAACGGTCATCACATCCTGGCTGGCCTCTATCAGTGGCTCAATCCTCTGGTACCGTCCGGTACATCCTAGAAATCTCACAGCAGCGATCTGTCAAACGCCCATAGTGCGGAAACACAAAATACGAAGCCTCAATGCAACCGTATTCCTTGGGAATCACGCCCTGGTCAGTCCTCGTCCACGACGAGCTCATGCTGACAACTCGAGCCGTAGCTCACTCTGCCCGTGCAATCGCGGCAGCAAAACCATAACCAGTATCGATGAAGATAGATCATAGGAAGGAATATAATACAGTGCAAGGAAATGTACAACCTAAGGTTTCTTAAGCGGAGTGGCGTGTCGTAAGTATGCCGCGGAACATACCCACGGTACGTCACTCTACTTTAGTCACCTATTCCATCAACCAAGGGTCATCCTACACGACGAAAGTTCGGGTCTAATACCCCCTCGACCAAGTCTAAGTTCCGTAAGGTCAAGCCTAAGTTCCTTATATAGATAACGCCCTAGGCTCCACATAGTCAAACTTAGACTCGAACCAAGGTCAACCTAGCGCTCTGATACCAACTTTGTCACGACCCGAAAAAGCACGTGACTGGCCCTTGAACCGTATGAAGTCTATAGGACCCCATCTGATCCAAGTAAGCCAAAAGCCCAGCAATCTAAAACCATTTAAAGAGTAAATAAGGAAAACTGTTTTTGAAAAGTAAGGAAATCATGTTTGAAAATCAAGTTTTTAAATAACTAAGCCGAATATGAATTTTTAAAATGTGTAATTTTTTCCTGAAAATTTCGGCAGAGTTTCCTCTGTAAAAACTGGCCCCGAACGGGGTACAACAAGAATAATATATATGACGTGATAAAAGGCATCCCCAAGCGGGAGCTAGCTCTTCGTCAATCGACGGTCACAACAACGCAAGCAATAATAATATACAACGCCAAGGGGCGAGGATCAAAACTGAAAAGAAACTCAAAAACAGCCAGAAAACCGCAATACTACAAGCGCGATTCTAAGGTCGAAATAATACAACACTGATTTCTAAGTCTGAACAAACTACAAGTTTTGGTTGATGGACAATTCTAGGTACAATAAATAATACATGAATAAGGGCGGTTTTGATACAAAAGAACCCACCTATCCAAGCAAGTCACCCATAAGGAAGCAGTGTGCCAGAAATGCCGCTATGGAATCTGTACGGCAAACCTGCAAGAACTGGGGCACAACGGGGGTGAGTTGCCAACTCGTGAATAGAAAGATATCTACAAGCAGAAATCAAATGCATGACCCATCCTAGGTCAAAACGATCAGATATACATAAACCTCAATATGAATAAAGCTGAAGCATGCTAAACTGGCAATGTAATCTCTATACATGAGTGTAGTGCCAAGTGCTCGTGCTAGTGCCTCAGGTAATCGCATGTCATGAATATGAGGTATAACCAATGTAATCAAATCTGCACACTCGTGGATCCCGTCCACTCGTCACCCACTGACAATAACCACCATGCATGTAAATATCATGAATCATGTGCATGGGAAATAATATGAGGATATAACCACCCGTGTCCCTCGCGACACATCAAAATCATGGAACCAGGGTGCCCAGCATCGACACCCGAAAACATCATGAAAACTGTGCCCAGCATCGGCACGTAAATCCTCATATATCGGGCTCCGTCAGTCCGGATCGGCCCGCGGGCTCTGTCTGCGGTATCGGCCCTCGGCCCCGGCAGTATGCCCAAAACATCTATCAACTCTGGTCGGTATCCTCCGGATAACCGTCAGGTCCAACCAATCACCGGTAGGTACTCGCCCGCCTCCAGGCTCAATCGGCAAAGCTCATCGATCATCTTGCCGAGGGGAACCATACCGGGTCCACCATGTACCCGCAATCGGCTCATCCACGCCTCGATTCGGGTTACACATGTCGCTCTCAGCACCGAGAAAACACATGGTGGACGCACTGAAATATCATATCAAGGGTAACCGGGTTTTTAAAGAAATGACATATTCTCTTTTGAAATACCCTCGGTTCCCAAATCCAGAAATATCATAGAAACAACATATCTCAATGCGTACAGTCAAAGCATGATGTATGCGGCATGTAACAGTAATGCAAGCATATCAGTAAGTCATGCAACATGGAATAATAATGTGCACATGTCGAGGGAGACCGCTCTTTTAAAAGGAATCTGTTTTTAAAGAGTATCTTGCGGTTCCCAAATCCCCAATCAAACTAGAATCATCTATATATGTGTACAGGTATAAGTGTACAATATGCCATGCCAGAATCATATCATGAATGCAATAGTACTATAGTGTAGTGACATGGCAATTATCGATGATGAGTGTGTGAGCCGGCAACAAGTGTACGTGGAACATATGCATCATCGATAATGGTGCTGGTGTCCTAGCAGCATGACTGAAATATAACCACAGTACAAGCGATGCAATGCAAATAGCATGAATATGCGGAATCGAATAATCAACGCAAAAGTAAAGAATCTACACCAATCTGTACAAGTCATGCAGGGGTGCCATTTGAAATAAGACAAATCAGGGCTTTTGGAAAAACAAGGGCTACGGTGTTTTAAGAAAAGATACATCATTTGAAAATATCCGTATGACCCTTCTGCCTATCTTTAAAATATCCCCGATTCGTTAGTTTGAAATAGGTATGACTCGGTCCAGTCTAATGTCTACTAAGTAATCTAGACAGAAGGGGTAAGAAACCACCTAATCTGAGTCAAAATATATAGATATGATAGTCGGTGATCCCGCCTCAATAACATATCGTAAGATATCCTCGAGTCATGAGTGCGGATCTATCATCAATATCGGCTCGTACGGTAGATCGTCGTACGGCATCCCAATAGCTGGGTAGGGGTCAATATCACAATACCTCATCACATATCAGGTATCACTATCATCAGATCGCATAATCTGGGATACTACTCTAAGTCTAGTACAAATCGATACCATCTATTAAAATATGAATGCGGGTAAAGCACATGTCCAAAGGCCCGCTAAAACTATCATATCGCACCTCGAAGACAAGCTATATCACATCGCCGATCTCACGGCCTCACATCAAGTATCATCTCAAACCACGTATCATCCTCCAATCCCGTATATAAACACATAGTCCCATACCCATGTGTAGATATACGCACCATCATATGCACTCTAATAAATGAAAGAATGAATGCAAGTATGTGTGTAAATGTATGTGTGAGTGCAACCACTACTCTAGGATTCGCACTATACTAAACCAATATATTCTTATCATCAAAATATCATTATTACCATCAATAACCCTAAACAACACATAATAAATATTCGTGTGTATACGTATTCGTATACATCACCACGGACTGCGGGGGTGCTATACGCCATCCACCCGACTTCTCCCCGTAGATATAAATCTACTCACCTTGCTTCTCGTGTGCCAAAGCCGATGTCGCTATCTTCACCTCCTTTGCCTCAACATCACGCGGGGTACCTACAAGTATATCACAATGCTAAAGCACATGAAAATCACATCGGAAACCAAAATAGCACACGCTACCCGCATAGGTAAAAACCCATCGACTCGCATGTAAACACAATCAAAATCCACTTGTCGTTGACGTCCAAACGCCACCCGACAGGAATGAATCACCAAATACCAAAATCCATGCTAAAACAAGTCCCAAATTATACACCAACATAGGAAAATCAACCCAGATTTCACCCTAGATGGAATCAGTCAAAACTAGACATACTCAGGGTCAAAACTAGAGGAAATGGGGGCATGCACAGAAAACGAGGCAATTCCTTAAAATACCTTATTTTAGAATTTTCCATAATTTTTCCCCATTTATCTGTATTTAATTATACCAGAATATTAAAATATTCATTAAAATAATATTAAATTATAAAATTTCCCAAAAATCATATTTTATTATTTTGAAGACGTTACACCATTACATAGGGATCCCGTTGCCCGGTCAGCGGGCTGGGGATCAAGAGGCTATCAGCCCCCTTGTAGGGCTCAGGACAGCGTCTCGAAACAAAATAGCTTACTACGACCGATGGGATTGATATTGTACTGCCTTGCCCGCACCAACCGGAGTGCTTTGCTAAGGAATGGAGTTAATTTATTTGAGGGAGGTAGTTTGAGTGTCTTGGAGGGCTCCGAGAACGGGAGACAAAGAGAGGTGGCCTCCCGAGTTCGGGAGGCCTTCCTGAAGGTAGGAGACCCCTTTGAGGGGGGTCCCGAAAGCAAAGGGGCGCCTTTGGGGAGGTCTTGAGAGCGGGAGAGACCCCTTTAAGGGTCTCGGTAAAGGGGTGAGAGGTTCCCCTTTGGGGGTACCGATGGTGGGACCACCTTAGAAGGGGGTATCGATGGTGGGACCTTAGAGGGGAGGGGTCCCGATGGAGGGAACCCCTTGGATGGGAGGGTCCCGATGGCGGGACGGGCCCCGATAGCAGGGATCCCTTTAGGGGATCCTGAAAGAGGGAACCCCTTTGAGAGGGTTCCCCGGAAGAGGTCCCGAAGCTGGGATCCCTTGAGAAGGATCCCGAAAGAGGGATCCCTTTTGAGGGATTTCTGACGCAGAAAACCGCTTTTGAGGGTTTTGATGGTGAACACGGGTGTACCCCGTGTTCAAGTTTTCAATGAGGAAAACATTGGTTGTGACCCATGTTCTCATGAATCTCGCGGGAGATCCGGCGGCAATGAGTTTTTGTGAGGCGAAAGTTTTGAGATTTTGCCCCAAGGTTATGTTTTTATGAGCTTGAGAGGTGAAACCAATAGGTTTCACCAAGGTCTTTCATCCATGGTGCTTGCTTGGGGTGAAAGCCCCTACTTCACTTTTCTTAATTTTGATGGAGAAAGCCAATGCTTTTCTCTTATTTTTGGTGTTAGATTAGTTTTATTTGAGCCTTTATAGAAGAAAAGAACTCTCTCATGTGAGTTTTCTAGAGAAAAAAGATGAAGAGGAAAGAGCCTTGCCTCTTTCTCGATGGAGGCTCAAAACCTTAACTAATTTGTGGGAGAGAAAAACTTCTCCATTTCATCATTTTGTGGGTTTGAATACCCTTACATGATTTGCATTTAAACCCTTGGGTTTTACAAAATTGGCTTTTTGCCCATTATTTCTACATTATTCTTACTTGTTACATATTAACCCTATTTTATTACATTCTCTCTCTTTTCTTGGCATGGGGGCTGGCCCCATGCTTGAGCTTGGATCGGTTGGATTTGGGTCCACTTGCTTGGGCTTGGGCTTGGGCCCAGGTTGGTTGGGCTCGAGCCCACTTACTTGGTTGTTGATTTTGACTTTGACCTGTTTTGATTTTTTGATCTCGACCGTGAGGTGTAATTTTTGACCCCAATAAAGTTCTCAGCGACACCTAATATCTAGATGCCACCTGTTCCGGGAAAGAATATTAGAAGGATTCACGATTATGTCAAATGGTATCTCTACTTCCACAATTCTTCGCTTTGTACATAACGGTATAGGAATGGTACTATACTCATAGCTTCTTTCTTTGCAAGCTTATATGGTTCAAATGCAGAAAACCCCTAGTTTACACCGTGTAGAACTTATAACTTTTCAAGAGATTTGCTTAAACATTGAAAACCTATCAAAGTTGTGACGTTTGTTTAATAGTCTCCGAGCAATCCATGTTATAACCAAATGATTATCTAATCTAACTTTATACCTTTTGTTTGTGTTTTTATAGTTCAATTCGAGCGTTCTTTAAGGTTTTGGTCAATTAGCAGAGCGGTGTTTGCTCTAATACATCACTTCTAATCCAACTTATATTTACCTTTTCTGTACAAAAGCAATTTGTACAAGATACCATTTTTCCATTTTAATACGCAATTTATTACCTTTAGAGTTTTTATTAATTTTGGTAGGGAAAAAACACTTAACCTTTAGATTCTTGAATGATCTGTAACCATATTTTCGATTTCAAGCATCAAATTTAAAGGGACAACAAAAGGAAAACTTCAAGCGAAGTTCCCATTTTAGGATTAGAAGCCCTAAATTCACAAATAAAAAAAGGGAAAAAAAGTTATCACCTTTTTCTGCATCTGCCCCTTCCTCGCGTTGATTGCCGACAAGAGAAGCCTCGGCAACCCTTCCGATGACTCCACGTTCGGCTGCCACGTGTCAAGCAACCGGTGGCAGAGGAACACGTGGCGGTCGTAGGGCTGCACCGTCCCCGCCAGCTTTTCCCACCCAAATTCGGGACGCCGGAACCCGAACTCCGCCGCCTCGCCGGCGACGCCGGAAATCGAAGTTCTCGAGATCGAAGGGGAGGTGAGAAAGCGGTGAGAACGAGGAAACGCCAATGAGAATCGATTCATTTTTCGTGGAATCTGTACAAGATCTAGTTTATTTCACAAAAATACCATGGCCTATTGGTGGTTTCTTTCCATATAAGCACGGCCATCAACTTTATAAATTGCATATAACTACCACATACTTAAGCAGATGTACATAAACAATACAAAACCTTCTAAGAAATTAATTAATTGATATTATGTGCCGTTTATCAATTTCAAATTTTCTTATCAGATTACACCGTGAAAGTTTGAGATATTGTTACAAACGATTAAATTCATGATATTTATCTGTAAAACACTAACAGATCATGGTACCGTGGTGAAATAACGCCATGCAACCTGTTTTAGAATTCAATGACTAAATTGCCGTTCCAAAAGCCAGTCCTAAGATTAAAATTATTCAACAAAATGAAAGCTTTCACAAATACGCTTAAATTTTCACATTACATCACAAAAACACCTCTCTCCTCTCTCAGCTGTACACCCAACACTAAACCACTTCATCCTGTTCTTCCCTCTCTCGTCAAAACCCCCCAACATTATTCTCTTATTCAAATCAAATATGAAAACAGCTAAAAATAGATATTACACATACACAATTACAATAGAAGAAGATCATCACTCATCATGCTTGCCTCTCTCTCTCATACACCGTGCTCTTCTTCCTATGAAACATCCCACTTAAGTTGTGCAACATCGATGCTTTCTTCGTTGCCCACAACACCTTGCCGTCGTTCGGAGTAGGCCTAGGTGGCTGTGGCGATGCCTCAGTTTTCACATGTCGTACCTCCGTCTCCGCTTGTAGCCTCGACGCCATCTCATTTGCAATCTCAATCGCTCTCTTCTGCTCCATCTCCCGCCACCTCCTCAGTTCCCCTTGCACTGCCTTCTTCGCTGCATCTGCCATCTCCGCCCTCTTCAAAGCTTCTACCTGTGAAGTGTTATGTTAGCTTGATATCCATTGTTATCTCACAAACCCAACAGCTTAAGCTTTTGAAAATGGTTCTTGATATGGCATGCACCATGTTCCAGAATGCCATAGGTTCAAAGCCCATTACTATCAATCTAAAATATATTTATTTACCCCTATTTTATTTTGCCTTTACAAGCGAAATTTCCTCCAAAGGCATTTCAACATGGCCCTAATGCCCACTTAAGGGAGGGGGAGCTTCAAGTGTTAATATTGGCTTGACATACATTGTCATCTCACAATCACAGTCTACCTGCTTGAGCTTTTCGGGTAAATTGATACTTGTGCTCACCAGCTTTCAAGAAAAACTGATTCAAAGCTCATCATCGTCAATCGTGAGTGTGTGTGCCCCTCCACCCCCACCCCCACCCCCACCCCCCAAAAAAAATTTAATAATAATAATAAACCTGAATTTACAAGTGAGATTTGCGTTGGAGGCCTTTTCACGTGGCCCAAAGGCCCATGTCAGAAGTGTTGAGTATTATCTTAGCTTGTAGTATATAGCATCATGCACAACCCAACAACTAAAAGATTTTAGGTAAAAGTGGTTCTTGACGGAAAAAAACTTCTATGCAAGGGTTTGTATGGTGCAAACCACTTGCAAGCCCTTGGTTGGCTTTCCTTGCACAAATTCCAAAGCCATCCAAGGGCTTACAAGGGGCTTGCACCATGCAAGCCCTTGCATACTAGTTTTTTCCATTCTTGACGCTACCTTTGCTGCCTCAAGCTTCTCCATCTCTTTCCGTACAGCCTCCAGTCTCTGTTTTGCTTCGGCCTCGCTAGCTTTCACTGCCTCGACCTGGGCCCCAGCGGCCCCCACCTTCATCTCTGTCAGCTTCTCCGACTCTGCGGCCTTCTGTCTCAGCGATTCGTACTCCTCCTTGGATATCGTGATTTCTCCTGATGTCGAGGACCGCACAGCACTAGTTTTTTCTGAAAGGTTTTTAATTTCGTGTAGCGCTCGAGCCTCTGCCTCTTTTGCTGCCTCGCCCTCTTTCAGCGCCGCCTTGAGATTTCTCTCTGTTTCAGTTAAGGCGGACTTAGCTGATTCCGCCTCGGTCCTTATTGCCTCTGCCTCTTTCTTCAGTACTTCGGCTTCTTGTTGTGAACTCTCAAGTTCGGCTTGCAGCTGCTGAAGAGTCAATACCAGTTCAAGAGAAGCTGAACTGGATTTGGATTCTGCGGCCACTGCAGCCTCAAACTCGACCTTGCATTTCTGGAGTTTGATATGGAGATCTGATACTAAGTCTTCAGTCTCAGTGTCCTTCTCTTTGAGTTCATTGTGCTGCTTCATCACTGTTTCTAGTTCGACCTTTAACGACTCAACCAAGCTCCGCAAAGAACTCTCCTCCTCCACTACTTTCAGCAATGCTTCTCTAGCTCTATCGAGCTCAGTGGTCACAGAATTAGCCGATTCAATATCAGAAGCCTGTGAATCTTCCAGTTTCTTACGAATTGCATTGATCTCAGTACACGTCTCCGCTTGCTGCAATTCAAGTTCTTTATGGAGTTCAGTGTTGAATTCATCGTTTAGAGTGGCTAATTTCTTCTGGGTTTCTTCTAGGGCTAGACGGTATGATTCCCGAGTGGAATCTTTCTCAGCCCGGATCTTGGACTCTTCCTCTCGTGCTTGATCAGTTGCAAGTTTCACATGCATGAGAGATTCTTGCACCACTGTGATCTCCTGTAAGAGCTGATCGGCTTTCAAGGCATTTTCTTGAAATTGCTGCTTGGCTTCAGATTCTTGGCTGAAGGCTGAGATTTTTGCTTCAACAGACGCCTCGAACTCTTTCCGAATTCTTCTGAGCTCTTGCTTAGCAGCATCGAGCTCCATGGTCACAGGGGCATATTGCTCCCTGGATTTTTCAATCTCGATCTTTTCAGTTTGGTCACCACCACTGGAACTTAGTTTTCCTTTGAGTTGGTTGGTTTGATCCTTAGCGGCTTCAGCAGCCTTTAGAGCAAGCTCCCGGGATTCATTTGTAACTGTGAGCTTGGTTGTAAGCTCATGAAGTGTTTTCTTGGCGTTGTCGAGCTCAGCAAGGGCTCGCGCTCTGGTTGTTTCAGCATTTTGGAGTTGTTCCTTGAACTTATTTAGCTCTTTTTGGGCCAAGTGGAGTTGTGTCTCTGTTGCAAATGCTTTCTGCTGCAAGATAACCTGGATATATCCAAGTTAGGCACTAAGTAACACCCAGTACTCGTAATAAAGAGAGCTGTTGTCTAGTAAAAGTAGAAATTCACCAAAGCGCAAATCTTATGTAAAAAAGGGATATTTGAATCCACCAAAATCCCAAACTATTGATGTTACACAACTCCCTCTGACTCCCTATTTATTGAATGTAGGAGCAGACTACACACTCTTTTTCTAACCGATTTGAAGACCACATGTTACTGACTACATTCAAAAGTTTTGAAAGCCAGTGATCAATTCGATGAAAAAATATTTACAAGTATATAATACCACAATGACGTGTAGCCCTATCTGTATCATTTTGTTTAGATATCAAAATTCAGTTTCTAATTAATATCACTCTATAACATCCATGTTTCCGCTAAATTTTCGAATAGGCTAGATTTCAATCTATATCAGTCGGTTTTGTTCTATCTTTAGGGGTGATCTCAGATATATTTCGGCCAGTTTCAGATAGCATCCAACCTTTCAGCAGATTAAGCAAAAGCTTATGAGAAGTCAAAACACATTCAAACACTTGAAGCTTATCAACATTTTTCTTTTCTGCCTGAAACAAAAGGAGTAGCTACGCAATTTTCCTACACAACAAACTACGCAACACACGAAAACAATTGGTGTGAGGCCCACGTACTTAAGTGCGGGACCCGCTGATTATGTGAGTGTTGTGTAGTTTGTTGTGTAGAAAAAGGGTTGTGTAGGAACCCTTTTTCCTTTCAGATATCGTTATTTTCTTTTCTACCTGAAGCAAAAAGTATAAAAGTATACGAAACTAAGAATATGTATAATATACAAACATATGTATAATATACAAACATATATAATGTGCATAGATGTACACAAGACATTGACTAGCAGTATGCACACAAAAATATGTGCATATGCATGTTCTTATTATTTACTGAAACCAAAATTCAAAATTTCATAAATTACATATATGATGTGTATATGTACATTATGCACAAAGTGGTAAAAGGAATTTTAGATTTGGACAATGAATTTTAGATTTAGCATGTGGGCATCAATAAATATATTGAACTATGCAAGTACATTCCATGTCACCAGATACATACCGCGTGTAAAATGGATATATGTGCTCATCAATGATGTCTAGATATTGTTTTGATTCGGTGACAGTGCACTTGCTACTTGTTGTAGCATTTAGATCGATGTATTTAGATGCATAATTCTTAAATCACGATATTGTGATGCTTATGCTTCCTTTAGTTTATGTTCCATAACTAACAATGAGACCAACTACTTAAAACTTGAAATATATAGCTTTATTATAGCATATTGCTTGCAAGATTGACCATCTTATGTCCATCTTAAGATACTATAGGATCTACGGTTTTATATCAAGACTTGTATATATGCTTCAATTATTTAATTGTTTTAGATTGCTACAAAATGTACATGACAAGTATTAACCTTTATTTTTTGATGTGTAGCAACCTTTTATTTGGCCGTTAGTGTATGCAGGATGCAAATCTTGTCATGTCTATTCAAATGAAGAAGTATGAGTACTTTAATTTTATAATTTACACCTGTTTTAGCTCTTAAAGTTTACAGCTAACTTTTTTCTTTTGAATTTTACAAGGGATGGATTTTCTAGAATAAGTAACAGAGTCGGATAATAAGGTTGCATCTATAGTCATACAGACTCGAAGCAAAGCATGATGGGAAGGCTTCTCACAGACCTAGAGTTCGATACCCAAGTGGACCTACGGCAATTCTTATGATCCCTACACGTAATAAAGGTTGTAATATTAACGTTGAGTGCCTTTGAGTCATGAATATCAGTTTGTTTGTTTGTTTACTTATCTTTTTCTAAAATCTACAAAAGCTTTTGTTCTTTTCTCCTTCAACCAAAAAACAACAAGAAGAAACTGAAACTTACGCATATGTATAATGCAAGAAAGCGCATGAGGGGATGATGGGTGCGTGAGGGGCACCTTGGCGTATAACAAGGTATTTATTTCAATTATTGTCGGGAAGTTACATGAATCTTTTTCTTTCTACTTACTCAATTAAGAGTGATATCCTTGTTCTACTAACAATTATTAAATACTTGAGATGCAGGGCTGTATTGTATACTTATAAACTACCAAACTCTAACTAATATTCTTGTAAAACAGAGTCTAGTCCGCAAAGGCAATCA
Organism: Agapanthus africanus; assembly: GCA_030015575.1. Classification (NCBI taxonomy): domain Eukaryota; kingdom Viridiplantae; phylum Streptophyta; class Magnoliopsida; order Asparagales; family Amaryllidaceae; genus Agapanthus; species Agapanthus africanus. The sequence goes on along the minus strand of CM057348.1, from coordinate 11,287,397 downwards.
TGGTCTAATATTGGAATTGTATGCTAAAGTTTTTAGCATCCATATATCAACCTCGCATTCAAACGCATCCTTATAAGATAAATCGTTAGAGAGAAATAATGAAATTATTCATTAATAATATTTCTTCATACAGAATTTATTTATCTTGATGCAAACCACGAATATATTTGAGCAAGTTTAAGTTCAAACCACGGACTTACTTCTGGAGTAGAAGACTTTGATGGAGTGGAAGGCTTTGACTTTTTCCCTGACGATCTATCGCCTGAAAACGCAACCTCGCCAAACAAGTTGACCGCGGCCTTCACCGAAGCAAAGGGTGCCCTAGTGTCTATTTCCCCAACCTCCGCTTTTGAGGAATCAAAGGGATTCGAATGTCCGTTCGCACCCATGCTGCTCTTCTGACAACCTGCGATCCACAACCGGTGGTTTAAGCAACAAGAAAAAAACCGCTCTGAATCAATGGCAATTGAAAATTTTCAGATTCAAGATAATTTATTGGCTGTGATTAGACATTAAACAAGCTAACAAAAAGTAGGTAATTTTGTAGACCGCCATACAATTCTGCCAATATTCCATCAAGTTTAAATCTTTAAGTAAATGGTTCTTCATGTGATGTGCAAAAGTGATTTATTAGTATCATTTATTTTTTTAACAAAATGAGAGTTCGGAATTCAAATGGAATTCTATATCTCTTCCAAAATACATAAATGTCCATAAAATTATACAACCTATGAATGAAAGGTTTTCTAATAACCCAAAAGTGCTCAAATTTTGTGCAATTAAAATAATTTTGCAGCAGCTAATTAAAACCAATTCGGAAATTAAATGAAAATTTTCCTTTGGCTGTTCCTCCCTCCGTAAAATTTATATTAAAAAAAAAGCAAAAGATATCAACAGCAAAAGAATTACCTCGAATTCGCTCAAGCGATCAAAGAGACATCATTCGGAACCCTAGAATCGACCTCGAACCTCAATTGTGTTGTGAATTCAGCTGAGAAAACTCGCACAATTCTCAATTTTAGAGAGAGATGAAGACAAAATGAGATGAAAACCCTAGGGGAAAAAAGTTCCCTCAAACAGAGGATTCGAATAGAAAGATTTGAAAGGATGTGGGGTCCACCTTGTTTCTCTATTCCTATTTCTATATTAATTACAAATGATTTGTTTTTCTATTTTTTCTATTCTTATGTTAGTCAAACGGACACGGTCCATCGTTAAACATTACGGATAAAACGGATAGGTGTAAAATTACATGATATTAAACGGATATTAAAATGTTTGCTCATCACCCAAAGTGTAGGACTAGCGGGTGTGCAAATAACCCGTGCATAAAAAACCAGATCGTCCATGAACAAGTTAACCGATAAATTACATTATACATAGTTGCAAAATAATTAAAGCCCGACTAATTTTATCAAATTATAGTCATTGCATAAATATAAAATTTATATAAACGCATAAATTCTAAAATAATAGCACGAATAAAGTTTTATATAACCCAAAAATAATTATAATTCAGAAACTTTCCCATGGAAAATCATTATTGGATAACTTCTTGTTGTTATATGGAAACTTTCCATATTTTTTTCATAATCAATTTCATCTTGGATATAGTCCTGGAAAAACCCACGAATCGACAAGTGTATTGATCTAGTGATATTTTTAAATGAACGGATTGGATACGGGTATTTTTCAATGGGTGGTAAATTTTTGCTCAGTGACCTATGTTTAATGGGTCAAACTATGGATCAAACGAAGGCACTTCTGCAGTCAACCATTTCCTATTTTCTAAATAGATTACTAATATGTAATCTCTTGATTTCGTTTTTGTGTTTTGTGTTTTTAACCATTCCATGCAAAGTATATTTGGTATTCCGGATTAAATTGCCATTTTAAGTCTATTATTTATTTGATAAAGGTTTGGCGATATTGCCTAACCTTTGTTTGATAAATCCACACCCATGTACAAGTTTTTGTGCGGATTTATCAAATAGGGGTTTTGCAATATTGCCGCCCTTATATTTTCTCTATTTGTTTACATTATTTGGTCTCTTCAAGGGAAAATTCTTCTATGCGCCTCGTGCGTGTATCCGGTCATGAGGATCCCGCAAAACTGCCCAAAGAGTGCCCAAAAATCCAATATTTTCCTCTATTCTGTCTGAGTGTATTGTATTCGGCGCTGTGAATGTCTCCTCTTCCAGAAGACAAGACTCACACCCGCCAATTTATTTTTAGCATGCACAGAAATTCAATAGTTAAAACAGGTTACAGATCTCAATTCTAACCCATATTTTTCTTTCTTTTTATGTGCATTAGCATTTTGAGTAATATGTTTCCCATTTCCCTAACATTCCTTTTTATGAGAAACACATTGTCGTTAGCATGAGGACTACTTTACTTTTTATAAAACTAAATTATCCTTTTATAAGAATTAGTTTACGAGGATAAAAAATTCATGACAGGTAGAGCCTTATGAAAAAAGACTAACACAAGCATCTTGCTACCCTTTTATTTCTTTATCAAGAGCAAATTACAAATATGTAGAAATAAAAATAAAAAAACAAATAGAACTTGCAATTTAAAAGAATCTTGACATCAACCTACCACTATTTCTACAACAATAGAACAAATCAACAAATTGGATAAATAAACACCCCTCGCCTCACCTTACTCTTTTCGATTTTGGAAGGGTGAGCGAAACGGTAGGAGTCGGAATGCCCATATAAGCAAGCCTCGGCGAGAGCCTAATTCCAGGGCTTGGTCTCGGGGACGGAATCGGAACTTTGTTGCCGCTAGGCGAAGGCCCAACTCTCGGCGAGAGGCTGACCTGTTCCAGCGCCTTGAATCTGAGATCGATCGGATAATCACGCACACAACCGATACGAGGCCCTGCACCTGTACTCCATTTGCATGATAAGCGTCTCCCTAATTCGAATGCAGCCTCTTTGGATGATGGCTCATCTTGTAATTCTTTAGGTTGAGATCTCGGTGTCAATGCTTTTACTGCTAATTCGACGACCTTGGAAATTTCGGGCTCGTTTTCATCCGTCTTTTTGAACGAGGGGAACTCGTCATCGTCTACCGAGCATTTCTGGATGTGAAATAAAAACGTTTATTAGATTAGAGGAATTTCTTAACATGCTATATTACGCTAAACCACCCTTAACTATCGCTGTTTCTCAATAAACTACCTTAAGGTTGTATAATTAAAGCTCCCTTGGAGTGCTACATTGAAGGAAACTTAAGGTAGTTAAGTGAAAATCGGCAATAATTAAAGTTTATTTGCGTAATTTAGCCTTTAAGAAAAGTTAAATTCAGTTACCTTGACATTGTTGAGATCTACATCGTTGTCTTGAAGAAAACTTATGAATTCCTTGAAATTTTCTTCGGTTGGGAGGTAATGACCACTGTATGGCCATATCGCCTACATATATATCTGACCAGTTAAAATTTCGGAATAATGATATTATTTCAAAATTGTCGACAAGTATGATATATAACATATGGATTTATACCTTTAAGCTCCCTTCATCGACAACCATTCTTCCCGCAGCAGTTGTAGCTCCTCCAGCCAAAAAACTTGAATGTTGAAACAATCCCTTTCTCTTCTGCGGTCATGAAATTATAAAGATTTTCAAAAACTTTTTTGATAGTTCGCGTGATTAACGTATATTGAGATAACGTATATGAATGAATCGATCGATGAAGAGAGATAGACCTGCCCAACATATAATGATCTTGATGTGCTGAGAACAAATATCCATTTCGAGCCTTCGGCGGTATTGACAGGGATTTCGCTTTGTTTGTATACAAGCTTCCCACTATCGACAATAACTTCAAATTCTTCCCTCTCCTTCTGCGATCAAACGGGTGAAAGAATTCATTAAGCTATGTGCTATTATTAGTAATTATATAAGAAAAAAAATTAGGAAAACGATGAATCGATATTGATCAAGGAACATACAGGTCCAAGATATTGGATGCATTGTTGCTGAAGTTTGGTTCTTGGGCATATCTTGTGATTCACTTCTCTTCCATCTCCTACATCAAGCCTTCATTTCAACAAAAAATTTATTATTAGCTTATTAATTTTTTTAAAAAAGAAAGGTAAATTACGCCTTCATTGAGATATATATATTTAATTTACCAATAGAAGAATGGTTCGGTGTTCTCGCTGTCAAACCATACTTCATAGTATAGATGCAAGTTGTGCCCATAACGATGTCGTGGGTCAATCTGCAAAATAACAAAGCGCCGATTCACCAAAATTTATCCTCATTGACTTTATCAAGATAAAGAAAATGAAGGAATACCGCTTCAAGCCAATGTTGTAGCGCTAACTTTTGAGCCTTTTCGTCTTTCGACAAACCTTTACCCACCTAATGAGAACATGGATTAGAGCATAAGTTCAATACAAATTGGAACAAACCAATTCTGTAAAAATAATTTGCAAATTGCTAGCATAATTACCCTAGCTGCCCTTGTTCGAGCTCTTGCCCAACGAGAAATGGCAGTCTCGGGTTTCTCAACATCGAAGAAAGATATCGAGCTATGCTTCAGAGATGCAAAATCCAATGCTTTCCACCTACAAACACAAATATAGAAAATCATGAGTTAAAATAGCACAAACTAGTAGGAATCACACTAAAGGGCTAGATAGGAACCAACCAGAGCTCTTCGACAACCACCGCACAATCTGCAAGATTTCTCCGAGTCCGATAACTCTTATAGACTTTTTGAAGCTGTACCGCTGCCGCATGAAGCTCGCTCAAAGGCCTAGGTGAGGTAAACTCTAGAAGGGGATTCAAACTAATCGTCGGCTTTTCTACAATCAATGCAACGTGTTTTTCTTCAGGTTTAGTATCGGTTGGCTCTTCGATCTTGAGCTTAATTTCTTTGGCAGGTTCCCAATTTTTGAAGCTCAATGATCTTTTGATGGTGATCGAGTCAGGCCCTTCAGGTTTCATCTTGAAACCAAAGTTCATGGATTCGGCTACAACGGCTTCGATTTCGATTTCTTTCATGCCCAAAATCTTGATTTTGTCAAAATCAAATGAAAGATGATGTGAGCCTAATTTGAATATATAGAACCCATGATAGTATAAGTTTTTTTTCTTGTCTTTTTTCTCAAGGTTTGCAAGCTTGGTCCCTTCAAAAATGTAGATAATTAAAGGGCTTTATATCCTTAATTATACAATGATGTCAAGCAAAGTTCTAGTGAGAAACCATGATATATAAAACCTGAAGGGGCTTATAATTGTTCAAAATTTTCTAAATATAAAGTTTGTCAAGCTCAAAATAATCTTCAGCGGCAATTTAAATTGCAATTAGGATCAAATGGAAGCAAATACAAAAGGGATTAATAGCATTAGATCATAGAGAAAATTATGACCCAAAATTTTTTTTAAAAAGGGACAAACCTTGTGAATTAATTTTTTGAAAGAAGTCAATATCCTTGAAATGTTGAGGAGAGAGTAGTTAGAAAAAATATGAATTGTTTAATAATTAAAGAATGACAGACATTTATAGCGCATCAGAAGGATAGGGGTTGGTCGGTGAACAAGTTGGTCCTCTGTACCCTTCAATTACGATCTAAATATATTAACCACACAAATTAGGCTCCGTGTTTTTCTTTTCATTCTTTCTTAATTCTTTCTTTCTTTCTTTCTTTCTTTGTAGAATTCAAATGTTTGATTTCTGGAAGTTAGAAAAGGAGTCATGTGTGCATGCATGCATGCTTCTTCCCTCTTTCAGGCCTGGCCAAAATAAAAAAAATTGGTAGTTTTGTGAAATTTAAGGTTAATTTTCGTTGTGAATGGTAACTGGTAAAGAATTGTGCTATATTGTTTACACGATGCAGCAATATCGTGTAAGACACCGGCCTCCGTCTATATGATTACTGGCTTGTGGAGGTTTTAATTTATTCTTGTTTAGGGACAGACGGAATCTGAGATTGAACCTGAGACGTCTTACACAACAATGTCGAGAATCTTTACCCCAGAGTGCTATGAAGCCATCATGTATTTGTTTGCGGACGAGATCTAATACAGGTGTTGAAAAGAGAGGGATCTCACGCCATATTGGACCTCTTCAAGGGTTCAGGTCGACTTCAAGCCTTCAATTCCCATGAAGAATTGGACACCTGACTGCTTTTTTTAGAGAGAGAGTTAATTTGATGGCTATGGATTGAATTGAGATTCGTATGTTTAGAATTTTCTTCTGAAGAAAATTCCTGTGATGCTCCAGAATTGCAGCTTGATATTTTGACAGATAAGTTACTAGTAACTCGCCTACTTTGATTCTCTGTTTAAGCTGACACTTCTGACTCTATTCTCACTTTCGACTCTACTCTCCGTTCTATTCTCTATTCTCAATGATGTTCTATCTGTTCTTCTGGGCATAGTCACATAACAATGATGTTCTATCTGTTCTTCTGGGCATAGTCACATAATTCGCGAATTATTCGGCGAATTCGCGAATTATTGATATGCCGATTAAATCTGCGAATTATTCGTCGTCGCCGAACACGGCGAATAATTCGCGAATTATTCAAAAAACAGCAAATAATTCACAAAATCAAAATTTAACGTCTCATATATTGATTTTTTGCTCGAAATCCTTCCCGAACATTTCCCGAACACTTACTGAATCTTTCCAGAATACCTGCCGATTTTTTCCGAATAGATCTCCAAATCCGAATTTTCGAACCCGCCGAATTATTGCCGAATCACGAATTTGTGACTATGCTTCTGGGAGACGGTGAAAAGGGAAGTTGTTCGAATCTTCAAAGCACTATATAAAGGGGAACTTAGGTAAGAACGCTTCAACTCAGCGACAATTGTACCATTCCCAAACAAGGAAGGCACCAAATCATTGAAAAACTACAAACCTATCAGCTTACTAAATTGCTCTAGCAAAATTGTAACAAAGGTCCTTATAAATCGATTGAAAGCTGTGATAGATAAGATGGTCAGTCATGTTAGTTGTATATATGTCCTAGAGACCATTATTGTACATGATTGTATATTATAGTGGATGCTTGGACATATATAGAGAGGACTTTCTTGCTCGACATGATAGTATGCTATCTGGTTACTCTTTATCTTAACATGTATACTTTTACTGTCTCTCTGTTATATGTTGATAAACCCCTTAGGATGAGTACTTGACTACCAGGACTATATTGGAGATCATACTAGTGGGGCCAGGATAGTCCATAAGTACATCCTTTAATTGTTCCTGGTCGAGAGAGTATCGAGATGGGGCATCGGTATTCCAGAATAGACTAGTGTATACGGTTCTTGACCCTGTATGGGGCGATGGTTAATCCCACAACTATTAGGGTTTGACATCAGAGAACGTGCACAGGTGCTCATTGGAGAATGGGTACACCGAACAAGACTCGCCAAGAACTCCTAGATGGTATTATACCTGACGTCAGATAGCAGTTCTCTGGTGACACTGGTACAGGTTAGTCTGTAGACCCGAGATCGTCATAGAGTCTTGTGTGTCTCCCACTGTGCTTTGATTTCCACCCTACCACGGCTCTACTGAGTCGTGCAAACATGTGGTTTTTGGGTACAGTCCCGAGTCATATGGAGGAAATGAGCGATAGGAGGGGTTTTGTCTCTCCCGGTATTGGGGGTTTATGTTGCGCTGTGCTCGATTGGCCATAACAGGAAATCCCTGGCCACGGTTGCTGAGATTTACTGGTAAGTGTTATCAGTAGTTTCTCGAACCGTTATGAGCCTCACATCGGCATGACTTATCAAGCTATTGGGGTATGATGTATACCACCCCCAGGCTAGATATGTGACATATCAGAAGAAGAGACCGAACTGTACAGTAGTGTTGCTTATAGGCTTTACGGGAGTTTAGACAAGCTTGCTTGTTAATCTTCTGATGCCCGGGTAGCCGTTACGTCCAGCTGTACCGCTGACGGCTTGTAGGTAACTGATATGATCATTATCTACTGCCGGCGTATTGACGAGTCTTTAGAGTCCTACACAGAGGTTTCCTGGCTCAAGCGAAACAAATTAGGGCACATATGTGATATGTGCGGGACCGAAATTAATACGTGTATGTGATACCGTATTCAAATCTCACGATATAGATTATATGTGATATAACCGGATTATTGAATTAAGTGTTGATTCAATAATTTATTAAATGATATCAGTCGGTTGTATGCGATACAGCCGGATTATTAAATCAAGTGTTGATTTAATGATTTAATGTATAACTATATATATTTAATATATTAACATATATTAACTAATATTAGCTCACTTAAAAAAATGTTTTCTCCAAATACATTTGAATATATGTGTGATATATATTAATATATTTATTTTGTGTCATGCTAGATGATACATTGGACATGGGTGTATGAGACTCATACCATACTTAAGATAATACGGGGATTTAATTATTAAGGGAAAAACAAAATTAGGTGGAAATTATCATGGTTGAAGATTCTTATAGAAGCTTGTGCAAATCTTGACTTAGTTCATTAATTTTGTTTTACTCTAAATATTTATTAACCTAACCATTATTTTTAGCCTTGGTTAAGTCTCTACATAAGTTATATATGATATTTTCTCACCCATGGTTCATACTAGATCATTCATCTTCTTCTTCACCTCTATTTTTTGCTTTCTAGCTTTCTTGTGAGAAGAAAAAGAAAAGGAGAAAAATAATTCTAAAGTGAGCAAAATTCCTACTTCATCAATCTATATCAAACTAGCCATTTAGTATAAATTGTTTCTTCACTAGTTCATCAATTAGTGAAGAGATAGCTTGAGTTAGAGATTTTTCGACGTAGATCGTCTTCGGCATCGAAGTTCTTCTAGCAAGCTTGTTCCTTTCGTCTAGTGGAGCCTAACGAGAGTCTGGGAGACCACTACTTGGAGCGAAGGGACTACTACACGGAGCTTTTGAAGTAAAGGACCAGTCTACAAAGGTTGTAATCCTTGTTCACTTAGTGTAAAGTTGTTTACATAATATATAAACCTTAATTCTCTAGTTAGATCCTCGGTGATGGGTTTCTTAGCTCTCTAGATTTTTTATAATTGCATGCTAGATGCCTTAGAAAATATAGTGAGGGTGCTAAGGAACCCAACAGTGGTATCAGAGCCAAACTAGAGCATTAGGTGTGGCCTATACAACGTTAAAGTGTTCGATCGAACCCCGAAACCCAAACTTCCCATGCTTTTTGGAAAATTTTCCAAATGTTGGAATTTTCCAGATTAAAAATATTCAAAAAATCATGCAGAGAATTCTGTGGATCCCTAAGAAAAACGACGGCCCAACTCGACCAAACGGCCGCGGAACTGCCGCCAATATGGGCTATTTGCGGCGGTTCTGCGACGCCGTAGGTGAGGCAGAGAGCGTGCCTTTCTTGTGCTGATCCGTAGGTGCTTGTGGCATGTTCAGGGTATTTTTAACTGTCTCAAGTGTTGAGGTCTTTAGGAATTTTGGGAGTTTGTTGATTCGATCGAAATGTTTAACATCGTCTAGCTATCTGTGATATGTGATACAATATTTGGAATCCACAATAATTGGTTTTATGTAAACTGGTTTGAATTTTTTAAATCTAGCAATTTAGTCTCTTTTGACCGGTTGCTGCGGGGTTTTGATTTGGATCAAAACTTCGTCGCAATCACGTTGTGTACGCGGATACTCGATGGGTAACATTGCTAGATAGCTACGCCCATAGTCCCGACCAAGTGACTGTAGGAGAACCCCGTTACCAAAAGCATCTGTTCGGGTGCTCACGGTCGCGGTGTTTTGCCTAAGTGCACTCCGTCGACGGCATCGGGGGTGCGTCTGTCTACTAAAGTTTCCGACGAACATTCGATCAGGATGTCCGGAATCTTGTTGAATTGCCCGAATAGTTATTGAAAAGTGTTTTCAATATCGAGACTAAAATGCGGGGTTTATAATATTAGGCATGAAATTCGGAATATGAGATATTCCGGGTTTATGATGTCTAAGGAATTCATATGATTAGGCATGAAATCCGAAGTATGTGATATTTCGGGTTTATGATGTCTAAGGTGGTCGCGGATTCCAATTATTGTAGTTTTCACTTTCTTTTCTGCGACCGTAAGTGTCATATGTGGTGTATCGCCGGTTTTGTTGCTATACGTCAACAATAATTGGGATACGCCTATTTACTTACGTTGATGATATGCGATGTTATGTGTTGCTGTGATATGTTATATTGGATCGTCGTGTTTGAATAGCCGGGGGTTTTGCGTGAGATGAGAGCTTTTCATTTTCATTCATGTAAAAACTTGTATGTAATATTCTTTTATTGGGACACTTCCGGGTTGAAAATGATGTCACCATTGATGTATATTATTTAATTTTCCGCATCAGGATAGACCCAAGGTGGGGAGCACAAGTAACCGGGTTCTAGAGTCCAGTGGGAGACCATCTCGAGGAGTCGAGTCCGGGTCTCCTAACGCTAGAATTAACAGGGTTGCTTGCCGCTCTCGTAGGAGTCTAGGGATGTGGGTTTGGTTATTCATCACGACCGTGGAATCCGTGTTTTTTACCGGTTTATTTTAAAATACGGATGTAACACCCGAGCCCAATAAGACTATTTATATTACTAGTTGAGGGTTATATATTGCTCCTTTCCAATTATTCTGTTTTTCTGGGGTTTATTGCTAAATTTTAACCGGTTAAGTCATTTTGGCACATAACAAATTTTAACTCCTAAAATAAAATTAAAAGTGTCCATGTTAGCCTACTCGTCGCCACTAGTCGCGTGGTAGCGTCCGCGTGTCGAGATTCCGTTCCGTTTGGCTAAACGGGCAAGTTTGGACGACTACGCGCGCGTGCAAGTGTCCGACTTGGGGGCATGCATTTTAATCATTAAACATCTCTTTTCAAAATTTGGAACCAGCTTAAAATCCTATAATCTGAATTTGGAACATTTGGGCGCAACCCGGGCGCGATTTGGAAATGTTTCCTTTAGCGCCAAAAGCGCCCGTTTGATTAAATATATTTAAAACTATATTATACACTTAATATTCAGCCTATTATATTCTGAACGGTAAAATCCTTTTAACAATCTTTTTAAATATCATTTTAACCTCCCAACCAATCACATGGCTTTATTTTCCCCCTCGCGGGCCCCTTTCCAATCTCCCTCTCTCTCTCCAATCTCTCCCTCTAACAACTCTCTCTCTCTCCTCTATTAAAACGCATGCAGCCGCCTCCCTCGTTCCCTCTTCATCGCGAGAACACCCAAGCAAACCCTAACCCTAGCCCTCGCAACTTCACCGCCGACCTCCTCACGGCTTCGCCGTCGCCGTCACCACCTCGTCGACCTCACCGCACCTTCCTCCCCTCGCCGGACCACCAACCCGAGCCCATAAACCCATCGTCTACCCTCCGCTGTTCGCCGGAGAACGCGCCGGCGATCATCTCCGTCGTCACCAGAGCCACCTTCGTCTCCCCCTCGACCACCAGAGCCGACCCCCCTCCTCTACTCGTCGCAACATCCTCTCCCGCGAACCCCCGAGGCTGTTCAAGCCTTCGCAGCCGCCGTCGCTGCCTCGCCGGCGTTCCAGTGCCGTCGAGCCATCGCGGTTGCACCCTGCTTCTTCTCTGTAAGTTTTCCTTGTCCTCCCTTTTGGTACAATCCCCCTCGCTGGTCGTAATTGCGTGTATCATATTGTAATTGCTAACTTCGCTACTTTTGTTGTTGCCGGAATCCGACCGTGCCGTCTTGGCGAACCCGAGGCTCCAGCGAAGCCCCCTGGTCCGTGTGATCCCGTTGATCTCTGTTGGGACTCGATCCGTGGCCCGTGCTATCATATCGTGTTTTCTGCCGACATCGCATCCGTGTTCCAGTTTGCAGACCGTCGAGGCAAGTATCTGAATACTTGCTTAAACATGCTAGTGTGCGAGATCTAGTCTTGCCACGCAATTGAATTCATACTATATAATACAACAACTTAATGATGGAAATCGATATTATAAGTTAGAATTGATAGTTGCAGTCATCTTTAACATGGAATCTTTATAATAGTCTCTCGTAATTAATCAACCCACTATCAATCCATATTTCAACTAAATAAAACAATTGGATCATATCTGCTTAATTGTTAAATCATTCACGAGACAGTTATTATACTTAGTGTAAATTCATGTAGCTTCATTATTTTATGATTGTGGATATTGCTTCACCTTGTGGCTATTGCACCCCAAAGGTGCGTGAACCTGTTAATAAGAGAATACATAACATCATTGGGTTTACATGGAATAATATGGTTATTTACTGTTTCCTGCTGCTGTTCATTATTTGATTGTATACCTGTTGTGAGCACATACCCGATTTCACTACATATTGGCCTGACCCTGCTACACATGACATATACATACATACCGACTCATCCTGTTGTACCATGACATTACTTGTTTCATGATTTCATGCCTAATGCCGACAAACCCGACCATCCCTGCTGTCTATCCAGACAGACCTACTCTTACCGGATTTTGTGTTGGCATTAGTCCTTGACTACTGAATACCTGACCTGACATACATAGCTTGGGGGTATGGGGAAATCAAAGGTGAAACCGACTTGTAACTCAACAGTTCGATACATTGTTCTGATCAGTCTTACGGGCTTGGCCAGCTCCGGAGTGTTGATGCTGACATCACTCGTCCATCCTACTACCTTTTACTGCTTAGCGGCACGTCTCGGATTCAGCCCCGAGGATTTTGACCGTGGTCCCGGGCACGCACGGGATACTATTGAGTTACATCGACGATTCATCAATTGGTTTCAAAGACTATAGAGTAGAAAACCTGATAGGACAGTTTGGACACCATTGCACATTACCCTGCTTGTTATTTCTTATTACTGCTTTATTCATGTTCATACTTGCATTGCTTATTACCATGTTTACATTATATACTTGATGTCACGACGCGTTGACGTCTGGGTTTTGCATGGCCCAGATTCCTTACCACTATCGATGACCGAGCAGGAGTACTTCAGCCAGCAGGCTGAACTGTGAGTTCCTTAGGGTTAGTTTATTTATTTCTTTCATTTCCAGATGTGAGCCCGCATTATGGGACGTACTGTTTATTCATTGTATTGGATCATTAGCTTCCGCACTTATTGTTTATTGATTCTTGTTATTATGGATTTGGACATGTATTAGATTAGTTTATTATCTTGTTCTTGATATCCTTACAACCGTAATGTGACTGTGGATGGATACTTCCTACCCACAGGTAGCATGGTTGGCTATGTCACGTGCCCAATCTTGCGTACTCTGGGAAGCGGGGCGTGACATGGTTCTTTTGGTATCAGAGCCATAGGTTAATTGGGTTGATTCTTTATAGTTGGGTATTGCACCCGATACACGAATCATAATACCCGTGATTAGGAAACATGTCCTGCCACCTTGACCGTTTTGCCATCCTTGAATCATTCTTCCGGATCATGTCGACATGCAAACTTACTTTGCATTGTCAACTCGAAAACCTAACTTCTTGTTATCTCTAGGACTTAGGCGACTTGGGTAGAGTTAAGTAATTGCGGCTATGATACCGCGGCATAGCTACAATGCAGTACTCTATTTAAGTATCTTGGAGTTCTAGCCTTGATCTACATTCAGAATCTATCATCATGCTAATGTTGGGTGTTTTGAGTCCAGGATTATGACAGGTAAGAAGTTGAAGACGTACCAGAGGCGTGTGAACGAACCCGCCTTGCTTGGAGTGATAAGAGGAATGCTGGAAATCAAAGAGACAGACTGAGCTGATCCAGCAATAGCAGATTCGTTTCAGGAAGGTTTGCAGATCGTTCAGCAGTCTGTAAACAACGATGGAACTAGACCGGTCGAACGAGTAGGGACTGTAGCAGATTTCAGACTTTTGGGTCCGTCTACTTTCACTGGTCTGGAGGAGCCGTTGCCAGCCGAGCAGTGGCTAGTGACACGGAGAATTTGCTGATTGCGGCACAGATTCCAGAGGACAAAGGAGTTGATGTAGTGCACATTCAACTAGTGGATTTCGCCCGAGAGTGGTGGCTTGTGGAGGAGAACCGCTTGCCCCAAGCCAATCAGTTGGGCGGATTTCTCCAAAAGTTTCTTGGAAAAGTTCTTCCCGCGGACTGCACGGGAGGAAATGGAGGAGAAATTTATTGGGCTGGGGCAGAATGGAGCAACCGTGGACGTGCATGCAGCAGAGTGGACGAGACTCAGTAGTCTCGCTGGACCTTTCGCGGCCAACGATGTAGACAGCAGTTGCGGTAAGGAAGCAGTTCTGTCGGGCCAGTCGAGTTTAGGACTAGGCCGACAAACAGTGTTCTTGCAGCTATGGAAGTTAATAGTAATGAAGAGCCGGCAGTTGTTCGCGACTTTATGGATGTATTTGAAGTTATATCCGGCCTACCGCCGAGGCGAGATGTGGAGTTTGCGTTTGACCTTATTCCTGGTGCAGCGCCAGTATCAAAATCTTATTATCCGATGGCACCGGTGGAATTGGAAGAAGTTAGGAAACAAGTGGGTGAATTGCTCGAGAAGGGATGGATTCGAAGTAGCAACTCACCTTGGGGAGCTCCAGTTCTTTTAGTAAAGAAGAAGGATGGCACGAGAAGGATGTGCATTGATTATCGAGAATTGAACCGGGTGACTATTAAGAACAAGTACCCGATCCCTCGCATTGGAGAACTTTTTGAGCAGCTTAGTGGCGCGAGGGTATTCTCGAAACTGGACTTGCGATCAGGATATCATCAGGTCCGAGTGAAGGCAGAAGACATTTGCAAGAAGGCGTTTCGAACTCGATATGGGCATTTCGAGTATTTAGTGATGCCCTTCGGAGTGACTAATGCGCCGGCAATATTTATGGATTTGATGAACAGGATCTTTTCACCTTTCTTGGACCAGTTTATCGTGGTATTCATCGACGATATTCTGGTATACTCAAAGAGTCCGGAGGAGCATGCTGAGCATTTAAAGATCGCACAGCGACGCATCTGGAAAAGGATTGGGATGTGTTTTAATGCAGAATGGGAAAGTCGTCGCTTACGCATCGAGACAACTGAAGACTCATGAGAAGAATTATCCGACTCATGACTTGGAGCTTGCAGCCGTGATCTTCGCCCTGAAGATTTGGAGACACTACCTTCTGGGCGAAAGAGTTGAAGTCTTTACGGATCACAAGAGTTTGAAATATGTGTTCACTCAGAAGGAGTTGAACATGAGGCAACGCAGATGGTTGGAGCTGATGGCCGACTACGACCTTGATCTTAAGTACCATCCGGGAAAAGTTAACGTCGTGCCGGATGCGCTAAGCCGGTTACCAGCCATTCAGGTATTGACCGCACAAAGGGAGATCATTGCGGATTTTCAGAGATTTGACTTGGAGGTTGTGCTACCACATGCTACAGGACAGTTGATGCAATTGCAAGTACAGTCGTCCCTAGTTGAGAAGATTAAAGTGGCGCAATCGCAGGATCCTAGACTGCAAAAGTTTCGAGAGCAGGTTGGAGCCGGTCTACGAACCGATTTACTGATCCATGAAGATGGTTCGTTGAGATATGGTAGCCTTGTGTGTGTGCCAAAAGGAGATGTGCGTGAAGAGCTTATGAAGGAGGCACACAGTTTAGCTTACTCTGTACATCCAGGAGGGACAAAGATGTACCGAGATATTCGACAGCACTTCTGGTGGGAAGGTATGAAACGGGAAATTGCTCGCTTCGTGGCTAAGTGCTTGGTGTGTCAGCAAGTCAAGGCCGAACACCAAAGGATTGCTGGTTTGTTGCAACCACTTCCGATTCCTCAGTGGAAGTGGGAACATATAACCATGGATTTCGTGACGGCTTTACCGCGGAGTCCAAAAGGGCAACAATGCCGTATGGGTGATTGTCGATCGTTTGACCAAGACAGCTCACTTTATTCCTTTTCGGGTTGGTCAATCGACAGAGACTTTGGCAGAGCGGTACATGCAGGAGATTGTCAGATTGCATAGAGTACCGGTAAGCATCGTGTCCGATCGGGACACTCGGTTCTTGTCGCACTTTTGGAGGAGTTTACAAGAAAGTTTGGGGACTCGATTGAAGTTTAGCACAGCTTATCATCCTCAGACTGATGGACAATCGGAGAGAACGATCCAGACCCTTGAAGATATGTTGAGGGCTTGTATGTTGGACTTCAAAGGTTCTTGGGAGAATCATCTACACTTGGTGGAGTTTTCGTACAACAATAGCTTCCAAGCGACAATTCAGATGGCTCCGTTTGAAGCGTTGTATGGTCGTAAGTGCCGTTCGCCTGTTTGTTGGGATGATGTTGGTGAACGAAGGTTACTAGGACCAGATTTGGTGGTACAGACAGTCGAGAAGATGAATACAATCAGGAAGCATATGAAGGCAGCTCAAGACAGACAGAAAAGTTGGGCCGACACGTCAAGAAGACCTCTAGAGTTCGCCGTGGGTGATTTGGTATTCCTGAAGATATCACCGACTAGAGGGGTGATTCGCTTTGGAAGTCGGGGAAAGCTTAGTCCCCGATTCGTCGGACCCTTCGAGATATTGGAGCGTGTTGGAGAGGTAGCGTACCGTTGGCGTTACCACAGTCATTGGCAGGAGTTCACGATGTGTTTCATGTGTCTCAACTACGGAGGTATGTTCGTGATGAGACTCATGTCTTGGATCATTCGGAGTTGACCGTACGGGAGGACCTGACTTTTGAGGAGCGACCAGTTGAAATCAAGGATCGGAGAGAAAAGGTTCTTAAGAACAAGGTTATCCCTCTTGTGCTAGTTTCTTGGGGTAACCGATCGCATGGAGAATCCACTTGGGAGCGAGAAGACGAGATCCGGCAGAAATTCCCTCACCTTTTCCAGTAGTTAGCTATCTTGTATTCTTGGAATTTCGAGGACGAAATTCTTTTGTAGTTGGGTACGATGTAACACCCGAGCCCAATAAGACTATTTATATTACTAGTTGAGGGTTATATATTTCTCCTTTCCAATTATTCTGTTTTTCTGGGGTTTATTGCTAAATTTTAACCGGTTAAGTCATTTTGGCACATAACAAATTTTAACTCCTAAAATGAAATTAAAAGTGTCCATGTTAGCCTACTCGTCGCCACTAGTCGCGTGGTAGCGTCCGCGTGTCGAGATTCCGTTCCGTTTGGCTAAACGGGCAAGTTTGGACGACTACGCACGCGTGCAAGTGTCCGACTTGGGGGCATGCATTTTAATCATTAAACACCTCGTTTCAAAATTTGGAACCCGCTTAAAATCCTATAATCTGAATTTGGAACATTTGGGCGCAACCCGGGCGCGATTTGGAAATGTTTCATTTAGCGCCAAAAGCGCCCGTTTGATTAAATATATTTAAAACTATATTATACACTTAATATTCAGCCTATTATATTCTGAACGGTAAAATCCTTTTAACAATCTTTTTAAATATCATTTTAACCTCCCAACCAATCACATGGCTTTATTTTCCCCCTCGCGGGCCCCTTTCCAATCTCCCTCTCTCTCTCCAATCTCTCCCTCTAACAACTCTCTCTCTCTCCTCTATTAAAACGCATGCAGCCGCCTCCCTCGTTCCCTCTTCATCGCGAGAACACCCAAGCAAACCCTAACCCTAGCCCTCGCAACTTCACCGCCGACCTCCTCACGGCTTCGCCGTCGCCGTCACCACCTCGTCGACCTCACCGCACCTTCCTCCCCTCGCCGGACCACCAACCCGAGCCCATAAACCCATCGTCTACCCTCCGCTGTTCGCCGGAGAACGCGCCGGCGATCATCTCCGTCGTCACCAGAGCCACCTTCGTCTCCCCCTCGACCACCAGAGCCGACCCCCCTCCTCTACTCGTCGCAACATCCTCTCCCGCGAACCCCCGAGGCTGTTCAAGCCTTCGCAGCCGCCGTCGCTGCCTCGCCGGCGTTCCAGTGCCGTCGAGCCATCGCGGTTGCACCCTGCTTCTTCTCTGTAAGTTTTCCTTGTCCTCCCTTTTGGTACAATCCCCCTCGCTGGTCGTAATTGCGTGTATCATATTGTAATTGCTAACTTCGCTACTTTTGTTGTTGCCGGAATCCGACCGTGCCGTCTTGGCGAACCCGACGCTCCAGCGAAGCCCCCTGGTCCGTGTGATCCCGTTGATCTCTGTTGGGACTCGATCCGTGGCCCGTGCTATCATATCGTGTTTTCTGCCGACATCGCATCCGTGTTCCAGTTTGCAGACCGTCGAGGCAAGTATCTGAATACTTGCTTAAACATGCTAGTGTGCGAGATCTAGTCTTGCCACGCAATTGAATTCATACTATATAATACAACAACTTAATGATGGAAATCGATATTATAAGTTAGAATTGATAGTTGCAGTCATCTTTAACATGGAATCTTTATAATAGTCTCTCGTAATTAATCAACCCACTATCAATCCATATTTCAACTAAATAAAACAATTGGATCATATCTGCTTAATTGTTAAATCATTCACGAGACAGTTATTATACTTAGTGTAAATTCATGTAGCTTCATTATTTTATGATTGTGGATATTGCTTCACCTTGTGGCTATTGCACCCCAAAGGTGTGTGAACCTGTTAATAAGAGAATACATAACATCATTGGGTTTACATGGAATAATATGGTTATTTACTGTTTCCTGCTGCTGTTCATTATTTGATTGTATACCTGTTGTGAGCACATACCCGATTTCACTACATATTGGCCTGACCCTGCTACACATGACATATACATACATACCGACTCATCCTGTTGTACCATGACATTACTTGTTTCATGATTTCATGCCTAATGCCGACAAACCCGACCATCCCTGCTGTCTATCCAGACAGACCTACTCTTACCGGATTTTGTGTTGGCATTAGTCCTTGACTACTGAATACCTGACCTGACATACATAGCTTGGGGGTATGGGGAAATCAAAGGTGAAACCGACTTGTAACTCAACAGTTCGATACATTGTTCTGATCAGTCTTACGGGCTTGGCCAGCTCCGGAGTGTTGATGCTGACATCACTCGTCCATCCTACTACCTTTTACTGCTTAGCGGCACGTCTCGGATTCAGCCCCGAGAATTTTGACCGTGGTCCCGGGCACGCACGGGATACTATTGAGTTACATCGACGATTCATCAATTGGTTTCAAAGACTATAGAGTAGAAAACCTGATAGGACAGTTTGGACACCATTGCACATTACCCTGCTTGTTATTTCTTATTACTGCTTTATTCATGTTCATACTTGCATTGCTTATTACCATGTTTACATTATATACTTGATGTCACGACGCGCTGACGTCTGGGTTTTGCATGGCCCAGATTCCTTACCACTATCGACGACCGAGCAGGAGTACTTCAGCCAGCAGGCTGAACTGTGAGTTCCTTAGGGTTAGTTTATTTATTTCTTTCATTTCCAGATGTGAGCCCGCATTATGGGACGTACTGTTTATTCATTGTATTGGATCATTAGCTTCCGCACTTATTGTTTATTGATTCTTGTTATTATGGATTTGGACATGTATTAGATTAGTTTATTATCTTGTTCTTGATATCCTTACAACCGTAATGTGACTGTGGATGGATACTTCCTACCCACAGGTAGCATGGTTGGCTATGTCACGTGCCCAATCTTGCGTACTCTGGGAAGCGGGGCGTGACAACGGACCTCCTAATATATCCAATATTTCATATGTTGATTTCTGCTGCAATATTCTGTAATGAGATCATATAACTGCGTGAGACGAATGTTATTATTATATATATGATATATAATAAACGTTGCTTATATTTTGCACCCGCGCTAGTCCAGCCCCTGCTCTGTCGTTAGTTAACTAACCTAACAGTGCATAACGGAACCCCGTGGCGAATGCCGAAGGCATAAGCGTACGTTATATTTTCATTTCTTTATCCGTGATGCTTAGGAAGCATAAATGATGGGACTTAATTAATGAGATTAATGAAAAGGTAAATAAACCTCAAGATGTTGTAGAATCGAATTTGAAACCCAGTCAGCATTTTTATAAAAAAGCAAGTTTCAAAATGTGTAGCTTCAGCCACTCCTTTTGAAATTATTTGATTCTACAACGAGATCAAGTTCAAAGCGTTAAAGGTTTTCTTAAAAACCATCCGCAACCCTCCGTCATTTTAGGAAGTAGAGTACTTAGTATTCGTGCTGCGTATGTTGATCATAGTCAAGACGTAGTGTACGGTAGCTAAATGATGTCTTCCTACACAGCATATGATGCGGTTAGTTAGGACATTCATGTGATTATGTTGATCATAGTCAAGGATCATGTGGGTGGGTCTAATTAATCACGAAATGACGGGTAGAACTTGACTAGTGCTTATGATATGTTGACCATAGCCAAGGTCATAAGTGCTAGGGGTAAAAACCAGATCGGGAATTTCAAGAGTTGAAATTTGCAATGAGATTGCATACCTTCTATGTTGATGGTTGGATCCTGATACCCACCGCGAGTAAGAGTTACTCCTGAGAGAGTTTTGCACTTTACAATTAGCCGATCAAGTAAGTGACTAGAAAGGTGTCAATGGGGTTATACCTCTGGGAAAACGAAGTTTATTTTAATTAGGTCCGTGCGAAAGCATGGGGAACCTCCCTCAAAGTACCGACACTGGCCTGGCTGAAAGATTGGCGAACTTGTAGGGTGTAATTAATCCCGGCTAGTCTTACCTTTTAGGGTTTGAAAAAAGATTTGATAAAAACAGTGGGAGCCATCCTGATTAGATAAAATAATAACCAATCTAATCTTGTAAGAGCGCACGCAAGTGTTTTCTTCTCTCTCTCTTTCCAGGTAGCGACCGTGGCATGTCTTAATCAAGATAATAATATGGATGTATTGACCGAACCCGCTTGTTATACTGTGCTGGGGAACGTTGGTTCCGCTCTATGTAACAACCCTAACTTTATGTACTAACTTTCTGTACAATTTTTTCAAAAATACAGAAAGGGGTACTTTTGCCTGAACACAAATTATAAGTTTGTTTTGCTTTTTAATAGCAAGAAGGAGCTTGTAGCTCATTGGTAATACCTTGCACTCACCAGAGTTCAAATCCCATCCCCCGCATTATTTTTTAATATTGTTTTCTTTTAAATTTTTAGAAGTCCAAGGATCTACACGTGCATGTTCCCCCAATCAGAGCAAGGCTCTGTTTGAATTTTGAAAATTCAAATTTTGAAGCAACGCTTCGGTTCCCGTGCGCTGCGCGCAATGCGCCACGTGTCAGAAGTTGACACGGCAGCACAACGCCCAAGGCAGTACGTCCAATCAGAGTAAGGCTCTTTAAAAAACATAAGCAACACTCAACTGCGCAAGCGCACGGCAGCGCGACACGTGTCTGCGCAGTTGCGCAAGCGCTGCTGCGCAAGCGCACCGCTGCGCGACACGTGTCTGCGCAGCTGCGCAAGCGCCTCACTGCGTGACACGTGTCACGCGCTGGTGAGTTGCGCAACAACAGAATGAAGATTTAAGGATATTTTTTTCTGTTCTTGTTTAAACAAGAAGATTTCTTCTGTAAAACAGGGGCCTTTGGATCAAAGATCCAACGGTGGGGAAAATTCCCCAAATCATTCAGGAAAAGATTTATTGAACGAATTTAACTAATTCTTGAGCACTATAAAAAGGACCCCAAACCTCATTTCAAAGGCATCATCTGGTTTTAAAAAAAAAAAAGAAGAAGAAAGAAGAGAACTTTTGAGAACTCCTTGAGAATAAAAAAAAGAAGGTAAAAACCTTTGAGATAAGAGAAAATTCTCTTAAAGAATAGATCATTGATCTAAAAAACAAGATCAGTGATCTTCAATAAATAAATAAATAAATAAATAAATAAAATAATAGTGCCTTGCACTTGCTATGAACCTCTGGTTCTCTGAGACAGAAAGAAAGAAAAGATTTCTTTCTTTGATCTAAACTTAGATCAAGAAATTAAAAAGTGCTCTGCACTTCTGAATCTAAAAGATTCTTGGTGCTTTGCACAAATGCAATGCATTACTTAAAGGGCTAGGCCCAAATCAAAAAGACCTAGCAGGCCAAAATAAATTGCAAAGCAATAAAAGGGCTGGGCCCAAATAAAATTGATGCTCTGCATCCTTTCTGGACTTAGCCCAATCGTGGCCATAAGTCCTTAAATTAAATTGACTGAGCAAAATGGCTCTCCTAAATCAATCTACCTCCGGTTTGAGGGTACATCTCCGAACTCCTTTGACATCCATCGTTGTAATTCCTCAACGACGTCAAAGAGGTGACGGGTCCCAACAACCACACACCCATATGGATTGCGGGGTCCTTAAACTCGTGGATCGAGACGTCCTTAAACTAACATTGGACCGAGACGTCCTTAAACTAACATTGGACCGAAACGTCCCTAAACTAATATCGGACCGAGACGTCCCTAAACTAATATTGGACCACCACGTCCTTAAACTGGCGATGGACCACCACGTCCCTAAATTGGCACAATAGAGCCCACATGCTCTTTTGTCGGATCTAAACGATCCCGTTAAGTCGATCTTAGTCCCAAACTGGGCTAATGTATCCTTGACAACCGTTTAAGCTGGTCTTAGCCCCAAACACGGCTAATGTATCCTTAAACACTCAAATGGACCATAAAAAGTATCCTTAAACACTCAAATGGACCATAAAAATCTAAATCAACTTCGGTTCGAGGGTACATCTCCAAACTCCTCTGACACTTGTCGTTGTAATTCCTCAATGACGTCAGAGAGGTGACGAGTCCCGACGGCCATATATTAAATGAATCACGCTTAAGTTGATCTTAGCCTCAACGAGGCTAACGCATCCTTAAACTAAAATATCGAACCCAAATCTAAGTAAATACGGATTTGGACTAATCCACGTCCTACGGGCGACGGCATTGCTCAGTCTCCGTATACAATCCACGGGCAACCACAAACAAAATGAACACACACGACACGAAGTGAAATTCTGGAGAAGGAGAAAGTGGTTACCGCGATGCGGTAGCGTAATTAACTGCAGGGGCTTGCGTCTGCAGGGAAGAGCGTCCCCACAATCAAAAACCCCTCAAACGAGGGGGAATCTGAAAAAAGTCTGCTACATCGGCCGCATCCGTTTAAACCTTCGATACACGGTGCCATAAATTAACTTGGCATCTTCGGAGAGGTAGACGGATAAAACCAAATAGCATCTGCCCCGAATCTCAGGCGAGACGTCCAATGTCTCGGCCGCCATTCGGAGGGGAACAGATTCTGGCACGCCCGGTGGGACCTCTTCCTCTTTCCACTCCACACTTCGTGTGTCGTCTTCGCGAACCAATCGCGGTTCATTAAATGGTTGTCTTCGGATTTCAAGTTACTAAGATTTGGTCTTTTACCTGGCGCAGAATTCAAGATTCAATGGCCTCTAGCTGTACCAACTGCTCGAAATGCCGCTGCAACGGACGCTCCACCCCACCAGGAGGTGTAGCATATGGGCCCCAAGCGGCTTCCTTCCTTACTCTGCCGGTAGACCAAGTGACCCAAGCCACCACCGGCTTGTTCTTCGGGACTATGATCCCACCTGCAAGCTTTTCTGCACCAATACCTGCACCGGAAGTGGGTAAAAAGTCGGTCTTCAACCGGCTCACTGTTCCGACAGCCCCTGTCAACGGGTCGCCCGCTACTAAACCGACAGCCTCCGTTTTCACCAGGCTAGGTCAGAACTATAAAGTGGCCGTCCCAAAGAGGGCAACGGCCGCTGCTTCGGAAGTCGTTAAAGCGGCTTCTCCCATCAGAGAGTCGGTCTTCACAAGATTGACGGTTCCCACTCCTTCCCCGGCTGGTCAAAAGGCATCAGTCTTTGAGAGGCTGACATCGGCAGTTACCCCACACTCAAACAGGGGGCAACAAGAAACCATTTCGATTTCCGAGCCAGTCCCAACGGCTTGTCGTGCGCGACGTCGCCATTGGCGACGAGTGAGGAAAGCAGGGGGCAACTCCCCCTCAGGGATAACTCCACCCGCTCCAATGGTGGAAGTCAACACTGCTGTTCCAACTGGGAACAGCTTTGAACTACTGAGGAGAGTGCGTAAGAACTCTCCAACCGCTACCTTGAAAAGATCTCCTCCACCTGCGGAGAGAGTTCCAGAAACAAAACAAGAACAGCCCCCTCAACGGCTATCCTCAAAAGTTTACAAGGTTTGACGTAGAGTTCAAGACTCCGTGATTGACCCGGACCACTTTCATCGCCAGAAAAGGGCGAAGGTGGAAAAAGACAAAAACCGCCCCATTAAACAACATGGGGCAACAATTGCTAGGATGCCCACTCCAACGGCTCCTTTAACCTCGATGGCCCACAAAAGAAGGAGGCCAGAGAAAGCTCCCGCGTCAGCGGCAAAGTTTAAAAGCGGTGAACCTAAACGCCCCAAGTCAGGGGGCATAATTGTCCATACGGTTTATATGGCTTCTGGAAAGGAAGAAAGCCGTACTTCTATGGGTCACCGACCGCTCACCCGATCAGTGACCAAGGCTCAGGAGCAGCAACAAAAGCTCCAGGAGATGATGACCACAATGGCTGCACTCACTGGGCCAAAAGAGAACCCTGAGACGTCCTTAGATGAGCGCCAGGAGGAAGAGACCGACGCCGAGTTCCTTCGCCGAGTACTGGAGAAGAGGGACGAAGAGGCTGCTGAACAAGCGGCCAACATACATCGGATGGGCCTCCTCTTCCAGGACATGATAGGGATGATGATACAATAAGATCCTCCTGCTGAAGAACCCCTAACCGTCCTTGGAGATGATAAGGGAGATACATTAAATCCGCAGCCCGCTCTATTAACAGCTAAAGAGGATACAATCTCTAAGACTGATCTGGACGAATACATAACCCAGCAAATAAAGGTTCATCATGCGGCCGAAGCAGCCGGCCACGTCGTAAAAACGGGGCGGCCATATCCAGGCTGGTATGACCAAATCAAGTACCCGCCGGGTTATACAATTCCCAAGTTTCATGTCTACAAAGGGACTGGCAATCCCCATCAGCATGTCGCCCAGTTCAGGGCGCTTTGCGGTAACACTGGCGGCGATGACAAGCTTTTGCTCCGCCAGTTTGTCGGAAGTCTATCAGATACGGCGTTCGAGTGGTACTCTGAACTCCCTAATGATTCTATTAAAACCTTCGCGGAGATGGAGCTGCTGTTTACCCAACGCTTTGCAAGTGCCAGTGAACGTACCCCGATGACGGCACTGATTAACGCTAGGGTAAAACCCGGCGAGACATGGGTTCAGTACGCTATACGGTGGCGTAATCTATGGTCAAAGTGTGAGCAGCGCATAGAAGAAGCCCCTGCGGTGGGAATGTTTGTTGGAACCCTTGATCCACAGGCAGCCATCTCACAGTTTATGATGTTTTTCAAGCCGACTTCCTTCCAGGCTTTGATTGAAAAACTAGCGCAAATGGACCAGATGGGTCATAAACCCCCTCTCCCAAAGCCAGATTCCCGAAATGACAAAGAAAAGGGAAAAGCGATCATTGTCGCTAATGCTCAACAACAACCGAACGACTTGAAGCCGGTTGCTCGTCCAAACAATACGCGTCCTTACGTACCCCTTGAGGATAGGATGGGACGTCCTTATTCCTTTCCCCGCGATAAAACAAAGAGGTTATTCGAGCTGGCATTACGCAACAGACTCATAAATCTGCCAGATCCAAAACGTCCGTTGCAACCAAGTGACGTCAACGAACCTAATTACTGCCCCTATCATCGAGTGCTAGGCCATCCGATTGAGGACTGCTACGTTTTCAAAAATTGGCTTGAAAACCAGTATAGACAGGGAAAATTTGCGTTATCTGACAAATGGAAAGTGAATCCCCCGCAGCCCTACACCTCTAAAGGGACGAATACGCCGGGGGCAACATGCTCTGTCATTGAAGAAACTCCGTGGGAGGTTGTATTATCATCAAAAACGAAGAGAATGCTAAATGATCTTCGGACATGTCCGGCGATCAAGTGGAAAAGCCCATTGGAACCGCAGGTCGTTGAGGGGATGTTAAAGCCACGTCCAACTCCAAAGACCAATGATGGGGGTTCAAGCGCTAGTAGCCAGTCGTCAAAGTCTTCGAAGAAAAAGAAGAAGGCCAAGAAACCGGTGAAGCCTAGCGATAGGCGCGCGGACTTGCAAAAGCAAATTGACGCGCTGGAAGAGTACAATCAGAAGGCACGGACTCCCATTACATTGCAAGAGTTCCTCAACCACGTCTTCCAAGCAGAAGATGAGGGAGGTAGTTCGTCAAATGAATCTGAAGAACATGTGGCAAGTTGCCATGTGATTTCCCATTTGTCCACAACCGATGAGGAGACTCCTCGCGCTGAAAAGCTGGGGGCAGAGCCTGCACTAAAAATGCTGGAGCCGTCGGATGAAGTGATTGATGCATTCCTAAATCAGGCGTTCTTAAAGGGCAAAGTTGATCGGGATAACGAAGCGGTTATATTCGAAAGAGCCAAACGCCAGCGCATTGACGAAAGAATTGCGGTACTCCCGCTAGAACAAAATACACCCACCACAGATAAAATCAAGTTCAAGATAAAGAAGAGATTCGCTAAGGCTGTGTCAATGGGTATAAAGCTACCACCTTCCGAGAAAAACATTACGGGTGAAATGGAAAACCACCCCTCCTATTGCTTGTACCATTGGAAGGTGTTGCATCCCACCGAAGAGTGCAAAGCTTTCGGTAAGTGGTGGCAAGGATATGTTACTCACCGGCAACAATTTAAGCGGGAAAAGCGCAAAGCCCGCCGAGAGCAGAACGGAATGATCAAAGTGCTTGATAAAACTAGCAGTGGTTGTTGCATGATTGACGCCGGTAGATCACAAGTGCCTATATTCGGGAGTGATTCTGATGAAGAGCTAGAACTTGCCCCTCTCTTTAAAGAGTCCGCTTCAGGAAAAGAAGAAGAACCGAAGGTCTGCGAAAATATCCGGTTGCGAAATCGGACGCTGCCTGAAAAGAACCTCGGACCCTTGAACAGAAAAGATAAAGGGAAAGAAAAGGTCTCTGAGGATATTACTCTCGATGACCAAGTTGCGGGAGAGTTGACCGCTAAGAACCCACTAAAGAAGAATAAGGTGGATTACAACGTTTTAGCACATCTGAGGAAACTGCCCTCGCAGCTCAGTATTCTCGACGCCCTTTTGCTATCAAAAGAGGCGAGAGATTCATTGATTAAGGCACTCCAAGACCCGAAACAATTCCAAGCATGCCTGGCTGAGGAAAAGATGAAGGATGAGTTGGAGGAAGTACACACGGCTGATGTTACTTTTGGCGATGAGGACCTTCTACTTGGGACTTGCGAACACAATCGCCCTCTCTACGTTTCGGGATACTGCCATGATATAAAGATAGGCAAAATTCTGATCGATAACGGGTCATCTGTTAACTTACTCAACGTGCGGGTGTTGAAGGAAATCTGCATGAGCGTCCAGCACCTTGCTCGGGACAAGATCACCATATCCGGGTTCGACTCCCAATCGTCAAAGACTCTTAGATCTGTGATACTGACGCTACGCTTCGGATTACTCGTCACGGACATTAAGTTCCACGTCATAGATGCCAAGACATGCTACAACGCTTTGCTCGGCCGACCATGGTTACACGAGTACAACATCATCCCTTCTACACAACATCAGTGTATGAAGTATTTTAAGGATGGTTTCGAGTATACCGTGACGGGAGAACTGAACCCGTTCTCTGTGAACGAGGTCCGCAAATACGAAGATGCCAAATACTTCTTGACGGATTTCGAAGACACGGAGAAGTGTCACAAGCCGGAAAATAAAACTAACGCCACCATCCCTGTCTTCGGCAGTGATACCGAGGAAGAAGAGGAGATCGTTTATTCGGGTCCGCCCCAACATAACAAGCCAGGACCGTCCACTCCTACATTGGTCTTTGGTAGTGACTCGGAGGATGAGGTCCATGTCGTATTCTCTGCTCGGCCTTCAATACGGGCTTCCGCTGATGAAGAGCGAAGTCTGCAGATAACCATGGTACCGCTTGAACATTACAAAGAACTAGATGCACTCAACACCAACAGCGTAGAAGAATTGCAGACATTTTATATCCCTCCCGGATGGGAAGGAGAGAAGGCAATCCTATTCTATCGTTCTGAAGAAAACAAGGTGGAAAAAGAAGTTTGGCATGGCGTGGATCCCATGCTCGACAGGCTTCAGCCTATCCGTCTTCCCAGATATTATACCGAAGGTTTGAAGAAACTGCTGAAACGCCAGGGGATATCCTTCAGACAGACCGTTAGAGAGGCCAAATTCTATGACAGGGTCTGGAATGTTCCCGGGACCCAACGCAAACTGCCTAACGGGAGAATGGAAACAAAAGGGCTTGGGTACATCCGGCTAAAGAAACGAGAGCTAGTAAATAGCTGTTATGTCATGTATGACTTCGATGAAGATGCGGACGCTCAATGGGAGGACGCTAATCCTAAGCCAGTAAAAGTTCCTGATGAAAAATTGCCCGGTCCATCATTTGAAGAACAAATGGACAGGCTTATAAGGGAAGCTGGTCAAAAAGTCCGAGATGACCACAACCGCGAGACGGCCATCTATGAGAAAGCCAAGACGCAACGCCTTCTCCGACAGGCCGTGAAGGATGAAAAGGCCGCTCCTTGTCAACCTGCTACAAAAAAGGTTCGACGCGAAAGCAAAAACAAGTCAGAGGGCAGAAAAGACGCTCAACAACCACAAGGCAGAGCTAAAAAACCACGTATCCGAGAGTCGAGCGTTACCGACTTAGCCCTCATGAAGAAAATGAGTCGAGCATACTCATTTCCTCGGAACAAAACAAGGAAGATATTTGATCTTGCTCTAAAACATCAAATGCTTACGCTGCCAGAGTCCAAGCACCCCGAGCACGCAGGCGAGGTATTCAACCCAAATTATTGCTTTTACCATCGAGTAGTAGGGCATCCGCTTGAAGATTGCTTCACCTTTAAGAATTGGGTTGAGGACCAGTATCAGCTTGGCAAATTCGCGTTGTCTGACAACTGGAGGGTAGCGCCGCCACAAAAGCACGAACCCGAAAACACAAGAACAGAACCAACTCCGCATTGGGATTGGAAGAAAATTCGCACCTGTCATATGATAACGATACTAAAAGAAGAGTCCGAGAACATAGACAGCCTTCCCTGGTGCCTCGAAAACAGCAATGATGAGGTGATCTCAGAATTTCCCCCAGCTCCGAAAGAACTGGAGGAAGGCATACATACCACTGCGGATAACCTCAAGAAAATTGAGTTGGGGACGATAAACGATCCGCGACCGACATTCGTCAGCGAGCTGCTGTCCGAGGAAAAGGTGGCTGCGTTAAAGGACGTCCTTGTACAGCATAAAGATTGCTTCGCATGGAACTATTCCGAGATGCCGGGACTTGATCCAGAAGTTGCTGTATATAGACTGGCAATATCCCCGAGTGTCAAGCCGGTCAAACAAGCGCCGAGAAGAATGCGGCTTGAGCTCGAAATGAGCATCAACGCGGAAGTCAAAAAGCTGATAGACTCCGGCTTTATCCAAGAGGTTCAATACCCTGAATGGATTGCTAATATCGTCCCAGTGATGAAGAAAAATGGTACGGTGCGTATATGCGTAGACTTTCGGGATCTCAACAAAGCCTACCCGAAGGATGATTTCCCAGTACCAGTCACCGAACTAATGATAGACAATACGTCCACGCATGAGATTTTCTCATTCATGGACGGCTCATCAGGATATAATCAAATAAAAATGCACCCTGAAGACCAGAAACATACGGCTTTCCGGACTCCTTTGGGAATATTCTGTTACAAGGTGATGCCCTTCGGTTTAAAGAACGCCGGTGCAACCTACCAAAGGGCCATGACGAAGATTTTCGATAACCTTATACACGAAATTGTTGAATGCTATATTGACGACCTCGTTGTTAAAAGCAAATCATATGAGGAACATCTCGAGCATCTGAAGACCGTATTTCAACGTCTTCGACAATACAACTTAAAGATGAACCCTCTGAAGTGTGCATTCGGGGTTTCCTCGGGCAAATTCCTGGGATTCGTCGTTCGACACCGAGGTATCGAGATAGATCCGTCCAAGATCAAGGCAATCATGGGAATGCCTCCGCCGAGAACTCTCAAACAGCTGCGGTCTCTCCAAGGGAAGCTCGCGTACATACGGCGATTTATAGCCAACCTCTCAGGAAAGTGCCGCCCTTACAGCCACCTGATGAAGAAGGGAACCCCGTTCGTCTGGGATCAAAAGTGCCAAAGCGCACTAGACGAGATCAAACAGTACCTGCAAAACCCTCCAGTGTTGGCTGCTCCAGTGAAGGGAAAGCCTCTCATTCTTTACACGGCCGCCCTTGAAGATTCTTTGGGCGCATTATGGGCACAAGAGAATGACCAGGGGAAAGAAAGAGCACTTTACTATTTAAGTCGAGTGCTGCTGGGGGCAGAAAGCAATTATTCCCCCATTGAAAAACACTGCCCGGCGTTGATCTTCGCAATAACAAAGCTTAGACATTACGCATTAGCGCATGAAGTCTATCTCATTTCAAAGGTGGACCCTCTCAAATATCTAATGTCAAAGGCCATATTGACAGGACGACTCGCTAAATGGGCCCTGCTCTTAATGGAGTTCTCGATAGCATATCGACCACTCAAAGCAGTAAAAGGCCAGGCCATCGCCGACTTCCTTGCTGAGCACCCGATACCAGCCGACTCTCCTTTAAACTGCGATCTTCCAGACGAACATGCGTTTGATGCGATCGATGGTGATAATACTTGATGGGAGCTTTATTTTGATGGAGCATCTTCCATGAAGAAGCGCAAGCAAAGTACCCCTATAATCAAATCGGGGGTAGGACTCATCTTTATAACTCCACAAGGAGGGATAATGCGCTACGCGTTCTCCCTGACGGAACCGAGGACAAACAACGAAGCCGGATACGAAGCTCTGATAGCAGGCCTCGAGATCTCCATTGACATGGGAATTGAAAACCTCCTCATATACGGAGATTCGCAACTGGTCGTTAGTCAAGTAAACCGCGATTACCAAACATGCAAACCGGAATTGGTAAAATATGGTGAAAAGGTGCAACAATTGCTAACCAAAATTCCCTCCTATACTTTGGAGAGCATACCACGCGCGGATAACAGCAAAGCGGACGCGTTGGCCAAACTTGCTAAAGAAATGGCTGACGAGAACCTCGATGATGTTAGAATCATGGTACAAAGTCGTCAGGTGCTCGCCCCCGCAGAAATACCTTCGGAATCACCCGAAGAGAAGGGAGTGACTGAACAAGCGACCTTGCAAATAAAAGAACATGAGAAGGTTGAGGATTGGAGGAAAGTCTTTATAGATTACTTCAAGTCCCACCAAATGCCCGAAGATGCGTCCGCAAGACATCAACTCATAAAACGAGCTCTGTCCTTCGCCTTCGTCAATGATACTCTATACAAGAGGTCATTCGATTCTCTGTGGCTGAGATGCTTAGGACCGGACGAATCGGAAAGAGTCGTTCAGGAAGTTCATGACGGAATCTGCGGTTCTCACCAAGCAGGTCCAAAAATGAAGTTGAAGATCAAACGGATGGGCTATTACTGGCCCACGATGATTCAAGACTGCATCGAATATGCGAAGCAATGTCACTCATGCCAGATTCATGGGGACTTCATCCACCAGCACCCAAATCCGTTGCATCCAACGGTAGCTAGCTGGCCATTCGAAATGTGGGGGACTGATATAGTCGGCCCCATCGAACCAGCATCGTCTAAAGGACATCGTTTCATCCTAGCGACGACTGACTACTTCTCTAAGTGGGCAGAAGCAGTACCATTGAGAGAAGTGAAGACGGAGAATATCCTCCATTTCTTCAAAACGCACGTCATATATCGGTTTGGAACTCCGAGGCGGATCATCTCCGATAATGGGCCAGCCTACCGAAGTCATAAAATCAGCCGCTTCGCACAGCAGCATAACATAGACTGGAGATATTCCTCAGTCTATAATCCACGAGCTAACGGTCTCGCCGAGGCCTTCAACAAGACCTTGACGAAAATTATAAAGAAAACAGTGTCCCGAAATAAGAAAGACTGGCATGAGAGACTGCAAGAAGCACTTTGGGCGTATCGAACCACGTTCAAGACAGCCACAAACACAACGCCATACGCGTTGGTGTTCGGCACGGAAGCAGTACTCCCTCTCGAGATAGAGTTACCCTCTCTACGAGTGGCAGATCACCACGAGCTAACGGACGAAGAAAACGCTCACCTTCGGCTTGAGGAGCTTGACGCCCTTGATGAAACTAGGCTCATAGCGCAACAAAATCTGGAAGCTTATAAAGCAAAGATGATGCGCTCATACGAAAGATTGACTCGACCGAGGACATTCCACCAAGGCGAACTCGTGCTAGTGGTCAAAAGGCCTATGATCCCCAATCGCGCCAAGCGGGGAAAATTCGAGCCGAACTATGAAGGCCCGTACATCATAGATAAAGTTTACCAGGGTGGGGCCTATCTACTCATGGACATGCACGGTGAAAGGCCTTTCAGACCAATAAACGGTCGCTTCCTAAAGAAATACTATGCTTAATGAGCTACAGCCTAGGTCAACGATAGATGACGACGACTATGTCCGCTCGCTATCTTCCTAAGCTCAAACTGTATAAGCAGTAGCCAGCTTCTCAATAGCGGACCGAAATGTCCCTAAACTAACAGCGGACCGAAATGTCCTTAAACTAACAGCGGACCGAAATGTCCTTAAACTAATAGCAGACCAAAACGTCTTTAAACTACCACCGCAGCATCTTTAGGCTGACGAGATGAATAAAAAAAAATATAATAAAAATAAAATAAAATAAAAAACGGTATGTCCATAAGCAAAAAGGGCACGGATGAAAACCCGAAAGGGCTCCGTGAGTAAAAACAGCAGGGCTACCGGCGAGTGTTCGTGAAAACCCGAAAGGGCGCGACCTCGTAAAAAAGAAGGAAAAAAAAGAATAATAAAAAAAAACGGTATGCCCATAAGCAAAATGGGCACGGATGAAAACCCAAAAGGGCTCCGTGAGTAAAAACAGCAGGGCTACCGGCGAGTGTTCGTGAAAATCCGAAAGGGTGCGACCTCGTAAAAAAAATGTGCAGAAATAAAAAATAAAAAAAAACGGTATGTCCATAAGCAAAATGGGCACGGATGCAAACCCGAAAAGGCTCCGTGAGTAAAAACAGCAGGGCTACCGGCGAGTGTTTGTGAAAACCCGAAAGGGCGCAACCTTGTTAAAGAACACTTACAAGATCCTCTCGACCTTGTAAGGAGAAACCACCCGCGTGAGATCCTTACGACTCACAAGGGAGCAACACACTTAGGGATCCCCACGATTCCTAAGGAGAAAATACACTTGCGAGATCCTCACGACTCGTAAGGAGAACTCTCTTATGGGACCCTCACGGCCCATAAGATTTGAAAGTCTTAAGTTACAGAGACCTAAACCTATGCTTAAGCAAACCCCCACAAACTTCCAATATTGCCCTACAAGTGGTTCAATACTGACCCTTGTATACAATCCACGGGCGCGAATAAACATTTCCCTAATCAAGTCTCATCCGAAACTGGGGATATGTTCGCATGATGAACAACCCTTATAAGTCCTCTCGACTTACAAGGAGAAAACCCTCCTGTAGGATCCTTACGACTTACAGAGGAAACGAACACTTAGGAATCCTCACGAGTCCTAAGGAGAAAATACACCTACAAGATCCTCACGACTTGTAGGGAGAAATAACTTCGTGAAACCCTTACGGCTCATAAAGTCAAAAGCCTTAGTCGACAGGACCCTAACCCTGGTCGCTAAGCCACCTTTGTTCGATAGCGACAGAGGCAGATGATGATTCGCTCCTGGCAATATCCCAGTTTTAGCGGTGCTGATGCCGAAATCGGTGTCCAGTTTCAGGTTCACGGCGAAAAGCCAGTAGACCGTACATGCATACGAAATAGCCGAAATGATGGGGCAACTTGCAATAAAAAAAAGCAGCAAGTAAAAATATATGCATGAAGAAATAGCCGAAATGATTGGGCAACTCGCAATAAAAAGCAGCGAGTGGAAATAAAATAAACAGCCGAAATGATTGGGCACCGCGAAAAATAGCCGAAATGATTGGGCGATCGCGACCTTCGCGATATAAAAGCTGAAATGATAGAGCATCGCGGAAATAAAAAAAAAAAATAATGATGATAAAATTTAGGCCCTACAGTTAAGATCACATCGATCCCTGTATACAATCCAAGGGCGTAAACAAAGAGGGAGCCATACTCTCCCAACAAACTCCTCGACTCACGGATACAAACACTCCTTGACGAGAGCCTCCTGATCCGCGTCGACCCGCAGAGCCACCAGTGCCTCCGTAGGAATCCTCGACTCGTTTCAAACCCCAAGGAAACAAATAATCCTTGGCGCTCGGGAAACAAATAATCCCTAGCAAATCCCTCGACTCACGGATACAAACACTCCTTGACGAGAGCCTCCTGATCCGCGTCGACCTGCAGAGCCACCAGCGCCTCCGTGGGAATCCTCGACTCGTTTCAAACCCCAAGGAAACAAATAATCCTTGGCGCTCGGGAAACAAATAATCCCTAGCAAATCCCTCGACTCACGGATACAAACACTCCTTGACGAGAGACTCCTGATTCGCGTTGACCCGCCGAGCCACCAGCGCCTCCGTAGGAATCCTCGACTCGTTTCAAACCCCAAGGAAACAAATAATCCTTGGTGCTCGGGAAACAAATAATCCCTAGCAAACTCCTCGACTCACGGATACAAACACTCTGTGATGAGAGCCTCTTAACTCATGTCAACTCGCAGAGCCATCACCCTTTCCGCGAGCAAATTCCCGATTCGTCTCAATTTGTAAGAAGAAGTCTCAGACAGCAAGGATTGGAAAGCTTGCTTCTTGAGCAATGGGGCCCTGCAAGTCAATCCAAAATGGTCTCTTGCATACAATTCACGGGTCTCACTCTCCGAAGTCGAATTTCGACGAGGAGGGAAACAACCGCTTACGAATTCTCTCGACTCGTAAGAGGGAAAATTCTCTCATAAGATCCCTACGACTTATAAGAGAAAACCACACTTAGGAATCCTCACGATTCCTAAGGAGAAAATCCACCTATGAGATCCTCTCGATCCGTAGGGAGAAAAGCCTCTATGAGACCCTCACGGCTCATAGAATTGAAAAGTCTTAGGCGGTAAACCTGAACCTGCGGCCTAAGCCATCGCTATTTCCTGAGGAAGTCGGAATACTCATTTTAGACATCCATCAACCATGGTTATTAAGACAGCCTACTGACATTAAAAGAAAGAAGATGACAGAAAAAATATCCGTTCTACATTTGATCTGGCATGCGTGACGCATTCATTTATGCATGGACAGAAGACTCAGGACGAGAAATAAGACAAGCTGAAATAGAAAAGGGGAGGGTTTTCATTCATACCGCTAAAAGTTTTTACAAGCATAAGAATAATGAATAAGGAACATTGTTCAAATTATTACAACGGTATAACCTCGGATCCGGGGCACGGATTGAGGAAATCAAAAGTAAGGCCATCCAGAGTTCTTCTGGCCTTTCTAATTATTCTTATGCGCAGTCTTTCGCGCTCCTCGGTGTCGATATCATCGGCAAGCCCTTCCGGCCTTTGATAAGCAGCAACGATCGTCGTCTGCTGAAACACTTGATGCAGGATGTCAACGAGGTCGTTCCGTCGTTTCTTCGAGATCAGCCCTGTCAGGTGCACTGAATGCACCTTGTCCTCGGCATCATCCAGCGCATTGAGTGGTAGGGCCTCGTGAAGACCCGGAAGTGCCCTCCATATTGCTCCCAGCACGACTTTCAAAAGAGCCGAACGCCGAGGCAACAGCCAACCGCCGCTTGCGTTCAGACGACCCATAACTTCTGCACATTCAGCGTCTGTAAACTCCTGGTTTTGTTGACGACCCTGAGCGCGGATATCATCGTAGGTAATGAACTCGTGCAGACTGTATAGATGCACCGCCGCCATTATGCCTGGAGAAAATATTACAGGAAGATCAACAATAGAAAAGCAATAATATACATGGATGACTAAATTCCTAGAGAGCAAAACTATGTTCAAAGATGAAACCCACTAGACGAGAGCTCTGCTATTTAAGGTTGATCTAAGAATTGATCTTACCTAAAGTTCTTCTAAAAAAAAACTTTAAAAAAAAAAAATGAGCAAGGCACCGGAGTTCTTAAAGGCAAGAACAAAGCTCTGAAGTCTTCGAAAATGGAAATTTGGAAGATGATAAGTATCTGGAGGGGACCAAAGGTCCTATTTATAGGCCTCAAGTGCCTCTTCGACTTCCAAGAGTTGTCACGGCAGTTTACCCTAATTGGAGCGAATTTCCGTTCGAATTCCGAGACAGGAGATGAAGCAACGCTTCGTCCTTCCCCGATCAGAGCAAAGCTCTGTCTTGAAGAAGCGACGCTTCAGCACGGAAGCGCTAGCGCAGTTGCGTTGCGCTGCACGCTACACGCCACGTGTCCGGCGCAAACGCATCAGCGCAGCACCCCAAAGCAGCGTACCCAGCCAAAGCAAAGCTCTATTTCAAGCAAAACCAAGGGAAGCAACGCTTCAGCGGCGTATGCGTCCTGCGCTGCATGACACGTGTCGGCGTAGATGTGCTAGCGCAGTTGCGCTGCACTGTGTGCTGTGCGACACGCGTCATACCCTGGAGCATTCGCGCTAAAAAAAAAGGTTCTGAAGAAATCTTTTCGGTTATTATCTTCTGTAAAACAGAAGCCCCTAGATCAAAGATCCGATGGTGAGGGAAATCCCGCCAAATCTTTCAGAAAAGGGATTTCTTCAACAAATTGAACTTGCTTCTTAATCTGCAAGATGAAGCCTCAGGCATCAGAGGTAGGAGAACTTGCTTCCTGAACAACGGGACCCTACAAGTCGATCTAAAATGGTCTCTTGCACACTATACGCGGGACTCACTCTCTAAAATCGAGTTTCGATAAGGAGGGAAACAACCGCTTACGGGTCCTCTCGACTCCTGAGAAGGAAAAACTCTCTTGCAGAAGCCTTACGACTTGTAAGAGAAAACCACACTTAGGAATCCTCACGATTCCTAAGGAGAAAAGCCCGCCTACGAGATCCTCTCGATCCGTAGGAAGAAAAGTCTCTATGAGACCCTCACGGCTCATAGAGTTGAAAAGTCCTAGGCGGCAGATCTGAACCTGCAGTCTAGGCCATCGTTATCTCTGGGAGAAATGAAGCTATCTGTCAATAAGGTGCATTAAATATGTCATGCTGAAAAGAATGAAAAAGGCGAAGAAATGACACAGAACGTTACCAAAAATGTGTATCTTTTATTCATGAATATTGACTGGGTACAGGATACATTGTACTAAAGAATAAAAAATATACATATATTTTACAAGTACAAATGATACAAGGAGAAATTACTGGGAAGGAAGCGTCTTGCATAGATTTAACAATTGCTCGCATACTTCCTTCCACGTCTTCTCTCGATCGGCTACCACCGCCAGCTCTGCCTCCACTTGGACTCGCTGCTGCAAGACCGACGCAAGCTGCTCCCTGACGACCTGATAGGCAGCTTCCCGACTTGGGGTATTGCGCTCAGCTACGTCAAGCTTCCGCTTCAAGTTTAGCCCATGGGAGATACGCTCCAAGAGACCCTCGAAGATAGTCTTCACTTGGGCAGCATTTGCCTCAACCTCAGCGCGCAGATGTGCCGTTTCGTTCGAGGTCTTTTGGCATTCCCTTAGTCTTGAAGCTGCTTCTTGTTCCAAGTGGCGGAGGTGCGAAGTGCTTTGCTCGAGCCAAGTTATGCGTTGGGTGCTCAGAGCTAAAACTTCGGGAGAAGGGCACGTCGACTCCAGCCGATATAGACAGGCCTCGATCCCCCTGCAGTGGTTAACCCAAGATTCGACGACGCCTTCGTTATGAAAATTTACGAGCGCCGCCAACATCGGGTTAACCTCCGCAGCAAAATCTACGGCAGAAGGGAGAGCGTCCATATTGAGCTCTTCAATGTACCCGCTCAGCATGCCCAAACTCATCACAGCACCCTTGGAAGATGGACGTCTCAAGAAAGGGTCTGCCGGTGAAAGGACGCGAGCCTCAAAGGGGACCGGAGCCGGAACAATAGCTGCAAAACAAAACATGGTTAAACGATGGTTCATAAGATGTTGAAGGGTTACCAAAAAAGGAAATTTATTATACCAGCTGCAACGGACGGTAAAGCCGGAAGGGCCGGTGGCGCGGCAGGTCTTGCATCCCCTCCTTCGATTTGTGGCACTGCAATAAAGAAAAGGAAAAGTCAGAAATTATCCCATTGCTAGAAAAAAGGGGGTAAGTAAAGATATTATAGTGAAAGTATACTCACCGGCGCCACCAGAGGGAGAAGCGAGTTCGGATGGGAAAGAGAAGTGTGGGAGCAACACTTGATATAAATGATCGAAGAGCACTCCTGCAAAAGCACAATGGTATAACGTTAGTACAAGGCTACATTTTTGAAAGATTAATGCATGAGTCGTGAATCCATACCTTCCAACATCCGTGATGGTACAAGGGAAGGCGGGAAATTGACCACCGCCAAAGCAGTAGTCGACGGTGCCCCCTCGAGCAATGGAGCATCGGCACTGGCCGCACCTGTAAAGACAAACTTGTTAGAAGAGATCGCAAGATATATAGAAAAGGGGGGAACGCTGGTGACTCAAAAAATTTACCCGACGAGCTACCAGCAGAAACTGAAGCAATCCCCTCATCCGTCGACATGAGACTACCGCCCGTAGCCTCATCACCCGACTCGATGGGAACCGTTGTTGTGCTCGCGAGCCCAGGAGACGGCAAGGAACCATACGCGGGGAGGGCTATGATCGGAGTATTACCAGATTCCTGAGAAAGAGCGGTTCGCTCCTCCTCAGGAATCGTGGCCGCCTCACCCGATACTCCCTCGGTTTCTGCGGTCACGGTTGTCTCGTCCATCGGCACCGTGACGTCTCCAGCCTCAAGCGCCTCGACTTCTACTGCCTTCGGCTCGACAATCATCTCATCGGCCGCCACTTCAGACGCGGCATCAATGACCTTCTCGGCGGCGGATCCTTCAACTCCTGTTTCAGGCGCCGTGGCCCCGACAACGGTGCTCACTGTTGGCTCGGGTTCGGCAGGTATCGCTTCCTCCATTCCCCCGGGTTCGACGGTCTCCGCCTCCCCCTCAGTCGGACTTGGCCCTGCAAGATGGAATGCGTATGAGCCAATGGCTTGATAATTCTTACAATAAGGTTCTGAAAGAAATGTTACCTGAAGAGGACTTATCGTTTTCACTCCGAGCCGCGCGCGCCACTTGCTTATGAGCAGTGGACAGGGCGGCAGGGGCCTCTTCAGAAGGAGTGTCGGCATGAGGAATAGTGCTAGGGCCTGCTCCCGCGGCCAAAGCAGCTCTGCGCGCCCTTGCTTCGCGTCTCAACCGCTTCCGCTCCTCTCGAGCCGTTGAGACGGATGCCACTAGGGCTTCCTTGAGTGAGGCTTCTTCGTCCGTGAATAGGGACGCCTCTAGATTTTTCAGGGCGTCCCTCGTCGTCTTGTCAAGCCGAGGCTCTTGTGGCAACTTCGACGAAGCCGGGACTTCGATGACGGACTCGGGAAGGATCCCTCCATCAATTGATACAACCCCTGCAAAGAAACAAAAGAAGTTCAGGTTGACTATCATAAAAAGACAACAAACTTTCCTTATAAAAGAGAAAGGGGTGAAACATACCAGCGCCTGCTAGGGCACGCTTCTCCTCCTCCTCCTGGAAGGTTTTCAGGGAAGCAGCAATAGCCTCTTCAGTAGAGACACTTGTTGAAAATGGAGCAAATGTTAGTTAAAGATAATAATACAAGGTGCAATAAAATGACAAATGAAGCGTCTGATGATTACCGGACTCAGCGAGTTTGCTTAGCATCGCTTCGAGCCTAGCCGATCGCTCCGAAGCTGCAATGGCGGCAGCCAAATTGGTGTCCGCAGGATCTACCACGAAACCCTCATTGCTGCCGTATTCACATATGGCCTCGGCGGGAGGAGCCGCAGGCTTTAAGCTGAGGATTGCATCGAGGGAAAGAGCAGACTTCTTCTTCTTCTGCTGTCCACCAGCTTTAGACCCACCCGGAGCGGATTTGCGCTTGGCAGCCACTTTAGGGCGGCGGGTCCCGATCTCTGCTCCTGCGCTGGACCCTGGTGATACCACATTAACCGTCTTCGTAGGAGCACGGGGCGCTGGCGGTGCATCCACCGTAGTAGGCAGTGGCAATCCCCGCGGGGGGCTCAACACGCGCGGTCGATCGACTCCAGCCTCTTTTAGCAGAGGGACGACCGGGAGCCTTGGCTGCAAAGGGGCCTTGCGATCGCCACCAGGAGGCGCGCCCCTACGGTCAACCAACATGCGCTTCTCCGTTAAGATAATCGGGCCCATCGCGTGCGCATACCAGGCCACATATGAATTAAGCATCTTAGGGGTACAGCTAGGCTCACTAATAAAAAAATAAGAGCCTGTATTAAGCCGGATGAAATGATGCATCGCATTCCTTATCCCCTCTTGGTTGGTCGCGGGTGTTTCCAGAAAGGCTTCCATCGGGATCCCTTGATTGTAACTCGATTGTCGGGCAAATCGATGTGGGTTATACGTCATGAAGAGAGCCGTCTCATTCTGCCTAAATACTAGGTAACCCGGCCGAATGGAGTAGAGGTGGAGGATTTCCCGAGCTTTCAGTACAGAAGCCCCGCCCTTAAAGTCATCACGCAGCGAAACCACTGACTTAGTGGTCTCTGAGCCTATAGTGATAACCTTATCCACAAAGGAAACCTTCGCTCCGACCAGGTGTGGACGAAGGAGCAACCCTCTAGATTCCCGCGGGGCTGGAACCACAATTGAAGCCCCGATTAACCGCATTACCCTCGGAAGTCTACATCTCTCAAAAAATGGAGGAGTCTTGTGAGCACCAAACACCCCTTGTACATGCATCTCCATCCAAGAAGTGAAATAATACATTGGGAAGTTGGCAGGTTGTACCCCAGGTTCACTAGCGTCCGCCGCTACGCTAAGTCCATGATAAAGGTAAGCCAGCCCGGCGATTCCTACCGATAACTGTAAACCAGCCACCATCCGATGCGCTGGGTAAAAGACGGAGGGCCGCATGAGGCGTGGGTGCATAGGGAGCGCGAAGCTGCATAACCATAAACCCAAAAACCCTATGAAAAAGGTCTCCTCGTCCATGCCAGGAACGGCGATCTCTGAGAAAGGGACGCTGGCAGTGTTGGGGAAATAAAAATTCCGCTGGTCACCTTCCGATGTAGGTCGGCGGTCCAAGCCGAAACCAAAGGGGTCAGCAAGCTGAGCGAACTTCTCGCCCTGCTCTGATAGGAACTCTGGGCGGATAAAACGAGCAATGAAATCCGCAAAACTGACGCCCCGGTCGCCCGATTCCAAATGGAGTTCCTCATAAATCTCCAACACCTTCACCAAGCCCGGGTGCTGATGCTGAATGGCATTCTCTGGAGTCAAGTCAAGTACTAGCTGCTTGGTGGCGAAGACATACTTGTCAGGAGGAAGCAGCTCCTCGTAGTGCTCCCCCCTCATTGGCAGACCTGAAATCTCAGCAAATTCCTCCAGAGAGATGGAGACTTCCCTATCCGCTATCAGGAATGTATGGGTGGGGATATTCCATTGTTCAATGAAGGCCTTTATCCACCACGTCGGAGAAGAGGGATACTCGAAAAGCGAAACGTAGACGGCCGAATATAAACCAATCGTCGTCAGGTGAGCCCTCTTCGCCGCCAAAATATAACGGGCCCATTGCAAATATCCGGCAAGTGGCCGCGGGATCAGTCCAACGTTATAAGCCTGTCCCCAAGGACGTGCTTCACCCTGGCAGATTCGCCTCCCCAAGATATCTATAGCCGGCGGCGGCTGCACCGGGATGGCACCGATTGCAGGCTGAAGGAGGTCGTCGGAATTCCAATTTTTAACCTCCACGGCATACTTCACCGGGGGCTCGTCCGCATAAGGGATCGTAACAATAGGCTCAGAGGGCGAGGCGGAGCTGAAGCTGCGACGTCCTTGGATGATTTGGCTATACCACCTTCCCCACAGGTGGAGTTTCTTGCACTCGGGGTCATGATCTTTAATCAAGGCAAACACCACCCGGTCCACTGGCGAATGTGGGAACCCTCCTTCTGAGCGAACGAAAGGGAAAGACAAATCTTTAGACATGTTTCCTGTAGAAAAAGAAAAAAAAAATATAACCGTTAGTGTTCCAATGCTTCACATTTCAAAGTCCTACATCACACTACAATGCAGTGGGTAGGGGACCAAAGGGGACCCACAAAATCTAGATGACGGCGCATCATTTGATAAGACAGCCCCATCATTGGATGAGACTGTCAGTTAATGAAAAAGACCCCCAAGAGAATATCCTCATTGGGGGAAATCCCTAGAGACAAGGAGAAAACCTCCTCTTTTAGAGCAAAGCTCTGTCACAGAGTGACATTTGTCAAACTCTGGTCTCAAAGGAATAAAGCTTCTTAAAAAAGAGCCTAGCTCTGTAATAGTAATGATAACCATAACCCCTAAGGATTAAAAGAAAAATTTTGGGATCTTAAAGATCCAGGGAAACTTTTAGGAGTTCTCCATTTTTTTATATATATATATATATATATATATAAAGAGGGGGTGGAGATCTACATTTGATCTATGAGCAAGGCTCTGTTCATGGGTTAAAACCCAGGAACAAGATCTCTTTAAATCTTTGAGAGCAAGGCTCTATTGATGAAACCCCAAAGGGGTTTTCTTTAGAACAGAGATCTATGAGAGCAAGGCTCTGTTGAAGAAACCCCAAAGGGGTTTTTTTTAGATCAAAGATCTATAAGAGCAAGGCTCTGTTAATTAAATTTAATTTAAATTAATCTAAATTTTTACCTAGGGTGATCCTAAGTTATGAACTCTGGAGTTCTTGGAAAAAATCAAGAGCAAGGCTCTGAAAATTCTTAAGCAAGAGCAAGGCTCTGAGTCAAAATTCTTGAAGTGGTAAAGAATTTTCTAAAGGACCAAGGGTCCTATTTATAGACGCCTGCGTCTCTTCACCTGACCTCAATGATCCAACGGTCGGGGTCTTGCCACCGCTGCACTCACGTGCGCGCCACGTGAGCGCAACGGTGGGGGGGCATTTGTTCCCCCAATCAGAGCAAGGCTCTGTTTGAATTTTGAAAATTCAAATTTTGAAGCAACGCTTCGGTTCCCGTGCGCTGCGCGCAATGCGCCACGTGTCAGAAGTTGACACGGCAGCACAACGCCCAAGGCAGTACGTCCAATCAGAGCAAGACTCTTTAAAAAACATAAGCAACACTCAACTGCGCAAGCGCACGGCAGTGCGACACGTGTCTGTGCAGTTGCGCAAGCGCTGCTGCGCAAGCGCACGGCAGCGCGACACGTGTCTGCGCAGTTGTGCAAGCGCACCGCTGCGCGACACGTGTCTGCGCAGCTGCGCAAGCGCAGCTGCGCAAGCGCCTCACTGCGCGACACGTGTCACGCGCTGGTGAGTTGCGCAACAACAGAATGAAGATTTAAGGATATTTTTTTCTGTTCTTGTTTAAACAAGAAGATTTCTTCTGTAAAACAGGGGCCTTTGGATCAAAGATCCAACGGTGGGGAAAATTCCCCAAATCATTCAGGAAAAGATTTATTGAACGAATTTAACTAATTCTTGAGCACTATAAAAAGGACCCCAAACCTCATTTCAAAGGCATCATCTGGTTTTTAAAAAAAAAGAAGAAGAAAGAAGAGAACTTTT
Source organism: Agapanthus africanus (assembly GCA_030015575.1). Taxonomy (NCBI): domain Eukaryota; kingdom Viridiplantae; phylum Streptophyta; class Magnoliopsida; order Asparagales; family Amaryllidaceae; genus Agapanthus; species Agapanthus africanus. The sequence continues at coordinate 11,243,510 of CM057348.1, read as the reverse complement.
GAGAACTCCTTGAGAATAAAAAAAAGAAGGTAAAAACCTTTGAGATAAGAGAAAATTCTCTTAAAGAATAGATCATTGATCTAAAAAACAAGATCAGTGATCTTCAATAAATAAATAAATAAATAAATAAATAAATAAAAATAATAGTGCCTTGCACTTGCTATGAACCTCTGGTTCTCTGAGACAGAAAGAAAGAAAAGATTTCTTTCTTTGATCTAAACTTAGATCAAGAAATTAAAAAGTGCTCTGCACTTCTGAATCTAAAAGATTCTTGGTGCTTTGCACAAATGCAATGCATTACTTAAAGGGCTAGGCCCAAATCAAAAAGACCTAGCAGGCCAAAATAAATTGCAAAGTAATAAAAGGGCTGGGCCCAAATAAAATTGATGCTCTGCATCCTTTCTGGACTTAGCCCAATCGTGGCCATAAGTCCTTAAATTAAATTGACTGAGCAAAATGGCTCTCCTAAATCAATCTACCTCCGGTTTGAGGGTACATCTCCGAACTCCTTTGACATCCATCGTTGTAATTCCTCAACGACGTCAAAGAGGTGACGGGTCCCAACAACCACATACCCATATGGATTGCGGGGTCCTTAAACTCGTGGACCGAGACGTCCTTAAACTAACATTGGACCGAGACGTCCCTAAACTAACATCGGACCGAGACGTCCCTAAACTAATATTGGACCACCACGTCCTTAAACTGGCGATGGACCACCACGTCCCTAAATTGGCACAATAGAGCCCACATGCTCTTTTGTCGGATCTAAACGATCCCGTTAAGTCGATCTTAGTCCCAAACTGGGCTAATGTATCCTTAACAACCGTTTAAGCTGGTCTTAGCCCCAAACACGGCTAATGTATTCTTAAACACTCAAATGGACCATAAAAAGTATCCTTAAACACTCAAATGGACCATAAAAATCTAAATCAACTTCGGTTCGAGGGTACATCTCCAAACTCCTCTGACACTTGTCGTTGTAATTCCTCAATGACGTCAGAGAGGTGACGAGTCCCGACGGCCATATATTAAATGAATCACGCTTAAGTTGATCTTAGCCTCAACGAGGCTAACGCATCCTTAAACTAAAATATCGAACCCAAATCTAAGTAAATACGGATTTGGACTAATCCACGTCTTACGGGCGACGGCATTGCTCAGTCTCCGTATACAATCCACGGGCAACCACAAACAAAATGAACACACACGACACGAAGTGAAATTCTGGAGAAGGAGAAAATGGTTACCGCGATGCGGTAGCGTAATTAACTGCAGGGGCTTGCGTCTGCAGGGAAGAGCGTCCCCACAATCAAAAACCCCTCAAACGAGGGGGAATCTGAAAAAAGTCTGCTACATCGGCCGCATCCGTTTAAACCTTCAATACACGGTGCCATAAATTAACTTGGCATCTTCGGAGAGGTAGACGGATAAAACCAAATAGCATCTGCCCCGAATCTCAGACGAGACGTCCAATGTCTCGGCCGCCATTCGGAGGGGAACAGTGCATAACTCATAAAAACCCTACTACACACTAAAAACAAACTGTCACAGGGAATATACCAACCGATGACGGACCCACGGCGACCGACCCCGGCCGGACTCGGCCCGAATCGGCCAGCGACTCGGCCGCCGCCGCCGGCCGGACTCAGCCGGACTGCCGAGTCGTCAACACAAAAGTCGTGCCTCTTGGCCTCCCCATCACTCCTGCATACTTTAATTCCTTGGATCGGTTCCAGAGCTCTTTAATATCCCATTAAACCCTATTTTTATTACAATTTTAATACAATTTTCATACAACCTTTCACCTACCCTAACCCTAACATTACCCTATAAATACCACCCCTAAACACACACCCCTCACTCACAATTCTGTCCAAACTCTCAAGAAAACTCTATAGAATTTTAATGTGCATTTGGAGTTAGCAAAGGGGGAAGCTCCGGCGAAATTCCGGCGACGATCCTAGGAGCTCCTGGAGACGAAACGACGCACTGGCGCCTCCTACCGTTTCCTCTCCCTCTTCTATATACTACAAACCCGTAAGTCCCACCTCTCTCTTCTCTATTCTTTTCTAAAACCATGTATTTCTAAAACCCGACGGAATCGGGGTTAATCCGATGTCCGATTCGGTTCTTCCTAAAAATCTCACTTTTTCTTAAATACAATCATACTAAACCCTTACATGTTGACTATTAAACATTAACAAGTCATATTGAACAAGTTCCATATCAAAAGGATATCTATTTCAATTTTTATCATATTTTTCACTAAAATACCATGTAGTTTACTTTCTACCTTAAAACATCATTAATCTTGCTATACCTTTAATTAGATCACGAGGTAATGACCTACCTCCTCACAACACTCATATGCAACATAGCACAATACCTTTCGGGAACATAGAATATGGGAAAACGAAACTTTACATATAAATACCACTAGCTATTAAAACCGTTTTCTATAAGATTACGTATTTTTTATAAATCTTTGCAAAGCGCCGCTACAACCCATTTTGGGGAACCCGACTGGGATGGTGTGGATTATCGCACATCCCTGGGCTTAGTAGTGCGAGATGCAGACCTCCGCAAGGAGAATTCGGTCTCGAGAGATTTAAAATATGACTATCTTAAGAAAATGAGATTTCTAGAAAATAATAAATTAAAATTATTTTATATAATATATATATATATATATATATATATATATATATATATATATGTGTGTGTGTGTGTGTGTGTGTGTGTGTCTCATCAAAATACCTATTTTTGATATCATATAAATATTCCAACCTTTCTAAATCAAAAGAATCACTTTACATTAAAATACCATGAATTCCATACAAGTTCAATATTACAATTAAATACCCTATATTGTAAAATTAGGTTATTTTCACTAGAAACATCACAAATATAAAATCTACATCTATGACAACTCTAAAGACGACAATTAAATACTTGAGGTGTATTTTGAAAATCATACAAAAATATTTTTACATAAGACCCCCTCAAGTTCTATAAATTACCTTAAGGAGACTAGTAAATATAGGTTTAAGCGGGACCAATCTCTTGAGCCCCAGGGAGCCAGAGAAGTGGGTGCTTGCCTATTTAAGGTAGACAACTTAATAACGGTGTTATCAACACGGTAATCGTCTTTGAAAAAGACACAAATCCTACCGTCCATGTGCAGCGGTTACCGATAACACCAAAACCTAATTCAAAACTTCAATTTCTTTTCTAATTGTCTGACTCAGACTGAGTCTCATTATAAATAATCTGACTTGAATATGATTCAAGTACAAACTACAATTCAATATGAATCCATGAATACATATATTCAATCTATTCAACCTGTATTGACTGAACCGAACCATGGATATACTTCCATCTACATGATTCTCCAGTTACATCGATGATTCTCCAGTTACATCCATTTACTGATATCATGGTTTTGGCAAGTTATCCAATTATCCAATATATATTATAAGATAATACAAGTTGCAATACAAACAATACAAATAAGACATCACGGGGTTTAAGGGGTAGATTGGTACGGAAGGTGTTAGAAGTGGCACGGGACTGTAGGATTTAAGACACCTAACCTGTATTTCCGTTGCTGTTGTACCGTGGCATAAACGGTTCCTTGTACTACACGTGCCTCTAGTCTCTGTCATATAGAGACTCCTCTCGTATACACTGGCATTCTTCTGTACCAAGTTACAAACAACAGCGTTAACACTAATACAATATAATACAACTTTAAAACCTAATTTCTCTCTCTGTCTATTCTATTTCTCTCTTACCTTTGGAACTTACCGAGCGATTATTCGCTGACGACATTCCTTCTCTTTCTTCTTTGGAATGATGTCAGGTGATCTGGACACCCCGGAGATCGAGCCTACTAGCGAGGACTTGGATCAGCTTGCCTACGACCCAGAGCTTTAGCTTCATTGTACACATACTTATTTCAGTACTTTTCATTTCTGTTATGCCACTGTTTAGGCATTGCTTTCAGATGTATTTCCTTTTCCATGCATTATATAAAAGAATGTTAATAAATAAAGTTGATGTTCAGTTATACCTATTGTCTTTGTCTCTTGTGCATTTTTATTTATATTGCTTAGATACGCTGTGTGTGTTTGCTTCAGAGTAAATACGTAGCGGCCTTGTCGCGTCCCCTTCTCCGTACACCGGGAAGCGGGGCGTAACACTCTATCTTATAATTATTATAAGTCCGAGCAGGAAATAGGGGAATATCCGGATTCCCACGCGACCCAATCGAGGAATAAGAACGTTGATGCATCTTCCTCGAGTGTATTTGATACCGAGAACTATTTCTCAGTATACTCTATGTCCTGGGTATTAGATACCGGATCAGGATCCCATATATATAATATGTTACATGGGCTAATGATAGGTAGACAATGGAGAAAGGGTTATCATTTTCTAGAAGTAGAGAATGGGGAAAATGTTGCAGCCAAAGCAGTTGGTGAATATCACCTTGTATTACCAACTGATAATACATTGATTCTGAACGAATATTATTACATACCGAACCTGATATGCAGTATTATATCAGTTTCTTTATTAAGTAAAGAAGGATATAATTTTGTATTGTAGGATAATATTGTGAACATTTTCCTAAATCAAAAGTTAATTGAATCAGGCACGTTATATATTGACATATACGTTCTAAATCAAACTACAGTTCTTAATGTACAGAACACACACAAGAGAAAAAGTCCAGAAATGAACGAATACTTCTTCTGGCCTTGTAGACTAGGTCATATCAATGCGACACGACTAGCTAAGTTACATAAAAATGGATATTTGAATCCGTTCGAATTTACATCTTATGAAACTTTCCAGTCATGTCTCAAAAACAAAATGACCAAAACTCCGTTTACTGGACACGGAGAAAGACTTGCTGAACTCTTGGGACTGATAAATAGTGATGTATGCGGTCCCATGTCTACACATGCCAGGAATGGTTTCTCATACTTTATTATATATTCACTGACGATCTCTCAAGATCCGTACATGTGTTCCTGTTGAAACACAAGTCAAAAGCTTTTGGGAAATTCAAAGAATATAAGTGTGAAGTTGAGAACCAGACGGGTAAAAGTATTAAGTCCTTCGATCCGATCGGGGAGGAGAATACTTAAGCACGGAGTTCCTGGATTATTTAAAAGAGAATGAGATTCTATCTCAGCTTACTCCTATGTATACACCACAGCACAACGGTGTATCGGGGCGGAGAAATCGCACCCTATTAGATATGGTGCACTCTATGATAAGTATTGCTGAGTTGCATGTTTCCTTTTGGGGTTATGCACTCGAGAAGCCGCATACCTATTGAATAAGGTTCCTACCAAATCCGTGCCTACCACTCCATATGAGATATGGTATGGGAAGAGACCATGTCTTAAACGAGTTAAGATATGAGGTTGTCTGGCCCATGTTGAAAGGCAAAATCCGGACAAGCTCCAAGCAAGGTCAGCTCCGTGTAAGTTTGTTGGATATCCCAAACATTCGCAAGGGTATATCTTCTACCACACCAAGGAACAAAAGGTGTTTTGTTTCTCGGCATGCCAACTTTTTAGAAAAAGGAATTTCTTGAGAAAGAAATTTGTGATCATGAGGTAGAACTAGAAGAAGTTCCAGCTATACAAACTACAACTGATGATTTGATGAAACCAGAGGATTCGATAGGTCCCGACGAACCTCAGCCTCTCCGCCGATCTAGTAGGGTTCCTCATCCGCCTGAGAGATACTACGGTTTTCTCAATGACAGTGGGAGCGAGGATTGCATCATGGAAGATGTTGATCCAACAAGTTTCGAGCAGGCCATCACGAGTAGGGACTCTGTGAAATGGCTGGATGCTATCCGATCTGAGCTGGAATCCATATACACCAACAAAGTATGACTTTGAAAGTTGCTCCTGAAGGGGTGAAATCCATTGGAAGAAAGTGGATCTTGAGAAAATTCTTGGTGTAGATGGAAAAGTTGAGACTTTCAAAGATAGACTTGTAGCAAAAGGTTTTCGTCAATGACCAGATATGGATTTTGATGAAACCTTTTCTACAATGCATATGCTTAAGTTCATCCGGTTCCTACTTGTCATTGCTGTATACCATAACTACGAAATTTGGCAGATCGACGTCAAGACCGCTTTTCTAAATGGTGATTTGGAAGAGAGCGTGTACATGACACAGAGAGCTTCATAGACAGTGAGAGCAGCAGAAAGGTGTGCAAGTTGCTTAAACCAATTTACAGATTAAAGCAGGCATCGCGGAGTTAGAACAACTGTTTTGATGTGACAGTCATAGAGTTTGACTTCATCAAAATGGTAGATGAACCTTGTATATACAAGAAGGCTGTAGAGAGTAAGATCGTCTTCCTCGTATTGTATGCGGGTGACATACTTTTGATAGGAAATGGTGTTCCCTTGTAAAAAATGAATAATAAATAAAAGCAACAGGAAAAAGTCCCCAAATGGAGCATCACGTGCCCACACGTGATAGGCGCTGCATTTGACAAAACTAAGCTGAAACTGGGCCTCACGTGCATACACGTGACCTCTATATACAAAGTATATAGGCGCCTGCATAAAGCAAACAATTGGCCAGATTAAAAACTCACGTGATAGCACGCGACGCTCTTTGGTAGGTTTAATTTGGTAGGGTCACGTGCTACACGTGATGGGCTCCTATGCCTTCTGAACCGATAGAATTAAATTCTGATTAAGAAGAATCAAAACCCCTAGTTGGAAAATGTTTCCTTAAATCTTTCCAAACAAGAAAGATTGTGCTCTGTAAATCAGAGCACCGTTGGATCAAATTTCCAATGGTGATTAAACATCACCAAGATACAGAATAAGTTCTGTATAGGAAAATATTTTTCCAATCTTGCTAAAAACAAGAAAGATGTCTTCTGTAAAACAGAAGCCCTTGGATCAAAGATCCAATGGTGGGATAAATTCCCAAATCAATTAGAGATATCTCAATGAGAGATTTCCTTAACTGATTCAACAAATCAGCCTCCCCAATATAAAGGACACAAGACTTCTAGTCTTGTATAGAGGAACCCCCCCTATAAACTTCAAGTTCAAAAATACAGAAAACAGAGAGGAAAATCCCTTGGTAAGCAAAAACCAAAAGAGAATTTAATTCTCAAACCAAGAGTTTAACTCTTCTCAAAGAACTTAGTTCTTCCTCTGGTTGGGATCTGCAGAAGCAGATCTCCCTACAAGTTGTGAATTTAATTCTCATCGGGAAGATTCTGTTATGTAGATCCAAACCTAGGGGAAAGAAATAAGTTTAAAGAATTTAATTCTTACCAAAAATATATAGGAATTTAATTCCTCTGATAAAACTAGGGTTTAACCCTATAAAAGAATTTAATTCTTATAAAATAAGGTACCTGAAATTCACAAAACTCAGATCCAGAGCTCCATGCATATTAGTGTTCAATACTACACAATAAAATCTCACGTGTTCCCACGTGAGCACCTTTGAAGAACAAAGAAGGAAAGATTGAGATTTAGCCACGTGACCCCTGAGAAGTGCTCAGCACTTATAAAAGAGAAAAGGGGAATAAACATTGTTTTAGAACGCCTTACGTGATTCCACGTGACCCTTGAGAAGTGCTCAGCAATTATAAAAGAGAAAAGAGAATTGTCACGCCTCGCTTCTCAAAATACGGAAAACGAGGGATGACTAGGCCAGCCATACTCCTACGGTCAAGGAATCATCTCGCCGTAGTCACACTTCGGCTTCTAGCATTACATGGTAATCAGTAAATAAAGCACAATAGTAAAGAAATCATATCACTAGTTTATTACATTAAAATCCATTGTTCACAAATTACAAATAACAAGAACAGTTACTAACCAAGTTCAATCTCACGATCACTTTTATGGAAAGCAGTAAAGAAAGGAAGTACACCAGACTATATCTCCGTGAACTCGAAAGGTAGATCCGTCTCCTGCGCCGGTCCTTCCACGGAATCTGATTCCACGGAATCTGAGCATGCATACTCAGGTCGTCAGAGCGACACAATAGCAATATTATAATAATAAGGTGAAACAGGTAAATGAAGTAATAAAGGTGAAAGTACAATGCATGCAATCGCTACGTCACTATATGATGCAAAGTATGATCTATGTCCCTATCATTCTCTAGGTCATGTTTGAAAATCGCATAGTGGAAGGAGGATCATGTTTAACAGGAGTCTCGTACATACCCGAGACAACGGCCCACATGCCCGGGACATAACCCTGTTGGCCGGATCGCTAGATCCTCCCTAATATATATATCGCTACTCGAATGATCATCCTCTAAAAACACGGTCCCGCTAAATACGATTCTCTTTCCACTTCGATTTCCCCTTTATCCCCAGGCTTACACTATTTATGATCTTGATTTAGTCGTGTACAAGTATACCAATGGCACGGTTTTATCACTGTTCACTGTATCAATCACTGTCACGAATATTCACTTCCCATTGGTGTACTCGTCACTCCTAAACCAACATCAATCACGTACGATAATGCAATATCCACTGACTCTAACACGCACTCACACCAAGTATATGGCAAATGGGGTATGATATATGTATGTATGCCATCAATAAGCTAAGTATATTATGAATCAATGTGCACGTTATTAACTTACAAAAATTGCATAAATTCATCTGTTTAGAATTTAACAAAATGATACAAATACGATAAATAGAACACTCGGTCAGAAATTCATCAAAATTAGTTTCAATTCAATCGGGTTTCCGGTATTCAAGATACAGCTGTTTCATTTTAAGTGCTCGCGGCTGGAAATTCAGTTTCTGAACTGAACGTCCGTTTCGCGACACGAATTGCACCCAGTTGGGTTCAGAATTTAGCGATGCTACAGTTGAGTAAAATCTAGGGTTTTCGATAGGGTATTCAACTCAATAGACGTATCCTCAATCGCATTGGTACGTCGAAAGTTATACATAGTTTAACATTAGTATGTCACTTCTGAATCTGTTCTGGACAGTTATACGTTCTGCCCTTTTTATTTACAATTTAAATAGCAAACGGCAATGGAATGGAATGAAACCACTTGTTTTTTTTAGCTAACAGATCCATCTTTAATACACTGTAGAGTTCCGTAACATATGAATTCAGGAAACAAAGTGACACACATTTTGGGACAGTACAAAGTAATCAGAGTCGCTCTGGACTGCAGTCCAGAGTCACACTCCGATCTAAATATCGTCGCAGTTACAGTACAGAAAACATTAAAAATTTACATAGAGTCAAATTTCGTCGAGTCGGCTTCAATTTAAGCCCACGAATACATCATTCCAGTATGTACATAATTTACAGTGATTTTAACCATTTTCAGATACGGGAAATTTCTAGTTTTATCGGTATATTTGGGGGTATTCATTTTAGTCACTAACATTCGTATTTTCCAGTGAGATTTATACACGATATTCATCATTACATGGGCCAACAGAAACAATCTATTTCCGTCGAATTAAGCAAGTATTTTCATTGGGGCCTAGCATCGAACACATATGTCACTAAGTTTTATCGGGAAAAGTAATTTCATAACTTATCCTTTTTAATTTGAAATAAGTGTAGATTAGCATGTAGCAAGTAAATTACTTGCCTGGAAACGTATCAAGGTTGCACAGCAGCAGCGGCGTCACGAACGCGCGATGTATGTCATGAAACGATTTGCGCGAGCTTGGCTCGCGATACGGATTTGATGTCGGAGTTGCCCGGAGCCGTTGCACGGTCACTGGAAGCTTAGGAGGTGCTCTGTGGTTCGCCTGAGAAGTGCTGGGGTCGCCGACGGTCGACGGCGTCGCTCCGGCGATGGCAGCAGTGAGCTCGCAGTGCGGGGACTGTGGTTTAGGGTTAGCTGTTTTGGAGGGAAAGAGAGAGAGAGAGTAGGGCTCGGGCGTGGATTTTGGAGGAGGAGGAGAAGATGCAGAGGGTGTAGAGGTCGACGGGTGCTTCAGATCAGCGGGGGCTCACCGGCGTCGAGCTTAGGTGGTGGTCGAACTCGGGTGTAATGGGTCGGGTGTGCAGGGGAGTTGGGTGTGCAAGGCTGGAGGCGAAGGGGGTGGTGTAGGGAGCTCTTGTTGGTGGAAAGAAGTGAGCGAGGGAGAAAGGTAGGGGGTTGCAGTCGTCGCCGTCGGCGGTGGAGCGAGGGAAGTTGGGTTCGTGAGTTTTCGAGAGGGAGAGAGAGAGAGGAATTTTTGGAAAACGAGAGGGGAGCGAGGTGTGAGGGAGATAGGGGAGACGAGGGGTGCACGTCGTGGGTGTAACGTCGCACGAGCGGGGGCGTGGGCGTGGGCGCGAGGCGCGGCGGAGAAGGCGGATCGTGAGTTGAAGGAGGTGAGCGGGAAAAGTATCCGTTGGGAAGAAAGGAGGAGGAATAGGAGCGGGTCGGGTCGGGTGAAAGGGAGTGGGCCGGGCCAGAAATTTTTAAAAGAATTCTTTTTTTATATTTTACTTTGTGTGTGTGGGCTGAGGAGGGAAAACGGGCTGATCAATTTTAAATGGAAAAATTTAAATGGGCTGAGGGTTTTTAGATGGGGCGGGCTTAAGAATATGTTAATATTTATTTTATTTGTTGGGCTTATGTAGTGTTATGGTTTAGTAAAAATATTTTATTTGTTTTAGTTTTGATTTTCCAAATTGGTTTTAATTCTGGGTTTTGACTTTTAGGGTTTGGGAAATTTTAAATATTGGAATTCAAGCAACCACCTTCCCATAAAATATACGAGGGAAAAGAAAGAAAATCTCTGGGATTTAGAAAAATAGAAAACTTTTATTAAGACGGGAATGAGGATTTACATTATACCCCCCTTACAAAAAATTTCGTCATCGAAATTTAACAAGGATACAAGGAAACAATGTACTAAACAATGAGATGTGGATAACGAGCACAGATATCTTCCTCCCGCTCCCAGGTGGATTCTCCTGGGGAACGACCGCCCCAAGATATTCGAACTAACGGAATGACCTTATTCTTCAGCACTTTCTCTCTGCGGTCGAGGATGGTAGTGGGCTGTTCTTCGTATGACAGATCGGTACCCAAAACTAGCTCCGAATAATCCAGGACATGGTTCTCATCTCGAACATAACGTCGCAACTGTGACACGTGGAAGGTATTGTGTACACCAGCTAGCGATGGAGGCAAGGCAAGTCGATAGGCCACCTCTCCTACTCGCTCTAGCACCTCAAAAGGTCCGATAAAACGGGGACTGAGCTTTCCCCGACCTCCGAACCTGATAACTCCACGAGTAGGGGAAATCTTCAAGAACACATGATCTCCGACTTCGAATTCTAGTGCCCTCCTGCTGGTATCTGCCCAACTCTTCTGTCGATCCTGAGCCGTCTTAATACGCTGCCTGATCATTTGGACCTTGTCAACTGTCTGAACAATGAGTTCGGGGCCCAGTAATCTTCGTTCTCCCACATCATCCCAACATACTGGGGATCGGCACTTCCGCCCGTAAAGTGCTTCAAAAGGAGTCATCTGAATACTAGCCTGATAGCTATTGTTGTACGAGAACTCGACTAGATGCAGATGGTCCTCCCAGGAACCCTGAAAGTCCAACATACAGGCTCTCAACATATCCTCGAGCGTCTGAATCGTACGCTCGGATTGTCCATCCGTCTGTGGGTGATAAGCTGTGCTGAATTTAAGGCGGGTACCCAAGCTCTCCTGTAAGCTCTTCCAAAAGTGCGACAAGAATCTGGTGTCCCGGTCTGACACAATGCTGACTGGAACACCGTGAAGTCGTACAATCTCCTGCATGTATCTTTCTGCTAGTGATTCTGTCGACTGTTCCACTAGGAAAGGTAGGAAGTGTGCAGCTTTCGTGAGGCGATCGACGATAACCCAAATGGCGTTATTGCCCCCAGGGCTCCGTGGTAAGGCCGTCACGAAATCCATAGTAATGTGCTCCCACTTCCATTCAGGTATCGGCAGTGGTTGTAACAATCCTGCTGTCCTCTGATGTTCCGCCTTCACCTGCTGACATACCAAGCACCTGGATACGAACCTCGCAATTTCCCGCTTCATCCCGTTCCACCAAAAATGCTGCTTTAGGTCCTGATACCTTTTTGTACCTCCCGGATGCACAGAATAAGCTGAATTGTGGGCTTCAGCCAATACTTCTTCTCGAACATCTCCCTTGGGTACGCAGAGTCTACTACCAAATCTCAGAGAGCCATCTTCATGTATAATCAAGTCCGTTCTCAGCCCGGCTTCCACTTTCTCTCTGAACTTTTGCAATCGGGGATCATCCGCTTGTGCAGCCTTGATGCGATCCACCAGGGAATACTGCACCTGTAGTTGCCAAAGTTGACTGAGTGCGTTCGGCGTAACGACTTCAAGTTCGAGTCTCTGAAAGTCCTCAATAATGCTCCTCTGATCGGTCAACATCATGACCGCTGGCTTGCGACTGAGCGCATCTGGTACAACATTCACCTTCCCCGGGTGATACTGAAGGTCCAAGTCATAATCTGCCATCAGTTCTAGCCATCGGCGCTGCCTTATGTTTAGTTCCTTCTGAGTGAAAACGTACTTCAAACTTTTATGATCCGTGTATACCTCCACTTTCTCACCCAATAGATAGTGCCTCCAAATCTTCAACGCAAAGACTACCGCAGCTAACTCCAAGTCATGCGTAGGGTAGTTCTTCTTGTGGTTTCTCAGTTGTCGAGAGGCGTAAGCAACCACTTGGCCGTGCTGCATTAGAACACAGCCTAATCCCTTCCCTGAGGCATCACTGTGTATCACCAAACCGCCGGAATCATCTGGTACTGTAAGAATAGGCGCCGTGGTTAACTTCTGCTTCAGTGTGTCAAATGCCTGAGTGCATTCCTCTGACCACGTAAACGATACGTCCTTCCGTGTCAGCCTCGTCAATGGTTCAGCGATTCTTGAGAAATCTTGGACGAATCTCCGATAATAACCTGCCAATCCCAGAAAACTCCTGATCTCGGCCACTGACTTCGGCGTTGGCCAATCTCTGACAGATTCTATCTTTGTCAGGTCCACCGAGATGCCTTCGCCTGAAACAACATGTCCCAAAAACTAAACCTTGTCGAGCCAGAATTCACACTTGCTTAGCTTCGCATACAGTTTCTCTTCCCGAAGAATTTGTAGGACCGTGCGCAAATGTTCAGCATGCTCTTCTTGGGTCTTCGAGTAGACAAGTATGTCGTCGATAAACACAACGACAAACATGTCCAAGTACTTTGCGAACACCCTGTTCATCAAGTCCATGAATATTGCTGGGGCATTGGTAACACCGAACGGCATCACAAGGAACTCGTAATGTCCGTATCGGGTCCTGAAAGCCGTCTTGCATACATCCTCGGCTGCTACTCTGATTTGATGATATCCAGAACGGAGGTCCAACTTCGAAAATACCTTGGCTCCACTTAGCTGATCGAATAAGTCGTCAATGCGCGGGATTGGGTACTTGTTCTTTATTGTGACCTTGTTCAGCTCCCGATAATCTATACACATTCGCAGCGATCCATCCTTCTTCTTTACTAACAGAACTGGTGCACCCCACGGTGAAGCGCTTGGCCGAATAAATCCCTTCTCCAATAGATCTTCAATTTGCTTCTTTAATTCTGCCAACTCAACTGGTGCCATTCTGTATGGGGCCTTGGATACTGGGGCCGTACCTGGAGTCAAATTGATCGAGAACTCCAAGATTCGAGGAGGTGGTAGACCTGGTAGATCTTCAGGAAATACGTCCAGAAAGTCCCGAACAATTTCTGGGACTGGACTCTTATCAATCTCCATAGCTGTCAGCTCCTTGGGCTTGGCTCTGTACTTGGCTGGCTCCAAAGATTTGCTTCCGCCCTCGAAAATAAACTCCGGGTGATTGGGAATGCGGAAGATCACCTTCCTTGCACGACAATCGATAACTGCATGGAAAGTGCTCATCCAATCCATCCCGAGGATTGCGTCGTAACTGCATGTCCCAATCAGAAGGAAATTCGCATAGAATTCCCTGCCACACACTACAACCGGGCATGATCTACATTTTCGACTAGACATTATAATGCCATTACCCGTATGTATTTCCCATCCCTTGGTTAGTGGTTCATGTGGTATGGAGTGTGTATCAGTGAAATGCTCAGACAAGAAACAATGCGATGCTCCAGAATCAAATAGTACTCTAGCTGGTAAGGAATGTATGAGTAGAGTACCTGTAACCACGTCTCCTGACGCCTCTGCTTGCTCGGCGGTCAAGGTGAAAGCCCGTCCCTGACCGCGACCTGTAAATGGTTGCCTCTGCTCCTGTGGCCTCTGCTGTGGCGGTCCAGAACCTCCCTGTATGTTGGATATAGTGCCCTCAGAGTCAATTATTGGATCACAGGCATGTGATTGCAATGATTGAGGGATGACCTATGCCGGTAGGACAGTCTTACTCGAGATGATAGTATGCTTTCTGGTTTATCTTTATCATCGTGTACTGCTTTAGGTGACCTTACAGGTCACTATTGCACGTTGATAGAGCCCCTAGGATTCTTGCTTGACTACCAGCAGTATGAGGGCGATCATATACGTGGGAGCTGGGGTCTATAAGCACATCCTTAAAAGGTCCCTAGTCGTGGGAGTTTCGAGACAGGGCATCGATTCTCCAGAGTAGACTAGTGTATACAGTCGAGACCCCGACGAGGGGAGGTGGCGGTCTCACAAGCCACTGGTGTCAGTTGGTTCACCTAAGATGTATACAGGTGCTTATTGGGTTATGAGTATACCGGACAGGACTCGCCGGGAACCTGCTAGTTGGGATTATACCAGATGTCAGATAGCAGTTCCCTGGTGACATGTGTACAGGTTAGTTCATCGACCTGAGATCTCCATTTGTCTCGTGTGAGTTCCCACTGTACTTTGATTACTACCCTACCACGCTCAAAGGAGACGTGCAAACAGGTTTTAGTTGGGTACAGTCCCGAGCCACATGGAGACAGTGAGCGGATCTGCAGGGGTTCATCTCTCCCGGTATTGGGGGTGAGGTCGCGCTGTATCTAGGAGAGCCAGTACATGAAAAGTCCTTGGCCAAGGCAGGAGATTTACTGGTAGGTATTCCAGTAGTATCTCAGGGTGTTCTGGGCTACACTCCGACACGACTTGTACCGCTTTTGGGGGTCTGACTTTTACCAACCCCCTAGGCCCGCCATGCGATGCTCATAGACGAACGGACCGGACTGTACGGATATTGTCGCTGACAGGCTCAGTAGGGTGTCAGGATGAGTTCGCTCATCGACGTCCCTTTTGGTCAATAGCTGGTAGCCCGTCACGTATGGCTAATACCTCTGACGTGCTAGTGGTTAAATCCACAGCCATAGTATTGACGAATCTTTAGAGTCCACCACACACAGTTACTCAAGTTTCGGGCGAAACCCTGTAGAGGCCGTATGGAGATATGGCAGGGTTCGATCAGATACGTGCGGTATTGCATGGATCGTGATCGGACGGATTTCACTAGCCGGCTTTGGCTTAAGCCGGATCCTAGTATTAGACAGTGTAGATTTTGTCTCTTTGCATTTGTATTCAGTGGGAATACAAATGCGGGCATGTATATGCAGTAGCGGGGTTTTCCTGTAATTTATTACGGGATCAGTTTTCTGAAGTTGCCAGTTTGCATTCCGTTCCGGCCAGTTTTCCTTTGTTCCTTCACGGCCGGACTTTCTGATGGAGGGGGTTATTTGCAGGTTTGCAAATAACTTATTGAGGAGGGGGTTTTATGCATTTGTGGCTTCATGATATGATTATCATCATGAGATGCTTTATCTATCTTTTCCTTTGCATTAAATGAGATTAGAAATTGATATGATATTGTTATCATTGTTTTTGGTTGTGGTCACCCCTTTGCTTTTACTACCATCACCTCCCTTCATGGTTTGAGCTTTTTCCCTCCTCATTCTAACATAAAGTGGGGCCGGCCACTTCATGAGTGAGGATGAGAGGGTTCATTTTTGATGAGGGAAAATTTGTTCATCTCATTTTCTTGCTACACAAAATTCAAGCTCCACTTAAAAAGTTCATAGTTCATTCTATTCCTCCATCAAGGCAACTTCACCCCATTGAGACAAAGGTTTTCTACACTAGTCTACAGCAAACCTTGGATGCGTCGGCTAGCCAATTTCGCGCCCGAGTTGCCTCGGTCCAGAGGTGGGAGCCCGTAAAAGAACCCGGCGATGTGGTGCCCATTTCGACGAGGAGGCGACGACCGGAGATTCCGCGAGGAGATCGGAGTGGAGACGAAGACCGAAGGACACAGATCGCTCGGTATATCTCTCTACCCATCTTTTAGTTTGCTAGTAGTTAGGTTAATGGCCCGATCCGGGTTGATAGTGCGCGGTGGTGCCGGTTTGCAAGTTTCGCAAAGTTTTTCGTTTCCGCGTTTCCGGCATCGGATCGACGGCCGGGGCGCCGCCATGCACTTACATTGGTATCAGAGCCACGCCATTAACCTAGTCTAGCTTGCTCTAGTATGTTTAGAATTCGATCGAACAAAAAAAATTCCAAAAACCGTATTTTTCCTAGCATCAGTTTCTGTCGAATTTTTTTTGGCTCCAAAATTTTTTCAGTGCGTTGCAGAAACATGTGCAGGGAATTTTAAGCTATCTGGAAAAATTTGGTTGGGCAATACTTCAGGTTGACCGCGGAAACGCCTGGTTTGGCCGCGGTTCCGCGGTGGAAACAACTCCTTGATGTGCCAAATTTTTCCAGAGGGTTTTAGACATGAGAATAGGGGTTTTAGGATATTCTTTTTGGGCCCAGATTTTCTGTGAGTGCTACAGTAGTGCTTGGGGCCCACTTCGGTTAATTTGATCGATCGAAAAGTTTAAACATGTTAGTTCACAGTATTTACATTATATCTGCGACCGTGAATGTCATTTGATCGGTAAATCTTGTCTATCTGCTATAGCCCTTTTAGACGGATTTGAGAACGTGACATTCACGTTGATGTTCTGTGTTGTGCTGTGATGTTGCGGATTGGTCGTGGGGGATAGCCTGGATGCAATGGTAGTACAGTTTTGTTTTATATGTACATTTGATATTGCGGGGCGAGCGTCCGACATGTGGACTGCCGTTACTGCCTGTTTGTATTATTCTTTTGGGGCACGACCGGGTCGAGGTCGATGTACCCGTTGTATATTTTACTTTCTGTACTAGGATTACCCCGCGGAGGGGTGCACGGATAGCCGGGTTCTAGAGGGCAACGGGCCCGCATCTCATGGCTTTGAGACGGAGGGGGCTTTACTCTAGAATTGGCGGGCTATTCGCCGCACTCGTAGGGGGTACAGGTTGACCCAGGAGGGGTGCCCAAGTTACCGGATTCCGTGAAGTGCTGGGTGGTCCATTCACGTTGCTGAAGGGGGCTGCCTCGCTTCAGGTTTTGGCGGGTAACTTTCCGCGCCCGTAGGGGTCTAGGATTTCATTGCGCATAGGATTTCATTGCGCAGGCTATCCACACGACCAGGGGAACGTCGGGTTTCAGTAGCGGCTCTGTGAAACCCGGGGATCCCAGATATCTGTATTGTTCTGTGATGCTGTACATTTCTGTGATGTTGCATTTTATCACGCCTTGAGCGAAATATTATATATTGATATATATACTAGTAGATGTTGTATATGTTTTGCATCTGCGCTAGTCCAGTCCCCGCTCTGTCGTTAGTTAAGTAACCTAACGGGTGATGACAGGACTCGGTGGCGAATGCGGATGGCATATACGTACATCATTATTTTCGTTCTTTATTGGTGTGATCAATTGATGGGACTGTGTTGATTCGGATCAATGCAAGCTAAACAAACCTATTCTGATGTTGTTGGAACACTTTTCAAAAAGCTGTTATTGCAAAGACGTTCTCTTTTGTTTTGCACAGTGGTATTCAGTTGGAATATCCCGCTCCTCAGTCGACGAGGCAAGGGCCGAGATCCCTTCACCGGGAGTGACCCCTTGGACAAAAGTTTGCGTCAGGGCAATAACTTCACTATAGCCGATTACTTTTGCTTTGCATCATGGTATTCAGTTGGAATATCCTGCACCTCATTCTACGGGGAAAGAGCCGAGATCCCTTCACCGGGAGTGACCTCTTTAGCAAAGGTTTTCGTCACTATATTTTTAAAAGCTATCCGGTTCCTTCAACGATATCAAGTTCATTACATTAAAGGTTTTTGCCAGAAACCATTCGTAGCCCTCCGTCGTTTCAGATGGGTAGCACGTAGTATTCATGCTATGTTTGTTGGCCTTCGTCAAGGCATAGTGTATGGTAGCTGCTTGTTACCTTTCTGCTGCATAGATAGATGCGTTGGTTTGGGACAGTCGTATAGCCTTGTTGGCCTTTGTCAAGGGCTTGTACGGGTAGGTTCAAATTAACCTCTACAATGACGGGTAGAACTTGACATGTGACTTATGATTTGTTGGCCTTCGTCAAGGTCATAAGAGCATGGGGCAAAAATCACATCGGGAGTTTCTAAAGAAACTGAAACTTGCCAGATATGCGCATACCTTCTGGAGTATGATAACGTGAGCGGATTCTGTCACGTTATCATGCAATGAGAGTTGGATCCCGATTCCCACTGATGAGTTGGTTTACTCCTCGGGTGATCCCGACTAATTCTTCTTTCGGGTTTGGAGAAGAATTTAAGGTTACAGTGGGAGGTTTCCAGATTAGATAAAGTGATAACCATTCTGATTTAGGTTAGAGTGCACGCTGAGTGTTTCTTTTCTCTCTCTCTTTGGCAGCGACCATTGACCCGACCCTAGACTATGACTCAGTGACCAAATTTGATCGAACCTTCTTAAACACTGGCTTTTGGATTGTCAGAGTTGCAAACCTCATTGCCACTCCTACTTTTACCCTTTTCTCCAGGACACCCCGTATTACTACGAACGTCCACTTCCATTAGACAAAACCATCGTATGGTTATATACGAACTCGAAGGAATTCGAGGATGGTTTCCGGTTCTGGAGAAAACGAATAGGACTATTCAGTTGTCTTTTCCTTTTACCTTCTCTCAGGTTGCGAGTACTCCTTGGTTTAGGAGGTAGTACACCTATTACGCAAATTGGATAGTCTTCTTCCAAACCATAGGCAGGTGGCGACCGGTAGGGAATGAAGAAAACCAATTAGCCTAAGCGGTGTACAGGAGGTATTAAGTTAAGACAAAGAAAGGGATTAGTAAGAGGGCAAAGTAAATTGCGACTGCTATTCACGACCAAACTAAGTATTTCTTCGCCAATCCTAAATCACCTTTGTATTTCTCCAGGACACTCCGTATCACTACGAAGATCCACAGTTTATTGGATACTCTATCGTATGGTTATATACGAACTCGAAAGGAACTTGTTCCAGTTCGGGGATGGATTCTGGTTCAGGAGAAATAGGAATAAGGTTTATTCGGTTGTCTTTTATCTTCACCTTCTCTCGCATTGCGAGTGCTCCTAGGATTAGGACAGTACACCCATTATGCTTATTGGATAGTCTTCGTCCAAACCATAGGCTGGTGCCGAACGGTAGGGAAGGAAGAAAACCATTTGGCCTAAAGGGGTGTACAGAAGGTAATGACTAAAGACATATAAAGGGATTTGGGGAGATGGCAAAGAGATATACGGATATAGTTGTGAATCGGATAATGGAAGAGGCATTACTAGGAATACCCGGATACCCCATCGAAACATTTCAATGTTTCAGTTTCACTGTGTACTGTTAAAAGAAAACTGATTTCCCAATTAGACACTTGCTCCAGGGTATGTATTTACCAGTTTTGATTCTCACATCTGTATGGTTTTACAGATGATGAGTGGGAGTAAGTTATTGGGAATTAGGTGATCATCCTCATTATATCGGGATTCGTTGTAATTGGTGATATTTGAGGAAGTCACCTGGGTTGTTTGCCGGACGACAAATATTTGGTTTTGAATATCCGTTATAATGCACCAATTTCAAATTAATATATCTGTACGTCTATTTTTATAGAGTGAGATATACCTTTTTGAAATTATGTCTATGACATTTACCTATATCGGTGGATGGTTAGGTAAGGAGCATTAAACAGCGGTGTAATTCTTCTTAACCATATGTACAGTTTTTAACCTACGACACACAGTGAATGAGTTATTAAACTCAGGGGACTTGTACAGAGTATTGTATATTGTCCAGTGTCCATTAGGACAGAGGGGTTGGTCCTCGTACTATATTCTGTTTACTTATGACTTCTCTAGTTCTTAGACATGTGTTTCATAGAAATGCAAGGTCTAAGTTTTGAGGAGTTATAGGTATAAGAATAAAGTAGAGAACAAGATGTTGCAAGTATCAGGATTCTTCAAGGTGATCGAAAATGTAGATACTTGTTTATGGTATTCAGTCGATAGTAATGATTAAGAGAACTCGCTTCTCTTTCAGGTTACTCATAATTGGAAGCATTCCTAAGTTGAGTAACGCTGATCGGCCTCCTTCCATTTAGTTGACATGCACTGGAGACAGCTGCATGATTTGAATCTGGTTCAATTAAATCAGTGCCTCTGTTTCTGTATTGGATATAGAACAGTTCATATCTTGACATTGTTAAGGTACGGAGAGCTGTCCGGCTTATGCTTAAAATTAGACTCTGGATAACTCAAGGCATGTTTCTGTAATGGCTGTTTATGGGTTGACCCGGGCTATGACGAGGGTTGACTTTCTACCATCTGGAAGATCAATAGTGATATTGTTCTTGACTCACCACAGTTTTAACAAAAATGTTTTTTTTTTCCAGAAAATAGTAGTGGGAGTATGGTAGAACTGGAAGTGATTCCAGAACCGCAAACGATTACTGAAGATTTGATAAGAACCTAAAGATTCAATCTAGTTTGACATTCCATTGGCAACTCCGCAGATATGGTGGGTAACCTTAGGCACTCGAGAGGTACTTCGGTATGCTCAAGGACGGTGGCAGGGAGGTTCTTGTTTACCTAGACTTTCCATTGCTGTTGTTCCAGACTGTGAGACCCGGCAGGAGGATGAGTATAGCGTCGTTCTAAACTAGCTTTAGAAGTGTACGTTTATATGACTCTGCCAGAGGGTTGTCGTAGTCAGTGGGAGCAGCGGAAGCATTGGTGGACAAGTGGCTTATATCTATTTATAGACTAAAGCAGATGTAGCGGAGATAGATCATCAATTTCTGATGTGACAGTCATAGGTTTGACTTCATCAGAATAGGGGATGGATCTGTTAAGAAGGTAGTAGGGTGTGATGTCCTGGTATTTGGATGACATACACAGAGTAGGAAGTAAAATTCCTATACTACGGTCGGTTAAACTTTGGTTGTCACACAGTGGTTTCTCCACATAGGAATTGGATCTTATATCGTACATTCTGGTTACTAGATCTATGGTTTTAGATCTAGATTTGGGTAGTTTCCCAATCTGGGTACTTAGACTGCATTCTATGAGTATTTAGAATGGACGACTCCTGGCACGGTAGTATACCTGCAGGTAATGGAGTCACCCTCTCTAAAGGTGTCTTACGGACTAAAGAGGAGATGAACACGCATGATTGACAGATCACTTGCTTAGGCAATTGAGTTGAACATGAGATGTCAAGTACCACACCAGATGTTGTTCTTGCAGTAAACGCAATAAGTTGATATTGATCCAATCGTGGAGAAACAGTCGGAAGCAGTTTTAGAACATAAGTTGATGTTCTAGGGATATGATAACAGCATTCTTCTTCGGGAGACAGTTATCATTCCAGGCTTCCAAGGTGACCTGGATGACAGAGAGGTTGTCAGAGTTACAGTTTTCCCTCTGACGAGGGGCAGTATTTTGGACAGGTGGTCCAGATGGATACTGAGGGAAGGCATGGCGCAGGATACTGATTAAGTTCAGTTGACGATACAGTCTAAGAAGTTTGGATTTGGAGTTCACTTATGAGCTAGGTCCCATCAGATATCCAGACACATTCTAAGACAGGTATTGCTCATTTCGGGAGATGGCTTTCTCCGCGAACTTGAGATAAAGAGAGACATAGAAAGAAACATTAGAGCGGATCCACTCACTGAGGCTATTCCTCGAACGCAATAGTTTCGCAAATGAGCTTTGTGAAACTGACTAGTAGAGGAGTTGGGTGTTCGGTATCATACGGGCTGTGAGTATGCGACATCGCAATAATTAGCCTTGAGTGCAAGTGGGAGATTGCTGGATATAGTGCCCTCAGATTCAATTATTGGATCACAGGCATGTGATTGCAATGATTGAGGGAGGACCTATGCCGGTAGGACAGTCTTACTCGAGATGATAGTATGCTATCTGGTTTATCTTTATCATCGTGTACTTCTTTAGGTGACCTTACAGGTCACTATTGCACGTTGATAGAGCCCCTATGATTCTTGCTTGACTACCAGCAGTATGAGGGCGATCATATACGTAGGAGCTGGGGTCTATAAGCACATCCTTAAAAGGTCCCTAGTCATGGGAGTTTCGAGACAGGGCATCGATTCTCCAGAGTAGACTAGTGTATACAGTCGAGACCCCGACGAGGGGCGGTGGCCGGTCTCACAAGCCACTGATGTCAGTTGGTTCACCTAAGATGTATACATGTGCTCATTGGGTTATGAGTACACCGGACAGGACTCGCCGGGAACCTGCTAGTTGGGATTATACCAGATGTCAGATAGCAGTTCCCTGGTGACATGTGTACAGGTTAGTTCATCAACCTGAGATCGTCATTTGTCTACTACCCTACCACGCTCAAAGGAGACATGCAAACAGGTTTTAGTTGGGTACAGTCCCGAGCCACATGGAGGCAGTGAGCGGATCTGCAGGGGTTCGTCTCTCCCGATATTGGGGGTGAGGTCGTGCTGTGTCTAGGAGAGCCAGTACATGAAAAGTCCTTGGCCAAGGCAGGAGATTTACTGGTAGGTATTCCAGTAGTATCTCAGGGTGTTCTGGGCTACACTCCGATACGACTTGTACCGCTTTTGGGGGTCTGACTTTTACCAACCCCCTAGGCCCGCCATGCGATGCTCATAGACGAACGGACCAGACTGTACGGATATTGTCACTGACAGGCTCAGTAGGGTGTCAGGATGAGTTCGCTCATCGACGTCCCTTTTGGTCAATAGCTGGTAGCCCGTCACGTATGGCTAATACCTCTGACGTGCTAGTGGTTAAATCCACAGCCATAGTATTGACGAGTCTTTAGAGTCCACCACACACAGTTACTCAAGTTTCGGGCGAAACGCTGTAGAGGCCGTATGGAGATATGGCAGGGTTCGATCAGATACGTGCGGTATTGCATGGATCGTGATCGGACGGATTTCACTAGCCGGCTTTGGCTTAAGCCGGATCCTAGTATTAGACAGTGTAGATTTTGTCTCTTTGCATTTGTATTCAGTGAGAATAAAAATGCGGGCATGTATATATAGTCGTGAGGTTTTCCTGTAATTTATTACGGTATCGGTTTTCTGAAGTTGCCAGTTTGCATTCCGTTCCGGCCAGTTTTCCTTTGTTCCTTCACGGACGGACTTTCTGATGGAGGGGGTTATTTGCAAGTTTGCAAATAACTTATTGAGGAGGGGGTTTTATGCATTTGTGGCTTCATGATATGATTATCATCATGAGATACTTTATCCATATTTTCCTTTGCATTAAATGAGATTAGAAATTGATATGATATTGTTATCATTGTTTTTGGTTGTGGTCACCCCTTTGCTTTTACTACCATCACCTCCCTTCATGGTTTGAGCTTTTTCTATCCTCATTCTAACATAAAGTGGGGAGCTTCACCCCCACTTAAAAAGTTCATAGTTCATTCTATTCCTCCATCAAGGCAACTTCACCCCATTGAGATAAAGGTTTTCTACACTAGTCTACAGCAAACCTTGGACGCGTCGGCTAGCCAACTTCGCGCCCGAGTTGCCTCGATCCAGAGGTGGGAGCCCGTAAAAGAACCCGGCGATGTGGT
This sequence comes from Agapanthus africanus, assembly GCA_030015575.1. Taxonomy (NCBI): domain Eukaryota; kingdom Viridiplantae; phylum Streptophyta; class Magnoliopsida; order Asparagales; family Amaryllidaceae; genus Agapanthus; species Agapanthus africanus. The sequence continues at coordinate 11,219,523 of CM057348.1, read as the reverse complement.
GCCCGTTTCGACGAGGAGGTGACGACCGGAGATTCCGCGAGGAGATCGGAGTGGAGACGAAGACCGAAGGACACGGATCGCTCGGTATATCTCTCTACCCATCTTTTAGTTTGCTAGTAGTTAGGTTAATGGCCCGATCCGGGTTGATAGTGCGCGGTGGTGCCGGTTTGCAAGTTTCGCAAAGTTTTTCGTTTCCGCGTTTCCGGCGTCGGATCGACGGCCGGGGAGCCGCCGTGCACTTACACTGTATCTCTTCTCGCTCAGAGAAACCGCTAATCCTGTGCTGACTGGATCCGCAAATCAAGCACTGACCCTTGGCACGACGACAGTCCTTCTGGGTATTCCCACCTCTATCTCAATAGCCGCAAACTACGCCCTGTCTCTGGGGGCGATGCTGTGGTACGAACGGGCGCTTCATTTGTGTCGTTCCAGGCCTGTGGACCGGTATGGCTCCTCGAGAAGGTGCGTGGGTACGTGCTGGAACGACTGGAGGTCTCCTGAACTTGTTAATCAATTGCTCCTGAACTCTCGCCGCGTTGAGTACCTGTGCGAAAGTCTGCAAATCCAGCGATGCAATCAACTGCTGCAATTCGAAATCTAGCCCCTGAAGGAAACGTCTGGCCCTGGTAGCCTCAGAGACGACCATGTATGGAGCAAAACAGCTCAGACGGTTGAACTCTGCCGCATATACCTCCACTGGGCGTCCATTCTGCTTCAAAAGAATAAACCTTTCCTCCATTTCCGCCTTGGCTGTGGAAGGAAAATAATAATCTAGGAAACACTCCTTAAATTTGCCCCATTCAGTCGGCCCGTCTAGCCTGCTTTCTTCCACCGACCACCATGTACGGGCTTCATCTTCTAATTGGATCTTTATCACGTCCACCCTATCTTCCTCTGGAACCCTGGCGGCTGTCAGTAAGTTCTCCATGTTCACCAGCCATTGCTCGGCCTTAAGAGGTTCAGCTAGCCCTGTGAATGCGACTGGATGTAACCGTCGGAAGTCTAATACGGTACCAGCCCTAGCATGATAAGCTGGTGGGGTAGAGCCCTCGGGAGTGTAATGAGTGCGGAGGGTCCTCTTGCGGCGGTAATCGCCCTGAGTCCCTCAGCGAGTAAGTCTGTCTTCCTCTCCTGAGCTTCCGCGAGAGTGGCCAGTGCACTAAGTATTCTTTCCGTGCGGTCCTGAGAGCTGGAGTCCGAGGAGGGGTCGTTCGGGGACGTCATATCACTGGAAGATTCAAAAGGATAAGATCAGATTCAAGGATGAAAATCAAAAGTAGTGAAACGAGAATAACGTAATACAGTATAGTTAATGTTATCCCTTGATACTAAACCTGGCTCTGATACCAACTAAACCATGTCACGCCCCGCTTCCCAAAATACGGAAAACGAGGGATGACTAGGCCAGCCATGCTCCTACGGTCAAGGAATCATCCCGCCGTTGTCACACTTCGGCTTCTAGCATTACATGGTAATCAGTAAATAAAGCACAATAGTAAAGGAATCACATCACTAGTTTATTACATTAAAATCCATTGTTCACAAATTACAAATAACAAGAACAGTTACTAACCAAGTTCAATCTCACGATCACTTTTATGGAAAGCAGTAAAGAAAGGAAGTACACCAGACTATATCTCCGTGAACTCGAAAGGTAGATCCGTCTCCTGCGCTGGTCCTTCCACGGAATCTGAGCATGCATACTCAGGTCGTCAGAGCGACACAATAGCAATATTATAATAATAAGGTGAAACAGGTAAATGAAGTAATAAAGATGAAAGTACAATGCATGCAATCGCTACGTCACTATATGATGCAAAGTATGATCTATGTCCCTATTAGTCTCTAGGTCATGTTTGAAATCGCATAGTGGAAGGAGGATCATGTTTAACAGGAGTCTCGTACATACCCGAGACAACGGCCCACATGCCCGGGACATAACCCTGTCAGCCGGATCGCTAATATATATATCGCTGCTCGAATGATCATCCTCTAAAAACACGGTCCCGCTAAATACGATTATCTTTCCAGTTCGATTTCCCCTTTATCCCCAGGCTTACACTATTTATGATCTTGATTTAGTCGTGTAAAAGTATACCAATGGCACGGTTTTATCACTGTTCACTGTATCAATCACTGTCACGAATATTCACTTCTCATTGGTGTACTCGTCACTCCTAAACCAACATCAATCACATACGATAATGCAATGTCCACTAACTCTAACACGCACTAACACCAAGTATATGGCAAATGGGGTATGATATATGTATGTATGCCATCAATAAGCTAAGTATATTATGAATCAATGTACACGTCATTAACTTACAAAAATTGTATAAATTCATCTGTTTAGAATTTAACGAAATGATACAAATACGATAAATAGAACACTCAGTCAGAAATTCATCAAAATTAGTTTCAGTTCAATCGGGTTTCCGGTATTCGAGATACAGCTGTTTCATTTTAAGTGCTTGCGGCTGGAAATTCAGTTTCTGAACTGAACGTCCGTTTCGTGACACGAATTGCACCCAGTTGGGTTCAGAATTTAGTGATACTACAGTTGAATAAAATCTAGGTTTTTCAATAAGGTATTCAACACAATAGACGGATCCTCAATCGCGTTGGTACGTCGAAAGTTATACACAGTTTAACATTAATATGTCACTTCTGAATCTGTTCTGGACAGTTATACGTTCTGCCCTTTTTATTTACAATTTAAATAGAAAACGGCAATGGAACGGAATGAAACCACTTGTTTTGTTTAGCTAACAGATCCATATTTAATACAATGCAGAGTTCCATAACATACGAATTCAGGAAACAAAGTGACACACATTTTGGGACAGTACAAAGTAATCAAAGTCGCTCTGGACTGCAGTCCAGAGTCGCACTCCGATCTAAATATCGTCGCAGTTATAGTACAGAAAACATTAGAAATTTACATAGAGTCAAATTTCATCGAGTCGGCTTCGATTTAAGCCCTCGAACGCATCATTCCAGTATGTACATAATTTACAGTGATTTTAACCATTTTCAGATATGGGAAATTTCTAGTTTTATCGGTATATTTGGGGGTATTCATTTTAGTCACTAACATTCGTATTTTCCAGTGAGATTTATACACGATATTCATCATTACATGGGCCAACAGAAACAATCTATTTCCGTCGAATTAAGCAAGTATTTTCATTGGGGCCTAGCATTGAACACATATGTCACTAAGTTTTATCGGGAAAAGTAATTTCATAACTTATCCGTTTGAATTTGAAATAAATGTAGATTAGCATGTAGTAAGTAAATTACTTTCCTGGAAACGTATCGGGGTTGCACGGCAGCAGCGGCGTCACGAACGCTCGATGTACGTCGTGAAACGATTTGCGCGAGCTTGGCTCGCGATACGGATTTGATGTCGGAGTTGCCCGGAGCCGTTGCCCGGTCACTGGAAGCTTAGGAGGTGCTCTGTGGTTTGTCTGAGAAGTGCTGGGGTCGCCGACGGTCGACGGCGTCGCTCCGGCGATGGCAACAGTGAGCTCGCAGTGCGGGGACTGTGGTTTAGGGTTAGCTGTTTTAGAGGGAAAGAGAGAGAGCGAGTAGGGCTCGGGCGTGGATTTTGGAGGAGGAGGAGAAGATGCAGAGGGTGTAGAGGTCGACGGGTGCTTCAGATCAGCGGGGGCTCGCCGGCGTCGAGCTTAGGTGGTGGTTGAACTCGGGTGTAATGGGTCGGGTGTGCAGGGGAGTTGGGTGTGCACGGTTGGAGGCGAAGGGGGTGGTGTAGGGAGCTCTTGTTGGTGGAGAGAAGTGAGCGAGGGAGAAAGGTGGGGGGTTGCAGTCATCGCCGTCGGCGGTGGAGCGAGGGAAGTTAGGTTCGTGAGTTTTCGAGAGGGAGAGAGAGAGGAATTTTTGGAAAACGAGAGGGGAGCGAGGTGTGAGGGAGATAAGGGAGACGAGGGGTGCACGTCGTGGGTGTAACATCGCACGAGCGGGGGCGTGGGCATGGGCGCGAGGCACGGCGGAGAAGGCGGATCGTGCGTTGAAGGAGGTGAGCGGGAAAAGTATCCGTTAGGGAGAAAGGAGGAGGAATAGGAGCGGGTCGGGTTGGGTGAAAGGGAGTGGGCTGGGCCGGAAATTTTTAAAAGAATTCTTTTTTTATATTTTACTTTGTTTGTGTGGGCTGAGGAGGGGAAACGGGCTGATCAATTTTAAATGGAAAATTTTAAATGGGCTGAGGGTTTTTAGATGGGGCCGGGCTTAAGAATATGTTAATATTTATTTTATTTGTTGGGCTTATGTAGTGTTATGGTTTAGTAAAAATATTTTATTTGTTTTAGTTTTGATTTTCCAAATTGGTTTTAATTCTTGGTTTTGACTTTTAGGGTTTGGGAAATTTTAAATAATGGAATTCAAGCAACCACCTTCCCACAAAATATACGAGGGAAAAGAAAGGAAATCTCTGTGATTTAGAAAAATAGAAAACTTTTATTAAGATGGGAACGGGGATTTACAGGAATAAACCCTATTTTAGGGCGCCTCACGTGATCCCACGTGACTCCTGAGAAGTGCTTGACACTTATAAAAGAGAAAAGGGGAATAAACCCTATTTTGGAACGCCTCACGTGATCCCACGTGACCCCTGAGAAGTGCTCAACACTTATAAAAGAGAAAAGGGGAATAAACCCTATTTTGGAATGCCGCACGTGATCCCACATGACCCCTGAGAAATGCTCAGCACTTATAAAAGAGAAAAGGGGAATAAGCCCTATTTTGGAATGCCTCATGTGATCCCACGTGACCCCTAAGAAGTGCTCAGCACTTATAAAAAAGAAAAGGGGAATAAACCCAATTTTAGGGCGCCTCACGTGACCCTTGAGAAGTGCTCAGCACTTATAAAAGAGAAAAGGGGAATAAACCCAAGACAGTCCCTATTCTGGGGAGCCTCACGTGATCCCATGTGACCCAACAGTGCTCAGCACTAGAATAAAAGAATAAAAGAGGCAGCGCCCAACTTTAAGCGCTTCACCTGCCACATGTGGGCGCCCCAACTTTTAGTGTTTAACACTGCTTCAAGCGCCTCATGTGACCCCATGTGAGCGCCTCAACTCTTAGTGTTTAACACTACTTCAAGTGCCTCACATGACCCCACGTGAGCGCCTCAACTCTTAGTGTTTAACACTACTCCGAGCGCCTCACGTGACCCCACGTGAGCGCCTCAAAATTCTTAGTGTTCAACACTACTATAAGACGTTACGTGGGGCACGTGAGCGATGAGCATATACTAGTGTTTAACACTATGAAAGGCCAATATTAGCCAGACTTAGGCCAAATCTCCTGAGGACAGTCAATTGAGCCCTTCATGCCCAGGGTCCCCAAAACCGATCTCAGTCCCAAAGATAGCAAATGAGCTCCCAACATGTAGCATCTAAAATGATGTGCATCCCATCCCCCTTCAGTCAGGACATTGGTTTCAAGGGTACATCTCTCCACACCTCTAATACACGCCGTTGTAATTCTTCAACGTCATCAGAGAGGTGGAGGGTCCCAATAACCAATAGCTCTTGGCATACCCCAAAACCAATGAGCCAAAACTATGGACCGTAATGTACTTAAACTAATCTTTATGGACTATGATGTCCTTAAACCCAATGGACCGCAACGTCCCTAAACTAAACTCTATAGACTATGACGTCTTTAAACTATGGACTATGATGTCCTTAAACTCCATGGACTATGATATCCTTAAACCCAACGGACCGCAACGTCCCTAAACTAAACTCTATAGACTATGACGTCTTTAAACTATGGACTATGATGTCCTTAAACTCCATGGACTATGATGCCTTAAATTTATGGACCGCAATGTCCCTAAACTAAGACGATAGAGTTCAAATAACCTTTCGTTGGATCTAAATGATCCCAAAATCTTGTTGAGTAGATCTTAGTCTAAAATTAGACTAAAGTATCCTTAACAAACGTTTAAGTTGATCTTAATCTCGATGAGAATAACGATCCTTAAACCCAAACCAAAACCAAATCTAAGGAAGTGCGGATTTGGACTAATCCACACCCTACGGACGACAACATAAATTAGTCTTCATATACAATCCACGGGCAACCAAAAACAAAACAAACACACACGACATGAAGTGACTATCTGGAGAAGGAGAAAGTGGTTACCATGATGCGGTAGCGTAATTAACTGCAGGGGCTTGCGCTTGCAGGGAAGAGCATCCCCACAATAAAAAACCCCTCACAATGAGGGGGAATCTGACGAAGTCTGCTACTGTTCCCCGTCGAAAGACGCGACCGGGACATTGGGACGTCGGGGCCTGAGATCCGAGGGCAGATGCTAATTGGTGCTATCCGTCCACCTCTCCGAAGATGCCAAGTTGATTTATGGCACCATATATCGAAGGTTTAAACGGATGCGGCCGATGTAGCAAACTTCGTCAGATTCCCCCTCGTTTGAGGGGTTTTTGATTGTGGGGACTCTCTTCCCTGCAGGCGCAAGCCCCTGCAGTTAATTACGCTACCGCATCGCAGTAACAACTTTCTCCTTCTCCAGATGGTCACTTCGTGTCGTGGGTGTTTGTTTTGTTTGTGATTGCCTATGGATTGTATACGGAGATCAATTTATGTTGTCGCCCGTAGGGCGTGGATTAGTCCAAATCCGTATCTTCTTAGATTTGGGTTTGGGGGTTGGGTTTAAGGATACGCTAGCCCCATTTGAGACTAAGATCAACTTAAACATTTGTTAAGGATACGTTAGTCTAATTTCTAGACTAAGATCAACTTAACAAGATCATTTAGATCCAACAAGAAAGCATTTGACCTCTGTTGTTAGTTTAGGGACATTGCGGTCGATTACCAGTTTAAGGACATGGTGGTCCAAGGTTAAGAACATCATAGTCCACGGGCTTAAGGACCCCACAGTCCGAGGTTAAGGACATCGTAGTCCGTGAGTTTAAAGGGATCCCACAGTCCGAGGTTAGGGACATCGTAGTCTCCGTGAGTTTAAGGACCCCACAGTCCGTAGAAATGTGTGGTTGCCGGGACCCGTCACCTCTCTGAAGACGTTAAAGGATTACAACGACAGATATCAGAGGAGTAAAGAGATGTACCCTCGAACCGGTACGAATTGGTTGAGAGATTTGTAGTCCAATTTGGGACTAAGATCTGTTAAATATTCATGAGCAGATGGGCTCAATTAAATATGATTTAAGAACTTATGGCCAATCTTGGGCTAAGTTCAATAAATGTTTAACATTTTTATTCTGGCTATTGAGCCTTTATTTGGGCTTGGCCCTTTTAATCAATGCTGAGCATTAGATCTTGACATTTTTTTTTATCTTGTATTGAATGCAGAACATTCACCAGAACAATTTATGTTCTGACAGCGCAACACGTGGCGCGCCAGACGCTTTGCGCCAGTCAAAGAGCGCAGTGCGCTTCTGCCAAGTAGCGCATATGTGAAGGACACGTGTCGCGCTTGGCGCTAAGTGCCAGATGATGGGCGTATTGTGCCAGTTTATGAGTGCATTGCGCTTTCAATTTAGTGGTGCACACGTGAGTGACACATGGTGCGCTTGGCGCTGAGCGCCAGCCCATGAGCGCAGTGCGCTATTTCAGAAGCGCAGAGCGCAAGTTGCATACGTGGTTGACACGTGGCGCATTTTGGCACTGAGCGCCGGTCCAAAGAGCGCAGAAGCGTTGTTCAAGAGCGCAAGGCGCATTTCGTGAGCGCAAAGCGCATTTGATCAATTTTATGATCTGGGAACAAATTTATGTTCTTCTTCTTTTTTTTAAAAGAGACTTTGTCTCAAGATTCAAGAACAATAGTTCTTATTTTTGAAAAGCTCTGCCTTTATAGATCAATGATATGTGTGAAGAGTATGTTCTTCTTTTATTATGTGATGAGATCTTTTGATCTTTTTTATGGAAGACTTTGGTCTTTGTAGATCTATGATCTGTTTTAAGAAGATAATTCTTCTTTTTCATAAGATGATTTCATCTCTGTATTCATCATTCATCATCTTTACCTTAAAGAAAATATCTTCTTGCAAGAGCTTGCTCTCTTTCTTTTTGAGTTTTCTCAAAGTTTATGGGGGAGGGGGGGTTTCTCTATATCAGACTTGAAGTCTTGGGGCCTTTATATAGGGCAAGTTGATTTGTTGAATCAGTTAAAGAGATCTTTCTCTGATTGATTTGTGGATGTTTCCCACCGTTGGATCTTTGATCCTAGGACTTCTGTTTTACAGAAGGCAACCTTCTTGTTTTTAATAAGATTGGGAAATCTTTCCATAACAGAATTTAATTCTGATTAATTAATGATTTATCATTATTATTAGATCTTTTGATCTAAAGGTGGGGAATTTTTAATTCCAGCGCTAGTGCACCCGTGCTTTGCACGTGGTGCGCTGCTCAGAGCGCAGCGCACTTTGTGCTAGCGCACCTGTGTTTGACACGTGGTGCGCTGCTCAGAGCGCAGCGCAGCCTGCGCTAGCGCACCCGTGTTTGACACGTGGCGCGCAACGCGCGCAGCGCTAGCGCACACATGGTGCACTGCCTAGGATGCAGCGCACCTGGCGCTAGCGCATCCGTGTTTGATACGTGGCACGCAGCGCGCCTAGTGCTAGATCTGAAGCGTTGTTTCAATTTTTGAAATTTGAATTTCAAACAGAGCTTTGCTTTGATTGGGGGAAACAGCTACATCGGCCGCATCCGTCTAAAACTTTGATATATGGTGCCATAAATCAACTTGGCATCTTCGGAGAGGTGAACGGATAAAACCAAAAAGCATCTGCCCCCAAATTCAGGCAAGACGTTTGTCTTCCCGGTTTTCGGCAGAGAACAGATTCTGGCATGCCCGGTGGGGTCACGTGCTACACGTGATGGGCTCCTATGCCTTCTGAACCGATAGAATTAAATTCTGATTAAGAAGAATCAAAACCCCTAGTTGGAAAATGTTTCCTTAAATCTTTCCAAACAAGAAAGATTATGCTCTGTAAATCAGAGCACCGTTGGATCAAAGATCCAATGGTGATTAAACATCACAAAGATACAGAATAAGTTCTGTATAGGAAAATATTTTCTCAATCTTGCTATAAACAAGAAAGATGTCTTCTGTAAAACAGAAGCCCTTGGATCAAAGATCCAATGGTAGGATAAATTCCTAAATCAATTAGAAATCTCTCAATGAGAGATTTCCATAACTGATTCAACAAATCAGTCTTCCCTATATAAAGGACCCAAGACTTCTAGTCTTGTACAGATGAACCCCCCCCATAAACTTCAAGTTTAAAAATACAGAAAACAGAGAGGAAAACCCCTTGGTAAGCAAAAACCAAAAGAGAATTTAATTCTCAAACCAAGAGTTTAACTCTTCTCAAAGAACTTAGTTCTTCCTCTGGTTGGGATCTGCAGAAGCAGATCTCCCCACAAGTTGAGAATTTAATTCTCATCGGGGAGATTCTGTTATGTAGATCCAAACCTAGGGGAAAGAAATAAGATCAAAGAATTTAATTCTTACCAAAAAGATATAGGAATTTAATTCCTCTGATAAAACTAGGGTTTAACCCTATAAAAGAATTTAATTCTTATAAAATAAGGGATCTAAAATTCACAAAACTCGGATCCAGAGCTCCATGCATATTAGTGTTCAATACTACACAATAAAAGCTCACGTGTTCCCACGTGAGCACCTTTGAAGAACAAAGAAGGGAAGATTGAGATTTAGCCACGTGACCCTACGTAAAGTGCTCAGCACTTATAAAAGAGAAAAGGGGAATAAACCCTGTTTTGGAACGCCTCACGTGATCCCACGTGACCCCTGAGAAGTGCTCAGCACTTATAAAAGAGAAAAGGGAATAGCCCTATTTTAGGGCGCCTCACGTGATCCCACGTGACCCGTGAGAAGTGCTCAGCACTTATAAAAGAGAAAAGGGGAATAAACCCTATTTTGGAACGCCTCGCATGATCCCACGTAACCCCTGAGAAGTGCTCAGCACTTATAAAAGAGAAAAGGGGAATAAACCCTATTTTAGAATGCCTCACGTGATCCCACGTGACCCATGAGAAGTGCTCAGCACTTATAAAAGAGAAAAGGGAAATAAGTCCTATTTTGGAACGCCTCACGTGATCCCACGTGACCCCTGAGAAGTGCTCGGCACTTATAAAAGAGAAAAAGGGAATAAACCCTATTTTTGGGCGCTTCATGTGATCCCTCGTGACCCCTGAGAAGTGCTCAGCACTTATAAAAGAGAAAAGGGAATAAACCCAAGACAGTCTCTATTCTGGGGAGCCTCACGTGATCCCATGTGACCCAACAGTGCTCAGCACTAGAATAAAAGAATAAAAGAGGCAGCGCCCAACTTTAAGCGCCTGACGTGCCACACGTGGGCGCCCCAACTTTTAGTGTTTAACACTGCTTCAAGCACCTCACGTGACCCCACATGAGCGCCTCAACTCTTAGTGTTTAACACTATTTCAAGCGCCTCACGTGACCCCACGTGAGCGGCTTAACTCTAAGTGTTTAACACTACTCCAAGCGCCTCACGTGACCCTACGTGAGCGCCTCAAAATTCTTAGTGTTCAACACTACTATAAGGCCTTACGTAGGGGCACATGAGCGATGAACATATACTAGTGTTTAACACTATGAAAGGCCAATATTAGCCAGACTTAGGCCAAATCTCCCGAGGACAGTCAATTGAGCCCCTCATACTCAGGGTCCCCAAAACCGATCTCAGTCCTAAGGATAGCAAATCAGCTCCCAACAGGTGGCATCTAAAATGATGTTCATCCCATCCCCCTTCATTCGGGACATTGGTTTCAAGGGTACATCTCTCCACACCTCTGATACACGTCGTTGTAATTCTTCAACGTCTTCAGAGAGATGGAGGGTCCTAATAACCAATAGCTCTTGGCATACCCCCAAACCAATGAGCCAAAACTGTGGACCGTAATGTCCTTAAACTAATCTTTATGGACTATGATGTCCTTAAATCCAATAGACCGCAACGTCCCTAAATTAAACTCTATAGACTATGACGTCTTTAAACTATGGACTATGATGTTCTTAAACTCTACGGACTATGATGTTCTTAAACCCAATGGACCGCAACGTCCCTAAACTAAACTCTATAGACTATGACGTCTTTAAACTATGGACTATGATGTCCTTAAACTCCATGGACTATGATGTCCTTAAACTTATGGACCGCAATGTCCCTAAAATAAGACGATAGAGTCCAAATACTCTTTCGTTGGATCTAAATAATCCTAAAATCTTGTTGAGTAAATCTTAGTCTAAAATTAGACTAACGTATCCTCAACAAACGTTTAAGTTGATCTTAATCTCAATGAGAATAACGATCCTTAAACCCAAACCAAAACCAAATCTAAGGACGTACGGATTTGGACTAATCCACTGCTTACGGGCGACAACATAAATTAGTCTCCGTATACAATCCATGGGCAACCAAAAACAAAACAAACACACATGACATGAAGTGACCATATGGAGAAGGAGAAAGTGGTTACCGCGATGCGGTAGCGTAATTAACTATAGGGGCTTGCTCCTGCAGGGAAGAGCGTTCCCACAATCAAAACCCCCTCACAATGAGGGGGAATATGATGAAGTCTGCTACATCGGCCGCATCCGTCTAAACCTTCGATACATGGTGCTATAAATCAACTTGGCATCTTCGGAGAGGTGGACGGATAAAACAAAAAAATATCTGCCCCCAAATTTAGGCAAGACGTTTGTCTTCCCGGTTTTCGGCGGATAACAAATGGTATTCCTATTCTACACTTAGTCAAGATCTTCTTATCACTAAGTTTCTCCATGTAGGATCTGGGGGATGCCTCCTACATCCAGTGATTAAGATCTATAGAGATAGATCTAAGAGGATGTATCATACTTACTAGATGTCGTAAGTAGGAGTCAATCAGATCCTGGGGAGAAACACTGATAGCTGTGAAGGACATTCTTAAGTACTTGAAAAGCGCTAAAGAAATGTTCTTTGTAACGGTGAACTCCAAGTGGAATCCTTTACCGGTTCGAGCTTCCAGAGTGATAAGGTCGACTGTAAGACAGTCGCAGGTTTTGTCTTTACCTTCAGTGGAGGGACGGTATATTGGAAGAGTTCCAAGCTAGATACCGTTGCAGACTCGACGATGAAGGTTGAATACATCGCTACCAACGATGCTACCAAAGAGGCTGTCTGGATGCACGCATTCATGAGATGACCTTGGTGAGGTTCCTACCATTGTGGTGACAATGAAGTTGTGACTTTAGCCTAGGAACCCCGGTCCCATCAGTGATCCAGACATATTCTTAGACAGTGTCACCTGATCAGGGAGATGGTTGATCTCCGGGAGATCGAGGCCAGGGGAGTTAACATGAAGAATAACACTGCGGATCCACTCACGAAGGCCTTTCCATAGAGAGACTTTAAGGGATGTTGGGTATGAGATACTACAACAACTGGCCTTAGTGCAAGTGAGAGATTGTTAGTTGTATGTATGCCCTAGAGGCCATTATTGTACATGATTGTATATTATAGCAGATGCTTGGACATATATAGGGAGGACTTTCTTGCTCGAAATGATAATATGCTATCTGGTTACTCTTTATCTTAACATATATACTTTTACTGTCTCTCTGTTACATGTTGATAAAGCCCTTAGGATATGTACTTGACTACCAGGACGATGATAGAGATCATACTAGTGGGCCCAGGATAGTCCATAAGTACATAATTTAATTATTCCTAGTCGAGAGAATATCGTGACGGGGCATCGGTATTCCAAAGTAAACTAGTGTGTACGATTCTTGACCCTGTATGGGGCGATGGTTGATCCCACAACCATTAGTGTTTGACATCAGAGAATGTGCACAGGTACTCATTGGAGAATGGGTACACTGAACAGGACTCGCCGAGAACTCTTAGATAGTATTATACCTGACGTCAAATAGCAGTTCTCTGGTGACACTGGTACAGGTTGGTCTGTAGACCCGAGATCGTCATAGAGTCTTGTGTGTCTCCTACCGTGGTTTGATTTCCATCCTACCACTGCTCTACTGAGTCGTGCAAACATGTGGTTTTTGGGTACAGTCCCGAGTCACATGGAGGCAATGAGCGATAGGAGGGGTTTCGTCTTTCCTGGTATTGGGGGTTGATGTTGCGCTGTGCTCGATTGGCCATAACAGAAAATCCCTGGCCAGGATTGCTGAGATTTACTGGTAAGTGTTATCAGTAGTTTCTCGAACCGTTATGAGCCTCACATCGGCATGCCTTATCAGACTATTGGGGTCTGACGTATACCACCCCCAGGCTAGATATGCGACATATCAGACGAAGAGACCGGACTGTACGGTAGTGTTACTTATAGGCTTTACGAGAGTTTAGACAAGCTTGCTTGTTGATCTTCTGATGTCCGGGTAGCCGTTACGTCCCGCTAGTACCGCTTACGGCTTGTTGATAACTAATACAATCATTACCTACTGCCGACGTATTGACGAGTCTTTAGAGTTCTACACAGAGCTTTCCTGGCTCAAGCGAAATGAAGTAGGGCATGTTTCCCCAACAAAAGAGTAAAGCTCTGTTCAAAATTTGAAAGGTAGCGCTAAGAGTTAAAAACTCTGAGGCAGCGCCTCACGTGCCTTGCACGAGGGCGTCAGCGCCAAGAGTTAAAAACTCTGAGGCAGCGCCTCACGTGCCTCGCAGGAGGGCGCCATCGCCATAACTAAAAGCTCTCTGTTAGACAGAGCCATTGGATCAAAGATCCAATGGAGGTAATAAATCATCAAAATGCAGAATTAAATTCTGCCGAGGAAATATTCCTCAAATCTTTCTAAACAAGAATGATTACTCTCTGTCAAACATAGCACCGTTGGATTAAAAATCCAATGGTAATTAAAAATCACCTATCTATAGAATAAATTCTGTATGGGAAAATATTTCCCTAATCTTATTAAAAACAAGAAAGATGTCTTCTGTAAAACAGAAGTCCTTGAATCAAAGATCCAACAGTGGATAAAATCCCTAAATCAATCTCTCCATGAGAGATTTCTTTAACTAAATTAACAAACTTGCCTCTACTATATAAAGGACCGAAGACTTCAAGTCTTGTACATAGGAACCTCGCCATACACTTCAAAAAAAAGGAGAGAGCAAGCAAGAAGAAAGTTTTAAGAGGGAAGAAAGAAGAATGCCTCTCTTCGAGATAAATAAAAATAATAGAGATCAGAGCATCTCATCTGCATATCCAAGGGTTAAACCCTTATAAAAGAACTTAGTTCTTTCTCTGGATCTGAGATCTATGAGACAAGTCTCCCACAAATGAGAATTTAATTCTCATTGGGGTGAAATTGTTCTTGGGGATCAAAAATCCAGAAAATAACAAAGAATTGAACTCTTCATAACAGAATATATGAAGAAAACCCAGCGCCAAGCGCCTCACGTGCCCCTCACGTGGGCGCTACTCAATAAGGAGTGCCTAGCACTCAGTGGTTGGCGTTTAGCGCCAAGCGCCTCACGCGCCCCTCACGTGGTCGCTACTCAATAAGGAGTTCCTAGCACTCAGTGGTTGGCGCTCAGCGCCAAGCGCCTCACGTGCCCCTCATGTGGGCGCTACTCAATAAGGAGTGTCTAGCACTCGGTGGTTGGCGCTCAGCACCAAGCGCCTCACGTGCCCCTCACGTGGGCGACATTCAACATAAAAGCGCTCGGTACTAATTAGACAGCGCCTAACGCCCACCGCTTATCACCAAGTGCCTCATGTGCTCTGCATGTGGGTTTAGCACTTTATTTAAATGACAATGTGCTCATTATTTAAATGACAAAGACTGAGTGTTTAGCACTTTATTTAAATGACAAAGACTGAGTGGGCTGAGCCCAAGTTGACCAGATCCCTAATTCAGATCAACCGAGCCCATGTGCTCATTATTTTTCAGGTTGGTCTTAGTCCCAAACACGACTATTGATCTTCCGACAGGATATTCATCTCACACCTCCCATCAATCCGGAAATTGGTTCAAGGGTGCATCTCTCCACACCTCTGATATATGTCGTTATAATTCTTCAACGTCTTCAGAGAGGTGACGGGTCCCGACAACCAACAACTCTTTGGTGCACTCACAAACGGATGGGCACATCCCAATACGGACCGAAACATCCTTAAACTATAACAGATAGCTATGGACCGAAACGTCCTTAAACTAACAACGGACCGTAACGTCCTTAAACTAAAATAATAGAGCCCAAATGCTCTTTTGTTAGGTCTGAATGATCCTAAAACCCCGTTGTGTAGATCTTAGTCTAAAATTGGACTAACGTATTCTTAAAAAACATTTAAGTTGATCTTAATCTCAAACAAGATTAACGATCTTTAAATCAAACCAAACCTAAATCTAAGAATATACGGATTGGGACTAATCCATGCTCTATGGGCAACAACATAAATTAGTCTTTGTATATAATCCATGGGCAACCAAAAATAAAACAAACAAACATGTCACGAAGTGACCTTCTGGAGCAGGAGAAAGTGGTTATCGCTACGCGGTAATGTAATTAACTGCAGGGGCTTGTGCCTGCAGGGAAGAGCGTCCCCACAATCAAAAACCCCTCGCAAACGAGGGGGAATCTGACGAAGTCTGCTACAATGGCCGCATCCATCTAAACCTCTGATACACGGTGCCATAAATCAACTTGGCATCTTCGGAGAGATGGATGGATAAACCCAAATAGCATTTACCTCCAAATTCAGGCAAGATGATCCATATCGGTTTCGTCTCCGTTTTTGGCGGTGAACAGATTCTGGCACGCCCGGTGGGATCTTTTCCTCTTTCTACTCCACACTTCGTGTGTCGTGTTCGCGAACAAACTGTGGTTTACTATGGTTGGCCCTGGATTCGAGGTACTAAGATTTGGTGTCTTGCTCTGGCGCAGAAGATAACATCGATGGCTTTCAGCTGCACTAATTGCAACGGCAACTCTCGCTCCACCCTAATTGGAGGAGTGACATACGGGCCGAACGCGGCCTGCATCCTTTCAATGCCGGTGGAACAGGTGACTCAAGCCACCACTGGATTGTTCTTCGGGACCATGCCCCCGCCAGTAAGCTTCAGTGCCCCAGTGCTACCACAAGAAGCTCCTAAGAAGTCGGTCTACGATCGACTTGCAATCTCCACGGCCCCTCTCAACGGGTCGTCCAAGTCTGCCACCTCAGTCTTTGACAGGCTGAGCCAAACCTCAAGTGGACCCGCAAAGGGGCTCGCGATACCTGAGGGAGTTATCCCGAAACGGATAGCCGTTCCAGCTCCGGCGAGAGAAGTCGTCGACAGGGCTTCTCCTGCTAAAGGATCGGTCTTTGTAAGATTGGCCGTTCCAACTCTTTCCTCCGGCGAAGTCATCTAGACTGCTTCCCCCACCAGAAAGTCAGCCTTCGAAAAATTGGCCGTCCCCTCTCAACGGACGTTGGTCTTCAACAGGCTGGCACCGGCAGTAGCCTTCACCAAAGCAGGGGCATGATGAAGCCACTTACACAACTGAGGTGATCCCATCTGCAAGACATGCTCGACGTCACCACTGGCGCCGAGTGAGTAGAGCTGGGGGCAACTCCCCCTCTGGACTTACTCCACCAGCTCCAATGGTGGAAATTGAAGCTGCTGTTCCAACTGGGAACAGCTTCGATCCACTCAGGAGGGTGCGAAAGAACTCTCCAAACGCTGTATTGAAGAAGTTTCCTCCGCCTGCTGAAAACACGACACAGGTGAATCCGGAGCAGCCCCCTCAGCGGATGTCCTCCAAAATCCACAGGGTCCAAGACTCTGTAATTGACAAAAATTATTCTCGCCGACTAGAGAAAAAGAAGACTCGGCAGGAAGAAGACCATCCCTCTGTCCTAAAACTAAAGGCCTCGTCTACATGGGTGCCTCTTACAACTGCCCCTCCAACTTCGGCCTCCCACAAAAAGGGAAGGCCGAAGAATCTTCTACTGCCGGTAGCAAATCTCAAAGGTGCTGTATCTAAACGCCCCAAGTCTGGGGGCATGATCGTGCACACAGTGTGCATGGATTCCCGAAAAGAGGAGAGACGTGCTTCTGTGAGTCATCGGTCGCAAACTCGGTCATTGACGAAAGCTCAGGAGTAGCAACAAAAGATCCAGGAGATGCTGATGAAAATGGTAACACTCGCCGGGCAGAAAGAAAGTCCGAAAGCAGCGTCCGACCAGCGCTAGGAGCAGGATACTGATACGGAGTTCCTGCGGAGGGTGCTAGAAAGAAAGGATAAGGAGGTCGCGGAACATGCTGCTAATATGAAATAGATGGCGCTCCTTTTCCAAGACATGGTTGGGATGATGATCCAGCCGTAACCTCCAACCGAAGACCCTCTGATAATCATCGAAGACGGCCGAGGGGAAACGTCAAACCCTCATCCATCTTTCTCAGCAGCCAAGGAAGAAACGATCTCCAAGTCTGCCCATGATGACTATATAGCTCAACAAATACGAGCTCATCAAGCAAATGAAGCGGCTGACCAAGTCGTCAGAACTGGGCGACCTTACCCAGGCTAGTACGATCAAATCAAGTATCCGCCAGGATATACGATCCCTAAGTTCCATGTGTATAAGGGGACGGGCAATCCACATTAGCGCGTTGCCCAGTTCAGGGCTTTATGTGGCAATATTGGAGGCGACGACAAATTGCTACTTCGCCAATTCGTTGGCAGCTTGTCGGAGACGGCGTTTGAATGGTACTCGGATCTCCCAAATGACCCCGTCAAAATATTCACAAAAATGGAGCTGCTATTCACACAGCGGTTCGCCAGTGCAAGCGAGCGCACCCCGATCACGACACTAATCGATGCCGGGGTGAAGCCAGGAGAGACATGGGTTCAATACGCAATCCGGTGGCAGAACCTATGGTCAAAATAAGAACAACGCATAGAAGAAGCTCCTGCCGTGGGCATGTTCGTAGGGACCCTTGATCCTCAGGCGACTATATCCCAATTTATGATGTTCTTCAAGCCGGCCACCTTCTAGGTTTTGATCGACAAGCTGGCCCAAATAGACCAGATGGGTCATAGGCCTCCCTCTTCAAAAATGTACCCTCGCAATGCAAATGGTAAAGGGAACACGGCCTTCATTGCCAACACTCAACAGAAACCGAGTGATTCGAAACCGGTTGCTCGCCAAAACAACGCGCGCCCGGGCCAATCCCTCGAAGAGAAGTTAGGACGTGCTTACTCGTTCCCCCGTGATAAAACGAGGAGATTGTTCGAACTGGCAGTATGCAATAAACTCATCACACTGGCGGATCCAAGACGTCCACTGCAGCCCAGTGACGTCGACAACCCCAACTACTGCTCCTATCACCGAAGGGTGAGCCACCCCATTGAGGATTGCTACATCTTCAAGAACTGGGTCGAGGACCAGTACCGTCAAGAAAAATCCGCACTGTCAGAGAACTGGAGGGTGAACCCGCCACAGAGGCACGCTCCCAAAAAGGTGGATACGTCGGGGGCATCATGCTCGTTTGTGGAAGAAGCTCCTTGGGAAGTGGTCCTTTCAGCTAAAACTAAAAGAATGCTGAAAGATCTTCGAGCATGTCCGGCGATCATATGGAAAAGCCCCCTGGAGCTCGAGATCATTGAGGGGATGCTTAAACCGCGCCCAACACCGAAAACCGGTAACGATGGGCAAGACCTCCAGGCCAAGCCTTCGAAGGCAAAGAAGAAGACCAAGAAGCCCACACAGCCTGACGACAAGCGTACGAACCTACAAAAATACATCGACGCACTGGAGGAGTACAACCAGAAGGCGCGGACCCCAGTCACCCTCGAAGAGTTTCTCAACTATATGCTTGAGAATGGAGATAGTGACGATGTTGAGGGAAATGGCTCGTCGGGAGAAACCGAAGACTATGTAGCAAGTTGCCACATGGTCTCCTATTCATCATTAAATGGCAAAGAAGCTCTCTTGATGTCTGAAAGCAACGCAGAGGAATTGGGGGCAGGACCGGTGCCAAAATCCCCATAGCTGCTAAAAGACCCAATAGTCAGGCTGCTAAACGAAACCTTTCAATAGACCGAGATGTCTCTAAACTAACAATGGACCGAGATGTCCCTAAAATAACAACGGACCAAGACGTCTTTAAACTAAATACGTCGCCTCAAACACGGCGACGGTGGAATTCAAGTCCACAAGTCCCGGCAGCGAGGATTGCAACTCAAATCCCGCTGGCTGCACAGCATCCCCGGTGGCAAAGTCCCCCCTAGGTGGGGTAAAAAAAACAGTACGTCCACAAGCGAAATAGGCACGAATGAAAACCCGAAAGGGCACCGTAAGTAACAACGAACCGAGATGTCCTTAAACTAAATACGTCGCCTCAAACACGGCGACAGTGGAATTCAAGTCCACAAGTCCCGGCGGCGAGGATTGCAACTCAAATCCCGCTGGCTACACAGCATCCCCGGTGGCGAAGTCCCCCCTAGCTGGGGTAAAAAAAACAGTACGTCCACAAGTGAAATAGGCACGAATGAAAACCCGAAAGGGCACCGTGAGTAAAAACAGCAGGGCTACCGGCGAGCTTGTGAAAACCTGAAAGGGCGCAATCTCGTTGTTAAAAAAACGGTACGTCCACAAGCGAAATGGGCACGGATGAAAACCCGAAATGACTCCGTGAGTAAAAACAGCAGGGCTACCGGCGAGTTTGTGAAAACCCGAAAGGGCGCAATCTCATTAAAATAAAAATACCTACAAGGTCCTCTCGACCTTGTAAGGAGAAAACACCTGCGTGAGATCCTTACGACTCACAAGGGAGCAACACACTTAGGGATCCCCATGATGCCTAAGGAGAAATTACACTTATAAGATCCTCACGTCTCATAAGGAGAATTACCCCCTATGAAACCCTCACAGCTCATAGGATTCAAAAGCCTTAAGATACAGAGACCCGAACCCGTTATTAAGCCATCACACTCCCCAAGTTGCCCTAAAGCGGTTCAATATTGAGCCTTGTATACAATCCACGAGCACAAATAAACATTCCCTCACCAAGTCCCACCAATAACGAGGAATTTCCTCATATGGTGAACGACACTTGTAAGTCCTCTCGACTTATAAAGAGAAAATACTCTTATGAGATCCTTACGACTTATAAGAGAACACACGTTTGGGGATCCCCACGATTCCTAATGAGAAAATACACCTGCGAGATCCTCACGACTCGTAGGGAGAAATACCTTTATGAGACCCTTACGGGTCGTAAAGTCAAAAAGTCTTAGTCAACAGGATCCTAACCCTGTTTGCTAAACCACCTTTATTCAAATCGACAAAGGCAAATGATGATTCGCTCATGGCAATATCCCAGTCGTAGCGATGCTGATGCCTAAATCGGTATCAATTTCCAAGTCCTTTCAAGGCAAATAATGATTCGCTCCTGGCCATAGTCCAGTCGCAGCGATGCTGATGCTAAGATTGGTATCAGATTTCAAGTTCCATACTCGCAAAAATCAGCGAGCAAAGAAAATGCATATGAAATAGCCGAAATGATGGGGCAACTCGCAATAAAAATCAGCGAGCAAAATATATGCATATAAAAACAGCCGAAATGTTTGGGCAACTCGCAATAAAAAACGGCGAGTGAAAAAAAAACGGCCGAAATGATTGGGCGCCGCGATAAAACAGTCGAAATGATTGGGCATTCGCTACATTCGCGATATAAAAAGATGAAATGATAGAGGATCGCGGAAAGAAATAAAATGAAATGAAACTTTTGCCCTGCAGGTGAGTCCATATCGACCCCTGTATACAATCCATGGGCACAAACGAAAAGGAAACCACATTTTCCCACCAGGCTCCATCAGAAGGAGAGCCAGGTCTCGACAGCAACATCTACAGTGTAGAAATTAACAACCACATTTCTTCTCACTCCAGTAGGATGCAGACGTGACGTTAACAAAACGGAGCCATGGCAAAGTCCCTAGTTCCAAATATCGACGGTTCACAGACAGCCTAGAAATCAACAACGGCGTTTCTTCTCACTTCAGCAGGATGCAGACGCGACGTCAACAAACGATCCCAGGGTAAAAACAAATGGAGCCATGATAAGGTCGACTGTAAGACAGTCGCAGGTTTTGTCTTTACCTTCAGTGGAGGGACGGTATATTGGAAGAGTTCCAAGCTAGATACCATAGCAGACTCGACGATGAAGGTTGAATACATCGCTACCAACGATGCTACCAAAGAGGCTGTCTGGATGCACGCATTCATGAGATGACCTTGGTGAGGTTCCTACCATTGTGGTGACAATGAAGTTGTGACTTTAGCCTAGGAACCCCGGTCCCATCAGTGATCCAGACATATTCTTAGACAGTGTCACCTGATCAGGGAGATGGTTGATCTCCGGGAGATCGAGGCCAGGGGAGTTAACATGAAGAATAACACTGCGGATCCACTCACGAAGGCCTTTCCATAGAGAGACTTTAAGGGATGTTGGGTATGAGATACTACAACAACTGGCCTTAGTGCAAGTGAGAGATTGTTAGTTGTATGTATGCCCTAGAGGCCATTATTGTACATGATTGTATATTATAGTAGATGCTTGGACATATATAGGGAGGACTTTCTTGCTCGAAATGATAATATGCTATCTGGTTACTCTTTATCTTAACATATATACTTTTACTGTCTCTCTGTTACATGTTGATAAAGCCCTTAGGATATGTACTTGACTACCAGGACGATGATAGAGATCATACTAGTGGGCCCAGGATAGTCCATAAGTACATAATTTAATTATTCCTAGTCGAGAGAATATCGTGACGGGGCATCGGTATTCCAAAGTAAACTAGTGTGTACGATTCTTGACCCTGTATGGGGCGATGGTTGATCCCACAACCATTAGTGTTTGACATCAGAGAATGTGCACAGGTACTCATTGGAGAATGGGTACACTGAACAGGACTCGCCGAGAACTCTTAGATAGTATTATACCTGACGTCAAATAGCAGTTCTCTGGTGACACTGGTACAGGTTGGTCTGTAGACCCGAGATCGTCATAGAGTCTTGTGTGTCTCCTACCGTGGTTTGATTTCCATCCTACCACTGCTCTACTGAGTCGTGCAAACATGTGGTTTTTGGGTACAGTCCCGAGTCACATGGAGGCAATGAGCGATAGGAGGGGTTTCGTCTTTCCTGGTATTGGGGGTTGATGTTGCGCTGTGCTCGATTGGCCATAACAGAAAATCCCTGGCCAGGATTGCTGAGATTTACTGGTAAGTGTTATCAGTAGTTTCTCGAACCGTTATGAGCCTCACATCGGCATGCCTTATCAGACTATTGGGGTCTGACGTATACCACCCCCAGGCTAGATATGCGACATATCAGACGAAGAGACCGGACTGTACGGTAGTGTTACTTATAGGCTTTACGAGAGTTTAGACAAGCTTGCTTGTTGATCTTCTGATGTCCGGGTAGCCGTTACGTCCCGCTAGTACCGCTTACGGCTTGTTGATAACTAATACAATCATTACCTACTGCCGACGTATTGACGAGTCTTTAGAGTTCTACACAGAGCTTTCCTGGCTCAAGCGAAATGAAGTAGGGCATGTTTCCCCAACAAAAGAGTAAAGCTCTGTTCAAAATTTGAAAGGTAGCGCTAAGAGTTAAAAACTCTGAGGCAGCGCCTCACGTGCCTTGCACGAGGGCGTCAGCGCCAAGAGTTAAAAACTCTGAGGCAGCGCCTCACGTGCCTCGCAGGAGGGCGCCATCGCCATAACTAAAAGCTCTCTGTTAGACAGAGCCATTGGATCAAAGATCCAATGGAGGTAATAAATCATCAAAATGCAGAATTAAATTCTGCCGAGGAAATATTCCTCAAATCTTTCTAAACAAGAATGATTACTCTCTGTCAAACATAGCACCGTTGGATTAAAAATCCAATGGTAATTAAAAATCACCTATCTATAGAATAAATTCTGTATGGGAAAATATTTCCCTAATCTTATTAAAAACAAGAAAGATGTCTTCTGTAAAACAGAAGTCCTTGAATCAAAGATCCAACAGTGGATAAAATCCCTAAATCAATCTCTCAATGAGAGATTTCTTTAACTAAATCAACAAACTTGCCTCTACTATATAAAGGACCGAAGACTTCAAGTCTTGTACATAGGAACCTCGCCATACACTTCAAAAAAAAGGAGAGAGCAAGCAAGAAGAAAGTTTTAAGAGGGAAGAAAGAAGAATGCCTCTCTTCGAGATAAATAAAAATAATAGAGATCAGAGCATCTCATCTGCATATCCAAGGGTTAAACCCTTATAAAAGAACTTAGTTCTTTCTCTGGATCTGAGATCTATGAGACAAGTCTCCCACCAATGAGAATTTAATTCTCATTGGGGTGAAATTGTTCTTGGGGATCAAAAATCCAGAAAATAACAAAGAATTGAACTCTTCATAACATAATATATGAAGAAAACCCAGCGCCAAGCGCCTCACGTGCCCCTCACGTGGGCGCTACTCAATAAGGAGTGCCTAGCACTCAGTGGTTGGCGTTTAGCGCCAAGCGCCTCACGCGCCCCTCACGTGGGCGCTACTTAATAAGGAGTTCCTAGCACTCAGTGGTTGGCGCTCAGCGCCAAGCGCCTCACGTGCCCCTCACGTGGGCGCTACTCAATAAGGAGTGTCTAGCACTCGGTGGTTGGCGCTCAGCACCAAGCGCCTCACGTGCCCCTCACGTGGGCGACATTCAACATAAAAGCGCTCGGTACTAATTAGACAGCGCCTAACGCCCACCGCTTATCACCAAGTGCCTCATGTGCTCTGCATGTGGGTGCCATAAAGAGTGTTTAACACTCCATAAAACAAAAAAGGGAAAAGTAAAGTAAAGTGTGAGCGTCAGAACCCATATAAATGCTCAGTATTGTTCGCACAGAAAGAGGACTGAGCCCAAGCAAGTGTTTAGCACTTTATTTAAATGACAAAGACTGAGTGGGCTGAGCCCAAGTTGACCAGATCCCTAATTCAGATCAACCGAGCCCATGTGCTCATTATTTTTCAGGTTGGTCTTAGTCCCAAACACGACTATTGATCTTCCGACAGGATATTCATCTCACACCTCCCATCAATCCGGAAATTGGTTCAAGAGGGCATCTCTCCACACCTCTGATATATGTCGTTATAATTCTTCAACGTCTTCAGAGAGGTGACGGATCCCGACAACCAACAACTCTTTGGTGCACTCACAAACTGATGGGCACATCCCAATACGGACCGCAACATCCTTAAACTATAACAGATAGCTATGGACCGAAACGTCCTTAAACTAACAACGGACCGTAACGTCCTTAAACTAAAATAATAGAGCCCAAATGCTCTTTTGTTAGGTCTGAATGATCCTAAAACCCCGTTGTGTAGATCTTAGTCTAAAATTGGACTAACGTATTCTTAAAAAACATTTAAGTTGATCTTAATCTCAAACAAGATTAACGATCTTTAAATCAAACCAAACCTAAATCTAAGAATATACGGATTGGGACTAATCCATGCTCTATGGGCAACAAAATAAATTAGTCTTTGTATATAATCCATGGGCAACCAAAAATAAAACAAACAAACATGTCACGAAGTGACCTTCTGGAGCAGGAGAAAGTGGTTATCGCTACGCGGTAATGTAATTAACTGCAGGGGCTTGTGCCTGCAGGGAAGAGCGTCCCCACAATCAAAAACCCCTCGCAAACGAGGGGGAATCTGACGAAGTCTGCTACAATGGCCGCATCCAACTAAACCTCTGATACACGGTGCCATAAATCAACTTGGCATCTTCGGAGAGATGGATGGATAAACCCAAATAGCATCTACCTCCAAATTCAGGCAAGATGATCCATATCGGTTTCGTCTCCGTTTTTGGCGGTGAACAGATTCTGGCACGCCCGGTGGGATCTTTTCCTCTTTCTACTCCACACTTCGTGTGTCGTGTTCGCGAACAAACTGTGGTTTACTATGGTTGGCCCTGGATTCGAGGTACTAAGATTTGGTGTCTTGCTCTGGCGCAGAAGATAACATCGATAGCTTTCAGCTGCACTAATTGCAACGGCAACTCTCGCTCCACCCCAATTGGAGGAGTGACATACGGGCCGAACGCGGCCTGCATCCTTTCAATGCCGGTGGAACAGGTGACTCAAGCCACCACTGGATTGTTCTTCGGGACCATGCCCCCGCCAGCAAGCTTCAGTGCCCAAGTGCTACCACAAGAAGCTCCTAAGAAGTCGGTCTACGATCGACTTGCAATCTCCACGGCCCCTCTCAACGGGTCGTCCAAGTCTGCCACCTCAGTCTTTGACAGGCTGAGCCAAACCTCAAGTGGACCCGCAAAGGGGCTCGCGATACCTGAGGGAGTTATCCCGAAACGGATAGCCGTTCCAGCTCCGGCGAGAGAAGTCGTCGACAGGGCTTCTCCTGCTAAAGGATCGGTCTTTGTAAGATTGGCCGTTCCAACTCTTTCCTCCGGCGAAGTCATCTAGACTGCTTCCCCCACCAGAAAGTCAGCCTTCGAAAAATTGGCCGTCCCCTCTCAACGGACGTTGGTATTCAACAGGCTGGCACCGGCAGTAGCCCTTCACCAAAGCAGGGGCATGATGAAGCCACTTACACAACTGAGGTGATCCCATCTGCAAGACATGCTCGACGTCACCACTGGCGCCGAGTGAGAAGCGCTGGGGGCAACTCCCCCTCTGGACTTACTGCACCAGCTCCAATGGTGGAAATTGAAGCTGCTGTTCCAACTGGGAACAGCTTCGATCCACTCAGGAAGGTGCGAAAGAACTCTCCAAACGCTGTATTGAAGAAGTTTCCTCCGCCTGCTGAAAACACGACACAGGTGAATCCGGAGCAGCCCCCTCAGCGGATGTCCTCCAAAATCCACAGGGTCCAAGACTCTGTAATTGACAAAAATTATTCTCGCCGACTAGAGAAAAAGAAGACTCGGCAGGAAGAAGACCATCCCTCTGTCCTAAAACTAAAGGCCTCGTCTACATGGGTGCCTCTTACAACTGCCTCTCAAACTTCGGCCTCCCACAAAAAGGGAAGGCCGAAGAATCTTCTACTGCCGGTAGCAAATCTCAAAGGTGTTGTATCTAAACGCCCCAAGTCTGGGGGCATGATCGTGCACACAGTGTGCATGGATTCCCGAAAAGAGGAGAGACGTGCTTCTGTGAGTCATCGGTCGCAAACTCGGTCATTGACGAAAGCTCAGGAGTAGCAACAAAAGATCCAGGAGATGCTGATGAAAATGGTAACACTCGCCGGGCAGAAAGAAAGTCCGAAAGCAGCGTCCGACCAGCGCTAGGAGCAGGATACTGATACGGAGTTCCTGCGGAGGGTGCTAGAAAGAAAGGATAAGGAGGTCGCGGAACATGCTGCTAATATGAAATAGATGGCGCTCCTTTTCCAAGACATGGTTAGGATGATGATCCAGCCGTAACCTCCAACCGAAGACCCTCTGATAATCATCGAAGACGGCCGAGGGGAAACGTCAAACCCTCATCCATCTTTCTCAGCAGCCAAGGAAGAAACGATCTCCAAGTCTGCCCATGATGACTATATAGCTCAACAAATACGAGCTCATCAAGCAAATGAAGCGGCTGACCAAGTCGTCAGAACTGGGCGACCTTACCCAGGCTAGTACGATCAAATTAAGTATCCGCCAGGATATACGATCCCTAAGTTCCATGTGTATAAGGGGACGGGCAATCCACATTAGCGCGTTGCCCAGTTCAGGGCTTTATGTGGCAATATTGGAGGCGACGACAAATTGCTACTTCGCCAATTCGTTGGCAGCTTGTCGGAGACGGCGTTTGAATGGTACTCGGATCTCCCAAATGACCCCGTCAAAATATTCACAAAAATGGAGCTGCTATTCACACAGCGGTTCGCCAGTGCAAGCGAGCGCACCCCGATCACGACACTAATCGATGCCGGGGTGAAGCCAGGAGAGACATGGGTTCAATACGCAATCCGGTGGCAGAACCTATGGTCAAAATAAGAACAACGCATAGAAGAAGCTCCTGCCGTGGGCATGTTCGTAGGGACCCTTGATCCTCAGGCGACTATATCCCAATTTATGATGTTCTTCAAGCCGGCCACCTTCTAGGTTTTGATCGACAAGCTGGCCCAAATAGACCAGATGGGTCATAGGCCTCCCTCTTCAAAAATGTACCCTCGCAATGCAAATGGTAAAGGGCACACGGCCTTCATTGCCAACACTCAACAGAAACCGAGTGATTCAAAACCGGTTGCTCGCCAAAACAACGCGCGCCCGGGCCAATCCCTCGAAGAGAAGTTAGGACGTGCTTACTCGTTCCCCCGTGATAAAACGAGGAGATTGTTCGAACTGGCAGTATGCAATAAACTCATCACACTGGCGGATCCAAGACGTCCACTGCAGCCCAGTGACGTCGACAACCCCAACTACTGCTCCTATCACCGAAGGATGAGCCACCCCATTGAGGATTGCTACATCTTCAAGAACTGGGTCGAGGATCAGTACCGTCAAGAAAAATCCGCACTGTCAGAGAACTGGAGGGTGAACCCGCCACAGAGGCACGCTCCTAAAAAGGTGGATACGTCGGGGGCATCATGCTCGTTTGTGGAAGAAGCTCCTTGGGAAGTGGTCCTTTCAGCTAAAACTAAAAGAATGCTGAAAGATCTTCGAAAATGTCCGGCGATCATATGGAAAAGCCCCCTGGAGCTCGAGATCATTGAGGGGATGCTTAAACCGTGCCCAACACCGAAAACCGGTAACGATGGGCAAGACCTCCAGGCCAAGCCTTCGAAGTCTTCGAAGGCAAAGAAGAAGACAAAGAAGCCCACACAGCCTGACGACAAGCGTACGAACCTACAAAAATACATCGACGCACTGGAGGAGTACAACCAGAAGGCGCGGACCCCAGTCACCCTCGAAAAGTTTCTCAACTATATGCTTGAGAATGGAGATAGTGACGATGTTGAGGGAAATGGCTCGTCGGGAGAAACCGAAGACTATGTAGCAAGTTGCCACATGGTCTCCTATTCATCATTAAATGGCAAAGAAGCTCTCTTGATGTCTGAAAGCAACGCAGAGGAATTGGGGGCAGGACCGGTGCCAAAATCCCCATAGCTGCTAAAAGACCCAATAGTCAGGCTGCTAAACGAAACCTTTCAATAGACCGAGATGTCTCTAAACTAACAATGGACCGAGATGTCCCTAAAATAACAACGGACCAAGATGTCTTTAAACTAAATACGTCGCCTCAAACACGGCAACGGTGGAATTCAAGTCCACAAGTCCCGGCAGCGAGGATTGCAACTCAAATTCCGCTGGCTGCACAGCATCCCCGGTGGCAAAGTCCCCCCTAGGTGGGGTAAAAAAAACAGTACGTCCACAAGCGAAATAGGCACGAATGAAAACCCGAAAGGGCACCGTAAGTAACAACGAACCGAGATGTCCTTAAACTAAATACGTCGCCTCAAACACGGCGACAGTGGAATTCAAGTCCACAAGTCCCGGCGGCGAGGATTGCAACTCAAATCCCGCTGGCTACACAGCATCCCCGGTGGCGAAGCCTCCCCTAGGTGGGGTAAAAAAAACAGTACGTCCACAAGTGAAATAGGCACGAATGAAAACCCGAAAGGGCACCGTGAGTAAAAACAGCAGGGCTACCGGCGAGCTTGTGAAAACCTGAAAGGGCGCAATCTCGTTGTTAAAAAAACGGTACGTCCACAAGCGAAATGGGCACGGATGAAAACCCGAAATGACTCCGTGAGTAAAAACAGCAGGGCTACCGGCGAGTTTGTGAAAACCCGAAAGGGCGCAATCTCATTAAAATAAAAATACCTACAAGGTCCTCTCGACCTTGTAAGGAGAAAACACCTGCGTGAGATCCTTACGACTCACAAGGGAGCAACACACTTAGGGATCCCCATGATGCCTAAGGAGAAATTACACTTATAAGATCCTCACGTCTCATAAGGAGAATTACCCCCTATGAAACCCTCACAGCTCATAGGATTCAAAAGCCTTAAGATACAGGGACCTGAACCCGTTATTAAGCCATCACACTCCCCAAGTTGCCCTACAAGCGGTTCAATATTGAGCCTTGTATACAATCCACGAGCACAAATAAACATTCCCTCACCAAGTCCCACCAATAACGAGGAATTTCCTCATATGGTGAACGACACTTGTAAGTCCTCTCGACTTATAAAGAGAAAATACTCTTATGAGATCCTTACGACTTATAAGAGAACACACGTTTGGGGATCCCCACGATTCCTAATGAGAAAATACACCTGCGAGATCCTCACGACTCGTAGGGAGAAATACCTTTATGAGACCCTTACGGGTCGTAAAGTCAAAAAGTCTTAGTCAACAGGATCCTAACCCTGTTTGCTAAACCACCTTTATTCAAATCGACAAAGGCAAATGATGATTCGCTCATGGCAATATCCCAGTCGTAGCGATGCTGATGCCTAAATCGGTATCAATTTCCAAGTCCTTTCAAGGCAAATAATGATTCGCTCCTGGCCATAGTCCAGTCGCAGCGATGCTGATGCTAAGATTGGTATCAGATTTCAAGTTCCATACTCGCAAAAATCAGCGAGCAAAGAAAATGCATATGAAATAGCCGAAATGATGGGGCAACTCGCAATAAAAATCAGCGAGCAAAATATATGCATATAAAAACAGCCGAAATGTTTGGGCAACTCGCAATAAAAAACGGCGAGTGAAAAAAAAAAAGCCGAAATGATTGGGCGCCGCGATAAAACAGTCGAAATGATTGGGCATTCGCGATATAAAAAGATGAAATGATAGAGGATCGCAGAAAGAAATAAAATGAAATGAAACTTTTTCCCTGCAGGTGAGTCCATATCGACCCCTGTATACAATCCATGGGCACAAACGAAAAGGAAACCACATTTTCCCACCAGGCTCCATCAGAAGGAGAGCCAGGTCTCGACAGCAACATCTACAGTGTAGAAATTAACAACCACATTTCTTCTCACTCCAGTAGGATGCAGACGTGACGTTAACAAAACGGAGCCATGGCAAAGTCCCTAGTTCCAAATATCGACGGTTCACAGACAGCCTAGAAATCAACAACGGCGTTTCTTCTCACTTCAGCAGGATGCAGACGCGACGTCAACAAACGATCCCAGGGTAAAAACAAATGGAGCCATGCAAAGACCCTAGTTCCATTCCTCGACGGTTCACCAACAATCTAGAGATTACCTCAGAGCCATGGCAAAGTCCTTAATTCCCAGTCTCGACAGCAACATCACAGGATGTAGACACGACGTCAACAACCGACCCCAGGGTCAAAATAATGGAGCCATGGCAAAGTCCCCAGTTCCGATTCTTAACGGTTCACAGACAATCTAGAGACAACCTCGACATTCATCGCAATATAGCACACACAATGTCAACAAACGAAGCAAAAGAAGATCCCTAGCTTCAGAGTCTTGACGGCAACTCAAATAAAACCTGAATGACTATCGGAGATCATCCCACGCCAGCGCGGAGTTGTCATGACTCATCGGGGCTCCCAAATTGAGCCTAACCTCAAGTAAAAAGCGGCATGGAAAATCCCTAACGCTTGCTCTTCCGACGGTAATATGATCTGGGAGATTACTTGAAGACATCTTGTCCAGCCCCCGAAGGGATCAGATGCACGACAGTTGCGGGGCTACTCGAACAACAAGATTGCGTATCGGGGAATGTATCAATCAACGCGACGGTACGACGGACAAAAACTTTAGTACCACAGACCCTAACGGACCTTCATAAAGAGCAGAGGTCAACTGTGACATTAGGACATTCTTGCGAGAACTTCTTGATTCGTCTCGACTTGTAGGGAAAACAATGTTCCTGCGAGAACTTCTCGACTCGTCTCGACTCATAGGGAAAAACATCTTCGCGAAACCCTCACGGATCATGAAGGTGGAAAGCCTTAGGCAACGGGGATATCAACATATTTCCTAAGCATTGTGGCCCTGCAACTAGGTCCAAGATGGACTATTGTATACTATCCACGGGCCAAATTCTCCAAAGTCGATCATCGACAAGGAGGGAAAAAAACCACTTACAAGTCCCCTAAGGGGGAAAATTCTCTTGTGAGATCCTTACGACTCTCAAGAGAAAACGCACTTAGGAGATCCTCACGACTTTTAAGGAGAAAATACACCTGCACGGTCCTCTCAACTCGTGGGGAGAAAAGACTTTATGAGACCCTCACGGCTCATAAAATTGAAAAGTCTTAGGCGACAGATCCAAACCTGTTTCCTAAGCCAACGCTGCCCTACAAGGAGGTCAAGATGGACTATTTACGGGCCACATTTGCCAAAGCTACATGCCAATATGAAATAAAATATGTCTTTTATTCATGAATTCAAGTGAATACAAGATACATTTCATAAAAGAATCAAAATGAATACATATTATTCATGAATCACAAGTTTACAGTCGGTACGAGAAAAGAGGTACAATGACAGTTATTAAGGAGGAGGCGTCTTCAACAAATTGACAAGCCGCTCGCGTGCTCCTGTCAATCCTTTCTCATGGTTAGCAACTGTGGCCAACTCCACTTCAATTTGAGCCCATTATTGCAAGCAGGACGAAAGCTTCTTAGTGACTTCCTGCTTGGCAGTTTCGCAATCCTGTGTGACCCGCTTGGTGAAGTCAAGCTTCTGCCTTAGCGCGAATCCTTCATAGAATTAGAACCAGTGATAGCGCCTCATGCGTATAACATATGGGTGCCGGCGCCAATCGCAGTGCCTCGCACGTATAATGCGGGGCCCCGACATTTTATATATATATGAGTAACTACTACTTCATATGAGGTACCTATGAGCAGTGGTATAAAAGAAAGAGAAGTTTTGCCATTCATACTTGGGAAAATTTATACATCGGTGATAACAACAAAACAAAAATATCATCAGAATTTTTACAATGGCAAGACACTAAATCCTGGACATAGATTTAGGAATTCAGAAGTAAGTCCGAGTAAAATACTTCTGGCCTCTTTGACCATTTTCTTATGCATTTTCTCACGAATGCAACGTCGGGATCCCCGCTGATATCGTCCATCCTCTGGTAGGAGGAGATTATCGCCGTCTGCTGGAAGACCTGATGCAAAACATCGACAAGATCATCTCGCCGCCTCTTCGAGATAAGGCCCATCAGATATACTGAGTGCACCTTGTCTTCGGCATCGTCAAGTGCCTCAAGCGGCACAGCCTCGTTAAATTCAGGAAGTGCTTCCCAAATCGCCCCCACGATAATTTTCAAAAGAGCGGAACGACGGGGGGTAGTCGATCGTTGTATTCATCGAAGCGACGCATCACCTCAGCGCATTGGGCATCCGTAAACTCCTGGGCTTGACAGCGGCCTTGGACGCGAATGTCTTCATAGGAGATAATCTCGTCAAGATCATACAGATGGGCAGCCATAGTATCTGGAAAGAAAATTCAGTAAAAGGTTAGCAATTAAATATCAAGATTCATAGAATCTAAAATAAAAACAGTGTTAACACCTCATCATTGATGGGGAGTCACTCATTAAGGATGGAGTCCTAAAAGAATTCTCATTTAATGAGAAACCTCATTTGGCTGAAGAGTTAAACTCCCTTGAGAGCTGTGCTCTGCAAACAGATTTCACATCTGTCAACTTTAATTAAGAGGGGAATAAAATTCCCCAAAAAATTTCTAAGAGCTATGCTCTGTAAAAACAATGGGATAATCTACTAGAACCCTCAAAAGCAAAGCTTTTTAACAGGGCAAAACCCCAAGATCTTTAAGATCTGAAAGAAGAATTCTAGAAACTCTAAGAGTTCTTCATGGAAGATGCTCAGATTAATGGGTTAAGCAACCCTAGAATACATTTTAAGATCTACCATCTAAGAAGAGCAAAGCTCTGTTCATGGGTTCGATTATAATCCTTACCAAATTTTGGGGCAGAGTTCTAACTCTAGAAATGATTTCTTTGGGCAGAGATCTAAACTATAAAAAGAGAATCAAATTCTCAAAAAAATAATAAGAGAAGATGAACAACAGTCATCTCAAAGGCCAAAGGCCTTACATATGGGTACAGGAAGTCAATTCAATTTCCAAAAAAATCCAACGGTGGAAAAGCTGCCACCGCTGCACTCACATGTGAGCCACACGAGCGCAACGGTGGGAGGCATTTGTTTCCCCAATCAAAGAGCAAAGCTCTGTTCAAAATTTGAAAGGTAGCGCAAATAGTTAAAAACTCTGAAGCAGCCCCTCATGTGCCTTGCATGAGGACGCCGACACCAAGAGTTAAAAACTCTGAGGCAGCACCTCACGTGCCTCGCATGAGGGCGCCGATGCCAAGAGTTAAAAACTCTGAGGCAGCGCCAGAACTAAAAGCACTCTGTTAGACAGAGCCGTTGGATCAAAGATCCAACGGAGGTGATAAATTATCAAAATGCAGAATTAAATTCAGCTGAGGAAATATTCCTCAAATCTTTCTAAATAAGAAATATTACTCTCTGTAAAACAGAGCACCGTTGGATTAAAAATCCAATGGTGATTAAAAATCACCTACCTGCAGAATAAATTCTGTATGGGAAAATATTTCCCTAATCTTGTTAAAAACAAGAAAGATATTTTCTGTAAAACAGAAGTCCTTGGATCAAAGATCCAACGGTGAATAAAATCCCCAAATCAATTAAAGATCTCTCAATGAGAGATTTCTTTAACTAAATCAACAAACTTGCCTATACTATATAAAGGACCCAAGACTTCAAGTCTTATACAGAGGAACCCACCTATAAACTTCAAAAAAAAGGAGAGAGCAAGCAAGAAGAAAGTTTTAAGAGGGAAGAAAGAAGAATACCTCTCTTCGAGGTAAATAAAAATAATAGAGATCAGAGCATCTCATCTGTATATCCAAGGGTTTAACCCTTATAAAAGAACTTAGTTTTCTCTCTGGATCTGAGATCCATGAGACAAGTCTCCCACAAATGAGAATTTAATTCACATTGGGGTGAACTTATTCTTGGGGATCAAAGATCCAGAAAATAACAGAGAATTGAACTCTTCAGAATAGAATATACGAAGAAAACCCAGCGCTAAGCACCTCACGTGCCCCTCACGTGGACGCTACTCAATAAGGAGTGCCTAGCACTCAGTGGTTGGCGCTTAGCGCCAAGCGCCTCACGTGGGCGCTACTCAATAAGGAGTGTCTAGCACCGCGCTCAGCGCCAAGCGCCTCACATGCCCCTCACATGGGCGCTGCTCAATAAGGAGTGTCTAGCACTCAGTGGTTGGCGCTCAGCGCCAAGCGCCTCATGTTCCCCTCATGTGGGCGCCATTCAACATAAAGCGCTCGGTACTAATTAGACAACACCTAATGCCCAACGCTTAGCACCAAGCGCCTTACGTGCTCCGCATGTGGGCGCCATAGAGAGTGTTTAACACTCCATAAAACAAAAAAAAGGGAAAAGTAAAGTAAAGTGTGAGCGTCAAAACCCATATAAATGCCCAGCATCGTTCGCACAGAAAGGAGACTGAGCCCAAGCAAAAGTTTAGCACTTTATTTAAATGACAAAGACTGAGTGGGCTGAGCTCAAGTTGACCAGATCCCTAATTCAGATCAACCGAGCTCATGTGCTCATTATTTTCCAAGTTGGTCTTAGTCCCAAACACGACTATTGATCTTCCGACAGGATATTCATCTTACACCTCCCATCAATCCGGAAATTGGTTCAAGGGTGCATCTCTCCACACCTCTGATACATGTCGTTGTAATTCTTCAACGTATTCACAGAGGTGGCGGGTCCCGACAACCAACAGCCCTTTGGTGCACTCACAAACCGATGGGCACATCCCAATACGGACCGCAACGTCCTTAAACTACAACGAACTGCAACGTCCTTAAACTAGCTATGGACCGAAATGTCTTTAAACTAACAACGGACCATAACGTTCTTAAACTAAAATAATAGAGCCCAAATGCACTTTTGTTGCTTCTGAATGATCCTAAAACCCCGTTGAGTAGATCTTAGTCTAAAATTGGACTAACGTATTCTTAACAAACATTTAAGTTGATCTTAATCTCAAACGAGATTAACGATCCTTAAATCAAACCAAACCCAAATCTAAGAATATACGGATTGAGACTAATCCACGCCCTACGGGCGACAACATAAATTAGTCTCCGTATATAATCCACGGGCAACCAAAAATAAAACAAATACACACGACACGAAGTGAACTTCTGGAGCAGGAGAAAGTGGTTATCGCTACGCGGTAACGTAATTAACTGCCCGGGCTTGCGCCTGCAGGGAAGAGCGTCCCCATAATTAAAAACCCCTCGCAAATGAGGGGGAATCTGACGAAGTCTGCTACAACGGCCGCACCTGTCCAAACTGTTAGTTGTATGTATGCCCTAGAGGTCATTATTGTACATATGATGTATATTATAGTGGATGCTTGGACATATATAGAGAGGACTTTTTTGCTCGACATGATAGTATGCTATCTGGTTTCTCTTTATCTTAACATGTATACTTGTCTCTTGATATTGTCTCATGGTTACATGTTGGTAAAGCCCTTAGGATGTATACTTGACTACCAGGATTATGATGCGGATCATATTAGTGGGGCCATGGTAGTCCATAAGTTCATCCTTTAATGTTCCTAGTCGTAAATGTATCGAGACAGGGCATCGAAATACCAGAGTAGACTGGCATATACGCTTCTCGACCCATGAGATGGGCGATGGATAATCCCATATCCATTGGTTTTTGACATCAGAGATGATATACATGTGCTCAGTGGAGACTGGGTACACTGGACGGACTCATCGAGAACACCTAGATGGTATTATACCTGACGTCAGATAGCAGTTCTCTGGTGACACCGTGACACTGGTACAGGTTAGTCTGTAGACCCGAGATCGTCATAGAGTCTTGTGTGATTCCCACTGTGCTTTGATTTCCACCTTACCACATTCAAGAAGACGTGCAAAATGGTGGTTTTTGGGTACAGTCCCGAGTCACATGGAGGCAATGAGCGATAGGAGGGGATTTCTTCTCTCCCGGTATTGGGGGTAGATGTCATGCTGTGCAAAATGGTGGTTTTTGGGTACAGTCCCGAGTCAGGGCTGATTTAGAGATTTACTGGTAAGTATTATCAGTAGTTTCTCGACCCGTTATGAGACTCATATCGGCATGACTTATCGAGTTATTGGGGTCTGACGTTTACCACCCCTAGACTTGATATGCGACATCTCAGACGAAGAGACCGGACTGTACGGTAGTGTTACTGACAGGTTTTACAGGAGCTAGAGCAGGCTTTCTTGATGATCTTCTGATCGCTCAATACCCGGGTAGCCGTTATGTCCAGCTAGTACCGCTGACGGCTTATGGGTGCTTGATATGATCATCACCTACTGTCGGCGTATTGACGAGTCTTTAGAGTCCTACACAGAGGTTTTACTGGCTCAGGCAAAACAAAGTAGGAGCACATATGTGATATGTGCGGGATCGAGATTAATACGAGTATGTGATACCGTATTTTATTCTCGCGATATTTGTATCGGTCGGTTATATGTGATATAGCCGGGTTATTGAATCAAGTGTTGATTTGATAAGTTGGTACATATAATATTAGTCGGTTATATGTGATATAGCCAGATTATTAAATCAAGTGTTGATTTGATAATTTAGTGTATAATTGTATATTTGATATACTAGTTTACATTAACTAATATTAGCTCACTTAAGCATTTATTTTTCTCACATATGCACACTTAATATATATGTGATATATATTAATTGTGTTTTATTTATGTGTCATGGTTGTTGATACATGCAACATGGGTGTATGAGACTTACACCATGATAAAGATAATGTAAGGTTTATTTATTTATGTTAATTCAATTATTAGTTGGAAATTTGTCGTATGGCATGAAGCTTTGAGAAGCTTTGAGACCCATTGACTTAGTCCACTAGTTTTGTCTTACACTAGATATTTGTTAACCCAACCATTATTTAAACTCATGGTTAAGTCTCTACATGAGCAATATTAGATATTTTCTCTCACATGGTTGCCATTCACTCTCACAACATTATCTATCTTCATCTTCTTCTTCAAGCTCAAGAGCTCTCTAGCTTTTGAGCAAGTGAGAAATATTAGTGAGAAAATCAATTCTAAAGTGAGCAAAAATCCTACTTCATCATCCTATACCAAATTAGCACTTTAGTATAGGGTGTTAGCTTCACTAATCTCTCATCAGTGAAGTAATAGCTCGGGTTAATGTCTCCTCGACGTAGATCATTTTTGGCCTCGAAGACTTCAAGCAAGTTCGTTCCTTTCTTCTTGTGAAGCCATGCTAGAGTCCGAAAGATCACTACTTGGAGCGAAAGGACTACTACACGGAGCTATTGAAGTGAATGACCGGTCTATAAAGGTTGTATTCCTAGTTCACTTAGTTGTAAAGTAGTTTACAATATGTTTCGTATGATTCTCTAGTTAAAGATTCTAGTTTATGGTTCTTTAAAACGGCAAATTTTTGAAAATGGCATGGACGATACCTCCCAAAACCTTGCTGTCGTTCATAGGAACCCTACAGCGGTATCAGAGCCTAACTAGAGAATTAGACGGATTGTGTAGGATTACGAAACCGAAACAACTCCGAAACTTGAAACAAGATTACCCAGTTTCTGTCGATTTTAAAGAGTGCTCTAAATTATTTTTAAACAACTGCAGAATGATATTTGAGACATTAAATGAACACAGAAGAAATTTGAACTCAATTAGCCGGTTTTTAGCCGAGCACTTTGTCATTAAATCCGAGCCGGCCGGCCGTACAGGCTGTTCTGGGCTTCAAATTTTTTTTGTGTTCTGGTCTCTGGGTTTTAGAGTTTCAGGTGTTGTTTGTTTTTGCTAAATTTGCATGTGATGCTAACTTTCTGCAAAGGCAACTCAGAGTGTTTTGTAGTCGTAATTTTAATAGTTTTTTGGGTTATTTTAGACGGTGTTAAAAAGTTCGATCGGATATCAAATACCCATTTTAACCCTTGCCGGAAATTTTCCAAGTGTTGGATTTTTCCTTAATTTAAAACTTTCAGAAAATCATGCAAGCGATACTGTGGACCCTCTAGAAGAACGAAACCTTAACTCGATTATGTGACCGTCAGAACCGCCACTAAACCCTAGGGTTTGTGGTAGTTCAGCGGTGCCACATGTGAGGCATTAGTTGACCTTTCTACGGCTGGTTCATAGGAGCTGTGGCATGTACTGTGTATTTTTAGACTACGCTCAAGGGTTGAGCTTTTTAGGAAATTTTGGGTGTTTGTTGATTTGATCGGAATGTTTAACGTCGTCTAGCTTTTTCTGGAATGTGATACAATATGTGGAATTCATATAGTTAGGCATGAAATCCAAAGTATGTGATATTTTGGGTTTATGATGTCTAAGGTTATTATGGATTCCAAATGTTGTAGTTTGACATTTTTCTTTTCTGCGACCGTAAGTGTAATATGTGGTGTATCGCCGGTTTCGTTGCTATATGTCAACAACAATTGGGATACGCATATTTGCTTACGTTGATGACATGTGATATTATGTGTTGTTGTGATATGTTATATTGGATCGTCGTGTTTTGAATAGCCGGGGGTTTTATGTGAGATGAGAGTTTTTATTTTTATTCATGTAAAATTCAATGTATTTAATATTCTTTTATTGGGGCATTTCCAGGTTGAGGATGATGTCACCATTGTTGTATATTATTTACTTTTCCGCATTAGGATAGACCTAAAGAGGGGAGCATAAGTAACCGGGTTCTAGAGTCCAGTGGGAGACCAACTCGAGGAGTCGAGTCCGGGTCTCCTAACTCTAGAATTGGTAGGGTTGCTTGCCACTTTCGTAGGGGTATAGGGTTGTGGGTTTGGCTATTCATCGCGACCGTGGAATCCGTGTTTTATACAGGCTCAAAATAAAACACGGACCCCCTAATATATCCAATATTTCATATGTTTCTTCTGCTGCTCTAGATGTGATCACTGTGGATTCTGAGACGAATGGCTATTTATTATATATGAGATATATAATAGATGTTGCTTATGTTTTGCACCCGCTCTAGTCCCGTCCCGGTATGCCGTTAGTTAAATAACCTAACGGTGCATAATGGGACACTGTGGCGAATGCGGATGGCATAAGCGTACGTTGTATTTTCGTTTCATTTTCTGTGATGCTTAGGAAGCTTTAAATGATGGGACTTCATTAATGAGATTAATGAAAGAAAAGAAACCTAAAAGATGTTGTAGAATCAAATTTTCAAAAAGGATAGCTCTAATTTTTGCTTTGCATAGCGGTATTCCTTATAGAATATCCAACACCTTATTCGGTAAGGAAAGAGCCGAGATCTCTTCACCGGGAGTGACCTCATTAGCAATAACTATCAGATGCTACAACACTCGGTTTGTCTTTTGATTGCTTTTTTTGGAGTTTTTGCTTTGAATAGTGGTATTTGTGAAATATCATGCACCTTATTCGATAAGGAAAGAGCCGAGATCCCTTCACTGGGAGTGACCTCTTTAGCAAAACTAATTGTAGGGTGTTTTTCGCCACCCTATTGAGATGGGAATACGTGCGCGCTTGTCAGGCGCATTACAGATTCCCCCTGCCTAGGATAAGCTGGGGTTTATTGATTGTGGGGATCTGAATCTCCGGCAGCCGCGGACTAAGCTGGGACAGTGTCGTGGAGTGTGTGTGTGTATGCACACACACACACACACACATACACACACATATATATAAATATAAGTGAAAGGGCATCCAAAGGATGCATGGGAGAAGGCGCCAGCGCCCCACGTGCCTGGCACACGGGCGCTGTGCGCCAGAGCGCCAACGCCCCACGTGCCAGACACGCGGGCGCTGTGCGTCAGCAGCAAAAGGGACTTGGTCCGTGCACTGGGAGCTGTGCTCCCGATTTGACTTATGGAGTTGAACTCCTAAGATATTTTTGGAGCTGATGAAAGGGGCTTCTCCCTTGAGCCTTGGATCTTCCCCAAAGTGGGATTTTCGGAGATGGGTCTCCTTCCTCCTCTTCTGTCGGCTGGACCTTGAAGAACAAGAAATATGAGATTTTAAAAATCTCTTATTTTTGAGATCTGATGGAAGATCTGACTTCCTCTTTGTGGGTTTTATGGTGAAAAACTATTTAGTTTTGAAACGGGAAGAGTAAAACTCTTGATTTAATTCAAAAGAAAGAAAAATGTTCAAAACCTTGAAGAGGGAGAAGGAGACACAAAAACCATAGAGATTTTAGAGAATGAAAAGTGTATGCTTTATTCATCATCATGTTGCTTTTTATAGGCTTATAAATTTGCACATAGCCCCTTGGGCTTTACAAAATGGCATTTTGCCCATCTCATGGCTCATGTACCATTTCTTTTTGCACATAAGCCATGGGCTTTACAAAAATTTGGCTTTATGCCCATTTTGCTTACATTCATGCATAAAAAATTACATCAAAATTATTTATTACATGATTTTTTATTTCGACATGGAGGAGGCTGGCCGCGGGGCTCGACCTGGGCATGGGCCCATTTGCTTGGGCTTGGGTCTGCTTATTTAGGGCTGACATTGACTTTGACTTGGCCAACTGGGTGCAAATTTTGACCCCAAAAAAGTGCCTCCCATCAATGAATGCACACCACGTATATGATTTATGTGCATAAAATTGATGGATTTTGAAGTTGGACTTCGAGGTGGAACATCATTCCAAGAGCGGAGCATCATCCCAGGAGCATAATTCCGGGGATCGGAGCATCATTCCGAGGGTTGGAGCATAATTCCGGGATCGAAGCATCATTCCTAGGGTTGGAGCATAATTCCGGGATCGGTGCATCATTCCGAGGGTTGGAGCATAATTCCGGGATCAGAGCATCATTCCAGGGATCGGAGCATCATTCCTGAAGAGCGGAGCATGATTCCAGGGATCGGAGCATAATTCCGAAGAGCGGAGCATGATTCCAGGGATCGGATCATAATTCCGAAGAGCGGAGCATGATTCCAGGGATCGGAGCATAATTCCGATGAGCGGAAGCATAATTTCGATGCAGAGGTTCTGACCGAAGCATAATTTCGATGCAGAGGTTGATTCCCAGGCGAAGTATAATTCCGACAGGGAAGGCAGATATTCCGAGGCGAAGCTTGATTTCGACGCGAGGTACACTCTAAGACGAAGCGTGATTCCGGCGCATAGCTTGTTGGCTGACTTGATTCCGAGACGAAGCATAATTTCTACAGGGAAGGCAGATACGCTAAGACGAAGCAAGATTTCAACACGGGGTACACTCTGAGATGAAGCATGATTCCGGCGCAGAGCTTGTTGGTCGACTTGATTCCGAGATGGAGCTTAATTCCGACGAGGAGGTCGCTGGTTGATTCTGAGCCGAAGCATAATTTCGACAGGGAAGGCAGATACACCGAGGCGAAGCTTGATTTTGACGCGGGGTACACTCTTAGACGACGCATGATTCCGACGCAGAGCTTGTTGGTCGACTTGATTCCGAGGCGGAGCTTAATTCCGACGGGGAGGTCACTGGTTGATTCCGAGCCGAAGCATAATTCCGATAGGGAAGGAAGATACACCGAGGCAAAGCTTGATTTCGAAGCGGGGTACACTCTGAGACGAAGCATGATTCCGACGCAGAGCTTGCTGGTTGACTTGATTTTGAGGCGGAGCTTAATTCCGACAGGGAAGGAAGATACACCGAGGCGAAGCTTGATTTTGACGCGGGGTGCATTCTGAGATGAAGCATGATTCCGCCGCAGAGGTTGTTGGTTTGATTTGATTTGGGTTGACATCAGCATCGCTACACTGGAATATGGTACCGGAAGCGAATCAT
This sequence comes from Agapanthus africanus, assembly GCA_030015575.1. Classification (NCBI taxonomy): domain Eukaryota; kingdom Viridiplantae; phylum Streptophyta; class Magnoliopsida; order Asparagales; family Amaryllidaceae; genus Agapanthus; species Agapanthus africanus. The sequence goes on along the minus strand of CM057348.1, from coordinate 11,177,603 downwards.
CATTTGCCATGAGAGGATTTAGGGATTTTGGTTTTGGTCGGCATCTGCATTGCTGCACTGGAATAATGCCAGGAGAAACTCATCATTTGCCCCGGGAGGATTTGGGAATTGGTGGCTTAAGAGACAGGTTTGGATCCCTATCACCTAAGACTTTTCAATTTTATAGGCCGTAAAGGTCCCATAAAAGCATTTTCTTCCAACGAGTCAAAAGGATCTCGTAGATGTATTTTCTCTTTATGAGTCGTGGGGACTCCTAAACGTGTTGCTCCTTTATGAGTCGTAAGGATCTCAAGCGGGAATTTTCCCCTCACAAAGTCAAGAGGACTTTGCGAGTGCATTTCATCTCTTTTTCACGAGTTTGCGCCCTTTCGGGTTTTCACAAACTCGCCAGCAGTCCTACTATTTTTACTCATGGAGCCCTTTCGGGTTTTCATCCGTGCCCATTTTGCTTGTGGACATTCCTTTTTTTTTTCTTTTTCTTTTTTTTTGAATCTTCATCGCCGGTGGGACTTTGAATGTGGTCTCACCGGTAGGACTTGGGAGAGATTGGGATCGTTTTACGCCCATGGATTGTATACGGTTTTGAAGGATGTATGATCCAGACTGTAGGGCCGGAAAAATTTCGGGACTTTGTTGGCGTCTGCATCGCTGCACTGGAATATGGTACCACGAGAGACTCATCATTCGTCGTTGGGGTATGGGGTTTGGAATTTGGTTGGCGTCTGCATCGCTGCACTGAATATGGTACTAGGAGCGACTCATCATTCACCATTGGGATTTAGAATTTGGTTGACGTCTGCATCGCTGCACTGGAATATGGTACAAGGAGCGACTCATCATTCGCCATTGGGATTTGGAATTTGGTTGGCGTCTGCATCACTGCACTGGAATATGGTACCTGGAGCGACTCAACATTCGTCGTTGGGGTATGGGGTTTGGAATTTGGTAGGCGTCTGCATCGCTGCACTGGAATATGGTCCCAGGAGCAACTCATCATTCTCCATTGGGATTTGGAATTTGGTTGGCGTCTGCATCGCTGCACTGGAATATGGTACCAGGAGCGATTCATCATTCACCATTTTTTTTGTTTTACCGCGATTGCTCTATCATTTCAGCTTTTCTTATCGCGAAGGTCCTAATTGCCCTATCATTTCGGCTATTTATTCGCGGTTGCCCCATCATTTCTGCTTTATTTTCATTTTTATTTTTACTCGCTGATTTTTATTGCGAGTTGCCCCATCATTTCAGCTTTTTATTTATATATACAAATATATATATATTTATTTATTTATTTACACATTTTTACATTCCCAGTTTAACGACTTAGAGGTCGATTATTCCCAGTTTAATGACATGGATGTCGACTGACGGGGAGCTTAGAGAAGATACCCGATTGAGCAGTTGTCAGGGGCGCCGCTGGAGCTTTCCCGAGATCCCTTGTTACATTTTCGGTGTCGATGGCCTTGCCCCCAGCTGAGGCCAAGGAAAACCGTTCAAACACCGACTTGCGTTCGAAGATGGAAATTGAAAATCGTTAACCCCTGCAAATAGAAACATGAATTCAGTACAGGAAATCAAGGTATATATTGATTGAGTTCGCATGAATATTTAACCCGAAATATAGGAGGAGAGATTTGTCCACCGGGCGTGCCAGAATCTGTAGAATGTTTTTCGTCACCCCATTGAGATGGGAATACGCGCACGCTTTTCAGGCGCATTACAGATTCCCCCTACCTAGGGTAGGCTGGGGTTTATTGATTATGGGGATCCGAATCTCCGGCAGCGGGGGACTAAGCTGCCGTTAATTACCCCTTACCTTTTGAGCGAGAGAACCGCTGATTAACGGGTTAAACTGGTCATGCGAACTCAATGTGCAGTGTTGTGTTTTGAAGGAGTTTTGAATATATCGGGGGGCCCCGCAGAGTTTTTACGGGGGTCCCGCTACCCGGATAGCGGGCTGGGGGTCAAGGGGGCTAGCAGCCCCTTTGCGGGGTGTGGGATAGCGCCCTGTTAGAAAATTTTTTCTAACAGAGACAATGTCGTGGAGTATGTGTGTGTGTGTGTGTGTGCGCGCGCGTGCGTGTATGTGTTGGGGTCAAAATTTGCACCCCGGTTGACCAAGTCAAAGTCAAGATCAACCCCAAGCCAGGTGGGCCCAAGCCCAAGAAAGTGGGCCAATGCCCGGGTCGAGCCCGAACACGAAGCGTCCGGCCTTCCGCCATACCAAAATAAAAATCATGTAACAAATAATTTTGATGTAATTTTTGTGAATGAATGTATGCAAAATGGGCATAAAGCCAATTTTTTGTAAGCCCATGGCTTATGTGCAAAAAGAAATGGCACATGAGCCATGGGATGGGCAAAATGCCATTTTGTAAGGCCCAAGGGGCTCTATGTAAATATGTAAGCCTATATAAGGCAACATGATGAAAATATCTAATATACTTTTTCATTCTCCCAAAAATCTAGGGTTTGTGCCTCTTTCCCCTTTCTGAAGGTTCTAAACCTTCTTCTTTCTTTTGAATTAAATCAAAAGTTTGACTATTCCTTTTCCAAAACTAAGTAGTTTTTCACCACAAAACCCACAAAGGGGAACTTAGATTTCCCATCAAATCTCAAAAAGAAGAGATTTTTAAAATCTCACATCTCTTGATTTTCAAGATCCTGCCCACAGAGGAGGAGGAAGGAGACCCATCTCCAGAACCCCCACTTTGGGGAAGAACTAGGGGTCAAGGGGAGAAGACCTTCATTAGCTTCAAAACATCCTAGGAGTTTAACTCTTCATACACACACACACACACAAAATAAAAAGTGCTCCTTTCTGGGAGTACAACTCCCATTGCAGGGACCAAGTCCCTTCTGCCGCTCGAGCGCCCACGTTGCTGACACGTGGTGCGCTAGCGCTCTTACGCTCAGAGCGTTAGCGCCCAAAGCGCTAGCGCCCGAGCGTCTACGTGCTGACACGTGGTGGGCTAGCGCTCTTGCGCTCAGAGCGCTAGCGCCCGAGCGCCCACGTGCTGACATGTGGTGCGTTAGCGCTCAAAGCGCTAGCGCTCTTGCGCTTAGAGCGCTAGCGCCCAAAGCGCTAGCGCCTGAGCGTCCACATGCTGACACATGGGGTGCTAATACTCAAAGCGCTAGCGCCCTTGCGCTGAAAGCGCTAGCGCCTGAGCGCCCACGCGGTGCGCTAGCACTCAAAGCGCTAGCGCTCTTGCGCCAAAGTGCTGGCGCTTTTCCCCACCCATCCTTTGGATACCCTTTCCTTTTTTTATTATTTTTTATATATGTATATACACACACACACACTCACACTCTACAACACTATCCCTCTCCAAAAAAAATTTGGGATGGGGCGCTGCCCCGCATCCCGCAAGGGGGCAGCTAGCCCCCTTGACCCCCAGCCAGCTATCTAGGTAGCTGGACCCCCGTAAAAACTCTGTGGGGCTCCTGATATATCCAAAACCCCCCTTTAAAACACAACGTTGCACATTGAGTTCGCATGACCAGTTTAACCCGTTAATCGGAGGTTCCATCGCTCCAAAGGCGAGAGGTAATTAACGGCAGCTTAGTCCGCGGCTGCCGGAGATTCGGATCCCCACAATCAATAAACCCTGGCCTACCCTAAGCAGGGGGAATCTGTAATGCGCCTGACAAGCGCGCGCGTATTCCCATCTCAATAGGGTGACGAAAAACACCCTATAGATTCTGGCACGCCCGGTGGGACCTATCTCTCCTCCCATATTTCGGGTTAAACGTTCATGCAAACTCAATCAATATACATATCTATATTTATACTAAAATAATGCTCTTTCATGCATATTTTCAAGCAATCACCTTTCAACGATATCTCCGAAGATGAACTCAGCTCCCGTCTCCTACACGATGAAGATGGACTCCAGGACGGTCCTTCCGGCCAGTCTTGGGCGACAGTGGGAGGAGCCACAGCTGCCATTTGGCTCTATTCTGTTCGTGTCAGCTAACGCCATCCCAGCTCCTCAAGCCCCGGTGACAGACAAACCGGTCTCGAAAGGCAAGAGGCCAAATGTGGTGGTCTCGAAGGCGCCCTAACTCAAACGCAAGTCGGTGTTTGAACGTCTTTTCTTGGCCCCTGCTAGGGTCAAGGCCATCAACACCAAAAAAGCAACAAGGCCTCTCGAGCAAGCTCCGGCGATGCCCCTGACAACTGCTCAATTGGGTATCTTCTCTAAGCTCCCCATCACTCAGCCTATGGCGGCTTCCCGGAGAGCAGAAGCCTGCCAAGCCCTCAAAATCGAGAAGCTAAGGCAGAAAAGGCTCAGATACAGAGCTAACAAAAGGGCTAGGGCTCCGGCCATGTTAAAATTTATGAATTTCCAAAGCCCGGGTCGCACCGCGAAACTAGCTGCCAGTGATGAAAGGATGGCTGAATGTGTTATCCACACCGTCTACATGGTGGGCACGCGTCTCAGCGACAACCTTCGCAGCAAAAGTAAGGATGGGGCCACCACATCTCAAATCCAATCTGGTGTGAATATAGCCGTCACTTCCCAAGACCAGCATCCTCCAGAGGGTGATGAAAATCCTCCCAGTGAGGCTGATAGGCAAAAAGATCCCTCGGTTCATGAGGATTCAGGCTCGGAAAGCGAAGATGAGCCAATCTTCCGTCCCAAGAACGCGGAGCAGCAACTTCTATAAGAGCTCCGAAAACAGCTCAGAAGTAAAGACAAGAAGATGGCCAAGCTCTAATCAAAGATTGACGACTTGACAAATGTTGTCTTACGGCTTACGGCCCAACTTGCATCTCAGCCGCCCAATCAAGCGCAGGGCTCTGCTCATGAACCGGGAAACGGTGTCCTGAAACAGCCGACGCCCGTTCCCATAAATCCAAAAGTGGGTGAACCGCATGAAAATCAGTCGCATCCTATCTCAGGAAATGTCTTGGCTACCGATGATAGTAGCCCGCTAACTCAAGATCAAATCATGGATTTGGTTGCCTATAAAGTCAAAACATTGGTAGCCGAAGTTGAAGCGCAAAAAGATATTAGCAGTAGCGGGAGACCATATCCTGCTCAGTATGATCTGGTAGAATTTCCTAGCGGCTATGTCATCCCTAAATTCGGAAGATTTGATGGGACGGGAAATGCGAATCAGCACATCGCCCACTTCAAAGTCTCATGCGGGAATACTGGGGGCAATGATGTGCTTCTCCTTTGCCAGTTCGTTAATAGCTTGGCCGACGTTGCTTTCGACTGGTACGCGAGCATACCGGATGGCTCCGTCACAACTTTCGTCCAAATGGAGTCTCTGTTTCGACAGAGGTTCATGAGCGTCAGCGATAAAATCACCATTGCCGAACTCGTAAGGACCAAGCCAAAGAACAACGAAAGCAGCACGGATTTTATAACCCGATGGCGCAATCACTCCGTCAAATGTGAACCGCCGATAGAGCAGGACCAATCTGTCAGTTTCCTTGTCGGAAATATCAACAATTGGATGGCCCCGTTTCTATGCACCGCGGGTCTCAAAACATTCCAAGAGCTGACCAGGAAAGTTCAGATGCTGGAGCGCTCAAAGCAGGAGTCCTCCTCGGATTCCCAAAATAACAATATGTCCTGGAGAAACCGAAAGGACGATAATCGTAAAGGCGGAAATCCCGACGATTCTGAATCTTTCAACACTTCGGCTAACCGAAATAAGCGAGGGATGAGCGGGCCTAGTGCCAACCAGCCTCGGAAGCCAGTGTTCAGAGAGGGAGGAGAATCTCCACTGAAAGAGAAGCTGGATAAGGTCTATTCTTTCAGAAGGGACAAAATCCGTAAAATATTCAAAGAAGCCCTGACGAACGGTCTACAACTTCCAGAGTCAAAAAGACCGCAGGAAGCGAATATGACCAACGACCCAAAATACTGCCCCTATCACAGAGTGATAGGTCATGCCATTGAGGGCTGCTTCGTCTTCAAAGATTGGGTCGAAAAGCAATACAAGGCAGGAGAGATAGAACTGTCTAAAGGCGTGTTAACAAACAGTCCAGCTGCGACCGCCAATTTCATACAAACGGAGACCGAAATTCTTCATGAAACTGATTCTCTCGGACATCTTCCTTTCTCTGAAAACAGCTGACCACCATGTCATTAAACTGGGAATAATCGATCTCTAAGTCGTTAAACTGGGAATGTAAAAAAAAGAATATACATGTAAATAAACAAAAAATGTGTAAATAAAAGAAAAATAAAGAAAAGCCGAAATGATGGGGCAACTCGCAATAAAAATCAGCGAGTAAAATAAAGATGAAAATAAAGCCGAAATGATGGGGCAACCGCGAATAAAAGACGAAATGATAGGGCAATCGCAATCTTCGCGATAAGAAAGCTGAAATGATAGAGCAATCGCGGTAAAACGAACAAAAAAAACAAAAAAACAAAACAACGGCGAATGATGAGTCGCTCCTGGTACCATATTCCAGTGCAGCGATGCAGACGCCAACCAAAATCCAATTTCCCAAAATTCTCCCAGCCCCACGGCCAGTCCCGAAATTGACTACCATATACAATCCACAGGCTCAAATAATTCTCACCATGCCCATTCCCCACCGCAAACACCAGTTACGCGGCCAGTCTCCGCCCTTGGAATTATGCTCCATTGGGAAGACCCACTCATGTGTCCTCACGATACATGAGGAGAACAAACCTTCGTGGGATCCTTACGACTCATAAAGGAAAAACACACTTGGGAGTCCCAACGACTTCTAAGGAGAAAGTACACCTATGAGATCCTTTCGACTCGTAGGGAGAAAATGCTTTTATGATACCCTTACGGCTCATAAAATTGAAAAGTCTTAGGTGATATGGACCTAAACCTGTCTTCTAAGCCATCGCTTCCCAATAGGCAATGGCGAATGATGAGTCGCTCCTGGTACCATATTCCAGTGCAGCGATGAAGACGCCGGACAAAATCCAAATCCCCATGTGGTGAATAATGAGTCGCTCCTGGTACCATATTCCAGTGCAGCGATGCAGACGCCAACCAAATTCCAAATCCCATACCCTAATGGCGCATGATGAGTCGCTCCTGGTACCATATTCCAATGTAGCGATGCAGACGCCGGACAAAATCCAAATCTCCAAGTGGCGAATGATGAGTCGCTGCTGGTACCATAGTCCAGTGCAACGATGCAGATGCCAACCAAATTCCAAATTCCATACCCCAACGGCGAATGATAAGTCGCTCCTGGTACCATATTCCAGTGCAGCGATGCAGACGCCAACCAAATTCCAAATCTCATACCCCAACGGCGAATGATGAGTCGCTCCTGGTACCATATTCCAGTGCAGCGATGCAGACGCCAACAAAGTCCTGAAATGTTTCCGGCCCTACGGTCTGGATCATATATCCTGCAAAACCGTATACAATCCACGGACGTAAAATAATCACAATCTCTCCCAAGTCCTACCGGTGAGATCATATTCAAAGTCCCACAAAAATAAATAAATAAATAAATAGTATGTCCACAAGCAAAATGAGCACGGATGAAAACCCGAAAGGGCTCCGTGAGTAAAAACAGCAGGACTGCCGGCGAGTTTGTGAAAATCCGAAAGGGCGCAAACTCGTAAAAAAGAGATGAAATGCACTCGCAAAGTCCTCTCGACTTTGTGAGGAGAAATTTCCCGCGTGAGATCTTTACGACTCACAAAGGAGCAACACATTTAGGAGTCTCCACGACTCCTAAGGAGAAAATACACCTACGGGATCCTTTCGACTCATAGGGAGAAGATGCTTTTATGGGACCCTTACGGCCCATAAAATTGAAAAGCCTTAGGTGATAGGGATCTAAACCTGCCTCCTAAGCCATCAAGTCCCAAATCCTCTCAGGGAAAACGATGAGTTGCTCCTAGCATTATTCCAGTGCAGCAATGCAGATGCCAAACAAAAACCGAAATCCTCAAATACTCTCATGGCAAATGATGATTCGCTCCTGGTACCATATTCCAGTATAGCGATGCTGATGTCAACCCAAATCAAATCAAACCAACAACCTCTGCGGCGGAATCATGCCTCGTACCAGAATTTACCCCGTATCGAAATCATGCTTCGCCTCGGGATATCTACCTTCCCTGTCGGAATTATGCTTCGGCTCGTAATCAACCAGCGACCTCCTCGTCAGAATTATGCTCCGCCTCGGAATCAAGTCAACCAGCAAGCTCTGCGTCGGAATCATGCTTCGTCTCAGAATGTGCACCCCGTGTCGAAATCATGCTTTGCCTCAGAGTATCTGCCTTCCCTGTCAGAATTATGTTTCTCCTAGGAATCGACCTCTGCATCGAAATTATGCTTCGGTCAGAATGTCTGCCGCTCTTCGGAATGATGTTCCGATCCCTGGAATCATGCTCCGCTCTTCGGAATGATGTTTCGATCCCTGGAATCATGCTTCGCTCTTCGGAATGATGCTCCAATCCCTGGAACCATGCTCCGCTCTTCGGAATGATATTTCGATCCCTGGAATGATGCTCCGCTCTTCGGAATGATGCTCCGATCCCTGGAACCATGCTCCGCTCTTCGGAATGATGCTCTGATCCCTGGAATCATGCTCCGCTCCTCGGAACGATGCTCCGATCCCTGGAATCATACTCCGCTCATCGGAATGATGCTATGATCCCTGGAACCATGCTCCGCTCTTCAGAATGATGCTCCGATCCCTGGAATCATGCTCCGCTAATCGGAATGATGCTCCGATCCCTGGAACCATTCTCCTCGCTTCGGAATGATGATCTGATCCCTGGAATCATGCTCCGCTCATCGGAATGATGCTCCGATCCCTGGAACCATGCTCCGCTCTTCGGAATGATGCTCCGATCCCTGGAATCATGCTCCGCTCATTGGAATGATGCTCTGATCCCTGGAATCATGCTCCGCTCTCCGGAATTATGCTCCGACCCTTTAGAATCATTCTCCGCTCTTCGGAATGATGTTCCGATCCCTGGAATCATGCCTCTACTCTTCGGAATTATGCTCCGATCCTCAGAATTATGCTCCGAACCTTCGGAATTACGCTCCGACTCTTCGGAATGATACTCCGACTCTGGGAATCATGCTCCTCGAGGGATACTCCGCCTCTAGAATGATGTTCCACCTCGAAGTCCAGCTTCAAGATCCATCAATTTCATGCACACAATTCATATACGTGGTGTGCATTCATTGATGGGAGGCACTTTGTTGGGGTCAAAATTTGCACCCTTGTTGACCAAGTCAAAGTCAAGGTCAACCCCAAGCCAGATGGGCCCAAGCCCAAGAAAGTGGGCCAATGCCCGGGTCGAGCCCGAACACGAAGCGTCCGGCCTTCCGCCATACCAAAATAAAAATCATGTAACAAATAATTTTGATGTAATTTTTGTGAATGAATGTATGCAAAATGGGCATAAAGCCAATTTTTGTAAGCCCATAGCTTATGTGCAAAAGGAAATGGCACATGAGCCATGGGATGGGCAAAATGCCATTTTGTAAGGCCCAATGGGCTCTATGTAAATATGTAAGCCTATATAAGGCAACATGATGAAAATATCTAATATACTTTTTCATTCTCCCAAAAATCTAGGGTTTGTGCCTCTTTCCCCTTTCTGAAGGTTCTAAACCTTCTTCTTTCTTTTGAATTAAATCAAGAGTTTGACTCTTCTTTTTCCAAAACTAAGTAGTTTTTCACCATAAAACCCACAAAGGGGAACTTAGATCTCCCATCAGATCTCAGAAAGAAGAGATTTTTAAAATCTTAAATCTCTTGATCTTCAAGATCCTGCCAACAGAGGAGGAAGAAGGAGACCCATCTCCAGAACCTCCACTTTGGGGAAGAACTAGGGCTCAAGGGGAGAAGCCCTTCATCAGCTTCAAAACATCCAAGGAGTTTAACACCTCACACACACACACACACACACACAAAAAAAAGTGCTCCTTTCTGGGAGTACAACTCCCATTGCAGGGACCAAGTCCCTTCTGCCACTCGAGCGCCCACGTGCTGACATGTGGTGCGCTAGCGCTCAAAGCGCTAGCGCTCTTGCACTCAGAGCGCTAGCGCCCAAAGCGCTAGCGCCCGAGCGCCCATGTGCTGACACATGGTGCTCTAGCGCTCTTGCGCTCAGAGCGCTAGCGTCCGAGTGCCCACGTGCTGACACGTGGTGTGTTAGCGCTCAAAGCGCTAGCGCTCTTGTGCTCAGAGCGCTTGCGCCCAAAGCGCTAGCGCCTGAGCGTCCACGTGCTGACACGTGGGGCGCTAGTGCTCAAAGCGCTAGCGCCCACGTGCTGACACGTGGTGCGCTAGCGCACTTGCGCCAAAGCGCTGGCGCTTTTCCCCATGCATCCTTTGGATGCCCGTTTCTTTTTTTTATTATTTTATATATATGTATACACACACACTCACACTCTACAACACTATCCCTCTCAGAAAAATTTTTGGGCCGGGGCGCTGCCCCGTACTCCGCAAGGGGGCTGCTAGCCCCTTTGACCCCCAGCCCGCTATCTGGGTAGCGGGACCCCCGTATAAACTCCGTGGTGCCCCCGATTTATCCAAAACCCCCTTTAAAACACAACGCTGCACATTGAGTTCGCATGACCAGTTTAACCCGTTAATCTGAGGTTCCCTCGCTCCAAAGGCGAGGGGTAATTAACGACAGCTTAGTCCGCGGCTGCCGGAGATTCGAATCCCCACAATCAATAAACCCTGGCCTACCCTAAGCAGGGGGAATCTATAATGCGCCTGACAAGCGCGCGCGTATTTCCATCTCAATGGGGTGACGAAAAACACCCTACAGATTCTGGCACACCCGGTGGGACCTATCTCTCCTCCCATATTTCGGGTTAAACATTCATGCAAACTCAATCAATATACATATCTATATTTATACTAAAATAATGCTCTTTCATGCAGATTTTCAAGCAATCACCTTTCAACGATATCTCCGAAGATGAACTCAGCTCCCGTCTCCTACACGATGAAGATGGACTCCAGGACGGTCCTTCCGGCCAGTCTTGGGCGACAGTGGGAGGAGCCGCCGCTACCATTTGGCTCTATTCTGTTCGTGTCAGCTAACGCCATCCCAGCTCCTCAAGCCCCGGTGACAGACAAACCGGTCTCGAAAGGAAAGAGGCCAAATGTGGTGGTCTCGAAGGCGCCCCAACTCAAACGCAAGTCGGTGTTTGAACGACTTTCCTTGGCCCCTGCTGGGGTCAAGGCCATCAACACCAAAAAAGCAACAAGGCCTCTCAAGCAAGCTCCGGCGATGCCCCTGACAACTGCTCAATTGGGTATCTTCTCTAAGCTCCCCATCACTCAGCCTATGGCGGCTTCCCGGAGAGCAGAAGCCTGCCAAGCCCTCAAAATCGAGAAGCTAAGGAAGAAAAGGCTCAGATACAGATCTAACAAAAGGGCTAGGGCTCCGGCCATGTTAAAATTTATGAATTTCCAAAGCCTGGGTCGCACCGCGAAACCAGCTGCCAGTGATGAAAGGATGGCTGAATGTGTTATCCACACCGTCTACATGGTGGGCACGCGTCCCAGCGACAACCTTCGCAGCAAAAGTAAAGATGGGGCCACCACATCTCAAATCCAATCTGGTGTGAATATAGCCGTCACTTCCCAAGACCAGCATCCTCCAGAGGGTGATGAAAATCCTCCCAGTGAGGCTGATAGGCAGAGAGATCCCACGGTTCATGAGGATTCGGGCTCGGAAAGCGTAGATGAGCCAATCTTCCGTCCCAAGAACGCGGAGCAGCAAATTTTACAAGAGCTCCGAAAACAGCTCAGAAGTAAAGACAAGGAGATGGCCAAGCTCTACTCAAAGATTGACGACTTGACAAATGTTGTCTTACGGCTTACGGCCCAACTTGCCTCTCAGCCGCCCAATCAAGTGCAGGGCTCTGCTCATGAACCGGGAAACGGTGTCCCGAAACAGCCAACGCCCGTTCCCTCAAATCCAAAAGTGGGCGAACCGCATGAAAATCAGTCGCATCCTATCTCAGGAAATGTCTTGGCTACCGATGACAGTAGCCCGCTAACTCAAGATCAAATCATGGATTTGGTTGCCAACAAAGTCAAAACATTGGTAGCCGAAGCTGAAGCGCAAAAAGATATTAGCAGTAGCGGGAGACCATATCTTGCTCAGTATGATCTGGTAGAATTTCCTAGCAACTATGTCATCCCTAAATTCGGAAGATTTGATGGGACGAGAAATGCGAATCAGCACATCGCCCACTTCAAAGCCTCATGCGGGAATACTGGGGGAAATGATGCGCTTCTCCTCCGTCAGTTCGTTAATAGCTTGGCCGACGTTGCTTTCGACTGGTACGCGAGCATACCGGATGGCTCCGTCACAACTTTCGTCCAAATGGAGTCTCTGTTTCGACAGAGGTTCATGAGCGTCAGCGATAAAATCACCATTTTCGAACTCGTAAGGACTAAGACAAAGAACAACGAAAGTAGCACGGATTTTATAACCCGATGGCGCAATCTCTCCATCAAATGTGAACCGCCGATAGAGCAGGACCAATCTGCCAGTCTCCTTGTCGGAAATATCAACAATTGGATGGCCCCGTTTCTATGCACCGCGGGTCTTAAAACATTCCAAGAGCTGACCAGGAAAGTTCAGATGCTGGAGCGCTCAAAGCAGGAGTCCTCTTCGGATTCCCAAAATAACAATAGGTCCTGGAGAAACCGAAAGGACGATAATCGTAAAGGCGGAAATCCCGACGATTCTGAATCTTTCAACACTTCGGCTAACCGAAATAAACGAGGGATGAGCGGGCCTAGTGCCAACCAGCCTCGGAAGCCAGTGTTCGGAGAGGGAGGAGAATCACCACTGAAAGAGAAGCTGGATAAGGTCTATTCTTTCAGAAGGGACAAAATCCGTAAAATATTCAAAGACGCCGTGAGGAACGGTCTACAACTGCCAGTGTCAAAAAGACCGCAGGAAACGAATATGACCAACGACCCCAAATACTTCCCCTATCACAGAGTGATAGGTCATGTCATTGAGGGCTGCTTCGTCTTCAAAGATTGGGTCGAAAAGCAATACAAGGCAGGAGAGATAGAACTGTCTAAAGGCGTGTTAACAAACAGTCCAGCTGCGACCGCCAATTTCATACAAACGGAGACCGTAGTTCTTCGTGAAACTGATTCTCTTGGACATCTTCCTTTCTCTGAAAACAGCTGACCACCATGTCATTAAACTGGGAATAATCGACCTCTAAGTCGTTAAAATGGGAATGTAAAAAAAAGAATATATATGTAAATAAAAAAATGTGTAAATAAAAGAAAAATAAAGAAAAGCCGAAATGATGGGGCAACTCGCAATAAAAATCAGCGAGTAAAATAAAGATGAAAATAAAGCCGAAATGATGGGGCAACCGCGAATAAAAGCCGAAATGATAGGGCAATCGCAATCTTCGCGATAAGAAAAGCTGAAATGATAGAGCAATCGCGGTAAAATGAACAAAAAAAAAACAAAAAAACAAAACAACGACGAATGATGAGTCGCTCCTGGTACCAAATTCCAGTGCAGCGATGCAGACGCCAACCAAAATCCAATTTCCCAAAATTCTCCCAGCCCTACGGCCAGTCCCGAAATTGACTACCGTATACAATCCACGGGCTCAAATAATTCTCACCATGCCCATTCCCACCGCAAACACCAGTTACGCGGCCGGTCTCCGCCCTTGGAATTATGCTCCATTGGGAAGACCCACTCATGTGTCCTCACGATACATGAGGAGAACAAACCTTCGTGGGATCCTTACGACTAACAAAGGAAAAACACACTTGGGAGTCCCAACGACTTCTAAGGAGAAAGTACACCTACGAGATCCTTTCGACTCGTAGGGAGAAAATGCTTTTATGAGACCCTTACGGCTCATAAAATTGAAAAGTCTTAGGTGATAGGGACCTAAACCTGTCTCCTAAATCATCGCTTCCCAATAGGCAATGGCGAATGATGAGTCGCTCCTGGTACCATATTCCAGTGCAGCAATGCAGACGCCGGACAAAATCCAAATCCCCACGTGGCGAATAATGAGTCGCTCCTGGTACCATATTCCAGTGCGGCGATACATACGCCAACCAAATTCTAAATCCCATACCCTAATGGCGCATGATGAGTCGCTCATGGTACCATATTCCAGTGCAGTGATGCAGACGTCGAACAAAATCCAAATCCCCAAGTAGCGAATGATGAGTCGCTGCTGGTACCATAGTCCAGTGCAACGATGCAGATGCCAACCAAATTCCAAATTCCATACCCCAACGGCGAATGATGAGTCGCTCCTGGTACCATATTCCAGTGCAGCGATGCAGACGCCAACCAAATTCCAAATCTCATACCCCAACGGCGAATGATGAGTCGCTCCTGGTACCATATTCCAGTGCAGCAATGCAGACGCCAACAAAGTCCTGAAATGTTTCCGGCCCTACGGTCTGGATCATATATCTTGCAAAACCATATACAATCCACGGGCGTAAAATAATCACAATCTCTCCCAGAAGATATTTGACGATCACGTGTTCCCACGTGATGCGCTTTAAAACAGTGTTAGACACTGGGGACAAAATGCTCAAAATAGTGTTAAACACTAAAAATAGGGTGGTCACGTAAGGTTCCTGAGAATTGGGCCAAAACTCCTTTATTTTACCCTCAAATCTGCAAATAAGTGTTAAACACTTAGCTTTCAGGCCATCACCTGTGAGCACGTGAGGCATCTGAAGATGGGGCCAGACTTCCTTTGTTTTCTTCTCAGCATATTCAAATAAGTGTTAAACACTTTTAGTCTTCCAGGCCATCACGTGTGGGCACGTGATGGGCATCCATACACTGGATATTAAAGGGATTTTCTAGGGGTCACGTGGGGACACGTGAGGGCGCCCATGCATTTTAATCCTTCAGTTCTTTCCATCTTCTCTTTTTTTAAAGCGGTGTTTGTCAGGGGTCACGTGGGGACACGTGAGGCGCCCTAAATCAGTATTGCCTTGGATTTGTTCCCTTTTGTTTTGAGGGTCACATGTGAGCACGTGAGGCATTGCCTCCGAGCTTTTTCTTTCTCATTTTGAGGAATCTGTTTGAGGGTCACGTGGGGTCACGTGATCTAGTCTTGTTCGTTCTTTTCTACTGTTCATATCAGATTTTTGCATTTTCATACCGCCCAATTTTTATCACATTGCATATCCGTAGATACTCTTGAGCCGTGTTTGCTAGTCAATTACAGGATACAGGTTCTCGGTTCCAAAACGGTGAAATTCATGGAAAACACGACATAATCCGGGTTCTTGCCAACCACAGATAAAACACGGTCTCCGCTCTTCATCCGTATGCTGCCAGATATCAATAGGAAGACAAAAGGTCAAATCAATGTCATTCTCATGCACAAGGCTCAATGGTAGCACAAGATCCAAGAGATCTACGCGGAGCTCGAGGCAAATCATGACAAAATCTCCACAAAAAAGTCCACCTTTGCTCAATAGAAATTCTGGAAGAAATAGGAATGAATTATCAGAAAATACCCACACCAGACAAGAGGGGACAGGAGACCAGGAAAAACCTTAGAAGCCCACACCCTAACACCACCATAGGGGCGCGGATCCGCGGCCATAGGGGGCTATAGGCGGCGGATCCGCGGCCGTACTGGCAGTTCAGGCAGAGACTTTTCAGGGGCAGTTTGGTCATTGCATCAGGGTTCTGTTGGTTGCCCTAGGGTTTCATTCTCTGGCTTATAAATAGCCCAGAACTTTGTGAAGGAAAGGGTCCAATTTTGTATTCTCATTTTGCCTAGTTTTAGTGTTGTTCTTCTTCCTCTTCTCACCTCTTCTCCATTAAACTTGTAGTGAGCTTTTGAGTGAAGAGTGATGAATAAAGAAGACCATTTTTATTATTATCATGCTTGTCTCTCTCTTTACTTGTTATAATTGTTGCAACTTTAAATTCGTTAAGTAGTTGTTGTTATTTCTTTGTTGTTTCTTTCTTCTCTTTTTTCTTTATCCTTACATACGACAATGATACTTACGCTCGATCCTCGCCAAGGTGAGGTCGCAAACAGTTAGTCGTATTCTTCTAATCTCCTTCTTTCTATCTTCCTCTTTTGTGTTGTTTTGTTTTTCCTATCATGAAGTGTGAGTAGTTCTTTACTTGTTAGGGTAGGATAAGGGAAGTTTGAGAGAAGGAAATCTCTCTCACTCTTTCCTTGCCCAACAATTAGTTTAGAAGCTTCTCTTAAAATATCTAGATGTTTTGTGCAAATGGATTAATGTTTTTTAAGAAAAGAAAAAGAATGAAAATGTGTCAATTTCAATTAATGAAGCATTTCGCACGCTTTTGGCGTGTCGGATGTTCAAAGAATTAAAGTGTAACCGCGATCAGGACGGTGTCGCTATGCAGCTAGCCGGTTGAGCACGGGTCGGTCCACAGGGAGATGGTGGTATTTTACCTTCTTGTCTTAGACGAGTCAATAAAGAATTTGTGTATGTTTGTTTCTAACCTATGTGTTTATTTGCAAGTATAAAGTTGTTAAGAAAAGATACGAGATTGTAAGCTAAGGAAATCCGTACTCAAAACCTTTGAGCCGATTCTTGACCAATTGAAGCTAGAGCAATCGGCAACAACGTGGATAAGGGGATTTAAGCACGGTATTCGTGGAATCCGGCTTATTTACCCTTGTCCTTCCGTTCTTGTCTCTTGCTTTCGCCTCCGGCCAAACCGAACGCAACCGGTCGCGGTTAGGAATCACCGTTACCTTGTCAGGGTAGGGTGCCTAACGGAGCGCTTGCGTATGGTTTGGGCGGAGTTCAATGGAAAATAACGGGAAAAGGAAAAGAGAAAAGAGAATCTTTAACTTATAATCTCGTATTTCTTCTTAACAATAATAATTACAACATTCACAAAATGAACAACAAAGAGCAAAAGAGAAGAACAAAGAAAAGAAAAGATTACAAATATTAAGTGCATGAAATAAATTGCAAGTAATTAAAGACAAGGAAATAAATTGCAAGTAATAAAAAGCGATAAAAAGAATACGGAACTAGGACTCAAGACAAGCATGTGATCAATAGCCAACCCTTAAACTTGCAAGCTCAATGAAGAGGTTGCAAGATCAAGGGAAGGGTAGAGAACGCATGTGAAATGAAGTGCCAGTCCCGTGAGAAAATATGACCCTTGAGATCAATAACTAACCCTTAACCATTCAAGCTCAATGAAGAGGTTGAATGATCAAGAGAAAGCAAGAATCTCAAGGGGGAGCAAAACTAACAAGAAAGATAAAAATCCCTCATCTTCATTAATCTTCCACTCAAAAAGCTCTCACTACAATTTTAATGGAGAAAGAATGAAGAAGAAGAAGAAGAAGAACAAAACTACACAAAAAAGAGGCTAAAGAAAAGCTCTATTGGTTTGGCTCAGATCTGCTGTATTTATAGGCAGGGAAATGAAACCCTAGAGACAAATTCTGACACTATATGAAGTCCCCAAAATACCCACAAAAGACGACAAAGTGAGGACCCCACATGGCCGCGGATCCGCGGCCAAGACCCCCCTTTGGCCGCGGATCCGCGGCCCTATGATGGATTTGGGGCATGGTGTTTCTTGTACGGCCCTGATATGCAGTCCCCTGTTGTCTGGTACACCTATTTTCTGAAAATACTTTCACATTTCTTCCAGAATTTCTGTTGAGGAAAGGTGGACTTTTGTGGATGCTTTTGTCATGATTGCCTCGAGTTCCGCGTAGATTTCTTGGAACTAGTTGTTGCCATTGAGCCTTGTGCATGAATGTGACATTGATTTGACATTTTGTCTTCCTAAACTGGTATCTGGCAACATACGGATGACGAGCGGAGACCGTGTTTTCTCAGTGGTTGGCAGGAACCCGGATTTTGTCGTGTTTTCCATGAATTTCACCGTTTTAGAACCGAGAACCTGTATCCTGCAAATATGTAACTAACACGGATTAAAAGTACCTACCTATAAACAACCGAGCGTAAGAATGGGCGGTATAAAATGCAGTATTCTGTGATGAACAAATACCCCCAAACTTAACTTTTGCTCGTCCCGAGCAAAACCAATTATTCACAAAAAATAAAATGATAACAGCACTTTCGCAGGGAACGCGATTGCACTGAGCGTGTGCAACAAGCCGTTAAACCTCTAGGTGTCCCTAGTAGGAGGAGTGTTGTCTCCTGAGGGTTTTCAGCGGATACTACCCACAAAATCCGGTCAAGTTGGTTTCGTAAAATAACTAAGATTCAAACCCTAAAGTTTTGTTTTTAGAAAATAACAATTCTATAATCCTAAGTCTAGACCATCGAACCTTTATTTTTCACACCTCGCTTCTTATTTAACTACAGATTTTATATGTCTTTACGTGTAGTGTAAATAGTGTCGTTAAGTTCCAGAAGGATCGATTAAAGTCATCATGTCGCACAAAAAAGCCCAGATAACAATTTTAAAAGGATCACATAAGTTTTATAAAGAGTTAAGCATTTTTCAAGTTTCGATTTCCAGTAATGTTTCAACTTCAGAATTTCTATCTTCCTTAACAGGAAACTAAGTCGTATTTTTCACTCCACCTTTTTCTTGTTTTCATTTCATACACACCTTTGTGAACGTGCAATAGTCTTTATCAAAGAGTAAAACCTTCATATCTCCGTTAAAAATTTTTAAAAGCCTGTCTTTTATCAAGATTATTCTCACACAAAGAACCGTTAGGAATTTTAACTCGGAGAGAACACTTGCTTGACTTTGTTTTAAACTGGACTTTCTAGGCTTCTTAGCGAGCTTTGGGCCAATGCACCCAAACCAGTTGGTTTTAGGGCATTAGGTGTAGAAACACCCCAGCGGACTTAATTACTCAAGTTACCTAGGTCCAAAAACAAAAGACAGTTTGTCGTGAAAATCAGATGATTTAATACGAACGGAGATATAACCGGTAGTTCAAATATTTTTTTTTTGGATAAAAGACGTGTTTAGTGGGTTTGGTGTGTAATCATTCCAATCAAGCTATAGATGGGTTATTTTTCAGACTTAGCTCCAATTACGGCATCAATAACATTCCTTCATATTCGCTTTACTTCATAAACTATTCTTGACATTACTTATTTCAGAACAAACCTCTTTGATCCTCAGAAAATCATTTATCTGTTTAAAAGTTTAAACATGAAAGACTTGTCATCTAATTCCCAAAATCTTATGACACGTGTAGTGTGATGTAAAGACTTATATCAGCTATAGTTAACTTCAAAGGAGAGTTATCTTTCAGGTTTTCAAAATCCAAACATAAGATTTAGTTATTCCTATTTTTTCAAACAAAAACCGTCGAATGTTGAATCAGAGTTCTTTCACAAGCTAACTTGACAAGAAAGTTTTTATATTTTTTTGGAAATTTTTTCGATTTTTGTGGGTTTTTAATAAGGTATGCAAATGCAAAATATACAAATGAATGCGAAGGAAGAAAGCTTACCGAGCACACCCCCAAACTTAAACTTGACAGTGCCCTCACTGTCAGGCTACACCAGGAGGGTCAAAATTGCCGGCGCTCCCTAAAAACAAATTATATACAAAACAAAAAGAAAAACCAAAAATATATACAAAAAAGAAGAGTCCCCCCCAAACTTAAGTAAAACAGTGTTTCCACTGTTAAGCGTTGAAATTCAGGGTTAGGGGGGAAAGAGAACAGTATCAAACTATACAAGGCCTTACACAGGCCAAAAGTGAGTACCAACCATTCAAAGATTTTATCGCTATAAAGCAGTGGCTGGTGAAAGAAGGCGTAGAGAAAAGAAATGGAGAATACGCGAGACATATGCGGAGAGAAGCGGGATATGGTCTCGGTATATGAGAGGAAGAAGAATGGCGGAAGGGAAAAAGAAGTGGAATACGAACTTGAGGGTGCAAATGGAGTAAATAGATTAGCACAATTTGGGATGACCGATGTGTGAAAAGTGATTGTGCTAATATATTTACTCGTCGAGAAATTGGGTTGAATCCCTCAAGATTCGTAAGAAACCATGGGTACGCCGAACTTGGTAAACCAGACATAGTAAATGAAAGTGATACGGTTTCTTGCATGGTCGGAACGATGGAAAGGGTGGAGGGAAGTGGTTGAGGAAGGGTATCGGTTAAGGGTTCTGGAGGGTATACACAGTCAGTGAAAGGAACGGGATGAATTGGAAAATCCGACTCATCATCTAGAACTGTTTCATCCTCAAAAATATCCTCAAAATTCTCCTCAAAGTTCAGCTTATCCATGCAATTTTCATCAATATCAAGACGCATATGAAGTTCGGGAAAAACATTTAATGACTCGGGATGATGAATTGAAGAGAGAAATTCAGCCAAATCTATGGGTTCATCATCCAAAATATTCCCAGCGTCAATATCCTCAATCAAGTGAAAATCAATATTCTCAGACACCTCATCAAAAGCATGGATTTCAATCGATTCTGGTTGTAAGATGGAGGTGTAGAGGTCAAAAGGTTTGGGATAGGTTTCACTTGGCAAGGTCCCTTCACAATCGGGTAAATCAAACACTACAAAGTCGCACAACTCATTCATCATTCTATCTTCAATTGATAAATCATGTGGGACACTCGATAGACTTTCAAAAAAAGAGTTGTGGGATTTAATTTGGGACGGGTAGGTTTGACTTGGAAGGGGACACATCTCACTCTCTCCACTCAAATTCTCAACCTGTCCTGCCGCCCCATCATACATAGGAAAATTAGGAGCTAGTTGGAAACTAGCTACCGGGTCAGTAGGTTGTATGAGAGCAGCCATGGACGCATTCAAATCCATCATCTGTTGGCTTGACGCTACCCTAAAGTCTTTCAACGACTGTTCCAGACTAGACACGGGTTGTGAAGGGGTTTCAATAAAAGATTCAAAGTTGTTTGGATACTGAAAACTCCTAAATGGCTGTGTAGAAGCAATGTCTAGGGAAGGTGCAAAAGTTGGGTAGGACTGATTGGAATTGAATGGCTGGACAGGAGCAGGATCAACATTTGGATAAGAAGGTGAATGGAATTGTTGTTCCCAAGAATCTGCAGTGGTGAAAGGAATGAAAGATCGGCTACGGGATTGTTCAATATGTTCAGCAATAGACATGGGTCTTCGAGTTACAACAGGACTTTCAAAAGGGGTATCAACACAAGAAGGGGTGAATGTTTGAAATGGTTGATACGAAGTGGATTGTGGGATCCAGTTGTTCGTCCTATATGCGTCTATCCGATCTTTCAAAGAAATTTTAGGCATGGAGGGGCCGTTCGAAGTTCGACCAAAACAAGAACCGTATGAGGTAATGTCTGGTTGTGGGTACCAAAGTTCGGCAAGAGTTTTGCGAGGTGGGGTACCCATGATATGAATAGAGAAAGAAAGAAAGGAAGAGAAAAGGGAGGGGAAAAAGAATGTGATAATTTTTTTTTTAATTTTTTTTTGTAGTTAGTTATTAACAAAAGAATGAAATATACACACAAAAATAATCTGGACCAAAAACAATCACGACACAAAAAAAAATACCACACACCTAATCGTTCTAGGGTTCACCTAGGTCAACTAGACCTGCTCCAGAACTTGATTGTCGAAGTAAAACTGTGTCGAGAAACGGGCTCAAGATACACGGATCACGAGGCCAGGTAAGTGCAGAGATAAGGGGAGGTTTTCCAACGCTTTCGCGAAGTTCCTTAATTAAATAACTCTTTCTCTTTTGGCGGTTTCGCCGTTAACACTTTCCTAGACACCCCGTAAACAATATACCGTTAAGCGAGGTTCGAAACACAGTTAACTTCTCCTAGTGAGCGCGAAGTCCTTAAGGCTTAAAGTCTAGTTTCTTTTAAAATTTGTGCGGGTAAACGTTATGCTCAGTTTCGTGATTTATGGGCCACGGAAAAGGTGATAAAATCCTTTACCGTATGTTGTGGGGTTCGCTTGCCCTTAAGTCCGTATTAATGTATGCAATGCGCAATTCTATAAAGAATCAAACAATCCTTTTTTAGTTTAAGCACGGCACTGCAACGAATACGGGTTAGTCAATTTTTAGCGTTTGCTAGCGAACTTGCAAAGAATCCTGCAAAGAATAGTATATTGGATGCGTCGGATTTGAGAAGAAGGTGTTAGTAAAGTACGTACCGTTAAGTTTTTGGGTTAGGAAACCCCCGTTGAATCAAATCCAGTAAGCTTGAAAAGTTCGCTTGCGCGGGTCAAACTACCCGGATCTTTGGCATTGTACTTTGCAATCACCTTAGCCTTGAACGTACACTTTGCTCCCCACAATCACAGTTCGCAAATCAGCAAAAATCTGCAGACTTGCTCAAAAATTATATAAAAACAAAAAGATTTTTTTAATTTTTTTGTAAATATATACAAAAAGAATATTAACCCGAATAACAAGAAAAGAAATATGTTACCGTCTCCCCGGCAACGGCGCCATTTGTCAGGGCCACTTCCTATCCAAATCTGACGAGGAAGCGTGGCAGTTCTTTGACGATCTTGCGGAGCAAACGCTACAGTGGGAGAGCACCAGACCGACTTCTTCTTCTTCTACCTCCACTTCTACCGGTCAGTCTAGGGTAGGAATCCACCAACTCGATGTCTCTATTGCGATGAAAGCTGAAATGGCTGCAATAACACGAAAGCTTGAAGCGATAGAGAGCAAATTTTCTGCTCCTGCCCCCACACCTGTTCTCCCCCTTCGTACCATCTGCGCTTGTTGTTCCGACCCTTCCCACTTGACCGAAGAGTGTCCTTACAATCCACCCTCGCAAGGACAGGATCAGGTTAATGCTGCCTTCCAGCAAAGACCGAGGAATGATCCATACTCTTCCACCTACAATCCCGGTTGGAGGAACCACCCCAATTTCGCCTGGAATCAGAATCAGAATCAATTCCAGGGCAACAATTTCCAAAGGGCCCCTCCGCCGCAACAACAAGCGCAACAACAAACTCAGTATCAGCAGCCCTTCCAACCCCAACCTTACCAAAACTAGACGAACAACTTTGCACCCAACAACTCTTTTCCACCAAACAACAACTTTGTTCCGTCCAACAACGATAAGGTTTCCTCGCTCGAGCGAAGTCTGGAGGCGTTCGTTAAACAGTCGACCCAATCCACCGCCAACATCCAGTCTTCGATTCAATCTTTAGTGCAACACACTGCCGCACACGGGCAAAGCATCAAGACCATCGAGGCCCAGATTGCACAACTGAACGCGGCCTTGAGCGAGCGAGAGAAGGGGAAGCTCCCGTCCCAGCCACTTCCAAATCCCGGTCACCCACATAATGCACATGTTGCTCTTGAACAACAAAACCATAATGTGAGTGCCGTGACCACACTGAGATCAGGGAGGATGCTGCCAAACAACATTGGCAAACGGATCAACGATGATGCCCCGGCCACTGCTTCTTCTTCTTCTCCTTCTTCTTCTTCGTCTTCCGAGCCTATTCTCCGTTCTTCACAAGGCTCTCCCTCTTCTTCTTCTGCTCTGAACGGACCCACTTCTCACTCCACGAAAACACCTATTCTGGGATCCGTTCCAACTCCAAAATCTCCTCCTTCAGCATTAGACTCAACCAATTTTCAAAATGTTCCATTTCCAAACCGGTTGAGGTCTAACAAACAAAATCCACAAATGGAGAAGATTTTGGAGTTATTCAAGCAAGTTAACATTAACATTCCTCTTTTAGATGATGTCCAACAAGTCCCATCTTACGCGAAAATCTTAAAGGACTTGTGCACGAAAAAGAGGAAGTCTCAGTTACCCAAGAAAGTTTTCTTGGCTAGTGCTGTGAGTGATGCCCTTACCCAATCTTTACCACAAAAACGGAAGGACCCTGGCTGTCCTACGATTTCAATTACTATTGGGGATAAGAACATCAACCGCGCACTATTAGATCTTGGTGCCAGTGTTAACTTGCTTCCGTATTCAGTATACGAGCAATTAGGCGTCGGAGAGCTGAAACCCACCCACTGCACTCTCCAGATGGCCGACCGATCGATCACCCATCCTAGGGGTGAGCTAGAGGATGTGTTAATAAAAGTCGGGGACTTCATATTCCCCGTCGACTTCATTGTCTTAGATGCACAGCCTGTAGCTAACCCCCGGAATCAAATTCCGGTGATACTCGGTCGCCCATTTCTCGCAACCTCAAATGCTGTGATCAATTGTCGCAATGGTTCAATGAACCTCTCTTTTGGAAATATGACGATTGAACTCAACATTTTTAGGTTGGGGAATCAGCCCGCCGAACCTAATGCTCATATACTGGATGTTTGCTCGATCCAGGAGATCACACCAGAAGAGTGTGAATTCGAGGAGTTTCTGTTTGAACACGATAATCTTGACGCCACTAGTGCGTTTCTCTTCGAACCTGCTGCTGCTTCTGCGCCCGACAACGAATACGAGTGTTTCACATTCTTGAACGATCTTAGCCGCGCACAACCCGAGTTTGAATCTTTCGACTTTTCGGATGAGTTACCTGAACCATCCGACTCGGTTGCCTACACTCGTTTTGAACCTTTGCTGGAGTCCTTTGAGTTCGAGACCCTTGCACCAGTCTTGCCTTCCATCATTTCACCTCCAACGCTCGAACTCAAGCCGTTGCCGTCTCACCTTAAGTATGCTTACTTAGGTGAGAACGAGACCCTCCCTGTCATCATTTCGGCGTCTCTAGCTCCAGAGCAAGAGAAAGCCCTTCTCGCGGTCTTGCACAGCAACAGGCAAGCTTTTGGCTGGTCCATGGCGGACATCAAGGGGATTAGTCCCCTGATCGTTGAGCATCACATTCATCTGATGGATGATGCCAAACCAGCCCGGGATCCACAAAGACGTCTTAATCCAGTCATGAAGGAGGCTGTGAAGAAGGAGATCGTCAAATGTCTAGATAGTGGTATCATTTACCCTATCTCTGATAGCCAGTGGGTTAGCCCCATTCATGTTGTCCCCAAGAAGTCGGGCATCACGGTCATAACCAACGAGGCGAATGAGTTAATCCCTACTCGGACCCAAACTGGGTGGCGAGTTTGCATTGATTACAGAAAACTCAACGCCGCAACGCGGAAAGACCACTTTCCGCTACCTTTCATTGACCAGATGCTGGAACGATTGGCCGGACATGAGTACTATTGTTTTCTTGATGGCTACTCTGGCTATAATCAAATTCCCATCGCCGAAAAAGACCAGGACAAGACCACTTTCACTTGTCCTTTCGGCACGTTTGCATATCGACGCATGCCCTTTGGGTTATGCAATGCGCCCGCTACCTTCCAGCGGTGTATGATGGGAATTTTTTCGGACATGGTGGAAAAATTTCTGGAGATTTTCATGGATGACTTCTCCATCTTCGGCGACTCCTTTGACGAGTGTTTGCTGCATCTTGACGCTGTCCTTACCCGATGTAAGGACAAGAATCTCACTTTGAACTGGGAGAAATGCCACTTCATGGTGCGCGAAGGTATTGTCTTAGGACATATCATCTCGCAAAATGGCATAGAGGTTGACAAAGCAAAGATTGAGGTCATTTCCAATCTGCCTCCTCCCCGATGCGTCAGAGATATCCGAGCCTTCCTTGGCCATGCCGGTTTCTATAGACGGTTTATCAAGGACTTTAGCAAGATTGCTAGGCCCTTGACACTTTTGCTGGCCAAGGACACGCCTTTCGACTTCAACTCGAGCTGTGTGACTGCATTCGAGTCACTGAAACGCTCACTCACTTCTGCTCCCGTTCTCTCTTCTCCTGACTGGACGCACCCATTCGAGATTATGTGCGATGCATCCGACTTTGCCATCGGTGCTGTCCTTGGACAGCACATCAACAAGATGCCGCATGTAATCTATTACGCGAGCCGAACCCTGAACGACGCCCAACTCAATTATACAACGACTGAGAAGGAATTCTTAGCTGTTGTATTTGCTCTAGAAAAGTTCAGGCCCTACCTCATCGGCTCTCCAGTCATTGTCTACACGGACCATTCAGCTTTGCGCCATCTTTTTGCGAAGAAAGATGCAAAATCTCGGTTAATCCGTTGGATCCTCTTGCTTCAAGAGTTTGACCTTGTCATTAAGGACAAACGAGGATGTGAAAACGTGGTTGCCGACCATCTCTCACGACTTCCTTCTTCGCCTTCGCTTCCAATTCCGATCAATGACGTTTTCCCGGATGAACAGCTCTTGACAGTATCTTGCGAACCCTGGTTTGCAGATATTGTGAACTATTTGGCCACGGGATTACTACCGACCGAATGGTCAAGTCAGGACAGACTACGCTTCTTATCCCAAGTAAAACACTTTTACTGGGACGAACCCTACTTGTTCAAGTACTGTCCCGACCAGATTATTCGTCGGTGTGTCCCTGATGAGGAATTCAAGAGTGTGCTGTCATTTTGCCACGATCAAGCGTGTGGCGGGCATTTTGGGCCCAGAAAGACAGCTGGGAAGATCTTGCAATGTGGTTTCTACTGGCCACAACTTTTCAAAGACGCTCACGACTATTGCAAGACTTGCTCCCGGTGCCAACACATGGGCCGGATATCCCGGAGGAACGAGATGCCACTCCAACCGATCTTGGTTGTGGAGATTTTCGATGTTTGGGGGATAGACTTCATGGGGCCGTTTCCCAACTCTTTTGGGAACTTGTACATCCTTCTAGCTGTTGATTACGTCTCTAAATGGGTCGAGGCTGTGCCCAGCCGGACTAACGACAACAAGGTTGTCGTTAGGTTCCTTAAAGAAAACATTTTTTCCCGGTTTGGGCACCCCCGAGCGATCATTAGCGACAATGGAAGTCATTTCTGCAATAAAACTTTCGAAGCCTTAATGCGGAAATACTCCATTAATCATAAGCTTTCTACGCCCTACCACCCCCAAACCTGCGGGCAGGCCGAAGTTTCAAATCGGCAAATCAAGCAGATACTGGAGAAGACGGTTTCCAAGAACCGTAAGGATTGGTCTCTGAAACTCACTGATGCCCTTTGGGCATTTAGAACCGCTTATAAGACCGACCTTGGCATGTCTCCCTATCGGCTTGTGTACGGAAAAGCCTGCCACCTTCCTGTCGAAATCGAGCATCGCGCATTTTGGGCGATAAAGGAGCTGAATCTGTCTCTTGAGGACGCGGGCAGCCATCGGAAGCTGCAGCTGAACGAACTGAACGAGCTTAGGGATGAGGCTTACGACAACGCGGTTGTCGTTAAGAATCGAACGAAGGTGTTTCATGATAAACACCTTGTGCGCAAAACCTTCGTACCTGGTCAGCAGGTACTTCTTTACGACACCCGACTTCACTTCCATCCTGGAAAGCTCCGATCTCGCTGGAAAGGGCCGTATTTTGTGCGGAATGTGTATCCGCAGGGCGCTGTGGATTTGGAAAATCCAAAGGACGGTTCACTCTTCAAGGTAAATGGACACCGATGCAAACCGTACCTTAGCGCCGAACCAACAGAGGAGCTCCTGTTCTTACAGGAGCCGGTTTACCCTGAATGATCTTCCTCTGCCTACCTCCAAACTTCGGTTATCCAGCCAAGAACAGTGGACACTGTTCCAAATAAGTTTGGGGGTATGTACAAACCATTTTGTATATATTTGTGCATATTCTTTTTCTTTTCTTTAAAAACAAAAACAAATAAAAATTTGTGTATCGCTAACCGACAATTTTGACCCTTCAAATGATCTCTTCATGCAATGACAGTGAGGACACTGTCCAGTTTAAGTTTGGGGGTACGCTCGGTACGCATTTCTTACCTTCGCATTCATATGTATATTTTGCATCTGCATATTAAAATCCATAAAATCCATAAAAATTTGAAAATTTTCCAAAAAATATAAAAACTTTTTTGTCAAGTTAGCTTGTGGAAGAACTCTGATTCAACATTCGACGGTTTTCGTTTGAAAAAATAGGAATAACTAGATCTTATGTTTGGATTTTGAAAACCTGAAAGATAACTCTCCTTTGAAGTTAACTATAGCTGATATACGTCTTTACATCACACTACACGTGTCGTAAGATTTTGGGAATTAGATGACAAGTCTTTCATGTTTAAACTTTTAAACAGATAAATAATTTTCTGAGGATCAAATAGGTTTGTTCTGAAATAAGTAATGTCAAGAATAGTTTATGAAGTAAAGCGAATATGAAGGAATGTTATTGATGCCGTAATTGGAGCTAAGTCGGAAAAATAACCCATCTAAAACTTGATTGGAATGATTACACACCAAACCCACCAAAACACGTCTTTTATCCAAAAAATATTTGAGCTACCGGTTATATCTCCGTTCGTATTAAATCATCTGATTTTCACGACAAACTGTCTTTTGTTTTTGGACCTAGGTAACTTGAGTAATTAAGTCCGCTGGGGTGTTTCTACACCTAATGCCCTAAAACCAACTGGTTTGGGTGCATTGGCCCAAAGCTCGCTAAAGAAGCCTAGAAAGTCCAGTTTAAAACAAAGTCAAGCAAGTGTTCTCTCCGAGTTAAAATTCCTAACGGTTCTTTGTGTGAGAATAATCTTGGTAAAAGACAGGCTTTTATAAAAATTTTAGCGGAGATATGAAGGTTTTATTCTATGATAAAGACTATTGCACGTTCACAGAGGTGTGTATGAAATGAAAACAAGAAAAAGGTGGAGTGAAAAATACGACTTAGCTTCCTGTTAAGGAAGATAGAAATTCTGAAGTTGAAACCTTACTGGAAAACGAAACTTGAAAAATGCTTAACTCTTTATAAAACTTATGTGATCCTTTTTAAATTGTTATCTAGGCTTTATTGTGAGACATGATGACTTTATTCGACCTTTCGGGAACTTAACGACACTATTTGCACTGCACGTAAAGACATATAAAATCTGTAGTTAAATAAGAAGCGAGGTGTGAAAAATAAAGGTTCGATGATCTAGACTTAGGATTATAGAATTGTTATTTTCTAAAACAAAACTTTAGGGTTTGAAGCTTAGTTATTTTACAAAATCAACTTGACCGGATTTTGTGGGTAGTATCCGCTGAAAACCCTCAGGAGACAACACTCCTCCTACTAGGGACACCTAGAGGTTTAACGGCTTGTTGCACATGCTCAGTGCAATCGCGTTCCCTGCGAAAGTGAGGTTAGGAAATTTTTTGTGAATAAATGGACTTTGCTCGGGACGAGCAAATGATAAGTTTGGGGGTATTTGTTCATATCAGATTTTTGCATTTTCATACCGCCCAATTTTTATCACATTGCATATCCGTAGATACTCTTGAGCCGTGTTTGCTAGTCAATTGCAGGATACAGGTTCTCGGTTCCAAAACGGTGAAATTCATGGAAAACACGACATAATCCGGGTTCTTGCCAACCACAGATAAAACACGGTCTCCGCTCTTCATCCGTATGCTGCCAGATATCAATAGGAAGACAAAAGGTCAAATCAATGTCATTCTCATGCACAAGGCTCAATGGTAGCACAAGAGATCTACGCGGAGCTCGAGGCAAATCATGACAAAATCTCCACAAAAAAGTCCACCTTTGCTCAATAGAAATTCTGGAAGAAATAGGAATGAATTATCAGAAAATACCCACACCAGACAAGAGGGGACAGGAGACCAGGAAAAACCTCAGAAGCCCACACCCTAACTGTTGGAGATAGTGCCCTCAGAGTCAATTATTAGGTCACAGGTACGTGATTGTAATGATTGAGGAAGGACCTATCCCAGTAGGACAGTCTTGCTCGAGATGATAGTATGCTATCTGGTTTACCTTTATCATCGTGTACTGCTTTAGGTGACATGACACGTCGCTATTACACGTTGATAGAGCCCCTAGGATTCTTGCTTGACCACCAGCAGTATGAGGGCGATCATATAAGTGGGAGCTGGGGGTCTATAAGCTTATCCTTAAAAGGTCCCTAGTCGTGGGAGTTTCGAGACTGGGCATCGATACTCCATTAGTAGACTAGTGTATACAGTCGAGACCCCGACGAGGGGCGGTGGCCGGTCTCACAAGCCACTGGTGTCAGTTGGATCACCTAAGATGTATACAGGTGCTCATTGGGTTATGAGTACACCGGACAGGACTCGCCGGGAACATGCTAGTTGGTCATATACCAGACGTCAGATGGCAGTTCCCTGGTGACATGTGTGCAGGTTAGTTCATCGACCTGGGGATCGTCATTTGTCTCGTGTGAGTTCCCACTGTACTTTGATTACTACCCTACCACGGCTCAAAGGAGTCGTGCAAACAGGTTTTAGTTGGGTACAGTCCCGAGCCATATGGAGGCAGTGAGCGTATCCTCAGGGGTTCGTCTCTCCCGGTATTGGGGGTGAGGTCGTGCTGTGTCTAGGAGAGCCATTACACAAAGTCCTTGGCCAAGGCAAGGAGATTTACTGGTAGGTATTCCAGTAGTATCTCAGGGTGTTCTGGGCTACACTCCGACACGACTTGTACCGCTTTTGGGGGTCTGACTTTTACCAACCCCCTAGGCCCGCCATGCGATACTCATAGACGAACGGACCGGACTGCACGGATATTGTCACTGACAGGCTCAGTTGGGTGTCGGGGTGAGCTTCCTCATCGACGTCCCATTTGGTCAGTACCTGGTAGCCCGTCACGTATTGGCTTATACCTCTGACGTGCTAGTGGTTAAATCCACAACCAAGGTGTTGACGAGTCTTTAGAGTCCACCACATTTACAGTTACTCAAGCTTTCGGGCGAAAGGTTGTAGAGGCCGTATGGAGATATGGCAAGGTCCGATCAGATACGTGCGGTATTGCACGGATCAGGATCGGACAGTTTGTACTATAGGCCGTATGGTTATATGGCAGGGTTCGATCAGATACGTGCGGTATTGCACGGATCAGGATCGAACAGATATTACTAGCCGGCTTTGGTATAAGCCGGATCCTAGTATAGTACAGTGTAGATTTTGTCTCATTGCATTTGTATTTCGGTCGAAATACAGATGCGGGTGTGTATGCACAGTATCGGGGTTTTCCTGTAATTTATTACGGGAACAGTTTTTGGAGTTGCCAGTTTGTTTTCCGTTTCGGCCAATTTTCCATTGTTCCGTTCATTGGCCGAAGATTGGTGGAGGAGGGCTTATTTGCATTGTTGCAAATAAGTGTTTGTGGAGGGGTTCTTTGCTTATTGTTGTATCATGATAGCCTCTCATTGACCTTGACTTCTAGCTTCATGATAGCTTGACTTTCTTTATCATCATGGTTTTGATGATGGTTGTTGATGATGAGAGATGGTTGTTAGTTGAGTGTTGGTTTTGCTTTGTTATCATTTGGTTCATATGATAACCATTCCTCTCTCTCTCTTGTTTTTGACATGAGAATGGCTCCCATTTTTTTGAGCTCTCTCTCTCCATTTTCACTCTCCTTCTCCTCTTGTCATGGCCGGCCACCATGAGGGTGGGTTGCCCATTTTTGTAGTGGGGATTTTTTGCTTTCTTGATGTTAGAAAAATCCCCAAGTTCCTCCACATTGTTCTTGTATCATCCCTCCACCTAAAATGGCATCTCCATGAACCCCAAAGTGAGACTTGAGGACTACGCATTCTACAGCGAATCTTGGGCACGTCGAGTAGCCGGCTTCGTGCCCGAGTTGCCTCGGCATTGAGGTGGGAGCCCGTAAACATAGTAGGCGATGTGGTGCACTTCCGGCGACGAGGAGGAGACGGGACATTCCGCAGGTGATCGGGACGATGACGAGAAGACCGGAGGACTTGGATCGTCGGTATATCTCTATTCCCATTCTAGTAGTTAGCTTAGACTAGTTAATGGTTCGATCCGGGTATTAGTGCGCGGTGGTGCCGGTTTGCAAAGTCCGCAAAAATTTAAGTTATTCACCGCTTCCGCATTCCGGCGTCGGATTGACGGCCGGGGCGCCGCCGTGCACTTACAGTGGTATCAAAGCCTCGCCATTAACTTCGTCTAGCTTTCGTTTGATGTGTTTTGCTTTTCCGATCGACCAAAATTCCAAAATCTATGTTTTTGTGCACATCAGTTTTCTGTTAAGATTTTTTGGTGTCCAAAATTTTTTCAGGTGGTCTCAGAATGATGTGCAGGAAATTCTAAGCATACTGGAAAAATTCGACACTGTGATCTCTCCTCATGAGCGCGGAACCGCGGCCTCACCTCTATATTGGGCCGCGGATCCGCCGCAGTGTGGAGAGGTCAGTGGGCCATCTTTTTCCAGTGGGCTTCAGGGTAGTAATTAGGGGTTTTGGAATATTAAAATTGGGCCAATTATTTCTGTGAGTGCTACAGTATTGCTTGGGGGCCCACTTGTTAATTTTTGGTCAATCGGAAAATTTTAAACACATTTTTCACAGTATTTACATTATATCTGCGACCGTGAATGTCACTCGATCGGTAAATCCTGTCTAACTGCTATAGCCCGGTTAGACGGATTTGCGAACGTGACTTTCACGTTGATGTTCTATGTATTTGCTGTGTTGTTGCGGATCGGTCGTGGGGGATAGCCTGGATGCAA
Organism: Agapanthus africanus; assembly: GCA_030015575.1. Taxonomy (NCBI): domain Eukaryota; kingdom Viridiplantae; phylum Streptophyta; class Magnoliopsida; order Asparagales; family Amaryllidaceae; genus Agapanthus; species Agapanthus africanus. Next base: position 11,145,159 of record CM057348.1, on the reverse strand, counting down.
TGCTAGTACTGTGCTGTTATATTATGTACATTTGATATTGCGGGGCGAGCGTCCGACATGTGGACTGCCGTCACTGCCTGATTGTATTATTATTTTGGGGCACGACCTGGTTGCGGTCGATGTACCCGGTGTATGTATATTTTACTTTCTGTACTAGGATTGCCCCGCGGAGGGGTGCACGGATAGCCGGGTTCTGGAGGGCAACAAGCCCGCATCTCATGGCATTGAGACGGAGGGGGCTTCACTCTAGGATTGGCGGGCTATTCGCCGCACTCGTAGGGGGTACAGGTTGACCCAGGAGGGGTGCCCAAGTTGCCGGATTCCGTGAAGTGCTGGGTGGTCCATTCACGGCGCTGAAGGGGGCTGCCTCGCTTCAGGTTTTGGCGGGTGACTTGTCGCGCCCGTAGGGGTCTAGGATTTCATTGCACAGGCTATCCACACGACCAGGGGAACGTCGGGTTTCAGCGGCTCTGTGAAACCCGGGGATCCCAGATATCTGTATTGTTTCTGTGATGCTGTTCATTCTCTGTGATGTTGCATTTCTTTCACGCCTTGAGCGAATATAATATATTGGTATATATATTAGTAGATGTTGTATATGTTTTGCATCCGCGCTAGTCCAGTCCCCGCTCTGTCGTTAGTAAGCTAACCTAACGGGTAATGACGGGACCCAGTGGCGAATGCGGATGGCATATACGTACATCAGTATATTTTCGTTCTTTTTGGTGTGATCAATTGATGGGACTGCATTGATTCGGATCAATGCAAAGTTAAAAAAAAACCTAATCTGATGTTGTTGGAACACTTTTTCAAAAAGCTGTTATTGCAAGGACGTTTACTTTTGTTTTGCATCGTGGTATTCATTGGAATATCCTGCTCCTCAGTCGACGAGGCAAGGGCCGAGATCCCTTCACCGGGAGTGACCCCTTGGACAAAAAGTTTGCGTCAGGGCAATGACTTCACTATAGCCGATTGCTTTTGCTTTGCACCGTGGTATTCATTTGGAATATCCTGCACCCCATTCTACGGGGAAAGAGCCGAGATCCCTTCACCGGGAGTGACCTCTTTAGCAACGGTTTTCGTCACTATATTTTTAAAAGCTATCCGTTCCTTTGACGATATCAAGTTCTTTACGTTAAAGGTTTTCGCCAGAAACCATTCGTAGCCCTCCGTCGTTTCATATGGGTAGTCAATAGTATTCAAGCTGTGTTTGTTGGCCAAAGTCAAGGCACAGTGTTTGGTAGCTGTTGGTTATTCATATGCAGCATAGATAGATGCGTTGGTTTGGAACAGTCGTATAGCCTTGTTGGCCAAAGTCAAGGGCTTGTGCGGGTGGATTCGAATCAACCTGGAGAATGACGGGTAGAACTTGACATGTGACTTATGATTTGTTGGCCAAAGTCAAGGTCATAAGAGCATGGGGCAGAAATCACATCGGGAGTTTCAAAAGAACTGAAACTTGCCAGATATGCGCATACCTTCTGGAGTGTGATAGCGTGAGCGGATTCCGTCACGTTATCATGCAATGATAGTTGGATCCCGATTCCCACTGATGAGTTGGTATACTCCTCGGGTAACCCCGACTAATTCTTCTTTCAGGTTTGGAGGAGAATTTGAGGTACAGTGGGAGGATTCCAGATTAGATAAATTGGTAACCATTCTGATCTAGGTTAGAGTGCACGCTGAGTGTTTCTTTTCTCTCTCTCTTTGGCAGCGACCATTGACCCGACCCTAAGACTTTGACTCAGTGACCAAGTTGACCGAACCTTCTTAAACACCGGCTTTTGGATTGTCAGAGTTGCAGACCTCATTGCCACTCCTACTTTTACCCTTTTTCTCCAGGACACCCCGTATTACTACGAACGTCCACTTCCATTGGACAAAAACCATCGTATGGTTAGATACGAACTCGAAAGAATTTATTCGAGGATGGTTTCCGGTTCTGGAGAAAACGGATAGGATTATTCAGTTGTCTTTTCCTTTTACCCTCTCTCAGGTTACGAGTACTCGGTTTAGGGGTAGTACACCTATTACGCAAATTGGATTGTCTTCTTCCAAACCTTAGGCTGGTGCCGACCGGTAGGGAATGAAGAAAACCAATTAGCATAACGATGGTGTGCAGAAGGTATTAAGTTCAGACAAAGCAAGGGATTAGTAAGAGGGCAAAGTAAATTGCAACAGATATTCACGACCAAACCAAATATTTCATTACCACTCCCACATCACCTTTGTATTTCTCCAGGACACTCCGTATCACTACGAAGATCCACAGTTTATTTGGATACTCCATCGTATGGTTATATACGAACTCGAATGGAACTTGTTCCAGTTCGGGGATGGATTCTGGTTCAGGAGAAATAGGAATAAGGTTTATTCGGTTGTCTTTTATCTTCACCCTCTCTCTCATTGCGAGTGTTCCTAGGATGCGGACAGTACACCCATTATGCTTATTGGATAGTCTTCTTCCAAACCATAGGCTGGTGCCGAACGGTAGGGAAGGAAGAAAACCATTTGGCCTAAAAGGGTGTGCAGAAGGTAAAGACTAAAGACATATGAAGGGATTTGGAGAGGTGGCAAAGAACTATACGGTTACAGTCGTGAATCTGGAAGAGGCATTACTAGGAATACCAGAATACCCCACGGAACATTTCAATGTTTCAGTTTCACTGTGTAATGTTAAAGGAAAACTGATTTCCCGATTAGATACTTACTCCAGGGTATGTATTTACCAGGTACGATTCTCACATCTGTATGGTTTTACAGATGATGAGGGGGAGTAAGTTATTGGGAATTGGGTGATTATCCTCATTATATCGGGATTCGTTGTAATCGGTGATATTTGAGGAGATCATCTGGGCTGTTTGCCGGTCGGCAAATATTTGGTTTTGAATATCCGCTGTTATGCACCAATTTCAAATTGATATATCTGTACGTCTATTTCCATAGAGTGAGATATACCTTTTGATATTATGTCGATGACATTTACCTATATCAGTGGATGGTTAGGTAAGGAGCATTAAACAGCGGTGTAATTCTTCTTAACCACAAGTACAGTTTTCAACCTACGACACACAGTGAATGAGTTATCAGACTCAAGGGACTTATACAGAGTATTGTATGTTGTCCAGTGTCCATTAGGACAGAGGGGTTGGTCCTCGTACTATATTCGGTTTACTTATGACTTCTCTAGTTTTTAGACAAGTGTTTCGTGGAAACACAGGGTCCGAATTTTGAGAAGTTATAGGTATTTGAATAGAGTAGAGAACCAGGTGTAGCAAGTATCGGGATTCTTCAAAGAGATCGAAGATGTAGATACTTGTGTATGGTGTTCAGTTGATAGTAATGATTAAGAGAACTTGCTTCTCTTTCAGGTTACTCATAATTGGAAATGCTTCCTAAGTTGAGTAACGCTGATCGGCCTCCTTCCATTTAGTTGACATGCGCTGGGGACAGCTGCATGATTTGAATCTGGTTCAATTAAATCAGTGCCTCTGTTTCTATATTGGATATAGAACAGTTCATATCTTAACGATGTTAAGGTACGGGGAGTTGTCCGGTTTATGATTAAAACCAGACACTGGATAACTCAAGGCACGCTTCTGTAATGGCTGTTTGTGGGTTGACCCAGGCTATGACGCGGGTTGACTTTCTACCATCTGGATGAACAATAGCGATATTGTTCTAGACTCGCCACAGTTTTAATAAAAATGGATTTTTTCAGAAAACAGTAGTGGGAGTATGGTAGAACTGGAAGTGATTCCAGAACCACAAACGATTACTGAAGATTTGATGAGGAACCTAAAGATTCAATCTGGATTGACATTCCATTGGCCACTCCGCAGATAAGGTGGGTAACTTCAGGCACCCGAGAGGTACTACGGTAGCCTCAAGGACGGTGACAGGAAAGTTCTTGTTTACTTACAATTACCATTGCTGTTGTTCCAGGCTGCGAGACCCGGCGGGAGGATGAGTATAGCGTCGTTCTAAACTAGTTTTAGAAGTGTACGTGTATATGACTCTGCCAGAGGGTTGTCGTAGTCAGTGGGAGCAGCGGAAGCATTGGTGGACAGGTAGCTTATGTCTATTTATAGACTAGAGCAGATGTAGCGGAGATAGATCATCTATTTCTGACGTGACAGTCATGGGTTTGACTTCATCAGAATAGGGGATGGATCTGTTGAGAAGGTAGTAGGGTGTGATATCCTGGTATTTGGATGATATACACAGAGTAGGAAAAGAAACTCCTACACTACGATCGGTTATACTTTGGTCGTCACACAGTTGTTTCTCCACAAAAGAAATGGATTTTATATCAGACATACTGGTTACTAGATCTATGGTTTTAGATCTAGATTTGGGTGGTTTCCCAATCAGGGTACTTGACAGCATTCTAAGAGTATTTAGGATGGACGACTCCTGGCACGGTAGTGTACCTGCAGGTAATGGAGTCACCCTCTCCAAAGGTGTCTTACAGACTAAAGGGGAGAGGGACGGGCATGATTGGCAGATCACTTGCTCAGGCAATTGAGTCAATCGTGAGATGTCAAGTACCACACCAGATGTTGTTCTTGCACTAGATGCAATAAGTTGACATTAATCCAATCCTGGAGAAACAGTCGGAAGCAGTTTTTAGAACATAAGTGGATGTTCTAGGGATATGATAACGACAGCCTCATTCGGGAAACAGTTATCATTCCAGGCTTCCAAGGTGACATGGACGACAAGGAGGTTGTCAGAGTTATAGTTTTCCTTCTGACGAGAGGCAGTATTTTGGACAGGTGATCCAAGGCAATACTGAGGGAGGCATGGCGCGCAGGATACTGATTAAGTTCAGTTGACGATACAGTCTAAGAAGTTTGGATTTGGAGTTCATTTATGAGCTATGTCCCATCAGACATCCAGACACATTCTAAGACAGGTATTGCTCATTTCGGGAGATGGCTTTCTCCGCGAACTTGAGATATAGAGAGACAAAGGAAGAAACAACTATGCGGATCCACTCACTGAGGCTATTCCTCGAACGCAATAGTTTCGCAAACGAGCATTGTGAGACTGACTAGTAGAGGAGTTGGGTGTTCGGTATCACACGGGCTGTGAGTATGCGACATCGCAATAATTAGCCTTGAGTGCAAGTGGGAGATTGTTGGAGATAGTGCCCTCAGAGTCAATTATTAGGTCACAGGTACGTGATTGTAATGATTGAGGGAGGACCTATCCCAGTAGGACAGTCTTGCTCGAGATGATAGTATGCTATCTGGTTTACCTTTATCATCGTGTACTGCTTTAGGTGACATGACACGTCGCTATTACACGTTGATAGAGCCCCTAGGATTCTTGCTTGACCACCAGCAGTATGAGGGCGATCATATAAGTGGGAGCTGGGGGTCTATAAGCTTATCCTTAAAAGGTCCCTAGTCGTGGGAGTTTCGAGACTGGGCATCGATACTCCATTAGTAGACTAGTGTATACAGTCGAGACCCCGACGAGGGGCGGTGGCCGGTCTCACAAGCCATTGGTGTCAGTTGGATCACCTAAGATGTATACAGGTGCTCATTGGGTTATGAGTACACCGGACAGGACTCGCCGGGAACATGCTAGTTGGTCATATACCAGACGTCAGATGGCAGTTCCCTGGTGACATGTGTGCAGGTTAGTTCATCGACCTGGGGATCGTCATTTGTCTCGTGTGAGTTCCCACTGTACTTTGATTACTACCCTACCACGGCTCAAAGGAGTCGTGCAAACAGGTTTTAGTTGGGTACAGTCCCGAGCCACATGGAGGCAGTGAGCGTATCCTCAGGGGTTCGTCTCTCCCGGTATTGGGGGTGAGGTCGTGCTGTGTCTAGGAGAGCCATTACACAAAGTCCTTGGCCAAGGCAAGGAGATTTACTGGTAGGTATTCCAGTAGTATCTCAGGGTGTTCTGGGCTACACTCCGACACGACTTGTACCGCTTTTGGGGGTCTGACTTTTACCAACCCCCTAGGCCCGCCATGCGATACTCATAGACGAACGGACCGGACTGCACGGATATTGTCACTGACAGGCTCAGTTGGGTGTCGGGGTGAGCTTCCTCATCGACGTCCCATTTGGTCAGTACCTGGTAGCCCGTCACGTATTGGCTTATACCTCTGACGTGCTAGTGGTTAAATCCACAACCAAGGTGTTGACGAGTCTTTAGAGTCCACCACATTTACAGTTACTCAAGCTTTCGGGCGAAAGGTTGTAGAGGCCGTATGGAGATATGGCAAGGTCCGATCAGATACGTGCGGTATTGCACGGATCAGGATCGGACAGTTTGTACTATAGGCCGTATGGTTATATGGCAGGGTTCGATCAGATACGTGCGGTATTGCACGGATCAGGATCGAACAGATATTACTAGCCGGCTTTGGTATAAGCCGGATCCTAGTATAGTACAGTGTAGATTTTGTCTCATTGCATTTGTATTTCGGTCGAAATACAGATGCGGGTGTGTATGCACAGTATCGGGGTTTTCCTGTAATTTATTACGGGAACAGTTTTTGGAGTTGCCAGTTTGTTTTCCGTTTCGGCCAATTTTCCATTGTTCCGTTCATTGGCCGAAGATTGGTGGAGGAGGGCTTATTTGCATTGTTGCAAATAAGTGTTTGTGGAGGGGTTCTTTGCTTATTGTTGTATCATGATAGCCTCTCATTGACCTTGACTTCTAGCTTCATGATAGCTTGACTTTCTTTATCATCATGGTTTTGATGATGGTTGTTGATGATGAGAGATGGTTGTTAGTTGAGTGTTGGTTTTGCTTTGTTATCATTTGGTTCATATGATAACCATTCCTCTCTCTCTCTTGTTTTTGACATGAGAATGGCTCCCATTTTTTTGAGCTCTCTCTCTCCATTTTCACTCTCCTTCTCCTCTTGTCATGGCCGGCCACCATGAGGGTGGGTTGCCCATTTTTGTAGTGGGGATTTTTTGCTTTCTTGATGTTAGAAAAATCCCCAAGTTCCTCCACATTGTTCTTGTATCATCCCTCCACCTAAAATGGCATCTCCATGAACCCCAAAGTGAGACTTGAGGACTACGCATTCTACAGCGAATCTTGGGCACGTCGAGTAGCCGGCTTCGTGCCCGAGTTGCCTCGGCATTGAGGTGGGAGCCCGTAAACATAGTAGGCGATGTGGTGCACTTCCGGCGACGAGGAGGAGACGGGACATTCCGCAGGTGATCGGGACGATGACGAGAAGACCGGAGGACTTGGATTGTCGGTATATCTCTATTCCCATTCTAGTAGTTAGCTTAGACTAGTTAATGGTTCGATCCGGGTATTAGTGCACGGTGGTGCCGGTTTGCAAAGTCCGCAAAAATTTAAGTTATTCACCGCTTCCGCATTCCGGCGTCGGATTGACGGCCGGGGCGCCGCCGTGCACTTACACTAACACCACCATAGGGGCGCGGATCCGCGGCCATAGGGGGCTATAGGCGGCGGATCCGCGGCCGTACTGGCAGTTCAGGCAGAGACTTTTCAGGGGCAGTTTGGTCATTGCATCAGGGTTCTGTTGGTTGCCCTAGGGTTTCATTCTCTGGCCTATAAATAGCCCAGAACTTTGTGAAGGAAAGGGTCCAATTTTGTATTCTCATTTTGCCTAGTTTTAGTGTTGTTCTTCTTCCTCTTCTCACCTCTTCTCCATTAAACTTGTAGTGAGCTTTTGAGTGAAGAGTGATGAATAAAGAAGACCATTTTTATTATTATCATGCTTGTCTCTCTCTTTACTTGTTATAATTGTTGCAACTTTAAATTCGTTAAGTAGTTGTTGGTATTTCTTTGTTGTTTCTTTCTTCTCTTTTTTCTTTATCCTTACATACGACAATGATACTTACGCTCGATCCTCGCCAAGGTGAGGTCGCAAACAGTTAGTCGTATTCTTCTAATCTCCTTCTTTCTATCTTCCTCTTTTGTGTTGTTTTGTTTTTCCTATCATGAAGTGTGAGTAGTTCTTTACTTGTTAGGGTAGGATAAGGGAAGTTTGAGAGAAGGAAATCTCTCTCACTCTTTCCTTGCCCAACAACTTGAATCGACTCCCGTTAATTGAACCACAATCCGCTCCTTACGGCACCCTATCCTACATGATAGCGGTGATTCCGTAGTGAGACCGGTTGTGGTTGAATTAACCGGAGGTTATGGATAAGAGCCAAGAACGGACGGACAAGCACCAAAAGGAAGACTTATGCGTTGGAAAGCCTAGCTTATACTCGCAAAGTCCTTCCTAGTCGTGCTAATCCCCGTTGTTGCCGATTACCGTAACACCGATATTAAGTGGGGCAACGAAAGATGTGGAGACTCCTAACTCAAACTAACCTAATCCTAACCCTAACAAGCTCTCTTTAAATATCAACTTAACACTTAGATAACCACAACAAAATCTGAACAACCGGACTTAACTCGTCGAAAAACACATAGAAAAAGATTCCCATCTCCCTGCGGACGACCCGTACTCAACCGGCTAGCTACAAGCGAAACCGTCTTGATTGCGGTATTTTAAACTAAACTTGAACACGCACGTATCCTACCAATCATCTACTCATTGAGGATGAGGGTCACGTGTTACCACGTGACCAGGCTGGGTACTAATTTCTTTACGTGCATGGAGAATTCTAAGTCCCTTTTTTAAAAATTAAATTCTTTGGTAGGGTTAAACCCTAATTTTGTTTAGAGGAATTAAATTCCTATGTATATGGAAGAATTAAATTCTTTGATAGGGTTAAACCCTAATTCTGTTTGGAGGAATTGAATTCCTATGAGTTTGGGAGAATTAAATTCTCATATAGGATTAAACCCTAGTTTTATTTGGAGGAATTAAATTCCTATAAATTTTGGGGAGTTAAATTTCCTAAACTCAATTCTTCCTCTAAGTTTTGGATCTGCATGGCAGAATCTCCCCGATGAGAATTAAATTCTCAACTTGTGGGGAGATCTGCTTCTGCAGATCTTCAACCAAAGGAAGAACTAAGTTCTTATTCAGAAGAGTTAAACTCTTAATTTGAGAATTAAATTCTCTTTTTTGTTTTATGGAGCTTAGATCTCTTTCCCCTTTTCACCTAGGGTTTCTTTTTCTGAAGAGATCTTCTTTTTCTCTCTTGAGAATTAAATTCTCCTCTCTTTTTTCTCTCTGTTGTTGTATATTTCCCAAAAAAGTAGATCATCTCTCTTCTCTTCTTGGCTCCTATTTATAGGAGAAAGAAAAGAATCGATTTGTTTAGTGAATCTTTCATTGAAAATTTTTGTTTGTTTTTGTAACCAACATGATCTTTTAGATCACTCGGTGAATTTTATTCACCATTGGATTTTTAATCCAGAAGATATTTTGTTTGTTATTCTTGGTGAATTTTAGGGAAATCTTTCCTTGTATAAAATATTTCCATGAATTGGTGATTTTTAATCACCATTGAATTTTTAATCCAACGGTGCTCCACTTTACAGAGCTTAATCCTCGTTTGTTTAAAAAGATTTAAAGAAATACTTTCCCAGTTAGGGTCTTTAATTTCTCTTAATTAGAATTTAATTCTATTAATTCAGAAGGCTTTTAAAGCCCATCACGTGTTGGCACGTGATCCTAATGTTTGATCATTGAAATAGAATTTAATTCTATCAGTTAAAGAGCTAAGGGACTTGTCACGTGTTGGCACGTGACCCTCTTTTATTCAGAATTTAATTCTGCCTTTTAACAGAGCTAAAGAACCATCACGTGGCCCTTGGTCACGTGTGAGCACGTGATGCCCCATTAGGGTCTTTTCTCAGCTGTTTTGTTACATTTTTTAATCCCTTTTAGTGGGTTTTAAAGACCCATCACGTGGTGGCACGTGATTACACTAATTGCCTGCTTGATTAGAACTTAATTATGTTTTCAGGGAGCTGAGGAATCATCACGTGTCAGCACATGACCTTTGGTCACGTGTGAGCACGTGACGCCTCATTGAGGTTTTTTCTTGCTACTTTATTATACTTTATTCATCCTTTTTCAGTGGGTTTAAAGGTCCATCACGTGTGGGCGCGTGACTCCATTAATTGATCATTTGATTAGAGTGTAATTTTATTAAGACAGAATCCGAGGAAACCATCACGTGTCAACACGTGACCCTTGGTCACGTGTGAGCACGTGACACTCCATTGGGGTATTTACTGATATTTTATCAGGGAACAGTCCAGATCCGAGGAAAAATGCCTCCCTTTTTCAGAGCCTTCAGGAAAATCCCCAGGTTTGAATGGACCGAGGAATGCTAAAACGCTTTAGAACAACTCAAGGCACAGCTGGCGACCCCACCACTTCTCACCAAACCTGTTGAAGGCGACGAGCTGTTATTATATCTAGTCATCTCTGACCAAGCCGCAGGCTCAGTGCTCGTCAGAGAGTTCGAAGGGACGCAGAGACCGGTCTACTATGTGAGCCATGTTTTCAAGGACGCGGAAGCCAGATACCCGGCCATAGAAAAAATAGTCCTTGCGCTTGTCGTCGCCTCCAGGAAATTGCGACACTATTTCCAGGCACACACAATCCTCGTCTTCACTGAACGACCTTTAGGGAGTATCCTCGCCTCTCCCGAATCATCAGGCCGGTTAGAGAAATAGAGGTGGGAACCGTCCCAGTTCGACATCAAATACCGACCCAGACGGGCCATCAAAGCACAAGCTCTATCCGATTTCGTTGTCGAGTGCACCATTCCCACAAAAGAAGGAACGAATGCTCTGGATCACGACTCGCGGCCCTCAGTCGAGAAGGTGCTCGTCCCAATCCCGGACTGGATACTCTTTGTGGACGGATCCTCCACCGACGAAGGAAGTGGGGCTGGCTGAAAGTATGTCTTAGCACCTCTACTAGGTTTATACAAGCATCAAGTATGCAATTTTAAAAAATTTAGAGGTCTAAGCTATACTAATCTAGAATCGAACTAGAGAATTAGGGTTTTAGTGAAAGAATGCAAATTATATACTAAGTGAAGAAGGTTTACAACCTTTGTAGACCAAGTGCTTCACTTCTAAAGCTCCAAGTAGTAGTCCCTAGAACTCTTTTTTGACTCCACTCGAGAAAGGATCGAGCTTGCACGAAGTCTTCGAGACCGAAGATGATCCACCTTGAAGTCTCTATCACTCAAGCTCACTCTTCACTAATCAAGGTTTTAGTGAAGCAAACAACCTAAACTAATAGGCTATATTAGTGTAGGTTTTTCCAACTCAAGAAAAACCCTAGAGAAGGAAGAAGATGAACTTGGGGGTGTAAGTGAATAATATGAGAGAGTGAACCATGAGTTAGAGATAAGGTTGGGATGAATAAATATCTAAGAATAAAACAAAAATCAAGAGATGAGTCATGGCTTCTCAATACTTCTCCAAGCATCAAAAACCATGACTCATTTCTAATCTTTTCTATTTTCTTTAAACAAAAAATCACCCCAATAATCTTTAGCTCTAGTGTGAATCTCATACACCCATATTCTATGTATCATCAACCATGATACAATTTCCATATATATATAAATATATATATCACATATATACATAATTATATATCAAGAGAAGAATTTTTTTGGTGAGCATATATATTAGTTAATATATATTTATATATCAAATATAAATATATATCAAATTATTAAATCAACATTTGATTTAATAATCCAGTTATATCATATATATAACCAACTAATATTATATATATATATATATATATATAGATTAATGGAGGAAAGAGGCCATAGGAGGGGATTTCCTCCTATGGCGTGGAAAAAATACAACCTCCACCATTTTTTCCGACGATCGGCACCCATCATCATCATCGTTATCATCTAAGATGTGCGTACACCAAATTTCATGTGATTCCACAACTTTTTCACCGTTGATTTAGTGGGTTCAAAATTAACGGTTTACCGACAATAGAAATTTTTATATTGCTAAATCAATGGTGAAAAAGTTGTAGAATCACATGAAATTTGGTGTACCCACATCTTAGATGATAACGATGAAGATGATGGGGGCCGATCGTCGAAAAAATTGGTGGAGGTTGTGTTTTTTCCACGCCATAGGAGGAAATTTCCTCCTATGGCCTCTTTTCTCCATTATTCTCATATATGTATGTATGTATGTATGTATATATGTATATCATATTATCAAATCAACACTTAATTCAATAATCCGGTTATATCACATATAACCGACTAATATTCAATACTAGATACTAAATCAACACTTGATTCAATAATCCGGTCATATCATATATAACCGGCCAATATCAAATGTATATACATAAAACAAATCATTGAATCAACACTTGATTCAATAATCCGGTTATATCATATATAACCTAACCGATATCAAATATCGGAAGATTAGAATACGGTATCACATACTCGTATTTAATCAAGCTCCCGCACATATCACCATATATGCCCTACTTCGTTTCGCTTGAGCTAGAAAATCTCTGTGTGGGACTCTAAAGACTCGTCAATACGCCAGCAGTAGGTAATGATCACATCAGATACCCATAAGCCGTCAGCGGTACTAGCTGGACGTAACGGCTACCTAGGTATTGAACGAATAGAAGATCAACAAGCAAGCTTGTCCAAACTCCCGTAAAGCCTATAAGCAACACTTACCATACAGACCAGTCTCTTCGTCTGATATGTTACATATCGAGTCTAGCGGTGGAATCGTCAGACCCCAGTAACTTGATAAGTCATGCCGATGTGTGGCCTATAACCTTTCGAGAAACTACTGATAACACTTACCAGTAAATCTCATCAGCCCTGGCCAGGGACTTGTTGTTATAGCCAATCGAGCATAGCGTAACATCAACTCCCTATACCGGAAGAGACGAAACCACTCCTATCGCTCACTGCCTCCATATGACTCGGGACTGTACCCAAAATCCACCTGTTTGCACGACTCCTTTCAGACGTGGTAGGGAGGAAATCAAAGCACAGTAGGAACCACACAAGATACTATGATGATCTCGGGTCTACAGAATAACCTGTACAAGTGTCACCAGAGAACTGCTATCTGACGATCGGTATGGTACCGTCTAGGAGTTCTCGGCGAGTCATGTTCAGTGTACTCATTCTCTAATGAGCACCTATGTACAATCTTTGATGTCAAACACCAATGGTTGTAGGATCAACCATCACCCCATACAGGGTTGTTTCCCCCAATCAGAGCAAAACTCTGTTCAAATTTTCAAAATTTGAAATGAAGCAGCGCTTCATAAAAGCGCCAGGAAGCAGCGCTCACGTGTAAAGCACGGGTGCGCTAGCGCTAAGAGCGCCAACACTCTGAAGCAGCGCTCACGTGCAGAGCACGAGTGCGCTTGCGCTACGAGCGCCAGCGCTCCAGCGCTCTGATGCAGTGCTCACGTGCAAAGCACGAGTGCGCTAGCGCTAGAACTAAATGTTCCCCACCGTTGGATCAAAAATCCAACAAAGATGATAAATCATCAAGTTACCAGAATAAAATTCTGTTAAGAAAATATTCTTCAGAATCTTTCCAAACAAAAAGATTTTGCTCTGTAAATCAGACCACCGTCGGATCAATGATCCAATGGTGATTAAAAATCAATAAAATACAGAATAAATTCTGTGTGGGGAAAGATTTCCCAATCTTGTTAAAAATATGAAGATTGCCTTCTGTAAAATAGAAGCCCTAGGATCAAAGATCCAACGGTGGGGAAATCCCCAAATCAATTAGAGAAAAGATCTCTTCAACTGATTAAACAAATCATCTTGCCCTATATAAAGGCCCCAAGACTTTAATTCTTAAAAGGAGGAACCCCCCCCCATAAACTTTGAGAAATTTCAGAGAGAAGAGCGAGCTCTCGGCAGAAGAAGAACTTTTCTTCAAGGTAAAAACAGAGAGATAAAAAAATCTCATCAGGAAAAGAACCTAGTTCTTATGCCAGATCATAGATCTATAAGACAAATTTTCTTTTACAGAGAGATCATAATATCTCATTATAAAGGGGGGGAGAGAATAATTCAATTCTCTTAGGATCACAGATCCATAAAGGCAAAGCCTTTCACCAAAACATAAGAGATTGAAACAACTCCTATAAAATAAGAACTTTGTTCTTAGATCTATGAGACAAAGTCTCTTATAAGAGAGAATTTAATTCTCAGAGCGCAGAACTGATCAAAGTTGCATAAAAGGAGCGCCTCAGCGCTCCAAATCTAGCGTACAGCGCTGCAGAGCCTTAGCGCTCCAAATTTAAAGAAGCGCACTACGCTCATTGTCTGGAGCATAGCACCAAGCACGCCACGTGCTCTTCACGTGTGCGCTACTTCACCAGAAGCGCACTGCGCTCATTGTCTGGCGCATAGCGCCAAGCGCGCCACGTGCTCCTCACGTGTACGCTACTTAACAGAAGCGCTCTGCTCTCATTATCTGGCTCACAACGCTAAGCGCGCCACGTACTCCTCACGTGTGCGCTACTTAACAGAAGCACTCTGCGCTCATTATCTGATACATAGCGCCAAGCGCGCCACGTGCTCCTCACGTGTGCGCTACTTGACAGAAGCGCTCTGCGCTCATTGACTAGCGCTCAGCGCCATGTGCTCCTCACGTGTGCGCTGAGAGAACATAAATTGTTCTTTAAATGATAAAAGCCCCAGAGCTATAATGAGTGCTCAGCACTCAGTAAAAGACAAAAACAATTGTCAGAACCAATGCTCAGCATTTTAACTGAATGGGCCGAGCCCAAATTGGCCATAGAACCCTATTTCAGATTAATTGAGCCCATATGCTCGTAAATCTTTGATCTCAGTCCCAAATTGGACTACAGATCTCCCAACCAATATTGGTTCAAGGGTACATCTCTTCACTCCTCTGATATTTGTCGTTGTAATCCTTCAACGTCTTTAGAGAGGTGACGGGTCCCGACAACCAGACATTCCATGTACTGTGGGATCCTTAAACTCATGGACTATGATATCCTTAAACTTTATGGACTGTGGGGTCCTTACAATCATGGACTATGATGTCCTTAAAGTTTACAGACTATGACGTCTTTAAATTGGACCGCAAAGTCCCTAAACTAAAATAATAGAGTCCAAATGCTCTTTTGTTGGATCTAAATGATCCTGTTAAGTTGATCTTAGTCTAAAAATTAAACTAACGTATCCTTAGAAAACGTTTAAGTTGATCTTAGTCTCAAATGAGACTAACGTATCCTTAAACCCAAACCAAAACCTAAATCTAATAAAATACGGATTTGGACTAATCCACGCCCTACGGGCGACAACATAAATTAGTCTCCGTATACAATCCACGGGCAACCATAAATAAAACAAACACACACGACATGAAGTGGCTATCTGGAGAAGGAGAAAGTTGTTACCACGATGCGGTAGCATAATTAACTGCAGGGGCTTGCGCATGCAGGGAAGAGCGTCCCTACAATCAAAAACCCCTCAAACGAGGGGGAATCTGACGAAGTCTGCTACATCGGCCGCAACCGTCTAAACCTCCGATACATGGTGCCATAAATCAACTTGACATCTTCGGAGAGGTGGATGGATAAAACCAAATAGCATCTGCCCCCAAGTTCAGGCAAGACAGACCTGCGCGGTCGCGTCTCTGTCTTTCGGCGGAGAACAGATTCTGGCACGCCCGGTGGGACCTTTTCCTCTTTCCACTCTACACTTCATGTGTCGTGCTTCGTGAACAAGTCGTGGTTTGACATGGTTGCCTTTGGATGTGAAGTACTAAGATTTGGTATCTTACTCCGTGCAGAAAAATAGAAGATCAATGGCTTCAGACTGCACTAATTGCAACAACTCCCACTCCGTCTTCGCCGAAAGAGTGACCTACGGGCCTCAAGCGGCCTCCCTTTTTACAATTCCGGTGGAACAAGTGACCCAAGCCACCACTGGGCTATTCTTCGGGACCATGATCCCACCAACGAGCTTCAACGTTCAGATGCCGTCACAGGAAGCTGCGAAGAAGCCGGTCTTTGATCGGCTTGCAACCACCACGGCCCCTTTCAGCGGGTCGTCCAGCTCCAATGCCTCAGTCTTCGACAGGCTGGGTCAAAGCTCAAGTGGGCCCGCAAAAAGGCTCACAATACCAGAGAAGGACACTCTAACTCCTGCTCCAATTGAGGTCGTCCAAGCTGCTCTCCTTACTCGAAGGTCGGCTCTCGACAGGTTGACCATTCTCTCTCAGCGGACGTCTGTCTTTGACAGGCTGGCGCCAACAACAGGCTCTCATCAGAACATGGGGCATGGAAAAGCTGATCCAACAATGGAGGTGGTCCCGGCCGCTCGCCATGCTCTACGTCGCCACTGGCGCCGAGTGAGGAAAGCTGGGGGCAGCTCCCCTTCCGGACTCACCCCACCAGCTCCAACGGTGGAAGTTAATGCTGCTGTTCCAACTGGGAACAGCTTTGAACCACCCAGGAGGGTCCACAAGAACTCTCCGACTGCCGTGCTGAAAAGATCTCTTCCACCTATGGAAAATGTTACAAAGGTAGAGCCCGAACAACCTCCTCAGCGGCTGTCCTCCAAAATTAACAAAGTCTGGCGACAGGTCCAAAACTCCGTGATTGATCAAGACTACCCCCGCCGACAGGAAATGATGAAAGTTCGGTGAGAAGGGGATCACCCTGTCAAGCCACAGAAGGTGTCATCTGTTTGGGTGCCCGCTGCAACGGCTCCCTCAACTTCGACCACCCACAAAAGAAGGAGGCCGGAGAAGATCCCTGCGTCTTTGGCAAATCGTAAGGACACTGAATCTAAATGCCCTAAGTTTGAGGGCATGGTGGTGCATACTGTTTATATGGCTTCCGGAAAAGAGGATAGTCGTATCTCTACGGGTCACCGACCACTTACACGGTCTGTAACTAAGGCTCAGGAGCAAAAACAACAAAACCTCCAAGAAATGTTGAAAGCCATGGCTGCACTCACTGGACCAAAAGCAGGCCCGTAGACATCTTCAGAGCAGCGTCATGAGCAGGAAACGGATGCCGAATTCCTTCGGAGAATGCTTGAGAAGAAGGACAAAGAGGCTGCGGAACAAGCGGCCAATATAAAACAAATGACCCTTTTATTCCAAGATATGGTGGGCCTGATGATCTAGCCGGACCCTCCAGCCGAAGATCCTCCAGTAATAATTGAAGATGATAGAGGAGAGACATCAAATACTCCACCGGCTTTGTCAGTAGCCAAGGAGGACACCATCTCCAAATCCATGCTTGATGATTATATAACTCAGCAAATACGAGCTCATCAAGCGAATGAAGCAACCGGCCAAGTCGTCAGAACTGGGCGACCATATCCAGGATGGTACGATCAGATAAAGTACCCGCCAGGATACACAATTCCTAAATTCCATGTGTACAAGGGGACAGGCAATCCCTATCAACATGTCGCTCAGTTCAGGGCTCTCTACGGCAACACTGGAGGGGATGATAAGCTACTGCTTCGCCAATTCGTCGGCAGCTTGGCGGAGACGGCGTTAGAATGGTAATCAGAGCTTCCCAACGACTCCGTCAAAACTTTTACGGAAATGGAATTGCTGTTCACCCAACGTTTCGCCAACGCTAGTGAGCGCACCCTGATCACCGCATTAATTAACGCCAGGATGAAGCCATGCGAAACATGGGTGCAGTATGCATGTTCGTAGGGACCGTCGATTTACAGGCGACCATATCCCAGTTCATGATGTTCTTCAAGCCAACTACTTTCTAGGCCTTGATTGACAAGTTGGCCCAAATGGATCAGATGGGTCATAGACCGTCTTCTTCAAAGTTGGAATCTCGAAACAAAAAAGGGAAAGAGAAAGAGACCTTCGTCACCAATGCTCAGCAGCAGCCCAGTGGTCCAAAGCCAACTGATCGCCAAGATGAAAGACGACGATTCTTCAATGGGAAACTGAAGTGCCCTTATTCGTTTTCCCGGGATAAAACGAGGAGACTGTTCGAGCTGGCGGTGCGCAACAGGCTCATCAACTTTCCGGATTCAAAATGCCCATTGCAACCCGGTGAGGCCAATAATCCCAATTATTGCCCCTATCACCAAGTGGTAGGCCATCCAATCAAAGATTGCTTCGTCTTCAAAGGCTGGATTGAGGACCAATACCAACAGAGCAAATTCGCACTGTCCAAGAATTGAAAAGTAAGCCCGCCTCAGCCGCACGCTCTTAAAAGAGGGGACACACCGGGGGCATCATGCTCTTTTATAAAAGAAGCTCCATGGGAGGTCGCACTTTCAGCCAAAACAAAACGAATGCTGAAGGATCTCTAAACATGCCCGGCGATCAGATAGAAGAGTCCGTTAGAGCCCGAGGTCATCGAGGGAATGCTGAAACCACGCCTGATGCCAAGAAGTGGTGACGATAGTCAAAACGCCCATGCCCAGCCGTCAAAGTCTTCAAAGAAGAAGAAGAAGACCAAAAAGCCCGTGAAGCCTAATGACAAGCGCACGGACCTGCAAAAACATATTGACGCGTTGGAAGAATATAACCAGAAGACGCGAACTCCGGTCACACTCTAAGAATTCCTCAACCATATCCTTGAAGATGAAGATGGCGACGAAGATAAGGAAGAAGACTCATCAGATGAACCTGAGGATTATATGGCAAGCTGCCACGCGATCTCTCGCTCGTTAATAAACGGTGAAGATGTTGGAGATAGTGCCCTCAGAGTCAATTATTAGGTCACAGGTACGTGATTGCAATGATTGATGGAGGACCTATCCCGGTAGGACAGTCTTACTCGAGATGATAGTATGCTATCTGGTTTACCTTTATCATCGTGTACTGCTTTAGGTGACCTGACAAGTCGCTATTACACGTTGATAGAGCCCCTAGGATTCTTGCTTGACCACCAGCAGTATGAGGGCGATCATATACGTGGGAGCTGGCAGTCTATAAGCATATCCTTAAATGGTCCCTAGTCGTGTGAGTTTCGCGACAGGGCATCGATACTCCAGAGTAGACTAGTGTATACAGTCGAGACCCCGACGAGGGGCAGTGGCCGGTCTCACAAGCCACTGGTGTCAGTTGGATCACCTAAGATGTATACAGGTGCTCATTGGGTTATGAGTACACCGGACAGGACTCGCCGGGAACATGCTAGTTGGTCATATACCAGACGTCAGATGGCAGTTCCCTGGTGACATGTGTACAGGTTAGTTCATCGACCTGGGGATCGTCATTTGTCTCGTGTGAGTTCCCACTGTACTTTGATTACTACCCTACCACGGCTCAAAGGAGTCGTGCAAACAGGTTTTAGTTGGGTACAGTCCCGAGCCACATGGAGGCAGTGAGCGTATCTTCAGGGGTTCGTCTCTCCCGGTATTGGGGGTGAGGTCGTGCTGTGTCTAGGAGAGCCATTACACGAAGCCCTCGGCCGAGGCAAGGAGATTTACTGGTAGGTATTCCAGTAGTATCTCAGGGTGTTCTGGGCTACACTCCGACACGACTTGTACCGCTTTTGGGGTTCTGACTTTTACCAACCCCCTAGGCCCGCCATGCGATGCTCATAGACGAACGGACCGGACTGTACGGATATTGTCACTGACAGGCTCAGTAGGGTTGTCAGGCTGAGTTCGCTCACAGACGTCCCTTTTAGTCAATACCTGGTAGCCCGTTACGTATTGGCTTATACCTCTGACGTGCTAGTGGTTAAATCCACAACCAAGGTGTTGACGAGTCTTTAGAGCCCCCCACATTCAGTTACTCAGCTTTCGGGCGAAAGGTTGTAGAGGCCGTATGGAGATATGGCAAGGTCCGATCAGATACGTGCGGTATTGCACGGATCAGGATCGGACAGTCTGTACTATAGGCCGTATGGATATATGGCAGGGTTCGATCAGATACGTGCGGTATTGCACGGATCAGGATCGAACGGATATTACTAGCCGGCTTTGGTTTAAGCCGGATCCTAGTATAGTACAGTGTAGATTTTGTCTCATTGCATTTGTATTTCGGTCGAAATACAGATGCGGGTGTGTATGCACAGTATCGGGGTTTTCCTGTAATTTATTACGGGACCAGTTTTCTGGAGTTGCCAGTTTGCTTTCCGTTTCGGCCAATTTCCTTTGTATCGTTCATTGGCCGAAGATTGGTGGAGGAGGGCTTATTTGCATTGTTGCAAATAAGTATTTGTGGAGGGGGTCTTTGCTTATTGTTGTATCATGATAGTCTCTCATTGACCTTGACTTCTAGCTTCATGATGGCTTGACTTTGTAAGCATCATGGTTGTTGATGATTAGTTGGTAGTGTATTGGTTTTGGGAGTGATCATTGCCTCTCATCATCACTTGCTTTTTCCATGACACTCCACCTTGCATTATTGATTTGATTCCACCCTCTTGAGTTTGGCTCTCCCTCTCATTCTCATATGGTTTTGGCCGGCCATGTAGTGGGCTGTCCAAACATTTTGGTGTGGGATTTTGCTTCATTTCATGTTGCAAAAATCCCACAAGATCAATCCCAAAAGCTCCAAGTTCAATCCCTCCACCAAAGGCAATTCCTACAACCCCAAATGAGACTTCCTCACTACACATTCTACAGCGAATCTTGGGCACGTCGACTAGCCAGCTTCGTGCCCGAGTTGCCTCGGCATTGAGGTGGGAGCCCGTAAAAGAAGTAGGCGATGTGGTGCACTTCCGGCGACGAGGAGGAGACAGGACATTCCGCGGGAGATCGGGACGACGACGAGAAGACCGGAGGACTCGGATCAGTCGGTATACTTCTCTTTCCCATCTTACAGATAGCTAGGACTAGTTAGTGGTTCGATCAGGGTATTAGTGCGCGGCGGTTTGCCAGTTCAAGAAAATTAAAGTTTATCACCGCTTCCGCATTTGGCCGTCGGATTGACGGCCGGGGCTCCGCCGTGCACTTACAGTGGTATCAGAGCCTCGCCATTAACATAGTCTAGCTTCGTTTAATGTGTTTTGCATTTCCGATCGACAAAAATCCCAAAACCACATTTTTTTGCTTGCATCAGTTTTCTGTTGAAAATTTCTGGTCTCGAAAATTTTTTCAGGTTGTAAAACATTGATGCACTGGAGACCACTAGGCTACTGTAGAAATTCGACAGGGTGAATCGACAGTGGAGGCGCGGAACCGCGGCCAAAACCCCCTTTGGGCCGCGTTTCCGCCGCTCACTGTGTAGATCCCTGCACCAAATTTCTACAGTGTCTTTGTGGGCTTAAAATATGGGTTTTGGAATATTAATTTTGGGCCCAGAATTTCCTGATCTGCTACAGCAATGCTTGGGGGCCCACTTGTTAAAATTTGATCGATCGGATATTTTAAACACATTATTTCACAGTATTTACATTATATCTGCGACCGTGAATGTCACTTGATCGGTAAATCCGGTCTAACTGCTATAGCCCGGTTAGACGGATTTGCGAACGTGACTTTCACGTTGATGTTCTGTTTTTGCTGTGATGTTGCGGATCGGTCGTGGGGGATAGCCTGGATGCAATGCTAGTACAGTTTTGTTGTATTATGTACATTTGATGTTGCGGGGCGAGCGTCCGACATGTGGACTGCCGTCACTGCCTGTTTGTATTATTTTTTTGGGGCACGACCAGGTTGCGGTCGATGTACCCGGTGTATGTATATTTTACTTTCTGTATTAGGATTGCCCCGCGGAGGGGTGCACGGATAGCCGGGTTCTAGAGGGCAACGAGCCCGCATCTCATGGCATTGAGACGGAGGGGGCATCACTCTAGGATTGGCGGGCTATTCGCCGCACTCGTAGGGGGTACAGGTTGACCCAGGAGGGGTGCCCAAGTTACCGGATTCCGTGAAGTGCTGGGTGGTCCATTCACGGCGCTGAAGGGGGCTGCCTCGCTTCAGGTTTTGGCGGGTGACTTGCCGCGCCCGTAGGGGTCTAGGTTCTCATTGCACAGGCTATCCACACGACCACGGGAACGTCGGGTTTCAGCGGCTCTGTGAAACCCGGGGATCCCAGATATCTGTATTGTTCTGTGATGCTGTACATTTCTGTGATGTTGCATTTTATTCACGCCTTGAGCGAAATATAATATATTGGTATATATATTAGTAGATGTTGTATATGTTTTGCATCCGCGCTAGTCCAGTCCCCGCTCTGTCGTTAGTTAGCTAACCTAACGGGTAATGACGGGACCCAGTGGCGAATGCGGATGGCATATACGTACATCAGTATATTTTCGTTCTTTGTGGTGTGATAAATTGATGGGACTGCGTTGATTCTGATCAATGCAAGTTAAAAACAAACCTAATCTGATGTTGTTGGAACACTTTTCAAAAAGCTGTTATTGCAAGGACGTTCACTTTTGTTTTGCATCGTGGTATTCAGATGGAATATCCTGCTCCTCAGTCGACGAGGCAAGGGCCGAGATCCCTTCACCGGGAGTGACCCCTTGGACAGAAGTTTGCGTCAGGGCATTAACTTCACTATAGCCGATTACTTTTGCTTTGCATCGTGGTATTCAGTTGGAATATCCTGCACCTCATTCTACGGGGAAAGAGCCGAGATCCCTTCACCGGGAGTGACCTCTTTAGCGAAGGTTTTCGTCACTATATTTTATAAAAAGCTATCCGGTTCCTTCAACGATATCAAGTTCATTACGTTAAAGGTTTTCGCCAGAAACCATTCGTAGCCCTCCATCATTTCAGTTAAATATTCGGGAGTATTCAAGCTATGTATTTTGACCTCACGCCAAGGCATAGTGTTTGGTAGCTGCCAGATATTTATCTGTTGCATAGATAGATGCGTTGGTTTGGGACAGTCGTACTACTATTTTGGCCTACGTCAAGGGTATGTACGGGTGGATTCAAATTAACCTGGATAATGATGGGCAGAACTTGACATGTGACTTATGATATTTTGACCTCACGCCAAGGTCATAAGAGCATGGGGCAGAAATCACATCGGGAGTTTCAAAAGAACTGAAACTTGCCAGATATGCGCATACCTTCTGGAGTGTGATACCGTGAGAGGATTCCGTCACGTTGTCATGCGATGATAGTTGGATCCCGATTCCCACTGATGAGTTAGTTTACTCCTCGGGTGTTCCCGACTAATTCTTCTTTTAAGTTTGGAGGAGAATTTAAGATACAGTGGGAGGATTCCAGATTAGATAAATTGGTAACCATTCTGATCTAGGTTAGAGTGCACGCTGAGTGTTTCTTTTCTCTCTCTCTTTGGCAGCGACCATTGACCTGACCCTAAGACTATGACTCAGTGACCAAGTTGACCGAACCTTCTTAAACACTGGCTTTTGGATTGTCAGAGTTGCAAACCTCATTGCCACTCCTACTTTTACCCTTTTTTCCAGGACACCCCGTATTACTACGAACGTCCACTTCCATTGGACAAAACCATCGTATGGTTAGATACGAACTCGAAGGAATTTATTCGAGGATGGTTTCCGGTTCTGGAGAAAACGGATAGGATTATTCAGTTGTCTTTTCCTTTTACCTTCTCTCAAGTTGTGAGTACTCCTTGGTTTAGGAGATAGCACACCTATTACGCAAATTGGATAGTCTTCTTCCAAACCATAGGCAGGTGCCGACCGGTAGGGAATGAAGAAAACCAATTAGCCTAACGATGGTGTACAGAAGGTATTAAGTTCAGACAAAGCAAGGGATTAGTAAGAGGGCAAAGTAAATTGCAACAGATATTCACGACCAAACCAAGTATTCCTTCGCCAATCCTAAAATCACCTTTGTATTTCTCCAGGACACTCCGTATCACTACGAAGATCCACAGTTTATTGGATACTCCATCGTATGGTTATATACGAACTCGAAAGGAACTTGTTCCAGTTCGGGGATGAATTCTGGTCCAGGAGAAATAGGAATAAGGTTTATTCGGTTGTCTTTTATCTTCACCCTCCCTCATTGCGAGTGTTCCTAGGATTGGGACAGTACACCCATTATGCTTATTGGATAGTCTTCTTCCAAACCATAGGCTGGTGCCGAACGGTAGGGAAGGAAGAAAACCATTTGGCCTAAAGGGGTGTGCAGAAGGTAAAGACTAAAGACATATGAAGGGATTTGGAGAGGTGGCAAAGAATTATACGGTTACAGTCGTGAATCTGGAAGAGGCATTACTATGAATACCAGGATACCCCATCGAGACATTTCAATGTTTCAGTTTCACTGTGTAAAGTTAAAAGAAAACTGATTTCCCGATTAAATACTTACTCCAGGGTATGTATTTACCAGGTTTGATTCTCACATCTGTATGGTTTTACAGATGATGAGTGGGAGTAAGTTATTGGGAATTAGGTGATCATCCTCATTATATCGGGATTCGTTGTAATCGGTGATATTTGAGGAAGTCACCTGGGTTGTTTGCCGGACGGCAAATATTTGGTTTTGAATATCCTCTGTTATGCACCAATTTCAAATTGATATATCTGTACGTCTATTTTGATAGAGTGAGATATACCTTTTGAAATTATGTCTATGGCATTTACCTATATCAGTGGATGGTTAGGTAAGGAGCATTAAACAGCTGTGTAATTCTTCTTGACCATAAGTACAGTTTTCAACCTACGACACACAGTGAATGAGTTATCAGACTCAAGGGACTTATACAGAGTATTGTATGTTGTCCAGGGTCCATCAGGACAGAGGGGTAGGTCCTCGTACTATATTCGGTTTACTTATGACTTCTCTAGTTTTTAGACAGGTGTTTCGTGGAAACACAGGGTCCGAATTTTGAGAAGTTATAGGTATTTGAATAGAGTAGAGAACCAAGTGTAGCAAGTATCGGGATTCTTCAAAGAGATCGAAGATGTAGATACTTGTGTACGGTATTCAGTTGATAGTAATGATTTAAGAGATCTTGCTTCTCTTTCAGGTTACTCATGATTGGAAGCATTCCTAAGTTGAGTAACGCTGATCGACCTTCTTCCATTTAGTTGACATGCACTGGAGACAGTTGCATGATTTGGATCTGGTTCAGTTAAATCAGTGCCTCTGGTCCTATATGGGATATAGAATAGTTCGTATCTTAACGTTGTTAAGGTACGGGGAGTTGTCCGGCTTATGATTAAAACCAGACACTGGACAACTCAAGGCACGTTTCTGTAATGGCTGTTTGTGGGTTGACCCAGGCTATGACGAGGGTTGACTTTCTACCATCTGGATGAAAAATAGCAATATTGTTCCAGACTCGCCACAGTTTTATTAAAAATGGATTTTTTCAGAAAATAGTAGTGGGAGTATGGTAGAACTGGAAGTGATTCCAGAACCACAAACGATTACTGAAGATTTGATAAGGAACCTAAAGATTCAATCTGGATTGACATTCCATTGGCCACTCCGCAGATACGGTGGGTAACTTCAGGCACCCGAGAGGTACTCCGGTAGCCTCAAGGACGGTGACAGGGAAGTTCTTGTTTACCCACACTTGCCATTGCTGTTGTTCCAGGTTGCGAGACCCGGCCGGAGGATGAGTATAGCGTCGTTCTAAACTAGTTTTAGAAGTGTACGTGTATATGACTCTGCCAGAGGGTTGTCGTAGTCAGTGGGAGCAGCGGAAGCATTGGTGGACAGGTAGCTTATGTCTATTTATAGACTAAAGCAGATGTAGCGGAGATAGATCATCTATTTCTGACGTGAAAGTCATGGGTTTGACTTCATCAGAATAGGGGATGGATCTGTTGAGAAGGTAGTAGGGTGTGATATCCTGGTATTTGGATGACATACACAGAGTAGGAAAAGAAACTCCTATACTACAATCGGTTGTACTTTGGTCGTCACACAGTGGTTTCTCCACAAAGGAAATGGATATTATATCAGACATACTGGCTACTAGATCTATGGTTTTAGATCTAGATTTGGGTAGTTTCCCAATCAGGGTACTTAGACAGCATTCTAAGAGTATTTAGAATGGACGACTCCTGGCACGGTAGTGTACCTGCAGGTAATGGAGTCACCCTCTCTAAAGGTGTCTTACAGACTAAAGTGGAGAGGGATGTGCATGGTTGGCAGATCACTTGCTTAGGCAATTGAGTCAATCATGAGATGTCAAGTACCACACCAGATGTTGTTCTTGCACTAGATGCAATAAGTTGACATTGATCCAATCCTGGAGAAACAGTCGGAAGCAGTTTTAGAACATAAGTGGATGTTCTAGGGATATGATAACGACAGCCTCATTCGGGAGACAGTTATCATTCCAGGCTTCCAAGGTGACCTGGACGACAGGGAGGTTGTCAGAGTTATAGTTTTTCCTTCTGACGAGGGGCAGTATTTTGGACAGGTGGTCCAAGGCAATACTGAGAGTGGCATGGCGCAGGATACTGATTAAGTTCAGTTGACGATACAGTCTAAGAAGTTTGGATTTGGAGTTCATTTATGAGCTATGTCCCATCAGACATCCAGACACATTCTAAGACAGGTATTGCTTTCTTTTCGGGAGATGGCTTTCTCCGCGAACTTGAGATATAGAGAGACATAGAAAGAATCAACAAAGCGGATCCACTCACTGAGGCTGTTCCTCGAACGCAATAGTTTCGCAAATGAGCTTTGTGAGACTGACTAGTAGAGGAGTTGGGTGTTCGGTATCACACGGGCTGTGAGTATGCGACATCGCAATAATTAGCCTTGAGTGCAAGTGGGAGATTGTTGGAGATAGTGCCCTCAGAGTCAATTATTAGGTCACAGGTACGTGATTGCAATGATTGATGGAGGACCTATCCCGGTAGGACAGTCTTACTCGAGATGATAGTATGCTATCTGGTTTACCTTTATCATCGTGTACTGCTTTAGGTGACCTGACAAGTCGCTATTACACGTTGATAGAGCCCCTAGGATTCTTGCTTGACCACCAGCAGTATGAGGGCGATCATATACGTGGGAGCTGGCAGTCTATAAGCATATCCTTAAATGGTCCCTAGTCGTGTGAGTTTCGCGACAGGGCATCGATACTCCAGAGTAGACTAGTGTATACAGTCGAGACCCCGATGAGGGGCAGTGGCCGGTCTCACAAGCCACTGGTGTCAGTTGGATCACCTAAGATGTATACAGGTGCTCATTGGGTTATGAGTACACCGGACAGGACTCGCCGGGAACATGCTAGTTGGTCATATACCAGACGTCAGATGGCAGTTCCCTGGTGACATGTGTACAGGTTAGTTCATCGACCTGGGGATCGTCATTTGTCTCGTGTGAGTTCCCACTGTACTTTGATTACTACCCTACCACGGCTCAAAGGAGTCGTGTAAACAGGTTTTAGTTGGGTACAGTCCCGAGCCACATGGAGGCAGTGAGCGTATCTTCAGGGGTTCGTCTCTCCCGGTATTGGGGGTGAGGTCGTGCTGTGTCTAGGAGAGCCATTACCCGAAGCCCTCGGCCGAGGCAAGGAGATTTACTGGTAGGTATTCCAGTAGTATCTCAGGATGTTCTGGGCTACACTCCGACACGACTTGTACCGCTTTTGGGGGTCTGACTTTTACCAACCCCCTAGGCCCGCCATGCGATGCTCATAGACGAACGGACCGGACTGTACGGATATTGTCACTGACAGGCGCAGTAGGGTTGTCAGGCTGAGTTCGCTCACAGACGTCCCTTTTAGTCAATACCTGGTAGCCCGTTACGTATTGGCTTATACCTCTGACGTGCTAGTGGTTAAATCCACAACCAAGGTGTTGACGAGTCTTTAGAGTCCCCCACATTCAGTTACTCAGCTTTCGGGCGAAAGGTTGTAGAGGCCGTATGGAGATATGGCAAGGTCCGATCAGATACGTGCGGTATTGCACGGATCAGGATCGGACAGTCTGTACTATAGGCCGTATGGATATATGGCAGGGTTCGATCAGATACGTGCGGTATTGCACGGATCAGGATCGAACGGATATTACTAGCCGGCTTTGGTTTAAGCCGGATCCTAGTATAGTACAGTGTAGATTTTGTCTCATTGCATTTGTATTTCGGTCGAAATACAGATGCGGGTGTGTATGCACAGTATCGGGGTTTTCCTGTAATTTATTACGGGACCAGTTTTCTGGAGTTGCCAGTTTGCTTTCCGTTTCGGCCAATTTCCTTTGTATCGTTCATTGGCCGAAGATTGGTGGAGGAGGGCTTATTTGCATTGTTGCAAATAAGTATTTGTGGAGGGGGTCTTTGCTTATTGTTGTATCATGATAGTCTCTCATTGACCTTGACTTCTAGCTTCATGATGGCTTGACTTTGTAAGCATCATGGTTATTGATGATTAGTTGGTAGTGTATTGGTTTTGGGAGTGATCATTGCCTCTCATCATCACTTGCTTTTTCCATGACACTCCACCTTGCATTATTGATTTGATTCCACCCTCTTGAGTTTGGCTCTCCCTATCATTCTCATATGGTTTTGGCCGGCCATGTAGTGGGCTGTCCAAACATTTTGGTGTGGGATTTTTCTTCATTTCATGTTGCAAAAATCCCACAAGATCAATCCCAAAAGCTCCAAGTTCAATCCCTCCACCAAAGGCAATTCCTACAACCCCAAATGATACTTCCTCACTACACATTCTACAGCGAATCTTGGGCACGTCGACTAGCCAGCTTCGTGCCCGAGTTGCCTCGGCATTGAGGTGGGAGCCCGTAAAAGAAGTAGGCGATGTGGTGCACTTCCGGCGACGAGGAGGAGACAGGACATTCCGCGGGAGATCGGGACGACGACGAGAAGACCGGAGGACTCGGATCAGTCGGTATACTTCTCTTTCCCATCTTACAGATAGCTAGGACTAGTTAGTGGTTCGATCCGGGTATTAGTGCGCGGCGGTTTGCCAGTTCAAGAAAATTAAAGTTTATCACCGCTTCCGCATTTGGCCGTCGGATTGACAGCCGGGGCTCCGCCGTGCACTTACAGAAGAGATACAGAGAAACTAGAGGCAGATCCCGAGCCTCAACTCCTAGAACCATTCGAAGAGATGATTGGCGTATTCCTGAATGTGGCCCGTCAGAAAAGCAAAGCTGATCGAGAGCGCGAACTGGCCATATTCGAAAAAGCCAAACGCCGGCGACTGGACGAAAGGATAAAAACACTCCTACCAGATCAAACCACATCCGCCGCCGGCAAAAGCGGGTTCAAGACAAGGAAGCGGTTTGCTAAAGCCATGTCGATGGAAATGAAGTTTACCACCTTCCAAAGAAGATACTTCAGAGAATACGTGCCCTAACGAACTAGATGCACATCCAAAATTCTGCTTATACCATCGGAAGATCACGCACCCTACCGAAGAATGCAACGCCTTTAAAAATTGGTGGCAGGGATATGTTGCCCCCCGGCAGCATTTCAAGCAGATGAAGCGCAAGACACGTCGAGAGCAGAAGAGCGCAACAGATGAGCGCAAAAGAACTGCAGGCAATTGTCACATGGTTGATAGCAAGGGATCGCAAGTTCTTACCTTCGGAAGTGATTCTGATGAAGAAATAGCCCTCGGCCCTCTATTCAAGGAATCCATCTCTGAAACAGAAGAGATGAAGACCTGCGAGAACATTCAGCTGCGCAATCGCACGCTATTTGAAAAGAATCTCGGACCCGCAAACAAGGGATCGAAAAAAAAGGATAAGAGGAAAGAAAAGGTCCATGAGGATATCACCCTCTGTTGGGGTCAAAATTTGCACCCCGGTTGACCAAGTCAAAATCAAAGTCAACCCCAAGCTAGGTGGGCCCAAGCCCAGGTCAAGTGGGCCAATGCCCGGGTCGAGCCCGAACATGAAGCGGCCGGCCTCCCGCCATGCCAAAATAAAATTTTTGTAATAAATAATTTTGTTGTATTTATTTTATTTTATTTTACCGATAAATGTAAGAAAAATGGGCATAAAGCCAAATTTTTGTAAAGCCCATGGCTTATGTGCAAAAAGAAATGGCACATGAGCCATGGGATAGGCAAAATGCCATTTTGAAAGGCCCAAAGGGCTATATGTAAAGTGTATAGCCTATAAAGGCCAAGATAATGAAAATATCTCAACAACTTTTTCTCTCTCCAAAAAAATCCAGATCTGTGATCTTCTCCTTCCTCAAGGTTCTAAAACCTTCTTCTTTCTTTTGAATTAAATTAAGAGTTTTACTCTCCCTTTCCCAAAACTAAATAGTTTTTCACCACAAAACCCACAAAGGGAAACTTGGATCTGCCATTAGATCTCAAAAGGGGGAGATCTTTAAATCTCACCCTCCCTTTCTTCAAGATCCAGCCAAAAGAGGAGGAAGAAGGAGACCCATCTCCTAAAAATCCCACTTTGGGAAAATCCAGAGAAGCCTGTTTCAGCATCTCCAAAAAAAACATCTTAGGAGTTAAACTCCCCTCTAATTTCTCTTTCGGGAGTTTAAATCCTATTTCTGGGGCTAAAAGCCCTTTTTCCTCATCGGCGCCCGAGCGTCTCGCGCCCAGCGCCCAGCGCCCAAGTGCCGGGAACGTGGTGCGCTAGCGCTCGAGCGTCTAGCGCTCAAGCGCCTAGCGCCCAGCACCCACGTGTCGGACACGTGGTGCGCTGGCGCTTGAGCGCACAGCGCCACGTGTCGGACACGTGGTGCGCTTGCGCTTGAGTGCACAGCGCCCACGTGTCGGACAGGTGGTGCGCTAGCGCTTGAGTGCACAGCGCCTAAGCATGCAGCGCTCAAGCGCCCAGTGCCTATGTGTCGGACACGTGGTGCGCTCGCGCTTCAGCGCGCAGCGCTCAAGCGCCCAGCGCTCAAGTGCTAGGCACGTGAGGCGCTGTCCCCATACGTCCTTTGGGCGCTTTTCCCCTTTATATATATATATATATATGTATACATGTGTATATATATATAGATACTCACACACACCACAACAGCGTCCCTCTAAAAAATTTTGGGCCGGGGCGCTGCCCCGCACCCCGTAAGAGGGCTGCTAGCCCCTTTGACCCCCAGCCCGCTATCCGGGTAGCGGGACCCCCGTAAAAACTCTGCGGAGCCCCAGATATATCCAAAACCCTTTCAAAACACAATACTACACATTGAGTTTGCATGACCAGTTTAACTCATCAATCGGAGGTTCCCTCGCTCCAAAGGCGAGGGGTAATTAACGGCAGCTTAGTCCACGGCTGCCGGAGATTCGGATCCCCACAATTAATAAACCCCGGCCTACCCTGGGCAGGGGGAATCTGTAGTACGCTTGACAAGCGCGTGCGTATTCCCATCTCAATGGGTTGACGAAAAACACCCTACACCCTCGATGACCGAGTCGTCGAAGAGCTGGCAGCCAAGGACCCAACCCAAGAAAAACAAGGTGGATTACAATGTTCTAGCACACCTGAGGAAAATACCCTCGCAGCTAAGCATTCTCGATGCCCTTCTGCTATCTAAAGAGGCGAGAGATTCTCTGATCAAGGCACTACAAGAACCTTACCATTTTCAAGCTTTCCTTGCCGAAGAAAAGATGAAAGACGAGCTGGAAGAAGTTCACACAGCCGACATCACCTTCAGTGACGAAGACCTCCTCCTCAGGACATGCGAGCATAACTGTCCTTTATACGTCACCGGATACTGTCATGACATCAAGATAGGGAAGAACCTGGTCGACAATGGATCCTCCGTCAACCTTCTCAATGTGAGAGTGTTGAAAGAGATTTGCATGAGCATTCAACACCTCACTCGGGATAAAATCACTATCTCCGGGTTCGACTCTCAGTCATCACGGACGCTCGGGTCTGTGATACTGACGTTACGCTTTGGGTTTCTCGTCACTGATGTCAAGTTCCACGTCATTGACGCCAAGACTTGCTACAACGCTTTGCTCGGCAAGCCTTGGTTACACGAGTACAATATTATCCCTTCTACACAACATCAGTGTATGAAGTATTTCAAAGATGGACTTGAATACACTGTAATAGGGAAGCTAAACCCATTCTCCGTGAATGAAGTCCGAAAGTACGAAGATGCAAAATACTTCTTGCCAGACTTCGAAGACATGGAAAGGTGCCATAAGCCGGAGAATAAGCAAAAAGCTATCACTACCATTCCGGTCTTCGGGAGTGATACCAAGGAGGAGGAAGAGATAGTCTATTCAGGACCGCCCCAATGCAACAAGCCGGGACCGTCCACCCCTATTCTGGTCTTCGGCAGCAACTCTGAGGATGAGGTCAATGCAGTATTTTCTGTTCGGCCATCAATACAAACCTTCATTGGAGATGATCAGAGTTTGCAGATCGCCATGGTTCCGCAAGAGCATTACAAAGAGCTTGACGCACTTGATACCTACAGTGTGCAAGAACTGCAGACGTTCTACGTCCCTCCCAAGCGAAAAGATGAAAATATGATCATCTTTTATCGATCCACGGAAACCAAAGTGGAGAAAGAGATCCGGCATGGTGTCGATTCTACGCTTGACAGGCTCCAGCCCATCCGTTTGCCCAGATACTACACAGAAGGATTAAAAAGGATGTTGAGGTGCCAAGGCGTACCCTTGAAGCAGACTGCTCGACAAGCTCAGTTCTACAACAGGATCTGGAACGTCCCCGGAACTCAGCGAAAGTTGCCCAGTGGAAGAATGGAAACGATCAGGCTGGGATATGTTCAATCCAAGAAACGAGAGCGATTCCATGGCTGCTATGTTATACATGACTTTGATGAAGAGGGAGATGCTCTGTTAGAAGACGCTAATCCTGAACCAAATCGAGGTCCCGCCATAAAAATGCCAATTCCGTCGTTTGAAGAATAGATGGACAAGCTAATAAGAGAAGCGGGTCAAAAGGTCCGGGATGATCATAGCCGCGAAATGGTCATCTAAAAGAAAGCCAGGACGCAGCGCCTCCCTCAGCAGTCTATGAAAAATGACGATGCCCTTCGTCGTCAGCCCGTCATACGGAAGACTCGAGGCGGAGGCAAAAATAAACTGAAGAACAAAAAAATGTTCGACAGCAGCAAAGCGGGTCCAAGAAGCCTCGCGATCGAAAATTGAACAGCCGGGATCCGTCTCTTGTAAAGAAGATGGGTCGAGCATATTCTTTTCCTCAAGACAAGACAAGGAAGATATTCGATCTTGTCATGAAATATCAAATGATGACGCTCCCGGAATCCAAACACCCCGAGCAAGCAGGCGGGGTCCATCACCCGGATTATTGCTCCTATCACCGAACGATAGGTCATCCTCTCGAAGATTGCTTCACCTTCCAAGACTGGGTAGAAGACCAGTATCAGCAAGGCAGATTCGCTTTATCCAGCAGTTGGAAGGTAACCCCACCACAGAAGCATGAACCAAAAGCCACGTATGCAGCGAGAGTAAAACCGGATCAACATCGGTCTTGGAAGCGATCTCGTACCTGTCACGCGACCTGTCACGCGATAACGCTGTCAGGAGAAGGAGTACACATGGATATGGATGACCTCTCCTGGTGCTCTGAAAACGAGGACGATGAAATGATCTCAGAATTTCCACTGGCGCTGAAAGAGCTAGAAAATGGAATACATACTACTGTGGACAACCTAAGGAAAATCGACTTAGGGACAGTAAACGACCCGATACCTACGTTCGTCGGTGAACTGTTGTCCGAAGAATAGGTAGCTACGCTAAGAGACGTGCTCGTGAAGTATAAAGACTACTTCGCATGGAACTATTCCGAAAAGCCGGGACTAGATCCAGAAGTAGCTGTGCACAAATTGGCGATATCTCCGGACATCAAGCCAGTCAAACAAGCGCCGAGAAGAATGCGGCTCGAACTTTAAATGAGCATCAACGCCGAGGTCAAGAAGCTAATCGACTCTAGCTTCATCCAAGAAGTTCAGTATCCTGACTGGATTGCCAACATTGTCCTAGTGATGAAGAAAAATGGGATAGTACGCATCTGCGTGGACTTTCGAGACCTTAACAAAGCTTGCCCAAAGGATGATTTTCCTGTACCGGTTACTGAGCTGATGATAGACAATATGTCCACTCACGAAGTCTTCTCCTTCATGGACGGATCATTAGGATATAATCAAATAAAAATGCATCCCGAAGACCAGAAGCATGCCGCTTTCCGGACTCCTCTGGGCATATTCTGCTACAAAGTGATGACTTTCGGCTTGAAGAACGCCGGCGCTACCTATCATAGGGCCATGACGAATATTTTCAATGACCTCATACATGAAGTCGTCGAATGCTATATT
Source organism: Agapanthus africanus (assembly GCA_030015575.1). Taxonomy (NCBI): domain Eukaryota; kingdom Viridiplantae; phylum Streptophyta; class Magnoliopsida; order Asparagales; family Amaryllidaceae; genus Agapanthus; species Agapanthus africanus. The sequence goes on along the minus strand of CM057348.1, from coordinate 11,111,098 downwards.
GACGACCTCGTGATAAAGAGCAAGTCACACGAGGAGCATTGGGAGCATCTGAAGATAGTGTTCCAACATCTTCGGAAATACAACTTGAAGATGAACCCTCTTAAATGCGCGTTAGGAGTTTCCTCAGGTAAATTCCTAGGATTCATCGTGCGACACCGAGGCATCGAAATAGACCCATCGAAGATCAAGGCGATCATGGAAATGCCCCCGCTAAGAACTCTCAAGCAACTGCGGTCTCTCCAAAGGAAGCTCGCGTATATTCGTCGGTTCATAGCCAATCTCTCCGGAAAATGCCGCCCCTACGGTCATCTAATGAAGAAGGGAACTCCGTTCGTCTGGGATCGCAAATTCCAAAGCGCACTAGACGAAATCAAGCAATACCTGCAAAATCCTCCGGGGCTAACCGCTCCGGTCATGGGAAGGCCTCTCATTCTGTATACAACCACCCTTGAGGGTTCTCTAGGCGCATTATGGGCACAAGAAAACGACCAAGGGAAGGAGAGAGCCCTCTATTATTTGAGTCGAGTTCTTCTAGGGGTAGAAAAAAATTACTCTCCCATTGAAAAACGCTGCCTGGCGTTGATCTTCGCGATAACGAAGCTCAGGCACTATGCGTTGGCGCATGAGATCCATCTCATATCAAAGGTGGATCCTCTCAAGTATTTGATGTCAAAAGCCATTCTAACGGACGGCTAGCTAAATGGGCCCTACTCTTATTGGAATTCTCGGTGACATACCGACCTCTCAAGGCAGTGAAAGGCCAGGCCATCGCTGATTTCCTCGCTGAACATCCAATACCTGCCGACTCTCCCTTGAACTGCGAATTGCCAGACGAGCACGCGTTTGACACGATCGATGGGGAGAAAGGAGAGAGTAACACCCGATGGGAACTCTACTTTGACGGGGAATCTTCCATGAAGAAGCGAAAGCACAGCTCCCCCATAATCAAGTCTAGGGTAGGCCTCATCTTCATGACTCCATAAGGAGGGATAATACGCTTTGCCTTTTCCCTAACAGAGCCGAGGACAAACAATGAAGCCAAATATAAAGCTTTGATGGTAGGTCTTGAGATCGTTGTCGACATGGGAATCGAAAACCTCCTCATATACGGAGACTCCCTATAACACCCAAGTCCAGTTATACAAATTTCAGTTACCGTGTGTGTTGTTGTGGTATTTATTTCATTTATCATGTTTTGGCAGTTACTAGTTATGGATTACCTCGACATTTCATATTCTTCCATATAACAAGTTAGATCATTTAAAATAATTTAAAAATGCTTGACATGACCTGCTTGATACCCCTAACCCTGTGGTAGCGTCCTTGCATCGTGTTCTCGTCCCGTTCAGTGAAACGGGAGCATTTGGACGGCTACGCGCACGTACGTGCGTCCGTTCTTGGGGGTACGCTTTTCTGTTACAAAGTCCTTCCTTTTAATTTTTGGAACCTGCTAATAATTTTCGGAACCTGCTAATAATTTTCATATTTCGAATTCAAATTTTTGGACCCGACCCGGGCGCCATTCTGAAATATATTGTATTCCACCAAAATCCTATTTATTTCAAATTTCTTAAAATCAGCTTAAAGTAAATTTTACAGCCTATCAGAGATTTTTTTAAACCCACGATATATTTTTAAAACCACCAAAAAATCTTTTTCAATTTTTTCCCTAAACTAATTCTTCTCCTCACCCAATCAAAACTCATTCTTTCCTTCGACGCCGGCCCCACCTTCGTCTCTCTCTCTCTCTTCTTTTTCTTCTTCTCTCTCTTCTCGTTTCTCCCTCTCTCTCTTTCTTTTCTTTCTTTCACCGCTACCAGCCAAACCCCTCTCTCCTCCTCTTTCACTCTCCTCTCGCTTCTCTCTTCCTCTCTCCTCTCGCGTCTCTCTCTTACTCCTCTCGCGGTGAGAAGGGATCCCATCACCGCTCCCTCTCTTCTGCTCACCTTCCTCCTATATCTCTTCTCCTTCTTCTTCTGTTATTCTTGAAACCCATGCACGAGAACAGGAAGCTAAACCCTAACTCTTTTCCTTCGCTCCTCAAACCCCGTCAACATCCCTCTCGCCTCCTCTTCGCCCTCATCTCCATCGTATTCCATTCTCTCCTTCTCCCGAGTCTCTCTCTCCCATGCACACACACCCGACGAGAACTCGTGAACCCAGCGCCACCTTCCTTCGCCGTCGACCATCGCCATCACCACCTCCTCCCTGTCCTCTGTTCTCCCTCCAGCAACCTAAATCCCGCACACCAAAACCCTAGCAACTTCTACCCGAGCCCAACCCTAAACAAACCCTAGATCTTCTGAAAACCCTTCACTGGCGTCCCTCACCGCCGTCGATCTCACCGTCACTGCTAGCACCCCCTCTGCGACCCAGTAAGTTATCCCTCATTCTCTTTCTTCTTCTTCTTTCCCTGTTCTCTGCTTTTCTCTCTCTGTATATATATTTAGCATTCTTGTTCACTGTTGCTTTGGATCCCCAGAATCCGGTCGGGCCGTGGACGACTCCGACGACCCAGCGAGGACCCCTGACCCGTGTGTTTCCACTGTTCTTCGTTTGGGCTCATTCCGTGTACCGTGCACGCGTCGCGACTTTTCCCCGCCGACGCGTAACGTTCCGTTTTCTGTATCGCGACCCGTCGAGGCAAGTTAATCTTGCTACATGCTAGTCATACTATTCATATATCAATCTATCTATTTTCCTATTAATCTATAAATAAAATCTAAAGCTTTGAATTCCAGATTAACAGTACAATGTTCCGTTTATATATTTCAGATCCAAAACTTGAAACCTGATTATTGCATTTAGTTGACTATACCTAGTGATCACATTTATATGTAGATCTCATAATCACAATTGTTTTATAGTCATATTACCTTTTTGTAGTTTTACCCTATCGGATGACCAATTGCGTACATTTAGCCTTATTCACATTCGATTGCATCTCTAGATTGTTTTAATACATATTAATATGATTTTATCATCCACATGTGTAATACTGCATTCCTGAAATGTTAAACCATTCCTTAAACCAAACTGATAACCGTACAACTAAGTAGTTTAATCTACACCTATTGCTATCATGTTACTGTGCCTGTTTATTGTTCTGATAGTACCATGCTTGTTTATTCATAACCATGATTATGCTAGTCGATTATGAGCATCCATATGTCATCGTGTACTCCCTGATGTGATTTGCTACACATATTACTTGACCTGACATGGTACCGTGCACTCTTGATATGACATGACATCTAAGTACACTACTCGACTTGACCTGATGTGCCATGGCTTTACCTGTTACCTGATCTTGTATCTAATGCCAACAAACCCGACATGTAGTCCTTGCGGACCGTTCCTGTTGTTTATCCAGACAAACCTGCACCTACCTGATCCTGTGTTGGCATTAGTTCTTGATTACTGAATACCTGACTTGAACGCATATAACTTGGGGGTATGGGGAAATCAATGATGAAATCCTGACTTGTAACTCGACAGTTGCTTGCTTATACTGATCAGTTTTTTTGAGGCTAGGCCCGCCTCGTGACGATGCTGCTGACATCGTTGGTCTTTACCTTTTCCTTTTTGTGCCTAGCGGCACGTCTCGGTTTCAGCCCGAGAGTCTTAGACCGTGATCCCGGGCATGCACGGGATACTATTGAGTTACATCGATGATTCATCAAATTGATTTCAAAGACTTGAGAGTAGATAACCCAATAGACCAGTTTAGTTTTACTCGTTGCACACTACCCTTCACTGCCCTGATTTATATTGCTGCTACACCTGCTTTATCATTCATGATTATATTTGCATTGCTTGTTACCCTGTTTATATTTTATTGCTTGATGACATGACGCGCTGATGTCTGGGTTTTGCATGGCCCAGATTCCGTACCTTTGCTGCAGTCCGAGCAGGAGTAATTCAGCCAGCAGGCTGAGCAGTGAGGATTCAGTAGTAGTTAGTTCTTTTACTTTTCTGCATTTTATTCCAGATGTGAGCCTGCATTATGGGACATATATTCCAGTCATTTGTATTGGATTTTGTGCTTCCGCATTATTATTATTCTTGACTCATTTTATCTTGGCTAATGGACATGTATTAGATAGTTATATTTTGTTCTTGATATCTTTACAGCCGTAATGTGACTGTGGATGGATACTTCCTACCCACAGGTAGCATGGTTGGCTATGTCACGTGCCCATCTTAGCGTACTCTGGGAAGTGGGGCGTGACACTCCCAGCTGGTCGTTAGCCAAGTAAACGGTAATTATCAAACGTGCAAACCAGAGTTGGTGAAGTACGGGGAGAGAGTTCAACAATTGCTGACTCGAATCCCTTCCTATGCCCTGGAAAGCATACCGCGAGCGGAAAATAGCAAGACGGATGCATTAGCCAAACTCGCTAAAGAACTGGCTAACGAAAACCTCAATGATGTGAGGATCATTGTGCAAAGTCATCGGGTTCTCGCACCGGCAGAAATATCTCCGGAGTTGTTTGAAGAAAAGGAAGCAGCCAAGCAAACGGCTCTACAGATAGAGGACCAGGGAAAGGTCAAGGATTGGAGAGATGTCTTTATAGACTACTTCAAATCCCGTCGGACACCTGAAGATGCGTCCTCAAGACATCAACTTATGAAACGAGCTCTATCCTTCGCCTTCGTCAATGATACTCTGTACAAGAGATCTTTCGACTCTCTATGGCTAAGATGCCTGGGGCCGGAAGAAGCAAAGAGAGTCGTCCAAGAAACTCACGACGGACTCTGCGGATCTCATCAATCCGGGCCAAAGATGAAGCTGAAGATCAAAAGGATGGGCTACTATTGGCCCATAATGATCCAAGACTGCCTCGAATACGCGAAGCAGTGCCACTCGTGCCATATTCACGGGGACTTCATCCACCAGCATCCAAATCCGCTACACCCGACAGTGGCTAGCTGGCCGTTCAAAATATGGGGAACTGACATAATCGGGCCCATCGAACCAGCATCATCCAGAGGACATTAGTTCATATTGGCAACAACCGATTACTTCTCTAAGTGGGCAGAAGCGATACCACTGAGAGAAGTGAAGACGGAGAACATCCTCCATTTCTTCAAGACACACGTCATCTATCGGTTCGGCACTCCACAACGGATTATCTTCGATAACCGGCCGGTCTACAGAAGGCACAAAATCAGCCGCTTCGCACAACAACATAATATAGACTGGAGATACTCTTCGGTCTACAATCCCCGAGCTAATGGTCTGGCTGAAGCTTTCAACAAGACCTTGACAAAGATCGTGAAAAAGATGGTGTCCAAAAATAAAAAGGACTGGCACGAGAGACTGCATGAAGCTCTCTGGGTGTATCGAACTACGTTCAAAACGGCTACAAACACAACGCCGTATGCATTGGTATTCGGCACTGAAGCAGTGCTCCCCTTAGAGATAGAGCTACCCTCCTTACGAGTGGCGGTTCATTACGAGCTAACAGACGAAGACAATGCTCATCTTCGGCTTGAGGAGCTCGACGCCCATGATGAAACCCGGCTCATGGCGTAGCAAAATTTGGAAGCTTACAAAGCAAAGATGACGCGCTCATATGAGAGATTGACTAGGCCGAGAATATTCCGCCAAGGCGAACTCGTGCTAGTGGTCAAGAGACCTATGGTCCCCAATCGTGCCAAACGGGAGAAATTCGAGCCGAACTATGAAGGCCCGTACATCATAGACAAAGTCTACCAAGGTGGGGCTTACTTGCACATGGATATGCATGGCGAAAGACCCTTCATGCCAATAAACGGCCGGTTCTTGAAAAAATACTACGCCTGACAAGTCACAACCTAGGTCAACGATAGATGACGACGCCTGTGTCCGCTCGCTATCTTCCCAAGCCTGAACTCTATAAGTAGTATCCGACGAAACCTCGCCTCGAAAACGTGCAACGGACCAAAACATCCCTAAACTAACGATGGACCGCAATGTCCTAAAACTTGCAACTGATCGAGACGTCTATAAACTACTACGGACCGCGGCATCCCAAGGCTGACGCAAAAAAAACGGTACGTCCATAAGTGAGATGGGCACGGATGAAAACCCGAAAGGGCTCCGTGAGTAAAAACAGCAGGGCTACCGGCGAGTTTGTGAAAACCCGAAAGGGCGCAATCTCGTTAAAAGATACTTGCAAGGTCCTCTCGACCGTGTAAGGAGAAAATACCTGCGTGAGATCCTTACGACTCACAAGGGAGCAACACACATAGGGATCCCCACGATTCCTAAGGAGAAGTTACACTTATGAGATCCTCTCGACTCGTAAGGAGAATTCCCTTTTGAGACCCTCACGGCTCATAGGATTCAAGAGCCTTAAGTTACAGGGATCTGAACCTGTTCTTAAGCTATCACAACCCACAGACCGCCCTACAAACGGTTCAATACCGACCCTTGTATACAATCCACGGGCACGAATAAGCATTTCCCTAACAGAGTCCCACCAACGACTAGGGATATGCTCACACGGTGAACAAACACTTGTAGGTCCTCTCGACTTGCAAGGAGAAAACACTCTTGTAAGATCCTTACGACTTATAAGAGGACATACACTTAGGAATCTTCACGATTCCTAAGGATAAAATGCACCTACGAGATTCTCACGACTCGTAGGAAGAAATACCTTTATGAGACCCTTACGGCTCGTAAAGTCAAAAAGCCTTAGTCGACAGGATCTTAACCCTGTATGCTAAGCCACCTTTGTTCAAACCGACAAAGGCAAATGATGATTCGCTACTGGCAATATCCCAGTTGTAGCGATGTTGATGCCTAAATCGGTATCAAATCCCAAGTCCTTTCATGGCAAATGATGATTCTCTCCTGGCAATATTCCAGTCGTAGCGATGTTGATGCTGAGCTTGGCATCAGGTTCCGAGTTCCACACTCGCGATAAAAAATCAGTGAGGCAAAAATGCATTTGAAATAGCCGAAATGAGGGGGCAACTTGCAACAAAATCAGCAAGTAAAAATATATGCATACAAAAATAGCCGAAATGGTTGGGCAACTCGCAATAAAAAACAGCGAGTAAAAAGAAAAAATAGCCGAAATGATTGGGCACCGCGAAAAATAGCCGAAATGATTAGGCAATCGTGACTTTCGCGATATAAAAAGCTGAAATGATAGAGCATCACAAAAAGAAAAAAAATAATACATATGAAATGAAACTTTTTTGCCCTACAGGTGAGATCACATCGATCCCTGTATACAATCTAGGGGCACAAATAAAAAGGGAATCATATCATCCCACCAGGCTCCATCAGAAAGAGAGCCAAGTCTCGATGGCAATATCTACAACCTAGAGATCAACAATGGCGTTCCTTCTCGTTCCAACCGGAAGCAGATACAACGTCAACAAACGAATCCATGGCAAAGTCCCCTAGTTCCAAATCTCGAAGGTTCACAGATGGCCTAGAGACTATCTCGGAGCCATGGCAGAGTCCCTAGTTTCAAGTCTCGACGGCCACATCTACAGCCTGGAGACCCACAACAGCGTTCTTCCTCATTCCAGCAGGATTCAGACGCGACAGTCAATCTCAGAGCCACAGCAGAGTCCCTAGTTCCAAGTCTCGACGGCCACATCTACGGCCTGGAGACCCACAACAGTGTTCCTCCTCATTCCAGCAGGATTCAGACGCGACAATCAATCTCGGAGCCGCGGCAGAGTCCCTAGTTCCAAGTCTCGACGGCCACATCTACAGCCTGGAGACCCACAACAGCGTTCCTCCTCATTCCAGCAGGATTCAGACGCGACAATCAACCTCGGAGCCATGGCAAAGTCCCAGTTCCAGGACTCGACGGTGCACAGATAACCGAGAGTCAATCCTGACTTCATATGGATAAAGTCAATCCTGACCCCATATGGATAAAGTCAATCCTGACCCCGTATGGATAAAGTCAACCCCTGACCCCATAGATGAAGATTCTTGTGCTCTGGGTCGTGATCTTTTATCAGCGCGAAGACTTCCCTATCCACAGGCGCTTCGAAGAATCCACCTTCCGAACGGACGAATGGGAAAGAAGTGTCGAAAGACATAGTACATGCGCGGAAAAGAACAAAATTTTCAGCCGTCAATGCTACAGTATAAGTTCTGTCACTAGGTACTTTAAATTCATACCACGCTGCAATGCAGTGAAAAGGGGCCAAAAGGGACCCACTCAATCTAGATGACAGTTCATCATTAATAAAACAGTCTCATCATTTGATGAGACTGTCATTAAATGAGGAAATCCTCAAAGCATTCTCATTTAATGAGGGCCCCTCGGGCCAAGAAGTAAATCTCCCATTGAGAGCAGCGCTCTACAACAGAATGACATCTGTCAGCTCTGATGATGAAAAGAATAAAATTTCTCAAGAAAAATCTTGAAGAGCCATGCTCTGTAAAATGATGGAATAACCCATCAGAAAACTTAAAGCAAAGCTTTTTAATGAATCAAAAATTCCGAGATTTTCAAGATCTATGAACAAACTCTAAGAGTTTTCATGAAAGATTAACAAATCTATATGATTTGAAAAGAGCAAAACTCTGTTAATGGGTTAAGAAACCCTAAGAAAGATCTCTTTAGATCTATGAAGAGCAAAGCTCTATTGAGAAACCCTAAAAATCTATATGATTTGAAAAAAGCAAAGCTCTATTAATGGGTGAAACCCTAGAAAGATTTAATCTTTACCTAAATTTTTGACAGAGTTCTGTCCCTAAGAAAATTCTTAAGACGAAGAGCTATGCTCTGAAGGAGAAATAATTCTCAGAAAAAAGTAAGAAGATGAACAGAGATCATCTCAAAGGGCCAAGGGTCCTATTTATAGGCCTAGAGAGCCGTTTCAACTTCTGAGTTGATCCAATGGCAGAGATGTTGCCACCGCTGCACTCACGTGCAGGCCATGTGAGCGCAACGGTGGGGGTGCATTTGTTTCCCCCAATCAGAGAAAAACTCTGTTCAAATTTTCAAAATTTGAAATGAAGCAGCGCTTCATAAAAGCGCCAGGAAGCAGCGCTCACGTGCAAAGCACGGGTGCGCTAGCGCTAAGAGCGCCAACACTCTGAAGCAGCGCTCACGTGCAGAGCAAGAGTGCGCCAGCGCTCCAGCGCTCTGAAGCAGCGCTCACATGCAAAGCACGAGTGCGCTAGCGCTAGAACTAAATGTTCTTCACCGTTGGATCAAAGATCCAACAAAGATGATAAATCATCAAGTTACCAGAATAAAATTCTGTTAAGAAAACATTCTTCAGAATCTTTCCAAACAAAAAGATTTTGCTCTATAAATCAGAGCACCGTTGGATCAATGATCCAGTGGTGATTAAAAATTATTAAAATACAGAATAAATTCTGTGTGGGGAAAGATTTCTCAATCTTGTTAAAAACAAGAAGAATGCCTTCTGTAAAACAGAAGCTCTAGGATCAAAGATCCAACGGTGGGGAAATACCCAAATCAATTAGAGAAAAGATCTCTTCAACTAATTCAACAAATCAGCTTGCCGTATATAAAGGCCGCAAGACTTTAAGTCTAAAAAGGAGGACCCCCCCCCCAATAAACTTTGAGAAAGTTCAGAGAGAAGAGCGAACTCTCGGCAGAAGAAGAACTTTTCTTTAAGGTAAAAACAGAGAGATAAAAAAATCTCATCAGGAAAAGAACTTAGTTCTTATGCCAGATCATAGATATATAAGACAAATTTTCTTTTACAGAGAGATCATAACATCTCATTATAAAAGGGGGGAGAGAATAATTCAATTCTCTTAGGATCACAGATCCATAAAGGCAAAACCTTTCACCAAAACATAAGAGATTGAAACATCTCCTATAAAATAAGAACTTTGTTCTTAGATCTATGAGACAAAGTCTCTTATAAGAGAGAATTTAATTCTTAGAGCGCAGAACTGATCAAAGTTGTATAAAAAGAGCGCCTCAGCTCTCCAAATCTAGTGCACAGCGCTGCAGAGCCTTAGCGCTCCAAATTTAAAGAAGCGCACTGCGCTCATTATTTGGCGCATAGCGCCAAGCGTGCCATGTGCTCCTCACGTGTGCGCTACTTCACCAGAAACGCACTGCGCTCATTGTCTGGCGCATAGCGCCAAGCACGCCACGTGCTCCTCACGTGTGCGCTACTTAACAGAAGCGCTCTGTGCTCATTATCTGGCTCACAGCGCCAAGCCGCCACATACTTCTCACGTGTGTGCTACTTAACAGACTCATAGAGCCAAGTGCGCCACGTGCTCCTTACATGTGTGCTACTTGACAGAAGCGCTCTGCGCTCATTGACTGGCGCTCAGCGCCAAGCGCGCCACGTGCTCCTCACGTGTGCGCTAAGAGAACATAAATTGTTCTTTAAATGATAAAAACCCCAGAGCTATAATGTGTGCTCAGCACTCAATAAAAGACAAAAACAATTGTCAGAACCAATGCTCAGCATTTTAACTGAATGGGCCGAGCCCAAGTTGGCCACATAACCCTATTTCAGATTAATTGAGCCCATATGCTCATAAATCTTTGATCTCAGTCCCAAATTGGATTACAGATCTCCCAACCAATATTGGTTCAAGGGTACATCTCTTCACTCCTCTGATATTTATCGTTGTAATCCTTCAACGTCTTTAGAGAGGTGACGGGTCCCGACAACTAGACATTCCATGGACTGTGGGGTCCTTAAACTCATGGACTATGATGTCCTTAAACTTTATGGACTGTGGGGTCCTTAAACTCATAGAATATGATGTTCTTAAACTTTATGGACTGTGGGGTCCTTAAACTCATGGACTATGATGTTTTTAAACTTTACAGACTATGACGTCTTTAAACTGTACCGCAAAGTCCCTAAACTAAAACAATAGAGTCCAAATGATCTTTTGTTGGATCTAAATGATCCTGTTAAGTTGATCTTAGTCTAAAAATTAGACTAATGTTTCATTAACAAACGTTTAAGTTGGTCTTAGTCTCAAATGAGACTAACGTATCCTTAAACCCAAACCCAAACCCAAATCTAAGAAAATACAGATTTGGACTAATCCACGCCCTACGGGCGACAAAATAAATTAGTCTCCGTATACAATCCACGGGCAACCATAAATAAAACAACACACATGACATGAAGTGATCATCTGGAGAAGGAGAATGTTGTTACTGCGATGCGGTAGCGTAATTAACTGCAGGGGCTTGCACCTGCAGGGAAGAGCGTCCCCACAATCAAAAACCTCTCAAACGAGGTGGAATCTGACGAAGTCTGCTACATCGGCCGCGTCCGTCTAAACCCCCGATACATGGTGCCATAAATCAACTTGGCATCTTCGGAGAGGTGGACGGATAAAACCAAATAGCATCTGCCCCCAAATTCAGGCAAAACGGACCTACGCGGTTGCGTCTCTGTCTTTCGGCGGAGAACAAGGGTCAAGAAACATACACACTAGTCTACTCTGGAATATCAATGCCCTGTCTCGATATTCTCTCGACTAAGAACTGTTAAAGGATGTGCTTGTGGACTACACAAGCCCCACTAGTATGATCTGCATCATAGTCCTGATAGTCAAGCCAACATCCTAAGGGCTTTATCAACATGTATCAGAGAGACAGTATAATAATACTAGTGTATATGTTAAGATAAAGTACAACCAGATAGCATACTATCATGTCGAGTAAGAAAATTCTCTATATATTGTTGGGGTAAAAATTTACACCCCAGTTGACCAAGTCAAAATCTAAGTCAACCCCAAGCCAAGTGGGCCTAAGCCCAGACCCAGTGGGCCCATGCCCGGGTCGAGCCCGAACATGAAGCGGCCGGCCTCCCCCCATGCCAAGATAAAATTTTTGTAATAAACAATTTTGTCGTATTTCTTTTATTTCATTTTTATGGATAAATGTAAGAAAAATAGGTATAAAGCCAAATTTTTGTAAAGCTCATGGCTTATGTGCAAAAAGAAATGACACATGAGCCATGGGATAGGCAAAATGCCATTTTGTGAAGCCCAAGGGGCTATGTGTAAAGTGTATAGCCTATAAAGGCAAAGAAAATGAAATATCTCAACAACTTTTTTATCTCTCCCCAAAAAGAATCCAGATCTGCCTCTTTCTCCTTCCTCAAGGTTCTAAAACCTTCTTTTTTCTTTTGAATTAAATCAAGAGTTTAACTCTTTCTTTTCTCAAAATAAATAGATTTCCACCACAAAACCTACGAAGGGGAGCTCGGATCTCCAATCAGATCTCGAAAAGGGAGGGCTTTTAAGGCCCATCCCCTTTTCTCCACAATCCCGCCGGTCAAGAGCAAGAAGAAGGAGACCCATCTCCAAAAATATAACTTTGGACAGACCCAAGGCTCAAAAGAAGAGCAATAAATCCCCAGGAGTTTAACTCCTTTCTAAATCTGCTGGAGTTTAACTCCATAAATTAATTTCTGTTGGAGTTTAACTCCATAAATTTGTTTCTGTTAGGAGTTCAACTCCAAAAATCCCCTTGGGAGTTCAACTCCCCAGCCTAGGGGCTAGGCCTCCCTTTCCGCGGGTTTTTCCCACGGTCACGTGTGCCCACGTGACCCCGGGACGCCAAGGCGCCCATCGGTCACATATGCGCACGTGACCCCGGGGCGCCAAGGCGCCCATCGGTCACGTGTGCGCACGTGACCCCCGGGGCGCCAAGGCGCCCATCGAACACGTGTGCCCACGTGACCCCGGGGGACGCCAAGGCGCCCATCGGTCACGTGTGCCCACGTGACCCCGGGGGCGCCAAAGTGCCCATCAGTCACGTGCGCGCACGTGACCCCGGGCATTAAAGCGCCCACCTGCCATGCGAATCCTTTAAACGCCATTTTGTTTTCTTCCCCCCTCGTTTTACGTGCACTCCCCAACAAAATCCCTTGTGGAGTTTAAACCTTTTTTTTTAAAAAAAATCTTTGGAGTTTAACTCCACAATAAAGTTCTGCTTTGGGAGTTTAACTCCGCATAAAATTCTTTTAGGAGTTTAACTCCATCTAAAATTCTTTGGAGTTTAACTCCACAACAAAATTCCTTTTGAAATTAAACTCCACTTTTAAAAAAAAGGGGGGAAGAAAACACACACAGACTCCACGACACTGTCTTCCGTTAGAAAAAAAATTTTAACGGGGCGCTGCCCCTCACCCCGCAAGGGGGCTGCTAGCCACCTTGACCCCCGGGCCGCTATCCGGGTAGCGGGACCCCCGTAAAAACTCTGCGGGGCCCCCGATATTTCCAAAACCCCTTCAAAACACGATATTGCACATTGAGTTCGCATGACCAGTTTATCCCGTTAATCGAAGGTTCTCTCGGTCCAAATGCGAGGGGTAATTAACGGCAGCTTAGTCCGCGGCTGCCGGAGATTCGGATTCCCACAGTCAATAAACCCCAGCCTACCCTAGGCAGGGGGAATCTGTGGTACGCCCGACAAGCGCGCGCGTATTCCCATCTCAATGGGGTGACGAAAAACACCTTTCAGATTCTGGCACGCCCGGTGGGACCTTTCTCTCCTCCCATATCTCGGGTTAAGCGTTCATGCGAACTCATTTAACATATACGCAAATGTTTGTACTGAAATAATTTCTTTCTTTCGTGCAGCAATCAACTTTCAATGACGATGTCTCCCCAGACGAATTCAGCTTCCAGCGTGACCCCGATTCCGTACGTGGTCAAGATCAACGCTCGTGTGGTTCTCCCCGCAAGCCTCAGTCGACAGTGGGAGGAACCGCCCCGTCAGTTTGGTTCCGTCATCATCTACCCTGCCGGAAGCGCTCATCTGGCCGAAATCCCGACGGAACAGGTGGCCAAGCCGGTCCTAGGGGACAAGAGGCCGAATGTTGTGATTGCTAAGGCACCACAACCGAAACTTAAGAGGGTGTCTGAACGACTCCCTGGCGCTCCAGCTGGGGGCAAGACTTCCGGTGCGAAGGGCAACATCAAATGTCGCGGACGAGCTCAGGCGATGACTCCAACAAATGCATAATCGAGCGTATCTCCAAGGCCCTCCATCGCCCGGTCTGCGGCGTCTTCCCAAAGAGCCGAAGTCTGCCAGGCGCTTAGAATAGAAAAGTTAAGGAAGAAGCGGCTCAGGTATCGAGCCAACAAGAGGGTCAGGGCTTCGGCCAAATAGAATCGTGTGAAGTTCCAAGTGCAAGGTTGCCCTACGACGACGACTGAGTCGGACGTAAGAATCAGCAATTCCTTCGAGCCTCTGAAGTGGGTTCAGAAAAATGCCATGACCGCCAGAATCAAGAAGACAGCGGTCCGAACAGTGCTACAAAGAGACGTGTCCCGGCCCCAACAGAAAAGGTATGACACTGTCTCTTCAAGGGTCTATCAGGCGCTCTGTGCCGCACGAAAGCAGCGGGGAAAATCCAGAAAAGAAGTGCCAGCACCATTCAAGAAGCTGGTTAGGCCAGCCGCCTTCAATCGACTACCAGCTACCGAAGCAAGGGGGTCAAGACAGCGATCTGTGAAATCAGCCGCCAATGATCGAAAGACGGCCGGATATATCATCCATACAGTCTATATGGAGGGCGGGCGCCCCAGTGACAACCTTCGCAGCAAAAGCAAGGATGGGGCCACCACATCCCAAGCCCAATCTAGCCTGAATGTGGTTGCCGCTGCCCAAGAACAGCTGCCCCCGCTGGATGAAGAAAACCCTCTCGATGAGGATGATAGGCAGAAAGACCCCTCGGTCCATGCAGAGTCAAGCTCGGACAGTGAGGAAGAGCCGACTTTCCGCCCCAGGACTGCGGAGCAAGAGCTGCTTCAAGAGCTTCGAAAACAGCTCAGGAGCAAAGATAAAGAGATGGCCAAGCTCTATTCGAAGATTTACGACTTAACGAACGTGGTGATGCAGCTTACGGCTCAAATTGCTCGAGCGCCTCCCAATCAAGCACAAGACGGTACTAATCAGCCGGGTGATGACAATCCGAGGCAGCCAATGCATGTTCCTTTAGGACCAAGACTGGTTGAGCCGCATGAAAGCTGGCCACACTCCGCTTCTGGGGACGCCTTGGCCCCAGATAGCGCTATCCCGCTAACACAGGATCGGATAATGGATTTGGTCACCAGCAAGGTTAAAACATTGGTGGCCGAAGCTGAAGCTCAGAAAGAAATCGGCAGTAGTGGGCGGCCATATCCCGCGCAGTACGATCTGATTGAGTTCCCAAGCGGCTACGTCATTCCTAAGTTCGGAAGATTTGATGGAACGGGGAATGCAAATTAGCACGTCGCCCACTTCAAAGCATCGTGCGGAAATACAGGGGGCAATGACGCGCTCCTTCTTCATCAGTTTGTCAACAGCTTGACCGGCGTCGCCTTCGACTGGTATGCGAGTATATAGGACGGGTCCGTCATTACCTTTGCCCAAATGGTGTCCCTGTTTCGGCAAAGGTTCATGAGTGTCAGTGATAAAATCTCCATTGCCGACCTTGTGAGGACCAAGCCGGGGAAGAATGAAAGCAACACCGACTTTATCGCTCGATGGCGTAATCTCACAGTCAAGTGCGAACCGCTGCTGGAGCAGGACCAGTCCGTCAGCCTTCTCATTGGGAACCTTAGCAATTGGATGGTCCCATTCTTGTGTATGGCGGGCCTCAAGACATTTCAGGAGCTAACCAAGAAATTCCAAATGCTGGAACGCTCGAAGCAGGAGTCTCCGCCGGATTCTCAGAGAGACAAAACTTGGAAAAGCAAGCGGGACGACAACCGTAGAAGCGGGAGTTCCAGCAGTACCAATGTCTTCAATGCGTCCGACAATGAAGAAAAGCGAAGGGCGGCCGAATCCAAAACTAACCGGTCTCGAAAGCCATTGCTGGGAGGAGATGGGCCCTCCCTAGAGGAGAAAAAGAACAAGGTTTACTCTTTCAGAAGGGACAAGGTCCGCAAGATATTTAAAGATGCCTTGAACAATGGCCTACAGTTGCCGGAGTCGAAAAGACCCCAAGAAGCAAAAATGACCGACAATCCTCTGTATTGCCCGTACCACCGAGTAGTGAGCCATGCGATCGAGGATTGCTATATCTTCAAAGACTGGGTTGAGAAGCAGTACAAGGCTGGAGAGATAGAGCTATCCAAAAGTGTGTTGGTGAACAATCAAGTTGCAACCACCAACTTTATACAGACAGAAGTTGAAGCCTTCTGGGAGCAGACAGCCGAACCCGCTGCCCTGAGGGATGAAACGGACTCATCGCGGTCTCCGTGGAGTACGCACATATCTAACAAGACGAAGAAGATGATAAAGCTACTTCGGAAAGAGCCCAGGACAGAATGGGAAGGGCAGAAGAAGCCTACCAGTCCAACTGCCAATGCGGCTCCATCACGCTCAACATCCAAGAATCTCAAGAAGAAGAAAAGTGCATCTCGGCGCGAAAAGGAGTCTGCAGGGAGATCGGCCATTCAAAAATATATCGATTCCCTCGAAGAATATGAACAGAAGGAAAGAACTTTGGTTCAATTAAAAGAGTTCCTCCCTGTACAAGCGGCTGAAATTCTGGAGGAGTTAGAAGAAGACTCCAATGAAGAGATCCCAGTAGTGAACTGCTACGCCATCCATCTTAGTAGCGACTCTGAGGATGAGCTCTGTTTTCCTGAAGAGGACGAGGAGCTCGCCACAAAGGCCAACCAAATTCAGCTCAGAAGCGGCAGGGCTCTACCGCCAAATCAGGGCAATGCCCCAAAAGGAAAGGGAAAACAGGTGGCTAATGATGAAGATGGCGGAGAACCGGCTGATGAAAACTCGAGTCCTTCCCCAGTAGACTATAATGACTTGGCTCACCTTCGAAGGCTTCCGTCTCTCCTGAGCATCTACGATGCCTTGGTCCTATCTAAGGAGCTTAGAGATGTTCTTATTCACGCTCTGCAAAACCCCGAGCGGTATCAGGCTCACTTTGCGGAAATTAATATGAAAGAAGCTCGGCACGCTTTGCATGCCGCCGCAGTCACATTTAAGGATGAAGACTTGCTCCTGGGAACAGCTGAGCACAATCGGCCGCTTTACGTGACCGGGTACAGCGACGGAGATCGAATTAATCGCATATTGATTGATCCGGGGTCCTCAGTGAACATCATGAACTTGCGAACTCTGAAGAGTTTTTCAATGGACGTCCGACACCTGTCAAGGGAAAGGATTGTCATTCAAGGCTTCAACCAAAATTGCCAGCAAGTTCTGGGGTCTATAGCTTTGCCAATCAAATTCGGGGATCTGCAAACTGAAGCTAAGATATACGTGATCGACGCAGACACGTCTTATAAGATCCTCTTGGGGCGGCCGTGGCTCCACGATTACGGCATCATTCCGTCAACTCTCCATCAATGCATGAAGTATACTAAAAATGGCAAAGAAAGACGCATTGACGGAGACATCCAGCCGTTCGGTGTGCATGAAGTCCGCTATGAAGATTCTCGGTACTTTATGAACCACCAAAATGCTAAGCCACAACTGACTGAGGATAGACCGGCCCCAAGACCCAAAAGCAAATCTGCGCCGGCTGTCACTTTCAAAAGCAAAAATGCCCAAGTGCGCCCGCATTTCGGCAGCGACACTGATGAGTCCGACGCTGGAAGCCCGTCCTTCCATAAAACTCGCCCTCGTTTCGGCAGCGATACGGACGAATCTGTTACTGAAGGCCCATCTAGCAGCAAAGTCCGCCCTCATCTCGGCAGTGACATTGAAGAGTCAAAAGAAGAGGACCTACCGTGCAACAGCTGTGCAGATTGGACCCCCATGCAGCAAGCGAAACTACGAGAGACCTTCGAAGTCGCAGAAGGGTCCCTGGTCATCACAAGGGTGCCGGAACGGATGTGTAAAGAGCTCGATGCATTGTCAGTCTCTACCGTGGACCAGCTGAAAACTTTCTACGTACCTGGGAGGAAAAATGGACAGAAGGGCGTCCTGTTTTACAGGTCAAACCCCGGTGTGCACCCGGACGATCTTTCTGTCGCGTGCCTTCCCTATGAGAGAGGCATAAGAGCTGTCCTCAATCCCAGATACTATGCGCCCGAGATGCGGGAATACTTTAAGAAGTGCGGATGCCAGTCATATCAAACGGAGTCCGAAGCAAAGTTTTACGAAGGGCTATGGTATCCGCCCCAGGTCCGAGCACTCATCGATGGACGAATTCCAGAAAGACGGGGCATAGGCTACATTCAACCTGATTCCAAAGCGTGCTACATGATCCATGTTGGTGAGGCCAGCGAAAGATCAAATGATGATGACGAGATAGCCGAGCCAGAAGAAGCTCCTCAAGAGCTCGAAGATGGCGGACAAGCAACCTTTGACGAGCTAACCGAGATTGACTTAGGAACGCCCGATAATCCAAGGCCGATCTACATCAGCTCGCTCTTGTCAGAGGAAATGAAAGCGCAGATAATTGCCCTGCTGCATGAGTTCGTCGACTGCTTCACGTGGACATACAAAGAAATGCCTGGCCTTTCTCCTGAAGTGGTCGTACATAAGTTGGCTATATCTCCTGATGCTAAGCCAGTCAAACAAGCTCCTCGAAAAATGAGAAGGGAACTAGAAGAAAAGGTCATCGAGGAAACTAAGAAGCTCATCGATGCCGGCTTCATCAGGGAAGAGAAATATGCGGACTGGATCGCATGCATAGTCCCAGTGAAGAAGAAAAATGGGCAGATCCGAGTTTGTGTCGATTTCAGGGACCTCAACAAGGCATGTCCTAAAGACGACTTCCCGCTACCGGTCATGGAAATGATGGTCGATGACACCTCAAATTACGAGCTGTTCACCTTTATGGATGGCTCGTCTGGATACAATCAGATCAAGATGTCGCCTGAGGATGAGAAGCACACAGCATTTCGAACCCCGATCGGAATATATTGCAACAAGGTGATGCCGTTCGGATTGAAGAATGCAGGTGCTACATATCAAAGGGCAATGACCAATATCTTCGATGACCTAATTCATAAAGTCGTCAAATGTTATGTTGATGATCTGGTCGTTAAGACTAAAACCAAGACCGATCATATCCAGGATCTTAGGACCGTTCTCACCAGACTGAGGGAATTTAACCTGAAGATGAATCCTCTGAAATGCGCTTTTGGCATGTCATCGGGAAAATTCCTGGGCTTCATAGTCCGACATCGAGGGATCGAAGTTGACCCATCAAAGATAAAGGCCATCATGGACATGCCCCCTCCGAAGAGTCTGACGCAGCTAAGATCTTTTCAAGGCAAGCTTGCTTATATACGGAGGTTTATCTCAAATTTATCGGAGAGATGTAGGCCCTTCTCAAAGCTCATGAAGAAAGGAGCTCCTTTTATCTGGGATGCCGAATGTCAAGCAGCGTTCGAAAGCATCAAACAATACTTGTTGCACCCTCCAGTGCTGGCCGCTCCTATTCCAAATAAACCACGGATTCTCTACACTGCCGCGCTAGATGAGTCACTCGGTGCGCTCCTTGCCCAGAATAACGAGGAGGGAAAGGAAAATGCCCTCTACTACCTCAGTCGAACTCTAGTCGGGGCGGAACACAACTATTCCCCAATCGAAAAGCAATGCCTGGCTCTGATATTTGCCGTGAAGAAGCTGAGGCACTATCTGCTGGCTCATCGGGTTATGCTGATCTCCAAGGTCGACCCGCTCAAACACTTGATGACCAAAGCAAGCCTAGCCGGCAGAATGGCAAGATGGGCTGTCATGCTACTTGAGTTTGACATAGTTTATACTCCTCAGAAAGCAGTAAAAGGGCAAGCTCTTGCAGACTTTCTCGCTGCTCATCCCATACCAGAAGGGTCGCCGCTAAATTGTGAATTACCCGACGAACAAGTGCTGCACCTCGAGGAAGATGGGCCATGTTGGGAGCTCTACTTCGATGGAGCCTCATCAATAAGGACCTCCAGTAAATCAAGCGTCCCGGAGATAAAGGCAGGGATAGGATTGGTGTTCATCACGCCATCAATGGGAACCCTACGGCGCTCTTTTGCTCTCACCGAGCCTCGCACAAACAATGAGGCCGAGTATGAAGCTCTGATAGCTGGTTTGGAGCTCGCCATAGAAATGGAAATCCTTCGGCTACGGGTTTACGGTGACTCCCAGCTTGTCGTCAACCAAGTAAGCGGCAACTATAAGATATACAAACCTGAGTTAGCTCGGTACAGAAGCCGGGTGGTGGAACTCATGAAACGGTTCACTCACATTGAATTAACAAGAGTCCCTAGAGCATTGAACGGAAAAGCCGATATACTCGCTCGCCTAGCCAAGGAGCTGGCTGATCCTGACATGGACGAAATTCTGATCACAGTCAGGAGCCGACAAATTCTACCCCCAGTATCTCTACGAAAAGAGGAAAGCGCGGAACAGGAGAGCAGTCCTGCCGAAGAAGCTTCGATCATCCAAGACGAGCCCGATTGGAGAGAACCCTTCATAGAGTACCTCCGATGCGACAAGCTGCCCGAAGAAAAATCTGCGAGGATTCAGCTGAAGAAAAGAGCTCTCCGATACGTGTTTGTAAATGATACGTTATACCGCAGGTCATATGACCAACTCTGGCTCAGGTGTTTGTCATTGGCCGAAGCCCAAAAGGTCATGAAAGATGTTCACTCGGGCGTTTGCGGTGCTCACCAATCTGGCCCCAAAATGCGGCTTCAGATCAAACGGCTTGGATATTACTGGCCCACCATGATAAGGGATTGCGAAGAGCATGGAAAGAAATGCCATCTTTGCCAAATCCATGGTGATTTCATTCACAAGCATCCCAATCCGTTGCATCCTACGGTGGCGTCGTGGCCCTTCGAAGTTTGGGGCACCGACATTGTTGGCCCAATTGATCCTCCGTCATCCAAAGGCCACCGGTTCATACTGGCCGCGACAGACTACTTCTCCAGATGGGCTGAAGTTGTCCCGCTAAAAGAAGTCAAGACAAAAGATATTCTGACATTCTTCCAGCATAATATTCTATACCGCTTCGGTACACCAAGAAGAATCATTTCTGACAACGGGCCTTCTTTCAAGAGCTTCAATGTCTCAAGGTTCGCTACTCAGCACAAGATAGACTAGAGATATTTTTCCATCTATAACCCAAGAGCCAATGGGCTCGCCGAAGCCTTCAATAAGACTCTATGCAAGCTCCTGAGGAAAAATGCTTCAGCCAACAAGAGGGACTGGAATCTCAAGCTTCACGAGGCGCTGTGGGCATATCGTACCACGCACTGTACTCCAACTCAGTCCACTCCATACTCATTGCTCTTCGGAGTGGAGGCGGTCCTCCCCCTCGAAGTCGAAGTTCCAAGCTTAAGAATGGCCGTTCAACATGAGTTGACGGAGGAGGAAAACGTGCTCCTTCGACTTGAGGAACTCGATGCCCTCGAAGAAAAGAGGCTCGCGGTGCAGCAAAGTCTGGAGCTATATCGAGCCCAAATGTCACGGGCCTATGACAAGATAACCCGTCTCCGCGCTTTCAAGAAAGGTGAATTGGTGTTGGTCCTCAAAAGACCGATCATCCCCAATCGACATGCCAAGGGAAAATTCGAGCCAAACTAGGAAGGACCATACGTCATCGAGAAAGTGTTTGACGGAGGATCCTACCAACTAATAAGCGCCGAGGGAGAAAGGCCCATGCCACCCATCAATGGCCGATATCTCAAGAAATACTACACGTGAATGCTCCAAGTCGCAGGCGAATTGAGCACATCAGCCCTACGGTCTGGATCATACATCCTGCAAAACCGTATACAATCCACGGGCGTAAATGACCCCTATCTCTCCCAAATCCTGCCGGTGAGACTACTTTTAAAGTCCCACCAGCGGCAAAAAAAAGAGAAAAAGAAAAAAAAGAAAAATAAAAAGAAAAATAAAAAGGTATGTCCACAAGCAAAACGGGTACGGATGAAAACCCGAAAGGGCTCCGTGAGTAAAAACAGCAGGACTACCAGCGAGTTTGTGAAAACCCAAAAGGGCGCAAACTCGTGAAAAGAGATGAATACCCTCGCAAAGTCCTCTCGACCTTGTGAGGAGAAAACCCCTGCGTGAGATCCTTACGACTCACAAAGGAGCAACACACTTAGGAATCCTCATGATTCTTAAGGAGAACATACACCTGCGAGATCCTCTCGACTCGTAGGGAGAAAATGCTTTTATGAGACCCTCACGGCTCATAAAATTGTAAAGCCTTAGGTGATAGGGACCCAAACCTGTCTCCTAAGCCATCCTTCCCCAACGGGCAACGGCAAAATGATGAGTTGCTCCTGACATTTCGCTTCAGTATTAGCGGTGCTGATGCCAACCAAAAACCCAAATCCCAAGTCCTTCCAAGGCAAATGATGAGTTGCTCCTGGCATTATTCCAGTGCAGCAATGCTGATGCCAAACAAGATCCAAATTCCAAGTCCCCAAACGGCGAATGATGAGTCGCTCCTGGTACCATATTCCAGTGTAGCGATGCAGACGCCAACCAAAATCCAATTTCTCAAAATTCGCCAACCCTACGGCCAGTCCCCAAGTTGACTGTCGTATACAATCCACGGGCTCAAATAATTCTCGTCATATCCATGCCCCACCACAATCACCAGTTACGCAGCTGGTCTCCGCCTTTGGAATGATGCCCCATTGAGAAGACCCACTCATGTATCATCACGATACATGAGGAGAAAAAACCTTTGTGGGATCCTTACGACTCATAAAGGAAGAACACACTTAGGAGTCCTCACGACTCCTAAGGAGAAAATACACCTGCGGGATCCTTACGACTCGTAGGGAGAAAATGCTTTTATAGGACCCTCACGGCCCATAAAATTGAAAAGCCTTAGGCGATAGGGACCTAAACCTATCTCCTAAGCCATCGCTCCCCCAACAGGAATAGGCAAATGATGAATTGCTCCTGGCACGTGTGCTTCAGTGTTAGCAACGCTGATGCCTGTCCTAACCCCAAAATCCCAAACTCCAATCCAATAGACCCCTAAGTCGTTAAACTGGGAACAGATGACCCCTAAGTCGTTAAACTGGGAACGAGGGAAATCTCCTCATGGCAAATGATGATTCGCTCCTGGTACCATATTCCAGTGCAGTGATGCTGATGCCAAACCAAAACCAATCCCCAAATCCTCTCATAGCAAATGATGATTCGCTCCTGGTACCATATTCCAGTATGGCGATGCTGATGTCAATCCAAATCACAATCAACAACTCAACTTTAACTCCGACACCGCAGAAAGCGGAGCAAGTCAGAATCCAATCTCAACACCGCAAGAAGCGGAGCAAGTCAAGTTCACCCCTGACACTGCAAGAAGTAGAGAAAGTCAAATCAAGCATTGACCGTCCATGTCGTAAAAAGGGCAGCGCAGGATTCCTACAAAGCAGGAACCAGATCACTCCGGAATAGGGAAAAGTCTACCACGAACACTCCGTCTCGGAGACGCGTCGAGCACCGACCGTCCAAGTCGCAAAAAGGGCAGCATCGACCGTCCACGTCGCTAAAATGGAAGCATCGACCGTCCACGTCGCTAAAATGCCAGCATCGACCGTCCACGTCGCTAAAATGGCAGCACCGACCGTCCACGTCGCAAAAAGGGCAGCACCGACCGTCCACGTCGCAAAAAGGGCAGCACCGACCGTCCACGTCGCTAAAATGGCAGCATCGACCGTCCACGTCGCAAAAAGGGCAGCACCGACCGTCCACGTCGCTAAAAGGGCAGCATCGACCGTCCACGTCGCAAAAAGGGCAGCACTGACCGTCCACGTCGCTAAAATGGCAGCACCGACCGTCCACGTCGCAAAAATGGCAGCACCGACCGTCCACGTCGCAAAAAGGGCAGCATCGACCGTCCAAGTCGCAAAAAGGGCGGCGCAGGATTTCTACAAAGCGGGAACCAGATCGCACCGAGCCAGGGAAACTTCTATCACGGACATTCCGTCTCGGAGACATGTCAAGCAATGACCATCCATGTCATAAAAAGGGCAGTGCCAGCTTCGCAAAAAGCGGGAACCAAATCAGGTCGCCTCCAAGTAAAAGAAGATCCATCAATTTCATGCACACGACCCACATATGTGGTGTGCATTTATTGATGGGGGGCAATTTGTTGGGGTAAAAATTTACACCCCGGTTGACCAAGTCAAAATCCAAGTCAACCCCAAGCCAAGTGGGCCCAAGCCCAGACCCAGTGGGCCCATGCCCGGGTCGAGCCCGAACATGAAGCGGCCGGCCTCCCCCCACGCCAAGATAAAATTTTTGTAATAAACAATTTTGTCGTATTTCTTTTATTTCATTTTTATGGATAAATGTAAGAAAAATAGGCATAAAGCCAAATTTTTGTAAAGCCTGTGGCTTATGTGCAAAAAGAAATGACACATGAGTCATGGGATAGGCAAAATGCCATTTTGTGAAGCCCAAGCGGCTATGTGTAAAGTGTATAGCCTATAAAGGCAAAGACAATGAAATATCTCAACAACACTTTTATCTCTCCCCAAAAAGAATCCAGATCTGCCTCTTTCTCCTTTCTCAAGGTTCTAAAACCTTCTTTTTTCTTTTGAATTAAATCAAGAGTTTAACTCTTCATTTTCTCAAAATAAATAGATTTCCACCACAAAACCTACGAAGGGGAGCTAGGATCTCCAATCAGATCTCGAAAAGGGGGGGCTTTTAAAGCTCATCCCCTTTTCTCCACGATCCCGCCGGTCAAGAGCAAGAAGAAGGAGACCCATCTCCAAAAATCTAACTTTGGACAAACCCAAGGCTTAAAAGAAGAGCAATAAATCCCCAGGAGTTTAACTCCTTTCTAAATATGCTGGAGTTTAACTCCATAAATTAATTTCTGTTGAAGTTTAACTCCATAAATTTATTTCTGTTAGGAGTTCAACTCCAAAAATCCCCTTGGGAGTTCAACTCCCCAGCCTAGGGGCTAGGCCTCCCTTTCCGTGGGTTTTTCCCGCGGTCATGTGTGCCCACGTGACCCCGGGGCGCCAAGGCGCCCATCGGTCACGTGTGCGCACGTGACCCCCGGGGCGCCAAGGCGCCTATCGGTCACGTGTGCCCACGTGACCCCGGGGGGCGCCAAGGCGCCCATCGGTCACGTGTGCGCACGTGACCCCGGGGCGTCAAGGCCCCCTTCGGTCACGTGTGCCCACGTGACCCTGGGGGTGCCAAAGTGCCCATCGGTCACGTGCGCGCACGTGACCCTGGGCATTAAAGCGCCCACCTGCCATGCGAGTCCTTTAGACGCCATTTTGTTTTCTTCCCCTCTCGTTTTACGTGCACTCCCCAACAAAATCCCTTCTGGAGTTTAAACCTTTTTTTTAAAAAAATTCTTTGGAGTTTAACTCCACAATAAAGTTCTGCTTTGGGAGTTTAACTCCGCATAAAATTCTTTTAGGAGTTTAACTCCATCTAAAATTCTTTGGAGTTTAACTCCACAACAAAATTCCTTTTGAAATTAAACTCCACTTTTTAAAAAAAGAGGGGGAAAGAAAACACACACAGACTCTACGACACTGTCTTCCGTTAGAAAAAAATTTTAAAGGGGCGTTGCCCCGCACCCCGCAAGGGGGCTGCTAGCCCCCTTGACCCCCAGCCCGCTATCCGGGTAGCGGGACCCCCGTAAAAACTCTGCGAGGCCCCCTATATTTCCAAAACCCCTTCAAAACACGATACTGCACATTGAGTTCGCATGACCAGTTTATCCCGTTAATCGAAGGTTCTCCGGCTCCAAATGCGAGGGGTATTAACGGCAGCTTAGTTCGCGGCTGCTGGAGATTCGGATTCCCACAGTCAATAAACCCCAGCCTACCCTAGACAGGGGGAATCTGTGGTACGCCCGACAAGCGTGCGCGTATTCCCATCTCAATGGGGTGACCAAAAACACCCTACAGATATATGTCCAAGCATCCACAATTTCATACAATAATGGCCTCTAGGGCATATATATTCCTAACACTGGCCTGATCATCTGCGGCCCGAATGAGACGGAAATGGAGTATTCCTTCAGGCTTGGTTTTAAGGCATCAAACAACGCAGCGGAGTACGAGGCCTTATTGGCAGGACTATGAATCACCTCCGGAGTGGGGCCGAAGACCATCCGGATACGCAGCGGCTCTGCGCTAGTCGTCGGCCAAATAACCAGTCGTTTCGAAGGCCGGGAACCTCTCATGATAAAACACCTAGCAGAGATAAGAAGGCTTCGAAAAAAATTTGACGAAGTCCAAGTAGAGCAGATTCCCAGAAATTTGAACACTGAGACTGATGCACTGAGCAAACTCATATCTTCCTATTCGGCCAATCACAAGAGAAATATTTGTTGGGGGTCAAAATTTGCACCCCGGTTAACCGAGTCAAAGTCAAGGTCAACCCCAGGCCAGGTGGGCCCAAGCCCAGGTCAGGCGGGTCCATGCCCAAGTCGAGCCCGCAGCTAGCCTCCTCCATGCCAAAATATAGATCATGTGATAAATAATTTTTATGTAATTTTTTATGCATGAATGTAAACAAAATGGGCATAAAGCCAAATTTTTTGTAAGCCCATGGCTTATGTGCAAAAAGAAATGGCACATGAGCCATGGGATGGGCAAATACCATTTTATAAAGCCCAAGGGGCTATATGTAAATATGTAAGCCTATATAAGGCAACATGATGAAAATATCTAATATACAATTTTCATTCCCCAAAAAAATAGGGTTCTTTGTACCTCCTGCTCCTTCTCCAAGGTTCTAAACCTTCTCATTTCTTTTGAATTAAATTAAGAGTTTTACTCTTTCTTTTCCAAAACTAAATAGTTTCTCACCACAAAACCCACAAAGGGGAACTCAGATCTGCCATCAAATCTCAGAAAGGAGAGATTTTTAGATCTCACATCTCTTGATCTTCAAGATCCGGCCAACAAAGGAAGAAGAAGGAGACCCATCTCCAGAAACCCCACTTTGGGGAAGAACTAGGGCTCAAGGGGAGAAGCCCTTCATCAGTTTCAAAACATCTTAGAAGTTTAACTCCTCATATATATATATATATATATATAGAGAGAGAGAGAGAGAGAGAATAATAAGTGCTCCTTTCTGGGAGTACAACTCTCATTGCAGGGACCAAGTCCCTTTTGCTGCTCGAGCGCCCATATGCTAACACGTGGTGCGTTAGCGCTCAAAGCGCTAGCGCTCTAGCGCCCGAGCGCCCACGTGTTGACACGTGGCGTGCTAGCGCTCTTGCGCTTAGATCTCTAGCGCCCGAGTGTCCACGTGCTGACACGTGGCGCGCTAGTGTTCAGTGCGCTAGCGTTCTTGCGCTCAGAGCGCTCGCGCCCAAAGCGCCAGCGCCCGAGCGCTCACGTGCTGACACGTGGCGCGCTAGCGCTCAGTGCGCTAGCGCTCGAGCGCCTACGTGCTGACACGTGGCACGCTAGCGCTCAGTACGCTAGAGCTCTTGCGTTCAGAGCGCTAGCGCCCAAAGCGCTAGCGCCCGAGCGCCTACGTGCTGACACGTGGTGTGCTAGCGCTCTTGCGCTCAAAGCGCTGGCGCTGGCCCCACGCATCCTTTGGATGTCTTTTCCCCCTTTTTTATATATATACATATGTATACATATGTACACACACACATACTCCACGACACTGTTCCTGTTAGAAAAAAAATTTCTAACGGGGCGCTGCCCCGCACCCCGCAAGGGGGCTGCTAGCCCCTTGACCCCCAGCACGCTATCCGGGTAGCGGGACCCCCGTAAAAACTCTGCGGGGCCCCCGATATATCTAAAACCCCTTCAAAACACAATACTGCACATTGAGTTCGCATGACCGGTTTAGCCCGTCAATCGGAGGTTCTCTCGCTCTAAAGGCGAGGGGTAATTAACGGCAGCTTAGTCTGCGGCTGCCGGAGATTCGGATCCCCACAATCATTAAACCCCAGCCTACCCTAGGTAGGGCGAATCTATAATGCGCCTGATGAGCGCGCGCGTATTCCCATCTCAATGGGGTGACGAAAAACACCCTACAGATTCTGGCACGCCCGGTGGGACCAATCTCTCCTCCCATATTTCGGGTTAAACGTTCATGCGAACTCAATAAATATACATATCTATACTTATACTAAAATAATGCTCTTTCATGCAGGTATTCAAGCAATCACTTTTCAACAATGTCTCCAAGGACAATCTCAGCTCTCAGCACGGCTCCCATCTCTTATACGATGAAGATGGACTCCTGGACGGTCCTCCCGGCTAGTCTCGGGCGACAATGGGAGGAGCCGCCGCTACCATTTGTCTCTATTATGTTCGGGTATGCTAACGCCGTACCAGCTCCTCAAGCTCCGGTAGCAGACAAACCGGTCTCAAAAGGGAAAAGGCCGAATGTCATGGTTGCAAAGGCACCTCTGCCCAAGCACAAATCCGTTTCCAAACGACCCTCCATCACTCCAGCTGGGAGCAAGGCCATCAATGTCAACGAAGCAACGGGGCATCTCGGGCAAGCTCCAGCGGTACCCCGACAACTGCTCGATCGGGTGTCTTCTCTAAGCTCCCCGCTAATAAACTCACAATGGCTTCCCAGATAACGGATGCCCGCCAAGACTTCAAAATTGAGAAGCTGAGGCAGAAGCGGATCAGATATAGAGCCAACAAAAAGGCTAGGGCTCTGGCCATGTTAAAATTTATGAATTTCCAAAGCCCGGACCGCTCTGCGAAACCAGCTGCCAGCGATGAAAGAATGGCTGAATGTGTTATCCACACTATCTACATGGCCGGGCATGAAGAAATGAACACTCCTCTTCTTCACAGCCATGGTGATGATAGGGTTGACTCTACCCAGCATCGGCTCGATCTAAATGATGAAGAGCCTGCTCAGGCTGATAAGCCAGAGGAGCCCGTGGTTCTTGCGGAATTGTGCTCAGGCAATAAAGATGACCCGGTTGTCATAACCGGAACTACAGAACAAGCATTATTTCGATGGCTTCAGAGGCAGCTTCAGGACAGGGATGAGAAGTTAGCCAGGGTACAGTCCAAGGTCGACGAATTGGCAAATGTCGCGGCAGATCTCGCGACCCAAGTCGTCCGATTGCAATTACAGCAGAATCAAGTTTTGGTTCATGAGCCAGGGATTGATACCCGGAGGCAGCCAACTGACACCCCCTTCAACCTAAGAGCGGAGCACCTTCACGAAAAACGGCCGCGATCAGCCTCCAGTCCCTCCGATGCGTACACCGAAGGGGAATCTCCTCTGAAAGAGAAGCTGGAAAAAGTCTATTCCTTCAAAAGGGACAAAGTCCACAAGATATTCAGGGACGCCCTAAGAAATGGTCTACAACTGCCAGAATCAAAGAGGCCACAAGAAGCGAATATGACCGACGACCTAAAATATTGCCTCTATCACAGAGTGATAGGTCATGCCATTGAGGACTGCTTCGTCTTCAAAGATTGGGTCGAAAGGCAATACAAGACGGGAGAGATAGAACTATCTAAAGGCGTGTTAGCAAACAGTCAAGCTACGACCGCCGATTCCATACAAATGGAGACCGAAGCCTTTCGGGAACCTAATCCTCTCAGACATGTGCCACTATCTGAAAAGGGCGAACCAAAACTGATTGGGCTCAAGAACCAGCGTCAGTAAGGGCACCTACTCTAATGGAAAGAAAGAAGAAGGTGTACTCCTTCAGGAGGGAGGATGTCCGCAATATATTCGAGAAAGCCTTGAACAACGGCCTGCAATTGCCTATTCCGAAAAGGCCACATGAAATGAATATGACCGGCAATCCCGTATACTGCCCATACCATAGAGTGCTGAGTCATACCATTGAAGACTGCTGTGTTTTCAAAGATTGGGCAGAGGACCAATATAAGCTTGGAAGAACCTCACAATCCTCGGATGTATCGGCAAGCCACAGAGTTAGGTCATCAACACAGCTCCGCCAAGATCAAAGTTCAAGGAGCTGGGATAAGAAAAGATGACCTCTAAGTCGTTAAACTAGAAACAGATGACCTCTAAGTCTTTAAACTGGAAACAGATGACCTCTAAGTCTTTAAACTGGAAACAGATGACCACAAAGTCGTTAAACTGGAAACAGATGACCTCTACTTCGTTAAACTGGAAGCAGTTGACCACTAAGTCGTTAAACTGGAAGCAGCTGACCACCATGTCATTAAACTGGGAACAGTCGGCCTCTAAGTCATTAAACTGGGAATGTAAAAAATATATATATGTAAATAAACAAAAAAATGTGTAAATAAAAGAGAAATAAAGAAAAGCCGAAATGATAGGGCAACTCGCAATAAAAATCAGCGAGTAAAATAAAGATGAAAATAAAGCCGAAATGATTGGGCAACCGCGAATAAAAGCCGAAATGATAGAGCAATCGCGGTAAAAAAAACAACAACAAAAATAAAAACAAAACAAAAAACAACGGCGAATGATGAGTCGCTCCTGGTACCATATTCCAGTGCAGCGATGCAGACGCCAACTGTTCCACTCCGAATGGCGGCGCACAGGACCGCGATTTCCTGACGCTGAGATTCGGGGCAGATGCTATTTGGTTTTATCCGTCCACCTCTCCGAAGATGCCAAGTTGATTTATGGCACCGTGTATCGGAGGTTTAGACGGATGCGGCCGATGTAGCAAACTTTGTCAGATTCCCCCTCGCTTGAGGGGTTTTTTATTGTGGGGACGCTCTTCCCTGCAGGCGCAAGCCCCTGCAGTTAATTACGCTACCGCATCGCGGTAACAACTTTCTCCTTCTCCAGAATTTCACTTTGTGTCGTGTGTGTTTGTTTTGTTTGTGGTTGCCCGTGGATTGTATACGGAGACTGAATAATGCCGTCGCCCGTAGGACGTGGATTAGTCCAAATCCGTATTTACTTATATTTGGGTTTGGTGCTTTTAGTTTAAGGATATGTTAGTCGTATTGAGACTAAGATCGACTTAAACGTTCGTCAAGGATACGTTAGTCCTGTTTTGGACTAAGATCAATTTGACGTGGTGATTCATTTAATATATGGCCGTCGGGACTCATCACCTCTCTAACGTCATTGAAGGATTACAACGACAAGTATCAGAGGAGTTCAGAGATGTACCCTCGTACCAGAGTTGATTAGGAGTTTTATAATCCATTTGAATGTTTAAGGATACGTTAGCCGTGTTTGGGACTAAGATCGACTTAAACGGGATCATTTAGATCCGGTAAAAGAGCATTTGGAGGCTCTATTGTTCCAGTTTAGGGACGTGACGGTCCATGTTCCAGTTTAAGGACGTGGTGGTCTATCGCCAGTTTAAAGACGTGGTGGTCCATTGCCAGTTTAAGGACGTAGGGGTCCGATATTAGTTTAGGGACGTTTCGGTCCAACATTAGTTTAAGGACGTTTCGGTCCATTGCCAGTTTAGGGACGTGGTGGTCCATCGCCAGTTTAAGGACGTGATGGTCCATATTCCAGTTTAGGGACGTAGGGGTCCGATATTAGTTTAGGGACGTTTCGGTCCAACATTAGTTTAGGGACGTTTCGGTCCAACATTAGTTTTAGGACGTTCCGGTCCACGAGTTTAAGGACCACGCAGTCCATATTGATGTGTGGTCGTTGGGACCCGTCACCTCTCTGACGTCGTTGAAGGATTACAACGACGTGTGTCAGAGGAGTTCGGAGATGTATCCTCGAACCAGATGTAAATTGATTCAAAAGAGAGAGCTATGCTCAGTCAATTTAATTTGAGGACTTACGGCTAAGATCGGGTTAAGTCCAGTTGAGAACATTTTTCTTGATCTTTAGCTTGTTAGGCCTGTGCTAGGACTTTGCCCATATTTAATAATGCACTGCATTCTATTCTGGCCTGCTAGGCTTTTGATTTGGGCTCTGTCCCTTTATTTATGATGCAGAGCATCTATTTTGATTTGGGCTCTGCCCCCCCCCCCTTTTTTTTAAAAATAATGCATTGCATTTTATTAGTCCTATTAGGCCTTCTTTAATTGGGCTTGGCCCCTTTTGTAAGCAATGCAGTGCATTTGTCTGGCGCTTTGTGCCAAGTAATGAGCGCAAGCTCATATGGTGATGACACGCGGCGCGCTCTGGTGAGCGCAAGCGCAACAGCGCAGTGCGCTGCGCTAGTGCGGAGCGCTGTTGCGCTGCTGACACGCGGCGCGCTCTGGTGAGCGCAAGCGCAACAGCGCAGTGCGCTGCGCTAGTGCGTTGAGCTGTTGCGCTGCTGACACGCGGCGCGCTCTGATGAGCGCAAGCGCAACAGCGCAGTGCGCTACGCTAGTGCGTTGCACTGTTGCGCTGCTGACACGTGGCGCTCTCTGGTGAGCGCGCCAACAAAGGAGCACAACAGCGCAATTTTTCAAGTGCAAAGCACTATTTGATTTCTTGATCTAATTTAGATCAAAGAAAAATACGTTTTTCCTTGTTTTTCTTATCTCAGAGAACCAAAGGTTCATGAAAAGTGCAAAGCACTATTTTATTTTATTTTATTTTTATTAAAGATCATTAATCTTGTTTTTAGATCTATGATCTGTTCATAAGAGAACTTTCTCTTTTTCTAAAGGTTTTTACCTTTTTTATTCTTGAGGAGTTTCTCAAAGTTCTCTCTCTCCTTTTTTTTTAGAAAAATGTTGATGTCTTTGAATTGAGGCCTAGGATCCTTTTTATAGTGCCCATAAATTAGTTAAATTTGTTAAAGAGATCCTTCTCTGAGTGATTTGGGGAATTTTCCCCACCGTTGGATCTTTGATCCAAGGGCTTCTGCTTTGCAGAAGAAAATCTTCTTGTTTTAACAAGAACAGAAAAGATTTCTTAGAAATTTAATTCCGTTTGGCGCAGATGCCCCAGCGCGTGACACGTGTCGTGCAGCGCACAGCGCAGCGCAACGGCGCTAGCGCATCTGCGCTGACACGTGTCGCGCAGCGCAGAGCGCAGCGCAACTGCGCTGACACGTGTCGCGCAGCGCAGAGCGCAGCGCAGCGCATCTGCGCTGACACGTGTCGCGCAGCGCAGTGCTTGCGCAGCTGAAGCGTTGCTTCATTTAATTTTGCTTAAAATAGAGCTTTGCTCTGATTGGGTGCACTGCCTTGGGCGATGTGCTGCCGTATCCGCTTTTGACACGTAGCGCATTGCGCGCAGCGCACGGGATTTGAAGCGTTGCTTCAAAATTTTGAATTTTTGAAATTCAAACAGAGCCCTGCTCTAATTGGGGGAAACAAATGCCCCCCCACCGTTGCGCTCACGTGGCGCGCACGTGAGTGCAGCGGTGGCAAGATCCCAGCCTTTGGATCAACTGACAAGTTGAAGGGGCGCAGGCGCCTATAAATAGTACCCTTGGTCCTTAGTAAATGTTTTACCACTTTCAAGAATCTTGAGTTTTCAGAGCCCTGCTCTTGTTTAAGAATTTTAGAGCCTTGCTCTTGCTTTTTCACAAGAACTCCAGAGTTCAGAACTTGAAAACATCTTAGGTATTAATTAAATTAAATTAAAATTGATTAATAGAGCCTTGCTCTCATAGATCTTTGATCTAAAACCCTTTTGGGGTTTCAACAGCAGAGCCTTGCTCTGGAAAGTTCATAGATCTACAGAGATCTTGTTCATTGGTTTTAACTCATGAACAGAGCTTTGCTCATGGATCAAATGTAGATCTTTTCTGATCTGAAAATGTAGAACTCTTAAAAGTTTTCATTGATCTTTAAAATCCCAAATTTTAATCTTTAAGGGTTGAAGTTTTCTTTTTGATGGATTTTCCATTATTAATATAGGGCTAGGCTCTCCTTAAAGAGATTTTATTCCCTTGAGACTAGTGTTTGACAAATGTCACTCTGTGACAGAGCTTTGCTCTAAAAGAGGAGATTTTCTCCTTGTCTCTAGGGATTTCCCACCAATGAGGATATTCTCTTGTAAATCTTTTCATGAATTGACAGTCTCATCTAATGATGGGATTGTCTTATTAAATGATGCACCGTCATTCAGATTTTTGTGGGTCCCTCTTTGGTCCCCTACCCACTGCATCACAGTGTGGAGTAAGATTTTAAAATGCCAAGCGTTAGAACACTAACGGTTATTTTTGTCTTTCTACAGGAAACATGTCTAACGACTTGTCTTTCCCCTTCGTTCGCTCAGAAGGAGGGTTTCCCCATGCGCCAGTGGACCTGGTGGCGTTCACTCTTATTAAAGATCATGACCCCGAGCGTAAAAACCTCCACTTGTGGGGAAGGTGGTACGGCCAGATCATCCAGGGTCGCCGCAGCTTCAGTTTTGCCACGCCGTCTGAGCCCATAACTCCAATCCCCTATGCGGACGAACCCCCGGTGAAGTATGCCATGGAGGTTAAAAATTGGAACTCGGGTGACCT
Source organism: Agapanthus africanus (assembly GCA_030015575.1). Taxonomy (NCBI): domain Eukaryota; kingdom Viridiplantae; phylum Streptophyta; class Magnoliopsida; order Asparagales; family Amaryllidaceae; genus Agapanthus; species Agapanthus africanus. Next base: position 11,076,880 of record CM057348.1, on the reverse strand, counting down.
CCTCCAACCCGCAATTGGTGCTATTCCCGTGCAGCCGCCGCCGGCGATAGATATTTTAGGGAGACGAATCTGTCAGGGTGAAGCACGCCCTTGGGGACAGGCCTACAATATTGGATTGGTGCCGCGACCGCCCTCCGGATACTTGCAGTGGGCCCGATACATCTTGTCGGCGAAAAGGACTCATCTAACGAAGATTGGATTGTATTCGTCCGTCTATGTCTCGCTCTTCGAGTATCCCTCTCCTCCAACGTGGTGGATCAAGGCTTTTATTGAACAATGGAATATCCCCACCCACACTTTCTTGATGCCGGATAGGGAGGTCTCTATTTCTTTGGAGGAGTTTGCCGAACTCTCGGGCTTGCCGATGAGGGGGGAGCATTATGAGGAGTTGCTCCCTCCTGACGAATATGTTTTTCCCACCAAGCCGCTGGTGTTTGACCTGACTCCGGAGAACGCTGTTCAACATCAGTATCCGGGCTTGGTGAAGGTGTTGGAGATCTATGAAGAACTCCATCTGGAATCGGGCGACCGGGGCGTCAGTTTCGCAGATTTTATTGCCCGCTTCATTCGCCCGGAGTTCCTATCAGAGCGGAGTGAGAAGTTCGCCCAGCTCGATGACCCTTTCGGTTTCGGCTTGGACCGCCGACCCGTATCGGAAAATGATCAAAGGGATTTTTATCTCCCCGGCGCTGCCATCGTCCCTTTCTCAAAAATCGCCGTCCCGGGCATGGATGAGGAGACCTTTTTTATTGGGTTCTTGGGCTTGTGGTTATGCAGTTTTGCGCTCCCCATGCACCCGCGTCACATGCGGCCTTCCGTCTTTTACCCAGCGCATCGGATGGTGGCTGGTTTGCAGTTATCGGTAGGAATCGCCGGGCTGGCCTACCTTTATAAAGGACTTAGCGTAGCGGCAGACGCTAGTGAGCCTGGGGTACAGCCCGCTAACTTCCAGACGCACTATTTCACCTCCTGGATGGAGATGCGCGTGCAAGGGGTGTTCGGTGCCTATAAGATTCCTTTGTTCTTTGAGAAATGCAGACTCCCGAGAGTCATGCGGTTGGTCGGCGCTTCAATTGTGGTTGCACCCCCGCGGGAGTCTAGGAGGCTGCTCCTTCGTCCACGTCTTGTCGGAGCGAAGGTTTCCTTTATGGATAAGGTTATAACCATAGGCTCAGAGACTACTAAGTCAGTAGTGCCACTGCGCGATGATTTCAAGGACGGGGCTTCCGTATTGAAGGCTCGGGAAATCCTCCACCTCTACTCCATTCGGCCGGGCTATCTAGTGTTTAGGCAGAATGAGACAGCACTTTTTATGAGGTACAACCCGCACCGGTTTGCTCAGCAATCGAGTTACAACCAAGGGATCCCGATGGAAGCTTTCTTGGAAAAGCCCGTGGTCAGCCAAGAGGGGATGAAGAATGCAATGCACTATTTCACACGGCTTAATACAGGTTCCTATTTCTTCATCAGCGAACCGAGCTGCATCCCCAAAGTCCTCAACGCGTACGTGGCTTGGTATGCGCATGCTATGGGTCCAGTTATCCAAATGGAAAAACGCATGCTGGTTGACCGCAAGGGTGCGCCTCCCGGCGGCGATCGCAAGGCTCCCTTGAAGCCGAGGACCCCGGTTATTTCTCCATTCAAAGGTGTTGGAGTCGGACCTCCGCGCGTGTTGAGCCCTCCTCGCGGATTGCCACTTCGTGATATTGTGGATGCGCCGCCAGCCTCCCGTGCTTCAGTGGAGGCGGTAAATGTGGTACCGCCAAAGTCTGGCGCCGGTGAGGATATCGGGACCCGCCGCCTTAAGGCGTCCGCTAAACGTAAATCAGTCTTGGGTGTATCCAGAGCTGGCGGGCAAAAGAAGAAGAAGCCGCTCCTTTCCCTTGACGCGATTCTTGGCTTAGAGCCTGAGCCCTCTCTTACCAAAGGAATAAGTGAGTATGGCAGCAATAAGGGCTTCGCGGTAGACCCCACAGACACCGACCTGACGGCCGCCATTGCGGCTTCTGAGCGATCAGCGAGGCTTGAAGCATGGTTAAGTAAACTCGCTGAGTCAGGTAATTATTAGCTGCTCTCCTCATCATTTCATCGCATTTTTTTATCATTATTCTTGACTAATACTTTTCCCCATTTTCAACAGGTGTCTCTACCGAAGAAGCCATCGCTGCCTCTTTGAAAACCTTCCAAAAGGAGGAGGAGAAACGCACTTTAGCGGGCGCCGGTATGTCCCACCCCCCCCCCCCTTTTTTTAAGCAAATTTCGTCGTTCTTTTTGATGATCAACCTAACTTTCTTTCCTTGTTTCCTTCTAGGGGTTATACCAGTCGACGAAGATATTCTTCCGGAATCCGTCACTGGAGTTCCGGTCTCGTCGGGGCTGCTGCAAGGGCTTCGACTTAACAAGTCGACAAGGGATGCCTTGAAGAGTTTGGAGGCATCCCTGTATACGGACGAGGATGCCTCAATGCGAGAGGCTCTGGTTAGGTCCGTCTCCACGGCCCAGGAGGAGAGAAAACGGCTGAGGCGCGGGGCGAAGGTGCGCCAGGCTGCTTTGGCTACGGGAGCGGGCCCAAGCACCGTCCCTCGGGCAGATACTCCTTCCGAAGAGGCCCCTGTCGCCTTATCCACTGCTCGCAGACAAGTGGCGCGTGCCATTCGAAGCGCAAATGACAAGTACACTTCAGGTAACATTTCTTTCAGAATTTTTATTATGAAAGTTATAATGTCGACGGTTCTTACATACATTATTTTGCAGGGCCAAGTCCGACCGAGGGTGAGGCGGAGACCGTTGATCTTAGGGGAACAGAGGGGGTGTTACCTGCCGAACTTGAGCCGACGGTGGGCAACGTCGTTGTGGCTTTGGAGCCTGAGGTGGAGGTCGAGGGGCCTGCCGCCGAGAAGGTCATTGATGCCGAACCTGAAGCGGTGGCAGATGATATGATCATTATAACTGAACCGAGGGTGGTGGTGGACGAGGCGCTTGAGGCCGGCGACCTCGTGGTGACAGTGGATGAGCCGATGGAGACGGCGGAGCTCGAAGAAGTTGCGGGTGAGATGGGCACGACTCTTGGGGAAAAGTCAGCCGCTTCCTTCCAAGAATCCAGCAACGCTCTAATCATTGCCCTCCCTGCTTACGATCTCCTGCCGTCTCCTGGTTGCGCTAGCACAACGACGGTCCCCATCGAGTCGGGTGATGAGGCTACGGGTGGTGGCCTCATGTCGAAAGAGGAGGGAATCGCTTCTGTTTCGGCCGGGAGCTCCTCAGGTAAACCTTAGGTTACTGTCTTTCTTATTTTACAATCCTTTCTGACAAGTCCACCTTTCTTGTAACGCAGGTGCAGCCAGCGCCGATGCCCCGCTGCTTGAAAGAGCGCCTTCAACGACTGCCTTGGCGGTGGTCACCTCTCAACCCTCTCTCATACCCTCGAAGATGTTGGAAGGTATGTGCTTACGATTTATTAATCTTGTTTTCTAGACATATAATTCGTGTACTAAAGTCACACTGTTGTGTTTTCAGGAGTGCTTTTTGATCATGTATATCAGATGTTGCTCCCACACTTTTCCTTCCCATCTGAGCTTGCTTCTTCCTCTGGTGGCGTTGGTGAGTATGATTTCCGTTGACATCCTTCCTCTTTTTTTTCTTATTGATGGAATTACCTCTAACCTCTTTTTCTTATCTCAACTGCAGTGCTACAGATTGAAGGAGGGGATAACAGATCGGCTGCGCCACCAGCCCTTCCGGCCTTACCACCTGTCTCAACTGGTACAATGACCATCATATTGGTAACTTTCCTCTCTTTATTTTCTGTACTGTTATCTGATCGCATCCTGTTTCTTTTCAGCTGTCGTTCTGGCTTCGGCGCCCTTCGAGCCTCGCATTACAATGTCGGCAGGTCCTTATCTGAGGAGTTCGTCTTCAAAAGGTGCCGTGAATAGTCAGCGCATGTTGAGTGACTACGTCGAGGAACTCGACGTTGAAACTCCTACATCTGCCGCAGACTTCGCTATGGTGGTTAACCCGATGCTAGCAATACTCGTGAACTTTCATGATGAGGGCATCATTGCATCCTGGGTTAACCATTGTAAGGAGATCGAGGGTCGCCTATATCAGTTGGAGTCACTGTGTCCCGCTCCCGAGACCGTGGCTGCCAGTAATCAAAGGACAACGTGGATTGAGCAGAGCGCTCCTTACTTCCGCCATCTCGAACAAGAAGTCATTTCAAGGCGTAAGGAGCGTGGTGAGACTTCGAGCAAGTCTGCTCAACTGCATGCTCGGGTGGAGGCCAATGCCGCACGGCTGAAGGTTATCTTTGAGGGCCTCCTGCAATGTCTTTCCGAAGGGTTATCATTGAGGCAAAAACTTGACGTTGTCAAGCGAGCTGCACCCAGCCAGGAAGCAGCCCAGAAGGCGGCGGAGGAGCAACTTTCATCCTTCTTGCAGCAGCGGGCCCAGGTGGAGGCGGAGGTGGCCGCGGCTGTCACTCGAGAGGAAGCACTGAAGGAAGTGCGAGAGCAGCTTGTGAACTTACTAAAGACACTTCCTCCTCAGTAGCTATCCATTTTTGTATCGCTTGTACATATAGATAAAAGAATGTATATATATATATTTTTATTCTTTGACATAATGTATCATGTATCCAATCAAGTTTATGAATAAAAGATACACCTTTTTTGTAATGTGTCATTTTTGTCTTTTCTTTCTTTCATTATCAGCATATCACCTTAACGGACATGGTTGACGGATAGTAGGGCACGCATCTTGACTTTCCTAAGAATCAGCGATGGCTTAGGCTGCAGGTTCAGATCTGCTGCCTAAGACTTTTCAACTTTATGAGCCGTGAGGGTCTCATAGAGACTTTTCTCCCTACGGATCGAGAGGATCTCGTAGGTGGGTTTTCTCCTTAGGAATCGTGAGGATTCCTAAGTGTGGTTTTCTCTTATAAGTCGTAAGGATCCTATAAGAGAATTTTTCCCTCTTACGGGTCGAGAGGACCCACAAGCGGTTGTTTCCCTCCTCGTCGAAATTCGACTTTGGAGATTGAGACCCGTGAATAGTATGCAAGAGACCATTTTGGATTGACTTGCAGGGTCCCATTGTTCAGGAAGCAAGTTTTTTTTTTTTAGTCCCTGCTGCCTGAGGCTTCATTTGCAAGTTGAGACGAATCGGGAGTTTCCCGTGGATACAATGGTTTCTCTGTGAGCCGACGCGAATCAGGAGGCTCTCGTCAAGGAGTGTTTGTATCCGTGAGTCGAGGAGTTTGCTAGGGATTATTTGTTTCCCAAGCACCAAGGATTATTTGTTTCCTTGGGGTTTGAAACGAGTCGAGGATTCCCACGGAGGCATTGGTGGCTCTGCGAGTCGACGCGGATCAGGAGGCTCTCGTCAAGGAGTGTTTGTATCCGTGAGTCGAGGAGTTTGGTAGGGATTATTTGTTTCCCAAGCACCAAGGATTATTTGTTTCCTTGGGGTTTGAAACGAGTCGAGGATTCCCACGGAGGCATTGGTGGCTCTGCGAGTCGACGCGGATCAGGAGGCTCTCGTCAAGGAGTGTTTGTATCCGTGAGTCGAGGAGTTTGCTAGGGATTATTTTTTTCCCAAGCGCCAAGGATTATTTGTTTCCTTGGGGTTTGAAACGAGTCGAGGATTCCCACGGAGGCATTGGTGGCTCTGCGAGTCGACGCGGATCAGGAGGCTCTCGTCAAGGAGTGTTTGTATCCGTGAGTCGAGGAGTTTGCTAGGGATTATTTATTTCCCAAGCACCAAGGATTATTTGTTTCCTTGGGGTTTGAAACGAGTCGAGGATTCCCACGGAGGCACTGGTGGCTCTGCGAGTCGACGCGGATCAGGAGGCTCTCGTCAAGGAGTGTTTGTATCCGTGAGTCGAGGAGTTTGCTAGGGATTATTTGTTTCCCAAGCACCAAGGATTATTTGTTTCCTTGGGGTTTGAAACGAGTCGAGGATTCCCACGGAGGCATTGGTGGCTCTGCGAGTCGACGCGGATCAGGAGGCTCTCGTCAAGGAGTGTTTGTATCCGTGAGTCGAGGAGTTTGCTAGGGATTATTTGTTTCCCAAGCGCCAAGGATTATTTGTTTCCTTGGGGTTTGAAACGAGTCGAGGATTCCCACGGAGGCACTGGTGGCTCTGCGAGTCGACGCGGATCAGGAGGCTCTCGTCAAGAAGTGTTTGTATCCGTGAGTCGAGGAGTTTGCTGAAGATACTGGTTTCTTCAGAGTTGGACTAAACTGTCGAGATTTGGCTTCGTCTTCTGGCGGAGCCTGTTGGGAAAAGTATGTTTCCCTCTTTGTTTACGCCCTTGAACTGTATACATGGATCGATGTGATCTTAACTGTAGGGCCAAAGTTTTATCATTTCTTCTTTTTATTTTATTTTATTTCCGCGATGCTCTATCATTTCAGCTTTTATATCGCGAAGGTCGCGACTGCCCAATCATTTCGGCTATTTTTCGCGGTGCCCAATCATTTCGGCTATTTATTTTATTTTCACTCGCTGCTTTTTATTGCGAGTTGTCCAATCATTTCGGCCATTTTGCATGCATACATTTTTACTTGCTGCTTTTTATTGCAAGTTGCCCCGTTATTTCGGCTATTTCATATGCATGTGCGGCCTACTGGCTTTTCGCCGTAAGCCTAAAATTAAATACCGATTTCGGCATCAGCACCGCTACAACTGGGATATTGCCAGGAGCGAATCATCATTTGCCTCTGTCGATGTCGAACAAAGGTGGCTTAGCGACCAGGGTTAAGGTCCTGTCGACTAAGGCTTTTGACTTCATGAGCCGTAAGGGTTTCACAAAGGTATTTCTCCCTACAAGTCGTGAGGATCTTGTAGGTGCATTTTCTCCTTAGGAGTCGTGAGGATTCCTAAGTGTATGTTCCTCGGTAAGTCGTAAGGATCCTACAAGAGGGTTTTCTCCTTGTAAATCGAGAGGACTTACAAGTGTTGTTCATCATGCGAACATATCCTCAGTCTCGGATGAGACTTGATTAAAGAAATGTTTATTCGCGCCCGTGGATTGTATACAAGGGTCAATATTGGACCACTTGTAGGGCAATCTCAGAAGTTGTGGGGGTTGCTTAAGCACAGGTTTAAGTCTCTGTAACTTAAGACTTTCAAATCTTATGAGCCGTGAGGGTCCCATAAGAGAGTTCTCCTTACGAGTCGTGAGGATCTCGCGAGTGTATTTTCTCCCTAGGAATCGTGAGGATCCCTAAGTGTGTTGCTTCCTTGTGAGTCGTAAGGATCTCACGCGGGAGGTTTCTCCTTACAAGGTCGATAGGACCCTATAAGTGTCCTTTAACGAGGTCGCGCCCTTTCAGGTTTTCACAAACACTCGCCGGTAGCCCTGCTGTTTTTACTCACGGAGCCCTTTCGGGTTTTCATCCGTGCCCATTTTGCTTATGGACATATCGTTTTTTTTTTATTCTTTTTATTTTCTTTTTCTCCTTTTTTTTTTATTTTACGAGGTCGCGCCCTTTCGGGTTTTCACGAACACTCGCCGGTAGCCCTGCTGTTTTTACTCACGGAGCCCTTTCGAGTTTTCATCCGTGCCCTTTTTGCTTATGGACATACCGTTTTTATTTATTATATATTTTTTTTTTATTTTTTTATTTTTATTTTTTATTCATCTCGTCAGCCTAAGGATGCTGCGGTATTAGTTTAAAGACGTTTCGGTCTGCTATTAGTTTAAGGACATTTCGGTCCGTTGTTAGTTTAAGGACATTTCGGTCCGGCATTGATAAGGTCGACTACTTTTTATAAAGTTTGAGCTTAAGAAGATAGCGAGCGGACATAGTCGTCGTCATCTATCATTGACCTAGGCTGTGGCTCATTAAGCGTAGTATTTCTTTAGCAAGCGACCGTTTATCGGCCTGAAAGGCCTTTCACCATGCATGTCCATGAGTAGATAGGCCCCACCTTGGTAGACCTTATCTATGATGTATGGGCCTTCATAGTTTGGCTCGAATTTTCCCCGTTTGGCGCGATTGGGGATCATAGGCCTTTTGACCACTAGCACGAGTTCACCTTGGCGGAATGTCCTCGGTCGGGTCAATCTTTCATATGAACGCGTCATTTTTGCTTTATAAGCTTCCAAATTTTGCTGTGCTATGCGCCGGGTTTCATCAAGGGCGTCAAGCTCCTCAAGCCGAAGGTGAGCATTTTCTTCGTCCGTTAGCTCGTAGTGGACTGCTACTCGTAGAGAGGGTAATTCTATCTCGAGAGGGAGTACTGCTTCTGTACTGAATACCAACGCATATGGTGTCGCGTTCGTGGCCGTTTTAAACGTAGTTCGATACGCCCAGAGAGCTTCTTGCAGTCTTTCGTGCCAATCCTTCTTGTTTCGGGATACCGTTTTCTTTATGATCTTTGTTAAGGTCTTATTGAAGGCCTCAGCTAGACCGTTAGCTCGTGGATTATAAACCGAGGAATATCTCCAGTCTATATTGTGTTGTTGCGCAAAGCGACTGATTTTGTGACTTCTGTACGCTGGCCCGTTATCGGAGATAATTCGCCTTGGCGTTCCAAACCGATATATGACATGCGTCTTGAAGAAATGGAGGATATTTTCCGTCTTCACTTCTCTTAACGGTACCGCTTCGGCCCACTTAGAGAAATAGTCGGTCGTCGCTAGGATGAAACGATGTCCTCTAGACGATGCTGGTTCGATAGGGCCGACTATGTCAGTCCCCCACATTTCGAATGGCCAGCTAGCCACCGTTGGATGTAGTGGATTTGGGTGTTGGTGGATGAAGTCCCCATGGATTTGACACGAGTGACACTGCTTCGCATATTCGAGGCAGTCTTGAATCATCGTGGGCCAGTAGTAGCCCATCCGTTTTATCTTCAACTTCATCTTTGGGCCCGCTTGGTGAGAACCGCAGAGTCCGTCGTGAACTTCCTGGACGACCCTTTTTGCTTCGTCAGGTCCTAAGCATCTCAGCCATAGAGAATCAAATGACCTCTTGTACAGGGTATCATTGACGAAGGCGAAAGACAGAGCTCGTTTCATGAGTTGATGTCTTGTGGATGCTTCTTCAAGCATTCGGTGGGACTTGAAGTAATCTATGAAGACTTCTCTCCAATCCTCGGCATTTTTCCAATCTTTTACTTGCAGGGTCGTCTGCTCGCTCGCTCCCTTTTCTTCGGATGATTCCGGAGATATTTCTGCTGGGGCAAGCACTCGACGGCTTTGTACCACGATTCTAACGTCATCGAGGTTCTCGTCAGCCAGTTCTTTAGCAAGTTTGGCCAACGCGTCTGCTTTGCTATTTTCCGCGCGCGGTATGTTCTCCAAAGTATAGGAGGGAATTTGGGTCAACAGTTGTTGCACCTTTTCCCCGTACTTCACCAACTCTGGTTTGCACGTTTGGTAGTCGCCGTTTACTTGACTAACGACCAGTTGAGAATCTCCGTATATGAGGAGGTCTTCAATTCCCATGTCAATGGCGATCTCGAGGCCAGCTATCAGAGCTTCGTATTCGGCTTCGTTGTTTGTCCTTGGCTCCGTCAGGGAGAAAGCAAAGCGTATTATCCCTCCTTGTGGAGTGACAAAGATAAGTCCTACCCCCGATTTGATTATAGGGGTATTCTGTTTGCGCTTTTTCATGGAAGATGCTCCATTGAAATAGAACTCCCATCGGGTATCACCACTGTCGATCGCATCAAACGCATGTTCGTCTGGAAGATCGTAATTTAGAGGAGAATCGGCGGGTATGGGATGCTCAGCGAGGAAGTCGGCGATGGCCTGGCCTTTCACTGCCTTGAGAGGTTGATACGTTATCGAAAACTCCATCAAGAGTAGGGCCCATTTAGCGAGTCGTCCCGTCAATATGGCCTTTGACATCAAGAATTTAAGGGGGTCCATCTTTGAAATGAGACAGACCTCATGCGCCAACGCGTAGTGCCTAAGCTTTGTTATCGCGAAGATCAACGCCAGGCAATGTTTTTCAATGGGGGAGTAGTTGCTTTCTGCCCCCAGTAGAACTCGACTTAAGTAGTAGAGTGCTCTTTCTTTCCCTTGATCGTTCTCTTGTGCCCATAATGCGCCTAAAGAACCTTCGAGGGCGGTTGTATAAAGAATGAGAGGCTTTCCCTTAACCGGAGCAGCCAACACCGGCGGGTTCTGCAGGTATTGCTTGACCTCGTCCAGTGCGCCTTAGAATTTGTGGTCCCAGACGAACGGGGTTTCCTTCTTCATCAGGTGGCTGTAAGGACGGCACTTTCCTGAAAGGTTGGCTATAAATCGCCGTATATACGCGAGCTTCCCTTGGAGAGATCGCAACTGTTTGAGAGTTCTCGGCGGGGGCATTTCCATGATCGCTTTGATCTTTGACGGATCTATTTTAATACCTCGGTGTCGAACAATGAATCCCAGGAATTTGCCCGAGGAAACTCCGAATGCACACTTGAGCGGGTTCATTTTCAAGTTATATTGTCGCAGGCGTTGAAATACGGTCTTCAGATGCTCGAGATGTTCCTCATATGATTTGCTTTTAACAACGAGGTCGTCGATATAGCATTCGACGATTTCGTGTATAAGGTCATCGAAGATCTTTGTCATCGCCCTTTGATAAGTGGCACCGGCATTCTTTAAACCGAAGGGCATTACTTTATAACAAAATATCCCTAGAGGGGTCCTGAAGGCGGTGTGCTTCTGGTCTTCGGGATGCATCTTTATCTGGTTATACCCCGATGAGCCGTCCATGAAGGAGAAAACATCATGAGTGGATATATTTTCTATCATCAATTCGGTGACTGGCACTGGGAAATCATCCTTCGGGCAGGCTTTATTGAGATCCCGAAAGTCCACGCATATGCGCACCGTCCCATTTTTCTTCATCACCGGGACGATGTTGGCGATCCACTCTGGATATTGAACCTCCTGGATGAAACCAGAGTCGATCAGCTTTTTGACTTCGGCATTGATACTCATTTCAAGCTCGAGCCGCATTCTCCTCGGAGCCTGTTTGACTGGCTTGATGTTCGGGGATATCGCCAATTTGTGTACAGCAATTTCTAGATCTAGTCCCGGTATTTCGGAATAGTTCCACGCGAAGCAATCTTTATGCTGTAGAAGCACATCTTTTAATGCGGCCACCCTTTCTTCAGACAGCAGCTCGCTGATGAATGTCGGTCGCGGGTCATTTGTCGTCCCCAACTCAATCTTCTTGAGGTTATCTGCAGTGGTATGGATTCCATCTTCCAGCTCTTTTGGCGCTGGCGGGAATTCTGAGATTATCTCGTCGCTGCTGTTTTCGAAGCACCAAGGGAGCTCATCTATGTCTTCGGGCTCTTCTTTTAATATTGTAATCGTATGACAGGTGCGAATTCGCTTCCAATCCCAATGTGAAACCGGTTCCTCTTTCGTGGCCTTGGGTTCATGCTTTTGTGGTGGCGTTACTCTCCAGTTGTCGGACAGAGCGAATTTGCCAAGCTGGTACTGATCTTCGACCCAATTCTTGAAGGTGAAGCAATCTTCGAGAGGATGCCCTATTACTCGGTGATAAGAGCAATAGTCTGGGTATGAGACTTTGCCTGCTTGTTCGGGGTGTTTGGACTCCGGCAGTGTAAGCATCTGATGTTTTAGAGCGAGGTCAAGTATCTTCTTCGTTTTGTCCCGAGGAAACGAGTACGCTCAACCCATTTTATTCATAAGGGATAGATCAATAGCGCTCGACTCCCGTTTGCGTGGCTTCTTAGCCTTGCTTTGTAGTTGTTGAGCGCCTTTTTGGCCTTTTGACTTATTTCTGCTTTTGCGCTGAGCCTTCTTTATAACAGGTTGACAGGGAGCAGCTTTTTCATCTTTCATGGCTCGTTGGAGAAGGCGTTGCGTTCTGGCTTTCTCGTAGATGACCATTTCGCGGTTATGATCGTCCCGGACTTTTTGACCCGCTTCCCTTATAAGCTTGTCCATTCGTTCTTCGAACGACGGACTGGGCTCTTTTGCATCTGGAACTTTCACTGGCTTAGGATTAGCGTCCTCCCATTGAGCATCCGGTTCTTCATCGAAGTCGTACACGACATAGCAGCTGTTTAGTAGCCCCCGTTTCTTTGACCGGACGTATCCAAGCCTAATTGTTTCCATTCTCCCATTAGGCAGTTTGCGTTGAGTCCCGGGAACGTTCCAAACCCTGTCATAGAATTTGGCCTTCCTAACAGTCTGTTCGAAGGGTATCCCTTGGTGCTTCAGGAGCTTCTTCAAACCTTCCGTATAATATCTGGGAAGACGGATAGGCTGAAGCCTGTCGAGCGTAGGATCCGCGCCATGCCAGATTTTCTTTTCTACCTTGGTTTCTTTAGAGCGGTAAAACAGAATTGCTTTCTCGCTCTCTCGCCTTGGAGGGATGTAGAATGTTTGTAGCTCTTCTACATTGCAAATATTAAGTGCATCCAGTTCTTTATGGTGTCTAAGCGGCACCATGGCTATCTGCAGACTTTGCTCTTCATCAGCAGAAGCTCGTATTGAAAGCCGAGCAGGGAATACAGCATGAACTTCATCCTCCGAATCACTACCGAAGATCAATGAAGGAACGGATGGTCCCGGCTTGGTGTATTGGGGCGGACCCGAATAAGTTATATCCTCTTCCTCCTCGGTATCGCTGCCGAAGACAGGGATGGTGGCGTTAGTTTTGTTCTCAGGCTTGTGACACCTTTCCGTGTCTTCGAAACTCGGCAAGAAGTATTTGGCATCTTCATACTTACGAACTTCATTCACGGAGAACGGGTTCAGTTCTCCCGTCACGGTATACTCGAAACCATCCTTAAAATACTTCATACACTGATGTTGTGTAGAAGGGATGATGTTGTACTCGTGTAACCATGGCCGGCCGAGCAAAGCGTTGTAGCATGTCTTGGCGTCTATGACGTGAAACTTAATGTCCGTGACGAGTAGCCCGAAGCGTAGCGTCAGTATCACAGACCCAAGAGTTCTTGATGACTGGGAGTCAAACCCGGAGATGGTGATCTTGTCACGAGTAAGGTGCTGGACGCTCATGCAGATTTCTTTCAACACCCGAACATTTAGGAGGTTAACTGAGGATCCATTGTCGATTAGGATTTTGCCTATCTTTATATCGTTGCAGTATCCTGAGACATAAAGGGGACGATTATGCTCGCACGACCCAAGGAGAAGGTCCTCGTCGCCGAAAGTGACATCGGCCGTGTGCACTTCCTCCAATTCATCCTTCATCTTTTCCTCGGCCAGGCATGCTTGGAATTGTTCCGGATCTTGTAGTGCCTTGATCAACGAATCTCTCGCCTCCTTTGATAGCAAAAGGGCGTCAAGAATGCTGAGCTGTGAGGGTAGCTTCCTCAGATGCGCTAAGACGTTGTAATCCACCTTATTCTTCTTCGGCGGGTTGTTGGCGTTTAGCTCTTCCAGAACTTGGTCATCTAAGACGATATCTTCAGAGACCTTTTCTTTCCCTTTATCTTTTCTGTTTGAGGGTCCGAGATTCTTTTTAGGCAGCGTTCGATTCCGCAGCCGGATATTTTCGCAGACCTTCGGCTCTTCTTCTTTTCCCGAAGTGGATTCTTTAAAGAGAGGGGCAAGTTCCAGCTCTCCATCAGAATCGCTCCCGAATGTAGGCACTTGTGACCCGCTAGTGTTAACCATGCGACAATTGCTGGTAGTTCTTTTAATCCCTTCGGTCATATTTCTTTGCTCTCGAAGAGTTTTACGCTTTTCCCGCTTAAAGCGTTGTCGATGAGCAACGTATCCTTGCCACCATCTATCGAAAGCTTTGCACTCCTGAGTGGGGTGCGAAACCTTCTGATGATATAAGCAATAAGACGGGTGCATTTCCGCTTCACCAGTAATTTTTTCTTCGGAGGATGGTAGCTTCATGCCCATTGATATGGCCTTAGCAAACTTTTTCCTTATCTTGAATTGGCTTTTGTCGGTAGCGGAGGTGTTTTGCTCCAGCGGGATCATCTCAGCTCTTTCATCAAGTCGCTGGCGCTTGGCCCTTTCAAATATAGCCGTCTCGCGTTCTCGATCAGCTTTACTTTTCAGTCGAGCTTCGTTAAGGAATGCGTCAATCATTTCATCTGATAGCTTCGGGAATTTTGGTTCAAGATCTGCCCCCAGCGTTTTAGTGCCAGGAGTCTCCTCATCGTTCGTGATCGAATGGGAGATCATATGACAGCTCGCTATATATTCCTCAAATTCATCCGATGAACTTTCTCCCTCATCTTTTTCTTGAAAGACGTGAGTGAGGAACTCTTGGAGCGTAATGGGAGTTCGTGCCTTTTAGTTGTATTCATCCAGCGCGTCAATTTGCTTTTGTAAGTCCGTGCGCTTGTCGTCAGGCTTCACGGGCTTCTTAGATTTCTTCTTCTTCTTTTTTGAAGATTTTGACGGCTGGCTGCGAGTGTTTGAGCCACCACCATCGGTCTTTGGAGTTGTACGCGGTTTCAACATCCCTTCAATGACCTGCGGTTCCAACAGGTTCTTCCACTTGATCGCTGGACATGTCTGAAGGTCGTTTAGCATCCTCTTCGTCTTGGCTGATAATACAACCTCCCAAGGAGCTTCTTCAATGACGGAGCATGTTGCCCCCGGCGTATTCGTCCCTTTAGAGGTGTGGGGCTGCGGGGGATTCACCTTCCATTTGTCAGATAACGCGAACTTGCCCTGTCGGTACTGGTTTTCAAGCCAATTTTTGAAAACGTAGCAATCTTCGATCGGATGGCCTGGTACTCGATGATAAGGACAGTAGTTGGTTTCGTTGGCGTCACTTGGTTGTAACGGACGTTTTGGATCTGGCAAATTTATGAGTCTGTTGCGCAACGCCAGCTCGAATAACCTCCTCGTTTTATCACGGGGAAAGGAATAAGGACGTCCCATCCTATCCTCAAGGGGTACGTACGGGCGCATATTATTTTGACGAGCCAGTGGCTTCGGGTCGCTCGGTTGTTGTTGAGCATTAGCGACGACGATCGCTTTTCCCTTCCCTTTGTCATTTCGGGAGTCCGGCCTTGGAAGAGGAGGTTTATGGCCCATCTGATCCATCTGTTCTAGTTTGTCGATCAAGGCCTGGAAGGTAGTCGGCTTGAAAAACATCATAAACTGCGAGATGGTTGCTTGTGGATCGAGGGTTCCCACAAACATACCAACGGCGGGAGCTTCTTCAATGCGTTGCTCACACTTTGACCATAAATTCCGCCATCGTATAGCGTACTGAACCCACGTCTCGCCGGGTTTTACCCTGGCGTTAATCAGTGCCGTCATCGGGGTACGCTCACTGGCACTTGCAAAACGCTGAGTGAACAGCAACTCCATCTCCGCGAAGGTTTTAATAGAGTCATTTGGGAGTTCAGAATACCACTCGAACGCCGTATTTGATAAGCTTCCAACAAACTGGCGAAGCAACAGCTTGTCGTCACCGCCGGTGTTGCCGCAGAGCGCCCTGAACTGGGCAACATGCTGATGAGGATTGCCCGTCCCCTTGTAGACATGGAACTTAGGAATTGTATAACCTGGCGAGTACTTAATCTGATCGTACCAACCCGGATATGGCCGCCCAGTCTTCACGACCTGACCGGCTGCTTCGGTCGCATGATGAACCCGTATTTGTTGGGCGATGTATTCATCCAAATCAGCTTTGGAGATTGTATCCTCTTTAGCCGTTGACAGAACTGGCGGAGGATTTGATGTCTCTCCCCTATCATCTCCAAGGACGATCAGGGGCTCTTCAGCCGGGGGATCTTGTTGTATCATCATTCCTATCATATCCTGGAAGAGGAGGCCCATACGCTGTATGTTAGCTGCTTGTTCAGTGGCCTCTTGGTCCTTCTTTTCCAATATCCGACGAAGGAATTCTGCGTCGGTTTCTTCCTCGTGGCGCTCGTCCGAGGATGCTTCGGGGTTCTCTTTCGGCCCGGTAAGTGCAGCCATAGCATTCATCATTTCTTGGATTTTTTGCTGTTGCTCCTGTGCCTTGGTCACTGATCGGGTGAGTGGTCGATGACCCGTGGATATGCGACTATCTTCTTTACCAGATGCCATGTAGACGGTATGAACTATCATGCCCCCTGACTTAGGACATTTGGGTTCACCGTTTTTAACTTCTGACGCTGACGCGGGAGTTTTCTCTGGCCTCCTTCTTTTGTGGGCCGTTGAGGTTGAAGGAACTGTTAAAGGGGGCACCCTGGCAGCTGATGTCCCCTGCTGCTTAATAGGACGGTCTTTTCCTTTTTGCACCTTCGTCTTCTTTCGTTGACGAGAGTGATCTGGGTCAATCACGGAGTCTTGAACCCTCTGCCAAACTTTATAAATTTTTGAAGACAACCGTTGAGGGGGCTGTTCTTGTTTTGTTTCCGGAACTCTCTCCGCAGGTGGAGGAGATCTCTTCAGTGTAGCGGTTGGAGAGTTCTTATGTACCCTCCTCAGCAGTTCAAAGCTGTTCCCAGTTGGAACGGCAGCGTTGACTTCCATCATTGGAGCCGGTGGAGTTAGTCCTGAGGGGGGGTTGCCCCCTGCCTTCCTCACTCATTGCCAATGGCGACGTCGAGCATGACGAACCGTTGGGACTGGCTCGGAGATTGAGACATCTTATTTTTGCCCCCTGTCTGAATGAGGCGCCGCTGGTGTTAACCTCTTAAAGACCGAGGTTGTTTTCTGAGGGGTGATATCCAACCTATCGAAGACATATCCTCGAGCAGAGACAGGAGCAGGAATCGTCAGTCTTGAAAAGACTGACTCTTTGACAGGGGATGCCGCATTGACGACTTCTGGAGCAGCAGTCATTGCCTTCCTTGGGACAGCCAGTTTAGAGTTCTGATCTAGCCTGGTGAAAACAGAGGCTGTCGATTTGGTAGCAGGCGGCCCGTTGACAGGGGCCGTCGTAACAGTGAGCCGGTCGAAGACCGACTTCTTGTTCATTTCCGGTGCAGGTATTGGCGTAGGGAAGCTTGTAGGTGCGATCATGGTCCCGAAGAACAGGCCAGTGGTGGCTTGGGTCACCTGGTCTACTGGCAGAGTGAGGAAGGAAGCCTCTTGGGGCCCATATGCTACACCTCCCGGTGAGGTGGAGCGTCCGTTGCAGTGGCATTTCGAGCAATTGGTGCAGTTAAAGGCCATTGAATCTTGAGTTCTGCGCCAGGAAAAAGACCAAATCTTAGTAACTTGAAATCCGAAGGCAACCATTTAACAAACCGTGATTGGTTCGCGAGGACGACACACGAAGTGTGGAGTGGAAAGAGGAAAAGGTCCCACCGGGCGTGCCAGAATCTGTTCCCCTCCGAACGGCGGCGCACAGGACCGCGATTTCCTGACGCTGAGATTCGGGGCAGATGCTATTTGGTTTTATCCGTCCACCTCTCCGAAGATGCCAAGTTGATTTATGGCACCGTGTATCGGAGGTTTAGACGGATGCGGCCGATGTAGCAGACTTTGTCAGATTCCCCCTCGCTTGAGGGATTTTTGATTGTGGGGACGCTCTTCCCTGCAGGCGCAAGCCCCTGCAGTTAATTACACTACCGCATCGCGGTAACAACTTTCTCCTTCTCCAGAATTTCACTTCGTGTCGTGTGTGTTTGTTTTGTTTGTGGTTGCCCGTGGATTGTATACGGAGACTGAATAATGCCGTCGCCCGTAGGACGTGGATTAGTCTAAATCCGTATTTACTTAGATTTGGGTTTGGTGTTTTTAGTTAAGGATACGTTAGTCGTATTGAGACTAAGATCGACTTAAACGTTCGTCAAGGATACGTTAGTCCTGTTTTGGACTAAGATCAATTTGACGTGGTGATTCATTTAATATATGGCCGTCGGGACTCATCACCTCTCTAACGTCATTGAAGGATTACAACGACAAGTGTCAGAGGAGTTCAGAGATGTACCCTCATACCAGAGTTGATTGGGAGTTTTATAATCCATTTGAATGTTTAAGGATACGTTAGCCGTGTTTGGGACTAAGATCGACTTAAACGGGATCATTTAGATCCGGTAAAAGAGCATTTGGTGGCTCTATTGTTCCAGTTTAGGGACGTGACGGTCCATGTTCCAGTTTAAGGACGTGGTGGTCTATCGCCAGTTTAAAGACGTGGTGGTCCATTGCCAGTTTAAGGACGTAGGGGTCCGATATTAGTTTAGGGACGTTTCGGTCCAACATTAGTTTAAGGACGTTTCGGTCCATTGCCAGTTTAGGGATGTGGTGGTCCATCGCCAGTTTAAGGACGTGGTGGTCCATATTCCAGTTTAGGGACGTAGGGGTCCGATATTAGTTTAGGGACGTTTCGGTCCAACATTAGTTTAAGGACGTTTCGGTCCAACATTAGTTTTAGGACGTTCCGGTTCACGAGTTTAAGGACCCCGCAGTCCATATTGATGTGTGGTCGTTGGGACCCGTCACCTCTCTGACGTCGTTGAAGGATTACAACGACGTGTGTCAGAGGAGTTCGGAGATGTACCCTCGAACCAGATGTAAATTGATTCAAAAGAGAGAGCTATGCTCAGTCAATTTAATTTGAGGACTTACGGCTAAGATCGGGTTAAGTCCAGTTGAGAACATTTTTCTTAATCTTTAGCCTGTTAGGCCTGTGCTAGGGCTTTGCCCATATTTAATAATGCACTGCATTCTATTCTGGCCTGTTAGGCTTTTGATTTGGGCTCTGTCCCTTTATTTATGATGCAGAGCATCTATTTTGATTTGGGCTCTGCCCCCCCCCCCCCCATTTTTTTTAAAAAAAATAATGCATTGCATTTTATTAGTCCTGTTAGGCCATCTTTAATTGGGCTTGGCCTCTTTTGTAAGCAATGCAGTGCATTTGTCGGGCGCTTTGCGCCAAGTAATGAGCGCAAGCTCATATGGTGATGACACGTGTCATGCTCTGGTGAGCGCAAGCGCAACAGCGCAGTGCGCTGCGCTAGTGCATAGCGCCGTTGCGCTGCTGACACGCGGCGCGCTCTGGTGAGCGCAAGCGCAACAGCGCAGTGCGCTGCGCTAGTGCGTTGCGCCGTTGCGCTGCTGACACGCGGCGCGCTCTGGTGAGCGCAAGCGCAACAGCGCAGTGCGTTGCGCTGTTGCGCTGCTGACACGCGGCGCTCTCTGGTGAGCGCGCCAACAAAGGAGCGCAACAGCGCAATTTTTCAAGTGCAAAGCACTATTTGATTTCTTGATCTAATTTAGATCAAAGAAAAATATGTTTTTCCTTGTTTTTCTTATCTCAGAGAACCAAAGGTTCATGAAAAGTGCAAAGCACTATTTTATTTTATTTTATTTTTATTAAAGATCATTGATCTTGTTTTTAGATCTATGATCTGTTCATAAGAGAACTTTCTCTTTTTCTAAAGGTTTTTACCTTTTTTATTCTTGAGGAGTTTCTCAAAATTCTCTCTCTCCTTTTTTTTTAGAAAAATATTGATGCCTTTGAATTGAGGCATAGGGTCCTTTTTATAGTGCCCATAAATTAGTTAAATTTGTTAAAGAGATCCTTCTCTGAGTGATTTGGGGAATTTTCCCCACCGTTGGATCTTTGATCCAAGGGCTTCTTCTTTGCAGAAGAAAATCTTCTTGTTTTAACAAGAACAGAAAAGATTTCTTAGAAATTTAATTCCGTTTGGCGCAGATGCCCCAGCGCGTGACATGTGTCGTGCAGCGCAGAGCGCAGCGCAACTGCGCTAGCGCATCTGCGCTGACACGTGTCGCGCAGCGCAGAGCGCAGCACAACTGCGCTGACACGTGTCGCGCAGCGCAGAGCGCAGCGTAGCGCATCTGCGCTGACACGTGTCGCGCAGCGCAGTGCTTGCGCAGCTGAAGCGTTGCTTCATTTAATTTTGCTTAAAATAGAGCTTTGCTCTGATTGGGTGCGCTGCCTTGGGCGCTGTGCTGCCGTATCCGTTTTTGACACGTGGCGCATTGCGCGCAGCGCACGGGATTTGAAGCGTTGCTTCAAAATTTTGAATTTTTGAAATTAGAGCCCTGCTCTAATTGGGGGAAACACCAACCAAAATCCAATTTCCCAAAATTCTTCCAGCCGTACGGCCAGTCCCCAAATTGACTACCGTATACAATCCACGGGCTCAAATAATTCTCATCATACCCATATCCCACCGCAATCACCAGCAGATGGTCTCCACCTTTGGAATTATGCTCCATTGAGAAGACCTACTCACGTGTCCTCACAATACATGAGGAGAACAAACCTTTGTGGGATCCTTACGACTCATAAAGGAAAAGCACACTTAGAAGTCCTCATGACCCCTAAGGAGAAAAAACACCTGCGGGATCCTTATGACTCGTAGGGAGAAAATGCTTTTATGGGACCCTCACGGCCCATAAAATTGAAAAGCCTTAGGTGATAGGGATCCAAACCTGTCTCCTAAGCCATCGCTTCCAAATCCCCAAGTGGCGAATGATGAGTCGGTCCTGATACCATATTCCAGTGCAGCGATGCAGACGCCAACCAAATTCCAAATCCCATACCCCAACGGCGAATGATAAGTCGCCCCTGGTACCATATTCCAGTGCAGCGATGCAGACACCGACAAAGTCCCAAAATTTTTCCGGCCCTACGGTCCGGATCATACATCCTGCAAAACCGTATACAATCCACGGGCTTAAAACAATCCCCTGTTCCCCTCCGAACGGCGGCCGGGACGTTAGGACGTCTGTGCCTGATGTTCGGGGCAGATGCTATTTGGTTTTATCCGTTTATCTCTCCGAAGATACCAAGTTGATTTATGGCACCGTGTATCGGAGGTTTAGACGGATGCGGCCGATGTAGCAGACTTCGTCAGATTCCCCCTCGCTAGAGGGGTTTTTGATTGTGGGGACGCTCTTCCCTGCAGGCGCAAGCCCCTGCAGTTAATTACGCTACCGCTTCGCGGTAACAACTTTCTCCTTCTCCAGAATTTCACTTCGTGTCGTGTGTGTTTGTTTTGTTTGCGGTTGCCCGTGGATTGTATACGGGGACTGAGTAATGCCGTCGCCCGTAGGACGTGGATTAGTCCAAATCCGTATTTACTTAGATTTGGGTTTGGTGTTTTTTAGTTTAAGGATACGTTAGTCGCGTTGCGGCTAAGATCAACTTAAACGTTCGTTAAGGATGCGTTAGTCCAGTTTGAGACTAAGATCAACTTAACGGGATCGTTTAGATCCGACAAAAGAGCGTTTGGACTCTATTGTTCCAGTTTGGGAGATTCATAGTCCAATTTGGGACTAAAGTCTGTTTGGAGGATACGTTAGCCATTTTTGAGGCTAAAATCGACTCAAACGTTTGTTAAGGATACGTTAGTCCAGTTTGAGACTAAGATCAACTTAACGGGACCGTTTAGATCCGACAAAAGAGCGTTTGGGCTCTATTGTGCCAGTTTAGGGACGTGGTGGTCCATATTCCAGTTTAAGGACGTGGTGGTCCGATGTTAGTTTAGGGACGTCTCGGTCCGATGTTAGTTTAGGGACGTCTCGGTCCGATGTTAGTTTAGGGACGTCTCGGTCCGATATTAGTTTAAGGACGTTTCGGTCCATGAGTTTAAGGACCCCGCAGTCCATATCGATGTGTGGTCGTTGGGACCCGTCACCTCTTTGACGTCGTTGAGGAATTACAACGATGGATGTCAAAGGAGTTCGGAGATGTACCCTCGAACCGGATGTAGATTGATTTAGGAGAGCCATTTTGCTCAGTCAATTTAATTTAAGGACTTATGGCCGAAATTGGGCTAAGTCCAGTTGAAATGTCCAATATTTTATTTGCTTTTGCATTGCATTTCTTTTTATTATTTTTATTTGGGCCTTGCCCAGAAAGGATGCAGGGCATCAATTTGTTTTGGGCTCTGCCCTTTATAAATGATGCAGAGCATCAATTTATTTGGGCTCTGCCCATTTATTGCCTTGCAATTTATTTTGGCCTGTCAGGTCATTTTGATTTGGGCCTGGCCCTTTAATTAATGCATTGCATTTGTGCAAAACACTGTTAATTTGATAATCTTTCAGATTTAAGAACCGATGGTTCATAAAAGAAGTGCAAAGCACTATTTGATTTAGATCTAAGAAAAAAGAACAAGTTTTTTCTTGTTTTTCTTATCTCAAAGAACCAAAAGTTCACAAAAGTGCAAAGCACTATTAATTTAATAACCTTTTAGGTTCAAGAACCGATGGTTCATAAAACAAGTGCAAGGCACTATTTTTATTATTTATTTATTTATCGTTAAAGATCTATGATCTTGTTCATAAGAGAATTTTCTCTTCTTTAAAAGGTTTTTACCTTTTTTTTTTATTCTTCAAGTGTTCTCTTCTCTTTTTTTTTTTAGCAAGATGTTGATGATTTTGAAATGAGGTCTGGGGTCCTTTTTATAGTGCTCATAAATTAGTTAAATTTGTTAAAGAGATCTTTTTCTGAGTGATTTGGGGAATTTTCCCCACCGTTGGATATTTGATCCAAAGGCCCCTGCTTTACAGAAGAAAATCTTCTTGTTTTAACAAGAACGGAAAAGATTTATTCTGTTTTGCGCAACTCCCTCAGCGCGTGACACGTGTCGCGCAGCTGTGCTTGCGCAACAGCGCAGACACGTGTCGCGCAACTGATTTTTTTTTTTTTTTTTGGCAGAGCTTTGCTCTGATTGGAGAAAGAACAGAAGCATTGCTTCTTTTTCCACTTTCGAATTTAAACAGAGCTTTGCTCTGATTGAGATAAACAAATGCCCCCCCACCGTTGCGCTTACGTGGCCTCCTAACGTGAGCGCAGCGGTGGCAGACTCCGAACCGTCGCGCCATCTCTTGGAAGCTGAAAGGGCACTTGATGCCTAAAAATAGGACTTTTGGTCCCTTAGATGATTCTTATCTCTAAATTTTTACTTTCAAAACTCAGAGCCCCGCTTATTATTTTCAAAAATTTTAAGAGTTAAACTCTTAAAACTTTTAGGTGAAAATTTTAATTTGGATTAAATTAAGTTAAATTAATTTTTGTTGATAGAGCATCGTTCTCAATAGATCCCTGATCTAAAGGAAACCTATTTAGGGTTTCACTTAGCAGAGCTTTGCTCTACAGGTCTTAAAAGGATCTAAAGAGAACTAAAGGGGACCCTACTAGGGTTCCATAGAGCTCTGCTCTCTGAAAGATTTTCCTTGGATTTTCTTAATTCATTAATGGAGCTTTGCTCCTCCCAAATCATATAGAAGAACTCTTAAGGATTCTTCATGGATCTTGGAACTTAAATATGGCATTTTATTCCTCAGTGCATTATATCGTTTTGCTTAATCAGTCTTTCTGATAATTCTGTTGATCCTCTTTCACAGGAACAATGAACGCCCACATGTATGCTCTTAACGAGATCATCTCTCATGAGGGCATCCGCCGATTTGGCCGCTCTTAAAATCGGAAGTTCACAAACGAGGAGTGTGCTGAAATAATGAGTCGCTTCGACGCATACAATGGTCCACTGCATCCCCGACGTTCCTTTCTTCTTAAACTTATCGTGGGAGCTATCTGGGAAGCGCTTCCCCTATTCTGTTCCGGCGTGCCGCTTAGGGCGTTGGATGCCGCTGAGGACAAGGTGCACTCTGTGTACCTATTGAACTTTATCTCGAAGAGACGGCGAGACAGTCTTATCGACCTCTTGCACAAGGTCTTTCAACAGTCTGCCATACTCGCTGCTTATCGGAGGGTGGAAGACATCGGAAGGGACCCTGACGCTTGTGCTCGCGAAAGGAAGCACACTAGGATGGTCCGCGAGGCATGGAAAGTCATAGATAGGGTCGCTTTTGAATTCCTCAATCCATGCCCTGGATCTGAGGTTATTCCATTGTAACTTTCATTTATTGTTTTTATGACTGTAAGAACTTCGGGCAATATTAATGGAAATTTTTTTATATCCCAGCTTGTCTTTATTATATATCTTTTGTCCTGAGTCTTTTTGCCCATGCATGAATGATTGTGTCTTGAACGCTTGATCAAACGTAAATCGGGTGCTCTTTCTGTTACTTTCCCTCTTTCTCAGCATGTCGTCACAATTAGCAGGTAATAGAGTAAGGTTCTTGATTTCTTCATGAGATAGCGAGGGCTTAGGCCGCAGGTTCAGATCTGCTGCCTAAGACTTTTCAACTCTATGAGCCGTGAGGGTCTCATAGAGACTTTTCTCCCTACGGATCGAGAGGATCTCGTAGGCGGGTTTTTCTCCTTAGGAATCGTGAGGATTCCTAAGTGTGGTTTTCTCTTGTAAGTCGTAAGGATCCTACAAGAGAATTTTTCCCTCTTACGAGTCGAGAGGACTTGTAAGCGGTTGCTTCCCTCCTTGTCGAAGTTCGACGTTGGAGAGTGAGACCCGTGGATGGTATGCAAGAGACCGTTTTGGGCCAACTCGCAGGGTCCCAATGCTTAGGAAACAGGCTTCTTTTATGCCCACTGCCTAAGGCTTTATCTCACGAGTCGAGCCGCCTCGACAATTTTTCACAAGTCGAGACGAATCGAACGTTTCTCGCAAGAACATCTTAACGTCGCATTTAGCCTCTGCTCTTTACGACAGAAGCCCGTTAAGGTTGGTGGTACTTAGGGTTTTGGCCATCGTACCGTCGCATAAGCTGATATAGTCCTCGATAGGCAATCGTGCTGTTCGAGTAGCCCTGCGACTGCCGTGTCTCTGATCCCTTCGGGGGCTGGACAAGACGTCTTCAAGCAATCCTCCTTGGTAGTTTGACCGTCGGAAGAGCAAGCGCTAGGAATTTGCCATGCCGCTTTTTACTTGAGGTTAGGCTCATTTTGGAGAGCTCCGATGAGTCATAACCACTCCGCGCTGGTGTGGGATGATCTCCGATAGTCTTTCGGGTTTTATATGAGTTGCTGTCAAGACCCTGAAGCTAGGAATTTGGCCTTTGCTTCGTTTGCTGGCATTGCGTCTGCTGTATCGAGACGAATGTTGCGGTGGGAACTAGGGATTTTGCCGTGGCTCCATTTGTTTGATGACGTTGCGTCTACTGTGTCGAGACGAACGTTGGGGTGACATCTCGTCTGCTGTATCGAGACGGACGTCGAGGTTGTCTCTAGGTTACTGGTGAACCGCCGAGGTTTGGAACTAGGGATTTTGCCGTGGCTCCATTCGTTTAATAACGTTGTGTATGCTGTGTCGAGACGAACGTTGGGGTGACATCTTGTCTACTGTATCGAGACGGACGTCGAGGTGGTGACCATTCTGTGCTGGTGCGAGATGATCTCCGGTTGTCTTTCCGGTTTTATATGACTTACCGTCAAGACGTCGATGCTAGGAATGTGGCCTTCGCTTCGTTTGCTTTGGTGTGTCCAAATCCTGTTGGAGGAAGAACGTTGGGGTTGACATTTCGTCTGCTGTATCGAGACGAACGTCAAGGTGGTGACCACTCTGTGCTGATGCGAGATGATCTCCGATTGTCTTTCCGGTTTTATGTGAGTTACCGTAAAGACGTTGAAGCTAGGAATGTGGCCTTCGCTTCATGTGCTTTGTCATGTCTGAATCCCTGCTGGAGGAAGAACGCTGAGGTTGACATTTCGTCTACTGTATCGAGACGAACGTCAAGGAGGTGGCCACTTTATGTGAGATGGTCTCCGATTGTCTTTCCGGTTTTATGTGAGTTACCGTAAAGACGTTGAAGCTAGGAATGTGGCCTTCGCTTCGTTTGCTTACACTGCGTCTGGTGTATTGAGACGAATGCTGAGGTGGAGCTGGGATTTTGCCATCACTCCGCTTTGTTTCGACCATGGGGTCTTTTGTTAACGTTGCATCTGCCTCCAGCTGGACTGCGGAGGAACGCTGTTGTTGACATTGCGTCTACTGTATCGAGACGAATGCTGAGGTGAAGCTGGGATTTTGCCATCGCTTCGCTTGATGGTGTAACATCTGTGTCCTGTTGGAATGAGGAGGCACACCGTTGTTGGTCTCCAGGCTGTAGACGTGGCCATTGAGATTTGGAACTAGGGACTTTGTCATGGTTCCGTTTCGTTGCGATTCTGAGGTCAGTTGTTGACGTCATGTCTGCATCTAGTTGGAGTCAGGAGAAATGCCGTTAGTGATCTTTAAGTTGTCGATATTGACGTCGAGACCCTGAAGTTAGGGACCTTCCTTTGCTTCATTTGTTGACATCGTGTCTGTAATATTGCGACAAATGTCGAGATGGTTTCTAGGTTATCTATGAACCGTCGAGATTTGGCTTCGCTTTCTGGTGGAGCCTGTTGGGAAGGTATTGTTCCCTTTTTATCTGTGCCCCTGGATTGTATACAGGGATCGATGTGATTTCACCTGTAGGGCAAAAAGTTTCATTCTTTCATTTTATTTTTTTCCGCGATGCTCTATCATTTCAGCTTTTATATCGCGAAGGTCGCGATTGCCCAATCATTTCGGCTATTTTTTTTTTGCGGTGCCCAATCATTTCGGCTATTTACTTTATTTTTACTCGCTACTTTTTATTGCGAGTTGCCCAATCATTTCGGCTATTTTGCATGCATACATTTTTACTTGCTGCTTTTTATTGCAAGTTGCCCTATCGTTTCGGCTATTTCATCTGCATTTTTGGCTCGCTGATTTTTTTTTTATCGCGAGTTTGGGTTTTGGGATCTGATACAAATCTTAGCATCAGTATCGCTGCGACCGGAATATTGCCAGGAGCGAATCATCATTTGCCGTGAAAGGACTTGGAATTTGATACCGATTTAGGCATCAGCATCGCTACAACTGGAATATTGCCAGGAGCGAATCATCATTTGCCTTTGTCGATATCGAACAAAGGATGGCTTAGTAAACAGGGTTAGGATTCTGTCGACTAAGGCTTTTGACTTCATGAGCCGTAAGGGTCTCACAAAGGTATTTCTCCCTACGAGTCGTGAGGATCTCGCAGGTGCGTTTTCTCCTTAGGAATCGTGAGGATTTCTAAGTGTATGTTCTCTTATAAGTCGTAAGGATCTTACAAGAGTGTTATCTCCTTATGAGTCGAGAGGACTCACAAGGGTTGTTCACCGTGTGGACATATCCCCAGTCACGGATGGGACTTGGTTAGGGAAATGTTTATTCGCGCCCGTGGATTGTATACAAGGGTCAATGCTGAGCCACTTGTAGGGCAATGTCGAAAGTTGCGGGGGTTGCTTAAGCACAGGTTTAGGTCTCTGTAACTTAAGACTTTCAAATCTCATGAGCCGTGGGGGTCCCATAAGAGAGTTCTCCTTACGAGTCGTGAGGATCTCGCAAGTGTATTTTCTCCTTAGGAATCGTGGGGATCCCTAAGTGTGTTGTTCCTTTGTGAGTCGTAAGGATCTCACGCAGGTGGTTTCTCCTTACAGGGTCGAGAGGACCCTATAAGTGTTTCTTAACGAGGTTGCGCCCTTTCAGGTTTTTCACAAACACTCGCCGGTAGCCCTGCTGTTTTTACTCACGGAGCCCTTTCGGGTTTTCATCCGTGCCCATTTTGCTTATGGACATACCGTTTTTTTTTATTCTTTTTATTTATTTATTTATTTTTTTAATAATTTTTTTTTTACGAGGTCGCGCCCTTTCGGGTTTTCACGAACACTCGCCGGTAGTCCTGCTGTTTTTACTCACGGAGCCCTTTCGGGTTTTCATCCGTGCCCATTTTGCTTATGGACATACCGTTTTTTTTTTTGTTTGTTTGTTTTTTTTTATATTCTCGTCAGCCTGAGAATGCTGTGGTAGTAGTTTAAAAACATTTCGGTTATTTACAAGTTTTAGGACATTGCGGTCCATCATTAGTTTAAGGACATCTCGGTCCGTTGTTAGTTTAAGGACGTTTCGGTCCGTTGTCGCCGTATTTGAGGCGAATATCTAGTTTATTGACTTTTCGGTCTAGCGTCTCCGTATTTGAGGAGAATTTCTAGTTTACTGACTTTTCGGTCTATTCGTCTCCGTATTTGAGGAGAATTTCTAGTTTACTGACTTTTCGGTCTATGAGTCCTTCTCCATGAATGAACATGATGCCCCCGGCGTATCTATCTTCTTCGGAGCGTGCGGTTGTGGCGGACTCACCTTCCAGTTCTCAGACAGCGCAAACTTGCCCTGTTGGTATTGGTCTTCAACCCAGTTTTTGAAGACGTAGCAGTCCTCGATCAGGTGACCTACTGTTTGGTGGTAAGGGCAATAATTAGGATTATTAACATCGCCTGGCCGCAGCGGACGTTTTGGACCCGGCAGATTGATGAGTCTGTCGCACACTGCCAGCTCGAACAGTCCCCTTGTTTTATCTTGCGGAAACGAGTAAGGACGTTTCAACTTTTCCTGGAGGGATTGCCGCTTGTTGCTTTGGCAAGCAACCGGTCTAGGGCCACTTGATTGCTGTTGAGCATTGGCGACGAAAGCCGTTTTTCCTTTTCCTTTATCTTTTTTGTTCGCTCCGTTGTTTGCGGGGCCGGGATTTTTTCCGAGTAGCATGCGATTGCATGGCTGAACATTCTCGCAGCTTCTCAGTTCCTTTGTTTTCGAAATAGATTCCCCGAGGGAAGAGTTGGGGATAGCTTCTTCGTCAGAGTCGCTTCCAAAGGTGATAATTTGTGATCCCTTGAAGTCGGCTATATGACAGTCGGCGGTGGCTCTTTTGCGCTCATCTATCGCATTTTTCCGATATCCACAAGCTTCACACTTTGTCCTGTCGAAGTGTCGCTTTTGAGCGACATACCCTTGCCACCAACAGTTAAAGGATTCGCAGTCTTCGGTAGGATGTATGATCTTCTGATGATATAAACAGAAGTTAGGGTGCATCTCTACCTCAGAGAAAGAATTTTCTTCGGAGGGCGGTAGCTTCATTCCTACTGATAGAGCTTTGGCGAACCGTTTCCTCGTCTTGAATTTATTTTTACCCGCAGTGCATGGCTATTGATTTGACGGGAATACCTTGGTTCTTTCCAGTATGGCCATTTCATGCTCTTGATTGGCTTTTGCTTTCAGACGAATTTCATTTAGGAAGGCATCGATCAACTTGTCTGACGGCCGCGGAATTTCTGTTTCAGGGTCCACCGTTGATTTCTCAGCGCAAGGATTCTCCTCATCATCCGTCAGTGAATGAGAAATCACATAACAAGTCGCTACGTAGTCTTCGGATTCATCCGATAAGTTTTCTCCATCGTTTTCATCCTCGACGAAAGAACAAGTTGCCCCCGGCGTGTCCGTCTTCCTTGGAGAGTGCGGCTGTGGTGGGTTTACCTTCCAGCTTTCAGACAGCGTGAACTTGCCTTGCAGGTATTGATCCTCGATCCATCCCTTAAAGACGAAACAATCCTCAATCGGGTGACTTACCGTTTGGTGGTAAGGGCAATAATTGGGATTATTAAGATCGCCTGGCTGCGACAGACGCTTTGGACTCGGCAGATTGATGAGTCTGTTACGCACTGCCAGCTCAAACAGTCTTCTCGTTTTATTCTGAGGAAACGAGTAAGGACGTCCTAGCCTCTCTTCGAGGGATGGGCGTGGACGCACGTTGTTTTGGCGAATGACCGGCTTTGAGTTGCTCGACTGTTGTTGAGCATTGGTGACGATGATCGCTTTTCCTTTCTCATCTCGGGGATCAGGTCTTGGAGGAGACGGTCTATGGCCCATCTGGTCCATTTGGGCTAATTTGTCGATCAAGGCCTGGAAGGTGGTCGGCCTGAAGAACATCATGAATTGCGAGATGGTCGCCTGCGGATTGAGAGTTCCCACAAACATGCCTACCGCAGGTGCCTCTTCTATGCGTTGTTCGCATTTCGACCATAGGTTCCGCCATCGTGTTGCGTATTGAACCCACGTTTCGCTTGGCCTTATCCTGGCATTTATCAGTGCTGTTATCGGGATGCGTTCACTAGCACTCGCGAATCTTTGTGTAAACAGCAGTTCCATCTCTGCAAATGTTTTGACAGAGTCGTTAGGTAGCTCCGAATACCATTCAAAGGCTGTTTCTGCTAAGCTGCCGACGAATTGACGTAGCAACAATTTGTCATCTCCTCCAGTATTGCCGCATAAGGCCCTGAATTGAGCGACATGCTGATGAGGATTGCCCGTCCCCTTGTAGACATGGAACTTAGGAATTGTATAGCCTGTCGGGTACTTAATCTGATCGTACCAACCCGGATATGGCCGCCCCGTCTTTACAACCTGACCGGCTGCTTCAGTCGCCTGATGCACCCGTATTTGCTGGGCGATGTATTCATCTAGGTCAACTTTGGAGATTGCCTTCTCCTTGGATGTTGATAGAGCCGGCGGAGGATTTGACGTTTCTCCCCTGTCGTCTTCAAGGACGATCGGAGGATCTTCAGCAGGAGGGTCCGGCTGTAACATCATCCCTACCATATCTTGGAAGAGGAGCGCCATCTGTTTTATGTTAGCCGCTTGCTCTGCAGCTTCTTTGTCCCTCTTTTCGAGGACTCTGCGTAAAAAGTCAGCGTCGGTTTCTTGTTCTTGACGCTCATCCGAAGACGTTTCAGAGCTTTCTTTTGTCTCAGTGAGTGCAGCCATTGTAGTCATCATTTCCTGAAGCTTTTGTTGTTGTTCCTGGGCTTTCGTCACGGATCGAGTGAGCGGTCGGTGGCCCGTAGAAGTGCGGCTTTCCTCCTTTCCAGAAGCTATATAAACAGTGTGCACCACCATGCCCCCAGACTTGGGGCGTTTGTGTTCGGCGCTTTTATGCTTCGCCATGTTCACAGGGGCTTTTTGTGGCCTCCTTTTTTGAGTGATTGGAGTTAAGGGAGCCCTTATAGTGGGCACCCAAGTAGCTTTTACTTTTTGTGGTTTGACAGAGTAATCCTTCCCCTGCCGAACCTTCATCTTTTTCTGTCGTCGGAGACAGTCTTGATCGATCACCGACTCTTGGACCTGTCGCCAGACTTTGTAAATTTTAGAGGACAGCCGTTGAGGTGGCTGCTCTAGCTTCTTCTCTGGAGTATTCTCCACAGGTGAAGGAGTTCGTTTCAACATCGCAGTAGGAGAGTTTCTGCGCACCTTGTTGAGCAGTTCAAAGCTGTTCTTGGTTGGAACAGCAGTATCGATCCCAACCATTAGAGTTGGACGAGTAAGTCCAGAGGGGGAGTTGCCCCCAGCCTTCTTAACTCGGCGCGAGTAGCGACGTCAAGCATGTCGTGCTGATGGAGTTGTTTCAGCTATAGGGGTGACCTCCTCATGCCCCCTGTGTTGGTCAGAATATACCGGTACCAGCTTTTTAAAGATCGACGTCCGTTGAACGGGGACGGCCAACTTGTCAGAAGCGGACTTCCGAACATGGGAAGCAACCTTGGTGATTTTGCCAGGAACGGGAGTTGGGATGGCTATCCACTTCGGGATAACGCCTTCTGGTATGGCAGGCTTCTTCATGGGCCCGATAGAGCTCTGGCCTAATCCATTAAAACCTGAAGCAGTGGAGTTGGGCGACCTGTTGAGAGGGGTCGCGGCAGTGGTGAGTCGATCGAAGACCGACTTCTTTGGAGCTTCTTGCAATGTCATTGGGGCGTTGAAGCTCATTGATGGGAGCATGGTCCCAAAAAATAGTCCAGTGGTGGCTTGAGCCACCTGCTCCACCGGCATTTTGAAAAGGGAGGCCGCTTGGGGCCCATAAGTCACTCCTCCAGCAATGACGGAGCGAGAGTTATCGCTGCGGACGGTGCAGTTCGAAGCCATCGATTTTCTGTTTTCTGCATAGAGCAAGACACCAAATCTTAGTACCTTGAATCCACAGGCAATCACAGCAAACCGCGATTTGTTCGCGAACACGACACACGAAGTGTGGAGTGGAAAGAGGAAGAGGTCCCACCGGGCGTGCCAGAATCTGTTCCCCTCCGAACGGCGGCCGGGACGTTAGGACGTCTGTGCCTGATGTTCGGGGCAGATGCTATTTGGTTTTATCCGTTTATCTCTCCGAAGATACCAAGTTGATTTATGGCACCGTGTATCGGAGGTTTAGACGGATGCGGCCGATGTAGCAGACTTCGTCAGATTCCCCCTCGCTAGAGGGGTTTTTGATTGTGGGGACGCTCTTCCCTGCAGGCGCAAGCCCCTGCAGTTAATTACGCTACCGCTTCGCGGTAACAACTTTCTCCTTCTCCAGAATTTCACTTCGTGTCGTGTGTGTTTGTTTTGTTTGCGGTTGCCCGTGGATTGTATACGGGGACTGAGTAATGCCGTCGCCCGTAGGACGTGGATTAGTCCAAATCCGTATTTACTTAGATTTGGGTTTGGTGTTTTTTAGTTTAAGGATACGTTAGTCGCGTTGCGGCTAAGATCAACTTAAACGTTCGTTAAGGATGCGTTAGTCCAGTTTGAGACTAAGATCAACTTAACGGGATCGTTTAGATCCGACAAAAGAGCGTTTGGACTCTATTGTTCCAGTTTGGGAGATTCATAGTCCAATTTGGGACTAAAGTCTGTTTGGAGGATACGTTAGCCATTTTTGAGGCTAAAATCGACTCAAACATTTGTTAAGGATACGTTAGTCCAGTTTGAGACTAAGATCAACTTAACGGGACCGTTTAGATCCGACAAAAGAGCGTTTGGGCTCTATTATGCCAGTTTAGGGACGTGGTGGTCCATATTCCAGTTTAGGGACGTGGTGGTCCGATGTCAGTTTAGGGACGTCTCGGTCCGATGTTAGTTTAGGGACGTCTCGGTCCGATGTTAGTTTAGGGACGTTTCGGTCCGATGTTAGTTTAGGGACGTTTCGGTCCAAGATTAGTTTAAGGACGTTTCGGTCCACGAGTTTAAGGACCCCGCAGTCCATATCGATGTGTGGTCGTTGGGACCCGTCACCTCTTTGACGTCGTTGAGGAATTACAACGATGGATGTCAAAGGAGTTCGGAGATGTACCCTCGAACCGGATGTAGATTGATTTAGGAGAGCCATTTTGCTCAGTCAATTTAATTTAAGGACTTATGGCCGAAATTGGGCTAAGTCCAGTTGAAATGTCCAATATTTTATTTGCTTTTGCATTGCATTTCGTTTTATTTTTTTTATTTGGGCCTTGCCCAGAAAGGATGCAGGGCATCAATTTGTTTTGGGCTCTGCCCTTTATAAATGATGCAGAGCATCAATTTATTTGGGCTCTGCCCATTTATTGCCTTGCAATTTATTTTGGCCTGTCAGGTCATTTTGATTTGGGCCCGGCCCTTTAATTAATGCATTGCATTTGTGCAAAACACTGTTAATTTGAGAATCTTTCAGATTTAAGAACCGATGGTTCATAAAAGAAGTGCAAAGCACTATTTGATTTAGATCTAAGAAAAAAGAACAAGTTTTTTCTTGTTTTTCTTATCTCAAAGAACCAAAAGTTCACAAAAGTGCAAAACACTATTAATTTAATAACCTTTTAGGTTCAAGAACCGATGGTTCATAAAACAAGTGCAAGGCACTATTTTTATTTATTTATTTATTTATCGTTAAAGATCTATGATCTTGTTCATAAGAGAATTTTCTCTTCTTTAAAAGGTTTTTATCTTTTTTTTTTATTCTTCAAGAGTTCTCTTCTCTTTTTTTTTTTTAGCAAGATGTTGATGATTTTGAAATGAGGTCTGGGGTCCTTTTTATAGTCTCATAAATTAGTTAAATTTGTTAAAGAGATCTTTTTCTGAGTGATTTGGGGAATTTTCCCCACCGTTGGATATTTGATCCAAAGGCCCCTGCTTTACAGAAGAAAATCTTCTTGTTTTAACAAGAACAGAAAAGATTTATTCTGTTTTGCGCAACTCCCTCAGCGCGTGACACGTGTCGCGCAGCTGTGCTTGCGCAACTGCGCAGACACGTGTCGCGCAACTGATTTTTTTTTTTTTTGGCTTGCGCAGCTGCGCGCTGACACGTATCGCGCACTGCGCAGTTGCGTACTGCGCAGCTGCGCTGACACGTGTCGCGCACTGCGCAGGTGCGCACTTGCGCACTGCGCAGCTGCGTGACACGTGTCGCGCAACTGGCCAGCTGCGCGGACACGTGTCGCGCACTGCGCAGCTGCGTGACACGTGTCGCGCAACTGCGCAGTTGCACAGCTACGCTGACACGTGTCGCGCACTGCACAATTTTTTATTTTTTTTTTTTTTTTGGCAGAGCTTTGCTCTGATTGGAGAAAGAACAGAAGCATTGCTTCTTTTTCCACTTTGGAATTTAAACAGAGCTTTGCTCTGATTGAGATAAACATCCCCATCTCTCCCAAGTCCTACCGGTGAGACCACATTCAAAGTCCCACCGGCCAAAAAAAAAGGGGTATGTCCACAAGCAAAATGGGCACGGATGAAAACCCGAAAGGGCTCCGTGAGTAAAAACAGCAGGACTGCCGGCGAGTTTGTGAAAACCCGAAATGGCGAAAACTCGTAAAAAAAAGAGATGAAATGCATTCGCGAAGTCCTCTCAACTTTGTGAGGAGAAAATTCCCGCGTGAGATCCTTACGACTCACAAAGGAGCAACACCCTTAGGAATCCCCACGACTCCTAAGGAGAAAATACACCTACGAGATCCTTTCGACTCGTAGGGGGAAAATGCTTTTATGGGACCCTTACGGCCCATAAAATTGAAAAGCCTTAGGTGATAGGGATCTAAACCTGTCTCCTAAGCCACCAATTCCCAAATCCTCTCGGGGCAAATGATGAGTTGCTCCTGGCATTATTCCAGTGCAGGAATGCAGATGCCGACCAAAACCAAAATCCCCAAATCCTCTCATGGCAAATAACGATTCGCTCTTGGTACCATATTCCAGTATAGCGATGCTGATGTCAGCCCAAATCACAATCAACAAGTCAACTTCAACTCTGACACCGCAGAAAGCGGGGCGAGTCAGAATCCAGTCTCGACACCGCAAGAAGCAAAGCAAGTCAAGTTCACCCCTGACACTGCAGGAAGCAGAGCAAGTCAAATAGAGCATCGACCGTCCACTTCGCATAAAGGGCAGTGCAGGCTTCCCACAAATCGGGAACCCAAATCACTCTGGATTAGAGTGTCGACCGTCCACGTCGCAAAAACGACAGTGCAGGCTCCCCATAAATCAGGAACCCAAATCGCTCCGGATCAGAGCGTCGATCGTCCATGTCACTGTTCCCCTCCGAAAGACGGCGACGACGTGAAGACGTCTTGCCTGAAGTTCGGGGCAGATGCTATTTGGTTTTATCCGTCTATCTCTCCGAAGATGCTGAGTTGATTTACGGCACCGTATATCGGAGGTTTAGACGGATGCGGCCGATGTAGCAGACTTCGTCAGATTCCCCCTCAGGGTGAGGGGTTTTTGATTGTGGGGACGCTCTTCCCTGCAGGCGCAAGGCCCTGCAGTTAATTACGCTACCGCATCGCGGTAACAACTTTCTCCTTCTCCAGAATTTCACTTCGTGTCGTGTGTGTTTGTTTTATTTGTGGTTGCCCGTGGATTGTATACGGAGACTGAGTAATATCGTCGCCCGTAGGACGTGGATTAGTCCAAATCCGTATTTTGCTTAGATTTGGGTTCGGTGTTTTTAGTTTAAGGATGCATTAGTCGCGTTGCGACTAAGATCAACTTAAACGTTCGTCAAGGATACGTTAGTCCTGTTTTGGGCTAAGCTCGACTTGACGTAGTGATTGATTTAATTATCCGGCCGTCGGGACTCGTCACCTCTCTGACATCGTTGAGGGATTACAACGACAAGTGTCTGAGGAGTTCAGAGATGTACCCTTGAACCAAAGTTGGTTTG
Organism: Agapanthus africanus; assembly: GCA_030015575.1. Lineage (NCBI taxonomy): Eukaryota > Viridiplantae > Streptophyta > Magnoliopsida > Asparagales > Amaryllidaceae > Agapanthus > Agapanthus africanus. Next base: position 11,041,287 of record CM057348.1, on the reverse strand, counting down.
GGATTTTATTACTTATTTGAATATCTAAGGACACATTAACCGTATTTGGGGCTAAGATCAACTTAGACGGGACCGTTTAGATCCGACAAAAGAGCGTTTGGGCCCTATTGTGTCAGTTTAGGGACGTGGCGGTCCATATTCCAGTTTAGGGACGTTTCGGTCCGTTATTAGTTTAGGGACGTTTCGGTCCGTCGCCAGTTTAGGGACATAGTGGTCCGTCATTAGTTTAGGGACGTTTCGGTCCAATTTTAGTTTAGGGACGTTTCGGTCCGTCGCCAGTTTAGGGACGTAGTGGTCCGTCATTAGTTTAGGGACGTTTCAGTCCGATGTTAGTTTAGGGACGTTTCGGTCCGATTTTAGTTTAGGGACGTTTCGGTCTGTCGCCAGTTTAGGGACGTAGTGGTCCGTCATTAGTTTAGGGACGTTTCGGTCCGATTTTAGTTTAGGGACGTTTCGGTCCGTCGCCAGTTTAAAGACGTAGTGGTCCATGTTCCAGTTTGGGGACGTGGTGGTCCGATATTAGTTTAGGGACGTTTCGGTCCGTCGCCTCTTTGACGTCGTTGAGAAATTACAACGACAGGTGTCAAAGGAGTTCGGAGATGTACCCTCGGACCGGTCGTGACTTGGTTTATGAGAGGCATTTAATTTAAGGACTTACAGCCAGGATTGGGTTAAGTCCAATTTTTATTTTAGGCTCTGCCCGATTAAAAGAATCAACCTAAACAGGGCTCTGCCCCTTCATTATTTTGCAATCTAATTTGGGCCAGGCCCTTTTAAATAATGAGTTACAAAAAACTCAGGAATTTTCTGAACAGGGCTTTGCCCTTTTATTATTCTGCAATTGGGCCAGGCCCCTTTAAATAATGAGTTGCAGAAACTCAATAATTTTTTTGAGTTGGGCCAGGCCCTTTTGAATGATGAGTTGCACTTGTGCAGAAATTCAAGAATTTTCTTGATTTGAGAACAAAAAGTGCATAGCACTCTTGATCTAAATTTAGATCAAAGGAAAACAAGTTCTTCTTGTTTTCCTTGATTTTACAGAACCAAGGGTTCATATCAAGTGCAAGGCACTATTTATTATTCTTTGATTTTTTAGAACCAGGGGTTCATATCAAGTGCAAGGCACTATTTATTATTTCTTTGATTTTTCAGAACCAGGGGTTCATATCAAGTGCAAGGCACTATTTTTCTTTTTCTTTTATTATTCCCTTTTAATTTTCTGTTTTTCAGAAGTTTTACCTTCTCTTTTTGTTCTTGATTAATCTTCAAGAGCTTTTTTTTTCCAGAAGTTTATCCTTCTCTTGATGATGATTGATTCTCCTTTTTCTTCCTCTTTTTTTTTTTTTTGAATGAGGTCTGGGCTCTTATTTATAGTGTTCACAAATTTGTTAAATTTGTTACCAAGATCTTTCCTGAATAATTTTGGGAATTTTCCCACCATTGGATCTCCGATCCAAGGGTCTCTGTTTTACAGAAGAACAGAAAAGATTTACTTAAATCTTCATTCAGTTGCTGCGCAACTCACCAGCGCGTGACACGTGTCGCGCATCCGTGCGCTTGCGCAGTTGCGATTGCGCAACTGCGCAGACACGTGTCGCGCATCCGTGCGCTTGCGCAGTTGCGATTGCGCAACTGCGCAGACACGTGTCGCGCTGCCATGCATTTGCGCAGTTTAAGTCTTAATTTTGTTTTCTGAAGAGCCTTGCTCTGATGGGACGCACTGTCTCGGGCGTTACGCCGCCGAATCACCTTCTGCCATGTGGCAAATTGCGCGCTGCGCACGGAAACCGAAGCGTTGCTTCGAATTTTGAATTTTCAAAATTCAGTAGAGCCTTGCTCTGATTGGGGGAAACAGATGCCCCCCCACCGTTGCGCTCACGTGGCGCGCGCGTGAGTGCAACGGTGGCAAGATCCTGACCGTCGGATTGACGGGTCAAGTGAACAGGCGCAGGCGCCTATAAATAGGACCCTTGGTCCTTGGTAATTTTTTTACCATTCTCAAGAAATTAAATTTCAGAGCCTTGCTCTTACTTGAGAACTTCCAGAGCCTTGCTCTTGCGATTCCTTAAGAACTTCCAAGTTCTATCCTTAGAACCATTCTAGGTAAATTAAATTAATTTAATTTAAATCAAACTTAATTAACAGAGCCTTGCTCTTATAGATCTTTGATCTAAAGGAAACCCCTTTGGGGTTTCTTCAACAGAGCCTTGCTCTTATAGATCTTTGATCTAAAGAAAACCCCTTTGGGGTTTTTATTCACAGAGCCTTGCTCTCAAAAATTTGCAGAGACTCTGTTCTTAGGTTTTAACCCATGAACAGAGCCCTGCTTCATAAATCAACTAGAAAACTTTTTTTTTTTTTTTTTTTAAAGTTTCCATGGATCTTTAAGATCCCAAAATTTTAATTCTTAGGAGTTATAAATTTTTATTACTACTGCAGAGCTAGGCTCTTTTTTAAGAAGTTTTATTCCTTTGAAATAGGAGTTTGACAAATATCACTCTGTGGCAGAGCTTTGCTCTGAAAAGAGGAGATCTTCTCCTTGTCTCTAGGGGTCCCCCCCAATGAGGATATTCTCTTGGGGGTTCTTTTTATTGACTGATAGTCTCATCCAATGGTGGGATTGTCTCATCAAACGATGCGCCGTCATCTTGATTTTGTGGGTCCCCCTTTGGTCCCCTACCCGCTGCATCACAGTGTGGAGCAAGATTTTTATTTATTATTATTTTTTTATCATTATTTTTTTTTTAATGTTTAAGCGCCAGGCCACTAATGATATATATATATTTTATGCAGGAAAGATGTCTGACGACTTGTCTTTTCCCTTCGTTCGCTCAGAAGGAGGGTTCCCACATGCACCAGTGGACCGGGTAGTGTTCGCCATGATTAAAGATCACGATCCTGAGTGCAAGAGACTTCACCTATGGGGAAGGTGGTACAGCCAGATTATCCAAGGCCGCCGCAGTTTTAGTTCCGCCTCGCCTTCCGAACCCATAGTTACGATCCCCTATGCGGACAAACCCCCGGCGGAGTATGCCGTGGAGGTAAAAAATTGGAATTCAGACGACCTTCTCCAGCCTGCAATCGGCGCTATTCCGGTACAGCCGCCGCCGGCCATAGATATCTTGGGAAGGCGAATCTGTCAGGGTGAAGCACGCCCTTGGGGACAGGCTTACAATATTGGATTAAATCCGCGACCGCTTGCTGGATACCTGCCATGGGCCCGGTACATTTTAGCGGCGAAAAGAGCTCACCTGACGAAGATAGGTTTATATTCCGCCGTCTACGTCTCGCTTTTCGAGTATCCTACTCCTCCAACGTGGTGGACAAAGGCCTTCATCGAACAATGGAATATCCCCACGCATACTTTCCTGGCAGCGGATAGGGAAGTTTCAATTTCTCTAGAGGAATTCGTTGAGCTTTCTGGTTTACCGGCGAGGGGGGAGCACTACGAAGAGCTGCTTCCTCCTGATGAGTACGTCTTTGCCACCAAGAAAGTGGTACTCGACTTGACTCCGGAAAATGCCATCCAGCATCAGCATCCGGGCCTGGTGAAGGTGTTGGAGATTTACGAGGAGCTTCATTTGGAATTGGGCGACCGAGGAGTTAGTTTTGCGGACTTCATTGCTCGTTTTATTCGCCCGGAATTTTTATCAGAGCAAGGTGAGAAGTTCGCCCAACTTGCTGATCCTTTTGGTTTCGGCCTGGACCGCCGACCTTCATCGGAAATTGATCAGCGAAGTTTTTACCTTCCCGGCACTGCTAGCGTCCCTTTCTCAGAGATCGCCGTTCCTGGCATGGATGAGGAGACCTTCTTCATCGGGTTCTTAGGTCTGTGGCTGTGCAGCTTCGCGCTTCCCATGCACCCACGCCTCATGAGGTCTTCTGTCTTTTACCCGGCGCATCAAATGGTGGCCGGTCTGCAGTTATCAGTAGGGATCGCCGGGTTGGCTTACCTCTACAATGGACTTAGCGTAGCGGCGGACGCTAATGAACCTGGGGTACAGCCTGCTAACTTCCCGATGCACTACTTCACTTCTTGGATGGAGCTGCATGTTCGAGGAGTGTTTGGTGCCCACAAGACTCCTCCATTCTTTGAGAGATTCACACTCCCAAGAATCATGCGATTGGTCGGGGCTTCCATCGTGTTTGCACCTCCGCGGGAGTCTAGGGGACTGCTTCTGCGTTCGCATCTAGTCGGGGCGAAGACCTCTTTTGTGGATAAGGTCATCACCATGGGTTCCGAGACCACTAAGTCGGTGGTGCCGCTGCGTGATGACTTTAAGGGTGGTGTCTCCGTGTTGAAGGCTCGGGAAATCCTCCATCTTTATTCCATTCGGCCGGGCTACTTGGTATTTAGGCAGAATGACACGGCCCTCTTCATGAGGTATAACCCGCATCGATTTGCCCGGCAATCGAGTTATAACCAAGGAGTCCCGTTGGAAGCCTTCTTGAGAACACCTGCAGTCGGTCCAGAGGGAGTACGGAATGCGATGCATCACTTCATCCGGCTCAATACAGGCTCCTACTTTTTTATCAGTGAGCCCAGCTGTACCCCTAAGATACTCAATTCGTATGTGGCCTGGTACGCGCACGCGATGGGCCCAATCATCTTGATGGAGAAACGTCTATTGGTCGATCGTAGGGCTGCGCCTCCCGGCGGCAATCGCAAGGCTCCATTGCAGCCCAGGGTTCAGGTTATCCCTCCGACGAAAGAGGCCGGAGCTGATCGACCACGGGTGTTGGCCCCTCCGCGTGGACTGCCACTGCCTACTACGGTGGATGCCCCAACGGCGCCCCGTGCTCCGACAAAGACGGTTAAAGCGGCATCGCCGGAGTCGGGTGCAGGAGCGGACATCGGGACTCGCCGCCCGAAAGTGACTGCCAAAACTGGCAAGCGCAAAGCTGCTCCCAGTGGGTCCAAGGCTGGCGGGCAAAAGAAGAAGAAGTCCACTTTATCCCTCGACGCGATTCTTAACTTAGAGTCCGCGGCTCATCCTGCCGAGACTATATGTGAGTACGGCAGCAACGAGGGTTTCGTGGTGGACCCTGAGGACACCAACCTAGCCGCCGCCATTGCAGCTTCGGAGTGATCGGCGAGGCTCGAAGCCATGTTAAGCAGACTCGCTGAGTCAGGTAACCCTCAGCCTGCTTATTTGTCATTTCATCCCACTTTTGTTATTATCTTTAGCTAATATTTGCCTCATTTTCAACAGGTGTATCCACTGAAGAGGCCATTGCTGCCTCTCTGAAGACCTTCCAGGAGGAGGAGAAGAAACGTACCCTAGCGAGCGTCGGTATGTTTTATCCCTTTCTCTTTTATACGGAAAGTTCGTTATCTTTTTATGATAGTCGACCTGACCTTCTCTTGTTTCTTTACAGGGGTTGTATTAATCGGCGCAAGGACCCTTCCCAAGCCCGTCATCGAAGTCCCAACTCCGTCGAAGCTGCCGCAAGAGCCTCGGCTTGATGCAACAACGAGGGATGCTCTGAAAAATCTGGAGGCATCCCTCTACACGGATGAGGAGGCTTCGCTCAAGGAAGCTCTGATGGCATCTGTCTCATCGGCTCAAGAGGAGCGGAAGCGGTCCAGACGCGAAGCTAAGGCGCGCAGAGCTGCTCTGGCCGCAGGAGCGGGCCCTAGCACTGTTCCTCACGCTAGTACTCCTTCTGAAGAGCCCCCTGTGGCCCTGTCTACCGCTCGTCGGCAAGTTGCGCGCGCGGTTCGGAATGCCAATGATAAATCCGCTTCAGGTAGTACTCCTTTCAGAGCCTTGTTGTATGACTTGTAAAACTATTGGCTTATACATATCTCATCTTGCAGGGTCGAGTCCAATTGAGGGGGAGGCGGAGACGACCGTCGAACCCAAGGGAGCGGAAGAAGCGGTACTCGCCGAACCCGAACCGACAGTGGACAACTTTGTCGAGGCCATGGGGCCTGGAGCCGAGATTGAGGATCCTACCGCGGAGAAAGTCATTGATGCCGTACCCGAAGTGGCGGCAGATGAGATGATTGTCTCGACCGAGCCGGAGGCGGTAGAGGGCGAGGTACTTGAGGCTGGGGACCTCGTGGTGCCGATGGACGGGGCAGCTGTAATCGCTGATCCTGAGGGAGCAGCAGGTGAGGCGGCCATGATTCCTGAGGAGGAGCTAGGCGCTCCTTCTCAGGAATCTGGCAATGTTCCTATCTTGGCCCTCCCTGTCTATGGTTCCCCGCCGCCTGCAGAGCTTGAGAGCATAACAACGGTTCCCCTTGAGTCGGGTGATGAAGCTACAGGCGGTGGTCTTCCATCAGTGGAGGAAGGGACTGCCTCAGTTTCTGCTGGCAGCTCGTCAGGTAATTTTTTTTTTTGAGTCACCAGCGTTTCCTTTTTTTTTGTATATATCTTGTGATCTCTTCTAACAAGCTTGTTCTTGCAGGTGCGGCCAGTACCGATGCTCCACTGCTCGAGGGAGTACCGTCAACTACTGCTTTGGCAGTAGTCACCTCCCCGTCTTCCCTTGTACCGTCACGGATGTTGGAAGGTATGGGTTCACGACTCATGCATTAATCTTTCAAAAATGCGGCTTTTGTACTAACGTTACACTATTGTGCCTTTGCAGGAGTGCTTTTTGATCACTTATATCAAGTGTTGCTCCCGCACTTCTCTTTCCCATCCGAACTCGCTTCTCCCTCTAGTGGCGCCGGTAATATCTTTGTTTACCCCTTTTTTTCTAGCAATGGGACGATTTCTAACTTTTCCTTTTCTTTATTGCAGTGCCACAAATCGAAGGAGGGGATGCAAGCCCTGTCGCGCTACCGGCCCTCCCGGCTTTGCCGTCCACTGTACCTGGTATGGTAAATTTCCTTTTGGTAATCCTTCAACATCTTTTGAACCATCGTTTAAACCTGTTTTGTTTTGCAGCTATTGTTCCGGCTCCGGTCCCCTTCGAGGCTCGTGTCCTTTTACCGGCAGGCCCCTTTTTGAGACGTCCGTCTTCAAAGGGTGCGGTGATGAGTCTAGGCATGCTGAGCGGGTATATCGACGAGCTCAGCATGGACGCTCTCCCTTCCGCTGCAGATTTCGCTGTGGATGTTAACCCCATGTTAGCGGCGCTCGTAACTTTTCACAGCGAAGGCGTCGTTGAATCTTGGGTTAATCACTGCAGGGAGATTGAGGCTTGCTTGTACCGGCTGGAGTTGACGCGCCCTGCTCCCGAAGTTTTAGCTCTGAGCGCCCAACGCACAACTTGGCTCGAGCAAAGCACTTCGCACTCCCGCCACTTGGAGCAAGAAGCAGCTCGGAGACTAAGGGAATGCCAAAAGACCTCAAACGAAACGGCCCATCTGCGCGCTGAGGTTGAGGCAAATGCTGCCCAAGTGAAGACTATCTTTGAGGGTCTCTTGGAGCGCATCTCCCATGGGCTAAATTTAAAGAGGAAGCTTGACGTGGCTGAGCGCTATATCCCAAGTCGGGAGGCTGCTTATCAGGGCGTGAGGGAGCAGCTTGCACTGGTCTTGCGGCAACGAGCCCAAGTGGAGGCAGAGTTGACGGCGGTAGCCGAGCAGGAGAAGGCGTGGAAGGAGATATGCGAGCGATTGCTACATCTGTGCAAGACGCTCCCTTCCCAGTAGCTGCCATTGTATCAATATACTTGTAATTTTCTTTTTTTTTTTGAATAAGATGTATACATTCTTTATTCTTTTATACGATTCGCCATGTACTTGATTGAGTTAATAAATAAAGATACACATTTTTTTTTGCGATGTCTTGTATCATTTCTTTGCTTTCTCCCTTCTCTTATTATCAGCATGCTGTCTTGATAAACATGATTGACAGGTAACAGAGTAAGCATTTTGGTTTCTTCAAGATATAACGATGGCTTAGGCCGCAGGTTCGGATCTGCTGCCTAAGACTTTTCAACTCTATGAGCCGTGAGGGTCTCATAGAGACTTTTCTCCCTACGGATCGAGAGGACCTCGTAAGTGGATTTTCTCCTTAGGAATCGTGAGGATTCCCAAGTGTAGTTTTCTCTCATAGGTCGAAAGGATCTCATGAGAGAATTTCTCCCTCTTACGAGTCGAGAGGGCTCGTGAGCGGTTGTTTCCCTCTTTGTCGAGAATCGACTTCAGAGAGTGAGACCCGTGAATAGTATGCAAGAGACCATTTAGGATTGACTTGCAGGATCCCATTGCCCTTCTTACGAGTCAAGAGGGCTCGTGAGCGGTTGTTTCCCTCTTTGTCGAGAATCGACTTCAAAGAGTGAGACCCGTGAATAGTATGCAAGAGACCATTTAGGATTGACTTGCAGGATCCCATTGTTCAGGAAGCAAGTTTTTGAATCCTTACTGCCCGAGATGTGAGTCAGAAAAGCTCTCGTCACGGAGCGTTTGTATCCGTGAGTTGAGAAGTTTTGCGAGGGATTATTTGTTTCCCAAGCGCCAAGGGTTATTTGTGTCCTTGGGGTTTGAAACGAGTCGATGGTTCCCACGGAGGCGCTGGTGGCTCTGCGAGTCGACGCGGATCAGAAGGCTCTCGTCAAGGAGTGTTTGTATCCGTGAGTCGAGGAATTTGCTGGGATTATTTGTTTCCCAAGCGCCAAGGATTATTTGTGTCCTTGGGGTTTGAAACGAGTCGATGGTTCCCACGGAGGCGCTGGTGGCTCTGCGAGTCGACGCGGATCAGAAGGCTCTCGTCAAGGAGTGTTTGTATCCGTGAGTTGAGAAGTTTTGCGAGGGATTATTTGTTTCCCAAGCGCCAAGGATTATTTGTGTCCTTGGGGTTTGAAGCGAGTCGATGGTTCCCACGGAGGCGCTGGTGGCTCTGCGAGTCGACGCGGATCAGAAGGCTCTCGTCAAGGAGTGTTTGTATCCGTGAGTTGAGAAGTTTTGCGAGGGATTATTTGTTTCCCAAGCGCCAAGGATTATTTGTGTCCTTGGGGTTTGAAGCGAGTCGATGGTTCCCACGAAGGCGCTGGTGGCTCTGCGAGTCGACGCGGATCAGAAGGCTCTCGTCAAGGAGTGTTTGTATCCGTGAGTTGAGAAGTTTTGCGAGGGATTATTTGTTTCCCAAGCGCCAAGGATTATTTGTGTCCTTGGGGTTTGAAGCGAGTCGATGGTTCCCACGGAGGCGCTGGTGGCTCTGCGAGTCGACGCGGATCAGAAGGCTCTCGTCAAGGAGTGTTTGTATCCGTGAGTTGAGAAGTTTTGCTGAAGTCGTTGGTTTCTTCGGTTGAAATGAACCGTTGGGGTTTAGCTTCGTCGTTTGACGGAACCCGTTGGGGAAGTATAGTTCCTTCTTTGTTTGCGCCCTTGGATTGTATACAGGGATCGATGTGATCTTAACTGTAGGGCCGAAGTTTCATCATTTCTTATTTTTGTTTTATTTTATTTCCGCGATGCTCTATCATTTCAGCTTTTATATCGCGAAGGTCGCGATTGCCCAATCATTTCGGCTATTTTTCGCGGTGCCCAATCATTTCGGCTTTTTTATTTTATCTTTACTCGTTGCTTTTTATTACGAGTTGCCCGATCATTTCGGCTATTTTGCATGCATACATTGTACTTGCTGCTTTTTATTGCAAGTTGCCTTATCATTTCGGCTATTTTGTATGCATGAGCGGCCTACTGGCTTTCGCCATAAACCTGAAATTGGACACCGATTTCGGCATCAGCACCGCTGCAACTGGAATATTGCCAGGAGCGAATCATCATTTGCCTCCGTTATTGTCGAATAAAGGGGGGCTTACCGATCAGGGTTAGGGACCTGTCGACTAAGGCTTTCGATTTCATGAGCCGTAAGGGTCTCATAAAGGTATTTCTCCCTACAAGTCGTGAGGATCTTGTAGGTGTATTTTCTCCTTAGGAACCGTGAGGGTTCCTAAGTGTTTTGTTCTTCTGTAAGTCGTAAGGATCCTACAGGAGGGTTTTCTCCTCATAAATCGAGGGGATTTATAAGGGTTGTTTACCATGCGAACGTATTCCCAGTTATGGATGAAATTTGGCGAGGGAAATGTTTATTCGCGCCCGTGGATTGTATACAAGGGTCAATATTGAGCCACTTGTAGGGCAATATTGGAAGTTTGTGGGGGCTTGCTTAAGCACAGGTTTAGGTTTCTGTAACTTAAGACTTTCAAATCTCATGAGCCGTGAGGGTCCCATACGAGAGTTCTCCTTACGAGTCGTGAGGATCTCGCAAGTGTATTTTCTCCTTAGGAATCATGGGGATTCCTAAGTGTGTTGTTCCCTTATGAGTCGTAAGGATCTCACGCGGGTGGTTTCTCTTTACAGGGTCGAGAGGACTCTGTAAGGGTTCTTTAACGAAGTTGCGCCCTTTCGGGTTTTCACAAACATTCGCCGGTATTCCTGCTGTTTTTACTCACGGAGCCCTTTCGGGTTTTCATCCGTGCCCATTTTGCTTATGGACATACCGTTTTTATTTATTATATATATATATATATATATATATATTTTTTTTTTTTTACGAGGTCGCGCCCTTTCGGGTTCTCACGAACACTCGCCGGTAGTCCTGCTGTTTTTACTCATGGAGCCCTTTCGGGTTTTCATCCGTGCCCTTTTTTGCTTATGGACATACCGTTTTTTTTTATTTTATTTTTATATGTTTTTTTTTTATATATCTCGTCAGCCTAAAGATGCTGCGGTAGTAGTTTAAAGACGTTTCGGTCTGCTATTAGTTTAAGGACATTTCGGTCCGCCGTTGAGAGGGCTGGCTACTGCTTATAAAGCTTGAGCTTAGGAAGATAGCGAGCGGACATAGTCGTCGTCATCTATCATTGACCTAAACTAAGGCTCGTTAAGCGTAGTATTTCTTTAGGAAGCGACAGTTTATTGGCCTGAAAGGTCTTTCACCGTGCATGTCCATGAGTAGATAGGCCCCGCCCTGATAGACCTTATCAATGATGTACGGTCCTTCATAGTTTGGCTCAAACTTTCCCCGCTTGGCGCGATTGGGGATCATGGGCCTTTTGACGACTAGCACGAGTTCGCCTTGGCGGAATGTCCTCGGACGGCTCAATCTTTCATATGAGCGCGTCATCTTTGCTTTATAAGCTTCCAGATTTTGCTGTGCTAGAAGCCGGATTTCGTCAAGGGCGTCAAGCTCTTCAAACCGAAGGTGAGCATTTTCTTCGTCCGTCAACTCGTAATGGACTGCCACTCGTAGAGAGGGTAATTCTATCTCGAGGGGGAGTACTGCTTCCGTCCCAAATACCAACGCGTATGGCGTTGTGTTTGTGGCCGTTTTAAATGTAGTTCGATACGCCCAAAGAGCCTCTTGCAATCTTTCGTGCCAATCTCTCTTATTTCGTGACACTGTTTTCTTCATGATCTTCGTCAAGGTCTTGTTGAAGGCCTCAGCTAGACCGTTAGCTCGCGGGTTATAAACTGAGGAATATCTCCAGTCTATATTGTGCTGCTGTGCGAAGCGGCTAATCTTATGACTTCGGTAGGCTGGCCCATTGTCAGAGATGATCCTTCTTGGGGTTCCAAACCGGTATATGACATGCGTTTTGAAGAAATGGAGGATGTTTTCCGTTTTCACTTCCCTCAACGGTACCGCTTCTGCCCATTTGGAGAAGTAATCAGTCGTCGCCAAGATGAAACGATGTCCCTTTGACGATGCTGGTTCGATGGGACCGACTATGTCAGTTCCCCACATTTCAAATGGCCAACTAGCCACTGTTGGATGCAGTAGATTGGGATGCTGATGGATGAAGTCTCCATGAATTTGGCATGAATGACATTGCCTCGCGTATTCTAGGCAATCCTGCATCATCGTGGGCCAGTAGTAGCCCATCCGCTTTATCTTTAACTTCATCTTAGGGCCTGCTTGGTGGGAACCGCAGAGTCCGTCGTGAACTTCTTGGACGACCCTTCTCGCTTCGTCAGGTCCTAAGCATCTCAACCACAGAGAATCGAATGACCTCTTGTACAGAATATCATTGACGAAGGCGAAAGACAGAGCTCGTTTCGTGAGCTGATGTCTTGTGGACGCTTCTTCAGGTATTCGGTGGAACTTGAAGTAATCTATGAAGACTTCTCTCCAGTCCCCGGTATTTTCCCAGTCTTTTACTTGCAGGGTTGTCTCCTCTTTCGCTCCTTTTTCTTCAGACGATTCCGGAGATATTTCTGTTGGGGCGAGCACTCGACGGCTTTGTACCACGATTCTAACGTCGTCGAGGTTCTCGTCAGCCAGTTCTTTAGCAAGTTTGGCTAGTGCATCTGCTTTGCTGTTTTCCGCGCGTGGTATGCTTTCCAACGTGTAGGAGGGAATTTGGGTTAGCAGTTGCTGCACTTTTTCACCGTATTTTACCAATTCCGGTTTACATGTTTGGTAATCGCCGTTCACTTGACTGACGACCAGTTGGGAGTCCCCGTATATGAGGAGGCTCTCAATTCCCATATCGATGGCGATCTCGAGGCCTGCTATCAAAGCTTCATATTCAGCTTCATTATTCGTTCTCGGCTCCGTTAAGGAGAAGGCGAAGCGCATTATTCCTCCTTGGGGAGTCACAAAGATGAGTCCCACCCCCGATTTAATCATTGGCGTACTTTGTTTGTGCTTTTTCATAGAAGACGCTCCATCGAAGTAAAGCTCCCAACGGGTATCACCACTGTCGATTGCGTCAAACGCATGTCTGTCCGGCAAATCGCAATTTAACGGAGAATCGGCCGGTATGGGATGCTCAGCAAGGAAGTCAGCGATGGCCTGGCCTTTTACTGCCTTGAGAGGTTGATATGTTATGGAAAATTCCATCAAGAGCAGGGCCCATTTAGCGAGTCGTCCTGTCAATATGGCTTTTGACATTAAATATTTGAGAGGGTCCACTTTTGAAATCAGACGGACCTCGTGGGCCAACGCGTAGTGCCTAAGCTTTGTTATTGCGAAGATCAATGCCAGGCAGTGTTTTTCAATGGGAGAATAGTTGCTTTCTGCCCCCAGCAGCACTCGACTTAAGTAGTAGAGCGCCCTTTCTTTCCCTTGATCGTTCTCTTGTGCCCATAATGCGCCTAAGGAACCTTCGAGGGCGGTTGTATAAAGAATAAGAGGCTTCCCCTTAACCGGAGCAGCCAACACCGGCGGGTTCTGCAGGTATTGCTTGATCTCATCCAGTGCGCCTTGGCATTTTTGATCCCAAACGAATGGGGTTCCCTTCTTCATCAGGTGACTATAAGGGCGGCACTTTCCTGAAAGGTTGGCTATAAATCGCCGTATGTATGCGAGTTTCCCTTGGAGAGACCGCAACTGTTTGAGAGTCCTCGGCGGAGGCATTTCCATGATCGCTTTGATCTTTGACGGATCTATTTCAATACCTCGGTGTCGAACGACGAATCCTAGGAATTTGCCCGAGGAAACCCCGAACGCACATTTAAGAGGATTCATCTTCAAGTTGTACTGCCGAAGGCGTTGAAATACAGTCTTCAGATGCTCGAGATGTTCCTCGTATGATTTGCTTTTAACCACGAGATCGTCGATATAGCATTCAACGATTTCGTGTATAAGGTCGTCGAAGATCTTCGTCATGGCCCTCTGATAAGTAGCACCAGCGTTCTTCAAACCGAAGGGCATCACCTTATAACAAAATATCCCGAGAGGGGTCCTGAAAGCTGTGTGTTTCTGATCTTCAGGATGCATTTTTATTTGATTATACCCCGACGAGCCGTCCATGAAGGAGAAAACCTCATGAGTGGATGTATTGTCTATCATAAGTTCAGTAACTGGCACTGGGAAATCATCTTTTGGGCAGGCTTTATTAAGATCCCGAAAGTCTACGCATATGCGCACTGTCCCATTTTTCTTCATCACTGGGACGATGTTAGCGATCCATTCAGGGTATTGAACTTCCTGGATGAAGCCAGAGTCTATCAGCTTTTTGACTTCGGCGTTGATGCTCATCTCAAGCTCGAGTCGCATTCTTCTTGGCGCCTGTTTGACTGGCTTGATGTCTGGGGATATCGCCAATTTGTGTACAGCAATTTCTGGATCTAGTCCCGACATTTCGGAATAGTTCCACGCGAAGCAATCTTTGTGTTGTAGAAGCACATCCTTCAACGCAGTCACCCTTTCTTCAGATAACAGCTCGCTGATGAATGTTGGTCGCGGGTCATTTTCCGTCCCCAACTCAATTTTCTTGAGATTATCTGCAGTGGTGTGGATTCCATCCTCCAGTTCTTTCGGAGCTGGGGGAAATTCTGAGATTACCTCATCGCTGCTGTTTTCAAAGCACCAAGGGAAGTCGTTCATGTCCTCGGATTCTTCTTTTAATATTGTTACCACGTGGCAAGTGCGAATTTTCTGCCAATCCCAATGCGGAGTTGGTTTTTCTTTTGCAGCCTCGGGTTCGTGCTTCTGTGGTGGTGCTACCCTCCAGTTGTCAGAAAGCGCGAATTTGCCTAACTGATATTGGTCCTCAACCCAATTCTTAAAGGTGAAACAATCTTCAAGCGGATGCCCTACTACTCGATGGTAAGAGCAATAATTTGGGTTGGAGACTTCGCTTGCTTGCTCAGGGTGTTTAGACTCTGGCAGAGTAAGCATTTGATGTTTTAGAGCAAGATCAAGTATTTTCCTTGTTTTGTTCCGAGGAAACGAGTATGCTCGACCCATTTTCTTCATAAGGGCTAGGTCAATAACGCTCGACTCTCGTATGCGTGGCTTCTTAGCTCTGTCTTGTGGTTGTCGAGCACCTTTTCGGCCCCTCGACTTGTTTTCGCTTTCGCGTCGAACCCTTTTTGTAGCAGGCTGACGTGGGGTAACATCTTCGTTCTTTACTGCCTGTCGAAGGAGACGCTGTGTCCTGGCTTTCTCATAGATTGCCATTTCACGATCGTGATCATCTCGGGCTTTTTGACTCGCATCCTTTATAAGTTTGCTCATCTGGTTTTCAGACGATGGACTGGGAGGTCTTGCATCAGGAACTCTTGCTAATTCAGGATTAGCGTCTTCCCATTGAGCGTCCGCTTCTTCATCAAAGTCATACATGGCATAACAGCTGTTTATTAACACCCGTTTCTTTGGCCGGATGTACCCGAGCCCTTTTGTTTTCGTTCTCCCGTTAGGCAGTTTGCATTGAGTTCCGGGAACGTTCCAGACCTTGTCATAGAATTTGGCTTTTCTGATGGTCTGTGTGAAGGACATCCCTTGGCGTTTCAGCAGTTTCTTCAAACCTTCGGTATAATATCTGGGAAGACGGATAGGCTGAAGCCTGTCGAGCGTGGGATCCGCGCCATGCCAAATTTCTTTTTCCACCTTGTTTTCTTCAGAACGGTAGAATAGGATTGCCTTCTCGCCTTTTCTTCTGGGAGGGATATAGAATGTCTGCAATTCTTCTACGCTGTTGGTGTCGAGTGCATCCAGTTCTTTGTAATGTTCAAGCGGCACCATGGTTACCTGCAGACTTCGCTCTTCATCAGTGGAAATCTGTATTGAGGGCCGAGCGGGGAATACAGCATGAACTTCATCCTCTGAGTCACTACCGAAGATCAATGAAGGAACAGATGGTCCTGGCCTGGTGGACTGGGACGGACCTGAATAAATTATATCCTCCTCCTCCTCGGTGTCACTGCCGAAGACAGGGATGGTTGCGTTAGTTTTGTTCTCCGGTTTGTGACACCTTTCCGTGTCTTCGAAACTCGGTAGGAAGTATTTGGCATCTTCATACTTGCGAACTTCGTTCACGGAAAATGGATTCAACTCTCCTGCCACTGTGTACTCGAGGCCGTCCCTAGAATACTTCATGCACTGATGCTGTGTAGAAGGGATGATATTGTATTCGTGTAGCCATGGTCGGCCGAGCAGAGCATTGTAGCACGTCTTGGCGTCTATAACATGGAATTTGATGTCTGTGACGAGCACCCCGAAGCGTAGCGTCAATATCACAGATCCAAGAGTCTTTGAGGATTGAGAGTCGAAACCGGAGATGGTGATTTTGTCCCGGGCGAGGTGTTGGACACTCATGCAAATCTCCTTTAACACTCGCACATTGAGTAAATTGACAGACGATCCGTTATCGACCAAGATTTTTCCTATCTTTATGTCATGGCAGTATCCCGAGACATAAAGGGGGCGATTGTGTTCACACGTCCCGAGGAGAAGGTCTTCATCACCAAAAGCAACGTCGGCTGTGTGCACCTCTTCCAATTCATCCTTCATCTTTTGTTCGGCTAAGAAGGCTTGGAACTGGTCCGGATCTTGTAGGGCCTTAATCAAAGAATCCCTCGCCTCTTTTGATAGTAATAGGGCATCGAGAATGCTGAGTTGTGAGGGTAGCTTTCTCAGATGCGCCAAGACATTGTAATCTACTTTATTCCATTTTGGGGGATTCTTGGCGGTTAACTCTTCTGCAACTTGGTCATCCAAAGCGATGTCTTCAGAGACCTTCTCTTTCCCTTTGTTTTTCTTATTCAAGGGTCCGAGGTTCTTTTCGGGTAATGTTCGATTGCGCAGCTGTATATTCTCGCAGGCCTTTGGTTCTTTTTCTTTTCCCGAAGTGGATTCTTCGAAGAGGGGACCAAGCTCTAGCTCTTCATCGGAGTCGCTCCCAAATGTAGGCACTTGTGACCCGGTAGTGTTAATCATGTGACAATTGCCGGCAGTTCTTTCAAGTTCTTTAGTCGTATTTCTTTGCTCTCGGCGAATTTTACGTTTTTCCCGTTTAAATCGTTGTCGATTAGCGACGTATCCTTGCCACCATCCATTGAAAGCTTTGCAATCTTGGGTGGAATGCGAGACCTTCTGATGGTATAAGCAATAAGAGGGGTGCATTTCTACCACGCCGGTAACTTTTTCTTCAGAGGGCGGTAGCTTCATGCCCATCGATATGGCCTTAGCAAACTTCTTTTTTATCTTGAATTGGCTTTTGTCAGCGGTGGAGGCATTTTGCTCCAACGGGATCATTTCAGCTCCTTCCTCAAGTCGCTGACGCTTAGCCCTTTCGAATATAGCCGTCTCGCGTTCTCGATCAGCCTTGCTTTTCAACCGAGCTTCATTAAGAAACGCGCTAATCATTTCAACCGGTAACCCTGGGGTTCCTGATTCGGCATTTGCCCCCAGCGTTTCAGTGCCAGAAGTTCCTTCATCGTTCGTGGTCGAATGGGAGATCATATGACAGCTTGCCACATATTCGTCAGATTCATCCGATGAGCTTTCTCCTTCATCTTCTTTTTGCAAGACGTGATCAAGGAAATCTTGGAGCGTAATGGGAGTTCGCGCCTTTTGGTTATATTCATCCAGCGCGTCGATTCGCTTTTGTAAGTCCGTGCGCTTGTCATCAGGCTTCACGGGCTTCTTAGATTTCTTCTTCTTCTTTTTCGAAGATTTTGACGGCTGGCTATGAACGCTTGAACTACCACCATCGGTCTTCGGAGTCGGTCGTGGCTTCAACATCCCCTCAATAACCTGCGGTTCCAAGGGGTTCTTCCACTTGACCGCTGGGCAGGTTTGAAGATCATTTAGCATTCTCCTCGTTTTGGCCGATAATACAACCTCCCAGGGAGCCTCTTCAATGACGGAGCATGTTGCCCCCGGCGCATTCGTTCCCTTATAGGTGTGAGGCTGCGGAGGGTTCACCTTCCATTTGTCAGATAGCGCAAATTTGCCCTGACGGTACTGATTCTCCAGCCAATTTTTGAAGACGTAACAGTCTTCGATTGGATGTCCCAACACTCTATGATAAGGGCAGTAATTAGGATCGTTAACGTCACTTGGTTGCGACGGACGTTTTGGATCTGGCAGATTTATGAGCCTGTTGCGCAATGCCAGCTCGAATAACCTCCTTGTTTTATCACGGGGGAAGGAGTAAGCACGTCCCATCCTGTCCTCAAGGGGTACGTACGGGCGTGTATTATTTGGACGAGCAACCGGCTTCGAATCGTTCGGTTGTTGTTGGGCATTAGCGACGACGATCGCTTTTCCCTTTCCTTTGTCGTTTCGGGAATCCGGCTTCGGGAGAGGGGGTTTATGGCCCATCTGGTCCATCTGCGCCAATTTGTCGATCAAAGCCTGGAAGGAAGTCGGCTTGAAGAACATCATAAATTGTGAAATGGTTGCTTGTGGATCGAGTGTTCCAACAAACATTCCCACCGCAGGGGCTTCTTCTATGCGATGTTCACACTTAGACCATAGATTACGCCACCGTATAGCGTACTGAACCCATGTCTCGCCGGGTTTTACCCTGGCATTGATCAGTGCCGTCATCGGGGTACGCTCACTGGCACTTGCAAAGCGTTGGGTGAAGAGTAGCTCCATCTCCGCAAAGGTTTTTATAGAGTCGTTGGGAAGCTCAGAATACCATTCAAACGCCGTATCAGATAAACTTCCAACAAACTGGCGAAGCAAAAGCTTGTCGTCGCCGCCGGTATTACCGCAAAGAGCCCTGAATTGGGCCACATGTTGATGGGGATTGCCGGTCCCCTTGTAGACATGAAACTTAGGAATTGTGTAACCTGGCGGGTACTTGATTTGGTCATACCAGCCCGGATATGGCCGTCCCGTTTTTACAACGTGGCCGGCTGCTTCGGCCGCCTGATGCACCCGTATTTGTTGAGCAATATATTCATCCAAATCAGCTTTTGATATGGTATCCTCTTTAGTTGCGGATAGAGCCGGTGGAGGATTCGATGTCTCTCCCCTATCATCTTCAAGAATGATCGGGGGATCTCCAACAGGTGGATCTGGTTGAATCATCATACCCACCACATCCTGGAACAGGAGGGCCATTTTCTTTATGTTGGATGCCTGTTCCACAGCCTCTTTGTCTCTCTTTTCCAGTGTTCGGCGGAGGAACTCAGCGTCGGTCTCTTCCTCTTGGCGTTCATCTAAGGACGTCTCAGGATTCTCTTTTGGCCCCGTGAGTGCAGCCATTGTAGTCATCATCTCCTGGAGCTTTTGTTGCTGCTCCTGAGACTTGGTCACTGACCGGGTAAGCGGTCGGTGGCCCGTAGAAGTACGACTTTCTTCCTTTCCTGAAGCCATATAGACCGTATGAACTGTTATGCCCCCTGATTTGGGGCGTTTAGGTTCATCGCTCTTAAACTTTGTCAGTGTCATGGGAGCTTTTTCTGGCCTCTTCCTTTTATGGACCTTTGAGGTTGAAGGAGCCGTAGAAGCGGGCATTCTAGCATTTGTTGCCCCCTGCTGTTTAACGGGGCGGCTCTTGTCTTTTTCCACCTTCGCCCTTTTCTGGCGAGGGAAGTGGTCTGAGTCAATCACGGAGTCCTGAACCCTCCGCCAGACTTTATAAATATTGGACGACAGCCGTTGAGAGGGCTGTTCTTGTTTTGCCTCCGGAGCTTTCTCCATGGGCGGAGGAGATCTTTTCAATACGGCGATTGGGGAGTTCTTCCGTACTTTCCTCAGTAATTCAAAGCTGTTCGCAGTTGGAACAGCAGCGTTGACCTCCTCCACTGGAGCAGGCGGGGTTAGCCCTGAAGGGGAGTTGCCCCCTGTTTTCCTTACTCGCTGCCAATGACGACGTCGCGCACGGCGAGTCATTGGGATCGGCTCGGAAATCGGGATAGTTTCCTGTTGCCCCCTGTTTGGGTGTGGGGCAGCTGCCAATGTCAGCCTATCAAAGACTGATGCTTTCTGACCAGCTGAAGGAGGAGTAGGAACCGTTAATCTTGTGAAGACTGACTTTCTGATAGGAGAAGCCGCTTCAACGACTTCCGAAGCTGTGGCCGTTGCCCTCTTTGGGACAGCCACTTTATGATCCTGACCTAGCCTGGTGAAAACAGAGGCTGTCATCTTAGTAGCGGGCGACCCGTTGACAGGGGTCATGGTAGCAGTGAGCCGGTCGAACACCGACTTCTTGTTCGCTTCTGGTGCGGATATCGGCATGGAGAAGCTTGTAGGCGGGACCATGGTCCCGAAGAACAAGCCGGTGGTGGCTTGAGTCACCCGGTCTACCGGCAGAGTCAGGAAGGAAGCCGCTTGGGGCCCATATGCTACACCTCTCGGTGAGGTGGAACGTCCGCTGCAATGGCACTTCGAGCAGTTGGTGCAGTTGGTGGCCATTGGATCTTGAGTTCTGCGCCAGACAAAAGACCAAATCTTAGCAACTTGAAATCCGAGGACAACCATTTAACAAACCGCGATTGGTTCACGAAGACGACACACGAAGTGTGGAGTGGAAAGAGGAAAAGGTCCCACCGGGCGTGCCAGAATCTGTTCCCCTCCGAAAGACGGCGACGACGTGAAGACGTCTTGCCTGAAGTTCGGGGCAGATGCTATTTGGTTTTATCCGTCTATCTCTCCGAAGATGCTGAGTTGATTTACGGCACCGTATATCGGAGGTTTAGACGGATGCGGCCGATGTAGCAGACTTCGTCAGATTCCCCCTCAGGGTGAGGGGTTTTTGATTGTGGGGACGCTCTTCCCTGCAGGCGCAAGGCCCTGCAGTTAATTACGCTACCGCATCGCGGTAACAACTTTCTCCTTCTCCAGAATTTCACTTCGTGTCGTGTGTGTTTGTTTTATTTGTGGTTGCCCGTGGATTGTATACGGAGACTGAGTAATATCGTCGCCCGTAGGACGTGGATTAGTCCAAATCCGTATTTTGCTTAGATTTGGGTTCGGTGTTTTTAGTTTAAGGATGCATTAGTCGCGTTGCGACTAAGATCAACTTAAACGTTCGTCAAGGATACGTTAGTCCTGTTTTGGGCTAAGCTCGACTTGACGTAGTGATTGATTTAATTATCCGGCCGTCGGGACTCGTCACCTCTCTGACATCGTTGAGGGATTACAACGACAAGTGTCTGAGGAGTTCAGAGATGTACCCTTGAACCAAAGTTGGTTTGGGATTTTATTACTTATTTGAATATCTAAGGACACATTAACCGTATTTGGGGCTAAGATCAACTTAGACGGGACCGTTTAGATCCGACAAAAGAGCGTTTGGGCCCTATTGTGTCAGTTTAGGGACGTGGCGGTCCATATTCCAGTTTAGGGACGTTTCGGTCCGTTATTAGTTTAGGGACGTTTCGGTCCGTCGCCAGTTTAGGGACATAGTAGTCCGTCATTAGTTTAGGGACGTTTCGGTCCAATTTTAGTTTAGGGACGTTTCGGTCCGTCGCCAGTTTAGGGACGTAGTGGTCCGTCATTAGTTTAGGGACGTTTCGGTCCGATGTTAGTTTAGGGACGTTTCGGTCCGATTTTAGTTTAGGGACGTTTCGGTCTGTCGCCAGTTTAGGGATGTAGTGGTCCGTCATTAGTTTAGGGACGTTTCGGTCCGATTTTAGTTTAGGGACGTTTCGGTCCGTCGCCAGTTTAAAGACGTAGTGGTCCATGTTCCAGTTTGGGGACGTGGTGGTCCGATATTAGTTTAGGGACGTTTCGGTCCGTCGCCTCTTTGACGTCGTTGAGAAATTACAACGACAGGTGTCAAAGGAGTTCGGAGATGTACCCTCGGACCGGTCGTGACTTGGTTTATGAGAGGCATTTAATTTAAGGACTTACAGCCAGGATTGGGTTAAGTCCAATTTTTATTTTAGGCTCTGCCCGATTAAAAGAATCAACCTAAACAGGGCTCTGCCCCTTCATTATTTTGCAATCTAATTTGGGCCAGGCCCTTTTAAATAATGAGTTACAAAAAACTCAGGAATTTTCTAAACAGGGCTTTGCCCTTTTATTATTCTGCAATTGGGCCAGGCCCCTTTAAATAATGAGTTGCAGAAACTCAATAATTTTTTTGAGTTGGGCCAGGCCCTTTTGAATGATGAGTTGCACTTGTGCAGAAATTCAAGAATTTTCTTGATTTGAGAACAAAAAGTGCATAGCACTCTTGATCTAAATTTAGATCAAAGGAAAACAAGTTCTTCTTGTTTTCCTTGATTTTACAGAACCAAGGGTTCATATCAAGTGCAAGGCACTATTTATTATTCTTTGATTTTTTAGAACCAGGGGTTCATATCAAGTGCAAGGCACTATTTATTATTTCTTTGATTTTTCAGAACCAGGGGTTCATATCAAGTGCAAGGCACTATTTTTCTTTTTCTTTTATTATTCCCTTTTAATTTTCTGTTTTTCAGAAGTTTTACCTTCTCTTTTTGTTCTTGATTAATCTTCAAGAGCTTTTTTTTTTCAGAAGTTTATCCTTCTCTTGATGATGATTGATTCTCCTTTTTCTTCCTCTTTTTTTTTTTTTTGAATGAGGTCTGGGCTCTTATTTATAGTGTTCACAAATTTGTTAAATTTGTTACCAAGATCTTTCCTGAATAATTTTGGGAATTTTCCCACCATTGGATCTCTGATCCAAGGGTCTCTGTTTTACAGAAGAACAGAAAAGATTTACTTAAATCTTCATTCAGTTGCTGCGCAACTCACCAGCGCGTGACACGTGTCGCGCATCCGTGCGCTTGCGCAGTTGCGATTGCGCAACTGCGCAGACACGTGTCGCGCATCCGTGCGCTTGCGCAGTTGCGATTGCGCAACTGCGCAGACACGTGTCGCGCTGCCATGCATTTGCGCAGTTTAAGTCTTAATTTTGTTTTCTGAAGAGCCTTGCTCTGATGGGACGCACTGTCTCGGGCGTTACGCCGCCGAATCACCTTCTGCCATGTGGCAAATTGCGCGCTGCGCACGGAAACCGAAGCGTTGCTTCGAATTTTGAATTTTCAAAATTCAGTAGAGCCTTGCTCTGATTGGGGGAAACAGTCACAAAACGGGCAGTGCAGGCTTCCCACGAATCGGGAACCAAATCGCTCCAGATCAGAGCGTCGACCGTCCATGTCGCAAAACGGGCAATGCAGGCTTCCCACAAATCGGGAACCCAAATCGCTCCGGATCAGAGCGTCGACCGTCCGGGTCGTAAAAAGGGCGGTGCAGGCTTCCCACAAATCGTGAACCCAAATCGCTCCGGATCAGAGCGTCGACCGTCTATGTCGCAAAAAGGGCAGTACAGGCTTCTCACAAATCGGGAACCCAAATCGCTCCGGATCAGAGCGTCGACCGTCCAGGTCGTAAAAAGGGCAGTGCAGGCTTCCCACAAATTGGGAACCCAAATCGCTCCGAATCAGAGCGTCGACCGTCTATGTCGCAAAAAGGGCAGTACAGGCTTCTCACAAATCGGGAACCCAAATCGCTCCGGATCAGAGCATCGACCGTCCATGTCGCAAAAAGGGCAGTGCATGCTTCCCACAAATCGGGAACCAAATCGCTCCGGATCAGAGCGTCGACCGTCCATGTCGCAAAAAGGGCAGTGCAGGCTTCCCACAAATCGGGAACCAAATCGCTCCGGATCAGAGCGTCGACCGTCTATGTCGAAAAAATGGCAGTGCAGGCTTCCTACAAAGCAGGAACCAGATCACTCCGGGCCAGGGAAAAGTCTACCACGGACACTCCGTCTCGGAGAAGCGTCAAGCATCGACCGTCCATGTCACGAAAAGGGCAGTGCAGGCTTCCTACAAATCGGGAACCAAATCGCTCCGGATCAGAGCGTCGACCGTCCATGTCGCAAAAATGGCAGTGCAGGCTTCCTACAAAGCAGGAACCAGATCACTCCGGGCCAGAGAAAAGTCTACCACGGACACTCTGTCTCGGAGACGCGTCAAGCGTCAACCGTCCATGTCGCAAAAAGGGCAGTGCAGGCTTCCTACAAAGCAGGGAACCAAATCGTTCCGAATCAAAGCGTCGATCGTCCATGTCGCAAAAATAGCAGTGCAGGCTCCCTACAAATCGGGAACCAAATCGCTCTGGATCATAGCGTAAACCGTCCATGTCGCAAAAAGGGCAGTGCAGGCTTCCCACAAATCGGGAACCAAATCGTTCCGGAACAGAGCGTCGACCGTCCATGTCTCAAAAAGGGCAGTGCAGGCTTCCTACAAAGCGGGAACCAAAACGCTCCGGGCCAGGGAAACATCTATCACGGACACTCCGCCTCGAAGACGCAAACATCGACCGTCCATGTCGTAAAAAGGGCAGTGCATCCCAAAAAGTGGGAACCAAAGCAAGTCGCCTCCACGCAAAAGAAGATCCATCAATTTCATGCACACGACTCACATATGTGGTGTGCATTTATTGATGGGGGGCAATTTGTTGAGGTCAAAATTTGCACCCCGATTGACCGAGTCAAAGTCAAGGTCAACCCCAGGCCAGGTGGGCCCAAGCCCAAGTCAGGCGGGCCCATGCCCAAGTCGAGCCCGCAGCCAGCCTCCTCCATGCCAAAATATAGATCATGTAATAAATAATTTTTATGTAATTTTTTATGCATGAATGTAAACAAAATGGGCATAAAGCCAAATTTTTTGTAAGCCCATGGCTTATGCGCAAAAAGAAATGGCACATGAGCCATGGGATGGGCAAATGCCATTTTGTAAAGCCCAATGGGTTATATGTAAATATGTAAGCCAATATAAGGCAACATGATAAAAATATCTAATATACAATTTTCATTCCCCAAAAAAAATAAGGTTCTTTGTGCCTCCTGCTCCTTCTCCAAGGTTCTAAACCTTCTCATTTTTTTTGAATTAAATTAAGAGTTTTACTCTTTCTTTTCCAAAACTAAATAGTTTTTCACCACAAAACCCACAAAGGGGAACTCAGATCTGCCATCAGATCTCAGAAAGAAGAGATTTTTAGATCTCACATCTCTTGATCTTCAAGATCCGGCCAACAAAGGAAGAAGAAGGAGACCCATCTCCAGAAACCCCACTTTGGGGAAGAACTAGGGCTCAAGGGGAGAAGCCCTTCATCAGCTTCAAAACATCTTAGGAGTTTAACTCCTCATATATATATATATATATATATATATATATATATATATATATATATATACACAGAATAATAAGTGCTCCTTTCTGGGAGTACAACTCCCATTGCAGGGACCAAGTCCCTTTTGCTGCTCGAGCGCCCACGTGCTGACACATGGTGCGCTAGCACTCAAAGCGCTAGCGCTCTAGCGCCCGAGCGCCCACGTGTTGACACGTGGCGCGCTAGCGCTCTTGCGCTCAGAGCGCTAGCGCCCGAGCACCCACGTGCTGACACGTGGCGCGCTAGTGTTCAGTGCGCTAGCGTTCTTGCGCTCAGAGCGCTCGCGCCTAAAGCGCCAGCGCCCGAGCGCCCACGTGCTGACATGTGGCGTGCTAGCGCTCAGTGCGCTAGCGCCCGAGCGCCTACGTGCTGACACGTGGCGTGCTAGCGCTCTTGCGCTCAGAACGCTAGCACCCAAAGCGCTAGCGCCCGAGCGCCCACGTGCTGACACGTGATGCGCTAGCGCCCGAGCGCCCACTGTTCCCCTCAGAATGGCGGCCAAGACATGGGCTGTCTAGCCTGAGATTCGGGGCAGATGCTAATAGGTGCTATCTGTCCACCTCTCCGAAGATTCCAAGTTGATTTATGGCACCGTGTATCGAAGGTTTAAACGGATGCGGCCGATGTAGCAGACTTCGTCAGATTCCCCCTCGTTTGAGGGGTTTTTTGATTGTGGGGACGCTCTTCCCTGCAGGCGCAAGCCCCTGCAGTTAATTACGCTACCGCATCGCGGTAACAACTTTCTCCTTCTCCAGCTGGTCACTTCGTGTCGTGGGTGTTTGTTTTGTTTTTGGTTGCCCGTGGATTGTATATGGAGACTAAGTTATATCGTCGCCCGTAGGGCGTGGATTAGTCCAAATCCGTATTTTCTTAGATTTGGGTTTGGGGTTTTGGTTTAAGGATACGTTAGCCCTGTTCAAGGCTAAGATCAACTTAAACGTTTGTTAAGAATACGTTAGTCTAATTTGAGACTAAGATCAACTTAACGGGATCGTTCAGATCCGACAAAAGAGCGTTTGGGCTCTATTGTTCCAGTTTAGGGACATAGTAGTCCATTGAATGTATGGCCGTCGGGACCCATCACCTCTCTGACGACGTTGAAGGATTACAACGACAGATGTCAGAGGAGTTCTGAGATGTACCCTTGAACCAAAGTTGGTTGGGAGACCTGTAGTCCAATTTGGGACTAAAGTCTGTTTGAGGGTTTAAGGATACGTTAGCCATATTTGAGGCTAAGATCAACTTAAACGTTTGTTAAGGATACGTTAGTCCAGTTTGAGACTAAGATCAACTTAACGGGGTCGTTTAGATCCGACAAAAGAGCGTTTAGGCTCTATTGTTCCAGTTTAAGGACATGGTGGTCCATTGCCAGTTTATGGACATGGTGGTCCATGTTCCAGTTTAGGGACATAGTGGTCCATTGGTAGTTTAAGGACATTGCGGTCCATAGGTAGTTTAAGGACGCATAAGTCCATGGGTTTAAGGACCCCACAGTCCATATGGGTGTGTTTAAGGACGCATTAGTCCGTTAGTTTAAGGACGCATAAGTCCGCGGGTTTAAGGACCCCATAGTTCGTATCTTGGTTTAAGGACGCATAAGTCCATGAGTCTAAGGACCCCACAGTCCGTGTTGATGTGTGGTTGTCGGGACCCGTCACCTCTCTGAAGACGTTGAAGGATTACAAAGACAAATATCAGAGGAGTTCAGAGATGTACCCTTGAACCAATGAGTTGGTTGAAAAAGCAGATGTGCTCAGTTCAAGATGATTTGAGGACTTATGGCCAGTTTGGGCTAAGTCCAATTATGTTTGAAATATTGGCCCTTTGTTGGCTCATTGAAGGAGAGGCTTTGCCTCTAGAAACTTAGCCAATTGGGCTAAAGCTAGTGTTAAACACTAAAGACCAACAGTGTTGAACACTGGAATTATGATTAGCAAGTTAGTGTTTAACACTAAAAGATAATCGGTGTTAAACACTAGCAACGGGCTTTCAAATTAATGTTAAACACTAAAGCAAATCAGTGTTAAACACTGGTAGCATAGATTTCAAATTAGTGTTAAACACCAAAGCAAATCAGTGTTAAACACCGGGAACAGAGTTTTCACATTAGTGTTAATCACTAAGAAAATCAGTGTTAAACACTGCAAATAGAGTTTTCCAAATTAGTGTTAAACACTAAGAAAATCAGTGTTAAACACTGCAGATAGAGTTTTCCAATTAGTGTTAAACACTAAGGAAATCGGTGTTAAACACTGCAGAGAGAGTTTTCCAATTAGTGTTAAACACTAAGGAGGGAGGGGTCACGTGCGGACACGTGAGAGCACCCTAATTTCCCTTATTTTATTCTGCAGGTAAGTGTTTAACACTTTTAATTCTGACGGCCATCACGTGTGAGCACGTGATGGAGGCCCCCGCTCTGGTCTGTTAGAATGCTCATTAGGGGTCACGTGGTGACACGTGAGGGCGCCCTAAATGTGAAGCCAGATCTCCTTTGTTTTATCCTCAAATCTGCGAATAAGTGTTAAACACTTTTCATCTTTATTTTAGAGCATCATGTATTGGCACGTGATGGGGGTTTGTGCATCGAATATTACAGCACTTGCTGAGGGGTCACGTGGGGACACGTGAGAGCGCCCAAAGCTTCTTTTATTTTGTTTTGCCATTAAGTGTTAAACACTTTCATTTTTATTTAAGAGCATCACGTGTTGGCACGTGATGGAGATCTGTGCGCCAATTGTTAAAGCATTTGCTGAGCGGTCACGTGATAACACGTGAGAGCGCCCAAAGCTTTCATTTCCTTTGCTTTTTCTTTTTGCGTTTTGGGAGTCACGTGGGAGCACGTGAGGTGATGCTTCAAAGTTCTTTACAGGGGGTCTTTTCAAGGGTCACGTGGGGGCACGTGACCCTAGTTCTTTTCATGAACAGAGATCTTTTAAGAATTGAATTCTTTGTAGGGTTAAATCCTAATTATGATTTTGGAAGAATTAAATTCCTATCGTGAAAGAATTAAATTCTTATTTAGGATGAAACCTTGATTTCTTTTCAAAGGAATTAAATTCCCAGATATGTGAAAGAATTAAATTCTTGATTAGGGTTAAACCCTAGTTTCATTTTAGGAGGAATTAAATTCATGTGAGTTTGGGAGAATTAAATTCTCAAAACTCAATTCCTCCTCTGTGTTTTAGATCTGCATGGCAGGATCTCAACCCAATGAGAATTAAATTCTCAATTCATGGGGAGATGTGCACTTTGCAGATCCTCAACCAGAGAAAGAACTAAGTTCTTTTCTTTAAATAAGAGTTAAACTCTTTTGAGAATTAAATTCTCTTTTGAAGCCTCTCTTTTCTTACCTAGGGTTTTTCTTTTGCAGAGAATTAAATTCTCCTCTCTTTGCTTTTTTTCTCTTGGGAATTAAATTCTCCTCCCTCTGTTTTTCTCTCAAAAAAGCAGATCCCCCTTTCTCTTCTTTTCTTAGCTCCTATTTATAGAAGAAGGAAGAGAATCAATTTGTTTAGCAAATCTCTCATTGAAAGATTTGATTTGATTGTTGAAAGATTTGATTTATATTTATCATTAATCTGGGCCTTTAGATTGTTAAGTGAATTTTATTCACCATTGGATTTTAAATCCAAAGATATCCATTTGTTATCTCGGTCAGATTTAGGGGGGAAATCTTTCCAAGTCCAAGATCTTTCCATAAATTGGTGATATTTAATCACCCTTGGATCTTTAATCCAACGGTCCCCATAATCCTTTTCCATTTGGAAAGATTTAGAGACTTTTAGAATTTAATTCTATTAACTGTAGGGCTTTCGGAACCAGTCACGTGCTGACACGTGACCCTTGGTTACGTGTGAGCACGTGACCCCCAATTGAGTTTTTTAATGACCGCTTGTTTATGTTGTTGTTTTAACCATCACGTGTCAACACGTGACCATTGGTCACGTGTAAGCACGTGATACCTCGTTGAGGTATTTTCTGACTTTTAGAATTAAATTCTATTTATTATTTTAGAGGCTTTAAAAGCCCATCACGTGTCTGCACGTGACCCATGGTCATGTGTGAGCACGTGATGCCCGATTGGGGTCTTTTCTGAGTTTTTATTATAACTTTTAGCTCCTCCATCGGGTTCTTAAAAGTCCATCACGTGTGGACACGTAATTCCTCATAACTTTTGATCCCGGATGAATTACAAGGCCCATAATATATCAAATCGAAGGGTTTTTCGAGATGCTTCTATTACCATCAGAATTTATCTGTTTCTCATTTGGGAGTTTGTCAAAAAACAGTCCGGAAGATACTGGTTCGCATTTTCTTAAGCGTATCACTGCCATTTGATACCTTGGGCTCTTTCGCGCAGAAATTTTTGGCGGGAACAAATGCCCCCCACTACTTTGCCCACGTAAGTATATACGTGGGTGAAGTGGTGCAAAGTAATGCATAGCGTATGACCAATTTCGGGTTGGTATATTACTTTCAGAATCTTGATCTGAGAAGATAACGAGCGGACACAATCGTCGTCATTTATCATTGACTCAAATCTCAACTCCTAAGAGATATAGTTCCAAACCCTCATCCCCATGAGCCGCACCCTTCCATTTTTTATGTCTTACTCTGGCGTGAAGTAGTTTATATGCTCATGAGTAGCTTCTCCATTTCAGTGGCATGTAGCTTTGGCAAGTGTGGCTCATAAATGGTCTATCTTAACCTCTTTGCAGGACGGTGATGGCTTAGGAGACAGGGTTAGGATCTGCCACCTAAGACTTTTCAACTTTATGAGCCGTGAGGGTCTCATAAAGACTTTTCTCCCTACGAGTCGAGAGGATCCCGCAGGTGTATTTTCTCCTTAGGGGTCATGAGGACTCCTAAGTGTGTTTTCTCTTGAAAGTCGTAAGGATCTCACAAGAGAATTTTCCCTCTTACGAGTCGAGAGGACCCGTAAGCGGTTGTTTCCCTCCTTGTCGAGATTCGACTTTGGAGAGTGTGACCCGTGGATAGTATGCAAGAGACCGTTTTGGATCGCCTTGCAGGGCCCCAGTGCTTAGGAAACAGGTTTTTTAATCCCTACTGCCTAAGGCTTTATCTCACGAGTCGAGACGAATCAAGAAGTTCTCGCAAAGACATCAATTTCCTCACGAGTCGAAACGGATCGAGCAGATCTCGCAAGAATATCCTAACGTCACAGTTAACCTCTGATCTTTACGACAGAAGTCCGTTAGGGTCTGTGGTACTTAGGGTTTTGGCCGTCGTACCGTCGCATGAGCTGATATATTCCTCGATAGGCAATCGTGCTGTTCGAGTAGCCCTGCGACTGTCATGTCTCTGATCCCTTCGGGGGCTGGACAAGACGTCTTCAAGCAATCCTCCTTGTCAGTTTGACCGTCGGAAGAGCAAGCGTTAGGAATTTGCCATGCCACTTTTTACTTGAGGTTAGGCTCATTTTGGAGAGCCCCGATGAGTCATAACCACTCCGCGTTGGTGTGGGATGATCTCCGATAGTCTTTCAGGCTTTATATGACTTGCCGTTAAGACCCTGAAGCTAGGAATTTGGCCTTTGCTTCGTTTGCTGGCATTGCGTCCTCTGTATCGAGACGAATGCCGTGGTTGTCTCTAGGTTGCTGGTGAACCGTCGAGATTTGGAACTAGGGATTTTGCCGTGGCTCCTTTTGGTGATGTTGCGTCTGCTGTATCGAGACGAACGTCGAGGTGGTGACCACTCCGCACTGGTGCGAGATAATCTCCGATTGTCTTTCAGGCTTTATATGACTTGCCGTTAAGACGCATGAAGCTAGGAATTTGGCCTTCGCTTTGTTTGCTGGTATCGCGTCCTCTGTATCGAGACGAATGTCATGGTTGTCTCTAGGTTGCTGGTGAACCGTCGAGGTTTGGAACTAGGGATTTTGCCGTGGCTCCTTTTGGTGATGTTGCGTCTGCTGTATCGAGACGAACGTCGAGGTGGTGACCACTCCGCACTGGTGCGAGATAATCTCCGATTGTCTTTCAGGCTTTATATGACTTGCCGTTAAGACGCATGAAGCTAGGAATTTGGCCTTCGCTTCGTTTGCTGGCATCGCGTCTTCTGTATCGAGATGAATGTCATGGTTGTCTCTAGGTTGCTGGTGAACCGTCGAGGTTTGGAACTAGGGATTTTGCCATGGCTCCTTTTGGTGATGTTGCGTCTGCTGTATCGAGGCGAACATCGAGGTAGTGACCACTCCGCACTGGTGCGAGATAATCTCCAATTGTCTTTCAGGCTTTATATGACTTGCCGTTAAGACGCATGAAGCTAAGAATTTGGCCTTCGCTTCGTTTGTTGGCATCGCGTCCGCTGTATCGAGACGAATGTTGTGGTGGTGACCACTCCATGTGGGATGGTCTCTGATTTTCTTTCCGGTTTTATATGAGTTACCGTCAAGACGTTGAAGCTAGGAATTTGGCCTTCGCTTCGTTTGCTTTGGTGTGTCTTAATCCTGTTAGAGGAAGAACGTTGTTGTTGACATCTCGTCTGCTGTATCGAGACGAATGTCATGGTGGTGACTACTCCATGTGGGATGATCTCTGATTGTCTTTTCGGTTTTATATGAGTTACCGTCAAGACCCTGAAGCTAGGAATTTGGCCTTCGCTTCGTTTGCTTTGGCGTATCCGAATCCTGCTGGGGGAAGAACGCTGAGGTGACATTTCATCTGCTGTATCGAGACGATCGTCGAGGTGGTGACCACTCCGTGCTGGTGCGAGATGATCTCCGATTGTCTTTCATGCTTTATATGAGTTGCCGTCAAGACCCTGAAGCTAGAAATTTGGCCTTTGCTTCGTTTGTTTTTGTCGCGCCCGAACCCTGCTGGAGGAAGGAAGATGCAGTGACATCGCGTCTGCTGTATCGAAACGAATGTCAAGGTGGAGCTGGGATTTTGCCATCATTCCGCTTTGTTTCGACCATGGGGTCTTTTGTTGATGTTGCTTCTGCATCCTGTTGGACTGCGAAGGAACGCCGTTGTTGGCATTGTGTCTGCTGTAACGAGACGAACGCTGAGGTGAAGCTGGGATTTTGCCATCGCTTCGCTTGATGGTGTAACATCTGTGTCCTGCTGGAATGAGGAGGCACGCCGTTGTTGGTCTCCAGGCTGTAGATGTGGCCATTGAGATTTGGAACTAGGGACTTTGCCATGGTTCCGTTTCGTTGCGACTCTGAGGTCGATTGTTGACGTCACGTCTGCATCTGGCTGGAGTGAGGAGAAACACCATTGGTGATCTCTAGGTTGTCGATGTTGACGTCGAGACCCTGAAGCTCGGGATCTTCCTTTTGCTTCGTCTGTTGACATTATGTCTGCGATATTGCGACAGATGTCGAGGTTGTCTCTGGGTTGTCTATGAACCGTCGAGATTTGGCTTCGCTTTCTGGCGGAGCCTGTTGGGAAGGTATGGTTCCCCCTTTATTTGTGCCCCTGGATTGTATACAGGGTTCGATGTGATCTCACCTGTAGGGCAAAAGGTTTCATTCTTTCATTTTTTTATTCTTTCCGCGATGCTCTATTATTTCAGCTTTTTATATCGCGAAAATCGCGATTGCCCAATCATTACGGCTATTTTTCGCGGTGCCCAATCATTTCGGCTATTTTTTTTTTACTCGCTGCTTTTTATTGCGAGTTGCCCAATCATTTCGGCTATTTTGCATGCATACATTTTTACTTTCTGATTTTGTTTGCAAGTTGCCCCATCATTTCGGCTATTTCGTATGCATTTTTTTTTGGCTCACTGATTTTTTCTCGCGAGTAGGGGATTTGGGATCTGATACCAATCTTGGCATCAGCATCGCTACAACTGGAATATTGCCAGGAGCGAATCATCATTTGCCATGAAAGGACTTGGAATTTGATACCGGTTTAGGCATCAGCATCGCTACAACTGGGATATTTCCAGGAGCGAATCATCATTTGCCTCTGTCGATGTTGAACAAAGGTGGCTTAGTAAACAGGGTTAAGGGTCCTGTCGGCTAAGGCTTTTGACTTCATGAGCTGTAAGGGTCTCACAAAGGTATTTCTCCCTACAAGTCGTGAGGATCTTGTAGGTGTGTTTTCTCCTTGGGAATCGTGAGGATTCCTAAGCGCATGTTCTCTTGTAAGTCGTAAGGATCTTACAAAAGGGTTTTCTCCTTATAAGTCGAGAGGACTTACAAGTGTTGTTTGTTGTACAAGCATATCCCTAGTCATGGATGGGACTTTGTTGGGGAAATGTTTATTCGCGTCCGTGGATTGTATACAAGGGTCGGTATTGAGCCACTTGTAGGACAATATCGAGGGTTGTGGGGGTTGCTTAAGAGCAGGTTCAGGTCTCTGTAACTTAAGACTTTCAAATCTTATGAGCCGTGAGGGTCCCATAAGAGAGTTCTCCTTACGAGTCGTGAGGATCTCGCAAGTGTAATTTCTCCTTAGGAATCGTGAGGATCCCTAAGTGTGTTGCTCCCTTGTGAGTCGTAAGGATCTCGCACGGGTGGTTTCTCCTTATAAGGTCGAGAGGACCCTGTAAGTGTTTTAACGAGGTTGCGTCCTTTTGGGTTTTCACAAACACTCGCCGGTAGCCCTGCTGTTTTTACTCACGGAGCCCTTTCGGGTTTTCATCCGTGGCCATTTTGCTTATGAACATACCGTTTTCCCTTTTTCTTTTTTCTTTTTTCTTTTTTTCTTTTTTCTTTTTTTTTTTTTAACGAGGTTGCGCCCTTTCGGGTTTCACAAACACTCGCCGGTAGCTCTGCTGTTTTTACTCACGGAGCCCTTTCAGGTTTTTATCCGTGCACATCTTGCTTATGGACATACCGTTTTTTATTGTATATTTTTTTTTTTAAACCACGCCAGCCTGAGGATACCGCGGGATGATAGTAGTTTAACGACGTTTCGGTCATTTGCAAGTTTTAGGACATTGCGGTCCATCGTTAGTTTAGGGACGTTTCGGTCTGACGCCAGTTTTAGGACATAGTGGTCCATCGTTAGTTTAACGACATTTCGGTCTGCCGTCGCCGTATTTGAGGTGAATCTCTAGTTTACTGACTTTTCAGTCTATGGGGCTTTCTCTATGAAAAAGCACGATGCCCCCGGCATGTCCATCTTTTTCAGAGCATGTGGTTGTGGCGGGCTCACCTTCCAGTTGTCAGACAGCGCGAGTTTGCCTTGTTGGTATTGGTCTTCAACCCAGTTTTTGAAGACGTAGCAATTTTCGAGTGGGTGACCCATTACTCTGTGGTAGGGACAATAGTTAGGATTGTTAACGTCACCTGGCTGCAACGGACGTTTTGGATCTGGCAGAGTGATGAGCCCGCTGCGCACTGCTAGCTCGAACAATCTCTTTGTTTTATCTTTGGGAAACGAGTAAGGACGTTTCAACTTCTCATTGAGGTATCGCGGCTTGTTGTTTTGACGACCAAACGGTTTTGGGTCACTCGGCTGTTGTTGAGCATTGGCGACGGAGGTCGCTTTTCCATTACCCTTATCCCTTTTGTTCGATCCCTTGTTTGCGGGTCCGAGATTCTTTTCGGGTAGCGTGCGATTGCGCAGCTGAACGTTCTCGCAGCTCTTCTTTTCTTCCTCTTTTCCTGAGGTGGATTCTTTGAAGGGAGGGCTGAGAGTCATTTCTTCTTCAGAATTGCTCCCGAAGGTGAGGGCTTGCGATCTTCTGCCGTCAACCATGTAACCGTTGCCGGCAGTTTTCATATGCTCATTTGTCGTGTTCTGTTTCCGACGAGCTTCGCGCTTCAATCGTTGAACATGCTGCCGGTGAGCAACGTATCCCTGCCACCAGTTTTTAAAGGCATTGCATTCTTCAGTAGGGTGTGCAATCTTCTGATGATATAAGCAGAAGTTAAGATGCATGTCCGCTTCATCAAGATATATATCGGTGGGAGAATTTCCTCTGAAAGAGGGGAGCTTCATTCCCATCGATATGGCTTTGGCGAACCTTTTCCTCATCTTGAACCAGCTTTTATATGCGGCGGATGTACTTTGATCCGGTGGGAGTGTTTCGACCCTTTCATCTAGTCGCCGACGTTTGGCTTTCTCGAATATGGCCATCTCGCGCTCTCGATCAGCTTTGCTTTTGAGACGGACTTCGTTTAGGAATGCATCAATCATTTCGTCTGATGGTCCTAGAAGTTCTGGCTCGGGATCTGCCCCCAGCTTCTCTGTGTAAGGAGCTTCTTCGTCATTTATTGACGAGTGAGAGATCACATGGCAGCTTGCCACATAATCTTCAGATTCGTCCGACGAGTCTTCTCCATTGTCATCATCTCCGTCCTTAATGACGTGGCTGAGAAATTCTTGGCGTGTGATTGGAGTCCGCGCTTTTTGATTGTATTCTTCCAACGCGTCAATCTGCTTTTGCATGTCCGTGCACTTGTCACTAGGCTCCACGGGCTTTTTGGTCTTCTTCTTCGACGACTTTGACGGTTGAGTGTGAGCGCTTTGGCTATCATCACCGATCTTTGGAATTGGGCGCGGTTTCAGCATCCCGTCGATGATTTGAGGTTCGAGTGGGTTCTTCCATCTGACCGCCGGGCGTGTATGAGGATCACTCAGTATCCTTTCGGTTTTGGATGAAAGCACGACCTCCCATGGGGCTTCTTCAACAAAAGAACAAGTTTCCCCCGGTGTGTCTGTCTTCTTAGGAGTGTGCGGTTGTGGTGGATTCACCTTCCAGTTTTCGAATAATGCGAACTTTCCTTGTTGGTATTGGTCCTCAATCCATCCCTTAAAGACGAAGCAATCTTCGATTGGATGGCTTACCGCTTGGTGGTAAGGGCAGTAATTTGGATCGTTGACATCGCCTGGCTGCAACGGACGTTTCGGACTCGGCAGGTTGATGAGTCTGTTGCGCACTGCCAGCTCGAACAATCTCCTCATTTTATTCTGAGGAAACGAATAAGGACGTCCTAGTCTCTCCTCGAGGGATGGGCGTGGGCGCACGTTGTTTTGGCGAACAACTGGCTTTAAGTTGCTCGGCCGTTGCTGAGTATTGGCAACGAAGGTTGCTCTCCCTTTGCCCTTTTCATTCCAAGGCTCTGTCTTTGAAGAGGAAGGCCTATGATCCATCTGGTCTATTTGGGCCAGCTTGTCAATCAAGGCCTGGAAGGTGGTCGGCTTGAAGAACATTATGAACTGGGAGATGGCCACTTGAGGGTCAAGAGTGCCCACGAACATGCCCACCGCCGGCGCTTCTTCGATCCGTTGTTCGCACATCGACCATAAGTTTCGCCACCGTACTGCGTATTGGACCCACGTTTCGCCTGGCTTTATCCTGGCATTGATCAGTGCTGTTATCGGGGTGCGTTCACTAGCACTCGCGAATCTTTGTGTAAACAGTAGCTCCATCTTCGTAAATGTTTTGACAGAGTCGTTAGGTAGCTCCGAATACCATTCAAAGGCTGTTTCTGCTAAGCTGTCGATGAATTGGCGAAGCAAAAATTTGTCATCGCCTCCAGTATTGCCGCATAAGGCCCTGAATTGAGCGACATGCTGATGCGGATTCCCTGTCCCCTTATATACGTGGAACTTAGGGATCGTATATCCCGGCAGGTAACTAATTTGGTCATACCAGCCCGGGTAGGGTCGTCCGGTTCTAGAAATTTGCCCAGCCGCTTCATTTGCCTGGTGAGCTCGTATATGCTGAGCTATATGGTCATCCAGTGCGGCCTTGTAAATGGTTTCTTCCTTGGCTACTGAAAGAGCCGGAGGAGGATTCGATGTCTCTCCTTTGTCATCTTCAAGGACAATCGGAGGATCTTCAGCAGGAGGATGTTGCTCGATCATCATCCCTACCATATCTTGGAAGAGAAGCGCCATTTGTTTTATGTTAGCCGCTTGCTCTGCGGCTTCTTTGTCCTTCTTTTCGAGGACTCTGCGTAGGTAGTCAGCATCAGTTTCTTGTTCATGACGCTGCTCTGATGATGCCTCCGAGCTTTCTTTTGGCCCGGTAAGTGCGGCCACTGCAGTCATCATCTCCTGAAGCTTCTGTTGCTGCTCCTGGGCTTTCGTTACGGATCGGGTGAGCGGTCGGTGACCCGTCGAAGCACGGCTTTCCACCTTTCCAGAAGCCATATAAACAGTGTGCACCACCATGCCCCCAGACTTGGGGTGTTTGTACTCAGCGCGTTTACGGTTCACCATGTTCACAGGGGCTTTTTGCGGCCTCCTTTTCTTTTGAGTGGTTGAAGTTGAGGGGGCCGTTGTAGTGGGCACCCAAGTGGTTGTTGCTTTTTGTGGCTTGACAGAGTGATCCTTCTCCTGCCGCACCTTCATCTTTTTCTGTCGGTGGAGATAGTTTTTATCAATCACTGACTCTTGGACCTGTCGCCAGACTTTGTAAATTTTAGAGGACAGCCGTTGAGGGGGCTGCTCTAGCTTCTTCTCTGGAGTGTTCTCCACAGGTGAAGGAGTTCGTTTCAACATCGCAGTAGGAGAATTTCTGCGCACCTTATTCTGTAATTCAAAGCTGTTCCCGGTTGGAACAGCAGCATCGATCCCTACCATCGGAGCTGGTGGCGTAAATCCAGAGGGGGATTTGCCCCCAGCCTCTCTTACTCGATGCCAGTGGCGACGTCGGGCGTGTCTTGCGGATGGAGTCACCTCCGTTGTTGGATAAGCTTCTTCCTGCCCCCTGCCCTGGGTAGGGGAAGCAGCTTTGAGGACCTCGCCTGGAGCAGCAACCGGAATAGCCAGCCTTGTAAAAACTGACTTCTCGGAAGGAGAAACCCTTCCAATGATTTCGTCTGCTTGAGCCGGGATAGCTATCCGCCTTGGGATGGTAGCTTCGGGTATCGCAGGTTTGCAGACGTTCTGGCCCAGTCCGTTGAAAACTGAGGTATTGAAACTGGGCGACCCGTTGAGAGGGGCCGCGGCAGTGGTAAGCCGATCAAAGACCGACTTCTTTGGGGATTCTTGCAATGTCATTGTGGCATTGAAGCTCAACGGTGGGAGCATGGTCCCCGAAGAATAATCCAGTGGTGGCCTGAGTTACCTGCTCCACTGGCATCTTGAAAAGGAAGGCCGCTTGGGGCCCATAAGTCACTCCTCCAGCAAGGACCGAGTGAGAGTTGCAGTTACAGGCAGTGCAGTTTGAAGCCATTGATCTTCTGTATTCTGCACGGAGCAAGACACCAAATCTTAGTACCTCGAATCCACAGGCAACCACAGTAAACCGCGATTCGTTCGCGAACACGACACACGAAGTGTGGAGTGGAAAGAGGAAAAGGTCCCACCGGGCGTGCCAGAATCTGTTCCCCTCCGAATGGCGGCCAAGACATAGGCTGTCTAGCCTGAGATTCGGGGCAGATGCTAATAGGTGCTATCCGTCCACCTCTCCGAAGATGCCAAGTTGATTTATGGCACCGTGTATCGAAGGTTTAAACGGATGCGGCCGATGTAGCAGACTTCGTCAGATTCCCCCTCGTTTGAGGGATTTTTTGATTGTGGGGACGCTCTTCCCTGCAGGCGCAAGCCCCTGCAGTTAATTACGCTACCGCATCGCGGTAACAACTTTCTCCTTCTCCAGCTGGTCACTTCGTGTCGTGGGTGTTTGTTTTGTTTTTGGTTGCCCGTGGATTGTATACGGAGACTAAGTTATGTCGTCGCCCGTAAGGCGTGGATTAGTCCAAATCCGTATTTTCTTAGATTTGGGTTTGGGGTTTTGGTTTAAGGATACGTTAGCCATGTTCAAGGCTAAGATCAACTTCAACGTTTGTTAAGGATACGTTAGTCTAGTTTGAGACTAAGATCAACTTAACGGGATCGTTCAGATCCGACAAAAGAGCGTTTGGGCTCTATTGTTCCAGTTTAGGGACATAGTGGTCCATTGAATGTATGGCCGTCGGGACCCGTCACCTCTCTGACGACGTTGAAGGATTACAACGACAGATGTCAGAGGAGTTCTGAGATGTACCCTTGAACCAAAGTTGGTTGGGAGACCTGTAGTCCAATTTGGGACTAAAGTCTGTTTGAGGGTTTAAGGATACGTTAGCCATATTTGAGGCTAAGATCAACTTAAACGTTTGTTAAGGATACGTTAGTCCAGTTTGAGACTAAGATCAACTTAACGGGGTCGTTTAGATCCGACAAAAGAGCGTTTAGGCTCTATTGTTCCAGTTTAAGGACATGGTGGTCCATTGCCAGTTTATGGACATGGTGGTCCATGTTCCAGTTTAGGGACATAGTGGTCCATTGGTAGTTTAAGGACATTGCGGTCCATAGGTAGTTTAAGGACGCATAAGTCCATGGGTTTAAGGACCCCACAGTCCATATGGGTGTGTTTAAGGACGCATTAGTCCGTTAGTTTAAGGACGCATAAGTCCGCGGGTTTAAGGACCCCATAGTTCGTATCTTGGTTTAAGGACGCATAAGTCCATGAGTCTAAGGACCCCACAGTCCGTGTTGATATGTGGTTGTCGGGACCCGTCACCTCTCTGAAGACGTTGAAGGATTACAAAGACAAATATCAGAGGAGTTCAGAGATGTACCCTTGAACCAATGAGTTGGTTGAAAAAGCAGATGTGCTCAGTTCAAGATGATTTGAGGACTTATGGCCAGTTTGGGCTAAGTCCAATTATGTTTGAAATATTGGCCCTTTGTTGGCTCATTGAAGGAGAGGCTTTGCCTCTAGAAACTTAGCCAATTGGGCTAAAGCTAGTGTTAAACACTAAAGACCAACAGTGTTGAACACTGGAATTATGATTAGCAAGTTAGTGTTTAACACTAAAAGATAATCGGTGTTAAACACTAGCAACGGGCTTTCAAATTAATGTTAAACACTAAAGCAAATCAGTGTTAAACACTGGTAGCATAGATTTCAAATTAGTGTTAAACACCAAAGCAAATCAGTGTTAAACACCGGGAACAGAGTTTTCACATTAGTGTTAATCACTAAGAAAATCAGTGTTAAACACTGCAAATAGAGTTTTCCAAATTAGTGTTAAACACTAAGAAAATCAGTGTTAAACACTGCAGATAGAGTTTTCTAATTAGTGTTAAACACTAAGGAAATCTGTGTTAAACACTGCAGAGAGAGTTTTCCAATTAGTGTTAAACACTAAGGAGGGAGGGGTCACGTGCAGACACGTGAGAGCGCCCTGATTTCCCTTATTTTATTCTGCAGGTAAGTGTTTAACACTTTTAATTCTGACGGCCATCACGTGTGAGCACGTGATGGAGGCCCCCGCTCTGGTCTGTTAGAATGCTCATTAGGGGTCACGTGGTGACACGTGAGGGCGCCCTAAATGTGAAGCCAGATCTCCTTTGTTTTATCCTCAAATCTGCGAATAAGTGTTAAACACTTTTCATCTTTATTTTAGAGCATCACGTGTTGGCATGTGATGGGGGTTTGTGCATCGAATATTACAGCACTTGCTGAGGGGTCACGTGGGGACACGTGAGAGCACCCAAAGCTTCTTTTATTTTGTTTTGCCATTAAGTGTTAAACACTTTCATTTTTATTTTAGAGCATCACGTGTTGGCACGTGATGGGGATCTGTGCGCCAATTGTTAAAGCATTTGCTGAGGGGTCACGTGATAACACGTGAGAGCGCCCAAAGCTTTCATTTCCTTTGCTTTTTCTTTCTGCGTTTTGGGAGTCACGTGGGAGCACGTGAGGTGATGCTTCAAAGTTCTTTACAGGGGGTCTTTTCAAGGGTCACGTGGGGGCACGTGACCCTAGTTCTTTTCATGAACAGAGATCTTTTAAGAATTGAATTCTTTGTAGGGTTAAATCCTAATTATGATTTTGGAAGAATTAAATTCCTATCGTGAAAGAATTAAATTCTTATTTAGGATGAAACCTTGATTTCTTTTCAAAGGAATTAAATTCCCAGATATGTGAAAGAATTAAATTCTTGATTAGGGTTAAACCCTAGTTTCATTTTAGGAGGAATTAAATTCCTGTGAGTTTGGGAGAATTAAATTCTCAAAACTCAATTCCTCCTCTGTGTTTTAGATCTGCATGGCAGGATCTCAACCCAATGAGAATTAAATTCTCAATTCATGGGGAGATGTGCACTTTGCAGATCCTCAACCAGAGAAAGAACTAAGTTCTTTTCTTTAAATAAGAGTTAAACTCTTTTGAGAATTAAATTCTCTTTTGAAGCCTCTCTTTTCTTACCTAGGGTTTTTCTTTTGCAGAGAATTAAATTCTCCTCTCTTTGCTTTTTTCTCTTGAAAATTAAATTCTCCTCCCTCTATTTTTCTCTCAAAAAAGTAGATCCCCCTTTCTCTTCTTTTCTTGGCTCCTATTTATAGGAGAAGGAAGAGAATCAATTTGTTTAGCAAATCTCTCATTGAAAGATTTGATTTGATTGTTAAGAGATTTGATTTATATTTATCATTAATCTGGGCCTTTAGATTGTTAAGTGAATTTTATTCACCATTGGATTTTAAATCCAAAGATATCCATTTGTTATCTCGGTCAGATTTAGGGGGGAAACCTTTCCAAGTCCAAGATCTTTCCATAAATTGGTGATATTTAATCACCCTTGGATCTTTAATCCAACGGTCCCCATAATCCTTTTCCATTTGGAAAGATTTAGAGACTTTTAGAATTTAATTCTATTAACTGTAGGGCTTTCGGAACCAGTCACGTGCTAACACGTGACCCTTGGTCACGTGTGAGCACGTGACCCCCAATTGAGTTCTTTAACGACTGCTTGTTTATGTTGTTGTTTTAACCATCACGTGTCTGCACGTGACCATTGGTCACGTGTAAGCACGTGATACCTCGTTGAGGTATTTTCTGACTTTTAGAATTAAATTCTATTCATTATTTTAGAGGCTTTAAAAGCCCATCACGTGTCTGCACGTGACCCATGGTCACGTGTGAGCACGTGATGCCCGATTGGGGTCTTTTCTGAGTTTTTATTATATCTTTTAGATCCTCCAGCGGGTTCTTAAAAGTCCATCACGTGTGGACACGTAATTCCTCATAACTTTTGATCCCGGATGAATTACGAGGCCCATAATATATCAAATCGAAGGGTTTTTCGAGATGCTTCTAATACCATCAGAATTTATCTGTTTCTTATTTGGAAGTTTGTCAAAAAACAGCCCGGAAGATACCGGTTCGCATTTTCTTAAGCGTATCACTACCATTTGATACCTTGGGCTCTTTCGCGCAGAAATTTTCGGCGGGAACACCCACGTGCTGACACGTGGTGCGCTAGCGCTCAAAACTCTAGCGCTCTTGCGCTCAAAGCGCTGGCGCTGGCCCCACGCATCCTTTGGATGCATTTTCCCCCTTTTTATATATATACATATATATATATACATATGCATACATATGTACACACACACATACTCCACGACACTGTCCCTGTTAGAAAAAAAATTTCTAACGGGGCGCTGCCCCGCACCCCGCCAGGGGGCTGCTAGCCCCTTTGACCCCCAGCCCGCTATCCGGGTAGCGGGACCCCCGTAAAAACTCTGCGGGGCCCCGATATATCCAAAACCCCTTCAAAACACAACACTGCACATTGAGTTCGCATGACCAGTTTATCCCGTCAATCGGAGGTTCCCTCACTCCAAAGGCGAGGGGTAATTAACGGCAGCTTAGTCCGCGGCTGCCGGAGATTCGGATCCCCACAATCATTAAACCCCAGCCTACCTTAGGCAGGGGGAATCTGTAATGCGCCTGACGAGCGCGCGCGTATTCCCATCTCAATGGGGTGACGAAAAACACCCTACAATATTCTCTTCGAAATCCTACCACGACCTAGCATCGAAGATGAAGAGGCAACACTCGAAATCTACGCGACCCAAGAAGATGCCCCGGACTGGAGAAAGCCCATCGTAGAATTTCTGGAAGTTGGGGTTCTTCCAAAAGACCAGGCCGAGGCTCGTCGACTTCGAGCAAAAGCTCGCCACTTCGTGTGGAGCAAAGGAAACCTATACAAGAAGTCGTACACTCAACCTCTGCTCCAATGCGTCGATCCCCACGAAGCAAACTACGTCTTACGAGAAATACACGAATGGGTCGAAGGGGCGCATCAAGGGGCCCGCAGCCTGGTCCAAAAGACACTGCTCCAGGGGTACTATTGGCCGGGAATACATCAAGATGCTGAGAAACTGGTCAGAATATGCAAAAACTGCCAACTCTTCGGCAGCATTCCCCGCCTCCCCGCCACCGAACTAACGCCACTAAGTTACCCTTGGCCATTTGCGCAATGGGGGATGGATATGGTGGGTCAGCTCCCCACCGGCACGGGTGGACACAAGTACATTCTCATCGCCATAGACTACTTCACAAAGTGGATTGAAACCGTGCCAATCAGGAAACCAGACACCGTCTCTATAATAAAATTCCTGCAAAATAATATAATCTCCCGATTCGGAATCCCGAGTTGCATCATCACTGACCATGGAACCAACTTCGA
The DNA here is from genome assembly GCA_030015575.1 of Agapanthus africanus. Classification (NCBI taxonomy): domain Eukaryota; kingdom Viridiplantae; phylum Streptophyta; class Magnoliopsida; order Asparagales; family Amaryllidaceae; genus Agapanthus; species Agapanthus africanus. The sequence goes on along the minus strand of CM057348.1, from coordinate 10,998,155 downwards.
GAATAACAAAGTCAGAGAATTTTGCAATGCCTATCACATAGTGATGAAGTTCGCCGCGGTCGCACATCCCCAATGCAACGGGCAAGCTGAAATAGCGAACCGAGGCATCATTCACGGACTCCGGGCTCACTTGGATGGAAGGCAAGGCAGCTGGGTTAAGGAACTACCTCATGTGCTATGGGCACTGCGGACATCGAGAAAAACACCCATGGAGGAAACCCTGTTCAGCAACTGCTACGGAACCGAGGCAATGGTCCCCATAGAAATTGGATTGCCCAGCTATCGGGTCGAACATTTTGATGACGGAGCTAACACCTTGGCGCTACGAAGCAACTTGGACATCTTGTTAAAGAAATGAGATCGGGCACAAATCAGAACGGCCGCCTATCAGCTGCAAACCGCCCGCTACTACAACGCCCGAGTTAAGTATCGAGCCTTCAAGACAGGAGACCTGGTCTTACGACGAAACAAGTTTGTAGACCAAAGGAAGCTACATAAGTTCTCCCCGAAGTGGGACGAACCTTTCCTCATGACAGAGGCATTGCCCGGTGGAGCCTACCGCCTCCAGGACTCCGGAGGGCGCATATTCTCTTGGCCGTATAATGCCGAAAAGCTTAAGTTGTACAGATAAACATGTACCCTCTTTTGAATAATGAAATTCCTCTCCGCATTGATTAAATTTGCCAAACTAAGTCCTCACACAAAATAGACTTCTGCACCGACCCGGAGGCCCAGCCCTTCCTTCCTTTCCTCGGTCCCGAGCTAGGGGATAGGGAGGAGGCACAGGTCGGCTTAAAAAAAGTGGGGGGGAGAAAGGGAAAATACACCGTAATCTTGACCAAAGGAAATTTATTTATACTTTATTCATAGGTATTCTTGGCTCCGCGGCCTTACATCCATTACAGCAAAGGAGGAAGGGGATTAAGAAAACATTGGCGATGATATTCGGAAGAAAGCTCCTCCAACCGAGCCTAGGCAATCTCCGACCGCTCTCTCTGACGGTACTCATGGACCCTAGAAGCCACGGACTCGCCAGGGTTCCCAGCCGCCGAACATGACGTCACGACCAATCTCTGCTGGAAACATTCGAGAAGAATGTCCACCGAGCGATCCCTCCCGCTTTTCGAGATCAAGCCAAGCTCGTGGGCCGTATGCATCTTATCAAACTCCGCATCCATCAACTGCGGGGAAAGGGCGTTGTAAAGACCCCATGAAGACCTTCATATCGTGTAGATTAGCACTTGCATGAGAGGAGATCATTGGGGAAATAGGCGCCCAAAGTGGCCCTCAAAGCGGTCTATCACAGCATCATACGTCTCTTTAGAATGATCGAGATTATAGAAATACACGTCATCCCGAGATACGATCTCCCTGATGGTGTATACGTGGCCCGTCATCTTTAAGAAACACAGCAGCTAGGAGGAAGTCAACATGGGAATTCGAATGTGAGATCATACCTTCGATATTTATAGCCTCAACAAAAATCTTCCAACGGCCGAAATTCTCTCGCGCAACAACGTAAATCACAGAATGTCGCACTTTCCCGATAAGGTATGGCCATGTGGCATCCGATTGCTGGACACTGTCCCCCAATACGGGTCACGGAAGGTTAAACGACATTCTCAGAAAAACCATAGAATCTAGAAAGCCCTCGACAAGAGGCGGCCGAGTAGTTTCCTGCTCGGCTCATCCGCTGAGGTGTGTTCTACTCGGCCATTTGTTGGGGGCGGAGCCCGCAAGCGACGGATACACAACACAACTTGGGTGCCCATTCTAACCCAAAAGCCCGAGCTGATAGGTAGAGGTCCAAGTTATATTATATATCACATCAACTTCCTATAAACTCCCGATGTGGGACTAAAGATACGAGTCACAACCCAACAATCCCGAGACCCAACAATCCCGAGCTTGACTCGTATCGTACAAACCCGCCTGCACCGTTGTAGGTGGCATACAATATCGGCGGTATATATTTTTTTCTCGCTCCACCCCCCTTCTCCCAAACAAACCTGGCTCTGATACCATTTGTTTTTGTTGCAGTATTTGTAAGCCTTTGAAGCTTAAGTGCCCAAACCTGCAATGCCAGAGTTGCGCCACATCTTCTGTAACCGTGTTAAAGCAAGTGGGTGCTGCAGGCAAAGTGATGGCATGCAAGATAAACATTCGATTTGCAGACATATTTAATTTCATAATCAAACCTTTGTCAGGATGATATATTTTGCACTGTCCTTGTTGAAACAAAATGCTTAGACCCTTCTCTTGCAACTGTCCCAAGCTTAACAAGTTGTTCTTTAGTTCTGGAACATAAAAAACTCCTGAGATAATGCTGAAAACTCCATTGATTTGAAGTCGAATGTTGCCTTTCCCATGAACCACCATGTTTGAATTATTTCCAAACTTCACTGAATCAGAGAATTGTTCATCAAACTCGGAAAAATATTCTCTTTTTCCACACATGTGATTACTGCACCCAGAGTCCAAAAACCACATGTCTGTTGTTTTTTGCTCCTTTTCTTCAACATAAGCCATCAACAGCATGTGTTCTTCACTCTCTACTTCACTTTCTGCAAAATTTGCAACTTTACTCTTACATTCCCATTGATAATGCCCAAGCCTGTGACAAGCATAACATTCCACCGTTGCCTTGTCAAAACTCTGTCTGCCTCTTCCACGGCCTCTACCTCCAGAGTTCCCACGTCCTCGTCCTCGTCCAGAATATTGGCTCCCATGTGTCACCTTCAGTGCATGTTCTTCCTGTACAGTATTACTCATGCGTTGCTCATGCACAAGTAAACTGCTTTGCAATTCGTCAATGGAAAGCACACTCGTATCCTTGGATTCTTCAATAGAACACACAACATAATTAAACTTTGGAATCATTGACCTCAGAATCTTTTCCACAACAGCAACTTCTTTCAAATCTTCACCATTTGCTTTCATCTTGTTAGTAATGACAAGAATACGAGCAAAGTACTCGTCCACAGATTCTCCTTCTTTCATGTGAGCCATTTCAAACTCCTTTCGCAATGCCTGTAGGTGAGCACGCTTTACTCGTGTTGTTCCTTGATATTTCTGCTTCATAGAATCCCAGATACTCTTTGATGTGTCTTTGTTAACGATTGTTTCCAGAATAGTACGATCTAAAGCCTGAAACAGATAGTTCTTAGCTTTGAGATCCTTCAATTTCTGCTCTTCATAGTTTTTCCTTTGCACCTCAGATGCACCTTCTGCTGCTGCAGAAACTCCATTCTCCACCACATCCCAGTATTCCTTTGATCGGAGAAAATTTTCCATAAGCATCCTCCAATGACTGTAGTGACCATCGAACCTCGGCACTGCTGGTTGAACAAAAGCACCTTCTGTAGTCATTGCCTCTGCTTAAATCCTTAGAAGACTGCTGCTTCTACAAAGCCTCTTGACCTGGCTCTGATACCAAATGATAAAGAACACAAAGAAATTTGAGAGGAAAATCATATATTGAATGGAAAGCATTTAGGCCATTAAATAGCCATTTACATCAAAACAGAAAATACTACAAATAAGGGATCTTCCAACTAATGAAGACCTATTCTAAAGCAAGGAGTCCCAAATAAAATGGGATTTTATTTAACTAATTCCTAACAGTTTCCTGCCCGGCCAATCCGCGGATCCAAAGCCCTCGTCAAGAAACGATCGAGTAGTTTCCTGCTCGGCTCATCCGCTGAGGGCAGCTTCCTGCCTGGCCAATCCGCGGATCCAAAGCTCTCGTCAAGAGACGGCCGAATAGTTTCCTGCTCGGCTCCTCCGCTGAAGGCAGCTTCCTGCCCGGCCAATCCATGGATCCAAAACCCTCGTCAAGAAGCGGCCGAGTAGTTTCCTGCTCGGCTCCTCCGCTGAGGGCAGCTTCCTGCCCGACCAATCCGTGGATCCAAAGCCCTCGTCAAGAGGCGGCCGAGTAGTTTCCTGCTCGGCTCATCCGCTGAGGGCGACTTCTTGACCGGCCAATCCAATCTGCGGATCCAAAACCCTCATTAAGAGGCGGCCGAATAGTTTCCTGCTCAGCCCGTTCAAGGTTTAATCAAGACCTACCTACACTTGGCGTTCGCTCGATTCATACTTGATGCATGATCATCGTCTCGACTCTAGGGAAAAGGTGGACACCGGCCTACCTACACTTGGTGTTCGCTCGATTCATACTCGATGCACGATCGTCATCTCGACTTCGGAGAAAGGGTGGACACCGGTCTACCTATACTTGGTTTTCGCTCGATTCATACTCGATGCACGACCGTCACCACGACTCCGGGGAAAGGGTGGACGCCGGCCAACCTACACTTGGCGTTCGCTCAATTCATACTCGATGCACGATCATCACCTCGACTCTGGGGAAAGGGTGGACACCGACCCACCTACACTTCGCTTTCGCTCGCTCTTGCGTCATGCTTGCTCATCATTCGACACTCAACTTTACACATACTGGACATCCGCAGGACACCGACCTATCTACATTTGAAAGAAAAATAGGAACAGTCCAGAGGCGAGCTAAAACACTTTATTTACATTCAAAATTATATACAAGGTATTATGGGCTCTCCAGTCTTACAAAATGCCCGGAGACTTACAAATTTGATAACTAAAACAGGGGTAGCTCAAACCGCCTTCTCGGCCGTCGTTTCCACTTGTTCAGCGCTTCTGTCAGGGGCTATAATGGCGACCTCCGGCTCAGCACTTCTGCTCGCCGCCACGTGCCCTCCGACCAGCTCGGCACCTCCACCCTGTGGCGCTTCCTCGGTAAGGGGATACCTTACGCAAAGCTCCTGATCATCAAACCCGGGCATAGCTCCGTTGACGGCGTCGAGGGCGTTGTGCTACCCGACGACTGCAGAGTCGGCGAGATCAATATAGAACTGGTCGGAAGCCTTATACTCCTCCACGGCCCTTTCCGCTCTACTCTCTGCAAGCTTCGCCGCCTCGCAAAACGTCCGAGCATCCCTTTTGAACGAGTCCATCTGCCTTTTCATTGCGTCGAAGAGCCCGTTGACCTCCTCTATTTGGGCCTGGATAGCCCAGTTAGATTCGGTCAGGAGCCGATGGGACTCCTTCAGTCTAGCGACCATCAGGCCTTCGGCAACCAACCTCGAATCGAGAAGGGCCGTCTTTTCTTCCGCCTGCTGCAGCTGGGCGAGAAGTTCTTTTTCTCACTAGGAAGATTCACCTGTCTTCTTCATCGCAGGGGCCACTTCCTCAGACTCTATTGCAGCAAGGAGGGCGCAGTGCTGGAAGACCTGAGAAAAACGGGAACTGTGTTAAAGAGCTAAAAACCGAGTAAAAACACTTAGAGAAATTCTTGGGAAAGTTACCGACCTGAACAGCCTCCTGAGCTATCGCGGTCACTTGGGCCTTCATGGTGCCTCGGGGAATCTTGGCCCACACCGCCTTTTCCATGTCCGCCAGTAAACTGTCGGCCACAGAGAATCCTGAGGGCACCTCGATGCAAAACTCGCCCTCCTGCACCTGAATCTTGGCCGGGGCGGCCGAGAAACCACCCTCTTCTGCTTCTTGAGTGGGGATTCGGCAGGGAGGGCACCTCCGTCCTTGCCCGGGGCTCCGGATCCCGTGAGTGCTCCGTCCCCCGCGGCGTTCCTCCGGAGCGGGAGTGCTGCGGAAGGCTTGGTCGGAAGAGCTTACCGGATCCCGTGCGTGCTCCGTCTCTCCACGTCCCGCGTCCCACGCTGGCACATTTCTCTATTAATGAGCGTATTCCGCTATTAATGGGCATACCCCGCCATCAACACGAACGAACCGTAGGGACGTAACGGATGGCGAGAATCTCACGTTGGTTCGCCCCTCATGCGACCGCTATATAAACCCTCTCTTCCAGACGACACAGGAAAGAAAAAACTCAATCTAAAACACCTCTACCCTACCTTTATTCCTCGGTACTTGATCGCCGGAGGGTCCTACGATGGTCACCCATCCCGGGACTTCCCTTTCAGGTAGCTCGGCGTCAACAACAACCCATTAAGATCCACACATTCAACCTACACTTCCAATCTCAACCGTTCAAAACCGCTTGCAGAAAGATCGACGGAGGACAACAACTGAGCTTGATTCCGACCTCCATCACTCCCTTTTAGAAATTTGATGGAAGATTTGAGATCCCCTCGAGAGTTTTATGGTGAAAAACTATTTCTTTTTTGGAGAAGAAGAGCTAAAATTTTGATTTAATTCGGAAAAAAAAGAATTTAAAATCTTGAGGAAGGAGGAGGCACGGAACCTTAATTTTTTAGGGGAATTAAAAAATGGTTTTATTTCATCATAATGTTGCCTTATATAGGCTTACAAGTTCACACATAGCCCATTGGGCTTTACAAAATGACATTTTGCACATCTCATGCTTCATGTACTTATTTCTTTTTGCACATGAGCCATGGGCTTTACAAAACTTTGGCTTTTTGCTTATTTATTTAAATATTATATTTATTTGTTGTATTTTCTTGGCATGGGACCAGTCTGGGCTTGGGCCCACCTGTTTGGACTTAGGTTCAGGCGTAGGCCCGGCTTGATTCAACAGTAGGGTCCGTTTGCTTTATTTTGGGCCTACTTGTTCGTGATTTGACATTAACTTTGATCTTTAGCCAATGGGGTGTAAATTTTAACCCAACAGTGTGCTTGAAGCAGATATAAGTTACCGGCCTTCCTTTCTTTCATGATGACCATAGATCCTCAAATGATCTTCATAGTACCACCCTCGATCACGATCTTACAGCCAAGAGAATCCAGAGCATCCAAAGAAATAAGATTCTTCTTCAGATCCGGCATGTACCTGACGTCTGTTAATGTCCTTTCAATCCTATCATGCATCTTGATTCGGATCATCCCTACCTCAATTGTTTTGCATACTGTATCATTGCCCATGAGTACTGATCCACCATCAAGGGCAAGATACGATGCAAAATAACTTTAATTTGGGGTCATATGATAGGAACAACCAGAACCGAGAATCCATGAATTTTGTACATCGGCTAATGCACATACCGTAAGAATCGAGCTGTCGCTATCTGAAGCTTCCTCCACAATGCTCACCGTGTTGGAAGATTTTTGTTTCTCCTTCTCCTTAATGTGAGGGCATTCCTTCTTCTAATGCCTTTTCTTTTTACAATAGTGGCACTTGCCATCCTTGGAGTTCCTCGATTTTGATCTTGATCTATCTCTGGAGCCTTCCCCTTCGCTCTTCTGTGAACGACCTCTAGCGAATAGTCCATCGTCCTGACCTTCCGTGCGATCCGATGACACATTTTCTCTTAATACTTTAGAATGCAATCCCGTTTTTACATCTTCTAGGGAGAGCGTGTCTCGGCCGTATACCATGTTGTTGACGAACTGGCCATAAGATGAAGTTAAAGAGCACAAGAGAATCATTGCTTGATCCTCGTCTTCGATCTTGACGTCTATATTCTTAAAATCCATCACGATTCGATTCGGATCGTCTAAATGGTCTTTGATGGACGTACCTTCCTTCATCCTAAAGGTACAGAGACGCTGCTTTATGTACAGTCGGTTGGTGAGAGACTTCTGCGAACCGTAGCTTTGCTGCGGTCTCCTTTTCGGCGACCTACTTCGCCGGCGAGGGACAATTGGACCGAGCTATGAGCTTTCATCTCCATTTCTTCTTTCGCATCGAAGTTTCTCTGGTTCGAACATGATCTTGTACACACATTGCTGTTTCAGCAGAGCGATCACCTTGATCCTCCATAGGCCGAAGCTGTTTCGCCCGTCGAATTTCTTCATCTTGAAGTTGGTTGAAGGCATACTATGAGACCAAATCCAAAACCTGAACCTTTGTTCTGATACCAGCTGTTAGCGTTGAAGGTTGCGGAAACGTCGGTTTTAGATGCTAAGAGAAGAAAACTAAGTAAGGAACTCGAGAAATCTCTGGCGAAAGAAAGAATTTCACTATAGAGAGAAAGCAATTACAAAAGAATTTGACGACTACTAAATTTTATAAGAGCTCTCAAACTCTTAATCTCTCACAAAAGCTCACTATGACTCACAACCATTTGTGTTTGCTCGATTTCCTATCTCAAATAACCCCTAGGGTATTTATAGGGGATCAATGAATGGTTCTAGAAAGGTTCTAGAATATCTTAAGAACTTTAGACTATTTCTAGAAGAAATCTAGAGTTATTCCGAAACAATTCTAAAAAATATCTAGAACCATTCCAAATCAATTTCTAATGTTTATAGACCACTTCTAAAAGAGCTTTAAAAATTGGACTTGGCTTCTAGAACTTGGACTTAGGCTTATGTGATTTTGCATCACATATCAACACCAAATTCTACTCATACAACCAACACAAGTAGGGAGGGGATCAACCCCATCTTCATATTTTTAATGGATATTCAAATTACCAAATAAGAGTGAATGCATGCATGTGTGTCTGTGAGAGAGAGGATATACTATATCAACCCCATCTTCATATTTTTAATGGATATTCAAATTACCAAATAAGAGTGAATGCATGCATGTGTGTCTGTGAGAGAGAGGATATACTAATGTCAGCAAGTTGACACATCTTGCATAGTTTATTTTGGGATCAGACCTTGGTCCTCAGAATAACGCATGCACCAACAAGAGGAACCTGAATTCTCATGTGTCGGTGGTGATCAACATAGTTGGTTTGCAACCATTATCTCATGTACATCCTTTGTCTGGTGCTTTTGCATTCCTCTTATAGGCCAACAACGCTGTACTTGGTAAGTTTCGATTTAAGAATTATGCATCCAAATACATTGATCCAATGCTATAGCACCTGGCAAGTGCATTTCACCAAATCAAAACAATATCTAGTAAGATATTTCCATTGATGGTCACATGTATGCTCTATTCGTATGTAATGCATCTGGTGAATACAAAATTTCACGATTTTTCCAAATCAAACCGCTTGCCAGGTGCTAAGCATCAATACAATCATGATCTATGTATATACAATGTACATATCACACATCATATATGCATATCATATTTATTTTTTTTTTTGATTATGGTGAATGATAAATACATGTATACAATTGAAATTCGGCTAGACATTTTTTCCCCTTATAAAGATCAACAATTTTTTATTCATCACCTGGTCATGGTCTAGCCGTCTTTCTATCCATCCGACAATAAATTGGCAGAAGGCGTAGTTGGAAAGAAGAGTTATTCTTCTGTTTATTGATAGAGTCATAGGTCTCATACTCCAATGCTGGGGTTTATATCATCTCTTGCTCTCATAACCATGGCACACTTAGCAAGAACTCGGGAGATGCAGAGAATTTAATCACCAGAAGAGATAAGATGATCGTGGCTTGATATTCAAGCAAAGAAATTATAAACACAGCCCTGGCAACATTTAATTGATAGCCAAAGTTTGATGTATAAAAGGCTAGGTATCGCAGAAGGAAACTACACGTCTCAAACAAGGACCATAATTCCTTTGAGCAATGGAGAGGAACAAGAAGAAGGCGGCGGCGTCGATTGTGGTGATGATGTCGATGGTGTTGCTGATGATGAATGCCGTTCGTTTGCCGTTGGCTTCTGCATGTTCCGACTCAGATAGAAATGGATGTAAAAACTGCATTTTTGATCGTCTGGATTGCGATTGTCCAGAGTGCAAGCCCGTCCTTCGATGCCTCGCGAGCTGTCTCTGGGGTGGAGTCGCTCAAGCAAAGTGTGTAGAGAGATGTGAATCGAAGGGGGAGACTTGCCTTGCTGATTGCAAAAGATGCATGCAAAAATGCAAGTGTAGTTGCATTCATCAAGGCAAAATCAATGATGATGTAGCTAAGATTATTGTGTAAGCATGCAGCTTTCATTCTTGGAATGCTGTCTTCTATGCATCAAGCTATAAAAATAATGCAGATTATCAAATCTAAATTAATCATCAAATTGGGTATAAAGAAAACCAAATTAAGTTTTTGAGCAGTAGTTTAATATCAATTCGATTTAAATGCATATCCAGCGAGATCTATTTTAACTAGAGTGATTGTCCTTTCTACCATTGAACCATATATAACTTTCAAACTATGGTAACGGCTATAGAAAGTTTGTGAAGAACTAGTGCTAGTATTTTTGCACATGTGACATATGTATCAAAATAGAGATTGGATGTTGGTATCTTGTCTAAACCAAGAAAGTCTATAAAATATATATTCTCACATGCAAAGAGACAATGATGTGAAACGTTCTTCGGTTTAAGGAACTTTTTTTGTTTCTTTGAATATTTAAATTTCAAGTAAATATGAGAGGCTCACATGCCCCCCTCCTCTTCTGCTTATGCTTATAATAGTATCGATGATAAAAGAAGGGGGAAATAAAAAAGAATATATTTTAGATGTGAAAAGGCATGGTATAAGCTATGGGCTGCAGCATATAGTTCTCTTCATTTCATTTCGTCTCATACAATACTAGATGTCTCTTTGATGGAACCATCGACTTCTTCTTATGAGCTCAGAGAAATTCAATGGGTTTTGACTTGCTCTACCTCAGATTCTGACTTTTGACTCCCATGGGTTTTGACCTTTGATTCTCTTCACCTACAGTTCTCATAATATAACAGGAACCATCCTTCTCTATATAACTACCAACAATCCCGCCTCTTCATCATAAAAACAAACTTGCTTTCTGAAAAATCATCACAGTTCCAATTCACAAGTCAAAAAATGAGTGTAGAGATCCTTGATGGAGCAACCATCCTCAGCTTCATCGATGACGAAGCGGCCTTCGACAGCTCAATCAAAGACCGGTTCGCACGCCTCGACACAAACCAGGACGGGCTCCTCTCGTACTCCGAGATGGCTAAGGAGCTGGCGAGTTTAAGGGTCCTCGAGACTCATTTCGGCATCGATGGGGTCGGGTTGAGCCAGGACGAGCTCGTCGGGCTCTACCGAGGTCTATTTGCTCGATTCGATCATGACGGAAACGGAAGTGTCGACATCGAGGAGTTCAAGGGAGAGATGAAGGAGATGATGCTCGCGGTGGCTAACGGGCTCGGGTTTCTGCCGGTGCAAATGGTGGTCGAAGAGGGGAGCTTCATTAAGATGGCTGTGGACAGGGAGCTGGCAGGAAATATTGTTGCCTAAATTTTGCATACGCGCGTACGTTGTTGAGATTATGCTCCCTGTCGTTTGTTTTATATTTTTACTGATATATGTAGTAGTCAGTCTTGTGTCCTGTTGTCGATTATTAGCCACTTAGCTATTTCTTGAAGAATTATTGGGTGTTATATTTTCAGATGATATTTTCTCAGTTTTTGTGTGTGTGTGTGTGTATATACACACACACACATACATACTGATATCCACAATTATACGAAGACAATCAGAATTGAACATGCAGTACTGAAGGGATTCGGAGTGGCTGCTGATATCCACAATTATACGAAGACAATCAGAATTGAACATGCAGTACTGAAGGGATTCGGAGTGGCTGCTATGAGCAGCAAAATAACACTCATGCTATTGGAAGAAACGGACCAGAATCGTCTAAAATCGAAACCAACAGTCGAGATTTGTGTCAAACAGAAGGCTTTTGGTATTGGTATATTCTACATGCAAAACACGCAGGATTTATGCCCAAAGCAATAGCACAACACCCTGCTATTTTTCCCCCAAAAGGGGGCACTCGTATACCCTAGGAAAGTTATCTTGTCTTGTTAGGCCTAGATGTCACTGTAGACCGTGTCTTTAGTGATGTTGTATTGATACATTTATTTAAAGGGCTTTTTACTAAATGGTCCTTTAAGACTTGGCTAATTACTAAAAACGCCAATACTTGATTATTACTACTTACTTCCTAAAACTCTAAACAATTACTGAAAGGACCCCTTGCTTGCTAAAAATATTATCTTTCTTTCGTTCCGTTATCCAACGGAGAGATGCCGAGGCTAGGGTTTTAAACCTCCAAACCCAACTCCTACATCTAAGGTCCTCAAATTCGGCCTCGGATCAAAATTAGAGTTGAAGATTTGCTCTATTAAAATTCAATTCGCCATGGAAATATGATCATCTTTCTCAACATTCTCTTCTCATGCACTAGTGGAATGCGAATATGGTCAGACTCGCAAGTTAAAGATAAGTGAAAAAGCTAAATCGAAGAAAGAGAAGCCGATGGCAATCGAGGAGAGAGTAGAGAGCTCTGAAATAATAAAAGAGGTTGATTTTCGAATGAAGTCGAAGGTAATTGAGAAGGTATTAGAAAATTATTAACGGTGACGTTATCTTTGGATGAAAATCCTGAAGAGGGACTAAAAAGGAGAAACTTAAAGGTTTTGGAGGAGTAAAAAGTAATTATCAAGTATTGGGGTTTTCTTAGTAATCCCAAGTTTTGATGGGCTATTTAATTAAAAAAAAACTTATTTAAAGTTATATACATGTTTATTTAAAGTGATATTACATCTATTTTATATTAAATATTGGACTAACTTTCCATGCCATATCATTTTATTAAGGCACTATTTACCAAAAACCAGCTGTGGTTTGACTGTGGTTTGACCTTTTTACGAGAAACAATCATGTGATTTTTTCTCTAACGAAAAATCACCCTGAAGTAAACACTGTAAACGAAAAACCTCCATGTCATTAAGCAATTATAAAATAACATTTCTACCATTTATTTTAACTACGCAAAATTAGGATATTCACTAAAACCATTCTGTAGTTTGATAGTTTTAACAAAAAACCGCTATATACTGTAATAGTTTTAGTAATAAACCGCCCTGCTCATGAGCACATGATGTGTTTAATTTGGTTCAACAGGTGATGTGTTTAATTTGGTTCAAGACATCTTGGGTTCAATTAGCTACATTATTTTTAAAAAGGTACGAATTGTATTGTGTTATTTTGTTTTAGCGTTTTTTTACTGAAAACAACACTCTCATACTCTACTAATTATTAAAAAATCACTCCATGCATTGTATTTACTTAAAAACCTCCCATAGATTTGATTTGCACTAAAAAGCCCTCTAATAGGCCAAAAAAGAGAATATTTGTGTTATCTTCCATTACTCGGTCAGGGGCTAACAGTGAGCATCGAGTCAGGGTTTCAGAAAAAACCGGCCCTTCTTCTTCCTCTTTCAAAATTCCCAAATTTTTTTTCTAAATTTGCTTTAGAGTTAGGGTTTCGATCAAGATCTTTCAAATTGATCATGGAAACCGACTCGTCTTTCTTAACCTTCTCCAACAACGAGCTTGTCGAATATCGTTCTCTTCAATTGCAAGTTTTGAGTTAATGGGCTACCTTATTCGAAAAATGAGCGATACTTTAATTGCTCTAAATCCCAATTTACAACTAAACGAGGATATAGTTTTTTTTGTGGGAGAAAGACCTATCTAAGTGCTCCTCATGCTTTTAAGTTGCACTAAAAAAACCCTCACTGGTTTTTCATATAAAGTTAACATCCTATTAGAAAGATGGAGCAGGAGCTTAAGCTTAAGCTGCTCTCTAGTAAAAACCCTTCTGTTTTAAGAAAGCAGTTTCTTTTTTGTGTGATGGGGGAGGCAAAATAAACCTATCTAAGTGCTCCTCATGCTTTTAAGTTGCACTAAAAAAAATCCTCACTAGTTTTTCTCTCTTGTAAAAACCCTTATGTTTTAAGAAAGCAGTTTCTTTTTTTTGTGATGGGAGACAAAAGATCTTTCAAATTGATCATGGAAACTGACTCGTCTTTCTTAACCTTCTCCAACAATCGAATATCGTTCTCTTCAATTGCAAGTTTTGAGTTAATGGGCTACTTTATTCGAAAAATGAGCGATACTTTAATTGCTCTAAATCCCAATTTACAACTAAGCGAGAATATAGTTTTTTTTGTGGGAGAAAGACCTATCTAAGTGCTCCTCATGCTTTTAAGTTGCACTTAAAAAACCCTCACTAGTTTTTCATATAAAGTTAACATCCTATTAGAAAGATGGAGCAGGAGCTTAAGCTTGAGCTGCTCTCTAGTAAAAACCCTTCTGTTTTAAGAAAGCAGTTTCTTTTTTTTGTGATGGGGGAGGCAAAATAAACCTATCTAAGTGCTCCTCATGCTTTTAAGTTGCACTAAAAAAAAACCTCACTAAAGCCTAAAAGAAAGCAGTGCAACTTCTTGTGGGGGGGGGGGGGGGGGTTGGGCGGACCCACAGCAACGAATACACAACACAACTTAGATGTACATTTTAACCCAAATGCCCGAATTCAAAAATAAAGGTTCAAGTTATATTATATATCACATCAACTTCTTATAAACTTCCGATGTGGGACTAAAGATACGAGTCGCAACCCAACACTTGCCAAAACAAATTTTCAAATTCCATATATTGTTTTACCCCTCCGGCAAGAAAATCCACAGTCAACTTCGAATCCGATTCTATCTCTACGCATCCTAATCCCATTTTCCAAGCCACTTTCATTTCCATGATGATGCCCCAAACCTCGGCGCCCTAATGGAGCTATTTGACATAAACCTCTACCCCCTAAGAGAGAGTAGTTTCTTCAGTATTAGTTACTAAATTGATCTGAAACTTTGTTTTAAATTATATAAGGATTTTTATAAAATATATTTAGTAATTTTTTGAAGGAACCTTGTTGTTTACAGCCCCCGCTGATAAAAATTTCTGGATCCGTCCTCACATTACACCCAGGATACCACTAGATTGCACACGATGAGAGACTCACTCATTCTCACACTACACAGACCAGAAGTTAAGTTTATAATTGAAAATGATTTTTCTTTCGAATGTGTAAGGGCGAGATGCCTGTCAAAAGCCTAAGAAACTAATTATACTTTGTTCAATAGAAATAACATTAGATTACCCAAGAGCATTTTATGATGTTGAGGAGGGTTAGTCAATTGGAACTGCAAGTTAAAACTAGAATGTAATGTGGGTAATTATTTGATTAGCATTGGTCAATTTGATTAGCATTGGTCAACCAGAAGAAATATCCCACTTATTTGGATGGAATCAAGAAACAATATAAAATAAAAATTAGGATGCAAAAAAACCAAAAAATAGAGCTATCAAACCCTATCCCCTCCGGATTTGGGGTGACTGCTATTTGTTGAGTGCTGTTTTGATGCTCTGAGTAAATTGCGACCACACATCTTAGCACAAATCCCTAGTCCCTCTTGTTTTTCCCCTTTGCCGCCGTTGGATTCCAGAGCAGCAACAGGAGCGGGCTCAAAAATAGCACCCATCCGGATCCATCACCCCTCCCCACCAAAAACCCAATTTAGCTGAATCGAATTAAATAGAAAATTATGCATCATAATATAATCATCATATCAAACTTTTATTAAGAAAACTTTTACATATCTTGTGGAAACTCTGTACTAAGTTGTACTACATGTTTATACATGGATATGTACATGCGATTATTGACTGCAACCATATGTACTATCATTGACATCTCATAAAATAATATTCAATTTGATTTGAATTCAAAATAATGACGAGCACAACAAGTAATGAAAAAACCATTCCGACAATATTTTTCATTAGGAGTATTACTCTTACAATAACAGCTCTCATGAGTTGGTAATTAACATAGTTAGTTGATTCATTATCTCTCGTACATCCCGTCGAGTGTCGAGTGTCGAGTGCTTTCGCGTTCCTCTTTATAGGCCAGCCACGACGACGTTATTGGAAAGTTTTGCTTAAATAATTATGCGTCCAAATACATTGATCCAATGCAAGAGCACCTGGCAAGTGCATTTCACCAAATCAAAACAATTATCTAGTAAGATATTTTCATTGATGGCCACATATGTGCTTGAGACATGCAATGCACTTCTTGTGTAGTTCTATGTATCTATTGATGGTCATATGGTGGATCCAAAACTTCACGATTTTTCCAAATCAAACCACTCTCCAGGTGCAACAACAGATTCAGTTTCACATCAGAATTTACTTCGATCGTCTGGGTATAAATAAATTAGAATGTATCAAAAGAATACTTCATCTATTGATCACAGTCTATCCGTCAGTTCTTGTAAATC
Source organism: Agapanthus africanus (assembly GCA_030015575.1). Lineage (NCBI taxonomy): Eukaryota > Viridiplantae > Streptophyta > Magnoliopsida > Asparagales > Amaryllidaceae > Agapanthus > Agapanthus africanus. Next base: position 10,982,163 of record CM057348.1, on the reverse strand, counting down.
CCCGTTTCCGTCAATAAAATCTTTCTATATTTTTCCCAAGTCTCCCGAATGTTTTCTCTTTCCTCGTAATTTTGTAGGTAATTGGTTGCTTAGATTTTAATAATTGATTTTCCTAAACAGTTAAAAACCAAAGCCCAAACAAATAAAAACCAAAACTAAATACACATGAATAAACCCCAGCCCATCAGAATAAAAAGCAAATTCTTAATAAACATATATGAGTCCAATTCCCCAAGCCCAGCCAACAGAATAAAACCAAAAGCTAATTAAATAAATTCCTCAGCACAGCCAACAGAAAATAAACACAAGCCACATAATTATTCCCCTCGCCGGCCCAACAACTCCTTACACAACCCGACCCGACCCGTTAAGTCCCCTTCTTCCCCACTCACTTTCAAATTTCCCGCTCCCTTTTCCTTTACGTGCCCACGTCGCCTCGCCATCGCGCCGCTCGCGACCACGACCCCGACCCCGACCCACGATTGCGCGCGCGCCCGCGACCTCATCTCCCTCGCCTCCATACAAGGACGAGCACTCACCCCCCACTGCATTTTTTTTCCTTCACCACGCTTACCTCCTCTCTCCTTCTTCCTCCCATCATCCTGCCTCATCCCCGACGACGGCGACGACTACCACCTCGTCATCCTCCGTCGCTCCTCTCTCCAAAACTCGAACCCCACTCCACCTCCCCACCTCGCCTGCACCACCGAGCCGGAACCCAACCTACCCGCCGAGCTCGAGCCTCCCCTGCACACCCTCCTCGCCACCGAGTCTCCCCTGCATAGCCTCACGCCGACGAGCTCCCCACTGCCTCAACGACCCCTCTACATCATCACCATCATCTCCAAAACCCGAGCCCCTCCACTACCACACTCCCTCACTGCAAACTTCACCCCCTCGCTGCACCCATCGCCGAAGCTATCTCCGCCGTCCACCGCCGACCCCGGCACATCCCCAGGAGCTTCACAGCGCCCCACTCCGCCTCCAGTGATCACGAGCCATCCTCCGAGCAATCCCGACGACGAACCCAAACTCGAGCCGAGGCCGTGAACCCAAACCGTGCCGTTCGTTGCGCGTTCGTGCCGCTGCCGTGCGTCGTCAACGCGTCTCCAGGCAAGTACCCTACTTACTACATGCTAGATTATTCTGTTACAATTCAAAATCCCATTAATTCCATGTTTACAATTCGTGAAAAGTTATATGACACAAATGTTTGATGCAAAACCTGAACGAAAACCTTCCATTAAACTGACGGAAATTGATCATATAAGTTGGCCTATGTGGTACTGAACATTGTGCTGAAATTTGACTGAAAAATATAATCGTTACTGACTTGAACGATCATCCCCAATTACACCCGTTAAAACTGAAAATTTCCCTCATCTGAAAATTGTAAAAATCATAATTAATTGTGTAAAAATTGAAATGATGCGTTCGAGAGCTCAAATCGAAGCAGACTTGACGATCTGGAACCCCATGAAAGTTTTAAATTGTTTCTATACTGAAAATACGACGGAAATTGGTTCGGAGAGCGGCTCTGGACTGCAGTCCAGAGCCGCTCTGGCTGTTAGTTTCCTTCTTGAAATGCTTACCCTCTACTGTTCGAACATGTTGTGTTGCGGAAGCCTACACCATAGTAAAGATGAAACAGTTAGATAAATAATGTAAGTGATTTCACCCCTTTTTACCGTCGTTTACTATTTAAACTGTAACTTAAAAGAACAGGACGTATAGCAGTCCCAAACAGAAACAGAACTGATACCCTATTGTTGAACAGTGCATAACTTATGACGTAGAGGCGCGATTAAGAATCCGTTTGATGCGTTGGAAACCCTATTGAAAATCCTAAATTTCGTTCAACTATAGCGTCACTAAATTCTGATCCCAACAGGGTGAAAATTGTGTCGCGAAACGGACGTTCAGTTCAGAAACTGAATTTCCTGCAGCAAATACTTAAAATGAAACGGCTGTAACTTGCAAACCCGAAATCCGATTGCACTGAAATAAATTCTGCTGAACTGCGGACTGAGTTTACTTGTTACCGTCTTTGTATCGTTTCACTGAATTTTGAACGCATGATTTACTGCAATTTTTATAAGCTCATAAGGTGCATAATAGTTCGTATTATACATGACTTGCTAACTGCATAAATGCACATATCTTACCCGATTGCCATACAGCTAGTGATGGTGCGCGTTATTATTCAGTGTACAATGCATTATCGTGCGTGAATGGGATTGGTTTAGGAGTGCCAAGTACGCCAATGGAAAAGTGAATGATTCGTGACAGTGAATAATACAGTGAACAGTGACAAAACCGTGTTATTGGTGCATACTTGTACACGGCTAGACCATACTCATCAATAGTGTAAACCTTGGGAAAGGGGGAAATCGAAGTGGAAAGAGCATCGTATTTAGCGAGGACAGTGATTTAAAGGATGATCATTCGAACGACGACTCTTATATATATTAGGTTGGGCCTGGCGGTCCGGCTGACAGGGTTATATCCCGGACGATAGCGGGCCGTAGTCTCAGGTATGTACGAGACCCTCTTTAAAAATGATCCTCCTTTTCACAACTCGATTTCAAAGATGACTTAGAGACTGATAGGGACACGGATCATACTTTGCATCAGTTAGCGACATATTAATTACCTGCATTTTAGTTCCACTATTATTACCTTCTGTGCTTGTTACTTGTCACTATTATAATATTGCTATTACGTCGCTCTGACGACCTGAGTATGCATGCTCAGATCTCGAGGAAGAACCAGTGCAGGAGTCGGACTTGACCTTCGAGCTCGCGGAGATTTAGTCTGGAGTAACTCCTTCATTTTTACTGCTTTCCTAAAAGAGATCTTGTATTCGAACTTGGTTAGTAGTTCTTTTCTTGTTTTATTGCAATTTGTGAACAATGAAATTTGATGTAATAATTTAGTGATGTATTTCCTTTATTTCTGTGCTTTGTTTACTAATTACCATGTAATGCTAGAAGCCGAAGTGTGACTACGGCGGGATTATTTCTTGACCGTACGAGCATGGCTGGCCTAGTCATCCCTCATTTTCCGTATTTTGGAAAGCGGTGTGTGACCGTTCTGTTCAACCGCCAATAAATTGGCAGATGATGTGGATGTAGAAGTATTCTTTTCTGCATACGACTTCAAAACGTCTCGCAGGTCACATGCTCCAATGCGTGCCGGAGTATAATTGAAGAGACAAAAGGATGTGGAAAAAAAAGAATCAGAAAGAAAAGATTTTTAGCTGTGAAAAGTCATGATATAAGCCATGGGCTGCAATATATTCGCACGTGCAAAAAGATAGTGATGTGGACAGCCTTAGGTTTAAGGAATTTTTTTTGTTTCTCTGAATATTTAAAGTTTAAGTAAATGTGATAGCCGCATGTGCCCCCTCCTCTTCTGCTTATAATAGTGTGTGTCGATGAAAGAGGGGGAGATAACAAGCAGAAAGAATAGATTTTAGATGTCAAAAGGCATGCATGATATAAGCTATGGGCTGCAACATATACGTTCTCTTCATGTCATTTTGTCTCATACAACAATACTGGCTGTTTTCTTTGAGGGAACCATTGACTTCTTATGAGCTAAGAGAAATTCAATGGGTTTTGACTCCTCGACCTCAGATTCTGACTTTTGACTCCCATTGGTTTCGACCTTTGATTCTCTTCACCAACATTATTATCATAAATAATATAACAAAAACCATCCCTCTCTCTATATAACTACCAACAATCCATTAACCTCTCCTTCATCATCAAAACAAACTTTAATTTCTAAACATTCATCACAATTTCAATCCACAAATCAAAAAATGAGTGTAGAGATCTTAGATGGAGCAACCATTCACAACTTCATCGACGACGAAGCAGCCTTCGACACCTCAATCAAAGACCGGTTCGCCTATCTCGACACAAACCATGATGGACTCCTCTCATACCCCGAAATGGCTGAGGAGCTCTCGAGTTTAAGGGTCCTCGAGACTCATTTTGGCATCGATGGGGTCGGGTTGAGCCAGGACGAGCTCGTCGGGCTCTATCGAGGTCTGTTTGCCCGATTCGATCATGACGGCAACGGGAGTGTCGACATTGAGGAGTTTAAGGGAGAGATGAAGGAGATGATGCTTGCGGTGGCTGACGGGCTCGGGTTTTTGCCGGTGCAAATGGTGGTTGAAGAGGGGGGCTTTATAAAGATGGCTGTGGACAGAGAGAGAGCAGGAAAGGTTGTTGCCTAGATTTGCATGCATTGTTGAGATTATGTTCTGTCTTTTTTTAATATATATATATATATATATATATATATATAGACACATTTTACTGTATTGGATTTGTATTTTGATGAAAGTTTTGAGATCGAGAGGGGAAAATACCTTGTTTTACTGAAGCAGGGAAATAAGAAAAATTTAGATGATTTCTCTCTAATATATTATAGATAGACAGCAGAATTGAACGGGTAGCAGTAAAGTCATCTTACTAGAAAATTTTATGAACAAAAACGCCGCCGCTCCATGCGCATGAGAGCATTCAAAAGTTACATTGTATTGCTCGAAATTTCAGATCTGTAAATTTTCATGCAAATACTTTATCAACGTTATTGTAGATGAATAATACTAAAATAGAGCAAGAATAGAGCTTATACATATGTATAGTCAGACAAAGTAGGGAACTGAATTTAATATATTAAAAGTTCAAGTTATGTAAATGCAAAGTTTCCTGTGGTGATAGAATATTTATAAAATAATTAAGAAAGGAATGGACAAAAAGAGGAAAAAATTCCCAAGTACTCACCGTTCCAATTCCAACAGTATTAAAAAAAGAATTTCTCTAACATTGCTGACAAAAAATAAATATCAGGGGCTTTTGTTAATAATTTACTGAATCTAATTAATAATACCCATCTTGACCTTTTTGTCAATATTAGTAACTCTTGAACTTCACAACTTTTTCATCAACACGTAAACTTATTATAAGTTACGCTTTCGTCGATATACAATACACTAAATTTTTAAGTTCAAGTCATCGATAAATAAGAATATTCATAATGACATAATATTCCATAAATAAAGAGGGGGAAAAATCAGATGGTCCACTTAAGTATTTACAAATATTAGAATACGATTCATTTGTTTCTTTCAAAAAAAAATGAAATAAAATTGGTACAAATATTTTTGATTGATTTATTGATTTATGTTCTTTTATCTCTAGTTGTTGTTCCAATCCTGTCAAACATTTCTATGCCTAAAAGATATATCAAACATACAAAATCTCAAGGGACCAACCAAACTTGTCCAACCCATCAGTACTATTATCATACTGATATCGAGAAAGACTGGGCTTATATGTGATTGTGAAAGAAAATCAGGGGCCTTATCTAATTTTGCAAGCACGCATTAGTCTTATTCATGATACTGCCAAAACAGAAAAGGGGACAATCTTGAGAATATTCTCTCGTATCATACCACAAGAGCGATATTATTAATTTGTTGTCTACCATGTGAATAGCATTAACTAAAACCTTCGATGGGATTAGCCCATGATTTTGAGGTTGATTCCCATAGATTATGACTCTTGAATTCTTTCCGTTCAGAATCTTATAGTTATAATCAATTCAAATTCAATGGGAATTTCTGCTCTCAAACTCGAAGAAAAGTTCTTGGTTTTGACCTTTCACTTGTTTGACCCCATGGTGACCCCCAACTGCTTTCTGTCTTCTCTGCTTCAAAAACAACTGGCCTAGGACCATGAATCCTCTCTCTCTCTATATGGTTAGCAAAGAAGCCAAACTCACAAACTAGCAACGATTGAGTATAGAGATATCGGATGGCACCACTATTCACGAATTTGTAGAAGGCGATGCGGCTTTCAGCATCTCAGTGAAGGATCGATTCGCCCATCTCGACACAAACCATGATGGGCTCCTGTCATACTCTGAGATGGCTACGGAGCTTGCAAGGTCCTCAAGACTCATTTTGGCATCGATGGGGTCGGGTTGAGCCAGGACGAGCTCGCCGGGCTCTACTGAGGTCTATTTGCCCGGTTAGATCATGATGGCAATGGAAGTGTTGGTCTTGAGGAGTTTAAACAAGAGATGAAGGAGATGATGCTTGCAGTGGCTAATGGGCTAGGGTTTTTGCCAGTGCAAATGGTGGTTGACGAGGGAAGCTTCATTAAGAAAGCAGTGGGGAGAGAGTTGGCTGGAAAATTCTCTGCCTAAATTTGCTACCTTGATGATGTCTCTTTACTTGTACCTCTCTGCTATTCATATCTAATGTTACTATTGGCCAAGGAAGTTGATCCCCACTTGGTCAGCAGACGAAATATATGTTGCATACTGTATGAGATTATAAAGAAATGATAGGTGGTGATTTTACATTTTTCTCCTTGTTTTTGCTCCCTCCTATGCTAGAAAATGAACTTCCATGTTACTCGTGAAGGCAATATGCTGAGAATCTATATGGGATTCTGGGCAAATAAGAGAACAACAATCAAGAAAGGAAGAAAAAATTACATACCTATACATCTATAATTAATGTATTTGAGATTTAAGATGCCCACCTCCTAAAATTTTAACAATGTTCAAAATCAAACTCGTAGGCATGCTAAAGTTTTATCAAGATGTTGAAATAATTTATCATATGATATATGCTTTGTTATGGTGTGATTGCAGGTTCTTGGTTTCTTAGCATCCAAGATGAAATCAAAAGATAAACAGTGAAAGAAAGTTCAACTACAATCTTATTTTGAATAACATCGCCTATCAGTCGCATCTATTTTACACACACACACAAAACATTCATATTTAATTTATGGCAAATGCCGACTTTTTACATAGATGATTGACAGTAACTACAGCACACAAGCAATTAATAATAAATAATAACTAAGATTAAGTATCAATAAACATATACAGAGATCAAGTCTAAAAAGAGTACGGAGAATATATGATCCTGCTTACAGAGAACTGAAGCAATTGTATGTGAAGTTTAAATCCTAGATGGGATCAAGGGAATGTTATTTTGAAGATAAGCAGCAGCTGCGGCGACGCCACTCCCAAGTATTACAGGGTAACCAATATCTTTAAGAATCATCTCTACCCCACTGAGACAACCAAGCAATTGCAGCTGCAAAATTTGAAAAGGGATTGGTTAGATTCGCAAAATTGGAGTAAGGATTGCCCGGGGGGGGGGGGGGGGGGGGGGCTTCTAATCAAATAACCAATATAAGCATTGCTTCTATTTGCATTAATCGACAATATACAAGTAACATCTCAGATTGTTATGTCTGAACCATGATATATTGGGAGAGTTGTTAAAAATAAAAGCTTTTTCAATAATGAAACTAATTAGACATTAGAAAGTTGTTTAAATTACAAGAGTTCTAATAGTCGGTCATTTTTTAGGCATGAAAATAATAATTAATAGTGTGAATCCTCGATGAGGATGGCCCACCATGTGAACTGGCGCCGTCTCCTTCAGTAGTTAACTAAGGAGCCATCCTTCTTATTCAGAAGTAGTGGTCCTAATTCCAGGCCTATGACCCTCTTACACTAAATCAGTAATTTGGCCAGGTTATACCAGTAATTTGCGTCAAGGGTATAGAATGTTTGTCATCATATAGAATTGTTATGGTAATAAAACATGAATATACAATAATATATTATATCATTAAAACATATAATTCATATTGAATCGAGAGTATCTGAAAACAACCAATGTATAACATTTAAATTGTCTGTTTGCGCAATATCACCAATCAGTTACATTCATCCACGAAAACTATATGTTTTAAATTTTTTTCAAAGTTCTACTAGCAACTAAACAGCAAGGAAACTGGGAAAAAATACCTCATTTAAGTTCCCAAGATGACCGATTCTAAACACTTTTCCCGCCACTTTGTTCAGCCCAAGCCCCAAGCTCAAATTGTATCTCTTCCATGCCCTCCTAACAACCTCAGCGCTATCAATATAAGGTGGAACAACCACCGCAGTGACTGTGTTACTAAACCACTCCTCCTTTTGCGTGCAGTTCTTCAAACCCCAAGCCTCAACGGCAAGCCTGTCCGTATAAGATAATGCAATAAATAATATAACTTCTAAGATATTACAAAATAGACTTAACAAGAAAATATGTCTCTGAGAAATCTCTACTGTTTTAACTCAAAAGGAAAGGGAGACTCATATGAAATTCCAATTTGATTCTCAGCATAACACGTAGCATGAAAGATTTCTCATGAACAACATTAAAGAAAATTTATTTCTAACTCAATATTAAAAACCTTTAAAATTGTCTACTAAAAAACTTTAAAACTTCTCTGCTATTTTAACTAAAAAATTCTTCTGAAATCCTTTTTTCATGCAGACTAGCATATGTATGCATGCAATCATGCGTGCAAATTACTAGTTACCATTAGTACCAAAACTACCAACAATCACCTCACCTTGTTGCTTTCCCCAAGCGGCTGTGCCTTGCGATTACATTATCAAGCCCTTCCTCAAATATGAGGTCCAATGCAGCTCTGAGGCCATAAAGCAGCTGAATAGAAGGGGTGTAGGGCCAATAGGTTCCCAATTTGTAGAATTTCAAGTAGTCGTTCCAATCGAAGAACACTCTCACAGATTTTGCTGTTTTAGATGCTTCAAGGGCTTTTGGGCTAGCACAGACAATGCCCATACCAGTAGGCATGGACAGAGCCTTTTGTGAGCCGGTCAAAGCGACATCAACGCCCCATTCATCCATGCGGAAGTCAAGAGCACATATCGATGATACTCCATCCACAAGTAGTAACGCAGGGTGGTAATAATCGTCTGCAAGAGTTACCATATGACACTGGCTTAGATGTGGTAATGATTTTGATGCAATTTAACAATAGATGCAACAGAGTAGAACTAAATGAATTGAAGGAATAGTCCAATGAGAGCAAATTTCCCATTATATTTTAGTTTGGAAAACTAATTCAACTTGAAAAAATCATCACATCAATTTTAAATGAAGGTAATCTGATGGTAAACTATTAAGTTGATCTTAAATGTAAAACCCAAACTTTCTGAAGTTAGAAGTTATAAGGCTTCAAGCAATGCCAAGTCTCTAAGAGCATCAAAGATTGTTATTTTTTTCGAGAAGTATGGATAGGGTCAAAGTGATCCCAGCCAAATAAAAATTTCACTGTAAATATCCTAATTATGGATAGCACTTGTTTCAGACATATGAAAATCATGAAGTTCCCGTATGACAAGTTGCGAAACCATGCAGATTTGACTTGCAGTTTTTTTGCAAAAGATTTTACATGTATATTAATAAATTTGATCAAAAAGCTATGCTTACCAAGCAATTTCCTTACAGCTGCCAGATTATTGGTGACTCCGGTTGCTGTCTCATTGTGTACTATGCAAATAGCCTTGATGGTACGATTCCTATCTGCTGATAACTTTGAGGCCAGCACATCGAAATTGGCGCCCTGCCCCCAGTCACTTTCTATGACATCAACATCGAAGTTCAGACGTTTTTGTTGATCGATCCATAGGAGACTGAATTGCCCGATAAGGAAAGTGACAATCTTGTCACCGGGTGATAGTGTATTTGTAAGGGCACTTTCCCATGCCCCAGTACCTAGATCAAGACCCCGCATCATCATATTAAAAACTATAGGATATTTATTGGCTGAGCCGCACAAGCATATAGGCAGAGAGAGTATGTAATAATGTTGTTCAATATGAGTAAACAGAGAATGATTATGGTTTTAGGGCTTGAACAGAGAATGGCATACTAAATCACAAGTAACTTACTTATATTGAACAGTACGTGGAAAATTCCTTGTGGTAAAGCCTTTGAAACTTGTGGAATTATTCATCCACAAGAAACGAAGGAAATGTTTGTGAAGCTTATAGCAACTATCATAACAGATCTTTATAGTCAAGATCTTCCTACATGCCTAAATTTATGGTTGAAGATAAAAGGAAACAGAATCGTTCACAAAGAGTCTTTTAACAATATGATTTCCAGCTCAAATACAAGTAAGCAACAACCAAAAAATATTTTTTATAGCTGAAATTTCAAAGTAAAACTAATTTGAACCTCAAATAACCCTTGAAAGTTCATGCTCCCATTGATGGTTCATATTATATATAGAGACCCTCTCCATGCTTACGTGGTTTTATACGAAGGGAAACTTTGATGTGTACCTATTGACATGAGATAAGCTGAAGTTACATTATAAAGATTGATAAACTAATTATGCAGACATTGTTACGACATAAAACTAATTATGCAGACATTGTTACGACATAAAACAAAATGTGCCCTATTGATTTGCTAGCACGTATCTTTCTATGAGTTCCATAGGCATAATATAATCTGAAAGAATACCTGTTGTGGGGATGATGAAAGGGGTTCCACTGGTGGTCTTAAAGATTTTCTTCACATCCTCGATGAGAGTCTTTGTCATTGCAGGAATGGCAGGAGATCGGTAGTCTTCATTGTTCCGATTCATTGCCCGAAGCACAGGCTCTGGGATGTTCACGGGCCCAGGAACAAAGAGATGGTTCCTCCCTGGTCCATACACGTAGTCCATCCTTTCCCCTAAAGTTCAAGAGGATATGTGAATTCCACCGAATAAAGGTTGCCATCAAGAATACAGGGGATGAAGCTAACTCTTTCATTAAATAGACGATGGAAGTACTTGAACACGTTTTGTTTATAAAAGAACAATGAAAACATAGACAAAGTTAATGAATTGATGCCAAATCTTTTAACAAGCTACAAGAAAAAAACTCCAAATCCCCCATATAAAGTTGATGCTTATTATAGTGCTTCGATTCAATCTACGTTATGATTATTCCTATAAATAATAAACATAACAACAACATGGAAAGTGCATCATATGCATCGAAATGATTAAAAAATGGAGCAGTCGTTATGCATCGAAGTTTTCCTACGAAGTTAGAGCAGCCATGAAGCTAATAGTGATCAGTTGTGCATGTTTGGCATACAATAATACAAAACCAGAGAAAGCAAGCATACTAAGTGAACGAGGGCGAAAAAAAAGAAGCCAAGTAATACTTCGAATTATGCTAGCTTCTCCCTCTTACCTTGTAACTTCCTTGAAGGTTTCAACTTTTAGGCCGATGATGAGAAAAATGGAGAGTGGTTATGGGCTTGTGTTTGTAGGAAGGGAGATAAAGGGATAGGAAAACAGGGGTCATGGGTGGCCAAGAAAGCTTCTGTCAAGGGGCCCACAAGGATCTAAGGTGCACAGATAAGGGGAGCTACCTGAGCCAGAGAACAAATGAGGGTATTCCTCCTCTCTGATCCTCTCTTCGTTTTAGCATCCATACATATCACTCTCCATCCATGGAATGTACTCAAACTTTTTATCAAACTCCAAACCAAACAGTTTGTGAGAGCCCTAAAGTTCTCTCATTTATCATATCAATGACAAAAATCGCCCAAAACTTGAGAATCGTATCAAAAATCCAATCTTGCATATCAAAATTGAAAGAACATGAACTAAAACCAAAGTAAATGATACGGTTATAAAGCGATATTGAATCAAAATCATAAAAAATGTAACTTGAAGAAGAAGAAGAAGAAAAAGACGAGAGAAATTTTAGTGCAAGATTTCTAGTGATCTGAAGCGGGCCTCAGTAGCACATCGGCCCGAGCAAACTCGGAAGCGAAACGAATAGCAGTGATTGATTGATCCTCCTCCGATATCGCTAAGATCATCGCCATTTTTTTTATCGAGAATTAGGGTTTGAAAATTGAATTTGAGTTTGATTGGGGACGATGAAAATGGAGAAGATTAAAACGCTGTAAGGGCCTATTTAGTTAAGGATTTCTTTGGAATTGAATCTGGATCGTGGAATCCGATTCCATAATTTTGTGTTTTGTTGGAGATTTGGATTTTAATGATTCCTTTGTATTTTATGGGAGACCCATCACAAACATGGATTCTTGAACCCTAAAAGGTTTTAAGGATTTTCAAGGATATGGTACTATTCATTATACTTTTAGATGAAACCCGTATACTTTATTTATTTAATAATCCCCTCTCTATCTATCTCTATCTAAAATCCCCAAATTCAAATCTCACTTTATATTCACCAACCAAACAAAAATTATAAGAATCTACAAATTCAATATTAGAAATCCAAAACCAACCAAAAAACAAATTACCAAATCCATAAATTTTCAACCGTACTATTTTGGAATCCAAATTTCATAATCTTGCAAGCAAACAGGCTGTAATGGGGGTGTTCGCACCGGGTCTTGTATTATCCACATGCAGCTCCAATCTTTCCCAAGCTTTTTCTTCTTATTTTTCAAATTATATCTATTTCCTTTAGTTGTCGTAGTTTTTGCTATAGAAATAGAAATTGCTATAGAAATAGAAATCGTTGCATGACATGGCAGAAATAATTATTACTATTGATGCAATATTATTTATTTGAATATATATTTATAAAATGAACTTTCTTATCGCTTTTAGGGTTGATTGCACACAGTCCCTGATCTATTTGGGTTTGAGCGTTTATATCCCCTAAATTATAATAATAATCATTTACACCCCTATAGTTAATATATATTTTCTTAATACCCATTTTACCCATTTCTTCTTCTCTCGTGCTTAAAAAAACCAATCTTCGATCCAAAAATATCAATATTTTAGCCATGATCTAAAAGCTTGATGTTGTTTTTTCTTCCATCACTGTAATACCCAGTTCTTTTTGTACACCGCTATCCGTGTTTTTCATAATATATTATTTACAAAATTTATTTATTTTATTTATAATCATTTTTATTTCCTTTAAACCCTATTTCATCTTATTTTTACTTCCCATTTTCCAAGCTCGTTTCCCTTTTTGCTCCTAACCCAATCCCAAACCTTATTTCTTTTATTCCCTTAGTCCATGCCCCAATTTCCTCAGCCCAACACAAAATTAAGTTAGATTTAGCATGTAATTTCCCCCAGCCCAAACCTCCTCAGCCCAAGAAAAATAATAAGGAATTTGATTAACTCCTCCGGCCCAGCCCAAGCTCTCCGGCCCAACACCCACACCAAACCCGACCCGACCCGTTTCATCTCCCTTCTTCCTCACCCACGTAAAAACTCTCCCGCTCGTTTTCTCTTTCACCCCCCCCCCACGTCGCCCACGACGCCGTTGCCTCACGTCCCCGCGACCCCGGCCACGACTCCTTCGCAAGCCCCTCGACCTCAACCTCTCCTCCTCAAACTCCTTTCTCCTCTCTCCCTCACACTCTCTCTCTCTCTCAAACTCATCTCCCTCTACTCCCAGAAACCCACTGCCGAGCCCTCGCCGCCGACGACAACGACGACGAGGAAGACCTCGACTCTCCCCTTCCTTCCTTCCTCCTCCTCCATCAACAGAGCCCCTTCACTACCCCACTCTCTTCACCGACCGAGCTCCTTGCCTCCACCCTCACCCTTGCATCGTCGGCCACCATCACGCCAACTGAAGTTTCTCTCCGTCGAGCCCCTTACAAACTCCAGCGACCACCGCCATCAACTGCAACCCCAGCACCACCCAGCCCCCTCACCGAGCCCCTGTACCTTCAGCCGCCCCGATCTCCCCTGCACCCATCTCGGCCACTCCCTGTGCCCTCGACGTCGGCGAGCCACCACTGCACCTGAACCACCGTCGCCCTCTGCACCCTCTACATCTCCACCGCCTCCTCCAAAACCCACACCCGAGCTCACTGCTCTCTCTCTCTCCCCCTCTAAACCCAACATCCAGACACCCACCGCTGCCCATCGCCGGAGCGACGCCGCCGACCGTTGTTGACCCCAGCACACCCTGGGAGATCCACAGAGCACCCCCTCCACTTCCAGCGACCATGAGTCGTTCCCCGGACAAACTCCGACGACGAAACCGAATCGCGAGCCGAGGCCGCGAACCCTAACCGCCCCGTTTGTCGCGCGTTCGTGCCGTTGCCGCTGCCGTGCATCGCCAAAACGTCTCCAGGCAAGTACCCTACTTGCTACATGCTAGTTTATTTCCGTTACGAATTAAAACCGTATTAATTCCATGTTACGATTAATGAAAACTTAAACGACATAACTGTTCGATGAAAGATCCCAATGAAAACCTTCATTCAATTTGACGAAACTCGATTGCATATTCTGGCCCGTCTGGCAATGAACGTTGTGTAGAAATTTCACTGAAAAATATGACTGTTAACGACTTAAACGATCACCCCCAATTACACCCTAAAAAACTGGGAATTTCCCGCACCTGAAAATTATTAAAATCACAATTAATTGTGTACTTATTAAAATGAGGCGTTCGAGGGCTCAAATCGAAGCCGACTCAACGACCTGTAACCGATGCAAGTTATTAACTGTTTCTGTACTGATATTATGACGAGAATTGGTTCGGAGAGCGGCTCTGGACTGCAGTCCAAAGCGACTCTGGTTATTGTTTTCTGTCCCGTAATGTTTACTACCTTGCTGCCTGAATTCGTATGTTGCGGAACCCTACACCTAATTGAAGTTGAATCTATTAGCTAAATAACGCAAGTAATTTCACCCCGTTTTATCGTCGTTTACTATTTAAACTACAATTTAAAAGATCAGGACGTCTAGCAGTCACAAACAGAAACAGAATTGACATACTAGTGTTGAACAGCGCATAACTTCTGACGTAGAGATGCGATTGAGAATCCGTCTGTTGCGTTGGAAACCCTATTGAAAACCCTAAATTTCATTCAACTGCAGCGTCGCTAAATTCTGATTCCAACTAGGATTAAAATGCGTTACGAAACGGACTTCCGATTCTGAAACCGGATTTCCAGCAGTGAACGCTTAAAATGAAATGGCCATATCTAGTGATTCTGAAACCCGATTAGCGTGAAACCAATTTTGATGGTTAGATATTTAAACGTACTGCTTACCCCATTTTTTATTGCTTCGCTAGAATTTGTATGTATGATCTATGATAAATTATGCAAGTGGTAGGACATCGATTGATGACATTTTAATCATGCCTTAAATACTGTTTTCTTATCACATTATATATACATCATTGCATTGGTAACCTAGCGATCATATGCATTACCCAGTGTTAGGTTTTAGTGTTTGATTGTGGTAAGTATTGTTTCCCCCAATCAGAGCAAAGCTCTGTTCGAATTTCAAAAATTCAAAAATGAAGCAACGCTTCAAATTCCGTGCACTGCGCGCGACGCGCCACGTGTCAAAAGCTGATACGTTAGCGCAGCGCCCAAGGGAGCGCGCCCAATCAGAGCAAGGCTCTATTTAAAACAAAAATTAAATGAAGCAACGCTTCAGTTGCGCAAGCGCTGCGCTGCGCGACACGTGTCAGCGCAGCTGCGCTGCGCTGTGCGCTGCGCGACACGTGTCAAGCGCTGGTGCGTTTGCGCCAAACAGAATTAAAATTCTAGTAAGATCTTTCTGTTCTTATTAAAACAAGAAGATTGTCTTCTGTAAAACAAAAGCCCTTGGATCAAAGATCCAACGGTGGGGAAAATTCCCCAAATCACTCAGAGAATGATCTCTTTAACAAATTTAACAAATTTATGGGCACTATATAAAGGCCCCTAGACCCCAATTCCAAGAAGGATGAACATCGACATCATCATCAAGATTGTGAGAAGAACTCAAGAAGAGAAAAAAGGTAAAAACCTTTATAAAAAAAGAAGAATTTCTTCTAAATAGATCATTGATCTAAGAACAAGATCAATGATCTTCAATAAAAAAAACAAATAATAGCAGTGCCTTGCACTTTTTTATGAACCATTGGTTCTCGAATCTTAAAGATTCTTTTCTTGAATCCAAAATTGGATCAAGTTATTGAAACAGTGCCTTGCACTTGCAAAAACTGCACTGTTGCGCTCCTGGGTTGGCGCAAGCCACCAGAGGGCGCTACGTGTCAGCACCATAACCACTTGCACTATGCACTTTTAAAAATAGAGCATTGCTCTTTAAAGTTGGCGCAACTCCACCAGAGCGCGGCACGTGTCAGCAGCGCACTGCGCTTGCGTGACACGTGTCACCACCACAAGCGCTTGCGCTCAATAATTGGCGCAAAGCGCCTGACAAACCACTGTCAGATAATTAATGCACTGCATTATTTACAGAAGGGCCAGGCCCAATTAAAGAAGGCCTAACAGGCCTAATAAAATGCAATGCATTATTTTAAAAAGGGCAGAGCCCAAACCAAAACAGATGCTCAACATCATTTACAAAGGGACAGAGCCCAAATCAAAAACAAAATGCAGTGCATTATTAAACAGGGGCAAAGCCCTAACACAGGCCTAATAGGCCAAAGATAAATAAAAACGTTGAACATTTTTCAACTGGACTTAGCCCAATCATGACCGTAAGTTCTCAAATTAAATTGACTGAGCAAGACTGCTCTCCTAAATCAATTTACATCCGGTTCAAGGGTACATCTCCGAACTTCTCTGACACCTATCGTTGTAATCCTTCAACGACGTCAGAGAGGTGACGGGTCCCGACAACCACAAACAAAACAAACACCCACGACACGAAGTGACCATCTGGAGAAGGAGAAAGTGGTTACCGCAATACGGTAGCGTAATTAACTGCAGGGGCTTGCGCCTGCAGGGAAGAGCGTCCCCACAATCAAAAACCCCTTACCTTGAGGGGGAATCTGATGAAGTCTGCTACATCAGCCGCATCCGTCTAAACCTCCGATACACGGTGCCATAAATCAACTTGGTATCTTCGGAGAGATGGACGGATAAAACCAAATAGCATCTGTCCCGAATTTCAGGCAAGACGTTTATCGCGTCTCCGCCGCGTCATTCGGAGGGGAACAGATTCTGACACGCCCGGTGGGACCTTTTTCTCTTTCCACTCCAAACTTTGTGTGTCGTCTTCGCGAACGAATCGCGGTTTGTTAATGGTTGCCTTTGGGTTTCAAGTTACTAAGATTTGGTCTTTTGCCTGGCGCAGAAATCAAGCATCAATAGCCTCTAACTGCTCGAGCTGCTCGAAATGCAAGTGCAACCGACGCTCCACCTCACCTGGAGGTGTAGCTTATGAGGCTCAAGCGGCCTCCATCCTTGCCATGCCGGTGGAACAGGTGACCCAGGCCACCACCGGTCTGTTTTTCGGGACCATGCTCCCGCCTGCAAGCTTCACTATTCCAGTGCCCGCACCAGAAGCGTACAAGAAGTCGGTCTTCGATCGGCTCACTGCTACAGCAGCCCCTTTCAACGTGTCGTCCAATATCAAACCGACAGCCTATGTCTTTGCCAGGCTGAACCAGAACCATGATGGGCCCGCCAAGAAGCCCATGAACCCTGAAATGGCCATCCCGAGAAAGACAGCCACCCCTGCTCCAGAAGTCGCCAAGGCGGCTTCTCCTGTTAAAGAGTCAGTCTTTTCAAGGCTGACTATTCCGGCTCCTGCTCCTGCTCAAGGATCTGTCTTTGACAGATTGAACATTGCCACTCAAAGGACAACATCAGTCTTTAAGAGGCTGACACCAGCAGCACCTCATTCGTACAGAGGGCAAGATGAAGCTATCCCTATCGCCGAGCCAGTCCCAACGGCTCGTCATGCTCGACGTCGCCACTGGCACCGAGTAAGGAAGGCCGGGGGCAACTCCCCCTCAGGGCTAACTCCACCGGCTCCGATGACGGAAGTTAATGCTGCTGTTCCAATTGGGAACAGCTTTGAACCACTTAGGAGGGTACGTAAGAACTCTCCAACTGCTACGCTAAAAAGATCTCCTCCACCTGCGGAGAGGGTTCCGGAAACGAAGCTGGAGCAGCCCCCTCAGCGGCTATCCTCCAAAATTTATAAAGTTTGGCGAAAGGTTCAAGACTCCGTAATTGACCAAGGTCACTCTCGTCAGCAGAAAAGGGCGAAAGTGCAGGAAGAAAAGGAACGTCTAATCAAACAGCAAAGGACGACAATCACCAGGGTGCCCGCCGCAACGGCCCCTTCAACTTCAACGGCCCACAAGAGAAGGAGGCCGGAGAAAATTCCCACGCCCGCGGTAAATGTCAAAGGTGGCGAGCCCAAACGCCCTAAGTCCAGGGGCATCTTAGTCCATACTGTATACATGGCGTCGGGGAAGGAGGACAGCCGTGCATCTACAGGTCATAGACCGCTTACACGGTCAATGACCAAAGCTCAGGAGCAACGGCAGAAGCTCCAAGAAATGATGAACGCGATGGCCGCACTCACCGGGCCAAAAGAAAGCCCCGAAGCGTCCTCGGATCAACGCCAGGAGCAAGAAACCGACGATGAATTCCTTCGCGGGCTACTGGAAAAGAAGGATAAAGAGGCTGCGGAACAAGCAGCCAATATAAAGCGAATGGCCCTTGTTTACCTCAATCAGAGCAAAGCTCTGTTTAAATTCCAAGGTGGGAAAAGAAGCAATACTTCTGTTTTTCTCCAATCAGAGCAAAGCTCTGTCTTGAAAATTAAAAATAAAATTAAAATTAAAATAAATGAAGTAGCGTACTCTATAAGAGCAAAGCTCTGGAGAAGAGAGAGAGAGAGAGAGAGAGAAATAAAAAAAAATAAATAAATAAATAAAAACTGCAGTGCGCACTGCGCAATGCGCTGCGCAGTGTGCAACTGCGCGCTGCGCAGTAAAAAAATAAAAAAAAATTTAAAAAAAATTAAAAAAATAAAATAAAATTTTTTTATTGCGCGACACGTGTCTGCGCAGTTGCGCAAACGCTCCACGACACGTGTCACGCACTGAAGAGTTATGCAAAAAACAGAATAAAAATTTGAGGAAATCTTTTCTGTTTTTGTTAAAACAATAAGATTTCTTCTGTAAAACAGAGCCCTTCGGATTAAAGATCCAACGGTGGGGAAAATTCCCCAAATCACTTAGAGAATGATCTCTTTAACAAACTTTAACTAATTTATGAGCACTATAAAAAGGACCCCAGACCTCATTTTAAAAGGATGAACATCTTGCTAAAAAAAAAAAGAGAAGAGAACTCTTGAAGAATAAAAAAAAAGGTAAAAACCTTTTAAAGAAGAGAAAATTCTCTTATGAACAAGATCATAGATCTTCAACGATAAATAAATAAATAAATAAAATAGTGCCTTGCACTTATTTTATGAACCATCGGTTCTTGAACCTAAAAGATTATTAAATTAATAGTGCTTTGCACTTTCATGAACCTTTGGTTCTCTGAGATAAGAATAACAAGAAAAAAAACTTGTTATTTTTAAAATCTAAATTCAATAGTGCCTTGCACTTGTTTTACGAACCATCGGTTCTTGAACCTAAAAGGTTATTAAATTTATAGTGCTTTGCACTTTCATGAACCTTTGGTTCTCTGAGATAAGAATAACAAGAAAAAAACTTGTTATTTTTTTTTTCAAATCTAAATTCAATAGTGCCTTGCACTTGTTTTATGAACCATCGGTTCTTGAACCTAAAAGGTTCTTAAATTAATAGTGCTTTGCACTTTTGTGAACTTTTGGTTCTTTGAGATAAGAAAAACAAGAAAAAAACTTGTTCCTTTTTCTTAGATCTAAATCAAATAGTGCTTTGCACTTCTTTTATGAACCATCGGTTCTTAAATCTGAAAGATTCTCAAATTAACAGTGTTTTGCACAAATGCAATGCATTAATTAAAGGGCCGGGCCCAAATCAAAATGACCTGACAGGCCAAAATAAATTGCAAGGCAATAAATGGGAAGAGCCCAAATAAATTGATGCTCTGCATCATTTATAAAGGGCAGAGCCCAAAACAAATTGATGCCCTGCATCTTTTCTGGGCAAAGCCCAAATAAAAAATAAAAACAAATACAAATAAAATATTGGACATTTTTAACTGGACTTAGCCCAATCATGGCCATAAGTCCTTAAATTAAATTGACTGAGCAAAATGGCTCTCCTAAATCAATTTACATCCGGTTCGAGGGTACATCTCCGAACTCCTTTGACATCCATCGTTGTAATTCCTCAACGACGTCAAAGAGGCGACGGGTCCCAACGACCACACATCGATACGGACTGCGGGGTCCTTAAACTCGTGGACCGAAACGTCCTTAAACTAATATCGGACCGAAACGTCCCTAAACTAATATTGGACCACCACGTCCCTAATCTGGAATATGGACCACCACGTCTCTAAACTGGCACAATAGAGCCCAAATATTCTTTTGTCGGACCTAAACGGTCCCGTTAAGTTGATCTTAGTCTCAAACTGGACTAACGTATCCTTAACAAACGTTTGAGTCGATCTTAGCCTCAAAAATGGCTAACGTATCCTCCAAACAGACTTTAGTCCCAAATTGGACTATGAATCTCCCAAACTGGAACAATAGAGCCCAAACGCTCTTTTGTCGGATCTAAACGATCACGTTAAGTTGATCTTAGTCTCAAACAGGACTAACGTATCCTTAATGAACGTTTAAGTTGATCTTAGCCGCAACGCGACTAACGTATCCTTAAACTAAAAACACCAAACCCAAATCTAAGTAAATACGGATTTGGACTAATCCACGTCCTACGGGCGACGGCATTACTCAGTCTCCGTATACAATCCACGGGCAACCACAAACAAAACAAACACCCACGACACGAAGTGAAATTCTGGAGAAGGAGAAAGTTGTTACCGCGAAGCGGTAGCGTAATTAACTGCAGGGGCTTACGCCTGCAGGGAAGAGC
The DNA here is from genome assembly GCA_030015575.1 of Agapanthus africanus. Classification (NCBI taxonomy): domain Eukaryota; kingdom Viridiplantae; phylum Streptophyta; class Magnoliopsida; order Asparagales; family Amaryllidaceae; genus Agapanthus; species Agapanthus africanus. Next base: position 10,961,505 of record CM057348.1, on the reverse strand, counting down.
GTCCCCACAATCAAAAAACCCCTCTAGCGAGGGGGAATCTGACAAAGTCTGCTACATCGGCCGTATCCGTCTAAACCTTCGATACACGGTGCCATAAATCAACTTGGCATCTTCGGAGAGGTGGACGGATAAAACCAAATAGCATCTGCCCCGAATCTCAGCGTCAGGCCATCGCGGTCCTGTGCGCCGCCTTTCGGAGGGGAACAGATTCTGGCACGCCCGGTGGGACCTCTTCCTCTTTCCACTCCACACTTCGTGTGTCATGTTCGCGAACAAATCGCGGTTTGCTGTGATCGCCTGTGGATTCAAGGTACTAAGATTTGGTGTCTTGCTTTATGCAGAAAACAGAAAATCGATGGCTTCGAACTGCACCGCCCGCAGCGATGACTCTCGCTCCGTCATTGCTGGAGGAGTGACTTATGGGCCCCAAGCGGCCTCCCTTTTCAAAATGCCGATGGAGCAGGTGGCTCAAGCCGCCACTGGACTATTCTTTGGGACCATGCTCCCACCAATGAGCTTCAACGCCCCAATGACATTGCAAGAAGCTCCAAAGAAGTCGGTCTTCGATCGACTTACCACTGCCGCGACCCCTCTCAACGGGTCGTCCAATTCCACTGCTTCAGTTTTTAACGGGCTAGGCCAGAGCTCTAACAGGCTCATGAAGAAGCCTGCCATACCAGAAGGCGTTATCCCGAAGCGGATAGCCATTCCAACTCACGTTCCTGGCAAAATCACCAAGGTTGCTTCCCATGTTCAGAAGTCCGCTTCTGACAAGTTGGCCGTCCCCGTTCAACGGACGTCGATCTTTAAAAAGCTGGTACCAGTATATTCTGACCAACACAGGGGGCATGAGGAGGTCACCCCTATATCTGAAACAATTCCATCAACACGACATGCTCGACGTCGCTACTGGCGCCGAGTTAGGAAGGCTGGGGGCAACTCCCCCTCTGGACTTACTCGTCCAACTCTAATGGTTGGGATCGATACTGCTGTTCCAACCAAGAACAGCTTTGAACTGCTCAACAAGGTGCGCAGAAACTCTCCTACTGCGATGTTGAAATGAACTCCTTCACCTGTGGAGAATACTCCAGAGAAGAAGTTAGAGCAGCCCCCCCAACGGCTGTCCTCTAAAATTTACAAAGTCTGGCGACGGGTCCAAGAGTCGGTGATCGATCAAGACTACCTCCGACGACAGAAAAAGATGAAGGTTCGGCAGGGGAATGATTACTCTATCAAACCACAAAAAGCAAAAGCTACTTGGGTGCCCACTACAACGGCTCCCTTAACTCCAATCACTCAAAAAAGGAGGCCGCAAAAAGCCCCAGTGAACATGGCGAAGCGTAAAAGCGCTGAACATAAACGCCCCAAATCTGGGGGCATGGTGGTGCACACTGTTTATATGGCTTCTGGAAAGGAGGAAAGCCACACTTCTACGGGCCACCGACCGCTCACCCGATCCGTGACGAAAGCCCAGGAGCAACAACAAAAGTTTCAGGAAATGATGACTACAATGGCTGCACTCACTGAGCCAAAAGAAAGCTCTGAAACGTCTTCGGATGAGCGTCAAGAACAAGAAACCGACGCTGACTTTTTATTCAGAGTCCTCGAAAAGAGGGACAAAGAAGCTGCAGAGCAAGCGGCTAACATAAAGCGGATGGCGCTCCTCTTCCAAGATATGGTAGGGATGATGTTACAGCCGGACCCTCCTGCTGAAGATCCTCCGATCGTCCTTGAAGACGACAGGGGAGAAACGTCAAATCCTCCGCCGGCTCTGTCAACAGCCAAGGAAGAGGCAATCTCCAAAGTTGACCTAGATGAATATATAGCTCAGCAGATCCGGGTTCATCAGGCAAATAAAGCGGCTGGGCAAATTGTTAGAACCGGACGACCATATCCGAGCTGGTATGATCAAATCAATTACCCGCCAGGATATACGATCCCTAAATTCCACGTATATAAAGGGACAGGGAATCCGCATCAGCATGTCGCTCAATTCAGGGCCTTATGCGGCAATACTGGAGGCGATGACAGACTGTTGCTTCGACAATTTGTCGGCAGTTTAGCAGAAACGGCATTCGAATGGTATTCGGAGCTACCAACGACTCTGTCAAAACATTTGCGGAGATGGAGTTGCTGTTTACACAAAGATTCGCGAGTGCTAGTGAGCGCACCCCGATAACAGCACTGATTAACGCCAGGATAAGGCCAGGCGAAACGTGGGTTCAATACGCAACACGATGGCGAAACCTATGGTCGAAATGCGAACAACGCATAGAAGAGACACCTGCGGTAGGCATGTTTGTGGGCACTCTCGATCCGCAGGCGACCATCTCGCAATTCATGATGTTCTTCAGGCCGACCACCTTCCAGGCCTTGATCGACAAATTAGCCCAAATGGACCAGATGGGCCATAGACCGTCTCCTCTAAGACCCGATCCCCGAAATGAGAAAGGAAAAGCGATCATCGTCGCCAATGCTCAACAACAGTCGAGCAACTCAAAGCCGGTCGCTCGCCAAAACAACGTGCGTCCACGCCCATCTCTCGAAGAGAGGCTAGGACGTCCTTACTCGTTTCCTCAGAATAAAACGAGAAGACTGTTTGAGCTGGCAGTGCGTAACAGACTCATCAATCTGCCGAGTCCAAAGCGTCTGTCGCAGCCAGGCGATCTTAATAATCCCAATTATTGCCCTTACCACCAAACGGTAAGTCACCCGATTGAGGATTGTTTCGTCTTTAAGGGATGGATCGAGGATCAATACCTGCAAGGCAAGTTCGCGCTGTCTGAAAGCTGGAAGGTAAACCCACCACAGCCGCACTCTCCAAAGAAAACGGACACGCCGGGGCAGCTTGTTCTTTAGTCAAGGATGAAAACAATGGAGAAAACTCATCAGATGAATCCGAAGACTACGCAGCGACTTGTCATATGATTTCTCATTCACTGACGGATGAGAAAGAGGCTCCTTGCGCTGAGAAACCAATGGCGAATCCTGAGCCGGAGATTCTACAGCCATCAGACGAGTTGATCGATGTCTTCCTAAGTGAAATTCGTCTGAAAGCAAAAGCCAATCAAGAACGTGAAATGGCCATACTAGAAAGAACCAAGGTATTCCCGTCAAATCAAAAGCCATACACTGCGGGTAAAAACAAATTCAAGACGAGGAAACGGTTCGCCAAAGCTCTATCAGTAGGAATGAAGCTACCGCCCTCTGAAGAAAATTCTTTCTCTGAGGTAGAGATGCACCCTAACTTCTGTTTATATCATCAGAAGATCATACATCCTACCGAAGACTGCGAGTCCTTTAACTGTTGGTGGCAAGGGTATGTCTCTCAAAAGCAACACTTCGACAGGACAAAGTGTGAAGCTTGTGGACATCGGAAAAATGCGATATATGAGCGCAAAGGAGCCGCCGCAAACTGTCATATAGCCGACTTCAAGGGATCACAAATTATCACCTTTGGAAGCGACTCTGACGAAGAAGCTATCCCCAACTTTTCCCTCGGGGAATCTATTTCGAAAATAAAGGAATTGAGAAGCTGCGAGAACGTTCAGCCATGCAATCGCATGCTACTCGGAAAAAATCTCGACCCCGCAAACAACGGAGCGAACAAAAAGGATAAAAGAAAAGGAAAAAAGGCCCTCGTCGCCAGCGCTCAACAACAATCGGGTGACCCTAGACCGGTTGCTCGCCAAAGCAACAAGCGGCAATCCCTCCAAGAAAAGTTGAAACGTCCTTACTCGTTTCCGCAAGATAAAACAAGGGGACTGTTCGAGGTGGCAGTGTGCAACAGACTCATCAATCTGCCGACTCCAAAACGTCCGTTGCGGCCAGGCGATGTTAATAATCCTAACTATTGCCCTTACCACCAAACAGTAGGTCACCTGATCGAGGACTGCTACGTCTTCAAAAACTGGGTTGAAGACCAATACCAACATGGCAAGTTTGCGCTGTCTGAGAACTGGAAGGTGAGTCCGCCACAACCGCACGCTCCGAAGAAGATGGATACGCCGGGGTCATCATGTTCATTCATGGAGAAAGACTCATAGACCGAAAAGTCAATAAACTAGATATTCGCCTCAAATACGGCGACAACGGACCGAAACGTCCTTAAACTAACAACGGACCGAGATGTCCTTAAACTAATGATGGACCGCAATGTCCTAAAACTTGCAAATGACCGAAATGTTTTTAAACTACTACCGCAGCATTCTCAGGCTGACGAGAATATAAAAGAAAACAAACAAAAAAAAAACGGTATGTCCATAAGCAAAATGGGCACGGATGAAAACCCGAAAGGGCTCTGTGAGTAAAAACAGCAGGACTACCGGCGAGTGTTCGTGAAAACCCGAAAGGGCGCGACCTCGTAAAAAAAAATTATTAAAAAAATAAATAAAAAGAATAAAAAAAACGGTATGTCCATAAGCAAAATGGGCACGGATGAAAACCCGAAAGGGCTCCGTGAGTAAAAACAGCAGGACTACCGGCGAGTGTTTGTGAAAACCTGAAAGGGCGCAACCTCGTTAAAGAACACTTACAAGATCCTCTCGACCTTGTAAGGAGAAACCACCCGCGTGAGATCCTTACGACTCACAAGGGAGCAACACACTTAGGGATCCCCACGGTTCCTAAGGAGAAAATACACTTGCGAGATCCTCACAACTCGTAAGGAGAACTCTCTTGTGGGACCCTTACGGCTCATAAGATTTGAAAGTCTTAAGTTGCAGAAACCTTAACCTGTTCTTAAGCAGCCCCCACAACCTTCGATATTGCCCTACAAGCGGCTCATAATGACCGTTGTATACAATCCACGGGCACGAATAAATATTTCCCTAACAAAGTCCCATCCGTGACTAGGGATATGCTTGTACAGCAAACAACACTTGTAAGTCCTCTCGACTTATAAGGAGAAAACCCTTTTGTAAGATCCTTACGACTTACAAGAGAACATGCACTTAGGAATCCTCACGATTCCCAAGAAGAAAACACACCTACAAGATCCTCACGACTTGTAGGGAGAAATACCTTTGTGAGACCCTTACGGCTCATGAAGTCAAAAGCCTTAGCTGATAGGACCCTTAATCCTGTTTACTAAGACACCTTTGTTCGGGATCGACAGAGGCAAATGATGATTCGCTCCTGGCAATATTCCAGTTGTAGCGATGCTGATGCCTAAATCGGTATCAAATTCCAAGTCCTTTCATGGCAGATGATGATTCGCTCCTGGCAATATTCCAGTTGTAGCGATGCTGATGCCTAAATCGGTATCAAATTCCAAGTCCTTTCATGGCAGATGATGATTCGCTCCTGGCAATATCTCAGTTGCAGCGATGCTGATGCCTAGACCGGTATCAAATTCCAAGTCCTTTTAAGGCAAATGATGATTCGCTCCTGGCAATATTCCAGTCGCAGCGATGCTGATGCCAAGATTGGTATCAGATCCCAAATCCCCTACTCGCAAAAAAAAAAATAAAAAAAATAAAAAAAATCAGCGAGCCAAAAAAAAAATATGTATATATATATGCATACGAAATAGCCGAAATGGTGGGGCAGCTTGCAAACAAAATCAGCAAGTAAAAATGTATGCATGCAAAATAGCCGAAATGGTTGGGCAACTCGCAATAAAAAGCAGCGAGTAAAAAGAAAAATAGCCGAAATGATTGGGCACCGCGAAAAATAGCCGAAATGATTGGGCAATCGCGATTTCGCGATATAAAAAGCTGAAATGATAGAGTATCGCGGAAAGAATAAAAAAAAAATAAAAAAATGAAACTTTTTGCCCTACAGGTGAAATCACATCTATCCCTGTATACAATCCAGGGTCATAGATAAAAAGGAAACAATACCTTCCCAACAGGCTCCACCAGAAAGCGAAGCCAAATCTCGACGGTTCATAGATAACCTAGAGACCATCTCGACATTTGTCACAATATTACAGACACGATGTCAACAAATGAAGCAAAGGAAGGTCCCTAACTTCAGGGTCTCGACGTCAATATCGACAACTTAAAGATCACCAACGGCGTTTCTCCTCACTCCAACTAGATGCAGACATGACGTCAACAACTGACCTCATAATCGCAACGAAACGGAACCATGACAAAGTCCCTAGTTCCAAATCTCAATGGCCACGTCTACAGCCTGGAGACCAACAACGGTGTGCCTCCTCATTCCAACAGGACACAGATGTTACACCATCAAGCGGAGCGATGGCAAAATCCCAGCTTCACCTCAGCATTCGTCTCGATACAGTAGACGCGATGTCAACAACAACGTTCCTCCGCAGTCCAGCTGGAGGCAGATGCAACGTCAACAAAAGACCTCACGGTCGAAACAAAGCGGAGTAACGGCAAAATCCCAACTCCACCTTAGCATTCGTCTCGTTACAACAGACGCAATGTCAACAACGGCGTTCCTTCGCAGCCCAGCGGGGTGTACATGCAAAGTTAACAAAAGACCCCATGGTCGAAACAAAGCGGAGTGATGGCAAAATCCCAGCTCCACCTCAGCATTCGTCTCAATACACCAGACGAAGTGTAAGCAAACGAAGCGAAGGCCACATTCCTAGCTTCAACGTCTTTACGGTAACTCACATAAAACCGGAAAGACAATCGGAGATCATCTCGCATCAGCACAGAGTGGTCACCACCTTGACGTTCGTCTCGATACAGCAGACGAAATGTCAACCCCAGCGTTCTTCCCCCAACAGGATTCGGACGCGCCAAAGCAAACGAAGCGAAGGCCAAATTCCTAGCTTCAACGTCTTTACGGTAACTCACATAAAACCGGAAAGACAATCGAAGATCATCTCGCACCAGCACAGAGTGGTCACCACCTTGACGTTCGTTTCGATACAGCAGACGAAATGTCAACCTCAGCGTTCTTCCTCCAGCAGGGATTCAGACATGACAAAGCAAATGAAGCGAAGGCCACATTCCTAGCTTCAACGTTTTTTACGGTAACTCACATAAAACCGGAAAGACAATCGGAGATCATCTCGCATCGGCACAGAGTGGTCACCACCTTGACGTTCGTCTCGATACAGCAGACGAAATGTCAACCCCAGCGTTCTTCCTCCAACAGGATTTGGACACACCAGAGCAAACGAAGCGAAGGCCACATTCCTAACTTCGACGTCTTGACGGTAACTTATATAAAACCGGAAAGACAATCGGAGATCATCTCGCACCAGCACAGAATGGTCACCACCTCGACGTCCGTCTCGATACAGCAGACGAGATGTCACCCCAACGTTCGTCTCGACACAGCAGACGCAACGTCATCAAACAAACGGAGCCACGGCAAAATCCCTAGTTCCCACCGCAACATTCGTCTCGATACAGCAGACGCAATGCCAGCAAACGAAGCAAAGGCCAAATTCCTAGCTTCACGGTCTTGACGGCAACTCATATAAAACCCGAAAGACTATCGGGGATCATCCCACACCAGCGCGGAGTGGTTATGACTCATCGGGGCTCTCCAAAATGAGCCTAACCTCAAGTAAAAAGCGGCATGGCAAATTCCTAGCGCTTGCTCTTCCGACGGTCAAACTGCCAAGGAGGATTGCTTGAAGACGTCTTGTCCAGTCCCCGAAGGGATCAGAGACACGGCAGTCGCAGGGCTACTCGAACAGCACGATTGCCTATCGAGGACTATATCAGCTTATGCGATGGTACAATGGCCAAAACCCTAAGTACCACCAACCTTAACGGGCTTCTGGCGTAAAGAGCAGAGGTTAAATACGACGTTAAGATGTTCTTGCGAGAAACGTTCGATTCGTCTCGACTTGTGAAAAATTGTCGAGGCGGCTCGACTCGTGAGATAAAGCCTTAGGCAGCGGGTATAAAAGAAGCCTGTTTCCTAAGCATTGGGACCCTGCGAGTTGGCCCAAAACGGTTTCTTGCATACCATCCACGGGTCTCACTCTCCAACGTCGAACTTCGACAAGGAGGGAAACAACCGCTTACAAGTCCTCTCGACTCGTAAGAGGGAAAAATTCTCTTGTAGGATCCTTACGACTTACAAGAGAAAACCGCACTTAGGAATCCTCACGATTCCTAAGGAGAAAAACCCACCTATGAGATCCTCTCGATCCGTAGGGAGAAAATTCTCTATGAGACCCTCACGGCTCATAGAGTTGAAAAGTCTTAGGCAGCAGATCTGAACCTGCGGCCTAAGCCCTCGCTATCTCATGAAGAAATCAAGAAGCTTACTCTATTACCTGCTAATTGTGACGACATGCTGAGAAAGAGGAAAAGCAACAGAAAGAGCACCCGATTTACGTTTGATCAAGCGTTCAGGACGTATTCATTCATGCATGGGCAAAAAGACTCAGGACAAAGATATATAATAAAGACAAGCTGGGATAAAAAAATTTCCATTAATATTGCCCGAAGTTCTTACAGTCATAAAAAACAATAAACGAAAGTTACAATGGAATAACCTCAGATCCAGGGCATGGATTGGGGAATTCAAAAGCGATCCTATCTATGACTTTCCAAGCCTCGCGGACCATCCTAGTGTGCTTCCTTTCGCGAGCACAAGCGTCAAAGTCCCTCTCGATGTCTTCCACCCCCCGATAAGCAGCGAGTATGGCAGACTGTTGAAAGACCTCGTGCAAGAGGTCAATAAGACTGTCTCGCCGTTTCTTCGAGATAAAGTTCAATAGGTACACAGAGTGCATCCTGTCCTCAGCGGCATCCAACGCCCTAAGCGGCACGCCGGAACAGAATAGGGGAAGCGCTTCCCAGATAGCTCCCACGATAAGTTTAAGAAGAAAGGAACGTCGGGGAAGCAGTGGACCGTCGTATGCGTCGAAGCGACTCATTATTTCAGCACACTCCTCATTTGTGAATTCCCGATTTTGAGAATGGCCAAGTCGGCGGATGCCCTCATGAGAGATGATCTCGTTAAGAGCATACATGTGGGCGTTCATTGTCCCTGTGAAAGAGGATCGACAGAATTATCAAAAAGACTGATTAAGCAAAACGATATAATGCACTGAGGAATAAAATGACATCTTTAAGTTCCAAGATCCATGAAGAATTCTTAAGAGTTCTTCTATATGATTTGGGAGGAGCAAAGCTCCATTAATGAAATGAGAAAATACAGGGAAAATCTTTTAAAGAGCAAAGCTCTATTAATGGAACTCTAATAGGGCTTTCCTTAGTCTTCTATGGACCCCGTTAGAGCAAAGCTCTACTAAGTGAAACCCTAAATGGATCTTCTTTAGATCTGGGATCTATTGATAGCAATGCTCTTAAAATTGATTTAATTTAATTAAAATTAATATTTTTACCTAAAATTCTCTAAAAGTTTGAACTTTTAAAAGTGTTTAAACAAGAGAGCAGGGCCCTGGGTTCTGAAAGTAAAATTTTAGAGATGAAAATCATCTAAGGGACCAAAGGTCCTATTTATAGGCATCAAGTGCCCTTTCAGCTTCCAAGAGATGGCGCGACGGTTCGGAGTCTACCACCGCTGCGCTCACGTTAGGAGGCCACGTAAGCGCAACGGTGGGGGGGCATTTGTTTACCTCAATCAGAGCAAAGCTCTGTTTAAATTCCAAGGTGGGAAAATAAGCAATACTTCTGTTTTTCTCCAATCAGAGCAAAGCTCTGTCTTGAAAATTAAAAATAAAAATAAAATTAAAATAAATGAAGTAGCGTACTCTATAAGAGCAAACCTCTGGAGAAGAGAGAGAGAGAGAGAGAGAGAGGAAAAAAAAAACTGCACTGCGCTGCGCACTGCGCAACTGCGCAGTGCGCGCAACTGCGCGCTGCGCAGTAAAAAAATAAAAAAAATAAAAAAAATTAAAAAAAATTAAATTTTTTTTTTATAAAATAAAATAAATTTTTTTTATTGCGCGACACGTGTCTGCGCAGTTGCGCAAACGCTGCACGACACGTGTTACGCGCTGAAGAGTTATGCAAAAAACAGAATAAAGATTTGAGGAAATCTTTTCTGTTTTTGTTAAAACAACAAGATTTCTTCTGTAAAACAGAGCCCTTCGGATTAAAGATCCAACGGTGGGGAAAATTCCCCAAATCACTTAGAGAATGATCTCTTTAACAAACTTTAACTAATTTATGAGCACTATAAAAAGGACCCCAGACCTCATTTTAAAAGGATGAACATCTTGCTAAAAAAAAAAGAGAAGAGAACTCTTGAAGAATAAAAAAAAAGGTAAAAACCTTTTAAAGAAGAGAAAATTCTCTTATGAACAAGATCATAGATCTTCAACGATAAATAAATAAATAAATAAAATAGTGCCTTGCACTTGTTTTATGAACCATCGGTTCTTGAACCTAAAAGGTTATTAAATTAATAGTGCTTTGCACTTTCATGAACCTTTGGTTCTCTGAGATAAGAATAACAAGAAAAAAAACTTGTTATTTTTTAAATCTAAATTCAATAGTGCCTTGCACTTGTTTTACGAACCATCGGTTTTTGAACCTAAAAGGTTATTAAATTAATAGTGCTTTGCACTTTCATGAACCTTTGGTTCTCTGAGATAAGAATAACAAGAAAAAAACTTGTTATTTTTTTTTTCAAATCTAAATTCAATAGTGCCTTGCACTTGTTTTATGAACCATCGGTTCTTGAACCTAAAAGGTTCTTAAATTAATAGTGCTTTGCACTTTTGTGAACTTTTGGTTCTTTGAGATAAGAAAAACAAGAAAAAACTTGTTCCTTTTTCTTAGATCTAAATCAAATAGTGCTTTGCACTTCTTTTATGAACCATCGGTTCTTAAATCTGAAAGATTCTCAAATTAACAGTGTTTTGCACAAATGCAATGCATTAATTAAAGGGCCGGGCCCAAATCAAAATGACCTGACAGGCCAAAATAAATTGCAAGGCAATAAATGGGAAGAGCCCAAATAAATTGATGCTCTGCATCATTTATAAAGGGCAGAGCCCAAACAAATTGATGCCCTGCATCTTTTCTGGGCAAAGCCCAAATAAAAAATAAAAACAAATACAAATAAAATATTGGACATTTTTAACTGGACTTAGCCCAATCGTGGCCATAAGTCCTTAAATTAAATTGACTGAGCAAAATGGCTCTCCTAAATCAATTTACATCCGGTTCGAGGGTACATCTCCGAACTCCTTTGACATCCATCGTTGTAATTCCTCAACGACGTCAAAGAGGCGACGGGTCCCAACGACCACACATCGATACGGACTGCGGGGTCCCTAAACTCGTGGACCGAAACGTCCTTAAACTAATATCGGACCGAAACGTCCCTAAACTAATATTGGACCACCACGTCCCTAAACTGGAATATGGACCACCACGTCCCTAAACTGGCACAATAGAGCCTAAATGTTCTTTTGTCGGACCTAAACGGTCCCGTTAAGTTGATCTTAGTCTCAAACTGGACTAACGTATCCTTAACAAACGTTTGAGTCGATCTTAGCCTCAAAAATGGCTAACGTATCCTCCAAACAGACTTTAGTCCCAAATTGGACTATGAATCTCCCAAACTGGAACAATAGAGCCCAAACGCTCTTTTGTCGGATCTAAACGATCACGTTAAGTTGATCTTAGTCTCAAACAGGACTAACGTATCCTTAATGAACGTTTAAGTTGATCTTAGCCGCAACGCGACTAACGTATCTTTAAACAAAAAACACCAAACCCAAATCTAAGTAAATACGGATTTGGATTAATCCACGTCCTACGGGCGACGGCATTACTCAGTCTCCGTATACAATCCACGGGCAACCACAAACAAAACAAACACCCACGACACGAAGTGAAATTCTGGAGAAGGAGAAAGTTGTTACCGCGAAGCGGTAGCGTAATTAACTGCAGGGGCTTGCGCCTGCAGGGAAGAGCGTCCCCACAATCAAAAAACCCCTCTAGCGAGGGGGAATCTGACAAAGTCTGCTATATCGGCCGCATCCGTCTAAACCTTCGATAAACGGTGCCATAAATCAACTTGGCATCTTCGGAGAGGTGAACGGATAAAACCAAATAGCATCTGTCCCGAATCTCAGCGTCAGGCCATCGCGGTCCTGTGCGCCGCCTTTCGGAGGGGAACAGCCCTCTTATTCCATGACATGGTGGGAATGATGATCTAACAAGACTCTCATGCTGAAGATTCTCCGATCGTCCTTGAAGACGACAGGGGAGAAACGTCAAATCCTCCACTGGCTCTGTTAACAGCCAAGGAGGAGACAATCTCCAAAGCTGACTTGGACGAATATATAGCCCAACAGATACGGGTTCATCAGGCGACTGAGGCAGCCGGTCAAGTCGTAAAAACGGGACGACCATATCCGAGCTGGTACGATCAGATCAAGTACCCGTCGGGCTATACAATACCGAAATTTCATGTCTATAAGGGGACGGGCAATCCCCACCAGCATGTTGCCCAGTTCAGGGCGCTTTGCGGCAACACTGGCGGTGATGATAAATTGTTACTTTGCCAGTTCGTTGGTAGCCTATCGGATACAGCATTCGAGTGGTACTCCGAGCTCCCAAACGACTTTATCAAGACCTTCGCGGAGATGGAGCTGCTGTTTACCCAGCGTTTCGCAAGCGCCAGCGAACGCACCCCGATAACGGCATTGATTAATGCCAGGGTGAAGCCAGGTGAAATGTGGGTGCAGTACGCAATACGGTGGAGGAACTTATGGTCAAAATGCGAACAACGCATCGAAGAGGCTCCTGCGGTAGGCATGTTTGTGGGAACCCTCGATCTGCAAGCGACCATCTCGCAATTCATGATGTTCTATAAGCCGACTACCTTCCAGGCCCGATCGACAAGCTAGCTCAAATGGATCAGATGGGCCATAGACCTCCCCCTCCAAAGCCGGACTCTTGAAATGAGAAGGGGAAGGGAAAAGCAATTGTTGTCGCTAATGCTCAACAACAGCCGAGCAACTTGAAACCGGCTGTTCGTCAAAATAATATGCGTCCACACCTGTCCCTCGAGAAGAGACTGGGACGTCCTTACTCGTTTCCCCGAGATAAAACAAGAAGATTGTTCGAGTTGGCCTTACGCAACTGACTCATAAATCTGCCGGATATAACACGTCCGTCGCAGCCAAATGATGTCAATGATCCCAACTACTGTCCCTATCATCGAGTACTGGGTCATCCGATCGAAAATTGCTACGTCTTCAAAAATTGGATTCAAGACCAGTACCAACAGGGCAAGTTCGCGTTGTCCGACAAATGGAAGGTGAATCCGCCGCAGCCTCACACCCCTAAAACAATGAATACGTTGGGGGCTGTTCCCCTCCGAACGGCGGCCTGGACTTCGCGTCCGTGCCAGAGGTTCGGGGCAGATGCTATTTGGTTTTATCCGTCTACCTCTCCGAGGATGCCAAGTTGATTTATGGCACCGTATATCGGAGGTTTAGACGGATGCGGCCGATGTAGCAGACTTCGTCAGATTCCCCCTCAGGGTGAGGGGTTTTTGATTGTGGGGACGCTCTTCCCTGCAGGCGCAAGCCCCTGCAGTTAATTACGCTACCGCGTCGCGGTAACAACTTTCTCCTTCTCCAGAATTTCACTTCGTGTCGTGTGTGTTTGTCTTGTTTGTGGTTGCCCGTGGATTGTATACGGAGACTGAGTAATGCCGTCGCCCGTAGGACGTTGATTAGTCCAAATCCGTATTTATTTAGATTTGGGTTTGGTGTTTTCAGTTTAAGAATGCATTAGTCGCGTTGCGGCTAAGATCAACTTAAACGTTCGTTAAGGATACGTTAGCCTTGTTTTAGACTAAGATCAACTTAACGTAGTGATTAATTTAATGTATGGCCATCGGGACTCGTCACCTCTCTGACGTCGTTTAAGGATTACAACGACACGTATCAGAGGAGCTCGGAGATGTACCCTTGAACCAAAGTTGATTTGGAGTTTTATTGTTTATTTAAATATCTAAAGACACATTAACCGTATTTGGGGCTAAGATCAACTTAGACGGGACCGTTTAGATCCGGCAAAAGAGCGTTTGGGCCCTATTGTTCCAGTTTGGGAGATTCATAGTCCAATTTGGGACTAAAGTCTGTTTGGAGGATACGTTAGCCATTTTTGAGGCTAAGATCGACTCAAACATTTGTTAAGGATACGTTAGTCCAGTTTGAGACTAAGATCAACTTAACGGGACCATTTAGGTCCGACAAAAGAGCATTTGGGCTCTATTGTGCCAGTTTAGGGACGTGGTGGTCCATATTTCAGTTTAGGGACGCGGTGGTCCAATATTAGTTTAGGGACGTTTCGGTCCGATATTAGTTTAGGGACGTTTCGGTCCGATATTCCCATTTTGGGATGAATATTAGTTTAAGGACGTTTCGGTCCGATATTAGTTTAGGGACGTCTCGGTCCGATATTAGTTTAAGGACGTTTCGGTCCATTATTAGTTTAAGGACGTTTCGGTCCAACATTAGTTTATGGACGTTTCGGTCCATTATTAGTTTAAGGACGTTTCGGTCCAACATTAGTTTATGGACATTTCGGTCCACGAGTTTAAGGACCCCGCAGTCCATATCGATGTGTGGTCGTTGGGACCCGTCACCTCTTTGACGTCGTTGAGGAATTACAACGACGGATGTCAAAGGAGTTCGGAGATGTACCCTCGAACCGGATGTAAATTGTTTTAGAAGAGCAATTTTGCTCAATCAATTTAATTTAAGGACTTATGGCCAAAATTGGGCTAAGTCCAGTTGAAATGTTCAACATTTTATTTGCTTTTGCATTGCATTTTTTTATTTTTATTTGGGTCTTGCCCAGAAAGGATGCAGAGCATCAATTTGTTTTGGGCTCTGCCCTTTTAGGAATGATGCAAGGCATCAATTTTATTTGGGCTCTGCCCTTGTATAAAGGATGCAAAGCATCAATTTATTTGGGCTCTGCCCATTTATTGCCTTGCAATTTATTTTGGCCTGTCAGGTCATTTTGGTTTGGGCCTGGCCCTTTAGAAAATGCATTGCATTTATCAAGCGCTTTGCGCCAATCAAAAAGCACAACAGTGCAAATTTATAAGTGCAAAGCACTATTAATTTTAGAATCTTTTAGATTCAAGAACCAATGGTTCATAAAAGAAGTGCAAAGCACTATTTGATTTCTTGATCTAATTTAGATCAAAGAAAAACAAGTTTGTTTATTTCAAGAACCAAAGGTTCATAAAAGTGCAAAGCACTATCTTTTTTTTTATTTCTGTTTTTCTTGTTTTAGAGAACCAGTGGTTCATAAGAAGTGCAAAGCAGTATAAATTTAAGAACCTTTTAGGTTCAAGAACCGATGGTTCATAAAACAAGTGCAAGGCACTATTTGATTTATTTCTAAGAAAAAACAAGTTTTTCTTGTTTTTCTTATCTCAGAGAACCAAAGGTTCATAAAAGTGCAAAGCACTATTTTATTTTATTTTATTTTTATTAAAGATCATTGATCTTGTTTTTTAGATCTATGATCTGTTCATAAGAGAAATTTCTCTTCTTTTAAAGGTTTTTACCTTTTTTTTTATTCTTCAAGAGTTCTCAAGAGTTCTCTTCTCTCTTTTTTTTTAAGATGTTCCTCCTTTTGAATTGAGGTCTAGGGTCCTTTTTATAGTGCCCATAAATTAGTTAAAGTTTGTTAAAGAGATCATTCTTTAAGTGATTTGGGGAATTTTCCCCACCGTCGGATCTTTAATCCAAAGGTCTCTGTTTTACAGAAGAAATCTTATTGTTTTAACAAAAACAGAAAAGATTTCCTCAAATCTTTGTTCTGTTTTTGCAATAAAAAATTTTATTTTTTATTTATTTTTTTTTTACAGCGCAGCGCGCACTGTGCGCGCACTGCGCAGCGCGCAGTGGGCAGGGCGCAGTTGCGCGCGCACTGCGCAGCGCGCAGCGCGCGCACTGCGCAGAACAGTGCATTTTTTTTTTTTAAATTATTTTTTTAGAGCTTTGCTCTTATAGAGTACGCTACTTCATTTATTTTAACTTTAATTTTCTTTTTAATTTTTTATTTTAACTTTAATTTTCTTTTTAATTTTCAAGACAGAGCTTTGCTCTGATTGGAGAAAAACAGAAGTATTGCTTCTTTTTCCACCTTGGAATTTAAACAGAGTTTTGCTCTGATTGAGGTAAACAAATGCCCCCCCACCGTTGCGCTTACGTGGTCTCCTAACGTGAGTGCAGCGGTGGCAGACTCCGAACCGTCGCGCCATCTTTTGGAAGCTGAAAGGGCACTTAATGCCTATAAATAGGGCCTTTGGTCCCTTAGATGATTCTCATCTCTAAAATTTTACTTTCAGAACTCAGAGCCCTGCTCTCTTGTTTAAACACTTTTAAAAGTTCAAACTTTTAGAGAATTTTAGGTAAAAATATTAATTTTAATTAAATTAAATCAATTTTAAGAGCATTGCTCTCAATAAATCCCAGATCTAAAGAAGACCCATTTAGGGTTTCACTTAGTAGAGCTTTGCTCTAAGAGGGTCTATAGAAGACTAAGGAGAGCCCTATTAGAGTTCCATTAATAGAGCTTTGCTCTCTAAAAGATTTTCCTTGTATTTTCTTAATTCATTAATGGAGCTTTGCTCCTCCCAAATCATATAAAAGAACTTTCGAGGATTCTTAATAGATCTTGGAACTTAAATATGGCATTTTATTTCTCAGTGCATTATATCGTTTTGCTTAATCAGTCTTTCTGATAATTCTGTTGATTCTCTTTCACAGGAACAATGGACGCCCATATGTATGCTCTTAACGAGATCATCTCTCATGAGGACATCCGCCGACTTGGTCGCTCTCAAAATCAGGAGTTCACAAACGAGGAGTGTGCTGAAATAATGAGTCGCTTCGACGCAAATAACGGTCCACTGCATCCCTGACGTTCCTTTCTTCTTAAACTTATCGTGGGAGCTATCTGGAAAGCGCTTCCCCTATTCTGTTCCGGCGTGCCGCTTAAGGCGTTGGATGCCGCTGAGGACAAGGCGTACTCCGTGTACCTATTGAACTTTATCTCGAAGAGACGGCAATACAGTCTTATCGACCTCTTGCACAAGGTCTTTCAACAGTCTGACATACTCGCTGCTTATCAGAGGGTGGAAGACATTGGAGGGGACCCTGACGTTTGTGCTCGCGAAAGGAAGCACACTAGGATGGTCTGCGAGGCTTGGAAAGTCATAGATAGGATCGCTTTTGAATTCCTCAATCCATGCCCTGGATCTGAGGTTATTTCATTGTAACTTTCGTTTATTATTCTTATGACTGTAAGAACTTCGGGCAATTAATGGAATTTTTTTTTATCCCAGCTTGTCTTTATTATATATCTTTGTCCTGAGTCTTTTTGCCCATGCATGAATGATTGTGTCTTGAACGCTTGATCAAATGTAAATCGGATGCTCTTTCTGTTGCTTTTCCTCTTTCTCAGCATGTCGTAACAATTAGCAGGTAATAGAGTAAGCTTCTTGATTTCTTCACGAGATAGCGAGGGCTTAGGCCGCAGGTTCAGATCTGCTGCCTAAGACTTTTCAACTCTATGAGCCGTGAGGGTCTCATAGAGACTTTTCTCCCTACGGATCGAGAGGATCTCGTAGGTGGGTTTTCTCCGTAGGAATCATGAGGATTCCTAAGTGTGGTTTTCTCTTATAAGTCGTAAGGATCCTACAAGAGAATTTTTCCCTCTTACGAGTCGAGAGGACTTGTAAGCGGTTGTTTCCCTCCTTGTCGAAGTTCGATGTTGGAGAGTGAGACCCGTGGATGGTATGCAAGAGACCGTTTTGGGCCAACTTGCAGGGTCCCAGTGCTTAGGAAACAGACTTCTTTTATGCCCACTGCCTAAGGCTTTATCTCACGAGTCGAGCCGCCTCGACAATTTTTCACAAGTCGAGACGAATCGAACGTTTCTCGCAAGAACATCTTAACGTCGCATTTAACCTCTGCTCTTTACGACAGAAGCCCGTTAAGGTCAGTGGTACTTAGGGTTTTGGCCATCGTACCGTCGCATAAGCTGATATAGTCCTCGATAGGCAATCGTGCTGTTCGAGTAGCCCCGCGACTGCCGTGTCTCTGATCCCTTCGGGGGCTGGACAAGACGTCTTCAAGCAATCCTCCTTGGCAGTTTGACCGTCGGAAGAGCAAGCGCTAGGAATTTGCCATGCCGCTTTTTACTTGAGGTTAGGTTCATTTTGGAGAGCCCCGATGAGTCATAACCACTCCGCGCTGGTGTGGGATGATCTCCGATAGTCTTTCAGGCTTTATATGACTTGCCGTTAAGACCCTAAAGTTAGGAATTTGGCCTTTGCTTCGTTTGCTGGCATTGCGTCCTCTGTATCGAGACGAATGTCATGGTGGAAACTAGGGATTTTGCCGTGGCTCCGTTTGTTTGATGACGTTGCGTCTGCTGTGTCGAGACGAACGTTGGGATGACATCTCGTCTGCTGTATCGAGACGAACGTCAAGGTGGTGACCACTCTGTGCTGATGCGAGATGATCTCCGATTGTCTTTCCGGTTTTATGTGAGTTACCGTAAAGACGTTGAAGCTAGGAATGTGGCCTTCGCTTTATTTGCTTTGTCATGTCTGAATCCCTGCTGGAGGAAGAACGCTGAGGTTGACATTTCGTCTACTGTATCGAGACGAACGTCATGGAGGTGACCACTTCATGTGAGATGGTCTCCGATTGTCTTTCCGGTTTTATGTGAGTTACCGTCAAGACGTCGAAGTTAGGAATGTGGCCTTCGCTTCGTTTGCTTTGGTGTGTCCAAATCCTGTTGGAGGAAGAACGCTGGGGTTGACATTTTGTCTGCTGTATCGAGACGAACGTCATGGAGGTGACCACTTCATGTGAGATGGTCTCCGATTGTCTTTCCGGTTTTATGTGAGTTACCGTCAAGACGTCGAAGTTAGGAATGTGGCCTTCGCTTCGTTTGCTTTGGTGTGTCCAAATCCTGTTGGAGGAAGAACGCTGGGGTTGACATTTTGTCTGCTGTATCGAGACGAACGTCAAGGAGGTGACCACTTCATGTGAGATGGTCTCCGATTGTCTTTCCGGTTTTATGTGAGTTACCGTAAAGACGTTGAAGCTAAGAATGTGGCCTTCGCTTCGTTTGCTTACACTGCGTCTGGTGTATTGAGACGAATGCTGAGGTGGAGCTGGGATTTTGCCATCACTCCGCTTTGTTTCGACCATGGGGTCTTTTGTTAACTTTGCATGTACACCCCGCTGGGCTGCGAAGGAACGCCGTTGTTGACATTGCGTCTGTTGTAACGAGACGAATGCTAAGGTGGAGTTGGGATTTTGCCGTTACTCCGCTTTGTTTCGACCGTGAGGTCTTTTGTTGACGTTGCATCTGCCTCCAGCTGGACTGCGGAGGAACGCTGTTGTTGACATTGCGTCTACTGTATCGAGACGAATGCTGAGGTGAAGCTGGGATTTGGCCATCGCTCCGCTTGATGGTGTAACATCTGTGTCCTGTTGGAATGAGGAGGCACACCGTTGTTGGTCTCCAGGCTGTAGACGTGGCCATTGAGATTTGGAACTATGGACTTTGTCGTGGTTCCGTTTCGTTGCGATTCTGAGGTCAGTTGTTGATGTCATGTCTGCATCTAGTTGGAGTGAGGAGAAACGCCGTTGATGATCTTTAAGTTGTCGATATTGACGTCGAGACCCTGAATTTAGGGACCTTCCTTTGCTTCATTTGTTGACATCATGTCTGTAATATTGCGACAAATGTCGAGATGGTATCTAGGTTATCTATGAACCGTCGAGATTTGGCTTCGCTTTCTGGTGGAGCCTGTTGGGAAGGTATTGTTCCCTTTTTATCTGTGCCCCTGGATTGTATACAGGGCTCGATGTGATTTCACCTGTAGGGCAAAAAGTTTTATTCTTTCATTTTTTTTATTCTTTCCGCGATGCTCTATCATTTCAGCTTTTATATCGCGAAGGTCGCGATTGCCCAATCGTTTCGGCTATTTTTCGCGGTGCCCAATCGTTTCGGCTATATTATTTTTTTTTTACTCGCTGCTTTTTATTGCGAGTTGCTCAATCATTTCGGTTATTTTGCATGCATACATTTTTACTTGCTGATTTTGTTTGCAAGTTGCCCCATCATTTCGGCTATTTCGTATGCATTTTTATTTTGGCTATCTGAATTTTTTTTTTTTTTTAAAGCATTAATTTTTTTTTTTTTTTTGCGAGTAGGGGATTTGGGATCTGATACCAATCTTGGCATCAGCATCGCTGCGACTGGAATATTGCCAGGAACGAATCATCATTTGCCGTGAAAGGACTTGGAATTTGATACCGGTTTAGGCATCAGCATCGCTACCACTGGGATATTGCCAGAAGCGAATCATCATTTGCCTCTGTTGATGTAGAACAAAGGTGGCTTAGCGACCAGGGTTAAGGTCCTGTCGACTAAGGCTTTTGACTTTATGAGCCGTAAGGGTCTCACAAAGCTATTTCTCCCTACAAGTCGTGAGGATCTTATAGGTGTATTTTCTCCTTAGGAATCGTGAGGGTTCCTAAGTGTATTGTTCCTCTGTAAGTCGTAAGGATCCTACAGGAGGGTTTTCTCCTTGTAAGTCGAGAGGATTTACAAGGGTTGTTTTCCATGCAAACACATCCCTAGTCTCAGATGGGACTTAGTTAGGGAAATGTTTATTCGCGCCCGTGGATTGTATACAAGGGCCAATATAGGGCCACTTGTAGGGCAATGTCGAAAGTTGTGGGGGTTGCTTAAGCACAGGTTTAGGCCTTTGTAACTTAAGGCTTTCAAATCTTACGAGCCGTGAGGGTCCCATAAGAGCCTTCTCCTCACGAGTCGTGAGGATCTCGCAAGTGTATTTTCTCCTTAGGAATCGTGGGGATTCCTAAGTGTGTTGTTCCCATGTGAGTCGTAAGGATCTCACGCAGGTGGTTTCTCCTTACAGGGTCGAGAGGACCCTATAAGTGTTTCTTAACGAGGTTGCGCCCTTTCGGGTTTTCACAAACACTCGCCGGTAGTCCTGCTGTTTTTACTCACGGAGCCCTTTCAGGTTTTCATCCGTGCCCATTTTGCTTATGGACTTACCCTTTTTTTTTTATTCTTTTTATTACTTTTATTTTTTTATTATTATTATTATTTTTTTTTTCTCTTTATTTTTTTTACGAGGTCGCGCCCTTTCGGGTTTTCACGAACACTCGCCGGTAGCCCTGCTTTTTTTACTCACGGAGCCCTTTTGGGTTTTCCTCCATGCCCGTTTTGCTTATGGACATACTTTTTTTTTCTTTTTCTTTTTTCTTTTTTTTGTCAGCCTAAGGATGCTGCGGTATTAGTTTAAAGACGTTTCGGTCTGCTATTAGTTTAAGGACGTCTCGGTCCGCTATTAGTTTAAGGACATTTCGGTCCATTGCAAGTTTTAGGACATTGCGGTCCATCATTAGTTTAAGGACGTCTCGGTCCGTTGTTAGTTTAAGGACGTTTTGGTCCGCAGCCAGTTTTAGGACATAGTAGTCCATCGTTAGTTTAACGACATTTCGGTCTATCGTTGCCATATTTGAGACGAGTTTCTAGTTTATGGACTTTTCGGTCCACGAGTCCTTCTCCATGAATGAACATGATGCCCCCGGCGTATCCATATTTTTCGGAGCATGCGGTTGTGGCGGGTTCACCTTCCAAATTTCGGACAACGCGAACTTGCCCTGTTGGTATTGGTCTTCAACCCAGTTCTTGAAGACGTAGCAATCCTCGATCAGATGACCTACCGTTTGGTGGTAAGGGCAATAATTAGGATTATCAATATCGCCTGGCCGCAACGGACGTTTTGGATTCGGCAGATTAATGAGTCTGTTACGCACTGCCAGCTCGAACAGTCCCCTTGTTTTATCTTGCGGAAACGAGTAAGGACGTTTCAACTTTTCCTGGAGGGATTGCCGCTTGTTGCTTTGGCAAGCAACCGGTCTAGGGTCACCTGATTGTTGGTGAGCGCTGGCGACGAGGGCCTTTTTTCCTTTTCTTTTATCCTTTTTGTTCGCTCCGTTGTTTGCAGGGCCGGGATTCTTTCCGAGTAGCATGCGATTGCACGGCTGAACGTTCTCGCAGCTTTTCAATTCCTTTATTTTTGAAATAGATTTCCCGAGGGAAGAGTTGGGGGTAGGTTCTTCATCAGAGTCGCTTCCAAAGGTGATAATTTGTGATCCCTTGAAGTCGGCTATATGACAGTCGGCGGCGGCTCTTTTGCGCTCATCTATCGCATTTTTCCGATGTCCACAAGCTTCACACTTTGTCCTGTCGAAGTGTCGCTTTTGAGCGACATACCCTTGCCACCAACAGTTAAAGGATTCGCAGTCTTCGGTAGGATGTATGATCTTCTGATGATATAAACAGAAGTTAGGGTGCATCTCTACCTCAGAGAAAGAATTTTCTTCGGAGGGCGGTAGCTTCATCCCTACTGATAGAGCTTTGGCGAACCGTTTCCTCGTCTTGAATTTGTTTTTACCCGCAGTGTATGGCTTTTGATTTGACGGGAATACCTTGGTTCTTTCCAGTATGGCCATTTCATGCTCTTGATTGGCTTTTGCTTTCAGACGAATTTCATTTAGGAAGGCATCGATCAACTTGTCTGACGGCCGCGGAATTTCTGTTTCAGGGTCCGCCATTGATTTCTCAGCGCAAGGATCCTCCTCATCATCCGTCAGTGAATGAGAAATCACATGACAAGTCGCTACGTAGTCTTCGGATTCATCCGATAAGTTTTCTCCATTGTTTTCATACTTGACGAAAGAACAAGTTGCCCCCGGCGTGTTCGTCTTCTTTGGAGAGTGCGGCTGTGGGGGGTTTACCTTCCAGCTTTCAGACAGCGTGAACTTGCCTTGCAGGTATTAATCCTCAATCCATCCTTTAAAGACGAAACAATCCTCAATCGGGTGACTTACCGTTTGGTGGTAAGGACAATAATTGGGATTATTAAGATCGCCTGGCTGCGACAGACGCTTTGGACTCGGCAGATTGATGAGTCTGTTACGCACTGCCAGCTCAAACAATCTTCTCGTTTTATTCTGAGGAAACGAGTAATGACGTCCTAGCCTCTCTTCGAGGGATGGGCGTGGACGCACGTTGTTTTGGCGAGCGACCGGCTTTGAGTTGCTCGACTGTTGCTGAGCGTTGGCGACGATGATCGCTTTTCCTTTCTCATTTCGGGGATCGGGTCTTGGAGGAGACGGTCTATGGCCCATCTGGTCCATTTGGGCTAATTTGTCGATCAAGGCCTGGAAGGTGGTCGGCCTGAAGAACATCATGAATTGCGAGATGGTCGCCTGCGGATCGAGAGTGCCCACAAACATGCCTACCGCAGGTGCCTCTTCTATGCGTTGTTCGCATTTCGACCATAGGTTTCGCCATCGTGTTGCGTATTGGACCCACGTTTCGCCGGGCCTTATCCTGGCATTTATTAGTGCTGTCATCGGGGTGCGTTCACTAGCACTCGCGAATCTCTGTGTAAACAGCAGCTCCATCTCTGCAAATGTTTTGATAGAGTCGTTAGGCAGCTCCGAATACCATTCAAAGGCTGTTTCTGCTAAGCTGCCGACGAATTGACGTAGCAATAATTTGTCATCGCCTCCAGTATTGCCGCATAAGGCCCTGAATTGAGCGACATGCTGATGCGGATTCCCTGTCCCTTTATATACGTGGAATTTAGGGATCGTATATCCTGGCGGGTAACTGATTTGGTCATACCA
This sequence comes from Agapanthus africanus, assembly GCA_030015575.1. Classification (NCBI taxonomy): domain Eukaryota; kingdom Viridiplantae; phylum Streptophyta; class Magnoliopsida; order Asparagales; family Amaryllidaceae; genus Agapanthus; species Agapanthus africanus. The sequence continues at coordinate 10,937,846 of CM057348.1, read as the reverse complement.
GCTCGGATACGGTCGTCCGGTTCTAACAATTTGCCCAGCCGCTTCATTCGCCTGATGAACCCGGATCTGCTGGGCTATATATTCGTCTAGGTCAACTTTGGAGATTGCCTCCTCCTTGGCTGTTGATAGAGCCGGCGGAGGATTTGACGTTTCTCCCCTGTCGTCTTCAAGGACGATCGGAGGATCTTCAGCAGGAGGGTCCGGCTGTAACATCATCCCTACCATATCTTTGAAGAGGAGCGCCATCTGTTTTATGTTAGCCGCTTGCTCTGCAGCTTCTTTGTCCCTCTTTTCGAGGACTCTGCGTAAAAATTCAGCGTCCGTTTCTTGTTCTTGACGCTCATCCGAGGATGTTTCAGAGCTTTCTTTTGGCCCAGTGAGTGCAGCCATTGTAGTCATCATTTCCTGAAGCTTTTGTTGTTGCTCCTGGGCTTTCGTCACGGATCGGGTGAGCGGTCGGTGGCCCGTAGAAGTGCGGCTTTCCTCCTTTCCAGAAGCCATATAAACTGTGTGCACTACCATGCCCCCAGACTTGGGGCGTTTGTGTTCGGTGTCTTTGCGATTCGCCAAAGACACATGGGATTTTTGCGGCCTCATTTTTTGAGTGATTGGAGTTAAGGGAGCCGTTGTAGTGGGCGTCCAAGTAGCTCTTGTTTTTTGTGGCTTGACAGAGTAATCCTTCTCCTGCCGCACCTTCATCTTTTTCTGTCGATAAAGATGGTTTTCATTAATCACTGACTCCTGGACCTGTCGCCAGACCTTGTAAATTTTAGAGGACAGTCGTTGAGGGGGATGCTCTAACTTCTTCTCTGGAGTATTCTCCACAGGTGAAGGAGTTCGTTTCAACATCGCAGTAGGAGAGTTTCTGCGCACCTTGTTGAGCAATTCAAAGCTGTTCTTGGTTGGAACAGCAGCATCGATCCTCACCATCGGAGCTGACGGAGTTATCCCAGAGGGGGAGTTGCCCCCAGCCTTCCTTACTCGACGCCAGTGGCGACGTTGAGCGTGTCGTGCTGATGGAGTTGTTTCAGCTATAGGGATGACCTCCTCATGTCCCCTGTGTTGGTCAGAATATACCGGTACCAGCTTTTTTAAGATCGACGTCCTTTGAGCGGGGACGGCCAACTTGTCAGAAGCGGACTTCTGAACATGGGAAGCAACCTTGGTGATTTTGCCAGGAACGGGAGTTGGGATGGCTATCCATTTCGGGATAACGCCTTCTGGTATGGCAGGCTTTTTCATGGGCCCGATGGAGCTCTGGCCTAATCCATTAAAACCTGAAGCAGTGGAGTTGGATGACTCGTTGAGAGGGGTCGCGGCAGTGGTAAGTCGATCGAAGACCGACTTCTTTGGAGCTTCTTGCAATGTCATTAGGGCGTTGAAGCTCATTGGTGGGAGTATAGTCCCGAAGAATAATCCAGCGGTGGCCTGAGTTACTTGCTCCACTGGCATCTTGAAAAGGGAGGCCGCTTGGGGCCCATAAGTCACTCCTCCAGCAATGACGGAGCGAGAGTTGCAGCTGCAGGCGGTGCAGTTCGAAGCCATCGATCTTCTGTTTTCTGCATGGAGAAAGACACCAAATCTAAGTACTTTGAATCCACAAGCAACCACAGCAAACCGCGATTTGTCCGCGAACACGACTCACGAAGTGTGGAGTGGAAAGAGGAAGAGGTCCCACCGGGCGTGCCAGAATCTGTTCCCCTCCGAACGGCGGCTCGGACTTCGCGTCCGTGCCAGAGGTTCGGGGCAGATGCTATTTGGTTTTATCCGTCTACCTCTCCGAGGATGCCAAGTTGATTTATGGCACCGTATATCGGAGGTTTAGACGGATGCGGCCGATGTAGCAGACTTCGTCAGATTCCCCCTCAGGGTGAGGGGTTTTTGATTGTGGGGACGCTCTTCCCTGCAGGCGCAAGCCCCTGCAGTTAATTACGCTACCGCGTCGCGGTAACAACTTTCTCCTTCTCCAGAATTTCACTTCGTGTCGTGTGTGTTTGTCTTGTTTGTGGTTGTCCGTGGATTGTATACGGAGACTGAGTAATGCCGTCGCCCGTAGGACGTGGATTAGTCCAAATCCGTATTTATTTAGATTTGGGTTTGGTGTTTTCAGTTTAAGGATGCATTAGTCGCGTTGCGGCTAAGATCAACTTAAACGTTCGTTAAGGATACGTTAGCCTTGTTTTAGACTAAGATCAACTTAACGTAGTGATTAATTTAATGTATGGCCATCGGGACTCGTCACCTCTCTGACGTCGTTGAAGGATTACAACGACACGTATCAGAGGAGCTCGGAGATGTACCCTTGAACCAAAGTTGATTTGGAGTTTTATTGTTTATTTAAATATCTAAAGACACATTAACCGTATTTGGGGCTAAGATCAACTTAGACGGGACCGTTTAGATCCGGCAAAAGAGCGTTTGGGCCCTATTGTTCCAGTTTGGGAGATTCATAGTCCAATTTGGGACTAAAGTCTGTTTGGAGGATACGTTAGCCATTTTTGAGGCTAAGATCGACTCAAACATTTGTTAAGGATACGTTAGTCCAGTTTGAGACTAAGATCAACTTAACGGGACCATTTAGGTCTGACAAAAGAGCATTTGGGCTCTATTGTGCCAGTTTAGGGACGTGGTGGTCCATATTTCAGTTTAGGGACGCGGTGGTCCAATATTAGTTTAGGGACGTTTCGGTCCGATATTAGTTTAGGGACGTTTCGGTCCGATATTCCCATTTTGGGATGAATATTAGTTTAAGGACGTTTCGGTCCAATATTAGTTTAAGGACGTTTCGGTCCAATATTAGTTTAGGGACATCTCGGTCCGATATTAGTTTAGGGACGTTTCGGTCCGATATTAGTTTATGGACGTTTCGGTCCAACATTAGTTTATGGACGTTTCGGTCCAACATTAGTTTATGGACATTTCGGTCCATGAGTTTAAGGACCCCGCAGTCCATATCGATGTGTGGTCGTTGGGACCCGTCACCTCTTTGACGTCGTTGAGGAATTACAACGACGGATGTCAAAGGAGTTCGGAGATGTACCCTCGAACCGGATGTAAATTGATTTAGAAGAGCAATTTTGCTCAATCAATTTAATTTAAGGACTTATGGCCAAAATTGGGCTAAGTCCAGTTGAAATGTTCAACATTTTATTTGCTTTTGCATTGCATTTTTTTTATTTTTATTTGGGCCTTGCCCAGAAAGGATGCAGAGCATCAATTTGTTTTGGGCTCTGCCCTTTTAGGAATGATGCAAGGCATCAATTTTATTTGGGCTCTGCCCTTGTATAAAGGATGCAAAGCATCAATTTATTTGGGCTCTGCCTATTTATTGCCTTGCAATTTATTTTGGCCTGTCAGGTCATTTTGGTTTGGGCCTGGCCCTTTAGAAAATGCATTGCATTTATCAAGCGCTTTGCGCCAATCAAAAAGCACAACAGTGCAAATTTATAAGTGCAAAGCACTATTAATTTTAGAATCTTTTAGATTCAAGAACCAATGGTTCATAAAAGAAGTGCAAAGCACTATTTGATTTCTTGATCTAATTTAGATCAAAGAAAAACAAGTTTGTTTATTTCAAGAACCAAAGGTTCATAAAAGTGCAAAGCACTATCTTTTTTTTTATTTCTGTTTTTCTTGTTTTAGAGAACCAGTGGTTCATAAGAAGTGCAAAGCAGTATAAATTTAAGAACCTTTTAGGTTCAAGAACCGATGGTTCATAAAACAAGTGCAAGGCACTATTTGATTTATTTCTAAGAAAAAACAAGTTTTTCTTGTTTTTCTTATCTCAGAGAACCAAAGGTTCATAAAAGTGCAAAGCACTATTTTATTTTATTTTATTTTTATTAAAGATCATTGATCTTGTTTTTTAGATCTATGATCTGTTCATAAGAGAAATTTCTCTTCTTTTAAAGGTTTTTACCTTTTTTTTTATTCTTCAAGAGTTCTCAAGAGTTCTCTTCTCTCTTTTTTTTTAAGATGTTCCTCCTTTTGAATTGAGGTCTAGGGTCCTTTTTATAGTGCCCATAAATTAGTTAAAGTTTGTTAAAGAGATCATTCTTTAAGTGATTTGGGGAATTTTCCCCACCGTCGGATCTTTAATCCAAAGGTCTCTGTTTTACAGAAGAAATCTTATTGTTTTAATAAAAACAGAAAAGATTTCCTCAAATCTTTATTCTGTTTTTGCAATAAATTTTTTTATTTTTTATTTATTTTTTTTATTTTTTTTTTTTTACTGCGCAGCGCGCACTGTGCGCGCACTGCGCAGCGCGCGCAGTGCTCACTGCGCAGCGCGCGCACTGCGCAGAACAGTGCATTTTTTTTTTAATTATTTTTTTAGAGCTTTGCTCTTATAGAGTACGCTACTTCATTTATTTTAACTTTAATTTTCTTTTTAATTTTTTATTTTAACTTTAATTTTCTTTTTAATTTTCAAGACAGAGCTTTGCTCTGATTGGAGAAAAACAGAAGCATTGCTTCTTTTTCCACCTTGGAATTTAAACAGAACTTTGCTCTGATTGAGGTAAACAGGGGCAACATGCTCCCTCGTTGAAGAAGCTCCATGGGAGGTCGTACTATCAGCTAAAATAAAGAGGATGCTGAACGATCTTCAAACATGCCCAGCGATCAAGTGGAAGAACTCGTTGGAACCTCAGATTATTGAAGGGATGTTGAAGCCACGTCCAACTCCAAAGACCGATGGTGGTGGCCCAAGCACTCACAACCAGCCGTCAAAATCTTCAAAGAAGAAGAAGAAGAAATCCAAGAAGCCCGTGAAGCCTGGCGACAAGCGCACGGACTTACAGAAACAAATTGACGCGCTGGAGGAATACAACCAGAAAGCGCAGACTCCCATTACACTCCAAGAGTTACTCAACCACGTCTTTCAAGAGGAAGATGAGGGAGACAGTTCGTCGGATGAATCTGAGGAATACGTGGCGAGCTGTCATATGATCTCCCATTCGTTTACAGACGATGAGGAAACTCCCTGCACTGAAAAGCTGGGGGCAGATCCTGAACAGGAAATTCTGGGGCCATCGGATGAAACAATTGACGCATTCCTCAACGAAGCTCTGTTGAAAAGTAAAGCTGGTCGGGAATGCGAGACGGCTATATTTGAAAGGGCCAAGCGCCAGCGACTTGACGAAAGAGCTGAGACACTCCCGCTGGAGCAAAATACATCCACTGCGGATAAAAGCAAATTCAAGACGAGGAAAAGGTTTGCTAAGGCCATATCAATGGGTATGAAGTTACCATCCTCTGAAGGAAGCATTACTGATAAAGTGGAAATGCACCCCTCCTACTGCTTGTATCATCGGAAGATTTCGCACCCCACTGAAGAGTGCAAAGCTTTCAATAGATGGTGGCAGGGATATGTTGCTCACCGACAACATTTTAAGCGGGAAAAGCGCAAAACTCGTCCGGAGCAGAACGGTACGACCGAGAGGCTTAACAGAACTACCGGTGATTGTCGCATGGTTAATGCCGGGGGATCGCAAGTTCTCACGTTCAGGAGCGACTCTGATGAGGAAATGGCTCTTAGCCCCCTCTTTAAAGAGTCCACCTTGGGAAAAGAAGAAGAGCCGAAGGTCTGCGAAAATATCCGGCTGCGTAATCGTACGCTACCTGAAAAGAATCTCGGACCCTCAAATAAAAAAGATAAAGGGAAAGAAAAGGTCTCTGAGGATATCGCCTTAGATGACCAAGTCATGGAAGAGCTAGCCACCAAGGACCCGCCGAAGAAAAATAAGGTGGATTACAACGTTCTAGCGCATCTGAGGAAACTACCCTCGTAGCTAAGCATTCTTGACGCCCTTTTACTATCAAAAGAGGCAAGGGATTCATTAATCAAGGTACTACAGGAGCCGGAGCAATTCCAAGCTTTTCTCGCCGAAGAAAAGATGAAGGATGAATTGGAAGAAGTGCACACGGCCGATGTCACTTTCGGTGATGAAGACCTTCTCCTAGAGACGTGCGAACACAATCGCCCCCTCTATGTCTCAGGGTATTGCCATGATATAAAGATAGGCAAAATCTTGGTTGACAATGGGTCTTCCGTTAATCTCCTCAACGTGCGGGTGTTAAAAGAAATCTGCATGAGCGTCCAGCACCTTGCTCGGGACAAGATCACCATCTCCGGGTTTGACTCCCAATCATCAAGAACTCTTGGGTCTGTGATACTGACACTACGCTTTGGGTTACTCATCATGGACATTAAGTTCCACGTCATAGACGCCAAGACATGCTACAATGCTCTGCTCGGCCGACCATGGTTACACGAGTACAACATCATCCCTTCTACACAGCATCAGTGTATGAAATATTTTAAAGATGGTCTCGAGTATACCGTGACGGGAGAACTGAACCCGTTCTCCGTGAATGAGGTCCGCAAATATGAAGATGCCAAATACTTCTTACCGGATTTCGAAGACACGGAGAGGTGTCACAAGCCGGAGAACAAGGCTAACGCCACCATCCCTGTCTTCGGGAGTGATACCGAGGAGGAAGAGGAGATGGTTTATTCGGATTCGCCCCAATACAACAAACCGAGACCATCCGCTCCTATGCTGATCTTTGGAAGCGACTCGGAAGATGAGGTCCATGCTATATTCTCTGCTCGGTCTTCAATACAAACGTCCGCTAACGAAGAGCAAAGTCTGCAAGTCGCCATGGTGCCGCTTAAACATTATAAAGAACTGGATGCGCTCGATACCTACAGTGTATAGGAGTTGCGGACGTTCTATGTCCCTCCTAGACGAGAAGGCGAAAAAGCAATTCTATTCTACCGCTCTGAGGAAACTAAAGTGGAGAAAGAAATCTGGCACGGTATGGATCCTAAGCTTGACAGACTTCAGCCCATCCGTCTCCCCAGATATTATACAGAAGGCTTGAAGAGGCTGCTAAAGCGCCAAGGGATATCCTTTAAACAGACCGCTCGAAAATCCAAATTCTATGACAGGGCCTGGAACGTTCCCGGGACTCGGCACAAGTTGCCTAATGGGAGAATGGAAACAATCGGGCTTGGTTACATTTGATCCAAGAAACGAGAGCTACTCCACGTTTGCTACGCCATGCATGACTTCGATGAAGAAGCGGATGCTCAATGGGAGGACGCTAATCCTGAACCAGTAAAAGTTCATGATGCAAAAGTGTCCAGTCCGTCGTTCGAAGAACAAATGGACAAGCTTATAAGGGAAGCTGGTCAAAAAGTCCGAGACGACCATAACCGCGAAATGACCATATATGAGAAAGCCAAAACGCAACGCCTCCTCCAACAGGCTGTGAAAGATGAAAATGCCGCTCCCTGTCAACCTGTTATAAAAAAGGCTCGACTCAGAGGCAGAAATAAGTCGAGAGGCGAAAAAGGTGCTCAACAGCAACAAAGCGGGACTAAGAAGCCACGCAAGCGGGAATCGAGCGGTTCTGATCTATCCCTCATGAGGAAAATGGGTCGAGCATACTCTTTTCCTCGGGACAAGACGAAGAAGATACTTGACCGAGCTATAAAATACCAGATGCTTACGCTGCCGGAGTCTAAACACCCCGAACAAGCAGGCGAAGTATCACACCCAAACTATTGCTCTTATCACCGAGTGATAGGGCATCCTCTCGAAGGCCGCTTCACCTTCAAGAACTGGGTGGAAGATCAGTATCAGCTCGGCAAGTTCACTCTATCTGACAGTTGGAGGGTAACGCCGCCACAAAAGCACAAACCCAAAGCCACGAAAGCAGAACCAGATTCACATCGGTCGTCGAAGCGAGCTCGTACTTGTCACATGATAACAATATCAAAAGAAGAGCCCAAGAATATGGATGACCTTCCCTGGTGCTTCGAAAACAGCAACGACGAGGTAATTGTTCCCCTCCGAAAGGCGGCGCACAGGACCGCGATGGCCTGACGCTGAGATTCGGGGCAGATGCTATTTGGTTTTATCCGTCCACCTCTCCGAAGATGCCAAGTTGATTTATGGCACCGTGTATCGAAGGTTTAGACGGATGCGGCCGATGTAGCAGACTTTGTCAGATTCCCCCTCGCTAGAGGGGTTTTTGATTGTGGGGACGCTCTTCCCTGCAGGCGCAAGCCCCTGCAGTTAATTACGCTACCGCTTCGCGGTAGCAACTTTCTCCTTCTCCAGAATTTCACTTCGTGTCGTGGGTGTTTGTTTTGTTTGTGGTTGCCCGTGGATTGTATACGGAGACTGAGTAATATCGTCGCCCGTAGGACGTGGATTAGTCCAAATCCGTATTTACTTAGATTTGGGTTTGGTGTTTTTAGTTTAAGGATATGTTATTCGCGTTGCGGTTAAGATCAACTTAAACAGTTGTTAAGGATACGTTAGTCCAGTTTGGGACTAAGATCGACTTAACGGGATCGTTTAGATCCGACAAAAGAACGTTTGGGCTCTATTGTTCCAGTTTGGGAGATTCATAGTCCAATTTGGGACTAAAGTCTGTTTGGAGGATACGTTAGCCATTTTTTAGGCTAAGATCGACTCAAACGTTTGTTAAGGATACGTTAGTCCATTTTGGGACTAAGGTCAACTTAACGGGACCGTTTAGGTCCGACAAAAGAGCATTTGGGCTCTATTGTGCCAGTTTAGGGACGTGGTGGTCCGTATTCCAGTTTAGGGACGTGGTGGTCCAATATTAGTTTAAGGACGTCTCGGTCCGTCATTAGTTTAAGGACGTCTCGGTCCGATATTAGTTTAGGGACGTTTCGGTCCAATATTAGTTTACGGACGTTTCGGTCCGATATTAGTTTAAGGACGTTTCGGTCCACTATTAGTTTAAGGACGTTTCGGTCCACGAGTTTAATGACCCCGCAGTCCATATGGGTGTGTGGTCGTTGGGACCCGTCACCTCTTTGACGTCGTTGAGGAATTACAACGATAGATGTCAAAGGAGTTCGGAGATGTACCCTCGAACCAGTCGTAGATTGATTTAGGAGAGCCATTTTGCTCAGTCAATTTAATTTAAGGACTTATGGCCACGATTGGGCTAAGTCCATTGCTCTTGCATTTCTTTTGCTTTTATTTGGGCTTTACCCAAAAGGGATGCAGAGCATCAATTTTATTTGGGCCCAGCCCTTTTATTGCTTTGCAATTTATTCTGACCTGCTAGGACTTTTTAACTTGGGCCTAGCCCTTCAAATAATGCATTGCATTTGTGCAAAGCACCAAGAATCTTTTAGATTCAGGAAAAGAAGTGCAGGGCACTTTTTAATTTCTTGATCTAAATTTAGATCAAAGAAAAAAAAAGAAAGAAATCTTTTCTTTCTTTCTGTTTCAGAGAACCAGAGGTTCATAGCAAGTGCAAGGCACTATTTATTATTTTTATTTATTTATTTATCTGAGAACCAGAGGTTCATAACAAGTGCAAGGCACTATTTTTATTATTTTTATTTATTTCCCTTTTTTTTTTTTTAAATCCTTTGTTCTTCAGAGATTTTTCTCTTAAAAAAAAAGAAGGGTTTTTACCTTCTTTTTTTTTGTTCTTGAATAATCTCCAAGAGTTCTCTTTTCTTTTTTTTTTTTGCTAGAAGTCGATTATCCAAGTTGATGCCCATCGAATGAGGTCTGGGGTCCTATTTATAGTGCTCGCAAATTTGTTGAATTTGTTAACAAGATCTTTTCTGAGTGATTTTGGGAGTTTTCCCACCGCTGGATCTTTGATCCAAAGGCAGAAGAAAATCTTCTGGTTTTGGAAAGAATAGAAAAGATTTCATTAAATTTTCATTCTGTTGTTGCGCAACTCACCAGCGTGTGACATGTGTCGCGCAGTAAGGCGCTTGCGCAACAGCGATTGCGCAACTGCGCAGACACGTGTCACTCAGTGAAGCGCTTGCGCACCTGCGCAGACACGTGTCGCGCAGTTGCGCTTGCGCAACTGCGCAGACACGTGTCGCGCTGCGGTGCGCTTGCGCAGTTGCGCTTGCGCAGACACGTGTCGCGCTGTCGTGCGCTTGCGCAGTTAAGTGTTACTTATGTTTTAAAGAGCCTTGCTCTGATCGGACGTATCGCCTTGGGCGTTGTGCTGCCGTGTCAACTTCTGACACGTGGCGCGTTGCGCGCAGCGCACGGGATCTGAAGCGTTGCTTCAAAATTAAAGTTTTAAATTTTCAAAGCAAAGCTTTATTTCTGATTGGGGGAAGATGAAGCGTTGCTTCTTCTCCCGCTTTGGAATTTGAACAGAGCTTTGCTCTGATTGGGGTAAACAGTAATCTCAGAATTTCCACCAGCACCGAAAGAGCTGGAGGATGGAATACATACTACTGCAGATAACCTCAAGAAAATTGAGTTGGGGACGGCGAATGACCCGCGACCGACATTCGTCAGCGAGCTGCTATCTGAAGAAAGGGTGGCTGCGTTAAAAGACGTGCTTATGCAGCATAGAGATTGCTTCGCGTGGAACTATTCCGAAATGCCGGGACTAGATCCAGAAATTGCTGTGCACATATTGGCGATATCTCCGGACGTCAAGTCGGTCAAACAGGCACCAATAAGAATGAGGCTCGAGCTTGAGATGAGTATCAATGCTGAGGTCAAGAAGCTGATCGACTCTGGCTTCATCCAGGAAGTTCAATACCCTGAATGGATCGCCAACATCGTCCCGGTGATGAAGAAAAATAGGACAGTGCGCATATGCGTAGACTTCTGGGATCTCAATAAAACTTGCCTGAAGGACGATTTCCCAGTGCCAGTCACCGAACTGATGATATACAATACGTCCACTCATGAGGTTTTCTCCTTCATGGATGGCTCATCAGGGTATAATCAGATAAAGATGCATCCCGAAGGCCAGAAGCACACCGCCTTCAGGACCCCTTTGGGTATATTCTGCTACAAAGTGATGCCCTTCGGTTTAAAGAATGCCGGTGCCACCTATCAGAGGACCATGACGAAGATCTTTGATGACCTTATACACGAAATCGTCGAATGCTATATCGACGATCTCGTGGTTAAAAGCAGATCATACGAGGAACATCTCGAGCATCTGAAGACCGTATTTAAACGCCTTCGACAATACAACTTGAAGATGAACCCTCTCAAGTGTGCATTCGGAGTTTCCTCGGGCAAATTCCTGGGATTCATCGTACGACACCGAGGTATTGAGATAGATCCGTCAAAGATTAAGGAGATCATGGAAATTCCCCCACCAAGAACTCTCAAACAGCTGCGGTCTCTCTAAGGGAAGCTCGCGTATATACGACGATTTATAGCCAACCTTTCAGGCAAGTGTTGTCCTTACAGTCACCTGATGAAGAAGGGAACCCCGTTCGTCTGGGATCATAAATGCCAAGACGCACTGGACGAAATCAAGCAGTACCTCCAGAATCCACCAGTGTTGGCTGCTCCGGTCAATGGAAAGCCTCTCATTCTTTATACAACTGCCCTCGAAGGCTCCTTAGGTACATTATGGGCGCAAGAGAACGACCAAGGGAAAGAAAGAGCACTCTACTACTTAAGTCGAGTTCTACTGGGGGCAGAAAGCAACTACTCCCCCATTGAAAAACACTGCCTGGCGTTGATCTTCGCGATAACAAAGCTCAAGCACTATGTGTTGGCGCATGAAGTCCGTCTCATTTCGAAGGTGGACCCTCTTAAATATTTGATGTCGAAGGCCATATTGATAGGTCGGCTCGCTAAATGGGCCCTGCTCTTGATGGAGTTCTCGATAACGTATCAACCTCTTAAAGCAGTGAAAGGCCAGGCTATTGCCGTCTTCCTCGCTGAACATCCGATACCCGTCGATTCTCCTCTGAATTGCGAGCTGCCAGACGAACATGCGTTTGACGCAATCGACGGTGGTGATACCCGATGGGAGATTTATTTCGATGGAGCATCTTCCATGAAGAAGCGCAAACAAAGTACGCCCATAATCAAATCGGGGGTGGGCCTTATCTTCGTGACTCCACAAGGAGGGATAATGCGCTTTGCTTTCTCCTTAACAGAACCGAGGACAAACAATGAAGCCGAATATGAAGCTTTGATAGCAGGCCTCGAGATCGCCATCAACATGGGAATTGAAAACCTCCTCATATACGGAGACTCCCAACTGGTCGTCAGCCAAGTAAATGGCGACTACCAAACGTGCAAACCAGAATTGGTGAAGTACGGCGAAAAGGTGCAACAACTCTTGACCCAAATTCCTTCCTACACCTTGGAAAACATACCGCGCGCGGAAAATAGCAAAGTCGACGCATTAGCCAAGCTCGCTAAAGAATTGGCTGACGAGAACCTCGATGACGTCAGAATCGTGGTACAAAGCCGTCGGGTGCTTGCCCCAGCAAAAATATCTCCGGAATCATCTGAAGAAAAAGGAGCGACTGAACAGACGACCCTGCAAATAAAAGACAGGGAAAAGGCCGAGGATTGGAGAGAAGTCTTTATAGACTACTTCAAATACCGTCGAACGCCTGAAGATGCGTCCTCAAGACATCAGCTTATGAAACGAGCTCTGTCTTTCGCCTTCGTCAATGATACTCTGTACAAGAGGTCGTTTGATTCTCTGTAGTTGAGATGTCTGGGACCTGAAGAGGCAAAAAGAGTCGTTCAGGAAGTTCACGACGGACTCTGCGGTTCTCACCAAGCAGGCCCAAAGATGAAGTTGAAGATCAAACGGATGGGCTACTACTGGCCCACGATGATTCAGGACTGCCTCGAATATACGAAGCAATGCCACTCGTGCCAAATCCATGGGGACTTCATCCACCAGCATCCAAATCCTCTACATCCGACAGTGGCTAGCTGGCCATTCAAAATGTGAGGAACTGACATAGTCGTCCCCATCGAACCAGTATCATCTAGAGGACATCGTTTCATCCTGGCGACGACTGACTACTTCTCCAAATGGGCAGAAGCGGTACCGTTGAGAGAAGTGAAAACGGAGAATATCCTCCATTTCTTCAAAACGCATGTCATTTATCGGTTTAGAACTCCGCGACGGATCATCTTCGATAACGGGCCAGCTTACAGAAGCCACAAGATCAGTCACTTCGCGCAGCAACATAATATAGATTGGAGATATTCCTCAGTTTATAATCCGCGAGCTAATGGTCTAGCCGAGGCCTTCAACAAGACCTTGACGAAGATCATGAAGAAGACGGTGTCCCGAAATAAGAAGGACTGGCACGAGAGACTGCAAGAAGCTCTCTGGGTGTATCAAACTACGTTCAAGACGGCCACGAACACAACGTTGTACGTGTTTGTATTCGGTACAGAAGCAGTACTCCCCCTCGAAATAGAGCTACCTTCTCTACGGGTGGCAGTCCACTACGAGCTGACGGACGAAGAAAATGCTCACCTTCGGCTTGAGGAGCTTGATGCCCTTGATGAAACACGGCTCATAGCGCAACAGAATCTAGAAACTTATAAAGCAAAGATGACGCGCTCATATGAAAGATTGACCCGACCGAGAACATTCCGCCAAGGCGAACTCGTGCTAGTGGTCAAAAGGCCTATGATCCCCAATCGCGCCAAGCGGGGAAAATTCGAGCCGAATTATGAAGGCTCGTACATCATAGACAAGGTCTACCAGGGTGGAGCCTATTTACTCATGGATATGCACGGTGAAAGGCCTTTCAAGCCAATAAATGGTCGCTTCCTAAAGAAATATTACGCTTAGCGAGTTACCGCCTAGGTCAATGATAGATGACGACGACTATGTACGCTCGCTATCTTCCTAAGCCCAAACTCAATAAGTAGTAGCCGGCCTTCTCCTCGACGGACCGAAACGTCCTTAAACTAACGAAGGACCGAAACATCCTTAAACTACTACCGCAGCATCCTTAGGCTGACGAAATGAAAAAAAATATTAAAAAAATATATAATAAACGGTAGGTCCATAAGAAAAATGGGCACGGATGAAAACCCGAAAGGGCTCCGTGAGTAAAAACAGCAGAGTTACCGGCGAGTTTTGTGAAAACCCGAAAGGGCGCAACCTCGTTAGAAAAAAATAAAAATAAAAATAAAAAAAATAATTAAAAAAATATATAAAAATGGTATATCCATAAGCAAAATGGGCACGGATGAAAACCCGAAAGGGCTCCGTGAGTAAAAACAGTAGGGCTACCGGCGAGTGTTTGTGAAAACCCGAAAGGGCGCAACCTCGTTAAAAGACACTTGCAAGGTCCTCTCGACTTTGTAAGGAGAAACCACCTGCGTGGGATCCTTATGACTCACAAGGGAGCAACACACTTAGGGATCCCCACGATTCCTAAGAAGAAAATACACTTACAAGATCCTCACGACTCGTAAGGAGAACTCTCTTATGGGACCCTCACGGCTCATAAGATTTGAAAGTCTTAAGTTACAGAGATCTAAACCTGTGCTTAAGCAACCTCCACAACCTTCGATATTGCCCTATAAGTGGTTCAATACTGACCCTTGTATACAATCTACGGACGCGAATAAACATTTCCCTAACCAAGTCCCATCCGTGACTGGGGATATGTTCGCATGGTGAACAACCCTTGCAGGTCCTCTCGACTTACAAGGAGAAAACTCTCTTATAGGATCCTTACGACTTACAGAGGAACATCCACTTAGAAATCCTCACGATTCCTAAGGAGAAAATACATCTACAAGATACTCACGACTTGTAGGGAGAAATACCTTTGTGAGACCCTTACGGCTCATGAAGTCAAAAGCCTTAGTCGACAGGACCTTAACCCTGTTCGCTAAGCCACCTTTGTTCGACATCGATAGAGGCAAATGATGATTCGCTCCTGGCAATATCCCAGTTGTAGCGGTGCTGATGCCAAAATCGGTGTCTAATTCCAGGTTTACGGCGAATAGCCAGTAGGCCACGCATGCATACGAAATACCCGAAATGATGGGGCAACTTGCAATAAAAAAAGAGCAGCAAGTAAAAACGTTGCGCACAAAATAGCCGAAATGATTGGGCAACTCGCAATAAAAAGCAGCGAGTAAAAATAAAATAAACAGCCAAAATGATTGGGCAATCGCAACCCTCGCGATATAAAAGTTGAAATGATAGAGCATCGCGGAAATAAAGCAATAAAAAAATGATGAAACTTTTGCCCTACAGTTGAGATCATATCGATCCCTGTATACAATCCAAGGGCACAAACAAAGACGGAACCATACCTTCCCAACAGGCTCCGCCGGAAAGCAAAGCCCAAATCTCGACGGTTCACCAACAGCCTAGAGACAACCGCGACATTCGTCTTGATGCAACAGATGCAGTGCCAGCAAACGAAGCGAAGATCAAATTCCTAGCTTCACGGTTCTGACGGTAACTTACATAAAACCTGAAAGACCACCACAAATCCTTCGACTCAGGGAAACCAGTGTCCTTGACGAGAACATCCTGATTCGCGTCGACCCGCAGAGAAATTAGCGTCTTTGCAGGAATACATCTATTCGTTCAACCCCAGGGAAACCAGTGTCCCTGGCAAATACCTCAATTCAGGGAAACTAGCGTCCTTGATGAGAGCCTCCTGATTCGCGTCGGCCCTCAGAGAAACCAGTGTCTCCGCAGGAAAACTTCGATTCGTTTCAACCCCGAAGAAACCAGTGTCTTCGGCAAAATCCTTCGACTCAGGGAAACCAGTGTCCTTGACGAGAACATCCTGATTCGCGTCGACCCACAGAGAAACTAGCGTCTTTGCAGGAATACATCGATTCGTTTCAACCCCAGGGAAACCAGTGTCCCTGGCGAATACATCAATTCAGGGAAACTAGCTTCCTTGATGAGAGCCTCCTGATTCGCGTCGGCCCTCAGAGAAACCAGTGTCTCCGCAGGAATACTCCGATTCGTTTCAACCACGAAGAAACCAGTGTCTTCGGCAAAATCCTTCGACTCAGGGAAACCAGTGTCCTTGACGAGAACATCCTGATTCGCGTCGACCCGCAGAGAAACTAGCGTCTTTGCAAGAATACATCGATTCGTTTCAACCCCAGGGAAACCAGTGTCCCTGGCAAATACTTTAATTCAAGGAAACCAGCGTCCTTGATGAGAGCCTCCTGATTCGCGTCGACCCGCAAAGAAACTAGTGTCTCCGCAGGAATACTCCGATTCGTTTCAACCCCGAAGAAACCAGTGTCTTCGGCCAAATCCTTCGACTCAGGGAAACCAGTGTCCTTGACGAGAACATCCTGATTCGCGTCGACCCGCAGAGAAACTAGCGTCTTTGCAGGAATACATCGATTCGTTTCAACCCCAGGAAAACCAGTGTCCTCGGCAAAATACCTCGATTCAGGGAAATCAGCGTCCTTGATGAGAGCTTCTTGATTCGCGTCGGCCCACAGAGAAACTAGTGTCTTTGCATGAATACTCCGATTCGTTTCAACCTCGAGGAAACTAGTGTCCTCGGCAAAATACCTCGATTCAGGGAAATCATCGTCCTTGATGAGAGCTTCTTGATTCGCGTCGGCCCGCAGAGAAACCAGTGTCTTTGCAGGAATACTCCGATTCGTTTCAACCTCGACGAAACCAGTGTCCTCGGCAAAATACTTCGACTCAGGGAAATTAGTATCCTTGACGAGAGCTACTCGATTCGTCTCGACTAATGAAGAAATTAGTGTCTTCGCGAGGACTTCCCGATTCGTCTCGACTTGCAAGATAAAGCCTTAGGCAGCAGGGATTAAAAAACTTGTTTCTTAAGCACTGGGACCCTGCAAGTCGGTCTAAAACGGTCTCTTGCATACTATTCACGGGTCTCACTCTCTGAAGTCGAATCTCGACAAGGAGGGAAACAACCGCTTACGGGTCCTCTCGACTCGTAAGAGGGAAAATTCTCTTATAAGATACTTACGACTTATAAGAGAAAATGCACTTAGGAATCCTCACGATTCCTAATGAGAAAATACACCTACGAGATCCTCTCAATCTGTAGGAAGAAAAGTCTTGTGAGACCCTCACGGCTCATAAAGTTGAAAAGTCTTAGGCAGCAGATCTGAACCTGCGGCCTAAGCCATCATTACCTATTGAAGAAGCCAGGACAAGATGCTCGCGCTAGCAACTGTTAACTATGTTTACTAAGGTAGCATGCTGATAATAAAAGAAATAAAAAGGCGGAGAAATGACACAAGACATTACAAAGAATGTATATCTTTTATTCATAAACTTGATTGAGTACAAGATACATTGTGTTAAAGAATAAAAAAAATACATTTTTATTTACAAGTACAAATGATACAAAAAGTAGCTACTGAGAAGGAAGTGTCTTTAACAAATCCACGAGCTGCTCTTGCACTTCCTTCAGCGCCTCCTCCTAAGTGGCTGCCACGGCCACTTCCGCTTCCACCTGGGCCCGCTGCCGCAGGTAGGATGAAAGTTGCTCCTCAGCTGCCTGCTGGGCTGTCTCCTGATTAGGTGCATCCCGCTCAACGACGTCAAGCTGTTGCCTCAGTGTTAACCCTTCGGAGAGGCATCGCAGAAGGCCTTCAAAGATAACCTTCAGCTGCGCAGCGTTTGCCTCCACCGGAGCATGCAGTTGGGCAGATTTGCTCGAAGTCTCGCCGCGCTCCTTACGCCTTGAAGTAACTTCTTGTTCGAGATAGCGGAAGTAAGAAGCGCTTTGCTCGATCCGTGCCGCCCGTTGAGTGCTCGCGATCAAGATCTCAGGGGCAAGACGCATCGACTCCAGCTGATGCAGGCGGGCCTCGATCTCCCTGCAGTGATTAACCCAAGACTCGACGACGCCTTCATTATGAAAATTTACAAGCGCCGCCAATATCATGTTAACCTCCGCAGCGAAATCTGCGGCAGACGGGGGAGCGTCTGCGTCAAGCTCTTCGACGTATCCGCTCAGCATGCCCAAGCTCATCGCGGCACCCTTTGGAGATGGACGTCTCAAGAAAGGGCCCGCCGGCATCATGACACGAGGCTCAAGGAGGGCCGGAACTGGAACGACAGCTGAAAAGACAAATCACAATCAGATGACAGTGTTTTTTTTTATAAAAAAAATATGAGAAAGTCATCGATGGGAGAGTTTACTATACCAGCTGCAGCAGGCGGCAAAGCTGGGAGGACCGGTGGCGCAACCGATCCTTTATCTCCTTCTTCGATTTGTAACA
Organism: Agapanthus africanus; assembly: GCA_030015575.1. NCBI lineage: Eukaryota > Viridiplantae > Streptophyta > Magnoliopsida > Asparagales > Amaryllidaceae > Agapanthus > Agapanthus africanus. The sequence goes on along the minus strand of CM057348.1, from coordinate 10,919,808 downwards.
CTGCAATTAGGGCAGGGAAGAATCAGAAATAATTCCATTACTGAAAAAGAAAGGGTATTAATTGAAAATCATACTCACCAGCGCCGCTAGAAGAAGCAAGCTCCAATGGGAAGGAGAAGTGTGGGTGCAGCACCTGGTAGAGGTGATCAAAAAGCACTCCTGCAAGGACGCAATAGTATAACGTCAATACATGAATTATACGGCCGAGAGATGAAACTGATAGGTCGCGAATCCATACCTTCCAGCATCTGCGATGGTACGAGAGAAGGCTGAGAGGTAGACACCGCCATGGCAGTAGCTGACGGCGCTCCCTCGAGCAATGGAGCATCAGCACTGGCCGCACCTACGTTAAAAACAAAGATAAACCTATCAGGAAGGATTGCAAGATAAAGAAAAAAGGACAGTAACCCGAAATTTACCTGATGAGCCGCCAGCCGAGACAGAGGCGTTTCCTTCCTCCATCGACATAAGTCCACCTCCCGTGGCCTCATCACCAGACTCTACGGGGGCCGTCGTCGTGCTCGCGAGGCCAGGAGACAGTGAAGGACCGTAGGCGGGGAGAGCAATGATCGGAGCATTGCCAGACTCTTGAGAAAGAGCGGCCGGCTCGTCCTCAGGAATCATGCCCGCCTCACCCGCTACTCCCTCGGGCTCAGCAGTTGCGGCCATCTCGTCCACCGTTGCCACGAGGTCATCGGTCTCAGGTGCTCCATCCGCTGCTGCCCCAGACCCGGCTGTAGCAGCTGTCTCATCCGCCGCTACCTCAGGCTCGGCATCGGCCACCTTCTCAGGCATAGTGGACGTGACCGTTTCGTCAGCCACTGGCTCGGGCCCGGCAATCCCGGCTACGTCGCCCGCCGTCGGCTCGGGTTCGGCCAATACCTCCTCCACTGTCCCCTTAGGCTCGACGGTTTCCGCCTTCCCTTCAGTTGGACTTGTCCCTGCAGGACGAGATATATAATAACCGATAGGTTTACGATTCTTACAACAAAATCTTGAAAGACACACTACCTGAGGTGGACTGATCGTTGGTCTCCCGAGCTGCACGCAACGCCTGCCTATGAGCAGTGGACAGGGCGACCAGAGACTCTTCTGAAGGAGTAGCAGCACGAGGGACGGTGCTTGGGCCAGCTCCCACGGCCAAAGCAGCCCTGCGTGCCTTCGCCTCGCGCCTTAGCTGCTTTCTCTCCTCCTGAGTCATTGAGACAGACCTCTTCAAAGCCTCCTTCATTGAGACGTCCTCGTCTGTGAACATGGATGCCTCCAAATCCTTCAAGGCATCCCTCGTTGACTTGTCGAGTTGAGGCTCTCGCGGCAGCCCCGAGGAGACTGGGACTTCAGTAGCGGGCCCGGAGAGAGTCCCCGCATCAGCTGGCGCAGCCCCTGCAAAGAAGCAAAGGAAGAAGGTTAGGTTGACCATCAGAAAAGAGAATAAAAACTTAATAAGGCGAGACGTACCGATGCCCATTAAAGCACGCTTCTCTTCCTCCTCCTGGAAGGTTTTTAAAGAGGCAGCGACGGCTTCTTCGGTAGTGACACTTGTTAAAAAAGGGGGAAAGCATTAGTCGAAGATAATAATAAAAATGCTATAAAATGACGAAGAGTACAACTAATGATTACCTGCTTGAGAGAGTTTATCCAACCACGCTTCGAGCCTCGCTGATCGCGCAGAAGCCGCAATGGAAGCCGCCAGGTCAGTGTCTGCGGGGTCTACCGAGAAGCCTTTATTGCTGCCATACTCGCTTATACCTTCGGTTAGAGGGGCCTGAGGCTCTAAACCGAGGATCGCGTCGAGAGAGAGGAGCGACTTCTTCTTCCTCTTCTGCCCACCAGCCCTGAGTGCACCCGAGATCGACTTGCGCTTTGCAGGCACCCTAGGGCGGCGGGTCCCGATATCCGTGCCCACGCCGGACTCCGGCGAAACCACATCTACCGTCTCCACTGGAGCATGGGACGCTGGTGGTGCATCCGCAGTACCATGGAGCGGCAGTCCGCGCGGAGGGCTCAACACGCGCGGTTGCACGGTTCCGTCATCTTTCAGTGGAGGAATGACCGGGGTCCTTGGCTTCAAGGGAGCCTTGCGATCGCTGCTGGGAGGCGCACCCTTGCGGTCAACCAGCATGCGCTTCTCCATAAGGATAACTGGACCCATTGCATGCGCGTACCAAGCCACGTACGCGTTGAGCACCTTGGGGACGCAGCTCGGCTCGCTGATGAAGAAATAGGAACCCGTGTTAAGCCGCATGAAATGGTGTATTGCATTCCTTATCCCCTCTCGGCTGGCCACGGGCTTTTCCAAGAAAGCTTCCATCGGGATCCCATGGTGATAGCTCGATTGCTGAGCGAACTGGTGAGGGTTATACCTCATGAAGAGTGTCGTCTCATTTTGCCTAAACACCAGGTAGCCCGGCCGAATAGAGTAGAGGTGGAGGATCTCCCGAGCTTTCAATATGGAGGCCCCGTCCTTAAAATCATCGCGCAGCGGAACTACCGACTTGGTGGTCTCTGAGCCTATGGTTATGACTTTATCCAAAAAAGAAACCTTCGCTCCAACCAGGTGTGGACGAAGAAGCAACCCCCTAGCCTCCCGCGGAGGTGCAACCACGATCGAAGCGCCGACCAACCGCATGACTCTTGGGAGTCTGCACTTCTCAAAAAACGGAGGGATCTTATGGGCGCCGAACACCCCGTGCACATACATTTCCATCCAAGAGGTGAAGTAGTGCATCGGGAAGTTAGCAGGCTGCACCCCAGGCTCATTAGCGTCCGCCGCTACGCTGGGTCCATTATATAGGTGAGCCAGCCCAGCGATTCCTACTGTTAACTGCAGACCAGCCACCATCCGATGCGCTGGGTAGAAAACAGATGGCCGCATGTGGCGCGGGTGCATGGGGAGCGCAAAGCTGCACAGCCACAATCCCAAAAACCCTACAAAAAAGGTCTCCTCATCCATGCCCGGGACGGCGATTTCTGACAAGGGCATGACGGCGGCTCCGGGGAGATACAAGTCCTTGTGATCATCCTCCGATGTGGGTCAGCGGTCCAAGCCGAAGCCAAAAGGGTCATTAAGCTGGGCGAATTTCTCGCTCCGCTCCGATAGGAACTCCGGTCGAATGAAGCGGGCGATAAAATTTGCGAAACTGACTCCCCGGATGCCCGATTCCAGATAGAGCCCTTCATAGATCTCCAGCATCTTCACCAAGCCCGGAAACTGGTGCTGAATAGCGTTCTCCGGCGTCAGATCAAACACCAGCGGCTTGGTGGCAAAGACGTATTCGTCAGGAGGAAGCAGCTCCTCGTAATGCTCCCCCCTCATCGGCAAACCCGAGATTTCAGCAAACTCCTCCAAGGAGATAGAGACTTCCCTGTCCTTCGTCATCAGGAAGGTGTGGGTGGGGATATACCATTGCTCGATAAAAGCCTTAACCCACCACGTTGGAGGAGAGGGATACTCAAAGAGCGAGACGTAGATGGCCGAATACAAACCAATCTTCATCAGATGAGTCCTCTTCGCTGATAAGATGTACCGGGCCCATTGCAAATATCCGGCGGACGGTCGCGGGATTAATCCAATGTTATAGGCATGTCCCCAAGGGCGTGCTTCACCCTGACAGATTCGCCTCCCCAAAATATCTATTGCCGGCGGTGGCTGCACGGGAATAGCCCCAATTGCAGGCTGGAGGAGGTCATTTGAATTCCAATTTTTGACCTCCACGGCATACTTCACCGGGGGTTCATCCGCATAGGGGATCAAAAATATTGGCTCGGACGGCGTAGCAAAACCGAAGCTTCGGCGACCCTGGATGATATCGTTATACCACCTACCCCACAAGTGAATATCGTTATACCACCTACCCCACAAGTGAAGGTTCTTATGCTCGGGGTCATGATCCTTGATGAGAGTGAGCACCTCTCGGTCCACTGGTGCCTGGGGAAATCCTCCCTCCGAGCGAACAAACGGGAATGATAGGTCAGCAGGCATGTTTCCTGTGGAGGAACAAAAATTAGCCGTCAGTGTTGTAATTCCAACGCTTGACATTTAAAAAAAATTTACACCACACTGCAATGCAGTGAGTAGGGTACCAAATGGGGACCCACAAAATCTGGACGACAGTGCATCAGTTAATAGGACAACCCCATTATTGGATGGGACTGTTGTAGGGTTCCTAGGCACACTATAGAGGTCTCACAAGGCATCAACCATGCCAATTTAAAATTTTATGACTGCCGCGAAACCCTAATACAGATCGTCGACTAGAAATTTAGGCGAAATACGAATTTAGTTAACAACTTAACTAAAGGAGAGAGGCTACAACCTTTGTAGATCCGGATATCCACTTCCTTAGCTCCACGTAGACGTCCTCTCGCTGTCCGTCTCGAATCCTAGACTCAATCGTCGGCTTCATCGGAAAAACAAGCGGGCAAGGTCGTCGGCTTCGTGCCGAAGATGATCTACGTCGAGGTTTCAAAAGTTCAAGCTCCGACTTCACCAAGTTGTGAAACTTGTGAAGAAAACACCCAAAACCACTTGGCAAGAGGTAGAGGATGAAGAAATAGGAGGTGGGTTCACTTTATAATTGGATTTCTCTCACTTTTGCTCAAGTTGCCATTGATGGCATCAAGTTTTCATTCTTGAAGATGAAGAAGAAGATGAAGCTAGAATTATGATAAGTGTTGAGTTAAAATGAATAATAAATGAATACTTATCATAAACTAACTAGGGTAGAGTGTAGAGAATAGACCATGGTTACTTGGATGGGTTAGGGTTAAACATGAAGACAAGAATGGTTAAGAAGTCAAAGCTTCATGAAGCTTCAACTAGAAACAAACATAGCCACCATTCTTATCTAAATCTTTTCCAAATAAATAAACAAATAAATAAATGAAAAAGCAAAACCCTAATCATCTCTTAACCATGGTTTAATCCTTTACACTTAACCACATGATCAAGTATCATCAAACATGATACAAATATGTGCACAAAAGTATATCACATATACTTCTTACACATCAAGTGAGAAAATCCATTTAAAGTGAACCAATACTAGTTAATGCAAAGTAATATATCAAATATATAATTATACATTAAATCATTAAATCAACACTTGATTTAACGATCCGGTCATATCGCAAATAACCGACTAGTATCCTATGTATCGGCTTATCGAATCAATCCTTGATTCGATATCTAGGTTATATCGATTATAACCAATCGATACATCCATCGCGAGAATGGAATACAGTATCACATACACGCATCATTCTCGGTCCTGCACATATCTCATATGCACTCCTATTTCGTTTCGCTTGAGCCAGGAAACCTCTGTGTAGGACTCTAAAGACTCGTCAATACGCCGGTAGCAGATGATGATCATATCAAGCACCCACAAGCCGCAAGCGGTCTGCTAAACGTAACGGCCATCCGGGTATTGAGCGATCAGAAGATCGACGAGCTAGCCCGCTCACACTCCTATGAATCCAACCAGTAACACTTACCGTACAGTCCGGTCTGTTCGTCTGATATGTCGCATATCAAGTCTACGGGTGGTATACGTCAGACCCCAATAACCGATAAGTCGTGCCGATGTGAGGCTCATAACGGGTCGAGAAACTACTGGTAACACTTACCAGCAAATCTCTGATCAGCCCTGGCCAGGGACTTCCCTGTTACGGCCAATCGAGCACAGCGCAACATCAACCCCCAATACCGGGAGAGACGAAACCCTTCCTATCGCTCATTGCCTCCATGTGACTCGGGACTGTACCTAAAGACCACCGTTTTGCACGCCCTCATGGACGTGGTAAGGTGGAGATCAAAGCGCAGTGGGAATCACATAAGACTCTATGACGATCTCGGGTCTACAGACTAACCTGTACAAGTGTCACCTGAGAACTGCCATCTGACGTGAGGTATAATACCATCTGGGAGTTCTCGGCGAGTCCGTCCAGTGTACCCAGTCTCCACTGAGCACCCGTATACCATCTCTGATGTCAAACACCAATGGATATGGGATCATCCATCGCCCATCTCATGGGTCGAGAAGCGTATACGCTAGTCTACACTGGTATATCGATGCCCTGTCTTGATACACCCACGACTAGGGACCTTGAAGGATGTACCTATGGACTACCATGTCCCACTAGTATGATCTTCATCACAGTCCAGGTAGTCAAGTACACATCCTAAGGGCTTTACCAACATGTAACTATAAGACAGATTAAAGAGACTAGTATACATGTTAAGATAAAGAGTAACCAGATAGCATACTATCATATCGAGCAAGAAAGTCATCTCTATATATGTCCAAGCATCCAATATAATATACATCATCTGTACAATACTGGCCTCTAGGGCATACATACAACTAACAACTGTCAATTAATCCCCAAGAGAATATTCTCATTAATAAAAAGCCCTAGAGAAAAGGAGAAAATCTCCTTTTTAAGAGCAAAGCTCTGTCACAGAGTGACACCTGTCAAATTCTGGTCTCAAGGGAATAAAATTCCTTAAAAGAGCCTAGCTCTGTGATAATGATGAGAAAATCTATTAAAAGTTTTTTTTTAACTCCTAAAGTTTAAAATTTTTGGGATCTTAAAGATCCATGAAAACTCTTAGAAGTTCTTCATTTTCAGATCAAAAAGATCTACATTTGATCCAAGAGCAAAGCTCTGTTCATGGGTTAAAACCCATGAAACAAGATCTCTGTAGATATATGAACTCTTGAGAGCGAGGCTCTGTTGGTGAAACCCCAAAGGGGTTTTCTTTAGATCAAAGATCTATAAGAGCAAGGCTCTGTTGATTAAAGTTAATTTAATTTAATTTAATTTAAAGTTAAATTTTACCTAAGATGATCTAAAATCTGAACTCTGGAGTTCTTCAAAAGAAACGAGAATAAGGCTCTAAAGTTCTCAAAAGCAAGAGCAAGGCTATGAAAATCAAGATTCTTGAAAATGGTAAAACATTTACTAAGGACCAAGGATCCTATTTATAGGCGCCTGCGCCCCTTCAACTCACCAGTTGATCCAATGGCTAGGATCTTGCCACCGCTGCACTCACGTGTGCGCCACGTGAGCGCATACGTAGGGGGGCACTTGTTTCCCCTAATCAGAGCAAAGCTCTGTTCGAATTTCAAAAATTCAAAAATTGAAGCAACACTTCAAATTCCGTGCACTGCGCGCAACGCACCACGTGTCAAAAGATGATACGTTAGCGCAGCGCCCAAGGCAACGCGCCTAATCAGAGCAAGGCTCTATTTAAAACAAAAATTAAAGGAAGCAACGCTTCAGTTGCACTAGCGCTGCGCTGCGCGACACGTGTCAGCGCAGTTGCGCTGCGCGACACGTGTCAGCGCAGTTCCGCAAACGCAGCTGCGCTGCGCTGTGCGACACGTGTCTGCGCTGTGCGCAAGCGCAGCTGCGATGCGCTGCGCGACACGTGTCAAGCGCTAGTGCGTTTGCGCCAAACAGAATTAAAATTCTAGTAAAATCTTTCTGTTCTTGTTAAAACAAGAAGATTGTTTTCTGTAAAACAGAAGCCCTTGGATCAAAGATCCAACGGTGGGGAAAATTCCCCAAATCATTCAGAGAATGATCTCTTTAACAAATTTAACAAATTTATGGGCACTATATAAAGGCCCCTAGACCCTAATTCCAAGAAGGATGAACATCGACATCATCATCAAGATTGTGAGAAGAACTCAAGAAGAGAAAAAAAGGTAAAAACCTTTATAAAAAAAGAAGAATTTCTTCTGAATAGATCATTGATCTAAGAACAAGATCAATGATCTTCAATAAAAAAAAATAATAGCAGTGCCTTGCAATTTTTTATGAACCATTGGTTCTGGAATCTTAAAGATTCTTTTCTTGAATCTAAAATTGGATCAAGTTATTGAAACAGTGCCTTGCACTTGCAAAAACTGCACTGTTGCGCTCCTGGGTTGGCGCAAGCCACCAGAGAGCGCCACGTGTCAGCACCATAACCACTTGCGCTATGCACTTTTAAAAATAGAGCATTGCTCTTTAAAGTTGGCGCAACTCCACCAGAGCGCGCCACGTGTCAGCAGCGCAACAGCGCAGCGCACTGCGCTTGCGTGACACGTGTTACCACCACAAGCGCTTGCGCTCAATAATTGGCGCAAAGCGCCTGACAAACCGCTGTCAGATAATTAATGCACTGCATTATTTACAGAAGGGTCAGGCCCAATTAAAGAAGGCCTAACAGGCCTAATAAAATGCAATGCATTATTTTAAAAAGGGCAGAGCCCAAACCAAAACAGATGCTCTGCATCATTTATAAAGGGACAGAGCCCAAATCAAAAAGGCCTAGCATGCCAGAACAAAATGCAGTGCATTATTAAACAGGGGCAAAGCCCTAACACAGGCCTAATAGGCCAAAGATAAATAAAAACGTTGAACATTTTTCAACTGGACTTAGCCCAATCATGGCCGTAAGTCCTCAAATTAAATTGACTGAGTAAGACTGCTCTCCTAAATCAATTTACATCCGGTTCAAAGGTACATCTCCGAACTTCTCTGACACCTATCGTTGTAATCCTTCAACGACGTCAGAGAGGTGACGGGTCCCGACAACCACAAACAAAACAAACACCCACGATACGAAGTGACCATCTGGAGAAGGAGAAAGTGGTTACCGCGATACGGTAGCGTAATTAACTGCAGGGGCTTGCGCCTGCAGGGAAGAGCGTCCCCACAATCAAAAACCCCTTACCCTGAGGGGGAATCTGATGAATTCTACTACATCGGCCGCATCCGTCTAAACCTCCGATACATGGTGCCATAAATCAACTTGGCATCTTCGGATCGGTGGACGGATAAAACCAAATAGCATCTGCCCCGAATTTCAGGCAAGACGTTTATCGCGTCTCCGCCGCGTCATTCGGAGGGAAACAAGTACGTTAGTGTTTGAGCATGAATGGATAAGTGAAAGTGACACGTTCTTGTACACAATCAATGGACCCTATTGTTCTATTGCATTGTCGACGTCTGTGGGACGTGTATAGGTGTGACTATAAGTGGTATGGGACACTTATGGAAGCACTTGTATGGGTGTCACAGGTAAGGCACCAAATACTGACCATTTATCTTTGGTATCAGTCGGGACGTGCTTGATGGGGACCCTGTCTCCAGTTCTCGCGCAGACTTGTCATGGAATGACCGGTATTTGAGGTTATGGTTGGCGTTTGATGTAGACCACGGGGTGTGGGGTAGTTTGAGTGTGAGTTCAACAGAATCTCGGGAGTCCCATGCCGGCATATATATGGAGATTTACAGGGTTATCACTAATTATTATCGTGCGTTTTATATTTTGGGCCCGTGGTCCCTTGCCCTTGGGTAGGGGATACTCACGAGTGGTTGACTCTCACACTTGGACTGACGATAGGTTTAGTGACCTGTACAGTGAGACTTAGAGACTGATAGGGATAGTGACATTGACATGCATTGCTTACTGAATCGACACACCTGACATATTGTTTTACTGCTTTACTGTTCACCTGCTCCATTAGACACCCGCATTGGCTACTTCATGTTCACATCTTTACTATCTTGGTTTACTGTTATATATCCATTATTACTGTACGAGTTACCATTTGTATATATATATACATTGCTATCGTGTCGCTCTGACGACCTGAGTATGCATGCTCTGACGACCTGAGTAAGTGGATCTAGCTTGGACCAGGACCAGACGTACCTCGAAGACATCGCGGACATATTGATCAGCTACTCAGAGTTATACCCTCTTGATCTCCATCCGGTTAGTCCCTTGTATTTGTTGTGATTTAGTTACTGTATTTCTCATTACCTGTGCATTGATTAACGATTACCACGTAAAGCTAGAAGCCGAAGTGTGACTACGGAGAGATATTACCTCGACCGTAGGAGCATGGCTGGCCTTGTCAACCCCTCGTATTCCGTATTTTGGGAAGCGGGGCGTGACAATCATGCTTCCGAACCTTTTTCTATTATCTCAAAAGTGCTTAACATTGTCTAAAATAACTCACTGCCGTGAGCTATGTAGTATAGTTCAGCCTCTTCGCTACACAACATCCGGAATTAGCTTAAATCCAAAGCAATTTACGTTTTTTTCCAAATAGCATATGCCGCTGTAACGCCTTGAAATTTAGGTTAATTTCGCGTTAATTAGCTAATGCGTGTTTTTCATAAAATCTCAAAATTTTAAAATTTCACATAAACTGGAATAAATCAAATTTTTTATAGTGAAAATATGTGATTATTTATATAATAGTGTTTTATTAATTATTAATTAGTTTAGTGTTCACTTGATTAGAACATTTTCTTAATTATATTTTCCTAAGCAATCTTAGTGTAGCATGCACCTTTGTCACTAGGTTAATGTGACATGTTCCCTTTTCTTTTCCCCCTTAATTATCTTTTCCTTCCTTTTAAAAACCCAAAAATTTATAGAATAAGATAAAGAAAAGAATAGGAGAAGCATGGTGCTTTAAATGAGCATGGGAGGCTTCGACTTGGGGGCACTCTCTCTCTCTCACTCTCTCTCCTCTCAACTCCAGTAGTGGCAGCAGCTTCTTTTCTTCTTCTTCTTCTCCTTGCATTCCAAGCCTCAACCCCACACACAAAAATCCATCTTTTCTTCATTAAACTCTTGCAAAACACCTCCTTTGTTGGTTTTGATGGCAAGTCTTTGCCTTTGAAGGCAAGTGCAGTAGGTTTAGACCCCCTTAAGACCAACTTGAGGTATTAAGCTCATCCTGATCACTTTATTGCTAAACTTGTAGTTTAATTAGCTTAAAGTAGTGTTTTAGTGAGTTTTAGTGCTAATGATGTGGTTTAAGTGATGATTAGGTTAAGTTATGGTTGTTAGGGTTTGATTAGTTTAATTAAGTGCTATTAGTGTCGTTTAAACCAAATCTTTGTTTCAGTTCACACTAAAATACCATATTGTACTAAATTAGTGTTAATTAAACGTTTTAGTTAAGATTTTGGATAGTTTTGTGATCTGCTTTTACACCGGGTGCTTCAGGAAAAAGTTGCAAATACTGGGACTTGGTTACTGGACTAGGAACACACACACAAAGCACGACAGCCCACTTTCCATCCCAGGCCGCAGAAATATTCATTCTAGCCGCAATTTGCGGCCAGAGGGTTGAGTTGGGTGTCGGGGTTTGGGCTGGAGGAGTCTGCTACATATCTAAGGTGTTTGGTATATGCAACTTTTCCTATTTCCACTCGTGTCAAAATCTGGAACCAAAAACCTTGTTTTCAACACTTTTAGACTTGCGCGACACGTACGTTTTGAGTTTGGGTCTGTTGGTTTCTGTGTATCGCAGCGTGTCAGTGTGGTTCCAGGCGCTTGCACACACGTTTTGGTGTCACGTTTGCACACGCGTTAGCTTGCGACGCTAGCTTTTCGTATAGTCTTGATATCGCATTTTTGCGGGATTTATCCTTATGCGTGTTGCTTTGTGTAATTCTAGGATCGCAGGCGGGGACATCGGACGCTGTGAAGAAGGGAAAGCAGGTGATCGGATATACCTAGCTCGAGCTCACCGGTGGGTAGATTTAACATCCACGGGGAAATCGCCCATATGGCGTTATGCGTCAGGGCTTGATAGGATGTGGTAGCTGTATGTTATATTCATAGATATATATATTGGTTGTACATAGGTACCATTGTTGCATACCCCTCTTTTGTTGTATGTAGACATAGTACTTGTGAGATGCCGCACTGTTACTAACGGTTCATACTGCACGAGCACAGATTTGCATGCCACACACACACCGTTAGTAATTTCCATGACACTCGCACTATAGAATTGCTATGAACCAATCCATCGTTTAGTTTACTTCATCATTGATGATTAAATATGGTTCTGTTCCTTTGTGTGCATACGTTGTGTATCTCCATACTTGCATTTCATACTTGCTTATGCATACATACTTGCGTACACCCATACTTGTTATGGCTACATTTGCATCCTTGGATGACATGGATTTGATTTAGAGTTTCGGGAACTGCATGTCGTATTTCAAAACTGTAATTGTTTAAAAGAGCGGTTTTCCCTTAATACGCACATATTACGGCTTATTATTGCATACGTCGCATTGCAAGGATTTACGCATTGAACTTTGGGCTTTCATGTGATTTCTGGATTTGAGAACCGTGGTATTATTTAAGAAAGCATGCACTGTTTTGAAAATCCGGTTTCTCTTGATATGATATTTCAGTACGTCCACCATGCGTTTTCTCGATTCTGAGACGTGTGCTTGAAACCCGATTCGAGGAATTGGATGATCCGTTTGCGGGTTCATGGTGGACCCGGTATGTTCCCTCGGAGCGAGAATGTTTTCGTGGAGTAGACAATGAGCCTAGCAGGGTGGAAAGTACCTACCGGTGATTGGTTGGACCTGGCGATTATCCGGAGGATGCCAACCGGAGTCGAGAGATGGATATGGGTCGACCCGTACTACCGGAGCCCGAGGGCCGATCCCGAAGACGGAGCCCTATATATATATATATATATATATATATATATATATATATATATATATAGATTTACGTGTCGATGTTGGACATGAGTATTTCTGAGGTTTTCGAGTGCCGATATTGGGCACTCCGGTTCCATGAGATTTACAGGATTTGAAAGCCGGGTAGAGTGACGGCGCCTGAGTTATGGGGATTTTGGGGTGTTTTTGGTAGACACCGGGGTTTTCCACGATGATGATTCGTGTAGATGATATTTTATCTCATACTCAGCATCCATTGTTATGCACTGCATCATGTAGTTGTAGTGCCTGATAGAGTAGCTCGCATCACGTTGATGTTATTAGATTGCACATGTTAGAGTATCGCAGTACGTGCATACTTGCGATTACCTTTATATGTTATTTTCTATTCACGAATTGACAACTCACCCCCGTTGTGCCACAGTGTTTTGCAGGTTGACCCTCGGGTAGCCACGGCAGGGCTACCTCATTGTACCTTTTTTGCGGCGGATACCGTTACAGTGGGCAGGTGTGCCGTGTTGCTTATAGGTGGGCTTGAGGTATCCGTTTATTTTTCTTTTGTACACTCTATTGTATCTAGTACTCTCCATCTACCATTTCATGTATTGACTTAGAGACCAGTTGTGAGGACAATATTGTATATTATTTTGTACTCTGGATGTCGAGCTCGTGTGAACCAACTTTATCTATGCAGTTTTTATCTTTTATGCCGTTTTTCACTTATGTTGTTATTTTTTCACTACGGTATCGTATATTATCCTTGTGGTGATTGTTTCCGCCGTTGGGCGTGATTGCTCCTGTTTGGGGATGCTTTATCTATATTATATGTTTTTTTACTTGTATCATGTCTTGTGCCCGTTTCGGGGATAGTTTTTACAAAGGAGGTGCTACCGAAATTTTTAAGAAAATAACTTAAATTTTAAAGAATTTTACTCGAATTTTATAAATGTTTTCATTGTTTCCCCCAATCAGTGCAAAGCTCTGTTTGAATTTCAAAATTCAAAATTCGAAGCGACGTTTCAGATTCTTTGCGCTGCGCGGAACGCGCCACGTGTCTAAAGCTGATACATCAGCGTAGCGCCCAAGGCAGCGCGCCCAATCAGAGCAAAGCTCTATTTAAAATGAAATTAAAGGAAGAACGCTTCAGTTGCGCAAGCGCTGCGCTGCGCGACACGTATCAGCGCAGATGCGCTGTGCGCTGCGTGACACGTGTCAGCGCAGACACGTGTCAGCGCAGATGCGCTAGCGCGGTTGCGTTGCGCGACACGTGTCAGCGCAGATGCGCTCGCGAGGTTGCGTTGCGCCATGCGCTGCTTGACACGTGTCATGCACTGGGGCGTTTGCGCCAAACATAATTAAATTCTAGCATGATTTTTCTGTTCTTGTTAAAACAAGAAGATTGCCTTCTGTAAAACAGAAGCCCTTGGATCAAAGATCCAATGGTGGGGAAAATTCCCCAAATCACTCAGAGAAAGATCTCTTTAACGAATTTATGGGCACTATATAAAGGCCCCTAGACCTCAATTCAAAAAGATGAACATCATCATTGAGAACTCTAAAGAATTGGAGAGAATTTCTCAAGAACAAAAAAGGTAAAAACATTTAGAAAAAAAAGAGAAAATTCTCTTATGAACAGATCATTGATCTGAGAACAAGATCAATGATCTCCAATGAAGAGAAAAATAAATAATAATAAGTGCTTTGCACTTTTCTATGAACCATTGGTTCCCTGAGATAAGAAAAACAAGAGAAACTTGTTTTCTTTGATCTAAATTAGATCAAGAAAACAAACAGTGCTTTGCATTTTTTTATGAACCATTGGTTCTGGAATCTAAAAGATTCTCAAGTTAATAATGCCTTGCACTTGCAAAACTGCACTGTTGCGCTCTTGGGTTGGCGCAAGCCACCAGAGAGCGCCACGTGTCAGCATCTGAACCATTTGCGCTATGCGCTTTTGAAATAGAGCCTTGCTCTCTGAAACTGGCGCACCTCACCACAGCACGCCACGTGTCAGCAGCGCAAGCGCAGCGCACTGGCGCAGCGCACTGTGCTTGCATGACATGTGTTATCACCACAAGCGCTTGCGCTTTTTGATTGGCGCAAAGCGCCTGACAAATGCAATGCATTTCTTTAGCTAAAGGGCCAGGCCCAAATCAAAAAGACCTAGTAGGCCAAAATAAATTGCAAAGCAATAAATGGGCAGAGCCCAGGTAAAATTGATGCTCTGCATCATTTAGAAATGGGCAGAGCCCAAGTAAAATTGTTGCTCTGCATCATTTATAAATGGGCAGAGCCCAAACAAAAATAAAAAGTAATGCAATGCATTATTTAAACATGGGCAAAGCCCTAGCACACGTCTAATAGACCAAAAACAAATAAAAGCGTTGAATATTTTTCAACTGGACTTTGCCCAATCATGGCCGTAAGTCCTCAAATTAAATTGACTGAGCACAGCTGCTCTCTTAAATCAATTTACGACCGGTTCGAGGGTACATCTCCGGACTCCTTTGACTACTATCGTTGTAATCCTTCAACGACGTCAGAGAGGTGACGGGTCCTGACAACCACACATCAGCACGGACTGTGGGGTCCTTAAAGTCATGGACTTAAGCGTCCTTAAACTAAAATACGGATTGTGGGATCCTTAAACCCGCGGACTTATGCGTCCTTAAACTAAAACACGGATTGTGGGATCCTTAAACCCGCGGACTTATGCGTCCTTAAATTAAAGCACGGACTGTGGGGTCCTTAAACCCACGTACTTAAGCGTCCTTAAACTACCTATGGACCACCATGTCCCTAAACTGGAATATGGACCGCAATGTCCTTAAACTACCTATGGACCACTACGTCCCTAAACTGGAACAATAGAGCCCCCAAACGCTCTTTTGTCGGATCCAAACTATGCCGTTAAGTTGATCTTAGTCTCAAATCAGACTAACGTATCCTTAACAAACGTTTAAGTCGATCTTAGCCTAAATATGGCTAACGTATCCTTAAACTAAAACACCAAACCCAAATCTAAGTAAATACGGATTTGGACTAATCCACGTCCTACGGGCGACGGCATAACTTAGTCTCCGTATACAATCCGCGGGCATCCACAAACAAAACAAACACACACGACACGAAGTGAAATTCTGAAGAAGGAGAAAGTGGCTACCGCGATGCGGTAGCGTAATTAACTGCAGGGGCTTGCGCCTGCAGGGAAAAGCGTCCCTACAATCAAAAACCCCTCAAGCGAGGGGGAATCTAACGAAGTCTGCTACATCGGCCGCATCCGTCTAAACCTCCGATGCACGGTGCCATAAATCAACTTGGTATCTTCGGAGAGGTGGACGGATAAAACCATATAGCATCTGCCCCGAATCTCAGGCAAGACGCCCTAACGTCGCGGCCGCCGTTCGGAGGGGAACAGATTCTGGCACGCCCGGTGGGACCTTTTCCTCTTTCCACTCCACACTTCGTGTTTCGTATTCACGAACGAATCGTGGTTTGTTAATAGTTGCTTTTGAATTTTAAGTTACTAAGATTTGGTCTTTTGCCTGGCGCAGAAATCAAGCATCGATGGCCTCTACCCGTTCGAAGTTCTCTAACTGCAGCTGCAATTCGCGTCCTGCCTCAACTGGGGGCGTAACTTACGGGCTCCAAGCGGCCTCTTTGTTCACAATGCCCGTGGAGCAGATTACTCAAGCCACCACAGGGCTTTTTTTCGGAACCATGTTTCCGCCAGCAAGCTTCAGCACCCCTGTGCCCATACCTGAAGCTCCTACGAAGTTAGTCTTCGATCGACTTACAGCTACTGCGGCCCCCCTCAACGGGTCGCCCAACACCAGCGCCTCGGTCTTCTCCAGACCGGGCCAAAACTCCCGCGGGCCCACAATGAAGCTTACAGCCCCAGAAAGGGTTATTCCAAAAAGAGTAGCCAAATCTGCTTCTGAAGTCGTCAAGGCGGCTCCTCCTGCTAAGAGATCGGTCTTTACGAGACCGACCGTTCCAACTCCCACTCTTGCTCCTGCTGCTCAAAAGACATCAGTCTTCAATAGGCTGACGCCGGCAACAGCCCCACACCTGAACAGGGGGCAAGAAGAAGCTGTTTCTGTTTCTGAACCAATACCGACGACTCGTCGCGCCCGACGACGCCACTGGTGCCGGATAAGGAAGACCGGGGGCAACTCCCCGTCTGGGATGACTCCGCCAGCTCCAACGGTGGAAGTTAACACTGCTGTCCCAACTGGGAACAGCTTCGAGCTACTGAACAGAGTACGCAGAAACTCGCCAACTGCGGTGCTCAAAAGATCTCCTCCACCAGTAGAGACCACCGTGGAAGCAGAAAAACCGGAGCAGCCTCCTCAATCGCTGTCCTCCAGAATTTACAAGACATGGCGACGAGTCCGAGAATCTGTGATTGATCCTAATTGCTCTCGCCAACACAAAAAGTCGAAAGGTCGGCAAGAAGAAAATCCCCCGGTCAAGCAACGAAAGGCGACGACCGCTTGTGTGCCCAAAACAACAGCCCCCTCAACTTCTACGGCCCATAAAAGAAGAAGGCCAGAAAAAGTCCCTACACCTATGGCGAATATCAAAGGTGGTGAACCCAAACGCCCTAAGTCTGGGGGCATGGTAGTTTATACCGTCTATATGGCGTCTGGTAAGGAGGACGGACGCATATCAACAGGTCATAGACCGCTCACGCGATCGGTGACCAAAGTGCAGGAGCAGCAGCAGAAGCTCCAAGAGATGATGAACGCTATGGCCGCACTTACTGGGCCAAAAGAAAGCCCTGAAATGTCTTCGGATGAACGTCAGGAGCAAGAAACTGACGCCGAATTCCTTCGTCGAATATTGGAGAAGAAGGATAAAGAGGCTGCTGAACAAGCAGCCAATATAAAGCGTATGGGCCTCCTGTTCCAAGACATGGTGGGGATGATGATCCAACAAGATCCTCCGGCCGAAGATTCCCTGATCATCCTTGAAGACGATAGGGGAGAGACGTCGAATCCTCCGCCAGCTCTGTCAACGGCTAAGGAGGATACAATCTCCAAAGCTGACTTGGACGAGTACATAGCCCAGCAAATACGGGTTCATCATGCGACTGAAGCAGCCGACCAGGTCGTAAAAACATGACGGCCGTATCCAAGTTGGTACGACCAGATCAAGTATCCGCCGGGCTACACAATTCCCAAGTTCCATGTCTACAAAGGGACGGGCAATCCTCACCAGCATGTTGCTCAGTTCAGGGTACTCTGCGGCAACACCGGCGGTGATGACAAGCTGTTGCTTCGCCAGTTTGTTGGAAGCTTATCAGATACAGCGTTCGAGTGGGACTCTGAGCTCCCGAACGAATCTATCAAGACCTTCGCGGAGATGGAGCTGTTGTTTACTCAGCGTTTTGCAAGCGCCAGTGAACGCACCCGGATGACGGCACTGATTAACGCCAGGGTAAAGCCAGGCGAGACATGGGTTCAATATACTATACGGTGGCGGAACTTATGGTCGAAGTGCGAGCAGCGCATTGAAGAAGCTCCCGCGGTGGGTATGTTTGTGGGAACCCTTGATCCACAAGCAACCATCTCGCAATTTATGATGTTTTTCAAGCCGACTACCTTCCAGGCCTTGATTGACAAGCTAGCGCAAATGGATCAGATGGGCCATAGACCCCCTCTTCCAAAGCCGGACTCCCGAAATGATAAGGGGAAGGGAAAAGCGATCGTTGTCGCTAATGCTCAACAACAACCGAGCAACTCAAAGCCGGTTGTTCGTCAAAATAATATGCGTCCGTACGTAGCCCTTGAGGAGAGGCTAGGACGTTCTTACTCATTTCCCCGAGATAAAACGAGAAGATTATTCGAGCTGGCGTTGCGCAACCGACTCAAAAATCTGCCGGATCCAAAATGTCTGTTGCAACCAAATGATGTCAATGAGCCTAACTACTGTCCTTATCATCGAGTACTGGGTCATCCGATCGAAGATTGCTACGTCTTCAAAAATTAGCTTGAAGACCAGTACCAACAGGGCAAGTTCGCGTTATCTGACAAATGGAAGGTGAATCTCCCGCGGCCCCACACCTCTAAGAGGATGAATACGCCGGGGGCAACATGCTCTGTCGTTGAAGAAGCTCCTTGGGAGGTTGTATTATCAGCCAAGACAAAAAGGATGCTAAACGATCTTCAAACATGCCCAGCGATTAGGTGGAAGAACCCGTTGGAACCTCAAATCGTTGAAGGAATGTTGAAGCCGCGTCCAACTCAAATGATCGATGTAGGTGGCCCAAGCATTCACAACCAGCCATCGAAATCTTCAAAGAAGAAGAAAAAGAAATCAAAGAAGCCCGTGAAGCCTGGCGATAAGCGCACGGACTTGCAAAAACAAATTGACGCGCTGGAGGAATACAACCAGAAGGCACGGACTCCCATTACATTCCAAGAGTTCCTCAATCACGTCTTTCAAGAGGAAGATAAGGGAGAAAGTTCATCTGATGAATCTGAAGAATGCGTGGCAAGCTGTCATGTGATTTCCCATTCGCTCATGGACGATGAGAAGACTCCTTGTACTGAAACGCTGGGGGCAGATCCTGAACCAAAAATTCGGGGGCCATCAGATGAAGTAATTGACGCATTCCTCAATGAAGCTCTCTTAAAAAGTAAAGCTGATCGGGAACGCGAGACGGCTATATTTGAAAGGGCCAAGCGCTGGCGACTTGACGAAAGAGCTGAGACACTTCCACTGGAGCAAAATACATCCACTACGGACAAAAGCAAATTTAAGGTGAGGAAAAGGTTTGCTAAGGCCATATCAATGGGCATGAAGCTACCATCCTCCGAAGAAAACATTACTGGTGAAGTGGAAATGCACTCCTCCTATTGCTTATATCATCGGAAGATTTCGCACCCCACCGAAGAGTGCAAAGCTTTCGATAGATAGTGGCAAGGATATGTTGCTCATCGACAACATTTTAAGCGGGAAAATCGTAAAACTCGTCGGGGGCAAGAAAATACGACCGAAGGGCTTAAAAGAACTATCGGCGATTGTCGCATGATTGACGCCAGGGGATCACAAGAGCCTACATTCAGGAGCGATTCTGATGAGGAGCTGGAGCTTGCCCCTCTCTTTAAAAAGTCCACCTCGGGAAAAGAAGAAGAGCCGAAGGTCTGCGAAAATATCCGGCTACGTAATCGCACGCTCCCCGAAAAGAATCTCGGGCCCTAAAATAAAAAGGATAAAGGGAAAGAAAAGGTCTCTGATGATATCGTCTTAGATGACCAAGTTGTGGAGGAGCTAAGTGCCAAAGACCCGCCGAAGAGAAATAAGGTGGATTACAACGTCTTAGCGCATCTGAGGAAACTACCCTCGCAGCTCAGCATTCTTGACGCCCTTTTGCTATCAAAGGAGGCGAGAGATTCATTAATCAAGGCACTACAGGATCCAGAACAATTCCAAGCTTTCCTGGCTGAAGAAAAGATGAAAGATGAATTGGAGGAAGTGCACACGGCCGATGTCGCTTTTGGTGATGAAGACCTTCTCCTTGGGACATGCGAACACAATCTCCCCCTTTATGTCTCAGGATACTGTCACGATATAAAGATAGGCAAAATCCTGATCGACAATGGATCCTCCGTTAACCTCCTCAATGTGCGGGTGTTAAAAGAAATCTGCATGAGCGTCCAGCACCTTGCTCGGGATAAGATTACCATCTCCGGGTTCGACTCCCAATCATCAAGAACTCTTGGGTCTGTGATACTGACGCTACGCTTTGGGCTACTCGTCACGGACATTAAGTTCCACGTCATAGACGCCAAGACATGCTACAACGCTCTGCTCGGTCGACCGTGGTTACACGAGTACAATATCATCCCTTCTACACAACATCAGTGTATGAAGTATGCTAAGGATGGTCTCGAGTATACCGTGGCGGGAGAACTGAATCTGTTTTCCGTGAACGAGGTTCGCAAATATGAAGATGCAAAATACTTCTTACCGAATTTCGAAGACACGGAGAGGTGTCACAAGCCGGAGAACAAAGCTAACGCCACCATCCCTGTTTTCGGGAGTGATACCGAGGGGGAAGAGGAAATAGTTTATTCGGGTCCGCCCCAATACAACAAGCCAGGACCATCTGCTCCTACGTTGATCTTTGGTAGCGACTCGGAAGATGAGGTCCATGCCGTATTACCTGCTCGACCTTCAATACAAACATCCGCTGACGAAGACAAAAGTCTACAAGTGGCCATGGTGCCGCTTAAACATCGTAAAGAACTGGACGCACTTGATATCTACAATGTCGAAGAGTTGCGGACGTGCTATATCCCTCCCAGGCGAGAAGGCGAAAAAGCAATTCTATTCTACCGCTCTGAAGAAACCAGAGTGGAGAAAGAAATCTGGCACGGCGCGGATCCTGCGCTTGACAGTCTTCAGCCCATTCGTCTCCCCAGATATTATACAGAAGGCTTGAAGAAGCTACTGAAGGGCCAGGGGACATCCTTCAAGCAGACCGTTCGAAAAGCCAAGTTCTATGACAAAGTCTGGAACGTTCCCGGGACTCAACGCAAACTGCCTAATGGGAGAATGGAGACAAAAGGGATTGGATACATCCGGTCAAAGAAACGAGAGCTACTAAACAGCTGCTATGTCATGTATGACTTCGATGAAGAAGCGGATGCTCAATGGGAGGACGCTAATCCTGAGCCAGTGAAAGTTCCAGATGCAAAAGTGCCTAGTTCGTCGTTCGAAGAACAAATGGACAAGCTTATAAAGGAAGCGGGTCAAAAAGTCCGAGACGATTATAACCACGAAATGGCCATCTACGAGAAAGCCAAAACGCAACGCCTTCTCCAACAGGCTGTGAAAGATGAAAATGCCGCTCCTTGTCAACCTGTTATAAAGAAGGCTCGACGCAGAGGCAGAAACAAGTCGAAACGCGAAAAAGGTGCTCAACAGCAACGAAGAGGGACTAAGAGATCACGCAAGCGGGAATCGAACGGTTACGATCTATCCTTCATAAGAAAAATGGGTTGAGTATACTCTTTTCCTCGGGACAAGACCAAGAAAATACTTGACCTCACTTTAAAACATCAGATGCTTACACTTCCGGAGTCTAAACACCCCGAACAAGCAGGCGAAGTCTCTCACCCGGACTATTGCCCTTATCACCGAGTGATAGGGCACCCTCTCGAGGACTGCTTCACCTTCAAGAATTGGGTTGAAGATCAGTATCAGCTTGGCAAGTTCACTCTGTCCGACAATTGGAGGGTAGTGCCGCCACAGAAGCACGAACCCAAGGTCACGGAAGAAGAACCAGTTCCACATTGGGATTGGAAGCGAATTCGTACTTTTCACGTGGTAACGATATCAAAGGAAGAGCCCGAGAACATGGATGACCTTCCCTGGTGCCTTGAAAACAGCAACGACGAGGTGATCTCAGAATTCCCACCAGCGCCAAAAGAGCTGGAAGATGGAATCCATATCACAGCAGATAACCTCAAGAAAATTGAATTGGGAACGGCGAACGACCCGCGACCGACATTCATTAGTGAGCTGCTGTCTGAAGAGAAGGTGGCTTCATTAAAAGACCTGCTTATACAGCATAAAGATTGCTTCGTATGGAGCTATTCCGAAATGCCGGGACTAGATCCAGAAATTGCTGTGCATAAATTGGCAATATCCCCGGACATCAGGCCGGTCAAACAGGCGCCAAGAAGAATGCGGCTCGAGCTTGAAATGAGTATCAATGCTGAAGTCAAAAAGCTGATCGACTCCGGCTTTATTCAGGAGGTTCAATATCCGGAATGGATCGCCAACATCGTCCCGATGATGAAGAAAAATGGGACAGTGCGCATATGCGTAGATTTCCGGGATCTCAATAAAGCCTGCCCGAAGGACGATTTCCCAGTGCCAGTCACCGAACAGATGATAGACAATACGTCCACTCATGAGGTTTTCTCCTTCATGGACGGCTCGTCAGGGTATAATCAGATAAAGATGCATCCCGAAGACCAGAAGCACACCGTCTTCAGGACCCCTTTGGGAATATTTTGCTACAAGGTGATGCCCTTTGGTCTAAAGAACGCCGGTGCCACCTATCAGAGGGCCATGACGAAGATCTTCGATGACCTCATACATGAAATCGTTGAGTGCTATATCGACGATCTCGTGGTTAAAAGTAAATCATATGAGGAACATCTCGAGCATCTGAAGACCGTATTTCAACGCCTTCGAAAATACAACTTGAAGATGAACCCTCTCAAGTGTGCATTCGGAGTTTCTTCGGGCAAATTCCTGGGATTCATCGTCCGACATCGAGGTATCGAAATAGATCCATCAAAGATCAAGGCGATCATGGAAATGCCTCCGCCAAGGACTCTCAAACAGCTGCGGTCTCTCCAAGGGAAGCTTGCGTATATACGGCGATTTATAGCCAACCTGTCAAGCAAGTGCCGTCCTTATAGCCACCTGATGAAGAAAGGAACCCCGCTCGTCTGGGACCAAAAATGCCAAAGCGCGCTAGACGAGATCAAGCAATACTTGCAGAACCCGCCAGTGCTGGCTGCTCCAGTCAAGGGAAAGCCCCTCATTCTTTATTGAACCGCTCTCGAAGGCTCCTTAGGCGCATTATGGGCGCAAGAGAACGACGAAGGGAAAGAAAGAGCACTCTACTACTTAAGTCGAGTTCTACTGGGGGCAGAAAGCAACTACTCCCCCATTGAAAAACACTGTCTAGCGTTAATCTTTGCGATAACAAAGCTCAGACACTATGCGTTGGCGCATGAGGTCCGTCTCATTTCGAAGGTGGACCCCCTTAAATATTTGATGACGAAGGCCATATTGACGGGACGACTCGCTAAATGGGCCTTGCTCTTGATGGAGTTCTCGATAACGTATCAACCTCTCAAGGCAGTGAAAGGCCAGGCCATCGCCGACTTTCTCGCTGAGCATCCGATACCCGCCGATTCTCCTCTGAATTGCGATCTTCCAGACGAACATGCGTTTGATGCGATCGACGGTGGTGATACCCGATGGGAGCTTTATTTCGATGGAGCATCTTCCATGAAGAAGCGCAAACAAAATACCCCTATAATCAAATCGGGGGTAGGACTCATCTTTGTAACTCCACAAGGAGGGATAATGCGCTTTGTTTTCTCCCTAACAGAGCCGAGGACAAACAATGAAGCCGAATACGAAGCTTTGATAGCAGGCCTCGAGATCGCCATCGACATGGGAATTGAAAACCTCCTCATATATGGAGATTCTCAATTGGTCGTTATTCAAGTAAACGGCGACTACCAAACGTGCAAACCAGAGTTAGTGAAATACGGCGAAAAGGTGCAGCAACTGTTGACCCAAATCCCTTCCTATACTTTGGAAAACATACCATGCGCGGAAAACAGCAAAGCGGATGCATTAGCCAAGCTCGCTAAAGAACCGGCTGACGAGAACCTCGATGACGTCAGAATCGTAGTACAAAGCCGTCAGGTACTTGCCCCAGCGAAAATATCTCCGGAATCACCCGAAGAAAAGGGAGCGGCTGAGCAGACGACCCTGCAAATAAAAGATCGGGAAAATACCGAGGATTGGAGAGAAGTCTTTATAGACTACTTCAAATACCGTCGAACGCCCGAAGATGCGTCCTCAAGACATCAGCTTATGAAACGAGCTCTGTCTTTCGCCTTCGTTAATGATACTCTGTACAAGAGGTCATTTGATTCTCTGTGGTTGAGATGTCTGGGACCTGACGAAGTGAAAAGAGTCGTTCAGGAAGTTCATGAAGGAATCTGCGGTTCTCACCAAGCAGGCCCAAAGATGAAGTTGAAGATCAAACGGATGGGCTACTACTGGCCCACGATGATTCAAGACTGCCTTGAGTATGCGAAGCAGTGCCACTCATGTCAAATTCATGGGGATTTCATCCACCAGTATCCAAATCCACTCCATTCAACGGTGGCTAGCTGGCCATTCGAAATATGGGGGACTGACATAGTCGGCCCCAACGAACCAGCATCGTCCAGGGGACGTCGATTCATCTTGGCGACGACTGATTATTTCTCCAAATGGGCAGAAGCAGTACCATTAAGAGAAGTGAAGACGGAAAATATCCTCCACTTTTTCAAGACGCATGTCATTTATCGGTTTGGAACTCCGAGACGGATTATCTCCGATAACGGGCCAGCTTATAGAAGTCACAAGATCAGTCGCTTCGCCCAACAACATAATATAGACTGGAGATATTCCTCGGTTTATAATCCGCTAGCTAACGGTCTAGCTGAAGCCTTCAACAAGACCTTGACAAAGATCGTGAAGAAAACGGTGTCCCGAAATAAAAAAGATTGGCATGAGAGGCTGCAAGAGGCTCTTTGGGCGTATCGAACTACGTTCAAGACGGCCACGAACACAACGCCATACGCGTTGGTATTCGGTACAGAAGCAGTACTCCCCCTCGAGATAGAGTTACCCTCTCTACGAGTGGCAGTCCACTACGAGCTAACGGACGAAGAAAATGCTCACCTTCGGCTTGAGGAACTTGATGCCCTTGATGAAACCCGGCTCATAGCGCAACAAAATCTGGAGGCCTATAAAGCAAAGATGACGCGCTCATATGAAAGATTGACCCGGCCGAGGACATTCCGCCAAGGCGAACTCGTGCTAGTGGTTAAGAGGCCTATGATCCCCAATCGCGCCAAGCGGGGAAAATTCGAGCCGAACTATGAAGGCCCGTACATCATAGACAAGGTCTACCAAGGTGGAGCCTATCTACTCATGGATATGCACGGTGAAAGGCCTTTCAGGCCAATAAACGGCCGCTTCCTAAAGAAATACTACGCTTAATGAGCAAAAGCCTAGGTCAATGATAGATGACGACGACTATGTCCGCTCGCTATCTTCCTAAGCTCTAACTCTGTAAGCATTAGCCAACCTTCTCCATGACGGACCGAAACATCCTTAAACTAATGACGGACCGAAACGTCCTTAAACTACTACCGCAACATCTTTAGGCTGACGAGATGGATAAAAAAATATATAAAAATAAAAATATATATATATATATATATAAAACGGTATGTCCATAAGTAAAAAGGGCACGGATAAAAACCCGAAAGGGCTCTGTGAGTAAAAACAGCAGGGCTACCGGCGAGTGTTCGTGAAAACCCGAAAGGGCGCGACCTCGTAAAATATATATATATATATATATATATATATATATATATATATATATATATAAAAGGTATGTCCGTAAGCAAAAGGGGCACGGATGAAAACCCGAAAGGGCTCCGTGAGTAAAAACAGCAGGACTGCCGGCGAGTGTTTGTGAAAACCCGAAAGGGCGCAACCTCGTTAAAGGACACTTACAGGGTCCTCTCGACCTTGTAAGGAGAAACCACCCGTGTGAGATCCTTACAACTCACAAACGAGCAACACACTTAGGAATCCTCATGATTCCTAAGGAGAAAATACACTTGCGAGATCCTCACGACTCGTAAGGAGAACTCTCTTATCGGGCCTTCACGGCTCATAAGATTTGAAAGTCTTAAGTTACAGAGACCTAAACCTGTGCTTAAGCAACCCCCACAACCTTCGATACTGCCCTACAAGTGGCTCAGCACTGACCCTTGTATACAATCCACGGACGCGAATAAACATTTCCCTAACCAAATTTCATCCGTGATTGGGGATATGTGCGCATGATGAACAACCTTTATAAGTCCTCTCGACTTACAAGGAGAAAACCCTCTTGTAGGATCCTTACGACTTACAGAGGAACATACACTTAGGAATCCTCTCGATTCCTAAGGAGAAGATACACCTACAAGATCCTCACGACTTGTAGGGAGAAATAACTTTGTGAGACCCTTACGGCTCATGAAGTCAAAAGCCTTAGTCGACAGGACCTTAACCCTGTTCGCTAAGCCACCCTTGTTCAGCATCGACGGAGGCAAATGATGATTCGCTCCTGGCAATATCCCAGTTGTAGCGGTGCTGATGCCGAAATCGGTGTCTAATTTCAGGTTTACGGTGAGAAACCGGTAGGCCGCACATGCATACGAAATAGCCGAAATAATAGGGCAACTTGCGATAAAAAGCAGCAAGTAAAAACGTATGCATACAAAATAGCCGAAATGATTGGGCAACTTGCAATAAAAAGCAGCGAGTAAAAATAAAATAAACAGCCGAAATGATTAGGCACCGCGAAAAATAGCCGAAATGATTGGGCAATTGTGACCTTCGCGATATAAAAGCTGAAATGATAGAGCATCGCGGAAATAAAACCAAAAAAATGATGATAAAACTTTGGCCCTATAGTTGAGATCACATCGATCCCTATTTACAATCCAAGGGCGCAAACAAAGAGGGAACCATACTTTCCCAACAGGCTCCGCCAGAAAACGAAGCTAAATCTCGACGGTTCATCCCAACCCCGAAGAAACCAGTGTCTTCGGCAAATCCTTCGACTCGAGGAAACAAGTGTCCTTGACGAAGAAAATCCTGATTCGCGTCGACTCGCAGAGAAACGAGTGTCTCCACGGGAAATTATCGATTCATTTCAACACCAGGGAAGCAAATATCCTTGGCAAATACCTCAATTCAGGGAAACAAGCGTCCTTGATGAGAGCCTCCTGATTCGCGTCGGCTCGCAGAGAAACCAGTGTCTCCGCGGGAAATCCCCGATCCGTCTCAACCCCGAAGAAACCAGTGTCTTCGGCAAATCCTTCGACTCGAGGAAACAAGTGTCCTTGACGAACAAAATTCTGATTCGCGTCGACTCGCAGAGAAACTAGTGTCTCCGCGGAAAATTCTCGATTCGTTTCAACACCAGGGAAACAAATATCCTTGGCAAATACCTCAATTCAGGAAAACAAGCGTCCTTGATGAGAGCCTCCTGATTCGCGTCGGCTCGCAGAGAAACCAGTGTCTCCGCGGGAAATTCCTGATCCGTCTCAACCCCGAAGAAACCAGCGTCTTCGGCAAATCCTTCGACTCGAGGAAACAAGTGTCCTTGACGAAGAAAATCCTGATTCGCGTCGATTCGCAGAGAAACTAGTGTCTCCGCGGGAAATTCTCAATTCGTTTCAACACCAGGGAAACAAATATCCTTGGCAAATACCTCAACTCAGGGAAACAAGCGTCCTTGATGAGAGCCTCCTGATTCGCGTCGGCTCGCAGAGAAACCAGTGTCTCCGCGGGAAATTCCTGATTCGTCTCAACTTGCAAGATGAAGCCTCAGGCAGCAGGGATAAAAAAAACTTGTTTTCTGAGCAATGAGATCCTGCAAGTCGATCTAAAACGGTCTCTTGCATACTATTCACGGGTCTCACTCTCCAAAGTCGAATTTCGACAAGGAGGGAAACAACCGCTTACGGGTCCTCTCGACTCGTAAGAGGGAAAATTTCTTTTATAAGATCCTTACGACTTATAAGAGAAAACGCGCTTAGGAATCCTCACGATTCCTAAGGAGAAAATACACCTGCGAGATCCTCTCGATCCGTAGAGAGAAAAGTCTCTATGCGACCCTCACGGCTCATAAAGTTGAAAAGTCTTAGGCGGCAGATCTGAACCTGCGGCCTAAGCCATCGCTGTCTCTTGGAGAAATCTAGATCCTTACTCTATTATCAGTCAAATGTGTTTATCAAGACAGCATGCTGATAATATGAGAAAGGAAAAAGCAAAGAAATAGTACAAGACATTGCAAAGAAAATTGTGTATCTTTATTGAATGTAATCAAGTACAAGGTGAAGCGTACAAAAGAATAAAGAATAGATACATATTATTTAAAAAGAAAAAAATTTACAAGTATATAGATACAAGGGGAATTACTGGGAAGGAAGCGTCTTGCATAACTCTAGCAATTGTTCGCGCACTTCTTTCCCCACTTTCTCCTGATCGGCCACCACTGCCAGCTCCGCCTCCACTTGGGCCCGTTGCTGCAAGACAGATGCAAGCTGCTCCCTGATGGCCTGATGAGCAGCTCCGCGGCCTGGGGCGTCATGCTCGGCGACATCAAGCTTTCGCTTCAAGTTTAGCCCATGAGAGATGCGCTCCAGGAGACCCTCAAAGATAGCCTTCACTTGGGCAGCATTCGCCTCAACCTCAGCACGCAGACGAGCCGTCTCGCTCGAGGTATCTTGGCATTCCCTCAGCCTTAAAGCTGCCTCTTGTTTCAAGTGGTGGACGTAAGAAGCGCTTTCCTCGATCCATGCTGCTCTTTCATTGCTCGCGGCTAAAGTCTCGGGGGCGGGACGCATCGACTCCAGCTGATGCAGGCGAGCCTCGATCTCCCTACAATGGTTAACCCAAGATGCGACGATACCCTCGTCATGGAAATTCACGAGTATCACCAGCATCGGGTTAACCGCCGTAGCGAAATCCGCAGCAGACGTAGGGGTCTCGACGTCGAGCTCCTCAATGTAGTCGCTCAACATACGCAAACTGTTCGCAGCGCCTTTCGAAGATGGACGTCTCAGGTAAGGACCTGCCGGCATTGTGATGCGAGGCTCGAAGGGCGCCGAGACCGGAACGACAGATAAAAAAAACAAGATATGATCAGATAACAGTTCAAGAGATAAAAAAAAGAGGGAGTTATCAATGCGATAGTTGTTGTACCAGCTGCGGCAGATGGCAAGGCCGGAAGGGCCGGTGGTGCGGCCGATCTTTCATTCCCTCCTTCAATTCGTAGCACTGCAGTCGGGACGAGAAAAAAGTTAGAAGTAATTCCATCAATGAAAAAGAAAGATATCAATGGGAAACCATACTCACCAGCGCCACTAGAGGAAGAAGCGAGTTCAGATGGGAAGGAGAAGTGTGGGAGCAACACCTGATAGAAATGGTCAAAAAGCACTCCTGAAAGACACAACAGTATGACTTTAGTACACAAATTATACGTCTGAAAGATAAGATTAATAAGTTGCAAACCCATACCTTCCAACATCTTCGATGGTATGAGAGAGGGCTGAGAGGTGACCACCGCCAAGGCAGTAGTTGAAGGCGCTCCCTCGAGCAATGGGGCATCGGCGCTGGCTGCACCTACGTTACGAACAAATGTGAACTTGTCAGAAAGGATTGTAAGATAAAGAGGACGGTAACTTAGGATTTACCTGATGAGCTGCCGGCCGAAACGGAGGCGACTCCCTCCTCCATCGACATGAGGCCACCGCCCGTGGCCTCATCACCCGACTCGATGGAGACCGTTGTCGTGCTCGCGAGGCCGGGGGACGGCGGGGGACCATAGACAGGGAGGGCTATGACCGGAGCATTGCCAGATTCCTGAGAAAGAGCGGTTGGCTCGTCCTCAGGAATCATGTCTACCTCACCCGCTACTCCCTCGGGCTCAGCAGTCGCGGTTGTCTCGTCCACCGTCACCACGAGGTCATCGGCCTCAGGCGCTCCGCCCGCTGCCACCTCGGGTTCGGCAACAACCGCTTGCTCGGGCATAGTGGACATGACCAGTTCGTCAGCCACTATCTCGGGCCCAGCAATCCCAGCTGTTTCATCCGCCACCGGCTCGGGCTCGACCGATGCCTCTTCCCTTAGCCCCTCAGGTTCGACAGTCTCCGCCTCCCCCTCGGTTGGGCTTGGCCCTGCTGGGTAGAACATATAAAAACCGACAGCTTTATAAGTCTTACAACAAAATTCTGAAAGAAGTATTACCTGAGGTAGACTTGTCGTTAGCCTCCTTATTGGCGCGAATCGCCTGTCTATGAGCTGTAGACAAGGCAACCGGGGGCTCTTCTGACGGAGTATCGGCACGAGGAACGGTGCTTGGGTCCGCTCCAATGGCCAAGGCAGCTCTGCGTGCCTTTGCTTCGCGCATCGACCGCTTCCTTTCCTCCCGGGCTGTCGCAATGGACCTCTTCGACGCTTCTTTCATTAAGGCGTCGTCGTCCTCGTTCAGAGATGCCTCCAGAGCCTTTAAGGCATCTCTCATCGGCTCTTCAAGACGGACCTCCCGCGGTAGCCCTGAGGAAGCAGGAACATCGGCAGCTGGCGGAACATCTGCGTCACTTGGCGGGAATGGCATTGAGGTTCCTGCGATAAAAAGGGGAGATGTTAGATTGATCATAACACAAGGAAAATGAAAACTTGATGAATTGAAACTTACTAAGGCCTAAAGATGCTCTAAGGCGTTCCTCCTCTTAGAAGGTCTTGAGGGAAGCGACAATGGCTTCTTCAGTGGTGATGCCTGTTGGAAAAAAAGAAGGAAAAATATTAGTTAAAGGCAATAATAAAGATATAATGCAATAGAAAATGCGACTAGTGATTACCTGATTCCGCAAGCTTAGCCAGCCATGCATCACGCCTCGCCAACCGCTCCGAAGCTTCGAGGGCGGCCTCCAAGTCCGTGTCATCCGGCGGCATGACTAATCCCTCATTAGTCCCATATTCACTCAGGCCCTCGGCATAGGGAGCGTGGGGTTCCTGACCGAACACGACATCAGCGGCGAGCGAGCGACTTCTTTTTCTTCTTTTGCCCACCAACCCTAGGTGCACCCGGAATCGATTTGCACTTTGCAGACACTTTAGGGCGGCGGGTCCCGATGTCTGCACCCACGCCAGACTTCGGCGAGGCTACAACCACTGTCTCCACTGGAGCACAGGGCGCTGGTGGTGCATTCGCGATATCGGGGAGCGGAAATCCGTGTGGAGGACTTTGCGCACGCGAGGGTCTGGCTCTCGCATCTTTTAAAGGGAGAACTACCGGGGTCCTTGGCACCAAAGGAGTGTTGCGGTCGCTACCTGGAGGTGCACCCTTACGGTCGACCAGCAACCGCCTTTCCTCCTTTATGATGGCTCCCGTCGAATAACTGTACCATTCTGTATATACCTTGAGGAGTCGTGGGGCGCAAGCTGGTTCACTGATAAAGAAGTGGGAGCCCGTGTTTAGACGCATGAATTGATGCAGCGCGCTCTCCATCCCTTCTTCGGTCACAGCAGGTTCCGATAAGAAAGCCTCCAGCGGTACCTCTTGATTGTAGCTCAGCTTTTGGGCGAAACGATGCGGGTTATATCTCATGAAAATCGCCGCCCCGTTCTGACCGAAGGGGGACCCACAAAATCTGGACAACAATACGTCAATTAATAAGACAACCCCATTATTGGATGAGATTGTCAGTTGGTCCCCGAGAGAATATTCCCATTAATAAAAAAAATCCCTAGAGATAAGGAGAAAATTTCCTCTTTCAGAGCAAACCTTTGTCACAGAGTGACACTTGTCAAACTCTGGTCTCAGGGGAATAAGATTCCTTAAAAGAGCCTAGCTCTGTGATGATGATGAGAAAATCTATTTAAACTCCTAAAGAAATTAAAAATTTTGAAGACTCTTAGGAGTTCTTCACTTTTAGATCAAAAAGATCTATTTTTGATCCATGAGCAAAGCTCTTCTCATGGGTTAAAACCCATGAACAAGATCTCTGTAGATCTATGGATTCGTGAGAGCAAAACTCTATTGGTGAAACTCCAAAGGGGATTTCTTTAGATCAGAAGATCTATGAGAGCAAAGCTCTGTTGGTTAATTAAAATTAATTTAATCTAAGATTAATTTTACCTAAAATTTTTCTAACTTTGGGAAATGAGAGCAAAGCTCTAGAGTTCTGGAAATAAGAGCAAAGCTCTGAAGTTCTTAAGTGAGAGCAAAGCTCTGAAAAATCAAAATCTTGGAAATGGTAAAGATTTCTAAAGGGCCAGAGGTCCTATTTATAAGGCGCTTGCGCCCCTTCAGCTTACCCGTTGATCCAACGGCAAGATTTTGCCACCGCTGCACTCACGTGCGCGCCACGTGAGCACAACGGTAGGGGGCATTTGTTTCCACCAATCAGAGCAAAGCTCTGTTTGAATTTCAAAATTCAAAATTCGAAGCAACGCTTCAGATTCTTTGCGCCGCGCGCAACGCGCCGCGTGTCTAAAGCTGATATATCAGCGCAGCGTCCAAGACAGCGCGCCCAATCAGAGCAAAACTCTATTTAAAACGAAATTAAAGAAAGCAACGCTTTAGTTGCGCAAGCGCTGCGAGACACGTGTCAGCGCAGATGCGCTGCGCGGTGCGCTGCGCGACACGTGTCAGCGCAGATGCGCTAGCGCGGTTGCGCTGCGCCGTGCGCTGCGCGACACGTGTCAGCGCGGTTGCGCAAACGCAGTTGCGCTGCGCTGTGCGCTGCTTGACACGTGTTATGCACTTGGGCGTTTGCGCCAAACAGAATTAAATTCTAGCAAGATTTTTCTGTTCTTGTTAAAACAAGAAGATTACCTTCTGTAAAACAGAAGCCCTTGGATCAAAGATCCAACGGTGGGGAAAATTCCCCAAATCACTCAGAGAAAGATCTCTTTAACGAATTTATGGGCACTATATAAAAGCCCCTAGACCTCAATTCAAAAAGATAATTTGTTAAATTTGTTAAAGAGATTTTTCTCTGAGTGATTTGGGGAATTTTCCCCACCGTTAGATCTTTGATCCAAAAGCTTCTGTTTTACAGAAGGCAATCTTCTTGTTTTAACAAGAACAAAAGAATCTTACAAGAATTTAATTCTGTTTGACGCAAACGCCCCAGCGCGTGACACGTGTCAAGCAGCGCACAGCACAGCGCAACTGCGCTTGTGCATCTGCGCTGACACGTGTCGCGCAGCGCAACTGTGCTTGCGCATCTGCGCTGACACGTGTCGCGCAGCGCATCTGCGCTGACACGTGTCGTGCAGCGCACGGCGCAGCGCAACTGCGTTTGCGCTGACACGTGTCGCGCAGCGCAGCGCTTGCGCAACTGCACTGACATGTGTCGCAACTGCGTCTGCGCTGACACGTGTCGCGCAGCGCAGCGCTTGCGCAACTGCGCTGACACGTGTCGCGCAGCTCAGCGCTTGCGCAACTGAAGCGTTGCTTCCTTTAATTTTGTTTTAAATAGAGCCTTGCTCTGATTGGGCGCGCTGCGCTGGCGTATCAGCTTTTGACACGTGGCGCGTTGCGCGCAGCGCAAAGAAATTGAAGCGTTGCTTCAAATTTTGAATTTTGAAATTCAAACAGAGCTCTGCTCTGATTGGGGGAAACAAATGCCCCCCACCGTTGTGCTCACGTGGTGTACACGTGAGTGCAGCGGTGGCAAGATCCTAGCCGTTAGATCAACTCAGGAGTTGAAGGGGCGCAAGCGCCTTATAAATAGGACCCCTGGCCCTTAGAAAATCTTCACCATTTTCTAAGATTTTGATTTTCAGAGCTTTGCTCTTGCTTAAGAACTTCAGAGCTTTG
This sequence comes from Agapanthus africanus, assembly GCA_030015575.1. Taxonomy (NCBI): domain Eukaryota; kingdom Viridiplantae; phylum Streptophyta; class Magnoliopsida; order Asparagales; family Amaryllidaceae; genus Agapanthus; species Agapanthus africanus. The sequence continues at coordinate 10,886,084 of CM057348.1, read as the reverse complement.
CTCTTGCTTCCAGACTCTAGAGCTTTGCTCTCATTTCCAAAGCTAGAAAACTTTAGGTAAAATTAATTTAAAATTAAATTAAATTAATTTAAATCAATCTTAACTAACAGAGCCTTGCTCTCATAGATCTTTTGATATAAAGAAATCCCCTTTGGGGTTTCGTAAACAGAGCTTTGCTCTCAAGGATTTGTTTCATGGTTTCTTAACCCATGAACAGAGCTTTGCTCATTGACAGAATATAGATCTTTTGATTTTCTGATGATGAACTCTTAAGAGTTTTTTTATATCGATCTTTAAGATCCCAGAACTTCAAATTTTTTAGGAATTAATTAATTTTCTTCCTTTGATAAATTTTTATCATTATTACAGAGCTAGGCTCTTTTAAAGAATCTCATTTTCCTGAGACCAGAGTTTGACAAGTGTCACTCTGTGACAGAGCCTTGCTTTGAAAGAGGAGATTTTCTCCTTGCCTCTAGGGAGTTTTTATTATTAATGGGAATATTCTCTTGGGGATTAACTGACAATCTCATCCAATGATGGGGTTGTTTTATTAACTGACGTATTGTCATCCAGATTTTGTGGGTCCCCCTTTGGTCTCCTACCCACTGCACTGCTGTGTGGTGTAATTAATTTTAATTTAATTTTAATTAATCTTTAATTTAATCAATTAATTAATTAAAAAAAATTAAACGCCAAGCGTTGGAATTACAACACTAACGGCTAATTTTGTTCCCTTGCAGTAACCATGTCTTTTTATACTTCATTCCCGTTCGCTCGTTCTGAAGAAGGGTTTCCTGAAGCGCCCTTGGATCGTGAAGTCTTAGCAATGATCAGGGACCAGGATCCCGGAATATAAGAGTCTCCACCTTTGGGGTCGTGGTACAATCAGATTATCATGGGTCGACGGAGTTTCACGTGCGCAGTACCGTCAGAACCCATTACGGCGATTCATTATGCCAGCCCACCCCCGGTGCAGTATGCCGTGGAGATGGTTGATTGGACCTCAAAGGGCTTTCTTCATCCTGCCATAGATGCAATTCCGGTTCAGCGTCCTATGGTTTTGGATATCCTGGGACGCCGTATCTGTCAAGGTGAGGCGCGACCTTGGGGGCAATCATATAACATAGGTCTGATCCCCCGCCACCCGATCGGCTATCTGCCGTGGGCTCGGTATATCTTGTCGGCGAAGAAGTCGCAGTTGATAAGGTTAGGATTGTACACTGCGGTTTACGTCTCCCTTTTCCAGTATCCCACGCTTCCCACCTGGTGGTTCAAGGCTTTCTTGGAGCAGTGGAACATTCCTACTCACACTTTCCTTGCAATGGACCGGGAAGTGTCAATTTCTCTGGAGGAATTCACAGAGGTCTCTGGTTTACCGGTTATAGGGGAGCACTATGAGGAGTTGCTTCCGACAGACGAGTATGTCTTCAGTGCTAAGCCGGCAGTAAGGGGCCTCACTCCGGAGAATGCTGTTCAACACCAATTCCCAAGTCTGATCAAAGTGTTGAACATCTACGAGGCCCTATTCATCGAACGTAGGAGTCGCGGAGTTAGTTTTGAGGATTTCATCGCTCGGTTCCTTCACCCAAGCGTTCTCTCGGCAGAAGCTGCCAAGTTTGCCACTCTTGACGACCCTTTCGGTCTAGGTTTGGATAACCTGCCGGCGAAGGAAATAGACCAAAAGGGTTTTTTCCTTCCTAACTCCCCGACTGTGTCTTTTGCGGAAGTTGCAGCCCCCGGGATGGACGAGGAGGCCTTCTTCTTAGGATTTCTTGGGCTATGGCTGAGTTGGTTTGCGCTCCCAATGCATTCTCGCCATATGCGGCCCTCTGTCTTTTACCCAGCTCAACGGATGACCATCGGGGTAAAAGTGGCCGTTGGGATCGCCGGCTTGGCACACTTGTATCACGGCCTCAGTCGAGCGGCGGATGCTAATGAGCCTGGGGTGCTGCACGTGATCTTCCCGATGCACTACTTCGTATCATGGCTCGAGCTACACACATCGGGTGTCTTCGGCATGCACAAAAGGCCCTCGTTCTACGAAAGGTGCAGCTTCCCTCGCATCATACAGTTGATTGGCGCATCAATTGTGACTCCATCGCCACGAAATGCCAGGGGTTTACTCCTTCGCCCCCACACCGTTGGAGACGGGGTGTCTTTCATCGACAAGGTGTTGACTATTGGAAAGGCATCTACCACTGCAGTGCGGCCATTGCAAGACACTTTCAAGGATGGAGCCTCAGTTTTGATGGCCCGGGAGACCCTCCACTTATATTCTATCAGACCGGGCTTCCTGGTGTTCAGGCAGAACGGTGCGGCGATTTTCATGAGATACAACCCGCACTGTTTCGCCCAGCAACTGAGCTACGATCAAGGGGTGCCGTTGGAGGCTTTCCTGCTGGAACCCGTCGCTACTGAAGAAGGGATGCGGAGCGCGCTTCACCACGTCATGCGTGTTAATATAGGTTCTCATTTTTTTATCAGTGAGCCGGCTTGCGCCCTAAGACTCCTCAATGTATATACAGAATGGTACACTCATTCGACGGGAGCCGTCATAAAGGAGGAAAAGCGATTGTTGGTCGACCGTAAGGGTGTGCCTCCAGGTAGCGACCGCAATGCTCCTTTAGTGCCAAGGACCCCGGTAGTTCCCCCTCTAAAAAATGTTAGAGCCGGACCACCGCGTGCGCAGAGTCCTCCACGCGGATTGCCGCTTCCCGATATTGCGGATGCACTACCAGCGTCCTGTGCTCCAGTAGAGACAGTGGTTGTAGCCTCGCCGGATTCTGGTGTGGGTGCGGACATCGGGACCCGCCGTCCCAAGGTGCCTGCAAAGCGCAAATCGATCCCGGGTGCACCTAGGGCTGGTGGGCAGAAGAAGAAAAAGAAGTCGCTCTTCGCGGCTGACGTGGTGTTCGGTCAGGAACCCCACGCTCCCTATGTTGAGGTCCTGAGTGAACACGGGACCAACAGGGGGTTAGTCATGTTGCCGGATGACACGGACTTGGAGGCCGCCCTCGTAGCTTCGGAGCGGTTGGCGAGGCACGACGCGTGGCTGGCTAAGCTTGCAGAATCAGGTAATCACTAGTCGCATTTTTTATTGCATCATATCTTTATTATTGCCTTTGACTAACATTTTTCCTTCTTTTCTTCCAACATGCATCACCACTGAAGAAGCCATTGCCGCTTCCCTCAAGACTTTCCAAGAGGAGGAACGCCTTAGAGCGTCCTTAGGCCTTAGTAAGTTTCGATTCATCAAGTTTTCATTTTCCTTGTATTATGGTCGATTTAACCTCTCCCTTTTTATCGCAGGAACCTCAATGCCGATCCCGCCAGGTGACGCGGAGACTCTGCCAGCTGCCGATGTTGCTGCTTCCTCAGGGCTACCGCGGGAGGTCCGTCTTGAAGAGCCGATGAGAGATGCTTTAAAGGCTCTGGAGGCGACTCTAAACGAGGACGATGACACCTTAATTAAGGAAGCGTCGAAGAGGTCTATCGCGACGGCCCGGGAGGAGAGAAAGCGGTTAAGGCGCGAAGCGAAGGCACGCAGGGCTGCCTTGGCCATTGGAGCGGGCCCAAGCACCGTCCCTCGTGCCGATACTCCGTCAGAAGAGCCTCCGGTCGCCTTGTCTACAGCTCATAGACAGGCGGTGCATGCTAATAGGGAGGCTAACGATAAGTCCACCTCAGGTAATATTTATTTCAGAATTTTGTTGTAAGAATTATGAAGCTGTCGGTTCTTATATATTCTGTCCTGCAGGGCCAAATCCAACCGAGGGGGAGGCGGAGACTGTCGAACCTGAGGGGCCAGAGGAAGAGGCATTGGTCGAGCTCGAGCCGATGGCGGAAGACACAACCGGGACTGCCGGGCCCGAGCTAGTGGCTGACGAAATGGTCACGTCCACTATGCCTGAGCAGGTGGCCGATGCCGAGCCCGAGCTAGCAGCGGACGGGGTGCCTGAGACCGATGACCCCGTGGCGACGGCGGACGAGACAGCCGTGACTGCTGAGCCCGAGGGAGCAACGGGTGAGTGGACATGATTCCTGAGGACGAGCCGACCGTTCTTTCTCAGGAGTCTGGCAATGCTCCGGTCATAGCTCTCCCCGCCTACGGCCCTCCGCCGTCTCCTGGCCTCGCGAGCACGACGACGGCCCCTGTGGAGTCTGGGGATGAGGCCACGGGTGGTGGACTTATGTCGCTGGAGGAGGGAGACGCCTCTGTCTCGGCTGGAGGTTCATCAGGTAAATTTCGGATTATTGTCCCCCCTTTTTTTATCTTGCAATCTTTCCTGACAGGTTTACCCTTGTTTTTTTTAACGCAGGTGCAGGCAGTGCCGATGCTCCATTGCTCGAGGGAGCGCCGTCAAATACTGCCTTGGTGGTGGTCACCTCTCAGCCCTCCCTTATACCATCGAAGATGTTGGAAGGTATGGGTTTGCAACTTATTAGTCTTATCTTTCAGACGCATAATTTATGTACTGAAGTCGTGCTGTTGTGTCTTTTCAGGGGTACTTTTTGACCATCTTTATCAGGTGTTGCTCCCACACTTCTCCTTCCCATCTGAATTCGCTTCTCCCTCTGGTGGCGCTGGTGAGTATAGTTTCCAACTAATATCTTTCTTTTTCAGTGATGGAATTATTTCTAACCTTTTCTCGTCCCGACTACAGTGCTACAAATTGAAGGAGGAGATGAAAGATCGGCCGCGCCACCGGCCCTTCCGGCCTTGCCACCTGCCGCAGCTAGTACAACAAACTATCGCATTGATAACTCCCCCCCTTTTTTATTTCTTGAACTGTTATCTGATCATATCTTGTTTTTTCAGTTGTCGTTCCGGTCTCGGCGGCCTTCGAGCCTCGTGTCATAATGCCGGCAGACCCTTTCTTGAGACGTCCATCCTCGAAAGGCGCCGCGAATAGTCTGCGCATGTTGAGCGACTACATCGAGGAACTCGATGTCGAGACTCCTACATCTGCTGTAGACTTCGCTACGGAGGTTAACCCGATGCTGGTGATACTCGTAAATTTCCATGACGAGGGCATCATTGCGTCTTGGGTTAACCACTGCAGAGAGATCGAGGCTCGCCTGCATCTGCTGGAGTCGATGCGTCCTGCCCCTGAGGTTTTGGCTGTGAGCACTCAACGGGCAGTATGGCTCGAGCAAAGCACTTCTCATTTCCGCCATTTGGAACAAGAAGCAGTTTTAAGGCTGAAGGAGTGTCAGGAGACCTCAAGTGAAACTGCTCGCCTACGTGCCGAAGTTGAGGAGAACGCTGTCTTCGAGGGCCTTCTGGAGCGTATCTCAAATAGGCTGAACTTGAAGCAGAAACTTGACGCTGCCGAGCGTAATGCCCAAGGCCGTGAAGTAGCTCAGCAGGCCGTTGGGGAGCAGCGTGCATCTCTCTTGCAGCAAAGGGCTCAGGTGGAGGCAGAACTGGCAGTAGTGGCCGTTCAGGAAAAGGCGTGGAAGGAGGTGTGCGAACAACTGATGGAGTTATTTAAGATGCTTCCTTCCCAGTAGCTGCCTTTGTATCAATGTATTTGTAACATTTTTCTTTTTCACATAATATGTATACATTCTTTATTCTTTTGTACGTTTCACCTTTGTACTTGATTAAATTAATAAATAAAGTTATACATTTTTCTTTGCAATGTCTTGTACTATTTCTTTGCTTTCTCCCTTCTCTTATTATCAACATGCTGTCTTGATAAACACAATTGACAGATAATAGAGTAAGCATCTAGATTTCTCCAAGAGATAGTGATGGCTTAGGCCGCAGGTTCAGATCTGCTGCCTAAGACTTTTCAACTCTATGAGCCGTGAGGGTCTTATAGAGACTTTTCTCCCTACGGATCGAGAGGAACTCGTAGGTGTATTTTCTCCTTAGGAATCATGAGGATTCCTAAGTGCGTTTTCTCATATAAGTCGTAAGGATCTTATAAGAGAATTTTCTCCCTTACAAGTCGAGAGGACTCGTAAGTGGTTGGTGAGTTGACTTGTTTCCGAGTCGAAGTATTGCTCCGACGGGGAGGTCGTTGGTTGACTTGTTTCCGAGACGGAGGTCGTTGGGTGACTTGTTCCCGAGACGGAGGTCGTTGGCTGACTTGTTTCCGAGACGAAGGTCATTGGCTGACTTGTTTCCGCGACGGAGGTCATTTGCTGACTTGTTTCCGAGACGGAGGTCGTTGGTTGACTTGTTTCCGATACGGAGGTCATTGGCTGACTTGATTCCGAGGCGTAGGTCATTTGCTGACTTGTTTCTGCGACGGAGGTCGTTGGTTGACTTGTTTTCGCGATGGAGGTCATTCGTTGACTTGTTTCCGAGGCGTAGGTCATTTGCTGACTTGTTTCTGCGACGGAGGTCGTTGGTTGACTTGTTTCCGCGACGGAGGTCGTTGGCTGACTTGTTTCCGCGTCGTTTGCTGACTTGTTTCCGAGACGGAGGTCGTTGGTTGACTTGTTTCCGAGGCGGAGGTCGTTGGTTGACTTGTTTCCGCGACGGAGGTCGTTCGCTGACTTGTTTCCGCGACGAAGGTCATTTGCTGACTTGTTTCGACGATGGAGGTCGTTGGTTGACTTGTTTCCGCGACGGAGGTCATTTGCTGACTTGTTTCCGCGACGGAGGTCATTTGCTTACTCTAGGTTGTCTGTGAACCGCAGAGTCTTGGAACTGGGGACTTTGCCGTGGCTCCGATTGGTGATGTCACGTCCGTGTCCTGCTGGAATGAGGAAGAACGTCGCTGTTGGTCTCCAGGCTGTTGGTGAATCGTCGAGATTTGGCTTAGAATTATGGCGGAGCCTGTTGGGAAGGTGTGGTTCCCTCTTTATTTGTGCCCTTGGATTGTATACAGGGATCGATCTGATCTCAACTGTAGGGCAAAAGGTTTCATATATTTCTTAATATTGTTTTATTTCCGCGATACTCTATCATTTCAGCTTTTATATCGCGAAGGTCGCGATTGCCCAATCATTTCGGCTATTTTTCGCGGTGCCCAATCATTTCGGCTATTTATTTTATTTTTACTCACTGCTTTTTATTGCGAGTTGCCCAATCATTTCGGCTATTTATTTTATTTTTACTCGCTGCTTTTTATTGCGAGTTGCCCAATCATTTCGGCTATTTTGTGTGCATACGTTTTTACTTGCTGCTTTTTATTGCAAGTTGCCCTATCATTTCGGCTATTTCGTATGCATGTGCGGCCTACTGGCTTTTCGCCGTAGATCTGAAATTAGACATCGATTTCGGCATCAGCACCGCTACGACTGGGATATTGCCAAGAGCGAATCATCATTTGCCTCTGTCGATGTCGAACAAAGGTGGTTTAGTGAACAGGGTTAAGGTCCTGTCGACTAAGGCTTTTAACTTCATGAGTCGTAAGGGTCTCACAAAGGTATTTCTCCCTACAAGTCGTGAGGATCTTGTAGGTGTATTTTCTCCTTAGGAATCGTGAGGATTCCTAAGTGTATGTTCCTCTGTAAGTCGTAAGGATCCTACAAGAGGGTTTTCTTCTTGTAAGTCGAGAGGACTTATAAGGGTTGTTTATCATGCATACATATCCCCAGTCACGGATGGGACTTGGTTAGGAAAATGTTTATTCGCGCCCGTGGATTGTATACAAGGGTCAGTATTGAGCCACTTGTAGGGCAATATCGGAAGTTGTAGGGGTTGCTTAAGCACAGGTTTAGGTCTCTGTTACTTAAGACTTTCAAATCTTATGAGCCATGAGGGTCCCATAAGAGAGTTCTCCTTACGAGTCGTGAGGATCTCGCAAGTGTATTTTCTCCTTAGGAATCGTGGGGATCCCTAAGTGTGTTGCTCCCTTGTGAGTCGTAAGGATCTCACGTAGGTGGTTTCTTCTTACAAGGTCGATAGGACCTTGTAAGTGTCTTTTAACGAGGTTGCGCCCTTTCGGGTTTTCACGAACACTCGCCGGTAGTCCTGCTGTTTTTACTCACGGAGCCCTTTCGGGTTTTCATCCGTGCTCATTTTGCTTATGGACGTACCTTTTTTTATTCCTTTTATTCTTTTTTTTTACGAGGTCGCGCCCTTTCGGGTTTTCACGAACACTCGCCGGTAGCCCTGCTGTTTTTACTCACGGAGCCCTTTCGGGTTTTCATCCGTGCCCATTTTGCTTATGGACATACAGTTTATTATATTTTTATTTTATTTTTTTATTTATTTTTTTATATATTTTTTCTTTTACTCATCTCGTCAGCCTGAAGATGTTGCGGTAATAGTTTAAGGACGTTTCGGTCCTTCGTTAGTTTAAGTACGTTTCGGTCCGCCATTAGTTTAAGGACGTTTCGGTCCGTCCAGGAGAAGGCTGGCTACTGCTTATAAAGTTTAAGCTTAGGAAGATAGTGAGTGGACATAGTCGTCGTCGTCTATCATTGACCTAGGCAGTAACTCGCCAAGCGTAGTATTTGTTTAGGAATCGGCCATTTATTGGCCTGTAAGGCCTTTCATCATGCATATCCATAAGTAGATAGGCTCCACCTTGGTAGACCTTGTCTATGATGTACGGGCCTTCATAGTTTGGATCGAATTTTCCCCGCTTGGCGCGATTGGGGATCATAGGCCTTTTGACCACTAGCACGAGTTCGCCTTGGCGGAATGTCCTCGGCCGGGTCAAGCTTTCATATGAGCGCATCATCTTTGCTTTATAAGCCTCCAGGTTTTGTTGCGCTATGAGCCGGGTCTCATCAAGAGCATCAAGCTCCTCAAGCCGAAGGTGAGCATTTTCTTCGTCCGTCAGCTCGTAGTGGACTGCCACTCGTAGAGAGGGTAACTCTATCTCGAGGGGGAGTACTGCTTCTGTGCCGAATACCAGCGCATATGGCGTTGTGCTCGTGGCTGTCTTGAACGTAGTTCGATACGCCCAAAGAGCCTCTTGCAGCCTCTCATGCCAATCCTTTTTTATTTCGGGACACCGTTTTCTTCATGATCTTCGTCAAGGTCTTGTTGAAGGCCTCGGCCAGACCGTTAGCTCGCGGATTATAAACCGAGGAATATCTCCAGTCTATATTGTGTTGTTGCGCGAAGCGACTGATCTTGTGGCTTCTGTAAGCTGGCCCGTTATCGGAGATGATCCGTCGCGGAGTTCCAAACCGATAAATGACGTTTGTCTTGAAGAAGTGGAGGATATTCTCCGTCTTCACTTCCCTCAGCGGTACTGCTTCTGCCCATTTGGAGAAGTAGTCAGTTGTCGCCAGGATGAAACGATGTCCTCTAGACGATGTTGGTTCGATGGGGCCGACTATGTTAGTACCCCACATTTCGAATGGCCAGCTAGCCACCGTTGGATGGAGTGGATTTGGATGCTGGTGGATGAAGTCCCTATGGATTTGGCATGAGTGGCATTGCTTCGCATATTCGAGGCAGTCCTGGATCATCATGGGCCAGTAGTAACCCATTCATTTAATCTTCAACTTCATCTTCAGGCCTGCTTGGTGAGAACCGCAGAGTCCGTCATGAACTTCCTGAATGACTCTTTTCGCTTCGTCAAGTCCCAGGCATCTCAGCCATAAAGAATCGAACGACCTCTTGTACAGAGTATCATTGACGAAGGCGAAAGACAGAGCTCGTTTCATAAGCTGATGTCTTGAGGACGCATCTTCGGGCGTTCGACGGTATTTGAAGTAGTCTATAAAGACTTCTCTCTAATCCTCAGCCTTTTCCCGGTCTTTTATTTGCAGGGTCGTCTTCTCAGCCGCTCCCTTTTCTTCAGATGATTCCGGAGATATTTCTGCTGGGGTAAGCACCCGACGGCCTTGTACCACGATTCTTACATCATCGTGGTTCTCGTCAGCCAGTTCTTTAGCGAGCTTGGCTAATGCATCCGCTTTGCTGTTTTCCGCGCGCGGTATGTTTTCCAAAGTATAGGAGGGAATTTGGGTCAACAGTTGTTGCACCTTCTCGCCGTACTTCACCAACTCTGGTTTGCACGTCTGGTAGTCGCCGTTCACTTGACTAACTACCAGTTGGGAATCTCCATATATGAGGAGGTTTTCAATTCCCATGTCTATGGCGATCTCGAGGCCTTCTATCAAAGCTTCGTATTCGGCTTCATTGTTTGTCCTCGGCTCTGTTAGGGAGAAAGCAAAGCGCATTATCCTTCCTTGTGGAGTTACAAAGACGAGTCCTACCCCCGATTTGATTATAGGGGTACTTTGTTTGCGCTTCTTCATGGAAGATGCTCCATCGAAATAAAGCACCCATTGGGTATCACCACCGTCGATCGCATCAAACGCATGTTCGTCTGGAAGATCGCAATTCAGAGGAGAATCGGCGGGTATCGGATGCTCAGCGAGGAAATCGGCGATGGCCTGGCCTTTCACTTCCTTGAGAGGCTGATAGGTTATTGAGAACTCCATCAAGAGCAGGGCCCATTCAGCGAGTCGCCCCATCAATATGGCCTTCGACATTAAGTATTTAAGGGGATCCACCTTCGAAATGAGACAGATGTTCCCCTCCGAAAGACGGCGACGACGTGAGGACGTCTAGCCTGAGATTCGGGGCAGATGCTATATGGTTTTATCCATCTACCTCTCCGAAGATGCCAAGTTGATTTGTGGTACCGTGTATTGGAGGTTTAGGCGGATGCGGCCGATGTAGCAGACTTCGTCAAATTCCCCCTCGCTTGAGGGGTTTTTGATTGTGGGGATGCTCTTCCCTGCAGGCGCAAGCCCCTGCAGTTAATTACGCTACCGTATCGCGGTAACAATTTTTTCCTTCTCCAGAGTTTCACTTCGTGTCGTGGGTGTTTGTTTTGTTTTGTTTGTGGTTGCCCATGGATTGTATACGGAGACTGAGTGATGCCGTCGCCCGTAGGACGTGGATTAGTCCAAATCCGTATTTACTTAGATTTGGGTTTGGTGTTTTTAGTTTAAGGATACGTTAGCCGCATTTGAGGCTAAGATCAACTTAAACGTTCGTTAAGGATACGTTAGTCTGATTTGAGACTAAGATCTACTTAACGAGATCGTCTAGATCCATTTCCAGTTTAAGGACGTAGTGGTCCATTTAATATATGACCGTCGGGACCCGTCACCTCTCTGACGACGTTGAAGGGTTACAACGACATGTGTCAGAGGAGTTCGGAGATGTACCCTTGAACCAAAGTTGATTTGGAGTTTTATAATCCATTTGAATGTTTAAGGATACGTTAGCCGTGTTTGGGGCTAAGATCAACTTAAACGGGATCGTTTAGATCCGGCAAAAGAGAATTTGAAGGCTCTATTGTTCCAGTTTAGGGACGTAGTGGTCCATAGGTAGTTTAAGGACGTTGCGGTCCATGTTCCAGTTTAGGGACGTGGTGGTCCATGTTCCAGTTTAGGGATGCGGTGGTCCATTATTAGTTTAAGGACGTTTCGGTCCAACATTAGTTTAAGGACGTTTCGGTCCAACATTCCCATTTTGGGGCAAATATTAGTTTAAGGACGTTTCGGTCCAATATTAGTTTAAGGACGTCTCGGTCCAACCTTAGTTTAAGGTCGTTTCGGTCCATGAGTTTAAGGACCCCGCAGTCCTTGTTGATGTGTGGTCGTCGGGACCCGTCACCTCTCTGACGTCGTTGAAGGATTACAACGATAGGTGTCAGAGGAGTTCGGAGATGTACCCTCGAACCGGATGTAAATTGATTTTTAAGAGAGCAGCTATGCTCAGTCAATTTAATTTGAGGACTTACGACCATGATTGGGCTAAGTCCAGTTGAAAAAGTTCAACACTTTTATTTGTTTTTATTTTTGCTTGGGCTCTACCCATAAAGGATGCAGAGTATCAATTTATTTTGGGCTTTGCTCATTTTATAAATGATGCAGAGCATCAATTTTACCTGGGCTCTGCCCATTTATAAAAGATGCAGAGCATCAAATTTACCTGGGCTCTGCCCATTTATTGCTTTGCAATTTAATTAGGCTTACTAGGTCTTTTTGATTTGGGCCTGGCCCTTTAGAAAATGTATTATATTTGTCAGGCGCTTTGCGCCAAGCAGAGAGTGCAAGCGCTTGTGGTGTTGACACGTGTCATGCAAGCGCAGTGCGCTGCGCCAATGCGCTGCGCTTGCGCTGCTGACACGTGGCGCGCTCTGGTGAGTTGCGCCAATTCTAGAGAGTAAGGCTCTATTTCAAAAGCGCATAGCGCAGATGGTTCAGATGCTGACACGTGGCGCTCTCTGGTGGCTTGCGCCAATCCAGGAGCGCAACAGCGCAGTTTGCAAGTGCAAGACACTATAATTTGAGAATCCTTTAGAACCAATAGTTCATGAAAAAGTGCAAAGCACTGTTTGTTTTCTTTGATTTAATTAGAATCAAAGAAAACAAGTATTTCTTGTTTTTCTTGTTTTAAAGAACCAGTGGTTCATAAAAAGTGCAAAGCACTGTTTATTATGTGAAGATCATTGATCTTGTTCTTAGATCAATGATCTATTATAAGAAATTTCTTCTATTTTATGAAGGTTTTTACCTTTTTCTTGAAATTTCTTCAGAGTTTTCTCTGTTTGAAGTTCTTGATTTCTCACAAATGTTTATGCCTTTGAATTGAGGTCTAGGGTCCTTTTTATAGTGCCCATAAATTAGTTAAATTTATTAAAGAGATCTTTCTCTGAGTGATTTGGGGAATTTTCCCCACCGTTGGATCTTTGATCCAAGGGCTTCTGTTTTACAGAAGGCAATCTTCTTGTTTTAACAAGAACAGAAAGATTTTTTTAAAATCTTAATTCTGTTTGGCGCAAATGCCCCAGCGTGTGACACGTGTCAAGCAGCGCACAGCGCAGCGCAACTGTGCTAGCGCATCTGCGCTGACACGTGTCGCGCAGCGCAAGGCGCAGCGCAACTGCGCTAGCGCATCTACGCTGACACGTGCCGCGCAAATGCCCCAGCGTGTGACACGTGTCGCGCAGCGCAAGGCGCAGCGCAACTGCGCTAGCGCATCTGCGCTGACACGTGTCGCGCAGCGCAAGGCGCAGCGCAACTGCGCTGACACGTGTCGCGCAGCGCAGTACTTACGCAACTGAAGCGTTGCTTCTTTTAATTTTGCTTTAAATAGAGCTTTGCTCTGATTGAGTGCGCTGCCTCGGGCGCTGTGCTGTCGTATTAGCGCCTGACACGTGGCGCGTTGCGCCCGGGATTTGAAGCGTTGCTTCAAAATTTGAATTTTGAATTTCAACAGAGCTTTACTCTGATTGGGGGAAACAAATGCCTCCCACCGCTGCGCTCGCGTAGCCCCAAACGCGAGCGCAACGGTGGCAGAACTTCAACCGTTGCGGTAACTTTTGGAAGTTTGAAAGGGCATTTGATGCCTATATATAGGACCTTTGGTCCTTCATAGATGATTATCATCTTTAAGATTTTTACTTTCAAAAACTTCAGAGTTTTGCTCTTGCCTTCAAGAACTCTCTGAGTTAGATTTTCTTTAAAGAAACTTTTTAGGTAAGAATTAATCTTGAATTAAATCAATTTTAATTAATAGAGCTTTGCTCTCATAGATCTTTGATCTACAGAAAACCCCTTTCGGGTTTCACCAAATAGAGCCTTGTTCTCAAGAATCTGTTTCAGGATTTCTTAACCCCTGAACAGAACTTTGCATATTTGGCAAAACATAGATCTCTTTGATCTTAAAAAAAATGATAGGCTCTTAAGAGTTTAAATACGGATAATGAAAATTGAAAATGGAGTTTTGTATTTAATGGATTATATCATCTTTTAATAGTAAGGATCTCAGAGCTCTCGGGGGATTTCTTTAAATCCCCCTTATTAGGACTTTGACAGTCACTCCTGGTTTGCAGAGCATTGCTCTCGAGGAGTTTTAACCCTCTGTGTATTTTTTATCGCTAATCTCCCTGTGATGATTCCTCCAGGCATTATGGCGGTGCGTCTATATAGTTTGCACGAGTTCATCACCTACGAGGATATCCGCGCACATGGCCGTCATCAGAACCAAGAGTTCACGGATGCCCAGTGTGCGGCGGTCATGGGTCGTCTGAACGCACGTGTTGGTTGGCTGCTCCCCCGCCGTTCTGCTCTCTTGAAAGTCGTATTGGGAGCAATTTGGAGGGTGCTCCCGGGGTTTCATGAGGCCCTACCACTCAATGCGTTGGATGATGCCGAAGACAAGGTGCATTCAGTGTACCTGTCGGGGCTGATCTCGAAGAAGCGGCGGGATAGCCTCATCGACATCCTGCATTAAATTTTCCAGCAGACGACGATAGTCGCTGCATATCGAAGGCTGGGGGGGCTTGCCGAGGATCTTGACACACAGGAACGCGAGAGGCCGCGCACAAGAATAATCAGAAAGGCCAGAAGAACTCTGGATGGCCTTACTTTTGACTTCCTCAACCCGTGCCCTGGATATAAGGTTATTCCATTGTAATAATATTTCTCGTTCATTGCTTTATGATTGTAAGAATTTTTGGCGATATTAATGGAAATTTTTTTATCCCAGCTTGTCTTTATTTTTCGTTCTGAGTCTTTCACCTATACATGAATGAGTGTGTCTCGAACGCTTGATCAAATGTAAATCGGATGTTCTTTCTGTCACTTTCTTCTTTTTCAGCATGCTGTCTTGATAAACACATTTGACCGATAATAGAGTAATCATCTAGATTTCTTCAAGAAAGAGCGATGGCTTAGGCCGCAGGTTCAGATCTGCCGCCTAAGATTTTTCAACTCTATGAGCCGTGAGGGTCTCATAGAGACTTTTCTCCCTACGGATCGAGAGGATCTCGTAGGTGGGTTTTCTTCTTAGGAATCGTGAAGATTCCTAAGTGTGTTTTCTCTTATAAGTCGTAAGAATCCTATAAGAGAATTTTTCCCTCTTACGAGTCGAGAGGACCCGTAAGCGGTTGTTTCCCTCCTTGTCGAAACTCGACTTTGGAGAGTGAGACCCGTGAATAGTATGCAAGAGACCGTTTTAGACCGATTTGCAGGGTCCCATTGTTCAGGAAGCAAGTTTTTTAATCCCAGCTGTCTGAGGCTTCATCTTGCAAGTTGAGACGAATCGGAAATCTTCCGCGGAGACATTGGTTTCTCTGCGAGTTGATGCGAGTCAGGAGGCTCTCATCAAGGACGCTGGTTTCCCTGAGTTGAGGTATTTGCCAGAGATTATTTGTTTCCCTGGTGTTGAAACGAATCGAGAATTTCCCGCGGAGACATTGGTTTATCTGCGAGTCGATGCGAGTCAGGAGGCTCTCATCAAGGATGCTCGTTTCCCTGAGTTGAGGTATTTGCCAAGGATTATTTGATTCCCTGGTGTTGAAACGAATCGAGAATATCCCACGGAGACATTGATTTCTCTGCGAGTCGATGCGAGTCAGGAGGCTCTCGTCAAGGATATTTGTTTCCCTGAGTTGAGGTATTTGCCAAGGATTATTTGTTTCCCTGGTGTTGAAACGAATCGAGAATTTCCCACGGAGACACTGGTTGCTCTGCGAGTCGATTCGGGTCAGGAGGCTCTCGTCAAGGATGTTTGTTTCCCTGAGTTGAGGTATTTGCCAAGGATTATTTGTTTCCCTGGTGTTGAAACGAATCGAGAATTTCCCACGGAGACACTGGTTTCTCTGCGAGTCGATGCGAGTCAGGAGGCTCTCGTCAAGGATGTTTGTTTCCCTGAGTTGAGGTATTTTCCAAGGATTATTTGTTTCCCTGGTGTTGAAACGAATCGAGAATTTCCCACGGAGACATTGGTTTCTCTGCGAGTCGATGCGAGTCAGGAGGCTCTCGTCAAGGATATTTGTTTCCCTGAGTTGAGGTATTTGCCAAGGATTATTTGTTTCCCTGGTGTTGAAACGAATCGAGAATTTCCTACGGAGACACTGGTTGCTCTGCGAGTCGATGCGAGTCAGGAGGCTCTCGTCAAGGATGTTTGTTTCCCTGAGTTGAGGTATTTGCTAAGGATTATTTGTTTCCCTGGTGTTGAAACGAATCGAGAATTTCCTACGGAGACACTGGTTTCTCTGCGAGTCGATGCGAGTCAGGAGGCTCTCATCAAGGATACTTGTTTATCTGAGTTGAGATATTTGCCAAGGATTATTTGTTTCCCTGTTGTTGAAATGAATCGAGAATTTCCCACGGAGACATTGGTTTCTCTGCGAGTCGATGCGAGTCAGGAGGCTCTCGTCAAGGATGTTTGTTTCCCTGAGTTGAGGTATTTGCCAAGGATTATTTGTTTCCCTGGTGTTGAAACGAATCGAGAATTTCCCACGGAGACATTGGTTTCTCTGCGAGTCGATGCGAGTCAGGAGGCTCTCGTCAAGGATATTTGTTTCCTCGAGTCGAAGGATTTTGCCGAAGACACTAGTTTCTTCGGAGTTGGGATGAACCGTCGAGATTTGGCTTCGTTTTTTGGCGGAGCCTGTTGGGAAAGTATGGTTCCCTCTTTGTTTGCGCCCTTGGATTGTATACAGGGATCGATGTGATCTCAACTGTAGGGCCAAAGTTTTATCATTTCTTTTTTTTTTGTTTTATTTCCGCGATGCTCTATCATTTCAGCTTTTATATCGCGAAGGTCGCGATTGCCCAATCATTTCGGATATTTTTCGCGGTGCCCAATCATTTCGGCTGTTTATTTCATTTTTCACTCGCTGCTTTTTATTGTGAGTTGCCCAATCATTTCAGCTATTTTGTGTGCATACGTTTTTACTCGCTGCTTTTTATTGCAAGTTGCCCCATCATTTCGGCTATTTCGTATGCATGTGCGGCCTACTGGCATTTCGCCGTAAACCTGAAATTAGACAACCGATTTCAGCATCAGCACCGCTACAACTGGGATATTACCAGGAGCGAATCATCATTTGCCTCTGTCGATGTCGACCAAAGGTGGCTTAGCGAACAGGGTTAAGGTCCTGTCGACTAAGGGCTTTTGACTTCATGAGCCATAAGGGTATCACAAAGTTGTTTCTCCCTACAAGTCGTGGGGATCTTGTAGGTGTATTTTCTCCTTAGGAATCGTGAGGATTCCTAAGTGTTTGTTCCTCCTCTGTAAGTCGTAAGGATCCTACAAAAGGATTTTCTCCTTATAAGTCGAGAGGACTTATAAGGGTTGTTCATCATGAGTACATATTCCCAGTCTCGGATGGGACTTAGTTAGGAAAATGTTTATTCGCGTCCGTGGATTGTTTACAAGGGCCAGTATTGAGCCACTTGTAGGGCAATATCGGAAGTTGTGGGGGTTGCTTAAGCACAGGTTTAGGTCTCTGTAACTTAAGACTTTCAAATTTTATGAGCCGTGAGGGTCTCATAAGAGAGTTCTCCTTACGAGTCGTGAGGATCTCGCAAGTGTACTTTCTCCTTAGGAATCGTGGGGATCTCTAAGTGTGTTGCTCCCTTGTGAGTCGTAAGGATCTCACGCAGGTGGTTTTTCCTTACAAGATCGAGAGGACCCTATAAGTGTCTTTTAACGAGGTTGCGCCCTTTCGGGTTTTCACAAACACTCGCCGGTAGTCCTGCTGTTTTTACTCACGGAGCCCTTTCAGGTTTTCATCCGTGCCCATTTTGCTTATGGACATACCACTTTTTTTATTCTTTTTATTTTCTTCTTCTTCTTTTTTTTTAACGAGGTCGCGTCCTTTCGGGTTTTCACGAACACTCGCCGGTAGCCCTACTGTTTTTACTCACGGAGCCCTTTCGGGTTCTCATCCGTGCCCTTTTTGCTTATGGACATACCGTTTTTTTAATTATATTATTCTTCTTTTTTTTTTATCTCGTCAGCTTACGGATGCTGCGGTATTAGTTTAAGGACGTTTTGGTCCGCTATTAGTTTAAGGACATTTCGGTCCGTTCGGAGAAGGCCGGCTACTACTTACAGAGCTTGAGCTTAGGAAGATAGCGAGCGGATATAGTCGTCATCATCTATCATTGACCTAGGCTGTGGCTCATTACGCGTAGTATTTCTTTAGGAATCGACCATTTATTGGCCTGTAAGGCCTTTCACCGTGCATATCCATGAGTAGATAGGCTCCACCCTGGTAGACTTTGTCTATGATGTATGGGCCTTCATAGTTTGGCTCGAATTTTCCCCACTTGGCGCGATTAGGGATCATAGGCCTTTTGACCACTAGCACGAGTTCATCTTGGCGGAATGTCCTCGGTTGGGTCAATCTTTCATATGAGCGCGTCATCTTTGCTTTATAAAGTTCCAGATTTTGTTGCGCTATGAGCCGTGTTTCTTCAAGGGCATCAAGCTCCTCAAGCCGAAGGTTAGCATTTTCTTCGTTCGTCAACTCGTAGTAGACTGCCACTCGTAAAGAGGGTAGCTCTATCTCGAGGGGAAGTACTGCTTCTGTACCGAATACCAACGCATATGGCGTTGCGTTCGTGGCTGTCTTGAACGTAGTTCGATACGCCCAAAGAGCTTCTTGCAGCCTCTCATGCCAGTCCTTCTTATTTCGGGAGACCGTCTTTTTCATGATCTTCGTTAGGGTCTTGTTGAAGGCTTCGGCTAGACATTAGCTCGTGGATTATAAACCGAGGAATATCTCCAGTCTATATTGTGTTGTTGCGCGAAACGACTGATCTTGTGGCTCCTGTAAGATGGCCCGTTATCGGAGATGATCCGTCGCGGAGTCCCAAACCGGTATATGATGTGCGTCTTGAAGAAATGGAGGATATTCTCCGTCTTCACCTCCCTTAACGGTACTGCTTCTGCCCATTTGGAGAAGTAATCAGTCGTCGCCAGGATGAAACGATGTCCCCTGGACGATGCTGGTTCAATAGGGCCGACTATGTCAGTTCCCCACATTTCGAACGGCCAGCTAGCCACCGTTGGATGTAATGGATTTGGATGTTGGTGGATGAAGTCCCCATGGATTTGGCATGAGTGGCATTGCTTCGCATATTCGAGGCAATCCTGAATCATCGTGGGCCAGTAGTAGCCCATCCGTTTGATCTTCAACTTCATCTTCGGGCCCGCTTGGTGAGAACCACAGATTCCGTCATGGACTTCCTGAACGACTCTTTCTGCTTCATCCGGTCCTAAGCATCTCAGCCACAGAAAATAAAACGACTTATTGTACAGAGTATCGTTGACGAAGGCGAAAGACAGAGCTCGTTTCGTGAGCTGATGTCTTGCGGACGCGTCTTCGGGAGTTCGACGGTATTTGAAGTAGTTTATAAAGACTTCTCTCCAATCCTCAGCCTTTTCCCGGTCTTTTATTTGCAAGGTCGTCTGTTCAGTCGCTCCCTTCTCTTCGGATGATTCCGGAGGTATTTCTGCTGGGGCAAGCACCCGACGGCTTTGTACCACGATTCTGACGTCATCGAGGTTCTCGTCAGCCAATTCTTTAGCAAGCTTGGCAAACGCGTCTGCTTTGCTGTTTTCTGCGCGTGGTATACTTTCCAAAGTATAGGAGGGAATTTGGGTCAACAATTGTTGCACTTTTTCACCGTACTTCATCAACTCCGGTTTGCACGTTTGGTAGTCGCCGTTTACTTGACTAACGACCAGTTGAGAATCTCCGTATATGAGGAGGTTTTCAATTCCCATATCAATGGCGATCTCGAGGCCTGCTATCAAACCTTCGTATTCGGCTCTGTTAGGAAGAAAGCAAAGCGCATTATCCCTCCTTGTGGAGTTACAAAGATGAGTCCTACCCCTGATTTGATTACAGGGGTATTTTGCTTGCGCTTCTTCATGGAGGATGCTCCGTCGAAATAAAGCTCCCATCAGGTATCACCACCGTCGATCGCATCAAACGCATGTTCGTCTGGAAGATCGCAATTCAAAGGAGAATCGGCGGGTATCGGATGCTCAGCGAAGAAGTTGGCAATGGCCTGGCCTTTCATTGCCTTGAGAGGTTGATAGGTTATCGAGAACTCTATCAAGAGCAGAGCCCATTTAGCAAGTCGTCCCGTCAATATGGCTTTTGACATTAAGTATTTAAGAGGGTCCACCTTCGAAATGAGACGGACCTCATGCGCCAAAGCATAGTGCCTGAGCTTTGTTATCGCAAAGATCAACGCCAGGCAGTGTTTTTCAATGGGAGAGTAGTTGCTTTCTTCTCCCAGAAGAACTCGACTTAAATAGTAGAGTGCTCTTTCTTTCCCCTGATCATTCTCTTGCGCCCATAATGCGCCTAAAGAACCTTCGAGGGCGGTTGTGTAAAGAATGAGAGGCTTTCCCTTAACCGGAGCAGCCAACACTGGCGGGTTCTGCAGGTACTGTTTAATCTCGTCCAGCGCGTCCTGGAATTTTTGGTCCCAGACGAACGGGGTTCCCTTCTTCATCAGGTGGCTGTAAGGACGGCACTTGCCTGAAAGGTTAGCTATAAATCGCCGAATATATGCGAGCTTTCCTTGGAGAGACCGCAACTGTTTGAGAGTTCTCGGCGGAGGCATTTCCATGATCGCCTTGATCTTAGATGGATCTATTTCGATGCCTCGGTGTCGGACGATGAATCCCAAGAATTTACCCAAGGAAACTCCGAACGCATACTTAAGGGGATTCATCTTCAAGTTGTATTGTCGAAAGCGTCGAAATACGGTCTTTAGATGCTCCAGATGTTCCTCGTATGATTTTCTCTTAACCATGAGGTCGTCGATATAGCATTCGACGATTTCATGTATAAGGTTATCGAAGATCTTCGTCATGGCCCTTTGATAGGTGGCACCGGCATTCTTTAAACCGAAGGGCATCACTTTATAACAGAATATTCCCAAAGGGGTCCTGAAGGCGGTGTGCTTCTGGACTTCGGGATGCATCTTTATCTGATTATACCCTGACGAACCGCCCATAAAGGAGAAAACCTCATGAGTGGATGTATTGTCTATCATCGGTTCGGTGATTGGCACCGGGAAATCATTCTTTGGGCAGGCTTTATTGAGATCCCGGAAGTCTACGCATATGCGCACCGTCCCATTTTTCTTCATCACCGGGATGATATTGACGATCCATTCAGGATACTGAACCTCCTGGATAAAGCCAGAGTCGATTAGCTTCTTGACCTCAGCATTGATACTCATCTCAAGCTCAAGCCGCATCCTTCTCGGCGCCTGTTTGACCGGCTTGACGTCCGGGGATATCGCCAATTTGTGCACAGCAATTTCTGGTTCTAGTCCTGGCATCTCGGAATAGTTCCATGCGAAGCAATCTTTGTGCTGTATAAGGACGTCTTTTAACGCAGCCACCCTTTCTTCAGATAGCAGCTCACTGACGAACGTCGGCCGTGGGTCACTTGCCGTCCCCAACTCAATTTTCTTGAGATTATCTGCAGCGGTATGTATTCCATCTTTCAGTTCTTTCGGAGCTGGCGGAAATTCTGAGATCACCTCATCATTGCTGTTTTCGAAGCACCAGGGAAGGCTGTCCATGTTCTCTGGCTCTTCTTTTAATATTGTTATCATGTGACAGGTACGAATCCGCTTCCAATCCCAATGTGGAGTTGGTTCTTTTCTCGTGGCTTTAGGTTCATGCTTTTGTGGCGGTGTCACCCTCCAGTTGTCAGACAGAGCGAATTTGCCGAGCTGATACTGATCTTCAACCCAATTCTTGAAGGTGAAGCAGTTTTCGAGAGGATGCCCTATTACTTGATGGTAAGAGCAAGAATTTAGGTCAGAGACTTCGCCTGCTTTCTTGGGGTGTTTGGACTCCGGCAGTGTAAGCATCTGATGTTTTAGAGCAAGATCAAGTTTCTTCTTCGTCTTGTCCCGAGGAAACAAGTACGCTCGACCGATTTTCTTCATGAGAGATAGATCAACAACGCTCGACTCCCGTTTGCGTGGCTTCTTAGCCCCGCTTTGTTGCTGTTGAGCGCCTTTTTGGCCTTTCGACTTGTTTCTGCCTCTACGTCGAGCCTTTTTTAGAACAGGTTGACAAGGGGCGGCACTTTCATCTTTCACGGCTTGTTGAAGGAGGCGTTGCATTTTGGCTTTCTCGTAGATTTCCATTTCACGATTGTGATCATCTCGGACTTTTTGACCAGCTTCCCTTATAAGCCTGTCCATTTGTTCTTCAAACGACGGACTGGGCACTTTTGCATCAGGAACTTTTACTGGTTCAGGATTAGTGTCTTCCCGTTGAGCATCTGCTTCTTCATTGAAGTCGTGCATGACATAACAGTCGCGGAGCAGGTCTCGTTTCTTGGAGCGAATGTATCCGAGCCCGATCGTCTCCATCCTCCCACTAGGCAGCTTGTGTTGAGTTCCGGGAACGTTCCAGACCCTGTCATAGAATTTGGCCTTTCTAATGGTCTGTTTGAAGGGTATCTCTTGGCGCTTCAACAGCCTCTTCAAGCCTTCTGTATAATATCTGGGTAGACGGATGGGTTGAAGCCTGTCCAGCGTAGGATTCGCACCGTGCCAGATTTCTTTCTCCACTTTGTTTTCTTTAGAGCGGTAGAATAGAATTGCCTTCTCGCCTTCTCGCCTGAGAAGGATATAGAACGTCTGCAGCTCCTCTACACTGTCGGTATTGAGCGCATCCAGTTCTTTATAATGTTTAAGCGGCACCATGGAGACTTGCAGACTTTGCTTTTCATCAGGGGAAGCTCGTATTAAAGGTCGAGCAGAGAATACAGTATGGACTTCATCCTCCGAATCACAACCCAAGATCAATGTAGGAGCAGATGGTCCCGGCTTGGTGTATTGGGGAGGACCCGAATGAACTATCTCCTTTTCCTCCTCGGTATCACTGCCGAAGACAGGGATGGTAGCGTTTGTTTTATTCTCCGTCTTGCGACACCTTTCCGTGTCTTCGAAACTCGGTAAGAAGTATTTGGCATTTTCATATTTGCGAACTTCGTTCACGGAAAACGGATTCAGTTCTCCCGTCACGGTATACTCGAGACCATCCCTAAAATATTTCATACACCGATATTGTGTAGAAGGGATGATGTTGTACTCATGTAACCATGGTCGGCCGAGCAGAGCGTTGTAGCATGTCTTGGCATCTATGACGTGGAATTTAATGTCCGTGACGAGCAGCCCAAAGTGTAGCGTCTGTTAGTTATATTATGCCCTAGAGGCTATTACTATACATAGGATGTATATTGTAGTGGATGCTTGGACATATATAGGGAGTACTTTCTTGCTCGATATGATAGTATGCTATCTGGTTGCTCTTTACCTTAACGTGTACACTGATTGTCTCTCTGTTACATGTTGGTAAAGCCCTTAGGATGTATACTTGACTACCTGGACTATGATGAGGATCATACTAATGGGGACATGGTAGTCCATAAGTACATCCTTCAAGGTCCCTAGTCGTGGGTGTATCGAGACAGGGCATCGATATACCAGAGTAGACTAGCGTATACCTTCTCGACCCATACAGATGGGCGATGGATGATCCCATATCCATTGGTGTTTGACATCAGAGATGATATACGGGTGCTCAGTAGAGACTGGGTACACTGGACGGACTCGCCGAGAACTCCCAGATGGTATTATACCTTACGTCAGATGGCAGCTCTCTGGTGACACTGGTACAGAGTAGTCTGTTGACCCGAGATCGTCATAGAGTCTTGTGTGATTCCCACTGTGCTTTGATTTCCACCTTACCACGTCCAAGAGGGCGTGCAAAACGGTGGTTTTTGGGTACAGTCCCGAATCACATGGAGGCAATGAGCGATAGGAGGGGATTCGTCTCTCCCGGTATAGGGAGTTGATGTTGCGCTGTGTTCGATTGGCTATAACCGGAAATCCCTGGCCAGGGTTGCTGAGATTTACTGGTAAGTGTTACCAGTAGTTTCTCGAACTGTTATAGACCTCATATCGACACGACTTATCGAGCTATTGGGGTCTGACGTTTCCCACCCCTAGGCAAGATATGCGACATATCAGACGACGAGACCGGACTGTACGGTAAGTGTTACTGGTTGGATTCACAAGAGTGTGAGTGTGCTTGCTCGTCGATCTTCTGATCGCTCAATACCCGGGTGGCCGTTACGTTTAGCAGACCGCTTGCGGCTTGTGGGTGTTTGATATGATCATCACCTGCTGCCGGCGTATTGACGAGTCTTTAAAGTCCTACACAGAGGTTTCCTGGCTCAAGCGAAACGAAATAGGAGCGCATATGAGATATATGCAGGACCGAGAATAATGCGTGTATGTGATACCGTATTCTATTCTCGCGATGAATGTATCGAATGGTTGTATGTAATATAACCTAGTTATCGAATCGTGGATTGATTCGATAAGCCGATAGATTGGATATTAGTCGGTTATATGCGATATGACCGGATCGTTAAATCAAGTATTGATTTAATGATTTAATGCATAATTATATATTTGATATATTACTTTGCATTAACTAGTATTGGTTCACTTAAATTGGATTTTCTCACTTGATGTACACAAGTTGTATATGTGATATACTTTTGTGCACAAGATTGTATCATGTTTGATGATACATGCTACTTGGGTTTGTGTAAAGACTTAAACCATGGTTAGTTAATGGTTAGGGTTTCATTTGCTTTATTTATTTATTTATTTCATTTTGGCTTAAGATAAAATGGTGGCTTTCTTTGGATTTTGTTGAAGCTTCATGAAGCTTTGAAAAAGCTTTGACCATTTTGTTTTATTCCTTAAACCTAACCATTAAAACCAACCCTAGTTTATTCTCTACACTTGACCATGGTTGAGATTATGATAAGTATCATTTTGTTTTCTATTTTTAATATAACTTATCATATTCTTTCTTCTTCTTCTTCTTCTTGTTCAACAAAGAAGAAACCTTACCTCCATTAATGGCCACTTGAGAAAAAGAGTGAGAAATCCAATTCTAAAGTGAACCCACTTCCTATTTCTTCATCCTCTACCACTTGCCAAGTAGTATAGGGTGTTTTCTTCACAAGTTTCATGGCTTGGTGAAGTTGGAGCTTGATCTTGTGTTGTCTCGACGTAGATCATCTTCGGCATCGAAGTCGACGACCTAGCCCGTCCATTTCTCCGATGAAGCCGACGCTAGAGCCCGGGATCCGATAATCGCAGCGGGACTTCATCACGGAGTTATGGAGGTGGAGGACCGGATCTACAAAGGTTGTATTTCCGTTCACTTTTAGAGTAAAGTCGTTTATTCGCATTTGTTTCGCCTATTCTCTAGTTAACGATCTTTGCTTAGGGTTTCTCGGCATATAATTTTTGAATTTGGCATGGTTGATGCCTTATGAGACCTCATTAGTGTGCCTAGAAACCCTACAGTGGTATCAGAGCCTAGCTAGAGCCTTAGGCGATGCGTAGACGATGTTAGAATTCCGATCGAACCCCGAAACCCTAAAAATGACCCCTCTCTGTACATTTTTACAAAACTGGGTTTTTTCCATATTAAAAATTCTTAAAAAATTCAGCAGGAAATTCTAAGAATTACGGTGCAAAATTGACCAAGAGATTCGATCAAAGCGCGGCGGAACCGCGGCATTAGCATGGCTAATGCGGCGGTTCCGCGGCCGCTTTGTGTCTTCAGCCAGTCGTTTTTGCACAGTAACTTCTTTCATTCATTGCTGAGTTTTCTGGGAATTTTTAAAGTTTACTCAAGAGTTGAGTATTTTGGGTTGTATTGGAAGTTCGTACATTCGATCGGATTGTCTAATTTTGTCTATGTGTTTTTCTGGGTAATTTTAGAATATGTTAAAAAGTTCGACCGGATATAAATACCCACTTTTTCCCCTGCCGGGAAATTTTCAATTGTTGGATTTTTCCGTAGTTTAACGACGTTCTAAGTAGTGCAAGTAACGCGATGGTCCCTCTAGAAGACAAAAAACCTTAACTCGATTATGTGACCGTCTTGAACTGCCCTTTGAACCTTAGGGTTTGGGGCAGTACGGCGTGCCACATGTGAGGCGTTGGCTTGTCCCTTCTACGGCTGGACCGTTAGTACTGAGGCATGAAGTGGCTGTTTTTAAACTTGTTTCATGTGTTGAGCTGTTTCGGGAAAACTTGGGTGTTTGATTGTTCGATCGGAAAGTTTAACATTTTCTACTTACCCGGAATGTGATACAATATTTGGAATCCACAGGTAGTTATGAGATAACTGATATGAATGTTATAAACATAGCATTTTAGTCTCACTTGATCGGTTGCCACGGAATTTTGATGCGATCAAAAGTCCGTCGCAATCACGTAGCGTATGCGGATATTCGCCGGGTAAACTTAATAGACAGCCACGCCCCATAGCCCCGACCAAGTGACTTTAGGAGAACCTCGTCGCCGAAAGCATCCGTTCGGGTGCTCGCGGCAGCGGTGTTCCGCCTTGGTGCACTTCGTCGACGGCGTCGGGGGTGCGGCCGCCTACTAAAGTTTGCGACGAGCATTTGATCAGGATGTCGGGAATCTTGTTGAATTGCCCGACTTGATATTGAAAAGTGTTTTCGATAATGAGACTAAAATGCGGGGTTTATAATTGGTAGGCATGCGATGTCTAAGGAATTCATTTGATTAGGCATGCGATGTCTATGCAGGTTGCGGATTCCAACTGTTGTAGTTTTACACTTTCTTTTCTGCGACCGTAAGTGTAATATGTGATATCGCCGGTTTCGTTGCTATATGTCAACGACAATTGGGATACGCATGTTTACTTACGTTGATGACATGTGATATTATGTGTTGCTGGATATGTTATATTGGATCGTCGTGTTTGAATAGCCGGGGGGTTTTTATGTGAGATGAGTGTTTTTCATTTTCATTCATGTAAAAACTTGTATGTAATATTCTTTTATTGGGGCACTTCCAGGTTGCGGAAGATGTCACCTTTTGTATATTATTTACTTTTCCGCACTAGGATAGACCCAAGGAGGAGGGCACAAGCAACCGGGTTCTGGAGTCCAGTGGGAGACCAACTCGAGGAGTCGAGCCCGGGTCTCCTAACTCTAGAATTGGTAGGGTTGCTTGCCGCTCTCGTAGGGGTCTAGGGGTGTGGGTTTGGCTATTCATCGCGACCGTGGAATCCGTGTTTTATACTGGCTCGTATTGAAAACACGGACGTCCTAGTATATCCAATGTTTCATATGATTCTTCTGCTGCGATATCTGTGATGTGATCATGTGATATGTTCTGTGATGAATATAGTATATATGATATATTATATAGACGTTACTTATGTTTTACACCCGCGCTAGCCCTGCCCCGCTCTGCCGTTAGTTACCAAACCTAACGGTGCACGATGGGACATCGAGGCGAATACGAATGGCATAAGTGTACGTCGTATTTATCTGTGATGTTTAGATACTTAAATGATGGGACTTTATTAATATGATTAATGAAAGAAAAGAAACCTAAAGATGTTGTGGAATCAAATTTTAAAAATAAAACAGGTAGCTACAGTTCTTGCTTTGCACAGCGGTATATATGATATATCCTGCACCTTATTCGATGAGGAAAGGACCGAGATCCCTTCACCGGGAGTGACTCCTTTAGCAATAACTGGCAGATGCTACACACTCGGTTTGTCTTTTGATTGCTTTTAAGAGTTTTTGCTTTGCACAGTGATATATATGATATATCCCTCACCTTATTCGATGAGGAAAGGGCCGACGATCCCTTCACCGGGAGTGACCCCTTTAGCAAAACTAGAAAAGCCTCGAAAACACTCCATTTCAAAATCATTTTATTCTACAACGATATCAAGTTCATTACGCAATAGGTTTTCAGAAAAACCTGTCGTAGCCCTCCGTCATTTCAGATAAGTTGTATATAGTATTCGTGCTACATTTGTTGGCTTTCGTCAAGGTGTAGTGTGCGGTAGCTATATGCTGCTTATCTGCTGCATACGATGCGATTGGATTAGGGTAGTCGTGCGGCTTTGTTGGCTTTCGTCAAGGGTCGTGCGGGTGGGTTTAATTCAATCAAGAAATGTACGGGTTGAACTTGACTAGCGGGCTATGGTTTGTTGGCTTTCGTCAAGGTCATAGCACGTTAGGGGCAAAATTATCGGGAATTTCAAGTGTTGAAATTTGCAATGAGATTGCATACCTTCTATGAGATAGTTGGATCCCGATACCCGCTGCGAGTAAGAGTTACTCCTGGGAGAGTTTTACATATTATAATTAGCCGATCAAGTAGGTGTCTAGAAAGGTGTTAACCAGGTTAGGCCTCTGGGAAAACGAGGTTTATATTAATTAGGTTCGTGCGAAAGCACGGGGGACCTCCCTCAAAGTACCGACACTGGCCTGGCTGAAAGATTGGCGAACTTGTAGTGTGTAATTAATCCCGGCTAGTCTTTCCTATTAGGGTTTGAAGGAAGATTTGATAAAAACAGTGGGAGCCATCCTGATTAGATAATATAATAACCAATCTATTCTTGCAAGAGCGCACGCTGAGTGTTTTCTTCTCTCTCTCTCCAGGTAGCGACCATATCACGCCTTAATCAAGATAATAATACGGATTATTGACCGAACCCGCTTGTTATACTGAGCTGGGGAACGTTGGTCCCGCTCCAACTTATAATTGTTATAAGACAGAGCAGGAAATTGGGGAATACCAGATTTCCCGTGCCGCCCAAATGAAGAAAGTACATATGATGCATCTTCTTTGGGTGTGTTCATTACAAAGAACTGTTTCTCAATATCCTCTGTGTCCTGGGTATTTGATACCGGATCAGGATCCCAGATATGTAATCTTTTACATAGGGCTAAAGATAGGTAGAGAACTGAGAACGGGTGATAAGTTTCATGAGGCAGAAAACGGGGCAAGTGTTGCAGCCAAGTCTGTTGGTCACTGTCACCCTGTATTACCAATATATTAATTATGAACGAATGTTATTAGATACCGAACCTGATATACAAAATCATATCAGTCTCTTTATTAGTAAAGAAAGGATATAATTTTGTATTGTTGGATTATGTTTTGAACATTTCCTATATCAAAAGTTGATCGGTCCAGGCATGTTATCTAAAAGCATTGATGTTCTAAATCAAACTACAGTTCTTAGTATATGGAACACACACAAGAGGAAGAGTTCAGAAATGAACAAATCCTTCTTGAGGTATTATAGACTAGGTCATATCAATGCGACCCGACTAGCTTAAGTTACATATAGATGCATATTTAAATTAGTTTGAATTTACATCTTGTGAAACTTGCCAGTCATGTCACAGAGATAAGATGACCACAGCTCTGTTTATTGGAAACAGAGAAAGAGTTAGTAAACTTTTGGGATTGATACATGTTGATGTATGTAAGGTCCTCTGTCTACACATGCCAGGACCGGTTCTTTGTACTTCATTAAATTCTCTGATGATCTCTTCTGATTCAGACATATGTTCCTATTGAAACACAAGTCCGAACCTTTTGAGATATTCACAGAATATAAGTTAGAAGTAGAGAACCAAAATACGGGTATAAGTATTATGTCCTTTGATGTGATCAGGGAGGAGAATACTTGTGCATGGAATTCCTGGACTATTCTAAAGGAGAATGAGATTCGTTCTCAGCATTACTCCTCCGGATACACTATAGAACGATGGTATATCGGGGCGGAGCAATCACACCCTATATGATATGGTGTGCTCTATGATGAGTACTACTGAGTTACCTATTTCCTTTTGGGAGTTATGCACTTGAGAAGCTGCATACCTATTGAATAGGGTTCAAATCAAATCAGTTGCCTACCACTTCATATGTGATATGGAAAGGGAAGAGCCCATATCTTAAGTTAGTTAAGATTTGGAGTTGTCCGGCCTATGTCTAAAAGCAAAATCCGGACAAGCTCGAGGCAAGGTCAGTTATGTAGAACTGGAAAGGTTCCAGCTATACAAACTACAGCAGATGATTTGGTAGAACCAAAGGATTCAGTAGAGACCAACGAACCTCAGCCTCTCCGCCGATCTAGTAGGGTTCCTCACCCACCTGAGAGATACTTCGGTTTCTCGATGACAGTGGGAGCGAGGATTGCATCATGAGATGATGACCCAACTAGTTTCGAGCTGGCCATCAGGAGTGTGACTCTGTAAGAATGGCTGGATGTTTATCGATTTGAGATGGAATCCTTATACACCAACAAAGTATGGACTTTGGTTGCTATATCTGAAGGGTTAAATCCCCATCAGGAGCAAGTATATCTTGAGAAGATTACTTGGTGTAGATGGAAAAGTTGAGACTTTCAAAGCTAGACTTGTTAAAGGTTTTCGTCATCGACCAGGCGTGGATAATGATGAAACCTTTTCCAGTGACTATGCTTAAGTCCATCCGGATCCTACTTGCCACGGCTACATACCATGACTACGATATCTGGCGGTTGGGTGTCATGACTGCTTTTCTAAATGATGTTTTAGAAGAGAGAGTCTATAAGTACACAGTCAGAGGGCTTCGTAAACAGTGGGAGCAGCGGAAACGTGTATAAGATGCTTTATAGGATAAAGCAGGCATCGCGGAGTTGGAACATCTGTTTTGATGTAGTAGTCAAATAGTTTGACTTCATCAAAATGGTAAATGAACCTTGTATATACAAAAAGATAGTAGGGAGTATGGTGGCGATCCTCATAGAGTACGTGGATGACATACTCTTGATAAGGAAGTATTTTCCTATGCTACGCTCGATCAATCTCCGCTCATCACAATGATTCTCCATATAGGATCAAAATGATACCTCCTAAATCCTGAATTTTGGATCTATGAGATAGATCTAATTGGATGTTAGGAGACTCACTAGTTGTAGTGAGATGGTATCAGTTGATCCTGGGGAGAATCACTGGAAGGGTTCCAGGGTGATTAAAACGCTGAATGTCAGTCACAGGCATTGTCTTTACCCTTAGTAAAGGGACGGTATGTTGGAAGAGTTCCAAGCTAGATATCATGGCATACTAGACGATAAAGGCTCGATACATCGCTACTTAAGATGCTACCTAAGAGACAGTCTGGATGTATATTTGTTCATGAGACGAAATTAGTTCCTCCCATTGTGTGACAATGGAGTTGTGGCTTATGCCAAGGAACGTCCGTCCCATCAGTGATCCAGATATATTCTAAGGCAGTATCACCTGATCATGGAGATGGTTGATCTCCAAGGAGATCGAGGTTAGGAGAGTAGACTCAGAGGACAACACGGCGGATCCACTCACAAAGGCCTTTTCCCAGAGAGAGACTTTTATGGGATGGTTGAGTATGAGATACTGCAACCACTGCTATCAGATGGCCCTAGTGCAAGTGGGAGATTGTTAGTTATATGTATGCCCTAGAGGCCATTGCTATACATAGGATGTATATTATAGTGGACGCTGGGACATATATAGGGAGGACTTTCTTGCTCGACATGATAGTATGCTATCTGGTTACTCTTTACCTTAACGTGTATACTGTTTGTCTCTCTGTTACATGTTGGTAAAGCCTTTAAGATGTGTACTTGACTACCTGGACTATGATGCGGATCATACTAGTGGGGACATGGTGGTCCATAAGTACATCCTTCAAGGTCCCTAGTCGTGGGTGTATCGAGACAGGGCATCGATATACCAGAGTAGACTAGCGTATACCTTCTCGACCCATACAGATGGGCGATGGATGATCCCATATCCATTGGTGTTTGACATCAGAGATGATATACGGGTGCTCAGTGGAGACTGGGTACACTGGACGGACTTGCCGAGAACTCCCAGATGGTATTATACCTTACGTCAGATGGCAGTTCTCTGGTGACACTGGTACAGAGTAGTCTGTTGACCCGAGATCGTCATAAAGTCTTGTGTGATTCCCACTGTGCTTTGATTTCCACCTTACCAGTTCCAAGAGGGCATGCAAAACGGTGGTTTTTGGATACAGTCCTGAATCACATGGAGGCAATGAGCGATAGGAGGGGATTCGTCTCTCCCGGTATAGGGAGTTGATGTTGCGCTGTGTTCGATTGGCTATAACCGGAAATCCCTGGCCAGGGTTGCTGAGATTTACTGGTAAGTGTTACCAGTAGTTTCTCGAACTGTTATAGACCTCATATCGACACGACTTATCTAGCTATTGGGGTCTGACGTTTACCACTCCTAGGCAAGATATGCGACATATCAGACGACGAGACCGGACTGTACGGTAAGTGTTACTGGTTGGATTCACAGGAGTGTGAGTGGGCTTGCTCGTCGATCTTCTGATCGCTCAATACCCGGGTGGCCGTTATGTTTAGCAGACCGCTTGCGGCTTGTAGGTGTTTGATATGATCATCACCTGCTGCCGGCGTATTGACGAATCTTTAGAGTCCTACACAGAGGTTTCCTGGCTCAAGCGAAACGAAATAGGAGCGCATATGAGATATGTGCGGGACCGAGAATAATGCGTGTATGTGATACCGTATTCTATTCTCGCGATGAATGTATCGAATGGTTGTATGTGATATAACCTAGTTATCGAATCGAGAATTGATTCGATAAGCCGATACATTGGATATTAGTCGGTTATATGCGATATAACCGGATCGTTAAATCAAGTATTGATTTAATGATTTAATGCATAATTATATATTTGATATATTACTTTGCATTAACTAGTATTGGTTCACTTAAATTGGATTTTCTCACTTGATGTACACAAGTTGTATATGTGATATACTTTTGTGCACAAGATTGTATCATGTTTGATGATACATGCTACTTGGGTTTGTGTAAAGACTTAAACCATGGTTAGTTAATGGTTAGGGTTTCATTTGCTTTATTTATTTATTTATTTATTTCATTTTGGCTTAAGATAAAATGGTGGCTTTCTTTGGATTTTGTTGAAGCTTCATGAAGCTTTGAAAAAGCTTTGACCATTTTGTTTTATTCCTTAAACCTAACCATTAAACCTAACCCTAGTTTATTCTCTACACTTGACCATGGTTGAGATTATGATAAGTATCATTTTGCTTTCTATTTTTAATATAACTTATCATATTCTTTCTTCTTCTTCTTCTTGTTCAACAAAGAAGAAACTTTGCCTCCATTAATGGCAACTTGAGAAAAAGAGTGAGAAATCCAATTCTAAAGTGAACCCACTTCCTATTTCTTCATCCTCTACCACTTGCCAAGTAGTATAGGGTGTTTTCTTCACAAGTTTCATGGCTTGGTGAAGTTGGAGCTTAATCTTGTGTTGACTCGACGTAGATCATCTTCGGCATCGAAGTCGACGACCTAGCCCGCCCATTTCTCCAATGAAGCCGACGCTAGAGCCCGGGATCCGATGATCGCAGCGAGGGGACTTCATCACGGAGCTATGGAGGTGGAGGACCGGATCTACAAAGGTTGTATTTCCGTTCACTTTTAGAGTAAAGTCGTTTATTCGCATTTGGTTCGCCTATTCTCTAGTTAACGATCTTTGCTTAGGGTTTCTCGGCATATAATTTTTGAATTTGGTATGGTTGATGCCTTGTGAGACCTCATTAGTGTGCCTAGGAATCCTACAGCGTCAGTATCACAGATCCAAGAGTTTTTGATGATTGGGAGTCGAATCCGAAGATGGTGATCTTGTCTCGAGCGAGGTGTTGGACGCTCATGCAGATTTCCTTTAACACCCGCACTTTGAGTAGATTAACAGACGATCCGTTATCGATCAGGATTTTGCCTATCTTTATATCATGGCTGTATCCTGAGACATAAAGGGGGCAATTGTGTTCATACGTCCCAAGGAGAAGGCCTTCATCGCCAAAAGTGACATCGGCCATGTGCACTTCCTCCAATTCATCCTTCATCTTTTCTTCGGCTAGGAAGGCTTGGAACTGCTCCGGGTCCTGTAGTGCCTTAATTAACGAATCTCTCGCCTCCTTTGATAGTAAAAGGGCGTCAAGAATGCTGAGCTGCGAGGGTAGCTTCCTCAGATGCGCTAAGACGTTGTAATCCACCTTATTTTTCTTCGGCGGGTCTTTGGCAGTTAGCTCTTCCATGACCTGGTCATCTAGGGCGATATCCCCAGAGACCTTTTCTTTCCCTTTATCTTTTTTGTTTGAAGGCCCGAGATTCTTTTCGGGAAGCGTGCGATTACGTAGCCGGATATTTTCGCAGACCTTCGGCTCTTCTTCTTTTCCCGAGATGGACTCTTTAAAGAGAGGGGCAAGCTCTAGCTCCTCATCAGAATCGCTCCCGAATATAGGCACCTGTGATCCCCCGGCATTAACCATACGACAATCATCGGTAGTTCTGTTAAACCCTTCTGTCATATTTTTCCGCTCCCGACGAGTTCTACGTTTCTCCCGCTCAAAATGTTGTCGATGAGCAACATATCCTTGCCACCATCTATCGAAAGCTTTGCACTCTTGAGTGGGGTGCGAAACCTTCTGATGATATAAGCAATAGGAGGGGTGCATTTCCATTTCACCAGTAATTTTTCCTTTGGAGGATGGTAGCTTCATGCCCATTGACACGGCTTTAGCGAACCTTTTCCTCATCTTGATTTTGATTTTATCCGCAGTGGGTGTACTTTGCTCCAGCGGGAGTATCTCAATTCTTTCGTCAAGGCGCTGGCGCTTGGCCCTTTCGAATATGACCGCCTCACGTTGCCGATCAGCTTTACTTTTCAACCAAGCTTCATTAAGGAATGCATCAATTACTTCATCCGATGGCTCCACACTTTTTGGTTCAGGATCTGCCCCCAGCTTTCCAATGCAAGGAGTCTCCTCATCGTCCGTGAACGAATGGGAAATCACATGACAGCTCTCCACGTATTCCTCATATTCATCCGACGAACTTTTTCCCACCTTCCTCTTGAAAGACGTGGTTGAGGAACTCTTGGAGTGTAATGGGAGTCCGTGCTTTCTGGTTGTATTCCTCCAGCGCGTCAATTTGTTTTTGTAAGTCCGTGCGCTTGTCACCAGGTTTCACGGGCTTCCTTGATTTCTTTTTCTTCTTCTTCGAAGATTTTGACGGCTGGTTATGAATGCTTGGGCCACCTCCGTCGATCTTTTGAGTTGGACGAGGCTTCAACATCCCTTCAATGATCTGCGGCTCCACCGGGTTCTTCAACTTAATCGCTGGGCATGCTTGAAGATCATTCATCATCCTCTTTGTTTTGGCTGATAATACAACCTCCCAAGGAGCTTCTTCAATGACAGAACATGTTGCCCCCGGCGTATTCATTCCCTTAGAGGTGTGGGGCTGCGGTGGATTCACCTTCCATTTATCA
Organism: Agapanthus africanus; assembly: GCA_030015575.1. Taxonomy (NCBI): domain Eukaryota; kingdom Viridiplantae; phylum Streptophyta; class Magnoliopsida; order Asparagales; family Amaryllidaceae; genus Agapanthus; species Agapanthus africanus. The sequence goes on along the minus strand of CM057348.1, from coordinate 10,851,098 downwards.
GACAATACGAACTTGCCCTGTCAGTACTGGTCTTCAAGCCAATTTTTGAAGACGTAGCAATCCTCGATCGGATGACCCAGTACTCGATGATAAGGACAGTAGTTGGGCTCATTGACATCACTTGGTTGCGACGGACGTTTTGGATCCGGCAGATTTATGAGTCGGTTGCGCAACGACAGCTCGAATAACCTTCTCGTTTTATCTCGGGGAAACGAGTAAGGACGTCCCATCCTCTCCTCAAGGGCTATGTACGGGCGCATATTATTTTGACGAACGATCGGCTTCGAATTGTTCGGTTGCTGTTGGGCATTAGCGACAACGATCGCTTTCCCCTTTCCCTTCTCATTTCGGAAGTCCGGCTTTGGAAGAGGAGGTTTATGGCCCATCTGATCCATTTGCGCCAGCTTGTCGATTAGTGCCTGGAAGGTGGTCGGCTTGAAGAACATCATAAATTGCGAGATGGTTGCTTGCGGATCGAGGGTTCCCACAAACATTCCCACTGCAGGAGCTTCTTCTATGCGCTGCTCGCATTTTGACCATAAATTACACCACCGTATAGCATATTGGATCCATGTCTCGCCCGGATTTACCCTGGCATTGATCAAAGCCGTTATCGGGGTACGCTCGCTGGCACTCGCGAAACGCTGGGTAAACAGCAGTTCCATCTCAGCAAAGGTCTTGATAGAGTCGTTCGGGAGCTCGGAATACCACTCGAACACTGTATCCGATAAGCTACCAACGAATTGGCGGAGCAGCAATTTATCATCACCGCCAGTGTTGCCGCAAAGCGCCCTGAACTGGGCAACATGCCGGTGGGGATTGTCTGTCCCCTTATACACATGGAATTTTGGTATCGTATAACCCGGCAGGTACCTGATTTGGTCATACCAGCCCGGATACGGTCGCCCCTTTTTTACGACCTGTCCTGCTGCTTCAGTCGCTTGATGAACCCGGATCTGTTGGGCTATGTACTCGTCCAAGTAAGCTTTGGAGATTGCCTCCTCCTTAGCTGTTGATAGAGCCGGAGGAGGATTCGACGTTTCTCCCCTATCATCTTCAAGGATGATCGGGGGATCTTCAGCAGGTGGATCCTGTTGAATCATCATGCCTACCATGTCCTGGAACAGGAGGGCCATTTTCTTTATGCTGGCTGCTTGTTCCGCAGCTTCTTTATCCTTCTTCTCCAGCATGCGACGAAAGAATTCGGCGTCAGTTTCTTGTTCCTGACGTTCATCCGAGGACGTTTCAGGGGTTTCTTTTGGCCCAGTGAGTGCGGCCATCACGGTCATCATCTCCTGGAGCTTTTGCTGTTGCTCCTGAGCCTTGGTCACTGACCGTGTAAGCGGTCTATGACCTGTGGATGCACGGCTGTCCTCCTTTCTCGACGCCATGTATACTGTATGAACTGTTATACCCCCGGACTTAGGGCATTTAGGTTCACTACCTTTGGCATTTGCTGCGGGCGCGGGGGTTTTCTCCGGCTTTCTTCTTTTGTGGGCCGTTGAAGTGGCACCCTGGTGATTGTCGTCCTTTGCTGTTTAAGAGGACGATCCTTTTCTTATTGCACTTTCGCCTTTTTCTGTTGACGAGAGTGACCTGGGTCAATCACGGAGTCTTTAACCCTCCGCCAGACCTTGTATATTTTTTAGAACAGCCGTTGAGGGGGCTGTTCTTGCTTTGTTTCCGGAAATCTCTCCGCGGGCGGAGGAGATCTTTTCAATGTAGCGGTTGGAGAGTTCTTACGTACCCTCCTCAGCAGTTCAAAGCTGTTCCCGGTTGGAACAGCAGTGTTAACTTCCACCACTGGAGCCGGTGGAGTTAACCCTAAGGGGGAGCTGCCCCCTGCCTTCCTCACTCGTCGCCAATGGCGACGTCGAGCCTGACGAACCGTTAGGACTGACTCGGAGATAGAGACAGCTTCTTTTTGCCCCCTGTCTGAATGAGGCGCCGCTGGTGTTAACCTCTTAAAGACTGAGCTTGTCCTTTGAGGGATGATATTCAACCTGTCGAAGACAGATCCTCAAGCAGGGGCAGGAGCAGTCAGTCTTGAAAAGACTGGCTCTTTGACAGGGGAAGCCGCCTTGACGACTTCTGGAGCAGCGATTATTGCCTTTCTTGGGACAGCATCTTAAAGTTCATGGGCTTCTTAGCGGGCCCCTCATAGTTCTGATCCAGCCTGGCAAAGACGGAGGCTGTAGGTTTGGTAGTGGACGACCCGTTGACAGGGGCCGTCGTATCAGTGAGCCGGTCGAAGACCGACTTCTTGTTCGCTTCTAGTGCAGGCATTGGCATAGAGAAGCTTGCGGGTGGGATCATGGTCCCGAAAAACAGGTCGGTGGTGGCCTGGGTCACCTGTTCTACCGGCAGAGCGAGGAAGGAGGCCGCTTGGGGCCCATATGCCACACCTCCAGGTGAGGTAGAGTGTCCGTTGCAGTGGCACTTCGAGCAGTTGGTGCAGTTAGAGGCCATTGATGCTTGAGTTCTGCGCCAGGCAAAAGACCAAATCTTAGTAACTTGAAATCCAAAGGCAACCGTTAACAAACCGCGATTGTTTCGCGAAGACGACACACGAAATGTGGAATGGAAAGAGGAAAAAGTCCCACCGGGCGTGCCAGAATCTGTTCCCCTCCGAAAGACGGGGACGACGTGAGGACGTCTTGCCTGAGATTCGGGACAGATGCTATATGGTTTTATTCGTCTACCTCTTCGAAGATGCCAAGTTGATTTATGACACCGTGTATCGGAGGTTTAGACGGATGCGGCCGATGTAGCAGACTTCGTCAGATTCTCCCTCGCTTGAGGGGTTTTTGATTGTGGGGACACTCTTTCCTGCAGGCGCAAGCCCGTGCAGTTAATTACGCTACCGCATCGCGGTAACAACTTTCTCCTTCTCTAGAGTTTCACTTCGTGTCGTGGGTGTTTGTCTTGTTTGTGGTTGCCCGTGCATTGTATACGGAGACTGAGTAATGCCGTCGCCCGTAGGACGTGGATTAGTCCAAATCCGTATTTACTTAGATTTGGGTTTGGTGTTTTTAGTTTAAGGATACGTTAGCCGCATTTGAGGGTAAGATCAACTTAAACGTTCGTTAATGATACGTTAGTCTGATTTGAGACTAAGATCTACTTAACGGGATCGTCTACCAGTTTAAGGACGTAATGGTCCATTTAATATATGGCCGTCGGGACCCGTCACCTCTCTGACGACGTTGAAGGGTTACAACGACATGTGTCAGAAGAGTTCGGAGATGTACCCTTGAACCAAAGTTGATTTGGAGTTTTATAGTCCATTTGAATGTTTAAGGATACGTTAGCCGTGTTTGGGGCTAAGATCAACTTAAACGGGATCGTTTAGATCCGGCAAAAGAGCATTTGAAGGCTCTATTGTTCCAGTTTAGGGACATAGTGGTCCATAGGTAGTTTAAGGACGTTGCGGTCCATGTTCCAGTTTAGAGACGTGGTGGTCCATGTTCCAGTTTAGGAACGTGGTGGTCCATTATTAGTTTAAGGACGTTTCGGTCCAACATTAGTTTAAGGACGTTTCGGTCCAACATTCCCATTTTGGGGCAAATATTAGTTTAAGGACGTTTCGGTCCAATATTAGTTTAAGGACGTCTCGGTCCAACCTTAGTTTAAGGACGTTTCGGTCCACGAGTTTAAGGACCCCGCAGTCTGTGTTGATGTGTGGTCGTCGGGAGCCGTCACCTCTCTGACGTCGTTGAAGGATTACAACGATAGGTGTTAGAGGAGTTCGGATATGTACCCTCGAACCTGTAACGTTTTGAAAATCGTTTCGGTGAAATTTCGAAAAAAATCGGTAAAATAAGGGGGTTTCTGTAAAAAGTCAAAATACAAATATCTTTATTATAAAATTAAATATACATATTTTAGCTATGTAATTGCTAGTATTTGGTGTTTATTGAGTCACCGGTGAAATTTCAAATTTTCTGAATTTTTTTCCGAAATTAATTATTTTAATATTATTTTAAGCCGTCACTAATACATTTAATTAGGGAAAATTACAAATTGGAATGAGTTGAAACAAATTTTGTGCATCATAACACATTAAATAAAATTTTATCATGTGGTTTCTGAAATAAAATGGTTTGCCAAAACGGTTTGGAAAATATCGAAGAAAAAGGCTTATTTTGTGAAAATAAAAGGGTTTTGGTGCATATTGAATTGGTGTTTGGTGTTCTTTACTTCACACACACACACCCTCTCACCTTTCCACCATGTGGCCGGCCCCTTTTTTTGTTTAGACAGCCCTCTCTCTATCTCTCCAATCACTTCTTGTAAGAATAGAAAAGAAAAGAAATTCAAAAATGAAAAGAATAGAATAAGAGGTATGGTGTTAATAAGAGGTATGGGCTTTATTTTCTTTGACTTCAAGCACCATCTCACTCTCTCCCTTCCTCCCTCTAACCTGGCCGAAACCCCCCCATTTCAGCCCCAAAATTTCTCCACCACATTCCTCTTCAAAAACTCCACAAAATTGCTTCAAAAATCCACATAAAACATCACTAATCCCTAATCTAATCTCTACCCATTTTCCCATGGCCCAAGCTAGCATGAATCAAGGAGCAAGATGATGATTTGGGAGGCTAAGATTTCATGCTAAATCTCAAGATTCTAGAAGGTATAAATCTTAACCCTATAATGAAATTGTTAGTTTTTGCTTAAAGCAAATTGATTTAAGTGTTAATTATAGTTTAATTTCAAGTTTTGGAAATTAAAGAGAAGGGTTTAAATACTAAGTTAGGGTTTAGGTCAATTGATCATGATCTAATTGTGTGGTTAATATCTAGTGGGCTTGCTAAAACAAAGCTAATTACTAGGTTACTAATTGTTTTGTTTAAATTGTTCTAATTATGCTAATTTGCTAACTAGGTTTTAATGAAATACTTATATAATGGAGATTAAAATCTAATTAGGTTTTTCATGGTATTATTAACATTTTAATGTGTAGTTTAATACTTTAGTTCATGAAAATCCAAGCTAGATTGTAGTTTGTGCATTTTGCTATAAAATTGTTAAATTTGGTTAATATTGCAAACTAGGTTTTTGAAATCGAATTAAATTGTGGGTTTAAAATTTACGTAATGGTTTCTATGGCATAATTAAGATATTAAGTTATCATCTTGGTCACTAGATTTATTAAAACATCATGTTTTGTACAAAAAACGGTAATTTGTGCTTGCTAGATTTTCGGAAAAATGACTTTCTAAGTGAAATTGGGGTTTTTGTGAATTTTAAGCTATTATATATATAATTAAGGTGTTGTGAAACCACGATTGATACGTTTGAGTTTTTCTCGATGGTTTGGCGTTTGTACGCCGACGTCGAGGGTTTTTGGATTGATTTATGAAAGCAACCATAGGTTTTGACCTATGTCAGATTCACGTGTCGTTTTTGGGTCATGAGTCGGATTTTAATACGAAACGGTGCGTTATGATATGTAGGTACCCCATGTGGACTTCGATACGACAAGCAAGCACGTGGCGACGTCGGCACCGGCTAGCGAGGACCAGGTGAGTAGATTTATATCTACGCGGAGAAGTCGGGTGGATGGCGTATAGCACCCCCGCAGTCCGTAGTGTAGCTCATATATATATGTTTATATAGGTGTTTTATGATACGAGAATGTTCATTCATGTTATGTTTATGTGTTCATGGAGTACCTTTGGGTTAGTTGTGAAACCCTAGAGTAGTTGTGAAACCCTAGAGTAGTTGTTATACCCACATACGCACACACAGACTTGCATACATTACTTTCTTATGCGCAGATTGGGATGTGTATATATGTATATATGCGTGGGTATGGGACTATGCATATGTACATTCATATACACATGCATGGATAATGAGGATAGTATTTAGGATTTAAGATGAGTCGATGAGATTTGATTTGAGGCCGTGAGATCGGTGATATAGCAGGGTTCGTATTTGAGATACGACATGACGTTGTAGCGGGTCCTTAACGTAGTGTTTCATACACGTGCATGCATACTTAGGCGGTATCAGTATTGTACTAGACGTAGATCAGTACTCCGATCATGATATTTGATAAAGAGGATACCAGATGAATAGTATGATGAATGTGATATTGACCCGTACCCAGATTTGGGATGCCGTACGACGGATTTACGTACGAGCTATATATTGATGATTGATCCGCACTCTTGACTTGGGATTCCTGATTATAGATATGGTATCGGATATGATATTATTGAGGCAGGATCACCGACTATACATATACAGGTATGTATATGTATCGACTCAGATGATAGGCGGTTTCCTTACCTGTAGTTCAGCTTGTTAGTTCAGCCGTATAGTTTAGTGTAGTTGTTAGATTAGATTAGACTCCTACCTATTTCAAAACTAGCGGATCGTGGGTATTTTAAAAGACAGGTCAAGGGATCTACGGATATTTCAAAAAAATGTATCCTTTCTTAAAAACCACCGTAGCCCCTATTTTCAAAACCCCGCGATTCGTGTTATTTCAAATGGCACCATTGTTTAATATTTAGCTCCCGCTCATTTTGGTTGCTCGCTCCGCATCCCATACTTACATTGTTATTTCATATTGCATTGTTGACATTATGCTGTTAGGACACCAGCACCATTACCGATGATGCGTATGTACCACGTACACTTACTTGCCGGCTCACACACATCTTCATCGGTAATTGCCATGTCACGTACACCTTAGAAAATATTATTGCTTAACTTAGCTTGATAGCTAGTAGTTTGACATAATATTAGTGTACTTACTTTATATGCCAGCTTAGATATTGTAGTTATTACTTGTCACTTCTTGCATACTGTTATTCATTGTTATGCCGTATTCATGGATTCTTATGCCTATATTCATGGGTTTATATGCTATTGATGATTTGGATTCGGATTTCTATGAGATTTTCTGGATTTGGGGGAAAACCGCAAAACTTGTATAAGCTTCTTCCCTCTCTTTTAAATAAAAAGTGCAGTTTTCCCATGATGTATGAGTCGTCCACCATGAGTTTGCTGATGGATTTCGAGACCCGATTCGAGGAGTGGAGGAACCGTTTCGGGTACATGGTGGGCCCAGTGCGGTACCCCGGGGCAAGAGGATCGTGTTGTTGACGTTGAGCCTGGCAGGGGAGCACTACCGACCGGTGATATTACCCGACGCGTCGGATATCCGGAGGATACCGTCGTGGTCTTGAGATGGATGGTAAGGGCCGGTATGGACTGACGGCGCCCTAGATATTGTGATTGAGACATTAAGATTTCGAGATATTGAGGTACAGAGACTGTGATACAGAGATATCGAGATATTGGGATTACGTTTTGTGCCGATGCTAGGCACTGTTTTATGCTGATTTTATTATGATACCTCATTTTAAAAATACAGAAATCTCACTAATTTATGAAAGCAGTTTTCTTCGGTACATGCATTCTGTTTCATGCATTCATACATCATCCATATGACATATTGCTACCTGAGGCACTGACATGGGCCCATGAGATTACCGACCGGTGATATTACCCGACGCGTCGGATATCCGGAGGATACCGTCGTGGTCTTGAGATGGATGGTAAGGGCCGGTATGGACTGACGGCGCCCTAGATATTGTGATTGAGACATTAAGATTTCGAGATATTGAGGTACAGAGACTGTGATACAGAGATATCGAGATATTGGGATTACGTTTTGTGCCGATGCTAGGCACTGTTTTATGCTGATTTTATTATGATACCTCATTTTAAAAATACAGAAATCTCACTAATTTATGAAAGCAGTTTTCTTCGGTACATGCATTCTGTTTCATGCATTCATACATCATCCATATGACATATTGCTACCTGAGGCACTGACATGGGCCCATGAGATTACACTCGGTTAGATATTACCCTAGCCATTGTTATAGGCTGCATGTTATACATATATTTGAGGATATATTTTGATCATTGACCTAGGTTGCGTTATTTATGCGATTTCTTTCCGTAGATATTTTTCTATTCACGAGTTGGCAACTCACCCCCGTTGTGCCCCAGTTTCTTGCAGGTTTTGCCGTACAGGTTTCATTACGGCTTTGCTGGCACTGCTTTCCATTTCCGGGTGACTTGCTAGTAGATGGATTTACTTGTATCGTACCCCCATTATATATCTTGTATATCATTATTCTGTTGTATCTAGAAGTTCCATCAACCAAACATGTATTTTTTTTGAGATAGAGACCAGTGATGTTATTCTTTCGATCTTAGAGTCGCGCGTTGTAATTCTGTGGATTTCTTGTGGTTTTGAGTTTCCTTTTGAGTTTTGATCCTCGCCCTTGGCGTTGTATATTATATTGCTTGTGTGGTTGTGACCGTCGATTGACGAAGAGCTAGCTCCCGCTTGGGGATGCCTTTTTATTGATTTCGTATACTATTCATGTTGTATCCCGTTTGGGGGCCAGTATTTATAAAGGAGACTCTGCCGAAATTTTCGGGAAATATTTGATGTTTTTAAAAAGGCATAATTCGGCTTATGCTATTAAAACTACTTGATTTAAATTGGTTTTCCTTCACTCTACTAATTTTCTTGGTTTGGATTTCTGGGTTTTCGGCTTACTTAGATTACGTACGCCTCGAGACGTTCGTAGTTTAAATGCCGGTCATATTCCGTACTTTAGGGACGTGACAGAACCGGATGTAAATTGATTTTTAAGAGAGCAGCTGTGCTCAGTCAATTTAATTTGAGAACTTACGGCCATGATTGGGCTAAGTCCAGTCGAAAAAGTTCAACACTTTTATTTGTTTTTATTTTTGCTTGGGCTCTGCCCATAAAGGATGCAGAGCATCAATTTATTTTGGGCTTTGCTCATTTTATAAATGATGCAGAGCATCAATTTTACCCGGGCTCTGCCCATTTATAAAAGATGCAGAGCATCAAATTTACCTGGGGTCTGCCCATTTATTGCTTTGCAATTTAATTAGGCTTACTAGGTCTTTTTGATTTGGGCCTGGCCCTTTAGGAAATGCATTGAATTTGTCAGGCGCTTTGCGCCAATCAGAGAGCGCAAGCGCTTGTGGTGTTGACACGTGTCACGCAAGCGCAGTGCGCTGCGCTTGCGCTGCTGACACGTGGCGCGCTCTGGTGAGTTGCGCCAATTCTAGAGAGCAAGGCTCTATTTCAAAAGCGCATAGCGCAGATGGTTCAGATGCTGACACGTGGCGCTCTCTGGTGGCTTGCGCCAATCCAGGAGTGCAACAGCGCAGTTTGTAAGTGCAAGGCACTATAATTTGAGAATCTTTTAGAACCAATGGTTCATGAAAAAGTGCAAAGCACTGTTTGTTTTCTTTGATTTAATTAGAATCAAAGAAAACAAGTATTTCTTATTTTTCTAGTTTTAAAGAACCAGTGGTTCATAAAAAGTGCAAGGCACTGTTTATTATGTGAAGATCATTGATCTTGTTCTTAGATCAATGATCTATTAGAAGAAATTTCTTCTATTTTATGAAGGTTTTTACCTTTTTGTTGAAATTTCTTCAGAGTTTTCTCTGTTTGAAGTTCTTGATTTCTCACAAACGTTTATGCCTTTGAATTGAGGTCTAGGGTCCTTTTTATAGTGCCCATAAATTAGTAAATTTATTAAAGAGATCTTTCTCTGAGTGATTTGGGGAATTTTCTCCACCGTTGGATCTTTGATCCAAGGGCTTCTGTTTTACAGAAGGCAATCTTCTTGTTTTAACAAGAACAAAAAGATTTCTTTAAAATCTTAATTCTGTTTGGCGTAAATGCCCCAGTGTGTGACACATGTCAAGCAGCGCGAAGCGCAGCGCAACTGCGCTAGCGCATCTGCGCTGACACGTGTCGTGCAGCGCGAAGCGCAGCGCAACTGCGCTAGCGCATCTGCGCTGACACGTGTCGCGCAGCGCAGTGCTTGCGCAACTGAAGCGTTACTTCCTTTAATTTTGCTTTAAATAGAGTTTTGCTCTGATTGGACGCGCTGCCTCGGGTGCTGTGCTGACGTATCAGCGCCTGACATGTGGCGCGTTGCGCCCGGGATTTGAAGTGTTGCTTCAAAATTTGAATTTTGAATTTCAACAGAGCTTTGCTCTGATTGGGGGAAACAACGGACTTCATGCGCCAATGCATAGTGCCTGAGCTTTGTTATCGCAAAGATCAACGCCAGGCAGTGTTTTTTAATGGGAGAGTATTTGCTTTCTGCTCCCAAAAGAACTCGACTTAAGTAGTAGAGTGCCCTTTCTTTCCCCTGATCATTCTCTTGTGCCCATAATGCGCCTAAAGAACCTTCGAGGGCGGTCGTATAGAGAATGAGGGGCTTTTCCTTGACCGGAGCAGCCAGCACTGGCGGATTTTGCAAGTATTGCATGATTTCGTCTAGCGCACCTTGGCATTTTTAATCCCAGACGAATGGAGTTCCCTTCTTCATCAAGTGGCTGTAAGGACGGCATTTGCCTGAAAGGTTTGCTATAAATCGCCGTATGTACGCGAGCTTCCCTTGGAGAGACCGCAGCTGTTTAAGAGTCCTTGGCAGAGGCATTTCCATGATCGCCTTGATCTTTGACGGATCGACTTCGATACCTCGGTGTCGGACGATGAATCCCAGGAATTTTCCCGAGGATACTCCGAATGCACACTTGAGAGAGTTCATCTTCAAGTTGTATTGTCGAAGGCGTCGAAATACAGTCTTTAGATGCTCGAGATGTTCTTCGTATGATTTGCTCTTAACTACGAGGTCGTCGATATAACATTCGACGATTTCTTGTATAAGGTCATCGAAGATCTTCGTCATGGCCCTCTGATAGGTGGCACCGGCGTTCTTTAGACCGAAGGGCATCACCTTGTTGCAGAATATTCCCAAAGGAGTCCAGAAAGCGGTGTGCTTCTGGTCTTCGGGATGCATCTTTATCTGATTATACCCTGATGAGCCGTCCATGAAGAAGAAAACCTCATGAGTGGATATGTTGTCTATCATCAATTCGGTGACTGGCATTGGGAAATCGTCCTTCGGGCAAGCTTTATTGAGATCCCGGAAGTCCACGCATATGCGCACCATTCCATTTTTCTTCATCACGGGGACGATGTTGGCGATCCATTCAGGGTATTGAACTTCCTGGATGAAGCCAGAGTCGATCAGCTTCTTGACCTCAGCATTGATGCTCATCTCAAGCTCGAGCCACATTCTTCTTGGTGCCTGCTTGACTGGCTTGATGTCCGGGGATATTGCCAATTTGTGCACAGCAATTTCTGGATCTAGTCCCGGCATTTCGGAATAGTTCCATGCGAAGCAATCTTTATGCTGCATAAGCAGGTTTTTTAATGCAGCCACCCTTTCTTCAGACAGCAGCTCGCTGACGAATGTCGGTCGCGGGTCATTCGCCGTCCCCAACTCAACTTTCTTGAGGTTATCCGCAGTGGTATGTATTCCATCTTCCAGCTCTTTTGGTGCTGGTGGATATTCTGAGATCACCTCATCGTTGCTGTTTTCGAAGCACCAGGGAAGGTTATCCATGTTCTCGGGCTCTTCTTTTGATATTGTTATCATGTGACAAGTGCGAATCCGCTTCGAAGCCCAATGTGGAGTTGGTTTTGTTCTCGTGGCTTTGGGTTCATGCTTCTGTGGCGGCGTTACCCTCCAGTTGTCAGACAATGCGAACTTGCTAAGCTGATACTGATTTCAACCCAATTCTTAAAGGTGAAGTAGTCCTCGAGAGGGTGCCCTATCACTCGGTGATAAGGGCAATAGTCCGGGTGAGAAACTTCGCCTGCTTGTTGAGGGTGCTTGGACTCCGGCAGTGTAAGTATCTGATGTTTTAGAGCGAGGTCAAGTATTTTCTTCGTCTTGTCCCGAGGAAAAGAGTACGCTCGACCCATTTTTCTTATAAGGGATGGATCGGAACCGCTCGATTCCCACTTGCGTGGCTTCTTAGTCCCGCTTTGTTGCTGTTGAGTGTCTTTTTCGCGTTTCGATTTGTTTCTGCCTCTGCGTCGAGCCTTCTTTATAACAGATTGACAGGGAGCGGTATTTTCATCTTTCACAGCCTGTTGGAGGAGGCGTTGTGTTTTGGCTTTCTCGTAGATTGCCATTTCGCGGTTGTGGTCGTCTCGGACTTTTTGACCAGCTTCCCTTATAATCTTCTCCATTTGCTCTTCGAACGACGGACTGGGCACTTTTGCATCCGGAACTTTTACTAGTTCAGGATTAGCATCTTCCCATTAAGCATCCGCTTATTCATCGAAGTCATGCACGACGTAGCAACCATGGAGTAGCTCTCGTTTCTTGGACCGAATGTATCCGAGCCCGATTGTTTCTATTCTCCCATTAGGCAGCTTGTGTTGAGTCCCGGGAATGTTCCAGACCCTGTCATAGAATTTGGCTTTTCGAGCGGTCTGCTTAAAGGATATCCCCTAGCACTTCAGCAACTTCTTCAAGCCTTTTGTATAATATCTGGGCAGACGGATGGGTTGAAGCCTGTCTAGCGTAGGATCCTCACCGTGCCAAATTTCTTTCTCCACTTTGGTTTCCACCGAGCGGTAGAATAGAATTGTCTTTTCGCCTTTTCGCCTGGGAGGGACATAGAACGTCTGCAGCTCTTCTACACTGTAGGTATCAAGTGCATCCAGTTCTTTATGGTGTTTAGGTGGAACCATGGCGACTTGTAGACTTTGCTCTTCGTCAGTAGATGTTTGAATTGAGGGCCGAGCAGAGAATACAGCATGGACCTCATCTTCCGAGTCGCTACTAAAGATCAATGTAGGAACGGATGGTCCTGGCTTGTTGTATTGGGGCGGACCCGAATAAATCATCTCCTCTTCCTCCTCGGTATCACTGCCGAAGACAGGGATGGTGGAATTAGCTTTGTTCTCCGGCTTGTGACACCTCTCCGTGTCTTCGAAATCCGGTAAGAAGTATTTGGCATCTTCATATTTGCGGACTTCGTTCACAGAGAACGGGTTCAGTTCTCCCATCACGGTATACTCGAGACCATCCTTAAAATACTTCATACACTGATGTTGTGTAGAAGGGATGATGTTGTACTCGTGTAACCATGGTCGGCCGAGCAGAGCATTGTAGCAAGTCTTGGCGTCTATGACGTGGAACTTAACGTCTGTGACGAGTAGCCCGAAGCGTAGCGTCAATATCACAGATCCAAGAGTCTTTGATGATTGGGAGTCGAACCCGGAGATGGTGATCTTGTCCCGAGCAAGGTGCTGGACGCTCATGCAGATTTCCTTTAACACCCGCACGTTAAGTAGATTAACAGACGACCCGTTATCGACCAGGATTTTGCCTATCCTTATATCGTGGCAGTATCCTGAGACATAGAGAGGGCGATTGTGTTCGCACGTCCCAAGGAGAAGGTCTTCATCGCCGAAAGTGACATCGGCCGTGTGCACTTCCTCCAATTCATCCTTCATCCTTTCTTCAGCCAGGAAAGCTTGGAATTGTTCCGGCTCCTGTAGTGCCTTGATTAACGAATCTCTTACCTCTTTTGATAGTAAAAGGGCGTCAAGAATGCTGAGCTGCGAGGGTAATTTCCTTAGATGCGCTAGAACGTTGTAATCCACCTTATTTTTCTTTGGCGGGTCCTTGGCGGCTAGCTCTTCCATGACTTGGTCATCTAAGGCGATATCCTCAGAGACCTTTTCTTTCCCTTTATCTTTTTTGTTTGAGGGTCCGAGATTCTTTTCGAGTAGCGTCCGATTACGCAGTCGGATATTTTCACAGACCTTCTGCTCTTCTTCTTTTCCCGTTGCGGACTCTTTAAAGAGGGGGCTAAGAGCCAGCTCCTCGTCAGAATCGCTCCCGAATGTGAGCACTTGTGATCCCCCGGCGTTAATCATGCGACAATTGCCGATAGTTCTGTTAAGCCCCTCAGTCGTATTTTTCCGCTCCCGACAAGTTTTGCGTTTTTCCCGCTTAAAATGTTGTCGATGAGCAATATATCCTTGCCACCATTTATCGAAAGCTCTGCACTTTTCGGTGGGCTGCGAAATTTTCCGATGATACGAGCAGTAGGAAGGGTGCATTTCCGCTTCATCAGTAATGTTTCCTTCAGAGGATGGTAGCTTCATACCAATGGATACGGCCTTAGCAAACCTTTTCCTCATCTTGAATTTGCTTTTATCTACGATGGACGTACTTTGCTCTAGTGGGAGTATCCCAACTTTTTCGTCAAGGCGCTGGCGCTTGGCCCTTTCAAATATGACCGCCTCGCGTTCCCGATTAGATTTACTTTTTAAGAGAGCTTCATTGAGGAATGCTTCAATTACTTCATCCGATGGCCCCAGAATTTTTGGTTCAGGATCTGCTCCCAGCTTTTCAGTGCAAGGAGTCGCCTCATCGTCCATCAACGAATGGGAGATCATATGGCAGCTCGCCACGTATTCCTCAGATTCATCCGACGAACTTTCTCCCTCATCTTCCTCTTGAAAGACGTGGTTGAGGAACTCTTGGAGTGTAATGGGAGTCCGTGCTTTCTGGTTGTATTCCTCTAGCGCGTCAATTTGTTTTTGTAAGTCTGTGCGCTTATCGCCAGGCTTCACAGGCTTCTTGGATTTCTTCTTCTTCTTCTTCGAAGATTTTTATGGCTGGTTATGAGTGCTTGGGCCACTACCATCGGTCTTTAGAGTTGGACGCGGCTTCAACATCCCTTCAATGATCTGCGGTTCCAACGGTTTCTTCCACTTGATCGCTGGGCATGTTTGAAGATCGTTCAGCATCCTCATTGTCTTGGCTGACAGCACAACTTTCCATGGGGCTTCTTCAATGAGAGAGCATGTGGCCCCCGGCGTATTCATCTTCTTAGAGGTGTGGGGCTGCGGTGGATTCACCTTCCATCTGTCAGATAACGCGAACTTGCTCTGTTGGTACTGGTCTTCAAGACAATTTTTGAAGACGTAGCAATCTTCGATCGGATGACCCAGTACTCGGTGATAGGGACAGTAGTTGGGATCGTTGACATCATTTGGTTGCGACGGATGTTTTGGATCTGGAAGATTTATGAGTCGGTTGCGCAACGCCAGCTCAAATAATCTTCTCGTCTTATCTCCGGGAAACGAGTAAGGATGTCCTAGCCTCTTCTCAAGGGGTATGTGCGGACGCAAATTATTTTGGCTGACAGCCGGTTTCAAGTTGCTCGGCTGTTGTTGAGCATGAGCGACAACGATCGCCTTTCCCTTCCCCTTCTCGTTGCGAGAGTCCGGCTTTGGAGGGGGTGGTCTATGACCCATCTGGTCCATTTGGGCTAGTTTATCGATTAGTGCCTGGAAGGTAGTCGGCTTGAAGAACATCATAAATTGCGAGATGGTCGCCTGCGGATCGAGGGTTCCCACAAACATACCCACTGCTGGTGCTTCTTCAATGCGTTGCTCGCATTTTGACCATAAGTTCCGCCACCGTATAGCATATTGGACCCATGTCTCGTCCGGCTTCACCCTGGCATTAATCAATGTCGTTATCGGGGTACGCTCGCTGGCAATCGCGAAACGCTGGCACTCGCGAAACGCTGGATAAACAGCAACTCCATCTCTACAAAGGTCTTGATAGAGTCGTTTGGGAGCTCGGAATACCACTCGAATGGTGTATCCGATAAGCTGCCAACGAACTGGCAAAGCAACAATTTATCATCACCTCCAGTGTTGCCGCAGAGCGTCCTGAACTAAGCAACATGCTGGTGGGGATTGCCTGTCCTCTTATAGACATGGAATTTAGGAATTGTGTAGCCCGGCGGGTACTTGATCTGGTCGTACCAGCTCGGATACGGTCGTCCTGTTTTTACGACCTGACCGGCTGCTTCAGTCGCATGATGGACCCATATCTGTTGGGCTATATATTTGTCCAGGTCAGCTTTGGAGATTGCCTCCTCCTTGGCTGTTGACAGAGCCGGTGGAGGATTCGACGTTTCTCCCATATCGTCTTCAAAAACGATCGGGGGATCTTCAGCTGGAAAATCTTGTTGGATCATCATCCCTACCATGTCCTGAAACAGGAGGGCCATTTTCTTTATGCTAGCTGCTTGTTCCGCAGCCTCTTTATCCTTCTTCTCCAATATCCGGCGAAGGAATTCAGTGTCAGTTTCCTGTTCCCGGCGTTCGTCCGAGGACGCTTCAGGGATTTCTTTTGGCCCAGTGAGTGCGGCCATCGCGTTCATCATCTCCTGGAGCTTTTGCTGTTGCTCCTGAGCTTTGGTCACTGACCGTGTAAGCGGTCTATGACCCGTAGATGCACGGCTATCTTCCTTCCCCGATGCCATGTACACTGTATGAACTATTATGCCCCCAGACTTAGGGCGTTTAGATTCACCACTTTTGGCATTTGCCGCGGGTGCGGGGATTTTCTCCGGCCTTCTTCTTTTGTGGGCTGTTGAAGTTGAAGAGGCCGTTGTAGTGGGCACCCTGGCGGTTGCTGTCCTTTGTTGTTTAATAGGACGACCCTTTTCTTCTTGCATCTTCGCCTTTTTCTGTTGACGAGAATGATCTGGGTCAATTACGGAGTCTTGAACTCTCCGCCAAACCTTGTATATTTTTTAGGACAGCCGTTGAGGGGGATGCTCCCACTTCGTTTCCGGAACTCTCTCCGCGGGTGGAGGAGATCTTTTCAATATAGCAGTTGGAGAGTTCTTACGTACCTTCCTAAGTGGTTCAAAGCTGTTCCCAGTTGGAACAGAAGCATTGACTTCCACCACTGGAACAGGTGGAGTTAGCCCAGAGTGGGAGTTGCCCCCTGCCTTCCTCACTCGTCGCCAATGGCAACGTCGAGCATGACGAGCCGTTGGGACTGGCTCGGCGATAGAGACAGCTTCTTCTTGCCCCCTGTCTGAATGAGGTGCTGCCGGTGTTAACCTCTTAAAGACTGAGGTTGTCCTTTGAGGGGTGATATTCAATCTGTCAAAGACAGATCCTCGAGCAGGGGCAGGAGCCGGAATAGACAACCTTGAAAAGACTGACTCTTTGACGGGAGAAGCCGCCTTGACGACTTTTGGAGCAGCGGTCTTCTTTGGGATGACTGCCTCAGGTGTTACGGGCTTCTTGATAGGCCCTTTGGTGCTCGAGCTCAGCCTGGTGAAGACTGAAGAATTGGACGACCCGTTGAGAGGGGCCGTGGGAGTAGCAAGTCGATCGAAGACCGACTTTCTTGAAGCTTCTGGTGCGGGCACATGGATGGTGAAGCTTGCTGGAGGGATCATGGTTCCGAAAAATAGGCCAGTGGTAACCTGAGTCACTTGCTCCACGGGCATAGTAAGGACGGAGGCCGCTTGAGGCCCATATGCTACGCCTCCAGGTGAGGCGGAGCGTCGGTTGCATTGGCACTTCGAGCAGTTCGAGCAATTAGAGGCCATTGATGCTTGATTTCTACACCAGGCAAAAGACCAAATCTTAGTAACTTGAAGCCCAAAGGCAACCATTAACAAACCGCGATTTGTTCGCGAAGACGACACACGAAGTGTGGAGTGGAAAGAGGAAAAGGTCCCACCGGGCGTGCCAGAATCTGTTCCCCTCCGAAAGACGGCGACGACGTGAAGACGTCTTGCTTGAGATTCGGGACAGATGCTATTTGGTTTTATCCGTCCACCTCTTCGAAGATGCCAAGTTGATTTATGGCACCGTGTATCGAAGGTTTAGACGGATGCGGCCGATGTAGCAGACTTCGTCAGATTCCCCCTCGCTTGAGGGGTTTTTGATTGTGGGGACGCTCTTCCCTGCAGGAGCAAGCCTCTGCAGTTAATTACGCTACCGCATCGCGGTAACAACTTTCTCCTTCTCCAGAATTTCACTTCATGTCGTGTGTGTTTGTTTTGTTTGTGGTTGACCGTGGATTGTATACGAAGACTAGGTTATGCCGTCGTCCGTAGGACGTGGATTAGTCCAAATCCGTATTTACTTAGATTTGGGTTTGGTGTTTTAGTTTAAGGATACGTTAGCCATATTGAGACTAAGATCGACTTAAACTTTTGTTAAGGATACGTTAGCCTAATCTCCAGACTAAAATCAACTTAACGGGATCGTTTAGATCCAACAAAAGAGCAATTGGCTCTATTGTTTAGTTTAATGACGTTGCGGTCAATTTCCAGTTTAGGGACATGGTGGTCCAACATTCCCATTTTGGGACGAATATTAGTTTAGGGACGTTTCGATCCAACATTCCCATTTTGGGACGAATATTAGTTTAGGGACGTTTCGGTCCACGAGTTTAAGGACCCCGCAGTCCATATCGATGCGTGGTTGTCGGGACCCGTCACCTCTCTGACGTCGTTGAAGGATTACAACGAAATGGGTCAGAGGAGTTCGAAGATGTACCCTTGAACCGGATGTAAATTGATTTAGGAGAGCAGTCTTGCTCAGTCAATTTAATTTGAGGACTTACGGCCATGATTGGGCTAAGTCCAGTAAAAAAAATGTTGAACATTTTTATTTGCCTTTGGCCTATTAGGCCTGTGCTAGGGCTTTGCCCCTTTTTAAATAATGCATTGCATTTCTTATTTTGCTTGGGCTCTGCCCTTTTATAAATGATGCAGAGCATCAATTTTGTTTGGGCTCTATCCTTTTATAAAAGATGCAGAGCATCAATTTTACTTGGGCTCTGCCCTTTTATTGCATTGTAATTTATTTTGGTCTACTATGCCTTTTTGATTTGGGCCTGACCCTTTACTAAACAATGCATTGCATTTGTCAGGCGCTTTGCGCCAATCAATAAGCGCAAGCGCTTGTGGTGATGACACGTATCACGCAAGCGCAGTGCGCTGCGCCAGTGCGCTGTACTTGCGCTGCTTACACGTGGCGCGCTCTGGTGAGTTGCGCCAATTTCAGAGAGTAAGGCTCTTTCTTAAAAGCGCATAGCGCAAGTGATTCAGATGCTGATACGTGGCGCTCTCTGGTGGCTTGCGCCGACCCAGGAGCGCAACAGTGCAGTTTTTGTAAGTGCAAGACACTATTTCAATAATCTTGAGAATCTTTAAGATTTCAGAACCAATGGTTCATAAAAAAGTGCAAAGCACTGTTTGATTTCTTGATCCAATTTAGATCAAAGAAAACAAATTTTTCTTGTTTTTTCTTATTTTTAGAGAACCAGTGGTTCATAAAAAAGTGCAAGGCACTTATTATTATTTGAAGATCATTGATCTTGTTCTTAGACCACTGATCTATTAGAAAAAATTCTTCTATTTTGTGAAGGTTTTTACCTTTTTCTTGAACTTTCTTTAGAGTTCTCTCTGTTTTGAGGTTCTTAATCTCTTACAATGTTGATGATGTTAATGATTCATTTTTGAATTGGGGTCTAGAGGCCTTTATATAGTGCCCATAAATTTGTTAAATTTGTTAAAGAGATCTTCCTCTGAGTGATTTGGGGAATTTTCCCCACCGTTGGATCTTTGATCCAAAGGCTTCTGTTTTACAGAAGGCAATCTTCTTGTTTTAAAAAGAACAGAAGAATGTTACTAGAATTTAATTCTATTTGGCGCAAACGCCCCAGCGCGTGACACATGTCAAGCAGCGCAGCGCAACTGCGCTGACACGTGTCGCGTAGCGCACGGCGCAGCGCACGGCGCAGCGCATCTGCGCTTGCGCATCTGCGCTGACACGTGTCGCGCAGCGCACGGCGCAGCGCAACTGCGTTTGTGCTGACACGTATCGCGCAGCGCTTGTGCAACTGCGCTGACACGTGTCACGCAGCGCACGGCGCAGCGCAACTGCGTTTGCGCTGACACGTGTCGCACAGCGCAGCGCTTGCGCAACTGAAGCGTTACTTTCTTTAATTTTGTTTTAAATAGAGCCTTGCTCTGATTGGGCGCGCTGCTTTGGGCCCTGCGCTGGCGTATCAGCTTTTGACACGTGGCGCGTTGCGCGCAGCGTAAAAAAATTGAAGCGTTGCTTCGAATTTTGAATTTTGAAATTCAAACAGAACTCTGCTCTGATTGGGGGAAACAGTCGCTTTCTTCAACTGTCTTCATATATATATTTATGCTCATATATATATATATATATATATATATATATATGCTGGCTTCGCTTTTGACAGTTTTCTTTTACTTTATTTCAGGTGCAATGGCTTCTGTTCCGTGCTTTCCCTTAACTCGCTCAGAGGCCGCTTTTCCTCAATCACTATCTGACGAGGAAGCGATGGCGATGATCAGGGCTCATGACCCGAACTGCACTATCTTACTTCTATGGGGGACTTGGTACAACCATATTATCCGGGGTCGCCGGAGTTTCCTCTGCGAAGTGCCGACAGAGCCCACTTTCCCGTTCTTGCCGATGGACCCCCCGGAGGACGGTTTTCGCTGTGGAGATGCCAAACTGGACTCCAACGGGACGACTCGAGCCTTCGACAACCGGTATCCCAAACCATCCGATCCCAGCTATAGATATCCTGGGACGACGTATTTGCCAAGGTGAAGCCCACCCATGGGGACAGATTTATAAGATAGGGCTCACTCCTCGACACCCCACGGGCTACCTCCTCTGGGCTCGCTATATCCTTGCTACCCATCGTGCGCGTCTGCAGAAGGTCGGACTCTACCAGACGATATATGCGTCGCTCTTCCACTACCAATCTCCGCATGTCTGGTGGGTTAAAGCGTTTTTGAACCAGTGGAACCTTCCTACTAACACTTTTCTTTTAGGGGACCGAGAGGTTTCGATCTCTTTGGTGGAATTTCATGAGATCTCAGGGCTGCCAATTCGAGGGACACTTTATAAGGAATTGCTGCCTTCTGATGAACACGTCTTTGAACCCGAGCCCGCACCGCTTGATGGCTTGTCTGCTGAAAACGTCGTCCGCCACAAGCGTCCCAGTTTGATTAAGGCGCTAGGTATCTTTGACCGACTGTTCACCGAATCTGAGGAGCAGGGCGTTACTTTTAAGAGCTTCATTGCCTGCTTCCTTCGTGAGGGCGTCCTATCGAAGATAGCTCCGAAGTTCGCAAACATCAAAGACCCCTTTGGGTTTGGTCCGAAGAAGCTGCCGACTAATGAATCGGATCTACCGCAGTACTACTTCCCCATAATGTCGCCGATGTCTTTCGAATCCATTGCAGCTCCCGGCATGGATGAGGAGACGTTCTTCGTGGGGTTTATCAGCGTCTGGCTCAGCTGGTTTGTCATCCCTATGCACCGCCGCTTTATGAGTGTTTCGGTCATCTATCCGGCTCACCGTATAGCTGAGGGGACGCGGCTGGCCATTGGCATCCCGGCATTGGCGCATCTCTATCATGGGTTGGGCCCTGCAGCTAATACTTCCACCCCTGGCGTAGATGTGGTAAACTTTTCGCTTCACTACTTTACGTCTTGGATTGAAATGCACGTCTTGGGTGCTTTCGCTATGCATCAAAGGCCCGCATTCTTCGACGCCTATACCTTCCCGCGGCTTATGCGATTGGTGGATGCTTCTGCCGCTGACACGACTCAATTCGGGGCTATTCGGGCGTTGATCTCTTCTTATGCTACTGCTGGCAGGTTGGTATCTAATGATCGGGTCTTATCTTCTTCCGCGGGTTCAGACCAGCCGCTTTGGGACCGGTCAATAGATAACGCGCTCTCTTTGAAGCCCCGGGAGGCCGCGCGCTTATACGCAATCAGACCGGGTTACCTGGTATTCCGTCAGGATAGCGCGGCCCTCTTCATGCGGTACAATCTGCATCGCTTTGCCCGGCAGTTTGGCTACGATCAGGGCGTCCCGTTTGAAGCTTTCATAGTCGTGCCGGTTCCTTCGCTTGAGGCCGTTCGAGATGCAGCCCATCATTTTGTGAGGCTGAACACCGGTTCCCAGTTCATGATCCCTGATGGTGGTTACATGCCCGATGCGTAGGGGCGTTTACGGGATGGTATCTCCATCGGGTCAACCCGATTATTCTTGAGGAAAGAAGGGTACTCCTGGGCCAGGGTGCTCCTACTCAGGTTCCGGTCACAAGAGTTACGCTGCGACCGTGCGCGCCGGTCCATTTTCCTTTGAGGGATACCAGTGCTGCGCTCATTCCGGGAGAGTCGGGGGTGGATCTTACCCCAATAGCTGGTATGCCATTGAGCACCCGGTCACGGGGTAAACGGGCTCCGGTAGCAGCACCACCACCCGTGGCAGCACCTCCTCCCGTAGCATCTACAATGGCGGTGTCATCCTCGATTGTGGTACCGAGTGAGGGCGACAGGGGTGAGGGCGTTGAAGGCGAGGTGGGCCAGCGTCGCGCTAAGGCGGCACGGGGAAAGAAACGGTCGTCTTCAGCGGCCGGTTCTGGATCTAAGAGGCGGAGGAGGGCGGCCACCAACTTACTTGATTCTCTAACGGAGTCTGAGCCCATACTTCCAGATGAACCGTTGGTTGTGCGAGAGTCGGACGCTGGTCTTCTCTTCCCGGGTTCGGCCACCTAGGAAGCCGCACAGTTGGCTGAGGCTATAAGACGTTCCAAAGATGCGTCTCAGAACGTCAGGGTTCCGAAGAAGCCCTATCCTGCCGTAATCTTCTATGAAGACCCCTCATGGATCCGGCGGCGGTTTATTGGCCCTTTGGAGGAATGGGGAGAACGGGCCCTGAAGCAGGCTGCTTCGGAGGATGCCGCGGATGCACTTTCCTTATGGACCGGCGGCCACGAGTCCACCCTCGAATCCCGGCTAGCACGCTTCCTTGAGAAGGAGTATCAGCTTGAAGAAGCCATATTGAAAGCTTCGCTACGCATTGGTATGTTTTTATACTTCTTTGTAGCATTTCAGATTGTTTATCCCTGTATGTATCCTTATTCTTGCTTGAATTGTGCCGAGTCTTCAGCGATGGGGGAGGTCCCTACGGGCTTGCTGAAGATAAAGCCTGTTGACGTCCCAAATGAAGCATTGCTCGATGTGGAGGGGGTCGAAAACGCTGCGCTTCTCACGGTAGAGTCTCCTGTGGCGGTCGTTGATCCTGAAGCACTTGCTCCTTTGGGGGAGGCACTTTTGGTAGTCGCCGTCCCACCGGCTCTTCCCGAGGGCGCCCCCGAGGCTGGAGAAGAGGTAGTCAGGACTACCCTCCCTTTGCTGGAGCCGGAGATCACGGCGGAGGCCGTTGAAGCCGCCATCCCCCCGACTCAGAATGGGAGGAGTGTTGAAGGTAACCTTCTACATTTTAAATTTGCAATATTTCCGTTGTCTAAACTCTTTTGTTTTCCCCAGAATTGCGCGGGCTGGCGGCCTCTATCGCTGATTTGTCGCCTCGGCAATCGTTTCAGCGTCTATTGGAGATGGCATCTCTGCAGGCGATCTCCCCTCAGCGCATCGTCCTTTCCTCTGGACAAGGTTAGCGTCGTTCGCCATTTTTTTTATTATAGCATTGTTGCTATTTTGCGAAATGACATTGATGACTCTTACAGTTTTGGAGGCTGATGACGAGGTCGAGGTCGTTGAAGGGCAAGGGGAACCTTCAGCTCCTTCTTGCATGACCATAGGTGAGTGACATTTCATTATACTCCCACTTGTTCTTTTGCTTAAGAGTTTTACTAACATTTTTCAAATCTGAACAGCCCTGCCAGCCCCCATAGCGCTGGAATCATGTATCGCCATGCCGCCCAGCCCTTATGCCCTGCGAGCCTCAAAGCTCTTGTCCTAGCTAAGCCTTGTCTCCTTGTCGTCTTTGATCGAGGAGCTTCGTGCTGGCAGCGCAACCACAGCTGAAGCATTTGCCGCCGAAGCTAACGGTTCTCTTCCTTTTCTTGCCACCTACCATAGCGAAGAGGTGGTGCGAGTCTGGGTGGAGTTTTGTCGGCAGGTGGAGGTTTACTTGCACGCCCTTGAGTGTTCCTGCCTCTCCTCGGAGGCCATGGCTGCAAAGGCGGAGTTGCGGGGGCTGATAGCACGGTGCGCGGCAAACATGACATCATGCGAGAAGAGGCTCGGCCGGAAATTCTCGGAAAGGGAGTTGGCCTCTAAGGCATTGAGTGAGCTTCAAACCAGCCTTACAGCCAAAACCAATAAAGCGTATGAACTCTGGCGGGTACTTCAAGAGTCTATCAGAGAGGTGGTGGCTCTTGATAAAGCTGTCGTGTTCACTCGCGAAAGGGTCGAGGCTCACAAGGTCACTGAGAAAGAGCTCGAAGGCCGGCTCGCCTCGTATCAGGCCCGGCAGGCTCAGGCGGGGGCTCGTCTTCTGGCGATCCTAAATCATGAAGCTATGGCCCAACAAAAGCAGGATGAGCGAGCAAAATTGCTAAATCACCCGCCGGGTTGAACAACTTGTATCTTTTCCTTTTTTTTTGTACACACTCCTGAATGAGAGTATCTTTTTTTGTTCTTTCATGAATTGTACTTTGTACCCATTTTGGCTTATAAATAAAGACATATTTTCCTTCTCAATGGTGCGTCTCCTTTTTATTGAATATGTTCTGCGGACAATTTATCTAGGTCTCCTTGCAGGGCAGCGATGGCTTAGGATGCAGGGTTAAGATCTGCCTCCTAAGACTTTTGAGCTTTACGAGCCGTGAGGGTCTCATAAAGAGTTTTTCTCCCTGCAGGTCGAGAGGATCCCGTAGGTGTAAGTTCCTCTTAAGAATCGTGAGGATTCTTAAGCGGGTTTTCTCTTGAGAGTCGTAAGGATCTCACAAGAGAGTTTTCTTCCTTACAGGTCGTGAGGACCCGCAAGTGCTGGGTGCGGTCGCCCTTATCCGTATTTCACGAGGTCAGGGGTTGGTTTGGGATGGTTTCTAGGGTATCGTAGTTTAAAGACATTGTGGTCAAGGTTAAGGACCTCATAGTCCGTTGGTTTAAGGACTCCACAGTCCAAGGTTAGTTTTAAGACATCACGGTCAAGGTTAGGGACATCATAGTCCGTGGGTTTAAGGACTCCACAGTCCAATGTTAGTTTTAAGACATCACGGTCATGGTTAAGGACGTCATAGTCCGCGGATTTAAGGACTCCATAGTCCGATGTTAGTTTTAAGACATCACGGTCAAGGTTAAGGACATCATAGTCCGTGGATTTAAGAATTCCATAGTCCGATGTTAGTTTTAAGACATCACGGTCAAGATTAAGGACGTCATAGTCCGTGGATTTAAGAACCCCACAGTCCGATGTTAGTTTTAAAATATCACGGTCAAGGTTAAGGGCCTCATAGTCCGTGGATTTAAGGACTCCACAGTCCACGAAATGTGTGGTTACTGGGACTCGTCACCTCTTCGAAGACGTTGAGGAATTACAACGCCAAATATCAAAGGAATGACAAGATGTACCCTTGAACCAAGGTAAAATCAGTCTAGAATCATGGTGGTTGATCGTTAGTTTTAAGACATTACGGTCAACGTTAAGGACATCATAGTCTGTGGATTTTAAGGACTTCACAGTCCAATGTTTGCTCTGGATGCTTCACACGGGTTCACTGCCGTGTTCGGCGAGGACCAGGCTCCGCTCTGGGCATTTTCCGCGGGGTCAAAGAATGACGTTATCCGCGTTCCACGTAACCAGGAATTTTGCACTAGATGCTTCACACGGGTTCACTGCCGTGTTCGGCGAGGACTAGGCTCCGCTCTGGATGCTTCACACGGGTTCACTGCCGTGCTCTGCGAGGACCAGGATCCGCGCTGGACGTTTTCCACGGGGTCAAAGAGTGACGTTATCCGCGTTCCACGTGACCAGGAATTTTGCTCTGGATGTTTCCCACGGGTTCACTGCCGTGTTCTGCGAGGACCAGGCTCCGCTCTGGGTATTTTCCGCAGAGTCAAAGAGTGACGTTATCCGCGTTCCACGTGACCAGGAATTTTTCTCTGGATGCTTTCTACGGTTCACAGCCGTGTTCTGCGAGGACCAGGCTCCGCTCTGGACGTTTTTCACGGGGTCAAAGAGTGACGTTATCCGCGTTCCACGTGACCAGGAATTTTGCACTAGATGCTTCACACGGGTTCACTGCCGCGTTTGGAGAGGACTAGGCTCTGCTCTGGATGCTTCACACGGGTTCACTGCCGTGCTCTGCGAGGACCAGGAACTGCTCTGGACGTTTTCCACAGGGTCAAAGAGTGACGTTATCCGCGTTCCACGTGACCAGGAATTTTGCTCTGGATGCTTCCCACGGGTTCACTGCCGTGTTCTGGGAGGACCAGGCTCCGCTCTGGGCGTTTTCCGCGGGGTCAAAGAGTGACGTTATCCGCGTTCCACGTGAACAGGAATTTTGTTGATTGTATCCGCATTTCACGGAGTTGGGTTTTGACTTTCGGTGATCTGTACACTGCCGAGTCATAGAACTGGGAATTGCCGCTGTTCCGCTTCGCTTGATGTTGTGTCCGTTGTGACGAGACGAGTGTTGAGACGATCTCTAGGTCACTTGTGGCCTGTCGAGATTTGGCCTCTTCTTTTGATGAAACCTGGTGAGGAGGAGTGTGATTCCTTCTTCGTTTGTGCCCCTGGATTGTATACAGGGATTGATTTAACATCACCTGTAGGGCATAAATTTTATTTTATCTCTTTTTCCGCGATGCTTTATCATTTCAGCTTTTATATCGCGAAGGCCGCGATTGCCCCATCATTTCGGCTATTTTTCGCGGTACCCAATCATTTCGGCTATTTATTTTATTTTTTACTCGCTACTTTTTATTGCGATTTGCCCAATCATTTCGGCTATTTTTCATGCATATATTTTACTTGCTGATTTTGTCGCAAGTTGCCCCACCATTTCGGCTATTTCGTATGCATGTGTGGCTTGTTAGCCTTTCGCTGCAAGCTTGGATCTAGACACCGATTTCGGCATCAGCACCGCTACAACTGGAATGTTGCCAGGAGCGAATCATCATTTGCCTCTGTCGATGTTGAACAAAGGTGGCTTAGTAAACAGGGTTAAGGGTCCTGTCGACTAAGGCTTTTGACTTCACGAGCCGTAAGAGTCTCATAAAGGTATTTCTCCCTATAAGTCGTGAGGATCTTGTAGGTGTGTTTTCTCCTTGGGAATCGTGAGGATTCCTAAGTGCATGTTCTCTTGTAAGTCGTAAGGATCTTACAAAAGAGTTTTCTCCTTATAAGTCGAGAGGACTTACAAGGGTTGTTCACCGTGTGAACATATCCCTAGTCACGAATGGGACTTGGTTAGGGAAATGTTTATTCGCGCCCATGAATTGTATACAATGGTCAGTATGAGCCGCTTGTAGGGCGATATCGAAGGTTGTGGGGTGTTGCTTAAGAACAGGTTCAGGTTTATGTAACTTAAGACTTTCAAATCTTATGAGCCGTGAGGGTCCCATAAGAGAGTTCTCCTTACGAGTCGTGAGGATCTCGCAAGTGTAATTTCTCTTTAGGAATCGTGAGGACTCCTAAGTGTGTTGCTCTCTTGTGAGTCGTAAGGATCTCACGCGGATGGTTTCTCCTTACAAGGTCGTGAAGACCCTGCAAGTGTCCTTTAACGAGGTTGCGCCCTTTCGGCTTTTCAGAAACACTCGCCGGTAGCCCTGCTGTTTTTACTCACGGAGCCCTTTCAGGTTTTCATCCGTGCCCATTTTGCTTATGGACATACCGGTTTTATCATTTTTTATTCTTCTTTTTTTTCTAACGAGGTTGCGCCCTTTCAGGTTTTCACGAACACTCATCGGTAGCCCTGCTGTTTTTACTCACGGAGCCCTTTCGGGTTTTCATCCGTGCCCATTTTGCTTATGGACATACCGTTTTTATTTTTTTATTCTTCTTTTTTTTATAGGTTTTGAGATGTTGCAACCCACCGTAGGTTATCAACATCTCGGTCAACGACTAGTTTTAGGACATAGTGGTCCATTGTTAGTTTAAGGACGTTTCGGTCCGTTGTTAGTTTAAAGACATTTTGGTCCGTCATTAGTTTAAGGACGTTTTGGTCCGTCTTTGAAGAAGGCTGGCTACTACTTATAGAGTTCGGGCTTAGGAAGTTAGCGAGCGGACATGGTCGTGGTCATCTATCATTGACCTAGGCCTTGACCCGTCAAGCGGAGTATTTCTTAAGGAAGCGACGGTTTATTGGCCTGAAAGGTCTTTCACCGTGCATATCCATGAGTAGATATGCTCCACCCTGATAGACCTTGTCTATGATGTATGGGCCTTCATAGTTCGGCTCGAATTTTTCCCGTTTGGCGCGATTGGGGATCATAGGTCTTTTGACCACTAGCACGAGTTCGCCTTGGCGGAATGTCCTCGGCCTAGTCAATCTTTCGTATGAGCGCGTCATCTTTGCTTTGTAAGCTTCCAGATTTTGTTGCGCTATGAGCCGGGTTTCATCAAGGGTATCAAGCTCCTCAAGCCGAAGGTGAGTATTTTCTTCGTCCGTCAGCTCGTAGTGGACTGCCACTCGTAGAGAGGGTAACTCTATCTCGAGGGGGGTACTGCTTCTGTACCGAATACCAATGCATACGGCATCGTGTTTGTGGCCGTTTTGAATGTAGTTCGATATGCCCAGAGAGCTTCTTGTAGTCTCTCGTGCCAGTCCTTCGTATTTCGGGACATCGTCTTCTTCACAATTTTCGTCAAGGTCTTGTTGAAAGCCTCAGCTAGACCGTTAGCTCGGGGATTATAAACTGAGGAATATCTCCAGTCTATGTTGTGTTGTTGCGCGAAGCGGCTGATCTTGTGGCTTCTGTAGGCTGGCCCGTTATCGGAGATAATTCGCCGCGGAGTTCCAAACCGATAAATGACGTGCGTCTTGAAGAAATGGAGGATATTCTCTGTCTTCACTTCCCTCAGCGGTATTGCTTCTGCCCATTTGGAGAAGTAATCAGTGGTTGCTAGGATGAAACGATGTCCCCTGGATGATGCTGGTTCGATAGGGCCGACTATGTCAGTTCCCCGCATCTCGAATGGCCAGCTAGCCACCGTCGGATGTAGAGGATTTGGGGGCTGATGGATAAAGTCTCCATAAATCTGGCATGAGTGGCATTGCTTCGCATATTCAAGGAAGTCCTGAATCATCGTGGGCTAATAGTAGCCCATTCGTTTAATCTTCAACTTCATCTTCGGGCCTGCTTAGTGAGAACCGCAGAGTCCGTCGTGAACTTCCTGAACGACTCTTTTTGCTTCGTCGGGTCCCAGGCATCTCAACCACAGAGAATCAAATGACCTTTTGTACAGAGTATTATTGACGAAGGCGAAGGACAGAACTCGTTTCACAAGCTGATGTCTTGAGGACGCATCTTCAGGCGTTCGACGGGATTTGAAGTAGTCTATGAAGACTTCTCTCCAATCATCAGCCTTTTCTTGGTCCTTTATTTGCACAGCCATTTGCTCGGTTGCTTCCTTTTCCTCAGAGGATTCCGGAGATATTTCTGCCGGTGTGAGGACCCGACGGCTTTGTACCATGATTCTGACGTCATCGAGGTTTTCATCAGCCAGTTCTTTAGCGAGCTTGGCTAACGCGTCCGCCTTGCTATTTTCCGCACGCGGTATGCTTTCCAGCATGTAGTAGGGAATTTGAGTCAGCAATCGCTGTACTCTGTCGCCATACTTCACCAGCTCTGGCTTGCATGTCTGGTAGTCGTCGTTCACTTGGCTAACGACCAGTTGAGAGCTTCCATATATGAGGAGGTTTTCAATTCCCATGTCGATGGCGATCTCAAGGCCTTCTATCAAAGCTTCGTATTCAGCTTCATTGTTCGTCCTCGGCTCTGTCAAGGAGAAAGAAAAGCGCATTATCCCTCCTTGTGGAGTTACGAAGATGAGGCCTACCCCCGATTTGATTATAGGCGTGTTTTGTTTGCGCTTCTTCATGGAAGACGCTCCGTCAAAATAGAGTTCCCACTGGGTACCACTTCCGTTGATCGTGTCAAACGCATGTTCGTCTGGCAGCTCGCAATTCAAAAGAGAGTCGGCAGGTATTGGATGCTCAGCGAGAAAGTCGGCGATGGCTTGGCCTTTCACTGCCTTAAGAGGCCGATGGTTATTGAAAACTCCTTCAAAAGCAGGGCCCATTTAGCAAGTCTTCCTGTCAATATGGCTTTTGACATCAGATATTTGAGGGGGTCCACCTTTGATATAAGACGGACTTCATGCGCCAATGCATAGTGCCGGAGTTTCGTTATCGCGAAGATCAACGCCAGGCAGTGCTTTTCGATGGGGGAATAATTGCTTTCTGCCCCCAGTAGAACTCGACTTAAATAGTAGAGCGCTCTCTCCTTCCCGTGATCGTTCTCTTATGCCCATAATGCGCCTAAAGAACCTTCGAGGGCGGTTGTATAAAGAATGAGAGGCTTTCCCTTGACCGGGGCAGCTAACACTGGCGGGTTCTGCAGGTACTGCTTGATCTCGTCCAGTGCGCCTTGGCATTTGCGATCCCAGACGAACGGGGTTCCCTTCTTCATCAGGTGACTGTAAGGACGGCACTTTCCTGAAAGATTGGCTATAAATCGCCGTATGTACGCGAGCTTTCCCTGGAGAGACCGCAATTGTTTGAGAGTCCTTGGCGGTGGCATTTCCATGATCGCCTTGATCTTCGACGGATCTATCTCGATTCCTCAGTGTCGGACGATGAATCCTAAGAATTTGCCCGAGGAAACCCCGAATGCACACTTGAGGGGGTTCATCTTCAAGTTGTATTGTCGAAGGCGTTGAAATACGGTCTTCAGATGCTCGAGATGTTCCTCGTATGATTTACTTTTAACCACGAGGTCATCGATATAACATTCGACGATTTCATGTATGAGGTCATCGAAGATCTTCGTCATGGCCCTCTGATAGGTGGCACCGGCGTTCTTTAAACCGAAGGGCATAACTTTGTAGCAGAATATACCCAGAGGAGTCCGGAAAGCGGTGTGCTTCTGGTCTTCGGGATGCATCTTTATCTGATTGTATCCCGATGAGCCATCCATGAAGGAGAAAACTTCATGAGTGGACGTATTATCTATCATCGGCTCGGTGACCGGCACTGGGAAATCGTCCTTCGGGCAAGCTTTATTGAGATCCCGGAAGTCCACGCATATGTGCACTGTCCCATTTTTCTTCATTACCGGGACGATGTTGGCGATCCAGTCAGGATATTGAACCTCTTGGATGAAACCAGAGTCGATTAGCTTCTTAACCTCGGCGTTGATACTCATCTCGAGTTCAAGCCGCATTCTTCTTGGCGCCTGTTTGACTGGCTTGATGTCCGGGGATATCGCCAATTTATGTACAGCAATTTCTGGATCTAGTCCTGGCATTTCAGAATAGTTCCATGCGAAGCAATCTCTATGCCGCATAAGCACGTATTTTAACGCAGCCACCCTTTCTTCAGATAGCAGCTCGCTGACGAATGTCGGTCGCGGGTCGTTCGCCGTTCCCAACTCGATTTTCTTGAGGTTATCTACAGTAGTATGTATGCCATCTTCCAGCTCTTTCGGCGCTGGTGGAAATTCTGAGATTACCTCGTCGTCATTGTTTTCGAAACACCAAGGAAGGTCATCCATATTCTTGGGCTCTCCTTTTAATATTGTTATCATATGACAAGTACGAACTCGCTTCCAAGACCGACGTGGATCTGGTTCTGCTCTTGTAGCTTCGGACTCGTGCTTTTGTGGTGGCGTTACCCTCCAACTGTCAGATAGAGCAAACTTGCCGAGCTGATATTGATTTTCAACCCAGTTCTTGAAGGTGAAGCAGTCTTCGAGAGGGTGGCCTATTACTCGGTGATAAGAGCAATAATTCGGGTAAGAGACTTCGCCAGCTTGTTCGGAGTGCTTGGACTCCGACAGTGTAAGCATCTGGTGTTTTATAGTTCGGTCGAGTATTTTCTTCGTCTTGTCTTAAGGGAAAGAATACGCTCGACTCATCTTCTCATGAGGGACAAATCCGGACCGCGCAGTACCCGATCACATGACTCTTTGATCCCGCGTTGTCGTTGTCGACCCCCTTTTCCGCTTTTTGACTTACTTCTGCTTCTGCGTCGGGCCTTTTGCGCAACGGGTTGACAGGGAGGAGCATCTTCGTCTTTTGGAGCCTGTTGAAGACGTTGCGTCCTGGCTTTCTCGCAGATGGCCATTTCACGATTATGGTCATCCCGAGCTTTTTGACCCGCTTTCCTGATAAGTTTGTCCATTCGTTTTTCAAATGATGGACCCGGCACTTTGATTGCGGGATCTAATTTTGACAAGGGGTCGGCGTTTTCTGACAGGGCATGCTTTTCTTCATCGAAGTTATAAATGGCGTAGCTACCGTGAACTCGTTCCCGTTTCCCGGATCTTACATACCCAAGCCCAAGCGTTTCCATTCTCCCGTTGGGCAATTTGCGTTGAGTCCCAGGGACATCCCAAATCCTGTTGTAGAACCGAGCTTATCGAATAGTCTGTTTTAAGGGTACCCCTTGGCATTTCAATAGCCTTTTTAGTCTGTTTGTATAATATCTGGGCAGACGGATGGGTTGGAGCCTGTCAAGTGTAGAATCCGCGCCGTTCCAGATTTCTTTCTCCACTCTTGTTTCTGCGGACCGATAGAATAAGATCGCCTTTTCGCCTTTTCGCTTGGGAGGGACATAAAATGTCCGCAGCTCTTGCACACTGTGAGCCCCAAGCGCGTCAAGGTCTTTGTAGTGCTCCCGCGGAACCATTGTGATTTGCAAACTCTGATCATCGTCAGGGGGTGCTTGTATTGATGGCCGACTGGAGAACACGGCATTAACCTCGTCTTCCGAGTCACTTCCGAAGATCAATATGGGGGCGGGCGGTCCCGGCTTGTTGCATCGAGACGGCCCAGCGTAAACTATCTCCTCTTCTTCTTCGGTATCACTCCCGAAAACAGGAATGGTGGCGGCGGCTTTGTTCTCCGGTTTGTGACACCTCTCTGTATCCTCGAAATCTGGCAAAAAGTACTTTGCATCTTCGTACTTGCGGACTTCGTTCACAGAGAACGGGTTCAGTTCGCCTGTTACGGTATACTCGAGACCATCCTTGAAATACTTCATACACTGATGTTGTGTAGAAGGGGATGATGTTGTACTCGTGTAACCAGGGACGACCGAGTAGAGCATTGTAGCAGGTCTTGGCGTCAATGACGTGAAACTTAATATCCGTGACGAGTAGTCTGAAGCGTAATGTTAATATCACAGATCCGAGAGTTCGTGACGACTGGGAGTCGAAGCCGGAGATGGTAATTTTATCACGAGCGAGGTGCTGAACGCTCATGCAGATTTCCTTCAACACCCGAACATTAAGGAGATTGACGGAGGATCCATTATCAACCAGAATTTTGCCTATCTTGATATCATGGCAATATCCAGAGACGTATAGGGGACGGTTGTGGTCGTATGTCCCAAGGAGCAGGTCTTCATCGCCGAAAGTGATATCGGCCGTGTGCACTTCTTCCAGTTCATCCTTCATCCTCTGTTCGGTGAGGAAGGCTTGGAATTGCTCGGGCTCTTGTACCACCTTGATTAATGAATCTCTCGCTTCTTTTGATAATAAGAGGGCGTCGAGAATGCTGAGCTGCGAAGGTAACTTCCTTAGGTGCGCTAGGATGTTGTAGTCCACCTTACTCTTCTTGGGCGGGTCCTTGGCAGTCAGCTCTTTCATGACTTGGTCATCCAAAGCGATATCCTCAGCGATCTTTTCCTTTCCCTTATCTTTTCTAGTTGAGGGTCCGAGATTCTTTTCGGGAAGCGTGCGGTTGCGCAGCTGAATGTTTTCGCAGGCCTCCGGTTCTTCCTCTTTCCCTAAGATGGATTCTTTAAAGAGAGGGCCCAGAGCCATTTCCTCATCAGAGTCGCTCCCAAAGGTGAGAACTTGTGATCCTCCGGCGTTAAACGTGTAACAGTTACCGGTAGTTCTTTTGTGCCTTTCGGTCGTACTTCTCTGCTCCCGACGAGTTCTGCGTTTCATTCGCTTAAAATGTTGCCGATGAACAACATATCCCTGCCACCATGTCTTAAAAGCGTCGCACTCCTCAGAGGGGTGTGAAATCTTCCGATGATATGAGCAGTAATTAGGGTGCATCTCCGCCCCATTGAGCGTGTTTTCTTCCGAGGGCGGTAGCTTCATTCCCATTGATATGGCTTTAGCAAACCTTTTCCTCGTCTTGAATCTGTTTTTATCCGCGTCGGATGTCTTTTGATTTGACGGGAGTGCTTCGACTCTTTCGTCTAGTCGCATGCGTTTGGCTCCTTCTAATGCGGCTGTCTCACGCTCCCGATCGGCTTTACTTTTCAAACGAATCTCGTCTAGAAAGGCGTCAATCATTTCGTCTGTCGGCCACACAAGCTCCGGTTCAGGCTCTGCCCCCAATTTCTTAGTGCCAGGAGTTTTTTCACCATCCGTAAACGAGTGGGAGATCACATTACAACTCGCCATGTATCCCTCGGATTCATCTGACGAGCTCTCCCCGTTATCTTCTTCCTGAAAGAAGTGGTTGAGGAACTCTTGGAGTGTGATGGGAGTTCGTGCC
This sequence comes from Agapanthus africanus, assembly GCA_030015575.1. NCBI lineage: Eukaryota > Viridiplantae > Streptophyta > Magnoliopsida > Asparagales > Amaryllidaceae > Agapanthus > Agapanthus africanus. The sequence goes on along the minus strand of CM057348.1, from coordinate 10,816,809 downwards.
TTTTGATTGTACTACTCCAGCGCGTCAATCTATTTCTGCAAATCCGTGCGCTTGTCGCCAGGCTTCACGGGCTTCTTGGATTTCTTCTTCTTCTTCTTTGAAGATTTCGACGGTTGGGTGTGAGTACTTGGGCCATCACCACCGATTTTTGGCGTTGGGCGTGGCTTTAGCATCCCTTCAATGACCTGGAGTTCCAGCGGGTTCTTCCACCTGATCGCCGGGCACGTCTGGAGCTCATTCAGCATTCTTTTGGTTTTTGCTGAAAGCACGATTTCCCATGGAGCTTCTTCGATGAAAGAACAAGTTGCCCCCGGTGTGTCTGTCTTCTTAGGAGTGTGCGGTTGTGACGGGTTCACCTTCCACTTTTTGGACAGCGCAAACCTGCCCTGTAGGTATTGATCTTCAATCCATCTTTTGAAGACGAAGCAATCCTCAATCGGATGGCTTACCGTTTGATGGTAAGGGAAGTAGTTGGGGTATTCACCTCACTAGGTTGCGACGGTCGCCTTGGATTTGGCAAGTTGATAAGCCTATTGCGTACCGCCAGCTCGATAGCCTCTTCGTCTTATCCCGCGGGAATGAGTAGGGGCGTTTCATTTTCTTATTATAATACCGCCGTCTTTCTTCCAGTTGATCTGCCAGCTTTAGGGCGCTGGGTTGCTGCTGAGCGTTCGCAACGAAGGTTGCTTTCCCTTTACCCTTGTCATTCTGAGGTTCCGGCTTCGGGGGAGGCGGTCTGTGACCCATCTGGTCCATCTGGGCCAACTTGTTGATCAAATCCTGGAACGTGGTTGGCTTAAAGAATATCATGAACTGTGAGATAGTTGCATGAGGATCTAGGGTACCCACGAACATGCCCACCGTGGGCGCTTCCTCAATGCGTTGTTCGCATTTCGACCACAAGTTTCGCCAGCGTATAGCGTACTGGACCCACGTCTCGCCCGGTTTCACCCTGGCATTAATCAACGCCGTTATCGGGGTGCGTTCGCTGGCGCTCGCGAATCGCTGTTTAAATAGCAGCTCCATCTCCGCAAATGTTTTGACGGAGTCGTTCGGGAGCTCAGAGTACCATTCGAACGCTGTTTCTGACAAGCTACCGACGAACTGGAGAAGCAAGAGCTTATCGTCGCCGCCAGTGTTGCCGTAAAGCGCCCTGAACTGGGTCACATGTTGATGGGGATTGCCTGTCCCCTTATAGACATGGAATTTTGGTATTGTATAGCCCTGCGGGTACTTGATCTGATCATACCAACTCGGATATGGTCACCCGTTTTGACGACTTGGCCGGCTGCTTCAGTTGCCTGATAAACTCATATCTGTTGAGCTATATATTCATCAAGGTCAGCTTTGGAGATTGCCTCCTCCTTGGCTGTTGACAGAGCCGGTGGAGGATTTGACGTTTCTCCCCTGTCGTCTTCAAGGACGATTGGAGGATCTTCAGCAGGAGAATCTTGTTGAATCATCATTCCCACCATGTCCTGGAACAAGAGGGCCATTCGCTTTATATTGGCTGCTTGTTCGGCAGCCTCTTTATCCTTCTTCTCCAATATTCTACGAAGGAATTCAGCGTCAGTTTCTTGCTCCTGGCGTTGATCAGATGACGCTTCGGGGCTTTCTTTCAGCCTAGTGAGTGCGGCCATCGTGTTCATCATTTCCTGGAGCTTCTGCTGTTGCTCCTGAGCTTTGGTCACTGACCGTGTAAGCGGTCTATGTCCTGCAGATGTACGGCTGTCCTCTTTACCAGACGCCGTGTAGACAGTATGGACTACGATGCCCCTGGACTTAGGGCATTTAGGCTCACCGCCTTTGGCATTTGCCGCAGGCGCGGGAATTTTCTCTGGCCTTCTTTTCCTGTAGGCCATCGAAGTTGAGGGGGCCGTTGCAGCGGGCACCCTGGCGGTTGTCGTCCTCTGTTGTTTGACAGGACATTTCTTTTCTTCCTGAACTTTCACCTTCTTCTGCCGGTGAGGGTGATCTTGAATGATTACTGAGTCTTGAACCCTCCGCCAGACTTGATAAATTTTGGAGGACAGCCGTTGAGGGGGTTTCTCCAGGTTAGTTTCCGTACTTCTCTCCGCAGGTAGAGGAGATCTTTTCAGTGTGGCGGTCGGAGAGTTCTTGCGTACTCTCCTTAGTGGTTCAAACATGTTCCCAGTTGGAACAGCAGCGTTAACTTCCACCACTGGAGCAGGCGGAGTTAGCCCTGTGGGGAAGTTGCCCCCAGTCTTCCTTATCCGGAGCCAATGGCGATGTCGAGCATGTCGAGCTGTCGGGACTGGCTTGGCGATAGGGATAATTTCGTTTTGCCCCTTGTCCGGATGAGTCGCTGCTGGTGCCAGCCTGGTAAAGACTGACGTTGTCCTTTGAGTGGCGATGTCCAATCTGTCAAAGACAGACCTTCGAGTAGGAGCAGAAGCCGGAATAGCCAGCCTTGAAAAGACTGACTCCTTAACAGGAGAAGCCGCCTTGACGACTTCAGGAGCAGAAGTAGCTGTCTTCCTCGGGACGGCCATTTCAGGGTTCATGGGCTTCTTGGCGGGCCCGTCAGAGTTCTGGTTCAGCCTGGTAAAGACAGAGGCTGCCGGTTTGATATTGGACGACCCGTTGAAAGGGGTCGTTGCAGCAGTTAGCCGATCGAAGACCGACTTCTTGTGTGCTTCTGGTGCGGGCACCGGAATAGTAAAGCATGCAGGGGGGAGCATGGTCCCGAAGAATAAACCAGTGGTGGCCTGCGTCACCTGTTCCACTGGCATGGCGAGGATGGAAGCCGCTTGAGGCCCATAGGCTACACCTCCCGGTGAAGCGGAGCTTCTGTTGCACTTGCATTTCGAACAGCTCGAGCAGTTGGATGCCATTGATGCTTGATTTCTGCGCCAGGCAAAAGACCAAATCTTAGTAACTTGAAACCCGAGGGCAACCATTAGCGAACCGCGATTGGTTTGCGGATCACGACACACGAAGGGTGGAGTGGAAAGAGGAAAAGGTCCCACCGGGCGTGCCAGAATCTGTTCCCCTCCGAATAGCGGCGCGACAGACGTCTTGCCTGAAATTCGGGGCAGATACTAATTGGTGCTATCCGTCCACCTCTTCGAAGATGCCAAGTTGATTTATGGCACCATGTATCGAAGGTTTAAACGGATGCGTCCGATGTAGCAAACTTCGTCAGATTCCCCCTCGCTTGAGGGGTTTTTGATTGTGGGGACGCTCTTCCTTGCAGGCGCAAGCCCCTGCAGTTAATTACGCTACCGCATTGCGGTAACAACTTTCTCCTTCTCCAGATAGTTACTTCGTGTCGTGTGTGTTTGTTTTATGTTTGGTTGCCCGTGGATTGTATACGGAGACTGAGTTATGTCGTCGTCCGTAGGGCGTGGACTAGTCCAAATCCGTATTGTCTTAGATTTGGGTTTGGGGGTTGTGTTTAAGAATACGTTAGCCTCATTTGAGACTAAGATCGATTTAAACGTTTGTTAAGGATACGTTAGTCTAGTTTTAGACTAAGATCAACTTAACGGGATCGTTTAGATCCAACAAGAGAGCAATTAAGGGAGCCCTGTTGTTTAGTTTAGTGACATTGCGGTCAATAGGTAGTTTAAGGACATTGCGGTCCAATATTAGTTTTAAGACGTTGCGGTCAAGGTTAAGGACATCATAGTCCGTGGATTTAAGGACTCCACAGTCCTACGTTAGTTTTAAGACATCACGGTCAAGGTTAAGGACATCATAGCCCGTTGTTAGTTTTAAGACATCCCGGTCAAGGTTAAGGACATCATAGTCCGAGGATTTAAGGACTCTACAGTCCGGCATTAGTTTTAAGACATCTCGGTCAAGGTTAAGGACCTCATAGTCTATGAGTTTAAGGACCCCACAGTCCGTATCAATGTGTGGTCATCGGGACCCATCACCTCTTTGAAGACGTTGAGAAATTACAACGCCAAGTATCAAAGGAGTGAAGAGATGTACCCTTGAACCAAGGTAGATTAAGTGATCTGTAGTCCAATTTGGAAATTAAGATCAATTATTATATTATGAGCCCATTGGCCCAGTTAAGTTTGAATTGAGGACTTATGGCCTTCTTGGGCTAAGTCCAATCATGTCTGGAATATTGGCCCTCTGTTGGTTCATTGAAGGAGAAGTTTTGCCTCTAGAAACTTAGCCAATTGGGCTAAAGCTAGTGTTAAACACTAGAGATCAACAGTGTTGAACACTGGGAATAAAATTAACAAATTAGTGTTAAACACTAAAAGATAATCAGTGTTAAACACTGGGAACAGAGTTTTCGAGTTAGTGTTAAACACTAAGCAAATCAGTGTTAAATACTGGAAATAGAGATTTCAAATTTGTGTTTGAACACTAGAGCAAATCAGTGTTAAACACTGGATACAGAGATTTTAAATTAGTGTTAAACACTAGGGCAAATCAGTGTTAAACACTGGATACAGAAGTTTCAATTTAGTGTTTAAACACTAAGGCAAGATGGGTCACGTGGTAACACGTGAGAGCGCCCTGCTTCCCTTTATTTTGTTCAGTCAAAAGTATTGAATACTTTGAAGTATCACGTGCTGTCACGTGATGGGAATTTGGGTGTTTATCTGTTAGAGCTTTAGCCAAGGAGTCACATGGTAGCACGTGAGAGCGCCCTGCTCTTTTCTGTTTCTTTTGCTTTTTCTTTGTGTGCTTCAGGGGTCACGTGGGGTACGTGAGACATTGCCTCAAAGTTCTTTTCTGTGGATCTTTACAGGAGTCGCGTGGTAGCACGTGACTCTGACTTTTTGCATGTTTTAAAGATCTGTTCATCTTTTAAGAATTAAATTCTTCGTAGGGTTAAACCCTAGCAATAAACTTTAGAGGAATTAAATTCCTATTTCCTTCTGAAGACTTATATTCTTGGATAGGTTAAACCCTAATTTCTTTTCTGTAGGAATTAAATTCCTCATGTATGTAAAGAATTAAATTCTGGCATAGGGTGAAACCCTAGTTTCTTCTTTTCTTTTTAAGGGAATTAAATTCCTGTGATTCGAGAGAATTAAGTTCTCAATTATGGTTAAACCCTGGTTTTGTCCATTTTGAAGGAATTAAATTCGTATAACATAGGGTTAAACCCTAATTTTATCTCAAAGGAATTAAATTCCTATAATTCTGTGAGAATTAAATTCTCAAAACTCAGTTCCTCCTCTGCATTTTAGATCTGCATGGCAGGATCTCAACCCAATGAGAATTAAATTCTTAATTCATGGGGAGATGTGCACTTTGCAGATCCTCCACCAGAGAAAGAACTAAGTTCTTCTTTTTATATAAGAGTTAAACTCTTTTGAGAATTAAATTCTCTTTTGAAGCTTCTCTTTTCTTACCTAGAGTTTTTCTTTTGTAGAGAATCAAATTCTTCCTCCTCAATTTTCAAGATTCCAAGGCTCTATATATCTCTCTCTGTATATCTCTCCAAAAAAAGGTCCCTCCTCTTCTTTTCTTGGTTCCTATTTATAGGAGAAGGAAAAGAATCAATCTGTTTGGTAAATCTCTCATTGAAAGATTTGATTTGTTCATTGAGAGATTTGATTTATCTTTATCATTAATCTGGGCCTTTAGATTATTAGGTGAATTTTATTCACCATTGGATTTTAAATCCAAAGATATCTCTTTGTTATTTCGGTTAGATTTAGGGGGAAATCTTTCCAAGTCCAAGATTTTTCCATAAATTGGTGATGTTTAATCACCTTTAGATTTTTAATCCAACGGTTTCAGATAATCCTTTTTTATTTTGGAAAGATTTGAAAGATCTTCCCTCAGAATTTAATTCTGTAGAAGAATAAGGCTTTTAAAGCCGGTCACGTGTGGGCACGTGACCCCTGGTCACGTGTGGGCACGTGACCCCTGGTCACGTGTGGGCACGTGACCCCTGGTCACGTGTGGGCACGTGACCCCTGGAATGGGCTTCTCCTCTTCGGCGCTTTGTTATCTGGCCGCTGCTTAACCATCACGTGCCAACACGTGACCACTGGTCACGTGTGAGCACGTGATGCCTCTTCTGAAGCTTCTTCCTGACTTTTAATTTAGGGAACAAATATGCTCTGTGCCGCTGCTTTAACGTTACGTGACCACTGGTCACGTGTTAGCACGTGATTCTCCTTCTGAATCTTTTCCTGATTTTTAATCAGGGAACAGAAGGTTCAAATTTAAATGATATACTTATATTTTACTGGTTAATGTGGGTGTAGGAGCGAGTGGTTGAGCAGGCCGAGGTATCGGGGATCGATTTTACCGGACAGAGCGATCTGATACTGCTGACCCCAGTCCTGGACGCCGTACACGGAGGGCACCACGGAGGTTGGGAGAGTGGCCGGGGACTGGGCCCTAGCAGGGCCCATATGAGGTTGGACTCCACCCCGGCGGTTACTTCCTCCGTCTCCAGTGAGCGACGTGTCCAGCAGGAACTGGAGAGCTTGAAGGCCACCGTTCAGGAGTTGAAGGAGATGCTGGTATGTATACTACTTAATAGTAAAATATCATGTCATATTATAGATATCAACATATCCAATATTAGTACGTAGCCTGAGCTTATTTGGTTGTAGACTTAGCTTTGATTAATCATACATACATATCTAATTAAAATAAACTACGGTTTTCCAAACTAGATATCCAAACGGGGTTTCGAAATAACTTGATAATGATACGAATTCGAATAATACACAGTTCTTACTCGCTTATTACACACGTTAGGTCCAGACGCGACAGGGTACATCGGCCGAGCCTCCATATGCATCTCCTTCGGCTGCGGCTCCGCAAGCCACTACATCGGCTGCGGTTCCGCAGACAGCTCATGTAGCTCCACCGCCTGCTCAGACTTCCGCAGCCACGGCTCCGCAAGCCACTACCTCGGCGGCGGCTGCGCAGACTACATCGCCAGCTCCACAGCCCGCTCAGACTCCCGCACGCTCCGCATTGCATGATTTATTGACCGAGGAGCAGGCGCGCCAGATTCTGGCGTTTATCAGAGGTGGAGCTGGACCGAGCTAGGGTAGCTTTTTGATTCTTATATTTTAAACATGTATTTATTTATATGATACATATTGTGCTACATTTTGGACGATATTGATATTGGTGGTGTTTGCGTATTTATATTGATATCATATTCTGCTTTTTGGTTTCTTTTGTATATTATGCGTGAGATGTGATTATGAATACTGCGATATATGTTCTGCATAATGATTAATTTTATATATGATCGATGCATATATTATTGTGTACAGGGCGAGAAAAAAATAGGCAGCCCTTTTTTTATTAAAAAAACCTGATAATATGTACCTACGGATTTCTCCGTAGGGCCCTTCATTGCTCCTACGGATTAATCCGTAGGGCCCAACTATGTACCTACAGATTTATCCGTAGGGGCAAAATATCAGGACACCTAATATTTTGTCCCTATGATCTCAGTATCAGGGGTTAAGCTTACCTCTACGGATATATCCGTAGGGGCAAACAAATGCCCCTACACAGTTATCCGTAGGCGCAAAATATCAGGATTCCTGATATGTTGCCCCTACGGATATATACCTACGCACTTATCCGTAGTGTCCACTACTTGGCCCTACGGATACATTCGTAGGTACACCTAATCTATTTTATAAAACCGTAAATAAAATAAAGTTTTTGCCCCTACGGCCTATTCCGTAGGGCAAACTGGACCTACACATAACTCCGTAGGGGCAAATTTTAGTTCGTAGGGGCAAGTTCAAGGCTTCGACTTGCACCTACGACGTTTGTACCTACAGGGTATTTTCTTGTCCCTACGGATATATCCGTAGGAGCAGTGGTTTGCTCCTACGGATAAATTCGTAGGGGCAACCCTTATTTGTAGTAGTGTCTCAGCTCGTCCCAAGCTACCACAGGACCAAGATGCCTCGGCCCTCCCGCTCGTTCCCGAGCTCTCCCGCCGAGGCCATCGTCCTCGGTCCCTCCGACCGACCAACTCCACCGCTCGCAGGCGTAACCGCCGGTCCACAAATCTCGCTATGCACGGATTCTCCGCCAACAACATCCCACGTTCCACGCCATCACGATCCCCATTAACGGGCGATCCGCTTATTACGCGGGGGTGACGTCGGGAGTGTAACTGCCGGTGAGATTCTCGCGCCTGCTACTGTGTGCTGCCGCCACTATATAAACCCCCATCGCAGAGAGATCAAGTAAGCTTTTTCCACCCCACTTAGCCGTTACTCTGCTCGGATCTTGTGCTAACTTGATCGTCGGAGGGTCCTCGGTGGTACCAAACCACCCCGGGACTTCCTTGCAGGTACTCGGCGCAAACTCCTCAAAACCACCAATCTCCTCAAAACCCATTGAGACCCACACGCAACAGGAGACCACCTCCAAGATCCACCGGGAGATCGACGGAAGACAACATCTGACAGAGACCCGAAAAGGACCTCCATCAGTTAGCGCCGTTTGTGCGAACTAAAACTCCACAAAAACAAAAATTAGCCTTCCGATCTCCATCCACATGGCATGCGATCACCCTGAAGATCCAGGTACCAGCCGCCGCCTCCCCCTCACCGAAGGCGCGGATGAACCTCCTCCAGCGACCGTCATCAACGCCCTCGCCGGCCGAATAGACCGACTACAGTCCATCGTGGAGGTGCTCGTCCGCGTCTAGACGGCCGGGCCATAGCCTCAGATCTCCGCTCCTCCGCCTCCAGAAGACTCTGCCCTCGTCGGCACGGCTGACCACCGGCAAGCTACGTCCCATAGCCACAGATCTCACGGGCCGATACTCTCTGAGGCCCGCTCGGCGCCCCACAGCTCCACACCAAGATCCGCCGCCAGAGTGCCTCGCCACGAGCCTCCTCGCGACCCTCACCCCCCCTGAGGAGATGTTGGTCACCCCGCCTGTCCCCAGGCATGACCAACACCCCCTCCCTCGACGGGGTCGCACAGGAGGGGCTCGCCACGACGGCTCGAGGACCATCTCGCCCGGGGATCTGAGGAACCTCATCAAGAGGAACCGAGGCCGCGCCCAGACACAGATCTCCCACAGCAGAGGCCAGGGATCACAAGGCGCCGAATCCTCGGGGTATCACAGCCGACTCGATGCCCTCGAGAAGAAAATCGAGGGCATACGCCGAGAAGGTCACCTCTTGGGCGACGGGGCTAAGTACGCCGCCGACTCGCTCACCAAGACATTTACCGAGGGACTGCTCGCTGTTCACGTCTCCTCGCGCAACAAGCCCCCGAAGGTCTCTCTGTTCGACGGGAGAACCGACCCGAAAGACCATTTGGATGCTTTCACCATGGGGATGAGCTTCCAGGACCATTCCGACGCCGCCCAGTAAAGATCTCCTCCAGCCGGGGCCTCGTGAGATCCAGCCTCTGCCCTCGATTCCCCCCGTGCGCGTTGACCTCGAGCCTCAGTTCGTAGCACTCACGGACGAGTGCCACCGAGCGAGCTAGCCAACCCGTGGAGATCAGGCCGAAGCGCCTCAGAGACCGCAGCTTGCCCACGGCCTCGTCATAGAGCTGCTCGGACATGAGGTTGTAAAGCCCCGGCGACGCCCTCCAGATGGAGTACATCAGCAGCTGCAGCAGAGGGGAGCGCCTGGGGAGAAGCCGGCCAAAGTGGTCTTCGATACTCCCATAGACCAACTGCACCATGTCCTCGGCGCAGTTCTGGTCGTAGAGGTATACGTCTTCGAAGTGGATGATTTCGGGGATGGTAAAAGGGGAGTCTTCCATTCTCAACGATCTGTTTGTGAAGAAAGGAAGGACCGGCGCTCCCTCAGATTTATATAGCCCACTGCGCCCTAACGGAACCCAACAGTCGCTCGTTTTCGCCCACAAAGTCGCTGCCACGCAGCGATCATTGAGCCTTCTCTGGCGGAATCGAAACGACGCAACTGTAGGTGTTTTTCGTCACCCCATTAAGATGGGAATACGCACGCGCTTGTCAGGCGCATTACAGATTCCTCCTCCCTAGGATAGGCTGGGGTTTATTGATTGTAGGGGTCCGAATCTCCGGCTGCCGCGGACTAAGCTGCCGTTAATTACCCCTCGCCTTTGGAGCAAGAGAACCTCCGATTAACGGGTTAAACTGGTCATGCAAACTCACTGTGCAATGTTGTGTTTTGAAGGGGTTTTGGATATGTCGGGGGCCCCGCAGAGTTTATTTAGTTGTAGACTTAACTTTGATTAATCATACATACATATCTAATTAAAATAAACTATGGTTTTCCAAACTAGATATCCAAACGAGGCCTAAGTCCCTAAGTATACATAGATTGGGGTTTCGAAATAACTTGATAATAATACGAACTCGACTAATACACAGTTCTTACTCGTTTATTACACACGTAGGTCCAGACGCGACAGGGTACATCGGCCGAGCCTCCACATGCATCTCCTTCGGCTGCGGCTCCGCAAGCCACTACATCAGCTGCGGTTCCGCAGACGGCTCCTATTGCTCCACTGCCCGCTCAGACTCCCGCAGCCGCGGCTCCACAAGTCACTACCTCGGCGGTGGTTGCGCAGACCACTCCTACAGCTTCACTGCCCGCTCAGACTCCCGCACATTCCGCATTGCATGATTTATTGACTCAGGGTATATCCGAGAAGCAGACGTGCCAGATTATGACGTTTATCAGAGGTGGAGCTGGACTGAGCTAGAGTAGCTTTTTAATTCTTATATTTTAAACATGTATTTATTTATATGATACATATTGTACTATATTTTAGACGATATTGATATTGGTGGTGTTTGCGTGTTTATATTGATGTCATATTCTGCTTGTTGATTTCTTTTGTATATTATGCGTGAGATGTGATTATGAATACTGCGATATATGTTCTGCGTGCTGATTAATTTTATATATGATGTATATATTATTGTGCACAGAGCGAGAAAAAAATAGACAGCCCTTTTTTTAAAAAAAAAACTGATAATATGTATCTACGGATTAATCCGTAGGGCCTAACATTGCCCTTACGGATTAATCCGTAGGGCCCAACATTGCCTCTACAGATTTATCCGTAGGGACAAAATATCAGGATACTTGATATTTTCCCCCTATGATCTCAGTATTAGGGTTTACGCTTGTCCCTACGGATATATCCGTAGGGGCAAACAAATGCCCCTACACAGGTATCCGTAGGGACAAAATATCAGGATATCTGATATTTTGTCCCTACAGATTTATACTTACGCACTTATCCGTAGGGACAACTATTTGGCCCTACGGATAAGTCCGTAGGGACACCTAATTTATTTTATAAACAGATAAATTAAATAAATTTTTTATCCCTACAGCCTAATCCGTAGGGGCAACTGGACCTACACATTACTCCGTAGGGACAAGTTTTTAACCGTAGGGGCATGTTCAAGGCTAAGATTTGCACCTACGGCGTTTGCACCTACATGGTATTTTCTTGTCCCTATGGATATATCCGTAGGGACAGTGGTTTGCTCCTGCGGATAAACCCGTAGGGGCAACCCTTGTTTGCAGTAGTGTGAATTGAACTTTGTATATGTATATGCTGAAAATTCAACTGTATCATTAACAAAGTCAGTGCATTGGATTCAAGTCTCATATGACACTCTCAACTAAACCCGCCACCTTTTAAGAACACAACAATGCGTGCATTTTCTTAATTATCTTAAAATTGAAGGGATTTCATCTGGTATTTTTTGTTTCGTGGAAAAAACACAACGTTAGCAGTGACGTAGTCCTCATACGTAATCAGAGACCATCAAAGCTTTGCTTAATTATGCTTCTAGTAGCTCATGCATGTTAGATTATTATTTTCTTGGCGTGTGTTTGGTTTGAGTAAATAACCGTTGCATGTCTATTTTCTTGACATTTCACTGCATTATAACTTTAATCTTTGAAAAGTAATATTCTAAACTTTTCCAATTAGTAGCGTGTACATGCATATGTAACTAAACATGACTATCAATCAGACTTCTCCTTCTATTGGATGCGATTCCAAATAATGAATTCTCGTGTTAAAAAGCGAAGTTTGACTGTCGGAAATCAACTTGCTTAATGGTTGAAAACAGCGGACCGACCAAGTATCTCTAAAGGGATTGCGGATAGAGTGCTTGTAATTGTGGAAGCTATAAATTGTATGATCCAAGCACTTGGGTGTTCATAGGCTCATATATTTTTCTGCATAAATAAAGTCTCCAGCGGCTGCGGTTGAGTAAGATATTTGGGGATTAAAACCTGTTTGGAACAGGAATTGGGCTATTATTGAAAAAAATTAAATAAGGAAAATCTTTTTTTCCTTTTCCTTTCCCATCTTCTTTGGAATGGTTAATGTGGGCTGTTTTTCCGCATGCAGAATAAAATAATACAAACAGAACGGTGATCCTAACTCGTGTTGCGTCATCCAAAGCCGTTAACCTTCTTTGTCTGCATCGAACGCACACCATGTCGCTTCATAAGAGTTGTCTGATCATGCTCAATCGCTTACCAATTCACTAATTAAATGACATGTTTACTTGAAAATTTTATGGATTCGTTCAATACGAGCATACATGTAGTTAATGGCAGAAATTTATCGACCCGTTTTCTTTTCTTTTATTCCCCTATGTGATGGGCATTTCAAATCCATGTTCGAACGTTACACTCTTTCTTAAATTACCGTCGAGATCCTTCTCATAAATAATATAAACTTTTCTGAATAGACAACAAAAAATAGCTGTAGATAACTTGAATTCATAGCTATTTAGTTAGTATGAAATTCGAAGAGCTTGTGTGTCCATAAATTATTTTTTATGTCTGTAAACCAGGCAATCATTGTCGGGACCCGGTTCTTGTTCACGGAGCAAAGTGCCATACGGAACAAAATGCCACGCCAAGTGTCATGTTAAATGGGCGGGGGCCACCTCTTGAATCCGTGGGGGCCATCTCTTGAGTCCGTGGGACCCGCTGTAGAACAATGGGGAATCTTCGGAATACATTCCGAAAGAGGACAGATTTGTATTATAAATGAAATGATATCACTCTTCAATACAGAGGCGCTTTTTAAATGAACCGGCACTACAGGAGCTTTAAAACTTCGTAGTCAAGTGTGCTCGAGCCAGGGAAGTTCTGGGATGGGTGGCCTCCTGAGAAGTGGTCCCTAGTCGGGTCCGGTTCGTCCCGAAGGACAAAACCGTGCGGCTTCGGACAGAGCGGACAATACTATCTGTATTGAGGGTGGGGCGTGACAAATCATCTTCTTTACCGAAAATGAAAAGGCAAATCTTGTACTTTCATTTCTTTACCCTTTCCCTTCAAATAATTTCTATCTTTGTTTGTCACCTATGTATAGGCTAAATTTCTCTTAATTTGTTGTGAGTTGTAACTGGTGTTATCTCAACAAAATAACAAGAAAATATAATTAATATCTATACACAATAAGTATAGTAACAAATACAACCAATGAACGATATACCAAGAAGAAAGGAAAAAGAAAATCTCCTAACTCTAACCCCAATATTTACACAATTAATCCAAGTTATCATATAATTAATCAGATGGTGGCAAGTTCAACACCAAACAACATAACTACTCTCCTCCCAATATTTGAAGCTGTCTTCTTTTGTTCCACAAAGCCACCGCCTCTATGCCTTCTCATGTGCCCACCCAAAGCTTGCCCAATTGCAAACCCTGCTCCACAAATTGAGCACTCATGCACTCGAGCCTTCTTCATGATACTTTGATGCTTAGCATCATCATGTAATGCTATGCTCGGTCTCTTGTGGCTTGCTCTATGCCCACCGAGAGCTTGAAATGATGAAAATTGTCTATCACAAGTCTTACACTTGAAACTTGGACACGTCCAATCTTGATGGCCACCATGAGATAGTAACATCAGGACATTGGCGACGTCGATGTTCTCTCCATTGCGTTCTGTTCTAGATCTCTTCATATATATGTGAAAGAATGTGAGTGTATGTATATACAAGAGGTGAGCAATGTGCATGACATGATATTTATAGGCTCTCTCTCTATATATATAACATTAATTAATGAAGGGTTGAATGTTATTAAATGTGTACTGCGTGGCGACGCGAGAAGTGAACTTTTCCTCTTCTCTAGAATTGTTGGTAGGAAGCAACGCAGAAGTTGCATGTGGGTGGAGTTGTGTTTTTTTTTTATTGTGGGAAGGGAAGTTTTGAGACAGAGAAGTTGGATGGAAAGCATAATGCATGAGAACAAGTCAGCAAGTCAAAATGGCAAAGCTTAGCATGGTGGCAAACGTGGAAAAAATACACGGTTCCTGGCCAGAGGCGGGCCCAGGAATTTTCATTGCTTATTAAAAAAAATCTCCGTATTCATTTCTTTAATAAAAACCTAAATTCAAACAACAAAATTTAAACAGTCTCTATTAAGATAAGGTGCAAAAATACATTAAACTTCAAAATATAAATATATCATTTACCTCAAAGGATTAATATTCCTCAAATCGATCAGAGAGAGCTGAGAGAGCCGCCTTGCCCTTGAATATTCCTCGACGAGAGTGAGATTTATATTTTGAATCCTATGTTTCGAAAAATAAAATAGGGTGGGGCCATGGCCCCTGTTCCTGGCAAATTTGGATATCCATGCTGCACTGAATTTTCCGTTCTCACTAATTTCTTGGTGATCTATTCGAGGCTACGTTTTCTGTGCTGGTTGGCTACTTGCAGCTTTTCAATATTTTTCTGAAGTTACAAAATTTTTAAAAATCCTTAAATTTTTTTCGGTTTTTCAAAATTTTACTTGTTATATAGCACATGAGAATCACAAAGTGTACACAATTTCCAAAAAGAAATTGTCGACATTTTGCATGTTGTTGCATATAAATATGCCGAAAGTCTAAAAATCTCAAAATTTCTGTTTCTTCCAGCTATCCAATATTTTGTTTGCTATTTCAAAATGAAAATCATGAAATTTTTAACAATAAAATATTATTTCTGGTTTTAAATATTTTTTATGATATAGTTGACGGAAATTTCAAAAATACAAAATATTCTGCTTACTTCCTTCTTTTTATATTATGCATGCTATAAAAATCTCAATTTATTTTTGTTTTATTTAGGATTTTAATATTTTGTATGTTATTTCATATGATAATTGTGAAATTTATAAAATTATTATATTTTTCAAATTTACAATATTTTGCACATGGATACATGCTATAACCACTACTACAAATAGGGGTTGCCCCTACGGATTTATCCGTAGGAGCAAACAACTGCCCTCCGTAGAGGCAATAAAATACCCTGTACGTGCAAACGCCGTAGGTGCAAGTCTTAGCCTTGAATATGCCCCTATGGTCAAAAACTTGCCCCTACGGCGTAATGTGTAGGTCCAGTTGTCCCTACGGATTAGGTTGTAGGAACAAAAAATTTATTTAATCTATCGGTTTATAAAATAAATTAGGTGCCCTTACGGACTTATCCGTAGGGCCAAATAGTTGCCCCTACGGATAAGTGCGTAGGTCCGAATGTGTAGAAACAAAATATCAGGTATCCTGATATTTTGTCCCTACGGATACCTGTGTAGGGGCATGTTTAATCCCCTACGGATATATCCGTAGGGACAAGAATAACCCCTACTACTGAGATCATAGGGGTAAAATATCAGGTATCCTGATATTTTGCCCCTATGGATAAATCAGTAGGAGCAAAGACGGTCCCTACGGATTAATCCGTAGGGGCAATATTGAGCCCTACGGATTAATCCGTAGGTACATAATATCAGGGTTTTTTTAAAACAGGGCTGCTTATTTTTTTCTCGTCCTGTGCACAATAATATATACATCATATATAAAATTAATCAACACGCAGAATATATATCGCAGTATTCATAATCACATCTCATGCATAATATACAAAAGAAATCAACAAGAAGAATATGATATCAATATAAATACGCAAACACCACCAATATCAATATCGTCCAAAACATAGTATAATATGTATCATATAAATAAATACATGTTTAAAATATAAGACTAAAGAAGCTACCCTACCTCGGTCCAGCTCCACCTCTGATAAACGCCATAATCTGGCGCCTCTGCTCCTCGGATATACCCTGAGTCAATAAATCATGCAATGCGGAGTGTGCGGGAGTCTGAGCGGGCTGTGGAGCTGTAGGAGTGGTCTGCGCAACCGCCGCCGAGGTAGTGGCTTGCGGAGCTGCGGGAGTTTGAGCGGGCAATGGAGCTATAGGAGCTGTCTGCGGAACCGCAGCCGAGATAGTGGCTTGCGGAGCCGCAGCCGAAGGAGATGTATGTGGAGGCTCGGCCGATGTACCATGTTCCGTCTGGACCTACGTGTGTAATAAACGAGTAAGAACTGTGTATTAGTCGAATTTGTATCATTATCAAGTTATTTCGAAACCCCAATCTATGTATACTTAGGGACTTAGGCCTCGTTTGGATATCTAGTTTGGAAAACCGTAGTTTATTTAATTAGATATGTATGTATGATTAATCAAAGCTAAGTCTACAACCAAATAAGCTCAGGTTACGTACTAATATTGGATATGTTGCTATCTATAATATGACATAATATTTTACTATTAAATAGCATACATACCAACATTTCCTTCAACTCTTGAACGGTGGTCTTCAAGCTCTCCAGTTCTTACTGGAAACGTCGCTCACTGGAGACGGAGGAAGTAACCGCCGGAGTGGAGCCCCACCTCATATGGGCCCTGCTAGGGCCCGGTCCTCGGCCTCTCTCCCAACCTCCGTGGTGCCATCCGTGTGCGGCGTCCAGGACTGGGATCAGCAGTATCGGATCGTTCTGTCCAGTAAAATCGATCCCCGATACCTCGGTCTGCTCAACCACCCGCTCCTACACCCACATTAACCAGTAAAATATAAATATATCATTTAAATTTGAATCTTTCAAAACTAAAATTTCAAATAGGGGTTGAATAAATATTAACACTTACGCAATACTCCTGGGTAGCGGCGTCGGGGTATCGAAGCTCGTCCGTGGCGGGATCTGTCGAGGTGCCGTGGACGGTAAGATATGCGGACAACACGCTCGGTGTATCACCCTGCGCCAGGGTCTGAGCTCTCTGCAATATTAGAAAATAACTCTTAATATTAGATATATTAGAAAATAACTCTTAATATTACATTATATCACAAAGGCCTGTCTATTGTAATTTATCGATAACTCCATGGCATGAGTAATATTTCTCGAGCCACCTGTATAAGTGGGGCGACCCCTCTTCGCCGACTTCCTATTCTCTTTATTTTGATCGGCATGTTTCTGCACAGCACATTCACATTTAGTTTTCTAATTAAGGAACACAAAAAAATAAATTATATACTAAATAATGAATTACATTTAAAATACATACCTGTTTGCGATGAGAGTCGAAATATTCGCACAATAGAAGCCATGTATCTACGTCGACTCTCGCAAAGGCCGGAGTAGATAGGAGGGCCGCTCTCTCTGCCTCAGGGGTCGCCATCCACAGGGAATAGCAGTCGGTCTTCAGCTCATTCCTGTTGTATCGGACCTTCGTCTACATGTTCTTCATCAGGCCATTGTACAGAGCGTGAAGATCGAGCACCCTCCCAGGGTGATCAGGGTCGGGTACAGGCTGAAAATCGCAATCCAACTGAAAATATAAAAAAAACATTGTTATTAGATTGCAAGTGTTAATAATAAATATATTGGATAAATCAAATGAAAATGTATATTAATACCTAAGCCTGATCCCAGAAGAGGGCGAATGAGTGCCGGTGCTGGTCGCTCCACTCAACATGAAGTGGATAGTTCTTCACGAGCCAGCTCTCATCCCCCATATACCGGCCGAACCTCTCGGCATGATCGCCGGTATAGCGATAATCAGGGGTAAAAAAAAAGGGGGAATGCTGCCTCCCCCTAGCTCTGTCGGGCCTCAGCTTGTGGGACTGATTCGGGCTTTGAGTCCCCTTCTCGGGATGGGGAGGCCCTGCGTCTGCAAGAAATATCAAGACAATCAATATTAAAACAAAGTTGTATTAAGAAATCAAGATTTAACGAAAATTGAAGTGTGATATATACCTTCGGTGACTAAAGCACGAGCCTGGGCCCGGGCAACAGCACGAGCGGGACGATAGTTCCTCCGGTAAGGAACAGTCGGTGACCCGGACGTGGATGCATCTCCAACTAGAAAATAAATATCGATAAAATTACATGGAGTTCATGTTTATTCTTAAAGGATATGTAAAATGAATAAATATTTTATATTTATTCATACAAACCTGCAAACTGAGCGGAGGGAATGGAAGTGACGGGAGTGGCCTCTGCACCAGACGAGGACGCACCACCTATAATTAGACAATCAAGTATCAGCTATATAAGTAATTGCAAAAAGAATGCGTATATCAATAATATAACATTCTAAATCAACATGTATACACTATAGGATATATAAACATATCCGCGGGTATATGATATATAAACATACCTGGAGGTGCTGGAGTGGCCTCTGTCCCTGATGTAAGTACGTAAGAGCAAGAAGAATGTATGTGTATTTATGATATAGCATTCTAAATCAATATACATGCACTATATGATATATAAACATACCTGGAGATGCGGGAGTGGCCTCTGTCCCTGATGTGGACGCATTACCAACAGCTAGACAATCAAACATTGACAATATAAGTAATTTTGACATGAACAGGCATGTATATATATAATATTACATTCAAAATGAATATGTGTGCAATATACCTGGAGGTGTGGTAAAGTCCGCACGGAAGGAGGCATCCGAAGGGGTCTCCGATCAGGGTGCAAGACCGGCCCTCTGAAGCTCCCTACGCAGCTCTCCGGGCGGCAGAACCGCTCTGCCTCTGCCTCTGCCTCTGCCTCTGCCGCGGCTGGAGCTTCTGCCGCCCCTCGCTGCTCCCGTCATCGTCATCAAATCAAGATAAACGGTTCGTGGACGCATTAGACAATCATTACAAGTATTGACTATATATGTATAGATCGTAAAATGTGAAGTAATAATATAACATTACTGATAACTTTTTTCGTTTCGTGGGCGCATTAGACATATCTACTTGGATTTCATCATCGATATCATTTCTAACCCACGTAACTTCATGATCAGCCGAAGACAACCCGCTTGTGCTTTCAACCGTTTCGGGTAAATTTCGGCAGCACCTCTCCGCTGTTCTCCGAGTACACTGTAATAGAATAGATAATCATTTCAAAGCTGTGAAAAAACATTGAAATGAACATCTAATCTATCTTTGTACACGGAGAACCAGCGGAAAGGTACCGACGAAATATCTCAAAACGGATGAAAACACAAGTGAATGAAGCTGTTTGCTTTATACATTCCTAACTTGTCCACACGGGACAAATCTATCGGTTATCATACGATTGAATCTTCTCGTCACATAGACTATTCGACGGTTGTTAGTATCGAGCTATACCGTCCGATACTTAACAACCTTCATATAGTTCTATGTCACGACGAATATCGAACGTATATTAACCGATAGACGGGGACTAAGTGGCGCTTTGAGTTTCATATATGAGTATCGATGAGAATATGAAAGTTTCATATTATCATCGAATATCATATATTGGTTTTAACTTGAACATCTTGAATCACTCTCTAATGATACGTTTGTTGTGTATTCTTATTGTATGTGTGTGTTTCGGCTGTCGGGGGTAAGGTTTTTATCCCATTAAGAATGTATAGAGCGAACACCCATTCGCTTATGCTTTCAACCGTTTCGAGTAAATTTCGGCAGCACCTCCCCGCTATTCTCCGAGCACACTGTAATAGAATAGATAATTATTTCAAAACTGTGAAACAACGTTGAAATGAACATCTAATCTATCTTTGTACACGGAGAACCAGCGGAAAGGTACCGACGCAATATCTCGAAACGGATGAAAACACACGTGAATGAAGGTGTTTGCTTTATACATTTCTAACGTGTCCACACGGGACAAATCTATCGGTTATCATACGATTGAATTTTCTCATCACATAGACTATACGACGGTTGTTAGTATCGAGCTATACCGTCCGATATTTAACAACCTTCGTATAGTTCTATGTCACGACGAACATCGAACGTATGTTAACCGATAGACGGGGACTAAGTAGCGCTTTGAGTTTCATATATGAGTATCGATGAGAATATGAAAGTTTCATATTATTATCGAATATTATATATTGGTTTTAACTTGAAAAACGTGCCGTTGAAATAAATTAATATTCTCCACCTTGCACTCTCTTAACAATGGTATATGCATTAAACAATATGTAAGAGCTATCTATAACAACTCTAAACTTTCACCTGTTGCATGGGTTCAACAAAAAGGTTTTTGATATAAGAAACACAACCTTCCTCAATTTTTTTGGAGACATAAATCAAGGAAAAAATAGATTTTAGATGGCGATAAAAATACCAAATTCTTTCATTGTTGGGTTAATGTCAGAAGATGTCAAAACAGAATTACAAAGTTGCAAAATGTAGAAGGCATTTGTTTTGAAGAGCATAAACAGATTGTTCATATGACAGCTTCTCATTTTGAAAAAGCTTTTACTTCACAAAATATAAATGCAGAATTTGATTGCAGACATATCATTTCTAATATGATTTCAGACATATCAGGTTTAGGGTTAGAGCCTAGGGTTAATTTGGGTTAATTAGAGATTAGGGTTAATTCTGGTTAATTATTGATACTTTGAAAGGGCTAGGATGTTGGTTAGGGTTAATTAGGTTAATTTGAGTAAGTTTACTTGAAACAGCGCATTCTGCCTATATAAATGATTAAATTTGTATAATCTTCACACACTTGTTTTCATGTATGCTGGCCATCTTGAGGGTGCATGTAATATTTTTATTTTCCTCTCAAATTGTAATTTGCATATATCATGAAATCTTGCCCCTGGGTAAATGTTTAGGTTTAGGGTTAGAGTCCAGTATCCACTCCAGTTTATTGCAGAACCAAGCAAAATTGTTGAATCAAGACTTGCACTACACACTCACCATTTTGACTCTTTCACTCTCACATCTATAGGCACATCTTTTTTCAACCTAATAATAAGTTAGCAGCCAACACGTCGACATTCGCTCTACTTAGAGTTTTCCGATAGCATCTCGCTCCTCGCTCCATGGCCAATATTCCTGTCATACATCAATCCATGGCCCACGCCCATAAACAAAGTGGGGGCACAGAAAAATGATGCTCTATATAGACTTACAAAGAGATTAATATGTACAGGGCCAACATGCATTATGCAAAGCTTTTTCCTAAAGTTGGGAAATATTTTTTCAAACATAAAAAGGTGCCTAAGGCTGTTAATTCTACTCTCGTTTGTCTTATTCCCAAAAAGGCAAACTGCCGCTCCATCATCGATTATAGGCCTATAAACCTTTATAATTTTCTATACAAAATTTTCATTATCCCCAACCCTAGCCACAGTCCTATCCCTAGCCGAACCCAACCCCAACCCTAACTCTAACCCTAACCCCAGCCCCAGCCTAACCCCAACCCCAACTCCAACCGCACCCCCAGCTGAACCCCAACCCCAACCGCAACCCAGCCCTAACTGCAACCCCAACCTTAACCCTAACGCTAACCCCAACCGATGCCTAACCCTAATCCTCATCGGTACCCAAATCCTGAACCCTAGCCCTAAAATCATCAAAATTATGTTTAATTGAAGATTTACTAACCTGTAGGCGGTGGAGGAGACGACGGAGACGCTCGATCGGTGGTCGACAACGCGTGCAATCGGCGACGAGAAAGAACGAGGGCGGTGGCGACGACGAAACGGAGGGCGGTGGTAATGACGAGAACGGCGACGCGGCGGGAACGAGAGATTTGAGGATTTTGGGAGTTAACGCGCGCGAGAGAGAGAGATGGTCAGCGTTAGGCATTTCTGTGCCTTTTTAATTAAATTCCCATTTAGATGCCCCTACGGATTAGTCCGTAGGTCATTGGTTTGCGGCTCCGTAGGGGCAAACAACAAATTACGATTTAATATTTTTAAATTAAAACGTCTGGAACCGTAGGGGCAACCGGCGGGCCCTACGGATTAGTCTGTAGGGCCAAAATAAATCTGTCCCTACAGATTTCATTATCCGTAGGGGCAACCCCCTATTATAGTAGTGAACACATTACAATATTTTTATAGTCTAAGTATTTTACAATATTTTAGGAAACACTGATTACACTATTTTAGGAATTTGTATTTTTCTGTTTTCTACAACATTTTACACGGATTACAAGTATTTTACAATATTTCCTATAAAAAATTTAGGATTTGTAAATATTTGTAATTTTCTGTTTGCTAAGGTATTTTATAATATTTAATATTTGTAATTTTAGGTCCATGTAGATTGACCTAACCTATAGAATTTAGACTTCTACTAGCAAGTGCCCCGTGCTATGCACGGTCCTGAGGAGTTGTCCAAAAAAATGATATCGCATAAATGATTGAATTTTAACTATATTTTTCATTTAAACGTATAAAAAATAATAGTGAAAGTGTTGATTGCAATTTTTTAAAAATCATCTAAACCTTATATATAATTTTTCATCCATGTACTTATGCAAAGTAATAATGGATGGATGTATCCGATTGATGAGAACATATACAAAGTAATAATGAAAGTGTTGACGGCAATTTTTCAAAATATATCCGAACTTTATCTAATTTTCCATGCATGTACATGTACAAATTAATAATAAACTGGTTGATTGCAATTTTCAAAATATAACAAAAATCTCATTTAATTTTCCATGCACATGTGTCCATGGAGAAAATACTTTTCATAAATGTTACGGTACAATATAGGTTGAATAGTGATAATTTGTATGAATATAAATACAGAAAATTAATCAGAAAATATATTGTATGAATATAAAGATAAACTTAGAATAGATCAAATGCATATTAACTATAAATTATGGAGGGCTGATGATTAATTTCTTGCAATAAGGGGCAAAAATAGATTTTCTTAAACTAAAGGAGTGGAGTCTGATTTCCCATGCATGAAGACAAAAGAAAAGATTGAAGATATTCATGACAAAACAATAATTAATTAAATTGAATGCAAGGGATAAAATCGAAAAAAGAAAAGCTTGAATTAACCTTTTAAAGACTTTATATTATATATAACAATAACAATAGTTGAAGTACTAATTAACACCAATATAACCCATTATAATATGAGCCATATTTATTTATCCCCATCCTAGCCCACACTACATCTATACATATATCACATACAAGGACACAATACACGGCCCAGGGACCTACGAATTTGCATACGGGCCATATTAAAATTAACTAAAACGAGCTGTAATTTAGCCCTACATGAGTTAAATTAACAAGTAGAACCCAAATTAAGAGGAGAGAGCCGGACCAAAAATAAGGTAAATGAGCCAAACTTCTTACATGAGCCGAACGAGCCAAGCGTCTCTCAGGCTTGAGCCAAACTCAAGCTCGGTTCTAGCTAAACGAGCTTGAGTCAAACTAGACGAAGCTTAGTTTGTTCGGCTCATTAATTAATAGTCCTATCTGCATGCAATCGAGTTGTCTATCAATATGGCTTATGGGCCAGTGCCAAAAAAAAAAAAATGGTCTACCACTTCAACTATATCTATATTGTCATCATATACACAATAGAAAGTTGGGTGCTTGTTACTTTCAGACTATTTTTTGTTGGCTTCTGTTTTCCATTCTGTTGAGCACTTTGTTATTTGCGTTTCGTCACATATTCGACTTTTGACAAACAAACAGCCAACACGCCAACATTTCAAGTCAAATAGAAAAGCTTAGCATGTAAGCAAACAAACAGCCAATAAGTGGTTATATCTATTGTGTCTGGGGCAGAAAAAAAATATTGGTTGCTTGAGATTGAAATGGCAAGCAAGTTTTATTGGAAAAAGGAATAAAAATAATTCATGTTAGGTTCGCAAAGCTTTGAGTTGGAATCGAAAATGGAGTTTAAGCTGCTATAAATTTTACAATTAAGTTACAACAAATATTGCAACTGTGAAGAACATAATTATATGATGCTCATCTCTATTCTTATAATGCAAACTATGTTGCTAGAGGTAGCTCATGTGTACTTTTCTTTTTATCTCAAAATCAATTCTATCACTTGAAGACTTTTCAAAATTTAAATCCCTTCCACTCTCAAATAACTTTTCATTTAAATTTTAAGTTCACTCTTTTTATTTAGCCTACCTTATTTCCATCCCTTCTTCCTGGGATTCGGATTCCCTGCTGTTTATTTCTTTTCTACCATGGCAACTATTTGATCCAACGTATGGTGGATGTGCGGAAAAACGGAAGAAAGCCTGTAGGTTTGTGTTTTTTTTTTTTGATTTGTAATGTATGGCTGAGATGCAATAATAGCAGGTGACATAGGAGAGATTCTTGGTCCTCTCTCCGGCACATACAAATAAATATACTATAAAATATTAATTTACTTCACATGCAAAAAACCTAAATTTCAATTTTATACAAAGTCAAATGCAAAAAACAATTATGACTTGAATTAAATAGTTTTTATATTAATTGCACAAAACTCCCATGCATTTGGACAACACTCTCAAAATCTATTTAATATTAACTATTAATTACAAATGGTTTTTTTTTCTTTTTCTTTTTGATTTAAAATATTAAAGATGGATGTAAAAACTTTTGGATTTGTGAAGTGCATTCTCTTCATGCCCAAAATCTTCCATGCCTCTAAAAAAATTTTACATAAAGAAAAAATTAATGAGATGTTATACCTTGATTGATTGCATTCTCTTCAAGCCCAAAAATCTTCCATGCCTCTAAAAAATATTTTAAGTGGCTAGGATAGAAATCAACTTGAGCCTTCAACCATAACAATTATATATACATAATTATAAACATATGTAACTAGCTGGGTATAAGGCTCAGAGTTCAATCCTATCCTAACCACATTAAAAAAATAAAAATAAAAGTAAATCATCATGGACCTCTGAATTATATATTTTTAAATGGCTAAGATAGGAATCAACTTGAGCCTTAAACCATAATCATCATATGATTAATTCATTACAAACATATGTAATTAGCTTGGGTATAAGGCTCAGAGTTCAATACTATCTTAGCCACATTAAAAAAGAAGAAGAAGAAGAAGAAGAAGAAGAAGATCATCAAGAATATTAATTAACGTGCTGCATGTGACTACAGTTTCTCCATTTTTAAGTGGGTAGGATGGAATCAAACTTGAGCCTCTAGCTTTGTAATTACAAAGTTTGTAGCACGCAATTTTTTGTTGCATGAGGCTCAGAGTTCGATCCCATCTCACCCACATAAAAAATAGTTGTGTGATATATGGTGTGAGAGAGGCTTGAGGGAGATTTATAGGCACTACACATTTCTCTAAAATTTCCAAAATTAAGAGATTGAATTTAAGCGCCTATTAATTCATTAGCTGTCGTAGAGATTCTGATAATAAAGTTTCGCGTTAAAAAGGATAGCTGAAATCCTGTGAAATTAATTATGAATTTAGGCATTAAAAAGAGATTGCATGTACGTGCATATATATGCATTCAAGAGAGAAATCCTTCATATAAGGAATGCATTATTATATGGTGAATTATGCCTGAATTTGATAATTTCATATTTATATTTGAAAAATAAATAATTGTTGGTTTCGTATAAGCAATACTTTTCCTACCCACAATTTCTCTATCCAAAAGTTTATCCAAGAGAAAAAATGATAGGACCCACATCATGTGATGCTGTTTGTCTCTTGATAAACATTTGGGTAGACAAATTGCGGGAGAAAAAGTATTTTTGATAATTTAATTATACCATAACTTGAATGATAAATACATTGTCATTACAACTATCCTCTGCTACTATAATTCATATTAATTTATATTTCGAAAGAAAATTTTCTCTTTTTTTCCCATTTATGAACAAATAGATCGTAACTTGATGCAAGTATGACTTGAACTCCAGACCTCTTACTCAATTACCAAAGGGTTTTACCACTAGATTATAGTGACGCTCGCTTAACTTGATGCAAGCATGATTTGAATCTCGAAACACTTACTTAACTAAGAAAAGCCTTTACTGCTTACCTATATATAGTGGCAATCACAAAGAAAATAAGTATTTGACTTCCGATTATTTAGTTATACCTATAATCTGATTTGGACGATAAACGTCATGTCATTACGTCTGTCCATGACGACTATAAATAGAAAGTTTCTTAGATTTCAGATACAGAAACTTGCGGTCACAAAGCTTCGTTTCTATTCTTGTCGCTCTTCTATATACTTACTTAATCTCTTCGATATACTTACTTAATAGGGATGTAAATGGATCGAGATAATCTGTAGGCACTCCATATCCATATTCGATTATTATCAATTATGGATAGTTTGTTTTCATTTCCAATTAACATCTGAATCTATATCCGAGTCTTCCAATAGCCATCCGATACCGAAATAAGGGTAAATTTTACTAAACCCCATCAACCTATTGGGGTTTTTGAGATAACCCCGTTGAACTTTACAAATGAAATAAAATCTCATTGAAGAGTATTTTCGTAAAAAAAATGAAAGTATTTTTGTCAAAAAATATCATATCATGTTCATTTTGAGTCTATTCAATCTATCTGTAAAACATTTTGGGGTTAATCAGTCCGTTTGTGGTTTGCATGAGTTAATCAAAGTAACGACTTCATACAATAATTGTAGTTTAGTAGGTTTTATAGCATTTTTAAAGTTCAATGGGGTTATCTCAAAATACCCAAAAGGTGAATGGAATTACTAAAATTTACCCCTGATATAATAACACTTATATCCGTTCTGTATCCAATATCAAAAATGGTATTTTTTTGATTTTATTGAGTATATATTTTTCCAATATTCGTTTCATATCCGTATCCAAATTTTACCAAATACGAATAGTCATTTTCATTTTCGATACCTAGTTGTATCTGTATTTGAATCCGTATAAAATTACCGAATACAGATATGACAACACCTATACACACAATCCGTATCTGATCCGTTTGCACCCCTGCTACTTAGTGCAATTAAAAGCTAAATTGAATATCAAAGTGTTTTAAACGATGGCTCAACACATGAGCCAACTTATATTAAGATGCAAGGTTAGACCTACAAAGGACACAAAGCATATATCCTTGTAGTCATCGAAAATTAATATCTGTATCTAATAAAATCGAATAGAGTAAGCTCCAATTATTAAGTATCTGTTTACATCCCCAACTATTGCACACTTATATAAAATTTATTCTTCAAAACACACACACACACATATAATGGAGGAAAGATACCCTATGATGCTTTTTGAGTTAGGGGGTTGTTAAAAGTACACCCTTCACTATTTCATTCGACGATCGGCACCTACCAACTTGATCTCCATCATATGATATGTTGATACACTAAATTTCATGTGATTCTAACACCATTTCCCCGTTGATTTAGCAATAAAAAAAGTTCTATTGTCGGTAAACCATTAATTTTGCATCCATTAATTCAACGATGAAAAAGTGTTAGAATCACATGAAATTTGGTATATCAACACATTAAACGATGAAAATCAAAGCTGTCGGTACCGATCGTCGAATAAAATGGTGGAAGGTGTACTTTTTGCCGCCGCCTAACGCAAAAAGCCTCATGGGACCTCTTTCCTCCATTATCCTAATGCAAAAAGCCTCCTAGGACAATAATGAAGAAAAGAGGCCTTTTGAGGCTTTTTCCTTAGATGGCGTAAAAAATCTATACCTGCCACAATTTTTTCATTGATCGGCATCCATCATCATCATTTTTATGATGTAAGATGTGGATACACCAAATTTCATATGATTCCACCACATTTTCACCGTTGAATTAGAAATGTAAAAAATTCTATTGTCGGTAAACCGTTAATTTTGCATCCGCTCAGTCAATGGTGAAAAAGTGATCGAATCACATAAAATTTGGTGTATCTACATCTTACATGATAAAGATGATGTGGTGGGTGCAATCCATGGAGGGTATATTTTTCGACGCCATGAAAGGAAATTTCTTCCTAGGGCATCTTTCCTCCATTATATATATATATATATATATATATATATATATATATGAGAGAGAGAGAGAGTACGTTCCGTGGGATTCTTTTTTATCTAGTTATGAATTTAGTGGCGAAATTGGTACCTAGCCACAATTCGGTTCACTATATTTGGGTCATGGAAAAAATTTATTGGTCCCTACTTAATATTTATCATATTTTTATCCTATATAGTTAGTGTTGTATATGGTGGAAAAAAATCAGCTCCGTCTCGTTTTAAATTTTCTTCTTCTTCTCTCACTACAGTTCTTATTGACAAAATATTCAAAAAATCCATGATTTTTTTGTACACATGTAAAATATTGAATGATCGAAAAAAAAAACTTTTTAGAGTTAAAATCTCGTGATTTTCATTTGGTACTGTAAAAAAATATAGAAAAACAAAAAAATGATTTTGCATTTTGTAAAAATTAGCCATTACCATGTGTTGCATGTGTTGCAGCATCTCAAATATTATAATTTTCAACGAAACAGAAAATTTGATATTTTTAAAAATTTCATAATTTTTGTAAGCTACATGCATAATATTGAAAAAATAACTTTCGTAAAATTTTGAGATTTTTTGAAAGTTTTACGTTATTTTTGTGCTACAACATATAAAATATAGAAAAATGGAAGAAAAACGTTTTTGAAAATTTCACGATTTTCTTGTGCATAAGAAATAAAAAATATTGAAAAACCGAAAAAACTGAAAAGTCTTGAGATTTTTCAATATTTTGCAATGTTGGTATGTTATAATAACAGGCAAAATATTGAAAAATCGAAGAAAGCATAAATTTTAATATTTTTAAAAATTTCGCGATTTTTATGTGTTACAGCGTGCAAAATATTGGAAATTTGAAGGAAACAAAAAAAATTGGATCTTTTTTAAAATTTTCTGATTTTCTTGTATTGTCACGGGTTCCCAGTCATCCAGAGTATTGGTCACTAAATTTATTTGTTATGTTAGGCTATTAGTAGCAATTGAGAACCCTTTCTTCTTTTTTTTACCTCACAAAGGATTTTTTCTTCTTAGAATCCGAAAATTCTACAAAATTATAAGGATGTTAGATATTGGAAAACCGGAAAAACAGAAAATTATTATGAGATTTTTGAAATTTCATGATTTTCTTATGTTATATGGTTTGTAAAATAATGAAGCTAAGAAAGAAAATAGAATTTTTAAATTTTTTTTGATTTTCAAGTGTTATAAGATGGAAAATATTGAAAATCCGAAGTGAGCATAAAATTTTGGATGGTTTGCAAATATTACAATTTTCATGCTTTATATAACAAGTCAAATAATAAAAAAAACTAATGAAATTAGAAAATTTAAAGATTTTTGAAATTTTCTTTATTTTCGTAAGCTCAGAATAAAAAAATTTATAAAAACGAACAAAGGCAAAAATAATTTGAGACTTTTTGAAATTTAGCGATTTTCGTATGCTATAAAAGAAGCAAAATATTTTAAAACGGAATAAAACATAAAATTTTGATAGTTTAAAAAATTTCGCGAATTTCGTGTTTTAGCAAGGAAAATATTAAAAACTCCAATAAAACCAAAAAATTAAATTTTTTAAAAATTTCGCTATTTTTGTATGATGTTAAATTTTGAAAATTTGAAAAAAAAACTTGAATTTTTGAATTTTTTTGTAAATTCGTGATTTCCGTGGGTTATGTAGCATACCAAAATATTGAAAATTTTAAAATAAACAAAATTTTAAAGGATTTTTGAAGGCATCACGAGTTTATACTATAACAAGCAAAATACTGTAAAACCAAAAAGCATTGAAAATTTTAAGATTTTTGAAAATTTCGCTATTTTCATGTGTTAACAT
The DNA here is from genome assembly GCA_030015575.1 of Agapanthus africanus. Taxonomy (NCBI): domain Eukaryota; kingdom Viridiplantae; phylum Streptophyta; class Magnoliopsida; order Asparagales; family Amaryllidaceae; genus Agapanthus; species Agapanthus africanus. The sequence continues at coordinate 10,786,916 of CM057348.1, read as the reverse complement.
GCAAAATATTGGGAAAAAATAAAGAAAATTGAATTTTTTTGATAGTTTAAAAAATTTGCAAATTTCATGCATTAAAGAAACAAAATATTGAAAAAACAAAAAAAGAAGAAGAAAAGTTTAAGATTAAAACCGATCGACCTTTTCCAATAAAAATAATGTAATTTTCATATGGTTGTTGGATATTATAAGTATGAAAAAAACGGAAAATTTTAAAAATTTCATTATTGGTATCATGCAAAATATTAAAAATAGGAAAATATAATATTTTTGAAAATTTCATTATTTGTATATTCTAGCATGTATAATATTTCGGAAAATGAAATAAAGCAAAAATAATTTGTGATTTTCGTGTGCTATATTATTATGGAAAATAATGAAAAATCGAGAAAACAAAAAATAGTTTATTTTTGAAATTTCATGATTTTCTTGAGTGCTATAGCAAGTAAGATATTGGAAAACCGAAGAATACAAAATTTTTGGGACATTAAAAACTTCTCCATATTTTTGTGATTGTGCAAAATATTGAAAATTTGAAGAAAAAAAAAATTTGAAAAACCAAAAATAGAAGAAAATTTTGTACTTTTTAAAAAATTCACGACTTTTATATCGTATAGCAAGGAAAATATTAAAAATCTGAAGAAAAATGTGGAAGTATTTGCAAGTTAATTCTTTATATATTTTAAGTATGAAATTCATAAATATAAGATATTACAATTTATAAATTATATAACAATTATATAACAATAGGTTTTTAGATTAATATGATTGTTCTTGAATTTGGATTTCGTACCCACTCGAAGTCTGACCCAAAATATGTTATGTCCAATTTGGACCAGTCACCCACAGTAGATATGTGTGGTATTGATGGGGCTCCTTTTCGGGCCTCCGTCAGATGTTGTCTTCCGTTGATCTCGCGGCGAACTTAGCTGATTATCCTTCGTTGCGTGTGGGTCTCAATGGGTTTTTGGAGGAAGAGGTGAGGTGAGGGAGTTGTCGCCGAGTACCTGCAAAGAAGTCCCGGGGTGGTTTGGTACCACCAAGGACCCTCTGACGCTCAAGTTAGTGATGAGATCTGAGCAAGAGTAACGGCGTAAAAGTGTAAAGAATTGCTTACTTGACCCCTCTTTGATGGGGGTTTATATAGTGGCGGTAGCACGCGGTAGCTGGCGCGAGAATCTCGGCGGCAGTTACGCTCCCGACGTCACGCCCGTGTAATAAGCGGATCACCCATTAATGGGGATCGTGATGACGTGGAACGTGGGATGTTGCCGGCGGAGAATCGCATGGCAAAATTCGCGGAGCGGCGGTTATGCCTGGGAGTAGGTCGGTGGGCCGAGGAAGACGTCCTTGGCGGAAGCTCGGGGAAGAGCTGAGAGGCCGAGGAGGCCAATTTGCAGGGGCCCTGAGGGGGCCAGCTTGTGCTTGCTGGTCGGGCACGGGATGGCCTGGTCGGCCCCCTGCGGGCCCTTTCTTCCGAGTTCTGGGACACGTCACCTGCCACGTGTCATGATCTTGGGGACCGCCAATATTGAGCACTATCATTAGCCCCCCACTCTTGTCCCGACCAGCTAGTGGTCGGGTCAGGAGTGGACTGCCGGGCCTTCCGAGGTGATATCCTTTTTATGGTTTCGTCGGGGCGAGCCTTCGGTCCGCCGGTTGTCTTTTCCACTAGCGAACCAAGGCGAGATCCGCGCACCTTAATGAGGGTGTGCCGGTTCATGCACTTTGTAACCGGAGCTATGGTCCACGTGTCAAAGGATGACTGGCCGGCATGACGTATGCGGGCCTACAGCACCCGATTGGATGCAGTCCAGTGCAGGACCGACACGTGGAGCGATCAGAGCCGTTGGGCGTGAGGAGTCGTTTCGGCGGGAGGTGACGGGCACCGTTGGATGTGGTCATACGTGGTGATAAAACGGGGGCGGGGCCCGCCTTAGGGCCCCCAACTTTTCATTTCCCTTCTTCCTTGAGTCGCTACCGCTCGGCGTTCTTCTTCCTTCGGGATACATGGTTCGCTCCCACTCTTTGGACAGCCCGCACCGGGAGGAAGCTAGCAACGTAGCCGAGTCCCCGGCCAGCTTGCGCCCTCCGCCGGATTCTCTGCTGGCGGCAGGGCCGTCCATTTCATCGACAGCATCTGGTGGTTTCTTTGGCGGCGGCTAGAGTCGTCAGCAGTTACCCGAGTCCCAGACCGAGGACGAGAGGAAGGGCGAGGGCAGGCCCCCTCTCAAGAGGAAGAGGACAGTTTCTCGCGCGCCATCGTCGAAGGCCCCTGAAGGGATCCCCGTGCAGGAAGGGGGCTCCGTCTTCACGGTTCCTTCTGGCTTTCTGTCGCCACCGGCCTGCTCGCTGGGATGGAGGAGTCGGCTGGGGGAAAGCTTCCGTGTGGCTCCTTGAGGGATCACTTGGAGGCCATGGCTCAGGGGGCGGTCCAGGTACGAATCCCTCCACGCGTATTTGCCTTGGTATGCCTTCCCCTGGTTGGGGTGCTTCCTGGTTTCTCATCGGTTTTCTGTCAGGTTCTTCAACACTGCGCCCTTTCCATTCGCATGGAGGCCGAGGGAACGTTCCATGCCCCGAGGCCAGTGGAGGCGTTCCCTTCGGAGGTCGAGATTTTGCAACGCGACTTGCGCCGGGAGAGGGAAAAGGCTGACGTTGTGGCGGGCCGGGCGGAAGCAGCGGAGCTTGCCAACTTGGCGACTCGGGGCACCCTTCGTCGTCTGAACGCGTCTTTCCGGGTTGCTGATAGGAAGCTGGCGGACATAGCCGAACGCTTTGCGGCGCTGGAAAAAGAGAGGGACGCCGGCAGGGGAGACGCCGAGGCGGCACTACTGAAGGCCCAAGTTGCCGAGGCTCGGGCTAAGAAAGCTGTGGCCGAGTATAAGGCATCAGAGCAGTTTTAAGCCGAGCTCGGGGAGTATTCTGCTGTCGCGTGGAACAAGGCTTTGGACGCCGTGAAGGAACAGCGTCCCGAGTTCGACGATGGTGAACTCCATGCTCGGGTTCCACTTCTGGTGACGAGGCCTCCGGTGAGAGATGATGAGGGAAGCAGGGCGCGCCCCTGGTGGCAAAGCCTCCGGTGGTAGGGCCTTGGGCCGTGACGCTGACGATGAAGTGGCCGAAGTAATCCTCCGGGTTTGTAGAGCACCCTTTGTAAAGACTTTGATTTTGGCAATAAAAGAAAAACCCTTGATTCGTCGGTTTGTATTTTGTCTTTTGAATGTGAAGGACGTTCGTAGGATATTCTCGCTTGTCTTGTCATGTTTCCATGTCAGGTCGGCCATTTGTCCGGCGATCTCCTGTCGAGTTAACTCCAATCACCAGCCGGCGAGTGTATCAAGCGCTGTCGCGGGGGTATCCTCATGTACGACCCCGTAGGTCGATGGGAGATCGTTCAGACTTGGATGAACCTGTCGTTCTTCTGGGTGTCTCGGATCTTCATGTATGGCCATAGGGCTACCGGACGGGCTTGACCGAGCAGGGTGGCTGTTTGGTTGCCTCTTGCGAGGGCTTTTATCCTTGTCGTTTGTGGTAGGAAGCTACCAGCCGGGGGTAGTCGAGCAAGGGCTCGACCGCCTTTGGGAGGACTTTAGGCCTTAGCGCGGGAAGGGCTGCGAAGGCCACTAGGAATGACCGGGCAGTGAGGATGCTTGGTTGCCTCTTGGTGAGGGCTTTGATCTCTGGCGTCGTGGGTAGGCAACTACCAGCCTGGGACGAATGAGCGGGGTAGCCGCTCTGGCGCCCCTTGTGAGGGCCTTTGATCTCTGGCGTCGTGGGTAGGGAGCTACCAGCCGGAGTAGACCGAGCAGGATAGCTGCTCGGTTGCCTCTTGCGAGGGATTTGATCCTTCAGGACGGGGACCGAGTAGGGTTACTGCCCAGTGCCTCTCGGCAAGGACTTTGATCCATGTCGGTTATGGTAGGAAGCCACCAGCCAGGGATAGCCGGGCAAGGACCCGACTGCCTCTGGGAGGACTTTGGTCGCGCGAGAAAAGCTATGAGGCTGTAAGAAGTCTACCAAGGACCCTTGGCCGGGCAGGGTTACTGCCCGGTGCCTCTTGGCGAGGGCCTTTGTCCTGAAAGATAGCCGAGTGAGGGAACCTCGGGCCTCGACTGCCTCTGGGAGGGCTTTTTTGATCCCCGGCGTTGTGGCAGGGAAGCTGCCCGCAGGGGATAGCCGAGCGAGGGAACCTAGGGCTCGACTGCCCTTGAGAGGGCTTTTCGATCCCCGGCGTTGTGGCAGGGAAGCTGCCCGCTGGGAATAGCCGAGCGAGGAAACCTCGGGCTCGACTGCCTCTGGGAGGGCTTTTTTGATCCCCGGCGTTGAGGCAGGGAAGCTGCCTGCCGGGGATAGCCGAGCGAGAGAACCTCGGGCTCGACTGCCTCTGGGAGGGCTTTTTCGTCGTACAGGGGGAACTCTACCGGGGAAAAAGATTCGAAGTTTCTTTATTCGTATGGGTAGGAATCCTAGACAATGCTTTACACCATCTTGTTAAAGGGAAATCTCGAGCGGTAGCTGGGGTGTGACGCTTCGCTAGCTTTGACTTCATTGGTATAGCTTGAGCTTCTCGGCGTTGTAGGGCCGAGGGAGCTTCCATCCGTCCGTGTCCTGTAGGCGGTAGGCTCCGCCGAGGAGCATTTCAGAGACGAGGAAAGGACCTTCCCACTTTGGGGAGAACTTGTGAAGCCTGCCTTGGTCGATGAATTCGTTCCGCCGCAGGACTAGGTCCCCGGTCTTGAAGAAGCGGTGTTTTACCCGAGCGTTGTAGTATCGGGCCGTCTGTTGTTGATAGGCGGCGGCTCTGATCTGGTCCCGATCCCTTTTCTCCAACAGTATGTCGAGGTTGGTTCGTAGTGCCATGGTGTTCGCTTCATCGTCGAAGTGCTCGACTCGGTGACTGGGTAGCCCGATTTCCGCTGGAACCATCGCCTCAGTCCCGTAGCAGAGGCTGAAAGGGGTCTTCCCGGTGGGAGTCTTTTTTGACATGCGCAGGGCCCATAAGACCCGGGGTAGCTCCTCGACCTAACTGCCTTGTCTCCCTTCCAGGCGGGTTCGGAGACCCCGGAGGACGTCCCGGTTAGCGACCTCGGCTTGCACGTTACATTGGGGATGCGCGACCGCGGCAAATTTCATGAGGATATGGTATTCTTTGCAGAAGTCCTTTACTTTTTTGTTCTCGAAGTTCGTCCGGTGGTCGGTGATGATGCATCTCGGGATCCCGAATCGGTGTATCAGGTTGTTTTGGAGGAATTTGATGGTTGTGGCGGCGTCCGGTTTCCTGATGGGAACGGCCTCGATCCACTTGGTGAAGTAGTCCACCGCAACGAGGACGTATTTATGTCCGCCGGTTCCGGTGGGGAACTGGCCGATCATATCCAATCCCTACTGGGCGAATGGCTACGGGGATGTCAGGGTAGTTAGCTCGGTAGCCGGGAGGCGAGAAATACTGTCGTGGAGTTGGCAGCTCTTGCACCTCCTGACCAGCTTCAGGGCGTCCTCGTGCATGGTGGGCCAGTAGTACCCCTGGAGTAGTGCCTTTTGGGTCAAGGTTCGAGCCCCCTGGTATGCTCCGCCCACCCCTTCATGGATTTCCCGCAGGACAGAGTCGGCCTCGTGGGGGTCAACACACCGGAGCAGGGGCTGGGTGAAGGCCTTCTTGTAGAGGTTCCCGTTGCTCCAGACGAAGTGGGTGTCCCTGGCCCATAGGCGTCGGGCAGTTGCTCTGTCTTTTGGGAGCATGCCGTCCTTCAGGAATTCCACGAGGCGCTTCCTCCAATCCCGGTCGTTCTCCTGCGCCGTGTATACTTGAAGTGCCACCGCCTCGTCTTCCACGCTGGGTCGGGTCAAGGTTTCGAAGAGTATCGACCGCCTGTTGTTGGCCGAGTACGATGAAGCCAGCTTGCTTAGGGCATCTGCTTGAGCATTCATTTGCCTGGGTATTTGTTCCACCTGGACTTCGTCGAAGTTTTTTCGGAGCTTCCTCACCTCGTCTAGGTACTTCATCATTAGGGGCTCTCGGGCCTCGAAGCGGCCGGTCACCTGGCGGACAACTAGGGCCGAGTCGCTGCGGACCCGGATGATCTTCAGCCCCAGCCCGACGGCCATGCGCTGTCCGGCTAGGAGGGCTTCGTACTCTGCCGCGTTGTTCGATGCTTTGAAACCGAGCCTTAAGGAATACTCCATCTCGGCTTCGTTTGGGCCCCGGATAATGAGGTCGTCACCGCAGCCTTCCTCGGTAGAAGACCCGTCGACGTAGATGACCCACTCTGGAACTGGGCTAGGGCCTTCCTGGACGGGATGCCGGGCTGTGAGGGGCGGCGCGGAATCCGGCTTCCTGCTAGGGATGGTGCATTCGACGATGAAATCGGCCAGGGCCTGCGCCTTGATGGCTTGCCTTGGGCGATACCTTATGTCGAATTGAGATAGCTCCCATCTCCATTTCTCTAGACGACCAGAGGATTCCGGCGATGCCAGGATAGCCCCCAATGGGCGCTCAGTGAGGACGATGATTGTGTGTGCTTGGAAGTAGTGTCGCAGTTTCCGTGAGGTTACTACGAGGGCCAGGACAATCTTCTCTATGGAGGGGTATCTCGTCTCCGCGTCCTTGAACACATGGCTTACATAGTACACTGGCTTCTGTGCCCCCTCGGCCTCTCAGACAAGTACCGAGCCTGCTGCTTGGTCGGATACTGCCAGGTACAGTGACAGCTCGTCCCCTTCCACGGGCCGGGTGAGCAGGGGTGGTGTTGCGAGGTGCCTCTTCAGTTGGTCGAAGGCGGCTTGGCAATCTTTCGACCACTCGAACCTCGGAATTTTCCTCAGCGCCTTAAAGAACGGGAGGCATTTCTCCCCCGACCTGGACATGAAACGGCTCAGAGAGGCGACCCGCCCTGTGAGCTGCATGATCTCGACGTTGGTCTTGGGTGCGGTCATGCTCAGGATGGCGTCGATCTTCTCTGGGTTAGCTTCAATCCCGCGGTGAGTGACCATGAACCCGAAGAATTTCCCTCCGGTGACTCCGAACACACACTTGGTGGGGTTCAGCTTCATGATGAATTTGCGGAGCACCCTAAACGCCTCGCCCAGGTCCTTGACATGGTCGCCGACGAGACGAACTTGACGAGCGTGTCGTCCATGTAGACTTCCATGTTCCTGCCGATCTGTGGCTTGAACATGCGGTTGACCAGCCTCTGGTATGTGGCCCCGGCATTCTTGAGGCCGAAGGGCATCACTCTGTTGCAGTACACCCCCCGGTCTGTCGTGAATGCGGTCATATCTTCGTCGTCAGGATTCATGCGGATTTGGTTATAGCCGGAGAACGCGTCCATGAAGCTCAGAAGCTCGTGCCCGGCCGAGCTGTCGACGAGCTGGTCTATGCGGGGGAGCGGGAAGTTGTCCTTGGGGCAGGCCTTGTTGAGGTCGGTGAAGTAGACACACATACGCCACTTCCCACTCGACTTCTTGACCAGGACCACGTTTTCCAGCCACTCCAAGTAGGGCACGCTCCTGATGAAGTTGGCGGCGAGGAGCCGGTCAACTTCTTCTTCGATGGCCTTCTGTTTGACCGGGGCGAAGCTTCTTTTCTTCTGCCTGACGGGTCAGGCAGTAGGATCAACTCTAAGCTTGTGGGAGATGATTTTGGGGTCGATCCTAGGCATGTCTGCCGGTGCCCAAGCGAAGACGTCGGAATTGCTTCAGAGGAACTCGGTCAGGTCATCCTGCTGAATTCCCGTCAGGAGTGACCCGACCTGGACGGTCTTTCCTGGGTCTCCTTCCGCTAAGAGCACCTCGGTCAGAGGCTCGACCGGTGCTCCACGGACCTCTTTCCGCTCGTCCCGGGTGTCCAGGGACCCTTTAATGTCGCCGCATGCATCGGCGCTATCGGCGGGCTGCTCGGAGGAAGATGCCTCTGTCAAGCCTACCTCCGCGACCCGCTGTCTCTCGTACGCCCGGCCCACCCCACCCTGATCGAGAGGGAATTTTATCGCCAGGTGGTATGTCGAGATCTGGGCCTGGAGGGAGTTCAGCGTCGGCTGGCCGAGGAGGACATTGTAGGCCGATGGGACCCTAGCCACAATGAAGTCCACAGGCAGTGTGCGCGTGCGGCCGGGCTTCCCGATCGTGAACTGCAGGGTGACCACCCCTTGCGCCTGGATGGAGTGGTTGGTGAACCCCGAGAGGACGTGGGAGGTCGATCTCAAGTCTGCTGGGGCCAGCCCCATTCGCAAAAAGCAGTCGTGGAAGAGGATGTCCGCCGAGCTACCCGAATCGATGAGTATTCGGTGGACCTCGTATCGGTGAATTTGCACTACGATCACCAGCGGGTCGCTATGGGGCACAGATATGCCGTGGAGATCCTCGTCGCCAAAGGTGATGGGCTCCCGGCCCTTAGCCTTTTTGCTCGGGCGGCCGCCGGAGCCTGTGAGGCGACAGCCAGCGGGAAGACCGACGACCTTGGGCAAGGGTTCGCCCGTGTCTCCGTTGCGAGTGAGGCGACAGCGGGCGTTTGGATCTTTAGGGGAATCGGTTGTCATGCGGGCGGAGATCGGAAGGCCAACTTTGTATTTTGTGGAGTTATCATTCCCACAGATGGCGCCAGCTGATGGGGCTCCTTTTCGGGCCTCCGTCAGATGTTGTCTTCCGTTGATCTCGCGGCGAACTTAGTTGATTATCCTTCGTTGCATGTGGGTCTCAATGGGTTTTTGGAGGAAGAGGTGAGGTGGGGGAGTTGTCGCCGAGTACCTGCAAAGAAATCCCGGGATGGTTTGGTACCACCAAGGGCCCTCCGATGTTCAAGTTAATGATGAGATCCGAGCAGAGTAATGGCGTAAAAGTGTAAAGAATTGCTTACTTGACCCCTCTGTGATGGGGGTTTATATAGTGGCGGTAGCACGCGGCAGCTGGCACGAGAATCTCGGCGGCAGTTACGCTCCCGACGTCACGCCCGCGGAATAAGCGGATCGCCCGTTAATGGGGATCGTGATGGCGTGGAAGGTGGGATGTTGCCGGCGGAGAATCTGTGCATGGTGAGATTCGCAGAGCGGCGGTTATACCTTGGATGAGGTCGGTGGGATGTTGCCGGCGGCTACCAAAGAACCTGTCTGGGTGTATATTAGTTCATGAGATGAACTTCGTTCCTACCATTGTGAGACAATGGAGTTATGGCTTATGCTAAGGAACGCCCGTCCTATCAGAGACCCAGGCGTATTCTGAGGCAACATCACCTGATCATGGAGATAGTTGATCTCCAGGATGATCGAGGTTAGGAGAGTAGACTCAGAGGACAGCACGGCGGATCCACTCACGAAGGCCTTTTCCCAGAGAGACTTTTATGGGATGGTTGAGTATGAGATACTACAACCACTGCTATCAGATGGCCCTAGTGCAAGTGGGAGATTGTTAGTTATATGTATGCCCTAGAGGCCATTACTATACATAGGATGTATATTGTAGTGGATGCTGGGACATATATAGGGAGGACTTTCTTGCTCGACATGATAGTATGCTATCTGGTGCTCTTTACCTTAACGTGTACACTGATTGTCTCTCTGTTACGTGTTGGTAAAGCCCTTAGGATGTGTACTTGACTACCTGGACTATGATGCAGATCATACTAGTGGGGACAGATAGTCTATAAGTACATCCTTCAAAGTCCCTAGTCGTGGGTGTATCGAGACGGGGCATCGATATACCAGAGTAGACTAGCGTATACCTTCTCGACCCATACAAATGGGCGATGGATGATCCCATATCCATTGGTGTTTGACATCAGAGATGATATACGGGTGCTCAGTGGAGACTGGGTACACTGGACGGATTCGCCGAGAACTCCCAGATGGTATTATACCTTACGTCAGATGGCAGTTCTCTGGTGACACTGGTACAGAGTAGTCTGTTGACCCGAGATCGTCATAGAGTCTTGTGCGGTTCCTACTGTGCTTTGATTTCCACCTTACCACGTCCAAAAGGGCGTGCAAAACGGTGGTTTTTGGGTACAGTCCCGAGTCACATGGAGGCAATGAGCGATAGGAGGGGATTCGTCTCTCCCGGTATAGGGAGTTGATGTTGCGCTGTGTTCGATTGGCTGTAACCGGAAATCCCTGGCCAGGGTTGCTGAGATTTAGTGGTAAGTGTTACCAGTAGTTTCTCGAACTGTTATAGACCTCATATCGACACGACTTATCGAGCTATTGGGGTCTGACGTTTACCACCCCTAGGCAAGATATGCGACATATCAGACGAACAGACCGGACTGTACGGTAAGTGTTACTGGTTGGATTCACAGGAGTGTGAGCGGGCTTGCTCGTCGATCTTCTGATCGCTCAATACCCGGGTGGCCGTTACGTTTAGCAGACCGCTTGCGGCTTGTGGGTGTTTGATATGATCATCACCTGCTGCCGGCGTATTGATGAGTCTTTAGAGTCCTACACAGAGGTTTCCTGGCTCAAGCGAAACGAAATAGGAGCGCATATGAGATATGTGCGGGACCGAGAATAATGCGTGTATGTGATACCGTATTCCATTCTCGCGATGAATGTATCGAATGACTATATGCGATATAACCTAGTTATCGAATCAAGGATTGATTCGATAAAACGATACATTGTATACTAGTCGGTTGTGTGCGACATGACCGGATCATTGAATCAAGTGTTGATTTAATGATTCAATGTATAATTATATATTTGATATATTACTTTGCATTAACTAGTATTGGTTCACTTTAAATGGATTTTCTCACTTGCATTGCACAAGTTGTATATGTGATATACTTTTGTGCACTTGATTGTATCATGTTTGATGATACATGCTAACTTGATTAGGTGTATGATTAAACCATGGTTAGTTAATGGTTAGGGTTTCATTTGATTTATTTATGCCTTTATTTATTTTGTTTTGACAAAAAGAAAAAGGGAAATGAAAACAAAAGGGTTGCTTTCAAAGATGAAGCTTGTTGAAGCTTCATGAAGGTTTGACCAAAGTGACCATTTTGTCTTCATCTCTAAACCTAACCATTCACTAACCCTAGTTGATTCTCTACACCTAACCATGGTTTGTATATGATAAGTATTCATATTCTTTTCTTTTTGAATTAACTTATGATATCATTATCTTCTTCTTCTTCTTCTTCTTCTTTACAAGAAGAAAAAGCTTGACCATCAATGGTGATTGATGAAAAAGAGTGAGAAATCCAATTCTAAAGTGAACCCACCTCCTATTTCTTCATCCTCTACCTCTTGCCAAGTAGTATAGGGTGTTCTCTTCACAAGTTTCATGACTTGGTGAAGTGGGAGCTTGATCTTGTGATGCCTCGACGTAGATCATCTTCGGCACGAAGCCGACGACCTTGCCCGCCCATTTCTCTGATGAAGCCGACGCTAGAGCCCGGGTTTCCATTTGGACAGCGAGGGGACTTCATTGCGGAGCTATGGAGGTGGAGGACCGGATCTACAAAGGTTGTATTTCTGTTCTTTTAGTTAATTTGTTAACTAGTTGCATGTGTTCGCCTAATATTCTAGTTAACGATCCGTATTAGGGTTTCTCGGCACTTGTAATTTTTGAAATTGGTATGGTTGATGCCTTGTGAGACCTCATTAGAGTGCCTAGGAACCCTACAACTTGTGCTTTCAACCGTTTCGAGTAAATTTCGGCAGCACCTCCCCGCTGTTCTCCGAGTACACTGTAATAGAATAGATAATCATTTCAAAGCTGTGAAACAACGTTGAAATGAACATCTAATCTATCTTTGTACACGGAGAACCAGCGGAAAGGTACCGACGAAATATCTCGAAACGGATGAAAACACAAGTGAATGAAGGCGTTTGCTTTATACATTTTTAACTTGTCCACACGGGACAAATCTATGGGTTACCATACGATTGAATTTTCTCGTCGCGTAGACTATACGACGGTTGTTAGTATCGAGCTATACTGTCCGATATTTAACAATTTTCGTATAGTTCTAGGTCACGACGAGCATCGCACGTATGTTAACCGATAGACGGGGACTAAGTGGCGCTTTTAGTTTTATATATGAGTATCGATGGGAATATGAAGGTTTCATATTATCATCGAGTATCATATATTGGTTTTAACCTGAATATCTCGAATCGCTCTCTAATTATGCGTTTGTTGTGCATTCGTGTTGTATGTGTAACATGATTTTAAACCATTGAGATCAAGATTGATAGAACTGATCATCCTACATTGCAATAGCATTCATCAACCAAAAACTATTATTGCAATGGTATTCATCTATACCAATCAACAATTAAAACTACAAATGTAGGATACTGATATCATAAAGCGTTATACGCAACATTGATAGAACTGATAAATAAAAAAAACGAAACACAAACCGTATCAAGATTTAACAACTTTGATTATGTCATATACGCGGGCCGATATTTTCATATTAGCCAATAGGCAAAAATAGATTGCGGTTTGGATATGGCATATTGGCAGATGTTACCTATATGCATGCATGTTGTCTCCCCATTTTTTCATAAATCAAACCAACTACATAGATCAAACTAGTCCATGCCACCAATCGGAAACTCCACAATGTCTTTGAATTATTATTTTTCCAAATAGCATTGAGCTCTTATTGACATTGTCCCATCCAACAAATTTGTTGTGCTTGCCTCGACCTTCATCTAGCTTTCACATGCCATACACATTAAATGAGTAATATAGTTATAAATTATGGTATTTTATTGTCATCAATCCACCTAATCCTAACCCCAACCTAACCCTAGCCCCAGCCCTAGCCCCAGCCTAGCCCCGCCCCAACCTAACCCTAACCCCAGCGCGGCCAGCTAAACCCCAACACCAACCCTAAGACAAACCCTAACCCCAGCCCCAGCCCCAGCAGCAGCCGAACCCCAACCTTAACCCTAACCCCGACCCCGACCCCGACCCCGACCGCGACCCCTGCCGAACCCAACTCGCGCGCGCAACCCCAGACCCAGCCATGAACCCTAAGCCCAAAATAATCAAAAAATTCTTTAATTTACCTGAAGATTTACTCACCTGAACGGCGGTGGCGACGACCTGAACGGCGGTAGCGATGACGAGAACGGTGGTGGCGACGAGAACGGCGGTGGCGACGAGAACGGCGGTGGCGACGAGGAGAACGGCGGTGGCGATGACGAGAACGGCGTGGCGATTTGGGGATTTTTTTCGCGCGCAATCGAGAGAGAGAGGAAGAAAGTGAGCGTAGGCGATCGATCTGTGCCTTTATTAAATCGATATTTAGTTGCCACTACGGATTTGTCCGTAGGTCCTTGGTTTGCGGCTCCGTAGGGGCAAACACCAAATTAAGAATTAATATTTTTATTCTTGGACGTCTGGGCCCGTAGGGGCAACCTTTTAGCCCTACGGATTAATCCGTAAGGCCTAGTTAAATCTGCCCCTACGGATTTCAATATCCGTAGGGGCAACCCCCTATTTTACTAGTGGCAGCGGCATATGTGGTCGGGATCGTACTGTTTTTTGATGTATATACACGGGCACACACCATGGAAATTCTGAACAAGGTTTCTTGCGGCGATCTTTTATGCGCTGGTCATGAAGTTAAAGAGTGCACGAGATCGGGCAATCCGATAATAGACAGATGCAGAAGAGATGCTTTGCAGATTACGAATAAAAGTTGGACGAGAATGATATTGAAGATGGAACCGAGATCTTCTTGCAAGGATAAGCTCTGTGGAAGGGTTGTGAAGGCAAAAAGTGATGGCTATTGGGTTGATAATGGTCGACTTCCGAATGCATTTTGTGGTCAGTTTTGCTGATGGATGGATGAGTGCTACAAATTCTTTGGAAATTAATGCCAATGGAAACATTGCTACCATCCCTTAACTGATTGTGTTTTCGAAGTTTTTTTCCTTCAATTTTTAGGTTTCAGAAATATGTGTCATATTTGCTGGGTAGGATGTTGAAATCTGTGATCACTTTACAATGGTTCGTTTTTATAAGTAAGAAACCAACATCTTCTTTTGTTACTAAATATAATTTTCATATCGTAACCGGTTTTAGTTTGTTGTTAAATGATAATAGTCTCAGCAGAAAACATTGAAATCAGAAATATTGGCGCCATTCATTTTTTGTTGTGTTCTTCACCACTAAACAACATCAAATATTATCTTTTTCAAATATTTTTATTTAATTTACTCAAGTTACGATGCTATCAAATCAGTCAAGTTATGTTTTGTCAAATCTACTTTATTGAAAACCGTTCAAATACAGAGTGCATTATGATAAGAGCAAGAGTTCAAAAAGTAAAACCTTATTAACAAACTAAAATGATATATTTATTAATATTTTATTTTGCTATTACTTTTTGAACTCTTACTCTCCTATATAAGGTCACTTTATTCATTTTTCAAGTATTCCATTATATTAGGCCGCTGTGAGATTGTAAGTTTTTTTTCAGTTTGTTATTTAGTGTTGTTTTATTTTTTTTATGTAATACGGATATGGTGATGTATTTTATCAATACTTAGAACATGAATTTTTGCTTATATTATACGTCTATTTCAATTAAATGGATGACTAATAATGTGCATTTCCTTAAAATATTTTTATTCTTCCACATTTTATATGTTTAGGTTAAATAAATATCATGTATCTTATTATGTTATCATCCATCAACGTCTTGCATGTCTTTTCAATTCAAAGAAACAAAGAAACACATTTTTAATTCTAATTTAAAATAAAAAAAATATAATTTATAGTCTCTTAAGTATCTATTAATTATTGAGTATAACAAAGATAAGTTGAGAGTACGAGGGACTAAATAGAATTTAAATTTTTACTTGAAAACTACTTCATCGTCTCATTTTTCTTGATTCATGCTATTCCCGCACGTAGCGTGGGTACAATGCTAGTAAGTGGTTGTATTTCTATTGTGTCTGGGGCTGAAAAAAAATATTGATTGCTTGAGATTGAAATGGCAAGCAAGTTTTATTGGAAAAAAGGAATAAAAATAATTCATGTTAGGAGCGCAAAGGTTTGAATTGAAATTGAAATTGGAGTTTAAGCTGCTATAAAATTTTAAAATTGCCCGGATGTAGTCTAGACAAACTCCATACAGATTGTAAGTTTGTAACATGGACGAAACATAAAAACAATATCCTAATTCTTCTTTTTTAAGAATCCTCGTCGGCATTTACGTTTATAGTGTTTTACAATGATGATGCGGTTTGTAACCCACTTAACTCCTATATATAAATGTGGTAGATAATCGGGGATTCGAGGTCCCTCTTCCCAACATTAGATTTCTTCTCCACATTAATCCCAAAACTTTGATGATGTTCATCATTTGATGCTCTATGCCTTCTCATGTTCCCACCCAAAGCTTGCATGCCCAATTGCAAACTCAACTCCACAAATTGAGCACTCATGCACTTTAGCCTTCTTCATGTTACCTTGACTCTTAGAATCACCAACATCATCATCGTCATCATCTGATGCTAGCTTTTGCCTCTTGTGGCTTACTCTATGCCCACCAAGAGCTTGAAGCGATTTTTTCCCTTTTAACAATACATTAAGATGACATTAGCACGCATGCATGCCTCCAATAATTACGTCATTACATCCATTTTTTTCTCTTGGCATGTGGCATGCACGTGCAGGAAAAAATATATTAGGAAGATTGAAAATGCCTAAATTTCAATTTTATACAAAGTCAAATGCAAAACACAACAATGACTTGAATTAAATAGTTTTTATATTAATTGCACAAAACTCCCATGCATTTGGACAGCACTCTCAAAATCTTTTTAATATTAACGATTAATTACAGATGGGTTTTTTCCCTTTTCTTTTTGATTTAAAATATTAAAGATGGATGTAAAAACTTTGGATTTGTGAAGTGCATTCTCTTCATGCCCAAAATCTTCCATGCCTCTAAAAAAAATTTTACATAAAGAAAAAAATAATGAGATGTTATACCTTGATTGATTGCATTCTCTTCATGCCCAAAAATCTTCCATGCCTCTAAAAAATATTTTAAGTGGCTAGGATAGAAATCAACTTGAGCCTTCAACCATAACAATTATATATACATAATTATAAACATATGTAACTAGATGGGTATAAGGCTCAGAGTTCAATCCTATCCTAACCACATTAAAAAAATAAAAATAAAAGTAAATCATCATGGACCTCTGAATTATATATTTTTAAATGCCTAAGATAGGAATCAACTTGAGCCTTAAACCATAATCATCATATGATTAATTCATTACAAACATATGTAATTAGCTTAGGTATAAGGCTCAGAGTTCAATACTATCTTAGCCACATTAAAAAAGAAGAAGAAGAAAAAGAAGATCATCAAGAATATTAATTATTGTGTTGCATGTGACGATATTTTCTCCATTTTTAAGTGGGTAGGATGGAATCAAACCTGAGCCTCTAGCTTTGTAATTACAAAGTTTGTAGCACGCAATTTTTTGTTGCATGAGGCTCAGAGAGTTCGATCCCATCTCACCCACATAAAAAATAGTTGTGTGATATATGGTGTGAGAGAGGCTTGAGGGAGATTTATAGGCACTACACATTTCTCTAAAATTTCCAAAATTAAGAGATTGAATTTAAGCGCCTATTAATTCATTAGCAGTCGTAGAGATTCTTATAATAAAGTTTCGCGTTAAAAAGGATAGCTGAAATCTTGTGAAATTAATTATGAATTTAGGCATTAAAAAGAGATTGCATGTACGTGCATATATGCATTCAAGAGAGTAATCCTTCATACAAGGAATGCATTATTATATGGTGAATTATGACGGAATTTGATAATTCCTATTTGAAAAATAAATAGTTTTTTGTTTCGTATTTTCTCCTATTTTAGGAACAAATAGATCGTAACTTGATACAAGTATGACTTGAATTCTAGGCCTCTTGCTCAATTACCAAATGGCTTTACCACTGGATTATAGTAACACTCGCTTAATTTGATGCAAGCAGGATTTGAATCTCGGACCACTTGATTAACTAAAAAAAGCCTTTACCGCATAACTATAGTGGCATTCACAAAGAAAATAAGTATTTGATTTTGATTATTTAGTTATACCTATAATCTGATTTGGACGATAAATGCCTTGTCATCACGTCTGTCCATGACGACTATAAATAAAATGTTTCTTAGATTTCAGATACAGAAACTTGCGGTCTCAAAGCTTCGTTTCTATTCTTGTAGCTCTTCTGTATACTTACTTAAATCTCTTCTATATACTTACTTAATAGGGATGTAAATGGATAGATACTCCATTTCCATATTCCATTATTATCAATAATGGATAGTTTGTTTTCATTCCAATTAACATCTGAATCTATATCCAAGTCTTCCAATAGCCACCGGATACTGATATAAGAGTAAATTTTACTATACCCCATCAACCTATTGGGGTTTTTGAGATAACCCCATTGAACTTTAAAAATGAAATAAAACCTCATTGAAGAGTATTTTCGTAAAAAAAAATGAAAGTATTTTTGTCAAAAAATATCATATTCTGTTCATTTTGAGTCTATTCAATCTATTTGTAAAATATTTTGGGGTTATTCAGTCCGTTTGTGGTTTGCATGAGTTAATCAAAGTAACGACTTCATACAATAATTGTAGTTTAGTAGGTTTTATAGCATTTTTAAAGTTCAATGGGGTTATCTCAAAATACCCAAAAGGTGAATGGAATTACTAAAATTTACCCCTGATATAATAACACTTATATCCGTTCTGTATCCAATATCAAAAATGGTATTTTTTTGATTTTATTGAGTATATATTTTTCCAATATTCGTTTCATATCCGTATCCAAATTTTACCAAATACGAATAGTCATTTTCATTTTCGATACCTAGTTGTATCTGTATTTGAATCCGTATAAAATTACCGAATACAGATATGACAACACCTATACACACAATCCGTATCTGATCCGTTTGCACCCCTGCTACTTAGTGCAATTAAAAGCTAAATTGAATATCAAAGTGTTTTAAACGATGGCTCAACACATGAGCCAACTTATATTAAGATGCAAGGTTAGACCTACAAAGGACACAAAGCATATATCCTTGTAGTCATCGAAAATTAATATCTGTATCTAATAAAATCGAATAGAGTAAGCTCCAATTATTAAGTATCTGTTTACATCCCCAACTATTGCACACTTATATAAAATTTATTCTTCAAAACACACACATATAATAGAGGGAAAGAGACCCTATGATGCGTTTTGAGTTAGGAGGCTGTTAAAAGTACATCCTTCACTATTTCATTCGACGATCGGCACCTACCAACTTGATCTCCATCATCTGATATGTTGATACACTAAATTTCATGTGATTCTAACACCATTTCCCCATTGATTTAGCAATCTAAAAAGTTCTATTGTCGGTAAACCATTAATTTTGCATCCATTAATTCAATGGTGAAAAAGTGTTAGAATCACATGAAATTTAGTATATCAACACATTAAACGATGAAAATCAAAGTTGCCGGTGCCGATCGTCAAATAAAATGGTGGAATGTGTACTTTTTGCCGCCACCTAACGCAAAATGCCGCTATTTTCATGTGTTAGCATGCAAAATATTGAAAAAAAATAAAGAAAATTAAAAATTTTTGATATTTTGAAAATTTTGCAATTTTCATGCTTTAAAGAAACAAAATATTGAAAAATTGAAAAAACAAAAGAAGAAGAAGAAAAGTTTAAGATTAAAGCACCTTTTCCAATAAAAATTATGTAATTTTCATATGGTTGTAGGATATTATTAGTTTGAAAAAAACAAATAATTTTAGGAAAATTTTAAAAATTTCATTATGGGCAGCATGCAAAATATTAAAAACAGGAAAATATAATAGTTTTGAAAATTTCATTATTTGTATATTCTAGCATGTATAATATTTGGGAAAATGAAATAAAGCAAAAATAATTTGCGGTCTTCGTGTGCTATATTATTATGGAAAATAAGGAAAAATCCAGAAAACAAAAAATAGTTTATTTTTGAAATTTCATGATTTTCTCGAGTGCTATAGCAAGTAAGATATTGGAAAACCGAAGAATACAAAATTTTTGCACTACTAAAATAGGGGGTTGCCCCAACGGATATTAAAATCCGTAGGGGCAGATTTATTTTGGCCCTACGGATTAGTCCGTAGGGCCGGACGATTGCCCCTACGGTCCAAGACGTTCAATTTAAAAATATTAAATTTTAATTTGTTTTTTGCCCCTACAGAGCCGCAAACCTAGGACCTACGGACAAATCCGTAGGGGCATCTAAATATGGATTTAATAGAAAAGGCACATAATTTCCCAACGCGCTGATTATCTCTCCTCTCTCTCGCTCGAGCGCGCGAAGCCTCCCAAATCCCCTTTTCTCGTCGCCGATCTCACCGATCTCGTCGCCGATCTCTCTCTCTCTCTCGTTCCCGATCTCGTCCCCGTTCTTCCTCGTCGCCGATTGTCGATTGTCTCCTCTACCGATCAGGTAAGTAATTAAATCTTCAATTAAAGAAATTTTTGATTATTTTAAGGGTTGGGGTTGGGGTTGCGGTTGGGTTCGGCTAGGGTTGCGGTTGGGGTTGGGTTCGGCTAGGGTTGCGGTTGGGGTTGGGGTTGGGGTTAGGGCTGGGGCTTGGGGTGGTGCTGGGGTTGCGGTTGGGGTTGGGGTTAGGGTTGGGATTCGGCTGGGGCTGGGGCTGGGGCTGCGGTTAGGGCTAATGAGATATTGGTGGAGGGAAATGGAGTGGATGAGGGACCAGAGAAATCCATAGAATCAGTGAGTATATAATTCACTGCTCTCATTCCATAAAAGGAGGCAATATTATTTCTCTATTTCTTAATTCTTAAAATGACATAGATTACACCTTTTGATACAATTACAAAGGCACCACCCTATATAAAAAAGTTACAACAACTCTATCTTATTTAACTTCATTCATGATCTTACATGAGATAGAATAACTTAGTTATATTTTCAAACAATTATAGCTATATTTTTCAGTTGTAGAATTTTAAACTAGTTAATAAATAGGCAAGATATCGTTAAGTAACTTATACGGTTCGAAGTTCAGCCGGAGACTTCAAGACTAGTTGATGCGCAAGTAAAACATTGCAATATTTGAGGGAAGTAAACAGCATGAAAACAATAGATTTTGCTTAAGATGCTAAAAGTTTATAGGAATCGAAAAACATGGACCTGCCGTAAGCGAGCCTGTGTGGTGTCGTCCTCTCTTCACTGACATACACACATACACGCGCCCATACACGCAGAGCCTAATACATAAATTTGCACTTTCATTCTCTCTACGGACACATGCACCACACATGCACGCATACACATGACCTAATACATAAATATGCACTGTTCTTTCTACATAGACATGCACACACATGCATGCATACACACAGGGTCTAAGACAAATATAAAACAAAAAAACATCATATTTCAATACCTTTTTCCGCATGTATCAAATACTTGCAAAGTTGATTTGCTGTCAATACAGAACATTTTCTATCCGTATATCATTAGATAAATAGAAAGGAAGAAAGTTCGATATGTATGTGCTACTCCATGAAGATCAATTGAACAGTGTCGGTGGTTATAAAAAAATAACGAAGAATTGAATTTTGATTGCCACATGGCAGGAGAAAACTTTTCTGACACCGTGTACCCAATTTTCTCACACACACCCCTTCACACATGAAGGTTGGCAGAAGATGTTTTTCTGGTAACATTTTCAGCATCATCGAGACTTAATTGCATTTGAAAATAGGATATATATTCTTTCAACTTGAATTTATATTATATTCATCTTGTTTATTGATTTCTTTCCTATGTTGAAAATATGTATCTCAATCTCAAGTCTAATGCATCTTAGTTCTTTAATGCTCAATTCTTCATATATCTTATTCTCAAGTTGCAATTTGCAAGTAACTAAGTAAGTATTATTTCATAAGTTTAAAATCATGTTACACATAAAATAAGAAGACACAACAAACGCATAATTAGAGAGTGGTTCAAGATATTCAAGTTAAAACCAATATATGATACTCGATGATAATATGAAACCTTCATATTCTCATCAATACTCATATATGAAACTAAAAGCGCCACTTAGTCGCCGTCTATCGGTTAACATACGTTCGATATTCGTCGTGACATAGAACTATACGAAGGTTGTTAAATATCGGACGGTATAGCTCGATACTAACAACCGTCGTATAGTCTATGTGACGAGAAGATTCAATCGTATGATAACCGATAGATTTGTCTGTTTCGAGGACAGCGATGAGGATAATGAAGAGAGAAGGCTTAGAGTGCTCCGACCATCTGTTTCGAAGGACGGATTGTTTTCGGCCGATCATGAAGTTACGTGGGTTAGAAATGATATCGATGATGAAATCCAAGTAGATATGTTTAATGCGCCCACGAAACGAAAAAGGTTATCAGTAATGTTATATTATTACTTCACATTTTACGATCTATACATATATAGTCAATACTTGTAATGATTGTCTAATACGTCCACAAACCGTTTATCTAGATTTGATGACGATGACGGGAGCAGCGAGGGGCGGCAGGAGCTCCAGCCGCTGCACCTGCAGAGGCAGAGGCAGAGCGGTTCTGTCGCCCAGAAAGCTGCGTAGGGAGTTTCAGAGGGCCGGTCTTGCACCCAGATCGGAGACCCCTTCGGATGCTACCTTCCGTGTGGACTTTTCCACACCTCCAGATATATTGCACGCATATCCATTTTGAATGTAATATTATAGATATTCATGCCTATTCATGTCAAAATTACTTATATTGTCAATATTTGATTGTCTAGTTGTTGGTGATACGTCCATATCAGGGACAGAGACCACTCCCGCACCTCCATGTATGTTTATATATCATATAGTGCATGTGTATTGATTTAGAATGCTATATCATAATTATACACACATTCATTTTGCTCTTACTTAGATGGTAATTTTTTATATTGTCTAGCTGTAGGTGGTGACACCACCGCACCTGTGGGTATGTTTATATATCTTATAGTGCATGCATATTGATTTAGAATGTTACATTATTGATCTACACATTCTTTTTGCAATTACTTATATAATCTATTTTTAATTGTCTAATTATAGGTGGTGCGTCCACATCTGCCGCAGGGGCCACCCCTACCACTTCCGTACCCTCCGCATCGTCTGTAGGTTAGTATGAATAAATATAAAATATTTATTCATTTTACTTATCCTCTATAGAATAAATATGAACTTCATGGAAATTTAGCGTCAATGTTTATTTTCTAGTTGGAGGGGATGCGTCCGCATCCGGGACACCGGCTGTTCCTCACCGGGGGAACTATCGTCCCGCTCGTGCTGCTGTCCGGGTCCAGGCTCGTGCTTTAGTCACCGGAGGTATATATCACACTTCAATTTTCGTTTAACCTTGATTTCTTAATACAACTTTGTCTTAATATTGATTGTCTTGATATTTCTTAGAGACGCAGGGCCTTCCCATCCCCAGAGGGGGACTCGAGACCCAAATCAGTCGCACAGTCTGAAGCCTGACAGAGCTAGGGGGGAGGCAGCATTCCCCCTCTTTTTTACCCCTGATTATCGCTATACCGGTCCTCATGCCAAGAGGTTCGGCCGGTATATATGGGATGAGAGTCGGCTCGTGAAGAACTGTCCACTTCACGTTGAGTGGGGCGACTAGCACCGGCGCTCATTCGCCCTCTTCTTTGATCAGGTTCGGGTATTAATATATATTTTCATTTGATTTATCCAATATATTTATTATTAACACTTGTAATCTAATAACAATGTTTTTTTTTTGTATTTTCAGTTGGATTACGATTTTCAGCCTGTACCCGACCCTGATCACCCTGGGAGGGTGCTCGACCTTCATGCTCTATACAATGGCCTGATGAAAAACATACAGACCAAGGTCCGATACAACAGGAATGAACTGAAGGCCGACTGCTACTCCCTGTGGATCCCCGAGGCAGAGAGAGCGGCCCTCCTATCTACTCCGGCCTTTGCGAGAGTCGACATAAAGACATGGCCTCTATTGTACGAATATTTCGACTCTCAACGCAAACATGTATGTATTTTAAATGTAATTCATTATTTAGTATATAATTTATTTTTTGTGTTCCTTAATTAGAAAACTAAATGTGAATGTGTTGGCAGAAACAGGCCGCTCAAAATATAGAGAATAGGAAGTCGGTGAAGAGGGGTCGCCCCACTTATACAGCTGGCTCGAGAAATATTACTCGAGCTATGGAGTTATCGGTAAATTATAATAGACCGGCCTTTATGATATAATGCAATATTAAGAGTTATTTTCTAATATATCTAATATTAAGAGTTATTTTCTAATATTGCAGAGAGCCCAGACCCTGGCGCAAGGTGGTACACCGAGCGTGTTGTCCGCATATCTTGCCGTCCACGGCACCTCGACAGATCCCGCCATGGACGAGCTTCGATACCCCGACGTCGCTACCCAGGAGTATTGCGTAAGTGTTAATATTTATTCAACCACTATTTGAAATTTTAGTTTTGAAAGGTTTAAATTTAAATGATATATTTATATTTTACTGGTTAATGTGGGTGTAGAAGCGGGTGGTTGAGCAGGCCGAGGCATCGGGGATCGATTTTACCGGACAGAGCGATCCGATGCTGCTGACCCCAGTCCTGGACGCCGCACACGGAGGGCACCATGGAGGTTGGGAGAGAGGCCGGGGACTGGGCCCTAGCAAGGCCTATATGAGGTTGGACTCCACCCCAGAGGCTACTTCCTCCGTCTCCAGTGAGCGACGTTTCCAGCAGGAACTGGAGAGCTTGAAGGCCACCGTTCAGGAGTTGAAGGAGATGCTGGTATGTATACTACTTAATAGTAAAATATCATGTCATATTATAGATATCAACATATCCAATATTAGTATGTAGCCTGAACTTATTTGGTTGTAGACTTAGCTTTGATTAATCTTACATAGATATCTAATTAAAATAAACTACGGTTTTCCAAACTAGATATCCAAACGAGGCCTAAGTCCCTAAGTATGCATAGATTTGGGTTTCGAAATAACTTGATAATGATATGAATTCGAATAATACACAGTTCTTACTCGCTTATTACACACGTAGGTCCAGACGCGACAGGATACATCGGCCGAGCCTCCACATGCATCTCCTTCGGCTGCGGCTCCGCAGCTACTACATCAGCTGCGGTTCCGCTGACAGCTCCTATAGCTCTACCGCCCGCTCAGACTCCCGCAGCCGCGGCTTCGCAATCCACTACCTCGACGGTGGCTGCGCAGACTACATCGCCAGCTCCATAGCCTGCTCAGACTCCCGCATGCTCCGCATTGCATGATTTATTGACCGAGGAGCAGGCGCGCCAGATTCTGGCGTTCATCAGAAGTGGAGCTGGACCGAGCTAGGGTAGCTTTTTGATTCTTATATTTTAAACATGTATTTATTTATATGATACATATTTACTACAGTTTGGACGATATCGATATTGGTGGTGTTTGCGTATTTATATTGATATCATATTCTGCTTGTTGGTTTCTTTTGTATATTATGCGTGATGTGATTAAGAATACTGCGATATATGTTCTGCGTGATGATTAATTTTATATATGATCGATGTATATATTATTGTGCACAGGACGAGAAAAAAATAGGCAGCCCTGTTTTAAAAAAAACCCTGATAATATGTACCTACGGATTTAACCGTAGGGCCCACCATTGCCCTTACAGATTAATCCGTAGGGCCCAACTATGTACCTACAGATTTATCCGTAAGGGCAAAATATCAGGATACCTGATATTTTGCCCCTATGATCTTAGTAATAGGGGTTAAGCTTGCCCCTACGGATATATCCGTAGGGGCAAACAAATGCCCCTACACAGGTATCCGTAGGGGCAAAATATCAGGTATTCTGATATTTTGCCCCTACGGATATATACCTACGCACTTATCTGTAGGGGCTACTACTTGTCCCTGCGGATAAGTCCGTAGGTACACCAATCTATTTTATAAAACCGTAAATAAAATAAATTTTTGTCCCTACGGCCTAATCCATCGGGAAAACTGGACCTACACATAACTCCGTAGGGGCAAGTTCAAGGTTTCGAGTTGCACCTACGGCGTTTGTAACTACAGGGCATTTTCTTGTCCCTACGGATATATCCGTAGGGGCAGTGGTTTGCTCCTACGGATAAATCCGTAGGGGCAACCCTTATTTGTAGTAGTGTTGGGATATTAAAAAATTCTCCATATTCGTGTGATTGCGCAAAATATTGAAAATTTGAAGAAAACAGAAATTTGAAAAACTAAAGAAAAAAGAAAATTTTGAACTTTTTAAAAAAATTCACGACTTTTATATCGTATAGCAAGGAAAATATTAAAAAAAACTAAAGAAAAATGTGTAAGTATTTGCAAGTTAAATCTTTATATATTTTACATATAAAATTTATAAATATAAGGTATTACGACTTATAAGTTATATAAAAATTATATAGCAATAGGTTTTTAGATTAATATGATTGTTATTGAATTTGGATTTTCTTACCCATTCATTGAATGGAAGTCTGACCCAAAATATGTCATGTCCAATTTGGACCAGTCGCCCACAGTAGATATGCGCGGTATAGAATCTTGAATTCGACTCTCATTGTTAGAAAATTCTTAATTATAATTACCAACTTAGGATGAAGCAACATCAAATGTCCTAAGATGTCTAGAAATTAGCTACTATGATGCATCAATCCATCAAATTAACCGGTGATGATGCTCTATATTAGTGATCTCCCAGATCGGGACACGTGGCAGATGACGTGTCCCAAAGCTCAGAAGAAAGGCCACACAGGGGTCGACCAGGCCACCCCTGTACCCGACCTGCAAACACAAGCTGGCTCTCCTCAGAGCCCCCTGCAAATTGGCCTCCTCGGCCTCTCACTATTACAATATGGGGTTGCCCCTACGGACTCAGGAATCCGTAGGGGCAACTATTTCTTGCCCCTACGGATTTATCCGTAGATCCCCATCGTTGTCCATACGGTACCTTACGTTCTAATTTAAAAATATTAAATCGTAATTTGTTGTTTGTCCCTACAGAGCCGCAAATGGTGGACCTACGGTTATGTCCATAGGGGCATATAAATAGGTTATTAATAAAAAAAAAGCACAGAAAAGTCATCGATCGTTCCCAAAAATTCTCTCTCTCACTCTCCCGCGCCTCGATCGCTCGTTCCCGCGCCTCGTCGCCACCGCCCTCCGCGCCTCATCTCCACCTTCCTCGGTCGTTCCCAAAACTTTCTCGTTGACTTCCTCGTCGCCACCGTTCGCGACTCGTCGCCGATCGTCGTCGACCACCGGTCTTCTCTGTCGTCTCCTCCACCGCCCGTCACAGGTTAGTAAATCTCAAATTATTTATAATTTTGATGATGTTAGGTCTAGGGTTCAGGGTTTGGGTAGGGGTGAGGGTTAGGGTTAGGCATCGGCATCGGGTTCGGTTTAGGTTAGGGTTAGGGTTCGGTTGCGGTTGGGGCTGGAGCTGGGGCTGGGGCTGGGGCTGGGGCTGGGGCTGGGCTGGGGCTCGGTTGGGGTGGGGCTGGGGCTAGGGCTTCATCACCTGATATAGCGAAATATAAAGCGTACTTCAGTACACCCGACCTCATTGAGTTTCCTATTAAAGTTCCCGGTCAAACGGCATATGCATATTTTTATTCGTCATCAAATCCCAATTATCAAGCTACCGAGGACGAAAAGCCACCTTTGTTAGTCGAGAGTCATGGTAATAGACTTGTCATTATAGATCATAGTCAATTGTTTTTCCTATCATTTTCTTGATCCAGATGCTAATCAACTTGTTAGTTACTATTTTTATGACGTATTTGTCTATATTTGTTGACAGTGGCCTTTCTTTTGGATGAACATATTTTTTTGATGCATGTTTCAATCATGTGAATTCATATGTTGCGTATAACACTTTATGATATCAGTATCCTATATTTGTAGTTTTAATTGTTGATTGTTATAGATGAATGCCATTGCAATGATAGTTTTTGGTTGATATATTAATTTTTCAAATATTTGAATGTGCGTATCCATGCCTGCCTGCATATATGTATATATGAGGATAATGGGTATATTATTAGGTTGCCGTAGGAGAAAATTTTTCTTCATATGGCTGTCAAAAGTCAATCCTTAATCTCTTTGTGGATGATCAGTTCTATCAATCTTGATCTCAATGGTTTAAAATCATGTTACATATACAACAAGAATACACAACAAACGCATCATTAGAGAGTGATTCAAGATGTTCAAGTTAAAACAAATATATGATAATCGATGATAATATGAAACCTTCATATTCTCATCGATACTCATATATGAAACTAAAAGCGCCACTTAGTCCCCGTCTATCGGTTAATATACGTTCGATGTTCGTCGTGACATAGAACTATACAAAAGTTGTTAAATATCGGACGGTATAGTTCGATACTAACAACCGTCGTATAGTCTGTGTGACGAGAAGATTCAATCGTATGATAACCGATAGATTTGTCCCGTGTGGACAAGTTAGGAATGTATAAAGCAAACACCTTCATTCACTTGTGTTTTCATCCGTTTCGAGATATTTCGTCGGTACCTTTCCGCCGGTTCTCCGTGTACAAAGATAGATTAGATGTTCATTTCAACGTTGTTTCACATCTTTGAAATGATTATCTATTCTATTACAGTGTACTTGGAGAACAGCAGGGAGGTGCTGTCGAAATTTACTCGAAACGGTTGAAAGCACAAGTGAATGGGTGTTCGCTCTATACATTCTTAATGGGATAGAAGCCTTACCCCCGACAGCTGGAACACACGCATACAACAAGAATACACAACAAACGCATCATTAGAGAGTGATTCAAGATGTTCAAGTTAAAACCAATATATGGTACTCGATGATAATATGAAACCTTCGTATTCTCATCGATACTCATATATGAAACTAAAAGCGCCACTTAGTCTCCGTCTATCGGTTAACATACGTTCAATAATTTATTCTTTTCAACGACAAACGCATACACAAAGCATATATACGGATTTTCTCCTTTATCAGTAATTATCCCGTTCTTAGATTTCTCAATATAGTCACCATAACCTACAATTTATATGTTATACAGTCTAACATGGCCCATGAGTACGTCAGAGTTAAGGACTGGATGTATGTGGATTGGCAATAACGTATGCAACCTAAGTTCGTCGCAGGAGTTGCTGCTTTTATTGAATTTGCACGCGCACATAATAAGATCATAATAGAGAAGATTCTCTGCCCGTGCGATAGATGTGGCAATAAGTACTGGCAGAAGGTAGAATTGGCAGAGCTTCATATAGTAAAATATGGGTTTTCTAGAGTTTAGACAACTTGGAAATATCACGGGGAAGGAGAAGAACGCAGCAATGCGGCAGAAGAAGAAGGAGAACACGATAATGCGGCAGGAGAAGAAGGAGAAGACGGTAATGCGGTAGAAGGAGAAGACGGTAATTTATTTCCATCAGAAAAAATGGAGGATATGGTAGAGGCTGCCCTAGGTGAATCTATTCGTACCGAAGATGACATTCCTTCCGGTTAAGGACCGCATACGGATAAATATGAAAATTTCATGAATGATACTAGAAAACCAATTTATGAGAATGGAAAGTATTCCACCCTCTCATGGTTCGTCCAACTTTTCCAGATTAAGTGCTTAAATGGATGGAGCAACAAGTCATTCACAATACTTCTTTCGTTCTTGAAGGATTCTATACCCCCGGGAAATAACGTGCCCGACAGCTGGTACGGAGCCTAGAAGATGATGTCTGATTTGGGTCTAAAGTGCGAGAAGATTCAAGCATGTCCTAAAAATTGCGTGTTGTACCGGAAAGAGAATTCAGATTTCAAAGAGTGTCCAACATGCGGAGAGGCCAGGTATAAGCCGAAAGATTCTGATAAGAAGCCTGATATACCTGTCAAGATAACATGATACTTTCCCATAACACAGAGGCTACAGAGGCTATTCAGATGCAAGAAAACAGCCGAGGCAATAATTTGGCATCACCGTGCTCCTCCAAGTGAAGATGGAGAAATGAGCTATCCAAGAGATTCACCGGCATGGAAGGATTTCGATAGGAGGCACGTAATATTCAGTAGCGATTGTCGCAATGTCCGGCTCGGACTGGCTAGTGATGGCTTCTGCCCATTCAACTATATGGCTGGAAGTCACAGCACATAACCCGTTGTAATGATAATTTATAATCTGTCGCCTTGGTTGGCTATGGACCAATCATACTTTATGATGGCTCTTCTTATCGACGGACCAAACTCACCGGGAAACAATATCGACGTGTATCACCGACCTCTGATCGAGGAGTTAAAATCTTTGTTCATTGATGGTGTAGAGACATACGATGCAAACACAAATACAACCTTCATACTGCGTGCGGCTTTAATGTGGACAATTAATGACTTTCCTGCGTATGGAATGCTATCAGGTTGGTCCGTACATGGTCATAAAGCATGTCCTCATTGCCATCAACACACAACATCGAAATTCTTGAATTTTAGCAGGAAGGTTTGTTATTGCGGCCATCGACGTTTCCTGCCTCTAGACTACCCCTATAGGTTAGACATGGTTCACTTTGATGGTCATCAGGAGCTTCTTGGATCTCCAGCCCCATTGTCCGGAGAGGACGTGACTGCTCAATAGGATGGTTACAATAATGTGACCTTCGGGATGGATCCGACGAAACAGGTCAAACCACCATTTTGGAACAAGTTAAGCATTTTCTTCGAGCTTCCATACTGGTCAACAAATTTAGTGCGTCATTGTCTAGACGTCATGCATATAGAGAAGGGAGTATCAGAGCACATACTCAACTTACTTCTTTGTAAAGACGGGAAATCGAAAGACAACCTGAATACTCGGATGGATCTACAGGAGTGGGGAATAAGAAGTGAATTGCACCCTAGACCGGTAGCGGGCAAACCAGGCAAGTTTGTATTTCCCAATGCCGCTTATCATATGTCACAACCAGAGAAGAAAAGATTCCTGCAGGTGTTGCATAATTTGAAAGTTCCCACAGGTTTCTCAGGATCATTCAGTAAGAAAATAAAAATTATGAAAGACAAGATCGATGGGCTGAAAAGTCATGATCACCATGTTATCGTGGAGCACCTTCTTCCATTAGCCCTTCAGGACTTCTCTCCCCGAATCGGTTGGTCTAGTAATCAACGACCTATGTTGTTTTTTCAGAGAGTTGTGTGCTAAAACACTGGAGGTTGTGACACTGGATAAACTAGAAAATTCTATTGCGTTGATATTTTGCAAGTTTGAGCGTATTTTCCCACCGTCATTCTTCGATATCATAATATACTTGACGGTTCATCTTGCAACTGAGGCTAAGTTAGCCGGACTGGTACAATATCGATGGATATATCCCGTCGAGAGGTACGTGTAATTTTTCGTTTCGCGCAATTTTTAAAATTATTGTTGTCCTGTATGCCCGTATTTATTTATTCAACATATTTTCTTTAGGTATCTCTACACTCTTAAAAAGTATATACGCAATAAAAATCGATCAGAGGGTTCTATTATGCAAGGTTATTTTCTTGATGAAGCAACCACATTTTGTTCCCGCTATCTGGACGAGAATATTGAGATGAGACTTAACCGGTCTCGAAGAATTCAAGACGGGCCATATGGTAAAGCCGATTATAAGAGGGTAGACACTATGTTTATCAACAAGATATACCGGTTTATCTTGCTTAATTGCGCATGTCTTGAACAAATTAGAGAGTAAGTTTTTTTGGATTAATTGTTATATTTGTGTTTGTGTGTGTATGAAATGATATAATATTAATGTCACCATTATTTGTCGAAAACATAATTCATTTTAACGAGATACGTGAGGGGCATCCTGATTGGAACGAAGAACGATTGGAAAAATATCATCAGGATAATTTTTGTGATTGGGTCACAGATCATGTAAGTTATTCGAATAACATTTTATTGCTACAGTTTTAATCTAAACTTATATCATTATGTATTTGTCGTAAAATTTGTTTTGTTAGATCCACGATCCGAACTTTTCTGCATCATTTGAGAGTGATTCAAGATGTTTAGCTCAATTTCCTAGTATGGAGGTTGCATATTATAAAGGATTTGGTGTCCTTAGATACAAATTCGAAGTTAAGGACATAGAAACATCTAGAACCACTCAGAATAGTGGGATTGCGACGGTAGGATCGGACGGTGTGATTTGTTATGGGTATTTAAATTGTATACTCGGCATCCACTATCCCGGACGATCAGAACCCTTTTATATATTCCAGTGTACTTGGTACGATACGCGAACCGATACGGATAAGTGGAGAAGCAATCTTGGGACTTGGAAAGATGAATATGGATTGGCCAGTGTGAACACACTTCGATTTTACGGTCAGGAAGATCCGTTTATCTTTCCGAACCAAGCGTTCCAAGTATACTACTCACAGTGTTTGAAGTATCCGGGATGGAGTGTTGTATGCCGTTGGAAACCCAGGGATGTCTACGATGTCCCAGAATTCGAGGACAGCGATGAGGATGATGAAGAGAGAAGGCTTAGAGTGCTCCGACCGTCTGTTTCGAAGGACGGGTTGTCTTCGGCCGATCATGAAGTTACGTGGGTTAGAAATGACATCGATGATGAAATCAAAGTAGATATGTATAATGCGCCCACGAAACGAAAAAGGTTATCAGTAATGTTATATTATTACTTCACATTTTACGATCTATACATATATAGTCAATACTTGTAATGATTGTCTAATGCGTCCACAAACCGTTTATGTAGATTTGATGACGATGACGGGAGCAGCGAGGGGCGGCAGGAGCTCCAGCCGCGGCACCGGCACCGGAAGAGGCAGAGGCAGAGCGGTTCTGCTGCCCGGAGAGCTGCGTAGGGATCTTCACAGGGCCGGTCTTGCACCCAGATCGGAGACCCCTTCGGATGCCTCCTTCCGTATGGACTTTGCCACACCTCCAGGTATATTGCACGCATATCCATTTTGAATGTAATATTATAGATATTCATGCGTGTTCATGTCAAAATTACTTATATTGTCAATGTTTGATTGTCTAGTTGTTGGTGATGCGTCCACATCAGGGACAGTGGCCACTCCCGCTCCTCCAGGTATGTTTATATATCATATAGTGCATGTATATTGATTTAGAATGTTATATCATAAATATACACACATTACTTTTGCTCTTACTTAGATAGTAATTTTTTTATTGTCTAGCTGTAGGTGGTGACACCACCGCACCTGCGGGTATATTTATATATCTTATAGTGCATGCATATTGATTTAGAATGTTATATTATTGATCTACACATTCTTTTTGCAATTACTTATATAATCTATTTTTAATTATCTAATTATAGGTGGTGCGTCCACATCTGACGCAGGGGCCACTCCTGCCACTTCCGTACCCTCCGCATCGTCTGTAGGTTAGTATGAATAAATATAAAATATTTATTCATTTTACATATCCTCTATAGAATAAATATGAACTTCATGGAAATTTAGCGTCAATTTTTATTTTCTAGTTGAAGGGGATGCGTCCGCATCCGGGACACCGGCTGTTCCTCACCGGAGGAACTATCGTCCCGCTCGTGCTGCTGCCCGAGCCCAGGCTCGTGCTTTAGTCACCGGAGGTATATATCACACTTCAATTTTCGTTTAACATTGATTTCTTAATACAACTTTGTCTTAATATTGATTGTCTTGATATTTCTTGTAGACGCAGGGCCTCCCCATCCCCAAAGGGGGACTCGAGGCCCGAATCAGTCCCATAGGCTGAGGCCTGACAGAGCTAGGAGGAGGCAGCATTCCCCCTCTTTTTTACCCTTGATTATCGCTATACCGGTCCTCATGCCGAGAGGTTCGGCCGGTATATGGGGGATGAAAGCCGGCTTATGAAGAACTATCCACTTCACGTTGAGTGGAGCGACCAGCACCGGCGCTCATTCGCTTTCTTCTTTGATCAGGCTCGGGTATTAATATATATTTTCATTTGATTTATCCAATATATTTATTATTAACACTTGCAATCTAATAACAATGTTTTTTTTGTATTTTCAGTTGGATTACGATTTTCAGCCTGTACCCGACCCTGATCACCCTGGGAGAGTGCTCGACTTTCATGCTTTGTACAATGGCCTGATGAAAAACATGCAGACCAAGGTCCGATACAACAGGAATGAGCTGAAGGCCGACTGCTACTCCCTGTGGATGGCGACCCCCGAGGCAGAGAGAGCGGCCCTCTTATTTACTCCGGCCTTTGCGAGAGTCAACGTAGAGACATGGCCTCTATTGTGCGAATATTTCGACTCTCAACGCAAACAGGTATGTATTTTAAATATAATTCATTGTTTAGTATATAATTTATTTTTTTGTGTTCCTTAATTAGAAAACTAAATGTGAATGTGTTGTGCAGAAACAGGCCGCTCAAAATATAGAGAATAGGAAGTCGGCGAAGGGGGGTCCCCCCACTTATACAGGTGGCTCAAGGAATATTACTTGAGCCATGGAATTATCGGTAAATTACAATAGACCGGCCTTTGCGATATAATGCAATATTAAGAGTGATTTTCTAATAGATCTAATATTAAAAGTTATTTTCTAATATTGCGGACAGCTCAGACCCTGGCGCAAAGTGGTACACCGAGCGTTCTGTCCGCATATCTTGCCATCCACGGCACCTCGACAGATCCCGCCACGGGCGAGCTTCGATACCCCGACGTCGCTACCCAGGAGTCTTGCGTAAGTGTTAATATTTATTCAACCCCTATTTGAAATTTTAGTTTTGGAAGGTGTTCCCCTCCGAATAGCGGCGCGACAGACGTCTTGCCTGAAATTCGGGGCAGATGCTAATTGGTGCTATCCGTCCACCTCTTCGAAGATGCCAAGTTG
This sequence comes from Agapanthus africanus, assembly GCA_030015575.1. Lineage (NCBI taxonomy): Eukaryota > Viridiplantae > Streptophyta > Magnoliopsida > Asparagales > Amaryllidaceae > Agapanthus > Agapanthus africanus. Next base: position 10,752,927 of record CM057348.1, on the reverse strand, counting down.
ATTTATGGCACCATATATCGAAGGTTTAAACGGATGCGTTCGATGTAGCAGACTTCGTCAGATTTCCCCTCGCTTGATGGGTTTTTGATTGTGGGGACGCTCTTCCCTGCAGGCGCAAGCCCCTGCAGTTAATTACGCTACCGCATTGCGGTAACAACTTTCTCCTTCTCCAGATGGTTACTTCGAGTCGTGTGTGTTTGTTTTATGTTTGGTTGCCCGTGGATTGTATACGGCGACTGAGTTATGTCGTCGCCCGTTAGGCATAGACTAGTCCAAATCCGTATTGTCTTAGATTTTGGTTTGGGGGTTGTGTTTAAGGATACGTTGGCCTCATTTGAGACTAAGATCGACTTAAACGTTTGTTAAGGATACGTTAGTCTAGTTTTAGACTAAGATCAACTTAACGGGATCGTTTAGATCCAACAAGAGAGCAATTAAGGGAGCCATGTTGTTTAGTTTAGTGACATTGCGGTCAATAGCTAGTTTAAGGACATTGCGGTCCAATGTTAGTTTTAAGACGTTGCGGTCAAGGTTAAGGACATCATAGTCCGTGGATTTAAGGACTCCACAGTCCGACGTTAGTTTTAAGACATCACGGTCAAGGTTAAGGACATCATAGCCCGTTGTTAGTTTTAAGACATCCCGGTCAAGGTTAAGGACATCATAGTCCGAGGATTTAAGGACTCCACAGTCCGGCGTTAGTTTTAAGATATCTCGGTCAAGGTTAAGGACCTCATAGTCCATGACTTTAAGGACCCCACAGTCCGTATCAATGTGTGGTCATTGGGACCCGTCACCTCTTTGAATACGTTGAGGAATTACAACGCCAAGTATCAAAGGAGTGAAGAGATGTACCCTTGAACTAAGGTAGATTAAGTGATCTGTAGTCCAATTTGGAAACTAAGATCAATTAGTATATTATGAGCCCAATGGCCCAGTTAAGTTTGAATTGAGGACTTATGGCCTTCTTGGGCTAAGTCCAATCATGTCTGGAATATTGGCCCTCTGTTGGTTCATTGAAGGAGAGGCTTTGCCTCTAGAAACTTAGCAAATTGGGCTAAAGCTAGTGTTAAACACTAGAGATCAACAGTGTTGAACAATGGGAATAAGATTAATAAATTAGTGTTAAACACTAAAAGATAATCAGTGTTAAACACTGGGAACAGAGTTTTCGAGTTAGTGTTAAACACTAAGCAAATCAGTGTTAAACACTGGAAATAGAGATTTCAAATTAGTGTTTGAACACTAGAGCAAATCAGTGTTAAACACTGGATACAGAGATTTCAAATTAGTGTTTGACACTAGGGCAAATCAGTGTTTAAACACTGGATACAGAAGTTTCAATTTAGTGTTTAAACACTAAGGCAAGAGAGGTCACGTGGTAACACGTGAGAGCGCCCTGCTTCCCTTTATTTTGTTCAGTCAAAAGTATTGAATACTTTGAAGTATCACGTGCTGTCACGTGATGGGAATTTGGGTGTTTATCTGTTAGTGCTTTAGCCAAGGAGTCACGTGGTAGCACGTGAGAGCGCCCTGCTCTTTTCTGTTTCTTTTGCTTTTTCTTTATGTGCTTCAGGGGTCACGTGGGGCACGTGAGGCATTGCCTCAAACTTCTTTTCTGTGGATCTTTGCAGGAGTCACGTGGTAGCATGTGACTCTGAATTTTTGCATGTTTTAAAGATCTGTTCATCTTTTAAGAATTAAATTCTTCGTAGGGTTAAACCCTAGCAATAAACTTTAGAGAAATTAAATTCCTATTTCCTTCTGAAGACTTATATTCTTGGATAGGGTTAAACCCTAATTTCTTTTCTGTAGGAATTAAATTCCTCATGTATGTAAAGAATTAAATTCTGGCATAGGGTGAAACCCTAGTTTCTTCTTTTCTTTTTAAGGGAATTAAATTCCTGTGATTCGAGAGAATTAAGTTCTCAATTAAGGTTAAACCCTGGTTCTGTCCATTTTGAATGAATTAAATTCCTATAACATAGGGTTAAACCCTAATTTTATCTCAAAGGAATTAAATTCCTATAATTCTGTGAGAATTAAATTCTCAAAACTCAGTTCCTCCTCTGTGTTTTAGATCTGCATGGCAGGATCTCAACCCAATGAGAATTAAATTCTCAATTCATAGGAAGATGTGCACTTTGCAGATCCTCCACCAGAGAAAGAACTAAGTTCTTCTTTTTATATAAGAGTTAAACTCTTTTGAGAATTAAATTCTCTTTTGAAACCTATCTTTTCTTACCTAGAGTTTTTCTTTTGCAGAGAATCAAATTCTTCCTCCTCAATTTTCAAGATTCCAAGGCTCTATATATCTCTCTCTGTATATCTCTCCAAAAAAAGGCCCCTCCTCTTCTTTTCTTGGTTCCTATTTATAGGAGAAGGAAAAGAATCAATCTGTTTGGTAAATCTCTCATTGAAAGATTTGATTTGTTCATGGAGAGATTTGATTTATCTTTATCATTAATCTGGGCCTTTAAATTATTAGGTGAATTTTATTCACCATTGGATTTTAAATCCAAAGATATCTCTTTGTTATTTCGGTTAGATTTAGGGGTAATCTTTCCAAGTCCAAGATTTTTCCATAAATTGGTGATGTTTAATCACCTTTAGATTTTTAAACCAACGGTTTCAGATAATCCTTTTTTATTTTGGAAAGATTTGAAAGATCTTCCCTCAGAATTTAATTCTGTCGAAGAATAAGGCTTTTAAAGCCGGTCACGTGTGGCCACGTGACCCCAGGTCACGTGTGGGCACGTGACCCATGGAATGGGCTTCTCCTCTTTTGCGCTTTGTTCTCTGGCCGCTGCTTAACCATCACGTGCCATCACGTGACCACTGGTCACGTGTGAGCACGTGATGCCTCTTCTGAAGCTTCTTCCTGACTTTTAATTTAGGGAACAAATATGCTCTGTGCCGCTGCTTTAACGTCATGTGCCAACACGTGACCACTGGTCACGTGTGAGCACGTGATGCCCCTTCTGAATCTTTTCCTGATTTTTAATCAGGGAACAAATGCCCCCACAGCGTTGTTCTCACTTGTCTGCACGTGAGTGCAACGCTGTTATTTTTGTGTCCGTCGGATCTGTCTTGGGAGCAGGGTAGATAAAACGTTTTCCATCCCATCCTATAAATGCCCTTGTCTTTTCAGAAGCGCCTCCACTTTTCTCATCTTCCTTCTTGCATACTTTTCTTTCTGAGAATTTAATTCTCCTTTCCAGAGCTTAATTCTCTGCCTTAAAATTTTTTCAGAGTTTAACTCTGTTCAAAAAGAACTCTTTTCTTCAGGTAATGCTCTCGAACGAACGATGAACTTTCATGTCCTTCTGGATTTTAAATCCATAGCAAGGGTTTCACCCCTTTTAACATGAACCCATTTTTACTTCAAGTTTTTCAACCGAAATATGAAATCATTTAATCTTCACCAGTAAATCTCCTTAGGGTTCATCTGATCCTTTACGGAGATGATGATGTTGGTTGCTCTTTCTTTTTTTGGAATTTAATTCCATCCCCAAGAAGTTTCGGCTCTGGAACAGAACTTTTATGAGAATTTAATTCCCTTTTTCAAAAAGGAATTTAATTCCTACGAAGAACTAAGTTATTCTCATGGGAACTTCATGGGTTTTCTTTGCCCTGAGTTGTCTCCTGCACATCTAAGTTCACAATATTGCTCTCTGGGAATTTAATTCCCTTGATTCTGTTTGATTTATCACAGAGCCCAAGATAGATTTGTCTTTTAGGGGGATGTGTAGGGCCACTTGAAACCCACTGCCTATTTAATGAGGATATCCCCTTTGTCTTATTATGATTGCTTGGCCTCATTATTAACGAGCCGTCAACCTGATTCTGTGGGGCCCATGTGTTTTGTAGCCAACGGTCCCATAAAAAGAGTCTGCTGTCGCTGTTACCCTCCGAAAGACGGCGACGACGTGAAGACGTCTTGCCTGAGATTCGGGGCAGATGCTATTTGGTTTTATCCGTCCACTTCTCCGAAGATGCCAAGTTGATTTATGGCACCGTGTATCGAAGGTTTAGACGGATGCGGCCGATATAGCAGACTTCGTCAGATTCCCCCTCGCTTGAGGGGTTTTTGATTGTGGGGACGCTCTTCCCTGCAGGCGCAAGCCCCTGCAGTTAATTACGCTACCGCATCGCGGTAACAACTTTTTCCTTCTCCAGAATTTCACTTCATGTCGTGTGTGTTTGTTTTGTTTGTGGTTGCTTATGGATTGTATACGGAGACTAGGTTATGCCGTCGCCCGTAGGACGTGGATTAGTCCAAATCCGTATTTACTTAGATTTGGGTTTGGTGTTTTAGTTTAAGGATACGTATGCCATATTGAGGCTAAGATCGACTTAAACTTTTGTTAAGGATATGTTAGCCAAATCTCCAGACTAAGATCAACTTAACGGGATCGTTTAGATCCAACAAAAGAGCAATTGGCTCTATTGTTTAGTTTAATGACGTTGCGGTCAATTTCCTGTTTAGGGACATGGTGGTCCAACATTCCCATTTTGGGACGAATATTAGTTTAGGGACGTTTCGGTCCAACATTCCCATTTTGGGACGAATATTAGTTTAAGGACGTTTCGGTCCACGAGTTTAAGGACCCTGCAGTCCATATCGATGCGTGGTTGTCGGGACCCGTCACCTCTCTGACGTCGTTGAAGGATTACAACGATAGGGGTCAGAGGAGTTCGGAGATGTACCCTTGAACCGGATGTAAATTAATTTAGGAGAGCAGTCTTGCTCAGTCAATTTAATTTGAGAACTTACGGCCATGATTGGGCTAAGTCCAGTAAAAAAAATGTTCAACATTTTTATTTGCCTTTGTCCTATTAGGCCTGTGCTAGGGCTTTGCCCCTTTTTAAATAATGCACTGCATTTCTTATTTTGCTTGGGCTCTGCTCTTTTATAAATGATGCAGAGCATCAATTTTGTTTGGGCTCTGCCCTTTTATAAAAGATGCAGAGCATCAATTTTACTTGGGCTCTGCCATTTTATTGCATTGCAATTTATTTTGGTCTACTAGGCCTTTTTGATTTGGGCCTGGCCCTTTAATAAACAATGCATTGCATTTGTCAGGCGCTTTGCGCCAATCAATGAGCGCAAGCGCTTGTGGTGATGACACATGTCACGCAAGCGCAGTGCGCTGCGCCAATGCGCTGTACTTGCGCTGCTGACACGTGACGCGCTCTGGTGAGTTGCGCCAATTTCAGAGAGCAAGGCTCTTTCTTAAAAGCGCATAGCGCAAGTGATTCAGATGCTGACACGTGGCGCTCTCTGGTGGCTTACGTCGACCCAGGAGCGCAACAGTGCAGTTTTTGCAAGTGCAAGGCACTATTTCAATAATCTTAAGAATCTTTAAGATTTCAGAACCAATGGTTCATAAAAAAGTGCAAAGCACTGTTTGATTTCTTGATCCAATTTAGATCAAAGAAAACACATTTTTCTTGTTTTTTTCTTGTTTTTAGAGAACCAGTGGTTCATAAAAAAGTGCAAGGCATTTATTATTATTTGAAGATCATTGATCTTGTTCTTAGATCACTGATCCATTAGAAGAAATTCTTCTATTTTGTGAAAGTTTTTACCTTTTTCTTGAACTTTCTTCAGAGTTCTCTCTGTTTTGAGGTTCTTAATCTCTCACAATATTGATGATGTTGATGATTCATTTTTGAATTGGGGTCTAGGGGCTTTTATATAGTGTCCATAAATTTGTTAAATTTGTTAAAGAGATCTTTCTTTGAGGGATTTGGGGAATTTTCCCCACCGTTGGATCTTTGATCCAAAGGCTTCTGTTTTACAGAAGGCAATCTTCTTATTTTAAAAAGAACAGAAGAATCTTACAAGAATTTAATTCTTTTTGGCGCAAACGCCCCAGCGCGTGACACGTGTCGCGCAGCGCAGAGCGCAGCGCAACTGCGCCGACACGTGTCGCGCATCGCAACTGCGCTTGCGCAACTGCGCCGACACGTGTCGCGCAGCGCATCTGCGCTGACACGTGTCGCGCAGCGCACGGCGCAGCGTGACTGCGTTTGCGCTGACACGTGTCACGTAGCGCAGCACTTGCGCACCTGCGCTGACACGTATCGCAACTGCGTTTGCGCTGACACGTATCGCGCAGCGCAGCGCTTGCGCAACTGAAGTGTTGCTTACTTTAATTTTGTTTTAAATAGAGCCTTACTCTGATTGGGCGCGCTGTCTTGAGCTTTTAACACGTGGCGCGTTGTGCGCAGCGCAAAAAATTGAAGCGTTGTTTCGAATTTTGAATTTTGAAATTCAAACAGTGCTCTGCTCTGATTGGGGGAAACAAATGCCCCCCCACCGTTGCGCTCACGTGGCGCACACGTGAGTGCAGCGGTGGCAAGATCCTGGCCGTTAGATCAACTCAGGAGTTGAAGGGGCGCAAGCGCCTTATAAATAGGACCCCTGGCCCATAGAAAATCTTCACCATTTTCTAAGATTTTGATTTTCAGTGCTTTGCTCTTGCTTAAGAACTTCAGAGCTTTGCTCTTGCTTCCAGACTCTAGAGCTTTACTCTCATTTCCAAAGCTAGAAAATTTTAGGTAAAATTAATTTAAAATTAAATTAAATTAATTTAAATCAATCTTAACCAATAGAGCCTTGCTCTCATAGATCTTTTGATCTAAAGAAATCCTATTTGGGGTTTCGTAAACAGAGCTTTGCTCTAAAGGATTTGTTTCAGGGTTTCTTAACCCATGAACAGAGCTTTGCTCATTGACAGAATATAGATCTTTTGATCTTCTGATGATGAACTCTTAAGAGTTTTTTTATATGGATCTTTAAGATTCCAGAACTTCAAATTTTTTAGGAATTAATTAATTTTCTTTCTTTGATGAATTTTTATCATTATTACAGAGCTAGGCTCTTTTAAAGAATCTTATTTCCCTGAGACCAGAGTTTGACAAGTGTCACTCTATGACAGAGCCTTACTTTGAAAGAGGAGATTTTCTCCTTGCCTCTAGGGATTTTTTATTATTAATGGGAATATTCTCTTGGGGATTAACTGACAATCTTATCCAATGATGGGGTTGTCTTATTAACTGACGTATTGTCATCGAGATTTTGTGGGTCCCCCTTTAGTCTCCTACCCACTGCACTGCTGTGTGGTGTAATTAATTTTAATTAATCTTTAATTTAATCAATTAATTAATTAAAAAAAATTTAAACGCCAAGCGTTGGAATTACAACACTAACGGCTAATTTTGTTCCCTTGGAGTAACCATGTCTTTCGATACTTCATTCCCGTTCGCTCGTTCGGAAGAAGGGTTTCCTGAAGCGCCCTTGGATCGCGAAGTCCTAGCAATGATCAGGGACCACGACCCGGAATATAAGAGTCTCCACCTTTGGGGGTCGTGGTACAATCAGATTATCATGGGTCGACGGAGTTTCACGTGCGCAGTACCGTCAGAACCCATTACGGCGATTCATTATGCCAGCCCACCCCCGGTGCAGTATGCCGTGGAGATGGTTGATAGGACCTCGAAGGGCTTTCTTCATCCTGCCATAGATGTAATTCCGGTTCTGCGTCCTATGGTTTTGGATATCCTAGGACGCCGTATCTGTCAAGGTGAGGCGCGACCTTGGGGGCAATCATATAACATAGGTCTGATCCCCCGCCATCCGATCGGCTATCTGCCGTGGGCTCGGTATATCCTGTCGGCGAAGAAGTCGCAGTTGATAAGATTAGGATTGTACACTGCGGTTTACGTCACCCTCTTCCAGTATCCCACGCTTCCCACCTGGTGGTTCAAGGCTTTCTTGGAGCAGTGGAACATTCCTACTCACACTTTCCTTGCAATGGACCGGGAAGTGTCAATTTCTCTGGATGAATTCACAGAGGTCTCCGGTTTACCGGTTATAAGGGAGCACTATGAGGAGTTGCTTCCGACAGACGAGTATGTCTTCGGTGCTAAGCCGGCAGTAAGGGGCCTCACTCCGGAGAATGCTGTTCAACACCAATTCCCAAGTCTGATCAAAGTGTTGAACATCTACGAGGCCCTTTTCATCGAACGTGGGAGTCGCGGAGTTAGTTTTGAGGATTTCATCGCTCGGTTCCTTCACCCAAGCGTCCTCTCGGCAGAAGTTGCCAAGTTTGCCACCCTTGACGACCCTTTCGGTCTAGGTTTGGATAACCTGCCGGCGAAGGAAATAGACCAAAAGGGTTTTTTCCTTCCTAACTCCCCGACTGTGTCTTTTGCGGAAGTTGCAGCCCCCGGGATGGACGAGGAGGCCTTCTTCTTAGGATTTCTTAGGCTATGGCTGAGTTGGTTTGTGCTCCCAATGCATTCTCGCAATATGCGGCCCTCTGTCTTTTACCCAGCTCACCGGATGACCATCGGGATAAAAGTGGCCGTTGGGATCGCCGGCTTGGCGCACTTGTATCACGGCCTTAGTCAAGCGGCGGATGCTAATGAGCCTGGGGTGCTGCACGTGATCTTCCCGATGCACTACTTCGTATCATGGCTCGAGCTACACACATCGGGTGTCTTCGGCATGCACAAAAGGCCCTCGTTCTACGACAGGTGCAGCTTCCTTCGCATCATACAGTTGATTGGCGCATCAATTGTGACTCCATCGCCACGAAATGCCAGGGGTTTACTCCTTCGCCCCCACACCGTTGGAGACGGGGTGTCTTTCATCGACAAGGTGTTGACTATTGGAAAGGCATCTACCATTGCAGTGCGGCCATTGCAAGACACTTTCAAGGATGGAGCCTCAGTTTTGACGGCCCGGGAGACCCTCCACTTATATTCTATCAGACCGGGCTTCTTGGTGTTCAGGCTGAACGGTGTGGCGCTTTTCATGAGATACAACCCACACCGTTTCGCCCAGCAACTGAGCTACGATCAAGGGGTGTCGTTGGAGGCTTTCCTGCTGGAACCCGTCGCTACTGAAGAAGGGATGCGGAGCGCGCTTCACCACTTCATGCGACTTAATACGGGTTCTCATTTTTTTTATCAGTGAGCCGGCTTTCGCCCTAAGACTCCTCAATGTATATACAGAATGATACACTCATTCGACGGGAGCCGTCATAAAGGAGGAAAAGCGATTGCTGGTCGACCGTAAGGGTGTGCCTCCAGGTAGCGACCGCAACGCTCCTTTAGTGCCAAGGACCCCGGTAGTTCCCCCTCTAAAAAATGTTAGAGCCGGACCACCGCGTGTACAGAGTCCTCCACGCGGATTGCAGCTTCCCGATATTGCGGATGCACCACCAGCGTCCTGTGCTCCAGTAGAGACAGTGGTTGTAGCCTCGCCGGAGTCTGGTGTGGGTGCGGACATCGGGACCCGCCGTCCCAAGGTGCCTGCAAAGTGCAAATGGATCCCGGGTGCACCTAGGGCTGGTGGGCAGAAGAAGAAAAAGAAGTCGCTCTTCGCGGCTGACGTTGTGTTCGGTCAGGAACCCCACGCTCCCTATGGTGAGGGCCTGAGTGAATACGGGACCAACAGGGGGTTAGTCATGCCGCCGGATGACACGGACTTGGAGGCCGCCCTCGTAGCTTCGGAGCGGTTGGCGAGGCGCGACGTTGTGGCTGGCTAAGCTTGCGGAATCAGGTAATCACTAGTCGCATTTTTTATTGCATCATATCTTTATTATTGCCTTTGACTAACATTTTTCCTTCTTTTCTTCCAACAGGCATCACCGCTGAAGAAGCCATTGCCGCTTCCCTCAAGACTTTCCAAGTGGAGGAACGCTTTAGAGCGTCCTTAGGCCTTAGTAAGTTTCGATTCATCAAGTTTTCATTTTCCTTGTGTTATGGTCGATCTAACCTCTCCCTTTTTATCGCAGGAACCTCAATGCCGATCCCACCAGGTGACGCGGAGACTCTGCCAGCTGCCGATGTTGCTGCTTCCTCAGGGCTACCGCGGGAGGTCCGTCTTGAAGAGCCGATGAGAGATGCCTTAAAGGCTCTGGAGGCAACTCTAAACGAGGACGATGACACCTTAATTAAGGAAGCGTCGAAGAGGTCTATCGCGACCGCCCGAGAGGAGAGAAAGCGGTTGAGGCGCGAAGTGAAGGCACGCAGGGCTGCCTTGGCCATTGGAGCGGACCCAAACACCGTCTCTCGTGCCGATACTCCGTCAGAAGAGCCCCCGGTCATCTTGTCTACAGCCCATAGACAGGCGGTGCGTGCTAATAGGGAGGCTAACAATAAGTCCACCTCAGGTAATATTTCTTTCAGAATTTTGTTGTAAGAATTATGAAGCTGTCGGTTCTTATATATTCTGTCCTGCAGGGCCAAATCCAACAGAGGGGGAGGCGGAGACTATCGAACCCGAGGGGCCAGAAGAAGAGGCATTGGTTGAGCCCGAGCCGATGGCGGACGACACAACCAGGACTGTCGGGCCCGAGCTAGTGGCTGACGAAATGGTCACGTCCACTATGCCTGAGCAGGTGGCCGATGCCGAGCCCGAGCTAGCAGCGGACGGGGTACCTGAGACCGATGACCCTGTGGCGACGGCGGACGAGACAGCCGTGACTGCTGAGCCCGAGGGAGTAACGGGTGAGGTGGACATGATTCCTGAGGACAAGCCGACCGCTCTTTCTCAGGAGTCTGGCAATGCTCCGGTCATAGCTCTCCCCGCCTACGGCCTGCCGTCGTCTCCTGGCCTCGCGAGCACGACGACGGACCCCGTGGAGTCTGGGGATGAGGCCACGGGAGGTAGACTTATGTCGCTGGAGGAGGGAGACGCCTCTGTCTCGGCTGGAGGTTCATCAGGTAAATTTTGGATTACCGTCCCCCCCTTTTTTTTATCTTGCAATCTTTCCTGACAGGTTTACCCTTGTTTTTTTAAACGCAGGTGCAGGCAGTGCCGATGCTCCATTGCTCGAGAGAGCGCCGTCAAATACTGCCTTGGCGGTGGTCACCTCTCAGCCCTCCCTTATACCATCGAAGATGTTGGAAGGTATGGGTTTGCAACTTATTAGTCTTATCTTTCAGACGCATAATTTATGTACTGAAGTCGTGCTGTTGTGTCTTTTCAGGAGTACTTTTTGACAATCTTTATCAGGTGTTGCTCCCACACTTCTCCTTCCCATCTGAATTCGCTTCTCCCTCTGGTGGCGCTGGTGAGTATAGTTTCTAACTAATATCTTTCTTTTTCAGTGATGGAATTATTTCTAACCTTTTCTCGTCTCGACTGCAGTGCTACAAATTGAAGGAGGGGATGAAAGATCGGCCGCGCCACCGGCCCTTCCGGCCTTGCCACCTGCCGCAGCTGGTACAGCAAACTATCGCATTGATAACTCCCCCTTTTTTTTATTTCTTGAACTGTTATCTGATCATATCTTGTTTTTTCAGCTGTCGTTTCGGTCTTGGCGCCCTTCGAGCCTTGTGTCATAATGCCGGCAGGCCCTTTCTTGAGACGTCCATCCTCGAAAGGCGCCGCGAATAGGCTGCGCATGTTGAGCAACTACATCGAGGAACTCGACGTCGAGACTCCTACATCTGCTGCAGACTTCGCTACGGCGGTTAACCCGATGCTGGTGATACTCGTAAATTTCCATGACGAGGGCATCGTTGTGTCTTGGGTTAACCATTGCAGAGAGATCGAGGCTCGCCTGCATCAGCTAGAGTCGATGCGTCCTGCCCCTGAGGTTTTGGCTGTGAGCACTCAACGGGCAGCATGGCTCGAGCAAAGCACTTCTCATTTCCGCCATTTGGAACAAGAAGCAGCTTTAAGGCTGAAGGAGTGTCAGGAGTCCTCAAGTGAAACTGCTCGCCTATGTGCCGAAGTTGAGGCGAATACTGCTGAGGTGAAGGCTGTCTTCGAGGGCCTTCTGGAGCGTATCTCAAATGGGCTGAACTTGAAGCAGAAACTTGACGCTGCCAAGCATAATGCCCAAGGCCGCGAAGTAGCTCAGCAGGCCGTTGGGGAGCAGCTTGCATCTCTCTTGCAGCAAAGGGCTCAGTTGGAGGCAGAACTGGCAGTGGTGGCCGTTCAGGAAAAGGCGTGGAAGGAGGTGTGCGAACAACTGATGGAGTTATTTAAGACGCTTCCTTCCCAGTAGCTGCCTTTGTATCAATGTATTTGTAACATTTTTCTTTTTCACATAATATGTATCCATTCTTTATTCTTTTGTACGCTTCACCTTTGTACTTGATTAAATTAATAAATAAAGATACACATTTTTCTTTGCAATGTCTTGTACTATTTCTTTGCTTTCTCCCTTCTCTTATTATCAGCATGCTGTCTTGATAAACACAATTGACAGATAATAGAGTAAGCATCTAGATTTCTCCAAGAGATAGTGATGGCTTAGGCCGCAGGTTCAGATCTGCTGCCTGAGACTTTTCAACTCTATGCGCCGTGAGGGTCTTATAGAGACTTTTCTCCCTACGGATCGAGAGGATCTCGTAGGTGTATTTTCTCCTTAGGAATCATGAGGATTCCTAAGTGCATTTTCTCTTATAAGTCGTAATGATCTTATAAGAGAATTTTCTCCCTTACAAGTCGAGAGGACCCGTAAGTGGTTGGTGAGTTGACTTGTTTCCGAGTCGAAGAATTGCTCCGACGGGGAGGTCGTTGGTTGACTTGTTTCCGAGACGGAGGTCATTGGCTGACTTGTTTCCGAGACGGAGGTCGTTGGCTGACTTGTTTCCGAGACGGAGGTCGTTGGCTGACTTGTTTCCGAGACGGAGGTCGTTGGCTGACTTGTTTCCGCGACGAAGGTCATTTGCTGACTTGTTTCCGAGACGGAGGTCGTTGGTTGACTTGTTTCCGAGACGGAGGTCATTGGCTGACTTGTTTCCGAGGCGTAGGTCATTTGCTGACTTGTTTCTGCGACGGAGGTCGTTGGTTGACTTGTTTCCGCGACGGAGGTCGTTGGTTGACTTGTTTCCGCGACGGAGGTCATTCGCTGACTTGTTTCCGAGGCGTAGGTCATTTGCTGACTTGTTTCCGCGGCGGAGGTCGTTGGTTGACTTGTTTCCGCGATGGAGGTCGTTGGCTGACTTGTTTCCGCGACGGAGGTCGTTGGCTGACTTGTTTCCGATACGGAGGTCGTTGGCTGCCTTGTTTCTGAGGCGGAGGTCATTCGTTGACTTGTTTCCGTGACGGAGGTCGTTGACTTGTTTCCGCGACGGAGGTCATTTGCTGACTTGTTTCCATGATGGAGGTCGTTGGTTGACTTGTTTCCGCGACGGAGGTTCTTGGTTGACTTGTTTCCGCGACGGAGGTCATTTGCTGACTTGTTTCCGAGACGGAGGTCATTTGCTGACTCTAGGTTGTCTGTGAACCGCAGAGTCTTGGAACTGGGGACTTTGCCGTGGCTCCGATTGGTGATGTCACGTCCGTGTCCTGCTGGAATGGGGAGGAACGTCGCTGTTGGTCTCCAGGCTGTTAGTGAATCGTCGAGATTTGGCTTAGCTTTATGGCGGAGCCTGTGGGGAGGGTGTGGTTCCCTCTTTGTTTTTACCCTTGGATTGTATACAGGGATCGATTTGATCTCAACTGTAGGGCAAAAGGTTTCATATATTTCTTTTTATTGTTTTATTTCCGCGATGCTCTATCATTTCAGCTTTTATATCGCGAAGGTCGCGATTGCCCAATCATTTCGGCTATTTTTCGTGGTGCCCAATCATTTCGGCTATTTATTTTATTTTTACTCGCTGCTTTTTATTGCGTGTTGCCCAATCATTTCGGCTATTTATTTTATTTTTACTCGCTGCTTTTTATTGCGGGTTGCCCAATCATTTCGGCTATTTTGTGTGCATACGTTTTTACTTGCTGCTTTTTATTGCAAGTTGCCCTATCATTTCGGCTATTTCGTATGTGTGTGCGGCCTACTGGCTTTTCGCCGTAGACCTGAAATTAGACATCGATTTTGGCATCAGCACCGCTACGACTGGGATATTGCCAGGAGTGAATCATCATTTGCCTCTGTCGATGTCGAGCAAAGGTGGCTTAGTGAACAGGGTTAAGGTCCTGTTGACTAAGGCTTTTAACTTCATGAGTCGTAAGGGTCTCACAAAGGTATTTCTCCCTACAAGTCGTGAGGATCTTGTATGTGCATTTTCTCCTTAGGAATCGTGAGGATTCCTAAGTGTATGTTCCTCTGTAAGTCGTAAGGATCCTACAAGAGGGTTTTCTTCTTGTAAGCCGAGAGGACTTATAAGGGTTGTTTATCATGCGTACATATCTCCGGTCACGGATGGGACTTGGTTTGAGAAATGTTTATTCGCGCCCGTGGATTGTATACAAGGGTCAGTATTGAGCCACTTGTAGGGCAATATCGGAAGTTATAGCGGTTGCTTAAGCACAGGTTTAGGTCTCTGTAACTTAAGACTTTCAAAGCTTATGAGCCGTGAGGGTCCCATAAGAGAGTTCTCCTTACGAGTCGTGAGGATCTCGCAAGTGTATTTTCTCCTTAGGAATCGTGGGGATCCCTAAGTGTGTTGCTCCCTTGTGAGTCGTAAGGATCTCACGCAGGTGGTTTCTCCTTACAAGGTCGAGAAGACCTTGTAAGTGTCCTTTAACGAGGTTGCGCCCTTTCAGGTTTTCACAAACACTCGCCGGTAGTCCTGCTGTTTTTACTCACGGGGCCCTTTCGGGTTTTCATTCGTGCCCATTTTGCATATGGACGTACCGTTTTTTTTTATTCTTTTTATTCTTTTTTTACGAGGCCGCGCCCTTTCGGGTTTTCACGAACACTCGCCGGTAGCCCTGCTGTTTTTACTCACGGAGCCCTTTCGGGTTTTCATCCGTGCCCATTTTGCTTATGGACATACCGTTTATTATATCTTTAATTTTTTTTATTTTTTATTTTATATATTTTTTCTTTTACTCATCTCGTCAGCCTGAAGATGTTGCGGTAATAGTTTAAGGACGTTTCGGTCCTTCGTTAGTTTAAGGACGTTTCGGTCCGCCATTAGTTTAAGGACGTTTCGGTCCGTCCAGGAGAGGCTGGCTACTGCTTATAAAGTTTGAGCTTAGGAAGATAGTGAGCGGACATAGTCGTCGTCGTCTATCATTGACCTAGGCAGTAACTCGCTAAGCGTAGTATTTCTTTAGGAATCGGCCATTTATTGGCCTGTAAGGCCTTTCACCATGCATATCCATGAGTAGATAGGCTCCACCTTGGTAGACCTTGTCTATGATGTACGGGCTTTCATAGTTTGGCTTGAATTTTCTCCGCTTGGCGCGATTGGGGATCATAGGCCTTTTGACCACTAGCACGAGTTCGCCTTGGCGGAATGTCCTCAGCCGGGTCAATCTTTCATATGAGCGCATCATCTTTGCTTTATAAGCCTCCAGGTTTTGTTGCGCTATGAGCCGGGTCTCATCAAGGGCATCAAGCTCCTCAAGCCGAAGGTGAGCATTTTCTTCGTCCGTCAGCTCGTAGTGGACTGCCACTCGTAGAGAGGGTAACTCTATCTCGAGGGGGAGTACTGCTTCTGTGCCGAATACCAGCGCATATGGCGTTGTGCTCGTGGCCGTCTTGAACGTAGTTCGATACGCCTAAAGAGCCTCTTGCAGCCTCTCATGCCAATCCTTTTTATTTCGGGACACCGTTTTCTTCCTGATCTTCGTCAAGGTCTTGTTGAAGGCCTCGGCCAGACCGTTAGCTCGAGGATTATAAACCGAGGAATATCTCCAGTCTATATTGTGTTGTTGCGCGAAGCGACTGATCTTGCGGCTTCTGTAAGCTGGCCCGTTATCGGAGATGATCCGTCGCGGAGTTCCAAACCGATAAATGACATGTGTCTTGAAGAAGTGGAGGATATTCTCCGTCGTCACTTCCTTCAGCGGTACTGCTTCTGCCCATTTGGAGAAGTAGTCAGTTGTCGCCAGGATGAAAAGATGTCCTCTAGACGATGCTGGTTCGATGGGGCCGACTATGTCAGTACCCTACATTTCGAATGGCCAGCTAGCCACCGTTGGATGGAGCGGATTTGGATGCTGGTGGATGAAGTCCCCATGGATTTGGCATGAGTGGCATTGCTTCGCATATTCGAGGCAGTCCTGGATCATCGTGGGTCAGTAGTAACCCATCCGTTTAATCTTCAACTTCATCTTCGGGCCTGCTTGGTGAGAACCGCAGAGTCTGTCATGAACTTCCTGAACGACTCTTTTCGCTTCGTCAGGTCCCAGGCATCTCAACCACAAAGAATCGAACGACCTCTTGTACAGAGTATCATTGACGAAGGCGAAAGACAGAGCTCGTTTCATAAGCTGATGTCTTGAGGACGCATCTTCGGGCGTTCGACGGTATTTGAAGTAGTCTATAAAGACTTCTCTCCAATCCTCAGCCTTTTCCCGGTCTTTTATTTGCAGGGTCGTCTGCTCAGCCGCTCCCTTTTCTTCAGATGATTCCGGAGATATTTCTGCTGGGGTAAGCACCCGACGGCCTTGTACCACGATTCTTACATCGTTGAGGTTCTCGTCAGCCGGTTCTATAGCGAGCTTGGCTAATGCATCCGCTTTGCTGTTTTCCGCGCACGGTATGTTTTCTAAAGTATAGGAGGGAATTTGGGTCAACAGTTGTTGCACCTTTTCGCCGTACTTCACCAACTCTGGTTTGCACGTCTGGTAGTCGCCGTTCACTTGATTAACTACCAGTTGGGAATCTCCATATATGAGGAGGTTTTCAATTCCCATATCGATGGCGATCTCGAGGCCTGCTATCAAAGCTTCGTATTTGGCTTCGTTGTTTGTCCTCGGCTCTGTTAGGGAGAAAGCAAAGCGCATTATTCCTCCTTGTGGAGTTACAAATATGAGTCCTACCCCCGATTTGATTATAGGGGTACTTTGTTTGCGCTTCTTCATGGAAGACGTCTTGCCTGAGATTCGGGGCAGATGCTATTTGGTTTTATCCGTCCACCTCTCCGAAGATGCCAAGTTGATTTATGGCACCGTGTATCGAAGGTTTAGACGGATGTGGCCGATGTAGCAGACTTCGTCAGATTCCCCCTCGCTTGAGGGGTTTTTGATTGTGGGGACGCTCTTCCCTGCAGGCGCAAGCCCCTGCAGTTAATTACGCTATCGCATCGCGGTAACAATTTTCTCCTTCTCCAGAATTTCACTTCGTGTCGTGTGTGTTTGTTTTGTTTGTGGTTGCCCGTGGATTGTATACGGAGACTAGGTTATGCCGTCGCCCGTAGGACTTGGATTAGTCCAAATCCGTATTTACTTAGATTTGGGTTTAGTGTTTTAGTTTAAATATACGTATGCCATATTGAGGCTAAGATCGACTTAAACTTTTGTTAAGGATACGTTAGCTTAATCTCCAGACTAAGATCAACTTAACGGGATCGTTTAGATCCAACAAAAGAGCAATTGGCTCTATTGTTTAGTTTAATGACGTTGCGGTCAATTTCCAGTTTAGGGACATGGTGGTCCAACATTCCCATTTTGGGACGAATATTAGTTTAGGGACGTTTCGGTCCAACATTCCTATTTTGGGACGAATATTAGTTTAGGGACGTTTCGGTCCACGAGTTTAAGGACCCCGCAGTCCATATCGATGCGTGGTTGTCGGGACCCGTCACCTCTCTGACGTCGTTGAAGGATTACAACGATAGGGGCCAGAGGAGTTCGGAGATGTACCCTTGAACCGGATGTAAATTGATTTAGGAGAGCAGTCTTGCTCAGTCAATTTAATTTGAGGACTTACGGCCATGATTGGGCTAAGTCCTGTAAAAAAAATGTTCAACATTTTTATTTTCCTTTGGCCTATTAGGCCTGTGCTAGGGCTTTGCCCCTTTTTAAATAATGCACTGCATTTCTTATTTTGCTTGGGCTCTGCCCTTTTATAAATGATGCAGAGCATCAATTTTGTTTGGGCTCTGCCCTTTTACAAAAGATGCAGAGCATCAATTTTACTTGGGATCTGCCCTTTTATTGCATTGCAATTTATTTTGGTCTACTAGGCCTTTTTGATTTGGGCCTGGCTCTTTAATAAACAATGCATTGCATTTGTCAGGCGCTTTGCGCCAATCAATTAGCGCAAGCGCTTATGGTGATGACACGTGTTACGCAAGCGCAGTGCGCTGTGCTTGCGCTGCTGACACGTGGTGCGCTCTGGTGAGTTGCGCCAATTTCAGAGAGCAAGGCTCTTTCTTAAAAGCGCATAACGCAAGTGATTCAGATGCTGACACGTGGCGCTCTCTGATGGTTTGCGCCGACCCAGGAGCGCAACAGTGCAGTTTTTTGCAAGTGCAAGGCACTATTTTAATAATCTTGAGAATGTTTAAGATTTCAGAACCAATGGTTCATAAAAAAGTGCAAAGCACTGTTTGATTTCTTGATCCAATTTAGATCAAAGAAAACAAATTATTCTTGTTTTTTCTTGTTTTTAGAGAACCAGTGGTTCATAAAACAGTGCAAGGCACTTATTATTATTTGAAGATCATTGATCTCGTTCTTAGATCACAGATCTATTAGAAGAAATTCTTCTATTTTGTGAAGGTTTTTACCTTTTTCTTGAACTTTCTTCAGAGTTCTCTCTGTTTTGAGGTTCTTAATCTCTCACAATGTTGATGATGTTGATGATTCATTTTTGAATTGGGGTCTAGGGGCCTTTATATAGTGCCCATAAATTTGTTAAATTTGTTAAAAAGATTTTTCTCTGAGTGATTTGGGGAATTTTCCCCACCGTTGGATCTTTGATCCAAAGGCTTCTGTTTTACAGAAGGCAATTTTCTTGTTTTAACAAGAACAGAAGAATTTTACTAGAATTTAATTCTGTTTGGCGCAAACGCCCCAGCGCGTGACGCGTGACACATGTCAAGCAGCGCAGAGCGCAGCACAACTGCGCTTGCGCAACTGCGCTGACACGTGTCGCGCAGCGCACGGCGCAGCGCAACTGCGTTTGCGCTGACACGTGTCGCGCAGCGCAGCGCTTGCGCAACTGCGCTGACACGTGTCGTAACTGCGTTTGCGCTGACACGTGTCGCTCAGCGCAGCGCTTGCGCAACTGAAGCGTTACTTCCTTTAATTTTATTTTAAATAGAGCCTTTCTCTGATTGGGCGCGCTGCCTTGGGCGCTGCGCTGGCGTATCAGCTTTTGACACGTGGCGCGTTGCGCGCAGCGCAAAGAAATTGAAGCGTTGCTTCGAATTTTGAATTTTGAAATTCAAACAGAGCTCTGCTCTGATTGGGGGAAACAAATGCCCCCTACCGTTGCGTTCACGTGGCGCACACGTGAGTGCAGCGGTGGCAAGATCCTGACCGTTAGATCAACTCAGGAGTTGAAAAGGCGCAAGCGCCTTATAAATAGGACCCCTGGCCCTTAGAAAATCTTCACCATTTTCTAAGTTTTTGATTTTCAGTGCTTTGCTCTTGCATAAGAACTTCAGAGCTTTGCTCTTACTTCCAGACTCTAGAGCTTTGCTCTCATTTCCAAAACTAGAAAACTTTAGGTAAAATTAATTTAAAATTAAATTAAATTAATTTAAATCAATCTTAACCAACAGCGCCTTACTCTCATAGATCTTTTGATCTAAAGAAATCCCCTTTGGGGTTTCGTAAACAGAGCTTTGCTCTCAAGGATTTGTTTCAGGGTTTCTTAACTCATGAACAGAGCTTTGCTCATTGACAGAATATAGATCTTTTGATCTTCTGATGATGAACTCTTAAGAGTTTTTTTTATATGGATCTTTAAGAACCCGGAACTTCAAATTTTTTAGGAATTAATTAATTTTCTTTCTTTGATGAATTTTTATCATTATTACAGAGCTAGGCTCTTTTAAAGAATCTTATTTCCCTGAGACCAGAGTTTGACAAGTGTCACTCTGTGACAGAGCCTTGCTCTGAAAGAGAAGATTTTCTCCTTACCTCTAGAGATTTTTTTATTATTAATGGAAATATTCTCTTGGGGATTAACTGACAATCTCATCCAATGATGGGGTTGTCTTATTAACTGACGTATTGTCATCCAGATTTTGTAGGTCCCCCTTTGGTCTCCTACCCACTGCACTGCTGTGTGGTGTAATTAATTTTAATTTAATTTTAATTAATCTTTAATTTAACCAATTAATTAATTAAAAAAAATTTAAACGCCAAGCGTTGGAATTACAACACTAACGGCTAATTTTGTTCCCTTGCAGTAACCATGTCTTTCGATACTTCATTCCCGTTCGCTCGTTCGGAAGAAGGGTTTCCTGAAGCGCCCTTGGATCGCGAAGTCCTAGCAATGATCAGGGACCACGACCCGGAATATAAGAGTCTCCACCTTTTAGGGTCGTGGTACAATCAGATTATCATGGGTCGACGGAGTTTCACGTGCGCAGTACCGTCAGAACCCATTACGGCGATTCATTATGCCAGCCCACCCCCGGTGCAGTATGCCGTGGAGATGGTTGATTGGACCTCAAAGGGCTTTCTTCATCCTGCCATAGATGCAATTTCGGTTCAGCGTCCTATGGTTTTGGATATCCTGGGACGCCGTATCTGTCAAGGCAAGGCGCGCCATTGGGGGCAATCATATAACATAGGTCTGATCCCCTGCCACCCGATCGGCTATCTGCCGTGGGCTCGGTATATCCTGTCGGCGAAGAAGTCGCAGTTGATAAGGTTAGGATTGTACACTGCGGTTTATGTCTCCCTCTTCCAGTATCCCACGCTTCCCACCTGGTGGTTCAAGGCTTTCTTGGAGCAGTGGAACATTCCTACTCACACTTTCCTTGCAATGGACCGGGAAGTGTCAATTTCTCTGAAGGAATTCACAGAGGTCTCCGGTTTACCGGTTATAGGGGAGCACTATGAGGAGTTGCTTCCGACAGACGAGTATGTCTTCGGTGCTAAGGTGGCAGTAAAGGGCCTCACTCCGGAGAATACTGTTCAACACCAATTCCCAAGTCTGATCAAAGTGTTGAACATCTACGAGGCCCTTTTCATCGAACGTGGGAGTCACGAAGTTAGTTTTGAGGATTTCATCGCTCGGTTCCTTCACCCAAGCGTCCTCTCGGCAGAAGCTGCCAAGTTTGCCACCCTTGACGACCCTTTCGGTCTAGGTTTGGATAACCTGCCGGCGAAGGAAATAGACCAAAAGGGTTTTTTCCTTCCTAACTCCCCGACTGTGTCTTTTGCGGAAGTTGCAGCCCCCGGGATGGACGAGGAGGCCTTCTTCTTAGGATTTCTTAGGCTATGGCTGAGTTGGTTTGCGCTCCCAATGCATTCTCGCCATATGCGGCCCTCTGTCTTTTACCCAGCTCACCGATGACCATCGGGGTAAAAGTGGCCGTTGGGATCGCCGGCTTGGCACACTTGTATCACGGCCTCAGTCGAGCGGCGGATGCTAATGAGCCTGGGGTGCTGCACGTGATCTTCCCGATGCACTACTTCGTATCATGGCTCGAGCTACACACATCGGGTGTCTTCGGCATGCACAAAAGGCCCTCGTTCTACGACAGGTGCAGCTTCCCTCGCATCATACAGTTGATTAGCGCATCAATTGTGACTCCATCGCCACGAAATGCCAGGGGTTTACTCCTTCGCCCCTACACCGTTGGAGACGGGGTGTCTTTCATCGACAAGGTGTTGACTATTGGAAAGGCATCTACCACCGCAGTGCGGCCATTGCAAGACACTTTCAAGGTTGGAGCCTCAGTTTTGACGGCCCGGGAGACCCTTCACTTATATTCTATCAGACCGGGCTTCCTGGTGTTCAGGCAGAACTGTGCGGCGATTTTCTTGAGATACAACCCGCACCGTTTTGCCCAGCAACTGAGCTACGATCAAGGGGTGTCGTTGGAGGCTTTCCTGCTGGAACCCGTCGCTACTGAAGAAGGGATGCGGAGCGCGCTTCACCACTTCATGCGTCTTAATACAGGTTCTCATTTTTTTATCAGTGAGCCGGCTTGCACCCCAAGACTCCTCAATGTATATACAGAATGGTACACTCATTCGACGGGAGCCGTCATAAAGGAGGAAAAGCGATTGCTGGTCGACCGTAAGGGTGTGCCTCCAGGTAGCGACCGCAACGCTCCTTTAGTGCCAAGGACCGCGGTAGTTCCCCCTCTAAAAAATATTAGAGCCGGACCACCGCGTGCGCAGAGTCCTCCACGCGGATTGCCGCTTCCCGATATTGCGGATGCACCACCAGTGTCCTGTGCTCCTGTTAAGACAGTGGTTGTAGCCTCGCCGGAGTCTGGTGTGGGTGCGGACATCGGGACCCGCAGTCCCAAGGTGCTTGCAAAGCGCAAATCGATCCCGGGTGCACTTAGGGCTGGTGGGCAGTAGAAGAAAAAGAAGTCGCTCTTCGCGGCTGACGTTGTGTTCGGTCAGGAACCCAACGCTCCCTATGGTGAGGGCCTGAGTGAATACGGGACCAACAGGGGGTTAGTCATGCCGCCGGATTACACGGACTTGGAGGCCGCCCTCGTAGCTTCGGAGCGGTTGGCGAGGCACGACGCGTGGCTGGCTAAGCTTGCGGAATCAGGTAATCACTAGTCGTATTTTTTATTGCATCATATCTTTATTATTGCCTTTGACTAACATTTTTCCTTCTTTTCTTCCAACAGGCATCACCACTGAAGAAGCCATAGCCGCTTCCCTCAAGACTTTCCAAGAGAAGGAACGCCTTAGAGCGTCCTTAGGCCTTAGTAAGTTTCGATTCATCAAGTTTTCATTTTCCTTGAGTTATGGTCGATCTAACCTCTCCCTTTTATCGCAAGAACCTCAATGCCGATCCCGCCAGGTGACGCGGAGACTCTGCCAGCTGCCGATGTTGTTGATTCCTCAGGGCTACCGCGGGAGGTCCGTCTTGAAGAGCCGATGAGAGATGCCTTAAAGGCTCTGGAGGCGACTTTAAACGAGGACGATGACACCTTAATTAAGGAAGCGTCGAAGAGGTTTATCGCGACGGCCCGGGAGGAGAGAAAGCGGTTGAGGCGCGAAGCGAAGGCACGCAGGGCTGCCTTGGCCATTGGAGCGGGCCCATGCACCGTCCCTCGTGCCGATACTCCGTCAAAAGAGCCCCCGGTCGTCTTGTCTACAGCTCATAAACAGGCGGTGCGCGCTAATAGGGAGGCTAACGATAAGTCCACCTCAGGTAATATTTCTTTCAGAATTTTGTTGTAATAATTATGAAGCTGTCGGTTCTTATATATTCTGTCCTGCAGGGCCAAATCCAACCGAGGGGGAGGCGGAGACTGTCGAACCTGAGGGGCCAGAGGAAGAGGCATTGGTCGAGCCCGAGCTGATGGCAGACGACACAACCGGGACTGCCGAGCCCGAGCTAGTGGCTGATGAAATGGTCATGTCCACTATGCCTGAGCAGGTGGCCGATGCCGAGCCCGAGCTAGCAGCGGACGGGGTACCTGAGACCGACGACCCCGTGGCGACGGCGGATGAGACAGCCGTGACTGATGAGCCCGAGGGAGTAACGAGTGAGGTGGACATGATTCCTAAGGACGAGCCGACCGCTCTTTCTCAGGAGTCTGGCAATGCTCCGGTCATAGCTCTCCCCGCCTACGGCCCTCCGCCGTCTCCTGGCCTCGCGAGCACGACGACGGCCCCCGTGGAGTCTGGGGATGAGGCCACGGGTGGTGGACTTATGTCGCTGGAGGAGGGAGACGCCTCTGTCTCGGCTGGAGGTTCATCAGGTAAATTTGAACATCATCATTGAGAACTCTAAAGAATTGGAGAGAATTTCTCAAGAACAAAAAGGTAAAAACCTTTAGAAAAAAAAGAGAAAATTCTCTTATGAACAGATCATTGATCTGAGAACAAGATCAATGATCTCCAATGAAAAGAAAAATAAATAATAATAAGCGCTTTGCACTTTTCTATGAACCATTGGTTCCCTGAGATAAGAAAAACAAGAGAAACTTGTTTTCTTTGATCTAAATTAGATCAAGAAAACAAACAGTGCTTTGCACTTTCTTATGAACCATTGGTTATAGAATCTAAAAGATTCTCAAGTTAATAGTGCATTGCACTTGCAAAACTGCACTGTTGCGCTCTTGAGTTGGCGCAAGCCACCAGAGAGTGCCACGTGTCAACATCTGAACCATTTGCGCTATGCGCTTTTGAAATAGAGCCTTGCTCTCTGAAACTGGCGCAACTCACCACAGCGCGCCCCGTGTCAGCAGCGCAAGCGCAGCGCACTGGTGCAGCGCATTGCGCTTGCATGACACGTGTCATCACCACAAGCGCTTGCGCTCTTTGATTGGCGCAAAGCGCCTGACAAATGCAATGCATTTCTTTTACTAAAGGGCCAGGCCCAAATCAAAAAGACCTAGTAGGCCAAAATAAATTGCAAAGCAATAAATGGGCAGAGCCCAGGTAAAATTGTTGCTCTGCATCATTTAGAAATGGGCAGAGCCCAAGTAAAATTGTTGCTCTGCATCATTTATAAATGGGCAGAGCCCAAACAAAAATAAAAAGTAATGCAATGCATTATTTAAACATGGGCAAAGCCCTAGCACAGGTCTAATAAACCAAAAACAAATAAAAGCATTGAATATTTTTCAACTGGACTTAGCCCAATCATGGCCGTAAGTCCTCAAATTAAATTGACTGAGCACAGCTACTCTCTTAAATCAATTTACGACCGATTCGAGGGTACATCTCCGAACTCCTTTGACTACTATCGTTGTAATCCTTCAACGACGTCAGAGAGGTGACGGGTCCCGACAACCACACATCAACACGGACTGTGGGGTCTTTAAACTCATGGACTTAAGCGTCCTTAAACTAAAACACGGATTGTGGGATCCTTAAACCCGCGGACTTATGCGTCCTTAAACTAAAACACGGATTGTGGATCCTTAAACCCGCGGACTTATGCGTCCTTAAATTAAAGCACGGACTGTGGGGTCCTTAAACCCACGGACTTAAGCGTCCTTAAACTACCTATGGACCACCATGTCCCTAAACTGGAATATGGACCGCAATGTCCTTAAACTACCTATGGACCACTACGTCCGTAAACTGGAACAATAGAGCCCCCAAACGCTCTTTTGTCGTATCCAAACGATCCCGTTAAGTTGAACTTAGTCTCAAATTAGACTAACGTATCCTTAACAAACGTTTAAGTCGATCTTAGCCTAAATATGGCTAATGTATCCTTAAACTAAAACACCAAACCCAAATCTAAGTAAATATGGATTTGGACTAATCCACGTCTTACGGGCGACGGCATAACTTAGTCTCCGTATACAATCCACGGGCATCCACAAACAAAACAAACACACACGACACGAAGTGAAATTCTGGAGAAGGAGAAAGTGGCTACCGCGATACGGTAGCGTAATTAACTGCAGGGCTTGCGCCTGCAGGGAAAAGCGTCCCCACAATCAAAAACCCCTCAAGCGAGGGGGAATCTGACGAAGTCTGCTACATCGGCCGCATCCGTCTAAACCTCCGATACACGGTGCCATAAATCAACCGACATTTTCAGAGAGGTGGACGGATAAAACCATATAGCATCTGCCCCGATTCTCAGGCAAGACGCCCTAACGCCGCGGCCGCCGTTCGGAGGGGAACATTCATCACTCAATACTTTTAATGGTTTGATTTCTGGGTTACGGCTTGCTTAATCGCGTTACGCTTGTAGACGTTACGTGGTCAAGTGCCAGTCACGGGCCGAATTCTGGGTCGTGACAGCCACGCTATGCTTGTCCTGTTCTCACATAAGATTTTCTATTGAGGATTTTAACATTTCGGTAGCTAATCCTAAACTATATGAAGATAGTCTCATTGAACTTTTAACCTCTTAATTTGAAATCGTATTTAGCAGATATGTTTCTGAAATAGAGATTATTTGATTGATTTTCGTTATGTTTTAATACGGAACTCAAGAATTGAAAATCAAGAAAATAATGTTGTGTTCCTTATTGTTGCATATCTATGTAATATGTAATTTATTGTAAATAAAATGAAATTAATAATAATTAGCAATTCATGCAGTTTACGCATATGCGTAACGCTATTTGGGTTTTCCGCTTTTCAATAGTGGAACAACGTACAAGAGGCTATCGTTATTTTGAACATTGGTGCTTAGGTTTTTAACTCTAATCTAATAACTTGATGTTTAACATATTCTTTCCGGGAGAAAAGAAATCCAAGATGGGCATTTTCCGACTTTGTTTCGCTGACAATTTATTTAATGGATTTTTCTAAGAATTTTTTCACTGGATTTTCAGGATTATGAGTTCTTCATGGTTGAAGATAAGGGAGGGAAGGATGTAATGAGAATTAGAAAAACATTTTTCAACCAGAGACGATAAAAGAGCTTATTACGATACTCCACGGATATAATTGCTCGACCCCTCATCCTATAGGGGGTGCATCCGCAATTAACCTTAAATTTTATGAAAACATTGCATGCCACGTGCATAGCACATGCAAATAAATCGGTATTTATTTAAATCATATCATTCATACTATACATCCACATGCAAATTTATACCTGTGCAAATATGGATGAAAATCAGGTTGGGTTTGATCCCAAACCGATCCGATATTTCGGGGCCTTTTTTAACATCCTACAGTCGCTCCATCCTGATGGGATGAATAGAAGATTAGATACAAGATTTTCTGATCGGGTATGGATTTTCTGGTCGGGTATGGGTTCAACATAAAACCTATCCATCCGAACTCTATACCTCGCCTGAATCAAACATGTTTCCTAAATCAGATATATACTATATACATTTAATTTTAAAAATCACAGTATGCTTTTTTTATAAAATTAAAATTGGGTTCATGGCCCAAGGACGCCCTTTTATTGCATCCACAGTTTCAGTACCAAAAAAATGCTAAATTTTTAATTTGCACGTTGTTATTTGTTTCGTATGATATTTAGTGGCTGGGTTGTTAAGTGTAATTTATAAATCTATTATATGTAGTTTATAATTTTGTCAAGGTATTCACTGTGCATCATATATATTTGGTATAACTCTACTCAAGCAGTATAATTTAATTTTTTAAAAATAATTTATTATGGGTCAGCTTTGAAAAACATGCAACAATTGACCCGTCTACTTAACCCCGAAACCTTTTCAAACCCGTCCGGACCTTGAATTTGCAGCTTCAAATTTAACTCGTCGTAAGCTCATTGTGTTATCAATTTGGATTAGCTTAGCTGGTACCAATTTACTTTACAATGTTCAAAACCTGACCAAGCTTGACTCGTTCACCCATAGCCGCAGATATCTCATCTCATTGTGTTATCAACTGGGATTAGCTCAGCTGGTACCAGTTGAAAACCTGATCAAGCCTGACCCATTCACCCATAGATATCTCATCACATCGACTAATTAATTGTTATCCATATCTTTCATTTAAAACAAAATTTGTTATCCATATCATACAGTAAACAAACCTGACCATGTTGGCACGTGTCAACCACCCCAGGATGCGGTACATAACCCTCAATCGCACGTGGCAGGCCAGCAGTATATATCGAGAGCTGGAGCGCATCCTACCCGCCAAAATTAAATATTTTTTCCCCTTCACAAACCTCTTATAACAATCATAAAAAAGATAAAAACCCCATTTTTCCAAAACCCTAATTTCTTCGATCCAATTAGATGAGCGACAATGGCGAGCGATTGGATCCTCGCAGCGATGTCCAACGACGCAGATCGCGCCAGCGTCGTCTCCATCTCTATGTTTGTAGCCGTGCTTTGCTTCTGCATTGTCGTCGGGCATCTGCTGAGGGAGAGCAGATGGGTCAATGAGTCCATCACCACTATTGTCATAGTATGAACCCTAATTTCTTGTTGTATCTTTCTTTTTCGGCTTTCATTTGATGGAGAGAATGATTGATAGTAGGGAAATTTTTGGTAAAAATCGGATCTTTATCTGATTTTTTTAAGAATTTAGAGTAGTTTTATGATTAGTGTTACAGGCGATATGGAATCTGGGGGAAATTGTTTGATTGGCTTAAATTTAATGTGGAAGAGGAGGGGGAAAAAGCATTTTTTTTCTCAATCATTGTGAATTTTCATTGATCATGTTTAAGGTTAAATCTGTTCCATTATATTTATAAAAACATTTACAAAGATTTATTTAAAAGATGGATTTTTTTCTTCTTAAACAGCAGTAGAGACGGATGAAAAATAGGATACCAATTTGCTTTCATGAGTACTATAGATATGGATATAGATAGACTAAAACAACAATAATTATAACGGCAATCATCCATTTCATTTCTTTTTGCATTAGTTTCTTACCTGTAAATTCGAAAGAAGGGGCTTACAATTTATTTTTTCCTGATAATGCAGGGTTGCATTGCAGGTACTATAATCCTGTTATTAAGCAGAGGTAGAAGTTCTCACATTTTGCGGTTCGATGAGCAATTGTTCTTCATATATCTTCTTCCACCAATAATCTTCAATGCCGGGTAATGCTAAATCAACTTTGATGTGTTTACACCTGAAATGAAGGATGGTTTCTTATGTGGTAATGCTCACTTCCATTTGTTGTTCGCTGCAGATTTCAAGTGAAGAAGAAACAGTTCTTTCAAAACTTCCTCACCATAATGCTGTTTGGAGTGGCTGGCGTTTTTATATCAACTGTTATCATTTCAGCTGGTAATTACAGTAAAGGCTAAATTGCACAAATATACCCATCAACTTTCACATTTTTTGTGATTGATACCATGAAATAAGCACCATGAACTATTTTTTTGACATGATTACCATACGGCGTTAAATTTTGTGCTTTAACGGACCATTATACCCATCAAAATTTAGGGGTTCATAAGGGTAAAATGGGAAAAACAAGTCAAATATTCATGACGTGACAATTAAATACAAGGTTCGAGGTTTCGGCCGAGACTACCGATACGTGGTGCTTTCATATCAGTTTCGGTGAAGACCGATACGAAATCAACCGAGACCGATATGAAAACAACCATACAATATCATTTTGGCCAAAACCTTTAAAAACTTATTTTTATGTAATTTTTACTGTTATTATGATTATTGTAGGCCTTCGTTGTTAGAAAATAAAAAAAAAGTGAACACAAACCTTATATTAATACTTATCTAAGTACACTTTTCAATATATTTTACATCATGACTGGATTTTTAAATACTTGGATCAGTCTTGTAATATAGAAGTATCAATTTAAGTATTTAATATATTTACACTTATGTATATTGTATTACCGTCGAAACCGAAACCCGAACCGAGATTAGTGAAACTAGCCGAAACTCAGCGAACTAATAAAATTATGAGAGACTGATGATACCTAGTTCTCGAACCTTGGTTAAATATAACGTTTCTAGACGGAAGAAAAGTTCATGGTATTTAGTTGCAATCGGTGGTGGTGATAATTCATGATACTCGTTTGTAATTAAATTAGTTCATGATATCAATTGCAAAAAAACGTGAAAGTTGATGGGTACATTTGTGCAATTAGCCTACAATAAATATGATATGATATATTTTCTTAATTTGATGTTCAGCGAAAGTGGATTGAACACATACTATTTTATTTGTGACCATGCACTATCCTTAAGGGCATGTTTGGTTACAGGATTATGGATTTGGATTTGGATTTGGATTTTGGATTGTGGAATCCCGAGATTCCATAATTTTGTGTTTGGTTGATAGATTTGGATTTCTAGGATTTCTTTGTTTTTTATGGGGGTCCACCACAAAACAATGATTCTTGAATCCTAAAAAATTCCAAGGATTTGGAACTATTCATTGTAATTTTTGATGGGACCCGTATACTTTATTTATTTAATAATCCTCTCTCTATCTATCTCTTTCTAAAATCCTCAAATCCAAATCCCACTTTTTTTCACCAACCAAACAAAAATTACAAGGATCTACAAATCCAATACCAGGAATCCAAAACCAACCAAACAACAAATTACCAAATCCAGAAATTTCAACTGTACTATTTTGAAATCCAAATTCCATAATCCTGCAACCAAGCAGGCCCTAACTACTCCATCATGTCTAAAAAAATATCTTATCCACCCAAAAAACCTACTCCATCATGTCATATCACCTATATGAAATATGATGCGGCTCAATTATGTGCAATGGTGGATTCTGAAAACAGCTGTCAACATTAGGCCTGGAGGAATCCTTAAAAAAGGAATTTAGCATTATCAAGTTGTGTGCACAAATGGTTCATAATCTTTATTTCCGCTCCTCGATAGATTTAAATCAGTAGTGGGCTGTGGAGTCACCTATCAAATGCCAATCTAAGATGCCTGATTTTTCCCTTAACTTGTATCTACACTGAGTGCACTGCAATGTCCAATTTATGATTCTGATATCCAAAAAAATCCAACTACAATGCAAAACATAATTTATATTATCCATGATGTCTAATATCTTTACTGGTTTATGTTTTTGCTGGTGGATTAGGCGGTTGGTGGCTCTTGCCAAAAATCGGATTTGATGGGCTTGATATACGAGAATGTTTAGGTTAGTCTATCATCAAACTTCATGATACCGTTCTGTTAAATGCCATTGCAATCTACCATCTACTTTCGAATGTTTTTTTTATAAAAAAAAATCTTCTAACGATTTCACATTTTCAATTACACTCTTGGAATTATATTTTCCCAACTTACCGTTTTGTAATGCAGCTCTTGGAGTAATATTTTCTTCAACGGATACAGTCTGCACCCTGCAGGTGGGTTAGAAACTCCTCTGTTTTTCATATTTCTTAATAAATCACCCATCTTTTCTTAAATTAAAGAAAATAAAAGTTGTCTGAATTTTAAAAAAAAAATCGGTTAAGTAATACAGATAAGGTCAGTAATGGCCTTAGCTGATAATACATTCCATTGGAAATATGAAATGAGAGTGTTGATTTTGGTATACAGGTTCTCAAACAAGATGAAACGCCTCGGTTGTACAGCTTGGTTTTTGGTGAAGGAGTGGTAAATGATGCTACAGCTGTGGTTATTTTCAATGCAATTCAGAAGATTGACGTTTCTCATCTACATGGAGGGACTGCATTCCGTTTTTTGGGAGATTTTCTCTACTTGTTTTCAGCTAGCACCGTCTTAGGCATTGCTGTAAGCATTAGTTCCCACAAAATGCTTATTCATTTTTACATCTTCAATTTCTTTTGTTCACTTTGTGACTTCTTTCAGGCTGGGCTTTTGACTGCCATTGTTCTTAAAAGGTTATATTTTGGTAGGTAAGTAGTCCAAGCTCTTTCCTTTTATCTTGTGCAGTAAACTTTATGTTGAGATCCTTTTTCTCTTACAGGCACTCAACTGACCGTGAAATAGCTATAACGATCCTAATGGCGTATTTGTCTTACATGCTGGCAGAGGTTAGTATCACGGCAAATCACTTCTGGTCTTTAACCCCAAATGCAACAACAGAAGGACAATACAGGCTCATGCTTGGGTTTTTAGGGAAATGGCCCCTGATTTCTGATTTCTTCCTTTGTACTGTTAGAATGTCAAACATTTACTAACATCATTAAGTCACCCTTTACATGAATATTTTTACCTAATGATTAAGTAATCTTGATAACGGCCTTTTCCCCCCTTCCATCTTGCATTACTCGTGACATTTTTAATCTCATGGTGCTATTCTGATCACTTATTTTTAGTCATGTCTCAGTTTATATCTGAAATCCACTGTTTTAAGATGTCGCCATACCTGCCACTCAATAGATAACTTGTTCAGTAATATATTATATTCTTACATGCATAAGGGAGGGAGAAAATTTGTACAGTTCAATCATATACCATTATGGTATGCTTGTTTTTATGAAATCTAGGTGTTCTATTTTGTTATGCAGCTATTGCAACTCAGTGGGATCCTAACAGTCTTTTTAACTGGGATTGTCATGTCACATTACGCATGGTATAATGTGAGTGAAAGCTCAAGAATCTCAACAAGGTACTTCGTCTGCTTCTTAATCTGGCAAGATGTTTTTATAATTTATTGAAATTCAACCATCATTTAAGAGAGGTGTCTCTTTTAGTTTTGTTTCTCTTCATGTCTAGGCAGCATAAATAGTTAAATACTTCCTTCGTTTGTTTTTCCAGGCACATCTTTGCTACACTGTCATTCATTGCGGAAGCATTCATATTTCTATATGTTGGGATGGATGCCCTTGACATCGAGAAATGGAAGATGACAAGGTCAGTGAGTTAGCACTGCATGCGTATTATCATACATCCTATCCTAAGATTTGTGGCTAGCAAGGGTATGAGTTGCTACTTTAGTGCTATTGTGAAATGAATTGTTTGCCTTGATCGTCAAAGAAGAGCCTTTCTTCTTTTCTTTTCTTTTTCCTAGCTTAGATTGGTTGCAGTTCATAATCTCTTTAATGTAAATCTCCTTGCTAGATATTTACCAGGAAATTTAAGTACATAATGTTTTCTCTCTCTAATTTATCTGGTTTTAATTTTCCTTGGCAGCTTGAAGACATCGCTGGGCATCAACACTATAATGATTTTTCTGATTTTGTTGGGACGTGCTGCATTTGTATTCCCCCTCTCCAATTTATCCAACTTTCTCAGCTCAAATGACGAAGGGACTAAAGTTACATTCAAACACCAGGTTACACAATCTTTGTCCTTCTTGACGATGATATTATATTTAATGACCAATATTTGCCTGCTTTGTTATTAATTAAAATTCATTTCCTAATTGGATTGAAATAACCTTGACAGGTTATAATTTGGTGGGCTGGTCTCATGAGAGGGGCTGTTTCCATTGCTCTGGCCTTCAATCAGGTATTAGGCACACTCAAGTGCAGACAGGAAAAATAAGGTGTTACAATGTGATTTCTTAAGCATTATATCCTTTTTGCAAATTACCTTACAATTGTTTAATCATCCCTTTCGACAGTTCACATATTCTGGTATTACATGGGACCCAGTTCATGCGACAATGATCACCAGCACCATTGTTATCGTTCTTTTCAGCACACTGGTAAAGCCGGGAAACTCGTGTTTTTCCATGTTGGTGCCCGTGCACTTTTCCCCCCCACTTTTTGAATCCAGTAGGCACCAAATTATGTGATCTAATTGGATTTTAGCAAACAGTTCACAGATTTGTTAGAACTCAAACTCCATCTCATATCTGTTTGTGCTGTGCCTGTTATACAAGTAGAATGAAAGTTCTGTCATACTACTTAGATAACTTTATTTGGATGCACTTTCATATTGCTTTCGGAGGATATTCCTGCCAGTATTTCTAAACATACATATATTGGTTTGAAGCTAAGTAATAAGGGCCTAAGCAGGAAGACCTAACAACCTATTCTAGACTAGATGGCCCTCGCTTGCTAATTTTTTTATGGTGGTTAACTGCATATAGCTTTCATATATCACAATTACATAGACCGTCAATCGCCTTATGAGCACCAAGGTGAAATTAAACAGTTGAGAGGTTATGATTGTTATTTCAATTCAGACCAGACTAACTTATATTCCATAAATGTAGGATTGGTTATGGAAACAAAGCTCTATAAAACAATGTTAACAAAGTTTTACCCTCGGTTTTCAACATGTATCAACCCTCTCTTTATTATTACTGATTCCTAGTTGAGAAAACTATGACCGGAAAGGGACTTGTTACAGTCTTAACCGACCAGTTTACATCTTTCACATTCTCTAGAAACTAGGGAAGAAGCGAACATATGCTTTAGAGAATTGTGCCATGCAATTAATTAACCCATTTATTTTTAAATTCTTTACCATCATGGATATCTAATGTTTCTCCACATTTAAATTTCTTCCGCGTGCTTTTTAGGTGTTTGGTATTCTTACGAAACCACTCGTAAGAACTCTACTTCCCGGCCACAGCATGCCCCCTGTGAAAGATGACATAACGTTTCCGTTTCTCCCTATACTAGATTCAACCGCGTCGGGCCTCCAGATAACGAGGAGGAGCCTATCGATGCTTTTTGAGAGACCGGCCCACACCATTCATGCCCACTGGAGGAAGTTCGACGACACTTACATGAGACCGGTTTTTGGTGGACCCGCTCACCCATCTAATGCAACATAATAGCTCTAAGCTCTCGATTGTAATTAACACTTAGTAGCTTATTTATAGTTTTTTTTTGTGGTCGCATAATGGATTTAAAGTTTAGTTTTGATCGGTGTTTTTTAGTGGATGTTTCCTGTTGGGAGGGAGAGTCGATCCACGGAACAGTGCTCGCGACAAAACCCAAATCACGCAAAAATACAATCACGTAATTAAATGACGAAAGACAATATAAATTAAAGTGCAGGAATAAGAAAGCAATCAATCACAAACAAGATAGATTTGTTAACGAGGTTCACCCACCGTATGGCTAGTCCCCGGCAGAGCGGAATCTGCAAACGTCTACTATACTTGAATCAAGTTTACAAGCAAGAACAACCCTAGGAGATTTCTCTCAAATCTCTCTATACAAATCTCTCTTGGCCTTCTTTTGTGATGATACTTGTGATGAATACAAGCGATGGATGGATGCTCAAAATGCCTCTCATAAGGTGTGCTTTTATAGCACCCAGGACAATGTCACTATCTAACAAAGTCACCACCTATCATTGTCATCACCTAACAATGTCATGGATGTCAAAAGTAGCACCTACCAAAGTCACCACCTATCATTGTCATCACCTAACAATGTCATGGATGTCAAAAGTGGCACCTACCAAAGTCACCACCTATCATTGTCATCACCTAACAATGTCATGGATGTCAAAAGTGGCACCTACCAAAGTCACCACCTATCATTGTCATCACCTAACAATGTCATAGATGTCAAAAGGTGGTACCTAACCATAGACTTTAATTTGCATCAATTTTCAACAAACTCCACCTTGATGCAAATTCATCACAATCTCGACATTGTCCCACTTGGAGTAACTTTTTGGCTTGATTCTCAGCACTAGTAAACTTCACACGATTCCGCTGCTGCTCTCTCCTCATTAAATTTTCATGGAGAGATTCACCAATCTGCAACAGAGATTCAGCTTATCTCTGTCTACTATTTTGGTGAACATATCCGCCGGATTCTTTTCTCCCGCGATCTTTTGCAGTGTCAACTCACCATCTTCTAACGCCATGCGTATGAAGTGGTACCGCACCTTGATATGCTTCGTCCGAGAATGATATGCTGCATTCTTTGCCAAATGTATTGCACTTTGGCTGTCGCTCCACAAGGTATTGAAGTCTTGCTTCTTACTCAACTCTTCGAGTAACCCTTGTAGCCATATCATCTCTTTGCTGGCTTCCGTGATTGCCACGTACTCAGCCTCCGTAGTTGACAATGCTACCACTTTTTGCAGTTGAGATATCCAACTTACCGCTGTTCCCCCAACTGTAAATACGTATCCCGTTGTGCTCTTCCCACTATCTCGATCACCCGAGTAGTCCGCATCAACGTAACCTTGCACCTTTAGAGAGTCGCCCCCGAAACATAAGCAGTGACTAGACGTACCCTTAAGATACCTCAAAATCCACTTCACCGCATTCCAATGCTCCTTCCCCGGGTTTTGCATATACCGGCTCACAACTCCCACTGCATGTGCAATATCCGGTCTCGTACTCACCATTGCATACATTAAACTCCCCACCGCAGAAGCATAAGGCACTCTTGCCATCTCGTCTTTCTGCTCTTGAGTTGTAGGGCAAAACTCCTTCATGAGTTTGAAATGTTTTGCTAAAGGCATACTCACCGGTTTTGACTTGTCCATGTTGAACCGCTTCAAAACCTTCTCGATATAGTCGCTTTGCGATAACCACAGCTTCCGCTGCTTCCTATCTCGAACGATCTTCATGCCCAAAATTTGTTTGGCCGCTCCCAAATCTTTCATGGAAAACTTTTCAGCCATCATCTTCTTCAGACTTTGAATTTTCTCGAAGTTCGGACCCGCTACCAACATATCATCTACATAGAGTGATAGAATGATATAGTCTCCATCCTCAAAAGTCTGAATATAGACACAGTGATCTGACTCACCGCGCACAAATCCCGTCTCTAGCATGAACTGATCGAATTTGAGATACCACTGCCTTGGAGCTTGCTTAAGGCCGTACAAGCTCTTTCGCAGTTTACACACCATAGTTTCTTTTCCCTTCACCTCGTATCCCGGTGGCTGCATCATATAGATCTCCTCCACCAAATCTCCATGAAGGAACGCAGTCTTCACATCAAGCTGCTCTAAGTGCAGATCCTCCACCGCCACAATACTAAGGATCACCCGAATTGATGTCATTTTCACCACAGGGGAAAATATCTCTTGATAGTCAATTCCTTGCTTTTGTGCATATCCCTTGACTACCAAGCGAGCCTTGTACCGCTTCACACCATCGGCCTCATCTTTTATCCGGTACACCCATCTATTCAGCAACACTTTTCGACCCTTGGGTAGCTTCACTAGGTCCCACGTGCGGTTTTTCTTCAAAGAATCCATCTCCTCGTCCATAGCTCGCTCCCACTGCTTACTAGCACCGTCTTGCGTCGCCTCTTCAAGGGATTCAGGCTCCCCCGAATCCGTGTACAAAATGAAGTCGGTCACAAGTCTTTCAGGTAGTCTCCTTTCTCTCGTA
This sequence comes from Agapanthus africanus, assembly GCA_030015575.1. Lineage (NCBI taxonomy): Eukaryota > Viridiplantae > Streptophyta > Magnoliopsida > Asparagales > Amaryllidaceae > Agapanthus > Agapanthus africanus. The sequence goes on along the minus strand of CM057348.1, from coordinate 10,716,464 downwards.
GATCTCCTCAAAACCGGTACATCTGGTTGCTGAACATGGTGGTCATCATGTTCTTGAACCTGATCCTGCACTGCAGCTTCCTCCATGTTTTGATCCCCACTTGTGGACACCTGATTGTTCTTTTGAGTTCCGTCTAACTCCACGAACTCAGATACAACATCGTCTTTGGCTTGCTTTTCTTCTCTATATAAGTGCTGCTCATCAAAGACAACGTTCCGGCTTCGTATTACTTTCTTACTTGTGTAATCCCACAGCCGATATCCGAACTCGTCTCCACCATACCCGATGAAAGCACACTTCTTAGATTTGGAGTCAAGCTTACTCCTTTCTGCCTTATCAATCAAAGAATACGCGATACAGCCAAATACTTTAAGGTGCGAATAATTGACCGGTTTACCCGACCAAATTTCTTCTGGAATGCCTCCATCAAGCGCACTCGCCGGGCTTCTGTTGATCAGATATACAGCAACATCGACCGCTGCTGCCCATAAGAATTTTGGCAGATTCGCATCCAAGGTCATGCTTCGCACTCGCTCTAGGATCGTTCTGTTCATCCTTTCAGCGATACCATTTTGTTGTGGTGTCCCAGGTACCGTCTTCAACCAACGAATACCCTTTTGCGAGCAAAACTCCTCGAACTCTTGGGTGCAGTATTCCCCGCCATTATCGGACTTTAGGCATTTAACCTTCATCCCCGTTTGGTTCTGCACCTGCGAAATCCAGTGTTTGAAGATGCCAAACACATCGGACTTTTTCTTCATCGCGTACACCCATGTCTTCCGACTTGTATCATCGATGAACGTCACAAAGTACCGATTTCCGCCATAAGACTCCACCGAGGCCGGACCCCACACGTCCGTATGCACCATCTCCAGTTTCTTGGTCTTTTTCGCTACGCCTCCAATTTGAAAACTGAGCGCGTTTTGTTTCCCACAAACGCAGCTCTCGCAAAACCCCAACTCCACCTTTTTCAGCCCCGAAAGAACCCCCTTAGCTTGAAGAATTTTCATGTTCTTCTCGCTGAGGTGCCCCAATCTTTTATGCCACAACGAAGTCTCCGAATCTTTCTCCGAACTGGCCGTCAATGCAGCCGAGCCTCCGCTGCTCCCATTGAATGAGTACAACGAACCGCTCAGCTTGTCCCTTGCGACCACCAACGATCCTTTGGAAATCTTCCATTGAGAATTCCCAAACGTTGTAATAAACCCTTCGTTGTCTAGCTGACTTGTGGAAATCAAGCTTTTCTTCAAATCAGGAATATGACGAGCATTCTTCAATTTGATTTGACCACCTCCCGACGGTTGCAAGATGATCGTCCCTTTTCCAACGATCTTACACGATTCACCGTTTCCCACCGTCACATGTCCAAGATCGCCCTGAACATACTCGCTAAAGTGGTGTCTGCCCGAAGTGCAATGAAAAGAAGCCCCTGAATCTAGGAACCAAGTATCCGCCTTTGTATTATCGTTCGCCGATAGACAAAGACCTTGTTCCCCTTGTTCTTGTGTAGATACCACATTCGCTTCCTTTTCATCCGTCTTCTCATCTGAGCCTTTCTTCGGAAGCCTGCATTCACTTCTTCTGTGGCCATTCTTTCCGCAATTCCAACAGGCGCCTTGGATTTTTCCTTGAGATTTACCTCGGCTTTTAGACTTGCCCTTTTTCCACTTCCCCCTTTCTATTGTTCTGCCGCGATTCTCCACCGAAAGTGCAGAAGTTCCAGAACTCCCACTCACGGACTTTCTTCGCATCTCATCGTTTAATATGCAACTTACCGCATCATTAAACGTGAGAATCCCCGAGATAGAGTTGCTAACCGCCATCACTAGGTTCTCCCAACTCTCTGGCAACGAACATAGGAACAGTAGGGCTCGAATCTCGTCTTCAAAGATGATTGAAACGGATTCAAGTTGGCTTGTCACGCTGTTGAACTCGTTCAGGTGCTCTATCACCGAACCATTCTCTACCATCTTCATGTTGAAAAGCTTCTTCATCAAAAATATTTTATTTGATGTTGATGGCTTCTCATACAACTTCGCTAACGTCGTCATTAGCGCCTTAGTTGTTTTCTCCTTTGAGATATTAAAGGCCACCTGCGGAGTCAACGACAATCTGATCGTCGCTAAGGCTTTCCTATCCAAAAGGTTCCACTCCTCATCGGTCATCTTCTCGGGCTTTTCTCCTAGCAACGGAAGATATAGATCCTTTTGGTATAGACAGTCTTCTAACTGCATGCGCCACCAACCGAAATTGTGACCATTGAATTTCTCGATTCTTATCTTATCCTCTGCCATCTTTCGTCTGTATCGCAGCAAACTCGACTTCCTCCTAGATCTGAACCAACGCCTTCAAAAAAAAAACTATAATCTAAGAAAGTGGGGAAGAGGACACAAGCGTCGTTACCCACCGTTACCTAGATTATAGAATCGAAGAACCCTAGGTTCTCTTAACCTTTCTCTGATACCAGTTGTTGGGAGGGAGAGTCGATCCACGGAACAGTGCTCGCGACAAAACCCAAATCACGCAAAAATACAATCACGTAATTAAATGACGAAAGACAATATAAATTAAAGTGCAGGAATAAGAAAGCAATCAATCACAAACAAGATAGATTTGTTAACGAGGTTCACCCACCGTATGGCTAGTCCCCGGCAGAGCGGAATCTGCAAACGTCTACTATACTTGAATCAAGTTTACAAGCAAGAACAACCCTAGGAGATTTCTCTCAAATCTCTCTATACAAATCTCTCTTGGCCTTCTTTTGTGATGATACTTGTGATGAATACAAGCGATGGATGGATGCTCAAAATGCCTCTCATAAGGTGTGCTTTTATAGCACCCAGGACAATGTCACTATCTAACAAAGTCACCACCTATCATTGTCATCACCTAACAATGTCATGGATGTCAAAAGTAGCACCTACCAAAGTCACCACCTATCATTGTCATCACCTAACAATGTCATGGATGTCAAAAGTGGCACCTACCAAAGTCACCACCTATCATTGTCATCACCTAACAATGTCATGGATGTCAAAAGTGGCACCTACCAAAGTCACCACCTATCATTGTCATCACCTAACAATGTCATAGATGTCAAAAGGTGGTACCTAACCATAGACTTTAATTTGCATCAATTTTCAACAGTTTCCTTAATAGCCGGAAGTTAGGGCTTCAACACTCTTCGTGTTCTTTCAAACTCCGTGCATATTTTTCACCGACGGGGTTAAATAGAGTTGAATTGTAACTTGTCATTTTGTTTTGATCCTATGATACTAGTTGCTTATTTTTGTTGACTTTCCATCAAGACGTATAGCCGACAATTGTTATGGCTCAATGATGATTTCGTAAATCTGAATGGAGTACCTCCAGAAAGAGGTGCAAGCAAGCGCATTCATCATTTGAATCTTGCCATTTAAAAAAATTTGCAATGTGATATATGAGTTGGCATAAAGAAAACGGTCAAATAGGCAAATTAAAACATCCGAATCATTATCTTTGAATCAAATGATTGAACCAAAGAGGACATATTTTGATACTATTTTTTCCTTTAAAATAGGTAGGTCTAGGTTTAACCATAGAGGACACATTTTCTTGTTTTGTACACGGGAGCAAAAAAGCCTTTAGCTTTCCGTTCCAGTCCTCTGCATTAAATTAACATTTAACGTATCGTTTTTAATTGATTTTATCCATGTTCGTTTAGATTTATCTCCATCTTTGATGGTTTATGTAATGTGGAACCGTAGACTCCTTAGGAAACCGACGGTTCTGACGGTAAGTTTTGCTAACTTTATGAAACCGCGGTTTAGAAAACTTAACTCCATCCCCAAACCGGACCTACAAGAATAGCTTAAGGCAGAATATCTAATTTAGGCACCTCAAAAAATCCTTATAGCAGCTGAGTGGAAGGTCGGGGGCGTGTGAAACCCCGCCTGCATTACGGTATATTCTTCGCTAGGAAGCAAGGAAAAGGACAAAAAGGAATTTAACTAGTTCAAGGTATTTTGGTGAAAAATAGGAATATGCAAGGTTTTTCTAGAGTAGTTCTGCCCTCCACCAACATTACCCATTTCCCCCCTCGCAAGGGCGAGAAAGATCCCAATAATAGATCTGGGAGAAGATTGAGAGAGAGTTTCGAAATTAAATTAATCGAATCCCTGCCGTCAAATGTGGGGATAATGGTATCGGACCAAGAGATTTCCCGCCACATGGAGAGCCTCCTCCGACACTCCGCCCCCGGTGCCATCACCTCCGTTAACGGCGTCGTCAGCCATCTGGAGTCCAAGCTCGGCCTCGACCTCTCTCACAAGGCCTCCTTCATCCGTGACCAAATCGACCTCCTCCTCCTCCTCCGCCGCCCCCCTCCTCCCCCGAATGACCATTTTGCCCTCCACCTGCACCCCCACCCCCACCCCCACCTGCCTTCTGCGGCCACTTACCAGCGCCAGCTTCTTCCCCTCGCCGCCGGCCACGCTTACATGAACCATGAGCTGGGGCTCCGATATCCTGCTCCGCCGCCGATCCAGCTACGGCAGCAGATGCCGGAGGTGGCGGCCCCCAATGGTGCTGCTTCAGTGGCGGTCCCTTCGCCTAAGGAAAGGTGGGCGCTTTGAGCTTCCTCTGTGTCGAATTTTGAAAATCAGGGTTTTGGAAATTGGGGATTTTTTTTTATACAAAACTTGACTCAGATGTTTTGATTTGGGATGGAAATGAGCATGATCTGCCTTGGCCTTTATTGCGTTGAGTTTTTGAAAATCAGGGTTTTGAATTTTGATTTTTTTCTTAAATATTATCTGTTATAAATTGATTGAGGGAGTCGCATTGAATGGATCTAACATGCAAATCTGAAATATTTTGTTTTGGGATCGTAAAAGGCATGATGTGCGAGAAAGGAAAGGTGCTTCTTTTTAACCTTGAGAAATCAAATAGGGTTTTGTTTTTCTCGTTAATGTGGTTTGAGAATGAAATGCGTGATAACAAAATTTCTCTTTGAAAATAAAAAATGTGTTTTGATTAGTTCATAAATTAGAATGATCGCAGTTGTTACAATTAAGTCTTTTATCAAAAAGATCCTCTTGCTTCAAATGAGCTTGTTATTACTCTGTAGATATTGTGTATGTAGAGAAATATACAAGAAGTCAAGGACACATCACTCATCACCCCTTATGATAAAGAAGTTACAACTTTAATTATTAAATATGTGGCAAACAAATATTATTAACTGGAGGTACATGCTATCGAGTTATTAGGTGAATGCTGAATAAGAGTTACATGGTAATGTCCTTTAAATTCTTGTTAAATTTGATCCTCTCCATCCAATCGTTTTCATGCCATCCAAAACTATTCGTTCTATATAGGCTCTTCAATGAAGGAGGGAGGTTCCGAACTTCTCATTAGGAAAAATTCCAGGGGAAAGGAGAGATGATTAGTTTTTCCTATCATCGTAGTCCTATTTATGTTTGTGAAAACATTTGCCCGTTCATTGTGTGATGTGTTTTTCATTTTCAATGAGATGGCAATGGCATCCTAAACATGTTTAATTGTTCTCATTATGGCACTTATTTTTCTATTTTCTTAATGTGTGTTGCATTATATTTAGAAAAATCATCATCCGTCGTGAATTTCCATTTCTCTTTTCATAAAGCTGCTCATTTAAAGGGCTCCATTTCCCAAATGGATCAACATCTCTTTATCTTGATTCCTGGTGTAGGCTCGTAACTTATGAGGCATCCTGGCAATAAATTTTGAGCTCTTGTATTTCATGATATTCAAGCTGATTTACTGGAGTTTTTGGTAAATGCTCAGTGCACCTTCTGGAGTCAAACGCAGAGGTGGCCCAGGGGGGCTAAACAAAGTTTGCGGTGTTTCACCTCAACTGCAGGCTATTGTTGGCGAGCCAACCATGGCAAGGACAGAGGTTTCTTTTTGAACCAGTTATAATTTTGTTTCTTATATTCGAGATGCTTAAATTATTGTGTCTTTGTATATCAGTGACCTAAACTTTTATGGCTATGCTTTAATGTGGCCGTTTTGCTTTTCAGATTGTGAAGCAGTTATGGGCATACATTAGAAAAAATAATCTCCAAGATCCTAGTAACAAGAGGAAGATCATTTGCAACGATGAACTCCGTCTGCTTTTTGAAACTGATTGTACTGACATGTTTAAGATGAATAAGCTGCTAGCAAAACATATCATCCCGCTTCAACCGACAAGTTAGTCCATTTTCCTTTTCCTTTTCCTTTTCTTTTCGGTTTCTTTTAAATACGTATTAAAAAAAAGTATAATCCTGCTTCAATTCCTGCAGAAGATTCAGGCCCCGGCTCTAAAAGACTGAAGTCTACTGCTGCTTCTGAAGTGGTTTCTGTAATTAAGGTTGAATCAAAAGAAAATCCTGTGGTTATATCAGATGCATTGGCTGAATTTTTTGGAACAGGTGAAAAGGAGATGCTTGAGTCTGAGGTTCTGAGACGTGTTTGGGATTATATAAAGGCCAACAATCTGGAGGTTCGTATAGCCCTCTTATGCTTTTCTGTGCCATTCTTATAAATGATAATAAGTGCATCCTGCATAAAAATTTTATCTCTCCAATTTGTGCAAGTTCCTCATTTTTTATGCCACGCCTGAACAGTTTATATTATACACTTCTGATTGACTGATAATTATCATAATAAGAGTACATCTTTAGCACATTTCGATTACCTTTTTTGCCAAACATAGTCTTTGAAAAATTGTTTCTGACTTCAAGTATCCGACGATCCGTGTATATGATAGCTTAGGTGAATTTTGATTAATATTTCCTGGAACTTAGTAACTTGCATATCTTCCCTTGTCTATTTAGGGCTATTTACGCCAAACCCTGAGTAGTTTACCCTGAATAGCACTTGTATCCTTTAATTGACTTATTATCAGCGCAAACCCGTCATGCTCTTCAAAAGTATATGTAGAGTGTTTTTTGTCACCCTATTGAGATAGGATGTGCTCGTTTGTCAGGCGCGTACAGATCATAGTTGTCATGGCGACGCCATGGTATCGCCGCGGTGACGAAAACACAAGTCGTTGCAGTGACATGCTTACTGCTACCAAGGCGAGCGACGTACTCAGCATGGCGACGCCGTGCGCGACATGGCTCGCCTAGGCGACGCCATTGTTTGACTTGGACAAAACCCGACCCGATCCAAACTGGGTTTAAAAAAAAGAAAACCATCGCATCTCATTGCCCGAAAGCCCTAATCGCATCTTGCTACGCAAAAAAAAAAGACTGCGAAGAGAGAGAAAGAGAAGAGGCAACTGTGAAGAGAGAGAAAGAGAAGAAAAAGAGAGAGACTCACTGTCGACCTTAGCTCCACCATCGCCGTCGACTTTCTTGCTGTCGCCGTCGTTCCTTATTCTTCTTATTCTGTATGCTTCTTATTCTTCTTTTTTTATTCTACTTAGTGTTGAATGCAGTATGTATTGGGTTGGGTTATTGGGGAAAGAGAAAGTGGTTATATACTTATATTAATATCTTATATCTTATACTTGATTATTTAAATAATTCAGAGATTTTATTTTCTTCTTTCATTGTTTTATGTGTAGATAACGAAATAGCGGATAGTTTGGGAACAAAAAATTATGACATGGCCAAGGATCCTAAAAGAAAGGCCAAATCGAAAGATGTGGGATGGAAATATGGATTTTGGCCGGATTTGAGCAATAAAGATTTAGTTCAATGTCCGCTTTGTAGGAAGAAATGCCATTCGGGAATCAAGAGGCTAAAGCAGCATCTAGCCGGTAATTATGGGGATGTGGCAAAGTGTCCCAAAACAACAACCGAAATTATGAGGGAAATGCAAGAAGCTTTAACTAGTAAAAAGAGGAACAAGTCGATTGAGTTAGATGACGATAATGATGGTGATGATGTTGAAGAAGTACAAGAACAAAGTGAGTCATCTAGTGCCGTCTCTAATACCATTCCAAGTTTTGGGACATCTTCTAAAAGGAAGAAAGTTGTATTTTAGTTTCTAAAGCCACAACCAAAACAGCCAAAGTCAGTTGATTCTCTTCTTAGGAAGACTCCTGAAGAAGTGGTGGAAGAAAGGCATGGCAAGCGTTCTAGGCAAACAACTTTGGAAAATCGTTTGATGACGCCGGAAAAGAAGAGAGTTCATGTGCACATTGCTGATTTTTTCTTCAAGTGTGGCATACCATTCAATGCTGCAAACTCAAGGAGTTTTGAGGTGATGGTCGATGCCATAGGGTATGGGTCGGGTTTGAAGCCTCTTACATATCACGAGTTGCAGGTTCCTCGACTAGCGAAGGCAAAGAAGCAGACATATGGGTTAAAAGAAAAACATGAAGTTTCTTGGAAGCAATATGGTTGCACACGCATGTCGATGGATAGATAGGAGAGGAAGACATCTTGTTAATAGTCCGGAGGGAACTTTCTTCATGGGTTCGGTTGATACTTCTGTTCAGTTGCATGATGCGAACATGTTGGCAGACCTGCTTGATAGCAGGATTGAGGAAATTGGCCCCGAGCACGTTCAAGTGGTCACAGACAATGGCTCTAACTACAAGGCAGCGGGTCACATACTAATGCAGAGGAGACCTACTTTGTTTTGGACACCTTTGGCTGCACATTGCTTAGATTTTATGTTGGAGGACATTGGCAAGTTGAAGGATTTTCGGCATACGATCACAAATGCAAGAAGAATAATAACATTCATCTATAGGCATGGTCGGCTTCTTGATGCGATGAGGGAGAACAAATGGGAGGGATCTTGTGAGACCTAGAGTTACTAGATTTACCACAACTTTCCTCGCCTTTTAGAGCTTGTACAAGTATAAAGATGCCTTGAGATATTTGGTCGTAAGTGAGGATCGGACATAGTCGAAATTGTCTACCACCGAGTCGGGGAAGAAAGTGATACCGTGATTTCGACTATATTTTGGCATGTTGTCGAAAATTGTATTAGAGCATCATAACCACTTGTAGTCTTGAGGATCGTTGATGGTGATGAGACGCCTGCTATGTCAGAAGTTTCTGCGGCGATGAACTATGCATAGAAAAAGATCAAAGATTCATTTGATAATAAACCAAGACTTTATAAGAAAGTGATTGACATTGCTGAGCGGCGATGGGAGAGCTAAATGGAGCAAAAATTATATGGAGCGACGTTGTTTCTCAATCCGGGCAAGTATTTTGATATCAAAGAGCAAGATTCTGACTTTTCTTATAAGCTATGAGATGATTTTAATGATGTTCTTGCAAAAATGGTTCGCGATGAAACTTTGCTAGACAATATAAGTAATCTAGCCGATGCTTATGATTCTTCGCGGGATAATTTTGCAAGAGAAATGTCAATTAGGCAACGCAAAACAAAAAATCCTCGTAAGTACATTAATGTGTGTGTATATATATAAAGTAATTAAGTACATTAATATTGTTTTTTTATATCCTTATATATATATATTATTCTTGCTAGTTGATTGGTGGAGTGCTTTTGGTGGCCTTGCTATTGAGCTTGCAAAATTTGCAAAACGTGTCCTTGGCCTTTGTTGTCCATCTTCTGGTTGTGAGCGCAATTGGAGCACTTTTGAGTTTGTAACTTCGATTATTGTATTAGTAAATAATAAGTAACCGGTAACTATTTTTTCATATTTAAAAGCTATCTTTATTAATAATATTATTTTTGGTTTTATTTAGATTCACACGAAGAAGAGAAATATATTGGAACACAAACAATTGAGTGATTTGGTGTATGTTCAATACAACCGGAAGATCGCATCAAGGCTCCAAAAGCGGCGTGAACTCGGAATTTTTTTTGATCCATTAGCCATAGATGACTTTGATTTGGGTAACGAATGGATCATCAGTGGTGATGGGGAAGTTGTTCATCCCGGAGAGGATCTTACATGGAATGATGTTGATAGAGCAATGGGTGCATCCAATACGAATGAGGGTCGCAATCTTTCAAGGAGGGATCATAGAGGTGCCAATACTAGGGATGTTACCTACTCTCGACGTAGTAGCGGTTCTACTTTAAGAGAATCAAGGTTGATAGACTCCGACGAAGAAGTAACTAAAGAAGAGAGTATTCCAAATGATGATGAGGACGTGGAAGATGATTATGGCCAAAGACCACTTATTCCTTCGGATGAGAGTAATGCTCATGAGAGAGATGGAGGTGATTTCATTCTTGATGATTTTGCTTGAGTTATTAGAGACTAGAGTGGAGAGTGGAGACTTTTATTTTAGCTTGCTTTGCGGCGGATTTATTACTTATTATACATAATGTGTGATGACTTGTTTAATACTTTATTGTTTATGTAGTTTTTTTTCAATGATGACTTGTTTTAATGGTTTTTAATATGAAATGTTTTGTCTTTTTGAGAAAAAGGTGGATAATTAGCCACCCAAATGCATTAAAAAGGTTTTAATGGAAACATCAGACCAACATCCCAGTTCAAATATAGTTTACAAGCCAGCATCAAAATAAAATCCAATGCCATATGCATTGTGTAGGCTAAGCAAAATGAAGCGAACAACAATATAGCACATCCTCCCCATCAAAGTCCGAAGTCCCATCTCAAAAATCCTGGGCATCTTTGACATCCGCTTCGTCGTCTATCCTTTCGCCTAAATCGTCCTCCCTTGCCCCTTCTATCTCGAGGATCATTTTTCTTATCTTAAGTTTCGCCTTGTCTGCAGATATATGAGACCAACTGAGAATCGAGTTTGAATTTCGATAAACAGCATATAAACATTTATTCTTTCCCCTAAACATTCTTTCATTACATTCCTTCCAAATACCCCAAGTGATTCCAATCGTAAGAATATCCCAGTTTGATAAAATGTTTTATGTTTGATGGTTAAATGATGATATAGTTGTGTGCTTGATGGTATTTTATAGTTTTTGTAATTATATATTGGGTATAGATATATATAAAATTAATGCAGCACATTGTGAACGACTTTTCGCCGTACGGACGCTATGGTGTCCTGATGGCTTACTACCGCCGTGACTCTCCGTGGCGCCGTAACATCCGTACAAATTCCCCCTAGGTAGGCGGGGGTTTATTAATTGTGAGGATTCTAATTTCCGGCAGCCGCGGACAAACCTGTTGTTAATTACCCCTTACCTTTGAGGCGAGAGAACCTCTTATTAACGGGCCGTATAAGTCATGCGAACTCAATGTGCAATATGCACGTGTTGTGTTTTGAGTGTGTCGGGAAGCTCCCAACAAGAGAAAGAGAGCGCTTTGGTGGCCTCCCGAGTTCGGGAGGCCTCCTGGGGCGGCGGGGACCCCTTCGGAGGGGTTCCGACAGTGGAGACCCCTTTCGAAGGGTTTTTTCGCTAAGGCGGAAAATCCTCTTATGGGGATATCCGAAGGTAGTGGAGAAATCCGCAATTCACAAAAAGGACATACGGATTGAAATCCACATTCACGAGGGTTTCCCCAAGGTAAAAGTCCAAAGGATTTCTCTTTTATGGGGTCACCCTCAAGCTTCTCCTATTTGGTCCAAAATGCTCTCTTGAATCTTTAAAACTTTGGATTTGAATCTTGAATAGTGAAAATGGGTCTCTTTTTCCTTTTCTAAGTTTTAAATCTTGCCACAATAGGGTATTTGGAGATGAGTTCTTCCTCTTCAAGGAGCCAAGAGAGAGGAAGAAGGAAAAGGTCCAAGAGCACTCTTTTATGAGATTTGGCAGAAGCAAAAGGCTCTTTTTTAATGGATTTGTGGGTTTATCTAATTTATTTAAGAAAAAAGAGTTTTTTCCTCTAGATTAATTTGGAGAAGATGAAGAACCTTGAGGAGGGAGAAGGCCCAAAACCCTGGAATGATATGGGAATCAAAATCATTGATTTCTTCATATGTTTGTCTTATATAGGCTTTACATTTTTCACATTGCCCATTGGGCTTTACCAAATTGCTCTTTTGCCTTTCCCATGCGTATGTGCTATTTCTTTTGCACAGAAGCCATGCGTTTTACATGATTTGGCTATTTTGCCCACGTAATTTACAATTTCACACTTATATATAAAAATCTATTTATTTCAATTTTTTTCTTTCTTCAATGGCCAATGGCCGGCCGGTTTCGTTTGGGCTTGAGGAGGTTTGAGCGTAGGCCCAGTTGCTTGGGGTTGGATCGGGTTAGTTATACTTGGGCGTTGGCTTTGACTTTTTGACTTTGACTTTTTGACTTTTGATTTTTGATTTCGGTAGTGGGGTGTGAATTTCGACCCCAACAAAGTGCCCCCATCAATAAATGTACACAGTATTTATGTGTCGTGTGCATGAAATTGATGGATCTTTTTCGTGGAGAGGGCTTGATTTGGCTGACACTATCCTTTTTACGACATGGACGGTCGATACTGCCATATTTGCGACGTGGACGGTTGACACTTGATTTGGTTCCTTTTTAGCGACGAGGATGTCGATGCTGCATTATTTGCGACGTGGATGGTCGATAATTGATTTGGTTTCTTTTTAGCGACAAGGAGGTTGATGCCGCATTTTTGTGACGTGGACGGTCGATACTTGGATTTTGTTCCTTTTTAGCGACACGGAGGTCAATACTTGATTTGGTTCCTTTTTAGCGATGTGGAGGTCGATCCTGCTTTATTGCGACGTGGACGGTCAATGCTTGGATTTGGTTCCCTTTTGACGACGTGGAGGGTCGATGCTAGGATTTGGTTTTCTTTTGACAACGTGGAGTTCAATGCTATCTTATTTGCGACCTGGACGGTCGATTCATGGATTTGGTTCCTTTTTAACGACATGGAAGTCGATACTTGGTTTGGTTCCTTTTTAGCGACGTGGAGGTCGTTGGTTGAGTCGGTTGATTTGATTTGTTTTGGAAGTTTCATATCTGTCCATCGGGACTTTTGAACTTGGAAGCACTGCCCGGTGGTATTTTAATTTGATTTGTTTGATTCTTGCCTTGTTCGACAGGACCTTTGCGCTTGGAAGCACCGCTGAGCGGGACATAGAATTTGGATTTTTGTTTGGCTTCAACACCGCTAGCACTGAAGCACGCGCACTGAAGCATAATGCCATCATTTGCGTTTGGAGGATTTTATTTGTTCCTAGTTTAACGACCTAGGGATCATCTATTCCCAGTTTAACAACTTAGGGGTCAACTTTGGCTTCATTTTCTTGTTTGGCACTTTTGGCGCATCTTTGCAGGGCTGTCTGGGATTAGCTTATCTGCAATTTGGAGCATTCATGTATAGTATTTCTTAAGATGTCGGCCGTTGATGGATGACATGGGCCTATTTCCTTCAGCACTTATCAGTTAGCAGGATCCTTCGTCAAATAATGTATGGTCTTTCCAGTTTGGCTCGAATTTTCCTTTTGCTTGTACGTTGGGGATGATCGGTCTTCCGAGCACCAACACCAGTCCGCCTTTCCTGAAAATACGGAGATGTGTCATTTGGTCGTAAGCACGGTGAGTCTTTTTCTTCGAGCGCATCGAGCTCTTCAAGTCGAAGGAGAGCATTTTCCTCCTCCGTCAGATTGTGCTGGATGACCATTCTTAAACTTGGAATTTCGACTTCGAGGGGGAGTATTGCCTCCATCTCGAAGAGTAGTGAGTATGGGGTAGATTGTGTTGGAGTGTGGTGCGTGGCGTACGCGGCACCTCGTGGAGCTTGAGATCCTAATTTCTTCTGTTGGCTGAATCATTTTTCTTTAAGAGCTTGCACAGAGTTTTGTTGAAGGCTTCGGGCAGCCCCTTGGCTCTTGGATTAAGAAAAAACTTCTCTACAAGGGTTTGTAGAGAATTTCTCTACAAACCTCTTGCAAGCTCTTGGACAGGCTTTGAGATTCATGCAAATCTTTTTTGCACACTTTCTCTTCCTTTGCACGAATCTCAAAACCCATCCAAGGGCTTGTAGAGAAATTTCTCTACAAGCCCTTGTGGAGAAGATTTTTTCCTTGGATTATAGATGGAGGAATATCTCCAATCTCTCTTGTGCTGAGTGGCGAATCTTGAGATTTTGAAGCTCATGAAAGAAGGCCCACTGTCCGAAATGATTCTTCTTGGTGTGCCAAAATGTTACAGAACATTGTCCCGGAAGAATGTCAGAATATCTTCTATCTTGACTTCTTTTAGCGTGACAGTTTCAGCCCATCTGGTGAAGTAGTCAGCTGCGGCTAATATGAACCGGTGGCCTTTAGATGACGGAGGATCAATTGGGTCAACTATGTTGGTGCCCTATATTTCGAATGGCTATGACGCCAGTGTATGAAGTTGCCATGTATTTGACTGAGGTGGCATTTCTTCGCATGTTCTTCAATCCCTTATCATGGTAAGCCGGTAATATTCAAGCCACTTGATTTGAAGGCGCATTTTGGGGCTAGATTGGCGTGCTTCGCAGACGCCCGAGTGGACTTCTTTCATGACTTTTTGGGTTTCGGTCAAAGACAGACATTTGAGCCAGAGCTGGTCGTATGATTTTCGGTATAGTGTGTCATTTACGAATACATATCAGAGAGCTCTCTTCTTCAGCTGAAACTTCACAGATTTTTTCTAGTAACTTATCATATCGGGATACTCTATGAAGGTGTTTCTCCAATCAGGCTCGTCTTTGATGACTAGGGCTTCTTCAATAGGACGGTTCTCTTGCTCTACGATTTCTTCTTCCCGTAGATAGACTGGAGGTAGAATTTGTCGGCTTCTAACCGTGATCAGAATTTCATCCATGTCGGGATCAGCCAACTCTTTGGATAGGCGAGCGAGTGCGTCTGCTTTTCCGTTCTAATGTTCTGGGAATTCCCATCAGTTCAATGTAGATAAATTGTTCCATGAGTTCCACGACCCGCTTCTATATCGAGCCAACTCGGGCTTGTATACTTTGTAGTCACCGTTTACTTTGTTGACGACCAGCTGAGAATCTCCGTAGACACGTAGCCGAGTGACTCCATTTCAATGGCGGGCTCGAGACCGGCTATTAGCGCTTCATACTCGGCCTCGTTTGTGCGAGGCGCGATAAGAGCGAAAGAACATTGTAAGGGTCTCCTGATGGCATGATGCACACCAATCCTATCTTAACTTATATCTGCGGGATGCTTGATTTGTTGGAGGACATCATTGATGAGGCTCCATCGAAGTTGAGATCCCAGCATGGCTCGTTATCTTTGAGGTGCAACGCTTGTTCATCGGGTAAATCGTAATTTAGCGATGACCCTTGAGGTATGGGATGAGCAGCGAGGAAGTCGGCTAAGGCTTGCCTTTTTACTACTTTCTGAGAAGTATAGATGTCAAATTAAAGCAGCATGACAGCCTATTTGACCATCCTACCGGTTAGGTTTGCCTTGGTCATTAAATATTTCAGCGGGTCGATCTTTGAGATCAGCATAACCCGGTGGGTGAGCAGATAGTGTCTCAGCTTCTTCACGGCGAATATCAGGGCCAAGCACTGCTTTTCGATCGGGGAATAGTTATGTTCTGCCCCGACTAATGTTCGTCTGAGATAGTAGAGTGCATTTTCTTTTCCGTCGTTATTTTGGACGAGGAGTGTGCCGAGTGATCCGCCCAGTGTAACAGTGTAGAGGATCGGTGATTTATTTGGAAGGGGAGCAGCGAGTACTAAGGGTGTAATAGGTCTTGCTTGACGCTTTTGAACGCATCTTGACATTAGGCGTCCCAGACAAAAGAAGCATATTTCTTCATGAGCTTTGAGAAAGGTTGACATCTCTCTGGTAGGTTCGAGATGAACCTTCGTATATAAGCGAGCTTGCCTTGGAAGGATCTTAGCTACGTCAGATTCTTTGGAGGAGACACCTCCATGATTGCTTTTACCTTTGATGGGCCGATTTCGATCCCTCGATGTTGGATTATAAAACCTAGGAATTTTCTCGATGACACGCCAAAAGCGCATTTCAGAGGATTCATCTTTAGATTGTACTCGCTCAGTCTAGTGAACACAGTTCGGAGATCTTGGATGTGATTGGCTTTGGTTTTAGTCTTGACGACCAAATCATCAACGTAACATTCAACGACTTTATGGATTAAGTTAACAAAAATCTTTGTCATTGCTCTTTGACGTGGCACCCGCGTTCTTTAGTCCGAACGACATCACCTTGTAGCATTATATGCCGATCAGGGTTCGAAACGTTGTGTGTTTCTCATCCTCGGACGATATCTTGATTTGGTTGTATCCAGACGAGCCATCCATGAGGGTGAACAGTTCGCAACTTGAGCGTCGACCATCATTTCCATGATCGGGAGCGGGAAATCATATTTAGGGCATGCCTTGTTAAGGTTCCTGAAATCGACGTAAACTCGGATCTGCCCATTTTTCTTCTTTACTGGGACAATGCATGTGATCCGGTCCGCATATTTTTCCTTTGATGAAGTCGACATCGATAAGTTTCTTGGTTTTCTCGATCTTTTCTTCCAGCTCCCTTCTCATTCTTCGAGGAGCTTGTTTGACCGGCTTGGCATCAGGAGATATAGTCAGCTTATGCACAGCCACCTCAGGGGAGAGACCGGGCATTTTTTTGTACGTCCACGCAAAGCAATCGATGGACTTATGCAGCAGGGCGATTATCTGCTCTTTTAGTCCTTCCGGCAAGAGCGAGCTGATATAGGTCGACCATGGGTTATCCGGCTTTCTCAGATTGATTTCAACTAGCTCGTCGAAAGTTGCTTGCCCACCATCTTCGAGCTCTTGAGGGGCTTCTTCTGACTCGATTAGCTCGTCATCATCCCCTGAATTTCCGCTGGTTTCACCAATGTGGATCATGTAGCAGGACTTGACATCAGGCTGGATAAAACCTATACCCCCGTCTATCCGGAATTCGCCCATCGATGAGTGGTCGTGCTTGAGGCGGATACCATAGCCCTTCATAGAATTTTGATTCGGAATCCGTTTGATATAACGGGCATGCGCATTTCTTAAAATATTCCCGCATCTCGGACGCGTAGTATTTGCGGGTTAGGACATCGCTTATGCCTCTTTCAAAAGGAAGGCATATTAAGGGCAAATCGTTCGGGCGCATGACAGGGTTTGACCCATAAAACAAGATACCTCTCTGTCCGTTTTCTTCCGGGGACAGAGAAGGTTTTCAATTGATTCTCAGTGGAGACTGATAGAGCGTCAAGCTCTTTGTACATCTGATCAGGAACCCTTGTGATGGCCATAGATCCTTCTGTGATTTCAGAGGTTTCCATCAGTTTTGCTTTTTGTGCAAAATTCTTGTCTGCACACCTGTTGCAAGACGAATCCTCTGCATCTGATTTATCAGTATCGCTGCCAAAGTCTGGGCGAATTTTGCTGAAGGACGGGCCTTCAATGTCAGACTCGCTGGTTCCTTCAATGCCAGACTCGTCGGTGTCGCTGCCGAAATACGGGCGAACTTACGGAGGGACGGGCCCTCAACGTCAGATTCATCAGTGTCACCGCCAAAATGTGGGCGCACTTGAGTATTTTTTGTCTTAAAGATGACAGGTTGCTCAGACTTGCTTTCAGAGTATGGTTGTCTCGGCCTTGGCAGGTTGTGGATTAGCATCTTGGAGGTTCATGAAGTACCTAGAATCCCTATACCGGACTTCGTGCACACCGAACGGCCGTATGTCTTCATCAATGCGTTTTTCTTTGTCGTCCTTGGTATACTTCATGCATTGATGGAGCGTTGACGACACAATGTCGTAGTCATAGAGCCATGGCCGTCCCAAGAGGATCTTATATGACGTATCGGCATCGATGACGTATATCTTTGCTTCCGTTTGCAGATTTTCAAATTTGATTGGAAGAGTTATGGGTCCTGGACCTGCTGACAATTCTGGTTGAAGCCCTAGATGATGATCCTTTCTTTTGATAGATTCCGGACGTCCATCGATAAACTTTTTAGCGTCCGGAGGTTCATGATGTTTACCGAGGATCCTGAATCAATCAATATGCGATTAATTATGTCCCTTTCGCTGCATTTTGTTACATAGAGTGGCCTGTTATGCTCGGTTGTCTCTAGTAGCGGGTTTTCATCCTTGAATGCGAGTGAAGCTGAATGCAAAGTGTACATGGCTTCTTTCATATTGATTCCGCGAAGCAAGCATGGTATCGCTCATGGTTTTGCAGAACGTAAATGAGAACATCTCTAAACTTCTTGGACAGAACGAGAGCATCATAGACGCTCAGGAGAGATGGGAGCTTTCGGGGATGAGTCAAAACATTGTAGACTACCGAGGGAGAGCTCGAGTCTTTATGAGCCGACTCTCCATCATCCCCTTCAGCCGTGGCGTGTTTTTCTTGTTCTTTCGAGGGATTTCCCTGCTTCGATGGTAGCACTTTGCCGCTGCGAAGTTGGATCTGATTGGTTTTCGTGGCAGGGTTATCGTCTTTCTTAGGAAAACAGAGCTCTTCCTCGGAGTCGCTGTCAAGATGGACGACATAGCAAGTCACCACGGGGACCTCATCATCAGTATCCTCTTCTAGCTCTTCCATGATATATGTTGCCTTATTGGGGAATAACTCTTTCAATGTAATTAGAGCTCTTTCCTTCTGCACAGTCCTCGAAGGTATCAATGTATCTTTGGATAGTCGATTTTCTTGCCGACTGCTTTTGAGCTGCATTCCTCTTCTTCTTCACACAGGGGTCAGGATTTTGGATTTGGTCGAGCCGAATTGGTGGCCGAGATAATGGGATCTATTTGGTTCTCCGAGTCGATCTCTAGCTTTTTCTGAATCAGTTTCAACATTTTTCTCGCCTTTCTGGATAGATATGTGTCCCATGGAGGCCGAGGCAGATCAAGACGCTTCTTTGAAGGGAAGATTGGGCCTTCCATTCCCAGAAGACTGAGGCTTCCGTTTGTACGAAGTTGGCGGTAGCGTCTTGATTGTTTGCTAACACATCCTTGGACAGTTCTATTTCTCCAACCTTGTATTGTTTCTCGACCTAATTCTTGAAGGCATAACAGTCTTCGATGGCATGGCTCAATATTTTGTGGTATGGGCAGTATATGGGATTGTCGGTCATGTTCGCTTCATGAGGCCTTTTTGATTCAGGCAGTTGCAGGACGTTGTTCAGGGCGTTCTTAAATATTTTACGGACTTTGTCCCTTCTGAAGGAGGAAACCTTATTCTTCCTCTCTTCTAGAATCGGCCTTTCTCCTCCCGGTACTGGCTTTCGAGGCCAGTCAGCCTTTGATCCGCCCGCTCTTCGCTTGCTTTCATCGTCAAATGTATGAAAGCATCGGTATTGTTGGAACTTCCGCCTTCCGCCTTTGCGATTATCGTCTTTTCGGTTCTTCCAGGATTTGTTGTTAATTTGGAGGTCCGAGGTGAACTCGTGTTTTGAGCGTTCCAACATCTGAATCTTCTTCGTCAGTTCCTGGAATGTTTTGAGACTAGCTGTGCATAGGAAATGGATCAATCAATTGCCGAGATTTCTTATAAAAAGGCTAACGGATTGGTCATGCTCAAACGACGGTTCGCACTTGACGGTGAGATTACGCCATCGGGCTATAAAATCGGTGTTGTTTCGTTCTCTGGTTTGGTCCTCATAAGGGCGACAATGGTGATTTTATCGCCGACATTCATGAATATTTGCTTAAACAAAGATTCCATTTGAGCGAACGTCATGACCGAAATGTCCGCTATGCTTGCGTAACGGTCGAAGGCAACGTCAGTCAAGCTGTTAACGAACTGTCGGAAGAGAAGCACATCATTGCTTCCAGTATTCCCGCACGATGCTTTAAACTGGGCAATGTGTTGGTTTGCATTTTCCGTCCCATTAAACCTTCCGCATTTCAGGACGACGTAGCCGATGGGAAACTCCACAAGATCATATCGTGTCGGGTACGGTCTTCCACTGCTGACGTTTTTCTGCGCTTCGGCTTCGGCCACTTATGTCTTGACTTTGTTGGTGACCAAGTCTTTTATTTTATCTTGAGTTAGCACGCTATTGTTATCGACAGTCAAGACATTTCCCGAAGCTGATGTGGCTCGCCCACCTTTGGACTTAGGTGACGGGCGTCGGCTGCTTCGGGTCGTTGTCACCTGCGGCCGGGCAACTTGGTCGTGAGCTGCATTATGACATTCGTCAAATCCTCAATTTTGGAGTAGAGCTTGGCAATCTCCTTGTTTTTACATTTAAGCTATTTTCGGAGTTCTTGGAGAAGCTATTGTTCTGCGGTCTTGGGGACGAAAACTGGTTCCTCATCGCTTTCCGAGCTTAACTCTTCATGAATTAAGGGATCTTTTTGCTCAGCAGCCTCGCCAAAAGGGTTTTCATTGTCTTCTGGAGGAGGCTGGGCTTGAGAAGTGGCAGCCATATTCAAACCAGATTGGGCTTGGGAAGTGGCAGCCAAATCCTCATGCGTTCTGTATTGAGGCTTTTAGACACATCTCTCCGCAGCACTGTTCGAATCGTCGTCTTCTTGATTTTTGCGGTCATGACATTTTTCTAAACCCACTTTAAGGGTTCAAAGGAGTTGTTGATCTTCAAGGCAGACTTAGTTGTCGCGGGATAACCTTAATCTTATAACCTCACGAAATTCAAGCGGGAGTCCTATCCTTTTTATTAGTTCTATATTTGAACCGTTTCTTTCTTAACTTTTTAGTTTGAAGGCTTGGCGGCCATCTGCTTTCCTGGAAGCCATCGTAGGCCAATTGACGGGGAGTTCAGAGAAGACACTCAATCGTGCAGTTGCGAAGGGCATCGTCTGAGCTTTCTCGAGACGTCTTTTCGTTTTTCTGGCATTGACGGCTTTGCCTTCAGTTGGAGGGCACTGGTTCTTTGCGGGCCTTCGGTTCCTTTTTTGGAGGTAGACCAAGTGCTTTCACGTTCCAATCGTGGAGGGATCTCCGCTCTCTCCACTCTAATAAAGTCTGTTGCAAGGGATTCTTAACCGAAAGGCAACGGTTTCTTACTTGCCCTCAAACGCTTCTCAGTCATCGAGAACTAGTGCGGTCTCTCATAAGAACTCACTTGACGTATTGGCTCTTTCGAACCTCTGCGTCATCCCGTGGAACGTAATTGCTAGACCCAAAGACACCAGCCCTCCCATTATCTCAAAACCATGATCAGGTACTCTTGGAGTCATGTCGATTTTCAACCTTGTTTCATTTCATATAGCAAGGGATGACCGCATTAGCGCGAAAGCCGTTGCATGCTAGCGCAAGTTTATATATAAGGTTTCTTGCTGCAAAAGTCATAGAAAACAGAAGTTTTGGCAGATCTGGAGATAGTTCCAAGAAAATCAGATCTGCCCATTTTCTTGCTTCATCCGTTTTCTTGCCTAATTCGTTTTATTTTACCGACCGCTCCGTGGGCTTCTTTTCCCTTTTTTCCTATCCGATGTTTAGCAATCGAAAGGACCGGTCAACAAAGATTCCGACTTTGGTTGACCCCCAGTTGGAGCAACAGAGAGCCGTTCAAAGACTGACTTGCGTTTAGGCTCAGGCGTCCTTGCAATTACCACATTTGCCTGCTTCCTTTTGGGACCGTCTATCCACACCGGAGCTTGAGGGGCATGAACGCTGCTAGCTGAAACGAACGAAATAGAGCAAAATTGGAGTGGTTGCTCCATCCATTGGTGCATGAGTTCCAGGGGGAGCGTCACTTGACCAGTCGTCTTGATTGTGCGGTCGACTGGGGTTGCAGCGAGATCTGAGTTTGCTTTTGGAGACATCGTTGTTGAATTTGGAATTATAGTTGAAAGTTGATAATCTGCATGAAGGAGATTTCAGTACAAACAACGATTTATATGTTAAATGAGTTCGCATAATCATTTGATCCGAAATATGGGAGCAGAGAGAGGTCCCACCGGGCATGCTAGAATCCGTAGAGTGTTTTTTGTCATCCTATTGAGATAGGATGCGCTAGCTTGTGAGACGCGTACAGATTCCCCAGTTAAGGTGGGCAGGGGTTTATTGATTGTGGAGATTCTAATCTCCTGCAGGGATTTATTGATTGCGGGGATTTTAATTTCCGACAGCCGTGGACAAAGCTGTCGTTAATTACCTCTCGTCTTGAGGCGAGAGAACCTCCGATTAGGTGGCCGTATAAGTCACACGAACTCAAAATGTAATATGCGTGTGTTGTGTTTTAAGTGTCGGGAAGCTCCCGACAAGGGGGAAGAGAGCACGCTTTGGTGGCCTCTCGAGTTCGTAAGGCCTCTCGGGGCGGCGGGGACCCTCTTTGGGGTGGGTTCCGCCAAGGCGGAAAATCCTCTTGAGGGAATCTTCGAAGGTAGTGGAGAAATCCGTAATTCACAAATAGGAAATACGGATCGAAATTCGCATTTCCGAGTGTTTCCCCAAAGGAAAAGCCCAAAGTCTTTCCTTTTGATGGGGGCACCCTCAATCTTCTTCTATTTGGTCCAAAATGCTCTCTTGAATCTTCAAAACTTTGGATTTGAATCTTGAATAGTGAAAAGAGGTCTTTTCCCCTTTTCTAAGCTTATATTTTGCCACAATCAGGGTATTTGGAGATGGGTTCTCCTTCTTCCTCTTTAAGGAGCCAAGAGAGAGGAGGAAGAAGAAGAAAAAGGCCCAAGGGCTCATCTTTATGAAATTTGGTAGAAGCAAGAACTTCTCTTTCAATGGATTTATGGGTTTATCTAATTTATTTTAGAAAAAAAGAGGTTTTCCTCAAAA
Source organism: Agapanthus africanus (assembly GCA_030015575.1). NCBI lineage: Eukaryota > Viridiplantae > Streptophyta > Magnoliopsida > Asparagales > Amaryllidaceae > Agapanthus > Agapanthus africanus. The sequence continues at coordinate 10,693,876 of CM057348.1, read as the reverse complement.
TTTATTTGGAGAAGATGAGAACCAAGTTATTGATTTCTTCTTATGTTTGCCTCATGTAAGCTTTGCATTTTTCGCTTTGCCTATTGGGCTTTACAAAATTGCTCTTTTGCATCTTCCATGTCCATGTGCTCATATCTTTTTGCATATGAGCCATAGGTGTTTTATAATTTGGCTTTTTTGCCCACTTAATTTACAATTTCACACTTACATATAAAAATCTATTTATTACAAATTTCTTTTTTTCTTCATCGATGGCCTTCCGGCTTCTCTTGAGCTTGAGACGGTTGGGCGTGGGCCCAGTTGCTTGGGATCGGACTCGGGTTAGTCGGATCCGGGTCCACTTGGGTGTTGAGTTTGACTTTTTGATTTTTGATTTTGGCAGTGGGGTGTAAATTTCGACCCCAACAGTATAATGGTGTTTAATTATTTTCTCTCCGACCAATCCATGCTACAAAAGATGATTGTCTAATTTAACTGTAGAACTTTTTTTAGTAGAATTTGAGTGCCTCTTTTTTGGTCAATGGGCAGAGTTGATTTTTGTAATAATTCACCTGAGAGGGCTATAGGTGTTATGTTGGGTAAACTACTTGGGGGTTTTGCAATTAACCCTTTCTGTAATTGCACAATTTTATTACAACTTGAACCAGACCCAATTTTAACTTGTATGGTTAATTTTAACTTTTCCTTTTACTCTTATCATGTTTAGGATCCAGTGAATGCAGTGGTGATATCATGCGACTCTAAGCTTCAACATCTATTTCGAAGTGAAAAAATATCGGCCTTGGGGATACAAGGGATGTTGGCTCGCCATTTGTGCAAATAATCGTAACATTGATGACATTAGCTTGTTAGGTAATTAATCTGTCTACTTGTTCCTTATTTTTATCTTCCAGATTTAATTTGGTGAAGGTATCTCGATACAATTTCAATCTCACTAATTACTCAGTGTTCAACATATCTGAAGAGCTTTTGCTTAATAAATAGGAAACCTTAACACTAATAGATATGCAAGTAGGTACTTTATTACAAACTCTGGCCAATATCATTCATTATATATTGTACTTTCTAATTTTTCTTTCATAATAGGTTCATCATCATATTTGTCTAAACATGTAATAAATAACATGTTTTTTGCTTTCTCATGCAGATGTCATCTAGTTGATCTAACAGTATAGTGGACACTGATGCAACCGAAGAAACAAAAAGGGTTAGTTTGTTTGATACTTTGATTGGTTTTGTTGTAACATATTTTGCTCAACTACTTGTTTATGCGTGGGCATGATCTAGTGTACTCTCTTTGTCCAGTAATTAAGAGGATATCTAACCTTGGTTTTCTTTCGCTGCTGTATTAATTCCAAATTTCTTACTGAATTCCTTTGGATAGTCACTGGCTAAATTATTTAAGGTCATATTACACAAACATGTTCTTCAACAAGACAAGAGAGATAGCCATGAATAATAAACCCAGGAAGCAATTCAATAGAGCAGCCTTCCTCTTCTCTGGGAGATTTGTGTTCGGTATGATTTTCTCCGACACGTGTGTTACAAATTCTTTCATCTTCTGCCAAAAAATAAAGAGTAAGATAGAGAATTTTCATGCAAAATGCAAATATATATAAATAAACAAATGATATAATTAACAATCGCGCTTACTGTTTTGAGGAGTTCCATGTTGATCAGTGGCTCGATTAAGCTCATGCCATTCCTGTAATATTTATTGCTGGACATTTAAGGATTTACAACTACAATTTAATGTAACTGTTCTTTATAATTATAGATTAGCAACACTTTTCATTTTTCTCACCTCAGAATTATTTTCCCTTTATATAAATGAGATATGTTGATCCTGCTAACTGGTCCCAAGGGTATATCTCTAGTTCTCCAAGCTACAACATGAAAAAATAAAGACACTGTTTCAAACCTAGTAATTCTTTTCTTGACAGAAAAACCTTAGCAACTTATTAAAATTTAGAACAAACCAAAGGTCCATCCGATGCCAACATCAGGACCCCCTTCAGCTGTCGGTTTGACCACAAACTCTAAACCATCCACGATGAACGCCAATAGAGATGATAGCATTACTGCACCTTGCTATAAGGAAATAACACATTCATAACTTAGGTTTTGTATCATGTTTGGTATAAAGCGTAATAAAAAATTTCGAATATGTTACCTGCTTTACTAAAGATTGCAGAACAAGTGTAAGGGGAATGTGGCGCAATATTTGGCGTTCATTCTCCATCTTTTCGAAGAATTCTCGAAGATTTTGGTTCATTATCGAAGCGTATAGCCCTTTAGATGCCATATTAGGCTTGTTATTGTGATCAGAAGGTTTCTGTACACAACGAGGTACAAAACAATGTTCGCGTGTTGTGATAGAGATGTTCTTCTTGAGTACCAGATAACGAGTTGGAAAACTTGGTTGTAAGAGATTGTGTTTAATGTGGGCGAAATGCGGATTCGAGTATGGTTGGTGAAGAATTATCGTGTTGAGGGTTGTCATGGCATGAATTAGTTAGGATTAGGGTTGAAATTTGGGAGTTAAATAGGAATGGAACTGAGAATGTGAAGCAAGGGATAGTATATGGTGAAAGCAATGCCCCAAATGCAACAAAAAAGGCAAGATAAGGATCCACTTCTATGCTTGTGGAGTTGCCTCTACACCTACCAAGTTTGGACCATTTGGGTCATGAGCCCTAGCTAAGTTTTGTCCAGGGTGATCTTCTTATGTTTGATACAAATCTTGCTGGATTCTTAGTGTATGCTTTTGTTTTAGCGAGTATAAATGGAAATATGGATGTTATCCTAGTGGGGATGTAATCGGATCGGTTACGGATTGGATATAGGTGTTACCATATCTGTATTAAATAGTCGTAGACGGATTCGAATTTGGATAATGATAGTTAATGGAATATGAAATTACTTTGCGTATTTTGTAAAAATCGGATACATATACGGATATGGATACGGATTAAAAAAAACCCAATAAAATCAAATGTTACTTTTACTTGTATCGGATACGGAACGGATACAAGTATCGCTGTCATATTTGGATCCGGTGGCCGTTGGCAAATGTGGATATGCATACGGTTGCTTGTTGAAGATGAATGTTTCTATTAGTATTTGATATAGATAAAGATCAGATACCGAGGCAGCTCGGACTATTTGTATTATTTAAATCCCCAAGCAGCATTGTGTATGCTTACTCCCAGAAATAGTTATGGTGGGTTTGCTGGAATTAAAGATGATCATATATAGTGGCTTGCACCTTATCAAAGGAAACTCTCGTCTCTTTTACTCATGTCTCCATCTGTCAAGCATATCTAATATTCCTTTCTCTCTTTGTTAATGCGCTCAATTTGGACCATCCTTGCTCATTTTTTGTGGACATGGTATATTTGCATGCCAATGGGTTTGATTTTAATAGTTGAATCAAAGAAGAATGTATGAGAGAATTTTTTAGAGCGTTTCCAGCAGCATAGTAAGAATAAAAGTTGTTGTATGCAAAATTTTAACACAGGATAAAAGCAATGAAAATGTCGTGATCTTTTTGTTTTTTGTTTTTGTTTTTGTTTTTTAATTGACCCATACACACTAAATATTAGCAAAATATGTATCTTCGAAAAAAAGATCATTTCTTCTTGGAATCCAGCCTGGTCGCAGTCCGCGCCTTCGTGTGCGTTCCAACTCTTGAACGCACGCTTGGACTGCTGACGTGGACATTGGCTGCTTGCCAATATTCCTGGGCCCACCCATATGCCATCGCCCAGGGGTTTTGAACACCTTCTAAATTTCGTTTTTTTTTTTAATAAAAAATTTAATTATTTCATTTTCTATTAAAAAAATGTTTATTTGATTGAGTTTGGTGGCAGAGAGTTCTTAAGGGGGGGAAAAAGAGGGATTGATGCAAACTGTCAAAAATTGTAATTTATTTACAAGGATATGATAAAGGAATATAAAGTTGTTTTTCTTATTAAAAAAAAGTTTTGCTGTGGCAATTAACTTGCACCGTATGGCTTGATATCCATTTCGTAAAATACGATTAACAGTGAAGAAGGGCGCTAAAAACGTATTTAGATTTTATGATGAAAAAATCAAGCTGGATGGCACCAAATCATCCTAGGAGTTTAACAAAAATTTCCTTGTATGTCTAAAATGTTTTTCGAATGCTCTCTATCATCCGTTACCTTTAAAAATCAAACTATACGTGCTTAACATTTACATGCTTTTGTGTTCCATATCAAATATGGGGGGAAAAAGAAGGCAACAGTTGCTACTTGAGCTTCACCGTTGATGATGGTCAAGTAAAAAGAGCAAAAGGTTACACCCCCCTCATGAAAAAACTCATGTGAAGCAACATGGACTCAAAAGACAAAACAGAGGTCATCACTTTTTGAATGAATCGTTCACGTGTCACAACTTTTTTTAAAATTTTTGGTCCCTCCTAATTATTATCCTAAATTTAATTGGAAAAAACTTAAATCGCAGGGGTGTTCTAGAAAAATTAATGGATCGTGGCATTCTTGTAGATATCAACATAAAGCAGGGCAAACTTGCTGAGCTAATACCATGGAAATGCTTCCTCCGCCGGCGGCCAACGGCTGAAGACAGCCTCCACACGTGACGACAAATCACGTGGGTCCCACAAATCCAACCGGCTAGCGACACGTGGAAATTTGTATGGGCTGACTTCCGAAGCTCGGCTCGGCTCGGCTCCGCTCCGACTGTTGATCAATTCGAGACGGTAACGTTGCCGCCCGTAATTTACTTTGACTAGACTGGGTCAATTGTTAAGTTTGATTGTAATGATCATCTTTGAGCTTTTTTGTCCAAAAAATATAATTTTGAAAAAAATGTCTTTGAGGAAGAAACCAAGGTTAGATTAGTGTTGGTAATGTAAATTTTATATAATTCTTTCTAAATTTAATAGAAAAATTCGAAAGATCGTTTTAATGTTAAGAAAAAAACTTGATCATTACGAAAATAAAGAAACCCTTTTGTTTATGTTCGTCTTTCGAAATACAGTGGATTTTTCTATTTTGGGGATGAAGACATGAGCCGTTGGTTTGTGATCGCGTGCTACTTTCATGTTTATGCAACATAGAAAATTGACGTGTCCTTCCGTTTTGATTTTCAGATTTCAACAAATTTAGCAATCGCAGAGTCCTTTTGCATGAATGCAGGCGTTGATTTGCTGCCTACCGTTTCTCCGCATATTATCACTAATGATTTTGATGATAAAGTTTTACAACAATGATCATTATTTCAGAACATGCAAAATTCTGTAAATTCGGTGGTTGAACCTGCTAATTCAGATATTTTAAGTATGCAAAATGAACTTACTAACTCGACTGCGTTAGACTCGTAAGGTGATCCCTTAATCCCCCGTGGATTCAAACTAACTCGCGCTAAGAAGATGATGCTAAAAGAAAATTGATTACCACTGCTTTTAATACACATCTTTCCCTGTCACGTGGTACTATCTTTTCGTTCGAGGATTCTAAGCATAAATCAGGTTTGAAATGCTTCACTAAAGCTTCTATCATATCTTTTAACGATTTTGATGATAATGTTGTTATGAATGTTGTTATTTCTTACGGTGTTATTATCAAGAATATAAATACTGTTAGTAGTATTCTTCTGTTCGATATGAACAGAAGGAAGGAAGAGAGTCTTGATTTTTTTAGAGTTCTCGGAGAGGATACATATTCTTTCTTCAAAAACTGGGATTTGCAATGCATTCAATTCAGCGGCGGCAGCAAAAGCATTTGAAATAAACTGTAGAAGCATTTTTTGCTTCGTCTATTTTTTTTATGATGCATCGAGAATTGTTTATCTCCATGTACAAGTTGTATATCTTGTAGTTTTTTTTTGTCTTTTTTAAATTTATTTTATTGAGCAGGACATTTTGTTCTGCTTTTTCCTTCAAAAGAAATGATGTGTGGTTGTCGTTTAGTTTGAGCGACAGACATATCATATCTGAACATGTATAAAAGGAATATTTTTCGGCATTAGATAGTCAATGGAGTTAGAGCCATCCCTTTTGTTTTCTATTTATTATAGATGAAATTTAAATGTTGACCTACATATAATTAATGTTTAATTATATGATAGAGGTTAGATCTTTCTTCATATTTTTATAAGATTACATAGTTATTGTAGGATCCAATGATAATAGTTGGTCTTAAAAGGAAATGATATTCAATGATTGTATTGTATAAACGATCGAGAATTTGACAACTTATATTATTGTATTTTGTATCATCAACATACAAACAAGCTGCATGGTTAAAATCAGAAGGTTGCTTCTTTATGAATTTATTAAAAGGTGAAGCTACTTTATTAAGCAGAAAGAGTTTTTAAATCCTGGCATCTTTGCTCGAAAACTTGAATTCAACGAACACATAACAATTTTTTTTAAGGTTTAAATCCAAAATACCGCAAAAAAAGTTACATCCATGGCAACAAACTGCTGTAAACTTTCAAATTATGAGAAACTACAATATTTTGAATGTTTTGTGTTAGTTTCTTGTAATTATTGTTGACGTGTCACCTTAATATCATGATAGTTTTTCGAACCTTTTGAAAGTTTTGTGGTGGTTTCTCATACACTTAAAAAGTATTAAGGAAATTTCTCATGTATTTAAGAAGTATTTAGAATTTGATAGCTTATTAACTTATGTGTAAAGTTTTTGGTATTTTTTTTTCCGGATTTAATCATGTTTTTAATAAGAAAATGCTTGACCTGTGGGGCTTGAAATCCACCACAATACATCCAAAGACAAAAACCACGGACTCACTTGTTTGACACTGGTATGTAGGTGTTGCGGGTCCCACCATTTTGCCTTCGGATGGATTGTGATGTATTTCTTGCCCGGTAGTTAAAGTATTACTATTTTTAATACAATATTTTTTCCAAAACATGCATCTTTGTTGGCATTTGAGGTGCTCGTAAAGTACGAGCTTCTCGTACTTTATTGTTTTTGGTGTTTGTTTGCTTTTGGCAAATTTATATTGATTTCATTTGTCCTTTTCTTATTAATTAAATTTAATCTATATTCAAAAAAAATTTGGTTTCTTGTTCTTAAATGATGCTAACAAGGGGGGCAGGCAACAAAAGTTGGAGTAAATGCAGGTCACAACCCGAAAAGAAAAATTCATGCCTTATTTTCATTAAATGGCAATTATGTGCTATGACAGTGAATATTTATGTCGAGTCAAATATAGCAAAATTGTTTTTTTTTATTTTAAATATATACTTCACGGCGATGCTTGTCCTTATCAGTCTTATCCTTTTAAACGGGGTTAATCATTAAGATATTAATGCAATACATAGGACCGATGATGCGTATCACTTTGATACATATGAGTATGAGGTAACAGTGGGTATGAAAAATATTTCTTATTCTTTTTTTTTTTCTTTTTCTTCTTTAGGAAATCAAAATTATTGTATTTCTGCACGTTAGGATAATAGATTGATATCCTAGAACGTTAAAATTTCGGTAAAAATGTTACAGTTTTAATTTTTTTATCCTGACATTTTATTTTGGTGAAACACGCATGTTGATATTCTAGCAACCTTTCTAAAAGGCTTTATAAGTGATCAATACGGAATTGCTAGCCTTTTAGATAAAATAGAGGTCTTTAACATATATCAGTGTAGAATCACTTATTCTTCTCTTTTAGATAAAATAGAAGTCTTAATCTCTATCAGTATGGAATTGCCAGATTTTTCTAACGCTGCTTCTCGACATCTGGACCTCCAAATTAATCCAGGAACCGTGCTTTTATTCTTGAGATTGATTCTGACAACGGTAAAAACATATTATGGGTTTTTTTTTAATACTTTTTATAGAACCACTAATACGATGAATAAAAAACTTGAATGAAGCCCCATCAAGGAAAGAACCTTTGAAAAGGATTAGGTCGATTGAAGCTTTAATTAAGAAGCATTAAGTTGGTTGGAGCTTTTCGTCGTCGTTTCCAAGCAACATGGAACATATATTTTGACTGAATATATTATCAAGGAGAGAAAAGAGAGTAAAAGCTACAAAATGGAAGCAAGGATGTTTGGCGCTATAATCATGGTTTGAAATATTTTTAGGAATAATAGATTTTAAGTCTGGATAATAATAAAATGGATAACTTTTATTCATCCTTCTAATTTCTAAGTAATGATGTTTGTTATTCAATGTGTGTGCTGCATTTCAAAATGAAGCATGCATTCAACACATACGACTGCACCTTCAATTTAATAGTTTACCCATTTTATTTATATAGAAGGAAGAATAATTCAGAGACAACCATATATTTCGATGAAAAAGTTGTTAATATAATATAATGAAATCAGATCTTTATCATAATGTTATATGTCACCTTCACAGGCTAGCAAGCTCTGTTCCATCTATTGGTTAGTGTGTGTGTGTATATATATATATTTTTTTTTCATTTTTCTTTGGTTTTTTTTTAGACAGAAACAAATGTCTTGATTATAGTCTTTAAATATTAAAATAATGCAACAAAACAAAATAAGACCATCCTTGTTTTCACGCAGCTGTTCGCATTAATTTATTAAAAATAGTTCTATAAAAATATATATCCATATTATGACACGAGCCATACCTGATCAACTATCGGCTCGGCTCCGGCTGCACCGTGTCTGAAGCTGACATCTAAGAACATTTTAACAGAAAAGCCCCTTAACTTTTGATATAATTGCACGGAAATCTAAGCTGATAAACATGACAAATTGCAAACCATTACAATTATAAAAGCACCCACTGGCTTGGGAAAGCCCACCACCTCTCTCTCTCTCTCTCTTCTCTCAATAAAAATGTTGGAGCTTTTTTCTCTCTTGCTGCTGCTGCTGCTGCAGAGCCAAGGCGGTGTGGTCACCGCCCAGCGACCCAAGGCCTCGCCATGGCAAACCTTGAGTGGTGCTGCTCTTCTTCTTCCTTTTTTTTTTTCTGAGGAAAGATTGGAATTTTTTTGGTTCTAATGGGATTAGATTGTTGTTCATGACATGGGTTTTGATGGAGAAACATGCTACATGTCAAAATCTTTGCTTTTCTGTTATGGGTTTTTGGTGGAATGAATGCATTTTTGCCTTTATTGTTAGAGGGTTTAGAGGCAAGTTGATTTACTATAATACTTGGAATTATGGAAAACCAAGGGGTGACTTTTGATTTATATTGAAATTCATTATTAATTATTTTTAGTGTGTGTGTGTGTGTGAGAGAGAGAGAGAGAGAGATATTCATGAAAAATATTGTAGTAGATTTTCTTTCTGAGAATGTTTTTTTGGGCAGATCTATAGTTTTAGTGAAGATTTCCAAGGATTTTTAGCAAAGATTTTTTGGAGCTTCAAAAAGATTTAAAGAAGATTTGAATAGTCAAAGAATAAATTATTCTTTTAGCCTAAAGTTGCATGAGAGATGAAATTTATAAGATTTTTTATTATTAATTTTTCATTTGATAATAAAGGATTATCAACATACGAGAAAATAAAATGGTGGAAAGCAGGCAAGTAAAAAGAAAGTGATTCATTTCCCACTGTTATTAGTGTTTTGCAATTGGAAAGTAATAAATGGGAAGTGAGAACACTTTCCTTCCGCATAGGATTTAGGAGGCCGCTCACCATTTTTTTTCTCACCATCCAAGCGGGTGTAAAGTCAATCGAAAGTTAAAAATAAAATCATTTTGATATCCAAACTAATTTTTGTCATCTCCGATCAGTTTTTATTAGTAATTAATAAAGTCAATAGAAAGTTAAAAATAAAATCATTTGTTAATGGCTTGGCTTTTTGGCGGTGGAATCAAAGTGGATTTTTCGTTATCGCCCTCACAGCTTCATCAAAACTCAAAATTGCTTATAAAATCCAAATTTTATGCTAAAGATGTAAGTTGAGAGTGTGGACAAAAGTGGAAGTGTTGTCATTTTTATGATTTTCCATTATTGCCCTCACAGCTTCATAAAAATCACAAATTTGTCTATATAATCCAAATTTTATAATAAGGATGCCGAATTAAAAGTGAGGGCTTAAGTGGAATTATTGAAATCTCCATCTTGTATACCAAATTAGTTTATTATAAAGATGGTCATTATAGAATCTGTGAAGTGTATTACTATTGTAGGGTTTTCTGTAAGATGGATGTGTAGCTGTTGATTTTGGGTGGGTTTTCTATGAAATTTAGAATTTTTATGTAAATTTCATGACCTGTTTTCCTTATAAATTTATTTTGGGTAGGATGGAAACTAAGACACGGCTAAGTTAATGTTTCTTTTAGAAACCAGGATATTTATATTTGATGCGAGTCTCTATTATGATGAATGAACTGAACTGATTCAATTTAGCCGGGGTTTAAGGGAACTTCCTTGTTTGATGAATGCAGAATCAACGAATTTTAACTATACAAGTTTGGAAGTTTTAGTGTGGAGATAGTTGATGAACGGTTATATTCGTTTTAGTTTGGAAGTTTTAGTGTGGAGATAGTTGATGAATGCGGAATCAACGAATTTTAACTATACAAGTTTGGAAATTTTAACTATACAAGTTTCATATAGTTAGCAAAACTTAACTCCAAAATACTAATTTTGCCTTGTTTGGCAACCATTTTGGAGTTGAGATAACTGCAGTTGTTTCAACTCCAATCTGACCAAAGTTTTGTAAACTCCATTTTTTGAGTCTGGGGCTTGCAAACCACAATTTGCGCCCTCTCTACCTCCACTTAAAAATAATCCAGAGTTATCCCGACTCCATATCCAAACAGGGCCTTAGAATTTAAACCGCCATTTTCTTGTTTTGCATAATTATTTAAGAGATGTAACATCCTCTCTCTATGATAGCCTATTTAGGTATTCTAATAAGTGGTTTCCAACTGTGCAGGAAATGCCCCTGCTATAATAGCCAAGGGTGGCTTCTCAGGGTTATTTCCCTCTTCAAGTTCAACTGCATATACATTTGTGTTGGTAGCAAGTTCCCCCGACACAATTTTATGGTGTGATGTGCAATTAACAAAGGATGGTGTTGGAGTTTGTCTACCGAGTGTTAAGCTCGACAATTGTACCGACATCTCAACCGTTTATCCCGAGAGAAGAAAGGTTTATCTTGTCAATGGTGTGTCCACAACTGGGTGGTTCTCTGTGGACTTCAACGCGAGTGAATTAGGAAACGTTACCTGTAAGTAGCATTCCCAACAAGAAAAATGTTTTAAGCTTTATGGCTAACAGGTAAAATGGAAAGAGGAAATTGAGGCCTAAAGCGTCATTTTACGCATAGTAGTTAGAATATAAAATATTTTCTTAACCCTCGTCTAACTACAAGTTTTCGAAACCGTACATTGCGCTTCAGGCCCCTATTTCTCAAAAGGAAATGTTTTTATTGATTTTCCTTATTGAGCTTGCCTTGAAATCACATCTCACATGACTATTTATAAATATATAAATAGTTTCAGTTTGTGTCCGACCTAATTGCACTTCTTAGCCTCACACTAATAATGGTTAGCAAAACACACAGCACTTCAGTATTTTTTTTGTTTTTGCTATTTTTATAATGCAGTTGTGTGATATACTGACCATTATTAATGTAAGCAGTGGTTCAAGGAATTTATTCTCGCACTTATAAATTTGATGCGAGCTTGTTTCCTATTATTGCCCCTGAAGACGTCGAACAACAGTTTATGCCTGCAGCACCAGCTCTTTGGTTGAATGTAGAGGTAACGGTAACCTTAGCTATAGCATTTTACACCATGATTTTTTCTTCCTTTATAATTTCATTAATTTTCCTGTCGTGCAGCATGATATATTCTACAGTCAACACAATTTAAGCATGAGAAGTTACGTGCTTTCCGTAATTAAGCGTATTGTTGTGAGCTATCTTTCGTCGCCAGAATTGAATTTTCTTCGTGGGATATCGCCAAGATTCCAAAAGACCAAAACAAAGCTCGTGTTTCGATTTCTTGGCCAAGACGTTATAGAGCCATCCACAAATCAAACATATGGCGCATTGCTTAAAAATCTTACCTTTATCAAGACGTTTGCTTCGGGAATTCTTGTTCCTAAGAATTACATTTGGCCTTTGACACCTGATAATTATTTAGAGCCTTACACTTCAATGGTTATGGATGCACACAAGGCAGGGCTTGAGATTTATGCAGGAGATTTCGTAAATGATGCAGTTATTAGCTTCAACTATAGTTATAATCCGGTGGCTGAAAATCTTAATTTCATCGATAATGGCGTTTTCTCTGTTGATGGTTTGGTTACAGATTTCCCGATAACTCCAACAGAAGCCGTAGGTGCGTTTTTTGGTCTTAGTACATAAATATGGCACATGTCACATGCATTATTTTATTAGGGTAAATTTTAGTAAATCCCGTCCATCTTTTGGGGTTTTCAGATAACCCCATTGAACTTTAAAAATGCTATAAAACCCCACCGAACTATCGATATTGTAAGTTTGATTAACTCGTGCAAGCCACAATTGGATCGAATAACCCGAAAATGTCTTACAGATAGATTGAATACACTCAAAATGAACCAAATATGATATTTTTTTGACAAAAATACCTTTCAAATTTTTTTACGAAAATACCCTTTAATGGGGTTTTATAGCGTTTTTAAAGTTCAATGAGGTTATCTCAAAAACCTCAAAAGGTGAATGAGGTTTAATAAAATTTACCCTTTTTATTAATAACATTATCAAAACAAAATATGCTGCTTGTATTTACTATTGTTCTGTTTTGGGACTAATCAGTCATCAAATGCGTTTCAATGAGTTTTGAGGGGCTAATTATTCCACTCGAGCCTCTTGATGCATAATTATGATTATTATTTTATGATTTAACGAAATTGTTCTGTTGCTACTTCTCTTGTCTAAACCTTGACTATTAACATCAAGCAAATTAGAATGTGACTTATATAATCTAAAATCTGATATTTTATATGCCGTGACTTCCATATTTAAGATACTGACATACACTTGCATTGCTGCAGGTTGCTTTTCTCATATAAACAAAAGTAGCACCGATCATGGTATGCAGTTTTTCCCTTTTCCCTCATTGAAATTTTCTCCAAAGTACCCTTAACTATCGCTGTTCACTAAAATACCATAATTCTTTTTATTAATTAAGCTACATTAAAGTTAAAGTTGAAGGTAATTTTCTGTGATATAAAAGTTTAAGGTAGTTTAGTGAAAAACATTAAAGCCCAAGGGTATATTAGTGAAACTTACCCTTTTTTCATTGCTTGATCTACCAAATTCGATCTCAAGCTTTGATAATCGCTATTTTTCTATTTCAGGAGAGCCTATAATTATTTCACACAATGGAGCTAGTGGGGATTATCCGGATTGTACCGATTTGGCTTATAAAAAAGCTGTTGAAGATGGTGCTGACATAATCGACTGTCCTGTTCAAGTAACAAGTGATGGAATTCCTATATGCATGAGCTCAATAAATCTCATGGATGATACTACAGTTACAACTTCACCCTTCAGTTCGCTTACTTCTTATATCCCGGATATCCAAGATGCTCCTGGGATTTTCACCTTCAATCTCACTTGGGCTGAGATTCAAAAGAACTTAAAGCGTAAGTTTTAATTAAATCATCATTCTGCATTAAAATTAATAAAATGTTTATTTCCTCTTTTGGAACATATATCATGTCTCTAAAATAATTGAGGTCGAGGGGCCTGCAGGGATCCTGCAGGCTCGGGCATGCATTGGCATGTGTCACAGGCCACTACAGGCTCCTTTTGCCCAAAATAATTTGCCTTGAAACTTTTTTAATAGTCTTTTCAACAAAGAAGCTCAACTCTATTCCTTTTTCTCTTTTATGTATTTTTGCAGCGATAATATCAAGCCCAGAGATTAAGTACCGATTGGTTCGAAACCCGCGTTACAAGAATGCTGGAAGCTTTCTCACATTATCAGACTTTTTGAAATTCGCGAAAGGCCAAGCCCTTTCTGGAGTATTGATCAATATAGAGGTGAGATTGAAAATTTTTTGTTTCAGTTCTATTGGCCATAGAAGCTCAAATTTCATCACAGCACGTCATCTAGTGTCATGATCCCTTTTTATTCTTTGCTTTCGTATTTAAACACCAAATTTCATTCATCAAACGGCTTCCTTCCTTAATTTTTCCTTTGTATTCAAAAAGCATGTTTGTGTAGGTGACGTTCGTTTTTCCTCGAAAACACATGTGGCATTCTTATTTCTTTTGAGTTCAAGCTCATCCCTCATTACGCTAAAACCTTAAGAAAATACCGACCCTGAAACAATTAGTTCTTGCAAAGGGCCAACTTTGTTGTGTGAGCATCAAAGGCTAAACTAAAATGCCCACTATCGCTGTTTTTCAATAAACCACCTTAACAATTTTTCAATGCATAAAGCTTCTTTGATGTGTTACATTAAGAGTAGTCTAGTGAAAAAAACCCTTAAAAGAAATGATTAAGGGAGTTTTCTTTGTAAAAAGAACTTTTAAGGTAGTTCAGAGAAAAACCATGATAGTTAATGGTATTTTACTGTAATACCCAGTATGCGCGAAGACTAATTAAGTTTCACTTGGAATTCTGAAAACCCTGTATTTATGTATAACTGACGATGATCAATCTAATTTTATGTCAGCGTGCGGCATTTATGGCAGAGAAATTAGGCTTCGACGTGCCGAATTTAGTCATCACCGCCCTCAACGACACAGGCTATAACAACCAAACTGCTTTAAATGTCACAATCCAATCCTCTAATAGCTCAGTTCTCATCAAATTCAAGCAACAAACAAATTACAATCTCATGTACAAGATCGATGAGTCAATTCGAAGTGCTGTTGCTTCATCAATCTCGGATATTAAAAAGTTTGCTACTTCGGTGGCAGTTGACAAGGAATCGATTTACCCTGCAAGTGCGGAATTTATTACGGGTCAAACCGAGCTTGTCAGCACATTGCAAACAGGGGGGCTTGCTGTGTATGTGTATGTTCTGAGAAATGAATTTGTGTCGCAAGCGTGGGATTTTTTTTCTGACCCAATTGTGGAGATCAATTCATACGTTCAGGGAGCTGGGGTTAATGGTATTATTACGGATTTTCCTGCGACTGCAAGAGCCTACAAAAGTAAGTACTTTCATAATCCATAATAATAAGGCTAAATTACACTAAAATACCCTGAATTATTGCTATCCCCCCCCTGAATTACTATAGAGTTTCAAGAGGTTATTTTTTCCGACTCCAGTCTGCCGATCGGTATGACCAGTGTACATGGATAATAAAATAATCAAAATTTATTAAAAGTAGTTTAACACTATAAGATATATATTAGAGATAAGATAACATTAACCGTACTAATATATTTGGTCGGTATTCGTTGATATATTGGTATCTGACGGCTACTGGTAGACCAGAAACAAATATTTAAAGAACCTCTTCTGAATCAATGTAGGTAATTCATGTACAAAATTGGGCGTAAATGCCCCTCCCTACATGCAGCCGGTCCAAGTCGGAGGCCTGATACAACAAATCGTTCCGCAAGTTCAGCCACCAGCCGAAGCCCCGTTCCCTGTCCTTGATGTAGCCGATGTGGTTGAGCCACCTCTGCCGCCGGCCATCAAGCCGGTGGTCCCCACACCACCTGCAGGTGGTGGTGGAAATTCATCGGCTCCAGCTTCACAGCCTTCTCCAGGACAACGACGATGCTCCAGTCCTTCAGTATTTGTTGCTCTAATGGTGTTCAGATTTCTCTTCATTTGATCGACGATTTGGTTCGATTCTTTTATGTATGATTCTTGGCTACAAGTTTATGAGTTGTTTATACCTTTTCCTTTTTTTGTTCATTTTATTGCCTGATTTTACGACCACAATTGTAACAGACATCGGCGGGACATCGGTGAGTGGTATTAATGAGCATGCATAAAATTCTAGTGTTTTTTACTCGGATGGTTTGCAATTTATGGAAGGTAAATGAAATGTTCAGAACAGAAGTATGGTCACGATGCACATTATACTAGTTTGGATTCTTTTTTTCCTCGTACATTCAAGAAATTAAATTGTGGATATGGAAGCAGTTTGTTGCAGTAAGATCATGCCTACGAACAAAATGTTGTTTGTGATGCATGCTTTCATGTTTGAAAGCCCCTTTATCTTCCTTATTTTTTAACGATTTATTAAATGTTCTTCTTCTGTTGACAGCTATACACAGCACATTAATTACCAATGACCCTTCTAAACTTTGGTATTTACTATTTACCCCAAAAACTAAAAGATACATCATTTTATACCCTTTACGATTTACGTCAGAAATAAACCATTTTAACTTTAATTTTAATTTTAATTTTTTTCTATAAATTTTAGATTTACCATTTACCCGAAGTCAACAAGTAAAACCACAGAAACATTCAACTTCTTCATAATTAGAGAAGAATGTTGAAGATGCTCCTGATTTTATGGCCGATTTTGAGAAATGAGCAGCAGAAGTCTAAACCTTTATCAAATCTTATTCTTCAAATTTTTTGCCAAGGCTCGTAGGGGGGGCCACAAGTTTGTGCTTAGGTCCACCAGAGACGGCTCAAGGCTGCTCAAAGGAAAAAACCACGAGACTTAGGATTGTAGATGGGCGGACTTCTAATATATGGTTAAAAAGAAAGAGTGTTGGAATTTGGAAAAATGAGTTTTTTTTACTTGTAGCCCCCAGAAACATAATAAATTTCTTAACGTTATGGAACCACTTATAGACTTTTCAAAAGCAAAGTTTATAGCTTCCAGCATAAGATTTGATAAAGTATGGTATAGTTTGAAGAATAAGATTTGGATCTTTTCACGTCAGCAATATCAACTAGACATTTTGAATTCCTCAGAACAATGCGTCACTGCCAAAGTTTCAGTTCCTTCAGCTCAGAATTTTTGTATCACTGTTGTACATGCCAAAAACTCATGCATGAAATGAAGAGAACTGTGGGATTAA
The DNA here is from genome assembly GCA_030015575.1 of Agapanthus africanus. Classification (NCBI taxonomy): domain Eukaryota; kingdom Viridiplantae; phylum Streptophyta; class Magnoliopsida; order Asparagales; family Amaryllidaceae; genus Agapanthus; species Agapanthus africanus. The sequence continues at coordinate 10,676,923 of CM057348.1, read as the reverse complement.
GTTCTTTCTGAAGCTCAAAAGACTTTAAGATACTTTAAAAATCTGGAACAGTTTGGTCTTTGGAAATATACAGAAAATAATACATGATGCAGAGGAAATGGTGACTGTGCAGCAAGCTAAATATGATTTAAACTCTTCTGAAGATAATCTTCATTCGCTATGGTAAGCTAAAACTGATTTTGAAAGTGCACTTCATCAAAAAGAAATTTTTTGGAGACAGAAATCAAGGATAAAATGACTTTCAGATGGTGATAAAAATACCAAATTCTTTCATAGTTGGGTTAATATCAGAAGCCGTCAAAACAGAATTGCAAAGTTGCAAAATGCAGAACGTATTTGTTTTGAGGAGCAAAAATAGATTGTTGATATGGTAGCTTCTCATTTTGAGAAAGCTTTTACTTCACAAAATATAAATGCAGAATTTGATTGCAGACATATCATTCCTAATATGGTTTCAGATGTTGAAAATAAAATACTTACCGATATTTCTTCTCCTGAAAAGCTACACAGTTGTATTAAGAATATAGATTCGGACAGTGCTCCTAGTTCTGATGGGTTCTTTGACAAGTTCTATTTGGCCGCTTGGCAAATTATCACCGAAGATCTTTTGGAAGCTGCGAAATATTTTTTTCCAACATAAAGAGGTGTCCAAGGCTATCAATTCTACACCGATTTGCTTTATTCTCCAAAAGGCAAATTGTTGCTCTATCACTGATTATAGACCCATAAGACTTTGTAATTTTATATACAAAATTTTCACCAAGATTTTATCAGACAGAATAACTACTCTATTGCCAAAAATCATTTCTCATAATCAAGAAGTATTCACAAAAGATACAAGTATTGCAGAAAATATAGCTTTGGCACAGGGACTTGCTCAGGATATTAACAGAAAAATAAGAGGCCATAATATTAATTTCAAATTGGATATGAAAAAGGCTTTTGACAGGCTAGAGTGGGGTTTTATAATAACTATTATGCAGGCTTTTGGGGTTTTAATTATGTTTTACAGTTAATCAGAGACTGTCTATCTATTCAATGCTTTTCTGTAATAGTGAATGGTCAAGTAAGAAGCTATTTTAAAGACACAAGAGGAGTGAGGCAGGGAGGTCCCTTATCTCCTGCACTCTTTATTATTTGCTTCAGAATTCTTAAACAGGGGATCTATTTTTCATACTGAAACCGGGAAACTAAAATCTTACAAGACCAGAAAAAATTGTTCCAATATTACTTATTTATTGTATGCAGATGACACTATTATTTTTTCAAATGCTGGTAAAGGGAATATTAAAATTCTTTTTGACTTTTTACAAGACTATGAAGAATACTCAGAACAGAAAGTGAATTAGAGTAAAAGTGCTTATTACGCCGTCAAAAATATCCTTCCTCTGCTAGTTCTGATATTCAACAACAAACAAATATTTCAAAAGGTTAGCGGCCTCTATTATATTTGGGTGCTCCGATTTTTTTTGGAAGAGGGAAAAAATTTGTTTGAAAATTTTGTTCAAAAATTTAAGACAAAAAATGCAGGGCTGGCAAAATAAGCCTTTATCACAAGCTGGGAGATTAATATTGATCAAGCATGTGCTATCTTCCATGCCTCTACATATGCCATCTGCTACAAGCCCTCCAAAATCCATTCTACAGAGAATTTCAACTATTATAGCTATTGTTTTTTCGAAGAACAATGAAACACAAAAATGCCATCACTGAGTATCTTGGAAAAGAATTTGTAAGCCATTATCAGCAGGAGTCCTTGATTTGAGAAGTTTAACAGATTTGGCAAAGGCTTATAACATAAAAGCTGCTTGGAAGCTAAAAACTGAAAAGAATTTATGGGTTTCCTTTATGCAAGCTAAATATATGACAAATTGTTCTTGGCATTATCTTGGTACTGCTTCGGCTACTTGGAAGAGAATTTTTAAGGTGGTATCTGTTGTTGATTCTTTCTCTAAATGGATCATTGGATCTGGAAAAATTAATTTCTGAAAGGATGTATGTCACAATGATGAGCCACTCGTAAATTATTGCACAGGTCCTATTAATAATAGAGAATAATGGAGAAAAGAGACCATAAGAGGAAATTTCCTTCTATGACGTGGAAAAAATACAACCTCCACCAATTTTTTCGACGATCGGCCCCCATTATCTTCATCGTTATCATCTAAGATGTGGGTACACCAAATTTCATGTGATTCTACAACTTTTTCACCGTTGATTTAGCAATGTAAAAAGTTCTATTGTCGGTAAACCGTTAATTTTGAACCCACTAAATCAACGGTGAAAAGCTTGTGGAATCACATGAAATTTGGTGTACGCACATCTTAGATGATAACGATGATGATAATGGATGCCGATCGTCAGAAAAAATGGTGAAGGTTGTATTTTTTCCACGCCATAGGAGGAAATCCCCTCCTATGGCCTCTTTTCTCCATTAATCTCTTAATAATATCTATATTCAGAATATTTTGAAGGATTATAAATGGGATTTTTCTGGTGTAGAGGGTTCTTTACCACAACGTATCGGAAATGATATAATGGATGCAAACTACAGTACAAATGATACTGCAGATATAATGGTTTGGAAGCATACCAGTAAAGGTAATTTCACCTTAGCATCAACATGGAAATGCATCAGAGAAAGAAATATTCAAGCTGCTTTTGCTAGCTTCCTGCAAAATATAAAACTTCTAAAGAAAATTTATCTTTTTTCTTAGAAGTTGTTCTCTGAAACTTTATCAGTAGATTACAATATTGCAAAGATAGAGATATATATGCCAAGTAAATGTGTCACGCCCCGCTTCTCAGTATACGGGCAGAGGACGCGACGAGACGCTAAGTAAACACGCTATGCGTATCTAACCAATATAAGTAAAATGCACAAGAAACGGTGATAATAGATATAATTGAACAGCAACTTTATTTATTAACATTCTTTTTACAATACATCTGAAAAGTAAATATATGGAATGGAAAGAAATGCCTAAAGAGTGGCATAACCGAAATGGAAAATACAGAATGTAAATGTGTACAAGTAACTAGAGCTCTGGGTCGAAGGCTAGCTGATCCAAGTCCTCGAAGGTAGGCTCGATCTCCTGAAGGTCCGAATCACCTGACGACATTTCAAAGAAAAGAAAGAGAATGTCGTCAGCGAACAAATCGCTCGGTAAGTCCCGTAAATAGACAAGAATGGAATAGACAGAATAGAGAGTATATTGTTATAATTTTGTATTTAATGTTAACGCTGTTGTTTGTAGCTTGGTAAAAAAGAATGCCAGTGTATATGAGAGGAATCCCACTATTCCGGAGGCTAAGGTATACGAAACACAAGGAACCGTTCAGCCACGGTACAACGGCAATTGAATTCAGGTTAGGTGTATTATGGTTACAGTCTCGTGACACTTTTAACACCTTCCGTACCGGTCTACCCCTTATAAACCCCACGATGTCTTGTTTGTATTGATGTATTGTTTGAATTGTACATTGTATATAGATGGATGACTTACCGAAACAATAATATCAGTAAATGGATGTAACTGGAGAATCATATAGATGGATATATATCCATAGTTCGGTTCAGTCAACATAGATTGAATATATGGATTCATGAATTCATGTTGAATTGTAGTTTGTATTTGAATCATATTCAAGTCAGATTAATTATATCGAGACTCAGTCTGAGTCAGACAATTAGAAAAGAAATTGAATCTTGAATTATATTTTGGTGCTATCGGTAACTGCTGCACATGGACATCAGGATTTGTATCTTTTCCAAAGACAATTACCGTGTTGATAACACCGTTTGTTAAGTTGTCTACCTTAAATAGACAAGCACCCATATCTTCGGCTCCCTAAGGCTCAAGAGACTGGTCCCGCTTAAACCTATGTTTACTGGGGTCCTTATTATGAATTAGTATAACTTGAGGGGGTTTTATGTAAAAATAATTTTGTATAATTTTCAAAATACACCTCAAGTATTTTATTATCGTCTTTAGAGTTTTCATGGATGTATATTTTATCAATGTGGCATTTTTAGTGAATAAAACCTAATTTCATAATATATGGTATTTATTTGTAATATTGGAGTTGTATGGTATTTTCTTGTAAATGGAATGTTTTTCTTGAATTTTGGAAATGTGGAATATTATAAATATTAAAAATATATATTTTGATATTAATTACATATATATATATTTATTAAAAATATAAGTTTTATTTATAATAGAAATCACATTTTCTAAAGAAAATTGTATTTTAAATCTCACTTTACTAGGCCTGAGGATGTGCGATAATCCGTACCATACCGAACGGGTTCTCCGAAATGGGTTGTAGAGACGCAATTGCAAAGATTTGTTAAAATACACATCTTATAGAAAAATGTTTTTATAAGTCGGAGGTAGTTATATGTAAAATCGTATTTTTCCCAAATTTATGTTCCCAAATTTCATCGTGCCATGTTAGATATATGTGTTGTGAGGAGATAGGTAATTACCTCGTGAGTTTTCTAAGGTAATACGGTTGTTAAAGTTCAAGCATGTCGAAATGAAATATGAAGGTATTTTAATGTAAAATTGCGATAAAAATGTATATAATAATCTTTTGTGATGAAACTTGTTAAAGATATTTATTAATATTTAATGAACAATATGTGATGATATTAAGGTATCTTGATTAAGAAAAATTATAGTTTTTAAAGAAAAACCGAATCGGAAGTCAGACTAACTCCGCTTCCGTCGGCTTTTAGTTTTGAAAGTTTTCAGAATAGAGAAAAGAGGAAGAAGTAGGGACTTACTGGATGATTGGATAGAGGAGAGAAAGAGAAAGAGTTGGGAGTTGCCGGTACGTCGTTTCGTCGTCGGAAACTTCTCGGAATGTCGTCGGAAGTTCATCGGAGCTTCTCCCTTTGCTAACTCCACTTGCACACAAAAGGATCTTGGAATTTTCTTGAGAGTTTTTATAGGAAATTTCAGTGTAAAGGGGTGTAAATATAGAGTGGGTATTTATAGGGGAAATTAGGGTTAGGGTGTGTGTTTACCCCAATCAGAGCAAAGCTTTGTTCAAATTCCAAGACGGGAAACGAAACAACGCTTCTGTTTCCCCCAATCAGAGAAAAGCTCTGCTTTGAAATTAAAGTTAAAATTAAAGTTAAAATAATGGAAGCAACGCTTCAGCTGACTTGCGCTCTGCGCTGCGCGACACGTGTCAGCGCAGCTGCGCTGCGCTCTACGTGTCAGCGCAGTTGTGCTGCGCTCTGCGCTGCGCGACACGTGTCAAGCGCGAGTGCACTTGCGCCAGCATTTAAACAGAAAAATTCTGGAAAGATCTTTGAGCGCTGCGCGACACGTGTCAGCGCAGTTGCGCTGCGCGACACGTGTCAAGCGCGAGTGCGCTTGCGCCAACTGTGCCAGCATTTAAACAGAAAAATTCTGGAAAGATCTTTTTAAATCTTATTAAAACAATAAGATTATCTTCTGTAAAACAGAGCTCTTGGATCAAAGATCCGACGGTAGGGAAATATCCCCAGATCAATCAGAGAAAGATTTCTGTAACCAACGTAACAAATCAATTGGCACTATATAAAGGCCCTTAGACTCTAAGTCTAAAACACACACAAAGAAAGAGAAACCAAAGAATTCCTCTAAAATTTTGAGAAGAACTCAAAGATAGAAAAGGTAAACCTTTGAAAAAAGAAGAGTTTCTTCTAAAAAGATCATTGATCTAAGAACAAGATCAAGATCTTCGAAAAATAATAATAATAATAATAATAATAAAAGAGAAGAAGTAATTTACTTCTGTATAAAGGTATTGCCTTTTGATGAACCACTGGTTCTTGAGATTTGAGGTAGAACCTCTCTGGAAAACAAGAAAAATTTGTTCCCTTTGATCTAATTTGATCCAAATATTAAACAGTGCCTTGCACTTTTAAGTTTGCACTGTTGCGCTCCTTGGATTGGCGCAAGCCACCAGGGAGCGCCACGTGTCAATCACAGAACAGTTGCGCCTTGCGCTTCTAAAAACAGAGCACTGCTCTCTTAAATTGGCGCAAATCATCAGAGCGCGCCACGTGTCAGCAGCGCGCTCGCGCAACGCACTGCGCTAACAGACTTGCGCTCACCAGAGCGTGACACGTGTCACACCCACATGAGTTTGCGCCTTGCGCTCCTTAATCAGCGCAAAGCGCCTGACAAGCCACGTGGCGCACTGTCAGAATAATAAATGCTCTGCATTATCAAGTAAGGGCAGAGCCTAATTAAAAAGGCATAACAGGCCTAATAAAAATGCAATGCATTATTCAAAAAGGGGCAGAGCCCAAATGAAGGTCTAATAGACCAGACAAAAATGCTATGCATTAATAAAAGGGCAGAGCCCAAGCCGAGGCCTAATAGGCCAAAGATAAACAAAATGTTAGACATTTTCTAACTGGACTTAACCCAATTCTGGCCATAAGTCCTCAAATTAAATTGAACTGAGCACGCCTGCTCTCTCAAATCAATTTACACCCGGTTCAAGAGTACATCTCTGAACTCCTCTGATATCTGTCGTTGTAATCCTTCAACGTCGTCAGAGAGGTGACGGGTCCCGACGGCCATACATTAAATGGACCACTATGTCCCTAAACTGGAACAATAGAGCCCAAATGCTCTTTTGTCGGATCTAAACGACCCCGTTAAGTTGATCTTAGTCTCAAATTAGACTAATGTATCCTTAACAAATGTTTAAGTTGATCTTAGCCTCAAATAGGGTTAACGTATCTTTAAACCCTCAAACTGACTTTAGTCCCGAATTGGACTATAGGTCTCCCAATCAACTTTGGTTCAAGGGTACATCTCTGAACTCCTCTTATATCTGTCGTTGTAATCCTTCAACGTCGTCAGAGAGGTGACGGGTCCCGACGGCCATACATTCAACGGACCACTATGTCCCTAAACTGGAACAATAGAGCCCCAAAATGCTCTTTTGTTGGATCTAAACAATCCCGTTAAGTTGATCTTAGTCTCAAATTGAGCTAACGTATCCTTAACAAACGTTTAAGTTGATCTTATCCTCAAATATGGCTAACGTATCCTTAAACCAAAACCCCAAAACCAAATTTAAGAAAATACGGATTTGGACTAATCCACGTCCTACGGGCGACGACATAAATTAGTCTCCGTATACAATCCACGGGCAACCACAAACAAAACAAACACCCACGACACGAAGTGAAATTCTGGAGAAGGAGAAAATTGTTACCGCGATGCGGTAGCATAATTAACTGCAGGGGCTTGCTCCTGCAGGGAAGAGCGTCCCCACAATCAAAAACCCCTCAAGCGAGGGAGAATCTGACGAAGTCTGCTATATCGGCCGCATCCTTATAAACCTCCGATACACGGTGCCATAAATCAACTTGGCATCTTCGGAGAGGTGGACGGATAAAACCAAATAGTATCTGCCCCGAATCTTAGGCAAGACGTCCCTGTCTTGGCCGTCGTTCGGAGGGGAACAGATTCTGACACGCCCGGTGGGACCTCTTTCTCTTTCCACTCTACACTTCGTGTGTCGTGTTCGCGAACGAATCGCTGTTTTCTGTGGTTGCCTGTGGATTCGAGATACTAAGATTTGGTGTCTTGCTCCGTGCAGAAAAAAGAAGATCAATGGCTTCAAACTGTACTACCTGCAACTGCAACTCTCGCTCCGCCCCCGCCGGAGGAGTGACTTACGGGCCCCAAGCAGCCTCTCTTTTCAAGATGCCAGTGGAGCAGGTAACTCAAGCCACTACTGGACTATTCTTCGGGACCATGATCCCACCAACAAGCTTCAGTGCTCCTGTACCATCGCAAGAAGCTCCGAAGAAGCCGGTCTTTGATCGGCTTACAACTACTGCGGCCCCTCTCAACGGGTCGCCCAAGTCCAATGCCTCAGTTTTTAACAGACTGGGCCAGAGCTCCAGCGGGCCCATGAAGAAGCCTGCAATACCAGAAGGCGTTATCCCAAAACGGATAGCCATTTCTACTCCTGAAGTCCCTAAGGCGGCTTCTCCTGCTAAGGGGTCGGTCTTCACAAGACTGGCCGTTTCAGCTCCTACTCCACGTGAAGTCATGAAGGCTGTTTCCCCTGTTCGAAAGTCAGCCTTCGCAAGACTGATTATCCCCTCTCAACGGACGTCAGTCTTCGACATGCTAGCACCAATAATAGTCTCTCCTCAAAGCAGGGGGCATGAAGAAGCTTATCCAACAACGGAGGTGATTTCATCCGCACGACATGCTCGACGTCGCCACTGGCGCCGAGTGAGGAAAGTTGGGAGCAATTCCCCTTCTGGACTGACTCCGCCGGCTCCAGCGATGGAAATCGATGCTGCTGTTTCAACTGAGAACAGCTTTGAACTACTTAACAAGGTGCGCAGGAATTCGCCAACTGCTGTGCTGAAAAGATCTCCTCCACCTATGGAGAAATCCCCAAAGGCGAAGCTGGAGCAGCCCCCTCAACGGCTGTCCTCTAAAATTTACAAGGTCTAGCGACAGATCCAGGAGTCGGTGATTGATCAAGACTATCTCCGCCGACAGAAAAAGATGAAGGTTCGCAGGAGAAGGACTACTCTGTCAAGCCACAAAAAGCGACAACAACTTGGGTACCCACTACAACGGCCCCCTCAACTTCGACCGCTCACAAAAGAAGGAGGTCGGAGAAGATCCTTGCGTCTTTGGCAAATCGCAAAGACATTGAATCTAAACACCCCAAGTCTGGGGGCATAGTGGTGCATACTGTTTATATGATATCCGGGAAAGAGGAAGGCCGTGCTTGGACGGGTCACCAACCGCTCACCCGATCCGTGACAAAAGCCCAGGAGCAACAACAGAAGCTTCAGGAAATGATGACTGTAATGGCCGCACTTACCGGGCCGAAAGAAAACCCGGAGGCATCATCAGAACAGCGTCACGAATAAGAAACTGACGCTAACTTCTTATGCAGAGTTCTCGAAAAGAAGGACAATGAAGCCGCAGAGCAAGCGGCTAACATAAAGCAAATGGTACTTCTCTTCCAAGATATGGTAGGGATGATGTTACAGCCGGACTCTCCAGCTGAAGACCCTCCAATCATTGCTGAAGACGATAAAGGAGAGACATCTAATCCTCCTCCGGCTCATTCAGCAGCCAAGGAGGAAACCATTTCCAAAGCTGCACTGGATGACTATATAGCTCAGCAAATATGAGTTCATCAGGCGAATGAAGCGGCTGGGCAAATTGTTAGAATTGGACGACCCTATCCGGGCTGGTATGACCAAATCAGTTACCCGCCGGGATATACGATCCCTAAGTTCCACGTATATAAAGGAACGGGGAATCCCCATCAGCATGTCGCTCAATTCAGGGCCTTATGCGGCAACATTGGAGGCGACGACAAACTGCTGCTTCGCCAATTCATCGGCAGCTTAGCAGAAACGGCCTTTGAATGGTATTCGGAGCTACCTAACGACTCTGTCAAAACATTTGCGGAGATGGAGTTATTGTTTACACGAAGATTCGCGAGTGCTAGTGAACGCACCCCGATAACAGCACTAATTAATGCCAGGGTATGGCCAGGCAAAACGTGGGTTCAATACACGATACGATGGCGGAACTTATGGTCGAGGTGCGAATAGCGCATCGAAGAAGCACCTGCGGTAGGCATGCTCGTGGGCACTCTTGATCCGCAAGCGACTGTTCCCCTCCGAAAGACGGCGAGACATGACGTCTTGCCTGAGATTCGGGGCAGATGCTAATTGGTGCTATCCGTCCACCTCTCCGAAGATGCCAAGTTGAATTATGGCACCATGTATCGAAGGTTTAGACGGATGCGTCCGATGTAGCAGACTTCGTCAGATTCCCCCTCGTTTGAGGGGTTTTTGATTGTAGGGACGCTCTTCCCTGCAGGCGCAAGCCCCTGCAGTTAATTACGCTACCGCATTGCGGTAACAACTTTCTCCTTCTCCAGCTGGTCACTTTGTGTCGTGGGTGTTTGTTTTGTGTTTTGTTGCCCGTGGATTGTTTACGGAGACTGAGTTATGTCGTCGCCCGTAGGGCGTGGACTAGTCCAAATCCGTATTATCTTAGATTTGGGTTTGGGGGTTTGGTTTGAGGATACGTCAGCCATACTTGAGGCTAAGATCAACTCAAACGTTTGTTAAGGATGCGTTAGTCTAATTTTGTGACTAAGATCAACTTAACGGGATCGTTTAGATCCGACAAAAGAGCGTTTGGACTCTAATGTTCCAGTTTAGGGACATAGTGGTCCATGAATGTATGGCCGTCGGGACCCATCACCTCTCTGACGACGTTGAAGGATTACAACGACGGATGTCAGAGGAGTTCAGAGATGTACCCTCGAGCCAAGGTTAATTTGGGGGATTCATAGTCCACTCTGTTTGAAGGTTTAAGGATACGTTAGCCATCTTTGAGGCTAAGATCAACTTAAACGGGACCGTTTAGATCCAACAAAAGAGCATACGGGGCTCTATTGTTCTAGTTTAAGGACGTTGCGGTCCACGGGTAGTTTAAGGACATTGCGGTCCATGGGTAGTTTAAGGACATTGCGGTCCGTTGTTAGTTTTAAGACATCTCGGTCAAGGTTAAGGACGTCGTAGTCCATGGGTTTAAGGACCCCACAGTCCATTGTTAGTTTTAAGACATCTCGGTCAAGGTTAAGGACGTCGTAGTCCATGGGTTTAAGGACCCCACAGTCCGGTATGTGCTCTGGATACTTCACACGGGTTCACTGCCGTGCTTGGCGAGGACCAGGCTCCGCTCTGGACGTTTTCCACGGGGTCAAAGAGTGACATTATCCGCGTTCCACGTAACCAGGAATTTGCATTAGACATGAGTTTAAGGACCCCACAGTCCATATCAATGTGTGGTCGTCGGGACCCGTCACCTCTTTGAAGACATTGAGGGATTACAATGCCAAGTATCAAAGGAGTGAAGAGATGTACCCTAGAACCGGAATGGATTAAATAGTCCTTGGCCCGATTTGGGGGTCAAGACGAATTAATTATGTTATGAGTCCATTGGACCAGTTAATCACCAATTGAGGACTTATGGCCATCTTGGGCTAAGTCCAATCAGGAGAGGTTTTGCCTCTATACATTTAGGCCAATTGGGCCAAAACCTAGTGTTAAACACTACAGAACAGTCAGTGTTGAACATTGGGAATGAGGTTGACAAGTTAGTGTTTAACACTAAGAGATAATTGGTGTTAAACACCAGCAACAAGGCTTTTCAAATTAGTGTTAAACACTAACACAGATCAGTGTTGAACACTGCAAATGAAGATCTCAGATTAGTGTTTAAACACTAAGGTAACCAGTGTTGAACACTGCAAATAAAGCTTTTTAATTAGTGTTGAACACTAAAGCCCAACAGTATTTTAACACTGGGTTCGAGAGTTTCAATTTAGTGTTAAACACTAAGACAAGAGGGGTCACGTGGCAGCACGTGAGAGCGCCCTCCCTTCATTTATTCTGAGATTATCGTGTCTTTCAGAGCATCACGTGCCATCACGTGATGGGCATTCAAATGCCTATGTATTAGAGCTTCTGCCGAGGGTCACGTGGGTCACGTGGGGTGCTGCCTCAAAGGGGCTTTCTGTAGATCTCATGGGGGGTCACGTGATGACACGTGACCCTGCCTCTATGTATTTTGTTTAGAGGCTTTGTTAATCTTCTTTCAGGAATTAAATTCCTCGAACTGTAAATTTCAGAGGAATTAAATTCCTACTTCCTTTCGAAGACTTTGTCTTCTGGAATAGAGTTTAACTCTGAATTTTCTGTAGGAATTAAATTCCTCATATATGTGGAGAACCAAATAGGGTTAAACCCTAACAAAGCTTTTTTAAGGAATTGAATTCCCATGATGATTAAGGGAATTAAATTCCCGTTGTTTCAACAGAACTAAGTTCTTAATTAGGGTTAAACCCTGTTTCTTTTTATTCTGAAGGAATTAAATTCCCATGATACAGGGTCAAGCCCTAATTTTATTTTAAAGGAATTAAATTCCTATAGTTCTGTGAGAATTAAATTCTCATGCTTGCATTCCCTCTCTATGTTTTGGATCTGCATGGCAGGATCTCGACCCATTGAGAATTAAATTCTCAACCTTAAGGGGAGATGTGCACTTTGCAGATCCTCTGTCAAAGAGAGAAGAAATATGTTCTTCTGTTTTTATGTATCAGAGTTAAACTCTGTTGAGAATTAAATTCTCTTCTTCTTTCAAGGAGCTTTTCCCTTTCTTACCTAGGGTTTTTTGCAGAAGATCCAAGTTCTCCAAGTATCGAAGCTCTCTTTCTTTTCTCTTTTTTTTTTCTCTCTGCGTATGTCTATCCTCTTTCTCTGTGTCTCTTGGCTCCTATTTATAGGAGAAGCAGCCGAATCAATCAGTTTTTGACGAATCTTCATGAGAGATTTAATTTGCATCCATCATTCGTTTTGGACCTCTGGATTATTAGGTGAATTTTATTCACCATTGGATTTTAAATCCAGAGATTCTCCTTTGTTATTTTGGTTAGATTTAAAGGGGAAATCTTTCCAAACCCGAGATTTTCCCATAGATAGATGATATTTCATCACCTCTGAATCTTTAATTTGATTGGGTCCAGATAGTTGCTTTCCTTTGGAAAGATTTGAATTTCTCTCAGAATTTAATTCTGTTGACAAAATGGGCTTTGAAAGCCGGTCACGTGTGACCACGTGACCCATGGTCACGTGTGAGCACGTGACCCCCCTTGGAATGAGCCTTTTCCTTTCCTTTGCGCTCTGTCTTCTGATTGCTGCTTAAACGTCACGTGCTACCACGTGACCCCTGGTCACGTGTGAGCACGTGACCCTTGTTTGAACTCTCTTTCTTTGGTTCTTTTGGAGAACGAGTCTGCTGCCTTGGACGTCACGTGCCAACACGTGACCCTGGTCACGTGGGAGCACGTGACCTCTTCTGAAGCCTTTTCCTTGACTTGATCAGGGAACTGGTGTGCCTTTGACGCTTGCATTTAAATGTCACGTGTCGCCACGTGACCCTGGTCACGTGGGAGCACGTGACTCTTTCTGAAGCCCATTTTCTTCAACGTAGTCAGGAAACTGAACTTGACTTGATGATGCTTTTAGGTGTCACGTGCCAACACGTGACCGCTAGTCACGTGTAAGCACGTGACCCTCTTCTGAAGCTTTTCACAGAAGCTTTCCTGATTTTAAATCAGGAAACAAATGCCCCCACAGCGTTGTTCTCACGTGTCTGCACGTGAGTGCAATGCTGTCACCTCTTGCGACCGTTGGATTCCTCTAGGGATCTGGGGAGACGAAACGTTTTCATTGTCTTCTATAAATACCTCTGTCTCTTCATAGGAGCCTTCACTTTGTTCATCTTCTTCTTCTGAGAACTTCTTCTTTGAGAATTTAATTCTCGCTTTCAGAGCTTAGTTCTCTGTCTTGAAACAATCTTCAGAGTTTAACTCTGTTCGAAAGGAATCCTTTTTCCTCAGGTAATGTTCTTGGACAACGATGGACCTTCACATTTCTCTGGATTTTAAATCCAAAACAAGGGTTTTTACCCCCTTTTTTTTTTTCTTCATATTTTCCATAAGAACATGAAACCGCTTAACCTTCAAACTGTAGATCTTTTAGGGTTTAGATGATCCTTGGGGAGATGATGATGGCGTTTCAGATCCATGGAATTTAATTCCATCCAAAAATGTTTCTGGGAATTTAATTTCCTCTTCTTAATAAGGAATTTAATTCCAATGAAGGACTTGATTTCTTCACATGGAGGCTTCCTGAGGTCTCTTGGCCCTAGGTTGTTCTTCCTGCAATTAATGAAATGGTAATTTTCTAATGAATCTCATGACCTTTATTTCAGGTATCATGGATGCCCATCTGTATGGTCTTGACGAGATCATTTCCTATGGGAATATTCGTGCACTGGGCCGCAGTCAGAACCAGGAGTTCACCGATGCTCAATGTGCCGAGATCATGAGCCGCTTTGATGAGTACGACCATCGGCTACTTCCCCGTCGCTCTTCTCTTCTGAGGCTGATCGTGCTGGCGATCAGGGAGGCTCTCCCTCTATTCTGTGCTGGTGTGCCCCTTGGGGCATTGGACGCTGCCGAGGATAAAGTACACTCGGTGTATCTGATGCACTTGATCTCAAAGAGAAGGCGGGATAATCTCATTGATCTCCTGCATCAGATGTTCCAGCAGTCGGCCATACTTGCCGCCTATCGAAGGGTGGAGGACATTCGTGAGGACCCCGATGCTTGTGATCGTGAGAGGAAGCATACCCGGGAGGTTCGAAATGCTTGGAAAATCTTGGATAAAGTTAATTTTGAGTTTCTCAACCCATGCCCCGCATCCGAAGTTTTACCATTGTAAATGTGTCCTCTATATTTTTGTATGAACCTCTTGAAGTATGAGTGACAAGTTTTATTATGTCTTCCCACGTTTGCCTGCCTTTTCTCTGGGATTTTATCATTTTGCTACTATTGTTGTTTGTGCTCTTAATATGCAGGGTACTACTCCATATATTTCCTTTTAAGTGCACCTCAGGTTTAGGTCTCATGTGTTCTGCACGTGGGTCCCTTGATGGGGCGGTTCATAAAATTTTCTCATGCCGTATTTTCAGCGCACAATATTGGATGCAGGGAAAGGGCCTTGGAAATAGTTTCATTCCCTTGATTTTAGATGCCCTTCCTTTTTTGGGCCTTGGAAATAGCCTTACCATGCAAGATTTTCCGCGCACAGCACTTAATGTATTTCTTTATATATGAGGCTATAGCTTTCTTTTCCTTTCACAAAGAGATTTATATTATTATTATTTTTTTTTATCTTGAAGTATCTTGTCTTGAGAAACAAACGAGCGCCATGGCCTGCAATCGTCCTCATGCTCGCCGACAGCCATGGGAAGTTCCTATTGAGGAGATGGTCCCTCGCTTTGCTGCTCGGTTGGTGGATCCCCTCCTTACCGACAACGAATGCGACTCAGCCATGCATGAACTCTCGATCCGTAGGGGGTCTCCCCTTCCGATGGGTTCTCTCTGGCTCCGGATGATCCTCATGGCCGTGCTTGCCGACATCCCTCCTCACCCGGCAGAGATGACCCTGGCGATGCTTGATGCGGCGGAAGAAAAGCTCGAGGGCTTTCATGAACCTGCCTGATTACTCAGGCTCTGAGGGACTGCTCAATTCATCTGCTGAGCGAGATAAAGGCCCGGCGAGCTGTTATGTTTGCGTTCGCGGACGATCATGGCACCAACCGATGGGGAGCGACTTCTCGCGAGAATCGTCGCTTCGATGTGCTGGAGAAAGCGGAGAGAGAGATGGAGAATTTTGTCCTTTGCTTCATCAACCCCTGTGCCGTTGATCCTGTGTTTGGTGACCTTTTCCGTTAGTGTAGAACCTTTTTAAATTAGTCCCTCCTTTTTGTATGCTTTATGTTGAACTTCCATGTAGGCTTGGTACTCGTATGTATGTTTCTGCTTGCATGAATAAATTTTGTGTTCCTTTTTATGAAAACTTTCTTCAATTATCAATATTGTTGTCATGTCGCGTGCGCATTAAAGCTTCGAATTTTATTTCTTTTTCGGATGTTCATATGATTGCGAGCACATGCTTGATAGGACAATCATCGGAAAGTTTTTCGTTGCTTTTCATGCCGGGTTGTGTGAGCGCGTTCTGGATCGATTATTGCTATCGATCGGAAGCCCATTTATATGGTCTTGAGCGTGTATGTCCTATTTCTAAGGTTGTAGTCGCAAAGTGAGCTTTCATGGCCTGATAGGGCGACACGTAGCGAACATAAGGTTGTGGCTCCCGATAAAGTTGCCATGTTCACTCGTGAGAGGGTTGAGGCTCATAAAGCCACTGAGAAAGAGCTTGAAGCCCGGCTCGCTTCGTATCAGGCTCAGCAAGCTCAAGCGGAGGCTCGTCTTCTGGAGATCTTGCGTCATGAAGCCGTGGCTCAGCAAAAGCAGGATGAGCTGACCAAGCTGCTGAATCGCCCGCCGGCTTGAGACATTTGTATCTTTTCCTTCCTTTTTGTACATACTCGTGGATGAGAGTATTTTCTTTTTGTTTCTTTCATAAATTGTACTTTGTACTCATTTTGGTTTATGAATAAAAGATACATTTTTTCTTCTAAATGGTGTGTCTCCTTTTCATTGAATGTATTCTGTGGATATTCTATCTTGATCTCCTTGCAGGACAGCGGTGGCTCGGGACTCAGGGTTAAGATCTGCTCCTTAAGACTTTTGCTTTTTACGAGCCACGAGGGTCTCATAAAGAGTTTTTCTCCCTACAGGTCGAGAGGATCCCATAGGTGTGATTTCTTCTTAAAGATCGTGAGGATCCTTAAGCGGGTCTTCCCTTGAGAGTCGTAAAGATCTCGCAAGAGAGTTTTTTCTTCCTTACAGGTCGTGAGGGCCTGCAAGTGTTGGATGCGGTCACCCTTGTCCGTGTTTTACGGAGTCGGGAGTTTCTCAAGGTATCGTAGTTTAAAGACATCACGGTCAAGGTTAAGGACCTCATAGTCCGTGGATTTAAGGACTCCACAGTCCGATGTTAGTTTTAAAACATCACGGTCAAGGTTAAGGACCTCATAGTCCGTGGATTTAGGGACTCCACAGTCCGGTGTTTGGTTGCAGGGACCCGTCACCTCTTTGAAGACGTTGAGGAATTACAACGCCGGGCATCAAAGGAGTGAAGAGATGTACCCTTAAACTAAGGCAAAGTCTGTAGGGAATCGGGGTGGTTGATCGTTAGTTTTAAGACATTACGGTCGAGGTTAAGGACGTCATAGTCCGTGGATTTTAAGGACTCCACAGTCCGGTATTTGCTCTGGATGCTTCACACGGGTTCACTGCCGTGCTTGGCGAGGACCAGGCTCCGCTCTGGACGTTTTCCACGGGGTCAAAGAGTGACATTATCCGCGTTCCACATGACCAGGAATTTTGCACTAGATGCTTCACACGGGTTCACTGCCGCGTTAGGCGAGGACTAGGCTCCGCTCTGGATGCTTTGTACGGGTTCACTGCCATGCTCTGCGAGGACCAGGATCCGCTCTGGACGTTTTCCACGGGGTCAAAGAGTGACATTATCCGCGTTCCACGTAACCAGGAATTTTGCACTAGATGCTTCACACGGGTTCACTGCCGCGTTAGGCGAGGACTAGGCTCCGCTCTGGATGCTTTGCACGGGTTCACTGCCATGCTCTGCGAGGACCAGGATCCGCTCTGGACGTTTTCCACGGGGTCAAAGAGTGACATTATCCGCGTTCCACGTGACCAGGAATTTTGCACTAGATGCTTCACACGGGTTCACTGCCGCGTTAGGCGAGGACTAGGCTCCGCTCTGGATGCTTCGCACGGTTTCACTGCCATGCTCTGCGAGGACCAGGATCCGCTCTGGACGTTTTCCACGTGGTCAAAGAGTGACATTATCCGCGTTCCACGTGACCAGGAATTTTGCACTAGATGCTTCACACGGGTTCACTGCCGCGTTAGGCGAGGACTAGGCTCCGCTCTGGATGCTTTGCACGGGTTCACTGCCATGCTCTGCGAGGACCAGGATCCGCTCTGGACGTTTTCCACGGGGTCAAAGAGTGACATTATCCGCGTTCCACGTGACCAGGAATTTTGCACTAGATGCTTCACACGGGTTCACTGCCGCGTTAGGCGAGGACTAGGCTCCGCTCTGGATGCTTTGCACGGGTTCACTGCCATGCTCTGCGAGGACCAGGATCCGCTCTGGATGTTTTCCACGGGGTCAAAGAGTGACATTATCCGCGTTCCACGTAACCAGGAATTTTATCGATTGTATCCGCATTTCACGGAATGGAGGTTTGACTGTTGGCGATATGTGTACCACCGAGCCATGGAACTGGGAGTTGCCGCTGTTCCGCTTAGCTTGAAGTTGTGTCTGCTGCGTCGAGATGATCTCCAGGTTATTTGTGAACCGTCGAGATTTGGCTTCCTCTCATGATGAAACCTGGGGGAGGAGTACGACTCCTTCTTTGTTTGCGCCCCTGGATTGTATACAGGGATAGATGTAACATTACCTGTAGGGCGAAGATTTCATTCTTTCGTCATTTTTTTATTCTTTCCGCGATGCTCTATCATTTCAGCTTTTTATATCGCGAAGGTCGCGATTGCCCAATCATTTCGGCTATTTTTCGCGGTGCCCAATCATTTCGGCTATTTGTTTTATTTTCACTCGCTGCTTTTTATTGCGAGTTGCCCCATCATTTCGGCTATTTTTCATGCATACATTTTTACTTGCTGCTTTTTTATTGCAAGTTGCCCCATCATTTCGGCTATTTTGTAGGCATGTGTGGCTTGCTAGCTTTTTCGCCACAAGCTCGGATTTTGGACACCGATTTCGGCATCAGCATCGCTGCAACTGGGATGTTGCCAGGAGCGAATCATCATTTGCCATGAAAGAACTTGGGATTTGATACCGGTTTAGGCATCAGCATCGCTGCAACTGGAATATTGCCAGGAGCAAATCATCATTTGCCTCTGTCGATGTTGAACAAAGGTGGCTTAGCAAACAGGGTTAAGGTCCTGTCGACTAAGGCTTTTGATTTCATGAGCCGTAAGGGTCTCACAAAGGTATTTCTCCCTACAAGTCGTGAGGATCTTGCAGGTGTATTTTCTCCTTAGGGATCGTGAGGATTCCTAAGTGTATGTTCCTCCGTAAGTCGTAAGGATCCTACAAGAGGGCTTTCTCCTTATGGGTCGAGGGGACCTACAAGGGTTGGACTTTGCTGGGGAAATGTTTATTCGCGCCCGTGGATTGTATACAAGGGTCAGTATTGAGCCTCTTGTAGGGCAATATCGAAGGTTGTGGAGGATTTGCTTAAGAACAGGTTCAGGTTTCTGTATCTTAAGACTTTCAAATCTCATGAGCCGTAAGGGTCCCATAAGAGAATTCTCCTTACGAGTCGTGAGGATCTCGTAAGTGTATTTTCTCCTTAGGAATCGTGAGGATTCCTAAGTGTGTTGCTCCTTTGTGAGTCGTAAGGATCTCACGCAGGTGGTTTCTCCTTACAAGGTCGAGAGGACCCTACAAGTGTCTTTTAACGAGGTTGCGCCCCTTCGGGTTTTCACAAACACTCGCCGGCAGTCCTGCTGTTTTTACTCACGGAGCCCTTTCGGGTTTTCATCCGTGCCCATTTTGCTTATGGACATACCTTTTCTTTTTTTTTTTTCTTTTTTTTTTTTACAAGGTCGCGCCCTTTCGGGTTTTCACGAACACTTGCCGGCAGCCCTGCTGTTTTTACTCACGGAGCCCTTTCGGGTTTTCATCCGTGCCCACTTCGCTTATGGACATACCGTTGTTTTTTTTTTTTTTATCCATCTCGTCAACCTAAGGATGTTGCGGTAGTAGTTTAGGGACGTTTCGGTCCGTCGATAGTTTAAGGACGTTTCGGTCCGCTGTTAGTTTAAGGACGTTTCGATCCGCTGTTAGTTTAAGGACGTTTCGGTCCGTTGTTAGTTTAAGGACGTTTCGGTCCGCTGTTATAGGAAGGTCGGCTGCTACTTGTAAAGTCTGAGCTTAGGAAGATAGTGAGCGGACATAGTCGTCGTCATCTATCATTGACCCAGGCTGCGGCTTATTAAGCGTGGTATTTCTTCAAGAAGCGGCCGTTTATTGGCCTGAAAGGCCTTTCACCGTGCATGTCCATGAGTAGGTAGGCTCCACCCTGGTAGACCTTGTCTATGATGTACGGGCCTTCATAGTTTGGCTCAAATTTTCCTCGCTTGGCACGATTGGGGATCATAGGTCTTTTGACCACTAGTACGAGTTCGCCTTGGCGGAATGTCCTCGGCCTGGTCAATCTTTCGTATGAGCGCGTCATCTTTGCTTTGTAGGCTTCTAGATGTTGTTGTGCTATGAGCCGGGTTTCATCGAGGGCATCAAGCTCCTCAAGCCGAAGGTGAGCATTTTCTTCGTTCGTCAGCTCGTGGTGGACTGCTACTCGTAGAGAGGGTAACTCTATCTCGAGGGGGAGTACTGCTTCCGTCCCAAACACCAACGCGTACGGCGTTGTGTTCGTGGCCGTCTTGAATGTAGTTCGATAAGCCCAAAGGGCTTCTTGCAGCCTTTCGTGCCAGTCTCTCTTATTCCTGGAAACGGTCTTTTTTATGATCTTCATCAAGGTCTTATTGAAAGCCTCGGCCAGACCGTTAGCTCGTGGATTGTAAACTGAAGAATATCTCCAGTCTATATTGTGCTGCTGTACGAAGCGGCTAATCTTATGGCTTCGGTAGGCCGGCCCGTTATCGGAGATAATCCGCCGTGGAGTTCCGAACCGATAGATGACGTGCGTCTTGAAGAAATGGAGGATATTCTCCGTCTTCACTTCCTTCAGTGGTACTGCTTCTGCCCATTTGGAGAAGTAGTCAGTTGTCGCCAGGATAAAGCGGTGTCCCCGGGATGATGCTGGCTCAATGGGGCCGATTATGTCAGTCCCCCACATTTCGAATGGCCAACTAGCCAGAGTCGGGTGTAATGGATTCGGATGTTGGTGGATGAAGTCTCCATGGATCTGGCATGAGTGGCATTGCTTCGCATACTCGAGGCAGTCCTGGATCATCGTGGGCCAGTAATAACCCATCCGTTTAATTTTTAACTTCATCTTCGGGCCTGCTTGGTGAGAACCGCAAAGTCCGTCATGAACTTCCTGAATGACTCTTTCTGCTTCGTCAGGTCCTAAGCATCTCAGCCATAGAGAATCAAACGATCTCTTGTATAGAATATCGTTGACAAAAGCGAAAGATAAAGCTCGTTTCCTGAGCTGATGTCTTGAGGAGGCTTCTTCGGGCATTCGGTGGGACTTAAAGTAGTCTATGAAGACTTCCCTCCAGTTTTCGGCCTTCTCATGGTCTTTTATTTGTAGGGTCGTCTGCTCAGTCGTTCCCTTTTCTTCGCATGATTCCAGAGATATTTCTGCCGGGGCGAGCACTCGACGGCTTTGTATCACGATTCTGACGTCATCGAGGTTCTCGTCAGCCAGTTCTTTAGCAAGTTTAGCCAACGCGTCTGCTTTGCTGTTTTCCGCGCGCGGTATGTTCTCCAAAGTATAGGAGGGAATTTGGGTCAATAGTTGTTGCACCTTTTCGCCGTACTTCACCAACTCCGGTTTGCACGTTTGGTAGTCACCATTTACTTGACTAACGACCAGCTGAGAATCCCCGTATATAAGGAGGTCTTCAATTCCCATGTCGATGGCGATTTCGAGGCCTGCTATCAGAGCTTCGTATTCGGCTTCATTGTTTGTCCTCGGTTCTGTTAAGGAGAAGGCGAAGCGCATTATCCCTCCTTGTGGAGTTGCAAAGATGAGGCCTATCCCTGATTTGACCATTGGGACACCTAGTTTCTGTTTCTTTATGGAGGATGCTCCATCGAAATAGAGTTCCCATCGGGCGCTTCCGCCGCTAATCGCATCAAATGCATGCTCGTCCGGCAAATCACAGTTCAGAGGAGAATTGGCCGGTATCGGGTGCTCGGCGAGGAAGTCGGCAATGGCCTGGCCTTTCACTGCCTTGAGAGGTTGATACGTTATCGAGAACTCCATCAAGAGCAGGGCCCACTTAGCAAGTCGTCCCGTCAGTATGGCTTTCGACATCAAATATTTGAGAGGGTCCACCTTCGAAATAAGACGGACTTCATGTGCTAATGCGTAATGTCTAAGCTTTGTTATTGCGAAGATCAACGCCAGGCAGTGCTTTTCAATGGGGGAATAGTTGCTTTCTGCCCCCAGCAGCACTCGACTTAAGTAGTAAAGTGCTCTTTCTTTCCCCTGATCGTTCTCTTGTGCCCATAATGCGCCTAAAGAACCTTCAAGGGCGGTTGTATAAAGGATGAGGGGCTTTCCCCCCACTGGAGCAGCCAACACTGGAGGGTTTTGCAAGTACTGCTTGATCTCGTTTAGTGCACCTTGACATTTGTGATCCCAAACGAATGGAGTTCCCTTTTTCATCAGGTGGCCGTAAGGACGGCATTTGCCCGAAAGATTAGCGATAAACCGCCGGATGTATGCGAGCTTCCCTTGGAGAGACCGCAACTGCTTGAGGGTTCTTGGCGGAGGCATTTCCATGATCGCCTTAATCTTTGACGGATCTATTTCGATACCTCGGTGTCGAACGATGAATCCCAGAAATTTGCCCGAGGAGACTCCAAACGCGCATTTGAGGGGATTCATTTTCAAATTATATTGCCGAAGGCGTCGAAATACAGTCTCCAAATGCTTTAAATGATCTTCGTATGACATGCTCTTTACTACGAGTTCGTCGATATAGCACTCGACGACGTCGTGTATGAGGTCATCAAAGATCTTTGTCATGGCCCTTTGATAGGTAGCGCCAGCGTTCTTAAGCCCAAAGGGCATAACCCTGTAGCAAAATATACCCAAAGGGGTCCGGAAAGCGGTGTGCTTCTGGTCTTCGGGATGCATTTTTATCTGATTGTATCCTGATGAACCGTCCATAAAGGAGAAAACCTCGTGAGTGGACGTGTTATCTATCATTAGCTCGGTTACCGGCACCGGGAAATCGTCCTTTGGACAGGCTTTATTGAGATCCCTGAAATCCACGCATATGCGTACCGTCCCATTCTTCTTCATTACCGGGACGATATTGGCAATCCAGTCGGGATATTGGACTTCTTGGATAAATCCAGAATCAATCAACTTCTTGACTTCGGCGTTGATGCTCATTTCAAGCTCGAGTCGCATCCTCCTTGGCGCCTGCTTGACTGGCTTGATATCTGGGGATATTGCTAATCTATGCACAGCAATCTCCGGATCCAATCCTGGCATCTCGGAGTAGTTCCACGCGAAGCAATCTTTATGCCGTAGAAGCACGTTCTTTAACGCAGCCACCTTTTCTTCAGATAGCAGCTCGCTGACAAATGTCGGTCGCGGGTCGTCTGCCGATCCTAACTCAATCTTCTTGAGGTTATCTGCAGTAGTATGTATACCATCTTCCAGTTCTTTCGGAGCGGGCGGAAATTCCGAGATCACCTCATCATCACTGTTCTCAAAGCACCGGTAAAGGTCATCTACGTTCTCGGGCTCTTCTCCTAATATCGTAATCGTATAACAAGTGCGAACCCGCTCCCTGGACTGAGGTGGACCCGGTTTTGCTCTTGCGGCCTTGGGCTCATGCTTTTGCGGTGGCGTCACATTCCAGCCGTCGGATAAAGCGAATCTGCCCCGTCGGTACTGGTCCTCGACCCAGTTCTTGAAGGTGAAGCAGTCTTCAGTAGGATGTCCTATGGCTCGGTGATAAGAGAAATAACTCGGATGAGAAGCCTTACTAGCTTGCTCAGGATGTCTAGACTCTGGAAGCGTAATCATTTGATGTTTTATGGCGAGGTTAAGTAACCTCCCCGTTTTGTCTCGGGGGAAGGAGTACGCTCGACTCATCTTCTTCATGAGGGACAAACCCGAGCCGCTTCTTGATTTATTTCCATCTCTGCGTCGGGCCTTTCGTACAACGGATTGACGAGGATAAGCGTCTTTGTCTTTTGCAGCACGTTGAGATAGACGTTGCGTCCTGGCCTTCTCGTAGATGGCCATTTCGCGGTTGTGGTCTTCCTGAGCTCTCTGACCCATTTTCCTGATAGGCTTGTTCGTTCGTTCTTCAAACGACGGACTCGGTGCTTCAATCGCGGGGTCTAGTTTTGATGGGTGGTTGGCATCTCCTGACAGGGCGTCCTCCTCTTCATCAAAGGTATATATAGTGTAGCTGCTGTGAGTCCGTTCCCGTTTTCCAGCTCTTGCGTATCCAAGCCCGAATGTTTCCATCTTCCCGTTGGGCAATTTGCGTTGAGTCCCGGGGACATCCCAAATCTTGTTGTAGAACCGAGCCTGCCTAACAGCCTGTTTTAAGGGTACTCCTTGGCGCTTCAATAGCTTCTTTAATCCATCCGTATAGTATCTGGGCAGACGGATGGGTTGGAGCCTGTCGAGTGTAGTATCTGCGCCATGCCAGATCTCTTTCTCTATTTTCGACTCTGAGGATCGGTAAAATATGATCACTTTCTCACCCCTTCGCCTGGGAGGGATGTAAAATGTTTGCAGGTCCTGCACACTGTGAGCTTGAAGCGTGTCGAGATCCTTGTAGTGTTCTCGCGGTACCATGGTGATTTGCAAACTATGGTCATCGCCAAGGGGTGCTTGTGTTGACATCCGATTGGAGAACACAGCATTAACTTCATCTTCTGAATCACTTCCGAAGACCAACACGGGGGCGGGCGTCCCCAAGTTGTTGCGTTGAGATGGCCCTGCATAAACTATCTCTTCCTCGTCTTCGGTATCGCTCCCGAAAACGGGGATGGTGGCGGCGGTTTTGTTCCCCGGATTGCGACTCCTTTCTGTATCCTCGAAATCTGGCAAAAAGTACTTCGCATCTTCGTATTTGCGGACTTCGTTCACGGAAAATGGGTTCAGCTCGCCTGTTACGGTATACTCGAAACCGTCCTTAAAGTACTTCATACACTGATGTTTTGTAGAAGGGATGATGTTGTACTCGTGTAGCCAAGGACGACCGAGCAAGGCGTTGTAGCAGGTCTTGGCGTCAATGACATGGAATTTGATGTCTGTGACGAGAAGTCCAAAGCGTAATGTTAGTATCACAGATCCGAGAGTCCGTGACGATTGTGAATCGAAACCGGAGATAGTAATTTTGTCACGAGCGAGGTGTTGCACACTCATGCAGATTTCCTTCAACACCCGAACATTAAGGAGGTTGACGGAGGATCCATTATCCACCAGGATCTTGCCTATCTTGATATCATGGCAGTATCCGGAGACATATAGGGGAAGGTTATGGTCGCATGTCCCGAGAAGGAGGTCTTCATCACCGAAAGTGATGTCGGCTGTATGCACTTCCTCCAGTTCATCCTTCATCTTTTCAGTGGCGAGGAAGGCTTGGAATTGCTCAGGTTCTTGTAACACCTTAATTAGTGAGTCTCGCGCTTCTTTTGATAATAGGAGGGCATCGAGAATGCTAAGCTGAGAAGGCAGCTTCCTTAGGTGCGCAAGGATGTTATAGTCCACTTTACTCTTCCTAGGAGGGTCTTTGGCAGCCAGCTCCCTCATGACTTGGTCATCTAAAGTGATATCTTCAGTGACCTTTTCCTTTCCCTTATCCCTTCTATTCCCGGGCCCGAGATTCTTTTCTGGGAGTGTGCGATTGCGCAGCTGAATGTTCTCGCAGGCCTCCGATTCTTCTTCTTTCCCCAAAACGGATTCTTTAAAGAGAGGGCCCAGAGTCATTTCTTCGTCAGAGTCGCTCCCAAAGGTGAGAACTTGTGACCCCCTGGCGTTAACCATGTAACAGTTGCCAGTCGTTCTGTTGTGCCCATCGACAGTACTTCTTCGCTCCCGACGGATCTTGCGTTTCATGCGCTTAACATGTTGCCGACGAGCGACATATCCTTGCCACCATATCTTAAAGGCGTCGCACTCCTCCGTGGGGTGTGAGACTTTCCGGTGATATGTGCAATAGTCAGGGTGCCTCTCCACCCCATCGTGTGTGTTTCCTTCCGAGGGCGGTAGCTTCATCCCCATTGACATGGCTTTGGCAAACCTTTTTCTCGTCTTGACTATCTTCTTGTCTACTTCGGATACCTTTCGCTCTGGCGGAGGTAGTTCAACTCTTCCGTTCAGTCGCCTGCATTTGGCTCTTTCCGACGTGGTCATTTCACGCTCCTGGTCCGCTTTACATTTTAGACGAATCTCGTCTAGAAAAGCGTCGATCATTTCGTCTGTTGGCCATGCATGCTCTGGTACAGGCTCTGCCTCCAGCTTCTTAGTGCCGGGAGTTTTCCCATCATCGGTAAACGAGTGGGAGATTACGTTACAACTTGCCACATATCCTTCGGACTCATCCGACGAGCTCTCTCCATCATCTTCCTCTTGAAAGATGTGGTTGAGGAACTCTTGCAGTGTGACAGGAGTTCGCGCCTTTTGATTGTATTCTTCCAGCGCGTCGATTTGCTTCTGCAAGTTCGTGTGCTCGTTTCCAGGCTTCACGGACTTCTTGGATTTCTTCTTCTTTTTCTTCGAAGATTTTGACGGTTGGACGTGAGTATTTAGGCTCTTATCGCGAGTCTTCGTAATTGGGCGGGGCTTCAACATTCCTTTGATAATTTGAGGTTCAAGAGGGTCCTTCCATTCGATCGCAGGGCACGCATGAAGGTCTCTCAGCATTCTTTTGGTTTTAGTTGATAACACGACCTCCCATGGAGCTTCTTCAATAAAAGAACATGTTGCCCCCGGTGTATCCGCTTTCCTAGGAGCATGCGGCTGTGGTGGGTTCACCTTCCACTTTTCGGACAGTACAAACTTCCCCTGGAGGTACTGGTCTTCAATCCATCCTTTGAAGACGAAGCAATCTTCAATCGGATGGCCTACCGTCTGATGGTAAGGGCAATAGTTAGGGTTATTCGCCTCGGTGGGTTGCGGCGGTCGCCTTGGATTTGGCAGGTTTATAAGTCTGTTGCGTATTGCCAGCTCAAATAGCCGTTTCGTCTTGTCCCGTGGGAACGAATAGGGACGCTTCATCTTCTCATTATAATACCGACGCCTTTCCTCGAGTTGATCTGCCGGTTTCGGGGCGTTAGGTTGCCGCTGGGCATTCGCAACAAAGGTTGCCCTCCCTTTACCCTTGTCATTCCGAGGTTCCGACTTCGGTGTAGGTGGTCTATGACCCATCTGGTCCATCTGAGCCAACTTGTCGATCAGAGCCTGGAATGTGGTTGGCTTAAAGAACATCATAAACTGGGAGATAGTTGCGTGAGGGTCTAGAGTTCCCACGAACATGCCCACCGCAGGTGCTTCCTCAATGCGTTGCTCACATCTCGACCACAAGTTCCGCCAGCGTATAGCGTACTGGACCCAGGTTTCGCCCGGTTTTACCCTGGCGTTAATAAGTGCAGTTATTGGAGTGCGTTCGCTGGCACTTGCGAATCGCTGAGTGAACAACAACTCCATTTCAGCGAACATTTTGATAGAATCATTCGGGAGTTCCGAATACCATTCGAACGCTGTTTCTGATAAGCTGCCCACGAACTGGCGGAGCAACAGTTTATCATCACCGCCGGTGTTACCGCAGAGGGCCCGGAACTGGGCGACATGCTGATGGGGATTGCCGGTCCCCTTATATACGTGGAATTTTGGTATCGTATAGCCTTGCGGGTATTTGATTTGGTCGTACCAGCTCGGATACGGCCGCCCCGTTTTCACGACTTGACCAGCTGCCTCAGTCGCGTGATGAACCCGGATTTGCTGGGCTATGTAGTCAGCCAAGTCAGCCTTAGAGATTGCCTCCTCCTTGGCCGTTGAGAGGGCTGGTGGTGGATTTGACGTTTCTCCTCGGTCGTCTTCAAGAACGATCGGGGGATCCTCGGCGGGTAAGTCCTGCTGGATCATCATT
This sequence comes from Agapanthus africanus, assembly GCA_030015575.1. Taxonomy (NCBI): domain Eukaryota; kingdom Viridiplantae; phylum Streptophyta; class Magnoliopsida; order Asparagales; family Amaryllidaceae; genus Agapanthus; species Agapanthus africanus. The sequence continues at coordinate 10,649,488 of CM057348.1, read as the reverse complement.
CCTATCACATCTTGGAAGAGAAGGCCCATCCGTTGTATGTTGGCCGCTTGTTCAGCAGCCTCTTTGTCCCTTTTCTCCAGTGTCCGGCGAAGGAATTCAGCATCGGTTTCTTCCTCCCGGCGTGCGTCTGAAGACGTTTCTGGGTTTTCTTTTGGCCCGGTGAGCGCGGCCATAGCATTCATCATTTCTTGAAGCTTTTGTTGCTGCTCTTGAGCCTTCGTCACGGATCGGGTTAGCGGTCGGTGGCCCGTAGACGTGCGGCTTTCCTCTTTTCCAGAGGCCATGTAAACAGTGTGGACCACCATGCTCCCAGACTTAGGGCGTCTGGGCTCAGTGCTTTTAGCCGTCGTTGCATGCTGTGGGGTTTTCTGTGGCCTCCTCCTTTTATGAGCCATGGAGGTTGAGGGGGCCGTTGAGGTGGGCGTCCAGACAGCCTTTTGGGGTTTAGCCTGGTGACCAGCTTCCGGTTGGATTTTCAGCTTCTTGTGTTGGCGGGAGAAGTTTGGATCGATGATCGAGTCCCGCGCCTGCCGCCAAACCTTATAGATTTTGGAAGACAGCCGTTGAGGAGATCGGGGTTGTTCGGGTTTTATTTCGACAACCTTTTTTAATGAAGGAGGAGACCTCTTCAGCACTGCCCTAGGAGAATTCCTTCGCACCTTATTTAGCATTTCAAAGCTGTTCCCAGTTGGAACAGCAGCATTAACCTCTACCACCGGGGCCGATGGAGTCAACCCGGAGGGGGAATTGCCCCCAGCCTTCCTTACTCGGCGCCAATGGCGACGTCGAGCGTGTCGAGCGGACGGTGTAGGGTCAGCGGTAAGAATGGTTTCGTCTTGCCCCCTGTCTGGGTGGGGGGTCGCAGTTGGCATTAGCCTGTCAAAGACCGATGTCCTTTGGGCAGTAGGAGCGGGAGCTGAAGCCGTTAATCTTGTAAAGACCGACCTTTTGGCCGAAGAAGCTGCCTTGACGACTTCGGGGGCGGGAGCGGGCACCTTCTTAGAAGCAGCCTTCCCTGAGATTGTAGGTCCCATGATGGGTTCGAAGGGTTTTCGGCCCAATCTAGAGAAGACCGAGGCGTTGACGCTGGGCGACTCGTTGAGAGGAGCCGCGGCAGGGGTAAGACGATCAAAGACCGACTTCTTGAGAGCTTCCGTTGTCAGCATTGGAGCGGTGAAGTTTGTCGGCGGGAGCATGGTCCCAAAGAACAATCCTATGGTGGCGCGAGTGACCTGTTCCACGGGCATTGTGAATAGCGAAGCAGCTTGGGGTCCGTAGGCTATACCTCCTGGCGAGGCAGAGCGTTGGTTGCGATTGCAGCCTGAGCAGTTGGAGAATTTCACGGAAGTAGAAGCCATCGATCCTTTGCCTTCTGCAATAAGCAAGACGCCAATTCTTAGTATCTTGAAACCCAAGGGCAACCATTGGCGAACCGCGATTGGTTCGCGAGTCATGACACACGAAGTGTGGAGTGGAAAGAGGAAAAGGTCCCACCGGGCGTGCCAGAATCTGTTCCCCTCCGAAAGACGGCGAGACATGACGTCTTGCCTGAGATTCGGGGCAGATGCTAATTGGTGCTATCCGTCCACCTCTCCGAAGATGCCAAGTTGAATTATGGCACCATGTATCGAAGGTTTAGACGGATGCGTCCGATGTAGCAGACTTCGTCAGATTCCCCCTCGTTTGAGGGGTTTTTGATTGTAGGGACGCTCTTCCCTGCAGGCGCAAGCCCCTGCAGTTAATTACGCTACCGCATTGCGGTAACAACTTTCTCCTTCTCCAGCTGGTCACTTTGTGTCGTGGGTGTTTGTTTTGTGTTTTGTTGCCCGTGGATTGTTTACGGAGACTGAGTTATGTCGTCGCCCGTAGGGCGTGGACTAGTCCAAATCCGTATTATCTTAGATTTGGGTTTGGGGGTTTGGTTTGAGGATACGTCAGCCATACTTGAGGCTAAGATCAACTCAAACGTTTGTTAAGGATGCGTTAGTCTAATTTTGTGACTAAGATCAACTTAACGGGATCGTTTAGATCCGACAAAAGAGCATTTGGACTCTAATGTTCCAGTTTAGGGACATAGTGGTCCATGAATGTATGGCCGTCGGGACCCATCACCTCTCTGACGACGTTGAAGGATTACAACGACGGATGTCAGAGGAGTTCAGAGATGTACCCTCGAGCCAAGGTTAATTTGGGGGATTCATAGTCCACTCTGTTTGAAGGTTTAAGGATACGTTAGCCATCTTTGAGGCTAAGATCAACTTAAACGGGACCGTTTAGATCCAACAAAAGAGCATACGGGGCTCTATTGTTCTAGTTTAAGGACGTTGCGGTCCACGGGTAGTTTAAGGACATTGCGGTCCATGGGTAGTTTAAGGACATTGCGGTCCGTTGTTAGTTTTAAGACATCTCGGTCAAGGTTAAGGACGTCGTAGTCCATGGGTTTAAGGACCCCACAGTCCATTGTTAGTTTTAAGACATCTCGGTCAAGGTTAAGGACGTCGTAGTCCATGAGTTTAAGGACCCCACAGTCCGGTATGTGCTCTGGATACTTCACACGGGTTCACTGCCGTGCTTGGCGAGGACCAGGCTCCGCTCTGGACGTTTTCCACGGGGTCAAAGAGTGACATTATCCGCGTTCCACGTAACCAGGAATTTGCATTAGACATGAGTTTAAGGACCCCACAGTCCATATCAATGTGTGGTCGTCGGGACCCGTCACCTCTTTGAAGACATTGAGGGATTACAATGCCAAGTATCAAAGGAGTGAAGAGATGTACCCTAGAACCGGAATGGATTAAATAGTCCTTGGCCCGATTTGGGGGTCAAGACGAATTAATTATGTTATGAGTCCATTGGACCAGTTAATCACCAATTGAGGACTTATGGCCATCTTGGGCTAAGTCCAATCAGGAGAGGCTTTGCCTCTATACATTTAGGCCAATTGGGCCAAAGCCTAGTGTTAAACACTACAGAACAGTCAGTGTTGAACATTGGGAATGAGGTTGACAAGTTAGTGTTTAACACTAAGAGATAATTGGTGTTAAACACCAGCAACAAGGCTTTTCAAATTAGTGTTAAACACTAACACAGATCAGTGTTGAACACTGCAAATGAAGATCTCAGATTAGTGTTTAAACACTAAGGTAATCAGTGTTGAACACTGCAAATAAAGCTTTTTAATTAGTGTTGAACACTAAAGCCCAACAGTATTTTAACACTGGGTTCGAGAGTTTCAATTTAGTGTTAAACACTAAGACAAGAGGGGTCACGTGGCAGCACGTGAGAGAGCCCTCCCTTCATTTATTCTGAGATTATCGTGTCTTTCAGAGCATCACGTGCCATCACGTGATGGGCATTCAAATGCCTATGTATTAGAGCTTCTGCCGAGGGTCACGTGGGTCACGTGGGGTGCTGCCTCAAAGGGGCTTTCTGTAGATCTCATGGGGGGTCACGTGATGACACGTGACCCTGCCTCTATGTATTTTGTTTAGAGGCTTTGTTAATCTTCTTTCAGGAATTAAATTCCTCGAACTGTAAATTTCAGAGGAATTAAATTCCTACTTCCTTTCGAAGACTTTGTCTTCTGGAATAGAGTTTAACTCTGAATTTTCTGTAGGAATTAAATTCCTCATATATGTGGAGAACCAAATAGGGTTAAACCCTAACAAAGCTTTTTTAAGGAATTGAATTCCCATGATGATTAAGGGAATTAAATTCCCGTTGTTTCAACAGAACTAAGTTCTTAATTAGGGTTAAACCCTGTTTCTTTTTATTCTGAAGGAATTAAATTCCCATGATACAGGGTCAAGCCCTAATTTTATTTTAAAGGAATTAAATTCCTATAGTTCTGTGAGAATTAAATTCTCATGCTTGCATTCCCTCTCTATGTTTTGGATCTGCATGGCAGGATCTCGACCCATTGAGAATTAAATTCTCAACCTTAAAGGGAGATGTGCACTTTGCAGATCCTCTGTCAAAGAGAGAAGAAATATGTTCTTCTGTTTTTATGTATCAGAGTTAAACTCTGTTGAGAATTAAATTCTCTTCTTCTTTCAAGGAGCTTTTCCCTTTCTTACCTAGGGTTTTTTGCAGAAGATCCAAGTTCTCCAAGTATCGAAGCTCTCTTTCTTTTCTCTTTTTTTTTTCTCTCTGCGTATGTCTATCCTCTTTCTCTGTGTCTCTTGGCTCCTATTTATAGGAGAAGCAGCCGAATCAATCAGTTTTTGACGAATCTTCATGAGAGATTTAATTTGCATCCATCATTCGTTTTGGACCTCTGGATTATTAGGTGAATTTTATTCACCATTGGATTTTAAATCCAGAGATTCTCCTTTGTTATTTTGATTAGATTTAAAGGGGAAATCTTTCCAAACCCGAGATTTTCCCATAGATAGATGATATTTCATCACCTCTGAATCTTTAATTTGATTGGGTCCAGATAGTTGCTTTCCTTTGGAAAGATTTGAATTTCTCTCAGAATTTAATTCTGTTGACAAAATGGGCTTTGAAAGCCGGTCACGTGTGACCACGTGACCCATGGTCACGTGTGACCACGTGACCCATGGTCACGTGTGAGCACGTGACCCCTCTTGGAATGAGCCTTTTCCTTTCCTTTGCGCTCTGTCTTCTGATTGCTGCTTAAACGTCACGTGCTACCACGTGACCCCTGGTCACGTGTGAGCACGTGACCCTTGTTTGAACTCTCTTTCTTTGGTTCTTTTGGAGAACGAGTCTGCTGCCTTGGACGTCACGTGCCAACACGTGACCCTGGTCACGTGGGAGCACGTGACCTCTTCTGAAGCCTTTTCCTTGACTTGATCAGGGAACTGGTGTGCCTTTGACGCTTGCATTTAAATGTCACGTGTCGCCACGTGACCCTGGTCACGTGGGAGCACGTGACTCTTTCTGAAGCCCATTTTCTTCAACGTAGTCAGGAAACTGAACTTGACTTGATGATGCTTTTAGGTGTCACGTGCCAACACGTGACCGCTAGTCACGTGTAAGCACGTGACCCTCTTCTGAAGCTTTTCACAGAAGCTTTCCTGATTTTAAATCAGGAAACAGCGACCATCTCGCAGTTCATGATGTTCTTTAAACCGACCACGTTCCAGGCTTTGATCGACAAGTTAGCCCAGATGAATCAAATGGGTCACAGACCGTCTCCTCCGAAGCCGGAACCCTGAAACGACAAGGGTAAAAGGAAGGCAACCTTCGTTGCGAGCACCCAACAGTAGCCCAGTGCCCCAAAGCTGGCGGATCAACTGGAAGAGATACGGCGGTATTATAATGAGAAAATGAAGCGCCCTTACTCATTCCCGCGGGATAAAACGAAGAGGCTGTTCGAGCTGACGATGCGCAATAGGCTTATCTATCTCCCGAATCCAAGGAAACCACCGCAGCCCAGCGAGGTGAATAATCCCAATTATTGCCCTTACCACCAAACGGTAAGTCACCCGATCGAAGATTGCTATGTCTTCAAAAACTGGATTGAAGACCAATACCAATAAGGCAAGTTCGCGTTATCCGAAAGATAGAAGGTGAACCCGCTGCAACCTCATACCCCTTAAAAGGTGAATATGCCGGGGGCAACGTGCTCCCTTGTTGAAGAAGCTCCATAGGAGGTCGTGCTTTCCGCCAAAACCGAAAAGATGCTGAATGATCTCCAGACATGTCCGGCGATCAGGTGGAAGAACCCCAGATCGTCGAAGGGATGCTGAAGCCGTGCCCAACTCCTAAGATCGGTAGTGATGGCCCAAGCACTCACACCCAGCTGTCGAAATCTTCAGAGAAGAAGAAGAAGAAAAGATCCAAAAAGCCCGTGAAACCTGGCGACAAGCGCACGGATCTGCAGAAACAAATCGACACGCTGGAAGAGTATAACCAGAAAGCGCGGATTCCCATCACGCTCCAGGAGTTCCTCGGCCACGTCCTTGAAGATGGAGATGATGGAGAAGACTCATCAGATGGATTTGAGAATTACGTAGCAAGTTGTCATGTAATCTCTCACTCGTCGATAGATGATAAAGAAGCTCCTTGCACCGAGAAACGGGGGGCAGGTCCTGAACCGGAACTTCTATGGCCGTCAGACGAGATGATCGATGCCTTCCTGAATGAGATTCGTCTGAAAACTAAAACCAATCAGGAGCGTGAGATGGCCATATTGGAAGGAGCCAAACGCCGGCGACTAGACGAAAGAGTCGAGGCACTCCCGTCAAATCAAAAGACATCCGCTGCCGATAAAAACAAATTCAAGACGAGGAAAAGGTTTGCTAAAGCCATATTAATGGGAATGAAGCTACCACCCTCTGAAGAAAACACTCTCGGTGGAGTAGAGATGCATCCTAATTACTTCTTATATCATCAAAAGATCGCACATCCCACTGAAGACCGCGACTCCTTTAAGTGTTGGTGGCAAGGGTATGTCGCTCACAGGCAACACTTCAACAGGACAAAACGTGAAGCTCGTAGACAGCGAAAAAATACGACAGATGAGCATAAAAGAGTTGCCGGCAATTGTCATAGGGATGATCCCGGGGATCATGAGTTCTCACCTTCGGGAGCGATTCCGACGAAAAAGTAGCCCTCGGCCCTCTCTTCAAGGAGTCCATCTCCGAAGAATTGAGGAGTTGCGAGAACATTCAGTCGTGCAATTGCACGATACCCGGAGAGAATCTTGGACCCACAAACAACGGAGCGAACAAAAAGGATAAAGGAAAGGGAAAAACGGCCTTCGTCGCCAACACTCAACAACAATCGAGTGGCCCTAGACCGGTTGTTCGCCAAAACAACAAGCGGCAACCCCTCTATGAGATCACATAAGCACTACTTGGGGGCCACGTGGGATCACATAAGCCAGTCTCGGTTGTCCTCTTTTGTTCATCAAGGATGCTCACGTGGGAGCACGTGATCGGCCGTTATCATGTTGGGTGCCAATCCTTTTACGTGCATGGAGATCCTGAGTTTCGAGACTTTCAAGCCTACTGTTTTGTAAGAATTAAATTCTTAGGACTTAGTTTTTCTCTTAGGTTTGGGATCTGCATGGCAGAATCTCCCCGATGAAAATTGAATTCTCAACTTGTAGGGAGATCTGCTTCTGTAGATCTTTCACTATAAGGAAGAACTAAGTTCTTATATGAAGGGTTAAATCCTTGTTTTATCAGAGGAATTAAATTCCTATATACTTTTTTGGAGAATTAAATTCTCTGAATTTAGATCTTCCTCTAGGTTTTGGATTTGCATGGCATAATCTTCCCGATGAGAATTAAATTCTCAACTTGTGGGGAGATCTACTTCTGTAGATCTCAACCAGAGGAAAAACTAAGTTCTTTTTAGAAGAGTTAAACTCTTATGGATGTGAAAGAGATGAGATATTCTCTGTGTTTTGTTCTTCCTCTTACCTAGGGTTTTTCTTTCTGTTTTCTCTCTTTTACTTGAAGTTTATGGGGGGTTCTCTTTTTTCTTCCTTCCTCTTTTTGGCTCCTATTTATAGGAGAAAGAGAAAAATCAATTTATTCAGAAAATCTCTTATTGAGAGATTTTGATTAATTTTATAATCAACCAAAATGATCTTTTAAGTCAATCGGTGAATTTTATTCACCGTTGAACTTTTAATCCAAGAACTTCTGTTTTACAGAAAATATTTCTCACAAGATCAGAAAAATATTTCCCTATACAAAATCTTCTTCTGTAAATTGGTGATTGTTAATCACCATTGAATTTTTAAACCAACGGCGCACTACTTTACAGAGCGCGATCTTTCTTGTTTAGAAAGATCTAAGGAAATATTTTCCAAATAGGGCTTTGATCCCTTTTATTTTAGAATTTAATTCTATCGGTTCAAAAGGTATAGGAGCCCATCACGTGTAGCATGTGACCCCACAAAGTTAAGCCCATCAAAGAGTATCACGTGCTATCACATGAATTTTCCTGGCCAATTGTTTGTTTTTAGAAGGCGCCTATATACTTTGTATATAGAGGTCACGTGTGTGCACGTGAGGCTCAGTTTCGGCCTTGTTTTCTCAAGCGTAGCGCTTTTCACTTTGTGGGCACGTGATGCTCCATTTGAGGATTTTTCCCATTGCTTTTTATATTTATTATTCAGTTTTCATGAGGGAACAAATGCCCCCACAGCGTTGTTCTCACGTGGCTTGCACGTGAGTGCAACGCTGTCACCTTTACAGCCGTTGGATTGCCTAGGGAAACGGGGAGGTGAACCGCCCTTGTCACGTCTTATAAATACAAGGGTTTGGTTCCTTAGGCAGCCACTATTTCTTTCATCTTCTTCCTTCTTCATTTTCTTTGAGAATTTAATTCTTCTCCTCAGAGCTTAGTTCTCTGCCATTGTAATTGCAGAGTTAAACTCTGTCAAAAAGAAACCCTTTTTTAGGTAAAGATCTTGCATATTAAAAGAAAGCTTTTCTTTTCGAACAAAAATATCCGGATTTTAAATCCATTATAAGAGCTTTGCTCTCCTCTAAAACCCATCTCTTAGAGATCCAAAGATATGATTTTTTTAGCAGTAGACCTCCACATTTCGGGCATTCCCCTCTGATTTTTTAGTTTTGGAAAAGGATGAGTAAAACTCTTGATTTAATTAAAAAAGAGGAAGGTTTAGAATCTTGAGGAAGGAGAAGATCACAGATCTAGATTTTTCTTTGGAGAGAGAAAAAGTTGTTAAGATATTTCATTATCTTGGCCTTTATAGGCTATACACTTTACATATAGCCCCTTGGGCTTTTCAAAATGGCATTTTGGCTATCCCATGGCTCATGTGCCATTTCTTTTTGCACATAAGCCATGGGCTTTACAAAAATTGGCTTTATGCCCATTTTGCATACATTCATGGATAAAAAATTACATAAAAAATTATTTATTACATGATCTATATTTTGGCATGGAGGAGGCTGGCCGCGGGCTCGACGTGGACATGGGCCCGCTTGACCTGGGCTTGGGCCCACTTGGTTTGAGGTTGACCTTGACTTTGACTCGGTCAACCAGGGGTGCAAATTTTTACCCCAACAGCAGTTAATTACGCTACCGCATCGCGGTAACAACTTTCTCCTTCTCCGGATGGTCACTTCGTATCGTATGTGTTTGTTTTGTGTTTGGTTGCCCGTAGATTGTATACGGAGACTGATTTGTGTTGTCGCCCGTAGGGCGTGGACTAGTCCAAATCCGTATCTTCTTAGATTTGGGTTTGGGGGTTGGGTTTAAGGATACGTTAGCCTCATTTGAGACTGAGATCAACTTAAACATTAGTTGAGGATACGTTAGTCTAATTTTAGACTAAGATCAACGCAATGGGATTGTTTAGATCCAATAAAAGGGCAATTGGACTCTATTGTTTAGTTTAGGGACATTGCGGTCGATTAGTTTAAGGACATTACGGTCCAATGTTAATTTAAGAACATCTCGGTCCAGGTTAAAGACATCATAGTCCGTGAGTTTAAAGACCCCACAGTCAAGGTTAAGGACATCATAGTCCGTGAGTTTAAAGACCTCACAGTCAAGGTTAAGGACATCATAGTCCGTGAGTTTAAAGACCTCACAGTCAAGGTTAAGGACATCATAGTCCATGAGTTTAAGGACCCTACAGTCCAGTTTAGAGACGTCATAGTCTGTGAAGTGTGTGGTTATCGGGACCCGTCACCTCTCTGAAGACGTTGAAGGATTACAATGACAAATATTAAAGGAGTGAAGAGATGTACCCTTGAACCAAAGTTGATTGTGGATCTGTAGTCCAATTTGGAACTAAGATCAATTAATTAGATTATGTACACATTTGCTCAGTTAAATCTGAATTGAGGACTTATGGCCAATTTGGGCTAAGTCCAATTACATTTGAAGTGTTGGCCCTTTATTGGACCATTAGACATTTGTCTGAGTTCAGCCCCTCATCACTTAGCAATGCTAAACAAGAGTTTGAGGGCTCTGATAACATTTTTGTATTTGACTGAGCATTAAACATTGTGGTTCTAAGTTTTACTCAACTTTGAGATTTAGTCAAAGGGGAGGTTTTTGCCTTTGGAAACTTAGCCAATTTGGCTAAGATAGGCTTTAAAATAGTGTTAAACACTAGAGGACAACAGTGTTTAAACACTGGAGATGAAATACTCAAAATAGTGTTGAACACTAGGAAGGAAAGGGTCACGTGGGAGCACGTGAGGGCACTCAGAGGTGGGGCCAGATCTCCTTTACTTTGGTCCCAGAACTGCAAATAAGTGTTAAACACTTTTAGTTTTCATAGCCATCACGTGTGGGCACGTGATGGGTACTCATGCCCTGATTTGTTAAGGTGTTTATTAGGGGCCACGTGAGGACACGTGAGAGCGCCCAAAGTCAGCATTGCCTTTGCTTTTATTTTCTTTATTTTGGAAGTCACGTGGGAGCACGTGATGTTAGTGTATATGCCCTAGAGGCCATTACTGTATCATACTAGTTTGTATATTACTTAATGGAAGCTTGGGATATTCACCTTGTATAAACAATCTTGCTCAATATAGTAGTATGCTACTTGGTTTGTTTCTACTTCAATGTGTACATGTGTTTATTTTGCGATATCACCTATACGCATTAGTGGAGCCCTTAGGATCTTTGCTTGATTACCAGCGTTGTGGTGGCAGTCACACTAGTGGGGGCTGGGTAATCTATAAGCACATCCTTATACAGGTCCCTAGTCGCAGGACTATCGAGACAGGGCATCGATACTCCGGAGTAGACTAGCGTATGCGCTTCTCATCCCAGTGTGGGAGATGGTCTGTCCCACAGCCATCAGTACGTCATACTGGAGATAGTATACGGGTGCTCGTTAGATTACGAGTACACTGGACAGGACTCGTCGGGAACTGTTTGGTTGGTATTATACCTATCGTCAGTTATCAGTTCCCAGGTGACATGAGTACAGCTTAGTCCGCTGACTTGACACTGGCACTTCGCCTTGAATGTGTTCCCACTGCACTTTGATCACTATCCTACCACGGCTCAAAGGAGTCGTGCAAACAGGTAGTGGTTGGGTGCAGTCCCGAAGCACTTAGAGGCAGTGACGGTTAGACAGGATTCGTCTCTCCCGGTATTGGGGGTTGACATCGCGCTGTGTCTAGGAGAGCCATTACACGAGTAGTCCCTGGCCAGGGCAAGCGAGATATACTGGTAGGCTTCCAGTGTTATCTCAGGGTGTTTTGGGCTTCACTCCGACACGACTTGTACCGCTATTAGGGGACTGACGTTTTACCGCCCCCTAGGCCCGACATGCGATGTATTAGACGAACAGACCGGACTGTACGGAGACTGTCACATTCAGACTCAGTAGGAGTTCAGATGGGGTTCACCTCGTCAGCCTTCTTGTCGGCATCTACCTGGGGACCGTTACGCACAGCTAGTGCCGCTTGCGGTCTGTGGTTAAACCCACTGCCAGCGTAGTGTCGAGTCTTTAGAGTCCCACACAGAGGGTATTCGCCTCTGGGCAAAACAGAGTAGAGGTCGCATGGTTTTGCGACAGGGTTCGTTCTCATCCGCGCACTTGTGCACGTTTGGAGTCCGGATGGATATTGCCAGCGGGCTCTGGTTTGAGCCGGATACTGGTATATGTTTTGGGGTTACTTTTATCTCTCAGTATTCATGTTCCTCGGAACAAGAATGCAGGTGTGTATGCACAGTTGTTTGAGGCGGAAGAAGAGGTTTTTCATTAGGGTTTCGGAACGGGTGCGCATGCACAGTTGACAGTCGTCTTTTTTCCAAACCCTAATGAATTAGTGAGATATCTATTAATAATAGTAATTAAATGAAATTATGTTATGGTTGGTTTTGTTGACTTGTTGACCATGGTTGAATGTTTGACCATCATCATTATTTTGCAAGGATGCTCCTTGATTCTTGCCAACATTCATTTAATGAAGTATGATAGTGGTCATTCCAAAACAACCATCAACTATTCTCATTTGAATTATTATTACTAATTAGATAATTCTTTTTCTTTTGATATGGTTGCAAAAAGGAAAAAGATAGCTCATTCTATCATAATCATTCTCTCTCCTCACTTCATCTTCTTCTTCCTCAAGCTCAAGGAGAATCCTTCTCATGTGTTGAGAATCCCTCTCCTTGAAAAGAAAACAACCCCTAGACACTCTCTACTCACTCTAGGATCAAAGGTTTAGCAAGCCGAAGACTCTAGTTCTCTCAAAGTTCGAGAAAGAGCCCGAAGGTTGAACCCTCAGGTGGATCCATCTTTGACGGAAGAAGGCGACGAGGAAAGAACCATCAACCTCTACAAAGTTTGAAGAAGAAGGAGTTCAAGTTTAGGTATAACCATCTTTCCGAGTAGCTAACTCTCTTTAGCATGTTTGCTAGTTTTAGTTTAGGAAAAGATCCCGACTTTGTTAGTCCATGTTGCCCCATGCGCTAAAAATTTGATTTTTATACCGTTTCCGCCTCCCCGTAAGAACCGGGGGTCGCAACGTGGACTTACAGTGGTATCAGAGCCTAACTAAACTTAAACTAGCTTGGTAGCGAAGTGTATGGAAGTTCGAAACCGAAAAATCGCAAAACCGGAAAATCCAAAACCCTAAGTTTCTGTTGAAATTTTTTGTGCTCTAAAAGTAAAACTTTGTACTCCTAAAATCGGCTCAGGGTTTTGTAAGAACACCCAAGAAAAATGATCCCCTAATTCATTCAAACCGCCGCGGATCCGCGGCCTCAGCTATTCTTTTGGCCGCGGATCCGCCGCCGTTTGGGCTCTTCATGCGATCGTGTTTTGTGCAGTGTTCTTCTGGTAAGGTTTTGGGATTTTTCAAATATGTTATATGTGCCCAGATTTTCCAGAGAAGAAATTTACTTTTGGGGTCCTATAAATCCGTATTTTTTTCGAACTTCGCTACACTTTGGCTATGTTGGTTATATCTGTGATGTTTGCATGTATTGAACGTCGGCTAATCGCTATAAGTCGATTAGTCGGGGTTATACATCTCTGTGATCTGTGTTTGATATTGGAATGTGTATATGAATGTGTTGGACTGTCGCGGGTGAATAGCCGGGGTGGATGTGAGATGAGCTTTTGTTTTTCTTTCATTCATTTGTAAATGTAAATTGATGTAATAATATTATTTGTATGGCCGCACAACCGGGTCGGGGTTGTAGCCGTCATTGTATAATTCTTTTTACTGTTTTTGCTCCTAGGATAGACCCATGGAGGGGTGCACAAACTACCGGGTACTTGGCGGGTAGTTTGCCGCACCCGTAGGGGTCTTGGGTGGGGTATTTGCTATTCACCGCGACCGTGTAATCCGCTTTTTGTTGCAGGCTCGAACGGATTGCGGATTGCTAGTATATCCAATGTATTCATCTGTGATCTGTAATGTCTATCATTGCTTTATATTTAGGCGTTGCTTATGTTTTACAGCCGCGCTAGCCCAGCCCCCGCTCTGTCGTTAGTTAAGTAACCTAACGGGTGATGACGGGACCCCGTGGCGAATGCGAATGGCATAAGCGTACGTCATATTTTGGTTGTTTTCTGCAATGGTAGGATTAAATGATGGGACGCATTAAAAGAACTAATGCAAGAATATCACGCATTAAAAGAACTAATGCAAGATAATAAACCAAGTTGAAGTCGTTGGAACACTTTCGAAAAACCACTCGGTTCTTTTCAAAACTAACTTTTAAATGCGGAGCTTGAGCCACTCCTTCTAAAAGCTATCTCGTTCCATCGATTATATCAAGTTCACTACGTTCACGGTTTTACCAAAACCATTCGTAGCCCTCCGTCGTTTCACATAAATAGTCAATAGTATTCAAGCTGTGTTTGTTGGCCAAAGTCAAGGCATAGTGATTGGTAGCTATTGGATATTCATGTGCAGCATAGATAGATGCGTTGATTTGGAACAGTCGTACTGCCTTGTTGGCCAAAGTCAAGGGTATGTACGGGTGGATTCAAATTAACCTGGAGAACGACGGGAAGAACTTGACATGTGACTTATGATTTGTTGGCCAAAGTCAAGATCATAAGAGCATGGGGCAAAAATCCACATCGGGAGTTTCATAAGTACTGAAACTTGCTAGATTTGCATACCATTTGGAGTGTGATGATTCTGGTAGGATTCCTTCAGTTTCGTCACGCGATGATATTTGGATCCCGATCCTACTGTGAGTATATGCTACTCCTCGGGAAATTTCTCACTAAACGATCAATGCTATAAACCTAGTAGGTGCCTAGAAAGGTGTTAGCGGGGCTACGCCCCCAGGGAAAAGAGGTTCTTAAATTAAGGAACTTCGCGAAAGCGTTGGAAAACCTCCCTCGAAGTACCGACACTGGCCTGGCTGAACGGTTAAGCAAGTATTGTGCGGTGGGATTGATCCCGGCTAATTCTTCCTTTGTGGTTTGAGGAGGGATTCGAGAGACAGTGGGAGCCATCCTGTTTAGACAAATTAAAAACCATTCTAAACTTGCAAGAGCATCGTGCTAAAGTGTTTCTTCTCTCCCCCCTGCAGCGACCAAATTCGAAATGACTGGACTTAAGTTACTTCTAGATAAAAACATACTGACAGGGCCAAACTACAAAGATTGGCTCAGGAATGTAAAATTGGCAATCACTTACGACAAGCTGGGGTATCTTCTTACCACCAAAGCTCCCCCCGTCCCAGGTCCCACCTCCAGCGTCGCGGATAAGGAAATCCGTAAGACTTGGGAGATTAATTGCGCGAAGGCCAGGTGCCTCGTGCTTGCCTCTATGGACAACGAACATCAGAGGAGGCATGAGAATATGGACCTCGAGTCCATATTTCTCCATACAAAAGAACTGTATGGAGAGCAGTCTCGTATCGCAAGATACGAAGTGTCGAAGAAGTTATTTTCGACAAAGTTGGCCGTCGGATCATCGGTAGCGGACCACGTGCTTAAGATGATTGGCTACACTGAGGAGCTCGCGGAACTTGGGACCACGTTGGACAGTGAACTCTATACGGATTTAATTCTCCAGTCCCTTCCATCCACTTACGCCCAGTTTATACTGAACTTCAACTTACAAGAAAAGGAAGTTGAACTTTCAGAACTCCTCAACATGCTGAGGAGCGCAGAGGGCACCCTACAGAAGGGTAGGGAAACACCCGCTTTGTTTGTAGGAGGATCTTCATCCTCTAGGTCCAAGGCGAAAGCCAAGGGAAAGAGGAAGAAAGCCCCCGCCAAACCAAGATGCGGTGTTAGTAAAGTGGGTACGAAGGGAAAGGAAAAGACAACAAAGATTGCGGGGAAGCTTGTTGGAAAGGAAGAATGCTTCTATTGTCATAAGAGTGGACACTGGAAGAAAGATTGCAGGGCTTGGAAGGCCAGGACACAGGAACTGAAGCAGGTTGCGGCTTCAGCTTCAGGTGTGTATGTTATTGAAAACTGTCTTTCTATAAACTCTACTTCCTGGGTATTGGATACCGGATCAGGATCTCATATCTGTAATTCTTTGCAGGCGTTGAGAAACCGTAGGGTTTTGAAGGCAGGTGACATGACCCTCAGAGTTGCGAACGGAGCTAGCATGGATGCTAAAGCCGTGGGGGACTATCACCTGGGAATGTCAGAAGGGCATGTTTTGGTTTTGCGTAATTGCTTTTTTGTACCCAACGCAACTTGTAATATCATTTCTGTATCTTTGGTTTCTAAAGAAGGTTATGAATTTGCGTTTGTAAGTAATGTTGTAAACATTCACCTTAATCAAGTTCTGATTGGGTCAGGTACACTGAGCAATGGTATATACGTATTAAACCAACCACAGATTTTCAATGTCCAGAATACACACAAAAGAAAGTCTCCAGATATCAATCAGACTTTCTTATGGCATTGTAGACTGGGTCACATCAATGAGAGAAGGTTGACTAAGTTACATACAGAAGGATATTTGGATCCGTTCGAATATCAATCATATGCCACTTGTCAATCCTGTCTCAAAGGAAAGATGACAAAGACTCCGTTCACTGGACACGGAGTAAGAGCGAGCGAGCTCTTGGGACTCGTACACAGCGACGTGTGCGGTCCAATGTCTACACATGCGCGAAGCGGTTATTCTTACTTCATTACTTTTACGGATGATTTTTCAAGGTACGGTTATGTTTTCTTAATGAAACATAAGTCCGAAGCTTTTGAAAAGTTCCAGGAATATAAGAATGAAGTAGAAAAACAAACCGGCAAAAGTATCAAGATTCTAAGATCGGATCGAGGTGGAGAATACTTAAGTGCCGAGTTCCTGAATTATTTAAAAGAGAACGGAATTCTCTCTCAGCTTACTCCTCCATACACTCCGCAACACAACGGTGTATCGGAGAGACGGAACCGAACCCTATTGGATATGGTACGGTCCATGATGAGTAACGCTGAGTTACCGCGATCCTTCTGGGGGTATGCGCTAGAATCAGCTGCGTACCTTTTGAACCGAGTTTCTACTAAGACTGTGCCTACTACACCATATGAGATGTGGTGTGGGAAGAGGCCCCATCTCAGTCATATTAAGACTTGGGGATGTCCAGCTTTTGTTAAAAAGCAGCATGCGTACAAGCTCGAGGCACGCTCAGTACAGTGTAAGTTCGTGGGATATCCAAAGAACTCCAAGGGATATTTCTTCTACTGTGAAGAGGAACAAAAAGTTCTTGTTTCTCGTCATGCCTACTTCTTGGAAACTGAGTTTTTGGAAAACCAGATAAGTGGGAGCACAGTGGAACTGGAAGAAATTCCAGAACCACGAGCTATTACTGAAAGCTTAGTGGAACCAGAAGGTTCAAATGAACAGGACATTCCTACGCCGCTCCGCAGGAGTAGTAGGCAGTCTCATCCGCCTGAGAGATACTACGGTTTTCTCATAGACGGGGATAGAGAGGATTGCATCATAGATTATGATGAGCCTACTAGCTTCCAGCAGGCCGTTCAGAGCGTTGACTCGGTAAAATGGCTGGATGCAATGAGGACCGAAATGGAGTCCATGTACACCAACAAAGTATGGACGTTGGACATTGCTCCAGACGGGGTAAAACCCGTAGGATGCAAGTGGATCTTCAAAAGGAAGATTGGTGTAGATGGACAGGTTGAGACCTATAAAGCTAGACTTGTAGCAAAGGGTTTCCGTCAAAGACCTGGCTTGGACTATGACGAAACCTTTTCTCCAGTGGCTATGCTGAAATCCATTCGGATCCTTCTTGCCATTGCTGCCTTCCACGATTATGAGATTTGGCAGATGGACGTAAAAACCGCTTTTCTAAATGAAAATTTAGAGGAGTGTGTCTATATGGACCAGCCAGAGGGTTTCATTCAGAGTGGGAGCAGCGGAAAGGTGTGCAAGTTGCTTAAGTCCATCTATGGACTAAAGCAGGCATCGCGGAGTTGGAACATCTGTTTTGATGAAACGGTCAAGGAATTTGGCTTTATCAAAAATCCAGATGAACCATGCATCTATTGTAGATTTGTAGCGAGAACTGTAGTATTCCTCGTTTTATACGTGGATGACATTCTCTTAATAGGAAATGACATTCCTATGCTACAATCTGTCAAGGGATTCTTGTCACACAGGTTCTCCATGAAAGACCTGGATGATGCCTCTTACATCCTGGGGATCCGGATCCATCGTGATAGATCCAAAAGGATATTAGGACTTTCACAGTCCAGGTACATCGACACCGTACTGAAAAGATTCAGTATGGAAGATTCCAAGCGCGGTAACCTACCGGCTTGTCACGGGATCACCCTCTCTAAAGAGATGTCTCCCAAGACTGATTTGGAGAGGGATCGCATGTCTATTATACCCTACGCTTCTGCGGTAGGCTCTATAATGTATGCGATGTTGTGTACCAGACCGGATGTAGCTTATGCACTGAGTGTAGTAAGCCGGTATCAGTCAAACCCTGGGGAGAAACACTGGATAGCAGTAAAGAACATTCTCAAGTACCTGAGGAGGACTAAGGAGATGTTCTTGGTGTATGGCGGAAAAGACCTCCAGATCGAGGCCTTTGCTGACTCCAGCTTCCAGAGTGACAAGGATGATTCCAAGTCCATGTCGGGTTTTGTCTTTACCCTCAATGGAGGGGCGGTGTGTTGGAAGAGTTCCAAACAGGAAACCGTTGCAGACTCGACTATGGAAGCGGAATACATCGCTGCATCTGATGCCGCAAAAGAAGCTGTCTGGATGAGGAAGTTCTTGAAAGAACTTCAGGTGGTTCCGTCCATTGTTGACCCAATACCTTTGTATTGCGACAACAACGGGGCTATAGCTTTAGCGAAGGAACCCAGGTCCCATCAGAGATCCAGGCACATCTTGAGGCGGTATCACCTGATCAGGGAGATCGTGGATCGCAAGGAGATCGAGGTTCGGAGGGTTGCTTCAGAAGAAAACACTGCAGATCCATTCACCAAGGCCCTACCCCAGACTCAGTTCGAGCGGCTGATCGAGATGGTAGGTCTTCGATACGCCAGTACATGGCCTTAGTGCAAGTGGGAGATTGTTAGTGTATATGCCCTAGAGGCCATTACTGTATCATACTAGTTTGTATATTACTTAATGGAAGCTTAGGATATTCACCTTGTATAAACAATCTTGCTCAATATAGTAGTATGCTACTTGGTTTGTTTCTACTTCAATGTGTACATGTGTTTATTTTGCGATATCACCTATACGCATTAGTGGAGCCCTTAGGATCTTTGCTTGATTACCAGCGTTGTGGTGGCAGTCACACTAGTGAGGGCTGGGTAATCTATAAGCACATCCTTATACAGGTCCCTAGTCGCAGGACTATCGAGACAGGGCATCGATACTCCGGAGTAGACTAGCGTATGCGCTTCTCATCCCAGTGTGGGAGATGGTCTGTCCCACAGCCATCAGTACGTCGTACTGGAGATAGTATACGGGTGCTCGTTAGATTACGAGTACACTGGACAGGACTCGTCGGGAACTGTTTGGTTGGTATTATACCTATCGTCAGTTATCAGTTCCCAGGTGACATGAGTACAGCTTAGTCCGCTGACTTGACACTGGCACTTCGCCTTGAGTGTGTTCCCACTGCACTTTGATCACTACCCTACCACGGCTCAAAGGAGTCGTGCAAACAGGTAGTGGTTGGGTGCAGTCCCGAAGCACTTAGAGGCAGTGACGGTTAGACAGGATTCGTCTCTCCCGGTATTGGGGGTTGACATCGCGCTGTGTCTAGGAGAGCCATTACACGAGTAGTCCCTGGCCAGGGCAAGCGAGATATACTGGTAGGCTTCCAGTGTTATCTCAGGGTGTTTTGGGCTTCACTCCGACACGACTTGTACCGCTATTAGGGGACTGACGTTTTACCGCCCCCTAGGCCCGACATGCGATGTATTAGACGAACAGACCGGACTGTACGGAGACTGTCACATTCAGACTCAGTAGGAGTTCAGATGGGGTTCACCTCGTCAGCCTTCTTGTCGGCATCTACCTGGGGACCGTTACGCACAGCTAGTGCCGCTTGCGGTCTGTGGTTAAACCCACTGCCAGCGTAGTGTCGAGTCTTTAGAGTTCCACACAGAGGGTATTCGCCTCTGGGTAAAACAGAGTAGAGGTCGCATGGTTTTGCGACAGGGTTCGTTCTCATCCGCGCACTTGTGCACGTTTGGAGTCCGGACGGATATTGCCAGCGGGCTCTGGTTTGAGCCGGATACTGGTATATGTTTTGGGGTTACTTTTATCTCTCAGTATTCATGTTCCTCGGAACAAGAATGCAGGTGTGTATGCACAGTTGTTTGAGGCGGAAGAAGAGGTTTTTCATTAGGGTTTCGGAACGGGTGCGCATGCACAGTTGACAGTCGTCTTTTTTCCAAACCCTAATGAATTAGTGAGATATCTATTAATAATAGTAATTAAATGAAATTATGTTATGGTTGGTTTTGTTGACTTGTTGACCATGGTTGACTTGTTAATCATGGTTGAATGTTTGACCATCATCATTATTTTGCAAGGATGCTCCTTGATTCTTGCCAACATTCATTTAATGAAGTATGATAGTGGTCATTCCAAAACAACCATCAACTATTCTCATTTGAATTATTATTACTAATTAGATAATTCTTTTTCTTTTGATATGGTTGCAAAAAGGAAAAAGATAGCTCATTCTATCATAATCATTCTCTCTCCTCACTTCATCTTCTTCTTCCTCAAGCTCAAGGAGAATCCTTCTCATGTGTTGAGAATCCCTCTCCTTGAAAAGAAAACAACCCCTAGACACTCTCTACTCACTCTAGGATCAAAGGTTTAGCAAGCCGAAGACTCTAGTTCTCTCAAAGTTCGAGAAAGAGCCCGAAGGTTGAACCCTCAGGTGGATCCATCTTTGACGGAAGAAGGCGACGAAGAAAGAACCATCAACCTCTACAAAGTTTGAAGAAGAAGGAGTTCAAGTTTAGGTATAACCATCTTTCCGAGTAGCTAACTCTCTTTAGCATGTTTGCTAGTTTTAGTTTAGGAAAAGATCCCGACTTTGTTAGTCCATGTTGCCCCATGCGCTAAAAATTTGATTTTTATACCGTTTCCGCCTCTCCGTAAGAACCGGGGGTCGCAACGTGGACTTACACGTGAGGCATTGCCTCCAAGCTGTTTCCTTCTCATTTTGGGGGATTTGTTCAGGGGCCACGTGGGGACACGTGACCTAGTTCTTTACATGCATGGAGATCTCTCAAGTCTTTTTATTTTTAAGAATTAAATTCTCTGTAGGGTTAAACCCTAATTTCTTTTTTTTAGAGGAATTAAATTCCTATGCATGTGAAGAATTAAATTCTTATGTAGGGTTAAACCCTGATTCTGTCTTGGAGGAATTAAATTCCTATGAGTTGGGAGAATTGAATTCTCAAGCAGGGTTGAACCCTAATTTTATCTTGGAGGAATTAAATTCCTGTGAAATTGGGAGAATTAAATTCTCATATAGGGTTAAACCCTGGTTTTATCTTGGAGGAATTAAATTCCTATGAAATTGGGAGAATTAAATTCTCTAAATTCAATTCTCCCTCTAAGTTTTGGATCTGCATGGCAGAATCTTCCCGATGAGAATTAAATTCTCAACCTGTGAGGAGATTTGCTTCTGCAGATGTTCAACCAGAGGAAGAACTAAGTTCTTTTGCAGAAAAGTTAAACTCTTAGATTGAGAATTAAATTCTCTTTTTTTTAATGAAGTTTTGATCCTTTTCCCCTTTCTCATCTAGGGTTTCTTTTCTTGAGAATTAAATTCTCCATTCTTTTCTCTTTGCTATTTTCCTTTAGAAAATTTCAAGATCTCCCAAATTCTTTCCTCTTTTTTAGTTTCTCCTCTTCTTGGCTCCTATTTATAGGAGAAAGAAAATAATCAATTTGTTTAGTGAATCTTTCATTGAAAGATTTTGTTTGTTTTTCGTAACTAATATGATCTTTTAGATCACTCAGTGAATTTTATTCACCATTGGATTTTTAATCCAGAAGATATTCTGTTTGTTATTTTTGGTGAAATTTAGGGAGATCTTTTCTTGTATACAATCTTTCCATAAATTGGTGATTTTTTTAATCACCATTGGATTTTTAATCCAACGGTGCTCCACTTTACAGAGCATGATCCATTTTTGTTTGTTTGGAAAGATTTAAAGAAATACTTTCCCAGTTAGGATCTTTGATTTCCCTTAATTAGAATTTTAATTCTATTAACTCATTAAGGCTTTTAAAGCCCGTCACATGTTGGCACGTGATCCCAACGTTTGTCCATTCAAATAGAATTCAATTCTATCAATTAAAGAGTCGGGGGACCTGTCACGTGTTGGCACGTGACCTTCTTTCATTCAGAATTCAATTCTGTCTCTTAACAGGGCTAAAGGACCATCACGTGACCTTTGGTCATGTGTCAGCACGTGATGTCCCATTGAGGTCTTTTCTTAGCAGTTTTGTTTACACTTTTGTTGATTTAGAATTTAATTCTATAAAGTAGAGATCTTAGGAAACTATCACGCGTCAACACGTGACCCTTGGCCACGTGTGAGCACGTGATACCTCATTGAGGTGTTTCCTCAGCTGTTTTGTTACATTTTTTGTTTGATTTAGAATTTTAATTCTATAAAGTGGAGATCATAGGAAACTATCACGTGTCAACACGTGACCCTTGGTCACGTGTGAGCACGTGATACCTCATCGAGGTATTTCCTGATTTTTATCAGGGAACATTCGTATTCATGGATTAATGCGAGGAGGGTTTCAATCTTGTTGATCTCAGAAAAAAGATGAAGAAGCAATTAGAATTTGATAATAAAAATATACTTGAGAATAGGAAACCCTTTAAATTCAAGGAAGAGATATAAAAAGATCAGATCTGAAGAAGATTGCTATATTTAGTACAGGAATTGTGACATCCCAAGTTTTGAGATGCAGCGAAGCTCTAAATGCCTCACGAGTTTCGATCTTTCAACTTATTTTGAGTTTGTCTCCATGGATCTATGCCAGAATTGCAAGAATTTACAAGCAAAATTGTGGAAAATGTGAAGAGAAAATGAGATCTTTTTTTTTTAGAGAACTGTGCGAGAGAGAAAGAAAAAGCAGCTTTCTCTCACTTCTACCTCTCTAGAATCTTTTAGAAACCCTAGCTTCTCTATGCACTTGTTTATATATCCAAATATTTGGGCTTTGATGTATCGAGCCTAACCCACCAAAACAAAATATTATCTCTCAACAAAATATCTGGGCTCTTTCCCCGTCTTGTTAAAAAAAATTCTAAAAATGGCAAATATGAATTCTACAATATCTTCATCCTAATTTTATTATCTTTAATCAAATTAGTGTAGACCTCCATTGTTTTGTTTCCAATATGTATCATGGTTTTTATATATTATTTAGCTGAAATTTTCAAAGGATTATCAAAGCTTCATGTGCCTCCACTAATCAAAATTTCTGGATCCGCCACCGTGCTAAAGATAGATTAAGTATTTTAGTCAGTATCATGGTTAAGTTAGTTATTAATTAACCACCGTTTAACAGACAAAGTATCTTTTTCATACAAAGCAATACGGCCGGAGGCCATTTTTATAAAATGTGAAATTTCCGGGGTCTTTTTCATAATCCCCAAAGGTTGGGGGTTGTATGTAGATAAAATCCTCCTAGCGCTGTAAACCGGCAGTATACTCACACCATAAAAACTAGTATCAATTTCCTCTTCGGTGGGGAGAGGTGGCAAGTTCCATCAGCGGTTGATTTCGAAAATGAAAATGAAAATGAAAAAGAAAAAGAAAAATGAAAAAGAAAAAGAAAAAGAAAAATAAAAATGAAAAAGAAAAAGAAAAAGAAAATTACTCCCGCCATAAAAAGAAAGTTATAACGTAAATAGGGATTTTATAAATTCTCTTTGTTAATCCAGCTGAGCTCAAAACCCTAGCTCGCAATGAGAAGAAGGTGGTGGCCGAATCATCTCAATCCCTGTGACCTCGTCGTCGCCGCGCCCATCGCTTCCCCTTCTCCCAAAACCCTAACCCTAGAAGAAACCTCCATTATCTCCCAGCTCTCCTCAATCCTCTCCCGCCCAAATTGGCATCGAAACCCTAACCTGCGGAAGCTCGCCCCTTCTCTAACCCCAAACCACGTCTCCAATCTACTCCAAACCCTAACCCTAGATCCCCAAACCGCCAAGGGTTTCGTCCATTGGATCGCGCAAAGGCCCAATTACTCCCATTCTGTGAAATCCTATGCTTCTCTTCTCAAGTTACTGTTGGATTCCGAACACCAATCTGGTATTGGCAATCTCATCATCAAGATGGTCAAAGCTTGTGGCTCGAAAGAGGAACTGACGTTTGCTCTCGGTTCGATTCGATGGGTAAGTCCATCGCTGTTCAAACCGAATATTAATGTTTTTAATTTGATGTTGCTTTCTCTTGCGAAGTTCAAAATGGTTCATGAGATGAGGAATGCTTGTTGTTGGATGGTTAAAGATGGGATTTTGCCGGATATCGTTACGTGTAATACAATGATGAGGGTGTATTGTGATGATGGAGCTTTAACTGAGGTGCAGAAGCATTTGAGGTGGTTGGTGAGATTAGGGATTAATCCAGACACGTTTACTTGTAACTCTTTGATTTTGGGGTGCTGTAAAGTTAGGGATTTTGCTAGGGCTTGTTGGGTTTTTGTTATGATGGTGGAAATAGGTTGTCCAAAGAATGAATTTTCTTACACTATTCTCATTCATAAGCTGTTTGAGATTGGTCAGGTTGATCGTGCCTTAGTATTGTTTTCTTGGATGATGGGTGATGATTCGTGCCGACCTAACGTTCATACATTTACAGTGATGATCGACAATCTTTGTAAGGAAGGTAATCTTGAGGAAGCTGAAAAGCTTTTAAATGAGATTTCCGAGCGTGGTTTGGCACCTAATGTTGTAACTTACAATACTTTGATTGATAGGTATCGTAAACAAGGGAAGGTTGAGGATGCCTTCAGAGTTTTGGACTCGATGAAGTCGAATGGTGTCATGCCAGATAGTTGGACTCATGCAATAATGATCGATTGCCTTTGTAAAGAGAATAGGCTCACGGACGCGGAAGCCATGCTCAGTTTTATTATAAAGGAAGGTTCAGGTGTTAATGTCTTTACTTATACTGCCTTGGTCCATGGGTATTGCAAGTTGAGAAAAGTTGATAATGCATTACGGATTTTGAAATGGATGCAACTGAATGGGTGCAAACCAGATCCTTGGACTTACACAATCATGATTGATGGCTTGCGTAAAGAGAATAGGCTAGCTGATGCAAAAGGAATGTTCGATGAAGTTCTTGAGGAAGGATTCATTCTGAATGTAGCTACCTACACTGCTTTGATTGATGGGTATAGTAAGAACGGAAAGATTGATGATGCAATAGGGGTTTTCAAATTGATGGAGTCTAATGGATGTCAACCCAATGCTTGGACTTATAATAGTTTAATACACGGGCTTTGCAGGGAGAGGAAGGTTCATAAAGCAATGTCTTTGTTTAGCAAAATGGTCGAGAGGAAATTATCTCCGAATCTTGTTACATACACCGAACTAATCCAAGGCCAATGCAAGGAGGGTCATATAGAGAGTGCATTCAGATTGCTTGATGCGATGGAAGCAAATGGCCTGGTTGCTGATCAACAGACATATACTGTCTTTATGAATTCTCTGTGCAAATGTGGTAGAATTGATGAGGCTCACTTCCTTTTTGACACTCTTATTCTAAAGGGTACAAAGCCAAATGAGGAAATCTATACAGCACTAATCGATGGGTTGCTTAAAGCACGAAAAACTGATGTCGCTCAATCAATTTTGGAGAAAATGCTTTCTGAGGGTTTAAAACTAGATTCTTACACTTTCAGTATTGTGATGAATAGCTTAATCAGAGAAAAGAAATTGCAAGAAGCATTGTCCCTATTCGACATGTCCAAAAAGCAAGGAATGGCCACAACTATTATGTATACAATTCTTATTGATGAAATCTTGAAGAAAGTGGATTTTGAAAATGCTAATAGGGTATTTGATGAAATGGTTTCTTCAGGAAATAGACCAACTGTAGTCACGCACACTGTTTTTATCCGAGCCTTTTGCAGCGAAGGAAGGTTGGAAGAGGCAGAAAACGTGATGATTAAAATGAAAGGCGAAGGGATTCTCCCAGATTGCATGGCGTATAACACTTTGATAGATGGTTACGGTAAAATGGGTTATATAAATCGTGCTTTTCCTGTCCTCAAGCAAATGATTGATGGTGCATGTGAGCCTGATTGCTGGACTTATTCCATTTTAGTTAGGCATCTCTTTAGAAGGAAGCGGTTGGCTAATGGCTTTGTCCCTAATGTTGATATTATGAAATTAGCAGGAATTGACACAATTGTAGAGCTTCTTGAAGATATGAATAAAAACGATTGCCCTCCTAATGTCTTCACTTACAATGCCCTCATTTCAGGATTTTGCAGGGTGCAACGGCAGGAAGAAGCTAAATGGCTTTTTTCTCGAATGACAGAAGAAGGTCTACCTCCGAATGAAGATATCTATACCTCTCTCATTGATTGTTGCTGCAAACTAAAGCTATTATCAGAAGCAACAATATATATAGATTCCATGATACAATGTGGCTATATACCCCATATGGAATCATATCGGCTGCTTATTCTGGGGCTTTGCCATGAAGGAAACTTTGAGAAGGCTAAGATTGTGTTTCGTGAATCACTTGGTAGGGGCTATAATTATGATGAAATTGCATGGAAGATTCTACTTGAAAGTGTACTTAGGGAGGGCTATGCCACTGCATTCTCTGAAATGTTTTCTATAATACTGGAAATGAACTGCTTCATCAGTCCTCAAACACAATCTATGGTGGCCATGAATCTTTGTGGCGAGGTCCTTGGGGAATTAAGTGAAGCTGAGGGGTGATAGGTGTTGATTATTTGTTCAGATCTTCCCCTTGAATGAGTTGAAAGAATGGTGCAGTGAGAATAATGGTTTCTGGCTTCTTTGGCGTATAACAGAATCTAGAGATATGCTGATGTTAATAAGGCTATGTGATTCTGTCACAGAAGTATGCCAAATTGGAGTTGCATGCCATTTCCATCTATGAAACGTTGTCTTCAGGCAAGTGACTATGAATGCCTTTGGTTCATATGCTCTTTACTAAAACTAAAATATGAGACTTCATCTTTCTGTACAATATCAAACCATTCTCTTTGTGTTTTTCCCCCTCTTCCTATTTTCAAATATTGTTTCATCAAGTTTTTGAAGATTGGTGATGAGGCAGAGTGAAGTTTACTTTTAAGTGGCATCACTTTCACATAAATTATTGAGGCAAAATAAGCTTTTGCTATCTTCAACTGATGCCAATTGGATCATGCATCAGAATAAACTTTTGTTACCTTATTTATCAATGCAAACCCTTTGGTTTATTGTATGCTTTTCTGCAGAGGGTTGAAGTTAAAATTTTTGTTTACCAATCAGTATTTATACTTAAGCTAATATTTTGACAGGTATTCTGTCTGCCATGTAGGTAAGACGACATATCTGGGAATCAAATTGGACTTTGATAAATCTAAAATGCCTAATCATTCTGAAATGAGGTATGTACTAAACACTGGATATGGCCCTGATGATGACTGTGTGTTGATATTGATAGATCTGTTTAGCATCACAGAGAAGAATAGCTAACTATATCGGGCTCTTTAAGCAGAGCTCGCTAGCTACGCTGGGATCTCTGACACTTCATGGTCATATATCCGACACTTGATTAAGCCAAAGACCTATCTACTTTCTTTCATTTTTAAAATTTCAATTTTGTTTGCCGCAATGGATTTGCCTGGAAAATTCACATTTTAAGAGTTCACTTGCTTGTTCTTATACTTTGGGATGGTTATTGAAAGGATTACCTCTAGTTGCCACCGGCCTGTCAACTTCTGCTGGCCCTTATGATATACCTCCATGATATTTATGGTTTCTTTCCTTCTTGTGCTCATGTGGTTTGAAAGTGGGTTAGTTGTTTGGTTCCTACTGTGCTTACTGTGCCTATCAACTGTTTGACGTGTGATGGAAATGACCGACTAATGGTCATCAACGAGTAAAGTGGAGAAAAAGGGGGAGTGGGAAGGGGGAGTGGGGAGGGGTTCATATACTTCAACCATGACCATGATCATGAAGCCTTAGCAATTTATGTTGTGGTCAACCTTACGAATCTTCTTTCCCAAGCACTTCTATTAAGGGTGACATTCTTGGGCATGTCAAGCTCAGATGGTCCTCCCCTCTTACCCTTCGCATTATCTTAGGTCTTTCTCGTTTACTTTTAATCCTCGTTTCATACCAAGATATGGAATAAACCACCCCTTTTGTGCAAGCAACCCCTAGAACTAGAACAGCATGTAATGGAATAGAAGTGGGTAGAGAAAATCACAGATGTGTAAGTTCAACTAGATCATGGAATCTATATCAATATGGCATATCTTTTTCCTTGACCGAATATTTAATCCTCTGAAATTTTGTGTGTGTTAAGCATCTTAATCACTTCTTGGTCTCTGTTTTTTTGGAGGATCTTGTAGTTTTCTCCAAATCCAAGTATCAATTGTGTTTAAATGATGCTCGAGATACAATTTATATTTCCTATACACACATTAATATATTTCTTTAACTTATTTGTTTTACTACTGTTAAATTAATCAAAGAAACATTTCCTTCAGTGCTAAAATATGAGTTGTCTGTAATTTTTCAGGCTTTCGATATTTATGTTCAACCTCAAGACCCTTGGACTGCTATATAAGCTCTGTCCGGGAGACAAGCTTCCTGGTGAATTTTATGGTGGGTGGAGATACCCTCAATCAATCAGTCACACAGAAACAACAATAACACACAAGATGAACACCAAATTTACAAGGTTCAGCCAAGGCCCGTGCACACCATGGGCACAACTAGAAGGGATATATCACTAACTTGAAGGAGAATACAAGATACAAAAGAGCTCACAGCTCTTGGTCTTCCCACAACTGTTATTGAATTGAACACACTAAAAAAAGGTAAGACCTGGTAACTGATTTGTCATTCCTTTAGGGGCATGCATATACAAGATATATGAAGACATTCTAGAAGAAAATCCTAGGATAGCTTGCCGGCGTTATAGCTCATGAATTATAATTTTATATTGAAATCCTATGATGCAGCTGACCCTAAAGATTTCTATTAAACGTTTTGTTGTTGTTAATAACCCTAAGTAGTTCTTAAGGTACTTCAATTTTCTTTAATTTCATTACTAGTTCTAGCTTCCCCACATGCTCCT
Organism: Agapanthus africanus; assembly: GCA_030015575.1. Taxonomy (NCBI): domain Eukaryota; kingdom Viridiplantae; phylum Streptophyta; class Magnoliopsida; order Asparagales; family Amaryllidaceae; genus Agapanthus; species Agapanthus africanus. The sequence goes on along the minus strand of CM057348.1, from coordinate 10,620,756 downwards.
AGGCTATACCATTGAAACCAACGCTGATGTCAAACCTCAGTTTCTATCATTCGTGGTGACAGAAGCCCATGTGATTTCTCTTGCACTCAATTTTTAAAGTCTGTTTTAAAAACGCTAAAGCTCGCTTTTAGGAGTACTGTTTCACTACTTTAGATCCACCAATAAGGCAATAATCTTTGAACCTCCCTGACCCTCCACTAGTTTAGTAGCCATCTATCACTCAGATAATCTTAGCATTCATCATGAATTCCCACTAAAAACGTTATCATAACTTTCCCATGAAATTTTCAATCAGACTGTCTTCCACAACAATCTATTTGTACAATGACAAGTCGGGTCTCTGATTTGACAGTAGAACTAAGATCCATCCTATCATTTCCTTTGTTTCTTCGAGTTGTGTAGGAAATGAAGAGCACAAATGATACATAGATCCCTAGTGCTTCCTTGAAGTGCTAATGATGAGTATGAAGACACAAAGATATCTTAATACTTGCAACTTCACATGGTAGTGCCTGAAGGAATAATGTAAGGTGTCAAAGTTATTTTTAAAGTAGAATAGAGTTTTAAAGTTAGAGAAGAGTTGGAGTGATGGGCTTTTACATATGGGGTCACGCCCCGCTTTCCAAAATACGGAATACGAGGGTTGACAAGGCCAGCAATGCCCCTACGGTCAAGAAAATATCCTGCCGTGGTCACACTTCGGTTTCTAGCATTACGTGGTAATCAATAATCATAGTACAAGTAATGAGAAATGCAATCATTAATTCTATCAAAACAAATGTAAAACTAAACAGATAGAGTCAAAGGAAAGGATAGCGTCGACGTCGTTAATCTAGATGTCCGCAGTATTCTCGAGGTAAGCCAGGTCCTGATCCGAGGTAAGTCCACTTCTCACTCTGAGCATGCATACTCAGGTCGTCAGAGCGACACAATAGCAATATATATATGTATAATGTGCAACGATGATAAATATAAAGCAGCATACATAGAGTAATGACGCGAGCATGAAATAACCGATACATGTAACGATAAAGCAGGTGTATCAGATCAGTAATCAATGCAATGCCCATGTCACTAAAGCAATCAGTCTTTAAGTCTCAATATTCAAGTCATTCAACTTATCGTCAGTCCAAGTGTGAGTATCAACCATCGCAGTAGTATTTCCAACCCAAGGATAAGCCCCACGGGCAAGGGAACACGGGCCCGAATCACTATCAGTAAAAATCAGAAACACTATCAGCATAACTCCCGAAATCACTAAATATGCCGGCAGTGAGACTTTTGAGATTCCGTTGATCGAACTCACACTCAAACTACCCCACATCCCGTGGTTTATATCAAAACACCGATCATGAATCTAAATACTAGTCGCCCCATAACAAGTCTACGCGAGAACTGGAGACAGGGTCTCCACCAAGTATGTCTCGACTGGCATCCAAGATAAATGGATAGTGCTCGATGTCTTACCTATGACACTAATATAAATGTTTCCATACCGGTCTCATACCAGTTATAGTTACACTTATATATGTCTCATAGGCGTCGATAATGCAATAACTAATTGGTTCCGCTGATTGTGTATAAGTACGCATCACTTCCATTTTTCAATCACACTTTTATACTAAAGTACTTGCCACAATCCAATCACTAACACTTAGCACTTGGTAATGTAACACTGTCATTAGGATATCAATGCAAATGAATACTAATTACAAGGGTATAACGGTCATGCAATATGATGGAAATATAGTAAATGCACTACTGAGTACATGTGAGCAACCGGTGTCGGTTGGATTAGAAAAATCATATAAAATCACACGTGCATAAGTTGGCGAAACAATACAAAAGGCGTAAACAGCGTATTAAATTATCTATACGGTAAAATTGGTTTCGAGTTAATCGGGTTTTAGGTTTGCGAGTTATGATCATTTCATTATAAGTGTTCACTGCTGGAAATCCGGTTTCTGAACTGAAAGTCCGTTTCGTAACACGTTTTACTCCCTGTTGGGAGCATACTTAGGCGACGCTACAGTTAGATAATATTTAGATTTATCTGTTATGTTTCCAACGCATCAGACGGATCAATAATATCCGATGTACGCAGTGAAATATGCACCGTCCAAGGTTAAGGTATACATTCTGGTTCTGCACGAAACTGCAGCGCACATCGTCGGTTTAAAAAGTGTTATAAATATCAAACGACACTAGAATGCAACGAGACCAGCACCGTTAGAAAGCTAATTCAATTATCTACACTTTTATGTATGGTTCCGCATACTTGCGCGCTTAAACAGGGAGAAACATGCGTTCCAAAACGGGTAAGGGTAAAGATTCTTGCTCTGGACAGCAGTCCAAAGCCACGAATCGCCTCAGTTTTTATAACTTGATAAAATTCAGAGATCAACTATGGAATACTGTAGGTTTATCTGTTGGCTTCGATACGAGCTCTAGAACATTAGGTTACAAGTTGCATTCAGTTTAATATAGACGTGGCATGTACGGTGAATTCCAAATCCAACGTCGCCTTTTGGGGGCGTCGTTACATAATGTAAACTTCACTATTTTCAATCCAAATTCCTGCATGATGTTCATTATCAGTAAACGGATCAATCTATAACAAGTTCCGTTGTATTTGATTAGGTTTTCAATTGAAATTACGTGTCGCGCACATAAGCTAAACATACGGTTCGCAACCGAAATGTCTGTGTCTTATAACCGAACCTATACTATTTAATCTTATAATTTCCATACGGTGTCATCACTAATATTTTGGACCAGATTATAATCTCAAAACAACATTACTAGCTTAGCACGGTGTGTCGTTACATACGACTTTACAACTTAGGTAGTTATATAGCTATGTAATTACATAGATCGATCAACATCATAGCATGTAAAAACAAGTGGGTTCATTTGCCCGAAGGAGATTGTTAGATGCACGGCAACGACAGGCACGACACGACGAGGCGGGTAGCACAAGGCTCGGCTAGGGTTCTGTGTAGTGGCGGCGACGGCAGCGAGCTCAAGTGAAGGTTCAGGCAGTGGGGTTAGGGTGGCGGATGAGGCGTTGCAAGTGAAGGAAGAGTATGGTGATGGCAGCGGTGAGATCGGGACCAGCGGCGGTCAGGAAAGCTCCGGCGGTGTAGAGAGGTTGGTGGCCGCGGGGGATCGTCGGCGATGGGTCTGGTTGGTGACGAGGTGGAGTTGGGTGCAAAGAAGATGTTAGGCTCAGTGGAGGTTCGGTGGGTGCGGTGGTGCTCGCGGTGGGAGATGGTTGCAGGCGTCAGCGGTTGAGCTGGGATGTCGATAGTGGGAGGAGCTTGGTGTGGCCGTGGAGGGGGATGGAGACGTGATGATGGAGGTTGGTTGTGATGAAGTGAGTAGGTTGGTGGCGGCGGAGAGTACGCCGACGGTGGCTTGGTGCCAGTGAGGCCGATAGGGGATCTTGGTGGGCTCGAGCTCGTCGGCGGAGTTGAGGAGCTCGAGAGGTGGGATTTCGCGAGTGAAGAGATAGAGAGGAGTGAATGGAGGGGTCGGTTGTTGAGAGGGAGGAGGGGCAGGCAAGGGGATCGCGGAGGTGTTGAGGGGATCGCGGAGAAGTGGGCGACGTTGAGGTTGTTGAGGAGATGGAGGGTACGGCGAGTAGATCGTGGGCAGTTGAGAGAGTGGGCTTCGTCGTCGTGGCCGTTGGGGAGCAGGCCTCGTGGGTAGCGCGAGGGAGGGGAGGACGTGGGGCGAGGACGTGGTCGCGGGGAGGAGTGGGTCGTGGGTGTAGCGCGAGGGAGGCGGGAAAAGAATCGGGAAAGAAAAGGGAAGGAGAAGAAAGGAGTGGGAGAGTTCAGGTCGGGTTGGGTAGGTCGGGTCGAGTTTGGTAAAGGGTTTGGGTTTAGATTATAGGTAAAAATATAGAAATTAAAATAATAAAAATACATAAAAACGTGCAATAATACTAGGAAAATTCTGGAAAAATATACGGAAAATATACATGGAACTGGAGATTTACATATTAGTAGGTCTGTGGTTCGAGAACGAACCATTGTTCAAAGGTAGGGAGGATGTTGGGATCCGGTTCTTGCTCACGGAATAAAGTGCCACACGGAACAAAGTGTCATGCCAAGTGGGCGGGGGCCACCTCTTGAATTCATGGGGACCACCTCTTGACCCACTGTAGAACAATGAGAACTCTTCGGAATACATTCCGAAAGAGAGCATATCCGTACTATAAATGGAATGATACCATTCTTCAATACATAGGCGTATTTTAAGTGAACCGACATTATAGAAGCTTGAGAACTCCGTAGTTAAGTGTGCTCGAGCCAGGGAAGTTCCGGGATGGATGACCTCCTGGGAAGTGGCATCTGGTCGGTTTCGGTTCATCCCGAAGGATAAAACCGTGCGGCTTCGGTCAGAGCGGACAATACTCTTTGTATTGGAAGTGGGGCGTGACACATGGGCTTTTAATGATAAGTGGGTTCCAACAATAAGACTCGAGCCTTGTTGAGATTTGACTCATTTTATATTTTATATTCATGTGTTTCTTTTGTTGTTTCCAATGTGAGACTATTTAAAGTCTCCTCGTTTGTTTTTTTTTCTACTTTCAACACTCCCCTTCTGAGCCATTGGTTCTGATATCTTGAAAATAATCAAGAGAAAATTCTTTATTGGTTTAAGAAAAATAATAGTCCATACAACTCAAGAGAGTTTTAGATAACCTCGTATAATAAATATATAGTAACTAATCAAACTGATTAATTAAATATAACAACGGAATATATATCCATAACAATATTCATAACATGAGGGAACCCTAGAGTATAGCTTTGGCAAGTTCCAAGCTTCCTTAAAAATGTATTTAAAAGGGCAGAAGACGGTCAAGGGATCAGCTTATCCTAGTTTTCTTATAGTAAGCTGGATGCTATTATAACATGGCCAGTGTTTGAGCCTATCTTCTTTTTTCCATTTTCCTTTGTGGGAAAATGAATAGATAAAAAGATTTCAAACCTGTTTTGATATATGATCTCTTATTTGGTTTTGACGCTTTCATACTTGGTTGTCTTGTAATGTACCGACAAAGTAAATCTCTTGTGCAGACGAGTCTTTATAGTCATGTAAACTCTTAAAGCACAGACATCATTGCTTTGATCGAAGGTTAATCGTAAATGGAGGACGGATAAACCTGCTTATATAATCCCACAGTTTCCTAACTTTTTAAAGGAAACCATTATGAACAACCATCTCTTATTTGGTTTTGACGCTTTCATACCTGGTTGTCTTGTAATGTATCGGCAAAGCAAATCTCCTGTGCCTATGAGTCTTTATAGTCATGTAAACTTGTAATGCACAGACATCATTGCTTTGATTGAAGATTAATCATAAATTGAGGACCGATAAACTTGCTTATATAATTCCACAGTTTCCTAACTTTATTCAGGAAACCATTCAGAACTAGACCAAAACCATAGTAGATAGAATAGAGAATTTCTTTATTGCTAGAATCATGACATTAAGCCTATCTTAAAACTAGATCAACGATAAGTAAAGATACATGAATCTATTATACAGTTGCGATACCAAACCTTTACCTTCGGACTATTATATTTCATGCTTGAATTTCAAAAAAAGAAGATTTATTCTTGTTGTCTTGCTCCTTTTGTTTTTTTACAGTATGATACGAAAAGACTCCATTTGTTGCTTTACATGATCTGAATTATATTCCAAAGTAGCACAAATCAATACCGTGTGTAGAGTGTTTTTCGTTACTCTATTGAGATGTGATTGCGCTCGCTTGTCAGGCGTTTTACAGGTTCCTCCCCGTCAAAGATAGACGTGTTTATTGATTGTGTGGATTCTAATCTCCGACAACCGCGGACAAAACTGCCGTTAATTATCACTCGTTTTGAGGCGAGAGAATCTCCGATTAAAGGGTCGAAAAAGGTCATGCGAACTCGCAATATACACATGTTGGGCTTTGAAAACAATTTGAGGGTGTTTTGAGCATGTTGAGGGCCTCGTAGAGTTTACGGGGGCCCCGCTATCCTGATAGCGGGCTGAGGATCAAGTGGGTTAGCAGCCCCCTTGCCGGGTGTTGGGCAGGCCCAGTTAGAAATTTTTTTCTTGAAGGGGAAGTGTTTTGGGCAAAGCGCACATACGATTGGCGCCGCGCCACGTGCTTTGCATATGTTTTTGTGGAGCTGGCACTCCTGGTGTAGGCGCTGCCACACATGCAATTGGATCATGCGTTCCTAGTATGGGCTCAAACGCACACAAGAGCGGCGCCGCGCCACGTGCCTTGCATGTGGTATAATGGATCATGTGCTCCTAGTGTGGGCGCAAGCACACACAAGAGCGGCGCTGCGCCACATGCCTTGCACGTGGTTTGGTGGCACATGCGCTCCTAGTGTGTCACAAGCGCACGTAGGATTGGCACCGCGCCACGTGCTGTGCACGTGTTTTGGTTGGTGCTGGCGCAAATAGTGGATTGGCACTGCGTCACGTGATGTGCACGTGTTTTTGGTTAGCGATGGCTCAGACTGTGGGTTGGCGTTGTGCATGTGTTTTTTTTGTTGGCGCTTGCGCCTATGTGTTTCGTTGAGCTTATGCTCCTTGTGTGTGGCGCAAGCACCTTTGTGGAGCTTGAGCTCTTGGGTGTGGAGCTTAAGCTCCTGGGGGTTTCCCAGGGGAAAAGCCCTGAGGCGTTCCCTTTGATGGGGTCAATTCGATCTTCTCCTATTTTGGTCCAAAAAGGGCTCTTAAATCTACAAATCTTTGAATTTGGATCTTAAATGATGAAAATGGGTCTTTTTTCCTCTTTCCAAGTCTTGGATCTTTGCCACAATGGGATTTTTGGAGATGAGTTCTCTTTCTTCCTCTTTCCTTTTTGGATTTTGAGGAGGAAGAAGAAAAGATGCCAAAGTCACTCCTTTTTGGAATTTGATGGGAGATTCACTCTTTTCAATTTGTGGCCTAATCCTATTTATTAAAGAAAAAGAGACTTCTCTTTTGATTTCATTCAGAAAATGAAAAGGAACTTGAAGAGAGATAAGAGGGAGGCACAAACCCTTATTTGATATGGGGAAAAAGTTCTTCATTTCTTCATATGTTTGCCTTGTATATGCTTTACATTTTTCACTTTGCCTCTTGGGTTTTACAAAATGGCTTTTTTGCCTCTCTCATGCCCATGTGCTCATTTCTTTTTGCACATGAGCCATGTGTTTTACATAATTTGGTTTTTTACCTAGTATTTTACATTATTCATACTTATTACACATAAATTTATTTATTATATTTTATATCTATTTATTCCATTTTAATTCTCTTCTTGAGATGGGGCCGGTCTCCATACTTGAGCTTGGACCAGTCTGGGCTTGGGCCCACCTGCTTGGACTTGGGTTCGGGCTTGGACCCACTTGACTTGGATTCAGGCTTGGGCCTGGGCCCACTTTTTGGGCATTAACTTTGATTTTTTGAGTTCAGCCGTGTGGTGTAATTTTTGACCCTAACACCGTGCATGTTTTAACTATCAGTTTTCATATGGTTCGCTATATGAAAGTTTGGTCTTTTAATGTTTGTTGATGAACTTATGTAATGCAGTTTAATTAACTCTTCAATGTATAACCAAATTGGTGGGACGACTTAACTTTTTAAGAAGTAAGAAAGCAAAGAAAGGAAGATTCTATACACCTCTAATAATCATATAGCAAAAAAAGCATACAATATATCGAAAAAGACATCTCTATGATTAAGAAAAGGACTAATAATCATGCAACTATATTCGATTTTACTTTAAATATAAATTATAAAACACTCCATGATGTTACTCTTCATGATCATTAATCAAATATATTTTCAATAAAATAAGAAAGAAGGAAAAAGCTATGCAAAACCTGATAAATCCTAATTTACATGAACTTAATCGATGGCCTATCCGATGAGTACCAACAATCATATGAATCGACATAACCGACAAAACTAATTGAAACTAATTTCTTCAAAACTAAACCAAAAACTGAGTAATGGTAGTAATATGAGGATCTGAGAAGAAATAGAAGAAAAATCCTCTCTTTAGCAGACTTAAGGCATTAAGTAAACTATTCTACACTGATATTTACACAAAACTGCTAAAAACCTAAATTCTACTTATCTTCCACATCACCCACCTTTATCTTCTCTCTCTTTCTCTCTCGCTCACTCCAAATACATAAATCCTCAAACATAAATCACATATCGCATGCTATCGTGCACCATCAAATGATCCATTTCTGCGTTCCTCGGAAATTCCCCTGACAGCCACACCTCGTCAATACTGTTTTGTCGACCCACAAAGCATGACGCTACCACCATCGGAGCCTGCACTATCTTCAGAAGAACCGATAGATTCCTAGTGCTCCTTTCGTGGCCTTGCTCGAGCACCAGTTGCCCAAGGGAGCTCTCGTCAACGACACGAGAGCTCTTATTTTTGTATCGACTGATGCGAAGGCCTCGCTTCACGGCTGCTAGTAGGCGCCGCATGGTCACAGACACTGGTTCAAGGGAGTATCAGAGGAAAAGTAGGGTTAGGGTTTTGAAGAGAGAAGGTGGAATGATGGAAGAGATGGTGGTAGGGGACTGCTTTATAAGCAAATGGTTTGGGTTGTGGGTTTTGACACTCTGTGCTCAATTCCTAAACTTTTTCTGTGCCTGTGGGGTCTTTGTACTTAAAAAGCTATTCTTAGGTATAAGTTAGCAATATCTCGTGATTATAGTAATTCTGATCAATTCTATTGTTGCTGGTAATATTTGGAAAAGTTATGAGGTGATCATGTCCATCCAATAGATGAATTCTCCTGGTTTGTTTTTTTTAACTTCTTTTTGATTGGATGTAGGAAAAGTGTTTTATAGCATCTTAATTGGGGAAAGGGCCTTGATGCTTGGATCAGGTGCTTGGTTGAACAGCAGAGAGCTTTTCAAATGCATTAGTAAGCGAAAGGTACCCTACTGTTTATTATCGCGCAGCGCACAGCGAAATTGTACCGAGGACTTGTTTGGATACTTAGATGCTATTCTTTTGGATCTGATTAGGGTTTAGAATTTCTTGATATTCTTGAGATTTTTATCTCAAATGCTTTGTTGTTGAGGGAGTCCTTCTCTTCTTTTGTTTAGCTCAGACTTCATAATTTTTTTTAACCGAGGGCCACATGGCCAAAAGATGCAAATCCTGAAGATTTGATGTGAACTTGGGTATCCAAATGGACCTTCAGAAGATTGATCCAATCCTTGAGAAATAAAAAAGAAATCCAGGACCAAATTTTCCAGGGTCACATGGGGGTGTTGATGATTAGTTTTGAATGAGAAGGTGTTGATAGTTAGTTGGCATTTGAAAAGGAAATATCTATTGATGGCACTGCTGTTGTTATCTAGTCTTGATGCATAGAATCTGATGTTTTAATTTATTGAATTTATACCTTTTGTATGTTTCTGATTTGCACAAGAATTGCATGTAAAATGTAAGCTTAAATTTAATCTGATGCTTAGATATAAAATGAAGTTTGATTTTATCATGGGTCAGGACATTTTCTAGAATTTGATGGTCTTTCATTCTGTTTTAATTAACAAAAGGACATGCTATTATAAATGTGTGGGTTCCATCAACTCATTTGTTGCAAACTATATCTTATATTCAACAACACATTGGTGCCTAATTATTTTGCTTTCTCAGCAGGAACTCCACATGAATGCATTTAGGTTTTGGGGGGTCTCACATCATCCTATTGCTTATCAATATTATCATATTTAGTTGTATACTAATTTTCTGATGTGATGCATGCATTTGAACCAACCAAGTGTTAATTATGAAGACTTGGGAGATTGAAGTCAACTGGCATTTTTAAATTTGTTGATGAACATTATATGTTTCCAGGGATCATGATTAATGGCAAGCACTAGATGAGTTCCCTGGCCTCCATTATTATCATGAGTGGAGTCGAATCCTTTTTTAAACAAAGAGCTTAAAAATTAGGTTTAGACTTGTGCATTTGTTTAGTAGGTAGATTGGGAAGTGTTGTGTTTAATGTCTTATTCACCTTTTTTTTTTGAAATAAGCTCAAAATCTAGAATAAACTGGCCAGTTTGTTTGTGCTCCTTTCATTTATCTTACAGTGATGAGTATGAGGCAGGATAAGATTGGATGAATATGACTTCTTTTTTACCATGTTAAAAGATTGATTTTAATGGGGACGCGGATGTAGTTTCCAGCCCCGGGGCGGGGTCTCACCTTGTAAAACCGTAAAGATCCATCCCATATTTATCCTCGTTCTGCACTACTGCACTACTGCACTACGGGGCCCATGGCAAATTAGCTGCCGTTAGATGACCACAAAATTTTGAAGTTTTTTTTTCTTTTTCTTTTATATTTCACCCCTAGAACTTCCATATTTCTAAGTTTCATCCCTAAAAATTCATATTTCTAAATTTCGTCCTTAAAACCTTGAAGTTGTTCATATATCTTTCCTTAGCTAGTTTTGCAAAGTTTTGCAAAGGATCTTATATGCATATTCTGATACTCTGGTTAACATACCATTAAGTGATTATTAAAAGACAAAAATACTCTTAAAGTCATCTTCCTTCGTTTCAATTTAGGGTCAGAGTAGGGTTTCTCTTAAATTCCAAACTAGGGCTTTTTTTCTTCACACATTCATTTGTTGTAGGTATATAAACTAGATTATGCTTATCTTTTATACAAATTTCGACAACTCTAAAAATAAAAATGATCTTAAGTTTCAAATTCTATGAAAATGGTGATATCTTATAATAAGGTTGAAGATGAAGAAAGAAGAGGAAGGCGTCGCATTATTTTTAAGGGGAAAGAAAGAGGAAACACACTTGTTACTCAAGTTCTGATTAAAACAAGCCAATCTTAGTTAAATTTGGGTGGAATATGGATAAAAAATGGTTTTTTCGTTGATATGGAACTTTTAGGGGTGAAATTTGGAAATATGAATTTTCTAGGGATGCAATTCAGCAATATGGATTTTTTTTTTGGGGAGGAGGGGTTTGTGCTGGGGGTGGAGATATTAAAAAAAAAACAAATATTGAAGGTACTATGTCACTTTAGGTCATCAATACATCATTTTGTGGGGAGCATATACTTGAAACCACAAGAAACAACTCCATGAGGAAAAAATGAGGTATTGAGCCATAAGGTCAACAAGTGTTGCTTGATCAATTGGAATGTTTACCAATCTCTCAACTCAAAGGCGTGATCGTTCACATCATAAGATGTTATCTCTGGTATCCAATCTTCATCATATCACAAAAGTCATGTCATGCAACTCTCATGCTTGCTTCATAATCATCCAAATTTTTGGTGAGGGATGTATATATCTATAATTATACATATGCCATGCACATGTTAAATTAAGCAGTTGGGTATTTATTTATTTCTTTGTTCTTAAAAAATGGCTTGTATATCAAAACATTTCACCTGGCATTCTTTGGTCTTAAAAATCAGAACTAGTTTTCAAGCTAACCCTTTGTGTAAAAAGTGTGACGAAACAATTGGGGCTGTAAGAGTATGGAGTTAACGGGCCTTGATCGGTCCAATACCAAAAAGCCCAACCCAGAAGAACAACCCAAATCATAAAAATGCTATCTGCTTAAAAAAAGGTTTTATTTGATGGCATAAAATATTTCTCTCTCAAAACTGATCATTGCATCCCATAGATATAATATGAGAAATTTGTTATCCCACTTTTAAAGCATACGAAATTTACCCCTAAATGATTTAAAAATCATCAATACAGGTATTTCGCGAAACTGATTTGAGCATAAAGGATCTTGCGGGACTTCGCTCGGTACTTCCCGACCATATTTCACCCAATAGTTGAAAAAATGAAAGCAGCAACACCTAATTAATCAATAAAAAGAGAAGTTGAAAATTTGATATTTCATCTTGCCTATCAAATTCACACTTCATTCCAAAATGAAAATGAGCCACAATTTCGTCAAGCCTGATAAACAGCCGCTACTAAGGTTTTTTTGATCATCATCAGCATTGCATCATCATGTTGTCATCTCAAGTTGAGACCCCTTGAAGTTTTCATTGCTTTATCTTTCTCTTCCCTGCAGCCAAAGCAACCGACTTTGACCCTCGTTTTAAATTTTATTTTTATTTTTATATTTTTACTTTTTAAAACATGGGAAAAGCCAGTCTCTCATATGATAACAGAACGACACTACATAACAAGTCTAAAAATATTTTAAAATGGAGAGCCCCACCCAGCATCTCCTCTCTCTATATATAAGAACCCAAACTGTCCTCAAATTGTATGCAGCAGAAAACAAAAGATGAATACAGAAACAGAAGGCCAATGCATGAATCTCCAAAAGCCAAGGCAGGCTGTTAGAAAGTTTCAGGCAAAGCCTCAGCATGAAGGGCAAGGAGCCATTGTGAGAAGAAGCATTGGCAGGTGATTATTATGAAGCTTTTCTCATGATTTCCATTTGTTGGTTTTGATGGTTTTTGCTGATTGGGAGATCGTTTTTTGTTGGGTTTTTTGATAGATTTGAGTTGAAGCACTTTGACCCATTTCTTGTTCTGGATGAGTTTTCAGGTAAAATTAGTGGTGGTATTTTAATGTAATGAGGAGCTAACTGATCAGGATTGATTTGAATTTTGTATTAATATCTTTTTGTTAACTTCAATCTTGCAGTTACAGCTCCTGCTGGATTTCCTGATCATCCACATAGAGGTATGATGATGGCTTGGGAAATTGGTAATTTTTTTTTTTACCTATTTGTGTAGTAATTTTTTGTTTATTTTCTTACTCTTTTTATTTACATTTTTCAGGTTTTGAGACTGTCACCTACATGCTAGAGGTACATTTTCTCTCAAATCCCTTCATTTTGGCTCTCTACGCAAAATGCCTTGCCGACTCTGTAAAATTAAGAAAATTCTGAAAAAAATAGAATCCTAAATGAATATGCATATGCTAATGCAAAATAAAAAAAGTTGCAACATTAATCGAACAAAAGCGTATTATATGCTGATATTGGGAGCTTTAGTGTTCGTGTCGAACACCTCATGTGTGCTTGATATGGTATCTACAGCTACTATAGCTAAAACCTCATATGAAACATAATTTACATGACATTGAGAGGTTCAATGTGCATGTCTAATACCACGTGTACTTGGCGTGGTATCTACGGCTATATATATATATATATATATATATATATATAATGGGGGCCGTCATCACTATTGGCAGCCATTATTTGGTAGATACTAACCCAACTATTGATTAAGTAGGATATAGTTGTTCATAGGGACCTAACCTAATATATGATACAAGCATATTCGGATATTTTAAGTGCCTGTTTTAGGACAAACTATTCAGATTACTAAATTTCGTGTACAATGAACTAAATATTTTTTTAGGGAGCAGTGAAACATGAAGATTTTGAAGGACACAAAGGCTGCATAAAGGCCGGCGACCTCCAATGGATGACTGCCGGCAGGGGAATCGTTCATTCGGAAATGTCAGCAGGACCGGGCCCTGCCAAGGGGCTGCAGCTTTGGATCAACCTCTCATCCAAAAACAAAATGTGAGCATCTTGTGAGCTTTAAATTTTAAAATCTTTAAGAAATCTGTCTTTGGTTTTCGCTTAATTAGAATCAAACTCCAACAGCTTATCATCATCATCATCATCATCAAAGTTGGTGAGGCATAAGATGACCAAATGCTGGAACTGCATTAATTTATAATTTTCCCCCACCTAGTTGACTTGACTCAGTGACCATTTTATGATGTCATGGTGATGCAAAAAATGAAGACATGTTAAAAATTTGTCTGATTAAGTGAAAATAGAAATATTGCAGATTACGCTCTATTATCAATATTTGGTTTGCAGTAAAATACGAAGAGGGGGATTACATGAATGACCACAACAAAATAGCATGACAGAAAATTAATAGCAATTGTCGCAAGCTTTACTATAAATAATTCGAAGAAATTTTATGGCATGTCATCAATTTATTTCTATAACACGCAGGATTGAACCGAGATATCAAGAGATCCAGAGCAAGCAAATCCCCTCCGCATCCAACAACGGCATCCAAGTCCGTGTCATCGCCGGAGAGTCCATGGGCATCCAATCTGAGGTCTACACCCAAACCCCGACCATGTACTTGGACTTCATTCTCAGGCCCTCGGCCCATATTTGCCAACCGATCCCACCCACATTCAACTCATTCGTTTACGTCCTTGAAGGCGAAGGGGTATTCGGATCCGAAAAGTCCGGCCCGGTGGGACCACACAATATCCTTCTTCTGGGCCATGGAGACGGGCTTGAAGTTTGGAATAAGTCGGTGAAGCCTGTCAGGTTTGTACTCGTGGGCGGTGAGCCATTGGGAGAGCCCGTGGCCCAATTGGGGCCCTTTGTGATGAATACCGACGAGGAGATTGATCAGACGATCGATGATTTTCAATATTTTGTTAATGGGTTTGAGAAGGCCGAACATTGGAAGTCTGAGGCCATGATTGGCCTTGAAATTTAGGGGTCGTTTCATTCTTTGGATGCATTTCTTTTGAATCATTGAAGAAAAAGTTCGAAATGTTGCATCTTCTTCTTTTCCTGAAATTGTGGTTGTTATGTTATACCATATCGAAATAGACTTTTCGACATAATATCTTTTTTGTCATCAAGTCTCGTGGAATCAGTTATGAAGCATAAAATCCATAAAGATTTAATAATTGATAAATATGCTTACAAACAGTTGTCAATATAATTTGTCGGCGTAATGCCAATCCCCATGAGACATTAGCCTAACTAGTACTTGCCATCAAAGGTTATCTGAACTTTCTGTATTAAGACAAATTTTATTTTTTGTAAGAACTGTATTAAAACAATTAAATAGGTTGCTAATGATGTAATTATACCGATAGCTTCCTAGTTATTCAAAGCTTCAAGACTTTCCTTCTCTCTGAGCATAAGACTAAAAATACAAATGACCAGAGCAACTTTCCAATGGTTTCAACTTCCAACCAACATCACATTTCTAAAAAGTTTCATACCTAAAGACCCTACTTCGATCTTAAAATTGTTTGAAGTAAAATTCGATGCAGACAAGGGAAGAAACCAGTGTGATTTGGAGACAACCAACAAGAGATTTCCATTGTTCTTAGTTGTCCCTCAATTTGCACATTTAAAAACTTTTTATGTGGGAACCACAATCCCTAATAATGGTCTCAAAACATATATATAGATTACTCACCATCCTTATCTTGCATGCATATTTTCTAAAGCATTGCTTGTTTTCAATTCAGCTGCTCCTGAAACATACAATAAAAGAAAACTTTCAGCGGGCCCCCCCCCCCCACCCCGCCCTCCCCCCAAATGTTGGAAATCATCATAAAGCATCTTCCTACTTCCAAACTGGATTCCCAAACTCAAAAAACTCCACTTCTGCCAATCATGAGACCTTCCCATAACATGATACCTTTTCACACATGAGACCTTTTCACACTCTTGGGACCATTTGCATGCATGTCCATTTGGCTCTTTATTGACTTAGATGGCATGCCTTCGAGCCGAAACATGCTCACTGTGCTCACATGGGTCTTCATATGGCGGCTTACAAAGGCAGTGCCGATGCCCATAGCCTCCATGTCCCCTCTCTTCCTCTTCCCAGTCTTCGAAATTGCTTCTTCTGACGTCGTTTCTAGGTCTTACATGAATGATGTTGTTTGCCTCATGCTCGGGAGTTTGATAATGGCGTTGGCCGTCGAGCATTACAACATTCACCACCGGCTTGCTCTAAATGTAAGTGATAGAATAATATGCGCAGAATCTTGTTTTAGGTCTCGACTTAGACTAGGGTTTGCTAGTTGGACCCAGTAGCCAGAACCAGACTGAAATTACCAAATCAGACTCAATTTCCCTATGGGGATGGGTTAGGTATATATAATCAGGAACAGAGCTGGAACCTATATGGGTCTAGGTACCACATCTCCTCGAACCTAGATCCAATGTTTTACATGTAAGAACCTACTGTCTGGTTACTTACCTACCTTCAACTTGCAAACTTGTTGCCCTGCCCAGTCAAAAATATATAGATTTATGTAAACCTGCACTCGGCCCATCCACGATCAGGTTCGGTGCAGGTCTAAAACTACTTGTGGCGCATGGACCCTAGCTTGACACGATACCAATGTAAATCAGAGGTACTTTTTATTAAACCAAGTATAAGCCATAAACAACCAAGCAATCCCCAATGGCCTGACCCAAACTCGCGTAGTGGCCTACAACATAGCTTAAACACAGCCAAACAATAAGTTCTAGCCAAATGCACTCTACATGACCTGATTCGAGCAATACAGCATACATTCTAGTCTAAACCAAGCAGAATTCTGCCTATTCTAAAACCGGCTTCACATTTTCCATCCAAAAGCAATCTAAGGCAGATAAATATAGACCCATCCAAAATTTCCTTTTTCCATTACCTTATTAAGGTTAAATACCTATATTGATTAATTTACAGGTCACTCTTTTATTCTGTGGGGATCCTCTAAACACCCAACCCCCCCCCCCCCCCCCCCCCCCGGTCCTCCTTGGAGTTTGCACCACAACTGCATTCATAAGCATGTGGATGCAGAACACAGCAACTGCGGTAATGATGATGCCCGTGGCAAATGGAATCATTCTACGACTCCCAAAGGAGGGCGATGCCGAGGTACGCCAATTCTCAAAGGCAGTGATACTAGGGGTGATCTACTCAGCAGCTATAGGCAGGATGAGCACGCTTACTGGTAATATTGGCCGGGATGTGGAGCAGCTCTTTCCCTGGAGAGACACCCATAGGTTTTAGCACTTGGTTCTTGTTTGGGTTTCCTCTGGCATTGGTTCTCTTTGCATTGTGGGGTGTGTTGTGCCACTGTATCTCTCTAAGGCTTCTAGTACAGCGCTTTCTGCTTATTTGGATAAAGAAAGCTTGAAAAGAGAACTCCAATTGATAGGCAAGAAATTGTAATTGGTTCGGAACGTCATTTACAGGTTTCATTTGTTATTTAAGTTCTTTTTTTGTGTTTATCAGGCCCGATAGATTTTGCTGAAAAGACGATTCTAACAATTTTTACAGTAAGGCTCACTGCGAACTTTTAAAGAAAGACTAGACGAATATCTATATCATACTATATAGCAGGATTTGATGCATGGTGTTTGTGCGCAGTTACTTGTGGTACTATGGATGACAAGAAGCATTAGCCAATGGGGTCCGCTCTAGCGGCCTAGCAAATGTGCTCTCTGCGAGTCTTGGCTTCCTCTCAGCGGCCCCACCGCTTGCTATAGCTCCACTTGTTTGCCTCATAAGCAGCATGATTATCGAGTTCACATCCAATACCGCCACAGCTACACTCGTGATCCCGCTCCTTGCCCAACTGGCCAAGTCCATGAGCATCCACCCATTAATATTAATGGTCCCAGGGGCTATTGGAGCTCAATTTGCGTTCATCCTACCAACAGGAACACCTTCGAACATTGCAGGGTTTACTACTGGGCGTATCGATATCAAGGATATGATAAAGGTTGGTTTGTTGCTGAAGATTGCTGGGGTTGGAGCTCTATCAATTTTGACGCCCGCATTAGGTGAGTACTTTTCTAGACCGGGTTAGATCACGTTTATGCTCTTCGTTCCTCACTTTAAATCTTCTCAATGTGTTCATGTGTGCAGGTGCATTTGTTTTCAGGATGCAGAAGGCTTTTGGAAATTTTGAGTTATTCGTTTGTGTATATTTTGTGATCATCTGTGTTCATGTGCACAGGTGCAATTCCTTTGGGCTTCATTTGTGTATATTTTGTGATCATCTGTGTTCATGTGCACAGGTGCAATTACTCTGGGCCTTTTTGAGTAGTTTGTAAATTTGTGTAGAAGAGTGCATTCTTTCTGTAATGGAAACAATAGGCTAAACCTCAATACTGGCTTTTGTTGATATAATTGTTCGATGTTGTAAAGGTTTAAGATCTGACATTGATTTCGAAAATGATATGATTCGAGAACCAGTAAAACTGACAAATAGTAGTACATCTAAAACACATTACATTGAATAGATCTTCAAAATAAAAATAGCCTTGATAGAAAAATCGGCATAAATTTGCTTCAATTCACAGCATAAGATTGGTTAAAAAGCAAAGGCGTTTAAGGATTTAATGAGCAAAAAACACCTTCTAAATCCATAAAGCAGATTTTAACAAAGCTCGAAACAAAGCTAAATGAGCTAATAAGTTTTATTTAGGTAGAATTACATAGTTATGGTCCATTAACAACCTCCGTTGGATCATCAAAACAGTTTGGAAAAAAGAGCTACTCTGCAGAAATGAATGATTATGTATATAGATATACATATCAACATTGTATTCATGCCTGTTTCCAGTAGTTAGCAGATACATAAAAATTTGTTGTACAAATAAAAATGCATGGAGTAAATGGTAAGGATGAACTTTTGACAATTATAAATGAGCAAAAATAGACTTGCTATGTGTGCATGCTTGTTTTTATCTCTGCAATGTGGAAATGCTTCTCTAAAGGGGGGTTTTGCTTTCAACTGCATACCGAACTTTGTCGATAAAATTGTCGGCAGTCATGGTCCCAAGTTCACCACCGAACCGAGACCTAACAGTTACAGTCTGTGTCTCGACTTCTTTTGGCCCCACAACTGCCATCAGAGGAACCTTCTGCTTCTCAGCATTCCTTATGAGTTTTGGTAAGCGCTCGCCATGGCAAAGCTCTGCTCGAATGCCATTGGATTTTAGCTTTAACACCACCTCGCTGCAGTATTTCACCTGAAAGCCAAATTTCTAAGTTGACATACTAAATTTGGAGAAAGAACCCTTGTCAAGATCATAGGTTTGAAGTACAGCTCTATGTTTCTTTGTTAAATTATGTGTAAATTCAAAACACAAGAGTACAAATGGAATATAAGGATACCTGGCTGTCAGTAACGGGCAAAACACGAGCTTGAATAGGTGATATCCATAGGGGGAAATCACCCGCATAGTGCTCTATAAGCACACCAAAAAATCTCTCTAAAGATCCAAGAACAGCTCTGTGGATCATAATAGGTCGTTGTCTCTCAGAGTTTGAATCCACATAAGATATGTCAAACCTCTGAGGCAAATTGAAGTCAACCTACAACACAACAAAGATAGCTTTTTCTTTGAGTAATCCATGCAATTTAAAAATGAAAAATAACTCCAGGAGAAGATTGTATAAACCAGTTATATAACTTACCTGAACTGTTGAGCATTGCCACTTTCGTCCCAAAGCATCTTCAATTTTGAGATCAATCTTCGGACCATAGAAAGCACCACCGCCTTCATCAATCTGGTAGTCCCAACCCTTGTCTTCTAAAGCTTGCCTCAGAGCTGTGGTTGCTTTTTCCCAAATATCATCTGTTCCAACTGATTTCTCAGGCCTAGTGGAAAGATTTACTTCATATTTTCTGAAACCGAATTGGAGCAGTATCTCTTCAGTTAGATCAAGGACGCCCCTTATTTCATATTTGATTTGATCATCCAAACAGAATATATGTGCATCATCCTGCATATGAGTGCAAATTTGTGACTTTCTGTGATATGACAAATTAATAGATAGCACATCTTAGATTCATTTCACTACATAATAGTGAAAATGAAGTCGTATATATTTGAAAATTAATATCTTAAACTCCCATATAAAATTATGGCTTTGGAGTAATGTGGAAATTAGAACCCTAATACTCTCAAGAAGAGTCAAGCAACTAGACAATTGATAATATGATATATTGTAAATAGTGCCACATTGTGTTCCATTACAGGATGGAGACTCTGCAAGCTTAGAGAAATCCCCTAAAGTTTCCCCACTCCCATTCTTCTTTATGCGTGGGTGGGTGGGATAAGTCCCAAAAAATTCATGAATTTGATCGGTTCCTCGAAACTTTTGAATTTTGATATAAATTCTCACACTGCGGGACTCCCGTGTACCACATGTCACGTTTCCTTCTGCAACAATAACTCAACCCCATCATGCAAACTGACATAATTTCTCTCTGCCCAGTAACATAACCTCTTTCTCTCAATCTGATGTATATCAAAAATTTTAAGTTGTGGGGGAATTTTGTTATGGATGTATATCCCAAAAGACCTTTTTTTCCTACGATAAATCAAAAGTGTACACGGTCCTCATGTCAAAATAAATAGCATAACAGAAACTCTTAACGAAGTGATTGAGGACAATTTAGGCTTGATTTTAAAGTATCTTTTAGCATTTCATGTACCTTTGGATTTTAGAATACAGAACAAATAAGGCTAAACTGGAAAGTACCTGGGTGAACCCCCTGACACGGAAAAGCCCATGCAAACTACCAGATAGTTCGTATCTATACACTGTCCCCAACTCAGCCACTCTGATTGGGAAATCCCTATAAGAATGCAGCTTCCTTTTGTAAACAAGAATGTGATATGGACAATTCATTGGGCGAAGTTGATAGAGATCGTCTTCTATATTCATTTGATCATACATATTCTCTTTGTAGAAATCTAAATGCCCGCTGATTTTCCAAAGATCAGCCTTTGCGACATGTGGAGTGTAGAGAAGATCGTAACCATGTTGCAAATGAAGTTTCTTCCATGAATCTTCAATGAGATGTCTAACAATAGCACCTTTTGGATGCCAGAATACTAATCCCCCGCCTGCATCATCCTGTATAATGTTTGCATCAAGATCAGGATTTGTTATAAAAGTTCTCATAAGGCTACAAATTTGCCTTGCAAGAGAAAAGAAGAAAAGCACTTCCCTCAACAGTCAAGTCTCTATTAAGTGTTATGTTTTCTTGATATGCATTTGTATCCCACATCTAAAAAGCTTCAGCATTTGGCTGAAGTGATTCTTAATGTCAGAGTCGCCAAGCTTCAAGAGGTCCTGGGTTCAAACCCCATAACTGTCCATTAATGATATTTTCATTTACCCCGTCTCTTCGGCGATTGCAAGTGAGATTTGCTAGAGGCATTTCCATGTGGCCTAAAGTTCCACGCAGGGAGAAGAGTTCAGTGTTTCGCTTGCTTGACATAAATTGTTATCCCACAAGGCCACAACCCAATGGCTTAAATGTTTGAGTGAAGTGTTTCTTAATATGGTCTGGTAATAATGGCTGAACATGACATAGAAAGGTGAACATATGATAGTGAGCTTCAGTACCTGTATAGAGAACAAATCAAGATCCTGGCCTAGACGCCTATGGTCACGGCGCTTCGCTTCCTCTTTGAAGTGAATGTAAGCTTTCAACTGTTCTTCATTCTCCCATGCTGTGCCATATATCCTCTGCAGCATTGCCTTAGTTTCATCGCCCCTCCAATAGGCACCAGCAACCGATTCAAGTTCAACCGCCTTTTTGTTTATGTGTCCAGTGGATTCAACATGAGGTCCCGCACAGAGATCCCACCATTCATTCCCTGTTGCAGCAGTTAATAGTGCGATATCAATCTTAGTTACACATGAATAAACTTCAGGGTTGCAATAAATAAGAAGTAGTAAGTTCAACCTATATGATATATCGTGATTGAATCTTCCTTGATACCGTCCAAAATTTCCAATTTGTATGGCTCGTTGATGTCCATAATTCTTTTCTGAGCCTCTTCCCTCGAAACTTCTTCTCTTATTAAGGGTAGATTTCGGCTAATGATCCGATCCTACAGATGATGTAAGAAATAAATTCCGTGCCCTGAAAAAATAAGCTAATGAATATACTTCTTTGCAGCTAAAATAATGCATCTTCTTACTTCAGTATTAACTCCTTAATATGCTCACCATTTCTTTCTTGATCTTCTTCAAGTCTTTGTCCGTTAATGGTTCCATATCAAAATCGTAATAAAAACCATTGTCTATCCATGGACCTATGGTTACTTTTGCATCAGGGAAGACTTTCTGAACAGCCATGGCCATCACATGTGCACACTGCAAGAAATGCAAAAAACCAAGCAATTCAAATTAACTAGGAGAATGCAATGATAAATAACAGAACCAAAGAGATAATGCTGAAGTTGAAATCAAAAGCTCGAGTGTATAGGTGCAATCATCAGCAACAATTACATGGGAAAAAAATGCCATGAATTGAACCAGAAATTCCACAACATTGTCGCTGAAACTAAGATTAAAGAATGCCTCAAAGAATCTGCTCTTCAAATATTTAATTAGAAAAGGAAATACAGTGTTTTTGCCGCGTTTATACTTTGCAAGATCAAATCTTTTTGTCTTCTGCTCACTAAATTCAAAAGTACAATCAAGAATCGTATAATGATATGAATGCCTCTACAAGATTGCAACTTTCCAGTAACTATGGAGCCTTGGCTTCTTAATTTAAGAATTTCAACTTCTTATCAACAAAAAATCCCCAAAACGAAGGGAAAAAGAGACAATTACCGTGTGTCGAATTCGAAGCAATTTCTCAGACGAATCGTTGGTAGGGAGCACGATTCTCTCGTCCTCGGATAGATCTTCTCTTCGATCGCTCTTATCGTTGGTCTCGATAGCGGAGTCAGTGGCGAGCACGCTGGCTGACGACGACGACGAGGGCTTGGATTTTGGGGGAGAAACCCTAGCCCTAGAGGTGAGCGAGAGCGTCCTGCTGTGAGAGAAAAGATGGGATCTTGGAGTTGGAAAATTTAGGGTTAGGGTTTTGGAGACGGATTGAAGGAGGAGGGAAGGGGAAGAAGATGCCGCCATTGCCATTCTCATTTTCTCACCCTCGATGTGGCGGGTATTTGTGGATGAAATTTTGTCGTTGGGAGATCAAACCAGCACGTGCGATGAACGTGCATGTCGTGGTGGTGCTCCGAAATTCTCATTCTGTTTTTTTTTATGATAAGACAGTTGGAAAGCTGCGGATAAATTAACATCCTAAGTGTAGCTGATTCGGTAAGAATTTATTTTTTAAAATGAGAGTGTTGGGTGTGGGTCCATTCTCATGTATGGACTCAATTAATCTTGGTCTCTTTGTTGATTTGGTGTAGAGAGCAAGTTTGAGTCATTTGGCTTGGAACATTTGATATGGGTTAGGACTCAAGTTAATACGGCAGGAGAGTTTCTCCTTCTCGTAAATGATGTGAAATGTTGAATTTTCAACCCAAATGAAATCTTATAAGAGTACACTTTTGCTTGCCCTCTTTATCTTTTCTCTCTCTCAAAAACTAATCCTTGGAATGGATTATAGAATGATTGAGATTGCTGCATTTTATTTATTTGAGGGGGTTGTCTTCATGTGGGTTAGTGGGTTTGAAGCTGGTGAGGTAATCTTGTATTTTCACATTATATAAGTAATCCCAAAGTTGTTGTGCTTTGGTAATACTGCATCCCTCTTATTGTTGATTGATAGTGAAAGCCGTTGGATATAGGTGCCCTCAAGATAATTATTGTAATTGAAGGAAGACCTATACGAGAGAACAATCTTACTCGAGATGATAGTATACTATCTGGTTTGCCTTTATTTTTTATGTGATACGTTTTATTTACTATCACATATCGTTTAAATATGAGATAAAACCATAGGATTTTGCTTAACTACTAGGACGATGATGGAGATCATGCTAGTGGGGCCTGGTGTTAGTGATATATGCCCTAGAGGCCATTATTGTATCATACTTGATTGTATATTACATATTGGAAGCTTGGGATATTCACAGTTATAATAAAAGTCTTACTCAAAATGGTAGTATGCTACTTGGTTTGATTCTGCCTCAATATGTGCATATGTTTCTTTTAGCATATCGCTTATACATATTGGTAGAGCCCTTAGGATCTTTGCTTGACCACCAGCGTTGTGATGGCAGTCACACTAGTGGGGGCTGGGTAGTCTATAAGCACATTCTTATACATGTCTCTAGTCGTAGGATTATCGAGACGGGGCATCGATACTCCCGAGTAGACTAGTGTATACGCTTCTCATCCCAGCAGGGAAGATAGTCTATCCTACAGCCATTAGTACGTCGTACTGGAGATAGTATACATGTGCTCATTGGGTTGTGAGTTACACTGGATGGACTCGTTGGGAACTGCTGGTTGGTATTATACCTATCGTCAGGTAGCAGTTTCCAGGTGACATGAGTACAGCTTAGTTCGTTGACTTGATATCGCTATTCGTCTCGAGTGTGTTCCCACTGTACTTAGTTTACTACCTTACCACGGCTCAAATGAGTCGTACAAACAGGTAGTGGCTGGGTGCAGTCCCAAAGCACCGGGAGGCAGTATTGATTAGATAGGATTCGTCTCTCACAGTATTGGGGGTTGATATCACGCTGTGTTCGGAAAGCCATTACACAAAGTCCATGGCCAAGACAAGCGAGATTTACTGGTAAGTACTCCAGTAGTTTCTCAGGGTGTATTGGGTTCTACCCCGGCACGACTTATTGCGCTATTAGGGGTTTGACGGTTACCCCCCCTTAGGCCCGATATGCGAGTATCTTAGACGAACAGACCGGACTGTACGGAGATTGTCACAGATAGGCTCAGTAGGAGTTTGGATGATTTTGCTTATCGACCTTCTTATCGACAGATATCTGGGTAGCCGTTACGTGCAGCTGGTACCGCTGACGTGCTTGTGGTTAAACCTACTGCCAGCGTACTGTCGAGTTTTTAGAGTCCCACACAGAGGGTTTCCCTGGTTCAGGCGGAACGATGTAGAGGCCGTATGGTTTTACGGCAGGGTTCCGATCACATACATGTTCAGGCTACACGGATGATGTTCGGACGGATAATACCAGCGGGCTTTAGTTTAAGCCAGATCCTAGTATTATATTATTGGATTATTTTCGTCTCTTTGTATTCGTATTTTTCGGATTACGAATACGGGTATGTATATATGGTGAGATGTATTCTTGTAATTTCACAAGAGTGCTTCTAGAAGAAGACACCTCATTTGTGCTTTAATCCATTTATTTAAATGGATAATGAGGTGGAGGTATGAGGTGTTATTAAGGACATGATTGAAGCATGGCTACTTGGGTGACTCGTTGTTTTGATGACTACTGAAGCATGGTTGATTCATTATTAATTTAATATATGCTTCATTATCATCAAACCATTAGCCATTTATCATATCATTATCATCATAACACTCTCTCTCCTCAAAGGGCTCTCTTCTTCTTCCTCAAACCCTAATAGCTCTCATGAGTTGAGAAACCTAAAGTAATTGAGACAAATTAATCCATAATCATTCTCTACATCATCTAGGCTGCTTAGCTTAGCAAAATAGGTACCCTAGTTATCTCGGTTTAGAGGTTGGACCTTGAAGTACATACTCTCGGATGGATCGTCTTTGACGCGATAAGGCCGACGTTGCAAGCTCGATCGGATCTTCGAGGAGCTCAAGGAAAGGAGGAGAAGAAGACCCGAACGATAAGTAACAAGGAGGTATAAATCCTAACCGAGGAGTTAGAACCTCCAAGTAGTTTGCCAATTAAGGTTTCCGTATAAATCCTGGAGTTTAGTCGATGTTGCGAAACTTGTAAAAATCGTTTTTTGTAAATTTCGCTTCCCCGTGAACCTGTGGGGAGCACGACATCGACTTACAGTGATATTAAAGTCTACTAAATCTTAACTAGCAGTTTAGACGATATATAAAATTACGAAACCGAAATAACTCCGAAATATCGAAACTAGAATCCAAGTTTATGTCGTTTTTCAAAGAACCTCTAAATTTTTTTAAAACAATTGCAGAGTGCTCTTTTAGTTGTAACTAGAAGACCAAAGAAAAACGAGCCCTAAATACCAAAGTTTGGTCGGCCAAATACCAATTTTTCCTGGCCTGGCCGGTCCCAATAATGATTTAGGTCTCGTGTTTTGTGTGGTGTTCTGGAATCTTGGATTTAGGGTTTTAGGTGATATTTGTTTTTGCCCGGATTTCATATTCCGTTATCTTTGTGTTAGGGCAATACGGTTTATTTTGAAGTCGCGGTTTTAACATCGTTTACAAGTTTCTGTTTGTATATGTGTTGGTAAACGTCCGCTAATTACTATACATCGATTAGTGGGGGTTGCACATATTTGTATCTTGTGATGGTTTGTGTATATGGAGTATTGGATCGTAGTGGATGAATAGCCGGGGGATGTGAGAAGAGTGTTTTCTTTTCTTTCATTCATGTAAATTTGTAATTGATGTAATATTATTTTGTGGGGCACATCCGGGTTGAGTTTGTAGCCACCGTTGTATTATTTCTTTTACTTTTTCTTGCACCTATGATAGACCAAGGTGGGGTGCACAAACTACCGGGTTCTTGAAGTGCCGAGTGACCTACTCATTTTATTGAGGGGGTTACTTCACTTCGGGA
This sequence comes from Agapanthus africanus, assembly GCA_030015575.1. Classification (NCBI taxonomy): domain Eukaryota; kingdom Viridiplantae; phylum Streptophyta; class Magnoliopsida; order Asparagales; family Amaryllidaceae; genus Agapanthus; species Agapanthus africanus. Next base: position 10,594,431 of record CM057348.1, on the reverse strand, counting down.
ATTTGAAGGGTAGTTTGCCACACCCGTAGGGGTCTAGGATGGGGTTTGGCTATTCATCACGACCGTGCAATCCGTTTTTCGTTCTAGGCTAAAAGGAAATACGGAATTCCTAGTATATCCAATATATTCATCTGTGATCTGAAATGCCTATTATTGCGCGAGACGAATGGATATATATATATATATATATATATATATTTATGATATATAATAAACGTTGCTTATATTTTGCACCCGCGCTAGTCCAGCCCCCGCTCTGCTGTTAGTTAAGTAACCTAACGATGCATGACGAGGCCCCGTGGTGAACGCGGATGGCATAAGAATTCGTTGTATTTTTGTTTCTTTTCTGCAATGATAGGATTAAATGATGGGACCGCATTAATATTGATTAATGCAAAGAAAACAAACCAAGATTAAATCGTTGGAACAATTTCAAAACCACTCGGTTTTCTTCAAAAGCAACTTTTAAATGTGGAACCTAAACCACTCCTTTTAAAAAGCTATCACCGTTCCTTCGACTAAATCAAGTTCATTACATTCACAGTTTCACCAAAACCAGCCGTAGCCCTCCGTCATTTCAAATAGGTATTCAGTACTATTCAAGCTATGTATTTTGACCTTTGCCAAGGCATAGTGATTGGTAGCTGCTGGGTATTCATATGTAGTATAGATAGATGTGTTGATTTGGGACAGTTGTATAGCTATTTTGGCCTTCGTCAAGGGTTTGTACGGATGTGTTCGAATTAATCTGGACAATGACGGGTAGAACTTGACTTACAACTTATGATATGTTGGCCTTCGTCAAGGTCATTAGAGCTTGGGACAAAAATCCACATCGAGAGTTTTAAAGGAAAATAAAACTTGCTGGTATTGCATACCATTTGGAGTGTGACGATTTTGGTAGGATTCCTTCAAAGTTGTCACACGATGATATTTGGATCCTGATCCTACTGTAAGTATCCGCTACTCCTCGGGAGATTTTTTCACTAAACAATCAATACTATAAACCAAATAGGTGCCTAGAACGGTGTTAGCGGGGCTACGCCTCCAGGGAAAAGAGATTTTGCAATTAAGAAACTTCGCGAAAGCGTTGGAAAAGCTCTCTCGAAGTATCAACACTAGCCTAGCCGAAAGATTAAGCAAGAATTGTAGGGTGAGATTAATTCTGACTAATTCTTCTTTTATGATTTGAAGGAGCATTCGAGAAACAGTGGGAGTTAACCTGTTTAGATAAACTAATAAACAATTTAAACTTGCAAGAGTATCACGCTGGGTGTTTCTCCTCTCTCTCTCTTGACTGCAGCGACGAAAATGACTGGACTTAAGTTACTGCTAGATAAAACAAATTGACTGGGTCAAACTATAAAGATTGGCTAAGAAATGTCCAGTTGGCCATTACCTATGATAAGCTGGGCTACCTCTTTACTACCAAAGCCCCCGCCGTCCCAAGTCCAAATTCCACCGTCGCGGATGTTAAAATCCGTAAGACATGGGAAAAAGACAGTGCGAGAGCTAAGTGCCTCGTGTTTGCCTCAATGGATTGTGAACACTAGAGGTGGCACGAGAAGATGGACTTGGTTTCCATCTTCCTCCATACTAAGGATTTATATGGAGAGCAATCTCGTATCGCAAGATATGAGATCTCGAAGAAATTGTTTTCGAGCGAGGTTGGTTGTCGGGTCGTCTGTAAGGAACCACGTCCTTACGATGATTAGCTATATTAAAGAGCTCGTGGATCTTAGGACCGCGTTGGAGAACGAGTTATATACTGATTTGATTTTACAGTCCTTCCCCTCCACCTACGCCCAGTTTATCTTGAATTTCAACATTCAAAGGAATAAAGTTTCACTTCCAAAACTCCTCAACATGTTGAGGAGCGCTGAAGGCACCATCCAGAAATCCAAGGAGACACCCACTCTATTTATTGGGGAATCTTTCTCTTCTAGATCCAAGGCAAAATCCAAGGGGAAGAAGAAGAATGCCTCCACCAAGCCGAAAGGCAGTGTCAGTAAGATAGAAGGAAAGGGGAGGGCAAAAGTTTCGGGGCTGACAGTAGGAAAGGAGGAATGTTTCGATTGTCACAGGAAAGGCTATTGGAAGAAAGACCGCAGGGCTTGGAGAGCCAGAAACCAGGATTCGAAGCACACCATGGCTTCGGCTTCAGGTGTGTTTATGATTGAAAACTGTCTGTCAATTAACTCTACTTCCTGGGTGCTAGATACCAGATCATGATTTCATATCTGTAATTCATTACAGGCTCTGAGAAACCGTAGAGTTATCAAGGCATGTGATATGACTCTCAGGGTTGCTAAAGGAATGAGCATGGATGCTGTATTTGTAGAGGAATATCACTTAGGATGTAAGTCGACGTTATACAACCCACAAGATGCGGGGAGGCGAAATAGGTAAAACAATCATTTTGTTTAAGGTATTGACTAACTTTACGGATCTTTGCTAAACCCTAATTAACAAGCTATCTAGAAGTGCTAAACTACTATGATAGATGATTATACCTTAAGATACTAGTCATTCTTGTTCTTGTTGTTCACCTCCTTGTCGGCCTCCTCGATGTGATAGAAGATCCACCCGAGAGTTCCTTCTCCAAGGTTTAACCTCTAACTTAAGAAAACTAAATGGCTAGGATTGCTAATCCAAGTGACCTAGAAAATATAAAACTGGATTAAGGATCTATTAGTCTTTCTAACTCTTGGGATCTCAACACATGAGAGGATTAGGATTAGGTTGAAGAAGAGGAGAGCTTGAGAAGAGAGAGTATGTATGTGAGAATGAAATGAAAATATAACTCATTTCTATATTTCATGAAGCATAATAATTATCAAATAAATCATATGAGATAATTACAACCATGCTTCATTTAATACAAATGAATGAATCATCTCATGAGTCATCAAAACAATTAATGCTTCATTAACTCACTTGGATGAATCATCTCATAAGTCACTAATTCATTTAATGCAAATAACACATAAGCTCTCCAGCTCATTTAGTTTAATTCATAAATGAATTAAATCTAAATGAGTCACCTTTCTTCTAGAAGCTTCTCGACTAATTACGAGAATGCCCATCCCATCCGTATTTACGAAAAACACGGATATATTGAAACTGCATAAATCCAATAATCCAATACTAGAATCTGGCTTAAACTAAAGCCTGCCAGTATAATCTGTCCGAACATTATACGTGCACAAGTACACGTATATGTCCGAACCCTGTCGTAAAACCATACGACCTCTATATCGTTTCGCCTGAAGTAGGGAAACTCTCTGTGTAGGACTCTAAAGACTCGACAATACGCTGGCAATGGGTTAACCACAGGCCGCAAGCGGTACTAGCTGTACGTAACGGTCCCCAGGTAGATGTCGATAAGAAGGCCGATGAGGAAACCCATCCGAACTCCTACTGAGTTTGATCTGACAATCTCCGTACAATCCGGTCTGTTCGTCTAATACTATCGCATATCGGGCTTAAGGGGGCGGCAAGCGGCAGTCCCCTAAAAGCGGTATAAGTCATGTCCGAGTGAAGCCCATTACACATTGAGAAGTTACTGGAAATCCTACCAGTAAATCCCGTTTGCCCTGGCCAGAGACTTTGCGTAGTGGCTCTCCAAACACAGTGCGATATCAACTCCCAATACCGGGAGAGACGAATCCTTTCTAACTGCCACTGCCTCCAAGTGCTTCGGGACTGCCCAACTGCTACCTGTTTGCACGACTCCTTTGAGCCGTGTTAGGGTAGCAATCTAAGAACAGTGGGAACATACTCGAGACGAAGCAGCGATGTCAAATCAACGGACTATACTGTACTCATGTCACCTTGGAACTGTTAACTGACGACGGGTATAATACCAACTAACAGTTCCCTACGAGTCCTGTCCGGTGTACCCGTAACCCAACGAGCACCTGCATACTATCTCCAGTACAACGTACTAATGGCTGTGGGACAGACCATTTCCCATGCTGGGATGAGAAGCGTACACACTAGTCTACTCTGGAGTATCGATGCCCTGTCTCGATAATCCTTCGACTAGGGACCTGAAAAAGGATGTGCTTGTAGACTACCTAGCCCCCACTAGTGTGACTGCCATCACAACGCTGGTAATCAAGCAAGATCCTATGGGCTCTATCAATATGTATTCGCGATATGCCAAAAGAAACATATATATATATTAAGATAGATATAAACCAAGTAGCATACTACTATATTGAGCAAGACTGTTAATACAACTGTGAATATCCCAAGCTTCCATTAAGTAATATACAAACTAGTATGATACAATAATGGCCCCTAGGGCATATGCACTAACAATCTCCCATTTGCACTAGGGCCATGTACTAGCGTATCGAAGACTTATCATCTCGAATAGCCTCTCGAACTGTGTCTGAGGTAAGGCCTTTGTGAATGGATCTGCAGTGTTCTCCTCTGTAGCAACTCTCCGAACCTCGATCTCCCGGCGATCTATGATCTCCATGATCGGGTGATACCGCCTTAAGATGTGTCTGGACTTCTGATGGGACCTGGGTTCCTTCGCTAAAGCTATAACCCCGTTGTTGTAACAATACAGAGGTATTGGATCAACAATGGATGGAACCACCTGAAGTTCTGTGAGGAACTTCTTCATCCAGACTGCTTCTTTTGTGGCATCGCAAGCAGCGATATACTCTGCTTCCATCGTCGAGTCAGCAACGGTGTCCTGTTTGGAACTCTTCCAGCACACCGCCTCTCCATTGAGGGTAAAGACATAACCTGACAAGGACTAGAGTCATCCTTGTCATTCTGGAAGCTGGAGTCAGCAAAAGCCTCGATCTGGAGGTCTTTTCCGCCGTAAACCAAGAACATATCCTTAGTCCTTCTCAGGTACTTGAGAATGATCTTTACCGCTATCCAGTTCTTCTCCCCTGGGTCAGACTGATACCGGCTTACCACATTCAGTGCGTAAGCTACAACTGGTCTGGTGCACAATATCGCATACATTATAGAGCCTACCGCAGAAGCGTAGGGTATAATCGACATGCGGTCCCTTTCCAAATCAGTCTTGGGAGACATCTCTTTGGAGAGGGTGATTCCGTGACAAGCCGGTAAATTATCGCGCTTAGAATCTTCCATACTGAATTTTTTCAGTATAGTGTTGATATACCTGGACTGTGAAAGTCCCAACATTCTCTTAAATCTATCACGACAGATCCGGATCCCTAGAATGTAAGAGGAATCACCCAGGTCTTTCATGGAGAACCTGTGTGACAAGAATCCTTTGACAGATTGTAGCATAGGAATATCATTTCCTATCAAGAGAATGTCATCCACGTACAAGACGAGGAATACGACAGTTCATGCTACAATTTTACTATATATATATGGTTCATCTGGATTTTTGATAAAGTCATATTCTTTGACCGTTTCATCAAAAAAAATGTTCCAACTCAGCGATACCTGGTTTAGTCCATAAATGGACTTAAGCAACTTGCACACTTTCCCGCTGCTCCCCCTCTGATTGAAACCTTCTGGCTGATCCATATAGACGCACTCTTCTAAATTACCATTTAGAAAAGCCGTATTTACGTCCATCTGCCAGATCTCATAATCATAGAAGGCAGCAATGGCAAGAAGGATCCGAATGGATTTGAGCATAGCCACTGGTGAAAAAGTTTCGTCATAGTCCAAACCAAGTCTTTGACGAAAACCCTTTACAACAAGTCTAGCCTTATAGGTTTCTACCTGTCCATCTACACCAATCTTTTTCTTGAAGATCCACTTGCATCCTATGGGTTTCACCCCATCTGGAGCAAAATCCAAAGTCCATATTTTGTTAGTGTACATGGACCCCATCTCCTTCCGCATTGCATCAAGCCATCTTACTGAGTGCCGCTCTGGACGGCCTGTTGGAAGCTAGTAGGTTCATCATTATCAATGACGCAATCTTCTCTATCCCCGTCTATGAGAAAACCGTAGTATCTCTCAGGCGGATGAGATGGCCTACTACTCCTGCGGAGGGGTGCGGGAATGTCCTGTTCTTCTTGAACTTCTGGTTCTACCAAACTTTCAGTAGTAGTTTGTGGTTCTGGAATTTCTTCCAGTTCTATTGCGCTCCCACTTGTTTCCTTTTCTAAAAACTATTGTTCTAGAAAATGGGCATTACGAGAAACAAAAATCTTTTGTTTCTCTGCGTAATAGAAAAAATACCCCTTAGAGTTCTTTGGATATCCCACAAACTTACACTGTACTGATCGTGCCTCGAGTTTGTCCGCATGCTGCTTTTTAACAAAAGCTGGACATCCCCATATCTTCAGATACTGAAGATAGGGTTTCTTCCCACTTCACATCTGATATGGTGTGGTAGGCACAGTCTTGGTAGGAACCCTGTTCAAAAGATATGCAGCTGATTCTAGTGCATAACCCCAGAAAGATCGTGGTAACTCAGTATTACTCATCATGGAACGTACCATATCTAGTAGGGTTCGGTTCCGTCTTTCCGATACACCGTTATGTTGTGGAGTGTATGGAGGAGTAAGCTGAGAGAGAATTCCATTCTCTTTTAGGTAACCCAGGAACTCGGCACTTAAGTATTCACCACCTCGATCAGATCTCAGTGTCTTTGTACTTTTGCCGGTTTGGTTTTCTACTTCATTCCTATATTCTCGGAATTTCTCAAAGGCCTCGGATTTATGTTTCATCAAGAAAATGAATCCATACCTAGAGTAATCATCTGTAAAAGTAATGAAATATGAAAAACCGCTTCTTGCATGTGTAGACATTGGACCATATACATCGCTGTGTATGAGTCCTAAGAGCTCGCTCGCTCTTACTCCATGTCCAGTGAATGGAGTCTTTGTCATCTTTCTTTTGAGACATGATTGACAAGTGGCATAAGATTGATATTCGCACGGATCCAAATATCCTTCTTTATGTAACTTAGTTAATCTTGTCTCATTGATGTGACCTAGTCTACAATGCCATAAGAAAGCCTGATTTATATCTGGAGACTTTCTTTTTAGTGTGTTCTGGACATTGAAAATCTGCAATTGGTTTAACACGTATATACCGTTATCTAATGTACCGGACCCAATCAAACCATGATTAAGGTGGATGTTAACAACATCGCTTACAAACGTGAAATCAAACCTTCTTTTGATAACAACGATACTGATATAATATTACACGTTAAACTAGGTACACAAAAACAGTTGTGCAAAACCAAAATATGTCCACTCGTCAATCCAAGGTGATAATCGTCTACGGACACAGCATTCACGCTAGCTCCGTTAGCAACCTGGAGGGTCATATCACCAACCTTCAGCACTCTACGGTTTCTCAGTGCCTGCAATGAATTGCATATATGAGATCCTGATCCGGTATCCAATACCCAGGAAGTAGAGTTGATTGACAGATAATTTTCAATTACAAACACACCTGAAGTCGAAGCCACAACTTGCCTCGGGTCCTACTTCTTGGCAATCCAAGCTTTGCAATCTTTCTTCTAATGGCCTTTCCTACGACAGTGGAAGCACTCGTCCTTTGCCACTACTGGCACCACAACCTTTGCCTTTCCCTTGACTCCCACCTTACCAACACCGCCTCTTGGTTTGGTAGCGGCCTTCTTCTTCCTTCCTTTGGTTTATGCTTTGGACCCGGAAGAGGAAGCACCACGAACAAACATAATGGGTGTTTCCCCTGCTTTCTATAAGGTGCCCTCTGCACTCCTTAACATGTTAAGGAGTTCTGGAAGTTCAACTTCTTTACCTTGAATGTGGAAATTCAAGATAAACTGGGCATAGGTGGAAGGAAGGGACTAAAGAACCAAGTCTGTATACAGCTCGTTCTCTAATGTTGTCCCGAGGTCCGCGAGCTCTTCAATATAGCCAATCATCTTAAGGACATGTTCCCCTACAGATGATCCGACGGACAGCCTCGACTGAAACGAGTTCTTCGAGGTCTCGTATCTAGCTATACGAGATTGCTCTCCATATAGTTCCTTGGTGTGGAGAAATATGGATTCAAGATCCATATTCTCGTGCCTCCTCTGATATTCATTATTCATAGAGGCAAGCACGATGCATTTGGTCTTCGCACAGTCTAACCCAGGTCTTGCGGATTTCCTTATCCGCGACACTGGATTCTGGACCTGGGACGGCAGGGGCCTTAGCAGTAAGGACATACCCCAATTTGCCATAGGTAATTGCCATCTTGACATTCCGGAACCAGTCTTTATAGTTTGGCCCTGTCAAAATATTTTTAAGGACGCATAAGTCCATGAGTTTAAGGACCCTACAGTCCGTATTGTTGGTTTAAGGACGTATAAGTCCATGAGTTTAAGGACCCCACAGTCCGTATTGTTGTGTGGTTGTCGGGACCCGTCACCTCTCTGACGACGTTGAAGGATTATAACGACAGATGTCAGAGGAGTTCAGAGATGTACCCTTGAACCGGATGTAAATTGATTTAAGGGAGCAGTCGTGCTCAGTCAATTTAATTTGAGGACTTACGGCCGGAATTGGGCTAAGTCCAGTTGAAAATGTTCAACATTTTTTTTATTTGTAGGCTTGGGCTTTGCCCTTTATTTAATAATGCAGATCATTAATCTTGGTCTCTGTTGGACCTTTATTTAAGCTATGCCCCTTTTAAATGATGCACAGCATCTGTTTTGGTCTGACAGATTTTTGCATGGCATTTTATTAGGCCTGCTAGGCCTTTTTTAATTAGGCTTGACCCCTTTTAAATAATGCAGAGCATTAATGATATGATAGTGGCCACGTGGCCTGTCAGACGCTCTGCGCCAATTAATGAGCACAAGCGCATGTGGAGGTGACACGTGTCGCACTCTGGTGAGCGCAAGCGCAGTGTGCTGCGCCAGTGCGCTGCTGACACATGGCGCGCTCTGGTGCAGTGCGCCAATTTAAGAGAGCAATGCTCTGTTTTGGAAGCGCATAGCGCAGTTTTTTCTGGGGCCGACACGTGGCGCTCTCCGGTGGCTTGCGCCAACCTAAGAGCGCAACAGTGCAGATTTACAAGTGCAGGGCACTGTTTAATATCTTGATCCAATTTTGGATTAAAGAAAAGGATCTATTAAGATTCCAGAACCAATGGTTCATCAAAAGGCAATGCCTTTATGTAGATCAGATGATCTGTGAAGTAATACTTCTTTTAATTTTTTTGTGATTGGATCTTTTTTTTCTCTTTTTTCCTTTTTAATTGAAGATCTTGATCTGTTCTTTGATCATTGATCTTTATAGAAGAAAATTCTTCTTTTTATTCAAAGGTTTTTACCTTTTTTTTTTGAGCTCTTCTCAAAATTTTCTAGAGAAGTTCTGAATATTTCTCTGTGTTTTTTAGACTTGAAGTCTAGGGGCCTTTATATAGTGCCAATAGATTTGTTAAATCAGTTACAGAGATCTTTCTCTGAGTGATTTAGGGATTTTCCCCCACCGTTGGATCTTTGATCTTAGGGCTTCTGTTTTACAGAAGCCAATCTTCTTGTTTTTAATAAGATTGAGAAAGATCTTTCAAAAATTTTATTGTTTAAATGCTGGCACAGTTGGCGCAAGCGCTCCTGCGCTTGACACGTGTCGCGCAGCGCAGCGCAGAGCGCAGCGCAACTGAAGCGTTGCTTCTTTATTAAAATTTGAATTTTATTATCTTTTTAAAACAGAGCCTTGCTCTGATTGGGGGAAACAGAAGTGTTGCTTCATTTCCCGCCTTGGGATTTGAACAGAGTTTTGCTCTGAAAGGAAGATTTTCTCCTTTATTGTTATTTATTTATTTATTTATTTTTTCTTTTATTGTTATTATTTTATAAGGAGCGGGTTTTGAGCCAAAATTTTGGCGGGAACAGCGTAACTGTTTGTGTGTACCCAGTCTGGCTTGTAATATCATTTCTGTATCTTTACTTTCTAAAGAAAGTTATGATTTTACATTTGTAAGCGATATGGTCCACATCCACCTTAATTAAAATTTGATTGGGTCATGTACACTAGATAACGGTATATACGTATTAAATTAAGCTCAGGTTTTCAACATCCAGAACACACTTAAAAGAAAGTCTCCAGAATTAAATCAGGCTTTCTTATGGTATTGTAGACTGAGTCACATCAATGAAACACGGTTGACGAAGTTACATAAAGAGGGATATTTGAATCCGTTCGAATATCAGTCCTATGCAGCTTGTCAATCATGTCTCAAAGGAAAGATGCCGTTCACTGGACACGGAGAAAAAACGACTGAGCTCTTGGGACTCATACACAGTGACATGTGTGGTCCAATGTCTACACATGCAAGAAGTGGTTATTCCTACTTCATTACTTTTACAGATGATTTCTCAAGGTATGGACATGTATTCTTGATGAAACATAAATCCGAGGCCCTTGAGAAATTCTAGGAATAAAAGAATGAAGTGGAAAAACAAACAGGCAAAAGTATCAAGACACTTGATCTGATCAGGATGGTGAATAATTAAATGCCGAGTTTCTGAGTTACTTAAAAGAGAATGGAATTCTCTCTCAGCTTACTCCTCCATACACACCTTAACACAACGGTGTATCGGAAAAACGGAACCGAACCTTATTGGATATGGTATGAATCTCGAGGCATTTGCCTCAAATCCGACCGGACAAAATGTCCTATAGGCTTGCGCCGACGGTTGTGATGAGCCCAAATGGCTCCATGCTTTGCACCCCCCCTTCGACTCCCCTTAACTCATCTAAACTGTTTGATTTCCCTACAATCAAACAGAAATCCTTCGGTTCACCATTTAATATCTTTTTAATGCTTTTTAATCCAAAATTTTAATTCCCAAACGCTAATTTTTCACTATAAATTGTTAGTGTATATGCCCTAGAGGCCATTACTGTATCATACTGGTTTGTATATTACTTAATGGAAGCTTGGGATATTCACCTTGTATATACAATCTTGCTCAAAATAGTAGTATGCTACTTGGTTTGTTTCTACTTCAATGTGTACATGTGTTTATTTTATCATATCACCTATACGCATTAGTGGAGCCCTTAGGATCTTTGCTTGATTACCAGCGCTGTGATGGCAGTCACACTAGTGGGGGCTGGGTAATCTATAAGCACATCCTTATACAGGTCCCTAGTCGCAGGACTATCGAGACAGGGCATCGATACTCCGGAGTAGACTGGCGCATGCGCTTCTCATCCCAGTGTGGGAGACGGTCTGTCCCACAGCCGTCAGTACGTCGTACTTGAGATAGTATGCGGGTGCTCGTTAGGTTACGAGTACACTGGACAGGACTCGTCGGGAACTGACAAGTTGGTATTATACCTATCGTCAGTTATCAGTTCCCAGGTGACATGAGTACAGCTTAGTCCGCTGACTTGACACTGGCACTTCGCCTCGAGTGTGTTCCCACTGTATTTCGATTACTACCCTACCACGGCTCAAAGGAGTCGTGCAAACAGGTGGTAGTTGGGTGCAGTCCCGAAGCACTTGGAGGCAGTGACGGTTAGACAGGATTCGTCTCTCCCAGTATTGGGGGTTGACATCGCGCTGTGTCTAGGAGAGCCATTACACGAGTAGTCCCTGGCCAGGGCAAGCGAGATATACCGGTAGGCTTCCAGTGTTATCTTAGGGTGTTTTGGGCTTCACTCCGACACGACTTGTACCACTATTAGGGGACTGACGTTTACCGCCCCCTAGGCCCGACATGCGATGTATCAGACGAACAGACCGGACTGTACGGAGACTGTCACATTCAGACTCAGTAGGAGTTCAGATGGGGTTCACCTCGTCAGTCTTCTTATCGGCATCTACCTGGGGACCGTTACGCATAGCTAGTGCCGCTTGCGGTCTGTGGTTAAACCCACTGCCAGCGTAGTGTCGAGTCTTTAGAGTCCCACACAGAGGGCTATTCGCCTCTGGGCAAAACAGAGTAGAGGTCGCATGGTTTTGCGACAGGGTTCGTTCTCGTCCGCGCACTTGTGCACGTTTGGAGTCCGGACAGATATTACTAGCAGGCTCTGGTTTGAGCCAGATACTGGTATATGTTTTGGGGTTGATTTTATCTCATAGTATTCATGTTCCTCGGAACAAGAATGCGGGTGTGTATACACAGTTGATTGAGGCGGAGGAAGATGATTTTCATTAGGGTTTCGGAACGGGTGCGTATGCACAGTTGACAGTCGTCTTTTTCCAAACCCTAATGGATTTATGATATATCAATTAATAATATTAATTAAATGAAATTGTGTCATGGTTGGGTTTGTTGACTTGTTGACCAAGGTTGACTAGTTGACCATAGTTGAAAGTTTGACCATCATCATTACATATCAAAGATGCTCTTTGATTCTAGCAAAATCATTTAATGTGTGTAATGATAATAGTCATTCCAAACCATCCATCAACTATTTCATTTACATTATTATTATTATTTTTGATAATTCATTTTCTTATTATGTTATGGTTGTAAAATGAAAAGCTCTCATTCTATCATAACACTTCTCTCTCCTCTCTTCTTCTTCCTCTTCCTCTAGTTCAAGGAGCTCCCTTCTCATGTGTTGAGAATCCATCTCCTTGAGATAAAAACACCCCAAAGCCACTCTCTACTCACTCTAGGGTTAGAGGTTTAGCAAGCCAAAGATCCTAGTTCACTCAAAGTTCGAGAAAGAGCCCGAAGGTTGAACCCTCAGGTGGATCCATCTTTGACGGAAGAAGGCGATGAGGAAAACACCATCAACCCCTACAAAGGTTTCAAGAAGAAGGAGTTCAAGTTAGGTATAACCTCTTTTCCGAGTAGCTAACTCTCTTTAGCTTTCTTGCTAGTTTAGTTTGGAAAAGATCCCGACTTTGTTAGTCCATGTTGCCCCATGCGCTAAAAATTTGATTTTTATACCGTTTCCGCCTTCCCGCAAGAACCGGGGTTGGCAACGTGGACTTACAGTGGTATCAGAGCCTTACTAAACTTAAACTAGCTTAGTATTAAAGTGTATGGAAGTTCGATCGGAAAAATCGCAAAAACCGGAAAATCAAAACCCTAACTTTCTGTTGAAATTTTTTGTGCTCTAAAAATAAAAAGTGTTACTCCTAAAATCGGCTCAGGCTTTTGTGAAAACACTCACCAAAAACGGTCGCCTGATTCCCTCAAACCACCGCGGTTCCGCGGCGATAGGTATGCATTTGCCGCGGAACCGCCGCCGTTTGGGATCCTCTCGTGATCGGGATTTGTGCAGTGTTCTTCTGGTAGGGTTTTGGGATTTTTCAGATGGTTTATTTGTGTCCAGGTTTTCCAGAAAAGAAATTTGTTTTTGGGGGCCTATAAATCCGTATTTTTATCGAACTTCACTACACTTTGACTATAATGGTTATATCTGTGATGTTTATATGTATTGAACGTCGGCTAATCGCTATATGTCGATTAGTCGAGGTTATACATATCTGTGATCTGTGTTTGATGATGGTTTGTGTATATGAATGCGTTGGACTGTCGCGGATGAATAGCCGGGGTGGATGTGAGATGGGTGTTTCTTTTTCTTTTATTCATTGTTGTTTCCTGATTTAAAATCAGGAAAGCTTCTGGGAAAAGCTTCAAAAAGGGGTCACGTGTTGGCACGTGACACCTAAAAGGCATCATCAAGTCAAGTGCAGTTTCCTGACTACGCTGAAGAAAATGGGCTTCAGAAAGAGTCACGTGCTCCCACGTGACCAGGGTCACGTGGCGACACGTGACATTTAAACGCAAGCGTCAAAGGCACACAAGTTCTCTGATCAAGTCAAGAAAAGGCTTCAGAAGAGGTCACGTGTTCCCACGTGACCAGGGTCACGTGTTGGCACGTGACGTTCAAGACAGCAGACTCGTTCTCCAGAAGAACCGAAGACAGAGAGTTCAAACAAGGGTCACATGCTCACACGTGACCAGGGGTCACGTGGTAGCACGTGACGCTTAGGCAGCGATCAGAAGACAGAGCGCAAAAGAAAGGAAAAGGCTCATTCCAAAGGGGGTCACGTGCCCACACGTGACCATGGGTCACGTGGTCACACGTGATCAGCTTTCAAAGCCCATTTTGTCAAACAGAATTAAATTCTGAAGGAGAATCAAATCTTTCCAAAGGAAAGCGGCTATCTGGAACCGATCGAATTAAAGATTCAGAGGTGATGAAATATCATCTATCTATGGGAAAATCTCGGGTTTGGAAAGATTTCCCCTTTAAATCTAACCAAAATAACAAGGGAGAATCTCTGGATTTAAAATCCAATGGTGAATAAAATTCACCTAATAATCCAAAGGTCCAAAATGAATGATGAATGCAAATCAAATCTCAATGAAGATTCGTAAAAAAACTGATTGATTCGGCTGCTTCTCCTATAAATAGGAGCCAAGAGACATACATACAGATAGATGCGCAGAGAAGAAAAAAGAAAAAAGGAGAAGAGCTCTGATACTTTGAAAAAGACTCGGATCTTCTACAAAAAACCCTAGGTAAGAAAGGGAAGGACTTTTGAAAGAAAGAGAATTTAATTCTCAACAGAGTTTAACTCTGATAATGTAAAAACAGAAGAACATATTTCTTCTCTCTTTGATGGAGGATCTGCAAAGTGCACATCTCCCCTTAAGGTTGAGAATTTAATTCTCAATGGGTTGAGATCCTGCCATGCAGATCCAAAACATGGAGAAGGAATGCAAGCACGAGAATTTAATTCTCACAGAACTATAGGAATTTAATTCCTTTAAAATAAAAGGAGGGCTTGACCCTATATTATGGGAATTTAATTCCTCCAGAACAAAAAAAGAAACAGGGTTTAACCCTAATTAAGAACCTAGTTCTGTTGAAACAGCAGGAATTTAATTCCCTTAATCATACAGAGGATGGAAGTTTAAACTCCTTAAAAACTTTTATTAGGGTTTAACCCTATTCAGCCCTTCACGTATATGAGGAATTTAATTCCTACAGAAAATTCAGAGTTAAACTCTATCCAAGAATATAAGTCTTCGAAAGGAAGTAGGAATTTAATTCCTCTGAAATTTATAGTTCGAGGAATTTAATTCCTAAGAAGATTAACAAAGCCTCTAAACAAAATACCTAGAGGCAGGGTCACGTGTCATCACGTGACCCCCCCCCAAGAGAGCTACAGAAAGCCCCTTTGAGGCAGCACCCCACGTGACCCACGTGACCCTCAGCAGAAGCTCTAATCCATAGGCATTTGAATGCCCATCACGTGATGGCACGTGATGCTCTGGAAGACGCGATAATCTCAGCAGAACAAAGGAAGGGAGGGCGCTCTCACGTGCTGCCACGTGACCCCTCTTACCTTAGTGTTTAAACACTAAACTAAAACTCTCGAACCCAGTGTTAAAACACTGTTGGGCCTTAGTGTTCAACACTAATTATAAAGCTTTATTTGCAGTGTTCAACACTGATTACCTTAGTGTTTAAACACTAATCTGAGATCTTCATTTGCAGTGTTCAACACTGATTACCTTAGTGTTTAACACTAATCTGAAAAAACATTGTTGCTGGTGTTCAACACCAAATATTCTCTTAGTGTTAAACACTAACTTGCCAACCCCATTCCCAGTGTTCAACACTGACTGCTCTGTAGTGTTTAACACTAGACTTCGGCCCAATTGGCTTAAATGGATGGAGGCAAAGCCTCTCCTGATTGGACTTAGCCCAAGATGGCCATAAGTCCTCAATTTGTGATTAACTGGTCCAATGGACTCATAACATAATTAATTCGTCTTGACCCCAAATTGGGCCAAGGGGTATTTAATCCACTCCGGTTCTAGGGTACATCTCTTCACTCCTTTGATACTTGGCATTGTAATCCCTCAATGCCGTCAAAGAGGTGACGGGTCCCGACGACCACACATTGATATGGACTGTGGGGTCCTTAAACTCATGTCTAATGCAAATTACTGGTTACGTGGAACGCGGATAATGTCACTCTTTGACCCCGTGGGAAACGTCCAGAGCGGAGCCTGGTCCTCGCCAAGCACGGCAGTGAACCCGTGTGAAGCATCCAGAGCACATACCGGACTGTGGGGTCCTTAAACCCATGGACTACGACGTCCTTAACCTTGACCGAGATGTCTTAAAACTAACAATGGACTGTGGGGTCCTTAAACCCATGGACTACGACGTCCTTAACCTTGACCGAGATGTCTTAAAACTAACAATGGACCGCAATGTCCTTAAACTACCCACGGACCGCAATGTCCTTAAACTACCCATGGACCGTAATGTCCTTAAACTAGGACAATAAAGCCCCACATGCTCTTTTGTCGGATCTAAACGGTCCCGTTTAAGTTGATCTTAGCCTCAAAGATGGCTAACGTATCCTTAAACCTTCAAAACAAAGTGGACTATAAATCCCCCCAATTGACTCCGGCTTGAGGGTACATCCTTGAACTCCTCTGACATCCGTCGTTGTAATCCTTCAACGTCGTCAGAGAGGTGACGGGTCCCGACGGCCACACATTCATGGACCACTATGTCCCTAAACTGGAACATTAGAGTCCCAACGCTCTTGTGTCGGATCTAAACGATCCCGTTAAGTTGATCTTAGTCACAAAGTTAGACTAACGTATCATTAACAAACGTTTGAGTTGATCTTAGCCTCGAGTAGGGCTGACGTATCCTCAAACCAAAACCCCCCCAAACCCAAATCTAAGATAATACGGATTTGGACTAGTCCACGCCCTACGGGCGACGACATAACTCAGTCCCCGTAAACAATCCACGGGCAACGAAATACAAAACAGACACCCACGATACGAAGTGACCATCTGGAGAAGGAGAAAGTTGTTACCGCAATGCGGTAGCGTAATTAACTGCAGGGGCTTGCGCCTGCAGGGAAGAGCGTCCCCACAATCAAAAACCCCTCAAACGAGGGGGAATCTGACGAAGTCTGCTACATCGGACGCATCCGTCTAAACCTTCGATACGTGGTGCCATAAATCAACTTGGCATCTTCGGAGAGGTGGACGGATAGCACCTATTAGCATCTGCCCCGAATCTCAGGCAAGACGCGGTGTCGCGCCGTCTTTCGGAGGGGAACAGATTCTGGCTCGCCCGGTGGGACCTTTTCCTCTTTCCACTCCACACTTCGTGTGTCGTGACTCGCGAACCAATCGCGGTTCGCTAATGGTTGCCCTCGGGTTTCAAGATACTAAGAATTGGCGTCTGGCTTATTGCAGAAAGAAAAGGATCGATGGCTTCTACTTCCGTGAAAGTGTCCAACTACTCAGACTGCAATTGCAACCAACGCTCTGCCTCGCCAGGAGGTATAGCCTACGGACCCCAAGCTGCCTCGCTATTCACAATGCCCGTGGAACAGGTCACTCGCGCCACCACAGGATTGTTCTTTGGGACCATGGTCCCGCCGACAAACTTTGCCGCTCCAGTGCTGACAACGGAGGCTCCCAAGAAGTCGGTCTTTGATCGTCTTACCCCTGCCACGGCTCCTCTCAACGAGTCGCCCAACGTCAACGCCTCGGTCTTCTCTAGACTGGGCCAGAAATCCTGCAGACCCATCGTGGGACCTACAATCTCAGAGAAGGTTGCTTCTAAGAAAGTGGCCGCTCCCGTCCCAGAAGTCGTCAAGGCAGCCTCTCCGGCCAAAAGGTCGGTCTTTACAAGATTAACGGCTTCAGCTCCCGCTCCTACTACCCAAAGGACATCGGTCTTTGACAGGCTAATACCAACTGCGACCCCACGCCCAGACAGAGGGCAAAACGAAACCGTTCTTACCGCTGACCCTACACCGTCCGCTCGACACGCTCGACGTCGCCATTGGCGCCGAGTGAGGAAGGCTGGGGGCAACTCCCCATCTGGGTTGACTCCATCAGTCCCGGTGGCAGAAATTAATGCTGCTGTTCCAACTGGGAACAGCTTCGAAATGCTAAATAAAGTGCGAAGAAATTCTCCTACTGCAGTACTGAAGAGGTCTCCTCCCCCGTTAAAGAAGGTTCTGGAAATGGAGTCAGAACGGCCCCAATCTCCTCAACGGCTATCTTCCAAAATCTATAAGGTTTGGCGGCAGGCACTGGACTCGATCATCGATCCGAACTTCTCCTGCCGACACAAAAAGCTGAAAACCCAACCGGAAGCTGGTCACCAGGCCAAACCCCAGAAGGCTGTGGAACAATTGACTCATAAAAGAAGGAGGCCGGAGAAGACCCCACGGCATGCAACGACGGCTAAAAGCACTGAGCCCAGACACCCTAAGTCTGGGGGCATGGTGGTGCACACTGTTTACATGGCCTTTGGAAAAGAGGAAAGCCGCACTTCTACGGGCCACCGACCGTTAACCCGATCCGTGACGAAAGCCCAAGAACAGCAACAGAAGCTGCAAGAAATGATGAATGCTATGGCCGCGCTCACCGGGCCAAAAGAAAACCCAGAAACGTCCTCAGACGCACGCCGAGAGGAAGAAACTGATGCTGAATTCCTTCGCCGGACACTGGAGAAAAGGGACAAAGAGGCTGCTGAACAAGCGGCCAACATACAACGGATGGGCCTTCTCTTCCAAGATGTGATAGGAATGATGATCCAGCAGGACTTACCCGCCGAGAATCCCCCGATCGTTCTTGAAGACGACCGAGGAGAAACGTCAAATCCACCACCAGCCCTCTCAACGGCCAAGGAGGATGCAATCTCCAAGGCTGACTTGGCTGACTACATAGCCCAGCAAATCCGGGTTCACCACGCGACTGAGGCAGCTGGTCAAGTCATGAAAACGGGGCGGCCGTATCCGAGCTGGTACGACCAAATCAAATACCCGCAAGGCTATACGATACCAAAATTCCATGTGTATAAGGGGACCGGCAATCCCCATCAACATGTCGCCCAGTTTCGGGCCCTCTGCGGTAACACCGGCGGTGATGATAAGTTGTTGCTCCGCCAGTTTGTGGGCAGCTTATCAGAAACAGCGTTCGAATGGTACTCGGAACTCCCGAACGATTCCATCAAAACGTTCGCTGAAATGGAGTTGTTGTTCACTCAGCGATTTGCAAGTGCCAGCGAACGCACTCCAATAACTGCACTTATTAACGCCAGGGTAAAACCGGGCGAAACCTGGGTCCAGTACGCTATACGCTGGCGGAACTTGTGGTCGAGATGTGAGCAACGCATTGAGGAAGCACCTGCGGTGGGCATGTTCGTGGGAACTTTAGACCCCCACGCAACTATTTCCCAGTTTATGATGTTCTTTAAGCCAACCACATTCCAGGCCCTGATCGACAAGTTGGCTCAGATGGACCAGATGGGTCATAGACCGCCTACACCGAAGTCGGAACCTCGGAATGACAAGGGTAAAGGAAGAGCAACATTTGTCGCAAATGCCCAAGAGCAACCTAACGCCCCGAAACCGACAGATCAACTGGAGGAGAGACGTCGGTATTATAATGAGAAGATGAAGTGTCCCTACTCGTTCCCGCGGGACAAGACGAAACGGCTATTCGAGCTGGCAATACGCAACAGACTTATAAACCTGCCAAATCCAAGGCGACCGCCGCAACCCACCGAGGTGAATAACCCTAACTATTGCCCTTACCATCAAACGGTAAGCCATCCGATTGAAGATTGCTTCGTCTTCAAAGGATGGATTGAAGACCAATACCTCCAGGGGAAGTTTGTACTGTCCGAAAAGTGGAAGGTGAACCCACCACAGCCGCATGCTCCGAGGAAAGCGGATACACCGGGGGCAACATGTTCTTTTATTGAAGAAGCTCCATGGGAGGTCGTGCTATCAACTAAAACCAAAAGAATGCTGAGAGACCTTCATGCGTGCCCTGCGATCGAATGGAAGGACCCTCTTGAACCTCAAATTATCAAAGGAATGTTGAAGCCCCGCCCAACTACGAGGACTCGCGATAATGGCCCAAATACTCACGCCCAATCGTCAAAATCTTCGAAGAAAAAGAAGAAGAAATCCAAGAAGTCCGTGAAGCCTGGAAAAGAGCACACGAACTTGCAGAAGCAAATCGACGCCCTGGAAGAGTACAATCAAAAGGCGCGAACTCCTGTCACACTGCAAGAGTTCCTCAACCACATCTTTCAAGAGGAAGATGATGGAGAAAGCTCGTCGGATGAATCCGAAGGATATGTGGCGAGTTGTAACGTAATCTCCCACTCGTTCACCGATGATGGGAAAACTCCTGGCACTAAAAAGCTGGAGGCAGAGCCTGTACCAGAGCGCGCATGGCCAACAGACGAAATGATCGACGCTTTTCTAGACGAGATTTGTCTAAAATGTAAAGCAGACCAGGAGCGTGAGATGACCACGTCGGAAGGAGCCAAATGCGGGCAACTGAACGAAAGAGTTGAACTACCTCTGCCAGAACAAAAGGCATCCGAAGTAGACAAGAAGATATTCAAGACGAGGAAAAGGTTTGCCAAAGCCATGTCAATGGGAATGAAGCTACCACCCTCGGAAGAAAACACACACGATGGGGTGGAGAGGCACCCTGACTATTGCACATATCATCGGAGAATATCACATCCCACGGAGGAGTGCGACGCCTTTAAGATATGGTGGCAAGGATATGTCGCTCGTCGGCAACATGTTAAGCGCATGAAACGCAAAAGCCGTCGGGAGCGAAGAAGTACCGTCGATGGGCACAACAGAACGACTGGCAACTGTTACATGGTTAACGCCAGAGGGTCACAAGTTCTCACCTTCGGGAGCGACTCTGACGAAGAAATGGCTCTGGGCCCTCTCTTCAAAGAATCTGTTTTAGGGAAAGAGGAGGAATCGGAGATCTGCGAGAACATTCAGCTGCGCAACCGCACACTCCCAGAAAAGAATCTCGGGCCCGGGAATAGAAAAGATAAGGGAAAGAAAAAAGTCACTGAAGATATCACTTTAGATGACCAAGCCACGAGAGAGCTGGCTGCCAAAGACCCTCCTAGGAAGAGTAAAGTGGACTATAACATTCTCGCGCACCTAAGGAAACTACCTTCTCAGCTTAGCATTCTCGATGCCCTCCTATTATCGAAAGAAGCGCGAGACTCGCTAATTAAGGCGTTACAAGAACCCGAGCAATTCCAAGCCTTCCTCGCCACTGAAAGGATGAAGGATGAACTGGAGGAAGTGCATACGGCCGACGTCACTTTCGGTGATGAAGACCTCCTTCTCGGGACGTGCGACCACAACCGGCCACTATATGTCTCCGGATACTGCCATGATATCAAGATAGGCAAGATCCTGGTGGATAATGGATCCTCCGTCAACCTCCTTAATGTTCGGGTGTTGAAGGAAATCTGCATGAGTGTGCAACACCTTGCTCGTGACAAAATCACTATCTCCGGTTTCGATTCACAATCGTCACGGACTCTCGGATCCGTGATACTAACATTACGCTTCGGACTTCTCGTCACAGACATCAAATTCCATGTCATTGATGCCAAGACCTGTTACAACGCCTTGCTCGGCCGCCCTTGGCTACACGAGTACAATATCATCCCTTCTACACAACATCAGTGTATGAAGTATTTCAAGGATGGTTTCGAGTATACCGTAACAGGTGAGTTAAACCCATTTTCCGTGAACGAAGTCCGCAAATACGAAGATGCGAAATACTTTTTGCCAGATTTCGAGGATACAGAAAAGTGTCGCAATCCGGAAAACAAAACCGCCGCCACCATCCCTATTTTCGGGAGCGATACCGAAGAAGAGGAAGATATAGTTTATGCAGGGCCATCTCAACGCAACAACCGGAGGACACCCGCCTCCGTATTAGTCTTCGGAAGTGATTCAGAAGATGAAGTTAATGCTGTGTTCTCCAATCGGCTGTCAATACAAGCACCCCTTGGCGATGACCATAGTTTGCAAATCACCATGGTACCGCGAGAACACTACAAGGATCTCGACGCGCTTCAGGCTCACGATGTGCAGGACCTGCAAACAGTTTACGTCCCTCCCAGGCGAAGGGGCGAGAAGGTGATCCTATTTTACCGATCCTCAGAGTCGAAAATAGAGAAAGAGATCTGGCACGGCGCAGATACTACGCTCGACAGGCTCCAACCCATCCGTCTGCCCAGATACTATACAAATGGGTTAAAGAAGCTATTGAAGCGCCAAGGAGTACCCTTAGAACAGACCGTTCGGCAAGCGCGGTTCTACAACAAGATTTGGGATGTCCCCGGGACTCAACGCAAATTGCCCAACGGGAAGATGGAAACACTCGGGCTCGGATACGCAAGAGCTGGAAAACGGGAACGGACTCACAGCAGCTACCCTATATATACCTTTGATGAAGAGGAGGACGCCCTGTCAGGAGATGCCAACCCTTCATTAAAACTAGACCCTGCAATTGAAACATCGAGTTCGTCGTTTGAAGAGCGAACGAACAAGCCTATCAGGAAAACGGGCCAGAGAGCTCAGGAAGACCACAACCGCGAGATGGCCATCTACAAGAAGGCCAGGACGCAACGTCTATCTCAACATGCTGCAAAAGACAAAGACGCTTATCCTCGTCAATCCGTTATACGAAAGACCCGACGCAGAGACGGAGATAGATCAAGAAGCGGCTCGGGTTTGCCCCTCGTGAAGAAGATGAGTCGAGCGTATTCCTTCCCCCGAGACAAGACGGAGAGGTTACTCAACCTCGCTATAAAACATCAAATGATCACGCTTCCAGAGTCTAGACATCCTGAGCAAGCTAACAGGGCTTCTCATCCGAGTTATTGCTCTTATCACCAAGCCATAGGACATCCTACCGAGAACTGCTTCACCTTCAAGAACTGGGTCGAGGACCAGTACCGACGGGGCAGATTCGCTTTATCCGACGGCTGGAAGGTAACGCCGCAGCGAAAGCACGAGCCCAAGGCCGCAAGAGCAGAACCGGGTCCACCTCAGTCCGGGGAGCGGGTTCGCACTTGTTATACGATTACGATATTAGGAGAAGAGCCCGAGAACGTAGACGACCTTTACCGGTGCTTTGAGAATAGCAATGATGAGGTAATCTCAGAATTTCCGCCCGCTCCGAAAGAACTGGAAGATGGTATACATACTACCGCAGATAACCTCAAGAAGATTGAGTTGGGATCGGCAGACGACCCGCGACCGACATTTGTCAGCGAGCTATTATCCGAAGAAAAGGTGGCTGCGTTAAAGAACGTGCTTCTACAGCATAAAGACTGCTTCGCGTGGAACTACTCCGAGATGCCAGGATTGGACCCGGAGATTGCTGTGCATAGATTAGCAATATCCCCAGATATCAAGCCAGTCAAGCAGGCGCCAAGGAGGATGCGACTCGAGCTTGAAATGAGCATCAACGCCGAAGTCAAGAAGTTGATCGATTCAGGATTTATCCAAGAAGTCCAATATCCCGACTGGATTGCCAATATCGTCCCGGTAATGAAGAAGAATGGGACGATACGCATATGCGTGGATTTCAGGGATCTCAATAAAGCCTGTCCAAAGGACGATTTCCCGGTGCCGGTAACCGAGCTAATGATAGATAACACGTCCACTCACGAGGTTTTCTTCTTTATGGACGGTTCATCAGGATACAATCAGATAAAGATGCATCCCGAAGACCAGAAGCATACCGCTTTCCGCACCCCTTTGGGTATATTTTGCTACAGGGTTATGCCCTTTGGCCTAAAGAACGCTGGCGCTACCTATCAAAGGGCCATGACAAAGATCTTTGATGACCTCATACACGACGTCGTCGAGTGCTATATCGACGACCTCGTAGTAAAGAGCATGTCATACGAAGATCATTTAAAGCATCTGGAGACTGTATTTCGACGCCTTCGGCAATATAATTTGAAAATGAATCCCCTCAAATGCGCGTTTGGAGTCTCCTCGGGCAAATTTCTGGGATTCATCGTTCGACACCGAGGTATTGAAATAGATCCGTCAAAGATTAAGGCGATCATGGAAATGCCTCCGCCAAGAACCCTCAAGCAGTTGCGGTCTCTCCAAGGGAAGCTCGCATACATCCGGCGGTTTATCGCTAATCTTTCGGGCAAATGCCGTCCTTACAGCCACCTGATGAAAAAGGGAACTCCATTCGTTTGGGATCACAAATGTCAAGGTGCACTAGACGAGATCAAGCAGTACCTGCAGAACCCTCCAGTGTTGGCTGCTCCAGTGAAGGGAAAGCCTCTCATTCTTTACACGGCCGCCCTTGAAGGTTCTTTGGGCGCATTATGGGCACAAGAGAACGATCAGGGGAAAGAAAGAGCACTTTACTACTTAAGTCGAGTGCTGCTGGGGGCAGAAAGCAACTATTCCCCCATTGAAAAGCACTGCCTGGCGTTGATCTTCGCAATAACAAAGCTTAGACATTACGCATTAGCACATGAAGTCCGTCTTATTTCAAAGGTGGACCCTCTCAAATATTTGATGTCGAAAGCCATACTGACGGGACGACTTGCTAAGTGGGCCCTGCTCTTGATGGAGTTCTCAATAACGTATCAACCTCTCAAGGCAGTGAAAGGCCAGGTCATTGCCGACTTCCTCGCCGAACACCCGATACCGGCCAATTCTCCTCTGAATTGCGATTTGCCGGACGAGCATGCATTTGATGCGATTAACGGCGGAACCACCCAATGGGAACTCTATTTCGATGGAGCGTCCTCCATAAAGAAACAGAAACAAGGTATCCCAATGATCAAATCAGGGATAGGCCTCATCTTTGCAACTCCACAAGGAGGGATAATGCGCTTCGCCTTCTCCTTAACGGAGCCGAGGACAAACAATGAAGCTGAATATGAAGCTCTGATAGCAGGCCTCGAGATCGCCATCGACATGGGAATTGAAGACCTCCTTATATACGGGGATTCTCAGCTGGTCGTTAGTCAAGTAAATGGTGACTACCAAACGTGCAAGCCGGAGTTGGTGAAGTACGGCGAAAGGGTGCAACAACTATTGACCCAAATTCCCTCCTATACTTTGGAGAACATACCGCGTGCGGAAAACAGCAAAGCAGATGCGTTGGCTAAACTTGCTAAGGAACTGGCTGACGAGAACCTCGATGACGTCAGAATCGTGGTACAAAGCCGTCGAGTGCTCGCCCCGGCAGAAATATCTCCGGAATCATGCGGAGAAAAGGGAGCGACCGAGCAGATGACCCTACAAATAAAAGACCATGAGAAGGCCGAAGACTGGAGGGAAGTCTTCATAGACTACTTTAAGTCCCACCGAATGCCCGAAGAAGCGTCCTCAAGACATCGGCTCATGAAACGAGCCTTATCTTTCGCTTTCGTCAACGATATTCTATACAAGAGATCGTTCGATTCCCTATGGCTGAGATGCTTGGGACCTGACGAAGCAGAAAGAGTCGTTCAGGAAGTTCATGACGGACTTTGCGGTTCTCACCAAGCAGGCCCAAAGATGAAGTTAAAAATTAAACGGATGGGTTATTACTGGCCCACGATGATCCAGGACTGCCTCGAGTATGCGAAGCAATGCCACTCATGCCAGATCCATGGAGACTTCATCCACCAACATCCGAATCCACTGCACCCGACATTGGCTAGTTGGCCATTCGAAATGTGGGGGACTGACATAGTCGGCCCCATTGAGCCAGCATCATCCCGGGGACACCGTTTTATCCTGGCGACCACTGATTACTTCTCCAAATGGGCAGAAGCAGTACCGCTGAGGGAAGTGAAGACGGAGAATATCCTCCACTTCTTCAAGACGCACGTCATCTATCGGTTTGGAACTCCGCGGCGGATTATCTCTGATAACGGGCCGGCCTACCGAAGCCATAAGATTAGCCGCTTCGCACAGCAGCACAATATAGACTGGAGATATTCTTCAGTTTACAATCCACGAGCTAACGGTCTGGCCGAGGCTTTCAATAAGACCTTGACGAAGATCATAAAAAAGACCGTTTCCAGGAATAAGAGAGACTGGCACGAAAGACTGCAAGAAGCCCTTTGGGCCTATCGAACTACGTTCAAGACGGCCACAAACACAACGCCGTACGCGTTGGTGTTTGGGACGGAAGCAGTGCTCCCCCTCGAGATAGAGTTACCCTCTCTACGAGTAGCAGTCCACCACGAGCTGACGAACGAAGAAAATGCTCACCTGCGGCTTGAGGAGCTTGATGCCCTCGACGAAACCCGGCTCATAGCGCAACAACATCTAGAAGCCTACAAAGCAAAGATGACGCGCTCGTACGAACGATTGACCAGGCCGAGGACATTCCGCCAAGGCGAACTCGTACTAGTGGTCAAAAGACCCATGATCCCCAATCGTGCCAAGCGGGGAAAATTTGAGCCAAACTATGAAGGCCCGTACATCATAGACAAGGTCTACCAGGGTGGAGCCTACCTACTCATGGACATGCACGGTGAAAGGCCTTTCAGGCCAATAAACGGCCGCTTCTTAAAGAAGTACTATGCTTAATGAGCCACAGCCGGGGTCAATGATAAATGACGACGACTATGTCCGCTCACTGTCTTCCTAGGCTCAGACTTTACAAGCAGCAGCCGGCCTTCCCATAACGACGGACCGAAACGTCCTTAAACTAACGGCGGACCGAAACGTCCTTAAACTAACGGCGGACCGAAACGTCCTTAAACTAACGACGGACCGAAACGTCCCTAAAACTACTACCGCAGCGTCTTTAGGCTGACGAGATAAATAAAAAATAAAAATAAAAAAATATATATATGAAAAAGAAAAAAAAACGGTACGTCCATAAGCAAAATGGGCACGGATGAAAACCCGAAAGGGCCCCGTGAGTAAAAACAGCAGGGCTGCCGGCAAGCGTTCGTGAAAACCTGAGAGGGCGCGACCTTGTAAAAAAAAAAGTGAAAAGAATAAAAAAAAAACGGTATGTCTATAAGCAAAACGGGCACGGATGAAAACCCGAAAGGGCTCCGTGAGTAAAAACAGCAAGACTACCGGCGAGTGTTTGTGAAAACCCGAAAGGGCGCAACCTCGTTAAAGGACACTTACAGAGTCCTCTCGACCTTGTAAGGAGAAACCACCTGCGTGAGATCCTTACGACTCACGAGGGAGCAACACACTTAGGGATCCTCACGATTCCTAAGGAGAAAATACACTTACGAGATCCTCACGACTCGTAAGGAGAATTCTCTTATGGGACCCTCACGGCTCATGAGATTTGAAAGTCTTAAGTTACAGAAACCTGAACCTGTTCTTAAGCAAATCCTCCACAACCTCCGATATTGCCCTACAAGAGGCTCAATACTGACCCTTGTATACAATCCACGGGCGCGAATAAACATATCCCCAGCAAAGTCCAACCCTTGTAGGTCCCCTCGACCCATAAGGAGAAAACCCTCTTGTAGGATCCTTACGACTTACAGAGGAACATACACTTAGGAATCCTCACGATCCCTAAGGAGAAGATACACCTGCAAGATCCTCACGACTTGTAGGGAGAAATACCTTTGTGAGACCCTTACGGCTCATGAAGTCAAAAGCCTTAGTCGACAGGACCTTAACCCTGTTTGCTAAGCCACCTTTGTTCAACATCGACAAAGGCAAATGATGATTCGTTCCTGGCAACATCCCAGTTGCAGCGATGCTGATGCCGAAATCGGTGTCCAAAATCCGAGCTTGCGGCGAAAAAGCTAGCAGGCCACACATGCCTACGAAATAGCCGAAATGATGGGGCAACTTGCAATAAAAAGCAGCAAGTAAAAATGTATGCATGAAAAATAGCCGAAATGATGGGGCAACTCGCAATAAAAAGCAGCGAGTAAAAATAAAACAAATAGCCGAAATGATTGGGCACCGCGAAAAATAGCCGAAATGATTGGGCAATCGCGACCTTCGCGATATAAAAAGCTGAAATGATAGAGCATCGCGGAAAGAATAAAAGAAATGATGGAAAAATGAAACCTTTTTGCCCTACAGGTGATACTACAACAATCCCTGTATACAATCCAGGGGCGCAAACAAAGAAGGGATCATACTCCTCCCCCCAGGTTTCATCATGAGAGGAAGCCAAATCTCGACGGTTCACAAATAACCTGGAGATCGTCTCGTAACAATGGACACAACTTCAAGCTAAGCGGAACAGCGGCCACTCCCAGTTCTATGGCTCGGTGGTATACATATCGCCAACAGTCAAACCTTCACCCCGTGAAATGCGGATATATTCAGCAAAAATTCCTGGTCACGTGGAACGCGGATAATGTCACTCTTTGACCCCGTGGAAAACATCCAGAGCGGATCCTGGTCCTCGCAGAGCATGGCAGTGAACCCGTGCGAAGCATCCAGAGCGGAGCCTAGTCCTCGCCTAACGCGGCAGTGAACCCGTGTGAAGCATCTAGTACAAAATTCCTGGTCACGTGGAACGCGGATAATGTCACTCTTTGACCCCGTGGAAAGCGTCCAGAGCGGATCCTGGTCCTTGCAGAGCATGGCAATGAACCCGTGCGAAGCATCCAGAGCGGAGCCTAGTCCTCGCCTAACGCGGCAGTGAACCCGTGTGAAGCATCTAGTGCAAAAAATTCCTGGTCACGTGGAACGCGGATAATGTCACTCTTTGACCCCGTGGAAAACGTCCAGAGCGGATCCTGGTCCTCGCAGAGCATGGCAGTGAACCCGTGCGAAGCATCCAGAGCGGAGCCTAGTCCTCGCCTAACGCGGCAGTGAACCCGTGTGAAGCATCTAGTGCAAAATTCCTGGTCACGTGGAACGCGGATAATGTCACTCTTTGACCCCGTGGAAAGCGTCCAGAGCGGATCCTGGTCCTCGCAGAGCATGGCAATGAACCCGTGCGAAGCATCCAGAGCGGAGCCTAGTCCTCGCCTAACGCGGCAGTGAACCCGTGTGAAGCATCTAGTGCAAAAATTCCTGGTCACGCGGAACGCGGATAATGTCACTCTTTGACCCCGTGGAAAACGTCCAGAGCGGATCCTGGTCCTCGCAGAGCATGGCAATGAACCCGTGCGAAGCATCCAGAGCGGAGCCTAGTCCTCGCCTAACGCGGCAGTGAACCCGTGTGAAGCATCTAGTGCAAAATTCCTGGTCACGTGGAACACGGATAATGTCAGTCTTTGACCCCGTGGAAAACGTCCAGAGCGGATCCTGGTCCTCGCAGAGCATGGCAGTGAACCCGTGCGAAGCATCCAGAGCGGAGCCTAGTCCTCGCCTAACGCGGCAGTGAACCCGTGTGAAGCATCTAGCGCAAAATTCCTGGTTACGTGGAACGCGGATAATGTCACTCTTTGACCCCATGGAAAACGTCCAGAGCGGAGCCTGGTCCTCGCCAAGCACGGCAGTGAACCCGTGTGAAGCATCCAGAGCAAATACCGGACTGTGGAGTCCTTAAAATCCACGGACTATGACGTCCTTAACCTCGACCGTGATGTCTTAAAACTAACGATCAACCACCCCGATTCCCTACAGACTTTGCCTTGGTTTAAGGGTACATCTCTTCACTCCTTTGATGCCCGGCGTTGTAATTCCTCAACGTCTTCAAAGAGGTGACGGGTCCCTGCAACCAAACACCGGACTGTGGAGTCCTTAAATCCACGGACTATGAGGTCCTTAACCTTGACCGTGATGTCTTAAAACTAACAGCGGACTGTGGAGTCCTTAAATCCACGGACTATGAGGTCCTTAACCTTGACCGTGACGTCTTTAAACTACGATACCTTGAGAAACTCCCGACTCCGTGAAATACGGATAAGGGTGATCACATCCGGCACTTGCAGGCCCTCACGACCTGTAAGGAAGAAAAACTCTCTTGTGAGGTCCTTACGACTCTCAAGGGAAAACCCGCTTAAGGATCCTCACGATCTTTAAGAAGAACTCACACCTATGGGATCCTCTCGACCTGTAGGGAGAAAAAACTCTTTATGAGACCCTCGTGGCTCATAAGATGCAAAAGCCTTAGGAAGCAGATCTTAACCCTGAGTCCTGAGCCATTGCTGTCCTGCAAGTAGATCAAGATAAATTGTCCACGAATACATTCAATGAAAAGGAGACACACCATTTAGAAGAAAAATGTATCTTTTATTCATAAACCAAAACGGGTATAAAGTACAATTTATGGAAGAAACAAAAAGAAAATACTCTCATCCATGAGTATGTACAAAAGGGAAGAAAAAGATACAAATGTTTCAGGCCGGCGGGCGATTCAGCAGCTTGGTCAGCTCATCCTGCTTTTGCTGAGCCACGGCTTCATGACGCAAGATCTCCAGAAGACGAGCCTCCGCTTGAGCTTGCTGAGCCTGATACGAAGCGAGCCGGGCTTCAAGCTCTTTCTCAGTGGCCTTATGAGCCTCGACCCTCTCACGAGTGAACATGGCAGCTTTATCGAGAGCCACCACCTCTTTGATGGACTCCTGAAGCACCCGCCAGAGTTCATACGCTTTGTTGGCCCTGGCTGTGAGATTGGCTTGAAGCTCGCTCAGCGCCTTGGAGGCTAGCTCCCTTTCCGAGAACTTGCGACCGAGCCTCTTCTCACATGACGTCATGTTGGCCGCGCACCGTACTATCAACCCTCGTAACTCCGCCTTTGCAGCCACGGCCTCCGGGGAAAGGCGAGAACACTCGAGAGTGTGCAAGCAAGCCTCCACTCGCCGGCAGAACTCCACCCAGACTCGCACCACCTCTTCGCTGTGGTAGGTGGCAAGAAAAGGAAGAGAACCGTTAGCCTCGGCAGCGAACGCTTCAGCCGTGGTCGTGCTGCCAGCACGAAGCTCCTCGATCAGAGACGACAAGGAGACGAGGCTTAATTGGGCCAAGCGTTCTGAAGCCCGCAAGGCATAAGGGCCGGGTGGCATCACGATGCGCGACTCCAACGCCGTGGAGACTGGCAGAGCTGTTTAAATTTAAAAGACGTCAACAAAATTCTTAAGCAAGGAACGAGTAAGAGTGCAATGAAATGGCACTCACCGACAGTTGTACAAGCAGGAGCTGAAGGCTCCCCTGGCCCTTCGAGAATCTCGACCTCGTCATCGGCTTCCAGAACTGCAAGAAACGTCAATGTCAGTACGCAAAAATAACGACGATGCTATGAGAAGGGATGGACGACACCAACCTTGCCCAGACGAAAGGACAATGCGCTGAGGGGGGATCGCTTGCGGAGCTGCCATCTCCAATAAACGCTGAAATGACTGTCGAGGCGACAGATCCGCGATCGTGGCCGCCAAACCGCGCAATTCTGGGAAAGATAAAAGAGTTCAGACTATGAAGGGGTTGCTAAATTAAAACACAGAGGAATACCTTCAACAGTCCTTCTATTCTGAGCCGCGGGGATAGCAGCCTCAACGTTCTCCGCCATGACCTCAGGCTCCAACAAAGGAAGAGTAATCCCGACTACCTCGCTCCCAGCCTTTGGGCCGCTCGCAGTAGGAGTCATTGGGGCGTCGGCCTCCAAAGGAGCCTCCTCCAAAGGGGCAAGCACGCCCTGGCCAAGAACCGCCGCTGGAAGTTCCACCATGAGAGGAGCAGCCTCGTCAGCCCCCTCCACATCCAGCAATGCCTCATTGAGAATTTTGGCAGGCTTTAGCTTTAGTGGGCCCGTGGGGAGCTCCCCCAGCGTCGAAGACTCTGCACGATGCAAATAAGAATAATGATATATATATGCACGGGCATAAAAAATCGGAAAAACTATAAAAGAAACACAACATACCTATACGCAAAGAAGCCCTCAATATGGCTTCTTCAAGCCGCTGCTCCTTCTCAAGGAGGTGGGCTCGCCGGGGTTCGAGCGTAGACTCATGACCGCCAGTCCACAAAGAAAGTGCATCAGCTGCGTCTTCTGAAGCGGCCTGCTTCAGAGCCCTCTCCCCCCATTCCTCCAAAGGGCCGATAAATCGCCGCCGAATCCACGAAGGGTCTTCGTAAAAAATTACAGCAGGATAAGACTTCTTCGGAACCTTGGTGTTATGAGACACGTCTTTTGAACGCCGTATGGCCTCAGCCAACTGTGCGGCCTCCTCATCAGCCGAACTCGGGAAGAGAAGTCCAGCGTCCGACTCTTGCACGGCCAATGGTTCGTCCTCAAGGATAGGCTCAGACTCCATCACAGAATCAAGCGGGGCAGTAGCCGCTTTCTTCCGCCGTTTAGACCCGGAGCCGGTCGCCGAGGATGACCGCTTCCTCCCTCGCGAAGCCTTAGGGCGGCGCTGGCCCACATCGCCCTCAGCGCCCTCATCCTTGTTTCTATCGCTCGGTGCCACAACCGAGGACGATACCGCCATCATCGACACCACGGGGGTTGGCGCCGCCACCGGCGGGGGTACTACTACCGGCGCCCGCTTACCCCGTGAGCGAGAACCCAAAGGCATACCAGCTATCGGAGTAAGGTCTACCCCGGACTCCCCTGGAATGAGCGCGGTGCCAATCTCCCTCAAAGGAAAGCGGACTGGAACCCTCGGTCGTAACTCAGCCCCAGGAGCCAGAGGAGGGGCATCGTGGCCAAGAAGCACCCTCCTTTCCTCGAGAATGATTGGGTTGACCCGATGAAGATACCAGCCCGTAAACGCGCCCACGCATCGAGGCATGTACTCAGCTTCAGGGACCATGAAATAAGAGCCGGTGTTCAGCCTCATAAAATGATGAGCAGCATCGCGAACAGCATCAAGCGAAGGGATCGGGGCGACCATAAAAGCCTCGAAAGGAACACCCTGGTCGTATCCGAACTGCCGGGCAAATCGATGCGGATTGTACCGCATGAAAAGAGCCGCATTGTCCTGGCGAAACACCAAGTAACCCGGTCTGATTGCATACAAATGCGTGGCCTCCCGGGGCTTCAGAGAAGGTGCGTTGTCTTTCGATTGGTCCCAGAGTTGTTGGACGGGACCCGAAGGAGTAGACAAGACCCGATCAGTAAAAACCAACCCGCCAGCGGTGGCATGAGGAGAAATTAGCACCCGAATGGCCCCGAATTGAGTCGGGTCGGCGGCAGAAGCATCCACTAGCCGCATAAGTCGTGGAAAGGGGTAGGCATCGTAAAATGAGGGCCTCTGATGCATGGCGAACGCCCCCAATACATGCATTTCGATCCAGGACGTGAAATAATGAAGCGAAAAGTTCACCACATCCACGCCAGGCATAGAAGTATTAGCTGCGGTGCCCAATCCATTATAGAGGTGTGCCAAGGCCGGGATGCCGATGGCCAACCGCGTCCCCTCAGCAATACGATGAGCCGGATAGATGACCGAGGCTCTCATGAAGCGGCGATGCATCGGGATAACGAACCAACTAAGCCAAACACTGACAAACCCCACAAAGAATGTTTCCTCATCCATACCGGGTGCCGCAACGGACTCAAAAGACATCGGCGACACGATGGGAATATAATATTGTGGCAGGTCCGATTCAGCGGTCGGTAGCTTTTTCGGACCAAACCCAAAGGGGTCCCTGATGTTAGCAAACTTCGGAGCAGTCTTCGATATGATATCCTCTCGAAGGAAACAGGAAATGAAGCTTTTAAAAGTAACACCCTGCTCCTCAGACTCAGTGAACAATTGATCAAAAATACCCAGCGCCTTGATCAAGCTGGGGCGCTTATGGCGAACAGCATTCTCAGCGGACAGGCCGTCAATCGGTGCAGACTCGGGCTCGAAGACATATTCGTCAGAAGGCAACAACTCCTCATACAGTGCGCCCCTGATTGGCAATCCTGAGATTTCATAAAATTCTGCAAGAGAGATCGAGACCTCGCGATCCCCCAGAAGAAAAGTATTAGTGGGAAGATTCCACTGGTTCAAAAACGCCTTGACCCACCAGGCATGCGGGGACTTGTAATGGAACAGTGACGCATATATGGCCTGATAAAGCCCAACTTTCTGCAACCGCGCCCGATGGGCGGAAAGGATGTAGCGAGCCCAGAGAAGGTAGCCCGTAAGATGCCTGGGAGTGAGCCCTATCTTATGAATTTGCCCCCATGGGTGGGCCTCACCCTGGCAGATACGCCGCCCCAAGATGTCTATGGCCGGAATCGGATGGTTCGGAATACCGGTCGTCGAAGGCTCAAGCCTCCCCGTTGGAGTCCAGTTGGGCATTTCCACAGCAAAAGCTGTCCTTGGAGGATCCATCGGTAAAAAGGGGAAAGTGGGCTCCGTTGGCACCGCGCAGAGAAAACTCCGACGACCCTGAATAATCTGACTATACCAAGACCCCCACTGAAGAAGGTCGGTGCAGTTCGGGTCATGAGCCCGAATCATCGCCATCACTTCCTCATCAGACGGTGACTGAGGAAAAGCCGCCTCCGAGCGAGAAAAGGGAAAGCGTGGAGCGGAAGCCATCGCACCTGAAATCCAATAAAAGAAAACCGTTAAAAGGAAAGTCAGCGATATATATTCATGCATGAACATGAAGACTAGTGGGAGAAAGCAACAGCAAAGTTTCCTGGGACCATTGGCTACAAAACACATGGGCCCCACAGAATCCAGATGACGGCTCATTAATAATGAGACCAAACAGTTACAATAAAACAAAAGGGAATATCCTCATTTAATAAAAAATGATGGCCATGCACATTCCCCCAACGGGATCTGTCTCGGGCTCTACAGTGGATCCAGTAAAATCAAAGGAATTAAATTCACACAAAAAAGACATCATTACAAAGCCCCCATTGCATTAATTGCAGAAGAACAACCTCGGGCCAAGAGACCCCAGGAAGCCTCTGTGTGAAGAAATCGAGTTCTTCGTTGGAATTAAATTCCTTATTGAGAAAAGGGAATTAAATTCCCAGAAGCATTTTGGATGGAATTAAATTCCATGGATTTGAACCGTCATCATCATCTCCCCAAAGATCATCTAAACCCTAAGAGATCTTCAGTTGAAAGATTAAACAGTTTCATGTTCTTATGGAAAATATGAAGAAAAAAGGGTAAAAACCCTTGTTTTGGATTTAAAATCCAGAGAAATGTGAAGGTCCATCGTTGTCCAAGAACATTACCTGAGGAAAAAGGATTCCTTTCGAACAGAGTTAAACTCTGAAGATCGTTTCGAGACAGAGAACTAAGCTCTGAAAGCGAGAATTAAATTCTCAAAGAAGAAGTTCTCAGAAGAAGAAGATGAACAAAGTGAAGGCTCCTATGAAGAGACAGAGGTATTTATAGAAGACAATGGAAACGCTTCGTCTCCCCAGATCCCTAGAGAAATCCAACGGTCACGAGAGGTGACAGCGTTGCACTCACGTGCAGACACGTGAGAACAACGCTGTGGGGGCATTTGTTTCCTGATTTAAAATCAGGAAAGCTTCTGGGAAAAGCTTCAAAAAGGGGTCACGTGTTGGCTCGTGACACCTAAAAGGCATCATCAAGTCAAGTGCAGTTTCCTGACTACGCTGAAGAAAATGGGCTTCAGAAAGAGTCACGTGCTCCCACGTGACCAGGGTCACGTGGCGACACGTGACATTTAAACGCAAGCGTCAAAGGCACACAAGTTCTCTGATCAAGTCAAGAAAAGGCTTCAGAAGAGGTCACGTGTTCCCACGTGACCAGGGTCACGTGTTGGCACGTGACGTTCAAGACAGCAGACTCGTTCTCCAGAAGAACCGAAGACAGAGAGTTCAAACAAGGGTCACATGCTCACACGTGACCAGGGGTCACGTGGTAGCACGTGACGCTTAGGCAGCGATCAGAAGACAGAGCGCAAAAGAAAGGAAAAGGCTCATTCCAAAGGGGGTCACGTGCCCACACGTGACCATGGGTCACGTGGTCACACGTGATCAGCTTTCAAAGCCCATTTTGTCAAACAGAATTAAATTCTGAAGGAGAATCAAATCTTTCCAAAGGAAAGCGGCTATCTGGAACCGATCGAATTAAAGATTCAGAGGTGATGAAATATCATCTATCTATGGGAAAATCTCGGGTTTGGAAAGATTTCCCCTTTAAATCTAACCAAAATAACAAGGGAGAATCTCTGGATTTAAAATCCAATGGTGAATAAAATTCACCTAATAATCCAAAGGTCCAAAATGAATGATGAATGCAAATCAAATCTCAATGAAGATTCGTAAAAAAACTGATTGATTCGGCTGCTTCTCCTATAAATAGGAGCCAAGAGACATACATACAGATAGATGCGCAGAGAAGAAAAAAGAAAAAAGGAGAAGAGCTCTGATACTTTGAAAAAGACTCGGATCTTCTACAAAAAACCCTAGGTAAGAAAGGGAAGGCCTTTTGAAAGAAAGAGAATTTAATTCTCAACAGAGTTTAACTCTGATAATGTAAAAACAGAAGAACATATTTCTTCTCTCTTTGATGGAGGATCTGCAAAGTGCACATCTCCCCTTAAGGTTGAGATTTTAATTCTCAATGGGTTGAGATCCTGCCATGCAGATCCAAAACATGGAGAAGGAATGCAAGCACGA
Organism: Agapanthus africanus; assembly: GCA_030015575.1. NCBI lineage: Eukaryota > Viridiplantae > Streptophyta > Magnoliopsida > Asparagales > Amaryllidaceae > Agapanthus > Agapanthus africanus. The sequence goes on along the minus strand of CM057348.1, from coordinate 10,558,184 downwards.
GAATTTAATTCTCACAGAACTATAGGAATTTAATTCCTTTAAAATAAAAGGAGGGCTTGACCCTATATTATGGGAATTTAATTCCTCCAGAACAAAAAAAGAAACAGGGTTTAACCCTAATTAAGAACCTAGTTCTGTTGAAACAGCAGGAATTTAATTCCCTTAATCATACAGAGGATGGAAGTTTAAACTCCTTAAAAACTTTTATTAGGGTTTAACCCTATTCAGCCCTTCACGTATATGAGGAATTTAATTCCTACAGAAAATTCAGAGTTAAACTCTATCCCAGAATATAAGTCTTCGAAAGGAAGTAGGAATTTAATTCCTCTGAAATTTATAGTTCGAGGAATTTAATTCCTAAGAAGATTAACAAAGCCTCTAAACAAAATACCTAGAGGCAGGGTCACGTGTCATCACGTGACCCCCCCAAGAGAGCTACAGAAAGCCCCTTTGAGGCAGCACCCCACGTGACCCACGTGACCCTCAGCAGAAGCTCTAATCCATAGGCATTTGAATGCCCATCACGTGATGGCACGTGATGCTCTGGAAGACGCGATAATCTCAGCAGAACAAAGGAAGGGAGGGCGCTCTCACGTGCTGCCACGTGACCTCTCTTACCTTAGTGTTTAAACACTAAACTAAAACTCTCGAACCCAGTGTTAAAACACTGTTGGGCCTTAGTGTTCAACACTAATTAAAAAGCTTTATTTGCAGTGTTCAACACTGATTACCTTAGTGTTTAAACACTAATCTGAGATCTTCATTTGCAGTGTTCAACACTGATTACCTTAGTGTTTAACACTAACCTGAAAAAACATTGTTGCTGGTGTTCAACACCAAATATTCTCTTAGTGTTAAACACTAACTTGCCAACCCCATTCCCAGTGTTCAACACTGACTGCTCTGTAGTGTTTAACACTAGACTTCGGCCCAATTGGCTTAAATGGATGGAGGCAAAGCCTCTCCTGATTGGACTTAGCCCAAGATGTCCATAAGTCCTCAATTTGTGATTAACTGGTCCAATGGACTCATAACATAATTAATTCGTCTTGACCCCAAATTGGGCCAAGGGGTATTTAATCCACTCCGGTTCTAGGGTACATCTCTTCACTCCTTTGATACTTGGCATTGTAACCCCTCAATGCCGTCAAAGAGGTGACGGGTCCCGACGACCACACATTGATATGGACTGTGGGGTCCTTAAACTCATGTCTAATGCAAATTCCTGGTTACGTGGAACGCGGATAATGTCACTCTTTGACCCCGTGGGAAACGTCCAGAGCGGAGCCTGGTCCTCGCCAAGCACGGCAGTGAACCCGTGTGAAGCATCCAGAGCACATACCGGACTGTGGGGTCCTTAAACCCATGGACTACGACGTCCTTAACCTTGACCGAGATGTCTTAAAACTAACAATGGACTGTGGGGTCCTTAAACCCATGGACTACGACGTCCTTAACCTTGACCGAGATGTCTTAAAACTAATAATGGACCGCAATGTCCTTAAACTACCCACGGACCGCAATGTCCTTAAACTACCCATGGACCGTAATGTCCTTAAACTAGGACAATAGAGCCCCACATGCTCTTTTGTCGGATCTAAACGGTCCCGTTTAAGTTGATCTTAGCCTCAAAGATGGCTAACGTATCCTTAAACCTTCAAAACAAAGTGGACTATAAATCCCCCCAATTGACTCCGGCTTGAGGGTACATCCTTGAACTCCTCTGACATCCGTCGTTGTAATCCTTCAACGTCGTCAGAGAGATGACGGGTCCCGACGGCCACACATTCATGGACCACTATGTCCCTAAACTGGAACATTAGAGTCCCAACGCTCTTGTGTCGGATCTAAACGATCCCGTTAAGTTGATCTTAGTCACAAAGTTAGACTAACGTATCCTTAACAAACGTTTGAGTTGATCTTAGCCTCGAGTAGGGCTGACGTATCCTCAAACCAAAACCCCCAAACCCAAATCTAAGATAATACGGATTTGGACTAGTCCACGCCCTACGGGCGACGACATAACTCAGTCCCCGTAAACAATCCACGGGCAACGAAATACAAAACAGACACCCACGACACGAAGTGACCATCTGGAGAAGGAGAAAGTTGTTACCGCAATGCGGTAGCGTAATTAACTGCAGGGGCTTGCGCCTGCAGGGAAGAGCGTCCCCACAATCAAAAACCCCTCAAACGAGGGGGAATCTGACGAAGTCTGCTACATCGGACGCATCCGTCTAAACCTTCGATACGTGGTGCCATAAATCAACTTGGCATCTTCGGAGAGGTGGACGGATAGCACCTATTAGCATCTGCCCCGAATCTCAGGCAAGACGCGGTGTCGCGCCGTCTTTCGGAGGGGAACAATTGTAAAATGTAAATTGAAATAATATTATTATTTGTATGGCCGCACAACCGGGTCGGGGTTGTAGCCGTCATTGTATAATTCTTTTACTGTTTTTGCTCCTAGGATAGACCCATGAAGGGGTGCACAAACTACCGGGTATCTCGAAGTGCCGAGTGGCCTACTCACGGCGTTGAGGGAGGTTGCTCCACTTCGGGTACTTGGCGGGTAGTTTGCCGCACCCGTAGGGGTCTTGGGTGGGGTATTGGCTATTCACCGCGACCGTGTAATCCGCTTTTCGTTGCAGGCTCGAAAGGATTGCGGATTCCTAGTATATCCAATGTATTCATCTGTGATCTGTAATGTCTATCATTGCTATATATTTATAACTATTTAGGCGTTGCTTATGTTTTACAGCCGCGCTAGCCCAGCCCCCGCTCTGTCGTTAGTTAAGTAACCTAACGGGTGATGACGGGGCCCCGTGGCGAATGCGAATGGCATAAGCGTACGTCATATTTTGGTTGTTTTCTGCAATGGTGGGATTAAATGATGGGACGCATTAAAAGAACTAATGCAAGTATATCACGCATTAAAAGAACTAATGCAAGATAATAAACCAAGCAAAAGTCGTTGGAACACTTTCGAAAAACCACTCGGTTCTTTTCAAAACTAACTTTTAAATGCGGAGCTTGAGCCACTCCTTTTAAAAGCTATCTCGTTCCATCGATCATATCAAGTTCACTACGTTCACGGTTTAGCCAAAACCATTCGTATCCCTTCGTCGTTTCACATGAATAGTCAATAGTATTCAAGCTGTGTTTGTTGGCCAAAGTCAAGGCATAGTGATTGGTAGCTATTGGGTATTCATGTGCAGCATAGATAGATGCGTTGATTTGGAACAGTCGTACTGCCTTGTTGGCCAAAGTCAAGGGTAACTACGGGTGGATTCAAATTAACCTGGAGAACGACGGGTAGAACTTGACATGTGACTTATGATTTGTTGGCCAAAGTCAAGGTCATAAGAGAATGGGGCAAAAATCCACATCGGGAGTTTCATAAGTACTGAAACTTGCTAGATTTGCATACCATTTGGAGTGTGATGATTATGGTAGGATTCCTTCATTTTCGTCACGCAATGATATTTGGATCCCGATCCTACTGTGAGTATATGCTACTCCTCGGGAAATTTCTCACTAAACGATCGATGCTATAAACCTAGTAGGTGTCGAGAAAGGTGTTAGCGGGGCTACGCCCCCAGGAAAAAGAGGTTCTTAAATTAAGGAACTTCGCGAAAGTATTGGAAAACCTCCCTCGAAGTACCGACACTGGCCTGGCTGAACGGTTAAGCAAGTATTGTGCGGTGGGATTGATCCCGGCTAATTCTTCCTTTATGGTTTGAGGAGGGATTCGAGAGACAGTGGGAGCCATCCTGTTTAGACAAATTAAAAACCATTCTAAACTTGCAAGAGCATCGTGCTGAGTATTTCTTCTCTCTCTCCTAATTGCAGCGACCAATCGACATGACTGGACTTAAGTTACTTCTAGATAAAAACATATTGACAGAACCAAACTACAAAGATTGGCTCAGGAATGTCAAAATGGCAATCACTTACGACAAGCTGGGGTATCTTCTTACCACCAAAGCTCCCCCCGTCCCAGGTCCCACCTCCAGCGTCGCGGATAAGGAAATCCGTAAGACTTGGGAGATTGATTGCGTGAAGGCCAAGTGCCTCGTGCTTGCCTCTATGGACAACGAACATCAGAGGAGGCACGAGAATATGGACCTGGAATCCATATTTCTCCATACAAAAAAACTGTATGGAGAGCAGTCTCGTATCACAAGATACGAAGTGTCGAAGAAGTTATTTTCGGCAAAATTGGCCGTCGGATCATCGGTAGCGGAACACGTGCTTAAGATGATTGGCTATATTGAGGAGCTCACAGAACTTGGGACCACGTTGGAGAGTGAGATCTATACGGACTTGATTCTCCAGTCCCTTCCTTCCACTTACGCCCAGTTTATACTGAACTTCAACTTACAAGAAAAAGAAGTTGAACTTTCAGAACTCCTCAACATGCTGAGGAGCGCAGAGGGCACCCTACAGAAAGGTAGGAATACACCCACTTTGTTTGTAGGAGGATCTTCTTCTTCTAGGTCCAAGGCGAAAGCCAAGGGAAAGAAGAAGAAAGCCCCCGCCAAACCAAGGGGCGGTGTTAGTAAAGTGGATACGAAGGGAAAGGCAAAAGCAACAAAGATAGCGGGGAAGCTTGTGGGTAAAGAAGAATGCTTCTATTGTCATAAGAGTGGACACTGGAAGAAAGATTGCAGGGCTTGGAAGGCCAGGACACAGGAACTGAAGTAGGTTGCGGCTTCAGCTTCAGGTGTGTATGTTATTGAAAACTGTCTTTCGATAAACTTTACTTCCTGGGTATTGGATACCGGATCAGGATCTCATATCTGTAATTCTTTGCAGGCGTTGAGAAACCGTAGGGTTTTGAAGGCAGGTGACATGACCCTCAGAGTTGCGAACGGAGCTAGCATGGATGCTAAAGCCGTGGGGGACTATCACTTGGGAATGTCAGATGGACATGTTTTGGTTTTGCGTAATTGCTTTTTTGTACCCAACGCAACTTGTAATATCATTTCTGTATCTTTGGTTTCAAAAGAAGGTTATGAATTTGCGTTTGTAAGTAATGTTGTAAACATTCACCTTAATCAAGTTCTGATTGGGTCAGGTACACTGAGCAATGGTATATACGTATTAAACCAACCACAGATTTTCAATGTCCAGAATACACACAAAAGAAAGTCTCCAGATATCAATCAGACTTTCTTATGGCATTGTAGACTGGGTCATATCAATGAGAGAAGATTGACTAAGTTACATACAGAAGGATATTTGGATCCGTTCGAATATCAATCGTATGCCACTTGTCAATCCTGTCTCAAAGGAAAGATGACAAAGACTCCGTTCACTGGACACGGAGTAAGAGCGAGCGAGCTCTTAGGACTCGTACACAGCGACGTGTGCGGTCCAATGTCTACACATGCGTGAAGCGGTTATTCTTACTTCATTACTTTTACGGATGACTTTTCAAGGTACGGTTATGTCTTCTTGATGAAGCATAAGTCCGAACCCTTTGAAAAGTTCCAGGAATATAAGAATGAAGTAGAAAAACAAACCGGCAAAAGTATCAAGATTCTAAGATCGGATCAAGGTGGAGAATACTTAAGTGCCGAGTTCTTGAATTACTTAAAAGAGAATGGAATTCTCTCTCAGCTTACTCCTCCGTACACTCCGCAACATAACGGTGTATCGGAGAGACGGAACCGGACCCTATTGGATATGGTATGGTCCATGATGAGTAACGCTGAGTTACCGCGATCATTCTAGGGGTATGCGCTAGAATCAGCTGCATACCTTTTGAACCGAGTTCCCACTAAGACTGTGCCTACCACACCATATGAGATGTGGTGTGGAAAGAGGCCCCATCTTAATCATATTAAGACATGGGGATGTCCAACTTTTGTCAAAATGCAGCATGCGGACAAACTCGAGGCACGCTCAGTACAATGCAAGTTCGTGGGATATCCAAAGAACTCCAAGGGATATTTCTTCTACTGCGAAGAGGAACAAAAGGTTTTTGTTTCTCGTCATGCCTACTTCTTGGAAACTGAGTTTTTGGAAAACCAGATAAGTGGGAGCACAGTAGAACTGGAAGAAATTCCAAAACCACGAGCTATTACTGAAAGTTTAGAGGAACCAGAAGGTTCAAAAGAACAGGACATTCCTACGCCGCTCCGCAGGAGTAGTAGGCAGTCTCATCCGCCCGAGAGATACTACGGTTTTCTCATAGACGGGGATAGAGAGGATTGCATCATAGATTATGATGAACCTACTAGCTTCCAGCAGGCCGTTCAGAGCGTTGACTCGGTAAAATGGCTGGATGCAATGCGGACCGAAATGGAGTCCATGTACACCAACAAAGTATGGACGTTGGACATTGCTCCAGACGGAGTAAAACCCGTAGGATGCAAGTGGATCTTCATAAGGAAGATTGGTGTAGATGGACAGGTTGAGACCTATAAAGCTAGACTTGTAGCAAAGGGTTTCCGTCAAAGACCTGGTTTGGACTATGACGAAACCTTTTCTTCAGTGGCTATACTGAAATCCATTCGGATCCTTCTTGCCATTGCTGCTTTCCACGATTATGAGATTTGGCAGATGGACATAAAAACCGCTTTTCTAAATGGAAGTTTAGAGGAGTGTGTCTATATGGACCAGCCAGAGGGTTTCATTCAGAGTGGGAGCAGCGGAAAGGTGTGCAAGTTGCTTAAGTCCATTTATGGACTAACGCAGGCATCGCGGAGTTGGAACATCTGTTTTGATGAGACGGTCAAGGAATTTGGCTTTATCAAAAATCCAGATGAACCATGCATCTATAGTAGATTTGTAGCGAGAACTGTGGTATTCCTCGTTTTATACGTGGATGACATTCTCTTAATAGGAAATGACATTTCTATGCTACAATCTGTCAAGGGGTTCTTGTCGCACAGGTTCTCCATGAAAGACATGGGTGATGCCTCATACCTCCTAGGGATCCGGATCCATCGTGATAGATCCAAGAGGATATTAGGACTTTCACAGTCCAGGTATATCGACACCATACTGAAAAGATTCGGTATGGAAGATTCCAAGCGCGGTAACCTACCGGCTTGTCACGGGATCACCCTCTCTAAAGAGATGTCTCCCAAGACTGATTTGGAGAGGGATCGCATGTCTATCATACCCTACGCTTCTGCGGTAGGCTCTATAATGTATGCGATATTGTGTACCAGACCGGATGTAGCTTATGCACTAAGTGTGGTAAGCCGGTATCAGACAAACCCTGGGGAGAAACACTGGATAGCGGTAAAGAACATTCTCAAGTACCTGAGAAGGACTAAGGAGATGTTCTTGGTGTATAGCGGAAAAGACCTCCAGATCGAGGCCTTTGCTGACTCCAGCTTCCAGAGTGACAAGGATGATTCCAAGTCCATGTCGGGTTTTGTCTTTACCCTCAATGGAGGGGCGGTGTGTTGGAAGAGTTCCAAACAGGAAACCGTTGCAGACTCGACGATGGAAGCGGAATACATCGTTGCATCTGATGCCGCAAAAGAAGCTGTCTGGATGAGGAAGTTCTTGAAAGAACTTCAGGTGGTTCCGTCCATTGTTGACCCAATACCTCTGTATTGCGACAACAACGGGGCTATAGCTTTAGCGAAGGAACCCAGGTCCCATCAGAGATCCAGACACATCTTGAGGCGGTATCACCTGATCAGAGAGATTGTGGATCGCAAGGAGATCGAGGTTCGGAGGGTTGCTTCAGAAGAAAACACTGCAGATCCATTCACCAAGGCCCTGCCCCAGACACAGTTCAAGCGGCTGATCGAGATGATAGGTCTTCGATACGCCAGTATATGGCCTTAGTGTAAGTGGGAGATTGTTAGTGTATATGCCCTAGAGGCCATTACTGTATCATACTGGTTTGTATATTACTTAATGGAAGCTTGGGATATTCACCTTGTATATACAATCTTGCTCAAAATAGTAGTATGCTACTTAGTTTGTTTCTACTTCAATGTGTACATGTGTTTATTTTATCATATCACCTATACTCATTAGTGGAGCCCTTAGGATCTTTGCTTGATTACCAGCGTTGTGATGGCAGTCACACTAGTGGGGGCTGGGTAATCTATAAGCACATCCTTATACAGGTCCCTAGTCGCAGGACTATCGAGACAGGGCATCGATACTCCGGAGTAGACTGGCGCATGCGCTTCTCATCCCAGTGTGGGAGACGGTCTGTCCCACAGCCGTCAGTACGTCGTACTTGAGATAGTATGCGGGTGCTCGTTAGGTTACGAGTACACTGGACAGGACTCGTCGGGAACTGACAAGTTGGTATTATACCTATCGTCAGTTATCAGTTCCCAGGTGACATGAGTACAGCTTAGTCCGCTGACTTGACACTGGCACTTCGCCTCGAGTTTGTTCCCACTGTATTTCGATTACTACCCTACCACGGCTCAAAGGAGTCGTGCAAACAGGTGGTAGTTGGGTGCAGTCCCGAAGCACTTGGAGGCAGTGACGGTTAGACAGGATTCGTCTCTCCCGGTATTGGGGGTTGACATCGCGCTGTGTCTAGGAGAGCCATTACACGAGTAGTCCCTGGCCAGGGCAAGCGAGATATACCGGTAGGCTTCCAGTGTTATCTTAGGGTGTTTTGGGCTTCATTCCGACACGACTTGTACCGCTATTAGGGGACTGACGTTTACCGCCCTCCTAGGCCCGACATGCGATGTATCAGACGAACAGACCGGACTGTACGGAGACTGTCACATTCAGACTCAGTAGGAGTTCAGATGGGGTTCACCTCGTCAGTCTTCTTATCGGCATCTACCTGGGGACCGTTACGGACAGCTAGTGCCGCTTGCGGTCTGTGGTTAAACCCACTGCCAGCGTAGTGTCGAGTCTTTAGAGTCCCACACAGAGGGCTATTCGCCTCTGGGCAAAACAGAGTAGAGGTCGCATGGTTTTGCGACAGGGTTCGTTCTCGTCCGCGCACTTGTGCACGTTTGGAGTCCGGACAGATATTACTAGCAGGCTCTGGTTTGAGCCAGATACTGGTATATGTTTTGGGGTTGATTTTATCTCATAGTATTCATGTTCCTCGAAACAAGAATGCGGGTGTGTATACACAGTTGATTGAGGCGGAGGAAGAGGATTTTCATTAGGGTTTCGGAACGGGTGCGTATGCACAGTTGACAGTCGTCTTTTTCCAAACCCTAATGGATTTATGATATATCAATTAATAATATTAATTAAATGAAATTGTGTCATGGTTGGGTTTGTTGACTTGTTGACCAAGGTTGACTAGTTGACCATAGTTGAAATTTTGACCATCATCATTACATATCAAAGATGCTCTTTGATTCTAGCAAAATCATTTAATGTGTGTAATGATAATGGTCATTCCAAACCATCCATCAACTATTTCATTTACATTATTATTATTATTTTTGATAATTCATTTTCTTATTATGTTATGGTTGTAAAATGAAAAGCTCTCATTCTATCATAACACTTCTCTCTCCTCTCTTCTTCTTCCTCCTCCTCTAGTTCAAGGAGCTCCCTTCTCATGTGTTGAGAATCCATCTCCTTGAGATAAAAACACCCCAAAGCCACTATCTACTCACTCTAGGGTTAGAGGTTTAGCAAGCCAAAGATCCTAGTTCACTCAAAGTTCGAGAAAGAGCCCGAAGGTTGAACCCTCAGGTGGATCCATCTTTGACGGAAGAAGGCGACGAGGAAAGCACCATCAACCCCTACAAAGGTTTCAAGAAGAAGGAGTTCAAGTTAGGTATAACCTCTTTTCCGAGTAGCTAACTCTCTTTAGCTTTCTTGCTAGTTTAGTTTGGAAAAGATCCCGACTTTGTTAGTCCATGTTGCCCCATGCGCTAAAAATTTGATTTTTATACCGTTTCCGCCTCCCCGCAAGAACCGGGGTTGGCAACGTGGACTTACATAAATACCCCCCATGTTTTAGCTCTTCACCATTCTGAAATTCTAGCAAAAATTCTCTCAAAAAGTTCCTAAGTGTAAGTAGAGTCAAGTGGAGTTAGCAACCAAGCTTGTTCTGTCGAAGATCGAAGCCATTTCCGGAGCTCCCGCGACGCCACGAAGCCCTCTCCCTTCTTCCTAATTATTTTCTTGATATTTCCATACAGAAATCCCTCCTAACTCTCTTTCTTTTCATCGAAATTCATCCCCCAATCATATATCGGTAAAGTGGAGTTATTCTCGATACCTTTCTTTTTAAAATCTAGAACTCCTTTTTTCTTTATATCTCGGTCCATCTAATTTTACCATAATAATTATAACTTTAACTACAAATGTTTAGATTCAAGTTTAACCCAAAAAACTCATGTGAAACGAACATAAACGAACTTTTGCATTAAAATACCTTGAATTTTATTATCACCGCTTTTCGATATTTTTAGAAACAATATCTTTAGAAAAACCTTACGGGGTAACGACCTACCCCCACACACATTGGTTTCATAGCACGATATCTACATATACATATAGTTGGTTCAAAGAATAATTTTTACAATAAAATACCACATCTTTTAAAAAACGGGTTTCTTTTAAAGCGGTATTTTGTAATTCTTGATAAATACGCCTCTACAACTCTCGTTACGGGACCCGCTAATGGATGATACGGATTATCGCGCATTCTTGGGATAGTAGAGGGAGATGCAGAACTCCTCACGGAGTATTCGATATCGAAAGGAAATAAAATACGGTTTTTAAGAAATGCGACTTTTCTAAACAAAACTAATTTTTGAAAATTATATAAAAATTATAAATCCATATTTTCAATATATTATGAAACTATATTTTTCTAAAAATGAAATATTAAAAAAATGTTAATAAAATACTATCAAGTTACCAAAAAGGGCTAATTTTCAATAAAATACCATAAACTTTTAAAAGCTAAGTATTTATCATTAAAATATCTCAATAATTAAAACACATGCTCATGAAAACCCTAAATGTTATAAATCACTCTCGAGGTTTATTTTTAATCTATATTAAAATATTTTTCATAAACCCCCTCGAGATATACTAAACAGTATTTTAAGGACTCTAGTAAATATAGTTTTAAGCATGATCAATTCTCTTGAGCTCCAGAAAGCCGGAGAAAGTGAGTGCCTGCCTATTCAGGTTAGACAACTTAACGAAGCTATTAATGGTAATTGACTTGGAAAAATACACAAATTTTGCCGTTCATGCGCATCAGTTGCCGATTACTTCCGAACCTAAGAAATTCAAGAGTTAGATCCGTTCACAAGTGTCTGACTCGATCTGAGTCCAAACTTAAACCTGAATCCGAAAATTAAACACGAACTTGAACACTTGATCATGAACATGAACATTCGAAATCAATATCAAACTCAAACTTGTATACTTGACTCGACTTGACCGAACCATGGTTATAACTTGACATGAACTCAATATGACTATTTGAACACATGATTACATCATGAACATTTTATATTCATGGTTTCGGCCAAAACCTGTTATCTTAATATATACAATATAATACGCGGAGATAAAGGGATTGATTGGTATGGAACGTATATCGTGGCACGAGAGGTCACTTAATAGACACCTACATGAATTCACATGTCATTGTCCCGTGGGTTATGACAGGGTCATGTACTGCATGTTACCATAGTCCACGGGGTAAGATGGACTCCTCTCGTATATATGAATATCTTTCTTATCAAACTACAAATAACCACGTTAGAATAACTATCTTATACCTGTGAATGATCGTATACAACTTTACATGTTCATTTCATATTACATACAATCTTCTCTTATTTCTTTTGGGACTTACCGAGCGTTAGTTCGCTGACGACATTTCTCCCTGTTTTCTTTCTTTGGAATGTTTGTCAGGAGGACCGGACTCTGAGAAGATAGAGCCGAACCAGGATGACTTGGACCAGCTTGCAGCACAGCCAGATTACTAGCTCCTTCCAGCCTACACTTACTTTTATTATGCTATGGTATAGGCATTTGCTTTTATTATTATATATTTTATTTCAGACAGTTGTATGTAAAGTTGAATGTAAATAAAATTGTTGTTTCATTTTATTGCTCCTGTCATTCTTGTTCATTGTTATATTGCTTAATTACGCTTAACGTATTTATTTCATAGTAAATACGTTGCGGGCTCGTCACGTCACCGTTTCCGTCTATTGGAAAGCGGGGCGTGACAAAACCCGAAGAGAATCTTCCACGAATTCGGTGCTAGCTGGCTCGGGGCAAGTTGAAAACAATGAAGGACGACACAATCCTCGGGTGAAAAGGACAGACGTTTCCCTACTCGGAACGCTTCCAGATACAGGGTAATCTCATAGCTATGTACCTGATCTGCCCGTGCATCCTCCCTGGCCAGACGGAGCGAGCAGCCAGGGGATGTAGAAACGAGCCCGGATATCGGAAAGCTCGTCTGACCTGTTCAGCATCGAGGGCGCATCACGGGTATTCTTGATGCGCACCTTGGAGGCCTTTTTAACCCCCCAACGACGAAGAACAAGGGTATCACCATCCTTTGGAGGCGAACCAGATGCGAAGGAAGAAGAAGAACTTTCTCGGCTGTCAAAAGCCAAGGAAGAGAAAGATGACCCACCGGACTCGGCTTCATAGGCTGAAACCTCATCGCCTGACTCAACCCTAACTATATCAACTAAAACATCAGAGGAAGACATCTGATCTGATTTAAAGGAAGAGTGGATGAGAATGGATTTTGACTGGGGATTTGACCTAAGGGATGAAGTGCCAAGTAATCCTCAGATGATAGGAGGCAAGCGAAGCAATGGTGTTTCCTTAGGATATGCGTCCCCTTTTTATACACTCGGCAAAATCCATCCGACGGCCTAATTCCACTCCCGCCAGAACGAAACGTCGCACCCCATGGACCCAATGATGCCGCACGGTAGCCAACCATCGGGTGTTTCCCCCCTGTGCGGATCCAACTGGCGGAAGCGACGTCTCGTAATCCGCCATCCAATTATGGCCACATGCACGAAATCGACGGCCTGAACAAGTGAAACGACGTCTCCATTATGGCGTCACCCTTTCACTGATCCGCTGATGTCATTAAGGATACGCGCGAAAATTAAGGCGCGTGGTAAAACGCCACGTGTATCAGGAGATCGAAGAGACACAACCGCCAAACGCCACGTCATTTCCGGACAATCCACTACGAAGAATCATCGGCACTAAGCTGAATAGAGAAAACCGATCAGACCACTCTCGACCCGATCCATAAATAGATCGGAACGAGAGTGGGGGGCTAATGATGATGCTCGTAAGTGGGATTTCCCCAGATCACGACATGTAGTGGATGGCATGTCATCTACGTAAGCCTGCTAAATTCGTAGGGGCTGCAGAGCTGGAATAAGTATGATGCATGAGGGACATTCCTCGGTACCTCGTCTCCGAGGTTGCGCCCGACTTTTCAGATAACCTCTCCTGAGCACATTCTCCCTTTGGCTGATCGTCAGCCAATAGCTCGTCTCTGAGCTAGCCTATAGCTGAGGCTCCGCGGCTCGCTTGCTCGTCTCCGAGCTATCCTATATTTGAGATTTCTCAGCGTCGCTGTTTAGCCAGAAGCATAGAGCCCTAGTGTCCCCATAACGGATCCGTGTATCTCGCCATGACGAGATCCCCGCTGCTCCACGTCCCGCATCCCATGCTATCGTATCTCGCCATTAATGGACGTATCCCGCCATCAAAGCGAACATGACGGGGCATAACGGACGGCGAGAATCTCGCATCGGCTCGCTCTATACGACCGCTAAATAAACCGCTCTTCCAGACGACTCAGACATCTCAAACTCATTCCAATACGCCGCTACTTAACCCTAATATTTATCGGTACTTACTTGATCGTTGGAGGGTCCTACGGCGGTTTTCTATCCTGGGACTTTCTTTGCAGGTAGCTCGGCGTCAACAACCCGTTGAGATCCACACGCTCAACTCTCATCTCAAATTTCATCCGTTCAGCACCGCCGGCAGTAAGATCGACGGAGGACAACATCTGAGGGAGATTCAGATCTCCATCATATCCGGATGTCGAAGGGAGGGGAGGAGCTGGCGATGGTGATCGGGAGATCGGAGGAGGAGGAGCTGCCGAGATTCGAGGCGGCAGCGTTTGAGATCGAAGGGGAGGGGGAGTTTGTTGAGGGAAATGCGGTGGATGAGGAGTTTCTTGATAAGTATGCGGGCGTCGGTGGATTCGATAAGGGCCGTTGAGCCCGGCAAGCTCGAATGCTCGCAGGTGATGACTTTTCCCAATGCGGCATGCTTTTGATCTGTGTCGGTGCTTTAAAGAACCGAACTTTATCAGTAATACATTGATTTTGGAAGCATATGAAAAGACGCAGCTCCTTTAATCCAGTGGTAACTAAATAGATGCAATTGAGCTTAGATTCACATAGAGGCTGACAAATATTGCTTGAGCATTGCCATTTTGTAAAGTATTTCATCTCTTTGCATGCTCTTTTTTACCATTAGTTTTATAATGTTGATATATATATTGATTGCAGTGGGTTGAAGAACCAACAGTCCTGGTGTCGCGTTTTGAGTATGCAAACCTTTTCCACACAGGTACAGATTGGTATAGTGCGTATGTCTCTTCTAGAGTTACTAACTTGCCTCATCGGCCACATTTGGTCTTCTACACTGAGACTTAGTACTCTCTCTTGTGTTTCAAGTAATTGTGATGGAATCTCATTGCCGAATTTCTCGACCTGGAATTTGTATGCCGTTTTCCCTGGACGCACCAACAAAACTTTCTACTGGCCATAATGCAATTTTTGTGCGGCGTGATGATTATTTAGCTCACCCTCACCACAATGGAAGAGTGGAGTCTTGAATAAGCAATGAGCGTGAGGTTTTTGATGCGATAAAGGATTGGGCAGCGAATCACACAAAATGCAATGTGAATGTAGTTAACGTCTTTTTGCACACATGCACATGAAAGAGCAACTCCGTGCAATTCAGGAAGCTTCGGTTGTTATAGGAGCTCATGGGGCTGGTCTCACTCAGTTAGTTGCGGCAACACCTGATACTATTGTTCTAGAAATAATTAGCAGCTTATACCGACGCCCGCAGTTTCAATTGATCTCTCAGTGGAAGGGGCTAGAGTATCATGCTATTAATCTTGCAGGATCACACGCCAGGCCTCCCATGGTTATTGATGAGCTAAGCAGCATAATCAGCAGTCTCAAATGTTGACATCGGTGTGCTGAGCAGCATAACCAGTAGTCTCAAACCATATCTGTTGAGTTTCTGGTGATTAGTTTTGTCACATAAGAAGTTCAAAGCAAGAGTAGGGAGCATGCAACATTCTCAGATGGCAATTATGTTAATCTTATTCTCCATTAAAGTGGAGGCAGCATCTAATTTAAGGAGCCGTCCGTAATTCTGCGGGTTCATTTATAGGTATCTTTCCCGATTAGGATACTCATGTTTCATATAATTTTCAAAGAATAACTTACATATGGTATTGACATGAAACTGCAATTTTCTAAAGGAAAGAGCCATTTGTCTATATTTTACTTAGGGTGAATTTTACTAAACCCCATTCACTTTTTCGGGTTTTTGAGATAATCCCACTGAACTTTAAAAATGCTATAAACCTTTGTTGAAAGGCATTTTTGTAAAAAAATGAAAGGTGTTTTTGTTATAAAAAAAAGTATCTTATTGCGTTCATTTTATGTCTATTCAATCTATCTGTAAGACATTTTAGAGTTATTCAGTCCAATTGTGTCTTGTACGAATTAATCAACTAACGATTTCATACAATATTGGTAGTTCAATGGGGTTTTATAGCATTTCTAAAGTTTAATGGGGTTATTTCAAAAACCTCAAAAGGTGGATGGGGTTTAGTAAAATTTACCCTTTTACTTAAATTTGGTTTTTAACATGTTAGTGAAAGAGGACATGACATAACCTTATTTCTCTTCTTCCGTTGTTGACAGTATGTGTTATGCGTGGGGATTGCAAGAAAATGCCTAATAAATTGCATCTGGGTTAGCAACGGTAATGACCGTGTGACATCTTCATAGGTCGACATCTACATATCTTTCAAACCTATAAAAGACATGCCTTATCATAATTCCTTCCGAACTAATGATTTTGCATTGAAACTACCATCGTTTATTTCAATTTTCATTAATAGTTTTCTTGCCAAGTATTATTTCTGCATATAATCATCGGTCTATTGTGTTTCCTAGCCTAGTACATAGTTTGAGAAGTTTTTAGAAAGAAGATGTGAATACTTACATGGTGCAGAGAGAACCTGCTATAACTTTTTAGGAGGAACCAGATTGAACTAATGGTAGAACGACTTGACGGCTTTGATTAGCATCTTAGGACAGGCTGAAATATCAGTCCGTAGTTAAATTTCCCAAACTAAACCGATCTGTGGAGGTGATTATATAGCAATTATGTCTTGCTTGAGCTAATAAGATGAAGATATACAAAAGGCTATTATGCTACGCTCTTATTTCAAAAACAGAACGGGCATATAATTTTTCCTTAATGTTTTAACTGAATTTATACATGAACATTTGAATGGAGACCGCTATAATAGGTATCTAGCAGGGACAGGTTATTATGTTAGAACTGTATATAATCATATCTGAATTGATCTTATCGAAGGATCGGAGAAACTTAATGAGAATTTATGAGATTAAGGACTATGCAAGCCTGATATACTTCTGATTCTAGCAATTGTTTGTTTGTATTTTAATGTAGCCGCTTTTGGTGCAGAGATGCAGAGTTCAAAGAGAGATGTTGGAGGCATGAACAACCTATTCCCCTGTACTTTCCCTCAGGGTGTAAAATCTTGAAGCTGTAAAATTTTGCTAATTATGTACAGTATACATCCATTAGAAAAATTCTTGCTGTCTTTTGAATCGTCAGGATTTACTATTATCGTAAGTTTTCTAGTGGCGTCTTATATATGTTTGCAGGGAGAGGAGAGGCATAATTGCATAAGCATTACATATTATGATGCTGTAAAACTGTACATTATATTCTTTGGCTCGCATGCAATGAATGAAAGTTTCGTAATCGACACTGCAATCGCTGTTTCTCCACCATTTGATTATATTTGTCTCTAATTTCTTGTGAGGTTAATATAAAATCGAGGACATATTCTGTGGTGGATGTTGCCTTTTTGTTTCACTATGGTTCGTCATAATGTGCTTTCCATGTGAACAGCCCTGGCACATGAATGGATCATACACGGATTCAGGGTCCTTGCTATTATTTGCTCCAGGCAATGGTTTTCCGGCTACCAACAACTATTGCCTGCCACAAAATTTAACAGTTCTCTTTTTTTGGCCAAAGGAATTTTACGGTTGATGAGTGGTAAAACAGGAGGCCGACAAGATCAGTATTTTTTGATTTGAATGGTTGAGATCTAAGTTAATAGTAGTAGAGATAATAGAGATGACAATAATAGACGAGTCTCCTAGTCCCTCGTATAGTCTCTCTCTTATCTCTCTTATCATAACCCACAGCTTTTACTTGTTGGTTTACTGATCTTTAGTTCTCATATCTGTTTCAATGAAAAATTGTGTTTTTCAATTTTAAACAAACAAACAGTAATTCACTCTATAATATCATAGCATCTAAATGCTAATAATAGAATATGATGATAAGATCAATTAAAACAAGTTCATTACACAATAACTGGTTGCCATTCCTTTGGAATATTACGACAAAATTTCCGTGAGCGCATTCATACATGTTAATGGCTCATCAAAACATTACTAGATATAAAAATAACAATTAAACAAAATTTGCAGGAGATTCCTCCATCCAAACAAAAATTATTAAAACCGCAAAAAAAAATTCATTTATAAACAGTTAAGCTCCACCAGAGCCATACTTTTTCCCGAAGACGATCATCTGCAACTTGTCATAGCCAGCTAGCACACCTGCTCCTGCAACAGCACGAAGAATATTAGCACCAGCGCCTTTGAACAGAGATTTTGCTCCCTCTTTCTTCATAATTTGAGTGAATGCATCCATGGAGCTCTTGTACTTCACGGCTTCACCAGATGTCATCATCATTCTTCTACGAACTGTGTCGATGGGGTAGGATGCAAGTCCAGCACCATTGGTGATCACCCAACCAAGGGCAAAGCTGGCGAAAAAGCTATCCTGAAAATTTTCCAGAATGTGAAATTGGTTAGTGCCCGGTAAATAAATAGCATGGGTGCCAGGCATGTATTCCATATAACTATAAGTTCGAAATGATATTGAGAGAAATTATTTTTTATATTAGCCTAAATGCATGAAATCGAATTAACTAGAAATTCATCAAATGCACAAGTTGGTTACTGCAACTGTGAGTTCCTGTTCATTTTTCATTCTAAACTTCATAAAACGATAATTACTTGAGGATGTTTTTTTATAAATATTTCATAGTTTCAATTTAGGATTTTATCTAGGTAAGGACTTATTGACTCTATTCATATTCCATATTTAAAATAAAAAAATTTGTTTCTGTGTGTGTGCGCGTGTGTGTTTTGGGGGGGAGGCTTGTGTCTCTCCTCTATTTTCATTTCTTTTCTTTTCAATTTTGGATTCTTTGCATCTCTCCTCTATTTTCATTTCTTTTCTATTAATTAATATACACATTATCCTACACACATACTACAAAAAATTAAGGCCCCGTACAGTGCCCACGATGAAAAATCTACTATAGCACAATCAAACAACCAAGCTGATGATGAGAAAGATGGTTCCCGGGACGGAGGGGAATGCTGGGGAGGGTGTTATCCCTAGCGGTGGAGACTTGGATGAGGACGACGAGGTTGATGAAGACTCATGAGCTGGATTAGCGTTCTCTGATCTTGGGAGAGGCGACGCTATTCTACTTTGCTCTTTTTTACTTTTGGCGAACCATGTGTGTTGCATTGGTTCTTATTTTGGCCATGGCATGGAATTTAATTACAACTGTATGCTTTGTGTTGGCGCTAGGGGCGTTATGATGTATACATTAAAACCTTTTTAATGAATTTGGGTGGCTAATAATCCACCTTTTTCTCAAAAAAACAACCACCAGGACATACCTCCAATTTTCCTGTAAGGAGCACTGGCTTGAGAGAATCATACATTCCAAAGTATAATCCACGATAAACTATAATCCCAACACAAGAAATATTAAACCCTCGATAGAGTCCAGCTATACCATCGGATTTGAGAGTCTTTTTATAGACATCGACAAGGCCATTGAATTGTCTTTCTCCTCCCCCTTTCGATGCCTTAGAATCGTTGGCTAAACGGGTACGAGCGTAATCTAGAGAGTAGACAAAGAATAGGGAAGAGGCTCCGGCTGCACCTCCTGAAGCTAAGTTACCTGCGAACCATTTCCAATACCCGTCTTTATCTTTCTTAAAGTTGAACATCCTCTTGAAGTAATCCTTAAATGCAAAGTTTAATGCCTGAAAGATGAAATTACGGTTAAGAAACCTTAAAGGGGAAAAGGGGAAAAAGTTCATCATAACGAATTCAATAGTGAAATTCCAGTAGCCTAACCCAAAAGGATCCGCGATAACAAAGCAAAAACACCTAGAGTAAGCTAATAAGAACATGTAGACGCACCTGAGTTGGGAAGTAGCGAATAACATTTGCAGTGTTTCCTCTCCACAGCTGTCCCATGCCTTCATCTTTGATCGTGCGACCAAAACAATCTGAAATTCCCTTATAAGGCTCAGAAAGACGGCCGCTCTTAATCATCTCATCCTGATTCTGAATCAATAGTTTAACACGCTCGATAGGAGCAGCAGCAGTTTTAGAAACCGCAGCAGAGACTCCGCCCATCAAAAAATCAATGACAAAATGCTTAGCTCCTTTTTCTGAAGGAGCGTGTGCATAGACAGGGGAGATATTTGTTGCCATTGGCATCGAGAGATTCTGAAGTCCCCCATTGCTGTAGCTAGCTGTTGTGAATCGTCTCTCGTAAAGAGAGGGCCTATAAAAGCTCAAATTTTCTTTACGGGCCTGAAGATCTAGTGAAAGAATCTTCTGAACGACACTAGGGTAATTAATTTGGTCCCCCATGGGATAAAATTAGAACCTGCAACTGCAACCATTGGGTAAATCTAGTCAAGAATCTTTACAAGAATTTTCTAGGTCCATTAACTTCATCTTAGAATGTGAAATCACTAAAATTGTGAATCCGTTGCAATACAAAGCATGAAAGAGTCACGGTAGTAAACGATTGTAATACCAAATAGATCTTAGATAAAATATATAAGTTTTGGAACAAGCACAAAATATGTTCAACATCACTAGATTATGACTAGGTGTAAAATGTCGGTGTCTATACCTGTATCGGACTACCATTCATCTCAGATCGGTATCGGATTCTGTTCATTCGAGTAAATGTATTTAAAAAAATTATTTTAAATTTTAATTAAATGGTAAAAAGAACTATGAACAATTTGTTACAATTCTTAGTAATTAATGCCGTCTAGTTGGTTTTTTTAATAAGTAGTAAACATAACTATAACCGATTTTAAACTCACTACCCATCGATAAACTTAACACTAAAACCGCAATAAGCAATTGTTGGTCAATTGTTGGTCCGATCATTAAAATCTCGGTATCAAAGGACAATAATTTTTGGGATCAGAACCGTCCACCTCGGATCGAGGTTAACTTTGTAAAACTTCACATTGTCAACAAAACCTTTCCTCATGGCAAATATGTTTCATTAATCAAATTATTTATCAAATCAAACAGCAATAGTAAAAAAAATGTAAAGATCCAAATGAGAACGTGACAGCATGGAATAAAATTTTCAAGATAAAAAAACAGGGGAAAAGAATTACAATTCCAAACCCAGTAGATTCTCAAAGTCAAAGTAAATATAAAGGAAAAATTAGGGTTAGAAATAAAAGAAGGGTACCGGCCTCGCTGAGATCTGAGGGAGAAATTTCAGAAATTAGAGGAAAAAGAAAAAAAAAATGAACGATTCTCAATTTATGGAAGGAGAAGGGAGAGTATTTAAGCGGACACTAATGGAGCGGAGCTCTTCTTCAGGCGCCACTGACGGAGGAAGCAACAAAAAATAAAAATAAAAAATAAAAAACGGAAAATGTAAAATTGAGAAATTCCTGATAAATTAGTATGGATGCCGCATACGCTCATACGCATATGCAATCCGTATTCGTATCTGATTTTTATCAAAATACGGATATTCATTTTCATATCTGATGACTATGTTTATCCGTATTTGTATCCGCCAACGCCAACTGGATACGAATATGGTAATATATATTCCTTCCCTATCTCAATCGGCATCCAATTTAATATCTGATTTTTTATACTATATATGAATATAATTTTTATGATATTCGTTTTAAATCCGTATCTATACCTGGATTTTTTCTAAATACGAATTGTGGTTTTCATTATCGGTACTGAATTCTAATCCGCCAACTGCTACTGGCTACAGATACGGTTACATCTATATCGGATCCGTATCCGATCAGCTTACACCCTTATAAATTAGATTAGAGGGAAAATATTCCCCCTCTTAACTTATGGATCCCCAATATTAACAGGTGCATGATAAATAAATATGAATAATCCAAACTGCATGTTGTTTCTACATCCTTTTTTTATTAGGTTACCATAGTAATTCTCACACTTATATTAAGCATTCTGTTTCCGTGTCCATCATTAAAAGAAATACCGACCTTTGATTCTATCTGAAGCAGTTTCTTTTCATATTCAAATCTATCCGACTTTAACCCGATACATATAATAACTTTCATTTCCGATCACCGCTGGTGTTTATATTTGAATTTGTCTGCATTGGATACAAACATGGCAAGGTACATTTGGCCCTGTAGTTGAGCCGTGTGAACAATCGCAAAAAAGATATTTTTCTTCTTTTCTCACCCTCAAACATCACACGTGTCCTTTCTCTCTCTCAATGGCGCCCCAAAATGGCGCCAACCACAAACTGAATCCGGTGATTCCACAGGGACCCGCCTCTAGAATCTCCTTCATAGAACACAGAGCTGCAAGCCTGCAATGGATTCTCTCGGGGCCTGTTTGGTTGCAGGATTATGGAATCTGGATTCCAAAATAGTACGGTTGAAATTTCTGGATTTGTTAATTTGTTGTTTGATTGGTTTTGGATTCCTAGTATTGGATTTGTAGATCCTTGTAATATTTGTTTGGTTGGTGAGAAAAAGTGGGATTTGGATTTAAGGATTTTAGAGAGGGAAAGATAGAGAGAGGATTATTAAATAAATATAGCACACGAGCCCCATCTAAAAGTACAAATTCAAGAATCCTTGTTTTGTGGTGCCCCCAATAAAAAACAAAGGAATCCTGAAAATCCAAATCCTGCAACCAAACACAAAATTTTAGAATCCAAATCCATAATCCTGCAACCAAACAGGATCTCAGAACTCTCTCCTCTTCTCCGCTCCCAAATATCCCAAACAACTCTCGTCCCAAAAGACAACATTTCAAATCCCCCTTATCGGAGCTCCGATCACGATCCGATAACAAATCGGATCCTGTAAGATCCGAACCCACTACAGTACTAGAATCTGTGGCAAGCGTTGCTAAATGGACAGCCGTCGGATTGGCTGCCGCTGCCGCGGTGGTGTCGATGTGCGGTTGTGATTCGCCGGCGCTTGCGGAGTCTCTTACTGTGGCGTTCCCGGTGTCTAGAGCTCGTGACACTTTCAATCACCAAGGTATCTTAGTGTTGCTTTTTAAATTTGATTCCAATTTTTTTTTTTGGAAAAACACACCGGGAAAATGGGTTCAACTTCATGGATCCAGAAACCAATTGGAAAAACCCCTGTTCAAAAAAATTTAGTGTAAAACTGACTGGATCCAAAAATTTATAGGTTTAAGTTGCTATGGTACAACTAACCATTTTTTACTTTTTAATATTCTCATATTAGCCTTATAAACTTATGACAAATAACTGCCACATTTAACAGACAAACTGCGACATTTGACAAATGTAACAGTTATTTGGTAAGTGTAGTGGTTAATGTAAATTAATATAGCAGTTATGTGCTGAATGTAGCAGTTATATGCCAGAAGTTGACAAGGGAATTATGAAAATATTAAAAAATGATTGGTTGTATTATAGAGACTTAAACAATCAACTTTTAGAATATAAAGAGTATTTCACTATATTTTTTTCCCCAAGGAATTTTTCCTTTCTTTTCAAGCGCAGCTAGTTTGACCTATTTTTCCCAGAACACATTCAATATTGTTCTAATGGTTATTTGGTGAACCAAAGGTCCAAACTTTACCCTGGGTTCAAGTAGCTATTTGTTGTGTAATATCAAATAAATGTTAAATTTCCCAGAAATTGGCCATTTTATAAATATGCTTATAAAGGATTCCTTGTTGATGTTCAAATTGTTCATGCAGACTGGGATTTAAAGTTGCAGCAGACGATGGTCGAAATGTTTCCACTAAAATCAGCGGATGCAGCATACAACAAGATCAGCGGGATGCTCGCAACTATCGGTGACCCATTTACTAGGATCTTTAGTCCAAAGGTTCAAACTTCAATCCTGAAATTTCTTTTACTTTTTCTTACTTTACAATTTTGTTGCCTTTCAGGGCATGTTTGGCAATTGGAAAATGAAAAGAAAGTAAGAAAGTAGCAGAAAAGTAAAATGGAGAGAGAGTGTGAAAGTATTAATTGCTATTTGTTTTGTTAAAAGAAGTGAGAAAGAAGCTGAGTTGGCGGTTACATAGTAATGGAAAGTGAGATTGGATTGTTTGGTTGAAATAATAGAAAAAAGGAAAGTGTGAGCGAGAAATAGAAAGCAGAATATAAAAATAATAAATCTTCTTCTTCCCTCTCACTTTCTTTCACTTTTTAACATTTTGGAGAGTGAAATAGGGGTAAAAGATGATGTGGAGGGCAAATGAGAAAGTACTTTCCCACTTATTTCTTTTTTATCAAACAAAGAAAGCTAGAAAGTGAGAAGCACTTTCTCACTTTCTAGTGCATTTTCTTGCCACCAAACATGCCCTTAACGCTATCAACATGTAAGTATGTACAAAGATGGTTATTGTTGGGAAATAATTGTTCAAGCGTGTAGTCATCAGGACAAAACGTTTTTCCTACGTAGTAAATAAATTTTGCCATGTTATTATCAACATGATGTAGAAATTTTGCACATCTAGGATACTTCCTTAACCACATCTGACAATTGCTCCGAAATCTTGCAGGGGTATCAAAGTTTCAGGATTGGCAGTGGTGGAGATTTGCAAGGAGTGGGGCTTTTCATAAATGTTGAGCCAAGAACTGGTCACTTGGTTAGCGAATTATTTCCCCTAGCCTCTTTAAGTTTTTGTTGACAAATGATGGTAGCACAATAATAGTCATACTGGCAGCAGAGCACTCCCTTATAATTATGTACACATTAGTTACTAACTTATTCAGTTATCTGACCTTTCTTATAGATTGGTCAAGCATCTCAAACTTTTAGATAATTCTTGGCTTACTGTAGTATGCTAATGTTAGAAAATAGCTACATCTTATATTTGGCTTAAATTTCAGTTACTTGGGTACTGGCACTGCACATTAATGATGCTTGGCCATGATATAAAATATTGCTCTAAGAATTAGTAGTATACACATTACATGTTAAATGGTATCCTGCCCATGATATTTTGTGCTTTTCATAGACATCCTTGTGGATATTAATTTGTCAATAATATTACAGGTGGTTGTATCTTGTGTCGAGGGGAGCCCAGCTGCTCGAGCCGGCATACATGATGGAGATGAATTAGTGGAGATAGATGGTAAGTTCACTTGTGAATTATGAGGGGAAAAAACATCTTTCTTGCTCATGTCTTCAGGAAAAATATGAATATTTTATACATGTGGCATCCAGCGTCCGATTTATTTTTTTTTGAGATAATAGGTGGGATAAATTAGCCACCACAACCAACGTTAGAAGTTAGAACTGGTTGCTAATTTATTCGTCAACAAAAGGCATGATACATGGTTACTAGATTTCTTCTTGCTATGAAATACAAAATAAAGAAAGTGTTGCTTGGTATTTCATTTTTTTTCTTGAATGAGGTAAAAAAATTCTCAAGAAATATCTGTTATATCTTCAGGAGAGAATGTTTCTAGAATGAACGGTGAGGCGGCAGCCCAGAAGCTTTGAGGGCGTGTAGGCACTACTGTGACTGTAAAGCTTTACAGTGTAAGCATCCATGCTAATTAATCATAAGTGGCTTGCTGCTTGCAAATAAGTGAAAATCATATGAGAATGAATAGCAGGATATTTGGTAGCAGTCATGTCACCAAGTATTGACTTCAAAAGATGTGTCCATGAGTTCTGTTTGAAATGTACCATAAAACATCCTAACTCAACACGAAATCTTCGGTTCCTTGCAAACCAGACATAGCGAAACAATGAATGCTTAGCGAGGCTTGTTGTTTACTTTGTTCGCTTTCATAGTAGAACACTTAGTATACAAAATCACGAATGCTTACCAATTCAAGATTGTGACTTTCCAGGGTACAGAACATGGAAATGTCACTGCTGTTAGAGAGGTATTATCAATTACTTTCTCTCTATGAAAGAACTGAATGTTTTTATCCGCAGTATCAGTTTTCTATATCATTATGCATGTAGTTGTGATTAATCCGGACTGCTTTTGTGCAACTTCTTTCGAAGGTAAAACTACCTCGCGAAGTAATTAAACTATCGCCTCTATCCAGTGCAGTCATATCGCATAGCTCAGGTGATGGCCAGGAGTTGAAGACTGGATATGTGAGGCTATCTGCATTCTCTAAGGTGCTAACCGAAACATTTATTAGCTGCGGGCAAAATTGCAACTTTGTTCTGACTTGTGAGACTAATTATGCCAAGTATCTCGAAGCTTTGTGTCACGTCCCGTTTTCCAAAATACGGAATATGAGGGATGACTGGACCAGCCATGCTTCTATAATCAAGGAATAATCCCACCGTAGTCATATTTCGGATTTTAGCATTACATGGTAATCAGTAAACACAGTATAAAAGTAAAAGAAATCATAATTCATAATTTTATTACATTTAATCAACAGAGTTCAAGATACAATTATTCGCATGAAAGAAACAACTAACTAAGAAAATAACAAAGTCTTTATTGCAAGAGAAGGCATTAACGCTGGTGTCGCGGTCTAAATCTCCGCGATCTCGAAAGACAGGTCATGCTCCTGAGCTGAGTCCACTACGTCTTCTGAGCATGCACACTCAAATCGTCAGGATGACACATATAGCAATATATATAGAGTATTTCCAATGATAAGCAAAAAACGGCATGAACTAGTAAAATAAGAATATGAAATATCAGGTATATGTGAACAGTAGTATATGTATCATATCAACAATCCATGGGGTATGTATGTCACTATCTATTAGTCACTAAGTCAATTGAATCAATCGGTGGAAAAGAATGCTCGTGTTTAATAAGAGTCTCGTGTATGTCTTAGACTACAGTCCGCTGTTGCTCGGAACATAACCTTGCAGCCGTGTCGCTAGGCTCTTGACCTAATCAGTATATATTGCTAATATTGAATGATCATACTCTAAATCGCTGTATCTCGCTAAATACGAGTTTGATTCCACCTTGATTTCTCCATTTCTTCAGGATATAGTATGTGTTCCGGTATTGGATAGATTGTGAATAAGTATGTATCATTTTCGCTTTCAATCATGCTTTCACTTATCAATATTACTTTCAATCACTGGTTCACTATCGTACTTGTCACAATCCAGTCATTAAAATTTATCTATCGACAATGCAAATCAGTCGCTAGGTCTCAATGTAAACAATCACTATGCACCGAATATAAAGCAATCACAAAATAAGGAAGAAATGCACTAAATAAATGTTCACTAAATTATGACAACCAGCGTCATATAACTTGCAAAATTCACCATAAATCACATGTGCGGAATCGGCCCAAACAATATAAAAGGCATACGAAGTATACTTGATTATCTAAGCAGTAAAATTAGTTTCATGTCAATAGGCATTCAGGTTAAGGATTTATCATCGTTTTAAATCAGCGATTAGTTACTGGAATTCCAGTTTCAGAACTGAAAGTTCAACTTCACGCGCAGTTTACTACAGATTGTGTTTAGATTCAAGTGTTGCTCCAATTGAATAAAACTTAGCTCTGTCTGTTAGGTTTCTAGCAAATCAAGTGGATCAGTAATAGCCTCTGTGTACTAGGAGATATGTTCAGTTTAGTATCAATGTATATAAACCGTCACTGCAGAAAACTACAGGATACGTCAACGATCTAAAATATATTTAATATATCAAACGATAGTAAAATTGAATGAGACAAAAATCATAAGTTGGCTAATTTAATTATCTACGTGACGATATAGGACTCCGCGTATTTTCAGTTTTATGTAAGGATGTACAAGCGATTAAATTCAGGTATCAACATGAAAAACTGCAGAAATCGGCCGTATACATCGATAATATAAATTATGTTAAAATATCAAACAACGACGTAATTCAGTGGAACCATTGGTGTAAGAAATCTAACTCAATTTTCTACGTATCTACATAGGGTTCCGTATATTTGCTCATTCGAACAGTGAGTTACAGGTGTTTGATTTCTTGTATTCGTAGAGATTTCTGTTCTGGACTGCAGTCCAGAGCCACAAATCCCTTCAGTTTTTGCTATCTAAATGACACTATATTCAGTAAAAGTCACTATAGATTCATAAGTTATCCAGTCCTCTTCGCAGCGAGCCTGAGAACGCTACGATCCAATTTTTGTATGATTTATTATGAATTTTACGGGATGTCATGTACGGGAAAAACCAAATTTCGTATCAGTTATCGGGGACGTCACTTTATGTGTGAAATCTTGTTATTTTACATCTAAATTTCTACATTTTGTTCATTATCTATAAAGGAAGTTATTTACAACAAGTTCCGTTATTTTAAATGAGTCTTCGTCTATAGTTCGCATCACAATTTCAAGAATAGTTATGATCTAACTCATTTATATACGTATCTATTTATTATAAAATTGTTTCGGCTAATCGTTTAAAATAGCATGATAACAAGTAAAGAATTTCACTTGCCTTTGGTGATAATGACACGGCAACGACGACGAGCGCAGCACAATCACGGCACGGTGACAACAAGCTTGGGTTCGGCTACGGGGTTTTGGGCTCGGCCATTGGCTGGAGCGGCGATGCAGGGAAGTCGACGGCGAGGAGGTGTCAGCTACATCGCAGCGAAGGAGGGAAGCTCGGTTGATGGAGCTGGAGTTGAGGAGATGAGGAGGTCGGGGCTCGTTGTCGATGGAGGAGTTGGTGGTGACTGCGATGATGGCTGCAGGGGGCTCGGCGTCGTGTGGTGGAGGTAGATGGGCCTGACGGTGATGATGGAGGTTGCTGAGGTGAGGTCGATGGCGACTGACGGTGGAGGTGACGGTGGTGGTCGCCGGAGGTGGTTGAAGCTCGGATGTTGGATTGTTGAGAGAGGGTGTGAGCTGAGAAAGGTGGAGCTCGGCTGAGGGAGGAGACGAGGGGTGGTTGTGATGGAGGTCGGTGGTGGTGGTGTTGTCGAGGAGGAGGTGGTCGACGACGGAGCTCTGATGAGATGGAAGTAAGCGGTGAAGAGATATTTAGAGAGAGAGAGAGAGAACCAAAAAGAGAGTGGGATAAGGAGGTTGAGAGATTGGGGGCCGAGGATCTCAGGAGTAGTTGTGGTGTGGGCGAGGTCGTGGGAGCGAGCTGGTCCTGTGTCGTGGTGGAGCGGTTCGTAGGGGTAAGCTCGTTGCGAGGAAGGAGGAAGAGAGAGAAAAGAGAGGGAAAGAAGAGAGGGGGTGGTCGGGTTTGGGGTTTGGGTATTTGGGCTGGGTTGTTGGGCTTGGGCCGGTGTGGGTTTGGGTTAGGGAATAGGGTTTAATTTAGAGTTAGGTAAAAAAGAAAATAAAATAGGAATAGAAAAATAGGAAAAAAAATTGGGAAAATATTTATTTAAAAAAATACATAAATAAATAGAAGGAACTGGAAATTTACACTTTGGCTTTAAGACTTTGATGGGATCGAACCCAAAGCTTCCGTCTCATACCTAAAATCGTCTTTTTTTCTTTTTTGGTCATGACACTGATTAGCTGCGTTGTTGATGAAATGGTGAGAGCTATTCAAGAAATGGTGATGGAGGTCCTTTTCGGGTCTCCATCAGATGTTGTCTTCCGTCGATCTTCCGGTAGATTTGGAAGGTGATCTCCTGTTGCGTGCGGGTCTTAATGGGTTTTGAGGAGATTGGTGATTTGAGGAGTTTAACGACGAGTACCTGCAAAGAAGACCCGGGGTGGTTTGGTACCACCGAGGACCCTCCGACAATCAAGTTAGTACGAGATCCGAGCAGAATAACGGCTAAGTGGAATAAAAAATGGCTTACCTGGCCCCTCTGTGATGAGGGTTTATATAGTGGCGGCAGCACGTAGCAGCAGGCGCGAGAATCTCGCCGGCAGTTACGCTCCCGACGTCACGCCCGTGTAAAGAGCGGATCACCCATTAATGGGGATCGTGGTGGCGTGGAACGTGGGATGTTGCCGGCGGAGAATCTGCGCATGGCGAGATTTGCGGAGCGGCGGTTACGCCTGTGAGTGGTGGAGTTGGTCGGTCGGAGGACCGAGGAAGATGGCCTCGGCTGGGGGGCTCGGGAACGAGCGAGAGAGCCGAGGAGTCTTGGTCCTGAGGCAGCTCGGGATGAGCTGAGAGGTCGAGGAGGCCAAATTTCAGGGGGCTCTGAGGTGAGCCAGCTTGTGCTTGCAGGTCGGGTACAGGGGTGGCCTGGTCGGCCCCTGTGGCCCTTTCTTCTGAGTTCTGAGATACGTCATCTGCCATGTGTCCTGATTTTAGAGATCGCCAATATTGAGCATCATCATTAGCCTCCCTTTCTTGTCCCGACCAGCTAGCGGGTCGGGTCAGGAGTGGACCGCCGGGCCACCCGGGGTGAGCTCCCTCCTAAGGTTTCGTCGGGACGCGTCTCCGGGCTGTCAGCTGTCTTTTCTGCCAGCGAGTCAGGACGAGATCTCTGCATTTAAGGAAGGTGCGCCGGTTCGTGCATCCTGTCACTGAAGCGACGGTCCGCGTGTCAAGCGTCGGTTGGCCGACGCGACGTGAGCAGACCTGCGACGCCTGATGGGGTGCGGTCCAGTGTGTGAACGACAAGTGGAGCAATCGGAGCCATTGGATGCGATGGGGCGTTTTTGGCGGGAGATGAAGGGCGCCGTTGGATGAGGTCGTTCGCGGGGATAAGTAGAGGCGGGGCCCGCTTCAACGCCCTTACTCTTTCATATTTCCTTTCTTCTAAGTTTTGGCAGCTCGGCGCTCTTCTTCTTTTGGATACATAGTCCGTTACCACTCTTTGGGTTACTCGTTCCAGAGGGAGGCCAGCGGCGCGGTCGTGCCCATGGCTGGCTCATGCCCTGCGCCGAATGTTCCGCCGGCGATAGGGCCGTCTGTTTCGTTGACGGCTCCCGGTGATTGTTCCGGTGGCGGACAGAGACGTCCACGATCATCCGAGCCCCAGACGAAAGACAGAGGGGAGGGCGAGGACAGGGTCCCCCTTAAGAGGAAAAGGACAATCTCTCGTGCGCCGCCGTCGATGGTTCCTGAGGGGATTCCCGTGCAGGGGGATGATGTCGTCTTCATGGCTCTATTTGGGCTTTCCGTCGCTGCCGGCCTGCTCGCCGGGATGGAAGAGTCGGCCGGGGGAAGGCTTCCGCACGGCACCCTGACAGTCCAAATGGAGGCCATAGCCTAAGGGGCGGTCCATGTACGAACTTCTCTACGCGTTGTTTTTAACCTTCCTTTTTTTGGCTCGAGCGCCCCCGAGTTTCTCATCCACTTCCCATCAGGTCCTTCAACACTGCGCCCTCGCTATCCGTACGGAGGCCGAGGGGGCGTTCCACGCGCCAAGGCCAGTAGAAGCGTTTCCATCGGAGGTCGAGGCCCTGCGTCGTGACCTGCGTCTGGAGAGGGCGAGGGTCGATGTCCTGGCGGCCCGTGCAAAGGCTGCGAAGCTCGCCAATTCAGCGAATCGGGGCGCCTACCGTCGCCTGAGTGCATCCTACCGAGTTGCCAAGAGGAAGCTGGCGGATCTGGCCGATTGTCTCGCGGCCATGGAGAAGGAGAGAGACGCTAGCAGGGGGATGCCGAGGCGGCGCTTTTGGTGGCCGAGACTGCCGAGGCTCGGGTTAGGAAAGTTGTGGCCGATTACAAGGTGTCTGAGCAGTTTTACGTCGAACTTGGCGAGTACTCCGCCGTCGCGTGGAATAAGGCTCTGGATGCCGTGAAGGAGCAGCTTCCCGAGTTCGCCGATGGCGAGCTTCGTACTCGGGTCCCACTCCCGGCGGCAAGGCCTCCGGCAGACAACGATGAGGGAAGTGAGGCGCACCCCTGGTGGCAAAACCTCCGGTGGTGAAGCATCCGGCAGGCCGCGATGAGCGAGGCGTAAGGGGGGTTGCTTCTAGGATGTAGCCGCCATTGTATATTATTTCTTTTATTTTTATGTAAATTGATGTAATATTATTTTTATGGCCGCACATCCGGGTTGAGGTTGTAGCCGCCATTGTATATTATTTCTTTTACTGTTTTTGCTCCTAGGATAGACCCAAGGTGGGGTGTACAAACTACCGGGTATTTTGAAGTGCCGAGTGGCCTACCCACGTTGTTGAGGGAGGTTGCTTCACTTCGGGTACTTGGCGGGTTGTTTGCCGCACCCGTAGGGGTCTAGGGCGGGGTTTGGCTATTGATCAGTCGAAAATATTGCATTTTTAACACGTCAATTTCCCTACCATTTGCACTCATCTAGAGGTGTTCGGTATTAATATAGCACATATTAGCAAAACAGCCGTAAAATACCAAATTACATGTGTTATATATTATAACCGACATTTCTGAGGGAAATTGAGTGTTTATTATTGCATCGCATAATCTTTGTATAGCGCAACACTTGTCTCGAGAATCTGTGCAGGAAATTCCAGGAGAAGAGCCGAAATAGTTAAAAGTGTTGTTAAAAATACGCTAAGTCCAAGACTTGAGATCTGGCAGTGATCAAGGAAGAATTATGAAATTCCACACATAAAAAACGTTCTAAAAAGCCAACAACAAGCAGCACAGAAATTTCCATTCACAGAGGGCTCTAAAGCGCCGCGGATCCGCGGCCAAAGGCCCATTCCCGCCGCGGATCCGCGGATCCTTAATGACATCATCACCTCAGAATTCCTCCATGTGCTTCCTGTAACGGCCAATGCTTCCAGAAGATTCCAGAAACACCACGTGGCTTCATCCAGAAGGCTCGGCCTAACAACCTAACCCTAGAATATACATTATTCTAGAATATTCCCTTTAACAAACTTCTTCTAGAAGCCTCTCTCTAACAAACTTTTGGAGGAAAATTTGAAATTTGAATTCTAGATCTAAGGTTGAGATGCTTATAAAAGGAAACCTAGATCTAGGATTTTGGGGTTGTTCATTGTTCACTAATCTTCATCTCTCCCACAAGTTGAGTGACACAACTTGTATCTCCAAACCCTAACCCTAATCCAATCAAATCCAAGTCAAAAATCAAGAACACCGAGTACAATTCAAGCAAGAAGCTTTCGACCTTTTAGGAGCGAAGCCGATCTTCATCCGAGCAAGTGATCCAAGACGATCCGCAACTCACGAAGACGAGCGAAGCCAAATCGACGATCGAGTTCTTTCCTCATTGTAGATCTTGAGAGAATTGTAACAAAATTGTTGATAAATAAAATGTGAAATTCTTTATCTTGCTTTCTTTACATTCTTGCATCATGATTAGATCTCGATTCTTGATTGTGTTCTTTGATATGATGTTTGAGTAAAACTCCGCTTGTGAAGGAGTCGAGAGAATCAATAGATGATGATATTACAAATCTTGAAACGATTCTTAAGTCTTATGAGTTTTGTAAACCTTAGTAAATTGAAGAATCGACGACCTAGTTTCGAGCGATGCTTTCTTGATTGTGTTCGCTCTTAATTAGGGATCCACGATCGATTCTTGAATTTACTAGAGGCTAGAATGTGAATGAAATCAACGAAAGGACAAAGGATAGATGATGAAACCCTAGTTTCCACAAGAAATCCTTAATTCTCGTTGATCATCATCGATCTAGTATCAAATCATCGATGGATAAGAAAACGTAATCATTAGATTTCATTACGTCTATACATTCGATCGATTTCTACGAGCCTCACTTCGATTCTTGATTATTAGATTGGATATCATCAATTCTTGATTCTTGATTTTTAATGTTTTCTTGCTATTAGATCTAGATTTTGCTAATTCTTGAAATTCACTTTTAATCTTGAATTGAATTGTCTTTTCTCTTTTCTTTAATTTTCAATTCATCTAATTCGAATTCAAACGGATCTCACTTTTCCTGTGGACGATTCGCACTCGCTAACGCGCTGCAATCGACACTGTTATTGATTGCGGTCAAAAATTTCTTTGGTTGTGATTTCTATACATTTTCTACCGACACACCGAGATTTCATTCAATCAAATGGCGCCGTTGCCGGGGATCGTGTGCTAATTTGTTCGTTTTTGAAATTTGAGTTGAAAAATTTATTCCATCAAAATTTTTAGATCAAAATTCGCGCAAACATTAAACGATTTGTTGTGATTTGTTGCGAGAAAATCTGGAATCTGTGGAGCAAGTGGAAAAATATTCAGAGCATTCCAGAGAGCTAAAGAAGTGAACAGGAACAGATCCTAAAATTTTTGTGCAGAGATTCCTCGAGACCGCGGTGGATCCACGGCATTAGTAGCTTCCCGCGGCGGAAGCGCGGCGGTACTGTAGCTACAGTGCACTAAAATTCTCAGGTGACTTCTTGACTTTCTTATCTCTTTCTCAATCTGCTCCAATAACAAATTTGCTGCAGGTTTCTTTGCAAAATTCGCAGCGCCGCAAAAATAAAAAAATTGTGCGTGTTGATCTTGGTTGTTTGCAATTTTAATACGGAAATTAAGGGGCAAAGACCAAATTCAGATTAGGTGAGGAGTTCATTACCCTTCCTAAGCCCCAAAAATCACAAACTTGCATCCGCATTACCCTCATTAACTAAAAAAAAATCTAGACATGACACTAAGGACCGTCGCGCTCACTTAGGACAGGAGAAGGTCGTGGGTAATCTATTGCTTATCCGCGTTTCTTTTGTGGTGTCTAAGACAAGTGTGTCTAAGGCAAGTGGTTACTTAATTAGGCCCACTACTTACGTAGTGGAGAGCCTCCTACTTACCTGGTACTTACCTGGCCACAGGAGGGACAAAGAGGCAGTAGAGGATTGATCCTGCGATTTGTCTTCTGGCAGTTAGGAGCGGTCTAGAGACTTGATCTAGGTGACCATTAGACTTAGGGTTGTGTGTGCATTTTTTTTGTGATTTGCATTATTTTTTTCAAAAATCCGTATCTTTTTCAAAACAAACACCAACTTATCATTTCCCCTAATTATCTTAACGCTGCCACTTGTGCTAAACCCTTTAGTGCAAGCTCGGCTGGACATGGAATTCTAGTGTCTGTCTTGTCCGCGTTTTCCCCTATCGACCCTAAAGTCGGTATTTCTACCTTTTCTTTTTCCCACCACCACCGCGATGGACGGTTATCCATCAAACTTTTACACCATTCTGCCACCGCCCGCAGGTGCGCAGAATCCTCCACGCATTTCTCTTCAAGAGAGATGCTATCCTTCACGTGTTCCACTTCCCACCTGTCTTTCTATACCACCAGCCAACGGGGAAAATTTTGAAATAAACCCCCAATTCATCAAACTGTTACCCAAATTTCACGGTCTTGATTCTGAAGACGCATACGTTTTTATTTCCAAATTCGAAAACGTATGGCAATGATTGGAACGTCACAACTGTCTGTGGATGTTCTGCGTTTACGTTTTCTCCCATTCACTTTGTGCGACTTAGCCGAGAAGTGGCTTTATAATACAACCGCATATTCTATTTCAAAATGGGATGAATTTGTAAAAGCATTCCTTAAGAAATTTTATCCCAATCACAAGACCAGCCGTGTTTGGAGCGAAATCTTCAAATTTACCCAACTTCCCAATGAACCATTTTGGAAATGCTTTAAACGGTTCAAGGATCTTCTTATCCAATGCCCACATCACGGAATCTCCAGATGGGATTTGTGTCGAATTATCTATGAGGGTATTGATCTCACTACTAGACAGATGCTCGAAACCATGTGTCATTGCCAATTCCTATCTAAAGATGATGGTGAAGCTTGGAAATACCTAGAAGATTTAGCTCAAAACACATCACAATGGGAAAGTGTTAGACCACCACCATCTAGGGAAGATGTCAACCAGCTCGATGTTTCCGTCATAATGAGAGCCGAAATGGCCACAATACAAAGGAAACTCGACGCTATAGAAAACAAAATCTCTTCAGTCTCCCTAAACCAATACACACTTCCTAAAACCGTGTGTGGCTGCTGTTCAAACCCATCACATTTGACGGAAGAATGTCCTTTGAATGTATCGTTTCAAGGTTACACTAATGCTGCATTTCAGTAAAGACCTGGAAACGATCCTTCTTCTTCCTCATATAATCAAGATTGGAGGAATTACCCTGATTTTTCGTGGATCCAACACCAACCTCAATACACGGATCTAAACCAGAACATTTTCCAAAGGGTCCCTCTACAGCAACAGCAACCACCACAACCGAGTCAGCACCCCTTCCAACCACAAAATTTTCAAAACCCGGCCAACAACTTTGATCCTTTTTCTGCCGGAACCAATAACACCTCTGCACTCGAACAAACCATGAATTTGTTTCTGACAAATTTCATGCAATTTACGGCAAATTTTCAGTCTTCCGTCGATAAAATCCAGAAAAACTCTGACTCCCAAAGTGAGAGTATTAAATCGATGGAAGAACAAATTGCACAATTAAAAGCCGAATTGAGTGCAAGAGAGAAAGGGAATCTTCCAGCTCAACCCCTACCTGATCCTGGAGCTTCACATTACACTAATGTGGATGCACTTTACCACGTTGAGATCTGGAAGAATGCTAGACAATCGTGTGGGTGAACAGATTGATGTTGAGGAATCAAGTGAACCCCAGGCTTCCACTTCCATTTCCACTCACACTTCTACTTCTTACCCTATTTCGTCTAATTTACCGTCTTCTTCCGAGCTCCGTTTTCCAAAAGGCTCGAACCCTCCACCCACTTCATCCTTCCCACCCCCACAACCTTCTCCACAAATGTTGGACCCAACACTTATTGATAGAGCTCCATTTCCAAATAGGTTGAGGCCCAACAAACCCAATGCCCAAATGGAGAAGCTTGTGGACATGTTTAAGCAAGTTAACATCAACATCCCTCTCCTAGATGCTATCCAACAAGTTCCGTCCTATGCGAAAACTCTTAAGAACTTGTGCACTAGGAAGAGGAAGACTTAAGTGCCCAAGAAGATATTCATGGCAAAAACTGTAGACACGGCTTTCTCCCAACAATTACCAAGGAAACGTAAGGACCCTGGCTGTTCTACTATTTCTATTTCTATTAGGGAAAAACACATCAACCGTGCTTTACTTGACCTTGGCGTTAGTGTTAACTTGCTTCCATACTCGGTTTACGAGCAGTTAGGTATCGGAGTGTTAAAGCCCTCGAGCATAACTCTCCAGATGGCTGACCGATCAATCACCAAACCTAGGGGTGAACTGGAGGATGTGTTAATAAAAATCGGGGAATTTGTATTCCCTGTGGACTTTATTGTACTTGATACACAGCCTGTAGCTAACCCACGAAATCAAATTCCGGTGATTTTAGGTCGCCCCTTTTTGGCCACTTCCAACGCTATAATCAACTGTCGTAATGGCTCTATGACCCTATCTTTCAGGAATAGGTCAATTGAGCTGAACATTTACAAGTTGGGAAGTGTACCCTCCAAACCTACTGCTCAGGTCTGTTCTGTCGACTTAATGGATGTCGACAGCAGCGAATTTGACGATCCTCATGATACTGATCTTTACTCTTTTCATACGTTGTTGTTTGACCCAACTATGTATCATATACATACGGACTCTTCCACCGAGTTGTCCGGGTCAACAACTAACACTGATTATGAACCGTTTTTGGAGTCTGAAGATCACCCCGCGCTTTGTGATGACATTATTCTTCGGGGTATTGATGGGACTTTTGAGAAAAGCTTCGCTGATAGACTCGCACTCTTAGCAAATACGGGTGTTGAGATGAATCATCTCCAAAACAAAGAATTTAACCTCCACCCCTTCTTCTGGACTGTAAAAAGAATGCGAATAATCCATCACATTCACTGCATCGTCTCTCCAAAACGAGACGCAAACACATTCTATTCCACCACTTACCTTTTCCCCACTTCTTCTTACACCAACCTGAGCACTATATTGATAAAATTTTCGAATGGTTGGTGTTAACTTTCGGTCTTTGCAAAGCTTGGCATCGACCAATGATTCTTGACCCCCTTATGTGATTTTTAAAGCTTAACATTGTTTAACTCAAGTTTGGGGGGGGGGCTGGCTCTTGAAAAAGAATTTTTTTACACAAAATGATGAGCCAAGAATAAGTTTGGGGGAGGATTTGTCACGATCATATTTATTGTCCCCGTTAATAAATTTCCTTCCAAGCTTACAGGTTTTTTGAAGATTTAGCGGATGGCAACAGTGTCCTACACTGTTGAAAACAAGTTTGGGGGAGGTTTGTGCTTATTTTCGCATCATTTGCATATTATTTTGCATAAGCACACAATATTTTGAAAAACTTATAAAAATTTAAAATTTTTCAAAAAAAAATATAAAAAAATTTGTACATAAATAAGATAATAAAAGATTAGATAGTGAAAAATTACATCCAAAAGATTGGAGAAATTTAAGAAAACCAAGAAAATTAGAAGTTTTCTTAAACGAATTAGTAATAAGTAGTTATGAGCCGTTGTCCCAAGGGTTAGTAAGATGAAGTCACTAATCTGAGGATAAAAATAAGTCTGAAAAATAGTTCCTATTTTGGAAGCCAAACATTTGAACGTTGATACCCTACTATACTCACTTACACACGTCTTGAAACTCGGGATAGTAGAGGATATCTTGAAATGCTCTTTTCTAAAAGCCAAAAGTATGAAGGAAATAAAAGTAAATGAATAAAATATAAAATGGTGAAGAAAAAAATGAACATTGGTTTTGTTATCGCCAAGGCAGAAATAAAAAAATATAGCGAGGGTGCCTCTTCACCTAGTGCCTTAGACCAACTGGTCTGGGAGTCACTGCTAAGCCTTAGGTAGTGCAAGACAAGGAAAATACACCTAATAAGTAAGCACATGAGTAATCGATCGGTTAATACCTCAAGAAGTATTAACGGTCGCATGAAAGTGTGTGAGCAAATTCATCTAAATATTCATTAATTAAAAAGTACTGAGGCAGATGGACAAGAGTATGATAGCTTGAATTGAATTCTCCGAGTGTAGGGATGTCTATTACACACACGTAGGGTTATATGATCGATATTTGGAAGAAAGATAGGAATGAAGAATAAAGACGATATTTTATTGAGGGATGATGTGATTTCTAACATTTTTTCATGACTATTAAGATAGGGCTCATGACAACCGAAAAGCTAGTATAGCTGGAAACTCTAATTTTCAAAGTCTTTCTTTTACAATTCTTATCTTTAAATGTAACTTTCACGGTCTTCCTTTTATTATTGGATTTTGTGGGTGTAATCCGCTGAAAACCCTCAGGAGACAACACTCCTCCTACTAGGGACACCTAGAGGTTTAAAGGCTTGTTGCACGTGCTCAGTGCAATCGTGTTGCCTACGAAGGTGTGCTAGTTAGTTTTTCTCTTTCTTTATTTTCTCCTTCTCTTTTTAATAAAACAGTTCGCTCGAGACAACCGAAAATAAGTTTAGGGGAATTTGATCGGTCGAAAATATTGCATTTTTAACACGTCAATTTCCCTACCATTTGCACTCATCTAGAGGTGTTCGGTATTAATATAGCACATATTAGCAAAACAGCCGTAAAATACCAAATTACATGTGTTATATATTATAACCGACATTTCTGAAGGAAATTGAGTGTTTATCATTGCATCGCATAATCTTTGTATAGCGCAACACTTGTCTCGAGAATCTGTGCAGGAAATTCCAGGAGAAGAGCCGAAACAGTTAAAAGTGCTGTTAAAAATACGCTAAGTTCAAGACTTGAGATCTGGCAGTGATCAAGGAAGAATTATGAAATTCCACACATCAAAAACGTTCTAAAAAGCCAACAACAAGCAGCACAGAAATTTCCATTCACAGAGGGCTCTAAAGCGCCGCGGATCCGCGGCCAAAGGCCCATTCCCGCCGCGGATCCGCGGCTCCTTAATGACGCCATCACCTCAGAATTCCTCCACGTGCTTCCTGTAACGGCCAATGCTTCCAGAAGATTCCAGAAACACCACGTGGCTTCATCCAGAAGGCTCGGCCTAACAACCTAACCCTAGAATATACCTTATTCTAGAATATTCCCTTTAACAAACTTCTTCTAGAAGCCTCTCTCTAACAAACTTTTGGAGGGAAATTTGAAATTTGAATTCTAGATCTAAGGTTGAGATGCTTATAAAAGGAAACCTAGATCTAGGGTTTTGGGGTTGTTCATTGTTCACTAATCTTCATCTCTCCCATAAGTTGAGTGACACAACTTGTATCTCTAAACCCTAACCCTAATCCAATCAAATCCAAGCCAAAAATCAAGAACACCGAGTACAATTCAAGCAAGAAGCCTTTGACCTTTTAGGAGCGAAGACGATCTTCATCCGAGCAAGTGATCCAAGACGATCCGCGACTCACGAAGACGAGCGAAGCCAAATCGACGATCGAGTTCTTTCCTCATTGTAGATCTTGAGAGAATTGTAACAAAATTGTTGATAAATAAAAGGTGAAATTCTTTATCTTGCTTTCTTTACATTCTTGCATCATGATTAGATCTCGATTCTTGATTGTGTTCTTTGATATGATGTTTGAGTAAAACTCCGCTCGTGAAGGAGTCGAGAGAATCAATAGATGATGATATTACAAATCTTGAAACGATTCTTAAGTCTTATGAGTTTTGTAAACCTTAGTAAATTGAAGAATCGACGACCTAGTTTCGAGCGATGCTTTCTTGATTGTGTTTGCTCTTAATTAGGGATCCACGATCGATTCTTGAATTTACTAGAGGCTAGAATGTGAATGAAATCAACGAAAGGACAAATGATAGATGATGAAACCCTAGTTTCCGCAAGAAATCCCTAATTCTCGTTGATCATCATCGATCTAGTATCAAATCATTGATGGATAAGAAAACGTAATCATTAGATTTCATCACGTCTATAGATTCGATCGATTCCTACGAGCCTTACTTCGATTCTTGATTATTGGATTGGATATCATCAATTCTTGATTCTTGATTTTTAATGTTTTCTTGCTATTAGATATAGATTTTGCTAATTCTTGAAATTCACTTTTAATCTTGAATTGAATTGTCTTTTCTCTTTTCTTTAATTTTCAATTCATCTAATTCGAATTCGAACGGATCTCGCTTTCCCTGTGGACGATCCGCACTCGCTAACGCGCTACAATCGACACCGTTATTGATTGCGGTCAAAAATTTCTTTGGTTGTGATTTCTATACATTTTCTATCGACACACCGAGATTTCATTCAATCAGCTATTCATCGCGACTGTGTAATCCGTCTTTCATTGCAGGATCGAATGAAACGCGGATTCCTAGCATATCCAATGTGTTCATCTGTGATCTGGAATGGCTATCATTGCATCTGACAAATGTATATATCTATATATATGATATCTAGTAGGCGTTGCTTATGTTTTGCATCCGTGCTAGTCCAGCCCCCGCTCTGTCGTTAGTTAAGTAACCTAACGGGTGATGACGGGGCTCAGTGGCGAATGCGGATGGCATAAGCGTACGTCATATTTTCGTTATTTTCTGCAATGGTAGGATTAATTGATGGGACGCATTAAATTAATGCAAAGAAAACAAACCAAACTTAAATCGTTGGAACAATTTCAAAACCATTCGGTTTTTTCTAAAACAGAAAACTTTTAAAAACGCGGAGTTCAAACCACTCCTTTTAAAATCTATCAGGTTCCTTCGATTATATCAAGTTCACTACGTTCACGGTTTAGCCAAAACCACTCGTAGCCACCCGTCATTTCGTATGGATAGTCAATAGTATTCAAGCTATGTTTGTTGGCCAAAGTCAAGGCATAGTGATTGGTAGCTATTGGATATTCATATGTAGCATAGATAGATGCGTTGATTTGGGACAGTCGTACTGCCTTGTTGGCCAAAGTCAAGGGTAGGTACGGGTGGGTTCAAATTAACCTGGATAATGACGGGTAGAACTTGACATGTGACTTATGATTTGTTGGCCAAAGTCAAGGTCATAAGAGCATGGGGTAAAAATCCACATCGGGAGTTTCAAAAGAAACTGAAACTTGCTAGTGTTGCATACCATTTGGAGTGTGATGATTTTGGTAGGATTCCTTCAGCTTTATCACACGATGATATTTGGATCCCGATCCTACTGTGAGTATATGCTACTCCTCGGGAAACTTTCTCACTTAACGATCAATGCTATAAACCAAGTAAGTGTCTAGAAAGGTATTAGCGGGGCTACGCCCACAGGGAAAAGAGGTTATTTAATTAAGGAACTTTGCGAAAGCGTCGTAAAACCTCTCTCGAAGTACCGACACTGGCCTGGCTGAACGGTTAAGCAAGTATTGTACGGTAAGATTGATCCCGACTAATTCTTCTTTTATGATTTGAGGAAGGATTCAAGAAACAGTGGGAGCTATCCTGTTTAGACAAACTAAAAACCACTCTAAACTTGCAAGAGTATCATGCTAAAGTGTTTCTTCTCTCTCTCCTAATTGCAGCGACCAAACATCATGACCGGTCTTAAGTTACTACTACATAAAAATATACTGACAGGGCCAAACTACAAAGATTGGCTCAGGAATGTCAAAATGGCAATCACTTATGACAAGTTGGGGTATCTCCTTACCACTAAAGTCCCCGCTGTCCCAGGTCCAAAATCCAGTGTCGCGGATAAGGAAATCTGTAAGACCTGGGAAATTGACTGCGCGAAGGCCAAGTGCCTCGTGCTTGCCTCTATGGACAATGAACATCAGAGGAGGCACGAGAATATGGATCTTGAATCCATATTTCTCCATATTAAGGATCTTTATGGAGAGCAATCTCGTATCGCCAGATACGAAACCTCGAAAAAGTTGTTTTCAGCGAGGTTGGTCGTCGAATCATCTGTAGCGGAACACGTGCTTAAGATGATTAGCTACATTGAGGAGCTCGCGGACCTCAGGACCACGTTAGAGAATGAGCTATACACTGACTTGATTCTCCAGTCCCTTCCTTCCACTTACGCCCAGTTTATCCTGAACTTCAACTTGCAAGGAAAAGAAGTTGAACTTCTGGAACTCCTCAACATGTTGAGGAGTGCAGAGGGCACCCTACAGAAAGTTAGGGAAACACCCGCTTTGTCTGTTGGAGGAGCTTTCTCTTCTAGGTCCAAGGCGAAAGCCAAAGGAAAGAAGAAGGCCCCCACCAAACCAATGGGCGGTGTTAGTAAAGTGGAAGCCAAGGGAAAGGCAAAGGTAGCAAAGGTAGCGGGACAGCTTGTGCAAAAGGAAGAGTGCTTTTATTGTCACAAGAAAGGACACTGGAAGAAAGATTGCAGGGTTTGGAAGGCCAAAAACCAGGACCCGAAGCAAGTTGTGGCTTCGGCTTCAGGTGTGTATGTTATTGAAAACTGTCTATCAATTAACTCTACTTCCTGGGTATTGGATACCGGATCGGGATCTCATATCTGTAATTCTTCGCAGGCACTGAGAAGGCGTAGAGTTTTGAAGGCAGGTGATATGACCCTCAGAGTTACAAACGGAGCAGGCATGGATGCTGAGTCCGTGGGGGACTATCACTTGGGATTGACAGATGGACATGTTTTGGTTTTACGCGACTGTTATTTTGTACCCAGCGCGACTTGTAATATCATATCTGTATCTTTAATGTCTAAAGAAGGTTATGATTTTGCATTTGTAAGCAATGTTGTAAACATTCACCTTAATCATGTTTTGATTGGGTCGGGTACATTAAGCAACGGTATATACGTATTGAACTAACCACAGATTTTCAATATCCAGAATACACACAAAAGAAAGTCTTCAGAAATAAATCATGCTTTCTTATGGCATTGTAGACTGGGTCACATCAATGAGACAAGGTTAACTAAGTTGCATAAAGAAGGATATTTGGACCCGTTCGAATATCAATCATATGCAACTTGTCAATCATGTCTCAAAGGAAAGATGACAAAGACTCCGTTCACTTGACATAGAGTAAGAGCGAGCGAGCTCTTGAGACTCGTACACAGCGATGTATGTGGTCCAATGTCTACACATGCGCGAAGTGGTTATTCTTACTTCATTACTTTTACGGATGATTTTTCAAGGTATGGACATTCTTCTTAATGAAGCATAAATCTGAAGCCCTTGAAAAGTTCCAGGAATACAAGAATGACGTAGAAAAACAAACAGGCAAAAGTATAAAGACACTGAGATCTGATCGAGGTGGTGAATACTTGAGTGCCGAGTTCCTGGATTACTTAAAAGAGAATGGAATTCTCTCTCAGCTTACTCCTCCGTACGCTCCACAACATAACGGTGTATCGGAGAGACGGAATCGAACCCTATTTGATATGGTATGTTCCATGATGAGTAACGCTGAGTTACCGCGATCTTCTGGGGATATGCATTAGAATCAGCTGCATATCTTTTGAACCGAGTTCTAACTAAGTCAGTGCCTACCACACCATATCAGATGTGGAGTGGGAAGAAACCCTATTTTAAACACATTAAGAC
Organism: Agapanthus africanus; assembly: GCA_030015575.1. NCBI lineage: Eukaryota > Viridiplantae > Streptophyta > Magnoliopsida > Asparagales > Amaryllidaceae > Agapanthus > Agapanthus africanus. Next base: position 10,514,215 of record CM057348.1, on the reverse strand, counting down.
ATGGGGATGTCCAGCTTTTGTAAAAAAGCAGCATGCGGACAAATTCGAGGCACGCTCAGTACAGTGCAAGTTTGTAGGATATCCAAAGAACTCTAAGGGATATTTCTTCTATTACGCAGAGGAACAAAAGGTATTTGTTTCTCGTCATGCCTGCTTCTTGGAAACTGAATTTTTAGAAAATCAGATAAGTGGGGGCGCAATAGAACTGGAAGAAATTCCAGAACCACAAGCTATTACTGAAAGCTTAGTAGAACCAGAAGGTTCGAAAAAACGGGACATTCCTGCGCCACTCCGCAGGAGTAGTAGGCAGTCTCATCCGCCCGAGAGATATACGGTTTTCTCATAGACGGGGATAGAGAGGATTGCATCATTGATAATGATGAGCCGACTAGCTTCCAGCAGACCATTCAGAGCACCGACTCGGTAAAATGGATGGATGCAATGCGGACCGAGATGGAGTCCATGTACACCAACAAAGTATGGACTTTAGACGTTACACCTGAAGGGGTAAAACCCGTAGGCTGCAAATGGACCTTCAAAAGGAAGATTGGTGTAGATGGACATGTTGAAACCTATAAGGCTAGACTTGTTGCAAAGGGTTTTCGTCAAAGATCTGGTTTGGACTATGACGAAACCTTTTCTCCAGTGGCTATGCTCAAATCCATTCGGATTCTTCTTGCCATTGCTGCCTTCCACGATTATGAGATTTGGCAGATGGACATAAAAACCGCTTTTCTAAATGGAAATTTAGAGGAGTGTGTCTATATGGACCAGCCAGAGGGTTTCATTCAGAGTGGGAGCAGCGGGAAGGTGTGCAAATTGTTTAAGTCCATTTATGGACTGAAGCAGGCATCGCGGAGGTTTTGATGAGACGGTCAAAGAATTTGGCTTTATCAAAAATCCAGATGAACCATGTATTTATAGTAAAATTGTAGCACGAACTGTCGTATTTCTCGTTTTATACGTGGATGACATTCTCTTGATAGGAAATGACATTCCTATGCTACAATCTGTCAAAGGGTTCTTGTCACATAGGTTCTCCATGAAAGACATGGGTGATGCTTCTTACATTCTGGGGATCCGAATCTATCGTGCTAGGTCCAAGAGGATATTAGGACTTTCACAGTCCAGGTATATCGACACTATACTGAAAAGATTCAGTATGGAAGATTTCAAGTGTGGTAATTTACCGGCTTGTCACGGGATTACCCTCTCCAAAGAGATGTCTCGTAAGACTGATTTGGAAAGGGATCGCATGTCTATTATATCCTACGCCTCTGCGGTAGGCTCTATAATATATGCGATGTTGTGTACCAGACCAGATGTAGCTTATGCACTGAGTGTAGTAAGCCGGTATCAGTCAAACCCTGGGGAGAAGCACTGGATAGCAGTAAAGAACATTCTGTAGTACCTGAGAAGGACTAAGGATATGTTTTCGGTTTACGGTGGAAAAGACCTCCAGATCGAGGCCTTTGCTGACTCCAGCTTCCAGAGTGACAAGGATGACTCCAAATCCATGTCGGGTTATGTCTTTACTCTCAATGGAGGGGCGGTGTGTTGGAAGAGTTCCAAACAGGAAACCGTTGCTGACTCGACGATGGAAGCGGAATATATCGCAGCATCTGATGCCGCAAAAGAAGCCATCTGGATGAAGAAGTTCTTGACAGAACTTCAGGTGGTTCCGTCCATTGTTGATCCAATACCTATGTATTGTGACAACAACGGGATTATAGCTTTAGCAAAGGAACCCAGGTCCCATCAGAAGTCCAGACACATCATGAGGCGGTATCACCTGATCAGGGCAATCGTGGATCGTCGGGAGATCGAGGTTCGGAGGGTTGCTGCAGAAGATAAAACTGCAGATCTATTCGCGAAGGCCATACCCCAGACTCAGTTCGAGCGGCTGATCGAGATGATAGGTCTTCGATACGCCAGTATATGGTCCTAGTGTAAGTGGGAGATTGTTAGTGTATATGCCCTAGAGGCCATTACTGTATCATACTAGTTTGTATATTACTTAATGGAAGCTTGGGATATTCACAGTTGTATAGACAATCTTGCTCAAAATGGTAGTATGCTACTTGGTTTGTTTCTACTTTAATATGTGCATGTGTTTCTTTTAGCATATCGCTTATACATATTAGTGGAGCCTTTAGGATCTTTGCTTGATTACCAGCGTTGTGATGGCAGTCACACTATTGGGGGCTGGGTAATCTACAAGCATATCCTTATACAGGTCCCTAGTAGTAGGATTATCGAGACGGGGCATCGATACTTCGGAGTAGACTAGCGTATGCGCTTCTCATCCCAGCAGGGGAGATGGTCTGTCCCACAACCATTAGTACGTCGTACTGGAGATAGTATGCGGGTGCTCGTTAGGTTACGAGTACACTGGACAGGACTCACTGGGAACTGTTGGTTGGTACTATACCTATCGTCAGTTATCAGTTCCCAGGTGACATGAGTACAGCTTAGTCCGTTGACTTGACACTGTCACTTCGCCTCGAGTGTGTTCCCACTGTTCTTAGATTACTACCCTACCACGGCTCAAATGAGTCGTGCAAACAGGTAGTAGTTGGGTGCAGTCCCGAAGCACTTGGAGGCAGTGACGGTTAGACAAAATTCGTCTCTCCCGTATTGGGAGTTGATATCGCGCTGTGTTTAGGAGAGCCATTACACAAAGTCTCTGGCCAGGGCAAGCGAGATTTGCTGGTAGTGTTTCCAGTAGTTTCTCAGGGTGTTCTGGGCTACACTCCGACACGACTTGTACCGCTATTAGGGGACTGACGTTTACTGCCCCTCTAGGCCCGACATGCGATACTCTTAGACGAACAGACCGGACTATACGGAGATTGTCACATTCAGGCTCAGTAAGAGTCGGATGGGCTAACCTCATCGGTCTTCTTATCGGCATCTACCTAGGGACCGTTACGTATAGCTAGTACCGCTTGCGGCCTGTGGTTAAACCCACTGCCAGCGTAGTGTCGAGTCTTTAGAGTTCCACACAGAGAGTTGTTCGTCTTTGGGCAAAACAGAGTAGAGGTCGTATGGTTTTGCGACGGGGTTCGTTCACATCCGCGCACTTGTGCACGTTTGGTGTCCGGGCAGTTATTACTAGCGGGCTTTGGTTTAAGCCAGATCCTAGTATTTGTTTTGGGATTGGTTTTGTCTCATTGTATTCGTGTTCCTTGGAACACGGATGCGGGTGTGTATGCACAGTTGACAGAGGCAGAGGAATCTTATTAGGGTTTTTGACAGTTGACTTTTTATAAACCCTAATGAGAATGAGAAATATGATTAATAATATTAATTAAGGATAATTGTGCCATGGTTAGATTGACCATTTGACTTTTGTTGACCATTTGACCATGATCATTTCTTTTGCAAGATGCTTCTTGATTCTTGCAAATTGCATTAAATATGAAATGATAATGATCATTTCAACTAACCATCACAATTTTCTTTAGTTATTATTATTATTCTCATATGAGAGTATGGTTTTTATTCTTGCTCATTCTCTCTTGCTCTTTTTCTCTCATGAAAAGCTCTCCATCTTCCTCTCTTAAAGCTCTCTTCTTTCATGTGTTGAAAAACATGAGCTTTGTGAGATAAAACCATTAAGACAATTCTCTACTCATTCTAGGGTTCTTAGTCTAGCAAGCCAAGCACTCTAGTTACCTTTTGGTTGAGGTAGGAGCTCAAGGTAGAGGCCTTCGGGTGGATCTTTCTTCGGCAAAGAGAAGACGAACAGGAGGAGCCGTCTACACCACTCCAAGGAGCAAGCAAGAAGGAGGACCACAACAAGAAAAGGAGTTCAAGAACTAGGTATAACCATCTTACTTGTAGCTAAAACTTTTAGTTAGTTTGTTAGTTTTTGTTTAGTAAAGATCCTCTAATTTTAGTCCATATTACCTTGTGTTAAAAATCCGTTTTTTACCTATTCCGCTTTCCCGTAAGCACCGGGGTGGGTAACGTGGACTTACGCGAGGTGCTTTTTCAATTGGTCGAAGGCGGCTTGGTACTCCTCCGACCACTCGAACCTCGGAATCTTCCTCAGAGCCTTAAAGAACGGGAGGCATTTCTCCCATGACCTGGACATGAAATGGCTCAGAGCGGCGACTCGTCCCGTGAGCCGCATGATCTCGACGTTGGTCTTGGGCGCGGCCAAGTTAAGGATAGCGTCGATTTTCTCTGGGCTAGCTTCGATTCCACGGTGAGTGACCATGAAACCGAGGAACTTTCCCCCGGTGACTCCGAATGCGCATTTGGCGGGGTTTAGCTTCATCTTGAACTTGCGGAGCACTTCGAAGGCCTCGCCCAGATCCCTGGCATGGTCGGCCGACGAGACGGATTTGACTAGCATATCGTCAACGTAGACCTCCATATTCATGCCGATCTGTGACTTGAACATGCGATTGACCAACCGTTGGTATGTGGCCCCGGCGTTCTTGAGGCCGAAGGGCATCACCTTGTAGCAATATACCCCACGGTCCGTTGTGAACGTGGTGAGATCTTCATCTTCCGGACTCATACGGATCTGGTTGTAGCCGGAGAAAGCATCCATGAAGCTCAACAGCTCGTGGCCGGCCGAGCTGTCGACAAGCTGATCTATCCGAGGGAGTGGATAGTTGTCCTTGGGGCAGGCCTTATTGAAGTCGGTGAAGTCGACGCACATGCGCCACTTCCCTCTTGACTTCTTCACCAGAACTACATTCGCCAGCCACTCCGAGTAGGGTACATTCCTGATGAAGTTGGCGGCGAGAATTCGATCAACCTCCTCTTCGATAGCCTTCTGTTTGACAGGGGCGAAGCTTTGCTTCTTTTGTCTGACGGGTCGGGCTGCGGGATCAACCCCGAGCTTGTGGGAGATGATTTTTGGGTCAATCCCAGGTATGTCAGCAGGCGCCCAGGCGAAGACGTCGGAGTTATTTATGAGGAATCTGACCATGTCATCTTGCTGAGTCTCTGTTAGGAGTGATCCGACCTGGACGGTTTTTTCCTCGTCCCCTTCTGTCAGGGGCACCTCGGTCAGTGGTTCAACCGATGTCCCCCAGACTTCTTTCCGCTCGTCTCGGGTGTCCAGAGAACCCTCGATGTCGTTATTTACCTCAGCGTCGTCAGCTGGCTGCTCGGACGAAAATGTTTCGGTAAGGTATACATTCGCGGCCCGCTGGTTCCCATAGACCCGACCTATCCCGCCCTGATCGAGAGGGAACTTCATCGCCAGGTGGTAGGTCGATATCTGGGCCTGGAGGGAGTTTAGCGTCGGGCGGTCGAGGAGGACGTTATAGGCCGATAGGACCTTTGCTACGATGAAGTCCACAGGCAACGTACGTGTGCGGCCGGGCTCCCCGACGTTGAACTGCAGGGTGACCACCCCTTGCGCCGGGATGGAATGGTTGGTGAACCCTGAAAGGACGTGGGAGGTCGGTTTCAAGTCTGCTGTGGTGAGCCCCATGCGCAGAAAGCAGTCGTGGAAGAGGATGTCTACCAAGCTGCCCGAGTCGACAAGTGTTGGATATAGTGCCCTCAGAGTCAATTATTGGATCACAGGCACGTAATTGCAATGATTGAGGGAGGACCTATGCCGGTAGGACAGTCTTACTCGAGATGATAGTATGGTATTCGGTTTATCTTTATCATCGTGTACTGCTTTAGGTGACCTTACAGGTCACTATTGCACGTTGATAGAGCCCCTATGATTCTTGCTTGACTACCAGCAGTATGAGGGCGATCATATACGTGGGAGCTGGGGTCTATAAGCAAATCCTTAAAAGGTCCCTGGTCGTGGGAGTTTTGAGACAGGGCATCGATTCTCCAGAGTAGACTAGTGTATACAGTCGAGACCCCGACGAGGGGCGGTGGCCGGTCTCACAAGCCACTGGTGTCAGTTGGTTCACCTAAGATGTATACATGTGCTCATTGGGTTATGAGTACACCGGACAGGACTCGCAGGGAACCTGCTAGTTGGGATTATACCAGACGTCAGATAGCAGTTCCCAGGTGACATGTGTACAGGTTAGTTCATCGACCTGAGATCGTCATTTGTCTCGTGTGAGTTCCCACTGTGCTTTGATTACTACCCTACCACGCTCAAAGGAGACGTGCAAACAGGTTTTAGTTGGGTACAGTCCCGAGCCACATGGAGGCAGTGAGCGGATCTGCAGGGGTTCGTCTCTCCCGGTATTGGGGGTGAGGTCGCGCTGTGTCTAGGAGAGCCATTACACAAAGCCCTCGGCCGAGGCAGGAGATTTACTGGTAGGTATTCCAGTAGTATCTCAGGGTGTTCTAGGCTACACTCCGACACGACTTGTACCGCTATTGGGGGTCTGACTTTTACCAACTCCCTAGCCCCACCATGCGATACTCATAGACGAACGGACCGGACTGTACGGATATTGTCACTGACAGGCTCAGTAGGGTGTCAGGATGAGTTCGCTCACAGACGTCCCTTTTGGTCAATAGCTGGTGGCCCGTCACGTATGGCTAATACCTCTGACGTGCTAGTGGTTAAATCTACAGCCATAGTATTGACGAGTCTTTAGAGTTCCCCACACACAATTACTCAAGTTTCGGGCGAAACGCTGTAGAGGCCGTATGGAGATATGGCAGGGTTCGATCAGATACGTGCGGTATTGCACGAATCGTGATCGGACGGATTTTACTAGCCGGCTTTGGTTTAAGCCGGATCCTAGTATTAGACAGTGTAGATTTTGTCTCTTTGCATTTGTGTTCAGTGGGAATACAAATGCGGGCATGTATATGCAGTCGCAGGATTTTCCTGTAATTTATTACGGGATCAGTTTTCTGAAGTTGCCAGTTTGCATTCCGTTCCGGCCGGTTTTCCTTTGTTTCTTCGCGGCCGGACTTTCCGATGGAGGGGGTTATTTGCAAGTTTGCAAATAACTTATTGTGGAGGGGTTTCTTGTAAATGGTGGCTTCATGATGGTTCTTTCATCATGAGATTCCATTTTAATCTCATCCTTTGCATTTATTGTGATTGGTTATGAAAGGAGTTGATTTGGTCTTGAGTGTGACATATATTGTGGTCATTCATTTTCTTTCCTTGCATCATTGCAATTTGCCTCCACCATTTTTGTTTGGCCGGCCACATTATATGAGAGAGTGAGAGAGGTTCATTTGATGTGTGATTTTTCTCATCTCATTCCTTGCAAAAAATTGAGAGCACCATTTTTCCTCCAAAGCTTTTATTTTTCTCTTTACCTCCATCAAAGGCAACTTCTACCCGCAAGAGACAAAGTGTTTCTACACTACACCTACAGTACCCTTGGACGCGTCGGCTTGCCAACTTCGCGCCCGAGTTGCCTCGGTCTAGAGGTGGGAGCCCGTAAAAGAATTCGGCTACGTGGTGCCCTTTCCGACGAGGAGGTGACGAACGGAGATTCCGCGGGAGATCGGGACGACGACGAGAAGACCGAAGGACAGGGATTGCTCGGTATATCTCTCTACCCATCTTTTAGTTTGCTAGTAGCTAGGTTAATGGCCCGATCCGGGTTGATAGTGCGCGGTGGTGCCGGTTTGCTAGTTTCGCAAAGTTTTTCGTTTCCGTATTTCCGGCGTCGGATGGACGGCCGGGGCGCCGCCGTGCACTTACATTGATATCAGAGCCAGGCCATTAACTTAATTTAGCTTGCTCTAGGATGTTTAAAGACTCGATCGAACAAAAATCCCAAAAACCGTATTTTCTAGTGTATCAGGTTTCTGTCGAATTTTTTTGGGCTCTAAAAATTTTTCAGGTTGTTGCAGAAACACAAGCAGGCAATTCTAAGCATTCTGGGAAAATTCGATGCAATGATTCCTTAGTACGACCGCGGAAACGCGGCCAAACCCCTGGTTTGGCCGCGGTTCTGCGGTGGGAAAGTGCTATCGTTGCACCAAATTTTCACAGTAGACTTCTGGTTAGGAAATGGGGGTTTTGGGATATTCTTTTTGGGCTCAGATTTTCTATGAGTGCTACAGTAGTGCTTGGGGCCCACTTCGGTAAATTTGATCGATCGAGAATTTTAAACATGTTAGTTCACAGTATTTACATTATATCTGCGACCGTGAATGTCATTTGATCGGTAAATCCTGTCTAACTGCTATAGCCCTTTTAGACGGATTTGCGAACGTGACATTCACGTTGATGTTCTGTGTTGTGCTGTGATGTTGCTGATCGGTCGTGGGGGATAGCCTGGATGCAATGTTAGTACATTTTCGTTTTATATGTACATTTGATATTGCGGGGCGAGCGTCCGACATGTGGACTGCCGTCACTGCCTGTTTGTATATTATTCTTTTGGGGCACGACCGGGTCGAGGTTGATGTACCCGTTGTATGTATATTTTTACTTTCTGTACTAGGATTACCCCGCGGAGGGGTGCACGGATAGCCGGGTTCTAGAGGGCAACGGGCCCGCATCTCAGGGTGTTGAGACGGAGGGGGCTTTACTCTAGAATTGGCGGGCTATTCGCCGCACTCGTAGGGGGTACAGGTTGACCTAGGAAGGGTGTCCAAGTTACCGGATTCCGTGAAGTGCTGGGTGGTCCATTCACGTTGCTGAAGGGGGTTGCCTCGCTTCAGGTTTTGGTGGGTAACTTGTCGCGCCCGTAGGGGTCTAGGGTCTCATTGCACAGGCTATCCACACGACCAGGGGAACGTCGGGTTTCAGTAGCGGCTCTATGAAACCCGGGGATCCCAGATATCTGTATTGTTCTGTGATGCTTATTACATTTATGTGATGTTGCATTTTATCACGCCTTGAGCGATATTATATATTGATATATATACTAGTAGATGTTGTATATGTTTTGCATCCGCGCTTGTCCTGTCCCCGCTCTGTCGTTAGTTAAGTAACCTAACGGGTGATGACGGGACCTAGTGGCGAATGCGGATGGCATATACAAACATCATTATTTTCGTTCTTTTGTGGTGTGATCAATTGATGGGACTGCGTTGATTCAGATCAATGCAAGATAAACAAACCTTCTGATGTTGTTGGAACATTTTTCAAAAAGCTGTTATTGCAAGGGCGTTCTCTTTTATTTTGCACAGTGATATTCAGTTGGAATATTCTGCTCCTCAGTCGACGAGGCAAGGGCCGAGATCTCTTCACCGGGAGTGACCCCTTGGACAAAAGTTTGCGTCAGGGCAATAACTTCACTATAGCCGATTACTTTTGCTTTGCATCGTGGTATTCAGTTGGAATGTCCTGGACTCCATCCTACGGGGAAAGAGCCGAGATCCCTTCACCGGGAGTGACCTCTTTAGCAAAGGTTTTCGTTACTATATATAAAAGCTATCTGTTCCTTCAACGATATCAAGTTCATTACGTTAAAGGTTTTCGCCAGAAACCATTCGTAGCCCTCCGTCATTTCATATGGATAGTCAATAGTATTCAAGCTGTGTTTTTTGGCCATAGTCAAGGTACAGTGTTTGGTAGCTATTGGGTGTTCATATGCAGCATAGATAGATGCGTTGGTTTGGGACAGTCGTATAGCCTTGTTGGCCCTAGTCAAGGGCTTGTACGGGTGGGTTCAAATCAACTTGGACAATGATGGGTAGAACTTGACATGTGACTTATGATTTGTTGGCCTTAGTCAAGGTCATAAGAGCATGGGTCAAAAATCACATCGGGAGTTTCTAAAGAAATTGAAACTTGCCAGATATGCGCATACCTTCTGGAGTGTGATAACGTGAGCGGATTCCGTCACATTATCATGCGATGATAGTTGGATCCCTATTCCCACTGATGAGTTGGTTTACTCCTCGGGTGATCCCGACTAATTCTTCTTTCAGGTTTGGGGAAGAATTTGACGTTATAGTGGGAGGTTTCCTGATTAGATAAAGTGATAACCATTCTGATTTAGGTTAGAGTGCACGCTGAGTGTTTCTTTTCTCTCTCTCTTTGACAGCGACCATGACCCGACCCTAGACTATGACTCAATGACCAAATTAACCGAACCTTCTTATAAGACTGGCTTTTGGATTGTCAGAGTTGCAAACCTCATTGCCACTCCTACTTTTACCCTTTTCTCCAGGACACACCGTATTACTACGAACGTCCACTTCCATTGGACAAAGCCATCGTATGGTTATATACGAACTCGAAGGTATTTATTCGAGGATGGTTTCTGGTTCTGGAGAAAACGAATAGGACTATTCAGTTGTCTTTTCCTTTTACCTTCTCTCAGGTTGCGAGTGCTCCTTGGATTAGGACAGTACACCTGTTACGCAAATTGGATAGTCTTCTTCCAAATCATAGGCAGGTGCCAGGGAATGAAGAAAACCAATTAGCCTAAACGGTGTACAGAAGGTATTAAGTCAAGACAAAGAAAGGGATTAGAAGGAGGGCAAAGTAAATTGCGACTGATATTCACGACCAAACCAAATATTTCGTTACCACTCCCACTTCACCTTTGTATTTCTCCAGGACACTCCGTATCACTACGAATATCCACAGTTTATTTGGATACTCTATCGTATGGTTATATACGAACTCGAAAGGAACTTGTTCCAGTTCGGGGATGGATTCTGGTTCAGGAGAAATAGGAATAAAGTTTATTCGGTTGTCTTTTATCTTCATCTTCTCTCGCATTGCGAGTGCTCCTGGGATTAGGACAGTACACCCATTATGCTTATTGGATAGTCTTCTTCCAAACCATAGGCTGGTGCCGAACGGTAGGGAAGGAAGAAAACCATTTGGCCTAAAGTGGTGTACAGAAGGTAATGACTAAAGACATATAAAGGGATTTGGAGAGATGACAAAGAAATATACGGTTATAGTTGTGAATCTGGATAATGGAAGAGGCATTACTAGGAATACCCGGATACCCCTACGAAATATTTCAATGTTTCAGTTTCACTGTGTACTATTAAAAGAAAACTGATTTCCCGATTAGACACTTGCTCCAGGGTATGTATTTACCAGGTTTGATTCTCACATCTGTGTGGTTTTACAGATGATGAGTGGGAGTAAGTTATTGGGAATTAGGTGATCATCCTCATTATATCGGAATTCGTTGTAATTGGTAATATTTGAGGAAGTCACCTGGGTTGTTTGCCGGACGGCAAATATTTGGTTTTGAATATCCATTGTTATGCACCAATTTCAAATTGATATATCTGTACGTCTATTTTCATAGAGTGAGATATAACATTTTGAAATTATGTCTATGACATTTACCTATATCAGTGGATGGTTAGGTAAGGAGTATTGAACAGCGGTGTAATTCTTCTTAACCATAAATACAGTTTTCAACCTACAACACACAGGGAATGAGTTATTAGACTCAGGGGACTTATACAGAGTATTGTATATTGTCCAGTGTCCATTAGGACAGAGGGGTTGGTGCTCGTACTATATTCTGTTTACTCATGACTTCTCTAGTTCTTAGACAGGTGTTTCGTAGAAACGCAGGGTCTAAGTTTTGAGAAGTTATAGGTGTATGAATAAAGTAGAGAACCAGGAGTTGCAAGTATTGGGATTCTTCAAGGTGATCGAAGATGTAGATACTTGTGTATGGTATTCAGTTGATAGTAATGATTAAGAGAACTTGCTTCTCTTTCAGGTTACTCATAATTGGAAGTACTCCTAAGTTGAGTAATGCTGATCGGCCTCTTTCCATTTAGTTGACATGCACTGGAGACAGCTGCATGATTTGAATCTGGTTCAATTAAATCAGTGTCTCTGTTTCTATATTGGATATAGAACAGTTCATATCTTGACATTGTTAAGGTACGGGGAGTTGTCCGGCTTATGCTTAAAACCAGACTCTGGATAACTCAAGGCACGTTTCTGTAATGGCTGTTTGTGGGTTGACCCAGGCTATGACGGGGGTTGACTTTCTACCATCTGGAAGATCAATAGTGATATTGTTCTTCACTCGCCACAATTTTAAAAGAAATGGATTTTTTCAAAAAACTGTAGTGGTAGTATGGTAGAACTGGAAGTGATTCCAGAACCGCAAACGATTACTGAAAATTTGATAAGAACCTAAAGATTCAATCTGTATGGACATTCCATTGGCCACTCCGCAGACATGATGGGTAACCTCAGGCACCCGAGAGGTATTCCGGTAGCCTCAAGGACGGTGACAGGGAGGTTCTTGTTTACCCAGACTTGTCATTGCTGTTGTTCCAGACTGTGAGACCCGGCAGGAGGATGAGTATAGCGTCGTTCTAAACTTGCTTTAGAAGTTTACGTGTGTATGACTCTGCCAGAGGGTTGTCGTGGTCAGTGGGAGCAGCGGAAGCATTGGTGGACAAGTGGCTTATGTCTATTTATAGACTAAAGCAGATATAGCGGAGATAGATCATCTATTTCTGATGTGAAGTTATAGGTTTGACTTCATCAGAATAGGGGATGGATCTGTTAAGAAGGTAGTAGGGTGTGTTGTCTTGGTATTTGGATGACATATACAGAGTAGGAAGTGAAATTTCTATACTACGATCGGTTATACTTTGGTTGTCACACAGTAGTTTCTCCACATGGGACTTGGATATAGTATCAAGACATTCTGGTTACTAGATCTATAGATCTAGATTTGGGTGGTTTCCCAATCAGGGTACTTAGACAGCATTCTAAGAATTTTTAGAATGGACGACTCCTGGCACGGTAGTGTACCTGCAGGTAATGGAGTCACCCTCTCTAAAGGTGTCTTATAGACTAAAGTAGAGAGGGATGTGCATGATTGGCAGATCGCTTGCTTAGGCAATTGAGTCAATCATGAGATGTCAAGTACCACACCAGATGTTGTTTTTGCACGAGATGCAGTAAGTTGATATTAATCTAATCCTGGAGAAACGATCGGAAGCAGTTTTAGAACATAAGTTGATGTTCTAGGGAAATGATAACGGCAGCCTCCTCTGGGAGACAGTTATCATTCCAGGCTTCCAAGGTGACCTGGATGACAGAGTGACTGTCAGAGTTATAGTTCTCCCTCTGAAGAGGGGCAGTATTTTGGACAGCTGGTCCAGGTGGATACTAAGGGAGGCATGGCGCAGGATACTGATTAAGTTCAGTTGACGATACAGTCTGAGAAGTTTGGATTTGGAGTTCATTTATGAACTAGGTCCCATCAGACATCCAGACATTCTAAGACAGGTATTACTCATTTCGGGAGATGGCTTTCTCCGCGAACTTGAGATATAGAGAGACATAGAAAGAAACATCACAGCGGATCCACTCACTGAGGCTATTTCTCGAACGCAATAGTTTCGCAAACGAGCTTTGTGAGACTGATTAGTAGAGGAGTTGGGTGTTCGGTATCACACGGGCTGTGAGTATGTGACATCGCAATAATTAGCCTTGAGTGCAAGTGGGAGATTGTTGGATATAGTGCCCTCAGAGTCAATTATTGGATCACAGGCACGTGATTGCAATGATTAAGGGAGGACCTATGCCGGTAGGACAGCCTTACTCGAGATGATAGTATGCTATCTGGTTTATCTTTATCATCGTGTACTGCTTTAGGTGACCTTACAGGTCACTATTGCACGTTGATAAAGCCCCTAGGATTCTTGCTTGACTACCAGCAGTATGAGGGCAATCATATACGTGGAAGCTGGGGCCTATAAGCAAATCCTTAAAAGGTCCCTGGTCGTGGGAGTTTCGAGACAGGGCATCGATTCTCCAGAGTAGACTAGTGTATACAGTCGAGACCCCGACGAGGGGCAGTGGCCGGTCTCACAAGCCACTGGTGTCAGTTGGTTCACCTAAGATGTATACAGATGCTCATTGGGTTATGAGTACACCGGACAGGACTCGCCGGGAACCTGCTAGTTGGGATTATACCAGACGTCAGATAGCTGTTCCCAGGTGACATGTGTACAGGTTAGTTCATCGACCTGAGATCGTCATTTGTCTCGTGTGAGTTCCCACTGTGCTTTGATTACTACCATACCACGCTCAAAGGAGACGTGCAAACAGGTTTTAGTTGGGTACAGTCCTGAGCCACATGGAGGCAGTGAGCGGATCTGCAGGGGTTCGTCTCTCCCGGTATTGGGGGTGAGGTCGCGCTGTGTCTAGGAGAGCCATTACACAAAGCCCTCGGCCGAGGCAGGAGATTTACTGGTAGGTATTCCAGTAGTATCTCAGGGTGTTCTAGGCTACACTCCGACACGACTTGTACCGCTATTGGGGGTCTGACTTTTACCAACCCCCTAGGCCCGCCATGCGATGCTCATAGACGAACGGACCGGACTGTACGGATATTGTCACTGATAGGCTCAGTAGGGTGTCAGGATGAGTTCGCTCACAGACGTCCCTTTTGGTCAATAGCTGGTGGCCCGTCACCTATGGCTAATACCTCTGACGTGCTAGTGGTTAAATCCACAGCCATAGTATTGATGAGTCTTTAGAGTCCCCCACACACAGTTACTCAAGTTTCGGGCGAAACGCTGTAGAGGCCGTATGGAGATATGGCAGGGTTCGATCAGATACGTGCGGTATTGCACGAATCGTGATCGGACGGATTTTACTAGCCGGCTTTGGTTTAAGCCAGATCCTAGTATTAAACAGTGTAGATTTTGTCTCTTTGCATTTGTGTTCAGTGGGAATACAAATACGGGCATGTATATGCAGTCGCGGGGTTTTCCTGTAATTTATTACGGGATCAGTTTTCTGAAGTTGCCAGTTTGCATTCCGTTCCGGCCGGTTTTCCTTTGTTCCCTCGCGGCCGGACTTTCCGATGGAGGGGGTTATTTTCAAATTTGCAAATAACTTATTGTGGAGGGGTTTCTTGTAAATGGTGGCTTCATGATGGTTCTTTCATCATGAGATTCCATTTTAATCTCATCCTTTGCATTTATTGTGATTGGTTATGAAAGGAGTTGATTTGGTCTTGAGTGTGACATATATTGTGGTCATTCATTTTCTTTCCTTGCATCATTGCAATTTGCCTCCACCATTTTTGTTTGGCCGGCCACATTATATGAGAGAGTGAGAGAGGTTCATTTGATGTGTGATTTTTCTCATCTCATTCCTTGCAAAAAATTGAGAGCACCATTTTTCCTCCAAAGCTTTTATTTTTCTCTTTACCTCCATCAAAGGCAACTTCTACCCGCAAGAGATATAGTGTTTCTACACTACACCTACAGTACCCTTGGACGCGTCGACTTGCCAACTTCGTGCCCAAGTTGCCTCGGTCTAGAGGTGGGAGCCCGTAAAAGAATTCGGCTACGTGGTGCCCTTTCCGACGAGGAGGTGACGAACAGAGATTCCGCGGGAGATCGGGACGACGACAAGAAGACCGAAGGATACGGATCGCTCGGTATATCTCTCTACCCATCTTTTAGTTTGCTAGTAGCTAGGTTAATGGCCCGATCCGGGTTGATAGTGCACGGTGGTGCCGGTTTGCTAGTTTCACAAAGTTTTTCGTTTCCGTATTTCCGGCGTCGGATGGACGGCCGGGACGCCACCGTGCACTTACAATAAGTACCCGGTGGACCTCATACCGGTGGATTCGGGCCGTGATCATCAGAGGGTCGTGGGGCATGGATATGCCGTGGAGGTCTCCGTCGCCAAAGGTGATAGGCTCGTGGCCCCTGGCCTTTTTGCTCGGGCGGCTGTTGGCGTTTGTTGTCGGCGTGGGGCACCGAGTCTCGCAGGAGCTCGACTGGCCCCCTGTCGTCATGACCATAGTTCTTGATGGGTCTCGGTTCCTTCCGGCGAGGTCCCTTGGGCCCCGGGGTAGGATGGTCCCCGAGCTGTCTTGGCGGGCTTCGTTGGCGCGACCCCGTCGAGGGAGGGGATGCCAGTCGTGACTGGAAGTAGGCGAGCTGACCGCCACTGCCTCGGTAGGGATAGGAGGGCGACAAGGCCTGAGGCGAGGCTCTCCGACGTGGGACTTCGAGGTTGAATGGGAAGGATCGAGGGGCCTGCGACCGTCAGAGTCCGCGAGGCGGTGACCGGCGGATGAGTCGATGACATTCGGTTGAGGTTCACCCGTGCCTCCGTTAAGGGGGAGGTGGCAGCTGGTACCTGAATCTTCAGGGTGATTGCTTTCCATGTGGATGGAGATCGAAAGGTCAACTTTGTTTTTGTGGAGTTTGCGTTTCCCACAGACAGCGCTAACTGATGGAGGTCCTTTTCGGGTCTCCCTCAGATGTTGTCTTCCGTCGATCTTCCAGTGGATTTGGAAGGTGATCTCCTGTTGCGTACGGGTCTTAATGGGTTTTGAGGAGATTGGTGATTTGAGGAGTTTAACGCCGAGTACCTGTAAAGAAGTCCCGGGGTGGTTTGGTACCACCGAGGACCCTTCGACAATTAAGTTAGTACGAGATCCGAGCAGAGTAACGGCTAAGTGGAATCAAAAATGTCTTACTTGGCCCCTCTGTGATAGGGGTTTATATAGTGGCGGCAGCACGCAGCAGCAGCAGGCGCGAGAATCTCTCCGGCAGTTACGCTCCCGACGTCACGCCCGCGTAAAGAGCGGATCGCCCATTAATGGGGATCGTGGTGGCGTGGGACGTGGGATGTTGCCGGCGGAGAATCTGCGCATGGCGAGATTTGCGGAGCGGCGGTTACGCCTGTGAGTGGTGGAGTTGGTCGGTTGGAGGACCGAGGAAGATGGCCTCGGCTGGGGGCTCGGGAACGAGCGAGAGGGCCGAGGAGTCTTGGTCCTGAGGCAGCTCGGGGTGAGCTGAGAGGCCGAGGAGGCCAAATTTCAGGGGGCTCTGAGGTGAGCCAGCTTGTGCTTGCAGGTCGGGTACAGGGGTGGCCTGGTCGGCCCCTGTGGTCCTTTCTTCTGAGTTCTGGGACACGTCATCTGCCACGTGTCCTGATCTCGGAGACCGCCAATATTGAGCATCATCAAATGGAGAATCAAGGTGTCCAATCATACATATTAGATTTGAGTAATAATCCGGTTAGTAAATTCTCACCGACCATCAAAAATGCAAATTGTTTATAATTCGATGCCAAAACACAAATTGAACCTGCCATAAACTGCAGGGAGGCTTAGTGAAAGCTGGACCGGATGTTGCTCAAATTTGGTTAGAGGGAGTGGAAACTTTGGTTAATACAATCGACAGGGAAGGAAATATGCTGCCGATTACTATGGTGAATGGTCATGCCTTGACACATGACCCTCTTGTTGTGCTTGTAAGCTTTCTATCATTATCCTTAACATCCTAAAAATAATACAGACCTTTTGGGATCAAGAGTTTTTCCTTTTCCTTGCTGCACATTGCTTTTATCATCAAGTTGATCTCAATTTTGGCCAGCAATATTATGCTTCTAATTAAATTATAATTTAAAGTAAATTATCCTTTCTAGTTTTATTTTATTTTGAAATAGGTGAATGAAGGAAGCACCAGTGCTTGCGAAATTCTGGCTGGAGCACTTCACTATAACGGCCGGGCAATTCTTGTAGGGCATAGAACCCTTGGTAAAGGGAAAATTCAGGTAACTCAACTTCCTGAACCATCCAAAATGTGTTAAAACAAAGAAAGTATCCCAGGCATCTATTTCAAAGGATCAACGAAGTCTTCATTAAATTTCCATTGTTTCTTCGTTCTTAATGCAGAGTGTGACAGAGCTTCATGATGGCTCCGCATTGTTCATCACGGTCGCAAAGTATTTGTCACCGGCACTACATGACATCGATCAGATTGGTATGGCGCCAGATGTGCAATGCACTCCTGATATGTTAAATTCATCAAAGCCATCTGTCACATCGAAGGATAAAGGCTTGGCCTCCTTGTCCCTGGAGGCTGATTCTTGCATCATGGTGGCTGAGCATGAATTGGAGATCCAGAAATCAAAGGGGGCCGCATCTTGATAAGTATTGTGTATGATATTACAAAATATTGTAGTTTACAATTAATTACTTATGTATATGATAGGAAAAAGAAGAATGTATGCATGCATTTATTTGATGGAAATGGAATCTCTGTAGATTATATGTGAAATGGCAATAAATGAATAAGTACGTGTCATGAAAATTACAATGCATGAAGTTAAAAGTTACATCTGTACATATATGCATTATTAGATTAACTTCACATGCATGAAGTTTATGGTCATACCTATGTCCATAAATGCATTTTGACATAACTGTTAAATTATTATGTGAAAAAACAAAATAAAAAATGGCCTGATGGTATATTTTACTGGAAAAGAGAAAAACAAAAGGCTAATTATAAGCCTTAACTTGATAAACTGCTACTTATGAACAGTTCGTGCGATCATATGAAAATGTGGCTGATTTTCAATTCATGTAGGTTAATCACAAAACTGAACGAAAATGTGTTATGCACATTATTTAAATTTAGAAAATATGCAACCTGCAGCCTGAAGTTAAAGTGAATTACATGTCATTTTGCAATATAAAGCCAAAAATGTTTTACATCTTCATCATTGCAGCTAGCAACATGACGAACAACTTTTACACCGGAATCTTTAATGGTCTAATACCATATTTAACTCCATATACACTTAATGTGTATATATACTTAGGGTTTCTGGTTTTTGCTTGGGCTGACAGCCCAATTACTTGGTTTCTTAACAAAATACACTGGGCCCTACCGCAGTTCATTTTTTTAAAAAATCCATATAGACTTCTAGCAGAGCAGTGCATCGATAAAAAGTTTTTTTTTGTTGGGGAGGGGATTAGAGAGGATAAAGTTTATCTTCTTCTTCTATCATCCCGGTAAGGTCCTTCTCTTTCTTCATCTTTAAGTAGGCCTAGAAAAGCAAGAAAACCAAAGAAGAAGAAACCGCCTGACCAATTGGGGCCGCCTCCTCCTCCTCCACCGCCGCCGCCGCCGTCATCATCCCGAGGGGGTAATCCCGTGCCCCCATCATCAAGCTCTGGCGACTTCTCCTTACCTGAAATCCAGCAATTTTCCCATAAGTATGGTTAATTAAATCCAAGACATTATTAACGGAAAAATTGTTTCGCCCCATCCAACTATCTAAAGAAAGGAACTTAATTTTACCTTGGGTTGGGGCAATGGTAATAGTAGATGATTCGCGTGTCACTGTTTGGGTTTGCCCTTCTGCACACCTCGCATTCTACATCAGAAAAATCATCAAGAAATTATATTTCCTTTCCCTTATCAAGCTCGGACTGATTAAACTAACTATGCTTCTTTCAACACCAAACAATTAGGGAAATAAACGAGGATAGTTAAGATAACAAGTAAAAGAAATTGAAGCCCCAAAAGGTCCAAAAGCGAATGTCCTCTTCAATAATATGTTTCTAAAATTTATTGGAACAAGAAGGTGCGGTGTAAAGCCTACAATGCCATGCACCTCAAAGCACCAGTTCGTCAGTTTATAATGAATGCAAGATATAGTAGTTACTCCCTCTATACAATCACCATCAAGGTCAACAAAGCCGGAGCAGCTAGAAATTGTAGCACCTTTAAGATTTTCGATTCTTTATCCAAAAAGTACATGTAGGAGTAATTCTCGTTGTTTTAAGTCCTCGAAAGAATATTTTGTAAGACACTAACCAATATATACTGTTTCCAAATAACAGTCAACTTTTTTCAGGAAAAAGTGACTTTTCTTGTCACAGAGAGATTTCATCGATAGCTTGGTTCCTATTTTAACTGGGAAGGCAACCGACAACAGCTAGATAAAGATTGAGTCAAAATGTCCCAGATAGTCAAGGAAAAACGAGACAAAAAATGACAAAAGGACGAGGAAAGACGAGGAAAGGAAAATGATGAAAGCAATCTAGAAGGCAAGGGAGGGATTCAAAAAAATTAAAAATTAAAAAAGTCATGGACTTAAAAGATCTAAAAAATTCTGGGATACCATGCTATAGTATATGCTTAAACAATAGTTCAAAACGTAACAAGGCGTAGCAGTGGGATTAAAAGAAACTCTGTGACACCATGCTGGTCAGACTACAATATGTAGTGTAAAGAAGCTCAAAAGGAAGGCCTATATGATCTCACAAAAACCACAAACCTACAAATAGATGTACATTTGGGCATTCACACGTAAATTTGAGTTTTATCCCAATCACAGTTACAAAAGAAAGCCGATAGGATGAATTATAGAAAAAAGACTACATTTCTTTGTATCTGAACCACACCCTTCTGATTATATGACCATTTCATACCAGTACACTATTCACAACAACATGACCTAGCAGATATCTAGCTGATAAATTATTTAAAATTTGGCAATCTCAGCTCTTACATGTATGATGGGTGCACCTTGATCATAGAATTATAAGAAAATTAAACTGTAAACTATATGTTGCCTTAACTTAAAAACTATATGTAAGAGCTACTTACAAGTGCAGCAGCAGATATAAATCTTCTCGTTGGCAGTCTCCTTGCATACGAAATAGTATTCCTAGTGAGTTCGAGATCCCAGCTCTGCCATCTCTCTCTATTTCCTGAATCAAAGAATCAGATGCTCAAGGATTATCTTTAATTCGTAAGTAAAAAGGACAAGCAATTAATCAATCCAAAATTCGACAACAAACTCTTGCAGGAACTCAAGTATATATGTAACAACTGAAGTTGAAACTGAAATAAGGCTTAAGAAATCGTGGATAAAACAAGGAATGATCCATTGAAGGAGAAATGTGAAGATGACTACTATGAAATTTGTATAACAAAATTATTAACAGTTTTTAAGAGCGATGTAGAAGATGTTTACAGGTCAAGTGACAAAACAAGTGTTATAATGAGAAGTTCTTCGTGACTGGATTTCATTAGAGGTTCAAACAGAAATAGGAAATATGTTTAAGATATTAGAAGCTGAATTTCATCAGAGGACTGAAGCCGCTCCACCTTTAGACCTTATTAGAAGCATCCTGTTTAATCAATTATTATTTCCAGTAATCCCCTGATGCAGATAAATATAGTAATTTAAACAACACCACATTAATGAAAATCTGTATACTAAACTTCAAACAATAGCAACAAATAGGAGAAATAGTATCGCGTCGCATTTTGGAGTGAGAATAAAGGAACTTTTCAATCATATGACGAACGAAGACCAGCATGCTCACAACACAATTATCAAAACCATATGATACATCATACAATTCACGATTCGAATGTTACGATTCGGACAAATTCTGATACATATCGCAAGGCTCTATCAAGTAGTAATCAAATCGTATGATTCACGATTCAAATTGTACAAATCGATTCGATTTTTACAATTCATGGTTCAAATCGATTTAGTAAATGGGTTGGGGCTGAAGTTTTCAGGTTGGGCTCAATATTTTGAGCCCTATAACAATTTAAGATCTAGTTTATTTCTCCCTAAATTGGCAAAATCACTAATTTTTACAATCCACTTTCGGTCTCCTCCAATCTCCCTTTCTTTCTCGCGAGTGAGTCCTTCGAACTTACTCGCCTTCAAGTCTGCGACCCGGCGCTTCCGACTTCCTTGCTGCCTTCGAGCCATTGAATTCCTCAATGCCTGGCCCTCGTCTTAACACCTCAATGCCTGGTCCTCGTCTTCTTTGCTCGCTATGCCTCTCCCTCAACTTCCTCTCTATTGCATTTTGCATATATTCACATGACTTTTGTTTATCTTATTTATTATGATTGGTCATATATTCACGGTTCTTTTATTGATTTATTAATGTTTTGTTGTATTTTGCACATATATGTCATAGGATGTGACAAAGTTTTACGCTTGGGATAAAGGCTCGGTTGCTGTTGATGTTTCTGCCGTTTGCACATATATGAGTGCTCATTATGTCAGTTGTGCGAGTGACAAATGACTAAACACTATATTTGTTGGGGATAATGGAGGAAATGTGCCATAGGAGGGGATTTCCTCCTATGGCATCGAAAAAATACACCCTCCACGATTTCTTTCGACGATCGGCACCCATCATCAATCTTTATCATGTAAGATGTGGATACACCAAATTTCATGTGATTCCATTACCTTTTCACCGTTGATTTGATGTGCGTAAAATTAACGGTTTACCGACAATAGAACTTTTTACATTGTTAATTCAACGGTGAAAAAGTGGTGGAATCGCGTGAAATTTGGTGTATCCACATCTTACATGATAAAGATGATGATGGGTGCCGATCGTCGAAAAAAATTGTGGAGGATATAGATATTTGAAACCACCTAACGAAAAAGCCTCTTAGGGCCTCTTTTCTTCATTATTCTCGTATTTGTAATGTATTGTCCTATATTGCTCATCTAATCATTTAATTATTAAATATATAGTTATATGTTTATTTGATAAGCTTGTGCACAAACGGTTATCGTAGCTTACGATTTATGGTTCGATACCATATACGATACGATTCATAATAAAAACGATATATGATTCATATCATTATTTGACAACTTTGCTAAATGACAACATACCAAGAGGGCACATAGAAGGTGTCGCCATGGAAGCATTTGCACTCAGTGAAGGCATCATATTTCACAAAAATGGCGAAACTGCACCAAAAGTAAAAGTCGATAACCAACTTTCTATTTCAAATGCATTCAGAAAAAATGGTAAGAAGATGTGAATACTAGAGCCCTCAGAAATCAAAATTCACAGGCCTTTGCCAAATGCTAAATTCAATACCTCAGATAACATCGACATAAAAAGTACTAGCTTCTCTATCCCTAAAACATGCATCAAAATTGAACTTTGATGTCTAGTTTGTGGTGTGTGCGATAAATCAACAAAAAATTATCGATGTACATTAATCGTGTCTCCTATTTTTCCCCTCAAAAAGGGAATCATACGAATTAATTGATAGCGATGAACAAGAAATCAACGAATTTGAAAACATCGACAAAAGACATGTAATTGAGAGAGGGGGGGCTCACCGTCGAAGGCGGGAGAGAGAGGGGGGGCTCACCGTCGAAGGCGGGAGCGAGAGAGGGAGGGGGGGGGGGAAGATATTCGCCGGCGATGGAGCAAGGAATTGTAGGTCACGTCGCTGGCTCTCTGATGAGATGAGGATAAAGTGAAGAAGCGTGCGCTTGGCAGGAGGTAAATCTGAATATTACCATGCTTATTTAGCTCTTAAAGAAATTTCCAGAAATACAGGATTACTTATCAAATGATCTCATTTCATGAAAAACCTATTTCCAAAACATACGTCTATCATAGATTACCACGAAATATTCTCGCATGACATGAAAAGGACCATGACCATCCGCCGCCGGCCTCCATTGCTAGCCGTTGGCAGGCCCCGCCGTCTATCTTCGGTCGTCCGCCGGCCGGCCCACCGCCAATCGGCCGTTCGCCGCCGGCCGGCCTTGATCATCGCCGATTATTCACCGGTCGGCTGCCAATCGGACGTTCGCCGCCTGTTGCCGGTCTCTCGTTAGCCAGTCACCGATTGGCCGTTGGTCGCCGGCCTTGCCGCCATCTACTGATCCTCCTCCGATCTTGCCGCCGGTCAAACTTGCATATACATATATTACCGGGAATGATTAAAATAAACCAAAAGCACGTTAATGCAAGATTCTTTGGAATTAGATGTCCGGTCATCTCATTCCCGAAAATGTTCCCGGTAATCTTCCATTCCATATACCGAACGCACCCTAAATCTCTATTATAGTAATGTCAAAGGAGTGATGTACGGGACACGTGCAAAAGACACGCTCTCTAATTTTTTGTCGCGCCCCGCTTTTCAAAAGACGGGAGCAGGCACGTGATGAGACCCATGATGTATTTATTTCAAGAAGGTCTTTTCTCGAAACAAATATGCTGAGCGTTTGTAAACAATATAAAAGAATACAAGAATATACATGATACTGAAATCTAACTATTTTACTAAATTCAAATTTCACAAATTTCAAATTGGTTACAAGAAATCTGAAAAAGAAATATAAACATAGTGGTTTGTTTAAGGTACGAACTAGTTATAATTCTCTTAAGTCGGTTCCACCTCCTCTGTCTCTACGTCACCCGACGAACATTCCAAGAAACAAAAAGATAGGTGGAATACTCGTCAACGAACTTGCGCTCGCTAAGTCCCAAAAAGTATAGGAATGTGAATGTGGTAAATGATAACATGTAAGTAGAATATGAATTTTAATGTGGTTAGATAAGGGTGTCAATTAAACCTCGCAATTATATGCACATTGCAAGATATCATGAGTATGGCAATACGTAAATAAGCACGGCAATGTATCATGAGCACAATAATGGAACATGAACATAGAAAACAAGTATAGAGTGACCGTGTAGTGTAGGTATAGTGAGCATGTAATAAGTAAAAGTGTTGAACATGTAATGAATAGCAATATGTCCTAAAGATATCACTAAAAGGGTTATCTAACTATTGCATGTTCAAGATGTGAGTATCAACCAAAGCTCAAAAGTGTTTTCAAACCCAATAGACTGTAATTCAGGGTAAGGAACCACGGGCCCTCATGATAGTTACTAACGGGACTTCAACCGCCGTCGAAATATTCCAAACTCAACAGGCTATAATTCAGGAATAAGGAAACACGAGCTCTCTTGATTGTTAGCATCCGTGATTGTTAGCATGGGACTCTTGAGATTTCATTGGACTCACAATTCAAACTACCCTAACATCCTGCGTATCTAATTTATAGATAATGTCACAAGCCTTAATCAAACCATGAATATAGAAAGAGTATGGGGTCCATATCAAGTTGGGTTCATGTCAAGTTTATATATTCATGTCAAGTTTCGAATATACATGTCAAGTTATACTCACAGTTCGAGTCAAGTAAGGAGTATTCATGTCAAATGATATTTATGATTCAAGTTAAGTCAAGTGCATCATACAATGGTTTGAGTACAAGTCTTTATAGATGCAATAAACAAGTGGTGCATAGCATGTGATGAGACAAGTATAATGTTCAAGTAACGACAATAAACAATGCTTTAAAAAAGTGTTATGTACAGCTAATTATTCAAGTCATTTGCATTTAGAATATAAACAGAAAAATAGTCCTATGTGTTATGCAAACATGAGTTTAAATCTCGTCTAAATATGACTACCGGTTTGAGAGATATACCTGTTTTCGTATTGTCGTGCAGAACATATCAGAATTTGTCCTGCACCGCCGCATATTTTTAAAATACAGTTTGAGTCAATTTCTATCGGATTTCAGGTTTCAAAAATTATTAGAAAATTGTAGGTATTTAAATGTAGTTATCCAAAACACTAAGCTACATGCGATTTAAATTCCTGAAACTCTAGTTACGATCGTTTTAATATCAGCGTTTAAAACAGAAATTCTGATTTCTGGACAGCGACTATATATTATATTGCGAAACCTATATTGGTTTGTTTCATGCATTTCTAAGTAATCTAGTATACAGGAATTTACAGTTCTATCAATCGTGCATCATACACATCTAAAGTGTTGGGTTATGGCAGCGCCCCGGCCGTCAATCCGTGGCCAAATGCGGAACAAAAATTTGTAAAACTTGGCGCTGCCGCAACCAATTACCCGGATCGTCCCATTAACCGTTTACTAGAAAAACTTTAAAGTGTTCAAAGATTATACCGATCGATCCGTGTCCTTCGGTTTTCAATCCCTGCGCCAAGCTCGTCACGGCTTTCTCGATCAAGTTCGCTCTCCGGTCTCCCTCATCGAAGACGATCCACGTCGAGAATCCTTTATATGGGCTCTCGCCTCAAAACCGAGGCAACTCGGGCATCCAGTTTGCTAGCCTAAATACCCAAGATGAAGTAGAGATAGTGTGTGAATATTTTGTCTCAAAGCATCCAAGAATTTGGGTGGAGGTAAATGAAGTTGCCATGTATAGAAATTTTGAGCTTTTGAAATTTGCTTGTGAGGAAAGAATGATGGCTGAAAAATGGGCTCGGCCAAAGCTAAGAATGGTCTCTGGTGATTTTGGTGTTTTTTTGTAGTGGTGAAGTAAAAGTCATCAATTAATCAACTAAAGAAAACCCCACCAATATCAACAGCCCCCCCAACAAATATCTTACACTTAAGAAAAAATCCTCACAAAAACAAAACCATTTAATGCACAAAAGGACACCTCACCAATAGCCCATGCTGCCCATGAATTTCGAAATTGTTCACTGTGAAATGAAATTGCCCATGCCTATTTAATGCACTCACGTATCAAAAAATTAAACATTAATCCAAATATTTAAGTCGAGAAAAAAAATTGGCAACTTCAAAAATAATCTCGTAACGGATTACAAGATTACTTCTCATCCGTATATACATACCCGCATCCGTATTCCGACTGAATACGAATACTACGAGACGAAAATATTCCAACAATCTAATACTAGGATCCGGCTTAAACCAAATCACACTAGTATGATCCGTCCGATCATGATCCGTGCACAAGTGCACGTATATGATCGAACCCTGCCATAAAACCATACGGCCACTACAACGTTTCGCCCGAACTTGGGAAATCCTCTGGTGTGGGACTCTAAAGACTCATCAATACGCTGGCAATGGGTTTAACCACAAGCACGTTAGTGACACTAGCTGTACGTAACGGCTATCCATGTATTGAGCGAAAGAGAGGCCGACAAGCGAACTCATCCTGAAACCCTACTGAGCCAGACGGTGATAATATCCGTACAGTCCGGTCCATTCGTCTATGAGTATCGCATATCAGGTCTAGAGGGTGGATAAAGTCAGACTCCAAATAACGCGATATTTAGTGTCGGCATGAAACCTATCACCAACTGAGAAACTATCGATCCTAGATCGGTAATTCTCGTCTACCCCGGCCAAGAATTTCTGGTGATGGCCATCCGTGCACTCCACGACCTCAACCCCCAATACCGAGAGAGACAAATCCCCTGACGATCCGCTTACTGCCTCCATGTGGCTCGGAACTGTACTCAACTAAAACCTGTTTGCACGACTCCTCTGAGTCGTGGTAGGGTAGCAGTCAAAGCACAGTGGGAACTCACACGAGACAAATGACGATCTCAGGTCGATAGACTAACCTGTACATATGTCACCTGAGAACTGCTATCTGACAATAAGTATAGTACCAACTAGCATGTTCCCGGCGAGTCCGTCCGGTGTACTCATAACCCAATGAGCACCTGTATACTATCTTAGGTGAACCAACTGACACCAATAGCTTGTGAGACCGGCCATCGCCCCTCGTCGGGGTCTCGATACGTATACACTAGTCTACTCATAGAGTATCGATGCCCAGTCTCGAAACTCCCACGACCAGGGACACTTTAAGGATGTGCTTATAGACTACCCAACTCTCACGTATATGATAGCCATCATACTGCTGGTAGTCAAGCAAGAATCCTATGGGCTCTATCAACATATAATAGTGAACGGTAGTGTCACCTGAAGTATATACACGATGATAAAGACAAACCAAATAGCATACTATCATCTCGAGTAAGACTGTCCTACCGGTATAGGTCCTTCCTCAATCATTGCAATCACGTACCTGTGATCCAATAATTGACTTGAGGGCACTATAGCCAACAATCTCCCACTTGCACTTAAGGCTAATTATTGCGATATCGCATACTCACAGCCCGTATGATACCGAACACCCAACTTCTCTACTAATCGGTTTCACAAAGCCCGTTTGTGAAACTATTGCGTTCGAGAAATAGCTTCAGTGAGTGGATTCGCTCCAATGTTTCTTTCTATGTCTCTCTTTATCTCAAGTTCGCGGAGAAAACCATCTCCCGAAATGAGTAATACATGTCTTAGAATATGTCTGGATATCTGATGGAACCCAGTTCACAAATGAACTCCAAATCCAGTAAACTTCTTAGACTGTATCGTCAACTGAATTTAATCAGTATCCTGCGCCACGCCTCCCTTAGTATCCGCTTGGACCATCTGTCCAAACTACTGCCCCTCGTCAGAGGGAAAACTATAACTCTGACAGTCACTCTGTCATCCAGGTCACCTTGGAAGCCTAGAATGATAACCGTCTCCCGAAGGAGACTGTCGTTATTGTTAGTTATATGTATGCCCTAGAGGCCATTACTGTACATACTATGTATATTGTAGTGGATGCTTGGACATATATAGGGAGGACTTTCTTGCTCGACATGATAGTATGCTATCTGGTTGTACTTTATCTTAACATGTACTCTGATTGTCTCTATGTTACATGTTGATAAAGCCCTTAGGATATGTACTCGACTACTGGGACTATGATGAGATCATACTAGTGGAGCCACGGTAGTCGACGAGTACATCCTAGGGTGTATCGAGACATGGTATCGATGCACCAGAGTAGACTAGCGTATACGCATCTTGACCCATATGATGGGCGATGGATGATCCTATATCCATCGGTGTTTGACATCAAGGATGGTGTACGGGTGCTCAGTAGAGACTGGCTACACTGGACGGACTCGCCGAGAACTCCCAGATGGTATTATACCTCACGTCAGATGACAGTTCTCCGGTGACACTGGTACAGAGTAGTCTGTTGACCCGAGATCGTCATAGAGTCTTGTGTGATTCCCACTGTGCTTTGATTTCCATCATACCACGTCCAAGAGGGCATGCAAAAAGGTGGCTTTTGGGTACAGTCCCGAATCACATGGAGGCAATGAGCGATAGGAGGGGATTCGTCTCTCCCGGTATAGGGAGTTGATGTTGCGCTGTGTTCGATTGGCTATAACTGGAAATCCCTGGCCAGGTTTGCTGAGATTTACTGGTAAGTGTTATCAGTAGTTTCTCGAACTGTTATAGACCTCATATCAACACGACTTATCAAGCTACTGGGGTCTGACGTTTACCACCCCTAGGCGAGATATGCGACATATCAGACGAAGAGACCGGACTGTACGGGAGTGTTACTGATTGGATTCGCAGGAGAATGTACAGGCTTGCTTGTTGATCTTCTGATCGCTCAATACCTGGGTGGCTGTTACGTTTAGCTGACCGCTTGCAGCTTGTGGGTGTTTGATATGATCATCACCTACTGCCGGCGTATTGACGATTCTTTAGAGTCCTACACAGAGGTTTCTTGACTCAGGCAAAACGGAGTAAGGGTACATATGTGATATGTGCAGGACCGAGGATAATGCAATATGTGATACCGTATTCTATTCTCGCGATATTTGATATCAGCCGGGTCATCGGATCAAGTGTTGATTCGATGAATCGGTAAATGGGATATTAGTCGGTTATATGCGATATAGCCGGATTGTCGGATCAAGTGTTGATTCGATAATTTAATGTATAATAATATATATGATATATTAAATTACATTAACTAATATTAGCTCACTAAAAGATTCTTTTTCTCACTCGGGTAATACATTGATATATATGCGATATATGTTAATTGTATTATTTTATTTTTTTACAATAAATATTATATATATGATATATATAATATTGTAACATGATATGATTACTAATGCAACATGTTTAGTGGAGATTAAACAAGGTTAGGGTTTGTTTTGGGTTAATTCCTTCTTGATGCTTCTAGAAGATTTCCTTTTTGTTTTTATAAAGATATTTTCAAGTGACTCATGCTTTAACCCAACCCAAACCCTAGCCCTAGTTAAATCTCTATAAAGGTTTAGTTAACCATGGTTGCATAAATGATTATGACAACATTTTATTGTTCATCACAAATGATTATTTCTCTTCTTCCTTGAGTTTTTCATGGAAAAAGCTTTCTAGCTTTTTACTAAGTGATGATTATGAGTGAGTAATTGAAAACAAATGAGAGCAAAAATCCTACTTCATCATTCTCATCTACCCTTGCCATTTAGATAAGGGTTTTCACTTCATTTAGTGAGTGAGAGCTTGTGTTAACGAAACTTCAAGGTAGATCATTTTTATTATCGAAGATCGGAAGCAAGCTTGCATCTTTATCTTTGTGGAGCCTCTCGAGAGTCCGGAACACGATGATCGCAGCGAAGGGACCTCAACATGGAGCTTAAGAAGTGAAGGACCGGATCTACAAAGGTTGTAATCGCTCTCACTTAGTGTTAAAGTGTTTAACATGCTTATTTTCGCCTAAACTCTAGTATAAAGATCTCGTTTAAGGTTGTTCGGCACGACTAAATTTTAAATCGGGTATGGTTGATGCCTCGTAGACCCTTGTGCGTGTGCCTAGAAACCCTACAATGGTATCAGAGCCAAGCTAGAGTTTTAGGCGAAGTCTAGACGAAATTTAAAGTCCGATCGAACCCGGAAACCCCGATATATACCCTTCTCTGGATATTTTTCAAAAATGTGATTTTTTATGAATTAAAAATGCTCAGAAAATAGAGCAGGGAAATCTAAGGATAACTGTAGAATACGACCCCCTAACTCCACTGTAGCGCCGCGGAACCGCGGCCATACCCTGCTTTTAGCGGCGGTTCCGCGGCCGTATGTAAAAATCAGGGACTCCTTTTTGTACAGTAACGTCCGTAGCTGTTTCCTGTTTCTTCTGGGAATTTTTAATTCTTACTCAAGTGTTGAGTTTTCTGGGGTGTATTGGGGACTCGTTGATTCAATCGGATAATTTAACTTCGTTTAGTTTGTCCGGGTAATTTTTAGAACGTGTTAAAAAGTTCGAACGGATATCAATAACTCATTTTTCCCCTTGCCGGAAAATTTCCAAGCGTTGGATTTTTCCGTAGTTTAAGGACGTTCTAAGTCGTGCAAGTAACGCGGTGGACCCTCTAGAAGACAACAAACCTTAACTCGATTATGTGACCGTCTTGAACTGCCTCTAAACCTTAGGGTTTGGGGCAGTACGGCGTGCCACATGTGAGGCGTTGGCTTGATCCTTCTACGGCTAGACCATTGGTACTGTGGCATGTGATGGATGTTTTTAAACTAATTTCAAGTGTTGAGAACTATTTGGGAAAACTTGGGTGTTCGATTATTCGATCGGAAAGTTTAACATTGTCTATTTATCTGGAATGTGATACAATATTTGGAATCCACAAGTAGTTATGAGATAACTAATTTGAATGTTATAAATCTAGCAGTTCAGTCTCAAATGATCGGTTGCCACGGAATTTTGATGTGATCAAAAGTCCGTCGCAATCACGTAGCGTACGCGGATACTCGCTGGGTAAACTTAATAGACAGCCACGCCCCATAGTCCCGACCAAGTGACTGTAGGAGAACCCCGTCGCCAAAAGCATCTATTTGGGTGCTCGCGGCAGCGGTGTTCCGCCTTAGTGCACTTCGTCGACGGCATCCGAGGGTGCGGCCGTCTACTAAAGTTTGCGACGAGCATTCGATCAGAATGTTGGGAATCTTGTTGAATTGCCCGACTTGATATTGAAAAGAGTTTTCAATAATGAGACTAAAATGCGGGGTTTATAATTGTTAGGCATGCGATGTCTAAGGAATTCATTTGGTTAGGCATGTGATGTCTAAGGAGGTTGCGGATTTCAACTGTTGTAGTTTTACACTTTCTTTTCTGTGACCGTAAGCGTAGTATGTGGTGTATCGCCGGCTTCGTTGCTATACATCAACGACAATCGGGATACGCATACTTTCTTACGTTGATGATATGAGATATTATGTGTTACTGTGATATGTTATATTGGATCGTCGCATTCTGAATAGCCGGGTTTTTTATGTGAGATGAGAGTTTTTCTTTTTCATTCATGTAAAATTCATTTGTATGTAATATTCTTTTATTGGGGCACTTCCGGGCTGAGGATGATGTCACCATTGTATATTATTTACTTTTCCGCATTAGGTAGACCCAAGGCGGGGAGCACAAGTAACCGGGTTCTAGGGTCCAGTGGGAGACCATCTCGAGGAGTCGAGACCGGGTCTCCTAACCCTAGAATTGGCAGTGTTGCTTGCCGCTCTCGTAGGGGTCTAGGAATGTGGGTTTGGCTATTCAGCGCGACCGTGGAATCCGTGTTTTATACAGGCTCGTACTAAAACACGGACGTCCTAGTATATCCAATATTTCATATATGTTCTTCTGCTACAATATTCTGTGATGAGATCATATTACTGCCTGAGACGAATGTTTATATTATATATATGAGATATATGTTATATTGCAGATTTCGTTTCAAATGTGATGCTTGTGAAGCATATTAAAATGGGACTTCATTAATGAGATTAATGAAACTAAAAAAAACCTAAGATGTTGTAGAAACTTGTTTAAAAACTGGTAGCTCTAGTTCTTGCTTTGCATAGCGGTGTTCCTTGTAGAACATCCAGCACCTTATTCGATAAGGAAAGAGCCGAGATCCCTTCACCAGGAGTGACCTCTTTAGTGAAACTAGCAGATGCTACAAACTCGGTTTGTCTTTTGATCGCTTCTATTGTTCTTGCTTTGCACAGCGGTATTTGTAAAATATCCTGCACCTTATTCGATAAGGAAAGAGCCGACGATCCCTTCACCGGGAGTGACCTCTTTAGCAGAACTAGAAAAGGCCTAAAAACATTCCATTTAAAATCACTCGATTCTACAACGATATCAAGTTCATTACGCAAAGGGTTTTCTTAAAAACCTGTCGTAGCCCTCCGTCATTTCAGATAAGTAATAGTTAGTATTCGTGCTGCGTTTGTTGACCTTGTCAAGGCGTAGTGTGCTGTAGCTGATTACTGCTTATCTGCATAAGCATATGATGCGATTGGATTAGGGTAGTCGTGCGACTTTGTTGACCCTGTCAAGGGTCGTGCGGGTGGGTTTAATTCATATCAGGAAATGACGGGTTGAACTTGACTTGCGGTCTATGGTTTGTTGACCTTGTCAAGGTCATAGATCGCTCGGGGCAAAATATTATTAAGAATTTCAAGTGTTGAAATTTGCAATGAGATTGCATACCTTTTATGAGATAGTTGGATCCCGATACCCGCTGCGAGTAAGAGTTACTCCTGGGAGAGTTTTACACATTACAATTAGCCGATCAAGTAGGTGTCTAGAAAGGTGTTAACGGGGTTATGCCACTGGGAAAACGAGATTTACTTTAATTAGGTCCGTGCGAAAGCACGGGGAACCTCCCTCAAATTACCGGCACTGGCCTAGCTGAAAGATTGGCGAACTTGTAGAGTGTAATTAATCCCGGCTTGTCTTTTCTTTTAGGATTTGAAGGAAGATTTGACTAAAACAGTGGGAGACATCCTGATTAGATAAATTGATAACCAATCTAATCTTGTAAAAGCGCACGCTGAGTGTTTTCTTCTCTCTCTCTCTCCAGGTAGCGACCATGTCACGCCTTAATCAAAATAATAATACGGATATATTGATCGAACCCGCTTGTTATACTGCGCTAAGAAACGTTGGTCCCGCTCCAACTTATAATTGTTATAAGACAGAGCAGGAAATAGGGGATTACCAGAATTCCCGTGCCGTTCAAACGAAGAAAGTACATGTTGATGCATCTTCTTCGGGTGTGTTCATTACACAGAACTGATTCTCAGTATCCTTTACGTCCTGGGTATTTGATTCCAGATCAGGATCCCACATATGTAATTTGTTACATGGGCTATAGATAGGTAGAGAACTGAGAACGGGTGATAAGTTTCATGAGATAGAAATGGTGCAAGTGTTGCAGCCAAGTCCGTTGGTCACTATCACCCTGTATTACCAGAATACATTGATTCTGAACGAATGTTATTAGAT
The DNA here is from genome assembly GCA_030015575.1 of Agapanthus africanus. Lineage (NCBI taxonomy): Eukaryota > Viridiplantae > Streptophyta > Magnoliopsida > Asparagales > Amaryllidaceae > Agapanthus > Agapanthus africanus. The sequence continues at coordinate 10,480,739 of CM057348.1, read as the reverse complement.
ACCGAACCTGATATATAACATCATATCAGTCTCTTTATTAGTAAAGAAAGGATATAATTTTGTATTGATGGATAATGTTTTGAACATTTCCTATATCAAGAGTTGATCGGTTCAGGTACGTTATCTAAAAGCATAGACGTTCTAAATCAAACTACAGTTCTTAGTATACAGAACACACACAAGAGGAAGAGTTTAGAAATGAACGAATCCTTCTTGAGGCATTGTAGACTAGGTCAAATCAATGCGACCCGATTAGCTGAAGTTACATATAGATGCATATTTAAATTAGTTTGAATTTACATCTTGTGAAACTTGCCGATTATGTCACAGAGATAAGATGACCACAGCTCCGTTTATTGGAAACAGAGAAAGAGTTAGTAAACTCTTGGGATTGATACATGATGATGTATGAAGGTCCCCTGTCTACACATGTCAAAATCGGTTCTTTGTACTTCATTACATTCTCTGATGATCTCTCAAGATTCAGACATATGTTCCTGTTGAAACACAAGTCCGAAACTTTTGAGATAATCACAGAATATAAGTTAGAAGTAGAGAAGCAAAAACGGGTATAAGTATTATGTCCTTTGATGAGATCAGGGAGGAGAATATTTGAGCACGGAATTCCTAGACTATTCTAAAGGAGAATGAGATTCTCTCTCAGCATTTCTAAAAGAGAATGACTATTCCTGGACTATTCAAAAGGAGAATGAGATTCTCCTCCGTATACACCACAGCACGTCGGTGTATCGGGTGTAAGTCGATGTACAACACCCCACGACTTGCGGGGAGGCGGAAATATGAAAAACGATCTTGTTCTTTGCTTAAACATCGACTAACCGCAAGAATCGAAGCTAAACGATAACTAACATCAAACATAGAAGTTAACAACTACTATGTAAAGGGATTATACCTAAAGAACCGTGTCCTTCGTCTTTACGAACTCCACCTCCTCTTCGGCCTTCTCGAAGTAGTAGACGATCCACCCGAGAGCTTTACTCCAAGCTTAGCCTCTAAACTTGAGGCAACTAAACTTCTTTAAATGCTAATCAAAGAAGCTAGTTGAAATAGAGTGAGGGTTATGGTTTAATAAGTCTAACTAATCCTTGTACTCAACACATGAGAGGGGAGGATTAGGGTTTGAAGAGGGAGAGCTTGAGGAGAGAGAAGGTGAACATAATAATGAAGTAAGAATAATGAGTTATCATAATATATATCAAGCATTTTATTTTATCAAGAAAAGAAAAGAAAATGATTTACAACCATGCTTGATAAATATCTAGTGGTGATTCATCTCCATGAGTCATTAAGAAATTATGAAGCATTAATGACATGGATGAATCATCCATATGACTCACTAATCTCTTTCAATGCATATGCCACCTAAACCCCTTAGTCACCACCTTCTAGAAGCTTCTCGCGCAATTACGAGAACGCCCCTCCTTTCCGCAAAAATACGGAAAAACTTTAGACTGTATAAATCCAATAACCGGATACCAGTAACTGGCTTAAACCAAAGCCGACTGGTAAAAACTGTCCGAAAGTCGTACGTGCGTAAACACACGTATGCGTCCGAACCCTTGTCGTAAAACCATACGACCTCTATATCGTTTCGCCCGGAGTAGGGAAACTCTCTGTGTGGGACTCTAGAGACTCGACTACTACGCTGGCAGTAGGTTTAACCACAGACCGCAAGCGGCACTAGCTGTACGTAACGGTCCCCAGGTAGATGTCGATAAGAAGGCCGATGAGGAAACCCATCCGAACTCCTACTGAGTCTGATGTGACAATCTCCGTACAGTCCGGTCCGTTTGTCTAAGACTATCGCATATCGGGCCTAGGAGGCGGCAAGCGTCAGTCCCCTAATAGCGGTATAAGTCATGTCGGAGCGAAGCCCATTACACCCTGAGAAACTACTGGAACCTACCAGCAAATCTCGCTTGCCCTGGCCAGGGACTTTGCGTAATGGCTCTCTGACACAGCGCGATATCAACCCCCAATACCGGGAGAGACGAATCCTGTCTAACCGCCACTGCCTCCAAGTGCTCGAGACTGCACCCAACTGCTACCTGTTTGCACGACTCCTTTGAGCCGTGGTAGGGTAGCAATCTAAGAACAGTGGGACACACTCGAGGCGAAGTAGCAGTGTCAAGTCTGCGGACTATGCTGTACTCATGTCACCCCTGGGAACTGTTCACTGACGACTGGTATAAAACCAACCAACAGTTCCCTGTGAGTCCTGTCCGGTGTACCCGTAATCTAACGAGCACCTGCATACTATCTCCAGTACGACGTACTGACGGCTGTGGGACAGACCATCTCCCTAACTGGGATGAGAAGCGTACACACTAGTCTATTCCGGAGTATTGATGCCCTGTCTCGATAATCCAACGACTAGGGACCTGAATAAGGATGTGCTTGTAGACTACCCAGCCCCCACTAGTGTGACTGCCATCACAACGCTGGTAGTCAAGCAAGATCCTAAGAGCTCTATCAATACGTATACTCACATATTAAGATAGAAAAACCAAGTAGCATACTACCATGTTTAGCAAGACTGTTATATACATGTGAATATCCCAAGCTTCCATTAAGTAATATACAAACTAGTATGATACAATAATGGCCCCTAGGGCATATGCACTAACAATCTCCCACTTGCACTAGGGCCATGTACTGGCATATCGAAGACCGATGATCTCGAGTAGCCTCTCGAACTGAATCTGAGGTAGGGCCTTTGTGAATGGATCAGCAATGTTCTCTTCAGAAGCAACTCTCCGAACCTCGATCTCCCGACGATCAATGATCTCCCTGATCAGGTGATACCGCCTTAAGATGTGTCTGGACTTCTGATGGGACCTTGGTTCCTTCGCTAAAGCTATAGCTCCGTTGTTGTCGCAATACAGAGGTATTGGATCAACTATGGTAGGAACCACCTGAAGTTCTGTTAGGAACTTCTTCATCCAGACTGCTTCTTTTGCGGCATCGCAAGCAGCTATATACTCCGCTTCCATCGTTGAGTCAGCAACGGTATCCTGCTTGGAGCTCTTCCAGCACACCGCCCCTCCATTGAGGGTAAAGACATAACCCGACATGGACTTGGAATCGTCCTTATCACTCTGAAAGCCGGAATCAGCAAAGGCCTCCAACCTGAGGTCTTTTCCGCCGTAAACCAAGAACATCTCCTTAGTCCTCCTCAGGTACTTGAGAATGTTCTTTACTGCTATCCAGTGCTTCTCTCCTGGGTCTGATTGATACCGGCTTACCACGCTCAGTGCGTAAGCTACATCTGGTCTGGTGCACAACATCGCATACATTATAGAGCCTACCACAGAAGCGTAGGGTATAATAGACATGCGTTCTCTTTCCAAATCAGTCTTGGGAGACATCTCTTTGGAAAGGGTGATTCCGTGACAAGCCGGTAGATTACCGCGCTTAGAATCTTCCATACTGAATCTTTTCAGTACAGTGTCGATATACCTGGACTGCGAAAGTCCCAACATCCTCTTGGATCTATCACGATAGATCCGAATCCCCAGAATGTAAGAGGCATCACCCAGGTCTTTCATGGAGAACCTGTGTGACAAGAATCCTTTGACAGATTGTAGCATAGGAATGTCATTTCCTATCAATAGAATGTCATCCACGTACAAGACGAGGAATACGACACTTCTTGCTACAACTTTACTATATATGCACGGTTCATCTGGATTTTTGATAAAGTCATATTCTTTGACTGTCTCATCAAAACAGATGTTCCAACTCCGCGATGCCTGCTTTAGTCCATAAATGGACTTAAGGAGCTTGCATAATTTCCCGTTGCTCCCACTCTGATTGAAACCCTCTGGCTGATCCATATAGACGCACTCTTCTAAATTTCCATTCAGAAATGCCGTCTTTACGTCCATCTGCCAGATTTCATAATCATGGAAGGCAGCAATAGCAAGAAGGACCCGAATGGATTTGAGCATAGCCACCGGAGAAAAAGTTTCGTCATAGTCCAAACCAGGTCTTTGACGAAAACCCTTTGCAACAAGTCTTTGACGAAAATCCCTGGCCAGGGTTGCTGAGATTTACTGGTAAGTGTTATCAGTAGTTTCTCGAACTATTATAGACCTCATATCGACACGACTTATCAAGCTACTGGGGTCTGACGTTTACCACCCCTAGGCGAGATATGCGACATATCAGACGAAGAGACCGGACTGTACGGGAGTGTTACTGATTGGACTCGCAGGAGAATGTACATGCTTGCTTGTTGATCTTCTAATCGCTCAATACCTGGGTGGCTGTTACGTTTAGCTGACCGCTTGCAGCTTGTGGGTGTTTGATATGATCATCACCTACTGCCGGCGTATTGACGATTCTTTAGAGTCTTACATAGAGATTTCTTGACTCAGGAAAAACGGAGTAGGGGCACATATGTGATATGTGCAGGACCGAGGATAATGCGATATGTGATACCGTATTCTATTCTCACGATATTTGATATCAGCCGGGTCATCGGATCAAGTGTTGATTCGATGAATCGGTAAATGGGATATTAGTCGGTTATATGCGATATAGTCGGATTGTCGGATCAAGTGTTTATTCGATAATTTAATGTATAATAATATATATGATATATTAAATTACATTAACTAATATTAGCTCACTAAAAGATTCTTTTTCTCACTCGGGTAATACATTGATATATATGCGATATATGTTAATTGTATTATTTTATTTTGTTACAATAAATATTATATATGTGATATATAATATTGTAACATGATATGATTACTAATGCAACATGTTTAGTGGAGATTAAACAAGGTTAGGGTTTATTTTGGGTTAGTTCCTTCTTGATGCTTCTAGAAGATTTCTTTTTTGTTTTTGTAAAGATATTTTCAAGTGACTCATGCTTTAACCCAACCCAAACCCTAGCCCTAGTTAAATCTCTACAAAGGTTTAGTTAACCATGGTTGCATAAATGATTATGACAACATTTCATTGTTCATCACAAATGATTATTCATCTTCTTCCTTGAGTTCTTCATGGAAAAAGCTTTCTAGCTTTTTACTAAGTGATGATTATGAGTGAGTAATTGAAAACAAATGAGAGCAAAAATCCTATTTCATCATCCTCATCTACCCTTGCCATTTAGATGAGGGTTTTCACTTCATTTAGTGAGTGAGAGCTTGTGTTAACGAAACTTCAAGGTAGATCATCTTTATTATCGAAGATCGGAAGCAAGCTTGCATCTTTATTTTCGTGGAGCCTCTCGAGAGTCCGGAACACGATGATCGCAGCGAAGGGACCTTAACATGGACCTTAAGAAGTGAAGGACTGGATCTACAAAGGTTGTAATCCCTCTCACTTAGTGTTAAAGTGTTTAACATGCTTGCTTTCGCCTAAACTCTAGTATAAAGATCTCGTTTAGGGTTGTTCGGCATTGCTAAATTTTAAATCGGGCATGGTTGATGCCTCGTAGACCCCTGTGCGTGTGCCTAGCAACCCTACAGTTATCAAATCCCTAGAATATTCACTTATGTTCTAAAACTGCTTCCAAACGTTTATCCAGGATTGGATTAATATATCAACTTATTGCATCTAGTGCAAAAACAACATCTGGTGTGGTACTTGACATCTCATGATTGACTCAATTGCTTAAGTAAGTGATATGCCAATCATGCACATCCCTCTCCTCTTTAGTCTGTAAGACACCTTTGGAGAGGGTGACTCTACCACCTGCAGGTACACTACCATGCCATGAGCCATCTATTCTAAAACACCTTTAGAATATTGTCTAAGTACCCAGATTGGGAAACTACCCAAATCTAGATCTAAAACCATAGATCTAGTAACCAGAATGCCAGATATAATATCCAAATCCTATGTATAGAAATCACTGTGTGACAACCACAGTATAACCGATCGTAGTGTAGGAATATCACTTCCTACAAGTGTATGTCATCCAAATACCAGGACATACCACCCTACTATCTTCTTAACAGATCCATCTCATATTCTGATGAAGTCAAAGCCTATGACTGTCACATAAAAAATAGATGATCTATCGCCGCTATATCTGCTTTAGTCTATAAATTGACATAAGCTACTTGTCCACTATGCTTCTGTTGCTCCCACTGACTACGACAACCCTCTTGCAGAGTTATATACACGTGTACTTCTAAAGCTAGTTTGGAACGACGCTATACCCATCCTCCTGCTGGGTCTCATAGTCTGGAACAACAGTAGTGTCAAGTTTGGATAAACAAGAACCTCCCTGTCACCGTCCTTGAGGATATCGACGCACCTCTCGGGTGGCTGAGGTTACCCACCATATCTGCGGAGTGGCTAATGGAATGTCAAACCCGATTGAATTCTTAGGTTATATTAAATTTTCAGTAATCGTTTGTGGTTCTGAAATCTCTTCCAGTTCTACCATACTCCTACTACTATTTTATGAAAAAGTCCATTTTACTAAAACCGTGGCGAGCCAAGAACAATATCACTATTGATCTTCCAGATGGTAGAAAGTTATCCCTCATCAAAGCCCGGGATAACCCACAAACTGCCATTACAGAAACATGCCTTGAGTTATCCAGAGTCTGGTTTTAAGCATAAGCTGGACAACTGCATGAACCATTCTATATACAATATAGAAACAGAGGCACTGATTTACTTGGAATCAGATTCAAAACATGCAGCTGTCTCCAGTGCATGCCATCCAAATGGAGAGGTACCGATCAGCATTACTCAACTTAGGAGTGCATCCAGATATGAGTAACCCGAATGAGAAGCAAGTTCTCAAAACCATTATTATCAACAAAACACAAGTATCTACTTCTTCGATCACCTTGAAGAATCCTGATACTTGCAACACATGGTTCTCTACTTTATTCTTGTATCTATAACTTCTCAAAACTTAGACCTTATATTTCTACTAAACACATGTCTAATACTTGAGAAGTCATAAGTAAACAGAATATAGTACGAGGTACCAACCCCTTTGTCCTAATGGACACTGGACAACATACAATATTTTGTATAAGTCCCCTGAGTTGAATAACTCAAACCCTGTGCGTCATAGGTTGAAAACTGTACTATGGTTATGAAGAATTACACCGATGTTTAATGCTCCTTACCTAACCATCAACAGATATAGGTAAATGTCATGGACATAATTTCAAAAATTTATATCTCACTTTATAAAATAAACGTACAGATATATCGGTTTGAAATAGGTGCATAACAACGGACATTCAAAACCAAATATTTGTCGTCCGGCAAAAACCCAGGCGATTTCCTCAAATATCACCAATTACAACGAATTCCGATATAATGAGGATGGTCTCCTAATTCCCAATAATTTACTCCCACTCATCATCTGTAAAACCATACAGATGTGAAAATCATACATGGTAAATACATACCCTGAAGTAAGGATCTAATTGGGAAATCGGTTTTCTATTAACAACGCACAGTGAAACATGAAAATGTTTCGAAGGGGTATTCGGGTATTCCTAGTAATGCCTCTTCCATTATCTAGATTCATGACTGTAACCGTATATTTCTTCGCCATCTCTCCAAATCCTTTATTTGTCTTTACTCATTACCTTCTGTACACCATCGCTAGGCTAAATGGTTTTCTTCCTTCCCTACCATTCGGCACCAGCCTATGGTTTGGAAAAAGACTATCTAATAAGCATAATAGGTGTACTCTCCTAATCCTACGAGTACTCGCAACCTGAGAGAAGGTGATGATAAAAGACAACCTGAATAATCCTATTCAATTTCTTCTGAACCGGAGAAAAGCAAAGGTGAAGTAGGAGTGGCGATGAAATACACGGTTTGGTCATGAATGATAGCAGTCGCAATTTACTTTGCTCTCTTTCTAATCTCTTTATTTTATCTTTACTTATTATCTTTTGTACACCCAACTTAGGCTAATTGGTTTTCTTCTTTCCCTACCTTTCGGCACATACCTATAGTTTGGAAGAAGACTATCCAATAAGCGTAATAGGTGTACCCTCTCCAAATCCTAGGAGCCCTCACAACCTGAGAGAAGGTAAAAGGAAAAGACAACTGAATAGTCCTATTCATTTTCTCCTGAACCAGAATCCATCCTTGAATAAGTTCCTTCGAGTTCGTATGTAACTATACAATGGATTTATCCAATGGAAGTGGATGTTCGTAGTGATACGGGGTGTTCTGGAGAAAAGCAAAGCGTAAAAGTAGGAGTGGAAATGAAGTATGCAACTCTGACAATCCAAAGGCCAGTGTTTTAAGAAAGTTCGGTTAACTTGGTCACTGAGTTATAGTCTAGGGTCGGGTCACGGTCGCTGCCAAAGAGAGAGAGAAAAGAAACACTCAGCGTGCACTCTAACCTAGATCAGAATGATTAATTATTTTATCTAATCAGGATGTCTCCCATTGTAAGCTCAAATTCTCCTCCAAACCTGAAAGAAGAATTAGTCGGGATCACCTGAGAAGTAAACCAACTCATCAGTGGGTATCGGGATCCAACTATCATCGCATGATAACTTGATGGAATCCACTCAAGTCACCACACTCCAAAAGGTATGCGCATGCCTGGCAAATTTTAGTTTCTTTAGAAACTCCCGATGTGATTTTTACCCCAAGCGGCTTATGACCTTGACAGAGGTCAACATATCATAAGTCGCAAATCAAGTTCAAACCGTCATTGTCCTATATTAACTTAGACCCACCCGCACGTGCCCTTGACAGAGGTCAAAATGACCGTGCGACTGTCTTAACTAATCGCATATCTATGCAACAAACAAGCATTACCCAGCTTCCAAGCACTGTGCCTTGACAGATGTCAACATACACAGCATGAATACTAAGTAATACCTGTAAGAAATGATGGAGGGCTACGACTGGTTTTTGGTGAAAAACCTTTAACGTAATGAACTTGATATCGTTGAAGGAACCGTATAGCTTTTTATAAATATATAGTAGCGAAAACCTTTGCTGAAGAGGTCACTCCCGGTGAAGGGATCTCAGTTCTTTCCTCGTAGGATGAGGTGCTGGATATTCATAACCGAATACCGCTGTGCAAAGCAAAAAGCAATCGACTATAGTGAAGTTATTACCATGACGCAAACCTCTGCCCAAGGGGTCACTCCCGATGAAGGGATCTCGGCCCTTGCCTCGTCGAATGAGGTGCTGGATATTTATAACCGAATAATGCTGTGCAAAGCAAAAGAGAACGTCCTTGTAATAACAGCTTTTTGAAAATTTGTTCCAACGACATCAAACGGGTTTGTTTTCCTTGCATTGATCTGAATCAACGCAGTCCCATCAATTAATCACACCACAAAAGAACGAAAATATAATGTACGTATATGCCATCCGCATTCGCCACTGGGTCCCGTCATCACCCGTTAGGTTACTTAACTAACGACAGAGCGGGGACTGGACTAGCGCGGGTGTAAAACATATACAACATCTACTAGTATATATATAACAATATATAATAATCACTCCAGGCGTGATAAATGCAACATCACAGAACAATACAGATAATCTGGGAGCCCTGGGTTTCTTTTGAGCCATAACTGAAACCCGACGTTTCCCTGGTCATGTGGATTGCCTGTGCAATGAAAACCTAAACCCCTATGAGCGCGACAAGTTACCCGCCAAAACCAGAAGCGAGGCAACCCCCTTCAGCAAAGTGAATGGACCACCCAGCATTTCACGGAATCCGGTAACTTGAGCACCCCTCCTTGGGTCAACCTATACCCTCTATGAGTGCGGCGAATAGCCCGCCAATTCTAGAATGAAGCCCCCTCCATCTCAAGGCCATGAGATGCGGGCCTGTTGCCCTCTAGAACCCGGCTATCCGTGCACTCCACCGCGGGGTAATCCTATTACAGAAAAGAAAATATGTACAACAGGTACATCGACCTCAACCTGGTCGTGCCCCAAAAGAATAATATACAAACAGGTAGTGACGACAGTCCACATGTCGGACGATCGCCCCGTGATATTAAATGTACAAATAAAACCAAACTGTACTAACATTGCACCTAAGCTATCCACCACGACGAATCCGCAACATCACAGCACAACACAGAACATCAACACGAATGTCACGTTCGCAAACCCGTCTAAAAGAACTATAGCAATTAGACAATATTTACCGCTCGAATGACATTCACGGTCGCAGATAGTAATGTAAGTACTGCAAATTTTAAACAATATTAGAAAATATCGATTTCGAAATAACCCCCGAATAACCCCAAAAAACTAGATAAAACCATATCAAAACTGGGCTAAACAAACAATACCACTGCACCAAAATTCCAGAGACAAGACTGCAACCAAAATTTCAAACCCTGAATACATAAAGTGGCCGGCCTCCTCGGCCAAAAAAGCAATGTGCTCGGTTTTGTTTTGGTGAAAATGCCTCGTATTTGGGGTAGGTCTAGTGGTCATGTCAGTAGTCTTCTGCAGTTGTTTAAAAATGTTTAGAAGACCTTTTAAAAATCGACAGAGACTGAAATGGTGCAGGGTAGTGTATCGGGTTTGTTTCGATTTCGATAGTTTAATATTGTCTAAATCACTAGTATACGTTAATGGGTTGGCTCTGATACCATGTTGGGTTATGGCAGCGCCCCGGCCGTCAATCCGTAGCCAAATATGGAACAAAAATTTGTAAAACGTAGCGCTACTACAACCAATTACCCGGATCGTCCCATTAACCGTTTACTAGACAAACTTTAAAGTGTTAAGAGATTATACCGATCGATCCGTGTCCTTCGGTCTTCAATCTCTGCGCCAAGCTCGTCACGGCTTTCTCGATCAAGTTCGCTCTCCGGTCTCCCTCGTCGAAGACGATCCACGTCGAGGATCCTTTATACGGGCTCCCGTCTCAAAACCGAGGCAACTCGGGCATCCAATTTGCTAGCCTAGATATCCAAGATGAAGTAGAGATAGTGTGTGAATACTTTGTCTCAAAGCACCCAAGGATTTGGGTGGAGGTAAATGAAGTTGCCATGTATAGAAATTTTGAGCTTTTGAAATTTGCTTGTGAGGAAAGAATGATGGCTGAAAAATGGGCTCGGCCAAAGCTAAGAATGGTCTCTGGGGATTTTGGTGTTTTTTGTAGTGGTGAAGTAAAAGTCATCAATTAATCAACTAAAGAAAACCCCACCAATATCAACAGCCCCCTAACAAATATCTTACACTTAAGAAAAAATCCTCACAAAAACAAAACCATTTAATGCACGAAAGGACACCTCACCAATAACCCATATTGTCCATGAATTTCGAAATTGTTCACTGTGAAATGAAATTGCCCATGCCTGTTTAATGCACTCACATATCAAAAAATTAAACATTAATCCAAATGTTTAAGTCGAGAAAAAAAATTGGCAACTTCAAAAGTATTCTTGTAATGAATTATAAGATTACTCCTCATCCGTATATACATACCCTCATCTGTATTCCGACTGAATACGAATACTACGAGACAAAAATATTCCAACAATCTAATACTAGGATCCGGCTTAAACCAAAGCCCACTAGTATGATCCGTTCGATCATGATCCGTGCACAAGTGCACGTATATGATCGAACCCTGCCATAAAACCATACGGCCTCTACAACGTTTCGCCCGAACTTGGGAAACCCTCTGGTATGGGACTCTAAAGACTCGTCAATACGCTGGTAGTGGGTTTAACCACAAGCACGTCAGTGGCACTAGCTGTACGTAATGGCTACCCAGGTATTGAGCGAAAGGGAGGCCGACGAGCGAACTCATCCTGAAACCCTACTGAGCTTGACAGTGACAATATCCTTACAGTCCGGTCCGTTCGTCTATGAGTATTGCATATCAGGTCTGGGGGGTGGATAAAGTCAGACCCCAAATAACGCGATATTTAGTGTCGGCATGAAACCTATCACCAACTGAGAAACTATCGATCCTAGATCGGTAATTCTCGTCTACCCGGGCCAAGAATTTCTGGTGATGGCCATCCGTGCACTCCACGACCTTAACCCCCAATACCGGGAGAGACGAATCTCCTGACGATCCGCTCACTGCCTCCATGTGGCTCGGGACTATACCCAACTAAAACCTATTTGCACGACTCCTCTGAGCCGTGGTAGGGTAGCAGTCAAAGCACAGTGGGAACTCACACGAGATAAATAACGATCTCAGGTTGATAGACTAACCTGTACACATGTCACCTGGGAACTGCTATCTGACAATAGGTATAGTACCAACTAGCATGTTCCCGGCGAGTCCGTCCGGTATACTCATAACCCAATAAGCACCTGTATACTATCTTAGGTGAACCAACTGACACCAATGGCTTGTGAGACCGGCCACCGTCCCTCATCGGGGTCTCGATACGTATATACTAGTCTACTCATATAGTATCGATGCCCAGTCTCGAAACTCCCACGACTAGGGACACTTTAAGGATGTGCATATAAACTACCCAACTCTCACGTATATGATCGCCGTCATACTGCTGGTAGTCAAGCAAGAATCCTATGGGCTCTATCAACATGTAATAGTGAACTGTAGTGTCACCTGAAGCATATACACGATGATAAAGATAAACCAGATAGCATACTATCATCTCGAGTAAAACTGTCCTACCGGTATAGGTCCTCCCTCAATCATTGCAATCACGTGCCTGTGATCCAATAATTGGCTTGAGGGCACTATAACCAACATAAAGTTTGTTACGAGCGGACATCGGGAGTTCGAGTTACGTCCTATTTAAAAACAGTGTGTGAATTAGGACATGTTCTCTCCAAATTCGTCACTAAATATTGTAACGCAGTTTTTTATATTTTCTGTCGGTTTTCAATAAAATCGTAAAACTAAGAAAATCTAGATCTTTTGATGTAAATATCCAAAACACCCGAATTTTCTCAATTTGAATATCGGTAGACCAACTTATGTGTTTTAGAAGTTGACCGATAAATACAGTTTTCTGTTTTTACAAATAGTGAATAAAAATGATGTAATTTTTAAACCGTTAAGGGATTCGATTTGAAATTTTTACAGCGTGTACAAAAAAATATATTCTATCATGGATAAATTTCTTGAAATTTTTAGAAGTAAAAATTAATTTCTAAAAATTATTTTAAAGATAAAGGTATTGATATGTCATATGCGAGAATGAGAAAACCATGGTATTTATTCGTAACTTCATTTTCTTTTACAAAATTTAAATAAAGTAATTTAAAATACAACGATAAAAGATGTAATCCTAATTGGTCTATGAAATCTTAACATATGGATTGAGAGTAATGAAAAAGACTTATACAAACTATATACGTGTGTGTGTTTGTATGTGTTCATTATTGTCACGACCCAATTTAGGAACGTGACCGACACTTAAACCACGTCACGTTAACAGGCGTAACGCAATTTAAGTAAGCCGAAAACCCAGAAATCTAAAGCATAAAAAGAAGTAAGTGATAAAAATATTGTTAAAAATATTTGGAAATCTCAAGTAAAATCTTAAAGCTTAAGTTTATTTTCTTAAAAAAATTTGGCAGCACCTCCTTTATAAAACTAACCCCGAAACGGATACAAACATAGGATATAAATAAAGCATCCCCAAACGGGAGCAAATCACGCCCAAGGGCGGAAAACAATCACCACAAGCATATATACGACGCCGTAGCGAAGAAATAGACAATAAAAATGAAAACAGCATAAAGAGATAAAGCAATATAAGAAAGGCCGGCTTGCACGAGCGCGACACCCAGAGTCATAAAATATACAATATCGGTCCTCACAAACTTGTCTCTAAGTCAATACATGAAACTGGTAGATGAAGAGTACTAAATACAATGAGATATACAATAGATGCAATCGGATAACTGCAAACCCACCTACAGCAAAAAAAGGCCTCACAGCCAACCGTAGCGGTATCCGCTGAAATAGATACAATAAGGAGCCCTACCGCGACTACTCTGAGGGTCAAGCCTGCAAAACACCGTGGCACAACGGGGGTGAGTTGCCAACTCGTGAATAGTAAGTAATATCATACAGATAATCGCAGGTATGCACGAACAACGATAATCTAAAACATGCAATCTGATAGTATAAGTATGGCAATATGGATATGCAACAATCATGATCAAGGTACACCATCAGGGTACTACAACTACATGAAACAATGCATATCTAATAAATCCTGAGTGTGGGATAACACATAACATCATAAATTATTCACCATCGTGGAAAAACCCGGTGTCCATCAACGACACCCCAAATCCCAATACCTCAGGCGCCGTCACTCTGATCGGCCCTCATATCCCTTAAATCTCATGGAGCCTAAGTGCCCAACATCGACGCTCGAAATATCATGAAAACCCGTGTCCAGTATCGACACGTAAATCCACATAACTCGGGCTCCATCAGTCCGGATCGGCCCATATCTATCTCACAACTCTGGTCGGTATCCTCCGGATAATCGCTGGGTCCAAACTATCACCGGTAGTTAATAGTCCCTCTGCCAGGCTCATCGTCTACTGCACAACATACCTTTTTTGCCCCGTGGTAACATACCGGGTCTACCATGAACCCGCAAACGGATTATCCATCTTCTCGAATCGGGTTTCTAGATCCAATCTCAGAACCGAGAAAACCCATGGTGGACGCATCGAAATATCATATCAAGAGAAACTGGGTTTTCAAAATAATACATACTTTCTTGAAATATAACCACAGTTCTCAAATCCATAAATCATATGAAATCCGTATCTCAATGCGTAAATCCATGAAATATGATGTATGTAACATAGAACAGTAATATGAGCATATCAAGGGAAAACCGCTCTTTTAAATGAATTAAGTTTTTAATAATATCATGCGGTTCCCACATTCTCCAAAATCAATGCAATATCATATAAAGGTGTATATGTAGCTATAGCAAGGTATGCGTGTATGTATATAGGTATGTATGCATGATGCATTTCATATGCGCAATAGAACAAGAATCAACGTTTAACTATTGATAATAATGAAGGCGGAGCAATACATATTCCCTTAGTAAGGTGGTACAAGAACAACTGCCTCAATGTCAATAACGAATGCAGTACCATATATATGTATATGTTGTGCGTGTCATGGCAATTACCAACGGTGTGTGTGTGGCATATAATTTAGTACTCGTGCAACATGAACCGTCAGTAATGGTGCAGTGTCCAATCGGTATTAAGTCAATGTACAACAAGTAATGGCATGCTAATGATGCTCATGCACAATCAACACATATGCATATAAATATACGGCTATAACATCATATCTAGTTCTCGACGCTTAACGCCATACGGGCGATTTCCCCGTAGATGTTAAATCTACTCACCGATGATCTCGAGCTAGGTAAATCCAACCACCTGCTTTTCCTTCTTTGTAGCGTCTGAAGTCCCCGTAATCGATCCTAATATCACACAAAACATAACAAGTGCAACTTAAAAACCGTTCAATAATACATACAAACTACGTTTAGATCGACGCACCGACCCCAACAAACTCTCAAGTGTTCGCTTAGTGGCCAACGTGTGTAGCGACATTCTAAATCACACCTAAGTGCAGCAAACTACACACAACGTACACGAACCGTGTCGGATACCATAACGCGCGTTGTCGAAACACTAGAAATTAGCAAAGTGGTCCCAGATTTTGCCTACTGTCAATATATAAAAATCAAGCAGTACTAAACACCCAGGATAGCCTACAGGTAGCTACCCTCAAAAACACAACCCCCCGGTCCCTACAAATCCGGCGACGCCAGAATTTAGCCCTATCTCGCCGATTCTACTAGGTTGGGTCGGGTCCGGATTTCAGGTGAACACTCAAGGCTTCTAACACAACACTACCCCATTGCTAGATTTTACAGTAACCTATCGTAGTGATAGAAGATCACAGAGACTCCAATATATCACTAAAAATACGATATTGCACAAAAACTATAACTTCAGTGTTCTAAACAACAACTAATAAGCAACACAACATTTAAAGACCTAATTAACAGTTAGAGATCACTACCTTACCACACTTGCTCAAAAACCCTAGTTTTCCATGCTCCAAGTCATCTCTAGCGGCTTAACTTGACTTTTTGAGGGTTTTAATGAAGTTTAGTGAGGATTTGGCGAAGTTTAGTGATGAACTAGATAGGGTTTCAGTTTGGGGAAGAGAAAATGAGAAGAAGAACATAAATGAGAGAGTGTGAGTGATGGGGAATATGAGGGTGTGAGAGTGGTGAAGAAAAATGGGGGTGTGAGGTTAGGATGAGCCATGCCCCTCTCTCTCCTCATTAAATGCTCCCATGCTTGCCCCATGTCTCATCATTCTCATTGTCAACTCTCTCTCTCTCTCCCCCTCTCTCAAGTCAACCCTAATTCAAATAATAAGTGAGGTGGGTTAAGATGGCTAAAAATTGGTTTAGAGTGCCATGGCTACTTAAGCATGGTTAACTCCTCCATAATCCCCAAGCTAACATGCACAAGTGTGTGCAAACCAAAACAAATAATAATAAAATATTAATTATTTTTTATAAAATATGTGAAAACTATTTTGGTTAACTTTTTACTAAAAACCCGCATTATCGCTTAATTAACACTATTCGCATTTTAAGGTGTTACAATCTTCCCCACTTAAAGAAATTCGGTCCCCGAATTTAAAATCTTACTATGCGTATCTGTTCTCCGCCGAACACAGAGACGCGACCGCGTAGGTCCGTCTTGCCTGAATTTGGGGGCAGATGCTAATTGGTGCTATCCGTCCACCTCTCCAAACATGCCAAGTTGATTTATGGCACCATATATCGAAAGTTTAGATGGATGCGGCCGTTGTAGCAGACTTCGTAAGTTTCCCCCTCGTTTGAGAGGGTTTTGATTGTGGGGGCGCTCTTCCCTGCAGACGCAAGGCCCTGCAGTTAATTACGCTACCGCATCGCGGTAACAACTTTCTCCTTCTTCAGATGATCACTTCGTGTCGTGTGTGTTTGTTTTGTTTTTGGTTGCCCGTGGATTGTATACGGAGACTAATTTATGTTGTCTCCCGTAGGGCGTGGATTAGTCCAAATCCGTATTTTCTTAGATTTGGGTTTGGGTTGGGTTTAAGGATACATTAGCCTCATTTGAGACTAAGATCAACTTAAACGTTTGTTAAGAATAGGTTAGTTTAATTTTTAAACTAAGATCAACTTAACGGGATCATTTAGATCCAACAAAAGAGCATTTGGGCTCTATTGTTTTGGTTTAGGGACTTTGCAGTCCATAATTAGTTTAAGAACGTTACGGTCCAATTTAAAGACGTCATAATCTATAAAGATTAAGGACATCATAGTCCATGGGTTTAAGGACCCCACAGTCCAAGATTAAGGACGTCGTAGTCCAGGGGTTTAAGGACCCCACAGTCCAAGGTTAAGGACATCGTAGTCCATGGGTTTAAGGACCCCACAGTCCAAGGTTAAGGACATCATAGTACATGCGTTTAAGGACCCCACAGTCCAAGGTTAAGGACATCACAGTCCATGAGTTTAAGGACCCTACAGTCTAAGGTTAAGGATATCACAGTCCATGAGTTTAAGGATCCCACAGTCCATGGTAGTTTATAAACATCATAGTCTGTAAAGTTTAAGGATGTCATAGTCCATGGAATGTCTGGTTGTCAGGACCCGTCACCTCTCTGAAGACGTTAAAGAATTACAACGACAAATATCAGAGGAGTGAAGAGATGTACCCTTGAACCAATTTTGGTTGGGAGATATGTAGTCCAATTGGGACTAAGATATGAGATTTATGAGCATATGGGCTCAATTAATCTGAATGAGGGGTTTATGGCCAACTTGGGCTTGGCCCACTCAGTTAAAATGTTAAACATTTGACAATGCTGAGCATTGATTTGGGTTCTGACAGACTTTCTGTCTTTTATTTAATGCTGAGCATTCATCATAGCTTTAGGGCTTTATTTAAAGAACAGTATGTTCTATCAGCGCACGCGTGAGGGACGCGTGGCGCGCTTGGCGCTAGCGCTAGTTAATGAGCACAAAGCGCTTCTGTGATATAGCGCACATGTGAGGAGCACGTGGCGCGCTTGGCGCTAGCGCTAGTTAATGAGCGCAAAGCGCCGGTTTATGAGCGCAAAGCGCTATTTGTCCAGTAGCGCACACGTGAGGAGCACGTGGTGCGCTTGGCGCTGAGCGCTGGTCTATGAGCGCAAAGCGCTATTTGTTAAGTGGCGCACACGTGAGGAGCACGTGGTGCGCTTGGCGCTGAGTGTCAGTCTATGAGCGCAAAGCGCTATTGATCAGTTTTATGATCTGAGCAATAGATTCTTGTTTATAAGAGACTTTGTCTCAAGCTTCTAAGAACAAAGTTCTTATTTTATAGGAGATATTTCAATCTCTTATTTTGGTGAAGGGTTTTGCCTTTATGGATCTGTGATCCTAAGAGAATTGAATTATTCTCCCCCCTTTTTATAATGAGATGTTCATGATCTCTTTTTGTAAGAAGATCTTAGTCTTATAGATCTATGATCTGTGAGAAGAATTATGTTCTTCTTCTTTAATGAGATTTTTCTTATCTCTGTTTTTTTTGTACCTTGAAGAAAAGTTCTTCTAACGAGAGCTTGCTCTTCTTTCTGAGATTTCTCAAAATTTATTGGTGGTTCCTCTATATGAGACTTGAAGTCTTAGGGCGTTTATATAGGGCAAGGCTGATTTGTTCAATCAGTTAAGGGGATCTTTTCTCCAACTGATTTGGGGATTTCCCCATCATTGGATCTTTGATCTAAGGGCTTCTGATTTGCAGAAGGCAATCTTCTTGTTTTTAACAAGATTAGGAAATCTTTCCCCACACAGAATTTATTCTGTATTTTTGGTGATTTTTAATCACCATTGGATTATTGATCCAACGGTACTCTGATTTACAGAGCATAATTTTTTTGTTTGGAAAGATTTTGAGGAATCTTTCATTAACAGAATTTTATTCTGGTCAATTGATGATTTATCATCTTTATTGGATCTTCGATCTGACGGTGGGGAACATTTAGTTGCAGCGCTAGCGCACTCGTGCTTTTCACGTGAGCGCTGCTTCAGAGCACATGCGCTCTTTGCACTAGTGCACTCGTGCTTTGCACGTGTGCGCTGCCTCAGAGCGCTGGCGCTCTTTACGCTGGCGCTCTTTACGCTAGCGCACTCGTGCTTTGCACGTGAGAGCTGCCTCAGAGCGCTGGCGCTCTTATGAAGCGCTGTTCATTTCAAATTTTGAAACTTTGAAATGAGTTTTGCTCTGATTGGGGAAAACAAATGCCCCCCCCCCCACCGTTGCGCTCACGTGACTCACACGTGAGTGCAGCGGTGGCAACATCTCCACCATTAGATCAACTTTGAAGTTGAAACGGCTCTCAGTGCCTATAAATAGGGCCTTTGGCCCTTAAGATGACTTATGTTCATCTTCTTTCTTGTTTTCTGAGAATCAATTTCTCCTTTAGAGCATAGCTCTCTGTTTTAAGAACTCTCTTAAAGACAGAACTCTGTCAAATTTTTAGGTAAAAGATCAAATCTTTAAAGAGATTAGTCAATAAACTAGGGTTTCACCCATTAACAGAGCTTTTGCTCTCCTTAGATCATAGATCTTCAAGAAAACCTTTTTTTAGGGTTTCTCAACAGAGCTTTGCTCTTGTTAGATCTTAGATCTTTCTTAGGGTTTCCTAACCCATCAACAGAGCTTTGCTCTTGTTAGATCTTAGATCTTTCTTAGGGTTTCCTAACCCATCAACAGAGCTTTGCTCTTTTCAAATCATATATAGATTTATTAATCTTTCATGGTAAACTCTTAGAGTTTGTTCATAGATCTTGAAGATCTCAGAATTTTAATTCATTAAAAAATTTATTTTAAGTTTTCTGATGGGTTATTCCATCATTTTTACAGAGCAAGGCTCTTCAAGATTTTTGGGGAATTTTATTCCCTTCATAATTGGTTTTGACATGTGTCACTCCTGTCTGCAGAGCGTTTCTCTCGAGGAGTTTAACTCCTTGACCCGAGAAGTCTCTCCTTAAATCAGAAATCCTTTTAGGATTCTCTCCTTAATCTCACAAAATTAAAATCGTTGGGTGTTTTAATCAGCACTTGTTTTCTTCGTGAGGATATCAAGATTTGTTTAAATCCCCGTGTTTGTTTCAATAAGCTTTTTCAGTCTGTCCACTAACTCTCACTGATTTTCTTTTTCAGACGTTATGGCCGCTCATCTGTATGATCTCAATGAGATTATCTCTTACGGAGACATCCGCTCACTAGGCCGCTGCCAGAACTAGGAGTAAACAAATGCTCAGTGCGCCGAAATCATGCGTCGCTTTGATGAATACAATGATCGACCGCTTCCTTGTCGTTCTGCACTTTTAAAGCTCATCGTGATAGCGATCTGGGAAGCACTTCCTTTATTTTATCAAGGCATGCCACTTAAGGCATTGGATGATGCCGAAGACAAGGTGCACTCGGTGTATCTGATGGGCCTAATTTCAAAGAGAAGGCGAGATAATCTTGTTGATATTCTGCATCAAACTTTTCAACAGGCGATGATAATTGTTGCCTATCGAAGGGTATAGGATATCAGCGAGGACCCTGATGCTTGTGATCGTGAGAGGAAGCACACAAGAATGGTCCAAGAGGCCCGAAATATTTTAGATGGCCTTACTTTTGAATTTCTTAATCCATGTTCTGGATCTGATGTCTTACCATTGTAAACATTTTAATGATGCTTTTGTTTACTGTTTTCATCACTGTACGAACCTTTTGAAGTATGAATAGCAAATTCCTCGTTTCCGTCTGTTTATTTTATGCACTAAATCTTTTGCACACGCATGAGTAGGTACGCTTTGAACCTTAAACGGATGCGAATCAAACATTCTTTTTACTTCTTGCATAACATGTGATTGACGTCTGTAGGTTATGCGTTTCTATTTTGACTTGGCGTAGAACAGTTGACGTACTCTTGAGCAGCATCTCGATTTCAACGGCCTGTAATTTTGACAAGTGTGGCTTGTAGATAGTATGTAGCTGTCCATCTTGGACTCTTTGCGGGGTAGCGATGAGTTAGGAAGTAGGTTCAGGTCTGCTGCCTAAGACTTTCCAACTTTATGAGCCGTGAGGGTCTCATAAAGACTTTTCTCCCTGCGAGTCGAGAGTATCTCGTAGATATGGTTTCTCCTTAGGAATCGTGAGAATTCATAGGTGCGTTTTCTCTTGAGAGTCGTAAGGATCTCACAAGAGAATTTTCTCCTTACAAGTCGAGAGGACTCGTAAGTGATTGATGAGTTGACCTGCTCCCGAATCAAAGCATTGCTTTGACGGGGAGTTCGAGGGTTTACTCTGGCTGTTTCTCACGGAGTCAGAATTGACTTTAGCCGTGTTCTACGGGACCAAGATGGGTTGACTTTGGCCATACGGAGTCAGGATTGACTTTAGCCGTACGGGGTCAGGGGTTGCTCTGGCCGTTTCCCATGGGGCCAGGATTGACTTTAGCCGTGTTCTACGGGACCAGGATTCGCTCTGGCCGTTTCCCACGGGGTCAGGATTGACTTTAGCCGTGTTCTACGGGACCAGGATTTGCTCTGGTCGTTTCCCACAGGGCCAGGATTGACTTTAGCCGTGTTCTACGGGACCAGGATTCGCTCTGGCCGTTTCCCACGGGGTCAGGATTGACTTTAGCCGTGTTCTACATGACCAGGATTTGCTCTGGCCATTTACTACGGGGTCAGGATTGACTTTGGCCGTGTTCTATGGGACCAGGATTTGCTCTGGCTGTTTCCCACGGGGTCAGAATTGACTTTAGCCGTGTTCTACGGGACCAGGATTTGCTCTGGCTGTTTCCCACAGGGTCAGGATTGATTTTATCCGTGTTCTACGGGACCAGGATTTGCTCTGGCTGTTTCCCACGGGGTCAGAATTGACTTTAGCCGTGTTCTACGGGACCAGGATTTTCTCTGGCTGTTTCCCACGGGGTCGGGATTGACTTTAGCCGTGTTTTACAGGGCCAGGAGGGGTTGACTTTGGCCATACGGAGTCAGGATTGACTTTAGCCGTACGGGGTCAGGGGTTGCTCTGGCCGTTTCCCACGGGGTCAAGATTGACTTTAGCCGTGTTCTATGTGACCAGGATTTGCTCTGGCCGTTTCCCACAGGATCAAGCTTGACTTTAGCCGTGTTCTACGGGAACAGGATTTGCTCTCTCGGTTGTCTGTGAACCGTCGAGGTTTGGAACAGGGACTTTGCCATGTCTCCAAAATTGATTGTCGCGTCTGGATCCTGCTGGAATGAGGAGGAATGCTGTTGGTGATCTCTAGGTTGTCTGTGAACCGTCGAGATTTGGAACAGGGACTCTGCCATGGCTCCAAGGTTGATTGTCGCGCCTGGATCCTGCTGGAATGAGGAGGAACGCTGTTGGTGATCTCTAGGCTGTAGATGTTGCCGTCGAGACTTGGAACTAGGGAATCTGCCATGGCTCCGAGGTAGTCCCTAGGTTGTCTGTGAACCGTAGAGTCTTGGAACTAGGGACTTTGCCGTGGCTCCGTTTGTTGACGTCGTATATTCCTGCAAAGACACTGATTTCTCTGCTGGTTGACGCGAATCGAGATGCTCTCATCAAGGATACCGATTTTCCTGAATAGAGGTTTTTGCCAAGGACGCTGATTTTCCTAGAGGTTGAGATGAATCGAGATATTCTTGCCAAAACACTGATTTCCTTGCGGGTCGACGCGAATCGAGATGCTCTCGTCAAGAACGCTGATTTTCCTGAATCAGGATATTTGCTAAGGACACTGATTTCCTCGGAGTTGAGACGAATCGAGGTATTCCTGCAAACACACTGATTTCCTTACGGGTCGACGCGAATCGAGATGCTCTCGCCAAGGACGTTGATTTCCCTGAATCGAGGTATTTGCCAAGGACACTGATTTCCCTGGGGGTTGAGACGAATCGAGGTATTCCTGCAAAGACGCTGATTTCCTTGCGGGTCGACGCGAATCGAGATGCTCTCGCCAAGGACGCTGATTTCCCTGAATCGAGGTATTTGCCAAGGACACTGATTTCCCTGCGGGTTGAGACGAATCGAGATATTCCTGCAAAGACACTGATTTCCTTGCGGGTCGACGCGAATCGAGATACTCTCGCCAAGGACGCTGATTTCCCTGAATCGAGGTATTTTGCCAAGGACGCTGATTTCCTCGGGGTTGAGACGAATCGAGGTATTCCTGCAAAGACACTGATTTCTCTGCGGGTCAATGCGAATCGAGATGCTCTCGTCAAGGACGCTGATTTTCCTGAATCGAGGTTTTTTGTCAAGGACACTGATTTCCTCGGAGTTGAGACGAATCGAGGTATTCCTGCAAAGACACTGATTTCCTTGCGGGTCGACGCGAATCGAGATGCTCTCGCCAAGGACGCTGATTTCCCTGAATTGAGGTTTTCCCAAGGACGCTGATTTCCCTGGGGGTTAGTTGACTTGTTTCCGAGACGGAGCGTTGATCCAGCGGAGAGGTCATTGGTTGACTCTAGGTTGTCTGTGGAAATCGTAGAGTCTTGGAACTAGGGACTTTGTCGTGGCTCCGCTTTGTTAACGTCGCGTCCGAATCCTGTTGGAATGAGGAGGAACGCCGTTGTTATTCTTCTGGGATGCAGATGTTGTCGTCAAGATCTGACTCTCCCTTTGACAAGGTCTGGTGGGGAAATGTGGTTCCCTTCCGTTTATGCCCATGGATTGTGTACATGGGTCAGCATAGACTTACCTTCAGGGCAAAAAGTTTCATTCTTTCATTTTTTTCCGCGATGCTCTATCATTTCAGCTATTTATATCGCGAGAGTCGCGATTGCCCAATCATTTCGGCTATTTTTTTGTTTTTTTTACTCGCTGCTTTTTATTGCGAGTTGCCCAATCATTTCGGCTATTTTGTATGCATACATTTTACTCGCTGATTTTGTTGCAAGTTGCCCCATCCTTTCGGCTATTTCATATGCATTTTTGGCTCTGTTTCCTGATTTAAAATCAGAAAAGCTTATGGAAAAAGCTTCAGAAGAGGGTCACATGCTTACACGTGACCAGCAGTCGCGTGTTGGCACGTGACATCTAAAAGCATCATCAAGGCAGATTCAGCTTCCTGACTATATCAAAGAAAAGGGCTTCAGAAAGGGTCACGTGCTCCCACGTGACCAGGGTCACGTGTTGGCACGTGACATTTTAAAGCGGATTCAAAGGCACATCGGTTCCCTGATCAAATCAAGGAAAAAGCTTCAAAAGAGGTCACGTGCTCCCACGTGACCAGGGGTCACGTGTTGGCACGTGACGCTCAAAACATCAGAATTGTTCTCCAGTTAAATCAAGAAAAAGAGTCCAGACAAGGGTCACGTGCTCACACGTGACCAGGGGTCACGTGGTGGCACGTGACGGTTAAGCAGCAACCAGAAGACAGAGCGCAAAAGGAAAGAAGAGGGCTCATTCCAAAGAGGGTCACGTGCCCACACGTGACCAAGGGTCACGTGGCCACACGTGACCGGCTTTCAAAGCCCATTTTGTTAACAGAATTAAATTCTGAAAGAGATTCAAATCTTTCCAAAGGAAAGCGATTATCTGGAACCAATCGAATTGAAGATTCAGAGGTGATTAAATATCATCTATCCATGGGAAAATCTCGGGTTTGGAAAGATTTCCCCTTTAAATCTAACCGAGATAACAAAAGAGAATCCCTGGATTTGAAATCCAATGGTGAATAAAATTCACCTAATAATCCAAAGGTCAAAAACGAATGATGGATGCAAATCAAATCTCTCAATGAAGATTCGTCAAAAACTAATTGATTCGGCTGCTTCTCCTATAAATAGGAGCCAAGAGACACAGGGATGGAGAGAGATAGAGATAGATACGCAGAGGGAAGAAAAGGGAGAGAGCCTTGATATTTTGAGGAATTTGGATCTTCTGCAAAAGAAAACCCTAGGTAAGAAAGGGGAGGCTTTTTGAAAGAAAAGAGAATTTAATTCTCGACAGAGTTTAACTCTGATATATAAAATAGAAGAACATATTTCTTCTCTCTTTGATAGAGGATCTGCAAAGTGCACATCTCCCCTTGAAGTTGAGAATTTAATTCTCAATGGGTCGAGATCCTGCCATGCAGATCCAAAACATAGAGAGGGAACGGAAGCACGAGAATTTAATTCTCACAGAATTATAGGAATTTAATTCCTTTAAAATAAAATTAGGGTTTGACCCTGTGTCATGGGAATTTAATTCCTTCAGAACAAAGAGAAACATGGTTTAACCCTAATTAAGAACCTAGTTCTGTTGAAACAGCGGGAATTTAATCCCCTTAATCATAATTTAACAGAGAATGGGAGTTTAATTTCTTAAAAGCTTTTATTAGGGTTTAACCCTATTCAGTTCTTCACATATATGAAGAATTTAATTCCTACAGAAAATTCAGAGTCCAACTCTATTCCAGAATATAAATCTTCGAAAGGAAGTAGGAATTTAATTCCTCTGAAATTATTGTCAGGGTTCAACTCTACGAGGAATTTAATTCCTGGAAAAGATTAACAGATCCTCTAAACAACATACATAGAGGCTGGGTCACGTGCCACCACGTGACCCCCCCAAAAGACCTACAGAAAGCCCCTTTGAGGCAGTGCCCCACGTGACCCACGTGACCCTTGACAGAAGTTTTAACACACAAGCATTTGAATGCCCGTCACGTGATGGCACGTGATGCTCTGAAAGATGCGATAATCTCCGCAGAATAAATGAAGGGAGGGCGCTCTCACGTGTCGCCACGTGACCCCTCTTGCCTTAGTGTTTAACACTAAATTGAAACTCCCGAACCCAGTGTTAAAACACTGTTGGGCCTTAGTGTTCAACACTAATCAAAAAAACTTTTTTTGCAGTGTTCAACACTGACTACCTTAGTGGTTAACACTAATTTGAGATCTCTGTTGCCAGTGTTTGATACTGATCTGTTTTAGTGTTTAACACTAATTTGAAAGCCCTGTTGCTGGTGTTTAACACCAATTATCTTTTAGTGTTAAACACTAACTTGTCAATCTCATTCCCAGTGTTCAACACTGGTTGGTCTTTACTGTTTAACACTAGACATTGGTCCAAATGGCTAAATGGATAGAGGCAAAGCCTCTCCTGATTTAACTTAGCCCAAGCTGGCCATAAGTCCTCAATTCGTAATCAACTGGGCTAATGGGCTTATAACATAATTAATTGGTCTTGATCCCAAATTGGGCCAAGGACTATTTAATCCACTCCGGTTCTAGGGTACATCTCTTCACTCCTTTGATACTTGGCATTGTAATCCCTCAATGTCTTCAAAGAGGTGACGGGTCCCGATGACCACACATTGATATGGACTGTGGGGTCCTTAAACCCATGGACTACGATGTCCTTAACCTCGACCGAGATGTCTTTAAACTAACAATGGACTGTGGGGTCCTTAAACCCATGGACTACGACGTCCTTAACCTTGACCGAGATGTCTTAAAACTAACAATGGACCGCAATGTCCTTAAACTACCCATGGACCGCAATGTCCTTAAACTAGCGATGGACCACTATGTCCCTAAACTGGAACAATAGAGCCCAAACGCTCTTTTGTCGGATCTAAACAATCCCGTTTAAATTGATCTTAGCCTCAAATATGGCTAACGTATCCTTAAACCTTCAAACAGACTGGACTATGAATCCCCCCAAATCAACTTCGGTTCAAGGGTACATCTCTGAACTCCTCTGATATCTGTCGTTGTAATCCTTCAACGTCGTCAGAGAGGTGACGGGTCCCGACGGCCACATATTCAATGGACCACTATGTCCCTAAACTGGAACAATAGAGCCCAAATGCTCTTTTGTCGGATCTAAATGATCCCGTTAAGCTGATCTTAGTCTCAAGTTAGACTAACGTATCCTTAACAAACGTTTGAGTTGATCTTAGCCTCAAATATGGCTAACGTATCCTCAAACCAAACCCCCAAACCCAAATCTAAGATAAATACGGATTTGGACTAGTCCACGTCCTACGGGCGACGACATAACTCAGTCTCCGTATACAATCCACGGGCAACCACAAATAAAACAAACACCCACGACACGAAGTGACCATTTGGAGAAGGAGAAAGTTGTTACCGCAATGCGGTAGCGTAATTAACTGCAGGGGCTTGCGCCTGCAGGGAAGAGCGTCCCCACAATCAAAAACCCCTCAAACGAGGGGGAATCTGACGAAGTCTGCTACATCGGCCGCATCTGTTTAAACCTTCGATATATGGTGCCATAAATCAACTTGGTATCTTCGGAGAGGTGAACGGATAGCACCAATTAGCATCTGCCCCGAATCTCAGTGCCAAGACATCGCAGTCTTGTGCGCCGTCGTTCGGAGGGGAACAGATTCTGGCACGCCCGGTGGGACCTTTTCCTCTTTCCACTCCACACTTCGTGTGTCGTGATTCGCGAACCAATCGCGGTTCGCTAATGGTGGCCCTTGGGTTTCAAGATACTAAGAATTGGCGTCTCGCTTATTGCAGAAAGCAAAGGATCGATGGCTTCTACTTCCGTGAAATTCTCCAACTGCTCAGACTGCAATTGCGACCAACGCTCTGCCTCGCCAGGAGGTATAGCCTACGGACCCCAAGCTGCTTCGTTATTCACAATGCCGGTGGATCAGGTGACTCAGGCCACTACCGGATTGTTCTTTGGGACTATACTCCCGCCAACAAGCTTCACGGCGCCGGTGCTGACAAAGGAAGCTCTCAAGAAGTCGGTCTTTGATCGTCTTACCCCTGCCCTAGCTCCTCTCAACGAGTCGCCCAACGTCAACACCTCGGTCTTCTCTAGATTGGGCCAGAAATCCTGCGAACTCATCATGGGGCCTACAATCTCAGAGGAAGCTGCTTCTAAGAAAGTGGCCGCTCCTGCCCCCGAAGTCGCCAAGGTGGCCTCTCCGGCCAAAAAATCGGTCTTTACAAGATTGACGGCTTCAGCTCCCGCTCTTGCTGCCCAAAGGACATCGGTCTTTGACAGGCTAACACCAACAGCGACCCCCCACCCACACAGGGGGCAAGACGAAACCATTCTTACCGCTGACCCTACGCCGTCCGCTCGACACGCTCGACGTCGTCATTGGCGCCGAGTAAGGAAGGCTGGGGGCAACTCCCCCTCCGGGTTAACTCCATCAGCCCCGATGGCAGAGGTTAATGCTGCTGTTCCAACTGGGAACAGCTTCGAGATGCTAAATAAGGTGCGAAGGAATTCTCCTACTGCAGTGCTAAAGAGGTCTCCTCCCCCATTAAAAAAGGTTGTGGAAATAAAATCAGAACAGCCCCGATCCCCTCAACGGCTGTCTTCCAGAATCTATAAGGTTTGGCGGCAGGCCCGAGACTCGATCATCGATCCAAACTTCTCCCGCCAGCACAAGAAGCTGAAAATCCAACTGGAAGCTGGTCACCTGGCTAAACCGCAAAAGGCTGTCTGGACGCCCACCTCAACGGCCCTCTCAACCTCCATGGCTCATAAAAGGAGGAGGCCAGAGAAGACCCCCAGCATGCAACGACGGCTAAAATCACTGAGCCCAGACGCCCTAAGTCTGGGGGCATGGTGGTGCACACTGTTTACATGGCCTCTGGAAAGGAGGAAAACCGCACTTCTACGGGCCACCGACCACTAACCCGATCCGTGACGAAAGCCCAGGAGCAGCAACAAAAGCTTCAGGAAATGATGAATGCTATGGCCGCACTTACCGGGCCAAAAGAAAACCCAGAAACGTACTCAGACGCACGCCAGGAGGAAGAAACCGACGCTGAATTCCTTCGCCGGATACTGGAGAAAAAGGACAAAGAGGCTGCTGAACAAGCGGCCAACATACAACGTATGGGCCTTCTCTTCCAAGATATGATAGGAATGATGATCCAGCAGGACTTACCCGCCGAGGGTCCCCCAATCGTTCTTGAAGACGACCGAGGAGAAACGTCAAATCCACCACCAGCCCTCTCAACGGCCAAGGAGGAGACAATCTCTAAGGCTGATTTGGTCGACTATATAGCCCAGCAAATCCGGGTTCATCATGCGACTGAGGCAGCTGGTCAAGTCGTAAAGACGGGACGGCCGTATCCAAGCTGGTACGACCAAATCAAATACCCACCAGGCTATACGATACCGAAATTCCACGTGTATAAGGGGACCGGCAATCCCCATCAACATGTCGCCCAGTTCCGGGCCCTCTGCGGTAACACCGGCGGTGATGATAAACTATTGCTCCGCCAGTTCGTGGGCAGCTTATCAGAAACAGCGTTCGAATGGTATTCGGAACTCCCGAACGATTCTATCAAAACGTTCGCTGAAATGGAGTTGTTATTCACTCAGCGATTCGCAAGTGCCAGCGAACGCACTCCAATAACTGCATTGATTAACGCCAGGGTAAAACCAGGCGAAACCTGGGTCCAGTATGCTATACGCTGGCGGAATTTGTGGTCGAGATGCGAACAACGCATTGAGGAGGCGCCCGCAGTGGGCATGTTCGTGGGAACCCTAGACCCCCACGCAACTATCTCCCAGTTTATGATGTTCTTTAAGCCAACCACATTCCAGGCTTTAATCGACAAGTTGGCTCAGATGGACCAGATGGGTCATAGACCACCTCCCCCGAAGTCGGAACCTCGGAATGACAAGGGTAAAGGAAGGACAACCTTTGTCGCGAATGCCCAACAGCAACCTAACGCCCCGAAACCGGCAGATCAACTGGAAGAAAGACACCGGTATTATAATGAAAAGATGAAACGTCCTTACTCGTTCCCATGAGACAAGACGAAACGGTTATTCGAGCTGGCAATACGCAACAGACTTATAAACCTACCAAATCCAAGGCGACCGCCGCAACCCACGAAGGTGAATAACCCTAACTATTGCCCTTACCATCAAACGGTAAGTCATCCGATTGAAGATTGCTTCGTCTTCAAAGGATGGATTGAAGATCAATACCTCCAGGGGAAGTTTGTACTGTCCGAAAAGTGGAAGGTGAACCCACCACAACCGCATACTCCTAAGAAAGCAGATACACCGGGGGCAACCTGCTCCTTTATTGAAGAAGCTCCATGGGAGGTCGTGCTATCAACTAAAACCAAAAGAATGCTGAGAGACCTTCATGCGTGCCCTGCGATCGAATGGAAGGACCCTCTTGAACCTCAAATTATCGAAGGAATGTTGAAGCCTCGCCCAACTACGAAGACTTGCGATAAGAGCCCAAATACTCACGCCCAATCGTCAAAATCTTCGAAGAAAAAGAAGAAGAAATCCAAGAAGTCCGTGAAGCTTGGAAACGAGCACACGAACTTGCAGAAGCAAATCGACGCGCTGGAAGAATACAATCAAAAGGCGCGAACTCCTGTCACACTGCAAGAGTTCCTCAACCACATCTTTCAAGAGGAAGATGATGGAGAGAGCTCGTCGGATGAATCCGAAGGATATGTGGCGAGTTGTAACGTAATCTCCCACTCGTTTACCGATGATGGGAAAACTCCTGGCACTAAGAAGCTGGAGGCAGAGCCTGTACCAGAGCGTGCATGGCCAACAGACGAAATGATCGACGCTTTTCTAGACGAGATTCGCCTAAAAAGTAAAGCGGATCAGGAGCGTAAGATGGCCGCTTCAGAAGGAGCCAAACGCAGGCAACTGAACGAAAGAGTTGAACTACCCCTGCCAGAGCGAAAGGCATCCAAAGTAGACAAGAAGATATTCAAGACGAGGAAAAGGTTTGCCAAAGCCATGTCAAGGGGGATGAAGCTACCACCCTCGGAAGGAAACACACATGATGGGGTGGAGAGGCACCCTGATTATTGCGCATATCATCGGAAAATCTCACACCCCACGGAGGAGTGCGATGCCTTTAAGATATGGTGGCAAGGATATGTTGCTCATCGGCAACATTTTAAGCGCATGAAACGCAAGATCCGTCGGGAGCGAAGAAGTACCGTCGATGGGCATAACAGAACTACTGGCAACTGTTACATGGTTAACGCCAGGGGGTCACAAGTTCTCACCTTTGGGAGCGACTCTGATGAAGAAATGGCTCTGGGCCCTCTCTTTAAAGAATCTGTTTTAGGGAAAGAGGAGAAATCGGAGGCCTGCGAGAACATTCAGCTACGCAATCGCACACTCCCAGAAAAGAATCTCGGGCCCGCGAGTAGAAAAGATAAGGGAAAGGAAAAGGTCACTGAAGATATCACTTTAGATGACCAAGTCATGAGAGAGCTGGCTGCCAAAGACCCTCCTAGAAAGGGTAAAGTGGACTATAACATCCTAGCGCACCTAAGGAAGCTACCTTCTCAGCTTAGCATTCTCGATGCCCTCCTATTATCAAAAGAAGCGCGAGACTCACTAATTAAGGCGTTACAAGAACCTGAACAATTCCAAGCCTTCCTCGCCACTGAAAAGATGAAGGATGAACTGGAGGAAGTGCATACGGCCGACATCACTTTCGGTGATGAAGACCTCCTTCTCGGGACGTGCGACCACAACCGTCCCCTATATGTCTCCAGATACTGCCATGACATCAAGATAGGCAAGATCCTGGTGGATAATGGATCCTCCGTCAACCTCCTTAATGTTCGGGTGTTGAAGGAAATCTGCATGAGTGTGCAACACCTCGCTCGTGACAAAATTACTATCTCCGGTTTCGATTCACAATCGTCACGGACTCTCGGATCTGTGATACTAACATTACGCTTTGGACTTCTCGTCACAGACATCAAATTCCATGTCATTGACGCCAAGACCTGCTACAACGCCTTGCTCGGTCGTCCTTGGTTACACGAATACAACATCATCCCTTCTACACAACATCAGTGTATGAAGTACTTTAAAGATGGTTTCGAGTATACCGTAACAGGTGAGTTAAACCCATTTTCCGTGAACGAAGTCCGCAAATACGAAGATGCGAAGTACTTTTTGCCAGATTTCGAGGATACAGAAAGGTATCGCAACCCGGAGAACAAAACCGCCGCCACCATCCCTGTTTTCGGGAGCGATACCGAAGAAGAGGAAGAGATAGTTTATGCAGGGCCATCTCAACACAACAACCTGGGGACGCCCGCCCCCATGTTGGTCTTCGGAAGTGATTCAGAAGATGAAGTTAATGCCGTGTTCTCCAATCGGCTGTCAATACAAACACTCCCTGGCGATGACCATAGTTTGCGAATCACCATGGTACCGCGAGAACACTACAAGGATCTCGACACACTTCAAGCTCACAATGTGCAGGACCTGCGAACATTTTACGTCCTTCCCAGGCAAAGGGGTGAGAAGGCGATCCTATTCTACCGATCCTCAGAGTCGAAAGTAGAGAAAGTGATCTGGCATGGCGCGGATGCTACACTTGACAGGCTCCAACCCATCCGTCTGCCCAGATACTATACAAATGGTTTAAAGAAGCTATTGAAGCGCCAAGGAGTACCCTTAAAACAGACTGTCCGGCAGGCTCGGTTCTACAACAAGATTTGGAATGTCCCTGGAACTCAACGCAAATTGCCCAACGGGAAAATGGAAACACTTGGGCTTGGATACGCGAGAACCGGAAAACGGGAACTGGCTCACAGCAGCTACGCTATATATACCTTTGATGAAGAGGAGGACGCCCTGTCAGGAGATGCCAACCCCCCATCAAAACTAGACCCCGCGATTGAAGCGCCGAGTCCGTCGTTTGAAGAACGAATGGGCAACCCATCAGGAAAGTGGGTCAGAAAGCTCGGGAAGACCACAACCGCGAAATGGCCATCTACGAGAAGGCCAGGACGCAACGTCTATTTCAACAAGCTGCAAAAGACAAAGATGCTCATCCTCGTCAACCCGTTGTACGAAAGGCCCGATGCAGAGACGGAAATAAATCAAGAAGCGGAAAGAGGAGCCGACAGCAACGACGCAGGATTAGAGAGTCACGTGAGCGGGTATTGCACGGCTCGGATTTGTCCTTCATGAAGAAGATGAGTCGAGCGTACTCCTTCCCCGAGACAAGACGGAGAGGTTACTCAAGATAGCTTTAAAACATCAAATGATCGCGCTTCCAGGATCTAGACACCCTGAGTTAGCTAACAAGGCTTCTCATCTGAGCTATTGCTCTTATCACCAAGCCATAGGACATCCTACCGAAGACTGCTTCACCTTCAAGAACTGGGTCGAAGACCAGTACCAACAGGGCAGATTCGCTTTATCCGACGGCTGGAAGGTAACGCCGCCACAGAAGCACGAACCCAAAGCCGCAAGAGCAGGACCGGATCCACCTCAGTCCTGGGAGCGGATTCGCACCTGTTATACGATTACGATATTAAAAGAAGAGCCCGAGAACATGGATGACCTTCCCCGGTGCTTTGAGAACAGCGATGATGAGGTAATCTCAGAATTTCCACCCGCTCCGAAAGAACTGGAAGATGGTATACATACTACTGCAGATAACCTCAAGAAGATTGAGTTGGGATCGGCAGATGACCCGCGACCGACATTTGTCAGCGAGCTGCTATCGGAAGAAAGGGTGGCTGCGTTAAAGAACGTGCTTCTACGGCATAAAGACTGCTTCGTGTGGAACTACTCCGAGATGCCAGGATTAGATCCGGAGATTGCTGTGCATAAATTAGCAATATCCCCAGATATCAAGCCAGTCAAGCAGGCGCGAAGAAGGATGCGACTCGAGCTTGAAATGAGCATCAACGCCGAAGTCAAGAAGCTGATCGATTCTGGATTTATCCAAGAAGTCCAATATCCCGACTGGATCGCCAATATCGTCCCGGTAATGAAGAAGAATGGGACGGTACGCATATGCGTGGATTTCAGGGATCTCAATAAAGCCTGTCCAAAGGACGATTTCCCAGTGCCGGTAACCGAGCTAATGATAGATAACACGTCCACTCACGAGGTTTTCTCCTTTATGGACGGTTCATCAGGATACAAACAGATAAAAATGCATCCCGAAGACCAGAAGCACACCGCTTTCCGGACCCCTTTGGGTATATTCTGCTACAGGGTTATGCCCTTTGGTCTAAAGAACGCTGGCGCTACCTATCAAAGGGCCATGACAAAGATCTTCGACGACCTCATACATGACATCGTCGAGTGCTATATCGATGACCTCGTAGTAAAGAGCATGTCATACGAAGGGCATTTAAAGCATCTGGAGACTGTATTTCAACGCCTTCGGCAATATAATTTGAAAATGAATCCCCTCAAATGCGCGTTTGGAGTCTCCTCGGGTAAATTCCTGGGATTCATCATCCGACATCGAGGTATCGAAATAGATCCATCCAAGATCAAGGCGATCATGGAAATGCCTCCGCCAAGAACCCTCAAACAGTTGCGGTCTCTCCAAGGGAAGCTCGCATACATCCGGCGGTTTATCGCTAATCTTTCAGGCAAATGCCGTCCTTACAGTCACCTGATGAAGAAGGGAACTCCATTCGTTTGGGATCACAAATGCCAAGGTGCACTAGACGAGATCAAGCAGTACCTGCAGAACCCTCCGGTGTTGGCTGCACCGGTCAAGGGAAAACCCCTCATTCTTTATACAACCGCCCTCGAAGGTTCCTTGGGCGCATTATGGGCACAAGAGAACGATCAGGGGAAAGAGAGAGCACTCTACTACTTAAGTCGAGTTCTACTGGGGGCAGAAAGCAACTACTCTCCCATTGAAAAACATTGCTTGGCGTTAATCTTCGCGATAACAAAGCTCAGGCACTACGCGTTGACACATGAAGTCCGTCTCATTTCAAAAGTGGATCCCCTTAAGTACTTGATGTCAAAAGCCATATTGACGGGACGACTCGCTAAATGGGCCCTGCTCTTGATGGAGTTCTCGATAACGTATCAACCTCTCAAGGCAGTGAAAGGCCAGGCCATTGCCGACTTCCTCGCTGAACACCCGATACCGGCCGATTCTCCTATGAACTGTGATTTGCCGGACGAGCATGCATTTGATGCGATTAGCGGCGGAAGCACCCGATGGGAACTCTATTTCGATGGAGCGTCCTCCGTAAAGAAACAGAAACAAGGTATCCCAATGATCAAATCGGGGATAGGCCTCGTCTTTGCAACTCCACAAGGAGGGATAATGCGCTTCGCTTTCTCTTTAACAGAGCCGAGGACAAACAATGAAGCTGAATACGAAGCTCTGATAGCAGGCCTCGAAATCGCCATCGACATGGGAATTGAAGACCTCCTTATATACGGGGATTCTCAGCTGGTCGTTAGTCAAGTAAATGGTGACTACCAAACGTGCAAGCCGGAGTTGGTGAAGTACGGCGAAAAGGTGCAACAACTGTTGACCCAAATTCCCTCCTATATTTTGGAAAACATACCGCGCGCGGAAAACAGCAAAGCAGACGCATTGGCCAAACTTGCTAAAGAACTGGCTGACGAGAACCTCGATGACGTCAGAATCGTGGTACAAAGCCGTCGAGTGCTCGCCCCGGCAGAAATACCTCCGGAATTATATAAAGAAAAGGGAGCGACTGAGCAGACGACCCTACAAATAAAAGACCATGAGAAGGCCGAGGACTGGAGGGAAGTCTTCATAGACTACTTTAAGTCCCACCGAATGCCCAAAGAAGCGTCCTCAAGACATCAGCTCATGAAACGAGCTCTATCTTTCGCTTTCGTCAACGATACTCTATACAAGAGATCGTTTGATTCTCTATGGCTGAGATGCTTAGGACCTGGCGAAGCAGAAAGAGTCGTTCAGGAAGTTCACGACGGACTTTGCGGTTCTCACCAAGCAGGCCCAAAGATGAAGTTAAAAATTAAACGGATGGGTTACTACTGGCCCACGATGATTCAGGACTGCCTCGAATATGCGAAGCAATGCCACTCGTGCCAGATTCATGGAGACTTTATCCACCAACATCCGAATCCACTACACCCAACGGTGGCTAGCTGGCCATTCGAAATGTGGGGGACTGACATAGTCAGCCCCATCGAGCCAGCATCATCCCGGGGACATCGTTTTATCCTGGCGACAACTGATTACTTCTCCAAATGGGCAGAAGCAGTACCACTGAGGGAAGTGAAGACGGAGAATATCCTCCATTTCTTCAAGACGCACGTCATCTATCGTTTTGGAACCCCACGGCGGATTATCTCCGATAATGGGCCAGCCTACAGAAGCCATAAGATTAGCCGCTTCGCGCAGCAGCACAATATAGACTGGAGATATTCTTCAGTTTACAACCCACGAGCTAACGGTCTGGCCGAGGCCTTCAATAAGACCTTGACAAAGATCATAAAAAAGACCGTTTCCCGGAATAAGAGAGACTGGCACGAAAGGCTGCAAGAAGCCCTTTGGGCTTATCGAACTACATTCAAGACGGCCACGAACACAACGCCGTACGCGTTGGTATTTGGGACGGAAGCAGTGCTCCCCCTCGAGATAGAGTTGCCCTCTCTACGAGTGGCAGTCCACCACGAGCTGACAGACGAAGAGAATGCTCACCTTCGGCTTGAGGAGCTTGATGCCCTCGACGAAACCCGGCTCATAGCGCAACAACATCTAGAAGCCTACAAAGCAAAGATGACGCGCTCGTACGAACGATTGACCAGGCCGAGGACATTCCGCCAAGGCGAACTCGTACTAGTGGTCAAAAGACCTATGATCCCCAATCGTGCCAAGCGGGGAAAATTTGAGCCAAACTATGAAGGCCCGTACATCATAGACAATGTCTACCAGGGTGGAGCCTATCTACTCGTGGACATGCACGGTGAAAGGCCTTTCAGGACAATAAACAGCCGCTTCTTAAAGAAATACTATGCTTAATGAGCCACAGCCTAGGTCAATGATAGATGACGACGACTATGTCCGCTCGCTATCTTCCTAGGCTCAGACTTTATAAGCAGCAGCCGGCCTTCCCATAACAACGGACCGAAACGTCCTTAAACTAACGATGGACCGAAACGTCCTTAAACTAACGATGGACCGAAACGTCCTTAAAACTATCGACGGACCGAAACGTCCTTAAAACTATCGACGGACCGAAACGTCCCTAAAACTACTACCGCAGCATCTTTAGGCTGACGAGATAAAAAAAAAAAAGAAAGAGAAAGAAAAAATAAAAAAATATATGAAAAAGAATAAAAAAAAAACGGTATGTCCATAAGAAAAATGGGCACGGATGAAAACCCGAAAGGGCTCCGTGAGTAAAAACAGCAGGACTACCGGTGAGTGTTTGTGAAAACCTGAAAGGGCGCAATCTCGTTAAAAGACACTTGTAGGGTCCTCTTGACCTTGTAAGGAGAAACCACCTGCGTGAGATCCTTACGACTCACAAAGGAGCAACACACTTAGGGATCCTCACGATTCCTAAGGAGAAAATGCACTTGCGAGATCCTTACGACTCGTAAGGAGAACTCTCTTGTGGGACCCTCACGGCTCATGAGATTTGAAAGCCTTAAGTTACAGAAACCTAAACCTGTTCTTAAGCAAATCCTCCACAACCTTCGATATTGCCCTATAAGGGACTCAATACTGACCCTTGTATACAATCCACGGGCGCGAATAAACATTTCCCCAGCAAAGTCCAACCCTTGTAGGTCCTCTCGATCCATAAGGAGAAAGCCCTCTTGTAGGATCCTTACGACTTACAGAGGAACACACACTTAGGAATCCTCACGATCCCTAAGGAGAAAATACACCTGCAAGATCCTCACGACTTGTAGGGAGAAATACCTTTTGTGAGACCCTTACGGCTCATGAAGTCAAAAGCCTTGGTCGACAAGACCCTTAACCCTGTTTGCTGAGCCACCTTTGTTCATCATCGACAAAGGCAAATGATGATTCGCTCCTGGCAACATTCCAGTTGTAGTGGTGCTGATGTCGAAATCGGTGTCTAAAATCCAAGCTTGCGGCGAAAAAGCTAGCAAGCCACACATGCCTACAAAATAGCCGAAATGAGGGGGCAACTTGCAATAAAAAGCAGCAAGTAAAAATGTATGGATGAAAAATAGCCGAAATGATGGGGCAACTTGCAATAAAAAGCAGCAAGTAAAAATGTATGGATGAAAAATAGCCGAAATGATGGGGCAACTCGCAATAAAAAGCAGCGAGTAGAGAATAAATAAATAGCCGAAATGATTGGGCACCGCGAAAAATAGCCGAAATGATGGGGCAATCGCGACCTTCGCGATATAAAAGCTGAAATGATAGAGCATCGCGGAAAAAGAAATAAAATAAAAGTGAAATCCTCGCCCTACAGGTGATGTTACATCTATCCCTGTATACAATCCAGGGGCGCAAACAAAGAAGGGATCATACTCCTCCCCCAGGTTTCATCATAACAAGAAGCCAAATCTCGACGGTTCACAGATAGCCTAGAGATCATCTCGACGTTCGTCTCATGGCAGCAGACACAACATCAAGCGAAACGGAACAGCGGCAACCCCCAGTTCCATGGCTCGGCGATATACATATCACCAAGAGTCAAAC
This sequence comes from Agapanthus africanus, assembly GCA_030015575.1. Lineage (NCBI taxonomy): Eukaryota > Viridiplantae > Streptophyta > Magnoliopsida > Asparagales > Amaryllidaceae > Agapanthus > Agapanthus africanus. Next base: position 10,442,269 of record CM057348.1, on the reverse strand, counting down.
CTCCATTCCGTGAAATGCGGATATATTCAGCAAAATTCCTGGTTACGTGGAACGCGGATAACGTCACTCTTTGACCCCGTGGAAAACGTCCAGAGCGGATCCTGGTCCTCGCAGAGCACGGCAGTGAACCCGTGTGAAGCATCCAGAGCGGAGCCTAGTCCTCGCCGAGCATGGCAGTGAACCCGTGTGAAGCACCTAGTGCAAAATTCCTGATTACGTGGAACGCGGATAACGTCACTCTTTGACCCCGTGGAAAACATCCAGAGCGGAGCCTAGTCCTCGCCGAGCACGGCAGTGAACCCGTGTGAAGCATCTAGTGCAAAATTCCTGGTTACGTGGAACGCGGATAACGTCACTCTTTGACCCCGTGGAAAACGTCCAGAGCGGATCCTGGTCCTCGCAGAGCACGGCAGTGAACCCGTGTGAAGCATCCAGAGCGGAGCCTAGTCCTCGCCGAGCACGGCAGTGAACCCGTGTGAAGCATCTAGTGCAAAATTCCTGGTTACGTGGAATGCGGATAACGTCACTCTTTGATCTCGTGGAAAACGTCCAGAGCGGAGCCTAGTCCTCGCCAAGCACGGCAGTGAACCCGTGTGAAGCATCTAGTGCAAAATTCCTGGTTACGTGGAACGCGGATAACGTCACTCTTTGACCCCGTGGAAAGCGTCCAGAGCGGATCCTGGTCCTCGCAGAGCACGGCAGTGAACCCGTGTGAAGCATCCAGAGCGGAGCCTAGTCCTCACCAAGCACGGCAGTGAACCCGTGTGAAGCATCTAGTGCAAAATTCCTGGTTACATGGAACGCGGATAACGTCACTCTTTGACCCCGTGGAAAACGTCCAGAGCGGATCCTGGTCCTCGCAGAGCACGACAGTGAACCCGTGTGAAGCATCCAGAGCGGAGCCTAGTCCTTGCCGAGCACGGCAGTGAACCCGTGTGAAGCACCTAGTGCAAAATTCCTGGTTACGTGGAACGCGGATAACGTCACTCTTTGACCCCGTGGAAAACGTCCAGAGCGGAGCCTAGTCCTCGCCGAACACGGCAGTGAACCCGTGTGAAGCATCTAGTGCAAAATTCCTGGTTACGTGGAACGCGGATAACGTCACTCTTTGACCCCGCGGAAAACGCCCAGAGCGGAGCCTGGTCCTCACCGAGCACGGCAGTGAACCCGTGTGAAGCATCCAGAGCAAATACCGGACTGTGGAGTCCTTAAAATCCACGGACTATGACGTCCTTAACCTCGACCGTGATGTCTTAAAACTAACGATCAACCACCCCGATTCCTTACAGATTTTACCTTGGTTTAAGGGTACATCTCTTCACTCCTTTGATGCCTGGCGTTGTAATTCCTCAACGTCTTCAAAGAGATGATGGGTCCCTGCAACCACACATCGGACTGTGGAGTCCCTAAATCCACGGACTATGAGGTCCTTAACCTTGACCGTGATGTCTTAAAACTAACATCGGACTGTGGAGTCCTTAAATCCACGGAATATGAGGTCCTTAACCTTGACCGTGATGTCTTAAAACTAACATCGGACTGTGGAGTCCCTAAATCCACGGACTATGAGGTCCTTAACCTTGACCGCGACGTCTTTAAACTACAATACCTGGAGTGACCCCTGACTCCGTGAAACACGGATAAGGATGATCACATCCGACACTTGCAGGTCCTCACGACCTGTAAGGAAGAAAAACTCTCTTGTGAGATCCTTACGACTCTCAAGGGAAAACCCGCTTAAGGATCCTTACGATCTTTAAGAAGAACTCACACCTATGGGATCCTCTCGACCTGTAGGGAGAAAAACTCTTTATGAGACCCTCGTGGCTCGTAAAATGCAAAAGTCTTAGGAAGCAGATCTTAACCCTGAATCCTAAGCCATCACTGTCCTGCAAGGAGATCGAGGTAGAATATCCGCAGAATACATTCAATAAAAAGGGGGACACACCATTGAGAAGAAAAATGTATCTTTTATTCATAAACCGAAATGGATACAAAGTACAATTCATGAAAGAAACAAAAAAGAAAGGTACTCTCATCCATGAGTATGTACAAAAAAGGGAAAAAAGATACAAGTCCTCAAGCCGGCGGGCGGTGCAATAATTTTACCAGCTCGTCATTCTATTGCTGAGTCACGGCTTCATGACGCAAGATCTCCAGAAGACGAGCCTCCGCCTGAGCTTGCTGAGCCTGATACGAAGCGAGCCGAGCTTCGAGCTCTTTCTCGGTGGCTTTATGAGCCTCGACCCTCTCACGAGTAAACGTGGCAGCTTTATCGAGAGCCACCACCTCTTTGATGGACTCCTGAAGCACCCGCCAGAGTTCATACGCTTTGTTGGCCTTGGCTGTGAGATTGGCTTGAAGCTCGCCCAGCGCTTTGGAGGCTAGCTCCTTCTCCGAGAACTTGCGACCAAGCCTCTTCTCACATGACGTCATGGTTGCCGCGCACCGTGCTATCAGCCCCCGTAACTCCGCCTTTGCAGCCACGGCCTTCGAGGAAAGGCGAGAACACTCGAGAGCGTACAAACAAGCCTCCACCTTCCTACAGAACTCCACCCAGACCCGCACCACCTCCTCGCTGTGATAGGTGGCGAGAAAAGGAAGGGAGCCGTTAGCTTCAGCGGCAAACACTTCGGCTGTGGTCGCACTACCAGCACGGAGCTCCTCGACGAAAGAAGATAGGGAGACAAGGCTCAATTGGGCCAAGCGTTCTGAAGCCCGCAGAGCGTAGGGGCCGGGCGGCATCACAATGCGTGATTCCAAAGCCATGGAGACTGGCAGGGCTGTTCAAATTTGGCAAATGTTAGTAAAACTCTTAAACGCAGAACGAACGGGACTATAATAAAATGTCACTCACCGACAGTCATGCAAGTAGGAGCTGAAGGTTCCCCTGGCCCTTCAACGACCTCGACCTCATCGTCGGCTTCCAAAACTATAAGAAATATCAACGTCATTTCGCAAAATAGTAACAATGCTACGGTAAAAAAAAGGGCGAATGACACTAACCTTGCCCAGAGGAAAGGACAATACGCTGAGGGGAGATCGCCTGCGGAGCTGCCATCTCTAATAAACGCTGAAATGACTGTCGAGGCGACAGATCCGCGATCGTGGCCGCCAAACCGCGCAATTCTGGGAAAGATAAAAGAGTTCAGACTATGAAGGGGTTGCTAAATTAAAACGCAGAGGGATACCTTCAACACTCCTCCCATTCTGAGCCGGGGGGATAGCAGCTTCAACGGTCTCCGCCATGACCTCAGGCTCCAACAAAGGGAGAGTAGTCCCGACTACCTCGCTTCCAGCCTTTGGGCCGCCCTCAGTAAGAGTCATTGGGGCGGCGGCCTCCAAAGGAGCCTCCCCCAAAGGGGCAAGCACTCCCTGATCAAGAACCGCCGCTGGAAGTTCTACCATGAGAGGAGCAGCCTCGTCAGCCCCCTCCACATCCAGCAAGGTTTCATTGAGAATTTCGGCGGGCTTTAGCTTTAATGGGCCAGTAGGGAGCTCCCCCAGCGTCGAAGATTCTGCACGATTCAAATAAGAATAATGATACATATGCACGGGCACAAACAATCTGAAGAACTACGAAAAGAACCACAACGTACCGATGCGCAAAGAAGCCCTCAATATGGCTTCTTCAAGCCGCTGCTCCTTCTCAAGGAGGTGAGCTCGCCGGGGTTCGAGAGTGGACTCATGGCCGTCGGTCCATAAAGAAAGTGCGTCAGCTGCATCTTCTGAAGCGGCCTGCTTCAAAGCCCTCTCCCCCCATTCCTCCAAAGGACCGATAAATCGCCGCCGAATCCACGAAGGGTCTTCGTAAAAGATTACAGCGGGATAGGACTTCTTCGGAACCCTGGCATTATGAGACACGTCTTTGGAACGCCGTATGGCCTCAGCCAACTGTGCGGCCTCCTCATCGGCTGAACTCGGGAAAGGAAGTCCAGCGTCTGACTCTTGCCGGGCCAACGGCTCATCTTCAAGAGTAGGTTCAGACTCTGCCAAAGAATCGAGCGAATTGGTGGCCACCTTCCTTCGACGCTTAGACCCAGAGCCGGTCGCCGAAGATGACCGTTTCCTCCCCCGTGAAGCCTTAGGGCGACGCTGACCCACATCGCCTACGACGCCCTCATCTCTATTACCCTCGCCTGGTGCCACGGCCGAGGATGACACTGTCATTGTCAATGCCACGGGGGGCGGTGCTGCCACAGGCGGTGGTGCTACTACTGGGGCCCTTCCACCTCGCGAGCGGGAACCCAGGGGCATACCGGCCGTTGGAGTAAGGTTTACCTCCAATTCTCCTGGGATGAGCGCAGTGCCGGTATCCCTTAGAGGGAAGCGGACCGGAGCCCTCGGTCGCAGCTTAGCTCCTGGAACCAGAGGAGGGGCATCGTGGCCGAGAAGCACCCTCCTTTCCTCAAGAATGATTGGGCTGACCCGATGAAGATACCAACCCGTAAACGCGCCCACGCACCGGGACAGGTATTCAGCTTCAGGTACAATGAAGTGGGAGCCGGTGTTTAGCCTCATGAAATGATGAGCTGCATCGCGAACGGCATCGAGCGAAGGGATTGGGGCGACTAGAAAAGCCTCAAAGGGAACACCCTGGTCGTATCCAAGTTGTCGGGCAAATCGATGCGGATTGTACCGCATGAAAAGAGCTGCACTGTCCTGGCGAAACACCAAGTAGCCCGGTCTAATTGTATATAAGTGCGCAGCCTCCCGGGGCTTCAAAGAAGGTGCGTTGTCTTTTGACAAATCCCAGAGTTGTTGAACTGGACCTGAGGGAGTAGACAAGACCCGATCATTAAAAACCATCCCGCCAGCGGCAGCGTAAGGAGAATCAGCACCCGAATAGCCCCGAATTGAGTCGTGTCGGCGGCAGAAGCATCCACTAATCGCATAAGTCGTGGAAAGGGGTAGGCATCGTAAAATGAGGGCCTCTGATGTATGGCAAAAGCCCCCAATACGTGCATTTCGATCCATGACGTGAAATAATGAAGCGAAAAGTTTACCACATCCACGCCAGGCGTAGAGGTATTAGCTGCGGTGCCCAATCCATTATAGAGGTGCGCCAAGGCCGGGATGCCGATGGCCAACCGCGTCCCCTCAGCAATACGATGAGCCGGGTAGATGACCGAGGCTCTCATGAAGCGGCGATGCATGGGGATAACGAACCAACTAAGCCAAACACTGACAAACCCCACGAAGAATGTTTCCTCATCCATACCGGGTGCTGCAACGGACTCAAAAGACATCGGCGACACGATGGGAATATAATATTGTGGCAGGTCCGATTCAGCGGTCGGTAGCTTCTTCGGACCAAACCCAAAGGGGTCTTTGATGTTAGCAAACTTCGGAGCAGTCTTCGATATGACGTCCTCACGAAGGAAGCAGGAAATGAAGCTTTTAAAAGTAACACCCTGCTCCTCAGATTCAATGAACAATCGATCAAAAATACCCAGCACCTTGATCAAGCTGGGGCGCTTGTGACGAACGGCGTTCTCAACAGACAAGCCGTCAGCCGGTGCAGACTCGGGCTCAAAGACATACTCGTCAGGAGGCAACAACTCCTCATACAGTGCACCCCTGATTGGCAATCCCGAGATTTCATAAAATTCTGCAAGAGAGATCGAGACCTCACGATCTCCTAGAATGAAAGTGTTGGTGGGAAGATTCCATTGGTTCAAAAACGCCTTAACCCACCAGACATGCGGGGACTTATAATGGAAGAGTGACGCGTATATTTCCTGATAAAGCCCGACCTTCTGCAGCCGCGCACGATGGGTGGCAAGGATATAGCGAGCCCAGAGAAGATAGCCCGTGGGGTGTCGGGGAGTGAGCCCTATCTTATAGATCTGCCCCCACGGGTGGGCCTCACCCTGGCAGATACGCCGCCCCAAGATGTCTATGGCCGGGATCGGATGGTTCGGAATACCGGTCGTCGAAGGCTCGAGCCTCCCCGTTGGAGTCCAGTTGGGCATTTCCACAGCAAAAACTGTCCTCGGAGGATCCATCGGTAAAAATGGGAAAGTGGGCTCCGTCGGCACCGCGCAAAGAAAACTCCGGCGACCCTGAATAATCTGACTGTACCAAGATCCCCATTGAAGAAGGTTGGTGCAGTTCGGGTCATGGGCCCGAATCATCGCCATCGCTTCCCCATCAGATGGTGACTGAGGAAAAGCAGCCTCCGAGCGAGAAAAGGGAAAGCGTGGAACAGAAGCCATCGCACCTGAAATCCAATAAAGGAAGACCGTTAAAAGAAAAGTTAGCAATATATATATTCATGCATGAACATGAAGACTAGTTGAAGAAAGCAACAGCAGAGTTTCCTGGGACCATTGGCTACAAAACACATGGGCCCCACAGAATCCGGATGACGGCTCATTAATAATGAGACCAAATAGTTACAATAAAACAAAGGGAATATCCTCATTTAATAAAGAATGATGACCATGCACATTCCTCCCAACAGGATCTGTCTCGGGCTCTACAATGAATCCAACAAGATCAAAGGAATTAAATTCCCACAGAAGACATCATTACAAAACCCCCATTTCATTAATTGCAGAAGAACAACCTCGGGCCAAGAGACCCCAGGAAGCCTCCGCGTGAAGAAATCAAGTCCTTCATTGGAATTAAATTCCTTATTAAGAAAAGGGAATTAAATTCCCAGAAACATTTTTGGATGGAATTAAATTCCATGGAGTTGAAACGCCATCATCATCTCCCCAAAGATCATCTAAACCCTAAGAGATCTACAGTTTGAAGGTTAAGCGGTTTCATGTTCTTATGGAAAAACATGAAGAAAAAAGGGTAAAAACCCTTGTTTTGGATTTAAAATCCAGAGGAATGTGAAGGTCCATCGTTTGTCCAAGAACATTACCTGAGGAAAAGAATTCTTTTCGAACAGAGTTAAACTCTGAAGATTGTTTCAAGACAGAGAACTAAGCTCTGGAAGCGAGAATTAAATTCTCAAGGAAAAAGTTCTCAGAAGAAGAAGATGAGCAAAGTGAAGGCTCCTATGAAGAGACAGAGGTATTTATAGAAGGCAATGGAAACGTTTCATCTCCCCAGATCCCTAGAGGAATCCAACGGTCACAAGAGGTGACAGCGTTGCACTCACGTGCAGACACGTGAGAACAACACTGTGGGGGCATTTGTTTCCTGATTTAAAATCAGAAAAGCTTATGGAAAAAGCTTCAGAAGAGGGTCACATGCTTACACGTGACCAGCAGTCACGTGTTGGCACGTGACATCTAAAAGCATCATCAAGGCAGATTCAGCTTCCTGACTACATCAAATAAAAGGGCTTCAGAAAGGGTCACGTGCTCCCACGTGACCAGGGTCACGTGTTGGCACGTGACATTTTAAAGCGGATTCAAAGGCACATCGGTTCCCTGATCAAATCAAGGAAAAAGCTTCAAAAGAGGTCATGTGCTTTCACGTGACCAGGGGTCACGTGTTGGCACGTGACGCTCAAAACATCAGAATTGTTCTCCAGTTAAATCAAGAAAAAGAGTCCAGACAAGGGTCACGTGCTCACACGTGACCAGGGGTCACGTGGTGGCACATGACGGTTAAGCAGCAACCAGAAGACAGAGCGCAAAAGGAAAGAAGAGGGCTCATTCCAAAGAGGGTCACGTGCCCACACGTGACCAAGGGTCACGTGGTCACACGTGACCGGCTTTCAAAGCCCATTTTGTTAACAGAATTAAATTCTGAAAGAGATTCAAATCTTTCCAAAGGAAAGCGATTATCTGGAACCAATCGAATTGAAGATTCAGAGGTGATTAAATATCATCTATCCATGGGAAAATCTCGGGTTTGGAAAGATTTCCCCTTTAAATCTAACCGAGATAACAAAAGAGAATCCCTGGATTTGAAATCCAATGGTGAATAAAATTCACCTAATAATCCAAAGGTCAAAAACGAATGATGGATGCAAATCAAATCTCTCAATGAAGATTCGTCAAAAACTAATTGATTCGGCTGCTTCTCCTATAAATAGGAGCCAAGAGACACAGGGATGGAGAGAGATAGAGATAGATACGCAGAGGGAAGAAAAGGGAGAGAGCCTTGATATTTTGAGGAATTTGGATCTTCTGCAAAAGAAAACCCTAGGTAAGAAAGGGGAGGCTTTTTGAAAGAAAAGAGAATTTAATTCTCGACAGAGTTTAACTCTGATATATAAAACAGAAGAACATATTTCTTCTCTTTTTGATATAGGATCTGCAAAGTGCACATCTCCCCTTGAAGTTGAGAATTTAATTCTCAATGGGTCGAGATCCTGCCATGCAGATCCAAAACATAGAGAGGGAACGGAAGCAAGAGAATTTAATTCTCACAGAATTATAGGAATTTAATTCCTTTAAAATAAAATTAGGGTTTGACCCTGTGTCATGGGAATTTAATTCCTTCATAACAAAGAGAAACAGGGTTTAACCCTAATTAAGAACCTAGTTCTGTTGAAACAGCGGGAATTTAATCCCCTTAATCATAATTTAATAGAGAATGGGAGTTTAATTCCTTAAAAGCTTTTATTAGGGTTTAACCCTATTCAGTTCTTCACATATATGAAGAATTTAATTCCTACAGAAAATTCAGAGTCCAACTCTATTCCAGAATATAAATCTTCGAAAGGAAGTAGGAATTTAATTCCTCTGAAATTATTGTCAGGGTTCAACTCTACGAGGAATTTAATTCCTGGAAAAGATTAACAGATCCTCTAAACAACATACATAGAGGCAGGGTCACGTGCCACCACGTGACCCCCCCCCAAAAGACCTACAGAAAGCCCCTTTGAGGCAGTGCCCCACGTGACCCACGTGACCCTTGACAGAAGCTTTAACACACAAGCATTTGAATGCCCGTCACGTGATGGCACGTGATGCTCTGAAAGATGCGATAATCTCCGCAGAATAAATGAAGGGAGGGCGCTCTCACGTGTCGCCACGTGGCCCCTCTTGTCTTAGTGTTTAACACTAAATTGAAACTCCCGAACCCAGTGTTAAAACACTGTTGGGCCTTAGTGTTCAACACTAATCAAAAAAACTTTATTTGCAGTGTTCAACACTGACTACCTTAATGGTTAACACTAATTTGAGATCTCTGTTGCCAGTGTTTGATACTGATCTGTTTTAGTGTTTAACACTAATTTGAAAGCCCTGTTGCTGGTGTTTAACACCAATTATCTTTTAGTGTTAAACACTAACTTGTCAATCTCATTCCCAGTGTTCAACACTGGTTGGTCTTTACTGTTTAACACTAGACATTGGTCCAAATGGCTAAATGGATAGAGGCAAAGCCTCTCCTGATTTGACTTAGCCCAAGCTGGCCATAAGTCCTCAATTCGTAATCAACTGGGCTAATGGGCTTATAACATAATTAATTGGTCTTGATCCCAAATTGGGCCAAGGACTATTTAATCCACTCCGGTTCTAGGGTACATCTCTTCACTCCTTTGATACTTGGCATTGTAATCCCTCAATGTCTTCAAAGAGGTGACGGGTCCCGATGACCACACATTGATATGGACTGTGGGGTCCTTAAACCCATGGACTACGACGTCCTTAACCTCGACCGAGATGTCTTTAAACTAACAATGGACTGTGGGGTCCTTAAACCCATGGACTACGACGTCCTTAACCTTGACCAAGATGTCTTAAAACTAACAATGGACCGCAATGTCCTTAAACTACCCATGGACCGCAATGTCCTTAAACTAGCGATGGACCACTATGTCCCTAAACTGGAACAATAGAGCCCAAACGCTCTTTTGTCGGATCTAAACGATCCCGTTTAAGTTGATATTAGCCTCAAATATGGCTAACGTATCCTTAAACCTTCAAACAGACTGGACTATGAATCCCCCCAAATCAACTTCGGTTCAAGGGTACATCTCTGAACTCCTCTGATATCTGTCGTTGTAATCCTTCAACGTCGTCAGAGAGGTGACGGGTCCCGACGGCCACATATTCAATGGACCACTATGTCCCTAAACTGGAACAATAGAGCCCAAATGCTCTTTTGTCGGATCTAAACGATCCCGTTAAGCTGATCTTAGTCTCAAGTTAGACTAACGTATCCTTAACAAACGTTTGAGTTGATCTTAGCCTCAAATATGGCTAACATATCCTCAAACCAAACCCCCAAACCCAAATCTAAGATAAATACGGATTTGGACTAGTCCACGTCCTACGGGCGACGACATAACTCAGTCTCCGTATACAATCCACGGGCAACCACAAATAAAACAAACACCCACGACACGAAGTGACCATCTGGAGAAGGAGAAAGTTGTTACCGCAATGCGGTAGCGTAATTAACTGCAGGGGCTTGCGCCTGCAGGGAAGAGCGTCCCCACAATCAAAAACCCCTCAAACGAGGGGGAATCTGACGAAGTCTGCTACATCGGCCGCATCTGTTTAAACCTTCGATATATGATACCATAAATCAACTTGGCATCTTCGGAGAGGTGAACGGATAGCACCAATTAGCATCTGCCCCGAATCTCAGTGCCAAGACATCGCAGTCTTGTGCGCCGCCGTTCGGAAGGGAACAGGCTCGCTGATTTTTTATCGCGAGTGTGGAACTCGGAACCTGATGCCAATCCCAGCATCAGCATTGCTACGACTGGAATATTGCCAGGAGCGAATCATCATTTGCCGTGAAAGGACTTGGGATTTGATACCGATTTAGGCATCAGCATTGCTACAACTGGGACATTGTCAGGAACGAATCATCATTTGGCTCTGTCGATGTCGAACAAAGGTGGCTTAGCAAACAGGGTTAGGATCCTGTCGACTAAGGCCTTTTGACTTTACGAGCTGTAAGGGTCTCATAAAGGTATTTCTCCCTACGAGTCGAGAGGATCTCGCAGGTGCGTTTTCTCCTTAAAAATCGTGAGGATTCTTAAGTGTATGTTCTCTTATAAGTCGTAAGGATTTTACAAGAGTGTTTTCTCCTTATAAGTCGAGAGGACTTACAAGGGTTTGTTCACCGTGCGAGCATATCCCTAGTCGCTGGTGGGACCCTGTTAGGGAAATGTTTATTCGTGCCCGTGGATTGTATACAAAGGTCAATATTGAAATGCTTGTAGGGCAATCTGGGAAAGGTGATGGCTTAGGAACAGGTTCAGATCCCTGTAGCTTAAGCCTTTTGAATCTTATGAGCTGTGATGGTCTCATAAGTGGATTCTCCTTACGAGTCGTGAGGATCTCGTAAGTGCGTTTTCTCCTTAGGAATCGTGGGGATTCTCAAGTGTGTTGCTCTTTTGTGAGTCGTAAAGATCTCACGCGGGTATTTTCTCCATAGAGGGTCGAGAGGACCTTGCAAGTGTCTTTTAACGAGATTGTGCCCTTTCGGGTTTTCACAAACTCGCCGGTAGTCCTGCTGTTTTTACTCACGGAGCCCTTTCGGGTTTTCATCCATGCCCATCTCGCTTATGGACATACCGTTTTTTTTAACGAGTCTACGCCCTTTCGGGTTTTCACAAATATCGCTGGTAGTCCTGCTGTTTTTACTCACGGCGCCCTTTCGGGTTTTCATCCGTGTCCATCTCGCTTATGGACATACCGTTTTTTTTGTGTCAGCCTTGAGATGCTGCGGTTTGTAGTAGTTTAACGATGTTTCGGTCAGTTGCAAGTTTTAGGACATTGCGGTCCATCATTGCCGTATTTGAGGCAAATTTGTAGTTTACGGACTTTTCGGTCCATCGCTTATCCTGTATGCACGTGCATTTGTCACGTGACGGGATACATGACGCTGATATGGAATACACCCATTTAGGGTGTGATTTGATATGGTTGGAGTGTTTTGTGACCCATCCCTATCACGGCTTCTCCAACTTGACGCCGACGCCTGGCCCCTTCGAATAGGGTCATTTGGCGTTCTCGATCAGCTTTGCTCTTCTGACGGGCTTCGTTCAGTAGCATGTCGGTCATCTTGTCTGACGGTTCCAAGGATTTTGGCATTGATCCTGCCCCCAGCTCCTCTACATTATCTTCTGATACCGAGTGAGCTTCTTTGTTATTTAGCGACGAATGAGAGATCATGTGGCAACTTGCCACATAATCTTCTGGTTCCTGTGACGAGTTGTCTCCCTCATCATCGTCGCTATCTCCGCCCTCCAAGATATGATTAAGAAATTCTTGGAGTGTGACCGGGGTTTGTGCCTTTTGGTTGTATTCCTCCAGCACGTCAATATGTTTTTGCAAGTCCGTGCGCTTGTCATCAGGCTTCACAGGCATCTTCTTCTTCTTTGAAGATTTTGACAGCTGGGTCTGAGTGTTTTGACCATCGCTACCAATTCTTGGCGTCGGGCGCGGTTTTAGCATTCCCTTAATGATCTCAGGCTCTAGCGGGCTTTTCCACCTGATTGCCGGGCATGTGTGAAGATCCTTCAGCATTCTTTTCATCTTAGCTGAAAGAGCGACCTCCCATGAAGCTTCTTCTATAAAAGAGCACGATGCCCCCGGTGTGTCTACCCTTTTAGGAGTGTGTTGTTGTGGCGGATTCACCTTCCAGTTTTCAAATAGCGCGAACTTGCCCTGTTGGTATTGGTCTTCAACCCAGTTTTTGAAGACGTAGCAGTCATCGATCAGATGGCCCAATACTCGGTGGTAGGGGCAGTAATTAGGATCGTTGGCGTCGTTCGGTCGCGGTGGGTGTCTCGACTCCGGTGAGTGATGAGCCCATTGCGCACTGCCAGTTCAAACAGTTTTCTTGTTTTATCCCGGGGAAACGAGTAAGGACGTCTCAACTTCTCATCGAGAGATTGCCAATTGTTGCTTTGGAGAACAACCGGTCTCGGGCCACTCGGTTGTTGTTGAGCGTTGGCGACGAAGATAGCTTTCCCTTTACCCCTTTCGTTTCGAAGCTCCGTTTTCGGCGAGGACGGCTTATGGCCCATCTGGTCCATTTGGGCCAGTTTGTCAATTAAGGCCTGGAAGGTGGTCGGCTTGAAAAACATCATGAATTGGGATATGGTCGCCTGCGGATCGAGGGTTCCCACAAACATGCCTATTGCAGGAGCCTCTTCTATGCGCTGTTCGCACTTCGACCATAGGTTGCGCCACCGTATCGCATACTGAACCCATGTTTCGCCTGGTTTCACCTTGGCATTGATCAATGCCGTGATTGGGGTGCGTTCGCTGGCGCTTGCGGAACGCTGGGTGAATAACAACTCCATCTCCGTGAATGTTTTGACGGAGTCATTTGGAAGCTCCGAATACCATTCAAAGGCCGTCTCCGCCAAGCTGCCAACGAATTGGCGAAGCAGCAGCTTATCGTCACCTCCGGTGTTGCCGCACAGAGCCCTAAATTGAACCATGTGCTGGTGTGGATTCCCCGTCACTTTATATACATGGAATTTAAGGATCGTATATCCCGGCGAGCACTTTATTTAGCCGTGCCAATCCGGATAGGGTCGTACAGTCTTAACAATCTGACCGGCCGCTTCATTCACCTGGTGAGCTTGTATTTGTTGAGCGATGTAATCATCCAGGGCGGCTTTGGAGATGGTCTCCTCCTTGGCTGCTGACAGAGCCGGCAGAGGATTTGATGTCTCTCTTCTATCATCTTCAATTATTACTGGAGGATCTTCGGCTGGAGGGTCCGGCTGGATCATCAGGCCCACCATATCCTGGAATAAAAGGGCCATTTGTTTTATATTGGCCGCTTATTCCGCGGCCTCTTTATCCTTCTTCTCAAGCATTCTCCGAAGGAATTCGGCATCTGTTTCCTGCTCATGACGCTGCTCCGAAGATGTCTCCGGGCCTGCTTTTGGTCTCATAAGCGCGGCCATAGCTGTTAGTATCTCTTGGAGCTTTTGTTGTTGTTGCTCCTGAGCCTTAGTCACTGATCGCGTAAGCGGTCGATGACCTGTGGAGATACAACTATCCTCTTTTCCGGATTCCATATAGACGGTATGCACCACCATGCCCCCAGACTTAGGACGTTTAGGCTCAGTGCCCTTGACATTTGTCGCAGACACGGGGATCTTCTCCGGCCTTCTCTTTTTGTGGACTGGTGACGTTGAGGGGGCCGTTGCAGCGGGCACCCAAACAGATGACACCTTGTGTGGCTTGACAGGGTGATCCTTCTCTTGCCGAACCTTTATCTTTTTCGGTCGACGTGAGTAATCTTGATCAATCACCGAGTCTTGGACTTGACGCCAGACCTTGTTAATTTTAGAGGATAGCTGCTGAGGGGGCTGCTCCAGCTTCACCTTTGTAACGTTCTCCATAGGTGGAGGAGACTTTTTCAGCACGGCAGTTGGTGAATTCCTGCGCACCCTGTTAAGTAGTTCAAAGCTGTTCCCGGTTGGAACAACAGCCTCAACTTCCACCGTTGGAGCTGGCGGAGTCAGTCCAGAGGGTGAACTGCCCCCAGCTTTCCTTACTCGGCGCTAGTGGCGATGTCGAGCATGTCATGCGGCCGGGATCACCTCCGCTATTGGATGAGCTTTTCCATGCCCCCTGTTTTGAGGAGAGGCTGTTATTGGCGCTAGCCTGTCAAATACAAACGTCGGCTGAGAGGGAATGGTCAACCTGTCGAAAGCCGACCTTCGGGTAGGGAGAGTGGCCTGGACGACCTCAGCTGTAGCAGGAGCTGCAACGGCCAGTCTTGTGCAGACCGACCCCTTAGCAGGAGAAATCGCCTTGGTGACTTCAGTAATAGGAATAGTTAACCGCTTAAGGATAACACCTTCAGAAATTGCGGGCTTCTTCATAGACCCATCTAAGCTTCGGCCCCATCTGTTGAAAACTGAGACAGTGGACTTGGATGACCCGTTGAGAGGGGCCGCAGTAGTTGCAAGCCAATCAAAGACCGACTTCTTCGGAGCTTCTTGCGATGGTACAGGAGCGCTGAAGCTTGTTGGCGGGATCATGTCCCGAAGAATAGCCCAGTGGTGGCTTAGGTCACTTGTTCCATCGGCATTGTGAAAAGGGAGGCCACTTGGGGCCCGTAGGTCACTCCTCCGGCGGGGATGGAGTGAGAGTTGTTGCAGTTGTTGCAATTTGTGCAGTTGAAAACCATAGATCTTCTATTTTCTGCACGGAGCAAGACACCCAATCTTAGTACCTCGAATCCAGAGGCAACCATAGCAAACCGCGATTCGTTCGTGAAACACGACGCACGAAGTGTGGAGTGGAAAGAGGAAAAGGTCCCACCGGGCGTGCCAGAATCTGTTCTCCGCCGAACACAGAGACGCGACCGTGTAGATTCGTCTTGCCTGAATTTGGGGGTAGATGCTAATTGGTGCTATCCGTCCATCTCTCCGAAGATGCCAGGTTGATTTATGGCACCATGTATCGAAGGTTTAGACGGATGCGGCCGTTGTAGCAGACTTCGTCAGATTCCCCTCGTTTGAGGGGTTTTTGATTATGGGGATGCTCTTCCTTACAGGCGCAAGCCCCTGCTGTTAATTATGCTACCGCATCGCGGTAACAACTTTCTCCTTCTTCAGATGATCACTTCGTGTCATGTGTGTTTGTTTTGTTTTGGGTTGCCCGTGGATTATATACGGAGACTATTTTATGTTGTCTTCCGTAGGGCATGGATTAGTCTAAATCCGTATTTTCTTAGATTTGGGTTTGGGTTGGGTTTAAGCATACGTTAGCCTCATTTGAGACTAAGATCAACTTAAACGTTTGTTAAGGATACGTTAGTCTAATTTTTAAACTAAGATCAACTTAACGGGATCATTTAGATCCAACAAAAGAGCATTTGGGCTCTATTGTTTTAGTTCAGGGAATTT
The DNA here is from genome assembly GCA_030015575.1 of Agapanthus africanus. NCBI lineage: Eukaryota > Viridiplantae > Streptophyta > Magnoliopsida > Asparagales > Amaryllidaceae > Agapanthus > Agapanthus africanus. Next base: position 10,426,515 of record CM057348.1, on the reverse strand, counting down.
GCGGTCCATAATTAGTTTAAGGACATTACGGTCCAGTTTAAAGACGTCATAGTCTATAAAGGTTAAGGACATCATAGTCCATGGGTTTAAGAACCCCACAGTCCGAGGTTAAGGACAACATAGTCCATGGGTTTAAGGACCCCACAGTCCGAGGTTAAGGACATCATAGCCCAGGGGTTTAAGGACCCCACAGTCCGAGGTTAAGGACATCATAGCCCAGGGGTTTAAGGACCCCACAGTCCAAGGTTAAGGATATCGTAGCCCAGGGGTTTAAGGACCCCACAGTCCAAGGTTAAGGATATCGTAGTCCATAGGTTTAAGGACCCCACAGTCCAAGGTTAAGGACAACGTAGTCCATAGGTTTAAGGACCCCACAGTCCAAGGTTAAGGACACATAGTCCATGAGTTTAAAGACCCCACAGTCCAAGGTTAAGGACACCGTAGTCCATGGGTTTAAGGACCCCACAGTCCATGGTAGTTTATAGACGTCATAGTCTGTAAAGTTTAAGGACATCATAGTCCATGGAATGTCTGGTTGTCGGGACCCTTCACCTCTCTGAAGATGTTGAAGGATTACAATGACAAATATCAAAGGAGTGAAGAGATGTACCCTTGAACCAATTTTGGTTGGGAGATCTGTAGTCCAATTGGGACTAAGATCTGAGATTTATGAGTATATGGGCTCAATTAATCTGAATGAGGGGTTTATGGCCAACTTGGGCTTGGCCCACTCAGTTAAAATGTTAAACATTTGACAATGCTGAGTATTGATTTGGGTTTTGACAGCCTTTCTGTCTTTTATTGAATGCTGAGCATTTATCATAGCTCTAGGGCTTTATTTAAAGAACAGTTTATGTTCTATCAGTGCACGAGTGAGGGACACGTGGCGCGCTTGGCGCTAGCGCCAGTTAATGAGCGCAAAGCGCTTATGTGATATAGCGCACACGTGAGGAGCATGTGGCGCGCTTGGCGCTAGCGCCAGTTAATGAGCGCAAAGCGCCGGTTTATGAGCGCAAAGCGCTATTTGTACAGTAGCGCACACGTGAGGAGCACGTGGTGAGCTCGGCGCTGAGCGCCAGTCTATGAGCGCAAAGCGCTATTTGTTAAGTGGCGCACACGTGAAGAGCATGTGGTGCGCTTGGCGCTGAGCACCAGTCTATGAGCGCAATACACTATTGATCAGTTTTATGATCTGAGAAATAGATTCTTGTTTATAAGAGACTTTGTCTCAAGGTTCTGAGGACAAAGTTCTTATTTTATAGGAGATGTTTCAATCTCTTATTTTGGTGAAGGGCTTTGCCTTTATGGATCTGTGATCCTAAGAGAATTGAATTATTCTCCCCCCTTTTTATAATGAGATGTTCATGATCTCTTTTTGTAAGAAGACCTTCGTCTTATAGATTTATGATCTGTGAGAAGAATTATGTTCTTCTTCTTTAATGAGATTTTTCTTATCTCTGTTTTTTTACCTTGAAGAAAAGTTCTTCTACTGAGAGCTTGCTCTTCTTTCTGAGATTTCTCAAAGTTTATAGGGGGGTTCCTCTATATGAGACTTGAAGCTTTGGGGCCTTTATATAGGGCAAGGCTGATTTGTTTAATCAGTTGGGCATTTCCCCATCGTTGGATCTTTGATCCAAGGGTTTCTGATTTACAGAAGGCAATCTTTTTGTTATTAACAAGATTGGGAAATCTTTCCTTACACAGAATTTATTCTGTATTTTTTGTGATTTTTAATCACTATTGGATCATTGATCCAACGGTGCTCTGATTTAAAGAGCACAATCTTTTTGTTTGGAAAGATTTTGAGGAATCTTTCCTTAATAGAATTTCATTCTGGTCAATTGATGATTTATCATCTTTATTCGATCTTCGATCTGACGGTGGGGAACATTTAGTTCCAGCGCTAGCGCACTCGTGCTTTGCACGTGAGCGCTGCTTCAGAGCGCAGGCGCTCTTTGCGCTAGCGCACTTGTGCTTTGCACGTGTGCGCTGCCTCAGAGCGCTGGCGCTCTTTGCGCGAGCGCACTCGTGCTTTGCACGTGAGCGCTGCCTCAGAGCGCTGGCGCTCTTATGAAACGCTGTTCATTTAAAATTTTGAAAATTTGAGCCGAGCTTTGCTCTGATTGGGGGAAACGGTATCTTTAAAGAGATGAGGGAATTTCTTCCGCGTCTCGCTCTCGGCCTCCCAAGTAACCTCTTTACTATTTGGACCACGCTAAAGAACCTTCACAGATGGTAAGACCTTTGACCGAAGTTTCTTCATCTGCCGATCCAATATAACTACCGGCTACTCGGTGAACGAAAGATCGCGCTCTAGCTGAACGGTCTGGTGCTGAATCATGTAAGAAGGGTCATGAAGGTACTTGCGAAGTATCGATACATGGAATACTGGGTGAACATCCGGAAAACTGGGCGGAAGTGCCAAACGATAGGCAACGGTACCAACTCGCTCAGGGATCTCAAAAGGACCTACAAACCTGGGACTAAACTTCCCTTTCTTCCCAAATCTCATCACGCCCTTTATCGGAGAAATTCGTAGGAATACATGATCCCCCACTGCGAACTCGAGCATGCGACGACGACGGTCGGCATAAGACTTCTGTCTGCACTGAGCTGCTCTCATCCTATCCTGAATTAACTGGATCTTCTCCATAGTCTCTTGAACTATCTGGGGTCCCAATATCCTACTCTCGCTGAGTTCGGTCCAACAGACTGGCAATCGACACTTTCTACCATACAAAACCTCAAAAGGTGACATCTGAATCGTCTCCTGATAACTGTTATTGTAGAAGAACTCTATCAACGGCAAATGACAATCCCAACTGCCACCAAAATCAAGCACGCACGCACGCACGAAGCATATCCTCCAGAGTCTGTATAGTCCGGTTTGAATGACCATCGATCTGCGGATGGAAAGCGGTGCCAATACTCAATCGGGTACGCAAAGCTTCCTGAAGCTTCTGCTAAAGACGGCTAGTGAACTGAATGCCCCTGTCGGATACAATCCATGTGGGAATGCCGTGCAAACATACAATCTCATCAATGTACAACCGAGCATACTGAGTATAACCGAAAGTGGTCTTCACTGGAAGGATGTGAGCCGCTTTCGTCAACCGGTCAACAATCACCCAAATAGAGTCATACCCTCGACTGTACCTTGGTAGACCCATAATAAAATCCATGGAGATCTGTTCCCATCTCCATTCCGAAACGGGAAGAGGCTGCAATTCTCCTTCCGGTCTCTGATGCTCAGTCTTGACTTGCTGACAAGTCAGGCACCTCGAAACGATGTCCGAAACATCACTCTTCATCCCTGCCCATCAGTAGATATCTCTTAAGTCACGATACATCTTGGTGGAACCTGGATGAACACTATAAGCTGACCGATGTGCCTGCTCTAGGATCTCGCGTCTCAACCCATCGGTATCAGGTACACACAAATGAGTCCCAAAATGTATCACACCTTGGTCATCAATCAAGAACTCCGAATCTCTACCCTGATGAACATGCTCAAGAATCTTAGACAAACGGATATCGTCAGGCTATGCCTCACGAATACGATCAAGTAGAAGTGGATGGGCGCGGACGTGAGCAAGTTGTCCCCCAGTGGAAGTGAACTCAAACTGTACTCTACTATCGCATAAGATCTGCCAATTTGCAGAAGACTGTCTCTGAACTGCGCTTAACTGGGACAAGCTACCCCTGGGCCTACGACTTAAAGCATCAGCTACCACATTCGTCTTGCCCGGGTGATAAAGGATCTCACAATCATAATCCTTCACAAGCTCCATCCAACGGCGCTGTCTCAAATTCAGATCCCGCTGCTGGAAGATGTACTTTAAGCTCTGGTGGTTTGTGAAAATCTGACACGACTCCCCGTACAAGTAGTGTCTCCAAATCTTAAGCGCAAAGACCACCGCGACCATCTCAAGATCATGAGTGGGATAATTCTGCTCGTGCTTCTTCAACTGCCGAGAAGCATAAGCGATAACTCTATCATGCTGCATCAATACACAACCGAACCCCACTCGAGATGCATCACAATAAACGACAAAGCCGTCCGATCCAGAAGGCAAAGATAAAACTGGTGCAGTCGTCAACCGAGTCTTCAACTGCTGAAAACTCAGCTCGCATGCCTCAGTCCAAAGAAAAGGAACCCCTTTCCTGGTCAGTCCGGTCAGCGGTGCAGCGATACTCGAGAAGTCCTGCACGAAACGGTGGTAGTAACCAGCTAAGCCCAAAAAGCTGCAGACCTCTGTCACTGATACAGGTCTGGGCCAAAGCTGTATGGCCTTGATCTTCCTCGGGTACACACGAATACCGTCTCCCATAACCACATGACCAAGGAAGTCAACACTATCAAGCCAGAAGACACATTTCGAGAATTCAGCAAATAGCCGGTGCTCTCTCAATATCTGCAAAGCAATCCTCAAGTGCTACTCATGCTCCTCTCGACTCCTGGAATAAAGCAGAATGTCATCAATAAACACAATAATAAACTGGTAGATGAACGGCCTGAAAATCCGGTTCATTAAATCCTTGAACGCTGCTGGGGCATTGGTGAGTCCGAATGACATCACCAAAAACTCATAATGCCCGTAGCGCGTACGAAAAGCAGTCTTCGGAATGTCATCATTCCGAACCCGCAACTGATGATAACCCGATCTCAAATCAATCTTGGAAAAATGTCCCGCACCCTGGAGCTGATCAAACAAATCGTCAATGCGAGGTAATGGATACCTATTTTGCACCGTAACTCGGTTCAATTGACGATAATCAATACACAATCTCAAACTGCCGTCCTTCTTCTCGACGAACAGAACAGGAGCTCCCCAAGGCGAAACACTCGGACGCACAAGTCCCTTATCAAGCAACTCTTGAAGCTGATCCTTAAGCTCCTTAAGCTCCGCCGGGGCCATCCGTAAGGCGGTATAGAAATAGACCCCGTGCTGGGATCAAATCAATGCAAAACTCAATCTCACGGTCTGGCGGCAATCCAGGTAACTCATCGGGAAAAACGTCGGGAAACCCTCTCACAATAGGAACCCGGTCCAACAAATCTACCGTAGCTCTGATATCACGAATGAAAACTAAGAATCCCCGATATCCCCTCCTCAAGAGCCGACTAGCGCAAAGGGCAGAAATCAAATTGTGAGGGGCGACACCACGGTCCCCCTGCACAATAAGAACCGACTCTCCCGGAAAACAAAACCTGACTGTCTTCTCACGGCAGTCCACAGACGCGTAGCAAGTACCTAACCAGTCCATACTCAAGAGAACGTCGAAGTCCAACATCTCAAGAAGGATCAAGTCGACGGACGAATCTCTATCTCCAATACGAATGGCACACGACCGAAACACGTGTCATGCAACAAAAGACTCGCCAACAGGAGCAGTCATAACAAGTGAATGATCTAGCAAACACGACTCTCGGCTCAACCTCGGCACGAAGTGTGTAGAAACATACGAATGTGTAAATCCCGGATCAATCAAAACGTATGCATCAGAGGAACATACTGAAAGAGTATCTGAAACTACAGCATTGGACGCCTGCGCGTCCTGATGAGTCAAAGCAAATACTCGAGCCTGCCCTCTACCAGCAACTGGCTGTCCTGCGCCTCTACCACCCCGTCTTCTCTGAACAAAACCTCCGCGACCATGACCTCTCTAAGCATAAGTATGACGCGGAGCAACAACAGGCATAGGAGGCAACGCTCTCTGAGGTGGAGAAGGTGGTAAGGTAACATGTGGTACGGCCGCTTCGTTCTCACGTACCTCAGAACAATCTCTGACGCGATGATATAAACTCCCGCACCGGAAACATCCAGACGATGACTGCTGACCCTCCTAGGGATAAGAGCTAAATAACTGGCCTCGTCCCAATCCTCTGCTACTCCCACGACCTGAACGAAATCTGTCGCAGCGTCTATACATCTGTCTCTGGGCTGATACACCAGTACAAACCCTCTGTGGTTCCGGAACGACCGAGGTCTCGGAAAGACGCTCCTCAACCAGTAGGGCTGCGTCCACTGCGGCTGCATATGTGTCAAAATGCTGGGCGCTGATAGCTGTTGGATATAGTGCCCTCAAAGTCAATTATTGGATCGCAAGTACGTGATTGCAATGATTGAGGAGGACCTATACCGGTAGCACAGTCTTACTCGAGATGATAGTATGCTATCTGGTTTACTTTTATCATTCGTGTACAGGTTCAGGTGACTGATCACTGTTACACGTTGATAGAGCCCTTAGGATCTTGCTTGACTACCAACAGTATGATGGCGATCATATACGTGAGAGTTGGGTAGTCTATAAGTACATCCTTAATAGTGGTCCCTAGTCATGGGAGTTTCGAGACAGGGCATCGATACTCCGGAGTAGACTAGTGTATACAGTCGAGACCCCGACGAGGGGCGGTGGCCGGTCTCACAAGCCACTGGTGTCAGTTAGATCACCTAAGATATATACAGGTGCTCATTGGGTTATGAGTACACAGGACATGACTCGCCGGGAACCTGCTAGTTGGTATTTATACCTATCATCAGATAGCAGTTCCCTGGTGACATGTGTACAGGTTAGTTCATCGACCTGAGGTCATCATTTGTCTCGTGTGAGTTCCCACTGTGCTTTGATTTCTACCCTACCACGGCACAAAGGAGTCGTGCAAACAGGTATTTTTTGGGTACAGTCCCGAGCCACATGGAGGCAAGTGAGCGGATCGGCAGGGGATTCGTCTCTCCCGGTATTAGGGGTGGAGATCGCGCTGTGTCTAGGAAAGCCATTACACCAAGTCCTTGGCCAAGGCAGATGAAAATTATTGGTAGGTACTCCGGTAGTTTCTCAGGGTGTTCAGGGCTTGTCTCCGACACGACTTATACCGCTATTGGGGGTCTGACGTTATCAGCCCCCTAGGCCCGATATGCAATACTCATAGACGAACAGACCGGACTGTATGTATATTGTCACTGTTAGGTTCAGTAGGGTTTCAGGATGAGTTCGCTCATCGGCTACCCTTGAGGTCAATACATGGGCAGCCGTTATGCACAGCTAGTACCGCTGACGGCTTGTGGTTAAACCCACTGCCATGGTACTGACGAGTCATTAGAGTCCCCCACAGATAGTTTCCCAAGTTCGGACGAAACGTTGTAGACGCCGTATGGTTTTATGGCAGGGTTCGGAAAATGCACATGCGTTTACGCACGTGTCATATTTCGGGCAGATAATACTGGTGGGCTTTGGTTTAAACCGGATCCATGTATTATACTTTGTAGATATAATATCTTTGTCTCAGTTGCATTTGTATTCGGTCGTAATACAAATGCGGGTATATTTATACAGTTACGGGGTTATCCTGAAATTCGTTTCGGGGTCGCTTTTGGAAGTTGCCAGTTTTCTATCACCCGTATTAAACATTCGGTTTAATACGCATTTATCTTTTGTTGAGGCGAGTCATGAGTGTGGAAGATTCTAGAAGCTTCTTGTTTTGGTGACTAGGTTCATGAATCATTCATTTGCATTAATTGAATGGATGACTAGGTTAATGACTCATTAGGTTGCATTTAATGTTATGCAAGGTGTCATTAGTGATTCATTCTTTTTCCTTTAATGAAGCGATAAGGATTCATGCTTATGGTCACCCCCTCTCTTGTTCCTACACTCACCCCCACCCCACCTTATATTGTGGCCGGCCAATTCTTTTGAAGGCTAAGGAATGATTGGAAAAAATTGAGATGGTAGTTTTGTTCATGGAAATTTCATATAGCTCATTTTCTCATTTACCCGATTCAAAAAGGCAACTTCATTAACCGTTCATCCATGGCTTTGGATGAAGCGAGACAAAGTATTCTACTCATTCTCTACATCAATCTTGGTCATCTCTTTTAGCAAACTTGATGATCGAGTTGCCTCGGTATAGAGGCGGGAGCCCGTTTAAAGATCCGTAGATGTGGTGCTACCTCGACGAGGAGCCAGGAGATCGGAGCAGCCGCAACGGAGCGTGGGATGATGGTTAAAAAACGAAGGACTCAGATCGTTCGGTATAACCTTTCTACCCACTTTGTAATTTGTTAGTTTAGCGTTAATGGCAGATCCGGGTTATAGTATGCGATAGCGCCAGTTATAAAAGTTTTTGTTCCGCATTTGGCGTCTGAAAGACGGCCGGGGCGCTACCGTAGACTTACATGGTATCAGAGCCACGCCATTAAGCTTTACTAACTTGTGCTAACGCGTTTAAAAGATCGATCGAACGGATTTTCGAAAATCGCAATTTCCATGTGTAAAGTTTCTGTTGATTTTAAAACTGGTCTAAAAATTATTTTGAGCATCTCAGAAAATCAAGCAGACTTTTTAAAGAACACTGAAGAAAAACGATCCACTGTTTCGACCGTACGGCCGCGGAACCACCGGCAAAGCCAAGCTTTGGCCGCGGAACCGCGGCCGTCTTGGTGAATCAGTTGGCAATTTTTCTTCTGGGGCTTCTACCTCGGAAATTGTGGTTTCTGGAACTGTTATTTTAGGCCCAGATTTTGTTACTGTACAGCAGATGTACGTGGGGCCCACTTCGGGAAGTTTTGTCGATCAAAATTTAAACGTGTTAGTTTACAGTACTTACATTATATCTCCGACCGTGAATGTCATTCGAGCGGTAAATTGCATCTAATTGCTATAGCCCTTTTAGACGGATTTGCGAACGTGACATTCGCGTTGATGTTCTGTGTTGTGCTGTGATGTTGCGGATTTGTCGTGGTGGATAGCAGTGTGCAATGGTAGTGCAGTTTGAATTTATTTGTACATTTGATATTGCGGGGCGAGCGTCCAACATGTGGACTGCCGTCACTGCCTGTTTGTATAATATTCTTTTGGGGCACGACTGGGCTGAGGTCGATGTACCCGTTGTACATATTTTTCATTTCTGTACTAGGTTTACCTCGCTACGGAGTGCACGGATAGCCGGGTTCTGGAGGGCAACGGGTCCGCATCTCATGGCTTTAAGAGGCAGAGGGGCCTCACTCTAGAATTGGCAGACTATTCGCCGCACTCGTAGAGGGTACAGGTTGTAAGTCCACATTACCCGTCCCGGTTCTTTCGAGGTTGCGGAAACGGTAAAAAACGATTTTTAGGGCTAGGGTAACATGGACTTGAAAACAGATCTTTGCTAAACAAAACACTAGCAACTAACTACAAGTTTTACCTACTCGGTTAGAGGGTTATACCTAGTCTTGAACTCCTTCTCTTCTTGCTCCTTTAGAGTGGGTTGAATGGTTCATCCTCGTCGCCTTCTCTTGCCAAAAAAAGATCCACCCGAGGGTCTCTACCTTGAGCTCCTACCTCAAACTAGAGGTAACTAAAGTGCTTGGTGTGCTAAACCTAGAACCTTAGGATGAGTAAAGAGTAATTTTGGTGTTTTATCTCAAAAGCAAATGGTTCTCAACTCATGAGAGATTATTGCTTTGAGAGAGGGGAAGAGGATGAGAGAGAATGAGCATGAGAGCATGAAATGAAAATAGCAACCATATTCACATATATGTGAATTATGAATTAACAATATTAATCAAAAAGAAAATGGTGATGGTTCATTTGAAATGACCATTATCATTTCACATTTAATGAATTTTGCTAAGATCAAAGAGCATCTTTTGTGTGAAATGATGATGGTCAACTTTTCAACTTGGGTCAACAGGTCAACTTTTCAACTTGGGTTAACAAGTCAACTAAGGTCAAATGGTCAACAACCCTAACCATAACACAATTTCCTTTAATTAATATTATTAATCAAATTTCACATATTCATTAGGGTTTGGAAAAAGACAATGGTCATCAACCCTAATGAGATCCTCTGCCTCTCTCAACTGTGCATACACACCCGTATCCATGTTCCGAGGAACACGAATACTCTGAGATAAAATCAATCCCAAAACATATACCAGGATCTGGCTTAAACCAAAGCCCGCTAGTAATAACTGTCCGGACACTAAACGTGCACAAGTGCGCGGATGTGAACGAACCCCGTCGCAAAACCAAGCGACCTCTACTCTGTTTTGCCCAAAGGCGAATAACCCTCTGTGTGGGACTCTAAAGACTCGACACTACGCTAGCAGTGGGTTTAACCACAGGCCGCAAGCGGTACTAGTTGTACGTAACGGTCCCCAGGTAGATGCCGATAAGAAGACTGATGAGGTGAACCCATCCGAACTCCTACTGAGCCTGAATGTGACAATCTTCGTACAGTCCGGTCTGTTCGTCTGAGAGTATCGCATGGCGGGCCTAGGGGGCGGTAAACGTCAGTCCCCTAATAGCGGTACAAGTCGTGTCGGAGTGTAGCCCAGAACACCCTGAGATAACACTGGAAACGCTACCAGTATATCTCGCTTGCCTTGGCCAGGGATTTTGTGTAATGGCTCTCCTAGACACAGCGCGATATCAACCCCCAATACCGGGAGAGACGAATCTTGTCTAACCGTCACTGCCTCCAAGTGCTTCGGGACTGCACCCAACTGCAACCTGTTTGCACGACTCATTTGAGCCGTGGTAAGGTAGCAATCTAAGAACAGTGGGAACACACTCGAGGCGAAGTGACAGTGTCAAGTCAGCGAACTAAGCTGTACTCATGTCACCTGGAAACTGATAACCGACGATAGGTATAGTACCAACCAACAGTTCCCGACGAGTCCTGTCCAGTGTACTCGTAACCTAACGAGCACCCGCATACTATCTCAAGTACGACGTACTGACGGCTGTGGGATAGACCATCTCCCCTGCTGGGATGAGAAGCGTATACGCTAGTCTACTCCGGAGTATCGATGCCCCGTCTCGATAATCCTACGACTAGGGACCTGTATAAGGATGTGCTTGTAGATTACCCAGCCCCCACTAGTGTGACTGCCATCACAACGCTGGTAATCAAGCAAAGATCCTAAGGGCTCCACTAATGTGTATAGGCGATATACTAAAAGAAACACATGCACACATTAAAGTAGAAACAAACCAAGTAGTATACTACCATTTCGAGCAAGATTGTCTATACAACTGTGAATATCCTAAGTTTCCATCAAGTAATATACAAACTAGTATGATACAGTAATGGCCTCTAGGGCATATACACTAACAATCTCCCACTTGCACTAAGGCCGTGTACTGGCGTATCGAAGACCTATCATCTCGATCAGCCGCTCGAACTGAGTCTGAGGTAAGGCCTTCGTGAATGGATCTACAGTGTTATCTTCTGTAGCAACCTCCGAACCTCGATCTCCCTGTGATCCACGATCTCCCTGATCAGGTGATACCGCCTTAAGATGTGTCTGGACTTCTGATGGGACCTGGGTTCCTTTGCTAAAGCTATAGCCCCGTTGTTGTCATAATACAGAGGTATTAGATCAACAATGGACGGAACCACATGAAGTTCCGTTAAGAACTTCCTCATCCAGACGGCTTCTTTTGCGGCATCAGAAGCAGCGATGTATTCCGCTTCCATCGTCGAGTCAGCAACGGTTTCCTATTTGGAACTCTTCCAACACACCGCCCCTCCATTGAGGGTAAAGACATAACCCGACATGGACTTGGAGTCATCCTTGTCACTCTGGAAGCTGGAGTCAGCAAAGGGCTCGATCTGGAGGTCTTTTCCGCCATACACCAAGAACATCTCCTTAGTCCTTCTCAGGTACTTGAGAATGTTCTTTACCGCTATCCAGTGCTTCTCCCCAGGGTTTGACTGATACCGACTTACCACACTCAGTGCAAAAGCTACATCTGGTCTGGTACACAACATCGCATACATTATAGAGCCTACCATAGAAGCGTAAGGTATAATAGACATGCGATCCCTTTCCAAATCAGTCTTGGGAGACATCTCTTTGGAGAGGGTGATCCCGTGACAAGCCGGTAGATTACCGCGCTTGGAATCTTCCATACTAAATCTTTTCAGTATGGTGTCGATGTACCTGGACTGCGAGAGTCCTAATATCCTCTTGGATCTATCACGATGGATCCGGATCCCCAGAATGTAAGAGGCATCACCCAGGTCTTTCACGGAGAACCTGTGTGACAATAACCCTTTGACAGATTGTAGCATAGGAATGTCATTTCCTATCAAGAGAATGTCATCCACGTATAAAACGAGGAATACGAAAATTCGTGCTATAATTTTACTATAGATGTATGGTTCATCTGGATTTTTGATAAAGCCAAAATTTTTGACCGTCTCATCAAAACAGATGTTCCAACTCCGCAATGCCTGCTTTAGTCCATAAATGTACTTAAGCAACTTGCACACCTTTCCGCTGCTCCCACTCTGAATGAAACCCTCTGACTGGTCCATATAGACACACTCCTCTAAATTTCCATTTAGAAAAGCGGTCTTTACGTCCATCTGCCAAATCTCATAATCGTGGAAGGCAGCAATGGCAAAAAGGATCCGAATGGATTTGAGCATCGCCACTGGAGAAAAGGTTTCGTCATAGTCCAAACCAGGTCTTTGACGAAAACCCTTTGCAACAAATCTAGCCTTATAGGTCTCAACCTATCCATCTACACCAATCTTCCTTTTGAAGATCCATTTGCAGCCTACGGGTTTTACCCCTTCTGGAGCAAAGTCCAAAGTCCATACTTTGTTGGTGTACATGGACTCCATTTCGGTCCGCATTGCATCCAGCCATTTTACCGAGTCAACGCTCTGAATGGCTTGCTGGAAGCTAGTCGGCTCATCATTATCAATGATGCAATCCTCTCTATCCCCGTCTATAAGAAAACCGTAGTATCTCTCAGGCGGATGAGACTTCCTACTACTCCTGCGGAGCGGCGCAGGAATGTCCTGTTCTTTCGAACCCTCTGGTTCTACTAAGCTTTCAGTAATAGCTCGTGGTTCTGGAATTTCTTCCAGTTCTATTGCGCTCCCACTTATCTGATTTTCCAAAAATTCAGTTTCCAAGAAGTAGGCATGACGAGAAACAAAAACTTTTTGTTCCTCTTCGCAATAGAAGAAATATCCTTTGGAGTTCTTTGGATATCTCACAAACTTGCACTGTACTGAGCGTGCCTCGAGTTTGTCCGCATGCTGCTTTTTGACAAAAGCTGGACATCCCCATGTCTTAATGTGCTTAAGTTAGGGTTTCTTCCCACTCCACATCTGATATGGTGTGGTAGGCACTGTCTTAGTTGGAACTCGGTTCAAAAGGTATGCAGCTGATTCTAGTGCATATCCCCAGAATGATCGCGGCAACTCAGCGTTACTCATCATGGAATGTACAATATCCAATAGGGTTCGGTTCCGTCTCTCCGATACACCGTTATGTTGTGGAGTGTATGGAGGAGTAAGCTGAGAGAGAATTCCATTCTCTTTTAGGTAATCCAGGAACTCGGCACTCAAGTATTCACCACCTCGATCAGATCTCAGTGTCTTGATACTTTTGCCTGTTTGTTTTTCTACTTCATTCTTGTATTCCTGGAATTTTTCGAAGGCTTCAGATTTATGTTTCATTAAGAAGACATATTCGTACCTTGAAAAGTCATCCGTAAAAATAATGAAGTAAGAATAACCGCTTCGCGCATGTGCAGACATTGCACCGCACACATCGCTGTGTACGAGCCCCAAGAGCTCGCTCGCTCTTACTCCGTGTCCAGTGAATTGAGTCTTTGTCATCTTTCCTTTGAGACAAGATTGACAAGTTGCATATGATTGATATTCGAACAGATCCAAATATCCTTCTGTATGTAACTTCGTCAACCTTCTCTCATTGATGTGACCCAGTCTACAATGCCATAAGAAAGCATGATTTATTTCTGGAGACTTTCTTTTGTGTGTATTCTGGACATTGAAAATCTGTAGTTGGTATAATACGTATATACCGTTGCTTAATGTACCCGACCCAATCAGAACATGATTAAGGTGAATGTTTACAACATTGCTTACAAATGCAAAATCATAACCTTCTTTAGACATTAAAGATACAGATATGATATTACAAGTCGAACTGGGTACAAAATAACAATCGCGCAAAACCAAAACATGTCCATCTGACAATCCCAAGTGATAGTCCCCCATGGACTCGGCATCCATGCTAGCTCCGTTTGCAACTCTGAGGGTCATATCACCTGCCTTCAAAACCCTACGCTTTCTCAGTGCCTGCAAAGAATTACAGATATGAGACTCTGATCCGGTATCCAATACCCAGGAAGTAGAGTTTATTGATAGACAGTTTCCAATAACATACACACCTAAAGCCGAAACCACAACTTGCTTCGGGTCCTGGTTTCTGGCCTTCCAAGCCCTGCAATCTTTCTTCCAGTGTCCACTCTTGTGACAGTAAAAGCACTCTTCCTTTCTCACAAGCTTTCCCGCTGCCTTTGTTACTTTTGCTTTTCCCTTGGCTTCCACTTTACTAACACCGCCCCTTGGTTTGGTGGGGGTCTTCTTCTTCTTTCCTTTGGCTTTCGTCTTGGACCTAGAAGAGGAAGCTCCTCCAACAAACAAAGTGGATGTTTCCCTACCTTTCTGTAGGGTGCCCTCTGCACTCCTCAACATATTGAGGAGTTCCGGAAGTTCAACTTCTTTTCCTTGCATGTTGAAGTTCAGGATAAACTGGGCGTAAGTGGAAGGAAGAGACTGGAGAATCAAGTCAGTGTAGAGCTCGTTCTCTAACGTGGTCCCAAGGTCCACGAGCTCTTCAATGTAGCCAATCATCTTAAGCACGTGTTCCGCTACCGATGATCCGACGGCCAATCTCGCCGAAAACAACTTTTTCGAGACTTCGTATCTGGCGATATGGGATTGCTCTCCATATAGTTCCTTAGTATGGAGAAATATGGATTCGAGGTCCATATTCTCGTGCCTCCTCTGATATTCATTGTCCATAGAGGCAAGCACGAGGCACTTGGTCTTCGCGCAATCAATCTCCCAGGTCTTACGGATTTCTTTATCCGCGACGCTGGAGGTGGGACCTGGGACAGGGGGAGCTTTGGTGGTAAGGAGATACCCCAACTTGTCATAAGTGATTGCCATTTTGACATTCCTGAGCCAATCTTTGTAGTTTGGCCCTGTCAGTATGTTTTTATCTAGTAGTAACTTAAGTCCGGTCATGATACTTGGTCGCTGCAATTAGGAGAGAGAGAAGAAATACTTTAGCATGATGCTCTTGCAAGTTTAGAGTGGTTTTTAGTTTGTCTAAACAGGATGGCTCCCACTGTTTCTCGAATCCTTCCTCAAACCAAAAAAGAAGAATTAGTCGGGATCAATCTCACCGTACAATACTTGCTTAACCGTTCAGCCAGGCTAGTTTTGGTACTTCGAGGGAGGTTTTCCAACGCTTTCGCGAAGTTCCTTAATTAAATAATCTCTTTTCCCTATGGGCGTAGCCCCGCTAACACCTTTCTAGACACCTACTTGGTTTATAGCATTGATCGTTAAGTGAGAAAGTTCCCGAGGAGTAGCATATACTCACAGTAGGATCGGGATCCAAATATTATCGTGTGATAAAACTGAAGGAATCCTACCAGAATCATCACACTCCAAATGGTATGCAGCGCCAACAAGTTTCAGTTTCTTTAGAAGCTCCCGATGTGGATTTTTGCCCCATGCTCTTATGACCTTGACTTTGGCGAACAAATCATAAGTCACATGTCAAGTTCTACCCGTCATTTTCCAGGTTAATTTGAACCCATCCGTACCTACCCTTGACTTTGGCCAACAAGGCAGTACGACTGTCCCAAACCAACGCGTCCATCTATGCTACATATGAATATCCAATAGCTACCAATCACTATGCCTTGACTTTAGCCAACAAACACAGCTTGAATACTATTGACTATCCATATGAAATGACGGAGGGCTACGAATGGTTTTGGCGAAACCGTGAACGTAGTGAACTTGATATAATCGATGGAACGAGATAGCTTTTAAAAGGAGTGGTTCAAGCTCCGCGTTTAAAAGTTGGTTTTTGAAAAGAAACCGAGTGGTTTTGAAATTGTTCCAACGACTTTACTTTGGTTTATTTTCTTGCATTAATTTAATGCATCCCATCATTTAATCCTACCATTGCAGAAAACAACGAAAATATGACGTACCTTTATGCCATCCGCATTCGCCACGGGGCCCCGTCATCACCCGTTAGGTTACTTAACTAATGACAGAGCGGGGCCTGGACTAGCGCGGATGCAAAACATAAGCAACGCCTAAATAGATATCATATATATAGATATATACAATTGTCAGATGCAATGATAGCCATTCCAGATCACAGATGAACACATTGGATATACTAGGAATCCACGTTTCGTTCGAGCCTGCAACGAAAGGTGGATTACACGGTCGCGATGAATAGCCAAAACCCCACCCTAGACCCCTACGGGTGCGGCAAACTACCCGCCAAGTACCCGAAGCGAAGCAATCTCTCTCAACAACGTGAGTAGGCCACTCGGCACTTCGAGGTGCCCGGTAGTTTGTGCACCCCACCTTGGGTCTATCCTAGGAGCAAAAACAGTAAAAGAAATAATATACAATGGCGGTTACAACCTCACCCCGGATGTGCGACCATACAAATAATATTACATCAATTTACATATTACATCAAATGAAAGATAAAGAAAACTCTCATCTCACAACCCCCGGCTATTCATCCGCGACAATCCAACGAGTTCATATACACAAACCATCAACATTACAGATCACAGATATGCATAACTCCCACTAATCGACGTATAGCGATTAGTTGACGTTCAGTGCATATATCACATCACAGATATAACCCATTAGCTAAAGTCTACAGAACTTCGATCAAAATACGGATTTGTAACCACCCCAAACACAAATTTGTTCTCTGGAAATTCTGGGCAGAAACAAATTATCCTAAAAATCCCAAAACATCTCACTAAGAATATTGCAGCAAAAAGGAGCCACGGCCGAGTCAACTCGGCCGCGGATCCGCGGCAAGAAGCATGTTCTTGCCGCAGTTCCGCGGCGCGTTGACCGAGTCAGTGGATAATTTTTTCTGAGTGTTCTTTAAAAACCCTGAGCCAATTTTTAGTGTATGTGGAATTAATTTTTGAACAGGTTTAAAAATCGGCAGAAAGTTCACATTTTGGATGTGTTTTGCGATTTTTTCTCCGATCGAAATTCTAAATACTTTGCTAACATGCTAGTTTGTGTTTAACTAGGCTCTGATACCACTGTAAGTCCACATTACCCGTCCCGGTTCTTTCGGGGTTGCGGAAACGGTAAAAAACGATTTTTAGGGCTAGAGTAACATGGACTTGAAAACGGATCTTTGCTAAACAAAACACTAGCAACTAACTACAAGTTTTACCTACTCGGTTAGAGGGTTATACCTAGCCTTGAACTCCTTCTCTTCTTGCTCCTTTGGAGTGGGTTGAATGGTTCCTCCTCGTCGCCTTCTCTTGCCGAAGAAATATCCACCCGAGGGTCTCTACCTTGAGCTCCTACCTCAAACTAGAGGTAACTAAAGTGCTTGGTGTGCTAAACCTAGAACCTTAGGATGAGTAGAGAGTAATTTTGGTGTTTTATCTCAAAAACAAATGGTTCTCAACTCATGAGAGATTATTGCTTTGGGAGAGAGGAAGAGGATGAGAAAGAATGAGCATGAGAGAATGAAATGAAAATAGCAACCATATTCACATATATGTGAATTATGAATTAACAATATTAATCAAAAAGAAAATGGTGATGGTTCATTTGAAATGACCATTATCATTTCACATTTAATGAATTTTGCTAAGATCAAAGAGCATCTTTTGTGTGAAATGATGATGGTCAACTTTTCAACTTGGGTCAACAAGTCAACTAAGGTCAAATGGTCAACAACCCTAACCATAACATAATTTTCTTTAATTAATATTATTAATCATATTTCACATATTCCTTAGGGTTTGGAAAAAGACAATGGTCATCAACCCTAATGAGAATCCTCTGCCTCTGCCTCTCTCAACTGTGCATACACACCTGCATCCATGTACCGAGGAACACGAATACTCTGAGATAAAATCAATCCCAAAACATATACCAGGATCTGGCTTAAACCAAAGACCGCTAGTAATAACTGTCCGGACACCAAACGTGCACAAGTGCGTGGATGTGAACGAACCCCGTCGCAAAACCATGCAACCTCTACTCTGTTTTGCCCAAAGACGAATAACCCTCTGTGTGGGACTCTAAAGACTCGACACTATGCTGGCAGTGGGTTTAACCACAGGCCACAAGCGGTACTAGCTGTACGTAACGGTCTCCAGGTAGATGCTGATAAGAAGACCGATGAGGTGAACCCATCCGAACTCCTACTGAGCCTGAATGTGACAATCTCCGTACAGTCCGGTCTGTTCGTCTGAGAGTATCGCATGGCGGGCCTAGGAGAGTGGTAAACGTCAGATCCCTAATAGCGGTACAAGTCGTGTCGGAGTGTAGCCCAGAACACCCTGAGATAACACTGGAAACGCTACCAGTATATCTCGCTTGCCCTGGCCAGGGACTTTGTGTAATGGCTCTCCTAGAAACAGCGCGATATCAACCCCCAATACCGGGTGAGACGAATCATGTCTAATCGTCACTGCCTCCAAATGCTTCGGGACTGCACCCAACTGCTACCTGTTTGCACGACTCATTTGAGCCGTGGTAGGGTAGCCATCTAAGAACAGTGGGAACACACTTGAGGCGAAGCGACAGTGTCAAGTCAGCGGACTAAGCTGTACTCATATCACCTGGGAACTGATAACTGACGATAGGTATAGTACCAACCAACAGTTCCCGACGAGTCCTGTCCAGTGTACTCATAACCTAACGAGCACCCGCATACTATCTCAAGTACGACGTACTGACGGCTGTGGGACAGACCATCTCCCCTGCTGGGATGAGAAGCGTATACGCTAGTCTACTCCGGAGTATCGATGCCCCGTCTCGATAATCCTACGATTAGGGACCTGTATAAGGATGTGCTTGTAGATTACCCAGCCCCCACTAGTATGACTGCCATCACAACGCTGGTAATCAAGAAAAGATCCTAAGGGCTCCACTAATGTATATAGGCGATATGCTAAAAGAAACACATGCACACATTAAAGTAGAAACAAACCAAGTAGCATACTACCATTTCGAGCAAGATTGTCTATACAACTGTGAATATCCCAAGTTTCCATCAAATAATATACAAACTAGTATGATACAGTAATGGCCTCTAGGGCATATACACTAACACGGGTTGACCCAAGGAGGGGTGCCCAAGTTACCGGATTCCGTGAAGTGTAGGGTGGTCCATTCACTATGCTGCAGGGGGCTGACTCGCTTCAGGTTTTGGCGGGTGACTTGCCGCACCCGTAGGGGTCTAGGTTTCATTGCACAGGCTATCCACACGACCAGAGGAACGTCGGTTTTCAGCAGCGGCTCTGTGAAACCCGGGGATCCCAGATTATCTGTATTGTTCTGTAATGCTTATTACTTTTCTGTGATGTTGCATATTATCACGCCTGGAGCGATTATTGTATATTGATATATATACTAGTAGATGTTGTATATGTTTTACACCCGCGCTAGTTCAGTCCCCGCTCTGTCGTTAGTTAAGTAACCTAACGGATGATGACGGGACCCGGTGACGAATGCGGATGTCATATACGTACATTTTATTTTCGTTCTTTTCTGGTGTGATTAATTGATGGGACTGCATTGATTTTGATCAATGCAAAGGAAAACAAACCTTTTTGGATGTTGTTGGAACAGTTTTAAAAAGTGTTATTACAAAGACGTTTTCTTTTGTTTTGCATAGTGGTATTCAGTTGGAATATCCTGCACCTCATTCGACGAGGCAAGGGCCGAGATCCCTTCACCAGGAGTGACCCCTTGGGCAGAAATTTACATCAGGGTAATAACTTCACTATAGTCGATTACAAGTTGCTTTGCATCGCGGTATTCAGTTGGAATATCTTGCACCTCATTCCACGAGGAAAGAGCCGAGATCCCTTCACCGGGAGTGACCTCTTTAGCAAAGGTTTTCGCCACTATATTTTTATAAAAAGCTATCAGGTCCTTCAGCGATATCAAGTTCATTATCCGTAGCCCTCCGTCATTTCATATGAATGGTCAGTAGTATTCAAGCTATGTTGGTCTGGCCCTTAGCCAGGACATAGTGATTGGTAGCTGCTGGGGTGTTCACATGTTGCATAGATAGATGCGTTGGTTTGGGACAGTCGTACAGCCTTGTTGGCCCTTAGTCAAGGGCGAGTACAGATGGGTTCAAATTAACAAGATAATGATGGGAAGAACTTGACATACGACTTATAATAGGTTAGCCCTTAGTCACGATCATAAGAGCATGGGGTAAAAATCATATCGGGAGTTTCTAAAGAAACTGAAACTTGCCAGGCATGCGCATACCTTCTAGAGTGTGATAACGTGAGTGGATTCCGTCACGTTATCATGCGATGAGAGTTGGATCCCGATTCCCACTGATGAGTTGGTTTACTCTTCGGGTGATCCCGATTGATTCTTCTTTCGGGTTTGGAGGAGAATTTGACAGTACAGTGGGAGGTTTCCGGATTAGATAAAGTGATAACCATTCTGATCTAGGTTAGAGTCACATAGAGTGTTTCTTTTCTCTCTCTCTTTGGCAGCGACCTTTGACCGACCCTAGACTATGACTCAGTGACCAAGTTGACCGAACCTTCTTAAAATACTGGCTTTTGGATTGTCTTAGTTGCATAAGTCATTGCCACTCCTTCTTTTACCCTTTGAATTTCTCAGAACACCCCGTATTACTACGAACATCCACTTCCATTGGATAGATCCATCGTATGGTTATATACGAACTCGAAGGGACTTCTTCGAGGATGGATCCAGGTTCAGGAGAAATAGAATTGGTTTATTCAGCTGTATTTTATTATCACCTTCTCTCAGGTTGCGAGGGCTCCTTGGTTTAGGAGAGTACACCTATTACGCTTATTGGATAGTCTTCTTCCAAACCATAGGCAGGTGCCGAAAGGTAAGGAATGAAGAAAACCAATTAGCCTAAGTAGGGTGTACAGAAGGTAATAACTAAATACAAAATAAAGGGATTAGAAAGAGGGCAAAGTAAATTGCGACTGCTATCATTCACGACCAAACCGCGTACTTCATAGCCACTCCTATTTCACCTTTGCTTTTTTCCCCAGTTCGGGAGAAATAGAATAAGGTATTATTCAGTTGTCCTTTATCATCACCTTCTCTCAGGTTGCGAATACTCCTTGGTTTAGGAGGGTACACCTATTACGCTTATTGAATAGTCTTCTTCCAAACCATAGGCTGGTGCCGAACGGTAGGGAAGGAAGAAAACCACTTAGCCTAAAAGGGGTGTACAGAAGAAAATGACTAAAGACAAATAAAGGGATTTGGAGAGATGGCAAAGAAATATACAGTTACAGTCATGAATTGGATTATGGAAGAGGCATTACTAGGAATACCAGGATACCCCTACGAAACATTTTCATATTTCAGTTTCACTGTGCATTGTTAAAAGAAAATTGATTTCCCGATTAGATGCTTGCTCCAGGGTATGTATTTACCAGGTTTGATTCTCACATCCGTATGGTTTTACAGATGATGAGTGGGAGGAAGTTATTGGGAATTAGGTGATCATCCTCATTATATCAGAATTCGTTATAATTGGTGATATTTGAGGAAATCGCCTGGGTTTTTGCCAGACGGCATGTATTTGGTTTTGAGTATCCGTTGTTGTGCACCAATTTCAAAATGATATATCTGTACGTTTATTTTTATAAAGTGAGATATAACTTTTTGATATTATGTCTGTGACATTTACCTATATCAGTTGGCGATTGGGTAAGGAGCATTGAACAACGGAGTAGTTCTTAACCATAAGTACAGTTTTCAACTTACGATGCACAGGTTTTGAGTTATTCAACTCAGCGGACTTATACAGAGTATTGTATGTTGTCCGGTGTCCATCAGGACAAAGGGGTTGGTCCTCGTACTATGTTCTGTTTACTTATAACTTCTCTAGTTTTCAGACAAGTGTTTCGCAGAAATACAAAATCTAAGTTTTGAGAAGTTGTGGGTATAAGAATAAAGTAGAGAACCAGGTGTCGCAAGTATCGGGATTCATCAAAGAGATCGAAGATGTAGATACTTATGATTGGTATTCAGTTGACAGTGATGTTTATGAGAAACTTGTTTCTCTTTCAGGTTACTCATAATTGGATGGATTCCTAAGTCGAGTAATGTTGATTAGCCTCTCTCCATTATGTTGATATGCACTGGAGACAGTTACATGATTAGAATCTGGTTCCAATTAAATAAGTGACAAAGTTTCTATATTGGATATAGAATGGTTCATATCTTAACGATGTTAAGGTACGGGGAGTTGTCCGGCTTATGCTTAAAACCAGACTCTGGATAACTCAGGGCACGTTTCTGTAATGGCAGTTTGTGGGTTGGCCCGGGCTATGTCGAGAGTTGACTTTCTACCATTTGCAAGATCAATAGTGATATTGTTCTTGACTCGCCACAGTTTTAGTAAAATGGATTTTTTCAGAAAACAATAGTGGGAGTATGGTAGAACTGGAAGTGATTCCAGAACCGCAAATGATTACGAAAAATTTAATAGGACCTAAACATTCAATCAGGTTTGACATTCCAATAGCCACTCCGCAGATATGGTGGGTAACCTCAGACACCCTAGAGATACTCCGGTAGCCTCAAGGACGGTGACAGGGATGTTCTTGTTTACCCAGACTTGACACTACTGTTGTTCCAGACCATGAGACCCGGCAGGAGGTTGAGTATAACGTCGTTCTAAACTAGCTTTAGAAGTGCACGTGTATATTATTCTGCCAGAGGGTTGTTGTGGTCAATGGGAGTAGCAGAAGCATAGTGGGCAAGTAGCTTATATCTATTTATTGACTTAAGCAGTTATAGCGGAGATAGATCATCTAATTCTGATATGACAGTCATGGTTTTGACTTCATCAGAATAGGGGATGGATCTGTTAAGAAGGTAGTAGGGTGTGATGTCCTAGTATTTGGATGACATACACAGAGTAGAAAGTAATATTCCTATACTACGATCGGTTGTACTGTGGTCGTCACACAGTTGTTTCTCCAGACAGGATATGGATATAATATCAGACATTCTGGTTTCTAGATCTATGGTTTTAGATCTGGATTTGGGTAGTTTCCCAATGTGGGTACTTTGACAGTATTCTAATAGTTTTTAGAATAGATGGCTCCTGGCATGGTGGTGTACCTACAGGTGATGGAGTCACCCTCTCTAAAGGTGTCTTACAGACTAAAGGGGAGAGGGATGTGCATGATTGGCAGATCACTTTCTTAGGCAATTGAGTCAATCATGAAATGTCAAGTACCACACCAGATGTTGTTTTTGCACTAAATGCGATAAGTTTATATTAATCCAATCCTGGAGAAACATAAGGAAGCAGTTTTAGAACATAAGTGGATATTCTACGGATTTGATGACGGCAGCCTCCTTCGGAGACGGTTATCATTCCAGGCTTCAAAGGTGACATAGATGACAGAGTGATTGTCAGAGTTATAGCTTTCCCTCTGACGAGGGACAGTATTATGGACAGGTGGTCCAAGAGGATACTGTGGGAGGCATGGTGCAGGATACTGATTAGGTTCAGTTATCGATACAGTCTAAGAAGTTTGAATTTGGAGTTCAATTATGAACTAGGTCCCATCAGATATCCAGACATATTCTAAGACAGGTATTACTCAATTCGGGAGATGGCTTTCTCCTCGAACTTGAGATTAAGAGAGACATAGAAAGAAACTGTTGGATATAGTGCCCTTAGACTCAATTATTGGATCGCAGGTACGTGATTGCAATGATTGCGGAGGACCTATACCGGTAGGACAGTCTTACTCGAGATGATAGTATGCTATCTGATTTGCCTTTATCAGTCGTGTACAGGTTCAGGTGACTGATCACTGTTACACTTTGATAGAGCCCTTAGGATCTTGCTTTACTACCAACAGTATGATGGCGATCATATACGTGAGAGTTGGGTGGTTTATAGGCATATCCTTAATTGTGGTCCCTAGTCGTGGGAGTTTCGAGACTGGGCATCGATACTCTGGAGTAGACTAGTGTATACAATCGAGACCCAGACGAGGGGCGGTGGCCGGTCTCACAAGCCACTGGTGTCAGTTGGATCACCTAAGATGTATACAGATGCTCATTGGGTTATGAGTACACCGGACAGGACTCGCCGGGAACCTGCTAGTTGGTATTATACATATCGTCAGATAGCAGTTCCCTGGTGACATGTGTACAGGTCAGTTCATCGACCTGAGGTCGTCATTTGTCTCGTGTGAGTTCCCACTGTGCTTTGATTTCTACCCTACCACGGCTCAAAGGAGTCGTGCAAACAGGTATTTTTTGGGTACAGTCCCGAGCCACATGAAGGAAAGTGAGCGGATCGGCAGGGGATTCGTCTCTCCCGGTATTGGGGGTGAGATCACACTGTGTCTAGGAGAGCCATTACACAAAGCCCACGGCCGTGGCGGGAGATTTACTGGTAGGTACTCCAGTAGTATCTCAGGGTGTTTTTAGGCTACACTCCGACACGACTTATACTGCTATTGGGGGTCTGACGTTACTGGCCCCCTAGGCAGATATGCGATACTCATAGACGAACGGACCGGGCTGTATATACATTTTCACTGTTAGACTCAGTAGGGTTTCTGGATGAGTTCGCTCATCGGCCTCCCTTGAGGTCAGTGCATGGGCAGCCGTTACGCACAGCTAGTGCCGCTGACGGCTTATGGTTAAACCCACTGCCAGGGTACTGACGAGTCATTAGAGTCCCCCACAGACAGTTTCCCAAGTTCGGGAGAAACGTTGTAGAGGCCGTATGGTTTTATGGCAGGGTTCAGAAAATGCACGTGCGTTTACGCACGTGTCATATTTCGGGCAGATAATACTGGTGGACTTTGGTTTAAGCCGGATCCGAGTATTATATTGAGTAGATATAATATCTTTGTCTCAGTTGCATTTGTATTCTGTCGTAATACAAATGCGGGTATATTTATACAGTTACGGGGTTGTCCTGAAATTCGTTTCAGGATCGCTTTTGGAAGTTTCCAGTTTCCAGTTTCCAGTTTCCGTATTTGACATTCGGTTAAATGCGGATTTATCTTTCCGTCACTCGGGTGAGTCATGAGGGTGAGTCATGCTTCTAGAAGCTTCTAGATTGGTGACTAGGTTCATGTATCTTTGGTTGCATTTATTAAGTGATGACTAGGTTTAAATGACTCATTCTTTAGCATTAATGTTTCTTGTTAACCTAAGGATATTTTCTCTTGATCTTTATCCTTGTGGTCACCACTCCCTCCTCCTACACTCACCCCCACCTCTATATTTTGGCCGACCCCCTTGTGAGAGAGTGAGTGAGATTGATTTCATTTGGAAAAAGAATAATGTTTTGGATGTATGGAAATTTCATAGTTCATTTCTCATTCCATTTCATTTCGAGTGGCAACTTCATTAACCGTTCGTCCACGGCTTTGGACGAAGTGAGACAAAGTATTCTACTCATTCTCTACATCAATCTTGGTCATCTCTTTTAGCAAACTTGATGACCGAGTTGTCTCGGGTCAGAGGCGGGAGCCCGTTTAAAGATCCGTTGATGTGGTGCCACCTGGACGAGCAGATCGGAGATCGACGAGATCGGAGTAGCCGCAACAAAGTGAGGGATGATGGTTAAAGAACGAAGGACTCGGATCGTTCGGTATAACCTTTCTACCCTCTTTGTAGTTTGTTAGTTTAGCAATAATGGCAGATCCGGGTTATAGTATACGATAGCGCCAGTTAAAAGTTTTTGTTCCGCATTTGGCGTCTGTTTGACGGCCGGGGCGCTACCGTAGACTTATAGAAACATTAGGGCGGATCCACTCATTGAGGCTATTTCTCGAACACAGGAGTTTTACAAATGGGCTTTGTGAAACTGATCAGTAGAGGAGTTGGGTGTTCGGTATCACACGGGCTGTGAGTATGCGACATCGCAATAATTAGCCTTAAGTGCAAGTGGGAGATTGTTGGATATAGTGCCCTCAAAGTCAATTATTGGATCGCAGGTACGTGATTGCAATGATTGAGGAGAACCTATACCGGTAGCACAGTCTTACTCGAGATGACAGTATGCTATCTGGTTTACCTTTATCAGTCATGTACAGGTTCAGGTGACTGATCACTGTTACACATTGATAGAGCCCTTAGGATCTTGCTTGACTACCAACAGTATGATGGCGATCATATACGTGAGAGTTTTGTAGTCTATAAGCACATCCTTAATAGTGGTCCCTAGTCGTGGGAGTTTCGAGACAGGGCATCGATACTCCGGAGTAGAATAGTGTATACAGTCGAGACCCCAACGAGGGGCGGTGGCCGGTCTCACAAGCCACTGGTGTCAGTTGGATCACCTAAGATGTATATAGGTGCTCATTGGGTTATGAGTACACCGGACAGGACTCGCCGGGAACCTGCTAGTTGGTATTTATACCTATCGTCAGATAGCAGTTCCGTGGTGACATGTGTACAGATTAGTTCATCGACCTGAGGTCGTCATTTGTCTCGTGTGAGTTCCCACTGTGCTTTGATTTCTATCCTACCAGGGCTCAAAGGAGTCGTGCAAACAGGTATTTTTTGGGTACAGTCCCGAGCCACATGGAGGCAAGTGAGCGGATCGGCAGGGGATTCGTCTCTCCCGGTATTGGGGGTGGAGATCGCGCTGTGTCTAGGAAAGCCATTACACCAAGTCCTTGGCCAAGGTAGGTGAGAATTACTGGTAGGTACTCCGGTAGTTTCTCAGGGTGTTCAGGGCTTGTCTCCGACACGACTTATACCGCTATTGGGGGTCTGACGTTACCAGCCCCCTAGGCCCGATATGCGATACTCATAGACGAACGGACCGGACTGTATGTATATTGTCACTATTAGGCTCAGTAGGGTTTCAGGATGAGTTCGCTCATTGGCTACCTTGAGGTCAGTACATGGGCAGCCGTTACGCACAGCTAGTGCCGCTGACGGCTTGTGGTTAAACCCACTGCCAGGGTACTGATGAGTTATTAGAGTCCCCCACAGATAGTTTCCCAAGTTCGGGCGAAACGCTGTAGAGGCCGTATGGTTTTATGGCAGGGTTCGGAAAATGCATGTGCGTTTACGCACGTGTCATATTTCGGGCAGATAATACTGGCGGGCTTTGGTTTAAGCCGGATCCATGTATTATACTTTGTAGATATAATATATTTGTCTCAGTTGCATTTGTATTCGGTCGTAATACAAATGCGGGTATATTTATACAGTTACGGGGTTATCCTGAAATTCGTTTCGGGGTCGCTTTTGAAAGTTGCCAGTTTTCTATTACCCGTATTAAACATTCGGTTTAATACGGATTTATCTTTTCTTGATGTGAGTCATGAGTGTGGAAGATTCTAGAAGTTTCTTGTTTTGGTGACTAGGTTCATGAATCATTCATTTGCATTAATTGAATGGATGACTAGGTTAATGACTCATTAGGTTGCATTTAATGTTATGCAAGGTGTCCTTAGTGATTCATTCTTTTTCCTTTAATGAAATGATAAGGATTCATGCTTAGGGTCACCCCCTCTCTTGTTCCTACACTCACCCCCCACCTTATATTGTGGCCGGCCAATTCTTTTGAAGGCTAAGGAATGATTGGAAAAAATTGAGATGATAGTTTTGTTCATGGAAATTTCATATAGCTCATTTTCTCATTTACCCGATTCAAAAAGGCAATTTTATTAACCGTTCATCCATGGCTTTGGATGAAGCGAGACAAAGTATTCTACTCATTGTCACGACCCAAAGTTCGGCCCGTGACCGGCACTTAACCACGTAACGTCTACAAGCGTAACGTGACTAAGTAAGCCGAAACCCAAAAATCAAAACCATTTAAAATATAGAGTTTTAAAACATTTTAGTAGAAGTATTTGTAAAACGTTTAGAAAACCTTAAGTAACTTAGTAGAAATCCTTTTTTGTTCAAGAGTTATATTTTAATAATTTTGGCAACATTTCCTTTATAAAAATTTGTCCCGGACTCGGGTAAAAGACAAGATATAAGTAAAATGACATGTGAAACAAATAGAGCATCCCAAATGGGAGAATTGCGCCTAACGGCGGAACAATCCCCACTTTATGATATACGACGCCGTAGCGAAGAATGAGCAGTAAAATGAAAACAAATATCATAAAAGGGTAAGACTGCATAAATAAAGCCGGCTCACAACGAGCTCGACACCAGATTACAAAATAATATACATCGTCCTCACAACTGTCTCTAAGTCAATACATGAAGGTAGATGGAGAATACTAGATACAACAATGTACAACTGAAAAGTAAACAGATACCGCACAAAACCCACCTGATAGCAAAATGGCTAGCACGCCAAAGCAGTGGTATCTGTGTCAAAAGATGTGGTAAACAACCAACCGCGACTACTCCCAAGGGCAACCTGCAAGCACTGTGGCACAGCGGGGGTGAGTTGCCAACTCGTGAATAGTAGATAACATATAAAGGTAATCGCGAGTATGCACGTACTGCGATACTCTAATCTATGCCAACAGATAACATCTATATGATGAACTGGATGCTCAAGACATGCAACAAATGCGATATAATAACATCCCTAAGTTATGAGCAGGGTGTGCAATAGTCGTGCATGTCATATGTACTCTATCAGGTACTACAGGTACAGGATGAGATGTGTAGTGCTAAATGCTGAGCATGGGAATAAATAATATCTACACGGAATGTCACGTGGAAAAATACCGGTGTCCATCAATACACCCAAATCCCAATAAAACTCAGGCGCCGTCATCCTCATCGGCCCTCAAATCCTGTAAATCTCATAGAATCGCGAGTGCCCAACATCGGCACTCTAAATATCAAGAAATACTCATGTCCAGCATCGACACGCAAATCCCCATATATCGGGCATCCGTCAGTCCGGGTCAGCCCACGGGCTCCGTCTGCGCTATCGGCCCTCGGCCCCGGCAGTACGAGTCGTCCCGTATCCATCTATCGACTCTGGTCAGTATCCTCCGGATAACCGCCAGGTCCAACCAATCACCGGTAGGTAGTAGTCCCTCTGCCAGGCTTACCGTCTACTGTACAGCGATCCGCTCTTGCCCCGGGGTACCATACCGGGTCCACCATGTACCCGCAATCGGTGCCTACCACTCCTCGAATCGGGTATGCTCACACAAGCTCTCTGGAACCGAGAAAACTCATGGTGGACGCACTGAAATATCATATCAAGGAAAACCGGGTTTTTAAACAGTGTGCATTTTCTTTAAAATAATACTCCGGTTCCCAAATCCAGAAATCATATGCATCAAGTCAAATGCGTAAATCCATGCCATGTGTCGTATCACACTAAGAGTAAAGAAAGGGAAAACCGCTCTTTTAAAAGATCCCGTTTTGAAAATATCGCATGCAGTCCCTTAGTTTTTAAATCATGTCAGTATCATCCATGTATGTAACATATGTATATGTGTATAGGTATGGATGTGCAAAAGGATAAGTACGCTATGTGAATGTAGCAATGTACATGTGCACTAATGTGGACATAGGATGTATATGTGTCCACGTATGGTTATGTGATGTATCAATGAAGGTATGCACAAAAGTGCGTATACAGTGTGCATGGTATGAATATAACATATGCTAATATGCGGCAATCATGACAACATCAATATAGCGGAATCTATATAATATGTGATTTATAGCAATCCTATAATGTGAGTGTTCCCCTTCGAACGGCGGCCAAGACATGAACGTCTTGCCTGAAATTCGGGGCAGATGCTATTTGGTTTTATCCGTCCACCTCTCCGAAGATTCCAAGTTGATTTATGGCACCGTGTATCGGAGGTTTGGACGGATGCGGCCGATGTAGCAGACTTTGTCAGATTCCCCCTCGCTTGAGGGGGTTTTTTATTGTGGGGACGCTCTTCTCTGCAGGCGCAAGCCCCTGCAGTTAATTACGCTACCGCATCGCGGTAGCAACTTTCTCCTTCTCCAGAATTTCACTTCGTGTCGTGTGTGTTTGTTGTTTGTGGATGCCCGTGGATTGTATACGGAGACTAAGTTATGTCGTCGCCCGTAGGACGTGGATTAGTCCAAATCCGTATTTACTTAGATTTGGGTTTGGTGTTTTAGTTTAAGGATACGTTAGCCCTATTTAAGCTAAGATCAACTTAAACTTTTGTTAAGGATACGTTAGCCTAATTTCCAGACTAAGATCAACTTAACGGGATCGTTTGGATCCGACAAGAGAGCAATTGGCTCTATTGTTTAGTTTAATGACATTGCGGTCGATTTCCAGTTTAGGGACATGGTGGTCTATCATTCCCATTTGGGGACGAACATTAGTTTAAGGACATTTCGGTCCAACGTTCCCATTTTGGGACGATATTAGTTTAAGGACGTTTCGGTCCAACGTTCCCATTTTGGGACGATATTAGTTTAAGGACGTTTCGGTCCACGAGTTTAAGGACCCCGCAGTCCGTATCGATGTGTGGTTGTCAGGACCCGTCACCTCTCTAACGTCGTTGAAGGATTACAACGATAGGGGTCAGAGGAGTTCAGAGATGTACCCTTGAACCGGATGTAAATTGATTTAGGAGAGTAGTCTTGCTCAGTCAATTTAATTTGAGGACCTACGGCCACGATTGGGCTAAGTCCAGTTGAGAATATTCAACAATTTATTTGCATTTGGCATGTTAGGCCTTTATTTGGGCTCTGCCATCTTTAAATGATGCACAGCATCTAAATTGGTCTGTTGGACCTTCATTTGGGCTCTGCCCCTTTTTTATAATGCATAGCATTTTTTATTTGGCCTATTAGACCTTTTAATTGGGCTCTGTCCCTTTTAGCAGTGCACAGCACATTTTCTTTTTGGTCTGATATATCTTTTTATTGGGCTCTGTCCTTAATAATGCATGGCATTAAATGTTCTGACAACGCCCCACGTGGCTTGTCAGGCGCTTTGCGCCGATTGAGGAGCGCAAGGCGCAAACTCATGTGATGGTGACACGTGTCACGCTTTGGTGAGCGCAAGCGCAGTGCGCTGCGACAGTGTGCTGCGCCGTTGCGCTGCTGACACGTGGCGCGCTCTGATGAGTTGCGCCAACTTTAAAGAGCAATGCTCTATTTTGAAAGCGCACAGCGCAAGTGGCCGGGAGCTGACACGTGGCGCTTTCTGGTGGCTTGCGCCAACCCAGAAGCGCAACAGTGCAGATTTACAAGTGCAAGGCACTGTTTCAATAACTTAATCCAATTTTGGATTCAAAAGAAGAATCTTTAAGATTCCAGAACCAATGGTTCATAAAAAAGTGCAAGGCACTGTTATTATATTTTTTTTTATTTTGAAGATCATTGATCTTGTTCTTTAGATCAATGATCTATTCAGAAGAAATTCTTCCTTTATAAAGGTTTCTTACCTTTTCTTTTCTTTTCTCAAGTTCTTCTCAAAGTTCTTCAGAGCTCTCTCTGTTTTGCTTTTTTAGTTCTTGATGTTCTTAATGTTCCTCCTCTTTTGAATTAGGGTCTAGGGGCCTTTATATAGTGCCCATTAATTTGTTAAATTTGTTAAAGAGATCCATCTCTGAGTGATTTGGGGAATTTTCCCCCACCGTTGGATCTTTGATCCAAGAGCTTCTGTTTTACAGAAGATAATCTTTTTGTTTTAAGAAGAACAGAAAGATCTTACTGAATTTTAATTCTGTTTGGCGCAAACGCACCTGCGCCTGACACGTGTCACGCAGCGCACAGCGCAGCGCAACTGCGCTGACACGTGTCGTGCAGCGCACAGTGCAGCGCAACTGCGTTTGCGCTGACACGTGTCTCGCAGCGCAGCGCTTGCGCAACTGCACTTGCGTAACTGCGCTGACACGTGTCGCGCAGCGCAGCGCTTGCGCAACTGAAGCGTTGCTTCCTTTAATTTTTGTTTTAAATAGAGCCTTGCTCTGATTGGGCGCGCTGCCTTGGGCGCTGCGCTGACGTATCAATTTCTGACATGTGGCGTATTGCGCGCAGCGCACGGGATTTGAATTGTTGATATAATTTTTGAATTTTTGAAATTCAAACAGAGCTTTGCTCTGATTGGGGGAAACAGAAGCGTTGCTTCGTCTCTCGCCTTGGAATTTGAATAGAGCTTTGCTCTGATTGGGGTAAACAGTGAGTGTCAAGGCAATCACTAACGGTGTGAGTGTAGCATATAAATCGTGCTCGTGCAACTTGAACCGTTAGTGACAGTGCAGTGTTCTATACTACCAGTTCTATATGTAACAAGGGAGCATGCTACTAGTATATCTATATGAACACACATGACTAAATATCCTATTACGCCCTGACGCTTAACGCCATACGGGCGATTTCCCCGTAGATGTTAAATCTACTCACCTGGTCGCGTGCTACACGTAGCCGACCACTTGCTTTCCCTTCTTGGCGGCACCTGACGTATCTGCCTACGAACCTGGAATTTACACAAGAATCCAAATATAAGCGAAAATCTCGCAAAACGCGATATCGAAACAAAACGAGAAACTCGCGTTGCGAATTAACGCGTGTGCGCGCGATACGCTGAAACGTGTGTGTACGCGTCTAAAACTAATCCCGACACGCCGCGATATGCTAAATCACAGAACCCACTCGCGTATCGCGCGTGTCGCGCAAACTAAAAATACCAGAAAACGACATACTGCCCCAGATTTTACCCAGGTTAAAATATTACAAAACTATATATGCCATGAACCTACAAAATGCAGCAGACACCTACCCTAAAAACCCTAGGACCTATCTCCCTAGTCTGGCCGCAAATTGTGGCCAGAAGTAATTTTCCGGCGGCCTCAGTTTGGGGTGGGGGTCTCAGGCTCTTGTGGTAGGGTCAGGGTATCTCCAGTAGGCTACAGTCCACTCAATTTCATTCTGAAATGCCCGGGTCTAAAGCAGATTTTTAAAAAGCTAAGATTTTGCTTGAAAACGTCAATTTTGCACAAAAATGGAAACCGAGGGTATTTTAGTGTAGTCTGGGGTTTACCTATGTTAACTTGGCCCTAACAACACTTAATTAAGCTAGTCTAACCAACACTAACATCACATAAACACAATTTCACACAAATCACCAAACAAGCACACAATCTCACATTTTACCCTAATCGAAGCTATTTCTACACATAAACTTAGCAAGCTAAGAAGCTAAGCCAAAGAAGTATACCTCACTTGACCTTAGACACCAAGGAGAAGGAGAAGAAGTAGAGGGAAGGAGCTACCTAAAGTTGCCGGAGCTGCCTGAAGCTGCTGCTGCTGCTCACTGCTGCTGCTGCTGGGCTGTGCTGCTGCTGCTGGGCTGGGCTGCTGCTGCTGGGTTTGCTGCCGCTGCTGTGTCTTCTGCTGCTGCTACTGTGCTGTGCTGCTGCTGCTGGGTTGGGCTGCTGCTGTGTCTTCTGCTGCTGCTGCTGTGCTGTGCTGCTGCTGCTGGGTTTGCTGCTGCTACTGTGCTGGGCTACTGCTGCTGTGCTGTGCTGCTGCTGCTGGGCTGGGCTGCTGCTGCTGGGTTTGCTGCTGCTGCTGCTGTTAGTGTGGGTGTGTGAGTATGAGAGTGAGAGTTTGAGAGGAAAAAAAATGAATGAGAAGGCAAGGAAAAATGAGAGCTAGGCTTAGTCAACCCCTCTCTCTCTCTCTCCTCATTTAATGAGGCATGGCAAAGGCCATCATGCCCCATAATGCACTCTCTCTCTCTCTCCCCCACCAAGTCAACACCCAAAACAAAATTCAAATTAATTTCTATTTTCCTAAAAAAAAACACTTAATTTAAAACCTCATAACTTAATTAAAATGGTCTAACCCACCATGGCTGCTAACCATGGCTTAACCTCATTTTTATAACCCTAGTTTACATGCACAAGTTTGTGCAAGCTTAGGAAAATTCTAGAAAAATATTTATAATTCTTGGCAAAATATTTGAAAAATAATTTGGTAAACTTTTTATTAAAAATCATTTATTAACATATAATTAGCCTCTAAACACATTCTAAAGCGTTACACTCATTCTCTACATCAATCTTGGTCATCTCTTTTAGCAAACTTGATTATCGAGTTGCCTCGGTATAGAGGCGGGAGCCCGTTTAAAGATCCGTAGATGTGGTGCCACCTCGACGAGGAACCAGGAGATCGGAGCAGCCGCAACGGAGCGTGGGATGATGGTTAAAGAACGAAGGACTCGGATCGTTCGGTATAACCTTTCTACCCACTTTGTAGTTTGTTAGTTCAGCGTTAATGGAAGATCCGGGTTATAGTATGCGATAGCGCCAGTTATAAAAGTTTTTGTTCCGCATTTGGCGTCTGAAAGACGACCGGGGCGCTACCGTAGACTTACAATAGCGAGGAACAATTAGGTAATCAGGCCTCACACAAATCTCTTGATCCGCATCTTCTCGATGTCCATCAAATATGGAGCATACACAGATAGCTGGGTAAACTGAACATCGTACTCTGCCACCGTCATACCCGGAGTCTAGCGTAACGACTCAAAACTGCGAGCTCAAGCATCTCTGATGCTCTGCGGAAGAAAACGTGCAAGAAAAACCGTCACGAACTCAGCCCAGGTCATAGGAGAAAGACCTGCGGCTCTGCCCCTCTCTAAAGATTCGCACCAGGTCTGGGCAAGACCCTCCAGATAAAAACTCACGAACTCTACCCATCTCGCGTCGGAGCATCTCAGCGAACGACAGATCCTGGCCATCCGATCAATAAACGACTGGGGATCCTCAGCAGTATCGGTGCTGGTGAAAACCGGAGGCTTCAGCCTCATGAACTCAGATAATGATACGGTGATAACCTCCGTAGCTGTAGGTACGACTGCCTGAACAGTAGGCACCATCGCGGTCCATGTGACAGGCGGGACAACCTCCTGTCTCTGCGCTCGACTGGCCTCAACGACCCCATCATCTGGCGCAAATCCTGCATATCGGCCCCTAGCCTAGTAATACGATCTATCGAATGTGGATCAATACGCTCCCGTGGAATAGGCGTACCGCCCTGGTCAGTCCTCATCTCTGACGAGCCTACCCTGACTTCGGCTCTCGCGGCCGCTCTCTGCGCCCTCGTAGTCTTCGGTGGCATAATGTCTGGAAATGAAAACATGATTCGATAAGACCATAGAAATCGAATCATAAGGATACATGGAAATCAACGAAAGAATTACAAGCAATATGTCCTAAGGTCACTTAGGCGGCGTATCGTGTCGTAAGTATGCCGCGGAACATACACACGCTACGTCACTCTGCTTAAGCTACCTATTCTATCATACTAAGGTCATCCTACACTTCGAAAGGTAAAACCGAGCGCTCTGATACCAACTTTTTCACGACCTAATTTAGGAATGTGACCGGCACTTAAACCACGTGATGTCAACAGGAGTAACGCAATTAAGTAAGCCGAAAACCCAGAAATCTAAACCATAAAAAGAAGTAAGTGATAAAAACATTTGGAAATCTCAAGTAAAATCTTAAAGTTTAAGTTTATTTTCTTAAAAATTTTGGCAGCACCTCCTTTGTAAAACTAGCCCCGAAGCGGGTACAAACATAGGATATAAATAAAGCATCCCCAAACGGGAGCAAATCACGTCCAAGGGCGGAAAACAATCATTACAAGCATATATACGATGCCGTGGCGAAAGAATAGACAATAAAAATGAAAACAGCATAAAGAGATAAAGCAACATAAGAAAGGCCGGCTCGCACGAGCGCGACACCCAGAGTCACAAAATATACAATATCGGTCCTCACAAACCCGTCTCTAAGTCAATACATGAAAGTGGTAGATGGAGAGTACTAGATACAATGAAATATACAATAGATGCAATTGGATAACCGCAAACCTACCTACAGCAAAAAGGCCTCACAGCCAACCGTAGCGGTATCCGCTGAAATAGATACAATAAGGAGCCCTGCCGCGACTACTCTGAGGGTCAAGCCTGCAAAACACCTTGGCACAACGGGGGTGAGTTGCCAACTCATGAATAGTAAGTAACATCATACAGATAATCGCAGGTATGCACGAACAGCGATAATCTAAAACATGCAATCTGATATCATAAGTATGGCAATATGGATATGCAACAATCATGATCAAGGTACACCATCAGGGTACTGCAACTACATGAAACAATACATATCTAATAAATCCTGAGTGTGGGATAACACATAACATCATCAATGAATCATCATCGTGGAAAAACCCGGTGTCCATCAATGACACCCCAAATCCCAAAACCTCAGGCGTCGTCACTCTGATCGGCCCTCATATCCGTAAATCTCATGGAACCTGAGTGCCCAACATCGTCACTCGAAATATCACGAAAACCCGTGTCTAGTATCGACACGTAAATCCACATAACTCGGGCTCCGTCGGTCCAGATTGGCCCACAGATTCCGTCAGTCCGGATCGGCCCATATCCATCTCACGACTCCGGTCGGTATCTCCGGATAACCGCCGGGTCCAAACTATCACCGGTAGGTAGTAGTCCCTCTGCCAGGCTCACCGTCTACTGTACAACACACCTTTCTTATTCCGGGGTACCATACCGGGTCCACCATGAACCCGCAAACGGAGCTGTTTTGGAGCTGTTTTGGTTGAAAAGAAAGTTAGCTAAGAAAAAGAAAAGAAAGAAATCAAATGGAGCTGTTTTAGTTTGGGTTTTGAAAATTTATAGAATAGGCAAAATAGAATGAGGGGTCAACTAATATATTTAATAAGGAATAAAATATACGAAGGTACCCAGAAACAAATAAATACAATATTTTATAAATAGAAGGATGATATAAATATATAGGAATTTTAGAGTCGTTACATTCTACCCTCCTTAAAAATAATCTCGTCCTCGAAATTACTTAAGAAGGATGTCGTAATAGAACAAGGAACAGAGTTAGGATAAAGCAGTCGCGTTTCGTCGCCGCACTCCATCAATCGGTATTTTAATAATTGCGATAAGATAGCCAAAAAAATGAGAAGTTTCGAAAATCGGAATAGATGTTGTTAGGATGATCAAGAGTCGCTCGAGCAAGCACTCGAATAGAAAAATAGGAATTGGATTATCAAGAATGGTACAAAGAAAAGAATTAGAATCGAATCAATGTCAATGAAGCATATAACAAAGAAGATGCGGTTCGATAAGCGGTAGAATATAACTAAATCAAGATGAGGGGAAATCAAAGGCAGAACTTCAAGCCACTCAAATAGAGTACCCTATTATAAGTATGCTGTAGTTCATAATTACAATTATATAACTCCATTTAAGTCATCCAAATTCTACCATCAGAGTCAATGTGATAAGTTTAGTAATGAATCAAGAAAATTGCAAATAAGATCAAAAGGAGATGAATCGTTTGCGGCTTTGTTTATTTTACTTCGAGATACGATTATCGTGGAAAGTAAGAAAAGATTTAAAGATATGAACTGACGGTGCGGACGTTACATTTTTTGTCATGGCAGCAACGCTGATTTGTCAAAAATCGTTAAATTTGATTTATATTAAACTTGAAATAAAATATAAAATATGAGGATTTTTTGGTTATTGTTGCTATTCATCCGTAACAAACTTCTCATTACTGAAAGATTTTAGCTTCCAATTATCTTTATAACTCTCATCATTCCCACGTTCTCATCTCTCAAATTGATTCTTTAAAAATCTTTAAAAATCTTTATTATGTCAAAATATGCAAACTGGCACGTGCAACATACTGATCTATGTTAACATAATTAGGGGCCAACCGGCCAATCGCAAAGAAAATTGGGGCTCACAACTTAATGGCATATGAGATTATTTTATTCTGCTTTAATGGCATGTGGGACCATTCCAGGATTACGAAAATAACAAGGAATTGATGGAATAGAGGGAAAAAATAATATATCAAGCTAAAGATATTTGACGAAAAATACAAAGGGCTTTGTGTAGCCGTACTCTCTCGATCGCAACTAATCCGCTATGGTTGGCATAGCAAATCAGGGCTAAACAGGACAATGGGTTCCTCGGAGTTTAAGTTGGCGGGGCCGACCCTTAGGAGTTGTGACTGTAATAAAATCGATAACTTGAAACGGTCTGAGCATTGAGGATTTTTCTTCTTTCTTTTTTGAATATTTTATCATCAAATAAACGGGAGAACCCCACGCGCCGCTTTCTCTTTTGGTTGTATTAGTAGAGATATAAGTAAGGCTGTTAAAAAAGCTTGAAGTTTGGAAGCTTGGATCGGATTGGCTCGGTAAAAACTCGTTTGATAGTTAAATAAATCGAGTTTGAATATAAATTAAAACTCGATAAACTAAACGAACAAACAAAAACATTGCATGTTCGAGCTCGGTCTGTGTTCAGCCTCAACACATTTAGGGCTCATGTAGGCTCGATTAGATTGTAGCTTAATTGGTATTTAGCAGCAATAATAAAATAACTAATTATTATTAAATTTAGATGATATTTATTCGCTCGTCAATATAAACTCGATATACAGATCGTCATAAATATTTCGTCGGGTACTAAAATATCGAAGATTCAAGATTTTAACAAGGTTTTAAACAAGAACTAGCTTGTTCATTTAGTACAATATTCCTCGCTGCCTAGGTTGTCAAAATTAATATTGAACATCCATAAGCTTTTACATGTATTTTTGTAATTATTTGTATCTGTTTTCTAGATTTTAAATAGGCTTGATAAAACCCGAGGCTCAGTTCAGACCCGATGAAAGCAAGCTCGGGCTCGTTCGACAAATAAACGAGTTGAGCTTGAACAAGTTTTTGAGCTCGTTTAAATAAACGAGCTAAGCCGAACAATCTAAAACTCTGCTCGTTTGGCTCGTAAATCAAAAGACTTATTGTCTTTCTTCATAAATTTATTGTCATTGCACGTTTTGCCATAGCGATATTGAGTTTGATGGTGAAGAGTGTGTATAGTCACTGTTAATATATGGCTCATTTCATGACTAAACGTAACCTGATCATCTTAGTATCTTTTTTTATTAAGGTGAACCGGTTCATTCACGATGGTTCTTCAAAACGAACAGATAAAAAACCAAAGTTTAATATAGTTTCATAATATATAACAGATATATGAAATATATATGACCGACATGTGTACAAACTTTTCTGAGTATAGTGTTGTTTCATATGATTTAGCTAGTTGGTTAATATAAAAAGATACAAATACATATGATCTATCAAGCATCACATCTATAAACATCACATCTATAAAGTTCTACTTAAATCCAATAGCACTCTAGAAAATGCTTAAACGTGACACGAAAATTCTATGTATACAGTAATATTAAATCAAAAAAAATTATGTGTCATCCGAGGCCAGGTATCCACGTTAATTACCATTCACCGACAGCCGCAGGACCCTCCTAGATTTGAACCCTCATAGATTTTAAAAGCACGCTTAAATCTCTACCCTTTCTATTCACACTTTATTACAGCTACGCCATTTTACTGATTTTCATCACAGGGGCATTTCCGTAGTTCGAGGCAACAATAAGGCCCTTCTCCTATGCTTTGAATGGTAAGTGAGCGGACCGCAAAAACCCTAGAACCAAGTAAAAGGTAAATTTCCTTTCCCAATTTCTTCGTCCTCGATCTTCGAATTTCGATCGCGATCCTCTCAATTTTTTCTTCGTCTCCATGTCGAAAAGGTAATCTTTTGCGCCGTCGTCCTCGATTGCATCTTTATTTAATTATCTTTAAAAGAATTTCTGTGGTTTATGTGATTTTGATCTCGGCTTTTCTCTTTGGTGAATTGAGTTAGATCCTAGGAACTAGATCGCTGATGGTTAATCGTAACAAATGTCTAAATAAAAGAAGGATTTTTATTTCCTTCTTCCTTCCGTGATAACAGATTTTGGTGAAGAAATCAAGAAATCACGAGATTTGGGTAATGGGAAATTGCGGAGGAAGTCAAATTTTTTGTCAAAATGGATATAGTAATTATAATCGAATTGTTAGCTTCGTTGATGTGTCAATTGGATCTTTCCAAGCTCTAGCTTTGTCAATAGGATCATCTAGAAGCAACTGCTAGCAATCATAGGGACTTTGGGAGACAAGAGGAAGAGAACAGCGCAAGACATTTTGTAAACCTTATCTTTGTCGATGAGATCTTCTAGTAGCAATTGCAGTATATAAAGAGAATAAAGAGAAACAAGATCCTTTCCAAACAACCCCTAATTGTTTGTGAAGTTTCGGTTCCAGTCTACCTCTAGAGCCGGTTTTGGCCAATTTGAATTTGATGATGCTTTATGCTAGTTGGGTCGAAATAAATATGCCCATGATAAGTGGACCTTGTCTCAAGGTTAGATCCCTGATATCCTGGCAAAGACTGCTAATAATTGAATGATGCATGAGCGACAAACACATTATTTTCATTTATCCAATACTTGAGAAACGAACCTTTTCTTCCCTTACCATCCCCATCTGGTATAGCCTCTTGTTGATAATTTCCTTTGGATAACTTGGAGGATCCAATTGCATCGCTTGTTTGATGCTCTATTTCCTTATAAGTTGAGAAACATAATAATGTGGGTATGTCGTTGTCTTTTATACGTACTGGCCTGAAAAGAACTTCCCCTTTTCTTCTTAGCACCATACATGTCCATACAACTAGGGAGCTATTTATACCCATGGTTGTAGTCTCAAATAGGTATATTCACCAAATTGGAAACTTCTATTGGTCCTGTGCATAGTAACAGATCAAGCATCTTTCTACAGCCTCAAGGCTACTGCTTGCAAAAATAGCTCCTCTTATATAGTTTGATGTTCGAACATTAGTTGTAGTTGGAAAATAAGATAAACTAGCAATAGGAGCCATACACTGCTTCAAACAGAATGGTTTTGGTATTCCTTTCCATATATTATTAAACCAATTTCTGCCAGAATCGGTCTCTTCACCTATTTATCCCCTTGCGACAACAAAAGAATCTGAAGCCAGTCTTCAAGCTCATAATTTAGAATCCTTGCAATTCGTCCTTTTCTTTAAGTGCTGCCTAATGGCTCTATTTTTTTAATTTATTTATGTAGTCATATCATTATAAACTCATGTATTATTGTCAACTCTTCCAGGGTCATGTGCAAGTTCTTTGCAAATGGAGGATGTATAAAAGGGGAGCATTGTAATTTTTCACATGATAGGAATGACCATGCCAACAACGTAACATCATTAAGTTTTATTTACCTTGTCTTATACTTCAACTACTATAAGTATATTGTAATACTTTTCTTGTTATTATTACAGATTTGCACCTTCTATCAGAGAGGAGTGTGCTCTTATGGTAGCCGATGCAGGTATGAACATGTCAAAGTTTCTCGTCATCACACATCAGCTTCGTCGTCGTCGTCCAATTATCGCTCTCATGTAGCATCAGGTTCTCACGTAACTCATCCTTCTAGTAATTATTTGAATGGAGAGCTCAAACCAACTCTGAGCAGACCTTTGTGCCCTCCAAATAAATCTACTTGGGTGCAAAAGCATGAAGCTCATAGTCTGGCTGACCAACAAATTTGTTCATTTGCTGCTGCTGGTAGTTGCCCTCATGGAGACAGATGTCCTCACATTCATGGCGATTTATGCTCCACCTGTGGAAAACATTGCCTACACCCCTATCGTCCTGATGAAAGAGAGGAACATATAATAATGTGCCAGCAAAATAACAAACAGCTTGAAGCATTGAGACTGAGTCAGGAGATTGAATGCTGTGTGTGCTTCGAGCTTGTGCTTTCTAAACCTTCAGCTGCTGAACGGAAGTTTGGTTTGCTATCAGAATGTGACCATCCTTTTTGTATCTCATGTATCCGGAATTGGCGTAGCAATTCTCCGGCTTCTGGAATGGATGTGAACTCTGCGCTAAGGGCATGTCCTGTATGCCGAAAGCTCTCATATTTTGTCGTTCCAAGCGATACTTGGTTTTCAACACCAGAGGAAAAGCAAGAGATTATCACCAACTACAAAGACAGGCTCAAGTATTTTTATACCTCTTATATGTTTCCTTTTCTCAAAAAAATATTATTTTCTTTCCTTTGTATTTACCAAAGCACACACTTAGAATGCAGTTTCTCAAGAAATAACTGGTCAATTTACTTATGATGGATAATTGTAGGACAAACTTTTTATGTACTTCTATTTTATGTGAGAGGGAAACAGGATGATTGTTTCCTTTCTTTCCATTAAGGACTTGCTTAATTTATTATATGGTAACTTCATAATGAGCCTAGCTCCCGCAAAAAGTTTCCTCTCCTACCAAAGTGACAGGTCGCCGCTTCGATTCCTTAACGAGTCCTGATGGACGCTGCGATCTCCTTCAGATGTTGTCCTCCATCGATCCTGTGATGGCGGTTTTTAACGGTTGAGATTTGGTTTGGGAGTTGTTGAGCGTGTGGATCTCAATGGATTGGCGTTGATGCCGAGCTATCTGCAAAAGAAGTCCCGGGGTGGGTGACCACCGTAGGACTCTCCGACGATCAAGTTAGTGCCGATGATAGGTGCAGAGTAACGGCGTATTGGAAATGAGTTCGAGTTACCTGAGTCGTCTGAGAGAGGGGTTTATATAGTGGTCGCGTGGAGCAAGCAGGCGCGGGATCATCGCCGTCAGTTACGCCTCTGCGTTATCCTCAAATTAATGGCGGGATACGCCCATTAATGGGGGATGCGCAAGCGTGGGACGTGGAACGTGGAGAGACAGATATCCCGCCCTGGCGGGATACGCGGAGCCGTTGCGGGGACGCTTGGGTTTCACGCTCTCAGTTGATCGGAGAAGCCGAGGAAGCTCGGCCTGTCAGATTGCTCGGAGACGACCAAAGAGGCCGAGGAAGCTCGGCCTGTCAGATGGCTCGGAGATGAGCAAGGAGACCGAGGAAGCTCGGTCTGACAGATGGCTCGGAGACGAGCAAGGAGGCCAAGGAAGCTCAGAGACGAGCTGTTGGCCGTTTGCTAGATGAAGG
This sequence comes from Agapanthus africanus, assembly GCA_030015575.1. NCBI lineage: Eukaryota > Viridiplantae > Streptophyta > Magnoliopsida > Asparagales > Amaryllidaceae > Agapanthus > Agapanthus africanus. The sequence continues at coordinate 10,383,518 of CM057348.1, read as the reverse complement.
TGGAAAATACTCAGGGAGGTCTCCTGAAAGGTCGGATACGTCCTAGGAGACGTGGCCCCGAGGAACGCCCCAAATGCAACCCATTTATTCTGCCTCCGTAGCCTTCGGGACACGTCATCCGCCACGTATCGTAATTTAAGGAAATACTACTTGTGAGCATCTTCATTAGCCCCCCACTCTCGTTCCGATCTATTTATGGGTCGGGTCGAGAGTAATCTGCTCGGTTTTTCTTCGGCTCAGTTTGGCGCCGAGAATCAGAATGTGGATCGCCTGGGAACGATATGGCGTTTGGTGGTTGCGTCGTTTCGATCTTTGGACCCACTTGTCGTCTCGTTGTGTGTCTGAATTTTCGCGCGTATCTCCGATGACGTCAGCGGATCAGTGAAATGATTGTGCTTTAAAGAGGGGGCGCCGTTTCGGTCGATTCATCAGTTGGGGTACGGGCCACGGGTCCGACGTTTGTTGGTGGGAGCGACAAACCGTCTCTGACTCCTGCAGTTGAAGAAACGTCTCCAATGGCCGATCGCCGCGTGGAGCTTCGACTGCTGCTTGGGCACGACGTTTCGTTTTGGCGGGAATCAATCTGGGCCGTGAGATGTTCTCTTTTGGGGTATATAAATAGGAAGGGATCATCCTAGGGCCGACACTTTGCTCTAATTATCTTTCACTGTTGAAGATTGCCCGTCACTCAACTTCTTAGATCGGATCCTCTGTTGATTTTTTCTCGGCGAGTCCCTTCCTTTGAATCAGCTTAGATGTCTTCATCCGAGAAGTCTGTAGAGGTAATAAGGGTAGAGTCGGACGATGAGGCTTTAGTTGTTGGGGCCGAGTCCAGTGGGTCTTCCTCCATTTCGGCTTCAGATAGCCAAGAGGGTTTTTCTTCTTTTTCGTCTCTGTGTGGGGTTCGCCCCTAGGGTCAAGGCCGTCCTTGTTACTCGCCGTCGGACGGCTACTAGGGCTCCCAAGGTGCGCATCGGGAACACCTGCGATGCGCCCTCCGTTTTGAAGAGTCTGGACGAGCTTTCCGAAATTCGGACTCGATTCCACATTCCCTCTAACTATTGCATCCGTTTAGCTAGAGAGGGTGAGCAGGCAGACCAGGTGCAGGACAAGGAGATTGCCCTGTATTTGGAAGCTTTCCGGACAGGAATGCGTCTGCCCTTCCCAACCGAGGTTTGTGGGGTGCTTCGTTGCTTCCGTCTTGCCCCAAGCCAGCTAGCGCCGAACTCATGGAGAAATCTTCTCGGGTTTCTGGTCCGGTTAAAACTTGATCAGATCCCCTTCAGTTCCCTCCTCGTGTCTTTTCTTTGTTATAAAAATCACCCCGGCACCAGCAAGGTAGAGCCGAGCTGGGCATATTTTTCGTATAAAAAACGTAAGGGTGGGACGGCCGGGTCAGGGTAGTAGTCGTCCCTTCTTCCATCCATGAATGAAATGAGAAGTTTGTATTCGTCAGGCCACTTGAGGGCGAGGATTGGCCTGTTGCCTACACAGTGGCATAGGGCTGACTGCCCAACGGCAAAGCAGTCGACTCCCCCGAGGCGAGGGTGGTGTCCCAGCGGGAACCGATCCAGCGGGCGGATGTTCTGCTATCCGAGCAGGCACTGAGCTGGGTTGGGCTCAGTCTTGCGCGTTTTCTGGATAAGTTAGGGCCTTCGACGACATGTTTAGACTTTATTAACTTCCTTCGTCTTTTCAGTGTCGCTAACCCTCTTTTGTTTGTGTGTTCTTATTTGCAGAGCCTATGGACCGATCGAAAATCCTATCCGCCAAGACGCAGGGAAGGAAGGCGGGGGGCGCAAGCTTGTCCTGACCCGGTCCGAGCTCGGCCCCGAGGCCAACTCCATCGTCCAAGCCTTCCGCCGCTCCCCGAGCCCCAGAAGAACGCCGCGGGGTTAGAAGCACGCGCGGGACCCAGCGCCCCGACGAGAGAGGAGATGGCTGAGCCCGACGAAATCCCCCTCAAAAGGCTGAAGCGGACCTTCTCTCGGTCACTTTCTACCGGGATCCCAGTGCAGGAGGGCGACTTCTGCATTGAGGTGCCTTCGGGACTCTCTGTCGTCGACAGCTTGCTTTCGGACATGGAGCAGGCAGCCGGGGGCAAGATTCCCCTGGGACCATGGAGGCGCAGGTGGCCGCCAAGGCGCAGGTGGTGGTTCAGGTCGGTACTTGACTGTTCTTAAAATTTCTTAAGTCTTTGTTTTCTCGGTTTGAGCTTTCTAACCCGTTTAATACTTTCCTTAGGTCCTTCATCTCTGCGCTCTCCTCATCGCCATGGAATATGAGGAGTTAGCCCCGGCCATGAAAAAGGCGGATGAATCCTCCTCGCGGGAGAAGGAATTCCGTCTCCGACTGCGGCAGGCGGAGAAGAAGGCGGCTCTTCTTGACACTCGACTGGTCGTCGAGGGGCTGACGAACTCCAAGCTGAAGGAGTCTCATCGGCACCTGGATGAGTCCAACCGGGCTATCCAAGCCAAGTTGGAGGAGGTGAACAACCTTTACAACTTGATGAAGAAGTCGAGAGACGTCCTCAAGAGGGATGTCTGGGTGGCTATGGACGCGGTGAAGCTCGCCGAAAGCCGGGCGGCGGAGGCCGTGGAGGGATACAAGGCTTCCAACCAATTTTACGCTGATCTCGCCGAATCCACGGCCGTCGTGTGACACAGCGCCCTCGATGCCGTCAAGGAGTCTATGCCGGGGTTCGATGACAGCGAGCTCCGCGCTAAGTATCCCCTTGCTGAGGAAGTGCCTCAGGGGGAAGCCGTCGAGGCGGCCGTTGGGGGCGAGACTGTCGGCGGAAGCGCCGACCCCGAGGTCACAGTTTTGGTCCCCGATGGCGGCATCGAGCAGGGCGAGATCCCGGCCGAGCGGGCGGTCTGAGCTCTCCTCCCTTGAAGATTCTCCTTTTTTTCTTTAAAATTTTGTAAGCCTCCGGGCATTTTGTAAGGCTGAGGAGCCCATAATACCCTCTTGAATAAATAAACTTGTTTTTGATTGTAGTGTACCATCTCTTTTTCTCTTCTTGATACATATTTTATATTTTGCCAAAAAAATTTGGAGTCTTGGAACCGAGAAAAGAATCAAAAGGCTAGAGTCCTGCGGGGGTACACAGTCTTTTCCACAAGAGGACTTAGCCTGGAATATTTAATTAAATGCAAAAAGGGAATTACATTATTATAAAAGACGATACATGTTTATTTATACAATTTAAGCTTTTCGGTATTATAGGGCCGAGAAAAATTATGCCCCCAGCGTCTTGCAGACGGTATGCTCCACCGGGCAATGCTTACGTTACAAGAAATGGTCCGTCCCACTTCGGGGAGAACTTGTGCAGTCTCCCTTGGTCCATGAACTCGTTTCTTCGTAAGACCAGGTCTCCCATCTTGAAGGTCCAATATTTAACTCGGGTATTATAGCAGCGTGCGGTTTGCTGCTGGTAGGCAGCCGCTCTAATTTGCGCTCGAACCCGTTTTTCTAATAAGATGTCCAAGTTGCTTTGGAGCACCGAGGTGTTGGCTTCGTCGTCAAAATGTTCTACCCTGTAACCGGGCAATCCAATCTCCGCAGGGACCATTGTCTCGATACCGTAGCAGAGGCTAAATGGGGTTTCTCCCGTGGGTGTTTTCTTCGATGTTCGTAATGCCCATACCACCCGTGGCAGTTTCTTGACCCAGCCGCCTTGCCTTCCTTCCAAACGGGCTCTGAGACCGCGGATGATGCCTCGGTTCGCTATCTCGGCCTGCCCCTTGCATTGAGGATGTGCAACTGCGGCAAACTTCATTAGTATGTGGTAGTCGCTGCAAAACTCTTTGACTTTATCGTTTTCGAAGTTGGTCCCATGGTCAGTAATTATGCGTCTCGGGATTCCGAATCGAGAAATTATGTTGTTCTGCAGGAACTTTATCGTCGAGGCGGCGTCCGGTTTTTTGATGGGCACGGCCTTTATCCATTTTGTGAAGTAGTCCACAGCGACAAGGATGTTTCTGTGTCCGCCGGTGACGGTGGGGAGTTGACCGACCATATCTATCCCCCCATTATGCAAACGGCCAAGAGGAGCTAAGTGGCGTTAGTTTGGTTGCGGGAAGGCGAGGTATGCTGCTGAAGAGTTGGTAGTTCTCGCACCTTCTGACCAGCTTCTCGGCATCATGTTGCAATTTTGGCCAGTAGTACCCTTGGAGCAGCATCTTCTGGACCAAGATGCGCGCTCCTTGATGCGCTCCCCCGACCCTTTCATGTATTTCTCGCAGAACATAGTCAGCCTCGTGGGGGTCGATGCATCGGAGCAGAGGCTGAGTGTACGACTTCTTGTGCAGGTTTCCGTTGCTCTAGACGAAATGGCGTGTTTTGGCCCATAGCCGGCAAGCTTCTCCTCGGTCTTCGCGGAGGACACCGTCTTTTAGGAACTCCACGAGGGGCTTCCTCCAATCTTGACCTTCTTCCGGGGTGGTGTAGATATGGAGCGTTACCTCTCACTCCTCCACGCTGGGTCGTGGTAAGACTTCGAAGAGAATATTTCTTTTACGGATGGCCGAATAGGCAGAAGCAAGCTTGCTCAAAGCGTTGGCCCGGGTGTTCAAGTTCCTGGGAATCTGCTCCACTTGGACTTCGTCGAATTTTTTTTGAAGCCTTTTTACCTCGGCCAGGTATTTTATCATGAGCTGTTCCCGGGCTTCGAAGCGCCCGGTTACTTGGCCGACGACCAGTACGGAGTCGCTGCGAACTCTAATGGTCTTCAGTCCTACCCCGGAGGCGATTCGCAGTCCTGCCAACAAGGCATCATATTCTGTGGCATTGTTTGACGCTCTGAATCCGAGCTTTAAAGAGTATTCCATTTCCGCTTCGTCCGGACCACGGATGATCAGGCCAGCCTCGCTCCCTTGGTAAAGGATCCGTCTACGTAGAGCACTCAATTCGGGATGGGGTCGGGCACCTCCTCGACCGAGGGACGCAATTCGGGGCCCGTGTAGGCGTTTCTTCTTTAGTGGGGATGGTGTATTCGACAAAAATGCTAAGACCTGTGCTTTGATGGCTTGTCGGGGGCGGTACTTGATATTGAATTGGGACAGTTCCCACCTCCACTTCTCCAGACGTCCTGATGACTCGGGGTAGGGGGTGGGGTAGGGTGAGAATCGACCCTAAAGGTCGCTCGGTGAGGACGAGGATCGTGTGCGCTTGAAAATAGTGCCGAAGTTTTCTGGAGGCGACGACAAGTGCCAAGACTATTTTCTCTATGGCTGGGTACCTCGTTTCTGCATTCTTGAAAACATGGCTCAGGGAATAGACCGGCCTTTGTATGCCTTCGCATTCTCGGACAAGCACCGAGCTTGCGGCTTGGTCGGAGATGGCCAGATATAGCAATAATTCGTCACTCTCAACTGGTCGGGTGAGTAGCGATGGGGTCGCTAGATGCGTCTTGAGTTGTTCGAAAGTGTTCTGGCACTCCGACCATTCGAACTTGGGGATTTTCCTTAGGGCCTTGAAAAACTGGAGGCACTTCTTTTAGGATCTGGACACAAAGCGAATTAGGGCAGCGACCCTTTCCATGAGTCGCATGATGTCGACATTGCTCTTGGACGTTGCCATGTTGAGGATGGCGTTGATCTTTTCAGGGTTTACTTTGATTCCTCGGTGGGTTACCATGAACCCGAGGAACTTCCCACTGGTGACTCCGAACGCGCACTTAGCTGGATTCAGCTTCATTTTGTATTTTCGCAGGACGTTGAATGTCTCGCCGAGGTCTTTAGTGTGCCCAGCTGCTGAGATGGATTTCATGAGCATGTCGTCGACGTAGACTTCTATGTTTCTGCCAATTGGAAGTTTGAACAGCTTATTAACCAGGCGCTGATATGTGGCCCCGACGTTCTTGAGTCCGAAGAGCATCACTTTGTAGCAGTATACCCCCGATCAGTGGTGAAGGCGGTAAGTTTTTTGTCGGCGGGGTTCATCCTGATCTGATTGTAACCGGAGAAAGCATCCATGAAATTCAATAATTCGTGGCCGGCCGATCTGTCTACCAGCTGGTCTATCCGAGGAAGTGGATAGTTGTCCTTGGGGCATGCCTTGTTTAAATCCGTGAAATCGATGCACATGCGCCATTTCCCGTTTGCCTTCTTGACCATGACCACGTTCGCCAGCCAATCTAAGTAGTCCAGGTTTCTGATGAAGTTGGCGGCGAGCAGTCTATCCACCTCGTCTTCTATCGCCTTTTGTTTGGCCGACGCAAAACTCCTCTTCTTTTGTCGGACGGGCTTCGCTTTTGGGTCGACCCCGAGCTTGTGGGAGATCACTCTAGGGTCGATTCCGGACATGTCCGTCGGCGCCCAAGCGAATACGTCCGAGTTATCTTGGAGGAACCGGATTAGGTCTTCACGGTGATCCCCCGTCAAGAGAGCCGATCTGGACTGTCCGGCCATCGACCTCTTCTGCGAAGGGGACTTCCGTCAATGCTTCCAACGGGGCACCTCAAACCTCTCTTTGGTCGTCGCGTGTATCTAAGGACCCTTGGAAGTCATGCGGCTCAAAATCGTCGTCCTGCTCTCCGTCGGTGGACGTCGAGGCGACGCAAATCTTAGCGGTTTGCTGGTCTCCGTAGGCCTGGCCTATTCCCCCTTGACCCAAAGGGAATTTGATTGCAAGGTGATAAGTCGAGATCTAGGCCCGGAGAGCATTTAAAATAGATGTCCAAGGAGAATGTTTTAGGATGAAGGGACCTTGGCGACGAGGAAGTCCACCGGTATGGTTCGCGTATTGCTCTCTTCCCCAATATTGAGGAGGAGGGTGACCAATCCTTCGGCAAGGATGGTATGATTGGTGAACCCAGAGAGGACATAGGAGGTAAGTCGAAGGTTGGATGGTCCTAATCCCATACGCTGGAAACAGTCGTGGAACATGATATCCGTCGAGCTTCCTGAGTCGACCAATATCCTCTGGACTTCGTAACGGTGGACTTTGGCCATTATCACGAGAGGGTCGTTGTGAGGGAGCGATATGCCGTGGAAGTCTTCATCGGTGAAAATGATCGGCTCGTCCTTTCTACACCTCTTGGGCGGTATATCACTTGTGCCTTCGACTAGGTGGATGTAGTGGTTCCCCCTACTTTCTCGAGCTGGATTCGAGGTAACGACCATGATCTGCCCGATTATTAATTCCCCGGGAGGGGTTAGGTCCTTTTGCTCCCGCTCCGCCTGCCGCTTGTCCCGCAGGTATTTCGTCAGGTGGCCTGAGCAGATCAACTCCTCGATGTAGTCACGGAGTTGTTTGCAGTTCTTAGTGGGGTGACCCTGCGACCTGTGGAAAGCGCAGTATGGGCCGCGGAGACGCTTGCCCGCTCTCTGGGTGACTGGCGAGAGCTTGAAGAACCTCTCACCCTTAGCTTCCTCCGGCAGCTCGGTCTGAGAGATGTTTAGAGGAGTGTACTCCTGAAATCTCGGGAAGTAAGGTTTCGGATGATCAACTTTCTTCTTCGCCTCCCTATCCTTTTTCTTTCTATCCGCGTGGTCGGCTCGGGGGAGGTTTGAGTTCACCTCGGACTCGAGCTGGACTTCTCGCTTGGTCCAGGCTTTCACTTCGGCCATGGTCTTAAGTTGCGCTAATGCAAAAGAGCGGAGCCACTCTTTGTGCGTAAGACCTGACCTCAGCGCGGTGATAACTGTTTCATCGCAGTGCTCGGGGACCTCCAGGAGGGTATTGTAGAAGCGGGTGACATATCCTTTGAAGGATTTCTTGTCTCCGCTCTTGACAGTGAACAAGTAGTCGACCGTCCTCTTATGCTGTCGGTTTCCGACGAAGTGACCGACGAGTTGGATGGCCAGCTCGTCGAAGGTCGAGATGGAGCGTGGCGTAAGTCCTTGGAACCGGTCCTGACTAGCCCGGATGAGGGTGGTGGGGAAAGCTCGACATTGAGCCGTGTTCGAGTTATCCTGGATGCTCATGCCCGCCGTAAATGCGTCTAGGTGGTCTTTCGGATCGGATTTCCCGTCGAAGAGGGCCACTTTTGGCGGCTTGTTCCTGGACGAGACGTGCTCAGCCAGCAGCTCTTCTGTAAAGGGCTTTGTCAGTAAGTTGGCAGAGTACCTGGCCCTTTCGTCGGGCGCATAACCATCCCGTTGTATGCCTTCGATTTTCTTTTTGAGGGCTTCAAGTCGGTGGTGGTACCCCCGAGAATTCTGCATAGTCGGAGTGGTGGCTATCCCCGCTCCGGGTCTGCGCGATGGTGCGGTTTCGATTCCGCTCTATCAAATTTCTCAAATTCTGAGGCGAGGCCCTTCTCTAGTAGTCCCGACGTTCGCCGTTCGCGCGGTCCCGACGAGAGTGGGGGCGTCGGTCATGCTTGGAAGCAGGCGAGCTGTCCGACACCTTTTCAGGGGAAAGAGCGCTGCGAGCATCGGAGTGACAACTCAGTCTTCCTTGGGATCGGGGCGTGGAGCTATTCGGCACCCAGCGGGTCAGGGAATCAATCGCTGCATGCGGGTCACGGTGGCCGGAGTCGGCATGTCGGCGCGCGGTGACGTTGAGAGGAGCGTGAGTGAGATCGAGGGCTTGAGCGTGCCCATCCGTCCTTCTGCGGACGTCGTTATCCCGAGTAAGAGGAACTGCGGTCTGGTGCATAGGGCCCGCCGCTTGAACGCGGACGAGGGCGTCCACCAACGATGTGAGCATGTCTATCCGAGCGGATAAGGCGTTGATCACGTTAGGAGGGGAGACGAGCCATTCCCGCCTCCGTTGTGGCGGCTTGTATAAAAAACGTCGCGGTTGTCGCTTGCCATCGAGTCGAGAGCGGAAGATCAATTTTAGGGGTGGAGAAGTTTCTGAAGCGAGTTCCCACAGACGGCGCCAACTGATGGAGGCTGCGATCTCTTTCAGATGTTATCCTCCGTCGATCCTGTGATGCAGTATTTGACGGTTGAGATTTGGTCTGGGAGTTGTTGAGCGTGTGGATCTCAATGGGCTGGCGTTGACGCCGAGCTATCTGCAAAAGAAGTCCCAGGATGGGTGACCACCGTATGATCCTCCGACGATTAAGTTAGTGCCGAGAAATACAGTAACGGCATATTGGAAATGAGTTCGAGTTATCTGAGTCGTCTGAGAGGGGTTTATATAGTGGTCGTGTGGAGCGAGCAGGCGCGAGATCATCGCCGTCAGTTACGTCCCTACGTTATCCTTACATTAATGGAGGTATATGCCCATTAATGGGGGACGCGCTAGCGTGGGACGCGGAACGTGCGGAGACGGATATCTCGTCCTGGCGGGATACACGGAGCCGTTGCGAGGACGCTTGGGTTCTGCACTCTCGGTTGATCAGGGAAGCCGAGAAAGCTCGGCCTGTCAGATTACTCGGAGACGACCAGTGAGGCCGAGGAAGCTTGGCCTGTCAGATGGTTCGGAGACGAGCAAGGAGACCGAGGAAGCTCGGTTTGACAGATGGCTCGAAGACGAGCAAGGAGACCAAGGAAAGCTCGTCGAAGCCCGGAGACGAGCTGTTGGCCGGTTGCTAGGCGAAGGTGAAAAGCACTCAGGGAGGTCTCCTGAAAGGTCGGATACGTCCTAGGAGATGAGGTCCCAAGGAACGCTCCTAATGCAACTTATTTATTCCGTCTTCGTAGCCTTCAGGACACGTCTTCCGCCACGTGTCGTAATATGAGGAAATACCACTTGTGAGCATCAACAGGTCCCATCGAAGAAAACTCCACATTGTATTGAGAACGTACGTGGGTTAAATTAATCATCCTTGTTTTCTTCAACCTTCCTCGAAACTTGTGGCCTAATTGTCACAGTTCCCATGCACTACCAACTCTTCCTCCCTCTGGGTGTGAGAAAGGCTTTGCGGTTGTTTTGTTAGGGGACGAGAACTGTAAGTTTAGGAGTCAATTTAATCTATGCACTGTCACAATCTTACACTTGAAACGATTGCAAGGACCCATACCCGTTCAACTACCAAACAGAGTGTTCGACTTGGTTCAAATCCATGAAGGATTTTGCTTATTATGATCAAGTGTTGGAGTTATACCATGATATGTGAATGTTAGTAGTCATGTAGGCCTTAGTGAGAGCTGGCAATCATTGTTGCATCGCATGCTTAACTTCATTATACTCTTTGAATTTTTATAGCCAGTTCTTACTAGGAACTAACGTTGAGTAAATTTTGGCAGGTCTATTGATTGTAAATATTTCGACTTTGGAAATGGGACGTGTCCATTCAGGACTAGTTGTTTCTACAAGGTATGTTTTTTCTCCCTCCCTCCTCCTGCGTGTATGTATTTGAATTGCTATATTTGTTTCTACTTGCAGCTTGCTCAAAAATATTTACTGTTATCCTGAAAATCTTCTTTTATGCTGTTCAATTTACTGTTTCATTAGCACTTAAACCGGCATATGAATGCTTACACCTGTTTCTGGATACATCTCTGCCTTTAGATTGCACCGTGTCCTATGCTTTTTGTTTTTGGATATGAAATGTAAATGCATCATGTTTCCCGTTATCAGATTCATTTCATTCTCAAGGATGATGATCCTTAATAGTACATATGATGTCTTTATTTTATCAGCTTTTCCTATTTTATTTTAGGAACATAAGTTACATGACCCCAAAGTTATTAACTCCGTTGCATGTTATCTACATTGTGAAAGAAGTCTATGCTTTACATGATTGTATCTCTATGAGGGCCTTGCCTCATGGCTTGCGTCAATTGTTTCGTCACCAACCATCGAAAGTGAATTTTATTTATGTGATGCAACTCGTTAGTCTTTGAGAACACTAGGTTTAAAGAAAGATTTTTTTTTTCTAATTAGGAGTGCACTGGTTGTGGAAGATGCTTGATTTTTTAAACTAGGTATGTTGTGAAGAACTTAAGATCATTCAACAACACCTGTCAAACCCTGAGTTGGTTGCAGATTATAGCCAAAGGAGTTATGGACGATAGGGGAACATACTGTATAAATATAAAAGCCAGTTGGACAGATTAACTTATTTCTGACACAGTTTTGTGATGTGCCGCAAAATTTTCCTACACCAGTTGAAGTATGAATGATAGTGATAGGTCATGCCGAATTGCATTTCTCCAGGACTTTTTCTGTAAAAAATTAATCATGTCGAATTTGGTGCAGTTTAGTAATCAGATCAATTAGCTTCTCCCCCATTTTGTAAAATGTTTGTCCAACCATGCTCTTTAATTCAATTCTTGATCAAACCATCTCTACCTGGTCATTCCACTAATTATTATATTTTTCTTCTGTAGGAGCAATTGAAAATTTCTTTGCCGTCGAAACATAAAAATGTAGTTGGCAATGCAGAAACATATTTTATTTGTTTCTAATCAGAGCCTGCCGTTTCTTTCTGTATGTGCTTGTTTTGCCTAGGCTTCAGTATCTGAGATTACTTTTTCATACGACATATTGTAATTCTTATGTTTATTAAAATCCTCGGTTCTCAATCTGTTGGTTGTATGCTTGGTCAAATTAAATGGGCAAATGGTCACAGTAATGATTTATGTTTTACACCTTTTCAACCAGTATAGGCATATTAAATACAAAGAAAAAATTATCCAAGTCGCTTAAATGTTCGCTAAATTTGTGCCCCGTGGTACTTTTGCTATTGGGTCTTATAAATGCATTGCCTCTTAGTCCTTCTTTGTTCTTTAGTTTCATTATATTCTTCGTTCGTTTTTCCTATTGTGATATTGAGAAATGAGCATCTGGTTGATGCAAATAAGTTAATATCATGTTGCTCATCTATGTTTCCTTTATTAATTCAATTAATTACTCCAAAAGGTTTACTATTTGATGATTGCAATATTTGTTGTGTTCCAGCACACATACATACCTGAGAGAGTCAGGCCGAGGCCGCGGTCATATAGGCCTCACAGACACAGGCCCAGCCATGAGTTTATCGACGAGGACGAACTACTTGAACTTGCGGCTCAACTAGCACTTGAAGACGAATATGAGCATCTTTATGATGCAGAATCGGTCGATTTTTTTGATGAAGATTTTGATGATGAAGATGCTGAATGCTCACTGGAGACCGCTTTATTTCTAATGCATCTTGGACACGTTGCACCATCAAGCGACGATGAGGACTAATACTGTGATGTTGTTTATCGGAATGGCATGGATATTTATTCATGGATATTTATTCCGATCAGTTGGTTTTAATTTTGGGTTTATTGGTATTCAGATTTGGCTTTTTTACAAGTGGGCATCTTATGTGATGGTATTCAGAAACTTTATAAAGAAGTTCAGAAATTATGTGGATTTCTGATTTTTGGAAGAATTTCTTGGAATTGGCGCAAATTGGAGTGCTGGGAATGAAAGCTCTTTTACAATTGTTGTTTCATGTTATCAAATTGTTTTTGTTGGATATTTAAGTTTGGTTGCTGCAAATATCTTGAAAGGAATTTTTTGGGATGCTGTTTTGTTATTAGATGGAGATTTTGATGTGGTGGCGGTTGACTTGTCCAATCAGTTGCGGTTGATAGACACATATCCGGTTGACTTGTCCAATCTGTTGCCGTTGATAGACACATCTCCGGTATGGGTCTCAGCCCCACTAAAATCCTGGGTTGACCGGTTCCAACTTGTCGTTGACGTACTCATCCCCACTAAAATTCTCTGTTGACTGTCCCCAACCTGTTGGGGTCGATAAACACGTCTGTGACATGGGTCTCAGCCCCACTAAATTCCCGGATACTTCAATTATCTATTAGAAGAAATAATGTGACAGTTCAATTTGCAAATAGGTTTGCTTTCTATTAAAAATGACGCTTTGCAAGGTTAAATCAAGATTTGACGTTTGTTGAATACTTGCGATTATTCTGCAAATTTATAATTAGCGAGAGATTTGAGAATACAAAACCAAACACAAACGATTCGTGTTCATACCCGAAACTTCTCGTGTGGGTCCGGTCATAATCTGACCCGACCCGACCCAATGAAGTTCTTCAATAGTCAGCTGTCGTGCTCCACAAGCTAACCATTCGCGTTCGTCTTCGATCTGCTCTGCTCTTTCTAACAAAAACTCGAAGAATCGAAGGATAATTCTCCAGTCAATCTCTCTCTCTCTCTTTGGAAAAAGAAAACCCTAATCAAAATCCCCAGTTTTTTTGTCCCAGATTACGATGGCATCACGAATCCTCGCGTCTCGCCTCAGATCTCAGCTCTCTCCCCTTGTTCGCACCACCAAATTCCACATCCAAACCCTAAAGCCTAGACCTAACCCTAATCTAGGCCCCAATCCCTTCAACTTGCGGCACCTCGCCACCATTCCCCGCCGCAGCCCCGCCCGCCCCCGCCCCGCAGACATCGGCGCACGTGCGCGGCAGCTGCAGAACAGGCGGCTGTGGACCTACGCGCTGACCTTCAGCTGCGTCGCTGGGTTCATCGTCATCGTGCTCGCCAACTTCCAAGATCAGCTAGTGTTCTACATAACCCCCACGGATGCGATGAACAAGTACAGGGAGGATCCAGCGAGGACCAAGTATCGATTGGGGGGTCTGGTTCTTGAAGGCAGCGTCGTTCACCCGAGCTCCAACTCTCCGGAGATAGAGTTTGTTATCACCGATCTCATCACAGACATTATTGTCAGGTATATCAAATGAATTACAATTGGGGATGATGTAATGTAAAATGCTGTCGTCGTTCTAGTAACCGGAATTCACCAATTTAGATTGGTAGTATTAGTAAAGGGTTGTCCTTGAAATTAGCATATCAGATAAAGTAGATGTCCGATTTAAGGTGAAGTTGAAGTTCCATGATTTTGTAGTGAAGGAATGGAGTTCCTTAATCAAACATCAAATAATGTGAGGAGTTGGGATGGAATAGGTCACGATGTACAGCAGGCTGTTTAACTTAATATCCCAAATGTGAGGTGTTGGCAGTTTCTTTGAGAAGTGCACATTATTCCTTATCAATCCCTATGAATGAATTCCTTAGGTTGAATGCAGTCCCTAATTTATTGCGTTCCAATGATGGTGAAAGAAAGCTCTATAATTGTCTGAAGTGCTAAAGTGGCATGGTTCAGTGAGTTTTCTGTAAGTCTAGCATATGGTTTGTTTGGATACTCTTTATTTTTGTTGTTTGAATATTTATACATTTTAAGGAAAATTACTACTTTAGGAAATCAAAACTACGAATATGAGTATTTTTTTTATTTTTTTTATCTTTTGCAATTGATATATGCTTGATACATTTAGAATATAATAAAATTTTAGAATTTGCCATAAGAGTTCCACAAATATCCTCGACATATAAATCTGAGCCGGGCACATCTCATTAGACAATGAATCAATGCAACATAGCAAGTATAACCCTACCATGGACCATTCTTATTGGTGTTTTTATGAATAAACTTTCAGGTACGAGGGCTCGCTACCGGATTTGTTTCGAGAAGGGCATTCAGTTGTTGTAGAGGGGTTTGTGCAAAAGGTCGAGGGAGAGGAAGGAGTTGGGAAAGGCGGGCCCAAAGTGTCGGAAAAGGCAAGAGCCAATGAGTGTTACTTTAAGGCAACAGAGGTGTTGGCCAAGCACGACGAGAAGTACATGCCAGCAGAAGTTGCAGCAGCAATTGAGAAGAACAAGAAGCAACTTGAAGCAGAGGCAGAAGCAGCCACCACTGGAGCAGTTCAAAGTCAATCCTGATTCAGGTTTTGTGTTTCAACTGCCTTTTCCTTTTTAACTTTCAATTTAGGAATTTTGAGCAGAGCTCTATTAATGGTTAGTTCTAGATTTATCAACATTTTGCTGCTTCATATTGTTGTATTCGTAATCATTTTGGGCCTGAAAATTGGCGGGAATAAATGAATTAACATAATGTACTGACTTGAAAAGTGTGATAATGTACTGACCTGAAAAGTAAGTAAGTAAGTGCGTGCGCTCGCGTGCGTGTGCGTGTGCGTGTGCGTGTTGAAACATCCCATTATTCTTCGTTAGTACATCTAGATGCACTGAAAATTATGATGACAAACTTTATGTGATGATTCATAAGATTTCTGGATTCCTAATTGTGGGATCTCAACAATTTTCACGGTACACGCTTTATGTTTAGTAGCGAGCTATTGTTGATTGGAGTAGATAACCACAAGTAATTCTTAAGTTTCAAATCATATAACTACAGTGGGGTATGCTGTAGTCTGTTTTGGGTTATTGCTCCATTTTACTTTCAAGGAGTCACCATATACGGATATTATGAAAATGAGTGTCTACAAACTGTTAGAATAAACCAATGAGATCGCCCAGTGTTCGCTGAAATTTAATCATGAAGTGTTTTGGGTTATTACTCCATTTTACTTTTCAAGTCTACATATGCATAAATAACACATGCCTCTACATATCTTCGAGAGTTTTGAAAAATGAAGACAATTAGTATTTCTTGCAGTGTCTTTCTGCTCAACATGCTCAAGTATAAAGAGAATTAGTTTTGCAGAGTCTTGAACATTAAACAATTTAGTGGGGAACGGGATGTTTTTGAGTCTTTAAACATCAATGCTGAAGGTAAATAATCATATAAGAAAAAATCCGTTATGCTTTCTTTTTGTAAGCATGATGCGCCAATTAGTATTGAGGCGAAGAGTTATATCTTTCTTCTTTTTCACTTTAGATAATGGCTTAACATCACCTTTTGCCGGTGTAATTTTACTTTCATTAAAAATGTCAGTTGCTCTATTTAGCTGATTTAGCCTTGTGTGTGATCTATAGGGACTGTAGGGCCTGTGTACTCAGAAGTTTCAATAGGAATATCAATGAACTTTTCATATCTGACTTCTCCACGAGCGATGGAAGCATTAACTAAGCTTATTTAGCAGTTTCCCAGTTAGGATAACCATGTATGAATGAGCCAATTATGTGTCAACTCTATGATTTAAGTGGATTTGCAGAGCCATTTATAGTTTATTGGAGATTTGCAGGTTAGAAATAGAGTTTGTAGTTTTTCTAGAAGGGAAAAATATGCCGAAAACAGTATAACTGAGTCACCAACTGCTTAAAGTGGTGGAGATTGGCATCTTAAATAAATTAAGATTACTTTTAATTAGAAAGACTGTGAAGATAGAAAAAATAAGATTTCAAGAGATGCAAAGATGATGAATTTGTAGCCAAGTAAACAAAATTTGAACAAAAGTAACTAGAAAAACACAAGTCTGCTCCATTTATGCTCTAATAAACTCTAAAACTAACAAGTCCAGCATTCTCTCATTGAACTAATATATAATTAAGAGAGCAAAAGCTACATGGGTGCAAAGGAGCGAACGGCAAAAAAGCCACCAGATTTGCAGGCAGCTCAGCTGTCTTTCCAGTTATCATGGCTGCCGGCCTCAGTTCTGGTGCCATCAGCTGATCCTCTTCCTGCGTAAACGCTGTGGCGGCAAAGGAGAGAATGGCTATGACCATCACCGCGGAATGAAAGCAATGATGCCCATTGTTGTGGCTTGGGGTTGAATCCTAGAGAGTTTGAGGGAGATGAGATCTGGAGAGTTTTATGGCTGGTAGTTTATATAGTGGTCGGCCTATGTGGGCGCAACGAGTTGAAGACAGAATGTGGTTAATGCATTAATTCGATAGTCCCTGACCTTTTTGGACTTTATCTAGTTTGTTTACTGACATGCTGGTACTTATGAGGCGAGGTAAGTTGTTTCGTAGTTTACTAGTTTAGCTGTAATTCGGCGGGAAAGATCTGTGTTGGGTTGGGATCAAACCTCTTGTAGCCTTCTTTTTCTTTTTTAACCTCAGAGATTACTGTTTGACATTACTTGTGTTGCATCAGTTTACTGGCAAATAATTTGATATTTACGAGGACATGCCAGTTTATCTTTTACCGTATTTTAGCTGTATTACTGATGTTGCATTATATGCCATTATCATGTAAATATAGGACATACCCTCCCTGACGATATGGATTGAAGTCCTGATCAATTTTTGCTTGCGTATATGGAGCAATTCTTGCTTAAACATCAAAGATTTTGATGGTACGAGCTGAATGCCATTTTGCCCAGATTTATATTGTAAACAGCTTACCTTATAATTTTGTTATAAGGTGATTCCTCTTATACTTTCTCGTTGTGTTTGGTAATAATTAAACGATGCGGGGGATTATGTACACTTGGAGCCAATGCAAAACAAATCACAGATAATAAACTACAAGTAGGACGGTATCATTTATTGCTGCCCAACCTAAACCCAGAGAAACAAAGAACATATATATAATCTCACAATGTAGTCATGATCATAGCACCCTCACAAAAACATTATAACCTAATATTCATGGTCGCTTATTTAGTACGGGACGAAGAGAGCCGCAAATGTAGCAGAAAGGACAAGCAGCAGATGCCGGAAACGGTGCTGCTGCTGCTCCGGCGAGTGGCGATGGTGCCGGCGCCATGACCGTCTCACACTCTAACGCCGCCTGCGCCGAAACTGCCAGTGATAACAAGAGCAGTACCGTTGTGAAAAATGTAGATGGAGTTGTTATTAGCACTGGCCATGAGTTATTACAAAGAGGCGAAGTTGACGGAGGAGGAGAGCTAAGCTTGGAATTTAGAGAGAGAGAGAGAGAGAGAAGAATGAATGGGATAATGATATTGAGAATGGAGGCCCAAGGAGGTGCATGTGTGCTGTGTGGGCTTTGCACATGCCAAATGTCGTGGCACCACCCATTTAATTATACTGCACGTCCGCAGCAAGCAACACAAATCACGCAGCTTCTTGTTTCGGCACCGCAACGGCCCATGACAAAGCCTGCGTCTCAACCTTGGACTCTACTCCTCGCTCCTTTTTCATCATCTTCGCATTGCTGGCCATGATTTTTGTCTTGCTTTCCTGCCCCCTTAATTTGAGTAGGAAGGTTAGTTAAGTTAGCATGCTTCGTCCATCAACTGATGTATTAGCACATAACATCATTTGGATTACTATTTTTTTATGAAAGATCGAGTTTTCCTGTTATATGTTCTCATTCATAGATGGTGAATTCGTATATAACAACCTATTTTGTTCTGAGCTAATAAATCATTTAAGGGTGCTACTTGAGATATGTACAAAGGGTGCTATATGCAATTAATCTTTTTAATATAATTTAAGGTGCTATATGCATTTCATGAAAGGACCTTAGCTTACTTCTTCCGTTGGCAAAGGCACTCGGGCCTGCAGACTCTAGCGAGAGGGTGAGAGATGGAAGTGCGAAGGCATGGATTGAAGGGGAAAATTTATTCTAGAAGGACTTGCATGGTGCAAGGCTCTTTAAAGCTTTTGGATGGTATTTCCTTACGCAAAAAAGAAAGGAAGTCCATCTTTAAGGCTTGCATAGTAGATTTTTTCAGCTGAAGGGGATTTTGAATAGAAGTTCACTGTCCATTCCCTTCGTCTTCTCTCCACTCTGTGACAGTAAATTAACCATCCTGCTTTCCATTCACATCACAATCACATCAATCCCCCTTCGAGCTCATTTGGTCTTCATATCTCATCTAGGGCCCGTTTGGTTGCATGATTTGTACTGATTTGGAGTGTGAAATCGCGAGATTCCATAATTTTATGTTTGGTTGATAAATTTGGATTTCTGTCAGTCCTTTGTTTTTTATGTGGGGCCCATCACAAAACAAGTATTCTTGAATCCTAAAATTTTTTAAGGATTTTTTAGGATTTGGCACTATTCATTGTACTTTTAGATGAGACCCATGTACTTTATTTATTTAATAATCCTCTCTCTATCTGTCTCTATCTAAAATCCTCAAATCCAAATCTCACTTTATTTTCAACAACCAAACAAAGATTACAAGAATCTACAAATCCAATATTAGGAATACAAAACCAACCAAACAACAAATTATCAAATCCAGAATTTTCAACGGTAGCATTTTGGAATCCAAATTTCATAATTTTGCAACCAAACAGGCCCTTATTTTCCCTTGTCCACGCGCCGAAACTCTACTGCTCTAGTTTGATAGATTCAGCTGCCCGGCCCACAAATTTAAATGATTCTGCTCTCTGACATAAAGAAAAGACAATGCAAAACACATACTGACATTAATCTGGATGCATCATTGGCTGGTCAGAAATATATTCTAAGGAATTGGGATGGAATAGGTACACAATATGTTACAGCAGTCTGTTTAACTTAACATACCAAATGTGATGGGGTCGGCAATTTCTCTGAGAAGTGCTGAATGCCTTACGTTGAATGTAGTTCCTAACTTATTGCGTTTCAAAGAGTCCGATGATGGTGAAAGCTATATAATGGTCCAAGAGTCGCACCGAGACTAAATCCTAGGATGTTGTTACAAGCTAAGACAAGTGCTATCTGCGATATGTACAAAGGGTGCTATATGTCTAAAAAGTCTTGGTTCGAGCGGCAAAAACTTTTCCATGGAAGGTCTTGGATTAGAATCCCACACTTAGAGTTGGCAAGAGGGAACTTTCGACCAAATATGTGAAGCAATTTCCAATGGATCTATGGATGCATCCTCTCTCATGAAATGCCTACTTAGGGCTGTCAATAAAGAAAGAAAGAAAAGATGTATGCAAATAATCTTTTGTTTTAATATAAGTTGAAGGGTTCAGTGAAATGTTTGATGGAGTTGGAAATCCAGCTTAATTCAGGCCGGATGGTAGGTATGAGTGTTAAGTTACGAATTGAATCATTTGGAGTATGGAATCTAGAGGATAACGTTATCTAATGTGGACTGTCCTTTTGGCATCATTAGGCAAATGAGGATATGGTTTTTGAAACCATAGATTCACGGGGCCACGAGACCACAGTCTCAAATTGAAACTTTGTTCCGCAAGACAATCAAAACCCGAGTTTCCAAAGACCGGAATCAAAGTCTACAAACCTCATGACACCTTAGATTTTGAATCTTTATTATTATTGGAATTTTGAAATTTTTCAATATTCTAAGTTTAAGCATGGGTTACTGTATAATGTTTTCCCCCCAAAAAACTGATTCCTATGTCTTCAAAAAACCGGAGTCTATAGGCTACATGCGTGTTTCATTTAACACTAGGGGTTTTTTGAAATAGGATATAATAAAATTAAAATTATTAAAATAAAATAGATTTTTTTAAATTTATCAAAATATGGTGGTTTGAATCCCGACCCCACCCTCTAAACCCGCCCTCTCCTATAAAGGGCAGGGGCGGGTTCTGGCCCGCCCTCTCCTTTATAAAGGAGAGGGCGGGTTATAAAGGAGAGGGCGGGTTCTGGGAACCCGCCCCACCATTTTTAATAAAAAAAAAGTAATTAAAAACAGAAAATTAAATATCGAATAAAAAAATAAAACAATAATATTAGTGTTGTTTTGGCTCCGGACAATTGTTATTACAGTTCATATATAATTACTATAAATATGGATCTTGTATACACTTGAATAAACAAATGAATAAGTCAAATTTAAAATACAAAAAAATCATATCTGTTTGTAAAAGATAAATTATACAAGTTTCTTTACAAGCGCTAACCGATTTTCTTCCGGTGCACTTGTCATGATCTCGAAAGTCCCGCCCCTGTTGACTGTCCTGGACATCTGGTCATATGATGACCTGGTTGTTTGCAAATGCTACATCTGCCATGCCTTTGCTGAGGATCAGCATCCATTGTCATTCGATCTTGACGCACCTTATGTCTTCCGGGCCCTATATTTTTGTCTGGTGGTAATACTGTCGGTGTTTGTCTGTTCCCAGTATAATAGTGCCAATAGCAACTGTCTGGCATAGAATGAAATTTTGAATCGTATGCGCCTTAGTAATTGGAAACTGTATAGTAACGAGAAGCAAAATTGTAATGTGAGTTATGCATACTGCTAGCAGCAGCAATTGCGTGGGCATAAGGTAAATGTTGTTGCTGGAAAACACCGCATGTGCACGAAGAGAGCTCTTCATCTCTAAAATTTACGGTATATTGATTCTCATTACTCCCCGTAACTTGAAACTCCGCTGTGTCAAACCTTTCAGATCTGTAGTATTGTGCTCTGCGCTCTTTTTTCCGGAATATATCTTCGTAATACGCGGTGAGTGGAGTCTCCATCGCTAAGGACTTTTCCTTTCTTTGCACAAAGTAAGTATTCACTCTGAAAAAGGCTCGAACAATCAACCCCTGTATCGGTAAGGCTCTAACACTTTTAAGGATCCCGTTGAAGCTTTCAGACATATTAGTGGTTATTAGTAGATATCTGCATCCATTATCATGTGCTTGTAACCACATGCATACTGGATACTCATCTAACCACGCTTCCACGGCTTAACTCATCTCTCCAATTTTCGTCATGTACATGTCATGAACATTAGGGTCAGACGTTTCACCGGCTTTGTACATAACCTTATGTAGATCTAAATTTTTAAATTTTCTTTCAAAATTTTGCCTGAAGTGCCGCAGGCAAAATTTATGTGGGGTCGTCGGAAATACAGCTCTCATTGCAGCTAGTATTCCTAGATATCTATCAGATATGATGCATAAATCTGTTTTATCAATAACAGATGGGATACTTTTGAGTTGACGGAAAAACCATGACCAGGATAATGTATTTTCACCCTCGACAATAGAAAATCCCAACGGAAATATACCGTTATTAGTATCAACACCTATAGCAATTAACATGCAACCTCTGTACTTACCATATAGATACGTCCCATCCACGCACAATACCGGCCAACAGTGTGTAAAACCAGCCGCACAAGTAGTAAAACACCAGAAAATTCTTTGAAACCTGACACAGCCATCGACATCTGTTTCTGTGGTTTTTAAGCGTTATACGGACCCCGGATTTGATGCTTTCATGGCTTCCATAAAAGAGACTAGTGAGTTGTACGAGCTTTCCCAATCCCCAAATATCTTGCATAAACCCTTTCTACGAGCATCTCATGCCTTCACATACGAAATCTGAATTTTGTGCTCTCTGCTGACGTAGAGCCGTATCTCTCGGGAAGTCATCGCCACATCTGTATGGATTAGTGGCATGATTAATGAGCAAATGTAAGATGAAGTGCAATTCCTGTGATCTTTTAACATAATAGAATTGATGCAAGTATGTTCTTGGTTGTATTTCGTGACCTTCCAAGTTTTGGCTCTTTTGGAACAACATGCATGCAATCTCCACTTACACTCAGGAGCTTTCGTACATACCACGGTATAGTACGTCTTATTTGACTCTTCGGTTTTAAATGAACGTTTTTTTGAATAGCCCACGACTTCAGTTTACAAATAAGATCTCCTTTTTTCTGAAACATATCTCCAACAGTGATGCAATCTTCGCTTGCTACGGTCGCTTCCAAATAGGGTTCAGTATTTACTTCTGTCACGGCTAAATCTACCTAACTATCATTTTCCAGCGGATCGAGGCCGGGATCTTCTCGTTCGACAAAATCATTATTCGCAGCCATATCATCAATCAATGCTACTTCATTCAATCCAGCGGCATATTCCACGCTATCCTTCCCTTGATAACCTTCATCAGTTTCATCATCATCGCTGCCACACATATCAATATCACCAGTAGCAATATAAGACTCGGGTGCAATATATGATGGTTGAGATCGGTGTTATGTGGATGGTTCGGGGTGAAAAGACCGGAAAGATGTGGACGGACATGCTTGGAATGCGCTACTTGGATCATGTTGGAATGATGCGGAGGTATGGGAAAATTTGCGTTTAGTATATAAATTGTTCTTATATAAATTTTCCTTAATATTTTCGTATTACGAAGAATATAAACATAATCACCACTTGTTTCAGAGTTATTTACCTTTGGAAGGTTGTATATAGTAATTCTTGCTGTTCTTTAGGGGTGCATGTAACTGCAGCAGTCGATTGGGACAATCTGTAAACAATATATAAAATATATTAGTATTTTGGTATTATAAAAAGTGGATTTATAAAATGTTACCCTTGAGTTTGAAGGTTTAAATAATGTTGTGTATAGTCGTATCCACTGAGACTAACGGTATCATCGTTAACCGTGGGACAGTATCTCCAGGAACTACCTCCAGCATTACCATCAAAATTACCCGCTGGAGCAACATGTGATACTTCCAATTGTTCCTTCTGAACTAAAAGTTCAAAAGAATGCTGGGCGTTTGCTAGACCGAAGTCTATTATCGAAGATATTGATGCATCGTCTATAATTTCAACCAATGCATTTCCACTAAATATAGGCCATATACAACTTAACTTAAGCTTAATTTCACGGGTATCGTATTTCGTGATTTTAAACACTTTATTCTTGATTTTATTATAAGTCGTTGATAGTTCTAATCGCATAATTCTTGAGCACCCGCCCATATACTCGGGACCTTATGTACTTGTGACAATCTGGCCATCGTATTTACATACAACAAATAAACTTGAACTTGTCATTATCTGCATCAAACAATATCAAGCCAATAATAAAAAAAAGCGTTAACAACTTATATAATGATTATATTCATTGAAAAATAATTAAACGTTAAAATAAATTTTCGTACATTTGAAGGGGTGCAGATGAGATTTTGTAGGAGCTGCAGATGCAAATCAGAGTAGGATGAGATTTTGTAGGAGATGCAGATGCAAATCGGAGCAGAATGGAGAGCAAATGGGAGGAGAGTGCAGATGCAAATTGGAGCGGAATGGAGAGCAAATGGAGAGGTGAGAGAGCTATTTTCATAGGTGTTTGGTGGTAAAGGGATCACGGGTTTGGCTTGGATTAATTAAAATTATTTATAATATTAAGAAGGGCGGGTTCTTGGAACCCGCTGGCATAAAATTATTGAAGAGGGCGCATTCTAAGAACCCGCCCTCTTCTTTGCAAAATGATATGACCATACATAGTAAGATTTGACAACAATATGATTTAAGAAAAAAAACAAAAGATCTGCGAGGAAAAAACAGAAGAGATAAGGACGGGTTCTTGAAACCCGTTGATATAAAATTATTGAAGGGGACGCGTTCTAAAAACCCACCATCTTCTTTGCAAAATATAGTTATTATCAGTAAGATTTGTCAACACGATTTAAGAAAAAAACAAAAGATTTGACAGGAAAAAACAGAAGAGATGAGTGCGGGTTCCTAGAACACGCGCGCATAAAATTATTGAAGGGAGCGCGTTCTAAGAACCCGCCCTCTTTTTTCAAAATGATAATTATTATCATTAAGATTTGACAACAAAAAAAAACAGAAGAGATTTGACAACAAAAAAAAACAGAAATGATAATTATTATTGAAGGGGGCTCGTTCTAAGAACCCGTCCTCTTCTCTGCAAAATATAATTATTATCAGTAAGATTTGACAACACGATTTAAGAAAAAAAACAGAAGAGATGAGGGCGGGTTCTTGGAACACGCCCGTATAAAATTATTGAAGGGGCACGTTCTAAAAACCCGCCATCTTCTTTTCAAAATGATAATTATTATTGAACGGATTTGACAACACAAAAAAACAGAAGAGATTCGATTACACAAAAAAAAAACAGAAATGATAATCCCCGTTGAAGGGATTTGACACCAAAAAAAATAAAAAAAAAACACAAAAAAACATAAATGATAATTTGATTTGACATGACAACACACAACAAAATATGGAAAAAATTGTATCGTGTTCTTTGCAAAGCTGAGGGCGGGTTGTCGTAACCCGCCCTCCTTTCCCTATAAAACCCCGCTCTCTACACTATGATTTTCGCTATCTTTATTTCACTATCACAGAAGAAATTTCCTTCTAAATCTCTGTCTCCTATCTAAATCTTTCAAGGATTGTAATATCAAAATAATTTCAATGGAGAATCAACCATTCGACAGATCACTGTTCGTAAATCAAAATGAACATAGATCTTTCTGTTAGTTATATGTATGCCCTAGAGGCCATTACTGTACATTGGATGTATATTGTAGTGGATGCTGGGACATATATAGGGAGGACTTTCTTGCTCGACATGATAGTATGCTATCTGGTTGCTCTTTACCTTAACGTGTATACTGATTGTCTCTCTGTTACATGTTGGTAAAGCCCTTAGGATGTGTACTTGACTACCTGGACTATGATGCAGATCATACTAGTGGGGACATGGTAGTCCATAAGTACATCCTTCAAGGTCCCTAGTCGTGGGTATATCGAGACGAGGCATCGATATACCAGAGTAGACTAGCGTATACCCTCTCGACCCATACAGATGGGCGATGGATGATCCCACATCCATTGGTGTTTGACATCAGAGATGATATACGGGTGCTCAGTGGAGACTGGGTACACTGGACGGACTCGCCGAGAACTCCCAGATGGTATTATACCTTACGTCAGATGGCAGTTCTCTGGTGACACTGGTACAGAGTAGTCTGTTGACCCGAGATCGTCATAGAGTCTTATGTGATTCCCACTGTGCTTTGATTTCCACCTTACCACGTCCAAGAGGGCGTGCAAAACGGTGGCTTTTGGGTACAGTCCCGAATCACATGGAGGCAATGAGCGATAGGAGGGGATTCGTCTCTCCCGGTATAGGGGGTTGATATTACGCTGTGTTCGATTGGCTATAACCGGAAATCCCTGGCCATGGTTGCTGAGATTTACTGGTAAGTGTTACCAGTAGTTTCTCGAACTGTTATAGGCCTCATATCGACACGACTTATCGAGCTACTGGGGTCTGACGTTTACCACCCCTAGGCGAGATATGCGACATATCAGACGATCAGACCGGACTGTACGGTAAGTGTTACTGGTTGGATTCACAGGAGTGTGAGCGGGCTTGCTCGTCGATCTTCTGATCGCTCAATACCCGGGTGGCCGTTACGTTTAGCAGACCGCTTGTGGCTTGTGGGTGTTTGATATGATCATCACCTGCTGCCGGCGTATTGACGAGTCTTTAGAGTCCTACACAGAGGTTTCCTGGCTCAAGCGAAACGAAATAGGAGCACATATGAGATATGTGCGGGACCGAGAATGATTCGTGTATGTGATACCGTATTCTATTCTCGCGATGAATGTATCGGATGGTTGTATGCGATATAACCTAGTTATCGAATCAAGGATTGATTCGATAAGCCGATACATTGAATATTAGTCGGTTATATGCGATATGACCGGATCGTTAAATCAAGTGTTGATTTAATGATTTAATGCATAATTATATATTTGATATATTACTTTGCATTAACTAGTATTGGTTCATTTTAAAAGGATTTTCTCACTTGAAGTACACAACTTGTATATGTGATATACTTTTGTGCACTTGTTTGTATCATGTTTGATGATACATGCTCACTAGGGTGTAGTTTTGGTTTAAACCTTGGTTATGTAAATGGTTAAGGTTTTTATTTATTTATTCATTTATTTATTTCCTTTTGGCAAGAAATAAAATGGTTGCTAGTTTTGTTTTATATTGAAAGTTCATGAAGGTTTGAAAAGTTGACCATTTTGTTTCTTTCCTTTAACCTAACCATTCCACTTAACCCTAGTTTATTCTCTACACCTAATCATGGTTTGAATATGATAAGTATTGATTTTCTTTTCCATTTTTAATTAACACTTATCATATTCTTGCTTCTTCTTCTTCTTCTTCTTCAAGAAGAAACCTTGCTCCATCAATGGCAACTTGAGCAAATGAGTGAGAAATCCAATTCTAAAGTGAACCCACCTCCTATTTCTTCATCCTCTACCTCTTGCCAAGTAGTATAGGGTGTTTTCTTCACAAGTTTCATGACTTGGTGAAGTGGGAGCTTGATCTTGTGATGCCTCGACGTAGATCATCTTCGGCACGAAGCCGACGACCTTGTCCGCCCATTTCTCCGATGAAGCCGACGCTAGAGCCCGGGATTCGATTTGGATAGCGAGGAGACTTCATTGCGGAGCTATGGAGGTGGAGGACCGGATCTACAAATGTTGTATTTCCGTTCTTGTAGTTAAGTTGTTAACTAGTTGCATGTGTTCGCCTAAAATTCTAGTTAACGATCCGTATTAGGGTTTCTCGACACTTGTAAAATTTGAAATTGGCATGATTGATGCCTTGTGAGACCTCATTAGTGTGCCTAGGAACCCTACAGTGGTATCAGAGCCTAGCTAGAGCCTTAGGCGATGCGTAGACGATGTTAGAAACCCGATCGAACCCCGAAACCCTAACTTTTAACCCTCTCTGGACTTTTTCTGAAAAAGTGGTTTTTTCCAAATTAAAAATGCTTAAAAAATTCAGCAGGAAATTCTAAGAATTACGGTGCAAAAATTACCTAATGATCTGTCTAAAGCGCGGCGGAACCGCGGCATTAGCCGCCTATTGCGGCGGTTCCGCGCCCATTTAGTCTCTTCAGTCAACCATTTTTGCACAGTAACTTCTTTATTTAAATACTGAGTTTTATGGGAATTTTTAAAATTTACTCAAGAGTTGAGTTTTCTGGGTTGTATTAGGAACTCGGTATTTCGATCGGATTGTCTAATTTTGTCTGTGTACTTTTCCGGATAATTTTAGAATATGTTAAAAAGTTCGACCGAATATAAATACCCAATTTTTCCCCTGTCGGAAAATTTCCAAGTGTTGGATTTTTCCATAGTTTAAAGACGTTCTAAGTAGTGCAAGTAACGCGATGGACCCTCTAGAAGACAACAAACCTTAACTCGATTATGTGACCGTCTTGAACTGCCCTTGGAACCTTAGGGTTTGGGGTAGTACGGCGTGCCACATGTGAGGCGTTGGCTTGACCCTTCTACGGCTGGACCGTTGGTACTGAGGCATGAACTGGATGTTTTTAAACTTGTTTCATGTGTTGATCTGTTTCGGGAAAACTTGGGTGTTTGACTGTTCGATCGAAAAGTTTAACATTTTCTATTTATCCGGAATGTGATACAATACTTGGAATCCACAAGTAGTTATGAGATAACTGAATGAATGTTATAAACATAGCAGTTTAGTCTCACTTGATCGGTTGCCACGGAATTTTGATGTGATCAAAAGTCCGTCGCAATCACGTAGCATACGCGGATACTCGCCGGATAAACTTAATAGACAGCTACATCCTTTAGCCCCAACCAAGTGACTGTAGGAGAACCCCGTCGCCGAAAGCATCCATCTGGGTGCTCGCGGCAGCGATGTTCCGCCTTGGTGCACTTCGTCGACGGTATCGGGGGTGCGGCCGTCTACTGAAGTTTGCGACGAGCATTCGATCAGGATGTCGGGAATCTTGTTGAATTGCCCGACTTGATATTGAAAAGAGTTTTCGATTTTGAGACTAAAATGCGGGGTTTATAATTGTTAGGCATGCGATGTCTAAAGAATTCATTTGATTAGGCATGCGATGTCTAAAGAGTTTGCGAATTCCAACTGTTGTAGTTTTACACTTTCTTTTCTGTGACCGTAAGTGTAATATGTGATATCGCCGGTTTCGTTGCTATATGTCAACGACAATTGGGATGCGCATATTTACTTACGTTGATGACATGTGATGTTATGTGTTGCTGGATATGTTATATTGGATTGTCGTGTTTGAATAGCCGGGGTTTTTTATGTGAGATGAGTGTTTTTTCATTTTCATTCATGTAAAAACTTGTATGTAATATTCTTTTATTGGGGCACTTCCAGGTTGCGGATGATGTCACCATTTGTATTTTTTTTACTTTTCCGCACTAGGATAGACCCAAGGAGGAGGGCACAAGTAACCGGGCTCTAGGGTCCAGTGGGAGACCAACTCGAGGAGTCGAGTCCGGGTCTCCTAACTCTAGAATTGGTAGGGTTGCTTGCCGCTCTCGTAGGGGTCTAGGGGTGTGGGTTTGGCTATTCATCACGACCGTGGAATCCGTGTTTTATACTGGCTCGTATTGAAAACACGGACGTCCTAGTATATCCAATAATTCATATGATTCTTCTGCTGCGATATCTGTGATGTGATCATGTGATATGTTCTGTGATAAATGCTGTATATAGTATATATGATATATTATATAGACGTTACTTATGTTTTACACCCGCGCTAGCCCTGCCCCGCTCTGCCGTTAGTTACCTAACCTAACGGTGCACGAGGGGACATCGAGGCGAATGCGGATGGCATAAGTGTTCGTCGTATTTATCTGTGATGTTTAGGTATTTAAATGATGGGACTTCATTAATGTGATTAATGAAATAAAAGAAACCTAAAAATGTTGTAGAATCGAATTTCAAAAATAAAACAGGTAGCTACAGTTCTTGTTTTGCACAGCGGTATATATGATATATCCTGCACCTTATTCGATAAGGAAAGGACCGAGATCCCTTCACCGGGAGTGACTCCTTTAGCAATAACTGGCAGATGCTACAACCCTCGGTTTGTCTTTTGATTGCTTTTAAGAGTTTTTGCTTTGCACAGTGATATATATGATATATCCCGCACCTCATTCGACGAGGAAAGGACCGACGATCCCTTCACCGGGAGTGACTCCTTTAGCAAAACTAGAAAAGCCTAAAAAACTCTCCATTTTAAAATCATTTGATTCTACAACGATATCAAGTTCATTACGCAATAGGTTTTCAGAAAAACTTGTCGTAGCCCTCCGTCATTTCAGATAAGTAGTAGTTAGTATTCGTGCTGCGTTTGTTGGCCTTTGTCAAGGCGCAGTGTGCGGTAGCTAACTGGTGCTTATCTGCTTATGCTTATGATGCAGATTGGGTTAGGGTAGTCGTGCGACCTTGTTGGCCTTTGTCAAGGGTCGTGCGGGTGGGTTTAATTCAATCAGGAAATGACGGGTTGAACTTGACTAGCATCCTATGGTTTGTTGGCCTTTATCAGGGTCATAGGAGGTTAGGGGCAAAATTATCGGGAATTTCAAGTGTTGAAATTTGCAATGAGATTGCATACCTTCTATGAGATAGTTGGATCCCGATACCCGCTGCGAGTAATTGTTACTCCTGGGAGAGTTTTACACATTACAATTAGCCGATCAAGTAGGTGTCTAGAAAGGTGTTAACGAGGTTACGCCTCTGGGAAAACGAGGTTTACATTAATTAGGTTCGTGCGAAAGCACGGGGGGCCTCCCTCAAAGTACCGACACTGGCCTGGCTGAAACATTGGCGAACTTGTAGTATGTAATTAATCCCAGCTGGTCTTTCCTTTTTGGGTTTGAAGGAAGATTTGATAAAAAGCAGTGGGAGCCATCCTGATTAGATAAAATAATAACCAATCTGATCTTGCAAGAGCGCACGCTGAGTGTTTTCTTCTCTCTCTCTCCAGGTAGCGACCATATCACGCCTTAATCAAGATAAAAATACGGAATATTGACCGAACCCACTTGTTATACTGAGCCGGGGAACGTTGATCCCGCTCCAACTTATAATTGTTATAAGACAGAGCAGGAAATTGGGGATTACCAGAATTCCCGTGCCGCCCAAACGAAGTAAGTGCATGCTGATGCATCATCTTCGGGTGTGTTCATTATATAGAACTGTTTCTCAGTGTCCTTTACGTCCTGAGTATATGATACCGGATCAGGATCCCGCATATGTAATATGTTACATGGGCTACAGATAGGTAAAGAACTGAGAACGGGTGATAAGTTTCATGAGGCAGAAAACGGGGCAAGAGTTGCAGCCAAGTCTGTTGGTCACTGTCACCCTGTATGACCAGTACATTGATTCTGAACGAATGTTATTAGATACCGAACCTGATATACAAAATCATATCAGTCTCTTTATTAGTAAAGAAAGGATATAATTTTGTAATGTTGGATAATGTTTTGAACATTTCCTATATCAAAAGTTGATCGGTTCAGGCACGTTATCTAAAAGCATTAATGTTCTAAATCAAACTACAGTTCTTAGTATACAGAACACACACAAGAGGATGAGTTCAGAAATGAACAAATCTTTCTTGAGGTATTGTAGACTAGGTCATATCAATGCGACCCGACTAGCTGAAGTTACATATAGATGCATATTTAATTCAGTTTGAATTTACATCTTGTGAAACTTGCCAGTCATGTCACAAAGATAAGATGACCATAGCTCTGTTTAATGGTAACAGAGAAAGAGTTATTGAACTCTTGGGACTGATACATGATGATGTGTGTAAGGTCTCCTGTCTATACATGCCAGGACTGGTTCTTTATACTTCATTACGTTCTCTGATAATCTCTCAAGATTCAGACATATGTTCCTGTTGAAATATACGCCCGAAGCTTTTGAGATATTCACAGAATATAAGTTAGAAGTAGAGAACCAATAACCGGGTATAAGCATTATGTCCTATGATGAGATCAGGGAGGAGAATACTTGTGCATGGAATTCCTGGACTATTCTAAAGGAGAATGAGATTCTCTCTCAGCATTACTCCTCCGTATACACCATAGCACGATGGTATATCGGGGCGGAGCAGATACACCCTATTTGATATGATGTGCTCTATGATGAGTACTACTGAGTTTCCTATTTTCCTTTTGGGAGTTATGCACTTGAGAAGCTGCATACCTATTGAAAAGGGTTCAAATCAAATCAGTTGCCTACCACTTCATATGTGATATGGAAAGGGAAGAGCCCATGTCTTAAGCTAGTTAAGATTTGGGGTTGACCGGCCGATGTCTAAAAGCAAAATCCGGACAAGCTCGAGGCAAGATCTGTTATGTAGAACTGGAAATGTTCCAGCTATACAAACAACAGCAGATGATTTGGTAGAACCAAAGGATTCAGTAGATTCCAACGAACCTCAGCCTCTCCGCCGATCTAGTAGGGTTCCTCACCCACCTGAGAGATATTTCGGTTTCTCTATGACAGTGGGAGCGAGAATTGCATCATGAGATGATGACCCAACTAGTTTCGAGCTGGCCATCAGGAATGGGACTCAGTAAGAATGGCTGGATGCTTAGTGATCTGAGATGGAATCCTTATACACCAACAAAGTATGGACTTTGGTTGCTATATCTGAAGGGTTAAATCCCCATCAGGAGCAAGTATATTTTGAGAAGATTACTTGGTGTAGATGGAAAAGTTGAGACTTTCAAAGCTAGACTTGTTAAAGGTTTTCGTCATCGACCAGGCGTGGATAATGATGAAACCTTTTCTAAGGATCTATGCTTAAGTCCATCCAGATCCTACTTGCCACGGCTACATACCATGACTACGATATCTGGTGGTTGGGTGTCATGACAGCTTTTTCTGAAATGATGTTTTAGAAGAGAGCGTCCATAAGTACACAGCCAGAGGGCTTCATAGACAGTGGGAGCAGCGGAAAAGTGTGCAAGATGTTTTATGTGATAAAACAGGCATCGCGGAGTTGGAACATCTGTTTTGATGATTTAGTCAAAGAGTTTGACATCATCAAAATGGTAGATGAACCTTGTATAAACAAAAAGGTAGTAGGGAGTATGGAGGTGATCCTCGTAGAGTACGTGGATGACATACTCTTGTTAGGGAAAGAGTTTCCTATGCTACACTCGATCAATCTCCACTTATCACAATGATTCTCCATATAGGATCAAAATGATACCTCCTTAATCCTGAGTTTTGGATCTATTTGATAGATCTAAATGGATGTTAGGATACTCACTAGTTGTAGTGAGATGGTATCAATCGATCCTGACGAGAATCTCTGGAAGTGTTCCAGGGTGATAAAGACGACTGAATGTCAGTCACAGGCATTGTCTTTACCCTTAGTAAAGGGACGGTATGTTGGAAGAGTTCCAAGCTAGATACCGTGGCATACTAGACGATAAAGGCTGGATACATCGCTACTTCAGATGCTACCAAAGAGGCTGTTTGGGTGTATATTAGTTCATGAGATGAACTTCGTTCCTACCATTGTGAGACAATGGAGTTGTGGCTTATGCCAAGGAACGCCCGTCCCATCAGTGACCCAGGCGTATTCTGAGGCAGTATCACCTGATCGTGGAGATGGTTGATCTCCAGGGGATCGAGGTTAGGAGAGTAGACTCAGAGGACAACACGGCGGATCCACTCACGAAAGGCCTTTTCCCAGAGAGAGACTTTTATGGGATGGTTGAGTATGAGATACTACAACCACTGCTATCAGATGACCCTAGTGCAAGTGGGAGATTGTTAGTTATATGTATGCCCTAGAGGCCATTACTGTACATTGGATGTATATTGTAGTGGATGCTGGGACATATATAGGGAGGACTTTCTTGCTCGACATGATAATATGCTATCTGGTTGCTCTTTACCTTAACGTGTATACTGATTGTCTCTCTGTTACATGTTGGTAAAGCCCTTAGGATGTGTACTTGACTACCTGGACTATGATGCAGATCATACTAGTGGGGACATGGTAGTCCATAAGTACATCCTTCAAGGTCCCTAGTCGTGGGTATATCGAGACGAGGCATCGATATACCAGAGTAGACTAGCGTATACCCTCTCGACCCATACAGATGGGCGATGGATGATCCCACATCCATTGGCGTTTGACATCAGAGATGATATACGGGTGCTCAGTGGAGACTGGGTACACTGGACGGACTCGCCGAGAACTCCCAGATGGTATTATACCTTACGTCAGATGGCAGTTCTCTGGTGACACTGGTACAGAGTAGTCTGTTGACCCGAGATCGTCATAGAGTCTTGTGTGATTCCCACTGTGCTTTGATTTCCACCTTACCACGTCCAAGAGGGCATGCAAAACGGTGGCTTTTGGGTACAGTCCCGAATCACATGGAGGCAATGAGCGATAGGAGGGGATTCGTCTCTCCCAGTATAGGGGGTTGATGTTACGCTGTGTTCGATTGGCTATAACCGGAAATCCCTGGCCAGGGTTGCTGAGATTTACTGGTAAGTGTTACCAGTAGTTTCTCGAACCGTTATAGGCCTCATATCGACACGACTTATCGAGCTACTGGGGTCTGACGTTTACCACCCCTAGGCGAGATATGCGACATATCAGACTATCAGACCAGACTGTACGGTAAGTGTTACTGGTTGGATTCACAGGAGTGTGAGCGGGCTTGCTCGTCGATCTTCTGATCGCTCAATACCCGGGTGGCCGTTACGTTTAGCAGACCGCTTGCGGCTTGTGGGTGTTTGATATGATCATCACCTGCTGCCGGCGTATTGACGAGTCTTTAGAGTCCTACACAGAGGTTTCCTGGCTCAAGCGAAACTAAATAGGAGCGCATATGAGATATGTGCGGGACCGAGAATGATTCGTGTATGTGATACCGTATTCTATTCTCGCGATGAATGTATCGAATGGTTGTATGCGATATAACCTAGTTATCGAATCAAGGATTGATTCGATAAGCCGATACATTGAATATTAGTCGGTTATATGCGATATGACCGGATCGTTAAATCAAGTGTTGATTTAATGATTTAATGCATAATTATATATTTGATATATTACTTTGCATTAACTAGTATTGGTTCATTTTAAAAGGATTTTCTCACTTGAAGTACACAACTTGTATATGTGATATACTTTTGTGCACTTGTTTGTATCATGTTTGATGATACATGCTCACTAGGGTGTAGTTTTGGTTTAAACCTTGGTTATGTAAATGGTTAAGGTTTTTATTTATTTATTCATTTATTTATTTCCTTTTGGCAAGAAATAAAATGGTTGCTAGTTTTGTTTTATATTGAAAGTTCATGAAGGTTTGAAAAGTTGACCATTTTGTTTCTTTCCTTTAACCTAACCATTCCACTTAACCCCAGTTTATTCTCTACACCTAATCATGGTTTGAATATGATAAGTATTGATTTTCTTTTCCATTTTTAATTAACACTTATCATATTCTTGCTTCTTCTTCTTCTTCTTCTTCTTCAAGAAGAAACCTTGCTCCATCAATGGCAACTTGAGCAAATGAGTGAGAAATCCAATTCTAAAGTGAACCCACCTCCTATTTCTTCATCCTCTACCTCTTGCCAAGTAGTATAGGGTGTTTTCTTCACAAGTTTCATGACTTGGTGAAGTGGGAGCTTGATCTTGTGATGCCTCGACGTAGATCATCTTCGGCACGAAGCCGACGACCTTGCCCGCCCATTTCTCCGATGAAGCCGACGCTAGAGCCCGGGATTCGATTTGGACAGCGAGGAGACTTCATTGCGGAGCTATGGAGGTGGAGGACCGGATCTACAAAGGTTGTATTTCCGTTCTTGTAGTTAAGGTGTTAACTAGTTGCATGTGTTCGCCTAAAATTCTAGTTAACGATCCGTATTAGGGTTTCTCGGCACTTGTAAAATTTGAAATTGGCATGGTTGATGCCTTGTGAGACCTCATTAGTGTGCCTAGGAACCCTACACTTTCAATATATTATACGGGGAGGAAAGATTCAAAACTTATTCAATTTATTTTAATTCTCCATTTCTTTTAATTCTAATAGTTGAAAATAATATGATTAAATTTTGCAGGATGGAGATAATCTTACAGTCGTCAGTCATAGTTCTGACAAGTGGCAAGTTACCGATTATCGTATAATCGAGCGGATTCGAAGAGCCGTATTTTATGAAATTTCATTGCTTCGTCATATCCAAATCGACCACAGTCTCGTTATTTCTCTTGTTGAGCGTTGGAAAAAAGAGACCCGCACTTTTCATCTAAGATGGGGTGAGGCCACTATCACACTCCAAAATATTGGCCTCTTACTTGGTTTACGGGTGAATGGGCTTGGATTGGTCAGAGGTAAAATGGTGGGT
The DNA here is from genome assembly GCA_030015575.1 of Agapanthus africanus. NCBI lineage: Eukaryota > Viridiplantae > Streptophyta > Magnoliopsida > Asparagales > Amaryllidaceae > Agapanthus > Agapanthus africanus. Next base: position 10,347,993 of record CM057348.1, on the reverse strand, counting down.
CCAGATACCGAGCACCCATACTGGGATAAATATGCCGAGTCTGCTCTCCGACAGGTATAATTTATAATTTTTTAAATCAAAAGTTTAAGCATGTTACAGTGATATTAATTAATAATTATTTGTAAAATTCAGGCACCGGGAGGCTATACTATATGGTATAAGATCAGTTTAAACTAGCTCAAAAATACATTTGCTAATATCCCTGATGAAGCTACCGATGAAGTCTTGGATAGACATGCACGTGCCTACATTCTGTACATGATCGATTCTTCGTTGATGCCGGACCAATCGGCAACACATGTCCATCCTTTATACCTTGGGTTTCTTACGGACTTTGATTTGTGTTGCCAGTATGCTTGGAGAGCAGGGGTCCTGACCTATCTTTACAAGGAATTAGATAAGGCATGTGCTCCTACAAAGAATAAAATTTATGGCTGCATTACATTACTTCAGGTACATTCCTTGTTTTTAACAGCTAGACATTTGTAAAATTGTAATATTGGTTCTTTCTCTTATCATCTGACACTTTATATATAGATTTGGTAATGGGAGCACATGTGTATGGGAAGACCAGATTGCATTAATATTTCTGCCGTGGATACCCCTAGAAAACCTCTCGGCTCTTGGTGGAGTGGCAAGAAATCTTATAAGGCTCCTCGTCGAGTACTTAGGTATTATAGAGATGAGTTGGATCGCATGGAGGCGACTCAGGTAACCATACCTTAAGTAATTAACTTTGTTTGAAAAAATTAAATTAGCTTCATTACAATTTTGTACTATGTTATTTGCGTAGTTCACGTAGACGCTTTTGTTCCCCTCCGAATGGCGGCCAAGACACGGACGTCTTGCCTGAGATTCGGGGCAGATGCTATTTGGTTTTATCCGTCCACCTCTCCGAAGATGCTAAGTTGATTTATGGCACCGTGTATCGGGGGTTTAGACGGATGCGGCCGATGTAGCAGACTTCATCAGATTCCCCCTCGCTTGAGGGGTTTTTGATTGTGGGGACGCTCTTCCCTGCAGGCGCAAGCCCCTGCAGTTAATTACGCTACCGCATCGCGGTAACAACTTTCTCCTTCTCCAGAATTTCACTTCGTGTCGTGGGTGTTTGTTTTGTTTGTGGTTGCCCGTGAATTGTATACGGAGACTAATTTATGTCGTCCCCCGTAGGACGTGGATTAGTCCAAATCCGTATTTTCTTAGATTTGGGTTTGAGGTTTTGGTTTAAGAATACGTTAGCCCTATTTAAGGCTAAGATCAACTTAAACTTTTGTTAAGGATACGTTAGCCTAATCTTCAGACTAAGATCAACTTAACGGGATCGTTTGGATCCGACAAGAGAGCAATTGGCTCTATTGTTTAGTTTAATGACATTGCGGTCGATTTCCAGTTTAGGGACATGGTGGTCCATCATTCCTATTTGGGGACGAACATTAGTTTAAGGACATTTCGGTCCAACGTTTCCATTTTGGGACGAATATTAGTTTAAGGACGTTTCGGTCCAAGTTCCCATTTGGGATGAATATTAGTTTAAGGACGTTTCGGTCCACGAGTTTAAGGACCCCGCAGTCCGTATTACCAGTTTAGAGACATGGCGGTCCATTGAATGTATGGCCGTCGGGACCCGTCACCTCTCTGACGACGTTGAAGGATTACAACGACAGATATCAGAGGAGTTCAGAAATGTACCCTTGAACCAAAGTTGGTTGGGAGACCTGTAGTCCAATTTGGGACAAAGTCTGTTTGAGGGTTTAAAGATACGTTAGCCGTATTTGAGGCTAAGATCCACTTAAACGTTTGTTAAGGATACGTTAGTCCAGTTTGAGACTAAGATCAACTTAACGGGATCGTTTAGATCCGACAAAAGAGCGTTTGGGCTCTATTGTTCCAGTTTAGGGGCATAGTGGTCCGTCGGTTTAAGGACGCTTAAGTCCGTGAGTTTAAGGACGCTTAAGTTCATGAGTTGGTTTAAGGACGCTTAAGTCCATAGGTTGGTTTAAGGACGCTTAAGTCCATATTGATGTGTGGTTGTCAAGACCCGTCACCTCTCTGACGACGTTGAAGGATTACAACGATAAATACAGAGGAGTTCGGAGATGTACCCTTGAATCGGGTGTAAATTGATTTAAGAGAGCAGTTATGCTCAGCTCAATTTACGGCCATGATTGGGTTAAGTCCAGTTGAGAATATTCAACATTTTATTTATCATTGGCCTATTAGGCCTTTGCTTGGGCTCTGCCTTTTATTAATGCATAGCATTGGGCTTTTAATTAAATGCACATCATTTGTTTTGGTCTAACAGACCTCTGTTTGGGCTCTTCCCTTTTTAAAGTAGTGCATGGCATTTTTATCAGGCCTGTTAGGCCTTTTTAATTGGGCTCTGTCCCTCTTTTAAATAATGCAAAGTATTAAATCTTCTGAAAGTGTGCCACGTGGCTTGTCAGGCGCTTTGCGCCAATTGAGGAGCGCAAGGTGCAAATCCATGTAGGGGTAACACGTGTCACGCTGTGGTGAGCGCAAGTCTGCTTGCGCAGTGCGCTGCGACAGTGCGCTGCGCTGTTGCGCTGCTGACACGCGGCGCGCTCTAGTGACTTGCGCCAATTTAAGAGAGCAATGCTCTATTTTAGAAGCGCATAGCGCATTCTGTTCTGGGGCTGACACGTGGCACTCTCTGGTGGCTTGCGCCAACCCAAGAGCGCAACAGTGCAGATTTACAAGTGCAGGGTACTGTTTAATATCTCAATCCAATTTTTGGATTAAAAAAAAGAATCTTTTAAGATTCCAGAACCAATAGTTCATCAAAAGGCAATGCTTTTATTTAGATCAGAAAGATCTAAAGAAGAAGTAAATTACTTCTTTTTATTATTATATATTTTTTATTCAAGATCTTGATCTCGTTTTTAGATCACTGATCTTTTTAGAAGAAAATTCTTCTTTTATTCAAAGGTTTTTACCTTTTTCTTTCTCCGAGTTCTTTCAAAGTTTTCAGAAGGTTTCTCTTAGTTCTTTCTGTGTTAATCTCAATGTGTTTTAGACTTAGAGTCTAGGGGCCTTTTTATAGTGCCAATTGATTTGTTAAATCAGTTAGAAAGATCTTTCTCTGAGTGATTTAGGGATTTTTCCCCACCGTTGGATCTTTGATCCAAGGTCTTCTGTTTTACAGAAGAGAATCTTATTGTTTTAATAAGATCAGAAAGATCTTTCTAGAATTTTAATTCTGTTTTGGTGCTGGCACAGTTGGCGCAAGCGCTCCTGCGCTTGACACGTGTCGAGCAGCGCAACTGCGCTGCCACGTGTCGTGCAGCGCAACTGCGCTGTCACGTGTCGCGCAGCGCAGAGCGCAGGTCAGCTGAAGCGTTGCTTCCTTTATTATTATTTGAATTTCTTTTAAAACAGAGCCTTGCTCTGATTGGGGGAAACAGAAGCGTTGCTTCATTTCCCGCCTTGGAATTTGAACAGAGCTTTGCTCTGATTGAGGTAAACAGCCTTATACAGCATATCGTCTGCAAGGATTACCCGGAATTTGTATCGAAGGAGAGCCGGTTTGGCGGGCTCGATGCTCACTACTCTGCATTAATATCATGGTCATGCACCTATCGGACCGGGTGTTGTGACAGTTCAGTAGATTGCAATATATTCCTGTTCCGCCGCCTGCGCCTATGACAATAGATGGAGACATGCGAGGAGGAAAGGCAGAGCGTGATTGGAAGGACCATCATCATCAATATTTGCTGAGATGGGACGATAGACAGCGTAATATTGCCTTACAGTAAATAGGTGAACAAACAACCACCGACGCTACTGAAATATATCTACAATGGTATAAGCGTGTCACTATAAGATATCTTTCTGCTCCTCCTAACGACTTTCTAAACATCCAGCGGTACGAGCCTAGAGGCCACGTGGAACAAGAAATGGTAAGTTAAATTCTTTAAATTATATTAGTTTTTAACATCCGGTGGTATGAGTCAATAATTATTTCTTATTTTTAATGTAACGACATGCTCGTGGGTTGCATCATATACAATCAATGATGCAGGATCCATATCCGACTGATGCTGGTCCAGATACTCAGGTTTTGTTTTCAAATGTAGTCTCATATATTGGTGGTATATTCGGTTCATATAATATGCTTCCACATTTATCGCCATCGCGAGAGCAGCAGCATGAGCCGGAACCAGAGCCGCAGCATTAGGGAGATCCAGAGCAGCGGGATCAGTGGTTTAGAACACCATACTGTCAGCAGCAATCCTGGCATACTGAACAAGCGCAACAACCGGAGGAACAACAGTTTTGGGGGACAGGTTTTGCGCAACAACAGCAGTCTTGGGGGTCAGGTTTTGCACAACAGCAGTCTTGGGGGTCAGGATTTGCGCAGCCATGGGGTCAGGTTTTGTGCAACAGCAGCAGCATGAAACCGGGACATGTTCTTCACAACAACAGTCCAGTTGGAAGACGGATTTTTCGTCTTACATACAGTTGTTGGGAGGCAGCACATATCTGACACATGTCCCACATTCAGGATTTGTGGAACAACAGCCTGTCCAAGACGATGCAGAAGCCGAAGCAGAAGAGCAGCCGCCGCCGCCGCCATATACCCAAGAAACGGGAGGGCCGTCCAGTCATCCCAAAAGGTATAGGCTTATGTCAAGTCTTCTCGGATTGTGAAAGGGAAAGGGAAAGCGATAGTTCTATAATTTTACAAACAGATGATTTTTTTGTATTATAAATTTGACGGTTTCATTTTGTTATTAGTGTGTATACAAGATTCATATTTAAACAACACTAATATTATTATTTTTATTTTTTTATTCGATATTTAATTTTCTGTTTTTAATTATTTTTTTTTTATTAAAAATGGGGGGCGGGTTCTGGGAACCCGCCTCCAGTCCTCTATAGGAGAGGACGGGTTTTAGGACCCCGCCCTCTCCAATATAGGATAGGGGGCGGGTTCCAAGAACCCGCCCTCTTATTTAGAGGGTGAGGTCGGAATTCAAACCATCCTATTTTGAAAAATTTTAAAAATCTATTTTATTTTAATAATTTTAATTTTATCATACACTATTTCGGAAAAAAAATAAAAACTTAAAATTAACTTAAACGAAACCGTGATTTCAGATATGTTTGTGAAACTAGGCCTGCAATTGCATAGACTGACAAAATTAAAATCTCAAAACAATTTTGCAGCTATTATGCTATATTTACGATATAACCTTTTTTTCCATTGATGCAATATAACCTGAAATGTTGATCTCCTTTGGTTGAACAGGGATTGTACTTTACAGCTAGTTATCTCTGTTTTACAAAGGGTATAAAAGGCGGCAACAAAAATTGCAATTCTATTTTCTCAAAAGTTGCAAATTTCTACAAGGTGTCAAATCGGGCGGGCCGGGCCATCCACGGACGGCTCATTGCGAATTGCGGATTGCGGTAAAATATGTATGGCTCAAAATGCTCAGAATTAAACGGGTGTTAGTTTTCGTGCCCACGATCCTATGTACCCTCTACGGGCGGACTGGTGTGCGAGTAAACCGTGAATGTATAAACATATCTTCTATGAATGGGTTAGCGGATAACTTAAGATTATTTGTATGTTACACCTTGCAACTTGAGCATATCTTTTTATAGCAAAGAAAAAAGAGAAATACAAGATATACCTTTTTCCTATGGCTAATACCCACGTTACTTAGACATCTCAAAATTTAGAGGGGGAGAGAGAGAGATTACTTTTTCTTTTTCTTTTGTATCTTTTCTTATTGTCATCAACATCAACATGTATGTGCAAGGATGTAATTGCAATATAAAAAGAACTGATTGTGTTTGTATTCTTTTTGTATTTCATTAATTATTTAAATTAAAGACAATAATTCCATACAAAAATAGCTTACAGTGAACTGTCGGTATTCATAATATAAATCTAATAACAAATATTTAATGTCATGTTGACCGGCAATGAAAAGTCATTTGACTTTTTTTAACACATGCCGATAGAACCCATGAACCGCGGATCAGGTTGATCTGGTGACGTGCCGGGTCGACCCAGCGATACTTCTAAGGATGCACTTGGTAGGAGATAATGTAGGTAATAATTCTAAATCGCCACAAAATATTACTGCGCTTGTTGAGTTATAAAAGATATTCCCATGAATATAGAATTACCATGGTATCAAATAACCCCATTTTACGGTAATACTATTCTTCCCAAAACATGTGTCTATCCTAGATCACCACGAAATATTTCCGTCTAATATGAAATGAACCACGGCCATCTGTTGGCCTTCCTCGCCACCTGCCGGCCAACTGGCATGCCGTCCATCATCGATCGTTTGTTAGTCAGCGCACCGCCGATCGGCCGTTCACCGACGGCTGGCTGCTGATCATCGCCGATCGTTTGCCGCCGGCTCGCCGCTGATCGGGTGTTCGCCGCCGGCCGACCATAGGTCGTCGGCGATCGTCCGTTGCCGGCCCCGCCGCCCGTTGCCAACCCGCCGCTGATCGGCTATTCGCCACCAGCCAGCCATAGGTTGTCGTCGGCCGTCCGTTGCCCGGCTCCGCCATCCATTGTCGGCCGTTCGCCGATCGACCGTTCGTCGCCGGCCTCACAACCATCCACCCGCCTCTCCTCCGACCTTGCCGCCGATCGACCGTTCGTCGCCGGCCTCGCAGCCATCCACCCGCCTCTCCTCTGGCCTTGCCGCCGATCGACCGTTCGTCGTCAGCCTCGCAACCATCTATCGGCTCTTCTCCGACCTCACAGTCGATCGACAGTTGCACATACATATATTACCGGGAATGATTAAAATATACCAAGCACGTTAATGCAAAACTCCTGGGAATTAGATGCCCGAATATCCCATTTCTGGGAATCTTCCATTCCATGTATCAAGCGCAACCTAAACAGACAGGTTGGGTATTTGTAATATTCTAATGGATAGTAAAATCTTAACGGTATTTTACGGGTTGACCCGTAGGCCAAATGTGCCGCGGGTCATTATTGACACCTCTTTTTAGTTTTTTAATATAACTCAAACAGATGGGCAACCAAAAAGGTTTTATTTTTTTCCTTTATAAAAATTCAAAAAATTGGGGAAAATCTCTCGCTGTGTTCAATCTTAAAACCATGACAACTCATTCTCTAAAATATATGAAATTACTTTTATACACTTTTATACCCTTTACCAGATTAAAAGGTTTCTAAAGCGCCCAGCAAAGCAACTCACCTTCCAAGAATGGTATGCAGAAGTTTTTTGCATGAGAAATACTGGTAATATTGGCTACCATGTATTTGACAAATTGTTTCAAAAAATTAATGGATACCCCAGAAATATTTGTATGAATGTCATTATATGTTAATAGATAACTTTTAAAATAATAGTATAACTATATATAAAAACATTATTTTTCAATTTCATTTTACTATATTAATGTTTTTATAACTTCACATTTATACTAAAACTTTTATAAATCTATCAGTTTCATCTATTTATTGAACAATATATAATATTTGAATCGGTATCGATTTACATATTTGCTTTCGTTATCAAGAGTAGAATCTAATCTGAAATGAAGCGATGACAAATAGTTGTAGTTCCCTATTTAAAATGTAAACATATAATACTGTTTTTTATGCACAACTATGTTATGCATAGGGGAATCGCACGGGCCAAAAAGGCTAGTATCTTCAAGTAAATGCCCTCTCCTATTTCGGCTTCCAAGCCATTGTGGGAGAAAAAATTAAATGGTAATGCGAAAATTTAATCAAGAACATGTCACATATTTATTTTTCAATCAAAATAAATACAGAAGAATAACCAATAAACCCCTTCTATTAAAAAAAGAAAGAAAGTACAAAATAATAATAATAATAATAATAAATCTCATACACCTCAAATCATCCAATAAACATCAACGAGTAATCTCGGGCATCATCGTCGTCTATCTAATGAGAGAGGAGGAAAGGAGCGAGAAGGGTGAAGAGAAGAGAGCAGCCCACAACCATCGCAGACACGGGCATCAACGCACTGGCCCCACCGGCGAAAGGCGACGGCGCAGGGGCCATCGTCTCTTGTCCCGAAACCACCGCTGCCATCAAAATCAGAAGCACCGCCGCCACCGAAGAGAAACTCATCTGAGCCATTACTAATTTTTTTTATATATAATAAAAAATACAACAACAAAAAGGAGAGAGGCTAGCTAGCAATATATATGTATTGAAGTTTTGTGAGACTGGATCATGAAGGAGAGATGATTTATTTATATAGAGGGAAGGAAGGACATCGAAGGGACAGCTGGCATGAGGGCCCCACCACGTGGTTTCCAGGTTCGGCACCGCAGCAGCTGCGTGACAGCTGCCCCGCGTTTGGTGCACCCACGTTGGGGGAAAAAAGGAAGGCAACGGTCGGATTCAACATGGAGCCATGTTGCGAACCCATGAAGTGTGCACTGATAAACTTCATGGGTTTGCAACCTAGGGCTAAAAAAATGTAAATATTTTTTCTACCCGTTTTGATCTCTCACCGTCATCGGATCCAAGAGAATGAGCATTGAAACACCATAAAGCCTAGTTGTAAGCCAACTTGTCGAGAAAATAGTACATGCTATCTCTTGGATAGCATGGGCCGGAAAATTATTTTTCAAAAGAAAATTAAAAAATGGGATTTTAGGAACCACTCAGCAATTTGAAAGAAATGATCGCTCATCACTGTTCCGCCGGACACCGCTCGTCGCCGGACATTTCCGACTAACGCCCGGTGCCCGCCGCAAGCGTAGTCCCGTCATCGACCACCACCATTGCTCATCGGCTCCAGCCGGCACGCCGACCGTCGCTTGCCATTGCCCACCCTCGCCAACAACCACCGACCGTCACCCTCTATCGCCAACTGTTGTGCTAGGCCCTGCTCGTCGTCCTCCATGGCTGGCTAACACCCTTTTCGTCGCCTCCCTTTACAATCACAACAACCATTATCCTTTGTTGAGCATATATCTTGCAGGGAACGATCAAAATATATTAATCAGGTTAATATAACATTCATGGGAACGATCAAAATCATACGTATGCATAGGAATCAAAATTCCAGAAATACGTGGATCTTTAAGGAGGGCCGTATATTCACGGGTTAATTGCTAAATAATATCTTAATCTTTCGCATGTTTTGCATTTATATATCTTATTGAATTTTTCACTATACTTATATACCATAAAGTACAAACCGTTAATATTTTGCTCTCTTTGGTTGACCAGAAAATGCATCGCTATTTTAAAAAATTCCATATGGTTTGTACCGTATGGCATCTAAGTGCAGCGAAAAATTCAATAAGTTAAATAAATGCGAAGCACATGACTATTATTTAGCAATTAACGGTATCTTCACAGGCTCACTTACTGTTTACATTTGAAGTCCAAAGCATGGCCGCGTCTCTCTCCCGCAGACTCATCCTAAGCTCATCTAAGCTCCTCGTCATCCACCTCCAAAAGCCTAACCCTAATCCCCTTCTCCGATCCCATCCCCTCCTCCTCGGACCCTTACCCATTCCTAACCCTAACCCTAACCCTAATCCCATCCCTTTCCTCAAGCCCTTCTCCTCCTCCCCAGATCCTAACCCTTACAAGTTCCAGCATCAGGAAATCGAGGGCCCCACCGTGGACCGCGACGACTCCGCCCTCGCCAACGAGACGCGCCAGCTCCTCACCTCCCTTCGCCGTTCCATCTACGATCTCAGCTCCTCCTTGGCCCTCTTGAGCTTCGCTCACCTCGGCCTCGGCTCCTACATCGCCTATACTGCCTCCGGTCCTTCCGCCGTCGCCGTCTCCATCCAGGGGCTCCTCGCCTTCGCGTTCCCTTTCTCGGCGGCATTCCTGATGAGGAGGAGCTTGAAGCCTATTAGCTTCTTTCAGAAGATGGAGGAGCAGGGGAGGCTTCAGATCTTGACTCTCAGCCTTCAATCCATGAAAAGCTTGAAACTTTTGTTTGTGAGGATCAGGGTGGTTTCGTTTTGTTGCGCCTTCGGGGTTTCCGCTGGAGCTCTGGTTATGGTGTGGTTGAGATGAGGTAAATTTCTTGTTGATTTCGATAACCTTGTTTGCTATAAATCTGGGTGACATTCATATTTGCAGCATACTTGTTGTGATAGTTTGTTTTGGATAAAACATAATAGTAAAAATTATAACGGGGCAATGATTAAGTTAATGTTTTGAACATCTTTGCATTTTTTTTGGTGTTCATGGCGTTTTGTTGGGCTTGTATGGTTGACGTTAATGGCAATTTCGCTGCATTTTCTTCTTATGGTCCTTTTCAATGGAAGCTTATTTTGTTCTACTGTGTAGTTGGAATTGCTCTTTGGCTGCATGACGATAAAGTTTAATCATGTATCTAATGTTGGTTGACATTTGAATTCAAAATGATAGTAAGCCATATGATCCCTTCTTGGTGTTTATCTTTTTTGCTTTTGGTCGAGAGCTTGGAACTCTTGCTCTCGAGAAGTATACAGTGTAGTGAGGATTACTTGCTTAATGCATAGATTTGTAACTATTATAAACCATCGCCACTTCACAATCTGATAGAACCTAACCTCTACCACATCTTCTAATTGAACATCTGTTGATAATATAGCAACCGCAAAGTTAAGGCAAACAACAACCACGAAAATTTTATTACACTTTCAAAACTTGGAAGCCTATTTGATGTTAGCCTCCTTCACAAACTTAGGTAGAGACACCAGACTCTTTGTCAGCCATATTGCTGTTTCCCTCGATGACACTGCCTCTTCTCCAAATGGCCTTAGAACCCCTGCGAGTTCTTCAAGCCTCTCTTGCTGTAGTAGCTTCGCACAAAGCTCAAGAAGCGACTCTAATGCATCGGCTCTTTGTTGGATAATGCTCAAGCCATCCCATTCATTAGCATGTGTAATGTTTTCTCCTTGTAGAACCGTTAGTGTGCTCACAGTCGATGTTTCTTCTGCTAGTGGTCCTATCTCATCCGTGTTCGTTCTTATGATTCTCTCTTTGGTTTGCTCTTCTTCGGGTTCTTCTTGTGTATTGTTGGATTGGTCGTTAGCAGACACTTTTAATATATTTGCTATGTTTTCATTAGACGGGATTTTATCTGTGTTATTTTTCGGTTGTCCCTTTTTTACCGATGGCTTGGAATGAGTTCGCCTTTTGGCTTTCTTTTCTTGTGGAATATTGATAGTAGTAGGCCTTACTGGGAGATAGAAAGGAGAAGGGTTACATGATTCAACAAGATACGGTTGCAAATGAGGATCCCTTAGTAGTTCAGCAGCCTATGATCAATGAAACGAATGCCATTTAGTTTTTGCATATTGATGTTGGGTGTTTTGATTAAAATGGATGAGTTGCAACTTACAGTTGGTCTATGATCTGGAGTTTTCCTCAGCATACTCTTGATTAGCCTCTTCCTGTGGTAGAATTGAATAATATCATTGAAAGATAAACAAATATTGATTTGAGATGTATACCGTCTCCTGAAAACTTACAGCGAAGACGAGTATATGGTGGGAAGCGGGGATATAGAGGATCTATTTACTTTGTTGATCAACCCTGCCATGTCCTGTTTAAGCATTGTGAGATTACTAGTAGGTTAATTAGTTTAGGGTTACTATATCGAGCAAGTGATCAAATGTTATTAAAATTGATTGCTATGTTTGAGCTGCACTTACTGGAGCTCTGAATGCAGGGCGGTGCGCTAATATCTCAAACATGCAACAACCTGAGATTTGCCAACAGTCGGATAAGGATAATGGATTCGGGTATTTATCTAAGTATGAAATTGAGTGTTACCTAGTGACCAAATATCAGATTTGTAACCATATGGTATATCTGCTAGAAGCTCTGGGCACATGTAGTTAGGAGTGCCTACAATCTGCATCGTTACAACGTGGTATTATGTAAGCTAGTTGAGATGTGGCAGTGAAAATGCCTGTTTTCGACAAATGATATTGTTTCTATTACGAGCAATTCACATGATTTCTTTTGCACATTGCATTGGAATATATCACAGAATTTATTGAGAATCAAAACTCCAGACTCTTCTCTCCGTGGCCAAATAATTTTTTAATTGTGCTTACAACAAATTTAAGAGCATGATTAAGTAATGAGGCATACAGAAGAGGCTAGATCCTCTGCATTCAGCAATGTTGCAAGTCCAAAGTCACCTGCATTTAAGAGGAACGATATGCTGAAATGACCTTGGCAATGTGTATAGTATGAACTCGATTTAGGCATCAGATTCGTAGATTTCGAGTTCACAGAAATAGAGAACAACTCACCTAGCCGAACTTCGTCATCCTTTGTTAGGAATATGTTGGAGCACTGATATCAAACAAACTTGAATAGGTTACTTAATTCTTAGAAGGAAAAAACAGATTAAACGGTGAAAAAGAAATGGAGGTTCTTGGAGTTACCTTAAGATCTCTATGGAGCACCCTGTTAGAGTGAAGGTAATCAATGGCGAGAAGCAATTGAGTTAGCCATTTGCATACCCTCTTCATGTAGACAAAAACGAAGGATGAGTTTTCATTCTAAAATTTTCAGTGTCGGTGTAGACTTTGCAGCAAATAGTGTGTTGTTACCTCCTCGGCAAATAGTGCTCCTTTTGCCTTCTTGATTTTCTCAGCCCTGCACTGATAAATTTAGAATGACATCGGAAAAAGGGCGAAAATGACATCTAACAATTGTTTAGGCCTTTTACATACATGTCTCCTCCTTCACAATAAGCAGTCACAATGCACACACGGCTTCCCTACAACAAAAACAACAATCAAGAATTAAAAAATAGATAATACATGTTCTTTCTTTTTGGTAAGAACTTAGGTTTCAATCAATCATTCAGGTTAAACTAAATGGTCCTTGCCCAAGAAAATTGAAAGCCGATTGATCCATGCAATACTTTCAAGATAAAATTCGAGATATGTTCACGATTTTATGTTCTCCATAATTTGAATTCATGGCTCATGCATTAGATGATGTGCTTCATGCCTAATGCATAACAGCTCATATAAGCAGTATGAACAGCAAAATAGCTTAGTGAGAAAAGTGTTTGATCCAAATGGCAACGCATACTGGGCAAAATTTAATTCATATTCAACTTATTGTTATAACATGTGTAAATCATCCCTTTCACTCTCTAACTTATTTAAGATATATAAGCAATGGAACTATTTGCTTAGAACTCTTAAATTTAAACATTGCTGGGCTTTTGGGATATTTGAGGAGTCAATAAAGGATTGGTGTATTATTTAAATAAGTGTAAACTAACAAAGGGTTCTTCTAAAATCTTGATGTTTCTTTGGATATTTGAGGAGTCAACTAAAGGATTGGTGTATTATTTAATAAGTGTATACTACAAAAAGGTTCTTCTAAAATGTTTTTTGGATATTAGAGGAGTCAACCAAAGGATTGGTTTATTATTTAAATAAGTGTAAACTATAAAAAGGTTCTTCTAAAATCTTGATGTTTTTTTTTCCTTTTTTTTTTGAGAAAGATAAAATTAACCTTTTTTTTTAAGAAAAAGAAAATGGGTTCAAACTTGTACCTTTCGTTGAACTTTTAAAATGTGAATAGATTTATATATTTTTCTCCTAGAGCAGTTGGAATGTAAATTATGTTTTAATTAAATCTAAACTAAATATATTGCAGAGCTTTTTTTCCTTTTTTTTTGAAATCAACCCCTTTCGGATCGAAATTGTGACCTTTCCAAATTGGTATCAACTAAGCTAAGCCTAGTTAATTTAACCAAGAAATATAATCAATAGCAATGATGTATTTGTTATTATAAGCTTTATTAATTATCAACATATATTGAAATCAAATAGAGTATAGTAGCCTTGGTGTCAAAAATTGCATCTCACAGTCAAAGTCAACAAGTCAACAAGTCAAATTCAAGACCCAAAAAGTGGGCCCGGGTCTAAACCCGAATCCAAGTCAAGCGGGCCTAAGCCCGAACCCAAGTCTCAGCAAACGGGCCCAAGCCCAGGTCAAGTGGGCCCATGCCCAAGTCGAGTCTAAACATGAAGAGGCCAGACTTCCCCATGCCAAGAAGAAGATTATGTAATAAATAATTTTAATGAATAAATGTAAGGAAAATGGGTATAAAGCTAAATTTTTGTAAAGTCGATGGCTCATGTGTGAAAAAGAAATAAGCACATGGACATGGAATGGGCAAAATACCATTTTCGTAAAACCCAAGAGGCTATGTGTAAACTTATAAGCTTATAAGACAACAGATTCTTCCTTGAAAAAAAATCTCGTCACAAATAGGATAAATAAAAAAATAAAATAAACGCGCTCTTCTGTATTGCTTTCAAACACCGACACTTCACATTGAATTTGCGTGACTAGTTTGACCGGTCAATTGGAGATTTCTTCGCTCTAAGAACGAGAAGTAATTAACAGCAACTTAGTCTGCGGTTGCCGGAATTTCGGATCCTCACAATCAATAAACCCCAGCCTATCCTGTGCAGGTGGAATCTGTACGCGTCTGACAAGCGCGCGTATTCCTATCTCAATAGGGTGACGAAAAACACTCTACAGATTTTGGCACGCACGGCGGGATTTCTCTCTCCTCCCATGTTTCGGCTCGAGTGTTCATGCAAGCTCAATTAATATATGTTGATCGTTTATACTGAAATCTTGTTTCTTTGCGCAGATTAACAACCTTCAATCTCAATTTTCGGACGCAACTAAGATGTCTCCAAGGAAAAGCTCAGCTCTCGACACAACTCCCATTTCCCACACGATGAAAATGGACGCCAAGAATGTCCTCCCGGCCAGTCTCGAACGACAGTGGGAGGAGCCGCTGCTACAGTTCGGCTCTATTCTGTTCATAGCAGCTAACACCATCCCAGCTCCTCAAGCTCCGGTAATAGACAAACCGGCCTCGAAGGCAGGAGGCCAAATGTATTGGTCTCGAGGGCGTCCCAACCCAAACGTAAGTTGGTGTTCGAACGGCTCTTCTTGGCCCCAGCTGGGGGCAAAGCTGTCGGAATAAAAGAAGTCGCCAGATGTCGCGGGCAAGCTCAGACGATGCCCTCAACGAGTGCGCATGCGGATGCCTTTTCAAGGCTTTCTACCAGCCGGCCCACGGCAGCTTCCCGAAGAGCAGAAGCCTGTCAGGCGCTCAAAACAGAGAAGCTGAGGCAGAAGCAGCTCAGATATAGAGCCAACAAAAAGGCCAGGGCTCCGGCCATGTTAAAATTTGTGAAGTTCCAAAGCCCGGACTGCTCCGCGACTACAGTCGTGTCAGCCGTGAAAATCCGTAATTTTTTCGAACCCTTAAAGTGGGTCCAGAAGAATGCGATGTCTGCCAAAATCAAGAGGACCGCAATTCGAACTATGCTATGAAGGGATGTGTCTAAGCCCCAACACAAAAGGCGTGATACCCTCTCTTCAGAAGTCTACCAAGCACTTCGTGATGCGCGAAAACAGCAGGGTAAAGCCACAAAAGAGGCGTTGGCGCTGCCCAAAGACCAATCCAGGCCAACCATTGTAAATCCCCAGTTCCTTATATATTTTTCCGTATATTTTCTCAATTTTTCTAATTATTTTCATATCTTTATATATATATATATATTATTTTTTTTAATTTAAATTTTTCCTAATCTAAATCCCTATCCCCTAACCCTTCCCGAGGCCAGCCCGTACCTGAACCGACCCGACCCGACCCGTTTCCCCACCTTTTTTTCTTCCTCCACTTCTCTTTCTTTTTCCGCCTCACCCTAACGACTCTCCTCCCTTCTCACGCTCAACCCCGACCCGGCCCTCGTCGACGCCGCTCCTAACTCGCCAACGATCTCTCCGAGATCCTCTTCTCCAAATCCTCACTCCCTCTCGTTCTCCCTTCCTTAACCCAACGAACGCCCCCTCCTTCGCAATTGTCGCCTGTGACCCGCACTCGCCCACATTCTCGCCTCATCGCCAACAAATCCCGTGATCACCTCCTTCAAATCCGTTCCCCTCTCCAATATCTCCATCTCTCTCTCTCACTCTCTCGATCCCCCTCTACCTCTCTTCCTCTCTCCAAAACCAACCGAGCTCCGGCTTTCTCCCTGCCACCACTGCACACCCACCATCTCCGACATTGCCTCCGTCGTTGCAACCCACCTCCACTTCCTCACCGCCGACCTCCACTCCAACTTAGCTCTGGCCGCCCCTCGCTGCAACCTCCAAGCCAACCCCGACCACCATCACCGTCGAAGGGCTTCCCAACACCACCACCAACGCCATCAACAACCCTGCAACAACTACCGGCGAACTCAAGCTCACTCCATCGCCGTCATCGACCCACCAAATCGAGCTCCTCGACTCCGAGCACCTAACCCCGACGCTACCAACCCAAATCCGTGAAACCAATCGCCGCCAGTAACCCAACGCCATCGCCACCATCCTCAACAGCTCTCGTGACTCCATCATGGACCATCCAGCCACATCACCCATCGCTGACCACCTCCGCACTCGACGTCGCCGGCACCATGCCACGACTGCACCATCTCCGTACCCAGACCCGTGTCACCGTGTGACCAAACGTGTCCCGGCTCATGCCTGCCTCTATGCCACCCCGTGCCCTGGTTCAGTGCACACACCGTGTCCACTCCCACACCGGCACCGCGTCCAGTACCGTGTCGCGCCGTGCTACACCCGCACCACGCACCGAGCCAAGACCGTGCCCACTACCGTGTCACGCCCGTGTCGTCACCGTATCCAGTACCGGATCATCACGCATCACGCTCGCGTCACACATCGTCTCGTGTGTCGAGACGAATTCCGCACGTGTTGTCGCTTCTATATCAGCGACCGAAGGCAAGTGAAAACCCTTCACTTGCTACACATGCTAGTATAGTAAATTAGAATAGATGATAAATGAAATCGTGTGTGTATTGAGAAATTATGATCAAATTATTTTTCTAGCGGACACTCGTAGTTGATGTGATGAATGGAAGCCCGACACGGGCTACTACCTCGTAACAATATTAAATGAAAATTATTTGAACGACATCTAATTTGGATCGATTAAATGGAATCGATATTTCGGTTGATACCCGTAAAAATAACCTAAGTGTTCGATGTGATACATGGATGAGTACTTTTTAAATACCCACACCTTATGCTTATGGAATTATGTTACTGTTAATAATTATTGTATAGAGATTTAAGTTAAAAACATTGAGATTTTCATCACGTTGAATCTGGAATTCACCGCACATGCCACGTTTTAAAATCTACATTAAATTAAATATAAATCGTAATGAGATGTTCTAGGGCTCATATTGGAGCCGACTCGATAAACTGAACCCCTGTGTTTTATATTACGATACTGCCATAAAACGATGACTAAAACTAACTGGAAATACGGCTCTGGACTGCCGTCCCGAGCAGTATTTCGTGATTGATACCTGAACTTAATTGCCTGCACATCCCTACGTAAAACTGAAAATATGCAGAGTTCTATATCGTTGCGTAGATAATTTAGTTAGCTAACATATGATTCTAGTCCCGTTCGGTTTTTCTGTCGTTTGGTATTTTGATTATATTTTAAATTGTCGGCGTGTTCTGCAGTGACATTTTTTACACCTTCACACTAAATAGGACATATCTCCTAGTACAGAAAGGCTATCATTGATTCGCTTGATGCGTCGGAAACCTAACAGATAGAACTAGGTTTTATTAAGCTAGAGAAACATCCGAATCTAATCACAATTCCTAGTAAACCGCGCGTGGAGTTGGACTTCCAGTTCTAAAACTGGAATCCAGTAACTGATCGCTGATTTAAAATGATGATAAATCCTTAACCTGAGTTTCTATTGACATGAAACTAATTTTACCGCTTAGATAATCATGTATAATTCGTATGCCTTTTATATTGTTTTGGTCAATTCTTTACGTGTGATTTATGGTGAATTTTGCAAGTCATATGGCGTTGGCTGTCATAATCTAGTGAACATTTATTTATTGCATTTCTACCTTATTCTGTGTTGCTTTATACTCAGGGCAAAGTGATCGTTTACATTGAGACCTAGCGACTGACTTGCATTGTCAAACGTGAGTGGTATTGGATTAGTTGTATCAAGCACGACAGTGAAAGTGAACAGAGCAAAGTGATCGTTTACATTGAGACCTAGCGACTGACTTGCATTGTCAAACGTGAGTGGTATTGGATTAGTTGTATCAAGCACGACAGTGAAAGTGAACAGAGCATTGAAAATGAGTAAAATCATGATTTGGCGCATGCTAGTATATAATTAATCCTATGCTTATAGTTATTGGTGTAAGTCGATGTCGCGTACCCCGCGGGTTCGCGAGGAGGTGGAATTTTCAAAAACGATTTATACAAAACTCGCAACATCGACTAAGCTCCAGGATCTATTCGAAAACCTTAACTAACATTTAACTATAAAGGCTTAACTACTATGATAGTTGGTTATACCTCCATGACCAAGTCCTTCGGGTCTTCTTTGCTTCCTCTCCATAGCTCCTCGAAGAAAGGATCGAGCTTGCGACGTCGGCCTCCTCGCGTCAAAGATGATCCACCCGAGAGTATGTCCTTCAAGCTCTTACTTCTAAACCGAAGTAACTTGGGTACTTAGATCGCTAAGCTAAGTAGCCTAGGTAATGTAGAGTAGCTAATGGATTGTTTTATCTCTTGAGATCCTTTGTTTCACAATACATGTGAGGGTAAGGATCTCACTTGAGAAAGAAGGGAAAACTTGGAGAGAGAAAGCCAAATGAGAAATGAGCTAGTGTTCTAATTTTCGAAGTGTGAAGAATGGCTAACATCTCTTCTCACTTATTGAACCATGGAATAAATCTCAATACAATATATCACCCATGTTTCAATAGTGAGACCAAATGAATAAACAAATCAAAATAGCCATACTTCACCCATGCCAAGTATGTCTCTCCAATTACACCTCATTAATCTATTTTGGACAAATAGATAAATCAAGTAATGAGGTGTCCCCTTCTAGAAACATACCATGTAAAATTACAAGAATGCCCTCACCGTATATACATACCCGTATTCGTATTCCGAAAAATACGAATACAATGAGATGATAACAATCCAATAATACAATACTAGAATCCGGCTTAAACCAAAGTTCACGAGTATTATCCGCCCGAATATCATCCGTGCACAAGTACACGTATGTGATCGAATCCTGCCGTAAAACCATACAACCTCTACATCGTTTCGCCTGAAGCAGGGAAACTCTCTGTGTGGGACTCTAAAGACTCGACAGTACGCTGGCAGTGGGTTTAACCACAAGCATGTCAGCGGTATTAACTGCACGTAATGGCTGCCCAGGTATCTGTCGATAAGAAGGCCGATGAGCAAACTCATCTGAACTCCTACTAAATCTGTCTGTGACAATCTCCGTACAGTCCGGTCTGTTCGTCTAAGATACTCGCATATCGTGCCTAGGGGGTGGTAAACGTCAGATCCTTAATAGCGCAATAAGTCGTGCCGGAGCAGAGCCCAATACACCATGAGAAACTACTGGACTGCCTACCAGTAAATCTCGCTTGCCCTGGCCAGAAACTTTGTGTAATGGCTTTCCGAACACAGCGCGATATCAACTCCCAATACCGGGAGAGACGAATCATATCTGATCGCTACTATCTCCAAGTGCTTCGGGACTACATCCAACTACTACCTGTTTGCACGACTCCTTTGAGTCGTGGTAGGGTGGTAATCAAAATGCGGTGGGAACACACTCAAGACGAAGTAGCGATGGTAAGTCAATGGACTACCTGTACTCATGTCACCTGGGAAATGTTACCTGACGATAGATATAATACCAACCAGCAGTTCCCGACAAGTCATGTCCAGTGTAACTCATAACCTAATGAGTACCTGCATACTATCTCCAGTACGACGTACTAATGGCTGTGGGACGGACCATCTCCCATGCTAGGATGAAAAGCGTATACACTAGTCTACTCTGGAGTATTGATGCCATGTCTCGATAATCCTACGACTAGGGACCTGTATAAGGATGTGCTTATAGACTACCCAGCCCCCACTAGTGTGACTGCCATCACAACGTTGATGGTCAAGCAAAGATCCTAAGGGCTCTACCAATATGTATAAGCGATATGCTAAAAGAAACACATGCACATATTGAGGTAGAATCAAACCAAGTAGCATACTACCATTTTGAGCAAGACTGTTATCATAACTGTGAATATCTCAAGCTTCCAATATGTAATATACAATCCAGTATGATATAATAATGGCATCTAGGGCATATCTCACTAACAATCTTCCACTTGCACTAAGGCCATATATTAGCATATCGCAGACCTATCATCTCGATTAGCCTCTCGAACTGCGTCTGAGGGATGGCCTTTGTGAGTGGATCAGCAGTGTTGTTCTCCGAGTCTACTCTCCGCACCTCGATCTCCCAGCGATCTACGAACTCCCTAATCAGGTGGTACCGCCTCAAGATGTGTCTGGACTTCTGATGGGACCTTGGTTCCTCCGCTAAAGCTATAGCCCCGTTGTTGTCACAATACAGATGTATTGGATCAACAATGGACTGAACCACCTGAAGTTCTGTCACGAACTTCCTGATCCAGACTGCTTCTTTCGCGGCGTCACATGCAGCGACATACTCCGCTTCCATAGTCGAGTCAGCAACGGTGTCTTGCTTGGAGCTCTTCCATACCGCCCCTCCATCGAGGGTAAAGACATAACCAGATATGGACTTGGAGTCATCTTTGTCACTCTGGAAGCTGGAGTCGGCGAAGGCCTCGACTTGGAGGTCTTTTCTGTCATACACCAAGAACATCTCCTTAGCCTTTCTCAGGTACTTGAGAATGTTCTTTACTACTGTCCAATGCTTCTCGCCTGGGTTTAACTGATACCTGCTTACAACGCTCAATGCGTAAGCTACATCTGGTCTGGTACACAATATCGCATACATTATAGAGCCTACCGCCGAAGCGTAGAGTATAATAGACATGCGATCCCTTTCCAAATCAGTCTTGGAAGACATCTCTTTGGAAAGGGTGATTCCGTGACAAGCCGGTAAATTACCGCGCTTTGAATCTTCCATACTGAATCTTTTCATTATGGTGTCGATATACCTTGACTGTGAAAGCCCCAATATCCGTTTAGATCTATCACGATAGATCTGGATCCTCAGAATGTAAGAGACATCACCCAGGTCCTTCATAGAGAACCTTTGTGACAAGATTCCCTTGACTGATTGTAGCATAGAAATGTCATTTCCTATCAAGAGAACGGCATCCACGTACAAGACGAGGAATACCATACTTCTCGCTACAATCTTACTATAGATGCATGGATCATCTGGATTTTTGATAAAATCAAATTTCTTGACCGCCTCATCAAAACAGATGTTTCGACTCCGCGATACCTGCTTTAATCGATAAATGGATTTAAGTAACTTGCACACTCTTCCGCTGCTCCCACTCTCTATGAAACCCCCCGGCTGATCCATATAAACACACTTGTTGGGGTCAAAATTTGCACCCTCGGTTGACCGAGTCAAAGTCAAGGTCAACCCCAAGCCAGGTGGGCCCAAGCCCAGGTCAAGCGGGCCCATGCCCAAGTCGAGCCCGCGGCCAGCCTCCTCCATGCCAAAATATGGATCATGTAATAAATAATTTTTTTTATGTAATTTTTTATGCATGAATGTATGTGAAATGGGCATAAAGCCAAATTTTTGTAAGCCCATGGCTTATGTGCAAAAAGAAATGGCACATGAGCCATGTGATGGCTAAAATGCCATTTTTGTGAATCCCAAGGGGCTATGTGTAAAGTGTATAGTCTATAAAGGCAAAGATAATGAAATATCTCAACAACTTTTCTCTCTCCAAAAAAGTTTTAGATCTGAGATCTTTTCTCCTTCTTCAAGATTCCAAAACCTTCTTCTTTCTTTCGAATTAAATCAAGAGTTTTACTCTTCATTTTATAAAACTAAATAGTTTTTCACCACAAAACCCATAAAGGAGAACTCAGATCTTCCATTAGATCTCAAAAAGAAGAGATTTTTAAAATCTCATTTCTCCTGATCTTCAAGATCCAGCAACCAGAGGAGAAAGCAGAAGAACCTCTTTCATCAACCCCAAAACATCTTAGGAGTTTAACACCACTCTGATTTCTCTTTCGAGAATTTCTAGGGCTAAAAGCATCTTTTCTCGCCGGCGCCCGAGCGCTCAAGCGCCCACGTGCCGACGCGTGGCACGCTAGCGCTCGAGCGCAAAACACTCACGTGCCGACACGTGACGCGCTGGCGCTCCAGCGTCCTGCGCTCAAGCGCAAAGCGCCCACGTGCCGACACGTGGCGCACTTGCGCTCCAACGCCCTGCGCTCAAGCGCCCACGTGCCGACACGTGGCGCGTTGGCGCTCAAGCGTCCAGCGCAAGCGCAAAGTGTCCGCATGCCAACACGTGGCGCGCTTGCGCTCCAGCGCCCTGCGCTCCAGCGCCCTGCGCTCAAGCGCAAAGCGCCCACGTGCCGACACGTGGCGCTTGCGCTCAAGCGCAAAGCGTCCACGTGCCGACACGTGGCGCGCTAGCGCCTAAACGCACAGCACCTACGCGCACAGCGCTCAAGGCGCTAGCCCCAAGCGTTCTTTGGGCGCTTTTTCCCTTATTTATATATGTATACATGTATATATATGTACAGATACACACACACACACTCCACAGCACTGTCCCCCCCTAAAAACTCTGTATGGCTCCCGATATATCCAAGCCCCCCTCCAAAACAAAACACACGTACACTGCACATTGAGTTCGCATGACCAGCTTAACCCGTCAATCGCAGGTTCCCTCGCTCCAAAGGCGAGGGGTAATTAACTGCAGCTTAGTCCGCGGCTGCCGGAGATTCGGATCCCCACAATCAATAAACCCCGGCCTACCCTAGGTAGGGGGAATCTGTAGTACGCCTGACAAGCGCGCGCGTATTCCTATCTCAATGGGGTGACGAAAAACACCCTACAGATTCTGACACGCCCGGTGGGACCTATCTCTCCTCCCATATTTCGGGTTAAACGTTCATGCGAACTCAATCAATATACGTATCTATATTTATACTAAAATAATACTCTTTCATGCAGGTTTCAAGAAATCACTTTTCAACAATGTCTCCAAAGATGAACTCAGCTCTCAGCACAGCTCCCGTCTCCTACACGATGAAGATAGACTCCAGGAAGGTCCTTCCGGCCAGTCTCGGGCGACAATGGGAGGAGCCGCCGCTACCATTTGGCACTATTCTGTCGTGTCCGCTAACGCCATCCCAGCTCCTCAAGCTCCGGTAACAGTCAAACCGGCCCCGAAAGGCAAGAGGCCAAATGTGGTGGTCTCGAGGGCGCCCCAACCCAAACGCAAATCTGTTTCCGAACGACTCTCCATCACTCCAGCTGGGGGCAAGGCCATCAACGTCAACAAGGCAGCGAGGCATCTCAGGCAAGCTCCAGCGGTACCCTCGACAACTGCTCGATCGAGTATCTTCTTTAAGCTCCCTATCAATCGACTCACGTTGGCTTCCCAGAAAACGGATGTCCGCCAAGCCCTCAAACTCGAGAAGCTGAGACAGAAAAGGCTCAGGTATAGAGCCAACAAAAAGGCTAGGGCTCCTGCTAGGCTGAACCTCATGAGGTTCACAGAACAGGGTTACCCCGCCAAAGGTGAGAGGATTGCTGAATGTGTTATCCACACCGTCTACATGGTGGGCACGCGTCCCAGCGACAACTTTCGCAGCAAAAGCAAGGATGGGGCCACCACATCTCAAATCCAATCTGGCTTGAATGTGGTTGTCGCTTCCCAAGAACAGCCACCTCCGCTGGGTGATGAAAACCCTCTCGATGAGGATGATAGACAGAAAGACCCTTCGGTCCATGAGGAGTCGGGCTTGGAAAGCGAAGATGAGCCAATCTTCCGTCCCAAGAACGCAGAGCAGCAACTTCTCCAAGAGCTCCGAAAACAGCTCAGAAGTAAAGATAAGGAAATGGCCAAACTTTACTCCAAAATTGACGACTTGATGAATGTCGTCTTGCAGCTCACGGCCCGACTTGCCTCTCAGCTGCCCAATCAAGCGCAGGGCTCTGCTCATGAACCGGGAAACGATGTCCTAAGGCAGCCGACGCCTATTCCCTTAAATCTAAAGGTGGGTGGACCGCATGAAAATCAGTCGCGTCCTATCTCGGGAAATGTCTTGGCTACCGATGACAGTAGCCCGCTAACTCAAGATCAAATCATGGATTTGGTTTCCAAATCATGGATTTGGTTGCCAATAAAGTCAAAACCTTGGTAGCCGAAGCCGAAGCGCAAAAGGATATCAGCAGTAGTGGGAGACCGTATCCTGCTCAGTATGATCTGGTAGAATTTCCTAGCGGCTATGTCATCCCCAAATTCGGAAGATTTGATGGGACGGGAAATGCGAATCAGCACGTCGCCCATTTTAAAGCCTCATGCGGGAATACTGGAGGCAATGATGCGCTTCTCCTCCGCCAGTTCGTTAATAGCTTGACCGATGTTGCTTTCGACTGGTACACGAGCATACCGGATGGCTCCGTTACTACTTTCGTCCAAATGGAATCTTTGTTTCGATAAAAGATCATGAGCGTCAGCGATAAAATCACCATTGCCGAGCTCGTAAGGACCAAGCCAAAGAACAACGAAAGCAGCTCGGATTTTATAACCCGATGGCGCAATCTCTCCGTCAAATGTGAACCGCTGATAGAGCAGGACCAATCTGTCAGTCTCCTTGTTGGAAATCTCAACAATTGGATAGCCCCGTTTCTATGCACCGCGGGTCTCAAAACATTCCAAGAGCTGACCAGAAAAGTTCAAATGCTGGAGCGCTCAAAGCAGGAGTTTTCCTCGGATTCCCAAAATAACAATAGGTCCTGGAGAAACCGAAAGGACGATAATCGCAAAGGCAGAAATTCCGACGATTCTGAATCTTTCAATGCCTCGGCTAACCGAAATAAGCAAGGGTTGAGCGGGCCTAATGCCAATCAGCATCGGAAGCCAGTGTTCGGAGAGGAAGGAGAATCTCCACTGAAAGAGAAACTGGATAAGGTCTATTTCTTCAGAAGGGACAAAATCCGTAAAATATTCAAAGACGCCCTGAGGAACGGTCTACAACTGCCGGAGTCAAAAAGACCGCAGGAAGCGAATATGACCGATGACCACAAATATTGCCCCTATCACAGAGTGACAGGTCATGTCATTGAGGACTGCTTCGTCTTCAAAGATTGGGTCGAAAACTAATACCACGCAGGAGAGATAGAACTGTCTAAAGGCGTGTTAACAAACAGTCCAGCTGCGACCGCCAATTTCATACAAACGGAGACCGAAATTCTTCGTGAAACCGATTCTCTCAGACATCTGCCTTTCTCTGAAAACAATCGACCACCACGTCATTAAACTGGAAACATTCGACCACCACGTCATTAAACTGGGAACAGTCGACCTCTAAGTCGTTAAACTGGGAATGTAAAAAAAAAAATATATATATATATATATATATATATATATTTAAATAAAGAAAAAAATGTGTAAATAAAAGAAAAGAAAAGAAAAGCCGAAATGATAGGGCAACTCGCAATAAAAATCAGCGAGTAAAAAGTAAAGATGAAAATAAACAGCCGAAATGATGGGGCAACCGCGAATAAAAAGCCGAAATGATAGGGCAATCGCGACCTTCGCGATAAGAAAAGCTGAAATGATAGAGCAATCGCGGTATAAAAAAATATACATATAAAAAAAACAATATACGGCGAATGATGAGTCGCTCCTGGTACCATATTCCAGTGCAGCGATGCAGACGCCAACCAAAATTCAAATTCCCAAAATTCTCCCGGCCCTACGGTTGGTCCCCAAGTTGACTGCCGTATACAATCCATGGGCTCAAATAATTCTCAGCATACCCATGCCCCATCGCAATCACCAGTTACGCGGCTGGTCTCCGCTTTTGGAATTATGCTCCATTGAGAAAACCCACTCATGTGTCCTCACGATACATGAGGAGAACAAACCTTTGTGGGATCCTTACGACTCGCAAGGGAAAAACACATTTAGGAGTCCTCACGACTCCTAAGGAGAAAATACACCTGCGGGATCCTTACGACTCGTAGGGAGAAAATGCTTTTATGGGACCCTCATGGCCCATAAAATTGAAAAGCCTTAGGCGATAGGGATCTAAACCTGTCTCCTAAGCCATCGCTCCCCAAATCCCAAGTGGCGAATGATGAGTCGCTCCTGGTACCATATTCAAGTGCAGCGATGCAGACGCCAACCAAATTCCAAATCCCATACCCCAACGGCGAATGATGAGTCGCTCCTGGCATTATTCCAGTGCAGCGATGCAGACGCCGACAAAGTCCCGAAATTTTTTCTGTCCCTACGGTCTGGATCATACATCCTGCAAAACCGTATACAATCTACGGGCGTAAACGACCCCTATCTCTCCCAAATCCTGCCGGTGAGACTACTTTTAAAGTCCCACCAGCGGCAAAAAAAAAGGAAAAAAAGAGGGAAAAAAGGAAAAAAACGAAAGAAAAACGGTATGTCCACAAGCAAAATGGGCACGGATGAAAACCCGAAAGGGCTCCGTGAGTAAAAACAGCAGGACTGCCGACGAGTTTGTGAAAACCCGAAATGGCGCAAACTCTTGAAAAAAAAGGAGATGAAATGCACTCGCAAAGTCCTCTCGACTTTGTGAGAAGAAAATTCCCGCGTGAGATCCTTACGACTCACAAAGGAGCCACACACTTAGGAGTCCCCACGACTCCTAAGGAGAAAAAACACCTACGGGATCCTTTCGACTCGTAGGGAGAAAATGCTTTTATGGGACCTTTACGGCCCATAAAATCGAAAAGCCTTAGGTGATAGGAATCTAAACCTGTCTCCTAAGCCACCAATTCCCAAATCCTTCCGGGACAAATGATGAGTTGCTCCTGGCATTATTCCAGTGCAGCAATGCAGATGCCAAACAGAAAACCAATTCGCAAATCCTCCCGGGGCAAATGATGAGTTACTCCTGGCATTATTCCAGTACAGCAATGCAGATGCCAAACCAAAATCTCCAAATCCTCTTATGACAGATGATGATTCGCTCCTGATACCATATTCTAGTGTAGCGATGCTGATGTCAACCCAAATCAAATCAAACCAACAAGCTCTGCGGCGGAATCATGCTCCGTCCCAGAATTTACCCCGTGTCGAAATCATGCTTCGCCTCAGGATATCTACCTTCCCTGCCGGAATTATGCGGATATCTATCTTCCCTGCCGGAATTATGCTCCGCCTCGGAATCAAATCAACCGACCAGCTCTGCGTCGGAACCATACTTCGTCTCAGAGTGTACCCCGCGTCGAAATTAAGCTTCGCCTCGGTGTATCTGCCTTCCCAGTCAAAATTATGCTTCGTCTCGGAATCAAGTTAGCCAACAAGCTCTGCGCCGGAATCGTGCTCCGTCTCAGAATGTACCCCGTGTCGAAATCATGCTTCGTCTCGGAATATTTGCCTTCCTTGTCGGAATTATGTTTCGCCTGGGAATCAACCTCTTCATCGAAATTATGCTTCGGTCAGAATGTCTGCCGCTCATCGGAATGATGCTCCGATCCCTGGAATCATGCTCCGCCCTTCGGAATGATGCTCCGATCCCTTTGGAATCATGCTCCGCTCTTCGGAATGATACTCCGATCCCCTGGAATCATGCTCCGCTCATCGGAATAATGCTCCGATCTCTGGAATCATGCTCCGCTCTTCGGAATGATGCTCCGATCCCTGGAATTATGCTCCGCCCTTCGGAATGATGCTCCTATCCTTGGAATCATGCTCCGCTTTTCGGAATGATGCTCCGACCCCCTGGAATCATGCTCCGCTTTTCGGAATGATGCTCCGACCCCCTGGAATCATGCTCCGCTCCTCGGAATGATGCTCCGATCCTCGGAATTATGCTCCGACCCTTGGGAATCATGCTCCGCTCATCGGAATGATGCTCCGATCTCTGGAATCATGCTCCGCTCTTCGGAAAGATGCTCCGATCTTTGGAATCATGCTCCGCTCTTCGGAATGATGCTCCGATCCTTAGAATTATGCTCCGCCCTTCGGAATGACGCTCCGATCCCCGGGATGATGCTCCGCCCCCGGAATGATGTTCCACCTCGAAGTTCAGCTTCAAGATCCATCAATTTCATGCACACAACTCAAATGTGCGGTGTGCATTTATTGATGGGGGGCACTTTGTTGGGGTCAAAATTTGCAACCCCGGTTGACCGAGTCAAAGTCAAAGTCAACCCCCAAGCCAGGTGGGCCCAAGCCCAGGTCAAGCAGTCCCATGCCCAAGTCGAGCCCGCGGCCAGCCTCCTCCATGTCAAAATATGGATCATGTAATAAATAATTTTTTTATGTAATTTTTTATGCATGAATGTATGCGAATGGGCATAAAGCCAAATTTTTGTAAGCCCATGGCTTATGTGCAAAAAGAAATGGCACATGACCCATGGGATGGCTAAAATGCCATTTTTGTAAAGCCCAAGGGGCTATGTGTAAAGTGTATAGCCTATAAAGGCAAAGATAATGAAATATCTCAACAACTTTTCTCTCTTCAAAAAAATTTTAGATCTGAGATCTTTTCTCCTTCTTCAAGGTTCCAAAAGCTTCTTCTTTCTTTTGAATTAAATCAAGAGTTTTACTCTTCATTTTATAAAACTAAATAGTTTTTCACCACAAAACCCATAAAGGAGAACTCAGATCTTCCATTAGATCTCAAAAAGAAGAGATTTTTAAAATTTTATATCTCCAGATCTTCAAGATCCAGCAACCAGAGGAGAAAGCTGAAGAACCTCTTTCATCAACCCCAAAACATCTTAGGAGTTTAACTCCATTCTGATTTCTCTTTCGAGAATTTATGGGGTTAAAAGCCTCTTTTTCTCGCCGGCGTCCAAGCGCTCAAGCGCCAAACGCCTACGTGCCGACGCGTGGCACTCCAGCGCCCTGCGCTCGAGCGCAAAGCACCCACGTGGCGCTCCAGCGCCCTGCGCTCGAGCGCAAAGCACCCACGTGGCGCTCCAGCGCCCTGCGCTCAAGCGCAAAGCGCCCACGTGCCGACACGTGGCGCGCTAGCGCCTAAGCGCACAGCGCTCAAGGCGCTGGCCCCACGCGTCCTTAGGGCGCTTTTTCCCCTTTTTATATTTGTATACATGTATATATATGTACAGATACACACACACTCCACAACACTGTCTCCCCAACACGGAACCCTGCGTCGGAATTATGTTTCGCCTCAGAATATACCGGTCTCGTGTCGAAATTATATTTCGTAATGAAACTCTGCGTCGAAATTATACTTCACCTCAGGATACACCTGTCCCGTGTCGAAATTATGTTTCGTCCCGGAACTCTGCGTCGGAATTATATTTCGTTTCAGGATACACATGTCCCGTGTCGAAATTATACCTCATCCCGGAACCCTCCGTCAGAATTATGTTTCGTCTCAGGATACATCTGTCCCGCGTCGAAATTATGCTTCGTCCCGGAACGCTGCATCGAAATTATATTTCATCTCAGAATATATGATCCCCGGAATTATACTCCGCACCTCGGAATTATGCTCCGATCCCCGGAATTATGCTCCGCATATCGGAATTATGCTCCGATCCCCGGAATTATGATCCCCGGAATTATGCTCCGCACCTCGGAATTGTACTCCGATCCCCGAGATTATGGTCCCGGAGTTATGTTCCACCCCCGGAATGATGTTCCAGCTTGAAATCAAACTCTCCACAGAAAAAGATCCATCAATTTTATGCACACAACCCATGTACGCAGTGTGCATTCATTGATGGAGGCATTTTGTTGGGGTCAAAAATTACACCCCACGGTCAAGATCAACAAGTCAAATTCAAAGCCCGAAAAGTGGGTCCGGACCTAAGCCCGAACCTAAGTCTCATCAAGCGGGCTTATACCCAGGTCAAGTGGGCCCATGCTCAAGTTGAGTCCAAACATGAAAAGGCTAGTCTCTCCCATGCCAAGAAAAAGATTATGTAATAAATAATTTAATATATTTTTTTTGAAAAAATGTAAGGAAAGTGGATATAAAGCCAAATTTTTGTAAAACTCATGGCTAATGTGGAAAAAAAAATAAGCACATGGATATGGAATGAGCAAAATACCATTTCTGTAAAACCCAAGGATTATGTGTAAACTTGTAAACCTATATAAGGTAATATGACGATGAAATGAAAGAAGAGATTCTTCCTTGAAGAATAAAAAATCTCTTGTCACAAATAGGATAAATAAAAAAAATGAAATAAACACGTCCTTCTGCATTACTTTCAAACACCGACATTTCACATTGAGTTCGCATGACTAGTTTGACCCGTCAATCGGAGGTTTCTTCGCTCTAAGAGTGAGGGGTAATTAACGGCAGTTTAGTCCGCGGTTGTCTGAGATTCGGATCCCCACAATCAATAAATCCCAACCTATTCTGGACAGGGGGAATCTGTACACGTCTGACAAGCACGCGTATTCCTATCTCGATAGGATGACGAAAAACACGCTACAAATAGATTAGGATAGAAACCAAAATTAAGCATAATGTTAAACATATAAATTTTTACCTTATCCACCCAACCCTCCTTGTATTGTACAACATATGGATTATCTAAGCTCGCAATCAAAGCCATCTGTGCCATAGAACATCAAATAAATGATTTAGAATTTTTTTAATGCTAATAGCATCATATCATAATAAATCAAATTTAGAAGATACTAATCATTAAAGCTATACGCTAACTACCTCTTGATGAGCTGTCCGTTGCAACTTATATGTCTGCTTAGCTAATCGTATCCTCTTCATCACGTACCTGCATCCAAAGGGTAAAAAAAGGATTTTAGGATATTACAATTTAATCTTACATAAATACAAAACTATATCATTTTTACGATGCTGTATGCACAACTATAAATTCATATAAATATTATTTCCTATAAATTGGCCTAATTACAGAAACACCAACGTTAACGAATCGATCAAAAGAAGATTCAACGCCAAGTATACCACTGCGGAAAATATTACTTTATCAAACTTTAAGGGGGGAAAACGTTAAATTTCCATATAGTCTTAATTAGTTGGGAAGATGTAGACATCATAAAAACATAAATAATCTAGACTTCGATTGCGCGGAATTCTCAAATGTTAAAAAACATAAACTTGAAGGGGGCAAAAAAGATTAATCGCTTACTTCTTCTTCTCGATCTTATGGAACACAAGAAGCGCGGATCCGAAAGCTCCTCTGCCAATTTGCTCCAAAACCTCATACTCTC
Source organism: Agapanthus africanus (assembly GCA_030015575.1). Lineage (NCBI taxonomy): Eukaryota > Viridiplantae > Streptophyta > Magnoliopsida > Asparagales > Amaryllidaceae > Agapanthus > Agapanthus africanus. The sequence goes on along the minus strand of CM057348.1, from coordinate 10,316,672 downwards.
CTTCATCTCCTCCTCCCATCATCTCCTCTTCTTCTTCAAATCCCTCAACTCTTCTCACCATTTTCAACAAAAATAGAGAAAAACAAAGAACAAAGCTAAGAGAGAATTCAATAGGGGTCACGCCTAAGATCTGAATCACAAAAGAGCTCTGAAGGAAATTAAGATACAAAGTGATGGCAACAATTATAGCGATCAGATGAAAAGGATGCTGCTGGCTTGGCGCGTAAGCAAAATTATTTTTTCAAGTATATGTAAACTTCAGTACAAAGTTTATTTTAATTTAAAGGAAAGAGAACAGGTTGGAACAAAGTTTGGGCGTGCAATTTGAGTAGAAGAGGAGGGAATGATTGTCGGAGTGGGCCCATTTGGTGGAGAGTTGCTGTCCGTACGTTGGATGGGGGATGATTTGGACGGTGGGGATTTTTTTAGGTGATTATGCCTTTTCTTAATAGTTGACAATGGAGTCAAAATAAGTTGGCCTAGAAAATGACTAGGAAAATGAAATATCCTTCTACTAAAAATATAGAGTTGTAGCAGCGGCACTAGATGGAACTCTCAATGAGTGAGTGGGTACAGATTACAATTTGACCTAGCAGCCACCGACGTTCGTTCGGAATAGTTGTAGCGGCATTTTTTTTATTGTACTTTATTTTATTTTGTGCATCGATAATTTTTTTATGAGTTATAGGGCTTATATGTTATGGTTGCATTTGTGTGAGACAGAATGACTACGGTATGTTTTCTTTCCACAAAAACCATAAGATATTATTTAATTACTAATTGGTTATCTCTATGCACAATTGCTTTGTCTTGTAATTATTTTACTTTATTCTAATTTATTGAGCAAGACATATTGTCCTGCTTTTTTTACTTAACAGGAAAAATAAGAGTTGTATTTGGTCAAAAGAAAAAAGATAGTTGTGAATTTAAGGCCAGCTTCTTGACGAAACAATAGATAGATTGAGGAGAAATAGACCATATAAGCATCTAAGGTATAGGCCATATAAATGTGTCACATCTTCAGATTAGAAGTTGATGGTAATATAAAATAGGATAACTATGCACACTTTCTTTTAAGAAATATAATATGCTAAAAATACTCGACCACAAAAAGTAGGCTTTATGCTAGAGGTGCTGGCTGTTATAGTGGATTTTGTTATGATGTATTAGTGTGTTGGAATCTATTTGAAATAGTGTAAAAATTAAATCAATATATATCAAAGAAATAAATTAAAAGCCAAATCGTCATTCAAGAGTCGAATGAAAATATGTCTTCATCTCTGATGTCCCCCCAATTTGGATCCTGCAACCTCAAAGATGCAAATAAGAGATCATTCCACAAGAGTGTGTAATCCACAAACACCTCTAGAAAATGAAATAAGAGATTACCTTAAAGCAAAAATGAAAAATACATAGCCCAATTGATTCGCCATTAGATGGCATTAATGAAAGATAACATCAGTAGCCAAGCATTTCCTCATAGATCACTCTGATTAAAATGCTTTGCAAACATGAAACCAAATACATATTTTCTAGCATTAGCAAACCAGAAGAAAACCCTTAATGACAATTTACCACATCACCAGGCCTCTAGGAGAAAATATAGGTTATGTAACAACCATCACTCGGCTAATGCTTCTGCCTTTTAGACTGCTTCTTTCTGCTTTCGACCCTTTCTCGTGCTCTCTCAAACTCTTCTTCTGTGGGTTCTGAAGTTGCAGCTCCATCATCGCATTTGGCAATTATTGATGAGAGAAGCAAGTCCATCTTCTCTTTCCTTTGGCTTCTGCGCTCAGTGATCATTGCAACTAAATCTGTCTCCTCCTTTTTTGACCTATTAAACGTTATATCCAAATCATTTAGTTAAGGGTAACCACACAACAAATCTGAAATTGGAAAAACGGGTGAGAGCTTACTTGGCCCTGCAAACAAGAGGATCAGTAGGTAGCTTTGTTTCAGACACTTGCTTCGCCCATTTCTGGTATGCTTTAGTTGTTTTAAGCTCTCCTGTAAAAAAATTTTAAAAAATACTTCGATTAAATCAGTTAATGCCTTATAAAGCATGTTATGAACAGTATTTTCTATTTATAAAAAAGGATTGATTGCACAAAATTTAAATTAAAAAAAAAAAGAACCTGTAGTTTCTCCAGGTAACACTTATAACCCCCCATAGTGGTTTATTACAATATCCCCTTTTCTCATCAATCAAAACAGTAAACATATTCATATTTTACTCAAAACAACTTGAAGGATTGTCTAATTGAACTCTATAATTTATTTGTTTGTGTTGTTTAGAGTAGAATTTGAGTGTTTTTTAGGGTTTCAGTTAGGAGGTCTTGAAGTTAGCACTAATAAATTTTACTTGACGGGGTATAAGTGCTATCTAGGGTAAACTAAAGGAGTTTTCCTGCAACTGCGCCTTTTACAAAGAAAATTATTGGATTAGTACAATGAATCGATAGGAACAGTGACTATAATGAAAATCAGGCTTAGCCCACAAGATGTGAGCAATTTCAGATCCATGTTCGGCCAATCTAATTCTGAAAATTATGCTCAAGAAATCAAGAGCAGGAGAGGTACCAAGATAAAGGAAAGAAATACAAAACAACTTAGATTCAATATGTGCATATGTGTGCCGTACAAGATTCATGCAAGCCATTGAATCTGGAAGCAAAACAACTAGGCACTAAGTTAATCTTATCATGTCTTAGTGATGAGCTAAGCATTTAACCAGTGCCAATATAGAAATGAAAAGGTGTCAATATAGAAATCTGGAAGAAAAGCAACTGCATGTAAGCAAACAAACAAGATGATTTGGACAACACAAGAACAAAGAAGGAACATGCTCGCTAGCAAATTGTATAGACATAGCCAATAGCTCTACAACGTTAAATGACTGTACAAGACTATGCTACTATAACATTACATAAATGATGTTTATAGATCAAGCTATAGATTAATATGATAACAAGAGAATATAAGTGGCAAAAGATGACCCAACGGATAAGTAAAGTTGAATATTTTGTTACCGTTAGAAACCATCTAATCGATAATACACTGTCAGGCATTGGTTTAAAGATTAAAGTGGCAAGTCTGGACATTAAACCGAATGATATATTTGAATGGTGAAAACATAAGTAGAAAATAAAAAATAAAACAAATTCAAGAACGAAGGTGAAGGGCTTGAAGCCTTAAAACATAAATCAAGACAAAATAAAATAAAAATGCTAGATGATATCATGTCGCACCTTCAGCTATAGCTTCATCAATTATATCCTTGAACCGATGTGAATCAAGCTTTGGTTCAGAACATAGCATTGAACAGAAAAGCCTGTAGATCGATGATTTGAATGTACACCAAAATAAGTCATAAATGTTGCAATGTCAGCAAGATAAGCAATTAGAGGAATGTATTTGCTCCCAAAACAAACCTGTTCATGTTACCCTTAAACTTTGTATATAGATCTTTCAAATCTTTCTTCTCTGAATCTGAACCTCTATAGTTAGCTTCAAATTCTTCAATGTCGGCTTCTGTAACCTACAACAGCAAATAAGAACTACCTTATTGTTGTCTAGACGGAAATCTAAAAAAAAATAATGAATCCCTTGAGTAGTTGTTTTCAGTTTATAGGATATCCTGATTCACACACGCGCGCGCGCGCAGAGAGAGAGAGAGAGAGAAAGAGAGAGAGAGAGACCTTTTTATACATCGTCCTGAAGAACTCTTGCAGATTATCAGCAGCTTCCCCAGATAGGGCCTGTTAGGCATTGAAAAAATAAACATTAGGGCAGATGGTTGTACCAAAAGAACAAATAAAATATATTGATAGAAAATTTTATTTTTCCCAGTCTCACCTCATCATCAACACAACCAGTTTGATCATAAAGTGCCCTTTTCTCCTCGTCTCCAAGAATTGATATCACCTTCTGCAAGAGCTGAAAATTTTCCTTTGCTTCCTGGAAACAAGAAAACAATAGTGTTTAGAGCACATTCCAGATATATTATTGCCATATGAGAGTAAAAGTGAAAAATATTGTGAACATATGAATTACCTCATCACCAGGATTCTTATCTGGATGAAGTCGCAGGGCTAGCTTGTAATATGCCTTCTTAATTTCCTGTTTGGTTGCTGTCCTTTCCACACCAAGAATCTACAAACAAAATGCAAGTCGCATATAGATTTTGATGTCAGGTTCAAACCACCATTCTCAATCTAAATTTTAATCAATCCTTTAAACTATACAAGCTCACAATCTGGATACACATCTTTTGATGTGGAAAAATGAAAATTGATATGAATCCATAAAGAGATGAAAGTAATGGGCATATATGAACTCCGCCAACGGCTTCCTACATGATAGGAGCATGTGGGAAATTTTTCAGGCTCTAGGCAAAAGATAAAAGGTTTTAAGAATAACTTGCAACAGGTCTTCACACATCCACATACTAAGTCCAGTCCTAACAATGTATCTGTACCAAGACTAAGTTCACTATCGGTACATGTATTTTCATAGCTTACACCTTAATATCTAAGCTAGCTTCCATCATGTGTGTTGTGTCTACTACCCATGTAGCTCAAATCCAAAGAGCATCCACTTATGTTAATTCTAGTCTTCCTTGCATGCAACCATCTTAATAAGCACATTTTTTTTATTTGTTTGAGCATTAGAATGACTTGCAAAACAGATATTTTCAACCTTACTTGTGATTTAGGCCTAGTTTGGGTATGGAGTTAGGATAACCAGGGTTTATTTTTAAGTGAAGGTAGAGGGAATGTTTATGTTTTAAGAGAGGTGTTTGGGAAAATGGAGTTTACCAAACTTAGATCATATTGGAGTTAGGAGTTGAGATAATTGCAGTCATCTTAGCTCCAATATGAATGCCAAACAGGGGAAAGTTAGCATTGAAACCCCGGTGTAGAAAACTTGACTCCATTCCCAAACAGGGCCTTAACCATTCGTATTTCAACTTTTTCTGTGATCGTTCATCTTTTTTCTTTTCTTTTTCAATGTGATTAACAATTCAAATCACAACCTGCTCCAATATCTTACAAATCGCAAGTGCTCCATCATGCTTCTATATAACATCTCTTGGCAAATGGCAGCCAAGACGGATTCAGGATGGGTGCTATTTTGAGCACATAGCATTGATGGTATTCATGATCCAACGGTGACCAATAGGGTCAAACAGGGGCCCATGGTCTTATGATCTTGATGGGACGCTAGAATTCATAAATTGCACCAAAATAGAATGGAAGCAATAGCACCAGGGGCGGACCCATGTAGAGTGGGGAGGGGGCATGTGCCCCACTCAAATTTTGGGGGAAAAACGGATATCCACTTAGAGTTTCGGTGTTTTTAAGTGTGTGACACACAAATGGACAAAGATGATGTCTAGCTCAAGTGGTAAGATATTTTGCTCTTTTGAGAAAGGTTGTGGGCTCGACACATTATAAAAACACATTTTTTAAAATAATATTCAAATAAGTAAGGATTTTAGTAATTGATGGTGCTCGACATCGGCGATCTCCATGATCGTGACACGTGGCAGGTGACGTGTCCCGGAACTCAGAGGAAGAGGCCCACAGTGGCCGACCAGGCCACCCTGTACCCGATCTACTGACACAAGCCGGCCCTCCTGAGGGCCACTGCAAATTGGCCTCCTCGGCCCTGTAGCTCGAGTTGGGCTGCCACAAGACCTGAGTTCCTCGGCCTCCTCGCTCATCCCAAGCTCCAGGCCGAGGCCGTCTTCCTCGGCCCTACGACCAAGGTCACCACTCACAGGCGTAATCGTCACTCCGCGAATCTCGCCATGCGCGGATTCTACGCCAACAACATCCCACGTTCCACGCCATCAATCCCCATGAATGAGCGATCTGCTTTCTACGCTGGCGTGACGTCGGGGGCGTAACTGCCGGCGAGATTCTCACGCCTGCTGCTGCATGCTCTACCGCTATATAAACCCCATCACTCAAGTAAGCCATTTTTTACTCTTTTAAGCCGTTACTCTGCTCGGATCTCATCACTAGCTTGATCGTCGGAGGGTCCTTGGTGGTACCAAACCACCCCGGGACTTCTTTGCTCGGCACCAAACCCCTCACTCCACTTCTTCCTCCAAAACCCATTGAGACCCACACGCAACAGGAGATAACCAACAAAGCCCGCCGCGAGATCAACGGAAGACAACATCTGACGGAGGCCCGAAAAGGAGCTCCATCGGTAATATTATTTTAGATATGTAACGAAATTAGTTTTAATTCTTGCAGAAACCCGAGCTGATTCCCCCTTCTCTCAACAAATAAAATCTCAAATTGATTTCTAATCCTCATCCACTAATTTGTTTTTTCATGTCCTCGTCCTCGTCATTATCAGCAAAAGGAATAATGTTACAAATAAATGGGGAACAAATGAACATAATGTACAAGTTTTGTAAGACACAGTCAATCAATGGATCTGTAGAATTACTAGAGGGCAAAAAGAGAGATCGATCCGATTACCTCGTACAAGCTCTTCCCTTTCTCGCTCATCTCCTTGCTGCCTCCGATTTCTTCATCCCTAGCATCGCCCTCTTTCGAAACCCTAGTTTTCTTATTTCTCCCCATTTTTTCGTTTTGCTTGAAACTGAAGAAAGCAATGACGGCTGATGGGGTTAGGGATCGCGATGAGCGAGGCGACGAAAAATTGAAGATGATGGAGATTATTAGAGCATTTGATAGTGGCGAAAGTGAAATTTTTCCCGCCTTTTCAATCGCCCGCCATCGAACTCTCGAGTGTTGAGGCCGATGGATTTTGCTTGTGTTGGGCTTGGTAGGATTCGGGCTGTTTGGATTTGTCTTGCGGCCCATTTAGCTGATGGTTTTTTGATATTTTGTCCCCTGAATTTGCTACGAAATGTTTAGAAATATGAATTTTCTAATTTCCCCCACCACCCTCTAAAAACATTGCTATTTTGAAAAACACCACCTAAAACTTCATATTTTTTAATATACCCCCAAAAACTCTTAATTAAATTAAACATCCATACTTAATTATAATCCCTAACACCATTTAAAATCTTCATTAGGTAGATGGAATGGCAACTCTGTTTTTTTAATAGCTTTATATTCGTATTGGGAGGAATGGGAGAGAGAGATTACAAAGCAGTGTTGTGAAGATTTGAAAAAGAAAATATGGGTTCTGTATTGAGAATTAAGAAAAAGGTAACATGGATCATGCATTGGAAGAAGAGGGAGTGGGGTAGAGAAAAAGGAGGAATTTGAAAATGAGAGTCAGAAAGAAAGAAAGAAAGAGTGAGAATGATAAGTTTTGTATGAAAATAAAAGGAGATAAAAAATTTGTTTAAGGAGATGCGGGTTTTGCTTGAAGAATTTATTTCATAATTCATTATATTTGCTTTAATCCAATTTATAATCTTAATTAATTTTTGAAAAGGGCCATTTTAGTTTAGGGAGAGGGTTTAGGGGCGTTTTTTAAAATATAAAGTTTTGGAGGTGTTTCAAAGGACTAATCTTTTAGGGGTCTATATAAAAAAAACAACTGATTTTCATACAGGTGTCTTTCCAAAAAAGGCGTTTTTTTTTCTATGGATACCTAACAATAGCATTCTTAAAATTTAATATTCTTAAATTTGATATGTTCAATCTACTCCTAAAACATGACATGATGCCGCTTCTCCCCAATTTAATATTCTTAACAATGGAATATCTCTCTCTCTCTCTCTCTCTCTCTCTCTCATGCGTGTGTATGTATAAACGCTCGTCTTTATTTATTTGTTTTGGTATATTGTCTGCATGTTGTTTATAAGTTTAATGTAGCTGCATTGAGTTAGACCATCATTAATACAATTAGGTTGTGAACCGTGCCACGTCACCATTTCTGTTCTTTGGGAGGCGGGCCGTGACAATTCATTGCAGACCGGTTCACGTTTTTAAAATACGGAAACTCCCGATTTACAACATATTTTAACAATTCGATCCGTTCAAGTTAATCACCCTACTCTCAAATATACGTATATGAAAAATCGATGGATTTAAGGACCTGCAGCATATGCATCAGATGAAGTTTGTGTTGCATTATCGAAAGACGTCCATTTTGCATCCATCGATATATAGGCTAAAGGCCTTCAAACCCTTTGAATTTTCATACACCTACATTTGAGGGTAGGGTAATCAACTTGAACGGATCGAATCATTAAAATATGTCGTAGATCGAGAGTTCCCGTTTTTAAAAAACGCGGATCGGTTTGCAATAGAATTGTCATGGCCCGCCTCCCAAAGAACAGAAATGGTGACGTGGCACGGTTCACAACCTAATTGTATTAATGATGGTCTAACTCAATGCAGCTACATTAAACTTATAAACAACATGCAGACAATATACCAAAACAAATAAATAAAGACGAGCGTTTATTTTCATCAACCAAATACTTTATTACATCCAGAGATACTAAAAAATCAAAAGATTATTTATTACACCCACTGCATGAAAAAACAAGCCCTGAACAAGTGGACAAATGGAAAAAGTAAAAGAGCTATCCTTCATCCGTGAGCTCCACTCCTTCGTCTCCTTCACAAATCTCGTTCTTATCCAATTAACATTTCAGGAATAGAGAGAAAGGAAAAGGAAATCCGTCAGCGGGTTACATTCGGGTAGGATTTCCTAATAAGGAAAATAGGTAAAGAAGACAAGTGTGCGCGATGCATGATGTCATGTGACTGTAGTGGTAAACTTTATAAGGTGACTACTAGGTATTATGATCGTATGAGTACATTAGACATGGGTACCGGTTCTTACGATTATTCCGTTTGGGCCACGGAACAACGGCTGTGAGTGAATAGTACTATTTCACTCCCTGGATTATGATCAAATAATAAGGGAATCCGAGTCCCGTATACAGCCTTACCTAATCAAACTACACAATCCCGTTATATCTAGTGAAATAGGAATTACGGATTAGTGTTAGCGCGTGGTTCATTTAGGCATGGAATTTCAACAGTTATATGTGTTCACCCGTAATTTTGAGATCTTCTTATATAATGGTCACTTGTAATATCAGGATCTTCAAAGTAATTCATATCTAGGATCGTGCGTCTGATCCTAACCGTACTAGATGTCATGTCAGGTGGTATGTCATGTGCGGTGTTCAGTATAGGGAATTGCTCAAGTGATTGGATTTTCATAATAATCCATGGTATTTCAAGGTAACATAATTTTAGGGAAGTTCATTGTATTTTAAAGCAAATACAATTTTCCAAGAATAGCAAGATAGCTTTGCGTAAATTTCGTTTTCCAAAAACCATAGTATTTTAAGGTAAATATTATTTTAGGAATGCCATGGTATTTTAATGTAAATATTATTTTATGAAAAGTCCATGGTGTTTTAGTGATAAAAATATCTATGAAAAGTCCATGTTATTTTAATGATATCTTATCTCCGGCTTCCCGAGACTCAAAAGATGAGATACCCCTAAACCCACCATTTAACTAATTAATTATAACCTTAGGAATTTATAACATTTATATGAAAATATTACATTTATAGTCTCGGAGTGTTCTAGGTAATATTGCACGAATTAAAATTTGGTATTTTAGTAAAACTTAGCTTTTGTAAGTTGAAGGTATTTTTATAAAACTCAAGTCTTATGAGAATGGAATGTTTGTGTGAAAACCCCAACCTTTTATAAATGGGGGATATTTAACGCAACTTAGTTTTAGAATAGTTAACGGGGTTACGGTGAAATCTTGACTAGGGTATGGTAGTATTCTAATGAGTATGGAATATCTTAGGGTTATGAATAGTGGGTGTGGTGTAGATATTTACCCCGTGCATTAACACAATAAACTTCTATTTGTCAAATATAGATCGATGGAAATAAAACATAAGCGTGTAATTTAATCCATGTTAAGGTATCTAACGAAGAATTATTTTTCAGATCCAAATGAAATTGATGGTTGAAGGGATGAGAGGCGGATCCTACGGAAGATTTGGATTATCGAAATGCAAATTGAAATCACACTTTTCGTAGCTTTTCTCGTTACTCGGATTTCTGCTGAAGGTGAGGTCGGCACCGTTGCGATTATCTTCGAGTCACGGTCCTGCAACATTTTTTGTGGAACTAATTGGAGTTCATAAGAGGAAGAAAAGAAAGAATGAAGGAGGCAGCGTTTTATACGACTGGCTGAAAAATCAAATCCCAAAACCGATTCAAATCTCACTCAAATCCACCAAAATCCACGCCCGATCCACCAAAATTCACGCCCGATCGATCCGGGGCCGCGGCCAGCAAAACGTGGCTGTTGGATCGAGATCCAACGGGATCCAGCGGTCCATGTGTGGAGCGTGTGCCCACGTGGGCTCATGTGTCCGCAACCGAAGGCGCATGGTCCCCACCATGTGCCGCCGCTATGATTATGGGCCGTTGGATCTTTGATCCAAAGGTCCCCGGTTTCCCATATATATATATATATATATATATATATATATATATATATATATATATATATATATATATATATATATATATATATATATATATATATTGTTTTGCAAATTAATTAAAAATAGTTTAAAATCTTATTATTTAATTTATTAAAAATAGTTTAAAATCTTATTATTTAATTTTTCTTCAATATAAAATAAAATTTGGTTATAAATAATTTCTTTTCCCGGTATTTTAAAATATCTTATAAACATTATCTTTTCCAAAAATTCATTTTAAAATCCGAAAATTCATTTTAAATTCTAAAAATTTATATTAATTAATTTTAAAAATAAATAAATCATTTTCCACCCATTATTTTTTTTAAATGAAGTCTTAAAAAATATTTAAATGCAAGAAAATTGAAGAAAAAAACTTTTATTTATTAGTAGAAAATCATGGACGTTACGGGAGCACTCCCTTATATATATATCCTATATATGTATATGTGTGGTGTGTGTATTGAAAGTAACGGTTAAGCAATTGTTGTGAAAAATGTGGTAAATACGAAGGCGACGGTAGTGGAGGGTAGAGAAGGCATTATTGGTGGATGTGCGTCCATAGCAACCATGCTAACAAACAAAGCGGATTTATCGTTGCTTCGGAGTAACCGATGATAACGCTGTGGTTGAATGATCTGGTGGTTAGACATTTGGTCATGGTACCCTCTAACCAGAATATAAAGGATCCATAAACAATTAAAAGAGCAAAAAAAAGGACTAATTTTTCACATTGGAATGGCCACGTGGCTGTTGAATCCACGGAGCAGTCAAAATTCTCGGTATATATGTCATGCAACAACATTGGCAACGGATATAAATGCTGCAATAGCCTTGGGAATAACAATGGCGATGACAATAACCTATGCAAAACATCTGTTCCCGATCACATATTAATAATCGCATGATCGTTTTCGGCTTGTCTCATGCTAATTTTGGTTTAATTTTAGTTTTAGCATCGGGAAAATATGCAATATTCTCACAAATTTACGGAGAAAATACTTCACAAGCCAACCGAATGTCCTTTTCTAATAACTGCTATGATTGTATTTCTCAAAACCACGATGTTTGTTGCTTGTTGCACTCCATTCGCGCAAGAAAATTGTAGCAAAATTCCACTAGATTTATTTATCCGGCTTTCAAATTCATTTTGACCATTACAACAGATTAAAAAAAATCCTAATAAGAAACATTGACTATATTTTCTTATAGCAAAACCAAATTAGTAAGAATCATGACAAGAAAAAGGAATAATAATAAGGGTAAATTGTCAAAACCCTCCAAGCAGTTTTCCTGATAATACTCGATATTGACGACCTCCAAGATCGGGACACGTGGCAGATGACGTGTCCCAAGGCTCAGAAGAAAGGGCCCACAAGGACCGACCAGGCCACCCGGTGCCCAACCTGGCCCACCTCGGGGCCCTCTGCGAATGTGCCTCCTCGACCACTCAGCTCACTCCGAGCTGCCGTAAGACCAAGATGCCTCGGCCCTCCTGCTCTTCCCCGAGCTCGCCTGCCGAGGGCATCTTCCTCGGTCCCTCCGACCGACCACCTCCACCGCTCACAGGCATAACCGCCGCTCCGCGAATCTCGCCATGCGCAGATTCTCCGCCGGCAACATCCCACGTTCCACGCCATTGCGATCCCCATTAACGGGCGATCCGCTTATCACGCGGGCGTGACGTCGGGAACGTAACTGCCGGCGAGATTCTCGCGCTTGCTGCTGCGTGCTGCCGCCACTATAGAAGCCCCCATCACAGAGGGGTCAAGTAAGCCATTCTTTTACACTTACGCCGTTACTCTGCTCGGATATAGTCACTGACTTGAGCGTCGGAGGGTCCTCGGTGGTACCAAACCACCCCGGGACTTGTTTGCAGGTACACGGCGGCAGCCTTCTCATCGCATTTTGTCCTCTTACTACCCATTGAGACCCACACGCATCAAAGGACAATCAATCCAGTTCACCTCGAGATCAAAGGAAGACAACATCTGACGGAGGCCCGAAAAGGAGCTCCATCAGTTGGCGCCTTCTGTGGGAAACAATTCCCCAAAATACAAAGTTGACCTTCCTATCACCCCTCTCATGTTGGACGACCATCCTGGGGATCCCGGTACCAGCCGCCGCCTTCCGCTCACCGAAGGAGATGACGAACCTTCCCCCATGACCGTAATCAACGCCCTCGCAGGCCGGATAGATCGCCTGCAATCCCTCGTAGAAGCCCTCGTCCGTGTCCAAACGACTGCGCCCGGGCCCCGGATCGCTGCACCTCCGCCGCCAGAAGGCCCCGCCCCTGTCTGGATGGCCAACCACCAGCAAGCTGCATCCCCTTGCCACCGGTCCCTCGAACCGGTGCTCCCGGAGGCCCGCTGGGCGCCCTAGGGCTCCACGCCGAGATCCGCCGCCAGGGAGCCCCGGCCCGAGCCTCCTCGCTACCCCTACCCTCATGAGGAAATGTCGGTCACCTCTCCTAACAGCGAGCGTGGCCGACCCCATTGTGGTCGGCAGGAACGCACGGAAGGGGCTCATCCTGACGGCTCGAAGGCTTCCCCGTCCCGGGACCTGAGGCACCTCATCAGGAGAAACCGGGACCGCTCCCATGCGCAGTCCGCCCAGAGCGGGCCCGGGAGTCACAAGGTGCCGACTCCTCAAGGTACCACGGTCGGCTCGACGCCCTCGAAAAGAAGATTGAGGGCATGCGCCTGGAAGCCCACCCCCCGAGCGACGGAGCCAAGTACGCCTCCGACTTGCTCACGAGGCCATTCACCGAGGAACTGCTCGCTGTACGTGTCTCCTCGCGCAACAAGCCCCCGAAGGTCTCCCCGTTCGACGGGAAAACTGACCCGAAGGACCACTTGGACGCTTTCACCGCAGGAATGAGCTTCCAAGATCATTCCGACGCCGCCCAGTGCAGGGCCTTCCCGGCCACCCTCATCCGCGCGGGTCGGGATTGGTTCCGGGGGCTCGAGCCCCGCTCAATCTCAACCTTTGGCGAGCTTGCCACCCAGTTCCTCGGCCACTTCGTAGGGAACCGTCGACAGAAGCGCACGATCGACTATCTCTTCACGGTCAAGAGCGGGGACAAAGAAACCTTCAAGGCCTATATTACCTATTTCCACAACGCCCTCCTCGAAGTGCCCGAGCACCGGGACGAGACCGTCATAACGGCGCTCAGATCAGGTCTAAGGCACAAAGAGTGGTTGCGTTCCTTCGCGCTGGCCCAGCCTAAGACCATAGCTGAAGTCAAAGCGTGGACCGAGCGCGAGGTCCAGCTGGAGTCCGAAGTAAATGCCAACCTTTCCCGGGCGGATCGGACCGACCAGAAGAAAAGGATCCGGGAGGACAGGCCGGAGCGTCAGCAGCCCTACCACCCGAAGTTCCAATAGTACGCCCCCCTCAACGTCTCCCTCGCGGTGTTGCTGGAGGAGTCCCAAAATGAAGAGTTCTTCAAGTTCCCGCCGGTCCTATGCCAGGCCGCTAAAAGAACCCGGGACCCCTACTGTGCTTTCCACCGGGTACTGGGCCACGCCACGGAGGACTGCAAGCAGCTGAGGGACTACGTCGAGGAGCTCATCCGGTCCAGACACCTCGCCACTTACCTAAGGGACAAGCGGCGGGCCGACCGCAAGCGAGAGCTGCCCCGCCCTTCCATCGGCCAGAGTGTCGGCCAGATCATGCTCGTCTCGGGGAGTAGCCGTCCCGGGGCCAAGGGGGCCGACAGTCCTTCGGGAAACTCGACTCAGGCCGACCAAGCCATCCTTTAATCTGTACTTATCCTTCCTCTTTCCCTTTTTCTAAAACAATGTAAGTTTATCCTAGGATATACTGTTGACTGAATAAAAAGATCGAGGGAACGTTGCGAAAAAGAAAGATATTTGTTCATTCAAAGGGTATTATGGCCCCCCCGGCCATACAAAAAATATATAAAAGAAAAAGGGGGGTCACAATAATGGGGGTAAGGGGTGTGCCGAGCACTATTTGTGATACTCGGCGAAGATCTCCACCAACCGGGGACGCGCAAATTCCAGCCTCTGCTCCCGATTCCCCCCACGGGCGTCTACCCCGAGCCTTAGCTCGTAGCATTCCCGGATGAGCGCCTCCGAGCGCGCCAGTCGGTTTGCAGAAATCAAGCCGAAGCGCCTCAGGGACCGCAGCTTGCCCACGGCCTCGTCGAAGAGCTGCTCTGACAGGGGGTTGTAAAGCCCCGGCGACGCCCTCCAGATGGAATACAACAGCAGCTGCAGCAGGGAGGAGCGCCTAGGGAGCAGCCGGCCGAAGTGCTCCTCAATGCGGGCAACCACCAACTGCACCGTGTCCTCGGTACGGCCGCAGTCATAGAGATACACGTCAGCGGAATTAATGATCTCAGCGATGGTGAATGGGAAATCTTCCATTCTAATGGCCTACTGCGAAAGGAAATCAACGGTGCCCCTTATATAGCCCGCTGTGCAGCCCAACGGCCGCCACGCGGCGCCCCTCGAGCGTCCCCCGGACGAAACGAAGAGGCACGCCACGTGGCGTCCAACGCTGGTTGCCCGGGGGAAACGAAACGATGCATTCCTGCCGCTTCACCTCCCTCGGCGTTCAATGCGATGGATGCATGCGCCGTCGCCTCGCCCGTCCCCATTCCCCGCGCCTGCAGCCAGACAACCAGGCCGCACCTCGTGGAAGATTCGACTCAGCAGACACCCCGGGCAGCTTCACTGCCGCAAGGACGGAGATCAAAAAGCCCTCATACTGAGGCCCCGAGCAGCTACCCTGCTCGGTCAATCAAAGAAAAGGAAAAAGAGGAACCGGAAAGCCCTCCCAGAGGCAGTCGGGCGCGAGGTTCCCTCGCTCGGCTATCCCCGGCGGGCAGCTTCCCTGCCGCAACGCCGGGGATCAAACAAGTCCTCCCAGAGGCAGTCGAGGCACGAGGTTCCTTCACTCAGCTATCCCCGGCGGGCAGCTTCCCTGCCACAACGTCGGGGATTAAACAAGCCCTCCCAGAGGCAGTCGAGGCACGAGGTTCCCTCACTCGGCTATCCTTCAGGACAAAAGCCCTCCCCAAGAGGCACCGGGCAGTAACCCTGCCCGGCCAAGGGTCCTTGGTGGCTCCCTACAGCCGTATAGCTTTCCTTGCGCCAAGGGCCAAAGTCCTCCCAGAGGCAGTCGGGTCATTGCCTGGCTATCCCCGGCTGGTAGCTCCTTACCACAACCGACAGGGATCAAAGTCCTCGCCATGAGGCACTGGGCAGTAACCCTGCTCAGTCCCCGTCCTGAAGGATCAGAAAGCCCTCCCAGAGGCAGTCGAGGAACGAGGTTCCCTCGCTCGGCTATCCCCCGCGGGCAGCTACCCTGCCAAAACGCCGGGGATCAAAAAGCCCTCATACTGAGGCCCCCGAGCAGCTATCCTGCTCGGTCAAACAACAGGGCGCCTACCGTGGGGCACTCGCAAGGGATCAGAAGGCCCCACAAGAAGCATCGGAACGACTACCCCGACCGCGCAGCTACCCTGCCCGGCTAACCCTAGACGACGGCAGACACACTATCTAAAAACCGAGGATAGGGCAGTTCTAATCTAAATGATCTCCCCTCGACTCCGGGGCCCATAGAGATACCTCCTCGGAAACGCTCGTCGGCAAGCGATTGCAGTCAACTCGACGGACGATCGTTAGACAGAGGGTCGACCAGACAGGAAAGCACGATGGTGCAGGCAAGAATAAGTAGCATTCTTCACAAACAGGCAGAACATGGAAGCTAAGGAAAAACTTAATCGCTACCAACAAAAACAGTTTTTGATTGTTTACAAAGGGTATTTTCCGGCCCCCAGGCCTTACAAAATTCAAACGAAAACAAAACAAAGACACGAGAGCGGGAGCTCTACGCCTCGGGGTCGGGCGTGACCTCGAGGTTCTCGATCTCCACCACCGGGGGCGCCGGGTCCTCGAGCATCTCCTCGCCGGGACTTCTCCCCCTTGCTCGTCGGCGCCTATGAGGGGGAACTCAGCCCGCAGGTCCGCGTCGCCGAACTCTGGCATCCAGGACTTGACGGCATCAAGGGCGTCGTGCCAAATACGGGTCGTGGCCATGGCCAGGTCGTGGTAAAAATCCTTCGACCCCTTGTAGGACGCCACCGCCCTCGACTCGGCAGACTTAACCGCCTCGGTCGACGCCCCAGCTTCTTCCGGAGGGTCTTCATCATCTTCTTCAGGTTGCCGACGAGCACTTGAGAGTCCTCGAGCTTGCCCTCGGCGATCACGGCGGCCTCGTGATGCCGGTCGGCCTCCCTTTTTCGGGCGTCCACCTCGTCCTCCAAGGCGGCGATCCTCGCCGACATCGCCTCCTGCTCCCGCCTGGAGCTTTCCTTCAACGCGGCGAGCTGGCCCGCGGCCTCCATCACCGGGGCTACCACCTCAGTCTCCATGCGAAGGGTGAGAGCCACGTGCTGGAGAGTCTGGGAAGACACAAAAAGGGGAAGGATAAGGATTATGGAGGAGGACACTAAAATCATACCGCGCACTGGGGGCTTACCTGCACGGCTTATTGGGCGATCGACGCCAGCTGGGCCTTGAAGGTTCCCCCTGGAACCCGACCTCCCGCCGAGGTCTCTATCTCATGGAGGAGGCTGTCCGCGACCGACAGCCCGGATGGCACCGTGAACTGGAGCCCCCTTTCCTCTACCACGGTCTGCGAAGACCGACCCCGGGAGACTCTCCGATGACTCCTCCTAAGCGGTTCCGGCGGAGAGCCGATCTCCTCTTCGGAGGCCGTGTCGTCCACGATCAGGGCCCGCTTCCGACCCAACACCCTGTTGGGGCCCGGGGCGGGATCCACCGCCGAGCGCCCTCGGGGGACCGCCACCGTGGCGATCGGAGCTGGGGCTGCCTGTGCCCGGGAAGAGCCGGCACCCCCAGCAGGCTGCCTCGGTTGGCGCATAGCATCTCGGAGAACGCCGAAGTCCATGGATCCTGCACAAAACAAACACCCCACTTATCAGCAATGCGAGTAAAACATAAACCCAGGAAGTAAGCCTAACTTACCGACGAACTCGACGAGGCTGAGCCCGACCCAGCTCAAGACCCTCTCGGACAGCAACACATCATAATGGGGGATGGGCTCCCATGACGCCACTCTCACCGTGGCGGGGTCATTAGACAGGTTCCCGGGCAGGCACTTCTCCCTCGACCATTTGGTGGGCACTGGCCAGTCCTCGCCCTCGGGAAGGGAAACGAAAAAAAATTTCTTTTTCCAATCATGAATGGAGGAGGGCAAGGCCACGACACCGGTCCCGACAGCAACCCCGGGCCGTTTCCTAAAGGCAAAGTACACCCACTTGGGGTCGCCCGCTCGACCGCCGGGGTGACTTTTGAATATAAGGGAGGAATCGAGGAGGGAAAGACTAAAGGGAACCGCCTGCAGCCTCAGGCGGATCAAGAACCCAAGGAGAATCCTCCATGAATTCGGCACTAACTGGCCGGGGGCCAGACCGAAGAAGTTTAGAGCAGCGATGACCTCGGGAGAGAAGGGCAGGCGCATTCCGCCCCAAAAAGCTTCCAGGTACAGGGCAATCTCCCTGCCCCGTACCTGATCGGCTCTCTCTCCCTCCTTAGCCAGACGAAGCGTGAAATGCGGGGGGATGTGGAAGCGAGCCCGAGCGTTGGCGAGCTCGTCCTCATGCCTCACCCAGCACGGGATGCTGGGGGCCACACCTACCACCTCCTCCCTGAAGGCGGCCCCCGCCTCGCGACCCCGGGGAGAGGGGCCAGCCCCTGCTCCCTTGGAAGACCCGGGCACATCTAAAGGAACCCTAGTACCTACCCTTACAACATCTACCAATTCTATAGAAGAAGAAGACATCTAACCTTGGAAAAGAAATTCTGCAGGGGTTGGAGCAAAGGAGGAGAGACGAGCGCCGAGCAGCTGGGGCCTGAGGAAAGAAAATATGAAGGAGTAGGGACCCTAGGCTGGGCCTCACCCCATTTATCACCACCTGCGACCTCATCCAACGGCACCCGTCATCTCCCGCCGAAACGGCCCATTGCGCCCAGCGGCTCAGATCATTCCACGTAGCGGCCCCGCGATTGACTGCGTCCCATCAGACGCCGCAGACTTGCACGCGTCACGTCAGCCGATCGGCGCCTGACACGTGGACCGTCGTTTCATCTACAGAGTGCACGAACCGGCGCACCTTCTTTAAATGCGAAGATCTCGCCCTGATTCGCTAGCAGAAAAGACGACCAACGGCCCGAGGACTAGCCCCGATGAAACCCTAGAAGGGATCTCGCCTCGGGAGGCCCGGCTGTCCACTCCTGACCCGACCCGCTAGCTGGTCGGGACAAGAGTGGGGGGATAATGATAATACTCGATATTGACGACCTCCAAGATCGGGACACGTGGCAGATGACGTGTCCCAAGGCTCAGAAGAAAGGGCCCACAAGGGCCGACCAGGCCACCCGGTGCCCAACCTGGCCCACCTCGGGGCCCTCTGCGAATGTGCCTTCGGCCATTCAACTCACCCCGAGCTGCCGTAAGACCAAGATGCCTCGGCCCTCCTGCTCTTCCCCGAGCTCGCCTGCCGAGGGCATCTTCCTCGGTCCCTCCGACCGACCACCTCCACCGCTCACAGGTGTAACCGCCGCTCCGTGAATCTCGCCATGCGCAGATTCTCCACCGGCAACATCCCACGTTCTACGCCATTGCGATCCCCATTAACAGGCAATCCGCTTATCACGCGGGCGTGACGTCGGGAACGTAACTGCCGGCGAGATTCTCGCGCCTGCTGCTGCGTGCTGCCGCCACTATATAAACCCCCACCACAGAGGGGTCAAGTAAGCCATTCTTTTACACTTACGTCGTTACTCTGCTCGGATATAGTCACTGACTTGAGCGTCGGAAGGTCCTCGGTGGTGCCAAACCATCCCGGGACTTGTTTGCAGGTACACGGCGGCAGCCTTTTCATCCTATTTTGTCCTCTTACTACCCATTGAGACCCACACGCATCAAAGGACAATCAACCCAGTTCACCTCGAGATCAAAGGAAGACAACATCTGACGGAGGCCCGAAAAGGCGCTCCATCATTTCCCCTCATAAAAAAATCCCCAAAAAATTTTCATGCAGTATTTAAAACCCTCCAAGCAGTTTTCCCCTGACAAAAAAATCCCCAAAAAATTTTCATGCAGTATCTGTGTAACTTTTTAGAAAATTTTAGATGATATTTTAATTTTTATATAATAATAAAATATTTTTATTAAAAGGTATGGTACTTAAGTGTTATAGAAATTAGATTTAGATTATATTTGTTTGTAAAAGTGTTTTGCAAGAGAATTTATAAGATGTTCTGGGTTTTAATGCAAATGGTGAGTAAGTAGGTGATATATTAAGTTAAGCCTCACACACAATACACCTTGCTATACACCAGGAGCATACACCTCCTACCTGCTCTACACACACCTTACTCTTTCTAAATCCACCTCCTCCTTCTAGCATAACATAACTATTGTGATGTATTAAACCTTCAAACTGAACTTACCTACTTCACAAAAGCCTCCTCACAAATTTAGTTAGCTTTTCACTTTCACTAAAGAAAATTGAGAGTTCTTCATGAAGCTTGATATCAACTTAAGATAGAGCCTATGCAACTTCAACTGTACCTCCTGAGCTTGGAACTTCAGTGACTTTCATCAATTTGATAAAAATCCAACCTTTTTTGTGATTTCGGCTTTCATCAATTTGGTAAAAATCCAATCTCTTTTGTGATTTCATAAGAATGCTAGTATTAAATAGAGTATATGATATCTGAAAATTTTGTTTAAATATAGGGTTTTGTCCTCAAATTGAATCTGCTATATTTATAGCGCTCACAAAATAAATCTAACAATACAGAATGATGGTTTTAGAACCTAGAGTACACCCTTAAAATCCGGATCCATTCCACCAAGGTTCGACCGTTGAAATATTGCAATTCCCCGCCACTGGAGTTTTTTTTGTTGAGTTGGATGTTGGATTTTTGTCTAGGGCTCTCTATATGTATTATAAGGTCTCTGGTATACTCAGATTTTTCCCAGATTGTTTATACGAAAATCTGGAAGTATTTTACTATGCTTAGTATGATATATTAGCGTATGATATAGATATTTCATATCACGTTTTAGTGTCTTATCAAAATACGATGATTTAAGATAGCTCTAGGTAGCTTCTCGTCTATATAGCACACGATAATCACATGTTTTACGTTACGTAAGTTCGCTTTGTATTTGTATATTCGTCGTATCGAAAAATTAGATGCTCACATGCGAAAGTTGTATTTCGATATTAGGATCAGTCACGGAGACTTCGGAAGCGGCGATGAAGGGAAAGGAAGTGATCGGATTCGAGTAGATCACGATTTGTTCCGGTGAGTAGACTAAATATCTACCGGGGACATTGTATGGATGGCGTATAGCGCCCGAAACCTAAAACTTGTGATAAATTACTTTCTATTCATTGTATTGTATAACTTAACTTAGATTCGCATTGCATGTATTCATACATCATAACCCTATTGCTTAACACTGATTAGGACACTTACACTATTATCGATGAGTTTATATTGCACTTGCACATACTTACATGCTACACCTACACCCCATCGGTAATTAACATGTCACATATGCACAGAACTTGCCATGTCAGTTATATCATATTGCACACTGCTAGTATTGTAAATGACTGTTATCATCCATTATCATATACTGTTTGATATATATATTATCTCATTGCCATTGTTACTACGTGTTATTATGCGATATTTCCTTATGAGATTTATGTTGTTATGGGTTTTAAGCCACTGCATGATATAGTTGATAAAATCTGATTTCGGTTATAAGCTACGGTTTCTTGTGATATATGATGATACGTCCACCATGAGTTGATATTTTTCTGATTTGATTTTAATCCAAACCGAGTGTGAGAGATATACGGTTGCGGATTCTTACGTTATTCGGACTGAGTGAGGGAATATATAGTCGGAGACATGGTGGATCCGGTCGAGACCGAGGGGCAAAAAAACCGCATTTGAGACAGGGAGCCCAGCGAGAACGCTCGATACCGGAGATAGTTGAGAAATACGGTGGATATCTAGAGAATACCGACCGGTGTTTTGGATGTCAGGATTGTTCGGGGAATGATGCCTGCAAGAATTGAAGATTTTTGTCGATATTTGACACTGGATTTGATAGTTATGGTCATGATCAAAATATTGGGATATTTTGATGAGATTTCCGTTTTCTTTTATACGGACACTGTTATGATATATTGTATTTCATATTTATCACACGCATACTATTATACATCATGACTACTTTGTGCATATGTTTAGTCGCTATTTCAGTTATGCATACGATTTTCAGTGTATGATATTGGTTTTATTCTCTGAGTTGGCAACTCACCCCCATTGTGCCTTAGTTTCTTACAGGATAGATCGCGTGGATGCATAGCGGTGTTATGGAAATCTATCTTGGATTTCGTCGCATATTTTGCTAGGTGGGTTACATGCTTAGTAACCGTTTCTTTTGTATATTCTATATTTTGTATCTAGTGTCACTCTATCAGACCTTTTGTGTTATTTGATTTAGAGTAGGTGGAGACTTATGTATATTTTGGGTCGACTTGAGTAGAATCGACTAGATATATTGATTTATGCGTTTTATTTATAGCATACTTGTTATTCTTCGCTTTTAAGCGTCGTATATGCATTGCGTGGGTTTGATTCTGCCAATTGGCATTGATGTTGCTCCCAAATAAGGATGCTGTTATAATATTTGTTATGTACTTACTTTTCTCAAAAATTTTAAGTACGAAAACATTTTCTTAACCACTTGACATATGTCTTAAATTAAACAATCTTTGCAAATCAAAATGGGGTTTCATTTCCATTACTTCTTTTTAAAACTTTACCTTCTTATTTCTTTAAAAAGGATTTAGATATTGGTTTTTGGCTTATTTGGATCGCGTCAATATCTTTATACGTTACACAATCTCAGTGCCGGTCACGTGCCAAATTTAGGTCGTGACAAATTTGGTATCAAAGCGTACCTTAGGTTTGACTATGCGGGGTCCAGGGTATATATTTTCGAAACCTAGACTTAACCTTACGGAACCTAGACTTGACTTTGGGATATTAGACTCGAACTTTCATTAATTAGATTGACCTTGGTATGATGGAGTAGGTAACTCAGCTAGAGTAACGTACCGTATATATATTCCGCGGCATATTTATGATACGATACCCCGCCTAAGTGACCTTAGGATATATATCTTGATTAATTCTTCATTCAACTCTCTGTATCCGTTTTTTTTCTGTTGTTACACCTTATCAACTCTCGTTTTCTTGTTCCAATTATCATGGCCACACAAGCTAGGCGAGCTGCATCCAGGGATGCAGCTAGGGCAGATCCGCCAGTGATGGGGACTGACCAGCAGGACATCCCGACGGCACAGGGACATGACGATCCTCCTCTTCCCGACCGGATGACTAGACTGAAGGAGGGTATGTTGGGCTTACAGCAGATGATGGGACAGTTGGCTAAGGCCACCCGTATTCAGAGGCCGGATTATGCATCGCTTATTTTAGAGCCCGTTGTACAGCCCGTTCGGACAGTCGCACCCGTGGTCATAGGGGTTATGGAGGTATCGCTCACAGAGTTCATGAGATTGAGACCTCCGGTGTTTACGGGGACAGACGCAGCAGAGGATCCTTGGTCGTTTCTCAATAGGATGGCTAGGATCGGTAGGTCTTTAAGATGCTTAGATGCAAGGTCGGTGGAGCTGATCAGTTTTCGGTTGGAGACTTGCCCATACATGGTGTGAGTCAAATGAGAGAGGTCGATCAGCAGGTCTTCCTCCGATGACATGAGCAGAGTTTTCCGAGGTTTTCCTTGCCCGATTCATTCCGCAGAGCGTGCGAGATGCCAGGATTAGTAACTTTGAGGCATGTTGGGTTATACTAGCGCCCCCGCCATCTACCGTGGCCATTTGCGGAACAAAATTTTTTCTAGGGTTTAAAACCGGCGCTAAATGAAACCCGATAACCGGATCTACCATAAACCCAAAACTAGCTAACACTAGAGGAGCTATCTACTATGAAAGAAGAGTCACCAAAAGATCTGTGTCTTTCGGTCTTCTTTCCTCTTCGTAAGCTCCAAGTGGCCTTCTTGAACGAACTTGTTCTTCTTTGCTTGCTCCTTAAGTTCTCCGGGATCTATCTTGTTCGTCGGTCCTCCTCCGTCGTAGATGACCCACCCGAGAGATGTGGTCCATGGCTCTAGCTCCACACTAAATGTAAATGGAGCAGCTAGAAAACTTAGTTTACCAGTTTAAGGACTCTAGGATGTAGTGTAATGGTTCAAAGTGTATTTCTATCTCACTATCTCATCTCCTCTCTTGTTTCTCAACCTATGAGAGTGTAGAGAGGAGGTAGATGATGAAGGTGGAGGAGCTTAAGAGAAGAAGAGAAGAGTGAAGAAAATGGCGAGCTAAGAAAAAATGAGGCATGCAATGTGAGAGAAAAATCCTCACAATGGTTTTGTAAAACAATTTTTTTACAATAAAAATATCCAACCATGCTTCAATACTGAGCACAAATGAATTGAAAATTCATTTGTTAACACTATTGAGGCATGGCTCTCACCATACTCTCCTCACCTCACTTTACACCTCATTTTCCATTTACAAAGTAAATGAAAAAAGCCATAATGATGTGTCCACCTTCTAGAAGGTTTTCCGTAAAAACACGGATTACAGTCTACTGTATATACATACCTGTATTCATATAAAAACACGAATACCCAAAGAGATAGAATAACACAAAGAACATAGTACTAGAATATACATATCGAAATACGTATATGTAAATTATTAAATCAATACCTGATTTAATAATCCGGCTCAAAACCCTAGCCGGCTCGTATTATTAATTGTCCGATCGAAAGTCCGGGTATATAGTACCATCAATCAATCGGAACCCTGCACGTATCCAATACAGCTACTACATTTCACCTAAACCAGGGAAACCCTCTGTGTGGGACTCTAAAGACTCGACAGTATGCCGGCAGTGAGTTACTGGATAAATCCATAACCACAAGCACGTCAGTGGCACTAGCTGTACATAACGGCTACCCGGGTACCTGTCGAAAAGGAAGACTGACGAGCAAACTCATCCGGATCCCTACTGAGCCTATCTGTGACAATCTCCGTACAGTCCGGTCTCTTCGTCTGAGAGTATCGCATACCGGTTCTAGGGGGTGGTAAACGTCAGACCCTGATAACCCGATAATTCATGCTGATGCGGCTCAGGACCAATCCGGGAAACTACTGATCAACCTATCAGTAAATCCCAACTATCTTGGCCAAGGTCTTATGGTACTGACCAATCGAACACAGTGCGATATCGAATCCTTATATCGGGAAAGACGAATCCTCAACAATCACTCACTACCTCCATGTGGCTCGGGACTGTACCCAACCAAAACCTGTTTGCACAACTCAGTAGAGCTGTGGTAGGGTAGTGATCAAAGTAGAATGGGAACTCACATGAGATAAATGACGACCTCGGGTCTGAAGACTAACATGTACTCATGCCACCTGAGAACTTCTATCTGATGATAGGTATAGTACCATCTAGAAGTTCTCGGCGAGTCCGTCCAGTGTACTCACCCCTAGTGAGCACCTGCATACGATCTTAGGTGCAAAAAACCAATGGCTACAGAACCAACCATCGCCCCTCGTCGGGGTCTAGAAACGTATACACTAGTCTACTCCGGAATATCGATACCCGGTCTCGATACTCCCACAACTAGGGACCTTTTAAGGATGTGCTTATCGACTATCCAGCTCCCACAAGTATGATCGCCATCACAACGTCGGTGGTCAAGCAATGATCCTACGGGCTTTATCAACATGTATAAATGATATGTAATAACAAGTAAGACATACGCACATGTTAAGATAAAAACAAACCAGATAGTATACTATCATATCGAGCAAGATTGTCATGTACATATATATGTCCAAGCATCCAAATGTATACATATACAATAATGGCCTCTAGGGCATACATATCCAACAATCTCCTACTTGCACTAAGGCCATATATTAGCGTACCGAGTACCCAACGTCTGCTCTAGGGCCAGCTGTTGGTGTATCGCATACCCAGAATCTCAAAAAGTCGCTCAAACTGCGCTTGAGGGAGGGCCTTCGTGAATGGATCCGCCGTATTGTCTTTTGTGTCCACTCTCTGCACCTCGATCTCCTGGCGATCAACGATCTCCCTGATCGGGTGATACCGCCTCAAGATGTGTCTGGATTTCTGATGGGACCGTGGTTCCTTTGGTAAAACCATAGCCCCATTGTTATCGCAATACAAAGGTATCGGATTAACAATGGACGGAACCACCTCAAGTTCAATAATGAACTTATTAATCCAAACGGCTTCTTTTGCGGCATCGCTGGCAGCAATGTATTCAGCCTCCATTGTCGAGTCTGCGATGGTGTCCTTTTTGGAACTCTTCCAACACACCGTCCCTCTATTGAAGGTAAACACAAAACCCGAGACACTTGCTGTCATCCTTGTCACTCTAGAAGCTTGAATCGGTAAAGGACTTGACCTTCAGGTCTCCATTACCGTAAAACAAGAACATCTTCTTAGTCTTTCTTAGGTACTTCAGAATGTTCTTCACTGCTGTCTAGTGGTTCTCACCTGGGTCTGACTGATATCGGCTCACCACGCTAAGCGTGTAAGCTATATCTGGTCTGGTACATAGCATCGCATATATTATAGTTCCTACCGCCGAAGCGTAGGGTATAGTGATCATGCGAACCCTCTCCTCATCAGTCTTGGGAAACATCTTTTTGGAGAAGGTGATTCTGTGCAATGCGGGTATGTTACCGCGCTTGGAATCTTCCATACTAAATCTCTTCAGTACGGTCTCTATGTACCTGGACTGCGAAAGTCCCAATAATCCCTTAGATCTATCTATGTAGATCTTGATCCCCAGAATGTACGAGGCATCACCCAGGTCCTTCATAGAGAACCTTTGTGATAAGAACAACTTGACCGATTGTTGCATAGGAATATCATTTCCTATCAAAACAATGTCGTCCATGTACAAGACTAGGAATACGACGGTTCGTCCTACAATCTTCTTATATATACACGGCTCATCCTCGTTCTTGATAAAGTTAAATTTCTTGACTGTTTCATCAAAACAGATGTTCCAGCTCCGCGATATCTGCTTTAATCCATAAATGGATTTAAGCAACTTGCACACCTTCCTGCTGCTCCTACTGTCTACAAAACCCTCTGCTGATCCATATAAACGCACTCTTCCAAACTTCCGTTTAGAAAAGCCGTGTCACGCCCCGCTTCCCGGTATACGGCGAAGGGGACAGGACGAGGCCGCTACGTATTTACTGTGAAGTAAATACGCTAAGCGTATCTAAGCAATATAAAAGTCAGCACAAGAGACAAGAGATATAAACTGAACAACAACTTTATTTATTAACATTCTTTTGTACAATGCATGGAAAGTAAATACAACTGAAATAAAAAGCAATGCCTAAACAATGGCATAACATAAATGAAAAAGTGCTGAAATGGAAAGTGTACAATGACTAGAGCTCGGGGTCTTCACTGAACTGGTCCAAGTCTTCAGCAGTGGGCTCGATCTCTGAAGTGTCCAGATCACCTGACGACATTCAAAGAAGAAAGAAAGAGAATGTCGTCAGCGAACAGGTCGCTCGGTAAGTCCCAAAGATAAGGGAGAAATAGAATAGACAGAACAAGAAAGTATCTTTTAAAGTTGTATTATATTGTTATAATATTGTGTTAACGCTGTTGTTTGTAGCTTGGTACAGAAGATGCCAGTGTATACGAGAGGAGTCCCACTTACACCAGGGACTTTGGTAACCCGTAGTACAAGGCTCCGTCGATAATACCACGGAACAACGGCATGGATGTAATTACGTCTTAAGTGACCACCTCGTGCCACCTTTAACATATTTCGTACCAGTCTACCCCTTAAACCCCGTAGTGTTATCTTGATTGTATTGTTGTATTGTATTGTCTTGTATTGTAAACTATATAGATTGTATAATTGGATGACTGACCGAAACCCTGATATCAGTAAACGGATGTAACTGGAGAATCGTGTATGTAATTGTAGAATCATGGATGTAACTGTATAATCATGTAAATGGAATGTATATCCATGGTTCGGTTCAGTCAAGTTGATAGATTGAATATCTGGAATAATGGATTCATGGATTCATGTTGAATTATAATATTGTAAATTGTAGATTGTAGATTGTACTTGAATCATATTCAAGTCAGATTATACTGAGACTCAAACTGAGTCAGAAGATTAGAAAAGTAAATTGAAGTCCTGATTGTTTTGATATCATCGGTAACCGCTGCACATGGACGGCAGGATTTGTGTCATTTTCAAAGACGATTACCGTATTGATAACACCATTATTAAGTTGTTTACCTTAAGTAGGCAAGCACCCACTTCTCCGGCTCCCTGAGGCTCAAGAGATTAGTCCCGCTTAAACTTATGTTTTCTAGGGTCCTTAGGGTAATTTATAGAACTTGAGAGGTTTTTATGTAAAAATACTTTTATATACTTGTCAAAATACACCCCAAGTATTTATTATTCGTCGTTAGAGTTGTAATGAATGTGGATTTTATATTGTGATATTTCTAGTGAAAATATCCTAATTTCATAAATAAAGGCATTTATTTGTAATATTGATTTTGCATGGAATTCATGGTATTTTAGTGTAAAATTGATTCTTGAGATATTGTAGAAAATATAGAATATTTATAATACATCAAAAATAGATATGTTTATGTTACATATACATATATTTATATGAAAATAATTTTTGTATATATCTATAATATTCTAGAAATCTCGTTTTCTTAAGATGTTGTATTTTAAATCTTTCGAGACCGAATTCTCCTTGCGGAGGTCTGCATCTCACACTACTAAGCCCGAGGATGTGCGATGATCTGCACCATCCCGAACGGGTTCCCCAAATGGGTTGTAGCGGCGCTTTGCAAAGATTTGTATAAATACTAATCATTAAGGAAAAACGGTTTTATTAATTATGGTATTTATTGGTAAAGATGTCGATTTCCCGTATTCTATGTTCTAGGGTCTCCTAAGTCAGCTAGACTGCTCCTAACTGGTCCAAAGCGACAAGTTGTGAGATATCTCAAATCGCCTCTTCACCGCCAATTGTGGCCAGGTAAGTACAAGTGAAGAAAGGAGGGATCCGCTCACGAATCACCGTGAGACGGGCCTTTTAAAGTTACCTTTCTCACTTGTCTAGCCTAGACACCACAAAGTCAGGTTTACATAAACGACTGAATGCCCACAACCTTCCTCTGTCCTAATGAGTGCGGCAGTCCTTAATTGGCCGAGTCTAGATATTTTTTTATTAGCTCAAAGGTTATTTATTTGTAAAGATGTATCAATACTAAATCTTTTAGAAATGGTTTTATTAAGAAAAGGGTATTTAAATGAAAATGTTTGCTTTTCCTTATTCTAAGTTCTCGAGGGTATCGTGTTATGTTGCATATGATTGTGTGAGGAGGTGGGTCATTACCTCATGGTCTACTTAAAGGTATAACAAGTTTAATGAAGTTAAATGTATAATTGAAACAATGTGGTGTTTAAATGAAAAATACGATAAAGTGAAATAGCCATCATTTTATGAAATGAACTTGATCAATTTGGTTGATTAGTGTTTAATAGTCAACATGAGAGAGTTTAAGCATAATTGTATTAACGAGAAGTGAAGTTTTATAAGAAAACCGAATCGGAAATCGGATTTGTTCCGATTCCGTCGGGTTTGTAAATCCGTATTTTAGAAAAGAAAAGAGAGGTAGAATTTGGGGACTTACGGGTTTAGGAAAACAAGAAGAGGGAGATTGATCGGAAGGAGTCGCCGGTGCATCGCTTCGTCGCCGGGAGCTCCTAGAATGATTGTCGGAAGTTCGTCGGGAAATTCGTCGTAGCTTCGCCTTGTGCTCGATTTCAAAGTACACAAGGTTTCTTGGAAATTTTAGAGAGTTGGCTCAGAGTTTAGGGTGAGGGGGTAGTGTGTAGGGTTGGTATTTATAAGGTTAGGCTAGGGTTAGGGTAGATGAAGGGTTTTAAATAAAAAATGTAAAAATGTATTGAAAATCATTTAAAAATGGAGTAAATGGTGGTTAATAGGCTCTCTGTAAACGATCCAAATAAATAGAGTGTGTAGGGATGTTGAGAAGGTGAAAAGACATAAGTTTTCAGTTGGGGACTCGGCCATCCGGCCGAGTCCGGCCGGCGGCGCCGTCCCGAGTCGGCCGGTCCGCCATCCGAGTCGGCCGAGTCGGGCCGAGTCGGAGGTCAGGGAGGTGGGGGGTCATCTGGTGTAGCCTCTGGTATATTTAGTTTTTCATGTGTAGTGGAAAATTTGGGAGTTATCACGTGTTGACCGTTGGACTTCTAAAAAATTTAAAACAAAATAATATTAAAAATAATGTAGAGTATGGGATTTGAACTCTGGTGGCTTGGTTCAGCAGTGCAAGATATTTCCAATGAGTTACAAGCCCCTTCTTGTAATTATGGAGCTATTTAATTATTTAAAGTAGTCACTGAAAATGTAAATACCCCAAATATACATTAATTTTTGAGCAAATTTTGTACACTAAAAATGGAGTTGTTACATTCTTTTAACTTATAATTAAAAAACAAAATAATTACTTATATCTTGTGCTCAGGCTAAAATACCCCTTTATGGATTTTGAAAAATATTTGAAAAAATTTGTATAGGAAAATTAGGGTTGTTACAAGCCGTTTTTACGTCCATCTGCCATATTTCATAGTCATGGAAGGCAACAATGGTAAGTAGGATCTGAATAGATTTGAGCATAACCACTGGAGAAAAGATTTCGTCATAATCCACACCCGGTCTTTGACGAAAACCTTTTGCAACAAGTCTAGCTTTATAGGTTTCCACCTGCCTATCTACACCAATCTTCTTTTTGTAGATCCATTTGCATCCAACGGGTTTTATCCCATGTGGAGCAATATCTAAGGTTCACACTTTATTGGCATACATGGACTCCATTTCGGACCGCATAGCATCCAGCCACTTATCAGAGTCTCTACTGATAATGGCCTGCTTGAAAGCAGTAGGATCATCTTCTTCCAAAATGCAATCTTCTCGATCCCCGTCTATGAGAAAACCACAGTATTTCTCGGGCGGATGAGAAATCCTACTAGATCCGCGGAGCGGCTGAGGTTCGTCGGGTACTACTGAATCTGGCGGTTCCACCAAATTTTCAGTTATAGTTTGTGTTTCTGGAATTTCATCCAGTTCTATCATGCTCCCACTGGTTTCTTTTGCAAGAAACTGCCATTCTAAAAATTTGGCATTCCGAGAAACAATAATACTTTGTTCCTCTGCGTGGTAGAATAGATACCCATTAGAATCCTTTGAGTAGGTTCTGCTTTTTGACATAAGCAGGGCAACCCCAAATCTTAACACGTTTAAGATACAAACTCTTGCCACTCCATATTTCATATGGAGTTTTAGGCACGGATTTAGATGGAACTTGATTCAAAAGATATGCCGCTGTCTGAAGCGCATATCCCCAGAATGAAAGAGGCAACTCAGCACTACTCATCATTGAGCGAACCATATCCAATAGGGTAAGATTCCTCCGCTTCGATACACCGTTGTTCTGTGGTGTATACGGAGGAGTAAGCTGAGAGAGAATTCCATTCTCTTTTAGGTATTCTAGGAATTCCGTGCTCAAGTACTCTCTTTCTCTATCAGACCTGAGGATCTTGATACTTTTGCCAGTCTGGTTCTCTACTTCGTTTCTGTATTCTTTGAATTTCTCAAAAGCTTCAGATTTGTGTTTCATGAGATACACATATCCGAACCTAGAGAGATTGGCAGTGAATGTGATGAAGTACGAAAACCCACCCCTCGCATGTATAGACATCGAACCACATACATCACTATGTATGAGTCCCAAGAGCTCTGCTGCTCTTTCTCCGTGTCAGGTGAACGGAGATTTGGCCATCTTTCCCTTGAGACAAGACTGACAAGTTTTATAAGCTGAAAATTCGAACTTATCCAAAAATCCATCTTTATGCAACTTACTCAGTCTTTTCTCTCCGATATGACCAAGTCTACAATGCCACAAGTAGGATTCGTTCACTTCTGAACTCTTCCTCTTGCATGTGTTTCGTATGTTGAAAACTGCATTTTAATTTAGAACATAGATACCATTACACAGTGTGCCTTCTGCAACCAATACCTTATCAAGATAGATGTTCATGATATTTCTATCAAGAATAAAGTTATATCCATTTTTATCAACTAAAGAAACTGATGTGATATTGCAAACCATGGAAGGTATATAGTAGCAATTGTTCAAAATCATAGTATTGCCACTTGGCAATACTAGGTGATATTCACCGACGGCAGCAGCATCAACTTGTGCTCCATTCCCTACTTAGAGGGACATATCACCAAGTCCAACCATCCTACTTTTTTTCAGTCACTGCAATAAATTATAGATATGAGATCCTGATTCAGTATCTAGTATTCAGGAGGTAGGACTGATCGAAAAGTAGTTCTCAATAACAAGAACACCTGAAGGAGATGCAATGGTATACTTCTTCTTCGATAGGGTCATCAAGGAATTCATGCAATCCGCTTTCCTCTGCTCATACTCATGACTGTTGTCATAAGTTAGAGCCGAACCGAAATTCCCCAGCCCTGAATAAGAATTCGGATCGGTCAAGTAATATTTAATATCTTGATTAGGGCGTGAAATGGTTGCTACATGGAGAGAGAGAAAAGAAACACTCAGCGTGCGCTCTTGCAAGATTGGTTATTAGTTTATCTAATCAGAATGGCTCCCACTGTTTCCTCGAATTCTTCTTCAAACCCTAAAAGAAGAACTAGTCAGGATTAATCGCACGTCACTGTTCCCCTTCGAATGGCGGCGCGACGACTGAGAGATGTCTTGCCTGAGATTCGGGGCAGATGCTATTTGGTTTTATCCGTCCACCTCTCCGAAGGCGCTAAGTTGATTTATGGCACCGTGTATTGGAGGTTTAGATGGATGCAGCCGATGTAGCGGACTTCGTCAGATTCCCCCTCGCTTGAGTGGTTTTTGATTGTGGGGACGCTCTTCCCTGCAGGCGCAAGCCCCTGCAGTTAATTACGCTACCGCATCGCGGTAACAACTTTCTCCTTCTCCAGAATTTCACTTCGTGTCATGGGTGTTTGTTTTGTTTGTAGTTGCCCGTGGATTGTATACGGAGACTAATTTGTGTTGTCGCTCGTAGGACGTGGATTAGTCCAAATACTTATTTTCTTAGATTTGGGTTTGGGGTTTTGGTTTAAGGATACGTTATCCATATTTGAGGCTGAGATCAACTTAAACGTTCGTTAAGGATACGTTAGTACAATTTGAGACTAAGATCAACTTAACGGGATCGTTTAGATCCGACAAAAGAGCATTTGGGCTCTATTGTTCCAGTTTAGGGACATAGTGGTCCATTGCCAGTTTAGGGACATGGTGGTACATTGAATGTATGGCCGTCGGGACCCATCACCTCTCTGAAGACGTTGAAGGATTATAATGACAGATGTCAGAGGAGTTCAGAGATGTACCCTTAAACCAAAGTTGGTTGGGAGATCTATAGTCCAATTTGGGGCTAAAGTCTGTTTTGAAAGTTTTGGTTTAAGGATGCGTTAGCCATATTTGAGGCTAAGATCAACTTAAACGTTTGTTAAGGATACGTTAGCCTAATTTGAGACTAAGATCGACTTAACAGGATCATTTAGATCCGACAAAAGAGCATTTGGGCTCTATTGTTCCAGTTTAGGGACATAGTGGTCCATTGCCAGTTTAGGGATATGGTGGTCCATTGCCAGTTTAGGGACATGGTGGTCCAACATTCCCATTTTGGGGACAGATATCGGTTTAAGGACGCATTAGTCTATGAGTTTAAGGACGTATTAGTCCATGAGTTTAAGGACCCCACAGTCCGTATCAATGTGTGGTTGTCGGGACCCGTCATCTCTCTGACGACGTTGAAGGATTACAACGACAAATATCAGAGGAGTTCAGAGATGTACCCTCGAACCGGGTGTAAATTGATTTGAAAGAGCAGTCGTTCTCAGTTCAATTTAATTTGAGGACTTACGGCCAGAATTGGGTTAAGTCCATTTGAAAATGTTTAACATTTTATCTAAATCTGGCCTGTTAGGCCTCTGTTTGGGCTCTGCCCTTTTAGACAATGCATAGCATTGGGCTGTTTATTTAAATGCATGGCATTTATTTTGGCCTGTTAGGCCTTTTTAATTGGGCTCTGTCCCTTTTTAATAATGCACTGCATTTATTTTGGCCTGTTAGGCCTTTTAATTGGGCTCTGTCCCTTCTGCAGAGCATTTATTTGTTCCGACAGTGCGCCACGTGGCTTGTCAGGCGTTTTGCGCCAATTGAGGAGCGCAAGGCGCAAACTCATGTGGGGGTGACACGTGTCACGCTCTGGTGAGCGCAAGTCTGTTAGAGCAGTGCGCTGCGCCAGCGCGCTGCTGACACGTGGCACGCTCTGATGACTTGCGCCAAACCAAGAGAGTAGTGCTCTGTTCTTAGAAGCGCATGGCGCAGCTGTTCTGTGATTGACACGTGGCGCTCCCTGGTGGCTTGCGCCAATCCAAGGAGCGCAACAGTGCAAACTTCAAAAGTGCAAGGCACTGTTTAATATTTGGATCAAATTAGATCAAAGGGAACAAATTTTTCTTGTTTTCCAGGGAGGTTCTACCTCAAATCTCAAGAACCAGTGGTTCATCAAAAGGCAATGCCTTTATACAGAAGTAAATTACTTCTTTTTTATTAATCTTTCTTCTTTTTTTTATTGAAGATCTTTGATCTTGTTCTTTTTAGAAGAAATTCTTCTTTTTTCTAAAGGTTTTACCTTTTTTTTTCTCTGAATCCTTCTCAAAGTTTTAGATGAATTCTTTATTTTCTCTTTCTCTGTGTATGTTTTAGACTTGGAGTCTAGGGGCCTTTATATAGTGCCAATTGATTTGTTAAATCAGTTAAAAAGATCTTTCTCTGATTGATTTAGGATGTTTCTCTACCGTTGGATCTTTGATTTAAGGGCTCCTGTTTTACAGAAGAGAATCTTCTTGTTTTAACAAGATCAGAAAGATCTTTCTGGAATTTTAATTCTGTTTTAGTGCTGGCACAGTTGGCGCAAGCGCACCTGCGCTTGACACGTGTCGCGCAGCGCAGAGCGCAAGTCAGCTGAAGCGTTGCTTCCTTTATTATTATTTGAATTTCTTTTAAAACAGAGCCTTGCTCTGATTGGGGGAAATAGAAGCATTGCTTCATTTCTCGCCTTGGAATTTGAACAGAGTTTTGCTCTGATTGGGGTAAACAGTCACAATACTTGTTTAACCTTTCAGCCAGGCTAGTGTCGGTACTTCGAGGGAGGTTTTCCAACGCTTTCGGGAAGTTCCTTAATTACATAACTTCTTTTCCCTGGAGGCGTACCCCGCTAATACCGTTCTAAATATCTACTTGGTTTATAGCATTGATTGTTAAGTGAAAATATCTTCCAAGAGTAATCCTACTCATCAGTGGGATCAGGATCCAACTATCATTGTGTGATGACCTATATGGAATCCACTCTAATCACCACACTTCAGAAGGTATGCAACACTAGCAAGTTTCTTATATATTTGAAACCCCCGATGTGGTTTTTGCCCCTAACGACTTATGAGCTTGACACAGTCAACATGCCATAAGTCGCTAGTCAAGTTCAACCCGTCATTATCCTAGATTGCATTAGACCCACCCGCATGACCTCTGCCACGATCAAAATGGTCATACGACTGTCCTAACCAATCGCATCATATGCCACAAACAAGTATTTCCCAGCTACTGTACACTACGTCTTGACACAGTCAACATACGCAGCACGAATACTAAGCAACACTTGTAAGAAATGACGGAGGGCTACGGATGGGTTTTTGGCGAAAAACTCTTTAACTTAATGAACTTGATATCGTTGAAGGAACGGAGTAGTTTTGAAAAGTAGTGGTTTAGGCTC
Source organism: Agapanthus africanus (assembly GCA_030015575.1). NCBI lineage: Eukaryota > Viridiplantae > Streptophyta > Magnoliopsida > Asparagales > Amaryllidaceae > Agapanthus > Agapanthus africanus. Next base: position 10,281,043 of record CM057348.1, on the reverse strand, counting down.
CGCTTTTGAAAACTAGTGGTTTTGAAGAAAACCGAGTAATCTATAACATAAACTTTTGCTCAAGAGGTCACTCCCTGCGAAAGGATCTAGGCTCTTGCCTCCTAGAATGAGGTGCTGGATGTTCATGACCGAACACCATTATGCAAAGCGAAAGAATATTATTACAGTTTTTCGAAATTTGTTCCAATAACATCTTTTAGGGTTTTTTTCTTGCATTAATCAAAATTAATGCAGTCCCATCAATTAATTCCTATCACACCAGAAAAGAACAAAAATACAATGTACGTATATACCATCCACATTCGCCACGGGGCCCCGTCATGCATTGTTAGGTTACTTAACTAACGACAGAGCGGGGGCTGGACTAGTGCGGGTGCAAAACATATACAATATCTACTAGTATATATATAAATATATATAACATTCGTCCCAGGCATGATATAAGCAACATCACAGATCAACAACAAGCAACACAGAATGATGGATAATCTTGGGGCCTCGGGTTTCACTTGAGCTGCAAATAAAACCCGACATTCCCGATCGTGTGGATAACCCGTGCAATGAAAACCTGGACCCCTACGAGCGCGACAAGTTACCCGCCAATCTCAGAAGTGAGGCAACCCCAATCAACAAAGTGAATGGGCCATCCAGCACTTCACGGGATCCGGTAACTTGAGCGCCCCTCCATGGGTCATCCTATACCCCATACGAGTGCGGCGAATAGCCCGCCAATTCTAGAGTGAAGCCCCCCTCCGTCTCAACGCCATGAGATGCGGGCATGTTGCCCTCTAGAACCTGGCTATTCGAGCACTCCACCGTGGGGTAATCCTAGTACAGAAAAGGAAAAATATATGTACAAAGGTGACATCAACCTCAACCCGGTCGTACTCCAATCAAATAATATACAACATGGCAGAGACGACAGTCCATATGTCGGACGCTCGCCCCACAATAACAAATATATAAATGAATCCAAACTGTACTACTATCATTGCAACATCGGCTATCCACCACGACAATCCGACCACAATATCAGCACATTACAGAACATCAACGCGAATGTCATATTCGCGAACCCGTCTAAAAGAACATATAGCAGTTAGACGGGTTATACCGCTTAAATGATATTCACGGTCGCAGATAGTAACATATGTACTAATAAAAAACATGTATTTTAAAATTTCGATCGACCAAACTTTTCCGAATAGGTCCCAAGTGCTAACCAGTACCCAAATAAATCTGGGCAAAAAAATACATCCCAAAAATCACAATTCCATACACTAGAGCTACTGAAGAAATTTTGAGCACAGTAACCCAACTCAGGCCGTGGAACCGAGGCAAACAACCATGTTTCGCCGCGCTTCTGCGGCGGAGTTAAGGGTTCATGGTCTCAAATTTTTTGTGTCTCTCTAAAAAACCCTGTATGTATTTTTAAGGTCACTGGAAATATTTTTTGAACGCTTTTAAAAATCGAAAGAAAGTGTGAAATTGGAATTGCGGTTTCGGAAAATTTTGTCGATCGTAGTTTTAAGCACGTTTAAACTAGCTAGTTAAGGTTTTATGGGCCCGCTCTGATACCATGTTGAGTTACACTAGCGCCCCGGCCATGTCGTAACCATTTGCGGAACAAATTTTTTTTTAGGGTTTAAAACTGGGGCTAAATGAAACCCGATAATCGGATCTACCATAAACCCTAAACTAGCTAACACTAGAAGAGCTATATATTATGAAAAAAGAGTCTCACCAAAAGATCTGTGTCCTTCAGTCTTCTTTCCTCTTCGTAAGCTCCAAGTGGCCTCCTTGAACGAACTTGTTCTTCTCTGCTTACTTCTTCGGTTCTCTGGGATCGATCTTGTTTGTCGGTCCTCCTCCGTCGTAGATGATCCACCCGAGAGATGTGGTTCATGGCTCTAGCTCCATACTAAGTGTCAATGGAGCAACTAGAGAACTTAGTTTGCTAGTTTAAGGACTCTAGGATGTAGTGTAATAGTTTAAAGTGTATTTCTATCTCATTATTTCACCTCCTCTTTTGTTTCTCAACCCATGAGATGTAGAGAGGAGGTAGATGATGAAGGTGGAGGAGCTCAAGAGAAGAAGAGAAGAGTGAAGCAAATGGTGAGCTAAGAAAAAATGAAGCATGCAATGTGAGAGAAAAATCCTCATAATAGTTTTGTAAAACAATTTTTGTACAATAAAAATATCCAACCATGCTTCAATACTGAGCATAAATGAATTGAAAATTCATTTGTCAACACTATTGAGACATGACTCTCACCATACTCTCATCACCTCACTTTACACCTCATTTTCCATTTACAAAAGAAATGGAAAAAGTCATAATGAGGCGTCCACCTTCTAGAATGCTTTCCGTAAAACACGGATTACAGTCTACTGTATGTACATACCTGTATTCGTATAAAAACACGATACCCAAAGAGATAGAATAACATAAAGAACATAATACTAGAATATACATATCGAAATACATATATGTAAATTATTATATCAGTATTTGATTTAATAATCCGGCTCAAAACTCTAGCCAGCTAGTATTATTAACTGTCCGATCGAAAGTCCGGGTACATAGTACCATCAATCAATCAGAACCCTGTACGTATCCAATACGGCTACTACATCATTTCGCCTGAACCAGAGAAACCCTCTGTGTGGGACTCTAAAGACTCGACAGTACGCCGGCAATGAGTTACCGGATAAATCCATAACCACAAGCACGTCAGCGGCACTAGTTGTACGTAACGGCTACCCGGGTACCTGTCGAAAAGGAAGGCCGACGAGCAAACTCATCCGGATCCTTACTGAACCTATCCGTGACAATCTCCGTACAGTCCGGTCTCTTCGTCTGAGAATATCGCATACCGGGTCTAGGGGTGGTAAACGTCAGACCCTAATAACCCAATAATTCATGCTGATGCGGCTCAGGACCAATCCGGAAAACTACTGATCAACCTATCAGTAAATCCCAACTGCCTTGGCCAAGGTCTAATGGTCCTGACCAATCGAACACAGTGCGATATTGACTCCCTATACCAGGAGAGACGAATCCCTAACAATCACCCATTGGCTGCATGTGGCTCAGAACTGTACCCAACCAAAACCTGTTTGCACGACTCAGTAGAGCCGTGGTAGGGTAGTGATCAAAGTACAGTGGGAACTTACATGAGACAAATGACGATCTCGGGTCTGAAGACTAACCTGTACTCATGCCACCTGAGAACTTCTATCTGACAATAGGTATAGTACCATCTAGAAGTTCTCGGCCAGTCCGTCCAGTGTACCCACCCCCAGTGAGCACCTGTAAACGATCTTAGGTGCAAAAGACCAATGGCTGCGGGACCAACCATCGCCCCTCATCGGAGTATAGAAATGTATACACTAATCTACTCCGGAATATCGATGCCCAGTCTCGATACTCCCACGACTAGGGACCTTTTAAGGATGTGCTTATCGACTATCCAGCTCCTACAAGTATGATCGCCATCACAACGCCGGTAGTCAAGCAATGATTCTACGGGTTTTATCAACATGTATAAATGATATATAATAACAAGTAAGACACATGTTAAGATAAAAACAAACCATATAGCATAATATCATATCGAGCAAGATTGTCCTGTATATATATATGTACAAGCATCCACATGTATACATATACAATAATGGCCTCTAGGGCATACATATCCAACAAGGCATTGCGGAAACCTGCCGATATGTATGTGGCTGACTTCGACTTGCAGTTCATCCAGTTGTCGCGTTATGCTCCATATTTAGTTCCCACAGAGGAGTTTAGGGTGAAGAGGTTTGTGAAGTGCCTTGATACATAGCTGTTCCTTACTATGGGCTCCCAGTACTTCGATATATGTGCATAGGCTATGGATGCGGCAATTCGAGTGGAGGAGCGTCTGAATGAAATAAGGGTTGTTCCAGAACCAAAGCGAGCCAGACCTATTGGATCAGATTCCAGGCAGTTTGGTAGAGGATGTGGTAGATTTTTTCCAGGACGCGGTAGTAGTCGAGGTTGGACTTAGGGCTGGATGTATGGCCCGTACCCTGAAGGACAGAGTCCTCCTTTGGCATGTTTCATTTATGGGCGTCTAGAACATTTCGCTAGAGATTGTAGACGTCATGGAGGGAATACCGTTTGTAGGGTGTTTTTCGTCACCCCATTGAGATGGGAATACGCGCATGCTTGTCAGACGCATTACAGATTCCCCCTGCCTAGGGTAGGCTGGGGTTTATTGATTGTGGGGATCCAAATCTCCGGCAGCCGCGGACTAACCTGCCGTTAATTACCCCTCGTCTTTGGAGTGAGAGAGCCTCTGATTGACGGGTCAAACATGTCATGTGAACTCAATATGCAGTGTTGTGTTTTGAAGAGGTTTTGGATATACCGGGGGCCCCGCAGAGTTTTTACGGGGGTCCCGCTACCCGGATAGCGGGCTGGGGGTCATGGAGGCCAGCAGCCTCCTTGCGGGGTGCGGGGCAGCGTCCCGTTAGAAATTTTTTCTAACGGGGGAGGGTATTTTAGTGTGGAGTGTATATAAAATGGAGGGAGGAAGAGCGTCTTAAAGACGCGTGCATGGCACGGGGGCGCTGGGCGTCCATGGGTCACGTGCCTGGTACGTGGACGCTGGCGTCCGCGTGTCACGTGCGCAGCGCATGAGCGCTTGGCGCCAGCTGGTCACATGAGGCGCACGTGGGTGCTAAACGCCTGCGGGCCACGTGCCTTGCACGCGCCCACGAGGCGATAGTGGGTCACGTGCGCTGCACGCGACCGCTGGATGCTGAGCACCCGAAGGTCGCGTGAGGCGCATGTGGGCGCTTTAGTGTAAGTCTACGGTAGCGCCCCGGCCGTCTGTCCGAGGCTAAAATGCGGAAACGAAAACTTTTTCTAAACTTAAAACCGGCGCTATCGTACACTATAAACTCGGATTGAACCATTAACCTATAACTAGCAACTAGAGAAAGGGTTGGAAAGCTATACCGATCGATCCGTGTCCTTCGGTCTTTGGCCACCATCCCAAGCTCCTCGCGGCATCTCCGAGCTCCGGTCTCCTCGTCGGAAAGGGAACCACATCATCGAGTCTTTTTACGGGCTCCCGCTTAATCCGAAGCAACTCGGGCACGAAGTTCACTAGCCGACGTGTCCAAGGTGAAGTAGAGAATGTGTGTGATCACTTTGCCTCTTGAGGATTTAGTGGATGCCATTAGTGAGGAGATAGTGAGCTCAAGAAAGAAGAGGAAGAAGAAGAAGTTTCCTTTTCTTTTTCTTATGTGTTGTATGATAATGAGAGTGAGAGTAAACAAGAAATACAAGAGCTAACCATGAGCTTATGGCTGCCCTTTCTCTCTCCCCCTCTCATTTCATCCACAAATCAATCAAATAATGTGACACATGTATAAAGAAAGAAACCATGAGTCATCACTTGTGCATGTGTCACAATTAATGCTCCTAATCATGATTTTGAGCTCATTATTTCCTTATGCAAACATTAATCCAAATGTTTGCAACAATAAAAACAGAATGGCATCTACTAAAGTAAACTCGTGACGGATCACAAGAGTACTCCTCACCTGTATATACATACATGCATCCGCATTCCGACCGAATGCGAATGCAATGAGACTAAAGTAATCCAACAAATCTAATACTAGGATTCGGCTTAAACCAAAGCCCACTGGTATGATCCGCCCGATCATGATCCGTGCACTACTGCACGTATATGATCGGACCCTGCCATATATCATACGGCCTCTACAACGTTTCGCCCGAAACTTGAGAAACTGTCTGTGGGGGACTCTAAAGACTTGTCAACATACTGGCTGTGGATTTAACCACTAGCACGTCAGTGGTACTAGCTGTACGTAACGGGCCACCAGGTATTGACCAAAAGGGAGGTCGATGAGCGAACTCATCCTGACACCCTACTGAGCCTGTCAGTGACAATATCCGTATAGTCCGGTCCGTTCATCTATGAGCATCGGATGTCGGGCCTAGGCGGTTGGTAAAAGTCAGACCCCCAAAAGCGGTACAAGTCGTGTCGGAGTGTAGCCCAGAACACCCTGAGATACAACTGGAATACCTACCAGTAAATCTCCTGCATTGGCCAAGGACTTTGTGTAATGGCTCTCCTAGACACAGCGCGATCTCACCCCCAATACCGGGAGAGACGAACCCCTGCCGATCCGCTCACTGCCTCCATGTGGCTCGGGACTGTACCCAACTAAAACCTGTTTGCACGACTCCTTTGAGCCGTGGTAGGGTAGTAATCAAAGCACAGTGGGAACTCATACGAGACAAATGACGATCTCAGGTTGATGAACTAACCTGTACACATGTCACCAGGGAACTGCTATCTGACATCAGGTATAATACCAACTAGCATGTTCCCGGCGAGTCCTGTCCGGTGTACTCATAACCCAACGAGCATCTGTATACGTCTTAGGTGAACCAACTGACACCAATGGCTTGTGAGATCAGCCACCGCCCCTCATCGGGGTCTCGATCGTATACACTAGTTTACTAATGGAGTATCGATGCCCAGTCTCGAAACTCCCACGACTAGGGACCACTTTAAGGATGTGCTTATAGACTACCCAACTCTCACGTATATGATCGTCATCATACTGCTGGTAGTCAAGCAAGAATTCTAAGGGCTCTATCAACGTGCAATAGTGATCTGTAACATCACCTAAAGCAGTACACGATGATAAAGATAAACCAGATAGCGTACTATCATCTTGAGTAAGAATGTCCTACCGGCATAGGTCCTCCCTCAATCATTGCAATCACGTGCCTGCGATCCAATAATTGACTTTAAGGGCACTATATCCAACAATCTCCCACTTGCACTCAAGGCTAATTATTGCGATGTCGCATACTCACAGCCCGTGTGATACCGAACACCCAACTCCTCTACTGATCAGTCTCACAAAGCCCGTTTGTGAAACTATTGCGTTCGAGGAATAGCCTCGGTGAGTGGATCCGCCCTGATGTTTCTTTCTATGTCTCTCTTAATCTCAAGTCCGCGGAGAAAGCCATCTCCCGAAATGAGCAATACCTGTCTTAGAATATGTTTGGATATCTGATAGGACCTAGTTCATAAATGAACTCCAAATCCAAATTTCTTAGACTGTATCGTTAGCTGAACTTAATAAGTATCCTGCGCCATGCCTCTCTCAGTATCTGCTTGGACCACCTGTCCAAACTACTGCCCCTCGTCAGAGGAAAAACTATAACTCTGACAGTCACTCTGCCATCCATGTCACCTTGGAAGCCTGGAATGATAACTGTCTCCCGAAGGAGGATGCCGTTATCTTATCCCTAGAACATCAACTTATGTTCTAAAACTGCTTCCGATCGTTTCTCCAGGATTGGATTAATATCAACTTATTACATCTTGTGCAAAAACAACATCTGGTGTGGTACTTGACATCTCATGATCAACTCAATTGCCTAAGCAAGTGATCTGCCAATCATGCACATCCCTCTCCCCTTTAGTCTGTAAGACACCTTTAGAGAGGGTGACCCCATCACCTGTAGGTACACCACCATACCAGGAGTCATCCATTCTAAATACCTTTAGAATGCTGTCTAAGTACCCAGATTGGGATACTTCCCAAATCTAGATCTAAAACCATAGATCTAGTAACCAGAATGTCTGATATAATATCCAAGTCCTATGTGGAAAAACCATTGTGTGACAACCAAAATATAACCGATCGTAGTATAGGAATTTAACTTCCTACTCTGTGTATGTCATCCAAATACCAGGACATTACACCCTATTACCTTCTTAACAAATCCATCCCCTATTCTGATAAAGTCATACCTATGACTGTCACATCAGAAATAGATGATCTATCTCCGCTATATCTGCTTTAGTCCATAAATAGACACAATCTACTTGTCCACTATACTTCCGCTGCTCTCACTGACTACGACAACCCTCTGGCAGAGTCATATACACGTACACTTCTAAATCTAGTTTAGAACGACGCCATACTCATCCTCTTGCCGGGTTTCACAGTTTGGAACAACAGAAATGGCAAGTCTGGGTAAACAAGAACCTCCCTGTCACCGTCCTTGAGCATACCGAAGTACCTCTCGAGCGCCTGAGGTTACCCACCATATCTGCGGAGTGGCCAAAGGAATGTCAAACCAGATTGAATCTTTAGGTTATCAAATTTCCAGTAATCGTTTGCGGTTCTGGAATCACTTCCAGTTCTACCATACTCCCACTGCTGTTTTCTGAAAAAATCCATTTTTATTAAAACTGTGGCAAGTCAAGAACAATATCACTATTGATCTTCCAGATGGTAGAAAGTCAACCCTCGTCATAACCTGGGTCAACCCACAAACAGCCATTACGGAAACGTGCCTTGAGTTATCCAGAGTTTGGTTTTAAGCATAAGCCGGACAACTCTTCGTACCTTAACATCGTTAAGATATGAACCGTTCTATATCCAATATAGAAACAAAGGCACTAATTTAATTGGAACCAGATTCAAATTATGCAGCTATCTCCAGTGCATGTCAACTAAATGGAGAGAGACCGATCAGCATTACTCAACTTAGGAATACATCCAGATATGAGTAACGTGAAAGAGAAGCAAGTTCTCACAATCATTACTATCAACTAAATACCACACACAAGTATCCACATCTTCAATCACCTTGAAGAATCCTGATACTTGCAATACCTGGTTCTCTACTTTATTCATATACCTATAACTTCTCAAAACTTGGACCTTGTGTTTCTACGAAACACATGTCTAAGAACTAGAGAAGTCACAAGTAAACAGAATATAGTACGAGTACCAACCCCTCTGTCCTAATGGATACTGGACAACATACAATACTCTGTATAAGTCCCTTGAGTCTAATAACTCATTCCCTATGTGTCGTAGGTTGAAAACTGTACTTATGGTTAAGAAGAATTACACCGCTATTTAATGCTCCTTACCTAACCATCCACTGATATAGGTAAATGTCATAGACATAATTTCAAAAAGTTATATCTCACTTTATAAAAATAAATGTACAGATATATCAATTTGAAAATGGTGCATAACAATGGATATTCAAAACCAAATATTTGCCGTCCGGCAAACAACCCAGGTGATTTCCTCAAATATCACTACTTACAACGAATAACGATATAATGAGAATGATCACCCCATTCACAATAACTTACTCCCACTCATCATCTGTAAAACCATACAGATGTGAGAATCAAACCTGATAAATCATACCCTGGAGTAAGTACTAATTGGGAAATCAGTTTTCTATTAACAATACACAGTGAAACTGAAACATGTAAATGTTTCGAAGGGGTATCTGGGTATTCTTAGTAATGCCTCTTCCATTATCAGATTCACAACTGTAACCGTATATTTCTTTGCCATCTCTCCAAATCCCTTTATATGTCTTTAGTCATTACCTTCTGTACACCCTCTTAGGCTAAATGGTTTTCTTCCTTCCCTACCGTTCGGCACCAGTCTATGGTTTGGAAGAAGACTATCCAATAAGCATAATGGGTGTACTCTCCTAATCCTAGGAGTACTCGTAACGCGAGAGAAGGTAAAGATAAAAGACAACTGAATAAAACCTTATCCCTATTTCTCCTGAACCAGAATCCATCCCCGAACTGGAACAAGTTCCTTCGAGTTCGTATATAACCATACGATGGAGTATCCAAATAACTGTGGATCTTCGTAGTGATATGGAGTGTCCTGGAGAAATACAAAGGTGAAGTAGGAGTGGCAATGAAATACTTGGTTTGGTCGTGAATAGCAGTCACAATTTACTTTGCCCTCTTACTAATCTCTTTATTTGTCTTTACTTAATACCTTCTGTACACCTTTTAGGCTAAATGGTTTTCTTCATGCCCTACCGTTCGGCACCTGCCTATGGTTTGGAAGAAGACTATCCGATTAGCGTAATAGGTGCACCGTCCTAATCCAAGGAGCACTCACAACCTGAGAGAAGGTAAATGGAAAAGACAACTGAATAGTCCTATTCATTTTCTCCAGAACCGGAAACCATCCTCGAATCTGGAACAAGTTCTTTCGAGTTCGTATATAACCATACGATGGTTTTATCCAATGGAAGTGGGTGTTCGTAATAATACGGGGTGTTCTGGAGAAAAGGGTAAAAGAAGGAGTGGCAATGAGGTATGCAACTTTGACAATCCAAAAGCCAATGTTATAAGAAGGTTCGGTCAACTCGGTCACTGAGTCATAGTCAAGGGCCGGGCCATGGTTGCTGCCAAAGAGAGAGAGAAAAGAAACACTCAGCGTGCACTCTAACCTAGATCAGAATGGTTATCCCTTTATCTAATCAGGATACCTCCCACTGTAACTTCAAATTCTCCTCCAAACCTGAAAGAAGAATTAGTCAGGATCACCCGAGGAGTAAACCAACTCATCAGTGGGAATCGGGATCTAACTATCATCGCATGATAACGTGATGGAATCCACTTGTTGGATATAGTGCCCTCAGAGTCAATTATTGGATCACAGGCACGTGATTGCAATGATTGAGGGAGGACCTATACCGGTAGGAAAGTCTTACTCAAGATGATAGTATGCTATCTGGTTTATCTTTATCATCGTGTACTGCTTTAGGTGATATTACTGATCACTATTGCACGTTGATAGAGCCCCTAGGATTCTTGCTTGACTACCAGCAGTATGATGGCGATCATATACGTGGGAGCTGGGGTCTATAAGCACATCCTTAAAAGGTCCCTAGTCGTGGGAGTTTCGAGACAGGGTATCGATACTCCAGAGTAGACTAGTGTATACAGTCGAGACCCCGACGAGGGGCGGTGGCCGGTCTCACAAGCCACTGGTGTCAGTTGGTTCACCTAAGATGTATACAGGTGCTCATTGGGTTATGAGTACACCGGACAGGACTCGCCGGAAACATGCTAGTTGGTATTATACCTAGCGTCAGATAGCAGTTTCCTGGTGACATGTGTACAGGTTAGTTCATCGACCTGAGATCGTCATTTTTCTCGTGTGAGTTCCCACTGTACTTTGATTACTACCCTACCACGGCTCAAAGGAGTCGTGCAAACAGGTTTTAGTTGGGTACAGTCCCGAGCCACATGGAGGCAGTGAGCGGATCGGCAAGGGTTCGTCTCTCCCGGTATTGGGGGTGAGGTCGCGCTGTGTCTAGGAGAGCCATTACACGAACTCCTTGGCCAAGGCAAGAGATTTACTGGTAGGTATTCCAGTAGTATCTCAGGGTGTTCTGGGCTACACTCCGACACGACTTGTACCGCTTTTGGGGGTCTGACTTTTACCAACCCCCTAGGCCCGCCATGCGATGCTCATAGACGAACGGACCAGACTGTACGGATATTGTCACTGACAGGCTCGGTAGGGTGTCAGGATGAGTTCGCTCATCGACGTCCCTTTTGGTCAATACCTGGTAGCCCGTTACGTATGGCTAATACCTCTGACGTGCTAGTGGTTAAATCCACAGCCAAACTATTGACGAGTCTTTAGAGTCCCCCACAGACAGTTTCTCAAGTTTCAGGCGAAACGCTGTAGAGGCCGTATGGATATATGGCAGGGTTCGATCATGTACGTACGGTATTGCACGAATCATGATCGGACGGATAATACTAGCGGGCTTTGGTTTAAACCAGATCCTAGTATTGTACAGTGTAGATTTTGTCTCATTGCATTTGTATTCGGTCGCAATAAAAATGCGGGTATGTATATACAGTCGCGGGTTTTTCCTGTAATTTATTACGGGATCAGTTTTTTGAAGTTGCCAGTTTGCTTTCCGTTTCGGCCATTTTTCCTTTGTTCCTTCTTTGGCTGAAAATTGGTGTGGAGGGGCTTATTTGCAAATGTGCAAATTAGCAAAGTGGAGGGTGGTTTTTGTAAGTTGTTGCTTCATGATGGTTCAACCATCATTTGACTTCTTTGTTCATCATTGCTTGCTATGATGGGTTGAGTGATGGGTTTTGGAGTGAGACTTTGTGGTGATGATTATTTCTAATCATCACCCCTTTCTCTTGTTTGCATTATTGCTTCCCCCCTTGATTTTTCTCCCCTTTCTCATTATTCTTGATGCTTGGCCGGCCACATCTTGAGGGAGGGCTGTCCAAAAAATTTGAGAGTGGGATTTGCATCTCTTTGGCTCATACAAAATCCCATAGCACCATTTCAAAGTTCATCCCTCCACCTACACTTCCAAATGGCAACTTCATATAACCCCTTGAGACGAACCATTCTACACTTAGCCTACAGTATTCTTGGACACGTCGGCTCGCCAACTTCGTGCCCGAGTTGCCTCGGTCCAGAGGTGGGAGCCCGTAAAAGAATCCGGCGATGTGGTGCCCTTTCCGACGAGAAGATGAAGACCGGAGATTCCGCGAGGAGATCGGGATGGAGGCCGAAGACCGAAGGACACGGATCGCTCGGTATAGCTCTCTTCCCATTCCCTAGTTAGCTAGCATTAGGTTAATGGTCCGATCCGGGTTTACAAGTCCGCGGTAGTGCCGGTTTAAAAGTTTTAGCAAAGTTTTGTTTTCCGCATTTTGGCCTCGTTCAGACGGCCGGGGCGCCACCGTGCACTTACACCACTCACGTTATCACACTCCAGAAGGTATGCGCATATCTGGCAAGTTTCAGTTTCTTTAAAAACTCCCGATGTGATTTTTACCCCATACTTTTATGATCTTGACGAAGGTCAACAAATCATAAGTCACATGTCAAGTTCTACCCGTCATTGTCCAGGTTAATTTGAACCCACCCGTACAAGCCCTTGACGAAGGCCAATAAGGCTGTACGACTGTCCCAAACCAACGCATCTATCTATGCAGCAGAAAGGTAACAAGCAGCTACCATACACTATGCCTTGACGAAGGCTAACAAACATAGCATGAATACTAAGTGCTACCCGTCTGAAATGACGGAGGGCTACGAATGGTTTTTGGCGAAAAACCGTTAACGTAATGAACTTGATATCGTTGAAGGAACGGGATAGCTTTTTATAAAAATATAGTGGCGAAAACCTTTGCTAAAGAGGTCACTCCCGGTGAAGGGATCTCGGCTCTTTCCCTATAGAATGAGGTGCAGGATATTCCAACTTAATACCACGATGCAAAGCAAAAAGTAATCGACTATAGTGAAGTTATTACCCTGACGCAAACTTCTGTCCAAGGGGTCACTCCCGGTGAAGGGATCTCGGCCCTTGCCTCGTTGACTGAGGTGCTGGATATTCATAACCGAATACCACTGTGCAAAACAAAAGAGAACATCCTTGCAATAACAGCTTTTTGAAAAAATGTTCCAACAACATCAGAATAGGTTTGTTTAGCTTGCATTGATCCGAATCAATGCAGTCCCATCAATTGATCACACCAATAAAGAACGAAAATACGATGTACGTATATGCCATCCGCATTCGCCACTGGGTCCCGTCATCACCCGTTAGGTTACTTAACTAACGACAGAGTGGGGACTGGACTAGCGCGGGTGTAAAACATATACACCATATACTAGTATATATATAGCAATATATAATAATCGCTTAAGGCGTGATAAAATGCAACATCACAGAAAGTAATAAGCATCACAGAAAAATACAGATAATCTGGGATCCCCGGGTTTCATAGAGCCGCTACTGAAACCCGACGTTCCCCTGGTCGTGTGGATAGCCTGTGCAATGAAATCCTAGACCCCTATGGGTGCAGCAAGTTACCCGCCAAAACCTGAAATGAGGCAGCCCCCTTCAACAAAGTGAATGGACCAACCAGCACTTCACGGAATCCGGTAACTTGAGCACCCCTCCTTGGGTCAACCTATACCCCCTACGAATGCGGCGAATAGCCCGCCAATTCTAGAGTGAAGCCCCCTCCGTCTCAAAGCCATGAGATGCGGGCCCGTTTCCCTCTAGAACCCGGCTATCCGTGCACCCCACCGAGGGGTAATCCTAGTACAGAAAGTAAAATATATACAACGGGTACATCGACCTTAGCCCGGTCGTGCCCCAAAAGAATAATATATAAACAGGCAGTGACGGCAGTCCATATGTCGGACGCTCGCCCCGCAATATCAAATGTACAAATAATACCAAAATGTACTACCATTGCATCCAGGCTATCCACCACGACAAATCCGCAACATCACAGCACAACACAGAATATCAACGTGAATGTCACGTTCGCAAATCTGTCTAAAAGAGCTATAGTAATTAGACGAGATTTACCGATCAAATGACATTCACGGTCACAGATAGTAATGTAAGTACTGTAAACTAACATATTTAAAATTTTCGATCGACAAAATTTCCCGTTGTGGGCCCTAAGCACAAATCCAGCACTCAAAATAATCTGGGCCAAAAATAAAAATTCCAAAAACCCCAATTCCAAGTCAGAGACCACTGTAGAAAATTTGGTGGAGAGAAGCTACAGTACGGCGGCGGAACCGCGGCCAAAACGTGGGTAAGGCCGCGGTTCCACAACGCTACAATGAGTTCTTTCTACGAAATTTCTGCAGGGTTCTTAGAAAAGCCTGCCTGATTTTCTGCAATACTCAAAATAATTTTTTGACGACAAAAAAAATTCAACAGAAACTTCGTTTTAGAAATTGCGGTTTCGGAAATTTTGTTCGATCGATATTTTAAACACGTTAGAACAAACTAGTAAAGGTTAATGGCGTGGATCTGATACCATGTAAGTCTACGGTAGCGCCCCAGCCGTCTGTCCGAGGCCAAAATGCGGAAACGAAAACTTTTTCTAAACTTGAAACCGACGCTATCGTACACTATAAACCAGGATCGAACCATTAACCTATAACTAGCAACTAGAGAAAGGGTTGGAAAGCTATACCGATCGATCCGTGTCCTTCGGTCTTTGGCCACCATCCCAAGCTCCTCGCGGCATCTTCGAGCCCCGGTCTCCTCGTCGGAAAGGGCACCACATCATCGAGTCTTTTACGGGCTCCCGCTTCATCCGATGCAACTTCGGCACGAAGTTCGCTAGCCGACGTGTCCAAGGTGAAGTAGAGAATGTGTGTGATCACTTCGTCTCTTGAGGATTTAGTGGATGCCATTAGTGAGGAGATAGTGAGCTCAAGAAAGAAGAGGAAGAAGAAGAAGTTTCCTTTTCTTTTTCTTATGTGTTGTATGATAATGAGAGTGAGAGTAAGCAAGAAATACAAGAGCTAACCATGAGCTTATGGCTGCCCTTTCTCTCTCACCCTCTCATTTCATCCACAAATCAATCAAATAATGCGACACATGCACAAAGAAAGAGACCATGAGTCATCACTTGTGCATGTATCACAATTAATGCTCCTAATCATGATTTTGAGCTCATTATTTCCTTATGCAAACATTAATCCAAATGTTTGCAACAATAAAAAGAGAATGGCATCTACTAAACTCGTGACGGATCACAAGAGTACCCCTCACCTGTATATATATACCTGCATCCGCATTCCGACCGAATGCGAATGCAATGAGACTAAAGTAATCCAACAAATCTAATACTAGGATCCGGCTTAAACCAAAGCCCACTAGTATGATCCACCCGATCATGATCCATGCACTACTGCACGTATATGATCGGACCCTGCCATATATCATACGGCCTCTACAACGTTTCGCCCGAAACTTGAGAAACTGTCTGTGGGGGACTCTAAAGACTTGTCAACACACTGGCTGTGGATTTAACCACTAGCACGTCAGTGGTACTAGCTGTACGTAACGGGCCACTAGGTATTGACCAAAAGGGAGGTCGATGAGCGAACTCATCCTGCCACCCTACTGAGCCTATCAGTGACAATATCCGCACAGTCCGGTCCGTTCGTCTATGAGCATCGCATGTCGGGCCTAGGGGGTTGGTAAAAGTCAGACCCCCAAAAGCGGTACAAGTCGTGTCGGAGTGTAGCCCAGAACACCCTGAGATACTACTGGAATACCTACTAGTAAATCTCCTGTATTGGCCAAGGACTTCGTGCAATAGCTCTCCTAGACACAGCGCGATCTCACCCCTAATACCGGGAGAGACGAACCCCTGCCGATCCGCTCACTGCCTCCATATGGCTCGGGACTGTACCCAACTAAAACCTGTTTGCACGACTCCTTTGAGCCGTAGTAGGGTAGTAATCAAAGCACAGTGGGAACTCACACGAGATAAATGACGATCTCAGGTCGATGAATTAACCTGTACACATGTCACCAGGGAACTGCTATCTGACGTCAGGTATAATACCAACTAGCATGTTCCCGGCGAGTCCTGTCCGGTGTACTCATAACCCAACGAGCACCTGTATACGTCTTAGGTGAACCAACTGACACCAATGGCTTGTGAGACTAGCCACCGCCCCTCGTCGGGGTTTCGATCATATACACTAGTCTACTAATGGAGTATCGATGCCCAGTTTCGAAACTCCCACGACTAGGGACCACTTTAAGGATGTGCTTATAGTCTACCCAACTCTCACGTATATGATTGCCATCATACTGCTGGTAGTCAAGCAAGAATCCTAAGGGCTCTATCAACGTGCAATAGTGATCTGTAACATCACCTAAAGCAGTACACGATGATAAAGATAAACTAGATAGCATACTATCATCTTGAGTAAGACTGTCCTACCGGCATAGGTCCTCTCTCAATCATTGCAATCACGTGCCTGCGATCCAATAATTGATTTTGAGGGCACTATATTCAACATTTAGCACCCGCGGATCACGTGCGCGGCACAGGACTGCTGGGCGCCCGCGGGTCACGTGCGCGGCACGCGACCGCTGGGAACACCTTCGGAAAAGGGGCTTAGCCCCTGAGTTAGGAGTTAAACTTCCAAAAGGGGGCTTTAGAGTTGAACTCCTAACAGAGATTATGTATAGAATTAGAGTTAAACTCCTAAAAAGGGGTTTTAAATGGAGTTCATCTCCAATTTTTTTTTGTGGAGTTAAACTCCAAAAGAATTTTAAATGGACTTGAACTCCCAAAAAGATTTAAATGTGGAGTTAATCTTCAAAAAGATTTTTATGTAGTGTGGAGTTAAACTCCACTAAATGAGGATCCACCCCTTCACGTGAGAGGAAGAAAGCTCCGACTTTGCGGGAGTTCCCTCTTCCTCACGTGAGAAGGAGCAGGGGCTCCCAAAAGATCTCTTTTTTTTATGATGGAGTTAAACTCCAAAAAAAATTACTTGGAGTTAAACTCTCAAAACAATTTTATTAGGAGTTAAACTCCAAAAAAAGGGTTTTTATTATAGAGTTAAACTCCAAACGGATTTTATTTGTGGAGTTAAACTCCAAAAGATTTTCTCCTTTCTCTTTTGAGAAGAAACCCAAAATGGGCTCTCTTGAGACTCCAAGATTTAGATCTTGGATGATAAAAAAGAGACCATTTTTCTTCTCTTGATGGAGTCTTAGGAGGTGGGTTTATGGTGAAACTTTATTTAGTTTTAAAAAAAAAGAGCTAAGCTCTTGATTCAATTGGAAAATGAAAAGGAAGAGGAAGAACTTGGGAGAGAGAGGATGGAGGCACAAACCCTAGTTTTTTGGGAGAATGAATTGTATACTTTATTTCATTATCATGTTGCCTTTTATAGGCTTACAAATTTACATATAGCCCTTTGGGCTTTACAAAATGGCATTTTGCTCATCACATGCATCATGTGCTCATTTTTTTTGCACATGAGCCATGGGCTTTACAAAAATTTGGCTTTATGCCCATTAAAAATTACATCAAAATTATTTATTACATGATTTCATTTCGGCATGGTTAGGATTGGCCGCGGGGCTCGACTCGGGCATGGGCCCACTTGATCTGGGCTTGGGTCCGCTTGCTTGGGATCGACTTTGACTTTGACTAGGTCAACCGGGGTGTAATTTTCAACCCCAACACCGTTCCACATGCCGCTTTACTCCCTCCACCTTCTTTTTCAATAGCATTGCTTCCTCCACCAGCTGCTACTCTATGCCAGGAGGTTGCACCGAGAGGCCGTGTTCTTGCTGGACATACTCAGAAGGGACGAGGGAACTGATGGAGAGGACATCAGGATGCAGGTAGGGGTCAGGCTAATGTTTTCTCTTTGACTCCCCAAGATGCCTAGGCATCCAATGCAGTGGTTACATGTACTCTTCTCGTATGTTCCCTAGATGCGCATATTTTGTTCAATATAGGTTCTACACACTCATATGTATCTGCACACTTCGCACCTTCACTGGGGAGAGATTCGTCATGTTTAGATGTATCGTTAGTTTTGGTTACTCCAGTGGGAGATTCTTTTATATCACGACGTGTATTCAGATCATGTTCCATACGTATTAGTGATAGAGATTCGTTAGTCGATTTGATTCTTCTCGATATGCTAGATTTCGACGTATTTCTCCGTATGGATTGGCTAGCCGCTTGTTATGCATACGTTGATTACCGCGGGAAGGCGGTCAGATTCTGTTTTCATGGTGAGCCGATTTTTGTAGCGCAGAGGTATTGCAGTAAAGCTCTTGCCAATCTGATTTTTGCACTCAGTGCTACTAGTCTTTTGTGGAAGGGATGTCGTGGGTTCATGGTGTTTATTCAGGATATTGGAGCCACAGAGGTCCCGTTGGACCAGGTTCCGATTGTGCGAGAGTTTTTCGATGTATTTCCAGCTGAATTGCCAGGGTTGCCGCCAGAGCGCGATATTGAGTGTTGCATTGACCTGATTCCCAGCGCGGAGCCTATTTCTATACCGTCCTATCGGATGGCCCCGACGGAGCTCAAGGAGCTCAAGAGTCAATTGCAGGAACTGCTTGATAGAGGACTTGTTCTTCCGAGCGTATCGCCATAGGGTGCTCCTGTTCTGTTCTTTAAGAAGAAGGACAGCAACACGAGATTGTGTATCGATTATAGTCAGCTGAATCGAGTTATGGTGTGGAATAGATATCCATTATCTCATATTGATGATTTGTTCGATCAGCTACAGGGAGCAGATTATTTCTCGAAAATTGATTTGTGATCTAGGTATCATCAGTTGCGAGTTTGGAATGATGGCATTTCGAAGACTGCCTTTCGGACGCGCTACAGACATTATGAATTCCTGGTGCTATCGTTTGGACTCACCAATGCCCCAGCAACGTTCATGGATCTGATGAACCAGATATTCAAGCCATTCCTCGACCACTTTATCATTGTTTTTATAGACAATATTTTGGTATACTTCAGGAGTCGAGAGGATCACGAACAACACTTGAGGATTGCATTGCAGACTCTGAGGGAGCATCGGTTGTTTGCCAAATTCTCGATGTGTGCTTTCTGGCTTGACAATGTGGAATTCTTGGGTCATATTGTTACGAGAGACGGGATGATGGTTGATCCGAAGAAGATTGAGGCGGTACAACATTAGCCCAAACCCGTTTCAGTGACTGAGATTCGTAGCTTCTTGGGCTTAGTATGTTATTATCGTCGCTTTGTGCAGGATTTCTCTCGTATTGCGGTATTTATGACCGGTTTGACCCGAAAGGGAGTTCCATTTCTATGGACTGATGAGTGTGAGCAGAGTTTCTAGCAGTTGAAGACTCGTCCGACGACTGTGCCAGTTCTATCTTTACCTTCAGGCTCAGGTGGATTTGTGTTTTATTATGATGCGTCTCGAGTGGGCTTAGGTTGCGTATTGATACGGCACGGTAGAGTTATTGCTTATGTTTCTCGGCGGTGGAAGAAACATGAGCAAAACTACCCTGCCCATGATCTAGAGATGGCCATGGTGGTCCTTGCACTGAAGATTTGGAGGCACTATTTGTATGGAGAGTCTTGCCAGATCTTTACACACAACAAGAGTCTGAAATATATATTCCAGCAGCGGGATTTGAACTTAAGGCAGCGTCGCTGGATGGAGTTAGTGAAAGATTACGATTGTGAGATTGTTTATCATCCGAGCATGGCTAATGTAGTGGCTGATGCGTTGAGTCGGAGACCTAGAGGTAGCTTGTCTTATTTGGGTACAGTTCAGAGGCAGTTGAATGCGGATTGGCAGATTTTGTGTGATGGTGTTATACAGTTCGAGTTTACATTCATAGGCGGACAATTTGCTCATGTTCGTGCTCGTCCACTTTTACTCGATCGTATCAAGGAGGCATAGTTCAAGGATGCACGATTATCTGAGATTTTGGAGCAGGTTTAGCAGGATGGAGATTTTGAGTTTGTGATTGATAGCGAGCGAGTGCTACGGTTTGGGAGCCGTTTGTGTGTGTCTGACTTTGATGGGCAGAGGCGAGAGATCTTAGAGGGGCCACATCAGTCTTCTTACAGCGTTCATTCAGGATCTACCAAAATGTATCATTTTTTGCGAGTCGTGTACTGGTGGGAAGGGATGAAACGCGATGTGTCTGACTTCGTTTTAAGATGTCTGACTTGTAAGCAAGTCAAGGCCGAGTATTAGAGGCCGGTAGAAGAGTTGCAGTCTTTACCCATTCCGGAATGGAAATGAGAGCAGATCTCCATGGAGTTTGTTGTAGGTCTACCTAGATCTAGTCGAGGATATGACTCCATTTGGGTGATTGTGGATCGATTGACAAAGGCAGCTCACTTCCTTTCAGTGAAAACTACTTTCGGATATGCTCGGTATGCCCAGATTTACATTGATGAGATTGTGTGGTTATACGACGTTCCGACCTGTATTGTTTCTGATAGAGGCATGCGGTTTACTAGTCGTTTCTGGCAGAAGCTTCAGGATGCTCTAAGCACTTGCTTGAGTTTTCAAACGGCCTTCCACCCACAGACCGATGGTTAGCCAGAGTGTACGATATAGACCATTGAGAATATGCTCCGAGCTTGTACGCTAGATTTGGGTGACAGTTGGGATCTTCACTTGCCCTTGATTGAGTTCTCCTACAATAATAGCTTTCAGGAGACAATTCAGATGGCACCATTTGAGGCGTTATATGGGAGGAAGTGTCGGTTGCTAGTTTGTTGGATGGAGCTTAGTGAGAGCAGCCTCCCAGGGCCTCAGTTGGTTCAGAAGACTACTGAGAAAATCCACATGATCCAGAATAGGATGAGAGCAGTCCAGAGCAGGCAGAAGTCTTATATCGATCACCGTCGCTGTAGACTTAAGTTCGCTTTGGGTGACCATGTGTTTCTTCGTATTTCTCTGATGAAGGGTGTGATGCGATTTGGGAAAAAGGGAAAGCTCGGTCCCAGATATGTTGGACCCTATGAGATTCTTGAGAGGGTGGGTCTTGTAGCATTTCGTTTAGCTCTTCTGCCCAGTTTTCCAGAAGTGCACCCTGTATTCCATGTATCCATACTTCACAAGTACCTTCATGATCTTTCTCACGCTATTCAGCATCAGACTATACAGCTAAAGCGTGATTTATCTTACATTGAGCAGCTGATAGCCATTCTTGACAGGCAGGTGAAGAAACTGCGATATAGGGTACTTCCTTCTGTAAGAGTTCTATGGCGTGGACCAAATAGCGAAGATGTCACCTGGGAAGCCACTATTCTTGACAGGCAGGTGAAGAAACTGTGATATATGGTACTTCCTTCTGTTAAAGTTCTATGGCATGGACCAAATAGAGAAGAGGTCGCCTGGAAAGCCGAGGATGAGATACGGAAGAAATTTCCTCATCTTTTCGGAGGTATGCGTAGTAAATTTTTTAATTCGGGGACTGAATTTTCTTAAGGGGGATATTGTAACGTTTTAGAAATTTTTAGATGATATTTTAATTTTTATATAATAATAAAAGACATTTATTATTAAAGAAATTTTTAGATGATATTTTAATTTTTATATAATAATAAAAGACATTTATTATTAAAGGGTAGGTACTTAAGTGTTATAGTAATTAGATTTAGATTATATTTGTTTGTAAAAGTGTTTTGCAAAAGAATTTATAAGTTGTTGGGGTTTTTAGTGCAAATGGTGAGTAAGTAGGTGATAGGTTAAGTTAACCCTTACATACAATACATCTTGCTATGTATCATGAGCATACACCTCCTACTTGCTCTACACATACTTCACTCTTTCTAAATCCACCTCCTCCTTCTAGCATAACATAACTATTGTGATGTATTAAACTTTCAAACTGAGCCTACCTACTTCACAAAAGCCTTCTCACAAATTTAGTTAGCTTTTCACCTTTTCACTGAGGCAAATTAAGAGTTCTTCATGAAGCTTGATATCAACTCAAGATAGAGCCTATACAACTTCAATTGTACCTCTTGAGCTTGGAATTTCGGTGGCTTTCATCAATTCGGTAAAAATCAAACCTTTTTCAAGATTTCGTAAGAATGTTAGTATCAAATAGAGTGTGTGATATTTGAAAATTTTGTTTAAGTATAGGGTTTTGTCCTCAAATTGAATCTGCTATACTTATAGTGCTCACAAAATTAATCTAGCAATACAGAAAGATTTTTAGAATCTAGAATACACCTTTGAAACCCCGACCCATTCCACCAAGGTTCGACCGCCGAAATATTGCAATTCCCCGCCACTGGCGGTTTTTTTTGTTGAGTTGAGTGTTGGATTTTTGTTTAGGGCTCTCTATGCATATTATAAGGTCTCTGGTATACTTAGATTTTCCCCAGATTGTTTATATAAAAATCTGGAAGCATTTTACTATACTTAGTGTGATATATTAGCGTATGATACGGATATTTCATATCACGTTTTGGTGTTTTCTCAAAATATGATGATTCGGGGTAGCTCTAGGTAGCTTCATGTCTGTATAGCACACGATAATCACACGCTTTACATTACATAAGTTAGTTCTCTTTGTATTTATATATTCGTTGTATCGGAAAATTAGCCGCTTACATGCGAAAGTTGTATTTCGGTAATAGGATCGGTCGAGGAGACTTCGGAAGCAGCAAGGAAAGGAAAGGAGGTGATCGGATTTGAGTAGATCGCGATTTGTTTCGGTGAGTAGACTGAACATCTACCGGGGACATTGTATGGATGACGTATAGCGCCCGAAACCTAAAACCTGTGATAAATTACTTTCTTTTCATTGCATTGTATAACTAAACTTAGATTCGCATTGCATGCATTCATACATCATAACCCTATTGCTTAACACTTGTTAGGACACTTGCACTATTACCGATGAGTTTATATTGCACTTTGCACATACTTACATGCTACACCCACACCCCATCGGTAATTAACATGTCACATATGCATATAGAACTTGCATGAAAACTTCTTTCCCCTACTAGCCTGTCTTTTTGATGTCACTTATATCTTATTGCGCCCTGCTAGTATTGTAAATGACTGTTGTCATCCATCATAATGTACTTTTGATATATATATTATCTCATTACTATTGTTGCTATGTGTTATTATGCGATATTGCCTTATGAGATTTATGTTTTTATGGGTTTTAAGCCACTGCATGATGTAGTTGATAAGATTTGATTTCGATTATAAGTTACGGTTTCTTGATATGTGATGATACGTCCACCATAAGTTGATATTTTTCTGATTTGATTTTAATCCGAACCGAGTGGGGGAGATTTACGGTTACGGATTCTTACGTTATCCGGACTGAATGGGGGAGTATACAGTTGGATACATGGTGGACCCGATCGAGACCGAGAGGTAGGAAAACTGCACTTGAGGTAGGGAGCCTAGCGAGGACATTCGATACCGAAGATAATTGAGAAACACGGCGGATATCTAGAGTATACCGACCGGTGTTGTTGGATGTCAGGATCGTTCGGGAAATGATGCCTGCAAGAATTGAAAATTTGTGTCGATATTTGACACTGAGTTTGATGGTAGTTATGGTTATGATCAAAATATTGGGATATTTTGATGAGATTTCCGTTTTCTTTTATACAGACACTGTTATGACATAT
This sequence comes from Agapanthus africanus, assembly GCA_030015575.1. Lineage (NCBI taxonomy): Eukaryota > Viridiplantae > Streptophyta > Magnoliopsida > Asparagales > Amaryllidaceae > Agapanthus > Agapanthus africanus. Next base: position 10,257,200 of record CM057348.1, on the reverse strand, counting down.
CGTGTTTCATATTTATCATACACATACTATTATACATCGTAACTATCTTGTGCATAGGTTTAGTCGCTATTTCAGTTATGCATATGATTTCCACTATATGATGTTGGTTTTATTCATTGAGTTGACAACTCACCCCCATTGTGTCTCAGTTCTTTGCAGGATAGACCGCATGGACGCATAGCGGCGTTGCGGACACCTATCTTGGATTTCGTCACATATTTTGCTAGGTGGGTTACATGCTTAGTAACCGCCTCTTTTATATATTCTATATTTTGCATCTAATGTCACTCCATCATACCTTTTGTGTTATTTGACTTAGAGTGAGTGGAGACTTATGTATATTTTTGGTCGCCTTGAGTAGAATCGACCAGCTTTGTTGATTTATGCGTTTTACTTATAGCATACTTGTTATTCTTCACTTTTGAGCGTCGTATATGCATTGCATGGGTTTGATTCCGCTGATCGGTGCTGAGGTTGCTCCCAAGTAGGGATGCTGTTATAATATTTGTTATGTACTTGATTTTCTCAAAAATTACAAAGGAGGTGCTGCCGAAATTTCAAGTACGAAAACATTTTCTTAACCACTTGACATATGTCTTAAATTAAAGAATCTTTGCAAATTAAAATAGGGTTTCATTTCCATTACTTCTTTTTAAAACTTTACCTTTTTATTTCTTTAAAAAGGGTTTAGATCTTGGTTTCTGGTTTACTTGGATTGCGTTGACATCTTTAGACATCACACAGTCTAAATGCCGGTCACGTGCCAAATTCGGATCGTGACAATCTGTATAGTTGTCTTTATCTAAATAGGTCATACATATAGCAAGAAACTATAAAGATATGACATAATAACTAGATAGAGCACACAAGATCTCATCGTTTCTGCTGCAGTTTTTTTTGGGTTCTTATATTTTGAGACAGAATTGATTCCAGCTGCTTGCTTCATGGCTTTCAGAGATCTTGGCTTGATTTTTGGGTTCCATTTTGCGGCAAAATTACAGTTGCTTGTTTATAGGCTTTCAGAAATCTTGGCTTGGTAATCTCGTGATCTACCTTTTGTTCTTTAATGGAGCCTAATAATCTAATCAAAATTGTTGATAGTGAGATTTCTATGGCTAATAAATCATATATATGCTGATATTGTTATGGGTATTAAATTGGTTTCTTCTGATCCAAAGTTAACTTTCGAAGAGAAAAATGTTGTAGTTGAGGAAGACAGTATACCTGCAATTTACTTTACTGTTGAGGGGTTGATAAAATCTGCTGAACTCTAGAAATTTGCACTTGTAGCTAAGTGTTCTTATGGGAGGTTATCAGTCGCTGAAATCAGATTTTTTTTTATCCAAAAAGTAACTCTGAAAAATGAATTTGATATAAGTTTTTTTGATTCCAGATATATTTTAATCAGATTGAAAGATAGTTATGATTTTAGTAAACTTTGGATGAAAGAGGTGTTATACATTCACGGGTTCTCTTTTAGAATATTTAAATGGCATCCATTATTCTCTAGTAAAAAGAGCTCAGTTTAGTTCTTACTTGAGTGACTTTCCCAAGTTTGCCTCCAAAATTTTGCAATTATAGCTTGCTCAAATCTATTGTTAAAACTCTTGGAGAGCTAATTGCTATTGATGAGAGTATTGTAAATTGTAGCAGAACAGACAGTGCAAGGGTCTGTATTGAATTGGACTTATTAAAGATTTTACCAAATAAAATCTAGATTGGTACATCTACTGAAAACAGATTTGCTCAAATTTACAAATTGGAGAAAAAGTTTGAATACTGCTCTCACTGTTATAAACAAGGCCATAATCAGAAAATTTGCAAAAAAGTGATTCTAGCAGGAATTTTAGCACCAGAAATTTCAAAAGTTTATCAGGAGGATTCAGTTTATGGCATTTTACACCATAAAAATATAACAAAAAAGTTATGGCAAAGGAAAGAGTTAAATGAAGCAGCGGATGTTGTTTTAACAAAGGAGAAAAAGGAAAACTTATATGTTATTTGTGTTGAGAAGCAAGTTGATGTTGAAGATCAGGCTACAACCTTAATAACGGATATATTTCAGGTTACTGACAGCTTTGTTGATGATGCCTATTGTCTATACTCAAAAGACAATTTTACTGAATCATAAAGGCAAATTCTACAAAATCATCATGTTGGACAGATTGTGAAAATGAGTATTGCTGATGTTGAGAACTCTAAGATATTGGAGCAAGGGGAATCCTCAAGTTTGCATGAAATTTCAACAGAAACTGAGATAATTAATTTGACATCTCCTCACAGTGGTTCTCATGGAAAAAATGTTGTTGTTTCAGAAATAATTTTGCAGGAAAAATTAGTATTAAAGGATAAAAGTGTTAATGCTACAGATAATACTAAAGCTGGTGCTCAAGTGCTAAAGCATTCGAAATCTTGTGAATTTTTTAGTAGAAAGGTGGTTTTACTTGCAAGAAATTGTAGAGTTTCCCGTTTGTCTCAATATCCATGTTTCACTTTTGAAAATATGTTATTAGATAAAGAGCAGTTTATCAGAGACAACGATGAGATTATTATGAAGACAGAGAGCTTTCTGAATTCTAAAATCAATCTAAATTCAGAGGATATAATCAGAAAAACAAAGCATAGAAGATAAAAATAAGTTTCTCTTCCCAAAAGAAATGGGTTAAGGACCAGCAGGGCCCCAAAAAAGTTTTTCTTAATATCATTTCTTAAGCTCAAGGGGCATTTGTTAAAGACAGAGAGGTATCTGACAATATTGCCTTGGCATAAGAAATTACTCAAGACATTAGAAAGAAAGTCAGAAGACACAATATTATACTGAAGCTGGACATGGAGAAGGCATTTGACAGATTAGAGCGGAATTTTCTATTCCAAGTTAATGAAATCTTTTGGCTTCTCTGAAAAGTTTGTTACTCTAGTAAGAGGGTACTAGGCAACTCAATGTTTTTCAATCAATATGAATGGGCAACTGGGATGATTCTTTTCAGGCTCAAGAGGAGTAAGGCAAGGTGATCCCGTATCCCCTGCTCTTTTTATTATTGCATCAGAATATCTTAGTAGAGGTATATCCTACTTAAATACAGAAGGAAAGATCATTCCTTTCAGAAACAAATTTAATAGTGTTGCTATCACCCATTTGCTATATGCTGATGATACTCTGATATTCATAAACGGCAGTAAAAAAAGTTTGAATACTCTCTTTGAATTTTTGTATATGTAGGAGAAATTATCTGGTCAGAAGATTAACAAGTAGAAAAGTGTCTTTTACATAGAAAAAGACTGTCATTTTTCTACTTGCACTGTCATCCAGAATATGATAGAAATAAATAAAGGTGCTTAGCCTTTAATTTACTTTGGAGCTCCAGTTTTTCATGGTAGATGCAGAATCAGCTATTTTGAGCCTCTTATAGAGAAGACAAAAGCAAAACCGCAAGGTTGGCAAAATAAGTTACTTTATGCAGTAAGAAGATATATTCTTATTAAGCATGTTTTGATGTCCATTCCAGTACATATTATAGCCTCTTGTAATCCTTCTCGCACTGTGATTGAAAGAATTTTACTTCCATGATAGCAAAATTTTTCTGAAATGATTGTGATAATCAAAATCATCATCACTGGGTTTCATGAGATAAAATATGCATATTATAGCCTCTTGTAATCCTTCTAGCACTGTGATTAAAAGAATTACTTCCATGATAGCAAAATTTTTCTGAGATGATCGTGATAATCAAAATCATCATCACCGGGTTTCATGAGATAAAATATGCAAGCCTCATCAGGAGGGAGGTCTTAATATCAGGTTGCTGGGTGAAGTTGCTGAAGGCTATAGTATAAAAAAAAAGCTTGGAAATTTATTTAAAATGACAGTTTATGGACCAATTTTATGCATGCAAAATATGTGAAAGCCTCTATTCCAACTATGAGTTCTACTGTATCTCTTAGTCGGAAATTTTTTTATTATTACATTCCTATCATCAGGTTTTTATCTAAATGGATCATAGGACAAGGGAATATTGATTTCTGGTTTGAAACTTGGCATGGAGATTCATCTTTGAATGACGGAGTAAATTGTCAGAAGAGGCTATGTAACGACTACTGTACGAAAATGTTCAATTTAATGCACAGAAAGGAGTTTACAAGCCTGATTACAATTTAAAAGTTAATTTTTGTTTAAGAATAACAAGAAACAACTTGTGGCTCAGTGGTAAAGCCTTGCACTATTGTGACGTAGCCTCTGAGTTCGAACCCCATCAGAAACATTATAATTTTTCTTTTAAACGTTTTGGAAACCCAAAAGATTACACGTGCAATGCACATGAAAATGAAAAATCTAAAAAAAAATAAACATGTGGAAAAGGGTGTAAATATAAGAAAGTACACGTGTCTTCAATCCGACGGCTCCCCCTCACCAATCGGCCGGCGAAAATGCCCATAGGGCCGGTACGGACGGTCCAACCGTGGGCAATAAGCCTCGGGATTTGCACACAAGTCTCTTGGCCTATCCCTCAATTCCCCATTTATCACCTTTTTAATGTATTTTAATTCATCTTTTTAATTCCAAAACCCTAATTCCACACTATAAATACTACCTCATACTCTAGCCCTTCCTCATTCAGAAAATTATAGACAAAATTCTCAAAGTTTTCTAAGTACAAGAAAAGTACAAGTGGAGTTAGCAAGAAATCAAGTTCCGACGATGATCAAAGCAAGTTCCGGCGACCCCACGACGCCCCGACGACAACCCTTCCTACTCCTATCTTCTCTTCATCTTTCTAGCTAGTAAGTCCCTCCAAATCTCTCTTCTTCTTTTTTAAAAAATCTATTTTTCAAAACATGTCAATAAGTGGAGTTAATACCGATATTTTATTCTAAATCCTAAAATGTTCATTTTTTCATACATATTTTTCATCCATATTCTTACACCATATTTGTAACCATATAACTAATGTTTAGAACAAACTTTCACTCAAAAATATCATGAAACATAACTTTAAATCAACTTTTACATTAAAATACCATGAACTTTAGATATGTCATCTTATTTTCCTTTGTTGAAACATACCTTTAGAAAACTCACGGGGTAATGACCTACCTCTCACAAACACACATGATTCCATAGCACGATACTCTTTGAACGTATCTTTGCGACGATTACAATATATTTCATTAAAATACCATCTCTTATAAAAAACGGTTTTCTTTAGAATTGTATTTTAAAATTTCTTTGCAAATAAGTCTCTACAACCCATTTTAAGGAACCCGCTATTGGATGGTGCAGATTATCGCACATCCTTAGGCTAGTAGAGCGAGATACAGACCTCCTCACGGAGCATTCGATCTCGAAAGGTTTTTAATACGATTTTTTAAGAAAAACGGAATATTCTACTAAATAATAAAAATTAATTTTTTATAATTATATAAATATTACAATTCCATATATTTTCAAAATATAATAACTTTATATTTTTTTCAAAGGAAAGAATTACAAGTTTCATCAAAATACCATCAAGATACCAACAAAAATCAAGCTTTACAGTAAAATACCATAAACTATTCAAGTTAAGGTAATTATCACTAAAATATCTTAAACCCTTAAAATTTATATCCATGAAAACCCTAAATAATATAAATAATTTCTTAAGCTTATTTTGAAACTATATTAAAAATATTTTTCATAAAACCTCTTCGAGATATATAAAATTACATTTAAGGACTTTAGTAAATATATGTTTAAGTGGGATCAATTCTCTTGAGTCTCAGAGAACCGGAGAAAGTGAGTGCTTGCCTATTTAAGATAGAAAAAACTTAATGTGTTATCAATGGTAATTGTCTTGGAAAAAACACAAATCCTGCCGTCCATGTGCAGCAGTTATCGATAACTCCCGAATCTAATTCAGGATTCAAATCAGTTCTAAGTGTCTGACTCAAGTCTGAGTCTAAATCAAACTTGAATTCAAACTCAAATCAGAATCCAATTCAAACATGAATCCAAACTCTAACATGTATACTTGAACCTAAACCTAAATATTTAACCTGAATACAAGACTTGATTTGACCGAACCATGGCTATAACTTGACATGACTACAAGCTTATATCCTGAACCTGATTACTTGAACAACTTGTATCCATGGTCTCGGTAAGCCTTATAATCTATACAAAACATTACACGGGGTTAAAGGGGTAGATTGGTACGGAATGTATTAAAAGTGGCATGAGAAAATCACTAAAAGACACCTACATGAATTCTCGTGCCGTTGTCCCATGGGTTTTGACGGGGCCTTATACTACATGTTACCATAGTCTACGGGGAAAGATGGACTTCTCTCATATACACTGATACCTTTTGTACCAAGCTACAAACAACAACGTTAGAATAGCAATCTTATACCCGTACACCTTAACAGTTCAATTCTTAATACTTGCTATATTCCTTTCTTTCTTTTGGGACTTACCGAGTGCTAGTTCGCTGACGACATTCATGTCTTTTCTTTCTTTGGAATGTTCGTCAGGAGGACCGGACTCTCTCGAGATCGAGCCTAGCCAGTAGGACGTGGACCGGTTCACCGAGCAACAGGATTTCTAGCTTTCCTTGTACTTACTTTTCATTTTATATGTCATTGTTTAGGCATTGCTTTATATCTTTGTACTTTCCTTTTCAAAACAGTGTATTGTAAAGATGAATGTTAATAAAAGTTGTTGTTCATTTTATATCTCTTGTCATTTCTTGTGCATTTTATATATTGCTTATTTACGCTTAACGTATTTATTTCTGAGTAAATACGTCGCGTGCCTGCCACGTCTCCGTCTCCGTATACTGGGAAGCAGGACGTGACAGGTTTTGTTGGTGGCCTATGCAGATCAGTTCTGCATGGAATCCTAAGCAATATATCATAAGAATACTAAGAATCGGCAACTATGCATTCTTTATTTCAAATTCCTTGAACCTATCCTAACCTTTCTTTTTCTATCAAGGTCATGGATTCACCGAACAACACGAGTACTAACGTTAATGGAAACACTCCACTACCTACTCTACCACCACCACCTACCGTTGTAACTCCCATTAACGAGCAAACGGTATTGCTAAAGGCGGTCAAGAGCCTCTTGGAGGTTCAGCAGCAGCAGACTGCTATCCTCATGCACCGTCTAGAAGTCAAGGCACCCAGAGTCAAGCGATTCCGGGCACTGCACCCGAAACATTTCTCTGGGAAAGAGAGCTCTCTAGAGGCAGAGGAATAGGCTCAGTCTATCGAAGATGACCTGGCAGCAGGACAAGTGCCAGAAATTGCTTGGGTGAGAGTTGCGAAGCTGCAGCTAATAGATAACACCAGAGTCTGGTGGAAGGCTGAAAAAGGCCGACTCGCCCAACCGATTGAATGGAAAACGTTTCGCGATATGTTCGACACGAAATACTTCCCTGAGACTGCCCGTTTCGATATGGAACAACAGTTCATCCACTTACAACAAGGCTCGATATGGAGCAAATCCAAGGATGAGTACGATGCTGAGTTTACCATACTTAGCAGGTTCGCGGCACACCTGATCCCGACTGCTGAGATCCGAGCACAAAAATTTCAACAAGGGTTCGACCCGGAAATCCAAGCTGCACTAGCTACAAGGGATTTCCCAACTCATGATCTCGCTTTGAAAGCTGCCCGACGCTATGAGGCAGTAGTGAAGAAGAAGGACAGACTTTAGACCGTCGGTATGAAATGCCCTGCCACCTAGATGGCAGGAGGAGCATTTTCCAGGCCAACTTTTGCACCCAGGAGACAGGGAGTAACCTTTAACCGGCCCAGTTCAGACTATTGCTTTTACTACAAAAGGAACGGACACCTGGCGAAAGACTGCATGCATGCTAATAGCCTGTGTTTGGTTTGTGACGCATCCACTCACGCTATTGGAGCTTATCCATATCGTCTCAACTCAGCTCCAGCACTTAGACCCGCAATCACAGTTCCGCAGTGGCCGGCTATTCAGGCTCCTGCACCTCATCTTGCTCTCCCTGCTTCACCTCCATGTGGACCTCCTGCACAGCCACCTCGTCAATTCCATCAGGCCCAGAGGAACATGCCTCAAGGACAGAGGAACATGCCTCAGGGACAAAGGAATGTGCCTCCAACAAGGAGGAATGTACCCCAGCGTCAGGCTTTCACTAGGACAGTTGAGGAAGCCGAGGCCACTGGCCAAGTTATTACCGGTAATTCCCAATCCTTTCATCTTTTCAAATCCTTGTATATCTCTATATTTTTCCCTATATCTAAACCAACCTCACACAACTTAGGTACTATACTAGTAGCCATCCTTCCTGCACTCGCACTGTTCGACACTGGAGCATCACACTGCTTCATGTCGCAACGATTCAAGAGTGGAGACAGAACTTTGGAGCCAGGAATATTCCGTGCCAAGCTGAAGAATGCAGAAGTATTTACTCTACCGGCGGAAGAAGAAAAGCCAGAGATAGTTTGAGAGTTCAAGGATGTGTTCCCTGAAGATATAACAGGTTTGCCTACCGATCGAGCTCTTGAATTCAGCATTGATTTACTACCTGGTGCGCAACCAGTGATCAAAGCTCTATATCGGTTAAGTCCAGAAGGATTGAAGGAGATCTGTACTCAGTTGGACGAACTCCTGAAGAAAGGTTGGATTCGTCCCAGTACTTCAAGTTGGGGATCTCCAGTTTTGCTGGTGAAGAAGAAAGAAGGTTCATACAGAATGTGTATAGATTACCAAGCTCTGAATGAAGTGGCGATAAAGAACAAGTATTCACTACCTTGCATCGATGACCTTTTCAATCAGCTAAGTGGGTCTTGTGTATTTTCAAAACTAGATCTTCGTTCAGGTTATCATCAGGTAAAGGTCAAAGAGTCTGATATTCCTAAAACGGCGTTCAGGACTCGCTATGGTCATTACGAATATCCGGTGATGCCATTTGGAGTAACCAATGCTCATGCTATATTTATGAATATGATGAACTAAGTTTTTCGAGAGTACTTAGACATGTTCGTTATTATTTTTATCGACGACATCCTGGTGTATTCAAAGAATCGGGAAGAGCACGCCGAGCATTTACGGATTGTCCTGGAGATATTACAACAGCATCAACTCTATGCCAAGTACAGCAAGTATGAATTTTGGCTAGATCAAGTCAGATTTCTCAGGCATATCTGTAAAAACCTAAACTTTCTTTACGATTTTTTTTCAAAAATACAGAAAGGAACACCTAAGCCTGAGCACAACTTATAAATTTGATTTGCTTTTGAACAGCAAGAAAGCACTTGTAGCTCATTGGTAAAGTCTTGCACTGCTGTGACGTAGCCCCTGTATTCAAATCCCATGAGCCACATTATCTTGTTATTAAAATTTCTTTTAATCTTTTAAAAGCCCAAGGGTTTACACGTGCACTACACGTAAAATGAAGAGACACAGAATAAACAAATACGTGCACTGGGGTATATGAGGCAACAGAGACACGTGGCGAGAATCCCAGCCCCGACCCCACCAACTCGACCGGTGAGATTGCCTCAAAAACCGGTACCGCCGGTCTCCCCTGTCAGGAATGGTCCAAATTTTTACCCCTGGCACCTTTTGGCCTACCCCACTTCCCCAATATTGTTTGATTTATTCTGCACAATTACAGAGGGATTAAAATCACCTCTTTAATCCCTTTTAAATGCATTTTAATTCTCAAATTCATACCCTAAACCCTAATCCTACCCTATAAATACAACCCTACCCTTTGTCACTCCTCATTCTGAAATCAAGTGCCAAAACTCTCAAAAAAATTCTCAAGTCCTTATAGTGTGCAAATGGAGTTAGCAAAGGGTGATGTTCCGACGATATTCCGGCAACGAAATGACACCTCGACACCTTCATTAGCTCCTCCTATCTCTTCTCTTGTTCTCTATCCAGTAAGTCCCCTCCCTCTCTCTTCTTCTATTCTAAAAACTTTAATTTCTAAAACCCGACGGAAGCGGAGTTAATCCGATTTCCGATTCGGTTTTTCTTTAAAATTCTATTTTTCTTAATCAATAAAATACCATACTCTCATATAATGTTTAACAAATATTAACAAACACATTAAAACAAGTTTCATCTCAAAAGAATTTTTTTGCAACTTTTATCGTATTTTTACGGTAAAATACCACATACTTTATTTTCGACATAAAACAACATAATACTTGTATTACCTTTAGATAATTCATGAGTTAATGACCTACTTCATCACAACACACATTTTTGACATACCACGATGAAAGTCTGGGACATTAGTTATGGGATAATACGGCATTACAAATAAATACCATCAAACTTGCAAAACCATTTCTTTAAAAAGTGTATTAATCAATTCCTTACAATTGCGCCTCTACAACCCACTTTTGGGAACCCCGTTCGGGATGGTGCCGATTATCGCACATCCTCGGTCCTAGTAGAGCGAGATGCAGACCTCCGAAAGGAGCATTCGATCTCGATGGAATTTTTAATACGTTTTTCTTTAGAAAATGAGATTTATACAAAAATAAATAAAATTTATTTTTATTAAATATATATATAACTATTATCAAAACATCTATTTTTAATTACATTATATTCTAAGTTTTCCAAATCAAAGGATCACCATTACAGAAAAATACCATTACAATTCAATGCAAAATACCGATATTTCAATAAAATACCATATACAATGAAAACTGGGTTTTTACTCACTAGAAAGTTCACTTTTATAAAATATACATCTATGAAAACTCTAAAGACGATAATTAAATACTCGAGATGTATTTTGAAAACATATCAAAACTATTTTTACATAAAACCTCCTCAAGTTATGCTAAATTACAATAAGGACCCTAGTAAATATAGGTTTAAGCGGGACCAATTCTCTTGAGCCTCAGGGAGCCGGAGAATGTGAGTGTTTGCTTATCTAAGATAGACAATCTAACAAACGGTGTTATCAACACGGTAACTGTCTTTGAAAAAGACACAAATCCTGCCGTCCATGTGCAGCAGTTACCGATAATATCAAAACAATCAGTTCGATTCTGTTTAAAAGTCTGACTCAGTTCGAGTCGCAGTCCAATCTGAAATCAATCTGACTTCAATATGATTCAAGTATATACTACAACACAACATGAATCCATGAATCCGTCTAATCAATCTATATCAATCTATATTGACCGAACCGAACCATGAATGTATTCCATTTACATGACTATCCATTTACATCCATTCCATCTACTGATATCATGGTTTCGGCAAGTCTTCCATTTACTACAAGACGATACTGTGCAATACAATCAGTACAATCAATTCAATCAATATAATAATACATCACGAGGTTTATAAGGGATAGACTGGTGTTCCCCTCCGAACGGCGGCCGGGACGCGGGGACGTCCGAGCCTGAGGTTCGGGGCAGATACTAATTGGTGCTATCCGTCCACCTCTCCGAAGATGCCAAGTTGATTTATGGCACCATGTATCGAAGGTTTAAACGGATGCGTCCGATGTAGTAGACTTCGTCAGATTCCCCCTCGCACGAGGGGTTTTTGATTGTGGGGACGCTCTTCCCTGCAGGCGCAAGCCCCTGCAGTTAATTACGCTACCGCGTTGCGGTAACAACTTTCTCCTTCTCCAGATGGTCACTTCGTGTCGTGTGTGTTTGTTTTGTTTGTGGTTGCCCGTGGATTGTATACGGAGACTGAGTTACGTCGTCGCCCGTAGGACGTGGACTAGTCCAAATCCGTATTTATCTTAGATTTGGGTTTGGGGGTTTGGTTTGAGGATACGTTAGCCATATTTGAGGCTAAGATCAACTCAAACGTTTGTTAAGGAGACGTTAGTCTAACTTGAGACTAAGATCAACTTAACGGGATCGTTTAGATCCGACAAAAGAGCATTTGGGGCTCTATTACTCCAGTTTAGGGACATAGTGGTCCATTGAATGTATGGCCGTCGGGACCCGTCACCTCTCTGACGACGTTGAAAGATTACAACGACAAATATCAGAGGAGTTCAGAGATGTACCCTTGAACCGAAGTTGATTGGGGGGATTCATAGTCCAGTCTGTTTGAAGGTTTAAGGATACGTTAGCCATATTTGAGGCTAAGATCAACTTAAACGGGATCGTTTAGATCCAACAAAAGAGCGATTGGCTCTATTGTTCCAGTTTAGGGACATAGTGGTCCATCGCTAGTTTAAGGACATTGCGGTCCATGGGTAGTTTAAGGACATTGCGGTCCATTGTTAGTTTTAAGACATCTCGGTCGAGGTTAAGGACGTCGTAGTCCATGGGTTTAAGGACCCCACAGTCCATTGTTAGTTTTAAGACATCTCGGTCGAGGTTAAGGACGTCATAGTCCATGGGTTTAAGGACCCCACAGTCCATTGTTAGTTTTAAGACATCTCGGTCGAGGTTAAGGACGTCGTAGTCCATGGGTTTAAGGACCCCACAGTCCATATCAATGTGTGGTCATCGGGACCCGTCACCTCTTTGAAGACGTTGAGGGATTACAACGCCAAGTATCAAAGGAGTGAAGAGATGTACCCTGGAACCGGAGTGGATTAAATAGTCCTTGGCCCAATTTGGGATCAAGACCAATTAATTATGTTATGAGCCCATTAGCCCAGTTAATTACGAATTGAGGACTTATGGCCAGCTTGGGCTAAGTCCAATCATGTCTGGAATATTGGCTTCCTGTTGGTCCATTGAAGGAGAGACTTTGTCTCTGGCCATTTAGCCAATTGGGCCAAAGCCTAGTGTTAAACACTACAGACCAATCAGTGTTGAACACTGGGAATGAAATTGACAAGTTAGTGTTTAACACTAAAAGATAATTGGTGTTAAACACCAGCAACAAGGCTTTCAAATTAGCATTAAACACTAAAACAGATCAGTGTTAAACACTGGCAACGGAGATCTCAAATTAGTGTTAAACACTAAGGTAATCAGTGTTGAACACTGCAAATAAAGTTCTTTGATTAATGTTGAACACTAAGGCCCAACAATGTTTTAACACTGGATTCGGGAGTTCCAATTTAGCGTTAGACGCTGAGGCAAGAGGGGTCACGTGGTAGCACGTGAGGGCGCCCTCCCCTCGTTTGTTCTGCTGAAAAGATCACATCTTTTGGAGCATCACGTGTCATCACGTGACGGGTATTTAAATGAGGTATGTTAAAGCTTCTGTCAAGGGTCACGTGGGTCACGTGAGGCACTGCCTCAAAGGGCTTTCTGTAGATCTTTTGGGGGGGTCACGTGGTGACACGTGACCCTTCTTTTCTGTAGTTGTTTAGAAGATCTGTTAATCCCTTTCAGGAATTGAATTCCTCGTAGGGTTGAACCCTGACAATAATTCCAGAGGAATTAAATTCCTAGTTCCTTTTGAAGAGTTGAACCCTGAATTTTCTGTAGGAATTAAATTCCTCATATATATGAAGAACTGAATAGGGTTAAATCCTAATAAAAGCTTTGAGGAATTAAACTCCCACTCTCTGTTAGAGAATTATTCTGGGGAGTAAGATTAAGGGAATTACGTTCTTGTTATTTTAACAGAACTAAGTTCTTAATTAGGGTTAAACCCTGTTTCTTTTTATTCTGAAGGAATTAAATTCCCATGACACAGGGTCAAACCCTAATTTTATTTTAAAGGAATTAAATTCCTATAGTTCTGTGAGAATTAAATTCTCATGCTTCCATTCCCTCTCTATGCTTTGGATCTGCATGGCAGGATCTCAACCCATTGAGAATTAAATTCTCAACTTCAAGGGGAGATGTGCGCTTTACAGATCCTCCATCTAAGAGAGAAGAAATATGTTCTTCTGTTTTACATCAGAGTTGAACTCTGTTGAGGATTAAATTCTCTTTCTTTCAAAAAAGCCTTCCCTTTCTTACCTAGGGTTTTCTTTTGCAGAAGATCCAGATTCCTCAAAGTATCAAGGCTCTCTCCCTTTTCTTCCCTCTGCGTGTGTATATCTTTTTTTGTGTGTCTCGGCTCCTATTTATAGGAGAAGCAGCCGAATCAATTAGTTTTTTGACGTATCTTCATTGAGAGATTTGATTTGCATCCATCATTCGTTCTGGACCTTTGGATTATTAGGTGAATTTTATTCACCATTGGATTTCAAATCCAGCGATTCTCCTTTGTGATTTCTGTTAGATTTAAAAGGGAAATCTTCCCAAATTCGAGATTTTCCCATAGATAGATGATATTTAATCACTCTAAATCTTTAATTCAATCGGTTGCTTTTGGAAAGACTTGAGAGGTCTTTTCTCAGAATTTAATTCTGTTTAACAAATGGGCTTTGAAAGCTGGTCACGTGCGGCCACGTGACCCTTGGTCACGTGTGGGCACGTGACCCCCTTGTAACGAGCCTTCTTCCTTCTTTTTACGCTCTGTCTTCTGGTTGCTGCTTAACTATCACGTGCCACCACGTGACAACTGATCACGTGTGAGCACGTGACCCTGGCATGGAGCCTTCTTCTTGATTTAACCGGAGAATGAGTCTGATGTTTTGAGTGTCATGTGCCAACACGTGATCCTGGTCACGTGGGAGCACGTGACCTCCTCTGAAGCCTTTTTCTTGATTTGTTCAGGGAGCTGTTGGGTTTTGAAGCCGCTTTTGATTGTCACGTGCCAACACGTGACCCAGGTCACGTGGGAGCACGTGACCCTTTCTGAAGCCCTTATCTTTGATGTAATCGGGAAGCCGAATTTGCCTTGCTGATGCTTTTAGGTGTCACGTGCCAACACGTGACTGCTGGTCACGTGTAAGCACGTGACCCTTTTCTGAAGCTTTTTCCATAAGCTTTTCTGATTTTAAATCAGGAAACAACTGGTACAGAACATGTTAAGGGTGGTACGAGGTGATCACTTAAGACATAATTACATCCATACCGTTGTTCCGTGGTATTTTCGACGGAGCCTTGTACTACGGATTACCAAAGTCCACGGTGTAAGTTGGACTCCTCTCGTATACACTGGCATATTCTGCACCAAGCTACAAACAACTGCGTTAATATTATAATCAAACACTACAAGTTATACACTCTTTCTGTCTATTCTATCTCTACCCATGTTTGGGACTTACCGAGCGTTTGTTCATTGACGACATTCCTATTTCTCTTCTTCTTTGGAATGTTGTCAGGAGGACCCGACTCTTAGGACCTCGAGACCAGCCAGGAGCACTTGGAGTAGTTCACAGAAGATCCTGAGCATTGACTTTACTTGTACATGTTTTCATTTCAGTTATGCCATTGTTTAGGCATTGTTTTCCATCCATGTATTTACATTTCCAGTTGTACTTGTAAAAGAATGTTTAATAAATAAAGTTATTGTTCATTTGCATTCATGTCTCTTGTGTACTTACTTTATATTGCTTAGTTATGCTTAGCGTGTTTGCTTCTGAGTAAATACGTAGCGGGCCTCGCCGCGTCCTCTTCCCGTACACTGGGAAGCGGAGCGTGACAGATTTTGTTGGCGGCCCATGCAGGTCAGCTCTGTATGGACATATAGGTCAGTTCTGCATGGACATGCGGGTCAATTCTGTATGAAGTTCTAAGCAATATAACACAAGAATCGGCAACTAAAAACATTCATTACATTTCATATTTCTTGAATCTTATAATTTCATATATTTTGAATCTATCCTAACCAAATTTTTCTTTCAAGATTATGGATTCTCCAAACAATACGAGCACCAACTTCAACAACACTCCACCACCTCTACCGCTTACACCTACCGTTGCTACTCCGATCAATAAGCAGACGGTACTGCTTGAGGCAATCCGCAGCCTCCTGGAAGTACAGCAGCAGCAGACTGCTATTTTGATGAACCGTCCAGAAGCGGAAGCGCCTGGAGTAAAGCAATTCCGGGCATTGCACCCAAAACAATTATCGAGAAAAGAGAGCCCTCTGGAAGCTGAGTATGGGCTTAGAGTATTGAGGATGACCTGGCAGCGGCACAAGTGCCAGTGATCGCTTGGGTTCGAGTTGCGAAACTGCAGCTCACTGATAATGCACGAGTTTAGTGGAAGGCGGAAAAAATACGTCTTGACCAACCTATCGAATGGAGGACTTTTCGCGACATATTCGACGCGAAATACTTCACAAAGACTGCCCGATTTGACATGGAGCAGCAGTTCATTCACCTGCAACAAGGTTCTATGTGTACCAAGTCCGTGAATGAATATGACGCTGAGTTTACCATGCTCGGTAGGTAAGATATGTCTCAATGTTCGATTTTATATCATATACTACACAGCTAACACAAGATCGTAATAGGTTTGCGGCCCATCTCATACCGACTGCTGAGATCAGATCCAGAAGATTTCAGCAAGGGTTGGATCAGGAAATCCAAGCTGCCTTAGCTACAGGGGATTTTCCAACCCATGATTTGGCTTTGAAGGCTGCCCGAAAATACAAGGCGGCGGTGAAGAGGAAGGGCATACCTGAATCTGCCGGAATGAAACGTCCTGCCACTCAGATGGCAGGAGGAGCCTCTTTAAGGTCAACTGTTGAACCCAGGAGACCGAAAGAAACGGATAACCAGCCAAGTCCAGATTTTTGCTTCTATTGCAAGAGGGATGGACACTTATGGAAGGACTGTAGGCGCGCAAAAGGTATGTGTTTAGTTTGTGGCGCATCCAATCATGGAATTGGAACATATCCTTATAGACGCAACACAGTTCCAATTCACAACACTTATCCGCAGCGGCCAGCTATCCAGGCTCCTGCTCCTCGTCTTGCACTCCCAGCTCCACCTCCACGTAGACCTCCTGCACATCCTAATCGCCAATTCCATCAGGCACCGAGGAACATGCCTCGAGGGTAGAGAAACATGCCCTAAGGACAGAGGAATGTGCCTCCAGCTAGGAGGAATGTACCACGGCGTCAGGCTTTCCTTTTAGCGGCCGAAGAAGTCGAGACTGTAGACCAAGGTAACCCTGGTAATTCTCTCACATCTTTTTTAATCTTTCCAAAACTTTTGCATTTTTTCGTTCTTCCAAATATTTTTCATGCACTAACAATAGTTCTATCACCAAACTTTTCTTAAATCTGTTACACTTTCCTTTTACAAATTTCGAGAACGAAATTTTTATAAAGAGGGTAGAATGTAACAAGCCTAAACTTTCTGTACGATTTTTTTTCAAAAATACAGAAAGGAACATCTAAGCCTGAGCACAACTTATAAATTTGATTTGCTTTTGAACAGGAAGAAAGCACTTGTAGCTCATTGGTAAAGCCTTGCACTGCTGTGACGTGGCCCCTATGTTCGAATCTCATCAGCCACATTATCTTTTTATTAAAATTTCTTTTAATCTTTTAGAAGCCCAAGGGTTTACACGTGCACTACACGTAAAATGAAGAGACACAGAATAAACAAACACGTGCACTGGGGTATATGAGGCGACAAAGACACGTGGCGAGAATCCCAGCCCCGACCCCACCAACTCGACCAGCGAGATTGCCTAAAAAACCGGTACCGCCGGTCTCCTCCTTCGGGAATGGTCCAAATTTTTTTCCCTGGCACCTTTTGGCCTACCCCACTTCCCCCATATTGTTTGATTTTTTCTGCACAATTACAGAGGAATTAAAATCACCTTTTAATCCCTTTTAAATGCATTTTAATTCTCAAATTCATACCATAAACCCTAATCCTACCCTATAAATACAACCCCACCCTTTGGCACTCCTCATTTTGAAATCAAGAGCCAAAACTCTCAAAAAAAAAATTTCAAGTCCTTAGAGTGTGCAAGTGGAGTTAGCAAATGGTGAAGTTCCGGCGAAGTCCCGAGAAGATTCCGGCGATGAAACGATGCCCCGACACCTTCATTAGCTCCCCCTCTCTCTTCTCTTGTTCCCTAGCCAGTAAGCCCCCTCTCCCCCTCTCTTTTTCTATTCTAAAAACTTTAATTTCTAAAACTCGACGGAAGCGGAGTTAATCCGACTTTCGATTCAGTTTTTCTTTAAAATTCTATTTTTCTTAATCAATAAAATACCACACTCTCATATAATGTTTAACAAACATTAAAAAAATACATTAAAACAAGTTTCATCTCAAAAGAATCTTTTTTGCAACTTTTATCGTATTTTTACGGTAAAATACCACATACTTTATTTTCGACATAAAAAAACATAATACTTGTATTACCTTTAGATAACTCGCGAGGTAATGACCTAGCTCATCACAACACACATCTTTGATATAGCACGATGAAAGTCTGGGACATTAGTTATGGGATAATACGACATTACAAATAAATACCATCAAACTTGCAAAACCATTTCTTTAAAAAGTATATTAATCAATTTCTTACAATTGCGTCTCTACAGCCCACTTTTGGGGACCCCGTTCAGGATGGTGTGGATTATCGCACATCCTCGGGCCTAGTAGAGTGAGACGCAGACCTCCGAAAGGAGCATTCGATCTCGATGGAATTTTTAATGCATTTTTCTTTAGAAAATGAGATTTCTACAAAAATAAATAAATTTTTTTTTTATTAAATATATATATATATATAACTATTATCAAAACATTTATTTTTAATTATATTATATTCCAAGTTTTCTAAATCAAAGGAATCACCATTACAGGAAAATACCATTACAATTCAATGCAAAACACCGATATTTCAATAAAATACCATATACAATGAAAACTAGGTTTTTACTCACTAGAAAGTTCACTTTTATAAAATATATATCTATGAAAACCCTAAAGACGATAATTAAATACTTGAAGTGTATTTTGAAAACATATCAAAACTATTTTTACATAAAACCCCCTCAAGTTATGCTAAATTACAATAAGGACCCTAGTAAATATAGGTTTAAGCAGGACCAATTCTCTTGAGTCTCAGGGAGCCAGAGAATGTGGGTGTTTGTCTATCTAAGGTAGACAATCTAACAAACGGTGTTAGCAACACGATAATTGTTTTTGAAAAAGACACAAATCCTGCCGTCCATGTGCAACAGTTACCGATAACATCAAAACAATCAAGACTTCAATTATGTTTAAAAGTCTGACTCAGTTCGAGTCACAGTCCAATCTGAAATCAATCTGACTTGAATACGATTCAAGTATATATTACAATACAACATGAATCTATGAATCCCTCTAATCCCTCTATATCAATCTATATTGACTGAACCGAAGCATGGATGTATTCCGTTTACATGACTATCCATTTACATCCATTCTATCTACTGATATCATGGATTCGGCAAGTCTTCTATTTACTACAAGACGATACTATGCAATACAATCAGTACAATCAATTCAATCAATATAATAATACATCACGGGGTTTATAAAGGGGTAGACTGGTACGGAATATGTTAAAGGTGGCACGAGGTGGTCACTTAAGACGTAATTACATCCATGTCGTTTTTCCATGGTTTTTTTGACGGAGTCTTGTACTACGGGTTACCAAAGTCCACGGTGTAAGTTGGACTCCTCTCGTATACACTGGTATATTCTGTACTAAGCTACAAACAACTGTATTAACATTATAATCAAACACTACAAGTTATACACTCTTTCTGTCTATTCTATCTCTATCCATCTTTAGGACTTACCGAGCGTTTGTTCGCTGACGACATTCCCATTTCTCTTTTTCTTTGGAATGTTGTCAGGAGAACCCGACTCTTAAGAGCTCGAGACCAGCCAGGAGCACTTGGAGTAGTTCACAGAAGATTATGAGCATTGACTTTACTTGTACATATTTTCATTTCAGTTATGACATTGTTTAGGCATTGCTTTCCATCCATGTACTTACATTTCCAGTTGTACCTGTAAAAAAATGTTTAATAAATAAAGTTGTTGTTCATTTACATCCCTGTCTCTTGTGTACTTACTTTATATTGCTTAGTTACGCTTAGCGTGTTTACTTCCGAGTAAATATGTAGCGGGCCTCACCACGTCCCCTTCCCGCACACTGGGAAGTAGGGCGTGACAATATCGTTTCAGGCGAAGGAATCTCAGTAATCCAGTTAAAGTGTCAGCTGTCAGAGAATGGCCGACACCAAAGACGGTGAAGGACATTCGAAGTTTCTTGGGATTAGTAAGATACTACCAAAGATTCATTAAAGGTTTCTCGAAGATTTCAGCATTCCTGACCAAGCTCACACGTAAAGATGAAGTATTCGTGTGGTCAGAAGTATGTGAACAA
Organism: Agapanthus africanus; assembly: GCA_030015575.1. Lineage (NCBI taxonomy): Eukaryota > Viridiplantae > Streptophyta > Magnoliopsida > Asparagales > Amaryllidaceae > Agapanthus > Agapanthus africanus. Next base: position 10,237,034 of record CM057348.1, on the reverse strand, counting down.
GCTTTTGTAGAACTCAAGTCGAGATTAATTTCTGCTCCTATCCTTGTGATACCGGACCAAGCTGGAGGTTTCGTAGTACATTGAGATGCGTCCGGTAAGAGATTAGGATGTGTTCTACACCAGCATGGAAAAGTTATAGCCTTTGTATCAAGACAACTGAAAGTTCATGAGCGCAACTATCCAACACATGACTTGAAGTTGGCAGCCATTATCTTTGCACTTAAGATTTAGCGTCACTATCTTCTGGGAGAACGGGTGTATATACACGGAAGTCTGAAGTATGTATTTACTCAGAAGGAATTGAACATGCGGCAGAGAAGATGGCTAGAACTCATGGCGCACTTCGACATCAATCTACAATATCATCCTGGGAAGGTGAATGTAGTTCTTGATGCACTTAGCCCTCAGCTATTATCGATGAATCTCACCGTTCAGTGGAAGCTACAACAGGAATTGCACGGATTGATAATCGAAGTAGTTATGCCTGGTAACGCTTCGTATTTGATGAACTTACAAGTACAGTCTACTATTGTCAATCAGATCAAAGCAGCTCAAGCAAACGATGCCAAGCTACAAAAGATCCGAGAACAAGTAGAAAGTGGACTTCGAAGTGACTTCATCATCCACGAAGAAGGATCCTTGAGATATGGAAGTAGATTGTGTGTACCACAAGGTCCTGTTCGAAAAGAGTTGATGAGAGAAGCTCACAGCTCTCCTTACTCAGTACATCCCGGTGGTACCAAAATGTACAAGGATCTACGGCAACACTACTGGTGGCATGGAATGAAGCGCGAAATAACCAGAAGCGTAGCCAAGTGTTTGGTGTGTCAGCAAGTAAAGGCTGAACATCACAGAACTGCTGGTCTACTTCAGCCTTACCCATCCCAGAATGGAAATGGCAGCACATTACCACGGACTTCGTGACCGCCCTTCCTCACAGCACGAATGGTAACGATGCAGTATGGGTTATTGTGGATCGACTCACCAAGTCGGCACATTTCATCCCATTTCGAGTTAGCCAATCTACCAGGACGTTAGCAAAGAAGTACATGGAGGTAAGCATGAAACTAAAGTAAGATTTAACCTCAAAGTGTACTATTTTTTATACCCATGAACTCATGCAGGAGATCATGAGATTACATGGAGTACCGGTTTGCATCGTCTCCGATCGTGACACCAGATCCCGATCACAGTTTTGACAGAGTCTGCAAGCTAGCCTGGGAACGAGTCTGAACTTCAGCACGGCTTACCACCCACAAACGGATGGACAATCTGAGCGAACAATTCAGATTCTGGTGGACATGCTAAGAGCTTGTATGTTAGATTTCGGAGGTTCGTGGGAAGATCACCTACACATTGTGGAGTTTTCATACAACAACAGCTATCAGGTGAGTATTGGAATGGCACCATATGCAGCAATATATGGAAGGAAGTGTCGTTCACCACTAAGTTGGGACAACATCGGAGATCGTGAATATCACGCCCTGCTTCCCGGTGTACGGTAAAGGGACGCGAATGGGGCCGCTATGTATTTACTCAGAAGTAAACACGCTAAGAGTATCTAAGCAATATAAAGTAAATATACACAAGAAGACACGTCACCTCTCTGAAGACGTTGAAGGATTACAACGACAAATATCAGAGGAGTAAAGAGATGTACTCTCGAACCGATGTGAGTTGGTTGAAAGATCTGTAGTCCAATTTGGGGCTAAGATCTATTAAAATATTTATGAGCAGATGGGCTCAATTAATATAAGTTGAGGACTTATGGCCAATATTGGGCTAAGTCCAATCAGGTTAAAATGTTTAACATTTTATTTTGGGCTGTTGAGCCTTTATTTAGGCTTGACCCTTTTAACAATGCTGAGCATTGATTTATATCTTGACAATGTCTTTGTCTTTTATTGAATGCTGAGCATTCATCAGAGCTCTGGGCTTATTAAAGGACAATTTATGTTCTGTCAGCACAACACGTGGTGCGCTAAGCGCCAATCAAAAAGCGCAGTGCGCTTATGCCAAGTAGCGCACATGTAAGGGACACGTGTCGCACTCAGCGCTAGGCGCCAGATGATAAGTGCATGGTGCCAGTTTATGAGCGTTGAGCGCTAATTCATGAGCGCATTGCACTTTCAGTTTAATGGCACACACGTGAGTGACACGTGGTGCGCTTGGCGCTGAGCGCCAGTCCATGAGCGCAGTGCGCTATTTCAGAAGCGCAAAGCGCAAGTTGTTAATTGGCGCATACGTGATTGACACGTGGCGCATTTGGCGCTGAGCGCCAGTCCAGAGAGCGCAGAAGCGCAGTTCAAGAGCGCAAAGCACAGTTCAAGAGCGCAAAGCGCATCTGATCAATTTTATGATCTGGAAAACAAATTTGTGTTCTTTTAAAAGAGACTTTGTCTCAAGATCTAAGAACAACAGTTCTTATTTTTGCAGGAGATATTTCCAATCTCTTATGTTGATGAAAGGGTTTGCCTTTATAGATCCATGATCTGTGAGAAGAACTATATTCTTCTTTTATTTTATGATGAGATCTTTTGATCTCTTTATGAAAGGCCTTGGTCTTGTAGATCTATGATCTTTAAAGAAGTAAATTCTTCCTTTTATGAGATGATTTCATCTCTATGTTCATCATTATCATTTTTATCTTGAAGAAAGATCTTCTTGCAAGAGCTTGCTCTTTATTTTTGAGTTTCTCAAACTTTAGAGGGGGGGTTCTCTACACAAGACTTGAAGTCTCGGGGCCTTTATATAGGGCAAGCTGATCAGTTCGATCAGTTAAAGAGATCTTTTCTCTAATTGATTCGGGAATTTTCCCACCATTGAATTTTTGATCCTGGGGCTTCTGTTTTACAGAAGGCAATTTTCTTGTTTTTAATAAGATTGATAAATCTTTCCATATAGAATTTATTCTGTCTTTTGGTAATTTTTATTTACCATTGGATCATTGATCTAATGGTGTTCTGATTTACAGAGCACATTCTTCTTATTTGGAAAGATTTTGAGGAATCCTTCCTTAACAGAATTTAATTCTGATTAATTAATGATTTATCATTATTATTAGATCTTTGATCTAACGATGAGAAGCTTTTAGTTCCAGCACTAGCGCACCCGTACTTTGCACGTGGTGCGCTGCTTAGAGCGCAGCGCACCTAGCGCTAGCGCACCCGTGTCTTACACGTGGTGCGCTGCTCAGAGCGCAGCGCACACCTAGCGCTAGCGCATCAGTGTCTTACATGTGGTGTGCTGCTTAGGACGCAATGCATCTGAAGCGTTGCTTCAATTTAAAATTCAAATTTCAAACAAAACTTTGCTCTGATTAGGGGAAACAAATGCTCCCCCCACCGTTGCGCTCACGTGGCCCACATGTGAGTGCAGCGGTGGCAGTATCTGCGCCCTTGGATCAACTCAGAAGTTGAAAAGGCATTTCAATGCCTATAAATAGGACCTTTGGTCCTTTAGATGATTCTGTTCATCTTCTTCTTGTTTTCTGAGAATTTTTATTCTCCCACAGAGCATAGCTCTCCATCTTAAGAATTCCAAGAGTCAAAACTCTGCCAAAACTTAGATAAAGATCAAATCTTTTAATAATCTAGGGTTTTACCCATTAACAGAGCTTTGCTCTTCATAGATCTTTGATCTAACGAAAACCCTTTTAGGGTTTCATTAACAGAGCTTTTGCTCTCTTCAAATTATGAAGAGCTCTTAAGAGTTTGTTCATGGATCTTAAAGATCTTAGAATTTTTATTCATATATAAAAAAATTGATTTCAATTTTTCTGATGGGTTTTTCCGTCATCTTTACAGAGCCAGGCTCTTAGCATTCTCGGGGAATTTCTTTAAATTCCTCTCATAATTGACTTTGACAGGTGTCACTCCTGTCTGCAGAGTATTGCTCTCGAGGAGTTTAACTCCTTGACCCGAGAGGTCGCTGATTAAATGAGATTCCTTTTTTTTTTTAAGGATTTCTCCCAAATTCAAATTTATTAGGTGTCATAATTAGAATTTGTTTTCTCCATGGGGATATCAAGAGTCGTTTAAATTCCTGTGCCTGTTTTTAATAAGAATTTGCTTAATCAGTCTGTCCGCTAACTCTTGCTGATTTTCTTTTTCAGGAGTTATGGACGCTCATATGTATGACCTTGATGAGATTATCTCTTATGGCGACATTCGCATACTCGGTCGTTCTCAAAACCGAGAATTCACAAACGCCCAGTGTGCCGAAATCATGGGTTGCTTTGACGCATACAATGGTCGACTGCTTTCTCGATGTTCCTTTCTCTTGAAGCATATTGTGGGAGCGATTTGGGGAGCACTTCTTTTATTCTGTGCCAGCATGCCGCTTAAGGCATTGGATGATGCCGAAGACAAGGTGCACTCGGTGTATCTGATGGGCCTAATCTCAAAGAAAAGGCGAGATAATCTTGTTGATCTTCTGCATCAGGCTTTTCAACAGGCGGCAATATTCGCTGCCTATCGGAGGGTGGAGGACATCAGTGAGGACCCTGACGCTTGTGATCGTGAGAGGAAGCATACTAGGATGGTTCGAAAGGCCTGGGACATTTTAGATGGCCTTACTTTTGAGTTTCTCAATCCATGCCCTGGATTTGGTGCCGTGCCTTTGTAAACATTCCAGTTATGTTTTATTTGCTGTTTTTCTCAATGTAGGCATTTTCTGAAGTATGAATAGCAAGCATTTTCATTTCTATGTGTTTATTTTATACATCAAACTTTTTCGCACATGCATGAATGGGTATGCCTTGAACGCTTAACTGAATGTGAATAAAATGTTCTCCTCACCGTCGCTTTCTTCTCTTTTCTTTGTTGCCGGCATGTCACTTTAGTAAACGTAGCCTGCAGATGATAGAGAGAGCATTCCGTTTTGAATTCTTCGAAAGGTAGTGATGGCTTAGAAAGCAGGTTCAGATCTGCTGCCTAAGACTTTTCAACTTCATGAGCCGTGAGGGTCTCATAAAGACTTTTCTTCCTACGAGTCGAGAGAATCTCGTAGGTGTATTTTCTCCTTAGGAATCGTGAGGATCCCTAAGTGCGTTTTCTCTTATAAGTCGTAAGGATCTTATAAAAGAGTTTTCTTCCTTACGGGTCGAGAGGACCTGTAAGTGATTGATGGTGTTGCCATTATCCGCACTTTGCGGAGTCAAGAGTTGCTCCGGGCGTTTCCCACGGGGTCAGCATTGACATTAACCGTGTTCTACGGGATCAGAAATTTGCTTTGGATACTTCTCACTGGGTCATAGCCGTGTTCTGGGAGGACCAGGCTCCGCTCTGGACGTTTCCCACGGGGTCGGGATTGACATAAGCCGCGTTCCACATGACCAGGAATTTGCTCTGGATACTTCCCACAGGGTCATAGCCGTGTTCTGCAAGGACCAGGCTCCGCTCTGGACGTTTCCCATGGGGTCAGGATTGACATAAGCCGCGTTTCACGGGACCAGGAATTTTGCTCTGAGTGCTTCCCACGGGATCATAGCCATGTTCTGCGAGGACCAGGCTCCGCTCTGGATGCTTCCCACGGGGTCATAGCCGTGTTCTGCGAGGACCAGGATTCGCTCTGGACGTTTCCCATGGGGTCAGGATTGACTAAGCCGCGTTCCACGCGACCAGGAATTTTGCTCTGGATGCTTCCCACGGGGTCATAGCCGTGTTCTGCGAGGACCAGGCTCCGCTCTGGATGCTTCTCACGGGGTCATAGCCGTGTTCTGCGAGGACCAGGATCCGCTCTGGACGTTTCCCACGGGGTCAGGATTGACATAAGCCGCATTCCACGTGACCGGGAATTTTGCTCTAGATGCTTCCCATGGGGTCATAGCCGTGTTCTGCGAAGACCAGGCTCTGCTCTGGACGTTTCCCACGGGGTCAGGATTGATATAAGCCGCGTTCCACGTGACCAGGAATTTGCTCTGGATGCTTCCCACGGGGTCATAGCCGTGTTCTGCGAGGACCAGGCTCCGCTCTGGACGTTTCCCACGGGGTCAGGATTGACATAAGCCGCGTTCTACGTGACCAGGAATTTGCTCTGGATACTTCCCACGGGGTCATAGCCGTATTCTGGGAGGACCAGGCTCTGCTCTGGATGCTTCCCACGGGGTCATAGCCGTGTTCTGCGAGGACCAGGATCCGCTCTGGACGTTTCCCACGGGGTCAGGATTGACATAAGCCATGTTCCACATGACCATGAATTTTGCTCTGGATGCTTCCCACAGGGTCATAGCCGTGTTCTGCGAGGACCAGGCTCCGCTCTGGACGTTTCCCACGGGGTCAGAATTGACATAAGCTGCGTTCCACATGACCAGGAATTTGCTCTGGATGCTTCCCACACGGTCATAGCCGTGTTCTGCGAGGACCAGGCTCCGCTCTGGATGCTTCGCACGGGGTCAGGATTGACATAAGCCGCGTTCCACGTGACCAGGAATTTGCTCTAGATACTTCCCACGGGGTCATAGCCGTGTTCTGCGAGGACCAGGCTCCGCTCTGGATGCTTCCCACGGGGTCATAGCCGTGTTCTGCGAGGACCAGGATCCGCTCTGGACGTTTCCCACGGGGTCAGGATTGACATAAGCCGCGTTCCACGTGACCAGGAATTTTTCTCTGGATGCTTCCTACGGGGTCATAGCCGTGTTCTGCGAGGACCAGGCTCCGCTCTGGACGTTTCCCACGGGGTCAGGATTCGACATAGGCCGTGTTCCACGTGACCAGGAAGGGTTGACTTTATCCGCATTTCACGGAGTCGGGGTTTGACTCTCGGTCATCTGCGCACCGCCGAGTCATGGAACTAAGAATTGTCACGGTTCCGCTTTGCTTGATGTTGCGTCTGTTGTAATGAGATGCATGTTGAGATGATCTCCAGGCTGTCTGTGAACCGTTGAGATTTGTCTTTTTCTTCTGATGGAGCCTGGGGAGGGAAGGTGTGATTCCTTCTTCGTTTGCACCCCTGGATTGTATACAGGGATTGATGTGATATCACTTGTAGGGCATAAATTTCATTTTTTTCTTTCAGCGATGCTCTATCATTTCAGCTTTTATATCGCGAAGGTCGCGATTGCCAAATCATTTCGGTTATTTTTCGCGGTGCCCAATCATTTCGGCTATTTGTTTTATTTTTACTCGCTGCTTTTTATTGCGAGTTGCCCAATCATTTCGGCTATTTTGCATGCATATATTTTTACTTGCTGCTTTTGTTTGCAAGTTGTCTCATCATTTCGGCTATTTCGTATGCATGTGTGGCTCGCTCGCTTCTCGCTGCAAGCTTGGGATTAGACACCAATTTTGGCATCAGCACCTTTACAACTGGGATATTGCCAGGAGCGAATCATCATTTGTCTCTGTCGATGTCGAACAAAGGTGGCTTAGCGAACAGGGTTAGGATCCTGTTGACTAAGGCTTTTGATTTCATGAGCCGTAAGGGTCTCATAAAGGTATTTCTCCATGCGAGTCGTGAGGATCTCGTAGGTGCGTTTTCTCCTTAGGAATCATGAGGACTCCTAAGTGTATGGCTTCTTGTAAGTCGTAAGGATCTTACAAGAGTATTTTCTCCTTTTAAGTCGAGAGGACTTACAAGGGATGTTCACTGTGCAAACATATCCTAGTCACGGATGGGACTTTGTTAGGGAAATGTTTATTCGTGCCCGTGGATTGTATACAAGGGTCAGCATTGAGACGCTTGTAGGGCAGCATTGGAGGTTGTGGTGGCCGCTTAAGAACAGGTTCAGATTCCTGTAGCTTAAGACTTTTGAATCTTATGAGCCGTGAGGGTCTCGTAAGAGGGTTCTCCTTACGAGTCTTGAAGATCTCGTAAATGTAATTTCTCCTTAGGAATCGTGGGGATCCCTGAGTGTGTTACTCCCTTGTGAGTCGTAAGGATCTCACGCAGGTGGTTTCTCCTCACAAGGTCGAGAGGACCTTGCAAGTGTCTTTTAACGAGATCGTGCCCTTTCGGGTTTTCACAAAAACTCGCCGGCAGCCCTACTGTTTTTACTCACGGAGCCCTTTCGGGTTTTCATCCGTGCCCTTTTTGCTTATGGACACACCGTTTTTTTTGTGTCAGCCTTGAGATGCTGCAGTCCACAGTAGTTTATCGACATCTCGGTCAACAGCCAGTTTTAGGACATAGTGGTCCATTGTTAGTTTAAGGACGTTTCGGTCCGACGCCAGTTTTAGGACATAGTGGTCCATTGTTAGTTTTAGGACATTTCGGTCCGTCGCCAGTTTTAGGACATAGTGGTCCATCATTAGTTTTAGGACATTTCGGTCCATTGTTAGTTTAAAGACGTTTCGGTCCGTTGTTAGTTTAAGGACGTTTCGGTCCGTTGTTAGTTTAAGAACGTTTCGGTTCGTAAACCGGCTACTACTTATAGAGTTTGGGCTTAGGAAGATAGCGAGTGGACATAGGCGTCGTCATTTATTGTTGACCTAGGCCGTGACTCGTTAGGCGTAGTATTTCTTTAGGAAGCGACCGTTTATTGGCCTGAAAGGTCTTTCACTATGCATGTCCATGAGTAGGTAAGCTCCACCCTGGTAAACTTTGTCTATGATATACGGGCCTTCATAGTTCGGCTCGAATTTCCCCCGCTTGGCGCGATTGGGGATCATAGGTCTTTTAACCACTAGCACGAGTTTGCCTTGGCGAAACGTTCTCGGCCTAGTCAATTTCTCATATGAGCGCGTTATCTTCGCTTTATAAGCTTCCAGATTTTGTTGCGCTATGAGTCGGGTTTCATCAAGGGCATCGAGCTCCTCCAGCCGAAGGTGAGCATTTTCTTCGTCTGTTAGCTCGTAGCGAACCGCCACTCGTAGCGAGGGTAACTCTATCTCAAGGGGGAGTACCGCTTCCGTACCGAATACCAACGCGTACGGCGTTGTGTTCGTGGCCGTTTTGAACGTAGTTCGATACGCCCAGAGAGCTTCATGTAGTCTCTCGTGCCAGTCCTTCTTATTTCGAGACACCGTCTTTTTCACGATCTTCGTCAAGGTCTTGTTGAAAGCCTCCGCTAGACCGTTAGCTCGAGGATTATAGACTGAAGAGTATATCCAGTCTATGTTATGCTGTTGTGCGAAGCGGCTGATCTTGTGGCTTCTGTAGGCTGGCCCGTTATCGGAGATAATCCGTCGCGGAGTTCCAAACCGATAAATGACATGCGTCTTAAAGAAATGGAAGATATTCTCCGTCTTCACTTCCCTCAGCGGTACTGCTTCTGCCCACTTGGAGAAGTAATCAGTTGTTGCCAAAATGAATCGATGTCCTTTGGACGATGCTGGCTCGATGGGGCCAATTATGTCGGTTCCCCACATTTCAAACGGCCAGCTAGCCACCGTTGGATGTAGTGGATTTGGATGCTGATGGATGAAGTCCCCGTGAATCTGGCACGAGTGGCATTGCTTCACGTATTCGAGGCAGTCTTGGATCATCGTGGGCCAATAGTAACCCATCTATTTGATCTTCAGCTTCATCTTCGGCCCGGCTTGGTGAGAACCGCAGAGTCCGTCGTGAGTTTCTTGGACGACTCTCCTTGCCTCTTCAGGTCCCAGGCATCTTAACCATATAGAATCAAATGATCTCTTATACAGAGTATCATTGACGAAGGCGAAAGACAGAGCTCGTTTCATAAGCTGATGTCTTGAGGACGCATCTTTAGGTGTTCGACGGGATTTGAAGTAGTCTATAAAGACTTCTCTCCAATCCGTAGCCTTTTCCTGGTCTTTTATTTGTAGAGTCGTTGGCTCGGTTGCTCCCTTTTCTTCGGACGACTCCGGAGATATTTCTGCCGGTGCAAGAACCCGACGGCTTTGCACTATGATCCTCACGTCATCGAGGCTCTCGTCAGCCAGTTCTTTAGCGAGCTTGGCTAACGCATCCGCCTTGCTATTTTCCGCACGCGGTATGCTTTCCAGGACGTAGGAAGGAATTTGAATTAGCAGCTGTTGTACTCTCTCGCTGTACTTTACCAACTCTGGCTTGCACGTTTGATAGTCGCCGTTTACTTGACTAACGACCAGTTGGGAGTCTCCGTATATGAGAAGGTTTTCAATTCCCATATCGATAGTGATCTCGAGACCTGCTATCAAAGCTTCATATTCGGCTTCATTATTCGTCATCGGCTCTGTTAAGGAGAAGGCAAAGCGCATTATCCCTCCCTGTGGAGTCACAAAGATGAGGCCTACTCCGGACTTGATTATGGGGGTGCTTTGTTTGCGCTTCTTCATGGAAAATGCTCCATCGAAATAGAGTTTCCACCAGGTATCATTCTCTCTTCTTTCCCCGTCGATCGTGTCAAACGCGTGCTCGTCGGGCAATTCGCAGTTCAAAGGAGATTCGGCAGGTATCGGGTGCTCAGCGAGGAAGTCGGCGATGGCCTGGCCTTTCACTGCCTTAAGAGGCCGATAAGTTATCGAGAATTCCATTAAGAGTAGGGCCCATTTAGCGAGACGCCCCGTTAATATGGCTTTCGACATCAAATACTTGAGAGGATCCACCTTCGATATGAGACGGACCTCATGCGCCAACACATAGTGTCTGAGCTTCGTTATCGCGAAGATCAATGCCAGGCAGTGTTTTTCGATGGGAGAATAATTGCTTTCTGCCCCCAGTAGAACTCGACTCAAATAGTAGAGGGCTCTCTCCTTCCCTTGGTCGTTCTCTTGTGCCCACAGCACGCCTAAGGAACCTTCGAGGGCTGTTGTATACAGGACGAGGGGTTTTCCTTTAACGGGAGCGGCCAGTACTGGCGGGTTCTGCAGGTATTGCTTGATTTCGTCCAGTGCGCTTTGGCATTTGTGATCCCAGACGAACGGGGTTCCCTTTTTCATTAGGTGACTGTAGGGGCGGCACTTGCCCGAAAGATTAGCTATAAATCGCCGGATATATGCGAGCTTTCCTTGAAGAGACCGTAGTTGCTTGAGAGTCCTTGGCGGTGGCATTTCTATAATCGCCTTGATCTTCGACGGGTCTATCTCGATGTCTCGGTGCCGTACGATGAATCCCAGGAACTTGCCTGAGGACACTCCGAACGCGCATTTGAGAGGGTTCATCTTCAAGTTGTATTTCCGAAGGCGTTGAAACACGATCTTCAGATGTTCTAAATGTTCCTCGTATGATTTGCTTTTAACTACGAGGTCGTCGATATAACATTCGACGATTTCATGTATGAGGTCATCGAAGATCTTCATCATGGCCCTCTGATAGGTGGCACCAGCGTTCTTTAGACCGAAAGGCATCACCTTGTAGCAGAATATACCCAAAGGGGTCCGGAAGGCGGTGTGCTTCTGGTCTTCGGGATGCATCTTTATCTGATTGTATCCTGACGAGCCGTCCATGAAGGAGAAGACTTCGTGAGTGGAGGTGTTGTCTATCATTAGCTCGGTAACCGGTACTGGAAAGCCATCTTTCGGGCAGGCTTTATTGTGATCCCGAAAGTCCACACATATGCGCACCGTCCTATTTTTCTTCATCACCGGGATGATGTTGGCGATCCAATCAGGATATTGAACCTCTTGGATGAAGCCGGAGTCGATTAGCTTCTTGACCTCGGCGTTGATGCTCATCTCAAGCTCGAGCCGCATTCTTCTCGGTGCCTGTTTGATCGGCTTGACGTCCGGGGATATTGTCAATTTGTGTACAGCAATCTCTGGATCTAGTCCTGGCATCTCGGAATAGTTCCATGCGAAGCAATCTTTATGCTGCATGAGCACGTCTTTTAGCGTAGCCACCCTTTCTTCAGACAACAGCTCACTGACGAACGTCGGTCGCGGGTCATTTGCCGTCCCCAAATCGATTTTCTTGAGATTATCTGCAGTAGTATGTATTACATCTTCCAGCTCTTTTGGCGCCGGTGGAAACTCTGAGATTACCTCGTCATCATCGTTTTCGAAACACCAGGGGAGTTCATCCGTATTCTCAGGCTCTTCTTCTGACAGCGTTACCACGTGGCAGGTACGAGATCGCTTTCAAGACCGATGTTGATCTGGTTCTACTCTCGCTGCAGGCGCGGCTTTTGGTTCATGCTTCTGTGGCGGAGTTACCCACCAGCTGCTGGATAGAGCGAACCTGCCTTGCTGATACTGGTCTTCTACCCAGTCTTTAAATGTGAAGCAGTCTTCAAGAAGATGTCTTATTGCCCTATGATAGGAGCAACAGTCCGGGTGAGAGACTTTGCCTGCTTGCTCGGAGTGCTTGGACTCCGGGAGGATAATCATTTGATGTTTTATAACAAGATCAAGTATCTTCTTTGTCTTGTCTTGGGCAAAAGAGTATGCTCGACCCATCTTCTTTATAAGAGACGAATCCTGATTGCTCGATTCCCGATCACATGGCTTCTTGGTCCCGCTTTGTTGCTGTCGAACGCCTTTCCCGCTTTTTGATTTATTCTTGCCTCTGTGTCGGGCCTTTTGTATGACGGGTTGGCAAGGAAGAGCATTTTCATTTTTCGCAACCTGCTGAAAGAGGCGCTGCGTTCTGGCTTTCTCATAAATGGCTATTTCGCGATTATGATCGTCTCGAACCTTTTGACGCACTTCCCTTATAAGCTTGTCCATCTGTTCTTCGAACGACGAACTTGACATTTTCACGACGGGGGCTCATTTTGGTTCAGGGTTAGCATCTTCCCACAGAACATCTCCTACTTCATCAAAGTCATGTATGACGTAGCAGTCGCGGAATAGCTCCCATTTCTTGGATTGAACATACCCAAGCCCGGTCGTTTTCATTCTCCCATTGGGCAACTTTCGTTGAGTTCCGGGAACGTTCCAGATTCTGTTATAGAACCGTGCTTGTCGAGTAGTTTGCTTAAGGGGTACACCTTGGCGTCTCAAGAGTCTCTTTAGTCCTTCTGTGTAATATCTAGGCAAATGGATGGGCTGGAGCCTGTCAAGTGTAGAATCCGCACCATGCCAAATTTCTTTCTCCACTTTGGTTTCCTCGGATCGATAGAATAGGATCGCCTTTTCACCTTTTCGTCTGGGAAGGTCGTAGAATGTCTGCAGTTCTTCCACACTGTAGGTAGCAAGCGCGTCTAGCTCTTTATGATGCTTTGGCGGAACCATGGCAACTTGCAAACTTTGATCTTCATCAGCGAAGGTTTGTATTGATGGCCGAGCAGACAATACGGCATTGACCTTATCTTCCGAGTCGCTGCCGAAGATCAACATAGGAGTGGACGGTCCCGGCTTGTTGCACTGGGGCGGACCTGAATAAGCTATTTCTTCTTCCTCCTCAGTATCACTCCCGAAGACCGGAATAGTGGCGATAGCTTTGTTCTTGTCCTCCGGTTTGCGACATCTTTCTGTGTCTTCGAAATTAGGCAAGAAGTATTTGGCTTCCTCATATTTGCGAACTTCATTTACGGAGAACGGGTTAAGCTCCCCTGTCACAGTATACTCGGGACCATCCTTGAAATACTTATACACTGATGTTGTGTAGAAGGGATGATGTTGTACTCGTGTAACCAAGGCCGGCCGAGCGAAGCATTGTAGCATGTCTTGGCGTCAATGACGTGAAATTTAATGTCTGTGACGAGCAACCCAAAGCGTAGTATCAATATTACAGACCCGAGCGTCCGTGATGACTGGGAGTCAAACCCGGAGATAGTAATCTTATCCCAAGCGAGGTGTTGAACGCTCATGCATATTTCTTTCAACACCCTTACATTGAGGAGGTTAACGGAGGACCCATTGTCGACCAGGATTTTGCCTATCTTGATGTCATGACAGTATCCGGAGACATATAGGGGACGGTTATGCTCACACGTCCCGAGGAGAAGATCTTCATCGCCTAAGGTGATATCCGCTGTGTGCACTTATTCCAGCTCGTCCTTTATCTTTTCCTCGGCGAGGAAAGCTTGAAATTGGTCGGGCTCTTGTAATGCCCTAATCAGAGAATCTCTTGCCTCTTTGGATAGCAGAAGAGCGTCGAGAATGCTTAGCTGCGAAGGTAGCTTTCTCAAGTGTGCCAGAACGTTGTAGTCCACCTTGCTTTTCTTTGGCGGGTCCTTGGCTGTCAGCTCTTTGATGACCTGATCTTCTAGGGCGATGTCCTCAGGGACCTTTTCTTTTCCCTTATCCTTTTTGTTTGAAGCCTGGTTGGCGGGGCCGAGATTCTTTTCAGGCAGCATGCGATTGCGCAGCTGAATGTTCTCGCAGGTTTCCGGTTCTTCCTCTTTTCCTGAGGTGGACTCTTTAAAGAGAGGACCAAGAGTCATTTCTTCGTCAGAGTCGCTCCCGAAGGTGAGAACTTGCGGTCCCCCAGCGTCGACCATGTGACAGTTGCCGGTAGTTCCTTTACACTCCTCGGTCGTATTTTTTTGCTCCCGACGAGTTTTGTGTTTTATTCGCTTAAAATGTTGCCGGTGAGCAACATATCCCTGCCACCATCTGTTAAAAGTGTTGCACTCTTCAGTGGGGTGCGCAATCTTTCGATGATATAAGCAGTAGCTAGGATGTGTTTCCGCTTCACCGAGAATGTTTCCTTCGGAGGGTGGCAGCTTCATTCCCATCGATATGGTTTTGGCGAACCTCTTTCTCGTTTTGAACTTGCTTTTATTTGCGGCGGATGTACTTTGATCTGGCGGGAGTGTTTCAACCCTTTCGTCCAGTCGCCGACATTTGGCTTTTTTAAATATGGCCATCTCATGCTCTCGAGCAGCTTTGCTTTTAAGAAGAGCTTCGTTCAGGAATGCATCAATCGTTTCGTTTGATGGCCCTAGAAGTTCCGGTTCAGGATTTGCCCCCAGATTCTTTGTGTAAGGAGTTTCTTCATCGTCTATCGATGAGTGAGAGATCACATGGCAATTTGCCATATAATCTTCAGATTCATTCGACGAGTCTTCTCCATTATCATCATTTCCGTCCTCAAAGACATGGTTAAGAAATTCTTGGAGTGTGACCGGGGTCCGCGCCTTCTGGTTATATTCTTCCAGCGCGTCAATCTGTTTTTGTAGGTCTGTGCGCTTGTCACCAGGCTTCATGAGCTTTTTGGTCTTCTACTTCTTCTTCGAAGACTTTAATGGCTGGGTGTGAGTGCTTTGGCTATCACCACCAATCTTTGGGGTTGGGCGCGGTTTCGGCATTCCCTCGATGATCTCGGGTTCCAGTGGATTTTTCCACCTGATCGCCAAGCATGTTTGGAGATCCTTCAGCATTCTTTTCGTCTTGGCTGAAAGAGCGACCTCCCATGAAGCTTCTTCTATGGAGCATGATGCCCCCGGTGTGTCCGTCTTCTTGGGAGCGTGTGGCTGTGGTGGGTTCACCTTTCAATTCTCGGACAGGTCAAATTTGCCCTGTTGGTATTGATTTTCGATCCAGCCCTTGAAGACGAAGCAATCATCAATTGGATGGCTTACCGTTTGATGGTAGGGGCAATAATTGGGATTATTAGCCTCGCCGGGTTGCAACGGTCGTTTTGGATTTAGCGGATTGATGAGCCTGTAGCGCACCGCTAGCTCGAACAATCTTTTCGTCTTGTCCCGGGAAAATGAATAAGGGCGGTTCATTTTCTCATTATAGTATCGCCGTCTCTCGTCCAGTTGATCCGTTAGTTTTGGTCCACTGGGCTGCTGTTGAGTATTCGCAACGAATGTCGCCTTCCCTTTACCCTTTTCGTTCCGCGGCTCTGGCTTTGGCGGAGACGGTCTATGACCTATCTGGTCCATTTGGACCAGTTTGTCGATCAAGGCCTGGAACGTGGTCGGCTTGAAGAACATCATAAATTGTGAGATGGTCGCTTGAGGGTCAAGAGTGCCCACGAATATGCCCACTGCTGGCGCTTCCTCGATGCGCTGTTCACATTTTGACCATAAATTTCGCCACCGTATTGCGTATTGTACCCAAGTCTCGCCTGGTTTCACTCGGGCGTTAATTAATGCGGTAATCGGGGTACGCTCGCTAGCGCTCGCGAATCTCTGCGTAAACAGCAGTTCCATTCCGCAAACATCTAGACAGAGTCGTTTGGAAGTTCAAAATACCACTCAAATTCCGTCTCCGACAAGCTACCAACAAACTGATGGAGCAAAAGTTTATCATCACCTCCGGTGTTTCCGCACAATGCTCTGAATTGAGCGACATGCTGATGTGGATTCCCCGTCCCTTTATATACATGAAATTTAGGGATCGTATATCCCGCCGGGTACCTTATTTGGTCATACCAGCCTGGATATGGTCGCCCGGTTTTAACAATTTGGCCGGCCGCTTCATTCGCCTGGTGAGCTCGTATTTGCTGAGCGATGTAGTCGTCCAAGGTGGCCTTAGAAATTGTCTCTTCTTTGACTGCTGAAAGAGCCTAAGGAAACACCGGGGGTCTTCAGCTGGAGGTTCCGGCTGTAACATCATCCCAGCCATGTCTTGGAACAAAAGAGTCATTCGTTTTATATTGGCTGCCTGTTCCGCGGCCTCTTTTTCTTTCCTCTCAAGCATTCTTCGGAGGAACTCGGTATCAGTTTCTTGTTCCCTACACTGCTCCGAGGTCTCTGGATTTTCTTTTGGCCCAGTGAGTGCGGCCATTGCAGTCAGCATCTCCTGAAGTTTCTGCTGCTGTTGTTCCTGAGCCTTCGTTATCGATCGAGTAAGGGGTCGATGACCCGTAGAAGCACGGCTCTCTTCTTTTCCGGAAGCCATATAAACGGTATGTATTACCATGCCCCCGGACTTGGGGCGTTTAGATTCAACTTCGCCGCGGTTTGCCGCATTTATAGGGGCTTTCTCTAGCCTCCTTCTCTTATGAGCAGTTGAAGTCGAGGGGGCCGTTGCAGCGGGCGCCCGGACGGATGACGTCTTCCGTGGTACCACGAGATGGCTCTTTTCTTGTTGAGCTTTAATCTTCTTTGGTCGGCGAGAGTAGTCCTGATTAATCACCGATTCCTGGACCTGCCGTCAGACTTTATAAATTTTGGAGGACGGTCGCTGAGGGGGCTGCTCCGTCTTCTTTCCTGTAGTAATCTCCATAGGTGGAGAAGATCTCTTTAACACGGCGGTCGGAGAGTTCTTGTGAACCCTCTTAAGCGGTTCAAAGCTGTTCCCAGTTGAAACAGCAGCATTGATTTCCACCATTAGAGCTGGCGGAGTTAGCCCAGAGGGGGAGTTGCCCCCGGCTTTCCTTACTCGGCGCCAGTGGCGATGTCGAGCATGTCAGGCGGATGGGATTGTCTCAGCTGTAGGGGTGACTTCGTCATGCCCCCTGTCTTGACGGAGGGTTGTCGCCGGTGTCAGCCTTTTGAAGACTGACGTTCGCTGAGAAGCAATGTCCAACCTATCGAATACAGACCTCTGGGTAGAGGTGACTTCGCCTGGAGTGGGAGCCGGAGTGGCCAGCCTTGTGAAGACTGACTTCTTGTCAGGAGAAGCCTTTCCAATGATTTCGTCTGTTTGAACCGGGATGGCTATCCGCTTTGGGATGGCTGCTTCAGGTATTGCGGGCTTCTTGACAGGCCCATTGGAGTTCAGGCTCAGCCTATCGAAGACTGATGCTGTTGGCTTGGCACTGGATGACCCGTTGAGAGGGGCCGTGGTGGTAGTGAGCCGATCAAAAACCGACTTCTTATATGCTTCTTGCGGCAGTGGGATGTTAACGCTCACTGGTAGGAGCATGGTCCCGAAGAACAACCCGGTGGTAGCCTACGTTACCTGCTCTACCGGCATTGTGAAAAGGGAGGCCACTTGGGGCCCGTAGGTCACACCTCCAGATGAGGCGGAACGGGAGTTGCAGTTGCAGCTGGAACATTTTGTGCAGGTAGACGCCATGGATCTTTCATTTTCTGCACCGAGCAAGACACCAAATCTTAGTACCTCAAACCCAAGGGCAACCATAGCAAACCGCGATTCGTTCGCGAACACGACACACGAAGTGTGGAGTGGAAAGAAGAAAAGGTCCCACCGGGCGTGCCAGAATCTGTTCCCCACCGAAAACACGGAGACGCGACAGCGTGGGTCCGTCTTGCCTGAATTTCGGGGCAGATGCTAATAGGTGCTATCCGTCCACCTCTCCGAAGATGCCAAGTTGATTTATGGCACCATGTATCGAAGGTTTAAACGGATGCGGCCAATGTAGCAGACTTCGTCAGATTCCCTCTCGTTTGACGGGTTTTTGATTGTGGGGACGCTCTTCCCTGCAGGCGCAAGCCCCTGCAGTTAATTATGCTACTGTATCGCGGTAACCACTTTCTCCCTCTCCAGATGGTCACTTCGTGTCGTAGGTGTTTGTTTTGTTTTTGGTTGCCCGTGGATTATATACGGAGACTAATTTATGTTGTCGCCCGTAGGGCGTGGATTAGTCCAAATCCGTATCTTCTTAGATTTGGGTTTGAGGGTTGGGTTTAAGGATACGTTAGCCTCATTTGAGACTAAGATCAACTTAAACGTTAGTTAATGATACGTTAGTCTAATTTTAGACTAAGATCAACTTAACGGGATCATTTAGATCCAACAAGAGAGCAATTGGACTCTATTGTTTAGTTTAAGGACATTGTGGTCGATTAGTTTAAGGACATTACGGTCCAGTGTTAGTTTAAGGACTCGGTACAGGTTAAGGACATTACGGTCCAGTGTTAGTTTAAGAACATCTCGGTACAGGTTAAGGACATCATAGTCCGTAAGTTTAAAGACATCACAGTCAAGGTTAAGAACATCATAGTCCGTGAGTTTAAAGACCTCACAGTCAAGGTTAAGGACATCATAGTCCGTGAGTTTAAAGACCTCACAGTCAAGGTTAAGGACATCATAGTCCGTGAGTTTAAAGACCTCACAGTCAAGGTTAAGGACATCATAGTCCGTAAGTTTAAGACCTCATAGTCAAGGTTAAGGACATCATAGTCCGTGGGTTTTAAAGGACCCCACAGTCCGTAAATGTTTGGTTGTCGGGACCCATCACCTCTCTGAAGACGTTGAAGGATTATAACGACAAATATCAGAGGAGTAAAGAGATGTACCCTCGAACTGATGTGAGTTGGTTGAAAGATCTGTAGTCCAATTTGGGGCTAAGATCTGTTAAAATATTTATGAGCAGATGGGCTCAATTAATATAAGTTGAGAACTTATGGCCAATATTGGGCTAAGTCCAATCAGGTTAAAATATTTAACATTTTATTTTGGGATGTTGAGCCTTTATTTGGGCTTGACCCTTTTAACAATACTGAGCATTGATTTATATCTTGACAATGTCTTTGTCTTTTATTGAATGTTGAGCATTTATCAGAGCTCTGGGCATATTAAAGAACAATTTATGTTCTGTCAGCGCAATACGTGGTGCGCTAAGCGCTTTGCGCCAATCAAAAAGCGCAGTGTGCTTCTGCCAAGTAGCGCACATGTAAGGGACACGTGTCGCACTCAGAACTAGGTGCCAAATGATGAGCGCATGATGCCAGTTTATGAGCGCTGAGCGCTAATCCATGAGCGCATTACGCTTTCAGTTTAATGGCGCACACGTGAGTGACACGTGGTGCGCTTGGCGCTGAGCGCCAGCCCATGAGCGCAGTGCGCTATTTCAGAAGCGCAAAGCGCAAGTTGTTAATTGGCGCATACGTGATTGACACGTGGCGCATTTGGCGCTGAGCGCCAGTCCAGAGAGCGCAGAAGCGCGGTTCAAGAGCGCAAAGCGCAGTTCAAGAGTGCAAAGCGCATCTGATCAATTTTATGATCTAGAAAACAAATTTGTGTTCTTTTAAAAGAGACTTTATCTCAAGATCTAAGAACAACAGTTCTTATTTTTGCAGGAGATATTTCCAATATCTTATGTTGATGAAAGGGTTTGCCTTTATAGATCCATGATCTGTGAGAAGAATTATGTTCTTCTTTTATTTTATGATGAGATCTTTTGATCTCTTTGTGAAAGACCTTGGTCTTGTAGATCTATGATCTTTAAAGAAGTAAGTTCTTCTTTTTATGAGATGATTTCATCTCTATGTTCATTATTATCATTTTTACCTTGAAGAAAGATCTTCTTGCAAGAGCTTGCTCTTTATCTTTGAGTTTCTCAAAGTTTATGGGTGGGTTTCTCTATACAAGACTTGAAGTCTCGGGGCCTTTATATAGTGATCAGTTCGATCAGTTAAAGAGATCTTTTCTCTAATTGATTCGGGAATTTTCCCACCATTGGATCTTTGATCCTGGGGCTTCTGTTTTATAGAAGGCAATCTTCTTGTTTTTAAGAAGATTGATAAATCTTTCCATACAGAATTTATTCTGTCTTTTGGTAATTTTTATTTACCATTGGATCATTGATCTAACGGTGTTCTGATTTACAGAGTACAATCTTGTTATTTGGAAAGATTTTGAGGAATCTTTCCTTAACAGGATTTAATTCTAATTAATTAATGATTTATCATTATTATTATATCTTTGATCTGACAGTGAGGAGTTTTTAGTTCTAGCGCTAGCGCATCCGTGCTTTGCACGTGGTGCGCTGCTTAGAGCGCAGCGCACCTAGCGCTAGCGCACCCGTGTCTTACACGTGGTGCGCTGCTCAGAGCGTAGCGCACCTAGCGCTAGCGCATCCGTGTCTTACACGTGGTACGCGGTGCGCTGCTCAGAGCGCAGCGCACCTAGCGCTAGCACATCAGTGTCTTACACGTGGTGCGCTGCTTAGGGCGCAGCACACTTGACGTTGCATCTGAAGCGTTGCTTCAATTTGAAATTCAAATTTCAAATAGAGCTTTGCTCTGATTGGGGGAGATAATGAATATAAATGAACATCAACTTTTATTTATTTAACAATTCTTTACAATTACAACTGAAAATGTAAATACATGAATGGAAAGCAATGCCTAAACAATGGCATAACTGAAATGAAAAGTATATACAAGTGCCTACAGCTCTGGGTTGATGGCAAACGGCTCCAAGTCCTCAGTACTGGGCTCGATCTTTAGTGAGTCGGATCCACCTGACAATATTCCAAAGAAAGAAGAAAAAGAATGTCGTCAGCGAACAATCGCTCGGTAAGTCCCAAAGAAAGAGTGAAGTAGAATAGACAGAAAAGAGAATATAACTAGTAAGGTTTGATTATAATGTTAACGCAGTTGTTTGTAGTTTGGTACAGAATATACCAGTGTATACAAGAGGAGTCCCACTATTCCGGAGACTAAGGTATACGGAGCACAAGGAACCGTTCAGCCACGGTACGACGGCAATGGATATTCAGATTAGGTGTATTAAAGTGACCGTCTCGTACCACTTCTAACACATTCCGTAACATTCTACCCCCTTTAAAACCCCATAATGTCTTTTGTATTGATTGTATTGTTTTGTTATATAGATGGATGACTTGCCAAAACCATGATATCATGTAAACAGAATAGATATAAATGGATAGTCATGTAATCAGAGTATATCCATAGTTCGGTTCGGTCAATATAGATTGAATTCTGATATAGACAGAGTCATGTTGTATTGTAGTTATATTTGAATTGAATTCAAGTCAGATTGATTTCATATTTGACCGTGACTCGAACTGAGTCAGGCTTTTAGACATAATTAAAGTCCTGATTTAGTTTTTAGTGTTATCGGTAACTGCTGCACATGCACGGCAGGATTTGTGTCTTTTTTCAAGACAATTACCGTGTTGATAACACCATTATTAGGTTATCTATCTTAGATAGGTAAGCACCCATATTCTCCGGCTCCCCGAGGCTCAAGAGAACTGGTCCCGCTTAAACCTATATTTACTAGGGTCCTTATTGTAATTTAGTATAACTTGAGAGGGTTTTATGTAAAAATATTTTTGATATATATTTTGAAAATACACCTCAAGTATTTAATTATCGTCTTTAGGGTTTTCATAGATATATATTTTACTAAAATAAAATTTTCTAGTGAGTAGAATCTAGATTTTATTGTATGTGGTATTTTACTGTAGTATTGAATTGTAAAGGTAGTTTCATGAACTTGCGATTCTTTTGCTTTAGAAAACATGGATATTCATATATTATATTTAAAATAGATATTTTGATAATAGTTATATATATTTGATAAAAATAAAGTTTATTTATTTTGTAGAAATCTCATTTTCTTAAAAATTGCATCAAAATTCCATCGAGATCAAATGCTCCTTGCGGAGGTCTGCATCTCGCTCTACTAGACCCGAGAATGTGCGATAACCCGCACCACCCCCATCGGGGTTCCCCAAAATGGGTTGTAGAGACGCAATTGCACGGAATTACATAACACACTTTTTAAAGAAAACGGTTTTTGAATGTTTAAGATATTTATTCGTAAAATCGTATTTTCCCACAAACTAGAGTCCCAAAATTCATCGTGCTATGTCAAAAATATGTGTTGTGATGAGCTAGGTCATTACCTCGTGAGTTATCTAAAGGTAATACGGTTAAATTGGATAATTATAAATTGTATGTAACATGATTGTATTTTACTGTAAAAGTGAAATAAAATTTGCAACATGAATTCTTTTGAGATGAAACTTGTTTTAATATGTTTATTTATATTTGTTGATCATTATGAGGGAATATGGTATTTTATTATTTAAGAAAAATGGAGTTTTTAAAGAAAAACGAATCGGGAGTCGAAATAACTCCGCTTCCGACGAGTTTTGAGAAAGAGAAGTTTTAGAATAGAGATGAAGGAGGGGGAGTGGGGACTTACTTGCTATAAAGAAAGAGGGGAGAAGGAGGAAGCTCTCAGAACCGTAGGGACGTCGTTTCGTCGCCGGAATCTCCCCAAAACTTCATCGGAACTTCGCCTCTTACTAACTCCACTTGTACAACTTGGGACTTGAAAATTTTAGAGAGTTTTTGTAATGAAATTCTGAATGAGGAGAGGTGAAATGTGGTGTGGTATTTATAGGGAAAATTAGGGTTTAGGGTAATGAAGAATGGAATTAAAATGTGCATTAAAATGTGAATTAATGCCCATTTTTAATTCTCTGGAATGTGCAGAAAAATCAAACAGCATAGGAGTAGTGGAGGAGTCCAAGGGGAGCAGGGTTAAAATTTGGGGAGCATCCCCTACGGGAGGCCCGGCGGTGCCGATGTCCAAGCAAATCTCGCCGGCCAAAAACCGGTGAGGGATGGTGGGATCTTCGCCACGTGTTGGTATCGTTTGGTATAACTCAGTGCACGTGTTTATTTAATCTGTGACTTTTCATTTTACGTGTAGTGTCGTGCAAAATTTTGGGTTTCTAAAAGATTAAAAGAAAAAATCAATTAAAAATATATGTAGCTGGGGGGATTCGATCACAGGGGCTACGTCACAGCAGTGCAAGGCTTTACCAATGAGCTACAAGTGTTTTCTTGCTGTTCAAAAATAATTCAAATACTTATAGCATACACAGGATTGCAAATACCCCATTTGTACATTAATTTTTAAACAAATTTCTGTACACTGAGAACAGAGATGTTACAGTGAACTCTTTAGACCAGAGATGATCGTGGCAATTGTGGATGTAGTTCGCACGATCAGGAAAAGAATGCACATAGCTCAAGATAGACAGAAGCATTGGGCTGATGCAAAATGTCGACACTTGGAGTTCCAACCCGGAGATCATGTTTTCTTAAAGATCTCTCCAAACCGAGGAGTAATCCACTTTGGCAAAAGGGGTAAGCTCAGTCCGAGATATATAGGACCGTTCAACATTCTCAAATGAGTCGGAGAAGTGACATATCGTTTGGCACTACTGTAGGGTTTGTTTAGCGCCGTGCCTAGGGTTTGTCTTGCATCAAATATGCTACAATAAAATTTTTAGGGGTGCTAAGCAAAACCAACCATGAATCTAACTAGAAAAATAAGGTAACATTGGCAAGTATCATATACTAGCAAGTGTCTAACACTAAGAGGGGAGAATTACAACCTTTGTAGACCTCCCTCTTGGTGACTCCTTGGATCAACTTTGTGTTAGAACGGGTTCGTTTGAAACCTTCGAAGTCCACGACGATCCACCACGGAGTCCCTTGGCTCAAACTCCTAGCTTCACTTGATCAAGATGGAAATGAAGCAAACAATCTACACTAGTGGGCTAGACTAACATAGATTAATGATGTGGGTTGTGATCTCACTTAAAAACCTTTCCTTTTATTTTTCTTCACTCACTTTTAAAGAGGTAGAGAGCTTGGAGGAAAAAGGAGGAGGAGATGGCTAAGCTTGAGCTCTTTTATGATAATCCCACAATAATAATGAGAATAAAAAATATAAATGAGAGAGTCACACTCACCCAAAACCATGGTTAATAAATATCTAGATATTTTGATGTTGAGTTAAAGAACAAATGGAAAATGAAACCATGGTTTAGGTTTAGGTCAACATAAGAAGAGTGTAGAAAAATTGTAACCATGATTTAATCCCATTTTTTCTTTTCCTCAATAATCAAAAAATATATAAATGAATATATATACCATGTGAGTCTTTCATAGCTATCTCCAATGTATCATCAACCATGACACATGTATGCATGCATGTGTGCATCAATATCAATATATACATACATACATTCATGCATACATCATAAAGAAAAAGGTTTTAATAAATGAGCTAATGGTCATTAATATTAAATCAACACTTGATTTAATAATCCAGTCATATCACATACAACCCGACCAATAGCAAACGCTAGATTAAAATGTGGTATCATATATTCGCATTTAATCAAGCTCCCGCGCATATCCCTATATGCACCCCACATCGTTTCGTCTGAGCTAGGAAACCCCTCTATGGGACTCTAAGACTGAGCGATCAGAAGAAAAACAAGTGAACCTGTCAAAACTCCCGTCGAGCCAACTGGAAACACTTACCATACAGTCTGGTCTCTTCGTCAGATATGCTGCATATTGAGTCTAGGGATGGTATCGTCGACCCCAATAACTCAATAAGTCATGCTGGTATATGGCTTATAACAGTTTGAGAAACTACCGATAACACTTATCAATAAATCTCATCATTCCTGGCCAGGGACTTCCTGTTATAACCAATCGAGCATAGCGCAATATCAACCCCCAATACCGGGAGAGACGAACCCCCTCCTATCGCTCATTGCCTCCATGTGCCTCGGGACTATACCTAAAATCCACCTGTTTGCACGACTCAGTAAAGCCGTGGTAGGGTGGAGATCAAAGTACAGTGGGAGGACACACAAGACTCTATGACGATCTCAGGTCTATAGACTAACATGTACCAGTGTCACCTAAGAACTGCTATCCGACGGTAAATATAATACCATATAGGAGTTCTCGGCGAGTCCGTTCAGTGTACCCAGTCTCCACTGAGCATCCGTATACAATCTTCGGTGTCACTACACCAATGGATATGGGATCATCCATCGTCCATCATATGGGTCAAGAAACGCATACACTAGTCTACTCTGAAATATCGATGCCCCGTCTCGATACACCCACGACTAGGAACATTTAAGGATATGCTCATAACTACACATGTCCCACTAGTATGATCCGCATCATAATCACAGTAGTCAAGCAAATATCCTAAGGGCTTTATCTACATGTACCAAATGAGTAATATGCATGATCAAGTGAACATGTCAAGATAAAGAACAACCAGATAGCATACTATCATGTCGAGCAAGAATGTCCTCTGAATATATATATACACATACCGATACATCCACTATCAAATAATACCCTCTAGGGCATACATATATCCAACAACTACCACCCTCATTGGAAGGAGTGCACAATGTGTTCCACCTATCCCAGCTCCGAAGATATGTGAGCGACCCCAGCCATATATTTGATCACTCCAAGCTCACTGTAAAGAGTGACCTGACTTGCGAGCAACAACTCGTTGAGATGCTGGACAGAAAAGTGAAGACACTGCGGAACAAGGAAGTAAACTTGGTCCGAGTGATATGGAAAAAAGATTCGCCAAGAGAATCAACGTGGGAAAAAGAAGATAACATGCGTGCAAGATACCCTTACTTATTTGTAAATTATTCCTTATGTAATTGTAAATTTCGATTACGAAATTTTTATAAGGAGGGTATAATATAACGACTCTAAATTTACTGTACGAAAATTTTCAATTTAATGTACAGAAAGGAGTTTCCAAGCCTGAGTATAATTTAAAAGTTAATTTTTGTTTAAGAACAGCAAGAAACAACTTGTAGCTCACTGGTAATGCCTTGCACTGCTGTGACGTAGCCTCTGTGTTCGAACCCTATCAGACACATTATATTTTTTCTGATTTTTCTTTTAAACTTTTTGGAAGCCCAAAAGTTTACACGTGCAATGCACATGAAAATGAAAAGTCAGAAAAAATAAACATGTGGAAAAGGGTGTAAATACAAGAGAGTACACGTGTTTTCAATCCGACGGCTCCCCCCACCAATCGGCCGGCAAAAATGCCCATAGGGCCGGTACCGACGGTCTAACCGTAGGCAATAATCCCCGGGCTTTGCACACAAGTCTCTTGGCCTACCCCTAACTCCCCTGTACTGTTTGATTACTCTGCAATCAAATAGAGACACATCAATTCCCCATTTATCACCTTTTTAATGCATTTTAATTCATCTTTTTAATTCCAAAACCCTAATTCCACACTATAAATACTATTCCATACCCTAGCCCTTCCTCATTCTGAAAATTATATCTAAAATTCTCAAAGTTTTCTAAGTACAAGAAGAGTACAAGTGGAGTTAGCAAGAAATCAAGTTCCAGCGAGGATCAAAGCAAGTTCCGGCGACCCCACGATGCCCCGACGACAACCCTTCCTACTCCTATCTTCTTTTCATCTTTCTAACTAGTAAGTCCCTCCAAATCTCTCTTCTTCTTCTTTAAAAAATCTCTTTTTCAAAACATGTCGGTAAGTGGAGTCAATACTGACATTTTATTCTAAACCCTAAAAAGTTCACTTTTTCGAACATATTTTTCATCTCTATTCTTAAACCATGTTTGTAACCACATAACTAATGTTTAGAACAAATTTTCACTCAAAAATATCATTAAACATAACTTTAAATCAACTTTATATTAAAATACCATGAACTTTAGATATGTCATCTTATTTTCTTTGTTGAAACATACTTTTAGAAAACTCACGGGGTAATGACCTATCTCTCACAACACATGATTCCATAGCACGATACTCTTTGAACGTATCTTTGCAGCGATTACAATATATTTCATTAAAATACCATCTCTTATAAAAAAACATTTTTCTTTAGAATTGTATTTTAAAATTGCTTTGCAAATAAGCCTCTAAAACCCTTTTTAGGGGACCCGCTATTAGATGGTGCGGATTATCGCACATCCTTAGGCTAGTAGAGCGAGATGCAGAACTTTTTACGGGGCATTCGGTCTCGAAAAGTCTTTAATACAATTTTTTAAGAAAAACGCAATTTTCTACTTAATAATAAAAATTAATTTTTAATAATTATATAAATATTACAATTCCATATATTTTCAAAATGTAATAATTTTATATTTTTTTAAAGAAAAGAATTACAAGTTTTATCAAAATACCATCAAGATACCAGCGAAAGTCAAGCTTTACAGTAAAATACCATGATCTATTCAAATTAAGGTAATTATCACTAAAATACCTCAAACCCTTAAAATTCATATCCATGAAAACCCTAAATAATATAAATAATTTCTAGAGGTTATTTTGAAACTATATTAAAAATATTTTTCATAAAACCCCTTCGAGATATATAAAATTACATTTAAGAACTTTAGTAAATATAGGTTTAAGCGGGATCAATTATCTTAAGTCTCAGGGAGCCAGAGAAAGTGAGTGCTTGCCTATTTAAGGTAGAAAAAAATTAACGGTGTTATCAATCATAATTGTCTTGGAAAAAACACAAATCCTGCCGTCCAAGTGCAGCAGTTACCGATAACTCCCGAATCTAATTCAGGATCCAAATCAGTTCTAAGTGTCTGACTCAAGTCTGAGTCTAAATCAAACTTGAATTCAAACTCAAACCAGAATCCAATTCAAACATGAATCCAAACTCTAACATGTATACTTGAATCTGAACCTGAATATCAAACATGAATACAAGACTTGACTTGACCGAACCATGGCTATAACTTGACATGACTACAAGTTTTTATCCTGAACCTGATTACTTGAACAATTTGTATCCATGTTCTCGTCAAGCCTTATAATCTATACAAAACATTACACGGGGTTAAAGGGATAGATTGGTACGGAATGTATTAAAAGTGGCACGAGATGATCACTAAAAGACACCTACATGAACTCTTGTGCCGTTGTCCTATGGGTTTTGACGGGGCCTTGTACTACATGTTACCATAGTCCACGGGGAAAGGAATTCTCTCGTATACACTGATATTTTCTGTACCAAACTACAAACAACAACGTTAGAATAACAATCTTATACCTGTACATCTTAACAGTTCAATTATCAATACTTGCTATATTCCTTTCTTTCTTTTGGGACTTACCGAGCACCAGTTCACTGACGACATTTCTGTCTTTTCTTTCTTTGAAATGTTCATCAGGAGGACCGGACTCTCTCGAGATCGAGCCTAGCCAGGAGGACGTGGACCAGTTCACCGAGCAGCAGGATTTCTAGCTTTCCTTGTACTTACTTTTCATTTCATATGCCGCTATTTTGGCATTGCTTTATATCATTGTACTTTCCTTTTCAAAACAGTGTATTGTAAAGATGAATGTTAATAAAAGTTGTTGTTCATTTTATATCTCTTGTCATTTCTTGTGCATTTTATATATTGCTTATTTACGCTTAACGTATTTATTTCTGAGTAAATACGTCGCGTGCCTGCCATATCTCTGTCTCCGTATACTGGGAAGCGGGGCGTGACAGCCTATTCCTGTTAATAATATTTTGATTGAAAGTGGGTGGAATTTTAACTCTATTCAGAATTACATTCCTGCAAGTATCATCTCTGAGATCAAAAACATCAACTATTGCTTAAACAACAATCCTGATAGTGCTCGATATTGGCGACCCCCAAGATCATGACACGTGGCAGGTGACGTATCCCAGAACTCAGAAGAATGGGCCCGCAGGGACCGATCAGGTCACCCCGTGCCCGACCAGCAAGCCTAAGCTGGCCCTTTTTGGGGCCCTTGCAAATTGGCCTCCTCGGCCTCTCAGCTCGCCCCCGAGCTACCACAGGACCAAGACTCCTCGGCCTCCTTGCTCGTCCCCGAGCTCCTGCCAAGGACGTCTTCCTCGGCCTTCCGACCTATTCCCGGGCGTAACCGCCGCTCCGCGAATCTCGCCGCGCGCGGATTCTCCGCCGGTAACGTCCTACGTTCTATGCCATCACGATCCCCATTAATGGGCGATCCGCTCTTTACGCGGGCGTGACATCGGGAGCGTAACTACCGGCGAGATTCCAGCGCCTGCTGCTGCGTGCTGCCGCCGCTATATAAACCCCCATCGCAGAGGGGTCAAGTAAGCCTTTTTTATATACTTTGAGGCCGTTACTCTGCTCGGACCTGATCACTAACTTAAGCATCGGAGGGTCCTCGGTGGTACCAAACCACCCCGGGACTTCTTTGCAGGTACTCGGCAACAGCTCCCTCACCTCACCACTTCCTCCAAAAACCCATTGAGATCCACACGCAATGAAGGGCAATCGGCTAAGTTCACCGCGAGATCAACGGAAGGCAACATCTAACGGAGGCCCGAAAAGGAGCTCCATCAGTTGGCGCCGTCTGTGGGAAACGTTAAATTCCACAAAATACAAAGTTGGCCTTCCTATCCCCTCTCTCATGGCAGACGACCATCCTGGGGATCCCAGTGCCAGCCGCCGCCTACCGCTTACCGAAGGCGGGGATGAACCTCCTCCCATGACCGTCATCAACGCCCTCGCGGGACGGATAGATTGCCTACAATCCCTCATAGAGGCCCTCGTCCGTGTCTAAACGACCGCGCCCGGGCCCCAGATCGCTGCTCCTCCGCCTCCAGAAGACTCTGTCCCTGTCTGGACGGCCAATCACCAGCAGGCTGCATCACCCCGCCACCGGTCCCTCGAACCGGTGCTCCCTGAGGCCCGCTGGGCGCCCCAGGGTTCCACGCTAAGATCCGCTGCCAGGGAGCCTCGCCCCGAACCTCCTTGTGACCCTTACCCCCCTGAGGAAATGTCGGTCACCTCTCCTATCCACGAGCGTGGCCGACCCCACCATGATCGGCGGGAACGCACAGAAGGGGTCCGTCCCGGCGACTCAAGAGCTACCCCATCCCGGGACCTGAGGCACCTTATCGAGAGAAACCGGGGCCGCTCCCAGACGCAGTCCACCGCAGCGGGGCCCGGGAATCCCGAGGCGCCGATTCCTCAAGGTACCACGGTCGGCTCGACGCCCTCGAGAAGAAGATCGAGGGCATGCGCCGAGAAAATAACTTCTCGAGCGACGGGGCTAAATACGCCTCCGACTCGCTCACGAAGCCATTCACCGAGGGACTGCTCGCCGTGCGCGTCTCCTCGCGCAATAAGCCCCCGAAGGTCTCTCTGTTCGACGGGAAAACCGACCCGAAGGACCACTTGGACGCTTTCACCGCGGGAATGAGCTTCCAAGATCACTCCGATGCCGCCCAGTGCCGGGCCTTCCCGGCCACCCTCATCCGTGCGGGTCGGGACTGGTTCCGGGGACTCGAGCCCCTCTCAATTTCGACCTTCGACGAGCTGGCCACCCAGTTCCTCGGCCATTTCGTGGGGAACCGTCGACAGAAGCGCATGGTCGACTACCTCTTCACGGTTAAGAGCGGGGACAAGGAAACGTTCAAGGCCTATATTACCCGCTTCTACAACGCCCTCCTCGAGGTGCCCGAGCACCGGGACGAGACCGTCATAACGGCACTCAGATCTGGTCTGAGGAACAAAGAATGGTTGCGCTCCTTCGCTCTGGCTCAACCTAAGACCATGGACGAAGTCAAGGCGTGGACCGAGCGCGAGGTCCAGCTAGAATCCGAAGTGAATGATAACCTTCCCCGGGAGGACCGGCCCGACCAGAAGAAAAGGACTCGGGAGGACAGGCCGGAGCGTCAGCAGCCCTACCACCCGAAGTTCCAGGAGTATACCCCCTTCAACGTCTCCCTCGCGGTGTTGCTGGAGGAGGCCCAGAATGAGGGGTTCTTCAAGTTCCCCCCGGTCCCACGGCAGACCGCTAAGCGAACCCGGGGCCCCTACTGCGCTTTCCACCGGGTGCTGGGCCACGCCACGGAGGACTGCAAACAACCGAGGGACTACATCGAGGAGCTCATCCGGTCCGGGCACCTCGCCACTTATTTAAGAGACAAACGGCAGACCGACCGCGAGCAAGAGCAGCCTCGCCCAACCACCGACCTGACCATCGGCCAGATCATGCTCGTTTTGGCGGACAGCCAACCCGGGGCTCAGGGAGCCCCATGCCCTATGCCAAGCACGGGGGCCGGCTACCTTTCAGGAGGCTCGGCCCGAGCCAACAAAGTTATCCTTTAGTCTGCACCTGTTCTTTTTTTTTAAGCAATGTAAATTCTTCCTAGAATCTACTGTTGACTGAATAAGGATCAATGGAGTATTGCGGAAAAGAAAGGAAATCTTTGTTTATTCAAAAGGTATTATGGGCTCCTCAGCCGTACATGCAAAAAAAAATGTTCTAAGTTACAATAGCGGGGGTAACGGGTGCAGCAAGCACTGCTCGTGGTACTCGGCGAAGATCTCCGCCATCCGGGGCCGCGCAAGTTCCAGCCTCTGCTCCCGATTCCCCCCGCGGGCGCTGACCCCGAGCCTCAGCTCGTAGCATTCCCGAACGAGCGCCTCCGAGCGCGCCAGCCGGTTTGCAGAGATCAAGCCGAAGCGCCTCAAGGACCGCAGCTTGCCCACGGCCTCGTCGAAGAGCTGCTCCGACAGAGGGTTGTAAAGCCCCGGCGATGCTCTCCAGATGGAGTACATCAGTAGCTGCAGCAGGGAGGAGTGCCTGGGGAGCAGCCGACCGAAGTGCTCCTCAACGCGAGCAACAACCAACTGCACCGTGTCCTCGGTGCGGTCGCGGTCATAAAGGTACACATCCGCAGAACTGATGATCTCGGGGGATAGTGAACGGGAAATCCTCCATTTTCAATGGCCTATCTACGAAGAGGGAAGAACAAGTACTCCTTATATAGCCCGCTGTGCAGCCCAACGGCTGCCGCGTGGCGTCCATCGATCGTTACCTGTGGAAACGAGGCGACGTGCCACGCGGCGTCCTTCAACGTTACTCGGTGGAAACGAAGCGACGCGCCCCTGTTGCTTCGCCTCCCCCCACATTCAATGCAGTAGATGCGCGAGCCGTTGCCCCGACCGTTCCCCTTCCCCGCACCTGCAGCTGAACGGTCGAGATACACCATAACAAGATTCGGCCCAGCAGCTTCCCTGCTCGGTCGTCCCCAGCGGACAGCTTCACTGCCGCAACGCCGGGATCAAAAATCCCTCCCAGAGGCAGTCGAGCCCGAGGTCCCCTCACTCGGCTATCCCCAGCGGGCAGCTTCCCTGCCGCAACGCTGGGGATCGAAAAGCCCTCTCAGAGGCAGTCGAGCCCGAGGTTCCCTCGCTCGGCTATCCCCGGCGGGCAGCTTCCCTGCCGCAACGCCGGGATAAGAAAGCCCTCCCGGAGGCAGTCGAGCTCGAGGTCCCCTCGCTCGGCTATCCCCAGCGGGCAGCTTCCCTGCCGCAACGCCGGGATAAGAAAGCCCTCTCGGAGGCAGTCGAGCCCGAGGTCCCCTCGCTCGGCTATCCCCAGCGGGCAGCTTCCCTGCCGCAACACCGGGGATCAAAAAGCCCTCTCAGAGGCAGTCGAGCCTGAGGTTCCCTCGCTCGGCTATCTTTCAGGACAAAAGCCATCGCCAAGAGGCACCGGGCAGTAACCCTGCCCGGCCAAGGGTCCTCGGTAAGCATCTTACAGCCTTATAGCTCTTCCCGCGCCCAGGACCAAAGTCCTCCCAGAGGCAGTCGGGCCCTCGCTCGGCTATCCCCGGCTGGTAGCTTCCTACCACAACCGACAGGGATCAAAGTCCTCGATAAGAGGCACTGAGCAGTAACCCTGCTCGGTCCCCGTCCTGAAGGATCAAAGCCCTCGCAAGAGGCAACCAAGCAGCTACCCTGCTCGGTAAATACTCCGGCCAGTAGCTCCCTACCCGCGACGCCGGGACAGAAGCGGCCACTCCGCTCGTTCATCCCAGGCTGGTAGTTTCCTACCCACGACGCCAGAAGTCAAAGCCCTCGCCCAGAGGCCGCCGCGCAGCTCCACTGCCCGGACACCCTTAGTGGGCTTCGTACAGCCCCTCAAGCGCTAGAGAGCCAAGCCCTCGCAAGGGGCAAAGGAGCAGCTACCCTGCTCGGCCATCCTTGGTGGGAAACTCCCCTACCACCGCGCCAGGAAGCATAAAGCCTTTGCAGGAGGTGACGGGTCAGCTACCCTGACCAGTCAACCCCGGATGGCGACCAATGCTCGGAATCAGAGATGCTCTGTGGCCGTAGACCCAGACCCCAGCGAGGGGCGTCAGGTCTGTCCAAGTCCAAACGATCTTCCTTCGACTCCGGGGCCGGGGAGATACCTCCTCAGAAGCGCTCGTCGGCAAGTGATTGCAGACAACTCGACAGACGATCGCTAGACAGATGGCCAACCTGACGTAAAAGCACAACGATACAGGCAAAAATATTCCACGAGCATTCTTTACGAACAGACAGCAGAACACAATTCGAGGGAGCTGACAAAAAACTTTATTACTACTGCCAAAGGCAAACGTTCTTTTACAAAGGGTATTTTTTTTGGCTCCCCAGCCTTACAAAATTCAAAAGAAAACAAAGTGAAGATAGGAGAGCGGGGGCTCTACACCTCGGGCCCGGGCACGACCTCGAGGTCCTCAACCTCCACCACTGGGGGCGCTGGGTCCTCGGCCCCCTCCCCGCCGGGAGCCTCTCCCCCTAGCTCGTCGACGCCCACGAAGGGGCACTCGGCCCGCAAATCCGCGTCATCGAACTCCGGCATCCGAGACTTTACAGCATCAAGGGCGTCGTGCAAAATGCGAGTCGTGGCCACGGCCAGATCGTCATAAAAGCCCCTCGACCCCTTGTAGCTCGCCACGGCCCTCGACTCCGCCGACTTATAGGCCTCGGCCGCCGCCCCTAGCTCCTTCCGGAGGGTCTTCACCATCTTCTTGAGGTTGCCGGCGAGCACCTGGGAGTCCTCGAGCTTGCCCTCCCTTTTTTCGGCATTCACCTCGCCCTCCAGGGCGGCGATCCTCGCCGACATCGCCTCCTGCTCCCGTCTAGAGCTCTCTCGCAACGCGGCGAGCTGGCCCGCGGCCTCCACCGCCGGTGCTACCACTTCGGTCTCCATACGAAGGGCGAGGGCCACGTGCTGGAGAGTCTGGGAGGGCATAAGAAGGAGAAGGATCAGAAAATATGAAGGAAAAC
Organism: Agapanthus africanus; assembly: GCA_030015575.1. Taxonomy (NCBI): domain Eukaryota; kingdom Viridiplantae; phylum Streptophyta; class Magnoliopsida; order Asparagales; family Amaryllidaceae; genus Agapanthus; species Agapanthus africanus. The sequence goes on along the minus strand of CM057348.1, from coordinate 10,202,713 downwards.
ACTAAATCTCACCGCGCACTGGGGGCTTACCTGCACGGCTTCCTGGGCGATCGACGCCGGCTGAGCCTTGAGGGTTCCCCCGGGAACCCGACCCCCGGGCGAGATCTCTATCTCGTGGAGGAGGCTGTCCGCGACCGACAGCCCGGACGGCACCGTGAACCAGAGCCCCCTTCCTCCACCACGGTCGGCGGAGACCGGCCCCGGGAAGGTCTCCGGGAACTCCTCGTGAGCGTCTCCGAGAGGGATCCGATCTCCTCTTCCGAAGCCGTGCCCTCCACAATCAGGGCCCGCTTCCGGCCCGACACTCTACTGGGGCCGGGGGCGGGGTCCATCGCCGAGCGTCCTCGGGGCACCGCCACCGGGGCGGTGGGAGTGGGGGCAGCCTGTGCCCGGGAAGAGCTGGCGCCCCCAGCTCTAGCAGGCTGCCTTGGTTGGCGCATAGCATCTCGGAGAACGCTGAAGTCCATGGATCCTGCACAAAACAAACACCCTACTTATCAGCAACGCGAGTAAAACGTAAACCCAGAAAGCAAGCCTAACTTACCAACGAACTCGACGGGGCTAAGCCCGGCCCAGCTCAAAACCCTCTCGGACAGCAGCACGTCGTATCGAGGGATGGGTTCCCACGACGCCACTCTCACCGCGGCGGGGTCGTTGGACAGGTTCCCCGGCAGACTCTTCTCCCTCGACCACTTGGTGGGCACCGGCCGGTCCTCGCCCTCGGGAGGGGAGACGAAGAAAAACTTCTTCTTCCAGTCGTGGATGGAGGAGGGTAAGGCCACGACCCGCGTCCCGGCGGCGACCCCGGGCCGCTTCCTAAAAGTAAGATAAACCCACCTCGGGTTGCCAGCTCGACAGCCGGGGTGACTCTTAAAAGCAAGGGAGGAATCGAGAAGGGAAAGGCTGAAAGGAATCGCCTGCAGCTTCAGGCGGATCAGGAACTCGAGGAGGATCCTCCACGCGTTCGGCACCAACTGGCCAGGAGCCAACCCGAAGAAATTCAGAGCGGCGACGACCTCAGGAGAGAAGGGCAAGCGCATTCCGCCCCAAAAAGCTTCCAAATACAGGGCAATCTCCCTGTCCCGTACCTGGTCCGCCCTCTCTCCTTCCTCGGCCAGACAAAGCGTGTAGCGCGGGGGAATGTGGAAGCGAGCTCGAGCATTGGCAAGCTCGTCCTCATGCCTCACCCAGCACGGAGTGCTGGGGGCTACATCTACCGCCTCCTCCCTGGAGGCGGCCCCCGCCTCATAGCCTCGGGGAGAGGGCCCAGCCCCTGCTCCCTGAGGAGACTCGGACACATCTAAAGGAACCCTATCATCTACTCCTACGACGTGTACTGATTCTACAGGGGAAGACATCTAACCTGGGAAGGAAACTCTTCAAAAGTTTGGGAACAAGAGAAGGGAGACGAGCGCCGAGCAGCTGGGGCTTGAGAATGAGGAATATGAGAGAGTAAGGGCCCTAGGGCGGGCCCCACCCGTATTTATTACCGCATACGGCCTCATCCAATGGCGCCCATCGTCTCCCGCCGAAACGGCTCCTCGTGCCCAGCGGCTCCGATCGCTCCACGTGGCAGCCCAGCGATTGGCCGCGTCCCGTCAGACGCAGCAGACCTGCGCACGTCACATCAGCCAGTTGGCACTCGACACGTGGACCGTCCCTTCGACTGCAGAGTGCACGAACCGGTGCACCTTCTTTAAATGCAAAGATCTCACCCTGATTCGCGGGAGGAAAAGACAACCGACAGCCCGAGGATTCGTCCCGACGAAACCATAGAAGGGATCTCACCTCGGGAGGCCCGGCAGTCCACTCCTGACCCGACCACTATCTGGTCAGGACAAGAGTGGGGGGCTAATGATAGTGCTCGATATTGGCGACCCCCAAAATCATGACACGTGGCAGGTGACGTATCCCAGAACTCAGAAGAATGGGCCCGCAGGGACCGATCAGGTCACCCCGTGCCCGACCAGTAAGCCCAAGCTGGCCCCCTTTGGGGCCCCTGCAAATTGGCCTCCTCGGCCTCTCAGCTCGCCCCCGAGCTACCACATGACCAAGACTCCTCGGCCTCCTTGCTCGTCCCCGAGCTTCTGCCGAGGACGTCTTCCTCGGCCTTCCGACCTATTCCCGGGCATAACCGCCGCTCCGCGAATCTCGCCGCGAGCGGATTCTCCGCCGGCAACGTCCCACGTTCCACGCCATCACGATCCCCATTAATGAGCGATCCGCTCTTTACGCGGGCGTGACGTCGGGAGCGTAACTGTCGGCGAGATTCCCGCGTCTGCTGCTGCGTGCCGCCGCCGCTATATAAACCCCCATCGTAGAGGGGTCAAGTAAGCCTTTTTTTATATACTTTGAGGCCGTTACTCTGCTCGGACCTGATCACTAACTTAAGCATCGGAGGGTCCTCGGTGGTACCAAACAACTCCGGGACTTCTTTGCAGGTACTCGGCAACAGCTCGCTCATCTCACCACTTCCTCCAAAAACCCATTGAGACCCACACGCAACAAAGGACAATCGGCTAAGTTCACAGCGAGATCAACGGGAGGTAACATCTGACGGAGGCCTGAAAAGGAGCTCCATCAAATCCTGATCAATTGATTTGGAACCTTTCCAATTCAAGGGGATTTACACTCAAATCAGCATGGAATTTTATAAGATAGAATAAGCAGCTGGACTACAAAGCCAGATTCGAACTCAGAAATATCTGCAACAGAAATATGATTTTCAGCCGGAAACTTTTAAGGGATGTTTTGCCTCTTGATTCTAAAATCAGAAGTTTGGGTTTTAATATTCCTAGCAAATGCATATGCTGCAGTAATTCACAACAAGAAAATAGAGAATATTTATTCATTAAAAGTGAATAGGCAACTTCCCACTGGAATGGTATGCATGATATTTTTAAAACCGGTCAGAGAGCAAGAAATTTTGATTCTATTGAAGATATTTTTAATTTCTGGTATGAAGCTTCAAAGGATGTCGAAATTGCTAAATGGATTCCTCATATAATTTGTTGGAATATTTGGAAAATGTAACGACCCTGAAATCCATGTACGTTTATATCAAGTTCAATATAAATATAAAGTTATGTTTCAGCTCTGACTATAAGTTATAAGTAATGTTTGTTAAATAAAAGTAAAAGCAATTTGTTGCTCATTGGTTAATACTCTCCATTACTGTTCCTTAGCCTGCGTGTTTAAATCCCATCAGTCCCAATTATTTTAATATTTTTCTTTTCGACTTTTGGTAGTCCAAGAGTTTGCACGGGTATTACACGGAGATACGAAAAATTGCAACAGAAATAAAATAGATAAATGAGGTGTTTAAGACGATTGGAGATATGAGCACGAACATCGAGACCAGAGGCCAAACTTGGGCTGCTACTTTCCCAAAACCGGTGGCCAGATTGAGCCTGATGCGGTCCGTCTTCTACACGTATGATCTTTGGCCTCCCCACCACCCCTTTTAATATTTTAAAACTTCTAAAAACAACTAGATATCCTTCATCTCTCCCATTAATCCTTTTTAAATCTTCTTAATTCCCCGTACACTTATCCCTCACTCTCTATAAATACCCTAGCCTATCCTCATGCTCCTCCCCTCTGAATATATTCAGAAACCGTTCACAAAAACTCTTGAAGAATTTACTCAAGTGAAGTGCCAAGCTTCCAAAGTCGAAGCTCGCCCAATCAAACTTTATTCCGTGCATTTTGGTCTCGGTCCTACCAATCGAGACAAAAGGGTTGGGTCGAAAATTAATCGAAAGCAAAAACAAAAAAGGTTTGTCGACCTCAAAAGAATCTAAATTCAAAGATAATTTTTTTATTCATTCATTTTATATTGCAGCGTAGATTAAGTTTCCTTATGTACAATAGCATGTTTATTTCGTATTTTTGATTTAGGGTGGCATGATTTCCCCGCCGGTTGCTACGTTTAACTCAATGGATCAATTACACTTGGTAAAGTATAATTATGTGTATTTTTAAAATATGAATACATTACTTATACTTACATGATTTCATAGGATGAAAAGACACCATAATTAACACAACCAACAAGGATGATCAATGGAGAATCACAAAGTTACATTCAAAATTACACCGATTTACTAATGGCAATATTTTAATTATATTTAATTGATTCATGTTGATTAACTTACAATACTTTATAGTCTTCTTCCCCACTTTAGAATGGAATATCAATTGGCTCCGAATGTAACGAACAAATCATTGTCCATCCTCATAGCGTAGAAGAGATTCAATCCATTTCGTTATATCCTATCGATAAGCGAACTTATTGATAGTGTATAAAATGTATACAAATATATTTAACTTCTTTCTTGTAGTTGTGTGCGTTTGAACTCACATTTTCTTATCACATCCATTTAACTTTTTGCAGGATTTGAACCTAATGATCTCTATTAAAGTTATGATGCTGCACTTCAATTGCAAGAAATGTAGCCTTTTGAAAGCTCAAATTAGAAAATTAATCTATTTCGGATTTGTTTTGGAAGTGTTTAAGCGAGATATTATTCAAAAATGTTTATGTCTGATGTGTTTTTTTAAAAAATTATGCTCTTATGAAACGAGGAAGGAGTGTGGTGATGCTCAATATTGACGATGCAAGATCAGGACACATGGCGGATGACATGTCCCAAGACCCAGAGGGAAGGGCCCATAGAGGCCAACCAGGCCACCCTTGTACCCGACCTGCAAGCACAAGCTGGCCCTCCTCGGGCCCCCCTGCAAATTTACCTCCTCGGCCCCTCAGCTCGCCTCGAGCTGCCACAGGACCAAGACTCCTCGGCCCTCTTGCTCGGTTCCGTGCTCCCAGCCGAGGCCGTCTTCCTCGGTCCCTCCGACCGACCAACTCCACCACTCATAGGCGTAATAGCCGCTCCGCAAATCTCGCCACGCGCAGATTCTCCGCCAGTAATGTCTCGCGTTCCACGCCATCACGATCCCCATTAATGGGCGATCCGCTCTTTATGCGGACGTGACGTCGGGAGCGTAACTGCCGGCGAGATTCTCGCGCCCGCCGCCGCGTGCCGCCGCCGCTATATAAACCCCCATCACAGAGGGGTCGAGTGAGCGATTCTTGATTCCACTTAGCTGTTACTCTGCTCGGATCTAGTACAAACTTGATCGTCGGAGGGTCCTCGGTGGTACCAAACCACCCGGGACTTCATTGCAGGTACTTGGCGCTAAACTCCTCAAATCACTAATCTCTTCAAAACCCATTGAGACCCACACGCAACGGAAGATCACCGCCAAAATCCACCGGGAGATCAACGGAAGACAACATCTGACGGAGACCCGAAAAGGACCTCCATCAGTTGGCGCCATCTGTGGGAACGTAAACTCTACAAAAACAAAGTTGGCCTTCCGATCTCCGTCCGCATGACGAGCAACCATCCTGAAGATCCCGGTACCAGCCGCCGCCTTCCCCTCACCGGAGGCGTAGATGAGCCTCCTCCAGCGACCATCATCAACGCCCTCGCCAGCCAGATAGATCGGCTACAGTCCCTCGTGGAAGCGCTCGTCCGCGTCCAAGCGGCCGGGCTCGGGCACCAGATCGCCGCTCCACCGCCTCCAGAAGGCTCTGCCCCCGTCGGGACGGCTGAACACCAGCAAGCTACGACTCCTGGCCACAGATCTCTCGAGCCGATACTCCCCGAGGCCCGCTGGGCACCCCCGGCTCCACGCCAAGGTCCGCCACCAGAACGCCTTGCCTCGAGCCTCCTCACGACCCTTACCCCCCTGAGGAGATGTCAGTCACCTTGCCTGTCCAAAGGCATGGTCGACACCACTTCCCTCGGCGGGGGACGCACAGAAGGGGTTCACCTCGGCGGCTCGAGAGCCACCTCGCCCAGGGATCTGACGTACCTCATCGAGAGGAACCGAGGCCGCTCCCAGACGCAGGTCACCCACAGCAGAGGCCAGGGATCCCAAGGCGTCGATTCCTCGGGATACCACGGGCGACTCGACGCCCTCGAGAAGAAGATCGATGACATGCGCCGGGATGCTCACCTCTTGAGCGACGGGGCTAAATACGCTTCCGATTCGCTTACAAAGCTGTTCACCGAGGAATTGCTCGCCGTCCACGTCTTCTCGCGCAACAAGCCCCCAAAGGTCTCTTTGTTCGACGGGAAAACCGACCCGAAGGACCATTTGGACGCTTTCACCGCGGGGATGAGCTTCCAGGACCACTCCGATGCCGCCCAGTGCAGGGCCTTCCCAGCCACCCTCATCTGCGCAGGTCGGGACTGGTTCCGAGGGCTCGAGTCCTGCTCAATCTCGACCTTCGACGAGCTGGCTACCCAGTTCCTCGGCCACTTCGTTGGAAACCGTCGGCAGAAGCGCACGGTCGACTACCTCTTCACGGTTAAGAGTGGGGACAAAGAGACGTTCAAGGCCTACATCACCCGCTTCTACAACGCCCTTCTCGAGGCCCCCGAGCACCGGGATGAGACCGTTATCACGGCGCTCAGATCTGGTCTGAGGCACAAGGAGTGGTTGCGCTCCTTTACGTTGGCATAACCTAAGACCATAGTCGAGGTCAAGGCGTGGACCGAGCGCGAGGTTCAGCTGGAATCCGAGGTGAACGCAAACCTCCCCCGAGCAGAATGGTCCGACCAGAAGAAGAGGGCTCGGGAGGAGAGGCTGGAGCATCAGCAGCCCTATCACTCAAAGATTCAGGAGTATACCCTACTCAACGTCTCCCTCGCAATATTGCTAGAGGAGGCCGAGAACGAGGGGTTCTTCAAGTTCCCTCCAATCCCGCGTCAGGCCACAAAGCGAACCCGGGGCCCTTACTGCGCTTTCCACTGGACGCTGGGCCACGCCACGGAGGATTGTAAGCAACTCCAGGACTACATCGAGGAGCTCATCCGATCGGGGCACCTCGCCGCCTACTTGAGAGACAAACGGCAGGCCGACCATGAGCAGGAGCAGCGTCCCCCTCCCGCCGAGCTGACCATCGGCCAGATCATGCTCGTTTCGGCAGATAACCTATCCGACGCTCAGGGAGCCCCATACCCGATGCCGAGCACGGAGACCAACAAGCCCCCGGAGAGCTCGGGCCATGCTAATAAGGTCATCTATTAGCATGTACTTTTCCTTTGGGGCAATGTAAACTCTTCCTAGGGTCTGTTGTTAATTTAATAAAAATCAATGGAACATTGCAGAAAAGAGGGAAAGATCTCATTTATTCAAAAAAGGTATTATAGGCTCCTCAACCATACATACAAAAAGAAAAAGAAAATTACAACAGCGGGGGAAGGGGGTGCAGAGAGCACTGCTCGTGATACTCGGTAAAGATCTCCGCCAGCCGAGGCCTCGCGAGATCCAACCTCTGCCTTCGGTTCCCCCGCGCGCGTTGGCCCCGAGCTTCAGCTCGTAGCACTCGCGGACGAGCGCCTCTGAGCGAGCCAGCCGGTTCGCAGAGATCAGGCCGAAGCGCCTCAGAGACCGCAGCTTGCCCATGGCCTCGTCATAGAGCTGCTCGGACAGGGGGTTGTAAAACCCAGGCGACGCCCTCCAGATGGAGTACATCAGCAGCTGCAGCAGGGAGGAGCGTCGGGGGAGCAGCTGGCCGAAGTGGTCCTCGATGCTCCCGTAGACCAACTGCACCGTGTTCTCGGTGCAGTTCTGGTCATAGAGGTATATGTCTTCGAAATGGATGATATCGGGGATAGTAAGGGGAAGTCCTGCATCCTCAATGATCTGTTTACGAAGAAAAGAAAGACCAGTGCTCCTTCAGCCTTATATAGCCCACTACGCCCCAACAGAATTCAACAGTCGCCCGCCTTCGCCCAAAAAATTCGCTGCCACGCGGCGATCAACGAGCCTTCCCTGGCGGAATTAAAACGACGCGACCCTGGCGCTTCGCCTCCCTCCACATTCAATGCGCATGCTGCGTGCGCTTTCGCCGCGACCGTTCCTGTTCCCCATACCTGCGACTGGATGGTCGGGCGAAACTTCATGAAGAATCAGCCGAGCAGCTACCCTGCTCGGCTATCCCTGGCGGGTAGCTTCCCTACCGTAACGCCAGGGACCAGAAAGTCCTCCCAGAGGCAGTCAAGCCCAACCCTCGCTCGGCTATCCCTGGCGGGTAGCTCCCCTACCGCAACGCCAGGGATCAGAAAGCCCTCCCAGAGGCAGTCGAGCCCGAGGATCCCTCGCTCGGCTATCCTTCAGGACAAAAGCCCTCGCCAAGAGGCACCGGGCAGTAACCATGCCCGGCCAAGGGTCCTTGGTAGGCTTCTTACAGCCCCTCCCACGCCAAGGACCAAAGTCCTCCCAAAGGCAGTCGAGTCCTTGCTCGGCTATCCCCGGCTGGTAGCTTCCTACCACAACCGACAGGGATCAAAGTCCTCGCCAAGAGGCACTGGGCGGTAACCCTGCTCGGTCCCCGTCCTGAAGGATCAAAGCCCTCGCAAGAGGCAACCGAGCGGCTGCCTTCTCGGTCAACTCTGGCTGGTAGCTCCCTACTCACGACGCTAGGGATCAAAGCCCTCACAAGAGGCACCCGAGCGGCTACCCCGCTCATTCATCCCAGGCTGGTAGTTGCCTACCCACGACGCCAGAGATCAAAGCCCTCGCCAAGAGGCAACTGCGCAGCTTCACTGTCCGGTCATCCTCAGTGGGCTTCTTACAGCCCCTCCAACGCTAAGGATCAAAGCCCTCGCAAGAGGCAACCGAGCAGCTACCCTGCTCGGTCGTCTCTGGCCGGTAGCCTCCCTACCGCAACGCCAGGGACCGGAAAGTCCTCCTTAGAGGCAGCTCTGTAGCTTCCCTACCGCAACGCCAGGGATCAGAAAGCCCTCCCAAAGGCAGTCGAGTTTGAAGATCCCTCGCTCGGCTATCCGTCAGGACAAAAGCCCTCGCCAAGAGGCACCGGACAGAAACCCTGCCCGGCCAAGGGTCCTTGGCAGGCTTCCTACAGCCCCTCCCGCGCTAAGGACCAAAGTCCTCCCAGAGGCAGTCGAGTCCTTGCTCGGCTATCCTCGGCTGGTAGCTTCCTGCCACAACCGACAGGGATCAAAGTAGGGGTGTAAACGAGCCGAACTCGAGCCAGCCAAGCTCGGCTCGAGTTCGGCTCGTAGTTCTTTTTGTCGGCCCAAGTCCGGCTCGTTTAGTTAATCGAGCTAGAGATACTCGGCTCGAGTCCGGCTCGATTAAACATGCCCAGCTCGTGTTCGGTTCATTTGTGGCCCATTAACTAAACGAGCCGAGTTCACGAGCCGAGCTCAACTGAGCTCGTTTAGAGCTCGTTTGTGAGCTCGGCTCGTTTTCAGCTCATTTACTCATATTAATAGTATCTTCCAAGAAAAACACATAATTAACAATAATGCTTAAAACTCAGGGTTTTGAGATATGGAAAAATTAAAAAACATTAACATCTAGGGCATTGAATGGGTCTAAGTGCTGGGTTTTATATTTATTTCAGTACACTTTATATACTGTCATTTAATTGAATTAAGTGTTCTGAGAGTTGTATAGAATCTGCTATATATTACATATTACTGTTTTTTTTCAAACTGTGTAACCCAGCCGAACCCGAGTCAATACCGAACGAGCCTGGCTGAGCTCGAGTCCGGCTCGTTTAATAAATGAGCCAGGCTTTCTGGCTCATGTCCGGCTCGTTAATAAATGAACTGAATTTGAACGAGCTGATACCGAGCCGAACCATAATCGAACCCGAGCTGGCTCGTTCAATTACCACCCCTAGATCAAAGTCCTCGCCAAGAGGCACTGAGCGATAACCCCGCTCGGTCCCCATCCTGAAGGATCAAAGCCCTCGCAAGAAGCAATCGAGCAGCTACCTTGCTCGGTCATCTCCGGCTGGTGGTCGATGCTCGCATTGCAAGAAGTCAAAAGATGGCACCCCCATGGGGTCACCGAGCAGCCTCCCACTCACGCTCGGCATAAATACGGCGAACAGCGCTCTGCCCGCCACCCGCAGAGGATCCGAGACCCCAGTGAGGGGCATCAAGTCTATCCAGGTCCAAACGATCTCCCCTCGACTTCGGGGCCTATGGGGATACCTCCTCGGCAGCGCTTGGCATGCTCGTCGGTGAGTGATCGAAATCAACTCGACGGACGATCACTAGACAGATGGCCAACCTGACATGAAAACACAACGGTGCAAGCAAAAATATCTAATGAGCATTCTTCACAAATAGATGATAGAGCGCGATTCAATGAAACCAAAGAAAAATTTTATTACTACCAAAGACAAAGACTTTACAAAGGGTATTTTTTCGGCTCTCCAGCCTTACAAAATTCCGAAAACAAAGAAATAAAAGGAGGAAGACGGGGGCTCTAGACATCGGGGCCAGGTGCGACCTCGGGGTCCTCGACATCCACCACGTGATGCGCGGGGTCCTCGGCGGTTTCCTCGTCAGGAACCTCTTCCCCCTGCTCATCGGCGTCCGCGAGGGGGAATTCGGCTCGGAGATCTCCGTCGGCAAACTCCGGCATCCGGGCCTTAACGGCATCGAGGGCCTCATGCCAGATGCGGATCGTAGCCACGGCCAGGTCATCATAGAAGTCCTTCGACTTCTTGTAGCTCTCCACCACCTTCGCCGCCTTTAGGTCAGCCGACTTGGCCGCCTCGGCCGCCGCCCCAAGCTTCTTCCGGAGGGTCTTCACCGTCCTTTTCAGGTTGCCGGCAAGCATCTGAGCATCCCGGAGCTTGGCCTCGGTAGTCACGGCAGCCTCACGGAACCGGGCTACTTCCCGTTTCCCAGCCTCCGCCTTGCTTTCCAAGGCGGCAACCCTCGCCGTCACCGCCTCCAGCTCCCGCCTGGAGCTCTCTTCCAGTGAGGCGAGCCGACCCGCAGCCTCCAGTGCCGGGGCTACCACCTCGGCTTCCATACGCAAGGCGAGGGCGACGTGCTGGAGAACCTGGGAGATACGAAAGAGATCAGAAGATGAAGGAGGCACCGAATCTCACAATGAACCAAACACTTACCTGCACGGACTCCTGGGCGATGGACGCTAGCTGAGCCCTGAAGGTCCCCCGGGAACTCTACCCCCGGCCGAGACCTCTATCTCATGCAGAAGGCTATCCGCAACGGATAGCCTCGATGGCACCGCGAGCCGGAGGCCCCCTTCCTCCACCATGATCGGCGAGGACCGGCCCCGGGAAGGTCTCTGGGAGCTCCTCTTGAGCGGCTCCGAAGGAGAGCCGGTCTCCTCCTCCGAGCCCGGATCCTCCAGAGCCAGGGCCCGCTTCCGACCCGACACTCTGCTGGGACCCGGGACGGGATCCTCCCCCGAACGCTCGCGGGACACCACCACCGGAGCAGTAGGAGCTGGGGTGGGCTTCGCGCGAGAAGAGCTGGCGCCCCCAGCCTTCGTAACCTCCCTCGGCTGGCGCATGGAGGCTTTAAGCGAGTCTAAGTCCATGGATCCTGCACAAAACAAATACCCAACAAGTCAGCGACACGAGTAAAATACAAGCCAAAAAGCAAGCCTAACTTACCGACGAACTCAACGGGGCTGAGCCCGGCCCAACTCAGGACCCTCTCAGACAGCAGCACGTCAGGTTGGGGGATGGGCTCCCACGACGCCACTCTCATCGTGGCGGGGTCATTGGACTGGTTTCCCGGCAAACATTTCTCCCTTGACCACTTGGTAGGCACGGGCCAATCCTCGCCCTCGAGAGGGGAAACGAAGAAAAATTTCTTCTTCCAATCATAAATAGAAGAGGTCAAGGCCACGACCCCGATCCCGGCAGCGCCCCCCGGCCGCTTTTTGAAAGAGAGATAAACCCATCTTGGGTCGCCCGCTCGACCACCAGGGTGATTTTTGAAGACGAGAGAAGAATCGAGAAGGGAGAGGCTGAAGAGAACCGCCTGTAACTTCAGGCGGATCAAGAACCCGAGGAGGATCCTCCACGAGTTCGGCATTAACTGGCCGGGGGCCAAACCAAAAAAATTCAGCGCTGCGACAACCTCGGGAGAGAAGGGTAGGCGCATTCCGCCCCAAAAAGCTTCCAAATACAAGGCGATCTCCCTACCCCGTACTTGATCCACCCTCTCTCCCTCCTTGGCCAGTCGGAGCTTGTAACACGAGGGGATGTGGAAGCGAGCCCGAGCATTAGCGAGCTCGTCCTCATGCTTCACCCAATACGAGGTGCCGGGAGCCGCATCTGCCTCCTCCTCCCTAGGGGCTGCCCCCGCCGCACGATCCCGGGGAGAGGATCCGACCCCTGCTCCCCGGGGGCACTCAGACACAACTAAAGGGTCCTTAGAACCTACTCCTACAACATCTACTGACTCTACAAAGGAAGATATCTAACCTTGAAAAAGGGAATCCTCGGGAACCGAAAGCGAGAGAAAGAAGACGAGCGCCGAGCAACCAGGACTTAGAAGAGGGAAATATGAAGGAGTAGGGGCCCAAGGACGGGCCCCACCCCTGTTTAGTGCTGCAAGTGACCTCATCTAACGACGCCCGTCATCTCCCGCCAAAACGACTCCTCGCGTCCAGCGGCTCCAATCGCTCCACGTGTCGATCCTGCACTGGACCACATCCCATCAGACGCCGCAGTCCTGCATACGTCGCGTCGGCCAATTGACGCTTAACACGTGGACCGTCGCTTCAGTAGCAGAATACACGAACCGGCGCACCTTCCTTAAATGCAGAGATCTCGCCCTGATTCGCTGACAGAAAAGACAACTGACAGTCCGAGAACTCGTCCCGACGAAGCCTTAGGAAGGAGCTCACCTCGGGAGTCCTGGCAGTCCACTCCTGAACCGACCCGCTAGCTGGTCGGGACAAGAGTGGGGGGCTAATGATGATGCTCAATATTGGAGATGCGAGATCATGACACGCGACGGATGACATGTCCCAAGACCCAGAGGGAAGGGCCGATAGAGGCCGACCAGGCCACCCTTGTACCCGACCTGCAAGCACAAGCTGACCCTCTCCGGAGCCCCCTGCAAATTTGCCTCCTCGGCCCCTCAGCTCACCCCGAGCTACCACAGGACCAAGACTCTTCGGCCTTCTTACTCGGTTTCGTGCTCCCGGCCGAGGCCGTCTTCCTCGGTCCCTCCGACCGACCAACTCCACCACTCACAGGCGTAACCGCCGCTCCGCAAATCTCGCCACGCGCAGATTCTCCGCCAGTAAAGTCCCGCGTTCCACGCCATCACGATCCCCATTAATGGGCGATCCGCTCTTTACGCGGGCGTAACGTCGGGAGCGTAACTGCCGGCGAGATTCTCGCGCCCGCTGCTGCGTGCCGCCGCCGCTATATAAACCCCCATCACAGAGGGGTCAAGTGAGCGATTCTTGATTCCACTTAGCCGTTACTCTGCTCGGATCTAGTACTAACTTGATCGTCGGAGGGTCCTCGATGATACCAAACTACCCCGGGACTTCTTTGCAGGTACTCGGCGCTAAACTTCTCAAATCATCAATCGCCTCAAAAACCATTAAGACCCACACGCAACGGAAGATCACCGCCGAAATCCACCGGGAGATCAACGGAAGACAACATCTGACGGAGACCCGAAAAGGACCTCCATCAAAGTGCAAAGAGATAATGTATGAACTCTTAATTTTGTTGCATTTGATTCGATTAGATTAAGCTGGATGGTTTCTTTATGTTGCTATGCAATACCAAGTATGCTGTATGAGATATTATTTAATTAATATTTATTTTGTTATCATCTCGATTTCTTGTATTATTTCATCACAAAGTATCTTCTTCAATTGCTAAATTTCAGGGTAAATTACACTCTGTTTTACTTTAATAGAAAAACTTTAATAGAAAAACTTTGAGGTGGTTTAGTGAAAAGGTGTGATAGTTAAAGGTAGGTTGCAGAATTTTCCATGATAAATTCCCTCGTAGTGTGCATAGATACTCTTTTATGTACATAGAGCAGTGCGTGATTAGAAAGAAATTCAAGTCCTCAATTTCTCATGGTGGTCCAAAATAATGCCATAAATTAAGAGTAGTTATTAGATGAACGGTGGAGATCTTAATAGTTTTTATGCTATTGTTTGCCTCATGGTAGGCATAGTAACAAGCGTTTAGGGACGGAAAAAACTTCTATGCAAGGGCATGTATGATGCAAACCACTTATAAGCCTTTGGATGATTTTTTTTTCACAAAATCCAAATCTCTCCAAGGGTTTGCAAATGCCTTGCATCATGCAAGTCCTTGCACGGTAGCTTTTTTCCCTTTGGGACCTAGGTGTTTTTTTTTGCCCTGCGGAAATGCTGTTTGTGGGGTTAGGACAATTTACCCAAAAACAATCTATTCCCCTTCCCCAAGAAAAGAAATTAGTACCACAGTTACAAGTAATTAATCCCTCACCGATCACCATTTCTTCATCTGTTTCCCCCTTTCCTCCCCTCTCAAAACCCTAGAAGAAAAAAAGCAAACAGATCTAAGATCACAGCAAACCCTTACCTCAAAAGCTCGCAGCAGCATCCGCCATGGTGCGAGCGTACAGGCAGGAGCACACGTACGAGCACCCTTGGCACCGCGTGACCGCCGCCTCCTTCCGCAAGTTCACGGAGCCGTCGACGCCGACTGTCCTCTCCCACGTCCTCGACGTCCACACCCTCCGCCGAAGCATCGACCCCACCACCTCCGTCCTCTCCCTCACCCGCTCCATCACCGTCCGCTCCCCTCCCCTCCCCTTCCTCCTCCGCCGCCTTCTCCTCCTCCACCACGACTCCCTCCTCTGCCACTGCCTCGAGTCCACCGTCGTCGACCCCAGATCCAGATCCATGACCGTCGTCACCCGCAACTCCAGCCTCAAGTCCCTCATCGAGGTCCAGGAGACCTCCTCCTACGACCCTGACCCGAGGAACCCCGATCGCTGGACGGTGATGAGGCAGGAGACGAGGATCACCTGCAAGCCACTCTCGGCGCTGGCGTCCGTCGCCGAGAAGGTGGAGCAGCGATGCGCCGAGAGGTTCTTGCAGAACAGCGCCAAAGGGAGGGAGGTCGTGGAGCGCATCTGTAAGTATCTGGAGACCGAGAGCTCGTCTTCGCCTGCTGCTTCTTGCTGATCTGATGATGACCGAGAAATTGTGGTTAGGGTTTTGACCTCTCTTTGTTTTTTATTTTTTGAATGTTACAGAAAGATTTTGATGGAATAATTTGGGGATCTAGAAACTGGTGGATCTTACTTTTAGATAGAAATCGAGGAAAAAGTAAAACTTTTGGGAGGCGTATCTTTAATGTAGTTATTTCTTCATCCAATGATTTTTGGTTTCCCGCAAAAACTCTTCTTGCTGATCTGATATAGGAATCGGGTTAGGGTTGTAATGACTTTCCTCTTTGAGAATGATTTTCTCAAAGCCATAGAAAGTTTCTGCGGGAATAAAACGGCGATTTATAATGTGATGATATTTGTACTATAGACGATTCAAATTAACGGTCAGTCGGCTTATATCACTAATTAAAATTTCTACATGCAACCTTTTGATGTATTTGTTTCTTGATTTAAAAATCTGGTCTGCGATTTTCTCCATAGTTCGCTATTATACTTCCTTCTCTTCTAAGAGATGATTCTATATTAAGATTTTGCTATAAGAGGAGGGGATTGTATTCTAATCCGTTTGTTGAAGATGAAGTTCGTTTATTGCGGTATATTTTTAGTTCAACAATAGATAAACCTTAATTTATTATGATTAGCTCGAGCTTTGCCTCCATTGTCGTGTGTGCAACCAAGAGCACATGTAGTGCCACCCATTGCACCGTGTGACCGCCGCCTCCTTCGGCAAGTTCACCGAACCCCCAAACCCCAACCGTCCTCTCCCACATCATCAACGTGCATACCCTCCACCGCATCCTGAATCCACCATTTCCGTTCACTCCCTGCAACCGGACACATCTCGTACACGGATCAAACACTTTTTTGCGGGGTAGGAAAATGCTGAAATTATATGTTTTTTTGTTGGAATTATGTTGGTTACAGTTAGGACATATAGTTTTTGCTGAAATTATGTTAAGTAGAGTTGGAAAAATGCTCAAATCATATAGTTTTTCTGAAATCACTGAAGTTGTGCCGAAATAACTTAGTTTATATGTTAGTGTTATGAGTTCATTTTGATATTAGATCTATTATTTATTTTATATTTTTATAAAATTATATATATGAGTGTGCGTGTGCACATATATATAATCATGTTCCCGTATCCTATATTTTTGGATTTTGCCGAGCCACATTGTGTCGTGTCCTCGAATCCGTGTCCGTGCAACCATGCTAATCACTTGCATTTGAGCAATGCATTTTCACATGAAACTTAGACTTTGCATAATTTTTAAGCGAATCCTATGATAATTTACGTATGTGAACTAGCATTACATGTGAAAGAGAATTCAGAAGTGATTGTTTACATTGCCATTTACCAAAAAACACTTTTTGGGCTGATCGTTTATTCGAAAACCATTGGGTACTTATTTTAGGATAGCAAAAAAACCATATATGCAATTGGTAACATAATACTTCTGATGTCCATTTTTTATCGAAAAAATCTAGGAATTTACCTACATTTTATCACTCACATGACCTCTAAACTTTATTAAATTCCAAAAACTGCCCTTGTCTTGTTCCTTGTATTGAATAAAATTGAGCTCTATTTCTGGTCATGTTGATTTCTTCTTTGGTATTAGTTCAGTTTAACGGTTTTCAGAAGCACCACATGGATTATGCATAGGTAGAAGATAACGTTGGAGAATATTAGATCAGAGATTGGTTGTGAGTTTGCTAGATTGATTTGGTTGTGGGTTTGATTTGTACTGTTGAGTGGGTTGAATGTTTGGTTATGAAGAAGGGGGATGTCTGAAAAGAAGAAGTTGTAAAATGTGAATGTTGTGTACTGGTTTATGGATTTGACATATGGTTTGGTGACAATGGGTTTTCTTTGTTGTGGCCTTGATTCTGGATGAAAATGAGGTTGAAGGAAGAAAAGGTTGGAGAAGATGAAAGTTGTAAATTGTTTTGTGGGTTTGTTGTCCATTGTATAAATCGAGAAATTACCTTTGTCCATTGGCCCAAATTCCTCTTTGCTCTCCAAATGAACCACTACTGTTTGTTGTGGTTGATAGTAATTACAATGAGTGCCTTTTCTATGTAATTATAGGGGCTATTAATAATGAAAAATATTTGATATCGTGGGATCAGAAAATAGTATCACTAGCAAAAAACATACACTTCCGTTGAATTCGTAATGAAGGTAAACTCCTTGATATTAAGCAGAGGCTCTTGAAAATGTGCTTTAATAACAATGATGGGGTATAATTTAGGGTAAATGATAATGGGAAAACAATTTGCAACTTTCGTCTTGTGTGATTCTTGTGATCTCTATATACACCAGCCATCTCAGAACCACAAACCATTACTAATGCTATGCTTTGTTTCTTTAGTTGGAGGTCAATTAGGACATGGAGCTTATTGAAGGATTAATGCAATTATATGTTAATGATCTTGGTGTAAAATCCATGCGTAGCATGAGTATTGTTTAGGATTCTTATTTACTTTGGAATTCTTCCTCAACAAGAAGTCTGTGCAAGCATATGCTTGCATTGTACTTGCTGATGATCCCTGAATGCCCCAAAAACTTTCATTTTTATAGCCCCATAGCTCTACACAAGTAAGGCACTAATTGGCATTACCCTCTACGCCACAAGGGTAATTGTTCATTTGAAGAATAAAAAAGGATTTAAGCAAATGGGCATATTATTTTTCGTTATTATACACATCAATGATTCTAATTGTTAAGGAGTATAGCTAGGAAAATAGATATTGAGTATTCATTTATCATGGTTTATGAGATTATAAGTATGTCGAACTAATTAAGTGCAACATGCAGCATGAATCTGGTTTGTTGATGGCAGAGACACAGAGATATTACGATAATATCAGTAAAAATATGAGGACTGTAAACTCGTGAATGGGTTTTCATATCAGCTAAGCAACTGTAGCACAATAATTACTTCTATCTAGAGAAGACATGCGGGTAGACAGTATTATGATAGAAAATTTCAAGTTATAAGGCTTCATATTCACATCAGCAATAGGGGTAGATCTTAGCTCAGAGAAGTCGGACCCTTGGAGTCGAGGAGCACGCAGTTTGACAGCTCCACAGAACTTCTCTTTCTTTTAGCGAAACTACTGTTTTGTAATGTATTTTTCTGATGGTATCCATGTATCATCTACCATATGCTTATATGCTACCCATTGCAGTCGCATACGGTACACGATCTATCACGTTTCTTTCGACTTGACATCAATGTATTTCCATCATTTGGCAAACATTATTCCTTAATCTGTATCAGCATAAAATTCAAGTTATGTGCTTAACTTCTTGACTCTGCAAATATCAGTTGTTTCAAGTTCTCCGTATTTTGTTTATTATAGCAAGTTTTTGTTCACATTCCCTTGCCTATTATGGTCTATTACAAAATATAGAGTTATAGATTAATTTCAATAACTGATCTGCTGAAAGTTGAGAACTTGAGTGGAGCTTACTTTTAAATGAGAGTTGAGAAGAACTTGAGCTAAAAGAGTCAGCGGTGTATAATATTAGTAGAATAGACGGTGTACATCAATGGATTAATACTCCGGGTCACCAATTGAAAGTTCTGAGAGGTATATCGTTGATGTAGCCATTACTTTCTAAAGGTTTATAGTTTGCCATCTTTATTTTAGTTTGTTAACAAAGACACTTCTCTTTCTTACTGATCTAATCTAGAAATTAGGTTAGGGTTTTGATGACTTTTCTCTTTGAGAATTATTTCCTGAAAGTTATAATAAGTTTTTGCGAGAATAAAAATGGTGATATATTATTGATGATATCTATACTCTAATTTTGATATTGAATTGTGGAGATTTGTGGTTGAATTTTAGATAAAATTACAAACAATTCAAATTAATAGGCCAACAAACTTTTATAACTAACTTTAATGTTCTACATGCAATTTTTTGATGCATTATTCCTTGATTTGAGAGTCTGGTTTGCGATCTTCTAAGTTTGAACTTATCTTCTAAGAAAGGCTTCTATATTAAGATTTTGCTATAAGATGGGGCTATTGTGTTCTAATCCGTTTGTGGAAATTGAAGTTTGTTTATTGTGGTATAAATTTTATCAAGAAATGGAGAAACTTGTTGTTATGAGTCTTAAACCTACCATTCTATTATAAAATTAAAATGAATTGAATTTTTGATTAGTAACAAAATTGAGATTTTATTTTTGTGGTGGGGATGTTAAGAATAGATAAATAACCCTGAGTATCATATTGGGTTTAGAACGTCTTCATTTTTTAAAAATCAACGGTGACCATTGACAGGATTGAAACCGTTGAATTTAAGTTACATGGTATGAATTGTTCCAACTGAACAACCGATCTTCACATTGGGTCCTCAACTTGAGATAGTGTGTTGTTTTCCTTGAAAAACCACCTATCCCCTATGTTTCATTCAACCCTAAACATATGCAAAATATATGCCAAATCTTAATCTTGATTGATTTTTAACGAGTTAAATAAACATGCCAAAGCTTGAGATAATAAAATTAAATTAAGTTACAGTAGTTGAAATCATGTTAATATAATAAGCATGTTAAAGTGAACAACAAATGATGTATCAATAAAAAATCAAACTAAATTAAAACTTTTAATTATACAAAGAGATATAAAAAAAGAAATCATAATGGCAATGATGAAGAGAGCTGTCAACTGCGGAAACAATCGACAAATGCATGAACAATAAATTATGTAGAGGTTTGTTGATAGTAGGAAAAATCGACGATGGTAAGGGTCATTGAAAGCGGAAATGAACGACTGCGATAATGTGTTTTCACCTAACATGCCTTCAATAACGGATATCAATTTTCTTTTTTGAAGTAACTTTTATTAGTTGTACTTCAATTTTTATTGTTTTAATAATATGCGGTGTAATAGTATTTTTTACTTAAAAGAACATAGTGTTCTCGGGAGAATTTAATGCCAAGTTAAAACTAATGGATTTTGATCCAAATCACTTAAATATGCACAAAATTCAATTCATCAAAGTTTAACATTTAGAAATCGAGTATGACCATGGTACTAAAATTTAGCCTAGTATGAAATTGATAATTATAACAGAATGTCATCTAAGAGCTTAAACGGAAATGAGACCCAATCCAAAAAATACAGGATTTTTTGTGCGTGGAATAAATTCGGGATCTAGAAACCGGCGGATCTTATTTTTTGATGGAATTTATGTTAGATAGAAATTCAAGAGAGTTCTTCTGCCGTTTGCTGATCTGAAGTAGGAGGTAAGGGTTGGTGATATTTTTAGCCTTGATCTCTCTTTTTAGTTTGTTAATTGTTTTAGAATTGATATACTTTCTTGAACTTAAAGATAGTTTTGATAAAATAAATTGGGGGTCTAGAAACTGGTGGATTTTACTTTTAGATGATAACTAGAAAAAACTTGAGGTGGAAATATAGGTGGTTGTATAATAATCATTTACATATGAGCAATTCACTTTGACTTGAGACTGTGCATAATTTTTAATTTTTTTTAGTGAATCCTATGATTAATTTACATGTGGGAACTAGCATTACGGGGCTGTTTGGTAGATAGGATTTGGAGATGCACGCAACATTTGTTGCAAAAAATCTCCATTTCCAATGTTTGGTTAGTAACAAACTTGAGTTGGAAATGAAAATGGATATGCAAAAAGCATCAAATTCTTGCAACATTTGTTGCATTCATTTTGGTTGTAACAAGAGTTGCAACTTTGGGAATGGTGAGCATAGCAATTATTATGGGTGTCACATAAGCGTTGTATATGCCAATGCCACATGCAAATTTGCAACAAATGTTGCATTTTCTCTAGGTTTTTGCTCAGCCAAACACAAAAAATGGTTTGGATTTGGAAATCCAATTGCAAAACTTGAAGATAACCAAACAATGGATTTGGACCATTTTTTTTGCAACAAATGGCAACATTTGTTGCATGAAAGCATGATGCAAATTTTTTTGGTTGCTAACCAAACATGCCCTACATACAAGTGATTATTTACATGCTAATTTACCAAAGCCACTCTTTGGGCTGATCGTTTATTCAAAAACCATTGACTACTTTTAGGATCACAACCCCCCCCCCCCCCTATAAATTCAATTGGTAACATAAAACTTCCGCTGTTCAATTTTTATAGAAAAACTATATGAATATACCACCATTTGACCACTCACATGACCTCTAAACTTTATTAAATTTAAAAATTGCCTTGCCCTGTTCCTTGTATTGAATAAAATTAAGCTATCTTTTCGGTTATGTTTGATTTCTTCTTTGGTATTAGTTGAGTGTAAAGGTTTTCAGGAGCAACACATGGATTATGCATAGGTAGAAGAAAAAGATGGAGAATATTAGAGCGGAGATTGGTTGAGAGTTTGCTATATTGATTTGGTTGCGGGTTTGATTTCTTGTTCCGTTTCAGTGGGTTGATTGTTTGGTTATGAAGAAGGGGGATGGCTGGAAAGAAGAGGAGATTGGAAAATATGATTGTTTAGTAATAGTTGATGGATTTGACATATGGTTTGGTGGCATAATGGGTTTGCTTTGATTTTGAATGAAAATGTTGAAGGAAGAAAAGATTGGAGAAGCCGAAAGTTGCAAATTTGTGGATTTGTAGTCCATTGTATTAATCGAGAAATTACATTTGTTCATCGGCCTAAATTCCTCTTTGCTCTCCAAATGAACCACTACTATCTGTTGAGGTTGAGAGTAGTTACAATATGTCCCTTTTTCTGTTGAATTATAGGGGCTATTAATAATGAAAATATATGATACTATGAGATCAACAAATAGTATCACCAGCAAAAACCTACACTTTCCATAGAATTGTTATTGAAGGTAATCCCCTTGATATTAAGATGGGATTCTTGTAAAATGAGCTTTACTAATAATGGTGGGATATAATTTAGGTTAAGTGATAAGGGGAAAACAATGTACAGCTTTCCTCGTGTGATTCTTATGATCTTTATGTACTCCAGCCATCCCAAAACCACAAACCATTACCAATGCTATTCTTTGTTTCTCAAGTTGGAGGTCTAGAAGGGGATGGAGCAATCTGAGGATTAATGTGGTAGCACGTTAATGTTCTCGGTCTAAAATCCATGCATGGTGTGCATAGCATTGTTTAAGATTTTTAATTACTTTGGAATTCATCCACAATAAACAGTCTATGGAAGCATATGCTTGTATTGTACTTGCAGAAGATCCCTTAATGCCACAAGTTTCATTACGATAGTCCCATATCTCTACAAGTAAGGCACTTATTGGAATTACCCTTTGCGTCAACAAAGGTATTGTTCATTTGAAGAACAAAGAAGGATTTGAGCTAATGGACACATTGGTTGTTTTTTTTTTACTTTACGCATCAATTGATTATGATTGTTTAGGGGTTTAACTGGGAAAATAGATATTGATTATTCAGTTATCGTGATTTATGAGCTATATATGTACGTCAACCAAATTAAGTGCAACAGCCGACATGAACCTCATTTGTTGATGTTAGAGACATCTAGACATTTTATCAGTAATCCGGAAAATATGAGGGCCATAACCTTGTTCATGAGTTTTCATACGGGCTATGCAATCGTAACACGATAATCACTTTTATTTAGAGAAGTCACGCGAGAGGGAATTATTGTGGTGCAAAACTTCACTTGTAATGCTTCAAAATCACATCAGCAATTTGGATAGAACTTAGTTCATAGAAGTAGGAGCCTTGGAGTTGAAGAATATGTAGCAAAACTATATGTTGTGTATTGGATTGTCCTGATGGCATCCATGTGATACCATACCATTATATACCATGCATTTTAAAAATTATATATCATGGTCAGGCAATGTTTGACTTCGATAATTAAATCATATCAATGCCACATTTTTAGTGAAGCTACTACAGATATCTAGTTTTAATTCTGCGGACCTCTGTTATTATTTAATCTCAAGCCTGCTTCTAAAGTGATGATCACACACAGGCTCAAAAGAAAAGAGGGAGAAAAGGAAAAGAGTGCAATGCCATTTTAGATGCGGATGATGCCACATATGATATATGATCTATCACATTCTTTTGACTTGACATCAATGTGTTTCCATCATTTGGCAAACATTTCTTCTTTAATCTGCATCACGTATAGTTCTGTTATGTACACCTTTTTAAAAAAGAAATAAACAAATCTTCAATTGTTATCTTGATTTTAAAAATGGTTAGCTATTCACGGACCAGCTGTACCTTATTAGTTGATTCAGTTCTTTCAAGTTTTCCACATTATATTCATCACAGTAAGTATTCCTTTACCGTTCTCTTGCATAATATGGTCAATACCAAAATAAAGCAGTATAGATTAATAATTTTAATAAGTGATCTTCTGAAAGTAATCATGTGTGGTATTGTCCAACATTAACTGAGTGATATATGCGGGAGAAACACTTCTATTTCAAAACATTTAAACATTTGCTATGTAATTCATGTTACATGTGGGAAATTTTTCTCCTTATTTACTCTCCTTTATGAATCTTAATATTTTTTGTTCCATTGCTTCTAAACAAACCCGTTTGTTGTTTATCATTTTGTTTTCAAAGAATCCATTTGGTGCTCATGCTGCATTGCATCCCTATTGTTGCTACCAGTGTATCCTTGCAGCAACATTTCATTCCCTATTGTTGCTTGTCCAAAAGACTAGTAGCTACATTGGTTTTTTTCTTCTTCTTTTCCTTCCCCTTTTTTGTTGATGCAAGCGGGGGTCATAGAAGCATGTCTCATATAATTTGAATGTCTGCAAAGCCTGGTACAATTTATATTACAATCTACTACTATCTCAGGTTCTCAAACTTGCTACTGATCAAATTTGACAAGAAGCAGCGGTATGAACATACACGACGACCTGCAAAGTTCATTCAAACAATTCATCTGTAGAAAATAGCATGTAATCTTCTGCATGCTGCAGAGATGCAAGTTCAGAATGACAAAGCTATTGCATCCTGCTGTGTCTAACAACATTTCCGTGATATATTGATGATAGTTTAGCAGTTGACAAAAATATAGATGGATAAACCAGCAAGGATCATTCACAGGTGTTGATAAAAACACATGCTGTTAAGTTATAAGCTGAAAGTGTAATCCCCTCGGTCCCTAAATTTATGAAAGGTTTCTCTATCAAGCGACTTGCTTCAACAAAATTTGAGGTCTGTAAGGTTCCTAGGCTTCCAGTTTCAGCATCTGGTATGATCGTCTTTGGTAGCCTCAGTAAGCAGTGGAGACCCTTTTACGTGCATCATTCGTAAACTGTATAGCTTTCTGATGGACTAATGGAGGGCAAAAGGCGAAAGAGGAACCTTCAAGTGTTTTTAAAACTATGTTTTTAATTGATGCATGTTTGATTCTAAACTATTATGCATGTAGCGGAATTTATACAACGAGGAGATGTGGTGCTGAGCTACACGCCACCGGTTCAGCTGCTTGCAAATGCTTAATCTTGTGGGCTGTTTTTCTGGTTGCTCTTTTGAATTACTTGAATCTTGAAATCTCTTGATTAGTGCATCTTAGTTGCCATTTGCAAATTTTCCTCCTTTTCTCAGCATACTGTACTTGATAGCACAACCTGAAGTTTCAGAAATAGCATGTGTTAAGACTCGAGTGGAAAGTTGAAGTCTATATATTCTAACCGAAAAATGTGGGTGGTGAAGGTTTTGATGGTTCATGTTGGGATCAGGATGTCCTTTGACATCCCAATATGCATGAGTGCCTGAAAAAGTGAATAAGGCGGTTGATTGGGGTAATTAACGGGGTCTCGTGCTTTGCTCCAGCATAAATTGAAATAACAGGGATTGTCCCCTTTTCCCCTGTATTTTTGGGAGAAGGGGGGGGGCCTTGGCTTGTAAGGCCTACCCTATACATTCAACACACATGGTGCATTCATGCACAAATCACACACAAGAGAATACAACACGTACACCTAGTAGACCCACGAATCTGGTCTGAAAGCGAATACGTTAATTTGTGACCACTTTCTCATTTGGGGTTTGAACCCCGCTGATGATGCTCGATATCGGCGACTCTTCAAATCATGGCACGTGACAGATAACGTGTCCCAGAGCTTACAAGAAAGGATCAAGAATGGTACGTTGGAAGCATACCCGAGCCTGCGACCCAAGGATGTTACCGACCTTCAGTGGCCTTCCAGACCATCCCCAACTCGCCTCCGAGTTATCACAGAACCAGAATGCCTCGGCCTCCCGCTCGTTCCCAAGCCTCCCGCCGAGCAAATCTTCCTCGGTCTCATCGACCGACCCCCAGCACCGATCATAGGCGCCTCCGCCACAGCTCTGTGATTCTCGCCAGGCGCGAGATATCCGCCGCCCATGATCCCGCGTTCCACGCCATCACGATCCCCTATTAACGAGCATATCTCGTCATTAATGGGGAATTCGGCCTATCACGCGGGCGTAACGCCAGGGGCGTAACGGCTGGTGTGAATCTCGCGCCCGCCTGCCCATTGCTGCCACTATATAAACCCCTCTCCCAGACGACTCAGGTAAACCAATTTGACCCCAATAGGCCGTTACTCTGCCAAAATACCCCGTCTAACTTGATCGTCGGAGGGTCCTCGGTGGCACAACCACCCCGGGACTTCCTTACAGGTACTCCGGCTTCAACCACGTAAAACCCATTGAGATCCACAAGCTTCAGGAGGCAACCCTCCAACTCAATCTTAGCCATCCATCAGCGCTCGCTGCAGATCAACGGAAGGTAACATCTGAAGGAGATCCAGAGATCCATCAGTTGACGCCGTCTGTGGGAAAGCTAGTTCCACTCAACTAAAGTTCACCTTCCAATCTCAACTTTATGGCGAGCGATCACCGTGACGATCCAAGCACCAGCCGTCGCCCCCCCTCCCCTCGAGACAAGGAAGAATCTCCTCCTCCCCCGAACGCCATTCACGCCCTATCCGCTCGGATAGATCGGCTTGCGTCCGTCGTGGATGCACTCGTCCGTGTCCAAACGGTCGGGCGAGCTCCCTAGGTCGCCGTTCCCCCACCTCGGGACCGGGACCCCTACAGAGGAAGAGAAGACTCTGCCCGCGTCGGCACGACCGGACACCACCTCGCTGTCTCCGGCGGCCGCAGATCCCTCGGGCCAACGTATTCAATGACCCGCTGGGCGCCACACAGCTCAACACCGAGATCTTTCACCAGAGCGCCTCGCCCCGAGGCCCATCGTGCCCCTGTCCCTCCTGAGGAGGTGTCGATCAGCTTGCCTGTGCTCACGCATGACCGTCACCCCCTCCCTCGACGGGGTCGCGCTGACGGGACTCGCCACGGCAGCTCGAAGACGATCTCGCCAGGGGACCTAAGGAACCTCTTCGAACGGAACCGTGGCCGTGGCCAGGCGCAAGTCTCCGGCAGCAGAGGCCAAAAATCAAAATGTGCCGAATCATCGGGATACCACGGCCGACTCGACGCCCTCGAAAAGAAGATCGAAGGCATGCATCGGGAAAATTGTTCTTAAAACGACGGGTGCTGCCGACTCGCTCACGAAGCCCTTCACCAAAGAGCTACTCGCCGTCCACGTCTCCTCCCGGAACAAGCCCCCGAAAGTCTCACTCTTCGACGGGAAGTCCGACACGAAGGACCATTTGGACGCGTTCACAGCCGGGATGAGTTTCCAGGACTGTTCCGACGCCGCTCAATGCTGCGCTTTCCCCGCCACTCTCATCCGCTCCGGACGAGACTGGTTCCGAGGACTCGCGCCGCGCTCAATCTCTACCTTCGATGAGCTGGCCACCCAATTCCTCGGCCACTTCGTCGGGAACAGACGGCAAAAGCGGACCGTTGACCATCTCTTCACCATAAAGAGCGGGGACAAAGAATCCTTCAAAGGATACGTCACCCGCTTCTACAACGCCCTCCTTGATGTCCTAGAACACCGGGACGAGACGGTCATTACAGCCCTTAGGTCGGGTCTTAGGCACAAGGAGTGGCTACGCTCCTTTGCATTAGCGCAACCTAAGACCATGGCCGAGGTAAAGGTCTGGACCGAACGTGAGATCCAGCTCGAGTCCGAGGTGAACGCAAATCTCCCCCGGACAGAGCAAACCGATCAGAAGAAAAGGGCCAGGGAGGAGGAGAAGAAGATTGAGCGGCCAAAGCCCTACTCCCCGAAGTTTCAGAAGTACACCCCGCTCAACGTCTTCCAGACGGTACTGTTGGAGGAGGCGAAGAGCAAGAGGTTCTTTAAACTCCCCCTAGTCTCGAATAGGGCGGCAAAGCGCACCCGGGGCCCCTACTGTGGTTTCCACAGGTCGCAGGGCCACTCCACCGAGAACTGCGAGCAGCCTCGAGACTAAATCGAGGAATTAATCCGCTCGGGGCACCTGGCAACGTACTTACGGGACAAGCGGTAAGCCGACCGTGAGCAAGAGCACCATCCTCCTCCCGGCGAGTTGACAATCGGCCAAATCATGGTCGTGTCAGCGGGGAGTATGACGGGTACCGACGAAACGCGGCACCCCTTAGTAGGAAGTGGTGTATGTGCGTCGACTTCACTGACCTCAACAAGGCCTGCCCGAAAGACAACTATCCCCTCCCTCGGATAGATCGGCTCGTCTATAGTTCGGCAGGCCACGAGCTACTTAGCTTTATGGATGCTTTCTCCGGCTACAGCCAGGTCCGTATGAATCCGGCGGACGAGGTTCTTATTGTATTCACAACGGACCGGGGGGTATACCGCTATAAGGTGAAGCCGTTCGGCCTTACAACGCTGAGAAGCTCAAGCTGTACCTCTGAAAAGAATATCTACGAATGTATATTTCTTCTTTCACAAGAGCGATGTAAATTCTTCTAAGTTCTTTTTATTTAAATAATAAGAGGGAAACAATAGAGCATCGCAAAAAGGGAAATCTTATTTATTCAAAAGTATTGTGGGCTCCTCAGCCTTACATTGCTTAAATAAAGAAAAATTTACAACAGAGGGGGAACGGAATCGAGGAAGTACTCCTGGTGATATTCAAAGTAGATTTCCGCCAACCGGGCCCAAGCCCCTGCAGCCTGTTCCCGCCGATGCTGCGCGCGAACCCGGAACGCCCCGAAAGCACCATGGCTCACGATGTACCTCTTTAGGAAGCACTCCAAAATGAGGGCCAAGGATCGGTCGTGCCTGGCCTTCGAGATGAGGCCGAGCATATAGATCTAGCGCACCTTGTTGAGCGCCTCGTCCAGCAACTCCTCGGAGAGGGGATTGTACAACCCCGGGGACCTCCTCCAAATTGCGTACATCAGCAACTGTAGGAGGGGCGACCGCCGAGGGAGAAGCCGGCGGACGTGACCCTCAAGGCGATGAACCACATCCCGGTGCCTATCCCCAGCCAGGGTCTGGTCATACATGAAGATATCGTCGAAGGTGATGATCTCTTCGATCGAATACGTGGGACCAGTCATCTCAAAAAGCGACGCTGTAGAGTTGCCGTCTCCATCTCTATTTATAACCTCAAACAGAATCTCTAAGGACCCAAATTCGCGCGCGCATGGGCGCGAATCCTGGGATTCACCCAAATTACTCCAATACCGCACCGCCACGTGGCGGAACTGACGCAGCTCTTCGAAAAGCTTCACCTTCCCCATGCGTTAATGACACGTGTCGCCCGTGACGGTCACTCTTCCCGATGTTCACACACCAGGGAAGGTCGGACAGAACCTCACAAAACCGGGCAGCAACCCTGCTCGGTCCATCCATGGCTGGTAGTTCACTACCCACCGACGCCAAGGATCAAATCCCTCGCCAAGAGGCCACCGGGCAGCAACCCTGCTCGGTCCATCCATGGCTGGTAGTTCACTACCCATCGACGCCAAGGATCAAAGCCCTCATCAAGAGGCCACCGAGCAGCTACTCTGCTCGGTTTATCCTTAGCAGGCCTCTCAATGCCCTCCCGCGCTAAGGATCAAAGCCCTCACCAAGAGGCCACCGGCTACCCTGCTCAGTCCATCCTTGGCTGGTAATTTCTTACCCCACGACGCCAAGGATCAAAGCCCTCATCAAGAGGCCACCGAGCAGCTACTCTGCTCAACTTCCTACACGTCTTTACTAAGCGATCTCCATCTCGACTTCGGGGCCATGGGGATGCCGACCTTTCACCGGTCTTTGCACACTTGGCAAATGGTCGAATTCAACTCGACGTGCGATCGCTAGATGAAAAACCAACCTAACATGAAAGCAGTACCGCGCAAATAAAAATGTTTACCACAAACAAAGGGAAAATGCGCACGCAAAGAACACTACAAAAAAATATTTATTCATAAAGTCGGAAGTCTTTACAGAGGTATTATGAGCTCCCCAGTCTTACAAAAACGTCCGGAGGCTTACAAAATTTCAGCGCAAAAAGAAAATAAGGGGGCGAGGAGGTTCAGGCCTCGGGGCCGGAGAGAGCCTCGATGAGCTCCGCTTCCACCACGACCGGGGTTGCATCTTGAAGGTAGGCGCCCATCGCAGGAGCCTCGACGCCAGGAGCCGGGGGTACCGACTTCTCCCCAACGCTCCCACCGGGGGCCTCTCCCCCTGCAGCGCCTCCGGGGGCATTCCCCTACGCGTCATCCCCGAGAGGGTACTCATCCCGGAGCTCGCTGTCAGGAAACTCCGGCACTAGGGCCTTGACGGCGTCAAGGGTGTTGTGCCAAACGACGGCAGCGGCTCCAGCAAGGTCGGTGTAGTACTGGTCCGACTTCTTGTAGCTCTCCACCGCCTTCGACGCTCGGAGCTCGGCACGCCTCGTTCCCTCCTTCGTCGCCTCGTTCTCCCTCCGGAGGGTGTTCGCCGTCTTCTTCAGGGTGGCGACAAGCACCTTGGAATCTTCCAACTTAGCCTCGGCGGATCGGGCGGTCTCTCGGCACTTGGCGATCTTCCGATCTCCGGCCGCCACCCCGGTCTTCGAGGGCAGCGACCCTCTCCATCGCCGCTTGCAGCTCCAGCCTTGAGCTCTCCTCCCGCGAGGAGAACTCGCCCGCGGCCTGCATCGCCGGGGCAATTTTCTCGTCCTCCATGTTGAGGACGAGGGCGACGTGCTGAAGGACCTGAAGAAAATAGAGGAGGGGTTAAAAAGAAAAAGGGGCACCCAACTTCGCGAACAAAAATACTGAATGAAGGTCTGAGTGGGGTGCGAACACTGACCTGCACGGCCTCCTGGGCTATGGCCGCCATCTGGGCCCGGAGGGTCCCCCGAGGGATTCTGCCCCCGGCTGACCTCTCCATCTATGAGAGCAGACTGTCGGCGACGGAAAGCCCTGAGGGCACCTCGAAGTGAAGCTCCCCATCGTCCATGATGATCGCGGAAGCCGGGGAGCGGGGCGCCGTCCTATGGAACCTCTTGAGGAGAGACGCAGGGGAACCAGTCTCACCTCCCACCTCCGGAACCCGGGGCTCTTGCTCCCGAGCACGTTTTCGGCTAGGCGCATGATTGGACTCCGGGGCCCGGGACGTGCTTGCGCGTCTGGATGGAGCGGCCATCGATGGAGCCGGAGCCGACGACGGACGAGAAGGGCCGGCACTTCCGGCCTTCTTCCCCTTCTTCTGTTCGACCAGGGCTGCCCGAAATTTGCCTAAGTCCATGGGTTCTGCATAAGACAAAAGTACAAAGGAGTCAACAATACCAGAAAAAGTGAAAGAATACACAAGTCTAAATGGGTCGCCTGAAAACTCCTAACCTACCCGCGAACTAGACGGGGCTGAGCCCGGCCCAACTGAGGGCTCGCTTAGACAGCAACACATCAGCCCGGGGGAGGGGCTCCCACTTCGACACCGCCACCGCGTCGGGATCATTCGATCGCCTCACCCGCGGGCAGTTGGCCCTGTGCCACTGGATGGGCACAGGCCAATCCTCACCCTCGGGCGGCCCAACAAACAAAAACTTCTTCTTTCATTCGTGAATGGAAGAAGGTACTACGACGACTCCCGACCCGGCAGCACAACCCCGGTGTTTTCTAAAAGAGATGTATACCCAGCTCGGCTCGCCCCTGCGAGTGCCGGGATGGTTTTTGTAGCAGAGAGAAGAAACGAGAAGGCTCCGGCTGAAAGGGATCAGACGTAATTTAAACCGGACCAGGAACCCAAGGAGAATTCTCCAAGAGTTTGGCACTAACTGGCCCGGGGCTAACTCAAAACAATTCAATGCCGCACTCACCTCGGGGGAGAAGGGCATGCGCATCCCGACCCAAAAGGCTTCCAGGTACAAGGCAATCTCCTTGCCCCATACCTGGTCTGCCTTCTCTCCCTCCTCGGCTAGACAGAGCGAGTAGCCGGGAGGAATATGGAAACGAGTCCGGATGGTGGCGAGCTCATCCGCATGCCTCAGCATGGATGACGCGCCAAGAGCATCCATGACCTACGCTCTGGGGACCGCCTCCGTCGCACGACCCCGGGAAGCATGACTAACCCTAACCTCCCGGGGGAACTCCAACTCAGACGAGGAAGAAGGAGAAGCAGAAGAAGAAGAGGAAGCTACAGAGGACTCCCTAGACTCTTCCCGGACTATTTCTACAGACTCCTCGGTAGAAGACATCTAATCTGATCAAAGGGACGAGTCCTCGGAAGAGAAAACGCAAGGAATCCGACCTTGAGGAGAAGAGCGTCGAGCTAACACGACTAGGGACGAGGAGATTATGATGAGGTATGGGCCCTGATGGGGATCCCACATCTATTTATAGCTGCCGGCGTACACATCCTACGGCTCCGATCGCCTCCCGCTAAGACAGCGCTTCGCAACCAACGGCCGACAACATTCCACCTGTCGCACTCATATTGGGCACGTCCCATCGGGCGCGGGAACACCTGCGTCCTGTTTCGTCAGCCAACTAGCGCTAGACACGTGGGCTGGCGTTTCGACGAACATACGCACGAACCGACACTTCCTCTTTAATGCGAGTCCTTCCCCCCGATCCGCTGACGTCATCAAGAAAATACGGCTAATTGCCCGGGAATACGCACTGACGACATCTTCAAATAAGAGCTCACCCCAGGTGACCGGTCAGACCACTCTCGACCCGACCCAGGAACGGGTCGAGACGAGAGTGGGGGGCTAATGATGATGCTCGATATCAGTGACTCCCCAGATCATGACACGTGGCAGATGACGTGTCCCAGAGCTTACAAGAAAGGATCAAGAACGGTACGTTGGAAGCATACCCGAGCCTGCGACCCGAGGATGTTACCGACCTTCGGTGGCCTTCCAGACCACCCCCAGCTCGCCTCCGAGCTATCACAGATCCAAGATGCCTTGTCCTCCTGCTCGTTTCCGAGCCTCCCGCCGAGCTTATCTTTCTCGGTCTCACCGACCGACCCATAACACCGATCACAGGCGCCTCCGCCACAGCTCCGTGAATCTCGCCAGGCGCGAGATATCTGCCGCCCTTGATCCCGCGTTCCACGCCATCACGATCCCCCATTAACGAGCATATCTCGTCATTAATGGGGAATCCGGCCTATCACGCGGGCGTAACGCCAGGGACGTAATGGCCGGCGTGAATCTCATGCCCGCCTGCCCATTGTTGCCACTATATAAACCCCTCTCCCAGACGACTCAAGTAAGCCAATTTGACCCCAATAGGCCGTTACTCTGCCAAAATACCCCGTCTAACTTGATCGTCGGAGGGTCCTCGGTGGCACAACCACTCCGGGACTTCCTTGCAGGTACTTCGGCCTCAACCACATAAAACTCATTGAAATCCACACGCTTCAGGAGGTAACCCTCCAACTCAATCTCAGACATCCATCAGCGCTCGCTGCAGATCAACGGAAGGTAATATCTGAAGGAGATCCATCACCCGCACTCTTTCCTCTCAACAAGGGTACCAGCTGAGCTATAGCTCATTGGTTTTTCCCCTAGTATTGAAATGACGGAAAAGAAATCGATCTTTGAGAGAAATAATGTAGGTCGCTCATTTTTCCATAAAGGGTTTTATGGGTCTACGGCTGGCCGGAGATAATTAGCTGTGGCGAAACAGGCCCTTGTACAACAGGGGCATGTTGTTTTTAAGTTTAACACCCCCATCCCCGTCGCTGCGTTAAGGGACCTTGATCCGGGAAGGAATGAATGGCAAGCCCACGGCACCACACACACACCCTGTAGGTAATGGGGTGCAGCCTTAGTAAATCCTTTCAAAAAAGAGAGAGTGGGAAGAGTTCCTCTTTTATTTTGTATGCAACAACCATAAGCCGTATTCTCAAATTCATGGATTTGGGTATATAAATCTTGCGCTTCCATTCAGCTTGTTATTGGAAAAACCTTGTTATTGGCCAGTGATTGAAAATCTATCGCTAGGGAGATGTTGTGGTTGGTGATGTGGATTAGATGGATGATAAGGATGTGCACATGAAGCTCTTCTCGAGTCAATCAGTAAACCGTCCTCTTCTGAACATAAAATTTATTTTTATATCTACGTTTTGCACGTTATGCATTGACCTTGGTTTTTATCTGATTTTGGATTAAGAAGTAAATCTAAAACATTTTTCCATACCACATGTTTTTCTGGAAGTTGTCAGTATTATTTAATGGAGACAGTTGGAAGGCATGATGGTATGTTGGCAAACTAATTATTTATACTTAATTAGCCATATGAAGAAGAGTATGTCTAGATCTGATTAAGATTTATAAATACTCTCAACTAGCTTAGCTAATAGCTGACATCTTTGGAAATTATATTTTGAATTCTGACCTTTTATACAAAGAGGTTGATGGAGGAAGTAGGCCATAGGAGTGAATTTCCTCCTATAGTGTCGAAAAAATACATCCTTCCTCATTTCTTCCGACGATCGGCACCCACCATCTTTATCGTTATCATCTAAGATGTGAGCACACCAAATTTCATGTGATTCTACAACTTTTTCACCGTTGATTTAGTGGGTTCAAAATTAACTGTTTACCGACAATAGAACTTTTTACATTGCTAAATCAACGGTGAAAAGGTTGTAGAATCACATGAAATTTGGTGTACCGACATTTTAGATGATAACGATGAAGATGGTGGATGCCGATCGGCGGAAAAAATAAGAGAGGATGTATTTTTTCGACGCTATAAGAGTAAATTCCCAACTAAGTATCTTTCATCCATTATTCTTTTATATAAATATATATGCTATTCTCAACTAGCATTTCTTAAGGGTCTGCAGAAGCACAGTTGCATGGTACGAAGAGCGCAGCACATAAACCGTTGAGATCACGTAAATGACAGGAAATTGCATGTGACAAAAGCTGCACAGTTAATTAAGCCCATTAGTTTTAGCAGCTCTATGCACAACTCATTTTCTGAGCTTGATGAGATGTATGTGTATAGTTTTCTACACTTGAATTTTTTGCTTTGCTTTGGTTATATTTATATCATCATCACGGGTAGCTCTAAACCAAAACATTGCCATGCAAGTACACCGACTAGTCTATTTCCTTTCTCTTTTTTAACTTTCTTTAAGTTGTGCAATGCATTCCACCAATCTACAATTTAAACTAATCAAGCAAAGATTAGAGAATAGTAGAATTTATGCACGTGCGTGGCACGTGTTTAAAAAAATTGAGAAGGAAATTAAGAGAAATGTGGAGGTTTCAGAGTCTTATTTATTTATTTATTTTTAAAAACGGGAAGGGATGATGTGAAGGGCTTAAGAGTTGAGGGAGATGACGTAGAGGGCTTGAGAGTTGAGGATTTTTCTCCTTTTTTCTAGAAAAAAGGAGAAGGGTGCAGCTCTAACCAAGGGTATTTGATGGTTAATGTAAGATATTGTCTGTTGGGCAGAGATTCTGTTGGAGATAGTGCCCTCAGAGTCAATTATTAGGTCACAGGTACGTGATTGCAATGATTGATGGATGACCTATCCCGGTAGGACAGTCTTACTCGAGATGATAGTATGCTATCTGGTTTACCTTTATCATCGTGTACTGTTTTAGGTGACCTGACAGGTCGCTATTACACGTTGATAGAGCCCCTAGGATTCTTGCTTGACCACCAGCAGTATGAGGGCGATCATATAAGTGGGAGCTGGGGGTCTATAAGCATATCCTTAAAAGGTCCCTAGTCGTGGGAGTTTCGAGACAGGGCATCGATACTCCAGAGTAGACTAGTGTATGCAGTCGAGACCCCGACGAGGGGCGGTGGCCGGTCTCACAAGCCATTGGTGTCAGTTGGATCACCTAAGATGTATACAGGTGCTCATTGGGTTATGAGTACACCGGACAGGACTCGCCGGGAACATGCTAGTTGGTCATATACCAGACGTCAGATGGCAGTTCCCTGGTGACATGTGTACAGGTTAGTTCATCGACCTGGGGATCGTCATTTGTCTCGTGTGAGTTCCCACTGTACTTTGATTACTACCCTACCACGGCTCAAAGGAGTCGTGCAAACAGGTTTTAGTTGGGTACAGTCCCGAGCCACATGGAGGCAGTGAGCGTATCTTCAGGGGTTCGTCTCTCCCGGTATTGGGGGTGAGGTCGCGCTGTGTCTAGGAGAGCCATTACACGAAGCCCTCGGCCGAGGCAAGGAGATTTACTGGTAGGTATTCCAGTAGTATCTCAGGGTGTTCTGGGCTACACTCCGACACGACTTGTACCGCTTTTGGGGGTCTGACTTTTACCAACCCCCTAGGCCCGCCATGCGATACTCATAGACGAACGGACCGGACTGTACGGATATTGTCACTGACAGGCTCAGTAGGGTGTCGGGCTGAGTTCGCTCACAGACGTCCCTTTTGGTCAATACCTGGTAGCCCGTTACGTATTGGTTTATACCTCTGACGTGCTAGTGGTTAAATCCACAACCAAGGTGTTGATGAGTCTTTAGAGTCCCCCACATTCAGTTACTCAGCTTTCGGGCGAAAAGTTGTAGAGGCCGTATAGAGATATGGCAGGGTCCGATCAGATACGTGCGGTATTGCACGGATCAGGATCGGACAGTTTGTACTATAGGCCGTATGGATATATGGCAGGGTTCGATCAGATACGTGCGGTATTGCACGGATCAGGATCGAACGGATATTAATAGCCGGCTTTGGTTTAAGCCGGATCCTAGTATAGTACAGTGTAGATTTTGTCTCATTGCAGTTGTATTTCGGTCGGAATACAAATGCGGGTGTGTATGCACAGTATCGGGGTTTTCCTGTAATTTATTACGGGACCAGTTTTCTGGAGTTGCCTGTTTGCTTCCCGTTTCGGCCGATTTCCTTTGTATCGTTCATTGGCCGAAGTTTGGTGGAGGAGGGCTTATTTGCATTGTTGCAAATAAGCATTTGTGGAGGGGGGTCTTTGCATATTCTTGTGTCATGATGGTTGCACCATTCCTTGACCTTGACTTCTTGACTTCTCCATCATAGCTTGACTTTCATATGACATGGTTTTCATGATGGTTGTGGTGGAGTGAGGTTCTCTTTTGGTGATCATTTCTTTGCATGATTTGGTTGTTGAGTGTTGGTGTTTCTTGGTGATCATTTTTCCATATGATAACCATTCATCTCTCTCTCTCTTGTATTATTCTTTTGGTCACCTCCCCCTTGACTTTTTCCCTCTCTCATTCCATACATGGGCCGGCCATTCCTTGGGAGGGAGGTGATTCATTTTTGATGTGGGATTTTTGGTTCTCATGGTGCTAAGAAAAGCTCTCTAGTTCATCTCAAAAATCCATTCCTCCACCAAAAGGCAATTCCTACAACCCCAAATGAGACTTCTTCACTACACATTCTACAGCGAATCTTGGGAACGTCGACTAGCCAGCTTCGTGCCCGAGTTGCCTCGGCATTGAGGTGGGAGCCCGTAAAAGAAGTAGGCGATGTGGTGCACTTCCGGCGACGAGGTGGAGACCGGAGCTTCCGAATGAGATCGGGACGACGACGAGAAGACCGGAGGACTCGGATCAGTCGGTATATCTCTATTCCCTATCTTGTAGTTAGCTAGGACTAGTTAATGGTTCGATCCGGGTAATAGTGCGCGGCGGTTTGCCAGTTCAAGTAAAATTAAAGTTTATCACCGCTTCCGCATTTGGCCGTTGAATTGACGGCCGGGGCGCCGCCGTGCACTTACAGTGGTATCAGAGCCTCGCCATTAAGCTAGTCTAGCTTTGTGTAATGTGTTTACATTTCCGATCGACCAAAATTCCAAAAACCGTATTTTGTTCACATCAGTTTTCTGTTGAAATTTTTTGAAGCCCAAAAATTTTTCAGGTTGTATAAAATTGATGTACTGGAAATTATAAGGCTACTGTAGAAATTCGACAAAGTAATTCGATAGTGGGAGCGCGGAACCGCGGCCAAACCCCCATTTAGGCCGCGGTTCCGCCGCACTATGATAAGATCACTCTGTCAATTTTCTCCGGTGGGCTTCTGGGCTGATTTTAGGGGTTTTGGAATATTAATATTGGGCCCAGAATTTCTGAGAGTGCTACAGTATTGCTTGGGGGCCCACTTGTTAATTTTTGATCGATCGGATATTTTAAATACATTATTTCACAGTATTTACATTATATCTGCGACCGTGAATGTCACTCGATCGGTAAATCCTGTCTAACTGCTATAGCCCGGTTAGACGGATTTGCGAACGTGATTTTCACGTTGATGTTTTGTGGTTTTGCTGTGATGTCGCGGATCGGTCGTGGGGGATAGCCTGGATGCAATGCTAGTACAGTTCTGTTGTATTATGTACATTTGATATTGCGGGGCGAGCGTCCGACATGTGGACTGCCGTCACTGCCTGTTTGTATTATTCTTTTGGGGCACGACCTGGTTGCGGTCGATGTACCCGTTGTATGTATATTTTACTTTCTGTACTAGGATTGCCCCG
This sequence comes from Agapanthus africanus, assembly GCA_030015575.1. Taxonomy (NCBI): domain Eukaryota; kingdom Viridiplantae; phylum Streptophyta; class Magnoliopsida; order Asparagales; family Amaryllidaceae; genus Agapanthus; species Agapanthus africanus. The sequence goes on along the minus strand of CM057348.1, from coordinate 10,164,884 downwards.
AGGAGGGGTGCACGGACAGCCGGGTTCTAGAGGGCAACAAGCCCGCATCTCATGGCATTGAGACGGAGGGGGCTTTACTCTAGAATTGACGGGCTATTCGCCGCACTCGTAGGGGGTACAGGTTGACCCAGGAGGGGTGCCCAAGTTACCGGATTCCGTGAAGTGCCGGGTGGTCCATTCACGTTGCTGAAGGGGGCTGCCTCGCTTCAGGTTTTGGCGGGTAACTTGCCGCGCCCGTAGGGGTCTAGGTTTTCATTGCATAGGCTATCCACACGACCAGGGGAACGTCGGGTTTCAGTAGTGGCTCTGTGAAACCCGGGGATCCCAGATATCTGTATTGTTTCTGTGATGCTGTACATTTCTGTGATGTTGCATTTTTTATCACGCCTTGAGCGAATATAATATATTGGTATATATATTAGTAGATGTTGTATATGTTTTGCATCCGCGCTAGTCCAGTCCCCGCTCTGTCGTTAGTTAGCTAACCTAACGGGTAATGACGGGACCCAGTGGCGAATGCGGATGGCATATACGTACGTCATATTATTTTCGTTCTTTTTGGTGTGATCAATTGATGGGACTGCGTTGATTCTGATCAATGCAAGTTAAAAACAAACCTAATCTGATGTTGTTGGAACACTTTTCAAAAAGCTGTTATTGCAAGGACGTTCACTTTTGTTTTGCATCGTGGTATTCAGTTGGAATATCCTGCTCCTCAGTCGACGAGGCAAGGGCCGAGATCCCTTCACCGGGAGTGACCCCTTGGACAAAAAGTTTGCGTCAGGGCAATGACTTCACTATAGCCGATTACTTTTGCTTTGCATCGTGGTATTCAGTTGGAATATCCTGCACCTCATTCTACGGGGAAAGAGCCGAGATCCCTTCACCTGGAGTGACCTCTTTAGCAAAGGTTTTCGTCACTATATTTCTAAAAGCTATCAGTTCCTTCAACGATATCAAGTTCATTACGTTAAAGGTTTTCGCCAGAAACCATTCGTAGCCCTCCGTCATTTCAGTTAAATATTCGGTAGTATTCAAGCTATGTATTTTGACCTCACGCCAAGACATAGTGATTGGTAGCTGCCGGGTATTTATCTGTTGCATAGATAGATGCGTTGGTTTGGGACAGTCGTACTACTATTTTGGCCTACGTCAAGGGTATGTACGGGTGAGTTCAAATTAACCTGGATAATGACGGGTAGAACTTGACATGTGACTTATGATATTTTGACCTCACGCCAAGGTCATAAGAGCATGGGGCAGAAATCACATCGGGAGTTTCAAAAGAACTGAAACATGCCAGATATGCGCATACCTTCTGGAGTGTGATAGCGTGAGCGGATTCCGTCACGTGATCATGCGATGATAGTTGGATCCCGATTCCCACTGATGAGTTAGTTCACTCCTCGGGTGACCCCGACTAATTCTTCTTTCAGGTTTGGAGGAGAATTTGAGGTACAGTGGGAGGTTTCCAGATTAGATAAATTGGTAACCATTCTGATCTAGGTTAGAGTGCACGCTGAGTGTTTCTTTTCTCTCTCTCTTTGGCAGCGACCATTGACCCGACCCTAAGACTATGACCCAGTGACCAAGTTGACCGAACCTTCTTAACACTGGCTTTTGGATTGTCAGAGTTGCAAACCTCATTGCCACTCCTACTTTTACCCTTTTCTCCAGGACACCCCGTATTACTACGAACGTCCACTTCCATTGGACAAAACCATCGTATGGTTAGATACGAACTCGAAAGAATTTATTCGAGGATGGTTTCCGGTTCTGGAGAAAACGAATAGGACTATTCAGTTGTCTTTTCATTTTACCTTCTCTCAGGTTGCGAGTACTCCTTGGTTTAGGAGATAGTACACCTATTACGCAAATTGGATAGTCTTCTTCCAAACCTTAGGCTGGTGCCGACCGGTAGGGAATGAAGAAAACCAATTAGCATAACGATGGTGTGCAGAAGGTATTAAGTTAAGACAAAGAAAGGGATTAGTAAGAGGGCAAAGTAAATTGCGACTGATATTCACGACCAGACCAAGTATTTCTTCGCCAATCTTAAATCACCTTTGTATTTCTCCAGGACACTCCGTATCACTACGAAGATCCCAAGTTTATTGGATAATCCATCGTATGGTTATATACGAACTCGAAAGGAACTTGTTCCAGTTCGGGGATGGATCCTGGTTCAGGAGAAATAGGAATAAGGTTCATTCGGTTGTCTTTTATCCTCACCTTCTCTCGTATTGCGAGTGCTCCTAGGATTAGGACAGTACACCCATTATGCTTATTGGATAGTCTTCTTCCAAACCATAGGCTGGTGCCGAACGGTAGGGAAGGAAGAAAACCATTTGGCCTAACGGGTGTGCAGAAGGTAATGACTAAAGACATAAAAAGGGATTCGGAGAGCTGGCAAAGAATTATACGGTTACAATCGTGAATCTGGAAGAGGCATTACTAGAAATACCGGATACCCTATCGAAACATTTCAATGATTCAGTTTCACTGTGTACAGTTAAAGGAAAACTGATTTCCCAATTAGTCCTTACTCCAGGGTATGTATTTACCAGGTATGATTCTCACATCTGTATGGTTTTACAGATGATGAGTGGGAGTAGGTTAGTGGGAATTAGGTGATCATCCTCATTATATCGGGATTCGTTGTAATCGGTGATATTTGAGAAAATCACCTGGGCTGTTTGCCGGTCGGCAAATATTTGGTTTTGAATATCCGCTGTCATGCACCAATTTCAAATTGATATATCTGTACGTCTATTTTCATAGAGTGAGATATACCTTTTTGAAATTATGTCTACGACATTTACCTATATCAGTGGATGGTTAGGTAAGGAGCATTAAACAGCGGTGTAATTCTTCATAACCAAAGGTACAGTTTTCAACCTACGACACACAGTGAATGAGTTATCAGACTCAAGGGACTTATACAGAGTATTGTATGTTGTCCAGGGTCCATCAGGACAGAGGGGTTGGTCCTCGTACTATATTCGGTTTACTTATGACTTCTCTAGTTTTTAGACAGGTGTTTCATGGAAACACAGGGTCTGGATTTTGAGAAGTTATAGGTATTTGAATAAAGTAGAGAACCAGGTGTTGCAAGTATCGGGATTCTTCAAGGAGATCGAAGATGTAGATACTTGTGAATGGTATTCAGTTGATAGTAATGGTTAAGAGAACTTGCTTCTCTTTCAGGTTACTCATAATTGGAAGTATTCCTAAGTTGAGTAACGCTGATCGGCCTCTCTCCATTTAGTTGACATGCACTGGAGATAGCTGCATGATTTGAATCTGGTTCAATTAAATCAGTGCCTCTGGTTCTGTATTGGATATAGAACAGTTCGTATCTTAACGATGTTAAGGTACGGGGAGTTGTCTGGCTTATGATTAAAACCAGACTCTGGATAACTCAAGGCACGTTTCTGTAATGGCTGTTTGTGGGTTGACCCAGGCTATGACGAGGGTTGACTTTCTACCATCTGGATGAACAATAGAAATATTGTTCTAGACTCACCACAGTTTTATTAAAAATGGATTTTTTTTCAGAAAACAGTAGTGGGAGTATGGTAGAACTGGAAGTGATTCCAGAACCACAGACGATTACTGAAGATTTTATAGGAACCTAAAGATTCAATCTGGTTTGACATTCCATTGGCCACTCCGCAGATAAGATGGGTAACTTTAGGCACCCGAGAGGTACTCCGGTAGCCTCAAGGGCGGTGACAAGGAAGTTCTTGTTTACCCACACTTGCCATTGCTGTTGTTCCAGACTATGAGACCCGGCAAGAGGATGAGTATAGCGTCGTTCTAAACTAGTTTTAGAAGTGTACGTGTATATGACTCTGCCAGAGGGTTGTCATAGTCAGTGGGAGCAGCAGAAGCATTGGTGGACAGGTGGCTTACGTCTATTTATAGACTAAAGCAGAGTAGCGGAGATAGATCATCTATTTCTGATGTGACAGTCATAGGTTTGACTTCATCAGAATAGGGGATGGATCTGTTAAGAAGGTAGTAAGGTGTGATGTCCTGGTATTTGGATGACATACACAGAGTAGGAAGTGAAATTCCTATACTACGGTCGGTTATACTTTGGTCGTCACACAGTGTTTTCTCCACATGGGACTTGGACATTATATCAGACATACTGGTTACTAGATCTATGGTTTTAGATCTAGATTTGGGTGGTTTCCCAATCATGGTACTTTGACAGCATTCTATGAGTATTTAGAATGGTTGACTCCTGGCACGGTAGTATAGCTGCAGGTGATGGAGTCACCCTCTCTAAAGGTGTCTTATAGACTAAAGTAGAGAGGGATGTGCATGATTGACAGATCACTTGCTTAGGCAATTGAGTCAATCATGAGATGTCAAGTACCACACCAGATGTTGTTCTTGCACTAGATGCAATAAGTTGACATTAATCCAATCCTGGAGAAACAGTCGGAAGCAGTTCTAGAACATAAGTGGATGTTCTAGGGATATGATAACGACAACCTCATTCGGGAGACAGTTATCATTCCAGGCTTCCAAGGTGACCTGGACGACAAGGAGGTTGTCAGAGTTATAGTTTTCCTTCTGACGAGGGGCAGTATTTTGGACAGGTGGTCCAAGGTAATACTGAGGGAGGCATGGCGCTAGATACTGATTAAATTCAGTTGATGATACAGTCTAAGAAGTTTGGATTTGGAGTTCATTTATGAGCTAGGTCCCATCAGACATCCAGACACATTCTAAGACGGGTATTGCTCATTTCGGGAGATGGCTTTCTCCGCGAACTTGAGATATAGAGAGACATAGAAAGAGACTACAAAGCGGATCCACTCACTAAGGCTATTCCTCGAACGCAATAGTTTCGCAAACAAGCTTTGTGAGACTGACTAGTAGAGGAATTGGGTGTTCGGTATCACACGGGCTGTGAGTATGCGACATCGCAATAATTAGCCTTGAGTGCAAGTGGGAGATTGTTGGAGATAGTGCCCTCAGAGTCAATTATTAGGTCACAGGTACGTGATTGCAATGATTGATGGAGGACCTATCCCGGTAGGACAGTCTTACTCGAGATGATAGTATGCTATCTGGTTTACCTTTATCATCGTGTACTGTTTTAGGTGACCTGACAGGTCGCTATTACACGTTGATAGAGCCCCTAGGATTCTTGCTTGACCACCAGCAGTATGAGGGCGATCATATAAGTGGGAGCTGGGGGTCTATAAGCATATCCTTAAAAGGTCCCTAGTCGTGGGAGTTTCGAGACAGGGCATCGATACTCCAGAGTAGACTAGTGTATGCAGTCGAGACCCCGACGAGGGGCGGTGGCCGGTCTCACAAGCCATTGGTGTCAGTTGGATCACCTAAGATGTATACAGGTGCTCATTGGGTTATGAGTACACCGGACAGGACTCGCCGGGAACATGCTAGTTGGTCATATACCAGACGTCAGATGGCAGTTCCCTGGTGACATGTGTACAGGTTAGTTCATCGACCTGGGGATCGTCATTTGTCTCGTGTGAGTTCCCACTGTACTTTGATTACTACCCTACCACGGCTCAAAGGAGTCGTGCAAACAGGTTTTAGTTGGGTACAGTCCCGAGCCACATGGAGGCAGTGAGCGTATCTTCAGGGGTTCGTCTCTCCCGGTATTGGGGGTGAGGTCGCGCTGTGTCTAGGAGAGCCATTACACGAAGCCCTCGGCCGAGGCAAGGAGATTTACTGGTAGGTATTCCAGTAGTATCTCAGGGTGTTCTGGGCTACACTCCGACACGACTTGTACCGCTTTTGGGGGTCTGACTTTTACCAACCCCCTAGGCCCGCCATGCGATACTCATAGACGAACGGACCGGACTGTACGGATATTGTCACTGACAGGCTCAGTAGGGTGTCGGGCTGAGTTCGCTCACAGACGTCCCTTTTGGTCAATACCTGGTAGCCCGTTACGTATTGGCTTATACCTCTGACGTGCTAGTGGTTAAATCCACAACCAAGGTGTTGATGAGTCTTTAGAGTCCCCCACATTCAGTTACTCAGCTTTCGGGCGAAAAGTTGTAGAGGCCGTATAGAGATATGGTAGGGTCCGATCAGATACGTGCGGTATTGCACGGATCAGGATCGGACAGTTTGTACTATAGGCCGTATGGATATATGGCAGGGTTCGATCAGATACGTGCGGTATTGCACGGATCAGGATCGAACGGATATTAATAGCCGGCTTTGGTTTAAGCCGGATCCTAGTATAGTACAGTGTAGATTTTGTCTCATTGCAGTTGTATTTCGGTCGGAATACAAATGCGGGTGTGTATGCACAGTATCGGGGTTTTCCTGTAATTTATTACGGGACCAGTTTTCTGGAGTTGCCTGTTTGCTTCCCGTTTCGGCCGATTTCCTTTGTATCGTTCATTGGCCGAAGTTTGGTGGAGGAGGGCTTATTTGCATTGTTGCAAATAAGCATTTGTGGAGGGGGGTCTTTGCATATTCTTGTGTCATGATGGTTGCACCATTCCTTGACCTTGACTTCTTGACTTCTCCATCATAGCTTGACTTTCATATGACATGGTTTTCATGATGGTTGTGGTGGAGTGAGGTTCTCTTTTGGTGATCATTTCTTTGCATGATTTGGTTGTTGAGTGTTGGTGTTTCTTGGTGATCATTTTTCCATATGATAACCATTCCTCTCTCTCTCTCTCTTGTATTATTCTTTTGGTCACCTCCCCCTTGACTTTTTCCCTCTCTCATTCCATACATGGGTCGGCCATTCCTTGGGAGGGAGGTGATTCATTTTTGATGTGGGATTTTTGGTTCTCATGGTGCTAAGAAAAGCTCTCTAGTTCATCTCAAAAATCCATTCCTCCACCAAAAGGCAATTCCTACAACCCCAAATGAGACTTCTTCACTACACATTCTACAGCGAATCTTGGGCACGTCGACTAGCCAGCTTCGTGCCCGAGTTGCCTCGGCATTGAGGTGGGAGCCCGTAAAAGAAGTAGGCGATGTGGTGCACTTCCGGCGACGAGGTGGAGACCGGAGCTTCCGCATGAGATCGGGACGACGACGAGAAGACCGGAGGACTCGAATCAGTCGGTATATCTCTATTCCCTATCTTGTAGTTAGCTATGACTAGTTAATGGTTCGATCCGGATAATAGTGCGCGGCGGTTTGCCAGTTCAAGTAAAATTAAAGTTTATCACCGCTTCCGCATTTGGCCGTCGGATTGACGGCCGGGACGCCGCCGTGCACTTACAGATTCTCCTTATTGGTCAAATAGTCGGCTTTTCATAAAAAAATTTAAAGTCCGTAAATCTTGATTTTTATGGTTTAGGGTGTACGTACATAATTTCTACGTGATTTTGATATTCTTTGACTGTTGTTCCGGTAAGATAAAAGATGTATTATCTGTAAACCGTTAATTTGCTTCCCTCCAAAGCAAGTAAAAAATATCAAAATCACATTTGTGTACTTTAGAATATAGAATATGTTGTTCAAGATGAACAATATTAATCTTCATAAAATATAGAAGAAAGTTGATTTTTTGACCGATAAAAAACAAAAAAAAAACTCTCCCATGACAAGGATGCTCACACAATTCTTGTAATGTAAGGGGTTGTTTGGTTTCATGTAGTTGGAGTCCCAAGCAGCTACAACTACATGGTGTTGGAAAAATAAGTGTTTGGTTATTATGTTTTTGCAACTCCCGATATAGTTGCAAAATCATTTGCCTTTGAAATGGTGTAATTGCAACCACGCTCAAAACGAGCGTAGTTGCAACTACATCTTGTGAATTGTGCAAATCACTTTTAACCCCGTCAGATTATTCATTAATTACATTACTTTAATAATTTTTTTACTATATAAAAATATAAGAAAGAGATTATTACATTTTTAAATATTTTTTTTCCAAGTTGTTGGTGTGGTTGAAAAAACCAACTCTACCAAACAATAGAATGCAATTTCAATTGCCGTAGTTGCAACTACATGTAGTTGGAAATGCATTGTGTTTTCAATTTCATACAGCCAAACACCCCCTAAAAATAATTGGATAGAAAAGGGTTTCCGGAAGCATGCTGATATTTGACCCGCTATTCCTTTTAAAAGAGAGAGAAAAGAAAACAAGCAACCGACCATGTCAGAAGACAACAAACATGAGAGCGCTGGTTACAAAAGACAATAAAGAGAGGGTGGGGTTTTGAATACTGAAAAAAGGAGAGGGCGAGGCGTGGATTTGCAGTCCTTTTCTCTATTTTGATACATACATAATTTCTTTTAAGAAATGGAAAAGGTCGGCGCGGTTTTTTCTCACACTGCTATTTTGCACGTGTGCGATACACGTACGTATATTTTGAACAACATATATACTAGAGTTGTGTGTAAATATCTTTTCATTCTGGACATTACATGAAAATTTCTAAAATATATCTATGGTTTTTCTAAATTTAAATTAAATGAATGCAGTTAGCGGTAATATAATAATATTAGAATTGAGAAATTTATGAGTTCACAACGATATAATGTGTTACGTATAAATTTGTAAGACATCATTCGTTTTGGGATTTTAAGCATGAGAGAGGATGTGCAATGAATGATAGATAGACAAGATTGTTGACTTTTGATTTTCTGATTTTTGTGTTTTACATCTTCTAAGCTCTACATTGACTATTGAATTTTTTTTATTTTTTTATTTTTTATTTTTTGATTAATGACATCATTCAACTGCTTATCTCGATTAAGCAATTTTCATTTTGGGAATTTGAACGCATGCAAAGAATAAGAAAGGATTGTTGTTGGTATATAAAAATATACCTCAAAACAGTCTAATTGAGAAAGAGATAAATTAAAACTAATATAATGATGGAGAAATCTCTAAACTTTAATAATCTCAAAAACTCGCCGCTCTAATAGATAATCTCTCTCTTAAATATTCTTTCTCAATTACAAACTTTGAGCGAGAACTCTTTAAATAGTTAATACATGGTAAAACTAAATCTTCTCAAACTACTTTAAACTTATCTCTAATTTAAAACTTTAACTAACTTAATCTGATTTAAACATAAACATTTAAATTTAAAAGTTAAATCTAACTTAATCCTAAGGATTGAATTATAATTTCCAAATGACTCCATTCAATTTTTCTATGCATGCACATTGAGCAATCCTTGAAGACCTTTCTTGCTTCTTCTTGTCCGACCACTGTTTTGTTTGCATTGCTCGAATGACTTCCTTCAATCAGAATAACAACCGATTTATTATTTACATAAATCATTGAGCCATATCTTCACTATTTTCTTCCATTTAACTCTAATAAACTTGTCATATTTCACCGAACTAATAAAAAATACTAAGTTCTTTTCACCATTTTAATTTTTTTCTTCAGAACCTTTTTTTTCCGATTTTCCATACACTTTTCTTCCTTCTTTCTTCTTTAAATTTTTTTCTTTTATATTTTATTTTGCAATAATAAAGAAATTCATTACCTTTTCCTTTCCGTCCTTTCTTTTCCAACGGACTCTATATATCCTGAACTATTAAATTTTTCTTTATTCTTTCTTGATGTTGTGAATTTCCTCGTTTTCGTACTTTTCTTTTACAATAAATTCTCTTTTGGACTTTTTTGAACAAACGGTACGATTCCTTTTTCCTTCTTCTTTTTTTTCCCTTTTCTTGAAATCTTCGATTTCTGGAGTCTTTTCCTCCTCTTTAGCTTCTTTAATTTTCTCTTTTTATTTCATACAATTCTTGATTTATGGAATCATTGTAATACCTTTCACAAACTCTGTAATCTTCTCAACATTCTTTTTCTTCTCATTCAATGTCTTTAATTTCTTGAATTTTCTGTTCTTCTTCATTAAACTTTTTGAATTTTAAAACTTTTTTTCTTCATCTTCGCCTTTAATGATTTATTGAATTCTTTTCTTCTTTTTCGCAAAATTTTTCTGGATCTTTCTTTCCACGAGATCTTGTGCTTTTTGAGAATTCTTTTCCTTCTTCACGAGTATTTTGGACTTCTTGATCCCTCTTCCTTCTTTACTTCGTGCTTCATGAACTTCTTTGATCTCCGGAACTAATTTTAATTTCTTTTGAACGCATTCTTGAACCTTTTGAATTTTCTCTTCATACTTCACGAAATCTTTTGATTCATGGCTTTTTTTCTTTTCATCTTAAAATTCATTGACATTTTCAATTTCTATAATTTCAATAACTCTTTTGACCATCTTAACATTCTTTCACTCCTCTTCCACCAAGCTTTTAACCTTTTGAATTTTTCTCCCATTTTCTAAGATTTCTTGAACTCTTGGAATTTTCTTTTCCAATTCAATAAATTCTTTCTTATTTATAATTCTCTTTTTTTCTTCCATGAGATGAGTTTTGAGGTATCATAAGCTTTCACGATTTTTTTTTTCTCCTTAATTTCTCGATCCATATTTTTATCCAGCTTTTCGACTTCCACATCTTTCTTAATCTTTTTTTTAGGCTTTTTGGTCTCTTGAGATTTTTTTGTTTCTTCCACAAAAGCATTCACTTCATCGACTTTCGGATTTTTCTCCACTTACTCTATCTCTTTTTTCTTCTTCATAGGTTTTCTGCAGAAGATCCTTAGCTTTCTTTACCATTGTAAACTCACATGCGATGAAACGTATCAAAGTCGATTGATCTATAGATTAAACCCATGGCTATAGTGTTTTTTTTGCTTCATGTGCTTTCTCGAAACTCTCTTCTATGATTTTCTAGACTCCATTAGTTTCTAACAATCTTTTCACCACGGTACTCCAATTTCACTAGTTACCTTTGATGAGATGCCATGGTACAATCCCATCAAGCATCATCACTTTTATTGACGTCGGCTTCAAAATCTTGTTGAATGACGACAATCAAATACTTACGCGCAGCGACGATCATCTGCTCTGATACCGTTGCTGGTATATAAAAATATACCTCAAAATAATCTAATGGAGAAAGAGATAAATTAAAACTAATATAACGGCGGAGCAATTTCTAAACTTTACTAATCTCAAAAACTCTTCTCTCTAATAGATAATCTCTCTCTTGAATATTCTTCCTCAATTACAAATTTTGAGCGAGAACTCTTTAAATAGCCAATACACGATGAAACTAAATCTTCTTAAACTACTTTAAACTTATCTCTAATTAACTCAATCTAATTTAAACATAAACATTTAAATTTAAAATTTAAATCTAACTTAACCTAAGAATTGAATTGTAATGTTCAACAATTGTGAGAATATTTACATTTTCTTTTATCGATTTCTGTCAAAATTAATCATCATTTAATGATGTTGTATTTTTAAAAAAATACTTAAAGAATTTTGGGAGGTGTATGTAATATCAAGAATAATGTGAGTATATCAAATTTGCATAGAATTTCAGGAGGTATTTCAAAAAACCTTTGATATAAAATTATAATTAAATATTTAAATGAAGGTATTTTGAGAAACAATTAAAGTTGAGAGTGGTAAAATGTTGGTTTTAGAAAGTTGGACGTATTTTCTACAATCGGGGTAAACGATAAGGCTATTTCCTGATAATTTTTTTAATTTTTCGATTCTTCCCCTCGCTTCTCATGCCGAGAGCGAAGGGAAAAACTTCATCTACTTTCCCTAAAAGCAAACAAATAAACGATGGTTTTTCTATTTTTTCAATATCTTATTATTTCAGTTTACTTGATGCAAAAAAGTTTCAACAATAAGGGAGCACATATTAATTAGACAGCGATAAAAGGAGGTGCTTCTTTATGAAATGTACTCTTCAAGAATATAGAAATTAATGGAGTTATCTTTGCTATTATAATGATGTAATTAATCAACACTGCCATTTTTGCACGGGCTATGCACATGAGTAAATTTTGACCCGTATACATATCGGTGTGATTAAATTTTTCATCATGGATGTCACATGAACATTTAAAAAAATATCTATAGTTTTTCTAAATTTAAATTAAATAAATACGGTTAATGCTAATATTAGAATTGAGAAATTTATGAGTTATACAAAATAACAAAAATATAAGGGTTTATGTATAAATTTGTAAGACATTTATTTTTAGGCTTTTGGGCATGAGAGAGAATGTGTAATGAATGCGTGTATGGAAGGGAGGGAGGGATTGCTTACTTTTCATATTCTTATTTTTTTTTTTCTTTTTTGATGGATGACGTGGACATTTCTAATTCTCAATTTTGGCTAATAGAATTTTATCATTTTTTCTATTTTTTATTTTGTTGGTTAATGACATCATCTAGGGACCTCCAGTTATAATACTAAAGATGATTAAAAATAAAAAAAACGACAAAATTCCAATAGCCAAAGTTGAGCATCGGAGGTCTCCACCTCATCTAACACAAAAGAAAAAAATTAAAAAAAAATGAAAAGTCAAGCATCGTCCTCCTCTATCCCTCATTAATAATACATCCAGCCTCATGCTCATGTCCAAAAATATATGGCTTATAAATTTATATATAAGCCCTTATATCTTTATTATTTTGAATAACTTATAAATTTATCAATTCTAATATTATCACTAACCATACGCATTTAATTTAAATTTAGAAAAAAACCATAGAAATCTTCAGAAACTTTCAGCCCAGAATAAAATATTTTACACATTCTTTTCGGGCCGTCAAAATACACATGTACACCTCACCTCCAAAAATAAAAAAAAGACGATAAATGCCTGCACTACCTTTAGCTGCACCAAAAGACAAAAATCCCTGCTGTCTGCTGCTCAAATATCCACCAAATATACCAGTACCATCATCATGCCCCTCGGTCCCCACTTTGAGCTCACATATCCACCTTTATCAATGCCCCAACAAACTCTTTAATTATGAAATAATTTTCTTAATTTCAGACCAGAGATTCGATTTCATGATGATAATTTAAGATGTTGTCGGAGCCGAATGAGCATTGATTTAATGCATATTCGAAGATAAAGCTATGTAAAACAATAACAATACTTTACCTACCCATTTTTATCAACACCCGCGTGTACCCAAGACAGGGGCTCACATCATCATGATTTTCCTACTATGTATGTGCTTGAGGTGCAACCAAACCCAAACCCAAACCCAAACCCAAAAATAGCACTCAAACAAACAAACCAACTCTCTCATGGCCACTTCCCTCTTCTTCCTCCTCCTCCTCCTCCACCTGTCTCTTCTCAGCACTCAACGCACCACCTCCTCTTCATCAGAGAAAGACCTCCTCCTAACCTTCAAATCCTCCATTGATGACCCCACCCCTCTCTCCTCTTGGTCCCACGACACTCACCTCTGCAACTGGACTGGCATCACCTGCAACTTCCAGCAGCAACCATCCCCTCCCTCAGTCTTCTCCCTAGACCTCCATTCTCTCAACCTCTCAGGAGCAATCTCCCCTTCAATCTGCAAGCTCCCAAGCCTGTCCCATCTCAACCTTGCCCACAACTCATTCAACAGCCCACTCCCTCTCCATCTCTCTCAGTGCACCTCTCTCCTCTACCTCAACCTGAGCTCCAACCTCTTGTGGGGGACTCTGCCTCATCAAATCTCTCAGCTTTCATCTCTCACCGTGCTTGACCTCAGCAGGAACCAGCTTGAGGGCGAGATTCCATCGGCATTTGGATCACTGAACTCCCTTCAAGTTCTCAACTTGGGGAGTAACTTGTTCTCAGGTACTCTGCATCCTTCTCTGTTTAAGAACCTGAGTGAGCTTCTGCTTCTTGATTTGTCACAAAACCCAACACTTGCCTCGGTGGTGCCTATTGAAATTGGGAGCTTGAGCAAACTGAGGTGGCTGCATATGCAAAGCTCAGGCTTTTATGGTAACATCCCTGGATCCTTTCTGGGTTTGGATCAATTGGAGGTGTTGGATCTTTCACACAACAATCTCACTGGGAAAATACCTCTTGGATTTGGGTTGAAACTTGGGAGGCTGATGTCTTTGGATTTGTCTCAGAACAAGCTGTCTGGGTCTTTTCCAAGTGATGTTTGCCATGGGAAAGCTCTTGTGGAGCTTAGGCTTTATGAAAATTTGTTCACTGGTTCGGTGCCGAAAGCTGTTGAGCAATGCTTGAGGCTAGAGAGATTTGAAGTACAAAACAATGGGTTTTCAGGAAAATTTCCATCTGGGTTATGGTCATTGCCTAAGGTTAGAGTAATTAGAGCCGAGAGCAATCGGTTTTCGGGGGAGATACCCGAATTAGTTAAAATTCCTCCGAGTCTGGAGCAAGTTCAGATAGACGGCAACAATTTCGCAGGAAGAATCCCTCAGGGTCTTGGTAAGATTCGGACGATGTATAGATTCTCAGCATCTCTTAATGGCTTTTACGGCAGTTTGCCTGCGAATTTTTTCGATTCGCCGGTGTTGAGTATTGTAAACCTCTCGCATAATTCCCTCTCGGGGTTTATCCCAGAATTCAGAAATTGCAAAAGACTGGTCTCTTTATCTTTGGCTGACAATAATTTTACAGGGAATATTCCGATTTCTCTTGCTCATTTACCGGTGCTCACATATATCGATCTTTCAAGCAACAATCTAAGCGGCCAAATTCCACAAGCGCTTCAGAACTTGAAGCTCGCTGTATTTAACGTCTCATTTAATAGACTTTCAGGTTCTGTACCCAAATCTTTGGTCGCAGATTTGCCCGCATCATCTTTACAAGGAAACCCTGATCTTTGTGGGCCAGGATTACCCAATTCATGCAACGATGAAGAGAGCCGGATATCTTATATCAATAAATTGATAATTGCATCGATCGCTATAGCATTTACGGTTGTGCTCATGTTGTTGGCTCTAGGATTATTTGTATTCTATCGATCGTCTCAAAGAAATTCAAACTCTAATGGTTGGAAATCTGTGTTTTTTTACCCGCTCAGAATTACCGGAGATGAATTAACGAGCGCTTTAGATGAACTGAGCAGCATCGGAAAAGGTCCATTTGGTAAAGTTTACCTAGTTCAGTTACCTGATGGGCAATTTGTTATAGTGAAGCGGTTACTGAAATCGAACAAGAGCTTGTCCTTCAAAACACTGAACAGTGAGATTAAGACTTTGGCCAAGGCCAGGCACAAAAACCTAGCCAAGTTTTTGGGATTTTGCTGTTCAGGAAGCGAGGTTCTTCTCATATATGAATATTTTCGGAAAAGGAGCTTAGGAGATGCTCTTCTAAGATCGGAAGTAACCTTGGAATGGAAAATTCGATATAAAATCGCTTTGGGAACCGCTCGAGGACTATCTTACCTTCACGAAGATTATGTCATGAAGTTACTTCATCGGAATTTGAAGGCGAACAACATTCTTCTGGATGAAGATTTTGAACCAAAGGTTTCCGATTTTGGGCTCGATCGTGTTGTAGGAGAGGACTTGTTTCGATCATTGATGGCTTCTGATTTGAGCTCCTGCTGCTATCTGGCACCAGGTATGTGATTTACCTTTTCTCATATTGGATCACATCAAAATAAGAATTATCTTAAATATTTTCATTACTTCTCTCTAAAGTGTGTATATCATATGGTTTCTCATGATAATTAGTATTTGTCGCCAAATTATGCAATCTGAACATAAACTAATCTTTCTAGTATGATAAGTGTCGTAGTTAACTAAGAAATATATTTATGAGTTAGTTATTAATCTGCTTTAACTGTTAAACAACGAATATACAGTGTGCGATAATTTGTGAAAATTACGAATTGAGTCATGCTAACATTTTGTATCCTTTCCGTTTAACACAGAATGTCGATGTAGCAAGAAAGCAACAGAGCAAATGGACGTCTACAGCTTTGGTGTCGTTCTGCTCGAACTCATCACAGGAAGGCAAGCGAATCGAGCAGTACCAAGAGAGGAACTTGATGTAGTTAAATGGGTACGAAGAAAGATCAACATGACAAAAGGATCGTTCCAAGTTTTAGACCCGAAGATCTCAAAGTCATCGCAACAAGAGATGTTAGGGGCATTGAAACTTGCTCTAAGCTGTACTTCCGTTTTGCCCGAGAAGAGACCGATGATTCAAGAGGTGGTTCGATCGCTAGAGGCCCTTCGCTCTATAGACGAGTCGCCTAGAGTCTATTCTGGTGAGACATCGATGTCTAATTAACTCGGACAAATATCGTTTCGTTTTCTACCTGTGTAAGATATGCAAGAGTTTAAGAAAAGTTTGGGATGGTTTTATTTTGTTTATGTTGTTCTGCAGTTTGTGCATAGAAGAGTATATAAATCTTTATATGCAAACAATATCAATGATGATTTCTTTGGATGGGTTGATACAAAGTCCAAAATGAAGACAAAATATATTAATTTAGAAGTTTGTAGTTCTATGATTTGTAACTTGTATTCCAGTTTGTAGTTCTATGATTTGTAAGTTGTATTCCCTCTATGTATGCCCCCCCAACACCCCCCCCCCCTCCCCCCCAACCCCTCAAAAAAAAAATTAAAGAAAAAGAAAAATCCCTCCTCCTCTTCCCGTCCTATCTCTATTGAAAAGTTGTGTGCAAGTGTGCACAGTTTTTAGTTTAGTGTAAAGAATATATTGTTGCTGTACTTTTTGTAATTGTTTTGTTCCAATAAAATTTCATGGGACGAGCTTCTTCGAGGCCCTGCTCTTGAATCAGAAAAAATAAAAGAGTTATAAGTTGTATTATCTCATATTTATGAACTTCAGAAAAAATAAAAGAGTTATAAGTTGTATTATCTCATATTTATGAACTTCTTTATGAGCTTCAGATGTAAAATAGATGAAGAATTAATTTGCAAATAATTCGGCATTTTTTCCAGCTTTTCAATATTTTTTTGTTATAGCATACGATTTCATGAAAATTTTAAAATATCTTAAAAAAATTATTTTTTCTTCAGTTTTCCAATATTTTACTTATTATAGCACTAGTGAATCACGGAATGTACAAAAAAATCCTAATTTTTAAAAAAAAATTCTTCAAATTTTAAACATTTTACATGCTACAATATACGAATATGACGAAATTTTAAAAATCTCAAAAATTTTGATTTTTCAATATTTTGTTTGCTATAGCACAAGAAAGTCATGAAATTTTAAAGAATATTTTTTTCGCGAATTTGATTTTTCAATATTTTCCATGATATAACACACGAAAATCGTGAAATTTTAAAAAAATCCAAAACCTTTTTTCTTTTTGTTTTTTTAATATGTTGCATGCACATGATAATCACGAAATTTACAAAAAACCCGAAATTATTTATTTTCTTCAAATTTATAATATTTTGCATACCAATTTATAAAAATTGCTTAATTTTTATAAATCTCAAACTAATCTATTTTCTTCGAGATTTCATGATTTT
The DNA here is from genome assembly GCA_030015575.1 of Agapanthus africanus. Taxonomy (NCBI): domain Eukaryota; kingdom Viridiplantae; phylum Streptophyta; class Magnoliopsida; order Asparagales; family Amaryllidaceae; genus Agapanthus; species Agapanthus africanus. The sequence goes on along the minus strand of CM057348.1, from coordinate 10,147,583 downwards.
GTGTCATTAGCACATGAAAATCATGAAATTTTTAAAAATCTCAAATATTTTTAATTTTCTTTGATTTTTCAATATTTTGTATGTTAGCACACGAAAATCATGAAATTTTTTGTTCTTTTCGGTTTTTCAATATTTTGTTTGCTAAAACGCCAGAAAACCTCGATATCTTCAAAAGTCCCAAAATTTTCTTTTTCTTCAAATTTTCTTTTTTTGCTTGCTATATATATAACACACGAAAAATCCTGATTTTTTAAACATTCAAATATTTTCTTTTTTTCTTCTTTCGAATTTTCAATATTTTGTGCGCTATAACACCGGAAAATTGCGAAATTTTTATAAATCTCGATTTTTTTTTGTTTTTATCGGTATTTCAACATTTTGCTTGCTAGCATATACAGATCGGGAACTTTTCAAAAATATCAGAATTTTCTAATTCTTCCGTTTTTTAATATTTTGCTTAGTGCATGATAATCGCTGAATTGTAAAAAAAATTTAATTTTTTGTTTTCTTCAGTTTTACATTTTTTGTATGCTATATAATACATGAAAATCGTAAAATTTTCAAAAAGAAATCTCAAAATTTAACGTCTCTTTGGAAATTTTATTTTTCTTCGGTTTTTCGTTATATTGTTTGTTATATAAAACATGAAAATTGTACTATTTTCAAATATCCCAAAAATTTCTGGTTTACTCGATTTTTCTTTGTTATAACAAACGATAATTACAAATTTTTTAGAAATCTCAACATTTTCTGTTTTCTTCTGTTGTTTCAATAGTATGAATGCTTTAACATATGAAAATCGTGAAATTTTCAAAAATCTCAAATTTTTGTTTCTTTCAAAATTTTAATATTTTATACGTTATAGCTCATGAAAATAATAAATTTTCAAAAATGTTTTTTCAGTTTTCTTTGGCTTTTTAAAAAATATTTTGCAATATCTAACGAAATTACGAACTTTCTGACTCTAAATTTTTTCTTAAATTTTCAATATTTCTTATGCCATAACATAAAAAAATTATGAAAATTTTCAATATTTTGCTTGTAAAACTTAAGTAAGGAGAAAAAATAGAATGAGATTTTAAAAAGAAAGCCCGATCAGAATTTAGCTACCATATAAGCATAACTGTATGGAATAAGTGAGTGGTAAATATTGAGCAGCAAGCCAATTTTTTTCTTCCATAATCCAAATATAGCAGGAAAATTAAAAGGGGCCATATAACAATTTTTCGACTAAAATCCAAATTAGATAATAGAGTATTGCAAAGCCCCACGGGCTATTCTTGAAATGAGCATAAGCCATTCAGTTATTGGATAATTTTTGTCTAAGCGACTAAACATACATAAAATATTATCCCACTGGAGCCGATAATCTAATGTGTTACTGTCTTCATGCCAATATGGGTGTCACAATATGGTTGTGCCGGTCTTCATTAAAAATTTTATTAACTAAGGTTGTTTATATCTCCAAATTGGCATAGCTCATTCGGTAAGAATTTTCTCTAAAATATAAAAGGTGAACTGTATGATTCCGGAAGAGAGTCATATCAACATAAAAAATGATTTTAACATGTAATGTATCAATACAATGATATAATTTGTTAGTTGAGAGGCTGCTAAAAATAACAAGTCCAAATTTGCGTAAAATGATCCAAACATTATTTAGATTTTTTTTAAATGTTTGGAATACAAACTTATAAACTAAATATACTTTGCATCCAAATAAATAATGAATGATATCAGGGCCATGGCCTCCGTCAGCTTATTGTCACCGACTGCCGACATTTCTTGTCGTCATCTGTCACGGTCTTTCGTCGCCCGCCGCCGCCGTCCTCCATAGGCTGGAATCAGATGTAGGCTGGAACCAGATGCGTGACATGAGTATATTCCTAACAATATTTCATTTCATGTAACAAACACCCCTTTAAACTATAAATAATTGACAACATGCTGAAGATATGGAAAATAACCCGCCAAGAGAGAATGTTTTATTCTCGATAAATTATGAAAACATTGAAGAAATGTATTTCGGATTTATAGTGGTTATTTATAATTGTCTTGCAATGGATTTAAAGAGATTGGACGGAATGATTCAATTAGCAATCTAATTTTTCGATTAAAATTTTCAACTAATTTTGCAATTTCTTAAAAGTCAAAAATGGAAATTTTAGAGTGGAAAAAATAAAGAAAGATAGGAGGGCTAAAATAAAATTTTCCAAATCTAAGCTTGATCCGGAAGGAGGAAAAAAGGAGTGGGAGAGGTATTGCGTGGGAGGTGGCGAGGGGATCACGATTTTCCATATGTTTAAATGCTGCACAATAAAAAAAACAACAGATTTACAAGGAGGGCGACATCAGAATTTTCCGCGGCCTGAATCGAGAAGATATTCAAGCTGGGGTGGGTTGCAATTTTATACCATCACGTGTCCAAGCTGTCTCAGGGAATATTCTAAGAAAATTGTCTCGTATAGCTTTTTGTGTGCATATATTATAGACTAGCAAGTGTCCCTTGGGCCTATAGAATTGCCGAAAAAGCATAAATGACGAGAACCCTAACTAAATATTATATGTTTCAAGCTTGATCTAAATTCTCTCGAAACAATTTAGAAAGTTTTTGATTCTCTCAAAACAATTTTATAAAAGTATTTGTCTTTATATATTTCTACGTATTGTATGTATTCGACGGATGACAAATTGCATTTGAAAATTCCTGCCATCATCACCGATTGCTTTTGAAATTTGAAAAGATTTTCTTCAAAATTTTCCTGCCATCATCACTGATTGCTTTTGAAATTTGAAAAGATTTTCTTCGAAATTTTCCTGCCATCATCACTTATTGCATTTGACCTTCGTCCTTCACTAGACGACAGTTATTGATGATGCTCGATATCGGGGATTTCCCAGATCTTGACACGTGGCAGATGCCGTGTTCCAGAGCTTACAAGAAGGGATCAAGAACGGTATATTGGAAGCATACCCCGGGCCTCCGACCCGAGGATGTTCCTGACCTTCTATGGCCTTCCAGACCACTCCTATGCTCGCCTTACCAACAACCATCGGCTCGCCTCCGAACGCTGAGTTGCCTCAGCCCCCTCGGCTCGCTTCCGAGCTATCACATAACTAAGCTCTCTCGGCCTCCCGCTCGTTCCCGAGCCTCCTGCCGAGCTTATCTTCCTCAGTTTCATCGGCCGACCCACAGCACTGACCACAGGCGTCTCCGCCACGGCTCCACGAATCTCGCCAGACGCGAGATATCCGCCGCCCACGATCTCGCGTTCCATGCCACCGCGTTCCCCCATTAACGAGCATATTTCGTCATTAATGGGGAATCCCGCCTTCCACGCGGGCGTAACGCCAGGGGCGTAACGGTCGGCGTGAATCTCGCGCCTGCCTGCCTATGACTGCCACTATATAAACCCCTCTCCCAGACGACCCAGGTAAGCCAATTGTACCCCAATAGGCCGTTACTCTGTCAAAATATCTCGACTAACTTGATCGTCGGAGGGTCCTCGGTGGCACAACTACCCCGGGCTTCCTTGCAGATAGCTCGGCCTCAACCACCTCAAGCCCATTGAGATCCACACACTCCAGGAGGCAACCCTCTAACTCAATCTCAGCCGCTCGTCTCCACTCGCTGCAGATCAACGGAAGGTAACATCTGAAGGAGATCCAGAGATCCATCAGTTGGCGCCATCTGTGGGAACCGAACCTACGACCATACGTTCCTTGCAGGTAGCTCGGCCTCAACCATATCAAACCCATTGAGATCCACACGTATTGAGAGGCAACCCTCAAATCCAATGTAACAACCTAGTTCATTTATACCAATTCCAGTTCCCGTATTTACTTATTTGTAGTATTTTCTTGATTTATTGTGTTTTGGGTGCGAATGGTATTTACATTTTACATTGCGTTTGACCCGACCCGCTTGCTTGAACCTGTTTGATTCATATTTATGAATTATCTTGACCTGTTACATAGACATGTGCATTCAGGTATACCGCATACCGGTATTTCATCTGGCATTACATATTTTACCATATAACATTTTAGGTTACGGAAAATATTTTAAAATTTCATAACATGGTTTGCATGATACCCCTAACCCCGTGGTAGTATCCGCGTATCTTGTTCTCGTCCCGTTCAGTGAAACAGACGTGTTTGGATGGATACGCACACGTACGTGCATCCGTTCTTGGGGGTATGCATTTTCGTTACCTGAGCATTCATTTTTAATTTTGAAAGTCGCATATATTTTTCATATTTTAAATCTGAATTTTTAGACCCGATCCGGACGCGTTTTGCAATACTTTTGTATCCCGCCAAAATTCTAATTATTTAAAATTTTAAAATTCGTTTAACAGTTCTAAAGATTTTTACAGCCAACTAAAATATTTTTTAAAAACTAAAAATTGAAACAAATTAAACTCTCCAGCTCAACTCCAGCTCTCTCTTTCTTTTCTCTGGGCCCCACGCGTCTCTTTCTTTCCTCTCTTTTCTCTTTCTCTCGCAATCTTTCTCTCTCTCTCTCCTCCGCGTGAGGACAACTTTCTTTCTCCTCCTCTCTCTCTCTCTTTCTTTCTCTCTCTCTATCTCACCGCAGATCTCATTCTTTCTCTCCCCCTCATAATTTTTTCTCTCTTTTCTCCCTTTCTCTCCCCCTACATACTTCCAAAATTCTTTCTCCTTACTGTTCCTTTCTCCCTCTCTCTCTCCTCTCGATCTCGCTCTCTCTCTCTCCTCTCTCAGATTCTCTCTCTCTCTCTCTCTCACTTTCTTTATCTCTCTCTCTCCCCCTATATATATATATTTATTAATCACTCCTTCCTCTCTCTCATTTTCCTTCAACCCGCGAGACTTGCGAACCCTAGCCGTCGCCTCCCTCGCCTGCCTCGATGTCGACGACGCCCCTCCTGACCTCGTCTTCATCCTCCCCTCGTCCTCACCTTCCTCTGCTCATCTCCCCGAGCCCTGCACACACCCAGAAATCCAAATCTGAGCACCCCCTGCACACCACTCCACCGCCGGCGAAGATCGCCGGAGTTGACCTCGTCATCGCCCCCTCGTTCCCTGAATCCAGTACAACACAGTGAGCCTTCTTCTTCCCCTTTTTCTTTCCTTCTTTCTTCTTTTCTTTCTTTCTTTCCTTAAAGAATTTCGTTCTCTGTCTTCTGTAGATCGTCTCGCCGGAGCTCCGTCGACCTCGTCGACACCCTCACGACTACTCTCTGCAACTCAGTGAGCTTCCTCTTCTTCTCAATCTCTTCTTCCTCTTTCCTTTCTTCTCTTTCTTTCTTTCTGTTCTTTGCTTTTCTTTTCTTTAAATTCTTGGTTTCTGTAGTTCGCCGGAGCCGGACGTGACGTCGACGATCCCAACGATCCAGACGTCATACCTGACTTGTGTGATCACCTTCGTGCGTTATTTGGAACCGTTCCGTGTACCGTGCGCGCGTCGCAACATTTCGTCGACATGAGACGTTCCGTACACATCCGTTTCTTGATCCGTCAAGGCAAGTTAATCTTGCTACATGCTATATAACTCATTATATACCTATTTAAATATATATCATACCTGTAGTTTAAATCTAGTACCCCATATTTCATTTTATAACGTTTCGATGTTCCGTTTGCATCCGTTTACATCATTTTAGATCTAGATCATGAAAACTAATCTTGTTACATACTAGATTACATTGTACTGCATCCATATTAATATTTATATCACATACTGCTTAGTTGTACATGCCATATTACCATTTTATTGTTTTATAACTTTTCGAATACCCGTTTGCATCCATCTCATTTAGAATATATATAACTGCATCCATAGATCATATTAGTACATAACACCCCATGTTTAATAAAGTGCATCCTAATTAATATTGGAACTATAATTGTAACCCTAGTCGATAACTGTGCATCCATATCTTTGAATTTATATCTATTTGCATACCATATCACATTATTCCATTTTATTGTTACATTAGTACTTCATACTTGTTTTTGTGTACCCATACTTATTACAGTTTGATTATGAGCACCCACGTGATACTTGTGCACTCCCCTGACATGACTTGATACACTACTGCTTGACACGACTTGATACCTATGCACTACTTGACCTGACCTGATACATGTACACCACCTGACATGACCTGATGTACCACATCTTGACATATTACCTGATCTTGTTACTAATGCCGACAATCTTGACCTGTTGTCCCTACGGACATTTCCTGTTGTCTATTCAGACAAACCTGTACTTGCTTGATCCTGTGTTGGCATTAGCTCCAGATTTATCAATACCCGACCTGAACACATAACTTGGGGGTATGGGGAAATCAATGATGAAACCTGACTTGTAACTCGACAGTTCGATACTTATACTGATCAGTCTTACGGGCTAGGCCAGCCCCGGGATGATGCTGCTGACATCATTCATCGTTACATACTACCTTTTACTGCCTAGCGGCACGTCTCGGATTCAGCCCGAGAATCTTGACCGTGGTCCCGGGCATGCACGGGGTACTATTGAGTTACATCGACGATTCATCAAATTGATTTCAAAGACTTGAGAGTAATTAACTCAGTAGACCAGTTTAGATTACTCACTCTACATCACCTATGCCTTACCCTTCACTGTCACTATTTATGTTACTGTTATACCTGTTTTACCGTTCATACTCATACCTTCATGACTTGCTACTCCTTGATGTATTATTGCTTGATATTATGACGCACTGACGTCTGGGTTTTGCATGACCCAGATCCTCTACCTTTGTCGCAGGCTAATCAGGAGTATTTTCCGCCGTCATGCCGAGCAGTGAGGATCCAGTTAGTATCCAGTTTTACTTTCCAGGTGTTTTGTTTATTGGATGTATTGCTTCCGCATATTATTTCTTGACTCGTTTATTCTGGCATATGGACATGTATTAGATAGTCATTTTATTTTCCCGTTCTTGATATCTCCCAGACAGCCGTAATGTGACTGTGGAAGGATGTTTCCTAGCCACAGGTAGCATGGTTGGCTCTGTCACGTGCCGATCTTAGCGCACTCTGGGAAGCGGGGCGTGACATTAAATCTCAGCCATCCATCAGCGCTCGCTGCAGATCAACGGAAGGTAACATCTGAAAGAGATCCAGAGATCCATCAGTTGGCGCCGTCTGTGGGAACTTAGTTCCACTCAATGAAAGTTCACCTTCCGATCTCAACTTCATGGCGAGCGACCACCGTGACGATCCAAGCACTGGCCGCTGCTTTCCCCACAATGGAGGCGCGGATGGATCCCCTCCTCCCCCGAACGCTATTCACGCCCTATCTGCTCGGATAGATCGGCTCTCGTCCGTCGTGGATGCGCTCGTCCGTGTCCTAACGGCCGGGCAAGCTCCTCAGGTCGCCGCTCCTTCACCTCAGGACTGGGACCCCTACAGAGGGAGAGTAGACTCTGCCCGTGTCAGCACGACCGAACCCCGCCTTGCTGTCTCCAGCGGTCGCAGATCCCCCGGGCCAACTAATTCAATAACCCGCTGGGCGCCGTACAGCTCAACACCGAGATCTTTCGCCAGAGCACCTCGTCCCGAGGCCCATCGCTCCCTTGTCCCTCCCGTGTAGGTGTCGGTCAGCTCGCCTGCACCTAGGCATGACCGGCACCCCCTCCCTCGACGGGGTCGCACGGACGAGACTCACAACGGTAGCTCGAAAACGACCTCGCCGGGGGACCTAAGAAACCTCATCGAACGAAACCGGGGCCATGGCCAGGCGCAGGTCTCCGGCAGCAGAGGCCAAAAATCAGAGTATGCCGAATCATCGGGATACCATGGCCGACTCGACTCCCTCGAAAAGAAGATCGAATGCATGCATCGGGAAAATCGTCCTTCAAGCGATGGGGCTAAATATGCCGCCGACTCGCTCACGAAGCCCTTCACCAAAGAGCTACTCGCCGTCTACGTCTCCTCTTGGAACAATCCCCCGAAGGTCTCCCTCTTCGACGGGAAGTCCGACCCGAAAGACCATTTGGACGCGTTCACAGCCGGGATGAGTTTCTAGGACCGTTCCGATGCCGCACAATGCCGCGCTTTCCCCGCTACTCTCATCCGCTCTGGATGAGACTGGTTCCGAGGACTCACGCCATTCTCAGTCTCTACCTTCGATGAGCTGGCCACCCAGTTCCTCGGTCATTTCGTCGGGAACAGCGGCAGAAGCGGACCGTTGATCATCTCTTCACCATAAAGAGCGGGGACAAAGAATCCTTCAAAGGGTAAGTCACCCGCTTCTACAACGCCCTCCTTGAGGTCCCAGAACACCGGGACGAGACGGTTATTACGGCCCTTAGGTCGGGTCTTAGGCACAAGGAGTGGCTACGCTCCTTTGCATTAGCGCAACCTAAGACCATGGCCGAGGTAAAGGCCTGGACCGAATGTGAGATCCAGCTTGAGTCCGAGGTGAACGCCAACCTGACTCGGATAGAACAAGCTGATCAGAAGAAAAGGGCCAGGGAGGAGAAAAAGAAGATTGAGCAACCAAAGCCCTACTCCCCGAAGTTTCAGGAGTATACCCTGCTCAACGTCTCCCAGACGGTATTGTTGGAGGAGGCTAAGGGCGAGAGATTCTTCAAACTCCCCCCAGTCTCAAATAGGATGGCAAAGCGTACCCGGGGACCCTACTGCGCTTTCCACAGGTCGCAGGGCCACTCCACCGAGAACTGCAAGTAGCTCCGAGACTACATCGAGGAGTTAATCCGCTCGGGGCACCTGGCAACGTACTTGAGAGACAAGCGGCAGGCCGACTGTGAGCAAGAGCACCATCCCCCTCCCGGCGAGCTGACAATCAGCCAAATCATGGTCGTGTCAGCGGGAGGTACGACGGAAACCGACGAGGCACGGCACCCCTTACCGATCGAGGAGACTGGTAGCCACCCAAGGAAGAAGATTAAGGTGCCGATCCGATCATCTTTACCGACGAGGATCTTCACGGGATATCCCTGCTTCATAACGACACACTGGTGATCACAGCTTGGGTCCACCGCTATGAAGTGCAGAGGATATGGGTCTACTCGGGAAGCTTGGCGGACATTCTCTTTTATGGCTGCTTTCTGTGAATGGGACTCACCCCGTCGGACCTAAGGCCGGCCGCCCACGTCCTGTCAGGGTTCACTAACAACTCCATTCCCGTGGAAGGGGTAATCACCCTCCAATTTAATATCGGGGAGGCGGGCCGTACACGCACCGTGCCTGTGGAGTTTATCGTCGTGAGAATCCCATTGGCCTACAACGTCCTCCTCGGTCGCCCGACACTGAACTCCCTCCGGACCCAGATATCGACCTACCACTTAGCGATGAAACCACTCGACCAAGGCGGGATAGGTCAGGCCTACGGGGACCAACAAACCGCAAAGGTTTGATTCACCGCAACATCTACGTCTGAGTGGCCAAACGATGGCATCGAGGGCGGGGATGATATCAAGGGTTCTCTGGACACTCGAGACGAGCAAAAAGAGGTCTGAGGGACCCCCGTGGAGCCACTAACAAAGGTCCCCCTCGTAGAAGGGGACGATGAACAAACCGTTCAGATCAGGTCACTCTTAACGGGGACTCAGCGAGGCAACATAGTCCACTTCCTCAGAAATAACTCTGACGTGTTTGCCTAGGCACCTGCCGATATGCCTGGGATCGACCCCAAAATCATATCGCACAAGCTCGGGATGGACCCTACGGTCCGACCCGTCAGGCAGAAAAAATGAAGCTTTGCCCCGATCAAACAAAAAGCGATCGAGGACGAAGTAGACAGGATCCTCGCCGCCAACTTCATTCGGAACGTGCCTTACTCGGAATGGTTGTCGAATGTAGCCATGGTTAAAAAGTCAAGCGGGAAGTGGTGCATGTGCGTCGACTCCATTGACCTCAACAAGGCCTGCCCAAAAGACAACTATCCCCTCCCTCGGATAGACCAGCTCGTCGACAGTTCGGCATGCCACGAACTACTTAGCTTCATGGATGCTTTCTCCGGCTACAACCAGATCCGTATGAATCCGGTGGACAAGGATCTCACCGCATTCACAACAGACCGGGGGTATACTGCTATAAGGTGATGCTTTTCGGTATCAAAAACGCCGGGGCTACGTACCAACGCTTGGTTAATCGCATGTTCAAGCCACAGATCAGCAGGAACATGGAAGTTTACGTCAATGACATACTCATCAAATCAGTCTCGTTGGGTGAACACGTCAAGGATCTGGGCGAGACCTTCGACGTCCTCCGTAAATACAAGATGAAACTGAACCCCGCCAAGTGCGCATTCGGGGTCACCAGTGGAAAGTTCCTCGGCTTCATGGTCACCCACCGTGGAATCGAGGCTAACCCCAAAAAATTCAGCGCCATCATCAACATAGCCGCGCCCAAAACTAACGTCGAAATCATGCGGCTAACAGGGCGGGTAGTCGCTCTGAGCCATTTCATGTCAAGATCTGGGGAGAAGTTCCTCCCTTTCTTCAAAGCTCTAAGGAAAATACCAAGGTTCGAATGGTCAGAGGAATGCCAGACCGCCTTTGAGCAATAAAAGAGGCACCTGGCGACTCCCCCGCTGCTCACCCGGCCAGTTGAAGGGGACGAGCTATCGCTATATCTAGCGGTGTCCGACCAAGCTGCAGGTTCGGTGCTCGTCCGAGAGGTCGAAGGAGTCCAGAAGCCGGTATACTATGTGAGCCACATTTTCAAGGACGCGGATACAAGGTACCCAGCCATTGAGAAGATCGTCTTGGCACTCATCTTGGCCTCAAGGAAACTACGACACTATTTCCAGACGCACACCATCCTCGTCCTTACCGAGCGGCCTTTAGGGGCTATCCTCGCCTCCCTTGAGTCCTCTGGTCGTTTGGAGAAATGGAGATGGGAGTTGTCCCAGTTTGACATAAAATACCGCCCGAGACAGGCTATCAAGGCATAAGCCCTGGTCGATTTTATCGTCGAGTGCACCATCTCCAGTAAAGAGCCGGAATCCACGCTGGCCCCCGGGGATCAACCCTCAGTCGATGGAAAGCCTGACTCTGTCCCTGATTGGATCCTTTACGTCGACGGGTCTTCAACCGAGGAAGGCTGTAGTACCGGCCTCATCATTCAGGGCCCGAACGAGACGGAGATGGAGTATTCCCTGAAGCTCGGGTTCAAAGCCTCAAATAACGCGGCGGAATATGAGGCTTTGCTGGCCGGACTACGGATAGCCTCCAGAGTGGGGCTGAAAACGGTCCGGATCCGCAGCGACTCCGCCTTAGTCGTTGGCTAAGTGACCGGACGATTCGAGGCAAGGGAGCCTCTAATGGTGAATTATCTGGCCGAGGTAAGAATATTGCGAAAAGACTTCGACGAAGTCCAAGTGGAGCAGATTCCCAGACAGCTAAACGCCTGGGCTGACGCCTTGAGTAAGCTGGCTTCGTCCTATATGGCCAACAACAAGAGGAACATCCTCTACGAGGTCTTACCACGGCCCAGCGTGAAAGACGGGGCGACGCCACTTCAAGTGTATACAGCCTGGGAAGAAGACCGGGATTGGAGGAAGCCCCACGTGGAATTCCTGACGGAAGGTACACTCCCAGATGATTGAGGGGAAGCCCGCCGTCTCCGAGCCAAAGCTTGCCATTTCGTTTGGAGCAATGGGAACCTCTACAAGAAATCCTTCACTCAGCCCCTGCTCCGGTGCGTCGACCCCCACGAGGCCGACTACGTCCTCCATGAGATTCACAAAGGGATCGGCGGCGCGCACCAAGGGGCCCGCACCTTAATCCTGAAGGCACTGCTCCAAGGGTACTATTGGCTAACGATTCATCAGGACGCCCAGAAGCTCGTCAGGAGATGCAAAAGCTGCCAACTCCATGGAAGCATACTTCGCCTTCCGGCTACCGAGCTAACAGCCCTAACCTTCCCATGGCCGTTTGCCCAGTAGGGAATGGACATGATAGGCCAGTTCCCTACCGGTATGGGCGGGCACAAGTATGTCCTTGTCGCAGTGGACTACTTCACGAAGTGGATCGAGGCCATCCCCATCAAGAAACCGGATGCCACCGCGACTATCAAGTTCCTGTAGAACAACGTGATACTCCGTTTCGGCATCCCGAGGTGTATCATCACCGACCACGAGACAAATTTCGAAAATAAAAAAGTTAAGGAATTCTGCAGTGAATATCGTATTCTTATGAAGTTTGTTGCGGTCGCGCATCCCCAGTACAACGGGCAGGCCGAGGTCGCTAACCGGGACGTCAACCGAGGTCTCCGGACACGCCTAGAAGGACGCCAGGATAGTTGGGTCGAGGAACTACCCCGGGTCTTATGGACCTTGCGCATGTCGAAGAAGGCCCCCATCGAAGAGACTCCTTTCAGCTCTGCTACGGTACCGAGAAAATGGTCCCGGCGGAGATCGGGCTGCCCAGCTACAGGGTCGAGCACTTCAACGACGAAGAAAACACCTCGGCCCTCCGAACTAATCTGGACATCTTGTTAGAGAAACGGGACCGAGCTCAGATCCGAACTGCCGCCTATCAACAGCAAACTACCCGCTACTACAACGCGCAAGTCAAGTGTCGCTTATTCAAAATCGAAGATTTAGTCCTAAGGCGGAATGAGTTCGTCAATCAAGGCAAGCTGCGTAAGTTTTCCCTAAAATAGGACGGTCCTTTCCTCTTCTCCGAGGTCCTGCTCGGCGGAGCCTATCGTTTGCAAGATGCGAATGGTCGTAAATTTCCACGGCCTTACAACGCCGAGAAGCTCAAGCCATACCTCTGAAAAGAATACTTATGAATGTATATTTCTTCTTTCACAAAAGCGATGTAAATTTTTCTAAGTTCTTTTTATTTAAATAATAAGAAGGAAACAATAGAGAATCGCAAAAAGGAGAATTTTATTCGCTCAAAAGGTATTGTGGGCTCCTCAGCCTTATATCAAAAAGAAAAAGAAAAATTTACAACAGAGGGGGAACGGGATCGAGGAAGTACTCCTGGTGATATTCAGAGTAGATTTCCACCAACCGGTCCCAAGCCCCTGTAGCCCGTTCCCGCCGATGCTGCGCGTGAACCCGGGATGCCATGGAAGCACCCGACGATCCGCCTTCTGCCTCTTGGCTCACGATGTACCTCTTTTGGAAGCACTCCAAAATGAGGGCCAAGGATCGGTCGTGCCTTGTCACGCCCCGCTTCCCGGTATACGGCGAAGAGGACGGGACTGGTCCGCTACGTATTTACTCTGAAGTAATTACGCTAAGCGTATCTAAGCAATATAAAAGTAAATACACAAGAGACAAGATATATAAACCGAACATCAACTTTATTTATTAAAATTCTTTTGTACAATGCATGAAAGGTAAATACAACTTAAATAAAAGCGATGCCTAAACAATGTCATAACAGGAATGTAAAGTACTGAAAGAAAATGTGTACAATGAAACTAAAGCTCTGGGTCTTCAGCAAACTGATCCAAGTCTTCAGAAGTAGGCTCGATCTCTGACGTGTCCAAATCACCTGACGACATTCAAAGAAGAAAGAAAGAGAATGTCGTCAGTGAACAGCTCGCTCGGTAAATCCCAAAAATAAGAGGAAAGTAAAATAGACAGAATAAGAAAGTATCTTGTAAAGTTGTATTATATTGTGGTAATGTTGTATTAACGCTGTTGTTTGTAGCTTGGTACAGAAGAATACCAGTGTATATGTAACAATCCTAATTTTCTTATACACCTTTTTCCTATACAAATTTTTAAATTAATTTTTTTCAAAATCCATAAACGAGTATTTTAACCTGAACACAATATATATGAAATTATTTTGTTTTTAAATAACCCCATTTTTAGTGTACATAAAATTGTTTTAAAATTAAAGTATACTTGGGGTATTTAATGTTGCTGTTACCACTTTAAGTATTTATTTTCCCACAATAATTACAAGAAGGAGCTTGCAGCTCATTGGTAATACCTTGCACTGCTGAACTAAGCCACCAGAGTCCAAATCCCATGCCCCATATTATTTTTGTATTTATTTTGTTTTAAAATCTTTGGAAGCCCAACAGTCAAAACACCATAACTCACAAAACTTGAACTGAATATTAAAAAGTAAATATACCATTGTCTTAACCCGGAGAGCCCCCACCCCCTCGACCCCCGAGTCGGCCGGGATCGGCCGAGTCGGCCGGCGGACCGGCCGACTCGGGCCGGCGCCGCCGGCAGGACTCGGCCGGACGGCCGAGTCGTCAACACAAAAAATGTTTCCTTTTGCCTTCTTTAACCCCCTGTATACTCTATTTATGTGGATCGGTTCCAGAGAGCCGATTAACTCTCATTTAGTTCATTTTAATATATTTTTTTCCTATACTTTTACATTTTTTAATTCAAAAACCTTTCACCTACCCTACCCTAGCCTACCCTATAAATACACTCCCTACCTTCTACCCTCTCATCCCAAAACCCTAAGCTTACTCTCTCAAAATTTTCCAAGAAGTGTGTACTTTGAAAACAAGTTCGCGGCGAAGTTCCGACGAAATTCCGGCGGGAATTCTGGCGACGTTTTTTAGAAACAACCGGCGACGAAGCAACGCCTCGGCAACTCCTTTAGTTCCCCTACACTCCTTTGCCTAATCGAAACCCGTAAGTCCCATTCTATCCTCCTTTCTATTTCTCTAAAATACGAAATTACAAAACCCGACGGAATCGGAACAAATCCGATTTCCGATTCGGTTTTCTATAAAATTTCACTTCTAACAAATACATTCATCCCTAAACATCTTTATCTTGACTATTAAACTTTTAAAAATCAATTTGAACAAGTTTTCTCACATGAAATGATAACCTTTCCAATTTATTGTATTTTTCACTTTAATACCATCATATTTCGATTTCACATTTAACCCTTTAACTTTGCTATACATTTAAAGTAGAGCACGAGGTAATGACCTACCTCCACACATTCGCAAATACAACCCTAAGCGACATCATCAAAAACTTAGAATACGATAAAAACAATACTTTCATTTAAATACCACATTCTTAATAAAATCAATTCTAAAAGTTTAGCTTTGATACACTTTTTAATACCTCTTATTAGGAAAACACGATAAATTGTGGACATCGATCGTTTATCTAAACCTGACTTTGTGGTGTCTAGGCTAGGCAAGTGAGCAAATGTAACTTTAAAAGTCCCGTCTCACGATTCGTGAGCGGATCCCTCCTTCCTCACTTGTACTTACCTGGCTACAATTGGCGGTGAAGAGGCGATTTGAGGCTTCTAATGACTTGTCGTTTAGACCATTTAGAAATAGGCTAGTTGGCTTAGGAAACCCTAGAATCTAAAATACGGAAAATTACACCTTGCAAATAAATACCTTTTTCCTTATAAAACCGTTTTCTAAAATAAAATATTTATTAAAATTATTTTTGTATAAACATATGTATATTTATCATTTAAATATCTATTTTATTATAATATAAATATTCCACGTTTTTCTCTCTAAAAATCACAATAATAAATTTTACACTAAAATACCATGAACTTCAAATAATCAATATTACAGATAAATACCCTTTTTTTTATAAAACTAGGATATTTTCACTAGAAATATCACAACATAAAATCCACCCTCATTACAACTCTAAAGACGAACAATAAATACTTGAGGTGTATTTTGAAAATTATATAAAAGTATTTTTACATAAAACCCCCTCAAGTTTTATAAATTACCCTAAGGACCCTAGCAATTATAAGACCTCGATTCACAATTCTGATTGCCTGACTCGGATTTGAGTCTGATTAATCTGACTTGAATATGATTCAAGTTCAACCTATAATCTACAAGATTCCAATTCAAAATGAACACATGAATCCATGAATACAATTATCAATTTATACAACCTGACCGAACCGAACCATGGATATATATTCCTTTTACATGATTCCCGGTATTCCATTTATATGACTCTATGGTTACAACCGTTTCCTGATATCATGGTTTCGGTCAGTCAGTCAATCAATCTTACAATCAATACAATTTACAAGATAACAATACAAACAAGATATCGCGGGGTTTAAGGGGTAGATTGGTACGGGAGGTGTTAAAAGTGGCACGAGACGGTCAGACTTAAGACACCTAACATGAACCCAATTGCCGTTGTTTCGGGCCTTCTAACGGAGCCTTGTACTCTATATTCCGTTTGCCCTGGTCTCTGGCATACAGAGACTCCTCCCGTATACACTGGTATTCTTCTGTACCAAGCTACAAACAACAGCGCTAATACGACATTACTACAAGATAATACAACTTTAAAAGATATCTTTTTATTCTGTCTTTTTCTACTTTTCTCTTACCTTTGGGACTTACCGAGCGACCTGTTCGCTGACGACACTCTGTTCTTTCTTCTTTGAATGTCGTCAGGTGATTTGGACCCAGCAGAGATCGAGCCATCTTCAGAAGACTTGGAGCAGTTTGCCGAATATCCAGCACTTTAGTTTCATTGTACACTTTTCCTCTCTGTACTTTTCATTTCCTGTTATGCCACTGTTTAGGCATCTTTTCATTTCAGTTGTATTTCCTTTCATGTATTGTACAAAGAATGTTAATAAATAAAAATTGCTGTTCTTTTTATTTATTGTCTCTTGTGTATTTATTTTATTGCTTAGATACGCTTAGTGTATGTACGTCTGAGTACATACGTAGCGGACCTCATCGCGTCCCCTTCGCCGTACACTGGGAAGCGGGGCGTGACAGGTTTTGTTGGTGGCCCATGCAGGTCAGAGCTGTATGAAACCCTATCATGCAGTTCTGTTCTGCGTGAACAACCTAAGCAATATAACACAAGAACCAGTAACTAAAACATTCTTTACAATTCATGTTCCTTAAATCTTACAATTTCATATTCCTTGAATCTTATCATTTCATGTACTTGAATCTGTCCTAACCCAAATTTTTCTTCAGGGTTATGGATTCCCCGAACAACACTATAACCAATGTCAACAACACACCTCCAACACTACCTCTCACACCTGCTGTTCCTGCGCCACCTACCGAGCAAACAGTGCTACTTGAGGCGATCCGCAGCCTTCTCGAGGGACAGCAACAACTCCTGAACCGTCCTGAGACTGATGCTCCTGGGGTAAAGCAATTCAGGGCTTTACATCCGAAGCAGTTCTCAGGAAAGGGGAGCTCACTGGAAGCTGAGGAATGGGCTCAAAGTATCGAAGATGATCTGGCAGCAGCACAAGTGCCAGACATAGCTTGGGTCCGTGTGGCGAAACTACAGCTCACGGACAATGCTCGCAACTGGTGGAAGGTGGAAGAAAGCCATCTTGTACAGCCTATTGAATGGAAGACTTTTCGCGAGAAGTTCGACGCGAAATACTTCCCTGTGACTGCCAGGTTTGCAATGGAGCAGCAGTTCATTCATCTACAACAAGGTTCGATGTGGGACAGGTCAGTAGATGAGTATGACGCTGAATTCACCATGCTCTGTCGGTAAGATATGCCATAGTATTTCAAATTTTTAATACCACATACTACACAGCTAACACAAGACCGTAACAGATTTGCGGCACACCTGATACCGACGGATGAGATCAGAGCCCGTCGCTTTCAACAAGGTTTGGACACAGAGATTCAGGCTGCTCTAGCCACGGGAAAATTTCTGACACATGAAGATGCTTTGGAAGCTTCCCGCAGTTATGAGGCAGTGATAAAGGCGAGGGGCAGACCCCAATATGCCGGTTTGAAACGCCCTGCTACTCAAATAGCAGGAGGAGCCTCTCCAAGGCCATCGTTTGAACCCAGGAGATCAGAAGAAACCAATAACCAGTCAAGTCCAGATTTCTGCTACTACTGCAGAAGAAAGGGACACTTGTGGAAGGACTGTAGGCGCGCAAAAGGCTTGTGTCTAATTTGTGGCGCATCCAACCACGGAATTGGAAACTGTCCTTACAATAGCAACTCAACTCACACACCCACCAACTACCCGCAGCGGCCAGCTATCCAGGCTCCTGCACCTCGTTATGCACTACCTGCTCCACCACCTGCATAGCCTACTCGCCAATTTCTACAAGCAATGAAGGACATGCCTAGAGGGCAGAGAAAGAGGCCCCAAAGGCAGAATGTGCCTCCAGCTAGAAGGAAAGTACCACGGCGACAGACATTCACATTAGAAGCCGTAGAACCCAAGACTGTAGGTCAAGGTAACACCGGTAAGCCTTTTTCACCCTTGTATCACTTTGTTATTTTTATACACTATCTATACTCCAGACACCAAACTTTCCTTGAAATTGTTACACTTTCCTTTTACAAATTTCGAGGACGAAATTTTTATAAGGAGGGTAGAATGTAACAACCCTAATTTTCTTATACACCTTTTTCCTATACAAATTTTTAAATTAAATTTTTTCAAAATCCATAAAGGAGTATTTTAACCTGAGCACAATATATATGTAATTATTTTGTTTTTAAATAACCCCATTTTTAGTGTACATAAAATTGTTTTAAAATTAAAGTATACTTGGGGTATTTAATGTTGCCGTTACCACTTTAAGTATTTATTTTTCCACAATAATTACAAGAAAGAGCTTGCAGCTCATTGGTAATACCTTGCACTGCTGAACCAAGCCACCAGAGTTCAAATCCCATGCCCCACATTATTTTTGTATTTATTTTGTTTTAAAATCTTTGGAAGCCCAACAGTCAAAACACCATAACTCACAAAACTTGAACTGAACATTAAAAAGTAAATATACCATTGTCTTAACCCGGAGAGCCCCCACCCTCTCGACCCCCGACTCGGCCGGGTGGGCCGGCGCCGCCGGCCGGACTCGGCCGGACGACCGAGTCGTCAACACAAAAAATGTGTCGTTTTGCCTTCTTTAACCCCCTGTATACTCTATTTATGTGGATCGGTTCCAGAGAGACCATTAACTCTCATTTAGTTCATTTTAATATATTTTTTCCCTATATTTTTACATTTTTTAGTTCAAAAACCTTTCACCTACCCTACCCTAGCTTACCCTATAAATACACCCCCTACCCTCTACCCTCTCATCCCAAAACCCTAAGCTTACTCTCTCAAAATTTTCCAAGAAGTGTGTACTTTGAAAACAAGTTCGCAGCGAAGCTCCGACGAAATTCCGGCGGGAATTCCGGCGACGTTTTTTAGAAACAACCGGCGACGAAACAACGCCTCGGCAACTCCTTTAGTTCCCCTACACTCCTTTGCCTAATCGAAACCCGTAAGTCCCATTCTATCCTCCTTTTTATTTCTCTAAAATACGAAATTACAAAACCCGACGGAATCGGAACAAATCCGATTTCCGATTCGGTTTTCTATAAAATTTCACTTCTAACCAATACATTCATGCCTAAACATCTTTATCTTGACTATTAAACTTTTAAAAATCAATTTGAATAAGTTTTCTCACATGAAATGATAATCTTTCCAATTTATCGTATTT
The DNA here is from genome assembly GCA_030015575.1 of Agapanthus africanus. Classification (NCBI taxonomy): domain Eukaryota; kingdom Viridiplantae; phylum Streptophyta; class Magnoliopsida; order Asparagales; family Amaryllidaceae; genus Agapanthus; species Agapanthus africanus. The sequence goes on along the minus strand of CM057348.1, from coordinate 10,128,138 downwards.
TTCACTTTAATACCATCATGTTTCGATTTCACATTTAACCCTTTAACTTTGCTATACATTTAAACTAGAGCACGAGGTAATGACCTACCTCCATACACACGCAAATACAACCATTAGCGACATCATCAAAAACTTAGAATATGATAAAAACAATACTTTCATTTAAATACCACATTCTTAATAAAATCAATACTAAAAGTTTAGCTTTGATACACTTTTTAATACCACTTATTAGGAAAACACGATAAGTTGTGGAAATCGATTGTTTATCTAAACCTAACTTTGTGGTGTCTAGGCTAGGCAAGTTAGCAAAGATAACTTTAAAAGGCCCGTCTCACGATTCTTGAGCGGATCCTTCCTTCCTCACTTGTACTTACCTGGCCACAATTGGCGGTGAAGAGGCGATTTGAGGCTTCTAATGACTTGTCGTTTAGACCATTTAGAAATAGGCTAGTTGGCTTAGGAAACCATAGAATCTAAAATACGGAAAATTACACCTTGCAAATAAATACCTTTTTCTTTATAAAACCGTTTTCTAAAATAAAATATTTATTAAAATTATTTTTGTATAAACATATGTATATTTATCATTTAAATATCTATTTTATTATAATATAAATATTCCACTTTTTTTCTCTAAAAATCACAATAATAAATTTTACACTAAAATACCATGAACTTCAAATAATCAATATTACAGATAAATACCCTTATTTATAAAACTAGGATATTTTCACTAGAAATGTCACAACATAAAATCCACCCTCATTACAACTCTAAAAACGAACAATAAATACTTGAGGTGTATTTTGAAAAGTATATAAAAGTATTTTTACATAAAACCCCCTCAAGTTTTATAAATTACCCTAAGGACCCTAGCAATTATAAGACCTCGATTCACAATTCTGATTGCCTGACTCGGATTTGAGTCTGATTAATCTGACTTGAATATGATTCAAGTTCAACCTATAATCTACAAGATTCCAATTCAAAATAAACACATGAATCCATGAATACAATTATCAATTTATACAACCTGACTGAACCGAACCATGGATATATATTCCTTTTACATGATTCCCAGTATTCCATTTATATGACTCAACGGTTACAACCGTTTCCTGATATCATGGTTTCGGTCAGTCAGTCAATCAATCTTACAATCAATACAATTTACAAGATAACAATACAAACAAGACATCGCGGGGTTTAAGGGGTAGATTGGTACGGAAGGTGTTAAAAGTGGCACGAGATGGTCAGACTTAAGACACCTAACATGAACCCAATTTCCGTTGTTCCGGGCCTTCTAACGGAGCCTTGTACTCTATATTCTGTTTGCCCTGGTTTCTGGCATATAGAGACTCCTCTCGTATATACTGGTATTCTTCTGTACCAAGCTACAAACAACAGTGCTAATACGATATTACTACAAGATAATACAACTTTAAAAGATATCTTCTTATTCTGTCTTTTTCTACTTTCCTCTTACCTTTGGGACTTACCGAGCGACCTGTTCGCTGACTACATTCTGTTCTTTCTTCTTTGAATGTCATCAGGTGATTTGGACCCGGCAGAGATCGAGCCATCTTCAGAAGACTTGGAGCAGTTTGCCGAAAATCCAGCACTTTAGTTTCATTGTACACTTTTCCTCTCTGTACTTTTCATTTCCTGTTATGCCACTGTTTAGGCATCTTTTCATTTCAGTTGTATTTCCTTTCATGTATTGTACAAAAAATATTAATAAATAAAAGTTGCTGTTCTTTTTATTTATTGTCTCTTATGTATTTATTTTTTTGCTTAGATACGCTTAGCGTATGTACGTCTGAGTACATACGTAGCGGACCTCGTCGCGTCCCCTTCGCCGTACACTGGGAAGCGGGGCGTGACAGTATACGAGAGGAGTCTCTATATACCAGAAACTAGAGGCAAGTATAGTACAAGGAACCGTTTATGCCACGGTACAACAGCAACTGGATTCATGTTAGGTGTATTAAGTTTTACTGTCTCGTGCCACTTCTAACACCTTCCGTACCAATTTACCCTTTAAACCCCGAGATGTCTTATTTGTATTGTTTATTTTGCAAATATAATTGATTGTATAATTGATTTACTGACCGAAACCATAATATCAGTAAACAGATGTAATCGTAGGATCATGTAAACAGAATGTATAGCCATGGTTCGGTTAAATCAAGTTGTATAATGGATTCATGGAATCATGTTGAATTGGAATATTGTAGATTGTAGATTGTAGATTGTACTTGAATCATATTCAAGTCAGATTATAATGAGACTCACTCTGAGTCAGAAAAGTAAATTGATGTCCTGATTGTTTTTGATGTTATCGGTAACCGCTGCACATGAATGACAGGATTTGTGTCTTTTTCAAAGACAATTACCGTATTGATAACACCATTATTAAGTTGTCTACCTTAAGTAGGCAAGCACCCACTTCTCCGGCTCCCTGAGGCTCAAGAGATTGGTCCCGCTTAAACCTATGTTTACTAGGGTCCTTAGGGTAATTTATAGAACTTGAGGGTTTTTTTTATGTAAAAATACTTTTATATAATTTTCAAAATACACCCCAAGCATTTATTATTCGTCTTTAGAGTTGTAAAGTATGTGGATTTTATATTGTGATATTTCTAGTAAAAATATCCTTATTTCATAAATAAAGACATTTATTTGTAATATTGGTTTTGCATGGAATTCATGGTATTTTAGTGTAAAATTGATTCTTGTGATATTGTAGAAAAGGTGGAATATTTATAATACTTCAAAAATAGATATGTTTATGTTACATATACATATATTTATATGAAAATAATTTTTTTATATATCTATAATATTCTAGAAATCTTGTTTTCTTAAGATGTCGTATTTTAAATCTTTCGAGACCGAATGCTCCTTGCGGAGGTCTGAATCTCGCACTACTAAGCCCGAGGATGTACGATAATCCGCACCATTCCGAACGGGTTCCCCAATTGGGTTGTAGCGGTGCTTTGCAAAGATTTGTATAAATACTAATCATTAAGGAAAAACGATTTTATTAATTATGGTATTTATTTGTAAAGATGTCGATTACCCGTATTCTATGTTCTAGGGTCTCCTAAGTCAACTAGACTGCTCCTAACTCGTCCAAAGCGACAAGTTGTGAGATAGCTCAAATCGCCTCTTCACCGCCAATTGTGGCCAGGTAAGTACAAGTGAAGAAAGGAGGGATCCGCTCACGAATCATCCTGAGACGGGCCTTTTAAAATTACCTTTCTCACTTGTCTAGCCTAGGGACCACAAAGTCAGATTTAGATAAACGACTGAATGCCCACAACCTTTCTCTGTCCTAATGAGTGTGACAGTCCTTAATTGGCTGAGTCTAGATATTTTTTATTAGCACAAAAATTATTTATTTGTAAAGATGTATCAATACTAAATCTTTTAGAAATGGTTTTATTAAGTAAAGGGTATTTAAATGAAATGTTTGTTTTCCCGTATTCTAAGTTCTCGAGGGTATCGTGTTATGTTGCATATGAGTGTGTGAGGAGGTAGTTCGTTATCTCGTGATGTACTTAAAGATATAGCAAGTATTGTGATGTTAAAGGCGGAATTGAAAATATGTGGTATTTACATGAAAAATGTGGTAAAATTAAATAGCAATTGTTTTGTGATATGAAACTTGATCAATTTGGTTGATTAGTGTTTAATAGTCAACATGAAGGAGTTTAAGCATAATTGTATTAATGAGAAGTGAAGTTTTATAAGAAAACCGAATCTGAAAATCGGATTTATTCCGATTCCGTCGGGTTTTGTAAATCCGTATATTTAGAATGTAAAAGAAAGTTGGAAATGGGACTTACGGGTTTTGGACAATAACGAGAGTGAGATGGAAGGAGAGGAATCGCCGGTGCGTCACTTCGTCGCCGCGAGTTCCTAGAACGATCGTCGGAAGTTCGCCGGGAATTTCGCCGTATCTTCGCTTCGTGCTCGTTTTCAAAGTACACAAGTTTCTTGGAAATTTTAGAGAGTTGTCTCAGAGTTTTGGGGGTGAGAGGGTAGTGTGTAGGGTTGGTATTTATAGGGTTAGGCTAGGGTTAGAGTAGATGAAAATTTTAAAATAAAATGTGATAAAATGTAATAAAAATGTATTAAAAGTGGAGCAATTGGGGTTTTAAAAGAGTTCTGGAAATGGTCTGAGGCTAAAATTTTGCACGTGTGTAAGGAATGTGAAAAGACACAATTTTCATGTTGGGGCCGTCGTCGGAATCGGCCTACTCGGCCGTGACTCAGTCGAAGGACTGAGTCGACCGAGTCAAGGCCGATTTGGCCGATTTCCGGCCGAGTCAGGCAGCCGGGATCCCCCCTACCGTTCATCTAACCTTTGACAATGTTACATTTTTGGGTGTAGTGGGGTTTTTGTGAGATATGCACGTGTTAACCCTTGATATTCTAAAGGTTTTCAAAAAAATCAATATTAAAAATAATGTGGGGTATGGGATTTGAACTCTGGTGGCTTGGTTCAGCAGTGCAAGGTATTACCAATGAGCCACAAGCTTCTTCATGTAATTATGGTGTGAGATAAATACTTAAAGTGATAACAACAATATTAAATACTCCAAGTATACTTTAAATTTAAATTAAATTTATGTACACTAAAAATGGAGTTGTTACAGTCTACCCTCCTTACAAAAATTTCGTCCTCGAAATTTACAACTTTTATTTGAGGATTAGTTTACAAAGAGGTGAGGATATCTTGCACGCATTTCATCTTCCCTTTCCCAAGTGGACTCTCCTGGAGTGTCTTTCCTCCACATCACTCGGACCAAGTTAACTTCCTTGTTCCGAAGTGTCTTCACTTTCCTGTCCAGGATCTCCACAGGCTATTTTTTACAAGACAAGTCGGGCTGTATAGTGAGCTCGGAATGATCAAGAACATGGCTGGGGTCACTCACATATCTTTTGAATTGGGATATGTGGAACACATTATGCACTCCTTCCAATGAGGGTGGAAGCGCTAAGCGGTATGCCACTTCACCGACTCGTTCGAGTATGTCGAACGGTCCAATATATCGCTGACTTAATTTACCCCATCTTCTAAATCGGATCACTTCGTGGTTCGGAGATATCTTTAAGAATACGTGATCTCCTAGATGGAACTCCAAGTGTCGTCTCTTTGTATCAGCCCAGTGCTTCTGTCGATCTTGGGCTATGCGAATCCTTTCCCTGATAGTACGAACCATATCAACAGTCGCTACTATCATCTCTGGTCCAAGAAGTTCCCTATCTCCGATGTCGTCCCAACTTAATGGTGATCGACACTTCCTTCCATACAATGCTGCAAAATGTGCCATTCCTATGCTTGCTTGGTGTAGGGTTCCTAGGCACACCCATGAGGTTCTACAACTGATCAAACATGGCCAATTCAAAATTTTCATGTGCCAAAGAAACCCTATTGCGAGGTCGTTAACTAGAGGCAAAGGTGAAACATGCAATTAAACAACTTTATTGCTAAGTGAATGGAAATACAACCTTTGTAGATTCGGTCCTCCACTTCCTTGGCTCCGTGATGACGTCCCTCCATTGCGATCATCGGATCCCGGACTCTGGCGATGGTTTCATCGGAGAAATGATCGGGCTAGGTCGTCGACTTCGATGCCGAAGATGATCTACGTCGAGGCAACTCAAGATCAAGCTCCAACTTCACCAAGTCATGAAACTTGTGAAGAAAACACCCAATACTACTTGGTAAGTGGTAGAGGATGAAGAAATAGGAAGTGGGTTCACTTTGGATTTGGATTTCTCATTTGGAATCATCACTTGACATTTTTCAAGAGAGCTTTCCTTTTTCTTCACTTGAAGAAGAAGATGAAGAAGAAGAAGAATCAATTATTTTAAAAAGAAAATGAAGTGATATCTATCATATTGCAACCATGGGTGAATGTAACTCATGTAGAGAATGAACTAAGGTTTAGTTAAATGGTTGGGTTAAGGAAAGAAACAAAATGGTTTTGACTTTCAAAGCTTCATGAAGCTTCAAGTGAAATCCAAATAAAGTCACCATTTTATTTCTTACCAAAATGAATAAATAAATAAATGAATAAGTAAATAAAGCAAATGAAACCCTAACCATTAATTAAACATGGTTTAAATCAAACATACACCCAAGTTTGCATGTGTCATCAAACATGATACAAACTAGTGCACACTACTATATCATATATACAATGTGCACATCAAGTGAGAAAATCCATCTTTAAGTGAACAAATACTAGTTAATGTAAAGTGATATATCAAATATATAATTATACATTAAATCATTAAATCAACACTTGATTTAACGATCCGGTCATATCGCATATGACTGACTAATATCAATAGTAACAACTTATCGAATCAACACTTGATCCAATAACCCGGTTATATCGCATATAACCGATCAATGTCACAAATCGTGAGAATCGAATACAGTATCACATACTGGTATTATTCTCGGTCCCGCACATATCTCATATGTAGGGTTCTTAGGCACTCTTGTGAAGGTTCATAAGGCATCAAACATGCCCGGATAAAAAATTAGACGTGCCGAACAACCCAAAGCCGGGATCTTTGCTAGATTATTAGGGTTTAACATGTAAGATGATAACTTTTATCTAAGTGTAAGGGATTACAACCTTTGTAGTCCGCTCCTTCGCTTCATAAGTTCCGAGTAGAAGTCCCTTTGCCGCGATCCACGATCTCCCGGACTCATGAGAGGCTCTACGACTCGAACGATCCATGCTAGCTTGAAGTGTTCCAAATCTCCGATGATCTACGTCGAAATTGCAAAGACTCAAGCTTTCTCACTCTAAAGAGATGAACACACTAATCTCATGGGCTAGATGAGATGAGGATGAGAGAGTAGTATTTTTGCTTTCTTTTTAAATCATTTTCTCATATTTATTCATCACATAAAGAAAATCAAGTAAGCTTTTTCAAGAGAGAAGAAGATGATAATGGAAAATGAATAATAAGATTAATTCTTTTGTGATGAATAGAAAGAAGACTATATGATTGATTTATAAACCATGGTCAAGGATGAGTGGCTAGGATTTAGTAGAGAATAAACTAGAGTTAGGGTTTGGTTGGGTTAAGAATGTGTCATCCAAAAATATCTTAAGAATGACAAAAGAAAAAGCTTCTAGAAGGTGCATGAAGCATCTAACCCTAATCAAACCCTAACCTCAATTAATCATCCTTAAACATGTTTAACAATTAATCATATCATGTCACAATAATATATATCACATATATATTATATATTTGCAACAAAAGAAAATAATACAATTAACATATATCGCATATATATCAATGTATCATCCAGTGAGAAAATGAAATAATAAAGCGAGCCAATATTAGATAATGTAATACAATATATCATATATATTATTATACATTAAATCATCGAATCAACACTTGAATCGATGATCCGGCTATATCGAATATTACCGACTAATATATCATGTACCGATTCATCGAATCAACACTTGATCCGATGACCCGGTTCATATCTTAATATACCGAGATAATAATACGGTATCCCATATCGCATTATTCTCGGTACTGCACATATCACATATGTGCCTCTACTCCGTTTCGCCTGAGCCAAGAAACCTCTGTGTAGGACTCTAAAGAATCGTCAATACACCGGTAGCAGGTGATGATCATATCAAACACCCACAAGCTGCAAGCGGTCAACTAAACGTAACAGCCACCCAGGTATTGAGCGATCAAAAGATCAACAAGCTAGCCTGTGCGTTCTCCTGTGAATCCAATCAGTAACACTCCCGTACAGTCCGGTCTGTTCGTCTGATATGTCGCATATCAAGTCTAGGGGTGGTATACGTCAGACCCCAGTAATCGATAAGTCATGTCGATGTGTGGCTCATAACGGGTCGAGAAACTACTAGTAACACTTACCAGTAAATCTCTATATCAGCCCTGGCCAGGGACTTCCAGTTATAGCCAATCGAACACAGCACAACATCAACTCCCTATACCGGGAGAGACGAATCCCCTCCTATCGCTCATTGCCTCCATGTGATTCGGGACTGTACCCAAAAGCCACCGTTTTGCACGCCCTCTTGGACGTGGTAAGGTGGAAATCAAAGCACAGTGGGAATCACACAAGACACTATGACGATCTCGGGTCTACAGACTACCCTGTACCAGTGTCACCGGAGAACTGCCATCTGACGTGTGGTATATCACCATCTGGGATTTCTCGGCGAGTCCGTCCAGTGTACCCAGTCTCCACTGAGCACCCGTACACCATCTCTGATGTCTAACACCGATGGATATGGGATCATCCATCGCCCATCATATGGGTCAAGATGCGAATACGCTAGTCTACTCTGGCGTATCGATGCCCTGTCTCGATATACCCTCGACTAGGAACAGTTATAGGATGTACTCATCGACTACCGTGGCCCCACTAGTATGATCTCATCATAGTCCCAGTAGTCGAGTACAAATCCTAAGGGTTTTATCAACATGTGAGAGTAAAACAGTAAACCAATACAAGTCAACATGTTAAGATAAAGTGAAACCAAATAGCATACTATCATGACGAGCAAGAAAGTCATCTCTATATATATCCAAGCATCCATTATAATATACATCATATATACAACAATGGCCTCTAGGGCATATACATAACTAACAATCTCCCACTTGCACTAAGGCCAGCTGCTGTAGTATCGCATACCTAGCATCCCGAATAATCTCTCAAACTGTATCTGGGGAATAGCCTTCGTGAATGGATCCGCAGTGTTGTCCTTCGTATCTACTCTCCTGACCTCGATCTCCCGGCGATCAACTATCTCCCTGATCAGGTGATATCGCCTCAGAATATGTCTGGACTTTTGATGGGATCTGGGTTCCTTGGCCAATGCCACAGCTCCATTGTTATCGCAATACAGAGGTATTGGATGCTCAATGGATGGAACCACTCCAAGTTCAGTAATGAACTTCTTGATCCAGACAGCCTCTTTGGCAGCATCGTTGGCAGCGATGTATTCAGCCTCCATCGTCGAGTCTGCAACGGTATCCTGTTTGGAACTCTTCCAACATACCGCCCCTCCATTGAGGGTAAAGACAAAACCCGAATGCGACTTAGAGTCGTCCTTATCACTTTGGAAGCTGGAATCGGTAAAGGACTCCACCTGGAGTTCTCCGTTACCATACACCAAGAACATCTCCTTAGTCCTTCGTAAGTACTTGAGAATGTTCTTCACAGCTATCCAGTGACTCTCTCCAGGATCTGCTTGATACCGACTCACTACACTTAGTGAGTATGCTACATCGGGTCTGGTACATAGCATCGCATACATGATAGAGCCTACTGCCGAAGCATAGGGTATCCCTTGCATGCGAGCTCTCTCCAAATCAGTCTTGGGAGACATCTCTTTGGAGAGAGTGAGTCCAGAGATCGTGGGTTGGTTCCCACGCTTGGATTCTTCCATACTAAATCTCTTTAGTATGGTGTCAATGTACCTGGATTGGGACAATCCCAGTATCCGTTTAGATCTATCTCTATATATCATGATTCCCAATACGCAGGAGGCATCACCTAGATCTTTCATTGAGAATCTCTGTGATAAGAAGAGCTTGACTGATTGCAGCATAGGAATATCATTTCCTATCAAGAGTATGTCATCCACGTACAATACGAGGAAGACAACCTTACCCTCTGCTACCTTCTTATAGATACAAGGTTCATCTACATTTTTGATGAAGTCAAACTCTTTGACTACAACATCAAAACAGATGTTCCAACTCCGCGATACTTGCTTTAACCCATAAATGGATTTAAGCAGCTTGCACACCTTTCCGCTGCTCCCACTATCTACGAAGCCCTCTGGCTGAGTCATGTACACGCTCTCTTCTAAATCACCGTTTAGAAAGGCGGTCTTAACATCCATTTGCCAGATTTCGTAGTCATGGTATGCAGCAATGGCAAGTAAGATCCGGATGGACTTAAGCATAGCCACTGGAGAAAAGGTTTCGTCATAATCCACACCTGGTCGTTGACGAAAACCCTTTGCTACAAGTCTAGCTTTGAAAGTCTCAACTTTTCCATCTACACCAAATTTCTTTTTAAAATTCCACTTGCTCCCAATGGGTTTTACCCCTTCAGGAGCATTTTCCAAAATTCATACTTTATTGGTGTACATGGATTCCATCTCAGATCGCATTGCATCCAGCCATTTCACAGAGTCACCACTCGTGATGGCCTGCTCGAAACTAGTCGGGTCATCATCATCCATGATGCAATCCTCGCTTCCACCATCAATGAGAAAACCGTAGTATCTCTCAGGTGGACGAGAAACCCTACTAGATCGGCGGAGAGGCTGGGGTTCGTCGGGTACTACTGAATCCTCTGGTTCCACTAAATCTTCAGTTGAAGTTTGTGTTGCTGGAACTTCTTCCAGTTCTACCTCAGAGCCACTAATCTCTTTTGCAAGAAATTCCTTTTCTAAAAAGGTGGCATGTTGAGCAACAAACACTTTTTGCTCCTCACCGTGATAGAAAAAATATCCATAAGAATTCTTCGGATATCCTACAAATTTGCAAAGAACTGACCGTGCCTCGAGTTTGTCCGGATTTTGCCTTTTTACATAGGCCGGACAACCCCATATCTTAACTCGTTTAAGATACGGTCTCTTCCCACTCCATATCTCATATGGTGTGGTAGGTACAGATTTAGTTGGAACTTGATTCAATAGGTATGCAGCTGTCTCAAGCGCATACCCCCAGAAGGAAATAGGTAACTCAGCTGTACTCATCATAGAGCGTACCATATCTAATAGGGTGCGATTCCTCCGCTCCGATACACCGTTGTGCTGTGGTGTATAAGGAGGAGTAAGCTGAGAGAGAATCCCATTCTCTTTTAGATAATCTAGGAACTCATTGCTTAAGTATTCACCTCCTCGATCAGATCGAAGAATCTTAATACTTTTGCCCGTTTGATTCTCTACTTCGTGCTTATATTCGCTGAATTTCTCAAAAGCTTCAGATTTGTGTTTCATCAGGAACACATGTCCGAATCTAGAGAGATCGTCAGTGAATGTAATGAAGTAGGAAGAACCGTTCCTGGCATGCGTAGACATGGGACCGCATACATCACTATGTATTAGTCCTAAGAGTTCAGTAACTCTTTCTCCGTGTCCACTAAACGGAGCTTTGGTCATTTTTCCTTTGAGACATGAATGGCAAGTATCATAAGATGATAATTCGAACGGATTCAAATAACCATCTCTATGTAACTTAGCCAGTCGTGTCGCATTGATATGACCAAGTCTACAATGCCACAAGTAGGATTCGTTCATATCTGAACTTTTCCTCTTGTTTGTGTTTTGTATATTCAGGACTGTATTCTGATTTAGAATGAATATGCCATTATGTAACGAGCCTGATGCAATCAACTTTTGATCTAGGAATATGTTCATAACATTATCCTGTACTACAAAATTATATCCTTCTTTACTCAATAAAGAAACTGATATAATGTTGCACATCATGTTCGGTATATAATAGCACTCATTTAGAATCAGTGTATTACGACTTGGCAATACAAGGTGATATTCGCCAACTGCTTTGGCTACAATACTTGCACCGTTCCCTACTTGAACGGAATGATCACCTTTTCCCAGTTCTCTACCTTTCCGTAGCCCATGTAACTGTTTACATATGTGGGATCCTGATCCGGTATCTAATACCCAGGATGTAGGGTGAACTGAGAAACAGTTCTCAATAACTAACACACCCGAAGAAGATGCATCAACATGTATGTTCTTTTGGGCGGCGTGAGAATCTAGATATTCTCCTGTTTCCTGTTCAGTCTTATAACTCTTATAAGAAAGAACGGGTCCAACATTCCCTAGCTCAGTACAATAATTGGGTTCAGTCAATACATCCATATTATTATCTTGATTATGGCCTGACATGGTCGCTACCTGGAGAGAGAGAGAAGAAAACACTTTAGCGTATGCTCTTGCAAGATTAGATTGGTTATTATCTTATCTAATCAGGATGTCTCCTACTGTTTTTATCAAATCTACCTTAAAACCCTAAAAGGTAAGATTAGCCGGGATTAATTACACCCTACAACTTCGTCAATCTTTCAGCCAGATCAGTGTTGGTACTTTGAGGGAGGTTCCCCGTGCTTTCGCACGGACCTAATTAAAGTAAACCTCGTTTTCCCAGAGGCGTAACCCCGTTAACACTTTTCTAGACACCTACTTGATCGGCTAATTGTCCTGTGTAAAACTCTTCCAGGAGTAACACTTACTCGCAGTGGGTATCGGGATCCAACTATCTTATAGGAGGTATGCAATCTCATTGCAAATTTAAACACTTGAAATTCCCGATAATCTTTTGCCCCTAGCGATCTATGACCTTGACAAGGTCAACAAACCATAAATCGCAAGTCAAGTTTAACCCGTCATTTCCTGATTGAATTAAACCCACCCGCATGACCCTTGACAAGGTCAACAAGGCCGTACGAATACCCTAATCCAATCACATCTCATGTTTTAGCAGATAAACACTAATTAGCTACCGTACACTGTGCCTTGACAAGGTCAACAAACACAGCACGAAAACTAAGTAGGATTTATCTGAAAGGACGGAGGGCTACGACAGGTTTTTAGAAAACCTATTGCGTAATAAACTTGATATCGTCGTAGAATCGAGTGAAGTTTTGAAAAGGAGTGTTTTTGAGGGTTTTCTTAGTTTCGCTAAAGGGGTCACTCCCGGTGAAGGGATCGTCGGCCCTTTCCTCATCGAATAAGGTGCAGGATATATCATATATACCGCTGTGCAAAGCAAAACTCTAAAAGTAATCAAAAGACAAACCGCATTTTGTAGCATCTGCCAGTTTCGCTAAAGAGGTCACTCCCGGTGAAGGGATCGTCGGCTCTTTCCCCATCGAATAAGGTGCAGGATATATCATATATATCACTGTGCAAAGCAAAACTGTAGCTACCCTTTTTTATAAAGTTTTTTGTTTCTACAACATCTTTAGGTTTCTTTTCTTTTATTAATCTCATTAATAAAAATCCCATCAGCTTATGCTTCCTAAGCATCACAGAAGAATCAAAAGCAGTAATATTTATATATCAGCATATATATATAGTATAAGCATTCGTCTCAGGCAGTAATATGATCTCATCACAGAACATTGCAGCAGAAGAACATATATGAAATATTGGATATACTAGGACGTCCGTGTTTTCAATACGAGCCTGTATAAAACACGGATTCCACGGTCGCGACGAATAGCCAAACCCACATCCCAAGACCCCTACGAGAGCGGCAAGTAACACTGCCAATTCTAGGGTTAGGTGACCCGGTCTCGGCTCCTCGAGATGGCCTCCCACTGGACCCTAGAACCCGGTTACTTGTGCTCCCCTCCTTGGGTCTACCTAGTGCGGAAAAGTAAATAATATACACTGGTGAAAGCAACCGCAACCTGGAAGTGCCCCAAATAAAAGAATATTACATTACAAATGAATTTTACATGAATGAAAATAAAAACCCTCATCTCACATAAAACCCCCGGCTATTCTGAACGCGACGATCCAATATAACATATCACAGCAACACATAATATCACATATCATCAACGTAAGTAAATATGCGCATCCTAATTGTCGTTGACATATAGCAACGAAACCGGCGATATCACATATTACACTTACGGTCACAGAAAAGAAAGTGTAAAACTACAACATTTGGAATCCACAAGCACTTTAGACATCGTAAATCCGAAATATCACATACTTCGCATTTCATGCCTAACTCTATGAATTCCACATATTGTATCACATTCCAGATAAATAGACAGTATTAAACTTTCCGAACAGATAATCAAATACCCAAAATTTCCCAAAGTGCTCAACTCTTGAGCGGGGTTCAAATAATCCCAGAATATGTCAAAGTTCCAGTGATCCAGCCGTAGAAGGGTCAAGCCAACGCCTCACATGTGGCACGCCGTACTGCCCCAAACCCGAAGGTTCAAAAGGCAGTTCAAGACGGTCACATAATCGAGTTAAGGTTTGTTGTCTTCTAGAGGGTCCACCGCTTAACTTGTACAATTTTTTCGAAAGATTTAAACCCAATAAAAATTCAACACTTGAAAGTTTTCCGCGGCGGATTAATGGATTGGCGACACGTGGCTTTTATGGTAATGTTTACAAAATAAAGTGATTGTGAATTCCAAATATTGTAGTTTTACACTTTCTTTTCTGTGACCGTAAGTGTAATATGTGATATCGTCGGTTTCGTTGCTATATGTCAACGACAATTGGGATGCGCATATTTACTTACGTTGATGATATGTGATATTATGTGTTGCTGTGATATGTTATATTGGATCGTCGCGTTCTGAATAGCCGGGGGTTTTATGTGAGATGAGGGTTTTTATTTTCATTCATGTAAAATTCATTTGTAATGTAATATTCTTTTATTTGGGGCACTTCCAGGTTGCGGTTGCTGTCACCAGTGTATATTATTTACTTTTCCGCATTAGGTAGACCCAAGGAGGGGAGCACAAGTAACCGGGTTCTAGGGTCCAGTGGGAGGCCATCTCGAGGAGTCGAGACCGGGTCTCCTAACCCTAGAATTGGCAGTGTTACTTGTCGCTCTCGTAGGGGTCTTGGGATGTGGGTTTGGCTATTCGTCGCGACCGTGGAATCCGTGTTTTATACAGGCTCGTATTGAAAACACGGACGTCCTAGTATATCCAATATTTCATATATGTTCTTCTGCTGCAATGTTCTGTGATGAGATCATATTACTGCCTGAGACGAATGCTTATACTATATATATATGCTGATATATAAATATTACTGCTTTCGTTTCTTCTGTGATGCTTAGGAAGCATAAGCTGATGGGATTTTATTAATGAGATTAATAAAAGAAAAAGAAACCTAAAGATGTTGTAGAATCAAAAACTTTAGAAAAAAGGTAGCTACAGTTTTGCTTTGCACAGTGATATATATGATATATCCTGCACCTTATTCGATGGGGAAAGAGCCGACGATCCCTTCACCGGGAGTGACCTCTTTAGCGAAACTGGCAGATGCTACAAAACGCGGTTTGTCTTTTGATTGCTTTTAGAGTTTTTCTTTGCACAGCGGTATATATGATATATCCTGCACCTTATTCAATGAGGAAAGGGCCGACGATCCCTTCACCGGGAGTGACCCCTTTAGCGAAACTAAGAAAAGCCTAAAAAACACTCCTTTTCAAAACTTCACTCGATTCTACAACGATATCAAGTTCATTACGCTCATGGTTTTCTGAAAAACCTGCGTAGCCCTCCGTCATTTCAGATAAGTACTACTTAGTATTCGTGCTACGGTAGTTTGGCATTCGTCAAGGCGTAGTGTACGGTAGCTAACTAGTATTTATCTGTTTATGCATATGATGTAGATTGGATTAGGGTATTCGTACGGCGTTGTTTGGCATTCGTCAAGGGTCGTGCGGGTGGGTCCAATTCAATCAAGAAATGTACGGGTTGAACTTGACTAAGTGGACTATGGGTTGTTTGGCATTCGTCAAGGTCATAGAACACTAGGGGTAAAAAAATATTATCGGGAATTTCAAGTGTTGAATTTGCAATTAGATTGCATACCTCCTATGAGATAGTTGGATCCCGATACCCACTGCGAGTAAGTGTTACTCCTGGGAGAGTTTTACACAGGACAATTAGTCATTCAAGTAGGTGTCTAGAAAAGTGTTAACGGGGTTACGCCTCTTGGAAAACGAGGTTTACTTTAATTAGGTCCGTGCGAAAGCACGGGGAACCTCCCTCAAAGTACCGACACTGATCTGGCCGAAAGAATGATGAAATTTTAAGGTGTAATTAATCCCGGCTAATCTTACCTTTTAGGGTTTTAAGGTAGATTTGATAAAAACAGTGGGAGACATCCTGATTAGATAAGATAATAACCAATCTAATCTTGCAAGAGGATACGCTAAAGTGTTTTCTTCTCTCTCTCTCCAGGTAGCGACCATGTCAGGCCATAATCAAGATAATAATATGGATGTATGGACTGTACCCAATTATTGTACTGAGCTAGGGAATGTTGGACCCGTTCTTTCTTATAAGAGTTATAAGACTGAACAGGAAATAGAAGAATATCTGGATTCTCACGCCGCCCAAAAGAACATGCATGTTGATGCATCTTCTTCGGGTGTGTTAGTTATTGAGAACTGTTTCTCAGTTCACCCTACGTCCTGGGTATTAGATACCGGATCAGGATCCCACATATGTAAACAGTTACATGGGCTACGTAAAGGTAGAGAACTGGGAAAAGGTGATCATTCCGTTCAAGTAGGGAACGGTGCAAGTATTGTAGCCAAAGCAGTTGGCGAATATCGCCTAGTATTGCCGAGTCGTAATACACTGATTCTAAATGAGTGCTATTATATACCGAACATGATGTGCAACATTATATCAATTTCTTTATTGAGTAAAGAGGGATATAATTTTGTAGTACAGGATAATGTTATGAACATATTCCTAGATACAAAGTTGATTGCATCAGGCTCGTTACATAATGGCATATTCATTCTAAATCAGAATACAGTTCTGAATATACAAAACACACACAAGAGGAAAAGTTCAGATATGAACGAATCCTACTTGTGGCATTGTAGACTTGGTCATATCAATGCGACACGACTGGCTAAGTTACATAGAGATGGTTATTTGAATCCGTTCGAATTATCATCTTATGATACTTGCCATTCATGTCTCAAAGGAAAAATGACCAAAGCTCCGTTTAGTGGACACGGAGAAAGAGTTACTGAACTCTTAGGACTAATACATAGTGATGTATGCGGTCCCATGTCTACGCATGCCAGGAACGGTTCTTCCTACTTCATTACATTCACTGACGATCTCTCTAGATTCGGACATGTGTTCCTGATGAAACACAAGTCTGAAGCTTTTGAGAAATTCAGAGAATATAAGCACGAAGTAGAGAATCAAACGGGCAAAAGTATTAAGATTTTTCGATCTGATCGAGGAGGTGAATACTTAAGTAATGAGTTTCGGGATTATCTAAAAGAGAATGGGATTCTCTCTCAGCTTACTCCTCCTTATACACCACAGCACAACGGTGTATCGGAGCGGAGGAATCGCACCCTATTAGATATGGTGCGCTCTATGATGAGCACTGCTGAGTTACCTATCTCCTTTTGGGGTTATGCGCTGGAAACAGCCACATATCTATTGAATAGAGTTCCAACTAAATCGGTGCCTACCACTCCATATGAGATATGGAATGGGAAGAGACCATCTCTTAAACGAGTTAAGATATGGGGTTGTCCGGCCTATGTTAAAAAGCAAAATCCGGACAAACTCGAGGCAAGATCAGGTATATGTAAGTTTGTAGGATATCCAAAAGATTCTTATGGGTATATATTCTATCACGCTGAGGAACAAAAAGTGTTTGTTTCTTAATATGCCACTTTTTTAGAAAAAGAATTTCTTGCAAAAGAAATTAGTGGCAAAGAGGTAGAGCTGGAAGAGGTTCCAGCACCACAGACTACAACTGATGATTTATTGGAACCAGAGGATTTAGTAGTACCCGACGAACCCCAGCCTCTCCACCGATCTAGTAGGGTTTCTCGTCCACCTGAGAGATACTACGGTTTTCTCATTGATGGTGGAAGCGAGGATTGCATCATGGATGATGATGACCCGACTAGTTTCGAGCAGGCCATCACGAGTGGTGACTATGTGAAATGGCTAGATGCAATGCGATCTGAGATGGAATCCATGTACACCAATAAAGTATGGATTTTGGAAAATGCTCCTGAAGGGGTAAAACCCATTGGGAGCAAGTGGATTTTTAAAAAGAAATTTGGTGTAGATGGAAAAGTTGAGACTTTCAAAGCTAGACTTGTAGCAAAGGGTTTTCGTCAATGACCAGGTGTGGATTATGACGAAACCTTTTCTCCAGTGGCTATGCTTAAGTCCATCCGGATCTTACTTGCCATTGCTGCATACCATGACTATGAAATCTGGCAAATGGATGTTAAGACCGCCTTTCTAAGCGGTGATTTAGAAGAGTGCGTGTACATGACTCAGCCAGAGGGCTTCGTAGATAGTGGGAGTAGCGGAAAGGTGTGCAAGCTGCTTAAATCCATTTATGGGTTAAAGCAAGCATCGCGGAGTTGGAACATCTGTTTTGATGTTGTAGTCAAAGAGTTTGACTTCATCAAAAATATAGATGAACCTTGTATCTATAAGAAGGTAGCAGAGGGTAAGGTTGTCTTCCTCGTATTGTACGTGGATGACATACTCTTGATAGGAAATGATATTCCTATGCTGCAATCAGTCAAGCTCTTCTTATCACAGAGATTCTCAATGAAAGATCTAGGTGATGCCTCCTGCATATTGGGAATCATGATCTATAGAGATAGATCTAAACGGATACTGGGATTATCCCAATCCAGGTACATTGACACCATACTAAAGAGGTTTAGTATGGAAGAATCCAAGCGTGGGAACCAACCCACGATCTCTGGACTCACTCTCTCCAAAGAGATGTCTCCCAAGACTGATTTGGAGAGAGCTCGCATGCAAGGGATACCCTATGCTTCGGCAGTAGGCTCTATTATGTATGCGATGCTATGTACCAGACCCGATGTAGCATACTCACTAAGTGTAGTGAGTCGGTATCAAGCAGATCCTGGAGAGAGTCACTGGACAGCTGTGAAGAACATTCTCAAGTACTTACGAAGGACTAAAGAGATGTTCTTGGTGTATGGTAACGGAGAACTCCAGGTGGAGTCCTTTACCGATTCCAGCTTCCAAAGTGATAAGGACGACTCTAAGTCGCATTCGGGTTTTGTCTTTACCCTCAATGGAGGGGCGGTATGTTGGAAGAATTCCAAACAGGATACCGTTGCAGACTCGACGATGGAGGCTGTATACATCGCTGCCAACGATGCTGCCATGGAAGCTGTCTGGATAAAGAAGTTCATTAGTGAACTTGGTGTGGTTCCATCCATTGAGCATCCAATACCTCTGTATTGTGATAACAATGGAGCTGTGGCTTTAGCCAAGGAACCCAGGTCCCATCAAAAGTCCAGACATATTCTGAGGCGATATCACCTGATCAGGGAGATAGTTGATCGCCGGGAGATCGAGGTCAGGAGAGTAGATACGAGGACAACACTGCGGATCCATTCACGAAGGCTATTCCCCAGATACAGTTTGAGAGATTATTCGGGATGCTAGGTATGAGATACTACAACAGCTGGCCTTAGTGCAAGTGGGAGATTGTTAGTTATGTATATGCCCTAGAGGCCATTGTTGTACATATGATGTATATTATAATGGATGCTTGGATATATATAGAGATGACTTTCTTGCTCGTCATGATAGTATGCTACTCGGTTTCACTTTATCTTAACATGTTGACTTGTATTGGTTTACTGTTTTACTCCCACATGTTGATAAAGCCCTTAGGATCTGTACTCGACTACTGGGACTATGATGAGATTATACTAGTGGGGCCATGGTAGTCGATGAGTACATCCTATAACTGTTCCTAGTCGAGGGTATATCGAGACAGGGCATCGATACACCAGAGTAGACTAGCGTATACGCATCTTGACCCATATGATGGGCGATGGATGATCCCATATCCATCGGTGTTAGACATCAGAGATGGTGGTGCTCAGTGGAGACTGGGTACACTGGACGGACTCGCCGTGAACTCCCAGATGGTGATATACCACACGTCAGATGGCAGTTCTCCGGTGACACTGGTACAGGGTAGTCTGTAGACCCGAGATCGTCATAGAGTCTTGTGTGATTCCCACCGTGCTTTGATTTCCACCTTACCACGTCCAAGAGGGCGTGCAAAACGGTGGCTTTTGGGTACAGTCCCGAATCACATGGAGGCAATGAGCGATAGGAGGGGATTCGTCTCTCCCGGTATAGGGAGTTGATGTTGTGCTGTGTTCGATTGGCTATAACTGGAAGTCCCTGGCCAGGGCTGATATAGAGATTTATTGGTAAGTGTTACTAGTAGTTTCTCGACCCGTTATGAGCCACACATCGACACGACTTATCGGTTACTGGGGTCTGACGTATACCACCCCTAGACTTGATATGCGACATATCAGACGAACAGACCGGACTGTACGGGAGTGTTACTGATTGGATTCACAGGAGAACGCACATGCTAGCTTGTTGATCTTCTGATCGCTCAATACCTGGGTGGCTGTTACGTTTAGCTGACCGCTTGCAGCTTGTGGGTGTTTGATATGATCATCACCTGCTACCGGCGTATTGACGATTCTTTAGAGTCCTACACAGAGGTTTCTTGGCTCAGGCGAAACGGAGTAGAGGCACATATGTGATATGTGCAGGACCGAGAATAATGCGATATGGGATACCGTATTATATTCTCGCGATATTTAGATTTGAACCGGGTCATCGGATCAAGTGTTGATTCGATGAATCGGTACATAATATATTAGTCGGTAATATTCGATATGGCCGGATCATCGAATCAAGTGTTGATTCGATGATTTAATGTATAATAATATATATAATATATTATTACATTATCTAATATTGGCTCGCTTTATTATTTCATTTTCTCACTGGATGATACATTGATATATATGCGATATATGTTAATTGTATTATTTTCTTTTGTTGCAAATATATAATATATATGTGATATATATTATTGTGACATGATATGATTAATTGTTAAACATGTCTAAGGATGATTAATTGAGGTTAGGGTTTGATTTGGGTTAGATACTTCATGCACCTTCTAAAAGCTTTTTCTTTTGTCATTCTTAAGATATTTTAGGATTACACATTCTTAACCCAACCAAACCCTAACTCTAGTTTATTCTCTACTAAATCCTAGCCACTCATCCTTAACCATGGTTTATAAATCAATCATATAGTCTTCTTTCTATTCATCACAAAAGAATTAATCTTATTATTGATTTTCATTATCATCTTCTTCTCTCTTGAAGAAAGCTTACTTGATTTTCTTTATGTGATGAATAAATATGAGAAAATGATTTAAAAAGAAAGCAAAATTACTACTCTCTCATCCTCATCTCATCTAGCCCATGAGATTAGTGTGTTCATCTCTTTAGAGTGAGAAAGCTTGAGTTTTTGCAACTTCGAGGTAGATCATCGGAGATTTGGAACACTTCAAGCTAGCATGGATCGTTCGAGTCGTGGAGCCTCTCATGAGTCCGGGAGATCGTGGATCGCGGCAAAGGGACTTCTACTCGGAGCTTGTGAAGTGAAGGAGCGGACTACAAAGGTTGTAATCCCTCACACTTAGATAAAAGTTATCATCTTGCATGTTAAACCCTAATAATCTAGCAAAGATCCCGGCTTTGGGTTGTTCGGCACGTCTAAATTTTTATCCGGGCATGTTTGATGCCTTATGAACCTTCACAAGAGTGCCTAGGAACCCGACAGTGGTATCATAGGGTTTGGGTTAGGTTAAGGATGAGTCATAACAAAATATCTTTCACAAAACAAAACTAAACCTTATAGAATCATCTAGAAAGCATTAACCCAAATCAAACACTAATCTTGTTTAATCTCTACTAAACATGTTGCATTATTTATCATATCATGTTACAATATTATATATCACATATATAATATTTATTGTAACCAAATAAAATAATACAATTAACATATATCGCATATATATCAATGTATTATCCGAGTGAGAAAAAGAATCTTTTAGTGAGCTAATATTAGTTAATGTCATTTAATATATCATATATATATTATTATACATTAAATTATCGAATCAACACTTGATCCGACAATCCGGCTATATCGCATATAACCGACTAATATTTATCCGTACCGATTCATCGAATCAACACTTGATCCGATGACCCGGTTGATATCAAATATCGCGAGAATAGAATACGGTATCTCATATCGTATTATCCTCGGTCCCGCACATATCACATATGTGCTCCTACTCCGTTTTGCCTGAGCCAAGAAACCTCTGTGTAGGACTCTAAAGAATCGTCAATACGCCGGCAGTAGGTGATGATCATATCAAACACCCACAAGCTGCAAGCGGTCAGCTAAACGTAACAGCTACCCAGGTATTGAGCGCTCAGAAGATCATCAAGCAAGCCTGTACATTCTCCTGTGAATCCAAACAGTAACACTCCCGTACAGTCCGGTCTCGTCGTCTGATATGTTCCATATCTCGCCTAGGGGTGGTAAACGTCAGACCCCAGTAGCTCGATAAGTCGTGTCGATATGAGATCTATAACAGTTCAAGAAACTACTGATAACACTTACCAGTAAATCTCAGCAACCCTGACCAGGGATTTCCGGTTATAGCCAATCGAACACAGCACAACATCAACTCCCTATACCGGGAGAGACGAATCCCCTCCTATCGCTCATTGCCTCCATGTGATTCGGGACTGTACCCAAAAGCCACCTTTTTGCACGCCCTCTTGGACGTGGTATGATGGAAATCAAAGCATAGTGGGAATTACACAAGACTCTATGACGATCTCGGGTCAACAGACTACTCTGTACCAGTGTCACCGGAGAACTGCTATCTGACGTGAGGTATAATACCATCTGGGAGTTCTCGGCGAGTCCGTCCAGTGTACCCAGTCTCCACTGAGCACTCGTACACCATCCTTGATGTCAAACACCGATGGATATGGGATCATCCATCGCCCATCATATGGGTCAAGATGCGTATACGCTAGTCTACTCTGGTGTATCGATGCCCTGTCTCGATACACCCTCGACTAGGAACAGTTATAGGATGTACTCATCGACTACCGTGGCCCCACTAGTATGATCTCATCATAGTCCCAGTAGTCGAGTACATATCCTAAGGGCTTTATCAACATGTAACATAGAGACAATCTGAGTACATGTTAAGATAAAGTACAACCAGATAGCATACTATTATGTCGAGCAAGAAAGTCATCCCTATATATGTCCAAGCATCCATTACAATATACATCGTATGTACAGTAATGGCCTCTAGGGCATACATATAACTAACAATCTCCCACTTGCACTAGGGCCATCTGTTATGGTATCGCATACCCAACAATTAGCTGCGGTTGTAGTATCTCATACTCAACCATCCCATAAAAGTCTCTACTGGGAAAAAGGCCTTTGTGAGTGGATCCGCACTGTCGTCCTCTGCGTCTACTCTCCTAACCTCGATGTCCCTGGAGATCAACCATCTCCATGATCAGGTGATACTGCCTAAGAATTATATCTGGATTTCTGATGGGACGGAAGTTCCTTGGCTAAAGCCACAACTCCATTGTCACACAATGGTAGGAACGAAGTTCATCTCATGAACTTATATGTATCCAGACTGCCTCTTTGGTAGCATCCTTGGTAACGATGTATCTTACCTTTAATCGTCTAGTATGTCACGGTATCTAGCTTGGAACTCTTCCAACATACCGTCCCTCCACTGAGGGTAAAGACAATGCCTGCGACAGACATTCAGTCTTTCTTATCACCCTGGAACCTTTCCAGTGATTCTTCCCAGGATCGATTGATACGATCTCACTACAACCAGTGAGTGTCCTAACATCCAATTAGATCTATCTCATAGATCCAAAACCCAGGATTTAGGAGGTATCACTTTGATCCTATATGGAGAATCCTTATGATAAGCGGAGATTGACCGAGCGTAGCATAGGAAACTCCTTCCCTATCAAGAGTATGTCATCCACGTACTCTACGAGGATCACCACCATACTCTTTACTACCTTATCGTATATACAAGGTTCATCTACCATTTTGATGAAGTCAAACTCTTTGACTACCACATCAAAACAGATGTTCCAACTCCGCGATGCCTGTTTTATCATATAAAACATCTTGCACACGTTTCCGCTGCTCCCACTGTCTACGAAGCCCTCTAGCTGTGTACTTATAGACGTTCTCTTCTAAAACATCACTTAGAAAAGCAGTCATGACACCCAACCACCAGATATCGTAGTCATGGTATGTAGCCGTGGCAAGTAGGATCTGGATGGACTTAAGCATAGATCCTTAGAAAAGGTTTCAACATAATCCATACCGGGTCTATGATGCAAACCTTTAACAAGTCTAGCTTTGAAAGTCTCAACTTTTCCATGTACACCAAGTAATCTTCTCAAGATATACTTGCTCCTGATGGGGATTTAACCCTTCAGATAAAGCAACCAAAGTCCATACTTTGTTGGTGTATAAGGATTCCATCTCAGATCGATAAGCACCCAGCCATTCTTACAGAGTCTCACTCCTGATGGTCAGCTCGAAACTAGTTGGGTCATCATCTTATGATGTAATCCTCGCTCCCACTGTCATAGAGAAACCGAAGTATCTCTCAGGTGGGTGAGGAACCCTACTAGATCGGCGGAGAGGCTGAGGTACGTTGGAAACTATTGAATCCTTTGGTTCTACCAAATCATCAGCTGCAGTTTGTATAGCTGGAACATTTCCAGTTTTACATAACAGACCTTGCCTCGAGCTTGTCCGGATTTTGCTTTTAGACATAGGCCGGACAACCCCAAATCTTAACAAACTTAAGATATGGGCTCTTCCCTTTCCATATCTCATATGAAATGGTAGGCAACTGATTTGATTTGAACCCTATTCAATAGGTATGCAGTTTCTCAAGTGCATAACTACCAAAAGGAAATAAGAAACTCAGTAGTACTCATCATAGAGCACACCATATCAAATAGGGTGCTATTGCTCCGCCTCGATACACCGACGTGCTGTGGTGTATACGGAGGAGTAATGCTGAGAGAGAATCTCATTCTCCTTTAGAATAGTCCAGGAATTCCGTGCTCAAGTATTCTCCTCCCTGATCTCATCAAAGGACATAATACTTATACCCGTTGTTGGTTCTCTACTTCTAATTTATATTCTGTGAATATCTCAAAAGCTTCAGATTTATGTTTCAATAGGAACACATGTCTGAATCTTGAGAGATTATCAGAGAACGTAATGAAGTAAAAAGAACCGGTCTTGGCATGTGTAGACAGGGGACCTTCATACATCAGCATGTATCAATCCCAAGAGTTCACTAACTCTTTCTCTGTTTCCAATAAATAGAGCTATAGTCATCTTATCTTTGTGACATGACCGGCAAGTTTCACAAGATGTAAATTCAAACAAATTTAAATATGCATCTAAATGTAACTTAGCTAGCCGGGTCGCATTGATATGACCTAGTCTACAATGCCTCAAGAAAGATTCGTTCATTTCTGAACTCTTCCTCTTGTGTATGTTCCTTATACTAAGAACTGTGGTTTGATTTATAATGTCAATGCTTTTAGATAACGTGCCTGAACCGATCAACTCTTGATATAGGAAATGTTCAAAACATTATCCAACAATACAAAATTATATCCTTTCTTTACTAATAAAGAGACTGATATGATTTTGTATATCAGGTTCGGTATCTAATAACATTCGTTCAGAATCAATGTATTCTGGTAATACAGGGTGATAGTGACCAACAGACTTGGCTGCAACACTTGCACCGTTTTCTGTCTCATGAAACTAATCACCCGTTCTCAGTTCTCTACCTATCTGTAGCCCATGTAACAGATTACATATGTGGGATCCTGATGCGGTATCACATACCCAGGACGTAAAGGATACTGAGAAACAGTTCTCTATAATGAACACACCCGAAGATGATGCATCAGTATGCACTTTCTTCGTTTGGGCGGCACGGGAATTCTGATAATCCCCAATTTCCTGCTCTGTCTTATAACAACTATAAGTTAGAGCGGGACCAACGTTCCCCAGCTCAGTATAACAAGCGGGTTCGGTCAATTCATCCGTTTTATTATCTTGATTAAGGCATGATATGGTCGCTACCTGGAGAGAGAGAGAAGAAAACACTCAGCGTATGCTCTTGCAAGATTAGATTGGTTATCTAATATATCTAATCAGGATGTCTCCCACTGTTTTAGTCAAATCTTCCTTCAAACCCTAAAAGGAAAGACTAGCCGGGATTAATTACACGCTACAAGTTCGCCAATCTTTCAGCCAGGCTAATGTCGGTACTTTGAGGGAGGTCCCCCGTGCTTTCGCACGAACCTAATTAAGTAAACCTCGTTTTCCCAGAGGCGTAACCCCGTTAACACCTTTCTAGACACCTACTTGATCGGCTAATTGTAATGTGTAAAACTCTCCCAGGAGTAACTCTTACTCGCAGCGGGTATCGGGATCCAACTATCTCATAGAAGGTATGCAATCTCATTGCAAATTTCAACACTTGAAATTTCCAATAATATTTTACCCCTAGCGTGCTATGACCTTGACGCATGCCAAACAACCCATAGTCCGCTAGTCAAGTTCAACCCGTCATTTCCTGATTGAATTAAACCCACCCGCACGACCCTTGACGCATGCCAAACAACGCCGTACGAATACCCTAATCCAACCGCATCGTATGCTAGCAGATAAGCACTAGTTAGCTACCGTACACTACGCCTTGACGCATGCCAAACTACCGCAGCACGAATACTAAATAATACTTATCTAAAATGACGGAGGGCTACGCAGGTTTTTAAGAAAATCATGAGCGTAATGAACTTGATATCGTTGTAGAATCGAGTGATTTTAAATGGAGTGTTTTTGAGGCTTTTCTAGTTTTGCTAAAGGGGTCACTCCCGGTGAAGGGATCGTCGGCCCTTTCCTCATCGAATAAGGTGCATGATATATCATATATATCACTATGCAAAGCAGGAACTATAGGAGCAATCAAAAGACAAACCGAGGGTTGTAGCATCTGCCAGTTATCGCTAAAGGAGTCACTCCCGGTGAAGGGATCTCGGTCCTTTCCTTATCGAATAAGGTGCAGGATGTTCTACAAGGAACACCGCGATGCAAAGCAAGAACTGTAGCTACATGTCTTAATTTTGAAATTCGATTCCACAACATCTTAGGTTTCTTTTATTTCATCAATTTAGAAAAACTAGTAAACTTTTTCATAAGGCTATTTCATCAATTTAGAAAAACTAGTAAGCTATTTCATCAATTTTATCCCGGCATGTTTGATACCTTATCAACCTTCACAAGAGTGCCTAGGAACCCTACAGTGGTATCAGAGCCTAGCTAGAGCATTAGGCGATGTGTTTACGAAGTTAAAACTCCGATCGAACCCGAACCGACGGAAAAAGCCCCTCTCTGGAAATTTTTCAAAATTTGGGATTTTTCTGAATTAAAAATATGTAAAAAAATCAGCAGGGAATTCTAAGAATTACCATAAAACCCGAGCCCCCAATTCACCCAAACGGCGGCGGAACCGCGGCGCAAGCATGCTTGCGCGGCGATTCCGCGACGGATTGGATGAATTGGGGGCTCGGGTTTTATGGTAATTCTTAGAATTCCCTGCTGATTTTTTTACATATTTTTAATTCAGAAAAATCCCAAATTTTGAAAAATTTCCAGAGAGGGGGCTTTTTCCGTCGGTTCGGGTTCGATCGGAGTTTTAACTTCGTAAACACATCGCCTAATGCTCTAGCTAGGCTCTGATACCACTGTAGGGTTCCTAGGCACTCTTGTGAAGGTTCATAAGGTATCAAACATGCCCGGATAAAAAATTAGACGTGCCGAACAACCCAAAGCCGGAATCTTTGCTAGATTATTAGGGTTTAACATGCAAGATGATAACTTTTATCTAAGTGTGAGGAATTACAACCTTTGTAGTCCGCTCCTTCGCTTCACAAGCTCCGAGTAGAAGTCCCTTTGCCGCGATCCACGATCTCCCGGACTCATGAGAGGCTCCACGACTCGAACGATCCATGCTAGCTTGAAGTGTTCCAAATCTCCGATGATCTACGTCGAAGTTGCAAAGACTCAAGCTTTCTCACTCTAAAGAGATGAACACACTAATCTCATGGGCTAGATGAGATGAGGATGAGAGAGTAGTAATTTTGCTTTCTTTTTAAATCATTTTCTCATATTTATTCATCACATAAAGAAAATCAAGTAAGCTTTATCAAGAGAGAAGAAGATGATAATGGAAAATGAATAATAAGATTAATTCTTTTGTGATGAATAGAAAGAAGACTATATGATTGATTTATAAACCATGGTCAAGGATGAGTGGCTAGGATTTAGTAGAGAATAAACTAGAGTTAGGGTTTGGTTGGGTTAAGAATGTGTCATCCAAAAATATCTTAAGAATGACAAAAGAAAAAGCTTCTAGAAGGTGCATGAAGCATTTAACCCTAATCAAACCATAACCTCAATTAATCATCCTTAAACATGTTTAACAATTAATCATATCATGTCACAATAATATATATCACATATATATTATATATTTGCAACAAAAGAAAATAATACAATTAACATATATCGCATATATATCAATGTATCATCCAGTGAGAAAATGAAATAATAAAGCGAGCCAATATTAGATAATGTAATACAATATATCATATATATTATTATACATTAAATCATCGAATCAACACTTGAATCGATGATCCGGCTATATCGAATATTACCGACTAATATATCATGTACCGATTCTTCGAATAAACACTTGATTCGATGACCCGGTTCATATCTTAATATATCGAGATAATAATACGGTATCCCATATCGTATTATTCTCGGTCCTGCACATATCACATATGTGCCTCTACTCCGTTTCGCCTGAGCCAAGAAACCTCTGTGTAGGACTCTAAAGAATCGTCAATACGCCGGTAGCAGGTGATGATCATATCAAACACCCACAAGCTGCAAGCGGTCAGCTAAACGTAACAGCCACCCAGGTATTGAGCGATCAGAAGATCAACAAGCTAGCCTGTGCGTTCTCCTGTGAATCCAATCAGTAACACTCCCGTACAGTCCGGTCTGTTCGTCTGATATGTCGCATATCAAGTCTAGGGGTGGTATACGTCAGACCCCAGTAACCGATAAGTCGTGTCGATGTGTGGCTCATAACGGGTCGAGAAACTACTAGTAACACTTACCAGTAAATCTGAATATCAGACCTGGCCAGGGACTTCCAGTTATAGCCAATCGAACACAGCACAACATCAACTCCCTATACCGGGAGAGACGAATCCCCTCCTATCGCTCATTGCCTCCATGTGATTCGGGACTGTACCCAAAAGCCACCGTTTTGCACGCCCTCTTGGACGTGGTAAGGTGGAAATCAAAGCACAGTGGGAATCACACAAGACACTATGACGATCTCGGGTCTACAGACTATACCAGTATCACCGGAGAACTGCCATCTGACGTGTGGTATATCACCATCTGGGAGTTCTCGGCGAGTCCGTCCAGTGTACCCAGTCTCCACTGAGCACCCGTACACCATCTCTGATGTCTAACACCGATGGATATGGGATCATCCATCGCCCATCATATGGGTCAAGATACGAATACGCTAGTCTACTCTGGCGTATCGATGCCCTGTCTCGATATACCCTCGACTAGGAACAGTTATAGGATGTACTCATCGACTACCGTGGCCCCACTAGTATGATCTCATCATAGTCCCAGTAGTCGAGTACAGATCCTAAGGGCTTTATCAACATGTGAGAGTAAAACAGTAAACCAATACAAGTCAACATGTTAAGATAAAGTAAAACCAAATAGCATACTATCATGACGAGCAAGAAAGTCATCTCTATATATATCCAAGCATCCATTATAATATACATCATATGTACAACAATGGCCTCTAGGGCATATACATAACTAACAATCTCCCACTTGCACTAAGGCCAGCTGCTGTAGTATCGCATACCTAGCATCCCGAATAATCTCTCAAACTGTATCTGGGGAATAGCCTTCGTGAATGGATCCGCAGTGTTGTCCTTCGTATCTACTCTCCTGACCTCGATCTCCCGGTGATCAACTATCTCCCTGATCAGGTGATATCGCCTCAGAATATGTCTGGACTTTTGATGGGATCTGGGTTCCTTGGCCAATGCCACAGCTCCATTGTTATTGCAATACAGAGGTATTGGATGCTCAATGGATGGAACCACTCCAAGTTCAGTAATGAACTTCTTGATCCAGACAGCCTCTTTGGCAGCATCGTTGGCAGCGATGTATTCAGCCTCCATCGTCGAGTCTGCAACGGTATCCTGTTTGGAACTCTTCCAACATACCGTCCATCCATTGAGGGTAAAGACAAAATCCGAATGCGACTTAGAGTCGTCCTTATCACTTTGGAAGCTGGAATCGGTAAAGGACTCCACCTGGAGTTCTCCGTTACCATACACCAAGAACATCTCCTTAGTCCTTCGTAAGTACTCGAGAATGTTCTTCACAGCTGTCCAGTGACTCTCTCCAGGATCTGCTTGATACCGACTCACTACACTTAGTGAGTATGCTACATCGGGTCTGGTACATAGCATCGCATACATGATAGAGCCTACTGCCGAAGCATAGGGTATCCCTTGCATGCGAGCTCTCTCCAAATCAGTCTTGGGAGACATCTCTTTGGAGAGAGTGAGTCCAGAGATCGTGGGTTGGTTCCCACGCTTGGATTCTTCCCTACTAAACCTCTTTAGTATGGTGTCAATGTACTTGGATTGGGACAATCCCAGTATCCGTTTAGATCCATCTCTATAGATCATGATTCCCAATACGCCGGAGGCATCACCTAGATCTTTCATTGAGAATCTCTGTGATAAGAAGAGCTTGACTGATTGCAGCATAGGAATATCATTTCCTATCAAGAGTATGTCATCCACGTACAATACGAGGAAGACAACCTTACCCTCTGCTACCTTCTTATAGATACAAGGTTCATCTACATTTTTGATGAAGTCAAACTCTTTGACTACAACATCAAAACAGATGTTCCAACTCCGCGATGCTTGCTTTAATCCATAAATGGATTTAAGCAGCTTGCACACCTTTCCGCTGCTCCCACTATCTACGAAGCCCTCTGGCTGAGTCATGTACACGCTCTCTTCTAAATCACCGTTTAGAAAGGCGGTCTTAACATCCATTTGCCAGATTTCGTAGTCATGGTATGCAGCAATGGCAAGTAAGATCCGGATGGACTTAAGCATAGCTACTGGAGAAAAGGTTTCGTCATAATCCACACCTGGTCGTTGACGAAAACCCTTTGCTACAAGTCTAGCTTTGAAAGTCTCAACTTTTCCATCTACACCAAATTTCTTTTTAAAAATCCACTTTCTCCCAATGGGTTTTACCCCTTCAGGAGCATTTTCCAAAATTCATACTTTATTGGTGTACATGGATTCCATCTCAGATCGCATTGCATCCAGCCATTTCACAGAGTCACCACTCGTGATGGCCTGCTCGAAACTAGTCGGGTCATCATCATCCATGATGCAATCCTCGCTTCCACCATCAATGAGAAAACCGTAGTATCTCTCAGGTGGACGAGAAACCCTACTAGATCGGCGGAGAGGCTGGCGTTCGTCGGGTACTACTGAATCCTCTGGTTCCACTAAATCTTCAGTTGAAGTTTGTGTTGCTGGAACTTCTTCCAGTTCCACCTCAGAGCCACTAATCTCTTTTGCAAGAAATTCCTTTTCTAAAAAGGTGGCATGTTGAGCAACAAACACTTTTTGCTCCTCACCGTGATAGAAAAAATATCCATAAGAATTCTTCGGATATCCTACAAACTTGCAAAGAACTGACCGTGCCTCGAGTTTGTCCGGATTTTGCCTTTTTACATAGGCCGGACAACCCCATATCTTAACTCGTTTAAGATACGGTTTCTTCCCACTCCATATCTCATATGGTGTGGTAGGTACAGATTTAGTTGGAACTTGATTCAATAGGTATGCAGCTGTCTCAAGCGCATACCCCCAGAAGGAAATAGGTAACTCAGCTGTACTCATCATAGAGAGTACCATATCTAATAGGGTGCGATTCCTCCGCTCCGATACACCGTTGTGCTGTGGTGTATAAGGAGGAGTAAGCTGAGAGAGAATCCCATTCTCTTTTAGATAATCTAGGAACTCATTGCTTAAGTATTCACCTCCTCGATCAGATCGAAGAATCTTAATACTTTTGCCCGTTTGATTCTCTACTTCGTGCTTATATTCTCTGAATTTCTCAAAAGCTTCAGATTTGTGTTTAATCAGGAACACATGTCCGAATCTAGAGAGATCGTCAGTGAATGTAATGAAGTAGAAAGAACCGTTCCTGGCATGTGTAGACATGGGACCGCATACATCACTATGTATTAGTCCTAAGAGTTCAGTAACTCTTTCTCCGTGTCCACTAAACGGAGCTTTGGTCATTTTTCCTTTGAGACATGAATGGCAAGTATCATAAGATGATAATTCGAACGGATTCAAATAACCATCTCTATGTAACTTAGCCAGTCGTGTCGCATTGATATGACCAAGTCTACAATGCCACAAGTAGGATTCGTTCATATCTGAACTTTTCCTCTTGTTTATGTTTTGTATATTCAGGACTGTATTCTAATTTAGAATGAATATGCCATTATGTAACGAGCCTGATGCAATCAACTTTTGATCTAGGAATATGTTCATAACATTATCTTGTACTACAAAATTATATCCCTCTTTACTCAATAAAGAAACTGATATAATGTTGCACATCATGTTCGGTATATAATAGCACTCATTTAGAATCAGTGTATTACGACTTGGCAATACAAGGTGATATTCGCTAACTGCTTTGGCTACAATACTTGCACCGTTCCCTACTTGAACGGAATGATCACCTTTTCTCAGTTCTCTACCTTTCCGTAGCCCATGTAACTGTTTACATATGTGGGATCCTGATCCGGTATCTAATACCCAGGATGTAGGGTGAACTGAGAAACAGTTCTCAATAACTAAAACACCCGAAGAAGATGCATCAACATGCATGTTCTTTTGGGCGGCGTGAGAATCTAGATATTCTCCTGTTTCCTGTTCAGTCTTATAACTCTTATAAGAAAGAACGGGTCCAACATTCCCTAGCTCAGTACAATAATAGGGTTCAGTCAATACATCCATATTATTATCTTGATTATGGCCTGACATGGTCGCTACCTGGAGAGAGAGAGAAGAAAACACTTTAGCGTATGCTCTTGCAAGATTAGATTGGTTATTATCTTATCTAATCTGGATGTCTCCCACTGTTTTTATCAAATCTACCTTAAAACCCTAAAAGGTAAGATTAGCCGGGATTAATTACACCCTACAACTTCGTCAATCTTTCAGCCAGATCAGTGTTGGTACTTTGAGGGAGGTTCCCCGTGCTTTCGCACGGACCTAATTAAAGTAAACCTCGTTTTCCCAGAAGCGTAACCCCGTTAACACTTTTCTAGACACCTACTTGATCGGCTAATTGTCCTGTGTAAAACTCTCCCAGGAGTAACACTTACTCGCAGTGGGTATCGGGATCCAACTATCTTATAGGAGGTATGCAATCTCATTGCAAATTTCAACACTTGAAATTCCCGATAATCTTTTGCCCCTAGCGATCTATGACCTTGACAAGGTCAACAAACCATAAATCGCAAGTCAAGTTTAACCCGTCATTTCCTGATTGAATTAAACCCACCCGCATGACCCTTGACAAGGTCAACAAGGCCGTACGAATACCCTAATCCAATCACATCTCATGTTTTAGCAGATAAACACTAATTAGATACCGTACACTGTGCCTTGACAAGGTCAACAAACACAGCACGAATACTAAGTAGGATTTATCTGAAAGGACGGAGGGCTACGACAGGTTTTTCAGAAAACCTATTGCGTAATAAACTTGATATCGTCGTAGAATCGAGTGAAGTTTTGAAAAGGAGTGTTTTTGAGGGTTTTCTTAGTTTCGCTAAAGGGGTCACTCCCGGTGAAGGGATCGTCGGCCCTTTCCTCATCGAATAAGGTGCAGGATATATCATATATACCGCTGTGCAAAGCAAAACTCTAAAAGTAATCAAAAGACAAACCGCATTTTGTAGCATCTGCCAGTTTCGCTAAAGAGGTCACTCCCGGTGAAGGGATCGTCGGCTCTTTCCCCATCGAATAAGGTGCATGATATATCATATATATCACTGTGCAAAGCAAAACTGTAGCTACCCTTTTTTATAAAGTTTTTTGTTTCTACGACATCTTTAGGTTTCTTTTCTTTTATTAATCTCATTAATAAAAATCCCATCAGCTTATGCTTCCTAAGCATCACAGAAGAAACGAAAGCAGTAATATTTATATATCAGCATATATATATATAGTATAAGCATTCGTCTCAGGCAGTAATATGATCTCATCACAGAACATTGCAGCAGAAGAACATATATGAAATATTGGATATACTAGGACGTCCGTGTTTTCAATACGAGCCTGTATAAAACACGGATTCCACGGTCGCGACGAATAGCCAAACCCACATCCCAAGACCCCTACGAGAGCGGCAAGTAACACTGCCAATTCTAGGGTTAGGAGACCCGGTCTCGACTCCTCGAGATGGCCTCCCACTGGACCCTAGAACCCGGTTACTTGTGCTCCCCTCCTTGGGTCTACCTAGTGCGGAAAAGTAAATAATATACACTGGTGAAAGCAACCGCAACCTGGAAGTGCCCCAAATAAAAGAATATTATATTACAAATGAATTTTACATGAATGAAAATAAAAACCCTCATCTCACATAAAACCCCCGGCTATTCTGAACGCGACGATCCAATATAACATATCACAGCAACACATAATATCACATATCATCAACGTAAGTAAATATGCGCATCCCAATTGTCGTTGACATATAGCAACGAAACCGGCGATATCACATATTACACTTACGGTCACAGAATAGAAAGTGTAAAACTACAACATTTGGAATCCACAATCACTTTAGACATCGTAAATCCGAAATATCACATACTTCGCATTTCATGCCTAACTCTATGAATTCCACATATTGTATCACATTCCAGATAAATAGACAGTATTAAACTTTCCGAACAGATAATCAAATACCCAAAATTTCCCAAAGTGCTCAACTCTTGAGCGGGGTTCAAATAATCCCAGAATATGTCAAAGTTCCAGTGATCCAGCCGTAGAAGGGTCAAGCCAACGCCTAACATGTGGCACGCCGTACTGCCCCAAACCCGAAGGTTCAAAAGGCAGTTCAAGACGGTCACATAATCGAGTTAAGGTTTGTTGTCTTCTAGAGGGTCCACCGCTTAACTTGTATAATTTTTCCGAAAGATTTAAACCCAATAAAAATTCAACACTTGAAAGTTTTCCGCGGCGGATTAATGGATTGGCGACACGTGGCTTTTATGGTAATGTTTACAAAATAAAGTGATTGTGAATTCCAAATATTGTAGTTTTACACTTTCTTTTCTGTGACCGTAAGTGTAATATGTGATATCGCCGGTTTCGTTGCTATATGTCAACGACAATTGGGATGCGCATATTTACTTACGTTGATGATATGTGATATTATGTGTTGCTGTGATATGTTATATTGGATCGTCGCGTTCTGAATAGCCGGGGGTTTTATGTGAGATGAGGGTTTTTATTTTCATTCATGTAAAATTCATTTGTAATGTAATATTCTTTTATTTGGGGCACTTCCAGGTTGCGGTTGCTGTCACCAGTGTATATTATTTACTTTTCCGCATTAGGTAGACCCAAGGAGGGGAGCACAAGTAACCGGGTTCTAGGGTCCAGTGGGAGGCCATCTCGAGGAGTCGAGACCGGGTCTCCTAACCCTAGAATTGGCAGTGTTATTTGCCGCTCTCGTAGGGGTCTTGGGATGTGGGTTTGGCTATTCGTCGCGACCGTGGAATCCGTGTTTTATACAGGCTCGTATTGAAAACACGGACGTCCTAGTATATCCAATATTTCATATATGTTCTTCTGCTGCAATGTTCTGTGATGAGATCATATTACTGCCTGAGACGAATGCTTATACTATATATATATGCTGATATATAAATATTACTGCTTTCGTTTCTTCTGTGATGCTTAGGAAGCATAAGCTGATGGGATTTTATTAATGAGATTAATAAAAGGAAAAGAAACCTAAAGATGTTGTAGAATCAAAAACTTTATAAAAAAGGTAGCTACAGTTTTGCTTTGCACAGTGATATATATGATATATCCTGCACCTTATTCGATGGGGAAAGAGCCGACGATCCCTTCACCGGGAGTGACCTCTTTAGCGAAACTGGCAGATGCTACAAAACGCGGTTTGTCTTTTGATTGCTTTTAGAGTTTTTCTTTGCACAGCGGTATATATGATATATCCTGCACCTTATTCAATGAGGAAAGGGCCGACGATCCCTTCACCGGGAGTGACCCCTTTAGCGAAACTAAGAAAAGCCTCAAAAACACTCCTTTTCAAAACTTCACTCGATTCTACAACGATATCAAGTTCATTACGCTCATGGTTTTCTGAAAAACCTGCGCAGCCCTCCGTCATTTCAGATAAGTACTACTTAGTATTCGTGTTATGGTAGTTTGGCATTCGTCAAGGCGTAGTGTACGGTAGCTAACTAGTATTTATCTGTTTATGCATATGATGTAGATTGGATTAGGGTATTCGTACGGCGTTGTTTGGCATTCGTCAAGGGTCGTGCGGGTAGGTCCAATTCAATTAAGAAATGTACGGGTTGAACTTGACTAAGTGGACTATGGGTTGTTTGGCATTCGTCAAGGTCATAGAACACTAGGGGTAAAAAAATATTATCGGGAATTTCAAGTGTTGAATTTGCAATGAGATTGCATACCTCCTATGAGATAGTTGGATCCCGATACCCACTGCGAGTAAGTGTTACTCCTGGGAGAGTTTTACACAGGACAATTAGTCATTCAAGTAGGTGTCTAGAAAAGTGTTAACGGGGTTACGCCTCTGGGAAAACGAGGTTTACTTTAATTAGGTCCGTGCGAAAGCACGGGGAACCTCCCTCAAAGTACCGACACTGATCTGGCTGAAAGATTGACGAAATTGTAAGGTGTAATTAATCCCGGCTAATCTTACCTTTTAGGGTTTTAAGGTAGATTTGATAAAAGCAGTGGGAGACATCCTGATTAGATAAGATAATAACCAATCTAATCTTGCAAGAGCATACGCTAAAGTATTTTCTTCTCTCTCTCTCCAGGTAGCGACCATGTCAGGCCATAATCAAGATAATAATATGGATGTATTGACTGAACCCAATTATTGTACTGAGCTAGGGAATGTTGGACCCGTTCTTTCTTATAAGAGTTATAAGACTGAACAGGAAATAGAAGAATATCTGCATTCTCACGCCGCCCAAAAGAACATGCATGTTGATGCATCTTCTTCGGGTGTGTTAGTTATTGAGAACTGTTTCTCAGTTCACCCTACGTCCTGGGTATTAGATACCGGATCAGGATCCCACATATGTAAACAGTTACATGGGCTACGTAAAGGTAGAGAACTGGGAAAAGGTGATCATTCCGTTCAAGTAGGGAACGGTGCAAGTATTGTAGCCAAAGCAGTTGGCGAATATCGCCTAGTATTGCCGAGTCGTAATACACTGATTCTAAATGAGTGCTATTATATACCGAAC
Organism: Agapanthus africanus; assembly: GCA_030015575.1. NCBI lineage: Eukaryota > Viridiplantae > Streptophyta > Magnoliopsida > Asparagales > Amaryllidaceae > Agapanthus > Agapanthus africanus. The sequence continues at coordinate 10,090,561 of CM057348.1, read as the reverse complement.
ATGATGTGCAACATTATATCAGCTTCTTTATTGAGTAAAGAGGGATATAATTTTGTAGTACAGGATAATGTTATGAACATATTCCTAGATCAAAAGTTGATTGCATCAGGCTCGTTACATAATGGCATATTCATTCTAAATCAGAATACAGTTCTGAATATACAAAACACACACAAGAGGAAAAGTTCAGATATGAACGAATCCTACTTGTGGCATTGTAGACTTGGTCATATCAATGCGACACGACTGGCTAAGTTACATAGAGATGGTTATTTGAATCCGTTCGAATTATCATCTTATGATACTTGCCATTCATGTCTCAAAGGAAAAATGACCAAAGCTCCGTTTAGTGGACACGGAGAAAGAGTTACTGAACTCTTAGGACTAATACATAGTGATGTATGCGGTCCCATGTCTACGCATGCCAGGAACGGTTCTTCCTACTTCATTACATTCACTGACGATCTCTCTAGATTCGGACATGTGTTCCTGATGAAACACAAGTCTGAAGCTTTTGAGAAATTCAGAGAATATAAGCACGAAGTAGAGAATCAAACGGGCAAAAGTATTAAGATTCTTCGATCTGATCGAGGAGGTGAATACTTAAGTAATGAGTTTCGGGATTATCTAAAAGAGAATGGGATTCTCTCTCAGCTTACTCCTCCTTATACACCACAGCACAACGGTATATTGGAGCGGAGGAATCGCACCCTATTAGATATGGTGCGCTCTATGATGAGCACTGCTGAGTTACCTATCTCCTTTTGGGGTTATGCGCTGGAAACAACCACATATCTATTGAATAGAGTTCCAACTAAATCGGTGCCTACCACTCCATATGAGATATGGAATGGGAAGAGACCATCTCTTAAACGAGTTAAGATATGGGGTTGTCCGGCCTATGTTAAAAAGCAAAATCCGGACAAACTCGAGGCAAGATCAGGTATATGTAAGTTTGTAGGATATCCAAAAGATTCTTATGGGTATATATTCTATCACGCTGAGGAACAAAAAGTGTTTGTTTCTTAATATGCCACTTTTTTAGAAAAAGAATTTCTTGCAAAAGAAATTAGTGGCAAAGAGGTAGAGCTGGAAGAGGTTCCAGCACCACAGACTACAACTGATGATTTATTGGAACCAGAGGATTCAGTAGTACCCGACGAACCCCAGCCTCTCCACCGATCTAGTAGGGTTTCTCGTCCACCTGAGAGATACTACGGTTTTCTCATTGATGGTGGAAGCGAGGATTGCATCATGGATGATGATGACCCGACTAGTTTCGAGCAGGCCATCACGAGTGGTGACTCTGTGAAATGGCTGGATGCAATGCGATCTGAGATGGAATCCATGTACACCAATAAAGTATGGATTTTGGAAAATGCTCCTGAAGGGGTAAAACCCATTGGGAGCAAGTGGATTTTTAAAAAGAAATTTGGTGTAGATGGAAAAGTTGAGACTTTCAAAGCTAGACTTGTAGCAAAGGGTTTTCGTCAACGACCAGGTGTGGATTATGACGAAACCTTTTCTCCAGTGGCTATGCTTAAGTCCATCCGGATCTTACTTGCCATTGCTGCATACCATGACTACGAAATCTGGCAAATGGATGTTAAGACCGCCTTTCTAAACGGTGATTTAGAAGAGTGCGTGTACATGACTCAGCCAGAGGGCTTCGTAGATAGTGGGAGCAGCGGAAAGGTGTGCAAGCTGCTTAAATCCATTTATGGGTTAAAGCAAGCATCGCGGAGTTGGAACATCTGTTTTGATGTTGTAGTCAAAGAGTTTGACTTCATCAAAAATATAGATGAACCTTGTATCTATAAGAAGGTAGCAGAGGGTAAGGTTGTCTTCCTCGTATTGTACGTGGATGACATACTCTTGATAGGAAATGATATTCCTATGCTGCAATCAGTCAAGCTCTTCTTATCACAGAGATTCTCAATGAAAGATCTAGGTGATGCCTCCTGCATATTGGGAATCATGATCTATAAAGATAGATCTAAACGGATACTGGGATTGTCCCAATCCAGGTACATTGACACCATACTAAAGAGGTTTAGTATGGAAGAATCCAAGCGTGGGAACCAACCCACGATCTCTGGACTCACTCTCTCCAAAGAGATGTCTCCTAAGACTGATTTGGAGAGAGCTCGCATGCAAGGGATACCCTATTCGGCAGTAGGCTCTATTATATATGCGATGCTATGTACCAGACCCGATGTAGCATACTCACTAAGTGTAGTGAGTCGGTATCAAGCAGATCCTGGAGAGAGTCACTGGACAGCTGTGAAGAACATTCTCAAGTACTTACGAAGGACTAAAGAGATATTCTTGGTGTATGGTAACGGAGAACTCCAGGTGGAGTCCTTTACCGATTCCAGCTTCCAAAGTGATAAGGACGACTCTAAGTCGCATTCGGGTTTTGTCTTTACCCTCAATGGAGGGGCGGTATGTTGGAAGAGTTCCAAACAGGATACCGTTGCAGACTCGACGATGGAGGCTGTATACATCGCTGCCAACGATGCTGCCAAGGAGGCTGTCTGGATAAAGAAGTTCATTAGTGAACTTGGTGTGGTTCCATCCATTGAGCATCCAATACCTCTGTATTGTGATAACAATGGAGCTGTGGCTTTAGCCAAGGAACCCAGGTCCCATCAAAAGTCCAGACATATTCTGAGGCGATATCACCTGATCAGGGAGATAGTTGATCGCCGGGAGATCGAGGTCAGGAGAGTAGATACGAAGGACAACACTGCGGATCCATTCACGAAGGCTATTCCCCAGATACAGTTTGAGAGATTATTCGGGATGCTAGGTATGAGATACTACAGCAGCTGGCCTTAGTGCAAGTGGGAGATTGTTAGTTATGTATATGCCCCAGAGGCCATTGTTGTACATATGATGTATATTATAATGGATGCTTGGATATATATAGAGATGACTTTCTTGCTCGTCATGATAGTATGCTATTTGGTTTTACTTTATCTTAACATGTTGACTTGTATTGGTTTACTGTTTTACTCTCACATGTTGATAAAGCCCTTAGGATCTGTACTCGACTACTGGGACTATGATGAGATCATACTAGTGGGGCCATGGTAGTCGATGAGTACATCCTATAACTGTTCCTAGTCGAGGGTATATCGAGACAGGGCATCGATACACCAGAGTAGACTAGCGTATACGCATCTTGACCCATATGATGGGCGATGGATGATCCCATATCCATCGGTGTTAGACATCAGAGATGGTGTACGGGTGCTCAGTGGAGACTGGGTACACTGGACGGACTCGCCGAGAACTCCCAGATGGTGATATACCACACGTCAGATGGCAGTTCTCCGGTGACACTGGTACAGGGTAGTCTGTAGACCCGAGATCGTCATAGAGTCTTGTGTGATTCCCACTGTGCTTTGATTTCCACCTTACCACGTCCAAGAGGGCGTGCAAAACGGTGGCTTTTGGGTACAGTCCCGAATCACATGGAGGTAATGAGCGATAGGAGGCGATTCGTCTCTCCCGGTATAGGGAGTTGATATTGTGCTGTGTTCGATTGGCTATAACTGGAAGTCCCTGGCCAGGGCTGATATAGAGATTTACTGGTAAGTGTTACTAGTAGTTTCTCGACCCGTTATGAGCCACACATCGACACGACTTATCGGTTACTGGGGTCTGACGTATACCACCCCTAGACTTGATATGCGACATATCAGACGAACAGACCGGACTGTACGGGAGTGTTACTGATTGGATTCACAGGAGAACGCACAGGCTAGCTTGTTGATCTTCTGATCGCTCAATACCTGGGTGGCTGTTACGTTTAGCTGACCGCTTGCAGCTTGTGGGTGTTTGATATGATCATCACCTGCTACCGGCGTATTGACGATTCTTTAGAGTCCTACACAGAGGTTTCTTGGCTCAGGCGAAACGGAGTAGAGACACATATGTGATATGTGCAGGACCGAGAATAATGCGATATGGGATACCGTATTATATTCTCGCGATATTTAGATTTGAACCGGGTCATCGGATCAAGTGTTGATTCGATGAATCGGTACATAATATATTAGTCGGTAATATTCGATATGGCCGGATCATCGAATCAAGTGTTGATTCGATGATTTAATGTATAATAATATATATAATATATTATTACATTATCTAATATTGGCTCGCTTTATTATTTCATTTTCTCACTGGATGATACATTGATATATATGCGATATATATTAATTGTATTATTTTCTTTTGTTGCAAATATATAATATATATGTGATATATAATATTGTGACATGATATGATTAATTGTTAAATATGTTTAAGGATGATTAATTGAGGTTAGGGTTTGATTTGGGTTTGATGCTTCATGCACCTTCTAGAAGCTTTTTCTTTTGTCATTCTTAAGATATTTTAGGATGACACATTCTTAACCCAACCAAACCCTAACTCTAGTTTATTCTCTACTTAATCCTAGCCACTCATCCTTGACCATGGTTTATAAATCAATCATATAGTCTTCTTTCTATTCATCACAAAAGAATTAATCTTATTATTGATTTCCATTATCATCTTCTTCTCTCTTGAAGAAAGCTTACTTGATTTTCTTTATGTGATGAATAAATATGAGAAAATGATTTAAAAAGAAAGCAAAATTACTACTCTCTCATCCTCATCTCATCTAGCCCATGAGATTAGTGTGTTCATCTCTTTAGAGTGAGAAAGCTTGAGTCTTTGCAACTTCGACGTAGATCATCGGAGATTTGGAACACTTCAAGCTAGCATGGATCGTTCGAGTCGTGGAGCCTCTCATGAGTCCGGGAGATCGTGGATCGCGGCAAAGGGACTTCTACTCGGAGCTTGTGAAGCGAAGGAGCGGACTACAAAGGTTGTAATCCCTCACACTTAGATAAAAGTTATCATCTTGCATGTTAAACCCTAATAATCTAGCAAAGATCCCGGCTTTGGGTTGTTCGGCACGTCTAAATTTTTATCCGGGCATGTTTGATGCCTTATGAACCTTCACAAGAGTGCCTAGGAACCCGACAGTGGTATCATAGGGTTTGGGTTAGGTTAAGGATGAGTCATAACAAAATATCTTTCACAAAACAAAACTAAACCTTCTAGAATCATCTAGAAAGCATTAACCCAAATCAAACCCTAATCTTTTTTAATCTCTACTAAACATGTTGCATTATTTATCATATCCTGTTACAATATTATATATCACATATATAATATTTATTGTAACCAAATAAAATAATACAATTAACATATATCGCATATATATCAATGTATTATCCGAGTGAGAAAAAGAATCTTTTAGTGAGCTAATATTAGTTAATGTCATTTAATATATCATATATATATTATTATACATTAAATTATCGAATCAACACTTGATCCGACAATCCGGCTATATCGCATATAACCGACTAATATTTATCCGTACCGATTCATCGAATCAACACTTGATCCGATGACCCGGTTGATATCAAATATCGCGAGAATAGAATACGGTATCTCATATCGTATTATCCTCGGTCCCGCACATATCACATATGTGCTCCTACTCCGTTTTGCCTGAGCCAAGAAACCTCTGTGTAGGACTCTAAAGAATCGTCAATACGCCGGCAGTAGGTGATGATCATATCAAACACCCACAAGCTGCAAGCGGTCAGCTAAACGTAACAGCTACCCAGGTATTGAGCGCTCAGAAGATCAACAAGCAAGCCTGTACATTCTCCTGTGAATCCAAACAGTAACACTCCCGTACAGTCCGGTCTCGTCGTCTGATATGTTCCATATCTCGCCTAGGGGTGGTAAACGTCAGACCCCAGTAGCTCGATAAGTCGTGTCGATATGAGGTCTATAACAGTTCGAGAAACTACTGATAACACTTACCAGTAAATCTCAGCAACCCTGGCCAGGGATTTCCGGTTATAGCCAATCGAACACAGCACAACATCAACTCCCTATACCGGGAGAGACGAATCCCCTCCTATCGCTCATTGCCTCCATGTGATTCGGGACTGTACCCAAAAGCCACCGTTTTGCACACCCTCTTGGACGTGGTAAGGTGGAAATCAAAGCACAGTGGGAATCACACAAGACTCTATGACGATCTCGGGTCAACAGACTACTCTGTACCAGTGTCACCGGAGAACTGCCATCTGACGTGAGGTATAATACCATCTGGGAGTTCTCGGCGAGTCCGTCCAGTGTACCCAGTCTCCACTGAGTACCCGTACACCATCCTTGATGTCAAACACCGATGGATATGGGATCATCCATCGCCCATCATATGGGTCAAGATGCGTATACGCTAGTCTACTCTGGTGTATCGATGCCCTGTCTCGATACACCCTCGACTAGGAATAGTTATAGGATGTACTCATCGACTACCGTGGCCCCACTAGTATGATCTCATCATAGTCCCAGTAGTCGAGTACATATCCTAAGGGCTTTATCAACATGTAACATAGAGACAATCTGAGTACATGTTAAGATAAAGTACAACCAGATAGCATACTATTATGTCGAGCAAGAAAGTCATCCCTATATATGTCCAAGCATCCATTACAATTTACATCGTATGTACAGTAATGGCCTCTAGGGCATACATATAACTAACAATCTCCCACTTGCACTAGGGCCATCTGTTATGGTATCGCATACCCAACAATTAGCTGCGGTTGTAGTATCTCATACTCAACCATCCCATAAAAGTCTCTACTGGGAAAAAGGCCTTTGTGAGTAGATCCGCGCTGTCGTCCTCTGCGTCTACTCTCCTAACCTCGATGTCCCTGGAGATCAACCATCTCCATGATCAGGTGATACTTCCTAAGAATTATATCTGGATTTCTGATGGGATGGAAGTTCCTTGGCTAAAGCCACAACTCCATTGTCACACAATGGTAGGAACGAAGTTCATCTCATGAACTTATATGTATCCAGACTGCCTCTTTGGTAGCATCCTTGGTAACGATGTATCTTACCTTTAATCGTCTAGTATGTCACGGTATCTATCTTGGAACTCTTCCAACATACCGTCCCTCCACTGAGGGTAAAGACAATGCCTGCGACTGACATTCAGTCTTTCTTATCACCCTGGAACCTTTCCAGTGATTCTTCCCAGGATCGATTGATACCATCTCACTACAACTAGTGAGTGTCCTAACATCCAATTAGATCTATCTCATAGATCCAAAACCCAGGATTTAGGAGGTATCACTTTGATCCTATATAGAGAATCCTTGTGATAAGCGGAGATTGACCGAGCGTAGCATAGGAAACTCCTTCCCCATCAAGAGTATGTCATCCACGTACTCTACGAGGATCACCACCATACTCTCTACTACCTTATCGTATATACAAGGTTCATCTACCATTTTGATGAAGTCAAACTCTTTGACTACCACATCAAAACAGATGTTCCGACTCCGCGATGCCTGCTTTATCCTATAAAACATCTTGCACACGTTTCCGCTGCTCCCACTGTTTACGAAGCCCTCTGACTGTGTACTTATAGACGTTCTCTTTTAAAACATCACTTAGAAAAGCAGTCATGACACCCAACCGCCAGATATCGTAGTCATGGTATGTAGCCGTGGCAAGTAGGATCTGGATGGACTTAAGCATAGCCACTGAAAAAGGTTTCATCATTATCCATACCGGGTCTATGATGCAAACCTTTAACATGTCTAGCTTTGAAAGTCTCAACTTTTCCATCTACACCAAGTAATCTTCTCAAGATATACTTGCTCCTGATGGGGATTTAACCCTTCAGATAAAGCAACCAAAGTCCAAACTTTGTTGGTGTATAAGGATTCCATCTCAGATCGCTAAGCATCCAGCCATTCTTATAGAGTCCCACTCCTGATGGCCAGCTCGAAACTAGTTGGGTCTTCATCTCATGATGCAATCCTCGCTCCCACTGTCATAGAGAAACCGAAGTATCTCTCAGGTGGGTGAGGAACCCTACTAGATCGGCGGAGAGGCTGAGGTACGTTGGAAACTATTGAATCCTTTGGTTCTACCAAATCATCAGCTGCAGTTTGTATAGCTGGAATATTTCCAGTTCCACATAACAGATCTTGCCTCGAGCTTGTCCGGATTTTGCTTTTTAGACATAGGCTGGACAACCCCAAATCTTAACAAACTTAAGATATGGGCTCTTCCCTTTCTATATCACATATGAAGCGGTAGGCAACTGTTTTGATTTGAACCCTATTCAATAGGTATGCAGCTTCTCAAGCGCATAACTCCCAAAAGGAAATAGGAAACTCAGTAGTACTCATCATAGAGCACACCATATCACATAGGGTGCTATTGCTCCGCCCCGATATACCATCGTGGTATGGTGTATACGGAGGAGTAATGCTGAGAGAGAATCTCATTCTCCTTTAGAATAGTCCAGGATTTCCGTGCTCAAGTATTCTCCTCCTTGATCACATCAAAGAACATAATACTTATTCCCGTATTTTGGTTCTCTACTTCTAACCTATATTCTGTGAATATCTCAAAAGGTTCGGACTTGTGTTTCAACAGGAACATATGTCTGAATCTTGAGAGATTATCAGAGAACGTAATGAAATACAAAGAACCGGTCTTGGCATGTGTAGACAGGGGACCTTCATACATCAGCATGTATCAATCCCAAGAGTTTATTAACTCTTTCTCTGTTTCCAATAAACAGAGCTATGATCATCTAATCTTTGTGACATGGCTGGCAAGTTTCATAAGATGTAAATTCAAACTAATTTAAATATGCATCTAAATGTAACTCCAGCTAGTCGGGTCGCATTGATATGGCCTAGTCTATAATACCTCAAGAAGGATCCGTTCATTTCTGAACTCTTCCTCTTGTATGTGTTCTGTATACTAAGAACTGTAGTTTGATTTAGAATGTCAATGCTTTTAGATAACGTACCTGAACCGATCAACTTTTGATATAGGAAATGTTCAAAATATTATCCAACAATACAAAATTTTATCATTTCTTTACTAATAAAGAGACTGATATGATTTTGTATATCAGGTTCGGTATCTAATAACATTTGTTCAGAATCAATGTATTTGGAATACAGGGTGACAGTGACCAACAGACTTGGTTGCAACACTTGCACCGTTTTCTGTCTCATGAAACTTATCACCCGTTCTCAGTTCTCTACCTTTCTGTAGCCCTATATAACAGATTACATATCTGGGATCCTGATCCGGTATCAAATACCCAGGACGTAGAGGATACAGAGAAACAGTTCTTTGTAATGAAACACACCCGAAGGAGATGCATCATATGCACTTTCTTCGTTTGGGCGGCACGGGAAATCTGGTATTCCCCAATTTCCTGCTCTGTCTTATAACAATTATAAGTTAGAGCGGGACCAACGTTCTCCAGCTTAGTATAACAAGCGGGTTCGGTCGATACATCCGTATTATTATCTTGATTAAGGCGTGACATGGTCACTACCAGGAGAGAGAGAGAAGAAAACACTCTGCGTGCGCTCTTGCATAATCAGATTGGTTATTATTTTATCTAATCAGGATGGCTCCCACTGTTTTTATCAAATCTTCCTTCAAACCCTAAAAGGAAAGACTAGCCGGGATTAATTACACACTACAAGTTCGCCAATCTTTCAGCCAGGCCAGTGTCGGTACTTTGAGGGAGGTCCCCCGTGCTTTCGCACGGACCTAATTAATGTAAACCTCGTTTTCCCAGAGGCGTAATCTCGTTAACACCTTTCTAGACACCTACTTGATCGGCTAATTGTAATGTGTAAAACTCTCCCAGGAGTAACAATTACTCGCAGTGGGTATCGGGATCCAACTATCTCATAGAAGGTATGCAATCTCATTGCAAATTTCAACACTTGAAATTCCCGATAATTTTGCCCCTAACGTGCTATGACCTTGACGAAAGCCAACAAACCATAGCCCGCTAGTCAAGTTCAACCCGTACATTTCTTGATTGAATTAAACCCACCCGCACGACCCTTGACGAAAGCCAACAAAGCCGCACGACTACCCTAATCCAATCGCATCGTATGCAGCAGATAAGCAGCATATAGCTACTGCACACTACACCTTGACGAAAGCCAACAAATGTAGCACGAATACTATATACAACTTATCTGAAATGACGGAGGGCTATAACAGGTTTTTCTGAAAACCTATTGCGTAATGAACTTGATATCGTTGTAGAATCAAATGATTTTAAAATGGAGTGTTTTTGAGGCTTTTCTAGTTTTGCTAAAGGGGTCACTCCCGGTGAAAGGATCGTCGGCCCTTTCCTCGTCGAATGAGGTGCGGGATATATCATATATATCACTATGCAAAGCAGAAACTATAGAAGCAATCAAAAGATAAATCGAGGGTTGTAGCATCTGCCAGTTATTGCTAAAGGGGTCACTCTCGGTGAAGGGATCGTCGGCCCTTTCCTCATCGAATAAGGTGCAGGATATATCATATATACCGCTGTGCAAAGCAAGAACTGTAGCTACCTGTTTTATTTTTTGAAATTCGATTCTACAACATCTTTAGGTTTCTTTTTCTTTCATTAATCATATTAATGAAGTCCCATCATTTAAAACACCTAAACATCACAGATAAATACGACGTACACTTATGCCATCCGCATTCGCCTCGATGTCTCCTCGTGCACCGTTAGGTTAGGTAACTAACGGCAGAGCGGGGCAGGGCTAGCGCGGGTGTAAAACATAAGTAACGTCTATATAATATATCGTATATACTATATATAGTATCTATCACAGAACATCACATGATCACATCACAGATATCGCAGCAGAAAAATCATATATGAAATATTAGATATACTAGAATGTCCGTGTTTTCAATACGAGCCAGTATAAAACACGGATTCCACGGTCGTGATGAATAGCCAAACCCACACCCCTAGACCCCTACGAGAGCGGCAAGCAACCCTACCAATTCTAGAGTTAGGAGACCCGGACTCGACTCCTCGAGTTGGTCTCCCACTAGACCCTAGAACCCGGTCACTTGTGCTCCCCTCCTTGGGTCTATTCTAGTGCGGAAAAGTAAATAATATACAAAAGGTGAAATCTTCCGCAACCTGGAAGTGCCCCAATAAAAGAATATTACATACAAGTTTTTACATGAATGAAAATGAAAAACACTCATCTCACATAAAACCCCCCCGGCTATTCAAACACGACGATCCAATTTAACATATCCAGCAACACATAACATCACATGTCATCAACGTAAGTAAACATGCGTATCTCAATTGTCGTTGACATATAGCAACGAAACCGGCGATATCACATATTACACTTACGGTCGCAGAAAAGAAAGTGTAAAACTACAACAGTTGGAATCCGCAACTTGCATAGACATCGCATGCTTAACCAAATGAATTCCTTAGACATCACATGCCTAACAATTATAAACCCCACATTTTAGTCTCATTTATCGAAAACACTTTTCAATATCAAGTCGGGCAATTCAACAAGATTCCCGACATTTTGATCGAATGCTCGTCGCAAACTTCAGTAGACAGTCGCACCCCCCGATACCCTCGACGAAGTGCACTAAAGCGGAACACCGCTGCCGCGAGCACCCGAACGGATGCTTTTTGGCGACGGGGTTCTCCTACAGTCACTTGGTCGGGGCTATGGGGTGTAGCTGTCTATTAAGTTTACCGGCGAGTATCCGCGTACGCTATGCGATTGCGACGGACTTTTGATCGCATCAAAATTCCGTGGCAACCGATCAAGTGAGACTAAAGTGCTGTGTTTATAACATTCATTCAGTTATCTCATAACTACTTGTGGATTCCAAATATTGTATCACATTCCAGATAAACAGAAAATGTTAAACTTTCCGATCGAACAGTCAAACACCCAAGTTTTCCCGAAACAGCTCAACACATGAAATAAGTTTAAGAACATTCACTTCGTGCCACAGTACCAACAGTCCAGCCGTAGAAGGGTCAAGCCAACGCCTCACATGTGGCACGCCGTACTGTCCCAAACCCTAAGGTTCAAAGGGCAGTTCAAGACGGTCACATAATTGAGTTAAGGTTTGTTGTCTTCTAGAGGGTCCATCGCGTTACTTGCACTACTAAGAACGTTCTCAAACTACGGAAAAATCCAACAGCTGGAAATTTTCCGGCAGGGGAAAAAATTGGGTATTTATATCCGGTCGAACCTTTTAACATATTCTAAATATCCGGAAAACATTATGAAATTAAAAATTCCGATCGAAACAACGACTACAAAATAAACCCCAAAATACTCAACACTTGAGTCAGATAAAAATACCCATAAAATATCAGGGAATTAAAAAGAAACATTACTGTGCAAATTTAAGAGGGTGACGTCACAAAATGGCGGCGGAACCGCCGCACGAGCCATGCTCGTGCCGCGGTTCCACGGCGGTTTGAGCTCCAAACAGTGTCGTTTTGCACAGTTTTTCTTATAATTTCCTGCTAATTTTTTTAGGAATTTTTAATTCGGAAAAATCCCAGATTTTAAAAATGAACCAGAGAGGGGTGTATTTCGTTGTATTTGGGTTCGATCAGAATTTTAACTTTGTTAACGCATTGCCTAAGGCTCTAGCTAGGCTCTGATACCACTGTAGGGTTCCTAGGCACTCCCATGAGGTTCTACAACTGATCAAACATGGCCAATTCAAAATTTTCATGTGCCAAAGAAACCCTATTGCGAGATCGTTAACTAGAGGCAAAGGCGAAACATGCAATTAAACAACTTTATTGCTAAGTGAATGGAAATACAACCTTTGTAGATCCGGTCCTCCACTTCCTTGGCTCCGTGATGACGTCCCTCCACTGCGATCATCGGATCCCGGACTCTGGCGATGGTTTCATCGGAGAAATGATCGGGCTAGGTCATCGACTTTGATGCCGAAGATGATCTACGTCGAGGCAACTCAAGATCAAGCTCCAACTTCACCAAGTCATGAAACTTGTGAAGAAAACACCCTATACTACTTGGCAAGTGGTAGAGGATGAAAAAATAGGAAGTGGGTTCACTTTGGATTTGGATTTCTCACTTGGAATCATCACTTGACATTTTTCAAGAGAGCTTTTCTTTTTCTTCACTTGGAGAAGAAGATGAAGAAGAAGAAGAATCAATTATTTTAAAAAGAAAATGAAGTGATATCTATCATATTGCAACCATGGGTGAATGTAACTCATGTAGAGAATGAACTAAGGTTTAGTTAAATGGTTGGGTTAAGGAAAGAAACAAAATGGTTTTGACTTTCAAAGCTTCATGAAGCTTCAAGTGAAATCCAAATAAAGTCACCATTTTATTTCTTACCAAAATGAATAAATAAATAAATGAATAAGTAAATAAAGCAAATGAAACCCTAACCATTAACTAAACATGGTTTAAATCAAACATACACCCAAGTTTGCATGTATCATCAAACATGATACAAACTAGTACACAATACTATATTATATATACAATGTGCACATCAAGTGAGAAAATCCATCTTTAAGTGAACAAATACTAGTTAATGTAAAGTGATATATCAAATATATAATTATACATTAAATCATTAAATCAACACTTGATTTAACGATCCGGTCATATCGCATATGACCGACTAATATCAATAGTAACAACTTATCGAATCAACACTTGATCCAATAACCCGGCTATATCGCATATAACCGATCAATGTCACAAATCGCGAGAATCGAATACAGTATCACATACTGGTATTATTCTCGGTCCCGCACATATCTCATATGCGCTCCTATTTCGTTTCGCTTGAGCTAGGAAACCTCTGTGTAGGACTCTAAAGACTTGTTAATATGCCGGCAGCAGGTGATGATCATATCAAACACCCACAAGCCGCAAGCGGTCTGCTAAACATAACGGCCACCCGGGTATTGAGCGATCAGAAGTTCGACGAGCAAGCCCGCTCACACTCCTGTGAATCCAACCAGTAACACTTACCGTACAGTCCGGTCTCGTCGTCTGATATGTCGCATATCTTGCCTAGGGGTGGTAAACGTCAGACCCCAATAGCTCGATAAGTCGTGTCGATATGAGGTCTATAACCATTCGAGAAACTACTGGTAACACTTACTAGTAAATCTCAGCAACCCTGGCCAGGGATTTCCGGTTATAGCCAATCGAACACAGCGCAACATCAACTCCCTATACCGGGAGAGACGAATCCCCTCCTATCGCTCATTGCCTCCATGTGATTCGGGACTGTACCCAAAAACCACCGTTTTGCACGCCCTCTTGGACGTGGTAAGGTGGAAATCAAAGCACAGTGGGAATCACACAAGACTCTATGACGATCTCGGGTCTACAGACTAACCTGTACCAGTGTCACCAGAGAACTGCCATCTGACGTAAGGTATAATACCATCTGGGAGTTCTCGGCGAGTCCGTCCAGTGTACCCAGTCTCCACTGAGCACCCGTATATCATCTCTGATGTCAAACACCAATGGATATGGGATCATCCATTGCCCATCTGTATGGGTCGAGAAGGTATACGCTAGTCTACTCTGGTATATCGATGCCCCGTCTCGATACACCCACGACTAGGGACCTTGAAGGATGTACTTATGGACTACCATGTCCCCACTAGTATGATCTTCATCATAGTCCAGGTAGTCAAGAACACATCCTAAGGGCTTTACCAACATGTAACAGAGAGACAATCAGTGTACACGTTAAGATAAAGAGCAATCAGATAGCATACTATCATGTCGAGCAAGAACGTCCTCCCTATATATGTCCCAGCATCCACTATAATATACATCCTATGTACAGTAATGGCCTCTAGGGCATACATATAACTAACACTTGGTAGCTGTTGTTGTACGAAAACTCCATAAGATATAGGTGATCTTCCCACGATCCTTTGAAGTCTAACATACATGCTCTGAGCATATCCTCCAAGATCTGAATAGTTCGCTCAGACTGACCATCTGTTTATGGATGATAAGCCGTACTGAAGTTCAGACTTGTTCCTAAGCTTGCTTGCAGACTCTGCCAAAATTGCGATCGGAACCTAGTGTCACGATCGGAGACAATGCAGACCGGTACTCCGTGAAGTCTCACAATTTCCTCCATGTACTTCTTTGCTAGTGTCTCAGTAGATTGGCCAACTCAAAATGGGATGAAGTGAGCCGACTTTGTGAGTCGATCCACAATGACCCATACGGCATCGTTACCCTTTGTGCTGCGAGGAAGAGCAGTCACAAAATCCATCGTGATGTGTTGCCACGTCCATTCTGGGATTGGTAACGGTTAAAGTAGTCTAGCTATCCTGTGATGTTCAGCCTTTACTTGCTGACACACCAAGTATTTTGCGACGCTTCTGGCTACTTCACGCTTCATTCAATGCTACCAATAATTCTGACATAGATCTTTGTACATTTTGGTACCTCCAGGATGTACTGAGTAGGGAGAGCTGTGAGCTTCTTTTATTAACTCTTCCCGAATAGGACCTTTTGATACATACAATCTGCTGCCGTATCTCAAAGATCCATCTTCATGGATGATGAAGTCTGTTCTGAGTCCATTCTCCACTTGTTCTCTGATCTTTTGCAACTTAGCATCACTTGCTTGAGCTGCTTTGATCTGATTGACAATGGTTGATTGAACCTGTAAATTCATCAAACTTGAAGCGTTACCTGGCATGACTACTTCAACTCCATATGATGCAAGTCTTGTTGAAGCTTCCACTGAGCGGTGAGACTCATCGATAATGGTTGCCGACTAAGTGCATCAGGTACCACATTCACGTTCTCTGGGTGATATTGCAAGTTGATGTCAAAGTCCGCTATGAGTTCTAACCATCTTCTCTTCCGCATATTCAACTCCTTCTGAGTAAACACGTACTTCCGTAATTCAAAAGCACGATCGGGAGGCAAACCTGATATATCGTTAGGAAATACATCATCGAACTCTCGAACCATATCTGGCCTTGATTCTTCCTCCGCTTGAGCTGCTGCAACTACTGCTTCTTTTGGCTTCGCTTTGTAGGTACTTGGCTCCAGGGTACGGTCTCCGCTTTTGAAATAGAAGACCGGATGGTCTGGAATCTTGAATACTACCCTCCTTTGACGACAGTCGATGGTAGCATAAAAAGTTCCAAGCCAATCCATACCTAGAACTACATCGAAGTTCGGTATGTCCAGCACTTTGAAGTCAGCATAAAACTCTCTGCTGCAGACGACGATTGGACATAAGCTGTATCCCATGGTTGCCTTTAGAACGCCATTTCCTGAACTGACATTCCAGCTGGATACAAGCGGTGAGACTGGAATCGCATGGGTTCGGACGAACCGTTGCGACATAAAGCAGTGAGATGCTCCAGTATCAAACAGTGTTAGTACAGGTATTGAGGATACTAAGATTGTACCTAAGGTATGTGGGATATGTTTTAGGTATAGGGAAAAGTATGTAGATAAATAGCAATACTGAAAGAAAGGTTTGAGAAGAAAAGTTTACCGGTGATAACTTGGCCAGTGGCCTCAGCTTCTTCCAAGGTCATCGTGAAAGCCTAGCGCCTTGGTACATTCCTCCTGGCCTGAGGAGCATTCCTCGGAACGTTCCTTTGAGCTTGGTGGAACTGACGAGGAGGTGGTGCAGCTTGTGGTCCTCTAGGTGGTGCAGGTAGTGCAAGTCTTGGAGCAGGTGCTTGGATGGCTGGGCGCTGTGGGTAATTGTTTGCTGGCCTGGGTGCAGCAATTGGATTTTGTTTATGAGGACAAGGCCCAATACCATAAGCTGCTGAGCCGCAGATCAAGCAAAGGTTGTTCGCATGCCGACAATCTTTCGCCAGATGCCCATTTCTCTTGCAGTAGTTACAAAAGGCTAGGCTGGGCCTGTTGATTGGTGCTCCTGGACGCCTTGGCACAAAAGGTAGTCTGGACGAGGCTCCTTCTGTCATCTGGTTGGCAGGGCGTTTAACTCCTGCAGACTGAGGTCTGCCCCTCGCTTTTATCACCGCCTCATAACTGCGGGCAGCTTCCAGAGTATCTTCATGAGTCGGAAATTTCCCTATGGCTAGTGCAGCTTGAATTTCTGTGTCCAAATCTTGTTGAAAGCGACAGGCTCTGATATCATCCGTCGGTATCAAGTGTGCCGCGAATCTGTTTAAAGGATTGTGTTAGCTGTGTAGTATGTGATATTTAAAAAAAATTGAACTATTGTGACATATCTTACCGACTTAGCATGGTGAATTCAGCGTCATACTCATCTACTGACTTGTCCCACATCGAACCTTGTTGTAGATGAATGAACTGCTGTTCCATGGAAAACCTGGCAGTCACAGGAAAGTACTTCACGTCGAACTTATCGCGAAAAGTCTTCCATTCAATAGGCTGTTCAAGACAGCTTTCTTCCTCCTTCCACCAGTTGTGAGCATTGTCCGTGAGCTGCAGTTTCGCCATGCGGACCGAAGCTGTGTCTGGCACTTGTGCTGCCGCCAGATCATCCTCTATGCTTTGTGCCCATTCCTCAGCTTCAAATGGGCTTCCCTTTCCGGAGAACTGCTTGGGATGTAAATCCCTGAATTGCTTTACCCCAGGCGCGTCAGTCTTGGGACGGTTCAGGAGTTGTTGTTGTCCCTCAAAGAGGCTTCGGATCGCCTCAAGTAGAACCGTTTGCTCGGTGGGTGAAGCAGGAACAGTAGGCACAATGGGTAGTGGGGGTGGAGTGTTGTTGAAATTGGCGCTTGTGTTGTTTGGGGAATCCATAACCTTGAAGAAAAATTCAGGTTAGGACAGATTCAAAGTATATAGAATGATAGGATTCAAGGAACATGAATTGTAAAGTATGTTTTAGTTGCTGGTTCTTATGTTATATTGCTTAGGTTTGTTCATGCAGAACAGAACTGCATAGTATGGTTCTATACAGCTCGACCTGCATGGGCCACCAACAAAATCTGTCACGCCCCGCTTCCCGGTATACGGTGAAGAGGACGGGACTGATCCGCTACGTATTTACTCTGAAGTAAATACGCTAAGCGTATCTAAGCAATATTAAAGTAAATACACAAGAGACAAGACATATAAACTGAATAGCAACTTTATTTATTAACATTCTTTTGTACAATGCATGAAAAGTAAATACAACTGAAATAAAAGCGATGCCTAAACAATGGCATAATAGGAATGTAAAGTACTGAAAGGAATGTGTACAATGAAACTAAAGCTCTGGGTCTTCAGCAAACTGATCCAAGTCTTCAGCAGTAGGCTTGATCTCTGACGTGTCCAAATCACCCGACGACATTCAAAGAAGAAAGAAAGAGAATGTCGTCAGCGAACAGGTCGCTCGGTAAGTCCCAAAGATAAGAGGAAAGTAGAATAGACAGAATAAGAAGGTATCTTTTAAAGTTGTATTATATTGTGGTAATATTGTATTAACGATGTTGTTTGTAGCTTGGTACAGAAGAATACCAGTGTATACGAGAGGAGTCTCTATATGCCAGAGATTAGAGGCAAGTATAGTACAAGGAACCGTTTATGCCATGGTACAACAGCAACCGGATTCATGTTAGGTGTATTAAGTCTTACTGTCTCGTGCCACTTCTAACACCTTCCGTACCAATCCACCCCTTAAACCCCGAGATGTCTTGTTTGTATTGTTTGTTTTGCAAATTGTATTGATTGTATAATTGATTTACTGACCGAAACCATGATATCAGTAAACAGATGTAACCGTAGGATCATGTAAATGGAATGTATATCCATGGTTCGGTCAAGTCAAGTTGTATAATGGATTCATGGAATCATGTTGAATTGGAATATTGTAGATTGTAGATTGTAGATTGTACTTGAATCATATTCAAGTCAGATTATAATGAGACTCACTCTGAGTCAGAAAAGTAAATTGATGTCCTGATTGTTTTTGATGTTATCGGCAACCGCTGCACATGGACGGCAGGATTTGTGTCTTTCTCAAAGACGATTACCATATTGATAACACCATTATTAAGTTGTCTACCTTAAGTAGGCAAGCACCCACTTCTCCGGCTCCCTGGGGCTCAAGAGATTGGTCCCGCTTAAACCTATGTTTACTAGGGTCCTTAGGGTAATTTATAGAACTTGAGGGGGTTTTATGTAAAAATACTTTTATATACTTTTCAAAATACACCCCAAGCATTTATTATTCATTTTTAGAGTTGTAATGAATATGGATTTTATATTGTGATATTTCTAGTGAAAATATCCTAATTTCATAAATAAAGGCATTTATTTGTAATATTGGTTTTGCATGGAATTCATGGTATTTTAGTGTAAAATTGATTCTTGTGATATTGTAGAAAAGGTGAAATATTTATAATACTTCAAAAATAGATATGTTTATGTTACATATACATATATTTATATGAAAATAATTTTTGTATATATCTATAATATTCTAGAAATCTCGTTTTCTTAAGATGTCGTATTTTCAATCTTTCGAAACCGAATGCTCTTGCGGAGGTCTGAATCTCGCACTACTAAGCCCGAGGATGTGCGATAATCCGTACCATCCCGAACGGGTTCCCCAATTGGGTTGTAGCGGCGCTTTGCAAAGATTTGTATAAATACTAATCATTAAGGAAAAACGGTTTTATTAATTATGGTATTTATTTGTAAAGATGTCGATTTCCCGTATTCTATGTTCTAGGGTCTCCTAAGTCAACTAGACTGCTCCTAACTGGTCCAAAGCGACAAGTTGTGAGATAGCTCAAATCGCCTCTTCACTGCCAATTGTGTTCAGGTAAGTACAAGTGAAGAAAGGAGGGATCCGCTCACGAATCACCGTGAAACGGGCCTTTTAAGGTTACCTTTCTCACTTGTCTAGCCTAGGCACCACAAAGTTAGGTTTAGATAAACGACTGAATGCCCACAACCTTCCTCTGTCCTAATGAGTGCGACAGTCCTTAATTGGCCGAGTCTATATATTTTTTATTAGCTCAAAAGTTATTTATTTGTAAAGATGTATTAATACTAAATATTTTAGAAATGGTTTTATTAAGTAAAGGGTATTTAAATGAAATGTTTGTTTTCCCGTATTCTAAGTTCTCGATAGTATCGTGTTATGTTGCATATGATTGTATGAGGAGGTAGGTCGTTACCTCGTGATCTGCTTAAAGGTATAGCAAGTATTGTGATGTTAAAGGTGGAATTGAAACTATGTGGTATTTACATGAAAAATGCGGTAAAATGAAATAGCAATTGTTTTGAGATATGAAACTTGATCAATTTGGTTGATTAGTGTTTAATAGTCAACATGAAAGAGTTTAAGCATAATTGTATTAACGAGAAGTGAAGTTTTATAAGAAAACCGAATCGGAAAATCGGATTTGTTCCGATTCCGTCGGGTTATGTAAATCCGTATTTTTAGAATGGAAAAGAAAGTTAGAAATGGGACTTACAGGTTTTGGACAATAACAAGAGTGAGATGGAAGGAGAGGAATCGCCGTTGTGTCACTTCGTCATCGCGAGTTCCTAGAACGATCGCCGGAAGTTCGCCGTATCTTCGCTTCATGCTCGTTTTCAAAGTACACAAGTTTCTTGGTAATTTTAGAGAGTTGGCTCAGAGTTTTGGGGGTGAGAGGGTTGTGTGTAGGGTTGGTATTTGTAGGGTTAAGCTAGGGTTAGGGTAGATGAAAATTTTAAAATAAAAAATGTGATAAAATGTAATAAAAATGTATTAAAAGTGGAGTAATTGGGGTTTTAAAAGAGTTCTGGAAATGGTCTGAGGCTAAAATTTTGCAGGTGTGTAGGGAATGTGAAAAGACATAATTTTCATGTTGGGGCCGTCGCCGGAATCGGCCTACTCGGCCGTGACTCGGTCGGAGGACTGAGTCGGCCGAGTTAAGGCCGATTTGGCCGATTCCCGACCGAGTCAGGCAGCCGGGATCCTGTTCACACCATAATATTGTATTATTATATTCCCCATTCTTATTCTTTTTACAAATAAACAGGTGCTTTTGACGCATGTCTGCTACATATTACAGGTTACAGGTTCATGGAGCGAAAACAGTGAAAAAGACAAAAGACGACACAAAAAGGGACTTTGACCAACAAATAAAAGGATCTTAATCAAGCCTACACAAAAAATCAGTACAAGGCAACGTAAGGTCCAAGATTACAAAGTAAACGGTTAAAAGTCCACTGCAATTGTTCACTGGAGATCTGGAAGAAATAGAGAAGCTAAATTGAATAAAGATTCAAAAAAATAAAAAGCCCAAGAAGCCCAGAATCAGTTCTAAAATTTCCAGACATAAAATTTTACCAAAGCTTGGAGTCTACTTTGACTAGGTCTTCCTAAGGATATTTTGGTAAATGTAGACATGCGAATCAATTGTAACCCAGGGTTTTCTATCCTCTATAAATAGGAACTCTAAATCATTGTAAAGGCTATGCCTCCCTTCATTAATAAATTTTAGAATTCTTTTGGAGAGCATCGGTGCCTCTTTTCAATTCATGAATTCAGATCTGACAACCTGCATTGATGTTTGGAGAGAGCCATATGTAAGTAGTTTTATTTAATTGCTCTAGTTTAGATTTTAATTCTTTGCCCTAGGTAGATTTAATTCATTGCCGTAGATAATTATTTAGAGTTAGCTTTGGGGAAGGCTTTTGAGAGATGAGATCTCTTATCCCTTTCTTACCCATTATATATTTACAATAGGACTCCATGCATACACGCACACACCGCGTCCTACGGCACCCTACCCCTCGAGGTAGTGGTGATACCGTAGTATAAAGACCCTGTTGCGCGTGTTTTCCATGGAGGTTAGGGTAACGATCTCTAAAGGAAGGACAAGAACCTAGAGGAAGGAACACCTTCCCGAATGGATCTAATCCCCTTTATTGATAATTATCATAACTCCTTATAGATCTTCATTTGGGTATAGAAAGCGTTGAGATTTATTTACATTTCCAAACCATTCCTAAACCTAACCCCAGCAAGATTTAGATCTAGATTAATTTAGTATTTAGATAGATTTAGTTTTTAGATTTAATAAAATCAATCCGAACACCCTTCGGAATTAACTCGTTAGCGCGAATAGGAGATTCACAATATCCCTGTGGACCGACCCGTACTCACCGGCTAGCTACCAAGCGACGCCGTTCTTGATTGCGGTTATTAGATAGTTTTGAGACCAATCAAATGGCGCCGTTGCCGGGGATGGCGTAAAATTTCCATTTTGCAATTTTGGGTTAATATAAACTTAAAAATCATAAAAATCTGAAAAATCACAAAAAATATAAAAATATATCATCTGTTATGTTTGGAAAGGGTATCTTTGTGTGAATTTTGCAGGATCTACACACAAATTCGGATCTGGAAATCTACAGAAAGTGAAACAGCAAATAGACGATCCTATCAACAGAAGATTGCAACAACAGAGGAACAGAAAAAATTTGGAGGACCGAGTCAACAAGTCAACCGTGCGATCTGGTGCAAAAAAAAGAAAAAAAAAATTCGCCTGCTGACGTCATCGCCTTGTGGCGGATTCGCGGTCATTGGTGGGTTCGGGCAGCGGTTCCGCAGTCATCTCAGCGGATCAGATCCCTAAATTTCCACTGAGGTTCATTAAAAAAAAAAAACAGTTCCGCCACTGCAAATCTCTGTGAGTTTTCTCTCTCTTCCTCTACAAATCTCCGATATATCTTCTGAAAAATCTCCTGTAGGATTCTTCGCGCTTAAAAAAATCTTTCTCTTTCCAAATAACAAATCTTGTGCAGGATTCTTTGCGCTGCGCATAAAATAAAAAAGATTTGATTGCAAGTGATTTACTGTTTTGCATATCTTTAAAACTGACTTTAAGGGGCTTTTGACCAACTCAGATTGGGTGGGGATTTCATCACCCTTCCCAGGACCCCAGAAATCACATAAGGCATTTGCATTGACCTTATCTTAATTAAAAAATACTAGACTCAGCCCTAAGGACTTCGAGCTCAATAGGACAGAGGACTAGTTATAGGCATCAGCCGTTTATCCTAACCTGACTTTGCGGTGTCTAAGCAAGTGTGTCAAGACAAGTGGTTACTTAATTAAGACCGCTACTTGTAGCGGGGAGCCTCCCACTCACCTGACACTTATCTGGCCGCAATGGGCGGTGAAGAGGCGGTTAGAGGTCCTATTTCTAGCCCTTTGGAACAGTTAGGAGCTGTCTAGCTGACCTAGGTGACCCTAGATCTAGGTCTGATTGTGCATTTCTGGTTGATTGCATTTGTGTCTAAGCCCTTTATCGAATTTTTTTTGTTGCAAACAGTTTCAAATAAAGAGAAAAAGGAAAAAGAAAAAATCTTTTATAAAAACTTGCAAAAAAATTTTACCGCTAAGAAATCCTTGCACCACCTACCTTCTTTCTCTTCTCTTTCTTCTATCATGGGTACCCCATATCATAAATCTCTTGCCGCACTTTAGTATCCCGAACCTAATTTTGCGTCGTACGTCAATTTGTTTGGTCAGTTTAAAGACGATCCTTCCATGCCTAAAATATCTTTGAAAGATCAAATAGAAGCGTTTAGGAGAAACAATTTGACTTTGCAACCCACTCTGTGTCAACCAAGTCAACCTTTACCACCTTCATATGTTGATACGACTTTTTCAAGTCCTTCTGTCACTCCTAAGCCACTGTCCATTGCTGAGCATATTGCTCAATCTCGCAGCCGATCTTTCACCCCTCTCCACTCATCTAGTTCTTGGGATCCGCACGATTATTCACCTTTTTATCCACATGTTGATCCTACCCCTGCCCAACCACCCACTTCCTACCAGTCCTACCCGACCTTCCCATCTTCACTAGACACCGTTTCTACACAGTCTGTTGGGAGTTTTGCATATCCACACAATTTCGAATCTTTTACCGAAACCCCCTTATCACCCAAGTCTAGTTTGGAAGAGTCGTTGGACGCTTATATTGCAGCAACAAACAAAATGGTTAGGAATGTGGAAGCGTCCATGGCCGCTCTTATGCAACCTACTGAACCGGTAGCTAGTTTCCAACTAGCTTCAAATTTTTCAATGTATAAGGAGGCGGTTGGACATAGTGAGAATGAGAGATGATTTCCAAATCAAACCTACCCATACCCAATTGAATCCAACTCTAATTTTCAAACATGTCTCCAAAATGATGAGTTGTGCGACTTTGTAGTGTTTGATTTGCCAAATTGTGAAGAACCCCTTTCGAGTGAAACCACACTTAATCCTTTCGAACTTTACACATCCACTCTAGAACCTAAATCGATAAATATCCATACTTTTGATGAGGTGTCTAAAGAAATTGATTTTCACTTGATTGAGGATATAGACGCCGGGAATATTTCGGATGATGAACCTGTCGATTTGATTGAAATTTTATGTTCAACTCATCATTCCGAGTCATTAGATATTTCTCCCGAACTTCATATGCGTCTTGATGTTGATGATAATGGTATGGATGAGTTGAATTTTGAGGAGAGTTTTGAGGATAATATTGAGGTTGAATCCTTTTTTTTGATGTGTCTGATTTTCCAATTCATCCTCCTGAACCTTTAACTGTTATATCACCCTCCCTCCTTTACATCGTTCCGACCAAGCTTGACGACTGTGAGCTTAAAAACTTTTCCTTTGAATCTGACACAGTTCTCACAGACGATAACACCTACGAGTGTTTCATTTTTTCGGACGATATTGATGACTCACCGCCCGAGTTTGAGTCCTTTACATTTTTAGATGAGTTAATTGAACCATTAGACTCGGTTGCTTATAGTAGTTTCATACCATTAATGGAATCGTTCAAGTTCGAGACAGTTTACTACGGTGAGAATAAGACTATCCTTAATTTACTCCCTTTCGTCCTTCCTATTGTTCCGACCGTACAAGAGACCGTTACGCTTTCATCTCCAATACCAAGTTCGGCGTACCCATGTTTTCTTGCGAATCTTGAGGGATTTGACCCCATTTCTCGACGGATTGATAGGTTAGCGCAATCGCTTTTAACACATCGGTCATCACATATTGCGCTAATTTATTCACTCGATTTACACCCTCAAGATCGTACTACACTTCTTGCTCTTTTCCGCCATTCTTCTCCCCCACCGAGACCACATCCCGTTTCTACCTCCACACGGTCTCGTATGCTTCTCATCTCTTTTCTTTCTACTCCATTCTTTCACCAACTAGACCATTACCACGATAAGATTTTTGAATGGTTGGTGCTAACCTTTGGCTTGTGTAAGGCCAAGCTTAAGTTTGGGGGGAACCTTGTTGTATATATGTATATATATATTTGTTTTCTTTTTCTATAAAAAAAATATAAAAAATTCAAAACATTAAAAAATATAAAATTTTTTATAAATAAATAAACAGGGGAGTGCCAAAAATTTTAACCCTCTTGGTGCAGCATGACAGTGAGGACACTGTCAAGTTTAAGTTTCGGGGTATGCTCGGTACGTCTTCTTTCTTCGCATTCATTTGTACATATTTTTGCATTTGCATACTTATTTGAAAACCCATAAAAATTGAAATTTTTTGAAAAATTATAAAAAATATTGTATTCAATTTTGGCTTATTTGACTAGAGTTTGACAGATAGGTTAACTAGCTAGGAACAACTAAATCTTAGACTTAGTAAATTAAAAACCCTAAAAATAACCTTCCTTAAAGTTTAACGGTAGAAAGTATATGTCTTTGTAGTTTATTTAGAAATAGGCAAATTTTGGGTTCACTTCTTGGGCTAAGTCGAAACAAAGGAAAAGTATTGATGTTCTTATTAGAGTATAAGTTTAAAAAATAATTCCTAACTTAAGTCTAGATTCTGAAAATATATACCCTACAAATTGCACAAACACGCACCTTGAAACTTGGAATAGTAGAGGAGACCTTGAAATGCTCTTGTCTAAAGTTCTTAGTACAATGAAAATAAAAGAAAAAAGTGAATAAAGAGAAAAAAAATGAACACTAGTTTTTGTGATTACTTAAGGCTGCATTAATGAAAAAATATTTAGCGAGGGTGCTTCATCACCTATTGCCTTAGACCAACTGGTTTGGGAGTTACTGCTAAAGCCTTGGGTGTTGCAAGACTAGGAATTACGCTTTAAAGTGCAAACATATCTTGTAATCGGTTGTTGGTACCTCAAGAAGTATTAATGGTCGCATGAAGGATGTGTAAGCAAAAATTCAATTAAAAATTCACCAATTAATAAGTGCTTTGGACAACGGACAAGGATATGATTGCTTGATTTGAATTTCCAAGTGTAGGGGTGATCTATACACACACGTAGGGGTATGTGAATGGAGTTTAGATGAGAGAGAGGAATGAAGAATAGAACTTGTATCTTTAGTAGAGTTGATAAAAATTCCTAAGTGGAGATGGAACCCTAGAAGGAAAACTTAAGAGATGCCGGAAGCTAAGTAAGTCTATAAAACATACATAATCTTAAGTTAAATGATGAGGAAGTGTGAAGAATATGGGTGGATAATTTACAAGTAGAAGATAATAGAATTCCTTGTTAGAAAACCTAATTGGAAAACAAAAGTCGAAAAAGCCAAATTGATAGGATTTTATGAGTAGTATCCGCTGAAAACCCTCAGAAGATAACACTCCTCCTACTAGGGACACCTAGAGGTTTAACGGCTTGTTGCATGAGCTCAGTGCAATCGCGTTTCCCAGCGAAAGTGCGGTTAGTTTTTTTTGTAGAGAATAAAAAATAATAAGTTTGCTCGAGGACGAGCAAAAGATAAGTTTGGGGGTATTTGTTCACACCATAATATTGTATTATTATATTCCTCATTCTTATTCTTTTTACAAATAAACAGGTGCTTTTGACGCATGTCTGCTACATATTACAGGTTACAGGTTCTTGGAGCGAAAACAGTGAAAAAAAATAAAAGACGACACAAAAAAGGGACTTTGACCAACAAATAAAAGGATCTTAATCAAGCCTACACAAAAGATCAGTACAAGGCAACGTAAGGTCCAAGATTACAAAGCAAACGGTTAAAAGTCCACTGCAATTGTTTACTGGAGATCTGGAAGAAATAGAGAAGCCAAATTGAATAAAGATCCAAAAAAATAAAAAGCCCAAGAAGCCCAGAAACAGTTCCAAAATTTCCAGACATAAAATTTTACCAAAGCTTGGAGTCTACTTTAACTAGGTCTTCCTAAGGATATTTTGGTAAATATAGACATGCGAATCAATTGTAACCTAGGGTTTCCTATCCTCTATAAATAGGAACTCTAAATCATTGTAAAGGCTATGCCTCCCTTCATTAATAAATTTTAGAATTCTTTTGGAGAGCATCGGTGCCTCTTTTCAATTCATAAATTCAGATCTGACAACCTGCATTGATGTTTGGAGAGAGCCATCTGTAAGTAGTTTTATTTAATTGCTCTAGTTTAGATTTTAATTCTTTGCCCTAAGTAGATTTAATTCATTGCCGTACATAATTGTTTATAGTTAGCTTTGGGGAAGGCTTTTGAGAGATGAGATCTCTCATCCCTTTCTTACCCATTATATATTTACAATAGGACTCCATGCATACACGCACACATCACGCCCTACGGCACCCTACCCCTCGAGGTAGCGGTGATACCGTAGTATAAAGGCCCGGTTGCGTATGTTTTCCATGGAGGTTAGGGTAAGGATCTCTAAAGGAAGGACAAGAACCTAGAGGAAGGAACACCTTCCCGAATGGATCTAATCCCCTTTATTGATAATTACCATAACTCCTCATAGATCTTCATTTGGGTATAGAAAGCGTTGAGATTTATTTACATTTCCAAACCATTCCTAAACCTAACCCTAGCAAGATTTAGATCTAGATTAATTTAGTATTTAGATAGATTTAGTTTTTAGATTTAATAAAATCAATCCGAACACCCTTCGGAATTAACTCGTTAGCGCGACTAGGAGATTCACAACATCCCTGTGGACCGACCCGTACTCACCGGCTAGCTACCAAGAGACGCCGTTCTTGATTGCGGTTATTAGATAGTTTTGAGACCAATCAGATCCCCCTACGGTTCATCTAACCTCTGGCAATTTTACATTTTTGGGTGTAGTGGGGTTTTTGTGAGATATGCACGTGTTAACCCTTGATATTCTAAAGGTTTTTAAAAAAATCAATATTAAAAATAATGTGGGGTATGGGATTTGTACTCTGGGGGCTTGGTTCAGCAGTGCAAGGTATTACCAATGAGCCACAAGCTACTTCATGTAATTATGGTGTGAGAGAAATACATAAAGTGATAACAACAACATTAAATACTCCAAGTATACTTTAAATTTAAATTAAATTTATGTACACTAAAAATCAAGTTGTTACAGTCTACCCTCCTTACAAAAATTTCGTCCTCGAAATTTACAACTTTTATTTGAGGACTAGTTTACAAAGAGGTGAGGATATCTTGCACGCATTTCATCTTCCCTTTCCTAAGTGGACTCTCTTGGAGTGTCTTTCCTCCACATCACTCGGACCAAATTAACTTCCTTGTTCTGAAGTGTCTTCACTTTCCTGTCCAGGATCTCCACAGGCTGTTTCTCACAAGATAAGTCGGGCTGTATAGTGAGCTTGGAACGATCAAGAACATGGCTGGGGTCACTCACATACCTTCTGAGTTGGGATATGTGGAACACATTATGCACTCCTTCCAAAGAGAGTGGAAGCGCTAAGCGGTATGCCACTTCACCGACTCGTTCGAGTATGTCGAACGGTCCAATATATCGCGGACTTAATTTACCCCGTCTTCTAAATCGGATCACTTCGCGGTTCGGAGATATCTTCAAGAATACGTGATCTCCTGGATGGAACTCCAAGTGTCGTCTACACTCACTTGATCAGCAGATGGGAGAAAAAGCGGATTAGAGCTCTCTTTGCATCAGCCCAGTGCTTCTGTCGATCTTGGGCTATGCGATTCCTTTCCCTAATAGTACGAACTACATCAACAGTCGCTACTATCATCTCTGGTCCAAGAAGCCCTATCTCCGATGTCGTCCCAACTTAATGGTGATCGACACTTCCTTCCATACAATGCTGCAAAAGGTGCCATTCCTATGCTTGCTTGGTAGCTGTTGTTGTACGAAAACTCCACAAGATATAGGTGATCTTCCCACGATCCTTTGAAGTCTAACATACATGCTCTGAGCATATCCTCCAAGATCTGAATAGTTCGCTCAGACTGACCATCTGTTTATGGATGATAAGCCGTGCTGAAGTTCAGACTTGTTCCCAAGCTTGCTTGCAGACTCTGCCAAAATCGCGATCGGAACCTGGTGTCACGATCGGAGACAATGCAGACCCGTACTCCATGAAGTCTCACAATTTCCTCCATGTGCTTCTTTACAAGTGTCTCAGTAGATTGGCCAACTTGAAATGGGATGAAGTGAGCCGACTTTGCGAGTCAATCCACAATGACCCATATGGCATCGTTACCCTTTGTGCTGCGAGGAAGAGCAGTTACAAAATCCATCGTGATGTGTTGCCACGTCCATTCTGGGATTGGTAACGGTTAAAGTAGTCCAGCTATCCTGTGATGTTAAGCCTTTACTTGCTGACACACCAAGCATTTTGCGACGCTTCTGGCTACTTCACGCTTCATTCCATGCTACCAATAATTCTGACATAGATCTTTGTACATTTTGGTACCTCCAGGGTTTACTGAGTAGGGAGAGCTGTGAGCTTCTTTCATTAACTCTTCCCGAACAGGACCTTTTGGTACACACAATCTGCTGCCGTATCTCAAAGATCCATCTTCATGGATGATGAAGTCTGTTCTGAGTCCATTCTCCACTTGTTCTCTGATCTTTTGCAACTTAGCATCACTTGCTTGAGCTGCTTTGATCTGATTGACAATGGTTGATTGAACCTGTAAATTCATCAAACTTGAAGCGTTACCTGGCATGACTACTTCAACTCCATATAATGCAAGTCTTGTTGAAGCTTCCACTGAGCGGTGAGACTCATCGATAATGGTTGCCGACTAAGTGCATCAGGTACCACATTCACCTTCTCTGGGTGATATTGCAAGTTGATGTCAAAGTCCGCCATGAGTTCTAACCATCTTCTCTTCCGCATATTCAACTCCTTCTGAGTAAACACGTACTTCAGGCTCTTATGATCTATGTAGATGTTCACTCGTTCACCAAGTAGATAATGGCGCCAAATCTTGAGAGTAAAGATGACGGCTGCCAACTCCAGGTCATGCGTCGGATAATTGCGCTCATGAGTTTTCAGTTATCTTGAAGCATAAGCCACAAACTTGCCGTGCTGATGTAGAACACATCCTAATCCCTTACCGGATGCATCGCAATGCACTTTGAATCCTCCAGATTGATCCGATATGACGAGAATAGGTGCCGATGTCAACCTTGACTTGAGTTCTACGAAAGCCTGTTCGCATGCTTCTGACCACACAAAATCTTCATCTTTACGTGTGAGCTTGGTCAGGGGTGTTGCTATCTTCGAAAAGCCATCAATGAACCTTCTGTAATATCCAGCTAAACCCAAGAAACTCCGAATGTCCTTCACTGACTTTGGTGTAGGCCATTCGCTGACTGCTGAAATTTTCGCTGGATCCACAGAGATTCCATCACCTGATACGATATGTCCAAGAAAACCAACTTGCTTTAGCCAAAAATCGCACTTGCTGTACTTGGCATAGAGCTGGTGTTGTCGAAGAGTTTCCAGGACAATTCGTAGGTGTTCGGCATGTTCTTTCCGACTCTTAGAATACACCAGGATGTCGTCGATGAAGATGACAACAAACCTGTCTAAGTACTCTCGGAAATCTTGATTCATTAGGTTCATGAATATTGCTGGTGCGTTGGTCACTCCAAATGGCATCACTAGAAATTCGTAATGTCCATAGCGAGTTCTGAAAGCTGTTTTATGAATATCAGCTTCCTTGACCTTCACCTGATGATAACCTGATCTAAGATCCAATTAAGAGAACACACAAGATCCACTTAGCCGATTGAATAAATCGTCGATACGCGGGAATGGATACTTGTTCTTTATAGTGACTTCATTCAAGGTTCTGTAATCGATGCACATTCTGTATGAACCTTCCTTCTTATTCACAAGTAGTACAGGTGATCCCCAACTTGAAGTGCTGGGACGAATCCATCCTTTCGCCAGTAATTCGTCCAACTTTGTTCGGACTTCCTTCAAACCTTCCAGACTTAAACGATAGGGTTCTTTGATCACCGGTTGAACTCCTGGTACTAAATCAATACTGAATTCAAGAGCTCGATCGGGAGGAAAACCTGATATATCGTCAGGAAATACATCATCGAACTCTCGAACCACATCTAGCCTTGATTCTTCCTCCGCTTGAGCTGCTGCAACTACTGCTTCTTTTGGCTTCGCTTTGTAGGTACTTGGCTCCAGGGTACGGTCTCCGCTTTTGAAATAGAGACCAGATGGTCTGGAATCTCGAATACTACCCTCCTTTGACGACAGTCGATGGTAGCATAAAAAGTTCCAAGCCAATCCATACCTAGAACCACATCGAAGTTCGGTATGTCCAGCACTTTGAAGTCAGCATAAAACTCTCTGCTGCAGACGACGACTGGACACAAGCTGTATCCCATGGTTGCCTTTAGAACGCCATTTCCTGAACTGACATTCCAGCTGGATACAAGCAGTGAGACTGGAATAGCATGGGTTCGGACGAACCGTTGCGACATAAAGCAGTGAGATGCTCCAGTATCAAACAGTGCTAGTGCAGGTATTGAGGATACTAAGATTGTACCTAAGGTATGTGGGATATGTTTCAGGTATAGGGAAAAGTATGTAGATAAATAGCAATACTGAAAGAAAGGTTTGAGAAGAAAAGTTTACCGGTGATAACTTGGCCAGTGGCCTCAGCTTCTTCCACGGTCATCGTGAAAACCTGACGCCTTGGTACATTCTTCCTGGCCTGAGTAGCATTCCTCGGAACGTTCCTTTGAGCTTGATGGAACTGACGAGGAGGTGGTGCAGCTTGTGGTCCTCTGGATGGTGCAAGTAGTGCAAGTCTTGGAGCAGGTGCTTGGATGGCTGGGCGCTGTGGGTAATTGTTTGCTGGCCTGGGTGCAGCAATTGGATTTTGTTTATGAGGACAAGACCCAATACTATGAGCAGCTGAGCCGCAGATCAAGCAAAGGTTGTTCGCACGCCGGCAATCTTTCGCCAGATGCCCATTTCTCATGCAGTAGTTACAAAAGGCTAGGCTGGGCCTGTTGATTGGTGCTCCTGGACGCCTTAGCACAAAAGGTGGTCTGGACGAGGCTCCTCCTGCCATCTGGTTGGCAGGGCGCTAACTCCTGCAGACTGAGGTCTGCCCCTCGCTTTTATCACTGCCTCATAACTGCGGGCAGCTTCCAGAGCATCTATAATATTCTAGAAATCTCGTTTTCTTAAGATGTCGTATTTTAAATCTTTCGAGACCGAATGCTCCTTGCGGAGGTCTGAATCTCGCACTACTAAGCCCGAGGATGTGTGATAATCCGCACCATCCCGAACGGGTTCCCCAATTGGGTTGTAGTGGCGCTTTGCAAAGATTTGTATAAATACTAATCATTAAGGAAAAACAATTTTATTAATTATGGTATTTATTTGTAAAGATGTCGATTTCCTGTATTTTATGTTCTAGGGTCTCCTAAGTCAACTAGACTACTCCTAACTGGTCCAAAGCGACAAGTTATGAGATAGCTCAAATCACCTCTTCACCGCCAATTGTGGCCAGGTAAGTACAAGTGAAGAAAGGAGGAATCCGCTCATGAATCACTGTGAGACGGGCCTTTTAAAGTTACCTTTCTCACTTGTCTAGCCTAGGCACCACAAAGTCAGGTTTAGATAAACGACTGAATGCCCACAACTTTCCTCTATCTTAATGAGTGCGACAGTCCTTAATTGGCCGAGTCTAGATATTTTTTATTAGCTCAAAGGTTATTTATTTGTAAAGATGTATCAATACTAAATCTTTTAGAAATGGTTTTATTAAGTAAAGGGTATTTAAATGAAATGTTTGTTTTCCTGTATTCTAAGTTCTCAAGGGCATCGTGTTATGTTGCATATGAGTGTGTGAGGAGGTAGGTCGTTACCTCGTGATCTACTTAAATGTATAGCAAGTATTGTGATGTTAAAGGTGGAATTGAAACTATGTGGTATTTACATGAAAAATGCGGTAAAATGAAATAGCAATTGTTTTGTGATATGAAACTTGATCAATTTGGTTGATTAGTGTTTAATAGTCAATATGAAGGAGTTTAATCATAATTGTATTAACGAGAAGTGAAGTTTTATAAGAAAACCGAATCGGAAAATCGGATTTGTTTCGATTCCGTCGGGTTTTGTAAATCCATATTTTTAGAATGGAAAAGAAAGTTAGAAATGGGACTTACGGGTTTTAGACAATAATGAGAGTGAGATGGAAGGAGAGGAATCGCCGGTGCGTCACTTCATCGCCGCGAGTTCCTAGAACGATCGCTGGAAGTTCGCCGGGAATTTCACCGTAGCTTCGCTTCGTGCTCGTTTTCAAAGTACACAAGTTTCTTGGAAAT
Organism: Agapanthus africanus; assembly: GCA_030015575.1. Taxonomy (NCBI): domain Eukaryota; kingdom Viridiplantae; phylum Streptophyta; class Magnoliopsida; order Asparagales; family Amaryllidaceae; genus Agapanthus; species Agapanthus africanus. The sequence continues at coordinate 10,057,050 of CM057348.1, read as the reverse complement.
TTTAGAAAGTTGGCTCAGAGTTTTGGGGGTGAAAGGGTAGTGTGTAGGGTTGGTATTTGTAGGGTTAGGCTAGAGTTAGGGTAGATGAAAAGTTTAAAATAAAAAATGTGATAAAATGTAATAAAAATGTATTAAAAGTGGAGTAATTAGGGTTTTAAAAGAGTTCTGGAAATGGTCTGAGGCTAAAATTTTGCAGGTGTGTAGGGAATGTGAAAAGAAACAATTTTCATGTTGGGGCTGTCGCTGGAATCGGCCTACTCGGCCGTGACTCGGTCGGAGGACTGAGTCGGCCGAGTCAAGGCCGATTTGGCCGATTCCCGGCCGAGTCAGGCAGCCGGGATCCCCCTACGGTCCATTTAACCTCTGGCAATGTTATATTTTTGGGTGTAGTGGGGTTTTTGTGAGATATGCACGTGTAAACCCTTGGTATTCTAAAGGTTTTTTTAAAAAATCAATATTAAAAATAATGTGGGTTATGGGATTTGAACTCTGGTGGCTTGGTTCAGCAGTGCAAGGTATTACCAAAGAGCCACAAGCTCCTTCTTGTAATTATAGTGTGAGATAAATACTTAAAGTGATAACAACAACATTAAATACTCCAAGTATACTTTAAATTTAAATTAAATTTATGTACACTAAAAATGGAGTTGTTACATGCCTGACCTTCGAAATGAGGTCGAGGAGTTGCCGGCCGACGTGACCCTCGAGGCGCTGAACCACATCCCAGTACCTATCCCCAGCCAGGGTCTTGTCATACATGAAGACGTCGTCGAAGGTGATGATCTCTTCGATCGAATACGTGGGACAAGTCATCTCAAAAAGTGACGCTGATGAGTTGCAGTCTCCTTCTCTATTTATAACCCCAAACAGCATCCCTAAGGACCCAAATTCGCGCGTGCATGGGAGCGAATCCTGGGATTCACCCGAATTACTCCAATACCGCACCACCACGTGGCGGAACTGACACAGCTCTTTGAAACGCTTCGCCTTCCCCATGCGTTCCTGGCACGTGTCGTTCGCGACGGTCACTCTTCCCGATGTTTGCACACCAAGGAAGGTTAGATCGAAGGTCGCAAAACCGAGCAGCTTCCCTGCTCGGTCCATCCTTGGCTAGTAATCTCTTACCCAACGACGCCAAGGATCCGAGCCCTCATCAAGAGGCCACCGAGAAGCTTCCCTGCTCGGCCCATCCTTGGCTGGTAATCCTTTACCCCACGACGCCAAGGATCAATTCCCTCATCAAGAGGCCACCGAGCAGCTTCCCTGCTCGGTCCATCCTTGGCTGGTAATCTCTTACCCAACGACGCCAAGGATCTAAGCCCTCATCAAGAGGCCACCGAGCGGCTTCTCTGTTCAGTCCATCCTTAGCAGGCAACTCAATTCCCTCCCACGCTAAGGATCAAAGCCCTCATCAAGAGACCACCGAGCAGCTTCCCTGCTTGGTCCATCCATGGCTGGTAATCTCTTTCCCAACGACGCCAAGGATCCAAGACCTCATTAAGAGGCAACCGAGCAGCAACCCTGCTTGGTCCATCCTTGGCTGGTAATCTCTTACCCAACGATGCCAAGGATCAAAGCCCTCATCAAGAGGCAATCAATCAGCAACCCTGCTCGGTCCATCCTTGGCTGGTAATCTCTTACCCAATGACTCCAAGGATCAAAGCCCTCATCAAGAAGCCATCGAGTAGCTTCCCTGCTCGGTCCATCCTTGGCTGGTAATCTCTTACCCTACGACGCCAAGGATCCAACCCCTCATCAAGAGGCCACCGAGCAGCAACCCTGCTCGGTCCATCCTTGGCTGGTAATCTCTTACCCCATGATGCCAAGGATCCAAGCCCTCATCAAGAGGCCACCGAGCAGCTCCTCTGCTCTGTCCATCCTTAGCAGGCAACTCCTTGCCTTCCCTGCTCGGTCCAACAACGCCAAAGGATCAAAGCCCTCATCAAGAGGCCACCGAGCAGCTTCCCTGCTCGGTCCATCCTTAGCTGGTAATTTCTTACCCAACGACGCCAAGGATCAAAGCCCTCATCAAGGGGCAACCGAGCAGCTACCCTGCTCGGTCCATCCTTAGAGGATGACTTCTTATACGTTTTTACTAAGCGATCCCCACCTCGATTTCGGGGCCATAGAGATATCGAACTTACACCGGTCTTTGCACACTTGGCAAATGGTTGGATTCAACTCGACGTGAGATCGCTAGATGAAAAACCGATTTCTGACCTAACGCATCATGAAAGCAGTTTTTACCACAAACAAAAGGAAAATGTGCACGCAAAGAACACCACAAAAATATTTTATTCACAAAAGCCAGAAGTCTTTACAGAGGTATTATGGGCTCCCCTGCCTTACAAAAACGCCCGAAAGCTTACAAAATTTCAGCGCAAAAGAAATTAAGGAGGCGAGGAGATTCAGGCATCGGGACCGGGGAGAACCTTGATGAGCTCCGCATCCACTACCACAACCGAGGTGGCATCTTGAAGGTCGGCGCCCACCGCAGGAGCCTCGGCGCTGGGAGCCAGGGCGACCAACTTCTTCCCAACGCTCCTACCAGGGGCCTCTCCCCCGCAGCACTTCCGGGGGCATTCCTCTGCGCCTCACCCTCGAGGGGGGTACTTACCCCGGAGCTCGCTGTCAGGAAACTCCGGCATCAGGGCCTTGACGGCATTGAGGGCATCATGCCAAACGAGGGCATCATGCCAAACGAGGGCAGCGACTCCAGCGAGGTCGGTGTAGTACTGGCCCGATTTCTGGTAGTTCTGCACCGCCTTCGATGCTCGGAGGTCGGCACGCCTCACTCCTTCCTTCGCCGTCTTGCTCTCCCTCCGAAGGGTGTTCGCCATCTTCTTCAGGGTGGCGACAAACATCCTGGAATCTTCCAACTTAGCCTCGGCGGCTCGGACGGCCTCTCGGCAGCTGGCGATCTCCCGATCCTCGGTCGCCACTCAGTCTTTGAGGGCGACGACCCTTTCCATCGCCGCTTGCAGCTCCAGCCTGGAGCTCTCCTCCCGTGAGGAGAGCTCACCCGCGACCTGCATCGCCGGGGCAATTTTCTCGTCCTCCATGTTGACGACGAGGGCACAATGTTGGAGGACCTGAAGAAAACAAAAGAGGGTCAAAAAGAGAAGGGGCACCCAATCTTGCGAACAAGAAAGTACTGAATGAAAACACGAGTGAGGTGCGAATACTGACCTGCACGGCCTCTTGGGCTATGGCCGCCATATGGGCCCGGAGGGTCCCCCGAGGGATTCTGCCGCCGATCGACCTTTCCATCTCCAAGAGCAGGTTGTCGGCGATGGAAAGCCCCGAGGGCACCTCAAAGCGAAGCTCCCCTTCATCCACGATGATCGGGGAAGCCGAAGAATGGGGCACTGTCCTGTGGTACCTCTTGAGGAGAGACACATGAGAACCAGTCTCGCCTCCCACCTCCAAACCCCGGGGCTCCTGCTCCCGAGTGCATTTTAGGCTCGGCGCATGGCTGGACTCCGGGGACTGGGGCGCGCTCGAGCGCCTGGCTGGGGTGGCCGCCGGTGGAGCCGGAGCCGACGACGGGCAAGAAAGGCCGGCGCCTCCGGCCTTCTTCCCCTTCTTCTATTCGACCAGGGCTGCCCGAAATTTACCTATGTTCATGGGTCCTGCATAAGACGAAAGTGTAAAGAAGGAGTTAGCAATGCCAGAAAAAGTGGAAGAACACACAAGTTTAAACAGGTCGCCTAAGAACTCCCAACTTACCCGCAGGTTGAGCGGGGCTGAGCCCAGCCCAAATAAGGGCCTGCTCAGACAACATCACATCGGCCCGGGGGAGGGGCTCCCACTCTGACACCGCCACCGCGTCGGGATCATTCGATCGCTTCATCCTCGGGCAGTTGGCCCTGTGCTATTGGATGGGCACAGGCCAATCCTCATCCTCGGGTGGCCCGAAAAAAAAAACTTCTTCTATTCGTGGATAGAAGAAGGTACTACGACAACTCCCGACCCGGCAGCACCTCCTTGGTGTTTTATAAAAGAAATGTATACCCAGATCGGCTCGTCCTTGCGAGTGCAGGGGTGGTTTTTATAGCAGAGAAAGGATATGAGAAGGCTCCGACTGAAAGGGATCTGCCGCAATTTCAACCGGACCAGGACCCCGAGGAGAATCCTCCAAGAGTTCGGCACTAACTGGCCGGGGGCTAACTCAAAACAATTCAACGCCGCACTCACCTAGGGGGAGAAGGGCAGGTGCATCCCGGCCCAAAAGGCTTCCAGGTACAAGTCAATCTCCTTGCCCCATACCTGGTCTGCTCTCTCCCCCTCCCCGGCCAGACGAAGAGAGTATCCGGGAGGGATATGGAAGCGAGCCCAGATGGTGGAAAGCTCGTCCGCATGACTCAGTATGGAAGATGCGTCACCGACGCCCTTGACCCGCGCTCTGGGGACCGCCCCCGTCTCATGACCCTGGGGAGCATGACTAACCCTAACTTCCCGGGGGGACTCTGACTCAGATGAGTAAGAGGAAGAAGCAGAAGATGAAGCTGCAGAAGACTCCCTAGACTCTACCCGGACTATTTCTATAGACTCCTCGGTAGAAGACATCTAACCTGATCAAAAGGATGAGTCCTCGGAGGAGAAAACACAAGGAATCCGACCAAAGGAGAACAGCGCCGAGCAAACACGCGAGGGGACGAGGAAATTATGGTGAGGTATGGACCCTGAAGAGGATCCTACCTCTATTTATAGCAGCCGGCGTACACATCCTACGGCTCCGATCGTCTTCAGCCAAAACAACACTTCGCATTCAACGGCCATCGGCGCTCCACCTGTCGCACACGCATTAGGCGCGTCCCATCGGGCGTGAGAACACCAGCGACCCGTCGCGTCAGCCAATCAGCACCAGACACGTGGGCTGGCGCTTCAACGAACGTACGCATGAATCGATGCTTCCTCTTTAATGCGAGATCTCTCCCCTGATCCGCTGACATCATCAAGAAAATACAACTAACTGCCCGGGAATACGCACCGATGATATCTTCAAATAAGGGCTTACCCCGGGCGATCGGTCAGACCACTCTCGACCCGACCCATGAATGGGTCAAGACGAGAGTGGGGGGCTAATGATGATGCTCGATACCGGGGATTCCCCAGATCTTGACACGTAGCAGATGACGTGTCCCAGTGCTTACAAGAAGGGATCAAGAACGGTACATTCGAAGCATACCCCGGGTGTTCAGTTGATAAAACTGCACTTTTCATATGACATTTTTCCTATTATTTTTTATATAAAAAATGTGTTTATTATAATATATGACACATATGAGGGTTTATCTGTAAAAATACTATTTTCATGTATTTATATATTATAATTAAAATTATGAAGGAAAAAATAAGTATATAATATCCATGTAACATTTGGCCCATTTAATATGCTTACCTTATTAAATACCTTTAACTAATTCTCTTAAAACTAAAATATCATGACAAATGGTTAAAAATAATATATAAATAAAAACAAATTCTATTAATATCATTTATTGAGATATTGTGCAGGAATTATATTATGACTGAAATCAAGGAAATCCGAGTTGGCAAGATCAAATCTGCCGAAGATATTCAAGTAAATTGAAGAAACTAGTTCTGGCAGAAACGTAGAGAAGATTTTCAAAGTCTAGATACTCAAAAGATCACCAAGTGTTACAGATATGAAGCTACAAAAATTAGAGGCCATGATCTCACCAAAAGGCGGCGGATCCGCAGCCAAACCTATTCAATGGCCGCGGTTCCGCCGCACTTCTAAGGATTTAGGGCTCGGGATTTTGGTGGTTGGGATCCTAACAACCAGTTTTCATATTAGAAAACTAGGGTTCTGGTTTTGTGACTATAAATAAGAATCGAGAGCCTCTTGGAAAAATCATCACACCGACGCGATCACGAAGTCCACAACGGCTCAAGAATTCTGGTTGATCATCAACAGTTCATCTACCTCCTTAGAAGAGATCGAGAAGCAAACTAGCATTTTGTAATCATTTTCTAAGGGAACAAAGTGCAATTGATCTTGTTGATTAATAAAGATAGTTGTTTTCTTATTTTATTTCTTTGTAGTTTTTTTTTATGATTTTCCTCTCTATCTTTTCTTTTCCTAACATGCGCGAGTAATTCTTTGCTTGTCAGGGTTCATAGGATTAGGATAGATTAATGGATGATGAAAATCCTTAAACTCTTTTTACCTATAAAGTTTATAAACTTTACCAAAAGAATAGTTAACATCCTAATTGGGCGCGCTATCAATTTATTAATAGTCACGACCACGATTAGAGATTAGATTAACAATTGCTTTGGTAAAGGCTAGACATGAACGGAGATCCATGTCAAGATAGGGGTTAAGAGTGGGAACCCTTTTCCCTCCAGAAACCCTAATCTACACGCATCACTGTCGATCTAGTTTTAAATCTATTAAAGGATAAAAGGAGTAATTTTTAATTAATCATCCATGACTACTAAATCTTAATGAACCTCACAAGCCCCCTTCTACTATAAAACCTATATCCGTAGTTAATCTAGATCTATATTCTGCATCCGTGTTTGACGTAGATCTAGAACCTACAACCATTCTTCACCATTCTTTATTCTTCCTCCTTTCTTTCTCAACACACTTAAAGTAAGATTAAAAAATTCAACGTTTCCCTGAGGACGACCCGTACTCATCTCGGTCTAGCTACACGCGACACCGTTATTGATTGCGGTTAACTACTAAACATAAATTAGATCAATAAAATGGCGCCGTTGCTGGGGATACGTGCGTAATTTTTTATTCTTACTATTTGTGTTGAATTCTTTTTCGATTCATATTATAAACAAAACAAAACTGCAAATTGTATATTTAACGATTGTTGTGTGAATTTTGCAAGGGGATTTGGAGTCACAGACTTGAGGAAACAGAGAGCCAGAGACATTCATCAAGATCCAGAGAAGCACAGGAGGCCACGTAGCAAAAGTCATCACGAGACTTCGCGGCGGAACCGCGACAAAAGGGCACATTCGCGGCGGAAGCACGGCGCAAGAGAGGGATTAGGGTTCCAAACTTCTCTGGTAAAATTCTCAACTCTTTCTCTCTCCTCTGAAATCCAATAAAATATCTTTCCTGCAGGATTCTTTGCAAAATATTGCATCTCAAAAATCTTTTTGCAAAGTCTTGTACTTGGTTTGTTTATTCATATTTTAATACGGATTTTAAGGGGCAAGACCACAATTCAGATTAGGTGGGGATTTTATCACCCTTCCTAGGCCCCAAAAATCACAAAATGAGCATCCGCATCAACCCTACATTAATTAAAAAAATATCTAGACAAGACTCTAAGGACTGTTACACTCAATAAGGACAAAGGAAGGTCGTGGGTAATCTATCACTTATCCGCATTACTTTTGTGGTGTCTAGGCAAGTGTGTCTAAGGCAAGTGGTTACTTAATTAGGCCTGCTATTTTCGGTGATTCGTATAGCGGATACCTCCCACTTACCTGGCCACAAGAGTAGTAAAGAGATGTTAGAGGATTGATCCTGCGGCTTGTCCTTTGGAAGTCTAGGAACGGTCTAGAGACTTGACCTAGGTAACCTTAGTTCTAGGGTTGTTTGTGCATTTTTATGTGATTTGTCTCAAGTCCGACACTTTTTCAAAAACAAACCAATTTTAAATCACACACACACTGCCACTTGCGCTAAACCCACTTAGTGCATACTCGGCTGGACACGGGATTCTAGTGCCCGTCTTGTCTGCGTTTCGGCTATCGACTCTGAAGTCGGTGCTTCTTCATCTTCTTTTCCCCTACCACCCACCACATCGACCGAAATGGACGGTCCATCAAATTATAACACGAAACTGCCACCGCCCGTAGGTGAGCAGAATCCACCGTGCATCTCTCTCCAAGAAAGATGCTATCCTATCCGTGGTCTCCTTCCTACTTGTTTATCTATTCCACCAGCCAACGGGGATAATTTTGAAATTAAACCCCACTATATCAATCCGTTGCCTAAATTTCACGGGCTGGAGTCTGAAGACGCATATTTTTCATCACTAAATTCGAAAACGTATGCGCAATGATGGGTACTTCACAACTGTCCGTGAATGCCATGCGCTTGCGTCTTTTCCCATTCACTTTGTGCGACTTGGCAGAAAAATGGCTTTATAATACTGTCGCACACTCTATTACCAATTGGGATGAATTCGTGATAGCAATGCTTAAGAAATTTTACCCAAATCATAAGACCGCTTGTGTTAGGAGCGAGATCAACCAGTTTACCCAGCTTCCCAATGAACCATTTTGGAAGTGCTTTGAACGTTTTAAGGATCTTCTTGTCTAATGTCCTCATCATGGAATACATAGATGGGATTTGTGTCGAATTATATATGAGGGCATTAATCCAACAACAAAGCAGATGCTTGAAACAATGTGTCATTGCAATTTCATGTCAAAAGACGACGGTGAAGCCTGAAAATATCTGGAAGATCTCGCTGAGAACATTTTGCAGTGGGAAAGCGTTAGACCACCTTCATCTAGAGGAGGTATTCATCAGCTCGATATTTTCATCACAGTAAAAACCGAAATGGCAGCGATACAAAAGAAACTCGACGCTATTGAGAACAAATTCTCACCAGTCTCCCTAAATCAGGTAATGCTTCCCAAAACTGTGTGTGGTTGCTGTTCCGATACATCACACTTGACAGAAGAATGTCCTATGAATGCACTGTTTCAAGGTCACGAGCAAACTAATGCTGCTTTTCAGCAGCGACCTAGAAACGATCCTTATTCTTCCACATACAATCAGGGATGGAGGAATCATCCTAATTTTGCTTGGAACCAAAACCAAAACCAAAACCAAAACCAGTTCCAAAGCAATTACCAAAGACCTCCTCCACAGAAACAGCAACTACCACCATAGAGTCAGCACCCCTTTCAATCTCAACCTGTTCAAAACCCGGCCAATAATTCATTCCAAACGACCGGTACCGATAACTCCTCTTCACTCGCACAAACTTTGGATTTGTTTATGAAACATTCCATCCAAATGTCGGCTAATATGAGGTCTTCTATTGATTCCATAAAGAAAGACTCCGCCTCTCACGGTGAGAGTATTAAATCAATAGAAACTCAAATTGCACAATTGAATGCTGCGATGAGTGCGAGAGAAAAAAGGGAAACTCCCATCTCAACCCCTACCGAATCCTGGCCACTCACAACATCATAATGTGAGTGTCGTTACTACGTTAAGATCGGAAAGAGTGCTCGATAACCGAGCGGGTGAACAAGTTGATGACGTTAGTGATACCAATGATACCCCGGCTTCTACTTCTTCCCCTAATTCGTCTAGTCTCCCACCAACTTCCGAGCCTATTCTACGCTTCCCATAAGGCTCGAACCCTCAGCTCACTTTCTCGAATCTATCTAAAATGATCCCCACACCAATTCTGTGATCGAATCCTTCCCCACAATCTTCTCCACAAATGTTGGACTCAAAACTTATTGATAAAGCTCCGTTTCCAAACAGATTAAGGGCCAAAAAACCCAACCCACAAATGGAGAAGATTGCGGAAATGTTTAAGCAAGTTAACGTCAATATTCCTCTCCTAGATGCTATTCAACAAGTCCCATCTTATGCAAGAATTCTTAAAGACTTGTGCACTAGGAAGAGAAAAACTCAAGTGCCGAAAAAAGTTTTCATGACGAGTAATGTTAGCACAACTTTTACCCAGCAAATACCAAAGAAACGTAAGGACCCTGGCTGTCCTACCATCTCTATTTCTATTGGGGGTAAAAATATTAATCATGCTTTACTCGACCTTGGCGCTAGCGTTAACTTGCTTCCATATTCCGTATATAAGCAGTTAGGGATTGGAGAGTTGAAACCTGCCCATTGTACTCTCCAGAGGGCAGACTGATCAATCACCAAACCCAGGGGTGAACTAGAGGATGTGTTAATTAAAGTCGGGGAATTCATATTCCCTGTGGACTTTCTTGTTTTAGATACACAACCTGTAGTGAACCCACGCAACCAAATCTTGGTGATACTCGGTCGACCTTTCCTAGAAACTTCCAACGCTGTAATTAATTGTTGTAATGGTTCTATGAACTTATCTTTCGGGAAGATGAAAATTGAGCTTAATATTTACAAGCTAGGAAGTCAACCATCTAAACCTTCTGCTCATTTGCTTGATGTCTGTTCCATCCACGAGATAGCTCCCGAAAGCTGCATGGATGAGGAACTTTGCTATGATGATCTCGACAACACTAGTGCGTCATTATTTGATTTGGAAAATTATTATAGTGAGGATATCTTTGATGAGTCCATCTCCGAGTTTGAATCCGTTGACTCGTCGTAAAAGTCAGTAGCACTTTCCGAGTCAATATCCTATGCAAGTTATGAATCTCTTAGGGAGTCCGAGCATCATTCCCTTACCCCACCTTCTATTGTCTCTCCGCCAATACTAGATCTCAAACCGCTACCTTCTCATCTTAAATATGCGTATTTAGGTGAGAATGAGTCTTTGCCCATGATCATATCCACTTCTTTAGCTTTAGAGCAAGAGAACGCACTTTTGGCGGTGTTGAGATCAAATCGGCAAGCATTTGGTTGGACAATGGCTGACATCAAAGAGATTAGTCCCTTAATTGTTGAACATTATATACATTTGATGGATGAAGCCAAGCCAACCCGAGACCCACAAAGACGGTTAAATCCCGTTATGAAGGAGGCGGTAAAGAAAGAAATCGTCAAGTGCCTAGATAGTGTATAATTTACCCTATATCTGATAGCTAATAGGTAAGTCCTATTCACGTGGTCCCTAAAAAGTCTGGCATCACAGTCATAACTAATGAGGCTAATGAGTTGATCCAAACACGCATCCAAACTGGGTGGCGCGTATGTATTGATTACAGAAAACTCAATGCCGCAACGAGAAAAGATCACTTCCCTCTACCTTTCATTAACCAGACGTTAGAACGATTAGCTGGACACGAATACTATTGTTTCTTGGACGGATACTCTGGCTATAACCAGGTCCCCATCGCTGAAAAGGATCAAGATAAAACCACATTTACTTATCCTTTCGGTACATTTTCTTATAGACGCATGCCCTTTGGGTTATGCAACGCTCCCGCTACATTTCAGCAGTGTATGATGGGGATATTCTCAGACATGGTTGAGAATTTTCTGGAAATATTTATAGACGATTTCTCCATATTTGGGGACTCCTTTGAGGACTGTCTTCGTAATCTTGACACGGTTCTTACCCGCTGTAAGGATAAGAACTTAACATTGAATTGGGAAAAATGCCATTTTATGGTCCAAGAAGGTATTGTCCTTAGACATATAATTTCACGAAAAGGCAATGAGGTTGACAGAGCTAAAATAGATGTCATCCATAGCCTCCCTCGTCCCAAATGCGTCAAAGATATACGATCCTTCCTTGGCCATGCAGGATTTTATAGGAGATTCATTAAGGACTTTAGCAAAATCGCTAGACCCTTAACTCTTCTCTTCGCCAAGGACACAACATTTCACTTCGATTCGGATTGTGAGGCTGCTTTTGAGTCGCTTAAAAGAACTCTCACGACAACCCCCATTCTATCATCTCCGGATTGGAACCATCCGTTTGAGCTTATGTGTGATGCATCAGATTTTGCTATTGGTGCGGTTTTAGGACAACACATTGATAAGATGCCACATGTAATTTACTATGTGTAGGATGTTTTTCGTCACACCATTAAGATGGGAATACGCGCGCGTTGGTCAGGCGCATTACAGATTCCCCCTGTCTAGGGTAGGCTGGGGTTTATTGATTGCGGGGATCCAAATCTCCGGCAGCTGCAGACTAAGCTGCCGTTAATTACCCCTCGCATTTGGAGCGAGAGAACTTCCGATTGACGGGTTAAACTGGTCATGCGAACTCAATGTGCAGTGTTGTGTTTTGAAGGGGTTTGGGATATATCGGGGGCCCCGCAGAGTTTTTACGGGGTCCCGCTATCCGGATACCGGGCTGGGGGTCAAGGGGGCTAGTAGCCCCCTTGCGGGGTGCGTGACAGTGCCCCGTTAGAAATTTTTTTCTAACATGGACAGTGTTGTGGAGTGTGTTTATCTATATACACATACACACATGTATACATATATATAAAAAGGGGAAAAGCGCCCAAAGGACGCGCGTGGGGACAACGCCTCACGTGCCTAGCACGCGAGCGCTGGACGCTTGAGCACTGTACGCTTAGGCGCTGGCGCACCACGTGTCCGACATGTGGGCGTTGGACGCTTGAGCACAAGGCGCTCGAGTGCTAGCGCACTACGTGCCCAGCACGTGGGCGCTGGGCGCTTGAGCACAAGGCGCTCGAATGCTAGCGCACTACGTGCCCGGCACGTGGGCGCTTGAGCGCAAGGCGCTCGAGCGCTAGCGCACCACGTACCCGGCACGTGGACGCTGGGCGCTTGAGCGCTTGGGGTGCTAGGCGCTCGGGCGCCGGCGAGGAAAATGGGTTTTTAGCCCCAGAAATGGGATTTAAACTCCCGAAAGAGAATTCAGAGTGGAGTTAAAACTCCTAAGATGTTTTTGGAGATGCTGAAACGGGCTTCTCCCTTGAGCTCTGGATCTTCCCAAAGTGGGATTTTTAGGAGATGGGTCTCCTTCTTCCTCCTCTTTTGGCTGGATCTTGAAGAACAAGAAGTATGAGATTTTAAAAATCTCTTATTTTTAAGATCTGATAGGAGATCTGAGTTCCCCTTTGTGGGTTTCGTGGTAAAAAACTATTTAGTTTTGGAAAAGGAAGAGTAAAACTCTTGATTTAATTCAAAAAGAGAAGAAGGTTTTTAGAACCTTGAGGAAGGAGAAGATCACAGATCTTGATTCTTTTGGAGAGAGAAAAAATTGTTGGGATATTTTCATTATCTTTGCCTTTATAGGCTATACACTTTATATATAGCCCCTTGGGATTTTCAAAATGGCATTTTACTTATCCCATGATCATGTGCCATTTCTTTTTGCACATAAGCCATGAGCTTTACAAAAATTTGGTTTTATGCCCATTTTCTTACATTTATTCATAAAATAAAATAAAAGAAATACAACAAAATTATTTATTACAAAATTTTTATTTTGGCATGGGGGAGGCCGTCCGCTTCATGTTCGGGCTCGCTCCGGGAATTGGCCCACTTGACCTGGGCTTGGGCCCACCTGGCTTGAGGTTGACCTTGATTTTGACTCGGTCAACCGGGTTGTAAATTTTTACCCCAACAAATTGCCCCCATCAATAAATGCACACAGCATAATGTGGGTCGTGTGCATGAAATTGATGGATCTTCTTTCACGTGAAGGCGACTTGATTTGGTTCCCGCTTTTTGGGAAGCTGGAAGTGCCATTTTTACGACATAGACGGTCGTTGCTTGACATGTCTCCGAGACAGAGTGCCCGTGATAGACGTTTCCCTGGCCTGGAGTGATCTGGTTCCCGCTTTGGAGGAAGCCTGCGCTGCCCTTTTTACTACATGGACGGTCAATGCTGCCCTTTTTGCGACTTGGACAGTCGATGCTGCCCTTTTTAGCGACTTGGACGGTCGGTGCTGCCCTTTTAGCGATTTGGACGGTCGATGCTGCCCTTTTTGCGACGTGGACGGTTGGTGCTGCCCTTTTAGCGACTTGGACGGTCGATATTGCCCTTTTCGCGACGTGGACGGTCGGTGCTGCTCTTTTAGCGACTTGGACGGTCGGTGCTGCCCTTTTTGCGACGTGGACGGTCGGTGCTGCCCTTTTAGCGACTTGGACGGCCGTTTTGTGATGTGGACGGTCGGTGCTGCCCTTTTAGCGACTTGGACGTTCAGTGCTGCCCTTTTAGCGACTTGGACGGTTGATGCTGCCCTTTTTGCGACTTGGACGGTCGGTGCTGCCCTTTTAGCGACTTGGACGGTCGGTGCTGCCCTTTTAGTGACTTGGACAGTCGATGCTGCCTTTTTAGCGACTTGGACGGTTGATGCTGCCCTTTTTGCGATGTGGACGGTCGGTGCTGCCATTTTAGCGACTTGGACGGTCGATTCTGCCTTTTTTGCAACTTGGACGGTCGATGCTGCCCTTTTAACGACTTGGACGGTCGGTGGTTGTCTTGCTGATTTGATGTGAACTGGGTTGACATCAGCATCGCTATACTGGAATATGGTCCCAGGAGCAAATCATCATCTGCCATGAGTGGATTTGGGGATCTCCCTCATTTCCAGTTTAACGATTTAGGGGTCATCTGTTCCCAGTTTAACGACTTAGAGGTCATCTGTTCCCGGTTTAATGACTTAGGGGTCTATTGGATTGGAGTTTGGAATTTTGGGGTTAGGGTAGGCATCAGCGTTGCTAATACAAAAGCACATGTGCCAGGAGCAATTCATCATTTGCCTTATCACCTAAGGCTTTTCAATTTTATGAGCCGTAAGGGTCCCATAAAAGCATTTTCTCCCTACGAGTCGAAAGGATCTTGTAGGTGCACTTTCTCCTTAGGAGTCGTAGGGACTCCCAAGTGTGTTTTTCCTTTGTGAGTCGTAAGGATCCCACGAAGGTGTTTTCTTACGAGTCGTGAGGATCCCGTAAGTTGGTTCTCCTCATGTATCGTGAGGACACATGACTGGGTCTTCCAAAATGGAGTATAAGTCCAAAGGCGAAGATCGGCCGCTGGACTAGTGATTGCGGTGAGGTATGGGTATGATGAGAATTATTTGAGCCCGTGGATTGTATACGGTAGTCAATTTGGCGACTAACCGCAAGGCTGGGAGAATTTTGAGAAATTGGATTTTGATTGGCGTCTGCATCGCTGCACTGGAATATGGTATCAGGAGCGACTCATCATTCGCCATTTGGGGACTTGGAATTTGGATCTTGTTTGGCATCAGTATTGCTGCACTGGAATAATGCCAGGAGCAACTTATCATTTGTCCCGGGAGGACTTGGGATTTGGTTTTTGGGTCGGCATCAGCACCGCTAACACTGAAACGTAACGTCAGGAGCGACTCATCATTTTCCATTTCCCATTGGGGAGCGATAGCTTAGGAGACAGGTTTAGGTCCCTGTCACCTAAGACTTTTCAATTTTATGACCCGTAAGGGTCCCATAAAAGCATTTTCTCCCTACGAGTCGAGAGGATCTCGCAGGTGTATGTTCTCCTTAGGAATCGTGAGGATTCCTAAGTGTGTTGCTCCTTCGTGAGTCGTAAGGATCTCACGCAGGGATTTTCTCCTTACAAGGTCGAGAGGACTTTGCGAGTGTGTTTTATCTCTTTTCACGAGTCTGCGCCCTTTCGGGTTTTCACAAACTCGCCGGCAGTCCTGCTGTTTTTACTCACGGAGCCCTTTCGGGTTTTCATTCGTGCCCGTTTTGCTTGTGGACATACCGCTTCTTTTTTTTCGCTGGTGGGACTTTAAAAGTAGTCTCACCGGCAGGACTTGGGAGAGACAGGGGTCGTTTACGCCCGTGGATTGTATACGTTTTGCAGGATGTATGATCCAAACTGTAGGGCTGGTGTGCTCAATTCGCCTGCAACTTGGAGCATTCCCGCGTAGTATTTCTTGAGATATCGGCCATTGATGGGTGGCATGGGCCTTTCTCCCTCGGCACTTATTAGTTGGTAGGATCCTCCGTCGAACACTTTCTCGATGACGTATGGTCCTTCCTAGTTTGGCTCGAATTTTTCCTTGGCATGTCGATTGGGGATGATCGGTCTTTTGAGGACCTACATCAACTCGCCTTTCTTGAAAGCGCGGAGACGGGTTATCTTGTCATAGGCCCGTGACATTTGGGCTCGGTATAGCTCCTGATTTTGCTGCACCGCGAGCCTATTTTCTTTGAGGGCGTCGAGCTCTTCAAGACGAAGGAGCACGTTTTCCTCCTCCATCAACTCGTGCTGAACGACCATTCTTAAGCTTGGAACTTCGACTTCGAGGGGGATGACCGCCTACACTCCGAAGAGCAATGAGTATGGGGTGGACTGAGTTGGAGTACGGTGTGTGGTACGATATGCCCACAACGCCTCGTGAAGTTCGAGATTCCAGTCTCTCTTGTTGGCTGAAGCATTTTTCCTCAGGAGCTTGCATATAGTCTTATTGAAGGCTTCGGCTAGCTCATTGGTTCTTGGATTATAGATGGAGGAATATCTTCAGTCTATCTTGTGCTGAGTAGCGAACTTTGAGAGTTTGAAGCTCTTGAAAGAAGGCCCGTTGTCAGAAATGATTCTTCTTGGTGTACCGAAGTGGTATAGAATATTATGCTGGAAGAATGTCAGAATATTTTCTATCTTGACTTCTTTTAGCGAGACAACTTCAGCCCATCTGGAGAAGTTGTCTGTTGTGGCCAGTATGAACCGGTAGCCTCTGGATGACGAAGGATCAATTAGGCCAACAATGTCGGTGCTCCAGGTTTCGAAGGGCAACGACTCCACCGTAGGATGCAACGGATTGGGATGCTTGTGAATAAAATCGCCGTGAATTTGGCAGATATGACATTTCTTTGCATACTCTCCGCAATCCCGTATCATGGTGGGCCAGTAATACTCAAGCCATTTGATCTGAAGCCGCATTTTAGGGCCGGACTGGTGAGCCCCGCAGACGCCTGAGTGAACTTCTTTCATAACTTTTTGGGCTTCGGCCGTTGACAGGCACTTGAGCCAGAGTTTGTCATATGACCTGCGGTATAGCGTGTCATTCACAAACATGTATCAAAGAGCTCTCTTCTTCAGCTGAATCCTTGCAGATTTTCCTTTGGGCAGCTTGTCGTATCGGAGGTACTCTATGAAGGGTTCTCTCCAATCGGGCTCGTCTTGGATGATCGAAGCTTCTTCGGCAGGACTGCTCTTCTGTTCAGTGCTTTCCTCTTCTTATAGAGAGACTGAGGGTAGAATTTGCCGGCTCCTGACTGTGATCAGAATTTCGTCCATATCAGGATCAGCCAGCTCCTTGGCTAGGCGAGCGAGTGTGTCGGCTTTTCCGTTCAACGCTCCGAGGACTCTCATTAGTTCAGTGTGAGTGAACCGTTTCATGAGTTCCACCACCCGGATTCTGTACCGAACTAACTCGGGTTTGTATATCTTATAGTCGCCGCTTACTTGGTTGACGACAAGCTGGGAATCACCGTAGACTCGTAGCCGAAGGATTTCCATCTCTATGGCGAGCTCCAAACCAGCTATCAGAGCTTCATACTCGGCCTCATTGTTTATGCGAGGCTCGGTGAGAGCAAAAGAACGCCGTAGGGTTCCCATTGATGGCGTGATGAACACCAATCCTATCCCTGCTTTTATCTCCGGGACGCTTGATTCACTAGAGGTCCTTATCGATGAGGCCCTATCGAAGTAGAGCTCCCAACATGGCTCGTTATTCTCGAGGTGCAGCACTTGTTCGTCGGGTAACTCGCAATTGAGTGGTGACCCTTCTGGTATGGCATGAGCAGCGAGAAAGTCTGCAAGAGCTTACCCTTTTACTGCTTTCTGAGGAGTATAAACTATGTCAAACTCAAGTAGCATGACAGCCCATCTTTCCATTCTGCCGGCTAGGCTTTCTTTGGTCATCAAGTGTTTGAGCGGGTCAACCTTGGAGATCAGCATAACTCGATGAGCGAGCAGATAGTGCCTCAGTTTCTTCACAGCAAATATCAGAGCCAGGCATTGTTTTTCGATTGGGGAATTGTTGTGTTCCACCCCGACTAGAGTTCGACTGAGGTAGTAGAGGGCATTTTCTTTTCCCTTCTCGTTGTTCTGGGCAAGGAGCGCACCGAGTGACTCATCTAGCGCGGCAGTGTAGAGAATTAAAGGTTTATTTGAAACGGAAGCGGCCAGCACTAGAGGGTGCAACAAGTACTGTTTGATACTTTCGAACGCTTCTTGATATTCGGCATCCCAGACAAAAGGAGCTCCTTTCTACATGAGCTTTGAGAAGGGCCTACATCTTCCCGATAAATTTGAGATAAACCTCCGTATATAAGCAATCTTGTCTTGAAAAGATCTTAGCTGCGTCAGACTCTTCGGAGGGGCATCTCCATGATGGCCTTTATCTTGGATGGGTCAACTTCAATCTCTCGATGTCGGACTATGAAGCCCAGGAATTTTCCCGATGACATGCCAAAAGTGCACTTCATAGGATTCATCTTCAGATCGTATTCCCTCAGTCTGGTGCGAACGTTCCTAAGATCTTGGACGTTGTCGGCCTTGGCTTTAGTCTTGACGACCAGGTCATCAACATAGCATTCGACGACTTTATGGATTAGGTCATCAAAGATATTGGTCATTGCCCTCTAATATGTAGCACCTGCGTTCTTCAGTCCGAACGACATCAGTTTGTAGCAGTATATTCCGATCGAGGTTCGAAATGCTATGTGTTTCTCATCCTCAGGCGACATCTTGATCTGATTATATCCAGACGAGCCATCCATAAAGGTGAACAGCTCGTAATTTGAGGTGTCATCGACCATCATTTCCATGACCGGTAGCGGGAAGTCGTCTTTAGGACATGCCTTGTTGAGGTCCCTGAAATCGACACAAACTCGGATCTTCCCATTTTTCTTCTTCGCTGGGACTACGCATGCGATCCAGTCCGCATATTTCTCTTCCCTGATGAAGCCGGCATCGATGAGTTTCTTGGTTTCCTCGATGACCTTTTCTTCCAGTTCACTTCTCATTTTTCGAGGAGCTTGTTTGACTGGCTTAGCATCAGGAGATATAGCCAGCTTATGCACGGCCACTTCAGAAGAAAGGCCAAGCATTTCTTTGTATGTCCACATGAAGCAGTCGACGAACTCGTACAGCAGGGCGATTATCTGCTCTTTCATTTCCTCTGATAAGAGTGAGCCGATGTAGGTCGGTCTTGGATTATCGGGCGTTCCTAAGTCAATCTCGGTTAGCTCTTCAATGGTTGCTTGTCTGCCATCTTCGATCTCTTGAGGAGCTTCTTCTAGTTCGGCTAGCTCGTCTTCATCATTTGACTCTTCGATAGCTTCCCCAATATGGATCATGTAGCATGCCTTATAATCCGGTTGAATAAAGCCTATGCCCTGTCTATCTGGAATTCGTCCATCAATGAGTGCTCGGACCTGGGGCGAATGCCATAGTCCTTCATAAAATCTTGCTTCGGACTCCGTTTGATATAACCGGCATCTGCACCTTTTGAAATATTCCCACATCTCGGGTGCATAGTATCTGGGATTGAGGACGACTCTTATGCCTCTCTCATAGGGAAGGCACGCGACAGACAAATCGTCTGGTTGCACAATGGGGTTTGACCCATAAAACAGGATGCCCTTCTGTCCGCTTTTCCTTCCGGGAAGATAGAAAGTTTTCAGCTGGTCCACGATAGAGACTGACAATGCATCGAGCACTTTACACATCCGTTCCGGCACCCTTGTGACAGTTAGGGGCCTTTCTGCAATTTCGAAGGTCTCTCGTAGTTTTGTTTGTTGCATAGAGGTCCAATCTGCACAGCTGTTGCATGGCAGGTCCTCTTCCTCCGGCTCTTCAGTGTCGCTGCCAAGTTGATGGCGGACTTTGCTTCTAGATGGGCCTTCAGTATCAGATTCGTCCGTATCGCTACCGAAATGAGGGCGAGTTTTACGGAAGGACGGACTTCCAGCGTCGGACTCATTAGTGTCACTACCGAAACGCGGGCATACTTAGGCGTTTTTGCTTTTGAAAGTGACAGCCGGCTCAGACTTGCTTTTGAGCTTCGGGGTTGTTCTATCTTTGGTCAGCTGTGCTTAGCGCTTTGGAGGTTCATAAAGTACCGAGAATCTTCATATCGGACTTCATGCACGCCGAACGGCTGGATGTCTCCGTCAATGCATCTTTCTTCAGCAATTTTAGTATACTTCATGCATTGATGAAGAGTTTACGGAACGATGCCGTAATCGTGGAGCCACGACCATCCCAAGAGAATCTTATAAGACATGTCGGCGTCGATCACATATATCTTAGCTTCAGTTTGCAGATCCCCGAATTTGATTGGCAAAGCTATAGACCCTAGAACTTGCTGGTAGTTTTGATTGAAGCCTTGAATGACAATCCTTTCCCTTGACAGGTGTCAGACGTCCATTGACAAACTCTTCAGTGTCTGCAAGTTCATGATGTTCACTAAGGACCCCAGATCAATCAATATGCGATTAATCCGATCTCCGTCGCTGTACCCGGTCACGCAAAGCGGACGATTATGCTCAGCCGTTCCCAGTAGCAAGTCTTCATCCTTAAACATGACTGCGGCAGCTTGCAAATTGTACTAAGCTTCTTTCATATTAATTTCCGCAAAGCGAGCCTGATACCGCTCAGGGTTTTGTAGAGCATGAATGAGAACATCTCTAAGCTCTTGAGATAGAACCAAGGCATCGTAGATGCTAAGGAGAGACGGAAGCTTTCGGAGATGAGCCAAGACATTATAGTCTACCAGGGAAGGACTCGAATCTTCATGAGCAAGTTCTCTGCCATCTTCTTCATTAGCGACTTGTTTTTCCTTCCCTTTTGGGGCGTTGCCTTGATTTGGCGGTAGAACCCTGCCGCTTCTGAGCTGGATTTGGTTGGCCTTTGTGGCGAGCTCCTCGTGCTCTTCGAGAAAACAGAACCCCTCCTCAGAGTCGCTGCCAAGATGGATGGCGTAGCAGGTCACTACTGGGATCTCTTCATTGGAGTCTTCTTCTAACTCCTCCAGAATTTTAGCCGCTCGTACAGGGAGGAACTCCTTCAATTGAATCAGAGTTCTTTCCTTCTGTTCATATTCTTCGAGGGAATCGATATATTTTTGAATGGTCGATCTCCCTGCAGACTCCTTTTCACGCCGAGCTGCACTTTTCTTCTTCTTGAGCTTTTTGGATTTTGAGCCCGATGGAGCCGCATTGGCAGCTGGAAAGGTAGGCTTCTTTTGCCCTTCCCATTCCGTCCTGGGCTCTTTCCGAAGTAGCTTTATCATCTTCTTCGTCTTATTAGATATGTGCATACCCCACGGAGGCCGTGATGAGTCCGTTTCATTTCTCAGGACAGCGGGTTCGGCTGTCTGCTCCCAGAAGGCTTCAGGTTCTGTCTGTATAAAGTTAGTGGTTGCAACTTGATTGTTCACCAACAAACTTTTGGATAGCTCGATCTCTCCGGTCTTGTATTGCTTCTCGACCCAGTCCTTGAAGATATAGCAATCCTCGATCGCATGGCTCACTACTCGGTGGTACGGGCAATACAAGGGATTGTCGGCCATTTTTGCTTCTTGAGGTCTTTTCGACTCCGGCAATTGTAGACCGTTGTTCAAGACATCTTTGAATATCTTGCGGACCTTGTCCCTCCTGAAAGAGTAAACCTTGTTCTTTTTCTCCTCTAGGGAAGGCCCTTCTCCTCCCAGCACTGGCTTTCGAGACCGGTTGGTTTTGGATTTGCCCGCCCTTCACTTTTCTTCATTGTCGGACGCATTGAAGACATTGGTACTGCTGGAACTCCCGCTTCTACTGTTGTCGTCCCGCTTGCTTTTCCAAGTCTTGTCTCTCTGAGAGTTCGGGGTAGACTCTTGCTTCGAGCGTTCCAGCATTTGGACTTTCTTGGTTAGCTCTTGAAACGTCTTGAGACCTGCTATACACAAGAATGGGACCATCCAATTGCTGAGGTTCCCAACGAGAAGGCTGATGGACTGGTCCTGCTCCAGCGGCGGTTCGCACTTGACTGTGAGATTACACCATCGGGCGATAAAGTCGGTGTTGCTTTCATTCTTCCCCGGCTTGGTCCTCACAAGGTCGGCAATGGAGATTTTATCACTGACAGTCCTGAACCTTTGCCGAAACAGAGACTCCATTTGGGCAAAGGTAATGACAGACCTGTCTGGTATACTTGTGTACCAGTCAAAAGCGACACCAGTCAGGATGTTGACAAACTGACGAAGAAGGAGCGCATCATTGCCCCATGTATTTCCGCACGATGCTTTAAAGTGGGCGACGTGCTGATTTGCGTTTCCCGTCCCGTCAAATCTTTCGAATTTAGGAATGACGTAGCCGCTCGGGAACTCGATCAGATCGTACTGTGCGGGATATTTCCACCCACTACTGCCAATTTCTTTCTGAGCTTCAGCTTCGGCCACCAATGTTTTAACCTTGCTGGTGACCAAATCCATTATCCGATCTTGTGTTAACGGGATAGTGTTATCTGGGGCCAAGGGGTCCC
Organism: Agapanthus africanus; assembly: GCA_030015575.1. NCBI lineage: Eukaryota > Viridiplantae > Streptophyta > Magnoliopsida > Asparagales > Amaryllidaceae > Agapanthus > Agapanthus africanus. The sequence goes on along the minus strand of CM057348.1, from coordinate 10,034,908 downwards.
CAGAAGCGGAATGTGGCCGGCTTTAGTGCGGCTCGACGAATCTTGGACCCAAAGGAACAGGCATCAGTCACCTCGGATTGTCATCATCCGGCTCATGAGTAGCAACTTGTGCTTGATTGGGAGTCACTCGAGCAATTTGAGTCGTACGCTGAATCACAACGTTCATTAAGTCGTCAATCTTCGAATAGAGCTTGGCCATCTCTTTATCTTTGCTCCTGAGCTGTTTTCAAAGCTCTTGAAGCAGCTCTTGTTCCGCGGTCCTGGGGCAGAAAGTCGTCTCTTCCTCGCTGTCCGAGCTTTACACTGCATGGACCGAGGGGTCTTTCTTCCTATCGTCTTCATTGAGAGGGTTTTCATCATCCAGCGGAGGCGGCTGTTCTTGGGAAGCGAAAACCACATTCAAGCCAGATTGGGCTTGGGATGTGGTTGCCCCATCCTTGCTTTTGCTGTGAAGGTTGTTGCTGGGGCGCCCGCCCTCCATATAGACCATATGGATAATATATCCAGCCGTCTTTTTATTATCGGCGGCTGATTTCATGGATCGCTGTCTTGACCCCCCTGTTTCGGTAATGGGCAGTCGATCGAAGGCGGCTGGCCTGGCCGGATTCTTGAATGGTGCTGACACTTCTTTTTTGGATTTGCCCCGCTGCTTTCGCGCGGCACAGAGCGCCTGATAGACTCTTGAAGAGATAGTGTCATACTTTTTCTGTTGGGGCCGGGACATGTCTCTTTGTAGCGACGTTCGGACCGCTGTCTTCTTGATTCTGGCGGTCATGGCATTTTTCTGAACCCACTTCAGAGGTTCGAAGGAATTGCAGATTTTTATAGCCGACTCAGCCATCGTCGCGGAGTGACCCTGCTTTCGGAACCTCACAAGACTCTACTTGGCCGAAGTCCTGGCCCTCTTATTGGCTCGATACCTGAGCCGCTTCTGTCTTAACTTTTCTGCTTTAAGCACTTGGTAGACTTCGGCTCTTTTGGAAGACGCCGTAGACCGGACGATGGAGGATTTTGGAGATACGCTTGATTGTGCGTTTGTTGGAGTCATCGCCTGAGCTCGTCCGCAACATTTGATGTTGCCCCATGTACCGGAAGTCTTGCCCCCAGTTGGAGCACCAGAGAGCCGTTCAGACACCGTTTTAAGCTTCGGTTGTGGTGCTTTAGCGATCACAATATTCGGCCTCTTACCTCTTGAGACCGGCTTGGCCACCTGTTTCGCCGGGATTTCTTCCAGATGAGCGCTTCCGGCAGGTTAGATGATGACGGAACCAAATTGGTGGGGCAGTTCCTCCCACTGTCGACTGAGGCTTGTGGGGAGACCCACACGAGCGTTGATCTTGACCACGTACAAGGTCGGGGTCGCGTTGGAAGCTGAATTCGCCTTGGGAGATATTGTCGTTGAAAGTTGATTGCTTGAAGACCTGCATGAAAGAGCATTATTTTAGTATAAATATAGATATGTATATTGATTGAGTTCGCATGAACCTTTAACCCGAAATATGGGAGGAAAGAAAGGTCCCACCGGGCGTGCCAGAATCTGTAGGGAGTTTTTCGTCACCCCATTGAGATAGGAATACGCGTGCGCTGGTCAGGCGCATTACAGATTCCCCCTGCCTAGGGTAGGCTGGGGTTTATTGATTGCGGGGATCCAAATCTCCGGCAGCCGCGGGCTAAGCTGCCGTTAATTACCCTTCGCATTTGGAGCGAGAGAACCTCCGATTGACGGGTTAAAATGGTCATGCGAACTCAATATGCAGTGTTGTATTTTGAAGGGGTTTGGGATATATCGGGGGCCCCGCAGAGTTTTTACGGGGGTCCTGCTACCCGGATAGCGGGCTGGGGGTCAAGGAGGTTAGCAGCCCCCTTGCGGGGTGTGGGGCAGCGCCCCGTTAGAATTTTTTTTCTAACAGGGACGGTGTTGTGGAGTATGTGTGTATCTATATATATATATATATACACATGTATACATATATATAAAAAGGGGAAAAGTGCCCAAAGGACGCGTGAGGCCAGCGCCTCACGTTCCTAGCATGCTAGCGCTGTGCGCTTAGGCGGTAGCGCACCACGTGTCCGACATGTGGGCGCTGGGCGCTTGAGCGTAAGGCGCTCGAGCGCTAGCGCACCACGTGCCCGGCACGTGGGCGCTGGGGGCTTGAGCGTCGCGCGCTTAGGCGCTAGCGCACCATGTGTCCGACACGTGGGCGCTGGGCACTCGAGCGCAAGCGCACCATGTGTCCGGCACGTGGGCGCTGGGCGCTTGAGCGCAAGGCGCTCGAGCGTGAGCGCACCACGTGCCCGGCACGTGGGCGCTGGGCGCTTGAGCGCTTGGGGCGCTATGCGCTCGGGCGCTTGGGCGCCGGTGAGCAAAAGGGGCTTTGAGCCCCAGAAATGGGATTTATACTCTCGAAAGAGCATTCAGAGTGGAGTTAAAACTCCTAAGATGTTTTTGGAGATGCTGAAACAGGCTTCTCCCTTGAGCTCTGGATCTTCCCAAAGTGGGATTTTTAGGAGATGGGTCTCCTTCTTCCTCCTCTTTTGGCTGGATCTTGAAGAGCAAGAAGTATGAGATTTTATAAATCTCTTATTTTTAAGATCTGATGGAAGATCTGAGTTCCCCTTTGTGGGTTTCGTGGCAAAAAACTATTTAGTTTTGGAAAGGAAGAGTAAAACTCTTGATTTAATTCAAAAAGAGAAGAAGGTTTTTAGAACCTTAAGGAAAGAGAAGATCACAGATCTTGATTCTTTTGGAGAGAGAAAAAGTTATTGGGATATTTTCATTATCTTTGACTTTATAGGCTATACACTTTACATATAGCCCCTTGGGTTTTTCAAAATGGCATTTTGCCTATCCCATGGCTCATGTACCATTTCTTTTTGCACATAAACCATGAGCTTTACAAAAATTTGGTTTTATGCCCATTTTCTTACATTTATTCATAAAATAAAATAAAATAAAATAAATACAACAAAATTATTTATTACAAAATTTTTATTTTGGCATGGGGAGGCCGTCCGCTTCATGTTTGGGCTCGCTCCGGGCATTGGCCCACTTGATCTGGGCTTGGGCCCATTTGGCTTAGGGTTGACCTTGATTTTGACTCGGTCAACCAGGGTGTAAATTTTTACCCCAACTATGTAAGTAGGACCTTGAACGATGCACAAATTAATTACACAACTACTGAGAAAGAGCTCTTGGCAGTTATATTTTCATTAGAAAAATTCAGGCCCTACTTGATTGGCTCGCCAATTGTGGTTTACACTGATCACTCCACCCTACGACACCTTTTATCAAAGAAGGATGCTAAGGCCAGGCTAATACGTTGGATCCTGTTGTTATAAGAATTTGATCTTGTCATCCGAGACAAGAGTGGATGTGAAAACGTTGTAGCTGACCATCTTTCACGCATCTCTTTTTCACCAACGTTGACCGTGCCTATAAATGACTCATTTCCTGATGAACAGCTCTTGACTGTATCCTACAAACCTTGGTTCGTGGATATTGTGAATTATCTAGCGACGAGACTTATTCCTAGCAATTGGTCGAAACAAGACAAACTTCGATTTTTATCCTAAGTAAAATACTTTTACTGGGATGATCCTTATTTGTTTAAGTATTGTTCCAATCAAATCATTCGCAGATGTCTCCCTAACGATGAATTCAAGAGTGTGTTATCATTTTGTCATGATCAGGCATGCGGCGGTCACTTTGGACCTCGAAAAACGGCGGAGAAAGTTTTGCAATGTGGCTTTTATTGGCCAACACTATTTAAAGTTGCTTATGATCATTGCAAAACTTGCCCGCGGTGTTAGCACTTGGGTCGGATTTCACAAAGAAATGAGATGCCGCTCCAACCTATCTTAGTTGTGGAAATATTCGATGTTTGGGGTATTGATTTTATGGGCCCTTTTCCCAACTATTTTGGGAATTAATATATCTTGTTAGCGGTTGATTACGTCTCGAAATGGGTGGAAGCAATACCGTGTCGCACTAGTGACAACAAAGTTGTTATTAAGTTCCTTGAAGAAAATATTTTTTCGTGATTCGGACACCCTCGCGCTATAATTAGCGACAATGGGACGCATTTCTTTAATCAGTTTTTTAAGGCTTTGATGCGGAAATATGCAATCAACCACAAATTTTCTACACCCTATCATCCCCAAACAAGTGGGCAAGCTGAAATCTCGAATAGGCAAATCAAACAAATTTTGGAGAAGACGGTTTTTAAAAACTGTAAAGATTGGTCAACAAAATTGACGGATGCTCTTTGGGCATTTCACACCGCTTATAAGACCGATCTTGGTATGTCTCCATACCGCCTTGTGTTTGGAAAGGTATGCCACCTTCCTGTCGAGATCGAACATAAGGCAATGTGGGCTATTAAATAGCTAAGCTTCGATTTTGATCAAGCCAGCAGTTATCGGAAGCTGCAATTGAATGAGCTAAGCGAACTCCGTGATGAAGCTCACGATAATGCAGTGATAGTAAAGAACCGGACTAAAGTGTTCCACGATAAAAACCTTTCTCGAAAAACTTTCACACCGGGACAACAAGTCCTTCTTTACGACTCACGACTCCATCTTCATCTGGGTAAGCTTAAATCTCGTTGGAAATGACCTTTTGTGGTGCGGTATGTACACCCGCACGGGGCAGTAGAAGTTGAAAATATAAAAAATGGTTCAATTTTTAAAATAAATGGGCATAAATTAAAAATGTATTTCTCTGCTGACCCAGCGGAGGAGCTCCTGTTTTTATAGGAGCCGCTTTATCATAACTAAATTCCTCCGCCTCACCTCCTTGTTTCGGTAACATTGTATCATCTTAAAGAATGGAGGTGAGTGAAAAAGGACTTAACTAAATATTTGTACGTGCCAAAGAACAAGTTTGGGGATTGTCTTCATTTATCTTTTATTTTACCCCTATTATTATCTCTCTAAGTCTGCAGGTCTATGCTCTCAAAAGATAACATCAGTGAGGACACTGCTAGAAAAAGGTTTGGGGGAAGGTTTGTATGCACTGAATTATCTTTGGCATTGGGTATAAATTTTTTTTTATAATAAAAGAGTAGAAATTGAAAAATTACATTTGAAAGATAGGAATAGTTTAAGAAAAATAAGAAAGTTAGATGTTTTCTTAAACAAAACTAGTAATAAGTAGTTACGAGCTATTGTCCTAAGGGTTAGTAAGATGAAGGAAATTGCTAATCTGAGGATAAAAATAAGTGTGAAAAATAATCGCTATTCTTGAGGCCAAACTTTTGAACGTTGATACCCTACTATATGCACTTACACACATCTTGAAACTTGGAATAGTAGAGCATATCTTGAAATGCACTTGTCTAAAATCCTTAGTATGAAGGAAAATAAAATAAAATATAAGTGGTAAAGAAAAATGAACATTGGTTTTGTAATTACCAAGACAGCATAAAAAAATACAGCGAGGGTGTTTTATCACCTAGTGCCTTAGACCAACTGGTTTGGGAGCCACTGCTAAGCCTTAAGAGTTGCAAGACGAGGAATTACACCTTAAGACGCAAGCACATTTTGTAATCGGTCGGTTAGTACCTCAAGAAGTATTAACGGTCGCATGAAGGATGTGTGAGCAATTTCATAAAAGAATTCACCAAATAAAAAGTACTTTGGAAGATGGACAAGAGTATGATAGCTTGAATTGAATTCTTTAAGTGTAGGGATGTTTTTTACACACATGTAAGGGTATATGATCAATGTTTGGATAAAAGATAGGGAGGAAGACTAAAGGCGATATTTTATTGAGGGATGATATGATTTCTAACATTTTTTCACGACCATTAAGATAGGGCTCATAACAACTGAAAAGCTGGTATAGTTGAAAAATCTTATTTTCAAGTTCTTTCTTTTATAGTTCTTATCTTTTTATGTAACTTTCACCATCTTTCTTTTATTATAGGATTTTGCGGGTGTAATCCGCTGAAAACCCTCAGGAGACAACACTCCTCATACTAGGGGCACTTAGAGGTTTAACGGCTTGTTGCACGTGCTCAGTGCAATCGTGTTGCCTACGAAAGTGTGCTCCTTAGTTCTTCTTCTTTTTTTCCTTCTCTTGAATAACTAGTTTGCCCGGGACGATCAAACTTAAGTTTGGAGGTATTTGTTCAGTTGATAAAACTGCACTTTTCATATAATATTTTTCCTATTATTTCTATATAAAAAGGTGTTTATTATAATATATGACACATATGAGGGTTTATCTGTAAAAATACTATTTTCATATGTTTATATATTATAAATAACATTATGAAGGAAAAAGTAAGCATATAATATCTATGTAACATTTGGCCCATTTAATATGCTTACCTTATTAAATACCTTTGACCAATTCTATTAAAACTAAAATATCATGACAAATGGTTAAAGATAATATCTCAATAAAAACAAATTCTACTAACATCATTTATTGAGATATTGTGCAGGGATTATATCATGACTGAAATCAAGGAAATCCGAGTTGGCAAGATCAAATCTGCCAAAAATATTCAAGTAATTTGAAGAAACTAATTCTGGCAGAAACATAGAGAAGATTTTCAAAGTCTAGATACTCAAAAGATCACAAAGTGTTACAGATATGAAGCTACAAAAATTAGAGGCCATGATCTCACCAAAAGGAGGCGTTTCCGCGGCTAAACCTATCCAATGGCCGCGGTTTCGCCGCACTTCTAAGCATTTAGGGCTCGGGATTTTGGTGGTTGGGATCCTAACAACTAGTTTCCATATTAGGAAACTAGAGTTCTGGTTTTGTGACTATAAATAAGGATCGAGAGCCTCTTGGAAAAATCATCACACCGACACGATGTCACGACCCGAAATTGGCACGTGACGGCCCTTAAACTACGCAACGTCCACAGGCGTAACGCAATTTTAGTAAGCCGAAAACCCAGCAATCTAAACCATCAAAAGTAGTAAGAATTAATAGCATTTTAAAAATCTTTGAAATCACAACCCAAATTCTTTAAAAATCCAACTTTTTTTCCTGTGGCACAACGGGGGTGACTTGCCAACTCATGAATAGTAAATAACATATACAGGTAATCGCAAGTATGTACGTACAACGCGAATCTAATATATGCAACTAATAGCAATTAGAGGTCATATGAATGCAACAGTTATGAAAGGTACACAAGCATGTATAACTAATACATGAAGCAACAATAATATGACAACCTGTATGCAACAATCATGTAAGGTACTCTATCAGGTACTACTAATAAATGAAGTAATGATATGACAATGCATATATATGCAATAATCATGAAAGGTACTCTAGCAGGTACAACTAATACATGAAGCAATGCATATAAATAAGAGTATGTAAATGCAACAGTCATGGAAGGTACTCTAGCAGGTACTACTAATACATGAAGCAGTGCATAAATAATAAGTGTGAAGTATGGGATGAAACATGTCATTTCCACGGAATCCTGATATCGTGGTAGGATCAAAATCCATCAAGCCAATCCAAATCCCAATTTTCTCAAATCAGCCCCCAAATTGGCTCTCATATCATGTAAGTCTCATAAACCCTGAATGTACAATATCAAGTAATCTCATATATCCTGAATGTACAATATCAAGTAATCTCATATATCCTGAATGTACAATATCAAGTGAATCTCAAATGTCCTAAATCCAATATCAAGTGAATCTCTTATATCCTAGGTATATTTGCATGAATAATTATGATGATGTATATAAATTGATATGTATACATATATATTAGCGTCCCATTCCACTAATATATGAGACTTACATGATATATATATATATATATATATATATATATATATATAAAACAACGTCCCATTCCACTGTTATATATACTTAGAAGTAAAATATCATGAAACCAATGTGTCAAGCATCGACACAGAAATGCTGATCTGTCAGGTGCTGTCACCACGACTGGCACCCTGATAGGTATGTATCATACGCTATACCAAAAGCTCGAGTGCCTAGCTCGGACTCTCGCCTTTCGACGTATCCATATGTACATGACTCCCGTTGGTATCCCCATTAAAACCGCCGAGTCATAGGTAATGTCACCGGATAGTATGGTTCCCCTGCCAGGCCTTATCGGCATGTTACACCAAACTCCCTTTCTTGCCACGGGGTACCTCCGGGCCCCACCATGTACCCTCATACGGCCCACGACTCCTCCTCGCATGGGGTATATATATCAGAACCGATAAAACTCATGGTGGATGCTGAAATATCATATCAAGAGAAACCGGGTTTTTCAAATAATGCATAATTTCATGAAACTACCACGGTCCTCAAATCCAGAAAATATCATGAAAAATCCATATCTCAATGCGAAAATCCATGAATATAATATATGCAACATAAAACTGTGATATAAGCATATAAAGGAAAAACCGCTAATTAACTGCAACAAGTTAATATAATATATCATGCGGTTCCTAATTTCTCCAAGTCTATATAACATCAAGTAAAGGTAAACATGTAGTTATAACCAGATATATGTGTAAACATAAAGATATAGCAATGTATATGTATCTACCTATTAGTAATGATGTAATATACCCTCCGGGTATAAATGAAGTATGTATGCAAGGTATACATGTAGCTATGTCATTATATGTGTATGTACCTATCGCTAATGGTACAATACCCTATAGGTATACAGGTAACTAGCATGTAAGCATATCAAGGCATATGTGTAAGCATGTAGGTATACAGGTATGCTATATGTCATATGCATAAAGAAATATGAAGCAATGTCTCAATGTTCCTAACCAAACAATATCATATAGGTATGTGTGTTGTGCATAACATAGCAATTATTGACGGTGTGTGTGGCATACAATCAGTGCTCGTGCAATATGAGCCGTCAATAATAGTGCAGTGTCCTAAGGGTACTAATCCAAGCACAACAAATAACTAAGCAATAAGGTGTATGCGCAACTCTATATATGAAATAGAATATGCGACAAACATAACATCTCTAGCCCAGACGCATAACGCCATGCAGGCGATTCCCCTATAGATGTTAAATCTACTCACCAACTCTCTTGGCTAAGTGAAGCCTACCACCTGTTTCCCCTTCTTCGCAGCGCCCGAAGTCCCCGCCTGCGAACCTAAAACATAACACAATAAAGCAAGTATATATTAGCAATAGACCCAAAACACGTACAAACTATGCGGACCAACGCAACAACACAAACATACTCTCAAGGGTTCGTATTGTAGCTAACGTGTATAGCGACACTACGAAACCAACTCAGAGCAACAGAACACAGAACACGAACCGTATCGGATAACGTATTGCGTGAAACGAAACACTAGAAATACGCAAAGTGGTCCCAGATTTTGCTATACTAACAATCTGTAAAAGTTGCAAGTACCATGAGAGCACAAACAACCCCAGAGACCCCTACACCAAAATCCACACCCCAACTCCCTAGTCTGGCTGCAAATTGCGGCCAGAAGCAATAAACTTGCAGCCCGATCAAGAAAGAATTGGTTCGTATTTTGAGAGTAGGTTCTAGGTCACTACACTAGGTCACTGTGATGGAAACTTTTGCAACAATTACCTGGTTTGATAGCAGATCATCCGAGACCCAAACATACATTAAAAATACGATATTTACCCGAAACGATACGATACACGATAAAAACTGAAACTAACAAGCTAAGCTACACTATAAACACCTACTAAACAGAAAGAGATCATTACCTAACCAAAAAGAACTCAAAGATCCTAGCTTTGTAAGCTCCAAGGCATCCAAGAGGCAAAACCAAGAAAAAGATATGATTTTTATGAGTTTTTGTGAATATTTGTGATAGATTGTGAAGGAAATGAAGAAGTGTTCAATTGAGATGAGAGAGGAATGATAGAATAAAAGAGATAGAGAAAATGAGAGAGAGTGAATGATAAAGAGAGAGAGAGAGAGAGGTGAGCCTAGGGTGAGAGGGTAAGTGTAACCTCTTTGCATTAACTCCCCATTAATGCCTTCACACTACACCAAACCACCTCCTCACTCAACAAAAGAACCCGCCCGACCCAGGGGACAGGTTCATTTTTTAGAAAGATGCAACAAAGGATCGACGGCGAGATTCAACAGGGACCTTCTCACACAAAATATCAAGGATTAGGGTTAAGGATTAAAGCAAAGATTAGATTAGGTTAAGGGTTAAGTTGTCATGGTTGCTAAGAACAAGAATAACACAAAACAAAGCCTCACATTAACGTGCACACGTGCGTGCATGCCATAACAAATAATAATAAATTATTAATTAAATGTTATAAAATGTGAGGAACCCAAATTGGTAAACCTTTTTACAGTAAACCCGCATTAACGTCTAAACTAACACTAACCGAAATCTAAGACGTTACACGCGATCACGAAGTCCACGATAGCTCAAGAATCCTGGTTGATCATCAACAGTTCATCTACCTCCTTAGAAAAGATCGAGAAGCAAACTAGCATAATGTAATCATTTTCTAAGGGAACAATGTGTAATTGATCTTGTTGATTAATAAAGGTAGTTGTTTTCGTATTTTATTTCTTTGTAGTTTTTTTTATGATTTCCCTCTCTATCTTTTGTTTTCCTAACATGCGCGAGTAATTCTTTACTTGTTAGGGTTCATAGGATTATGATAGATTAATGGATGATGAAAATCCTTAAACTCTTTTTACATCTTATAAAGTTTATAAACTTTACCAAAAGAATAGTTAACATCCTAATTGGGCGTGCTATCAATTCATTGATAGTCACGACCACGATTAGAGATTAGATTAACAATTGCTTTGGTAAAGGCTAGACATGAACGGAGATCCATATCAAGATAGGGGTTAAGAGTGGGAACCCTTTTCCCCCCAGAAACCCTAATCTACATGCATCACTGTCGATCTAGTTTTAAATATATTAAAAGATAAAAGGAGTAATTTTTAATTAATCATCCATGACTACTAAATCTTAATGAACCCTACAAGCCCCCTTCTACTATAAAACCTACATCCGTAATTAATCTAGATCTATATTCTGCATCCGTATTTGACGTAGATCTAGAACTTACAACCATTCTTCACCATTCTTTATTCTTCCTCCTTTCTTTCTCAACACGCCTAAAGTAAGATTAAAAGATTCAACGTTTCCCCGAGAACGACCCGTACTCATCTCGGTCTAGCTACACGCGACACCGTTATTGATTGCGGTTAACTACTATACATAAATCAAATCAATCACCGGGCCTCCGACCCGAGGATGTTCCCGACCTTCTATAGCCTTCCAGACCACTCCTACGCTCGCCTTACCAACAACCATCGGCTCGCCTCTGAGCCCTGACTTCCCTCATCCCCCTAGCTCGCTTCCGAGCTATCACATAACCAGGCTCCCTCGGCCTCCCGCTCGTTCCCGAACCTCCCGCTGAGCTTAGCTTCCTCGGTCTCATTGGCCGACCGACAGCACTGACCACAGGCGTCTCCGCCACGGCTCCGCGAATCTCGCCAGACGCGAGATATCCGCCACCCACGATCCCACGTTCCATGCCACCACGTTCCCCCATTAACGAGCATATCTCGTCATTGATGGGGAATCCTGCCTTTCAAGGAGGCTAAGACCAGGGGCATAACGGCCGGCATTAATCTCGCGCCCGCCTGCCCATGGCTGCCACTATATAAACCCCTCTCCCAGACGACTCAGGTAAACCAATTTTACCCCAATAGGCCGTTACTCTGCCAAAATACCTCGACTAACTTGATCGTCAGATGGTCCTCGGTGGCACAACCACCCCGGGACTTCCTTGCAGGTAGCTCGGCCTCAACCACCTCAAGTCTATTGTGATCCACACGCTCCAGGATGCAACCCTCCAATTCAATCTCAGTTGCTCGTCTCCACTCGTTGCAGATCAACGGATGGTAATATCTGAAGGAGATCCAGAGATCCATCAGTTGGCGCCGTCTGTGGGAACCGAACTTATGACCACACGTTCCTTGTAAGTAGCTCGGCCTCAACCATATCAAACCCCATTGAGATCCACACGTATTGAGAGGCAACCCTCAAATCCAATCTCAGCCATCCATCAGCGCTCACTGCAGATCAACGGAAGGTAACATCTGAAGGAGATCCAGAGATCCATCAGTTATCTTCACAACTCTGCTCATGCTAATTGTCATATTTTATAATTCAACTAGCGTCGTTTCGATAGCAGGAGATCTATCAGTCGAATAATTAATTAAATATGATCCATGGCGCTGTAGCTTTGATGGCTCAATCCACCCACTCTATTCTTAATATTTATTTACCACAGTCAACACCAATAAGAAATTAATAGGATCTTGAAAGAGGATAACAGAAGCAGGGTTCCCCAGAAACCCTCTCACAAGTCCCAACCTACACAGTTCCGAGCAGAGAGGATGCCTTGGCCAGTATGGACCCCAAATAAGTAACTTGGGAAAAATAAAAGATATGGATAACAAATGTGTCGGTGATCCAAATATTTGTGTCTTCTTAAAATTCCAAATTGTTTGTTTGCATACAAAGATTAAAGACGAGTTTGTACCTATACCCAATCTTTTGATTGGATTGTAATTAATTGAAATATGAAATATAGATGAAGAGAAATCCGACAGAGAGAGAAATATTTTATCATTTGGTTAAAAGATGATGCGGCATCAAATCCTTTCAAATTCATCTTAATAGGCTCCAATTTTGAATCATAGTTTGTACAAATCCTAAATGTTTAAGTCGTTAAAAACAAAGAAGGATTTCAAATTTTGATAGAATTTGTATTTACTACAGTATTTTGTCTTCGGATTCATCTCAAATCCATGAAAACCATTGCAACCAAGCAGTGGCTTGAAGTACAGCTTAAAAGTGATTGTCGTAGATAATTTGTATATGAGAAAAGATGGCCTTAGTGAAGAGAAATCCACATTCCACTTTGTGGTGTAGGGTGGGCCCCTCAGCTTTTGTACATTTAGCATTATGGGATTTAGTGGCTGCTATTACCTCCATAATAGCACCCATGCTATTGGATTCAACGGTCCAAATTCATCCAAAATCGCAATCAATGGTCAAGATTTGTGTAAAACAGAGGGTCCTTTGGTGGTGTTGTATCCTACGTGCTTTGCACATGTGATGTGTGGTCAAGATGATCCAATAGCATGGATGCTATTATATCATAATAGCAGCCACTCTTTTCCCGGATTTTGAGCAATGATTTTTGGTATGGGTCTCCTGCATTTAACCATACCAACATGCTACCAAGAGAGATAAACGAAATGGATATCCTGCACAACGCTAATATATATCCACGCATGCTATCGGTGTTAAAAGCATGGAGAAACTTTCGGTAGACGTCTGATGTGAGGAGTACAGACGTTTGGACATGCACGAGAGCCATGTTAGAAATTTAGAACAGCGGCAGATGCCTGATGGGTCAAGTGAAAGCCAAAAGAACAGAGCATAGCCAGACGTCTGGAAATGCTGAAGCTCGATCCAGAGCAGTGGCAGACGTCTGATGGTAAATGTGAAGACGTCTGCCCAAGTAGACGAAGCCTTACAAAGAGTTGGCAGATGTCTGACCATTTCTTGTTCAGACGTCTATCGACGGGAAATCTGTGTGAATCTTATGTTTGGTAATTTGAGTTTATCTTCTGTTTAAACTAGGATCAGGGTTTGCCTATGTATAGGGACTTCTCATATGATTAATGTACTTCTATTAAGAGAGGTTGTTGTATTGAGAGGGTGGAGGCTTAGATCCAGAGAGATTTGAGAGAAATCTCCTAGGGTTTCTCGTGGGTGTACTTGATTCAAGATTATTGTAGACTTTGCAAATTCCACTCTGCTAGGGATTAGCCATACGGTGGGTGAACTTTGTTAACAAATCTTTCGTCTTTTCTGGTTTGATTGTGATTCTATTTGCTTATTCTCGCACTTTATTATTATTTTTGATCTTTCATTGGTATCACGTTTGTTGTTGCGTGTTTGTTTGTCGTAGCGTTGATTCTTTTCCATAGGTTATCTCCCAACAACTAGTATCCGAGCCTAAGGCTTGACAGGGACTTAGGGTTCTACGATTCTACGATCTCGGTTAACGGTGGGTAACGAAACTTGTGTCATCTCCATCTTTTTAGATTGTAGTTTTGAAGGCGTTGGTTCAGAACGAAGGAGAAGTTGAGTTTGCAATGGCAGTAGACGAATGATGGTGGAGGATAAGATAAGAATTGAGAAATTCAAAGGTCACAATTATTGTTGGTGGCGCATGCAGATAGAGGACTACCTATATCAAAAGGATTTGTATCTTCCGTTTTTGGGCGAGAGGCCCGAGAAAATGTCCAATGAGGCATGAAATCTATTGATAAGATAGCCTTAATGACGATCAGACTGTCGTTGACTCCCCAGGTGGCCTTTAATATCTCAAAGGAGAAAACAACCATGGGACTAATGATGACATTAGCAAAGTTGTATGAGAAACCTTCGACATCGAACAAGATATTCCTAATGAAAAAGCTTATCAACATGAATATGGTAGAGAACGGTTCGGTGATGGAGCACCTGAAAGAATTCAATAGCATGATGAGCTAGAATCAGTCTCAATTGTGTTTGAAGACAAGATTCAAGCCCTGCTATTTCTTTGTTCATTGCCGGAGAGTTGGAAAAACCTCATGATGGTGGTGAGCTATTGATCTCAGGGACACTCACATTTAATGATGCGGTAAGCAGCATATTAAGTGATAAGATGAGGAGAAAATCTGTGAGTGGGAGTTCGATAACTTCTGCACTTTCAGTGGAGAAGCGCGGCAGAACGATGGAAAGGGGAAAAGGGAAGATGAGCAACTCAAAGAGCCAAGAAAAATCGAAAGTGCAGATACAAGGCGGCTGTTGGAACTGCGAAAAGAAGGGTCACAAAGAAAGTGAAAGTAGACTCTTGAAGAAAGACTTAGATGGGAAGGCAAATGAAAATGAAGCCAATGTGGTGTCTACACATGAATAAGGGAAACATGGGCTTTG
Source organism: Agapanthus africanus (assembly GCA_030015575.1). Classification (NCBI taxonomy): domain Eukaryota; kingdom Viridiplantae; phylum Streptophyta; class Magnoliopsida; order Asparagales; family Amaryllidaceae; genus Agapanthus; species Agapanthus africanus. The sequence goes on along the minus strand of CM057348.1, from coordinate 10,019,899 downwards.
TCTATCAGCGAACGATAGTACAAATGCGGATACCTAGTTTCTAGATTCGGGGGCATTCTTTCATTGCATTTTAGGCCGGTATCACTTTAGCGACTATGTTCAAGGGATCTTGGACATGTGACGGTTGGAAACGGTCAGACGTGCAAGATCGTTGGCAAAATGACGATCATACTACAATCGTCAGGAGGGCACATCAAGCTGAAGAACGCGAGATATATTCCAGATCTGAAGAAAAACTTAATTTCTATAAATCAACTGGACAACGAAGGTTATATTACGGTATTTAGGAATTCTCAGTGGAAAATTTCCAAAGGATCATTGGTGGTCAAAAGAGGCAAGTTAAGCGGTCGATTGTACTCATTCAGTGGGAGAAGTGGATGTTCAATTGCATTGGCTGCAAGTTCGGAAGTAGATTCTGAGTGTTCGCTGTAATACAAGTGATTGGGGCACCTCAGCGAGAAGAATATGTTCGGGGCTGAAAAATATGGAGTTGGGGCTTTGCAAAAGTTGCGTTTGCTGGATACAAAGTGCACACAGATTTCATATTGGAAGCATTGCTAAGAAGATCAAAAAGCTAGAGATGGTGTATACTGACGTATGGGGTCCGGCCTTAGTGGATTCTTATGGAGAAAATCGGTACTTCGTAACTTTCATAGATGATGCAAACAGGAAGACCTGAGTTTATGCGATGAAGAAGAAGTCTGATGTGTTTGATCTCCTTAAACACTGGATTGCGCAGGTAGAGAACCAAACAGGGACGAAGGTTAAGTGCCTGAAGTTCGACAATGGCGAGGAATATTGTACACAAGAGTTTGAGGCATTTTGCTCACACAAGGGTATTCGTTGGCTGAAGACGGTACTGGGGACGCCGCAACAAAATGCCATTGCTGAAAGGATGAACATGACAATCTTAGAGCGGGTGCGGAGCATGACCTTGGATATAGATATGCTAAAATTCTTATGGCCAGCTGCTGTTGATACTGTTGTTTATCTAATCAACAGAACCCCGGCAAGTGCACTCGATATAGGTATTCTGGAAGAAATTTGGTCAGGTAAACCGGTTAATTACTCGCGCCTCAAAGTATTTGGCTGTATTGCGTATTCTTTGATTGACAAGACGGAAAGGAATAAGCTTCACTCTAAGTCTAGGGAGTATACTTTCATCCGGTATGGTGGAGATGAGTTCGGATTTCGGCTATAGGATTACACAAGCAAGAAGGTAATATGAAACAGGAACGTCGTTTTTGATGAGCAACACTTGTACAAAAAAGAAAATCAAGGCAAAGATGGTGCAGTATCGGAGTTTGTCGAGTTATATGGAACTCAAGAGAGCAATCAGGTACCTGCAAGTGTGTTGGATATAGTGCCCTCAAAACAATTATTGTAATTGCAGATAGGAAATTATGGTAATTGAATGAGAACCTATATAGGTAGAACAGTCTTACTTGATATGATAATATACTATTTGGTTTATCTTTATTATTTATGTGCATACATTTTACTTGCTATTACGTGTCACTAATACATAATGATAAAGCCCGTAAGATCTTTGCTTGATTACAAGGATTATAATGGCGATCATACTTGTGGGAGCTGGGTAGTCCATAAGCACATCCTTAAATGATCCTAGTCGTGGGAGTATCAAGACCGGACATCGATATTCGAGAGTAGACTAGTGTATACGTTACTTGATGCCGACAAGGGGCGATGGTCGGTCTCATCGCCATTGGTGTCTGACACCAAAGATTGTATACATGTGCTTATATGTGGATGAGTATACTGAGCGAACCCGCCGAGAACTCCTAGATAGTATTATACCTATCGTCAGATAGCAGATCTATGGTGACATGAGTACAAGGTAGTCTGTAGACCTAAGATCGTCATTTGTCTCGTGTGAATTCTTATTGTATTTTGATTACCACCTTACCACGACTTTAAAGAGTTGTGCAAACAGGTTTTAGTTGGGTATAGTCCCGAGCCACATGGAGGAAGTGAGCAATCAGAAGAGATTCGTCTCTCCCGGTATAAAGAGTTGATGTCGCGCTGTGTACGGTTGGCCAACAACATAAGACCTTGATCAAGACAAATAAGATTTACTGATAGGATGATCAGTAATTTCTCGATTGGTTTTGAGCCTGACATCGGCATGACCTATCAAGTTATTAGGGGTCTGACGGATTCTACTCACTAGATCTGGACTGTATTGAGATTGTCACTTATAGGCTTAGTAGGGTACGGACGGACTTGATTGTCGACCTCCCTTTCGACAGATACCTGGGTAGCCGTTATGTACAGCTAGTGCCACTGACATTCTTGTGGTTATGGATTTTATCTAGTAACTCACTGCCAGCGTATTGTCGAGTCTTTAGAGTCCCACATATTCCGGTTCAGGCGAAACGATATAGATGTCGTATGTTGATATGTGCAGGAGTCCGATTAAATATGTGTACTGGCTGCACGGACTTTAATCAGACGTTTTATAATACTACCAAGCTTATGTTTAAGCCGGGTTATTAAATCAAGTATTGATTTAATAATATAAACACGTATATTTTGATATATATATATATATATATATATATATTCTAGTATTATGTTCACTTTCTATTTCTCTCTGTATGGCTATTCATATTTGTAGACGGATACACGTATATGTATGCGATACATATACCGGGGATGTATTTTGTATTTATACAAAATATTTCTTGAAGGAGGACACCTCATTTAGGGTATTTTCATTTTTGGAAAATGAGAAATGAGGTGGATGCTGGATATAGTGCCCTCAAGACAATTATTGTAATTGCAAGTAGGCGATTATGATAATTGAATGAGAACTTATACATATAGAACAATCTTACTCGAGATGATAGTATGTTATCTGGTTTGTTTTTATCATTATGTGTATACGTTTTGATAAAGCCTGTAGGATTATTGCTTGACTACCAGTATTATGATGTCGATCATATATGTGGGAGATGGGTGGTCCATAAGCACATCCTTAAATATCCCTAATCGAGGAAGTATTGAGACTGGGTATCGATACTCCGGAGTAGACTAGTGTATACATTTTGAGACCCCGATGAGGGATGGCGGCAAGGTCTCACAAGTCATTGGTGTTGAGTCACCTAAGAAAGTATACAGGTGCTCACTAGAGGTGAGTACACCGAACAGACTCGCCGATAACTTCTATATGGTATTATACCTATCGTCAGACGGAAGTTCTCTTGTAGCATAAGTACATGTTAGTCTTTTGACCTGAGATTTTCATTTGTCTCGTGTGAGTTCCTATTGTACTTATATTACTACCCTACCACGGCTCAAAAGGGTCGTGCAAACAGGTTTTAGTTGGATACAGTCCCGGGCCACATGGAGGCAGTGAACAATCGTCAGGGATTCGTCTATCCCGGTATTAGGAGTCGATGCCGCGCTGTTTTGGGTCAGTCATCACCATAAATTCTTGGCCAAGGTGGATGAGATTTACCGATGTGATATCATTAGCTTTTCAGTGGATGATGAGCTTCAGACCGGGATGACTTATCGGGTTAGTAAGGGTCTGACGTTATCCACCCCCTAGACTCGGTATGCGATTATCTCAGACGAAGAGACCGGGCTGTACGGAGATTGTCACAGACAAGCTCAGTAGGGGCACAGATGGGTTTGCTTGTCGGCCTTCCTTTCGCTCAATACCTGGGTAGCCGTTACGTACAACTAGTGCTGCTGACGTGCTTGTGGTTAAACCCACTATCAGCGTATTGACGAGTCTTTAGGGTCCCACACAGAGGGTTTTTTTGGTTCAGACAAAATGATGTAGTGGTCGTATATTGATATGTGCAGGGTTCCGATTAGGCATGTGTGCTAGCCACACAGACTTTAATCGGGCGGATGATAATACTTGCCAGCTTAGGATTAAGCCGGATTATTAAATCAAGTTTTAATTTAATAATTCACACACACACATATATATTTCGATATGTATATTCTAGTATTATGTTCATTATATTTTTCTATCTCTTGTGTATTCGTATTTTGATATGAATGCGAGCATGTATTTGAAAGGTTTGTTTAGCACCCTATGAAGAGTTTTGAAGCATCACATGTCCAAAAGTTTAAATTTTTATAGTGCTAAACGAACATGCAAAGGAATCGATCCTAGAAAATTAGGCTTTCGAAATATAAAGCGAACTAATCTAGGGTTTCGAGACTACAACCTTTGTAGCTCCCTTTCGCTGGACTCCTTGGTCTCTAGGGTGTTGAACGGAGGTCCTCTTGAAGTCCTCTTGTGTCCACGACGATCCACCACGGAGTTCTCCGTCCAAGCTCGCAACTTCGTAAAACCGAAGACAACACTCTAAACAAGACGGCTAAGCTTATGTAGAATGAGGATGTGGTTAAGTTTCTCACTTCAAAAACCTTTCTTTAAGTGGTATTTACTCACTAGAAAAAACTAGAGAGCAAAAGAGAAAGAGGAAGAAGATGGTGGCAATTTTTTAACAAGAGGTGAAAAGATAACCCATGAGAAGAAAAAGAAATATATCAATATATATTTTGTTTCTTCTTACTATGAACCATGGTTAAAGTGATGGAGACATTATTTAACTTGAGTTTTAAATGATAAAGAGAAGGATAACCCTAGGTTAGTGGTAGTTGAGCATGGTTAGGTCAAAGGAAGAATGTAGAAGCTAGAATGATTATCCTTTCCTTTTCATTTTCTTTTAAATCCAAAATCAAATAATAATCCATTATATAATCCATGGTGTGAGTCTTATATTGCCACCATTTCCATATATTAACAACCATGATAGATGGGTGTATGTATGTGTGTATGTATGCACATCCATATGTGCATGAAACTAGCATGAAAGAAAGAAAGAAAATCACACATGCATGCACACATCCATCATCCAAGAAAAGGTTTTAAGTGAGAAAACTAACGGTTAAATGATAAATCAACACTTGATTTATCAATCCGGTCATATCTCATATGACCCCACCAAAAGCAGTTCACCCGATCAATGTTCGGTATCATATACGCACATTTTAATCGGGTGCATACGCATATCGCATACGCGCACCACAACGTTTCGCCTGGACTGGGTAACTCCTTTATGGGACTCTAAGACTCGTCAATACGCCGGCAGAGGGTGATGATCATATCAGGTACCCTCAAGCCGCAAGCGGTCAGCTAAACGTAACGGCCACCCGGGTATTGAGCGATCAGAAGACAACAAGCGAACCTGCTACAACTCCCGTCGAGCCAACCGGCGACACTACCGTACAGTCCGGTCTCTTCGTCAGATATGCTGCATATCGAGCCTAGGGATGGTCACGTCGACCCCAATAACTCAATAAGTCGTGCCGGTGAATGGTCTATAACAGATCGAGAAACTACTGATAACACTTATCAGCAAATCTCAGCAGCCCTGGCCAGAGACTTGCTGTTATAACCAGTCGGGCACAGCACAACATCAACTACCAATATCGGGAGAGACGAAACCCCTCCTATCGCTCATCGTCTTCGTGTGTCTCGAGACTGTACCCAACGGCCACCTGTTTGCATGACTCAGTAGAGCCGTGGTAGGGTGGCAATCAAAGTACAGTGGGAGAACACACAAGACTCCATGACGATCTCGGGTCTACAGACTAACCTGTACCAGTGTCACCTGAGAACTGCTATCCGACGATAGATATAATTCCATATAGGAGTTCTCGGTGAGTCCGTCCAGTGTACCCAGTCACCACTGAGCACCCGTATATGATCTTGATGTCAAACATCGATGAATGTGGGAACATTCATCGCCCATCGTATGGGTCTAGTATCATATACGCTAGTCTACTCTGGTATATCAATGCCCCGTCTCGATATACCTACGACTAGGGACGTTCCAGGATATGCTTATAGACTACAGATGTCCCACTAGTATGATCTCCATCATAATCAGAGTAGTCAAGCCGATATCCTCAGGGCTTTATCAGCATGTATGAATGAATAAAAGCATGATCAAATCAACATGTCAGATAAAGAAGAACCAGATAGCATACTATCAAGTCGAGCAAGAATGCAAACTGAATATATATACATGTATAGATACATCCACTATCACATAATGGCCTCTAGGGCATACATATATCCAACAATCTCCCACTTGCACTAAGGCCAGTTATTGGCGTATCTCATACCCAACATCTCAAAAAGTCGCTCATGCTGTGGCTGAGGGAGGGCCTTGGTGAGTGGATCCACGGCGTTGTTCTTTGTGTCTACTCTCTTAATCTCGATCTCGCGGCGATCTACAATCTCCCGGATCAAATGAAAGCGCCTCAGGATGTGTCTGGACCGCTGATGGGACCTGGGCTTCTTGGCTAACGCCATAGCCCCATTATTGTCACAATACAAAGGTATTGGATCAATAATGGTTGGAACTACTCCTAGTTCCGAGACGAACTTCTTCATCCAGACGGCTTCCTTGGCGGCATCATTTGCAGCAATGCACTCAGCTTTCATCGTAGAGTCTGCAACGGTATCTTGTTTGGAACTCTTCCAACTTACCGCCCCTCCATTGAGGGTAAATACAAACCCTGAGATAGATTTGCTGTCATCCTTATCGCTCTGGAAGCTCGAATCGGTAAAGGCCTCCATTTGGAGATCTTTATTACCATACACCAAGAACAGTTCTTTAGTCCTTCGTAAGTACTTAAGAATGTTCTTCACAGCTGTCCAGTGGTTCTCCCCTGGGTTGGATTGATACCTGCTTACAACACTAAGTGCATAAGCTACATCTGGGCGTGTACATAACATCGCATACATTATAGATCCTACTGCCGAAGCATAAGGTATAATGCTCATGCGAGCTCTCTCTTCATCGGTCTTTGGACAAGAATCCTTGGAGAGAGTGACTCTATGGCAAGCGGGTAAGGCACCCCGCTTGGAGTCTTCCATACTAAACCTCTTTAGGATGGTGTTGATGTACCTGGTTTGGGACAATCCCAATAACTTTTTGGATCTATCCCTATAGATCCTTATGCCCAGGATGTATGTGGCATCACCCAGGTCCTTCATGGAGAACCTTAGTGATAAGAATGATTTGACCGACTGTAGCATAGGAATATCATTTCCTATCAGAAGAATGTCATCCACGTACAATACGAGGAATGTGACAGCTCTTCCTACAGGCTTCTTATAAACACAAGGTTCATCTGGATTTTTGATGAAATCAAACTCTTTGATAACATCATCGAAACAGATGTTCCAACTCCGAGATGCCTGCTTTAACCCATATATGGATTTAAGCAATCTACATGCTTTCTCGCTGCTCCCACTGTCAATGAAGCCCTCTGGCTGATCCATATAAACGCATTCTTCTAAATCTCCATTTAGAAATGCTGTTTTAACGTCCATCTGCCAGATTTCATAGTCGTAGTGAGCAGCAATAGCAAGTAGGATCCGAATGGATTTAAGCATGGCTACGGGCGAAAAAGTTTCGTCATAGTCCAAACTTGGTCTTTGACGAAAACCTTTCGCCACAAGTCTTGCTTTATAGGTCTCTACCTGCCCATCCACACCAATCTTTCTTTTAAAGATCCATTTGCACCCTACAGGTTTTACCCCAGGGGGTACAACGTCCAAAGTCCATACTTTGTTGGTGTACATAGACTCCATTTCGGATCTCATGGCATCCGGCCACTTCACAGAGTCACCACTCGTGATAGCTTGCTGAAAACTGGTAGGATCATCATCATCCATGATGCAATCTTCTCCGTTACCATCAATGAGGAAACCGTAGTACCTCTCCGGTGGGCGAGAAGTCCTACCAGACCTACGGAGTGGCCGAGGTTCTTCAGTTTCTGTTGCAACAGCCGGTTCAATCAAATCGTCATTTGTAGTTTGTGTCTCCAGAACCTCTTCTAGATCTACCACCTTGCCATCATCTTTATCTGTGAAAAACTCTTTTTCCAAGAATGTGGCATACTAAGAAACAAACACTTTTTGTTCCTCTTTGTGGTAGAACAGATATCCATAAGAATTCTTTGGATATCCCACAAAGTTACACATGACTGATCGTGTCTCGAGTTTGTCCGGATTCTGCTTTTTAACATAGGCCGGGCAACCCCAAATCTTAATTCTCTTAAGAGATGGTCTCTTTCCATTCCATATCTCATATGGCGTGGTAGACACGGCTTTGGTTGGAACCCTGTTTAGCAGAAACGCTGCAGTCTCCAATGCATGCCCCCAAAACGAGACTGGTAACTCAGCTTCACTCATCATTGACCGGACCATATCTAATAGGGTCCTATTCCGTCGTTCTGACACACCGTTGTGCTGTGGTGTGTAAGGAGGAGTGAGCTGAGAGAGAATCCCATTCTCTTTTAGGAAGTTTGCAAATTCTGCACTGAGATACTCTCCACCTCGATCTGATCGAAGCATCTTAATACTCAAGCCGATTTGTTTTTCTACTTCTTGTTTATATTCAACGAATTTCTCGAAAGTGTCAGACTTGTGCTTTAATAAAAATACATGACCGAATCTTGAGAAATCGTCGGTGAATGTAATGAAGTATGAAAAACCGCCTCTAGCCTGTGTAGACATTGGCCCACATACATCACTATGTATGAGGCTAAGGGGCTGAGTAGCTCTTTCTCCGTGTCCGGTAAACGGAGTTTTGGTCATTTTACCCTTGATACAAGACTGGCAAGTCGCATAAGATTTATATTCAAAAGAGTTTAAATATCCATCTTTGTGTAACCTGTTTAGTCTTGTTTCGTTAATATGACCAAGTCTACAATGCCAAAGAAAAGCTTCATTTAATTCTGAAAGTTTTCTTTTATTAGTGTGTTGTATACTGAAAACTGTGTGTTGATTTAGGACATATATTCCGTTATTAAGCGTACCATACCCAACCAACATTTGATTTAGGTGAATGTTCATAACATTGTTCTGCAACACAAAATTATATCCTTCATTGTCCAACAAAGAAACGGATATTATATTACATAGCATACTTGGTACAAAATAACATGGATTCAAAATCAAAATACATCCAGATGGCAACCCCAAGTGATACTCTCCCACTGCGACTGTATGTACATTGGAACCATTTCCAACGCGGAGAGTATGGTCACCTGTCTTCAAAACCTTGCTATTTCTCAGCCCCTGCATAGAATTGCAAATGTGAGAACCTGAACCGGTATCCAATACCCAGGAAGCAGAGTTTATAGAAAAACAGTTTTCAGTCACAAACGCACCTGAAGCAGAAGCATCACCATGCTTCTTCTTGAGACTTAGGTACTCCGTGCAATTGCGCTTCCAATGTCCTGTCTTATGGCAATGAAAACACTCGCCTTTCCCCGGGTCTCCAGCTGTGGACTTTCCCTTTCCCTTCACCTTTTTAACTCCGCCCTTAGGATTAGTGGGTTTCTTCTTTTTCTTTCCCTTGGCCTTAGCTTTTGGGCGAGAAGAAGAAGACTGTCCAATGGTCATAACGGGAGTCTTTGCTGACTTCATAGTGCTCTCTGCACTCCTTAACATATTAAGGAGTTCAGGGAGTTCCTTCTCCATGCCATGCATGTTAAAGTTCACTATGAACTGAGCAAAGGTGGAGGGGAGGGACTGCAGAATAATATCTATATATTGTTCATTGTCCATTGTCCATCCAAGGTCCTCAAGCTCTTCTATAAGAGCTATCATCTTCAAAACATGGTCTCCTACTGGTGTGCCAGGGGCCATTCGCATCTGAAACAGTTTCTTTGATGCTTCGTATCGTAATACGCGGGATTGCTCCCCATACAACTCCTTTGTATGGAGCAATATACCGTGAATGTCCATGTCCTCGTGCTGCTTTTGATGTGTGTTTTCCATCGATGCAAGCGCGAGGCATTTTGCCGTGGCACAGTCAGCGTCCCATGTCTTGCGGACTTCAATGTCCGCAACTGAGGATTTTGGACCTGGGACGGGCGGGACTGAAGCCGTGAGGACATATGATACTTTATCATAAGTCAAGGCGATCTTCAGATTCCTCAGCCAGTCTTTATAGTTGGTCCCATTCAGTTTGTTTTTATCTAGTAGAAGCTTAATTCCAGTCATTGGTATCTGCCATTAAGAGAGAGAAAAGAATACACTCAGCGAAAGCTCTTGCACAGATTAGATTGGTTTATTATCTTGTCTAATCGATGTTTCCCACTGCTTTTTATCAAGTTTTTCTTTCAAACCTTAAAAAGAAAGACTAGCCAGGATTAATTACAGTCTACAACTTCGCTAACCGTTCAGCCAGGCCAGTGTCGGTACTTTGAGGAAGGTTCCCCGTGCTTTCGCACAGACCTAATTAGAGTAAACCTCGTTTTCCCAGAGGCGGAGCCTCGTTAACACCTTTCTAGACACCTAATGAGTTAGCTAATTGTAAACTGTAAAACTCTCCTAGGAGTAACTATTGCCCACAGTGGGATCGGGATCCAACCATCACATGGAAGGTATGCAATCTCATTGCAAATTTCAACACTTGAAATTCCCGATGTAATTTTTACCCCTAGTACTTATGACCTTAACTATGGTCAACAAATCATAAGTATCAGTCAAGTTCTACCCGTCATTTCTTGATCAATTAGACCCACCCATATGACCCTTAACTATGGTCAACAAAGTCGCATGAATGTCCTAATTAATCTGCATCATATGCAGTGTAGGAAGACATCACTTAGCTACCGTACACTACGCCTTAACTAAAGTCAACAAACGTAGCACGAATACTAAGTACTCTACTTCCTAAAATGACGGAGGGTTGCGAATGATTTTTAAGAAAATCTTCAACGCTTTGAACTTGATATCGTTGTAGAATCAAACAGTTTTCAAAAGGAGTGGCTTAAGCTCCGCAGTTTTGAAATGTAGCTTTTTCATAAATAGCCGAGTAGTTTTTAAATCCGATTCTACAACATCTTTTTAGGTTTATTTTCTTTACATTAATCACATTAATTTAATCCCATCATTTAAGTTCTTAAGCCAATCACAGAAAAAAAAACGAAAATAATACGTACGCTTATGCCATCCGCATTCGCCGCAATGTTCCGTTATGCACCGTTAGGTTACTTAACTAACGGCATACCGGGACGGGACTAGCGCGGGTGTAAAACATAAGCAACGTCTACTATATATCATATATATAATATGTCATTCATCTCAGATATCACAGAACACAGGCAGAAGAAACATAGATATAACGTGGGATATCCTAGGACGTCCGTATTTAGTATTTAGCCAGAATAGAAAATACGGATTCCACAGTCGCGATGAATAGCCAAGCCCACACCCTGGACCCCTACGAGAGAGGCAAGTGACCCTACCAATCCTGGAGTTTAGGAGACCCGGTCTCGACTCCTCGAGATGGCCTCCCACTGAACCCCAGAACCCGGTCACCCGTGCTCCCCTCCTTGGGTCCATCCTAATGCGGAAAAGTAAATAATATACAACACTGGTGACACAACCTCAACCTGGAAGTGCCCCAAATAAAAGAATATTACATTACATTTGAATTTACATGAATGAAAATATAAAACTCTCATCTCACAAAAACCCCCCGGCTATTCGATCGCGACAACCCTGCACATCATATCTCAGCAACACATAATATCACATATCATCAACGTAAGTAAGTATGCGTACCCCGATTGTCGTTGATGTATAGTAACGAAACCGGCGATATCGAACATACTACACTTACGGTCACATAAAAGAAAGTGTAAAACTACAATATTTGGAATCCGGACTCTCTTTAGACATCATAAATGCGAAATATCACATATTTCGTATTTCATGCCTAAACTATATGAATTCCACATATTGTATCACATTCCAGACAAACAGACAGTATTAAAGTTTTCGAACGAACGATCAAGTACCCAAGATTCACTAAAGCTCAACACTTGAGCAGGGTTCAAAAAACCGGAGTGTGACACAGTAGTAGCGGTCCAGCTGTAGAAGGGTCAAGCCAACGCCTCACATGTGGCACGCCGTACTGCCCCAAACCCTAAGGTTCAAAGGGCTGTTCGAGACGGTCACATAATCGAGTTAAGGTTTGTTGTCTTCTAGAGGGACCACCGCAAAAAGACTTGCACGTATCTCCAAAGTATTTAAACCCCGTGAATAGTGAGCAAATGATATTCGTTCAAAGACTTCAATACTTTCTAATTTACCCGGAAAAGCTACGAAATGAAAATCCCGATCGAATCGACGAGTCCAAAAACATCTCCAGAATTTTTCAAAACTAAATACAGATTAAAAATACCCAAAACATTATACAAGCAGATTCCTGAATTACTGTAAAAAAATTATCCATCAATTAAGACATACGGCCGCGGAACCGCGGCCTAAGCAAGCTTAGGCCGCGTTTCTGCGGCAAGAATCACTGTTCATGGAATAATTTTTGTACCGTAATCCTTATTTTTTCCTGCTGTATTTTTTACATATTTTTAATTCCGAAAAATGTCAACTTTTAGAAAATTTCCAGAGAGCACCCTAAAAAGCCGTATTTCAGTTCGATCGGAGTTTTAACTTCGTAAAAAGGTCGCCTAATGTTCTAGGTCGGCTCTGATACTAATGAAAGGTTTGTTTAGCACTCTATGAAGAGTTTTGAAGCATCACATGTCCAAAAGTTTAAATTTTTATAGTGCTAAACGAACATGCAAAGGAATCGATCCTAGAAAATTAGGGTTTCGAAATATAAAGCGAACTAATCTAGGGTTTCGAGACTACAACCTTTGTAGCTCCCTTTCGCTGGACTCCTTGGTCTCTAGGGTGTTGAACGGAGGTCCTCTTGAAGTCCTCTTGTGTCCACGACGATCCACCACGGAGTTCTCCGTCCAAGCTCGCAACTTCGTAAAACCGAAGACAACACTCTAAACAAGACGGCTAAGCTTGTGTAGAATGAGGTTGTGGTTAAGTTTCTCACTTCAAAAACCTTTCTTTAAGTGGTATTTACTCACTAGAAAAAACTAGAGAGCAAAAGAGAAAGAGGAAGAAGATGGTGGCAATTTTTTAACAAGAGGTGAAAAGATAACCCATGAGAAGAAAAAGAAACATATCAATATATATTTTGTTTCTTCTTACTATGAACCATGGTTAAAGTGATGGAGACATTATTTAACTTGAGTTTTAAATGATAAAGAGAAGGATAACCCTAGGTTAGTGGTAATTGAGCATGGTTAGGTCAAAGGAAGAATGTAGAAGCTAGAATGATTATCCTTTCCTTTTCATTTTCTTTTAAATCCAAAATCAAATAATAATCCATTATATAATCCATGGTGTGAGTCTTATATTGCCACCATTTCCATATATTAACAACCATGATAGATGGGTGTATGTATGTGTGTATGTATGCACATCCATATGTGCATGAAACTAGCATGAAAGAAAGAAAGAAAAGCACACATGCATGCACACATCCATCATCCAAGAAAAGGTTTTAAGTGAGAAAACTAACGGTTAAATGATAAATCAACACTTGATTTATCAATCCGGTCATATCTCATATGACCCCACCAAAAGCAGTTCACCCGATCAATGTTCGGTATCATATACGCACATTTTAATCGGGTGCATGCGCATATCGCATACGCGCACCACAACGTTTCGCCTGGACTGGGTAACTCCTTTGTGGGACTCTAAGACTCGTCAATACGCCGGCAGAGGGTGATGATCATATCAGGTACCCTCAAGCCGCAAGCGGTCAGCTAAACGTAACGGCCACCCGGGTATTGAGCGATCAGAAGACAACAAGCGAACCTGCTACAACTCCCGTCGAGCCAACCGGCGAAACTACCGTACAGCCCGGTCTCTTTGTCAGATATGCTACATATCGAGCCTAGGGATGGTCACGTCGACCCCAATAACTCAATAAGTCGTGCCGGTGAATGGTCTATAACAGATCGAGAAACTACTGATAACACTTATCAGCAAATCTCAGCAGCCCTGGCCAGGGACTTGCTGTTATAACCAGTCGGGCACAGCACAGCATCAACTCCCAATATCGAGAGAGACGAAACCCCTCCTATCGCTCATCGTCTTTGTGTGTCTCGAGACTGTACCCAACGGCCACCTGTTTGCACGACTCAGTAGAGCTGTGGTAGGGTGGCAATCAAAGTACAGTGGGAGAACACACAAGACTCCATGACGATCTCGGGTCTACAGACTAACCTGTACCAGTGTCACCTGAGAACTGCTATCCGACGATAGATATAATTCCATATAGGAGTTCTCGGTGAGTCCGTCCAGTGTACCCAGTCACCACTGAGCACCCGTATATGATCTTGATGTCAAACATCGATGAATGTGGGAACATTCATCGCCCATCGTATGGGTCTAGTATCATATACGCTAGTCTACTCTGGTATATCAATGCCCCGTCTCGATATACCTACGACTAGGGACGTTCCAGGATATGCTTATAGACTACAGATGTCCCACTAGTATGATCTCCATCATAATCAGAGTAGTCAAGCCGATATCCTCAGGGCTTTATCAGCATGTATGAATGAATAAAAGCATGATCAAATCAACATGTCAGATAAAGAAGAACCAGATAGCATACTATCATGTCGAGCAAGAATGCAAACTGAATATATATACATGTATAGATACATCCACTATCACATAATGGCCTCTAGGGCATACATATATCCAACAGTATTTGCGGGCATGTATTTGCGGGGATGTAATCTTATATTCATACAAGAATACTTCTAGAAGAAGGTCACCCCATTGCTAGGATTTTCTTTATAAAGAAAATAAGAAATGAGTTGGAAAAGAGAAATGGTGGAGGGTATGGGCAAATGAATTATAAATTCATTTGCAAATACTATTCAAGTATGGTTGTAGTTTTAAAATGGAAAAACCCTTTCAATAAAAGAAATGAAGCATGCTTGAATTTGGAAGTTTTATTCATTCCACCATGCTTAACTTCTCTCTCTTCAATGGCTCCTCCTCCTTCTTCATCTTCAACCCTCTCATGAGTTGAGAATCATGAAGATAAAGAGAAAGCAAAATGTTAGAACACTCACACACATCACTAAGCATCCTAGATTAACAATCTAGGATCTTTAGTTGCTTTATGGGTGAAGTTGAAGCGTGGACTTGGTTATCTTGGATGGATCATCTTTGGCGAAGGAGGACCGACTTGGAAAACGCGATCCGAAGCTCTTGAGAGCATGCGAGAGTCCAACCTAATTGGAGCAAATGAAGACGCTATAAAGGTTGTGATTTCTATCTTGTTATGGTTCTAGTTTAGGTGTTTGGTTCGATTCTTGAGTTTTAGTTTCTAATGCCACGAAAGTTTTTGTTTTTGAATTACGCATTAGCCGCGGGTTAGCGGCTGAGGGCACTAGAAACTTTTAGTAGAGGGTGAGGTGTAAAGAGAGTATGGCATGAGAGGTATGGGCATGGATTATTTATTGTAAAATCATTTGGTTAAAATATATGGATATGCTTCATTCTCTCTCTTGATGGATTCATTCTCTTCATTCACTCTCTCTCTCTCTCACACACACACACATATCTCCCTTCTCCTTCTTCCTCTTGCGTATGAGAGCTCTTTTGAGATTGGAAAATAGAGAGAAAATGATTGTGTAAAATTCCAACATCTCTAACTCTCTTCTCCTGACAAGTTTAGATTGTTAGTTGCCTTTCAAAGTTTTCATTGGAGTGAAGCTGATGATGTTCCTAGCGCCCTAGCTGCTAACCATGGCCGTTACAGAATGAAAAAATTTAACTTTTAAAAACTTGGCGCAAGAAAAAACGATCCTAGAATCTATCCAAAATCTAAACTAGTAAACTTGAGAAATTCTAACTACTCTGTAAAAGGGCTATACCTAGATATCCGTGTCCTTCGGTTTTCAACCCTCTTCTTTAGCTTCTTGGAGTCTCCATGATCGAGCTTGACCGTCGATCTTCCTTAATCAAATATGATTCACCTAAGACATATGGTTCAAGGCTTTAGCTTCACTCCATGAAGCAACTAAAGGTCCTAATTTGCTACACTAAGATATCTAGAGATGTAGTGATAATTTGTAATATTTTTCTATCTTTCTTTCACCCTTGATTCTCAACTCATGTAGGTAGAGAAGAAGAAGAAGGAGCTCAAAAGAAGAGCTTGCAAGGAGAGAGAAATGAAAAATGGTAGAATGAATAACTTAGGTGAGAGAAAAAACCTAGTCATGGTTTTGTAAAATCAATTTTCCAATATAAAATAGCAGTCATACTTGAATAGTATAGACAAATGAATTTATAATTTGTCTATCATATTCAAGCATGGCTCTCATCATTCATTTTCTTTAAACCTCATTTCTATTTTTCCAAAAAAATTGAAAATTCATGATGAGGTGTCCTCCTTCTAGAATGTATTTTGTATAAATACAACAATACATTCTACCGTATATACATACCTGTATTCGTATAACTACGAATACCCGATACACTCTTGTATCCATATAAATACGAATACCCGATACATATCTGTATCCGTATAAATACCCGAGAGATAGAACAATACAACCAACATAATATTAGAATATATATCGAAATATATATATATATATATATATATATATATATATATATGTAAATTATTAAATCAATACATGATTTAATAATCCGGCTTAATCTTAAACCAGCTAGTATGATTAACCGTTCGATCAAAAGTTCGGGTAGCCGATATATTCATTTGATCGGAACCCTGCACGTATCAAAATACGGCCACTACATTATTTCGCCTGAACCAGGAAAACACTCTGTGTGGGACTCTAAAAACTCGACGATACACTGACAGTGGGTTTAACCACAAACACGTTAGCAGCACTAGCTGTACGTAACGGCTACCCAGGTACCTATCGAAAAAAAGGCCAATGAGCAAACTCATCTGAATCCCTATTGAGCCTATTTGTGACAATCTCCGCACAGTCCGGTCTCTTCATCTAAGAGTATCACATATCAGGTATAAGGGGTGGTAAACGTCAGACCCCTAATAACCCGATAAGTCATGTCGATGTGGATCAGGACCAATCCAAGAAACTACTGATCCAACCACCAGTAAATCTCATCTGCCATAGCCAAGGTCTTATGGTTTTAGCTAATCAGACACAATGCGATATCGACTCCCAATAGACGAATCCCTGACTATCACTCACTGCCTCCATTTGGCTCGGGACTGTACCCAACCAAAACCTGTTTGCACGACTCAGTAGAGCCGTGGTAGGGCAGTGATCTAAGTATAGTGGGAACTCACACGAGAAAAATGACGATCTCAGGTCTAAAGACTAACCTGTACTCATGTCACCTAAGAACCGCTATCTGACTATAGGTATAATACCATCTAGAAGTTCTCGACGAGTCCGTCCAGTGTACTCACCCCCAGTGAGCACCTGTTTACAATCTTAGGTGATCACACCAATGGCTATGGGACCAACCATCGCCCATCGTCGAGGTCTAGAAACATACACACAAGTCTACTCTGGAATATCGATACTCGGTCTCGATTCTTTTGCGACTTGGGACATTTAAAGATGTGTTTATGGACTACCCAGGCCCCACAAGTATGATCACCATCATAATGCTGGTAGTCAAGAAAAATCCTACAGGTTTTATCAACATGTATCAGCCATATGTGATATAAAGTAAAACATATGCACATGTTAAGATAAAGACAAACAAAAATAGTATACTACTGTATTGAGTCTTTATCAACATGTACAAAGAAGAAACAAATACACATGTTAAGATAAAGATAACCTAAATAGTACAGTATATAACTGAGCAAGATAATCATGTACATACATATCCCTAGCATCATATACAATACAAGCTTCTAGGGCATACATATCCAACAATCTCCTACTTGCACTAAGGCCTGTAATTGGCATACCGAATATCCAACGTTTGATCTAGGGCCAATTGTTGGTGTATCGCATACCCAATGTCTCAAAAGTCGCTCGAACTGCGCTTATGAGAAGGCCTTAGTAAATGGATCCGCCGTGTTGTCTTTCATATCTAGTTTCCGGATCTCGATCTCCCTGATCAAGTGATACCGCTTCAAGATGTGTTTGGATTTCTGATGGGACCGTGGTTCCTTCGCTAAACCTATAGCCCCATTATTATCCCAATATAAAGGTATTAGATTAACAATGGACGGAACCATCTCAGGTTCAGTAATAAACTTTTTCATCTAGACCACTTCTTTTGCGGTATTGTTGGCGGCAATGTATTCAGTATCTATTGTCGAGTTTGCGACGGTGTCCTGTTTGGAGCTCTTCTAACAGACCGCCCCTCCGTTGAGGGTAAACACATAACCCGAGACAAACTTACTGTTATCCTTGTCACTTTGGAAGTTTGAGTCGGTAAAAGACTCCACTTGGAAGTCTCCATTACCGTAAACTAAGAACATCTCCTTAGTCCTTCTTAGATATTTGAGAATGTTCTTTACAGCCGTCCAATAATTCTCACCTGGGTTCGACTGATACCTGCTCACTATGCTAAGCACATAAGCTACATCTGGTCTGGTACACAGTATTGTATACATTATAGATCCTACCGCCGAAGCATAGGGTATAATGCTCATGCAAGCCCTTTCCTCATCAGTCTTGGGAGATATCTCTTTCGAGAGGGTGATTCCGTGCAAAGCGGGTATATTACCGTCCTTGAAATCTTCCATACTAAATCTCTTTAGTATGGTGTTTATTTACCTGGACTGTGATATTCCCAATAATCTCTTGGATCTGTTTTCGTAGATCTTAATCCCCAGAATGTATGAGGCATCACCCAAATCTTTCGTGGAGAACTTTTATGACAAAAACAGCTTGACCGATTGCAGCATAGGAATGTCATTTCCTATCAAGAGAATGTCATCGACGTACAATACGAGAAATACGACAGTTCTCCCTACAATCTTCTTGAAAATACATGGCTCATTTTATTTTTGATGAAGTAAAATTCTTTGACCGTCTCATCAAAACAGATGTTCTAACTCCGTGATACCTGTTTTAATCCATAAATGGATTTAAGCAACTTGCACACCTTCCCGTAGCTCCCATTGTCTACGAATCCCTCTGGCTGATCCATATAAATGTACTCTTCTAAACTTCCATTTTGAAAACCATTTTTAGATCCATCTGCCAGATATCATAGTCATGGAAGGCAACAATGGTAAGTAGGATCCGAATGGATTTGAGCACAACCACCAGAGAAAATGTTTCGTCATAATCCACACCTGGTCTTTGAAGAAAACCTTTTGCAATAAGTTTAGCCTTATAGGTTTCCACCTGTCCATCTACACCAATCTTCTTCTGGAAGATTCACTTGCATCCAATGGGTTTTACCCTAGGAGGAGCAACTTCTAAAGTACAAACTTTGTTGGTGTACATGGACTTAATTTCGAATCGCATAGCATCCAACCATTTTACAGAATCCCTATTGGTAATGGCCTGCTCGAAACTAGTAGGATCATTTTCTTCTAAGATGCAATCCTCTCGATCCCCATCTATGAAAAAACTGTAGTATCTCTCGAGCGGACGAGAAATCCTACTAGATCTACGGAATGACTGAGGTTCGTCGGGGATTATTGAATCCCGAGGTTCTACCAAATCATCAGATACAGTTTGTACTTTTTGAATTTATTCCAGTTCTACCATACTTCCACTATTATTTTTGCAAGAAATTTACTTTCCAAAAAGGTAGCGTATTGAGCAATAAACACCTTCTGTTTCTCGGTGTGATAGAAAATATGCTATTGCGAATGGTTGGGATATCCAATAAACTTACACAAAACTGATCGTATCTCGAGTTTATCTGGATTCTGCTTTTTCACATAAGCAGGACATCCCCATACTTTAATAAAATTAAGATATGGTCTCTTCCTTTCCCATATTTCATATGGAGCGGTAGGCACGGCTTTGATTAGAACCCTATTCAATAGGTTTGCCGCTGCCTCTAGCGCATATCCCCAAAATGAAAGAGGCAACTCAGCACCACTCATCATAGAGTGAGCTATATCCAATAGGGTACGGTTCCTCCGCTCCGATACACCGTTGTGCTGTAGTGTATACGGAGGAGTAAGCCGAGAGAGAATACCATTCTCTTTTAGAAAATCACGGAATTCCGTACTCAAGTACTCCCCTCTTCGATCAGATCGAAGGATCTTGATACTTTTCCAGTCTGGTTCTCTACTTCGTTTTTATATTTTTTGAATTCTCAAAAGCTTCGGATTTGTGTTTAATCAAGAATGCATGTCCGAACCTAGAGAGATCATCAGTGAATGTAATGAAGTAAGAGAACCCACCCCTTGCATGTGTAGACATTGGACCACACATATCATTGTGTATGAGTTCCAAGAGCTCTGTAGCTCTTTCTCCGTGACCCGTGAACGGAGTTTTGGTCATCTTTCCTTTAAGACAAGACTAAAAAGTTTCATAAGATGTAAACTCGAACGGATCCAAATATTCATCTTTATATAACTTAGCCAGTCTAGTCTCATTAATATGATTATGTATACAATGCCGTCAGAAAGTATCGTTCATTCTAAACTCTTTCTCTTGCATGTATTCTGTACATTAAAAACTGTGTTTTGATTACGAATATAGATACCATTACACAATGTACTTTCTGCAACCATACCCGATTAAGGTAAATGTTCATGATATACCTGATTAAGGTAAATGTTCATGATATTTTTATCCATAAACCAAGTTGTATCATTCTTTATTTAGTAAAGAAACTGATATAATATTGCAAAGTATGGAAGGTACATATTAGAAATTGTTTAAAATCATAGGGTTGCCAATTGGAAACCCTATGTGATATTCTCCAACGGCAGCAGTATCAACTTGTACTCCGTTCCCTATCCTGAGGGACATATCACCCTTTCCCAATGGTCTACTTTTCCTTAATCTCTGTAATAAATTACATATATGGGTTCCTGAACCGTTATCTATTACTTAAGAAGTAGATCAAATTGAGAAACGGTTCTCAATAAACAACACACCCGAAGAAAATGCATTAGATTGCTTCTCCTTCATTTGGATCATGTGGAAGTCCTTATGGTCCTTTTTCCTTACCCATACTCATGACAGTTGTCACAAGTTAGAGCCGAACCGACGTTCCCCAGCCCAGCATAACAAGCTGGTTCAGTCAAGTCAAATATTTTATTATCTTGATTAGGGCGTGATATGGTTTCTACTGGAGAAAGAGAAAAGAAACACTCAGCGTGCGCCCTTGCAAAATTATATTGGTTATTAGTTTATCTAATCAGGATGGTTCCCACTGTTTCCTTGAATTCTCCTTCAAACCTTAAAGGAGAACTAGTCGGGATCATTTATACCTTATAAGTTCGCTAACCGTTCAGCCAGGTGGGTGTTAGTACTCTGAGAGAGGTTCCCCGTGCTCTCGCACGGACCTAATTAAAATAAATCTCGTTTTCGCATAAGCGTAGCCCCGTTAACACCTTTCTAGACACCTAATAAGTTAGCTAATTGTGGAGTAAAAAATATCTCCCAAGAGTAATCCAACTCATCAGCGGGATCGGGACCCAACCATCATCGCGTGATAACCTAAATGGAAGCCACTCTAGTTACCACATTGCAGAAAGTATGCACACACCGTGCAAGTTTCCTTTATGTTTGAAACACCCGATATAGTTTTTACCCCAAGTGCCTTACGACCTTGACAGAGGTCAAAAAATCATAAGTCGCTAGTTAAGTTCTATCCGTCGTTATCTTGATTAATTTAGATCCATCCGTATAAACCCTTGACGGTGGTCAACAAGGCTGTACGATCTTCCTAACTTAATCCATCTCCATACAACAGAAAAACAACACTTAGCTACCGAACGCTACGTCTTGACGGAGGTCAACAAACGCAGTACGAATACTAAGTGTTACCTATCTGAAATGATGGAGGGCTGCGGCCGTTTTTTGGAGAAAAACTGTCACGACCCGAAATTGGCACGCGGCGACCCTTAAACTACGCAACGTCCACAGGCGTAACACAATTTAAGTAAGCCGAAAACCCAGCAATCTAAACCATCAAAAGTAGTAAGTGATAATAGCAAATTTTAAAACTTTTAAAATCTCAACCCAAATTCTTTAAAGTCCAACTTTTCTTTCTTTAAAATTTTGGCAGCACCTCCTTTGTAAAAACCAACCCCAAAAATGGGTACAACAAAAATATAAGTAAAGTATTCCCAAACGGAGCAAATACATGCCCAAAGGCGGAAAACAACCACCACAACAGATATACGACGCCGTAGCGAAGAAATAAAAGACGATATAAATAAAACTGTATAAAAGACATCCAAGTCACAAAATAATATACAACATCATCCTCACATCAAGTCTCTAAGTCATACATGATAATGGTAGATGGAGGGTACAGGATACAACGAATATACAATGGACATAAACGGATAACCACAAAACCCACCTATAATAAAACTGCACACTGTGAGCCGAAGCGGTATTCGCAGCAAAAGATGATAAGATAGGTGAAAATAGCCTTGCCTCTGACTACTCTGAGGAACAACCTGCAAAACACTTTGGCACAACGGGGGTGAGTTGCCAACTCGTGAATAGTAAATATCATATGCAGGTAATCGCAGGTATGCACGTACAGCACGAATCTAACATAGGCAAGCTAAAAGCAATAAAAGGTCATATGAATGCAACAGTCATGAAAGGTACACTAGCAGGTACAACTAATACATGAAGCAATAATATGACAATCTGTATGCAACAATCATGTAAGGTACTCTATCAGGTACTATTAATACATGAAGCAATGATATGAAAATGTATATATGCAACAGTCATGAAAGGTACTATATCAGGTACAACTAATACATGAAGCAATGCATATAAAATATATGCGGAGTATGGGATAAAACATGTCATTCCTACGAAATCCTGATCTCGTGGTAGGACCAAAGTCCATCAAGACAAATCCAAATCCCAATTTTCTCAAATCAGCCCCCAAATTGGCTCTCATACCATATAAGTCTCATATATCCTGAGTGACCAATATCAAGTAAATCTCATATATCCTGAGTGTCCAATATCAAGTAAATCTCATATATCCTGTATCCAATATCAAATGAATCTCATAAATCCTGAATAAGTATAATTGCATGAATCATTATGATGATGTATATAAATTGATATGTATATATATATTAGCGTCCCATTCCACTAATATATATATGCATATATAATAGCGTCCCATTCCACTGTTATATATACTTAGGAGTAAAAATATCATGAAAACCTGTGTCAAGCATCGACACATAAATACTGATCTATCAGGTGCTGTCACCATGACTGGCCCCCTGATAGGTACGTATCATACGCTATCCCGAAAACTCGAGTGCCCAGCTTCGACCCTCGTCTTTCGACGTATCCATACGTACGTGACTCCCGTCGGTATCCCCACGATAACCGCCGAGTCATAGGTAATGTCATCGGTAGGTATGGTTCCCCTGCCAGGCTCATCGGCATGGTACATCGAAATCCCTTTCTTGCCCCGGGTACCTCCGGGCCCCACCATGTACCCTCACACGGCCCCCGACTCCTCCTCGCATGGGGTATATATATCAGAACCGATAAAACTCATGGTGGCTGCTGAAATATTATATCAAGAGAAACCGGGTTTTTCAAATAATGCATAATTTCATGAAATTACCACGGTCCCCAAATCCAGAATACATCATGAAAAATCCATATCTCAATGCGAAAATCCATGAATATAATATATGCAACATAAAACTGTAATGTGAGCATATAAAGGAAAAACTGCTATTTAACTGCAACAAGTTAATATATATATCATGCGGTTCCTAATTTCTCCAAGTCTATATAACATAAAATAAAGGTAAACATGTAGCTATAGCCAGATGTATGTGTAAACATGTAGGCAAGGTGTATGTATCTACCTATCAGTAATGATGTAATATACCCTCCAGATATAAGTGTAAGTATGTATGCAAAATGTACATGTAGCTATGTCTCATATGTGTATATACCTATCATTAATGGTACAATACCATATAGGTATACAGGTAACTAGTATGTAAGCATGTCAAGACATATGTGTAAGCATGTAGGTATACATGTATGCTATATGCCATATGCATAAAGGAATATGAATCAATGTCTCAATGTTCCTAACCAAACAATATCATATATGTATGTGTGTTGTGCGTGTCATGGCAATTATTGACAGTGTGTGTGGCATACAATCAGTGCTCGAGCAACATGAGCCGTCAATAATAGTGCAGTGTCTTAAGGGTATAAGTCCAAGCACAATAAGTAAATAAGTAATGAGGTGTATGCGCAAACTCTATATGCAATAGAATATGCGACTAATATCATGTCATCTCTAGCCCAGACGCATAACGCCATGCGGGCGATTCCCTTGTAGATGTTAAATCTACTCACCAACGCTTCTGGCTAAGTAAAGCCTACCACCCGTTTCTCCTTCTTCGCAGCGTCCGAAGTCCCCGCCTGCGATCCTGAAAGCATAAAACAATATAACAAGTGTATATTAGCTAACGACCAAAAACACATACAAACTACGTTTGACCGACGCGACAACACAAAACATACTCTCAAGTGTTCGTATTGTGGCTAACAAGCATAGCGACACAACGAAGCCAACTCAGAGCAACATCAACACAGAACACGAACCGTATCGGATAGCGTAACGCGTGAAACAAAACACAAGAAAAAAAGCAAGTGATCCTAGATTTTGCTATACCAACAATCTGTAAAAGTTGCAAGTACCACGAGACCACACACAACCCCAGAGACCCCTACACCAAAACCCAAACCACAACTCACCAGTCTGGCCGCAATTTGCGGCCAGAAGCAATATTTGCGGCCATAGCATGAGGGAATGGGCTCGTATTTTGAGGGTAGGTTCTAGGTCACTACACTAGGTCACTGTGATGGGAACTTTTGCAACAAATATCTGGTTTGATAGCAGATCATCGGAGACCCCAAAACTACACTAAAAATACGCGATCTAAACTGAAACTAATAAGCTACGCTACACAATAAGCACCTACTTAACAGAAAGAGATCAATACCTAATCAAAAGAACTCAAAGATCCTAACTTTCCAAGCTCCAAGGCATCCAAGAGGCAAAACTAGGCAAAACAAGTGATTTTTGTAAAGTTTGTGAAGGTTTTTGTGATGGAAGTTCAAGTTGAGAGAAGTAAGGAGATGGAAAAATAATGTGAAGAGATGAAGTGAGAGAGAATTAGAGAAAGAAATGATAAGGAGAGAGAGGGAGGTGAGCTTAAGGTGAGTGCACCCTTGCATTAATTCTCACATTAATGCAAGCATGACTCAAGTGCCACCTCTTCTCACAAACAAAACCCAAATAAAAAATATCTTCTCACAACCAAAAATATCTAGGATTTAATCAAGCAAAGGATTAGATTAAAGCAAAGGATTAGGGTTAAATTGTCATGGCTGTTAAGAACAAGATTACAAAAACAAACCCTCACATAAACATGCACAAGTGTGTGCATGCCATAACAAATAATAATAAATTATTAATTAAATATTATAAAATGCGAGGAACCTAAATTGGTAAACTTTTTACCAAACAACCCGCATTATCATCTAAACTAACACTAACTGAAATCTAAGACGTTACAAAAACTTTTAACGTAATGAAAATGATATCGTTGAAGGAACTGAGTAGTTTTGAAAACGAGTGGTTTAAGCTTCGCATTTGAAAACTAATGGTTTTGAAGTAAACCGAGCAATCTATAGCAAGGCAAACTTTTGCTTAAGAGCAAAATCCCCATAAAAGGATCAAGGATCTTCCCTCGTCGAATAAGGTACATGATATTCCTAACCGAATACCTCTATGCAAAGTAAAAGATTACGGCTATAGTTTTTTGAAAAGTGGTCCCGACAAAATATTTTTAGGTTTATTTTCTTGCACTAATCAAAATTAATGCGGTCCCCTCAATTAATTTCTATCACACCAGAAAAGAACGAAAATAGAATATACGTATATGCCATCCGCATTCGCCACGGGGCCCCGTGATGCACCGTTGGGTTACTTAATTAATGGCAGAGCGCGGGCATGGCCAGCGCGGATGCAAAACATATACAACATTTATTTATTGTAATACCCAGTCCCTATAAATAATTTTTGTATTTTAATAAATAAGTCTCCAAGTATTTTCCCAAATTTTCCATATTTTTCCCAATTAAATTACTTTACCCTAATTCAATCTAATCCCTTTAAATTTTCCAAAACCCATTCCCCAGCCCAGCCCAACTACCCTTTTCCTTTTTCCTTTTTCCCTTACCCAACCCACTCCCCATCCCAGCCCAGCCCACTCCCAAATCACCCGACCCAACATCTCATCACCCGACCCGACTCCTCACTACCTGACCCGCTTCATCCCTCCCTCTCCACACTTCTCTTTTCCCGCTTCTTTCTTCTTCTTCTTTTCCCACGGCGCTGCGCCTCTTCCCATGTCGCCGCTCCACGATGCAACCGCGGCCCATGACCTCGTCGGCGCGCGCGTTCCCTCCCACGACCCATGCCAACTGACCCCGCGATTCCATCGCTCGCGCTACACCCCCATGAACCGCTCCTCCCTCGACCTCGTCTCTCTCTCTCTCTCTCTCTCTCGCATACGAGACCGAGCTCGCCTCCCTCGCCATCACCCTCACGTCCCCATTCACCAAAAAACCCATCTCTCTCTCCCTCTCACTCTCGTTCTCCCTTCGCCTCCATTTCTCTTCATCACCAAATCACCCAACGCCGACGAGCACCCGCAACCTTCACCTCACCGCTGCACCGTCGACCTCATCGGCCTGTAGGGTTCCTAGGCATCCTAATGAAGTCTCACAAGGCATCGATCATGCCAATTTCAAAAAATATGGGTGCCGAGAAACCCTAATACGGATCGTCGGCTAGATTTCTAGGCGAAACGGTAAACTAGTTAACTATTTAACTAGAAGTGAGAAGCTACAACCTTTGTAGATCCGGATTTCCACTTCCTTAGCTCCACGTGGGTGTCCTCTTGCTGTCCATCATGAATCCCGAACCCAATCGTCGGCTTCATCGGATAAACGGGCGAGCTAGGTCGTCGGCTTCGTGTCAAAGACGATCTACGTCGAGGTTGCACTAGTTCAAGCTCCGACTTCACAAAGTTGTGAAACTTATGAAGAAAACATCCAAAACAACTTGGCAAGAGGTAGAGGGTGAAGAAATAGGAGGTGGGTTCACTTTAGAATTGGATTTCTCTCACTAGAACTCAAGTTGCCATTAAAGTAGCAAGCTTTTTCTTTTTAGAAGAAGAAGATGATGAAGCTAGTTATGATAAGTTCTATTTTAAAATGAAAAGAAAATACAAACTTATCATAACTTTAACTAGGGTTAAGTGTAGAGAATAAACCATGGTCATTTGAGTGGGTTAGGGTTAAGCATGAAGACAAGAATGGTTAGCAAAGTCAAAGCTTCATGAAGCTTCAATATGAAACAAAAATTGCCACCATTTTCATCTTAAAGTTTACCCAAATAAATGAATAAACAAATAAATGAATAAATGCATAATCAAAACCCTAATCTCAAGTTAACTATGGTTTAATTCTATACACTTAACCATATGATCAAGTATCATCAAACATGATACAAATATGTGCACAAAAGTATATCACATATACAATGTGTAAATCAAGTGAGAAAAATCCGTTTAAAATGAACCAATACTAGTTAATGCAAAGTAATATATCAAATATATAATTATACATTAAATCATTAAATCAACACTTGATTCAATGATCCGGTCATGTCGCACATAACCGACTAGTATTCAATGCATCGATTTATCGAATCAATGATTCGATAACTAGGTCATATCTCATACAACCAATCGAAATATTAATCGCGAGAATCAAATACGGTATCACATACACGCATTATTCTCGGTCCCGCACATATCTCATATGCACTCCTATTTCGTTTCGCTTGAGCTAGGAAACCTCTGTGTAGGACTCTAAAGACTCGTCAATACGCCGGTAGCAGATGATGATCATATCAAGCACCCACAAGCCGCAAGCGGTCTGCTAAACGTAACGGCCACCCGGGTATTGAGCGATCAGAAGATCGACGAGCTAGCCCGCTCACACTCCTGCGAATCCGACCAGTAACACTTACCATACAGTCCGGTCTCTTCGTCTGATATGTCGCATATCAAGTCTAGGGGTGGTAAGCGTCAGACCCCAATAACCCGATAAGTCGTGCTGATGTGAGGCTCATAACGGGTCGAGAAACTACTGGTAACACTTACCAGCAAATCTCTGATCAGCCCTGGCCAGGGACTTCCCTGCTACGGCCAATCGAGCACTGCGCAACATCAACCCCCAATACCGGGAGAGACGAAACCCCTCCTATCGCTCATTGCCTCCATGTGACTCGGGACTGTGCCCAAAGACCACCGTTTTGCACGCCCTCATGGACGTGGTAAGGTGGAGATCAAAGCACAGTGGGAATCACACAAGACTCTATGACGATCTCGGGTCTACAGACTAACCTGTACTAGTGTCACCTGAGAACTGCCATCTGACGTGAGGTATAATACCATCTGGGAGTTCTCGGCGAGTCCGTCCAGTGTACTCAGTCTCCACTGAGCACCCGTATACCATCTCTGATGTCAAACACCAATGGATATGGGATCATCCATCGCCCATCACATGGGTCGAGAAGCGTATACGCTAGTCTACACTGGTATATCGATGCCCCGTCTCGATACACCCACGACTAGGGACCTTGAAGGATGTACTTATGGACTACCATGTCCCCACTAGTATGATCTGCATCATAGTCCAGGTAGTCAAGTACAAATCCTAAGGGCTTTACCAACATGTAACTATAAGACAGTATAAAGAGACTAGTGTACATGTTAAGATAAAGAGTAACCAGATAGTATACTATCATATCGAGCAAGAAATTCATCTCTATATATGTCCAAGCATCCAATATAATATACATCATCTGTACAATACTGGCCTCTAGGGCATACATACAACTAACAATCTCCCACTTGCACTAGGGCCAGCTGCTGTAGTATCCCATACCGAGCATCCCGAAGAGTCTCTCAAACTGTATCTGGGGAATGGCCTTCGTGAGTGGATCCGCCGTGTTGTTCTTCGTGTCAACCCTCCTAACCTCGATCTCCCGGCGATCAACTATCTCCCGGATCAGGTGATACCGCCTCAGAATATGCCTGGACCGCTGATGGGACCTGGGTTCCTTGGCCAAAGCCACCGCTCCATTGTTATCGCAATACAAAGGTATTGGACGCTCAATGGATGGAACCACTCCAAGTTCAGTAATGAACTTCTTGATCCAGACAGCCTCTTTGGCAGCATTGTTGGCAGCGATGTATTCAGCCTCCATCGTCGAGTCTGCCACGGTTTCCTGCTTGGAACTCTTCCAGCTAACCGCCCCTCCGTAAAGGGTAAAGACAAAGCCCGACTGCGACTTAGAGTCGTCCTTATCACTCTGGAAGCTTGAATCGGTAAAGGACTCCACTTGGAGCTCTCCGTTACCATACACCAAGAACATATCTCTAGTCCTTCGCAAGTACTTGAGAATGCTCTTCACAGCTGTCCAGTGACTCTCTCCAGGATCAGCTTGATACCTGCTCACTATACTCAGTGAGTATGCTACATCGGGTCTGGTACATAGCATCGCATACATGATAGAGCCTACTGCCGAAGCATAGGGTATCCCTTGCATGCGAGCTCTCTCCAAATCAGTCTTGGGAGACATCTCTTTGGAGAGAGTGACTCTAGAGATCGTGGGTAAGTTCCCACGCTTGGACTCTTCCATAGTAAACCTCTTTAGTATGGTGTCAATGTACCTGGATTGGGACAATCCCAAAATCCGTTTGGATCTATCTCTATAGATCCTAATTCCCAATATGCAGGAGGCATCACCAAGATCTTTCATTGAGAATCTTTGTGCTAAGAAGAGCTTGACCGATTGCAGCATAGGAATATCATTTCCTATCAAGAGTATGTCGTCCACGTACAATACGAGGAATACGACCTTACTCTCTGCCACCTTCTTGTAGATACAAGGTTCATCTGGGTTTTTGACGAAATCAAACTCTTTGATAACGACGTCAAAGCAGATGTTCCAACTCCGCGATGCTTGCTTTAATCCATAAATGGATTTAAGCAGCTTGCACACCTTTCCGCTGCTCCCACTGTCTATGAAGCCCTCTGGCTGAGTCATGTACACGCACTCTTCTAAATCACCATTTAGAAAGGCGGTCTTAACATCCATTTGCCAGATTTCGTAATCATGATATGCAGCGATGGCAAGCATGATCCGGATGGATTTAAGCATAGCCACTGGAGAAAAGGTCTCGTCATAGTCCACACCTGGTCTTTGACGAAAACCTTTTGCTACAAGTCTAGCTTTGAAAGTCTCCACTTTCCCATCTACACCAAGTTTCTTCTTGAAGATCCACTTGCTCCCAATGGGTTTTACCCCTTCAGGAGCAACGTCCAAAGTCCATACTTTGTTGGTGTACATGGATTCCATCTCGGACCGCATAGCATCCAGCCATTTCACTTAGTCCCCACTCGTGATGGCCTGCTCGAAGCTAGTTGGGTCATCATCCTCCATGATGCAATCCTCGCTTCCACCGTCAATTAGAAAACCGTAGTATCTCTCTGGTGGACGAGAAACCCTACTAGATCGGCGGAGAGGCCGAGGTTCGTCGGGTACTACTGAATCCTCTGGTTCTACCAAGTTCCCTGTTATAGTTTGTGTTGCTGGAACCTCTTCCAGTTCTACCTCAATTCCACCTATCTGTTTCATAAGAAAACCTTTTTCTAAGAAAGTGGCATGCCGAGAAACAAACACTTTTTGTTCCTCGGAGTGGTAGAAGATATACCCTCGCGAATGTTTGGGATATCCAACAAACTTACATAGAACAGACCTTGCCTCGAGCTTGTCCGGATTTTGTGTTTTAACATAGGCCGGACAACCCCATATCTGAATAAAATTAAGACATGGTCTCTTGCCATTCCATATCTCATATGGAGTGGTAGGCACTGATTTGGTCGGAACTCTATTCAGTAGGTATGCAGCAGTCTCCAGTGCATATCCCCAGAAGGAAATAGGTAACTCAGCTGTGCTCATCATAGAGCGCACCATATCTAATAGGGTGCGGTTCCTCCTCTCCGATACACCGTTGTGCTGTGGTGTATATGGAGGAGTCAGCTGAGAGAGAATCCCATTCTCTTTTAGGAAGTCCCGGAATTCATTGCTCAAGTATTCACCTCCTCGATCAGATCGTAGGATTTTAATACTTTTTCCGGTTTGGTTCTCAACTTCTTGTTTATATTCCCTAAATTTCTCAAAAGCTTCTGATTTGTGTTTCATCAGGAACACATATCCGAATCTAGAGAGATCGTCAGTGAATGTAATGAAGTACGAAGAACCATCCCTGGCATGTGTAGACATGGGACCGCATACATCACTATGTATCAGTCCCAAGAGTTCGGTAACTCTTTCTCCGTGTCCCGTAAACGGAGTTTTGGTCATCTTGCCTTTGAGACATGACTGACAAGTGTCATAAGATAAAAATTCAAATGGATTTAAATATCCATCTTTATGCAACTTAGCTAGTCGTGTCGCATTGATGTGGCCCAGTCTACAATGCCACAAGAAGGATTCGTTGAGTTCAGAACTCTTCCTCTTGTGTGCGTTTGTTATGCTCAGAACTGTTGATTGATTTAGAACATAAATGCCATTGCATAACGTGCCTGATCCAACCAACTTTTGGTTACGGAAAATGTTCATAACATTGTCCTGTAATACAAAATTATATCCCTCTTTACTTAATAAAGAAACCGATATAATGTTGCATATCAGGTTCGGCATGTAATAGCATTCGTTCAGAACCAATGTATTACCAGTTGGTAATACAAGGTGATATTCCCCGACAGTCTTGGCTGCAAAAATTGCACCATTTCCTACTCTTATGTCTTTATCACCTTCTCCAAGTTCTCTACCTTTCCTAAGCCCATGTAACTGATTACATATATGGGATCCTGACCCGGTATCCAATACCCAGGACGTAGAGCAAATGGAGAAACAGTTCTCAGTAACGAACACACCCGAAGAAAATGCATCAACATGTACTTTCTTCAATCGGGTGGCATGGGAATCCTGGTATTCCCCTATATCCTGTTCATTCCTATAACTCTTATAGGAAAGAACGGAACCAACGTTCCCCAGCACAGTATAACATGCGGGTTCGGTCAATACATCCATATTATTATCTTCATTAGGGCATGGAATGGTCGCTACCTGGAGAGAGAGAGAAGAAAACACTTTAGCGTATGCTCGTGCAAGATCAGATTGGTTATTATCTTATCTAATCAGGATGGCTCCCACTGCTTTTTATCAAATCTTCCTTCAAACCCTAAAAGGAAAGACTAGCCGGGATTAATTACACACTACAGGTTCGCCAATCTTTCAGCCAGGCCAGTGTCGGTACTTTAAGGGAGGTCCCCCGTGCTTTCGCACGAACCTAATTAATGTAAACCTCATTTTCCCAGAGGCGTAACCCCGTTGACACCTTTCTAGACACCTACTTGATCGGCTAATTGCAATGTGTAAAACTCTCCCAGGAGTAACTCTTACTCGCAGCGGGTATCGGGATCCAACTATCTCATAGAAGGTATGCAATCTCATTGCAAATTTCAACACTTGAAATTCCCGATAATATTTTGCCCCTAGCATCCTATGACCTTGACGGAGGCCAAACAACCCATAGTCCGCTAGTCAAGTTCAACCCGTCATTTCCTGATTGAATTAAACCCACCCGCACGACCCTTGACGGAGGCCAAACAACGCCGTACGAATACCCTAATCCAATCGCATCATATGCAAGCAGATAAGCACTAGTTAGCTACCGTACACTGCGCCTTGACGGAGGCCAAACTACCGCAGCACGAATACTAACTAATACTTATTTGAAATGACGGAGGGCTACGCAGGTTTTTCATAAAAACCATGAGCGTAATGAACTTGATATCGTTGTAGAATCAAATGAAGTTTTGAAATGGAGTGATTTTGAGGCTTTTCTAGTTTTGCTAAAGGGGTCACTCCCGATGAAGGGATCGTCGGCCCTTTCCTCGTCGAATGAGGTGCGGGATATATCATATATATCGCTGTGCAAAGCAAAAACCCAAAAGCAGTCAAAAGCAAACCGAGTGTGTAGTATCTGCCAGTTATTGCTAAAGGAGTCACTCCCGGTGAAGGGATCTCGGTCCTTTCCTCATCGAATAAGGTGCAGGGTATATCATATATACCGCTGTGCAAAGCAAGAACTGTAGCTACCTGTTTTATTTTAAAATTCGATTCCACAACATCTTAGGTTTCTTATCTTTCATTAATCACATTAATGAAGTCCCATCATTTAAATACCTAAACATCACAGATAGATATGACGTACACTTATGCCATCCGCATTCGCCTCGATTTCCCCTCGTGCACCGTTAGGTTAGGTAACTAACGACAGAGCAGGGCAGGGCTAGCGCGGGTGTAAAACATAAGTAACGTCTATATAATATATCATATATACTATATACTATATCCATCACAGAAACACATCACAGATATCGCAGCAGAATAAACATATGAAATATTGGATATACTAGGACGTCCGTGTTTTCAATACGAGCCAGTATAAAACACGGATTCCACGGTCGTGACGAATAGCCAATCCCACACCCCTAGACCCCTACGAGAGCGGCAAGCAACCCTGCCAATTCTAGGGTTAGGAGACCCGGACTCGACTCCTCGAGTTGGTCTCCCACTGGACCCCAGAACCCGGTTACTTGTGCTCCCCTCCTTGGGTCTATCCTAATGCGGAAAAGTAAATAATATACAAAAGGTGACATCTTCCGCTACCTGGAAGTGCCCCAAATAAGAATATTACATACAAGTTTTTACATGAATGAAAATGAAAAACACTCATCTCACATAAAACCCCCCCGGCTATTCGAATACGACGATCCAATATAACATATCCAGCAACACATAACATCACATGTCATCAACGTAAGTAAGTATGCATACCCCAATTGTCTTTGACATATAGCAATGAAACCGGCGATATGAACATACTACACTTACGGTCACAGAAAAGAAAGTGTAAAACTACAACAATTGGAATCCGCAACTTCTTTAGACATCACACGCCTAATCAAATGAAATACTTAGACATCACATGCCTAACAGTTATAAATCCCGCATTTTAGTCTCATTATCGAAAACACTTTTCAATATAAAGTGAAACTAAACCGCTAGATTTATAACATTCATTCAGTTATCTCATAACTGTTTGTGAATTCCAATTATTGTATCACATTCCAGATAAACAGAAAATGTTAAACTTTCCGATCGAACAGTCGAATACCCAAGTTTTCCCGATACAGCTCAACACATGAAATAAGTCTAACAACATTCAGTTCGTGCCTCAGTACCGACGGTCCAGCCGTAGAAGGGTCAAGCCAACGCCTCACATGTGGCACGCCGTACTGCCCCAAACCCGAAGGTTCAAAGGGCAGTTCAAGACGGTCACATAATCGAGTTAAGGTTTGTTGTCTTCTAGAGGGTCCATCGCGTTACTTGCACTACTTAGAACGTCGTTAAACTACGGAAAAATCCAACACTTGGAAATTTCCCGACAGGGAAAAAATTGGGTATTTATATCCGGTCGAACTTTTTAACATATTCTAAAAATTATCCGGAAATACACAAAAGACGAAATTTGATAATCCGGTCGAAACACCGAAGCTCTAAAACAGCCCAGAAAATTAAACTCTGGAATAATTATTAAAAATACCCATAAAACTCAGCTGCAGAAACTATGAATTACTGTACAGAGGAGGAGGGATGACGTCATCAAGCCGCCGCGGAACCGCCGCCTAAGCTGGCTTAGGCCGCGGTTCCGCCGCGCTTATCACTGTTCATTGAAAATAATTTGCATCGTAATTCTTAGAATTCGCTGCTGAATTTTTTAAGCATTTTTAATATTGAAAAATCCCAGAATTTAGAAAATGTACAGAGAGCATGTTAGGTTTAGGGTTTCGGGTTCGTTCGGGCTTCAAATTGCGTCGGGACTTCGCCTAAGGCTCTAGCTAGGCTCTGATACCACTGTAGGATTCCTAGGCATCCTAATGAAGTCTCACAAGGCATCGATCATGCCAATTTCAAAAAATATGGGTGCCGAGAAACCCTAATACGGATCGTCGGCTAGATTTCTAGGCGAAACGGTAAACTAGTTAACTACTTAACTAGAAGTGAGAAGCTACAACCTTTGTAGATCCGGATTTCCACTTCCTTAGCTCCACGTGGGTGTCCTCTCGCTGTCCATCATGAATCCCGAACCCAATCGTCGGCTTCATCGGATAAACGGGCGAGCTAGGTCGTCGGCTTCGTGTCAAAGACGATCTACGTCGAGGTTGCACTAGTTCAAGCTCCGACTTCACAAAGTTGTGAAACTTGTGAAGAAAACACCCAAAACAACTTGGCAAGAGGTAGAGGGTGAAGAAATAGGAGGTGGGTTCACTTTAGAATTGGATTTCTCTCACTAGAACTCAAGTTGCCATTAAAGTAGCAAGCTTTTTCTTTTTAGAAGAAGAAGATGATGAAGCTAGTTATGATAAGTTCTATTTTAAAATGAAAAGAAAATACAAACTTATCATAACTTTAACTAGGGTTAAGTGTAGAGAATAAACCATGGTCATTTGAGTGGGTTAGGGTTAAGCATGAAGACAAGAATGGTTAGCAAAGTCAAAGCTTCATGAAGCTTCAATATGAAACAAAAATTACCACCATTTTCATCTTAAAGTTTATCCAAATAAATGAATAAACAAATAAATGAATAAATGCATAATCAAAACCCTAATCTCAAGTTAACTATGGTTTAATTCTATACACTTAACCATATGATCAAGTATCATCAAACATGATACAAATATGTGCACAAAAGTATATCACATATACAATGTGTAAATCAAGTGAGAAAAATCCGTTTAAAATGAACCAATACTAGTTAATGCAAAGTAATATATCAAATATATAATTATACATTAAATCATTAAATCAACACTTGATTCAATGATCCGGTCATGTCGCACATAACCGACTAGTATTCAATGCATCGATTTATCGAATCAATGATTCGATAACTAGGTCATATCTCATACAACCAATCGAAACATTAATCGCGAGAATCAAATACGGTATCACATACACGCATTATTCTCGGTCCCGCACATATCTCATATGCACTCCTATTTCGTTTCGCTTGAGCTAGGAAACCTCTGTGTAGGACTCTAAAGACTCGTCAATACGCCGGTAGCAGATGATGATCATAACAAGCACCCACAAGCCGCAAGCGGTCTGCTAAACATAACGGCCACCCGGGTATTGAGCGATCAGAAGATCGACGAGCTAGCCCGCTCACACTCCTGCGAATCCGACCAGTAACACTTACCATACAGTCCGGTCTCTTCGTCTGATATGTCGCATATCAAGTCTGGGGGTGGTAAACGTCAGACCCCAATAACCCGATAAGTCGTGCCGATGTGAGGCTCATAACGGGTCGAGAAACTACTGGTAACACTTACCAGCAAATCTCTGATCAGCCCTGGCCAGGGACTTCCCTGCTACGGCCAATCGAGCACTGCGCAACATCAACCCCCAATACCGGGGAGACGAAACCCCTCCTATCGCTCATTGCCTCCATGTGACTCGGGACTGTGCCCAAAGACCACCGTTTTGCACGCCCTCATGGACGTGGTAAGGTGGAGATCAAAGCACAGTGGGAATCACACAAGACTCTATGACGATCTCGGGTCTACAGACTAACCTGTACTAGTGTCACCTGAGAACTGCCATCTGACGTGAGGTATAATACCATCTGGGAGTTCTCGGCGAGTCCGTCCAGTGTACTCAGTCTCCACTGAGCACCCGTATACCATCTCTGATGTCAAACACCAATGGATATGGGATCATCCATCGCCCATCACATGGGTCGAGAAGCGTATACGCTAGTCTACACTGGTATATCGATGCCCCGTCTCGATACACCCACGACTAGGGACCTTGAAGGATGTACTTATGGACTACCATGTCCCTACTAGTATGATCTGCATCATAGTCCAGGTAGTCAAGTACAAATCCTAAGGGCTTTACCAACATGTAACTATAAGACAGTATAAAGAGACTAGTGTACACGTTAAGATAAAGAGTAACCAGATAGCATATTATCATATCGAGCAAGAAATTCATCTCTATATATGTCCAAGCATCCAATATAATATACATCATCTGTACAATACTGGCCTCTAGGGTATACATACAACTAACACGGCCAACTCCGGACACCATCGCCGCAGCCGTAACCTCCGCCCCCCTGACACCCACACCCAAGGCTCCGAGCTCCCCTCTCCTCCACTGTGACCGCCAGCTCTGCACACCCCTCTCCATTGACACCCACCTCCAACTCGAGCTCCTCCCTCGCCATCTCCTCCTCGCTGGTACCGCTGCAGCCTAAGCTTACTCGATCACCTCGCAACCCAACACCCAACACCGAGAACCTCCTTCCTCGCAGCCTCGTCCATCGACGATAAGAACCCTGAGCCACCGCCGCAACCTCCTTCTACCGCCGCAACTCCAACCCACGCCGGCCGAGCACCATCACCGTCACCATTCCCTACGCCACCACAGATCATCGCCAGCAACGCTGAGCCTCCAACTCCGACGAGCTCAAGCACCGCAACCCATCTCAACCTAAACTCCGAGCTCCACTCGTCGAGCTTCTGCTCCATCTCCGGCGACCACTTCAGCCACCCCGGCTGCCTCCCTCCAGTACTCGGACGCCTCCGACACCCCCTTACCGCCGACTGCAGTCGCCTCGCCCCAGCAACCCAAGCCGTCACTGCCGAGCCATCGAACTCAAGCAAAAGTCAAGGTTGCCGTGCCGCGTCCGTATCGCGTTTGTGCTATTGCCGCTGCTGTACCGTCATCGAAACATAGTTAGGCAAGTATATTACTTGCTTCATGCTATTAGTTCGTATTTAATCCAGTTTAAAGTTAATATCGTATATATCTACGTTTCGTGCACGCCAATGAATATAAGTGTTTGGTATGAAACTTTAAATGAAAACTTATCTTTAAATGGCAGAATTTATGATCATTAAATCCGTTTACTGTTTACCAAGGTGCTGTAGAAATTTTCTTGAAAATGGTTATCATTTCGCCTATGAAATGTTACTCCCGATAATCAGTACGAAATCTGAATTTCCTGAACATGCTAGACCGTTAAATTCACGTTAAAACTTTTGCGAATCGGATTTTTGGCGTTCCATGCATCGTATCGAAGTTAACGGAATAAGCTACAGAACCATATAGTTGATATCTAAAATTGAACTACTTACGATAGCGAATACCACGGAGAATTACGATTCTGGACTGTAGTCCAGAGCAGTAATCCCAGTTAACCCTTGTTTTTAAATTGCTGTATATCCCTGTTCAAATATGAGAATGTGCGGAACCCTATATCGTTACGTAGAAAAGTGAGTTAGCTTTCTTACTCCACTGATTTCACTGGATTCCTGTTCTGTATGTTATTTTTAACACATTTTATAATGTCGACGCGTCTAGCTGAATTCTTCAATGACAGATTTTACACATCAACCTAAACCTGGACATAACTCCCTGTGGATATAGGATATTACTGATCCGCAAATTACGTTGGAAACAAAACTGATAACCCTAAATATTGTTCAACTATAGTATAGCCTAATTACTATCCCAACTGGGATTAAAATGTGTTACGAAATGGACTTACATTTCTGAAACTGGATTTCCAGCAGTGAACACTTAAATTGAAATGACCATAATTAGCAAACCTGAAACCCGATTGATGCGAAACTAATTTTGATGGATATATAATTAAACATAATACTTACCCCTTTTACATTGTTTCATTTGATTTTGCATGTATGATTTATTGTGAATTATTCAAGTGGTAGGACACTGACTGATGATATTCTATTCATATCGTAATTATCGTATTCTCATCATATCATGTAGATGCCATTGCATTGGTGACTTAGTGGTCGTTTACATTACCCAGTGTTAGATATTAGTGTTTGATTGTGGCAAGTACGTTAGTTTTAAAGCATGAATGAATAAGTGAAAGTGACACGTAATTGTACACAATCAACGGACCCAGTTAATTTATTGCATTGTCGACGTCTATGGGACATGTATAAGTGTGACTATAATTGGTATGGGACGATTATGGAAGCACTTATATTAGTGTCATAGGTAAGGCACCATACACTATCCATTTATCTTGAGTATCAGTCGAGACATGCTTGATGGAGATCCTGTCTCCAGTTCTCGCGTAGACTTGTCATGGACCGCCTGGTATTTGAGTTTATGGTTGGTGTTTGATATAGACTACGGGGTATGGGATAGTTCGAGTGTGAGTTCAACAGAATCTCGAAAGTCCCATTGCTGGCACATACAACGATTCTGGAGATATATGGGTGATATTACTGATTATTAGCGAGCGACTCGGGCCCGTGTTCCCTTGCCCCTGGGTCATACCCTTGGGTGGGAGATACTCACGAGTGGTTGACGCTCACACTTGGACTGACGATAGGTTTAGCGACCTGGACAGTGAGACTTAGAGACTGATAGGGTTAGTGACATTGACACGCATTGCTTACTGATTCGATATACCTGCTTTACTGTTTACCTGAACTGGCTCCTTCATGCTCATATCGTCACTTCATGCTTAATGTTTCATATTCATCATTATTACACTTGTTATACATGTATTTCTATTTATTGCTATTGTGTCGCCCTGACCACCTGAGTATGCATGCTCAGAGTGAGAAGTGGATATAGCTCGGACCAGGACCTGACGTACCTCGAGGATATTGCGGATATCTGGACTAGCGACTCAGAGCTATACTTCCTTGATCTCTATCTGGTTAGTGTTTTGTATTTGTTTCAATTTAGTGACTGCATTTCTCATTACCTGTGCATTGATTACTGATTACCACGTAAAGTTAGAAGCCGAAGTATGACTACGGCAGGATGTTTCCTCGACCGTAGGAGCATGGCTGGCCTTGTCAACCCCTCGCATTTCGTATTTTGGGAAGCGGGGCGTGACATAGTTTTGTTTGTATCAGAGCCAGGTTTAGAATAGGATTACAGTTTCCGTGTAGGGCTTGACAATCTAAGACATCCCTCGGTCTAGATTGTAAACTTGTTATTCTTGATCTTGATTCACATAGTGTGTTCTGCTATACATTTTGATCCATCCGCTAGAGTTTTGGGTGACTTAGTAGAGTTATGTGATTGCAATTATGAACTGCAGCATGGTTACAATACTGTACTCTGTTTGAGTGATTTGGAGTTCT
Organism: Agapanthus africanus; assembly: GCA_030015575.1. Taxonomy (NCBI): domain Eukaryota; kingdom Viridiplantae; phylum Streptophyta; class Magnoliopsida; order Asparagales; family Amaryllidaceae; genus Agapanthus; species Agapanthus africanus. Next base: position 9,979,384 of record CM057348.1, on the reverse strand, counting down.
ACACTTGATTCCCGCTCGATTGAGTTTCGCTCACCACTTTTGTTTGCTTTGTTTTATACCTTGTTCTGATTCTTATATCTTGTACCTTATGTCGTCCTAAAATTTGTTGTTTCAGGACCATGTCTTCCGACGACTCTTCTACTATCTCCACTCCCCAAGGTCAGACCATCGAGATTTTGAATGTACTGCAAGGCTTGAAGAAAGCCCAGGAGCGAACGAACGACCTTTTAGCTGAAAGACTAAGAATGCAAATGGCACAAGCACTAGCGGAAGCCTCCAGTCGTAAGGGAACCCCTGTTAAAAAAGGAAAGGATGTAAAGATGAAGCGCACATTTGTTCCTCAACAACGGAAGCAGCGGAGAGCTCAATGCTATGGATACTGTAAGAGGCCAGGACACCTTCAGAAAGACTGTCGCAGGGCTAAGGGGCAATGCCTGATTTGTGGATCCAACGAGCATCTTATCGATGGTTGCCCTCGAAGGAAAGAGCTACAAGGAGGAGATTCGTCCACACTCTCCACTCCTGCTAAGTGACTTGGTTATTTCGTAGTTCGAGCTTCGAGGATAGTACGGACCCAGCGCAGGATTCCACTCGCTTGACGAGAATGCAGCGGTCTGGATGTCAATGAAAAATTATCACCTTTTCTGCTTTCAAAAAAATATTGTCACTCTTTTGTAAATGTTTCCTTTCGTTTAAAATCTTTTATCCGTTGAACTTTTAGTTGAATGCAATAAAATTCTGAGTTGTGATGTATGTATCATCCCTTTGCCACTCATTTTCCTTATACTGCTTATTGCATCAGTATTCTAAATTTTGATTTTTCAGTCCTTACCTACCGCATATTTTCCTTGTGCTCCGTATCCTTGGTTATTTTCTTGGTGTGTTTCATTGTCTGATCATGACTCTTTCTTTTCAGACCATGGCCCACTCTAGAGCAGCGCCGCCCCTAGATGAGGACAAACGGTCGTGCGTTTTCTTGGAATGCATGCTGGTAAGTTCAGATGACGAGATCAACGGCCCCCAGGTTATTTTCGGAAACAACGATTCCGAGGACGAGAGAGTCGTAGCCCCAGAAGTCGGCATGATCAGCGACTCTGACAACGAAGAAGAGGACCCCGAAGAGGACCCGATAGAGAAAGATCCCGGGGAGGACCCGATAGAAGAAAATCCAGGAGAGGAAGACCTTGAGAAGAATCCAGTGGAAGGAAATCCCGTGGAAGAAGATCCAGATGAAGTGAATCACGTGGAAGCATACCACGAAGAAGAAGCTCCGGCCGAGGAAGAAGGACCAGGAGAAGAAGACCCCGTGGCAGAAGAAACTCCAGTGGCAATCCCTGCGGGGCGCTATGGAAATGGACGCTCCTATCTTAGCGCGCGAGCTTACCATAACCTGCTAAACTTCCATAACCGCAACTGACGTGATTTATCTTTTGTTGTCTCTGGCCAAATAAATCCATGTATAGTTTAGGGCCACCTTTTATCCTTCGAGTATGCCTTGTTTGAAATTCTTCTGAAGAATAAATAATAATAAAGTTTCTGAGTTCAATAATCTTTTAAATATTGATCCGCTTTATGCATTGACTGTTTTCCCTCCCCAATAAGTTCCTTTCCCTTCTGAGATTCATTACTATTCACCCTTGCACCTTATGCTGACCCGACCCCAGCCTCTTCGACATTCAGATTGAAGTACCACACCCGACCTTTTGAATGGACCATACTCTATTATAATCCCTACCCTGAATAGCCCTCATACATTATTAGTGTTGTTCCTTATTACTGATCACATTCAGTGACGTCGTTATTCAAAATTTAGTTTTCATTATTTTGTGTTTATCGAAAAATTGCGTGTTATTAACTACTTCCGTTTTACTTATTCTTTACATTTTCAATGGCGCAAACGTATATCACACATACTGTTTTGTTTTATTATCTATTGTTTCGCCATATGGGTTTTCTCAAATTATTTTAAAATTGTTTGATCGATATATTTATTCTAAAATACTTTGGCCTATCGGCAAACCCTTCACTATTGTTTGTTATTGTTGTTTTATTCTCTGGTATTGTACATATAGTTTATCCTTATAGATGGTTCTGCCTTGTGCTTACTTAGACCTATCCTTTTAATTGCGTTATTTCTTATACATATATAGACCTGGGATTTTTATTTAGCATCTTTTAAGCAAATCACTATATGTTAGTATTCGATGTTGTGGCTTTTCGCATATTATTGTATAGCTTATTGTTTATTTTGAATTTCGAGGACGAAATTTTCTTTAAGGGGGGTATGATGTAATACCCAGTCCCTGTAAATAATTTTTGTATTTTAATAAATAAGTCTCCAAATATTTTCCCCAAATTTTCTACAAATTTTCTATATTTTTCCCAATTAAATTATCTTACCCTAATTCAATCTAATCCCTTTAAATTTTCCTAAACCCATTCCCCAGCCCAGCCCAACTACCCTTTTCCTTTTTCCTTTTCTTTTTCCTTTTTCCCTTACCCAACCCACTCCCAATCCCGGCCCATTGATTGGTGTCAAAAATATTTCTAAACCGCAATCAAGAACGACATCGCTTGGTAGCTAGCCGGTGAGTACGGGTCGGTCCACAGGGATGTTGTGAATTTCCTAATTGCTCTTACGAGTTAATTCCGATGGGTGTCGGATCTTATTGATTAAATCTAAAAAATAAATTAATCTAGATCTAAATCTTGGTAGGGTTAGGTTTAGGTTAAGTTTAGAAAGTCAATAAATCTCACCGCTTTCAATACCCATATTAAGATCTTTTAGGAGTTATGGTAATTATTAATAAAGGGGATTATAACCATTCGGGAAGATATTTCTTCCTCTAGGTTCTTATCCTTCCTTTATCAATCCTTACCCTAACCTCCATGGAAAACACGCTCAATCGGGCCTTTATACTACGGTATCACCGCTACCTCATGGGATAGGATGCCGTAGGGAGCGATGTGTGCATGTATGTATGGAGTCCTATTAATTATATGTGATGGGCAAGAAAGGGGTAAGAGATCTTCATCTCCCAAACCTTCCCCAAAGCTAACTCTAACAAGCGAGGAGACTACTCGCTCATTAGGGAATTGAAGAACATATCTAAACTATTTATCTAGGGCAATGAATTATCTAAACTAGGGCAAGAATAGAAATTACCTAGGGCAGATAATAAAATTAACTGGGGCAGAAAATAAATTAAGAACTTACAAATTGATGCTCTCCAAAAGAAATCTGAATTTTATTAATGAAAGGAGGCATGACCTAATACAAGAATTTGGGCTTCTATTTATAGGACATAGAAAACCCTAGGTTTACAATTGCCGCATGTCTACTTTTACAAAAATACCCCTAGGAAGACTTAGTCAGCGCCACCAACTTTATGGTAAAATTTCACGTCACTACGGGCCATACACGGCCGCGGAACCGCGGCCACAGCCCTGGTTTGGCCGTGGTTCCGCGGCCAAAAGTGGAGCTTGGATTCTGCCATTTCTTGTGTAGATTCTGGGCTTTTTGGTCTTCCTACTTCTTGAGTTCTTTTCTCAGATTGGCTTCTAGGTTTCTTCCAGATCTCCCAGTGAATAATTGTAGTGGACTTTTACCGTTGCTTCGAGACGAAATCTTGAACCTTGCGCTGCCTTGTTCTTTGTGAACTGATCTTTGTGTAGGCTTGATCAAGATCCTTCTTTTTTTGGTCGTAGTCTCACTTTTACAACGTCTTTTATCTTTTTCAATGTTTTCGTTCCGAGAACCTGTAACCTGTACTATGTAGCAGACATGGGTCAAAAGCACCTGTTTATTTGTAAAATGCATAAGAATGGGAAATATAATAATGCAATATTATGGCATGAACACCCATCCCACTCCCAAATCACCCGACCAGACTCCTCACTACCCAACCCGCTTCATCCCTCCCTCTCCCTACTTCTCTTTTCCCTCTTCTTTCTTCTTCTTCTTTTCCCACGTCGCCGCGCCTCTTCCCACGTCGCCTCTCCTCGATGCAACCGCGACCCATGACCTCGTCCGCACGTGCGTTCCCTCCCATGAATATTGACCCCGCGACTCCATCTCTCGCGCTACACCCCCATGAACCGCTCCTCCCTCGACCTCGTCTCTCTCTCTCTCTCTCTCTCTCGCATACGAGACCGAGCTCGCCTCCCTTGCCGTCACCCTCACATCCCCATTCCCCAAAAAACCCATCTCTTCCTCCCTCTCACTCTCGTTCTCCCTTCGCCTCCATTTCCCTTCATCACCAAATCACCCGACGCCGACGAGCACCCGTAACCTTCACCTCACCGCTGCACCGTCGACCTCATCGGCCAACTCCGGACACCATCGCCGCAGCCGTAACTTCCGGCTCCCCTAACACTCACACCCAAGGCTCCAAGCTCCCCTCTCCTCCACCACGACCACCAGCTCTGCACACCCCTCGCCATTGACACCCACCTCCAACTCGAGCTCCTCCCTTGCCGTCTCCTCCTCACCGGCACCGCTGCAGCCCAAGTTGACCCGATCACCTCGCAACCCAACACCCAACACCGAGAACCCTCTTCCTCGCAGCCTCGTCCATCGACGACGAGAACCTTGAGCCACCGCTGCGACCTCCTTCCACCACCGCAACTCCAACCCACGCCGGCCGAGCACCATCGCCATCACCACTCCCTGCACCGCCACAGATCGTCGCCAGCAACACTGAGCCTCCAACTCCGACAAGCTCGAGCACCGCAACCCATCTCAACTTAAACTCCGAGCTCCACTCGTCGAGCTTCTGCTCCATCGCCGGAGACCACCTCAGCCACCCCGGCTGCCTCCCTCCAGTGCTCGGACGCCTCCGACACCCCTCACCATCGACCGCAGCCGCCTCGCCCCAGCAACCCAAGTTGTCGCTGCCGAGGCATTGAACTTGAGCCAAAGTCAAGGTTGCCGTGCCGCGTCCGTATCGCGTTCGTGCCATTGCCGCTGCCGTACCGTCGTCGACACGTCGTTAGGCAAGTATATTACTTGCTTCATGCTATTAGTTCGTATTTAATCCAGTTTAGAGTTAATATCGTATATATATACGTTTCGTGCGCGCCAATGAATATAAGTGTTTGGTATGAAACTTTATAAGAAAACTTATCTTTAAATGGTGGAATTTATGATCATTAAACCCATTTACTATTTACCGAGGTGCTGTAGAAATTTTCTTGAAAATGGTTATCGTTTCGCCTATGAAATGTTACTCCCGATAATCGGTACGGAATCTGAATTTCCTGAACATGCTAGACCGTTAAATTCATGTTAAATCTTTTACGAATCGGATTTTTAGCGTTCCATGGCTCGTATCGAAACCAACGAAATAAAATACAGAACCCTATAGTTTATATCTAAAATTGAACTAGTTATGATAGCGAATACCGCGGAGAATTACGATTCTGGACTGCAGTCCAGAGCAGTAATCTCAGTTAACCCTTGTTTTTAAATTGTTGTATATCCCTGTTCAAATACGAGAATGTGCGGAACCCTATATCATTATGTAGAAAAGTGAGTTATCTTTCTTACTCCACTGGTTTCATCGGATTCCTGTTCTTTATGGTATTTTAAACACATTTTATAATGTCGACGTGTCTAGCTGAATTCTGCAGTGATATATTTTACACATCAACCTAAATCCGGCCATAATCCCTGTGAATATAGGATATTACTGATCCTCCAATTGCGTTGGAAACCTAACTGATAACCCTAAATATTGTTCAACTATAGCGTTGCCTAATTACGATCCCAACTGGGATTAAAACGTGTTACGAAATGGACTTACAGTTCTGAAACTGGATTTCTAGCAGTGAACATTTAAATTGAAATGACCATAACTAGAAAACTTGAAACCCGATTGACGGGAAACCAATTTTGATGGATATATAATTAAACATAATACTTACCCCTTTTACATTGTTTCATTTGATTTTGCATGTATGATTTATTGTGAATTATGCAAGTGGTAGGACACTGACTGATGATATTCTATTCATATCGTAATTATCGTATTCTCATCATATCATGTAGATGTCATTGCATTGGTGACTTAGTGGTCATGTACATTACCCAGTGTTAGATATTAGTGTTTGATTGTGGCAAGTACGTTAGTGTTAAAGTATGAATGAATAAGTGAAAGTGACACGTACTTGTACACAATCAACGGACCCAGTTAATTTATTGCATTGTCGACGTCTATGGGACATGTATAAGTGTGACTATAATTGGTATGGCATGATTATGGAAGTACTTATATTAGTGTCATAGGTAAGGCACCATACATTGTCCATTTATGTTGGGTATCAGTCGAGACATGCTTGATGGAAATCCTGTCTCCAGTTCTCGCGTAGACTTGTCATGGACCGACTGGTATTTGGGTTTATGGTTGGCGTTTGATGTAGAATACGGGGTGTAGGGTAGTTTGAGTGTGAGTTCAACAGAATCTCGGTAGTCCCATTGCCGGCACATACAGCGATTCTGGAGATATATGGGTGATATTACTGATTATTAGCGAGCGACTCGGGCCCGTGTTCCCTTGCCCCTGGGTCCTACCCTTGGGTGGGGGATACTCACGAGTGGTTGACGCTCACACTTGGACTGATGATAGGTTTAGAGACATGGACAGTGAGACTCAGAGACTGATAGGGTTAGTGACATTGACATGCATTGCTTACTGATTCGATAAACCTTCTTTATTGTTTACCTGTACTGGCTCCTTCATACTCATATCGTCACTTCATGCTTACTGTTTCATATTCATCATTATTACACTTGTTATACATGTATTTCTATTTATTGCTATTGTGTCGCTCTGACGACTTGAGTATGCATGCTCAAAGTGAGAAGTTGATTTAGCTCTGACCAGGACTTGACATACCTCGAGAATATTGCGGATATCTGGACTAACGAATCAGAGCTATATCTGGTTAGTGTTTTGTATTTGTTTCAATTTAGTGACTGCATTTCTCATTACCCGTGCATTGATTACTGATTACCACATAAAGCTAGAAGCCGAAGTGTAACACGGCAGGATGTTTTCTCGACCGTAGGAGCATGGCTGGTCTTGTCAACCCCTCGCATTCCGTATTTTGGGAAGCGGGGCGTGACATTTATCTATATATATAAATATATAGTCATCTCAGACATGATATAAGAAACATCATAAAAAAGCGATAAACAATATGGAATAGCGGATAATCTTGGAGCCCCGAGTTTCATTTGAGCCCCAAATGAAACTCGATGTTTCCCGGTCGTGTGAATTGCCCGTATAATGTAGTACCAAGACCCCTACAAGTGCGGAAAGCTACTCGCCAATTCTAGAAGTAGGGCAACCCGCACTCTAAAACATGAGTGGGTCATCCGGCACTTCACAGAATCTGGTAACTTGAGCACTCCACTATGGGTCATCCTAAAATCCTTACAAGTATGACGAGTAGCCCATCAATTTTAGAGTGAGACGGCTCGAACTCGCCACTGTGAGATAACCACTGAGCGCACTCTAGAACCCGGCTATTCTAGCACTTCTCCACGGGTTTATCCTAGTACATAAATGAAAAAATATACAACGGTGATATCGACCTCAACCTGGCTGTGTCCCAATAAAAGAATATACAAACTGGTAAAAACAACAGTCCACATGTTAGACACTCGCCCTGCAATAATGAATATACAAATGATATAACTGTACAACCAATATCGCACAAGGGTCTATCCAACTCGACAATCTGTATAAACCATCACAGTAGCGGAAGAAAGTATGTGCAACCCCGTCTAAATGACATTGTTTCCCCCAATAAAAGAGCAAAGCTCTATTCAAATCTCAAGAGACAGCGCCTCACGTGCTTTCCATGAGGGCGCCAGTGCCAGAGTTAAAAAAACTCTTATGAGCAGCGCCCGTGTGCAAAGCTCACAAAACTCAAGAGGCAGCGCCTTACGTGCCTTCCACGAGTGCGCCAACACCAGAGTTAAAAACTCTTATATGAGCAGCGCCGGTGTGCAAAGTAAACAAAACTCAAGAGGCAGCGCCTCACGTGCCTTCCATGAGGGCGCCAACGCCAGAGTTAAAAAAACTCTTATGAGCAGCGCCCGTGTGCAAAGCACACAAAACTCAAGAGGCAGCGCTTCACGTTCCTTCCACGAGGGCACCAGTGCCAGTGTTAAAAAGATCTTATATGAGCAGCGCCCATGTGCACAGCACGTGAGCGCCGGTGCCTTGTAGAACTAAATTCTACTCTCTGTTAAATAGAGCCGGTGGATCAAAGATCCAACGGAGATGATAAATCATCAGAATGCATAATTAAATTTTGTTGAGGAAATATTTCTCAAATCTTTCTAAACAACAAAGATTGCCCTCTATAAAACAGAATACAGTTGGATTAAAAATCCAATAGTGATTAAAAAATCACCGATCTGCAGAATAAATTCTGTATGGGTAAATATTTTCCTAATCTTGTTAAAAAACAAGAAAATACTTTCTGTAAAACAGAATTCCTTAGATCAAAAATCCAACGGTGGGTAAAATCTCCAAAATTAATTAGGATCTCTCAATGAGAGATTTCTTCAACTAATCAACAGACTTGCCTCTACTATATAAAGGACCCAAAACTTCAAGTCTAACACAGAGGAACCCCCATAAGCTTTGGAAAAAAAAGAGCAAAAAGCTTCGAAAAGGAAGAAAGAAGAAGATCTCCCTTCTCAGGAAAAAAGCTCTAGGTAAATAAAAAGAGAAGAGAGATCAAAGCATCTCGTTTATTTATTGAAGGGTTTAACCTTTTTAAAACAAGAACTTAGTTCTTTCTCTGGATCTGAGATCCACAAGACAAGTCTCCCACAAGTTGAGAATTTAATTCTCATTGGGACAAACTTTCTCTTGGAGATCAAAGATTCAGAAAAGAACCAGGAAATTGAACTCATCAGAACAAAATATACAAGGAAAAATTATAGCCCAGCGCCTCACGTGCCCTTCATGTGGGCGCTACAAAATAAAGAGTGCAAAGCACTCAGTGAGCGACGCTCAACGCCCAGCATCTCATGTTCCCCTCATGTGGACGATTCAGAGAAAAATAAGGAGTTCTTAGCACTCAGTGACTAGCGCTCAGTGCCCCACGTACCCCTCACGTGGGCACTACAAAATAAAGGAGCGCTCAGCACTCAGTGGGCGCTGCCCTCAGCGCCCAGCGTCCCATGTGACTTTCACGTGAGCGCCACAGAACATAAAAGTGCTTGACACTCACCAGGCAGCGCCTAGCGCCTCTCGTGCTTCGCACGTAGGCTCCATAAAGAGTGCTCAGCACTCCATAAAAGAGACAAAAAGAGTAAAGTGTGAGTGTCAGAACTTACATAAGTGCTCAGCATTTTTTGCACAAAATAAGGGGACTGGGCCCAAACAAGTGCTTAGCACTTCTTTTCAAATAAAAAGAAAACTGAGTAGACCAAGCCCAAGTTGGCTAGGTCCCTAACTCAGATCAACCGAGCCCATGGGTTCACTATTACCCAAACTGATCTTAGTCCCAAATACGGCTATCGATCTTTCAACTGATAATATCCCAAACGATATTCGTCCCACATTCCCCTGAGGAAGTCTTATTCTCAAAATACGACTAATGATTTTTGGGTTTACCACTGATTCCTTTTTTTTTCTCAAATACGGGAATTGGTCTAAGAGTACATCTCTCTACACCTCTGATGCATGTCGTTGTAATTCCTCAACGTCTTCAGAGAGGTAGCGGGTCCCGACAACCAACTGCTTTTGGGTGCACTTCCTAAGCTGACGTGCACACCTTAAACCAAAACCTCACCTCAAAAATAGTGATCTACGGACCGTAACGTCCTTAAACAAAAATCTCACCTCAAAAATGGTGATCTACGGACCGAAACGTTCTTAAACTAAACGTTGTCTCCAAAATGGCGACAACGGACCGTAACGTCCTTAGACTAAACCTTCACCTCCAAAATGGTGATCAACGGACCGAGACATCCTTAAACTAAAATGTCATCTCCAAAACGGGGATCAACGGACCGTAACGTCCTTAAACCAAAACGTTGCCTCCAAAATGGCGACAATGGACCGAAACGTCCCTAAACTAAAACAAAAGAGTCTAAATGCTCTCTTGTTGGATCCGAAACGAAAAGATGATCCTAATAACCCGTTAAGTAGATCTTAGTCTCAAATTAGACTAACGTATCCTTAACAAAACAAAAAAACAAAATCAATCGAGCCCCAACTGCTCACAAACATTTAAGTTGATCTTAATCTCAAACTGAATTAACGATCCTTATATAAAACAAACCCAAATTTAAGATATACGGATTTGGACTAATCCACGCCCTACGGGTGACAACATAAATTAGTCTCTGTATATGATCCACGGGCAACCAAAATAAAACAAACACACACGACACGAAGTGAACTTCTGTAGCAGGAGAAAGTGGTTATCGCGATGCGGTGACGTAATTAACTGCAGGGGCTTGCACCTGTTGGGAAGAGCGTCCCCACAATCAAAAACCCTCGCAAACGAGTGGGGATCTGACGATGTCTGCTACAACGGCCGTATCCATCCAAACTGTAAGTCGATGTGCAACACCCCATGACTTGCGGGGAGGCAGAAATATGAAAAACGATCTTGTTCTTTGCTTAAACATCGACTAACCGCATGAATCGAAGCTAAACGATAACTAACATCAAACATAGAGGTTCTAAACTACTATGTAAAGTGATTATACCTCAAGAACCATGTCCTTCGGGTCTTCATCGCTGTCCTCTACTCCTCGTAGGCTCCTTGGAACATCGGCACCTCAACGACCTCCTCGAATCAAAGACAATGCACCCGAAAGTTCCTACACCAAGCTTAATCTCAAACTTGAGATAACTAGTTTGCTCAAATCGCTAATCTAAGCTAACTAGGTGATATAGAGTGAGATTATGGATGTATTAGTCTAGCTAACCCTTGTACTCAACACATGAGAGGGGAGGATTAGGGTTTGAAGAGAGAGAGCTTGAGGAGAGAGAAGATGAACATGATAATGAAATGAGAAAATGAGTTATCAAGCATTATTGTTTTTCAAGAAAAGAAAAGAAAATGATTTACAACCATGCTTGATAAATATCTTATGGTGATTCATCTCCATGAGTTATTAAGCAATTATGAAGTATTAATGACATGGATGAATCATCCATATGACTCACTAATCTCATTCAATGTATATGCCATCTAAACCTCTTTAGTCACCATCTTCTAGAAGCTTCTCGCGCAATTACGAGAACGCCCCTCCTATCCGTGAAAACACGGAAAAATTTTAGACTGTATAAATCCAATAACCCGATACTAGAATCTGGCTTAAACCAAAGCCTGCTAGTAAAAACTGTCCGAAAAGTCGTACGTGCGTAAACACAAGTATGCATCCGAACCCTTGTCGTAAAACCATACGACCTCTATATCGTTTCGCCTGGAGCAGGGAAACTCTCTGTGTGGGACTCTAAAGACTCGACACTACGCTGGTAGTGGGTTTAACCACAGACCGCAAGCGGTACTAGCTGTACGTAACGGTCCCCAGGTAGATGTCGATAAGAAGGCCGATGAGGAAAATCATCCGAACTCCCACTGAGCCTGATGTGACAATCTCCGTACAGTCCGGTCTGTTCGTCTAAGACTATCGCATATCAAGCCTAGGGGGCGGCAAGCGTCAGTCCCCTAATAGCTGTATAAGTCGTGTCGGAGCGAAGCCTATTACACCCTGAGAAGCTACTGGAACCTACCAGTATATCTCGCTTGCCCTGGCCAGGGACTTTGCGTAATGGCTCTCTGACACAGCGCGATATCATCTCCCAATACCGGGAGAGACGAATCCTATCTAACCGCCACTGCCTCCAAGTGCTCGGGACTGCATCCAACTGCTACCTGTTTGCACGACTCCTTTAAGCCGTGGTAGGGTAGCAATCTAAGAACAGTGGGACACACTCGAGGCGAAGTAGCAGTGTTAAGTCTGCGGACTATGCTGTACTCATGTCACCTGGGAACTTTTAACTGACGATGGGTATAATACCAACCAATCAGTTCCTCGGCGAGTCCTGTCCGATATACCCGTAACCTAACGAGCACCTGTATACTATCTCCAGTACGACGTACTGATGGCTGTGGGACAGACCATTTCCCCAACTGGGATGAGAAGCGTATACACTTAGTCTACTCCGGAATATCGATTCCCTATCACGATAATCCAACGACCAGGGACCTGTATAGGATGTTGCTTACAGACTACCCAGCCCCCACTAGTGTGATTGCCATCACGACGCTGGTAATCAAGTAAAGATCCTATGGGCTCTACTAATATGTATAAGTGATACGTTACAAGAAACATATGCACATATTAAAGCAGACTCAAACCAAGTAGCATACTACCATGTTTAGCAAGACTGTTATATCCAACTGTGAATATCCCAAGCTTCCATTAAGTAATATAAATGCTAGTATGATACAATAATGGCCCCTAGGGCATATACACTAACACAAACCTCCGATATACGGTGCCATAAATCAGCTTGGCATCTTCGGAGAGGTGGAAGGATAAATCCCAATAGCATCTGCCCCCAAAATTCAGGCCAGACTTCTAACGTCCCGGTCGTGTCTTTCGGCGGTGAACAGATTCTGGCACTCCCGGTGGGACTTCTTTCTCTTTCCACTCCATACTTCGTGTGTCGTGTTTCGCGAACAAAATCGCAGTTTGCTATGGTTGCCCTTGGATTCGAGGTACTAAGATTTGGTGTCTTGTTCCTGTGCAGAAAGAAGAAGTGAATATCAATGGCTTCTAGCTGCACAAACTGCAATAGCAACTCCCGCTCCGTCCCGACTGGAGGAGTGACGTACGGGCCGAACGCGGCTTGCATCCTTTCAATGCCGGTGGAACAGGTATCTCAAGACACCATTGGATTGTTCTTCGGGACCATGCTCCTGCCAGCAAGCTTCAGCGCCCCAGTGCCACTACAGGAAGCTCCCAAGAAGTCGGTCTTCGATCGACTTGCAACCACCATGGCCCCTCTCAACGGGTCGTCTAAGTCTGCCACATCAGTCTTCAACTGGCTGAGCCAAAGCTCAAGTGGGCTCGTAAAGAGGCTCGTGATATCTGAAGCGGTTATCCCGAAACTGATAGCCGTTCTAACTCCTGTTATGGGTGAAGTCATCAAAAGTGCTTCCCCTCCCAGAAAGTTGTCCTTTGAAAGATCGGTCGTTCCCTCTCAACGGACATTAGTCTTCGACAGGCTAGCACCAGCAGCAGCCCCTAATCAAAGCCGGGGGCACAAAAGAGCCGCTTCCACCACTGAGGTAGTCCCATCTGCAAGGCATGCTCGACGTCATCACTGGTGCCGAGTGAGAAAAGCTGGGGCAACTCCCCCTCTGGACTTACTCCACCATCTCTAATGGTGGAAGTTGACACTGCTGTTCCAACCGGGAACAGCTTTGATCTGCTTAAGAGGGTGCGAAAGAACTCTCCGACCACAGTGCTGAAGAAATCTCCACTTCCCGCTGAAAACATGACGCAGGAAAAACCGGAGCAGCCCCCTCAGCGGCTGTCCTTCCAAATCCACAGGGTCTGGCGCAAAGTCCAAGATTCTATGATCAATAAAGACTATTCTCGCCGACTGAAGAAAACGAAGGCTCGGCAAGAGGAGGATCATCCCTTCGCCATGCCACGGAAGGCATCATCCATATGGGTGCCTGTTACAACGGCCCCTCCGACTTCAACCTCCCACAAAAAGAGAAATTTGGAGAAAATACCACCACAGGCAGCAAATCCCAAAGGTGATGGATCCAAATGCCCCTAGTCTGGGGGCATGATCGTGCACACGGTTTACATAGCTTCTGGGAAAGAGGATAGCCGTGCTTCCGTGAATCATCGACCGCAAACTCGGTCGTTGACAAAAGCTCAGGAACAACAACAAAAGCTCCAGAAGATGCTGACGAAAATGACAGCACTCACCGGAGAAAAAGAAAGCCCGAAAGCAGCATCAAAACAACTCAAGGAGCAGGAGACCGATACGGAGTTCCTGCGGAGGGTGCTGGAAAGAAAGGAACAGGCGGCTACGGAACAGGCGGCTAATATAAAACAGATGGTACTTTTGTTCCAAGATATGGTTGGAATGATAATCCAGCCAGAACCTCCAGCTGAAGACCCGCCGATCATCGAGGACGACAGAGGGGAAACATCAAACCCTCTTCTAGCTTTATCAACAGCCAGGGAGGAAACGATCTCCAAGGCTGCCCTTGATGATTACATAGCTCAACAAATACGAGCTCATCAGGAAAGTGAAGCGGCATGCCAAGTCGTCAGAACTGGGTGACCGTATCTGGGCTGGTATGACCAAATCAAATACCCGCCGGGATATACCATCCCTAAGTTCCATATGTATAGGGGACAAGCAATCCACATCAGCACGTCCCTCAGTTCAGAGCTCTATGCGGCAATACTGGAGACGATGACAAATTGCTGCTTCGCCAATTCGTTGGCAACCTGTCGGAAACAACATTCGAATGGTACTCGGAGCTCCCAAATGACTTCGTCAAAACATTCACAGAAATGGAGTTGCTACACACAGCGGTTCGCAAGCGCAAGCGAATGCACCCCGATCACCGCATTAATCAATGCCACGGTGAAGCCAGGAGAGACCTGGGTTCAATACGCAATTCGGTGGCGGAACCTATGGTCGAAATGCGAACAACGCATCGAAGAGGCTGCTGCCGCGGGCATGTTCATAGGGACTCTCGATCCTCATGCGACTGTGTCCCAGTTAATGACGTTCTTTAAGCCGACCACTTTCCAGGCTTTGATCGACAAGTTGGACCAAATGGACCAGATGGGCCACGGACCTTCCTTTTCAAAAATGCCCTCGGAATGCAAAGGGTAAAGGAAAAGCAGCCTTCGTCGCCAACACTCAACAGCAACCGAGTGACCCGAAACCAGTTGCTCTCCAAAACAACGCACGCTCGTGCCAATCCCTGGAAGAGATGCTAGGACGTGGTTACTCGTTCCCCCGTGATAAAATGAGGAGAATGTTTGAACTGGAAATGCGCAACAAACTCATCACACTGCCGGATCCGAGACGCCCACTGTAGTCCAGTGACGTCAACAATCCCAACTACTGCTCCTACTACAGAATAGTGGGTCACCCAATTGAGGATTGCTACGTTTTCAAAAACTGGATCGAGGACCAGTACCAACAAGGGAAGTTTGCATTGTCCGAAAACTGGAGGGTGAACCCGCCACAGAGGCACACTCCTAAAATGGTAGACACGCCGGCGGCATCATGCTCGTTTGTGGAAGAAGCTCCTTGGAAAGTGGTCTTTTCAGCTAAAACTAAAAGAATGCTGAAGGATCTTCAAGCATGTCCGGCGATCGAATGGAAAAGCCTGCTGGAGCCCGAGATCATTGAGGGGATGCTTAAACCGTGCTCAATACCAAAAACTGGTAACGATGGGCAAGACCTCCAGGTCAAGATTTCAAAGTCTTCGAAGAAAAAGAAGAAGACCAAGAAGCTTGTGCAGCCTGCCGAGTATGACGATAAGCGCACAGACCTGCAAAGATACATCAACGCGCTGGAGGAATACAACCAGAAGGCGTGGACCCTAGTCACACTCGAAGAGTTTCTCAACCATATGCCTGATAATAGAGATAGTAACGATGATGAGGGAAATGACTCGTCGGGAGAAACCGAAGATTATATAGCAAGTTGCCACATGGTTTCTCATTCGTCGTTAAATGATGAAGAAACTCTCTCGGCATCAGAAAACAACGCAGAGGAACTAGGGGCAGGACCGGCGCCGAAATCTCTGGAACTGTCAGAAGACCCAATTGAAAGGATGCTAAACGAAGCCCTTCAAAAGAGCAAAGCTGACCGAGAACGTGAAACAACCATATACGAAAAGGTCAAGCGTCTTCGTCAGGATGAAGAAGCTGCGGTAAGGATGAGTCATAAAGTACTCCACCCAAGCCAAAGCACACCTGCTACAAACAAGAGAAGGATCAAAGCGGAGAAGCGGTTCGCTAAAGCCTTGTTAATGGGAATGAAGCTGCCCCCTCTCATGGAAAACACTCCCGGGAGTACGTGCCTCGACGAAACGGATGTACATCCAAACTACTGCTTATACCATCGGAGGGTCACACCCCCACCGAAGAGTGCAATACCTTCAATAAGTGGTGGCAAGGATACGTTGCTCACCGGCAACACTTCAAGCGAATGAAGCGCAAAACCCGTCAACAGTAAAGGAGCGCGACAGACGAGCATGAAGGAACGACTGGCAATTGTCATATGGTTGATACTAGTTCGACAAAAGGAAAATCTCAAGTTCTTACATTTGGGAGCGATTCTGAGGAAGAAATAACCCACGGACCTCTCTTCAAAGAATCCACCTTCGGAAAAGAAGAAGAGGAGAAGAACTGTGAGAATATTCAGCTGCGTAACCGCATGCTGCCTGAAAAGAACCTCGGGCTTACAAACAAAGGTTCGAGCAAAAGAGATAAGGGGAGGGAAAAGTCCTTGGGGAAATTGCCCTCGATTATAGAGTCGTCAAAGAGCTCGCAGCCAAGGACCCGCCTAAGAAAAACAGGTGGATTATAATGTCCTGGCACATCTGAGGAAGATACCCTCATAACTGAGCATACTGGATGCTCTCCTCTAGTCTAAAGAGGCACGAGATTCTCTGATCAAGGCATTGTAGGAGCCCAATCAATTCCAAGCTTTCTTTGTAGAAGAAAAGATGAAGGACGAGCTGGCAGAGGTTCATACAGCTGATATTATATTCGGCGATGAAGATCTCCTCCTCGGAACGTGCGAGCAAAACCGTCCTTTATATGTCACCGGGTACTGCCACGAAATTAAGATAGGGAAGGTTCTGGTCGACAACGGGTCCTCCGTCTGCCTTCTCAACATGAAAGTGCTGAAGGAGATTTGCATGAATGTTCAGCACCTGGCCCGGGACAAAATTACTATCACCGGGTTCGACTTACAGTCATCATAGATGCTGGGGTCCTTAATATTGACATTACGTTTTGGGCTTCTCGTCACTGACATCAAATTTCATGTCATCGACACCAAGACTTGCTACAACGCTCTGCTCAGCCGGCCTTAGTTACCGAGTACAACGTCAAACATTCTACACAACATCAGTGTATGAAGTAGTTCAAAGATGGCCTCGAGTACACAGTTACAGAGGAGCTAAACCCGTTCTCCGTAAATGAAGTCCGCAAATATGAAGACACCAAGTACTTCCTACCAGACTTCAAATACACGGAAAGATATCATAAACCGGAGAATAAACAAAAGGTCTTTGCCACTATCCCGACCTTTGGGAGCGATACCGAGAAGGATGAGGATATAGTCTACTCGGGGCAACAGGCCCGGACCATCTACTCCTATTTTGGTCTTTAGCAGTGACTCTGAAGACGAAGTCAACGCATTGTTCTCCGTCCGCCCGTCAATGCGGACCTTCATCGGAGCTGATCAGAGTTTACAAATTACCATGGTTCTGCAGCGGAATTACAGGGAACTTGATGCGCTCGATACATATGGCGTGCAAGAGCTGCAGACCTTTTACGTCCCTTCCAGGCGAAGAGGTGAAAAGACGATCCTCTTCTATCAGTCTACAGAGACCAGAGTGGAAAAAGAAGTCCGGTATGGTGCCGAAATTGCGCTTGACAGACTTCAACCAATCCGTCTACCCAGATATTACACAGAGGGATTGAAAATGCTATTAAGATGCTAAGGCGTACCCTTCAAATAAACCGTTCGACAAGCCCAGTTCTACAAAATGATTTAGGACGTCCCCGGGACTCAGCGAAAGATGCTCAACGAGAGAATGGAGACGATTGGGCTCGGATACGTTCGGTCAAATAAATGAGAGAGATTCCACAATTTCCACGTCATAAATGGTTTCGGTAAAGAAGGGAACGTTTTTCAAATGGTCATAACATTGAACCAAAGCGAGATCCCGCCATAAGAGCGTCAAGTCCGTCATTCGAAGAATAAATTGATAAGCTAATGAGAGAAGACGGTCAAAAGGCTCGGAATGACCACAGTCGCGAAATGGCCATTTACGAGAAAGCCAGGATGCAGCGGTTCATTCAGCAGTTTGCGGAAAAAGAAGACTACGATGCCCTTCACCATCAGCCCGCCGTGCGCTCTCGTGGCAAGGAAAAAGCCCGACGCAAAAGCAGCAATAAAGGAAAGAACTAGAATGACGTTCAAAAACAGCGAAGCAAATCCAAGAAGCTACGCGATCGAGAAAAAGTCAGCTGGAATCCATCGCTGATGAAGAAGATGGGTCGGGAGTACTCTTTCCCCCAAGACATGATGAGGAAAATATTCAACCTTATCATGAAGTATCAAATGATGATACTCCCGGAGCCTCGGCGTCTCGAACAAATAAACGAGGTCCATCACCCGGCTTATTGCTCCTACCATCGAGCAATATGACATCCTCTTGAAAACTGCTTCACCTTCAAAAACTGGGTCGAATACCAGTATCAACAAGATAGGTTTGCTCTATCCGACAGTTGGAGGGTAACCCCACCATGAAAGCATGATCCAAAAGCAATCTATATTGCGAGGGTAAGTCCAGATCAACATCGACCTTAGAAACGAACTCGTACCTGCCCCCGTGATATCATTCTCAAAGGAGGCGGAGCACGAGAATATAGACAACCTCTCCAAGTGCTTCGCAAATGGGAATGAGAACGAGATGATCTCAGAATTTCCACTGGCGCCAAAGGAGCTGGAGGATGGGATACACACTACGGCAGACAATATGAGGAAAATTAACTTGGGAACGGAAAACGATCCAAGGCCAACATTCGTCGGTGAGCTGTTGTCTAAAACACAGGTGGCCATACTAAAGGACGTGCTTATGCAATATAAAGATTGCTTCGCATGGAATTATTCTGAGATGCTAGGACAAGATCCAGAAATAGCACTACATAAACTGGCTATATCACCGGACGTTAAGCCAATCAAATAGGCTCCAAGAAGAATGTGGCTCGAGCTCGAGATGAGTATCAACGCCGAGGTCAAGAAACTAATTGACTCCGGCTTCATCCAGGAAGTTTAATATCCTGACTGGATTGCTAATATTGTTTCCGTAATGAAGAAAAATGGGACGGTACGCATCTGCGTGGACTTTTGGGACCTTAACAAGACTTGCCCGAAGGATGACTTCTCAGTACCCGTTACCGAGCTGATGATCGATAATACGTCTACCCATGAGGTCTTCTCCTTCATGGATGGATTTCGGGGTATAATCAAATAAAAATGCATCCTGAAGACCAAAAGCACACCGCCTTCCGGACCCCGCTAGGTATATTCTGCTATAAAGTAATGCCCTTTGGCTTAAAGAACGCATGCGCTACCTACCAGAAGACCATGACAAAGATCTTCGATGACCTCATACATGAGATTGTCGAATGTTATATCGACAACCTTGTGGTGAAAAACAAATCGTACGAGGAATACTGGGAGCATTTGAACATATTGTTCTAGCGTATTCGGAAGTACAATCTGAAGATGAATCCTTTGAAATGTGCGTTTGGAGTCTCCTCAGGCAAATTCCTAGGATTCATCATACGACACCGAGGCATCGAAATAGACCTATCAAAGATCAAAGCGATCATGGAAATGCCCACGCCAAGAACTCTCAAACAACTTCGGTCTCTCCAAGGAAAGCGTGCATATATCCGACGGTTCATAGCTAACCTCTCCGAAAAATGCCGTCCCTACAGTCACCTGATGAAGAAGGGGACCTTGTTCGTCTAGGATCACAAATGCCAAAGTGCACTATACGAAATCAAGCAATATCTGCAGAACCCGCATGTACTAACCGCTTCGGTCAAGGGAAAGCCCCTCATTCTGTATACAACAGCCCTGGAAAGTTCTCTAGAAGCGCTATCTGCATAAGAGAATGACCAGGGGAAGGAGAGAGCTCTCTACTATTTGAGTCGAGTTCTTCTGAAGGCAGAAAACAACTACTACACCATTGAAAAGTATTTTCTGGCACTGATCTTCGCGATAACGAAGTTTCGACACTACGCCTTGGCACATGAGGTCCATCTCATATCAAAGCTGGATCCTCTCAAATATTTGATGTCAAGAGCCATACTAACAGGAAGGCGTGCCAAATGGCCCTTCCTTTTAATGGAGTTCTCGATAACGTATCGACCCCTCAAGGCAGTGAAAGGCCAGGCCATCCCCGACTTTCTCGCTGAGCATCCGATACCAACCGACTCTCCCTTAAATTGCGAATTGCCAGATGAACATGCGTTCGATGCAATTGAAGGGGAGAAGGAAAGAAATAATGCCCGATGGGAACTATACTTCGATGGAGCATCTTCCTTGAAGAAGCGAAAGCAAAGCACCTCCATAATTAAAGCTGGGGTGGGCCTTATCTTCGTGACTCCACAAGGATGGATAATGCATTTCGCCCTTTCCTTAACAGAGCCGAGGACAAACAATAAGGCTGAGTACGAAGCTTTGATAGCGGGTTTTGAGATTGCTGTTGACATGGGCATTGAAAATCTCCTCATATAAGGAGACTCCCAGCTAGTCGTTAGTCAAATAAATGGCGACTACCAGACGTGTAAACCGGAGTTGGTAAAATAAGGAAAAAGAGTGCAGCAACTGCTGACTCAAATTCCCTCCTACATCCTGAAAAGCATACCTCGTACGGAAAATAGTAAGGTGGATGCATTAGCCAAGCTTGCTAAAGAACTGGCTGACGAAAACCTCGATGACTTAAGGATCGTTGTGCAAAACCGCCGGGTTCTCGCGCCAGCAGAAATATCTTCGGGAGATTTAACAGAGTCGTCTGAAGGAAAGGAAGCGACTAAACAAGTAGTCCTTCAAATAAAAGATGAAGAAAAGATCAAGGATTGGAGGGAAGTCTTCATAGACTACTTCAAATCCCATCGAACGCCCGAAAACGCATCTTTAAGACATCAGCTCATGAAACGAGCTCTGTCTTTTGCTTTCGTCAATGATACTCTATATAAGAGATCGTTCGATGGTTTGTGGGTAAGGTGTCTGGGACAAGAAGAACCAAGGAGAGTCGTCCAAGAAACCCACGACGGACTCTGCGGTTCTCATCAAGCCAAGCCAAAGATGAAGCTAAAGATCAAGAGAATGGGATACTATTGGCCCACAATGATTCAGGACTGCCTCGAATATGCGAAGCAGTGTCACTCGTGCCAGGTTCATGGGGACTTCATCCACCAGCATCCAAATCTGCTACACCCAACACTGGCTAGTTGGCTGTTCGAAATGTGGGGAATCGATATAATCAGGCCCATCGAACCAGCATCATCCAAGGAACATCGGTTCATATTGGCAACAACCGATTAATTTTCTAAGTGAGCAGAGGCAATACCGCTAAAGGAAGTGAAGACGGAGAACATCCTCCATTTCTTCAAGATACATGTCATCTACCGGTTCGGCACTCCGCGGCGGGTCATCTCGGATAATAGGCCGGCCTACAGAAGCAATAAGATCAGCCGCTTCGCACAGCAGCAATATAGACTGGAGATAATCTTCACTCTATAATCCCCGATCTAACGGTTTAGCTGAGGCATTCAACAGGACCTTGACGAAGATCATAAAGAAAACAGTGTCCAGAAAAAAAAGGACTGGCACGAGAGACTGCATGAAGCTCTATGGGCATATTGAACCACGTTCAAAACGGCCACGAATACAATGCCATTCCTGTTAATATTCGGCACTGAAACGGTACTTCTTTTGGACATAGATCTACTCTCTCTACGAGTGGCAGTTCTATACGAGCTGACGGATGAAGAAAATGCCAATCTTCGGCTTGAGGAGCTCGATGCCCTCGATGAAACTCGTTTTATGGCGCAGCAAAATCTGGAATCTTACAAAGCAAGGATGACGCGCTCATACGAAAGACTAAACAGGCCAAGAACATTCCACCAAGGCGAATTCGTGCTAGTTGTTAAAAGACCTATGATCCCCAAATGCGCAAAATGGGAGAAATTCGAGCCAAACTATGAGGGCCCGTATATCATAGACAAATTCTACCAAGGTGGGGCCTACTTGCTCATGGATATGCATGGCGAAAGACCCTTCCGGCCAATAAATGGTCGGTTCCTTAAGAAATACTACGCTTGACAAGTCACGGCTTAGGTTAATGATAGATGATGACGCTCGTGTCCGCTTGCTATCTTCCTAAATCAAAACTCTAAAAGTAGTATCTAACAGAATCTCCGCCCCAAACACGACGATAATGGACTGAAATGTCCCTAAACTAACAACGTACTGTAATGTCCTTAAACTAAAACTTCACCTAAAAAATGATGATAATGGACCACTACATCCTTAAACTGGAAATAGACCACAACGTCCGTAAACTGGCAATGGACCGAAATATCCCTAAACTAGTGCTCCGCCTCAAACATGGCGCATCGCCCCAAATACGGCGATATCTTCTCCTGGGATCTAAGTTGCAATCAAAGCTCCAACGGAAAATACTGCAACAAAAAAAGGTACGTCCACAAGCAAAATGGTCACGAATGAAAAGCCGAAAGAACGCCGTGAGTAAAAACAGTAGGGCTACCAACGAGCTTGTGAAAACCCGGAAGGGCGCAATCTCGTTAAAAAAGATGGTACGTCCACAAGCAAGATGGACACGGATGAAAACTCGAAAGGGCGCCGTGAGTAAAAACAGCAGGGCTACCGGCGAGCTTGTGAAAACTAGAAAGGGCGCAATCTCGTAAAACTTTCACTTACGAGATTCTCTCAACTCGTAAGGAGAATTCCCCAATAAGACCCTCACGGCTCATAGGATTCAAAATCTTAAGTTACGGGGATCTAAACCTGTCCTTAAGCCGTTGTATCCCCTAAGTTGCCCTACAGGCGGTTTGATATTGGCCCCTATATACAATTTACAGGCATAAATAAACGATTTCCCTTACCAAGTTCCACCAATCATGAGGAATGTCCTCATATAGTGAACGACATTTGTAAATCCTCTCGACTTATAAGGAGAAAATACTCTTATGAGATCCTTATGACTTATAAGAGAGAACACCACTTAGAAGTCCTCACGACTTCTAAGGAGAACATACACCTACGAGATCCTCACGACTCGTAAGGAGAAATACCTTTATGAGACCCTTACGGCTTGTAAAGTCAAAAAGCCTTAATCTACAGGATCCTAACCCTGTTTGCTAAGCCACTTTTGCTCAAATCGAAAAAGGAAAATGATGATTCGCTCCCGGCAATATCCCAGTTGTAGCGATGCTGACGCTTAAATCGGTATCAAATTCTAAGTCCTTTCACGAGAAATGATGATTCGATTCTGGCAATATTCCAGTCGTAGCGGTGCTGATGCCAATATTGGTATCAGATCTTAAGTTTCATACTCGCAATAAAAATCAGCGAGCAAAAAATGCATATGAAATAGCCGAAATGATGGGGCAACTCACAATAAAAATCAGTGAGCAAAAATATATGCATATAAAAACAGCTGAAATGGTTGGGCAACTCGCAATAAAAAACAGGTAAAAAGAAAAGAATAGCCGAAATGATTGGGCACCGTAATAAAAAGCCAAAATTATTGGGCAATCACGACTTTCACGATATAAAAAGGTGAAATGATATAGCGTCGCGGAAAGAAATATAAAAAATGATGAAACTTTTGCTCTGCAGGTGAGTCCACATCAACCCATGTATATAATCCATGGGCACAAACGAAAATGGAACCATATTTCCCATCAGGTTCCATCAAAGGGAGAGCTAAGTCTCGACGGTTCACAAACAACTTAGAGACCACCTCAACACTCATCTCGTTACAGCAGACATAATGTCAACAACGACGTTTCTTCTCACTCCAGCGGGATGCAGATGTGACGTCAACAAACGACCCCAGGGTCGAAACAAAGCGGAGCCATGGCAAAGTCTCTAGTTTCAAATCTCGACGGTTCACAAAAAACTAGAGACCACCTCGACACTCGTCTCGTTACAATAGACATTATGTCAACAATGGCGTTTCTTCTCACTCCAGCAGGATGCAGACGCGACGTCAACAAACGACCCCAGAGTCAAAACAAACGGAGTTGATTGTTAGCTGTTTTGTACGTGCTTTTTAAAATTTAAAATACCGTAAACAAGACGGTGTCGCTTGGTAGCCAGCCGGTTGAGTACGGGTCGGTCCACAGGGAAATGGTGTTCTTTATTTAAGTTCTAACGAGTTAAGTCCTATTTTTGGTAGGGTTTTGTTTTAAAATTTAAGAATGAGATTAATTTGATTTAAAGTCTTGTTCGGGTTAGGATTATGTTAGTTTGGAAAAGGGATTCTACTCACTGCTTTCTTTGCCCTAGTTAAGAATATAGGTGTTAGGGTAATAGTCAACAAAGGGGATTAGCATGACTAGGAAGAAATGTAGTTTCTTCCTTTTGGTCCTTGTCCGTCCTTTCTTAACTCTTAACTCTAATCTCTATTTAAATCAACCACAACCGGTCTAACTAATGAATCACCGCTATCTTATAGGATAGGGTGCCGTAGTGAGCGGTGTGTAGTTAATTTAAATAGAGTCAGTATTAATTAAAATTATAGGGGCAAAAAAAGGAGTGAGAGAAATTTCCTTCTCTCAAACGATCCCTATCCTAATTCTAACAAGTGAGGAATTACTCACTCATTAGGGAAATTATGATAAAATTCATTTTTGTTTGTTTATTTTAATAGGTGAACTAAAATGCAGAAAAATAAAAGAAATGATAAAATAAATTGCTGGAATTAAAATTCAGATATAAGAATGAGAAAAAAATAACACTTACTTTATTGATACCTCTCAACAATGCATTACAACTTGAATAAAATTTTAATCTAGAAAATTAAAAAGAGGCATGCCCCAAAAGAGGCACCCTGAAAGAGGCACACCAAAAAGAGGCACAAAAACTAGAGTGAGGCATCCTCCTATTTATAGATAGGAAAAACCCTAGGTTTACATTCTGATCCATACATGAAATTACAAAACAACCCCAAAGACCGAGTAAAAGCATCGACACCCCACCGACACGTGCATTGCACGGCCGCGGTTCCGCGGCAGAAAGCCATGTTTGGCCGCGGTTCCGCGGTCATATTGAGGGATCTCTGGCTCAAACTTCTAGAGTTGCTTCATGTTGCTTTTGCCTTTTGTTTTCTTCACTTGGTTCCTCAGAATCTTTTCTACTTTCTTCCAGATTTCCAATAGTGCAGAATTATGTGGACTTTTACCGTAGGTTTCGCTTTGAAGTCTTGAATCTTGTGCTGCCCTTGTACATTGAACTATTTACTGATCTTCATTTGTTTCTTGAACTGTTAGGCGGCATCATAAGGATTCATCTTTTGTTGGTCGTAATCTCACTTTTGTAACGTCTTTTCATTAATTTCACTGTATTGTTTTGAGAACCTGTAAACTGCAACTATTTAGCAGATATGGATCAAAAGCACCTATTTATTTGTAATATGATTAAGAATGGGCGATATAATAATGCAAAATTCTGATATGAACAAATACCCCCAAACTTATCTTTTGCTCGTCCCGAGCAAAGCCAATTTATTCTCGAAAAATCCTAATCTCACTTTCGCAGGGAACGCGATTGCACTGAGCTCATACAACAAGCCGTTAAACCTCTAGGTGTCCCTAGTAGGAGGAGTGTTGTCTCCTGAGGGTTTTCAGCAGATACCACCCATAAAATCCGATCAATTTGGCATGTTGACTTTCATTCTTCAATTCGGTATTCTAGCAAGCAACTATTATCTTTGACTTAGAAATTATCAACCCATATTTTTCACACTCACTTATCATTTAACTTAAGATCGTATATGTTCTGCAGATTTATTAAGCTTTCAGCATCTTTTGAATTTTCCTTCTAAGGTTCCATCTCAACTTAAGAATTTTTATCATTTCTACTGAAGGTATAAGCCCTATCTTTCATTCCTATCTCTCATCCAAACCCCAATCAAATATCCCTACGTGTGTGTAATTTTCACCCCTACACTTGGAAATTCAATTCAAGCTATCATACTCTAGTCCATCGTCCAAAGCACTTTTAGTTGGTGTATTTTAGATTAAATTGCTCACACATTCTTCATGCAACTGTTAATACTTCTTGAGATACTAAACGACCGATTACAAAATATGCTTGCGCATTTAGACGTAATTCTTCGTCTTGTAATACCTAAGGCTTAGCAGTGACTCCCAAACCAGTTGGTCTAAGACACTATGTGATAAAGCACCCTCGCTATATTTTTTTTATTTATGCAGCCTTAAATAATTACAAAATCAGTGTTCATTTTTTTTATCTCTTTATTCACACTTGTACTTTTATTTTCTTTTTCTTCATACTAATGTTTTTAGACAAGAGCATTTCAAGGTGTCCTCTACTATTCCAAGTTTCAAGGTGTGTGTATGTGCTCGTTGTAGGGTATATATTTTCAGAATTTGGGCTTAAGGTTCAGAATTAATTTTCAGACTTACACTTCAAATAAAAATTTCAATACTCTTCTCTTATTTTGATTTAGCCTAAGAACTGAACTCAAAATTTGCCTATTTCTAAATAAACTATAAGGACATATAATTTCTACAGTTAAACTTTACGAAAGGTTATTTTTAGGGTTTTTAATTTACTAAGTTTATGATCTAGTTTTTTCCTACTATTCAACCGTCATGTTGAATTTAAGTCAAATATGGCCAAAATTGAATTTTTCAATTATTAATTTTTTTTATTTTTATGGGTTTTAAAATAAGTATGCAAATGCAAAAATATACATATGAATGCGAAGGAAGAAAACTTACCGAGCACACCCCCAAACTTAAATTTGACAGTGCCCTCACTGTCAGGCAACACCAAGAGGGTCAAAATTGTCGGCGTTTCCTAAAAGAAAATTTTAAGCAAAACAAAAAGCAAACCAAAATATATACACAAAAGGTCCCTCCAAACTTATTTGAAACAGTTTTTCCACTGTTGCCATTTTTTTAAATCTCATAAACCTGTAAACTTGGGAGGAGAAATTTATTAATGGGGACATGAAATATGATTTTGAAAATCTCCCCCAAACTTATTTTTGGCTCACCACTTTGAGTTAAAAAAAATTATTTTCAAGAGCCAAAGTATACCCCCCCAAACTTAAGTTATAATGCTAAGCTTTTAGAGAGGGGGGTCAAAGTTATCGGTCAATGCCAAGTTTTGCAAAGACCAAAAGTCAACACTGTTAGTTATATGTATGCCCTAGAGGCCATTACTGTACATTGGATGTATATTGTAGTGGATGCTGGGACATATATAGGGAGGACTTTCTTGCTCGACATGATAGTATGCTATCTGGTTGAACTTTACCTTAACGTGTACACTGGGTGTCTCTCTGTTACATGTTGGTAAAGCCCTTAGGATGTGTACTTGACTACCTGGACTATGATGCGGATCATACTAGTGGGGACATGGTAGTCCATAAGTACATCCTTCAAAGTCCCTAGTCGTGGGTGTATCGAGACGGGGCATCGATATACCAGAGTAGACTAGTGTATACCTTCTCGACCCATACAGATGGGCGATGGATGATCCCATATCCATTGGTGTTTGACATTAGAGATGATATACGGGTGCTCAGTAGAGACTGGGTACACTGGACGGACTCGCCGAGAACTCCCAGATGGTATTATACCTCATGTCAGATGGCAGTTCTCTAGTGACACTGGTACAGAGTAGTCTGTTGACCCGAGATCGTCATAGAGTCTTGTGTGGTTCCCACTGTGCTTTGATTTCCATCTTACCACGTCCAAGAGGGCGTGCAAAACGGTGGTTTTTGGGTACAGTCCCGAATCACATGGAGGCAATGAGCGATAGGAGGGGATTCGTCTCTCCCGGTATAGGGGGTTGATGTTGCGCTGTGTTCGATTGGCTATAACAGGAAATCCCTGGCCAGGGTTGCTGAGATTTACTGGTAAGTGTTACCAGTAGTTTCTCGAATTGTTATAGACCTCATATCGACACGACTTATCGAGCTATTGGGGTCTGACGTTTACCACCCCTAGGCGAGATATGCGACATATCAGACGATCAGACCGGACTGTACGGTAGTGTTACTGGTTGGATTCACTGGAGTGTGAGCAGGCTTGCTCGTCGATCTTCAGATCGCTCAATACCCGGGTGGCCGTTACGTTTAGCAGACCGCTTGCGGCTTGTGGGTGCTTGATATGATCATCACCTGCTGCCGGCGTATTGACGAGTCTTTAGAGTCCTACACAGAGGTTTCCTGGTTCAAGCGAAACGAAATAGGAGCGCATATGAGATATGTGCGGGACCGAGAATAATACGTGTATGTGATACCGTATTCCATTCTCGCGATGAATGTGTCGAATGGTTGTATGCGATATAACCTAGTTATCGAATCAAGGATTGATTCGATAAGCCGATACATTGTATACTAGTCGGTTGTGTGCGACATGACCGGATCATTGAATCAAGTGTTGATTTAATTATTTAATGCATAATTATATATTTGATATATTACTTTGCATTAACTAGTATCGGTTCACTTTAAATGGATTTTCTAGCTCGGATGTGCACATTGTATATGTGATATACTTTTTGTGCACTTGATTGTATCATGTTTGATGATACATGCTCACTAGGGTTTGTGTAAAGATCAAACCATGGTTACATGATTATGGTTAGGGTTTTGTTTTATTCACTTATTTATTTATCCATTTCTTTTTGGAAAATAATTTGCATAAAGAGAAAATGGTGGCTTTCTTTGTACATTGAAGCTTCATGAAGCTTTGACCTTGTGACCATTTTGTCTTGATGCTTAACCCTAACCCTTCATTCTAACTATGGTTTATTCTCTACAACAAACTATGGTTGGCTTATGATAAATATTCATATTATATTCTTTTTAAAATGAGATAATATAACACTTATCATCTTCTTCCTCTTCTTCTTCTTCATTCTTCATGAAGAAAAGCAAGCTCCATCAATGGTGATTGATGGAAATGAGTGAGAAATCCAATTCTAAAGTCTACCCACTTCCTATTTCTTCATCCTCTACCTCTTGCCAAGTAGTAGAGTGTGTTTTCTTCACAAGTTTCTTGACTTGGTGAAGTCGGAGCTTGATTTAGCGATGCCTCGACGTAGATCATCTTCGGCATGGACATCGATGACCTAGCCCGTCCATTCTCCGATGAAGCCGACACTAGAGCCCGGATTTCATTTGGACAGCGGAGAGGACCTCATCTCGGAGCCGTGGAGGTGGAGGACGGGATCTACAAAGGTTGTATTTCCGAATTCTCTTAGTTAATTGTTAACTAGTTTCTTTTCGCCTAGACATCTAGCCATCGATCCGTACATTAGGGTTTCTCGGCACCAATTTTTTTTTGAAATTGGCATGGTTGATGCCTTGTGAGACCTCATTAGGGTGCCTAGGAACCCTACAGTGGTATCAGAGCCTAGCTAGAGCCTTAGGCGAAGTCCAGACGGAATTTGAAGTCCGAACGAACCCGAAACCCCAAATCAAACTTGCTCTCTGTCCTTTTTTCAAAAACTGGGATTTTTCCAAATTAAAAATTGCTAAAAAATTCAGCAGGGAAATATAAGAATTACGGCGCAAAAATTTTCCAATGAACAGTACATATTGCGGCGGAACCGCGGCAGAAACCTTGCTTCTGCGGCGGTTCCGCGGCTATCTGGTGACGTCAGCCCACATTGTTTGCACAGTAATTCCTGATAAATTATGCTGAGTTTTCTGGGAATTTTTAAAATTTATTCAAGAGTTGAATTTTCTGCAGTTGTTTTGGGGATTCGGTGTTTCGATCGGGATATCAGATATTGTCTATGTGGCTTTCCGGATAAATTTTAGAATATGTTAAAAAGTTCGACCGGATATAAATACCCAATTTTTCCCCTGTCGGGAAATTTCCAAGTGTTGGATTTTTCCGTAGTTTAACGACGTTCTAAGTAGTGCAAGTAACGCGATGGTCCCTCTAGAAGTCAACAAACCATAACTTGATTATGTGACCGTCTTGAACTGCCCTTTGAACCTTCGGGTTTGGGGCAGTACGGCGTGCCACATGTGAGGCGTTGGCTTGACCCTTCTACGGCTGGACCGTTGGTACTGAGGCACGAACTGAATGTTGTTAGACTTATTTCATGTGTTGATCTGTTTTGGGAAAACTTGGGTGTTCGACTGTTCGATCGGAAAGTTTAACATTTTCTATTTATCTGGAATGGGATACAATAATTGGAATTCACAATAGTTATGAGATAACTGAATGAATGTTATAAACATAGCAGTTTAGTCTCACTTGATCGGTTGCCACGGAATTTTGATGTGATCAGAAGTCCGTCGCAATCACGTAGTGTACGCGGATACTCGCCGGGTAAACTTAATAGACAGCCTCGCTCCATAGCCCCGACCAAGTGACTGTAGGAGAACCCCGTCGCCGAAAGCATCCGTTCGGGTGCTCGCGGTAGCGGTGTTCCGCCTTGGTGCACTTCGTCGACGGTATCGGGGGTGCGGCCGTCTACTGAAGTTTGCGACGAGCATTCGATCAGGATGTCGGGAATCTTGTTGAATTACCCGATTTGATATTGAAAAGTGTTTTCGATAATGAGACTAAAATGCGGGGTTTATAATTGTTAGGCATGTGATGTCTAAGTAATTCATTTGGTCAGGCATGCGATGTCTGAGGTGGTTGCGGATTCCAACTGTTGTAGTTTTACACTTTCTTTTATGTGACCGTAAGTGTAATATGTGATATCGCCGGTTTCGTTGCTATATGTCAACGACAATTGGGATGCGCATATTTACTTACGTTGATGACATGTGATGTTATGTGTTGCTGGATATGTTATATTGGATCGTCGTGTTTGAATAGCCGGGGTTTTTTATGTGAGATGAGTGTTTTTCATTTTCATTCATGTAAAAACTTGTATGTAATATTCTTTTATTGGGACACTTCCAGGTTGCGGAAGTTGTCACCCTTTGTATATTATTTACTTTTCCGCACTAGGATAGACCCAAGGAGGGGAGCACAAGTAACCGGGTTCTGGAGTCCAGTGGGAGACCAACTCGAGGAGTCGAGTCCGGGTCTCCTAACTCTAGAATTGGTAGGGTTGCTTGCCGCTCTCGTAGGGGTCTAAGGGTGTGGGTTTGGCTATTCATCACGACCGTGGAATCCGTGTTTTATACTGGCTCGTATTGAAAACACGGACGTCCTAGTATATCCAATATTTCATATGTTTCTTCTGCTGCGATATCTGTAATGTGATCATGTGATGTTCTTTGATAGATACAGTATATAGTATATATGATATATTATATAGGCGTTACTTATGTTTAACACCCGCGCTAGCCCTGTCCCGCTCTGCCGTTAGTTACCTAACCTAACGGTGCACGAGGGGACATCGAGGCGAATGCGGATGGCATAAGTGTACGTCGTATTTATCTGTGATGTTTAGGTACTTAAATGATGGGACTTCATTAATGTGATTAATGAAAGTAAAAGAAACCTAAGATGTTGTAGAATCGAATTTCAAAATAAAACAGGTAGCTACAGTTCTTGCTTTGCACAGCGGTATATATGATATATCCTGCACCCTATTCGATAAGGAAAGGACCGAGATCCCTTTACCGGGAGTGACTCCTTTAGCAATAACTGGCAAATGCTACACACTCGGTTTGTCTTTTGATTGCTTTTAAGTGTTTTTGCTTTGCACAGTGATATATATGATATATCCCGCACCTCATTCGACGAGGAAAGGACCGACGATCCCTTCACCGGGAGTGACTCCTTTAGCAAAACTAGAAAAGCCTCAAAAACACTCCATTTCTAAATTCATTCGATCCTACAACGATATCAAGTTCATTACGCAATAGGTTTTCAGAAAAACCTGTCGTAGCCCTCCGTCATTTCAGATAAATCCTGTTTAGTATTCGTGCTGCGTTTGTTGACCTTGTCAAGGGACAGTGTGCGGTAGCTAACCAGTATTTATCTGCTTATGCATATGATGCAGATTGGGTTAGGGTAGTCGTGGGGCCTTGTTGACCTTGTCAAGGGTCGTGCGGGTGGGTTTGATTCAATCAAGAAATGACGGGTTGAACTTGACTTGCGGTCTATGGTTTGTTGACCTTGTCAAGGTCATAGATCGTTCGGGGCAAAATATTATCGGGAATTTCAAGTGTTGAAATTTGCAATGAGATTGCATACCTTCTATGAGATAGTTGGATCCCGATACCCGCTACGAGTAAGAGTTACTCCTGGGAGAGTTTTACACATTACAATTAGCCGATCAAGTAGGTGTCTAGAAAGGTGTTAACGAGGTTACGCCTCTGGGAAAACGAGGTTTACATTAATTAGGTTCGTACGAAAGCACGAGGGACCTCCCTCAAAGTACCGACACTGGCCTGGCTGAAAGATTGGCGAACTTTTAGTGTGTAATTAATCCCGGCTAGTCTTTCCTTTTAGGGTTTGAAGGAAGATTTGATAAAAAGCAGTGGGAGCCATCCTGATTAGATAAAATAATAACCAATCTATTCTTGACAGAGCGCACGCTGAGTGTTTTCTTCTCTCTCTCTCCAGGTAGAGACCATATCACGCCTTAATCAAGATAATAATACGGAATATTGACCAAACCCGCTTGTTATACTGAGCTAAGGAACGTTGGTCCCGCTCCACCTTATAATTGTTATAAGACAGAGCAGGAAATTGGGGATTACCAGAATTCCCGTGCCGCCCAAACGAAGAGAGTGCATGCTGATGCATCATCTTCGGGTGTGTTCATTACAGAGAACTGTTTCTCAGTATCCTTTACGTCCTGGGTATGTGATACCAGATCAGGATCCCAGATATGTAATCTGTTACATAGGGCTACAGAAAGGTAGAGAACTGAGAACGGATGATAAGTTTCATGAGGCAGAAAACGGGGCAAGTGTTGCAGCCAAGTCTGTTGGTCACTGTCACCCTGTATTACCAATACATTGATTCTGAACGAATGTTATTAGATACCGAACCTGATATACAAAATCATATCAGTCTCTTTATTAGTAAAGAAATGATAAAATTTTGTATTGATGGATAATGTTTTGAACATTTCCTATATCAAAAGTTGATCGGTTCAGGCGCGTTATCTAAAAGCATTGATGTTCTAAATCAAACTACAGTTCTTAGTATACGGAACACACACAAGAGGAAGAGTTCAGAACTGAACGATTCCTTCTTGAGGCATTGTAGACTAGGTCATATCAATGCGACCCGACTAGCTGAAGTTACATGTAGATGTATATTTAAATCAGTTTGAATTTACATCTTATGAAACTTGCTAGTCATGTCACATAGTTAAGATGACCATAGCTCCATTTACTGAAAACAGAGAAAGAGTTAGTAAACTCTTGGGATGATACATGTTGATGTATACAGGTCCCCTGTCTACACATGCCAAGACTGGTTCTTTATATTTCATTACATTCTCTGATAATCTCTCAAGATTCAGACATATGTTCCTGTTGAAACACAAGTCCGAACCTTTTGAGATATTCACAGAATATAAGTTAGAAGTAGAGAACCAAAATACGGGTATAAGTATTATGTCCTTTGATGAGATCAAGGAGGAGAATACTTGAGCACGGAAATCCTGGATTATTCCAAAGGAGAATGAGATTCTCTCTCAGAATTACTCCTCCGTATACACCATAGCACGATGGTATATCGGGGCGGAGCAATAGCACCCTATGTGATATGGTGTGCTCTATGATGAGTACTACTGAGTTACCTTTTTCCTTTTTGGGAGTTATGCGCTTGAGAAGCTGCATACCTATTGAATAGGGTTCAAATCAAATCAGTTGCCTACCACTTCATATGTGATATGGAAAGGGTAGAGCCCATCTCTTAAGCTAGTTAAGATTTGGAGTTGTCCGGCCTATGTCTAAAAGCAAAATCCGGACAAGCTCGAGGCAAGGTCTGTTATGTAGAACTGGAAATGTTCTAGCTATACAAACTGAAGCAGATGATTTGATAGAGCCAAAGAATTCAGTAGATTGCAACGAACCTCAGCCTCTCCGCCGATCTAGTAGGGTTCCTCACCCGCCTGAGAGATACTTCGGTTACTCTATGACAGTGGGAGCGAGGATTGCATCATGAGATGATGACCCAACTAGCTTCGAGCAGGCCATCGAGAGTAAGACTCTGTAAGAATGGCTGGATGTTTAGCGATCTGAGATGGAATCCTTATACACCAACAAAGTATGGACTTTGGTTGCTATATCTGAAGGGTTAAATCCCCATCAGGAGCAAGTATATCTTGAGAAGATTACTTGGTGTACATGGAAAAGTTGAGACTTTCAAAGCTAGACTTGTTAAAGGTTTTCGTCATCGACCAGGCGTGGATTATGATGAAACCTTTTCAAGTGACTATGCTTAAGTCCATCCAAATCCTACTTGCCACGGCTACATACCATGACTACGATATCTGGCGGTTGGGTGCCATGACTGCTTTTCTAAATGATGTTTTAGAAGAGAGCGTCTATAAGTACACAGCCAGAGGGCTTCGTAGACAGTGGGAGCAGCGGAAACGTGTGCAAGATGCTTTATTTGATAAAGCAGGCATCGCGGAGTTGGAACATCTGTTTTGATGAATTAGTCAAAGAGTTTGACATCATCAAAATGGTAGATGAACCTTGTATAAACAAAAAGGTAATAGGGAGTATGGTGATGATCCTCGTAGGGTACGTGGATAACATACTCTTGATAGGGAAAGAGTTTCCTATGCTACGCTCGATCAATCTCCGCTTATCACTAGGATTCTCCATATAGGATCAAAGTGATACCTACTAAATCCTGGATTTTGGATCTATGAGATAGATTTAATTGGATGTTAGGATTCTCACTAGTTGTAGTGAGATGGTATCAATCGATTCTGGAGAGAATCACTGGAAGGGTTCCATGGTGATAAAGACGACTGAATGTCAGTCACAGGCATTGTCTTTACCCTCAGTGGAGGGACGGTATGTTGGAAGAGTTCCAAGCTAGATACCGTGGCATACTTGAAGATAAAGGCAGGATACATCGCTACTTAAGATGCTACCAAAGAGGCTGTTTGGGTATATATATTGGTTCATAAGATGAACCATGTTCCTCCCATTGTGTGACAATGGAGTTGTGGCTTATGCCAAGGAACGTCCGTCCCATCAGTGATCCAGACATATTCTAAGGCAGTATCACCTGATCATGGAGATGGTTGATCTCCAAGGGATCGAGATTAGGAGAGAAGACTCAGAGGACAACACAGCGGATCCACTCACAAAGGCCTGTTCCCAGAGAGAGACTTTTATGGGATGGTTGAGTATGAGATACTACAACCACTGCTACAGATGGCCCTAGTGCAAGTGGGAGATTGTTAGTTATATGTATGCCCTAGAGGCCATTACTGTACATTGGATGTATATTGTAGTGGATGCTGGGACATATATAGGGAGGACTTTCTTGCTCGACATGATAGTATGCTATCTGGTTGAACTTTACCTTAACGTGTACACTGGGTGTCTCTCTGTTACATGTTGGTAAAGCCCTTAGGATGTGTACTTGACTACCTGGACTATGATGCGGATCATACTAGTGGGGACATGGTAGTCCATAAGTACATCCTTCAAAGTCCCTAGTCGTGGGTGTATCGAGACGGGGCATCGATATACCAGAGTAGACTAGCGTATACCTTCTCGATCCATACAGATGGGCGATGGATGATCCCATATCCATTGGTGTTTGACATCAGAGATGATATACGGGTGCTCAGTAGAGACTGGGTACACTGGACGGACTCGCCGAGAACTCCCAGATGGTATTATACCTCACGTCAGATGGCAGTTCTCTGGTGACACTGGTACAGAGTAGTCTGTTGACCCGAGATCGTCATAGAGTCTTGTGTGGTTCCCACTGTGCTTTGATTTCCATCTTACCACGTCCAAGAGGGCATGCAAAACGGTGGTTTTTGGGTACAGTCCCGAGTCACATGGAGGCAATGAACGATAGGAGGGGATTCGTCTCTCCCGGTATAGGGGGTTGATGTTGCGCTGTGTTCGATTGGCTATAACAGGAAATCCCTGGACAGGGTTGCTGAGATTTACTGGTAAGTGTTACCAGTAGTTTCTCGAATTGTTATAGACCTCATATCGACACGACTTATCGAGCTATTGGGGTCTGACGTTTACCACCCCTAGGCGAGATATGCGACATATCAGACGATCAGACCGGACTGTACGGTAGTGTTACTGGTTGGATTCACTGGAGTGTGAGCGGGCTTGCTCGTCGATCTTCAGATCGCTCAATACCAGGGTGGCCGTTATGTTTAGCAGACCGCTTGCAGCTTGTGGGTGCTTGATATGATCATCACCTGCTGCCGGCGTATTGACGAGTCTTTAGAGTCCTACACAGAGGTTTCCTGGTTCAAGCGAAACGAAATAGGAGCGCATATGAGATATGTGCGGGACCGAGAATAATACGTGTATGTGATACCGTATTCCATTCTCGCGATGAATGTGTCGAATGGTTGTATGCGATATAACCTAGTTATCGAATCAAGGATTGATTCGATAAGCCGATACATTGTATACTAGTCGGTTGTGTGCGACATGACCGGATCATTGAATCAAGTGTTGATTTAATTATTTAATGCATAATTATATATTTGATATATTACTTTGCATTAACTAGTATCGGTTCACTTTAAATGGATTTTCTCGCTCGGATGTGCACATTGTATATGTGATATACTTTTTGTGCACTTGATTGTATCATGTTTGATGATACATGCTCACTAGGGTTTGTGTAAAGATCAAACCATGGTTACATGATTATGGTTAGGGTTTTTTTTTATTCACTTATTTATTTATCCATTTCTTTTTGGAAAATAATTTGCATAAAGAGAAAATGGTGGCTTTCTTTGTACATTGAAGCTTCATGAAGCTTTGACCTTGTGACCATTTTGTCTTGATGCTTAACCCTAACCCTTCATTCTAACTATGGTTTATTCTCTACAACAAACTATGGTTGGCTTATGATAAGTATTCATATTATATTCTTTTTAAAATGAGATAATATAACACTTATCATCTTCTTCCTCTTCTTCTTCTTCATTCTTCATGAAGAAAAGCAAGCTCCATCAATGGTGATTGATGGAAATGAGTGAGAAATCCAATTCTAAAGTCTACCCACTTCCTATTTCTTCATCCTCTACCTCTTGCCAAGTAGTAGAGTGTGTTTTCTTCACAAGTTTCTTGACTTGGTGAAGTCGGAGCTTGATTTAGCGATGCCTCGACGTAGATCATCTTCGGCATGGATATCGATGACCTAGCCCGTCCATTCTCCGATGAAGCCGACACTAGAGCCCGGATTTCATTTGGACAGCGGAGAGGACCTCATCTCGGAGCCGTGGAGGTGGAGGACCGGATCTACAAAGGTTGTATTTCCGAATTCTCTTAGTTAATTGTTAACTAGTTTCTTTTCGCCTAGACATCTAGCCATCGATCCGTACATTAGGGTTTCTCGGCACCGATTTTTTTTTTTAAATTGGCATGGTTGATGCCTTGTGAGACCTCATTAGGGTGCCTAGGAACCCTACAAACACCAACCATTCGAAAAATTTATCAATGAAACACACCGGTTGGTGGAAGAACATGTTGTATGGAGCCAGGAAGAAGTGGAGAAGAGATAAGTGGTGGTATGGAAAGGATTTGCGTGAAGGTGAATGTGAGGAGATAAGAGGTGATGATAAATAAAAACGAGAATGGGAATGATCAGAAATGAGTGGAATATTGGCATTCTCGTATTTTATAAGAAGAAAGGGTGGTGGTTCAACTTTTATAGGTGGAGGTTGATTACTCACAAAATCCATGTTGTTTAGGAATACAAGTTCGTCAGCAAAAAGTTCTTCAAAACTCTCATCGATGTAATTGAACATTTTGCTGTCAGTAATTTTTGTGTCAGAATTTATCATACTTGATTTGTCAAAAATTATGGAGGTAGGAGACTCGAAAAACTCATCTACCTCATTTTCAAAATTATCCAAATCAAGTTGGCTTTCTAGAATTATCGAACTCAAAATATCGGATTGTGATTAACACTCGCTATCATTAAAAGAAGATTAAAAGAAGAACCAGAGAAAGTGGGAGAAAGAAGTGGAATACGAACTTGAGAATGGAGTGTATAAATTAGCTCAATTTGTAATGACCGATGTGTAAAAAGAGATTGTGCTAATCTATCAACCCACTTAGAAATGAGGTCAAATCTCTCAAGATTCGTGAGAAAACATGGGTACGTCGAACTTGGTAAACCAATCATTGAAAATGGAAGTGTAACGGTTTTTTGCAAGGTCGGAGCGAGGATGGAGGGAAGTGATTGAGGAAGGGTATCGGCTAAAGGTTCAGGAGGGTGTGCGCAGTCAATGGAAGGGATAGAATGAATTGGAAAATCCGACTCCTCAAGTAAAAATGCTTCATTCTCAATAATTTACTCAATACTCTCCTCAAAATTTAGTTTATCCATGCAATTCTCATCAAAATCAAGAAGCATATAAAGTTCGGGAGAAACATTTAATGACACAGAATGATGAATTGGAAAGAAAAACTCATCCAAATCTGTGGGTTCATCATCTGAAATATTCCCAGCATCGATATCTTCAACCAAGTGAAAATCAATTTTTTTAGACACCTCATCAAAAGCATGGATATTAATCAATTCAGGTTCTAGAGTGGAGGTGTAGAGGTCAAAAGGATTGGTGATGGTTTCACTCGAAAGGGACCCTTCACAATCAGGTAAATCAAACACTACAAAGTTGCATAACTCATTAAGCGTTCTATCTTCAACTGGTGAATCATTTGGGACACTTGATAGACATTTAAAACCGGAGTTGTGGGATTCAATTGGGGATGGGTAGGTTTGATTTGGAAGGATGTACAGCTCACTCTCACCACTCAAACTCTCAATCTGTCCAACCGCCTCATCATACATTGGAAAATTTG
Organism: Agapanthus africanus; assembly: GCA_030015575.1. Classification (NCBI taxonomy): domain Eukaryota; kingdom Viridiplantae; phylum Streptophyta; class Magnoliopsida; order Asparagales; family Amaryllidaceae; genus Agapanthus; species Agapanthus africanus. The sequence continues at coordinate 9,940,327 of CM057348.1, read as the reverse complement.
GAGTTAGTTGGAAACTAGCTATCGGGTCACTAGGTTGTATGAGGGCAACCATAGACGCATTCAAATCCATCATCTGTTGGCTTGAAGCTACCATAAAATCTTCCAACGACTGTTCCAGACTAGACATGGGTTTTGAAGGAGTTTCAGTAAAATATTCAAAGTTGTTTGGATACTAGAAACTCCCAAATGGCTGTGTAGAAGCAATGTCTAGGGAAGGTGCAAAAATCGGATAGGACTGGTAGGAATTGAAGACAGGAGTAGGATCGACATTTAGATAAGAAGGTGAATGGAATTGTTGATCCAAAGAATTCGCAGTGGTGAAAGGAGTGAAAGATCGGTTACGAGATTGTTCAATATGTTCAGCAATAGACATGGGTTTCGGAGTTACAACAGGACTCTAAAAAGGAGTATCAATGTAAGAAGGTGGTGAAGATTGAAATGGTTGATACAAGGTGGATTGTGGAGTCTAATTGGTTGTCCTAGACGCGTCTATCCAATCTTTCAAAGAAATTTTGGGCATGGAGGGGTCGTTCGAAATTCGACCAAACAAGAAGCGTAGGAAGTAATGTCTGGTTGAGAGTACCAAAATTCGGCAAGAGTTTTGCAAGGTGGGGTACCCATGATGTGATGAGAGAAAGGAGAAGAAAATGAATGTGGATTTTTTTTTTTTTTTTTTACAGTTTTTTTTATATATATATTTTTTTTAAAATGTTTACTTTTGGAGTTTTGAAATTTTTGAAAGTGATTTTTTAGAAAGAGTTTTGCAAAAATTTGTACGGAACTACAGCACAATTTCAAACAACCACGGTTTAAACATGCACAATCAAACCTAGAGCTAGGGTCTCCTAAGTCAACTAGACTGCTCCGAACTGTTCCATAGTGACAAGTTGTAAGATATCTCTCAAATCTCCTCTTCACCGCCAATTGTGGCCAGATAAGCACAAATGAAGAAAGAAGGGTTCCGCTCACGAATCACCGTGAGACGGGCCTTTTAAAATTACCTTTCTCACTTGTCTAGCCCAGGCACCACAAAATCAGGATTAAATAAACGATTGAATGCCCACAACCTTCCTCTGTCCTATTGAGCACGACAGTCCTTACTTGGCTGAATCTAAATATTTTTTAATTAACTCAAGGGTGATGTATATGCTTTTTAGTGATTTTTGGGGTCTTAGGAAGGGTAATGAAATCCCTACCCAATCTGAATTGGTGTTATAGCCCCTTAAAAGTCCGTATTAATTATGCAAAGCAGTTAACACACCAAAAATCTAAAACACTTTGTAAAAATTCTTTTTATTTGGCAGCGCAAAGAATCCTGCACAAAAATAATTTATTGGATAGGAAGAAGAAGTTGTTGTGCAAAGAATACCTGCAGGAAAATTTTCAGTAGAGTTCTGAGGGTAGGAGATAGAAAAAATACTCACAGAGAAATTTGGGGTGCTGACGTCACAGGTTGACCGCGGTTCCGCGGTCAACTGCTTGAATCTGCCGTAGTTCCACGGCGGTTTAGTTGGTTTAGATCTCCAAAATTTTTCTCTGTGTTGTTTTGGTTCTCCCCTGTCTGCTCAAATCCTCTGTTTCTTGATTTTTTCATTGGGCTTGCTCCAGATCTGAAACAGAGTTTGCTTCAAGCCTGCACACTTGCACAAAAACCTTTCAAAAAGAACAAGATGATTTTTATTTTTATTTTATTTTATTTTATTTTATTTTATTTGTTTTAAAATTTTTCAATTTTTATAATTTTTTTTCTATTAACCCGAAATTACACAAAGAAAGAGACTACCGTCTCTCCGGCAACGGCGCCATTTGATTGTTAGCTGTTTTGTACGTGCTTTTTAAAATTTAAAATACTGCAATCAAGACGGTGTAGCTTGGCAGCTAGCCGGTTGAGTACAGGTCGGTCTACAGGGAAATGGTGTTCTTTCTTTATGTTCTAACGAGTTAAGTCCTATTTTTGATAGGGTTTTGTTTTAAAATCTAAGAATGAGATTAATTTGATTTAAAGTCTTGCTAGGGTTAGGATTAGGTTAGTTTGGAAAAGAGATTCTACTCACTACTTTCTTTGCCCTAGTTAAGAATATAAGTGTTAGGGTAATAGTCAATAAAGGAGATTAGCACGATTAGGAAGAAACGTAGTTTCTTCCTTTTGGTCCTTGTCCGTCCTTTCTTAACTCTTAGCCCTAATCTCTATTTAAATCAACCACAACCGGTCTAACTAGCGAATCACCGCTATTTTATAGGATAGGGTGCCGTAGTGAGTGGTGTGTGGTTAATTTAAATAGAGTCCGTATTAATTAAAATTATAGGGGCAAAGAAAGAAGTGAGAGAAATTTCATTCTTTCAAACCTTCCCTATCCTAACCTTAACAAGTGAGGAATTACTCACTCATTAGGGAAACTATGATAAAATTCATTTTTGTTTGTTTATTTTAATAGGTGAACTAAAATGCAGAAAAATAAAAGAACTGATAAAATAAATTGCTGGAATTAAAATTCAGATATAAGAATGAGGAAAAAAATAACACTTACTTTATTGATACCTCTCAACAATGCATTACAACTTGAATAAAATTTTAATCTAGAAAATTAAAAAGAGGCATGCCCCAAAGAGGTACCCTGAAAGAGGCATACCAAAAAGAGGCACAAAAACTAGAGAGAGGCATCCTCCTATTTATAGATAGGAAAAACCCTAGGTTTACATTCTGATCCATACATGAAATTACAAAACAACCCCAAAGACCGAGTCAAAGTACCGACACCCCACTGACACGTGCATTGCATGGCCATGGTTCCGCGGCAGAAAGCCATGTTTGGCCGCAGTTCCGCGGCCATACTGAGGGATCTCTGGCTCAAACTTCTAGGGTTCCTTCATATTGCTTTTGCCTTCTGTTTTCTTCACTTGGTTTCTCAGAATCTTTTCTACTTTCTTCCAGATTTCCAACAGTGCAGAATTATGTGGACTTTTACCGTAAGCTTCACGTTGAGGTCTTGAATCTTGTGCTACCCTTGTGCATTGAACTGTTTACTGATCTTCATTTGTTCCTTGAACTGTTAGGCGACATCATAAGAATTCATCTTTTGTTGGTCGTAGTCTCACTTTTGTAACGTCTTTTCATTAATTTCATTGTATTGTTCTGAGAACCTGTAACCTGCAACTATTTAGCAGATATGGATCAAAAGCACCTATTTATTTGTAATATGATTAAGAATAGGTGATATAATAATGCAAAATTCTGATATGAACAGGAGCCATGGTAAAGTCCCTAGTTCCAAGTCTCGACGGTTCACAAACAACCTAGAGACCACCTCGACACTCGTCTCGTTACAACAGACGCAGTGTCAATAATGGCCTTTCTTCTCACTCCAGCAGGATGCAGACGGGACATCAACAAACGACCCCAGGGTCGAAATAAAGCGGAGCCATTGCAAAGTCCCTAGTTCCAAGTCTCGACGGTTCACAAACAACCTAAAGACCACCTTGATACTCGTCTCGTTACAGTAAACATAGTGTCAACAACAGCTTTCTTCTCACTCTAGCAGGATGCAGATGCGATGTCAACAAACGACCCCAGAGTAAAAAAAACGGAGTCATGGCAAAGTCTCTAGTTCTAAGTCTCGACGGTTCACAAACAACCTAGAGACCACCTCGATACTCGTCTCGTTACAACAGACATAGTGTCAACAATGGCGTTTCTTCTCACTCCAGTAGAATGCAGACGCGACGTCAACAAACGACCCCAGAGTAAAAAAAACGGAGCCATAGAAAAGTCCCTAGTTCCAAGTCTTGACGGTTCAAAAACAACCTAGAGACCATCTCGACACTTGTTTCGTTACGGCAGACATAGTGTCAATAAAGACGTTTCTTCTCTCTCCAGCAGGATGCAGACGCGGCGTAAACAAATGACCCCAGAGTCAAAACAAAGCGGAGCCATGACAAATTCCCTACTTCTAAGTCTCGACTGTTCACAAACAACCTAGAGACCATCTCGACACGCGTCTCGTTACAACAGACATAGTATCAACAACGACGTTTCTTCTCACTCCAGTAGGATGAAGACGTGACGTTAACAAACGACCCCAGAGTAAAAAAAAATGGAGCCACGATAAAGTCCCTAGTTCCAAGTCTCGACGATTCACAAACAACCTAGAGACCACCTCGACACTCGTCTCGTTACAGCAGACGCAGTATGAACAATGCCGTTTCTTCTTACTCCAGCAGGATGCAGACACGACGTCAACAAATGACCCCAGGGTCGAAACAAAGCGGAGCCATGGAAAAGTCCCCAGTTCCAAGTCTCGACGGTTCACAAAACAACCTAAAGGCTACCTCGACACTCATCTCGTTACAGCAGACGTAATGTCAACAACGGCGTTTCTTCTCACTCCAGCAAGATGCAAACACAACATTAATAAGCGACCCAAGGTCAAAACAAAATGGAGCCATGGCAAAGTCCCTAGATCCAAGTCTCGACGGTTCACAAAACAACCTAGAGATCACCTCGACATTCGCCTCATTACTGCAGACGCAGTGTCGACAAAGGAAGCGAATGCCAAATTCCTAACTTCAGGGTCTTGACGGCAACTCAAATAAAACCGAAAGACTATCGGAGATCATCCCACACTAGTATGGAGTGGTTATGATTCATCGGGAATCCCAAACTGAGCCTAAACTCAAGTAAAAAGCGGCATGGCAAAATTCCTTACACTTTCTCTCTCAACGGTAATATGACTTGAGGAGATTACTTGAAGACGTCTTGTCCAGCCCCCGAAGGGATTAAAGACACGACAGTCGCGGGGCTACTCGAACATCAGCGTAAAGACTGCATATTGGGGAATGCATTAGCCAACGCGACGGTACAACGGACAAAATCCCTAGTACCATAATACCTAACGGACCTCTATCGCAAAGAGCAGGGGCTATCCATGCGTTAGGACAAGTTTGCCTACAAGCCCAAGTGAGGTAAACTAAGCAAGCTCCGAAATGAGTTCATAAACTAGAGACTCCGGGATGAGTGAATAAACTACAAAATCCAAAATGAGTCCATAAACTAGAGACTCCGGAATGAGTGAATAAACTACAAACTCCGAAATGAGTATATAAACTACTTCACACCAGTTCAAGACATCGAAGAAAAGAGAAATGCCAGTATGAAATAAAATGTCTTTTATTCAAGAATTTAAGTGAATATAAGATACATTTCATTCAGGAATCAAAATGAATACATGTTATTCATGAATAAAAAGTTTACAATCAGTACAAGAAAGGGGGTACAATGACACTTATTAAGAAGGAGGCGTTTTCAACAAACTGACAAACTGCTCGCACGCTCTCCTCAACTACTTCTCGTATTCAACTATGGCGGCCAACTCCGCTTCGAATTGAGCCCGTTGTTGCAAGCAGGAGGAAAGCTTCTCATTGATTTCCTGCTTGGCAGTTTCGTAATCCTGTGTGACCCGCTCGATGAAGTCAAGCTTCTGCCTTTGCGCTAGCCCGTCAGAAATACATCGTTGGAAGTTTTCAAGAATAGCTTTCAGTTGCGCAGCATTCGCTTCAACTTGGGCACGCAATTGGACGGATTCGCCGAAAGCCGCCTCATGCTGCTTTCGCCTCAGGGCCGCCTCTTGTTCAAAATAGCGAATGAATGAGACACTCTGCTCGACCCATGCAGCCCGCTGAGAGTTCAAAGTCAATACCTCGGGAGCGAGACGCTTAAGCTCAATCTCATACAGGCAAGCCTCGATCTTCCTGCAATAATCAACCCAAGAACCGACGAGATCTTCAATATGGAAGTTCACGAGCGTCGCCGGTATTGGATTGACTTCGTTGGCAAAATCCATAAAAGAGGTGAGGGCCTCGGCGTCGAGATCTTCAATAAACTCGCTTAACATTCGCCGGCTATTCACTGCATCCTGGAAGATGGACGTTTAGCGAAGTGCCCCGTGAGCGTAGGAATGCGGGACTCAAAAGAAGCTGAAGCCGGTGTAATCACTGCAAGATGAATTACGGTTAGATTTCAACTCTAAAGACAAAGAAAACACCCAAGGGACGGAATCTACCGTACCGGTTGTTGAAGGTGACAGAACAAGGAGCACCGGAGGCGTGGCTATTCTTTCGCTTCCTCTTCCGAGCCGTGATACTGTGGTCAATATAAGGAATGCTTAACAACAAGAAGTCTATAAATAAAAAGGAGAAACACTAGGTGAAGAATATACTGACCAATACCCGAAGGTAGAACGACCTCTGATTGAAAGGAAATTATAGGTTTAGCACCTGGTATAAATGGTCAAAAAGTACTCCTGCAGAGTCGCGACAATATACAGTCGATACAAAGAGAATTGTATCCATAGTAGAGCAACTAAGTGAGAAACCCAAACCTTCCAAAATTTGAGGAGGCACAGAAGAAATCGAAGGAACCGCAACCGTTAAAGTGGTGGCCGGCGATACTTCTTCAACCGGCACAGCTTCAGAGTTTACCGTGCCTATGCTCAAGACAAACGAAATATCATTAGAGGGGCTTAACGGGATTAAAAACTCAAAGATAACAACCCAAGGAGTACATGATAGGTCAGAGACTGAAACCGAGCCGAAAGTGTCACCAAGTGTAACGGCTTCCTTATTCTCCCTCAAGGGAGTAGATTTCGCACCCATAGCTTCATCTCCTGACTCGACAAGGGCCATCGTAATGCTTGCGACACCCGCCGATACCAAGGATCCATAAGGAGAAAGAGCAGCAGTCTGAACAGTCCCAGATCCCCAAGAAAGAGTGGCCACTTCGGGCTCTATAATCATCGGCGTTTTACCTGCCATGCCACCGTCAGGACTCGGCCTTGCTTAAAAGAAAATGCGTATGTTAAATAAATAGACAGGAAGGGAGGAGCCGTTATTATGGACCGTGCGTTGTTCTACCTTGAAGTAGCCGTCCACTCTCTTCATGATCTATACGCGCAACATGTCTGTGGGCAGTAGACAGGGCAGAAGAAATGTCCACCGAAAGAATGTCAGCAGGCGGAACATTGCTTGAGCCTGCACCCGAGGCCATAACAGCATCGCGTTCTCTCGCCACGTGCTTTCGGTGCTTCCTCTTAGCCTGAGCTGTGAGAACCTACCTCCTTAAAACATCCGACAGGGGGACGTCGTCGTCTGAACCGAGCTCTGCCTCCGGAGCCGCTACGGCGTCCATCATTGGCTGCTTCAGCAACGCCTCCTGTGGTGACTTTGGGATGGCTGTTCCCCTTCAAAAGACGGCGCGATAGAGATGTCTTGCCTGAGATTCGGGGTAGATGCTAATAGGTGCTATCCGTCCACCTCTCCGAAGATGCCAAGTTGATTTATGGCACCGTATATCGAAGGTTTAAACGGATGCGGCCGATATAGAAGATTTCGTCAGATTCCCCCTCGTCTGAGGGGTTTTTGATTGTAGGGACGCTTTTCCCTGCAGGCGCAAGCCCCTGCAGTTAATTACGTTACCGCATCGTGGTAACAACTTTCTCCTTCTCCAGATGATCACTTCGTGTCGTCGGTGTTTGTTTTGTTTGTGGTTGCCCGTGGATTGTATACGGAGACTAATTTATGTTGTCGCCCGTAGGGCGTGGATTAGTCCAAATCCGTATTTTCTTAGATTTGGGTTTGGGGTTTTGGTTTAAGGATACGTTAGTCTCATTTTGGACTAAGATCGACTTAAACGTTAGTTAAGAATTCGTTAGTCTAATTTTAGACTAAGATCAACTTAACGGGATCGTTTAGATCCAACAAAAGAGCATTTGGAGGCTTTATTGTTTAGTTTAATGATATTGCGATCGATTCCCAGTTTAGGGACATGGTGGTCCAACATTCCCATTTTGGGGACGGAAATTAGTTTAATGACATTTCGGTCCAACATTCTCATTTTGGGGACGAATATTAGTTTAAGGACATTTCGGTCCATGAGTTTAAGGACCCCACAGTCTGTAGCAATGTATGGTTGTCGGGACCCGTCGCCTCTCTGATGACGTTGAAGGATTACAACGACAAATATCAGAGGAGTTCAGAGATGTACCCTTGAAACGGTTGTAAATTGATTTAGGAGAGCAGTTGTGCTCAGTTCAATTTAATTTGAGGACTTATGGCCAGAATTAGGTTAAGTCCAGTTAGAAAAATGTCTAACATTTTATTTATATTTGGCCTGTTAGGCCTTTGTTTGGGCTCTGCCCTTTTTAAACAATGCATAGCATTTGTTTTGGTCTGTTAGACCTTTTAATTGGGCTCTGCCCCTTTTAATAATGCACAGCATTTGTTTTTCTGACAGTGTGCCACATGGCCTGTCAGGCGCTCTGCGCCAATTAAAGAGCGCAAGGCGCCAGCGCATGTGGAGGTGACACGTGTCACGCTCTGCTGAGCGCAAGTCTGTTAGCGCAGTGCGCTGCTGACACGTGGCGCGCTCTGGTGCAGTGCGCCAATCCAAGAGCGCAGCTGTTTCCCCAATCAGAGCAAAGCTCTGTTTGAATTTCAAAAATTCAAAAATTGAAGCAACGCTTCAGATTCCTTGCGCTGCGCATAACGCGCCACGTGTCAAAAGCTGACACGCCAGCGCAGCGCCTAAGGAAGCGCGCCCAATCAGAGCAAGGCTCTGTTTAAAATTCAAATTTTAATAAAGGAAGCAACACTTCAGCTGATCTACGCTCTGCGCTGCGCGACACGTGGCAGCGCAGTTGCGCTGCGCTGCGCGACACGTGTCAAGCGCAGGTGCGCTTGCGCCAACTGTGCCAGCACTAAAACAGAATTAAAATTCTAGAAAGATCTTTCGGATCTTATTAAAATAATAAGATTCTCTTCTGTAAAACAGAAGCCCTTGGATCAAAGATCCAGCGGTGGGAAAAAATCCCTAAATCACTCAGAGAAAGATCTCTTTAACTGATTTAACAAATCAAATGGCACTATAAAAAGCCCCCTAGACTCCAAGTCTAAAGGACATTATCAGCACAGAGAATTCACAGAGCTCTTCTAAGAACTTTGAGAAGAATTCAGAAAGAAAGAAAGAAAAAGGTAAAACCTTTAGAAAAAGAAGAATTTTCTTCTAAAAAAAAAGATCAATGATCTAAGAACAAGATCAAAGATCTTCAATAAAAAAATATAATAAGAATAAAGGCATTGCATTTTGATGAACCACTAGTTCTTGATATTTGAGGTAAAACCTCTCTGGAAAACAAGAAAAACTTGTTTTCTTTGATCTAAATTTGATCAAAATATAAAACAGTGCCCTGCACTTGAAAAAATTGCACTATTGCGCTCTCGGGTTGGCGCAAGCCACCAGAGAGCGCCACGTGTCAGCCCCAGAACAGACTGCGCTATGCGCTTCTAAAACAGAGCAATGCTCTCTTAATTTGGCGCGAGTCACCAGAGCGCGCCACGTGTCAGCAGCGCAACAGCGCAGCGCACTGTCGCAGCGCGCTGCGCTAGCAGACTTGCGCTCACCAGAGCATGACACGTGTCACCTCCACATAGACTTGCGTCTTGCGCTCCTCAATTGGCGCAAAGCGCCTGACAAGCCACGTGGCGCTCTGTCAGACTAATTAATGCAGCACATTATTAAAGGGCAAGGCTCAATTTAAAAGGCCTAACAGGCCAGAGTAAAATGCAATGCAAAGCCCAAACAAAGGTCTGTCAGACCAAAACAGATGCTGTGCATCATTTAAAAGAAAGGGGCAGAGCCCAAATAAAGGTCTAATAGACCAAACAAAATGCCATGCATTATTAAACAAGGGCAGAGCCCAATCAAAGGCCTAACAGGCCAAACAAATAAAAATTGTTGAATATTCTCAACTGGACTTAGCCCAATACTGGCCGTAAGTCCTCAAATTAAATTGAGCTGAGCACAACTGCTCTCTTAAACCAATTTACACCCGGTTCAAGGGTACATCTCCGAACTCCTCTGAAATTTGTCGTTGAAATCCTTCAACGTCTTCAGAGAGGTGACGAGTCCCGACAACCACACATCGATACGGACTGCGGGGTCCTTAAACTCGTGGACCGAAACGTCCTTAAACTAATCTTCGTCCCCAATTGGGAATGTTGGACCGAAACGTCCTTAAACCAATCTTTATCCCCAATTGGGAATGTTGGACTAATGCGTCCTTAAACCAATCTTCGTCCCCAATTGGGAATGTTGGACTAATGCGTCCTTAAACTAATATTCGTCCCAAAATGGGAATGTTGGACCGAAATGTCTTTAAACTAATGTTCGTCCCCAAATGGGAATGATGGACCACTATGTCCCTAAACTGGAAATAGACCACTATGTCCCTAAACTGGAACAATAGAGCCCAAATGCTCTTTTGTCGGATCTAAACGATCCCGTTAAGTTGATCTTAGTCTGGAAATTAGACTAACGTATCCTTAACAAACGTTTAAGTTGATCTTAGCCTCAAATATGGCTAACGCATTTTTAAACCAAAACTTTCAAAACAGACATTAGTCCCAAATTGGACCACAGGTCTCCCAACCAACCTTGGTTCAAGGGTACATCTCTGAACTCCTCTGACATCTGTCGTTGTAATCCTTCAACGTCGTTAGAGAGGTGATGGGTCCCGACGGCCATACATTCAATGGACCACTATGTCCCTAAACTGGAAATAGACCACTATGTCCCTAAACTGAAACAATAGAGCCTAAATGCTCTTTTGTTGGATCTAAACGATCCCGTTAAGTTGATATTAGTCTGGAAATTAGACTAACGTATCCTTAACAAACGTTTAAGTTGATCTTAGCCTCAAATATGGCTAACGCATCCTTAAACCAAAACTTTCAAAACAGACTTTAGTCCCAAATTGGACTACAGGTCTCCCAACCAACCATGGTTCAAGGGTACATCTCTGAACTCCTCTGACATCTGTCGTTGTAATCCTTCAACGTCGTCAGAGAGGTGATGGGTCTTGACGGCCATACATTCAATGGACCACTATGTCCCTAAACTGGAAATAGACCACTATGTCCCTAAACTGAAACAATACAGCCCAAATGCTCTTTTGTCGGATCTAAACGATACCGTTAAGTTGATCTTAGTCTAGAAATTAGACTAACGTATCCTTAACAAATGTTTAAGTTGATCTTAGCCTCAAATATGGCTAACGCATCCTTAAACGAAAACTTTCAAAACAGACTTTAGCCCCAAATTGGACTATAGATCTCCCAACCAACTTTGGTTCAAGGGTACATCTCTGAACTCCTCTGACATCTGTCGTTGTAATCCTTCAACGTCGTCAGAGAGGTGATGGGTCCCGACGGCCATACATCAAATGGACCACTATATCACTAAACTGGAACAATAGAGCCAATTGCTCTCTTGTCGGATCCAAACGATCCCGTTAAGTTAATCTTAGTCTGGAGATTAGGCTAACGTATCCTTAATAAAAGTTTAAGTTGATCTTAGCTTTAAATAGGGCTAACGTATCCTTAAACCAAAACCCCAAACCCAAATCTAAGAAAATACGGATTTGGACTAATCTACGTCCTACGGGCGACGACATAAATTAGTCTCCGTATACAATCCACGGGCAACCACAAACAAAACAAACACCCACGACACGAAGTGACCAGCTGGAGAAGGAGAAAGTTGTTACCGCGATGCGGTAGCGTAATTAACTGTTGGGGCTTGCGCCTGCAGGGAAGAGCGTCCCCATAATCAAAAACCCCTCAAGCGAGGGGGAATCTGACGAAGTCTGCTACATTGGCCGCATCTGTATAAACCTCCGATACACAGTGCCATAAATCAACTTGGCATCTTCGGAGAGGTGGACGGATAAAACCAAATAGCATCTGCCTCGAATCTCAAGCAAGAAGAACCTACGCGGTCGCGTCTCTGTGTTCGGAGGAGAACAGATTCTTGCACGCCTGGTAGGACCTTTTCCTCTTTCCACTCCACACTTCGTGTGTCGTGTTCGCGAACGAATCGCGGTTTGTTATGGTTGCCTGTGGATTCGAGGTACTTAGATTTGGTGTCTTGCTCCGTGCAGAAAAAACAGAAGATCAATGGCTTCAAACTGCACTCATTGCAACAACTCTCACTCCATCCTAGCCGGAAGAGTGACTTACGGGCCTCAAGCGGCCTCCTTTTTCAATATGCCAGTAGAGCAGGTAACTCAAGCCACCGCTGGACTATTCTTCGGGACCATACTCCCACCGATGAGCTTCAATGCCCCAATGACATCGCAAGAAGCTCCAAAGAAGCCGGTCTTTGATCGACTTACCACTACCGCGACCCCTCTCAACGGGTCGCCCAACTTCAATACCTCAGTTTTTAACAGACTGGGTTAGAATGTCTACAAGCCCGTGATACCCGAAGCTGCCATCCCAAAGCGGATAGCCATCCCGGCACAAGCGGACGAAATCATTGGAAAGGCTCTTCCTTCCAAGAAGTCAGTTTTTACAAGGCTGGACATTCCGGTTGCTGCTCCAGGCAAGGTCCTCAAAGCCGCTTCCCCTGCCCAGAGGTCTGTCTTTGACGGATTAGACATTGCTTCTCAACGGGTGTCAGTCTCCGACAGGCTAGCACCAATAACAGTCTCTCCTCAAAGCAGGGGGCATGAAGAAGCTTACCCAACAACGGAGGTGATCTCATCCGCACGACATGCTCGACGTCGCCACTGGCACCGAGTAAGGAAAGCTGGGGGCAATTCCCCTTCTGGACTGACTCCGCCGGCTTCAGCAATGGAAGTTGACGCTGCTGTTCCAATCGGGAACAGCTTTGAACTGTTCAACAAAGTGCGCAGAAACTCTCCTACTGCAGTGCTGAAGAGAACTCCTTCACCTGTGAATAATGCCCCAAAGGTGAAGTTGGAACAGCCCCCTCAACGGCTGTCCTCTAAAATCTATAAGATCTGGCATCAAGTCCAAGACTCGATAATTGATCAAGACTATCCCCGCCGACAGAAAAAGATGAAAGTTCGGCAGGAGAAGGACTACTCTGTCAAGCCACAAAAGATGACGGCTACTTGGGTGCCCATCTCAACGGCCCCCTCAACTTCGACCGCTCAAAAAAGAAGGAGGTCAGAGAAGATCCCTGTATCTTTGGCAAATCGCAAATACACTGAATCTAAACGCTCCAAGTCTTTTGGCATGGTGGTGCATACTGTTTATATGGCTTCCGGAAAGGAGGAAGGCCATGCTTCGGCGGGTCACCTACCGCTCACCCGATCCGTGACGAAAGCTCAAGAACAGCAGCAGAAGCTTCAGGAGATGATGACTACGATGGCCGCACTTACCGGGCCAAAAGAAAGCCCGGAAGCATCATCGGAGCAGCGGCATGAACAAGAAACCGACGCTGACTTCTTACGCGGAGTCCTCGAAAAGAAGGACAAAGAAGCCGCAGAGCAAGCGACTAACATAAAACAAATGGCACTCCTCTTCCAAGATATGGTAGGGATGATGTTACAGCCGGACCCCCCAACCGAAGATCCTCCAGTAATGGTTGAAGATGACAGAGGAGAAACATTGAATCCTCTGGCGGCTCTTTCAGCAGCCAAGGAAGAAACAATCTCTAAGGCCGCACTGGATGATTATATTGCCCAACAAATACGAGTACACTAGGCAAATGAAAGCAGGATCAAGATAAGGAAACGATTCGCCAAAGCTATATCAATGGGGATGAGGCCGCCCTCTTTCGGAGAAAATTCTCCCGGTGATATACATCTTAATGAAGCGGACGTGCATCCTAACTTTTGCTTATATCATCAGAAAATCGCACATCCTACTGAAGATTGCAACTCCTTTAAGTGTTGATGGCAAGGGTACGTTGCTAAAAAGCAACACTTCAACAGGACAAAGCATGAAGCTCGTAGACACCAGAAAAATGCGACAGATGAGCGCAAAAGAGCCGCCGCCGACTGTTACATAGCCGACACCAAGGGATCACAAGTTATCACCTTTGGAAGCGACTCTGACGAAGAAGCCGCCCTCAACCCTCTCCTCAAGGAATCCATTTCAAAAACGAAAGAATTGAGAAGTTGCGAGAACATTCAGCCGTGCAATCGCACGCTACCCGGAAAAAATCTCAGCCCCGCAAATAAAGGATCGAGCAAAAAGGATAAAGGGAAGCGAAAAACAGCCCTCGTAGCCAACACTCAACAGCAATCGAGTGGCCCTAGACCGATTGTTTGCCGAAACAACAAGCGGCAACCCCTCCATGAAAAGTTGAAACGTCCTTACTCATTTCCCCAGGATGAAACAAGGAGACTGTTCGAACTAGCAGTGCGCAATAGCCTTATTACTCTACCGGAGCCGAAACAACAGCTACAACTGAATGGTGTCAACAATCCTAATTACTGCCCTTACCACCAAGTATTGGGCCATCCGATCGAAAACTGCTACGTTTTCAAAAACTGGGTTGAAGACCAATACCAACAGGGCAAGTTCGCGTTATCCGAAAACTGGAAGGTGAGCCCACCACAACCACATGCTCTGAGAAAGATGGATATGCCGGGGGCATCATGCTCATTCATAGAGAAAGCCCCATAGACCGAAAAGTCAGTAAACTAGAGATTCGCCTCAAATACGGCAACGATGGACAACTATGTTCTAAAACTGGCTACGGACCGAAACGTCCTTAAACTAATGATGGACCACTACGTCCTAAAACTAGCTGATGACCGAAACGTCTTTAAACTACTACCGCAGCATCCTTAGGCTGACGAGATAAAAAAAATATATAATAAATAAAAAATAAAAAACGGTATGTCCATAAGCAAAATAGGCACGGATGAAAACCCGAAAGGGCTCCGTGGGTAAAAACAGCAGGGCTACCGGCGAGTGTTCGTGAAAACCCGAAAGGGCGCGACCTCGTTAGAAAAAAGAATAAATAGAATAAAAAAAACAAAAAAAAAACAGTATGTCCATAAGCAAAATGGACACGGATGAAAACCCGAAAGGGCTCCGTGAGTAAAAACAGCAGGGCTACAGGCGAGTGTTTGTGAAAACCCGAAAGGGCGCAATCTCGTTAAAAGACACTTACAAGGTCCTCTCGACCTTGCAAGGAGAAACCATCCGCGTGATATCCTTACGACTCACAAGGGAGCAGCACACTTAGGAATCCTCACGATTCCTAAGGAGAAATTACACTTGCGAGATCCTCACGACTCGTAAGGAGAACTCTCTTATGGGACCCTCACGGCTCATAAGATTTGAAAGTCTTAAGTTACAGAGACCTGAACCTGTTCTTAAGCAACCCCCACAACTTTCGATAGTGCCCTACAAGCGGCTCAATGCTGACCCTTGTATACAATCCACGGGCGCGAATAAACATTTCCTTAACCAAGTCCCACCCATGACTGGGGATATGTCCATACGGTGAACAACCCTTGTAAGTCCTCTCGACTTATAAGGAGAAAACCCTTTTGTAAGATCCTTACGACTTGCAGGGGAACATACACTTAGGAATCATCACGATCCCTAAGGAGAAAGCACACCTACTGTTAGTTATATGTATGCCTTAGAGGCCATTACTGTTCATTGGATGTATATTGTAGTGGATGCTGGGACATATATAGGTAGGACTTTCTTGCTTGACATGATAGTACGCTATCTGGTTACTCTTTATCTTAACATGTATACTTTCTGTCTCTCTGTTACATGTTGATAAAGCTCTTAGGATGTGTACTCGACTTCCAGGACTATGATGCAGATCATACTAGTGGGTCCTGGGTAGTCAATGAGTACATCCTTCAATGTTCCTAGTCGTGGGAATATCGAGACGGGGCATCGATATTCCAGAGTAGACTAGCGTATATCTTCTCGACCCATGTGATGGGCGATGGATGATCCCATATCCATTGGTGTTTGACATCAGAGATGGTATGTGGGTGCTCAGTGGAGACTGGGTACACTGAACGGACTCGCCGAGAACTCCCAGATGGTATTATACCTCACGTCGGATGGCAGTTCTCTGGTGACACTGGTACAGCTTAGTCTGTTGACCCGAAATCGTCATAGAGTCTTGTGTGTCTCCCACTATGCTTTGATTTCCACCCTACCACGGCTCTACTGAGTCGTGCAAATAGGTGGTTTTTGGGTACAGTCCTGATTCACATGGAGGCAATGAGCGATAGGAGGGGATTCGTCTCTTCCGGTATTGGGGGTTGATGTTGCGCTATGCTCGACTGGCCATAACTGGAAATCCCTGGCCAGGGTTGCAGTGATCTACTGGTAAGTGTTATCAGTAGTTTCATGCTATGTTATGGACCTTATATCGGCATGACTTATCGAGCTACTGGGGTCTGACGTTTACCACCCCTTGGCGAGATATGCGACATATCAGACGAACAGACCGAATTGTACGGTAAGTGTTACTGGTTGGATTCACAGGAGTGTGAGCGGGCTTGCTCGTCGATCTTCTGATTGCTCAATACCCGGGTGGCCGTTACGTTTAGCAGACTGGTTGCGGTTTGTGGGTGTTTGATATGATCATCACCTACTGCCGGCATATTGACGAGGCTTTAGAGTCCTACACAGAGGTTTCCTGGCTCAAGCGAAATGAAATAGGAGCGCATATGAGATATGTGCGGGACCGAGAATAATGCGTGTATGTGATACCGTATTCTATTCTCGCGATGAATGTATCGATTGATTGTATGCGATATAACCTAGTTATCGAATCGAGGATTGATTCGATAAGTCGATACATCGGATATTAGTCGGTCATATGCGATATGACCGGATCGTTAAATCAAGTGTTGATTTAATGATTTAATGTATAATTATATATTTGATATATTACTTTGCATTAACTAGTATTTATTCACTTAAGATGGATTTTCTCACTTGATGTACACAAGTTGTATATGTGATATACTTTTGTGCACTTGTTTATATCATGTTTGATGATATATGCAAACTTGGGTTTGTGTTTACTTTAAACCATGTTTAAGTGAATGGTTAGGGTTTTATTATCTTCTCTTGATTATTTATTTTATTTATTTTATTCATTTTAGCAAGGAAATTGAAATGGTTGCTTGCTTTGTCTTTTCTTTGAAGCTTCATAAAGCTTTGAAAAGTTCAACCATTTTTGTTTCTTTTGCTTAACCTAACCATTCACCTAACCCTAGTTTATTCTCTACACTTAACCATGGTTGCATTATGATAACCATCACTTGTTTTTCTATTATTGGTAATTCTTTTTCCTTCATGATCTTCTTCTTCTTCAAGAGGAAAAAGAAAACCTTTGCTTGAAAAAGATAAAGTGATGATTCCAAGTGAGAAATCAAAATCCAAAGTGAACCCACTTCCTATTTCTTCATCCTCTACCACTTGCCATGTAGTATAGGGTATTTTCTTCACAAGTTTCATGACTTGGTGAAGTTGGAGCTTGATCTTGAGTTGCCTCGACGTAGATCATCTTCGGTATCGAAGTCGACGACCTAGCCCGTTCTTTTCTCCGACGAAACCATCGCCAGAGTCCGGGATCCGATGATCGCAGTGAAGGGACATCATCACGGAGCTATGGAGGTGGAGGACCGGATCTACAAAGGTTGTATTTTCCGTTCACTTTTAGTTAAAGCTGTTAACTTATATTGTTTCGCTTATACCTCTAGTTACGATCTTGCATAGGGTTACTTGGCACATAGGAAATTTTTGAATTGGCCATGTTTGATCACTTGTGGAACCTCATGGGTGTGCCTAAGAACCCTACACCTACGAGATCCTCACGACTTGTAGGGAGAAATACCTTTGTGAGACCCTTACGGCTCATAAAGTCAAAAGCCTTAGTTGACGGGATCCTAACCCTATTTACTAAGCCACCTTTGTTCAACATCGACAGAGGCAAATGATGATTCGCTCCTGGCAATATCCCAGTTGTAGCGATGCTGATGCCTAAATCGGTATCAAATCCCAAGCCCTTTCGTGGCAAATGATGATTCGCTCCTGGCAATATTCCAGTTGTAGCGATGCTGATGCTGAGATTGGCGTCAGATTCCAAGTTCTATACTCGCGATAAAAAAAAATCAGCGAGCCATACGTGCATACGAAATAGCCGAAATGATTGGGCAACTTGCAATAAAAAGCGGCAAGTAAAAATGTATGCATGCGAAATAGCCGAAATGATTGGGCAACTCGCAATAAAAAGCAGCAAGTAAAAATAAAATAAATAACCGAAATGATTGGGCAATCGCGACCTTCGCGATATAAAAGCTGAAATGATAGAGCATCGCGGAAATAAAATAATGATATGAAAATGAATGAAACTTTTGCCCTATAGGAGATATCACAGCAATCCCTGTATACAATCCAGGGGCGTAAACAAAGATGGAAACACATCTTTCCTCCCAATGCTCCATCAGGAAATGAAGCCAAGTCTTGACGGCGACTCATATAAAGCCCGAAGAAAATCGGAGATCATCTCACCCCAGCGTGGAGTGATCACCACTTCGACGTTCGTCTCTACACAACAGACGAAATGTCACTACAGTGTCCCTCCTCCAACTGGATTCGGACACATCACAGCAAGCGAAGCAAAGGCCAAATTCTTAGCTTCAGGGTCTTGATAGCAACTCATATAAAACCTGAAAGACCACCAAAGATCATCTCAACTCCATGGAAATCAGCGTCCTTGGCAAATACCTCGATTCAGGGAAATCAGCGTCCTTGATGAGAGCTTCTTGATTCGCGTCGGCCCGCAGAGAAACCAGTGTCTTTGCAGGAATACTCCGATTCTTTTCAACCTCGAGGAAACCAGTGTCCTCGGCAAAATACTTCGACTCAGGGAAACCAGTGTCCTTGACGAGAACATCTTGATTCGCGTCGACCCGCAGAGAAATCAGTGTCTTTGCAGGAATACTTCGATTCGTTTCAACTCCAGGGAAATCAGCGTCCTTGGCAACCTCCTCAACTCAGGGAAATCAGCGTCCTTGATGAGAGCTTCTTGATTCGCGTCGGCCCGCAGAGAAACCAGTGTCTTTGTAGGAATAATCCGATTCGTTTCAACCTCGAGGAAACCAGTGTCCTCGGCAAAATACTTCGACTCAGGGAAATTAGTGTCCTTGATGAGAGCTGCTCGATTCGTCTCGACTCATGAAGAAATTAGTGTCTTCGTGAGGACTTCCCGATTCGTCTCGACTTGCAAGATAAACCCTTAGGCAGCAGAGATTAAAAAACTTGTTTCCTAAGCACTGGGACCCTGCAAGTCGGTCTAAAATGGTCTCTTGCATACTATCCACAGGTCTCACTCTCTGAAGTCGAATCTCGACAAGGAGGGAAACAACCGCTAACGAGTCCTCTCGACTCGTAAGAGGAAAAATTCTCTTATAAGATCCTTACGACTTATAAGAGAAAACACACTTAGGAATCCTCACGATTCCTAAGGAGAAAATACACCTAGGAGATCCTCTCGATCCGTAGGGAGAAAAGTCTTTGTGAGACCCTCACGTCTCATAAAGTTGAAAAGTCTTAGGCAGCAGATCTGAACCTGCGGCCTAAGCCATCGCTACCTCTTGAAGAGACCGAGACAGGGTGTTCGCTCTATCACCTGTCAACTATGTTTACTAAGATTGCATACTGATAATAAAAGAAGGAAGAAAGAGCAGAGATGATACAAGACATTACAAAGAATGTATATCTTTTATTCATAAACTTGATTGAGTACAAGATACATTGTGTTAAAGAATTAAAAAAAATACATTTTTATTTACAAGTACAAATGATACAAAATGTAGCTACTGAGAAGGAAGTATCTTTAACAAATCCGCGAGCTGCTCTCGCACTTCCTTCAGCGCCTCCTCCTGAGTGGCTGCCGCGGCCACTTCCGCTTCTACCTGGGCCCTCTGCTGCAGGTAGGATGAAAGTTGCTCCTCAGCTGCCTGCTGGGCTGCCTCCTGAATAGGTGCATCCCGCTCGACGACGTCAAGCTGCTGCCTCAGTGTTAACCCTTCGAAGAGGCATCGCAGAAGGCCTTCAAAGATAACCTTCAGCTGTGCAGCGTTTGCCTCCACCCGAGCATACAGTTGGGCAGATTTGCTCGAAGTCTCGCCGCGCTCCTTACGCCTTGAAGTAACTTCTTGTTCGAGATGGCGGAAGTAAGGAGCAATCTGCTCGATCCATGCCGCCCGTTGAGCGCTCGCGGCCAAGGTCTCGGGGGCAGGACGCATAAACTCCAGTTGATGCAGGCGGGCCTCGATTTCCCTGCAGTGATTAACCCAAAACTCGACGACGCTTTCATTATGAAAATTTACAAGCGCCGCCAACATCGGGTTAACCTCCACAGCGAAATCTACGGCAGATGGGGGAGCGTCTGCGTCAAGCTCTTCGACGTATCCGCTTAGCATGCCCAAGCTCATCGCAGCACCTTTTGAACATGGACGTCTCAAAAAGGGGCCTGCCGGCATCATGATGCGAGGCTCAAAGAGGGCCGGAACCAGAACGACAGCTGAAAAAACAAAACACAATCAGATGACGATTCAAGAAATATAAGAAAGTCATCAATGAGGGAGTTTACTATACCAGTTGCAGCAGGCGGCAAAGCTGGGAGGACCGGTGGTGCAACCGATCCCTTATCTCCTTCTTCGATTTGTAACACTGCAATCAGGGCAGGGAAGAATCAGAAATAATTTCATTACTGAAAAAGGAAGGGTATTAATTGAAAATCATACTCACCAACGCCGCTAGAAGAAGCAAGCTCCGACGGGAAGGAGAAGTGTGGATGCAGCACCTGGTAAAGGTGATCAAAAAGCACTCCTGTAAAGATGCAGTAGTACAACATTAGTACATGAATTATGCAGCCTAAAGATGAAACTGATGGGTTATAAATCCATACCTTCCAACATTTGCGATGGTGCGGGAGAAGGTAGAGAGGAAGCCACCGTCAAGGCAGTAACTGACGGCGCTCCCTCGAGCAATGGAGCATCGGCACTGGCCGCACCTACATTAGAAACAAGATAAGCCCTGTCAGGAAAGGTTGCGGAATAAAAGAAGGACGGTAACCCGAAATTTACCTGATGATGATCCGGCCGAAACGGCGGCATCTCCCTCCATTGACATGAGACCACCTCCCGACGCCTCATCGCCAGACTCTACGGGAGCCGTCATCGTACTCGCGAGGCCGGGAGACGGCGGAGGACAGTAGACGGGGAGAGCAATGATCGGAGCATTGCCAGACTCTTGAGAAAGAGCGGCCAGCTCTTCTTCGGGAATCATACCCGTCTCACTCGCTACCCTCTCGGGCTCGGCGGTCGCAGCCGTCTCGTCCGCCATTGCCATAGGGTCGTCAGTCTTAGCCGCTCCCTCCGTTGCTGCCTCAGACTCGGCCGTAGCAGCCGTCTCATCTGCCGCTACCTCGGGCTCGGCATCGGCGGCCTTCTCAGGCATAGTAGGCGTGACCGTTTCGTCAGCCACTAGCTCGGGTCCAGCAACCCCGGCTACGTCGCCCACTGTTGGTTCGGGTTTAGCCAGTGCCTCCCATACTGTCCCCTCAGGCTCGACGATTTCCGCCGCTCCCTCAGTTGGAGTTGGCCCTGCAAGATAAGATGTATCAGAAACGATAGTTTTACAACTCTTAGAGTTGCCTCCAGAGCCTTCAAGGCATCTCTCATCGGCTCCTCCAGTCGGGTCTCTCGCGGTAGCCCCGAAGAGGTCGGGACTTCAGTAACTGGCTCGGGAAGAGCCCCCGCATCGGTGTGCGCAGAAGATCCCGCGATCCCTGCAATAAGAAAAAGAAAAGGTTAGATTGACCGTCATGAAGGAGAATAAAGACTTAATGGATCGAAATGTACCGAGGCCTAAGGATGCTCTGAGTCGTTCCTCCTCTTGAAAAGTTTTGAGGGAAGCAGCGATAGCTTCTTCAGTGGTGATGCCTGTTTAAAGAGAAGAGGGGAAAAGCATTAGTCAAAGACAGTAATAAAAGTATGATGTAGTAAAAAAAATGCAACTAGTGATTACCCGATTGCGCAAGCTTAGCTAGACACGCGTCGCGTCTCGCCAATCGCTCTGAAGCTGCGATGGCGGCCGCCAGATCAGTGTCATCTGGCGGCATAACTAATCCTTTGTTGGTCCCGTACTCGCCCAAGCCCTCGCTATAGGGAGCATGAGGTTCCTGACCGAACGCAATGTCAGCTGAGAGGATCGACTTCTTCTTCCTCTTCTGCGTGCGGACCCCAGTCACACCTAAAATTAACTTGCGCTTTGAGGGCACCTTAGGGCGGCGGGTCCAGATATCCGCGCCCATGCCGGACTCCGGCGAAACCACATTTACCGTCTCCACTGGAGCACGGGGCGCTGGTGGCACGTCTGCTGTAGCACGAGGTAATCCGCGCAGAGGGCTCAACACGCGCGGTGGCGCATACGTGAGTGCAGCGGTGGCAAGATCCCAACCTTTAGATCAACTCAGGAGTTGAAGGGGCGCTTAAGCGCCTATAAATAGGACCCTTGGTCCTCAGCAGATGATCATCATCTTCAAGAATTTTATTTTCAGAGCCTTGCTCTTGTTTTCAAGAACCTCAGAGCTTTGCTTTCATTTTCAGAGTTAGAAGTCTAGAAACATCTTAGGTAAAAATTAACTTAACTTAATTAAATTAATTTTAATTAATAGAGCCTTGCTCTCATAGATCTTTTGATCTAAAGAAAACCCTTTTGGGGTTTCACAAACAGAGCTTTGCTCTCAAGAATTTGTTTCAGGGTTTCTTAACCCATGAATAGAACTTTGCTCATGGATAAAGTTTAGATCTTTTGATCTAAAAATGAAGAACTCTTGAGAGTTTTCATGGATCTTTAAGATCCCAAATTTTTAATTTTTTAGGAATTAATTTTCCTTTGATGGATTTTTCCATCATTATTACAGAGCTAGGCTCTTTAAGGAATTTTATTCCCTTGAGACTAGAGTTTGACAAGTGTCACTTTGTGACAGAGCTTTGCTCTGAAAGGGGAGATTTTCTCCTTGTCTCTAGGGATTTCTTATTTAATGAGAGTATTCTTTTGGGGATCTCCTCATTAATTGACAGTCTCATCCAATGATGGGGCTGTCTTATTAACTGATGCATTGTCATTTGGATTTTGTGGGTCCCCCTTTGGTCCCCTCTCCACTGCATTGCAGTGCGGTAAAAATTTTAAAGTATCAAGTGTCAGGCTTTTAAAGATACTGATAATGGAACTTCGTTTTCTCTTGCAGGCAACATGTCTGCTGATCTTTCGTTCCCATTCTTCCGCTCAGAGGGAGGATTCCCTGAGGCGCCGGTGGACCGGGAGGTTCTCGCTCTCATTAAGGATCATGACCTGGAGCATAAGAACCTTCATCTGTGGGGCAGTTGGTACAGTGAAATCATCAAGGGTTGCCGAAGCTTCTCTTGTACGACGCCGTCAGAGCCAATTTCATCGATCCCATATGCGGATGCACCCCCGGTGAACTATGCCGTGGAGGTTGTAAATTGGAACTCGGAGGATCTTCTCCAGCCTTTGATTGCTGCCATCCCTGTGCAGCCACCGGCAGCCGTGGACATTCTGGGGCGGCGCATATGCCAGGGTGAGGCGCACCCTTGGGGACAAGCTTATAACCTCGGATTGACCCCTCGACAATCGGCCGGGTATTTGCAGTGGGTTAGGTATATCTTGTCAGCGAAGAAGACGCACTTGATGAAGATTGGTCTGTACCCTGCAGTCTACGCCTCGCTCTTTGAGTACCCTGCTCCTCCGACGTGGTGGGTTAAGGCATTCGTGGAATAATGGAACACCCCCACCCATACTTTTCTTCTGACAGACAGGGAAGTCTCCATCCCCCTGGAAGAATTTACTAAGATCTCTGGTCTGCCGGTGAGGGGGGAGCACTATGACGAGTTACTTCCTCCGGATGAGTATGTCTTCGCCACCAAGCCTTTGGTAATAGGCCTAACGCTGGAGAATGCTATTCAGCACCAGTTTCCGAGTCTGGTAAAGGTGCTGAATATGTATGAGAGTCTCTACTTGGAATCGGGGGGACGGGGAGTTAGTTTTGGAGATTTCATCGCCCGCTTCCTTCGACCGGAGATTCTATCACAGCGGACCGAGAAGTTCGCCAAGCTCGACGACCCCTTCGGTTTTGGCTTAGATCGTCGACCAGTATTAGAAGACGATCAAAAGGGTTTTTATCTTCCCCATGCCGCCATTATGCCCTTATCGGAAATCGCCGCCCCGAGCATCGATGGGGAGACCTTCTTTCTCGGGTTTCTGGGATTATGGTTGTGCTGGTTCGCGCTCCCCATGCACCCGCGCTACATGAGGCCGTCCGTTTTCTACCCAGCGCATCGGATGGTGGCTGGTGTAAATCCCCGTTTCCGCTTAAATAAAAGTTTCTTATTTTTCTGAAATTCCAGTGGCTTCCTTTCCCTTCGTATTTTGAATTGGTTGTTTAAGCTTAATATTCATATTTTTTCCGGACCCTAAAAGCCAAAACCCAAGATTTAAAACCAAAATTTTATCAATAAAATCCTAACCCTATATTTTAAAACCCTAAGTTTTATTCAGCCCACTTATGTTTTATTTTAAAGGGAATTTTTTTTTTAGTTAGCCCAGCCCTCACTTTTTCTCAGCCCGCTGCCCACCAGCCCACATCCCACCTTTAAAAAAAAATTCCTTACCCAAATTTTTGAGCTGGCCCGTCTCTCCTCTGCAGCCCACGATGTTTAAGGAATTATTTTTCTTATTTACTGCGGCCCACTCCCTGCGGCCTGTGTCCAAATCCCCGCTCACCCGACCCGTTATCCTGTGCATCTCCTCCCTTAAAATCCCCAACGGTAACTTCCCAAACTCGCGCGTGCGACCTGCCTCCTCCGCCGTCGCCAACGCTCGCACTTACGTCGCAGTACCGTTGCCCTCGCCCCCACGACGCGCTCCTCTCATCTCCCTTATCTCTTTCCCACCTCGCTCACCCCCTCACTTTTCCAGTTTCCTCATCTCTCTCTCCCTCTCGAAACTTACGAAACCTTTTTGCCCGATCACTCGTCGCCCCATCGACGGCGACAACACCTCGACAACCCCTCGGCGACCCTCATTCACCCTCCTTCTCCCTCTACAACTCCTCCCTTCATCAACCGAGCCCCCACCAGTCATCACCTGCACACAAACCCACTTCAACCAAGCTCGGCCACCTTACCCCCTCGACGCCGACGAGCCCCCACTGCACCTGAACCACGTCGTCAACCTCCACCTCCTCAGCATCATCACCCTCACCACAATTCCCCAGCCCCACTCCTTAACCTATCCCCTCTCCAAAACTCCAAAACCCATTTGCAAACTTTTCCCTCACTGTGAACTCCACTGTGCTCGTTACCGGAGCGACGCCATCGACCGTCGGCAACTCCGATACACTCGCAGAGGATCATCAAACATCCCTCAACGTCCAGTGACTGTGCAACGACTCCGGACAACCCCGACGCGAGATCCGCATCTAGATCCAAGCTCGCGCGAATCGGTTCCACGGCGTACACCATGCGTTCGTGACAACGTTGCTGCCTTGCGACCCCGAGACGTTTCCAGGCAAGTGTTTACTTGCTTCATGCTATAATAATTGTAGTACAAAGTTAATTAATCTCGTTTATGGATTTGCCAATTACCGATACATAACGTGACCTAAATGTTCGATGCTAGATCCCAATGGAAATAATTGTCTAATTTGACGGTAACCGATACGTTCTGTTGGCCCTTTTAATGATGAATATCATGTATGAATCCCGCTGGAAAATACGATTGTTAGTGACGAAAATCGATACCCCCAAACACGTCGTTAAAACTAATATTTTCTTGTATCTGAAAACGAATAAAATCACCGTAAATCATATATATGCTGGAAAGGTACGTTTGAGGGCTTAGATCAAAGCCGACTCGACGAACTTTAACCCTATGTAAAATTCTGATGATTTCTGTTATGTAACCATGAAGTTAATTGGATCGGAACGCGACTCTGGACTGCAGTCCAGAGCGTTTCTGATATGGTGTTCTGTCCAAAGACCTGCGTCACTGTGTTTCCTGAAATCGTACGTTACGGAACTTTACAGTAGATTAGAGGTAATTCTGTTAGCTAAACAAAACAAGTGGTTCCATTCCGATTCATGGCCGTTTGCTATTTCAAACTATATTTAAAGGGGCAGAACGTAAAACTGTTCAGAACAATTTCTGAAATGACATATTGAGATTAAACTGTGTATAACTTTCAACGTACAGATGCGATTGAGGATCCGTCTGTTGAGTTGAATACTTTATTAAAAACCCTAGATTTCATTTAACCGTGACATCGCTAAATTCTGAGCCCAACTGGGTGCAATTCGTGTCGCGAAACAGACGTTCAGTTCTGAAACTGAATTTCCAGCCGCGAGCACTTAAAATGAAATAGCTGTATCTTGAAAACCGGAATTCCGATTGAACTGAAACAAATTTTGATGAATTACTGACTGAGTGTTCTATATATCTTACTTACATCATTGTTGCTAAATTCTTGACATATTAATTTATGCAATTTATTTTAGTTCATGACATGCATGTTAATTCATAACATACAGAGCTTATTGGTAGCATACAATATATATATCATACACTTTGCCATATACTCAGTGTTAGTGCGTGTGGACATTGCGTTATCGTGCGTGATAGATGTTGGTTTAGGAGTGATGAGTACACCAATGGAAAGTGAATATTCGTGACAGTGATTGATACAGTGGACAGTGATG
Source organism: Agapanthus africanus (assembly GCA_030015575.1). Classification (NCBI taxonomy): domain Eukaryota; kingdom Viridiplantae; phylum Streptophyta; class Magnoliopsida; order Asparagales; family Amaryllidaceae; genus Agapanthus; species Agapanthus africanus. The sequence continues at coordinate 9,913,685 of CM057348.1, read as the reverse complement.
AAACCGTGCCATTGGTATACTTGTACACAAATAGATCAATATCATAAATAGTGTAACCTGGAAAAAAGGGGAAATCAAAGTGGAAAGAGTATCGTATTTAGCGGGACCGTGTTTAGAGGATGATCATTCGAACTGTGATACTGATACGTGTAGGATAGGATCTAGCGATCCGGCTGACAGGGTTATGTCCCGGGCATGTGGGCCGTGGTCTCGGGTATGTACGAGACTCCTGTTAAACATGATCCTCCTTCCACTATGTGATTTCAAACATGACCTAGAGACCGATAGGGACACATAACATATTCTGCATCATATAGTGATATAGTGATTACTTGCATTGTTCTTATACCAGTATTACCTCATATACCTGTTTCATCTTATTATTATAATATTGTTATTGTGTCGCTCTGACGACCTGAGTATGCATGCTCAGATCCCGTGGGAGGACCAGCATAGGAGACGGATCTACCCTTTGAGTTCACGGAGATATAGTTTGGTGTACCTTCTTCTTTTACTGCTTTCCATAAAAGCGATCGTGAAATTGAACTTGGTTAGTTATTGTTCTTTATTATCTGTAATTTGTGAACAATGGAATTTTAATGTAATAATTTAGTGATGTGATTCCTTTAATACTGTGCTTTATTACTGATTACCATGTAGTGCTAGAAGCCGAAGTGTGACTACGGAGGGACGATCCCTTGACCGTAGGAGCATGGCTGGCCTAGTCATACCTCGTATTCCGTATTTTGGGAAGCGGGGCGTGACAGCTGGCATACAATTGTCGATCGGAATCGCCGGGCTGGCTCACCTATACCATGGACTCAGCGTGGCGGCAGATGCAAATGAACCTGGGGTGCAACCTGCCAATTTCCCGATGCACTACTTCACTTCATGGATGGAAATGCATGTGCTCGGGGTATTTGGCATTCATAAGAGCCCCTCGTTTTTCGAGAAGTGCAGACTCCCAAGAGTTATGCAGCTGATTGGCGCCTCTATTGTGAATCTGTCTCAGCGGGAGACTAGGGGGTTGCTTCTTCGTCCGCGCATGGTCGGAGTGAGAATTTCTTTCACGGACAAAGTCCTGACCATCGGCCCGTAGAACTCCAAGGCGGTGTTGGCGCTGCGTGATGGTTTCAAGGATGGGGCCTCCGTATTGAAAGCCCGGAAGATTCTTCACTTATACTCCATCCGGCCGGGCTTCCTGGTGTTCAGGCAAAACGATATGGCGCTCTTCATGAGGTACAACCCCCATCAGTTCGCCCAACAATCAATCTATAACCAGGGGGTCCCACTGGAAGCGTTTTTTGGAAGAGCCTGCGGCCACCAGGGAGAGGATACGGAGCGCGTTGCACCATTTTATGCGGCTGAACACGGGCTCCCACTTCTTTATCAGCGAGCCGAGCTGCGTCCCACGGGCCCTCAACGTGTACGTGGCTTGGTACGCGCACGCGATGGGTGCCGTCATACGGGAAGAGAAGCGGCTGTTGGTTGACCGCAAGGGTGTGCCCCCTGGCAGCGACCGCAAAGCTCCCCTAAGGCCAAGGATCCCTGTCGTTCTTCCGCTGAGAGATGCTGGAGCTGAGCCACCGAGCGTGCTGAGTCCTCCGTGCGGATTGCCTCGTGATACCGTGGACGTGCCCCCAGCGCCCCGTGTTCCTGTGGAGACGGTGAATGTGGTTTCGCCGGAGTCCGTCGTGGGCTCGGACATCAGGACCCGGCGTCCTAAGATGCCTGCGAAACGTAAGCTGATTTTGGTGGAGACCGGGGTCCGCACGCAGAAGAGGAAGAAGAAGTCCGTTCTTTCTCTTGATGTCGTGCTCGGCTTAGAGCCTCAGGCCCCTCTTACCGAAGGCCTAAGTGAGTACGGAAGCAACGAGGGTTTCTTCGTAGAGCCAGCAGACACCGATCTGGCGGCCGCCAGCGCGGCTTCTGAGCGATCGGTAAGGCTCGAAGCATGGTTGGCTAAACAAGCGCAATCAGGTAATCGCTAGTTGTATTCTTCGTCATTTCATCATAATTTTATCATTGTCTTTGACTAACGCTTTTCCTTTTTAAACAGGCATTTCAAACGAAGAAGCTATCGCTGCTTCCCTCAAAACCTTCGAGGAGGAGGAAAGGAAACGCGCTCTATCGGGCGTTGGTGTGTCTCGGCTCATTGAGTCTTTATTCTCCTTTTTATGTCCAATATAACTTTTTCTTTGTCTCTTTGAAGGGGCCGTGGGATCTACTTCGCAAGCTGATGCGGGGGTTCTCCCCGGGCCAGCTACCGAAGTCCCGGCCTCTTCGAGGCTGCCGCGAGAGACCCAACTCAAAAAGCCGATAATGGATGCCTTGAAGGCTCTGGAGGAAACTCTGAAAGCGGACGACGACGCCTTGCTGAGGGAGGCTTCAAAAAGGTCCGTCATGACGGCCCGGGAGGAGAGGAAGCGCTTGAGGCGCGCAGCGAAGGAACGTAGCGCTGCTTTGGCCGTGTGAGCGGGCCCAAGCGCCGTTATTCCCGTTGCTTCTCCTTCCGAGGAGCCCCCGGTCGCCTTGTCTACTGCTTTAGACAGGCGGCGCGTGCAGCTCGGGAGGCCAACGATCAATCTAGCTCAGGTAATGTGTTTTTCGAGACTTTGTTGCAAACATTGTAAAACTATCGGTTCTTATACATCTTGTCCTGTAGGGCCAAGTCCAACTGAAGGAGCGGCGAAAACCATCGAGCCTGAGGGGACGGTGGAGAGGGTAGCAGCTGATCCCGAGGCGACGGTAGGCGGTGCAGCCGTAGTCGCCGGGCCTGAGCTAGTGGCTGACGAGACGGTCACGCCTATTATGCCCGAGCAGGTTGCCGATGCCTAGCCCGAGGCAGCGGTAGATGAGATGGCTGCTACAGCCGAGTCTGGGGCGGCCGCGGATGGAGCGGCTGCGACCGACGAGCATATGGCAGCGGTGGACGAGACGGCTGCGACCGCTGAGCCCGAGGGGGTAACGGGCGAAACGGGCATGATCGCCGAGCAAGAGATGGTCGCTCTTTCTCAAAAGTCAAGCGCCGCTCCGATCATCGCTCTTCCTGCTTACGGTTCCTTGGCGTCTTCCGGTGTCGCAAGAGTGATGACGGCTCCTGTAGAGTTGGGCGATGAGGCAACGGGAGGTGAGACCGTCCCAATAGAGGAGGAAGACGCCACCGTTGTATCAAATAACGCCCTCATTAGGGCTCTGGTCGGTGACTCTTCAGGTAAATCTCGGGCCACCGCCCTTCTCTCTTTTTTTTATTCGCAGTCTTTCCTAATAAAGTTTATCTTGCTTCTAATGCAGGTGCGGCTGGTACCGATATCAAGCTACTCGAGACAGCACCGTCAGTTACCGCCCTGACGGTGGCCACCTCTCTACCTTCTCTTGCACCGTCGTGAATGCTGGATGGTATGGACTTGTAACCCACCAGTCTTATCTAGGCTGAATAATTTATGTACAGATGTTGTATTATTATGTCCTTGCAGGAGTGCTTTTTGATCACCTGTACCAGGTGCTGCATCCACACTTCTCCTTCCCGTCGGAGCTTGCTTCCTCCAGTGGCGCTGGTGAGTATAGTTTTTAATTAATGCCCTTTCTTTTTCCAATAATGAAATCGTTTCTAATTTCTCCTTGCCCCGATTGCAGTGCTACAGATCGAAGGAGGAGATAAAAGATCGGTTGCACCACCGGTCCTCCCAGCTTTACCGCCTGCTGCAGCTGGTATAGTAAATTCCATTGTTCATGAATCTCTTATATTTCTTAAACCGTCATTTGATTGTGTTTTGTTTTGCAGCCGTCGTTCCGATTCCGGCCCTTTTCGAGTCTCGCATCATGATGCCGGCAGGCCCGTTCTCTAGGCGTCCATCCTCAAAGGGTGCTGCGATGAGTTTGAGCATGCTGAGCGGATGCATCGAGGAGCTTGACGCAGAAGCTCCTACATCCGCCGCAGATTTCGCTGCGGAGGTTAATCCGATACTGGCGACGCTTGTAAATTTTCATAATGAAGGCGTCGTCGAGTCTTGGGTTAATTACTGCAGGGAGATCGAGGCCCGCCTGCATCAGCTGGAGCTTATGCGTCCTGCCCCCGAGATTTTGGCCGCGAGTACTCAACGGGCGGCATGGATCGAGCAGGGCACTTCTTATTTCCGCCATCTTGAACAAGAAGTGTCTTTAAGGCGTACGGAGTGCGGAGAGACTTCGAGCAAATCTGCCCGACTGCATGCTCAGGTGGATGCAAATGCTGCACAGTTGAAGGTTATCTTTGAAGGCCTTCTGCGATGCATCTCTGACGGGTTAACACTGAGGCAGCAGCTTGATGTCGTCGAGCGGGATGCACAAAATCGCGAGGCAGCTCAGCAGGCAGCTGAGGAGCAGCTTTCATCCTGCCTGCAGCAGCGGACCCAGGTGGAAGTAGAGTTGGCCGCAGCAGCCTATCAGGAGAAGGCATTGAAGGAAGTGCGAGAGCAATTGATGGGCCTACTTAAGATGCTTCATTCTCAGTAGCTGCCTTTGTATCAATTATACACTTGTAATATTTGAATAAGATGTATCCATTCTTTATTCTTTTATACAATCCGCCTTGTACTTAATTGAATTCATGAATAAAGATACACATTTTTTTGTCTTGTGTCATCTCTGCGCTTTCCCCCTTCTTTTATTATCAGCATGTTACCTTAGTAAACATGGTCGATAGATGATAGAGCGAGCATCCTGTATTGGCTTCTTCAAGAGGTAGTGATGGCTTAGGAGACAGGTTCAGATCTGCTGTCTAAGACTTTTCAACTTTATGAGTCGTGAGGGTCTCACAAAGACTTTTTCTCCCTACGGATCGAGAGGATCTCGTAGGTGTATTTTCTCCTTAGGAATCGTGGGGATTCCTAAGTATGTTTTCTCTTATAAGTCGTAAGGATCTTATAAGAGAATTTTCCCTCTTACGAGTCGAGAGGACCCGTAAGCGGTTGTTTCCCTCCTTGTCGAGATTCGATTTTGGAGAGTGTGACCCGTGAATAGTATGCAAGAGTCCATTTTGGATCGACCCGCAGGGTCCCAGTGCTTAGGAAATCCCCTCTGCCTAAGGATTTATCTCACAAGTCGAGACGAATCGAGAAGTTCTCGCAAAGACACTAATTTCCTCACGAGTCGAGACGAATCGAGCAGTTCTTGCAAGAATATCCTAACGTCACAGTTAACCTCTGCTCTTTACGACAGAGGTCCGTTAGGGTCTGTGGTACTTAGGGTTTTGTCCGTCGTACCGTCGCGTTGGCTGATGTATTCCTCGATAGGAAATCTTGCTGTTCGAGTAGCCTTGCGACTGTCGTGTCTCTGATCCCTTCGGGGGCTGGACAAGACGTCTTCAAGTAATCCTCCTAGGCAGTTTGACCGTCGGAAGAGCAAGCGTTAGGAATTTTGCCATGCCACTTTTCATTTGAGGTTAGGCTCATTTTGGAGAGCCCCGATGAGTCATAACCACTCCGCGCTGGTGTGAGATGATCTCTGATAGTCTTTCAAGTTTTATATGAGTTGCCGTCAAAACCCTGAAGCTAGGAATTTGGCCTTCGCTTCGTTTGCTGGCATTGCGTCCGCTATATCGAGATGAATGTCGCGGTTGTCTCTAGGTCGTTGGTGAACCGTCGAGGTTTGGAACTAGGGATTTTGTCGTGAACCGTCGCTGGGGTGACATCTCGTCTGCTGTATCGAGACGAACGTCGAGGTGCTGACCACTCCGCACTGGTGTGAGATGATCTCCAATGGTCTTTCAGGTTTTATATAAGTTACCGTCAAAACCCTGAAGCTAGGAATTTGGCCTTCGCTTCGTTTGCTTTGTCACGTCCGAATCCTGTTGGAGGAAGAACGCTGTCGTGACATCTCGTCTATTGTATTGAGACGAACGTCGAGGTGGTGACCACTCCGCGCTGGTGCGAGATGATCTCCGATTGTCTTTCAGGTTTTATATGAGTTGCCGTCAAGACTTGGCTCCATTTTCTGATGGAGCATGGGGAGGAAAGATGTGTTTCCTTCTTTTTTTATGCCCATGGATTGTATACAGGGATTGCTGTGATATCGCATGTAGGGCATAAATTTCATTATATATATTTTTTTATTTTATTTCTTTCCGCGATGCTCTATCATTTCAGCTTTTATATCGCGAAGGTCGCGATTGCCCAATCATTTCGGCTGTTATTTTTTACGGTGCCCCATCATTTCGGCTATTTATTTTATTTTCACTTGCTGCTTTTTATTGTGAGTTGCCCAATCATTTCGGCTATTTTGCATGCATTCATTTTTACTTGCTGATTTTGTTGAAAGTTGCCCCATCATTTCGGCTATTTCGTATGCATGTGTAGCTTGCTGTCTTTTCGCCGCAAGCTTGGATTAGACACCGATTTCGGCATCAGCACCGCTACAACTGGGATGTTGCCAGGAGCGAATCATCATTTTCCTCTGTCGATATTGAAAAAAGGTGGCTTAGTAAACAGGTTTAGGATCCTGTCGACTAAGGCTTTTGACTTCATGAGCCGTAAGGGTCTCACATAGGTATTTCTCCCTACAAGTCGTGAGGATCTCGTTGGTGTGTTTTCTCCTTAGGAATCGTGGGGATTCCTAAGTGTATTTTCTCTGATAAGTCATAAGGATCCTACAAGAGTGCTTTCTCCTTGTAAGTCGAGAGGACTTACAAGAGTTGTTCACCGTGTGAACATATCCCCAGTCACGGATGGGACTTGGTTAGGGAAATGTTTATTCGCGCCCGTGGATTGTATACAAGGGTCAGTATCGAGCCACTTGTAGGGCAATATCGAAGGTTGTGGGGGTTGCTTAAGAACAGGTTCAGGTCTCTGTAACTTAAGACTTTCAAATCTTATGAGCCGTGAGGGTCCCATAAGAGAGTTCTCCTTACGAGTCGTGAGGATCTCGCAAGTGTAATTTCTCCTTAGGAATCGTGGGGATCTCTAAGTGTGTTGCTCCCTTATGAGTCGTAAGGATCTCACGCGGGTGGTTTCTCTTTGCAAGGTCGAGAGGACCCTGTAAGTGTCTTTTAATGAGGCTGTGCCCTTTCAGGTTTTCACAAACACTCGCCGGTAGCCCTGCTGTTTTTACTCACGGAGCCCTTTTGGGTTTTCATCCGTGCCCATTTTGCTTATGGACATACCGTCTTCTTCTTTTTTAATTCTTTTTATTCTTTTTTTTAACGAGGTTGCGCCTTTTCAGGTTTTCACAAGACTCGCCGGTAGCCCTGCTGTTTTTACTCACGGAGCCCTTTCGGGTTTTCATCCGTGCCCATTTTGCTTATGGACATACCGTTTTTTTTATTCTCTTTTTTTATTCTTTTTATATAACGAGTTCGCGCCCTTTCGGGTTTTCACAAACACTCGCCGGTAGCCCTGCTGTTTTTACTCACGGAGCCCTTTTGGGTTTTCATCCGTGCCCATTTTTCTTATGGACATACCGTTTTTATTATTATTTTTTTTATTTTTTATTTCTTTTTTATTTTTTTTTATATCGGCTTTGGGATGTTGCAATCCACCGTAGTTTATCGACATCTCGGTCAACAGCTAATTTTAGGACGTAGTGGTCCGTCATTAGTTTAAGGACGTTTCGGTCCGTTATTGAAGAAGGCTGGCTACTACTTATAAAGTTTGGGCTTAGGAAGATAGCGAGCGGACATAGTCGTCGTCATCTATCATTGACCTAGGCTGTCACTCATTAAGCGTAGTATTTCTTTAGGAAGCGACCGTTTATTGGCCTGAAAGGCCTTTCACCATGCATATCCATGAGTAGATAGGCTCCACCCTGGTAGACCTTGTCTATGATGTACGGGCCTTCATAGTTCGGCTCGAATTTTCCCCGCTTGGCGCGATTGGGGATCATAGGTCTTTTGACCACTAGCACGAGTTCGCCTTGGCGGAACGTCCTCGGCCTGGTCAATCTTTCATATGAGCGCGTCATTTTTGCTTTATAAACCTCCAGATTTTGTTGCGCTATGAGCCGGGTTTCATCAAGGGCATCAAGCTCCTCCAGCCGAAGGTGAGCATTTTCTTCGTCCGTCGGCTCATAGTGGACTGCCACTCATAGAGAGGGTAATTCTATTTCGAGGGGGAGTACTGCTTCTGTACCGAATACCAACGCGCACGGCGTTGTGTTCGTGGCCGTCTTGAACGCAGTTCGATATGCCCAAAGAGCTTCTTGCAGTCTCTCGTGCCAGTCCTTCTTATTTCGGGACACCGTCTTCTTCACGATCTTCGTCAAGGTCTTGTTGAAATCCTCAGCTAGACCGTTAGCTCGGGGATTATAAACTGAGGAATATCTCCGGTCTATGTTGTGTTGTTGCGCGAAGCGGCTGATCTTGTGGCTTCTATAGGCTGGCCCGTTATCGGAGATGATCCGTCGCGTCCTGTAGAAATGGAGGATATTCTTCGTCTTCACTTCCCTCAGTGGTACTGCTTCTGCCCATTTGGAGAAGTAGTCAGTCGTCGCCAAGATGAATCGATGTCCCCTGGACGATGCTGGTTCGATGGGGCCGATTACGTCAGTCCCCCACATTTCGAACGGCCAGCTGGCCACTGTTGGATATAGAGGATTTGGGTGCTGATGGATAAAGTCCTCATGAATCTGGCATGAGTGGCATTGCTTCGTATATTCGAGACAGTCCTGAATCATCGTGGGCCAATAGTAGCCCATCCATTTAATCTTCAACTTCATCTTCGGCTCGGCTTGGTGAGAACCGCAGAGTCCGTCGTGAACTTCTTGGAGGACTCTTCTTGCTTCGTCCGGTCCCAGGCATCTTAACCACAGAGAATCAAACGACTTCTTGTATAGAGTATCATTGACGAAGGCGAAAGATAGAGCTCGCTTCATGAGCTGATGTTTTGAAGACGCATCTTCAGGTGTTCGACGGGATTTGAAGTAGTCTATAAATACTTCTCTCCAATCCTCAGCCTTTTCTTGGTCATTTATTTGCAGGGCCGTCTGCTTAGTCGCTTCCTTTTCCTCGGATGATTCCGGAGATATTTCTGCTGGGGCAAGCACCCGACGGCTTTGTACCACGATTCTTACGTCATCGAGGTTCTCGTCGGCCAGTTCTTTAGCGAGCTTAGCTAGTGCATCTGCTTTGCTATTTTCCGCGCACGGTATGCTTTCCAGCATGTAGGAGGGGATTTGAGTCAGCAATTGCTGTACTCTCTCGCCATACTTTACCAGTTCGGGTTTGCACGTTTGGTAGTCGCCATTTACTTGACTGACGACCAGTTGAGAATCTCCGTATATGAAGAGGTTTTCAATTCCCATGTCGATGGCGATCTTGAGGCCTGCTATCAAAGCTTCGTATTCGGCTTCGTTGTTCGTCCTCGGCTCTGTTAAGGAGAAAGCAAAGCGCATTATCCCTCCTTGTAGAGTTACGAAGATGAGTCCTACCCCCGATTTGATTATAGGGGTGCTTTGTTTGCGTTTCTTCGTAGAAGACGCTCCATCAAAATAAAGTTCCCATTGGGTATCACTACCGTCGATCGCATCAAACGCGTGTTCGTCTGGCAGTTCGCAATTCAGAGGGGGATCGGCCGGTATCGGATGCTCAGCGAGGAAGTCGGCGATGGCCTGGCCTTTCACTGCCTTAAGAGGCTGATAGGTTATCGAAAACTCCATTAAGAGCGAGGCCCATTTAGCGAGTCTCCCTGTCAATATGTCCTTCGACATTAAATATTTAAGGGGGTCTACCTTCAAAATGAGACGGACTTCATGCGCCAACGCATAGTGCCTGAGCTTTATTATCGCGAAGATCAACGCCAGGCAGTGTTTTTCGATGGGGGAGTAGTTGCTTTCTGCCCCCAGGAGAACTCGACTTAAGTAATAAAGAGCTCTTTCTTTCCCTTGGTCGTTCTCTTGTGCCCATAATGCGCCTAAGGAACCTTCGAGGGCGGTTGTATACAGAATGAGAGGCTTTCTCTTGACCGGAGCAGCCAACACTGGCGAATTCTACAGGTATTGCTTGATTTCGTCCAGCGCGTCTTGGCATTTGTGATCCCAAACAAATGGGGTTCCCTTCTTCATCAGATGACTATAAGGATGGCACTTGCCTGAAAGATTGGCTATAAATAGCTGGATATACGCGAGCTTCCCTTGGAGAGATTGCAATTGCTTAAGAGTCTTTGGCGGAGGGATTTCCATGATCGCCTTGATCTTCGACGGATCTATCTCGATACCTCGGTGTCGGACGATGAATCCCAGGAATTTGCCCGAGGAGACCCCGAACGCGCATTTGAGGGCGTTCATCTTCAAGTTGTATTGTCAAAGGCATTGAAATACGGTCTTCAGATGCTCTAAATGCTCCTCGTATGATTTGCTCTTAACCACGAGGTCGTCGATATAGCATTCCTCGATTTCATGTATAAGGTCATCGAAGATCTTTGTCACGGCCCTTTGATAGGTGGCACCGGCGTTCTTTAGACCGAAGGGCATCACATTGTAGCAGAATATACCCAAAGGGGTCTGAAAAGCGGTGTGCTTCTGGTCTTCGGGATGCATATTTATCTGATTATATCCTGATGAGCCGTCCATGAAGGAGAAAACCTCATGAGTGGACGTGTTATCTATCATCAGCTCGGTGACTGGCACTGGGAAATCGTCCTTCGGGCAGGCCTTATTGAGATCCCGAAAGTCTACACATATGCGGACCGTCCCATTTTTCTTCATCACCGGGACGATGTTGGCGATCCAATCGAGATACTGAACTTCCTGGATAAACCCAGAGTCGATCAGCTTCTTGACATCGGCGTTAATGCTCATCTCAAGCTCGAGCCGCATTCTTCTCGGTGCTTGTTTGATTGGCTTAACGTCCGGGGATATCGCCAATTTATGCACAGCAATTTCTGGATCTAGCCCTGGCATTTCGGAATAGTTCCATGCGGAGCAATCTTTATGCTGCATAAGCACGTCTTTTAATGAAGCCACCCTTCCTTCAGACAACAGCTCACTAACGAATGTCGGTCGCGGGTCGTTCTCCGTCCCCAACTCAATTTTCTTGAGGTTATCTGCAGCGGTGTGTATTCTATCTTCCAGCTCTTTCGGCGCTGGTGGAAATTCTGAGATCACCTCATCATCACTGTTTTCGAAGCACCAGAGAAGATCATCCATACCCTCAGGGTCTTCTTTTGATATTGTTATCATATGAAAAGTACGAGCCCGCTTCCAAGACCGATGTGAATCTGGTTCAGCTCTCGTGGCTTTGGGTTCATGCTTCTGCGGCGGAGTTATCCTCCAACTGTCAGATAGAGCGAACTTGCCGAGCTGATACTGATCTTCGACCCAGTTCTTAAAGGTGAAGCAATCTTCGAGAGGATGTCCTATTTCTCGGTGATAAGAGCAATAATCTGGATCAGAGACCTCGCCTGCTTGCTCGGGATGTTTAGACTCCGGCAGTGTAATCATTTGATGCCTTATGGCGAGATCAAGTATCTTTTTTATCTTATCTTGAGGAAAAGAGTACGCTCGACTCATCTTTTTCATAAGGGACAAATCCGGACCGCTCGATTCCCGCTCGTGTGACTTCTTGGTCCCGCTTTGTCGTTGCTGAATGCCTTTTCCGCTTTTTGACTTGTTTCTGCCTCTGCGTCAGGCCTTTTTTACAACAGGTTGACAGGGAGGGGCATTTTCATTTTTCGCAGCCTGTTGGAGAAGGCGTTGCGTCCAGGCTTTCTCGTAGATAGCCATTTCGCGGTTATGGTCGTCTCGAACTTTTTGACCAGCTTCCCTTATAAGCTTGTCCATTTGTTCTTCGAACGACGGGCTGGGCATTTTTACGTCGGGGACTTTTTTGGCTCAGGGTTAGCGTCTTCCCATTGAGCATCCCCTTCTTCATCAAAGTCATGTACGACATAGCAGTCGCGGAGTAGCTCCCGTCTCTTGGATCGAAAGTATCCAAGCCCGATCGCTTCCATTCTCCCGTTGGGCAACTTGCGCTGAGTTCCGGGAACGTTCCAGACCCTGTCATAGAATTTAGCTTTTCGAGCGGTCTGTTTGAAGGGTAGCCCTTGGCGCTTCAACAGCCTTTTCAAGCCTTCTGTATAATACCTAGGCAGATGGATGCGCTGAAGCCTGTCAAGCGTAGGATCCGCACCCTGCCAGATTTCTTTCTCCACTTTAGTTTCCTTGGAGCGGTAGAATAGGATCGCATTTTCGCCTTCTCTCCTGGGAGGGACATAGAACGTCTGCAGCTCATCCACACTTTAGGTATCAAGCGCGTCCAGTTCTTTATGATGTTTGGGTGGAACCAAGGCAACTTGCAAACTTTGCTCTTCATCAGCGAATGTTCGTATTGGAAGCCGAGCAGAGAATATAGCATGGACCTCATCTTTTGAGTCGCTGCCAAAGATTAACATAGGAGCTGACGGTCCTGTCTTGTTGTACTGGGGTGGGCCTGAATAAATCATCTCTTCCTCTTCCTCAGTATCACTCCCGAAGACAGGGATGGTGGTGATAGCTTTGTTCTCCGGTTTATGACATCTCTCCGTGTCTTCGAAATCTGGCAAGAAATATTTTGCATCTTCGTACTTCCGGACTTCGTTTACGGAGAATGGATTCAGCTCTCCCGTCACGGTGCATTCGAGGCTGTCTTTAAAGTATTTCATACACTGATGTTGTGTAGAAGGGATGATGTTGTACTCGTGTAACCAAGGCCGGCCGAGCAAAGCGTTATAGCATGTCTTGGCTTCAATGACATGAAATTTAACGTCTGTGACAAGCAGCCCAAAGCGTAATGTCAATATCACAGATCCGAGAGTCCACGATGATTGGGAGTCAAAACCAGAGATGGTGATTTTATCACGAGCGAGATGCTGGACGCTCATGCAGATTTCCTTCAACACTCGCACGTTGAGAAGATTAACGGAAGACCCATTGTCGATAAGGATTTTGCCTATCTTTATATCGTGACAGTACCCTAAGACATAGAGGGGACGGTTGTGTTCGCACGTCCCAAGGAGGAGGTCTTCGTCGCCGAAGGTGATATCGGCTGTGTATACTTCCTCCAGCTCGTCCTTCATCTTTTCTTCGGCGAGAAAAGCTTGGAATTGCTCTGGCTCCTGTAGCACTTTGATCAATGAATCTCTTACTTCTTTTGATAGTAAGAGGGCATCGAGAATACTGAGTTGCGAGGGTAACTTCCTCAAGTGTGCCAGAACGTTGTAGTCCACCTTATTTTTCTTTGGCGGGTCCTTGGCGGTTAGCTCTTCCATGACTTGGTTATCTAGGGCAATATCCTCAGAGACCTTTTCTTTTCCCTTATCTTTTTTATTTGAGGGTCCGAGATTCTTTTTGGGTAGCGTACGATTACGCAGCCGGATATTTTCGCAGGCCTTCGGCTCTTCATCTTTTCCCGAGGTGGACTCTTTAAAGAGAGGGCTAAGAGCCATTTCCTCATCAAAGTCGCTCCCGAATGTGAGAATTTGTGCTTCCCCGGCGTTAACCATGCAACAATCGCTGGTAGTTCTTCTAAGCTTCTCGGTCGTACTTTTCCGCTCCCAACGAGTTTTACGCTTCTCCCGCTTAAAATGTTGCCGGTGAACAACATACCCCTGCCACCATCTATTGAAAGCTTTGCACTCTTCGGTGGGATGCGAAATCTTTCGATGATATAAGCAGTAGGAAGGGTGCATTTCTACTTTGCCGGCAGTGTTTCCTTCAGAGGGTGGTAGCTTCATCCCCGTTGATATGGCTTTAGCAAACCTTTTTCTCGTCTTGAATTTGTTTTTATCCGCCATGGATGTCTTTTGAATTGACGGGAATGTCTCAACTCTTTCGTCTAGTCGCCGGTGCTTGGCCCTTTCAAATATGACCGTCTCGCGTTCCCGATCAGCTTTACTTTTCAAAAGAGCTTCGTTGAGGAATGCATCAATTGTTTCATCTGATGGCCCCAGAAGTTCCGGTTTAGGATCTGCCCCCAGCTTCTCAGTGCAAGGAGTTTTCTCATCGTCTGTAAACAAGTGGGAGATCATATGACAACTTGCTACGTAACCCTCAGATTCATCCGACGAGCTTTCTCCATCATCTTCCTCCTGAAAGACGTGGCTGAGGAACTCTTGGAGCGTGATGGGAGTCCGTGCTTTCTGATTATACTCCTCCAGCGCGTCAATCTGTTTCTGTAAGTCCGTGCGCTTGTCGCCAGGCTTCACGGGCTTTTTGGATCTCTTCTTCCTCTTCTTTGAAGATTTCAACGGCTGGGTGTAAGTGCTTGGGCCATCACCACCGATCTTTGGAGTTGGGCGCGGCTTCAGCATCTCTTCGATGATCTGGGGTTCTAGCGGGTTCTTCCACCAGATCGCCGGGCATGTTTGGAGATCATTCAGCATCCTTTTGGTTTTGGCTGAAAGAACGACCTCCCACGGAGCTTCTTCAACAAGGGAGCATGTTGCCCCTGGCATATCCACCTTTTTAGGGGTATGAGGTTGCGGCGGGTTCACCTTTCATTTTTCGGACAACGCGAACTTGCCTTGTTGGTATTGGTCTTCAATCCAGTTTTTGAAGACGTAGAAATCTTCGATCGAATGACCCAATACTCGGTGGTAGAGGCAGTAATTGGGATCATTGATGTCGTTTGGCTGCAACGGACGTCTTGAATCTGGCAGATTGATGAGTCTGTTGCGCACTGCCAGCTCGAACAGTCTTCTCGTTTTATCTTGAGGAAACGAGTAAGGGAGTCCTAGCCTCTCCTCGAGAGATAGGCGTGGACGCATATTGTTTTGACGGACAACCGGCTTCAAATTGCTCGGTTGTTGTTGAGCATTGGCGGCGGCGATCTCTTTTCCTTTCCCCTTCTCATTTCGAGAGTCCGGCTTTGGAGGAGACGGTCTATGGCCCATCTGGTCCATTTGGGCTAATTTATCAATCAAGGCCTGGAACGTGGTTGGTTTAAAGAACATCATGAACTGTGAAATAGTTGCATGAGGTCTAAGGTGCCCACGAACATGCCCACCACTGGTGCTTCTTCGATGCGTTGTTCGCACTTCGACCACAAGTTCCGCCATCGGATTGCATATTGAACCCAAGTTTCACCCGGCTTTACTCTTGCATTGATCAAAGCTGTTATTGGATTACGCTCGCTGGCGCTTGCGAAATGCTGGGTAAACAACAACTCCATTTCAGCGAAAGTTTTGACGGAGTCGTTCGGAAGCTCGGAGTACCATTCAAACGCCGTCTCTGATAAGCTGCCGATGAATTAGCGAAGCAGGAGCTTATCATCACCGCCGGTGTTGCCACAAAGAGCCTTGAACTGGGAAACATGTTGATGAGGATTGCCTGTCCCCTTGTAGACATGGAATTTTGGGATCGTGTAGCCCGGCGGGAATTTGATCTGATCATACCAGCTCGGATATGGTCGCCTCGTTTTGACAACTTGACCGGCTGCCTCAGTTGCCTGGTGAACTCGTATCTGCTGAGCTATATAGTCATCCAGGACAGCTTTAGAGATTGTTTCCTCTTTGGCTGTTGACAGAGCCGGTGGAGGATTCGATGTCTCTCCTTTTTCATCATCGAGGACAATCGGAGGATCTTCAGTAGGAGGATCCTGCTGGATCATCATACCCACCATGTCTGGAACAGAAGGGCCATTCGTTTTATATTGGCTGCTTGTTCCGCAGCCACTTTGTCTTTCTTTTCCAGTATTCTCCGAAGGAATTCGGCATCGGTTTCTTGCTCCCGGCGTTGATCCGAGGATGCTTCTGGGCTTTCTTTTGGCCCGGTGAGTGCGGCCATCGCAGTCATCATTTCTTGGAGCTTCTGCTGCTGCTCTTGAGCTTTAGTCACCGATCGCGTAAGCGGTCTATGACCTGTGGATATACGGCTATCCTCTTTCCCGGACGCCATATAGACGGTATGTACCACCATGCCCCCAGACTTAGGGCGTTTGGGTTCAGTGCTTTTGACTTTTGTCGCCGGCACAGGGATCTTCTCCGGCCTTCTTTTTTCAGGAGCGGTCGAAGTTGAGGGAGCCGTCGAGGTGGGCACCCAGACAGCTTTTCGTGGCTTAGCAGGATGGCTGACTTCCTTCTGGACCTTCAGTTTCTTGTGCTGGGGAGAGAAATTTAGATCGATCACCGAGTCTCGGGCCTGCCGCCAGACTTTATAGATCTTGGAGGACAGCCGTTGAGGGGATTGAGACCGTTCTGGCTTTGCTTCCGTAACCTTCTCCAGTGGAGGAGGAGACCTCTTCAGTACAACGGTAGGAGAATTCCTACACACTTTATTTAGCAGTTCAAAGCTGTTCCCAGTTAGAACAGCAGCATTAATTTCCGCCGTCGAGGCTGGAGGAGTTAGCCCGGAAGGGGAGTTGCCTCCTGACTTCCTTACTCGGCGCCAGTAGCGACGTCGAGCATATCGTGCTGTGGGAATTGGCTCGGTGATGGGGACGGTCTTGTCTTGGCCCCTGTTCAGGTGAGGGACTGTAGCCGGTGTCAGCCTATTAAAGATTGATGTCTTTTGAGTAGCTGGAGCGGAAGTAGGAGTTGGGACGGTCAATCTTGCGAAGACCGACCTCTTAGCAGGAGAAGCCGCCTTGACGACTTCAGGAGTAGATTTGGCTACTTTCTTTTGAATAACCTTCTCAGGGACTGCAAGCTTCATCGTGGGCCAGCAGGAGTTTTGGCCTAGTCTGGAGAAGACCGAGGCATTGGTGTTGGGCGACCCGTTGAGAGGGGCCGCAGCAGTTGTAAGTCGATCGAAGACCGACTTCTTAGGAGCTTCTGGTACTGGCACTAGGGCAGTGAAGCTCATTGGCGGGAGCATGGTCCCTAAAAATAGTCCAGTAGTAGCCTGGGTGATTTGTTCCACCGGCATCGTGAACAGTGATGCCGCCTGAGGTCCATAGGCTACACCTCCAGGTGAGGCGGAGCGTCGGTTGCAGTTGCAGTTGGAGCAGTTCGAGCAGTTGAACGCCATTGCTGTTTGCTTTCTGCACCAAGCAAGAAACCAAATCTTAGTAACTTGAAACCCGAGGGAAACCATTAACAAACCGCGATTCGTTCGCGAATACGACGCACGAAGTGTGGAGTGGAAAGAGGAAAAGGTCCCACCGGGCGTGCCAGAATCTGTTCCCCTCCGAAAGACGGCACGACAGAGATGTCTTGCCTGAGATTCGGGGCAGATGCTAATAGGTGCGATCGGTCCACCTCTCCGAAGATGCCAAGTTGATTTATGGCACCGTATATCGAAGGTTTAAACGAATGCGGCCAATGTAGCAGACTTCGTCAGATTCCCCCACGTCTGAGGGGTTTTTGATTATGGGGGCGCTTTTCCTTGCAGGCGCAAGCCCCTGCAGTTAATTACGTTACCGCATCGCGGTAACAACTTTCTCCTTCTCCAGATGGTCACTTCGTGTCGTGGGTGTTTGTTTTGTTTGTGGTTTCCTGTGGATTGTATACGGAGACTAATTTATGTTGTCGCCCGTAGGGCGTGGATTAGTCCAAATCCGTATTTTCTTAGATTTGGGTTTGGGGTTTTGGTTTAAGGATACGTTAGTCTCATTTTGGACTAAGATCGACTTAAACGTTAGTTAAGGATTCGTTAGTCTAATTTTAGACTAAGATCAACTTAACGGGATCGTTTAGATCCAACAAAAGAGCATTTGGGGGCTCTATTATTTAGTTTAATGACATTGCGGTCAATTCCCAGTTTAGGGACATGGTGGTCCAACATTCCCATTTTGGGGACGGATATTAGTTTAATGACATTTCGGTCCAACATTCCCATTTTGGGGACGAATATTAGTTTAAGGACATTTCGGTCCATGAGTTTAAGGACCCCACAGTCCGTAGTAATGTATGGTTGTCGGGACCCGTCGCCTCTCTGATGACGTTGAAGGATTACAACGACAAATATCAGAGGAGTTCAGAGATGTACCCTTGAACCGGGTGTAAATTGATTTGGGAGAGCAGTTGTGCTCAGTTCAATTTAATTTGAGGACTTATAGCCAGAATTGGGTTAAGTCCAGTTAGAAAAATGTCTAACATTTTATTTATATTTGGTCTGTTAGGCCTTTGTTTGGGCTCTTTCCTTTTTAAACAATACATAGCATTTTTTTTGGTCTGTTAGACCTTTTAATTGGGCTCTGCCCCTTTTTAATAATGCACAGCATTTGTTTTTCTGACAGTATGCCACGTGGCCTGTCAGGCACTCTACGCCAATTAAAGAGCGCAAGGCGCCAGCGCATGTGGAGGTGACACGTGTCACGCTCTGCTGAGCGCAAGTCTGTTAGTGCAGTGCGCTGCGCCAGTGCGCTGCTGACACGTGGCGCGCTCTGATGCAGTGCGCCAATCCAAGAGCGCGGCACTCTGTTTTTAGGAGCGCAAGGCGCAGATTGACACGTGGCGCTATTTGGTGACTTGCGCCAGTCCAAGGAGCGCAACAGCGCAAATTAAGAGTGCAGGGCACTGTCCAATAGCACAGAGCACATCTTGATCAAATTTAGATCAAAGAAAAGAATCTTTCTCGTTCTAAAGAGGTTCTATCTCAAAATTCAAGAACCAATGGTTCTGATTCTCATCAAAAGGCAATGCCTTTATATAGATCAAAAGATCTAAGGCTGAAGTAAATTACTTCTTTTATCTTTTATGATTGGATCTTTTTCTTTTTCTTTCTATTGAAGATCTTGATCTTGTTCTTAGATCATTGATCTTTTTAGAAGAAATTCTTCTTTTTTCAGAGGTTTACCTTTTTTTCTCTTTGAGTTTTTCTCAAAGTTTTTTTAGAGGAGCTCTGTATATCTGAGACTTGGAGTCTAGGGACCTTTATATAGGGCCAATTAGTTTGTTAGGTTGTTACAGAGATTTTTTTCTGATTGATCTGGGGATATTTCCCCACCGTTGGATCTTTGATCCTAAGGCCTCTGTTTTACAGAAGATGATCTTCTTATTTTAATAAGATTAAAAAGATCTTTCTAGAATTTTAATTCTGATTAATTAAATAATTTATTATTTAAGTTTTAGTGCTGGCGCAGTTGGCGCAAGTGCATCTGCGCTTGACACGCGTCGAGCAGCGCAGAGCGCAGCGCTACTGCGCTAGCGTACCTATGCTGACACGTGTCGCGCAGCGCAGAGCGCAGCGCAACTGCGCTGACACGTGTCGTGCAGCGCAGAGCGCAAGTCATCTGAAGCGTTGCTTCCTTTATTTTTAAAATTTAAATTTTAAAACAGAGCCTTGCTCTGATTGGGGTGCGCTGCCTTGGGCGCAATGCTCCTTGAGCTGGCGTGTCTGCTTTTGACACGTGGCGCTCTGCGTGCAGCGCAAAGGATCTGAAGCATTGCTTCACCTTATGAATTTGAAATTCAAACAGAGCTTTGCTCTGATTAGGGGAAACAATGGCCGCGGCCATGATCCATGGCTCCGGAAGCTTTGCTGCATCACCGCGCGGGATTGGCACTACACTTGAAACAACTTGAGTTGTGGTAGTTCCTGCAATAAAGCGAAGAGAAGGGTCAGATCATGAATAAAAAAAAGTGAAGGTGTAATGAAAAGAATTATACCAAGGCCCAAAGAAACGCGGAGCCTCTCTTCCTCCTCGAACGTCCTGAAGGAAGCCGCGAGAGCCTCTTTGGCAGAAATACCTGTTGAAGAAGAGAGCGTTAATATAAGCATGATAAAGGGAGAAGGCATAGGTGCAGACGAATGTAAATGAAGTATACCTGACTCCGCAATAGAGATCAACACCGCTTTCTCATGAGCCAGTCACTCGGAAGCTGCGAGGGCAGCCTGTAGATCAGTATCGGTTGCAGGCGTATCAAGCAAACCCTCATTGGGGCCATATTCGCACAAGCCCTCACTGTAGGGAGCATGGGGCTCCTGGCCGAATACGATGTCGGCAGAGAATAGAGACTTCTTCTTATTCTGCGCACGGACACTAACGGCCAACGATAAGAGCTTTCGCTTGACAGGCATCTTCGGACGGCGGGGTCCGACCTTTGAACCAATGCCCGAGTTTGGAGACACCACGGCTACCGCAGTTGCTGGAATATCCGGCTGAAGCTTCTCAGGGAAAGCTCGTGGGACCATAGTTGTAGTAATTTCTCTTAAAGAGGGACAAATGGTGGTCCGTCACTTCAAAGGGACCGCTGGATTACCGGCTGGGACGACATCCTTGTGATTGAGTAACATCCGCCTTTCCTTTCTGATAACAGCACCCGTCACATGCTGGTACCATGCCACGTAAGCGTTCAAAGCTTTCGGCACATAGCTCGGCTCGCTAACGAGAAAATGGGACCCTGTATTTAATCGCATAAAATGGTGCAGCGCCCTGCGAATACCCTCCTCCGTAGCAGCCAGCTCGACTAAGAATGACTTGAGAGGAACACCTTGATTATAACCCAACTATTGAGCGAAGCGGTGTGGGTTGTACCTCATGAACAACACCGAGGTGTTCTGTCTAAACACTAGGAAGCCCAGCCTGATAGAGTACAGGTACATAACTTTCCGGGCCCTCAATGCAGAAGCCCCATCCTTAAAAGTATCGCACAATGGTTGGAAAACTTTGGTGGATTCTTTGCCGATAGTCAAGACTTTATTGACAAAGGTCATACTGTCCCCAACCATGCGTGGCCGAAGGAGCAATCTTCGGTCCTCTCGCTGTGACGGGTCTGGAGCGGAAGCGTCAACTAGGTATATGACCCGGGGAAGTTGTAGCTTTCGTAGAACTGGGGTCGTCTGTGAACGCCAAAGGCACCCAGCACTTGCATCTCAATCCATGATGTGAAGTAATGTAATGGGAGATACATGGGCTTTACCCCCGGTTGAGTAGTGTCGCTACTAAACTCAGGTCGTGGTATAGATGGGCTAACCCCGCGATCCCAACGGCCACGCGCGTCCCTGTGACAATGCGATGGGCCGGATAAAAGACAGACGGCCTGATATAGCAGGGGTGCGTGTGAAGCGCGAACCAATTCAGCCATAGGCCAATGAACCCAAAAAAGAACGATTCTTCGTCAATACCCAGGGCAGCGATCTCCACAAAGGGGACAACTGGAGTGTCCGGAATAAAGAAATTATTTAGATCTGCTTCCGCCGTCGGCAAGTTATCTAGACCAAACCCGAACGGGTCGTCGAGTTTAGAGAATTTGGCGGCCTGCTTAGACAGGACTTCTGGACAAAGAAAACGAGCGATAAAATCCATGAAGCTAACCCCATGCCCGCCAGACTCCAGGAATAAATTCTCGTACATGTTCAACACCTTGATCAAGCTGGAGAACTGATGCTGAACGGCGTTCTCCGGGGTCAGGCCTATTACCACTGACTTAGTGGCGAAGATGTACTCATCGGGGGAAGTATGTCCTCGTAGTGTTCCCCTCTGACGGGTAAGCCGGAAATCTCCGCAAAATCTTCCAATGAAATCGAAACTTCCCGATCTTATAATAGAAAAGTGTGGGTCGGAATGTTCGATTGTTCCAAAAAAGACTTGATCCACCACACATGAGGAGCGTGGTAATAAAAGAGAGACGCGTAGATTGCGGGGTACAACCCGGTCTTCAACAGCAGCGACTTCTTGGCATACAAGATATACCGGGCCCACTGTAGATAACCGGCCGAATGACGGAGCTCAATCCTATTATTTAAACTTGCCCCTAAGGACGCGACTCGCCTTGACATATGCATCGCCCTGTCTAAGGCCATCGGTGGCTGTACGAGTATCGATGCCATAGACGGCTGAAGACGACCTTCCGAGTTCCAGTTGACCACTTCTACGACATAAGTCATTTGAGGCGGGTTAGCATAGTGAATAGCTGGGATCGGCGCTGCATAAGAAAAACTGCGCCGACCCCGGATAATCTGAATATACGATGACCCCCACAGGTGAAGAGATTTTTGCTCTGGGTCATGGTCCTTAATATGCACAAAAACTTCCCGATACACGGGCGCGTCGGCAAAAATGCTTTCCGAACGTACGAAGGGAAAAGAGGAAACAGAATCCATAGTACCTGCACAAAAAGGGAGAAGGGTTAGCTATCGACACTATATTCAAGACTCTAACGCTCTTTGGTATTTAAAAATTATACTACACTCAGTGCAAAATAAAAGGTCAAGGGGGCCCACAAAATTAAGCTAACGCCCCATCAATGATGGGGCAGTCACTCATTTAAGAATAGAATCCAAAAGAATTCTCATTTAATGAGAAAATATCATTGGACTAGAGAGTTAAACTCCCTTGAGAGCTGTGCTCTACAAACATATTTCAAATATGTCAAGAAAATTAAGAAAGGAATAAAATTCCCCAAAAAAATTTTAGAGTCATGCTCAGTAGAACAATGGGATAACATCCCAGAACTTTCAAAAGCAAAGCTAAATCCTAAGATCTTTAAGATCTACAAAAAAAATCTTAGAACTCTGAAAGATCTTTATGAAAGAAGAGCAAAGCTCTGATTAACAAGTTAAGAAACCCTAAAACATGTTTTTAAGATTTACGATCTAATCACTACAAAAGAAGAGCAAAGCTCTGTTAATGGGTTAGAACCTTAGAACATGAAGAGATTCCTTCAAGAGTTCGATCATAATCCTTACCAAAATTTTTGACAAAGTTCTGACTCTAAAAGAGTTTCCTTGGACAGAGAGCTGAGCTCTGGAAAGAGAATTAAATTCTCAGAAAGAAGAAGGGAAGATGAACAGCAGTCATCTCAAGGGCCAAAGGATATACTTATAGGCACAGGAAGACGGTTCAACTTCCAAGAAGATCCAATGGTGGAAAAGGTGCCGCCGTTGCATTCACGTATGAGCCATGTGAGCACAGCGGTGGAAGGGCATTTGTTTCCCCCAATAAAAGAGCAAAACTCTGTTCAAAACTCAAGAGGCAGCACCTCACGTGCCTTACATGAGGGCACCAGTACCAGAGTTAAAAAAAACTCTTATGAGCAGCGCTCGTGTGCAAAGCATACAAAACTCAAGAGGCAGCGCCTCACGTGCCTTCCACGAGGGCGCCGGCGCAAGAGTTAAAAACTCTTATCTGAGCAGCGCTCATGTGCAAAGCATACAAAACTCAAGAGGCAACGCCTCACGTGCCTTCTATGAGGGCGCTGGCGCCAGAGTTAAAAAAAACTCTTATGAGCAACGCCCGTGTGCAAAGCACACAAAACTCAAGAGGCAGTTCCTCACGTGCCTTCCATGAGGGCGCCAGCACCAGAGTTAAAAAGCTTTTATATGAGCAGCGCCTACATGAACAGCACGTGAGTGTCGACGCCTTGTAAAATTAAATTCTACTCTCTCTTAAACAGAGCCGGTGGATCAAAGATCCAACGGAGATGATAAATCATCAAAATGCAGAATTAAATTTTATTGAGGAAATATTCTTCAAATCTTTCTAAACAAGATAGATTGCCCTCTGTAAAACAGAGTACCGTTGGATTAAAAATCCAATGATGATTAAAAAATCACCGATCTGCAGAATAAATTCTGTATGGGTAAATATTTTCCTAATCTTGTTAAAAAACAAGAAAATACTTTCTGTAAAACAGAAGTCCTTGGATCAAAAATCCAACGGTGGGTAAAATCCCCAAAATCAATTAGGATATCTCAATGAGAGATTTCTTCAACTAATCAACAGACTTGTCTCTACTATATAAAGGACCCAAGACTCCAAGTCTAACACAGAGGAACCCCCATAAGCTTCGAAAAATAGAGAGCGGAAAGCTTCGAAAATTAAGAAAGATGAAGATCTCTCTTCTCAGAAAAAAATCTCTAGGTAAATAAAAAAATAAGAGAGATCAAGGCATCTCGTTTACTTATTGAAGGGTTTAAATCCTTTCAAAATAAGAACTTAGTTCTTTCTCTGGATCTGAGATCCACAAGACAAGTCTCCCACAAGTTGAAAATTTAATTCTCATGGGGACAAACTTGCTCTTGGAGATCAAAAATTCAGAAAAGAACCGGGAAATTGAACTCTTCAAAACAAAATACATAAGGAAAAATTACCACCCAGCGCGTCACGTGCCCCTCACGTGGGCGCCATAAAATAAAGAGTGCACAGCACTCAGTGATCGGCGCTCAGCGCTCAGCGCCCAGCGTCTCATGTGCCCCTCACGTGGACGCCTCAGAGAAAAATAAGGAGTGCTTAGCACTCAGTGACTGGCGCTCAGCACCCAGCGCCCCACGTGCCTCTCACGTGGGCGCTACAAAATTAAGGAGCGCTTAGCACTCAGCGGGCGGCGCCCTCAGCGCCCAGCGTACCACGTGACTTTCACGTGGGCGCCACAGAACATAGAAGTGCTTGACACTCACCAGGCAGCGCCTTGCGCCTCACGTGCTTTGCACGTGGGCGCCATAAAGAATGCTCAGCACTCCATAAAATAAAACAGGGCTCTGAGGTCTTTTTAGAGACAAAAAAGAGTAAAGTGTGAGCGTCAGAACTTACATAAGGGCTCAGCATTTTTTGCACAAAATAAGGGGACTAGGCCCAAATAAGTACTTAGCACTTCTTATCAAATAAAAAGAAAACTGAGTAGACCAAGCCCAAGTTGGCTAGGTCCCTAACTCAGATCAACTGAGCCCATGGGTTCACTATTTTCCAAACTGATCTTAGTCCCAAATACGGCTATCAATCTTTCAACTGATAATATCCCAAAACAATATTCGTCCCACATTCCCCTGAGGAAGTCTTAGTCTCAAAATACGACTAATAATTTCTGGGTTTACCACTGATCCATTTTTTCCTCAAATACGGGAATTGGTCCAAGGGTACATCTCTCTACACCTCTGATGCATGTCGTTGTAATTTCTTAACGTCTTCAGAGAGGTAGCGGGTCCCGACAACCAATTGCTTTTGGGTGCACTTCCCAACCTGACGTGCACACCTTAAACCAAAACCTCACCTCAAAAATGGTGATCAACGGACCGTAACGCCCTTAAACTAAAACCTCACCTCAAAAATGGTGTTCTACGGACCGAAACGTTC
Organism: Agapanthus africanus; assembly: GCA_030015575.1. Lineage (NCBI taxonomy): Eukaryota > Viridiplantae > Streptophyta > Magnoliopsida > Asparagales > Amaryllidaceae > Agapanthus > Agapanthus africanus. The sequence continues at coordinate 9,888,787 of CM057348.1, read as the reverse complement.
TCAAACTAAATGTTGTCTCCAAAATGGCAACAACGGACCGTAACGTACTTAAACTAAACTCTAATCTCCAAAATGGTGATCAACGGACCGAGACATTCTTAAACTAAAATCTCACCTCCAAAATAGTGATCAATGGACTGTAACGTCCTCAAACTAAAACGTCGCCTCCAAAATGGCGATAATGGACCGAAACGTCCCTAAACTAAAACAACAGAGCCCAAATGCTCTCTTGTTGGATACGAAACAAAAAGATGATCCTAAAACCCCTTTAAGTAGATCTTAGTCTCAAATTAGACTAACGTATTCCTAACAAAAAAAACAAAACCAATCGAATCTCAACTGCTCACAAACATTTAAGTTGATCTTAATCTCAAACTGGATTAACGATCCTTAAATAAAACAAACCCAAATCTAAGATATACGGGTTTGGACTAATCCACGCCCTACGGGCGACAACATAAATTAGTCTTCGTATACGATCCATGGGCAACCAAAAATAAAACAAACATACACGACACGAAGTGAACTTCTGTAGCAGGAGAAAGTGGTTATCACGATGCAGTAACGTAATTAACTGTAGGGGCTTGCGCTTGCAAGAAAGAGCGTCCCTACAATTAAAAACCCCTCGCAAATGAGGGGGGATCTAACGAAATCTGCTACAATGGCCGCATATGTCCAAACCTCCGATATACGGTGCCATAAATCTACTTGGTATTTTCGGAAAGGTGGACGGATAAAACCAAATAGCATCTGCCCCTAAAATTCAGGACAGACGTCCTAACGTCCCAGTCACGTCTTTCGGCGGTGAACAGACATATAACAATTAGTCGACGTTTGAAAGCACATACACAACATCACATATATCAACGATGCAAAATTTTCGAATTTTAAAACTTTCCGAATTGCCCAAATACAAAAATAAAACTAAGTGAAATCTGGAGAAAATCAAATAAGACCAAAAATCCCAATTTCCAAAACCGAAGACGCTAGATGAAAACGAGTATCAGAGGAGATTAAAAACCATCCGAGGATTTAGGGATTTTGGGCGGTTTTGTTATGTCTATTCTACCTCGTTTTCATTCTGTATCAATATCTTATCAAGAACAAGCCTTTGTACTTGTTTAAATTTTTATTAAAGATAAAAAAAATCGAACAGAAAGTTGGGTTTTGAAAATCGAAAGTTTTCGGTTTTGAAACTAAAGAATCGTTTACTACTAGTTTATAGTGTTTGGATGGTTCTGATACCACGATGATGTTTCTAGTGCCCTAGCCGCTGACCACGGCAGTTGCGAAATGAAAAAGTTTAACTTTTAAAAATTTGGCGCTACCAACAACGACCTAGAATCTATCTAAACACTAAACTAGTAAACTTGAGCAGTTCTAACTACTCTATAAAAGGGTTATACGTAGAGATCCGTGTCCTTCGGTTTTCGACCCACTTCTTTAGCTTCTCGATGTTTCTGTGATTGAGCTTAACCGTCTTTCTTCCTTAGTTGAAAATGATCCACCCAAGAGATATGGTTCAAGGCTCTAGCTTCACTCAATAAAGCAACTAAAGGTTCTAACTTGCCATACTAAGATGTCTAGAGACACAGCGATGATTTGTAGTAATATTCTATCTCTCTTCCACCCTTGATTCTCAACTCATGAGAGGGTAGAGAGAAAGAAAAAGGAGGAGCATAAGAGAAGAGTTTGTAAGGAGAGAGAAATGAAAAATGGTAGAATAAATAGCTTAGGTGAGAAAGAAAACTTAGCCATGGTCTTGTAAAATCAATTTTCTCATATAAAATAGCAACCATACTTGAATAGTGTAGACAAATGAATTATAAATTCATTTGTCTGTCCTATTCAAGCATGGCTCACCATTCATCTTCTTTACACACTGATTGATGTGTTTTTAAAAAGATGTATTTTGTAATGTGAAGTAACCGCAATCAATAACGGTGTCGCTGGTAGATAGCCGCAATGAGTATGGATCGTCTTCAGGGAAACGTCGAACCTTTTACTTATTTTATACGAGTTGATTGAAAATAAGGAGAATAGTTTTTAGATCTATATTGAACACGGATATAGAATTTATGAAGAAGAGTCTTGTAGGGTTCACAGAATTTAGTAGTAATGGATGATTAATTAAAGATGACTCTTTTTATCCTTCAATAGATTTAAAACTAGATCGATAGTGGTGAATGCAGATTAGGGTTTTGGAGAGAATATGGTTACTACTCTTAACCCTTATCTTTTCATTGACCTCTATTCATTTCTAGCCTTTACCAAAAAAAATTGTTAATCTAATCTCAAATCGCGGTCGAGACTATCAATAAATAGATAGCGCACCCGATAAAGATGTTAATATTTATTTTGCTAAACTTCATAAACTTTAAAAGATGTAAAAGAAGTTCAGAGATTTTAACATCCATTGATCTACCCTAATTTTATGAACCCTATCAAACGAGGAATTACTCACGCATGGTTGAGATAGAAGAGAAGATGAAGAGTGAAAGCAAGATTAAGATATAGAAAGTAAGTGCAGAAAGTAAAATGCAAAAAACTAAACTAAATATCTACCTTTTTGTTAATCAACTATCATTTACAAATCTGTCAAATTTAGAGTTCAAGAACCCTAGTTTATGCTCCCGATCTCTGTTCTCGTTGGAAGTAGATGATGCGTTGATTGATCTCCTGAATTCGTGGATCGCTGTGGACTTCTTGATCGCTTCGGATTGATCATTTTCAAAGTAAAGCTCTCGGTTCCTTAAATAGTCACAGAAACTAGGAACCCAAGATGCCCTAAGTGAATATATGTTGTTAAGATCTATATTACAAAATATCACATCTCAACTCCACCAAACCGCCGCGGATCCACCGCAAATGTCACCTTTTGCCGCCCTTCCGCCGCAGAATTGTGGAATTAGGTTTTGGAAATTTTTTTGGTGTTTTGGCATCATTTTTAGAGATCCTCTAGATGTCTAGGTTCTGAAAATAATACTCCGAGTCTCTGTCATTGCTAGATCTCATGATTTACTTCAATATTTTGGCAGATTCGATTCCGACATCTTGATTTAACCCGGATCTTCTTGATTCCAGACCTGAGCTAAAATCTGTACAATATCTCAATTCATAGTGTTAGTAATATTTGGTATATTTTTGAGATATTATCCTAACCATTTTATATGATATTAAATCTTAAGAATATGATTAGAAATATTTGATATGATATGCATATTTTAATTACTAATATTTCATATAAATATTATATGCATGTATTTTCCCTCATTATGTTAATTATAATGTAGAAACATATGATAATAAACTTTTTACACATAAACCCTCGTGTATTCTATGATTACAATACGCACCTTTTAGAATTTAACAATAGTGGGGAAAATAATTATTCAAATATGCAATATTTCAGACTAATCAAATACCCCCAAACTTAACTTTGATCGTTCTGAGCAAACTAGTTATTAAAGAGAAGAAAAACCTAGCACATTTTCGTAGGCAACACGATTGCACTGAGCATGTGCAACAAGCCGTTAAACCTCTAGGTGTTCATAGTAGGAGGAGTGTTGTCTCCTGAGGGTTTTCAGTGGATTACACCCACAAAATCCTATAATAAAAATGGTGATGCAAGTTATATACAAAGATAAATAATTTATAAAAGAAAGAACTTGAAAATAAGAGTTTCAAACTACACTAGTATTTCGGTTGCCATGAGCCATATCTTAATAGTCATAAAAGGATGTCAAAAATCGCATCATCCCTCAATAAAATATCGCCTTTAGCCTTCCCTCCTACTTTTCTTCCAAACATCGATCATATACCACTTCGTGTGTGTAAAAAAACATCCCTACACTTAGAGAATTCAATTCAAGCTATCATACTCTTGTCCATCTTCCTTAGTATTTCTTAGTCGGTGAATATTTTAGATAGAATTGCTCACACATTTTTCATACGACCGTTAATACTTCTTGAGGTACTAACCGACCGATTACCAAATGTGCTCATTCATTTAAGCGTAGTTAGCAATATCCTCGTCTCGCAACACCTAATGTAATACCCAGCTCTTTTATACCAAAATCCGTATTTTATTATTTTACGATTTTATTTATTTTACCTATAATTTTATTCCTTCTAAATCCCATTATTCATTTTTAAAACCCAAAACTAAATCTTTTTCCCATTTGAGTTTATTCCCTAAGCCTACTATCTCTTTCTCTATTATTCCCGGCCTGGCCCTCTTTTAAATATTTAAAATCCCTTTCTTTTCTTCAGAAGCCCACTCTTGCTCCAGCCCACGAGAAAAAGGGAAATTCTTTTATTCTTCTGACTCGGCCCGTCTCTATTTCTCCTAACTAATTTCTTTTCTTTTTCCAGCCTGGTCCACACTCCCTTTTGATTTTACTAAAATTTTCCCTTTAAAATCTTTGGCCCGGTCTGATCTGTTTCTCACCAAATAAATCCTTTATTTTGTTTTCTCGGCCCAGCCCACAGCTCTTCCTCTCTTCTCTCTTTAAAATCTTTTTCCTTTTATTTTCTTCCCTGGCCCAATCTCAACCCCAGGCCCACTCCTTTATTTTTCCCATTTTAAATTCTTCAAACCCCGGCCCATCTTTTTTTTCCCTCCTCTATTTTTCCCTCATTTCTCCCTCAGCCCGATCCTTGGCCCGGCCCATTCTACTCCCTCACCCCACGCCCGTTTCCTTACCCGACCCGCCACTGTTCTTCTTCCAATTTAAAACTCCAACGGCACTCTCCTTCAATCCCGCTCGCGACCGCGTTCCTCGCCGCTCCCCGCGCCCTTGCTCCCGCTGCCGTTACTCCCCACGACCCGCGACCACGCCCCCATATCCCTCACTCACCCCGCCTCCTCAAATTCTTTCTCTCCTCCTTCTACCTCCATCACCATTGCCCTGCACCACATTTTTCCCCTCGACGACGACGGCGGCGACACCTCCACCGAGCTCAATCCCCTCGCCCAACCTCGCCTCTTCACCACCCTCTCTCCCTCTTCTCTGCCCTCAACACCCGAGCACTCCTTTTTCCCCCTCGCCTGCAAACCCAACCCCTAGTCACGAGCCCCTGCATCCATAACCCACAGCACTCTCGAGCTCCCCCACTGACTTCATCACTCCGCTCGCCCGACGGCGACGACCACGACCTCGCCCCTCTCATTCCTCTCCCTCTCTGCCTGCAGCACCCTCTCTTTCAATCTAACATCTCCCCATGCCTGCACCCTCTCATTCTCTATCTCTCAGTCTCTTTCCCTCTCTCTAATTCTCTATCTCTCAGTCTCTCATCCCTCTCTCCTTCTCTTCCAACTCTCTCTCTCTCATTCCCCTCTCTGTATCACTCTCACACTCTTTTCCCTGCTCTTACTTCCCTCTCTCTCTCACTGTCTCTCTCTCTCTCTCTCTATCTCATTTATCTCTCCCTCACTCTCTAGTTCTTTCTCTCTCTAACTCTTTCTCTCTCTAAATTCCCCCTCTCTTCCTCTGCAATCTCTCCGTCGGCCTCGTCAGCATCAGTAGTCCCCAGCCACAACATCGCCTGAGCACCTAGCGAGCCCCAACTTCCACGAGCCTCGACTGCATCCTGGCCGAGATCCGTTACGCGTTTGCTACCCATGCCCGGGACGTGTCGCTACTGCTTTAACTGCCGCGCCATCAGTACACCGTGTCCAGGCAAGTTTTTACTTGCTTACATGCTATTTACCTTTGATACCGTTACTAAATACATAGATATTAAAGTTACAGATTTAACTCAATTTTGTGCCATACCTGTTCGACGTGTGTTCTCAAAGGAAATATTCTTCTAAATTGGCGGAACTGGATTTATTTCTTTGGCCCGTAGTGTGATGAACATCTTGTGTAAATTTCGCTGAATAATATGACTTTTAACGACTAAAACAACTGCCCCCAAGTTTAACCGTAAAGTTGCAATTCTGTTGCACCTGAAAATCGTTAAATTCACCATAAATCATATACATATTAGAATGGTGCGTTCGAGGGCTCAAATCGAAGCTAACTCAATGAACTTTAACCCTATGCTAGTTTCCAGACATTCCTGTACTTAAATCGTGATGATAATTGTATCGGAGTGCGACTATGGACTGCAGTCCAGAGCGACTCCAGTCGTGCTTGCTGTTCCGTAATGGATACCATAGGATTTCCTTAACTCGTAGGTTGCGGAACTCCGCTGCTTATTGTAGGTAACTCTGTTAGCTAGAAAACACAATTAGTTTCATCCTGTTTCGTTATCATTTACTATTTAATCTGTAATTTAGAAGATCGGGACACATAACAGTCCCAGCAGAATCAGAATTGACATGTTGATGTTAAATAGATTATAACTCCTAACGTACAGACGCGATTGAAGATCCGTTTGTTGCGTTGAAAACTTTACTGAAAATCCTAGAATTCATCTAACTGTAGCGTCGCTAAATTATGATCCCAACTGGGGTTAAAATGCGTTGCGAAATGGATTCCTGATTCTGAAACCGGATTTCCAGCCGCGTGCGCTTAAAATGAAACAGTTATAACTAATGATCCTGAAACCCGATTGGCTCGAAACCAAATTAGATGGATAGCTAACTGAACATATTAATTACTACCTGTTTATCATTTCGCTAAATTTTATACATATGTTTCATGATAAATCGTGCAAGTGATAGACTGTCGTTTTATGATACCTTAGTTGTGCTTCTTATACTGTTCATGCATCATATCATACTTATATCATTATCGTGATAACCTAGTGACATCGTGCATTTACCCAATGTTAGATTTTAGTGGTGATTGTGGCAAGTACGTCAGTGTTCGTGTATCCGTGATTAAGTGAAAGTGATACGTACTTGTGCACAATCAGTGCCCCTTTTATTCTATTGCATTGTCGACGTCTGTGGGATGCGTGTACGTGTGACTATAAGTGGTATGGGACACTTATGGAAGCGCTTGCACGGATGTCATAGATAAGGCATCCGACATTGCCATTTATCTTAGGTATTGGTCGGGACGTGCTTGATGGAGGCCCTGCCTCCAGTTCTCGCGCAGACTTGTCACGGATCGATTAATATTTAGGGTGATGGTTAGTGTTTGATGTAGACCATGGGGTGTGGGGTAGTTTAAGTGTGAGTTCAACAGAATCTCGGGAGTCCCATGCCGGCTTATATATTTAGGGAGTTATATGGAGATTTACAGGGTACGTGATATATACACCGTGATATTCTTGTTACATGTTGGGCCCGTGGTCCCTTGCCCTTGGGTTCTACCCTTGGGTGGAGGACACTCGCGAGTGGTTGACTCTCACACTTGGACTGACGATAGCCTTAGTGACCTGCACAGTGAGACTTAGAGACTAATAGGGATACTGGCATTTATATTACTTTTATATTGTGTTGACATATGTGACATATCGTTACTGCTTTACTGTTCCGCTGCGTTGATTACTGCACATGCATATTCATGATGTCATTTATTTACTGCTTCACATACCTATTATCACGGTTAGAACTGTCACTTGATTTTATACATATTATATTGCTATTGTGTCGCTCTGACGACCTGAGTATGCATGCTCAGTGTGAGGAGAAGATTTAGTCTGGATCAGAACTATACGTGCATCACAGGCTTCTTGACTTGCCATTCCGAGATTCATTCGTTTGTTCCACTTCAGGTCAGTTTATATTATTGTATCTTTCAGTTACTGCATTTCTCATTACCTGCGCATCGTTTACTGTTTACCATGATAAACTAGAAGCCGAAGTGTGACTACGGCAGGACTTTTCCTTGACCGTAGGAGCATGGCTGGCCTTGTCTACCCCTCGTATTCCGTATTTTGGGAAGTGGGGTGTGTCATGGTTTAGTTGGTATCAGAGCCAGGTTTTGCATCAATTAGGGATTGCAGTTTTCCGTGTACAGTTTGGCAATCTAAGACATCTTTCGGTCTAGGTTGTAACTGTCGTTCTTGATCCATATTCACATCGTGCGTTCAGCTATCCATTCAATATGGTTTTGGGTGACTTGACAAGGGTACGTGGTGGCAATTGCACTACCGTACCCTATTCAAGTGACTTAAAGTGATACAGTTGATTCCCCACTTGTAATAAATTCATCATCTCTAATATTCTTGAATCTTTGTCCTATCCATATTACGTTTTGACTCGTATATCTTGCGACTTATATCATCCTTAAAATCATTGTTTCAGGATCATGCCTTCCAACGACTCTTCGTCTTTATCCGCGCCCCAGAATCAGACTGTTGAGATCCTTAGTGTACTACAAGGTTTAAAGGAAGCCCAGGAGCGAACAAATGACTTGTTGGCTGAAGGACTGAGAAGACAGGTGAATCAGGCACCAGCGGGAGTATCCTATCATAAAGGGATCCCTATTAGACAAGGAAAAGAGAAGAAGATGAAGCGCCAACAGAAGCATCAGAAGAACCCTTGCTGTGGATATTGTAAGAGGCCAGGACATATTCAGAAGGATTGTCGCCGTGCCCAAGGGAAATGTCTGATATGCGGTTCCAACAAACATCTCATCAACGGTTGCCCGGAAAGGAAGGAGCTAAAAGGAGGAGACTCGTCCACACTCTCCACTTCGGCCAAGTGAGGATTATTGCGTAGTTCGAATTTCGAGAATAAAAGCGGACCCGACACAGGATTCGACTCGCGTAACGATGATGCAGCGTTCTGGCAGTCAAAGAAGAATTTTATGTTTTTCCAATTTCAGTATTATGTTGTCATACTCTTATAAACATTTCCTTCCATTTGAACCTTTGTATCTGTCGAACTTTAGTTGAATGAAATAAAATTTGAATCATAATATGTGTATCATTCTCATGCTTTCTCTATGTCAAATTCTATTCATTATCACAGTATTTTCATTCTGATCTTTCAGTTCCTGCAACCGCATATTTTCCTATATTTCGTACCCTGAGTTTTCCTTGATATATTCCACTGTCTAATCATGACTTCTCTTTTCAGGCCATGGCCCACCCCGGAGCAGTGCCGCATTTAGACGAGGATGCACAATCATGCGTCTCTTTAGACCACAAGTTGATGAGTTCTGACGATGAGGTCAACGGTCCCCAGGTCAACTTCGGAAACAACGATTCAGAGGACGAAGGAGTAGCCGCCCCAGAGTTTGACATGATAGGTGATTCCGACGAAGAGGAAGAAGGCCTTGAAGAAAACCCAATAGAAGATCCCGAGGAAGAGCCGATAGAAGAAAATCCAGTGGAGGGAGACCCCATGGAAGAGAACCCAGAAGGAGAGGAACTCATAGAATCGGACCTCGAAGAAGAAGCTCCACCCGAGGAGGAACGACCGGAAGATCAAGACCCTACTGTGGAAGAATTTCCAATGGCGATGCCCGCGAGACGCTATGGAAATGGACGTCCCTACCTGAGTGCGCGAGCCCACCGTAACTTGTTGAATCTCCACCACCGCGACTGACGAAATTTCTTTTGATGTGTCTTCCTGGCCAAATAAAATGTGTATAGTTTAGGGCCACTTATCGTCCTAGAGAATGTCTTGTTTCAAATTTCTTGAATAAAGTAAATCTTCTGGATTCGTAAACCTTTTGATATTTGGTTCGTTTGATACTTGTTTATTGCCCCTATTCATTTATTTTTCTGCCGAGTTCCCTGACTGTCCACCCCTACTCATTGTGTAGTTTTCACTCTCATTTCGATTAGAAAGTACCGCACCTGATCCCTGGAATGAGCCACCATTCATCCTACGTCCGTACCCCAGTTGAGATGCTTTTGGGAGGAGGACCTTCCTTATGAATTACCGAGTTCATTAACCTTTCAAATTCTTGATTCATAGGACTTACCGATCGTTAGTCTCCCCCATATTTTTGTCTTGTAGTCCTTTCGTTGCTCACCTTAATTTTCTATGCTGACCCGATCCCAATTTTCCTTGATTTTCAGCCTTAAGCCGTCATCCTTCGACCTTTTGTATCAGCCACATCCATTGTATTCTCCACCCTACCTAAGCCTGTACACACTTATGCTTTTCCGTGTTACCCCAACTATATTTAGGGGCACTATTATTTTAAAATGTAGTTTTGGTACTTTTGCATTTGTCAAAAGTACGTGTTATTGACCACCCCGTTTTACGTATTTTAAGTGCATTATTATTATTCTTTTTAGTAGCGCAACCATAAACCGCGCACATTTTGTTCCATGTTTCTTATTTTCACTATATGAGTTTTCTAAGTATCTTAAAACTATTTGACCGATGCAATATCCTAAAAAGCTTTAACCTACCGACTAGATTTCTACTACTTTATTCTTGATATTTTATTTCTGGGTTTCGTGCCTATGATTACTATTATAAATGATTGTACCTTATAATTATCTTTCTGTCATACTACCTTTAATACACTTGGATGTATCCCTATTTGGGTTTTCATTTTTATTGAATACGCTTTGATTATTATTGTTCGTTATTGTTACCTATATTCTCGTATACTTGTAGTTGCTCTTATAGTGTTCCTACATTATACTTATTAGACAAATCTTTCGTATATGGTTCTTATATATATATAAGTATCTTCAGATTTTGTTTAACCATTTAAAGAAAATCAACATGTATTAGTGTTGATATGATAACTCTTCGCTTATTATGTTGTTTCTTTTAAATTTCGAGGACGAAATTTTTGTAAGGGTGGTATGATGTAATACCCAGCTCTTTTATACCAAAATCCGTATTTTATTATTTTACGATTTTATTTATTTTACCTATAATTTTATTCCTTCTAAATCCCATTATTCATTTTTAAAACCCAAAACTAAATCTTTTTCCCATTTGATTTTATTCCCTAAGCCCACTATCTCTTTCTCTATTATTCCCGGCCTGGCCCTCTTTTAAATATTTAAAATCCCTTTCTTTTCTTCAGAAGCCCACTCTTGCTCCAGCCCACGAGAAAAAGGGAAATTCTTTTATTCTTCTGACTCGGCCCGTCTCTATTTCTCCTAACTAATTTCTTTTCTTTTTCCAGCCTGGTCCACACTCCCTTTTGATTTTACTAAAATTTTCCCTTTAAAATCTTTGGCCCGGTCTGATCTGTTTCTCACCAAATAAATCCTTTATTTTGTTTTCTCGGCCCAGCCCACAGCTCTTCCTCTCTTCTCTCTTTAAAATCTTTTTCCTTTTATTTTCTTCCCTGGCCCAATCTCAACCCCCGGCCCACTCCTTTATTTTTCCCATTTTAAATTCTTCAAACCCCGGCCCATCTTTTTTTCCCCCCCTCTATTTTTCCCTTATTTCTCCCTCAGCCCGATCCATGGCCCGGCCCACTCTACTCCCTCACCCCACGCCCGTTTCCTTACCCGACCCGCCACTGTTCTTCTTCCAATTTAAAACTCCAACGGCACTCTCCTTCAATCCCGCTCGCGACCGCGTTCCTCGCCGCTCCCCGCGCCCTTGATCCCACTGCCGTTACTCCCCACGACCCGCGACCACGCCCCCATATCACTCACTCACCCCGCCTCCTCAAATTCTTTCTCTCCTCCTTCTACCTCCATCACCATTGCCCTGCACCCCATTTTTCCCCTCGACGACGACGACGGCGACACCTCCACCGAGCTCAATCCCCTCGCCCAACCTCGCCTCTTCACCACCCTCTCTCCCTCTTCTCTGCCCTCAACACCCGAGCACTCCTTTTTCCCCCTCGCCTGCAAACCCAACCCCTAGTCACGAGCCCCTGCATCCATAACCCACAGCACTCTCGAGCTCCCCCACTGACTTCATCACTCCGCTCGCCCGACGGCGACGACCACGACCTCGCCCCTCTCATTCCTCTCCCTCTCTGCCTGCAGCACCCTCTCTTTCAATCTAACATCTCCCCATGCCTGCACCCTCTCATTCTCTATCTCTCAGTCTCTTTCCCTCTCTCTAATTCTCTATCTCTCAGTCTCTCGTCCCTCTCTCCTTCTCTTCCAACTCTCTCTCTCTCATTCCCCTCTCTGTATCACTCTCACACTCTTTTCCCTGCTCTTACTTCCCTCTCTCTCTCACTGTCTCTCTCTCTCTCTCTATCTCATTTATCTCTCCCTCACTCTCTAGTTCTTTCTCTCTCTAACTCTTTCTCTCTCTAAATTCCCCCTCTCTTCCTCTGCAATCTCTCCGTCGGCCTCGTCAGCATCAGCAGTCCCCAGCCACAACATCGCCTGAGCACCTAGCGAGCCCCAACTTCCACGAGCCTCGACTGCATCCTGGCCGAGATCCGTTACGCGTTTGCTACCCGTGCCCGGGACGTGTCGCTACTGCTTTAACTGCCGCGCCATCAGTACACCGTGTCCAGGCAAGTTTTTACTTGCTTACATGCTATTTACTTTTGATACCGTTACTAAATACATAGATATTAAAGTTACAGATTTAACTCAATTTTATGCCATACCTGTTCGACGTGTGTTCTCAAAGGAAATATTCTTCTAAATTGGCGGAACTGGATTTATTTCTTTGGCCCGTAGTGTGATGAACATCTTGTGTAAATTTCGCTGAATAATATGACTTTTAACGACTAAAACAACTGCCCCCAAGTTTAACCGTAAAGTTGCAATTCTGTTGCACCTGAAAATCGTTAAATTCACCATAAATCATATACATATTAGAATGGTGCGTTCGAGGGCTCAAATCGAAGCTAACTCAATGAACTTTAACCCTATGCTAGTTTCCAGACATTCCTGTACTTAAATCGTGATGATAATTGTATCGGAGTGCGACTATGGACTGCAGTCCAGAGCGACTCCAGTCGTGCTTGCTGTTCCGTAATGGATACCATAGGATTTCCTTAACTCGTAGGTTGCGGAACTCCGCTGCTTATTGTAGGTAACTCTGTTAGCTAGACAACACAATTAGTTTCATCCTGTTTCGTTATCATTTACTATTTAATCTGTAATTTAGAAGATCGGGACACATAACAGTCCCAGCAGAATCAGAATTGACATGTTGATGTTAAATAGATTATAACTCCTAACGTACAGACGCGATTGAAGATCCGTTTGTTGCGTTGAAAACTTTACTGAAAATCCTAGAATTCATCTAACTGTAGCGTCGCTAAATTATGATCCCAACTGGGGTTAAAATGCGTTGCGAAATGGATTCCTGATTCTGAAACCGGATTTCCAGCCGCGTGCGCTTAAAATGAAACAGTTATAACTAATGATCCTGAAACCCGATTGGCTCGAAACCAAATTAGATGGATAGCTAACTGAACATATTAATTACTACCTGTTTATCATTTCGCTAAATTTTATACATATGTTTCATGATAAATCGTGCAAGTGATAGACTGTCGTTTTATGATACCTTAGTTGTGCTTCTTATACTGTTCATGCATCATATCATACTTATATCATTATCGTGATAACCTAGTGACATCGTGCATTTACCCAATGTTAGATTTTAGTGGTGATTGTGGCAAGTACGTCAGTGTTCGTGTATCCGTGATTAAGTGAAAGTGATACGTACTTGTGCACAATCAGTGCCCCTTTTATTCTATTGCATTGTCGACGTCTGTGGGATGCGTGTACGTGTGACTATAAGTGGTATGGGACACTTATGGAAGCGCTTGCACGGATGTCATAGATAAGGCATCCGACATTGCCATTTATCTTAGGTATTGGTCGGGACGTGCTTGATGGAGGCCCTGCCTCCAGTTCTCGCGCAGACTTGTCACGGATCGATTAATATTTAGGGTGATGGTTAGCGTTTGATGTAGACCACGGGGTGTGGGGTAGTTTAAGTGTGAGTTCAACAGAATCTCGGGAGTCCCATGCCGGCTTATATATTTAGGGAGTTATATGGAGATTTACAGGGTACGTGATATATACACCGTGATATTCTTGTTACATGTTGGGCCCGTGGTCCCTTGCCCTTGGGTTCTACCCTTGGGTGGAGGACACTCGCGAGTGGTTGACTCTCACACTTGGACTGACGATAGCCTTAGTGACCTGCACAGTGAGACTTAGAGACTAATAGGGATACTGGCATTTATATTACTTTTATATTGTGTTGACATATGTGACATATCGTTACTGCTTTACTGTTCCGCTGCGTTGATTACTGCACATGCATATTCATGATGTCATTTATTTACTGCTTCACATACCTATTATCACGGTTAGAACTGTCACTTGATTTTATACATATTATATTGCTATTGTGTCGCTCTGACGACCTGAGTATGCATGCTCAGTGTGAGGAGAAGATTTAGTCTGGATCAGAACTATACGTGCATCACAGGCTTCTTGACTTGCCATTCCGAGATTCATTCGTTTGTTCCACTTCAGGTCAGTTTATATTATTGTATCTTTCAGTTACTGCATTTCTCATTACCTGCGCATCGTTTACTGTTTACCATGATAAACTAGAAGCCGAAGTGTGACTACGGCAGGACTTTTCCTTGACCGTAGGAGCATGGCTGGCCTTATCTACCCCTCGTATTCCGTATTTTGGGAAGTGGGGTGTGACACCTAAGACTTAGCAGTGGCTCCCAAACCAGTTGGTCTAAGGCACTAGGTGATAAAGCACCATCGCTTTATTTTTTTATGCTGTCTTAAGTAATTACAAAGCCAGTATTCATTTTTCTTTACCATTTTTTTTCTTGTATTTCACTTTTTTCATTGATCTTCAGACTAAGGCTTTTAGACAAGAGCATTTCAAGGTATCCTATACTATCCCAAGTTTCAAGATGTGTACAAGTGCATATAATAGGGTATCAACATTCAAAAGTTTGGACTCAAGAATAGAGACTATTTTTCTGATATAATTTTTATCCTCAGATTAGTAATTTCCTTCATCTTACTAAACTTTGGGACAACAGCTCATGACTACCTATTACTAACTTCATTATAAAACATCTAATTTTCTTGCTTTTCTTAAACCTTTCCTATCTTTCATATGTAATCTTTTACTTTCTAATTTTTTATTATCAAAGAATTTTTTGTGTGCTTTTATGTAGTATAATGCAAAAATTGATGCGTGAATAAACACAAACCTCCCCCCAAACCTATTTGCAGCAGAATACTCACTGATATCATCTGTTAAGCTTAAAAAACCTGTAGACTTGGAAGGAAAAGTTAGTAATGGGGACATGAATTAATGACAGTGAAAACCTCCCCCAAACTTATTTTTGGCTCATAATTTTGTAAAAATTTTATTTTCTTTCAAGAGCCAAAATAATTTTCTCCCCCCCCCCAAACATGAGTAAAATAAAAAGTATTAAGCATTTTAAAATCATAAGGGGGTAAAGTTATCGGTCTATGCAAAGCTTTATAAAGACCAAAAGTCAAAACCAACCATTCGAAAATTTTATCAATGTAACGCACTGGTTGGTGGAAGATTATAGATGTGAAGAAGTGGGGAGATAGGAGGCGGAATCGATCGGTTTACGTCTCGGATGGTAGAGACGAAATGGTGGTGGTGCCATACTCGCATTCTTGTTCTTGATAAGAAGAGGGGATGGTGGCTTAACTTCTTTAAGTAGGGGTTGATTCATCACAACTCCCAAGTCTTCTAGGAATGCGAGTTCTTCAACAAAAAAACTTTAAAACTTCCATCGATATTCCGAATGATAGTCTTATCGGAAAGGAAGTCATGATACTCGGATAGCTTGACTAAATCATTTGACAAATTAAAGGGTTCGGATTTAGGTATGGACTTGTCGACAGAAGGGTCATTCACGTGTATAATAAATAGTAGGATCGGTATCGTGAAGGTCCTCGAATTCGCAACTGTCGGAAGCTATCTTTTCGATAGAGCACAAATGAGCATAGGGTTCTGATGGTTGACTTTCTAGCTTGTAGATGTTAAGCTCAATCGTCATCTTCCCGAAGGATAGGTTCATTGAACCGTTACGACAATTGATTATCGCGTTTGAAGTTGCTAGGATTGGTCGACCTAGAATCACCGGAATTTTGTTTCATGGGTTCGCTACAGGCTGTGTATCTAGAACTATAAAGTCCACAGGGAATATAAATTCCTCGACTTTTATTAACATGTCCTCTAGCTCACCCCTAGGTTGGGTGATAGATCGATCGGCCATCTGGAGAGTGCATTGCGTAGGTTTCAACTCTCCTATCCCTTATTGCTCATAAACAGAATACGGAAGTAAGTTAACACTAGCACCTAAGTCGAGTAGAGCACGATTGATAATTTTACCCCCAATGGTTATAAATATTGTAGGACAACCGGGGTCCTTACGTTTCGTGGGCACCAATTGGGTAAGAGAATTGCTCATATTACTTGCTAAGAAGACCTTTTTAGGCACTTGAGTTTTCTTCTTCCTAGTGCACAAGTCCTTTAAAATTTTTGCATAGGATAGAACTTGTTTGATAGCATCTAAGAGAGGCATATTTATGTTAACTTACTTAAAAATTTTCACAGTCTTCTCTATTTGGGGACTTGGTTTGTTGGCCCTCAACCTATGTGGAAAATAAGCTTTATCAATAAGGGTTGGGTCCAACTTAGGAGAAGTTTGTGGAGATGGAATAGATCCCAGAATTGGAGTTTGGATCGTTTTAGGTTGACTCAAGAAAGTGGGCTGAGAGTTCGATCCTAGTGGAAAATGGAGAATAAGCTTGGAAGAAGATATTGGATTAGATGAAATAGGAGTAGAAGTAATGGTCGGGGTTTCATTTGATTCAACGTCATCAAGTTTTCACCAACATGATTGTTCAGCACTCTTCCATATCTCAACATGGTTACGACACTCACATTATAACTTTGTGAGTAACCAGGATTCGGTAGAGGTTGAGATGGAAGTTTCCTTTTCTCTCTCTCACTCATCGCGGTATTTAACTGTGCAAGTTGTGTTTCTATCGATTTTATGCTTTCACCATGGGAAGCGGTGTGCTGTACTAATGTTTGGATAGAAGATGTTAAATTAGCCATCATTTGTGTGGAATGGTTAATAAACGTTTCCAAGCTTCGTTCGAGTGCAGAGGATTTTTCGGTACCAGCCGTTGGAAAAGAATTATTATAAGGTGCAAAATTGTTGGCCGGATTTTGAAAAGATTGCGGTTGAAAAAGGTGCTGACTTTGTTGTGGTGGCTGATGTTGCTGTGGGGGGGTCTTTGATAGTTGCTTGGGAACTGGTTTTGATTTTGAGTTTGGTTTTTGCTCCAAGCAAAATTAGGATAATTCCTCCATCCCTGATTGTAGGTGGAAGAATAAGGATCGTTTCTCGGTCGTTACTGAAAAATAACGTTAGATTGTTCTTGACCGTGAAACGGAGGATTCAAAGGGCATTATTCCGTTAAATGTGATGGGTCAGAACAACAACCACACACGGTTTTTGGGTGCGTAACTTGGTTTAGGGAGACAGATGAGAATTTGTTTTCGATAGCGTCGAGTTTCTTTTGCATCGCGGCCATTTCGTCTTTCATTACGGTGGAAACATCAAGCTGATGGATACCTGCCCTAGATGAAGTTGGTCTAACGCTTTCCCACTGTAAGGTTTGTCCGGCGAGATCTTCCAGGAATTGTCAAGGTTCGCCATCATTTTTTGACATGAAATGGCATTGACATATGGCTTCAAGCATCTGTTTTGTGGCAGGATTAACACCCTCATATATAATGGGGGCATTGTAAAAGAAGATCCTTAAACCGCTCAAAACATTTCCAGAATGGTTCGTTGGGATGTTGGGCAAACTGGTTGATCTCGCTTCGAATATGGACGGTTTTATGATTGGGATAAAATTTTTTAAGGAATGTTATAATGAATTCATCCTACTTGGCAATATAAAGTGTGCGGCAGTGTTATAAAGCCATTTTTCTGCTAGATCGCATAAGGTAAAAGGGAGAAGTAATCTCACAGCATCCACAGAAAGTTGAGTAGTTCCCATCATTGCGCATACGTTTTTGAATTTGGTTATAAAAACATGTGTGTCTTCGGATTCAAGCCCGTGAAATTTGGGCAACAGGTTGTTGAAGTGGGGTTTAATTTCGAAATTATCCCCATTGGCTAGTGGAATAGATAGACAAGTAGGAAGGGGGCCGCGTATCGGGTAGTATCTTTCTTGAAGAGAGATGCGCGGTGGATTCTGCGCACCTACGGGTGGTGGCAGAGTGATGTTATGAAAATCTGATGGAGAACCGTTCATCTCGTTCGATGTGGTGGTTGGAGGGGAAATAGAAGATGAAGAAGTACCGAATTCGGAGTTGATAGAAGAAACACGGACAAGACGGGCACTAGAATCCCGTGTCCATCCGATCATGCACTAAGCGGGTTTAGAACACGTGGCAGCGTGTGTGAGAACGATTTAAAATTGGTTTGTTTTGAAAAAGTGTCGGATGTGAAGCTTGACTCAACAAATCACAAAATGCACAATCAACCATAGAACTAAGGTCACCTAGGTCAAGCCACTAGACCGCTTCCAGACTTCCGAAGGACAAGCCACGGGATCAATCCTCTACTACCTCTTTATCACTCTTGTGGCCAAATAAGTGCCAGGTAAGTGGGCGGTATCCGTTATACGAATCACCGAAAATAGCGGGCCTAATTAAATAACCACTTTCCTTAGTCACACTTTCCTAGACACCACAAGAGAGATGCAGATAAACGATAGATTATCCATGACCCTCTTCTGTCTTAATTGAGCGCGACGGTCCTTAGAGTCTTGGTAAAGATATTTTTTAATTAATATAGGGTTATGTGGATGCTTTTTTTATGATTTGTGGGGCCTAGGAAGGGTGATGAAATCCCCACCTAATTTGAATTTGGGTTATTGCCTCTTAAAATCTGGTTAAAATATGCACGAACAAACCAATATCAAAACACGCAAAAAGATTTTTGAGCGGCGATATTTGCAAAGAATCCTGCAGAAAATATCAAAATATTGGATTTTAGAGGAGAGAGAATGATATGTCGATATTACCAGAAGATTTTGGGGGCCCAACTCGACCAGAGCGTCGTGGTTCCACCGCCAAACACCACTTTTGCCGTGGTTCCGCTTCATTTTGGTGGGCTCTTCTGCTGAAATTTCTTCTGTGCATCCTTATGCTCCTCTTGTAAATGGGGAAAGTCTCTAAATCTCTATCTCCTCGCTCCAGTTACTCCAGATTCTCTCGCAAAATTCGCACACTAATCGTTAAATACACAAGATGCGGTTTTGATTATTTTATGGTATGGATTAATAAGAATTCAACCCGAATAGCAAGAAAAAAAATTACAGCCGTTTCCCTGGCAACGACGCTATTTGATTGATGTGTTTTTAAAAAGATGTGTTTTGTAAAGTGAAGTAACTGCAATCAATAACGGTGTCGCTAGTAGCTGGCCGTGATGAGTACGGGTCGTCCTCAGGAAAACGTCGAACCTTTTACTTGCTTTAGATGAGTTGATTAAAAATAGAGAGAATAGTTTTTAGATATATGTTGATCACGAATATAGAATTTATGAAGAAGGGGATTGTAGGGTTCATAGAATTTAGTAGTAATGGATGATTAATTAAAAATGAATCCTGTTATCTTTCAATAGATTTAAAACTAGATCGATAGTGGTGAATGCAGATTAGAGTTTTGGAGGGAATATGGTTCGCACTCTTAACCCTTATCTTTTCATTGACCTTTATTTCTGTCTAGCCTTTTCCAAAATAATTGTTAATCTAATCTCAAATCACGGTCAAGACTATCAATAAATTGGTAGCGTGCCCGATAAGGATGTTAACATTTATTTTGCTAAAGTTTATAAACTTTAAAAAATATGAAAAAAGTTAAGAGATTTTATCATCCATTGATCTACCATAATCCTACGAACCCTATCAAGCGAGGAATTACTCACGTATGGTTGAGATAGAAGAGAAGATGAAGAGTGAAAGCCTGATTAAGATGCAGAAAGTATGTGCAGAAAGTAAAATGTAAAGAACCAAACTAAAGATCTACCTTTTTATTAATCAACTATCATTTACAAATCCATCGAATTTAGAGTACAAGAACACTAGTTTATGCACCCGATCTCTGTTCTCGTTGGAAGTAGATGATGCGTCGATTGATCTCCTGGATTCGTGGATCGCTGTGAATCTCTTGATCGCTTCGGATTGATCATTTTCAAAGTGAAGCTCTCAGTCTCTTAAATAGTCACAGAAACTAGGAACCTTAGATGCCCTGAGTGAATATATGTTGTTAAGATCCATACTACAAAATATCATATCCCAATTCCACCAACCCGCCGCGGATCCGCCGCAAATGTCACCTTTTACCGCCCATCCTCTGTAGAATTGGGGAATTAGGTTTTGGAATTTTTCTTGGTGTTTTGGCATCATTTTTGGAGATCTTCTAGATGTCTAGATTCTGAAAATAATGCTCTGAGTCTCTGACATTGCTAGATCTTATGATTTACTTCAATATTTTGGCAGATTCAATTCCGACATCTTGATTTAACCCGGATCTCCTTGATTCCAGACCTGAGCTAAAATCTGCACAATATCTCAATTCAGAGTGTTAGTAATATTTGGTTTATTTTTGAGATATTATCCTAACCATTTTATATGATATTAAATCTTAAGAATATGGTTAGAAATATTTGATATGATATGCATATTTTAATTACTAATATTTCATATAAATATTATATGCATGTATTTTCCCTCATTATGTTAATTATAATGTAGAAAAATATGATAATAAACTTTTTACACATAAACCCTTATATGTTCTATAATTACAATAAACACATTTTAGAATTTAACAATAGTGGGGGAAATAATCATTCAAATATGCAATATTCAGACTAATCACACACCATTTCTATTTTTCCAAAAAAGTAGAAAATACATGATGAGGTGTACTCCTTCAAGAATGTTGATTGATCTGTAAAAGTGTATAGTAGAATAACCGCAATCAATAACGGTGTCGCATGTAGCTAGACCGAGATGAGTACGGGTCGTTCTCATGGAAACGTGGAATCTTTAAATCTTAGTTTAGACGTGTTGAAAAAGATGGAGAATAAAGAATAGTGGAGAATAGTTTCTAGATCTACGTCAAAATACGGATGTAGAAAATAGATCTAGTTTAAATAAAGATGTAGATTTTATTTCAGAAGAGGCTTATAGGGTTCGTTCGGATTTAGTAGTAATGGATGGCTAATAAAGATGACTCATTTTATTTATTGATAGATTTAAAATTAGATTGATAGTGATGAATGGGGATTAGGGTTCTTAGAAGAAACTAGTGTTTGCACACTATTGACTCTTGTCCTTTCATTGATCTCTATTTCTGTCTAGCCCTTAACAAAACAATTGTTAATCTAATCTCAAATCGCGGTCAAAACTATCAATAAATTGATAGCGCGTCCGATTATAATGTTAACATTTATTTTGCTAAAGTTTATAAACTTCATAAGAGTTAAAAGAAGTTAAGAAATTCTTCATCTTCTATTGATCTACTATAATCCTACGAACCTTATCAATCGGTGAATTATTCACGCATGATGGAGATAGAAGAACGGATAGAGATCATGATGTAAATAAAGAAAATAAATGCAATAAGAATAAAACAACTACCTTTATTAATCAACTTGATCAATTACACTTCTGTTTCTTTAGAAAGTGGAATACAAAATCCTAGTTTGCTTCTCGATCTATCTTGAAGGAGGTAAATGAACAGCCGATTGATCAACCTGGATGTGTGAGTCAACGTGAACTTCGTGATCTCTTCGGTTTGATGATTTCTAGGTTTAACCCTCGGTCCTTTATATAGCCCCAAAGCCAGAAACTAAAGATCTCCAGAATAAGGGTTAGTTGTAGCAAATCCAACCTGAAAATCCCAACTCTTGACTCGGTGAATCAGCCGCGAATCTTGGCTGAAAATTTCCGGGGCTTTATTCTTGTGACACATGGAGATTTAGCTGATGTCTGAAACTTGAAAATATTTCCTGAGTCTCTGCCAGTATTGATTCTTCGATTTTATCTAACTTTATCGGCAGATTTTTTATTCCCGATATCTCAACATCTCGATCTCCTGATCTGAACTAAATCTTGCATGATATCTCAATGAATAATATTAGTAATATTTAGTATTTTTGAGATATTATCCTAACCATTTGATACGATATTATATTTTAAGAATATTGGTTAAGAATATTTGATATGATATGCATATTTAAATTATCAAAATATTATATAAATATTATATGCATACATTTTCCTTCATAATATTAATTATAATATATAAACATATGAAAATAGATATTTTGCAGATAAACTCTCATATGTTTTATATTTATAATAAACACCTTTAAATATCTCAGAAAAGTAAGAAAAATGTTATATCAAATATGCAGTATTTTTTACTGAACAAATACCCCCACACTTAACTTTGATCGTTACGAGCAAACTATTTATTCAAGAGAGGGAGAAAAAGAAAAAGAAAAACCTAAGTAGCACACTTTCGTAGGCAACACGATTGCACTAAGCACGTGCAACAAGCCGTTAAACCTCTAGATGTCCCTAGTAGGAGGAGTGTTGTCTCCTCAGGGTTTTCAGCGGATTACACCCACAAAATCCTATAATAAAAGAAAGATGGTGAAAGTTACATATAAAAATAAGAACTATAAAAGAAATAACTTGAAAAGAAGAGTTTCCAACTATACCAGCTTTTCAGTTGCTATGAGCTTTATCTTAATGGTCGTGAAAAAATGTTAGAAATCACATCATCCATCAATAAAATATTGCCTTTAGTCTTCCTCCCTATCTTTCTTCAAAATATTGATCATGTACCCCTACGTGTAAAAACATCCCTACACTTAGAGAATTCAATTCAAGCTATCATTCTCTTGTCCATCTTCCAAACTACTTTATAGTTGGTGAATATTTTCGATAAAATTGCTCATGCATTCTTCATGTGACCGTTAATACTTCTTGAGGTACTAACCGACCGATTACAAAATGTGCTCGTGCATTTAGGCGTAATTTTCTCGTCCTGCAACACCTAAGGTTTAGCAGTGGCTCTCAACTAGTTGGTCTAAGACACTAGATGATAAAGCACCCTCGCTATATTTTTTATGTTGCCTTGGTAATTACAAAAACCAGTGTTCATTTTTTTTCTCCACCACTTATATATATAGACACGCACGCACACACTAAGTCTTTTAGACAAGAACATTTCAAGGTGTCCTCTACTATCCTGAGTTTCAAGATATGTGCAAGTGCGTATAGTAGAATATCAACATTCAGATGTTTAACCTCAAGAATAAGGACTATTTTTCAGACTTATTTTTTTTCTTCAGATTAGTAATTTCCTTAATCTTACTAACCCTTGGGACAACGGCTCATAACTACTTATTACTAGTTTTGCTTAAAAAAACATCTAACTTTCTTGCTTTTCTTAAATTTTTCCTATCTTTTATATGTAATTTTTTACTTTCTAACTTTTATTATCAAAAATAAAATAAAATTGTATAGTGCCAAGTGCCAAAAGATAATTTAGTGAATACAACCCCCCCTCAAAACCTGTTTTCAGCAGTGTCCTCACTGATGTCATCTTTGAATGCATAGACCTGTAGACTTGGGAAGAGAAATTAAGAGGGGTAAAATAATAGTAAAATGAAACTACCTCCAAAGTCGTACTTTGGTACGCATAGATATTCAGTTAAGTCCTTTTTCACCCACCTCCATTCTTAAAATGAGAAAATGTTACTGAAACATGGAGGTAAGACGGAGGAAATTCAGTTATGATAAAGCGGCTCCTGTAAAAACAGGAGCTCCTCCGCTGGGTCAGCAGAAAAATACGGTTTCAATTTATACCCATTTACTCTAAAAATTGAACCGTTTTTAACATTTTCAACTTCTACTGCCCCGTGCGGATATACATACCGCACCATAAAAGATATTTTCCAATGAGATTTTAGCTTACCCGGATGAAAATGGAGACGAGAATCGTAAAGAAGGACTTGTTCTCCCGGTGTGAAGATTTTTCTATAATGGTTTTTATCGTGGAACACTTTAGTCCGGTTCTTTACTATAACCGCATTATCGTAAGCTTCATCGCAGAGTTCGCTTAGCTCATTTAATTGCAGCTTCCGATAGCTGTAGGCTTGATCAAAATCCAAGTTAAGCTCTTTAATAGCCCATAATGCTTTATGTTCGATCTCGACAGGAAGGTGGCAAGCTTTTCCAAACACGAGGCGGTATGGAGATATACCAAAATCGGTCTTGTAAGCGGTACGAAATGCCCAAAGAGCATCCTTCAATTTGGTTGACCAATCCTTACGGTTTTTAGAAACCGTCTTCTCCAAAATTTGCTTGATCTGCCTATTGGAAATCTCAGCTTGCCCACTCGTTTGGGGATGATAGGGTGTAGAAAGTTTGTGGTTGATTGAATATTTCCGCATCAAAGTCTCGAAAGACCGATTACAGAAATGCGTCCCGTTGTCGCTAATTATAGTGCGAGGGTGCTTGAATCGCGAAAAGATATTTTCTTTAAGGAACTTAATAACAACCTTGTTGTCATTAGTGCGACACGGTATTGTTTCCACCCATTTTGAGACATAATCAACCGCTAACAAGATATATAAATTCCCAAAAGAGTTAGGAAAAGGGCCCCATAAAATCAATACCCCAAACATCGAATATCTCCACAACCAATATAGGTTGGAGCGGTATCTCATTTCTTTGTGAAATCCGACCCATGTGTTGACACCGATGACAAGTTTTGCAATGATCATAAGCATCTTTAAATAATATTGGCCAATAAAAACCACATTGCAAAACTTTCTCCGTCGTTTTACATGGACCAAAATGACCGCCACATGCCTGATCATGACAAAAAGACAATACACTCTTGAATTCATCGTTAGGGACACATCTGCGAATAATTTGATCGGAACAATACTTAAACAAATAAAGTTTATCCCAGTAAAAGTGTTTTACTTTGGATATAAATCGATGATTGTCTTATTTCGACCAATCGCTCGGAATAAGTCCCGACGCTAGATAATTCACAATATCCATGAACCAAGGTTCGCAAGATACGGTCAAGAGCTGTTCGTCAGGGAAGGAGTCGTTTATTGGCACGGTCAACGTTGGTGAAGAATTGATGCGTGAAAGATGATCGGCTATAACGTTTTCACATCCACTCTTGTCTCGTATGACAAGATCAAATTCTTGTAACAACAGGATTCAACGTATTAGCCTGGCCTTAGCATCCTTCTTCGATAAAAGATGTCGTAGGGCGGAGTGATCGGTGTAAACCACTATTGGCGAGCCAATCAAGTAGGGTCTGAATTTTTCTAATGCAAATAAACTGCCAAGAGTTCTTTCTCGGTAGTTGTGTAATTAATTTGTGTATCGTTCAAGGTCTTACTTGCATAGTAAATTACATGTGGCATCTTATCAATGTGATGTCCTAAGACTGCACCAATAGCAAAATCTGATGCATCACACATAAACTCGAATGGGTGGTTCCAATCCGGAGATGATAGAACATGGATTGTAGTGAGAGATCTTTTAAGCGATTCAAAATCAGCCTCATAATACGAATCGAAGTGAAATATTGTATGCTTGGCCAAGATAAGAGTTAAGGGTCTAACAATTTTGCTAAAATCCTTAATGAATCTCCTATAAAATCCTGCATGACCAAGGAAAGATCGTATATGTTTGACGCATTTGGGAGGAGAAAGGTTATGGATGACATTAATTTTAGCTCTGTCTACCTTAATGCCTTTTCATGAAATGATATGTCCAAGGACAATACTTTCTTGGACCATGAAATGACATTTTTCCCAATTTAAGGTTAAGTTTTTATCCTTACAGCGGGTAAGAACCGTGTCAAGATGACATAGGCATTCCTCAAAAGAGTCCCCAAATATGAAAAAATCGTCAATAAATATCTCCAGAAAATTCTCAATCATGTCTGAGAATATTCCTATCATACACCGCCGAAATGTAGCAGGAGCGTTGCATAACCCAAAGGGCATGCGTCCATAAACAAAAGTACCGAAAGGACGAGTAAATGTTGTTTTATCTTGATCCTTTTCGACGATGGGGACCTGGTTATAGCCAGAGTATCCGTCCAAGAAACAATAGTATTTATGTCCAGCTAATTGTTCTAACATTTGGTTAATGAAAGGTAGAGGGAAGTGATCTTTTCTCGTTGCAGCATTGAGTTTTCTGTAATCAATACATACACGTCATCCAGTTTGGGTGCGTGTTTGGATCAACTCATTAGCCTCATTAGTTATGACCGTGATGCCAGACTTTTTAGGGACCACATGAATAGGACTTACCCATTGGCTATTAGATATTGGGTAAATTATACCACTATCTAGACACTTGACGATTTCTTTCTTTACCGCCTCCTTCATAATGGGATTTACCCGTCTTTGTGGGTCTCGGGTTGGTTTGGCTTTATCCATCAAATGTATATAATGTTCAACAATTAAGGGACTAATCCCTTTGATGTCGGCAATTGTCCAACCAAATGCTTGCCGATTTGATCTCAATACTGCCAAAAGTGCGTTCTCTTGCTCTAAAACTAGAGAAGCGGATATGATCACCGGCAAAGACTCATTCTCTCCTAAATATGCATATTTAAGATGAGAAGGTTGCGGTTTGAGATCTAGTGTCGGCGGAGAGACGATAGAAGGTGGGGTAAGGGAATGATGCTCGGACTCCCTAAGAGGTTCATACCTTGCGTAGGATATTGACTTGGAAAACTCTACTGACTTTTGCGACGAGTCAATGGATTCAAACTCGGGGATGGACTCATAGAAGATACACACTATAATAATTTTCCAGATCAAATAATGTCGCACTAGTGTTGTCGAGATCATTATAGCAAAGTACTTCAGCTTCGCAGCTGTCGGAAGCTATCTCGTTGATAGAACAGATATTGATTGAATGAGCAGAAGGTTCATATGGTTGACTTCCCAGCTTGTAAATATTAAGCTCAATTGTCATCTTTCCGAAGAATAAATTCATAGAACCGTTACGACAATTAATGACAACGTTGGAAGTTTCTAAGAAAGGTCGAACGAGTATCACCGAGATTTGGTTGCGTGGGTTCGCCACAGGCTGTGTATCTAAAACAATAAAGTCTACAGGGAATATGAATTCCCCGACTTTGATTAACACATCCTCAAGCTCACCCCTAGGTTGGGCGATCGATCGGTCTTCCATCTGGAGAGTGCAGTGGGCAGATTTCAACTCTCCTATACCTAGCTTCTCATAGACGGAATATGGAAGCAAGTTAACACTAGCGCCGAGGTCAAGTATAGCACGATTGATTCTTTTACCCCCAATAGTTATAGATATTATAGGTCAATCGGTGTCCTTACGTTTCTTAGGCAATTGTTAGGTAAAAGCTGTGCTCACGTTATTTGTCATGAATACCTTTTTCGGCACTTGAGTTTTTCTCTTCCTAGTGCATAAGTCCTTAAGGATTTTTGCATAAGATGGAACTTGTTGAATAGTATATAGGAGAGGGATATTTATGTTAACTTTCTTAAACATTTCCATAATTTTCTCCATTTTTGAGTTAGGTTTGTTGGCCCTCAACCTCTTTGGAAACGGAGTTTTATCGATAAGTTTTGGGTCCAACATTTGTGAAAAAGTTTGTGGGGATGGAATCGATCCCAGTATTAGAGTTGGGATCGTTTTAAGTTGACTCGAGGTAGTGGACGAAGGGTTCGAAACTTGGGGAAAACGGAGAATAGGCTCGGAAGAAGGTGGGAGACTAGACGAAATAGGGCAAGAAGTAGAAGCCGGGGTTTCATTTGATTCCTTATCATCAATCTGTTGGCCCATTTGATTGTTGAGCACTCTTCTTGATCTCAACGTGGTAATGACACTCATATTATGACTTTGTGAGTGGCCAGGATTCGGTAGGGGTTGAGATAGAAGTTTTCCTTTTTCTCTCGCACTCATTGCGGCATTTATTTGTGCAAGTTGTGCTTCTATCGATTTTATACTTTCACCGTGGAAGGTGGTGGTTTATGTTAATGATCGGATAGAAGAGTTTATTTCATCCGTCGATTGCATGGAATGTTTAATAAACATATCCACGCTTCGTTTGAGTGCAGATAAGTTTTCGTTCCCGGACGTTTGGAAAGAATTGTTATAAGGTGTAGAATTGTTGGACGGATTTTGAAAAGGTTGAGATTGAAAGGGGTGCTGACTCTGTGGGTGTGGTTACTGATGCTGTGGAGGAGGTCTTTGAAAATTGCTTTGGAACTGGTTTTGATTTTAGATTTGGTTTTGGTTCCAAACAAAATTAGGATGATTCCTCCATCCCTGATTGCACGTGGAAGAATAAGGATCGTTTCTAGGTCGCTGCTGAAAAGTAGCATTAGTGTGTTCTTGACCTTGAAATGGTGCATTTAAAGGACATTCTTCCTTCAGATGTGATGGATCGGAACAGCAACCACATACGGTCTTAGGAAGCGTAACCTGGTTTAGGGAGATTGATGAAAATTTGTTCTCTATAGCGTCGAGTTTCTGTTGCATTGCTGTCATTTCGGCTTTTACTGCGATAGAAATATCGAGCTGATGGATACCTCCCCTAGATGATGGTCTAACGCTTTCCCACTTCAAAGTGTGTTCAGCGAGATCTTCCAGAAATTTCCAAGCTTCACCATCGTCTTTGGACATGAAATTGCATTGACACATGGTTTCAAGCATCTGCTTTGTCACTGGAGTAATGCCCTCATATATAATTTGGCACAGATCCCATCTATGAATTCCATGATGAGGACATTGGACAAGCAAATCCTTAAACTGTTCAAAACATTTCCAAAATGGTTCATTGGGAAGCTGGGTAAACTGGTTGATTTCGCTCCGTACACGAGCGATCTTATGGTTTGGGTAAAATTTCTTAAGGAATGCTATCACGAATTCATCCCAATTGGTAATAAAGTATGCGACAGTGTTATAAAGCCATTTTTCTGCTAAATCGCACAAAGTGAAAGGGAGAAGACGCAAACGCATAGCATCCACTGAAAGTTGCGATGTACCCATCATTACGCATACGTTTTCGAATTTAGTGATAAAAACATATGCGTCTTCAGACTCAAGGCCGTGAAATTTGGGCAACAGGTTGATGAAGTGGGGTTTAATTTCAAAATTATCCCCATTGGCTGGTGGAATAGATAGACAAGTAGGAAGAGGATCGCGTATAGGATAGCATCTTCTTGGGGAGAGATGCGCGGTGGATTCTGTGCACCGACGGGTGGTGGCAGGGTGGTGTTATAATCTGATGGAGAACCATCCATCTCGGTCGATGTGGTGGGTGGAGGGGAAAAAGAAAATGAAGAAGCACCGATTTTGGAGTCGGTGGCAGGAACGTGGACAAGACGGGCACTAGAATCCCGTGTCCAGCCGAGCATGCACTAAGCGGGTTTAGCGCAAGTGGCAGCGTGTGTGTGATTTAAAATTGGTTTGTTTTGAAAAGTGTCAGACGTGAGACAAATCACACAAAAATGCACAATCAACCCTAGAACTAAGGTTACCTAGCTCAAGTCTCTAGGCCACTCCTAGACTTCTGAAGGACAAGCCGCAGGATAAATCCTCTACCACCTCTTTATCACTCTTATGGCCAGATAAGTGCCAGGTAAATGGGGGGTATCCGCTATATGAATCACCGAAAATAGCGGGCCTAATTAAGTAACCACTTGCCTTAGACACACTTGCCTAGACACCACAAAAGAAATGCGGATAAGTGATAAATTACCCATGACCTTCCTCTGTCCTTATTGAACGTAACAGTCCTTAGAGTCTCGGTCTAGATATTTTTTAATTAACGTAGGGTGATGCGGATGCTCGTTAATTAAAAAATGAAGCCCTAGATTATTTTTTAATTAACCAATTACAAAACACGCAAAAAGATTTTTTTTTGAGCGGCGATATTTTGCAAAGAATCCTACAGAAAAATATATTATTGGATTTTTCAGAGGAGAGAGAAAGTATAGAGGAAGTTACCAGAGAAAAATGAAGCCCTAGATCCCCAACTCGGCCACGGTTCCGCCGCAGATTTGAGAGATTGCTAGAAAAATTTTTGTACTGTGGCCTCTTTTGCTCCTATTGTCCTCTCTGAAGGTTTCTAAATCTCTGTTTCCTCGTTTTATTGTCTTTAGATTCCCTTGCAAAAATCGCACACTAATCATTAAATACACAATTTGCTGTTTTGTTTTATTTATGATATGGATCGAATAAGAATTCAACACGAATAGTAAAAATAAAAAAAATTACGCGCGTATCCCTGGCAACGGCGCCATTTGATTGATCTGTAAAAGTGTATAGTAGAATAACCGCAATCAATAACGGTGTCGCGTGTAGCTAGACCGAGATGAGTACGGGTCGTCCTCAGAGAAACGTGGAATCTTTAAATCTTAGTTTAGATGTGTTGAAAAAGAGGAAGAATAAAGAATACTGGAGAATGGTTTCTAGATCTATGTCAAAATACGGATGTAGAAAATAGATCTAGTTTAAATAAAGATGTAGATTTTATATCAGAAAAGAATTTGTAGGGTTCGTTCGGATTTAGTAGTAATGGATGACTAATAAAGATGACTCTTTTTATCTATTGATAGATTTAAAATTAGATTGATAGTGATGAATGAAGATTAAGGTTCTTGGAAGAAACTAGTGTTTGCACACTATTGACCCTTGTCCTTTCATTGATCTCTATTAATGTCTAGCCCTTAACAAAACAATTGTTAATCTAATCTCAAATCACGGTCAAGGCTATCAATAAATTGATAGCGCGCCCGATTAGGATGTTAACATTTATTTTGCTAAAGTTTATAAACTTCATAAGAGTTAAAAGAAGTTAAGAAATTCTTCATCTTCCATTGATCTACCCTAATCCTACGAACCCTATCAAGCGGTGAATTATTCGCGCACGATGGAGATAGAAGAACGGATAGAGATTATGATGTAAATAAAGAAAATAAATGCAATAAGAATAAAACAACTAGCTTTATTAATCAACTTGATCAATTACACTTTTTGTTCCTTTATAAAGTGGAATACAAAATCCTAGTTTGCTTCTCGATCTATCTTGAAGGAGATAAATGAACAGCCGATTGATCAACCTGGATGCATAAGTCAACGTGAACTTCGTGATCTCTTCGGTTTGATGATTTCTAAGTTTAGCCCTCGGTCTTTTATATAGCCCCAAAGCTAGAAACTAAAGATCCCCAGAATAAGGGTTAGTTGTAGCAAATCCAACCTGAAAATCCCAACTCCTGACTCGGTGAATCAGCTGCGGATCTTGGCTGCAAATTTCTAGGGCTTTATTCTTGTAACACATGGAGATTTAGCTGATGTCTAGAACTTGAAAATATTTTCTAAGTCTTTGTCAGTATTGATTCTTCGATTTTATCTAACTTCATCGGCATATTTCTGATTTCCGATATTTCAACATCTCGATCTCCTGATCTGAACTAAACCTTGCACAATATCTCAATGAATAATGTTAGTAATATT
The DNA here is from genome assembly GCA_030015575.1 of Agapanthus africanus. Taxonomy (NCBI): domain Eukaryota; kingdom Viridiplantae; phylum Streptophyta; class Magnoliopsida; order Asparagales; family Amaryllidaceae; genus Agapanthus; species Agapanthus africanus. The sequence continues at coordinate 9,857,362 of CM057348.1, read as the reverse complement.
TGGTATTTTTGAGATATTATTCTAACCATTTGATATGTTATTATACTTTAAGAATATTGGTTAAGGATATTTGATATGATATGCATATTTAAATTATCAAAATATTATATAAATATTATATGCATACATTTTCCTTCATAATATTAATTATAATATATAAACATATGAAAATAGATATTTTGCAGATAAACCTTAATATGTTTCATATTTATAATAAACACTTTTAAATATCTAAGAAAAGTAAGGAAAATATTATATCAAATATGCAGTATTTTCGACTGAACAAATGTATTTTGTATAAATACAACAATACATTCTACCGTATATACATACCCGTATTCGTATAACTATAAATACCCGATACACTCCTGTATCCGTATAAATACGAATACCCGATACATATCTGTATCCGTATAAATACCCGAGAGATAGAACAATACAACCAATATAATACTAGAATATATTTATCGAAATATATATGTATATGTTATTAAATCAACATCTGATTTAATAATCTGGCTTAATACTAAGCCGGCTAGTATTATCAACCATCCGATCAAAAGTTCGGGTAGCTGGTACACTCATTTGATCGGAACGTTACACGTATCAAAATACGGGCACTACATTATTTTGCCTGAACCAGGAAAACCCTCTGTGTGGGACTCTAAAGACTCGACGGTACGCTGGCAGTGGGTTTAACCATAAACACGTCAGCGACACTAGCTGTACGTAATGGCTATCCAGGTACTTGTCGAAAAGAAGGCCGAAGGGCAAACACATCCGAACCTCTACTGAGCCTATCCGTGACGATCTCCGCACAGTCTGGTCTCTTCATCTATGAGTATCGCATACCAGGTTTATAGGATGGTAAACGTCAGACCCCTAATGATCTGATAAGTCATGTCGATATGGCCCAGGACCGATCCGAGAAACTACTGATCCAACCATCAGTAAATCTCATCTGTTTTGGCCAATGTCTTGTAGTTCTGTCCAACCAGACACAGTGCGATATCAACTCCCAATACCGGGAGAGATGAATCCCTGAAAATCGCTCACTGCCTCTATATGGCTCGAGACTGTACCCAACCAAAAACTATTTGCAAGCATCACTAGAGCCGTGGTAGGGTAGTGGTCTAAGTACAGCGGGAACTCACACGAGACAAATGACAATATCAGGTCTAAAGACTAACATGTACTTATGTCACCTGAGAATCGCTATCTGACGATAGATATAATACCATCTAGAAGTTCTCGGCGAGTCCGTCCAGTGTACTCACCTCCAGTGAGCACCTGTATACAATCTTAGATGATCACATCAATGGCTGTGGGACCAACCACCGCCCCTCGTCGGGGTCTAGAAACTTATACAGAAGTCTACTCTGGAATATCGATATCCGGTCTCGATACTTCTGCTACTTGGGACATTTAAGGATGTGCTTAGGGACTACCCAGCCCCCACAAGTATGATCACCATCATAATGCTGGTAGTCAAGCAAAATCCTACGGGTTTTATCAACATGTATCAGCCATATGTGATATTAAGTAAAACATATGCATATGTTAAGATAAAAACAAACCAAAATAGTATATCACTGTATCGAGTCTTTATCAATATGTATAAAGAAGCAAAAAATACACATGTTAAGATAAAGACAACCCAAATAGTATACTATATAACTGAGCAAGATTGTCCTGTACATATATATGCCTAGTATCCTATACAATATAGACCTCTAGGGCATACATATCCAACGGAAGCTAGAGCTTGGATCGGGTTCCCTTGTGTGGATCATCTTCGGCAAATAGAGATCAACTCTCAAGCTCGTCCCCGATAGCCTAGGAGCTTAGAAGGGGTCTTCCACGATTTGGTGGACACACTACAAATGTTGTAAGCTCGTAACTTGTAGAATAGATCTCTTATGTTTGCTAGTTTAGTGTTTGGATCGATTTCTAAGGTATATAGTTGTTTGTGCCTTCTTAAAAATTATCGCTTTACATTCCGTCTTGGCCGTGAGCCTTGCGGCGTGAGCACCAGCAACTTACACTGGTATCAGAGCATCCCAAAGAATAGAACTAGCTGTAGACGATGCTTAAGTTTCGAAACAAAAATTTATTTGTATTTTATTTCCTAAAATCAAGTTTCTGTTAGATTTTTAAATGATCTCTGGAAAAAAATTGTGCATGGAAATGACTGGAGATGCTTTGAAATTGACGTGGCAAGAAGACGAGACCAAACAGGTTTACTCTGACCGCCTGGGTCGGCTCTTTGGCTTCCTGGGTCATCCAGAACACTCCAGCATGTCTCATGCTTCTTGTAGAGACTTGTTGTTTTGGAAATAGGATTTTTGGTGACCGTCATTTTTGCCCAGATTTCTGTTAATGTAATCTTTGTTTTCGGGCAACACGGAAAATTTTTGATCGAAACTAAAGCATTGTTTAGCATCTGTTTATTTGTATATGTGTTAGTAAATGTCCTCTAATTGCTATATGGTCAATTAGAAGATATTGCAAATCTGATACTTGTGATGGTTTGTATATCATTGTAATAGTTTGGCTGGATTGTCGTGATGGATAGCCCCTCTAGTGATGATGTGTATACGGTTTGAGTTATATGTATTTTCATTTATTCGGGATGAATGGCCGGTTTGTGGCCGTCATTGCCGGTGTATGTATATTCTTTTATTGAGATACGACCAGGTTGCGGTCAATGTTTCCATTGTATGTATATATTTCATTACATGTATTAGGATAAACCTGCGAAAAAGTTCTCGAGTCACCGGGTTCTAGAGTGTGGTAGGTAATCATCTCATTTAGTTGAAACCGGACCATCTCACTCTAGAATTGACGGGTCACTCGACGCACTTGTAAGGGTTTTAGGATTGACCCATGGGGGAGTTCTCAAGTTACCGGATTCTAGAAAAAAACGGGTGGCCTACTCATGATATTGAGGCCGGGTTGCCCCGATTCTAGGATTGGCGGATAGCTTACCACGCTCGTAGGAGTCTTGGATCGATATTGTATGGGCTATCCACACAACTGGAGAATGTTGTGTTTCATTTGCGGTTCAAATGAAACGTGGGGCTCCTAATTTATCCGCTATTCCATATTGTTTACCGAATGCCTGTGATGATTATTACTTGTCTGTGATAATGATATATATAATAAATGCTTCTATATGTTTTGCATCCGCGCTAGCTTTGTGTCCACCATACCGTAAGTTAAGTAATCTTACGGTGAAGACCCGATACCACATAGTGAATGCAGATGGCATATAAAAGCATTGTATTTTGGTTGTTTCGGGTGTGACTAGAAACTTAAATGATAGGACCACATTAATTTTGATTAATGCAAAAAAATATACCTAAAATGATGTGGGGACCAAATTTTAAAACCACTCGGTTTGCTTCAAAACCACTCGTTTTAAAAACCGGAGCTTAAACCACTCCCTTTTCAAAGCCACTCGGTTCCTTCAATGATATCAAGTTCATTACGTTCAAGGTTTTCTAAAACCAGTCGTAGGCCTCTGTCATTTCATATGGTAGCGTCTAGTATTCATGGTATGTATGTTGGCCTATATCAAGGCATAGCGTATGGTAGCTAGGTGATATTTGTCTGCTGCATGGGGAAACGATTATCTCGGACAGTCGTACAATCATTTTGGCCTACGTCAAGGGCTAGTACAGGTGACTCTAAATTAATCACGAAATGATGGGTTGAACTTGACTGGCAAATTATATATTTTGTCCTACGTCAAGGTCATAAGCGTTGGGGGCAAAAACTATATCGAGAGTTTTAAATATAAGGGAAACTTGCAAGGTGTGTGCATACTTTCTGAAGTGTGGTGACTTGTTAGCTTCCATCATGGTTATTATGCGATTATAGTTGGGCCCCGATTCCCACTGTGAGTAGGTTTTACACCCGGGAGATTTTCACATTACAACTACCTAACCCATTAGGTGTCTAGAAAGGTGTTAACGAGATTATGCCTCTGCGGAAAGGGGTTATTTAATTAGGTCCGTGCAAAAGCATGAGGGGCCTTGTAACATTTTGGAAAATTATAAATATTAATTTATAATTTTAAATATAGAGATAATAAGTTTATAAAAATGATATCGCTTATGAAATTTTGATATCGGATTTATATCCGCAAAAATGTGATTATTTTGGTAAATATGAAGAAAAGTGTGTGATATCATAAAAAATGATATTTTAATTATTTTAACATGACATGAGATTTTACATTAAGATAATGATATTTAAGTGTTAGAATAAGTATTTTATTTCTTTTTAAACATGAATTTAGATTTGTAATATGAAGGGTTTTAATTAAATAAAAAGAGTTTTTCTTTTGTTTTTATTTCTTGGTTTAGAGTAAGGATGGGTATATGATATGCCAAGTTTAAACTCTCACAATCTCCACAACACACCCACACCTCACATCTCTCCACCTGCTCCTTCTCACTTTTACACCACCACCTTCCCACTCTCCACCTCATCCTTCATAGTTAACACCCCATGCTTTCTCTACACACAACACTTAGAAATTCTTTTAGCTATTCCAAGCTAAAACAACAACCTTCTTCAAGCTCCAAACTGAAAATTCCCAAGTGTTTGTTAGTTATATGTATGCCCTAGAGGCCATTACTGTACATGAGATGTATATTATAGTGGATGCTTGGACATATATAGAGAGGACTTTCTTGCTCGACATGATAGTATGCTATCTGGTTACTCTTTATCTTAACATGTGCACTGATTGTCTCTCTGTTACATGTTGGTAAAGCCCTTAGGATGTGTACATGACTACCTGGATTATGATGCGGATCATACTAGTGGAACAAAGGTAGTCGGTAAGTAAATCCTTTAATGTCCCTAGTCGTAGGTGTATCGAGATGGGGCATCGATATACCAGAGTAGACTAGCGTATAGCTTCTCGACTCATGTAGATGGGCGATGGATGATCTCATATCCATTGGTGTTTGACATCAGAGATAGTATACGGGTGCTCAGTGGAGACTGGGTACACTGGACGGACTCACCGAGAACTCCTATATGGTATTATACCTCACGTTAGATGGCAGTTCTCTGGTGACGCTGGAACAGGTTAGTCTGTCGACCCGAGATCGTCATAGAGTCTTGTGTGATTCCCACTGTGCTTTAATTTCCACCTTACTACGTTCAAGAGGACGTGCAAAACGGTGGTTTTTTGGTACAGTCTCGAGTCACATGGAGGTAATAAACGATAGGAGAGTATTTCGTCACTCCCGGTATTTGGGGTTGATGTTGCGCTGTGGTCGATTAGCTATAACAGAAAGTCCCTGGCCAGGGTTGTTTATGAGATTTACTGGTAAGTGTTATCAGTAGTTTCTCGACCAGTTATGAGCCTTATATCAGCACGACTTATCGAGTTATTGGGGTCTACGTTTACCACCCCCAGATGAGATATGTGACATATCTAACGAAGAGAGCGGACTGTATGGTAGTGTTACTGATTGGATTCGCAGGAGTATGAGCAGGCTTGCTTGTTGATCTTCTGATCGCTCAATATCCGGGTGCCGTTACGTTTAGTAGACTGCTTCCGGCTTGTGGGTGTTTGATATGATCATCACCTACTGCCGGCGTATTGACGAATCTTTAGAGTCCTACACAGAGGTTTCCTGGTTCATGTGAAATGAAATAGGTGCACATATGTGATATGTGCGGGACCCAGATTAATGCGCGTATATGATACCGCATTCTATTCTCGCAATTTGTGACATCGGTCGGTTATATGAGATATAGCCGGATTATCGGATCAAGTGTTGATTCGACAAGTTGTTGCATTTGATATTAGTCAGTTATATGTGATATAGCCGGATTATTAAATCAAGTGTTGATTTAATAATTTAATGTATAATTGTATATTTGATATACTAGACTACATTAACTAATATTAGCTCACTTAAACTTTTCTTTTTCTCACAAGTGTGCATTAGTATATATGTGATATATATTAGTGTACATTTTATTGTGTCATGCTTGATGCCATATGCTACATGAGTGTATAAGACTCACACCATACTAATAATAATGTGAGAGTTTATATTTATTTAAGTAAATTAAAATTAGTGTTAATTAGTCACATGTTTGGAAGCTTGGAGAAGCTTGTAGCATCTTTGACTAAGTCCAATCATTTTGTTTTACTTGTAGATATTTATTAACCTAACCATTATTATTAGCCATGGTTTAATCTCTACATGGGTTAGTGTATGACACTAACTCATCTATGGTTGTTATTCTCACCTCATGAGTTCATTTCTCTCTTCTCATTCTTCACTTGAGCTTCTTCCTCCTCATGAGAAAAGCTCACCAGCTTTTCTCAAGGTGAGAAAATATTGTGAAAAAAATAAAACTAAAGTGAGCACATTTCCTACTTCATCATTCTCTACTACTTGTCATTTAGTATGGGGTGTTTGCTTCACTAATTTCACAATTAGGGAAGAGATAGCATGAGCTTGAGTCTCATCGACGTAGATCATTTTCGGCCTCGAAAACTTCGAGAAAACTTGTTCATTTCTCCGGGAGAACCCTTTCTAGAGTTCAGGTGTTCATGACTTGCAGCGAAGGAACTACTACACGGAGCATTAGAAGTGAAGGACCGGTCTACAAAGGTTGTATTTCTCATTCACTTAGATATAAAGTTGTTTACATGTTGTTTCGTCGCATTTTCTAGTAAAGATTTTATGGTTAGGGTTAACTAGAATGGCAAATTTTTGAAATTGGCATAGACGATACCTCCCGAAACCTTGCTGCCGTCCTAGGGAACCCTGCAGTATTCATCTTCTCCAAAGAAGAAGCCTTGATCCCTTCATTAAAGTTGTTCACTTCTTCAAGTTTGAGCCAATACAACACTTAGGAGCTTCCACCATACAATTCTTGAGCTGGATTTCTTTGTGTACCCTCTTGATAGGTATTATTCCCTCCTCCTTGCATGTATCGTTTTGTTCAAAATCTATTTTCTGTAGGCAAATATCAGGAATTAGAATATTTGTGATATTTGTGGTACAAATATTGAATCTGAAACCACTAGGTATAACTAATAGAAAAACTAACAAGATCATAGTATTATGAGACCTCTAGGAGACTATACCTAAAGCCTGAGCCCCAACCACTTCATACGGCGAGAACCCCCTTTTGACTGGCGTCGCCGGGCCCTTTGAGGGATTTTGCATTGGTTTTTATTCAGTAGGTGTATTTGTCTATTTTATGATCTATAGTATTGTTTGGTTTGTCCCAGTATTCATACAGTGAAATATGAAAGTATTCTAATAAGGGTTTTTGTAACGACCTCAATATTACTATACCATCGTGTTTTCTTTCTTTAGTAAAATATTGTATTTATTTATTCTTATTATTTTTCCGTATATTTTGTTTTCTATTAAATATATTATTTTATTATTCCATCTATTTTTTCCCCAAACCTATTTCTTTAAACTAAATATTAACCTATTCAAAATTAAATGCAAGACCTGACCCAGCCCATAACCCAAATCCAATATCATTTTCATTTTCTTTTATAAAACTATGAACCCAAAAACCCACTTTCTTTTCAAGCAACAATATATATTTAATTCTAATTAAATATATGCATTAATAACCTTGTAGCTCATTGGTTAAGACTTTACATTATTATTCTATAGATCACATGTTCAAATTCACATTCTTGCAATTATTTTTTTTATCAATTTTTTATTCTTCTCATAACTTACAAATGAGACATTTCATTTCCAAAATGAATGGTGGCCTTTTATTTCTCTTTTAATTCCCATGTTGAATGCATATATTATTATAGATAATTCACCATTATACCATCTTTATTTATCCTCCTCTTTCTTTTTCTTCCTCATATTTTTCTATCTCTCCCTTCTCTCTCTTCACCTAGAGTCCTAGAAGAAGAACACAAATAAGTTTTCAAGAAGGCATCGCTAATAACGCGAGGCTATCGGCGGATAGACAAGCCCGGTGACAATACCAGCTTGTGTATATAAGTCTCTTCTCTCTCTTCCCCTCCATCTCTTTATTCTCCTCTTATCATATCTCGTGAACCCGCTATTCTTTCCATATCATAATCTATAAGAGAAGATAAATATAAATATATACATATATATAAATTTAGATATATATGGTTCTATATGTTTTAATAATACCTTATTATCTCCTGTTCAAATTAAAGTGTTTTCAATTCTTTGTTCATGACTATGAATGTTTATTATGAGTTGTGAGAATATAAATTTCATGCAATAATATATATACAATATCTCATGGAATCGGTTTGCTTATTAAAAAAAAAGGAGAAGCTTGCATAAAATAAAATACTAGTTAATCTTTTTGCCGATTTTAGCATACATATCAATACCTTTACCTATAAAATAAATTTTAGAAATTAATTTTTACTTCTGAAAATTTCAGGAAATTTACATATGATAGAATATATTTTTCTGTACACGCTGTAAAAATTATAGATCGAATCGCTTAACGGTGTAGAAATTATATCGTTTTTATTCACTGTTCGTAAAACAGAAAACTGCAGTTATCGGTTAACTTCTATGACACATAACTTGGTATACCGGTATCCAAATTGAGCAAACTCATGTGTTTTTGATATCTACATCGAAAAATATAGATTTTCTTAGTTTTATGTTTTTACTTAAAACTAACGTAAGATAAAGAAAACTGCGTTACATTATTAAGCAACGGATCTGGACAGAATATGTCCTCATTCGCACACTGTTTTTAAATTAGACATAACTCAGACTCCCGATGTCCGTTCGTGACAAACTTTAGATGTGTAGATGCACAATTGATAGAACTATAATTTTATGTATACTAGGTTACTTATAAATTCATGAAACAATCCGATATAGGCTTTGCAATACAATATATAGTTGTTGTTCTGAAATCTGAATTTTTGTTTTAAACGCTGATGTTAAAACGATTATAACTAGAGCTTCAGAAATCCAAATCATGTGAATCTTGGTGTTTTGGATAAGAATATCGAAAGACATATAATTTTCTAATAATTTTTGTAACCTGAAATCCGATAGAAATTAACTTAAACTGCGTTTTAAAAATATATGTCGGTGCTGAACAGATTATGATCTGTTTTGCACAACGATACGAAAACATATATACCTTTCAAACCGGTAGTCGTATTTAGGTGAAACTGGAACTCACGCATGCAAAACACTTATAGCCATATTTCTGTTTATATTCCGCATTTGTTCGACTTGATTAATTAGTCGTACATAATATTTCTTTACACCATTGTTTTTGGTAGTTACTCGTATAATATACTTGACTCATTTCATACTATTCGAACATGTATACATATTTATCTTGATCATTAAATTGTTGTATCTACAGAAAGACGATAATTAAATACTTGAGTTGTATTTTAAAAACTATACAAAATTATGTTTACATAAAAAACCCTCAAGTTATATAAATTACAATAAGAACCCTAGTAAATATAGGTTTAAGCGGAACCAGTCTCTTGAGCCTCAGGGAGCCGGAGATATGGGTGCTTGCCTATTTAAGGTAGAAAACTTAATAACGGTGTTATCAACACGGTAATCGTCTTTGAAAAAGACACAAATCCTGCCGCTCATATACAGTGGTTACCGATAACATCAAAACAATCGGGACTTCAATTTCTTTTTAATTGTTCTGACTCGGGATGAGTCTCATTATAAATAATCTGACTTGAATATGATTCAAATACAATCTACAATATTACAATTCAACATGAATTCATATATTTAATATATTCAATCTATATTGACTGAATCGAACCATGGATATACTTCCATTTACATGATTCTCCAGTTACATCCATGATTCTCCAGTACATCCATTTTACTGATATCATGGTTTCGGAAAGTCATCCAAATATACAATCTATATTACAATTCAATTACAAGTTGAAATACAAAACAAACAATACAATCAAGATATCGCGGGGTTTAAGGGGTAGATTGGTACGGATGGTGTTAAAAGTGGCACGAGACTGCAAGATTAAGACACCTAACCTGAATCCAATTGCCATTGTTCCGGGTTGTATAACGGAGACTTGTACTTCCATTTGCCCTAATCTATAGCATATAGAGACTCCTCTCGTATACACAGGTATCCTTTTGTACCAAACTACAAACAACAGCGTTAACACTAAATACAACAATATAACAATATAATACAACTTTAAAAGGTACACTCTCTCTCTCTTACTCTCTGTCTTTTCTACTTCTCCCTTATCTTTGAGACTTACCGAGCGATTGTTTGCTGACGATATTCCTTCTCTTTCTTCTTTGGAATATTGTCGGGTGATCTGGATACCCAGGAGATCGAGTCTACTAGCGAGGACTTGGATCAACTTGCCTACGCCCAGAGCTCTAGCTTCATTGTACACATTTTTATTTCAGTACCTTTCATTTATGTTATGTCATTGTTTAGGCATTGCTTTCATTCTGATGTATTTACTTATCCACGCATTGTTCAAAAGAATGTTAATAAATAAAGTTGTTTTTCAGTTATATCTACTGTCTTTGTCTCTTGTGCATTTTTATTTATACTGCTTAGATACGCTTAGCATATTTACTTCAGAGTAAATACGTAGTGGCCTCATCGCATCTCCGTTGCCGTACACCGGGAAGCGGGGCGTGACAGGTTTTTTGGTGGCCCATGCAGGTCAGAACTGTATGGAACCCTACCATGCAGTTCAGTTCTGCGTGAACAACCTAAACAATATAACACAAGAACCAGCAACTAAAAACATTCTTTACATTACATATTCCTTGAAGTCCATCTCAAGACTTTTAAATTCTTAACTCTTATTCACCCTTTCAATTTGTATCTCGTTGGCATATTAGCTCAATTGGTTAGAGTATCAATTGACGGAGCTCGAAGGCAACGTCATCCTAATCCTGTTTCCTTACTCTGTTGCAATATCCTTCTTGAGTAATTTCGAGAACGAAATTATTTTTAAGGAGGGTAGGATGTAACGATCTCAATAATACTATACCATCGTGTTTTCTTTTTTTAGTAAAATATTGTATTTATTTATTCTTATTATTTTTCCGTATATTTTGTTTTCTATTAAATATATTATTTTATTATTCCATCTATTTTTTTCCCAAAACTATTTTTTTAAACTAAATATTAACCTATTCAAAATTAAATGCAAGACCTGACCCAGCCCATAACCCAAATCCAATATCATTTTCATTTTTTTTTATAAAACTATGAGCCCAAAAGCCTACTTTCTTTTCAAGCAACAACATATATTTAATTCTAATTAAATATATGCATTAACAACCTTGTAGCTCATTGGTTAAGTCTTTGCATTATTATTCCATAGATCACATGTTCAAATTCTCATTCTTGCAATAATTTTTTTTTATCAATTTTTTATTCTTCTCATAACTTACAAATGAGACCTTTCATTTCCAAAATGGATGGTGACCTTTCATTTCTCTTTTAATTCCCATGTTGAATGCATATATTATTATAGATAATTCACCATTACACCATCTTTATTTGTCCTCCTCTTTCTTTTTCTTCCTCATATTTTTCTATCTCTCCCTTCTCTCTCTTCACCTAGAGTCCTAGAAGAAGAACACAAAGAATTTTTCAAGAAGGCATCGCTAATAACGCGAGGCTATCGGTGGACAGAAAAGCCCGGTGACAATACCGGCTTGTGTATGTAAGTCTCTTCTCTCTCTTCCCCTCCATCTCTTTATTCTCCTCTTGTCATATCTCGTGAACCCGCTATTCTTTCCATATCATAATTCATAAGAGAAGATAAATATAAACATATACATATATATAAGTTTAGATATATATGGTTATATATAGTTTAATAATACTTTATTATCTCTTATTTAAATTAATGTGTTTTCAATTCTTTGTTCATGACTATGAATATTTATTATGAGTTGTGAGAATATAAATTTCATGCAATAATATATCTACGATATCTCATGGAATCGGTTTGCTTATTAAAAGAAAAGGAGAAGCTTGCATAAAATAAAATACCAGTTAATCTTTTTGCCGATTTTAGCATACATATCAATACTTTTACCTTTAAAATAAATTTTAGAAATTAACTTTTACTTCTAGAAATTTCAGGAAATTTACATATGATAGAATATATTTTTCTGTACACGCTGTAAAAATTTTAGATCGAATCGCTTAACGGTTTAGAAATTATATCATTTTTATTCACTGTTCGTAAAACAGAAAACTGCAGTTATTGGTCAAATTGTAGGACACATAACTTGGTATAACGGTGTCCAAATTGAGAAAACTCAGATGTTTTTGATATTTACATCGAAAGATATAGATTTTCTTAGTTTTTTGTTTTTACTGAAAACCAACGTAAGATAAAGAAAACTGCGTTACATTATTAAGCGACGGATTTGGACAGAATATGTCCTGATTCGCACACTGTTTTTAAATTAGACATAACTCAGACTCCCGATGTCCGTTCATGACAAACTTTAGATATGTAGATGCAAAATTGATAGAACTATAATTTTCTGTATACTAGGTTACTTAGAAATTCATGAAACAACCCGATATAGGCTTTGCAATACAATATATAGTTGTTGTTCTGAAATCTGAATTTTTGTTTTTAACGCTGATGTTAAAACGATTATAACTAGAGCTTCAGAAATCCAAATCATATAAATCTTTGTGTTTTGGATAAGAATATCTAAAGTCCTATAATTTTCTAATAATTTTTGTAACATGAAATCCGATAGAAATTAACTTAAACTACGTTTTAAAAATATGTGTCGGTGCTGAACAGATTCTGATCTGTTTTGCGCAACGATACGAAAACATATATACCTTTCAAACCGGTAGTCGTATTTAGGTGAAACTGGAACTCACGCATGCAAAACACTTAGTGCCATATTTCTGTTTATATTCCGCATTCGTTCGACTTGATTAATTAGTCGTACATAATATTTCTTTACATCATTGTTTTTGGTAGTTACTCGTATAATTTACTTGACTCATTTCATACTATTCGAACATGTATACATATTTATCTTGATCATTAAATTGTTGTATGTACAGAAAGACGATAATTAAATATTTGAGTTGTATTTTGAAAACTATACAAAATTATTTTTACATAAAACCCCCTCAAGTTATATAAATTACAATAAGGACCCTAATAAATATAAGTTTAAGCGGAACCAGTCTCTTGAGCCTCGGGGAGCTGGAGATATGGATGCTTGCCTATTTAAGGTAGAAAACTTAACAACGGTGTTATCAACACGGTAATCGTCTTTGAAAAAGACACAAATCCTGCTGCCCATGTGCAGCGGTTACCGATAACATCAAAACAATCGGGACTTCAATTTCTTTTTAATTGTTCTGACTCAGGCCGAGTCTCATTATAAATAATCTGACTTGAATATGATTCAAGTACAATTTACAATATTACAATTCAACATGAATCCATATATTCAATATATTCAATCTATATTGACTGAACCGAACCATGGATATACTTCCATTTAAATGATTCTCCAGTTACATCCATGATTCTCCAGTATATCCATTTTACTGATATCATGGTTTCGGCAAGTCATCCAAATATACAATCTATATTACAATTCAATTACAAGTTGAACTACAATACAAACAATACAATCAAGATATCGCGGGGTTTAAGGGGTAGATTGGTACGGAAGGTGTTAAAAGTGGTACGAGACTGCAAGATTAAGACACCTAACCTGAATCCAATTGTCGTTGTTCCGAGTTGTATAACGGACTTTATACTTCCATTTGCCCTAGTCTCTACCATATAGAGACTCCTCTCGTATACACCGGTATCCTTCTGTACCAAGTTACAAACAACAGCGTTAACACTAAATATAACAATATAACAATATAATACAACTTTAAAAACTGCACTCTCTCTCTTACTCTCTGTCTTTTCTACTTCTCCCTTATCTTTGGGACATGCCGAGCGATTGTTTGCTGACGACATTCCTTCTATTTCTTCTTTGGAATGTTATCAGGTGATCTGGATACCCAGGAGATCGAGCCTACTAGCGAGGACTTGGATCAGCTTTCCTACGACCCAGAGCTCTAGCTTCATTGTACACATTTTTATTTCAGTACCTTTCATTTCTGTTATACCATTGTTTAGGCATTGCTTTTATTCTGATGTATTTACTTTTCCACGCATTGTACAAAAGAATGTTAATAAATAAAGTTGCTTTTCAGTTATATCTACCGTCTTTGTCTCTTGTACATTTTTATTTATACTGCTTAGATATGCTTAGCGTATTTACTTCAGAGTAAATACGTAGCGGTCTCGTCGCGTTCCCTTCGCCGTACACCAGGAAGTGGGGCGTGACAGTTTTATTAAAGTTTCCAATATTTTGATATGGGTTTTCGTATTTCTGTGCCGTTACTGATTTGTTGACGTCCGTACGTTAACAACAGGGATATCTTGTCGTTTTAGAGTAAGTAAGCTGTAGTTTCTAACCTATGATGCTTAGCTCGTTGTTTTAGTTTTGATATGATATTTACGTCAATATGATTTAACTACAATTATAGGTATGATCGCGAAGGTTTCCGAGATGGAGATGACGGACATAGCAATCATGGTTCAACGAGCTCGACAAGTTGGTGAGTAGATTTACATCTATGGGGGAAGTCGGGTGGATGGCGTATAGTATCCCCGCAACTATTTAATTAGGATAGTTATACTATCTAGTTAGTTGTTGATGATTCAGTTAAAGGTTTTAATATTATTTCTTATCTAGTATGTTATTCATGTGCATATAGTTTAATACATGATTATTGTGACATACGTACGTGACGATAGATCCGTACGATATGGATTTTGAGATAGTGTAGATATTGTACGAGGGATTATGCCGTACTTGTGTAATGAGAATAGTGTGCCGAATACAGGCAAGTTTCTTATAAATTTGTGTAATCTTGAATTATTCTAATTTAGGATGTTATATTTGAGTGGGCTATACTCTTTTAAAAACTAACGATTCGTTTTCCATTTTAAATGATAAATGACAAGGTGGTGATGCTGTTTTCCAAAAAGAATACCTATTTTAACTTGACGCAGCTTTCTTATTTCAAAACCAATGTTTCGTTACATTTTCAAAGTTACCGGTATAGCTCATAGCAGTTAGATTACGTTTATTAACTGTGCAATACGCTTATCGATTGTATAGATTGTCTTTAGTATGAATACACTAATAGAACACTGTACAATTACTAATGAGTATTATGTTGCACGAGCACAGATACATATGTTACACTACACCTCATTGGTACTGCCATTCCACTGTAGGACCGTTATACCACGTGATGTGTATGTTTATGCCGATATGAGGCATATTGATTCCCTATATCCGAAAAATCTGAATTGTTTTATATGCTACGGATATGGGTAGAATTACTTTCTGCATTATACACTTATAGAACACTTGCACAAATATTAATGATTGTCATGCTGCACGAGCACAGATGCGTATGCTACACTACACATCAGTAGTATTGCCGTGACACAGTAGAACTATTATGTTTGTTGCATGCATGACTTTATCTACGTACTTTACCTTTATTGCAGGTTGAATATCGCGAATACCAGTGTCATGGGTATTCGTATTCAATTCTTATGAGTTTTCAGGATGTTTTACTTTCGATGATATATATCAGTGGTATGGAACACTGTTATATATGTACATATATAATATATCATCGAGTTATTCTTATTCTTTACTTGATATCTTTGGATATGATGAGTTGATGTTCACCATGAGTCGTTTTTATGTTTTGTTTTACTCTGAACCGAGTAAGGGTCTATACGGTTACGGATTTCTACGATATCCAAACCGAGTGGGGGAAGAGATATACAGTCGGATACATGGTGGACCGGTCAAGACCGAGGGGCAGGAAAGCTGCAATAGAGGTGGGGAGCCTAGCGAGGACACTCGATACCAGAGATAGAGATGAGCACGGCAGATATCCAGGGGATACTGGCCGGAGCTAGATATGAGCACGGCGGATATCCAGGGGATACTGACCGGGGCAGGGGATATCGATGGGCAATAATCTGTTGAGATCGTGTCGACGATATCTGGATTTGCGTGTCGGTGATGGACAAGAGGGATTTGAGGATTTGCGTGTCGGTGATGGACACGAGAGATTTCTGATTTAGGGTGTCGATGCTGGATATCCATATATTGATATGTTGCTATCATAAGGGTATACAGTTAGAGTGGTGCATTATTGTAGTCGACCAGGACTGATCAGGGGGACGGTACCTGAATACCTTTTACTGGTTGTTGCGTATAAAAAGGATTTCGAAAACGAGCTATAGTCTCATTACTTTGACATGTCTAGAATAACATAAGGATCTTTTAAACCGTAAAGCTCTTATCACTCTTTACTAAAACAGCAAGACGTATATTTTAATTAAGATAGCTATTATATTTCATACTATTACATCTGCTTTTATGCCGTGATATATGTATCCCGCGGTTATTTTAAAGAAGAGATTTTACATATATATTTTCAGCTACCTTTGGGTTTATAACTAAATACAGGTCATTTGCATATGATATGTTCTGGTTTGGGATCACATGATGGATAGTATTGCATTTATGATATTTATATATATATATATATATATATATATATATTGGTATGAGATATGATAATATTATACTTATGACCTAGGTATCGTTGTACATTTCGATTTCTATCTTGTAATGTACTTTTATTCACTAGGTTGGAAACCCACCCCATTGTGCGACAGTTTCTTACAGGTTTTACCGCTCGGATTATTGGCGGATTGTGGCATACCCTTCTTCTCGGTGATTGCTTTGGTAGGTGGGCTACTGTTGTTCGTATCCACACTTGTATATTTATATTCTGTTGTATCTAGTAAAACTCCATCGACCTAGAATGTGTATATTATGGATTTAGAAGCGAGACTTAGAGTTTATGTGTTGTTGGGTGTCGTACTCATTGGAGTCGACCTTTTTATATTGTTAATTTTGTTTCTCTTTTCTTCGTCGTTTGGCATCGTATATTGTCTGCTTGGTTGCTCCGCCGTTTGGGCGCGGAAGCTAGCTCTCGTTGGGATGCTGTTTTTATTATTATGTTGTATCAGGTTTTATTCAAAATTTACAATGGAGATACTGTCGAATTTCAAAATGCCATATATGCTTTTTCAAACATTCTTAGTTAAATTTAAATGTTTATTTCAAACTAATCCCATCTGATCACTATTTTAAACATCACCTCCAATATTTTCAAAAAGAGTTTAGATTCCGGGTTTCGGCTTACTTGGACTGCGTCAACGTATTTAGATGTCACTTGATTTAAATACCGGTCACGTGCCACATTTGGGTTATGGCAATTTTGGCATAAGTCAAGGTCATAAGCGTTGAGGGCAAAAACTATATCGGGAGTTTTAAATATAAGGGAAACTTGCAAGGTGTGTGCATACCTTCTGAAGTGTGGTGACTTGTAAGCTTCCATCATAGTTATCATGCGATTATAGTTGGGTCCCGATTCCAACTGTGAGTAGGCATTACACCCGAGAGATTTTCACATCACAACTACCTAACCCATTAGGTGTCTAGAAAGGTGTTAATGAGATTATTTCTCTGCGGAAACGGGGTTATTTAATTAGGTCCGTACGAAAGCATGAGGAGCCTCCCTCGGAGTATCAACACTGGCCTGGCTGAACGGCTAGCAAACTTATAGGATGTATATAATCCCAACTAGTTCTCCTTTTAAGATTTGAAGGAGAATTCGAGAAAACAGTGCGAGCCATCCTGATTAGATAATTTAATAAATCAATCTAATCTTATAAGAGCGCACACCAAGTGTTCATTTTCTCTCTCTATCAGCGACTATGACTGAACTTAAACTAAAACTCGTAAACCAAGTTAAACGAACATTTTTACTATCATTAACTTTGAAATGTCATAATTGCTCTAATTCATGACAAAGTCGCATATGTCCCTGCCGCTCCTACTTTCCCTTTGCCTTCTCCAAAACCCTCTGTAAAAAATGCGGAGATCCATATTGCTTGGAAAGGCCATCTCGTATGGTTATATACAAACTCGAAGAAATTGTTTTAGTACGAGGATGACCACTGGTTCTGGAGAAATTGAATTGTATAATTCTATTGTCTCTTCCCTTTACCTTCTCTCAAAATGAGAGCTTCTTATATTAATAGAGTACACCAGATACACTTGTTGGATAGTTTTCTTCCAAACCTTAGGCTGGTGCTGAAAGGTAGAGAAAAAAGAAAACCAACTAGCCTATATATAGTGTATAGAAGATAAGATGTAGAGACATATAAAGAGGTTGAAGTGAGAGCAAAGAAAATTACAACTACTGTTATGAGCCTGGACGATGGAAGAGGCATTACTAGAAATACCCTGCCACCCCCATGAAACATTTTTATGTTTCAGTTTTCCTGTGTGATTGTAATTGAAAACCGTTTCTTAATTAGTTCTGACTCCCGGATATATGGATACCGGATTAGAATCCCACATCTGTAGGGTGTTACAGATGCTAAGAAGGAGTAGAGAATTGGGAAGGGTGATTTAATTCTCAATGTCGGAATTCAAAGCAATTGTTGCTATTGGGATAATCATCTGGATTTGCCTAACAACAAATATTTGGTTTTGAATAACTGTTATTATGCACCAATTTTTAAAACAGATATATCTGTCTTTTTATTTAATAAAGTGGGATATAAATTTTGAAAATAAGTTTTGAACATTTACCTTAATCAATTGATGATTGGGTAAGGTTCATTGAATAACAGTGTGGACATTCTTAACCAAAATACAGTTTTCAACTTACAACACACGGAGTTTGAGTTAGTTTACTCATAGAACTTATACGAAGTGATGTATATTGTTCAATGTCCACACGGATAAGGGGTTGGTACTCTTATTTTATTTCGTTTTACCTATGTGTTTTCTGGATTTAGACACACATTCTTGTTGAAATGCAAAATCCAAAGATTTTGAGAAGTTCATAAGGTATAAGAATAAAGTAGAGAACCAAATGTTGGAAGTATTAAGATTCTTCAAAGTAATCGAAGATGCGGATATTTATGCTGGGTATTCCGTAATTGTATAATTTAGAATTTATTTCTCTCTCGGATTACTTATCTGCGGGTGCGCTCCATGATGAGCAATGTTATATAGCATTTTTCCATATGGGGATATACACTGGACATAGCTGCATAACATTTGAATCTGGTTCTATCTAAATTTGTGTCTTAGATTATATATGTAATATAGAATGGTAACATATCTTAAGGTTGTTAAGATATGGAGCTATCCGGATTATGCTGAAAGTATAATCCGAACAAACTCTAGACACATTTTGGTAATGAGCAGTTTGTGGGTTATCACCGGCATTAGCAAGGGTTTAACCTCTACCATTTTAAAAATCAAAAGTTGTTTTTGTTTTTGACTCGCCTCCTTTTTATAAAAGGAACTCTTTGTAAAAGAAATTGGTGGGAGTATGACAGAACTGAAAGTGATTTTAGAACCACAAACGGTTATTAAAAATTTAGTAAAACCTAAGATTTCAATTGGACCCGACAAAGCTTAGTCACTCTGCAGATTTAGTGGGTGATCTCAGCCACCCGAGAGATACTTCGGTTTCCTCGTAAACAGTGTCAGGGAGATCAGTATCATGGTAATGATGACCCTACTAGTTATCAACAGGCCGTAGGAAGTACTGACTTCCGACTGATGGCTGGATGCAAGATATCCAAATTGGACTCCTCACACTCCAGCAAATTATGGACTTTGCTGGATGCTCCTGAAGAAATAAAACCCACTAGGAGTAAGTAAATCTTTCTAGATCGGTGCAAATGGAAAGGTAGTAACCTAATAAGACTAGACTTGCAGTAAAGGGTTTTCATCAAATACCCGCTATGGATTGTGATGAAACTTTTGCTTCAGTGTCTGTGCTGAAATCCGTTCGGATATAATTTGTCACTGCTGCTATTTATAACTATGAGATCTGGCAGGTGGATGACTATAACGTCTTTCTAAATGGGAATTTAGAAGTGCATGTGCATATGACTCTGCCAGAGGGTTATCATAGTCGGTGGGAGCAGCAGAAAGTGTGCAAGTTGTTTATATCTATTTATAGACTAAAGCAGACATAACGGGAATGGAGCATCTGTTTTGATATAACAGTCAAAGTGTTCGCCTTCATAACAGATGAACCTGATAAGAAGGATGTAGGGAGTATTGTCATATGATATATATGGATGACATACTCCTGATAGCAAGTAATGTTCCTATACTACAATCGGATAAACTATGGTTGTCACAGATGTTTCTCCACATAAGATCTAGATAATGTATCAAGAATTCTGGTGACTATATCTATAGAGATAGATCTAGAAGAATTTAGGGAGCGTCCCAATCCGGGTACTTGGACATCATTCTAAAGGTGTTTAGAATGGACGACTCCTAACGCGGTAGTGTGCCCGCATCTGATGGAGTCACCTTCTCTAAAGAGATGTCTTCTAAATTGATGAGGAGAAGAACTCGCATGCATGACATTCCACTTGCTTTGGCAATTAGGTCAGTCATGCGATGTCATGTACCAGACCAGATAAAGCTTATGCACTTGGTGTAATAAGCGGATATCAATCCAATGCTAGAGAAACAAATGGAAGCAATGAAGAACATATGAGGATGTTCTTGGCATATAGTAATGGCGGCCTTTTAAAGGAGGCGGTTACCGATTTTAGCTTCCAAGATGACATGGATGACACAGTATCTAGCTTGAGTTATAAGTTTACCCTCTTTTGACGAGTAGTATATTGGAAAGGGTTCAAAGTGGGATAGTGAGGTAAACATGGCACTGGATGTTGATTATGACTCAGTAAAGGATACACCCTAAGAAATTGTTCTGTAAAATTGTTCATTTATAAACTTGGTCTCATCATCTATCCAGAAAAATTCTAAAGCAGGTATCGCTCAATTCAGAAGATAATTGATCTCCGCGAAGTTGTGATATAGAGAGATAAAGTTAAAAATATTGTAGCGGATCCACTCACTGAGACTATTTCTCGACCACGGTTGTTTCTCAAACAAGGTTTGCGAAACTGTTAGTAGAGAAGTTGGGTATTCGATACTACACGAGACGTGTGGGTATGCGATACCGCAATAATTGGCCTTAAATGCAAGTGGGAGATTGCTGGATATAGTGTCCTCAAAGCAATTATTGTCTAGTTTGTCTTTATCATTCATGTGTATGCATTTTACTTGCTATAACGTGTCACTAATACATATTGATAAAGCCCGTAGAATCCTTACTTGAGTACCACGATTATGATTGTGATCATACTTGTGCGAGCTGGGTAGTCCATAAGCACATCCTTAAATGTTCCTAGTCATGGGAGTATCGAGACTGGGCATCGATGTTTCAGAGTAAACTCGTGTGTACATTTCTTAAACCCGACTAGGGGCGATGTCCGTCTCTTAACCCCGACTAGGGGCGATGTTCGTCTTACGGCCATAGGTGTCTGACACCAAAGATTGTATACATATGCTCAGATGTAGACGAGTACACTGAACGGACTCGCCGAAAACTCCTACATGGTATTATACCTATCGTTAGATAGCAATTCTCTGGAGACATGAGTACAGGGTAGCCTGTAGACCTAAGATCGTCATTTATCTCGTGTGAGTTCCTACTGTACTTTGATTACTACCCTATCATGGCTTTAAAGAGTCGCGCAAACAGATTTTAGTTGGATGCAGCCCCAGCCACATAGAAACAGTGAGCGATCGAAAGGGATTCGTCTCTCTCGGTATAGGGAGTTGATGTAGCGATGCGTACGGTTGGCCAACACCATAACACCTTAGACAGGGCAGATAAAATTTACTGATAGGGTGATCGGTAATTTCTCGATTAGTCTTGAGCCTGACATCGGCACGACTTATCGGGTTATTAGAGGTCTGATGGCTTCCACCCCTAGACCCAGTATATGACACTCTTAGACGAAGAGACCGAACTATATTGAGATTGTCACTTATAAGCTCATTATGGTACAGACGGACTTGATTATCAACCTCCCTTTCGACAGGTACCTGGGTAGCCGTTACGTACAGCTAGTGCCACTGACGTGCTTGTGGTTATGCATTTTATCCAGTAACTCACTGCCAACGTATTGTCGAGTATTTAGAGTCCCGCACAGAGGGTTTTCTCAGTTTAGGCGAAACTATGTAGATATCATATGTTGATACGTGCAGGAGTCCGATTAAATACGTGTACTGGCTGCACAAACTTTAATCGGACGTTTGATAATACTAGCCCGCTTATATTTAAGCCGGGTTATTAAATCAAGTGTGTGTGTGTGTGTGTACACACACACCGGGGATGTATTTTGTAAATACAAAATACTTCTACAAGGAGAACACCTTACTTAGGGTATTTTCCTTTTTGGAAAATGAGAAATGAAGTAGAGGGGTGAAGTATAAAGAGAGTATGGCTTGAAAGGTATAGGCATGGATTTTTTATTGTAAAATCATTTGGTTAAAATATATGGATATGCTTCATTCTCTCTCTTGATGGACTCATTCTCTCTCTCTCTCTCTCTCTCTCTCTCTCTCTCTCTCTCATCTCCCTTCTCCTCCTTCTTTCTCTTAAGTATGAGAGCTCTCTTGAAACTGGAAAATAGAGAGAAAATGATTGTGTAAAATTCCTACATCTCTAGCTCTTTTTTTCCAGCATGTTTAGATTGTTAGTTGTTTCACAAAGTTTTCGTTGAAGTGAAGCTAAAACTTGGATCGGGTTCCCTCGTGTGGATCATCTTTGGCAAAGGGCGATCGACTCTCAAGCTCGTTCCCGACGGCGTAGGAGCATAGAAGGGGTCTTCCACGATTGGGTGAACACGTTACAAAGATTTTATGCTCGTAACTTATAGAATAGATCTCTTGTGTTTGCTAGTTTAGTATTTGGATCGATTTGTAGGATATATAATTGATTGTGCTTGCTTAAAAATTATCGTTTTACATTTCATCTTGGTCGCTGCTGGGGTCAAAAATTACGCCATGTTGACCAAGTCAAAGTCAACATTCTAGATCAAGTGGGTCTGAGCCCAAGCAGATAGGCCCAAACCCAACCGAAGTAGGCCCAAGCCCAGGCAGGGAGGGGACCGGCCTATGCCATGAAGTGACAAAAATCATGCATTAAATAAATATAAATGTAATTTTTAGGAAATAAATGTAATTAAATTGGAAAGATGCCAATTTTGTAAAAGCCCATGATTTATGTGTAAAAAGAAATTAGCACATGGCATAGGACAATGCACAAGTGGCATTTTGTAAAGCCTAAGAGGCTATATGAAAAATGTGTAGCCTATAAAAGACAAACATAACAAGAAATGAATAACAACTTTGATTCGTCAATATTTCTAGGGTTTTGTGCCTCTCTTTTCTCTCTCCAAGGTTCTTCCTCTTTATCTTTTTTTTTTCAATTAAATTTAGAGGTTAAACTCATTTTTTTTCAAAAACTAAATAGATTTTAACTATAAACCCAACGAAAGGAGAGTGAATCCTCCATTAAATCCCAAATAGGAGAGATTTTTGCATCTCTCCTTCTTCCTCGAGATCCAAAAAGAGAAAAGGAAGAAAGAAGAGAACCCATCTCCAAAAACCCATTTCTGACAAGATCCAAGGCTTGAGGAAGGGAAAAAGGACCACTTTTCATTATCAAAATTCAAAAATCCAAAGATTTGAAGATCAAGAAAACTTTTGGACCAGATTAGGAAAAGGACGGGGGTGACCCCATGAAGGGAAGCCCTTTTGGGTGCTTTCCATTAAGGAAAACCCTCCTGGAACTTAAGTTCCAAAATCTCGGCACATGCGCCAAAACCTCCTAAAACTTAAGTTCCAAAATTTTGGCGTAGGCGCCAAAGCGTCAGCACCAAAACCCCCCTGGAACATAAGTTCCGAAATTTTGGCGCAAGTGCCAAAATCCACTGGAACTTAAGTTCTGAAATACTAGCGCAGACGCCAAACCACTGAAGCTTAAACTCAGAGATCTTGGTGCTAGCGCCAACATCTAAGGATTTTAAGCTCCGAAACCATCCTTGCGCCAGCGCCAACCTTCTCTTGCATCCGCCAGCGCCGCAAGCACCAATCTGCTTCATGCACGCCTGCGCCCGTGCAATGCACTTTCCCTTTTTCGAGAACTTCCCGACACACTCAAATCACTTCTCCCGTTAGAAAAAAATTTTAAATGATGCACTGCCCCGCACCCGCAAGGGGGCTACTAGCCGCCTTGACCCCCGGCCCGCTATCCGGGTAGCGGAACCCCCGTAAATTCTGCGAGACCCCTGATATGCCCGAAGCACCCTCAAAACACAACACACGCACACTTCACAATTGAGTTCGCATCATCCATTTGACTCGTTAATCAGAGGTTCTCTCGCTCAAAATGCGAGGGATAATTAACGGCAATTTAATCCGCGGCTGCAAGAGATTTGCATCTCCACGATCAATAAACCCCGGCCTATCTCAGGCAGAGGGAATCTATAATACGTCTGACAAGCGACGCGTATTCCTATCTCAATAGGATAATGAAAAACACTCTACATCTGCGAGTCTTGCGGCACGAGCACTGGCAACTTACAAAGTAGAGATCAGAATCCGGAGGAGACGAGCACGATAGTGCAAGATCAAGTTCAAGAACAAGTTGAAGACCAAGTTTAGCAACTAGATGTACCAGTTCTGAGGAGATCTACACGAGAGAGGAAGCTACCTGAAAGACTTATTACCAACTTCACATTGTACATAGATTCGGGAGAGTCTGAATCACTTACAGAGGCGACACAAGATGGTGCAAGCAAGCGGTGGGAGCAAGCTATGAGCGAAGAGATGTATTCTTTGAAGAACCGTACGTGGGGTCTACTGAAGCTACCCAAGGGTCGGAAAGCGTTGCTGAATAAGTGGATGTGCAGGATAAAAGATGAGGCTGATGGTGTGAAGCGGTATAAGGCTCGCTTGGCAGTCAAGGGATACGCACAACAATATGGGATTGGCTATCACGAGATATTTTCCCCAGTTGTGGTGATGACATCAATTCAGGTGATTCTCGGTATCGTGGCGGTGAAGGATTTGCACTTAGAGAAGCTGGATATGAAAACGACATTCCTTCATCGAGATTTGGAGGAGGAGATCTATATGATGCAGCTGCTGGGATACGGGGTGAAGGGAAAAGAGATATGGTATGTAGATCGCGGAAAAGCTTGTATGGCCTCAAGCAAGCTCCTAAGCAGTGGTATCTTAAGTTCGATCGGTTCATGTTAGAGACAGGATTTGTGCGCTGTGAAGCAGATCACTGCGTGTATGTTCAGACATTCAAGGATGGTGATTACATTATTTTGTCACTTTACGTGGATGATATGCTGGTAACAGGTCCGAATTTCGAGAAATTTCGAAGTCCGAAGAAGATGATGGCTGAAAATTTCTCCATGAAGCATTTGGGAGCGGTCAAGAAAATCATGGACATGAAGATCATACGAAATATGAAGCAGTGAAAGATGTTATCGCAAACGGACAATATCGAGAAGGTTTTGAAGAGTTCAACATGGATAAGTCAAAACCGGTGAGTACGCCTTTAGCGAAACACTTCAAACTCAGTAAGGATTTGTGCCCGACAACTCAAAAGCAAAAGGACGAGATGGGAAGAGTGCCTTATGCATCTGCGGTGGGGAGTTTGATGTATGCGATGGTGTGTATAAGACCTGATTTTGCACATGCAGTGGGAGTTGTGAACATGTATATGCAAAACCCGGGAAAGGAACATTGGAATACGGTGAACTGATATTGAGATGTCTCGGGGGAACGTCCAGTCATTACTTATGTTTTGTGGGTGACTCTCTAAAGGTGCAAGGTTATGTTGATGTGGATTACTCGGGTGATCGAGATAGTGAGCAGAGCACATCGGGATACGTATTCACAGTTGGGAAGACAACGATGAGTTGGTTCTTTCACTTGCAAAAGGTGGTGGTATTATCAACTACGGAGGCCGGATATGTGGCCATTACGGAAGCCAGCAGGGAGATGATATGGTTGTAAGGGCTACTTGAAGAATTGTAGAAGAAACAAGACTTCAATACCATGTGCAGTGACAGTCAAATTGCGATACATTTGGCAAAGAATGCGGCATATCACTCTCGGATGAAACACATTAAGGTGTAGTACCATTTCATGCGTATAGCGTTAGAAGATGGGGAGTTGACACTGCAGAAGATCATAGGAGAAAAAAATTATACGAATATGTTCACCAAAATCGTAGACAGAGATAACCTAGATCTTCGTTGCAGGTTGGTGAACCTCTCCATAAAATTCCGATGAGAAGAGAGTAGAGTAGAGTCGTGTGAAGTCTATTAGCGTTGAGAATCAAGGCGGAAGTATCTCCAAGTAGGAGATTGCTAAAATTGTGGAGAAACTTTCGGCAAACGTCTGATGGAAGGAGTACAGACGTCTGGACATGCACGAAAGTCATGTCAGAAATCCAGAGTAACGCTAGACGTCTGATGGAGTGAATTCAGACGTCTGGTCAAATTGAAACGAAAAGAATAGAGTATAGCTAGATGTCTGAAAATACCGAAGCCCTCCAGAGCAGTGGCAGACGTCTGATGGTAAAGGTGTAGACGTCTGCCCAAGGAGACAAAACCTTAGAGAGTTGGCAGACATCTGACCATTTCTTATTCAGACGTCTGTCGACGAGAAATCTGTGTGAATCTTATGTTTGGTAATTTGAAATTATCTCATGTTTAAAGTAGGATTAGGGTTTGCCTTTATATAAGGATCTCTCATATGATAAATGTATTGCTATTAAGAGAGATTATTGTATTGAGAGAGTGACCGTTTAGATCTAGAGAGATTTGAAAGAAATCTCCTAGGCTTGCTCGTGGGTGTACATGATTCGAGATTATAGTAGATTTTGCAGATTCCATTCTGCCAGGTACTAGCCATACGGTGGGTGAATTTCGTTAACAAATCTCTCGTCTTTTCTAGTTTGATTGTGTTTCTATTTTCTTATTCTCATACTTTATTATTATTTATGATCTTTGGTTGGCATCACGTTTATTGTTGCATGATTATTTATTGTAGAGTTGATTCTCCATATAAGTTATCTCCCAATAGTTGTTGATTGGTTAAGGACGCAAAGCATGAGTTTAAGTCTCATCGTTATTCCACGCCTATATCTAATCAGCAGTCCAAATAGACTGCATATGATATCTGTAGGGTTGATAAGTAAAACGTTAAACTACGTCTCATCCATGTCGGATTTCTTGATATGCCACCTCAAATTTTCAGAGGTCCCTATTCGGCAGAATTGAAGGACACGTGTCGAAACCAATGTGGGAACTAACAGTGTTCTATCAGCAATTGATTCACGTGCCAAAAAAGAAGATTTTAAAAAAAAGGAAGAAGAACAAGGAAAAGAAACAAGAAAGTGGAGGAGGAGACGAAGGACATGATGTAGTGCCAGGTGGGGTACACGCTGGCCTGTGGATACGCTTAACGCTTACGGCTGCCCCACACAACGTCGCAATAAAAAGCGGACCCAATTCACAACTCATCCTCATTTCTTTTTAATTGAATGTATGATTTTAATCAATCCCATCCCATAACAATATACCTGTATCAATACCACGAGCTATAATAATCTCCAATAGTGGTCGGTCGCTTTAGGCGGCGACTAATTGCTTATTCAAGGGGCTCTCCACTTCTTTCATTATTACCATCCTGACCTACTCCTACCCAAACAAACAAATTTCTGGAATTATATTTAATATGTGATTTCATATCATTTTCACCCTCAAAAACCAACAAGTAAGCCAAAGCATCAAATTATGTACCAAGGATTAGAGATGGCTACGGATCAATTTTGCAGTCTAGACATATACCATTCTTGCTTAATTTATTATAATAAGTGACGGAGCTCGGAATCTCCCTTAGATATTGTCTTCCGTTGATTTTGCTGCCAGTGAGATGGAATGGTTGAGATTTGATATAAGAATTGAGCATGTGGATCCCAATGAGTTGATGGTTGTTGCCGACACCAAGGTACCTACAAGGGAAGTCCCGGGATGAGAAACCGTAGGACCTTTCGACGATCAAGCAAATACCAAAGAGTAATTGGGCAAAGTAGCGGTGTCTTGGAAATGAGTTCGACGTACCTGAGTCGTCTGGAGGAGGGATTTATATAGGGGTCGCATTGGAGCGAACCGATGCAACATTCTCGTCGTCTGTTACGTCCCTACGTCACGTTCGCGTTGATGGCGGGATACGCCCGTTAATGACGAGATACGCTAGCGTGGGATGCGGGACGTGGAGCGGTAGGGATCTCGTCGTGGCGAGATACACGGAGCCATTACGGGGGCTCTTGGGCTCCGTGCTTTCAGCTTGATAGGGAAGCCGAGAAAGCTCAGCTCGGTGGATAGCTCGGTGACGAGCGATGGGGCTAAAGAGGCTCAGCTTTGCAATAGCTCGGTGACGAGCAAGGAGGCCGAGATAGGTCAACGATAGGATAGCTCGGAGGCGAGCTGTTGGCTGGTTGTTGGGCGAATAAGAAAGGTACTCCAGGAAAGTCTCCGAAAGGTCGGATGCAACCTCAAGACAAGGGGCCGAGAAATGTCCCCAATGTATCGTACTTACTCCATCTCCGTAGCCCCCAGGAATCTGACGAGCTTACGTGGATGACACGTCATCTGCTACGTGTTATAACCTAGGAAACTTCCATTTACGATCATCATCATTTGCTCCCCACTCTCGTTCTGACCTATTCATGGGTCGGATCGAGAGTGGTCTGCTCGGTCTTCAATGTTCAGCTTGGAGCCGAGAATTCTTCATAGTGGATTGTTTTGGAACGACGTGGCGCTTGGTGGCTATGTCTCTTCGATTCCGGGGTCCACGTGGCGGTTCACGAAGCGTCTTAATTGCTGCGCGTATCCTCTATGCCGTCAACGGATTGGCAAAACAATGGCGCCATAAATGGGACGTCACTTCGCTTGCTCAGGTCGCTGATCTTCTATCCATGTGGCCACAATGGAGTGGTAGACCGCAAGACGTCGTATCTGTCGATTGGATCTGCATGAGGGACGAAACTTCTAATGATTGGTTGCCACATGGCGTTCTCGTGGCCGTGAGGTGCGACGCTTCATTTCGGCGGGAAAGGATTTAGGCCTTTGGATGATTTTTGCCGAGTGTATAAATAGGAGAGGCAATTCCTTGGCAGACATTTTGCTTTAGTTGTTTCCTGCCATCTGAAGATTTCCCGGCACACCATCACTTGGGTCAGACCTTCAGCCCAAAATCCTCCTTCAGCCAATCTTTCCCTGAATCAGATTAGATGACTTCTTCCGAAGTTTCCATTAATGTAGTTAGGGTCGAGTCGGGCGATGAGGCTTCAGCTTCTGAAGTCGAGTCCAGTGGGTCGTCCTCTTACTCCTCGGCTTCCGAGAGCCGAGAAAGTTCTTCTTCCTCTTCGTCCTCTTCTTCTACGTCGGGCTCGCTCCCAAGGGGGGGACGCCCTTATTCTTCATCGTCGAGTGATAAAAAGGGACCCCAAGGTGCGCATCGAAAATACTCGTGATGCGCCCTCAATGTTGAATCGCCCGGATGAGCTTTCCGATATCCGGGCTCGTTTCCACGTCCCCTTGGCTATTCACTTCGTCTGTCCAGGGAGGGTGAGCGGGAAGATTAGACATAGGGAAATGAGATTGCTCTATACCTGGAAGCGTTCCGAGTAAGGATGCATCTGTCCTTCTCATCCGAGATTTGTGTTGTACTCTATTACTTCCTTCTTGCCCGGGCCAGCTAGCGCCGAACTCGTGGAGAGTCTTCCTTGGGTTTCTGGTCTGGTTGAAGATTGATTGGATCCCCTTCGACTTGAGTCTTCTCCTTTCCTTTCTTTGTTACAAAAATCATCCCCACACTCGTAAGGACGAACCGAGCTGGGTGTATCTCTCTTTTAAAAAACATAAGGGTAGGACTGTCGGGTCAGGGATAATGGTCGTCCCTTCTTCTATCCATGAGTGGAAGGAGAAGTTTGTTTTCGTCGGTCCTCCGAAGGGAGGGGATTGGCCAGCGCCCATTAAATGGCACAGGGCGGATTGCCCACGGGTCAAGCAATTTAATGCCCCGGAGGCGTGGGTAGTGTTGCAGTGGGAGCCGATCCAGTAGGCCGATATCCTGCTTTTCGAGCAAGCTTTGAGCTGGGCGGGACTCGGTCCCGCGCGCTTCGGAGGTAAGTTAGGGCTTCGCCAATTAATTTAGGCTTGGCATGATATTGTCATTCCTGTTGCTGACTTTTTTCTTCTGTTTTCTTCTGCAGAGCCAATGGCTCGTTCGAAGATCATGGTTGTCATGGTTGCTGATTGTTAGAGTTTTTGCGTGCTTAGTTAATTACCGCAATCAAGACGGTATCGCTTGGTAGCTAGCCGGTTGAGTACGGGTCGTCCGCAGGGAGATGGGAATCTTTTTCTATGTGCTTTAACGAGTTAAGTCAAATTGTCCAGGTTTGTTTGAGATTAACTATGTGCTAAAATGTATATAAAGAGAGCTTGTTAGGGTTAGGATTAGGTTAGTTTGAGATAGGAGTTGCTCACTTCTTTCGTTGCCACTCTTAATATCGGTGTTACGGTAATCGGCAACAACGGGGATTAGCACGACTAGGAAGGAACTTGCGAGTATAAGCTAGGCTTTCCAACGCTTAGTTTCTTCCTTTTGGTCCTTGTCTGTCCGTTCTTGGCTCTTAGCCTTAACCTCAGGTTAATTCAACCACAACCGGTCTCGCTAAGGAATCACCGCTATCATGTAGGATAGGGTGCCGTAGGGAGCGAATTGTGGTTCAATTAACGGGAGTCCGAATTAAGATGTTGGGCAAGAAAAGAGTGAGAGAGATTTCCCTCTCTCAAACTTTCCTTATCCTACCCTAACAAGTGAGAAACTACTCACCCATTACAAACAAAAAGGGAAAATACAACAAAAGGAGGAAGATAGAAAGAAAGAGATTAGAAGATTACAACTAGCTATTTGAGACCTCACTTTGGCAAGGATCAAACTTAAGCATCATTGTTGTTAAGGATAAAGAAAAATAGAAGAAGAAAGAAACAAATAACAAATAACAACAACTAGATTAGCAAATGAAAATTACAAGCAATTATAATTAACAAAATAACAAGACAAGCATGATAAAAAAAAAGAACTCTTTTATTCATCACTTCACTCATAAAAGCTCACTACAAGATTTTAATGGAGAAAAGATGAAAAGAGGAAGAAGAACAACAAAATCTATCCTAAAATCTAACACAAGAATAAGCACCCTTCACTTGGTATTGTTCTGGGCTATTTATAGGCAGGAAACTGAAACCCTAGGGCAACATTCCTGACCCAGATGAATTGACCAAACTGCCCCTAGAAAACATTCATCTGCCGAGTCAACTCGGCCGCGGATCCGCGGCCAAGTCGCCATGTTGGCCGCGGATCCACGGCTATTTAGGGGATTTGGGTCTTTGTTTTTGGTGGGTTTCCCTGTGTTGATGTTCTCTTTAGTGTGGTATACTTGGTTTCTCAGGATCTCTTTATATTTCTTCCAGATTTTCAGCAGGTCAAAAGGTGATTTGATGTGGATCTTTTGCCATGATTTTCTTGAGCTCCGCATAGATATCTTGGATCTTGTGTTGACATTGTGCTTTGTGCATGAAAATGACCATTGATTTGCCATTTTGTCCTTTAAACTGGTGTGCAGCAACATACGGATAGAGAGCGGAGACCCGTATTTTATCTGTGGTTGGCAGTAATCCAGATTTGTTGCGCTTTTCCATGAATTCCACTGCTTAGAGCTGAGAACCTATAACCTGCAATTATCTAGCAAACACGGATCAAGAGTACCTACCTATAAGCAATGTGATAAAAAATGGGCGGTATAAAAATGCAAAAATCTAATATGAATAGTTGCAAAGGCACAGGAGAGCAAGGGCGGCGGTGCTAGCTCATCCAGACCCGCACCGGGCATGGTCCCCCGGCAAGCCCCTTCCGCCAAGGTCTCCGTGGCCCCTCCTGTCCCGGAAGAACGCCGTAGCGAAGGGCAGAAGCATGCCCGGGATCCAGCTCCCCGAGTCAGGACGGAAGTGTCATCCTATGCTGAGACTTCGCTCAAGAAGCAAAAGAGAGTGGTTTCCCGCCCACCCTCGGCCGGGATACAGGTGCAGGAGAGCGACTTCTGCATTGAGGTGCCGTCGAGGCTCTCTGTGGCCGACATCTTGCTGGCGGACATAGAGAAAACGGCGGGGGACAAGATTCTCCGGGGCACCATGAAGCCCCAAGTGGCTGCAATAGCTCAGGAGGCTGTTCAGATTGGTAATTTTCTAAAAGTTTCTAAGTGTTTTTCCTCTATTTAGCTTCTAACGAAGAGGTTTTGTATTTTTCTGCAGGTCCTCTAGCATTGTGCCCTTCTTGCCGCTATGAAGGCCGAGAAGGTAGCCCCGGCGATAAAAAGGTCGGAGAGCCTTCCTCGCGTGAGGAAGAGCTCCTTGCTAAGCTGAAGGAGGCGGAGGACAAGGTGGCCTTCCTGGACTTGAGATTAGTCGCGGAGGGCCTGACGGTCGCAAAGCTAAAAGAGTCACACCAGATCCTGACCAAATCCAACCGGGCTATTCAGTCCAAGATCGATGAAGGCCCAAGTGGCAGCAATAGCTCAGGAGGCTGTTCAGATTGGTAATTTTCTAAAAATTTCCAAGTGTTTTTTTCTCTGTTTAGCTTCTAATGAAAAGGGTTTGTGTTTTTCTGCAGGTCCTCCAGTATTGTGCCCTTCTTGCCTCTATGGAGGCCGAGGAGGTAGCCTCGACGATAAAAAAAGGCTGGAGAGTCTTCCTCGTGTGAGGAAGAGCTCATTGCCAAGCTGAAGGAGGTGGAGGACAAAGCGGCCTTCCTGGACTTGAGATTGGTCGCAGAGGGCCTGACGGTCGTGAAGCTAAAAGAGTCTCACCAGCTCCTGACCAAATCCAACCGGGCTATTCAGGCCAAGATCGATGAAGTCAACGGGCTTTATGACGCCATGAAGAGGCAGAGAGACTCGTTCAAGAGGGATGCCCGGGTGGCCCATGAGGCGGCGAAACGTGCCGAAGGCATGGCGGAAAAGGCCGTGGAGGAGTCCAAGGCCTCTGACCAATTTTATGTCGACTTTGCCAACTCTGCGGCCGTTGGGTGGCACAACGCTCTCGATGCCGTCAAAAAAGCGATGCCTGGGTTCAACGACCAGGAGCTTCATGCAAGGTATCCTTTTGTCGAAGAAGTGCCCCAAGGCGGTAGCGCTGAGCCGGCGGAGGAAGTGAGGCCGCAGGCGGAAGCGTCGAGCTTGCGGTCGCAACCGAGGCTCCTGGTAGAGGTGCCGAACAGAAAGACGGCGGGGAGGTCTCGGCCACGAAGGTGGAAGCCGCCGTCCACCTCGTTCTCTATTTCCTCTTTTTTTAAGACTTCGGGCATTTCGTAAAGCTGGGAGATTTATAATACCTTATATATAATCTAGAATATTAATAAAGTATTTTTATCTCGTTTTTGATGTGCTTGACTGTAATACTTCCGTTCTTGTTTATTTGTAAATGTGGGTAGATCGGTGTCCTTCCTCCCCCAGAGTCGAGGTGACGTGGGACAAGCGAACACCAAATATGAACACCAAGTACAAATAGATCGATGTCCCTCGGATCTAAGTGTGGTTGGGGTTTCTCTTAACGAGCGAACCTGAGCTTTATTCACTTGGTCATATCAGGAGTTTGTTTACTTTGTAATCGCGCGCCGAATACAGGTCGGCTTACAGACTTCAACACGGATGCGTCGGGCAGAAAGAAGCCCGGCCACCTCGAGATGAGGGATTCGGGTCCACAACATAGCCGGGCAGGAGCTACCCATTGCGGATGGGCCGAGCAGGAAGCTGCTCGGCTACTTCACGGCGAGGGCTTTGGATCCACAGCGACGTTGGGCAGGAAGCTACCCGCTGCGGATGGGCCGAGCAGAAACCTGCTCGGCTGCATCATGGCGAGAGCTTTGGATCCACAGCGTCGTTGGGCAGAAAGCTACCTGCTGCGGATGAACCGGGTAGGAAGCTGCCAGGCCACGTCGTGATGAAAGCTTTGGATCCACAGCGTAGCCGTGCAAGAAGCTGCTCGTTGCGGATGGACCGAGCAAGAACCTGTCCGGCGGTCTCGTGATGAGGGCTTTAGATCCACGACACTGTTGGGCAGGAAGCTACCTATGGTGGATGGACTGAGCAGGAAGCTACCCGCCCGCCTCAAGATGAGGGCTTTAAATCCACGGCATTGTTAGGCAGGAAGCTACCCACGGTGGATGGACCGGGAAGGAAGCTACACAGCCGCCTCGTGATGAGGGCTTTGGTTGGCTACCTATAGACTCATCCGAGCTTCATTTACTTGAGTGAAGGGATGGTGTTTGTTTAACGGGCAGGAAGCTACTTGCCGACTCTGTGGGGTGTTTTAGCACGAAAACAAAAAGAAGCAGTTCAGATTGCAGGGAAGCAAGAATCTTTATTAATAAAGAAAATACAGATTCGATGATACAGTTTAAACTCTCCTGTATTAAATGACCAGATTCGGTGGGTATCCTTGTTGCTTGGACTCGAGTCAGTCGGTGACGACCATGATCTGCCCGATCGTCAGCTCTGCGGCTTCAATTTGGTCGGCTTGCCCCCTATTTGCTTAACGTTTGTCTCGCATGTATTTTTCCAAGTTACCAGAGTGGATCGGTTCCTCGATATGATCGCGTAGCTGTTTACAATCCTCAGTCGGGTGCCGTTGCGTTACAGGCCGCGGAGTCGCTTTCCCGACTTTCATGTCATCGATGGCAGCTTGAAGAATCTTTCGCTCCTTGCCTCCCCTTGCAATTCGGCCTGCGAGACATTGAGAGGCGTGTACTCGCGAAATCTCGGCGTATAAGGTTTCGACCGATCAACCTTCTTGCTTCTTCCAGGTTCCTTTTCTTTTGGCCTGTCCAGTCTCTCCAGAAAAGATGAGCGTTAACCTCTGATTCGAGTTGGATTTCCTGCTCGGTCCAAACTTTTACCTCGGTCAGGGCCTTAGGTTGCGCCAATGCAAAAGAGCGGAGCCACTCTTCGTGCCTAAGACCAAACCTCAGGGCGGTTATGACCGTCTCATCCTGGTGCTCGGGTACCTCTAGAAGGGCATTGTAGAAATGGGTAATATAGTCCTTGAAGGATTCCATGTCCTCGCTCTTAATGGTGAACATGTAGTCGACCGTCCTTTTCTGTCGTCGATTGCCGACGAAATGACCGAGGAGCTGAGTAGCCAGCTCGTCGAAGTTGGAGATTGAACGCGAAGTAAGACCGCGGAACCAATCTCGCCCGGCCTGGGCGAGGGCGGTGTGGAAGGCTCGGTACCGAGCTACGTTTGAGTTGTCTTGGAAGCTCATGCCCGCCGTAAACGCATCCAAGTGGTCTTTCGGGTCAGAATTCCCGTCGAAGAGGGTCAGCTTGGGCAGTTTGTTTCGAGACAAGACCCGCTAACCTAGTAACTGCTCCGTGAAGGGCCTCATGAGTGAATCTACGGAGTATTTTGCCACTCCTCCTGCCGAACGGGTAGCATGCCGCATGTCTTCAATTTTCTTCTCGAGGACCTCAATTCACTGATGGTATGCCAAGAATTCTCCGTAATCGAAGTGCCTGATGTCCCCGCTTCTGGCTTGCGTGATAGAACAGTTTTGGTTTCGCTCTATCACGTTCCTCAGGTCCTCGAGGGAAACCGACGTCTCTTAAGAGAGCGAGAAAGCGCGGCGAGCGTTGAAGCGATATCCTGGTTACTCTCCAAACCTCGGTGTCGGACTGTCCGGTGCCCAACGAGTCATGAAATCATTTGTCGAATGGGGGTTGTAGCTGCCAGAATCGGTGCGTCGGTGCTTGGCGACATCGAGGTGGGCTCTGACGAGGCCAGAGGCTTGGACGCGCCCTTCTGCCACTTCCGGAACACTGTCGTTCCTGAGAGCGTGGGCGGTTGTTTGGACACGAACGAGTGCGTCCACCATCGCCGTGAGCCTGTCCATCCGTGCGTATAAGGCTTTGACAACGTTGGGAGGCGGGATAGAACCGCCCCCGCCTCTGTTGTGGAGGACGGGACGGTTTATGCTGGGATCGTTGGGATTATCGCTGGCCATTGAATCGAAATCGGAAGATCAACTTTTTGGATGGAAAAGCTTCTTGTTTTCACAGACGACGCCAACTGACCGAGGTCGAAATCTCCCTCGGATGTTGTTCTCCGTTGATTTTGCTGCCAGCAGGACGGAACGGTTTAGATTTGATGTGAGGATTGAGCGTGTGGGTCTCAATGGATTGATGGTTGTTGCTGACGCTGAGCTACCTGTATGGGAAGTCCTGAGGTAGGAAACCACCGTAAGACCCTCCGACGATCAAGTAAGTACCGAGGAGTAATTGGGCAGAGTAACGGTGTCTTGGAAATGAGTTCGACGTACCTGAGTCGTCTAGAGGAGGGGTTTACATAGGGATCGCATTGGAGCGAGCCGATACGAGATTTTCGCCGTCTGTTACGCTACTGCGTCATGTTCGCGTTGATGGCGGGATACGCCCATTAATGACGAGATACACTAGCGTGGGATGCGGGATGTGGAGTGGCGGGGATCTTGTCGTGGCGAGAGACAAGGAGCCGTTACGGGAGCGTTTGGGCTCTGTGCTCTCGATTGGACAGGAAAGCTGAGGAAGCTCAGCTCAGTGGATAGCTCGGTGACGAGCGAAGGAGCTGAGGCGGCTCAGCTCTGCAATAGCTCGGTGACGAGTAAGGAAGACGAGGTTGCTCGGCTGTAGGATAGCTCGGAAGCGAGTTGTTGGCTGGTTGCTGGGCGAACATGGAAGGTGCTCCGGAAAGTTCTCCGAAAGGTTGGATGCAATCTCGAGACGAGGTGACGAGAAATGTCATCAATGCATCGTACTTACTCCATCTCTGTAGCTCACAGAAATCTGGCGGGCTTATGTGGATGACACGTTATCTGCTACGTGTAATAATTTTGGGAACTTGCATTTACGATCATCATCAATAAGTTTAAAAAATACAACCCGCCCTATATGCATTTTCATTAATGATCTTATGATGCATCACCATCAGCTTAATTCTGACAAGGATTAAAATTTTCTAAGAGAGCATTTAAATTAGTTTCGATCTAAGAAGATTAAATCAATGAGAAATTTCGAATATCTTAAGGGTAGACCATGTCCTTAATTGCCTGACTCATGTTTTTAATATAATAATTTAATAGATAAAATTAAAAATCTCTCGAACAAATTTCAAATATTTTGATGATTTTTTTTCTTCATGCGTCTAGATATCCAAGTCATCCTGTAGTAAGTTTTAAAGGTATCTCCAAAACTTATAGTCCTAGAGGTGTAAAGAATAACAAATGTGTCAAGAATAGATCGTGATCCGTTTGGCCAATGGGTTGACCTGCAAAACACCGGCCATGAGTCAAAAATTTACAAGTTGTTTAAAAGATACCCATACCCAATCCGCCCGTTTAAAAATATCACCGGGTTGACCCAGCCCACAGGTTCATGAGTTTATACGTTTGTTGACCTAACCCGCAGGATCATAGGTTATACTCGACCCGCATCGAAAATAAAAAATCAATCAACTTATCACGTTGTTTTTCTTGTCATTAGCAATAAACTTTTCATGTAAAGTTAGATCATGAATAATAAACCATTCTTAAAATGTATATTTAAATGCAATTATTAGTTATGATAGTTAATCTATTTAAATCCCAAAAAAGTATAAAATCAAATTTCATTTATTAAATTGCAAACCACATTGAAAATAAACATAAAAAACAATATACCCGTTAACCCGTTCATGGATGACCCGTTTATCCGGGTTACCTGCACACCCGCCCGCCGTATACGGGTCAGGTGCTAGGCACAAAAATTATAACCCGTTTAAATACTGGTATTTTTACCCCTATCCATTTTACCCGCTACCAGTAATGACCCGTCCGTAGCCCGCCCCGCATGTTTGACACCTTAGTTAAACATATAATTGATTTTAAACATATGAGTAATATATACTGTTCATCCACGCACATGCAAAATACTCGTGCAATACAAAATTGCCTAAGACTCAGAATAGTAATCTCATCCAGCGTTCACGTAATGAAAAAAAACCAACGAGAATCAATACCTAGTCAAAAACTTGTAAATTTCAGCCGCTAGTAAATAAACAGGCAGAAATTTCTTGCCTGTTCAATCTTGGCATGAGAAGCGGGGCCCACCATTAGTTGGCGTACAGGGCAATGCTCTAGTCTACGCTGTCTCGAGGGCCAAGGAATAATACCGACAGATTAAGCTTAAAGCGAGGTCAGTCACGTAATTAACCAACCCCACAACCCCCCCAGCGATACCAAAAGACCATTTCTGCCAAGCAACGCGTTCCCATACGCTTCGTCCCTCCTTCCTCTCCACCCTTAAAAAATCCCCCCCCCCCCCCCCCCTCTTCCCCAAATCCATCCATCACCACCCCCAAATCTCAATCCGAATTCACCCAAACCCTAAATCTCTGAATCTCTCTCCTAGAATCGAATTAGAATTTTCGATGGCGGCTCAGCGAGACAAAGAGGAGACCAACCTCCAAGTCACCGAGAACCTAACCCTAACCCTCTGCGTCAACAACTGCGGCCTATACGGCAACCCCTCCACCAACAACATGTGCGAGTCCTGCTTCCGATCCAAGATCCGCCCCTCCACTTCTTCTTCCTCTTCAGCTGGCGATCCTGCGGGCCTCAAGAAGCCCAGATCCGACCCGATCCCATCGCTGGAGATCGCTCGGAGAGGGGAGGACGAGGCGGAGGAGGAGCAGCAGAAGACGACAGCCAGGGAGGCGACGACGACGAGAGCGCTGAAGGCGGTGAATCGATGCCTCAAGTGCAGGAAGAGGGTGGGGCTGATGGGGTTCAGGTGCAGGTGCGGCGACCTCTTCTGTGGGGACCACCGCTACTCCGACCGCCACGACTGCGGCTTCGATTACAAGAAGCTCGGGAGGGACCGGATCCAGAGCGAGAACCCTATCGTCAGGGCTGCTAAGATCGTTAGGATCTGAGAACAATAAAGTTTGAGATAGAATCATCGAAGAAAGAGTTCATGTTATCATGGGATTTTTCTCATTTTGTTGTGATTTGTCTTCTGCGTAGAAGAAAATGAATTTGAAGTGAGACTACAGAACGAGAACAGATGTATCTATTGGTGCTACCTGTAATCTATATTGTGATGAAAAATACGTTTGAGCTCTGCACCCTAAAAAGAAAAGAGATTAATTAACTCAATGGTCATTGATTTACTTATTAAGATGTTTTTGTTATACATGGACAAAGGGACAAAGGGACAACTGCTAGTTTTCGGATCTCGCTGTGTAGATCTCTGGATCTCCTTCAGATGTTACCTTCCGTTGATCTGCAGCGAGTGGAGACGAGCGACTGAGATTGAGTTGGAGATTGCCTCCTGAAGCGTGTGGATCTCAATGGGCTTGAAGTGGTTGAGGTCGAGCTACCTGCAAGGAAGTCCCGGGATGGTTGTGCCACCGAGGATCCTCTGACGATCAAGTTAGACGGGCTAAATAGGCAAAATAACGGCCTATTGGGGTAAAAATGGCTTACCTGAGTCGTCTGAGAAAGAGGTTTATATAGTGGTAGCCATGGGCTGGCGGGCGCGAGATTTACACCCGCCGTTATGCCCCTGGCGTTACGCCCGCGTGACAGGCGGGATACCCCATTAATGACGAGATATGCTCGTTAATGGGGGAACGCGATGGCGTGGAACACGGGATCATGGGCGGCGGATATCTCGCGTCTGGCGAGATTTGCGGAGCCGTGGCGGAGACGCCTGTGATCAGTGCTGGGGGTCGGTCGATGAGACCGAGGAAACAAGGCTCGGCAGGAGGCTTGGGAATGAGCGGGAGACCGAGCGAGCTTGGTTCTGTGATAGCTCGAAAGCGACTGGGGGGCTGAGGGAACTCAGCGTGTGGGAAGGCTTGGAGGCGAGCCGACGGTTGTTTGTAAGGCGAGCATGGGAGCGGTCTGGAAGGCCACTGAAGGTCGGGAACATTCTCGGGTCGGAGGCCCAGGGTATGCTTCCAACGTACCGTTCTTGATCCTTTCTTGTAAGCTGTGGGACACGTCATCTGCCACGTGTCATGATCTGGGGAATCACCGGTATCGAGCATCATCATTAGCCCTCCACTCTCGTCTCGGCCCATTCATGGGTCGGATTGAGAGTGGTCTGACCGGTCACCCGGGGTAAGCTTTTATTTGAAGATATCGTCGGTGCGTATTCCCGGGCAATTAGTTGTATTTTCTTGATGACGTCAGCGGATCGGGGGAGAGATCTCGCATTAAAGAGAAGGCGCCGATTCGTGCGTGCGTTCGTCAAAGCGACAGCTCACGTGTCTGGCGCTGGTTGGCTGACGCGACGGGCCGCTGGTGTTCTCGCGCCCGATGGGACGCGCCCAATGCGCGTGCGACAGGTGGAGCGCCGATGGTCGTTGAATGCGAAGTGTTGTTTTGGCGGAAGGCGGGAGGCGCCGTAGGATGTATACGCCGGCTGCTATAAATAGAAGTGGGATCCTCTTCAGGGTCCATACCTTACCATAATTTCCTCGTCCCTTCGCGTGTTAGCTCGGCGCTCTTCTCCTTAGGTCGGATTCCTCGTCGCTTCGCGTGTTAGCTCGGTGCTCTTCCCTTTAGGTCAGGATCCTTGCGTTTTCTCTTCCGATGACTCATCCTTTTGATCAGGTTAGATGTCTTCTACCGAGGGGTCTGTAGAAATAGTCCGGGTAGAGTCTAGGGAGTCTTCTGTAGCTTCCT
Source organism: Agapanthus africanus (assembly GCA_030015575.1). NCBI lineage: Eukaryota > Viridiplantae > Streptophyta > Magnoliopsida > Asparagales > Amaryllidaceae > Agapanthus > Agapanthus africanus. The sequence continues at coordinate 9,816,377 of CM057348.1, read as the reverse complement.
CTTCTGCTTCTTCCTCTTTCTCGTCTGAGTCGGAGTCCCCCCGGGAAGTTAGGGTTAGTCATGCTCCCCGGGGTCGTGCGACGGGGGTGGTCCCCAGAGCGCAGGTCAGGGACGTCCGTGACGCGTCTTCCATACTGAGTCATACGGACGAACTTGCCACCATCCGGGCTCGCTTCCATATCCCTCTCGGCTACTCGCTTCGTCTGGCTAGGGAGGGGAAGAGGGCAGACCAGGTACGGGGCAAGGAGATCCTCTTATGCCTGGAAGCCTTTTGGGCCGGGATGCGCCTACCCTTCTCCTCCGAAGTGAGTGCGGCGTTCAATTGTTTTGAGTTAGCACCGGGCCAGTTAGTGCCGAACTCTTGGAGGATTCTCCTCGGGTTCCTGGTCCGGTTGAAATTGCGGGTGATCCCTTTCAGTCTGAGCCTTCTCATTTCCTCTCTCTGCTACAAAAACCACCCCGGCACTTGTAAGGATGAGCCGAGCTGGGTATACATTTCTTTTAGAAAGCGTCGGGGAGGTGCTGCCGGGTCAGGGGTCCTCGTAGTACCTTCTTCCATCCATGAATGGAAGAAGAAGTTTTTGTTTGTCGGGCCACTCGAGGGTGAGAATTGGCCTATGCCTGTCCAGTGGCACAGGGTCGACTGCCCGCGGCTGAGGCGGGCGAATGATCCCGACATGGTGGTGGCGGCGGGGTGGGAGCGCCTCCCCCGAGCCGATGTGCTGCTGTCCGAGAAGGCCCTTATTTTTGATGGGCTCAGCCTCGCTCAACCTGAGGGTAAGTTGAAAGTTTTTAGACGATCTGTTTAGACTTGTGTGTTCTTCCACTTTCTCTGGCATTGCTAACTCCTTTGTATTGTTGTCTTATGCAGAACCCATGGACTTAGCCAAATTTCGGGCAGTCCTGGTCGAACAGAAGAAGGGGAAGAAGGCCGGAGGTGCCGGTCCCTCTCGCCCGTCGTCGGCTCCGGCTCCGGCTCCACCGGCGGCCGCTCCAGTTAGGCGCTCAAGCGCGCCCCAGGCCCCGGAGTCCAGCCATGCACTGAGTCGAAAACGCGCTCGAGAGCAGGAGCCCCGGGCTTTGGAGGTGGGAGGCGAGACTTGTTCTCCCGCGTCTCTCCTCAAGAGGTACCACAAGACGGTACCCCGTTCTCCGGTTTTCCCGATCATCGTGGATGAAGGGGAACTTCGCTTCGAGGTGCCCTCGGGGCTTTCCATCGCCGATAGCCTGCTTTCGGAGATGGAAAGGTCGGCCGGGGGTAGAATCCCTCGGGGGACCCTCCGGGCCCAAATGGCGGCCATAGCCCAAGAGGCCGTGCAGGTCAGTGTTCGCACCTCACTCGGATTTTCATTCAGTACTTTTTTGTTCGCAAGATTGGGTGCCCCCTTTTCTCTTTAACCCTCCATCGTTTTCTTCAGGTCCTCCAGCACTGCGCCCTCGTCGTTGTAGGGTGTTTTTCGTCACCCCATTGAGATGGGAATACGCGTGCGCTTGTCAGGCGCATTACAGATTCCCCCTGCATAGGGTAGGCCGGGGGTTTAATGATTGTGGGGATCCGAGTCTCCGGCAGCCGCGAACTAAGCTGCCGTTAATTACCTCTCGCCTTTGGGGCGAGGGAACCTCCGATTAACGGGTTAAACTGGTCATGCGAACTCAATGTGCAGTGTACGTGTGTTTTGTTTTGGAAGGGGGGTTTAAATATATCGGGAGCCACGCAGAGTTTTTACGGGGGTCCCGCTACCCGGATAGCGGGCTGGGGGTCAAGGGGGCTAGCAGCCCTCTTGCGGGGTGTGGGGCAGCGCCCCGTTAGAAATTTTTTCTAACAGGGACAGTGTCGTGGAGTATGTGTGTATGTACATATGTATACATATGTATGTATATACATGTATTTATATATAAAGGGGGGAAAAGACATCCAAAGGATGCGTGGGGGCAGCACCTTGGGCGCTGTGCGCCTAGGTGCTGTGCGCTCAGACGCTAGAGTGCCACGTGTCGGCACGTGGGTGCTCTGTGCTTGAGCGCTGGGCGCTTGAGCGCAAGCGTGCCACGTGTCGGCACGTGAGCGTTTTGCGCTTCAGCGCTTGACGCTCGAGCGCAAGTACGCCACGTGTCGGCACGGGGGCGACTTGCGCTTGAGCGCAAGCGCGCCACGTGTCGGCACGGGGACGACTTACGCCTGAGCGCCTGTGCTGGAGCGCAAGCGCGCCACGTGTCGGCACTGGGGCGACTTGCGGTCGAGCGCTTGCGCTTGAGCGCAAGCGCGCCACGTGTCGGCACCGGGGCGACTTGCGGTCGAGCGCTTGCGCGTGAGCCCAAGCGCGCTACGTGTCGGCACGTGGGTGCTTTGCGCTCGAGCGCTGAGCGCTGGAGCGCAAGCGCGCCCCGTGTCGGCACGCGGGCGCTCTGCGCTTGAGCGCCGGCGAGAAAAAGAGGCTTTTAGCCTTAAAAAAAATTCTCGGAAGAGAAATCAGGGAGGAGTTGGACTCCTGAGTGTGTTGTTTTTTTCTTGGGTTTAGTGAAAGAGGTTCTTTTTCTTCCTCCTCTGTTAGCTGGATCTTGAAGATCAAGAGATATGGGATTTTTAAAAATCTTTTCTTTTTGAGATCTAATGGAAGATCTGAGTTCCCCTTTATGGGTTTTGTGGTGAAAAACTAATATTTTTTTATAAAAAGAAGAGTAAAACTCTTGATTTAATTCAAGAGAAAGAAGAAGGTTTTGGAACCTTGAAAAAGGAGAAAAGATCTCAGATCTGAAAAATTTTTAGAGAGAGAAAAAAGTTGTTTAGATATTTCATTATCTTTGCCTTTATAGGTTGCCTTTATAGGCCATACACTTTACACATAGCCCCTTGGGCTTCACAAAATGGCATTTTGCCTATCCCATGGCTCATGTGCCATTTCTTTTTGCACATAAGGCATGAGCTTTACAAAATTTGGCTTTATGCCCATTTTTCTTATATTTATTTATAAAATAAAATAAAATAAATACAGCAAAATTATTTATTACAAAATTTTTATCTTGGCATGGGGGGAGGCCGGCCGCTTCATGTTCGGGCTCGACCCGGGCATGGGCCCACTGGATCCGGGCTTGGGCCCACTTGGCTTGGGGTTGACTTTGATTTTGACTTGGTCAACCGGGGTGTAAATTTTTACCCCAACAAATTGCCTCCCATCAATAAATGCACACCACATATGTGGGTCGTGTGCATGAAATTGACGGATCTTCTTTCACGTGGAGGCGACTTGATTCGGTTCCCACCTTTTGGGAAGCTGGCACTGCCCTTTTTACGACATGGACGGTCGATGCTGCCCTTTTTGCAACTTGGACGGTCGGTTCTGCCCTTTTTGCGACTTGGACGGTCGTTACTGCCCTTTTAGCGACGGGGACGGTCGATGCTGCCCTTTTAGCGACTTGGACGGTCGATACTGCCCTTTTTGCTACTTGGACTGTCGGTTGATACTGTCCTTTTTGCGACTTGGACGGTCGGTGCTGCCCTTTTTGCAACTTGGACGGTCGTTACTGCCCTTTTAGCGACTTGGACGGTCGATGCTGCCCTTTTTGCGACTTGGACTGTCGGTTGATGCTGTCCTTTTTGCGAATTGGACGGTCGGTGCTGCCTTTTTTGCGACTTGGACGATCGTTGCTGCCCTTTTAGCGACGTGGACGGTCGATACTGCCCTTTTAGCGACTTGGATGGTCGGTGCTGCCCTTTTTGCGACATGGACGGTCGGTGCTGCCCTTTTTGCGACATGGACGGTCGTTGCTGCCCTTTTAGCGACGTGGACGGTCGATGCTCCCATTTTAGCGATGTGGACGGTCGGCGCTGCCCTTTTTGCGACTTGGACGGTCGGTTCTGCCCTTTTTGCGATGTGGAAGGTCGTTGCTGCCCTTTTAGCGACGTGGACGGTCGGTGCTGCCATTTTAGCGACGTGGACGGTCGATTCTGGATTTGACTTGCCCCGCTTCTTGCGGCGTCAGGGACGAAGTTGACTTATTTCCGAGGTGGAATTTGATTCTGCCAGGGAGGTCATTGGTTGTTTGACTTGATGTGATTTGGGTTGACATCAGCATCGCTATGCTGCAATATGGTACCAGGAGCGAATCATCATTTGTCATGGCAGGATTTGGGGATTTTGGTTTTGGTTTGGCATCAGCATCGCTGCACTGGAATATGGTACCAGGAGCGAATCATCATCTGCCATGAGGAGATTTTCCTCATTCCCAGTTTAACGACTTAGGGGTCATCTGTTCCCAGTTTAACGACTTAGGGGTCATCTGTTCCTAGTTTAAAGACTTAGGGGTCTATTGGATTGGAGTTTGGGATTTTGGGGTTAGGGTAGGCATCAGCGTTGCTAACACTGAAGCACACGTGCCAGGAGCAATTCATCATTTGCCTATTCCTGTTGGGGGAGCGATGGCTTAGGAGACAGGTTTAGGTCCCTATCACCTAAGGCTTTTCAATTTTATGGGCCGTGAGGGTCCCATAAAAGCATTTTCTCCCTACGAGTCGTAAGGATCCCGCAGGTGTATTTTCTCCTTAGGAGTCGTGAGGACTCCTAAGTGTGTTTTTCCTTTATGAGTCGTAAGGATCCCACAAAGGTTTGTTCTCCTCATGTATCGTGAGGACACATGAGCGGGTCTTCTCAATGGAGCATAATTCCAAAGGCGGAGACCAGCCGCGTAACTGGTGATTGTGGTGGGGCATGGGTATGACGAGAATTATTTGAGCCCGTGGATTGTATACGGCAGTCAATTTGGGGACTGGCCGTAGGGCTGGAGAATTTTGAGAAATTGGATTTTGGTTGGCGTCTGCATCGCTATACTGGAATATAGTACCAGGAGCGACTCATCATTCGCCGTTTGGGGACTTGGAATTTGGATCTTGTTTGGCATCAGCATTGCTGCACTGGAATAATGTCAGGAGCAACTCATCATTTGACTTGGGAGGACTTGGGATTTAGGTTTTTGGTCGGCATCAGCACCGCTAACACTGAAGCGAAATGCCAAGAGCGACTCATCATTTGCCGTTGCCCGTTGTGGAACGATTGCTTAGGAGACAGGTTTGGTTCCATATCACCTTAAGGCTTTTCAATTTTATGAGCCGTGAGGGTCTCATAAAAGCATTTTCTCCCTACGAGTCGTAAGGTTCCCGCATGTGTATTTTCTCCTTAGGAGTCGTGAGGACTCCTAAGTGTGTTGCTCCTTTGTGAGTCGTAAGGATCTCACGCAGGGGTTTTCTCCTCACAAGGTCGAGAGGACTTTGCGAGTGTATTTCATCTCTTTTCACGAGTTTGCGCCCTTTCAGGTTTTCACAAACTCGCCGGTAGTCCTGCTGTTTTTACTCACGGAGCCCTTTCGGGTTTTCATCCGTGCCCGTTTTGCTTGTGGACATACCCCATTTTTTTCTTCTTTCTTTTTTTTGCCGCTGGTGGGACTTTAAAAGTAGTCTCACCGGCAGGATTTGGGAGAGATAGGGGTCATTTACGCCCGTGGATTGTATACGGTTTTGCAGGATGTATGATCCAGACCGTAGGGCTGATGTGCTCAATTCGCCTGCGACTTGGAGCATTCACGTGTAGTATTTCTTGAGATATCGGCCATTGATGGGTGGCATGGGCCTTTCTCCCTCGGCACTTATTAGTTGGTAGGATCCTCCGTCGAACACTTTCTCGATGACGTATGGTCCTTCCCAGTTTGGCTCGAATTTTCCCTTGGCATGTCGATTGGGGATGATCGGTCTTTTGAGGACCAACACCAATTCACCTTTCTTGAAAGTGCGGAGATGGATTATCTTGTCATAGGCCCGTGACATTTGGGCTCGGTATAGCTCCAGATTTTGCTGCACCGCGAGCCTCTTTTCTTCGAGGGCATCGAGCTCTTCAAGTCGAAGGAGCACGTTTTCCTCCTCCGTCAACTCGTGCTGAACGGCCATTCTTAAGCTTGGAACTTCGACTTCGAGGGGGAGGTCCGCCTCCACTCCGAAGAGCAATGAGTATGGAGTGGACTGAGTTGGAGTACGGTGCGTGGTACGATATGCCCACAATGCCTCGTGAAGTTTGAGATTCCAATCTCTCTTGTTGGCTGAAGCATTTTTCCTCAGGAGCTTGCATAGAGTCTTATTGAAGGGTTCGGCTAGCCCGTTGGCTCCTGGATTATAGATGGAGGAATACCTCCAGTCTATCTTGTGCTGAGTAGCGAACCTTGAGACATTGAAGCTTTTGAAAGAAGGCCCGTTGTCAGAAATGATTCTTCTTGGTGTACCGAAGCGGTATAGAATATTATGCTGGAAGAATGTCAGAATATCTTTTGTCTTGACTTCTTTCAACGGGACAGCTTCAGCCCATCTGAAGAAGTAGTCTGTCGCGGCCAGTATGAACCGGTGGCCTTTGGATGACGGAGGATCAATTGGGCCAACAATGTCGGTGCCCCAGACTTCGAAGGGCCACGACGCCACCGTAGGATGCAACGGTTGGGATGCTTGTGAATGAAATCACCATGGATTTGGCAGATCTGACATTTCTTTGCATGCTCTCCGCAATCCCGTATCATGGTGGGCCAATAATACCCATGCCGTTTGATTTGAAGTCGCATCTTGGGGCCAGATTGGTGAGCACCGCAAACGCCCGAGTGAACATCTTTCATGACCTTTTGGGCTTCGGCCAATGATAGACACCTGAGCCAGAGTTGGTCATATGACCTGCGGTACAACGTGTCATTTACAAACACGTATCGGAGAGCTCTTTTCTTCAGCTGAATCCTCGCAAATTTTTCTTCGGGAAACTTGTCGTATCGAAAGTACTCTACGAAGGGTTCTCTCCAATCGGGCTCGTCTTGGATGATCGAAGCTTCTTCGGCAGAACTGCTCTTCTGTTCCGCGCTTTCCCCTTCTCGTAGAGAGACTGGGGGTAGAATTTGTCGGCTCCTGACTGTGATCAGAATTTCGTCCATGTCAGGATCAGCCAGCTCCTTGGCTAAGCGAGCGAGTACATCGGTTTTTCCGTTCAATGCTCTGGGGATTCTCATTAGTTAAATGTGAGTGAACCATTTCATGAGTTCCACCACTCGGCCTCTGTACCGAGCTAACTCGGGTTTGTATATCTTATAGTCGCCGCTTACTTGGTTGACGACAAGCTGGGAGTCACCGTAAACCCGTAGCCTTCGGATTTCTATTTCTATGGCGAGTTCCAAACCAGCTATCAGGGCTTCATACTCAGCTTCGTTGTTCGTTCGAGGCTCAGTGAGAGCGAAAGAACGCCGTAGGGTTCCCATTGATGGCGTGATGAACACCAATCCTATCCCCGCTTTTACCTCCGGGACGCTTGATCTGCCGGAGCTCCTTATTGATGACGCCCCATCGAAGTAGAGCTCCCAACATGGCTCATCTTCCTCGAGGTGCAGCACTTGTTCGTCGGGTAACTCGCAATTGAGTGGTGACCCTTCTGGTATGGGATGAGCAGCGAGAAAGTCTGCAAGAGCTTTCCCTTTTACTGCTTTCTGAGGAATATAAACTATGTCAAACTCAAGTAGCATGACATCCCATCTTGCCATTCTGCCGGCTAGGCTTGCTTTGGTCATCAAGTGTTTGAGTGGGTCGACCTTGGAGATCAGCATAACCTGGTGAGTGAGCAGATAGTGCCTCAGGTTCTTCACAGCAAATATCAGAGCCAGGCATTGCTTTTCGATTGGGGAATAGTTGTGTTCTTCCCCGACTAGAGTTCGACTGAGGTAGTAGAGGGCATTTTCTTTTCCCTCCTCGTTATTCTGGGCAAGGAGCACACCGAGTGACTCATCTAGCGCGGCAGTGTAGAGAATCGGCGGTTTATTTGGAATGGGAGCGGCCAGCACTGGAGGGTGCAACAAGTACCGTTTGATGCTTTCGAACGCCTTTTGACATTCGACATCCCAAACAAAAGGAGCTCCTTTCTTCATGAGCTTTGAGAAGGGCCTACATCTCCCCGATAAATTTGAGATAAACCTTCGTATATAAGCAAGCTTGCCTTGAAAAGATCTTAGCTGCGTCAGACTCTTCGGAGGGGGCATCTCCATGATGGCCTTTATCTTTGATGGGTCAACTTCGATCCCTCGATGTCGGACTATGAAGCCCAGGAATTTTCCAGATGACACGCCAAAAACGCACTTCAGAGGATTCATTTTCAGGTCGTACTCTCTCAGCCTGGTGAGAACGGTCCTAAGATCTTGGACGTGATCGGCTTTGGCTCTAGTCTTGACAACCAGATCATCAACATAGCATTCGACGACTTTATGGATTAGGTCATCGAAGATATTGGTCATTACCCTTTGATATGTAGCACCTGCGTTCTTCAATCCGAACGGCATCACCTTGTAGCAATATATTTCGATCAGGGATCGAAATGCTGTGTGCTTCTCATCCTCAGGCGACATCTTGATCTGATTGTATCCAGACGAGCCATCCATAAAGGTGAACAGCTCGTAATTTGAGATGTCATCGACCATCATTTCCATGACTGGTAGCGGAAAGTCGTCTTTAGGACATGCCTTGTTGAGGTCCCTGAAATCGACACAAACTCGGATCTGCCCATTTTTCTTCTTCACTGGGACTATGCATGCGATCCAGTCCGCATATTTCTCTTCCCTGATGAAGCCGGCATCGATGAGCTTCTTAGTTTCCTCAATGACATTTTCTTCTAGTTCCCTTCTCATTCTTCGAGGAGCTTGTTTGACTGGCTTAGCATCAGGAGATATAGCCAACTTATGTACGGCCACTTCAGGGGAAAGGCCAGGCATTTCTTTGTATGTCCACGCAAAGCAGTCGACGAACTCATGCAGCAGGGCAATTATCTGCGCTTTCATTTCCTCTGACAAGAGCGAGCTAATGTAGGTCGGTCTTGAATTATCGGGCGTTCCTAAGTCAATCTCGGTTAGCTCGTCAAAGGTTGCTTGTCCGCCATCTTCGAGCTCTTGAGGAGCTTCTTCTGGCTCGGCTATCTCATCATCATCATTTGATCTTTCGCTGGCCTCACCAACGTGGATCATGTAGCACGCTTTGGAATCAGGTTGAATGTAGCCTATGCCCCGTCTATCTGGAATTCGTCCATCGATGAGTGCTCGGACCTGGGGAGGATACCATAGCCCTTCGTAAAACTTTGCTTCGGACTCCGTTTGATATAACCGGCATCCGCACTTCTTAAAGTATTCCCGCATCATGGGCGCATAGTATCTGGGATTGAGGACGGCTCTTATGCCTCTCTCATAGGGAAGGCACGCGACAGAAAGATCGTCCGGGTGCACAACGGGGTTTGACCTATAAAACAGGATGCCCTTCTGTCTATTTTTCCTCCCGGGCACGTAGAAAGTTTTCAGCTGGTCCACGGTAGAGACTGACAATGCGTCGAGCTCTTTGCATATCCGTTCCAGCACCCTTGTGATGGCCAAGGACCCTTCTGCAACTTCGAAGGTCTCTCGTAGTTTCGCTTGCTGCATGGGGGTCCAATCTGCACAGCTGTTGCACGGCAGGTCCTCTTCTTCTGACTCTTCAGTGTCACTGCCAAGATGAGGGCGGACTTTGCTGCTAGATGGGCCTTCAGTAATAGATTCGTCTGTATCGCTGCCGAAACGAGGGCGGGTTTTACGGAAGGACGGGCTTCCAGCGTCAGACTCATCAGTGTCGCTACCGAAATGTGGGCGCACTTGGGCGTTTTTACTTTTGAAAGTGACAACCGGTGCAGATTTGCTTTTGGGTCTTGGGGCCGGTCTATCCTCAGTCAGTTGTGGCTTAGCATTTTGGTGGTTCATAAAGTACCGAGAATCTTCATAGCAGACTTCATGCACACCGAATGGCTGGATGTCTCCATCAATGCGTCTTTCTTCGCCATTTTTAGTATACTTCATGCATTGATGGAGAGTTGACGGAATGATGCCATAATCGTGGAGCCACGGCCGCCCCAAGAGAATCTTATAAGACGTGTCGGCGTCGATCACGTATATCTTAGCTTCAGTTTGCAGATCCCCGAATTTGATTGGCAGAGCTATGGACCCCAGAACTTGCTGGCAATTTTGGTTGAAGCCTTGAATGACAATCCTTTCCCTTGACAGGTGTCGGACGTCCATTGACAAACTCTTCGGCGTTCGCAAGTTCATGATGTTCACTGAAGACCCCGGATCAATCAATATGCGATTAATCCGATCTCCGTCGCTGTACCCGGTCACGTAAAGCGGCCGATTATGCTCAGCCGTTCCCAGTAGCAAGTCTTCATCCTTAAATGTGACTGCGGCGGCATGCAAAGCGTGCTGGGCTTCTTTCATATTAATTTCCGCAAAGTGAGCCTGATACCGCTCGGGGTTTTGCAGAGCGTGAATGAGAACATCTCTAAGCTCCTTAGATAGGACCAAGGCATCGTAGATGCTCAGGAGAGACGGAAGCTTCCGGAGATGTGCCAAGACATTATAGTCCACCGAGGAAGGACTTATGTTTTCATCAGCCAGTTCTCTGCCATCTTCTTCATTAGCGACTTGTTTTTCCTTCCCTTTTGGGGCGTTGCCCTGATTTGGCGGTAGAGCCCTGCCGCTTCTGAGCTGGATTTGATTGGCCTTTGTGGCGAGCTCCTCATCCTCTTCGGGAAAACAGAGATCCTCCTCAGAGTCGCTGCCCAGATGGATGGCGTAACAGATAACTATAGGGATCTCTTCATTGGAGTCTTCTTCTAACTCCTCCAGAATTTCAGCCACTCGTACAAGGAGGAACTCCTTCAATTGAATCAGAGTTCTTTCCTTCTGTTCTTATTCTTCGAGGGAATCGATATATTTTTGAATGGTCGATCTCCCTGCAGACTCCTTTTCACGCCGAGCTGCACTTTTCTTCTTCTTGAGCTTCTTGGATTTTGAGCCTGATAGAGCCGCATTGGCAGCTGGACTGGTAGGCTTCTTCTGCCCTTCCCATTCCGTCCTGGGCTCGTTCCGAAGTAGTTTTATCATCTTCTTCGTCTTATTAGATATGTGCGTACTCCACGAAGGCCGCGATGAGTCCGTTTCATTTCTCAGGGCAGTGGGTTCAGCTGTCTGCTCCCAGAAGGCTTCAACTTCTGTCTGTATAAAGTTGGCGGTTGCAACTTGATTGTTCACCAACACACTTTTGGACAGCTCGATCTCTCCAGCCTTGTACTGCTTCTCGACCCAGTCTTTGAAGATATAGCAATCCTCGATCGCATGGCTCACTACTCGGTGGTACGGGCAATACAGAGGATTGTCAGTCATTTTTGCTTCTGGGGGTCTTTTCGACTCTGGCAATTGTAGGTCGTTGTTCAAGGCATCTTTAAATATCTTGCGGACCTTGTCCCTTCTGAAAGAGTAAACCTTGTTCTTTTTCTCCTCTAGGAAAGGCCCATCTCCTCCCAGCATTGGCTTTCGAGACCGGTTAGTTTTGGATTCGGCCGCCCTTCGCTTTTCTTCATTGTCAGACGCATTGAAGACATTGGTACTGCTGGAACTCCCGCTCCTACGGTTGTCGTCCTGCTTGCTTTTCCAAGTTTTCTCTCTCTGAGAATCCGACGGGGACTCTTGCTTCGAGCGTTCCAGCATTTGGACTTTCTTGGTTAGCTCCTGAAATGTCTTGAGGCCCGCCGTACACAAGAATGGGACCATCTAATTGCTGAGGTTCCTAATGAGAAGGCTGATGGACTGGTCCTGCTCCAGCGGCGGTTCGCACTTGACTGTGAGATTACGCCATCGAGCGATAAAGTCGGTGTTGCTTTCATTTTTCCCCGGCTTGGTCCTCACAAGGTCGGCAATGGAGATTTTATCATTGACACTCATGAACCTTTACCGAAACAGGGTCTCCATTTGGGCAAAGGTAATGACGGACCCGTCCGGTATACTCGCATACCAGTCGAAGGCGACGTCGGTCAGGCTGTTGACAAACTGACGAAGAAGGAGCGCATCATTGCCCCCTGTATTTCCGCACGATGCTTTGAAATGGGCGACGTGCTGATTTGCATTCCCCGTTCCATCAAATCTTCCGAACTTAGGAATGACGTAGCCGCTTGGGAACTCAATCAGATCGTACTGCGCGGGATATGGCCGCCCACTATTTCTTTCTGATCTTCAGCTTCGACCACCAATGTTTTAACCTTGCTGGTGACCAAATCCATTATCCGATCATGTGTTACCGGGATAGTGCTATCTGGGGCCAAGGCGTCCCCAGAAGCGGAATGTGGCCGGCTTTCATGCGGCTCGACCAGTCTTGGTCCCAAAGGAACAGGCATTGGCTGCCTCGGATTGTCATCACCCGGCTGATTAGTAGCGGCTTGTGCCTGATTGGGAGGCGCTCGAGCAATTTGAGCCGTAAGCTGCATCACCACATTCGTTAAGTCGTCAATCTTCGAATAGAGCTTGGCCATCTCTTTATCTTTTCTCCTGAGCCATTTTCGAAGCTCTTGAAGCAGCTCTTGCTCCGCAGTTCTGGGGCGGAAAGTCGGCTCTTCCTCGCTATCCGAGATTGACGCTGCATGGACCGAGGGGTCTTTCTGCTTATCATCCTCATCGAGAGGGTTTTCTTCATCCAGTGGGGGAGGCTGTTCTTGGGCAGCGGCAACTACATTCAGGCTAGATTGGGCTTGGGATGTGGTGGCCCCATCCTTGCTTCTGCTGCGAAGGTTGTCGCTGGGGCGCCCGCCCGCTATATAGACCGTATGGATAATATATCCGGCCGTCTTTCTATCATTGGCGGCTGATTTCACGGATCGCTGTCTTGACCCCCTTGCTTCGGTAGCTGGTAGTCGATTGAAGGCGGCTGGCCTAACCAGGTTCTTGAATGGTGCTGGCGCTTCTTTTCTGGATTTGCCCCGCTGCTTTCGTGCGGCACAGAGCGCCTGATAGACCTTTGAAGAGACAGTGTCATACTTTTTCTGTTGGGGCCGGGACACGTCTCTTTGTAGCACTGTTCGGACCGCTGTCTTCTTGATTCTGGCGATCATGGCATTTTTCTGAACCCACTTCAGAGGCTCGGAGGAATTGCTGATTCTTACATCCGACTCAGCCGTCGTCGCGGGGCAACCCTGCACTTGGAACTTCACACGATTCCATTTGGCCGAAGCCCTGGCCCTCTTGTTGGCTCGATACCTGAGCCACTTCTGCCTTAACTTTTCTGTTCTAAGCGCCTGGCAGACTTCGGCTCTTTGGGAAGACGCCGCGGACCAAGCGATGGAGGGCCTTGGAGATACGCTCGATTGTGCATTTGTTGGAGTCATCGCCTGAGCTCGTCCGCGACATTTGATGTTGCCCTTCGCACCGGAAGTCTTGCCCCCAGCTGGAGCGCCAAGGAGTCGTTCAGACACCATCTTAAGTTTCGGTTGTGGTGCCTTAGCAATCACAACATTCGGCCTCTTGCCCCTTGGGACCGGCTTGGCCACCTGTTCCGCCGGGATTTCCGCCAGATGAGCGCTTCCGGCAGGGTAGATGATGACGGAGCCAAACTGGCGGGGCGGTTCCTCCTACTTTCGACTGAGGCTTGCGGGGAGAACCACACGAGCGTTGATCTTGACCACGTAAGGAATCGGGGTCACGTTGGAAGCTGAATTTGTCCGGGGAGACATTGTCGTCGAAGGTTGATTGCTGCACGAAAAAAACATCATTTCAGTATAGGCAATCGATATATATATTGATTGAGTTCGCACGAACGTTTAACCCGAAATATGGGAGGAAAGATTGGTCCTACCGGGCGTGCCAGAATCTGTAGGGTGTTTTTCGTCACCCCATTGAGATGGGAATACGCGCGCGCTTGTCAGGCGCATTACAGATTCCCCCTGCCTAGGGTAGGCCGGGGGTTTAATGATTGTAGGGATCCGAGTCTCCGGCAGCCGCGAACTAAGCTGCCGTTAATTACCCCTCGCCTTTGGGGCGAGGGAACCTCCGATTAACGGGTTAAACTGGTCATGCGAACTCAATGTGCAGTGTACGTGTGTTTTGTTTTGGAGGGGGTAAATATATCGGGAGCCACGCAGAGTTTTTACGGGGATCCCGCTATCCGGATAGCGGGCTGGGGGTCAAGGGGGCTAGCAGCCCCCTTGCGGGGTGTGGGGCAGCGCCTCGTTAGAAATTTTTTCTAACAGGGACAGTGTCGTGGAGTATGTGTGTATGTACATATGTATACATATGTATGTATATACATGTATTTATATATAAAGGGGGGAAAAGACATCCAAAGGATGCGTGGGGGCAGCGCCTTGGGTGCTGTGCGCTCAGGCGCTAGAGTGCCACGTGTCGGCACGTGGGTGCTCTGCGCTTGAGCGCTGGGCGCTTGAGCGCAAGCGCGCCACGTGTCGGCACGTGAGCGTTTTGCGCTTCAGAGCTTGACGCTCGAGCGCAAGTACGCCACGTGTCGGCACGGGGTCGACTTGCGCTTGAGCTCAAGCGCGCCACGTGTCGGCACGGGGGCGACTTATGCCTGAGCGCCTGTGCTGGAGCGCAAGCGCGCCACGTGTCGGCACCGGGGCGACTTGCGGTCGAGCGCTTGCGCTTGAGCGCAAGCGCGCTACGTGTCGGCACCGGGGCGACTTGCGCTCGAGCGCTTGCGCGTGAGCACAAGCGCGCTACGTGTCGTCACGCGGGCCTTTATAGGCCATACAGATCTGAAAAATTTTTAGAGAGAGAAAAAAGTTGTTTAGATATTTCATTATCTTTGCCTTTATAGGCCATACACTTTACACATAGCCCCTTGGGCTTCACAAAATGGCATTTTGCCTATCCCATGGCTCATGTGCCATTTCTTTTTGCACATAAGCCATGGGCTTTACAAAATTTGGCTTTATGCCCAATTTTCTTACATTTATTTATAAAATAAAATAAAAGAAATACAGCAAAAATATTTATTACAAAAATTTTATCTTGGCATGAGGGGAGGCCGGCCGCTTCATGTTCGGGCTCGACCTGGGCATGGGTCCACTGGATCTGGGCTTGGGCCCACTTGGCTTGGGGTTGACTTTGATTTTGACTTGGTCAACCGGGGTGTAAATTTTTACCCCAACAGTCGTCAACATGGAGGATGAGAAAATTGCCCCGGCGAAGCAGGCCACGGGCGAGTTTTCCTCGCGGGAGGAGAGCTCAAGGCTGGAGCTGCAAGCGGCGATGGAGAGGGTCGCCGCCCTCGAAGACCGAGTAGCGGCCGGGGATCGGGAGATCGCCAGCTGCAGATAGGCCGTCCGAGCCGCCGAGGCTAAGTTGGAAGATTGCAGGGTGCTTGTCGCCACCATGAAGAAGACAGCGAACACCCTCAGGAGGGAGAGCGAGGCGGCGAATGAAGGAGTGAGGCGTGCCGAACTCCAAGCGTCGAAAGCGGTGGAGAACTACCAGAAGTCGGACCAGTATTACACCGACCTCGCTGGAGCCGCTGCCCTCATTTGGCATGATGCCCTCGACGCCGTTAAGGCCTTGATGCCGGAGTTTCCTGACGGCGAGCTCCGGGGTGAGTACCCCCTCGGAGGAGTCGAGTCCGGGTCTTCTAACCCTAGAATTGGCAGGGTTGCTTGCCGCTCTCGTAGGGGTCTAGGGGTGTGGGATTGGCTATTCATCACGACCGTGGAATCCGTGTTTTATACTGGCTCGTATTGAAAACACGGACGTCCTAGTATATCCAATGTTTCATATGTTTCTTCTGCTGCGATATCTGTGATGCGATCATGTGATGTTCTTTGATAGATACTTTATATAGTATATATGATATATTATATAGACGTTACTTATGTTTTGCACCCGCACTAGCCCTGCCCTGCTCTGTCGTTAGTTACCTAACCTAACGGTGCATGAGGGGACATCGAGGCGAATGCGGATGGCATAAGTGTACGTCGTATTTATCTGTGATGTTTAGGTATTTAAATGATGGGACTTCATTAATGTGATTAATGAAAGAAAAGAAACCTAAGATGTTGTAGAATCAGATTTTAAACAAAACAGGTAGCTACAGTTCTTGCTTTGCATAGCGGTATATATGATATACCCTGCACCTTATTCGATGAGGAAAGGACCGAGATCCCTTCACCGGGAGTGACTCCTTTAGCAGTAACTGGCAGATGCTACACATTCGGTTTGGCTTTGATTGCTTTTGAGAGTTTTTGCTTTGCACAGTGATATATATGATATATCCCGCACCTCATTCGACGAGGAAAGGGCCGACGATCCTTTCACCGGGAGTGACCCCTTTAGCAAAACTAGAAAAGCCTCAAAATCACTCCATTTCAAAACTTCATTCGATTCTACAACGATATCAAGTTCATTACGCTCATGGTTTTTTCTGAAAGAACCCGCGTAGCCCTCCGTCATTTCAGATAGATATTATTTAGTATTCGTGCTATGTTTGTTGACTTAGTCAAGGCATAGTGTATGGTAGCTAAATTATGTTTATCTGTAACAATATGAGATGTGATTGGATTAGAGCATTCGCACGGCCTTGTTGACTCAGTCAAGGGTCGTACGGGTGGGTTTAATTCAATCGGGAAATGTACGGGTTGAACTTGACTTGCGATTTATGGTTTGTTGACTTAGTCAAGGTCATAGATCGCTAGGGGCAAAAGCATTATCGGGAATTTCATGTGTTGAAATTTGCAATGAGATTGCATACCTTCTATGAGATAGTTGGATCCCGATACCCACTGCGAGTAAGAGTTACTCCTGGGAGAGTTTTACACATTACAATTAGCCGATCAAGTAGGTGTCTAGAAAGGTGTTAACGAGGTTACGCCTCTGGGAAAATGAGGTTTACATTAATTAGGTTCGTGCGAAAGCACGGGGGACCTCCCTCAATGTACCGACACTGGCCTGGCTGAAAGATTGGCGAACTTGTAGTATGTAATTAATCCCGGATAGTCTTTCCTTTTAAGGTTTGAAGGAAGATTTGATAAAAAGCAGTGGGAGCCATCCTGATTAGATAAGATAATAACCAATCTGATCTTGCACGAGCATACGCTAAAGTGTTTTCTTCTCTCTCTCTCCAGGTAGCGACCATTTCATGCCTTAATCAAGATAATAATATGGATGTATTGACTGAACCGCATGTTATACTGTGCAGGGGAAAGTTGGACCCGTTCTATCTTATAAATGTTATAAGACTGAACAGGAAACAGGAGAATATCTAGATTCTCATGCCGCCCAAAAGGAGAACGTGCATGTTGATGCACCTTCTTCGGGTGTGTTTGTTATTGAGAACCGTTTCTCAGTTCACCCTACGTCCTGGGTATTAGATACCGGATCAGGATCCCACATATGTAAGCAGTTACATGGGCTACGAAAAGGTAGAGAACTGGGAAAAGGTGATCATTCCGTTCAAGTAGGGAATGGGGCAAATGTTGCAGCCAAAGCAGTTGGCATATATCACCTGGTATTACCAAATGGTAATACACTAGTCCTGAATGAGTGCTATTATATACCGAACATGATGTGCAACATTATATCAGTTTCTTTATTAAGTAAAGAAGGATATAATTTTGTAGTAAAGGATAATGTTATGAACATATTCCTGGATCAAAGGTTGATTGCATCAGGCTCGCTACATAATGGCATATTCATTCTCAATCAAAATACAGTCTTCAATATACAAAACACACACAAAAGGAAAAGCTCAGAAATGAACGAATCCTTCTTGTGGCACTGTAGACTTGGCCATATCAATGAGACACGACTAGCTAAGTTGCATAAGAATGGATATTTGAATTCATTCGAATTATCATCTTATGACACTTGCCATTCATGTCTCAAAGGAAAAATGACCAAAACTCCGTTTACGGGACACGGAGAAAGAGTTACTGAACTCTTGGGACTGGTGCATAGTGATGTATGCGGTCTAATGTCTACACACGCTAGAAATGGTTCTTCCTACTTCATTACATTCACTGACGATCTCTCTAGATACGGGCATGTGTTCCTGTTGAAACACAAGTCTGAAGCTTTTGAGAAATTCAAAGAATATAAGCACGAGGTAGAGAACCAAACGGGCAAAAGTATTAAGGTTCTTCGATCTGATCGAGGAGGTGAATACTTAAGCAGTGAATTCCTGGATTATCTAAAAGAGAATGGGATTCTCTCTCAGCTTACTCCTCCTTATACACCACAGCACAACGGTGTATCGGAACGAAGGAATCGCACCCTATTAGATATGGTGCGTTCAATGATGAGTAATGCTGAGTTACCTATTTCCTTTTGGGGGTATGCGCTTGAGACAGCCATATACCTATTGAATCTGGTTCCGTCTAAATCTGTACCTACCACACCATATGAGATATGGAGTGGGAAGAAACCATATTTTAAACGTATTAAGATATGGGGTTGTCCGGCCTATGTCAAAAAGCAAAATCCGGACAAACTCGAGGCACGATCAGTCCTTTGCAAGTTTGTGGGATATCCTAAGAATTCTCAAGGATATTTTTTCTACCAAGCTGAGGAACAAAGAGTGTTTGTTGCTCAACATGCCACCTTTTTGGAAAGGGAATTTCTTGCAAAAGAAATTAATGGCAAAGAGGTAGAGCTGGAAGAGGTTCCAGCACCACAAACTGCAACTAACGATTTAGTAGAACCAGAGGATTCAGTGGTGCCCGACGTACCCCAGCCTCTCCGCCGATCTAGTAGGGTTACTCGTCCACCTGAGAGATACTACGGTTTTCTCATTGATGGTGGCAGTGAGGATTGCATCATGGAGGATGATGACCCAACTAGCTTCGAGCAGGCCATCACGAGTGGGGACTCAGTGAAATGGCTGGATGCTATGCGGTCCGAGATGGAATCCATGTACACCAACAAAGTATGGACTTTGGACGTTGCTCCTGAAGGGGTAAAACCCATTGGGAGCAAGTGGATCTTCAAGAAGAAACTTGGTGTAGATGCGAAAGTGGAGACTTTCAAAGCTAGACTTGTAGCAAAGGGTTTTCGTCAAAGGCCAGGTGTGGACTATGACGAGACCTTTTCTCCAGTGGCTATGCTTAAATCCATCCGGATCATGCTTGCCATCGCTGCATATCATGATTACGAAATCTGGCAAATGGATGTTAAGACCGCCTTTCTAAATGGTGATTTAGAAGAGTGCGTGTACATGACTCAGCCAGAGGGCTTCGTAGATAGTGGGAGCAGCGGGAAGGTGTGCAAGCTGCTTAAATCCATTTATGGATTAAAGCAAGCATCGCGGAGTTGGAACATCTGCTTTGACGTCGTTATCAAAGAGTTTGATTTCGTCAAAAATCCAGATGAACCTTGTATCTACAAGAAGGTGGCAGAGAGTAAGGTTGTATTCCTCGTATTGTACGTGGACGACATACTCTTGATAGGAAATGATATTCCTATGCTGCAATCGGTCAAGCTCTTCTTATCATAAAGATTCTCAATGAAAGATCTTGGTGATGCCTCCTGCATATTGGGAATCAGGATCTATAGAGATAGATCCAAACGGATATTGGGATTGTCCCAATCCAGGTACATTGACACCATACTAAAGAGGTTTAGTATGGAAGAATCCAAGCGTGGGAACTTGCCCACGATCTCTGGACTCACTCTCTCCAAAGAGATGTCTCCCAAGACTGATTTGGAGAGAGCTCGCATGCAAGGGATACCCTATGCTTCGGCAGTAGGCTCTATCATGTATGCGATGCTATGTACCAAACCCGATGTTGCATACTCACTAAGTGTAGTGAGTCGGTATCAAGCAGATCCTGGAGAGAGTCACTGGACAGCTGTGAAGAACATTCTCAAGTACTTGCGAAGGACTAGAGATATGTTCTTGGTGTATGGTAACGGAGAACTCCAAGTGGAGTCCTTTACCGATTCGAGCTTCCAGAGTGGTAAGGACGACTCTAAGTCGCAGTCGGGCTTTGTCTTTACCCTTTACGGAGGGGCGGTTAGCTGGAAGAGTTCCAAGCAGGAAACCGTGGCAGACTCGACAATGGAGGCTGAATACATCGCTGCCAACGATGCTGCCAAAGAGGCTGTCTGGATCAAGAAGTTCATTACTGAACTTGGAGTGGTTCCATCCATTGAGCATCCAATACCTTTGTATTACGATAACAATGGAGCGGTGGCTTTGGCCAAGGAACCCAGGTCCCATCAGCGATCCAGGCATATTCTGAGGCGGTATCACCTGATCCGGGAGATAGTTGATCGCCGGGAGATCGAGGTCAGGAGGGTTGACACGAAGAACAACACGGCGGATCCACTCACGAAGGACATTCCCCAGATACAGTTTGAGAGACTCTTCGGGATGCTCGGTATGCGATACTACAGCAGCTGGCCCTAGTGCAAGTGGGCGATTGTTAGTTGTATGTATGCCCTAGAGGCCAGTATTGTACAGATGATGTATATTATATTGGATGCTTGGACATATATAGAGATGCCTTTCTTGCTCGATATGATAGTATGCTATCTGGTTACTCTTTATCTTAACATGTACACTAGTCTCTTTATACTGACTTATAGTTACATGTTGGTAAAGCCCTTAGGATGTGTACTTGACTACCTGGACTATGATGCAGATCATACTAGTGGGGACATGGTAGTCCATAAGTACATCCTTCAAGGTCCCTAGTCGTGGGTGTATCGAGACGGGGCATCGATATACCAGAGTAGACTAGCGTATACGCTTATCGACCCATGTGATGGGCGATGGATGATCCCATATCCATTGGTGTTTGACATCAGAGATGGTATACGGGTGCTCAGTGGAGACTGGGTACACTGGACGGACTCGCCGAGAACTCCCAGATGGTATTATACCTCACGTCAGATGGCAGTTCTCAGGTGACACTTGTACAGGTTAGTCTGGAGACCCGAGATCGTCATAGAGTCTTGTGTGATTCCCACTGTGCTTTGATCTCCACCTTACCACGTCCATGAGGGCGTGCAAAACGGTGGTCTTTGGGTACAGTCCCGAGTCACATGGAGGCAATGAGCGATAGGAGGGGTTTCGTCTCTCCCGGTATTGGGGGTTGATGTTGCGCTGTGCTCGATTGGCCGTAACAGGGAAGTCCCTGGCCAGGGCTGATCAGAGATTTGCTGGTAAGTGTTACCAGTAGTTTCTCGACCCGTTATGAGCCTCACATCGGCACGACTTATCGGTTATTGGGGTCTGACGTTTACCACCCCTAGACTTGATATGCGACGTATCAGACGAACAGACCGGACTGTACGGTAAGTGTTACTGGTTGGATTCACAGGAGTGTGAGCGGGCTAGCTCGTCGATCTTCTGATCGCTCAATACCCGGATGGCCGTTACGTTTAGCAGACCGCTTGCAGCTTGTGGGTGCTTGATATGATCATCATCTGCTACCGGCGTATTGACGAGTCTTTAGAGTCCTACACAGAGGTTTCCTGGCTCAAGCGAAATGAAATAGGAGCGCATATGAGATATGTGCGGGAGCGAGAATAATGCGTGTATGTGATACCGCATTTCATTCTCGCGATAAATGTTTCGATTGGTTATATTCGATATGACCTAGTTATCGAATCATTGATTCGATAAATCGATACATTGAATACTAGTCGGTTATGTGCGACATGACCGGGTCATTGAATCAAATGTTGATTTAATGATTTAATGTATAATTATATATTTGATATATTACTTTGCATTAACTAGTATTGGTTCACTTTATACGGATTTTCTCACTTGATGTGCAAGAAGTATATATGATATACTTTTGTGCACTACTTTGTGTCATGTTTGATGATACATGTAGTTTGGTGTTGTGTTAAGACTTAAACCATGGTTATGATAATAGTTAAGGTTTTTTTTTTTTTACTTATTTATTTATCTATTCTTTTTGATAAATAAATGTATATGATAACAAAATGGTTTCTTTCATGAAGCTTGATGAAGCTTCATGAAGCTTTGACTAAAGTGACTATTTTGTCATCATCCTTAACCCTAACCATTCTCATTTGACCATGGTTTATTCTCTACACTTAACCTAGGTTAGAAGATGATAAGTGTTGATTTTATTATTCTTTTTTCATAACACTTATCATATTCTATTTGCTTCTTCATCTTCATCTTCAAGAGAAAAGCTTGATGCCATCAATGGCAACTTGAGCAAAAGTGAGTGAAATCCAATTCTAAAGTGAACCCACCTCTTATTTCTTCACCCTCTACCTCTTGCCAAGTTGTTTTGGGTGTTTTCTTCACAAGTTTCACAACTTGGTGAAGTTGGAGCTTGAACTTGTGCAACCTCGACGTAGATCATCTTCGGCACGAAGCCGACGACCTATTCCGCTCACTTCTCCGATGAAGCCGTCGCGAGAGTCCGAGATTCGAGATGGACAGTGAGGGGATGACCACGTGGAGCTAAGGAAGTGGATAACCGGATCTACAAAGGTTGTAGCCTCTCTCCTTTAGTTAATTTGTTAACTAGAATCGTTTTTCGCCTAGAAATCTAGCCGACGATCCGTATTAGGGTTTCTCGGCACCCATAAAATTTTAAATTGGCAAGTTCGATGCCTTGTGAGACCTCTATAGTGTGCCTAGGAACCCTATACCGAGTCGGTCCAATCATTGCCGAGGAGAAGAGGGTACTCCTCGGGTATAGGGCTCCTACTCCGATCCAAGCCACGGGAGTTCCGCCGCAACCGCGCGCAACGGTTCGCCCTCCCTTGAGGGATACCAGCGTCGTGCTTATTCCGGAGGCGACGGAAGTGGATTTAACTCCTACAGCTGGTATGCCACTGCGTACTAGAGCTCAATCAAGGGCTAATAGGGCGCCAGTAGCAGTGTCATCGGCCGCGGTGTCAACAATGGCCGTGTCGTCATCGGTAGCACCGCCGAGCTAGGACATTGAAGGCGAAGTAGGTCAACGCCGTACCAAAGCTCCACGGGGAAGGAAACGATCGTCTTCGGCGGTTAGTTCTGGGCCCAAGAGGCGGAGGAAGACGGTCACCAATCTGCTCGACTCTTTAATAGAGTCCGAGCCTATTCTTCAAGATGAACCACTAGCCATGCAAGAATCGGATGGTGGCCTACTTTTTCCGGGTTCATCTGCCGAGGAAGCCGCACAATTGGCTGAGGCTATAAGACGTTCGCAAGATGAATCCGAGAACGTAAGGATCCCGAAGAGGCCTTACCCTGCCGTCATTTTTTATGAAGACCCTCTATCGATACGGCGGCTATTCATAGGCCCTTTGGAAGAATGGGGTGAGAGGGCCCTTAAGCAGGCTGTTTCGGCCGACGCCGAGGATGCACTTTCATTGTGGACCGGTGGCCACGAGTCTACTCTCGAGCCTCGGCGTGCATATCTCCTCAGGAAGGAGCGTCGTCTTGAACAAGCCATATTAGAGGCTCCCTTGCGCATCGGTATGTTCATGTATCTCCTTGTAATATTTTGTATTGCTCGTATACATACATACATATATATATCCTTATCTTCGTACAAACTTTGCAGGGACTTCGGCGATGGTAGAGGATTTGAATTTGAGCCGTGCTTTGACTGTAGACTCCGCTAATATCCCCAATGAAACACTAATCAGTGTGGAGGGGGTCGACGCAACCGTTGCTCCTGCAATGGAGCCTCCCTTGGTGACTCCCGCTCCCCAAGCGCTTGCTCCCCCGGGAGAGGCATCTTTGTTGGTCGCCGATCCGATGGATCTTTCTGGGGGCGGCCCGGAGATTAGGGGACAGGTAGTCGAGGCTACCATCCTTCCGCTGGAGCCTGCAGTCGCGGCCACTGCTCCATGCTTGGAAGTCGTTACATTGGCCCACGTCCCCGATGATGTGCCTGGGGGCACGGAGGAGGCCGCTGAACCTGCTATCCCTCCAGCCTATAATGGGAGAAGCATCGAAGGTACCCTTCTATATTTTATATTAATGGTCTCTCCATTATCTGAACCCTTCTGTCTGTTCAGAATTGCGCGGATTGGCGGCGTCTATTGCCGAATTGTCTCCCAGGAAGTCTTTTCAGCGCTTGTTGGAGATGGCCGCTCCGCAGGCGATATCTCCTCAACGCATCGTCCTCTCTTCCGGGCAAGTTCAGTGTCTTTTGCCCTCTCCTCACTGTGTTATTATTATTTCATATAATGACATTGAAGTCTTCTACAGTTCTGGAAGCTGATGACGAGGTTGAAATTCTTGATGGGCCTGGGAAGCCTTCAGACCCTTCTTGCATGACTGTGGGTAAGTAAAGTCTCACCGTCGTTCCATTTGTTCTTTACTTACAAGTCTCGCTGACTGTTTATAAATATGAACAGCTTTGCCAGTTCTTACCACGCTGGAGTCTCGCATCGTCATGCCACCCGGCCCCTATGCTCTACGTGCTTCGGAACGGATGGCAAAGCTAAGCCTCTACTCCCTGTCAGCCCTAATTGAGGATCTTCGCGCTGGCAGTCTGATCACGGCCGAAGCGTTTGCTGCTGAAGCCAACGGCTCTCTTCCCTTTCTTGCCATCTACCATAGTGAAACATTGGTGCAAGTCTGGGTTGAGTTTTTTGGCAGGTGGAGGCTTGCTTGCATGTTCTTGAATGTACACACCTTCCTTCGGAGGTTGTGGCTGCGAAGGCGAGTTTACAGGGGCTTATTGAGCGATGCGCTGCGAATATGATATCATGTGAGAAGAGGCTCAGCCGCAAGTTTTCGGAGAGGGAGCTGGCTTCCAAAACGCTGAGCGAGCTTTAAGCCAGTCTTACGGCCAAGACCACTAAAGCATATGAACTTTGGCGGGTGCTCCTAGAGGCTATCAAGGAGGTGGTAGCCATTGATAAGGCCGCCGTGTTTACTCGTGAAATGGTCGAAGCCCATAAGGTTACTGAAAAAGAGCTTGAAGGCCGGCTTGCTTCATACCAGGCCCAACAGGCTCAAGCAGAGGCTCGTCTTTTGACGATAATGAATCATGAAGCTGAGGCCCAGCGGAAAAGGGGTGAACTGGAAAATCTACTAAATCTCCCGCCTACTTGAAGAATTGTATATATATTTTTTCATTCTTCTTTTGTACATACTCCTGAATGAGAGTATATTTTTTTGTTCTTTCATAAATTGTACTTTGTATTCATTTTGATTCATGAATAAAAGACATATTTTTCTTCATAATGGTGTGTCCCTTTTAGTAAGCGTATTCTGTGGATAGTCTATTTCGATTTCTTTGCAGGACAACGATGGCTTAGGATTCAGGGTTAAGATCTGCCTCCTAAGACTTTTCAACTTTATGAGCCGTGAGGGTCTCATAAAGAATTTTCTCCCTACAGGTCGAGAGGACCCCGTAGGTGTTATTTCGCCTTAAGAATCGTGAGGATTCCTAAGTGTGTTTTCTCTTAAAAGTTGTAAGGATCTCACAAGAGAGTTTGCTCCCTTACGAGTCGTGAGGACCCGTAAGTGATGGGTGAGGTTACCATTATCCGCATTTCATGGAGTCAGGAGTTGCTCTGGATGCTTCCCACGGGGTCGATTTGATATGGCCGTGTTCTGCAAGGACCAGGCTCCACTCTGGATGCTTTCCACGGGGTCGGGTTGACAAAGCCGTGTTCTGCGAGGACCAGGATCCGCTCTGAACGTTTCCCACGGGGTCAGGATTGACATAGGCCGTGTTCCACGTGACCAAGAATTTTCTCTGGATGCTTCCCACGGGATCATAGCCGTGTTCTGCGAGGACCAGGCTCCGCTCTGGATGCTTCCCACGGGGTCAAGATTGACATAAGCCGCGTTCCACATGACCAGGAATTTTGCTCTGGATGCTTCCCACGGGGTCATAACCGTGTTCTGCGAGGACCAGGCTCCGCTCTGGATGCTTCCCACGGGGTCATAGCCATGTTCCGCGAGGACCAGGATCCGCTCTGGACGTTTCCCACAGGGTCAGGATTGACATAAGACGCTTTCCATGTGACCAGGAATTTGCTCTGGATGCTTCCCATGGGGTCATAGCCGTGTTCTGCGAGGACTAGGCTCCGCT
Organism: Agapanthus africanus; assembly: GCA_030015575.1. Lineage (NCBI taxonomy): Eukaryota > Viridiplantae > Streptophyta > Magnoliopsida > Asparagales > Amaryllidaceae > Agapanthus > Agapanthus africanus. The sequence goes on along the minus strand of CM057348.1, from coordinate 9,790,509 downwards.
CTGGACGTTTCCCACGGGGTCAGGATTGACATAAGCCGCATTCCACATGACCAGGAATTTTGCTCTGGATGCTTCCCACGGGATCATAGCCGTGTTCTGCGAGGACCAGGCTCTGCTCTGGATGCTTCCCATGAGGTCATAGCCGTGTTCCTTGAGGACCGGGATCCGCTCTGGACGTTTCCCACGGGGTCAGGATTGACATAAGCCACGTTCCACGTGACCAGGAATTTTGCTCTGGATGCTTCCCACGGGGTCATAGCCGTGTTCTGCGAGGACCAGGCTCCGCTCTGGATGCTCCCACGGGGTCATAGCCATGTTCTGCAAGGACCAGGATCCGCTCTGGACGTTTCCCACGGGGTCAGGATTGACATAAGCCGCGTTCCACGTGACCAAGAATTTTGCTCTGGATGCTTCCCACGGGGTCATAGCCGTGTTCTGGGAGGACCAGGCTCTGCTCTGAATACTTCCCATGGGGTCATAGCCGTGTTCTGCGAGGACCAGGATCCGCTCTGGACGTTTCCCACGGGGTCAGGATTGACATAAGCCACGTTCCACGTGACCAGGAATTTTGCTCTGGATGCTTCCCACGGGGTCATAGCCGTGTTCTGCGAGGACCAGGCTCCGCTCTGGACGTTTCCCACGGGGTCAGGATTGACATAAGCCGCGTTCCACATGACCAGGAATTTTGCTCTGGATCCTTCCCACGGGGTTATAGACGTGTTCTGGGAGGCCCAGGCTCCGCTCTGGATGCTTCCCACGGGGTCATAGCCGTGTTCTGCGAGGATCAGGATCCGCTCTGGACGTTTCCCACGGGGTCAGGATTGACATAAGTTGCGTTCCACGTGATCAGGAATTTTGCTCTGGATGCTTCCCACGGGGTCATAGCCGTGTTCTGCGAGGACCAGGCTCCGCTCTGGATGCTTCCCACGGGGTCATAGCCGTGTTCTGCGAGGACCAGGATCCGCTCTGGACGTTTCCCACGGGGTCAGGATTGACATAAGCCGCGTTCCACGTGACCAGGAAGGGTTGACTTTATCCGCATTTCACGGAGTCGGGGTTTGACTCTCGGTCATCTGTGCACCGCCGAGTCATGGAACTGGGAGTTTCCGCGGTTCCGCTTTACTTGATATTGTGTCTGTTGTAATGAGACGAATGTTGAAATGATCTCCAGGCTATCTGTGAACCGTTGAGATTCGGCTTCTTCTTCTGATGAAGCCTGGGGAGGAAAGGTGTGATTCCCTCTTTGTTTGTACCCCTGGATTGTATACAGGGATTGATGTGATATCACCTGTAGGGCAAAAGTTTCATTTTTTTTTATTTCTTTCCGCGATACTCTATCATTTCAGCTTTAAATCGCGAAGGTCGCGATTACCCAATCATTTCGGCTATTTTTCGCCGTGCTCAATCATTTTGGCTATTTGTTTTATTTTTACCCGCTGCTTTTTATTGCGAGTTGCCCAATCATTTCGGTTATTTTGCATGCATACATTTTTACTTGCAGATTTTGTTGCAAGTTTCCCCATCATTTCGGCTATTTCGTATGCACGTGTGGCTCGCTAGCTCTTTTTTTTGCTGCAAGCTTGGAATTAGACACTGATTTCGGCATCAGCACCGCTACAACTGGGATATTGCCAGGAGCGAATCATCATTTGCCTCTGTCGATGATGAACAAAGGTGACTTAGTAAACAGGGTTAAGATCCTGTCGACTAAGGCTTTTGACTTCATGAGCTGTAAGGGTCTCATAAAGGTATTTCTCCCTACAAGTCGTGAGGATCTCGTAGGTGCATTTTCTCCCTAGGAATCTTGAGGATTCCTAAATGCATGATCTCTTATAAGTCGTAAGGATCTTACAAGAGTGCTTTCTCCTTATAAGTCGAGAGGGCTTACAAAGGTGGTTCGCCGTGCAAACATATCCCTAGTCATGGATGGGATTTTGTTAGGGAAATGTTTATTCGCGCCCGTGGATTGTATACAAGGGTCAGCATTGAGCCGCTTGTAGGGCGGCGTTGGAGGTTGTGGTGGCCGCTTAAGAACGGGTTCAGATCCCTATAGCTTAAGACTTTTGAATCTTATGAGCCGTGAGGGTCTCATATGAGGGTTCTCCTTACGAGTCTTGAGGATCTCGTAAGTGTAATTTCTCCTTGGGAATCGTGGGGATCCCTAAGTGTATTGCTCCCTTGTGAGTCGTAAGGATCTCACGCAGGTGGTTTCTCCTTACAAGATCGAGAGGACCTTGCAAGTGTCTTGTAACGAGGTTGCGCCCTTTCGGGTTTTCACAAAAGCTCGCCGATAGCCCTGCTGTTTTTACTCATGGAGCCCTTTCGGGTTTTCATCCGTGCCTATTTTGCTTATGGACATATCGTTTTCTTTTTTCTTATTTTTTTATTCTTTTATTCTTCTTTTTTTTTGTCAGCCTTGGGATGCTGCAATCCACAGTAGTTTATCGACGTCTCGGACAACGGCTAATTTTAGGACATAGTGGTCCATTGTTAGTTTAAGGATGTTTCGGTCCGTCGTTAGTTTAAGGATGTATCGGTCCATTGTTAGTTTAAGGACGTTTCGGTCCGACATTAGGAAGCCGGCTACTACTTACAGAGTTTAGGCTTAGGAAGATAGCGAGCGGACATAGACGTCGTCACTTATCGTTGACCTAGGTCCTGACTCGTCAGGCGTAGTATTTTTTCAGGAATCGACCGTTTATTGGCCGGAAAGGTCTTTCACCATGCATGTCCATGAGTAGGTAGGCTCCACCCTGGTAAACTTTGTCTATGATATACGGGCCTTCATAGTTCGGCTCGAATTTCCCCGGCTTGGCACGATTGGGGATTATAGGTCTTTTAACTACTAGCACGACTTCGCCTTGGTGGAACGTTCTTAGCCTAGTCAATTTTTCATATGAGCGCGTCATCTTTGCTTTATAGGCCTCTAGATTTTGTTGCGCCATGAGCCGGGTTTCATCAAGGGCATCGAGCTCCTCAAGTCAAAGGTGAGCATTTTCTTCGTCTGTTAGCTCGTAGTGAACCGCCATTCGTAGAGAGGGTAACTCTATCTCGAGGGGGAGTACCGCTTCTGTGCCGAACACCAATGCATACGGCGTTGTGTTCGTGGCCGTTTTGAACGTAGTTCGATACGCTCAAAGAGCTTCATGTAGTTTCTCGTGCCAGTCCCTCTTATTTCGAGACACTGTCTTTTTCACGATCTTCGTCAAGGTCTTATTGAAAGCCTCAGCTAGACCGTTAGCTCGAGGATTATAGACTGAAGAGTATCTCCAGTCTATGTTATGCTGTTGTGCGAAGCGGCTGATCTTGTGGCTTCTGTAGGCTGGCCCGTTATCAGAGATAATCCGTCGCGGAGTGCCGTACCGATAATAACGTGTATCTTGAAGAAATGGAGTATATTTTCCGTCTTCACTTCCCTCATTGGTACCGCTTCTGCCCATTTGGAGAAGTAATCAGTTGTCGCCAAAATGAACCGATGTCCTCTGGACGATGCTGGTTCGATGGGGCCGATTATGTCAATCCCCCACATTTCGAACGGCCAGCTAGCCACTGTCGGATGTAGTAGATTCGTATGCTGGTGGATAAAGTCCCCATAGATCTGGCATGAGTGGCATTGCTTTGCGTATTCGAGACAGTCCTAGATCATCGTGGGCCAATAGTAACCCATCCTTTTGATCTTTAGCTTCATCTTTGGCCCGGCTTGGTGAGAACCGCAGAGTCCGTCGTGAGTTTCTTGGACGACTCTTTTTGCTTCTTTAGGTCCCAGGCATCTTAACCAGAGAGAATCAAATGACCTCTTGTACAGAGTATCATAGACGAAGACAAAAGAAAGAGCTCGTTTCGTGAGCTGATGTCTCGAGGATGCATCTTCGGGTGCTCGACGGGATTTGAAGTAGTCTATAAAGACTTCTCTCCAATCCTCAGCCTTTTCCTGGTTTTTTATTTGCAGAGCTATTTGCTCGGTCGCTCCCTCTTCTTTGGACGACTTCGGAGATATTTCCGCCGGTGCAAGAATCCGACGATTCTGCACAATGATCCCCACGTCATCGAGGTTTTCATCAGCCAGTTCTTTAGCGAGTTTGGCTAACGCATCTGCTTTGATATTTTCCGCACGCGGTATGCTTTCCAAGATGTAGGAAGGAATTTGAGTCAGCAGTTGTTGTACTTTCTCACCGTACTTCACCAACTCTGGCTTGCACGTTTGATAGTCGCCGTTTACTTGACTAACGACCAGTTGGGAGTCTCTGTATATGAGAAGATTTTCAATTCCCATGTCGATAGCGATCTCGAGACCTGCTATCAAAGCTTCATATTCGGCTTCATTGTTTGTCCTCGGCTCCGTTAAGGAGAAGGCAAAGCGCATTATCCCTCCTTATGGAGTCACGAAGATGAGGCCTACCCCTGATTTGATTATAGGGATGCTTTGTTTGTGCTTCTTCATGGAAGATGCTCCGTCAAAATAGAGTTCCCACCGGGTATCATTCTCTCTTCTTTCCCCGTCGATTGTGTCAAACGCGTGTTCGTCTGGCAATTCACAGTTCAAGGGAGAGTCGGCAGGTATCGGATGCTCAGCGAGAAAGTCGGCGATGGCCTGGCCTTTCACTGCCTTAAGAGGCCGATAAGTTATCGAGAACTCCATTAAGAGCAGGGCCCATTTAGCGAGCCGCCCCTTGTCAATATGGCCTTTGACATCAAATACTTGAGAGGATCTATCTTTGATACAAGATGGACCTCATGTGCCAATGCATAGTGTCTGAGCTTCGTTATCGCGAAAATCAATGCCAGGCAGTGTTTTTTGATGGGGGAATAGTTACTTTCTGCCCCCAGTAGAACTCGGCTCAGATAGTAGAGAGCTCTTTCTTTTCCTTGGTCGTTCTCTTGTGCCCACAGCGCGCCTAAAGAACCTTCGAGGGCTGTTGTGTACAGGACGAGAGGTTTTCCTTTAACGGGAGCGGCCAGTACTGGGGTATTATGTAGGTATTGCTTGATTTCCTCCAGTGCGCTTTGGCATTTATGATCCAAGACGAATGGGGTTCCCTTCTTCATTAAGTGACTGTAGGGGCGACACTTGCCTGAGAGATTGGCTATAAATCGCCGGATATACGCGAGCCTCCCTTGGAGAGACCGCAGTTGCTTGAGAGTTCTTGGCGGAGTCATTTCCATGATCGCCTTGATTTTCGACGGATCTATCTCGATGCCTCGGTGTCGGACGATGAATCCCAGGAACTCACCTAAGGAAACTCCGAACGTGCATTTGAGAGGGTTCATCTTCAAGTTGTATTGCCGAAGGCGTTGAAATACGATCTTCAGATGCTCTAGATGTTCCTCGTATGATTTGCTTTTAACTACGATGTCGTCGATATAACATTCGACGATTTCATGTATGAGGTCATCGAAGATCTTCGTCATGGCCCTCTGATAGGTGGTACCGGCGTTCTTTAGACCGAAGGGCATCACCTTGTAGCAGAATATGCCCAAAGGGGTCCGAAAAGCAGTATGCTTTTGGTCCTCGGAATGCATCTTTATTTGATTGTAACCTGACGAGCCGTCCATGAAGGAGAAAACTTCATGAGTGGATCTATTGTCTATCATCAGCTCGGTAACTGGCACTGGGAAGTCGTCTTTTGGGCAGGCTTTGTTGAGATCCCGAAAGTCCACACATATGCGCACCGTCCCATTCTTCTTCATCACCGGAACGATGTTGGCGATCCAGTTAGGATATTGAACCTCTTAGATGAAGCCGGATCGATTAGCTTCTTGACCTCGGCGTTGATGCTCATCTCAAGCTCGAGCCGTATTCTTCTCGGTGCTTGTTTGATCGGCTTGACGTCCGGGGATATTGCCAATTTGTGTACAACAATCTCTGGATCTAGTCCTGGCATCTCGGAATAGTTTCATGCAAAGCAATCTTTATGCTGCAGGAGCACGTCCTTAAGCGTAGCCACCCTTTCTTCAGACAACAGCTCACTAACGAATATCGGCCGCGGATCACTTGCCGTCCCCAAATCAATCTTTCTGAGGTTGTCTGCAGTAATATGTATCCCATCTTCCAACTCTTTTGGCGCCGGTGGAAACTCTGAGATCACCTCGCCATCATCGTTTTTGAAGCACCAGGGGAGGTCATCCGTATCCTCGGGTTCTTCTTCCGACAACATTATCACGTGACAGGTACGAGATCGCTTCCAAGACCGATATTGATCCGGTTCTACTCTCGTGGTTTTCGGTTCATGCTTCTGTGGCGGGGTTACCCTCCATCTGCTGGATAGAGCAAACCTGCCTTGCTGATACTGATCTTCTACCCAGTCTTTGAATGTGAAGCAGTCTTCGAGAGGATGTCATATTGCTCGATGATAGGAGCAATAGACTGGATGATTAACTTCACCTGCGTTCTCGGGGCGTTTGGACCCCGGGAGGGTAATCATCTGATGCTTTATGACAAGATCAAGTATCTTTCTTGTCTTGTCTTGGGGAAAAGTGTATGCTCAACCCATCTTCCTTATAAGAGACGAATCCGGATTGCCCGATTCCTGATCGCGTGGCTTCTTGGACCCGCTTTGTCACTGTCGAACGCTTTTCCCATTCTTTGGTTTATTTTTGCCTTTGCGCCGGGTCTTCTTTGTGACAGGTTGGCGACGACGGGCCTCGTCATTCTCCGCGGCCTGCTGGAGGAGGCGTTGCGTTCTGGATTTCTCATAGATGGCCATTTCGCGGTTATGGTCATCCCGGACTTTTTGACCCGCTTCCCTTATAAGCTTGTCCATCTGTTCTTCGAATGACGGACTTGGCATTTTCACTGCTGGCGCTCATTCTGGTTCAGGATTTGCCCCCAGTTTCTTTGTGTAAGGAGCTTCTTCATCGTCTATCGACGAGTGAGAGATCATATGGCAACTTGCCACATAATCTTCAGATTCATCCGACGAGTCTTCTCCATTGTCATCATCTCCGTCCTCAAGGACGTGGTTGAGAAATTCTTGGAGTGTGACTGGAGTCCACACTTTTTGATTATATTCTTCCAACGCGTCAATCTGTTTTTGCAAGTTCGTGCGTTTGTCACCACGCTTCACGGGCTTTTTGGTCTTCTTCTTCTTCTTCGAAGACTTTGACGGCTGGGTGTGAGTACTTTGACTATCACCACCAATCTTTGGAGTTGGGCGCGGTTTCAGCATCCCCTCGATGATCTCGGATTCCAGCGGATTTTTCCACCTGATCGCCGGGCATGGTTGGAGATCCTTCAGCATTCTTTTCGTCTTGGCCGAAAGAGTGACCTCCCATGGAGCTTCTTCTATGAAGGAGCATGATGCCTCCGGTGTATCCGTCTTCTTGGAAGCGTGTGGCTGTGGTGGGTTCACCTTCCAATTCTCGAACAGGGCAAATTTGCCCTGTTGGTATTGATCTTCAATCCAGCCATTAAAGACGAAGCAATCTTCAATTGGATGGCTTACCGTTTGATGGTAGGGGCAATAGTTGGGGCTATTAGCTTCACCAGGTTGCAACGGGCATTTCGGATTCGGCAGATTGATGAGCCTGTTGCGCACCGCTAGCTTGAACAATCTCTTCATTTTGTCCCGGGGAAACGAATAAGGGCGCTTCATCTTCTCATTATAGAATTGCCGCCTCTCGTCTAGGTGATTGATACGAAAAAGTGTGTTTGTAGTTAACCGCAATCAATAACGGTGTCGCGTGTAGCTAGACCGAGATGAGTACGGGTCGTCCTCAGGGAAACGTGAAACCTTTTACTTTTTCTTTAGATGTGTTGAGAAAGAGAGGAGGGATAAAGAATTTTTATAGAATGGTTTCTAGATCTACATTAAACAAGAATGTAAAATATAGATCTAGATTATTTTAGAGATGTAGATAATATAATAAGGAGGCTTGTAGGGTACGTTAGGATTTAGTAGTTATGGACGATTAATTAAAAGTTACCCTTTTTATCCATTAATAGATTTAAAACTAGAATGACGGTGATGCGTGTAGATTAGGGTTTCTGGAGGGAAAAGGAATCTCACTCTTAACCCTTATCTCGACACGGAACTCCGTTCATATCTAGCCTTTACCAAAACAATCATTAATCTAATCTCTAATCGCGGTCGGAACTAGCAAAGAATTGCTAGCGCGCCCGATTAGGATGTTAATGATTCTTTTGATAAAGTTCCTAAACTTTATAGGACTTAAAAAGAGTTTAGTTATTTTCATCGTCCATTAGCCTACCCTAATCCTACGAACCCTAACAAGCGGAGAATTACTCGCGCATGTTGGGAGAAAAAGAGATAGAAAGAAATTGCATAATTAAACTACGAAGAAATAGAAGAAGAAGAAGAAAGCTACCTTTATTAATCAACAATATCAAGTACACTTTGATTCCTTAGAAAATGATTACAAAAACTAGTTTGCTTCTCGATCTCTTCTAAGGAGGTAGATGAACCGTTGATGATCAGCCTGGATGCGTGAGCCGTCTTGGACTTCGTGATCTCTTCGGCTTGATGCTTTTCCAAGAGGCTCTCGGTGCCTTTTTATAGTGCAAAGCCGGAATCTTTTGCTTCAAAAGTTGGTAAAATATAGCAGAGAATCATGCCCTAAAATCTTTCCTTCCAACTCCATAATATTGCGGCGGATCCGCGGCCCAAGGGGGTGTTTGGCCGCGGATCCGCGCTTGAAGGTGAGGATCTCTCGATCAAATTTCTTGGGCTTTCTTCTCGTGACATGTGGCAATCCTAGGAACCTTTAGAATTCAGAAATCTTCTCTCGGTTGCTTCCAGACTTGGTCTCCAAGTTTTGCCTCTTAATTTGGCAAGTTTTCTTCAACAAATTGATTTGTTTGATAAATTCTGCATAACAATTTGGAAAATTCTGCACAATAATCTCAAATAATATTTAGTAGACTTAGTTCTACTAGGATTTGGTCAATAGATTTATTTGCATACATTTTCCTACCAAATACTAATTAAAATATATTAACACATAGAAAATGGTGTTTTTACACATAAACCCTCATATGTATAATATATTATAATAAAGTCCTTTTTTAATATGAAAATGGTAGGAAAAATGTAATACAAATGTGCAGTTTTATCAACTGAACAAATACCCCCAAACTTATCTTTGATCGTCCCGAGCAAACTAGTTTATTAAAAAGGAGAAAAAAAGAAAGGAGAAAACTAAGCACACTTTCGTAGGCAGACACGATTGCACTGAGCACGTGCAACAAGCCGTTAAACCTCTAGGTGTCCCTAGTAGGAGGAGTGTTGTCTCCTGAGGGTTTTCAGCGGATTACACCCACAAAATCCTATAACAAAAGAGAGAGGGTGAAATTTACATATAAAGATAAGAACTATAAAAGAAAGACTTTGAAAATAAGAGTTTCCAACTATACTAGCTTTTCAGTTGTCATGAGCCCTATCTTAATAGTCATGAAAAAATGTTTGAAATCTCATCATCCCTCAATAAAACGTCGTCTTTATTCTTCATTCCTACCTTTCATCCAAACATTGATCATATAACCCCACGTGTGTGAAATGGACATCCCTACACTCGGAGAATTCAATTCAAGCTATCATACTCTTGTCCATCTACCTCAGTACTTTTTAACTTTATGAATATTTAGATTTGCTCACACATTTTCATGCGACCGTTAAAACTTCTTGAGGTACTAACCGACCGATTACTTATGTGCTTGCTGATTAGGTGATAATATTTTCCTCGTCTTGCACCACCAAGGCTTAGCAGTGACTCCCAGACCAGTTGGCCTTAGGGCACTAGGTGAAGAGGCACCCTCGCTATATTTTTTTATTGCTGCCTTGGCGATAACAAAACCAGTGTTCATTTTTATTTTCACCATTTTTATATTTTCTTCATTTTTTTTCATATCCTTCATACTTTGGCTTTTAGACAAGAGCATTTCAAGGTATCCTCTACTATCCCGAGTTTCAAGACGTGTGTAAGTGCATATAGTAGGGTATCAACATTCAAATGTTTGGCTTCCAGAATAGAAACTATTTTTCAGACTTATTTTTATCCTCAGATTAGTGACTTCCTTCATTTTACTAACCCTTGGGACAACAGCTCATAACTACTTATTACCAGTTCGTTTAAGAAAACTTCAAATTTTCTTGGTTTTCTTAAACTATTCCTATCTTTTGGATGTAATTTTTCACTTTCTACTCTTTTGTTATAAATTTATTTTTTTTTTATTTTTGAAAATGTTGTGCTTATGCAAAATATGATGCAAATTGATGTGTAAATAAGCACAAACCTCCCCCAAACCTGTTTACAGCAGTGTCCTCACTGATATCATCCGTTAAGCTCAAAAAACCTGAAGACTTGGGAGGAAATTATTAATGGGGGCAAGAATATATGAAAGTGAAAATCCTCCCCCAAACTTATTTTTGGCTCACAAATTTGAGGACAAAAGTTATGTTCAAGAGCCAAAAATATACCCCCCCTCAAACATGAGTTAGACAATATGAAGCATTTTAAGAGGGGGTGAGTCATTTGGTCAAAGTAAGACGTTACAAAGACCAAAAGTTAACACCAACCATTCAAAGATTTTATCAATATAGCGTATAGGTCGGTGGAAGAATGTGTTGTATCAAGTCAAGAAAACGTGGGGAAGGGATAAGAGGTGGTCTGGAAAGGGTTTGAAAAGAAAGAATGAGGATGAATGTGAATGATTAGGAAGAAGAAATGGTGACGGTTCAACCTCTATAGGTGGAGATTGATCAATCACAAAATCAGAATTGTTTAAAAATTCAAGTTCGTCAGCAAAAAGTTCTTCAAAACTTTTATCAATGGTGTGATTGAACATTTTGCTGTCAAAGAGTTTTATGCCAGAATTTATCCTACTTGATTCATAAAAAATCATTGAGGTAGAGGACTCGAAAAACTCATCTACCTCATTTTTAAAAATATCCAAATCAAATTGAATTTCTGGTATTATTGAACTTGAATTAACGGATTGTGATTCATCAAAACTCACTGAAACTATAGGAACAGAAGAAGAACCAGAGAAAGTAGAAGGTGAAATGGGTAAACAAATTGGTGTGCCGAGTGTTGCTGAACCAGATGTGGAAGATGGAAGCTGTATTTCGGTCAGATCTTCGGGTATACCATTATCATCAACTTCAAGACATATTTGGGGTTCAGGAAGAATTAACGGCTCAAGATGATGACCACAAGGAAGTGAAAGGATTTGATGAATTGGTGGGACAAAATTTCGGGTTCATCAATCAAAATATCCCCAACGTCAATCACCTCATTCAAGTGAAGGTTAAAATTCTCAAACTCCTCATCAAAAGTATGGTTTTCAATCAGTTTTGATTCAAGAGTGGAGGTGTAAAGATCACAAGGGTTGGGTATGGTTTCACTTGAAATGGACCCTTCACAGTTGGGTAAATCAAACACTATAAAGTCACACAACTTATCAGACATTGTACTAGATGAATCTATGAAACTGGAGTTGTAGAGTTCAGTTTGGAATGGGGAGGTTTGATTAGGAAGGGTGTACAGTTCTGTCTTACTACGCAAATCCTTCATAATTTGATTCGTCAGTTCCATAAATTTTTCTAATGTCTGCTCCAGACTAGTCTTGGCTTGATAAGGGGTTTCAGTATAAGATTGAAATTCCTGTGGATAATTAAAACTCCCAAATGACTGATTAGAAGAACTGTCTAGAGTAGGTGGAAAAGTCGGATTAGATTGATAGGAACAGAATGGTTGCTGAACTTGGGTAGGAGTAGGATCAATATTATGATAAGAAGAATATTGATATGGGTTGGTTGGTTGGCTATATACAAACCGCATATCAAACTCTTCTCCGGACAATGGTGGTGATGGTTGATATTGGTCCGGGTTGAAACTTTGGCCTCTAGACCTAGCTATGTGCTCAGCAATGGACATTCGTCTAGGGGCTTCCTCACTCTGGGTATGAACTGAAACAGGTGTAGGATTAGGATACGGTTGATAAGACCTAGACTGAGGTGGCCAACTGTTTCTTCCTGCTTGTTCTATATGATCTCTTAAGGACATGGAAGAGCCGGACGGTATACCGAAGGGATTTCGAAAACAAGAGATATCTGGTTGTGGACAGCAAAGCTCGGCAAGTGTTCTTCTGTTTAGGTCACCCATTATAAGAAGAGAAGAAGGGGGAAGGGGAGAAAATAATTGGTTTGTTTTGAAAAATGACGGATTTAGACAAATCACACAAAAATGCACAAACAACCCTAGAACTATGGTTACCTAGGTCCAGTCTCTAGACCGCTCCTAGACTTCCAAAGGACAAGCCGCAGGATAAATCCTCTACCGCCTCCGTACTATCCTTGTAGCCAGGTAAGTGCCAGGTAAGTGGGAAGGAACCACGTCGTGGGCCTAATTAAAAACCACTAGCCTTTGTCACACTTGCCTAGGCACTACAAATGTAATGCGGATAAACGATAGATTACCCACGACCTTCCTCTGTCCTTATTGAGCGCGACAGTCCTTAGAGTCTGGTCTAGATATTTTTTAAATTAATGAAGGGTTGATCTATATGCTCAGTTTGTGATTTGTGGGGCTTAGGAAGGGTGATGAAATCCCCACCTAATCTTGATTTGGTCTTTGCCCCTTAAAGTCCGTATTAAATATGCAAAACAAAACCAATCACAAAACTTTTGCAAAAAGATTTTTGAGCGGTGATATTTTGCAAAGAATCCTGCAGAAAATAGATTTTATTGGATTTTAGAGGAGAGAGAAGAGAGTTAGAATCTTACCAGAGAAGTGTGAATCCTAGATCTCCTGTTTCCTCAAGTCCGTGACTCCAGATTTCCTCGCAAAAATTCACACAATAATCGTTAAATATACAATTTGCAGTTTTGTTTTAATAATGATATGACTCGTCTAAGAATTCAACACAAATAGCAAGAATAAAAAATTACGCACGTTTCCCCGGCAACGGCGCCATTTGATTGATACGAAAAAGTGTGTTTGTAGTTAACCGCAATCAATAACGGTGTCGCGTGTAGCTAGACCGAGATGAGTACGGGTCGTCCTCAGGGAAACGTGGAACCTTTTACTTTTTCTTTAGATGTGTTGAGAAAGAGAGGAGGGATAAAGAATTTTTATAGAATGGTTTCTAGATCTACATTAAACAAGAATGTAAAATATAGATCTAGATTATTTTAGAGATGTAGATAATATAATAAGGGGGCTTGTAGGGTTCGTTAGGATTTAGTAGTTATGGACGATTAATTAAAAGTTACCCTTTTTATCCATTAATAGATTTAAAACTAGAATGACGGTGATGCGTGTAGATTAGGGTTTCTGGAGGGAAAAGGAATCCCACTCTTAACCCTTATCTCGACACGGAACTCCGTTCATATCTAGCCTTTACCAAAACAATCATTAATCTAATCTCTAATCGCGGTCGGAACTAGTAAAGAATTGCTAGCGCGCCCGATTAGGATGTTAATGATTCTTTTGATAAAGTTCCTAAACTTTATAGGACTTAAAAAGAGTTTAGTTATCTTCATCGTCCATTAGCCTACCCTAATCCTACGAACCCTAACAAGCGGAGAATTACTCGCGCATGTTGGGAGAAAAAGAGATAGAAAGAAATTGCATAATTAAACTACGAAGAAATAGAATAAGAAGAAGAAAGCTACCTTTATTAATCAACAATATCAAGTACACTTTGATTCCTTAGAAAATGATTACAAAAACTAGTTTGCTTCTCGATCTCTTCTAAGGAGGTAGATGAACCGTTGATGATCAGCCTGGATGCGTGAGCCGTCTTGGACTTCGTGATCTCTTCGGCTTGATGCTTTTCCAAGAGGCTCTCGGTGCCTTTTTATAGTGCAAAGCCGGAATATTTTGCTTCAAAAGTTGGTAAAATATAGCAGAGAATCATGCCCCAAAATCTTTCCTTCCAACTCCATAATATTGCGGCGGATCCGCGGCCCAAGGGGGTGTTTGGCCGCGGATCCGCGCTTGAAGGTGAGGATCTCTCGATCAAATTTCTTGGGCTTTCTTCTCGTGACATGTGGCAATCCTAGGCACCTTTAGAATTCAGAAATCTTCTCTCGGTTGCTTCCAGACTTGGTCTCCAAGTTTTGCCTCTTAATTTGGCAAGTTTTCTTCAACAAATTGATTTGTTTGATAAATTCTGCATAACAACTTGGAAAATTCTGCACAATAATCTCAAATAATATTTAGTAGACTTAGTTCTACTAGGATTTGGTCAATAGATTTATTTGCATACATTTTCCTACCAAATACTAATTAAAATATATTAACACATGGAAAATGGTGTTTTTACACATAAACCCTCATATGTATAATATATTATAATAAAGTCCTTTTTTAATATGAAAATGGTAGGAAAAATGTAATACAAATGTGCAGTTTTATCAACTGAACACTAGGTGATCAGTTAGTTTTGGACCACTGGGCTGCTGTTGAGTATTAGCAACGAATGTCGCCTTCCTTTTGCCTATTTTGTTCCGTGGCTCCGGCTTTGAAGGAGACGGTCTATGACCCATCTGGTCCATTTGGGCCAGTTTGTCAATCAAGGCCTGGAACGTGGTTGGCTTGAAGAACATCATGAATTGGGAAATAGTTGCCTGAGCGTCCAGAGTGCCCACGAACATGCCCACTGCCGGCGCTTCCTCGATGCGTTGCTCACATTTTGACCATAAATTTCGCCACCGTATTGCGTATTGTACCCAAGTTTCGCCTGGCTCACCCTGGCGTTAATTAATGCGGTGATCGGGGTGCGCTCGCAAATCTCTGCGTAAACAGCAGTTTCATCTCCGCAAATGTCTTGACAGAGTCATTTGGAAGTTCAGAATACCACTCGAATGCCGTCTCCGACAGGCTACCAACAAACTGGCGAAACAAAAGTTTATCATCACCCCCGGTGTTGCCGCACAAGGATCTGAATTGAGCGGCGTGCTGATGCGGATTTCCCGTCCCTTTATATACGTGGAATTTAGGGATCGTATATCCCGGAGGGTACCTTATTTGGTCATACCAACCCGGATAGGGTCGTCCAGTTTTAACAACTTGCCCAGCCGCTTCATTCGCCTGGTGAGCTCGTATCTGCTGAGCGATGTAATCATCTAGGGCAGCTTTGGAGATTGTCTCTTCCTTGGCTGTTGACAGAGCCGACAGAGGATTTGATGTCTCTCCTCTATCATCTTCAATTATTACTGGAGGATCTTCGGCTGGAGGGTCCGGCTGGATCATCATGCCAACCATATCTTGGAACAGAAGGGCCATTTGTTTTATATTGGCCGCTTGTTCCGCGGCCTCTTTGTCCTTCTTCTCAAGCATTCTCCGAAGGAATTCGGCATCAGTTTCCTGTTCCTGACGTTGCTCTGATGACGTTTTCGGGCACTCTTTTGGCCCTGTAAGTACGGCCATCTGCGTCAACATTTCCTGGAGCTTCTGTTGTTGCTCATAGGCCTTTGTTACAGATCGCGTAAGCAGTCGATGAGCTGTGGAGACACGGCTATCCTCTTTTCCGGATGCCATATAGACGGTGTGCACCACCATGCCTCCAGACTTGGGGCGTTTAGATTCAGTGTCTTTGCGATTTTCCAAAGACGCAGGGATCTTCTCCGACCTCCTTCTTTTGTGGGCGGTCGAAGCTGAGGGGGCCGTTGCAAAGGGCACACAGGTAGACGACACCTTTTGTGGCTTGACAGGATGGTTCTCTTCTCGCTGAACTTTCACCTTTTTCTGTCGGCGAGAGTAACCTTGATCAATCACCGATTCCTGAACCTGTTGCCAAACTTTGTAAATTTTAGAGGACAACCGTTGAAGGGGCTGCTCCAGCTTCGCCTTTGGGGCTTTCTCTACAGGTGGAGGAGATCTCTTCAGCACGGCAGTCGGAGAGATTTTACGCACCCTCCTTAGCGGTTCAAAGCTGTTCCCCGTTGGAACAACAGCATCAACTTCCACCGTTGGAGCCGGCGGAGTCAGTCCGGAAGGGGAATTGCCCCCAGCCTTCCTCACTCAGTGGTGGCTTCGAGAGCAGGAATGACTATCCTTTTTGGGATAACCTTTTCTGGTATTGGAGGCTTCTTCATGGGCCCACATGAGTATTGGCCCAGTCAGTCAAAGTCTGAGGCGTTGGAGCTGGACGACCCGCTGAGAGGGGCCGCGGTAGTTGTGAGACGATTAAAGACCGAGCTCTTCGGGGCTTCTTGCAACGGCAGAGGGGCATTGAAGCTCATTGGTGGGAGCATGGTCCCAAAGAACAGCCCAGTGGTGGCCTGAGTTACCTGTTCCACTGGCATCTTGAAAAGGGAGGCAGCTTGAGGCCCGTAGGTCACTCCTCCGGCAAGGATGGAGTGGGAGTTGTTGCAATGAGTGCAGTTTGAAGCCATTAATCTTTTGTTTTCTGCACGGAGCAAGACACCAAATCTTAGTACCTCGAATCCAGAGGCAACCATAGCAAACCGCGATTCGTTCGCGAAACACGACACACGAAGTGTGGAGTGGAAAGAGGAAAGGGTCCCACCGGGCATGCCAGAATCTGTTCCCCGCCGAAAACCGAGAAGACAAACGTCTTGCCTGAATTTGGGGCAAGATGCTAATTGGTGCTATCCGTCCACCTCTCCGAAGATACCAAGTTGATTTATGACACCACGTATCGAAGGTTTAAACGGATGCGGAAGATGTAGCAGACTTCATCAGATTCCCCCTCATTTGAGGGTTTTTGATTGTGGGAACGCTCTTCCCAGCAGGCGCAAGCCCCTGCAGTTAATTACGCTACCGCATCGCGGTAACAACTTTCTCCTTCTCCAGACGGTCACTTCGTGTCGTGGGTGTTTGTCTTGTTTTTGGTTGCCCGTGGATTGTATGCGGAGACTAATTTATGTTGTCGCCTGTAGGGCGTGGATTAGTCCAAATCCGTATATTCGTAGATTTGGGTTTGGGGGTTGGGTTTAAGGATACGTTAGTCTCATTTGGGACTAAGATCAACTTAAACGTATGTTAAGGATACATTAGTCTAATTTTTAGACTAAGATCAACTTAACAGGATCGTTTAGATCCAACAAAAGAGCATTTGAACTCTATTGTTTAGTTTAGGGACATTGCGATTGATTGTTAGTTTAAGGACATCTCGGTCCAATGTTAGTTTAAGAACATCTCGGTCCATGGGTTTTAAGGGACCCCACAGTCCGAGGTTAAGGACATCATAGTCCATGAGTTTAAAGACCTCACAGTCAAGGTTAAAGACATCATAGTCCATTGGTTTAAGGACCCCACAATCCAATTTAAAGACGTATAGTCTATGAAATGTATGGTTGTCGGGACCCGTCACCTCTCTGAAGACGTTGAAGGATTACAACGACAAATATCAGAGGGGTTCAGAGATGTACCCTTGAACCAAAGTTGATTGGAAGATCTATAGTCCAATTTTGGAACTAAGATCAATTAATTAGATTATGAGCACATTGGCTCAGTTAAATCTGAATTGAGGACTTATGGCCAATTTGGGCTAAGTCCAATTAAGTTTGAAATGTTGACCCTTTGTTGGGCTATTGGACATTTGTCTGGGTTCAGCCCCTCATTATTTAGCAATGCTGAACAAGAGTTTGAGGGCTCTGATAACACTTTGTTTTTGGTTGAGCATTAAACATTATAGCTCTGGATTTTAAGGCTTATTTGAAGAGGAAATTTGCCTCTGGAAAACTTAGCCAATTTAGGCTAGGCCGGTTTTAAAGTAGTATTAAACACTAGAGGACATCTGGAGGTCACGTGTCCTTACGTGAAGTATTTAAAACAGTGTTAAACACTGGAGACGAAATGCCTAAAATAGTGTTAAACACTAGAAAGGAAGGGGGCACGTTGGGGCACGTGAGGGCACCCAAAGGTGGGGCCAGACCTCCTTTATTTTGTTCTCAGAACTGCCAATAAGTGTTAAACACTTTTAGTTTTCACGGCCATCACGTGTGGGCACATGATAGGTACTCATGCATTGATTTATTAGAGTGTTTATTAGGGGTCACGTGAAAACACGTGAGAGCGCCCAAAGCCAATACTGCCTTTTGTTCCCTTTGTTTTGGAAGTCACGTGGGAGCACGTGAGGCATTGCCTCCAAGCTTTTTCTTTTTCATTTTGGGGGATCTGTTTAGGGGGCATGTGACCTAGTTTTGTTCTTTCTTTTCTGATCACTGAGGATTGGGGTCACGTGTCACCACGTGACCAAGTTCTTTACGTGCATGGAGAGCTTTCAAGTCTCTTTGTTCTAAGAATTAAATTCTCTGTAGGGTTAAACCCTAATTCTGTTTTAGAGGAATTAAATTCCTATGAATTTGGGAGAATTAAATTCTCATATAGGGTTAAACCCTAGTTTTATCTTGGAGGAATTAAATTCCTATGAATTTGGGAGAATTAAATTCTCATATAGGGTTAAACCCTAGTTTTACTTGGAGGAATTAAATTCCTATGAATTTGGGAGAATTAAATTCTCTAAACTCAATTCTCCCTCTAAGTTTTGGATCTGCATGGCAGAATCTCCCCGATGAGAATTAAATTCTCAACTTGTGGGGAGATTTGCTTTTACAGATCTTCAACCAGAGGAAGAACTAAATTCTTTTGCAGAAGAGTTAAACTCTTAGATTGAGAATTAAATTCTTTTTTTGGTTTTATGGGGCTTAGATCTCTTTCCCCTTTCTCACCTAGGGTTTCTTTTCTTGAGAATTAAATTCTCCTCTCTTTTCTCTCTGCTGTTGTTTTTTCTCCAGAAAATCCAAAATTCCAAGATCCAAAAATCATCCCTTCTCTCCTCTTCTTAGCTCCTATTTATAGGAGAAGGAAAAGAATCAATTTGTTTAGTGAATCTTTCATTAAAAGATTTTGGTTATTTTTGTAACTAACATGATCTTTTAGATCACTCAGTGAATTTTATTCACCATTGGATTTTTAATCCAAAAGATATTTTGTTTGTTATTCTTGGTGAATTTCAGGGAAATCTTTCCTTGTATAAAATCTTTCCATAAATTGGTGATTTATAATCACCATTGGATTTTTAATCCGATGGTGCTCCACTTTACAGAGCATAATCCTTTTTTTGTTTGGAAGGATTTAGAGAAATACTTTCCCAGTTAGGGTCTTTGATTTCCCTTAATTAGAATTTAATTCTATTAATTCAGAAGGCTTTTAAAGCCCCTCACGTGTTGGCACGTGATTCCAATGTTTGATCATTGAAAAAGAATTTAACTCTATCGATTAAAGAGCTAAGAGACCTGTCACGTGTTGGCACGTGACCCTCTTTTATTCAGAATTTAATTCTGCCTTTTAACAGAGCTAAGGAATCATCACGTGTCAGCACGTGACCCTTGGTCACGTGTGAGCACGTGATGCCCCATGGGGGTCTTTCCTTAGCTGTTCTGTTACATTTTTGTCTGATTAGAATTTAATTCTATGAGATAGAGATCACAGGAAACTATTACGTGTCAACACGTGACCCTTGGTCACGTGTGAGCACGTGATACCTCATTGAGGTATTTCCTGATATTTTATCAGGGAACAATGAGTAAGAGTATAAGTTCCTGGGTAAATATATACTTTAGGTTTCTATATGGTCACTATATTAACGTTAAGTTCCAAGTGTGAATGTCAACACAGCCGTAGAAATAATCACGAGCTCAAGAGTGGGGCCCTAAGAGCAAGAAAACACGGGCTCATTTCATGTGTTAGTATCGGGGCTCTAAGCTGTGGATGAGTCAACCCGACTGTTATTCGAGTAAAATAAAAAAGAGGTTAATACGGGACTCTTGAAACTCCATTAGATTCACACAAGAAACTATCCCAAACACCCCGAGTATAATATATTATAACTGGTCAATATACCTAATTGGTTTGATTAATTGATTAATGTATCTTGATCGAAACCATAGATTACAAAAGGTGTAGAATGTAGTCGAGTAAGTCGAGTAATATGCGAGTCGTGACAATTGCAATTTTGGTTCGAGTCAAGTTGGTTCGAGTAGTTTAAGTTCGAGTATATATTCGAGTTTAGATTCGAGTAAGATTAGAACTCGAGTTTGTGTTCGAGTTCGAGTTCGAGTTTAGATTCGAGTTTGGATTCAAGTTCATATATTTTTCATAGAAATTGATTTAAACCGTTAAAAATCTGATGTTCCGGAGAAATTGGCAACTGCTGCACATCGACGGCAGGATTTGTGTCTTTTTCCAAGACAATTGCCATTGATAACTCCGTTAAGTTGTCTAACGTGAATAAGCAAGCACTCACTTTCTCCAGCTCCCTACGGCTCAAGAGAATTGATCCCGCCTAAACCTATATTAATCTAGAGTTCTTAAATATTGTTTGTATATCTCGATGGGTTTTTATGAAAAATACTTCAATATAGTTTAAAATAAATCTCGAGGGTAATTTATAATATTTAGGGTTTTCATGAAACATGTATTTTAATTATTGGCGTGTTTTAATGATAAAAACTTAGATTTTAAAAGTTTATGGTATTTTTTATGAAAAACTAGCTCTTTTAGAAACTTGGTGGTATTTTATTAAAAATTCTAATCTTTCATTTTAACAAAATATAGTTTCATAATATGTCTTTATCGAAGATACGGATTTTTGATTTTTATATAATTTTTCAAAAATTAATTTTGTTTAGAAAAGCCGCGTTTCTTAAAAACCGTATTTTTATTTCCTTTCGAGAACAAATACTCCATGAGGAGTTCAGCATCTCGCTCTACTGCCTTAAGGATGTGTGATAATTCGCACCATCCATTAGCGTGTCCCCTAAGAAGGGTTGTAGAGGCGTAATTGCCAATGATTTAAAATATCGATTCAAAAGAAACCCGTTTTTATAAAGGTGTGGTATTTTAATGAAAAAACTATTTTTTTAAATTAACTCTATGTTTAGATCATCATGCTATATAACCATAGTATACGTGTGGGGTAGGACGTTATTCCGTGAAGTTTTCATAAAGCTATCTTTTTAACAATTATTGAAATGAGGATTATACTAAAGTTCATGGTATTTTAATGAAAAATTCGTTATATGTTTGTTTCATATGAAATTTTTGTTAAACTAAAAACTAAATGATGTGAATAAGGTTAAGATTAGTGTAGCATGTTAGTTTGATTTAATTTGCTTGTCACATGCATTACAAATATTAAAAAGAATATTATATCGGAGATAACTTCTCTTTTGTCGATTTGTTTTAAAATGTTATTTTGATATGGAAAAAGATAGAGATGAAAGGACTTACGTGTTTTAGGTGGTTAATAAGAGATCGAAGAAACCCTCGGGGGTCGTGGTTTCGTCGGAGATACTCCGGTCATCGAGATTGGTTTGCTACTCCACTTGGGGGCTTAACTCCACTTGGCACTTAGAGAGTTTGAGAGAATTTTTGCTAGAAATTTCAGAATGGGGAAGAGCTAGGGCATGGGGTGATATTTATAGTGAAGAATTAGGGTTTGGGAATTAAAAATGTGGATTAAAAGGATTTAAATGGTGTTAAATGGTGAATTGAAGGGTCTTTGTTTGATTGCAGGAAAATCAAACAGTGCGGGTCAGTTAAGCGGAGTCGAAAGGACAAGTGTGCAAAGCACAGAGGCAATTAGGCTCATCCAGACTGTCGTCGGTGGCCAAATCAAGGAAATGGACGGTCGGATCTAAGTGTTCTATCTCGAGATTTGTTCCGCGTATCAAGTTGGGCTTTTACTCCTATCTGCGCATGTTTGATTTTACTGAAACTTTTCGTTTCTCCTTGAATTGCACGTGCAACTCTTGGGCTTCCGAAAAATTAAAAAAAATCTCAAAAAATAATTGTGTCTGATGAGAATCGAACACACGGGTTATGTCACAGTAGTGCAGAAGCTTTATCAGTGAGCTACAAGTTGCTTCTTGCTTTTATTTAACAAAAATAACTTATAACTCTTATACAGGCTGTAATACCCTTTTCTGTACAATAAGAAGAAATTTCTGTACAGTGATCTCAGAGTCGTTACATTCTACCCTCCTTACAAAAATTTCGTTCTCAAAATTTACAATTACATAAGGACTAATCTTCGAATAGCTGAGGGTATCGTGTACGCAAATCTTCTTCTCTCTCCCAAGTTGATTCTCTTGGAGAATCCTTTCTCCACATCACTCAGACCAAGTTTACTTCCTTGTTCCGTAATGTTTTCACCTTTCGGTCCAGGATCTCAACTGGTTGTTGCTCGTAGCTTAGGTCAGTTTGTACCGTGAGCTCTGAGTGATCAAGTATGTAGCTGAGGCCGCTCACATATCGTCTTTGCTGGGATATATGAAATATATTGTGCACTCTTTCCAATGACGGTGGTAGCGCCAAGCGATATGCCATTTCTCCAACTCATTAGAGTATGTTGAACGGTCCTACGTATCTTGGACTTAATTTACTCCTTTTGCCAAAACGTATCACTCCTCTATTTGGAGAGATCTTCAGGGACACATGATCTTCAGGTTGGAACTACAGATGTCGATGCTTTGCATCTGCCCAATACTTCTGTCGGCCTTGGGCTATGTCCATCCTTTTCCTGATAGTGCGAACTACGTCCACAGTTGCCACGATCAACTTTGGTCTAAGGAGTTCACGATCTCCAACGTCGTACCAACTCAACGGGGAATGACATTTCCGTCTGTAAAGTGCTGCGGATGGTGCCATCCCAATACTTGCCTGATAGCCGTTGTTGTATGAAAACTCCACAAGGTGTAAGTGATCTTCCCACGAACCTCTGAAGTCTAACATACAGGCTCTCAACATGTCTTTCAGAATCTGAATTGTTCGCTCGGACTGTCCGTCTATATGTGGATGATATGTCGTGCTGAAATTCA
The DNA here is from genome assembly GCA_030015575.1 of Agapanthus africanus. Lineage (NCBI taxonomy): Eukaryota > Viridiplantae > Streptophyta > Magnoliopsida > Asparagales > Amaryllidaceae > Agapanthus > Agapanthus africanus. The sequence continues at coordinate 9,767,698 of CM057348.1, read as the reverse complement.
GACTCGTTTCCGGCTAGCTTGCAGACTCTGCCAGAACTGTGATTGGAATCTTGTATCACGATCGGAGACGATACAAATAGATACTCCATGTAATCTCACGATCTCCTGCATGAGTTTATGGGTATCAAGACAAGTAAGGTATATCTTGAAGGTATAAATCATACTTGAGGTTTATAGTTACCTCTATGTCCTTCCTTGCTAATGTCTTGATTGACTGGCTAACTCGAAATGGAATAAAGTGAGCCGACTTGGTGCGTCGATCCACAATAACCCAAATTGCATCGTTACCCTTCGTGCTGCGAGCAAGAGCAGCCACGAAGTCCATGGTAATGTGCTGCCATTTCCATTCAAGGATTGGTAACGGCTGAAGTAGACCAACAGTTTTGTGATGTTCAGCATTCGCTTGCTGACATATCAAACACTTGGCTACGTTCCTTACTACTTCTCGCTTCATTCCATACCACCAGTAGTGTTGCCGTAGATTCTTGTATATCTTTGTACCACCGGGGTGTACAGAATAAGGAGAGCTATGATCTTCTTTCATTAACTCTTCTCGAACAGGGCCGACTGGCACGCATAAACGGATTCCATATCGTAAGGATCCATCTTCGTGGATGATGAAGTCAGTTCGAAGTCCACTTTCTACTTGTTCTCGGATCTTTTGTAGCTTGACATCATTTGCTTGAGCTGTCTTGATCTAATTTACAAAAGTGGACTGGACTTGTAAGTTCATCAAAGATGAAGCGTTACCTAGAACAACTACTTCAATCTCCAATCCATGCAATTCTTACTGTAGTCTCCACTGAGCGGTGAGGTTTATTACTAATAGCTGGCAACTAAGTGCATCAGGAACTACATTCACCTTTCCAGGATGATACTGTAGGTTGATATCGAAGTCTGCCATGAGTTCTAGCCATCTTCTTTACCACATGTTGAGTTCCTTCTGAGTAAATACATACTTCAGACTTTTGTGGTCAGTGTATATATCCACTCGTTCTGCCAACAAATAGCGGCGCCAAATCTTGAGTGCGAAGATGACGGCTGCCAAATCTAGATCATGTGTTGGATAATTGGGTTCATGTACCTTTAACCGTCTTGATGCAAAAGCCATAACTTTTCCATGCTGGGGTAGAACACATCCTAATCCTTTACCGGAAGTATCACAATACACAATGAATCCGCCAGATTGATCCGGTATTACAAGAATTGGTGCAGAGATTAACCTCGACTTGAGTTCTACAAAAGTCTTTTCACATGCTTCTGACCACACGAATGCTTCGTCTTTACGTGTGATCTTGGTCAGGGGTGCTGCAATTTTTTAGAATCCTTCAAAGAATCATCGGTAGTATCCTGCTAAGCCCAAGAAATTTCTTTCTTTCACTGTCTTTGGTGTCGGCTACTCGCTGACAGCTGACACCTTAGCTGGATCGACAGAGATTCCTTCGCCTGAAACAATATGTCCGAGAAATCCGACTTGACCTAACCAAAATTCACACTTACTGTACTTGGCGTAGAGCTGATGTTGTCACAATGTCTCCAGGATAATCCGTAAGTGATCGGCGTGCTCTTTCCGATTCTTTGAATACACCAGGATGTCGTCTATGAAGATGACAACAAACCTGTCTTGGTATTCTCGGAAAACTTGGTTCATCAAGTTCATAAAGATGGCAGGTGCATTGGTCACTCCGAACGGCATTGCGAGATATTCATAATGACCATAACGATTCCTAAACGCCGTTTTCGGAATGTCGGACTCTTTGACCTTCACCTGATGGTAACCCGAACGATGACCCAGCTTTGAAAAGACACAAGATCCACTTAATTGATCGAAAAGGTCAACGATGCACGGTAGGGGATACTTGTTCTTAATTGTCACTTCGTTCAGAGCTCGATAATCCACGCATATCCTGTAGGATCCTTCTTTCTTCTTCACCAGTAGCACCAGATTCCCAGCTTGAAATACTAGGACGAATTCAACCTTTCTTCAGAAGTTCGTCCAACTGAATGCGGATTTCCTTCAATCCCTCCGGACTTAATCGGTACGGAGCTTTGATTATTGGTTGTGCGCCAGGTTGTAAATTGATACTGATTTCAAGAGCTCGATCGGGAGGCAAAGATGATATATCTTCTGGAAATACATTCTCGAACTCTCGAACTACCTCTGGCTTCAATTCTTTCGCTTGCAACGCTGCAATCTCTGCCTTCTTTGGTTTTACTCGGTAGATACTAGGCTCTAAGGTTCGGTCTCCACTCTTAACACTGGATGATCTGGTATTTCAAACACTACTCTCCTTTAGCGACAGTCGATGATAGCGAAGAAAGTTCCCAACCAGTCCATTCCTAAGACTACGTCGAAGTTCGGTATGTCCAGCACTTTGAAGTCCGCATAGAATTCTCGACTGCAGACGACCACTGGACACAGATCGTATCCCAAACTTGCTTTTAGAACGTTGTTCCCTGAACTAATGTTCCAGCTGGATACGAGCGGTTTAACTGGGATCGCATGAGTTCGGACGAACCGTTGCGACATAAAGCAATGTGATGCCCTAGTGTCGAAAAGCACTAGAGTAGGTGAGAGGCTACTAAGATTGTACATAATTCGTGTGGGATAGGTTTAGGTATAAAAAATATAATATGACTATGAATTTAAAGGACTTGAAAGAAAATAGGGAAGAGATTTACCAGTGACAACCTGACCCGTAGCTTCGGCCTCTTCGACCGACATGGTGAATGCTTGGCGTCGTGGCATTTTCCTCTGTGCCTGGTTAAACACTCGGTGTTGGGGTTGAGTGGTCTGGGTGCGGAAAGCTAGAGCTAGTAGAGCTAACCGGATAGGAGGAGCTTGGATCGCTGGTTTAACTGGAGGGTTGTTGGGTCCTCGGTTCTGGGGGCATGCTCCAATGGCGTGAGTAGAAGACCCACAGATCAGGCACAAGTTGTTTTCCTTGCGAAAGTTCTTCATATAATGCCCTGTTCTTTTGCAGTAGATGTAAAAGTCTGGCCTATTGTAGGCGAACGAACCTACCGTCCTCCGAGATGGTCTGTTAAAAGCTGGCCTGGAAGAGGCCCCTACTGTGATCTGGTGCATAGGGCGTTTTACAACGGCAGTCTGCGGCATGTCCTTCTTCTTCACAACTGCCTCATAGCGTCGGGTAGTCTTCAACCTTTGCTGAAATCATCGTTCCCGGATCTCAGCAATGAGAATAAGATATGCAGTGAACCTGTTATGACCTTGTGTTAGCAGTGTTTTAAAGGAGATAATTAAATTGAGTTTGAGACTATATCTTACCGGCTGAGCATGGTAAACTCAGCATTATATTCATCCACTGACTTGACCCACATCGAGCCCTGCTGTAGATGGATGAACTGTTGCTCCATGTCAAAGCGGGCAGTCTGGCATCGAAGAGCTTTCGGAATGTTGTCCATTCTATCTGTTGTGGCTCTCCTCAGCCTTCCACCAAACTCTGGCGTTATCAGTCAGTTGCAACTTAGCAACTCTCACCCAAGAAATATCTGACACTTGAGCTGCTGCTAGGTTATCCTTGATCGCTTGATCCTATTCTTCTGCCTCAAGCGGGCTCTCCTTACCAGAGAAGTTCTTTGGGTGCAATGCCCGAAACTGCTTAACTCCGGGTGCCTCGGATTCGGGGCGGTTCATTAGGATAGCAGTTTGATGCTACTGACCCTCTAATAGGCTCTTGATAGCCTCAAGCAGTACTGCTTGCTCATTGATAGGAGCTGCAACGGTTGGTGGTGGTGGTAGAGTAGGCGGTGGAGTATTATCGTTGACGTTGGTATTGGTATTGTTCGGAGAGTCCATCATCTTGACGTAAAAGACAGGTTAGGATAGATTCAAGGAATTTGAAATGCAAAGAATGCAAATGTTTGTTGAATTCATTAATTCTTATGGTATATTGTTTACGACTTCATGCAGAACTCACCTGCATGGGCCACCAATAAAACCTGTCACGCCCCGCTTCCCAGTAGACGGAAACGGTGACGTGGTAAGCCCACGGCATATTCATCTAGAGAAGATCATTCTCTAAATAAATATACTAAGCGTATTGAAAATAATAATAAATAATGCAAGAATAAATGGAGACTGTATAATTTTTCAACAAACATTTTTATTTACATTCAACTTCAAATATGTACAAGTACATGAGTTTATGCTGGAGAGTAAATACAATAAAGAAAATGTCTAAACAAGTGGCATACATCAACTGAAGAAAAGTGAAGCTGAGCTAGTTTTGAGTAGCTATTTGGTTGTAATCCTCCTCAGTAGCGTCCACTTCTTCCGTCTCGACCGTATCTGACGAACATTCCAAGAAAACAAAGGTGGGTGGAATACCGTCAGCGAACTTGCACTCGGTAAGTCCCAAGGATAAGTAAGAGTAAAGAAAATGACAAGTGTAGAATATATATGACGAGTAAGAGTATAAGTTCCTGGGTAAGTATATACTATAGGTCTCTATATGGTCACTATGTTAACGTTAAGTTCCAAGTGTGATACCAACGCAGCCGTAAAAGTATTCACGAGCTCAAGAGTGGGGCCCCAGGAGCAAGAAAACATAGGCACATTTCATGTGTTAGTATCGGGGCTCTAGGCTGTGGATGAGTCAACCCGACCGTTATTCGAGTAAAATAAAAAAGAGGTTAATACGGGACTCCTGAAGCTCCGTTGGATTCACACAAGAAACTATCCCAAATACCCCAAGTATAATATATTATAACGGGTTAATATACTTAATTGGTTTGATTGATTGATTAACGTGTCTTGATCGAAACCATAGATTGCAAAAGGTGTAGAATGTAGTCGAGTGAGTCGAGTAATATGCGAGTCATGACAATTGCAATCTTGGTTCGAGTCAAGTTGGTTCGAGTAGTTTGGGTTTGAGTACATATTCGAGTTTAGATTCGAGTAACTTTAGAGTTCGAGTTCTTGTTCAAGTTTAGATTCGAGTTTGGATTCAAGTTCATGTCTTTTTCATAGGAATTGATTTAAACCGTTAAAAATCTTATGTTCGGGAGAAATCGACACCTGCTGCACATGGACAGCAGGATTTGTGTATTTTTCTAAGACAATTGTCATTGATAATTCCGTTAAGTTGTCTAACATGAATAGGCAAGCACTCACTTTCTCCGGCTCCCTAGGACTCAAGAGAATTGATCCCTCTTAAACCTATATTAATCTAGAATTCTTAAATATTGTTTGTATATCTCGAGGGAGTTTTATGAAAAATACTTCAATATAGTTTAGAATAAACCTCAAGGGTGATTTATAATATTTAAGGTTTTCTTGAAACATGTATTTTAATTGTTAGGGTGTTTTAGTGATAAAAACATAGAGTTTAAAAGTTTATGGTATTTTTTATGAAAAACTAGCTCTTTTGGAAACTTGGTGGTATTTTATTAAAAATTCTAATTTTTCATTTTAACAAAATATAGTTTCATAATATGTCTTTATTTAAAATACAGATTAATGATTTTTATATAATTTTTCAAAAATTAATTTTGTTTAGAAAAGTCGCGTTTCTTAAAAACTGTATTTTTATTTCCTTTCGAGACTGAATACTCCGTGAGGAGTTCTGCATATCCTTCTACTGTTCTAAGGATGTGCGATAATCCGCACCATCTATTAGCGGGTCCCCTAAGAAGGGTTGTAGAGGCGTAATTGCCAAGAATTTAAAATATCGATTCAAAAGAAACCCATTTTATAAATGTGTGGTATTTTAATGAAAAACCTATTTTTTTAAATTAACTCTATGTTTAAAATATCATGCTATATAACCATAGTGTGTGTAGGGGGTAGGACGTTATCCCTGAAGTTTTCCTAAAGCTATCTTTTTAACAATTATTGAAATGAGGGTTATACTAAAGTTCATGGCATTTTAATGAAAAATTCGTTATATGTTTGTTTTATATGAAATTTTTGTTAAACTAAAAACTAAATGATGTAAATAAGGTTAAGATTAGTGTAGCATGTTAGTTTGATTTAATTTGCTTGTCACATGCATTACAAATATTAAAAAGAATATTATATCGGAGATAACTCCTCTTTTGTCGATTTGTTTTAAAAAGTTGTTTTGAGATGGAAAAGGATAGAGATGAAAGGACTTACGTATTTTAGGTGGTTAATAAGAGATCGAAGAAGCCCTCGGGGGTCGTGATTTCGTCGGAAATACTCCGGTCGTTGAGATTGGTTTGCTACTCCACTTGGGAGGCTTAACTCCATTTGACACTTAGAGAGTTTGAGAAAATTTTAGCTCGAAATTTCAGATTGTGGAAGAGCTAGGGTATGGGGTGGTATTTATAGTGAAGAATTAAGGTTTGGGAATTAAAAATGTGAATTAAAAGAATTAAAATGGTGTTAAATGGTGAATTGAAGGGTGTCTGTTTGATTGCAGGAAAATCAAGCACTGCAGGTGAGTTGAGGGGAGTTGAAAAGACAAGTGTGCAAAGCACGGAGGCAATTGGGCTCATCCAGACCGGCGGCGGCGGCCAAATCAACGAAATGGGTGGTCGGATCTGAGTGTTCTGTCTCGAGATCTCAAAGTTGGGCGTTTACTCCTATCTGCGCATGTTTGAATTTTCTGAAACTTTTGTTTCTCCGTGAATTGCACGTGCAACTCTTGGGCTTCCGAAAAATTAAAAAGAAAAATCTATAAAAATAATTGTGTCTGATGAGAATCGAGCACACAGGCTATGTCATAGCAGTACAGAGGCTTTATCAGTGAGCTACAAGTTGCTTGTTGCTTTTATTTAACAAAAATAACTTATAACTTTTACACAGGATGTAATACCATTTTCTGTTCAATAAGAAGAAATTTCTGTACAGTGATCTCATAGTCTTTACATAAGTTATGAATTCTAAGCCCTCGCTACGAGGCCGGCGGACAGCTTCCTGCTCATCGCACCCATTCACGATGGATAGATTCCTGCCCGGCCTAACCCGTGAATTGTAAGCTCTCGCGCGAGTAGACTCTTGCTCGGTTCGAAGGCCGGCGGACAACTTACTATCCGTCGAAACCATTCACAGTGTCACGCCCCGCTTCCCAGTTGACGGAAATGGTGACGTGGCAAGCCCGCAATGTATTACTATGAAAATACGTCAAGCGTAATTAAGCAATATAACAATGAGCAAGAATGACAAGAGTAATAAAATGAAACAATAACTTTATTTATATTCAACTCTACATACAACTGTCTGGAAATAAAAGATACAATAATAATGCAAATGCGTAAATAATGGCATAATGAAAGTAAGTACAGATAGTAAGAAACTAGTAGTCTGGCTGAGTAGCAAACTGGTCCAAGTCCTTCTGGCTCGGCTCTATATCCTCAGAGTCTGGTCTTCCTGACGAACATTCCAAAGAAAAAAACAGAGAGGAATGTCGTCAGCGAACTAGCGCTCGATATGTTCCAAAAGAAGTATGAGAAGATAGTATATAATGTGAATAGAAACTAAATGAACAATGGACGGTAAAAAAGGTATATGAACATTCACATGTATAAGATAGTTATTCTAATATGGTTATTTGTAGTTTGATAAAAAAGGTATTCATGTATATAAGAGAAGTCCATCTTATCCCGTGTCGACCAAAGCCTGATTTGCTATCCTCTTGTTCTGCCGTGAGCCATCAGTCTTCTTTAGACGACTATGGTAACATGTAGTATAAGGCCCTGTCATAACCCATGGGATAATGACACGTGAATTCATATAGGTGTGTTTTAAAGTGACCTCTCATGCCACGATATATATTCCGTACCAATCTACCCCTTTAACCCCGCGTATTGTATTGTATAGATTAAGATTACAGGTCTTGGTCGAAACTATGGATACAAAATTTACAGGTTCATGTTCAAGATGTAATCATGTGTTCAGGTATTCATATCAAGTTATAACCATGGTTCGATCAAGTCGAGTCAAGCATACAAGTTTGAGCTTGATATTTGAATTCGAGCGTTCAGGTTCATGATCAAGTACTCAAGTTCGTGTTTGATTTTTGGATTCTAGTTTGAATTTGGATTCAGGTTGGAATTAGAATCTTATGAAATGATTTAGTTCTTGAAATTTCTTAAGTTCGGGAGTAATCGGCAACTGGTGCACATGGGCGGCAGGATTTGTGTCCTTTTCTAAGACAATTGTCATTGATAACTCAGTTAAACTTCTCTAACCTAAATAGGAAAGCACTCACTTTCTCCGGCTCTCTGGGGCTCAAGAGAAATGATAGCGCTTAAACCTATATTAATTTATAGTCCTTAAATATTTGTTATTTTGTTGTTTACATTGTATTTATATTGTTTGCATCTCTCGAGGGGGTTTTATGAAAAATACTTTAATATTGTTTAAAAATCAACCTCGAGGGCGATTTATGATATTTAGAATTTTTATGAATATATATTTTAATTTAGATGGTGTTTTAGTGATAAAACCTATTTTTTAAAAGTTTGTGGTATTTTTATGAAAATGATCTCTTTTAGAAACTTGATGGTATTTTTCATTTAATTTTAACCTTTCATTTGAAAATATTATTTTCATAATTTGTTTTACTGAAAATACGGTTTCATAATTATATATAATTTTCCAAAAATTTAGTTTTGTTTAGAAAAATTCGTATTTCTTAAAAACCGTATTTTTTTAATTTCCTTTCGAGACCGAATTCTCCGTGAGGAGCTCTGCATCTCGCTCTACTATCATAATGATGTGCAATAACCCGCACCATTCATAAACGAGTCTCCTAACGAGGGTTGTAGAGGCGTAATTGTCAAGGATTAAAAAATATCGATTAAAAGAAACCTTTTTGTAAAACTGTGGTATTTTAGTGTAAAATCTATTTTTTGAACCAACCATATATTTAGAATATCGTGCTATGAAATCATAGTGTGCGTGTAGGGTAGGTCGTTATCCCGTGAATTTTCCTAAGATATTTATGCTAATTATTGAAATAAGGGTTATACTAAAGTTCATGGTATTTTAATGAAAAAGTTCGTTATAGGCGTATTGCACTTGAATTTCTAATTACATGAAACGGTAAAGATGTGAAAAACATGTTAAGATGATATTTAGAGCTTTAAATGAACATTTAAGCTTGGTGAAGGTGACAAAATTTGTCTATAATAAAAGTTAACGAGATAACTCCACTTGCCGATATATTTTAAGAATGCGATTTTAGTTGAAAAGAATGAGAGGGGGAAGGGACTTACGGTTTTATAATGTCTAGAAAAGTAAGGAAGAGAGAGGGGGCTCCATGGCATCGCAGTGGCTTCGGAAACAACTCTGATTTTCAATGAACAAGGCTTGATCACTAACTCCTCTTTGACTAGTCTTAACTCCACTTGTACTTAGAGAGTTTTGAGAATTTTTGACAAAATTTCATAATAGAGGAGAGCTAGGGAAGTGGTGTGGTATTTATAGTGAAGAATTTAGGGTTTGGGAATTAAAAATTGGATTAAAAGAATTAAAATGGATGTTAAATGGTGAATTGAATAGTCTTTGTTTAATTGCAGGGAAATAAAATAGTGCAGGGAAGTGTCAGGACCCGAAGGTACGGAACGTGACTGACACTTAAATTACGAAGCATCCCAAGGCGCAACGTAATCTAAGTAAGCCAAAGCCCAGAAATCTAAACCATTAAAAGCAATAGAGTGAAGGAAAATCTAGTTAAAGAAAACGATTTTAAACAAAATAAGTCCCACTAATCATTTTAAAAACATTACAATATTTTTCAAAAATTTCGGCATAGTCTCCTTTGTAAATACTGGCCCCCAAACGGGTACAACACAAGAAAATACATATAATCAAGAATAAAAGCACCCCCAAGCGGGAGCTAGCTCTTCGCCAAAGGCGGAATCACAACCACATCCAATGAATATATCATAATAATGCGAAATAAGTATAAAAGCATAAAAGCATCACGTCGGCTCAAGTGAGCATCGACACCAAAAACCACAAAATACAAGTCTCACAAGTCTCACCGACTAGTCCAATATACAAGGGTAGATGGAGTATACTAGATACAAATAAAATACACGGTGGGAGCAAAATAAAATCCTCCAAAAACCTACCTATGAGCAAGCTGCAAGCCGAAGTAAACGAAGCGGAATGAAAGATACACCCGCCGCTACTATGCTGACGGGTCAGACCTGCAAGATACTGTGGCACAACGGGGGTGAGTTGCCAACTCGTGAGTAGGAAGTAACATCTAATAATGCTATCGTAAGCATGTACGCAATGTGTCACAGCCTACATATACCGATATGATGCAATGCACTAGTATGCGTGCAACATGAATGCATAAACACATGAAACCTGAATATGTTTGGTACGAGAAAATCTGTATTCTTATTTTAGTTAAACTTTTGTGAAATAACTAAAGTATCATCAATAAAATAAACTAAAATTCGTGTCAAGCATCGACACTAAATATGTATATCTCAATGCCTCAATATCTCAATGTCTCGACATCTCAATGTCACAATATCTCAATGTCTCAATTATCTCAACATCTCAATATCCCTGGCTATGTCAGTCCGGATCGGCCCAAATCATCAAATCTCACGACTACGGTCGGTATCCTCCGGATATCCGCCACGCCAGACATCACCGGTAAGCAGTCTGCCCCTGCCAGGTTCATCGCCATCCCCACAAAACCACTCTCGTCCTGGTACCATACCGGGCCCACCATGTACCCGAAACGGTTCATCCTACTCCTCGAATCAGGTCTCGAAAACCAACAGCAATCATGAAAAATCATGGTGGACGACACATACATCATGAGAAAACCGCAACTTGCATTTTAAAATGATAATAAGTTTATAAAATCCTTGCGGTTTTCCCCAAAATCCAGAAATCTCATAAATACTGAAATCCTCGAGAAGAATCACAATATATAAATATGTCGGTGATGATGGAAATCTATGATACGGTAGTATATACCATACGAAATACGACCAGAAGCTATGCATGAATCATGATGCAATGAGGTATATATATATCTAACAATCCAACATAACCATTTAGTGAAATGAACATACAATTATAATTCTATTGATCATATATGATGCAAATGCACCGTTACCGATTTTAAACAAATTCTATAGTGTTCGTGGCATAGCAATTACCAAAGGCATGTGTGTTCGCATGAATAGTGCACGTGCTGCATGAACCAATGGTAATGGTGCAAGTGTCCTATGATGATGCCACACACACACACACACACATACATATAAAATGATGCAATGCAATGAGATACATAACTAGGAAACTACGCATATAATGCAAGCACTACAAGTAATACTAAACCATCGAGCGCCGAGCGCCATCCAGACGATCCCCCCATAGATGTGTACATCTACTTACCGGGACGCCTCGGCTAATCTGATCCGATCTCAGCCATATCTTTTCCGCGCCACATCCGACGCATCTGCACCAGATCCTAGGATCGCACACAAGTAATTAAGAGGATAAATAAATGATAATCGCGGAACAAACGACACAAGTCAATCACGCGCACTAACTAGACGCGCACACACTTGGTGCATAGAACGCGCTCGCGACAACGCCGCAAACTGCAACTGGGGTCGTTATACGTGAATCTCCAAACCTAAAACTCAATCGTAAAATTCTCGCAATCACAACACATTAAATATTATAGGAATTAGGTTGTAGGTCATCAAAATCTCAAACTAAATTGAAATCTATTTATCCTAAAACCTAGTAAGCATCACTTACCATTTTAGTTCAAATCTAATTATTTTAACAAATTTAGTGGCCACAATATTCATTTAATAGCTTAATTAAGCCACACAAAGCTTTACTAAAATTTTATCTCACCCATTTATACACTTATTATAAACATAGTTTGCAAAAAATTTATACCATTAATACAATTTAAAAGTAACAATTAGCAATTTAACAACTAGACTAAATTTTTCATGTATTAAGATGTTAAACTATACATTACAACCTTAATGGTGTGATAAAAACCCTAAGTTGAATTCAAACCTTTCTCTTGAAAATTTAATCTTGAAATTAAAACCATAATTAAACACCTAATAAGCTAAATTAAAGTAATTAACCAACAATCAAACCATAGGCTTATGATTATACCTCAACAAGTTTGAGATCAAATTTGCAAACTTAGCCTTCAAAATTGCTTGTTGCTTCAAGACCCAAGCTAGATTTGAGCAAAGAATAATGGATAAATGTTAAATGAGGAATTAGTGAGACTTTGTGTTAATTTTTAAGTCAAAAATGAAAAATTTTGAAGTGAAAAGGAGGTGGGGAAAATTTGGGGCTACAAGAGGGGGGTCTTGGACAGGACATGAGGGAAGAAAAAGAGAGATAAAAGTGTGTGGGTGAGTGTAGAAACTTCTCCCATTATTACATATATTAATTCATTTCTAAATTAATTCATTTTTCTAATTATCTTAATCCTATAAATCTCTAGAAACTTGGAGAAAATTTGAGAAGAAAAGAGCATGTTACAAACTTGATCCTAAGTTGTCATGGTTTACTAAAGAATAATTAACACATTCCAATTTGTAATTATCACTAATTAAATTTATAAGTGAAGGCTTAAAATAATATTTAAAATAATTAATTAAGAAAATATTTAATTAAACTTGCAATTTATAAGTGACTAAATAAATACCGATTATAAGCAATTTCGTAGTTAAAATAGGTGTATTTAAGTCTATGTTAAAAAATAATTATATCTTGAATTATACGGAAAACACAATTTATTTTACCGAATATCGGAAAATTCATCTAAAGGATTTATTTATTTATTTATTTATTTTTAAAACGTTGCAGGAAGTTTAGTGGAGCCGAAGGAGTGTGTGTGCAAAGCATGGAGGTGATTAGACCAGATCGGACTGTTGGTAGCGGCCAATATAAGGAAACGGGCGGTAGAATTTTGATGGATTGCCTCGAGATTCATGCCACGTGCTTTAATCAGTGTTTATTTCTCATTGCGTCTGTTTGATTTTTCTAAAACTTCTCATTTCTTTGTTAATTGCACGTGGAACTCTTAGGCTTCCGAAAAATTAAAAAGAAAAATCTAAAAAATAATTGGGACTGATAGGATTCGAACACACAGGCTGTAACGACCCCAATATTACTATACCTTCGTATTTTCTTTTTTTAGTAAAATATTGTATTTATTTATTCTTTATATTTTTCCGTATATTTCGTTTTCTATTAAATATATTATTTTATTATTCCATCTATTTTCCCAAAACCCATTTCTTTAAACTAAATCTTAACCTATTTCAAATTAAACGCAAGACCTGACCCAACCCATAACACAAATCCAATCTCATTTTCATTTTTTGTTATAAAACTATGAGCCCAAAAGCCCACTTTCTTTTCAAGCAAAATCATATATTTAATTCTAATTAAATATGTGCATGAACAACCTTGTAGATTATTGGTAATTTCATGCATTGTTATTTCATAGGTAACGTGTTCAAATCCCTATTCTTGCAACTATTTTTACATACAAATGAGACCTTTCATTTTCTTTAATTTCCAAATGAATCGGCACCCTTTCAATTTCTTTTTTACTCCCAAAATAAATTCATAATAAATTAAAATTATTATGAAGAGTTTTTATCACTATTAAACCTATTTTAGTATCTCTTTTAATACAAATAACACTCTCTTCTTCATCCTACCTTAGCCATTCTTTCATCATCAATTCTAATTTTTTTTCCTTTGGAGATTTGGAGAAGCATCAATTTCCTTAAGCCTTCGAAGTCTCGATCAAGTCGGGGCTGTTCTCTGCCGAAAGACCGAACCGAGACGTTGGGACATCTGGCCTGAATTTTGAGGGCAGATACTATTTAGACTTATCTACCCACCTTTCCGAAGATACCGAGTTGATTTATGGCACCGTATATCGGAGGTTTGGATAGACGCGACCGTTGTAGCGTGACTTTATCGGATTCTCCTTCATTTGTGAAGGGTTTTTGATTGTGGGGACGCTCTTCCCTGCAGGCGCAAGCCCATGCAGTTAATTACGTTACCATATTGCGATAACCACTTTCTTCTGCTCCATCAATTCACTTCGTGTCGTGTATTGTTTGTTTTATTTTGGGTTGCCAGTGGATTGTATACGGAGACTATTTATATCGTTACCCATAGGGCGCGGATCAGTCCAAATCCTTATATTTTAGATTTGGGTTTGTTTTATTTAAGGACCGTTAAACTAGTTTGAGATTAAGATCAACTTAAATATATGAGCATTTGGGCTCAATTTATCTTAGCTACGGATACGTTAGTCTTATTTAAGACTAAGATCAACTTAGCAAAATTTTAAGGATCATATTGATTTAAGATCCAACAACAGAGCATTTGGGCTCAACTATAAGAAAACTTTCCAGATAGACTAAACCAATTTGGGCTTAGTCCTTTTTTTGTTCAAATGTGCTAAACACTTATTTGAGCTCTGCTTGTTCAGCCTTCCTTTTTTATGCAAAAGTGCTAAGCACTTGTTTGAACCTCTGGCGCTCACATGGGTATCATGTGAAGCCTTCAGTTATGGGCACTGCCCAATCAGTGCTAAGCACTCAGTCATTTTAACTGAATATATAGTACTAATAACTTTTTGTATGGCGTCCACGTGAGAAGCATGTGCGGCGCTATCTCATTTATTTTGCTGGGCGTCCACGTGTGTTACACGTGAGGCGCTAGGCGCTGCCCAATCAGTGCTAAGCACTTAGCCATTTTGGCTGCGTATGAAGTGCTAAGCACTTTACTCAGCGCTCACGTGTATTTCACGTAAGGCGCTGGCCTTCTATTTTGGACGCCCACATGTTTTTCACGTGAGGCGTTGATTTCCTTTTGTTTTGGGGATCTATTGAAAGCGTCCGCGCTAAGTTCTTTTCTTTTTCAGAGATCGAATCTCTATTAATGGAATTTTGACAATTAATGATCATCAAGATCTTTGTTTTTAAGATCTGGGATCAAGTTTTCTTTAAGAACTAAGTTCTTATTTTTTTTTCTTTTATAAGAACTAAGTTTCTTTTTAGTGTTAAACCCTATTTTCAGAGGAATTGAATTCCTATAGGATAGGTTCTTTTTCTTTTTCGTAGTTCTTTTCTGAATGTTTGATTCTCAAGAACAAGATCTTCTCGATGAGAATTAAATTCTCAACTTGTGGGAGATTTGTCTTGTGGATCTCTGATCCAGAGAAAGAACTAAATTCTTGAGAAGGATTAAACCCTTAGCTATGCTATGATGGGTAAAGGAGATATTTTGATCTCTGTGGTTTCTTTACCTAGGGTCTGAGAGGAGGAAGATCTTTTTCTCGATTAAGAATTAAATTCTCTGTTGTTTTTGAGAGCTTTCTGTATTTTTTGCAGAAGCTTATGAGGGGTTCCCTCTATATGAGACTTGAAATCTCGGGTCCTTTATATAGGAGAGACAGGTTTGTTAATTAATTTGAGAAAATCTCTTATTGAGAGATTTCAATTGATTTTAAAGATTACTTGGGGAATTTTATCCACCGTTGGATTTTTAATCTAAGAATTTGTGTTTTACAAAATATGTTTTCTTGTTTTTAACAAGATTGGGGAAATATTTTCTCATGTACAGTATTTTATTCTGTAAAACGGTGATTTTTAATCACCATTGGATTTTTAATTTAAGAGCTCTCTGTGATACAGATCATATTTTTCTTTGTTTGTAAAGATTGAGAAAATATATTCCCAAAATAGAATTTTATTCTATCATTGGATTTTTGATCCAACCGATAGTATTAGAAAGATTTGGGAGATATTTTCTCCAAATAGAATTTAATTCTATATTTTGATGATTTATCTTCTCCATTAGATTTTTTATTCAACAGCTCTGTTTAACAGAGAGTATCCCAGTTTTTAGGGAAATATCCCTCTGTAGAATTTAATTCTACTGATTTTAATTTGGGAGCTGACGCTCACGTATCATGCACGTGGGCGCCACTTAAGAATTTAATTCTTATACATGATAGGCGCTCCTGTGCTTTGCACATTGGCGCCCACATGAGTTTCACGCGCGGCGCCACCATAGGATTTAATCTTATAAAGTTGGCACTGGTTCTAGCGCCCTCATGGGGAGCACGTGAGGCGCTGTCTCATTATAATTTAGCAGAGCTTAGCTCTTTTATTATGTTTAAATATTAGAGCAACAAATGCCCCCACCGTTATTCTCACGTAGCTTACATGTGAGTGCAACGGTGTCACTTTTACCACCGTTTGATCATCTAGGGAGTTGAACCGTCCTCTCACATTCTATGAATAGGGCCTTTGGACCCTGAGATGATTGTCATCTCATCATCTTCCTTAAGTTTCCTTTTTCCTTGAGAATTTAATTCTCATCGCAGAGCTTAGATCTCTTCCTACAGATTTCCTTCTGATTAGAGTTAAACTCTGCCAAAAAAATTCGGTAAGGATTATGAACAGAGTTTAACTCTTAAAAGAACCCCTCTTTTTGATTTTGGATTTTTAACCCATTAACAAAGCTTGGCTCTTTTCATGAAATGATCTCTTAGAGATCTTAAAAAGAACTTCCTCCCCCCTTTTAGAGTAGATCGTGGTTCTTAAATCAATGGGCATCCTTGAGAATCGTTAGTTCTCTTCTTAGGATTTTACCCTATCATTGAACCTGATCTTTGAGGGTCTCTGGAATTCAATTCCATTATATTTCCCATCTGTTTCCCAATATAGGGGATTTCTGGGATTTAATCCCATTATTGGAGGAATTTAATTCCATTTGTCTTACAGAGTTTAGCTCTGAGAAATTTTGGAACATTTTGGGAATTTTATTCCCCTTTCTATTCCTTTTTAGGGTTTTAATACCCTTTTTACTGATTTGAATCTGTTGTAATTTTTTATAACATAAATCGCTTTTCGAGAACATTGGGAGTTTTTAACTCCACTGCTTAATAGGACTATTCATTTAATGAGAATCCTTTTAGATTCTCACAATGGACGCATGTCTCATCATTGATGAACCATCACCTTGATTTTGTAGGGCTCACTGTTTTTCCTTTAGACTGTAGTGATTTTAATATGCTAATCGCTAATTCTCCACTGATTTATCTTTTCAGGTACTATCGCTTTCGGTTCCTTTTTTCCGTATGTTCGTTCGGAGAGTGCTTTTGCCGACGCGCTTGCTGATTGTGAAGTCCTTGCTTTAATCCGTAACTACAATCCGGAGCAGAAATCTCTTGATCTATGTGGATCGTGGTATAGCTATATTATCCGGGGTCAGCACAGCTTTACTTGTGCGGTGCCATCAGAACTGATCCCGTCAATTCATTATGTTGACCCTCCGCGGGTCGCTTATGTTGTGGAAGAGATCAATTGGACCGCAGAAGGTCGTCTCCAACCTTCTATGGCGTCGATACCAGTCCAGCCGCCGATGGCTCTAGATATTTTGGGGCGCCACATGTGTCAAGAAGAGGCACATCCTTGGGGTTAGGTTTACACAATAGGAGTGACCCCTCGGTATCCGGCTGGTTATCTCCAATGGGCCCGTTACATTTTATCGGCCAAGAAATCGCTACTGCTGAAAACCGATTTATATCCAACGGTCTACGCGTCTCTCTTTTATTACCACACTCCTCATGTATGGTGGGTTAAATCCTTTCTGGAGCAGTGGAATATTCTGACCCACACATTTCTTCTGTAGGACCATGAGGTATCAATTTCGCTGAAAGAATTTGCAGAAATTTTCGGGTTACCCATTAGAGGGGAGCATTATAAGGAGATACTTCCTCCTGACGGGTATATCTTTGCCACCGAATCAGTAGTCATGGGCCTTATCCCGGAAAATGCTATTCGCCACAAGTTCCCGAGTTTGATCAAAGTGTTAAACATCTATGAGAGCTTGTTTTTGGAGTCCGGGGGGCATGGAGTCAGCTTTACGGATTTTGTTGCCCGTTTCCTTCGTCCGGAAGTTTTATCAAAGAAGGTTGCGAAGTTCGCTAAGTTTGATGATCCGTTCGGGTTTGGCGTGGACAAATTGCCGACTGCAGATGCGGACTTAAAGCAGTTCTTTATTCCGGACACCCCTATCATCCCTTTTACGGAGATTGCCGCTCTGGATATGACGAGGAAACATTTTTCATGGGCTTCATTGGTTTGTGGCTGAACTTGTTTGCACTTCCAATGCACTCTCACTACATGAGACCGTCTATTTTCTACCCGGCTCATCGCGTTGCGACGGGGACGCATCTTGCTGTTGGGGTTGCAGGACTGGCCTACTTGTATCATGGTCTAAGTATGTTCCCTTATAAAATACAAAGAAAAACCCCAATGGGGCATCACGTGCGCACACGTGATTGGGAGTCGCGTGCCGACACGTGATAACTTCCTGAAGGCTCTGAAATGATAAGAGTTGAATCCTAATCAAATGGGGTCACGTGTCCACACGTGATGGGCCTTTAAACCCACTGAAAAGAATTAAAGGTATAATAAAACAACAGGAAAAAAAAAACCCAATGGGGCATCACGTGCCAACACGTGACCAAGGGTCACGTGCTGACACGTGATAATTCCTGAGTTCTTTAAAACAACAGAATTAAATTCTGGTTAAATGCTTAATCAGGGGGTCACGTGCCAACACGTGATGGGTTCTTAAAGATCTCTGAATTAATAGAATTAAATTCTAATTAAATGGTCAATCAGTGGGGTCACGTGCTAACACGTCATAGGCTATTAAACCTTCTGAACTAATAGAATTAAATTGTAATTAAGGGAAATCAAAAACCCTAATATTTCCTTGGATCTTTCCAAACAAAAAGATTGCGCTCTGTAAAGTGGAGCACCGTTGGATTAAAAATACAATGGTAATTAAAAATCACCAATTTATAGAAAGATTCTATACAAGGAAAGATTTCCCTGAAATTTTTCCAGGAATAACAGACAAAATATCTTTTGAATTAAAAATCCAATGGTGAATAAAATTCACTGAATGATCTAAAAGATCATGTTGGTTACAAAATCAATTAAAATTTTTCAATAAAAGATTTACTAAACAAACTGATTCTTTTCTTTCGCCTATAAATAGGAGCCAAGAAAGGGAAAAAAAAAGAGAAGATACAACAACAGAAGAAAAAAAAGATAATTTAATTCTCCAGAGAGAAAATAAGATTTCCTCAGAACAGGCTAAGGATTGGAAAGAAGTCTTCATAGACTACTTCAAATCCCATCGAAGACCCGAAAACGCGTCGTCAAGACATCAGCTCATGAGGCGAGCTCTGTCTTTCGCCTTCGTCAATGATACTCTATATAAGAGATCGTTCGACAGTCTTTGGCTGAGATGCCTGGGACCGGAAGAAGCAAAAATGGTCGTCTAAGAAACTCACGACGGACTCTGCGGTTCCCATCAAGCCGGGACAAAGATGAATCTGAAGATCAAAAGAACGGGTTATTATTGGCCCACGATGTTTCGGGACTGCTCGAATATGCAAAGCAGTGTCACTCGTACCAGATTCATGGGGACTTCATCCACCAGCATCCGAATCCGCTACACCCAACATTTGCTAGCTGGCCGTTCGAAATGTGGGGGACCGATATAATCGGGCCCATTGAGCGAGCATCATCCAGGGGATATCGGTTCATACTGGAAACAACCGACTACTTCTCTAAATGGGCAGAAGCAATACCGCTAAGAGAGGTGAAGACGGAAAACATCCTCCATTTCTTCAGAACTCACATCATTTATCGGTTCGGTGCTACGCGACGGATTATCTCCGATAACGGGCCAGCCTACAGAAGCCATAAAATCAGTCGTTTCGTATAGCAGCATAAAATAGATTGGAGATATTCTTCGGTCTATAATCCCCGAGCGAACGGTCTAGCTGAGGCTTTCAACAAGACCTTGACAAAGATCATAAAGAAAACGGTGTCCAGAAATAAAAGGGACTGGCACAAGAGACTACATGAAGCTCTCTGGACGTATTAAACCACGTTCAAAACGGCCACGAATACAATGCCATTCGCGTTGGTATTCGGCACGGAAGCGGTACTTCACTTAGAAATAGAGCTACCTTCTCTACGAGTAGCATTTCGATACGAGCTGACGGATGAAGAGAATGCCCATCTTCGGCCTGAGGAGCTCGATGCCCTCGATGAAACTCGTCTCATGGCTCAGCAAAACTTGGAAGCTTACAAAGCAAGGATGACGCGCTCATACGAAAGACTAAGTAGGCCGAGAATATTCCGCCAAGGCAAACTCATGCTAGTCGTAAAAAGACCTATGATCCCGAACCGTGCAAAGCGGGGAAATTCGAGCCAAATTACGAGGGTCCGTATATCATAGACAAGGTCTACCAAGGTGGGGCCTACTTGCTCATGGATATGCATGGCGAAAGACCCTTCCGGCCAATAAACGGCCAGTTTCTTAAGAAATACTACGCTTGAAAAGTCACGGCTCAAGTTAATGATAGATGACGACGCTCATGTCCACTCGCTGTCTTCCTGAGTTCAAACTCTGTAAGTAGTATCCAGCAAAACTTTTCCCCTAAGCTAACAATAGATCGAGATGTCCCTAAACTAACAATGGACTGTAATGTCCTTAAACTAAATACGTCGCCTCAAACACGGCGATAGTGGAATTCAAGTCTACAGGTCCCAGCAGCAAAGACTGCAAATCGAATCCCGCTGGCTACATAGCTGCCCCGGTGGTGAAGTCCCCCATAAGTTCCATTGGCGAACAGAAGGGTATAAAAAAAGGGTACATCCACAAGCGAAATGAGCATGGATGAAAACCTGAAAGGGCGCCGTGAGTAAAAATAGCAGGGCTACCAGTGAGCTTGTGAAAACCTGAAAGGGTGCAATCTCGTTGTTCAAAAAAACGGTACGTCCATAAGCGAAATAGGCACGGATGAAAACCCGAAAGGGCGCCATGAGTAAAAACAGCAGGGGTACCAGTGAGTTTGTGAAAACCCGAAAGGACGCAATCTGGTTAAAATAAAGACACCTGCAGGGTCCTCTCGACCTTGTGAGGAGAAAACGCCTGCGTGAGATCCTTACGACTCACAAGGGAGCAACACACTCAGGGACCCCCACGATTCCTAAGGAGAAATTACACTTACGAGTTCCTCACAACTCGTAAGGAGAATTCCCCCCTACGAGACCCTCATGGCTCATAGGATTCAAAAGCCTTAAGATACGGGGACCTAAACCTATTCTTAAGCTATCACACTCCCTAAGTTGCCCTACAAGCGGTCCAATAGTGACCCTTGCATACAATCCACGGGCATAAATAAATGTTCCCTCACCAAGTCCCACCAATAAAAGGAATGTCCTTATATGGTGAACGTCACTTGTAAGTGTTGGGTTTACCAAGCACCTGCTGTAGGGTATGGAAGCATCACACATGCCACAATTAAAATTTTAAAGGTGCTAAATAAACTAACCATGAATCTTTAACTAGAATGTTTAGGGTAACAAGCAAAGTATCATATACAAATAAGATTCTATCACTAAGTGAAGAAATTACAACCTTTGTAGACCTCCCTTGGTGACTCTTTGGACCTTTGAGAGTTTAGAACGGATTGCTAGAGTCCTTCCTCGTCCACGATGATCCACCCGAAGTCTCTTTGCCCAAAGCTCCTTGCTTTACTTGATCTTTCAAAGAAGTGTAGCAAATACCCTACACAGATGGGCTAGATGTGTATAGAATGATGAGGTGGTTTGTATTCTATAATCAAAACCCTTTCTTTTTTACTAACTCACTCCTTTTTAAATCTCCAGAGAGAAAGAGAATGAGGAAGAAGATGATAATGGCAAAGCTTGAGCTCTTTTTTTTTTATGAATAATGAGATGAGAATGAATAATCAATATTAAAACATTCTCTCCTCAAACCATGGTTAGTAAATATCTAGATATTTACAATTGAGTTAAAAAGCCAAAAGAAAATTAACTCAAGATTAAAAGTTAGGTCAAGTTTAGTCAAAAAAAGATAAACATTAACCATGAGTGAATTATCTCTTCTTTAACTCAATAATACACACACACACACACACACACACAACCATGTGAGTCTTGCATTGCCACCATCCATTGTATCAATAACCATGATACAATGTATGTATGTATGTGTTCATGCACATCATCATGTGCATACATGCATGCATACATCAACAAAGAAAAGGGTTTAATAAAGAATTAATCTAAAAGTCAAATGTTAAATCAATAATCGGTCATATCACATATGACCCAACCAATAGAAAAACGCCCGATTAATATACGGTATCACATATACGTATTTAATCGGGTCCCCGCGCATATCTCATATGCACACCACATCTTTTCGCCTGAGCTAGAAAACTCCTGTGTGGGACTCTAAGACTCGTCAATACGCCGGCAGTAGGTGATGATCATATCAAACACCCACAAACCGCAAGCAGTCAGCTAAACGTAACGGCCACCCAAGTATTGAGCGATCAGAAGAAAACCAGCGAAGCTGTCAAAACTCCCGTCGAGCCAACTGGCAACACTTACCGTACAGTCCGGTCTCTTCGTCAGATATGTTGCATATCGAGTCTTGGGATGGAATCGTCGACCCCAATAACTCAATAAGTCATGCCGGTGTATGGCTCATAACAGATCGAGAAACTGCCGATGACACTTATCAGTAAATCCCAGCAGCCCTGGCCAAGGACTTCCTGTTATAGCCAATCGAGCATAGCACAACATCAACCCCCAATACCGGAAGAGACGAAACCCCTTCTATCGCTCATTGCCTCCATATGCCTCGGGACTGTATCCAAAGTCCACCTGTTTGCACGACTCAGTAGAGCCGTGGTAGGGTGGAGATCAAAGTACAGTAGGAGGACACACAAGACTCTATGACGATCTTGGGTCTACAGACTAACCTGTACCAGTGTCACCTGAGAACTACTATCCGACGATAGATATAATACCACATAGAAGTTCTCGGCGGGTCCGTTCAGTGTATCCAGTCTCCACTGAGCACCCGTATACAATCTTTGGTGTCACCACACCAGAGATATGGGATCATCCATCGCCCATCATATGGGATAAGAATGGTATACGCTAGTCTACTCTGGAATATCGATGCCCCGTCTCGATACACCCACGACTAGGAACAGTTAAAGGATATGCTTATAAATTACAGGTGTTCCACTAGTATGATCTGCATCATAGTCGCAAATAACCTATGGGCTTTATCAACATGTACCAAATGAATAAGATGCATGATCAAATGAACATGTCAAGATAAAGTAAACCAGATAGCATACTATTATGTCGAGCAAGAAAGTCATCTATTTACATATATACATGTCCAAGTATCCACTATACATATAATGGCCTCTAGGGCATACATATATCCAACAATCTCCTATTTGCACTAAGTCCAATTATTGGCGTATCTCATACCCAACTTCTCAAAAAGTCGCTCATGCTGCGGCTGTGGAAGGGCCTTGGTGAGTGGATCCGCGGTGTTATTCATTGTATCTACTATCCGAATCTTGATCTCTTGGCGATCTACTATCTCCCGGATCAAATGATATCGTCTCAGGATGTGCCTGGACTTCTGATGGGACCTCGGTTCATTGGCTAACGCCATAGCCCCATTATTATCACAATACAATGGTATTGGATCAACAATGGATGGAACTACCCCTAGTTCCGCGATGAACTTCCTCATCCAGACGGCTTCCTTGGCAGCATCATTTGCAGCAATATACTCATCTTCCAACGTGGAGTCTGCAACGGTATCATGTTTGGAACTCTTCCAACTAACCGCCCCTCTATTGAGGGTAAATACAAACCCTGAGATAGATTTGCTGTCATCCTTATCACTTTGGAAGCTGAAATCGGTCAAGGCCTCCATTTGGAGATCCCCATTACCATACACCAAGAACAATTCTTTAGTCCTTCGTAAGTACTTAAGAATGTTCTTCACTGCTATCCAATGTTTCTCTCCTGGGTTGGATTGATACCTACTTACTACAGCTAGTGCATAAGCTACATCAGGGCGAGTACATAACATCGCATACATTATAGAACCTACGGCTGAAGCATAGGGTATAATACTCATGCGAGCTCTCTCTTCATCAGTCTTCGGACAGAAGTCTTTGGAGAGAGTGATTCCATGACAAGCGGGCAAGGCACCACGCTTGGAATCTTCCATACTAAACCTTTTTTGGATGGTGTCAATGTACTTTGATTGGGACAATCCCAATAACCTCTTGGATCTATCTCTATAGATCCTAATGCCCAAAATGCAAGAGGCATCACCCAGGTCCTTCATGGAAAACCTTTGTGATAAGAATAGTTTGACCGATTGTAGTATAGCAATATCATTTCCTATCAAGAGAATGTCATCCACGTACAATACGAGAAATGTGACAGTACTCCCTACAATCTTCTTATAAATGCATGGTTCATCTATATTTTTGACAAAATCAAAGTCTTTGATTGTTTCATCAAAACAGATGTTCCAGCTCCGTGAGGCCTGCTTTAATCCATAAATGGATTTAAGAAACCTATATGCTTTCCCGCTGCTCCCACTATCAATGAAGCCCTCTGGCTGATCCATAAAAACGCATTCTTCTAAATCACCATTTAGAAATGCAGTTTTAACGTCCATCTGCCAGATTTCATAGTCGTAGTGAGCAGCTATAGCAAGTAGGATCCGAATGGATTTAAGCATTGCTACTGGAGAAAAAGTTTCATCATAGTCCAATCCTGGTCTTTGACGAAAACCTTTCGCTACAACCCTTGCTTTAAAGGTTTCTACCTGTCCATCTACACCAATCTTTCTCTTACAGATCCATTTGCACCCTACGGGTTTTATCCCAGGAGGCGCAACGTCCAAAGTCCATACTTTGTTGGTGTACATGGACTCCATTTCGGATCTCATGGCTTCCAGCCACTTCACTGAGTCACCACTCGTGATAGCTTGTTGAAAACTAGTAGGGTCATCATCATCCATGATGCAATCTTCTCTATCACCATCAATGAGAAACCCATAGTATCTCTCCGGTGGGCGAGAAGTTTACTAGTTCTCCGGAGCAGCTGAGGTTCTTGAAGTTCTACTGCAACATCAGTTTCAACCAATTCGTCCTGAGTAATTTGTGTCTCTAGAACTAGTTCTACCGCATTGCCATCATCACCTTTTATAAAAATTTCATTTTCTAAAAATATAGCATGTTGAGAAACAAACACCTTTTGTTCCTCCTTGTGGTAGAATAGATATCCATACGAATGCTTTGGATATCCCATAAATTTACACATGACCGATCGTGTCTCGAGTTTATCCGGATTCTGCTTTTTGACAAAAGCCGGACAACTCCATATCTTAACTCTTTTAAGAGATGGTCTCTTTCCACTCCATATCTCATATAGAGTGGTAGACACGGTCTTGGTTGGAACCTTGTTTAATAGATACATTGCTGTCTCCAATGCATGTCCCCAAAAGGAAAGTGGTAACTCAGCATCACTCATCATGGATCGTACCATATCTAATAGTGTACGATTCCTCCATTCTGACACACCATTGTGCTGTGGTGTGTAAGGGGGAGTGAGCTGAGAGAGAATCCCATTCTCTTTTAAGAAGTCTGAAAACTCTGTACTCAAATACTCTCCATCTCGATCTGATCGAAGTTTCTTAATACTCAAGCATGTTTGTTTTTCTACTTCAAGTTTATATTCCTTGAATTTCTCGAAAGCTTCATATTTGTGCTTTAACAAAAACACGTGTCCGAATCTTGAGAAATCATCAGTAAAAGTAATGAAGTATAAAAAACCGCCTCTAACATGTGTAGACATTGGTCCACATACATCACTATGTATGAGGCTTAAAAGTTCCACAACTCTATCTCCGTGTCCAGTAAACGGAGTTTTGGTCATTTTACCTTTGATACAGGACTGACAAGTCGCATAAGATTTATATTCAAAAGGATTCAAATATCCATCTTTATGTAGCTTGTTAAGTCTTGTTTCATTAATATGACCAAGTCTACAATGCCAAAAAACCTTCATTTATATCTGAAAACTTTCTTTTATTAGTATGTTGTATATTGAAAACTGTGTGTTGGTTCAGGACGTAAATACTATTATTTAGTGTACCATACCCAATCAACTGTTGATTCAAGTTAATATTCATAACATTATTCTGCAACACAAAATCATATCCTTTATTGTCCAACAAAGAAACGGATATTATATTACATAGCATACTAGGTACATAATAACATGGGTTTAAAACCAAAATACAACCCGAAGGCAACCCCAGATGATACTCTCATACGGATACCCCATGTACATTGGAACCATTTCCAACCCGCAGAGTATGGTCACTTGTCTTCAAAACTCTACTGTTTCTCAACCCCTGCATACAATTGCAGATGTGAAAACCAGAACCGGTATCTAATACCCAAGATGCGGAGTTTATAGAAAAAACAGTTTTCAGTTACAAACACACTTGAAACGGAAGCATCAGCATGCTTCTTCTTCTTGAGATCAACAAGATACAGAGCACAGTTGCGTTTCCAATGTCCCGACTTGTGGCAGTAAAAACATTCTCCTTTTCCACTTCCCACGGCCCCGGATTTGTCTTTCCCCTTCGCCTTTCTAACTCCACCTTTCGGTTTGATGAGTTTCTTCTTCTTCTTTCCCTTGGCCTTAGCTTTTGGGACAGAAGAAGAAGATGGCCCATATAACAGAGCGGGAGTTTTTACTGTCTTAAGCGTGCTCTCTGCACTTCTCAACATATTGAGAAGTTCAGGCAATGATTTCTCCAAATCGTTCATATTGAAATTCACTATGAATGGAGTAAAGGCAGGGGGAGAGATTGCAGACCAATATCTGTATATTGCTCATTATCCATGGTCCATCCCAGTTCCTCAAGTTCTTCTATAAGACCAATCATCTTCAGAACATGTTCTCCTACTGATGTGCCAGGGGCCATACGTATCTGAAACAACTTTTTAGATGCCTCGTATCGTAAAGTCCGAGATTGCTCTGCATACAACTCTTTTGTATGAAGAAAGATGGATTGTACATCCATATTCTCGTGTTGCTTCTGATGAATACTGTCCATAGAAGCAAGCGCGAGGCACTTGGCCGTGTCACAGTCAATATCCCATGTTTTTCGGATCTCCCTATCCGAAATAGATGATTCAGGTTCTGGGACGGGTGGGGCTTTGGTAGTGAGGACATATGATACTTTATCATATGTGAGTGCAATGTTCAAGTTCCTCAACCATTCTTTATAATTTAGTCCTATCAGTTTATTTTTCTCTAAAAGAAGCTTAAGTCCCGTCATCGGTATCTGCCATTAGGAGAGAGAGAAGAATACACTCAGCGAAATGCTCTTGCAAAGAATTAGATTGGTTATTATCTTATCTAATCGATATCTCCCACTGCTTTTATCAAATTTTCTTTCAAAACCTGAAAAGAAAACTAGCCAGGATTAATTATATTCTACAGTTTCGCTAACCGGTCAGCCAGGCCAATGTCGGTACTTTGAGGGAGGTTCCCCGTGCTTTCGCACGGACCTAATTAAAATAAACCTCGTTTTCCCAGAAGTCATACCCCGTTGACACCTTTTTAGACACCTACTGGATTAGCTAATTGTAAAGTGCAAAACTCTCCTGAGAGTAACTCTTACTCACAGTGGGATCGGGATCCAACTATCATATAGATGGTATGCAATCTCATTGCAAATTTCAACTCTTGAAACTCCCGATATGGTTTTTACCTCTAGATGCGTATGAACTTGGCTATGGTCAACATATCATAAGCACTAGTCAAGTTCTACCCGTCATTTCGAGATTAACTAGACCCACCCATATGCCCCTTGACTATGATCAACATAATCACATGAATGTCCTAACTGATCGCATCATATGCTTTATAGGAAGACATCACTTAGCTACCGTACACTACGTCTTGACTATGATCAACATACATAGCACGAATACTAAGTACTTTACTTCCTAAAATGACGGAGGGTTGCGGATGGTTTTTATGAAAACCTTTAACGCTTTGAACTTGATCTCGTTGTAGAATCAAAACAGTTTAGAAAAGGAGTGGCTTAAGCTCCGCACTTTTGAAGTTGCATTTTTCATAAAAAGGCCGAGTGGGTTTCAAATCCGATTCTACAACATTTTTAGGTTTCTTTTTCTTTACATTAATCTTATTAATGTAGTCCCATCATTTAAGTTCCTAAGCCATCACAGAAAAGAAACGAAAATAGAACGTACACTTATACCATCTGCATTCGCTACAGTGTCCCGTTATGCACCGTTAAGTTACTTAACTAACGGCATAGCGGGGCGGGACTAGCGCGGGTGTAAAATATAAGCAACGTTTATTATATATCATATATATAATAATAATCCATTCGTCTTAGATACTAAGTAATCACATTACAGAATATCAACAGCAGAAGCATATATGAAAATAAAAAGGATATCTAGGAGGTCCGTATTTTGTATTCAGCCAACAATAGAAAATACGAATTCCACGGTCGCGGTGAATAGCCAAGCCCACACCCCTAGACCCCTACGAGAGCGGCAAGTGACCCTGCCAATTCTAGAGTTTAGGAGACCCGGTCTCGACTCCTCGAGATGGCCTCCCACTGAACCCTAAAACCCGGTCACTTGTGCTCCCCACCTTGGGTCTATCCTAATGCAGAAAAGTAAATAATATACAATAATGGTGACATCATCCTCAACCCGGAAGTGCCCCAAATGAAAGAATATTACATACAATTGATATTTACATGAATGAAAATAAAGACTCTCATCTCACATAAAAACCCCGGCTATTCGATCGCGACAATCCTGCACATCATATCCCAACAACACATAATATCTCAAATCATCAACGTAAGTAAGTATGCGTACCCCGATTGTCGTTGATGTATAGCAACGAAATCGGCGATACACCACATACTACACTTACGGTCGCAAAAAAGAAAGTGAAAAACAACAATTGAAATTATCACATTCACATTTATCAAAACGATGTTTAACGTTTCGATCTAATCAACATACATCCACAAATTACCCCGAGCGCCCAACACTTGAGCAAACTTAAAATACTCAAAAACGTGCCATAGTGTCTATTGACCAGCAGTAGAAGGGGTTAACCAATGCCTCACCTATGGCACCATGGAACTACGGCAAACCCTAGGGTTCGATCGCGGTTTCGTGGGCATAGAATCAAGTTAAGGTTATTATATTCTTCTAGAGAGGCCATAGGGATATTTGCACGACTATTGAATATAATCAACTTAGGAAAATTAAAACACTTGAAAATTTGAGCGGGTTACAAGATGTGGTGTTCGAAGTTCATTCGAACTGTTAAACATTGTCATGGTTACCTTTATAGTGTTAAAATATACGACTACGAAACACTACGAATTAGCCCCTAATCAAAATAATCATCACATGAAAATTTGATCTAAACAAACAATACCTGAAACCACAAAATATACATATTAGAACACTGTGTGAAACCGAAGCAAAGAGGAGGCAGGGATGCCGAGCTCGCCGGCCATAGGGCCTTGGTGCTCGGGTCAAATCTGAGCAGGGGGTCCGTCTTCACACTGTGTTCTAGTTACATCACATGCAAGATTCTGCAGCTGTTTAAATAATTTTTCAACGACTTTTTAAAAAATTTCCAGAGAGCAAATTAGGGTTTCATAATATCGTATTTTCGGAGTCGATTTCGTTTTCGTAATTGTTTTAACACCGTGTCTAAAATTCTAGCTTGTCTCTGATACCACTGTTGGGTTTACCAAGCACCTACTGTAGGGTATGGAAGCATCATACATGCCACAATTAAAATTTTAAAGGTGCTAAGTAAACTAACCATGAATCTTTAACTAGAATGTTTAGAGTAGCAAGCAAAGTATCATATACAAATAAGATTCTATCACTAAGTGAAGAAATTACAACCTTTGTAGACCTTCCTTGGTGACTCCTTGGATTTTTGAGAGTTTGGAACGGATCGCTAGAGTCCTCCTCGTCCACGATGATCCACCCGAAGTCCCTTTGCCCAAAGCTCCTTACTTTACTTGATCTTTCAAAGAAGTGTAGCAAACACCCTACACAAATGGGCTAGATGTGTGTAGAATGATGAGGTGGTTTGTATTCTATAATCAAAACCCTTTCTGTTTTACTAACTCACTCATTTTTAAATCTCAAGAGAGAAAGAGAATGAGGAAGAAAAAGATAATGGCAAAGCTTGAGCTCTTTTTTTTTGATGAATAATGAGATGAGAATGAATAATCAATATTAAAACATTCTCTCCTCAAACCATGGTTAGTAAATATCTAGATATTTACAATTGAGTTAAAAAGCCAAAAGAAAATTAACTCAAGGCTAAAAATTAGGTCAAGTTTAGTCAAAAGAAGATAAACATTAACTATGAATGAATTATCTCTTCCTTAACTTAATAATATATATATATATATATATATATATATATATATATATATTTACAACCATGTGAGTCTTGCATTGCCACCGTCCATTGTATCTACAACCATGATACAATGTATGTATGTATGTGTCCATGCACATCATCATGTGCATGCATGCATGCATACATCAACAAAGAAAAGGGTTTAATAAAGAATTAATCTAAAAGTCAAATGTTAAATCAATAACCGGTCATATCACATACAACCCGACCAATAGAAAAACGCCCGATTAATATACAGTATCACGTATACGTATTTAATCGGGTCCCCGCGCATATCTCATATGCACACCACATCTGTTCGCCTGAGCTAGGAAACTCCTGTGTAGGACTCTAAGACTCGTCAATACGCCGGCAGTAGGTGATGATCATATCAAACACCCACAAACCGCAAGCGGTCGGCTAAACGTAACGGCCACCCGGGTATTGAGCGATCAGAAGAAAACCAGTGAAGCTGTCAAAACTCCCGTCGAGCCAACTGGCAACACTTACCATACAGTCCGGTCTCTTCGTCAGATATGTTGCATATCGAGTCTTGGGATGGAATCGTCGACCCCAATAACTCAATAAGTCATGCCGGTGTATGGCTCATAACAGATCGAAAAACTACCGATAACACTTATCAGTAAATCCCAGCAGCCCTGGCCAGGGACTTCCTGTTATAGCCAATCGAGCATAGCACAACATCAACCCCTAATATCGGGAGAGACGAAACCCCCCTATCGCTCATTGCCTCCATGTGCCTCGGGACTGTACCCAAAGTCCACCTGTTTGCACGACTCAGTAGAGCCGTGGTAGAGTGGAGATCAAAGTACAGTAGGAGGACACACAAGACTCTATGACGATCTTGGGTCTACAGACTAACCTGTACCAGTGTCACCTGAGAACTACTATCCGACGATAGATATAATACCACATAGGAGTTCTCGGCGAGTCTGTTTAGTGTACCCAGTCTCCACTGAGCACCCACATACAATCTTTGGTGTCACCACACCAGATGATATGGGATCATCCATCGCCCATCATATGGGACAAGAATGGTATACGCTAGTCTACTCTGGAATATCGATGCCCCGTCTCGATACACCCACGACTAGGAACAGTTAAAGGATATGCTTATAAACTACAGGTGTTCCACTAGTATGATCTGCATCATAGTCGCAGTAATCAAGCAAATAACCTATGGGCTTTATCAATATGTACCAAATGAATAAGATGCATGATCAAATGAACATGTCAAGATAAAGTAAACCAGATAGCATACTATCATGTCGAGCAAGAAAGTCATCTATTTACATATATACATGTCCAAGCATCCACTATACATATAATGACCTCTAGGGCATACATTTATCCAACAGTAAGTCCTCTCGACTTATAAGGAGAAAATACCCTTATGAGATCCTTACGACTTATAAGAGAACACACACTTGGGGATCCCCACGATTCCTAAGGAGAAAATACACTTGCGGGATTCTCACGACTCGTAGGGAGAAAAGTCTTTATATGACCCTTACGGCTTATTAAGTCAAAAGGCCTTAGTCAACCGGATCCTAACCATGTTTGCTAAGCCACCTTTGTTCAAATCGAAAAAAGCAAATGATGATTCGCTCCTGGCAATACCCCAGTTGCAGCGATGCTGATGCCTAAATCGGTATCAAATTCCAAGTCCTTTCAAGGCAAATGATGATTCGCTCTTGGCCACATTCCAGTCGCAGCGATACTGATGCTAAGATTGGTATCAGGTATCAAGTTCCAAACTCGCAATAAAAATCAGCGAGAAAAAATGCATATGAAACATCCGAAATGATGGGGCAACTCGCAATAAAAATTAGCGAGCAAAATATATGCATATAAAAACTGCCGAAATGTTTGGGCGAATCGCAATAAAAATCAGCGAGTAAAAAGAAAAAACAGCCAAAATGATTGGGCACCGCGAAAAATAGCCGAATTGATTGGGCAATCGCGACTTTCGCGATATAAAAAACTAAAATGATAGAGCATCGCGGAAAAAAATAAAATGAAATGAAAATTCTACCCTGCAGGTTAGTCCGCATCGACCCCTGTATACAATCCATGGGCACAAACGAAGAAGGGAACTACATTTCCCACCAAGCTCCATCAAAAAGAGAGCCAAATCTCGCCGGCAACATCTACAGTTTAGAGATCAACAACGGCGTTCCTTCTCACTCCAACAGGATGCAGATGCAA
This sequence comes from Agapanthus africanus, assembly GCA_030015575.1. Classification (NCBI taxonomy): domain Eukaryota; kingdom Viridiplantae; phylum Streptophyta; class Magnoliopsida; order Asparagales; family Amaryllidaceae; genus Agapanthus; species Agapanthus africanus. The sequence goes on along the minus strand of CM057348.1, from coordinate 9,735,028 downwards.
TGTCAACAACCGACTTCAGGGTCAAAACAATGAAGCCATGGCAAAGTCCCTAGTTCTATGCCTCGACGGTTCACTGACAACCTAGAGACAACCTTGACATTCGTCGCAATATTGCAGACACAGTGTCAACAAACGAAGCAAAGGAAGATCCCCAGCTTCAGAATCTCGACGGCAATATCTAAAGCCTAGAGATCAACAATGGCGTTTCTTCTCCACTCTAGTAGGTTGCAGACGTAACGTCAACAACCGACCCCGGGGTCAAAACAATGGAACCATGGCAAAGTCCCTAGTTCCAAGACTCAACGGTTCACTGACAACCTAGAGGCAACCTCGACATCCGTCGCAATATTGCAGACACAATGTCAACAAACCAAGCAAAGGAAGATCCCTAGCTTTAGGGTCTTGACGGCAACTCAAAGAAAACCTGAAAGACTATCAGAGATCATCCCACACCAGCGCGGAGTGGTCATGACTCATCGGGCTCCTAAATTGAGCCTAACCTCAAGTAAAAAGCGGCATCGAAAATCCCTAACACTTGCTCTTCCGACGGTAATATGACCTGGGAGATTACTTGAAGACATCTTGTCCAGCGAGATCGTATGCTCCGTGAGGAGGTCTGTATCTTGCTCTACTAGTCCCGAGGACAAGCGATAACCTTTACCATCCCAATCGGGTTCTACAAAATGGGTTGTAGTGGCTTATTTGCAAGAAATTAATTAAAACAATTTAAAGAATACGTGTTTTGATAGTTTAAGGTATTTTAATGTAAAATTTGCATTTGTCCCAAAACTTATTATTTCCAAACCATCGTGCTATGTCATAATGAGTGTTGTGATGAGGTAGGTCATTACCTCGTGAATTATTTAAAGGCAATACAGAGGAACATGATGAATATGTCGAATGTAAAGTTTATGGTATTTAACCGTAACGATGTGATAAAATTTGCATAACATGTTACTTTGAGATGAAACTTGTTCCAAAGTGTTTTTTTAGGGTTTTTAAACAAGATATAAAGAGATGGTTAATTTGTGGTTAAGAAAATTGAGTTTTTAAAAAATTTAGAATCGGAAGTCGGATTAACTCCACTTCCAACGAGTTTTGAAAAAAGAAGTCTTTTTAATAGAAAGAGAGAAGGGGATAGGGGACTTACTGATTGATTTGAGAGAGAAGAGATGGAAGAAGGTTTTGTGGGCATCGTGGAGTCGCGTGGTCGCCGGATTTGTCCCGAGTCGTCGCCAAAACTTGACCTTGAGCTAACTCTACTTGTACAACTTTTTGGACTTAGAATAATTTGAGAGTTTTGATGCTAGATTTCAGAATAGAGGGTGATATGGTGTAGGGTAGTATTTATAGGATAGAATTAGGGTTTAGTGTATTAAAATTGAGAATTAATATGCATTAAAATTTGGATTGATGCATCATTTTAATTCTCTGTTTATTTTCAGTAAAAACAAACAGTACTGGGGTTAAGGGGGGAGGCCAAGCGACTAGGGTGCAAATTTTTGGAGGCATTACCTACGGTCTGGACCGGCGCCGCCGGCCCAGAAGCTCATCTCGTCGGCCATCATGAAGGGAATGGGGCTTGGATGGGTGCCACGTGTCGGGGTAGTTTCATATATCTCAGTACACATGTTTATTTTATCTGACATTTCATTTTTACGTGTATTGCACATGTAAACTTTTGGGCTTCCAAAAATTTTAAAAGAAAAATCAGCAAAAATATTATGTGGCCGAGAAGATTCGAACATAGGGGCTATGTCACAGCAGTGCAAGGCTTTACCAATGAGCTACTAGTGCTTTCATGCTGTTCAAAAGCAATTTAAATACTTATAGTATACACAGGATTGCAAATACTACATTTGTACATTAACTTTTAAAAAAAATTTGTACATTAAAACGGAGTCGTTGCATTTTACCCTCCTCACAAAAATTTCGTCCTCGAAATTTACAATTATTTAAGGACTAATTTACAAACAAGTGAGGGTATCTTGCACGCATGTTGTCATGACCCGTAATTTAGCACGTGACCGGCACTTAAATCACGCAACGTCTAAAGGCGTAATATAATTCAAGTAAGCCGAAGCCCAGAAAATCTAAACCTTTTTGCGGAAAATAATGGGGGTGCAGTTTTGAAATAAAGGTATAATGAATCATGTTTTTCTTTGAATGCATTGCTAATGAAACATGAAAATGCAAGTGGGTTATACTACAGTTGAAAACATGTTCCGTCTTTAAAAATTTGGGCAGCACCTCTCTCGTATATTTTGATCCAAAAACCATATACATATAATAAAAGCATCCCCAAGCGGGAGCTAGCTCTTCGCCAACTGGCGGAATCACAACCACGCAATAACATATATACGACGCCCGACGGTGAAGATCAACCTAGAAAGAACAATAAATAAGCAAGATATCAAAACTCAAGAAGCCAACATAAACTCATCGCTCTAAGTCTCTCACAATACCCAAGTCTGACTAGGTCTACCAATATACGATTTCTAGTCTCTGATTTGATTTGATCTGATGGAGTTTATCTAGATACATTACAATATAACAATACGAGAGTGGGCACAATCCAATGTGTGTCCCACCTACCAAAGCAAAGCACCCTGGATGAAGCTGTGTGCCAGCAATACCGCAACTGATCCCAAGCGGTCAAACCTGCAAGAACTGTGGCACAACGGGGGTGAGTTGCCAACTCGTGAGTAGAAAATATCAGCAAGTAGAAATTGAATAAAACAACTATTTCCTAGGTCACTATATCCTGAAGGTAATACTATGATATCTAGGGTTACCACATATGCATATATGTCAACAATCGAGTCAATGCAATGACATATATAAATAAACATCCGACATCATATGCCTGTATGCATGTGGATATCATCCATGTGTCCGTCAATGACACAAACAATATCATGGAACCTGAGTGTCCAACACCGACACTCGAAACATCATGAAAACATAAGCATGTATGTATGAGGAGATCAACCACGTATGTCCATCAACGACACATCAATATCATGGAACCTGAGTGTCCAACGGCGACACTCGAAACATCATGAAAACATAAGCATGTATGTATGAGGATATCAACCACGTGTGTCCATCAACGACACATCAAAATCATGGAACCTGAGTGTCCAACACCGACACTCGAAACATTATGAAACCTGTGTCCAGTATCGACACGTAAATCCTCATATCTCAGGCACCGCATACTCAAATCGGCCATCATATATATCTCATCTCAGGCGCCGCATACTTAGATCGGCCATCATATCCATCTCATATCATAACTCCAAAACGGTATCCTCTGGATATCCTCCGAGTTCTATATAATCACCGATAGGTAGTAGTCCCTCTGCCAGGCTCATCATCTACTGCACAACATACCTTTCTTGCCCCGGGGTACTATACCGGGTCCACCATGTACCCGCAGACGGCTCATCCAGCTCCTCGAATCGGGTATCACATAGCTAAGAACCGAGAAAACTCATGGTGGACGTCTCGAAATATCATATCAAGAGAAACCGCATTTTAAAGCAATACATAATTCCCTTTGAAATATAACTACGGTTCTCAAATCCAGAGATCTCATGAAAACAACATCTCAAGAATATAACCATAAAGTACGATGTATGAAACATAGAGTAATAATATGAGCATATCGAGTATATCATGCAAGCATGTCAAGTGATAGTACTGAACAATGAATGTACTATACAGTTAAGAATAATATCATGATACAGCAGTTCTATTGTGTAAGTGGCGTGGCAATTACCGATGATGAATGTGTGTGAGCCGGTAAATCTGTGTAAGTGTAACATGCGCATCAATGGTAATTGTGCAGGTGTACTAGCAGTTGATATCATATAACATTAAATACTGGAAACATGATAGGTATTACACGAGGAATAATCCAATATAAACATGAACTATAATAAGGCAGCCTCTTATGTCAACGATCCCGCTGTAAGTCCACGTTGCCCACCCCGGTGCTTACGGGGAGGCGGAAAACATAATAAAAATTGGATTTTTATCAACTATAGGCAACATGGACGAAGCTTTAAGGATCTTTGCTAAACATAAACTTGCTAAAGCGAACTACAAAGTGGCTAAGTGATGGAAAGGTTATACCTTGAGCTCAAAGTCCTTCTCTCCTTGCTCCTAGGAATGGTAGAAAGAGGTCACCTTGCTTGTCTTCTCCCGTCAAAGAAGGATCCACCCGAAAGCCTCGACCTTTAGCTTCAACTCCAAACTAGGAGTAACTAGAGTGCAAGAAATGCTAAGACTTGAACCCTAGAAGAGAGTAGAGAAGATCAAGTGAAGGTTTTTCTCAAGCTTTTTGTTTCTCAACACATGAGAGGGAGAGAGCTTGAGGGAGAGGATGAACAAGAGAGAGAAATGATATGAGAGAATGAATTATTAGTGAGCCATTCTCACTAATATGTGTGAATAATTTTAATTGAATAATTAGCTTGAAAATTGTCATGGCAAATCATGACATGACCATTATCATTTCAATTTTGCAAAGATCAAAGAGCATCTTCCAAATGAAATGATTATGGTCAAGTTGTCAACAAGGTCAACAAGTCAATGAAGTCAAATTGTCAACAACAACAACCATGCACAATTATTAAGCTAATTATCAATTAACCATAATACACACAAAATCAATAGGGTTAATAAAATGACAATAACCATTAACCCTAAACAAGGTCCTCTCCCCCAATCTCAAGCAACTGTGCATACGCACCCGCATTCGTGATCCGAGGAACACGAATACACTGAGAAAAACCAATCTCAAATCATATACTAGGATCCGGCTTAAACCAAAGCCCGCTAGTATAAACTGTCCGGACAGCAAACGTGCACAAGTGCGCGGATGCGAACGAACCCTATCGCAAAACCATGCGACCTCTACTCATTTTGCCTAAAGGCGAATAGCTCTCTGTGTGGGACTCTAAAGACTCGACACTACGCTGGCAGTGGGTTTAACCACAGACCGCAAGCGGCACTAGCTGTACGTAACGGTCCCCAGGTAGATGTCGATAAGAAGACTGACGAGGTGAACCCCATCTGCACTCCTACTGAGCCTGTATGTGACAGTCTCCGTACAGTCCGGTCTGTTCGTCTGATACATCGCATGGCGGGCCTAGGGGGCGGTGAACGTCAGTCCCCTAATAGCGGTACAAGTCGTGTCGGAGTGTAGCCCAGAACACCCTGAGATAACACTGGAAACCTACCAGTATATCTCGCTTGCCCTGGCCAGGGACTACTCGTGTAATGGCTCTCCTGGACACAGCGCGATGTCAACCCCCAATACCGGGAGAGACGAATCCTGTCTAACCGTCACTGCCTCCAAGTGCTTCGGGACTGCACCCAAAAACTACCTGTTTGCACGACTCCTTTGAGCCGTGGTAGGGTAGTAATCAAAGTGCAGTGGGAACACACTCGAGGCGAAGTGACAGTGTCAAGTCAGCGGACTAAGCTGTACTCATGTCACCTGGGAACTGATAACTGACGATAGGTATATTACCAACCAACAGTTCCCGACGAGTCCTGTCCAGTGTACTCGTAACCTAACGAGCACCCGCATACTATCCCAAGTACGACGTACTAACGGCTGTGGGACAGACCGTCTCCCACACTGGGATGAGAAGCGCATACGCTAGTCTACTCCGGAGTATCGATGCCCTGTCTCGATAGTCCAACGACCAGGGACCTGTATAAGGATGTGCTTATAGATTACCCAGCTCCCACGAGTGCGAGCGCCATCACAACGCTGGTAATCAAGCAAAGATCCTAAGGGCTCTACTAATATGTATACCAGCAATATGCTAAAAGAAACACATGCACATATTAAAGCAGAGACAAACCAAGTAGCATACTACCATTTCGAGCAAGATTGTATCTACAACTGTGAATATCCCAAGCTTCCATTAAGTAATATACAAGCTAGTATGATACAGTAATGGCCTCTAGGGCATATACACTAACACCCGCCTCATAGTATCAAGTGTCGCAATATCCTCGATCATCATTTTCAATTCATGAGCTTGGATCAAACATTCGGTAAACGCATCGTGTACGGTAATCCATCGTACGGTATCACAAACAGAGTAGGGAATCTATCATCCTAATCACCAGCAAAGGTACGGATCTATAATCTCGTACGGCATACCCTATCAATCACATAACACATGTATATCAATCTTATATCATGTCATCTTGCATATACGTCATATCTTGTTAATTCAAGTCATATCAATCTCGATCTCATATCGTACCATTATCAACTTATACTTGTTCTCTTTCAATTCATACTTATCATGATTCACTTTCTCATTTCATATTCTTATATATCAATTAGTGTCAACTTTTATCATATCATATCTTACTAAATCCTATAATCATGTCCGTAAGTTCGTAACATATCCTTTCTAAAGTTTATAATTTATAAAACGATCTTCCATATCAATGGTTGCGGGGGTGCTATACGCTATCCATCCAACTTTCCCCGTAGATATAAATCTACTCACCTGCTAAACTCCTCGCATAGCCGAAGTCGATGTGCTTCGTCGTCTCGAAAGTACATGCGAAGGTACCTACAATCAATACACAATCGCAATACTATTAAATCAATTTCGGAAAACCGATACGGCACACGAAGTGCTCATAGGTTAGAACCTATAGCTTATGCATGAAAGATCAACCAAATAACCCTTGTCCATTGACGTACAAACGCCCAACGACAAAATACGATATCAAATACCAAATCCCAAGTTTCAAAAATCGGAAAACACAAAGCAACTAAGGAAAACACCTCCAGATTTTGCCTCAGGTACAATTAGCCAATTTTGCATATGGGGTTACTCTAGATATTACATAAGGAAGCCACAGACCAAGAATCAACACATTTCATCCCAACATGGCCGCAAATTGCGGCCCTAGGCAATAAATTTGCGGCCAGAACAATAGGGAATGGGCTCGGGTTTCTAGGGTAGGTTCCTGATTTCCTGCATGTTTCTCTGTAATCGCTAAATAATTTTTAGGGTCTCCGGGTTATAGCAGATCTCAGTATCCCCTCACAAATTCCACAAAATACGATATCGGCCAATTAAAAGTTCGTGTTTTGGTTTCTAGTCTTAGGTCTTGGCCAGTAAAAACATCACTCAAGTCTTGCAAACACTCACTACACCTCAATTTATCACTTAACATCATCTTGGAAATTTCCAAGATCACAATACTCACTAAATCAAACTCTAAACTAGACTAGGATATACTAAACACAAATACCTAACTAAAAGTGTAGGGATTACCTCATTTGGAAACTTAGGAAAATTCTTTAGTTGTCCAAAGTCTTCAAAATCCAAACTTGAAAGGTCTAAAGGGTTTATGATAGGCTTGTGTATCTTTATTGTGAAGGTGGCATGGGGTTTTGGAAGGGATTTGGAGATAATGCATGGAGGTAGAGAGAATGAAGGAGATGAAGAAGAATTATGAAGAAGAGAAGAAGAATGATGTAGAGTCAAAGGCTACTCTTTCTCTCTCTTAATCTCACTCTCTCTTAAACTCACTCTCTCTCTAAAATATCTGTTTTGTTTCTTTCTCCTTTTTGTTTCTCACTCATGACTTCTCTTAACTTTGTTTTCTTTTCCTTTCTCTTTTCTCATTCACAAAACTCACAAATTCACAAGTCACAAACACAAAAGAATAACATGCACATGACATGGTGCACTAACCATGGAAAAATATAAAAATATGGATTTGGCTTAATCGTGATTAGTAGTGCACTAATCAAATTTAATTTAAACCTGCATATCATTAATTATAAAAATGCCAAAATTCGATAAATATCATTATAATAAATAAATCATTTTAATCTCCGATTATTTTCCAAATATTGGTATATATACTTATACCATTTTACGAAAAACTCCTATTCGCAAATCAAATAGTTTTCACGAAATATATTATTTTAATATTTAATTCCAAAAATAATATTTTATATTTCTAAAATGTTACAATCTTCCCTCCTTAAATAAATTCGGTCCATGAATTTAAATTTAAATCCCCAAATACTAAAACATTTCAATAATCAGCTCAAATAAACGGGGCTCCGAAATCATGGAAGATAAAAAATACCACAGCGCATCATGTGCGCCTGAAAACGAGTGCGAAACTCCAAAATCGAACTCCGTCAAGTGTCATGCAATCATCGGAGTTATAAAGGAAATACGAATATCGAATTCCACTACTGGAATCTAAATGCACTATAGTCAAATCATAATACGTACATAGCACGCATTTTGTAAAACCATTTTAAAAGCTGAATAACTCATGTCAAATATTTCCCAAATCGCCGTGCTATGCGTAGCTCACGATACAAGTGGCGGACGATCATTTGTAAAGTAGTAAACATATACCTATATATGTTTTGCTCAAATTATATATCCCGCCTTTTTGAAATATCCCAGAAGGTTCTCTTTATAAGATTTCGTGTCACTCGCGGACACGTGGAAAATAGCGAGACTATAGCTCCTTTTTGAAAACCTCTTGGTAACTTTTTATGCATGCAAAAGTACTCAGGCATTGTCCTTAGATCTCAAGTGCATCTATTGTGCATCTATAGTGCACAAAAATCTCAACCCAGTGCAACTAATATGCACGAATGAAAATCCCAATCAAATGCATCCACAGGCACGAATAAAAATCTTAATTGAGTGCACCCGGTGTGCACAAAATCTCATATCCTGCGCCCAACATTCGCGAAAATCTAAATCAAGTGCGTCATGTCCGCACAAAACATCTAGTGCAGTAGCGTGCACGATAACGAACGCCAAGTATAGACGCTCACGAAAATACAAATCTGGTGCAACAAATGCACGAAATAAAAATCCGGTGCAACCAATGCACGAAATACAAATCCGGTGCAACCAATGCACGAAATACCAATCCGGTGCAACCAATGCAAGAAATACAAATTTGGTGCAACCAATGCACAAAATACAAATCTGGTGCAACCAATGCACGAAATACCAATCTGGTGCAATTAATGCACGAAATACAAATCTGGTGCAACCAATGCACGAAATACAATCAATATCTTAAATGCATATTAAAACAGCACCGAGTATACCAAGGTGTATAGAATCATAAACATGTGCAACTGCGTGCACAAAATCCATCCTAATGCACTGCAAGCATATATAAGCTATACCGAGTGCATAAGTAAAGGCAAGTGCATACAATATGCACGAAATCAAATCAACAGTATCAAATCCACGAAACTATAAATACGTGCTACGAAGGCACTAATCGATACCAAGTGCAATAGATATGCACAAATCATAAACCAATATAGCGGTATATAAAATATAAATCAAGTGCAATAACTGTGCACAAAAGTATAAATCTCTAGTAGGTGCAGCCATGGTGCACAAAAACATAAATCACGAAACTCAATCATTGAAACTTAAATCCAAACGATAAAAGTGTGATACTCGGATCACAAAACGCAATCTCAATAAATGACATTGAGGTACACTTCTTATAATGTCGAAAATATGTCGGTGCGTCCAAAGCTGGCAGAGCAAGATCATCTACTTGCCTCCTGCTCATGATATGGCGTCCTCGGTCTCTGGGTCCTCGTTTTCTCTTTGGATTACAAATCTCACGATCCATCGGCTCGTCGGCCCGATCAGGTGTACTAACGGAACAGTCCCGCTCTAGAACTCCTTTGATCACTGTTTGGCCAATCAACATGACCACTTGCAAACTGCACAACACTGATGGCGACATCTGGCCCTCTGAATACGCACGATATAACTGACCCTGGGTGCAAATCTCTATTGCTGCGGTGTCCTGGAAAGAACCTACTCATGGCTTCTTCCGATCTCACCGATGCCGAACTATACGAAGGTTGGCACTCTTGCTTAACTCTTTTCTCATAACCGGACAGCTGTGTCCTCAACACAACTTTTCTTTAGAATTGGGTTGTATCTAACGTCTCTGCACACATATCAATCCTCTGGCATCAACGGAGAGTAATAACCGCTCGTTAATATCTTGCACGAACCTCTTGTTCCACTCGCTTTTATTATCGTGCACTTCGACGTCATCTCTTGCTGCTGCGTATTGCAATTCGTTCTCGGTTACAGTCAATCCGGAGTCTCTCACACGGACTCGAAATACGAAACTCAGTATCTTCACCACTCTGTAAAAGATATCTAACCGAACACGTCCTCGGGAACTCGTACAAATCATCGGAGGATACATTTTATTCATCCGTTCTCGATCAACTCACAACGCATCTGGGTGAGATCCTTCTATCCGAAACCGGTCAACTTACCAATCTCACATCGGAACATCCGACGAACAACGTCCTCTCTTGATCGATCCACTCTAGACCCAAGTAAGATCCTTCAATTCGAATTCTTCAACTCAACTGAGCCTGCATCGGCACATCAAATCTGACGAACCATATCAGTCGCTCAACTCGAGATAAACTAGCTATCTCTTGTCACATCTCTGCCTGAAAGCTCTATCGGTTTTAGCTCATAGACTGTGGAAACGACATCCCATCAATCTCAGCAACAGCTGGGTCATCTATCTGCACAGTAAACAACATGACGATCTTTGATGTAGGCTGTACATCAACGGTCCTCTCAATCTACAGCCTCTATCAATGGCCCGATCATCCGGTGCAAAACCGAACACTCGCCTCAACGAGAGATCACAATACAACATTATACCCACTCGTCCCTATGTGACTAGAAACAACATCATGGTCAACCCTCGTCCGTGACGAGCTCGCTCTGACCGCATCTCTAGCAGTAGCTCAATCTGCACTCTGCGCTCGAACCATGGTGACAGGAACCTCAAGCAGGTATCGATGAAGATAGATAAAAAGAACAAAAGAAATCAACAGATCCCAAATGGGTATATTATCATAGGAACGAATAGTATCACAAATCTCAAGATAAATACATCCTAAGGTTTCTTAAGTGGAGTATCGTATCGTAAATATGCCGTGGAACATACGTACGGTACGTCACTCTACTCAAACTACCTACTCCATCAATCAAGGTCAACCGATGAAACGAAAGTTCGGGTCTAATACCCCCCCCCGTCAAGTCTAAGTTCCGTAAGGTCAAGCCTAGGTTCCGAAATATATACGCCCTAGACTCCGCATAGTCAAATCCAGACTCAAACCAAGATTAAACCAAATGCTCTAATACCAACTTTGTCACGACCCGTAATTTAGCACGTGACCGGCACTTAAACCACGCAACGTCTACAGGCGTAATGTAATTCAAGTAAGCCGAAGCCCAGAAAATCTAAACCTTTTTGTGGAAAATAGTGGGGGTGCAGTTTTGAAATAAAGGTATAATGAATCATATTTTTCTTTGAATGCATAGCTAATGAAATATGAAAATGCAAGTGGGTTATACTACAGTTGAAAACATGTTCCGTTTTTAAAATATTGGGCAGCACCTCCCTCGTATATTTTGATCCAAAAACCATATACATACAATAAAGGCATCCCCAAGCGGGAGCTGGCTCTTCGCCAACTGGCGGAATCACAACCATACAATAACATATATACAACGCCCAACGGCGAAGATCAACCCAGAAAGAACAATAAATAAGCAAGACATAAAAACTCAAGAAGCGAACATAAACCCATCGCTCTAAGTCTCGCACAATACCAAAGTCTGACTAGGTCTACCAATATACGATTTCTAGTCTCTAATTTAATTTTTAGGGTCTCCGGGTTATAGCAGATCTCAGTATCCCCTAACAAATTTAACAAAATACGATATCGGCCAATTCAAAATTCGTGTTTTGGTTTCTAGTCTTAGATCTTGGCCAGTGAAAGCATCACTCAAGTTTTGCAAACACTCACTACACCTCAATTTATCACTTAACATCATCTTGGAAATTTCCAAGATCACAATACTCACTAAATCAAACTCTAAACTAGACTATGATATACTAAACACAAATACCTAACTAAAAGTATAGGGATTACCTCATTTGGCAACTTAGGAAAATTCTTTAGTTGCCCAAAGTCTTCAAAATCCATACTTGAAAGGTCTAAAGGGTTTAGAATAGGCTTATGCATCTTTATTGTGAAGGTGGCATGGGGTTTTGGAAGAGATTTGGAGATGATGCTAAAGATAGAGAGAATAAAGGAGATGAAGAAGAATTATGAAGAAGAGAAGAAGAATGATGTAGAGTCAAAGGTTACTCTCTCTCTCTCTCTCTCTCTCTCAAACTCACTCTCTCTCTAAAATATCTGTTTTATTTCTTTCTCCTTTTTGTTTCTCACTCATAACTTCTCCTAACTTTGTTTTCTTTTCCTTTCTCTTTTCTCATTCACAAAATTCACAAATTCACAAGTCACAAACACAAAAGAATAACATGCACATGATATGGTGCACTAGCCATGGAAAAATATAAAAATACGGATTTTGCTTAATCATGATTAGTAGTGTACTAATCAAATTTAATTTAAACCTGCATATCATTAATTATAAAAATGCCAAAATCTGATAAATATCCTTATAATAAATAAATCATTTCAATCTCCGATTATTTTCCAAATATTGGTATATATACTTATACCATTTTACGAAAAACCCATATTCGCAAATCGAATAGTTTTCGCGAAATATATTATTTTAATATTTAATTCCAAAAATAATATTTTATATTTTACAAAAAACCCCTATTCGCAAATCGAATACTATTTGGACTTATCTACCCACATCTCCGAAGATACCAAGTTAATTTATGGCACCGTATATCGGAGGTTTGGATAGACGCAACCGTTGTAGCGTGACTTTATCAGATTCCCCCTCATTTCTATGGGTTTTTTTATGTGGGGACGCTCTTCCCTGCAGGCGCAAGCCCCTGCAGTTAGTTACGTTACCCCATTGCGATAACCACTTTCTCCTGCTTCATCAGTTCACTTCGTGTCGAGTGTTATTTGTTTTATTTTGGGTTGCTCGTGGATTGTATACGGAGACTATTTATGTCGTCGCCTGTAGGGCACGGATTAGTCCAAATCCATATATTTTAGATTTGGATTTGTTTTATTTAAGAATCGTTAATCTAGTTTGAGATTAAGATCAATTTAAATATATAAGTATTTGGGCTCAATTTATCTTAGCTAAGAAACGTTAGTTTTATTTGAGACTAAGATCAACTTAGCAAAATTTTAAGAATCGTTTTTATTTAAGATCCAACAACAGAGCATTTGGGCTCAACTGTAGGAAATCTTTTTAGAGAGACTAAACCAATTTGGGCTTAGTCCTTTTTTTGTTCAAAAGTACTAAGTACTTATTTGGGCTCTGCTTGTTCAGCCCCCTTTGTTTATGCAAAAATGTTAAGCACTTGTTTGAAGCTCTGGCGCTCATATGAGTATCATGTGAAGCCTTCGGTTATGGGCGCTGCCCAATCAGTGCTAAGCACTCAGTCATTTTGACTGAATATATAGTGCTAAGAACTTTTTGTATAGCATCCATGTGAGGAGCACATGCAGCGCTATCTCATTTATTTTACTGGGCGCCCACGTGTCTTTCACGTGAGGCGCTGGGCGCTGCCCAATCAGTGTTAAGCACTCAGCCGTTTTGACTGCGTATGAAGTGCTAAGCACTTTACTCAACGCTCATGTGTATTTCACATGTAGCGTTGTCCTTCTATTTTGGCCGCCCACATGTTTTTCACGTGAGGCGCTGACTTCCTTTTGTTTTGGGAATCTGTTGAAGGCGCCCACGTGAGAAGCACGTGAGGCGCTAAGTTCTTTTCTTTTTTATAGATTGAATCTCTATTGATGGCATTTTGATCATTAATGATCACCAAGATTTTTGTTTTAAAAATCTGTGATCAAGTTTTCTTTAAGAACAAAGTTCTTTTTTTTCTTTTATAAGAACTAAGTTTTTTTAAGGATTAAACCCTATTTTCAGAGGAATTGAATTCCTATAGGATAGGTTCTTTTTCTTTTTCGTGGTTCTTTTCTGAATCTTTGATTCTTAAGAACAAGATCTTCCCGATAAAAATTAAATTCTCAACTTGTGGGAGACATGTCTTGTGAATCTAAGATCCAAAGAAAGAACTAAGTTCTTGAGAAAGGTTAAACCCTTAGATATGATATGATAGTTAAAGGAGATATTTTGATATCTGTGGTTTCTTTACCTAGGGTCTGAGAGGAGGAAGATCTTCTTCTCTATTGAGAATTAAATTCTCTGCTGTTTTTTAGAGCTTTCTGTATTTTTTGCAGAAGCTTATGGGGGGGTTCGCTCTATATGAGACTTGAAGTCTCGAATCCTTTATATAGGAGAGGCAAGTTTGTTAATTAATTTGAAAAAATCTCTTGTTGAGAGATTCCAATTGATTTTAAAGATTACTTGGGGAATTTTATCCACCGTTGGATCTTTGATCCAAGAATTTCTATTTTACAGAATGTGTTTTCTTGTTTTTAATAAGATTGGGGAAATATTTTCCCATGTACAGCATTTTATTCTGTAAAACGGTGATTTTTAATCACCATTGGATTTTTAATCTAAGGGCTCTCTGTTATACAGAGCATATCTTTTTTTGTTTGTAAAGATTGAGAAAATATATTCTCAAAATAGAATTTTATTCTATCATTGGATCTTTGATCCAACTGATAGTATTAGAAAGATTTGGGAGATATTTTCTCCTAATAGAATTTAATTCTATATTTTGATAATTTATAATCTCCATTGGATTTTTGATCCAACGGCACTGTTTAGCGGAGAGTATCTCAGTTTTTAGGGAAATATCTCCCTGTAGAATTTAATTCTACTGACTTTAATTTGGGCACCGGCGCTCACATGTCATGCACATGGGCGCCACTTAAGAATTTAATTCTTATACATGATAAGCGCTCCTGTGCTTTGCACATTAGCGCCCACGTGAGCTTCACGTGCGGCGCCACCATAGGATTTAATCCTACAAGGCTGGTGCTGATTCTGACGCCCTCGTGGGGAGCACGTGAGGCGCTGCCTCATTACAATTTAACAGAGCTTAGCTCTTTTATTATGTTAAAATATTAGGGGAATAGATGCTTTCTTCACCAATCGGCAGTACGATTGTTATACCGTATTGCAAGACCCGTAAATCCTTTCTCCCTACCCCTCCATCTCTTTATTCTCCTCTTGTCATATCTCGTGAACCCGCTATTCTTTTCATATCTTAATCCGTAAGAGAAGATAAATATAAACATATACATATATATAAGTCTAGATATATATGGTTCTATATGGTTTAATAATACCTTATTGACTCTTTTTCAAATTAAAGTGTTTTCAATTTTTTATTCATGACTATGAATGTTTATTATGAGTTGTGAGAACATAAATTTCATGCCACAATATATCTACGATGTCTCATGGAATCAGTTTGCTTATTAAAAGAAAAAAGAAGCTTGCATATAAATACTATTTAATCTTTTTGCCGATTTTAGTATACATATTAATATCTTTACCTTTAAAATAATTTTTTAGAAATTAATTTTTGCTTCTGGAAATTTTATGAAATTTAAGCATTATAGAATATATTATTTTGTACACGTTGTAAAAAATTAGATCGAATCGCATAACGGTTTAGAAATTATATCATTTTTATTCACTGTTCGTAAAAATAGAAAACTGCATTTATTGGTCAACTTGTAGGACACATAACCTAGTCTACCGATATCCAAATTGAGAAAACTTGGGTGTTTTTGATATCTATATCGAAATATAGAAAACCGCGTTAAAATATTTAGTGACGAATCTGGACAGAATCTGTCCTGATTCGCACGCTATTTTTAAATAGGACATAACTCGAACTCCCGATATCCGTTCGTGACAAAATTTAGATGTGTAGATGCAAAATTGATAGATATATAATTTTATGTATATTATATTACTTATAAACATATGAAACAACCCGATATAGACTTTGCAATATAACATATAGTTGCTGTACAGAAATCTAAATTTCTGTTTTAAACACTGATCTTAAAATAATCATAACTAAAGATTCAAAAATCCAAATCGCGCGAATTTTAGTGTTTTGGATAATTATATCGAAAGACCTACAATTTTCTAATAATTTTTTTCACCTAAAACCCGATAGAAATTAACTCAAACTGTGTTTTAAAAATATACGACGGAGCTGAACAGATTCTGATCTGTTTTACCCGACGATTCGAAAACGAGTATATCTCCCAAACCGGTAGTCGTAGTTAGGCGAGACTGGAACTCATGCATGCACAATACTTAGATCTATATTTCTGTTTATATTCCGAAATTGATTGACTTGATTAATTAGTCGTACACAACACTTATTTACAATATTGTTTTTGAACGTTACCTGTATACATATCTCATATCATGTTCTGTGATTGCTTATTTATTTTTATCTATATGACTTGTGAATAAAGCATTACATGCTAGAATTGACTTAATCTTGACATGACTCAATTATGAATATTTGAACCTAATATGTACACTTGAACCAACTTGACTCGAATCATGAATACAATTGGCATGACTTGCACTTGACATGACTACATGAACTCAATCTTGAAAACTTGATATCATACATTACCTTTTATATTCATGTATTCGATCAAGACTCATAATATTAATTATAAACTTATATACACAGGGTGTTGGGGATAGTTTAAGTATGAATCCAACGGAATCTCATGAGTTTCGTTACTACAAATCATGTTGCTGTGGTACCGGGCTGAAACGGTACAAATCATGTTGCTGTGGTACCGGGCTGAAATGGTACATCACGAATTCACGAATGAGAGCCCATGTTTCCAAGCCCCTGGATGATAGCCTGTTGGGTTTAGAATACTTCAATGACAATTGAAGTCTTGCTATTTTGGGCCCGTGATTCCTTGCCCCTTGACAATAACCTTGGGTTCGAGAATACTCTTGAGATTGGTTGACATTCACACTTGAACTCACGTTTGTTACTTTTACCCTTTTAGGACATTTACATTCACTTCATGTTCACTATATCTACACTCCACTGCCATATTATACTTGTTTGCCATGCTGATATAGTTGACATACACATTACCATGCACGCTACTATACTTGTTTACATGTTTATGATTTATATGCATGCTATACCATATACCACATTACATATTGCATTTCATTTATATACATCACGTCATCCTTTTGGGGACTTACCGAGCGTTAGTTCGCTGACGGGCATTCCACCCATCTTTCTTTCTTTCTTGGAATGTTCGTCTGGTGGCATTGAGACAGAGGAGATAGAAGCGGTCGAAGAGGAGTACAACTAGTCCGCATCACAACCAGACGTTTAGTTTCTTTCATCTTTTCATTTCATTTCAGCTTATTTATGTATGCCTCTTTGTTAAGCCTTATCATGTTATCGTATCTTGTATTCAGATATCTTGTCAATTGTGAATCTTAAATGTAATAAATCAAAGTTGGATTTCATTTTTTGTTTATTCTTGTTATTTTATGTTGCTTATAGACGCTTAGCGTATTTATTTCGATAGATGACCTTCTCGGAATAAATACGTCGCGGGCCTCATCACGTACCTGCTTCCGTCGTTTGGGAAGCGGAGTGTGACAGATTTTATTGGTGGTCCATGCAAGTCAGTTCTGCATGAATATCATAAGCAATATAATACAAGAATTATGAAATTCAATTATTACATTCGACTTTTCTTTTGAATACTATCCCATTTCTTGAATACATGTTACGTCACAGCAGTGTAGAGGCTCTACCAGTGAGCTACAAGTTACTTCTTGCTTTTATTGAACAAAAATAACTTATAATTCCACAACAGATTGAAATACCCTTTTTTATACATTTAAACAAATAATTCTGTACAGGGATTTCAGAGTTATTATACACAGCAGGTATATCCTTGCACAATATAAGTTATGAATCCTAAGCCGTCGCACGAGTAGACTCCTGCTTGGTTCGAAGGCCGGCGGACAGCTTCCTGCTAGTTGTACCCATTCACGGTGGGTAGATTCCTACCCGGCCTAACCGGTGAATCCTAATCCCTTGTGCGAGTATATCCTTGCTCGGTTCGGAGGCCGGAGGACAGCTCCCTGTCCGTCGCAACCATTCACAATGGGTAGATTCCTGCTCAACATAAGTTGTGAATCCTAGGCCCTCGCCACGAGGACAGGGGACAGCTTCCTGCTCGTCGCACCCATTCACGGCGGGTAGATTCCTATCCAACCAAAGCCGTGAATCCAAACCTCTCATGCGAGGCCGGCAAAAAGCTTCCTGCTCGTCGCACCCATTCATGATGGGTAGATTCCTGCCCTACCTAAGCCGTGAATCCTAAGTCCTCATGCGAAGCCGGTGGACAACTTTCTGTCCGTCGCACCCATTCACGGCGGGTAGATTTCTACCCAATCTAAGCCATGAATCCAAAGTCCCCACGCGAATAGACTCCTATTCGGTTCGGAGGTCGGTGGACAGATTTGTCACGCCCAGCTTCCCAGTGTACGGGGAAGAATACGTGGCGAGGCCGCGACGTATTTACTCAGAAGTAAGCAATATAAATGTAAAACACAAGAATGACAAGAGATGTAATGAAACAATAACTTTTTATCGATATTCATTCTTTACAAACAACTGAAAAGTAAAGTACAATGAAAGAAAGTGATGCCTAAACAATGGCATATGAATTGAAAGAAAAGTAAGTACAAGTAGGAACTAGAACTCTGGCTCCTCTGTAAACTGCTCCAAGTCGACCTGGCTAGGCTCGATATCCTGAGGGTCGGGTCCTCCTGACAATATTCCAAAGAAAGAAGGAATGTTGTCTGTAACACCCTAGTTCATTTATACCAATTCTAGTATTTCTTTATTTATGGTATTTTCCTGATTTATGTTATTTTGGGTGCGAATAGTGTATTTGACATTTGTATTTGCATCCGTCCCGACCCGCTTGCTTGAAACCTGTCTTGATTCATGTCTATGATTTATCCTGACTTGTTACGTAGACTTGTGCACTTTCATGTATACTGCATACTGGTATTTTATCTGGCATTTACATTTTACAATATAACATTTTAAGTCACATAAAATATTTTAGAAATACATTGCATGGCCTGCATGATACCCCTGACCCTGTGGTAGTATCATTTTCGTTACCCGAACATTCATTTTAAATTTTGGTCGTCGCATATATTTTTCATATTTTGCAACTAAATTTTTAGACCCGACCCGGGCGTGTTTTGGACTAAGTTTGTTTTTACTAGAAAATCAAATTTTATTAATATAATATTCTTATTAAAAATAAATCAACAGTTTAAAATTTATATAACTGAAAAGATTTTATAAATTAAAATCAAAACGATTTTTTTTAAAAACAACTTCTCTCTCTCTTCTCAATGTCAGTCTCTCTCCCTCTCTCTTTCTCTCTCTCGCTGCCCCACTCAATCTCTCTCTCTCTCTCTCTCTCCTCTCGCATCCCCTTCTCTCTCCTTTCGCGGTGAGCGAGATCTCGTCACCGCCTCCTCTCCTTAGCGTCACCTCCCTTCTTTCTTTTCTTCTTCTTCTTCTTCTATTTAACCCCGAGCACCACGAGAAAACCCACAACTCATCGCAACCCTAACTCTAAAACTTCTCTGTCTCATCACCCTCGACCTCAACCCTCACCTCCTCCTCCCCCTCATCGTCTTCCTCTTCTTCTTCCTCCTCCTTTCCCGAGCCTGCACCATCACCTAAGCCCCGAGAACCCAAGAAACCTAACCCTAGCTCCTCAACTCCACTCCACCGCCGATGAACCTCATCTTCTCGTCGCCCTCACACCACCTCTCTCCTCTCTCCTCTCCTTTCCTCACTCAAAAGAAAACCCTACACCCATAACCTAAACCTGCACACCCACTGCCTTGCCAAACCCCCACTGCACATTGCCTCGCCGGAGCTCCGTTGATCCCGCCGTCGCCCTCACCTCTCTCCTGACCCCTGTGCACCAACTTCAGTGATCCTCTCTCTCTTCTTCTTTCTCTTCTTCTTCTTCTCTTTTCTTTTTCTGTTCTTGATTCTCGATTTCACGTTTTCCAGCGATCGCCGGAGTTGCGACGTCGCTGCCGTTTCAGACGACCCAGTGGACGTACCTTACCTGCGTGATCACCCTCTTGCATTGCTTGGACCCATCTCGTGTGCCGTGCGTGCGTTGCGATGTTTTACCGACGTCGGACCTGCCGTGCGTATCCGTATCGTGATCCATCGAGGCAAGTTAATCTTGCTACATGCTATACTATAATATATTGCACACATGTGAATAATAACATTTCATATTGTTTGGTTATGCACCCTATATTACCATTTTACTATTTTACCGTTTTCAGACATCCATGTGCATCCGTGTCATTATTTACATATCTAGTCGCATGCTAAATCATCTTGCCACATGCTAGGTATAGTATTATGCATCCATATGAGTAAAATGTTACCCGTTTATCACATTGTACATCCATACTAAAGTTTTACTGTTTTTGGATACCCGTTTGCATCCATATCATTTAAATATATATAACTGTATCTATAGATCACATTAATTCATATTATTATTATAGTAACACCCCATGCTTAATAAAGTGCATCCTAATTAGTATTGGAACTGTAAATGTTACCCCTAATCGATATCTGTGCATCCATACCATTAATTCTATATCTATTCGCATACCATGTCACATTATTACATATTGTTGTTATATTGACACCCCATGCTTGATATTGTGCATCATACTTAGTCATGGTATTACCCCTAGTAAATATTTGTGCATCCATGCTTTTACCGTGCATCCGTACTTGCTACAGTTTTATTATGAGCATCCGCTTGACACATGTGCACTACCTGTCATGACCTGTTATACCACTTCTTGACTTGATACCTGATCTTGTTACTAATGCCGACAATCTTGATATGTTGTCCCTACGGACATATCCTGTTGTCTATTTAGACAAACATGTACCTGCTTGATCCTGTGTTGGCATTAGCTCCAGATTTATCAATGCCTGACTTGAACACATAACCTTGGGGGTATGGGGAAATCAAAAGTGTAAACTAAAGTGTAGCTTACAAGGGTGTTACTTGATCCGTGGTCCCGGGGGATAACGGGACAGAATCATTCATGATTCTTACTTGATCCGTGGTCCCGGGGGATAACGGGACAGATTCACTCATGACTCCCACTACCCGATCCGTGGTCCCGTGGGATAACGGGGCATAACCTTTGAGTTACATGGAGGATTACATTAATTGATTTCAAACAACTTTAGAATAGATAACCCAGTAGCACAGTTTAGATTGATCACCGCACGTCACATATATTGATACACTTCACTGTTCTATATCCGTGTTTACTTATTACATTCATGTTACTGTTTAGTATTCATGCCTGCATATCTAGTGTATCATGTCCATTTATTATTGTTTGATATCATGACGCACTGATGTATGGGTTTTGCATGGCCCAGATCCCTTATCTCTGTCGCAGGCAGTTCAGGAATATTTTGACCAATAAGCCGAGCAGTGAAGATCTTGTTAGTTGCTAGTTAGTTTAGTTTTATTTCAATGTATGGGTTTTGCATGGCCCAGATCCCTTATCTCTGTCGCAGGCAGTTCAGGAATATTTTGACCAATAAGCCGAGTAGTGAAGATCTTGTTAGTTGCTAGTTAGTTTAGTTTTATTTCGCATTTTTCATTCTTGATGTGAGCCCGTATTATGTGACGTACTTTTTAGATTGTCATTGCTACTTGAATTTGTTGCTTCCGCATATTATTTCTTGACTCGTTTATTTTGGCTCATGGACATGTACTAGATAGTTTCTTTTATTTTCCTGTTCTTGATATATATAGACAGACGTAATGTGACCGTGGAGGGATGTTAGCATGGTTGGCTTTGTCACGTGCCGATCTTAGCGCACTCTGGGAAGCGGGGCGTGACATCGTCAGCGAACTAGCGCTCGATAAGTCTCAAGAGATAGAATAGAAATAGACAGGTAAAGAGCATAGAATGGATAAATTAAGTATTTGTTATGTTAACGTAGTTGTTTGTAGCTTGGTACGCCGGTGTATACGAGAGGAGTCCAATTATCCCGTAGACTAAGGTATATGAAGTACAAGGCCCCGTCAAAATCCATGAGACAACGGCACGGATGTTCAAGTTAGGTGTATTATAGTGACCGTCTCGTTCCATTTCTAACACATTCCATACCAGTCTACCCCTTTAAAACCCTGTAATCTATATTGTATTGTTTTGTGGTATAAGACATGCCAAAACCATGGTTTAAGTTGTTCATGTAAACAGATCAAGATGTAAATAGATAGTCATGTAGTCAAGTCAAAATATATCCATGGTTCGGTCAAGTCAAAACAGGTTACATGTTTGTATTGTTCGGTATACATGTTCGGGTTCAAGTATATATTGGATTCATGTTGGATTGGAGTTAGGTTTGGATTGTGTTCATGTTTAGATTGTATTCAGATTAGACTGAGACTCAGATTGAGTCAGACACTTAAACAGATTTGGTTTCCTGAATTAGGTTTTGGAGTTATCGGTAACTGCTGCACATGGACGGCAGAATTTGTGTCTTTTTCCAAGACAATTACCTTTGATAACTCCGGTTTAGTTTTCTACCTTAAATAGGCAAGCACCCACTTTCTCTGGCTCCCTGAGGCTCAAGAGAATTGGTCCTGCTTAAACCTATATTTACTAGGGTTCTTAATGTAAATTTAATATAGCTTGAGGGATTTTTATAAAAAATATTTTTAGTATACTTTCAAAATAAATCTCAAGTATTTATTTATATTCTTTAAGGTTTTCATGGATGTGAATTTTACAGGATGAGGTATGTTAGTGAATATATATATATATATATATATATATATATATATATATTGTTTGAATAGTTCAAGGTATTTTAGTGTAAACTTGACTTGTATGGATTCTTGATGGTATTTTCATGAAACTTATAATTCTTTTATTTTGTTTGAAAAACATGGAATTTAATAATATCTTTAAAATATGTGGTTTGATAATATTTATATAATTATTAAAAATAAATTTTTATTATTAAATAGAAATTCTCGTTTTTCTTAAAGATTGTATTAAATTCCATCGAGATCGTATGCTCCGTGAGGAGGTCTGCATCTCGCCCTACTAGTCTGATGGATGTGCGATAACCTGCACCAACCGATTCGGATTCCCCAAAAGTGGGTTGTAGAGGCACAATCGCAAAGAATTTAAAATACTATTTACAAGAAAACGATTTTTAATAGGTTAGGGTATTTTATTGAAAAGTCGTATTTTGCCACAAAACTATTGTTCAAGAGAAATCGTGCTATATCAAGATGAGTGTATGTGAGAGGTAGGTCATTACCCTCGTGAGGTTTTCTAAAGGTATGCTGAGCAAAAAGAGTAAAATATGTCATGTGTAAAGTTTATGGTATTTAAACGAAACATGTACTATAAAGTTATTTAACATGAACTTTTCAAGGTGAAAATTATTCTAAACATTTGTGTCATGATTGAATAACAAAATATAGTGATTTGAATGAATGATTATAAAAGAAATTTATAGTTTTTAATGATTTTAGAAAAGAATGTCGGTATAACTCCGCTTACCGGCATGATTTGAAAAGATGGTTTTAAGGTAAGAAGAGAGGGAAATAGTTGGGACTTACAAGTTAAAAAGATAAAAAAAGAGGTTGAGAAAAGGAATGATAGCCTTCGTGGAGTCGCGGGGTCGCTGGAAGTGCTTCGAATTCTCGCCGGAAAAGGAACTTGGGCTAACTCCACCTTTACTCTTCTTTGACTTGGAAAATTTTGAGAATTTTTGATAAGAGATTTCAAAATGAAGAGGGCTAGAATATGGGGTTGTATTATAGTGTGGAATTAGGGTTTTGGAATTGAAAGATTGAATTAAAATGCATTAAAAATGGGATTAAAGAGTGAATTTAAGTTCTCTGTTAATTTACAGAGAAATCAAACGGCATGGGGGTAATGGGGCAGGCCAAGGGGTTTACTGTGCAGAGTTTAAGGGCATTACCAATGGGGGGCCTGGCGGCGCCGGCCCTGTTAGGAATATGTATGCCCTAGAGGTCATTATTATATTATATAGTGGATGCTTGGATATATATAGAGAGGACTTTCTTACTCGACATGACAGTATGTTATCGGGTTGCTCTTTATCTTAACATGTACACTTGTATTATTATACTGTATCTCTGATATATGTTGATAAAGCCCTTAGGATCTGCTTGCCTACCAGGACTATAATGCGGATTATACTACTGGGACTTGTGTAGTCCACAAGCACATCCTTTAAATGTTCCTGGTCGAGAGAGTATCGAGACAGGGCATCGATATTCCAGAGTAGACTAGTGTGCACGTTTCTTGAACCTGTAGGGGTGATGGTTGATCCCATAACCATTAGTGTTTAAAATCAAAGATTTTACACCAGTGCTCATTAGAGAATGGGTACACCGAACAGGACTCGCCGAGAACTCCTAGATGGTACTATACCTATCGTTAGATAGCAGTTCTCTGGTGACACTGGTACAGGTTAGTCTGTAGACCCGAGATCGTCATAGTGTCTTGTGTGGTTCCCACGGTGCTTTCATTTCCTCCCTACCACGGCTCAAAAGGAGTCGTGCAAACAGGTGGATTTTGGGTACAGTCCCGAGTCACATGGAGGCAGTGAGCAATAGGGGGGTTTCGTCTCTCCCGGTATAGGGAGTTGATGTTGCGCAATGCTCGATTGGCTATAACAGTAAGTCCCTGGCCAGGGCTGATGATATTTACTGATAAGTGTTATTAGTAGTTTCTCGAACCGTTATAAGCTATGCATCGGCATGACTTATCAAGTTACTGGGGTCTGATGATTCCACCTCTAGACTCGATATGCGAGATATCAGACGAAGAGACCGGACTGTACGGTAAGTGTTACTTATAAGCTTCATTGGAGTTTGGACAAGCTTGCTTGTTGATCTTCTAATCACTCAATACCTGGGTAGCCGTTACGTCCAGCTAGTACCGCTGACGGCTTGTGGGTAACTGATGTGATCATTACCTACTGGTGACGTATTGACGAGTCTTTAGAGTCCCACACAGAGGTTTCCTAGTTCAAGCGAAACAAAGTAGGACACATATGATGATATGTGCGGGGGCCTGATTAAATACGAGTATGTGATACTGTATTCTAATATGAAGATAAATGATATTAGTCGGTTATATATAATATAACCGGATTATTGAATCAAGTGTTGATTTAATAATATGATATATATTATATTTGATATAATTATATATTAACTAATATTATTGCTTACTATTATTTTCTTCTCTTAATATATATGTATATATGTATATATGATGTGTGTGTGTGTGTGTATTATGAAGCATGGTTGAATTTATATTTTGAGAAAATAGAAATGAGGTGGAAAATGGGGAGATATTTGTGGAATGGGTGAAGCATGGCTTGATCAATTCTTTATTCATTTGCTTTACACTTTACAAGCATGGTTGCAATTTATTATTGCAATTTTATTCATGCTTCAATGATATGTGAACCATTCTTCATTCTGCACTCACTTGAGTTTTTTTTTTAACTCATTTTTCTTACACTCTCTCTATTCTCTTCTTCTTCCTCATCCAAGCCCTAACCCTCACATGAGTTGTGAATCCACGGGCTTGAGAAAATTCCTAGTGAGCTAAAAAACCCTACTTCATCATACTAGTCTAGATTAGCACTTTAGATTAGGATGTTTACTTCACTAATACTAGATTAGTGATGAGGTACCTTGACCTAGAGAAACTTCGGGTGGATCATCTTCGACACGAAGGTCGCGAAGCAAGCTCGATCCGTTCTTCAAGTGGAGCCTAGATGAGTCGTAGGGACTACCATACGGAGCTTTAGAAGAGAAGGACTTGGTATACAAAGGTTGTAGTCTCCATCACTTAGTGTAGTTCTTCTTTTATCATATGTTAAACCCTAATACTCTAGTAAGATTCAAGGTTAGTGTAGTTTAGCACCAAGAAAAAATTTAAATTGCATGCTTGATACCGGTTAAAATCTTGTGGTGGTGCTAGGATACACTTTCATGGTACCAAAGCTAAAGCTAGAGCATTAGACGGTGTAATTAGAATTACGAAATGAAACAACTCCGTAACCGACGATCCAAAACCCTAGTTTCTGTCATTTTTAAAAAGTCGTCTGAATTTTTTTTAAACAAGTGCATAATGTTACATGTGATGTAAACAGAACACCAGAGAAAAACGAGAACCAAACTCAAAATTTTGGCCGGCGAGATTCAAGTTTTGGACGGCCTAGCCGGTTTTGTCATGGAGTTTGGGGTCATTTTTGGTTTGGTGTTCTGGTGTGTTTGGATTAGGGTTTCAGGTTATTGTTTGATTTTGCCAAGATTGCATGTGATGTTATCTTTTTTAAGGGGCAATTCGGAGTGTTTCGTAGTCGCAATGTTAACATCGTTTCTGGTTTAAGTTTGATATATGATACAATAGTTGGAATCCACATTAAATTAGTTTTGTGAAAACTAGTTTGTAATTGGTAAATCTAGCGTTTTAGTCTCAGTTGATCGATTGCCACGGAATTTTGATTCGGATCAAAACTCCGTCGCAATATCGTATAGTACGCGAACACTCGCCGGGTATCACTACTAGATAGCTACACCCCATAGCCCCAACCAAGTAACTATAGGAGAACCCCGTTGCCAAAAGCATCCACTCGGGTGCCTGCGGCCACGGTGTTCCGCCTAAGTGCACTTCGTCGTCGGCATCAGAGGTGCGGCCATCTATTAAAGTTCCCGACGAGTATTCGATCATTTTATCAGGAATCCTGTTGAATTATCCGACTAGTTATTGAAAGTGTTTTCAATTCGAGACTAAAATCTAGGGTTTACAAGTTTAGTCATCAAATTTGGAATATGTGATATTCCGGGTTTATGATGTCTAAGGAATATGCGGATTCTAATTATTATAGTTTTTTATTTCTTTTCTGTGACCGCAAGTGCAATATGTGATGTATCCCCGATCTCGTTGCTATATGTCAACGACATTTGGGATACGCATATTTACTTACGTTGATGACGTATGATGTTATGTGTTGCTGTGATATGTTATATTGGATCATCGTGATTAAATAGCCGAGGCTTTTGCGTGAGATGAGAGTTTTTCAATTTTCATTCGTGTAAAAATGTATGTAATATTCTTTTATTTGGACACTTCCGGATTGAGGATGATATCACCTTTAATGTATATTATTTAATTTTCCGCATTGGGATAGACCCAAGGCGGGGAGCACAAGTAACCGGGTTCTAGAGTACAGTGGGAGACCATCTCGAGGAGTTGAGACCAGGTCTTCTAACTCTAGAATTGGCAGGGTTGCTTGCCGCTCTCGTAGGGGTCTAAGAATGTGAGTTTGGCTATTCATCACGACCGTGGAATCCGTGTTTTTCATTACTGGCTGAATTTAAAACACGAACCTCCTAGTATATCCAATATTTCATATGTTGACTTCTGCTGCTTGAGTTCTGTGATGTGATCATATAACTGCGTGAGACGAATGCTATATATATATGATATATATAATAAACATTGCTTATGTTTTGCACCCGCACCAGTCCAACCCCCGCTCTGCCATTAGTTAAGTAACCTAACGGTGCATGATGGGAGCCCGTGGCGAATGCGGATGGCATAAACTTACGTTCTATTTTTGTTTCTTTTCTGTGATGTTTAGGGAAACATAAATGATGGGACTTCATTAATGAGATTAATGGAAAGAAAAGAAACCTAAAGATGTTATAAAATCAAAATTTTCAAAAAGGTAGCTCTAGTTCTTGCTTTGCATAGTGGTATTCCTTGATGAATATCCAGCACCTCATTCGATGAGGAAAGAGCTGAGATCCCTTTACCGGGAGTGAACTCTTTAGCAAAACTAGCAAATGCTACAACCTACTCGGTTTTGTTTTGATAGCTTCTCTAGTTCTTGCTTTACATAGTGGTATTCCTTGATGAATATTTAGCACCTCATTCGACGAGGAAAGAGCCGAGATCCCTTTACCGGGAGTGACCTCTTTAGCAAAACTAACAAAAGCTACAAAAAACACTTCTTTTCAAAATCACTAAATTCTACAACAATATTAAGTTCATTACGATAAAGGTTTTCTTCAAAACCAGTCGTAACCCTCCGTCATTTCAGATAAGTGCTATTTAGTATTCGTGCTGCGTTTGTTGACTATAGCCAAGGCGCGGTGTATGGTAGCTGATTAGTGCTTATATGCCTCATGCGATGCGATTAGATTAGGGTAGTCGTACGGCTTTGTTGACCTTAGCCAAGGGTCATACATGTGGGTTTAATTCAATCACGAAATAACGGATCGAACTTGGCTAGCGCTTATGATTTGTTAACCATAGCCAAGGTCATAAATCGCTAGGAGTAAAAACAGATATTGGGTATTTCAAGTGTTAAAATTTACAATGGGATTTCATACCTTCTATGAGATAGTTGGATCCCGATACCCACTGCGAGTAAGAGTTACTCCTGAGAGAGTTTTCTACTTTACAATTAGCCAATCCAGTAGGTGTCTATGAAAGGTGTTAACGGGGTTAAGCCCCTGCGGAAACGAGATTATTTAATTAGTTACATGCGAAAGCATGCGGAGACTACCTCGGAGTACCAATACCTTCCTGGCTGACCGATGGGCGAACTTGTAGGGTGTAATTAATCCCGGCTAATCTTACCTTTTAGGACTTGAAGGAAGATTTGATAAAAACAGTGAGAGCCATCCTGATTAGATAAGATAATAACCAATCTAATCTTTCAAAAAGCGCACGCTAAAGCGTTTCCTTCTCTCTCTCTCTCCAGGAAGCAACCATAACACGCCTTAATCAAGATAATAATATGGATGTATTGATCGAACCCGCTTATTATACTGAGCTGGAAAACGTTGGTTCCGCTTTTTCTTATGATTGTCATAAGTCTGAACTAGGAATAGGGGAATATCAGGATTCCCACGCAACCCGAACGAAGACAGAGCATGATGATGCATCTTATTCGGGTGTGTTCACTACCGAGAACTGTTTCTCAGTTAGCTCTACGTCCTGGGTATTGGATACGGGATCAGGATCCCACGTCTGTAATTTGTTACATGGGCTAAGGAGAGGCGGAGAACTGGGAAAATGTGATATGTCTCTAAAAGTAGGGAATGGTGCAATTGTTGCAGCCAAAACAGTTGGCGAATATCACCTGGTATTACCAAATGGTAATACAATGATTCTGAAAATTGTGCAGGGTATTCTATGGAGCCTCAAGAAGAACGAGTCACTAATGCCTTCAAAGCGCCACGGAACCGCGGCCTAACCCTCTGTTTAGCCGCGGTTCCGCCACAAGTTTGTGGTATTAAGTGATCGTTTTTCTTGTGCTGCTCCATTATCATATTTGGGACTTTTTGGATGTTTTTAGTGATGCTCAATTTGTTGAGGTCTCTGGGATTTGTGGGTGTTTGATAAATCGATCGAAATGTTTAACGTCGTCTATATTTTGATGATATGCGATACTATATTTGGAATCCACAATAATTAGTTTTGAGAAAACTAATTAGTGTTTTATAAATCTAGCGTTTTAGTCTCGGTTGATCGATTGCCACGGAGTTTCGATTCGGATCAAAACTCCGGCGCAATCGTGTATAGTACGCGAACACCTACTCGGGAATCTTGTTGAATTATCCGACTTCTTATTGAAAAGAGTTTTCAATTTGAGACTTAAATGCAAGGTTTATAGGTTTGGCATGAAATTCGGAATATGAGATATTCCGGGTTTATGATATCTAAGGAGTTTGCGGATTCTAATTATTGTAGTTTTTCATTTTTTTCTACGACCGAAAGTGTAATATGTGGTGTATCCCTGATCTCATTGCTATATGTTAACGGAATTCAGGATACGCATATTTACTTACGTTGATGACATGTGATATTATGTGTTGCTGTGATATGTTATATTGGATCGTCATGATTGAATAGCCGGGGGTTTAATTCAATCACAAAATGACGGGTCGAACTTGGCTAGTGCTTATGATTTGTTGACCATAACCAATGTTATAAGTCGTTAGGGGTAAAACAGATATTGAGTATTTCAAGTGTTGAAATTTGCAATGAGATTGCATACCTTCTATGAGATAGTTGATCTCGATACCCACTGCGAGTAAGTGTTACTCCTGAGAGAGTTTTCCACTTTATAATTTGTTGATCCAGTAGGTGTCTAAGAAAGATGTTAACGAGGTTATGCCCCTGCGGAAACGAGATTATTTAATTAGTTCCATGCGAAAGTATAGGGAGACTCCCTCGGAGTACCAATACCTGCCTAGCTAACCGATTAGCGAACTTGTAGGGTGTAGTTAATCCCGGCTAATCTTACCTTTTAAGGTTTGAAGGAAGATTTGATAAAAACAGTGGGAGCCATCCTGATTAGATAAGATAATAACCAATCTAATCTTGTAAAGAGCACACACTAATGTGTTATCCTTCTCTCTCTCTCCTGGTACTGACCATGACACGCCTTAATCAAGATAATAATATAGTTGTATTGACCGAACCCGCTTTTTATACTGAGCTGTGGACGTTGGTTCCATTTTTTCTTATGATTGTCATAAGTTTGAGCAAGGAATAGGGAAATATCAGGATTCCCATGCAACCCGAACGAAGAAAGAGCATGACGATGCATCTTCTTCGGGTGTGTTCGTTACCGAGAACTGTTCTCAGTTTGCTCTACGTTCTGGGTATTGGATACCGGATCAGGATCCCACGTTTGTAATTTATTACATGGGTTAAGGAGAGGTAGAGAACTGGGAAAGAGTGATATGTCTCTCAAAGTAAGGAATGGAGCAATTGTTGCAGCCAAATCAGTTGGCGAATATCACTCTATATTACCAAATGGTAATACATTGATTCTGAATGACTGTTATTTCATAACGGTATATACATTCTAAATCAAACAACAGTTCTAAATATACAGAACACACACAAGAGGAAAAATACAGAAATGAACGAATCCTTCTTGTGGCATTGTAGACTTGGTCATATCAATACGACCAGACTAGCTAAGTTGCATAAAGATGAACATTTGAATCAGTTTGAATTTACATCTTATGAAACTTGCGAGTCATGTCTCAAAGGCAAGATGATCAAAACTCCGTTTACTGGATACGGAGAAAGAGCTATTGAACTCTTGGGATGATACATAGTGATGTATGTGGCTCTATGTCTACACATGCCAGGAATGGTTCCGCATACTTCATTACATTCACCGATGACCTCTCAAGATTCGGATATGTGTTCCTGTTGAAACACAAATCTGAAACTTTTGAGAAATTCAAGGAATATAAGAACGAAGTTGAGAACCAGATGGGTAAAAGTATTAAAATCCTACGATCTGATCGGGAAGGAGAATACTTGAGCACGGAATTCCGAGACTACTTAAAAGAGAATGGGATTCTCTCTCAGCTTACTCCTCCGTATATACCACAACACAATAAAGTATCGAAGCGGAGAAATCGCAACCTATTAGATATGGTGCGCTCTTTGATGAGTGTTGTTGAGTTACCTATTTTCTTTTAGAGTTATGCACTTGAGACAGCTACATACCTATTGAATCAAGTTCCGTCAAAATCTGTGCCTAAAACGTTGTTCTCCGCCGAAAGCCGGGGAGACAAACGTCTTGCCCGAATTTGGGGGCAAATGCTATTTGGTTCTATCCGTCCACCTCTCCAAAGATACCAAGTTGATTTATAGCACAATGTATCGGAGGTTTGGACAGATGCGGCCGTTGTAGCAGACTTCGTCAGATTCCCCCTCATTTGAGAGGTTTTTGATTGTAGGGACGCTCTTCCCTGCAGGCGCAAGCCCCTGCAGTTAATTATGCTACCGCATCGCGGTAACCGTTTTCTCCTTCTCCAAATGGTCACTTCGTATCGTGCATGTTTGTTTTGTTTTTTGATTGCCCGTGGATTGTATACGGAGACTAATTTATGTTGTCGCTCGTAGGGCGTAGATTAGTCCAAATCCGTATTTTCTTAGATTTGGGTTTTGGTTTGGGTTAAGGATCGTTAATCTCATTTGAGACTACGATCAACTTAAATGTTTATTAAGGATACGTTAGTCTAATTTTAGACTAATATCTACTTAATAGGATCATTTAGATCCAACAAAAGAGCATTTAGACTCTATTGTTTTAGTTTAGGGACGTTGCAGTACATAGTTTAAGGACATCATAGTCTATGGAGTTTAAGGACATCATAGTCCATAGTTTAGAGACATCATAGTCTAGTTTAGAGACATCATAGTCCGTAGGGTTTAGTTTAGGGACGTTGTGGTCCAGTGGGTTTAAGGACGTCATAGTCCATGGTATTTTGGCTCCACAGTTTGGGGATGCGCCAAAAGTTATTGGTTATTGGGACCTTCCATCTCTCTAAAGACGTTGAAGGATTACAACTACATGTATCAGAGGTATGAAGAGATGTACCCTTAAACCAATATCCCGATTTGGGGAATGGGATGAACATCGGTTTAGATGTCATCTGTTAGGAGAACACTAGTCATCTTTGGGACTAGGATTAGTTTTGGGGAGACTTGAACAAGGGGGCTCAGTTGATTGGTGACACAAAGGGTCTTGGCTTCGGAAGACTTGGCTAATTTGAGCTAATGTTGGCCTCTCATAGTGTTAACCACTAGTGTATGATCAGCGCTCACGTGCTCCCACGTGAGGCGCTTGAAATAGTGTTAAACACTAAGAATTTGATGCGCTCACGTGGGATCACGTGAGACGCTTGAAGTTGGCGCTGCTCCTTTGGGTTTATTTCCTTGTTTCTTTTCTGAATGCTAAGCACTATTGGGTCAAGTGGGATCACGTGAGGCACCCCAAGATTGGAAACTGCCCTTTGATTTATTCCCTTTCTGCTTTATAAAAGTTAAGCACTGCTTGGGGGTCACGTGGGGCCACGTAAGGCGCCCCAAAAAATAGGGTTTATTCCCTTTCTGCTTTATAAAAGTTAAGCACTGCTTGGGGGCACGTGGGATCACGTGAGGCGCCCTAAAAAATAGGGTTTATTCTCTTTTCTCTTTTATAAGTGCTGAGCACTTCTCAGGGGTCACGTGGGATCACGTGAGGCGCCCCAAGAATGGAAACTGCCTTTTGATTTATTCTTTTTTCTCTTTTATAAGTGCTGAGCACTTCTCAGGGGTCACGTGACTAGATCTCATTGTTTCCCTCTTTGTTCCTCAAAGGTGCTCACGTGGGATCACGTGAGCTTTTATGTAGCATTTGAATGCTAATGAATTATCAGGCTGTTCTTCTATGGTTCCAAGGGATCAAGTTCTCC
This sequence comes from Agapanthus africanus, assembly GCA_030015575.1. Lineage (NCBI taxonomy): Eukaryota > Viridiplantae > Streptophyta > Magnoliopsida > Asparagales > Amaryllidaceae > Agapanthus > Agapanthus africanus. Next base: position 9,701,589 of record CM057348.1, on the reverse strand, counting down.
TTTTGTTATTTGTAGAGATTAAATTCTTTTTAAAGGGTTAAACCCTAGTTCCAGAGGAATTAAATTCCTATATGTTTTGTAAGAGTTAAACTCTTTTAGATTCAGTTCTTTCCCCTAGGTTTTGAATCTGCATGACAGAATCTCCCCGATGAGAATTAAATTCTCAACTTGTGGGGAAATCTGCTTCTGCAGATCTTAACCAGAGGAAGAACTAAATTCTTTGAGAAGAGTTAAACTCTTGGTTTAAGAATTAAATTCTCTTTTTGTGGGAGGCTTTGGGAGGGGTTCCTTTATATTTAGAAAGAGAGATCATTGGTCGTTGGGACCCACCTCCTCTCCGACGACGCTGAGGGATTACAACGCCATATATTGAAGGTGTGGAGGGATGTACCCTTTGAACCATGTACCACTTATCAGGAGAAAGAATATGTTGAAGCTTAAACTCCTAACTGCTGAAAAATGCCTCTTTGCGTTCGCGCACGTGCACCGCACGTGTTGGGCACACGTGGCGGGCGCACGTGCGTCGCAAGTGGCGCTTGCACATCATGGGGGGCAGCTAAGGCTCTAACATAGAGAACTAAGCTCCTTTGAGAATTGAATTCTCCCACGTGCGTTGCACGTGGCGCGCATGTGGCGGGCTCATGTGCATTGCACGTGGCGCACGTGGCGCTTGCGCATAATGGGGGAGCAAGCTCCTATGGAGAACTAATCTTTTTTGAGAATTGAATTCTCTCACGTGCGTTGCATGTGGCGCGCATGTGGCGGGCGTACGTGCATTGCACGTGGCGCACATGGCGCTTGCGCATATGCGCATTATGGAGGGGAGCAAGCTCCTATGGAGAATTAATCTCCTTTGAGAATTGAATTCGAACGCATGTGTTTGGCTCACGTGCGTTGCACGTGGCGCACATGGCGCTTGCGCATATACGCATTATGGGGGGGAGCAAGCTCCTATGGAGAACTAATCTCCTTTGAGAATTGAATTCTCTATCTTTTCTAAGAGATAGCCCCTCTTATTTATATGGGAGTGGTACAGAAGGGATCTCTTTTTTTCCCGATATGGGACTAAAAATGCATCCCCATGTAGTAGAGCATTACTTAAGATTACACGTGCGTGGCACATTTACTCATAACTTTTGATCCCGGTTGAATTATGAGGCCCATAATATATCAAATCGAAGGATTTTTCGAGACACTTTCGGTACCATCAGAATTTAGCTGTTTCTAATTCGGGAGTTTGTCAAAATACAACCCGGAAAATACTGGTTCGCATTTTCTTCCTTAGATTACACGTGCATAGCATATTTGCTCATAACTTTTGATCCTGGATGAATTTTGAGGCCCATAATATATCAAATTGAAGATTTTTTCGAGACGCTTTCGATACCATTAGAATTTAGTTGTTTCTCATTTGGGAGTTTTTCAAAATACAGCCCGAAAAATACTGGTTCGCATTTTCTTAAGCGTATCGCTGCCATTTGATACCTTGGGCTCTTTTGCACAGAAATTTTTGGCGGGAACAAATTCCCCCCACTACTTTGCCCACGTAAGTATGTACGTGGGTAAAGTAGTGCAGAGTAATATATAGCGTATGACCAGTTTCGGGCTGGTATATAACTTTTCGAATCTTGGTCTAAGAAGATAGCGAGCGGACACAAGCGTCGTCATCTATCATTGACTCAAATCTCAACTCTTAAGGGATATAGTTCCAAACCCTGAGGTCCATGAGCTACACCCTTCTGTTTCTTTATGTCTTGATCTGGCGCGAAATAGTTTATGTACTCATTTCAGAGCTTGTAGTTTATTCACTCATCCCGGAGTGTCTAGTTTATGGACTCATTTCGGAACTTGTAGTTTACCTCACTTGGGCTTGTAGGAAAACTTGTCCTAACGTTACAGTTAACCCCTTCTCTTTACGACAGAAGTTCGTTAGGGTCTGTGATACTAGAGTTTTTTTTTTCCGTCGTACTGTCGCGTTGGCTGACGCATTCCCCGATATGCAGTCTTGCTGTTCGAGTAGCCACGCGACTGTCGTGTCTCTGATCCCTTCGGGGCTGGACAAGACGTCTTCAAATGATCTCCCAGGTCATATTACCGTCGGGAAAGTATATTCTCCCTAGAAATCGTGAGGATTTCTAAGTGTTCATCGCCTCCGTGAGTCGCAAGGATCTCACTCAGGTATTTTTTCCTTACGAATCGTGAGGACCCGTAAGTAGCTTCTTCATTTCAGTGGCATGTAATTTCGGCGAATGTGGCCCGTAGATAGTCCATCTTGACCTCCTTGTAGGGCAGCGATGGTTTAGAAAACAGGTTTGGATCTGCCGCCTAAGACTTTTCAACTTTATGGGCCGTAAGGGTCTCATAAAGACTTTTCTCCCTACGAGTCGAGAGAATCCTGTAGGTGTATTTTCTCCTTAGGAGTCGTGAGGATTCCTAAGTGTGATTTCTCTTGAGAGTCGTAAGAATCTCACGGGCGAATTTTCTTTTATGCGCAGGGACACTAATTTCCCCGCCGGTAGAGATGAATCGAGAGATTCTCGCAAAGACACTGATTTCCTTACGGGTCGAAGCGAATCGAGGTTCTCGCCAAGGACGCCGATCTCCCTAAATCGAGAGATTTAGCCAAGGATACTGATTTCCCTGGGGTGGAGACGAATCGAGAGATTCCTGCAAAGACACTGATTTCCTTGCGGGTCGACGCGAATCGAGAGGTTCTCGCCAAGGACGCTGATTTCCCTGAACCAAGAGGCTTTGCCAAGGATACTGATTTCCCTGGATGTCGAGACGAATCGGGAGATTCCTGCAAAGACACTGATTTCCCTGCGAGTCGACGCGAATCGAGAGGTTCTCGCCAAGGACGCAAATTTCCCTGAACCGAGAGGTATTGCCAAGGACACTGATTTCCCTGGGGTCAAGACGAATCGAGAGATTCCTGCAAAGACACTGATTTCCTTGCGGGTCGACGCGAATCGAGAGGTTCTCGCTAAGGACGCTGATTTCCCTGAATCGAGAGGTTTTGCCAAGGACACTGATTTCCCTGGGGTCGAGACGAATCGAGAGATTCCTGCAAAGACACTGATTTCCTTGCGGGTCGACGCGAATCGGGAGGTTCTCGCCAAGGACGCTGATTTTCCTAAATCGAGAGGTTTTGGCAAGGACACTGATTTCCTCGGAGTTGAGACAAATCGAGAGATTCCTGCAAAGACACTGATTTCCCTGCGGGTCGACGCGAATCGAGAGGTTCTCGCCAAGGACGCTGATTTCCCTGAATCGAGAGGCTTTGGCAAGGATACTGATTTCCTCGGAGTTGAGACGAATCGAGAGATTCCTGCAAAGACACTGATTTCCCTGCGGGTCGACGCGAATCGAGAGGTTCTCGCCAAGGACGCTGATTTCCCTGAATCGAGAGGCTTTTGCCAAGGACACTGATTTTCCTGGGGTTGAGACAAATCGAGATATTACTGCAAAGACGATGATTTCTCTGCGGGTCGACGCGAATCGAGGTTCTCGCCAAGGACGCTGATTTCCCTGAATCGAGGTTTTTGTAAAGGACACTGATTTCCCTAGAGGTCGAGACGAATCGAGAGATTCCTGCAAAGACACTGATTTCCTTGCGGGTCGATGCCAATCGAGATGCTCTCGTCAAGGACGCTGATTTCCCTGAATCGAGGTTTTTGCCAAGGACACCGATTTCCTCGGAGTTGAGACGAATCGAGAGATTGCTGCAAAGACACTGATTTCCTTACGAGTCAACGCGAATCGAGATGCTCTCGTCAAGGACGCTGATTTCCCTGAATCGAGGTTTTTGCCAAGGACACTGATTTCCCTGGGGTTGAGACGAATCGAGGTATTCCTGCAAAGACACTGATTTCTCTGCGGGTCGACGCGAATAGAGATGCTCTCATCGAGGACGTTGATTTCCCTGAATCAAAGTTTTGCCAAGGACACTGATTTCCCTGGGGTCGGTTGACTTGTTTCCGAGACGGAGTCATTGGATGATGTATTTCCGAGACAGGGTCATTGGCTGACTTGTATCTGAGATGGGGTCATTTGATGACGTGTTTCCGCGACGGGGTCATTTGATGACGTGTATCCGAGACAGGGTCATTTGATGACGTGTTTCCGCGACGGGGTCATTGGATGACGCTAGGTTGTCTGTGAACCGTATAGTCTTGGAACTGGGGACTTTTTTGTGGCTCCGTTTGGTGATGTTGCGTCCGAATTCTGTTGGAATGAGGAGGATCACCGTTGCTGATTTTTAGGCTGTAAATGTTGCCGTTAAGATTTGGAACTAGGGACTTTGCCATGGGTCTGTTTCATTGTGTCGCTTCCGTGCCCTGCTAGCATAAGAGGGAACGCCGTTTTTGATCTTCTGGGATGCAGATGTTACTGTTGAGATCTGACTTTCCCTTTTGACAGGATCTGGTGAGGGACATGTGGTTCCCTTTTCGTTTATGCCCATGGATTGTATATAGTGGTCAGTATGGACTGCTTGCAGGGCATAAGTTTCATTTTATACGTATTTTGTTTTCTTTCCGCGATGCTCTATCATTTCAGCTTTTTGTATCGCGAAAGTCGCGATTGCCCAATCATTTCGGCTATCTTTCGCGGTGCCCAATCATTTCGGCATTTTTTTATTCGCTGCTTTTTATTACGAGTTGCCCAATCATTTCGGCTATTTTATATGCATATATTTTATTTGCTGATTTTGTTGCAAGTTGCCCATCATTTCGGCTATTTCATATGCGTTTATAGCTCGCTGACTTTTTGCTGCGAGTATGGAGCTTGGAATCTGATGCCAATCTCAGCATCAGTATCGCTGCGACTGGAATATTGCCAGGAGCGAATCAGCATTTGCCGTGAAAGGACTTAGGATTTGATACCGATTTAGGCATTAGCATCGCTACAACTGGGATATTACCAGGAGCGAATCATCATTTGCCTTTGTCGGTTCGAACAAAGGTGGCTTAGCAAACAGGGTTAAGATCCTGTCAACTAAGGCTTTTGACTTTATGAGCTATAAAGGTCTCATAAAGGTGTTTCTCCCTACGAGTCGTGAGGATCTCGTAATTGCGTTTTCTCCTTAAAAATCGTGAGGATTCTTAAGTGTATGTTCTCTTATAAGTCGTAAGGATTTTACAAGAGTGTTTTCTCCTTATAAGTCGAGAGGACTTACAAGGGTCGTTCATCGAATGAGGGCATTCCTCGTCATTGGTGGGACTCGGCAAGGAAATGATTATTTATGCCCGTGGATTGTATATAAGGGTCAGTATTGAACCGCTTGTAGGGCAGTCTGGGAAAGGTGATGGCTTAAGAACAGGTTCAGATCCCTGTAGCTTAAGGCTTTTGAATCTTATGAGCCGTGAGGGTTTCATAAGAGTGTTCCCCTTACGAGTCATGAGGATCTCGTAAGTGTAATTTCTCCTTAGGAATCATGGGGATCCCTAAGTGTGTTGCTCCTTTATGAGTCGTTAGGATCTCACGCGGGTAGTTTTCTCCTTAAAAGGTCGATAGGACCTTGCAAATGTCTTTTAACGAGATTGCGCCCTTTCGGGTTTTCACAAACTCGCCGGTAGCCCTGCTGTTTTTACTCACGGAGCCCTTTCAGGTTTTCATCCGTACCCATCTTGCTTATGGACGTACCCCCTTTTTTGCGAGTATGGAACTTAAGATCTGATACCAATCTTAGCATCAGTATCGCTGCGACTGGAATATTGCCAGGAGCGAGTCATCATTTGCCGTGGAAGGACTTGGAATTTGATACCAATTTAGACATCAACATCGCTACTACTGGAACGTTGCCAGGAGCGAATCATCATTTGCCTCTGTCTATTCGAACAAAGGTGGCTTAGCAAACAGAGTTAAGATCCTGTTAACTAAGGCTTTTGACTTCATGAGCCGTAAGGGTCTCATAAAGATGTTTGTCCTTAGGAATCGTGAGGATCCCTAAGTGTGTTGCTCCCTTGTGAGTCGTAAGGATCTCACGCAGGTATTTTCTCCTTACAAGGTCGAGAGGACCTTGCAAGTGTGCATGAATTTTTTACGAGTCTGTGCCCTTTCAGGTTTTCACATACTCGCCGGTAGCCCTGCTGTTTTTACTCACGGAGCCCTTTTCGGGTTTTCATCCGTCCCCATCTTGCTTATGGACGTACCCTTTTTTCGAGTATGGAACTCAATATCTGATACCAATCTTAGCATCAGTATCGTTGCGACTGGAATGTTGCCAGGAGCGAATCATCATTTGCCGTGAAAGGACTTGGAATTTGATACCAATTTAGGCATCAGCATCGCTACCACTGGGACATTGCCAAGAGCGAATCATCATTTGCCTCTGTCGATTCGAACAAAGGTGGCTTAGCAAACAGGTTAGGATCCTGTCGACTAAAGCTTTTAATTTCATGAGCGGTAAGGGTCTCATAAAGGTGTTTCTCCCTACGAGTCGTGAGGATCTCGTGGGTACGTTTATCCACAGGAATCGTGGGGATCCCTAAGTGTGTTGCTCCCTTGTGAGTCGTAAGGATCTCACACAAGTATTTTCTCCTTACAAGGTCGAGAGGACCTTGTCAGTGTACATGAATTTTTTACGAGTCTGCGCCCTTTTGGGTTTTCATAGACTCACCGGTAGCCCTGCTGTTTTTACTCATGGAGCCTTTTCGAGTTTTCATCCGTGCCCATTTTGCTTACAAACGAGTTCTGCAGTCAAGTGGAATATCCCACTTAAACCCAAAAAAAATACCAAAAAAAAACGGTCTATTTTTTGAGAAAAAAGGACCATCTTACGTAGAGATTCTTTCTCCAGTGAGAAATATGCCCCCTGTGTATACCTCGGAGGGAGCGAGTACCCACGCCGTCACTATTTTGGTGACAGGTTGCTTCAAAATTGCTCATTTTTTTTTAGCGTCGGCGACAAATACCACCTTACCTCCGCTTTTCATTCATCTTCATCAGATGATGAAGGGTCTTGACTCAGCTTATCCAATCGAGTCATTTTATCCATTAGCTCTTGGAAGGCTGTCGGCTTGAAGAGGGCCATATACGAGAACGCCTCTGAATTTAGGTCAAGGGTGGCTATGAGCATTCCCATGGCTGCAACTTCATCGATGCGTTGCTTGTATTTGACCAGAGATTTCGCCATCGGGTAACACATTGAACCCAAGTCTCATTTGGTCTAACCCTTTCGTTGACCAGTGCCGTCACGGTAGTGCATTTATTCATACTAGCGAATCTCTGACAGGAGGGCATCTCCATTTCGTTGAAGGTATTCATGGAGTCATTCGGGAGTTCCGCATACCATTCGAAGGCAATGCCCGCCAGACAGCCGATGAACTGTTAGAGGAGAAGTATATCAGTATTGTCGCACATGGGTTCAAATCGCGCAATGTGCCGGCGAGAATTCTCAGTTCCTTTGTACATGTGGCACGTTGGAAGTGTGTACTCTGGCGGGTACTGTATTTGATTGTACCATATCGGATACGGTCGACCAATCTTGATTGATCTATTTGCGGCTTCACTGACGTAGTGAGCTTCGATTTACTGAGCGATATATTAGTTGCTTTTAGGAATCATTTCCTCCTCAGCCATTGATGAGCTTTGCAGAGAATTTGAAATGTCATCCTTATCTTTAAGACCGACTACCGGCAGTTCATCTGCCAGTGGTTCCGATTGAACCATTATTCCAACCATATTCTGAATCAGAAGGGCCATCTGGTTCATTTTAGTGGACATTTCTGCCGCTTCTGCATCTCCCTTTTTCAGAGCGCGCTTTAGGAAATCAATATCCGACTCCTTCTCTATTCTTTCTCCAGGTGCGTCTTCGGGATTTGCCTTAGACGATGGATTAGCGAGTGGTGCCGCCTGAGCAAGCATCTCCTGCAGCTTTTCACGTTGCAGTTGAACTTTTGTTAAGGACCGAGTTTGAGGTCGGTGACTAGTAGAAGCTCGAACTTCGTCTTTGGAATTCACCGCATAGACTATGTGAACTACCATGCCCCCAGGCTTAGGGTGTTTGGAGTTTTTGGCCTTTGGAGTTTGCTTCGGGCACTTAAGCATTATTGGGCCTCCTTTTTTTGTGGAAAGCCGCTTTGGTTTTGGGAGGAACCGCTGTATCAGGATCCGTCTTAGAATGAGTCCCCTTGTATTTGAAAGAGGATTTGTCAGAATTTGGCTGACGTCTAGGGGAAGAGCCGTGGTTGACGACATAGACCTTCACTTGCTTTCGCACTTTATATATAGATGAGGAAAGTTGCTTTAGGGAGCGAACCGGTTTCTGCTCTCGTGGGATCTCCATGGGCTGCGGAGATTTCTTCAATATTGCGGTAGGAGAATTTTTTCTGACCCTTCGCAACAATTTGAAGTTGTTCCTGGTTGGAATAACATTCACCACTGGGGTTGAAACAGGAATATACGGAGAACTGCCCCCAGCTCATTTTGTATGATGCCGATATCGATGTTGACCGTTTCTTACGGCCGGGATTTGATTAGCTCCGGGATTTTTCCGAGCCTGCCCCATGTTTCTTTTGAGAGCCTAAATATTCTGACCCCTGCGTCGACCTTGGTCCTTGGCAGGTACCAGTTGTTGGAGGACTGATTCTGTCAGCAAAGTTGCGGCTTGGGGAACCAGCATGTGGAAGACAGATTTCCTCTAGGCTTCCTCCATCGGAGTTGAGGCACCGAGGGTGGGAGGTAGGTGTATCGACCCAAAGAGAAGCCCGTTGATTTCTTGAAGAGCCGGATTGCAGAGATTTGAGGCTGCAAGTGGCCCATACTTGACCCCACCAGATATGACAAAGCCGAGTTGCTAGGGTAGAAGCAAACGACATTCTTCATAGAGAAGAAACACGGGCTTCAGTATCCCATCACCCAAGGGCAACCAAAAACATACATACTATGATTATTTGATCGCGGAAAAACACGACACATGAAGTGTGGAGTGGAAAGTGGAAAAGTCCCACCGGTCATGCCAGAATCTGTTCTCCGCCGAAAGCCGAGAAGATAAACGTCTTGCCTGAATTTGGGGGAAGATGCTATTTGGTTTTATCCGTACACCTCTCCGAAGATGCCAAGTTGATTTATGGCACCATGTATCGGAGGTTTAGACAGATGTGGCCGTTGTAGCAGACTTCGTCAGATTCCCCCTCATTTGAGGGGGTTTTGATTGTGGGGACGCTCTTCCCTGTAGGCGCAAGCCCCTACAGTTAATTATGCTACCGCATCGCGGTAACCGTTTTCTCCTTCTCCAGATGGTCACTTCGTGTCGTGTGTGTTTGTTTTGTTTTTTGATTGCCCGTGGATTGTATACGGAGACTAATTTATGTTGTCGCCCGTAGGGCGTGGATTAGTCCAAATCCGTATTTTCTTAGATTTGGGTTTTGGTTTGGGTTTAAGGATCGGTAATCTCATTTGAGATTAAAATCAACTTAAACGTTTGTTAAGGATACGTTAGTCTAATTTTAGACTAAGATCTACTTAACAGGATCATTTAGATCCAACAAAAGAGCATTTAGACTCTATTGTTTTAGTTTAGGGACGTTGCGGTCCATAGTTTAAGGACATCATAGTCCATGGAGTTTAAGGATATCATAGTCCATAGTTTAGAGACATCATAGTCTAGTTTAGAGGCATCATAGTCTGTAGGGTTTAGTTTAGGAACGTTGCGGTCCAGTGGGTTTAAGGACGTCATAGTCCGTGGTATTTTGGCTCCACGGTTTGGGGATGCGCCAAAAGTTATTGGTTATTGGGACCCTCCATCTCTCTAAAGACGTTGAAGAATTACAACGACATGTATCAGAGGTATGAAGAGATGTACCCTTGAACCAATATCCCGATTTGGGGAATGGGATGAACATCAGTTTAGATGTCATCTGTTAGGAGAACACTAGTCATCTTTGGGACTAGGATTAGTTTGGGGAGACCTGAACATGGGGGCTCAGTTGATTGGTGACACAAAGGGTCTTAGCTTCGGAAGACTTGGCTAATTTGAGCTAATGTTGGCCTCTCATAGTGTTAAACACTATTGTATGATCAGCGCTCATGTGCTCCCACGTGAGGCGCTTGAAATAGTGTTAAACACTAAGAATTTGATGCGCTCACGTGGGATCACGTGAGACGCTTGAAGTTGGCGCTGCTCCTTTGGGTTTATTCCCTTATTTCTTTTCTGAATGCTAAGGACTATTGGGTCAAGTGGGATCATGTGAGGAGCCCCAAGAATGGAAACTGCCCTTTGATTTATTCCCTTTCTGCTTTATAAAAGTTAAGCACTGCTTGGGGTCACGTGGGGCCACGTAAGGCGCCCCAAAAAATAGGGTTTATTCCCTTTCTGCTTTATAAAAGTTAAGCAATGCTTGGGGGCACGTGGGATCACGTGATGCGCCCCAAAAAATAGGGTTTATTCCCTTTTCTCTTTTATAAGTGCTGAGCACTTCTCAGGGGTCACGTGGGATCACGTGAGGCGCCCCAAGAATGGAAACTGCCCTTTGATTTATTCCTTTTTCTCTTTTATAAGTGCTGAGCACTTATCAGGGGTCACGTGACTAGATCTCATTCTTTCCCTCTTTGTTCCTCAAAGGTGCTCACGTGGGATCACGTGAGCTTTTATATAGCATTTGAATGCTAATGAATCATCAGGTTGTTCTTCTATGGTTCCAAGGGATCAAGTTCTCCTTTTGTTCTTTGTAGGGATTAAATTCTTTTTAAAGGGTTAAACCCTAGTTCCAGAGGAATTAAATTCCTATATGTTTTGTAAGAGTTAAACTCTTTTGGATTCAGTTCTTTCCCCTAGGTTTTGAATCTGCATGACAGAATCTCCCCGATGAGAATTAAATTCTCAACTTGTGGGGAGATCTGCTTCTGCAGATCTTAACCAGAGGAAGAACTAAGTTTTTTTAGAAGAGTTAAACTCTTGGTTTGATAATTAAATTCTCTTTTTGTGTGAGCTTTTGGGAGGGGTTCCTCTATATTTGGAAAGAGAGATCATTGGTCGTTGGGACCCACCACCTCTCCGACGACGCTGAGAGATTACAGCGCCATATATCGAAGGTGTGGAGGGATGTACCCTTTGAACCATGTACCACTTATCAGGAGGAAGAATATGTTGAAGCTTAAACTCCTAACTGCTGAAAAATGCCTCTTTGCGTTCGCGCACGTGCGCCGCACGTGTTGGGCGCACGTGCATCGCACATGGCATCGCACGTGGCGGTTGCACATCATGGGGGCAACTAAGGCCCTAACATGGAGAACTAAGCTTCTTTGAGAATTGAATTCTCCCACGTGCGTTGCACGTGTTTGGCTCACGTGCATTGCACGTGGCGCGCATGTAGCGGGCGCACGTGCATTGCACTTGGCGCACATGGCGCTTGCATATATGCGCATTATGGGGAGAGCAAGCTCTTATGGAGAACTAATCTCTTTTGAGAATTGAATTCTCTCACGTGCGTTGCACGTGTTTGGCTCACGTGCGTTGCACGTGGCGCGCATGTGGCGGGCGTACGTGCGTTGCACGTGGCGCGCATGGCGCTTGCTCATATACGCATTATGGGAGGGAGCAAGCACCTATGGAGAACTAATCACCTTTGAGAATTGAATTCTCTCACGTGCATTGCACGTGTTTGGCTCACGTGCGTTGCACGTGGCGCGCATGTGACGGGCGTACGTGTGTTGCACGTGGCGCGCATGTGGCGGGCGTACGTGCATTGCACGTGGCGCGCATGGCGCTTGCGCATATGCGCATTATGGGGGGCAGCAAGCTCCTGTGGAGAATAATCTCCTTAGAGAATTGAATTCTCTATCTTTTCTAAGAGATATCCCCTCTTATTTATATGGGAGTGGTAGAGAAGCGATCTCTTTTTTTTCCAATGTGGGACTAAAAATGCATCCCCCATGTAGTAGAGCATTAATTTAGATTACACGTGCGTAGCATATTTGCTCATAACTTTTGATTCCAGATAAATTATGAGGCTCATAATATATCAAATCGAAGGAATTTTCAAGACACTTTCGATACCATCAGAATTTAGCTGTTTCTCATTCGGGAGTTTATCAAAATACAGCCCGGAAAATACCGGTTCGTATTTTTTTCCTTAGATTACATGTGCATATCACATTTGCTCATAACTTTTGATCCCGGATGAATTATGAGGCCCATAATATATCAAATTGAAGATTCTTTCGAGACGCTTTCGATACCATCAGAATTTAGCTGTTTTCATTCGGGAGTTTGTCAAAATACAGCCCGAAAAATACTGGTTCGCATTTTCTTAAGCGTATCGCTGCCATTTGATACCTTGAGCTCTTTTGCGCAGAAATTTTTGGTGGGAACAAACGCCATATGAGATATGGAGTGGAAAGAGACCATATCTTAAACGAGTTAAGATATGGGGTTGTCCGGCCTATGTTAAAAAATAGAATCCGGACAAACTCGAGGCACGGTCAGTTTTGTACAACTTTGTGGGATATCCAAAGGATTCATATGGATATATCTTCTACCATACCGAGGAACATGTCATGCCCTGCTTCCCAGTGTACGGTGAAGGGGGCGCGACTGGCCGCTACGTATTTACTATGAAGTAAATATGCTAAGCGTATGTAAGCAATATAAAAATAAATGCACAAGAGACGAGATATAATAAAACAGCAACTTTATTTATTCACATTCTTTTTACAATACATGGAAAAGTAAATATATGGAATAAAGTGATGCCTAAATAGTGACATAACAGAAAAGGAAAAGTACTGAAATAAAAGTGTACAATAAACTAAAGCTCTGGGTCTTCAATGAAGTGGTTCAAGTCTTCACTAGTGGGCTCGATCTCCGGAGTGTCCAGATCACCTGACGACATTCAAAGAAGAAAGAAAAAGAATATCGCCAGCGATCAAATCGCTCGGTAAGTCCAAAAGATAAGGGAGAAATAGAATAGACAGAGAGAGAGAGAGTAGCTTTTAAAGTTGTATTGTATTGTTATAATGTTGTATTTGGTGTTAACGCTGTTGTTTGTAGCTTGGTACGGAAGGATGCCAGTGTATACGAGAGGAGTCTCTATATGCCAGAGACTATAGGCAAATGGAAGTACAAGACTCCGTCGATAATACCACGGAACAACGACATGGATGTAATTACGTCTTATGGTTACTGTCTCGTGCCACTTCTAACACCTTCCGTGCCAATCTACCCCTTAAACCCCGTGATGTCTTGATTGTATTGTTGTATTGTATTGCAACTTGTAATGTCTTATTTGTATAGATTGTATAATTGAATGACTTACCGAAACCATGATATCAGTAAAATGGATGTACTGGAGAATCATGGATGTAACTGGAGAATCATGTAAATGGAAGTATATCCATGGTTCGGTTCAGTCAATACAGATTGAATAGTTCGAACAGATTGAATATATGAATTCATGTTGAATTGTAATATTGTAGATTGTAGATTGTACTTGAATCATATTCAAGTCAGATTATAATTAGACTCATTCTGAGTCAGAACAATTAGAAAAGAAATTGAAGTCCTGATTGTTTTGATGTTATCGGTAACCGCTGCACATGGGCGGCAGGATTTGTGTCTTTTTCAAAGACGATTACCGTGTTGATAACACCGTTGTTAAGTTATCTACCTTAAATAGGCAAGCACCCACTTCTCCGGCTTCCTGAGGCTTAAGAGATTGGTCCCGCTTAAACCTATGTTTACTAGGGTCCTTAGGATAATTTATAGAATTTGAGGGGGTTTTATGTAAAATACTTTTATATACTTTTCAAAATACACCCCAAGTATTTAATTATCGTTTTTAGAGTTGTAATAATTGTAGATTTTATATTTGTGATATTTCTAGGGAAAATAACCTACTTTCATAATATATGGTATTTATTTGTAATATTGTACTTGTATGGAATTCATGGTATTTTAATATAAAGTGATTCTTGTGATTTTTGAAAAGAGTTGGAATATTTATATTATTACAAAATAGATTTTTTAATGGTACTTATACATATATTTATATTAAAATAATTTTAATATATATTTTATATTTCTAGAAATCTCATTTTCTTAAGATGTTCGTATTTTAAATCTCTCGAGACCGAATGCTCCTTGCGGAGGCCTGCATCTCGCACTACTAAGCCCAGGAATGTGCGATAATCCGCACCATCCCAGTCGGGTTCCCCAAATTGGGTTGTAGCGGCGCTTTGCAAAGATTTGTGTAAAATACTTGATCTTTTAGAAAATGATTTTATTAATTCATGGTATTTATTTGAAATATTTCGTTTTCCCGTATTCTAGGTTCCCAAAAGTATTGTACTATATTTCATATGAGTGTTGTGAGGAGGTAGATCATTATATCGTGATCTACTTAAATGTATAACAAGTTTGTGATGTTTTAATGTCGAAATGAAACTACATGGTACTTTAGTGAAAAAATACGGTAAAAGTTATAAAATGAGATAGCTTGTCACGAAACTTGTTCAAAATGTTTGTTAATATTTAATAGTCAACATGTAATGGTTTAGAATGATTGTTTTTAAGAAAAAGTGAGGTTTTAGGAAAAACCGAATCGGAAATCGGATTTACTCCGATTCCGTCGGGTTTTAGAAATACGTGTTTTTAGAAAGAATAGGAAAGAGGGAAAATGGGACTTACGGGTTTAGCTTAAAGAGGAGAGGGAGAGGGAGTGTACGTAGCTTCCGGTGCGTCGTTTTGTCGCCGGGGTCTCCTAGGGTTGTCGCCGGAGCTTCGCCTTTCGCTTCTTCCAAAGTGCACTAGGGTTCTAGGAAATTTCTTGAGAGTTTTGATCAGAATTTTGGAGTGAGGGAGTGTGTGTAAGGGTTGTATTTATAGGGTAAGGCTAGGGTTAGGATAGGTGAAAGGTTGAAATGAAAAAATGTGATAAAATGTATTAAAAGTGGAGTAATTGGTGTTTTAAAGGTGCTCTGTTACTGGTCTGAGGATTTAAAGTACACAGGGGTGCAGGGGAGCTGAAAAGACATAAGTTTGGTGTTGATGACTCGGCGGTCCGGCCGATTCCGGCCGGCGGCGGCTGCCCGAGTCGGCCGATTCGCCGGCCGAGTCGGCCGATTTCGGCCGAGTCAGGTGGTCGGAGGGATCCCCGTCGCTTCATTAGTCCCATGGTACTGTTAGTTTTCAGGGTGTAGTGGGGTTTTTGTGAGTTATGCACATGTAAACCCTTGGTATTCTAAAAATTTAAAATAAAATAATATTAAAAATAATGTGGGGTATGGGATTTGAACTCTGGTGGGTTGGTTCAGCAGTGCAAGGTATTACCAATAAACTACAAGCTCCTTCTTACTAAATAAAAGCAAAACAAATATTTATGGTACTTTCAGAAATGCAATTACTCCAAGTATACATTAATTTTTTAACAAATTTCTGTACACTAAAATTGGAGTTGTTACAGAACAAAAAGTGTTTGTTTCTCAACATGTCATATTTTTAGAAAAGGAATTTTTTGTAAAAGGAATTAGTGGTAATAAGGTAGAACTGGAAGAAGTTCCAGCCACACAAACTATAACTGACGATTTGGTAGAACCGGAGGATTCAATAGTCTCCAACGAACCTCAGCCACTCCGCAGATCTAGTAGGGTTTCTCATCCACATGTGAGATACTATGGTTTACTCATAGACGGTGGGAGCGAGGATTGTATCATGGAAGATGATGACCCAACTAGTTTTGAGCCGGCCATCACAAGTGGGGACTCTGTGAAATGGCTGGATGTTATGCGATCTGAGATGGAATCCATGTACATCAACAAAGTATGGACTTTGGAAGTTGCTCCTGAAGGGGTAAAACCCATCGGGAGCAAATGGATCTTTAAGAAGAAACTTAGTGTAGATGGAAAGGTTGAGACCTTCAAAGTTAGATTTGTAGCAAAAGGTTTTCGTCAACGACCAGGTGTCGACTATGATGAAGCCTTTTCTCCAGTGGCTATGCTTAAGTCCATCAGGATCATACCTCCCATTGCTGCATACCATGACTACGAAATCTGGCAGATGGAAGTCAAGACCACTTTTCTAAATGATGATTTAGAATAGAGCGTGTGCATAACACAGCCAGAGGGCTTCGTAGACAGTGGGAGCAGCGGAAAGGTGTGCAAACTGCTTAAATCCATCTACAGATTAAAGCACGCATCGCGGAGTTGGAACATCTGTTTTGATGAAACTATCAAAAAGTTTGATTTCATCAAAAATGTAGATGAACCATGTATATACAATAAGGTTGTAGAGAGTAAAGTTGTCTTTCACGTATTGTACGTGGATGGCATACTCTTGATAGGAAACGATGTTCTTATGCTACACTCGGTCAAGCTCTTCTTATCACAAAAGTTCTCCATGAAAGATCTAGGTGATGCCTCCTACATCCTGGGGATAAAGATCTATAGGTGATGCCTCCTATGTCCTGGGCACTGGACAGCTGTGAAGAACATTCTTAAGTACTTGAGAAAGACTAAAGAAATGTTCTTGGTGTATGGTAACGGAGAACTATAGGTGGAGTCTTTTACCAATTCGAGCTTCCAGAGTGATAAGGAAGATAGTAAGTAGGTCTCGGGTTTTGTCTTCACCCTCAATGGAGGGGCGGTATGTTGGAAGAGTTCCAAGCAAGACACCGTAGCAGAATCGACGATGGAGGCTGAATACATACTGCCAACGATACTGCCAAAGAAGCTGTCTGGATGAAGAACTTCATTGCTGAACATGGTGTGGTTCCATCCATTGAGCATCCAATACCTGTGTATTGTGATAACAATGGAGCTGTGGTTTTGGCCAAGGAACCCCAGTCCCATCAGAGATCCAGACATATTCTTAGGCAGTATCACCTGATCCGGGAGATAGTAGATCGCCGAGAGATCGAGGTCAGGAGAGTTGACACGAAGGATAACACGGCGGATACACTCACGAAGGCCCTCCCCTAGACACAGTTTGAGAGACTTTTTAGGATATTGGGTATGGGATACTACAACAACTGGCCTTGGTGCAAGAGGGAGATTGTTAGGAATATGTATGCCCTAGAGGCCATTATTGTATGATATAGTGGATGCTTGGATATATATATAGAGGACTTTCTTGCTCGACATGATAGTATGCTAACCGATTGCTCTTTATCTTAACATGTACACTTGTATTATTATATTGTCTCTCTAATACATGTTGATAAATCCTTTAGGATCTGCTTGACTACCAGGACTATGATGCGGATCATACTACTGGAACTTGTGTAGTCTACAAGCACATCCTTTAAATGTTCCTAGTCGAGAGAGTATCGAGACAGGGCATCGATATTCCAGAGTAGACTAGTGTGCACGTTTCTTGACCCTGTAGGGGGCGATGGTTGATCCCATAACCATTGGTGTTTGACTTCAAAGATTTTACACCATTGCTCATTAGAGAATGGGTACACTGAACATGACTCGCCAAGAACTCCTAGATGGTACTATACCTATCGTCAGATAGCAGTTCTCTGGTGACACTGGTACAGGTTAGTCTGTAGACCCGAGATTATCATAGTGTCTTGTGTGACTCCCACTGTGTTTTGATTTCCTCCCTACCATGGCTCAAAAGGAGTCATGCAAACAGGTGGATTTTGGGTACAGTCCCGAGTCACATGGAGGCAGTGAGCGATAGGAAGGGTTTCGTATTTTTCAATATAGAGAGTTGATGTTGTGCTATGCTCGATTGGCTATAACAGTAAGTCTCTGGCCAGGGCTGATGAGATTTAATGGTAAGTGTTATCAGTAGTTTCTCGAACCGTTATGAGCCATACATCGGCATGACTTATCAAGTTACCGGGGTCTGACGTTTCCATCCCTAGACTCGATATGCGACATATCAGACGAAGAGACCGGACTGTACGGTAAGTGTTATTTATAGGCTTCATGGGAGTTTGGACAAGCTTGCTTGTTGATCTTCTAATCGCTCAATACTTAGATAGCCGTTACGTCCAGCTAGTACCGCTTACGGCATGTGGGTAACTGATATGATCATTACCTACTGCTGGCGTATTGATGAATTTTTAAAGTCCCACACAGAGGTTTCCTAGTTCAAGCGAAACGAAGTAGAGCGCATATGATGATATGTGCAGGGGCCTGATTAAATACGAGTATGTGATACCGTATTCTAATCTGCGGATAAATGATATTAGTCGGTTATATATGATATAACTGAATTATTGAATCAAGCGTTGATTTAATAATATGATATATATTATATTTGATATAATTATATATTAACTAATATTATTGCTCACTAATTATTTTTTTCTCTTAATATATATATATATATATATATATATATATATATATATTATGAAGCATGGTTGAATTTCTATTTTGAGAAAATAGAAATGAGGTGGAAAATTGGGAGATATTTATGGAATGGGTGAAGCATGGCTTGATCAATTTTTTATTCATTTGCTTTACACGTTACAAGTATGGCCGCAATTTATTATTGCAATTTTATTCATGCTTCAATAATATGTGAGCCATTCTTCATTCTTCACTCACTTGAGTTTTTTCTTTAGCTCATTTTTCTTACACTCTCTCCAATCTCTTTTTCTTCCTCATCCAAGCCCTAACCCTCACATGAGTTGTGAATCCAAAGGCTTGAGAAAATTCCTAGTGAGCTAAAAAACCCTACTTCATCATCCTAGTCTAGATTAGCACTTTAGACTAGGATGTTTATTTCACTAATACTAAATTAGTGAAGAGCTAGCTTGACCTAGAGGAATTTCAGGTGTATCATCTTCGACACGAAGGTCGCGAAGAAAGCTCGATCCGTTCTTCAAGTGGAGCCTAGAGGAGTCGCAGAGACTACTGCCCGGAGCTTTAGAAGAGAAGGACTTGGTCTACAAAGATTGTAGTCTCCATCACTTAGTGTAGTTCTTCTTTTATCATATGTTAAACCCTAATACTCTAATTAGATTCAAGGTTAGCATAGCTTAGCACCAAGAAAATTTTAAAATTGCATGCTTGATGTCGATTAAAACCTTGTGGTGGTGCCAGGATACACTTTCAGGCCCAATGATGAATCTCACCGGCCAAGTGTATGGGGTTGGGTCTTGGATCAATGCCACGTGTCCATGTCGGTTCATATAATATTCAGCACATGTTTGATTTTATGTGACTTTTCATTTTACGTGTATTGCACGTGTAAAATTTTGGGCTTCCAAAAAGTTTAAAAGAAAAATCAGTAAAAATAATATGTGGCTGAGGGGATTTGAACACATAGGCTATGTTACAGCAGTGCAAGACTTTACCGATGAGCTACAAGTTTTTTCTTGCCGTTCTTAAACAAAAACAACATTTAAAGTATACTCATGCTTGCAAATACTCCATTATGTATATTAACTTTAAAATTTTTGTACAATGAAATTAGAGTCGTTACATTCTACCCACCTTACAAAAATTTCGTCCTCGAAATTTACAATATATAAGGACTGATTTACAAACAAGTAAGGGAATCTTGCACACATGTCATTCTCACGTTCCCACGTTGATTCTCCTGGCGAATCTTTTCTCCACATCACTCGAACCAAGTTTACTTCCTTGTTCCGAAGTGACTTTACCTTTCTGTCCAGGATTTCAACGGGTTGCTGCTTACAAGATAGATTTGTCTGTACAGTGAGCTCGGAGTGATCAAGGATGTGGCTGGGGTCGCTCACATATCTTTGAAGCTGGGATATGTGGAATACGTTGTGCACTCATTCCAATGAGGGTGGAAATACTAAACGATATGCCACTTCTCTAACTCGTTCAAGAATGTCGAACGGTCCAATAAATCTGAGAATGAGCTTACCTCTCTTGCCAAAGAGAATTACTCCACGGTTTGGAGAGATCTTTAAGAATACATGATCTTCCGGCTGGAACTCCAAATGTCGGCACTTTGCATCAGCCCAGTGCTTCTGTCTGTCTTGGGCTATGCGCATTTTTTTCCTGATCGTGCGAACTACATCCACAGTTGCCACGATCATCTCTGGTCCAAGGAGTTCCCTATCTCCGATGTCGTCCCAACTTAGTGGCGAATGACACATTCTTCCATAGAGCGCTGCAAAAGGTGTCATTCCAATACTCGCTTGGTAACTGTTGTTGTATGAAAACTCCACAAAATGT
Organism: Agapanthus africanus; assembly: GCA_030015575.1. NCBI lineage: Eukaryota > Viridiplantae > Streptophyta > Magnoliopsida > Asparagales > Amaryllidaceae > Agapanthus > Agapanthus africanus. The sequence goes on along the minus strand of CM057348.1, from coordinate 9,681,483 downwards.
AGGTGATCTTCCCACGATCCTCTGAAGTATAGCATACAAGCTCTTAGCATATCTTCAAGGATCTGAATCGTTTGCTCAGACTATCCATCTATTTATGGATGATAAGCTGTGCTGAAGTTCAGACACGTTCCAAAGCTAGCTTGCAGACTCTGCTAAAACTGCGATCGGAATCTGGTGTCACGATCGGAGACAATGCAAACCGATACTCCATATAATCTCACGATTTCCTGCATGAGTTCATGGGTATCAGAGATAGTACACATTAAAGAGTTAAATTGTCACGCCCCGCTTCCCGGTGTACAGCGAAGGAAACGCGACGAGGTCCGCTACGTATGTACTCAGAAGTACATACGCTAAGCGTATCTAAGCAATATAAAAGTAAATCACAAGAGACAAGAGATATAGAAATAACAGCAACTTTATTAATAACATTCTTTTGTACAATGCATGAAAAGTAAATACAACTGAATGAAAAGCGATGCCTAAACAGTGGCATAACAGGAAATGAAAATACTGAATAAAACAAGGTACAATATCTAGAGCTTGGGGTCTTCGTGAAACAGCTCCAAGTCTTCACCGGTGGGCTCGATCTCTGCTGGGTCCAAAACACCTGACGACATTCAAAGAAGAAAGAAATAGAATGTCGTCAGCGAACAGGTCGCTCGGTAAGTCCCAAAGATAAGGAAGAATTAGAAAGACAGAATAAGAGTATTTTCTAAAGTATTATGTTGTAGAATATTATGGAATATTGTGTTAACGCTGTTGTTTGTAGCTTGGTACAGAAGAATGCCAGTGTATACGAGAGGGGTCTCTATATGCTAGAGACCATGGCAAACGGAATGTACAAGGAACCGTTAAGCCACGGTACAACAGCAACGGAATATGGTTAGGTGTCTTAATCTGACCATCTCGTGCCACCTTTAACACCTTCCGTACCAATCTACCCCTTAAACCCCGTAGTGTTTTGACAGTATTGTTGTGTTGTAGTGTGTAAGTTGGATGACTGACCAAAACCATGATATCAGTAAACATGTTGTAACTGCATAATCAGGTAAATGGAATAACGGAATAATGGATGTATATCCATGGTTTGATTCAGTCAAGTTGTATAGATTGTTAACTAGATTCTGGGATTCATGTATTCATATTGAGTTGGAATATTAAAGAATATAGAATGACTTGAATTATATTCAAGTCAGAAATAATCAGACTCAATCCCGAATCAGACTAAAAGAAATGTAATTTGAAGTTCTATAATTGTTAGGGTCCTTATTGTAAATTATAAAACTTGAGGGGGTTTTATGTAAAAATATTTTTGTATAGTTTTCAAGATACACCCCAAGTATTTATTATTCGTCTTTATAGTTATAATGAGCGTGATTTTATTTAGTGATATTTCTAGTGAATATATCCTGATAAAGGTATTAATCTGCAATATTGATTTATTTGAAATTCATGGTATTTTAATGTAACATTTAATCTTGTAATTTTTAGGAAAAGGTGGAAACTTTATCTTATAATAAAACAGGTGTTTAAATGATAAATATACATATGTTTATACAAGAATGATTTTTAATAAATATTTTATTTTCCAAAAATCTCATTTTTCTTAAATGTCGTATTTTAAACCTTTCGAGACCGAATGCTCCTTGCGGAGGTCTGAATCTCGCACTACTAAGCCCGAGGGTGCACGATAAACCGTACTATCCCTAACGAGTTCCCCAAAGGTGGGTTGTAGTGGCGCTTTGCAAAGATTTAATAAATACTAATCATTTAGAAAACGGTTTTATAAAAATAAGGTATTTATTTGTAAAATGGTGTAAATTTCCGTATTTTAGATTCTAGGGTTTCCTAAGCCAACTAGCCTATTTCTAAATGGTCTAAACGACACGTCAGTAGAAGCCTCAAATCGTCTCTTCACCGCCAATTGCGGCCAGGTAAGTGCCAGGTGAGTGGGAGGCTCTCCACTACAAGTAGTGGTCCTAATTAAGTAACCACTCGCCTTAGACACACTTGCCTAGAAATCACAAAGTCAGGTTTAGATAAACGATCGATGTCCATGACATATCGTATTTTCCTGTTAAAAGATTTTGTTTTAAAATTGTATACAACTTAGAACTTTCAGAAAAGGTTTATAAAGAAAATGGTATTTTAATGTAAAGTCTTGTATTATCGTATTCTAAGTTTTGATGCTATCAATTAGGATTGTATTTGCATGTGTGTGGAGGTAGGTCATTACCTCGTGATCTACGTTAAGGTATAGCAATTGTTAAGGGTTAAATGTGATAACTAAACATGGTGGTATTTAAGTGCGAAAATACGGTATTTTGCAAAAGTTATCATTTCATGTGAGAAACTTTATCCAAATTGATTTTTAAGTGATTAGTAGTCAACATGAATATGTTTAAGCCTTATGGAATTAGTGACAAGTGAGTTTTGATAGAAAACCGAATCGGAAATCGGTTTGTTCCGATTTCCGTCGGATTTGAAAAATCGTATTTTAATGGAAGAAAGAAAGGTAGAAAAAGGGGGACTTATGGTTTTGGATAACGCTAGAGAGTGCTAGGAAGGTAGTGGGTTTGTCGGTGCGTCGAAACGCCGTGAAGAGTCCTAGTACGATCGCCGGGATTTCGCCGTCGATTTCGGCAGCGCTTCACCTTTCGCTCGTTTTCTAACGTACCGAGTTCTCTTGAAATTTTTAGAGAGTGGACTTAAGAATGTAGGGTGAGAGGGTAGAGGGTATGGGGATTTATATAGGGTTAGGCTAGGGTTAGGGTTTTTAATAAAAAAATTATAAAAATATACAAAATCATTAAAAATTCATTAAACATAGGAGTAAAAGGGATTTATTGGCCAAATGATAACCGATCCAAGCATTTAGAGTATGCAGGAGGGTGGACCAGGTCAAGACCCAACTTTTCTCTATTGGTGACTCGGCCGTCCGGCCAAGTCCGGCCGGCGGCGCCGGACCGAGTCGGCCGAGTCGCCGGCTGGCGGCGCCGAGTCAGGGGTCCAATGGCCGGGGATTCTTCGGGGGTACAATTTGATATATTTACTTTTTGTTGTCCAGTACATATTTTGGGAGTTATGGCATTTTTACCGTTGACTTCCAAAAAAAATTAAAACAAAATAAATACAAAAATAATGTGGGGCATGGGATTTAAACTCCGATGGCTTGGTTCAGCAGTGTAAGGTATTACCAATGAGCTACAACCTCCTTCTTGTAATTATGGAGTGAAATAAATACTTAAAGAGATATCAGCTGCAATAAATTCTCCAAGTATACATTGAATTTAAATCAATTCTTTGTACATTAAAAATGGAGTTGTTACATAAATCTTACTCAGATTCAAACTTACCTTCATGTACTTCTTTGCTGATGTCTCGGTAGATTGGCCAACTCGAAAGGGAATAAAGTGAGCCGACTTGTGAGTCGATCCACAATGACCCATACAACATTGTCACCTTTCATGCTGCGAGGAAGAGCAGTAACGAAATCCAGGGTGATGTTTTGCCATTTCCATTCTGTGATAGGTAACGGTTGAAGTAAATCAGCAGTCTTGTGATGTTCAGCCTTTACTTGCTGACACACCAAACATTTGGCTACGCTTTTGGCTACTTCACGCTTCATTCCATGCCACTAGTAATGTTGACGTAGATCTTTATACATCTTTGTACCACCAGGTTGTACTAAGTAAGAAGAGTTGTAAGCTTCTTTCATCAACTCTTCCCGGACAGAACCTTGTGGTACATATAATCTGCTCCCGTATCTCAAAGATTCGTCTTCGTGGATGATAAAATCTGTTCGAAGTCCACTTTCTACTTGTTCTCGGATCTTTTGCAACTTGGCATCACTTGCTTGAACTTCATTGATCTGGTTGACAAGAGTAGACTGAGCTTGTAGGTTCATCAAATACGAAGCGTTACCTGGTATAACCACTTCTATCTCCATCTTGTGCAATTCTTGCTGAAGCTTCCACTGTGCGGTGAGATTTATTGCTAATGGTTGACGGCTAAGTGCATCAGGAACTACATTCACCTTCCCTGGATGATATTATAGGTAGTCCGCCATGAGTTCTAACCATCTTCTCTGCCGCATGTTCAATTCTTTCTGAGTAAACACATACTTTAGACTTTTGTGGTCCGTGTATATATCTACTCATTCCCTAAGAAGATAGTGGCGTCAAATCTTAAGTGCAAAGATAACGGTTGCCAACTCAAGATCATGCGTTGGATAGTTGCGCTCATGAACTTTCAACTGTTTTGATGCATAAGCTACAACTTTTCCATGCCGGTATAGAACGCATCCAAATCCCTTACCAGACGTATCGCAGTGCACAACGAAACCTCCAGATTGGTCCGGTATTACGAGAATATGAGCTGATGTCAATCTTGACTTGAGTTCTACAAAAGCTTGTTCACATGTTTCTGACCATATGAATGCTTCATCTTTACGTGTGAGCTTGATCAGGGGTGTTGCAATCGTCGAGAAACCTTCGATAAATCTTCGGTAGTATCCTGCTAATCCCAAGAAACTTCGAATGTCCTTCACTGTCTTTGGTGTCGGACATTTGCTTACTGCTGATACTTTAGCTGGATCTACTGAGATTCTTTCGTCTGAAATGATATGTCCGAGAAATCCGACTTGATCTAGCCAAAATTCACACTTGCTGTATTTGGCATAGAGTTGGTGCTGTCGCAAAGTCTTTAGGACAATTCGTAAGTGCTCGGCGTGTTATTTCTGACTCTTTGAATACACCAGTATGTCGTCGATAAAAATAACAACAAACCTGTCTAGGTACTCTCGGAAAACTTGGTTCATCAGATTCATAAATATGGCTGGTGCATTGGTCACTCCAAATGGCATCACGAGAAACTCATAATGACCATAGTGAGTCCTGAATGCCGTCTTCGGAATATCAGACTCTTTGACCTTCACCTGATGATAACCCGAACGAAGATCTAACTCTGAGAAAACACAAGACCCACTTAGCGGATCGAACAGATCGTCGATGCGTAGTAGTGGATACTTGTTCTTTATCGTCACTTCGTTCAGAGTTTGGTAGTCTATACACATTCTGTATGAACCTTTTTTCTTCTTCATAAGCAAAACTGGAGATCCCCAACTTGAAGTGATGGGACGAATCCATCATTTCTTCAAAAGTTCGTCCAACTGAATACGGATCTCCTTCAATCCTTCAGGACTTAAGCGATATGGTGCTTTGATCACTGGTTATGCACCAGGTACTAAGTCAATACTGAATTCAAGAGCTCGATCGGGAGGCAAACCTGTGATGTCTTCAGGAAATACGTTTTTGAACTCTCGAACTACCTCTGGCTTGTCTTCTTCTGCTTGTATTGTTGCAATCACTGCTTTCCTTAGTTTAGCCTTGTAAGTACTGGGCTCCATGGTACGGTCTCCACTTTTGAAATAAAAGACCGGATGATCTGGAATTTCGAACACTACCCTCATTTGACGACAGTCGATGGTAGCGAAGAAAGTTCCTAGCCAGTCCATACTCAAGACTACGTTGAAGTTCGGTATGTCCAGCACCTTGAAGTCAGCATAAAATTCTCTGCTGCAGACAACCACTGGACACAGGTCGTATCCCATCGTTGCCTTTAGAACACCGTTCCCTGAAATGACATTCCAGCAGCTGGATACGAGCGGTTTGACTGGAAGCGCATGAGTTCGAACGAACCGTTGCGATATAAAGCAATATGATGCTCCAGTATCGAAGAGTGCTAGTGCAGGAAGGGAAGCTACTAAGATCGTACCTAAGTTGTGTGGGATATGTTTAGGTATAGGAAAAGATATTTTGATATGTATAAATATTGAAAGAAAGTTTGAAAGACATGGATTTACCAGTGATGATTTAGTCAGTGGCTTCAGCTTCTTCCACAATCATCATGAAAGCCTGTCACCTGGGTACATTCCTTCTTGCTGGAGGAGCATTCCTCTGTCCGTTCCTTTGTCCTTAAGGTAGGTTCCTTTGTGCTTGATGGAACTGACGAGGAGGAGGTGCAGAAGGTCCACAAGGAGGTGGAGGTGGGAGAGCAAGTCGAGTTGCAGGTGCCTAGATAGCTGGCCACTGTGGATAAGTGTTTGCTGGTCTGGAGGCTAGATTTGTATTGAGTCTACGGGGGCATGTAACAATGTCGTGAGTAGATGAGCCGCAGACTAAGCATAGGCCGTTTGCATGCTTGCGGTCCTTCACCAGGTGTCCATTCCTTTTGCAGTAGAAACGAAAGTCCGGACTGGGCCGGTTAAAAGTTACTCCCGGACTCCTGGGTACAAAAGATGACCTGGAAGAGGCTCCTCCTGCCATCTGAGTTGCAGGGCGCTTCACACTAGTAGATTGAGGTATGCCCTTCTTCTTCACTACTGCCTCATATCGATGGGCAGCCTTAAGAGCTAAATCATGGGTTGGGAAATCCCCTGTAGATAGAGCAGCTTGGATCTCCTGGTCCAACCCTTGCTGAAATCGTCTTGCCCTGATCTCAGCAGTCGGTATGAAATATGCCACGAATCTATTATGGTCTTATATTAGCTGTGTAGTATGTGATATTAGAAAATCGAATATTTGAGACATATTTTAGCTGCTCAGCATGGTGAACTCAGTATCATACTCATCTACAGATTTGCTTCACATAGAGCCTTGCTGCAGGTGAATGGATTACTGCTCCATATTAAAACGGGCAGTCTCACGAAATATTTCGCGTCGAACATATCGCGAAATATCTTCCATTCGATCGGCTGGGTAGGTCGGCTTTCTTCAGCCTTCCACCATACTTTAGCGTTGTCTGTAAGTTGCAGCTTCGCAACCCTTACCCAAGCAATCTCTGGCACTTGTGCCACTTCCAGATCGTCCTCAATCGACCGAGCCCATTTCTCTGCCTCCAAGGGGCTCTCTTTCCCAGAGAACTATTTATGGTGCAGTACCCGGAATTGTTTCACACCGAGTGTCTCAGCTTCTGGGCGGTTCAGGAGTATAGCAGTCTGTTGCTACTGTCCCTCCAAGACGCTCTTGATTGCCTCAAGCAAAACCGTCTGCTCGTTGATCGGAGCTGCTGCGGTAGGTGTAAGTGGTAGAGGTGGTGTTGGTGGTGCAGTGTTGCCATTAACGTTCGTGCTCGTATTGTTCGGAGAATCCATAACCTTGAAAGAAAAAATAGGGTTAGGACAGATTCAAGGAATATGAAATGTAAAGAATATTTTAGTTGTTGATTCTTATAATTCTTATGATATATTGCTTATGTTTCTATGCAGAACTTGTAAGTCTACAGTAGCGCCCCGGCCGTCATTCTGATGCCAAACGCGGAACAAAAACTTTTATAACTGGCGCTATCGCATACTATATCCCGGATCTTGCCATTAACGCTAAACTAATAAACTGTAAAGAGGTAGAAAGGTTATACCGATCGATCCGAGTCCTTCGGTCTTTAGCCATCATCCCACGCTCCTTACGGCAACTCCGATCTCTTGTCTCCTCGTCTAGGTGGCACCACGTCAATGGATCTTTAAACGGGCTCCAGCCTCTATACCGAGGCAACTCGGTCATCAAGTCTGCTAAAAGAGATGACCAAGATGAAGTAGAGAATGAGTAGAATACTTTGTCTCAAACACTCTAGGGTTCTCATCACATGAGAGGGTTAGGGTGGAGGTCGAAGAAGATGCTTAGGATTGGAAATGGTGAACTCAAGAAACACTAGTGAGCCAAAAGAAAAACTAAGCTCATAAACTTGTGTTATGTTCTTTCTTTTGTGAGTAGATATATATGGTTTGTGTAAAGAAAATATCTCAAAAAATATCTATCCATAAATATCTCCACAAACCCTAAAATATCCATACACAAAACAAACCATCATTAATTCTATCATGACTCACTTAGTGACTCATTAGCATGAGTCACTAAGGAACATGCTAGAAAAAATGAGTCACCAATATGAGTCACCCTTTCCAAAACTTAATAATCATTTAAACTAAAATGATTAATCCAAAAAGAAATGCATCTTCTAAAGTATTCTCGTAACGGATTACGAAAATTCCCCTCACCTGTATATACATACCTGTATCCGTATTCCGACCGAATACGAATACGAGAGACTAAAATATTCTGACTGAATATAATACATGGATCCGGCTTAAACCAAAGCCCACCAGTATTATCTGTCCGAATATGACACATGCACAAGTGCACGTGCAATTTCGAACCCTGCTATAAAACCATACGGCCTCTACAACGTTTCGCCCGAACTTGGGAAACTATCTTTGGGGGACTCTAAAGACTCGTCAGTACCCTGGCAGTGGGTTTAAACACAAGCACGTCAGCGGCACTAGCTGTGCGTAACGGCTGCCCATGTACTGACCTCAAGGGAAGCCGATGAGCGAAATCATCCTGGAACCCTACTGAGCCTATCAGTGACAATATACATACAGTCCGGTTCGTTCGTCTATGAGTATCGCATATCGGACCTAGGGGGCTGGTAACGTCAGACCCCCAATAGCGGTATAAGTCGTGTCGGAGAGTAGCCCTGAACACCCTGAGAAACTACTGGAATACTTACCAGTAATTCTCACATGCCTTGGCCAAGGACTTGGTGTAATGGCTCTCCTAGACACAGCACGATCTTACCCCCAATATCGGGAGAGACGAATCCCCTGCCGATCCGCTCACTTGCCTCCATGTGGCTCGGGACTGTACCCAAAAAAACCTGTTTGCACGACTCCTTTGAGCCGTGGTAGGGTAGAAATCAAAGCACAGTAGGAACTCACACGAGACAAATGACGACCTCAGGTCGATGAACTAACCTGTACACATGTCACCAGGGAACTGCTATCTGACGTTAGGTATCATACCAACTAGCAGGTTCCCGGCGAGTCCTGTCTGATGTACTCATAACCCAATGAGCACCTGTATACATCTTAGGTGATCCAACTGACACCAATGGCTTGCGAGACCGGCCACCGCCCCTCGTCGGGGTCTCGACTGTATACACTAGTCTACTCCGGAGTATCGATGCCCTGTCTCAAAACTCCCACGACTAGGGACCACTTTTAAGGATGTGCTTATGGACTACCCAACTCTCACGTATATGATCGCCATCATACTGTTGGTAGTCAAGCAGGATCCTAAGGGCTCTATCAACGTGTAATAGTGATCATGTCACCTAAAGCTGTACACAACTGATAAAGGCAAACCAAATAGCATACTATCATCTCGAGTAAGATTGTCCTACCGGTATAGGTCCTCCCTCAATCATTGCAATCACGTACCTGCGATCCAATAATTGACTTTGAGGGCATTATATCCAACAGAACTGACCTGCATGGGCCGCCAACAAAACCTATCACGCCCCGCTTCCCAGTGTACAAGGAAGGAGTCGTGGCGAGGCCGCGACATATTTGCTCAAAAGTAAACACGTTAAGCGTAAATAAGAAATATAAATGTAAAACAAAAGAATGACAAGAGATGTAATGAAACAACAACTTTTTATTAATATCCATATTTTACCAACAACTGAAAAGTAAAGTACAGTGAAAGAAAGCGATGCCTAAACAATGGCATATGAACTGAAAGAAAAGCAAGTACAAGTAGGAACTAGAACTTCGGCTCCTCTGTAAACTGCTCCAAATTGGCCTGGCTGGGCTCGATCTCCTAAGGGTCGGGTCCTCCTGACAACATTCCAAAAAAAGAAGGAATGTCGTCAGTGAACTAGCACTCGGTAACTCCCAAGAGATAGAATAAAAATAGAAAGATAAAAAGCATAGAATGGATAAATTAAGTGTTTGTTGTTTAACGTAGTTGTTTGTAGCTTGGTACAGAATATGCTAGTGTATATGAGAGGAGTCCAACTATCCCGTGGACTAAAGTATATGGAGTACAAGGCCCCGTCAAAACCCACAGGACAACGGGGTGTATTATAGTGACCGTCTCATTCCACTTCTAACACATTCCGTACCAGTCTACCCCTTTAAAACCCTGTAATGTATATTGTATTGTTTTGTGGTATAAGACTTGTCGAAACCATGGTGTAAGTTGTTCATGTAAATAGATCAGGATGTAAACGGATAGTCATGTAGTCAAGTCAAAATATATCCATGGTTCGGTCAAGTCAAAACAAGTTGCATGTTTGTATTGTTCGGTATACATGTTCAGGTTCAAGTATATATTGGATTCATATTGGATTGGAGTTATGTTTGGATTGTGTTCATATTTAGATTGTATTCAGATTAAACCGAGACTCAGATTGAGTCAGACACTTAAACAGATTTGGATTCCTGAATTAGGTTTTGGAGTTATCGGTAACTGCTGCACATAGACGACAAGATTTGTGTCTTTTTTCAAGACAATTACCATTGATAACCCTGGTTTAGTTTTCTACCTTAAATAGGCAACCGCCCACTTTCTCTGGCTCCCTGAGGCTCAAGAGAATCGGTCCCGCTTAAACCTATATTGACTAGGGTCCTTAATGTAAATTTAATATAACTTGAGGGATTTTTATAAAAAATATTTTTAGTAAACTTTCAAAATAAATCTCAAGTATTTATTTATATTCTTTAGAGTTTTCATGAATGTAAATTTTACAAAATGGGGTATGTTAGTGAATAAATATATAGTTTAAATAGTTCAAGGTATTTTATTGTAAACTTGACTTGTATGTATTCTTGACAGTATTTTCATGAAACTTGTAATTCTTTTATTTTGTTTGGAAAACATGGAATTTAATAATATCTTTAAAATATGTGGTTTGATAATATTTATATGATTATTAAAAATAAAATTTTATTATTAAATAAAAATTCTCGTTTTTCTTAAAAATTGTACTAAATTCCATCGAGATCGTATGCTCCGTGAGGAGATCTGCATCCCGCCCTACTAGTCCGATAGATGTGCGATAACCCGCACCAACCGATTCGGATTCCCCAAAAGTGGATTGTAGAGGCACAATCGTAAGGAATTTAAAATACTATTTACAAGAAAACGGTTTTTAATAGGTTAGGGTATTTTATTGAAAAGTCGTATTTTGCCACAAAACTATTGTTCAAGAGAAATCTTGCTATATCAAGATGTGTGTATGTGAGAGGTAGGTCATTACCTTGTGAGGTTTTCTAAAGGTATGCTAAGCAAAAAGATTAAAATATGTCATGTGTAAAGTTTATGGTATTTAAACGAAATATGTACTATAGAGTTATTTAACATGAACTTTTCAAGGTGAAAATTATTCTAAACATTTGTGTCATGATTGAATAACAAAGTATAGTGATTTGAATGAATGATTATAAAAGAAATTTGTAGTTTTAAAAGATTTAAGAAAAGAATGTCGGTATAACTCCACTTACCGACATGATTTGAAAAATATATAGTTTTAAGGTAAGAAGTGAGGGAAATAGTTGGGACTTACAAGTTAAAAAGATAGAAGAGAGGCTGAGAAAAGGAATGATGGGCTTCGTGGAGTCGCGAGTGTAGGGTGTTTTTCGTCACCCCATTGAGATGGGAATACGCACGCGCTTGTCAGGCGCATTATAGATTCCCCCTGCCTAGGGTAGGCGGGGGTTTATTGATTGTAGGGATCCGAATCTCCGGCAGCTGCGAACTAAGCTGCCATTAATTATCCCTCGCCTTTGGAGCAGCGAACCTCCGACTGGCGGGTCAAACAGGTCATGCGAACTCAATATGCAGTGTTGTGTTTTGGAGGGGAATTGGATATATCGGGGGCCCCGCAGAGTTCTAACAGAGACAGTGTCGTGGAGTGTGTGTGTGTGTGTAAAGGGGAAAAAGCGTCCAAAGGACTGTGGGAGCCAGCGCCTCACATGCGTGGCACGCAGGCGCCGGGCGCCGGTGCCCCACGTGCTTGGCACGCGGGCACTAGGCGTCAGTAGGAAAAAGGACTTGGTCCCTTCACTGGAAGCTGTGCTCCCGATTTAACTTATGGAGTTGAACTCCTAACAGAGAGTGGGCTTAGTCCCTGCACTGGGAGTTGTACACCCAAAAAGAAAGATTTATTCTTTTGAATATATATATATATATATATATATATATATATATATATATATATTGAGGAGTTAAACTCCTAAGATATTTTTGGAGCTGATGAATGGGGCTTCTCTCTTGAGCCCTGGATCTTCCCCAAAGTGGGATTTTTGGAGATGGGTTTCCTTCTTCTTCCTCTCTGTTGGCCGGATCTTGGATGAAAGGGAGTGAGATTTAAAAATCTCCCATTTTTGAGATCTGATGGAAGATCTGAGCTCCCATTTGTGGGTTTTGTGGTGCAAAACTATTTATTTTTGGAAAAGGAAGAATAAAACTCTTGATTTAATTCCAAAAAAAGAGAAGATTTAGAACCTTGATGAAGGAGAAGGAGGCACAAAAACCTTAGAGTTTGAGAGAATAAAAGGTCCTTTATTTTTTCATTATCATGTTGCCTTATATAGGCTTACACATTTATATATAGCCCCTTGGGCTTTACAAAATGGTATTTTGCCCATCCCATGTCTCATGTGATCATTTCTTTTGCACATGAGCCATGGGTTTTTACAAAAATTTGGGTTTATGCCCATAAAGATTACATCAAAATTATTTATTACATGATTTTTATTTTGGCATGGGGGATGTTGGCCACGGGGCTCGACTTAGGCATGGGCCCACTTGGCCTGGCTTGGGCCCACCTGGCTTGGTGTTGACTTTGACTTTGATTTGATCAACCGGGTGTAATTTTTGACCCCAACAGCGAGATTGCCGGAAGTGCTTCGAATCCTAGCAAGAAAAGGAACTTAGGCTAACTCCACTTTTACTCTTCTTTAACTTAGAAAATTTTGAGAATTTTTGACAAGAGATTTCAGAATGAAAAGGGCTAGGGTATGGGGTTGTATTTATAGTGTGGAATTAGGGTTTTGGAATTGAAAGATTGAAAATGCATTAAAAATAGGATTAAATGGTGAATTTAAGTTCTCTGTTAATTTACAGAGAAATCAAACAACATCGAGATAATGGAGTAGGCCAAGGGGTTTAGTGTGCAGAGTTTGGGGGCATTACCAACAGAGGGGCCCGACGGCGCCGGCCCAATGATGAATCTCACCGACCAAGTGTATGAGGTTGGGTCTTGGATCAATGCCATGTGTCCATACCGGTTCATATAATATTCAGCACATGTTTGATTTTCTGTGACTTTTCATTTTACGTGTATTGCACGTGTAAATTTTTGGGCTTCCAAAAAGTTTAAAAGAAAAATCAGTTTAAATAATATGTGGCTGGAGGGATTTGAACACATGGACCATGTCACAACAATGCAGGGCTTTACCAATGAGCTACAAGTTGTTTCTTGCTGTTCTTAAACAAAAGCAACATTTAAAGTATACTCTGCCTTACAAATACTCCATTATGTACATTAACTTTAAAATTTTTGTACAATGAAATTAGAGTCATTACAAGATTCCTGCCCGTCACACCCATTCACGGCGGGTAGATTCCTACCCGACCTAGACCGTGAATCCAAAGCCCTCATGCGAGGCCGGCGGACAGTTTCCTGCCCGTCGCACCCATTCACAACGAGTAGATTTCTATCCGACCTAAGCCGTGAATCCAAAGCCCACATGCAAGGCCGGCGAACAACTTCCTACTCGTCGCACCCATTCACGGCGGGTAGATTCCTACCCGACCTAAACCGTGAATCCAATCATGCGAGGCCGGCGGACAACTTCCAGTTCGTCGCACCTACTCACGGTCCAGGTGATGCCACGTCGCAGCCGATCATTGGTTGCCTTTCTCTAACGCGGATCTGACCAGCCGAAGCGACGTCTCACATTCGCATTCCAGATGCCGCCGCATGGCATGAGATCGACGGTCGGCCCGTCGCCATGACAACCCGAGCAAACGAAACGACGTTGCTATGATGGCGCCTCCCTTTCGACGATCTGCTTACGTCATCGAGGATACGCGTGAAAACGCCACGTGGACTCAGAGATAAAAAAGACACAACTGTCAAACGCCATGGCATTCCCGGACAATCCACCGCAAAAAATCCTCGACACCAAGCTGAACAGAGAAAACCGAGCAAACCAATCTCGACCCGACCTATAAATAGGTCGGAACGAGAGCGCGGGGGGGGGGGGGGGGCTAATGATGATACTCATAAGTGAGCACTTTCCAGATCACGACACGTAGCAGATCTCGTGTCGTCCACGTAAGTCCACTAGATTCCTGGGAGGTATGAAGCTGGAATAAGTATGATGCAATGGGAACATTCCCCGGCGCCTCGCTTCCGAGGTAACACCCGACCTTTTGGAGGTCTCCCTTTAGTATGTCCTCTCTTCGACCAACTACCGATCAATAGCTCGTCTCCGAGCCATCCAAGAACTGAGTTTCTTCAGCCTCCTTTGCCATCCCGACCAGCTCAGGAGCGGTAGCACAAAACCCGAGCTTCCATGGATCAAGTCTCATCAACTTCTCTTTACCAAGCTTCCTTGCTCGTCTTCGAGTTATCTTGTAACTGAGATTCCTCAGCGTCCCTGTTTGGCCGGAAGAATGGAGCACGAGCGTCCCCGTAACGGCTCTTTGTATCTCGCCACGACGAGATCTTCGCCGCTCCACGTCCCGCATCTCACGCTGGCGTATCTCGCCATTAATGAGCGTATCCCGCCATCAACGTGAACGTGATGCAGGGACGAAACGGACGGTGAGAATATCATATCAGCTCCCTCCAATGCGGCATCTATATAAACCCCTCCTCCCGACGATTCAGGTAACTCGGACTCAACACAATACGCCGTTACTCTGTCTAGTTATTCCACGGTACCTACTTGATCGTCGGAGGGTCCTACAGTGGTTTCCCACCTCAGGACTTTCTTTGCAGGTAGCTCGGCGTCAACAACAACCAACAACCCATTGAGATTCATATCCAACCTTCACCATAAATCTCAACCGTTCAGTTCCGCTCGTCACAGGATCGACGGAGGACAATATCTGAGGGAGGTTACGACCACCATCAATAGGTTTATGATTATCCTGACAGTGGTTAGCCGTATAGCCTCGTGGAGCAAAAGACATCAAGTTTAAATTCCGCTTAATATGACAGACATGGATTGGCCACTGGACATTCAAACTTAACTTTCCAACCCAACCCCAACTCCAGTTGACTGGGTGGAAGTCGGGTCGGGTCGGGTCGGTTTAAAACCCACATCCTCCGTTGATTTTTTCCTCTGCATATAAATTACCAACCTCTCTTTTGCCTTTTCTCTTCGTCGACGCTTTGCGCGGAGGGCTCTTTTCGCCTCCTTCTCTCTATCCCCGAAAAAAAACCCTAATCCTAATTTTCTCTCTCCACTGCCATGGCCGATCCCAACGACCGATCCCAGCGCCGCCGCCTCTACAACCCTTACCAAGACCTCCAGATCCCCTACAAACACATCTACGACCTCCCCACCTCCCCCGAGTTCCTCTTCCAAGAAGAAGCCATCGCCCAGCGCCGATCATGGGGCGAAAACCTCACCTACTACACAGGAATCGGGTACCTCGCTGGCGCCACCACCGGCGCCTCCCTCGGCCTCTACCGAGGCCTCAGATCCGCCGAGAAAGGCGACACCTTGAAGCTCCGAATCAATCGCGTGCTCAACTCCTCGGGATCCGAAGGGAGAAAGTTCGGCAACAGGCTCGGCGTGATCGGGCTGCTTTACGCTGGGCTTGAGAGCGGGATGGTTGCCGTTAGGGATACTGATGATTGGATGAATAGCGTTGCCGCCGGTCTCGGGACCGGGGCGCTGTTTAGGGCTGCAAATGGGCCGAGGTCGGCGGCGGTCGCGGGAGCGATTGGGGGGTTGATGGTGGGTGCGATGGTTGGTGGGAAGCAGATGCTCAAGAGATACGTGCCGATCTAAAAAACTTTGGTACTTTTTTCTTGCTTGTTGCTATATTTTTATAATTTTATGGGTTAAATTATTATAGTTTGGTTAGTGTTTATGAATTTTTGATGAGGTATGCCAAAAGGATTAGTATGTGTGTAATCTGTGGAAATGACCGGATGGTCATGAAAGGAATTGTCGGAAATAACTTAATTCTATGAGAGAGTGCTAGCTGGTAACCATTGTGTTGATCCTTGATGAAAGTTTACAATTTAACCTATAAGCTTGTTATTGCAGTGTTTGTTACTACACGAGGATTCTACAATGCTTGGTTTCTGTCTATATTGTGATATTTGAATGATTTAGATGCTAGAAAGGATCGACCTTTGAAGCAGATTTATAGGAAAAATCATTACTGTTTAGATTTGAATTGAACTTTCGATTTGTTTGATGACTGACACGATATTCTGTCACTCTACTGGTTTGAAGATTAGTTTTTTTTCTTTTCGAATTTCCCTTCTGTTGTCATTTTTGATTCTATGTATTAATTTTTTTGTATGGGTAGTAGCTGTAGAAGGCATGTGCCGTTGAGAACTTCTTCTTCCCTTTCTAATATGGCATAATAACTCAAGGGCTTCTTACTCATATCAGACTTTGAGTTACAGAGTTTCTGGGTCTTTTCAGTTATTAGATTTGTTCATGGTTGACCCTGTTGCTCATGCTGATAAGCATGCTATTTTATCCTCTTCATCGATACCCAAATTTCAGCATGCCTTTCAAAGTAAAACTTTATCTTGTGTGTATCCAATAATAAGCAGTAACCTGACATTGGCTCGCTAACAGTAGGCATGTTGACCAAGGGCTTTACCATTTTGGAACCAAGGAAGGCAGTTGACGACATTTCAATCAGAATTGTGGAGTTTTCCATATTCAGAATACTAACCCTCTCAGTATCGGATTAGAGCTTGATGTTTCTAAAGCTTGCGTATATCTTTGTCATGTTACATATTGTATTGACTCAGAATACCATCTCCATTTAGTATCAGGTTAGAGGTAGAGCTTGATTTTTAAGCTGAAGAGCACAGCCTGGCATGCATGCATATCATGTAAGGTGAAAATTATTATGTTCTTTTTTGGATACTTCAACTTTGTACATTAGAATTATTGATATCTTAGTGATGTATTGGAAGAACCACTTATTGGTCAATGTTCACCTGTCTTCACATTTTGTACCTTCAATTTTCTATGCGATCAGGCCATAATGTTTGTTAATCTTTCGAAAACCTATAGCTTCATTTATATCTGAATGTGATACATTTAAATCACTACCGAGATACTACCATCGTGCGTCATGTGAGTCTCTTTTTATATCATATTGGTGACTAACTGACTACTCTTGCTTAATTAATTTGCATGTGTACCTTTTATGTGCAACGTGTGCCTTGTTTATTTTTTGCATGCGACCTAGTTTTGGGGGAGTATCAGGACAAAAAAAATTATTTGGACCTACGCCGGTAATCTTTATTTATTGTTCCAGACTCACTAGCTTCATTTATATTGTCCTATATATATATATATATACATATATATATATATATACATATATATATATATATACATATATATATATAGTCCTCCAAATTGATAAATCCATGCCCCATTTGAAGACTGTTACTTATTAGACTTGACTATTCTATAATTCACAGTATTGTTAGATTCATGGTTGCATCTTCGTTAAAAAACTATATTCATGTTTGCATGTGCATGTATGTATTAATATTATACTATATCCTAAGTAATGTATGTTCATATTATATGTCACTACATGTGTGAGTGAATACCATGGTGTTACCCAAGTTTCTTTATCAAGTTCGAGCTCGAAAGAGTTCGTAGAATATTGCTACAATTTTAGAGTTCCTTGCTCAGTTCTTGTAACGCACTCTATTTAACTGGACCAGTTCGTTCCTAACTATCTTGTGGCGATTTTGTTATATCAGCATGGATAACTAAACTAGTGAGTTGTAATTGTAAACTGCAATAATCAGGATATTAGTTGCATATATTTTTTTTTCCGTGACCTAATAAATTTAATTATGACAGTGTTCCCAAATGGTTCACAATCTTTTCTGATGAATGTGCTATAATCATTCATTTTCCTTTGCCACTTTTTGGCAAAGGACCATTAACATAATTTTGGTTGGGATTATAACCGCCTATTTTCAATCCTTGCTCCTTAATAGGAGCTGACAGAGTGGGAAAATTTTTCAGATTTGCAGCGCTGCATATTGAATAGCAGAAGTTAGCAAAATTGCATACTCAGACGTTTGGTTAAACTTGTTGGAATTTGTTGTGGAGATGGATTATCAGTGGCCTTAGTTGGTGTGAGGAGCATTTTAGTGGAATGCCAGAGATTGGCCACTGACACTTTTCTTAAGATGGTTTCAGTGGTTGCAGAGGAATATTTAACAAATGATATGCATTTGTATATCAAGGTTGTAAAAGCGCTAGGCAAAGCTGAGCGGTTGGGGTACAACCTAGAGCCTAACTACCTAGGTGTCGCTTAAGCGTGGCTTGGGCGTGTTTTTTTAATACTAATTAAAGTTATATTTCATATATACACATAAAATAGTAAAAATCACAAAAATATTCTAAATGTAATTAGAAAATATGCTAAATTTATATAGCAATTTCACATTGATTGCAGTGCATAATATCAAAAAATATATAATATATGACATAAGATGATATTTAATGGTAGTTCATAAATTTCTTATTGAATTGTTTAGCTCGCAAATTACATAATGCGTGAGATGAAATTGAAAAACAGAAGAAAGATGTGAGAAAAACATAAATGATTTAGATAAAATTACTTAGGGTTTTGTCGCCAAGCCTTAAGAGACTTGAGAGGAGTGATGAGATGAAAGCCGCCAATGATCTTTGATCCTTTAGGAGAGATAACGCCGGCAGAAGGAGATTGGAGAGACGAGAGAGAGAGAAGGAATAGACTACTTTAGGGGGTTTTTCACTCGTGTAATTTGAAATTTGTTTTGTATTTTAGAAAGGGCTTTGGGCGGATATTTTTAGTAAAAACCTAAACCCTGAGCTCTATTAGAACTCATTTAAGCACCCACCTAAAGGGAATAGCCCACTTAAGATCTTTTAAGTGTCTAGACCATCTAATGCAATAGCTTAGGCTCAATACAGAGCGGCTTGGAACTGCTTCCACTTAGAAAGCCGCCTGGACTGCTTTTTAGAACACTGTTGTTGGTGAAGGCATTTTCTTGTCTGTCATAAATACCTTGTTTGAAAGTTCTTTCTTCGATTTTGGCCATCAGCATAAGATGCTCTTCAACTTGGGTGTTAAAATGATTCAAAAACTTCAAAATTTGCTTGAAACCTTTACCAAAGGATGTTGTCAATGATCTTGCTTAGTGCTTACGGCAGGATATTTGAATTTTTATGATGAGGCAACATGATATGCATTTTCTTGACTATGCATCGTCGGACGATAGTTTTTGCGAGGAAAATGCGATCCTGTGGAATAGCCTTGTACAAGTACATATGTCTGCTGTGTTGATGGTTTGGATTTCTATAGTTCCTATTTGCATCGAAGGTTCGGCTAGAGAATTATGCATTCTCTATGGAATATATATTTGTCAAGCCCCTTAGTGCTTCTCGACTTAACTTTCCCTGTGTTGTTTATTCGCAAGAGATCTATTTGGTGCTCAGCTTAGCTTGTGGTGCGTGTATGTGGAAAATGGCTGTGAATGATACCAGGGAAGTAAATACCAATGAGCAAGCTCAGGATTAGGTTACATAGATTACACCATGGACATCGTTTGATGATTGTATTCATATACTATTGCACTTTGTGAAGTCGAATGTATGCAGTTCTCGTAAAAGTTTTAGTGCATGTCTATATGAGCATTAACTGATGCATTTCAAAAGCTATAAGGATAATATCTGCATCAGCTGTACCACAACCGACACTGTTGTTATTTCTTATGCACCCTTTGGTTATGCTTGTATCTTCTCTCTGTATAATGTGTTTTTGGGTATAATTCGCTGACGGGTTAGATTGCGCTTCTTTCTACTTAAAGCAAAATTTAATTCTTATGCTTTGGTTATGCTTGTTTCTTCTCTGTATAAATGACGTTTTCTACAAAATATATCTTTCCTCTCAACATTGATACTGGTTGTCATTGTTTTCTTTGTTGATATTAATCCAACAGTGATTTTTGTGACCTCTTATCAAGGAGATTGCAGTTTTGATGGTGCAGATATATTTTGGTCGCTAGGTTTTTAGTTTATTTCTTCTTTCGAAACTATTTGTGAAATTGCAAGGTTTTCCTTGGATGCTAATGGTAGTAATGCACTGGGTATTCGGCTCTATTTGATAGGTCACAGTGAAACTATACTTGTTTGCTAAAGAACGGACGGATGTTATTCAATTTTCGCAATTATATAGAAGAATATAAGAGAAAGTATTTCTGTTCGACAAATTTTCACGTTTCAAAAGATTATGTCTAATGGATATCAAACAAGCAACAATATTATGTGTTGTCGCATGTAAATATTTTGGCCCAGTGGTATAATAAATTCATGATAGAAGGGTAGATAAAGTGGAAAAAACTGCATGGCTTTGTGTTCTCTGTATAATTCATATTTCAATTAAAAGGTAAGATGCATAGGTACGAATTCATTTTATTCCTTGCATCCAAAGAAATAACTTGGAATTTTATGAAGGGGATTTTTGGATCACTGGCGTGTTGCAAATCCATGTTCTGTAGTTTTACAGCCAAACAAACATATCCTTGGTAACTTATGATATTTTAGATACCAATGAAATTTCTTGGCATTTTAGTATAATTTACTGCTTGGAAAGAAAACATGATGATAAGCGAAGGGTTGAGTTGAGTTTGACCAGATTCGGAGTGTCTGCTATCATCACTCGTGTCTCATATCTTTACTCTTCTGCAATTAGGAACTATTAGATCCAGTGTGGCTTAAAACAAGGGAGCCATGAGTTTGTGTCTTTTTGACCAGCCATGTGTGGCCATAATCTAATGATAATCCCGAAAACAGCGAAGAATAAGAGCAGAGGATTCAGATCGCTTACAGTACTTTTCTTTAGCATCCCAAAACTATTCCCAGTCTCAATTCAGACCCAACAGAAAAGGCCCAATCTCTTTTCCAAATGAGTACCTAATAAATTCACTGCCCTAATCTCCAAACTAGACAAACCCAATGGCGCCAGATTTTAGATCAAAACAACCACCAAAAAAAAAAAAGAAAATTTGAGCTCGCCAACGAATCTGAAGAAATTCATCGATCTTCGATCTCCTCTCTCAATTCAGTCCTTTTGCCCCATAAATCTCTGACACGAGCATGACTCTCTCGCCGACGGCCACGCCATCGGAGATCAGATCACCAAATTCAGATCATCAATCGAATCAGATCGAGAGTTTTGTTGGATCTATTTCTGGTATAAAATAAATCCCCTTTTCTATTTATTTGTTTATGATCTATAATTTTATCGCCGAAGTGATGAACCGAGCTTATTTTGCAATGCTGATAATGCCATTGGTGGATTGCTAATTTGGCTTCTCATTGCATTTCTCTGATGTTATTCAGCAACTTACTTGATCGTTTCGTATGAGTGTTGCTTCGTGCAAATTGCCAAAGAGATTTTTGTATAGCAGCCACAATTTTATCAATACAATTCTCATACCTGTGCTTGCTGCTTGAACTAAATAGTATGTAGTATGACTCCTCTTATTTATCTCTTGTAACCAATTGTTGTCAATCTCTATCATATATATGAAAAATCCTTTGCTGCATGAATTTTACCCCAACGCCTTGTTGAATACAAGGCTATAATCATATTTTTTCCAGTTTTCCAATCCCTCTTTTCTTATATCATCTTGCCACACTCGAGGAAAACAATACGAAGCCGGCAATGATGGCCTTGATGGGTAAAGCAAGTTCTGACTCAAGCTCACCAAGACCATGTAGCGTCATCGCATCAAGCCATCAAGATGTGATGGTATACATCAAATACGTACAACATGGATATGTGGTTCTCCATGTGGTTATGTCAAAGTCGTGAACAAGCACAAAAAGCTTTTGTTGTAGTCGAAATAACAAAATTTGATGCCTATGTCACTGTGTGCATGCAGTTATATTTGGGTCTTGTACGTGTGTGTGCGCATGCACATTTGTTTGGTTGTCTACCTTCGTGTGCGTGTACCCGTGTGTTTATTGCACTACTGTCATGTATATGACACGATAATATTTTCTAAAGAAATTTGGATATGAATAGGAATATCAAAAAGATTGGAAAATAAATATGTTTATTATTCTTCTTTCTTGAGAGAACTAAATATCAAAATACATCTCCATATGGTAATTTTTTATTTGGGGAGAAATGCATATGGTGAATTGAACATTTCATTCATTTAATTTACTGTTTTGTAGGCATAGATTTGAATATTTCTATGCCTTTTAAGTTTGTATCATGGTACCTTTATGCATTTAACTTTTAAATTCAAATATTCATGATTATTGTGCCCAACGTAAGCTATTATTTTGTCAATTTCTTTTTATATGCATTGCTAATGATGAATTTATAATAAGGAAGTCTTCAAAGAATGTGCAGACTGTAACTGAGAATCATCGACGATGATTTCCCCCTTAAGAACATAGAAGACACATTATTCAAAATGCATTCCTCCTGTTCATTTTGTCTCGAGTAAACACTGTATAGATCTCTCTCATTGATATCATCACATATTGGTGGAACTATGTAAGCTACCTTTTTATCTTATGAGCATGTTTTGGTTGTTAACATTCTCTCATGGACCTTTCCTATCTCTATAGTCACTTATATGGACACAGGGACAAGCATCATCAACCAACACAATTTATTTTTTAATCCACATGGGAAACAACTATCGTGAGCAACCTTGTGGGATACGAATGCATTAAATTGGTTGGATGATTCTTCTTCAAAATTATTTCATGAGTTCACTAAAGGGGGTGTTTGATATATGAAAGTGCAATATTTGTTTCATGCAACAAATGCTACATTCAACAGTTGTTGCAAGTGCTAAAACTCAAATTCATTGTTTGGATGCTTTCAAGATTTCTAAAATCTAAACTACTTTTTTGTGTTCACAAAAAACAAATGGAAATGCAACATATGTTGCAAAATTGCTTATGCTGCTTGCGATAAGCAATATGTTGCACTCCTAACAATTGTCTTGGACACATTCCTGCAATTGGTAGAAATGGGTGTCTTTTTGCAACTCCATTTCCAAACCCAACTCAAGTTGTTACGAACCAAACATGGAAAATAGAGATTTTTTGCAACAAATGTTGCATCCAATCCCATTTACAAGCAATCAAACAGCCCTTAAGTGCATCGATTATGTCATAATTCACTTGGGCCAAATCATGTATCGGAAACATAGACAAACTCTTGAAGGTTTTCGGCCTGATTTTAGGACATGTCAAATTTGGGAAAACTGGAAGTTGAAAGTTTACTCGAAAGCCTCCAATTTGATTGGCATTCACATGGTTACTTGTTTGAACAGATTGTGGGCAAAGCTTTATGCCGTATCTTAGATTTATCGATTTTAATGATTCAAAAGGTTGTACTAGTTTAAAATGAACCAGACATGGAATAGTTATAGTAGTCAAGGACTGCTCCATGGTGTAAGCTACAGATTATTGAATGTCAATGATCTCCTCGAATCTGTCCCAGGTAAAATGAAATTATGTCAGATACAGATTATTGAATGTTAATGTTCAATGTCTCCTCGAATCTGTCCCAGGTAAAATGAAATTATAGCAGATAACTGAAATATGGTTATTACTATTTGGATCTGGTTGCTTTTAGTTCTCTTGCAATGGATGTTGAAATATTTGACTGCGGTTTCTGTTGTATATCTGAGTTCATCAGGACTGCATCATATTACCTGCGGTTTAAGTTGGTCACTTGGTCGTCATTTACCTGAGGCCTTCTTTAACAATAAATTTTGTTTGCTGATGAGGTTACATAAACCTATGATATTATAGAAAGGATAATTTCAAAGTTGAGTGGAAATAAATTCTAGGTAATGTAGAGAATTTAGAATCGATGGAAATTGTCATATATACGTAATGTAACGTGAGAATACCGGTGTGAATAAATGAGTGCGCGATGCTAACTAGGGGGCATGAAATGAGATTTGGAGGATGCTGTATTATAGAATCAAAACTTAATGGTTTAAAGGGAGAAGTAATCCGTCCGATCATAGATATCTGTGGAATTGAGTTAATATTTTTGCAAAATGGCTGTAAGAACTTCGATAATTTATGGGCCAGAACATTTGACAACTAAAAAACACATCAAAACATCAGTGTAATTAACGAGACTATTGAAATGGATAAATAGCACATCTCTAAGAGATGAATAAAAACTATCTGCAATTCTGCATCGTTAGAAATAACGGGTAGCTCCATAGACGAAAGAACACTGATTGAGACGGTCTATGCTTATTGAATGGCTACAATCGCATGTCGGTTAAAAGTTAAAAATTGTAACTAATGGAACCTGGACTAGGTGTAGCCTAAACCTGCATCTATGGAGGCCATTAGAAAGGATATGGCAAATATTTTACCGAGGAGACGCACAGTTGAATTTTGGAAACATTCCTAAAATAAGTTTAAAATGTAAGAAACATAGACCTGATATTGTTGTTGTTCAGTCTATGTTAGCTAGGAAATTGCATATCCAAGGAGCAGCCAGTTGATATTTCTGGAAGATTTCCTGGAGCTTATTTCTATGCTAGGAAGATATATTTTGGTTTCATGTATTTCATGTAGCATATTACGATATAGCAAGGCTAGTAGTCAGTAGCCAGTTAGAAAAATTGGCTCACATCCATTTTTTCTGCTTTCATAACCCAAAGTTGTTCTTTTGACAATTGCATCCAAAATGGAAGTGCCTCTTTCTGGATCTTGTGGCCCATTAACTCCTTTCTGGTACTAAAAGAGACATCATACAAAATCCATATAAGTAGAAGCACTACCATCATGCACTCACCACTTGAGAATAATTGTACGGATCGTTCCTTGTCTTGTCAAATTGGTAGCCAGAGATATTCCTCTTGTTTCTCATTACTATTTTATGGTCATTCTAAAATTGCTAACAATCTCCGACTTTCCTAAACCCACAACATTCTCAGATTTCAAAGTTTCCTTATGCAGATAAATTTTAGTAATGGGTGAATGCTCCTTTTCTTCACTTGTGGGATCAAAACTTAATGGTAGTGGATGCCACGATCAATTGATTTGGCAGCAACTCACTGGTTCTTCTCTTCATTTCAGGTATCATTTATAATGACGTGTAATGCTTTTTCTTATATATTGCGTTTGTAATTTTTCTTTCCTTGATTTCAATGAATGAAGGTTTACCTTATGGGAAGGTGATTAACCAGCATACAAGTGTAGATAATGCTATCTCTAACCCTAGTTACTTTCTCTCGCCTCGTCGTTTGTCGCTAAAATTTCATTATTGCTGACGGTTTCTTAGTGGAACTGGGAATTACCATTCAAGATGTCTGTAAAACCAACTCCACTTAATAGAGATGTCCACTTTGCTATTTTCAGCCAACTTGATTGATTGGTACCCTCTACGAAAAATACGTAAGAATTCAAGGGTTCTAATTTGCGTCATTGGAATGTATGTCTTCTTTATTTAGATTATTTGTTTTAGTCGTGAGGCTTGTTGGATTAAAAATATATTTGAAGTCTTTTTAAAAGTCAGTTTACCCTATAATTTTAAGATGTGCTAGCACTAGTAATCTGATTACCAAATCACACGCTTCACGAATATCATTAAGCATCCACTGATATTTCAGTACTTTTAAATAATATTTGCTGAGTATTCATATAATATATGAAGCTATGACCTCCTTTTATTATTATTTTGGTTAGCTCTTTTTATATAGTCTCCTGTTTTGGATATTCTTTCCCTTCCTCTACTGTGTAGAGTCTAGATATAGGAAGTTCTTCTTTCTTTTCTTTTTGTAAGGAAATAAATAAAGGATTAAGTCTTCCCTTGACATTTATGTTTTAGTGTAAAAGTGATTGTGTATGAGAATTTCAGCGACTCCAAATTTCTGAACATTTCTCCCTGATACGAACTAGTCGACGTTAGCACGTATTTCCCCCCTGATATGAATTAGTCGAAGTTAGCATGTGTGCTAGAGTATGATGTCAAAGTAGTCGAAAGCCTTCCCAAATTTGTAATTGTTGCTATCGAAGTCTCCCTCAGTGTTTCCTAAATATCTGCATATAGCTTCAGGTGCAGGTTTGTTTCTTTATCTCAACTCAATTAAAAATTGGCTATCTTTTTGCTTATATGAGCATGACCAATTACTACTGAATGCCCATCCAAATTTTCTACAATCAATACACCCCTCCATAATTATTTGCCCTTTTCCCTTCATCCTTAGGCTTTTATCAGCAACTGAGCTAGTATTGATCTCTTTGCTAATCTGATTTGCTAGTCCCCTTTCTTTGTTTAGGCTTTTAGCCAATCAATTCACATTTCTAATGGGCCATCCCCTTTTCTTTTTCCTTTTTCTTTTTTGTATTCTTTGGTTTAAAATTCAGGTACATTGTGTGAATGTGAGAGCAAATCCAATTTGACCTCTTTTAATGTACTCATTTTTTCTACTGTTTTTGGGATATTGATGGATTTGGATTAAGCATTTGAAAATTTAGCAAATTATGTGATTAATCTAGCATACGAGTCTTGAGATGATGGCAAAATAGAAGGGCTTTCTATTGGGATTATTTAGTCACTACTATTACTTTGCAATTCTGTTTCATTTAATGACCAGAATTAGCATATGACCTTGGCTATTTAAGATGCAACATTTATTCGAACCACTAGATTTCATATACAGGTTGACTGTATTATCGTTAACCGATGACATTGTGCGTGATATTTGTAAGATCACCTTTTCCCCTTGTGTATACAAACTTGCCTACAATTCATATAATGCTGAATACTATATCACATTCACCAAGCCATTTTGGAAAATAAAAAATAAAAAATAAAAAAATGGTTAGTGAGTTTACTTAATGTTTCTAATACTATTATTTCCAACTTTTTTGCCTACAATTTATATATGCTAATAATTTTCTTGGCTGAAAGTCTTGCATCATCTTTTAGAGAGTTGACGTATATTTGTGTGGCACCTCTCCCTTTATAATAGGGGTTTAATATTAGAACAAAAACATGTTATTACTTTTGTTGCATGAAACTATAATAGTTGGTGGTTGCATTGAGCTTCATAAATGTAAGAGAACCTATGTATTTGAAGTAAAAAATTTGGTGTTGGGGGGGGGGGGGGGGGGGGCGTAACTATCGGGTTAAGATGCATGAAACCTCATCATGGATCTTTTTATCACCGGTTGAAATGGCAAAAATTAAAGTATGGAGTCTTTCCTTCAGGAGAGATTATATTTAATATCTTAACTTTGGTCTTTTGTGGTCTCCAACAGTCCAACTCTTCTTCAACTGAAAAAGAGCCTTTCCCATAAAAATAAACAACACGAAAAACAGAAAAAGAAAAATGAGAATGAGCCTTTATTTCCCTGAAGAGTATCATCTGTTAAAAAAGCAAATAAAATGAATGAGTTACTGACCCAGGAGAAAGATGGGTTTGGTATTATGTGTGCATCCATTGTGGTCCTCTGCTGGGACCATTCCCTGAAGAGTATCCAGTGTAGATCTGCTGCTGCTGTAGGGTAGTGTAATCTAACAGCATTTGTTACTGTATGAGAGAGGTTTTTTCATCCTGTTTTTATTGTTCTACATTTCTCCTCAGTCTGACAACTATTTGTAGGACGTCAATTGGCCTCAAGCATTATGGCAAATTTGTTTGTTTGCAGTTTTCTTGATTAGAATTGTAGTTAAACGACAGTTGACACCAACTTAATAACGACGAGGCGTGTTGGGATACGACTCTTTTGAAAATTGAACCGGCAACCTCTCACTCACTGTGAACAGTAAAGTTTACTTGATGAGCTCTGCCTTGTGTAAATCAGATGATCAGTGATAAGTACATTTCTTTTTACTCAAGAAAACCTAACTACCTAAGTTAATTAATGAAAGATGCGGCTCAAAAACTATCCATATCACCTGGATATTAATTAAATGAGATCATCACATGACTCCCCTCTCACTCTCCCTTTCACTGCTTCTGTCATCATGATCTTTGTATGGTGTTCCTCATGTGGCTTGTGATCTGAATTCATTGTCTCTAGCTCTCACTCTCAGCTGAGCCCCCCCCCCCCCCCCCCCCCTCTTCTTTTTTCCTTTTCTTGTTTTTATAACGATACATCCCTATCTTTATTCTTTTTAATAATAATAATAATGTTATCTCCTAACATCAGCAGCTCTCTGATCATAAGAACCCCCATTAAATTAAAGGCTTGGATGCTGAGGACAATACATCAAAGGAGCACCACACACCCTCTCTCTCTCTCTCTCTCTCTCTCTCTCTCTCCACTTCAACGACTGTGATTGAAACTGACATGAGAGAATACTGCAGTGCTAAAGGTAATAAGTCTTTTTAGATATGTGGATGTGGTAGAAATCCTCATCTCTTACGTGGCTTTTATTTCTAGAATAAAGGAAATAAAAGAGAGGATGGGGTTTAACAAGAGAAGAGAATAGGTTTTCTTTGCCTTTTTGCCATTAATTTTTTTGTTTCCAAGGGTGCAGGGATCCTCTTCATCCATCAAGGGGTGGATACACCTTGCCTTCACCTTCTACTCCCCTTTCTCCTTTCTTCATGCAGTTTTAGTGATGTTGAAGAGATCATTTAGGATTAATCACACAAAGGTTTACGTCATATAGCACTTTTGTTCAACTTTAAACCCACGGTTTATAGTTGTCTGGTTTTAACTCTACAACTTGCTTGTGTGATTAGAGTTCTGAGCATTTTAATGGGTTTTAGTTGACAAACATAAGGTGGATGTGCTAATAAATCAACCAACTGAGGGGGTATATTATAGGTAGTAAATTACATGTTCTATGCGATTAACTCTTATATTTAACCTAATATCTTTTTTTCCTCGACTGAATCGGAAATATGCGCTCCAAGCTTTCTATTAAATGGAAAGTCTAACTAAACTAGTGGATTGGACGTAGCATCTTGCACAAACTAAGATGAGACATTTTCATAGCTGTTGTCTACAGAAATTTAGTTTGTGGATTCAAAAGTGGATCGTGCAAGATACTTAAATGATAGTAATAATAATAATCAAAGATTAGAAATTTGATTGGAACGGATTGTTCACTGAACAAGTAATTTTCCAAAAACAGCTAAGAATTATCACATTATTTATTTTCTTTTTAAAATTTTAAAGAAGGATTAAAGTACTTGGTTCTTGTTCTGGGAGGCACCTAAAATCTAGGATCTCAAAATTATCGAGATTTGTTTGGTAAAAGGGACACCTTGGCTGAATCGCTCATGCTCAGCCATTTCCGGCAACAAAACCAGGATGCCCCTCCCTCACCTCAAATAATGTCCTCTCACCTCCTCAAATAATGTCCTCTCACCTCAAATAATGTCCTCTCTTTACTTGACCCCCTTGTTCATCTAAATTACAAATATGCCCCTGGAGTGCTGTTTTATAACTCAAAAATTTCTTTAGAATTAGCAAGCTGAGAACCTTTTATGATTTGATTAGGAGCTCTAATATATATACGATTAAAACAAATTGAAGCACACAACACATAGCTTAATTTTGCTTGTATAACTTTAAACTTCCTACCAACATACTATACATTTCCCCCCTCCTCAGCTTCCATGGGACTCACGCTACCATCCATCACTAGTTAAAAGTGTAGCCCCTTATCTCTGTCCTACTGCGAGTTGATGAGGTCTTCCTCTCTATGGCAAGCTCACACTTGAGGGTTTGTATATAGCTTCTGCTTACTACTACTAGAGCAAGTGCATTTCGCTCGGCTATCTGATATTGTCTGCAGTAGGGGGGAAAATGTCAAACAAATTACTGTGTTGTTGCAGAGTGAATTGGATGCAAAGCAATTGCTTTCTCGCTCATACCTTGACTCGTCTCTGGAGATCTTTGATGTAGTCGACAGCCAAATCTAACATGTCGGCGGTGTTAGTTTGCTGCATAGACAAATTAGAATAATAATCAGACCCAGAGATTCTAAGGATACTTCTAGATAACCTCTCCCTACTTGACTGATCAACAAGTTAAACCTTAAATTGCATTGAACGAGGAGTTTAAGGTGATACTAGGCGGTCTCAGTAGTTTTCATAATTTGTAGTTTTCATAATAACGGAAAATCAATAGGTTACTACAACAAAGTTACTCTCTTAATGTCTATGACAATGAACAAACACTGCGGTTATTGGAAAATCTATGGTATTTGTCTTACATTTTTCCATAAGGATACGCTTGGTAGGAGTTAATCCAGATGGTAATCCTTAGTTACCAAGAAATATTACTACGCTTGTTTAAATGTAAAAGATATTCTCGAGAATATAGGATTATCATGGTAATCAAATGATCTCATTTCATGGTAATCCTATTTTCTCCAAAACATGTGTTTATCCTAGAACACCACGAAATGTACCCACCTAACATGAATGCACCATTACCATCCGCCGTAGGTCTTCCTCGCCACCAACTGGCCGGTCAGTCGCGCTGTCTGTCATCGATCGTTCGCCGGCCGACCCATCGATAGGATGGTCACCGGTCATCGCTGATCGTTTGCCGGCAGGCCGTAGTTTTTCGCCGGCCGACCCTGCCTCCCGTTCCCGATCGCTCGCCGCCGATCAGCCGTGAGTCGCCGGCCTCATCACCATCCACCAGCGTTTCTTTAGCCTTGCCGCCGGTAGATAGTTACACATACATATATTACCGGAAATGACTAAAGTATCCCAAGCACGTTAATATAAGATTTTTTGGAATTACATGCCCGGTCATTCCATTCTTGGGAATGCGAGTATTACCGGTAATCATCCATTCCATGTACCAAGTGCAACCTAATTGTAGCGTTTTTGGTGCAATGCCGAAGACTTTAAGGTAAGTAGGAAAGTCATCCGATGCACACACATTTAAACCCATCCACAAATATATTTGCTATGCGAAAAAGCCATACAACAGTCTTTATAGCTTCTTAATGGCTAACTACACACAAAAACTATCATTTCCTTGCCCCTCACCACATTTCTAAAGCCTTATTTTATTTTTCCCCCTCTTTTCCATGGATCTTTCACAATGTTTGGTGATCAATCAGTAGCCGACCCCGTTTATATGGAAACAGGCAAAAAAATGACCGATGAAGATAGGTTATAGTTAACTAATCATAAAGTGTTTTCCCGCCTTCAAGTACCTTATCCATATTGGGTACAAGCTCCTGCAACTTCCTCATCCTTTCTTTGATCCTTGTTCTCCTCACCTTTAAAAAAAAAAGGTAATTGAATCACCAAAAACCTTAATCTTCTAATCACTACCCAAAAATGGATTCAATTAATCAAAAACATGAAAAATAAATAACTTACCCTTTCAGCAATACTCCTCGGATGAGTGGCACACCCTCTTTTTGCCCTAATCTTGCACGGGACCGAATCCTGAAACTGCAAGAATTTCTCAAACGCCGACTCGGATGAAGTCTCCGGCAAGCTGAACTGATGGCTCAAGCCATTTCTACCCTCTCCATTCTATTATTTAAAACAACAAATTTTATAATAAGCTCATAAATTTTTTTGAGATGAACCAAAAACAATATATATATATATATATATAATGAACCAAAAACAATATATATATATATATATATATATATATATATATATATATATATATATTAAGAAGATGAGAATTAAGACCTGAGGCTCTGTTTGAGTGTCTCTTGGTCTCTTGACATTTGAGAAATTGCTGTCTGATAAAATAGGGGATTCTTCCCACGAACCAATTTGGTAATCCTCAATAGCTTCGTTTTCTGAGATTTGCGACATCAATGAGGATTGCCTTGAAGAGAAACTCAATTGACTCTTCAATCGATCATTCCCATTCCTGAATCCACCAATCCCTCTCATAACCCCCCCATATCCTACATCAACATCAGATCTATCAATTTCTCTTTCCTTTTTCACCCAAACCAAAATCTAAACAATTTATTAGATCGAGAGAGAGAGAGAGAGAGAGAGAGAGAGAGAGAGAATTTTAGGTCAAATAAAAAATCGTTACCGCTATCGACGTTGAGATTGGCGAAGAGGCCAGCAGGGGAGCTGCTTTGCCTGATGAGATTCGAGCAGTTGCCGCCGTTTTTGATCGGATCCGCATCCATCGCCACTGATGACGTCACCATCGGATGGCTCTGGTGGTGCTGGTACATCGCCTGCGGCGGCGGCGGATGACGAGGCGGGAACTGGCTGCTCCTCTGCTCGACGGCTGAAGCCGTCGTCGTCGTCGGCGGCGGCGGCGCCTTGTTGCGGATCTCGAGCTCCGGCGACAAAAACCTGGCGAACATCGACTCGGTCTCGGGGCTGGAGGGGCGAACAGGGAGAAAGCTCTCGCATACTTCGCCACAAAGCGAGATTGGCGCGGATCGGTAACGAAGCAGGCCCGAGCTCATCTGATTCTGATGCGTCGCCATTGGAACAAACACTTGAGATCTAAAGCTTATCCGAAACCCTAATCTCAAAGAT
Source organism: Agapanthus africanus (assembly GCA_030015575.1). Lineage (NCBI taxonomy): Eukaryota > Viridiplantae > Streptophyta > Magnoliopsida > Asparagales > Amaryllidaceae > Agapanthus > Agapanthus africanus. The sequence continues at coordinate 9,648,894 of CM057348.1, read as the reverse complement.
TCAGATCGTATTTTTCGCCATTAGAGAAGTTCATCGAAGCTCCAAAAAATCCTTGCTTGCTTGCACGCTTGGATTCCTCAACCTCAATGGTTTGATCTTTTTCCCTTCTCCTTTTTCTACTCCTTTCTCCTTTAAAATAAAATGAAGAATGAAAATGATATTGTTTTCTGTAGACTTTTCGTCTCTTCGAAGCACCAAGGAAAGTAATTTTTCGAGCTTTTTTTATATTAGCAAAGAGACAGATAGTGGGAAAGAGAGCGACTAATAAATTAATCTCAGTTAATTAATTTAATCATCAATTAATTACTGGGAGACGATAGCCCACCAGCGCATCACTACTTATATGCTGAAAGTGACGGTAATGCCCCTGAGAATTTCAGATAACTCCGGTTTGCCCCTGCGCATCTCGTGGTCCCCGTACTAAAATTGTTCCGTCTACGTGGAGGAATCGAGCCGTACAATCACTACAGCTTATGCTGTGATATTTAAGGATAAATTAAATATTGGATTCTTTTAAAATGGATATTTTGTTAGCTATAATTAGCATGGGACCGAGGTTTGACATTGTCTCAATGGACTTTAATGGTCGTCGTCTTCTGCTTCAAAAATTTTAAAAAACACAAAGTTGGATTTAAAAGACTATCTAACATCTTTGCTTTTAATATTGGTTTATTTCACCGAAACTATCGTATGGTTCACTCGAGTTTCCAAAATCATCTTGTAGCTCAAACTTATCATGAAATCCCTCATGAACTTTCAGTTTCTTGTTAAAAAAACCTCATGCCGTTATTTATGATAAAAATTGACTAAATTAACATTTTATTTTAATAAAAATACGATCCTTTAGATGTGATGGAGATCGGTTTCTCCCTCAGATGTTGTCCTCCGTCGATCTTGCGGCCAGCGTTGTCGAACAGTTGGGATTTGTTTGTGGTGGTTGGGTGTGGATCTCAATAGGTTGTTGATTGGTGTGGAGGCCAAGCTACCTGTAAGAAAAGTCCCAGGGTGGGAAACCACCGTAGGACCCTCTGACGATCAAGTAACTGCCGAGAAATATTAGGGCATAGTAGTGGCGTATTGGAATGTATTCGAGTTACCTGAATTGTCTGGAAGAGGGGTTTATATAGCGGTCGCATGGAGCGAGCCTATGTGAGATTCTCGCCGTCCGTTACGTCCTTGCGTCATGTTCGCGTTGATGACGGGATACGTCCATTAACAGCGATATATGCTCATTAATAACGAGATACGCTTAGCGTGGGACGCGGGATATGGAGCGACGGAGATCTCGTCATGGCGAGATTCACAGAGCCGTTATGGATGTGCTTGGGCTCCGTGCTCTCGGCTAAATATGGTCGCCGAGAAATCTCAGATATATGCTAGCTCGGAGACGATCAAGTGAGCTGAGAAGTCTCAGCTATACGATAGCTCGGAGACGAGCAAGTGAGCTGAGGAGTCTCAGCTATAGGATTGCTCGGAGACGAGCAAGTGAGCTGAGGAGTCTCAGCTATTAAGTTGGAAGTCAACAGAAGGGGGAAGGTACTCCGGGGAGGGCTTCTTAAAAGGTCCGGTGCAGCTTCGGAGACAAGGCGCCAATGAATGTCCCCAATGCATCATATTTATTCCAGCTCCATAACCCCCAGGAATCTAGCGGGTTTACATGGACGACACGTCACCTGCTACATGTCGTAATCTGGGAAATTCCCACTTATGATCATCATCATTAGCCCCCCACTCTCATTCCGATCTATTCATGGGTCGAGTCGAGAGTGGTTTGCTCGGTCTTCAATGTTCAGCTTCAAACCAAGGATTCCTTGTAGGGGGTTGTTTGAGGATGACGTGGTGCTTGGCGGCTGTACCCCTTCGATTCCTGGGTCCATGTGGCGGTTCACGAAGCGCCTTAATTTCTGCGCGTATCCAAGATGACGTCAGCGGATCGGCGGAATAGTGGCGCCATAAATGGGATGTCGCTTCGCTTGCTCAGGCCGTTGGTCTTCGAGCCACATGGCCGCAATGGAGTGGTGGACTGCAAGGTATCGTATCTGTTGGTTGGATCCGTGTGAGAGACGAAGCGTCTAATGATTAGTTGCCACGTGGAGTCCTCGTGGCCGTCGGGTGCGATGCTTCATCGTGGCGGGAATGGATTTGGGCTATCGGATGGTTTATACCGAGTGTATAAATATGAGAGGCCATTCCTTGGCAGACATTTTGCTCTAGTTGTCTCCTGCCATCTGAAGATTGCTCGGCGCACCATCATTTAGGTCGGATCTCCAGCTCAATCCTTTTTCAGCCAATCTCTCCTTGAATAAGGCTGGATGTCTTCTTCCGAAGTTTCCATTGACGTAGTTGGGGTCGACTCGGATGATGAGGCTCCAGTTTCTGAAGCCGAGTCCAGTGGGCGTCTTCTTCTTCCGTGTCGGGCTCACCCCTAAGGGGTGGCGACGTCTTTATTCTTCTTCGTCGGGTGGCCAAGAGGGCCCCCAAGGTGCGCATCGAAAATACCCACGATGCGCCCTCGATGTTGAATCGCCTGGATGAGCTTTCCGATATCCGGGCTCGTTTTCACATCCCCCTGGGTATTCGCTTGTCTGGCCAGGGAAGGTGAGCTGGCAGACCAGGTACAGGGCAATGAATTGCTCTGTACCTGGAAGCGCTCCGGGCAGGGACGCGTCTGCCCTTCTCACCCGAAGTTTGCGCCGTACTCCATTGCTACGTCTCGCCTCGGTCCAGCTAGCGCCGAACTCGTGGAGAATCCTTCTCGGGTTTCTGGTCCGATTGAAGATTGATCGGATCCCTTTTAATTTGAATCTTCTTTCTTCCTTCCCGTGTTATAAAAATCATCCCGGTACTCACAGGGACGAGTCGAGCTGGGTGTATCTTTCTTTCAAAAAACATAAGGATAGGACGGCCGGGTTTGGGTTAGTGGTCGTCCCTTCTTCCATCCACGAATGGAAGGAGATGTTTGTTTTCGTCGGTCCTTCGAAGGGAGAGGATTGATCCATGCCCACCAAGTGACATAGGGCTGATTGCCCTAGGGTCAAATAGTCAAACGTCCCAGAGGCGAGGATGGTGTCGCAGTAGGAGCCGATCCAGCGGGCCGATGTCCTGCTTTCCGAGTAGGTTTTGAGCTGGGCGGGACTCAGTCCTGCGCGTTTCAGGGGTAAGTTAAGATTTCTCCGATTAATTTAGACTTAGCATAATTTCGCTGTTTTAGTTGCTAACCCGTTTTTCTTATATATTTCGCAGAGCCAATGGATCGAGCGAAGATCATGACGGCCATGGTGGCCAAGACACAGGGGAGGAAGGGCGGCGGAGCGAGCTCGTCTAGACCTGCCCATGACACGGTTCCCAGTTAGGCTCCTTCTGCGAAGGCCACCGTTGCTCCTCCCGCACCAGAGGAACGTCGGGGCAGTGGGCAGAAGCATGCCCGGGATCAGGCTTCCCGGGCCAGGGCGGAAACGCCGCCTTCCTCCGAGTCTCTGCTCAAGAAGCGAAAGAGGGTGGTTTCTCGGCCTCCCCCGTCTGGGATACAATTGCAAGAGGGCGACTTCTGTATCGAAGTGTCGTCAGGGCTCTCCATGGCCGACAGCTTGCTAGCGGACATGGAGAAGACGGTGGGGGCCAAGATTCCCCGGGGCATCATGAAGGCCCAACTCGAGGCAATAGCTCAGGAGGCCGTTTGGATTAGTAATCCCCTAAAGAATTTCCATGTGTTTTTTTTATCTCGGTTTGACTTCTGATGAAAATTGCTCGTGTTTTTCCTGCAAGTCCTTCAGCATTGCACCTTCCTTGCCGCTATGGAGGCCAAGGAGACGGCCCTGGTAATGAAAAAGGCCGGGGGGTCTTCTTCGCGTGAGGAAGATCGCGTGAGGAAGAGCTTCAGGCCAAGGTGAAGGAGGCGGAGGATAAGGCGGCCTCCCTGGACCTGAGGTTAGTAGCGGAGGGCCTGACGGTCATGAAATTGAAGGAGTCCCCTGACTCCTAGTCGAATCCATTCGATATGTTCAGGTTAAAATCGATGAGGTCAATGGATTCTATGACGCTGTGAGGAGGCAGAGAGACTCATTGAAGGGGGATGTCCGGGCGTCCTATGAGGCGGCGAAGCTTGCCGAGAGCAAGGTAGAAAAGGCCGTGGAGGAGTACAAGGTCTCTGACCAATTTTATATGGACCTTACCGACTCCGCGGCCGTCGGGTAGCACAACGCTCTCGACGCTGTCAAAGAAGCGATGCCCGGGTTCGACGACCGGGAGCTTCGGGCAAGATATGCCCTGGCCGAGGTAGTGCCTTAGGGCGGAAGCGCCGAGACGGCGGGAGGAAGCGAGGCGGCGGGCGGAAGCGCCGAGCTGGAGGCCGCAACCGAGGCTCCTGGCGGAGGCACCGAACAGGGGGAAGTGGCGGCCGAGAAGGCAATTTGATGCTGTCGTCCTTCCTCTTTTCTGTCCCCCTTTTCTGTTATTATATTTTTTGTAAGCCTCCGGGCATCTTGTAAGGTTAAGGAGTCTATAATACCTTGTACAGAACTCGGAATATCAATAAAGTATTTTTAGCCCGTCTATGATGCGTATGGCCGCAATGTTTTTACTCTTGTATATTTTGCAAATGTGGATAGACTGGTGTCCTTCTATACCCCGGAGTCGAGATGACGAGCGAACGCAAAATACGAACGCCGAGTATAAATAGACCAGTGTTATTCTTCACCCCGGAGTCGAGGTGACGCGAGAATGAACGAACACCAAGTATAAATAGACCGGTGTCTCTCCTCATCCCGGAGTCGAGGTGATGTGAGAACGAGCGAACGCCAAGTGTAAATAGATCGATATCCCTTGGATTGGGTGCTGCTTGGGTCCCTCAGAACGAGCGAACCCGAGCTTTATTCACTTGGGTCCTAACAGGAGTTTATTTACTTTGTGATCGCACACCGGATAGGGGTCGGTCTACAGACTTTGATGTGGATAAGCCGTCCAGAAATCTACTCGGCCATGGATGAGACGAGCAGGAAAGTACTCGGCCGGCTCGAGGCGGGGGCTTTGGATCCACAGCGTAGCCGGGCAGGAAGACGCCCGTTGTGGATGAACCGAGCAGGAAACTACTCGGCCGCCTCTTGGCGAGAGCCTTGGATCTACAGCGTAGCCGGGCAGGAAGCTGCCCACCGCGGATGAGCCAAGCAGGAAACTACTCTGCCGCCTGATGGCGAGGGCTTTGGGTTCACAGTGTAGTCGGGCAGGAAGCTTCCCATCGCGAATGAACCGAGCAGGAAACTACTCTGCCGCCTCGTGGCGAGGGCTTTGGATCCACAACGTAGCCGGGCAGAAGCTGCCCGTCACAGATGAACCGAGCAGGAAACTACTGGGCCATCTCGTGGCGAGGGCTTTTGATCCACAGCGTAGCCGGGAAGGAAGCTGCCCACCGCGGATGAGCCTAGCAGGAAACTACTCGGCCGTCTCGTGGCGAGGGCTTTGGATCCACGGCGTAGCCAGACATGAAGCTGCCAGCTGCGGATGTGTCAAGCAGAAGGCCGCCAGTGAAGGTTTCCATATCTATACCTTCTTGATTCTCGGGATCTCGGCGCCTATGGTGGGCATCTCGCGATACCCGCTTCTCTCTTGGAGATGTCGTTCAATCTTCCCTGATCCGTATGAGAGGGAGCAAGCCAGTAACCGTAAGCCACATGGCCGTGCCTTATCGGGAAGATGCGATATTCCATGATTTGAGCCGTGGCGTGGGAAGATCTCGATCGTTGGGGAGATTTTTGTTGAGGCTATAAATAGTGAAGGCATGGCCCCTCCTCAGGAACCCACGTTGATTTGCTTCTAGCCGAGACTAGCCGTCTCGGCCTTTCCTGATCGCAGGCTGCATGTACACCATCCGAGATATCGTATCTCGAGATGACGTATATTTCTACGAACTTGAATGTTCCGGGGCGACGTATGAGACCGTGACGGATCATCTGGAGCGTCACTGTGGGCATTTAGGGTGGGGCGACCCAAGAGGAGGTTATAGGATGACGGGATCCTAGCAACGAGGAAATTCACCAATATGGTTCGTGTTCTTCCTGCTTCCCCAATGTTGAGAGGGAGAGTGATCAATCTTTCGGCCGAAACAGAATGGTTTGTAAAGCTAGATAGGACATGGGAGGTCGGTTAGAGGTCGGACGGTTTTAACCCCATACGCTGGAAACAGTCGTAGAACAGGATATCCGCCGAGCTCCTTGAGTCGACTAGGATTCTCCGGACTTCATACCGGTTTACCCGGGCTGTTACCACAAGGGGATCACTGTGCGGGAGTGATATGCCATGAAGGTCCTTGTCGGTGAAGGTGATTGGATCATTCTTCTTGCACTTCTTGTGGGGCGGATCACTTAAGGTCATGACCGGCTGGAAGCGGCGGGTGTCCTCGTTGCTCGGAGTCGAGCCTACAGAGACGACCATGATTTGCTCGCCCGCCAATTCTCTGGGAGGGGGTTGGTTTGCTTTCTCCTGATCTGTCTGCCGTTTGTCTCGTAGGTACTTCGCCAGATGACCAGAGCGGATCAGCTCCTCGATATAATCATGGAGTTGTTTGCAGTTCTCGGTCGGGTGCCCCTGTGATCGATGGAAGGCGCAGTACGGGCCGCGGAGTCGCTTGCCCAGCCTCTGAGTCGCTGGCGGGATTTTGAAAAACCTCTTGCCCTTAGCCTCCTCCAGTAGCTCGACCTGGGAGACATTCAGGGGAGTGTACTCATGAAACCCTTAGAGAATAAGGTTTTGGACGGTCGGTCTTTTTCTTCTCTTCTCTGTCCCGTTTCTTTCGGTCCGCTCGGTCGAAGTGGTGTAAGTTGGCGTTTACCTTTGACCCGAGTTAGATTTCCTGCTCGGTCCAGACTTTTACTTCGGCTATGGTCTTAGGTTGCGCCAATGCAAAAGAGCGGAGCCACTCTTTATGTCTAAGACCAGACCTCAAGGGGTGATAATCGTTTCGTCACGGTGCTCGTGGACTTCCAGAAGGGCATTATAGAAGAGGGTGGCGTAACCCTTGAAAGATTCCCTGTTTTCATTCTTGATGGTAAACAGGTAGTCGATCGTCCTTTTCTGTCGTCGGTTACCGACGAGATGACTGAGAAACTGAGTTGCCAGCTCTTCAAAGGTCGAGATCGAGCGTGGCGCAAGTCTGCGGAACCAATCCCGGCCGGCCCGGATGAGGATGGTGGGAAAAGCTCGGCACCGAGCTGCGTCCGAATTGTATTGGAATCTCGTGCCTGCCGTAAACGCATCCAAGTGGTCATTCGGGTCAGATTTCCCGTCTAAGAGGGCCACCTTGGACGGTTTGTTCCGAGACGAGATCCGCTCACCTAGTAACTGCTCCGTGAAGGGCTTCGTGAGCGAATATGCAGAGTATTTTGCCACTCCTCCGGCCGAGAGAGTAGCGTGTCACATGTCTTCAATTTCCCTCCCGTAGACCTCGATTCGTTGATGGTACCTCGAAAATTCTCCGTAATCGGAGCGCCTGTCATCCCTGCTTCAGGCTTGCGTGATGGAGTGGTTTTGGTTTCTCTTTATCACGTTCCTCAGATTCCCGGGTGGAACCCTTCGTGATTGGTCCCAAGGTGCGCCATGTGCGCGGCCTCGATGGGTATGGGGACGCCGTTCTTGCCTAAAATCAGGCGACCTGACTGACGTCTCTTCGGAAGGCGAGGGAGCGTGACGAGTGTCGGAGCGATAAGCCGGTTGTTCCCGAGACCTCGGCGTTGGACTGTCCGGCACCCAACGAGTCATGGAATCATTCTTGGTATGGAGGTTATGACTGCCGGAATCGGCACGCCGATGTTCCACGACGTTTAGATCAGCACGAACGAGGCGGCCGAGACCTTGAACGTGCCCCTCCGCCACCCCGTACGCGTCGTCGTTTCGGAAAGTGGGAGCGGCGGGAATCTGGCGATCGTGGTCGGACGCCTGAACACGGATGGGTGCTTTTACCATCGTCATGAGCCTGTCAATCTGTATGGATAGGGCTTCGACGATGTTAGGAGGTGAGGTGGAATCGTCCCCACCTCCGTTGTGGAAGATAGGGTGGCTCGTGCTGAGATCTCCATGGTGTGGATTGCTGGTCATTATATCGAGGGCGGAAGACCAACTTTCTTAGGTGGAAAAGGAAGGCTTTCCACAGACGGCGCAAACTGATGGAGGTCGATTTCTCCCTCAGATGTTGTCCTCCGTCGATCTTGCAGCCAGCGGTGTCGAATGGTTGGGATTTGTTTGTGGTGGTTGGGTGTGGATCTAAATGGGTTATTGGTTATTGTGGATGATAAGCTACCTGCAAGAAAAGTCCCGGGGTGGGAAACCACCGTAGGACCCTCTGACGATCAAATAAGTGCCGAGGAATATTATGGCAAAGTAGCGGCGTATTGGAATGAGTTCGAGTTACCTGAATTTTCTGGAAGAGGGGTTTATATAGCGGTTGCATGGAGCGAGATGATGCGATATTCTCGCCGTCTGTTACGCACTTGCCTCACGTTCGCGATAATGGCGGGATACACCAATTAATGGCAAGATACGCTCATTAATAGCGAGATACGCTAAGCGTGGGATGCGGAATGTGGAGCGGTAAAGATCTCGTCGTGGCGAGATTCACGGAGCCGTTGCGGGGGCGCTTGTGCTCCGTGCTCTCAGCCAAACAGGGACGCCGAGGAATCTCAGATATAGGCTAGCTCGGAGACGAGTAAGTGAGCTGAGGAGTCTCAGCTATAGGCTAGCTCAGAGACGAGCAATTAGCTGGCGGTCAACAAAAATGGGAAGGTACTCCAGGGAGGTCTTCTTAAAAGGTGTGGTGCAGTCTCAGAGGCGAGGTGCTGAAGAATGTCCCCAATACATCATATTTATTTCAGCTTCGTAGCCCTCAGGAATCTAGCGGGCTTACGTAGACGATACGTCACCTGCTACGTGTCGTAATCTGGGGAATTCCCACATCATCAAGATGCATTGAAGGTAACTATACTCCTATTGTCGTTTATTGAGCAATTTGCTCTAATTTGAAGAACAAGACTTTAGATTTGAAGATTTGGTGAAGAAGTCTCGATTTAAAATTAAATCAAAATTTAAAGGAAAAAGAACTAATATAATAAGACTAAAATGGATAATTTAAGATAAAACCATAAGAATCGGTCAATGTGGGGTCATATGGCCTGTTAATCGCCAAAAAACTTTACAAATCAAACCACAGGAGGATTTTATACAAGAAAATTAAAGCTCGGGGGAGGTTTCATGATGAGTTTGAACTATATGATAGTTTTTAAAAACTCGGATAAACCAAAGGGTGGTTCCTGTGAAATAAGGCTTTAATATTTAGTACATTTTTTATAAATGTAAACAGCATCTTATATGATTTGATTAGTACTTTAGAGATGATACTTAAATATCGTAGTTTATAAGTTGGAGCAAAATAATTGTAAATAGAGATGGAATGTGACACTCTTGTGCTCTTGAGAAATTTTATAATGCGCCTAAAGAATAAAAAAAGAGTTAACAGAGTTGTGGCAGTCGTTTGTGACCTTAACTTTCGTCAACCGATAGTTTAGCAAAATTTAGGCTAATGTGAGAAAGTGATCCTGTCACGACCCACCCTCAGCATAGACGGTTTTGTTCTTCGGAACGAATCGGACCCGGTATCATTCTATTTATAGTACAGGCTCAAAAGATGGGCCCCGTTCTTTTTCGTGGCATTTTGTTCTGTGTGGCACTCTATTCCGAGAGCAAGGACCGGGACCCGACATCGTACTTCCCAAGAGGTCATCCATTGTAATAACCAGTATCTTGAATTTAAATTTTACGTATTTTTAACCAAAAGTTTTCCTCATATTTTCTATTTTTCCCTAATTATCGAATTCCTAAATTTTATTTTTTTTTCTGAAATCCTACCTCTCATAATTTAAAACCCCAACCCAACCATGAACCCAAACCGACTCTCTCAGCCCGACCCGATCCCATCCCCTTCTCTTTCTCCCTCCTCTCGATTCCTTTCCCCCTCTCTCTCCTCTCGATCTTTCCCCTCCTTCGCAACGAGCGCCCCACGTCCGCGCCTCCCCCAACGACCCCGAGATCACCGCAATTGACCCCGATCCTCACTTTCAACCTCGCCCCTCTCAACGGCTCTCTCTCTCTCTCTCTTTAAATCTCACTCTCTATCTCTCTTATTTTCACAACCCGACCCCATCTCCTTTCACCCTTGTCTTCGCCGTCGCTGCCTCCACTGCACAGCTTCTATCCTCGTCGAAGACTTCGAACCCATCATCTCACCTATCCGACCTCACCGGTTCAACCCCATCACCTCTGCACCGAGCTTTCCCTGCCATCACCAACCTCGAGCACACCCAAGCCCTCCTCCTCTGCAAACAGCACCGAGCTCCCTCTCCTCCTTCCTCGCTTTCCCCATGCCATTGACGTCGGCGACCCCAGAGCCTTACAACCTCCCCCACAGCTTCCTGGTGTTGGGGTCAAAATTTACAACCGGTCGACCAAGTCAAAATCAAAGTCCACTCCAAGCCAAGCGGGCCTAAGCTCAGGTCAGGACCGAGCATTGAAGGGACCGGCCCTATGACAAAAGGAATGAAGCAATAAATTGGTTTAATATAATTATTTTCTTTTTATAAAATAAATGTACGTAAAATGGGTAGAAAGCCAAAAAATTTGTAAAGCACATGGCTTATACGCAAAAAGAAACAAGCACATAAAGTATGGGGTGGCACAAGCGCCATTTGGCAAAGCCCAAGGGGTTGCATGTAAAGTGTGTAATCTATAAAGACAAACATGATGAAAATATCCATGACTACTTTTTCCATTCTAAAAAATTCTACGGTTTGTGCCTCCTTCTTTCTCAAGATTCTAAAACATCCCCTCTTTTTAAATTAAATTAAGAGTTTAACTCTTCCCTTTTCCAAAAAGAAATAGTTTTTCACCACAAAACCCTCGAAGGGAAGCTCGGATCTTCAATCAGATCTCGAAAAAGGGAGACTTTTAAGTCTCGCCCCTTTTTCTCCAAGATCCGGCCGATCAAGAGGAGGAAGAAGAATACCCATCTCCAAAAATCCAACTTTGGACAAATCCAAGGATCAAAAGAAGCTCCAGGGCTAAAGAGAGAAGAGAGGGGTCCCTTTGATCATCTCTGAAGATCTTTGGGGAGTTCAACTCCAAGATCCAAATCCTCAAAAGAGTTTAACTCCTATTCCAGATCATTTAGAAGTTTAACTCCAAATCTAAATCTTTTGTAGTTTAACTCCACTCAAAATCCCTTGGGAGTTCAACTCCTAGCCTTTTGCTGGTGTTTCCAGCGGTCGCGTGCCGCGCACGTGACCTGCGGGCGCCCAGCGGTCTCGTGCCGCGCACGTGACCCGCTGGCTTCCAGCGGTCGCGTGCCGTGCACGTGACCCGCGGGTGCCCAGCGCCCACGCGTGCCGCGCATGTCACCCTCAGGCGCCCGGCGGTCGCGTGCCGCGCATGTGACCCTCGGGCGCCTGGCGGTCGCTTGCCGCGCACGTGACCCGCGGGCGCCCAGCGCGGTCGCGTGCCGCGCACGTGACCCGCAGGCGTCAAGCGCCCACGCGCCTGGTGTAGGGATTGTTTAGCACCAAACCTAAGGTTAGGGTTGCATCACACATACTATAACAAAAATTTAGGGGGTGCTAAACAATCCTAACCATGAATCGAACTAGAAATTTAGGGTAAAAACATATAGTATCACATACTATGTAATGTCTGACACTAAGTGGGGAGAAATACAACCTTTGTAGACCTTCCTCCTTGACTCCTTGGATCAATTAGAGCTTGAACCGGCTTCCTTGAACCCTTCCAAGTCTACGACGATCCACCCGGAGTCCTTTTGCTCAAGCTCCTTGCTCCACTTGATCAAGATGAAAATGAAGCAGACAATCTACACTAAGGGGTTAGAGTAGTATAGATTGGTGATGTAGTTTGTGTTCTCACTTAAAAACCCTTTTCTTTTTGCGTTTCTCACTCTAAAGAAAAATCAAGTGAGCATGAAGGAGGAAGAAGAAGGAGATGGCTAGCATGAGCTCTTTTGTGATAATAATAATTCTCATGATAAATGAGAAATGAAAATAGATATAGGAGTCACACTCATATCCAAATCATGGTTAATAAATATCTAGATATTTTCATATGTGAGTTAAAGAGCAAAGAAATTAAACCATGGTCAAAACTTAGGTCAAGTAAAGAATAGTGATGAAGAATATTCAACCATGCTTTAATCATTTCTTTTTCTTAATAATAAAAATACATAAACATATTTATCTACCATGTGAGTCTTGCATTGCCATCTCCTTTGTATCAACAACCATGACACACATGTATGCATGTATGTGTGCATTCACATCAACATGTGTATATGCATACATGCACACATCCATATAGAAAAGGTTTATGTAAATGAAATAAAAGTCAATATTAAATCAACACTTGATTTAATAAACCGGTCATATCTCATACGATCCGACCAATAGAAAACGCCCGATTAAAACACGGTATCATATACACGCATTTAATCGAGCTCCCGCGCATATCTCATATGCACACCACATCTTTTCGCCTGAGCTAGGAAACTCCTATGTGGGACTCTAAGACTCATCAATACGCCGGCAGTAGATGATGATCATATCAAATACCCACAAGCCGCAAGCGGTCAGCTAAACGTAACGGCCACCCGGGTATTGAGCGATCAGAAGATCAACAAGCAAAACTGCTCATACTCCTGTAAATCCTGTCAGTAACACTAAACATACAGTCCGGTCTCTTCGTCTGATATGTCGCATATCTAGTCTAGGGGTGGTGAATGCCAGACCCCAGTAACCGATAAGTCGTGTCGATGTGAGGCTCATAACGGGTCGAGAAACTACTGATAACACTTACCAGTAGATCTCCATATCAGCCCTGGCCAGAGACTTTCAGTTATAGCCAATCGAGCACAGCACAACATCAACCCCCAATACCGGGAGAGACGAAACCCCTCCTATCGCTCATTGCCTCCATGTGATTCGGGACTATACCCAAAAGCCACCGTTTTGCACGTTCTCCTGAACGTGGTAAGGTGGAAATCAAAGCACAGTGGGAATCACATAAGCCTTTATGACGATCTCGGGTCTACAGACTAACCTGTACCAGTGTCACCAGAGAACTGCTATCTGACGATAGGTATAATACCAACTAGGAGTTCTCGGCGAGTCCGTTCAGTGTACCCAGTCTCCACTGAGCACCCGTATACGATCTTTGATGTCAAACACCAATGGATGTGGGATCATCCATCGCCCATCATATGGGGCAAGAAACGTATACGCTAGTCTACTCTGGAGTATCGATACCCTGTCTCGATACACCCTCGACTAGGAACAATTATAGGATGTACTTGTGGACTTCTCTAGCCCCACTAGTATGATCTCCATCATAGTCCTAGTAGTCAAGTACACATCCTAAGGGCTTTATCAACATGTGAGAGCAAGACATTATCACAAAACAAGTCAACATGTTAAGACAAAGAGTAACCAGATAGTATACTATCATGTCGAGCAAGAAAGTCCTCTCTCTATATATCCAAGTATCCACTATAATATACATCATATGTACAACAATGGCCTCTAGGGCATATACATAACTAACAATCTCCCACTTGCACTAAGGCCAGTTGTTGTAGTATCTCATACCCAGCATCCCGAAGAGTCTCTCAAATTGTATCTGGGGTATGGCCTTCGTGAGTGGATCCGCTGTGTTGTCCTTCGTGTCAACTCTCCTGACTTCGATCTCCCGGCGATCAACTATCTCCCGGATCAGGTGATACCGCCTAAGAATATGCCTGGATCTCTGATGGGACCTGGGTTCCTTAGCCAAAACCATAGCTCCATTGTTATCACAATACAAAGGTATTGGATGCTCAATGGATGGAACCACACCAAGTTCGTTTATGAACTTTTTCATCCAGACAGACTCTTTGGCACCATCGTTGGAAGCGATGTATTCAGCCTCCATCGTCGAGTCGCCACGATTTCCTGTTTGGAACTCTTCCAACAAAACGCCCCTCCATTGAGGGTAAAGACAAATCCCGAGTGCGACTTAGAGTTGTCTTTATCACTCTGGAAGCTCGAATCGGTAAAGGACTCCACTTGGAGTTGACCGTTACCATACACTAAGAACATCTCTTTAGTCCTTCTTAAGTACTTAAGAATATTTTTCACAGCTGTCCAGTGACTCTCTCCTGGATCTGCTTGATACCTGCTCACTATACTTAGTGAGTATGCTACATCGGGTCTGGTACATAGCATCGCGTACATGATAGCGCCTACTGCCGAAGCATAGGGTATTCTTTGCATGCGAGCTCTCTCCAAATCAGTTTTAGGAGACATCTCTTTGGAGAGAGTAAGTCCAGAGATTGTGGGTAAATTCCCACGCTTGGATTCTTCCATACTAAATCTCTTTAGTACGGTGTCAATGTACCTAGATTGGGACAATGCCAGTATCCGTTTAGATCAATCTCTATAGATCTTAATCCCCAAGATGTAGGAGGCATTACCTAGATCTTTCATTGAGAATCTTTGTGATAAGAAGAGATTGACCGAGTGCAGTATAAGAACATCATTTCCTATCAAGAGTATGTCATCCACGTATAATACGAGGAAGACAACCTTACCCTTTGCCATTTTCTTGTATATATAAGGTTCATCTACGTTCTTGATGAAGTCAAACTCTTTGACTACTACATCAAAACAGATGTTCCAACTCCGCGATACCTGCTTTAACCCGTAGATAGATTTAAGCAGCTTGCATACATTTCCGCTGCTCCTACTGTCTATGAAGCCCTCTGGCTGAGTCATGTACACGCTCTCTTCTAAATCACCATTTAGAAAGGCGGTCTTAACATCCATTTTCCAGATTTCGTAGTCATGGTATGCAGCAATAGAAAGTAGGATCCGGATGGATTTAGGCATAGCCACTGAAGAAAAGGTTTCATCACAATCCACACCTGGTCGTTGACGAAAACCTTTTGCAACAAGTCTAGTTTTGAAAGTCTCAACTTTTCCATTTACACCAAGTTTCTTCTTAAAAATCCATTTGCTCCCAATGTGTTTTACCCCTTCAGGAGCAACTTCCAAAGTCCATACTTTGTTGGTGTACATGGATTCCATCTCAGATCGCATTGCATCCAGCCACTTCATAGAGTCCCCACTCGTGATGGCCTGCTCGAAGCTAGTTGGGTCATCATCTTCCATAATGCAATCATCGCTCCCACCATCAATGAGAAAACCGTAATATCTCTCAGGTGGATGAGGAACCCTACTAGATCGGCAGAGAGGCCGGGGTTCTATGAAACTACTGAATCCTCTGGTTCCACCAAATCTTCTGTCGTAGTTTGTGTAGCTGGAACTTCTTCCAGTTCTACTTCATTGCCACTAATTTCTTTCATAAGAAAACTCTTTTCTAAAAATGTGGCATGTCGAGAAATAAACACCTTTTGTTCCTCGGAGTGGTAGAAGATATACCCTCGCGAATGTTTGGGATATCCAATAAACTTGCACAGAACAGACCTTGCCTCGAGTTTGTCCAGATTTTGTGTTTTCACATAGGCCGGACAACCCCATATCTGAATAAAATTAAGATATGGCCTCTTCCCATTCCATATCTCATATGGAGTAGTAGACACCGATTTGGTTGGAACTCTATTCAATAGGTATGTTGCTGTCTCAAGCGCATGACCCCAGAAGGAAATAGGTAACTCAGCGGTACTCATCATAGAGTGCACCATATCTAATAGGGTGCGATTCCTCCGCTCCGATACACCGTTGTGCTGTGGTGTATATGGAGGAGTAAGCTGAGAGAGAATCCCATTCTCTTTTAAATAGTCCAGGTACCCATTGCTCAAGTATTCTCCTCCTCGATCAGTTCGAAGGATTTTAATACTTTTACCCGTTTGGTTCTCGACTTCATGCTTATATTCTTTGAATTTCTCAAAAGTTTCAGACTTGTGTTTCATCAGGAACACATGTTCATATCTTGAGAGATCGTCAGTGAATGTAATGAAATATGAGCAACCATTCCTGGCATGTGTAGACATTGGACCACATACATCACTATGGATCAGTCCCAAGAGTTCCGTAACTCTTTCTCCGTGTCCACTAAACGGAGTTTTGGTCATTTTGCCTTTGAGACATGACTGGCAAGTGTCATAAGATGAAAATTCGAACGAATTCAAATATCCATCCTTATGTAACTTAGCTAGTCGTGTCGCATTGATATGACCTAGTCTACAATACCACAAGAAGGATTCGTTCATTTCCAAACTCTTCCTCTTGTGTGTGTTTTGTATATTAAGAACCGTGGTTTGATTTAGAACGTATATGTCACTATTTAACGAGCCTGATCCAATCAACTTTTGATTTAGGAAGATATTCATAACATTATCCTGTACTACAAAATTATATCATTCTTTACTTAATAAAGAAACTGATATAAGATTGCATATTAGGGTCGGAATGTAATAGCATTCGTTCAGAATCAATGTATTGCCATTTGGCAATACAAGGTGATATTTGCCAACTACTTTGGCTGCAACATTTGCACCATTCTCTACTCTTACGGAATGATCACCCATTCCCAGTTCTCTACCTTTCTTTAGCCCATGTAACATATTACATATGTGGGGTCTCGATCCGGTATCTAATACCCAGGACGTAGAGTGAACCGAGAAACAGTTCTCGATAACTAACACACCTGAAGAAGATGCATCAACATGCTTATTCTTTGTTTGGGCGGCATGTGAATCTGGATATGTCCCTATTTGCTGCTCAGTCTTATAACAATTATAAAAAAGAACGGAACCAACGTTCCTCTGCTCAGTATAACAAGCGGGTTCAGTCAATACATCCATATTATTATCTTGATTAAGGCCTGACATGGTCGCTACCTGGAGAGAGAGAAGAAAACACTTTAGCGTATGCTCTTGCAAGATTAGATTGGTTTATTATCTTATCTAATCAGGATGGCTCCCACTGTTTTTATCAAATCTTCCTTCAAACCCTAAAAGCTAAGATTAGCCGGGATTAATTATGCATTACAAGTTCGCCAATTTTCAGCCAGGCTAGTGTTGGTACTTTGAGAGAGGTTCCCCGTGCTTTCACACGGACCTAATTAAAATAAACCTCGTTTTCCCAGAGGCATAACCCCGTTAACACCTTTCTGGACACCTACTTGATCGGCTAATTGTGATGTGTAAAATTCTCCGAGGAGTAACTCTTATTCGCAGTGGGTATCGGGATCCAACTATCTCATAGAAGGTATGCAATCTCATTGCAAATTTCAACACTTGAAATTCCCGATAATCTTTTTACCCCTAGCGTCCTATGACCTTGACGAAGGCCAAACTACCCATAGGGCGCTAGTCAAGTTCAACCCGTTCATTTCCTGATTGAATTAGGCCCACCTGCACAACCTTTGACGGAGGCCAAACAACGCCGTATGAATACCCTAATCCAATCGCATCTCATGTTACAGATAAGTACTAATTAGCAACCATACACTACGTCTTGAAGGAGGCCAAACTACCGCAACACGAATACTAAATATTACTTATCTAAAATGACGGAGGGCTACGTTAGGTTTTTATGAAAACCTATCGCGTAATGAACTTGATATCGTTGTAAAAACAAGTGATTTTGAAAAGGAGTGTTTTTGAGGCTTTTACTAGTTTTGCTAAAGAGATCACTCCCGATGAAGGGATCTCGGCTCTTTCCTTATCGAATAAAGTGCTGGATATTCTACAAGGAATACCGCTATGCAAAACAAGAACTATAGAAGCAATCAAAAACAAAATCGAGAGTTGTAGTATTTGCTAGTTTCGCTAAAGAGGTCACTCCCGGTGAAGGGATCTCGTCTCTTTTCTTATCGAATAAGGTGCTGGATATTCTACAAGGAATACCGCTATACAAAGCAAAAACTAGAGCTACCCTTTTTGAAAATTTGATTCTACGATATCTTTTAGGTTTCTTTTCTTTCATTAATCTCATTAATGAAGTCCCATTATTTATGCTTCCTAAGCATCACATAAGAAACGAAAATACAACGTACGCTTATACCATCTGCATTCGCCTCAGTGTCCCGTTATGCACCGTTAGGTTACTTAACTAACGGCATAGCGGGGCGGGACTAGCGCGGGAGCAAAACATAAGCAACGTTTATTATATATCATATATATAATACCATTCGTCTCAGCATATAAAGTGATCATATCACAGAATATCAACAGCAGAAGCACATATGAAAATATAGGATATTCTAGGAGGTCCGTATTTTGTATTTAGCCAACAATAGAAAATACGGATTCCACGGTCACGATGAATGGCCAAGCCCACACCCCTAGACCCCTACGAGAGCGGTAAGTGACCCTATCAATTCTAGAGTTTAGGAGACCCGGTCTCGACTCCTCGAGATGGCCTCCCACTGAACCCTAGAACCCGGTCACTTGTGCTCCCCTCCTTGGGTCTATCCTAATGCGGAAAAGCAAATAATATACAACAATGGTGATATCATTTTCAACCCGGAAGTGCCCCAAATAAAAGAATATTACATACAATGAATTTTACATGAATGAAAATGAAAACTCTCATCTCACATAAAACCCCCGACCATTCATTCACGACAATCCTGCACATCATATCTCAGCAACACATAACATCACATGTCATCAACGTAAGTAAGTATGCGTACCCCAATTGTCGTTGATGTATAACAACAAAACCGGCGATACACCACATACTACACTTACGGTCGAAGAAAAGAAAATGTCAAACTACAATATTTGGAATCCAGAATCATCTTAGACATCATAAACCCGAAATATCACATACTTCGGATTTCATGCCTAACTATATAAATTCCACATATTGTATCACATTCCAAATAAATCTAGACGATGTTAAATGTTTCGATCGAATCAACAAACACCCACAAATTACCCCGAGAGCTCAACACTTGAGCAAAGTTAAGATACCCAAAAACGTGCCACAGTGTCTATGAACCAGCCGTAGAAGGGTCAACACTTGTCTCACTTATGGCGCCACAGGACTACGGAAAACTCTAAGGTTTAGCCGCGGTTCCATGGTCATAGGATCGAGTTAGGGTTACATTCTTCTAGAGGGTCCATAGGGATACTTGCACAATCTTCCGAATATGTTCAACTAGGGAAATTCCAACACTTGAAAAATTTCAGCGAGGGATCTTGATGTGGGGTTTGAAGTTCGTTCGAACTGTTAAACATTGTCTAGGTTACCATTACAATATTAAAATATACGACGACGAAACACTCCGAATTAGCCCTTAAGCAAAATAAACATCACATGAAATTTTGGGCTAAAAAAACAATGCCTGAAACCCCAAAACCTACACACCAGAGCACAGAAGAAAAACGAAGCATATTGGAGCATTCTGGGTCGGCCTGCTCGGATTTTATGAGCATGTGCTCGGGTGAAATCCGGAGGAATGGCCACATTTTTCTTCTGTGTTCTATATGTATCACATAAAGTCTTCTGCAATTGTTTAAATAATTTTTACAGACCATTTTAAAAATGACAGAGAGCAGTTTTCAGGGTTCCAGAAATCCGTATTTTTGGAGTTGTTTCGGTTTCGTATTATTTTTAATATTGTCTAAGTTTCTAGCTTGTCTCTGATACCACTATAGGGATTCTTTAGCACCATGCCTAAGGTTAGGGTTGCATCACACATGCTATAACAAAAATTTAGGGGGTGCTAAACAATCCTAACCATGAATTGAACTAGAAATCTAGGGTAACAACATATAGTATCACATACTATGTAGTGTCTAACACTAAGTGGGGAGAAATACAACCTTTATAGACCTCCCTCCTTGACTCCTTGGATCAATTAGAGTTTGAACCGGCTTGCTTGAACCCTTCCAAGTCCCCGACGATCCACCCGGAGTCCCTTTGCTCAAGCTCCTTGCTCCACTTGATCAAGATGAAGATGAAGCAAACAATCTACACTAAGGGGCTAGAGTAGTATAGATTAGTAATGTGGTTTGTGTTCTTACTTAAAAACCCTTTCTTTTTGTGTTCCTCACTCTAAAGAAAAATCAAGAGAGCATGAAGGAGGAAGAAGAAGGAGATGGCTAGCATGAGCTCTTTTGTGATAATAATAATTCTCATGATAAATGAGAAATGAAAATAGATATATGAGTCACACTCATATCCAAACCATAGTTAATAAATATCTAGATATTTTCATATGTGAGTTAAAGAGCAAAGAAATTAAACCATGGTCAAAACTTAGGTCAAGTAAAGAATAGTGATGAAGAATATTCAACCATTCTTTAATCATTTCTTTTTCTCAATAATGAAAATACATATGCATATTTATCTACCATTTGAGTCTTGCATTGCCATCTCCTTTATATCAACAACCATGACACACATGTATGCATATATGTGTGCATTCACATCAACATGTGTATATGCATACATGCACACATCCATATAGAAAAGGTTTATGTAAATGAGATAAAAGTCAATATTAAATCAACACTTGATTTAATAAACCGGTCATATCTCATACGACCCGAATAATAGAAAACGCCCGATTAAAACATGGTATCATATACACGCATTTAATCAAGCTCCCGCACATATCTCATATGCACACATCTTTTTGCCTGAGCTAGGAAACTCCTATGTGGGACTCTAAAACTCGTCAATACGCCGGTAGTAGGTGATGATCATATCAATCACCCATAAGCCGCAAGCGGTCAGCTAAACGTAACGACCACCCGGGTATTGAGCGATCAGAAGATCAATAAGCAAACCTGCTCATACTCCTGTAAATCCTGTCAGTAACACTAACCATATAGTCCGGTCTTCTCGTCTGATATGTCGCATATCAAGTCTAGGGGTGGTGAACGTCAGACCCCAGTAAGCGATAAGTTGGGTCGATGTGAGGCTCATAACGGGTCGAGAAACTACTGATAACACTTACCAGTAGATCTCCATATCAGCCCTGGTCAGGGACTTCCAGTTATAGCCAATCGAGCACAGCGCAACATCAATCCCCAATACCGGGAGAGACGAAACTCCTCCTATCGCTCATTGCCTCCATGTGATTCGGGACTGTACCCAAAAGCCACCGTTTTTCACGTTTTCCTGAACGTGGTAAGGTGGAAATCAAAGCACAGTGGGAATCACACAAGGCTCTATGACGATCTTGGGTCTACAGACTAACCTGTACCAGTTGTTCCCCTCCGAAAGACGGCGCGACGCGGGGACGTCTTGCCTGAGATTCGGGGCAGATGCTAATTGGTGCTATCCGTTCACCTCTCCGAAAATGCCAAGTTGATTTATGGCACCATGTATCGAAGGTTTAAACGGATGCATCCGATGTAGCAGACTTCGTCAGATTCCCCCTCGCTTGAGGGGTTTTTGATTGTGGGGACGCTCTTCCCTGCAGGCGCAAGCCCCTGCAGTTAATTACGCTACCGCATCGCGTAACAACTTTCTCCTTCTCCAGATGATCACTTCGTATCGTGGGTGTTTGTTTTGTTTTTGGTTGCCTATGGATTGTATACGGAGACTAAGTTATGTTGTCGCCCGTAGGGCGTGGACTAGTCTAAATCCGTATTATCTTAGATTTGGGTTTGGGGGTTTGGGTTTAAGGATGCGTTAGCCTCGTTTGAGACTAAGATCAACTTAAACGTTAGTTAAGGATACGTTAGTCTAGTTTTAGACTAGATCAACTTAACGGGATCGTTTAGATCCAACAAGAGAGCAATTAGGGGAGCCATGTTGTTTAGTTTAGTGACATTGCGGTCAATAGGTAGTTTAAGGACATTGCGGTCCAATATTAGTTTTAAGACGTTGCGGTCAATGTTAAGGACATCATAGTCCGAGGATTTAAGGACTCCACAGTCCGTTGTTAGTTTTAGGACATCCTGGTCAAGGTTAAGGACTCCACAGTCCGTTGTTAGTTTTAAGACATCCCGGTCAAGGTTAAGGATATCATAGTCCGTTGTTAGTTTTAAGACATCCCGGTCAAGGTTAAGGACATCATAGTCCGTTGTTAGTTTTAAGACATCCCGGTCAAGGTTAAGGACATCATAGTCCATGAGTTTAAAGACCCCACAGTCCGTGAAATGTGTGGTTGTCGGGACCCGTCACTTCTTTGAAGACGTTGAGGAATTACAACGGCAAATATCAAAGGAGTGAAGAGATGTACCCTTGAACCAAGGTAGATTAAGTGATCTGTAGTCCAATTTGGAACCAAGACCAATTAATTATGTTATGAGCCCATTAGCTTAGTTAAGTCTGAATTGAGGACTTATGGCCAACTTGGGCTAAGTCCAACTAAGTTTGACCCTCCATTGGACTCTCTGACATTTGTCTGGTTTTAGTCCACATTGTTCTCATCTTTAAATTCCTCAATTTTGAGATTCAATTGAAGGAGAGACTTTGCCTCTAGAAAATTAGCCAATTGGGCTAAAACTAGTGTTAAACACTAAAGACCAACAGTGTTGAACACTGGAGATAAGATTATCAAATTAGTGTTAAACACTAGAAATTGTGATTCTCAGATTAGTGTTAAACACTAACAAATAACAATATTAAACACCGGCAACCAAATTATCAGTTTAGTGTTAAACGTTAATAGAGAGGGGGGGAATCACGTGGGAGCACGTGATGGTCTCAGAAAGTGGGGCCAGATCCCCTTTATTTTATTCTGCAGATAAATGTTTAACACTTTTTTAATTCTCACAGTAATCACGTGTGGGCACGTGATGGGTGCTCGTGCCCTGATTTATTAGCATATTCACCGGGGATCACGTGATGACACGTGAGGGCGCCCAGCGCTTCTTTCTTGTGGATCTTTTACATGGGGCACGTGGGGCACGTGAGGCGTTGCCTCAAAGTTCTTTTCTTGTAGATCTTTACAGGGGTCACGTGGGGACACGTGACTTTGATTCTTTGCATGTTTAAAGATCTGTTCATCTTTTAAAAATTAAATTCTTCATAGGGTTAAACCCTAGCAATAATTTTAGAGGAATTAAATTCCCACTTTCTTTTTTGAAGAATTATATTCTCAGATAGGGTTAAACCCTAATTTACATTCTGTAGGAATTAGATTCCCATATATGTGAAGAATTAAGTTCTGGCATAGGGTGAAACCCTAATTTCCTTTTTAAGGGAATTAAATTCCTGTGAGTTTAAGAGAATTAAGTTCTCAATTAGGGTTAAACCCTAGTTCTGTCCATTTTGAAGGAATTAAATTCCTATAATTTTGGAGAATTGAATTCTTATATAGGGTTAAACCCTAATTTTATCCTGGAGGAATTAAATTCCTATAATTTTGTGAGAATTAAATTCTCAAAAATCTTAATCCCTCCTCTATGTTTTAGATCTGCATGGCAGGATCTCAACCCAATGAGAATTAAATTCTCAATCTATGGAGAGATGTGCACTTTGCAGATCTTCAACCAGAGAAAGAACTAAGTTCTTTTCTTTTATAAGAGTTAAACTCTTGGATTGAGAATTAAATTCTCTTTTTGAAGCTTTTACCCCCTTTCTTTTCTTACCTAGGTTTTTCTTTGTAGAGAATCAAATTCTTCTTTCTTTTCTGAATTTTTAAGATTCCAAGGCTCTATCTCCCTGTCTATATCTCTCTCCCTCTTGGCTTCTATTTATAGGAGAAGGAAAAGAATCAATCTGTTTTGTAAATCTTTCATTGAAAAATTTGATTTGTTTATTGAGAGATTTGATTTATTTTCATCATTGATCTGGGCCTTTAGATTATTAGGTGAATTTTACTCACCGTTGGATTTTAAATCCAAAGATATTTCTTTGTTATTTCGGTGAGATTTAGGGGAAATCTTTCCATGTCCAAGATTTTTCCATAAATTGGTGATATTTAATCACCCTCGGATTCTTAATCCAACGGTTTTACATAATTCTTCTCCATTTTGGAAAGATTTAAATGATCTTATTCAGAATTTAATTCTGTTGAACAGCAAGGCTTTTAAAGCCAGTCACGTGTGGCCACGTGACCTTTGGTCACGTGTGAGCACGTGACCCCCTGAACTTTTTCTCCTCTTCTTTGCTCTATTCTTTGCCGCTGCTTAACCATCACGTGCCAACACGTGGTTACGTGCCGGCACGTGACCCCCAGAACTTTTTCTCTTCTTCTTTGCTCTGTTCTTTGCCGCTGCTTAACCATCACGTGCCAACACGTAACCACTGGTCATGTGTGAGCATGTGATGCCTCTTCTGAAGCTTTTCCTGATTTTTTTTAATCAGGGAACACCAGTGTCACCAGAGAACTGCTATCTGACGATAGGTATAATACCAACTAGGAGTTCTCGGCGAGTCCGTTCAGTGTACCCAGTCTCCACTGAGCACCCGTATACGATCTTTAATGTCAAACACCAATGGATGTGGGATCATCCATCGCCCATCATATGGGTCAAGAAGCGTATACGCTAGTCTACTCTGAAGTATCGATGCCCTGTCTCGATACACCCTCGACTAGGAACAATTATAGGATGTACTTGTGGACTACCCTGGCCCCACTAGTATGATCTCCACCATAGTCCTAGTAGTCAAGTACACATCGTAAGGGCTTTATCAACATGTGAGAGCAAGACAGTATCACAATACAAGTCAACATGTGAAGACAAAGAGCAACCAGATAGCATGCTATCATGTCGAGCAAGAAAGTCCTTTCTATATAGGTCCAAGCATCCACTATAATATACATCATATATACAACAATGGCCTCTAGGGCATATACATAACTAACACCTGGCACGTGACCCGCGGGCGCCAAGCGCCCACGCTCCTGGCATGTGACCCGCGGGCGCCCACGCCCATGCGCCAGGCACGTGACCCGCGGGCGCCAAGCTCCCACGCGCCAGGCATGTGACCCGTGGGTGCCCAGCGCCCACTTGCCATGCACGCGTCTTTAAGACACTGCTCACCCCCGTAAAAAAACTCTGCGGGGCCCCCGATATATCCAAAACCCCTTCAAAACACAACACTGCACATCGAGTTCGCATGACCAGTTTGACCCGTCAATCGGAGGTTCCCTCGCTCCAAAGGCGAGGGGTAATTAACGGCGGCTTAGTCCGCTGCTGCCGGAGATTCGAATCCCCACAATCAATAAGCCCCCGCCTACCCTAGGCAGGGGGAATCTGTAATGCGCCTGACAAGCGTGCGCGTACTTCCATCTCAATGGGATAGCAAAAAACACCCTGCAGATTCTGGCACGCCCGGTGGGACCTTTCTCTCCTCTCATATCTCGGGTCAAGTGTTCATGCGAACTCATTTAACATATATACCGATGTTTGTACTAAAATAATGTTTTTTTCATGCAGCAATCAACTTTCAACGACGATGTCTCCTAAGATGAATTCAGTTTCCAACACAATCCCGATCTCGTACGTGATCAAGATCATGCCCGCATAATTCTCTCTGCCAGTCTCAGCCGGCAATGGGAGGAGCCACCCCGTCAATTTGGTTCCGTCATCATCTACTCTGCTGGAAGCGCTCATCTAGTTGAGGTCACGGCAAACCAAGCGGACAAACCGACCTCAAGAGGCAGGAGGCCGAACGTTGTGGTCGCCAAAGCATCCCACCCCAAATGCAAATCTGTATTCAAACGGCTCTCCTCTGTTCCAACTGGGGGAAAGGCCGTCAACACCAATGGGGCCACAAAGCAGCTCCAGCATGCTCAGATAGTGCCCTTGACAATCGCGTGAGTAGGCATCTTCTTTAGGCTCTCGGTCAATCGATCTACGGTGTCTTCCCGAAGAACCGAAGTTTGCCAAGTGCTTAAGACAGAAAAGTTAAGGAAGAAGAGGCTTGGGTATCGAGCCAACAAGAGGGCCAGGATTTCGGCCATGTGGAATCTTGTGAGGTTCCAAGAGTAGGGTTACTCCGTGACGACGGCTGAGTCGGCCGTAAAAGTCACCAATTCCTTCGAATCTCTTAAGTGGGTTCAGAAAAATGCCATGACCGCCAGAATCAAGAAGACAGCGGTCGGAACAATGCCATAAAGGGACGTGCCCCAGCCCCAAAAGAGAAAGCATGGCACCGTCTCTTCAAGTGTCTATCAGGCGCTCTGTGCCGCGCGAAATCATCGAGGAAACCCAGAAAAGAAGCGCCAGCACCATTCAAGAACCCGGTCAGACCAGCCGCTTTCAGTCGATTGCCCGTTACCGAAACAGGAGAGCCTCAACAACGATCCGTGAAATCGGCTGCCAATAATAAAAAGACGGTTGGGTATGTTATCCATACGGTCTATATGGCGGGTGGACGCCCCAGCGACAACCTTCGCAGCAAAAGCAAGGATGGGGCCACCACATCCCGAGCCCAATCTGGCTTGAATGTGGTTGCCGCTTCCCAAGAACAGCCGCCTCCGCTGGATGATGAAAACCTTCTTGATGAGGGTGATAGGCAGAATTACCCATCGGTCCATGTAGAGTCAAGCTCGGACAGCGAGGAAGAGCTGACTTTCCGCCCCAGGACTACGGAGCAAGAGCTGATTCAAGAGCTTCGAAAACAGCTCAGGAGCAAAGATAAAGAGATGGCCAAGCTCTATTCGAAAATAGATGACCTAACAAACGTTGTGATGCAGCTTACGGCTCAAATTGCTCGAGCGCCTCCCAATCAAGCACAAGTCTCTACTCATGAGTTGGGTGATGACAACCCGAAGCGGCCGATGCCTGCCCCTTTGGGTCCAAGATTGGTCGAGCCGCACGAAAGCCGACCACATTCCGCTTCTGGGGACGCCTTGGCCCCAGATGGCACTATCCCGCTAACACAAGATCTGATAATGGATTTGGTCACCAGCAAGGTTAAAACATTGGTAGCCGAAGCTGAAGCTCAGAAAGAAATTGCCAGTAGTGGACGGCCATATCCCGCACAGTACGATCTGATCGAGTTCCCGAGCGGCTACGTCATTCCTAAGTTCGGAAGATTTGACGGGACGGGAATGCAAATCAGTACGTCACCCACTTTAAAGCATCGTGCGGAAATACAGGGGGCAATGATGCGCTCCTTCGTCAGTTTGTCAACAGCCAGACCGGTGTCGCTTTCGACTGGTACGCGAGTATACCAGACGCGTCCGTCATTACCTTTGCCCAAATGGAGTCTCTGTTTCGGCAAAGATTTATGAGTGTCAGTGATAAAATCTCTATTGCTGACCTTGTGAGGACCAAGCCGGGGAAGAATGAAAGTAACACCGAATTTATCGTCCGATGGCGTAATCTCACGGTCAAATACGAACCGCCGCTAGAGCAGGACCAGTCCGTCAGCTTTCTCATTGGGAACCTCAGCAATTGAATGGTCCCATTCTTGTGTACAACAGGCCTCAAGCCGTTTCAGGAGCTAACTAAGAAAGTCCAAATGCTGAAACGCTCGAAGCATGAATCTATTCCGGACTCTCAGAAAGACAAGACTTGGAAAAGCAAGCGGGACGACAACCGTAGAAGCGGGAATTCCAGCAGTACCAATGTCTTCAATGCGTCCGACAATGAAGACAAGCGAAAGGCAGGCGATTCCAAAACCAACCAGTCTCGAAAGCCATTGCTATGAGGAGAAGGGCCTTCCCTAGAGGAGAAAAAGAACAAGATTTACTCTTTCAGAAGGGACAAGGTCCGCAAGATATTTAAAGCTGCCTTGAACAACGGTCTACAATTGCCGGAGTCGAAAAGACCTCAAGACGCAAAAATGACCAACAATCCCCTATATTGCCCGTACCACCGAGTAGTGAGCCATGCGATTGAGGATTGCTATATCTTCAAAGACTTGGTCGAGAAGCAGTACAAGGTTGGCGAGATCGAGCTGTCCAAGAGTGTGTTGGTGAACAATCAAGTTGCAACCACCAACTTTACACAGACAGAAGCTGAAGTCTTCTGGGAGCAGACAGCTGAACCCACTGCCCTGAGAAATGAAACTGACTCACCGCAGCTTCCGTGGAGTACGCACATATCTAATAAGACGAAGAAGATGTTAAAGTTACTTCGGAAAGACCGCAGAACAGAATGGGAAGGGAAGAAGAAGCCTACCATTCCAGCTGCCAATTCGGCTCCATCAGGCTCAAAATCCAAAAAGCTCAAGAAGAAGAAAAGTGCAACTCGACGCGAAAAAGAGTCTGCAGGGAGATCGACCATTCAAAAATATATCGATTTCGTCGAAGACTATGAACAGAAGGAAAGAACTCTGATTCAATTGAAGGAGTTCCTCCCTGTAGAAGCGGCTGAAATTCTGGAGGAGTTAGAAGAAGACTCCAATGAAGAGATCCATATAGCGACCTGCTACGCCATCCATCTTGGTAGTGACTCTGAGGAGGAGCTCTGTTTTCCCGAAGAGGACGAGGAGCTCACCACAAGGGCCAACCAAATCCAGCTCAGAAGCGGCAGGGCTCTACCGCCGAATCTGGGCAACGCCCCAAAAGGGAAGGAAAAATAAATAGCTAATGAAGAAGATGGTGGAGAGCCGGCTCATGAAAATCCGAGTCCTTCTTCGGTGAACTACAATGTCTTGGCTCATCTCCGAAAGCTCCCGTCTCTCCTGAGCATCTACGATACCTTGGTCCTATCTAAAGAGCTTAGAGATGTTCTTATTTATGTTCTATAAAATCCCGAGCGGTATCAGGCTCGCTTTGCGAAAATCAATATGAAAAAAGCCCAGTACGCTCTGCATGCCGCCACAGTCACGTTTAAGGACGAAGACTTGCTACTGGGAATAGCTGAGTATAATCGGCCGCTTTACGTGACAGGGTACAGCGACGGAGACCGGATTAATCGCATATTGATTGATCCAGGTTCCTCAGTGAACATTATGAACTTGCGAACTCTGAAGAGTTTGTCAATGGACGTCCGACACCTGTCAAGGGAAAGGATTGTCAAGGCTTCAATTAAAATTGCCAGCAAGTTCTGGGATCCATAGCTCTGCCAATCAAATTTGGGGATCTGCAAACCGAAGCTAAGATATACATGATCGACGCTGACACGTCTTATAAAATTCTCTTGGGGCGGCCGTGGCTCCACGATTACAGCATCATTCCGTCAACTCTCCATCAATGCATAAAGTATACTAAAAATGGCGAAGAAAGACGCATTGACGGAGACATCCAGCCATTCGGTGTGCATGAAATCCGATATGAGGATTCTCGGTACTTTATGAACCACCAAAATGCTAAGCCACAACTGACTGAGAACAGAGCAGCCCCAAAACTCAAAAGCAAATCTGAGCCGTCTGTCACTTTCAAAAGCAAAAACACCCAAGTGTGCCTGCGTTTCGGTAGTGACACTGATGAGTCCGACGTTGGAAGTCCGTCCTTCCGTAAAACTCGCCCTCGTTTCAGTAGCGATACGGACGAATCTGATACTGAAGGCCCATGTAGCAGCAAAGTCCACCCTCATCTTGGCAGCGACACTGAAGAGTCGGAGGAAGAGGACCTGCCTTGCAACAGCTGTGCAGATTGGACCCCCATGCAACAAGCGAAACTACGAGAGACCTTCAAAATTACAGAAGGGTCCCTAACCGTCATAAGGGTGCCGGAGCAGATATGCATAGAGCTCGATGCATTGTCTGTCTCTACCGTGGACCAGCTGAAAATTTTCTACATTCCCAGAAGGAAAAGTGGACAGAAGGGCATCCTGTTTTATGGGTCAAACCTTGTTGTGCACCCGGACGATTTGTCTGTCGCGTGCCTTCCCTATGAGAGAGGCATAAGAGCCGTCCTCAATCCCAGATACTATGCACCCGAGATGCGGAAATATTTCAAAAGGTGCGGATGCCAGTTATATCAAACGGAGTCCAAAGCAAAGTTTTATGAAGGGCTATGGCATCCGCCTCAGGTCCGAGCACTCATCGATGGAAGAATTCCAGATAGACGGGGCATAGGTTTCATCCAGCCTGATTCCAAAGCATGCTACATGATCCATGTTGGTGAAGCCAGCGAAAGGTCAAATGATGATGGCGAGATAGCCGAGCCAGAAGAAGCTCCTCAAGAGCTCGAAGATGGCGGACAAGCAACCTTCGATGAGCTAACCGAGATCGATTTGGGAATGCCTGATAACCCAAGACCGACCTACATCAGCTCACTCTTGTCAAAGAAAATGAAAGAGCAGATAATCGCCCTGCTACATGAGTTCGCCGACTGTTCGCGTGGACATACAAAGAAATGCCTGATCTTTCCCCTGAAGTGGTCGTACATAAGCTGGCTATATCTCCTGATGCTAAACCAGTCAAACAAGCTCCTCGAAGAATGAGAAGGGAACCGGAAGAAAAGGTCATTGAGGAAACCAAGAAACTCATCGATGCCGGTTTCATCAGAGGAGAGAAATATGCGGACTGGATTACATGCATTGTCCCAGTAAAAAAGAAGAATGGACAGATACGAATTTGCGTTGATTTCAGTGACCTCAACAAGGTATGCCTTAAAGATGATTTCCCACTTCCGGTCATGGAAATGATGGTCGATGACACTTCAAATTACGAGCTGTTCACCTTCATGTATGGTTCGTCTGGGTACAATCAGATAAAAATGTCACCTGAGGATGAGAGGCATACAACATTTCGAACCCCGATCGGCATATACTGTTACAAAGTGATGCCGTTCGGACTAAAGAACACAGGTGCTACATATCAAAGGGCAATGACCAACATCTTTAATGACCTAATCTATAAAGTCGTCGAATGCTACGTTGGTGATCTGGTCGTCAAAACTAAAGCCAAGGCCGATCACATCCAAGATCTTAGGACCGTTCTCACTAGACTGAGGGAATACGATCTGAAGATGAATCTTCTAAAGTGCGCTTTTGGCGTGTCATCGGGAAAATTCCTGGACTTCATAGTCTGACATCGAGGGATCGAAGTTGACCCATCAAAGATAAAGGCCATCATGGAGATGCCCCCTCCAAAGAGTCTGACCCAGCTAAGATCTTTTCAAGGCAAGCTTGCTTATATACGAAGTTTTATCTCAAATTTATCGGGGAGATGTAGGCCCTTCTCAAAGCTCATGAAGAAAGGAGATCCTTTTGTCTGGGATGCCGAATGTCAAGAAGCGTTCGAAAGCATCAAACAGTACTTGTTGCACCCTCCAGTGCTGGCCGCTCCTATT
The DNA here is from genome assembly GCA_030015575.1 of Agapanthus africanus. Classification (NCBI taxonomy): domain Eukaryota; kingdom Viridiplantae; phylum Streptophyta; class Magnoliopsida; order Asparagales; family Amaryllidaceae; genus Agapanthus; species Agapanthus africanus. Next base: position 9,617,751 of record CM057348.1, on the reverse strand, counting down.
CCAAATAAACCGCTGATTCTCTACACTGCCGCGCTAGACGAATCACTCGGTGCGCTCCTTTCCCAGAACAACAAGGAAGGAAAAGAAAATGCCCTCTACTACCTCAGTCGAACTCTAGTCGGGACGGAATACAACTATTCCCCGATCGAAAAGCAATGCCTGGCTCTGATATTCGCTGTGAAGAAGTTGAGGCACTATCTGCTCGCTCATCGGGTTATGTTGATCTCCAAGGTCGACCCGCTCAAACACTTGATGACCAAAGCAAGCCTAGCCGGTAGAATGGCGAGATGGGCTGTCATGCTGCTTGAATTTGACATAATCTATACTCCCCAGAAAGCAGTAAAAGGGCAAGCTCTCGCTGACTTCCTTGTTGCTTATCTCATACCAGAAGGGTCACCGCTCAATTGCGAGTTACCCGACGAACAAGTGCTGCACCTCAAGAATGATGAGCCATGTTGGGAGCTCTACTTCGATGGAGCCACATCAATGAGGAGCACTGGCAAATCAAGCATCCTGCAGATAAAAGCAGGGATAGGATTGGTGTTCATCACGCCATCGATGGGAACCCTACGACATTCTTTTGCTCTCACCGAACCTCGCACAAACAACGAGGCTGAGTATGAAGCTCTGATAGCTGGTCTGGAGCTCGCCATATAAATGGAAATCCTTCGGCTACGGGTTTACAGTGACTCCCGACTTGTCGTCAACCAGATAAGCGGCGACTATAAGATATACAAACCCGAGTTAGCTCGATATAGAGGCCGAGTGGTGGAACTCATGAAACGGTTCACTCATATTGAACTAATGAGAGTCCCTAGGGCGTTGAACGGAAAAGCCGACATACTCGCTCGCCTAGTTAAAGAGCTAGCTGATCCTGACATGGACGAAATTCTAATCACAGTCAGAAGCCGGCAAATTCTGCCTCTAGACTCTTTGCGTGAAGAAAAAAGCATAGAACAAGATAACAATTCTGCTGAAGAGACTTCGATCATTCAAGACGAGCCCGATTGGAGAGAACCTTTCATAGAGTACCTTCGATACGACAAGCTGCCCGAAGAAAAATCTACGAGGATTCAGCTGAAGAAGAGAGCTCTCCTATACGTGTTTGTAAATAATACGCTATACCGCAGATCATATGACCAACTCTGGCTCAGGTGCCTGTCATCGGCCGAAGCCCAAAAAGTCATGAAAGAAGTTCACTCGGGCGTCTGCGGGGCTCACCAGTCCGGCCCTAAAATGCGGCTTCAGATCAAACGACTTGGATATTACTGGCCCACCATGATAAGGGATTGCGAAGATCATACAAAGAAATGCCATCTCTGCCAAATTCACGGTGACTTCATTCACAAGCATCCCAATCCGTTGCATCCTACGGTGGCGTCATGGCCCTTCGAAGTTTGGGTACCGACATAGTTAGCCCAGTTGACCCTCCGTCATCCAAAGACCACTGATTCATATTGGCTGCAACTGATTACTTTTCCAGATGGGCTGAAGCTGTCCCGTTAAAAGAAGTCAAGACAGAAAATATTCTAACATTCTTTCGGCATAATATCCTGTACCGCTTCGGTACACCAAGAAAAATCATTTCTGACAACGGGCCTTCTTTCAAGAGCTTCAAAATCTCAAGATTCGCTACTTAACACAAGATAGACTGGAGATATTCCTCCATCTATAATTCAAGAGCCAATTGGCTAGCCGAAGCCTTCAATAAAACTTTATGCAACCTCCTGAGGAAAAATGCCTCAGCCAATAAACGAGACTGGGATCTGAAGCTCCACGAGGTGTTGTGGGCATATCGTACCATGCACCGCACTCTAACTCAGTCCACTCCATACTCATTACTTTTCGGTGTGGAGGCGATCCTCCCCATCGAAGTCGAAGTTCCAAACTTAAGGATGGTCGTTCAGCACGAGTTGACGGAGGAGGAAAATATGCTCCTTCGGCTCGAAGAGCGCGACGCCCTCGAAGAAAAGAGGCTCGCAGTACAGCAAAATCTGGAGCTGTACCGAGCCCAAATGTCACGGGCCTATGACAAGATGACTCGTCTTCGCGCTTTCAAGAAAGGCGAATTGGTGTTGGTCCTCAAAAGACCGATCATCCCCAATCGACATGCCAAGGGAAAATTCGAGCCAAACTGGGAAGGACCATACGCCATCGAGAAATTGTTTGATGGAGAAGCCTACCAGCTGATAAATGCCGAGGGAGAAAGGCCCATGCCACCCATCAATGGCCAATATCTCAAAAAATACTACGCGTGAATGCTCCAAGTCGCAGGCGAATTGAGCACACCAGGCCCTACGGTCTGGATCATACATCCTGTAAAATTGTATACAATCCACGGGCATAAACGACCCCTATCTCTCCCAAGTCCTACCGGTGAGACTACATTTAAAGTCCCACCAGCAATGAAGATTCGCCAATGTAAAAAAAAAAGGGTATGTCCACAAGCAAAACGGGCACGGATGAAACCCCGAAAGGGCTCCGTGAGTAAAAACAGCAGGACTGCCGCGAGTTTGTGAAAATCCGAAAGGGCGCAAACTCGTGAAAAGAGATAAAATACACTCGCAAAGTCCTCTCGACCTTGTGAGGAGAAAATCCCTGCGTGATATCCTTATGACTCACAAAAGAGCAACACACTTAGGAATCCTCACGATTCCTAAGGAGAACATACACCCGCGAGATCCTCTGAAGGGAGAAAATGCTTTTATAAGACCCTTAAGGCTCATAAAATTGAAAAGCCTTAGGTAATAGGGATCTAAACCTGTATGATGAGCCATCGCTCCCCAACGGGAAACGGCAAATGATGAGTCGCTCCTGGCATTTCGCTTCAGTATTAGCGGTGCTGATGCCGACCAAAAACCCAAATCCCAAGTTTTCCCAATGGAAAATGATGAGTCGCTCTTGGTATTTCGCTTCAGTGTTAGCGGTGCTGATGCCGACCAAAAACCCAAATCCCAAGTTTTCCCAACGGCAAATGATGAGTCGCTCCTGGCATTGCTTCAGTGTTAGCGGTGCTGATGCAAAACAAGTTCCAAATTCCAAGTCCCCAAACGGCGAATGATGAGTCGCTCCTGATATCATATTCCAGTGCAGCAATGCAGACGCCAACCAAAATCCAATCTCCCGAAATTCTCCCAGCCCTACGGTTGGTCCCCAAGTTGACTACCGTATACAATCCATGGGCTCAAATAATTCTCATCATACCCATGCCCCACCGCAATCACCAGTTACGCGGATGGTCTCCACCCTTGGAATTATGCTCCATTTGGGAAGACCCATTCATGTCTCCTCACGATACATAAGGAGAACAAACTTACGGGATCCTCACAACTCGTAAGAAAACACCTTCGTGAGATCCTTACGACTCACAAAGGAAAAACACACTTGGGAGTCCCCACGACTCCAAAGGAAAAAGTACACCTACGAGATCCTTTCGACTCGTAGGGAGAAAATGCTTTTATGGGACCCTTACGGCTCATAAAATTGAAAAGCCTTAGGTGATAGGGACCTAAACCTGTCTCCTAAGCCATCGCTCCCCAACAGGAATAGGCAAATGATGAATTGCTCCTGGCATGTGCTTCAGTATTAGCAACGCTGATGCTTACTCTAACCCCAAAATTCCAAACTTCAATCTAATAGACCCTTAAGTCTTTAAACTGGGAACAGATGACCCCTAAGTCGTTAAACTAGAAACGAGGGAAATTCCCTCACAGCAAATGATGATTCGCTCCTGGTACCATATTCCAGTGCAGCGGTGCTGATGCCAAACCAAAACCAAAATCCCTAAATCCTGTCATGGCAGATGATGATTCGCTCCTGGTACCATATTCTAGTGTAGCGGTGTTGATGTCAACCCAAATCACATCAAATCAGCAAAACAACTAATGACCTCCCTGGCAAAATCAAGCTCCACCTCGGAAACAAGTCAACTTCATCCCTGACACCGCAAGAAGCGGAGCAAGTCAAATATAGCACTGACCGTCCACGTCGCAAAAAGGGCAGTATCGAACGTCCAAGTCGCTAAAAGAGCAGCACCGACCGTCCAAGTCGCTAAAAGGGCAGCACCGACCGTCCACATCGCAAAAAGGGCAGCATCGACCGTCCACGTCGCTTAAAGGGCAGCGCCGACCGTCCAAGTCGCTAAAAGGGCAGCGCCGACCGTCCAAGTCGCTAAAAGGGCGGTATCGACCGTCTAAGTCGCTAAAAGGGCAGCACCGACCGTCCAAGTTGCAAAAATGGCAGCACCGACCGTCCACGTCGCAAAAGGGGTAGCACCGACCGTCCAAATTGCTAAAATGGCAGCACCGACCGTCCAAGTCGCAAAAATGGCAGCATCGACCGTCCAAGTCACAAAAAGGGCAGCACCGACCGTCCAAGTCGCTAAAAGGGCAGCACCGACCATCCAAGTCGCTAAAAGGGTAGCATCGACCGTCCAAGTCGCAAAAAGGGCAGCACCGACCGTCCAAGTCGCTAAAAGGGCAGCACCGATCGTCCACGTCGCAAAAAGGACAGCGCCGACCGTCCAAGTCGCAAAAAGGGCAGCACCGACCGTCCAAGTCGCTAAAAGGGCAGCACCGACCGTCCAAGTCGCAAAAAGGGCAGCACCGACCGTCCAATTCGCAAAAAGGGCAGAACCGACCGTCCAAATCGCAAAAAGAGCAGCACCGGCCGTCCAAGTCGCAAAAAGGGCAGCACCGACCGTCCACGTTGCTAAAAGGGCAGCACCGACCATCCACGTCGCAAAAATGGCAGCATCGACCTCCACGTCGTAAAAACGGGAAGCAAATCAAGTCAACCTCCACGCAAAAGAAGAACCATCAATTTCATGCACACGACCCACACATGTGGTGTGCATTTATTGATGGGGGCAATTTGTTGGGGTCAAAATTTACACCCCGGTCGACCAAGTCAAAATCAAAGTCCACTCCTAGCCAAGCGGGCCTATGCCCAGGTCAGGACCGAGTATGGAAGGGATCGGCCCCATGACAAAAGGAATGAAGCAATAAATTGGTTTAATGTAATTATTTTCTTTTTACGTCGCTAAAAAGGGCAGCACCGACCGTCCACGTCGCAAAAATAGCAGTATCGACCTCCACGTCATAAAAACGGGAACCAGATCAAGTCAACCTCCACGCGAAAGAAGAACCATCAATTTCATGCACACGACCCATACACGTGGTGTGCATTTATTGATGGGGGGCAATTTGTTGGGGTCAAAATTTACACCCCGGTCGACCAAGTCAAAATCAAAGTCCACTCTAAGCCAAGCGGGCCTAAACTCAGGTCAGGACAGAGCATGGAAGGGACCGGCCCCATGACAAAAGGAAAGAAGCAATAAATTGGTTTAATGTAATTATTTTCTTTTTATAAAATAATGTATGTAAAATGGGTAGAAAGTCAAAATTTTTGTAAACCCCATGGCTTATGTACAAAAAAAAACAAGCACATAAAGCATGGGGTGACACAAACGCCATTTGGTAAAGCCCAAGAGGCTGCATGTAAAGTGTATAAGCTATAAAGGCAAACAAGATGAAAATATCTATGACAACATTTTCCATTCTAAAAAATTCTAGGGTTTGTGCCTCCTTCTCCTTTCTCAAAGTTCTAAAACCTTCCCTCTTTTTAAATTAAATCAAGAGTTTAACTCTTCTCTTTTCCAAAAATAAATAGTTTTTCACCACAAAACCCTTGAAGGGGAGCTCGGATCTTCAATCGGATCTCGAAAAGGGGAGACTTTTAAGTCTCGCCCCCTTTTCTCCAAGATCCAGCCGATCAAGACGAGGAAGAAGGAGACCCGTCTCCAAAAATCCAACTTTGGACAGATCCAAGGCTCAAAAGAAGCTTCAGGGCTAAAGAGAGAAGAGAGGGGTCCCCTTTAATCATCTCTGAAGATCTTTGGGGAGTTCAACTCCAAGACCTAAATTCTCAAAAGAGTTTAACTCCTATTCCAGATCATTTAGGAGTTTAACTCCAAATCTAAATCTTTTGGGGTTTAACTCCACTCAAAATCCTTTGGGAGTTCAACTCCTAGCCTTTTGCTGGTGTTTCCAGCGGTCGCGTGTCGTGCACGTGACCCGCGGGCGCCCAGCGTCCACGCGTGCCGCGCACATGACCCGCTGGCGCCCAGCGGTCGCGTGTCGCGCACGTGACCCGCGGGCGCCTCAGCACCCACGCGTGCCGCGCACGTGCCCCACGGGTGCCAAGCGCCCACGCGCCTGGTACGTGACCCACGGGCGCCCATACGCCAGGCACGTGACCCGCGGGCGCCAAGCGCCCATGTACCAGGCACATGACCCGTGGGCACTGGGTGCCCACGTGCCATGCACGCGTCTTTAACTCTGTGGGGCCCTCGATATATCCAAAACCCCTTCAAAACATAACACTGCATATCGAGTTCGCATGACCAGTTGGACCCGTCAATCGGAGGTTCTCCAGCTCCAAAAGAGAGGGGTAATTAACAGCGGCTTAGTCCGCGGCTGCCGGAGATTCGGATCCCCACAATCAATAAGTCCCCGCTTACCCTAGACAGGGGGAATCTGTAATGCGCCTGACAAGCGTGCGCGTACTCCCATCTCAATGGGGTGACAAAAACCACCCTACACCTGGCGCCTTCGACGACCCACAACCCCCACTTCCTCCTCTCATCGCTGAAGCCTCCAACCCCCGCTTCCTCCCTCAAAACTTCAACAACCACCGTCGGCGTCCTCGCTCCAAGCTCCGAGCATCTGACACAAATCCGACACCTTGCCACCGTCGGCCACGACCACCGGGACCGCCGGCCATCCGCCTGAGCCACCTCCTCACACCTACGAACCCGAACTCCTCCACCCGCACCCATTGCACCACCTGTGATCACCGTCGCCACCTCAGCATCGCCGGTCGCCTTCGTAGCACAGCAGCAGATGAGGCCCAAGCTTACCGTGACCATTGGCATTTCATCGAGCACGTGTAGCTGTCGCCATAGCCGCTACCCCTTCACTGTCGTGCCGATATCATCGCCAGGCAAGTGAATATTCGTCACTTGCTTATTCATGCTAATATAGTAGCTAAATAAGTTGATGATGTTAAATGATTGATATATATAGAAGTATATGTATCTATATTTAGCTATGCCGATAAATTATATCGAATAGATCGATGAGTTTAAATTATAGTACACTCGAGCCTATGCCGTGCCGTGAATTATCATTGAAACTACCGTAGCGACTCTTATTATTGACTATACTGGAAGGAGCACACATAGGGTTAATTATTATTTTGTTTAAATCAATTATGTGAATCCGACGACGATCAATACCCGTATTTATAACCTGAGTTCAAGTGATACATGTATGAAAACCTTGATTAAAGTGCCATGTTTTGTGATCGTCGAATTCCGTTACTATTGAAGACTATTATGTAGAGATTTAGGGTAAAAATATTGAGAATATCATCGTGATATGTCACCCCACAAAGGCGACGTTGAATCTGGAATTCACGGCACATGCCACGTTCCAAAATCTATACTAAATTGAATACAACCCGCAACCTAATGTTCTATGGCTCATATCGAAACCAATAGATAAACCTACAGCACCCCAGAGTCCGTCCTTGTACTTTAAGAAGTTATGACAGAGAGAACTGAGGCAATTCATGGCTCTAGACTGCAGTCCAAAGCAAGAATTTCTGCATTTACCTGTTTTATAACGCATACTTTTCACTGTTTAAACGCGCAAGTGTGCGGAACCATACATGAAAAGGTATAGAATTGAATTAGCTTTCTAACGATATGGGTCTCATTGCATTCTGGTGTCGTTTGATATTTATAACACCTTTTAAACCGTCGATGTATACTGCAGTTTCATGCAGAAACAAAATGTATACCTTAATCTTAAACAGTGCATATCTCCCTGGGTACAGCGGATAATACTGATCTGTCTGGGGAGTGGGAAACATAAAAGATAAATCTATATATTATCTAACTGTAGCGTCTCCTAATTGTGATCCCAACCAAGAGTAAAACGTGTTACAAAACGGACTTCCGGTTCAGAAACTGGATTTCCAGCAGTGAACACTTAACGTGAAATAACCATAACTCACAAACCTGAAACCCATTGACTCGAAACTAATTTTTCTGTATAGATAATTAGATATACCGCTTACTCCTTTTATATCGCTTTACGTAATTATGCACGTGTGATTTTATGTGATTTTTCTAATCCAGCCGACATCGGTTGCTCATATGTATTCAGTAGTGCATTTACTGTATTCCCATCATGTTGCATGACTGTTATACCCTTGCAAATAGTGTTCATTTGCATCAACATCCTAGTGACCGTGTTACTTTACCAAGTGATAAATGTTAGTGATTAGATATGGTAAGTACGTTAGTGTAAAAGCATGATTGAATAAGTGAAGTGACACGTACTTGTACACAATCAGCGGAATCAATTAGTTATTGCATTGTCGACACCTATGGAACATATATAAGTATAACTATGACTGGTATGGGACGGTTACGGAAGCACTCATAGGTAAGACATCGAGCGTTGTCTATTTATCATGGATACCAGTCGAGACATACTGGATGGAGACCATGTCGTATAGACTTGTCATGGAATGACTAGTATTTGGATTCATGGTCGGTGTTTGATGTAGACCATGGAGTATGGGGTGGTTTGAGTGTGAGTTCGATCAACGGAATCTCAGGAGTCCCACTGCCGGCATATATAGTGGTTTCGGGAGTTGTATGGATAGTATTTCTGATTATTAGCGAGCGTGATTCGGGTCAGTGTTCCCTTGCCCCTGGGGCCTACCCTTGGGTTGGGGATACTTCTGCGGAGGTTGACGCTCACACTTGGACTGACGATTGCTTTAGTGACTTGGACAGTGAGACTTCGAGACTGATTGCTTAGTGACATGGACATTGCATTGATTACTGATCTGATACACTTGCTTTATCGTTACATGTATCGGTTATTTCATGCTCGCATAATTATTCTATACTTACTGCTTTATGTATATCATCGTTGCACATTATATATGTATATATTGCTATTGTGTTTTTCTGACGACTTGAGTATGCATACTCAGAGTGAGGAGTGGATTTAGCTCGGATCAGGACCTTCTTTATCTCGAGGATATTGCGGACATTTAGATCAGCGACGCCAGTGCTATCTTTTCCTTTGACTCTATCTAGTTAGTTTTATATCTGTTTTGATAGAATTAGTAAGCGCATTTCTCATTACCTATGCATTGATTACTGATTACCATGTAATGCTAGAAGCCGAAATGTGACTACGACAGGATATTTCTTTGACCGTAGGAGCATGGTTGGCCTTGCCACCCTTCGTATTCCGTATTTTGGAAAGCGGGGCGTAACACCCATCCCAGATTTTTCCTGGCTCGAGTACGTTTAACTACGGAGTTCTCAAGCTCTTGTACTGCAAGTTCACTTAAAAAGCGTCTCTGCATTGAAAAGTGGTATTATTCCATTTATAGTACAGATATGCCCTCTTTCAGAATGTATTTCGAAAATTCCCAATTGTTCTACAGTGGGTCCAACGGACTCAAGAGGTGGCCCATGTCCTTTTGCTGGGCACTTTGTTCCGTATTACACTCTATTCCGTGAACAAGGGCCGGAGCCTGATAGATCATGATATATAAATTATTAATAGAAAAAGCTCTTGTTTGTTCGTAACAAGTTTGTATGGTGTTTTTAAATGAAATTTTCTTTTAGATGGTTTCCAATGGACCATCAACCAGCGTTTGAGGAGGAAACATAATGTTACGGTATGGACATGTTTCCTTTGGAATATTCATCCTTAATTTAATCTACACAAAAACATTAGCAAAACTTCATACGATAAGTTTCTTGTAGGAAGACTTCTAGGATACTAACAATCTAAAACATTTATTGCACTAAATAAAAAAAAAATTAAAAAAAGATGGGATCAACATGGATCTGACCTTTATACTCAAAGATAGAAGAATAGTTCATACGATAAGTTTATTGTAGGAAGACTTTTATGATACTAACAATCTAAAACATTTATTGCACTGAATAAAAAAAATTTAAAAAAAAGATGGGATCAACATGGATCTGACCTTTATACTCAAAGATAGAAGAATAGTTTTTTCTGAAATCTTAATATGCAGCTAGGTAGCCAGTCATGATGGCTGACTAGAATAAGATATATGTTATAAATTCAACTAGCTATAATTATCTGTTTGGATGCCATTTACATAAAAGTTGTATTAAGGTAAATATTAGAAAACATCATCGGAATTTTTTGGTTCTTGAGATAGTGTTATTGAAGTTTTTAAATGTCATTAACACCCCACCCCATCCCTGAAAAGTGTGTTTTCATAAAAAAAAAAGTATCATTTCTAGTTCATTTTTGGTTATTCAATTCATGTACAAGCGCATTTTAGGATTATTCAACCCACTCATGTGTTAAGCGAGCTATCGAAACTAATGCTTTTAGACGATCCTTTATAAAACTTACGCAAATTATTAATACGGAAGTAACATCTTAACTTGCCATATGGCCATGTTCAAAAATATTTCTTTCATCGTAAACCTATGCTCGTATATCAATTGCACTCCTTTGGCATCAAGCTGAGATTTTTAAGTCGAGTTTTACCATCAGCGTTGCTCAAACTTCAAGGGCATTTTGGTAAATACAGGTTAGGACAGCCCATCATCCCTCGAGGGTTCCATTTCCCTTCCTTTTGAGGTATTTTTCATTAATTTAATCTCAATCCTTTTCCGCACGTGACCACGCGAGATCTGCTCACGACGAGTCGGCTCCGTTAACGGTGTGGCACCGTCACCAAGCGTACTGGTGACGCCGACCTTAAATATCGATGCTTTCCCAATTTGCCCCTCCCGTTAGCGCCGCTGACGGATTTTCCATTCCGTCGATCCCCGTCACGATCGCCTCACTTCTTTCGTGTGGGACACAGCCCTCAACCCCGCCGAAAAGGCTGCTGCGCCTTACCCATCATACCCCTGCTTTCTCCATTTAACTACAATATTGGCACTGAGAGAGAGGTCCTAGTTCTTGAGGGTTAGGCACGTGGATACTTAATTAACGCTAGATATAGATCCATTTAATTATGAATGTAATTAATGATTTGTATTAAACCCTACTCTAGATAGCAACCACTGCTTCCTCTCTCATGGCCTCGTCTACTCGAGTACTTATTTGTCTTTGATGCTGTGTTGTTTCTTTGTTCACCGTTGCAGCTTCACATCCATCTCATCCACGAGTTTGAAGTCAAAGCCGGTAAGGACTAAATGGGTCCGGAGAATCAGGTCTGATCCAATTAATAATGGATTGGGTTGGATCCATTGCATGTTTTATTTTTATTTTTTGCTTAGGTGATCCATTGTATAGACCGTTTGGTAAATGTCCTTTAAATAAAGGTCTGTGTTCTAAACATGTTGGCCTTGATTGGATCCGACCCATCTATGGGCCTACTTGAGGGTACATGTTCCAATGGCATTTTGGAGATTTTAATGCGGGAAGAAGGGTGTTTTGTAAATGAAATCTGTCTTGCAATGTTCCTGCTGTTTTTGCCTTTGAAAAAAAAGAAAGCACATGACTTTGTTAGGTGATAAGATAGAGCATGTAATACCCGGTTACTCTATAAATATCTTTGTACTTTAAATAAATGATTTCTCTATAAAAAAAATTATTTAAAATTTTACAATTAATATTTCCTATATTTTCTAAATATAATTTCTATATTTTCCTAACCTAAACCTTAGACCCAAACCCTAAACCCTTTTATTTTTTCTTAACCCCAAAAGATCTAACCTAAACCCCAGCCCGGATCCGAACCCGACCCGATGCGAACCCGACCTGGTTCCTTTTCCCTCTCTTCCTCTCTCCTCTTTTTCACTTCCCCTTCTCTCTCCTCACGTTCCCCAGTTCCTTCTTCCTCGCCAACTCCCTGAGATCCCTTCCCCCCGAATCCTCACATGCTCCCCTCGATCTCGGCCTCAAATCCTCTCCTCACACTCGCTCTCTATCACTCACGATCTCCCTTCCTCCTCTCTCCAACGAACCCCACGATCACCACCACCGCAGCTCACCACCTACCCCACGAACCGCTTCTCACCGACGAAGCCCCAACGACTTTTGCGAGATCACCGCCTTAGCCCCTCCATCTCCAAGAGCGCCACCTCCTCTCTCCCACGCCTCCACGAGCTTCCACTTCCCTGCACCCGAGCTCGCATTGCCTGAACCCTAGCCAGAGCTCCCCCAAACCGCTGTGAAAACCTCCAATGACCCACTCCCCCATCACCTCACACCATCGAACACTCTTTTGCCTCCTTCTTCACCCTAAACAACCTCCACCCCACACGCCCAAGCTCCACCATCGTCTCCCGCCGCCGCGACTCTCCACTCTTCCTCGTCTTCTCCTCCCCCGACCCCCTCATCTCCTTGCCTAGCCCAGCCAACGAGCCCGAGCACTTCGAACCCTAGCTGTGTCACTGCCTGTGCTATTGTCGCCTCTGCTCCGTGCCTCCCTCTGCTATGTGCCACAGCTTCCGCCGAGCTTCCAAGTCGAGCCTACCTCAGCCACCATCGAACGTCTTCGAGCCTCCGTTGCCTCCATCGCTGTTTCCATCCCCGACGACAACACAGCCACCACTACCTAGCTCCCCTCACCTCCATCCACAAACCCGAGCTCTGTCTCTCTCTCTCTCTCTTTTCCCCGACTCCACGGCCACAACTCATAGCACCTCCTCTCACCGTTGACGTGACTCGTTGCCTCGCTGTCGTCTGCACCGATCCCCAACACGTCGCCGAAAAAGACCAAGCTTCACTCAAGCCCGCGTCGAGACCGTGCCACAAGCTCGAGCTATAGCCTACCCCAAGCTTTGTTGCTGCTATCTTGTTGGTTGCTGCCCGTACGTGCGACGTGCCCGTGGCATGCTCGTCATCATTGTTGTGCCACCATCGCCAAGGCAAGTGAAATCCCTATTCACTTGTTTAACATGCTATAATAAGCGTTAACTAAAAAAATATATTATAACTAGATATATAAATAAATATAATTGGATACAAACCTATACTTGAATTTTGTGTAGCGAATTATCGTGCCGTTTTACTTGAGTAGAGCCCGACTGGGGCTCATTACTGTGTTAGTAACACATATAAATTAAGTGGTTAATATCTAATTTGGTTTGTTAGAAGAAACGTTAGTTTCGATCGATGACCGAATGTTGATCTTAGATGTTCGATACGAACCTTATGCGAAAACAAAATCTAAAATTGCATAACTCATGGTATTTAGACCCTAACAATGTCAAATCGATATCGTTTTCACACATATAGTGACGCCTTAGCTTCTATACCGAAACTCGTGTTTTACCGAACACTTGACACCATTAAATTCCTAATTAATTCCAGAAAAATCCAATCGCAACGTGTCTGGATTCGTTGTGAAGGGTACTGCATAATATTTAACACGACATGTAGTTTTACTGATAGATGTATCCTCTGAACATCAAAAACAAAGAACTCGCCTGATCTTGGACTGCAGTCCAGAACAGGAATTTGCCCCTCGGCATGCTTTTATACACATGGAACTTTACTGTTTAATTATGATAGTGTGTGGAGCCAATTACCGCTGCGTAGACAATTGTTTTATCTTTCCAATGGTACCAGTTTCACTAAATTCAAGTATCATTTGGTATTTAAATCATATTTTAAACGGATGACATGTACGGCAGTTTTCTGTCATTTCAGTTTGCACCCTTCATCGATAATCTGATCATAACTTCTAAGCCAAGATGACTACTGTTGATTCGTCTCCTGCACTGTAAAGTTAACTCATATCCCTACAATTAATTGAACAGTAGCGTCGCCTAATTATGATCCCAACAGGGAGTAAAACGTGTTACGAAACGGACTTCCAGTTCAGAAATTGGATTTCCAGCAGTAAACATTTAAAATGGAATGACCATAACTAGCAAACCTCAAACTCAATTGATACGAAACCAATTTTGATGGACAGATAATTAAATATACTACTTACACCTTTTATATTGTTTTGCTTAATTCTGCACGTGTGATTTATAGTAAATTTTGCAAGTTGTATGACACTGGCTGCTATATTTTTATTCGTATCATAATTAATTGTATTTTTATCATATCATGCAGCGGTTATACCCTCATTAAATAGTGGTCACATACATTGATAACCTAGTGACAATGTTACATTACCAAGTGATAAATGTTAGCGATTGGATTGTGGCAAGTACGTTAGTGTAAAGGCGTGATTGAATAAGTGAAGTGACACGCATTTGTACACAATCAGCGGAACCATTTAGTTATTTCATTGTCGACACCTATAAAACCTATATAAGTGTAACTATAACTGGTATAGGACGGTTATGAAAGTACTCATATTAGTGGCATAGGTAAGATATCGAGCATTGTCTATTTATCTTGGATACCAGTCGAGACATGCTTGATGGAGACCCTGTCTCCAGTTCTCGCGTAGACTTGTCATGAAACGACTAGTATTTGGATTCATGGTCGGTGTTTAATGTAGACCGCGGAGTGTGGGGTAGTTTAAGTGTGAGTTCGATCAACGGAATCTCAGGAGTCCCACTGCCGGCATATGTAGTGATTTCAGGAGTTGTATGGATGGTATTTTTGATTCTTAGTGAGCGTGATTCAGGCCCGTATTCTCTTGCCCCTGGGGCTTACCCTTGGGTTGGGGATACTTCTATGATGGTTGACGCTCACACTTGGACTGATGATAAGTTTAATGACCTGGACATTGAGACTTAGAGACTGATAGCTTTAGTGACATAGACATTGCATTGATTACTGATCTGATACACTTGCATTATAGTTACATGTACAGGTTATTTCATGCTCGTATCATTACTCTATGTTACTGCTTCATGTTTATCATCATTGCACATATATATATATATATATATATATATATATATATATATATATATATATATATATATATATATATATTGTTATTGTGTCGTTTTGACGACATGAGTATGCATGCTCAGAGTGAGGAGTAGATTTAGCTCGGATCGGGACCTACCTTACCTCGAGAATATTGCGGACATTTAGATCAGCGACGCCAGCGCCATCTTTCCCTTGACTCTATCTGGTTAGTTTTACATCTGTTTTGATAGATTTAGCGACTGCATTTCTCATTACTTGTGCTAGAATTACTGATTACAACGTAATGCTAGAAGCTGAAGTATGACCACGGCAGGATATTTTCTTGACCGTAGGAGCATGGCTGGCCTTGTCACCCCTCGTATTCCGTATTTTGGGCATGACACAACACCTCATTCATTCTTGTTTCAAATTAATTTTTGGGTTGGGTAACAGATTTTGCATTTATGCGAATTTATTCAGGAAAAAAGTCCACTGCTTTTGTGCTCAGCATTTTACTTGCCAAATACCTTATGCATCCATCTAATATGTATTTGGTTTCACATTAATCTAGTAGATATGTGAAGCTCAATTTTGACAAATTATGCAAATTTTGAAGAATTATTCCTTCTTTTTTTTGTAGTTAAACAAAGATCCCTCCCTTGAGAAGCCCAACTCCCTTTCTTTAATTATTTTTATGTTTTTAAGTTCTTGACTTGGTTTCTATTTGCCGACACATTTATATTCTATCAATTAAGTTTTCCATCCTTTTAAAAGTACTGACACCATTATACCATAAATTATTGATTGGAATAAAAGATTATGTGATAAGAATGGAGACAATTGCTTGTGCTTGTAATGCAATTTTGATTGCTTGTATGTCAAATTTGGTCAACAAATTAATTTGATTATAAAAGTTTGAAGATGAGAAACCACATTGCAACTGGATATGAAAACTTGTCTCCTGTATCTACAGCCACTACAATTATATCCCACCCTAAGTTAACCAGGAAACTTTTGAATTGCATTAGAACCTTGTGAAGTTTGCAAAATTAGCTAATCAAAAAGATAATCAAACGAGTAGCATGATCATCAACGATTCCGCTAAAATTCTCATCATCAAAAGTGCGATCTTATAGCATATCTGGATGGAATTAAGGAAGCATAAGTCGATCAATAATTGGATATGTCGCCTAAAAACTCGTCGATAGGCATGAATCTCATAGCAAATTGGATTAGAATTCGATACACTGAGGTTTCTGGGGACAACTTGGAGATTGCCGTGCAGCTGTATCGGAATTATATTAGCATCCGATCCATGATATGCTACACTTTTTCGCATGTTCTTTGAGAACAGATGCTATTAGTATTTTGAATAATGAGATCAGCACAGGTGAGTTGTTGTTTAATTATTAGTTATGAGGATCTTTAATTAGTGGGTGTCCTAATCTTTATATTCATTAGTGGGTGTCCTAATCTTTTTATTCTGAGTAGTTATGTTCTATAGATTCACTACAAGCACGGACCATGAGATCAAAGGTCGGTTTCTGGGAATAGAATAAAGAGAAATAGATTCATTTTTATCTTATAATTAGTGATTATATCCATGCTTATCAACGTTAGAAAAGATGCGAACTTGTCAAAATTCTATAAACTCGAATCTTAAATGTTTGTTCTGATAAACCAGTTAAATCATGATGAACAATGAATATACAAATAAATAGAAAGAGAATAAAGTGAAGAAGTTCCGTCCAATCTCAACAATAATTTAAAAGATATTTCTAGCATGTAAACAAATGCTTCCTATATGATTACCTGGCAATGTTCTTTTGTAAGCGTAAACAAATAATAATGTGTTTAGTACTATCCCAAAGTGCTGCAATAATTAATATTTTGCTATTTCAAAATACAATCGTAGCTCTTACTTCGATATCGATAGCTATAAAAAGCAGTTTTACAAAGGCTTACACATTATTTTAAGCATGCTCGCTACCATAAATCATCAAGTGAAAAGCTTTCTTTAACAACTAATGTAGGACGGAGAAATGAGCCACCAGAAAAGGGAATCCCACTTGCACTCTGACTAAAAGAAGATGAAGAAACCAATCAAGATAACCTCATAAATATATTTCGATGCTTATGCTATATTTTTATTTTTAGTGAGAAATGGGAACAAAGTCGACCAAACGAGGCATGATGAGTGTTGAAATGTGAGTTAATCCAAGCACTCAACCTCAACAATTTGCGCAATTAGAATATTGAGCTTAGCGAGCAAGAATCACATGACCAAGCATCCCAAGTAAGGAGAAAAATATATGTATATATTCATAAGAAATGAAGAGATGGCCAAGACTAGCAAAGATCATGGTCCATGTTAGAGCCTAGGGACACAAGGTCACGTGGCCCTGACCATCTCATTCAATAGTTTTGCTTCCATGTGTACTGTGATCTTGTTCCTAGTAATTGCAAACACCAAAATTGGGAAATGTTATTCTCAAGGTGATGGAGGTCCTTTTCGGGTCTCTCTCAGATGTTGTCTTCCGTCGATCTTCCGGTGGATTTGGAAGGTGATCTCCTGTTGCGTGCGGGTCTCAATGGGTTTTGAGGAAATTGGTGATTTGAGGAGTTTAACATCGAGTACCTGCAAAGAAGTCCCGGGATGGTTTGGTACCACCGAGGACCCTCCGACGATCAAGTTAGTATGAGATCCGAGCAGAGTAACGGCTAAGTGGCATTAGAAATGGTTCCCTTGACCCCTTTGTGATGGGGGTTTATATAGTGGCGGCAGCACGCAGCAGCAGGCGCGAAAATCTCGCTAGCAGTTACGCTCCTGAAGTCACGCCCGCATAAAGAGCGGATCGCTCATTAATGGGGATCGTGATGGCGTGGAACGTGAGATGTTGCTGGCGGAGAATCTGCACGTGGCGAGATTTGCGGAGCGGCGGTTACGCCTGTGAGTAGTGGAGTTGGTCGGTCGGAGGGACCGAGGAAGATGGCCTCGGCTGAGGAGCTCGGAGACGAGCAAGAGGGCCGAGGAGTCTTGGTCCTGTGGCAGCTCGGGACGAGCTGAGGGGCCGAGGAGGCCAATTTGCAGGGGGCTCCGAGGAGGGCCAGCTTGTGCTTGCATGTCGGGTACAGGGGTGGCCTGGTCGGCCCCAGTGGACCCCTTCTTCTGAGTTCAGGGACACGTCATCCGCCACGTGTCCTGATCATGGAGATCGCCAATATTGAGTATCATCATTAGCCCCCACTCTTGTCCCGACTAGCTAGCGGGTCGGGTCAGGAGTGAACTGCCGGGCCGCCCGGAACAAGCTCCCTCCTAAGGTTTCGCCGGGACACGTCCCCGGGCTGTCATCTGTCTTTTCTGTCAGCGAATCAGAGCGAGATCTTTGCATTTAAGGAAGGTGCGGCGGTTCGTGCATCCCGCCACTGAAGCGACGGTCCACGTGTCAAGCGTCGGTTGGCCGACGCGACGTGCGCAGACCTGCGGCGTCTGATGGGGTACGGTCCAGTGTGGGAACGACAAGTGGAGCAATCAGAGCTGTTGAACGCGAGGAGGCGTTTTGGCGGGAGATGAAGGGCGCCGTTGGATGAGGTTGTTTGCGGTGATAAGTAGAGGTGGGGCCCATTCCGGGGCCCCCACTCTTTCATATTCCCTTTCTTCTAAGTCTTGGTCGCTCGGCGCTCGTCTTCTTTCTTCCGCTTTTGCTTCCCGAGGACCCATCTTCTTCAGGTTAGATGTCTTCTTTCGGGGGATCTGTAGATGTTGTAGGAGTAGGTTCTAGGAACCCTTTAGTTGAGCCTGAGTCTTCTCTGGGAGTAGGGATCGGACCCTCTTCTCGGGATAGCGCGGCGGGGGCAGCCCCCAGGAAGAAGGCGGTAGATGCTGCCCCCGACGCCTCGTGTTGGGTGAGGCATGAGGACGAGCTCGCCAATGCTCGGGCTCGCTTCCACATCCCCTCACATTATACGCTTCGTCTGGCCAAGGAGGGAGAGAGGGCAGACCAAGTGCGGGGTAGGGAGATCGCCCTGTACTTGGAAGCCTTTTAGGGTGGAATGCGCCTGCCCTTCTCTCCCGAGATCGTCGAAGAGCTGAACTTCTTCGGATTAGCCCCTGGCCAACTAGTGCCGAATTCATGAAGGATTCTTCTCGGGTTCCTAATCCGCCTGAAGTTACAGACGGTTCCTTTCAGCCTTTCCCTCCTCAATTCTTCCCTCTTTTTCAAAAAACATCCTGGGGGTCGAGCGGGCGACCCGAGGTGGGTCTACCTCTCCTTTAGAAAGCGACAGGGGGCGCCGCCGGGACATGGGTTATGGCCCTGCCTTCTTCCATTCACGACTGGAAGAAGAAGTTCTTCTTCGTTTCCCCTCCCGAGGGCGAGGACTGGCCAGTGCCTACAAAGTGGTCGAGAGAGAAATGCTTGCCGGGAAACCAGTCCAGTGACCCCGTCGTGATGAGAGTGGCATCGTAGGAGCCCATCCTCCATTTCGACGTGCTGCTGTCTGAGAGGGTCCTGAGTTGGGCCGGGCTCAGCCCCGTTGAGTTCGTCGGTAAGTTTAGGCTTGCTTTTTGGCTTGTATATTACTTGTGTCGTTGACTTCTTTACATTTGGTTTTGTGTAGGACCCATGGACATGGACTCGCGCCGATCTTCCATGCGCCAGCCGAGGAAGGTCGCGAAGGCTGGGGACGCCAGCTCTTCCCGCTCAAAGCCTGCCCCGGCTCCTTCTCCTCCAGTGGTCGCGTCCCGTGAGCGTTCGGGGGCGGATCCCGCCCCGGGGCCTAGCAGAGTGTCGGGCCGGAAGCGGGCTCGGATTCTGGAGGACCCAGCCTCGGAGGAAGAGATCGGCTCTCCCTCGGAGCCGCTCAAGAGGAGTTCCCGGAGATTTTCCCGGGGCCCGTCCTCGCCGATCATGGTGGAGGAAGGGGGCCTCCAGTTCGCAGTGCCTTCGGGGCTATCCGTTGCGGATAGCCTGTTGCATGAAATAGAGATATCGGCCGGGGGTAGAGTCCCCGGGGGGACCTTCAGGGCTCAGCTGGCGTCCATTGTCCAGGAGTCCGTGCATGTAAGTGTTTGGTGTTTTTTTTTGAGATTCGGTGCCTCCTTCGTTTTTCTGATCTCTTTCCTGTCTTTCAGGTTCTCCGGCATGTTGCCCTTGCCTTATGCATGGAGGCCGAGGTGATAGCCCCGGCGATGAAGGCTGCGGGCCAGCTCGCCTCGCCGGAAGAGAGCTCCAAGCGGGAGCTGGAGGCGGTGATGGCGAGGGTCGCCGTCCTGGAGGGCGAGGTGGAGGCCGGGAAGCGGGAAGTCGCCCGGTACCGCGAGGCCGCCGTGGCTGCCGAGGCCAAGCTTGAGGACGCTTAGGTGCTTGCCGGCAACCTGAAGAAGTCGGTGAAAACCCTCCGGAAGGAGCTGGCGGCGGCGGCCGAGTCGGTGAAATCGGCCAACCTGAGAGCGGCGAAGTTGGCCGACCTCTCGGCGGCGAAAGCGGTGGAGGGCTACAAGAAGTCGAAGGACTTCTATGATGACTTGGCCATTGCCACGACCCTCATCTGGCACGAGACCCTCGACGCCGATAAGACCCGGATGCCGGAGTTCGCCGATGAAGAGCTCCGGGCCGAATACCCCCTCGCGGATGTCGATGAGCAGGAGAAGGAGATTCCTGACGAGGAAGTCGCCGAGGACCCTGCTCATCTCGTGGTGGATGTCGAGGGCCCCGAGATCGCGCCTGGCCCCGAGGCCTAAAGCCCCCGTCTTCCTCTTCCTTTTATTTTGTTCTTCCTCATCCTTTTATTTTGTTGCTTCTAGAATTTTGTAAGCCTCCGGGCATTTTGTAAGGCTGGGGAGCCCAAAATACCCTTTGTAAAGACTTTGCCTTTTAGTAATAAATTTTTTTCTTTGGTTTCATCGGTTTGCGCTTTGTCTTCTGTTTGTGAAGAATGCTTGTAAAATATCTCTGCTTGCACTGTTGGGCTTCCATGTCAGGTCGACCATCTGTCTAGAGATCGTTCATCGAGTTGATTTCGATCACTTGCCAAGCGTGCCAAGCACTGCCGAGAAGGAGGCGTCTCCATGGCCCCAAAGTCGAGGGGGGATCGCTCAGACTCGGATAGACTTGATGCCTCCTGTTGGGGCCTCGGATTCTTTGCATGTGAATGGGAAGCTGCTCGGTTGTCCCTTGGCGAGGGCCTTTCACTTCTGGCGTTGCGAGCAACGACCACTAGCTGGGGATGGTCGAGCGAGGGTCAGGCTCGACTGCCTCTGGGAAGACTTTGGGTCCTTAGCGTTGGAGGGGCTGTAAGAAGCCCACTAAGGATGACCGGGCAGTGAAGCTGCGCGGTTGCCTCTTAGCGAGGGCTTTGATCTCTGGCATCGTAGGTAGGCAACTACCAGCCTGGGATGAATGAGCAGGGTAGCCACTCGGGTGCCTCTTACGAGGGCCTCGATCCCTGGCGTCATAGGTAGGGAGTTACCAGCCGAAGATGACCGAGCAGGGTAGCTGCTCGGTTGCCTCTTGCGAGGGCTTTGATCCTTCACGACGGGGACCGAGCAAGGTTACTGCCCGGTGCCTCTTAGCGAGGGCTTTGTCCTGAAGGATAGCCGAGTGAGGGATCCTCGGGCTCGACTGCCTCTGGGAGGGCTTTCTGATCCCTGGCGTTGCGGTAGGGAAGCTACCCGCCAGGGATAATCGAGCTGGGATGACCGGGCAGTGAAGCTGCGCGGTTGCCTCTTGGCGAGGGCTTTGATCTCCGGCGTCGTGGGTAGGCAACTACCAGCCTGGGATGACCGAGCGGGGTAGCCGCTCGGATGCCTCTTGCGAGGGCTTCGATCCCTGATGTCATGGGTAGGGAGCTATCAGCCGAAGATGACCAAGCAGGGTAGCTGCTCGGTTGCCTCTTGCGAGGGCTTTGATCCTTCAGGACGGGGACCGAGCAGGGTTACTGCCCAGTGCCTCTTTGCGAGAACTTTGATCCCTGTCGGTTGTGGTAGGAAGCTACCAGCCGGAGATAGTCGAACAAGGACTCGACTGCCTCTGGGAGGACTTTAGTCCTTGGCGCGGGAGGGGCTGTAAAAAGCCTACCAAGAACCCTTGGCCGGGCAGGGTCACTGCCCGGTGCCTCTTGGCGAGGGCTTTTGTCCTGAAGGATAGCCGAGCGAGGGATCCTCGGGCTCTACTGTCTCTGGGAGGGCTTTCTGATCCCTGGCGTTGCGGTAGGGAAGCTACCCGCCAGGGATAGCCGAGCGAGGGCCGGGCTCGACTGCCTCTGGGAGGACTTTCTGATCCCTGGCGTTGCGGTAGGGAAACTACCCGCCAGGGATAGTGAGGGTGGGACTCGACTGCCTCTGGGAGGACTTTATGATCCCTGGCGTTGCGGTAGGGAAACTACCTGCCAGGGATAACCGAGTAGGGTAGCTACTGGGTTGCCTCTTAGCGAGGGCTTTGATTCCTGGTGTTGCGAGTAGGGAAGCTACCGGCCAGGGATAACCGAGCAGAGTAGCTGCTCGGCTGATTCTTCATGAGGTTTCGCCCGACCATCCAGTTGCAGGTATGGGGAACAGGAACGGTCGCGGTTAAAGTGCGTGTAGCATGCGCATCGATTGTGTGGGGAGGCGAAGCGCCAGAGTCGCGTCGTTTCGATTCCGCCAGAGGAGGCTCAATGATCGCCCAGCGGACGAGTATCGGCCCGTGAGATCTGTGGCCATGGGACGTAGCTTGCCGGTGGTCAGCCATGTCGACGAGGGCAGAGTCTTCTGGAGGCGGAGAAGCGGCGATCTGGGGCCCTGGCCTGGCCGTTTGGACTTTAGTCGGTCTATTCGGACGAAGAAGGCGTTGATGACGGTCGCCGGAGGAGGTTCATCCACGCCCCCGATGAGGGGAGCAGCGGCGGCTGGTACCTAGATCTTCAGGGTGATCGCGCGCCATGTGGACGGAGATCAAAAGGCCAACTTTGTTTTTGTGGAGTTTGCGTTCCCACAGACGGCGCCAACTGATGGAGGTCCTTTTCAGGTCTCCCTCAGATGTTGTCTTCCGTCGATCTCCCGGTGGATTTGGAAGGTGATCTCCTGTTGCGTGCGGGTCTCAATGGGTTTTGAGGAGATTGGTGATTTGAGGAGTTTAACGCCGAGTACCTGCAAAGAAGTCCCGGGATGGTTTGGTACCACCGAGAACCCTCCGACGATCAAGTTAGTACGAGATCCGAGCAGAGTTAAGTGGCATTAGAAATGGCTTCCTTGACCCCTCTGTGATGGGGGTTTATATAGTGGCGGCGGCACGCAGCAGCAGGCGCGAGAATCTTGCCGGCAGTTACGCTCCCGACGTCACGCCCGTGTAAAGAGCGGATCGCCCATTAATGGGGATCGTGATGGCATGGAACGTGGGATGTTGCTGGCGGAGAATTTGCGCGTAGCGAGATTTGCGGAGCGGCGGTTACGCCTGTGAGTGGTGGAGTTGGTCGGTCGGAGGGACCGAGGAAGATGGCCTCGGCTGGGGAGCTCAGAGATGAGCAAGAAGGCCGAGGAGTCTTGATCCTGTGGCAGCTCGAGGCGAGCTGAGAGGCCGAGGAGGCCAATTTGCAGGGGGCTCCGAGGAGGGCCAGCTTGTGCTTGCAGGTCGGGTACAGGGATGGCCTGGTCGGCCCCAGTGGGCCCCTTCTTCTTTGTTCAGGGACACGTCATCCGCCACGTGTCCTGATCATGGAGATCGCCAATATTGAGTATCATCACAAGGGAAGAGAGTCGAGGCCATGTGATTTCTTTTCTTTTTTTTAACCTTAAAAGCTTCATTCTAGATTTACCAAAAGTGGTCGGGAGTCGTACCTTGGAAGGGGCACATATGGTTGCTAGAGAAAAACATTAATATGCCATAATGAAAGGGATCCACCTGAGGTGGTCGTACATTAGACGAAAAATTATCGAGACTCCACGTATTTTCAGGTGTATAATATTCACTTATCGGGTTGCAAGAAGAACTGTATTAACGTTCTTGGTATATTTTAATCATATTGGGTATCATATATGTGCAATGAAAATGGACGATATTGGTTGCTGTGGTGACAGATGATAGTATGATGGTAAATCCAGAAGAAAAAAAATGACAATGGAGAATGGTGCAGCTGGCAACGGGCAGCGGTTTTGAGCAACAGAGGGTGACTGTTAGCAATGGAGCAGGCCAAGGTGACTGTAGGGGTACTACCTAGCATCGTTGTTGTAGACAATGGCAGCCATGATAGTAGATCCATAAAAAAATGATGATGTAGAATGGCGCAGCTGGCGACTGATAACAGCTGCAAGCAACGGAGGGTGACGGTCGGCGATTGAGCGGGTCAAAATGACTGTGGTCGTCGTCGACGTCGAGCGGTGATGGCGGCTTGCGGTGGCAGGTTAGGTTTAGCACCGTGACTGGCGAAGGCGAAGGCTGACTGTTTGCAATGAGAGATGGCGACCGAAGACGACAAAAGTGGTAGCTAAAACGAAAGGCAGCGACGAAAGCGGCAGCTAAAACAAAGGGCAGTAGACGACTGGCGATAGAGGTGATAACCTGCAACGAAGACGGCCATCGACGACTTTGATTGGCCATGAAGATGAGCACCTGACGTCTGCCACCGTTGGTTATGACACTTGTTGTGTTAACGAAAATACTTGATGGAAATATCGGATAGAGACACCTATAGAATAGAAATAAGATTTCCATGATTGTAACATATGTAGTAATCTAAGGCCCGTTTGGTTGGGCGTTTTGAATTTCCAAAAGTTCTTTTGGAGCTAAAAGAGCAATTTTGAAGAAAAAAATACCAAACAAGTCATATGCCCAAAAGCTCTTTTAGTGCTGAAGAAGATGAAAAAGAAAATCTTCTTTTTTCAAAAGTTGAAAAATGAAGCTTCTCGAAAAAATAATTTCCTAAATTTTTTTATTCCCATCTCCTACTCTTACTCATCACCTCATCCCAACCCTTATAATTGATTTCTCTCTTTATCATCTTTCTAGTTCAAAGCCTTGAGCGAACGAGGCCTCTAGAGCGATCGAAACCCCCAGAGTGATCCCCTAAAAGATAATGATGAAGAAGCCTAAACGATCGAGACCCCCGAGCTCGACGCAATCATCGAGAAGTTGATCGAGATCCAAGTTTTGAGCTTCATGTATCGGACGATCGATCGAAGCCTCTCGACTTTGACGAAAAATCCATAAATCGAGAGAATGAATCACAAATCTTTGTGAATCTTTTGAAAATAAATTGTAAATTAAAAGAATGATGTTTTAATTTCTCACAAATATTAAAAAAAATGATGCCCTTTATGGTCATTTAAACAGTCAACGGCAATTTTGCACATCTTTTTGAACCAAACAGTTTTTCAAATCAAAAAACACATTTTACAATAGCATTTTTACCTTAAAAAACTTTCTTCAACAACACTTACGATAAAAGGTCATTTCGCAACAGCCCAACCAAGCATGCCCTAAGATCCCATTTAGACTAAAGATCGCACCAAGCATCCCCTCGGGTCTATTCCTTGGGCATAGGAGTTCCGCCTAAACACCCAGAATTTATTATAAGATCAGTCACATAACAGCATATTATTCATTGTCACACATCTAGATTTGTTTGGCAAATACACAAATCCTCTGATTTAGATATAAAAAAAAAATAACAGGAGCATGCACAAAATGAAAATAGCTGTCCTCTCACATTTTCCCTGACTATTTTGATGGAAAAATGTTGACGGCTATCAAGCACTCAAACGCATGCATAGAAAATGGAGATAAGCAGGCATAATATGATTTGATCTCATAGACAGCCTTGAAATACCAGCATATCACCTTGGTTCTTAAATGAGAGAACATATATGAAACATTCTTTCCCAACAATCAAACAAAGTGATCAAATTTGAACATTTAAGACTCAAAAGAGACCAGTAAGAATACAGGGGCCAAACTTATATCCCGTCCTCATTTCCATTAACCTCATTTCCATAAAAACATAAAATACGAGATAGACTACAAGCCTCAGTCAAATCTAAAAACAAATGCTTTAACCATTAGCTTTAACCATTAGATTTGTTTCAGGATGTGTACTAACAATTATGTAAATAATTGGAAAAATTGAACCTCATATATTGCATGCTCACATCACAATTAAAACATAAGTAATATTTATTTCCAAATCCTAACATCAGGATTATATTCTATCTCCATGAAATGACATTGGGGGGCCCAGACCATCGCTGTTACAACTTACATTTTCAAGTAGAACTTGAAGCCTCAGCATCGAAGATAACTATCTATAATTTGTCTTGTTTGAACATAGCAACTTTGGCATACAGGATTTTACATTCAATCATATCAAATTTTACCATCGCACACTTCCATCTACTAAAAGCTTGTATATAAAATTAGACTTTTGAGCTTGCCATTAAAATTTCAAACTTGATCACTGATATTACAAAGTGGTATACTCACAACAGCTAAATAACTCTAAAAAGCAACTCCGACAGAAATCCCCAGCACACCATCTCACACGGTAAAGGGCAACAAGAAAGTACAGAATTCAGACCGGTAAAGGGAAACAAGAGAATGAGAATTCAGACCGCTGGGAAAAGACATTGAGTATTGACAAGACCTTGATAGCAAGCAGATTGACATACAAAGACCTGCTATAGATAATTACGTTATCTTATAAGATCGCCTAGAACCACAAACAAGCACCACATGAATACTTGAATGCTTGCAATTTACCAACAGCTTTTCCTGGAAATAAAAGAGATGTACAAGATAAGTATGCATTTAAAGATGTCGCGATGCAGCATCTTTTTCTTTTATGTTTCTCTCCACAACAGAAGACACGGAACATGCTATCTTTATCTCCCAGCCTTATGCGCACATATTTTAGGACTTCCACATGCAGTCTAAAAGAAATTGGATTCAAGTCTCTCTCTTGTCCTGGTTTTCTATACAAGGAATTTGATTTACCTTTTACTAAAGATCGGGTTAACGTCAGCTCAGCAACTGTTGTAATTTTTCTTTTCAAATATTTTATAAATTGTAATTCCAATTTTCCGTAAAAAGGCTTGGATGATGATGATAATGATGCCAATCTTTCAATTACAGATGTATATTTGTGACTAGCGTGTATATTTGGAACACACGGAGCATTTCTTACCTTCAAGAACAGCCGCCAATTACCCACTAGTAGTATGATTTTCGAGGATTGCCCTGCATATAAGAGCAATATATATTACACTTACATGATAAGCGAGTCATTCGCAAAAGCTCAATTAACATCATGATTATGCTGGCCCTTGAATTAGAAAAATATAATGTTAAAGAAAACTCCACATACCAAAGGGTTGGGTCTGTAACGATAACCGAGCATCATCCGCTTCTTGTACTGCTCATAAATGTCGTCTTCGGCGGTAACCTCACCAGGTTGCGTAGCACCAACACCGAGATGATCCCGTTTCACATCTCCTGCCATTACCGGATCTGCACGCCCACTCTTGCCACTGCCAAGCCCCTCTCCTGCAAATCAATAAGAGTTTGTTTGGATATGAAGAATAAATACATCCACAATTAAGGATTTTGTCGTCATTTAGAGAATATCATCAGCCTTAGCATATAATATGTCGTTTCACTGAAAAGCAAGCCTCCAGCACTACTTTTTACTATATACAGACTCTTTAAAGAGCACAATTTTATTTTTATTATTATTATTATTTTCCGGGGGGGGGGGGGGGATATGGAGTTTTATAAGTGGCGATGTTCCACTCAAATGAGATCTTGGAAAAAGATACTTTGCAAATTTTTTTAAAAATAAATAAACTAAGAACCAACTATCCTATGTAAGAGGATTGATAGGGGCCTTTGGATAATTTGTTGGTGTAC
The DNA here is from genome assembly GCA_030015575.1 of Agapanthus africanus. NCBI lineage: Eukaryota > Viridiplantae > Streptophyta > Magnoliopsida > Asparagales > Amaryllidaceae > Agapanthus > Agapanthus africanus. The sequence goes on along the minus strand of CM057348.1, from coordinate 9,589,961 downwards.
TTTCCCACTGAAATTTGATAGATGTGTCCTAGAAATATTAGACTGAGACTTCCGACTTCATGTAAGGAGCATTAGCTTAGAATTCAGACCGAATAATTACTCGCTAGCAAGAGCACAATTGCATGCAACTAAATCACTTAACAAGAGATGCTGGGTAAAAAAATAATCAAGCGACCCCTTAAGAACAATAAAGGGCAGCATCTATAAGTATACTTTTCAAGAACAATAAAGATCGCTTTATTGCACAGAGATGTTGTAGTAAATGTAAAAGGAAGACATTTTGCAGTTACTGTGCGAAAAATGAGAGAATACACTTGAGACTACAAGAATAATACCTTCTTTCCACCCCATTTTAGATAATAGCTTGTGCCCAATATTGTCAGCTTGAATTTTGGCCCTTTCTGCAGCCTCTTGAGCAGCTTTCTGGGCAGCTGCATCATTGCAAGAAGCCAAGAACTTTTCAAGCTCTTCAGGTGGTATGTAATCACCCATGTGATGCCCCTTCGGTATAGGAGCTGCTGCATAAGACCAAAAACCAAAAATTTATGATTTTTCCAATCTCACTTTGGGTCCCAAGATCACTTCCATCAATTTTAGCTTAATCTAAACCCATGAGTGTTAAAATGGCATCGCACCCAGAATTCCTCACTTTTGGCCAAAAGAAAAAAAATAAACAAAAGCACATAACGTAAGTGTTTTTACATTTCAGTATTTCACTATAAATTCTCTCGTTTATTCCATATTTCACCTTTTAAGTTAACTTCCAGCATACTCTCATAACATCTTTTGAAAAAAAATCAATGAAAGATTTCTAAGCTATTAATAAAAACTTGAATTATTCTAGATAATTGTTTTTAAAAAAACTTACAAAGAGCAAATATGTAAGTTATGAATTACAAGGTGAGAAATATTTTTTAAAAAAAAAGAGAGATTAAGGTGTGAATTTTATAATAAATAGAGAACTTTGGGGTGGGATATTAAACAGACCACATATTAGAACTTGGATAATAGCATACCACAGAAGAGGTACAAAAGGCAGTTTGCACCTTGAAGCTTCTATTCACAAATTTACAAGTCTTGATCATATGTATGAAAGTAAAAGATGAAAGTAACGCTCCAATTAGAAAAAAGATATTATATACCTTGAAGAGAAGCAGGTGGTGGCATTTCATCTTTTGAATATTTAGGCGGTCTCGTTCTCTCTTCCCGTGCAGCTTTTTTCATGTAGAATTCCATCATAGCTATAGGATCTGCAGCAGAAGGCCCGCTTGATTCACCTGCAAGTCAGGTACCATGAGCATCTAGCCTCTAAAAGCTAAAATTACATTCCAGAAGAACTCGTAAATTGAGTTGCATGTTTTTTGAGTCAGAACCCAAATCTGTAACATACACCAATGCCTAATCTTCAAAAAAATAATGAGAATACCAAAGTCAAAAAATATAACCCAAACTCGTAGCATACACTGAAGCCAAGAAATATCCTTACGCCTATTCTCTCGTATTCAGTCATAGCATCTGGTTTTACAAGCAATACTAAGATGTTTATCCTGAAGAAAACCAATATGGAAATAAAAGTAGCCATATTTACTGCATATATAAGAAGATAAGGAAATGGATAATGCTACATTAAATTAATCCAAATCTCAAGCAGGATAAAGAATGACCCCTGCCTATAAGATCGCAGGATCACATCAGCGCCCTATGTATATTGTTAAGATTCATGGACTAAATGGCTGGCTAGGCTAGAAATACATCAACCGATTGGGCATTGAAGGAACTCTGGGAGATGTCAAATATAAGCAGACCTTGTCTTGAATGTTTCTTGTGATAAATTGGCATGCAACAGAAAACACAGAAGTTAACTATTTGAACTCCTTAATAATATTGAACCATTATCAGAACTTGAACACCCAAATATTTCCCTAGAACACATTCTTACTGCAATTTTACAAAACTTGAAGGACTAATATAAAAGTGACATAAAAAAGATTTCCCTGTCACCAATGGAATGGCTTCTCTAAATAAACTACAACACATTTTAAGAAGTGAAGATTGAAATTTCAAAATTAATGCTCCACAAGGTTTGGATTATAATAGTAGAGATATATCAAAGCTAGGATAGACAAAAATCCCAGAAGAACATGGTCTACATATTCAAATAGAAGATGAGTAAACTAAAATTTTGGGTAACAGGAAGGTAATGCATACCAGATCCCCCAGCCGAGGCATTGTAAGATCTTGTCTCTTCACCCGCTTCGTATAAAGCTGAAGCGGGCGTCTGGTAATAAGAATGCTGTTGAATAGGACTCCTTTGAGACACGCTTGATGGTCTAACGGTTGTTGCATTGGTAGAATCTGCTAGAACATATAAATTTAGTTTCCGTTTGCTAAAAATAAATTTCTCTGGTAGGTTTCACAAGCATATATAACGGTGAGATTCACCATTCCATTTCAATCTTAAAGTCATTAAAGCCTAAGATGTATCAGAAAGCACAAGATAGGTATGGATCCCACTCACTGGTACTTGTCTGAGAACCCTTGACTTGTGCAATGGCCTTCTCCTCTTCAACAAGGCGATACTCATAGTACTTGTAGTCTGAACAGCTTGAATCAAATAAAAACCTAAAGAAAAAAAATCAACAAAACAATCTTAAAAACACATTCTAGTAACCGACATTGTAAGACAACACCATTACTATCAAAAAGGGGGTCGACTTTCAATCAGAAGATTTAAATATATGAAGATAGATAACTAGCAATTCGATCGATCAATACATTATGGATGGGAATATATAGTCATGCTCACAGCTTTCGATTATAGTCCAAATGTGCAAAGCAAAAATGCATAATTGATTCAGATTGAATAAACCAGGTATGACAGCAAAACTACTTATAGTAATAAACTTTAGCAATGTTTAAAAAACAGAATATTTGGATTCGGTGACAAAACGAACAAACACGGCAATATTTGGTCAAACCGAATATTCGTCTCACAAACCGCATATTCGAGCTAAAAATGTGAATATTCGGCCGAATTGGCCTATTATGCCCAAAACAACAAAAACCACAACTAAAAAAACAAATGTGCGATCCACAACTTAATTAAAAAATAAGTAGAACCTGCACTTATTATTTCACAAATACGTTCTCCTCATTTCTCTCCTCGTTCTTCTTTCTCGAAGCCACAATCTTCCGATTTAGTTCAGACGCCTTACCATTATGCCACAGGTATATTAGTTTTCTATTTCTTTATTTTTTTTGAATTTTTATATGCAATATTTATATGAAAATATTGAAGGCCGCATAATCCAAATAAATCGAATAGTCACCGAATAAACCGGATATTCTTTATTCGCCGGCCAACCGAACAAACTCCAAATCCATTCTTTACAACATTGAACTTTAGGATATGTAATATACTTTTCTTTCTTTGAGAATGATGGCTTAAATCAAGTGATAATTGACTATTATACAGATTAAAAAAATCTAGAAGTGCAGAAATAAAAAATATATTACTACAATTGAAACCAGACAGTACTGAAAACTAATAGCAGTTGGAAAGACCAATGTGATCCAGAATGCGTACGTTTCAGCACACGAAACATAAACGGGGACGCGGAACGCCACTAGACATGAAACGTTTTACGATTACGTAGCCTTCTTCAATACAATTATAAGGAACGGAAAATGTACCTTGAGATGTGCAGTGTTTTTGAATCATTTGTATGTGTGCGTATGTAGGTACTACACTTTTTTTTTGTAAAATTTAACACAGCCCCGACATTATTGCCATTTAACTTAGTTCTTAATGAGGTAGATCGGATGTGAACGCTGATTCTTCCGATCCGAAACAGTAGTGATCCCCAATTGGAACTGACTATTCCAAATCACAAATCATTATTGGTTTAGTGATTAATCTTAACACAGGGAAAGACATATAATTACATGAACAAAGTAAATAGCATGCATTTATTCAACATGGATGGTTAAAAGGTAAGAGCATCCATACTTGAAAGGTGTGTCTCCTGGGTTCTTTTGACGTGTAATGTACTCAATCTGCCTCCCATTTTTCGCAACAAAACTAGCTAATTTATCTGCCACATGCTTGACTGCAGGATCGCTTGGCGGAGATGGCGCTGCATATCACTTAAAGAACTGATTAATACCAAGAGCATGAACAAGGGAATCAAAATTACTGTTGCAGCAGCCGTGCCACATTTTCCAATTCTTTCAACCAACATCTGTTTCGACCATGGATGATGGACAAATAAGATATGGGCTGCAATCACGAAACAGAGATGTTTCAAAAATTGTCATGTTTACTGCTTTCCTTTGTAATAATAAGTGTTCCATTGTAATGGAGCAAAAAGCAGCCTAAAGCTGAAAACGATGTTAGTGGACAAATTATTAGTATGCTGTCGCTAACTCTATCTCTTCCTAGAATTGCTTCCATGCATTTTAACATAGCACCGATGACCAGCATCAGATAGCATGAACTTCATATGATGAACCATGTTTTATTATACAGATGGCCATAATTATAGATGATGCACACGAAACATTTTTTAATAGAGTTGATACAAATATAAAGGTGGGGGGGGGGGGGGAATAGGAGATAGAATTGGCAAGATGATTAGTGAAAATGGTAGAGCAAAGCTCTGCAAGAGGACATTGGGGATAGAAACAAGAAACTAAATATTCTTTGTTGCTTTTTGTTATGAATATTGTTATGAATATATATTTAGTTATCAGTTTGATTAGTTATTATATATTTGCTAGGAGAGGTGGTCTATAACCCTCTATATATAGTTGTATGAACTATTACTTTTCTCTTAAACAAATAAAATTTATTTCCTCTCAATTGTTTTCATGTTATCAGAGCACTGAAAATAATTGACGAGAAAAAAAAAACTAATTTCCTCTATCTCGAGCCGTCTACCCCCTTCACCTTCGACAGCCAAACCTCCACCATCGATCCCCTCCCAGCACCCTCACCTGAACCCCAGCACCCTCGCTTGCCCTCCCTCCCTCTCCAGTAGCCCTCGCCTGACATCCTTGCCCCCTTCTAAACCCTCGGCACCTTCGAAACCCCCCAGGCAACTTCCCCACCTTCAAAAAACCCCACCAGCAACCATTACAGCACTTTGAAACTCCTCTTCAACACTTCGAACCCCCTCTACACCCTTCCCAGCATCTTCGATCATCCTCGAGACACCCCAAGGCTTCGATTTCCTCCAGCGAACCTCCGGCGACCTCTAAGCATGGTGGTGCTTTCATCTAATTTTGAGTTGTTTGTTATGTTGACAAAGTTGATGACTTGAAGTTAAGATTCACAAATCTGTGGATTGGATATGTTGATTTCCTCCCCTACTCTGGAATTTGTTGACTGCTACAAGATTTTATTGACCAACCTCTGGATTTTGTTGATTGTCTAATGGTCTCTAGCTCTAGATTAGTCATATTTGAAACTGGATTGTGAACCGCCGCCTCCACCTGAATTTGGTTAATTGTGTACCTTATTCTCGCTCTCGTGATTTACCTTTACGCCATTCTCCATGGATCCTGCTTCGGTCTCCATTACTATTTGTGCTCGTGATTCCCATACTCGTGGTTGTAGCTCTGCTAGTCTTTATTATTCTTATTGCGGTGGCACTAATCATCGGGTAGACCAGTATTGGAAGAAGTATAGCTACCCTGATGATACACCTACAGCTCACCAGCAATCCACACCAGTTGCTACTGCCCGATCTTCCTCTTCTGCCGGACATTTACCTTTATCCAGTGCTGAGTAGGGCCAACTGCATCGTCTCCTCTCCTCTATAGCTCCTGTCAATCTTTCTACTCCATCGGGTATATTATTCATTTCTCATTCTAATTCGTGGGTTGTTGATTTCGATGTCTCCCATCACATGTCTCGTGATGGACCGTCTGACTGTTTCTCTAGTCCTCACAAGTTGATTTTCATGGCTGATGGTAATATCACACCTGTTTCTGATTCTGATTGTTTATCACTTCATCTTTAAAACTGAAAAACACTTTAATTGTGTCATTTTTAAAGCAAAACTTGCTTTCTATTAGTCAGCATACAAATGATTCTAACTGCTCCGTAACTTTTTATCCATCTCACTTTGTGATACAGGATTTTCTAACGAAGCAGCAGATTGGTGGGGGAATGAACAGAATGAACTGTACTATATTGATCACCTTTACAGTATGTCTACAGCGGTTTCTATTATCTAGTGGCATCAGAGAATTGGTCACTCTCCTCTTTCTTCTTTACGTACTATGTCGCCTTCTATTGATTTACCCGAGTTCAGCTGTGAATCATGTAGCCTTGGTAAACACTATCACTCCCCTTTTCCTCCTGTTAATAAGACATGGTTTGCCTTTTGCGTTAGTTCACTCCGATAATTGGATCCCTTTTAAATTTCCTAATGTGTTTGGTTATAGATATTTTGACTTTTATCAATAATCATTCGCGTATGGCTTGATTATATCTTCTGTATAACAAGTTTGAACTTTTGTCTATCTTTAAAATCTTCATAGCTGAAATTAGTAATCAATTTGATGTTCTGGTAAAGGTTTTCCGTTCAGATAATACTAAAGAGTATATTAGCACAGAGTTTAATGCATTTTGTCACCCATGGTATATTGTATCAAACTGCATGCTCTTATACTCTTCAGCAAAATGGGATTGCTGAACGGAAAAACCGGCATTTGCTTGAGATAGCTCATTCTCTTGTTTTGCATATGAATATCCCTAAACGATCGTGGAATTTTGCAGTCAAAGCTGCATGTTTGTATATCAATCGCATGCTTTCTTCGGTCCTAGACAACCAGTCTCCTTTCTCTATTTTGTTTCCACAAGGCGACCCTTTTCCCGTTCCTTCTAAAGTGTTTGGTTGTCTATGTTATCCTCATATTCTAGATCTTTGTATTGACAAGCTTGATTCTAGAGCTACCCATGATATTTGTTGGTTGCTCACGATCTCAAAAAAGGTACGTATGTTTTGATCCTGCGACATCTAAAGTTTGTATTTCTTGTGATGTGACTTTCTTAGAAGATCAAGTCTATTTTCCACCACCTGTTAAGGACTCCACTCATATTCATATTCCTCACATACCTTCCTCAAAGCTTGATTCGTCTGTTCCACCTGTGTGCCCTAGTTTTCCACCTGCGACCCCTTATCCACAGGCGTATAAGAAAGTTGTACCGCCCCTTCCCTCAATGATTCTTCTAACGATTCTTCTGCAGGTACTAATATACAGTCCATTGTTCCTGATTCTCCACCGCCGCTGCCTTCAAAAAAAGATCTCTCTTCCTATTGCCTTACGCAAGGCTAAGCGTTCTTGTACTACCGCACATCCTATTTCTAACTTTGTTTTCTACCATAACCTGGCACCGTCTGCTCATTGGTTTGTTTCTTTCTTATCTGCCATCACTTTTCTTTTCTATGTTCAGGATGCTCTTCAGCATCCAGGTTGGCATGCAGCTATGATAGAGGAGATTGCCGCATTGCGCTCCGATCAGACTTGGAAATTGATACATCCATCTTCAAATAAGAAGGTTGTTGGCTGTAAATGGATTTTTACTGTCAAGCAAAATCCAGATGGAACGATTGACCGTCTCAAAGCTCGTTTGATGGCCAAAAGATTTACTCGACAATATGGTTTAGATTATGTTGAGGATTTTTTGCCAGTTGCCAAATTAACATTGGTTCGTGTTCTTATATCAATGGTTGTTTTTAAGGCATGGTCTCTTTATCGGCTTGATGTGAAGAATATTTTTCTTAATGGCGATTTATCTGAGACTATTTATATACGGCAACCTTCGGGCTTTAAGCGACCGGAGAGTCTATGGTTTGTTTTCTACACATTGTTATATAGACTGAAGCAGTCACCGCATACCTGGTTTGAGAAGTTCAGTATGATTTTACGACAGATAGGCTTCAAATGCAGTCGCGCCGACACATCTCTTTTTACGCATAATCGTTCTCAAAGCAGGATAATTGTGCTTATATATGTTGATGTTATCATCACTGGAGATGATTTTGCTGGCATCTCCAAGATGAAAGAACATTTGATTTCACACTTTCATATCAAGGACCTTCTTTGGAATTGAAATATCACGGAATTCTAATACATTGCAGCTCTCTTAGCGCAAGTATGCACTTGATCTTCTATCGAGACAAGATTTCTGAGATGTAAACCAATAAACATCGCTATGGATTCCTTAGTCAAACTATCTCAATTAAGCTCTCCCTCAGATCCTCCACTACCTGACCCAGAACGATATCGACGTCTAGTTGAGAAGCTTATTTACCTCATTATCATTCGGCCAGACATTGCCTTTGTCGTTAGCACAGTTAGTCAATATATGCAGAATCCTTTGAGCTCTCACCTTAAGACAGCTGAGCATATTCTCGGTTATATCAAAGGTTCTCCAGGACAGGGTCTTCTTTACAAACCATCATCTACATCGTCACTCACAGCTTTTGCATGCTGACTTTGCTGGATCCATTGATGATCATCGTTTCACGAGTGACTATTGTGTCTTCTTAGGAGGAAACTTGGTTACATGAAAAAGTAAGAAACAAAATGCAGTTAATCATTCTTCAGCACAGACTGAGTATGGATCTATGGTGCATACACTTACTGAGTTGGTATAGCTACCACCCTTTTAGCAGATCTTAGAGTTTCTTCTTCTCTTCCGACTATACTCTATTGTGGTAACAAGGCCGCAATTCACATTGTTGAGAATTCAGTTTTTCATGAGCGGACCAAAATATAGAGATAGATTGTCACTTCATTCGTGACAAAGTGACAGATAAGGTGGTTGTACTCCAACATGTTTTCTCTGCAACTCAACTAACAGATATTCTTACCAAAACTCTTTCTCGACCGGTTTTCTCTCGTCTTCTATCCAAGCTTAGCATAATTAACATCTACACTCGCTTGCAGGGGAGTGTTATGAATATTGTTATGAATATATATTTAGTTATCGGTTTGATTAGTTATTATATGTTTGTTAGGAGAGGTGGTCTATAACTTCCTATATATAGTTGTATGAACTATTAATTTTCTCTTAAGCCAATAAAATTTATTTCCTCTCAATTGTTCTTACTTTTAAAAAATGAAACACTCTTCATTGGCCCATGACAATAGCTCTTTAGAAGATATGTTTGGGTTATTGTTTTTATGGCGTGGGTGGGGGAAATGAAAAAATGAAACCTTAAAGCTAATTTTACTGATAAAATGTTTTATAAGTTTTACAGGGCCTGGTTTAGACAACCAACTTATTCCTAAAATTTTAATCTTGTGTTCTGCAAAAATCTCCATTCCATATTTTTATAAATGAGATATCCGGCTTCACTAAATCCTACATGCAACATGTGAATCAACAGTAACCTGTGATCAAGTTTGAAGGAAGAACAACAAACTAAAGCATTCAATGTCTAAACCTACTATGTGGTGATAATAGCAAGTAGCATGTTTGAAAATAGGTCCTTGTATACATGGAAAAAGAACTACTTATATAAATCAGATAATGCTCAGTTGTTTCAGTTGATCGGCTTTCACCGGTCTTTGACATATTTTGGCACCTCCAACTTGAGCAGCAAGGTATCATAAAATATCAGTAGTAACTAGCAATACTAAAATATTCAAACAACTTGCAAGAAATGTAGGAGACACTCATTTGTCCTCAAAAGGACAGGTGGAGGTTCCATTATTTGCAAAGTTTACTCAAAGTTGAAAACCACATGCAGCACATCACACTTACATTTAGATAAACATGATGAGAAGAGATGAGAAGCTAATGGATAAAATTATACACCGCATAAAAGAAGTTAACTAAATAATGAAATGCATACATCCAATATCAAGTTGAATATACGACTGGACATAGCTCAAAGGAAAATTAGCATTCTAATTGATAAGGCAATCAGAAAACTCAATTGAAATCAACACCACATGTGATTAATATTTATCTTCTATAATAAAGAATCGGCCTAACTAGCAATTGAATAACTTCCACATTAGAAAGAACAAATAGGCAGTTTTCAGAGTAAATGAGCAACCAATTCCACATCTAACTTTGTGAAACAATAGACTGTCCAAGGAAAAAAGAAAGATTACCAACATCCCCCTGCTGTGATGATTGCTGCGAAGCATTCGATGCAACCAACTTCCGTCTCTTTGTGGACTCATCACTGCTCCCAGATCCGAAATCCCCTCTCTCTTCCTCATCATCTTCTGCTAGTTTTACAGCGGGCGCCACAACCTTAGGCTTCTGTTTCAAGCTAAATGCCAATTTCCCCATGGAGACTGAAGCCGTAGGTTTCTTCCCATCGTTAGACTTAATGTCCAAAGGTCTCTTACTAGAACCGGTAACAGACTTCCCGTGGGTTGAAAAGGAAGCAGGAGCCGTGGATTTAGGATCGTTCGATGCGGCTGCTTTCTCTTTCTGCTCTTGTTGGAGCTGTCTAAACTTTTCCATGAAGGACCCGTCATTAACAAAGAGGCCAGGGTCTGCTTTTTTCTCCATGGCAGACTTCTGATGACTGCATTCTTTAAGCTCCGATCAGAAAAGTACTTAACATCTAATATTTTTATGCATAGCCACATTTAATCATTTACAAATCAAAGGCCGAGCCTTCAAAGTCTCCAGGAAAACATTTATGATAATTCAATGTATGACGAACACTAGGCAACTACAACACAATGAAATTATAATTTCAGATACCTTTTACTTTAATTTTTTTTAAAATAATAAGAAAATCCCAAATTTATGACAGGATTTCAATTGCAAATTGCTCCAGAAATAAAACTTCTATCCTGCGATCAGATCGTGACAAAGATTCTAAACTAGGGCATAAACGAAAAGGGTTAAGAACTAAGCCGATCGTGGCAAAGGTTAGCTGTTAAGATCCCCTAAAAAAACTGCCGAAACCCTAGATTTCAATCGATAAATCGAGAACATAGGGTTTGATTGTAAAGATCAAACCATGAGAAGCCCTAAATCGATATATATAATGCCTTTAGGATTAATTAAAGAGCTATTTCTACACGAAATTTTTTACCTCTCAATGGCGATCTTCGTGTTAGAGGAGAGAGAGATGAAGAAATTAGAGAAAGGATGGGTCTGGCGGCATAAATAATTATGGTTTGTGCTCACTCGTGGAACATTTTAACCGACTTGAATTGATGGACAGGATTAATTTGTTTTTATGGAGCTTCTATTTTATTTTTTATTTTATTTTTACATGGCTCTTTCTACTGATATATGATATAATATATCGCAGCTTTAAGAAAGTTGTATGGGGCTTCAAATTTCAATTTCAACAGAAAAAATATTATTAGCCATCAGTGTTGTTAGTTTCGTACGAAACACGAAACGTATATTATGAAACGATACGAAATAGGGACAATTCGATACGAATCGTAAGTTTGTATCGGGATACTGATTTATCTGTCGATACACATTTTGTATCATACGATACAATACGAAACACGGTACGCTATTTAACCATTAAAATGCATAGTGGGACGAATATTCGGGTTTAAAACCCGCTTGGCTATATCAAATTATTAACCCAAACGGGCTATTTAACAATTAAAACGCATATGGATAAGAAAGAGCATGATCATATGTTCCTCCCATCGGGATACTCTACGGTATTGGAGTAGACAAGAAAGACCATATGTTCGTAATAAAGCTAAATGTGTAAGCATGATCATATATTCCTCCCATCGGAATACTCTACGGTATTGGAGTAGACAGGAAAGATCAATGGGTCTTAGTTATTCTTATTCCATAATATATGGTTCAAGATAAGTTTCTCTAGACTCATGTATGGCATATACGTGAGATAACCAAATCGTTAATCATGTCGTATATATTAAGAATAGATTTATCAATTTCTTTCAATTTGCATCAGAGCCAGGTTTCCCATGGTCAATGATCATAAAAATCATGATTGATATAGATTTTAATTTTATTTATCTCCTGTATTGATAAAGAGAAGACATTTATCTCATTATGTGTTTTAATATGAGAATCCATTTTTTAAAAATTATTTTTGTCTTTCATATGCTTTTAAGAGAACAAGAAATAAATGATCCATGTTAATTTTGAGAAATTCGTTTTGATGATCCAACATTCGCTGGAAATCATTTCTCATGCTGAACACATTGTCGATTTACACTATCATGTGCAAATGCTGCATTTATGGATACATGTGTTGTTTCATCATATATTGTTAGTGATATATGCCCTAGAGGCCATTATTGTATCATACCGGTTTGTATATTATATTTTGAAAGCTTAGGATATCCACGGATATAATAACAGTCTTGCTCAAAATGGTAGTATGTTATTTGGTTTGTTTCTACCTCAATATCTGCATGTGTTTCTTTAAGCATATCGCCTATACATATTGGTAGAGCCCTTAGGATTTTTGCTTGACTACCAGCGTTGTGATAGCAGTCACACTAGCGGGGGCTGGGGTAGTTTATAAGCACATCCTTATACAGGTCCTTAGTCGTAGGATTATCGAGACGGAGCATCGATAATCCAGAGTAAACTAGTGCATACGCTTCTCATCCCAGCATGGGAGATGGTCTGTCCCACAGCCATTAGTATGTCGTACTGGAGATAGTATGCGGGTGCTCATTAGGTTATGAGTACACTGGACAGGACTCGTGGAAAACTGCTGGTTGGTACTATACATATCGTCAGGTGCTGTTCTCAGATGACATGAGTACAGCATAGTCCGTTGACTTGATATTGCTACTTCGCCTCGAGTGTGTTCCCACTGTACTTAGATCACTACCCTACCACGGCTCAAAGGAGTCGTGCAAACAGGTAGTAGTTGGGTGCAGTACCAAAGCACTTGGAGGCGGTAGCGGTTAAATAGAATTCGTTTCTCCTGGTATTGGGGGTTGATATCGCGCTGTGTTCGAAAAACCATTACACAAAGTCTCTGGCCAAGGCAGGCGAAATTTATTGGTAGGTACTCCAGCAGTTTCTTAAGGTGTTTTGGGCTCTATCCCGGCATGACTTATTGCGCTATTAGGGGTCTGACGGTTACCGCTCCCTAGGCCCGATATGTGATACTCTTAGACGAACAGACCGGACTGTATGGAGATTGTCATAGATAGGCTCAGTAGGAGTTCGGATGAGTTTGCGCTGTGTTCGAAAAACCATTACACAAAGTCTCTGGCCAAGGCAGGCGAAATTTATTGGTAGGTACTCCAGCAGTTTCTTAAGGTGTTTTGGGCTCTATCCCGGCATGACTTATTGCGCTATTAGGGGTCTGACGGTTACCGCTCCCTAGGCCCGATATGTGATACTCTTAGACGAACAGACCGGACTGTATGGAGATTGTCATAGATAGGCTCAGTAGGAGTTCGGATGAGTTTGCTCATCAGCATTCTTATCGACAGATACCTGGGTAGTCGTTACATGCAGCTTGTACCGCTGCGTCCTTGTGGTTAAACCTACTGCCAGCGTATTGTCGAGTCTTTAGAGTCCCACACAGAGAATTTCCATGCTTTGGGTGAAACGATGTGGATGTCGTATGGTTTTACGGCAGGGTTCGATTATATGCGTGTACTTGTGCACGGATCATGATTTGGGCGAATAATACTAGTGGGCTTTGATTTAAACCAGATCCTAGTATTATATTCTTAGATTATTTTCGTCTCTTTGTATTCGTATTTTTCGGAATACGGATACAGGTATGTATATATGGTGATGGGTATTCTTATAATTTACTCAAGAGTGCTTCTAGAAGAAGACACCTCATTTCTTATATAACCATTTAGATTAAATGGTTAATGAGGTGGAGGTATGGGGTGTGGTTTTTCATTAAATGAAGTGTGGTTACTTGGGGTGACTCATCTAGTGACCATTGAAGCATGCTTGATACTTCCATTTGTGAATTATTGGTATGATTCATTCATCACAAAACTTAGCCATCTTCATTCTATTATTATCTTCAACACTCTCTCCCCTCCAAGCTATCTTCTTCTACCTCAAGCCCTAAAAGTTTCATGTGTTGAGGAACCTATGGTATTTTGACACAAATCAATCCATCATCGCTCTCTACATCTTTTAGGCTATCTAGTTTAGCGAACTAGGTATTCTAGTTACATAGGTTTGAGGTTGGAGCTCGAACTATAGACTCTCGGATGGATCGTCTTTGACTTGAGGAGGCCGACGTAACAAGCGTGATCCATACATTTCGAGGAGCTTAAGACGAGGAGGAGGAGAACAAGAAGACCCGAAGGACTTGATGCTAGGAGGTATAACTTTCTTCATAGTAGTTAAACATCATGGTAGTTTAGCTAATTAGGGTTTAGTATCGATCCTAGAGTTTAGTCGGTGTTGCGAAGCCCGTAAAAATTGTTTTTTGCATATTCCGCCTCCCCGCGAACCCGTGGGGTGCGCGACATCGACTTACAGTGGTATCAGAGCCTACTAAATCTTAACTAGCCAGTTAGCAAGTAGTTAGAACTTCGATTGTCGGAAAAACCCGAAAACATAACATCAAAACCCAAGCTTGCTGTCGTTTTTAAAATTTGATCTAAAAATTATTTCAGAGACCTTAAAATTACAAGCAGGGAATTCTAAGAACATATAAGAAAAACGAGCCATTAACTCGCCAAGACGACCGAGGAAGCGCAGCGAAACGGTGTGTTCCGCGGCGGTTCCGCGGCCGAGTCGAAGCCGAGTTGACCCGGTTTTCTTCCATGGTTCTTATTTGTAGTGTTGTGATTTCTGGTATATTTGGTTTCTATCCAGTATTGTTTGTGTACTGGTTTGTACATGAGGTAGAGGCGGAAAATATGTTTCGATCGAAATTCTAAAGTTCTTGGCTATCGGGTTTTCTGTGTTTGGATATATGTGTTCGTAAACTTCCGCTAATTACTATACGTCGATTAGTTGGGGGTTGCACATATATGTGATGTTGGTTTGTGTATATAGAATATTAGATCGTCGTGGATGAATAGCCGAGGATGTGAGAAGAGAGTTTTCTTTCTTTCATTCGATATAAATTTGTAAAGTGATGAAATATTCTTTTGCGGGGCACATCCGGGTTGAGGTTGTAGCCACCATTGTATTATTTCATTTAATGTTTTTGCTCCTAAGATAGACCTAAGGTGGGGTGCACAAACTACCGGATTCTTGAAGTGCCGAGTGGCCTACTCATTTTACTGAGGGGGACTGCTTCACTTCAGGAATTTGGCGGGTAGTTTGTCGTACCCGTAGGGGTCTAGAGTGGGGTTTGGCTATTCATCACGACCGTGGAATCCGTCTTCCGTTATGGACTTAAACGAAACGCGGAATTCCCAGTATATCCAATATGATCTGGAATTCCTATTATCACGTGAAACGAATAGATATTTATATATATGCTATATAATAGACGTTGCTTATATTTTGCACCCGCGCTAGTCCAGCCCCCGCTCTGCCGTTAGTTAAGTAACTTAACGGTGTATGATGGGATCCCGTAGCGAATACGGATGGTATAAGCGTACGTTGTATTTTCGTTTCTTTCTGTAATGATAGGTGTAAATGATAGGACTGCATTAATTGATCAATGCAAAGCAAACAAACCAAAGCTGAATCATTGGAACAGTTTGAAAAACCACTCGATTTTTTCAAAAAGCAACTTTTAAATACGGAGCTTAAACCACTCCTTTAAAAGCTATCATGGTTCCTTCGATTATATCAAGTTCATTACGTTCACGGTTTCACCAAAACCATTCGGTTTACAGAAAAACCACTCGGTTTGAAAAACCGCTCGGTTTTTTCAAAATGGCGTTTCGCCCATCCCATGCCTCATGTGCTCATTTCTTTTGCACATAAGCCATGGGTTTTACAGAAATTTGGCTTTATGCCCTTTTTCTTACATTCATGCATAAAAAAAATTACATCAAAATTATTTATTACATGATTTTTTATTTCGGCATGGAGGAGGCCGGCCGCGGGGCTCGGCTTGGGCATGGACCCACTTGCTTGGGCTTGGACCCGCTTATTTGGGGTTGACCTTAACTTTGACTCGATCAACTGGGATGCAAATTTTGACCCCAACAAAGTGCCCCCATCAATAAATGCACACCGCGCATATGAGTTGTGTGCATGAAATTGATGGATCTTGAAGCTGGACCTCAAGGTGGAACATCATTCCGGGGGCGGAGCATCCCTCGGCGAGCATGATTCCCGGGGATCGGAGCATCATTCCGATTTGCGGAGCATAATTCCAGGGTCGGAGTATCATTCCGAAGAGTTGGAGCATAATTCCGAGGATCGGAACATAATCCGGAGAGTAGAGGCATGATTCCAGAGATCGGAGCATGATTCCGATGAGCGGAGCATGATTCCAAAGGGGTCGGAGCATAATTCCTACGGGCAGAAGACATTCTGACCGAAGCATAATTTTGATGCAGAGGTTGATTCCCAGGTGATACATAATTCCGACAGGGAAAACAGATACTCTGAGACGAAGCATGATTTCGACACGGGGTATATTCTGAGACGAAGCATGATTTTGACGTAGAGCTTGTTAGTCGACTTGATACCGAGGCGGAGCTTAATTTCGACGGGGAGGTCGTTGGTTGACTTGATTCCGAGACGGAGCATAATTCCGACGAGGAGGTCGCTTGTTGACTTGATTTCAGGGCGGAGCATAATTCCGACGAAGAGGTCGCTGGTTGACTTGATTCCGAGTCGAAGCATAATTCCGACGGGAGGTCGCTGGTTGACTTGATTCCAGGACGGAGCATAATTCCGACGAGGAGGTCGCTTGTTGACTTGATTCCAGGGCGGAGCATAATTCTGACAAGGAGGTCGCTTGTTGACTTGATTCAAGGGCGGAGCATAATTCCGACGGGGAGGTCGCTTGTTGACTTAATTCCAGGGCAGAGCATAATTCCGACGAGGAGGTCGCTGGTTGACTTGTCCCCGGCACGGAGTGTCTGTGGTCGATGTTTCCCCAGCATGGAGTGCCACTGGTTTTGATGTAGAGGCCGATTCCCAGACGAAGCATAATTCCGATAGGGAAGGTGTATACTCCAAGGCGAAGAATAATTTCGACACGGGGTACACTCTGAGACGAAGCATGATTCTGCCACAAATGTTATTGGTTTGATTTGATTTGGGTTGACATCAGCATCGCTACGCTGGAATATAGTACCAGCAGCGAATCATCATTTGCCATGAGTGGATTTGACACGTTCCTAGTTTAACGACTTAGGGGTCATCTGTTTCCAGTTTAACGACTTAGAGGTCATCTATTTCCGGTTTAAAGACTTAGGGGTCTGTTGGATCGATTTGGAATTTCGGGGTAGGGGCCGGCATCAGCGTTGCTAACACTGAAGCACAGGTGCCAGGAGCAATTCATCATTTGCCTTTTCCCGTTGGGGAGCGATGGCTTAGGAAACAGGTTTATGTCCCTATCATCTAAGACTTTTCAATTTTATGAGCCATAAGGGTCTCATAAAGAATTTTCTCCCTACGAGTCGTAAGGATCCCGTAGGTGTGTTTTCTCCTTAGGAGTCGTGGGGACTCCCAAGTGTGTTTTTCCTTTGTGAGTCGTAAGGATCCCACGAAGGTGTTTTCTTACGAGTCGAGAGGATCTCGTAAGGTTTGTTCTCCTCATGTATCGTGAGGACACATGAATGGGTCTTTCTTAATGGAGCATAATTCCGAGGGCGGAGACCGGCCGCGTTTCTGGTGATTGCAGTGGGGTATGGGTATGATGAGAATTATTTGAGCCCGTGGATTGTATACGGCAGTCAACTTGGGGACTAATTGTCGGTGTCTGCATCGCTGCACTGGAATATGGTACCATGAGTGACTCATCATTCACCGTTTGGGGATTTTTAATTTGGTTGGCGTCTGCATCGTTGCACCGGAATATGGTACCAGGGGCGACTCATCATTCGCCGTTGGATTTTTTTTACTGCGATTGCTCTATCATTTCAGCTTTTCTTATCGCGAAAGTCGTGATTGCTCTATCATTTCGGCTATTTATCTGCGGTTGCCCCATCATTTCGGCTGTTTATTTTCATTTTTATTTTACTCGCTGATTTTTATTGCGAGTTGCCCCATCATTTCGGCTGTTTATTTTCATTTTTATTTTACTCGCTGATTTTTATTGCGAGTTGCCCCATCATTTCGGCTTATATATATATATTTGTTTTATTTACACCTTTTTTCACACATTTTTTTTACATTCCCAGTTTAACGACTTAGGGGTCGTTTATTCCCAGTTTAATGACATGGTGGTCAGTCGCTCCCAGTTTAACGACGTGGTGGTCATCTGTTTTCAGAGAAAGGCAGATGCCTGAGAGAACCAGGTTCCCGAAGGACTTCGGTCTCCGTTTGTATGAAATTGGCGGTCGCAACTTGACTGTTTGTTAACACGCCTTTAGACAGTTCTCTCTCTCCTGCCTTGTATTGCTTTTCGACCCAATCTTTGAAGACGAAGCAGTCCTCAATGGCATGACCTATCACTCTGTGATAGGGGCAATATTTGGGGTCGTCGGTCATGTTCGCTTCTTGCGGTCTCTTTGATTCTGGCAGTTATAGACCGTTTCTTAGGGCGTCCTTGAATATCTTATGGACCTTGTCCCTTTTGAAGGAATAGACCTTATCCAGTTTCTCTTTCAGTGGAGATTCTCCCCCCTCTCCAAACACTGGATTCCAAGGCTGGTTGGAATTAGGCCCGCTCATCCCTCGCTTATTTCGGTTAGCCGAAGTGTTGAAAGATTCAGTATCATCGGAATTTCCGTTTTTACGATTTTCGTCCTTTCGGTTTCTCAAGGACCTATTGTTATATTGGGAGTCAGAGGAGGACTCCTGCTTTGAGCATTCCAACATTTGAACTTTCCTGGTCAGCTCTTGGAATGTTTTGAGACCCGCGGTACATAGAAACGGGGCCATCCAATTGTTGAGATTTCCGATGAGGAAACTGACAGATTGGTCCTGCTCTATCGGCGGTTCACATTTGATGGAGAGATTGCGCCATCGGGTTATAAAATCCGTGCTGCTTTCGTTGTTCTTTGGCTTGGTCCTTATGAGGTCGGCAATGGTAATCTTATCGCTGACGCTCATTAACCTCTGCCAAAACAGAGACTCTATTTGGACGAAAGTTGTGACGGAGCCATCCGGTATGCTCGCATACCTGTCGAAAGCAACATCGGTCAAGCTATTAACGAACTGGCGGAGGAGAAGCGCATCATTGCCCCCAGTATTCCCGTATGAGGCTTTAAAGTGGGCGATGTGCTGATTCACATTTCCCGTCCCATCGAATCTTCCGAATTTAGGGATGACATAGCCGCTGGGAAATTCTACCAGATCATACTGAGCAGGATATGGTCTCCCGCTACTGCTAACATCTTTTTGTGTTTCGGCTACCAATGTTTTGACTTTATTGGCAACCAAATCCATGATTTGATCTTGAGTTAGCGGACTATTGTCATTGGTAGTCAAGATATTTCCCGAGATAGGATGCGACTGACTTTCATGCGGTCCACCCACCTTTGGATTTGAGGGAATATGCGTCAGCTGTCTTGGGACATCGTTTCCCGGTTCATGAGCAGAGCCCTGCACTTGATTGGGCGGCTGAGAGGCAAGTTGGGCCGTGAGCTGTAAGAAGACGTTTGTCAAGTCGTCAATTTTTGAGTAGAGCTTGGCCATATCCTTGTATTTGTTTCTGAGCTGCTTTCGGAGCTCCTGGAGAAGTTGCTGCTCTGTGGTCTTAGGATGAAAAGTTGGCCCATCTTCGCTTTCCAAGCCCGACTTCTCATGAACTGAGGGCTCTCTCTGCTTATCAGCCTCACTGGGAGGGTCTTCATTACCTTCCAAAGAAGGCCAGTCTTGGAAAGTGACAGCTACATTCACACCACATTGGATTTGAGATGTGGTGGCCCCATTCTTGCTCTTGCTTCCCGTGCCCACCTTGTAGACAGTATGGACCACATATCCAGCCATTTCCTCATCTTTGGTGGGGTTACCCTATTTTTTCGAACCTCCTGAAGTTCAGCCTAGAAAGTGCCCCAACCCTTTTGTTAGCTCTATATCTGAGCCTTTTCTGTATTAGCTTCTCAATTTTGAGGGCTTGGCGGGCATCCGTTTTCTTGGAAGCCACCGTGAGTCAATTGGCGGAGAGCTTAGAGAAGACACCCGATTGAGCAGTTGTCAGAGGCACCGCTGGCGCTTGCACGAGATGCCTTGTTGCTTTGTTGGTGTTGATGTCCTTGCCCCCAGCTGGGGCAAGAGAAAGTCGTTCAAACACCGACTTGTGTTTAGGTAGTGGTGCCCTCGAGATCATCACATTTGGCCTCTTGCCTTTCGAGGCCGGTTTGTCAGTTATCGTAGCTTGAGGAGCTGGGATGGCGTTAGCTGACACGAACAGAATAGAGCCAAATGGTAGCGGCTCCTCCTCCCATTGTCGCCCGAGACTAGCCGAAAGAACCGTCCTAGCGTCCATCATCATCGTGTAGGAGATGGGAGCTGTGTCGAGAGCTGAGCTTGTCCTTGGAGACATTTTGCTGTGTCCGAAGATTGCAATTTGAAATTTGTTAACCTGCACAAAGAAGCATGATTTCAGTACAGGCAATCAATGTATATGTTGATTGTGTTCGCATGGATATTTAACCCGAAATATGGGAGGAGAGATTGGTCCCACCGGACGTGCCAGAATCTGTAGGGTGTTTTTCGTCATCCCATTGAGATGGGAATACGCGCGCGCTTGTCAGGCACATTACAGATTCCCCCTGCCTAGGGTAGGCTGGGGTTTATTGATTGTGGGGACCAAATCTCCGGCAGCCGCGAACTAAGCTGCCGTTAATTACCCCTCGCCTTTGGAGCGAGAGAACCTCCGATTGACGGGTCAAACAGGTCATGCGAACTTAACGTGCAGTGTGCATATGTTTTGAAAGGGTTTTGGATATATCGGGGGCCCCACAGAGTTTTACGGGGGTCCCGCTACCCGGATAGCGGGCTAGGGGTCAAGGGGGTTAGCAGCCTCCTTGTGGGGTGCGGGGCAGTACCCCGTTAGAAATTTTTTTCTAACAGGGACAGTGTCATGGAGTGTTTGTGTATCTATATATATACATATATACATATATATGAGAAGGAGAAAAAGCGTCCAAAGGACGCGTAGGGGCCAGCGCCTCACGTGCATGGCATGCAGGCGCTGGGCGCTGGCGCCTCATATGCTTGGCACATGGGCGCTGGGCGCCAGCGTCCCACGTGCATGGCACGCGGGCGCTGGGCGCAAGCGCCCTATGTGCTTAGCACGCGGGTGCTAGGTGTCAGCGGGAAAAGGGACTTGATCACTGTACTGGGGGTTGTGCTCCCGATTTGACTTATGGAGTTGAACTCTTAGAAAGAAATACTTTTTTTATTTGGAGTTAAACTCCCAGGAGCTTTGATTTGTGGAGTTAAACTCCAAAAAAATCTTTGTAAATGCTCAAGGGGACCGCTTTTTTCTCCCTTGAGCCTTGGATCTTTCCCAAAATGGGGTCTTTGGAGATGGGTCTCCTTCTTCCTCCTCTCTGTTGATCGGATCTTTAGAGAAAAGGGGATGAGATTTAAAAAATCTTCCCTTTTTGAGATCTGATGGAAGATCCGAGCTCCCTTTTGTGGGTTTTGTGGTGGAAAACTATTCATTTTTGGAAGAGGAAGAGTTGAACTCTTGATCTAATTCAAAAAAAAAAAGAATGTTTAGAACCTTGAGAAAGGAGAAGAAGGCACAAAAACCTAGAGTTTTAGAGAATGAAAAGTTCTTCTTTATTTCAACATCATGTTGCCTTATATAGGCTTACACAGTTACACATAGCCTCTTGGGCTTTACAAAATGGCATTTTGCTCATCTCATGCCTCATGTACTCATTTCTTTTGCACATAAGCCATGGGCTTTACAGAAATTTGGCTATACGCCCATTTTCTTACATTTATGCATAAAAAAATTACATCAAAATTATTTATTACATGATTTTTTATTTCGGCATGGGGGAGGCCGGCCGCGGGGCTCGGCTTGGGCATGGGCCCACTTGCTTGGGCTTGGACCCGCTTACTTTGGGTTGACCTTGACTTTGACCTGGTCAACTGGGGTGCAAATTTTGATCCCAACACTGTCGATCTCATTGATGATACTTCAGTTTTTACACTAAAATCTTACTGAGATAAGAAAACAGTTTTCTTGTGCAAGATATTTTCTGCTTTCATTCTCAATGCATTCGTACATCATATATGTGACATGTTGCTACCTGAGGCACTGACACGGGCACGTGGTATTACACTTATATTTAGATGATTACCCTTACCATTATTAGATGTTTCAGGTTATATTATGAGGATATTATTGTATGACCTAGGAGAGAGTCATACATGCGATTTCTTCTCGGTGATGTTTTCTACTCACGAGTTGGCAACTCACCCCGTTGTGCCACAGTTTCTTGCAGGTTTTGCCGTACAGGATTCCTGGGCTGCTTTGCTGGCACACCACTTCATTCTGGATGATTGCTTGGATAAGTGGGTTCACTTGTATCGTGACCACCGTTGTACTTGTATTTATTTTAGTTGTATCTAGTAAACTCCATCAACCAGACTTGTATATTTGATAGACTTAGAAGACCAGTTGTATATTCTTTCGACCTTAGAGTCGCGCGCTTGTATTATTATGGTCTTTCTCTGGTTTTCTTGAGGATGTTGGTTTCTTTCTGAGTTTTGATCCTCGCCCTTCGGCCTTGTATATTATATTGCTTGCGTGGTTGTTTCCGCTAATTGGCGAAGAGCTAGCTCCCGCTTGGGGATACCTTTATTCATTATTTATGTATATTCCTGTTTGTACCCGTTTGGGGCCAGTATTTACAAAGAAAACTCTGCCGAAATTTTTGGGAAAAACTTGATGCTTTTAAAAATGCTTACTACGACTTTCAAAGTGAATTTATATGTTAACTTTTAAATAAGTATTCTTTCACTCTCTTTTTAAATGGTTTAGATTTCTGGGCTTTTGGCTTACTTGAATTAGGTGGGGTCCTATAGACTTCACATGATTCATGTGCCGGTCACTTGCCATTTCGGGTCATGACAATATGCCAATACATGGCCTTAGTGCAATTGGGAGATTGTTAGTGATATATGCACTTGAGGCTATTATTGTATCATACTGGTTTGTATATTACATTTTGGAATCTTGGGATATACACGGATATAATAACAGTCTTACTCAAAGTGGTAGTATCATATTTGGTTTGTTTCTATCTCAATATGTGCATGTGTTTCTTTTAACATATCGCTTATACATTGGTAGAGCCCTTAGGATGTTTGCTTAATTACCAGCGTTGTGATGGTAGTCACACTAGTGGGGGCTGGGTAGTCTATAAGCGCATCCTTATACAGGTCCCTGGGCGTAGGATTATTGAGACGGGGTATCGATACTCCAGAGTAGACTAGTGTATACGCTTCTCATCCCAGCAAGGGAGATGGTCTGTGCTACAGCCATTAGTACGTCATACTGGAGATAGTATGCAGATGGACTTCATGACGGCCTTACCACGGAGCCCTAGGGGCAATAACGCCATTTGGGTTATCGTCGACCGACTCACGAAAGCTGCACATTTCTTACCATTCCGAGTGGGACAGTCGACAGAGTCACTGGCAAATAGATACATGCAGGAGATAGTGCGACTTCACGGTGTTCTGGTCAGCATTGTGTCAGATCGAGACACCAGATTCGTGTCGCACTTTTGGAGGAGCTTACAGGAAAGTTTGGGTACCCGCCTCAAGTTTAGCACAGCTTATCACCCGCAGACGGATGGACAGTCCGAGCGTACGATTCAGACGCTCGAGGATATGTTGAGAGCTTGCATGTTGGACTTTTAGGGTTCCTGGGAAGACCATCTGCATCTAGTCGAGTTTTCTTATAACAACAGTTATCAGGCTAGCATTCAGATGGCTCCTTTCGAAGCACTCTACGGGCGGAAGTGTCGATCCCCAGTGTGTTGGGATGATGTGGGAGAACGAAGACTACTAGGTCCTGAGCTTATTGTTCAGACAGTCGATAATGTCCAAATGATCAAGCAGCGTATTAAGACGGCTTAGGATCGACAGAAGAGTTGGGCAGATATCAGCAGGAGGGCACTAGAATTCGAAGTCGGAGATCACGTGTTCCTGAAGATTTCCCCTACCCGTGGAGTTATCAGGTTCGGTGGTCGGGGAAAGCTCAGTCCCCGTTTTATCGGACCTTTTGAGGTGCTAGAGCGAGTAGGAGAGGTGGCCTACCGACTTGCCTTGCCTCTATCGCTAGCTGGTGTGCACAATACCTTCTACGTGTCACAGTTGCGGCGTTATGTTCGGGATGAGAGCCATGTTCTAGACTATTCAGAGCTAGTTTTGGGTACCGATCTATCATACGAGGAGCAGCCCACTACCATCCTCGACCGCAGAGAGAAAGTGTTGAAGAACAAGGTCATTCCGTTAGTTCGAGTGTCTTGGGGCGGTCGTTCCCCAGGAGAATCTACCTGGGAGCGGGAGGAGGATATCCGTGCATGTTTTCCACATCTCTTTGCTTAGTACTTTGTTCCTTTGTATCCTTGTTAAATTTCGAGGACGAAATTTTTGTAAGGGGGATATGATGTAAATCTCCGTTTCCTTCAATGAAAATCTTTCTATATTATCCTATTTTTCCCGTAGCATTATTTTGTGTGAAGGGTAGTGCGTAAGTTGTAGTAATTATTTTTCCTAAGCGATTAAAAATCAAAGCCCAAACCCAGACTATATTTACATTTCCCCCTAAGCTCAACAAATTTTCCCAAAACAAAATAAATATATATATAATTTACCCAAAACTCATCCCAGGAACACAAAAAATAAAATGGAATTTATTTAATCCTCGGCCCAAGCTTCTAAGCCCAGCCCGCGCCCGCAGCAAACTACTCGACCCGTTTAAACCTCTTCTCCCCTTCATTGCAAAGCTGTTCCCGCTCATATTTTTTCATTGCGACCCACGTCCCCGAGCTCTCCCTTTCGCGCCCACGTCGCCCTCGATCGCGCCCTACGTCCGCGCACCCCTCAACCTCTTCTTGCCTCCCCTTACTCTCAAACTCCTCGTCTCAACCTCACTGCTCCCTCACACTCTTTCTCAAACTCCTCATCTCTCTCTCTATCCACAGAAAACCCAACTCGGGCTCCCATCACCCATTCACCTCCGACGACGACGACGAACCTCCTCCCAACTCCCACCACATCATCGAACACCCTAGCCTCCTCCTAAAGCCCTCTCCTCACCTTTTCTAGCCTCCACAGAAACCTTCTGCACCCGAGCTCGGCCACCACAACACCCAACACGCCGGTGAGCCCTACGGATACATCACCACCAAAATCCACGCACCCGAGCTCCCCCAACCGGCCATCCCCTCGACACCTTCGCCGCCTCCTCCCATC
Organism: Agapanthus africanus; assembly: GCA_030015575.1. Taxonomy (NCBI): domain Eukaryota; kingdom Viridiplantae; phylum Streptophyta; class Magnoliopsida; order Asparagales; family Amaryllidaceae; genus Agapanthus; species Agapanthus africanus. The sequence continues at coordinate 9,564,499 of CM057348.1, read as the reverse complement.
GGCTACTAGGACAACCCCGACGGCACCTCCGTCGACCCCACGCCGGCACTCGGTGAATCTCTCTCTCCCTCTCTCTATCTCTCTCTGTTTCTTTCTCCCTCTCCCTCTGTTTCTCCCTCTCCCTCTCTCTATCTTTATCTCTCTAATTCTCTCTCTCGCTCTCAATCTCTCCGTCTCTCTCTCAGTCTCTCTCTCTCTAATTCTCTCTCTCTCTCTCACTCAATCTCTCTGTCTCTCTCTCAGCCTCTCTCTCTATTTTCTAATCTCTCTCTCTCTCTCTCTCTAAATTTCTCTCTCTCTTTATTAGCATTTCAACCTCCCTCACATCAAAACAAGGAACGGCTTGGAGCAGTGAAGAAAAGGAGGGCACGGAGAGTAACTGAATCGAGTGCAATTGTCGGATTCCAAAGGGCTGAACCGGTACTGCGTTCGTGACGCGATCGTGCTGTTGCCACTGCAGTATTATTGTCGACTCGTCACCAGGAAAGTTTAATACTTCCTTTATGCTATTTCTTATATTACATTTATAGTTACCAAAATTCCCATACTTACTTTCATGTAAATTGTTATGAGTGAGTGTTCGATGTGAATCGTGACTTGCAAACCCTATTAAATTGACGACACTAGGGAACTTTGGATGGCCCGAATTATAGTGAATACCCCTTAAGAGTTTGGTTGCAAAATAAGATCACTTGCTCGCATATAATGGCGCCCCAATGTTTGTCGTGAAACCTGAAAACCCTCGTACACCCCAAACTATAAAATTTATATTAAATTGTGTATGAACCGGATTTTAGTGTTTAACAGCTCGTAATGAATCTAACTGGTTAACCCACTGTAAAATATTATTAATCACTGAATTGTAGTACATTATGATAGAGATAACTGCGGTGGATTATGATTCTGGACTGCAGTCCAGAATGGAAATCCAGGTCAACCCCTGTTGTTAAACCCCTGTTTATCACTGCTCATGTAAGATAATGCACGGAATCCTATATCTTTACGTAGGAAATTGGGTTAGCTTCCTTACCCGACTAGTTTCACTGGTTTCCTCCACCGTTTGATATTTGTAATTCATTTTATCCTATCGACATGTCTTGCTGAATTCTTCAGAAGCATATTTTACACCCCTACCCTAATCTGGCCATAACTCTCTATTGGAGTAATAAAATACTGATCCTCCAATTGCGGTGGAAAACTTACTAGAAACCCTAGATTTCATTCAACTATAGCGTCGCTAAATTCTGGTCCCAACTGGGATTAAAATGCGTTGCGAAACGGACTTCCGATTCTGAAACCGGATTTCCAGCAGTGAACGCTTAAAATGAAATGGCCATATCTAGTAATTCTGAAACCCGATTGACGTGAAACCAAATTTTTTGGATAGATAATCAAATATACTACTTATCCCCTGTTCATTGTTTCGCTAAATTTGGCATGTATGATTTATGATAAATTAGGCAAGTGGTAGGATACCGACATATGACATCTTAATCATGCCTTACATACTGTTTTCTCATCACATCATATATATATATGTCATTGCATTGGTAACCTAGTGATCATGTGCATTACCCAGTGTTAGGTTTTAGTGGTGATTGTGGCAAGTACGTTAGTGTTCGTGTATGAGTGGATAAGTGAAAGTGACACGTACTTGTATACAATCAGTGGACCCTATTGTTCTATTGCATTGTCGACATCTGTGGGACGCGTATAAGTGTGACTATAAGTGGTATGGGACGCTTATGGAAGCTCTTGTATGGGTGTTACAGGTAAGGCACCAGACACTGTCTATCTATCTCGGGTATCAGTCGGGACGTGCTTGATGGAGATCCTGTCTCCAGTTCTCACGTAGACTCTTCATGGACCGACCGGTATTTGAGGTTATGGTTGGCGTTTGATGTAGACCACGGGGTGTGGGGTAGTTTGAGTGTGCAATGGAATCTCGGGAGTCCCATGCCGGCATATATATAGAGAGATATATGGAGATTTACAGGGTACATGATTATTACCGTGAGTTATAGTTTGGGCCCGTGGTCCCTTGCCCTTGGGTCCTACCCTTGGGTGGAGGACACTCACGAGTGGTTGACTCTCACACTTGGACGGACGATAGGCTTAGTGACCTGTACAGAGAGACTTAGAGACTGATAGGGATAGTGACATTGACATGCATTACTTACTGTATTGACACACCTGACATACTATTTTACTGCTTTACTGTTCACCTGCTCTTTTAGACACCCGCATGGGCTACTTTATGTTTATATCTCTACTATCTTGATTTACTGTTATATATCCATTATTACTGTGCGAGTTACCGCTTGCACCTATGTATATATTGCTATCGTGTCGCTCTGATGACCTGAGTATGCATGCTCAGAGTGAGAAGTGGACTTAGCTTGGACCAGGACCAGACGTACCTCGAGGACATCGCGGACATTTTGACCAGCTACCCAGAACCACACTCTCTTGATCCCCACCTGGTTAGTTCTTTGTATTTGTTTGATTTATATACTGCATTTCTCATTACATGTGCACTGTATTACTGGTTACCACGTAAAGCTAGAAGCCGAAGTGTGACTACGGCAGGATATTTTCTTGACCATAAGAGCATGGCTGGCCTTGTCAACCCTTCGTATTCCGCATTTTGGGAAGCGGGGCGTGACAAGTACACTGGACATGACACATGGGGAACTGCTGGTTGGTACTATACCTATCGTCAGATAACAATTCCCAGGTGACATGAGTACAGTATAGTCCATTGACTTGACATCGCTACTTTGCCTCGAGTGTGTTCCCACTGTACTTAGATCACTACCCTGTCATGGCTCAAAGGATTTGTGCAAAAAGGTAGTAGTTGGGTGCAGTCCCAAAGCACTTGGAGGCAGTAGCGGTTAGATATGATTCGTCTCTCCTGGTATTGGGGGTTGATATCGCGCTGTGTTCGGAAAGCCATTACACAAAGTCCCTAACCAAGGCAAGCGAGATTTACTGGTAGGTACTTTAGTAGTTTCTCAGAGTGTTTTGGGCTCTACCCCGGCATGACTTATTGCGCTATTAGGGGTCTGGCGGTTACTGCCCCCTAGGCCCGATATGCGATACTCTTAGACGAACAGACCGCACTGTACGGAGATTGTCACAGATAGGCTCAGTAGGAGTTCGGATGAGTTTGCTCATCAGCCTTCTTATCGACAGATACCTGGGTAACCGTTATGTGCAGCTAATACCGCTGACGTGTTTGTGGTTAAACCCACTGTCAGCGTATTGTTGAGTCTTTAGTCCCACAAAGAGGGTTTCCCTGCTTTAGGCAAAACGATATAGAGGCCGCATGGTTTTACGTCAAGGTTCGATCATATACATGTACTTGTGCACGTATCATGATTTGGACGGATAATATTAGTGGGCTTTGGTTTAAGCCAGACCTAGTATTGTATTCTTGGATTATTTTCGTCTCTTTGTATTCGTATTTTTCAGAATACGGATATGGGTATGTATATACGGTGAGGGGTATTCTTGTAATTTACTCAAGAGTGTTTCTAGAAGAAGACATCTCATTTCTTGTATAACCATTTATATTAAATGGTTAATGAGGTGGAGGTATGGGGTGTGGTTTTTTATTAAATGAAGCATGGCTACTTAGGGTGACTCATCTAGTGACTATTGAAGCATTCTTGATATTTCCATTTGTGAATTATTGGTATGATTCATTCATCACAAGACTTAGCCATCTTCATTCCATTATTATTTTCAACACTCTCTCTCCTCCAAGCTCTCTTCTTCTACCTTAAACCCTAAAAGTCTCATGTGTTGAGAAACTTAGGGTATTTTGAGACAAATAAATCCATCATCACTCTCTACATCCTCTAGGCTATCTAGTTTAGCGAACTAGGTACCCTAGTTACCTCGGTATTGACGTTAGAGCCCGAACTATAGACTCTCGGATGGATCGTCTTTGACTTGAGGAGGCCGACCTAGCAAGCGTGATCCGTACACTTCGAGAAGCTTAAGACGAAGAGGAGGAGAACAAGAAGACCCGAAGGACTTGATACTAGGAGGTATAAGTTTCTTCATAGTAGTTAAATCTCATGGTAGTTTAGCTAGTTAGAGTTTAGTATCAATCTTGGAGTTTAGTCGGTGTTGCGAAACCCGTAAAAATTGTTTTTTGCGTATTTCTGCGTCCCCGCGAACCCGCGGGGTGCGCGACATCAACTTATATATATATATATATAAATTGATGGATTAAAATTTAGATGTCATTCACAACTAAATTATCTTATGTGTTGGGAGTAGCCACAGTATCATAATTCTTGTGATATTAGTATATTATAGTTTTCTTCATATATAGTTGTTTTTGTATTTACATGACATCTAATATTGCAATTATTTTCATTTAGATAATTACTTGGTCTTATAGGGAAGTGATTATTTATGCGATTCAATTGGAATAAAATAACTTTAAAAATTATTAGAATAGAAATTTCTTATGTCCACAGGAAAAGAAATTGTCTATCTGATATTACATTACTGATTTTATTATGCATTATTTTCGATTTATTTTAATTGGATTAAGATGACTTAAATAATGTTAGAATAGATATTTATTTTGCTTCTAGGAAAAGAGATTTCTATTTTGGTATTAAATCGCTAATCTTAATATACTGTAATTAGTAGATTCATGTATTTAGCAATCTCTATCCACGGGAAAGTTGAATTTACTAATAAAAGTAGATATTGGTCTATTTTAATATACTTAGGATATCACAGCAATGATGCGTATGTTGACTTGATTATAAAATTATTCCTACGTATTTGTGATCCCGGCATATGTATCCAATGATAAAGTTTAAGAACTTTGAGTTTAGTGCGAGTAAATTTTCTAGTGCATAGGGTTTGAGAAATTATTTTGCCTTTTTAAGGACATAAAGGATAAAGGTAAAGTGGACGACTCCCGTTATTAACTAACTCGTAAAATTTAGTTTTTCCAAAATATAGATATTTGGGTGGGACATTGGAAATAAAGATATTCTTAATCATAAAATAGAATTAAATAAGATTGTAAAAGATTTAATTATAACGACTCATGATTAAGAATATACAATTAAAGGTATATAATGGGATACATTTATATATTGCTATGAGGCTTTTATTGTTAGTTATATGTATGCCCTAGAGGCCATTACTGTACATAGGATGTATATTGTAGTGGATGCTGGGACGTATATAGGGAGGACTTTCTTGCTCGACATGATAGTATGCTATCTGGTTGAACTTTACCTTAACGTGTATACTGATTGTCTCTTTGTTACATGTTGGTAAAGCCCTTAGGATGTGTACTTGACTACCTGGACTATGATGCAGATCATACTAGTGGGGACAGATAGTCTATAAGTACATCCTTCAAAGTCCCTAGTCGTGGGTGTATCGAGACGGGGCATCGATATACCAGAGTAGACTAGCGTATACCTTCTCGACCCATACAGATGGGCGATGGATGATCCCATATCCATCGGTGTTTGACATCAGAGATCATATACGGGTGCTCAGTAGAGACTGGGTACACTGGACGGACTCGCCGAGAACTCCCAGATGGTATTATACCTCACGTCAGATGGCAGTTCTCTGGTGACACTGGTACAGAGTAGTCTGTTGACCCGAGATCGTCATAGAGTCTTGTGTGGTTCCCACTGTGCTTTGATTTCCATCTTACCACGTCCAAGAGGGCGTGCAAAACGGTGGTTTTTGGGTACAGTTCCGAGTCACATGGAGGCAATGAGCGATAGGAGGGGATTCGTCTCTCCCGGTATAGGGAGTTGATGTTGTGCTGTGTTCGATTGGCTATAACAGGAAATCCCTGGCCAGGGTTGCTGAGATTTACTGGTAAGTGTTACCAGTAGTTTCTCGAATTGTTATAGACCTCATATCGACACGACTTATCGAGCTATTGGGGTCTGACGTTTACCACCCCTAGGCGGGATATGCGACATATCAGACGATCAGACCGGACTGTACGGTAGTGTTACTGGTCGGATTCACTGGAGTGTGAGCGGGCTTGCTCGTCGATCTTCAGATCGCTCAATACCCGGGTGGCCGTTACGTTTAGCAGACCGCTTGCGGCTTGTGGGTGTTTGATATGATCATCGCCTGCTGCCGGCGTATTGACGAGTCTTTAGAGTCCTACACAGAGGTTTCCTGGCTCAAGCGAAACGAAATAGGAGCGCATATGAGATATGTGCGGGACCGAGAATAATGCGTGTATGTGATACCGTATTCCATTCTCGCGATGAATGTATCGATTAGGTTATATGCGATATACCCTAGTTATCGAATCAAAGGTTGATTCGATAAGCCGATACATAGGATACTGGTCGGTTATATGCGATATGACCGGATCGTTAAATCAAGTGTTGATTTAATGATTTAATGTATAATTATATATTTGATATATTACTTTGCATTAACTAGTATTGGTTCACTTTAAATGGATTTTCTCACTCGGGTGTGCGCATTGCATATGCGATATGATTTTTGTGCACTTGATTGTATCATGTTTGATGATACATATCTTTTTGTTAAGTGTAATGAATTAAACCTAGGTTAAGTAAATGATTAGGGTTTTCTTTTATTTATTCATTTATCTTTTCATTTGCATTTAAAAGATAAATGAGAAAAGGAAAAGAAGTCAAAAATGGTGGCTAGTTTTGTTTTCAACATGAAGCTTCATGAAGCTTTCATTATGTCACCATTTTTGTCTCATCTCCTTAACCCTAACCATTCTTTAACCTTGGTCAATTCTCTACACTTAACTTAGGTTAATATTATGATAAGAATAAATTTATTATTCTTTTCATAATATCTTATCATAACTTTCTTCTTCTTCTTCTTCATCTTCTTCTTTGAAGAAGCTTGAGGTCATCAATGGTGGATTGATAATTTGAGTGAGAAATCCAATTCTAAAGTCTACCCACTTCCTATTTCTTCATCCTCTACCTCTTGCCAAGTAGTAGAGTGTGTTTTCTTCACAAGTTTCTTGACTTGGTGAAGTCGGAGCTTGATTTAGCGATGCCTCGACGTAGATCATCTTCGGCATGGACATCGACGACCTAGCTCGCTTATTCTCCGATGAAGTCGACGCTAGAGCCCGGATTTGATTTGGACAGCGGAGAGGACCTCATCGCGGAGCCGTGGAGGTGGAGGACCGGATCTACAAAGGTTGTATTTCCGTATTTCCTTAGTTAAGTGTTAACTAGATTATTGTTTCGCCTAGTTTTCTAGCCAACGATCCGTAGTCGGGTCTCTCGGCACCTAGATTTTTTGAAATTGGCATGTTCGATGTCTTGTGAGACCTCACTAGTGTGCCTAGGAACCCTACAGTGGTATTAGAGACTAGCTAGAGCCTTAGGCGAAGTCTAGACGGATTTTGAACTCCGAACGAACCCGAAACCCTATTACAAATAGCTCTCTGGACGTTTTCCAAATTCTGGGATTTTTCCAGATTAAAAATATTCAGAAAACTCAGTAAAATAATATAAGAATTACTGTGCAAACTCAGGCGAAAGATTCATTAAATGGGGCGCGGATCCGCGGCCTTACAGTAGGCTCAGGCGGCTGATCCGCGGCCCTTTTGTCGTGTTGTGCATCCTTTTCTGCACAGTAATTCTTATATATTATTTATGGTGTTTCTGGGAATTTTTATTATTTATTCAAGTGTTGAATTTTCTGCAGTTGTTTTGGGGATTCGGTATTTCGATCGGATTATCAAATTTCGTCTTTTGTGTATTTCCGGATAATTTTTAGAATATGTTAAAAAGTTCGACCGGATATAAATACCCAATTTTTCCCCTGTCGGGAAATTTCCAAGTGTTGGATTTTTCCGTAGTTTGACGACGTTCTAAGTAGTGCAAGTAACGCGATGGACCCTCTAGAAGACAACAAACCTTAACTCGATTATGTGACCGTCTTGAACTGCCCTTTGAACCTTCGGGTTTGGGGCAGTACGGCGTGCCACATGTGAGGCGTTGGCTTGACCCTTCTACGGCTGGACCGTCGATACTTAGGCACGAACTGAATGTTGTTAGACTTATTTCATGTGTTGATCTGTATCGGGAAAACTTGGGTGTTCGAATGTTCAATCGGAAAGTTTAACATTTTCTATTTATTCGGAATGGGATACAATAATTGGAATTCACAAAAAGTTATGAGATAACTGCATGAATGTTATAAACATAGCAGTTTAGTCTCACTTGATCGGTTGCCACGGAATTTTGATGTGATCAAAAGTCCGTCGCAATCACGTAGCGTACGCGGATACTCGCCGGGTAAACTTAATAGACAGCCTCACTCCATAGCCCCGACCAAGTGACTGTAGGAGAACCCCGTCGCCGAAAGCATCCGTTTGGGTGCTCGCGGTGGCGGTGTTCCGCCTTGGTGCACTTTGTCGACGGTATCAGGGGTGCAGCCGTCTACTGAAGTTTGCGACGAGCATTCGATCAGGATGTCGGGAATCTTGTTGAATTGCCCGACTTGATATTGAAAAGTGTTTTCGATAATGAGACTAAAATGCGGGGTTTATAATTGTTAGGCATGCGATGTCTAAAGAATTCATTTGGTCAGGCATGCGATGTCTGAGGTGGTTGCGGATTCCAACTGTTGTAGTTTTACACTTTCTTTTCTGTGACCGTAAGTGTAATATGTGATACCGCCGGTTTCGTTGCTATATGTCAACGACAATTGGGATGCGCATATTTACTTACGTTGATGACATGTGATGTTATGTGTTGCTGGATATGTTATATTGGATCGTCGTGTTTGAATAGCCGGGGGTTTTTATGTGAGATGAGTGTTTTTCATTTTCATTCATGTAAAAACTTGTATGTAATATTCTTTTATTGGGGCACTTCCAGGTTGCGGAAGATGTCACCCTTTGTATATTATTTACTTTTCTGCACTAGGATAGACCCAAGGAGGAGGGCACAAGTAACCGGGTTCTAGGGTCCAGTGGGAGACCAACTCGAGGAGTCGAGTCCGGGTCTCCTAACTCTAGAATTGGTAGGGTTGCTTGCCGCTCTCGTAGGGGTCTAGGGGTGTGGGTTTGGCTATTCATCACGACCGTGGAATCCGTGTTTTATACTGGCTCGTATTGAAAACACGGACGTCCTAGTATATCCAATATTTCATATGTTTCTTCTGCTGCGATATCTGTGATGTGATCATGTGATGTTCTGTGATAGATTCAGTATATAGTATATATGATATATTATATAGACGTTACTTATGTTTTACACCCGCGCTAGCCCTGCCCCGCTCTGCCGTTAGTTACCTAACCTAACGGTGCACGAGGGGACATCGAGGCGAATGCGGATGGCATAAGTGTATGTCGTATTTATCTGTAATGTTTAGGTATTTAAATGATGGGACTTCATTAATGTGATTAATGAAAGTAAAAGAAACCTAAGATGTTGTAGAATCGAATTTCAAAATAAAACAGGTAGCTACAGTTCTTGCTTTGCACAGCGGTATATGTGATATATCCTGCACCTTATTCGATAAGGAAAGGACCGAGATCCCTTCACCGGGAGTGACTCCTTTAGCAATAACTGGCAGATGCTACACACTCGGTTTGTATTTTGATTGCTTTTAAGTGTTTTTGCTTTGCACAGTGATATATGTGATATATCCCGCACCTCATTCGACGAGGAAAGGACCGACGATCCCTTCACCGGGAGTGACTCCTTTAGCAAAACTAGAAAAGCCTCAAAAGCACTCCATTTTAAAATCATTTGATTCTACAACGATATCAAGTTCATTACGCAATAGGTTTTCAGAAAAACCTGTCGTAGCCCTCCGTCATTTCAGATATGTACTGGTTAGTATTCGTGCTGCGTTTGTTGACCTCTGTCAAGGCGTAGTGTGCGGTAGCTGATTAGTGCTTATCTGCATAAGCATATGATGTGATTGATTTAGGGTAGTCGTGCGACCTTGTTGACCTCTGTCAAGGGTCGTGCGGGTGGGTTTACTTCAATCAGGAAATGACGGGTTGAACTTGACTAGCAGCCTATGGTTTGTTGACCTCTGTCAAGGTCATAGGACGCTAGGGGCAAAATATTATCGGGAATTTCAAGTGTTGAAATTTGCAATGAGATTGCATACCTTCTATGAGATAGTTGGATCCCGATACCCGCTGCGAGTAAGAGTTACTCCTGGGAGAGTTTTATACATTACAATTAGCCGATCAAGTAGGTGTCTAGAAAGGTGTCAACGGGGTTACGCCTCTGGGAAAACGAGGTTTACAGTAATTAGGTTCGTGCGAAAGCACGGGGGACCTCCCTCAAAGTACCGACACTGGCCTGGCTGAAAGATTGGCGAACTTGTAGTGTATAATTAATCCCGGCTAGTCTTTCCTTTTAGGGTTTGAAGGAAGATTTGATAAAAAGCAGTGGGAGCCATCCTGATTAGATAAAATAAAAACCAATCTATTCTTGCAAGAGCGCACGCTGAGTGTTTTCTTCTCTCTCTCTCCAGGTAGCGACCATATCACGTCTTAATCAAGATAATAATACGGAATATTTGACCGAACCCGCTTGTTATACTGAGCTGGGGAACGTTGGTCCCGCTCCAACTTATAAATGTTATAAGACAGAGCAGGAAATAGGGGATTACCAGAATTCCCGTGCCGCCCAAACGAAGAGAGTGCATGCTGATGCATCATCTTCGGGTGTATTCATTATACAGAACTGTTTCTCAGTATCCTTTACATCCTGGGTATGTGATACCAGATCAGGATCCCAGATATGTAATCTGTTACATAGGGCTATAGATAGGTAGAGTACTGAGAACGGGTGATAAGTTTCATGAGGCAGAAAACGGGGCAAGAGTTGCAGCCAAGTCTGTTGGTCACTGTCACCCTGTATTACCAATACATTGATTCTGAACGAATGTTATTAGATACCGAACCTGATATACAAAATCATATCAGTCTCTTTATTAGTAAAGAAATGATATAATTTTGTATTGTTGGATAATGTTTTGAACATTTCCTATATCAAAAGTTGATCGGTTCAGGCACGTTATCTAAAAGCATTGATGTTCTAAATCAAACTACAGTTCTTAGTATATAGAACACACACAAGAGGAAGAGTTCAGAGATGAACGAATCCTTCTTGAGGTATTGTAGACTAGGTCATATCAATGCGACCCGACTAGCTGAAGTTACATATAGATGCATATTTAAATCAGTTTGAATTTACATCTTGTGAAACTTGCCAGTCATGTCACAAAGATATAATGACACCAGCTCTGTTTATTGGAAACGGAGAAAGAGTTAATGAACTCTTGGGATGATACATGTTGATGTATGTAGGTCCCCCGTCTACACATGCCAGGACTGGTTCTTTATACTTCACTACGTTCTCTGATAATCTTTCGAGATTCAGACTTATGTTCCTGTTGAAACACAAGTCCGAACCTTTTGAGATAATCACAGAATATAAGTTAGAAGTAGAGAACCAATACGGGTATAAGTATTATGTCCTATGATGAGATCAAGGAGGAGAATACTTGTGCACGGAAATCCTGGATTATACTAAAGGAGAATGAGATTCTCTCTCAGCATTACTCCTCTGTATACACCATAGCACGATGGTATATCGGGGCGGAGCAATCACACCCTATATGATAAGGTGCGCTCTATGATGAGTATTACTGAGTTACCTATTTCCTTTTAAGGGGGTTATGCACTTGAGAAGCTGCATACCTATTGAATAGGGTTCAAATCAAATCAGTTGCCTACCACTTCATATGTGATATGGAAAGGGAAGAGCCCATGTCTTAAGCTAGTTAAGATTTGGGGTTGTCCGGCCTATGTTTAAAAGCAAAATCCGGACAAGCTCGAGGCAAAGTCTGTAATGTAGAACTGGAAAGGTTCCAGCAATACAAACTACAGCAGATGATTTGATACAACCAAAGGATTCAGTAGATTCCAACGAACCTCAGCCTCTCCGCCGATCTAGTAGGGTTCCTCACCCACATGAGAGATACTTCTGTTTCTCTATGAAAGTGGGAGCGATGATTGCATCATGAGATGATGACCCAACTAGTTTCGAGCAGGCCATCGAGAGTGACGACTCTGTAAGAATGGCTGGATGCTTAGTGATCTGAGATGGAATCCTTATACACCAACAAAGTATGGACTTGGTTGCTATATCTGAAGGGTTAAATCCCCATCAGGAGCAAGTATATCTTGAGAAGATTACTTGGTGTAGATGGAAAAGTTGAGACTTTCAAAGCTAGACTTGTTAAAGCTTTTCGTCATCGACCAGGCGTGGATCATGATGAAACCTTTTCAAGTGACTATGCTTAAGTCCATCCAGATCCTACTTGCCACGGCTACATACCATGACTGCGATATCTGGTGGTTGGGTGTCTTGACTGCTTTTCTAAATGATGATTTAGAAGAGAGCGTCTATAAGTACACAGCCAGAGGGCTTCGTAGACAGTGGGAGCAGCGGAAACGTGTGCAAGATACTTTATAGGATAAAGCAGGCATCGCGGAGTTGGAACATCTGTTTTGATAAAGCGGTCAAAGAGTTTGACATCATCAAAATGGTAGATGAACCTTGTATATACAAAAAGGTAGTAGAGAGTATGGTGATGATCCTCGTAGAGTACGTGGATGACATACTCCTGATAGGGAAGGAGTTTCCTATGCTACGCTCGATCAATCTCCGCATATCACAATGATTCTCCACATAGGATCATGATGATACCTGCTAAATCCTGAGTTTTGGATCTATGAGGTAGATTTAATTGGATGTTAGGATTCTCGCTAGTTGTAGTGAGATGGTATCAATCGATCCTGGGGAGAATCACTGGAAGGGTTCCAGGATGATAAAGACGACTGAATGTCAGTCGCAGGCATTGTCTTTACCCTCAGTAAAGGGACGGTATGTTGGAAGAGTTCCAAGCTAGATACCGTGGCATACTAGAAGATAAAGGCAGTATACATCGCTACTAAAGATGCTACCAAAGAGGCTGTTTGGGTGTATATTGGTTCATGAGATGAACTATGTTCCTCCCATTGTATGACAATGGAGTTGTGGCTTATGCCAAGGAACGCCGGTCCCATCAGTGATCCAGACATATTCTAAGGTAGTATCACTTGATCATGGAGATGGTTGATCTCCAGGGAGATCGAGGTTAGGAGAGTAGACTCAGAGGACAACACAGCGGATCCACTCACAAAGGCCTGTTCCCAGAGAGAGACTTTTATGGGATGGTTGAGTATGAGATACTACAACCACTGCTATCAGATGGCCCTAGTGCAAGTGGGAGATTGTTAGTTATATGTATGCCCTAGAGGCCATTACTGTACATAGGATGTATATTGTAGTGGATGCTGGGACGTATATAGGGAGGACTTTCTTGCTCGACATGATAGTATGCTATCTGGTTGAACTTTACCTTAACGTGTATACTGATTGTCTCTCTGTTACATGTTGGTAAAGCCCTTAGGATGTGTACTTGACTACCTGGACTATGATGCAGATCATACTAGTGGGGACAGATAGTCTATAAGTACATCCTTCAAAGTCCCTAGTCGTGGGTGTATCGAGACGGGGCATCGATATACCAGAGTAGACTAGCGTATACCTTCTCGACCCATACAGATGGGCGATGGATGATCCCATATCCATCGGTGTTTGACATCAGAGATCATATACGGGTGCTCAGTAGAGACTGGGTACACTGGACGGACTCGCCGAGAACTCCCAGATGGTATTATACCTCACGTCAGATGGCAGTTCTCTGGTGACACTGGTACAGAGTAGTCTGTTGACCCGAGATCGTCATAGAGTCTTGTGTGGTTCCCACTGTGCTTTGATTTCCATCTTACCACGTCCAAGAGGGCGTGCAAAACGGTGGTTTTTGGGTACAGTCCCGAGTCACATGGAGGCAATGAGCGATAGGAGGGGATTCGTCTCTCCCGGTATAGGGAGTTGATGTTGTGCTGTGTTCGATTGGCTATAACAGGAAATCCCTGGCCAGGGTTGCTGAGATTTACTGGTAAGTGTTACCAGTAGTTTCTCGAATTGTTATAGACCTCATATCGACACGACTTATCGAGCTATTGGGGTCTGACGTTTACCACCCCTAGGCGGGATATGCGACATATCAGACGATCAGACCGGACTGTACGGTAGTGTTACTGGTCGGATTCACTGGAGTGTGAGCGGGCTTGCTCGTCGATCTTCAGATCGCTCAATACCCGGGTGGCCGTTACGTTTAGCAGACCGCTTGCGGCTTGTGGGTGTTTGATATGATCATCGCCTGCTGCCGGCGTATTGACGAGTCTTTAGAGTCCTACACAGAGGTTTCCTGGCTCAAGCGAAACGAAATAGGAGCGCATATGAGATATGTGCGGGACCGAGAATAATGCGTGTATGTGATACCGTATTCCATTCTCGCGATGAATGTATCGATTAGGTTATATGCGATATACCCTAGTTATCGAATCAAAGGTTGATTCGATAAGCCGATACATAGGATACTGGTCGGTTATATGCGATATGACCGGATCGTTAAATCAAGTGTTGATTTAATGATTTAATGTATAATTATATATTTGATATATTACTTTGCATTAACTAGTATTGGTTCACTTTAAATGGATTTTCTCACTCGGGTGTGCGCATTGCATATGCGATATGATTTTTGTGCACTTGATTGTATCATGTTTGATGATACATATCTTTTTGTTAAGTGTAATGAATTAAACCTAGGTTAAGTAAATGATTAGGGTTTTCTTTTATTTATTCATTTATCTTTTCATTTGCATTTAAAAGATAAATGAGAAAAGGAAAAGAAGTCAAAAATGGTGGCTAGTTTTGTTTTCAACATGAAGCTTCATGAAGCTTTCATTATGTCACCATTTTTGTCTCATCTCCTTAACCCTAACCATTCTTTAACCTTGGTCAATTCTCTACACTTAACTTAGGTTAATATTATGATAAGAATAAATTTATTATTCTTTTCATAATATCTTATCATAACTTTCTTCTTCTTCTTCTTCATCTTCTTCTTTGAAGAAGCTTGAGGTCATCAATGGTGGATTGATAATTTGAGTGAGAAATCCAATTCTAAAGTCTACCCACTTCCTATTTCTTCATCCTCTACCTCTTGCCAAGTAGTAGAGTGTGTTTTCTTCACAAGTTTCTTGACTTGGTGAAGTCGGAGCTTGATTTAGCGATGCCTCGACGTAGATCATCTTCGGCATGGACATCGACGACCTAGCTCGCTTATTCTCCGATGAAGTCGACGCTAGAGCCCGGATTTGATTTGGACAGCGGAGAGGACCTCATCGCGGAGCCGTGGAGGTGGAGGACCGGATCTACAAAGGTTGTATTTCCGTATTCCCTTAGTTAAGTGTTAACTAGATTATTGTTTCGCCTAGTTTTCTAGCCAACGATCCGTAGTCGGGTCTCTCGGCACCTAGATTTTTCGAAATTGGCATGTTCGATGCCTTGTGAGACCTCACTAGTGTGCCTAGGAACCCTACATTCATAAGTGTTATGATTGAGAAATTTGTCATAAGGTTTAAAGAGACCGACACATATTAAAGGCTTTACCTCTACTATGACAAATCTTAGCTTGCTGACAATAGTATATAAAAAGTCGATTAGAGGCATATCGACATAAGATTATAGTGCACATTTGGTTTTTAACACATAAAGATAGAGTCCATAATTATTGATTCATTGGCTAAAGTATTACGTGTCATTCCATTTACGGGTCATACAAGAAATATAAGACTTATAAGAATTCAAGTATCGTGTATTATTTTCCTAAAATCTATATAGAATTTTATGTCTGGATGTTTGGATGTTGTTAGTGATATTATACATGACTAATAAAATGTGCACGACATTCTTAGGCCATGTGATTTTTTGATTTTGAAGCAATTTAAAGTTGGACTCTGAATAATTATGATAATTATTCGTAAGGCTGTTTGTATATGCATATGAAGTTTCTTAAAAATAAATTAATTACTCATTAAAATGTAACTATTTAATTGGCCATAAAGTATAGTTAAAAAGTTGTTATATGATTAAAATATTAATATGATATTTTGAGTCAAATGGGAGAATGTTAGAATAACTATCTATGTGACTCAAATATCCTATTACTATATTATATAGCATATGAGAGCAATATTTGTGGTGGTTATTCTCATGAAGTTTTGAATGGTTATCCATATTTAGTTATGATAGTTTTGAAAACTACCATAACTTTCTTGATGAAAGGGGTTATATAAAGAGAGTTCTTGTTTACACAATTAATAAGAGAAGACACAAATGTTACTTGTGAAATAAAGATGCGTGTTCCTCCCATCGGGATACTCTACGGCATTGGAGTAAGGTAGGAAAGATCAATGAGTCTTAGTTATTCTTATTCTATAACATATGGTTCAAGATAAGTTTTTCCAGACCTATGTATATCATGTGCGTGAGATGATCAAATCGTTAATCATGTCGTATAGATTAAGAATACATTTATCAATTTCCTACATTATATGTATGTATTTGCGCAGTTGCAATTCCGAGATTTGTTTTAGCTTGTATATGGCTCTATATTGCTAATTTGATCGTTTTAAAAATTATAATTGGTTCTATACACAATTACTTCGTTATTATAACGAGAAATTTTGTTTCTTACGATACGATATATGATACGATAAAAAGAAAACGAAATACGAAACATATCTCGATTTGACAACTTTGTTAGCCACTCTCTTTTCTTTGCCAATTTACAAATAAAAAAAATAAGAAGTTTCTATTTCATATTAACCACTCCTCTAATTGTACATTTACAACCCTTTCTATAAATATTCTTTTTTCTATTTTTACCCACATCGAATCAATTTTAAAAAATACTTCTTTATTTTGAAGAATATGTTATTTCAACCGTATATATCCTATAAAAAAATGCTTATAGCATATTTAGATGAATAAAAGTTCTTTTTTTCGTCACCGCCGTTCTTAAGCAGGTGTTTGTTTGCATAAAATTTGACATTTTGACAATAACCTCACACTACTCTCAAAACTAACAAGAAAAATGTTAGCTTATTGTTTTTCATGTGATAGTATTATCCATTCTCGTTTTGTTTTGATGATATTTTAAACATGAATAGTTGTTTAGTGCCACATGTTTATCTTGCTTTACTTTACCGACACTAAACTTGTATACACTTGATGTTTACCTTGCTTGTCCTATATCTTGTGTATATGAAATAGTATTTCAATATCACTTGTTTTGGCTTGGTTATATACTTCGATATTGAAATATTATTTCCATTCATAATTTTGATGATTCACAATATGAATACATACACACGCACGTGTTCTATACCTTGGTTTTCATATAACACGTGTGTGTGTAACTCATACTTTGCTTTTGATTTATGTCTTGATATTGATATACTATTCATAGTTGTGATATCGAAACAATGAATGTTCATATACATATGTTTATATCTTGTTTATTCCATAACACTGTATATGATATGCTTGGTCATTTTTGAAAGTGTATCCTAGCACTACCATAAGGTTTTAACCGGTATCAAACATGCAATTTTAAAAAATTCGGGGTGCTAAGTTACACTAACTTAGAATCTAACTAGAGTATTAGGGTTTAACATGATATAAAATAAGATCTATGCTAAGACAAAGAGACTACAACCTTTGTAGACCAAGTGCTTCTCTTCTATAGCTCCGGATAGTAGTCCCTACGACTCCTCTAGGCTACACTTAAAGAAGGACCGAGCTTCCTACGTGACCTTCGTGTCGAAGATGATCCACCTTAAAGCTTCTCTAATCCAAGCTACCTCTTCACTAATATTTCTTTAGTGAAGAAAACACCATAATCTTTATGGCTAATATAGAGTAGGATGGTGAAGTATGGGTTTTGTTTGCTCACTTAGGATCTCAAGCTCTAGGATTCACAACACATGTGATGGTTAGAGCTTGAAGTAAGAGGTAGAGGAAGATAATGGGAGAGAGAGCTAGAGAATGAGCTATTATTCAAAAATGAGCAAGTGAAGAGAATGGCTCATTCATCATCTCACTTATTGAAGCATGGAATTAAAAACCAATAATAAATCCAACCATGCTTCAATAGTGAATGCAAATGAATAAAAAAATGAACAAGCCATGCTTTACACCATTCCTCAAAAGTCTCCCCATTTTCCACCTCATTTTTATTTTCTCAAAATAGAAATACCAACCATGCTTCATAATATATATATATATATATATATATATATATATATATAAAGAAAATAATTAGTGAGCAATAATATTAGTTAATATATAATTATATCAAATATAAATATATATTAAATTATTAAATTAACACTTGATTTAATAATCCGATTATATCATATATAACTGACTAATATCATTTATCTGTATATCACATTATCAAATCAACACTTGATTTAATAATCCGGTTATATCACATATAACCCAACCGATTCAAATGTCGCCAGATTAGAATACGATATCACATACTCGTATTTAATTAGGCTTCCACACATATCAATATATGTGCCCTACTTTGTTTCGCTTGAACTAGAAAACCTCTGTGTGGGACTCTAAAGACTTTTCAATACGCCAACAGTAGGTAATGATCACATTAGTTACCCACAAGCCTTCAGCGGTACTAGCTGGCCGTAACAGCTACCCAGGTATTGAGCGATTAGAAGATCAACAAGTAAGCTTGTCCAAACTCCCATGAAGCCTATAAGTAACACTTACCGTACAGTCCAGTCTTTTCGTCTGATATGTCGTATATCGAGTCTATGGGTGGAATCGTCAGACCCCAGTAACTTGTTAAATCGTGCTGACGTATGGCTCATAACGGTTCGAGAAATTACTGATAACACTTATCAGTAAATCTCATCAGTCCTGACCAGGGACTTGCTGTTATATCCAATCGATCATAGCGCAACATCAACTCCCTATACCGGGAGAGACGAAACCCCTCCTATCGCTCACTGCCTCCATGTGACTCCGGACTGTACCCAAAATCCACATGTTTGCACGATTCCTTTGAGCCGTGGTAGGGAGGAAATCAAAGCACGGTGGGAACCGCACAAGACACTATGACGATCTCGGGTCTACAGACTAACCTGCACCAGTGTCACCAGAGAACTGCTATCTAACGATAGGTATAGTACCATCTAGGAGTTCTCGGCGAGTCCTGTTTGGTGTACCCATTCTCTAATGAGCACCCGTGTACAATCTTTGATGTCAAACACCAATGGTTATGGGATCAACCATAGCCCTATACAGGGTCAAGAAACGCACACACTAGTCTACTCTGGAATATCAATACCCTGTCTCGATATCCCCTCGACTAGGAACAATTAAAGGATGTGCTTGTGGACTATATAAGTTCTAGTAGTATGATCTGCATCATAGTCCTGGTAGTCAAGCAAACATCCTAAGGGCTTTATCAACATGTATCAGAGAGACAGTATAATAATACAAGTGTACATGTTAAGATAAAGAGAAACCAGATAGCATACTATCATGTCGAGCAAAAAAGTCCTATATATATATATATGTCCAAGCATCCACTATATCATACAATAATGGCCTCTAGGGCATACATATTCCTAACAATCTCCCACCTGCACTAAGACCAGTTGTTGTAGTATCTCATACCAAACATCCTAAAATGTCTCTCAAACTGCGTCTGGGGGAGGGCCTTCATGAGTAGATCCGCTATGTTGCCCTTCGTGTCAACTCTCCTGACCTCGATCTCCCGTCGATCTCCTATCTCTCGGATCAGGTGATACCGCCTAAGAATATGTCTGGATCGCTAATGGGACCAGGGTTCCTTGGCCAAAGCCACAGCTCCATTGTTATCATAATACACATATATTGGATGCTCAATGGATGGAACCACACCAAGTTCAGCTATGAACTTCTTCATCCAGACAGCCTTTTTGGCAGCATCGTTGGCGGCAATGTAATCATCCTCCATCGTCGAGTCTGCTACGGTATCTTGCTTGAAACTTTTCCAACGTACCGCCCCTCCATTGAGGGTAAAGACAAAATCCGAGACCGACTTACTGTCATCCTTATCACTCTGGAGGCTCGAATCAGTAAAGGACTCCACCTGAAGTTCTCTGTTACCATACACCAAGAACATTTCTTTAGTCATTCTCAAGTACTTAAGAATATTCTTCACAGCTGTCCAGTGTTTCTCCCCAGGATCTGATTGATACCTACTCACTACACCTAGTGAGTAAGCTATATCCGGTCTGGTACATAATATCGCATACATGATAGACCTGACTGCCAAAGCATAGGGTATCCCTTGCATGCGAGCCCTCTCCAAATCAGTCTTGGGAGACATCTCTTTGGAGAGAGTGATTCCTAAACAAGCGGGAAAATTACCACACATAGAATCTTCCATACTAAACCTCTTTAGTATGGTGTCAATGTACCTGGATTGGGAAAATCCCAACATCCTTTTAGATCTATCTCTATATATCTTAATCTCCAGCATGTAGGAGGCATCACCCAAATCTTTCATGGAGAATTGTGTGATAAGAAGAGTTTGACCGAGTGTAGCATACGAACATCATTTCCTATCAAGAGTATGTCATCCACGTATAAAACTGTAGGTTGTTTTTCGTCACCCTATTGAGATGGGAATACGCGTCGCTGTTCACTGCCGAAAGACGCGACCGGGACGTTGGGACGTCTAGCCTGAATTTTAGGGGCAAATGCTATTTGATTTTATCCGTCCACCTCTCCGAAGATGCCAAGTTGATTTATGGCACCGTGTATCGGAGGTTTGGACAGATGTGGCCGTTGTAGCAGATTTCGTCAGATTCCTCCTCGTTGTGAGGAGTTTTTGATTGTGGGGATGCTTTTCCCTGCAGGCGCAATCCCCTGCAGTTAATTACGTTACCATATCGTGGTAACCACTTTCTCTGGCTCCAGAAGGTCACTTTGTGTCATGTGTGTTTGTTTTATTTTTGGTTGCCCGTGGATTGTATACGAAGAATAATTTATGCTGTCGCCCGTAGGGCGTGGATTAGTCCAAATCCGTATTTTCTTAGATTTGGGTTTGGTTTGATTTAAGGATCGTTAATCTCGTTTGAGATTAAGATCAACTTAAATGTTTGTTAAGTATACGTTAGTTTAATTTTAGACTAAGATCTACTTAATAAGGTTTTAGGATTATTTAGATCCAACGAAAGAGCATTTGGGCTCTATTATGTTGGTTTGAGGACGTTGCGGTCCGTTATTAGTTTAGGGACGTTGCGGTCCACAGATCACCATTTTTGAGGTGATGGTTTAGTTTAAGGACGTTGCGGTCCACAGTAGTTTAAGGACGTTGCGGTCTGTTATTAGTTTAAGAACGTTGCGGTCCATTGGGGTGTATCCATGGGTTTGGAAATGCACCAAAGAGTTGTTGGTTGTCGGGACCCGTCACCTCCCTGAAGACGTTGAAGAATTACAACGATATGTATCAAAGGTGTGGAGAGATGTACCCTTAAGCCAATGTCCAGACTGAGGGGGAAATGGGATAAACATCATTTTAGATGCCATCTATCAGGAGCTCATTAGCTATCTTTGGGTCTGGGATCGGTTTGGGAGACCCTGAGCATGAGGGGCTCAATTGATTGGCCTCGGAAGATTTGGTCTAAGATTGGCTAATGTTGGCCACTCATGGTGTTAAATACTAGTATATGCTCAGCGCTCACGTGCTCCTACGTGCGGCCTTAAAGCAGTGTTAAACATTAAAATTTGGGCCCTCACGTGTGGCATATGAGACGCTTGAAAGTTGGCGCTGCTTCTTTGGCTCTACTCCCTTATTCCTTTTATAAATGCTAAGCCCTATTGGGGGTCACGTTGGATCACGTGAGGTACCCCCAAAATGGGAACTATCTTGGGTCTATTCCCTTTTTCCTCTTGAAAGTGCTAAGCACTATTAGGGGGTCACATGGGATCACGTAAGGCGCCCCAAAAATGGGAATTGTCTTTGGGTTTATACCCTTTTTCTTTTGGAAGTGCTAAGCACTTTACGTGAGGCGATCTCAGTTGTTCTCTTTTGTTCATCAAGCGTGCTCACATGGGAGCACGTGATCTTCTATTATCATGTTGGGTGCTAATCTTTTTACATGTATGGAGATCTTGAGTTATGAGACTTTCAAGCCCACTATTTTACATGAATTAAATTCTTATATAGGGTTAAACCCTAGTTTTATTAGAGGAATTAGATTCCTATATGTTCTTGTAAGAATTAAATTCTTTGAACTTAGTTCTTTCCCCTAAGTTTGAATCTACATAACAGAATCTTCCCGATGACAACTAAATTCTCAACTTGTGGGGAGATCTGCTTCTGCAGATCTCAACCAGAGGAAGAAATAAGTTCTTTTTTAGAAGAGTTAAAACTCTTGTAGAGGCGAAGAAGAGTTAAGATGTTCTCTGTGTTTTGTTCCTTATCTTACCTAGGGTTTCTTTTTCTTTTTGAGGAGATCTTCTTCCCTCTAGAGAATTAAATTTTCTTTTCTTTTTAGCTTACCAGGGGACTTTTCTTTCTGTCTCCCTCTCTCTTCAGTCTCGAGTCCATTATATAGCAGATGCAGGTTTTTTGATTTTTCTTAAGGAAATCTCTCATTGAGAGATTTTTGATTAATTCGGGGATTTTATCCACCGTTGGATTTTTGATCCAGGGACCTCTGTTTTACAGAAGATATTTTTCTTATTTTTAACAAGATCGGGAAAATATTTTCCTATACAGAGCTTATTCTGTATCTTGGTGATTTTTAATCACCATTGGATCTTTGATACAACGGTGCTCCGATTTAAAAAGCACAATCTTTCTTGTTTAGAAAGATTAAGAAAATATTTTCCCAGAGCTTATTCTGTAGCTTGGTGATTTTTAATCACCATTGGATCTTTGATCCAATGGTGCTCTGATTTACAGAGCACAATCTTTCTTGTTTAGAAAGATTGGGAAAATATTTCCAAAATATGGTTCTGATCCCTTTTATATAGAATTTAATTTTATCGGCTCAGAAATTATTAGGAATCCTCACGTGTAGCACGTGACCCAATGGCACTAGGCCGGTTTGCCTATATGTAGCAGTCCTAGAGCATCACGTGTTGGCATGTGACGCGCCTTCTGCCTGTTATTTGTTTCACGAAGGCGCCTATATTTTGTATATGGATGCTCACATGTGACATGTGAGGCTCAACTTCCGCCTTATTTATTAAGTGTAATGCTTATAATTTTTGCTCTAAGGCGCATCACGTGTGGGCATGTGATGCTCCTTTTGGAGACTTCTCCCATCGTTTTTTGGTTCATTATTTATTTATTTTTATTATTTTTTTCATAAGAGAACAAATGCCCCCACAGCGTTGTTCTCACGTGGCTTGCACATGAGTGCAACGCTGTCATCTTTACAGCCGTTAGATGGCCTAGGGGAACGGGGAGGTGAACCGCCCTTGTCATGTCTTATAAATGCAAGGGTTTGGCCTTTGGGAAGCCGCTGTTCTTTCATCTTCTTCCTTCTTTGTTTTTTTCGAGAATTTAATTTTCCTCTTCAGAGCTTAGTTCTCTGTTCATTGCAATTCCAGAGTTAAACCCTGTTAAAAAAAGGAACCTTTTCTAGGTAAAGATCTCGAACATTAGAGAGACTCTTTTCTTAAAGAAAATTTCTGGATTTTAAATCTATCATGAGAGCTTTGCTCTCCTCTGAAACCCATCTCTTAGAGATCCAAAGACGTGATCTTTGAGTAATAGCCCTCAATGCTTTGTGCATTCCTCTTCTGACCTTTAAGAATTCATGGCATTTGATTTTTCATTTTCTCTTTATGGGGGTTTCTGGAATTTAATTCCATTGCATAGAAGGAATTTGATTTCTCACCAAAGAGCTCTGCTCTGAAGATCAAAAGGGGCCCTCAAGAATTT
Source organism: Agapanthus africanus (assembly GCA_030015575.1). Taxonomy (NCBI): domain Eukaryota; kingdom Viridiplantae; phylum Streptophyta; class Magnoliopsida; order Asparagales; family Amaryllidaceae; genus Agapanthus; species Agapanthus africanus. The sequence continues at coordinate 9,540,511 of CM057348.1, read as the reverse complement.
CATTCCCCGGTGGTCTCGAGAACATTTTCACAGGGTTTTTCCTTACTTGCATAAATTTAAATTTGTTGAGTATGTCAAGAGTTGTCTAAACCCCCGTGTCCGTTTTAATGATAATCTTTTTAGATTCTTATAATAATTGTCCTGTCATGATCATTGGTGAGCCGCCATATTGATTTTGTGAGGTCCATTAGTTTTGCAATCAGTGGTCTCATGGAACAAACTTTCTGTCGTTTCCCTCAATTATTACACACACACACACACACACACACACACACATATACATATAGGTTTAATTAACGGCCTTTCTTTCCCCTTTTTCAGGAACAATGGCTTCTCTTCCTTATTGTTCCCCACCGAAACACAAAGACGCGATCGCATAAGTCCGTCTCGCCTGGATTTCGAGGGCAGATGCTAATTGGTGCTATCCGTCCATCTCTCCGAAGATGCCAAGTTGATTTATGACACTGTGTATCGAAGGTTTAAACAGATGCGGTCGATATAGCAGACTTCGTCAGATTCCCCCTCATTTGAGGGGTTTTTGATTGTGGGGACGCTCTTCCCTGCAGGCGCAAGCCCCTGTAGTTAGATACGCTACCGCATCACGGTAACAACTTTATCCTTCTCCAGATGGTCACTTCGTATCGTGTGTGTTTGTTTTGTTTTTGGTTGCCCGTGGATTGTATACGAAGACTAATTTATGTTGTCGCCCATAGGGCGTAGATTAGTCCAAATTTGTATTTTCTTAGATTTGGGTTTGGGGGTTGGGTTTGAGGATACGCTAGTCTCATTTGAGACTAAGATCAACTTAAACGTATGTTAAGGATACGTTAGTCTAATTTTTAGACTAAGATCTACTTAACAGGATCATTTAGATCCAACAAAAGAGCATTTGGGCTCTATTGTTTAGTTTAAGGACATTGCGGTCGATTACCAGTTTAAGAACATGGTGGTCCAATGTTAGTTTAAGGACATCATGGTCCAAGGTTAAGGACATCATAGTCCATGGGTTTAAAGGGACCCCACAGTCCAAGGTTAAGGACATCATAGTCCATGGGCTTAAGGACCCCACGGTCCATAGTTTAAAGACGTCATAGTCTATAAAGTTTAAGGACATCATAGTCCATGAGTTTAAGGACCCCACAGTCCATGGAATGATTGGTTATCGGGATCCATCGCCTCTCTGAAGACGTTGAAAGATTACAACGACAAATATCAAAGGAGTGAAGAGATGTACCCTTGAACCAATGTTTATTGGGAAATCTGTAGTCCAATTTGGGACTAAGATCAATTAATTAGATTATGAGCACATGGGCTCAGTTAAATCTGAATTGAGGACTTATGGCCAACTTGGGCTAAGTCCAGTCAGGTTTAAAATGTTGGACCTTTGTTTGGACCGTCGAACATTTGTCTGGGTTCAACCCCCCATTATTTAGCAATGCTAAACATGAGTCTGGGTTCTGACCATGTCTTTATCTTTTATTGAGTGCTGAGCACTCATATGCCATATGAGATGATCAATCTTGGAAGACAAGGATATATTTGAGGCTCAGTCAAAGGGAAGTCTTGCCTCTGGAAGACTTAGCCAATTTAGGCTAGATTGGTTTTAAAATAGTGTTAAACACTAGAAGATATTTGGCGATCATGTGTTCTCACGTGATACGCTTTAAAATAGTGTTAAACACTGAAGACAGAATGCTCAAAATAGTGTTAAACACTAAAAGTGGGGTAGTCACGTGGGGTCACGTGAGGCGCCTGAGAATTGGGCCAAACCTTCTTTATTTTACCCTCAAATCTGCAAATAAGTGTTAAACACTTAGCCTTCAGGCCATCACGTGTGAGCACGTGAGGCATCTGAAGATGGGGCGAGACTTCCTTTATTTTGTTCTCAGAATATTCAAATAAGTGTTAAACACTTTTGGTCTTCAGGCCATCACGTGTTGGCACGTGATGGGTATCCATGTATTGATTATTAAAGTGTTTATTAGGGGTCATGCGGGGACACGTGAGGGCGCCCAAAATTGATTCTGCCCTTGGATTTGTTCCCTTTTGTTTTGAAAGTCACGTGTGAGCACGTGCGGCATTGCCTTCATGCTTTTTCTTTCTCATTTTGAGGAGTCTGTTTGAGGGTCACGTGGGGGCACGTAAGCATGCCTTATTCATTCCTTTTGTTCGTTGGGATGAAGAATCACGTGTTACCACGTGATCATGTTGGATACTTGATCTTTATGTGCATGGAGAGCTTTAAGTCTCTTGTTTTTTAAGAATTAAATTCTTTTATAGGGTTAAACCCTAGTTCTGCTTAGAGGAATTAAATTCCTATGTATTTGAAAGAATTAAATTCTTGTGTAGGGTTAAACCCTAGTTTTATTTGGAGGAATTGAATTCCTATGAATTTGGGAGAATTAAATTCTCATATAGGGTTAAACCCTAGTTTCATTTGGAGGAATTAAATTCCTATGAATTCGGGGGAATTAAATTCCTTAAACTTAAATCTTCCCTCTAAGCTTTAGGTCTGCATGGCAGAATCTCCCCGATGAGAATTAAATTCTCAACTTGTGGGGAGATCTGCTTCTGCAGATCTTCAACCAAAGGAAGAACTAAGTTCTTATTCAGAAGAGTTAAACTCTTAATTTGAGAATTAAATTCTCTTTTGTTTTATGGAGCTTAGATATATTTCCCCTTTCTCACCCAGGGTTTCTTTTCTCTCCTGAAGAAATATTCTTTTCTCTTTTGAGAATTAAATTCTCCTCTCTTTTTCTCTCTATTGTTGTATCTCTCTAAAAAAATTCCAAGCACCTCTCTTCTCTTCTTGGCTCCTATTTATAGGAAAAAGAAAAGATTCAGTTTATTTAGTCAATCTTTCATTGAAAGATTTTGGTTGTTTTTGTAACCAACATGATCTTTTAGATCATCCAGTGAATTTTATTCACCATTGGATTTTTAATCCAAAAGATATTCTGTTTGTTATTCTTGGTGAATTTCAGGAAAATCTTTCCTTGTATAGAATGTTTCTATAAATTGGTGATTTTTAATCACCATTGGATTTTTAATCCAACGGTGCTCCCCTTTACAGAGCACAATCTTTTTTTTTTGTTTGGAAAGATTTAGAGAGATATTTTCCAGTTAGGGTTCTCAATTCCTTCTTAATTAGAATTTAATTCTATTAGTTCAGAAAGCTTGAAAGCCTATCACGTGTTGGCACGTGATCGCATTGTTTGATCATTCAAATAGAATTTAATTCTATTAATTAAAGAGCTTAGGATCCTATCACGTGTCGGCACGTGACCTTTGGTCACGTGTGGACACGTGATGCCCCATTGGGGTATTCCTTACTGTTTTATTACACTTTTAATTCTTTTCAGTGGGTTTTTAAAGGCCCATCACGTGTGGGCACGTGACTCCTGTTGATTAGAATTTAATTCTATTATAACAGAGTCCCTAGGAAACCATCACGTGTCCGCACATGACCCTTGGTCACGTTGGTCACGTGATGCCCCATTGGGGTTTCTTTCCCGAAATTTTATGAGGGAACACTTACTTTCCTTTTACTCGCTCATACGTCGCTTTTTCGCAATCACCGTCGGATGAAGAGGCCATGGCGATGATCCGGGCCCATGACAGGGATTGCAGTAGTTTGCTCTTATGGGGAGCTTGGTACGGGCACATTATCCGAGACCGCAGCAGGTTTACTTGTGAGATGCCAACAGAGCCTTTGCGCCCAATATCGCTGATGGAGCGTCCGCCGACTGCTTATGCGGCGGAGGTGGCTAATTGGACTCCCACAGGCCGACTCGAGCCATCAACGACCGGGATACCCAACCAACCCGTGCCGGCTATAGATATCTTGGGACGCCGCATTTATTAAGGCGAAGCCCAATCCTGGGGACAAGTCTATAAGGTAGGGCTTACCCCTCGTCATCCAATCGGTTATCTTCCTTGGGCTCGATATGTCCTCTCCGCCCATCGTGTACGATTGCAGAAGGTTGGGTTATATCAAGCGGTATATGTAGTGTTCCTAGGCACACTCAAGAGGTCTCACAAGGCATCAACCATGCCAAATTCAAAATTTTCCGGTGCCGAGAAACCCTAAACTAGATCGTTAACTAGAGAATAGGCGAAACTACAAGCTAGTAAACGACTTTACTGCTAAGTGAAAGAGACAACAACCTTTGTAGATCCGGTCCTCCACTTCCTTAGCTCCGTGATGATGTCCCTCCGCTGCGATCATCGGATCTCGGACTCTAGCGATGGTTTCGTCGAAGAAAGGATCGGGCTAGGTCGTCGACTTCGTTGCCGAAGATGATCTACGTCGAGGCAACACAAGATCAAGCTCCAACTTCACCAAGTCATGAAACTTGTGAAGAAAACATCCTATACTACTTGGCAAGTGGTAGAGGATGAAGAAATAGGAAGTGGGTTCACTTTGGATTTGGATTTCTCACTCTTTTCCTCATAGCACCATTAAAGCTAGTAACGTTTCTTCTTCTTGAAAAAGAAGAAGAAGAAGAAGAAGAAAAAGAATATGATAAGAATAATGAATAATAGAAAATAAATTGATTCTTATCATATTAGCAACTATGGTTGAGTGTAGAGAATCAACTAGGGTTAGGTGAATGGTTAGGTTAAGCAAAAGAAACAAAAATGGTCAAAGCTTCTCAAAGTTTCAAGAAGCTTCAAGTGTAAAACAAAAAGGCACCATTTTATTTTCTTTTGCCAAAAAGAATAAAGTAAATAAATGAGTAAATGAAACCCTAACCATTAACCTAATCATAGTTTAAAGCATACACACAACCAAGTTTGCATGTATCATCAAACATGATACAAACTAGTGCACAAAACTATATCATATATATATAATGTGCACATCAAGTGAGAAAATCCATCTTAAGTGAACCAATACTAGTTAATGCAAAGTAATATATAAAATATATAATTATGCATTAAATCATTAAATCAACGCTTGATTTAATGATCCGGTCATACTGCATATAACCGACTAATATTTAGTGTATCAATATATCGAATCAACACTTGATTCGGTAACCCGGCTATATCTCATATAACCGTCCAATGATACAAATCGCGAGAATAGAATACAGTATCACATACTGGTATTATTCTCGGTCCCGCACATATCTCATATGCGCTCCTATTTCGTTTCGCTTGAGCCAGGAAACCTCTGTGTAGGACTCTAAAGACTCGTCAATACGCTGGCAGCAGGTGATGATCATATCAAACACCCACAAGCCGCAAGCGATCTGCTAAACGTAACGGCCACCCGGGTATTGAGCGATCAGAAGATCGACGAGCAAGCCCGCTCACACTCCTGTGAATCCAACCAGTAACACTTACCGTACAGTCCGGTCTGTTCGTCTGATATGTCGCATATCTCGCCTAGGGGTGGTAAACGTCATACCCCAATAGCTCGATACGTTGTGTCGATATGAGGTCTATAACAGTTCGAGAAACTACTGGTAACACTTACCAGTAAATCTCAGCAACCCTGGCCAGGGATTTCCGGTTATAGCCAATCGAACACAGTGCAACATCAACTCCCTATACCGGGAGAGACGAATCCCCTCCTATCGCTCATTGCCTCCATGTGATTCGGGACTGTACCCAAAAACCACCGTTTTGCATGCTCTTTTGGACGTGGTAAGGTGGAAATCAAAGCACAGTGGGAATCACACAAGACTCTATGACGATCTCGGGTCTACAGACTAACATGTACCAGTGTCACCAGAGAACTGCCATCTGACGTAAGGTATAATACCATCTGGGAGTTCTCGGCGAGTCCGTCCAGTGTACCCAGTCTCTACTGAGCACCCGTATATCATCTCTGATGTCAAGCACCAATGGATATGGGATCATCCATCGCCCATCTGTATGGGTCGAGAAGGTATACGCTAGTCTACTCTGGTATATCGATGCCCCGTCTCGATACACCCATGACTAGGGACCTTGAAGGATGTACTTATGGACTACCATGTCCCTACTAGTATGATCTGCATCATAGTCCAGGTAGTCAAGTACACATCCTAAGGGCTTTACCAACATGTAACAGAGAGACAATCAGTGTACACGTTAAGGTAAAGAGCAACCAGATAGCATACTGTCATGTCGAGCAAGAAAGTCCTCCCTATATATGTCCAAGCATCCACTACAATATACATCTTATGTATAGTAATGGCCTCTAGGGCATACATATAACTAACAATCTCCCACTTACACTAGGGCCATCTGTAGCAGTGGTTGCAGTATCTCATACTCAACCATCCCATAAAAATCTCTCTCTGGGAAAAGGCCTTTGTGAGTGGATCCGCCGTGTTGTCCTCTGAGTCTGCTCTCCTAACCTCGATCCCCTGGAGATCAACCATCTCCATGATGAGGTGACACTGCCTTAGAATATGTCTGGATCACTGATGGGACGGGCGTTCCCTGGCATAAGCCACAACTCCATTGTCACACAATGGGAGGAACGAAGTTCATCTCATGAACTAATATACATCCAGACTGCCTCTTTGGTAGCATCTTAAGTAGCGATGTATCCAGCCTTTATCGTCTAGTATGCCACGGTATCTAGCTTGGAACTCTTCCAACATACCGTCCCTTTACTGAGGGTAAAGACAATGCCTGTGACTGACATTCAGTCGTTCTTATCACCCTGGAACCTTTCCAGTGATTCTCCCCAGGATCAATTGATACCATCTTACTACAACTAGTGAGTATCCTAACATCCAATTAGATATATCTCATAGATCTAAAACCCAGGATTTAGGAGGTATCACTTTGATCCTATATGGAGAATCTTTGTGATAAGCGGAGATTGAGCGAGCGTAACATAGGAAACTCCTTCCCTATCAAGAGTATGTCATCCACGTACTCTACGAGGATCACCACCATACTCCCTACTACCCTTTTGTTTATATAAGGTTCATCTACTATTTTGATGATGTCAAACTCTTTGACTAACACATCAAAACAGACGTTCCAACTCCGCGATGCCTGCTTTATCACATAAAACATCTTGCCCACGTTTCCGCTGCTCCCACTGTCTACGAGGCCCTCTGGCTGTGTACTTATAGACGCACTCTTCTAAAACACCATCTAGAAAAGCAGTCATGGCACCCAACCGCCAGATATCGTAGTCATGGTATGTAGCCATGGCAAGTAGGATCTGGATGGACTTAAGCATAGCTCCTTAGAAAAGGTTTCATCATTATCCACGCCTGGTCGATGACGAAAACCTTTAACAAGTCTAGCTTTGAAAGTCTCAACTTTTCCATCTACACCAAGTAATCTTCTCAAGATATACTTGCTTCTGATGGGGATTTAACCCTTCAGATATAGCAATCAAAGTCCATACTTCATTGGTGTACATGGATTCCATCTCAGATCACTAAGCATCCAGCCATTCTTATAGAGTCCCACTCCTGATGGCCAGCTCGAAACTAGTTGGGTCATCATCTCATGATGCAATCCTTGCTCCCACTGTCATGGAGAAACAGAAGTATCTCTCAGGTGGGTGAGGAACCCTACTATATCGGCGGGGAGGCTGAGATTCGTTGGAATCTATTGAATCCTTTGGTTCTACCCAATCATCAACTGCAGTTTGTACAGCTGGAACCTTTCCAGTTCTACATAACTGACATTGCCTCGAGCTTGTCCGGATTTTGCTTTTAGACATAGGCCGGACAATCCTAAATCTTAACAAACTTAAGATATGGACTCTTCCCTTTCCATATCACATATGAAGTGGTAGGCAACTGATTTGATTTGAACCCTATTCAATAGGTACGCAGCTTCTCAAGCGCATAACTCCCAAAAGGAAATAGGAAACTCAGTAGTACTCATCATAGAGCACACCATATCAAATAGGGTGCTATTGCTCCGTCCCGATATACCATCGTGCTATGGTGTATACGGAGGAGTAATGCTGAGAGAGAATCTCATTCTCCTTTAGAATAGTCCAGGAATTCCGTGCTCAAGTATTCTCCTCCTCGATCACATCAAAGGACATAATACTTATACCCGTTTTGGTTCTCTATTTCTAACTTATATTCTGTGAATATCTCAAAAGGTTCGGACTTGTGTTTCAACAGGATCATATGTCTGAATCTTGAGAGATTATCAGAGAATGTAATGAAATACAAAGAACCAGTCCTGGCATGTGTAGACAGGGGACCTACATACATCAACATGTATCATCCCAAGAGTTCACTAACTCTTTCTCTGTTTCCAGTAAATAGAGCTACAGTCATCTTATCTCTGTGACATGACCGGCAAGTTTCACAAGATGTAAATTCAAACAGATTTAAATATGCATCTATGCGCAACTTAGCTAGTCGGGTCGCATTGATATGACCTAGTCTACAATACCTCAAGAAGGATCCGTTCATTTCTGAACTCTTCCTCTTGTGTGTGTTCCGTATACTAAGAACTGTAGTTTGATTTAGAACATCAATGCTTTTAGATAACGTGCCTGAACCGATCAACTTTTGAAATAGAAAATGTTCAAAACATTATCCAACAATATAAAATTATATCCTTCTTTACTAATAAAGAGACTGATATGATTTTGTATATCAGATTCGGTAGCTAATAACATTCGTTCAGAATCAATGTATTCTAGTAATATAGGGTGACTGTGACCAACAAACTTGGCTGCAACACTTGCACCGTTTTCTGCCTCATGAAACTTATCACCCGTTCTTAGTTCTCTACCTTTTTGTAGCCCTATATAACAGATTACATATTTGGGATGCTGATCCGGTATCAAATACCCAGGACGTAGAGGATACAGAGAAACAGTTCTTTGTAATGAACACACCCGAAGGAGATGCATCATATGCACTTTCTTCGTTTAGGCGGCACGGGAATTCTGGTAATCCCCAATTTCCTGCTCTGTCTTATAACAATTATAAGTTGGAGTGGGACCAACGTTCCCCAGCTCAGTATAACAAGCGGGTTCGGTCAATACATCCGTATTATTATCTTGATTAAGGCGTGACATGGTCGCTACCTGGAGAAAGAGAGAAGAAAACACTCTGCGTGCGCTCTTGCAAGATCAGATTGGTTATTATTTTATCTAATCAGGATGGCTCCCACTGTTTATCAAATCTTCCTTCAAACCCTAAAAGGAAAGACTAGCCGGGATTAATTACACGCTAAAAGTTCGCCAATCTTTCAGCCAGGCCAGTGTCGGTACTTTGAGGGAGGTGCCTCGTGCTTTTGCACGGACCTAATTAAAGTAAACCTCGTTTTCCCATAGGCGTAACCCCGTTGACACCTTTCTAGACACCTACTTGATCGGCTAATTGTAATGTGTAAAACTCTCTCAGAAATAACAATTACTCGCAGCAGGTATCGGGATCCAACTATCTCATAGAAGGTATGCAATCTCATTGCAAATTTCAACACTTGAAATTCCCGATAATTTTGCCCCTAGCGTCCTATGACCTTGACGCAGGCCAACAAACCATAATGCGCTAGTCAAGTTCAACCCGTCATTTCCTGATTGAATTAAACCCACCCGCACGACTCTTGACGCAGGCCAACAAAGTCGCACGACTACCCTAATCCAATCTGCATCATATGCATAAGCAGATAAATACTAGTTAGCTACCGCACACTACGTCTTGACGTAGGCCAACAAACGCAGCACGAATACTAACTACTACTTATCTGAAATGACGGAGGGCTACGACAGGTTTTTCTGAAAACCTATTGCGTAATGAACTTGATATCGTTGTAGAATCAAATGATTTTAAAATGGAGCGTTTTTGAGGCTTTTCTAGTTTTGCTAAAGGGGTCACTCCCGGTGAAGGGATCGTCGGCCCTTTCCTCATCGAATAAGGTGCATGATATATCATATATACCGCTGTGCAAAGTAAAAACTATAGAAGCAATTAAAAGACAAACCGAGGGTTGTAGCATCTGCCAGTTATTGCTAAAGGGGTCACTCCCGGTGAAAGGATCTCGGCCCTTTCCTAATCGAATAAGGTGCAGGATGTTCTACAAGGAACACCACGATGCAAAGCAAGAACTGTAGCTACCTGTTTTTGAAAATTCAATTCCACAACATTTTAGGTTTCTTTTCTTTCATTAATCATATTAATGAAGTCCCATCACTTAAGTCCATCTAAACATCACAGATAAATACGACGTACACTTATGCCATCCGCATTCTCCTCGATGTCCCGTCTGCACCGTTAGGTTAGGTAACTAACGGCAGAGCGAGGCAGGGCTAGCGCGGGTATAAAACATAAGCAACGTCTATATAATATATCATATATACTATATATATTATCTATCTGAATATATCACATGATCACATCACAGATAACGCAGCAGAAAATATCATATGAAATATTGGATATATTAGGACGTCCGTGTTTTCAATACGAGCCAGTATAAAACACGGATTCCATGGTCACGATGAATAGCCAAACCCACATCCCTAGACCCCTACGAGAGCGGCAAGCAACCCTACCAATTCTAGAGTTAGGAGACCCGGACTCGTCTCCTCGAGTTGATCTCCCACTGGACTCCAGAACCCGGTTACTTGTGCCCTCCTCCTTGGGTCTATCCTAGTGCGGAAAAGTAAATAATATACAATGGTGACATCTTCCGAAACCTGGAAGTGCCCCAATAAAAGAATATTACATACAAGTTTTTACATGAATGAAAATGAAAAACACTCATCTCACATAAAAACCCCCCGGCTATTCAAACACGACGATCCAATATAACATATCCAGCAACACATAACATCACATGTCATCAACGTAAGTAAACATGCGTATCCCAATTGTTGTTGACATATAGCAACGAAACCGGCGATATCACATATTACACTTACGGTCACACGAAAGAAAGTGTAAAACTACAACAGTTGGAATCCGCAACCTCTTTAGACATCGCATGCCTAATCAAATGAATTACTTAGACATCGCATGCCTAACAATTATAAATCCCGCATTTTAGTCTCATTATTGAAAACACTTTTCAATATAAAGTCGGGCAATTCAACAGGATTCCCGACATACTGATCGAATGCTCGTCGCAAACTTTAGTAGACAGCCGCACCCTCGATACCGTCGACGAAGTGCACCAAGGCGGAACATCGCTACCGCGAGCACCCGAACGGATGCTTTCGGCGACGGGGTTCTCCTACAGTCACTTGGTCGGGGCTAAGGGGTGGAGCTGTTTATTAAGTTTATCCGGCGAGTATCCGCGTACGCTACGTGATTGCGACGGACTTTTGATCGCATCAAAATTCCATGGCAACCGATCAAGTGAGACTAAAGTGCTGTGTTTATAACATTCATTCAGTTATCTCATAACTACTTGTGAATTCCAATTATTGTATCACATTCCAGATAAATAGAAAATGTTAAACTTTCCAATCGAACAATCAAACACCCAAGTTTTCCCGAAACAACTCAACACATGAAATAAGTTTAAAAACATTCACTTCATGCCTCAGTACCAACGGTCCAGCTGTAGAAGGGTCAAGCCAACGCCTCACATGTGGCACGCCGTACTGCCCCAAACCCTAAGGTTCAAAGGGCAGTTCAAGACGGTCACATAATCGAGTTAAGGTTTGTTGTCTTCTAGAGGGTCCATCGCGTTACTTGCACTACTAAGAACGTTCTCAAACTACGGAAAAATCCAACAGTTGGAAATTTCCCGGCAGGGGAAAAATTGGGTATTTATATCCGGTCGAACCTTTTAACATATTCTAAATATCCGGAAAACATTACGAAATTAAAAATTCCGATCGAAACAACGACTACAAAATAAACCCCAAAATACTCAACACTTGAGTCAGATAAAAATACCCATAAAATATCAGGGAATTAAAAAGAAACATTACTGTGCAAATTTAAGAGGGCGACGTCACAAAATGGCGGCGGAACCGCCGCACGAGCGATGCTCGTGCCGCGGTTCCGTGGCGGTTTGAGCTCCAAACAGTGTCGTTTTGCACAGTTTTTCTTATAATTTCCTGCTGATTTTTTTAGGCATTTTTAATTCGGAAAAATCCCAGATTTTAAAAATGGACCAGAGAGGGGTGTATTACGTCGTATTTGGGTTCGATCGGGGTTTTAACTTTGTTAACGCATCGCCTAAGGCTCTAGCTAGGCTCTGATACCACTGTAGTGTTCCTAGGCACACTCAAGGGGTCTCACAAGGCATCAACCATGCCAAATTCAAAATTTTCCGGTGCCGAGAAACCCTAATCGTTAACTAGAGAATAGGCGAAACTACAAGCTAGTAAACTACTTTACTGCTAAGTGAAAGAGACTATAACCTTTGTAGATCCGGTCCTCCACTTCCTTAGCTCCGTGATGATGTCCCTCCGCTGCGATCATCGGATCCCGGACTCTAGCGATGGTTTTGTCGAAGAAATGATCGGGCTAGGTCGTCGATTTCGTTGCCGAAGATGATCTACGTCGAGGCAACACAAGATCAAGCTCCAACTTCACCAAGTCATGAAACTTGTGAAGAAAACACCCTATACTACTTGGCAAGTGGTAGAGGATGAAGAAATAGGAAGTGGGTTCACTTTGGATTTGGATTTCTCACTCTTTTCCTCATAGCACCATTAAAGCTAGTAAGGTTTCTTCTTCTTGAAGAAGAAGAAGAAGAAGAAGAAAAAGAATATGATAAGAATAATGAATAATAGAAAATAAAGTGATTCTTATCATATTAGCAACCATGGTTGAGTGTAGAGAATCAACTAGAGTTAGGTGAATGGTTAGGTTAAGCAAAAGAAACAAAAATGGTCAAAGCTTCTCAAAGCTTCAAGTGTAAAACAAAAAGGCACCATTTTATTTTCTTTTGCCGAAAAGAATAAAGTAAATAAATGAGTAAATGAAACCCTAACCATTAACCTAATCATAGTTTAAAGCATACACACAACCAAGTTTGCATGTATTATCAAACATGATACAAACTAGTGCACAAAACTATATCATATATATATAATGTGAACATCAAGTGAGAAAATCCATCTTAAGTGAACCAATACTAGTTAATGCAAAGTAATAAATCAAATATATAATTATGCATTAAATCATTAAATCAACGCTTGATTTAATGATCCGGTCATACTGCATATAACCGACTAATATTTAGTGTATCAATGTATCGAATCAACACTTGATTCGGTAACCCGGTTATATCTCATATAACCGTCCAATGATACAAATCGCGAGAATAGAATACAGTATCACATACTGGTATTATTCTCGGTCCCGCACATATCTCATATGTGCTCCTATTTCGTTTCGCTTGGGCCAGGAAACCTCTGTGTAGGACTCTAAAGACTCGTCAATACGCCGGCAGTAGGTGATGATCATATCAAACACCCACAAGCCGCAAGCGGTCTGCTAAATGTAACGGCAACCCGGGTATTGAACGATCAGAAGATCGACGAGCAATCCCGCTCACACTCCTGTGAATCCAACCAGTAACACTTATCGTACAGTCCGGTCTGTTCGTCTGATATGTCGCATATCTTGCCCAGGGGTGGTAAACGTCATACCCAATAGCTCGATAAGTCGTGTCGATATGAGGTTTATAACAGTTCGAGAAACTACCGGTAACACTTACCAGTAAATCTCAGCAACCCTGGCCAGGGATTTCCGGTTATAGCCAATCGAACACAGTGCAACATCAACTCCCTATACCGGGAGAGACGAATCCCCTCCTATCGCTCATTGCCTCCATGTGATTCGGGACTGTACCCAAAAACCACCGTTTTGCACGCCCACTTGGACGTGGTAAGGTGGAAATCAAAGCACAATGGGAATCACACAAGACTCTATGACGACCTCGGGTCTACAGACTAACCTGTACCAGTGTCACCAGAGAACTGCCATCTGACGTAAGGTATAATACCATCTGGGAGTTCTCGGCGAGTCCGTCCAGTGTACCCAGTCTCCACTGAGCACCCGTATATCATCTCTGATGTCAAACACCAATGGATATGGGATCATCCATCGCCCATCTGTATGGGTCGAGAAGGTATACGCTAGTCTACTCTGGTATATCGATGCCCCGTCTCGATACACCCACGACTATGGACCTTGAAGGATGTACTTATGGACTACCATGTCCCCACTAGTATGATCTGCATCATAGTCCAGGTAGTCAAGTGCACATCCTGAGGGCTTTATCAACATGTAACAGAGAGACAATCAGTGTACACGTTAAGGTAAAGAGCAACCAGATAGCATACTATCATGTCGAGCAAGAAAGTCCTCCCTATATATGTCCAAGCATCCACTACAATATACATCCTATGTATAGTAATGGACTCTAGGGCATACATATAACTAACAGTATACTCGTCTCTTTTTCATTACCCGGCTCCTCACGTCTGGTGGGTTAAAGCTCTCCTGAATCAATGGAATCTTCCCACCAACACTTTCTTGGTAGGGGATCGTGAGGTCTCTATTTCTATGGAAGAGTTTCGCGAGATCTCTGGATTGCTGATCAGGGGAGAGCACTATGAAGAGTTGCTGCCTCCCGATGAGTATGTATTCACGACCGTGCCTGCTATGCTTGACAGCTTGACGACCGAAAACGCCGTCCGTCATAAGTACCCTAGTCTAATCAAGACTCTGGGTATTTTTGAGAAGTTGTTCACGGAGTCAGAGGGACAGGGCGTCACCTTTAAGAGCTTCATCGCCTTTTTTCTCCGTGAAGATGTCTTATCAAAGGAGGCTCCAAAATTTGTGAATATTAACGACCCTTTTGGGTTTGGGCTGAATAAGCTGCCGGCTAAAGAAGAGGACTTGCCGCAGTTTTATATTCCGGTTTCGTCGGTCGTGCCCTTCGATTCGATTGCGGCCCCTGGCATGGACGAAGATCAGTTTTTAGCTTAGTTGGTTTGCTATATCGACACATCGACGCTTCATGAGAGCCTATGTCTTCTACCCCACTCATCACGTAGCCGAAGGGGCACGGTTGGCGGTTGGCATCGCGGGACTATCGCATCTTTATCATGGATTGAGCATTGCGGCCAACACTTCAACCCCAGGTACGGATGTCGTGAATTCCTCTCTCTACTACTTCATGTCGTGGATTGAGATGCATGTATTGGAAGCGTTCACAGCGCATCGGAGGCCAGATTTTTTTGACTCCTATACCTTCCTACAGATCATGAGGCTGGTGGATGCTTCTGCTCCCGACCCTACCCGGCTAGGAGCCCTCCGCATGCTGCTTAATCCGTACTCCAACGAGGGCGGGATGGTTTTCGCTGACGGAGTCCTTTCGCTGACGGAGTCCTTTCTGCTCCCGTTGGGCCTATTCAACAGCTGTTTGACTTGTCGAAGGGTGGAGCGTCGTCTTTAAAACGTAAGGAGATCATGCACCTATACTCGATTAGGCCGGGTTATCTGGTGTTCCGGCAGAACAACGTGGCTCTTTTTATGCGGTACAATCCGCATCGCTTCGCCCAGCAGTTGGGCTATACCACGGTGTCCCTTTCGAGGCGTTCTTGGTTGAGCCTACTCCATCTCTGGAAGTCACGCGTGACATCATCCATCACTTTATGCGGCTGAACACCGGCTCCCGTTTCATGATTCCCGAGGCCGACTATATTCCAAGGTGTGTGGGGTCTTTCACGGGTTGGTACCGTCATCGAGTCGGTCCCATCATCGTTGAGGAGAGGCGGGTACTCTTCGAATGTCGATCGTCGGCTCCGGCCCAAGATACTGGTATTCCGTTGCGGCCATGAACAGTAATTTGCCCTCCGTTGAGGGATGGCGGCGTGGTCCTTATCCCGGAAGCCGCAGAAATAGAATCAACTCCTCACACTGCTGGGATGCCAGTGCGCACTATAGCTCAGGCGAAGGCCTCCGATGAAGCGTCAGTGACAGTACCATCAGTGGCGGTGTCATCTGCTGTGGTATTGCCAAAAGAGGATACTGGAAGCGAGGTTGGCCAATGTCGCACCAAAGCGCCGAGAGGAAGGAAGCGATCATCTTCCAGTGTTAGCTCTAGCTCGAAAAATAGGAAGAAAACAGCTGCCGGCTTGCTTGACTTCCTCCTGGAATCTGAGCCTATTGTTCAAGACGAGCCCATCTCCATGCAAGAGCTGGCTGACGGTCTTATTTATCCTAGCTCGCCAGCTGATGAAGCCGCGCAATTAGTTGAAGTTTTAAGGCGCTCACAGGATGAGACCGAAAATGTGCACATCCTGAAAAAGCCCTACCCCCCGGTTATCTTCTACGAAGATCCCCCTTCGTTACAGAGAGTACATATGGGTCCTCTGCGAAGGGAAGATGAAAGAGCCTTCAAGCAGCCCATCTCGGCTGCTTCTGAAGACGAGCTAGCACTGAAGACCGGTGGGCATGAATCTGCATTTGAAGCCCGGCAAGCACATTTCCTCAGGAAGGAACGACGGCTTGAAAAAGCCATATTAGAACCATCCTGACGCATCGGTATGTGTGCTTTCCGTATTTTTCTTTTGGAAAATAATTTGTATCACTTTTTATATCTCCTTATCTTTGCGAAAACTTTGCAGGGACTTCAGCCACGAAAGAGGATCCGAGTCCAGGTCATGCCATGACCGCCGCTTCTATAGATTTCTCCCATGACGCATCGGCATGTGCAGAAGGGGTTACTACGGCTGCCATTCCTGTTGTGGAGCCTTCAGTGGTGGCTCTTGTTCCATCGGTGTCCATTGTTCGAGCGGAGGTGACCCCATTGGCCACGGACCCTATGGATTTTTCTGAAGGCGTCTTGGAAAATGTAGGAAGGACCTCGAAGGTCACTGTTCTTTCTTCGGAGCCTGAAATGGCGGTTGTTGCTTCGCAACTGGAAGCTGCTATGCCCGCAAATGTCCCCGGTGATATGCCTGAGGGCGTGGAGGAGGCAGCCGAAGCTGCCATGCCTCCAGTTCAAGGCGAGCGGAGCGTCAAAGGTAACCTCCTACATTTTATTGTTAATGATCCCCTCATTATCTGAACTCTTCTTTCTTTCAGAACTGCGGGAATTAGCGGCTTCTATAGTGGACCTATCTCCAAGGAAGTCCTTCCAGCGCTTACTTGACATGGCTGCCCTACGGGCGATATCCCCGCAATTCTTCCGGGCAAGGTCAGTGTTCTTTGAACCCTTTGCTTTATTATCACTTTTTTTACAATGATGCCAACATGCCCTCTGCTGTTCTAGAAGCTGATGATGAAGTGGAGATCCTGGATGGGCCTGGGGATCTTCAAACCCCCCTTGCATGGCTGTGGGTAAGTAAAACTTTACCCTTGGTATTGTTTTGTTTATTCCATGTTTGCCAGTCTCGTTGACTAGTCATAAACTTTGACAGCTTTACCAGCTCTGGCTCCGTTAGAATCCTGAATCTCTATACCACCGGGACTATATGCCCGATGTGTGTCTGAAAAGATGGCGAGACAAAGCATTCACTCCTTGTCGGCCCTCATTGAAGATCTTCATGCTGGGAGTTCTGTTATGGCCGAAGAATTTGCTGCCGAAGCCAATACTTCTTTTCCCTTCCTTACTACTTATCATGATGAGACATTGGTGCATATTTGGGTTGAGTATTGTCGTAGAGTGGAAGCTTGTTTACATAATCTCGAGTGTATACGCTTTCCTTCCGAGCTCTTAACTGCAAAGGTGAGCCTACGGGGGTGGATTGAGCGATGTGCCGCTAATCTTCAGTCTTGCAAAAAGAGGCTCAACCAGAAATTTTCGGAGAAGGAGCTAGCTTCAAATGCTTTGGGGGAACTCCAAGCTCAACTCACTGCTAAGACCACCCGTGCGTACGAATTTTGGCGGGTGCTTCAAGAAGCTATCACAGAGGTGGTAGCTCTTGATAAAGCCGTTATCTTTACCTGCGAGATGGTTGAAGCTCATAAAGTTGCTGAAAAGGAGCTTGAGAGTCAGTTTGCCTCGTATCAGGCTCAACATTCTCAGGCGGAGACCCGTCTGTTGGGAAATGTGCTTGATTTGATTTGAATACCCGTAGGTGTATTTTCTCCATAAGAATCGTGAGGATTCTTAAGTGTGTATTTTCTCTTGAGAGTCGTAAGGATCTCACAAGAGAATTTTTCCCGCTTGCAGGTCGAGAGAACTCGTAAGTGGTTGTTTCCCTCCTTGTCGAGATTCGACTTTGGAGAGTGTGGCCCTGGTATGCAATAACCCACCTTGGACCGACTTGCAGGGCCCCAGTGCTTAGGAAATAGGTCCTTATCCTCATTGCCTAAGGCTTTCCCCTACGAGTCGAGACGAATCTAGAAGTTCTCGCAAGGACACTAATTTCCTCACGAGTCAAGATGAATCGAGAGATTATTGGTTGACTTGATTCCGAGACGGAGCATTGCTCTGTCGGGGAGGCCATTGGTTGACTTGTTTTCGAGACGGAGCGTTGCTCCGGCGGGAAGGCCATTGGTTGACTTGTTTTCGAGACGGAGCGTTGCTCCGGCGGGGAGGCCATTGGTTGACATGTTTCCGAGACGGGGCGTTGCTCCGGCGGGGAGGTCATTGGCTGACTTATTTTCGAGATGAAACGTTGTTCCGGCAGGGAGGTCATTGACTGACTTGTTTCCGAGACGGAGCGTTGTTCTGGCGGGGAGGTCATTAGCTGACTTGTTTCCGAGACGGAGCGTTGTTCCGGCGGGGAGGTCATTGGCTGACTTTTTTCTGAGAAGGAGAGTTGTTCCGGTGGGGAGCTCATTGGTTGACTTATTTCCGAGACGGAGCGTTGTTCCGGCGGGGAGGTCATTGGTTGACTTTTTTCCGAGACGGAGCGTTGCACCGGCAGGGAGGTCACTGGTTGACTTGTTTCCAAGACGGGGCGTTGCTCCGGCGGGAGGTCATTGGTTGACTTGCTCCGCTTTCTGCGGTGTCGAGGTTGACTTGCATTGCTTTCTGCAATGTCGAGAAGGAACGCCGTGTTGTTCTTCTGGGATGCAGATGCTGCCGTCGAGATCTGACTCTCCCTTTGACAGAGTCTGTTGGGAAATGTGGTTTTCTTTTCGTTTATGCCCATGGATTGTATACAAGGGTCAGTATGGACCGCCTGTAGGGTAAAAGTTTTATTCCTTCATCATTTTTTTTCCGCGATGCTCTATTATTTCTGCTTTTTATATCGCGAAAGTCGAGATTGCCCAATCATTTCGGCTATTTTTCGCGGTGCCTAATCATTACGGCTAATTTTCTTTTTACTCGCTGCTTTTTATTGCGAGTTGCCCAATCATTTCGGCTATTTTTATATGTCTTTTTGGCTCGCTGATTTTGTTGCGAATATGGACTTGAGATCTGATACCAATCTTAACATCAGTATCGCTGCGACTGGGTTAGATCTGGGGAAGGTTTGAGAGACGAAAATCTCTCATCCCCTTTCTTTCCCGTCATATATTTTCATAGGACTTCATGCATACATGCACATACCGCTCCCTACGGCGCCCTATCCATCGAGGTAGCGGTGATACCGTAGTATAAAGGCCCGGTTGTGATGATTTTCCATGGAGGTTAGGGTAAGGATTTCTAAAGGAAGGACAAGAACCTAGAGGAAGAAAACATCTTTCCAAATGGTTCTAATCCCTTTTATTAATAATTACCATAACACCTAATTAGATCTTCATATGGGTATAGAAAGCGGTGAGATTTATTAACTTTCCAAACTTAACCTAGACCTAACCGTAGCAAGATTTAGATATAGATTAATTCAGTTTTTAGATTTAATAATCAATCCGGCTCCCATCGGAATTAACTCGTTTGAGCGAATAGGAAATTCACAACATCTCTGTGGACCGACTCGTACTCACCGGCTAGCTACCAAGCGATGCCGTTCTTGATTGCGGTAAATATTTTTGATCGACAAAATCTCTCTAAATCAGCAATCACAAAGCTTGAAGCTGAGGCCCTGCGGAAGAATGATGAATTGACGAACTTATTGCACCATCCGCCGGCTTGAAGATATATATATTTTTTATATTCTCCCTTTTTTGTATTTACTCCTGAATGAGAGTGTCTTTTGATTCTTTTATCTTTTATTCATTTGGATTCATGAATAAAAGACATATTTTATTTCATAATGACGCGTCCCTTTTTGCAAATGCATCTTGTATATAGTCTATCTTGATCTCTTTGCAAGGCGGCGATGGCTTAGGAAATAGATTCAGATCTGCTGCCTAAGACTTTTCAACTTCATGAGCCGTGAGGGTCTTATAAATACTTTTCTCCCTACGAGTCGAGAGGATCTCGTAGGTGTATTTTCTTCATAGGAATCGTGAGGATTCTTAAGTGTGTATTTTCTCTTGAGAGTCGTAAGGATCTCACAAGAGAATTTTTCCCGCTTGCAGGTCGAGAGGACTCGTAAGTGGTTGTTTCCCTCCTTGTCGAGATTCGACTTTGGAGAGTGTGGCCCTGGTATGCAATAGCCCACCTTGGACCGACTTGCAGAGCCCCAGTGCTTAGGAAATAGGTCCTTATCCTCATTGCCTAAGGCTTTCCCCTACGAGTTGAGACGAATCTAGAAGTTCTCGCAAGGACACTAATTTCTTCACGAGTCGAGACGAATCGAGAGATTATTGGTTGACTTGATTCCGAGACGGAGCATTGCTCTGGCGGGGAGGCCATTGGTTGACTTGTTTCCGAGATGGAGCGTTGCTCCGGCGGGAAGGCCATTGGTTGACTTGTTTTCGAGACGGAGCGTTGCTCTGGCGGGGAGGCCATTGGTTGACATGTTTCCGAGATGGGGCGTTGCTCCGGCGGGGAGGTCATTGGCTGACTTATTTTCGAGACGAAACGTTGTTCCGGCGGGGAGGTCATTGGCTGACTTGTTTCCGAGACGGAGTGTTGTTCTGGCGGGGAGGTCATTGGCTGACTTGTTTCCGAGACAGAGCGTTGTTCCGGCAGGGAGGTCATTGGCTGACTTTTTTCTGAGACGGAGTGTTGTTCCGGTAAGGAGCTCATTGGTTGACTTGTTTCCGAGACGGAGTGTTGTTCCGGCGGGAGGTCGTTGGTTGACTTTTTTCCGAGACAGAGCGTCGCACTGGCAGGGAGGTCACTGGTTGACTTGTTTCCAAGACGGGGCGTTGCTCCGGCGGGAGGTCATTAGTTGACTTGCTCCGCTTTCTGCGGTGTCGAGGTTGACTTGCACTGCTTTCTGCGATGTCGAGAAGGAACGTCGTGTTGTTCTTCTGGGATACAGATGCTGCCGTCGAGATCTGAGTCTCCCTTTGTTAGAGTCTGTTGGGAAATGTGGTTCCCTTTTCGTTTATGTCCATGGATTGTATATAGGGGTCAGTATGGACCGCCTGTAGGGCAAAAGTTTTATTCCTTCATCATTTTTTTTCCGCGATGCTCTATTATTTCTGCTTTTTATATCGCGAAAGTCGCGATTGCCCAATCATTTCGGCTATTTTTCTTTTTACTCGCTGCTTTTTATTGCGAGTTGTCCAATCATTTCGGCTATTTTTATATGTCTTTTTGGCTCACTGATTTTGTTGCGAATATGGACTTGAGATCTGATACCAATCTTAGCATCAGTATCGCTGCGACTGGAATATGATTGCTTAATACGGACAAGGGTATGATTGCTTGATTTGAATTTCCAAGTGTAGGGGTGATTTATAGACACACGTGGAGATATGTGATTGGAGTTTAGATGAGAGAAAGGAGTGAAGAATAGAACTTGTATCTTTAGTAGAGTTGATAGAAATTCCTATGTGGAGATGGAACCCTAGAAGAAAAACTTAAGAGATGCTGAAACCTAAGTAAGTCTATAGAACATATATAATCTTAAGTTAAATGATGAGAAAGCGTGAAGAATATGGGTGGATAATTCACGAGTCGAAGATAATAGAATTCCTTGTTAGGAAACCTAATTGGAGAACTAAAGTCGAAAAGCCAAATTGATAGGATTTTGTGGGTAGTATCCGCTGAAAACCCTCAGGAGACAACACTCGTCCTACTAGGGACACTTAGAGGTTTAACGGCTTGTTGCACGTGCTCACTGCAATCGCGTTTCCCTGCGAAAGTGCGGTTAGGTTTTTTGTAGAGAATAAAAATAAGTTTGCTCGACGACGAGCAAAAGATAAGTTTGGGGGTATTTATTCACACCGTAATATTGTATTATTATATTCCCCATTCTTATTCTTTTTACAAATAAACAGGTGATTTTGACGCATGTCTGCTACATATTACAGGTTACAGGTTCTTGGATCTAAAACAGTGAAAAATACAAAAGACGACACAAAAATTGGATTTTGACCAACAAACAGAAGACTCTTGATCAAGCCTACATCAAAGATAAAATTCACAAAGTACAAGGCAATGCAAGGTCCAAGATTACAAAGCAAACGGTTAAAAGTCCACCGCAATTATTCACTGGAGATCTGGAAGAAACATAGAAGCCATTTTAATAAAAGAACCAAATAATAAGGAAGCCCAAAGATTCAAGGCCCAATACTTCCCTTTAAAGAAACAGAGACATAAAATTTTACCAAAGCTTGAAGTCTACTTTGACTAGGTCTTCTTAAGGATATTTTGGTAAATGTAGACATGCGAATCAATTGTAATCTAGGGTTTCTATCTCCTATAAATAGAAGCCCAAATCATTGTATTCTTTTCATTCCTCCCTATGCCTCTTTTTATGAATAAAAGTTAGAATTCTTTTGGAGAGCATCGATGCCTCTTTTCATATCATCTATTCAGATCTGACAACCTTGTGTTAATGTTTGGAGAGAGCCATCTGTAAAGTAAGTAGATTTATTTAATTGCCCTAGTTTAGATTTCAATTCTTGCCCTAGGTAATTTTCATTCTCTGCCCTAGATAAATGTTTTTAAATTCCCTAATGAGTGAGTAGTCTCCTCGCTTGTTAGGGTTAGATCCGGGGAAGGTTTGAGAGACGAAAATCTCTCATCCCCTTTCTTTCCCGTCATATATTTTCATAGGACTTCATGCATACATGCACATACCGCTCCCTACGGCGCCCTATCCATCGAGGTAGCGGTGATACCGTAGTATAAAGGCCCGGTTGTAATGATTTTCCATGGAGGTTAGGGTAAGGATTTCTAAAGGAAGGACAAGAACCTTGAGGAAGAAAACATCTTTCCAAATGGTTCTAATCCCTTTTATTAATAATTACCATAACACCTAATTAGATCTTCATATGGGTATAGAAAGCGGTGAGATTTATTGACTTTCCAAACTTAACCTAGACCTAACCGTATCAAGATTTAGATATAGATTAATTCAGTTTTTAGATTTAATAATCAATCCAGCTCCCATCGGAATTAACTCATTTGAGCGAATAGGAAATTCACAATATCCCTGTGGACTGACCCGTACTCACCGACTAGCTACCAAGCGACGTCGTTCTTGATTGCGGTAAATATTTTCGATCGACAAAATCTCTCTAAATCAGCAATCACAAAGCTTGAAGCTGAGGCCCAGCGGAAGAATGATGAATTGACGAACTTATTGCACCATCCGCCGGCTTGAAGATATATATATTTTTTATATTCTCCCTTTTTTGTATTTACACCTGAATGAGAGTGTCTTTTGATTCTTTTACCTTGTATTCATTTGGATTCATGAATAAAAGACATATTTTATTTCATATTGGCGCGTCCCTTTTTGCAAATGCATCTTGTAGATAATCTATCTTGATCTCTTTGCAAGGAGGCGATGGCTTAGGAAATAGATTCAGATCTGCTGCCTAAGACTTTTCAACTTCATGAGCCGTAAGGGTCTTATAAATACTTTTCTCCCTACGAGTCGAGAGGATCCCGTAGGTGTATTTTCTCCATAGGAATCGTGAGGATTCCTAAGTGTGTATTTTCTCTAGAGAGTCGTAAGGATCTCACAAGAGAATTTTTCCTGCTTGCAGGTCGAGAGGACTCGTAAGTGGTTGTTTCCCTCTTTGTTGAGATTCGACTTTGGAGAGTGTGGCCCTGGTATGCAATAGCCCACCTTGGACTGACTTGCAGGGCCCCAGTGCTTAGGAAATAGGTCCTTATCCTCATTGCCTAAGGCTTTCCCCTATGAGTCGAGACGAATCTAGAAGTTCTCGCAAGGACACTAATTTCCTCACGAGTCGAGACAAATCGAGAGATTATTGGTTGACTTGATTCCGAGACGGAGCATTGCTCTGGCGGGGAGGCCATTGGTTGACTTGTTTCCGAGACGGAGCATTGCTCCGGCGGGAAGGTCATTGGTTGACTTGTTTTCGAGACGGAGCGTTGCTCCGGCGGGAAGGCCATTGGTTGACATGTTTCCGAGACGGGGCATTGCTCCGGCGGGGAGGTCATTGGCTGACTTATTTTCGAGACGAAACGTTGTTCCGGCGGGGAGGTCATTGGCTGACTTGTTTCCGAGACGGAGCGTTGTTCTGGCGGGGAGGTCATTGACTGACTTGTTTCCGAGACGGAGCGTTGTTCCGGCGGGGAGGTCATTGGCTGACTTTTTTCCGAGATGGAGTGTTGTTCCTGTGGGGAGCTCATTGGTTGACTTGTTTCCGAGACGGAGCGTTGTTCTGGTGGAGAGGTCATTGGTTGACTTTTTTCCGAGATGGAGCGTTGCACCGGCAGGGAGGTTACTGGTTGACTTGTTTCCAAGATGGGGCGTTGCTCCGGCGGGAGGTTATTGGTTGACTTGCTCCGCTTTCTGCGGTGTCGAGGTTGACTTGCACTGCTTTCTGCGATGTCGAGAAGGAACGCCGTGTTGTTCTTCTGGGATGCAGATGCTGCCGTCGAGATCTGACTCTCCTTTTGACAGAGTCTGTTGGGAAATGTGGTTCCCTTTTTGTTTATGCCCATGGATTGTATACAGGGGTCAGTATGGACCGCCTGTAGGGCAAAAGTTTTATTCCTTCATCATTTTTTTTCCGCGATGCTCTATTATTTCTGCTTTTTATATCGCGAAAGTCGTGATTGCCCAATCATTTCGGCTATTTTTCGCGGTGCCCAATCATTTCGGCTATTTTTCTTTTTACTCGCTGCTTTTTATTGCGAGTTGCCCAATCATTTCGGCTATTTTTATATGTCTTTTTGGCTCGCTGATTTTGTTGCGAATATGGACTTAAGATCTAATACCAATCTTAGCATCAGTATCGCTGCGACTGGAATATGATTGCTTGATACGGACAAGGGTATGATTGCTTGATTTGAATTTCTAAGTGTAGGGGTGATTTATACACACACGTGGGGATATGTGATTGGAGTTTAGATGAGAGAAAGGAGTGAAGAATAGAACTTGTATCTTTAGTAGAGTTGATAGAAATTCCTATGTGGAGATGGAACCCTAGAAGGAAAACATAAGAGATGCTGAAACCTAAGTAAGTCTATAGAACATATATAATCTTAAGTTAAATGATGAGGAAGCGTGAAGAATATGGGTGGATAATTCATGAGTCGAAGATAATAGAATTCCTTGTTAGGAAACCTAATTGGAGAACTAAAGTCGAAAAGCCAAATTGATAGAATTTTGTGGGTAGTATACGCTGAAAACCCTCAAGAGACAACACTCCTCCTACTAGGGACACCTAGAGGTTTAACGGCTTGTTGCACGTGCTCAGTGCAATCGCGTTTCCCTGCGAAAGTGCGGTTAGGTTTTTTGTAGAGAATAAAAATAAGTTTGCTCGAGGACGAGCAAAAGATAAGTTTGGGGGTATTTGTTCACACCGTAATATTGTATTATTATATTCCCCATTCTTATTCTTTTTACAAATAAACAGGTGCTTTTGACGCATGTCTGCTACATATTACAGGTTACAGGTTCTTGGATCTAAAACAGTGAAAAAGACAAAAGACAACACAAAAAAGGGACTTTGACCAACAAACAGAAGACTCTTGATCAAGCCTACATCAAAGATAAAATTCAGAAAGTACAAGGCAATGAAAGGTCCAAGATTACAAAGCAAACGGTTAAAAGTCCACCGCAATTATTCACTGGAGATCTGGAAGAAACATAGAAGCCATTTTAATGAAAGAACCAAATAATAAGGAAGCCCAAAGATTCAAGGCCCAATACTTCCCTTTAAAGAAACAGAGACATAAAATTTTACCAAAGCTTGAAGTCTACTTTGACTAGGTCTTCCTAAGGATATTTTGGTAAATGTAGACATGCGAATCAATTGTAACCTAGGGTTTCTATCTCCTATAAATAGAAGCCCAAATCATTGTATTCTTTTCATACCTCCCTATGCCTCTTTTTATGAATAAAATTTAGAATTCTTTTGGAGAGCATTGATGTCTCTTTTCATATCATCTATTCAGATCTGACAACCCTGTGTAAATGTTTGGAGAGAGCCATCTGTAAAGTAAGTAGATTTATTTAATTGCCCTAGTTTAGATTTCAATTCTTGCCCTAGGTAATTTTCATTCTCTGCCCTAGATAAATGTTTTTAAATTCCCTAATGAGTGAGTAGTCTCCTCGCTTGTTAGGGTTAGATCTGAGGAAGGTTTGAGAGACGAAAATCTCTCATCCCCTTTCTTTCCCGTCATATATTTTCATAGGACTTCATGCATACATGCACATACCGCTCCCTACGGCGCCCTATCCATCGAGGTAGCGGTGATACCGTAGTATAAAGGCCCGGTTGTGATGATTTTCCATGGAGATTAGGGTAAGGATTTCTAAAGGAAGGACAAGAACCTAGAGGAAGAAAACATCTTTCCAAATGGTTCTAATCCCTTTTATTAATAATTACCATAACACCTAATTAGATTTTCATATGGGTATAGAAAGCGGTGAGATTTATTGACTTTCCAAACTTAACCTAGACCTAACCGTAGCAAGATTTAGATATAGATTAATTCAGTTTTTAGATTTAATAATCAATCCGGCTCTCATCGGAATTAACTCGTTTGAGCGAATAGGAAATTCACAACATTCCTGTGGACCGACCCGTACTCACCGGCTAGCTACCAAGTGACGCCGCTCTTGATTGCGGTAAATATTTTTGATCGACAAAGTCTCTCTAAATCAAATGGCGCCGTTGCCGGGGATGGCATCTTAAATTCCTTTTTGCAATTTCGGGTTAATCAAAATTAAAAAAATCAAAAAAATCTGAAAAATCAAAAAAATATAAAAATATTTCATCTGTTATTTTTGGGAAGGGTATTTTTGTGTGAATTTTGCAGGATCTACGAACAAATTCGGATCTGGAAATCTACAGAGATCAAAACAGCAAATATCAAATCCGAACAAACAGAGCAATATCACAATAGACAACAGTAGAAATTTGGAGGACCGAGTCAAATAAGAAGAATCGCGGTGCTCTGGTCCTAAAAAAAAAAGCCGCGCGACCCCCATTCCGGCCGCGGAACCGCCGCGCGACCCCGACTCCGGCCGCGGAACCGCCGCTCCATGGTGGCATCAGCAAAAAAAAAACAACAGTTCCGCCACTGCAAATCTCGGTGAGTTTTCTCTCTCCTCCTCTACAAATCTCCGATATATCTTCTGAAAAATCTCCTGCAGGATTCTTTGCGCTTAAAAAAATCTTTTACCTTTCCAAATAACAAATCTTATGCAGGATTCGTTGCGCTATACTTAAAAAAATAATTGATTGCAAGTGATCTTTTTTGATTTCCATATCCTTAATCTTTTTACTAAAAATATCTTTCCAAATAAAGAGCAAGAGAAAAAAGGAAAATTTTAATTAGAAAACTTGCAAACTTTGGAATTCACAAAAAAAAAGATTTGATTGCAAGTGATTTACTGTTTTGCATATCTTTAATCGGATTTTAAGGGGCTTTTGACCAATTCAGATTGGGTGGGGATTTCATCACCTTTCCCAGGACCCCAGAAATCACATAAAGCATTTGCATTGACCAATGTTTAATTAAAAAATACTAGACTCAGCCCTAAGGACTTCGAGCTCAATAGGACAGAGGACTAGTTATAGGCATCGACCGTTTATCCTAACCTGACTTTGCGGTGTCTAGTCAAGTGTGTCTAAGGCAAATGGTTACTTAATTTGGACCGCTACTTGTAGCGGGGAGCCTCCCACTTACCTGGCACTTACCTGGCCGCAATTGGCGGTGAAGAGGCGGTTTGAGGTCCTATTTCTAGCCCTTTGGAACAGTTAGGAGCTATCTAGCTGACCTAGGTGACCCTAGATCTAGGCCTGATTGTGCATTTTTGGTTGATCTAAAGTGTGTCTTAGCTCTTTTCTCGAAAATCTTTTTGCAAACAGTTCCAAATAAAAAAGAATAATAAGAGGAAATTTTTTTTTATAAAAAGACTTGCAACTTTTGCCGCTGAGAAATCCTTGCACCACCTACCTTCTTCATCTTCTCTTTCTTCTATCATGGGTACCCCACATCATAAATCTCTTGCCGAACTTTGGTATCCCGAACCTAATTTTGCGTCGTACGTTAATGTGTTCGGTCAATTTAAAGACGATCCCTCCGTGCCAAAAATTTCATTGAAAGATCAAATAGAAGCGTCTAGGAGAAATAGTTTTACTTTACAACCCACTTTGTGTCAACCAAGTTAACCTTTACCACCTTCATATGTTGATACCACTTTTTCGAGTCCAGCTGTAACTCCTAAACCGATGTCCATTGCTGAGCATATTGCTCAATCTCGTAGCCGATCTTTCATACCTCTCCACACATGTAGTTATAGGGATCAACAAGTCCATTCACCTTTTTATCCACATGTTGACCGTACTCCTGTCCAACCATCCAATTCCTACCAGTCCTACCCGACTTTCCCACCTTCACTAGACCCTGTTTCTACACAACCTTTTGGGAGTTTCACGTATCCAAACAATTTCGAATCTTTTACCGAAACCACTTCACCACCCATGTCTAGTTTGGAACAGTCATTGCAATCTTATATTTTAGCAACAAACAAAATGGTTAAGAATGTGGAAGCGTCCGTGGCCGCCCTTATGCAACCTAGTGAACCGGTAGCTAGTTTCCAACTAGCTGCAAATTTTCCAATGTATGAAGAGGCGGTTGGATAGAGTGAGAATTTGAGAGGATTTCCAAATCAAACCTACCCATACCCAATTCTAGCCCACAACTCCGGTTTTCCATCGATTGTCCATAATAGTTCAACAGTTGAAAATAAAAACGAGTTGTGTGACTTTGTAGTGCTTGATTTGCCAAATTGTGAGGAACCCCTTTCGAGTGAAACCACACCTAATCCTTTTGACCTTTACACCTCCACTTTAGAACCTAAATCGATAAATATCCATGCTTTTGATGAGGTGTCAGAAAAAATTGATTTTCACTTGATTGAGGATATAGACGCCGGGAATATTTTGGATGATGAACAAGTCGATTTGATTGAAATTTTATGCCCCATTCATCATCCCGAGTCATTAGATGTTTCTCCCGAACTTCATATGCGTCTTAATTTTGATGATAATGGCATGAATGAGTTAACTAATGAGGAGACTTATGAGGATAGTATTGAGGAGAGTCTTGAGGATAATATTGAGGTTGAACCATTTTTGTTTGATGTGTCGGATTTTCCAATTCAGCCTTTTGAACCTTTAACTAAATCACCCTCCCTCCTTTCCATCGTTCCGACCACACAAAAGATCATGCTTGAAGATTGTGAGCTTGAAAAATTTTCCTTTGAATTTGACACAGTTCTCACAGCCGATAACACTTACGAGTGTTTTACTTTTTCGGACGATGTTGATGACTCACTGCCCGAGTTTGAGTTCTTTGAATTTTCAGATGAGTTAGTCGAACCATCAGACTCGGTTGCTTACAGTTGTTTCGAACCATTGATGGAATCTTTCAAGTTCGAAACAGTTTACTACGGTGAGAATGGGACTATCCCTAATTCACTCCCTTTCGTCCTTCCTATCGTTCCGACCGTACAAGAGACCGTTACGCTTTCATCTCCAATACCAAGTTCGGCGTACCCATGCCTTTTTGCGAATCTTGAGGGATTTGACCCCATTTCCCGATGAGTTGATAGATTAGCACAATCATTTTTAACACTTTGGTCATCACAAATTGCGCTAATTTACTCACTCGAGTTACACCCTCAAGATCGTACTCCACTTCTTTCTCTTTTCCGCCATTCTTCTCCTCCGCCGAGACCATATTCCGCTCTTCTTCCCATTCGGTCTCGTGTGCTTCTCATTTCTTTTCTTTTCACCCCATTCTTTCACCAACCCTACCATTACCACGATAAGATTTTTGAATGGTTGGTGCTCACCTTTGGCTTATGTAAGGCCTTGCTTAGTTTGGGGAGGATCTTATTGTATATATGTACATATATTTTTTGTTTTTTTTTTCTATAAAAAATACAAAAATTTCAAAACATTAAAAATATAAAAAAATTTTATAAATAAATAAACAGGGGAGTACTGGCATTTTGACCCTCTTGGTTTAGCATGACAGTGAGGACACTGTTAAGTTCAAGTTTGGGGGTATGCTCGGTACGTCTTCTTCCTTCGCATTCATTTGTACATATTTTTGCATTTGCATACTTATTTTAAAACCCATAAAAAATTGAAAAATTTCAAAAATTATAAAAATTATTGTATTCAATTTTGGCCATATTTGATTTGAGTTTGACAAATAGGTCAACTGGCTAGGAACAACTAGATCTTAGACTTAGTAAATTAAAAACCCTAAAAATAACCTTTCTTAAAGCTTAACGGTTGAAAGTATATGTTTTTGTAGTTTATTTAGAAATAGGCAAATTTTGAGTTAACTTTTTGGGCTAAGTCGAAACAAAGGAAAAGTATTGATATTTTATTAGAGTATAAGTTTGAAAAATAATTCCTAGCTTAAGTCTAGATTCTGAAAATGTATAACCTACAATTTGCACAATCACGCACCTTGAAACTTGGAATAGTAGAAGAGACCTTGAAATGCTCTTATCTAAAGTCCTTAGTACAATGAAAATGAAAAAAATATATAAGTGTGAATAAAGAATAAAAAAAATGAACACTGGTTTTTGTGATTACTTAAGGCTGCAAAAATAGAAAATATTTAGCGAGGGTGCTTCATCACCTAGTGCCTTAGACCAACTGGTTTGGGAGTCACTGCTAAAGCCTTGGGTGTTACAAGACTAGGATTTACGCTTTAAAATGAAAACACATCTTGTAATCGGTTGTTGGTACCTCAAGAAGTATTAACGGTCGCATGAAGGATGTGTAAGCAAAATTCATTTAAATTCACCTACTAATAAGTACTTTGGACAACGGACAAGGGTATGATTTCTTGATTTGAATTTCCAAGTGTAGTGGTGATTTATACACACACGTGGGGATATGTGATTGGAGTTTAGATGAGAGAAAAGAGTGAAGAATAGAACTTGTATCTTTAGTAGAGTTGATAGAAATTTCTATGTGGAGATGGAACCCTAGAAGGAAAACTTAAGAGATGCTGAAACCTAAGTAAGTCTATAGAACATATATAATTTTAAGTTAAATGATGAGGAAGCGTGAAGAATATGGGTGGATAATTCACGAGTCGAAGATAATAGAATTCCTTGTTAGGAAACCTAATTGGAGAACTAAAGTCGAAAAGCCAAATTGATAGGATTTTGTGGGTAGTATCCGCTGAAAACCCTCAGGAGACAACACTCCTCCTACTAGGGACACCTAGAGGTTTAACGGCTTGTTGCACGTGCTCAGTGCAATCGCGTTTCCCTGCGAAAGTGCGGTTAGGTTTTTTTGTAGAGAATAAAAATAAGTTTGCTCGAAGACGAGCAAAAGATAAGTTTGGGGGTATTTGTTCACACCGTAATATTGTATTATTATATTCCCCATTCTTATTCTTTTTACAAATAAACAGGTGCTTTTGACGCATGTCTGCTACATATTACAGGTTACAGGTTCTTGGATCTAAAACAGTGAAAAAGATAAAAGACGACACAAAAAAGGGATTTTGACCAACAAACAGAAGACTCTTGATCAAGCCTACATCAAAGATAAAATTCACAAAGTACAAGGCAATGCAAGGTCCAAGATTACAAAGTAAACGGTTAAAAGTCCATAGCAATTATTCACTGGTGATCTGGAAGAAACATAGAACCCATTTTAATAAAGAACCAAATAATAAGGAAGCCCAAAGATTCAAGGCCCAATACTTCCCTTTAAAGAAACAGAGACATAAAATTTTACCAAAACTTGAAGTCTACTTTGACTGGGTCTTCCTAAGGATAATTTGGTAAATGTAGACATGCGAATCAATTGTAACCTAGGGTTTCTATCTCCTATAAATAGAAGCCCAAATCATTGTATTCTTTTCATGCCTCCCTATGCCTCTTTTTATGAATAAAATTTAGAATTCTTTTGGAGAGTATCGATGCCTCTTTTCATATCATCTTTTCAGATCTGACAACCCTGTGTAAATGTTTGGTGAGAGCCATCTGTAAAGTAAGTAGATTTATTTAATTGCCCTAGTTTAGATTTCAATTCTTGCCCTAGGTTGTTAGTTATATGTATGCCCTAGAGGCCATTACTATACATAGGATGTATATTGTAGTGGATGCTTGGACATATATAGGGAGGACTTTCTTGCTCGACATGATAGTATGCTATCTGGTTGCTCTTTACCTTAATGTGTACACTGATTGTCTCTCTGTTACATGTTGGTAAAGTCCTTAGGATGTGTACTTGACTACCTGGACTATGATGCGGATCATACTAGTGGGGACATGGTAGTCCATAAGTACATCCTTCAAAGTCCCTAGTCGTGGGTTAATCAAGACGGGGCATCGATATACCAAAGTAGACTAGCGTATACCTTCTCGACCCATACAGATGGGTGATGGATGATCCCATATCCATTTGTGTTTGACATCAGAGATGATATAAGGGTGCTCAGTGGAGACTGGGTACACTGGACGGACTCGCCGAGAACTCCCAGATGGTATTATACCTTACGTCAGATGGCAGTTCTCTGGTGATACTGGTACAGAGTTGTCTGTTGACCCGAGATCGTCATATAGTCTTGTGTGATTCCCACTGTGTCTTGATTTCCACCTTACCACGTCCAAGAGGGCGTGCAAAATGGTGGTTTTTGGGTACAGTCCCGAATCACATGGAGGCAATGAGCGATAGGAGGGGATTCGTCTCTCCCGGTATAGGGGGTTGATGTTGCGTCGTGTTCGATTGGCTATAACCGGAAATCCCTGGCCAGGGTTGCTGAGATTTACTGGTAAGTGTTACCAGTAGTTTCTCGAACTGTTATAGACCTCATATCGACACGACTTATCGAGCTATTGGGGTCTGACGTTTACCACCCCTAGGCGAGATATGCGACATATCAGACGACGAGACCGGACTGTACGGTAAGTGTTACTGGTTGGATTCACAGGAGTATGAGCGGGCTTGCTCGTCGATCTTCTGATCGCTCAATACCCGGGTGGCCGTTACATTTAGCAAACCGCTTGCGGCTTATGGGTGTTTGATATGATCATCATCTGCTGCCGGCGTATTGACGAGTCTTTAGAGTCCTACACAGAGGTTTTCTGGCTCAAGCGAAACGAAATAGGAGCGCATATGAGATATGTGCAGGACCGAGAATAATGCGTGTATGTGATACCGTATTCTATTCTCGTGATGAATGTATCGAATGGTTGTATGTGATATAACCTAGTTATCGAATCAAGGATTGATTCGATAAGCCGATACATTGGATATTAGTCGGTTATATGCGATATGACCGGATCGTTAAATCAAGTGTTGATTTAATAATTTAATGTATAATTATATATTTGATATATTACTTTGCATTAACTAGTATTGGTTCACTTAAGATGATTTTTCTCACTTGTTGTGTACATTGTATATGTGATATATTTTTGTGCACAAGTTTGTATCATGTTTGATGATACATGCAAACTTGAATGTATGTTTGATTTGAACCATGTTTAGTAAATGGTTAGGGTTTCATTCCATTTGTTTTATTTACTTATTCTTTTATTTATTTATTCATTTTGGTGAGAAAGAAAATGGTGACTTTATTTGGATTTCACTTGAAGCTTCATGAAGCTTTGAAAGTCAAAGCCATTTTGTTTCTTTCCTAAACCCTAACCCTTTAACTAAACCCTAGTTCATTCTCTATACTTAACCATGGTTGCTAATATGATAAGAATCATTTTTTCTTTCTTTCTTTTAGGCAAATACTTATTATAATCCTTTTCTTCTTCTTCTTCTTCATCTTCAAAAAGAAAGAAAGCTTGCAACCA
This sequence comes from Agapanthus africanus, assembly GCA_030015575.1. Classification (NCBI taxonomy): domain Eukaryota; kingdom Viridiplantae; phylum Streptophyta; class Magnoliopsida; order Asparagales; family Amaryllidaceae; genus Agapanthus; species Agapanthus africanus. Next base: position 9,506,358 of record CM057348.1, on the reverse strand, counting down.
TCAATGGTGACTTGATGAAAAGAGTGAGAAATCCAATTCTAAAGTGAACCCACTTCCTATTTATTCATCCTCTACCACTTGCCAAGTAGTATAGGGTGTTTTCTTCACAAGTTTCATGACTTGGTGAAGTTGGAGCTTGATCTTGTGTTGCCTCGACGTAGATCATCTTCGGCATCGAAGTCGATGACCTAGCCCGCCCATTTCTCCGATGAAGCCGACGCTAGAGCCCGGGATCCGATGATCGCAGCGAGGGAACATCATCATGGAGCTATGGAGGTGGATGACCGGATCTACAAAGGTTGTATTTCCGTTCACTTATAGTTAAGTTGTTAACTAGTTATCGTTTTCGCCTTAATCTCTAGTTAACGATCCGTATTAGGGTCTCTCGGCACTTGTAAAATTTGAAATTGGCATGGTTGATGCCTTGTAAGACCTCATTAGTGTGTCTAGGAACCCTACAGTGGTATCAGAGCCTAGCTAGAGCCTTAGACGATGCGTGGACGAAGTTAGAAACCCGAACGAACCCGAAACCCTAATCCGAGACCCTTCTCTGTACATTTTCTGGAACTGTGGTTTTTTCCAAATTAAAAATAGCCAAAAAAATCAGCAGGCAATTCTAGGAGTTACGGTGAAGTTCGAGCTCTTAATTCGATGAAACCGCCGCGGAACCGCGTCATTAGCATGCTAATGCGGCGGTTCCGCGGCCATATAGTCGCATCATTCTTCGAAATTTCACAGTAATGTCCTATTTTCATTCCTGATTCTTATGGATATTTTTAATGTATACTCCACAGTGGATTTTTCTGGGTTGTATTGGGGACTCGGTGTTTCGATCGGGATGTCTAATTTTGTTTGTGTTTTCCGGATAATTTTTGAATATGTTAAAAAGGTTCGACCGGATATAAATACCCACTTTTTCCCCTGTCGGGAAATTTCCAAGTGTTGGATTTTTCCGTGGTTTAAAGACGTTCTAAGTAGTGCAAGTAACGCGATGGACCCTCTAGAAGACAACAAACCTTAACTCGATTATGTGACCGTCTTGAACTGCCCTTTGAACCTTAGGGTTTGAGGCAGTACGGCGTGCCACATATGAGGCGTTGGCTTGACCCTTCTACGGCTGGACCGTTGGTACTGAGGCATGAACTGGATGTTTTTAAACTTATTTCATGTGTTGAGCTGTTTCGGGAAAACTTGGGTGTTTGATTGTTCGATCGGAAAGTTTAACATTTTCTATTTATCTGGAATGGGATACAATACTTGAAATCCACAAGCAGTTATGAGATAACTAATTTGAATGTTATAAACATAGCACTTTAGTCTCACTTGATCGGTTGCCACGGAATTTTGATGTGATCAAAAGTCCGTTGCAATCACGTAGCGTACGCGGATACTCGCCGGGTAAACTTAATAGACAGCCTCGCCCCATAGCCCCGACCAAGTGACTGTAGGAGAACCCCGTCGCCGAAAGCATCCGTTCGGGTGCTCGCGACAGCGGTGTTCCTCCTTGGTGCACTTCATCGACGGCGTCGGGGGTGCAGCTGCCTACTAAAGTTTGCGACGAGTATTCGATCAGGATGCCGGGAATCTTGTTGAATTGCCCGACATGATATTGAAAAGTGTTTTCGACAATGAGACTAAAATGCGGGGTTTATAATTGTTAGGCATGCGATGTCTAAGGAATTCATTTGATTAGGCATGCGATGTCTAAAGAGATTGCGGATTCCAACTGTTGTAGTTTTACACTTTCTTTTCTGTGACCGTAAGTGTAATATGTGATATCGCCGGTTTCGTTGCTATATGTCAACGACAATTGGGATGCGCATATTTACTTACGTTGATGACATATGATGTTATGTGTTGCTGGATATGTTATATTGGATCGTTGTGTTTGAATAGCCGGGGGGTTTTTTTTTATGTGAGATGAGTGTTTTTCATTTTCATTCATGTAAAAACTTGTATGTAATATTCTTTTATTGGGGCACTTCCAGGTTGCGGAAGTTGTCACCGTTGTTGTATATTATTTACTTTTCCGCACTAGGATAGACCCAAGGAGGGGGGCACAAGTAACCGGGTTCTGGAATCCAGTAGGAGACCAACTCGAGGAGTCGAGTCCGGGTCTCCTAACTCTAGAATTGGTAGGGTTTCTTGCCGCTCTCGTAGGGGTCTAGGGGTGTGGGTTTGGCTATTCATCACGACCGTGGAATCCGTGTTTTATACTGGCTCGTATTAAAAACATGGACGTCCTAGTACATCCAATATTTCATATGATATTTTCTGCTGCGTTATCTGTGATGTGATCATGTGATATGTTCTGTGATAAATACTGTATATAGTATATACGATATATTATATAGACGTTACTTATGTTTTACACCCGCGCTAGCCCTTCCCCGCTCTGCCATTAGTTACCTAACCTAACGGTGCACGAGGGGACATCGAGGCGAATGCGGATGGCATAAGTGTACGTCGTATTTATCTGTGATGTTTAGGTAACTTAAATGATGGGACTTCATTAATGAGATTAATGAAATAAAAGAAACCTAAGATGTTGTAGAATCGAATTTCAAAAATAAAACAGGTAGCTACAGTTCTTGCTTTGCACAGCGGTATATTTGATATATCCTGCACCTTATTCGATGAGGAAAGGGCCGACGATCCCTTCACCGGGAGTGACCCCTTTAGCAATAACTGGCAGATGCTACACATTCGATTTGTCTTTTGATAGCTTCTATAGTTTCTGCTTTGCACAGTGATATATATGATATATCCCGCACCTCATTCGACGAGGAAAGGGCCGACGATCCCTTCACCGGGAGTGACCCCTTTAGCAAAACTAGAAAAGCCTAAAAAACACTCCATTTTATAATCATTTGATTCTACAACGATATCAAGTTCATTACGCAATAGGTTTTCAGAAAAACCTGTCGTAACCCTCCGTCATTTCAGATAAGTCCTACTTAGTATTCGTGCTACGTTTGTTGACCTCCGTCAAGGCGTAGTGTGCGGTAGCTAACTAGTATTTATCTGCTTATGCATATGATGCAGATTGGATTAGAGTAGTCGTGCGACCTTGTTGACCTCCGTCAAGGGTCGTGCGGGTGGGTTTGATTCGATCAAGAAATGACGGGATGAACTTGACTAGTAGCCTATGGTTTGTTGACCTCCGTCAAGGTCATAGGACGCTAGGGGCAAAATATTATCGGGAATTTCAAGTGTTGAAATTTGCAATGAGATTGCATACCTTCTATGAGATAGTTGGATCCCGATACCCGCTGCGAGTAAGAGTTACTCCTGGGAGAGTTTTACACATTACAATTAGCCGATCAAGTAGGTGTCTAGAAAGGTGTTAACGAGGTTACGCCTCTGGGAAAATGAGGTTTACATTAATTAGGTTCGTGCGAAAGTACGGAGGACCTCCCTCAAAGTACCGACACTGGCCTGGCTGAAAGATTGGTGAACTTGTAGTGTGTAATTAATCTCGGCTAGTCTTTCCTTTTAGGGTTTGAAGGAAGATTTGATTAAAACAGTGGGAACCATCCTGATTAGATAAAATAATAACCAATCTATTCTTGCAAGAGCGCACGCTGAGTGTTTTCTTCTCTCTCTCTCCAGGTAGCGACCATATCACGCCTTAATCAAGATAATAATACGGATGTATTGACCGAACCCGCTTGTTATACTGAGATGGGGAACGTTGGTTCCGCTCCAACTTATAATTGTTATAAGACAGAGCAGGAAATTAGGGAATACCAGATTTCCCGTGCCGCCCAACCGAAGAAAGTGCATGTTGATGCATCATCCTCGGGTGTGTTCGTTACAAAGAACTGTTTCTCTGTATCCTCTACGCCCTGGGTATTTGATACCGGATCAGGATCCCAGATATGTAATCTGTTACATAGGGCTACAGATAGGTAGAGAACTGAGAACGGGTGATAAGTTTCATGAGACAGAAAACGGGGCAAGTGTTGCAGCCAGGTCTGTTGGTCAATGTCACCCTGTATTATCAGTACATTGATTCTGAACAAATGCTATTAGATACCGAACCTGATATACAAAATCATATCAGTCTCTTTATTAGTAAAGAAACGATAAAATTTTGTATTGTTGGATAATGTTTTGAACATTTCTTATATCAAAAGTTGATCAGTTCAGGCACGTTATCTAAAAGCATTGATGTTCTAAATCAAACTACGGTTCTTTAGTATACGGAACACACACAAGAGGAAGAGTTAAGAAATGAACGGATCCTTCTTGAGGCATTGTAGACTAGGTCATATCAATGCGACCCGACTGGCTGAAGTTACATTTAGATGCATATTTAAATTAGTTTGAATTTACATCTTGTGAAACTTGCCGGTCAAATCACAAAGATACGATGACCATAGTTCTGTTTACTGGAAACAGTGAAAGAGTTAGTGAACTCTTGGGATGATACATGTTGATGTATGTAGGTCCCCTGTCTACACATGCCAAGACCGGTTCTTTGTACTTCATTAAATTCTCTGATGATCTTTCGAGATTCAGACATATGTTCCTGTTGAAACACAAGTCCGAACCTTTTGAGATATTCACGGAATATAAGTTAGAAGTAGAGAACCAAAATGAGGGTATAAGTATTATGTCCTTTGATGCGATCAGGGAGGAGAATACTTGAGCACGGAATTCCTGGACTATTCTAAAGGAGAATGGGATTCTCTCTCAGCATTACTCCTCCGTATACACCAAAGCACGATGGTATATCGGGGCGGAGCAATCACACGCTATATGATATGGTGCGCTCTATGATGAGTACTACTGAGTTTCCTATTTCCTTTTGGGAGTTATGCACTTAAGAAGCTGCATACCTATTGAATAGGGTTCAAATCAAATCAGTTGCCTACCACTTCATATGTGATATGGAAAGAGAAGAGCCCATATCTTAAGTTTGTTAAGATTTGGGGTTGTCCGGCCTATGTCTAAAAGAAAAATCCGGACAAGCTCGAGGCAAGATCTGTTATGTAGAACTGGAAAGGTTCCAGCTATACAAACTACAGCAAATGATTTGATAAAACCAAAGTATTCAATAGTTACCAACGAGCCTCAGCCTCTCCGCCGATCTAGTAGGGTTCCTCACCCACCTGAGAGATACTTCTGTTTCTCTATGACAGTGGGAGCGAGGATTGCATCATGAGATGATGACCCAACTAGTTTCGAGCAGGCCATCGAGAGTAGGGACTCTGTAAGAATGGCTGGATGCTTAGCGATCTGAGATGGAATCCATGTACACCAACAAAGTATGGACTTTGGTTGCTATATCTGAAGGGTTAAATCCCCATCAGGAGCAAGTATATCTTGAGAAGATTACTTGGTGTAGATGGAAAAGTTGAGACTTTCAAAGCTAGACTTGTTAAAGGTTTTCGTCATCGACCAGGCATGGATAATGATGAAACCTTTTCCAGTGGCTATGCTTAAGTCCATCCGGATCCTACTTGCCACGGCTACATACCATGACTACGATATCTGGCGGTTGGGTGTCATGACTGCTTTTCTAAATGATGTTTTAGAAGAGAGAGTCTATAAGTACACAGTGAGAGGGCTTCGTAAAAAGTTGGAGCAGCGGAAACGTGTACAAGATGCTTTATAGGTTAAAGCAGGTATCGCGGAGTTGGAACATCTGTTTTGATGTAGTAGTCAAACAGTTTGACATCATCAAAATGGTAGATGAACCTTGTATATACAAAAAGGTAGTAGGGAGTATGGTGATGATCCTCGTAGAGTACGTGGATGACATACTCTTGATAGGGAAGGAGTTTCCTATGCTACGCTCGGTCAATCTCCGCTTATCACAATGATTCTCCATATAGGATCAAAGTGATACCTCCTAAATCCTGGGTTTTGGATCTATGAGATAGATCTAATTGGATGTTAGGATTTTCACTAGTTGTAGTGAGATGGTATCAATCGATTCTGGGGAGAATCACTGGAAGGATTCCAGGGTGATAAGGACGACTGAAAGTCAGTCACATGCATTGTCTTTACCCTCAGTAAAGGGACAGTATGTTGGAAGAGTTCCAAGCTAGATACCGTGGCTAACTAGACGATAAAGGCAGGATACATCGCTACTTAAGATGCTACCAAAGAGGATGTTTGGGTGTATATTGGTTCATGAGATGAACTACGTTCCTACCATTGTGAGACAATGGAGTTGTGGCTTATGCCAAGGAACGCCGGTCCCATCAGTGATCCAGACATATTCTAAGGAAGTGTCACCTGATCATGGAGATGGTTGATCTCCAAGGGATCAAGGTTAGGAGAGTAGACTCAGAGGACAACACGGCTGATCCACTCACAAAGGCCTTTTCCCAGAGAGAGACTATTATGGGATGGTTGAGTATGAGATACTATAACCACTGCTATCAGATGGCCCTAGTGCAAGTGGAAGATTGTTAGTTATATGTATGCCCTAGAGGCCATTACTATACATAGGATGTATATTGTAGTGGATGCTTGGACATATATAGGGAGGAGTTTCTTGCTCGATATGATAGTATGCTATCTGGTTGCTCTTTACCTTAACGTGTACACTGATTGTCTTTCTGTTACATGTTGGTAAAGCCCTTAGGATGTGTACTTGACTACCTGGACTATGATGCGGATCATACTAGTGGGGACATGGTAGTCCATAAGTACATCCTTCAAAGTCCCTAGTCGTGGGTGTATCGAGACGGGGCATCGATATACCAGAGTAGACTAGCGTATACCTTCTCGACCCATACAGATGGGCGATGGATGATCCCATATCCATTGGTGTTTGACATCAGAAATAATATACGGGTGCTCAGTGGAGACTGGGTACACTGGACGGACTCGCCGAGAACTCCCAGATGGTATTATACCTTACGTCAGATGGCAGTTCTCTGGTGACACTGGTACAGAGTAGTCTGTTGACCCGAGATCGTCATAGAGTCTTGTGTGATTCCCACTGTGCTTTGATTTCCACCTTACCACGTCCAAGAGGGCGTGCAAAACGGTGGTTTTTGGGTACAGTTCCGAATCATATGGAGGCAATGAGCGATAGGAGGGGATTCGTCTCTCCCGGTATAGGGGGTTGATGTTGCGTCGTGTTCGATTGGCTATAACCGGAAATCCCTGGCCAGGGTTGCTGAGATTTACTGGCAAGTGTTACCAGTAGTTTCTCGAACTGCTATAGACCTCATATCGACACGACTTATCGAGCTATTGGGGTCTGACGTTTACCACCCCTAGGCGAGATATGCGACATATCAGACGATGAGACCGGACTGTACGGTAAGTGTTACTGGTTGGATTCACAGGAGTATGAGCGGGCTTGCTCGTCGATCTTCTGATCGCTCAATACCCGGGTGGCCATTACGTTTAGCAGACCGCTTGCGGCTTGTGGGTGTTTGATATGATCATCATCTGCTGCCGGCGTATTGACGAGTCTTTAGAGTCCTACACAGAGGTTTCCTGGCTCAAGCGAAACGAAATAGGAGCGCATATGAGATATGTGCGGGATCGAGAATAATGCGTGTATGTGATACCGTATTCTATTCTCGCGATGAATGTATCAAATGGTTGTATGTGATATAACCTAGTTATCGAATCAAGGATTGATTCGATAAGCCGATACATTGGATATTAGTCGGTTATATGCGATATGACCGGATCGTTAAATCAAGTGTTGATTTAATGATTTAATGTATAATTATATATTTGATATATTACTTTGCATTAACTAGTATTGGTTCACTTAAGATGGTTTTTCTCAATTGTTGTGCACATTGTATATGTGATATATTTTTGTGCACATGTTTGTATCATGTTTGATGATACATGCAAACTTGAGTGTATATTTGATTTGAACCATGTTTAGTAAATGGTTAGGGTTTCATTCCATTTGTTTTATTTACTTATTCTTTTATTTATTTATTCATTTTGGTGAGAAAGAAAATGGTGACTTTATTTGGATTTCACTTGAAGCTTCATGAAGTTTTGAAAGTCAAAGTCATTTTGTTTCTTTCCTAAACCCTAACCCTTTAACTAAACCCTAGTTCATTCTCTACACTTAACCATGGTTGCTAATATGATAAGAATCATTTTTCTTTCTTTCTTTTAGGCAAATACTTATTATAATCCTTTTCTTCTTCTTCTTCTTCATCTTCAAAAAGAAAGAAAGCTTGCAACCATCAATGGTGACTTGATGAAAAGAGTGAGAAATCCAATTCTAAAGTGAACCCACTTCCTATTTATTCATCCTCTACCACTTGCCAAGTAGTATAGGGTGTTTTCTTCACAAGTTTCATGACTTGGTGAAGTTGGAGCTTGATCTTGTGTTGCCTCGACGTAGATCATCTTCGGCATCGAAGTCGATGACCTAGCCCGCCCATTTCTCCAATGAAGCCGACGCTATAGCCCAGGATCCGATGATCGCAGCGAGGGAACATCATCACGGAGCTATGGAGGTGGATGATCGGATCTACAAAGGTTGTATTTCCGTTCACTTATAGTTAAGTTGTTAACTAGTTATCGTTTTCGCCTTAATCTCTAGTTAACGATCCGTATTAGGGTCTCTCGGCACTTGTAAAATTTGAAATTGGCATGGTTGATGCCTTGTGAGACCTCATTAGTGTGCCTAGGAACCCTACATAGGTAATTTTCATTCTCTGCCTAGATAAATGTTTTTAAATTCCCTAATGAGTGAGTAGTCTCCTCGCTTGTTAGGGTTAGATCTGGAAAATGTTTGAGAGACGAAAATCTCTCATCCTCTTTCTTTCCCGTCATATATTTTCATAGGACTTCATGCATACATGCACATACCGCTCCCTACGGCGCCCTATCTATCGAGGTAGCGGTGATACCGTAGTATAAAGGCCCGGTTGTGATGATTTTTCATGGAGGTTAGGGTAAGGATTTCTAAAGGAAGGACAAGAACCTAGAGGAAGAAAACATCTTTCCAAATGGTTCTAATCCCTTTTATCAATAATTACCAGAACACCTAATTAGATCTTCATATGGGTATAGAAAGCGGTGAGATTTATTGACTTTCCAAACTTAACGACCTAACCATAGCAAGATTTAGATATAGATTAATTCAGTTTTTAGATTTAATAATCAATCCAGCTCCCATCGGAATTAACTTGTATGAGCGAATAGGAAATTCACAACATCCCTGTGGACCGACCCGTACTCACCGGCTAGCTACCAAGCGACGCCGTTCTTGATTGCGGTAAATATTTTTGATCGACAAAATCTCTCTAAATCAAATGGCGCCGTTGCCGGGGATGGCATCTTAAATTCCTTTTTGCAATTTCGGGTTAATCAAAATTAAAAAAATCATAAAACTCTGAAAAATCAAAAAAATATAAAAATTTATCATCTGTTATTTTTGGGAAGGGTATTTTTGTGTGAATTTTGTAGGATCTACGAACAAATTCGGATCTGGAAATCTACAGAGATCAAAACAGCAAATATCAAATCCGAACAAACAGAGCAATATCACAATAGACAACAGTAGAAATTTGGAGGACCGAGTCAAATAAGAAGAATCGCGGTGCTTTGGTCCTAAAAAAAAAAAGCCGCGCGACCCCCATTCCGGCCGCGGAACCGCCGCTCGACCCCGACTCCGGCCGTGGAACTGCCGCTCCATGGTGGCATTAGCCAAAAAAAAAAAACAGTTCCGCCACTGCAAATCTTGGTGAGTTTTCTCTCTCCTCCTCTACAAATCTCCGATATATCTTCTGAAAAATCTCCTGCAGGATTCTTTGCTCTTAAAAAAATCTTTTCCTTTCCAAATAACAAATCTTATGCAGGATTCGTTGCGCTATGCTTAAAAAAATAATTGATTGCAAGTGATCTTTTCCGATTTCCATATCCTTAATCTTTTTACTAAAAATATCTTTCCAAATAAAGAGCAAGAGAAAAAAGGAAAATTTTAATTAGAAAACTTGCAAACTTTGAAATTCACAAAAAAAAAGATTTGATTGCAAGTAATTTACTGTTTTGCATATCTTTAATCGGATTTTAATGGGCTTTTGACCAATTCAGATTGGGTGGGGATTTCATCACCCTTCCCAGGACCCCAGAAATCACATAAAGCATTTGCATTAACCAATCTTTAATTAAAAAATACTAGACTCAGTTCTAAGGACTTCGAGCTCAATAGGACAGAGGACTAGTTATAGGCATAGACCGTTTATCCTAACCTGACTTTGCGGTGTCTAGTCAAGTGTGTCTAAGGCAAGTGGTTACTTAATTAGGACCGCTACTTATAGCGGGGAGCCTCCCACTTACCTGGCCGCAATTGGCGGTGAAGAGGCGGTTTGAGGTCCTATTTCGAGCCCTTTGGAACAGTTAGGAGCTGTCTAGCTGACCTAGGTGACCCTAGATCTAGGCCTGATTGTGCATTTTTGGTTGATCGAAAGTGTGTTTTAGCTCTTTTTTCGAAAATCTTTTTGCAAACAGTTCCAAATAAAAAAGAATAATAAGAGGAAATTTTTTTTTATAAAAAGACTTGCAACTTTTGTCGCTGAGAAATCCTTGCACCACCTACTTTCTTCATCTTCTCTTTCTTCTTTCATGGGTACCCCACATCATAAATCTCTTGCCGAACTTTGGTATCCCGAACCTAATTTTGCGTCGTACGTTAATGTATTCGGTCAATTTAAAGACGATCCCTCCGTGCCAAATATTTCGTTGAAAGATCAAATAGAAGCGTCTAGGAGAAACAGTTTTACTTTACAACCCACTTTGTGTCAAGCAAGTCAACCTTTACCACCTTCATATGTTGATACCACTTTTTCGAGTCCAGCTGTAACTCCTAAACCGATGTCCATTGCTGAGCATATTGCTCAATCTCGTAGCCGATCTTTCACCCCTCTCCACACATCTAGTTCTAGGGATCAACAAGTCCATTTACCTTTTTATCCACATGTTGACCCTACTCCTGTCCAACCATCCAATTCCTACCAGTCCTACCCGACTTTCCCACCTTCACTAGACCCTGTTTCTACACAACCTTTTGGGAGTTTCACGTATCCAAACAATTTCGAATCTTTTACCGAAACCCCTTCACCACCCATGTCTAGTTTGGAACAGTCGTTGCAAGGTTATATTTTAGCAACAAACAAAATGGTTAGGAATGTGGAAGCGTCCGTGACCGCCCTTATGCAACCTAGTGAACCGGTAGCTAGTTTCCAACTAGTTGCAAATTTTCCAATGTATGAGGAGGCGGTTGGACAGAGTGAGAATTTGAGAGGATTTCCAAATCAAACCTACCCATACCCAATTCCAGCCCACAACTCCGGTTTTCCATCGATTGTCCATAATAGTTCAACAGTTGAAAATAAAAACGAGTTGTGTGAATTTGCAGTGCTTGATTTGCCAAATTGTGAGGAACCCCTTTCGAGTGAAACCACACCTAATCCTTTTGACCTTTACACCTCCACTTTAGAACCTAAATCGATAAATATCCATGTTTTTGATGAGGTGTCATAAAAAATTGATTTTCACTTGATTGAGGATATAGACGCCGGGAATATTTTGGATGATGAACCAGTCGATTTGATTGAAATTTTATGCCTCATTCATCATCCCGAGTCATTAGATGTTTCTCCCAAACTTCATATGCGTCTTAATTTTGATGGTAATGGCACGAATGAGTTAACTATTGAGGAGACTTATGAGGATAGTATTGAGGAGAGTCTTGAGGATAATATTGAGGTTGAACCATTTTTGTTTGATGTGTCGGATTTTCCAATTCAGCCTCTTGAACCTTTAACTAAATCACCCTCCCTCCTTTCCATCGTTCCGACTACACAAAAGATCATGCTTGAAGATTGTGAGCTTGAAAAATTTTCCTTTGAATCTGACACAGTTCTCACAGCCGATAACACTTACGAGTGTTTCACTTTTTCGGACGATGTTGATGACTCACTGCCCGAGTTTGAGTCCTTTGAATTTTCAGATGAGTTAGTCGAACCATCAGACTCGGTTGCTTACAGTTGTTTCGAACCATTGATGGAATCTTTCAAGTTCGAAACAGTTTACTGCGGTGAGAATGAGACTATCCCTAATTCACTCCCTTTCGTCCTTCCTATCGTTCCGACCGTACAAGAGACCGTTACGCTTTCATCTCCAATACCAAGTTCGGCGTACCCATGCCTTCTTGCGAATCTTGAGGGATTTGACCCCATTTCACGACGAGTTAATAGATTATCACAATCATTTTTAACACTTCGGTCATCACAAATTGCGCTAATTTACTCACTCGAGTTACACCCTTAAGATCGTACTCCACTTCTTTCTCTTTTCCTCTATTCTTCTCCTCCGCCGAGACCATATTCCACTCTTCTTCCTATTCGGTCTCGTGTGCTTCTCATTTCTTTTCTTTCCACCCCATTCTTTCACCAACCCTACCATTACCACGATAAGATTTTTGAATGGTTGGTGCTCATCTTTGGCTTATGTAAGGCCTTACTTAGTTTGGGGAGGATCTTATTGTATATATGTACATATATTTTTTGTTTTCTTTTTCTATAAAAAATAAAAAAATTCAAAACATTAAAAATATAAAAAAAATTTATAAATAAATAAACATGGGAGTACTGGCATTTTGACCCTCTTGGTTTAGCATGACAGTGAGGACACTGTCAAGTTCAAGTTTGGGGGTATGCTCGGTACGTTTTCTTTCTTCGCATTCATTTGTACATATTTTTGCATTTGCATACTTATTTTAAAACCCATAAAAAATTGAAAAATTTCAAAAATTATAAAAATTATTGTATTCAATTTTGGCCATATTTGATTTGAGTTTGACAAATAGGTCAACTGGCTAGGAACAACTAGATGTTAGACTTAGTAAATTAAAAACCCTAAAAATAACCTTTCTTAAAACTTAACGGTAGAAAGTATATGTTTTTGTAGTTTATTTAGAAATAGGAAAATTTTGAGTTAACTTTTTGGGCTAAGTCGAAACAAAGGAAAAGTATTGATATTTTATTAGAGTATAAGTTTGAAAAATAATTCCTAACTTAAGTCTAGATTCTGAAAATGTATACCCTACAATTTGCACAATCACGCACCTTGAAACTTGGAATAGTAGAAGAGACCTTAAAATGCTCTTGTCTAAAGTCATTAGTACAATGAAAATGAAAAAAAATATATAAGTGTGAATAAAGAATAAAAAAAATGAACACTGGTTTTTGTGATTACTTAAGGCTGCAAAAATAGAAAAATATTTAGCGAGGGTGCTTCATCACCTAGTGTCTTAGACCAACTGGTTTGGGAGTCACTGCTAAAGCCTTGGGTGTTACAAGACTAGGATTTACGCTTTAAAGTGCAAACACATCTTGTAATCGGTTGTTGGTACCTCAAGAAGTATTAACGGTCGCATGAAAGATGTGTAAGCAAAATTCATTTAAATTCACATACTAATAAGTACTTTGGACAACGGACAAGGGTATGATTGCTTGATTTGAATTTTCAAGTGTAGGGGTGATTTATACACACACGTGGAGATATGTGATTGGAGTTTAGATGAGAGAAAGGAGTGAAGAATAGAACTTGTATCTTTAGTAGAGTTGATAGAAATTCCTATGTGGAGATGGAACCCTAGAAGGAAAACTTAAGAGATGCTGAAACCAAAGTAAGTCTATAGAACATATATAATCTTAAGTTAAATGATGAGGAAGCGTGAAGAATATGGGTGGATAATTTACGAGTCGAAAATAATAGAATTCCTTGTTAGGAAACCTAATTGGAGAACTAAAGTCGAAAAGCCAAATTGATAGGATTTTGTGGGTAGTATCCGCTGAAAACCCTCAGGAGACAACACTACTCCTACTAGGGACACCTAGAGGTTTAACGGCTTGTTGCACGTGCTCAGTGCAATCGCGTTTCCCTGCGAAAGTGCGGTTAGGTTTTTTGTAGAGAATAAAAATAAGTTTGCTCGAGGACGAGCAAAAGATAAGTTTGGGGGTATTTGTTCACACCGTAATATTGTATTATTATATTCCCCATTCTTATTCTTTTTACAAATAAACAGGTGCTTTTGACGCATGTCTGCTACATATTACAGGTTACATGTTCTTGGATCTAAAACAGTGAAAAAGACAAAAGACGACACAAAAAAGGGACTTTGACCAACAAACAGAAGGCTCTTGATCAAGCCTACATCAAAAATAAAATTCACAAAGTACAAGGCAATGCAAGATCCAAGATTACAAAGCAAACGGTTAAAAGTCCACCGCAATTATTCACTGGAGATCTGGAAGAAACATAGAAGCCATTTTAATATAAGAACCAAATAATAAGGAAGCCCTAAGATTCAAGGCCTAATACTTCCCTTTAAAGAAACAGAGACATAAAATTTTACCAAAGCTTGAAGTCTACTTTGACTAGGTCTTCCTAAGGATATTTTTGTAAATGTAGACATGCGAATCAATTGTAACCTAGGATTTCTATCTCCTATAAATAGAAGCCCAAATCATTGTATTCTTTTCATGCCTCCCTATGCCTCTTTTTATGAATAAACTTTAAAATTCTTTTGGAGAGCATCGATGCCTTTTTTCATATCATCTATTCAGATCTGACAACCCTGTATAAATGTTTGGAGAGAGCCATGTGTAAAGTAAGTAGATTTATTTAATTGCCCTAGTTTAGATTTCAATTCTTGCCCTAGGTAATTTTCATTCTCTGTCCTAGATAAATGTTTTTAAATTCCCTAATGAGTGAGTAGTCTCCTCGCTTGTTAGGGTTAGATCCGGGGAAGGTTTGAGAGACGAAAATCTCTCATCCCCTTTCTTTCCCGTCATATATTTTCATAGGACTTCATGCATACATGCACATACCGCTCCCTACGGCGCCCTATCCATCGAGGTAGCGGTGATACCGTAGTATAAAGGCCCGGTTGTGATGATTTTCCATGAAGGTTAGGGTAAGGATTTCTAAAGGAAGGACAAGAACCTAGAGGAAGAAAACATCTTTCCAAATGGTTCTAATCCCTTTTATTAATAATTACCATAACACCTAATTAGATCTTCATATGGGTATAGAAAGCGGTGAGATTTATTGACTTTCCAAATTTAACCTAGACCTAACCGTAGCAAGATTTAGATATAGATTAATTCAGTTTTTAGATTTAATAATCAATCCGGCTCCCATCGGAATTAACTCGTTTGAGCGAATAGAAAATTCACAACATCCCTGTGGACCGACCCGTATTCACCGGCTAGCAACCAAGTGACGCCGTTCTTGATTGCGGTAAATATTTTTGATCGACAAAATCTCTCTAAATCAGCAATCACAAAGCTTGAAGCTGAGGCCCAGCGGAAGAATGATGAATTGACAAACTTATTGCACCATCCGCCGGCTTGAAGATATATATATTTTTTATATTCTCCCTTTTTTGTATTTACTCCTGAATGAGAGTGTCTTTTGATTCTTTTACCTTGTATTCATTTGGATTCATGAATAAAAGACATATTTTATTTCATATTGGCGTGTCCCTTTTTGCAAATGCATCTTGTAGATAGTCTATCTTGATCTCTTTGCAAGGCGGCGATGGCTTAGGAAATAGATTCAGATGTGCTGCCTAAGACTTTTCAACTTCATGAGCCGTGAGGGTCTTATAAATACTTTTCTCCCTATGAGTCAAGAGCATCCCGTAGGTATATTTTCTCCATAGGAATCGTGAGGATTCCTAAGTGTGTATTTTCTCTAGAGAGTCGTAAGGATCTCACAAGAGAATTTTTCCCGCTTGCAGGTCAAGAGGACTCGTAAGTGGTTGTTTCCCTTCTTGTCGAGATTCGACTTTGGAGAGTGTGGCCCTGGTATGCAATAGCCCACCTTGGACCGACTTGCAGGGCCCTGTGCTTAGGAAATAGGTCCTTATCCTCATTGCCTAAGGCTTTCCCCTACGAGTCGAGACGAATCTAGAAGTTCTCGCAAGGACACTAATTTCCTCACGAGTCGAGACGAATCGAGAGATTATTGGTTGACTTGATTCCGAGACGGAGCATTGCTCTGGCGGGGAGGCCATTGGTTGACTTGTTTCCGAGACGAAGCGTTGCTCCGGCGGGAAGGCCATTGGTTGACTTGTTTTCAAGACAGAGCGTTGCTCCGGCAGGGAGGCCATTGGTTGACATGTTTCCGAGACAGGGCGTTGCTCCGGCGGGAAGGTCATTGGCTGACTTATTTTCGAGACGAAACGTTGTTCCGGCGGGGAGGTCATTGGCTGACTTGTTTCCAAGACGGAGCGTTGTTCTGGCGGGGAGGTCATTGGCTGACTTGTTTCCGAGACGGAGCGTTGTTCTGGCGGGGAGGTCATTGGCTGACTTTTTTCCGAGACGGAGTGTTGTTCCAGTGGGGAGCTCATTGATTCACTTGTTTCCGAGACGGAGCATTGTTCCGGCGGGGAGGTCATTGGTTGACTTTTTTCCAAGACGGAGCGTTGCACCGGCAGGGAGGTCACTGGTTGACTTGTTTCCAAGACGAGTCGTTGCTCCGGCGGGAGGTCATTGGTTGACTTGCTCCGCTTTCTGCGGTGTCGAGGTTGACTTGCACTGCTTTCTGCGATGTCGAGAAGGAACGCCGTGTTGTTCTTCTGGGATGCAGATGCTGCCGTCGAGATCTGACTCTCCCTTTGACAGAGTCTGTTGGGAAATGTGGTTCCCTTTTCGTTTATACCCATGGATTGTATACAGGGGTCAGTATGGACCGCCTGTAGGGCAAAAGTTTTATTCCTTCATCATTTTTTTTCCGCGATGCTCTATTATTTCTGCTTTTTATATCGCGAAAGTCGCGATTGCCCAATCATTTCGGCTATTTTTCGCGGTGCCCAATCATTTCGGCTATTTTTCTTTTTACTCTCTGCTTTTTATTGCGAGTTGCCCAATCATTTCGGCTATTTTTATATGTCTTTTTGGCTCGCTGATTTTGTTGCGAATATGGACTTGAGATCTGATACCAATCTTAGCATCAGTATCGCTGCGACTGGAATATGGCCAGGAGTGAATCATCATTTGCCGTGAAAGGACTTAGAATTTGATACCGATTTAGGCATCAGCATCGCTACCACTGGGATATTGCCAGAAGCGAATCATCATTTTCCTTTGTCGGTTCGAATAAAGGTGGCTTAGCAAACAGGGTTAGGGACCTAACGACTAAGGCTTTTGACTTCATGAGCCGTAAGGGTCTCATAAAGGTGTTTCTCCCTACGAGTCGTGAGGATTTCATAGGTATGTGTTCTCCTTAGGAATCATGAGGATTCTTAAGTGTGTGTTCTCTTATAAGTCGTAAGGATCTTACAAGAGTGTTTTCTCCTTATAAGTCGAGAGGACTGTTCACCGCCGAAAGACGCGACCGGGACGTTGGAACGTCTGGACTGAATTTTAGGGGCAGATGCTATTTGGTTTTATCCGTCCACCTCTTCGAAGATGCCAAATTGATTTATGGCACCGTGTATCGGAGGTTTGGACAAATACGGCCGTTGTAGCAGACTTCGTCAGATTCCCCCTCATTGTGAGGGGTTTTTGATTGTGGGGACACTTTTCCCTACAGGCGCAAGCTCCTGCAGTTAATACGTTATAGTATCGCGGTAAACATTTTCTCCGGCTCCAGAAGGTCACTTTGTGTCGTGTGTGTTTGTTTTATTTTTGGTTGCCCGTGGATTGTATATGGAGGATAATTTATGTTGTCGCCCGTAGGGCGTGGATTAGTCCAAATCTGTATTTTCTTAAATTTGTATTTGGTTTGATTTAAGGATCGTTAATCTCGTTTGAGACCTTTGATGACAGCGGGACAAGAAGGCGGTCATTGCCCTATCCCACGGCTAGACGACATGCTTTATATGAATATGAAGAATTGAAAGAGGTAAGAGTTAGAGGTCACCCCTCTTAAGATCAACTTAAATGTTTGTTAAGGATACATTAGTCTAATTTTAGACTAAGATCTACTTAACAAGGTTTTAGGATCATTTAGATCCAACGAAAGAGCGTTCGGGCTCTATTATGTTAGTTTGAGGACGTTGCGGTCCGTGATTAGTTTAGGGACGTTGTGGTCCACAGATCACCATTTTTGAGGTGAGGGTTTAGTTTAAGGACGTTGCGGTCCACAGTGGTTTAAGAACATTGCGGTCCGTTATTAGTTTAAAGACATTGTGGTTCATAGATCACCATTTTTGAGGTGAGGGTTTAGTTTAAGGACGTTGCGGTCCGCAGTAGTTTAAGGACATTGCGGTCCGTTATTAGTTTAAGGACGTTGCGGTCCATTGGGGTGTATCCATTGGTTTGGAAATGCACCAAAGATTTGTTGGTTGTCGGGACCCGCCACCTCCCTGAATACGTTGAAGAATTACAACGACATGTATCAGAGGTGTGGAGAGATGTACTCTTGAACCAATATTTAGACTGGGGGGAATGGGATAAACATCATATTAGATGCCATATATTAGGAGCTCATTAGCTATCTTTGGGACTGAGATCGGTTTGGGGGACCCTGAGCATGAGGGGCTCAATTGATTGGCCTCGGGAGATTTGGTCTAAGGTTGGCTAATGTTGCCCTCTCATAGTGTTAAATACTAGTATATGCTCAGCGCTCACGTATGAAATACTAGTATATGCTCCTACGTGCGGCCTTAAAGCAGTGTTAAACACTGAAATTTGGGGCGCTCACGTATGGCACGTGAGACGCTTGAAAGTTGGCGCTGGTTCTTTGGCTTTATTCTCTTGTTCCTTTTATAAATGCTAAGCCCTATTGGGGGTCACGTGGGATCACATGAGGCACCCCCAAAATGGGAACTATCTTGGGTCTATTCTCTTTTTCCTTTTGAAAGTGCTATGCACTATTAGGGGGTCATGTGGGATCACGTGAGGCACCCCAAAAATGGGAACTGTCTTTGGGTTTATACCATTTTTCTATTGGAAGTGCCAAGCACTTTACGTGAGGCGATCTCAGTTGTTCTCTTTTGTTCATCAAGGGTGCTCACGTGGGAGCATGTGATCTGCCATTATCATGCTGCGTGCTAATATTCTTACATGCATGGAGATCTTGAGTTTTGAGACTTTCAAGCCCACTGTTTTACAAGAATTAAATTCTTATATAGGGTTAAACCCTAGTTTTATTAGAGTAATTAGATTCCTATATGTTCTTGTAAGAATTAAATTCTTTGAAATTAGTTCTTTTCCCTAGATTTAAATCTACATAACAGAATCTTCTCGATGAAAATTAAATTCTTAACTTGTGGGGAGATCTGCTTCTGCAGATCTCAACCAGAGGAAGAACTAAGTTCTTTTTTAGAAGAGTTAAACTTTTATGGAGGTGAAGAAGAGGTAAGACGTTCTCTGTGTTTTGTTCCTTCTCTTACCTAGGATTTCTTTTTCTTTTTGAGGAGATCTTCTTCTCTCTAGAGAATTAAATTCTCTTTTCTTTTTAGCTTACCAGGGGTTTTTTCTCTCTGTCTCCCTCTCTCTTCAGCCTCGAGTCCTTTATATAGCAGAGGCAAGTTTGTTAATTTTTGTCAAGGAAATCTCGCATTGAGAGATTTTTGATTAATTCGGGGATTTTATCCACCGTTGGATCTTTGATCTAGAGACCTCTGTTTTACAGAAGGCATTTTCTTGTTTTTAACAAGATCGGGAAAATATTTTCCTATACAGAGCTTATTCTGTATCTTGGTGATTTTTAATCACCATTGGATCTTTGATCGAACGGTGCTCTGATTTACAGAGCACAATCTTTCTTATTTAGAAAGATTGAGAAAATATTTTCCCAGATCTTATTATGTAGCTTGGTGATTTTTAATCACCATTGGATCTTTGATCCAACGGTGCTCTGATTTACAGAGCAAAATCTTTCTTGTTTAGAAAGATTGGGAAAATATTTCCAAAATAGGGTTTTGATCCCTTTTATATAGAATTTAATCCTATCGGCTCAGAAAGTATTAGGAATCCTCACGTGTAGCACGCGACCCAATGGCACTAGGTCGGTTTGCCTATATATAGCAGTCCTAGAGCATCATGTGTTGGTACGTGATGCGCTTTTTGCCTGTTATTTGTTTCACGAAGGCGCCTATATACTTTGTATATGGATGCTCACATGTGACACGTGAGGCTCAACTTCCGCCTTATTTGTTAAGTGTAATGCTTATAATTTTTGTTACAAGACGCATCACGTGTGGGCACGTGATACTCCTTTTGGGGACTTCTCCCATCGCTTTTTGGTTCATTATTTATTTTTTTTTTATTTTTTTTATAAGAGAACAGTCGCTTGTCAGGCGTACTACAGATTCCCCCTGCCGAGGGTAGGCGGGGGTTTATTGACTGCGGGGATCCGAATCTCCGGCAGCCTCGGACTAAGCTGCCATTAATTACCCCTCGTCTTTGGAGTGAAGGAACCTATGCCACGCCCCGCTTCCCAGAGTACGGGCAGAGGACGCAACGAGGCCGCTACGTATTTACTGTGAAGTAAATACGCTAAGCGTATCTAAGCAATATAAAGATAAATGCACAAGAGACAAGATATAATAAAACAACAACTTTATTTATTCACATTCTTTCTGTACAATGCATGGAAAAGTAAATACAACTGAATGAAAGCAATGCCTAAACAATGGCATAACAGAAAAGGAAAAGTACTGAAATAAAAGTGTACAATGAACTAAAGCTCTGGGTCTTCAATGAAGTGGTCCAGGTCTTCACTAGTGGGCTCGATCTCCGGAGTGTCCAGATCACCTGACGACATTCAAAGAAGAAGAAAGAGAATGTTGTCAGCGAACAAATCGCTCGGTAAGTCCCAAAGATAAGGGAGAGATAGAATAGAAAGAAAGAGAAGGTAGTTTTTTAAAGTTGTATTATATTGTTTTAGTGTTAACGCTGTTGTTTGTAGTTTGGTACAGAAGGATACCAGTGTATACGAGAGGAGTTTCTATTTGCCAGAGACTAGAGGCAAGTATAGTACAAGGAACCATTTATGCCATGGTACAACAACAACTGGATTCATATTAGGTGTATTAAGTCTTACTGTCTCGTGCCACTTCTAACACCTTCCGTACCAATCTACCCCTTAAACCCCGTAGTGTCTTGATTATATTATTGTATTGTATTGTCTTGTATTGTAAACTGTATAGATTATACATATAGATTGTATAATTGGATGACTTTGCCGAAACCATGATATCAGTAAACGGATGTAACTATATAATCATGTAAATGGATGTAACTGGAGAATCATGTAAATGGATGCATATCCATGGTTTGCTTCGGTCAAGTTGTATAGATTGATAGATGGATTCATGAATTCATGTTGAAATGTAATATTGTAGATTGTAGATTGTAGATTGTAGATTATAGATTGTACTTGAATCATATTCAAGTCAGATTATAATCAGACTCAATCTGAGTCAGACAATTAGAAAAGTAAATTGAAGTTCTGATGGTATTGATGTTATCGGTAACTGCTGCACATGGGCGGCATGATTTGTTTCTTTTTCAAAGACGATTACCGTATTGATAACACCGTTGTTATGTTGTCTACCTTAGATAGGCAAGCACCCACTTCTCTGGCTCTCTGAGGCTCAAGAGATTGGTCCCGCTTAAACCTATGTTTACTAGGGTCCTTAGGGTAATTTATAGAACTTGAGGGGGTTTTATGTAAAAATACTTTTATATACTTTTCAAAATACACCCCAAGTATTTATTAATCGTCTTTAGAGTTATAATGAATATAGATTTTATATTGTGATATTTCTAGTGAAACTATCCTAATTTCATAATAAAACGTATTTAATTGTAATATTGACTTGTATGGAATTCATGGTATTTTAGTGTAAAATGATTCTTGTGATTTTTGAAAAGAGTTGGAATATTTATATTATTACAAAATATATATTTTAATGATATATATATATATATATACATATATTTATATGAAAATAATATATATATATATATATATATTCTAGAAATCTCGTTTTTCTTAAGATGTCGTATTTTAAATATTTCAAGATTGAATGCTCCTTGCGAAGGTCTGCATCTCGCACTACTAAGCCCGAGGATGCGCGATAATCCGCACCATCCTGAACGGGTTCCCAAAATGGGTTGTAGCGGCGCTTTGCAAAGATTTGTATAAAATACTAATCATTAAGAAAAATGGTTTTATTAGTAATGGTATGTAAATGAAGATGTGTCGTTTTCCTGTATTCTATGTTCCCGAGGGTATTGTGCTATATTGCATATGAGTGTGTGAGGAGGTAGGTCATTAACTCGTGATCTACTTAAAGGTATAGCAAGGTTTCAATGGTTTAAATGTAGAAATAAAACTATATGGTATTTTAATGAAAGAAATACGGTAAAATGGAAATAGCAATTACTTTTGATATGAAACTTGTTCAATATGATTAGTTAGTGTTTAATAGTCAACGTGAATTGGTTTAACAAGATTGTATTAAGAAAATGTTGGGTTTTGAGAAAGAACCGAATCGGAAATCGGATTTACTCCGATTCCGTCGGATTTTGGAATTTCGTATTTTTAGAAAAGATTAGAGAAGGGAAATTGGGACTTACGGGTTTCGAACTTTAAAGGAGAGGAAGGGGAGACGAGAGGAGTCGACGGTGCGTCGTTTCGTCGCTGGAATCTTCTAGGGTCGTTGCCGGAAAATTCGCCGGAGCTTCGCCTCTTGCTCACTTTCAAAGCACACTAGGGTTTCTAGGAATTTCTTAACAGTTGGCTCAGAATTTTGGGGTGAGGGGGTAGTGTTTAGGGGTGGTATTTATAGAGTTAGGCTAGGGTTAGGGTAGATGAAGAGTTTAATTGAAAAAAATGTAAAAAATATTAAAATGTATTAAAAAATGGAGTAAATGGGGCTTTATGAATTCTCTGGAACCGATCTGGGAAAATAAAGTGTGCAGGGGGTTAGAGAATGCCAAGATCCCCAACTTTGGTGTTGGAGACTTGGCTGTCCGGCCGAGTCCGACAGGCGGCGACGGCCCGAGTCAGTTGGTGGGGGTCCCCCTTGCCGCTTCATCTACTCACTGGTGCTGTTAACTTTTTGGGTGTAGTGGGGTTTTTGTGAGATATGCACGTGTTGACTGTTGGTATTCTAAAAATTTAAAATAAAACAATATTAAAAATAATGTGGGGTATTAGATTTGAACTCTGGTGGCTTGGTTCAGCAGTGTAAAGTCTTACCAATGAGCTACAAGGTTGTCCATGCACATATTTAATTAGAATTAAATATATGCGGTTGCTTGAAAAGAAAGTGGGCTTTTTGGGCTTAAGAGATTGCGAATGAAAAGAATGGAATTGGGCTTAAAGAATAAGTTTGGGTAACAAGAAATGAGTTTTAGAAAATACTTAGATGCGAAAAATAGATGAAGGGATTAAATATAACTAATAATATGGAAATAAAAATATACAAATACAGTATTTTATTAATACGAAGATATAGGAATTTTAGAGTCGTTACAACCTCCGATTGACTGGTCAAACTGGTTATGTGAACTCAATGTGCAGTGTGCGTGTGTTGTGTTTGGAGGGGTCTTGGATATATCGGGGGCCACGCAAAGTTTACGGATGTCACGCTATCCGGATAACAGGCTGGGGGTCAAGGAGACTAGCAGACCCCTTTTGGGTGCGGGGCAGCATCCCGTTAGAATTTTTTTTCTAACGGGGACAGTATTGTGGAGTGTGTGTATATAAAAAATGGAAATAGCATCCAAAGAACGCGTGAGCGCCAGCGCTTCACGTGCTTGGCCCGCGGGCGCTACGCGCCAGCAGGAAAAAGAGGGGGCTTAGCCCCCTATTCTGGGAGTTGTACCCCCAATTGACTTTTGGAGTTAAACTCCTAAAAAAGGATAAAGGGGCTTAGCCCCTGCACTGGGAGTTGTACTCCCAATTGACTTTTGGAGTTAAACTCCTAAAAAAGGATTTATTATTTTTTTTTTTGTGGGGTTAAACTCCTAAGAGTTTTTTTAGAGCTGATGAAAGGGAACCCCTTTCTTCTACCTTCAGCCCTAGATCTTCCTAAAGTGAGATTCTTAGAGATGGGTCTCCTTCTTCCTCCTCACTGTTGGCTAGATCTTGGAGGAAAAAAAGGGGGGTGAGACTTAAAAATCTCTTCTTTTAGAGATCTGATGGGAGATCTGAGCTCCCCTTTGTGGGTTTCATAGTGAAAAACTATTTCTTTTTGGGAAAAGAAGAGTGAAACTCTCGATTTAATTTAAGGAAAAGGAAGAAGGTTCAGAACCTTGAGGAAGGAGAAGAAGGCACAGAACCCTAATTTTTTGAGAGAGAAAAAGTTCTTTATATTTTTTTATCATGTTTGCCTTTATAGGCTATATACTTTACATATAGCCCCTTGGGCTTTGCCAAATGGCACTTGTGCCACACCATGTTTTATGTGCTTATCTCTTTTTGCAGATAAGCCATGGGGTTTATAAAATTTTGGCTTTTTGCCCATTTTACATACATTTATTTTTATATATATAAAAAGGAATTACACTAAACCAATTTATGGCTTCATTCTTTTTGTCATGGGGCTGGTCCCTTCCATACTTGGTCTTGACCTGGGCTTGGGGTTGACTTTGATTTTGACTTGGTCAACCGGGGTGAAATTTTTGACCCCAACAAATACGAGGAAGACAACCTTACTCTCTACAATCTTTTTGTATATACAAGGCTCATCTACGTTTTTGATGAAGTCAAACTCTTTGATAGCTTCATCAAAACAGATATTTCAGCTCCGCGTGCCTGCTTTAATCCGTAAATTTATTTAAGCATCTTGCACACGCTTCCGCCGCTTCCACTATCTATGAAGCCCTCTGGGTGTGTCATGTACACGCTCTCTTCTAAATCACCATTTAGAAAAGCGGTCTTGACGTCCATCTGCTAGATTTCGTAGTCATGGTATGCAGCAATGGAAAGTAAGATCCTGATGGACTTAAGCATAGCCACTGGAGAAAATGTTTCATCATAGTCGAGACATGGTCATTGACGAAAACCTTTAGCAACAAGTCTAGCTTTGAAGGTCACAACCTTTCCATCTACACCAATTTTCTTCTTAAAAATCCACTTGCTCCCGATGGGTTTTACCCCTTCAGGAGCAACTTCCAAAGTCCATACTTTATTGGTGTACATGGATTCCATCTCAGATCGCATAGCATCCAAGCCATTTCACACCTGCTCGAAACTATTTAGGTCATCATCTTCTATCACATCTCACCTCCAATACAGATAGTATTATCCGCTTTGTCCGAAACCGCACGGTTTTGTCTTTCAGGACGAACCGGACCCGACCAGGGGCCACTTCCCAGGAGGTCACCCATCCCAAGACTTTCCTGACCCGAGCACTCTTAACTACGGAGTTCTCAAGCTCCTGTAGTGCCGATTCACTTAAAAGGCGCATATGTATTGAAGAGTGGTATCATTCCATTTATAGTATAAATCTGCCATCTTTCGGAATGTATTCCGAGATTTAAGAGGTGGCCCCCATGGATTCAAGAGGTGGCCCCCGCCCCCTAGGCATGACACTTGGCATGGCACTTTATTCCATAAGCAAGAACCGGATCCCGACATTCTCCCTAGCATAGAACAATGGTCCTTCCTCGAACCACAAACCTACTATTGAGGGACCAGCTCTGATACCATTTTTTCACGCCTGACCCCCAATACAGAGAGTATTGTCCGCTCTGACTGAAACCGCACGGTTTTGTCTTTCGGGGCGAACCGGACCCGACCAGGGGCCACTTCCCAGGAGGTCACCCATCCTAAGACTTCCCTGGCCCGAGCACACTTAACTACGGAGTTCTCAAGCTCCTGTAGGGCCGATTCACTTAAAAGACGCTATTGAAGAGTGATATCATTCCATTTATAGTACAGATCTGCTCTCTTTCGGAATGTATTCCGAAAATTCCCCATTGTTCTACAGTGGGTCCCATGGATTCAAGAGGTAATCCCCACGGATTCAAGAGGTGGCCTCCGCCCCCCAGGCATAACACTTGGCGTGGCACTTTGTTCCGTGAGCAAGAACCGGATCCCGACATCTTCCTTGATGCAATTCTCACTCCCACCGTCTATCAGAAAACCGTAGTATCTCTCAAGTGGATAAGGAACCTTACTAGATCTGGGGAGTGGCTAAGGTTCGTCGGGGACTATTGAATCCTCCGGTTCTACCAAATCATCAGTTATAGTTTGTGTAGCTGGAACTTCTTCCAGCTCTACCTCATGACCACTAATTTCTTTCATAAGAAATTCCTTTTCTAAAAAGGTGGTATGTTGAGAAACAAACACTTTTTGTTCCTCGGTATGGTAGAAAATATATCCATATGAATCCTTTAGATATCCCACAAACTTGCACAAAATAGATCTTGCCTCGAGCTTGTCCAGATTTTGCTTTTTAACATAGGCCGGACAACCCCATATCTTAACTCATTTAAGAGATGGTCTCTTCCCATTCTATATCTTATATGGAGTGGTAGGCACGGATTTGGTCGGAACCCTATTCAATAGGTATGCAGCTGTCTCAAGTGCATAACCCCAAAAGGAAGTAGATAACTCAGCATTACTCATCATAGAGCGCACCATATCTAATAGGGTGCGATTCCTCCGCTCCGAAACTCCATTGTGCTGTGGTGTATACGGAGGAGTAAGCTGAGAGAGAATCCCATTCTCTTTTAAGTAGTCTCTGAATTCCGTGATCAAGTATTCTCTTCCCCGATCAGATCGTAGGATTTTAATACTTTTACCCGTCCGGTTCTCAACTTCGTACTTATATTCCTTAAATTTCTCAAAAGATTCAGATTTGTGTTTCATCAGGAACACATGTCCGTATCTTGAGAGATCATCGGTGAATGTAATGAAGTACGAGGAACCATTCCTGGCATGTGTAGACATAGGACCGTATACATCACTATGTATCAGTCCTAAGAGTTCGGTAGCTCTTTCTTCATATCCAGTAAACAGAGTTTTGGTCATCTTGCCTTTGAGACATGACTCGCAAGTTTCATAAAATGTAAATTCGAACTGATTCAAATATCCATTTTTATGCAACTTAGCTAGCCTTGTCGCATTGATATGACCTAGTCTACAATACCATAAGAAGGCTTCGTTCATTTCTGAACTTTTCCTCTTGTGCGTGTTCTGTACGTTTAGAACTGTCTTTTGATTTAGAACGTATATACCATTACATAATGTACCATACCAAATCAACACTTGATTTATGAAAATATTCATAATATTATCCTCCAATACAAAGTTATATCCTTCTTTATACAACAAAGAAACTGATATAATATTGCACATCATGTTTGGTACGTAATAACAGCCATTCAGAATCATTGGATTGCCATTTGGTAATACCAGGTAATATTCGCCAATTGCTTTGGCTGCAACAATTGCTCCATTCCCTACTTTTAGAGACATATCACATTTTCCCAGTTCTCTACCTCTCCTTATCCCATGTAACAAATTACAGACGTGGGATCCTGATCCGGTATCCAATACCTAGGACGTAGAGCAGACTGGGAAACAGTTCTCGGTAACGAACACACCCGAATAAGATGCATCATCATGCTCTTTTTTGGTTCGGGTTGCGTGGGAATCCTGATATTCCCCTATTTCTAACTTAGACTTATGACAATCATAAGAAAAAGCGGAACCAACGTTCCCCAGCTCAGTATAATAAGCGGGTTCGATCAATACATCCATATTATTATCTTGATTAAGACGTGTCATGGTTGATACCTGGAGAGAGAGAGAGAGAAGGAAACGCTTTAGTGTGCGCTCTTTGCAAGATTAGATTGGTTATTATCTTATCTAATCAGGATGGCTCCCACTATTTTTATCAAATCTTCCTTCAAACCCTAAAAGGTAAGATTAGCCAGGATTAATTACACCCTACAAGTTCTCCAATCAGTCAGCAAGGCAGGTATTGGTATTCCGAGTGAGTCTCCCCATGTTTTCGCATGAAACCAATTAAATGACCTCGTTTCCGCAGAGCCTTAATCCCGTTAACACTTTTCTTAGACACCTACTTGATCAGCTAATTGTAAAATGGAAAACTCTTCCAGGAGTAACTCTTACTCGCAGTGGGTATTGGGATCTAACTATCTCATAAAAGGTATGCAATCTCATTGCAAATTTCAACACTTGAAATACCCAATATCTGTTTTTACCCCTAACGACTTATGACCTTGGCTATGGTCAACAAATCATAAGCGCTAGCCAAGTTCGACCCGTCATTTCGTGATTGAATCAAACTCACCCATACGACCTTTGGCTAAGGTCAACAAAGTCGTACGACTACCCTAATCCAATCGCATCACATGCGACAGATAAGCACTAATCAGCTACCGTACGCTGCGCCTTTAATATGATCAACAAACACAGCACGAATACTAAATAGCACTTATCTAAGACTACGACTGGTTTTGAAGAAAACCATTATCATAATGAACTTGATATCATTATAGAATTTAGTGATTTTGAAAAGGAGTGTTTTTTGTAAGTTTTGCTAGTTTTGCTAAAGAGGTCACTCCCGGTGAAAGGATCTCGGCTCTTTCCTTATCGAATGATGTGCTGGATATTCATCAAGAAATACCATTATGCAAAGCAAGAACTAGAGAAGCTATCAAAACAAAAACGAGTAGGTTGTATCATTTGCTAGTTTTGCTAAAGAGGTTACTCCCGGTGAAGGGATCTCGGCTCTTTGCTCATCGAATGAGGTGCTGGATATTCATCAAGGAATACCATTATGCAAAGCAAGAACTTGAGCTACCTTTTAAAAAAATTGATTCTATAGCATTTTTCAGTTTCTTTTCTTTCCATTAATCTCATTAATGAAGTCCCATCATTTAAGCTTCCCTAAACATCACAGAAAAGAAACGAAAATAGAATGTACGCTTATGCCATCTGCATTCGCCACGGGGCCCGTCATGCACTGTCAAGTTACTTAAATAACGACAGAGCGGGGGCTGGACTAGCACGGGTGCAAAACATAAGCAACATTTATTATATATATCATATATATATAGCATTCGTCTACGCAGTTTTATGATCACATTACAAAACTCAAGCAGCAAAAGTCAACATATGAAATATTGGATATACTAGGAGGTCCGTGTTTTAAATTCAGCCAGTAATGAAAAACACGGATTCCACGGTCGTGATGAATAGCCAAACCCACATCCCTAGACCCCTACGAGAGTGGCAAGCAACCCTGCCAATTCTAGAGTTGGGAGACCTGGTCTCGACTACTCGAGATGGTCTCCCACTAGACTCCAGAACTCGGTTACTTGTGCTCTCCGCCTTTGGTCTATCATAATGCGGAAAGTAAATAATATACATTAACGATTACTCATCCTCAACCTGGAAGTGTCCCAATAAAAGAATATTACATACAATTTTTACATGAATTAAAATAGAAAAACTCTCATCTCACGTAAAAACTCCCGGCTTTTCAATCACGACGATCCAATATAATATATCACAGCAACACATAACATCACATGTTATCAATGTAAGTAAATATACGTATCTCGAATTCCGTTGACATATAACAACTAGATCAGGGATACACTGTTGGATATATGTATGCCCTAGAGGCCATTATATGATAGTGGATGTATCGGTATTTATGTATGTGTGTGTGTGTGTGTGTGTGTGTGTGTGTGTGTGTGTGTGTGTATTCAGGGGACATTCTTGCTCGACATGATAGTATGCTATCTGGTTGTACTTTATCATGACATGTTCATTTGATCTTGCATAGTACTCATTTGGTACATGTTGATAAAGACCTTATGATATTTGCTTGACTACCGGGATTATGATGTGGATCATACTAGTGGGACATGTGTAATTTATAAGCATATCCTTGAAATGTTCCTAGTCGTGGGTGTTTCGAGACAGGGTATCGATATTCCAGAGTAGACTAGCGTATACCATTCTTGTCCCATATGATGGGCGATGGATGATCTCATATCGATCTGGTGTACTGACACCAAAGATTGTATACGGGTGCTCAGTGAAGACTGGGTACACTGAACAGACTCGCCGAGAACTCTTATATGGTATTATATCTCACGTTGGATAGCAGTTCTCAGGTGACACTAGTACAGGTTAGTCTGTAGACCCGAGATTGTCATAAAGTCTTGTGTGTCCTCCCACTGTACTTTGATCTCCACCCTACCACGGCTCTACTGAGTCGCGCAAACAGGTGGATTTTGGGTACAGTCCCGAGGCACATGGAGGCAATGAGCGATAGGAGGGGTTTCGTCTCTCCCGGTATTGGGGGTTGATGTTGTGCTATACTCGATTGACTATAACAAGAAGTCTCTGGCCAGGGATGCTGAGATTTACTTATAAGTGTTATAAGTAGTTTCTCGATCTATTATGAGCCATACACCGGCATGACTTATTGAGTTATTGGGGTCGATGATTCCATCCCTAGACTCGATATGCAACATATCTGACGAAGAGACCGGACTGTACGGTAAGTGTTGCCAGTTGGCTCGACGGGAGTTTTGACAGGTTCGCTTATTTTTCTTCTGATCGCTCAATACCCGGGTGGCCGTTACGTTTAGCTGACCGCTTGCGGCTTGTGGGTGTTTGATGTGATCATCATCTACTGCCGGCGTATTGACGAGTCTTAGAGTCCCACACAAAAATTTCCTAGCTCAGGCGAAACGATGTGGTGTGCATATGAGATATGCGCGGGAGCTCGATTAAATACGTGTATATGATACCGTGTTTTAATTGGGCGTTTTCTATTGGTCGGGTCGTATGAGATATGACCAGTTTAATAAATCAAGTATTGATTTAATATTGACTTTTATCTCATTTATTTAAACCTTTTCTAAATGGATGTGTGCATGTATGCATATACACATGTTGATGTGAATGCACACATACATGCATACATGTGTGTCATGGTTGTTGATACATAGGAGATGGCAATGCAAGACTCATATGGTAGATATATATGTATATATATTTTCATTATTGAGAAAAATAAATGATTAAATCATGGTTGAATTTTCTTCATCACTATTCTTTACTTGACCTAAGTTTTGATCATGGTTTAATTTCCTTGTTCTTTAACTCACAAATGAAAATATCTAGATATTTATTAACCATGGTTTGTTGTGAGTGTGACTTATATACATATATTTTCTTTTCTCATTTTATTATGAGATATTATCATTATCACAAATGAACTCAAGCTAGCCATCTTCATCTTCTTCCTCTCTCATGCTCTCTTGGGTTTTCCATTGAGTGAAGAAAAGAAAAAGAAAGGGTTTTTAAGTGAGAACACAATCCGCATCACCATTCTACACTTGTCTAGCCCATTAGTGTAGATTGTTTGCTCCACTTCTTCAAAGATCAAGTGAAGCTAGGAGCTTTGAGCAAAGGGATTCCGGATGGATGGTCGTGGACTTGGAAGGATTCAAGCGAGCCGGTTCAAACTCTAGGAGATCTAAGGAGTTACCAAAGGAGGTCTACAAAGGTTGTATTTCTCCACACTTAGTGTTAGACACTAGCTTGTATGTGATACTATAAGTTGTTACCCTAACTTTCTAGTTCGATTCATGGTTAGAATTGTTTAGCATCCCCTAAATTTTTGTTATAGCACGTGTGATGCAACCCTAACCCTAGGCATGGTGCTAAAAAATCCCTACAGTGGTATCAATGCTTAGCTAGAAACTTAGACGATGTTAATAATAATATGAAACTGAAAAACTCCGAAAAATACGGATTTCTGGAACCCTGAATATTGCTCTCTGTCGATTTTTAAATGGTCTGTAAAAATTATTTTAGCAACTGCAGAAGATTGTATGTGATACATATAGAACACAGAACAAAATTGAGGCAATTCCCTCGGATTTCACCCGAGCACCAAGCCTCAAAAACCGAGCAGGTCATCCATTTATGCCCAGAATTGCCTCGATTTTCTCCTGTGCTCTAGTCTGTAGATTTTGGGGTTTTAGGTATTGTTTGTTTAGCCCAAAATTTCACGTGATGGTTATTTTGCTTAGAGGCTAATTCGGAGTGTTTATTAGTCGTATATTTTAACATTGTAACGGTAACCTAGACAATGTTTAACAGTTCGAACGAACTTCAAACCCCACATCAAGACCCCACGCTGAAATTTTCCAAGTGTTGGAATTTCCCAAGTTGAACATATTCGGAAGATCGTGCAAGTATCCCTATGGACCCTCTAGAAGAACGTAACCCTAACTCGATCCAATGACCATGGAACCACGACTAAATCTTAGGGTTTGCCGTAGTCCTGTGGCGCCATAGGTGAGGCAAGGGTTGACCCTTCTACGGCTGGTTCATAGACACCGTGGCACGTTTTTGGGTATTTTAACTTTGCTCAAGTGCTGAGCTCTCGGGGTAATTTGTAGCTGTTTGTTGATTCGATCGAAACGTTTAACATCGTCTAGATATATGTGAAAGTGATGATTCCAAGTGTTGTTGTTTTTCACTTTCTTTTCTGTGACCGTAAGTGTAGTATGTGGTGCATCGCCGGTTTCGTTGATATACATCAACGACAATCGGGGTATGCATACTTACTTACGTTGATGACATGTGATGTTATGTGTTACTGAGATATGATGTACATGGTTGTCGTGAATGAATGGCCGGGGGTTTTATGTGAGATGAGAGTTTTTATTTTCATTCAAGTAAAATTAATTGTATGTAATATTCTTTTATTTGGGGCACTTCCGGGTTGAGGATGATGTCACCATTGTTTTATATTATTTACTTTTCCGCATTAGGATAGATCCAAGAAGAAGGCCATCTCGAGGAGTCGAGACCAGGTCTTCTAAACCCTAGAATTGGTAGGGTCACTTTCCGCTCTCGTAGGGGTCTAGGGGTGTGGGCTTGGCTATTCATCGCGATCGTGGAATTCGTATTTTCTATTGATGGCTAAATACAAAATACAGACCTCCTAGAATATCCTATTTTCATATGTGCTTCTGCTGCTGATATTTTGTGATGTGATCACTTTATATGATGAGACGAATGGTATTATATATATGATATATAATAAACATTGCTTATGTTTTACATCCGCGCTAGTCCCGCCCCGCTATGCCGTTAGTTAAGTAACCTGACGGTACATAACGGGATATTGTGGCGAATGCAAATGGCATAAGCGTAAGTTCTATTTCGTTTCTTTTCTGTGATGGCTTAAGCACTTAAATGATGAGACTACATTAATGAGATTAATGTAAAGAAAAATGAACCAAAAAGATGTTGTAGAATCGGATTTGAAACCTACTCAGCTTTTTATGAAAAAACAAGTTTTCAAAATACGGAGCTTAAGCCACTCCTTTTAAAACCATTAGATTCTACAACAATATCAAGTTTAAAGCGTTAAAAGTTTTCTTAAAAACTATTCTCAACCCTCCATCATTTTAGGAAGTAGAGTACTTAGTATTCATGCTACGTATGTTGACTTTAGTCAAGGCGTAGTGTACGGTAGCTAAATGATGTCTTCCTACACAGTATATGATGCGATTAATTAGGACAATCACATGATTATGTTGACTATAGCCAATGGTCATATGGGTGGGTCTAATTAATCATAAAATGACGGGTAGAACTTGACTAGTGCTTATGATATGTTGACCATAGCCAATGTCATAAGTGCTAGGGGTAAAAACCATATCGGGAGTTTCAAGAGTTGAAATTTGCAATGAGATTGCATACTTTCTATGTGATAGTAGGATCCCGATCTGTGAGCAAGAGTTGCTCCCGGGAGAGTTTTACACTTTACAATTAGCTAACCGATTAGGTGTCTAGAAAAGTATCAACAGGGCTACGCCTCTGGGAAAATGGGGTTTATTCTAATTAGGTCCGTGCAACAGCACGGGAAACGTCTCTCAAAGTACCGGTACCAGCCTGGCTGAACGGTTAGTGAAGTTGTAGAATGTAATTAATCCCGGCTAATTTTATTTTTAGAGGTTTTAAGGAAAATTTGATAAATGCAGTTGGAGACTGTTCCCCTCCGAAAGACGGCGCGACGGACGTCTTGCCTGAAATTCGAGGCAGATGCTAACTGGTGCTATCCATCCACCGCTTCGAAGATGCCAAGTTGATTTATGACACCATGTATCGAAGGTTTAAACGGATGCGTCCGATGTAGCAGACTTCGTCAGATTCCCCCTCGCTTGAGGGGTTTTTATTGTGGGGACGCTCTTCCTTGCAGGCGCAAGCCCCTGCAGTTAATTACGCTACCGCATTGCGGTAACAACTTTCTCCTTCTCCAGATGATTACTTCGTGTCGTGTGTGTTTGTTTTGTGTTTGGTTGCTCGTGAATTGTATACGGAGACTGAGTTATGTCGTCGCCCGTAGGGCGTGGACTACTCCAAATCCGTATCTTTCTTAGATTTGGGTTTGGGGGTTGTGTTTAAGGATACGTTAGCCTCATTTGAGACTAAGATCAATTTAAACGTTTGTTAAGGATACGTTAGTCTAGTTTTGGACTAAGATCAACTTAACGGGATCGTTTAGATCCAACAAGAGAGCAATTAAGGGGGGCCTGCTGTTTAGTTTAGTGACATTGCGGTCAATAGGTAGTTTAAGGACATTGCGGTCCAATGTTAGTTTTAAGACATTGCGGTCAAGGTTAAGGACATCATAGTCCATGGGTTTAAGGACTCCACAGTCCGGCGTTAGTTTTAAGACATCACGGTCAAGGTTAAGGACATCATAGTCCGTTGTTAGTTTTAAGACATCCCGGTCAAGGTTAAGGATATCATAGTCCATGAGTTTACGGACCCCACAGTCCAATGTTAGTTTTAAGATATCACGGTCAAGGTTAAGGACATCATAGTCCGTGGATTTAAGGACTCCACGGTCCAATGTTAGTTTTAAGACATCACGGTCAAGGTTAAGGACTTCATAGTCCATGAGTTTAAGGACCCCACAGTCCGTGAAATGCGTGTGGTTATCGGGACCCGTCACCTCTTTGAAGACGTTGAGGAATTACAACGACGAGTATCAAAGGAGTGAAGAGATGTACCCTTGAACCAAGATAGATTAAGTGATCTGTAGTCCAATTTGGAATCCAGACCAATTAATTATATTATGAGCCCATTGGCCCAGTTAAGTTTGAATTGAGGACTTATGGCCTTCTTGGGCTAAGTCCAATCATGTTTGAAATATTGACCCCCTGTTGGTCCATTGAAGGAGAGGCTTAGCCTCTGAAACTTAGCCAATTGGGCTAAAACTAGTGTTAAACACTAGAGACCAACAGTGTTGAACACTGGGAGATAAGATTATCAGATTAGTGTTGAACACTAGAAATTGTGATTCTCGAATCAGTATTAAACACCAATAAATAACAGTGTTAAACACTGGCAACCAAATTATCAGTTTGGTGTTAAACATTAGCAAAGAGGAGATCACGTGGGAGCACGTGATGGCATCCAAAAGGTGGGGCCAGATTCCCCTCATTTTGTTATACAGATAAGTGTTCAACACTTTTTATTCTAACAGCCATCACGTGTGGACACGTGATGGGGGCTCATGCTCTGGTCTATTAGAATGCTCATTAGGAGTCACGTGGTAACACGTGAGTGCGCCCTAAAGCTTCTTTTCTTTTGCTTTCACCTTATATGCTTCAGGGGTCACATGGGGCACGTGAGGCATTGCCTCAAAGTTCTT
Source organism: Agapanthus africanus (assembly GCA_030015575.1). Classification (NCBI taxonomy): domain Eukaryota; kingdom Viridiplantae; phylum Streptophyta; class Magnoliopsida; order Asparagales; family Amaryllidaceae; genus Agapanthus; species Agapanthus africanus. The sequence continues at coordinate 9,470,693 of CM057348.1, read as the reverse complement.
TTTTGTGGATCTTTACAGAGGTCACGTGGTGGCATGTGAGGCATTGCCTCAAAGTTCTTTCCTGTGGAACTTTGCAGGGGTCACGTGGTAGCACGTGACTCTGGCTCTTTGCATGTTTTAAATATCTGTTCATCTTTTAAGAATTAAATTCTTCATAGGGTCAAACCCTAGCAATAAACTTTAGAGGAATTAAATTCCTTCTTTCTTTTGAAGAATTATATTCTTATATAGGGTAAAACCCTAATTTCTTTTCTGTAAAGAATTAAATTCTCCATATATGTAAAGAATTAAATTCTGGCATAGGGTGAAACCCTAATTTCTTTTTAAGGGAATTAACTTCCTGTGAGGTTGAGAGAATTAAGTTCTCAATTACGGTTAATCCCTAGTTCTGTCCATTTTTAAGGAATTAAATTCCTATAATATAGGGTTAAACCCTAACTTTACTTCAAGGAATTAAATTCCCATAATTCTGTGAGAATTAAATTCTCAAAACTCAGTTCTTCCTCTGTGTTTTAGATCTGCATGGCAGGATCTCAACCCAATAAGAATTAAATTCTCAATTCATGTGAAGATGTGCACTTTGCATATCCTCAACCAGAGAAAGAACTAAGTTCTTTTTTTTTATATAAGAGTTAAACTCTTTTGAGAATTAAATTCTCCTTTGAAGCCTCTCTTTTCTTACCTAGGGTTTTTTCTTTTGCAGAGAATCAAATTCTTCCTTATGAATTTTCAAGATTCTCAGGCTCTATGTCTCTCTCTCTGTATATCTCCCCCCTTTTTTGTCTCCTATTTATAGGAGAAGGAAAAGAATCAATCTGTTTGGTCAATCTCTCATTGAAAGATTCGATTTATTTATTGAGAGATTTGATTTATTTTCATCATTGATCTGGGCCTTTAGATTATGAGGTGAATTTTATTCACCATTGGATTTTAAATCCAAAGATATTTCTTTGTTATTTCGGTTAGATTTAGGGGGAAATCTTTCCATGTCCAAGATTTTTCCATAAATTGGTGATGTTTAATCACCTTCAGATTCTTGATCTAACGGTTTCAGATAATTCTTCTCTATTTTGGAAAGATTTGAATGATCTCTCCTCATAATTTAATTCTGCTAACGAATAAGGCTTTTAAAGCCGGTCACGTGTGGCCACGTGACCCCTGGTCACGTGTGAGCTCGTGACCCCTTGTCACGTGTGAGCACGTAACCCCTGAAATAGGCTTCTCTTCTTCTGCGCTCTGTTCCTTGCCGCTGCTTAACCATCACGTGCCAACACGTGACCACTGGACACGTGTGAGCACGTGATGCCTCTTCTGAAGCTTTTTCCTGATTTTTAATCAGGGAACAAATGCCCCCACAGCGTTGTTCTCACGTGTCTACACGTGAGTGCAATGCTGTCACTTTTGTGACCGTCGGATCTGCCTTGGGAATAGGGTAGATGAAACGTTTTCCATCCCATCCTATAAATGCCCATGCCTTTTCAGAAGCGCCTCCACTCTTCATCTCCTTCCTTTGATAACTTTTCTCTTGAGAATTTAATTCTCATTCCTCAGAGCTTAGTTCTCTGCCTTGAACAATTTTCAGAGTTTAACTCTGTTCAAGAAAAACTCTTTCTTCAGATAATGATCTTTGAACGATCAAAGAACTTTCACAGAAACCTTCACTGGATTTTAAATCCACACCAAGGGCTTTCCCTTTAGTCAAGAACCCATTTTCCTTTAAGTTCTTTAGCAAGAATAGAAAACCATTTAACCTTCAAACAGTAGAATCTCTTAGGGTTTATCTGATCTTTAGGGAGATGATGAAATCTGTTGCCTTCCATGGAATTTAATTCCATCCCCAAGGAGCTCTGGCTTTGGAACAAAAATTTTCTGGGAATTTAATTCCCTTTTTCAAAAAGGAATTTAATTCCTATGAAGAACTAAGTTATTCCCATGGGGACTTCCTGGGGTTTTCTTGCCCTGAGTTGTCTCTCTCACATCCGAGAAGAAGAAGTTTGTAATGAATTTTCATGATCTTTATTTCAGGTATTATGGACGCCCATTTGTATGATCTTGATGAAATCATTTCTTACGGAAACATTCGTGCACTGGGCCGCAGTCAGAACCAGGAGTTCACCAATGCACAGTGTGCTGAGATCATGAGCTGCTTTGACGAGTATAATGGTCGGATACTCCCTCGTCGCTCTTCTCTTTTGAAACTCATCGTGCTGGCGATCTGGGAGACGCTCCCTCTCTTTTGCACCGGCGTACCACTCGGGGTATTGGATGCCGCCGAGGATAAAGTGCATTCGGTGTATCTGATGAGCCTAATCTCGAAGAGAAGGCGAGACAACCTCATTGATCTCTTACACCAGGCTTTTCAGCAGTCGGCCATACTTGCTGCTTATCGGAGGGTGGAGGACATCCGTGAGGATTCCGATGCTTGTGATCGAGAGAGAAAACATACTAGGATGGTTCGAAATTCCTGGAAGATCTTGGACAAAGTCACGTTTGAGCTTCTCAATCCATGTCCCGCGTCTGAGGTCCTGCCGTTGTAATCGTTTCTTTTTATTTTGTATGAACTTTTAAAGTATGAGTGATAAGTTTTGTCGTGCCCTTCTGTGTTTGCATGCCACCCTTTTTTTGATTTTGTCATTTTTGCTATTGTTGCTGCTGATGTGTTTAGTGTGTAAGGCACTGTTTCACTTTTCAGTACACATCAAGCGTGGTACTCATGTGCTGCACACGTGGGGCCCTTTTGATGGGGCTGTTTAATTTTTCATGCCATATTTTTGTGCACAGCATTAGATGCAGAAAAGGAGCCTTGGAAATAGTTCCATCTCCTTGATTTCCAATGCTTTCCCTTTTTTGGGCCTTGGAAATAGTTCCCCCATGCAATATTCTCCATGCGCAGCATTTAATGCTCCTCTTTATAACCTGAGAATGCTCCTCTTTATAACCTGAGGCCATAGCTTTCTTTTTCTCTTCACAGAGAAATCTATTCTCAATTTAGTGTGGTTTATCTTGGGGAAACAACTGAGTGCCATGGCCTGCAACCACCCCCATGCTCGTCGACAGCCGTGGGAAGTGCCTATCGAGGAGACGATTCCTCGCTTTGCTGCGCGATTGGTGGATCCCCTTCTTACCGATGACGAATGTGATTCAGCGACATATGAACTCTCGATCCGTAGGGGGTCCCCTCTTCCAATAGGATCCCTTTGGCTCCGGACGATTCTTGCTGCCGTGCTTGCTGACATCCCTCCTCACCCAGCGGAGATGACCCTGGCGATGCTTGACGCAGCTGAAGATAAGATCGAGTGTTTTCACGAAGCGTGTCTGATCACTCATCTCTGAAAGATTGCTCGGTTCACCTGTTGGGCCAAATAAGAGCCCGGCGGGCTATTATGTCTGCTTTTGCAGATGAACATGGCACCAATCGGTGGGGAGCCACTCCTCGTGAAAATCGCCGCTTTGATGTGCTGGGGAAGGCGGCGAGGGAGTTAGAAAATTTTGAATACTGCTTTGTTCACCCTTGTTCCACTGATCCCTTGTTTGGCGATCTTTTCCCGGTAGTGTAGTATGCTTAAATCGATGTACTCTTTTTGTCATTGGCTGTTGTATGCTTTTCTGTTGAATTTTCATGTTTGCTGGGTACTCGTATGTGCGTCTTGCTTGCATAAATGAACTTCATATTTCTCCATGGAAATTTTCTTTAATTGCGAGAACTATCGTTATGTTGCATGCACATCAGAGCTTTGGGTATCATTTCCTTTCGAATATTCATATAGTTATAAATGCATGCTCGGTAGGATACGCATCGGAGATTTTCCTTGTTGCCTCCCATATCAGGTAATTAGTGCGTGTTTTAGATCGAGTATTGCCGTCGAATGGAGGCTTGTTTATACAGTGCTCGAGTGTATACGTCTTTCCTCGAAGGTTGTGGCTGCGAAAGCGGGTTTGCGAGATTTGATTGAGCGGTGCGCGGCGAACATGGTGTTGTGCGAGAAGAGGCTCGGCCGCAAATTCTCGGAAAGGGAGCTGGCCTCTAAAGCATTGAGCGAGCTTCAAACCAGCCTCACAGCCAAAGCCAATAAAGCGTATGAACTCTGGCGGGTACTCAAGAGTCTATCAGAGAGGTGGTGGCTCTTGATAAAGCTGCCGTGTTCACTCGCGAAAGGGTCGAGGCTCATAAGGCTACTGAGAAAGAGCTCGAAGGCCGGCTCGCCTCGTATCAGGCCCAGCAGGCTCAGGCGAAGGCCCGTCTTCTGGCGATCCTGAATCATGAAGTCGTGGCCCAGCGAAAGAAGGATGAGCTAGCAAAATTGCTAAATCGCCCGCCGGCTTGAAAACTTGTATCTTTTCCTTTCTTTTGTACATACTCCTGAATGAGAGTATTTTCTTTTTGTTCTTTCATGAATTGTAATTTGTATTCATTTTGGTTTATGAATAAAGACATATTTTCCTTCTCAATGGTGTGTCTCCATTTTATTGAATGTGTTCTGTGGACAATTTATCTTGGTCTCTTTGCAGGACAGCGATGGCTTAGGATTCAGGGTTAAGATCTGCCTCCTAAGACTTTTGAGCTTTACGAGCCGTGAGGGTCTCATAAAGAGTTTTTTTCTCTACAGGTCGAGAGGATCCTGTAGGTGTAAGTTCTTCTTAAGAATCGTGAGGATTCTTAAGCGGGTTTTCCCTTGAGAGTCGTAAGGATCTCACAAGAAAGTTTTCTTCCTTACAGGTCGTGAGGACCCGCCAGTGCTGGGTGCGGTCGCCCTTATCCGTATTTCACGGGGTCAGAGGTTGGTTTAGGATGGTTTCTAGGGTATCGTAGTTTAAAGACATTGCGGTCAAGGTTAAGGACTTCATAGTCCGTGGGTTTAAGGACTCCACAATCCAATGTTAGTTTTAAGACATCACGGTCAAGGTTAAGGACGTCATAGTCCGTGGATTTAAGGACTCCACAGTCCAATGTTAGTTTTAAGACATCATGGCCAAGGTTAAGGACGTCATAGTCCGTGGATTTAAGGACTCCACAGTCCAATGCTAGTTTTAAGACATCACGGTCAAGGTTAAGGACATCATAGTCCGTGGATTTAAGGACTCCACAGTCCGATGTGTGGTTACTGGGACCCGTCACCTCTTTGAAGATGTTGAGGATTTACAACGACAAATATCAAAAGAGTGAAGAGATGTACCCTTGAACCAAGGTAAAATCAATCTAGAGTCATCATGGTTGATCGTTAGTTTTAAGACATTACGGTCGAGGTTAAGGACATCATAGTCCGTGGATTTTAAGGACTCCACAGTCCGATGTTTTCTCTGGATGCTTCGCACGGGTTCACTGCGGTGCTCTGCGAGGACCAGGATCCGCTCTGGACGTTTTCCACGGGGTCAAAGAGTGACGTTATCCGCGTTCCACGTGACCAGGAATTTTGCTCTGGATGCTTCCCACGGGTTCGCTGCCGTGTTCTGTGAGGACCAGGCTCCGCTCTGGACGTTTTCCACAGGGTCAAAGAGTGACGTTATCTGCGTTCCACGTGACCAGGAATTTTGCTCTGGATGCTTTCCACGGGTTCACTGCCGTGTTCTGCGAGGACCAGGCTCCGCTCTGGACGTTTTCCACGGGGTCAAAGAGTGACGTTATCCGCGTTCCACGTGACCAGGAATTTTGCTCTGGATGCTTTCCACGGGTTCACTGCTGTGTTCTCGAGGACCAGGCTCCGCTCTGGACGTTTTCCACGGGGTCAAAGAGTGACGTTATCCGCGTTCCACGTGACCGGGAATTTTGCTCTGGATGCTTTCCACTGGTTCATTGCCGTGTTCTGCGAGGACCAGGCTCCGCTCTGGACGTTTTCCACGGGGTCAAAGAGTAACGTTATCCGCATTCCATGTGACCAGGAATTTTGCTCTGGATGCTTTCCACGGGTTCACTGCCGTGTTCTGCGAGGACTAGGCTCCGCTCTGGACGTTTTCCACGGGGTCAAAGAGTGACGTTATCCGCGTTCCACGTGACCAGGAATTTGCACTAGATGCTTCACACGGGTTCACTGCCGTGTTCGGCGAGGACTAGGCTCCGCTCTGGATGCTTCCCACGGGTTCACTGCCGTGCTCTGCGAGGACCAGGATCCGCTCTGGACATTTTCCACGGGGTCAAAGTGTGACGTTATCCGTGTTCCACGTGACCAGGAATTTTGCTCTGGATGCTTCCCACGGGTTCACTGCCGTGTTCTGCGAGGACTAGGCTCCGCTCTGGACGTTTTCCACGGGGTCAAAGAGTGACGTTATCCGCGTTCCACGTGACCAGGAATTCTGTTGATTATATCCGCATTTCACGGAGTTGGGATTTGACTCTCAGTGATTTGTACACCGCCGAGTCGTGGAACTGGGAATTGTCGCTGTTCCGCTTTGCTTGGTATCGTGTCTGCTGCAATGAGACGAACGTCGAGATGATCTCTAGGCTATCTGTGACTCATCGAGATTTGTCTTCTTCTTCTGATGAAACCTGGGAAAGGAGGAGTGCGATTCCTTCTTTGTTTCTGCCCCTGGATTGTATACAGGGATTGATGTAATATCACCTGTAGGGCATAAATTTCATTTTTTGTTTTATTTCTTTTTCCGCAATGCTTCATCATTTCAGCTTTTACATCGCGAAGGGCGATTGCCCCATCATTTCGGCTATTTTTCGCGGCGCCCAATCATTTCGGCTATATATTTTTTTTTATTTTTACTCGCTGCTTTTTATTGCGAGTTTCCCAATCATTTCGGCTATTTTTCATGCATACATTTTTACTTGCTGCTTTTTATTGCAAGTTGCCCCATCATTTCGGCTATTTCATATGCATTTTTTTTAGCTCGCTGATTTTTTATCGCGAGTGTAGAACTTGGAATCTGGTGCCAATCTCAGCATCAGTATCGCTACAACTGGAATATGGCCAAGAATGAATCATCATTTGCCTCTGTCGATGTCGAACAAAGATGGCTTAGTAAACAGGGTTAGGGTCCTGTCGACTAAGGTTTTTGACTTCATGATCCGTAAGGGTCTCACAAAGGTATTTCTCCCTACAAGTCGTAAGGATCTCGTAGGTGTGTTTTCTCCTTGGGAATCGTGAGGATTCCTGAGTGCGTGATCCCCTGTAAGTTGTAAGGATCTTACAAAAGGATTTTCTCCTTACAAGTCGAGAGGACACATAAGGGTCGTTCACCACATGGACATATCCCTAGTCACGGGTGGGACTTTGCTGGGAAAATGTTTATTCGCGCCCGTGGATTGTATACAAGGGTCAGTATGAGCCGCTTGTAGGGCAATATCGAAGTTTGTGGGGGTTGCTTAAGAACAGGTTCAGGTCTCTGTAACTTAAGACTTTCAAGTCTTATGAGCCGTGAGGGTCTCATAAGAGAGTTCTCTTTACGAGTCGTGAGGATCTCGCAAGTGTAATTTCTCCTTAGGAATCGTGAGGATTCCTAAGTGTGTTGCTTCCTTGTGAGTCGTAAGGATCTCACGCGGGTGGTTCCTCCTTACGAGGTCGAGAGGACCCTGCAAGTGTCTTTTAACGAGATTGCGTCCTTTCGGGTTTTCACAAACACTCGCCGGTAGCCCTGCTGTTTTTACTCACGGAGCCCTTTCGGGTTTTCATCCGTGCCCATTTTGCTTATGGACATACCGTCTTTCCCTTTTTTATTCTTTTTATTTTTCTAAAGAGGTTGCGCCCTTTCAGGTTTTCACAAAACTCGCCGGTAGCCCTGCTGTTTTTACTCACGGAGCCCTTTCGGGTTTTCATCCGTGTCCATTTTGCTTATGGACATACCGTTTTTATTTTTATTTTTTTTATTCCCTTTTTTTTATCAGTTTCGGGATGCTGCAATCCATCGTAGTTTGTCAACATCATAGTCAACAGCTAGTTTTAGGACGTAGTGGTCCGTCGTTAGTTTAAAGACGTTTCGGTCCGTCGTTAGTTTAAGGACGTTTCGGTCCGTTGTTGAAGAGGGCCGGTTACTACTTATAGAGTTCGGGCTTAGAAAGATAGCGAGCGGACATGGTCATCGTCATCTATCATTGACCTAGGCCTTGACCCGTCAAGCGTAGTATTTCTTCAGGAAGCGGCCGTTTATTGGCCTGAAAGGTCTTTCACCGTGCATATCCATGAGTAGATAGGCCCCACCCTGGTAGACCTTCTCTATGACGTACGAGCCTTCATAGTTCGGCTCGAATTTTCCCCGTTTGGCGCGATTGGGGATCATAGGTCTTTTGACCACTAGTACGAGTTCGCCTTGGCGGAATGTCCTCGGCCTGGTCAATCTTTCATATGAGCGCATCATCTTTGCTTTATAAGCCTCCAGATTTTGTTGCGCCATGAGGCGGGTTTCATCAAGGGCATCAAGCTCTTCAAGCCGAAGGTGAGCATTTTCTTCGTCCGTCAGCTCGCAGTGGACTGCCACTCGTAGAGAGGGTAACTCTATCTCGAAGTACTGCTTCTGTACCGAATACTAACGTGTATGGCGTTGTGTTCGTGGCCGTTTTGAACGTAGTTCGATACGCCCAGAGAGCTTCATGCAGTCTCTCGTGCCAGTCCTTCTTATTTCAGGACACCGTCTTTTTCACGATCTTCATCAAGGTCTTGTTGAAAGCCTCAGCTAGACCGTTAGCTCGGGGATTGTAAACTGAGGAATACCTCCAATCTATGTTGTGTTGTTGCGCGAAGCGGCTGATCTTGTGGCTTCTGTAGGCTGGCCCGTTATCGGAGATGATCCGTCGCGGAGTTCCAAACTGATAAATGACGTGCGTCTTTAAGAAATGGAGGATATTCTCCGTCTTTACTTCCCTCAGCGATACTGCTTCTGCCCATTTAGAGAAGTAATCAGTTGTCGCCAAAATGAATCGATGTCCTCTAGACGATGCTGGTTCGATGGGGCCGATTATGTCAGTCCCCCACATTTCGAACGGCCAGCTAGCTACCGTTGGATGTAGAGGATTTGGGTGCTGATGGATAAAGTCTCCATGAATCTGGCACGAGTGGCATTGCTTCGCATATTCGAGGCAGTCCTGAATCATCGTGGGCCAATAGTAGCCCATTCGTTTAATCTTCAACTTCATCTTCGGGCCTGCTTGGTGAGAACCGCAGAGTCCGTCATGAACTTCCTGAACGACTCTTTTCGCTTCGTCAGGTCCCAGGCATCTCAACCACAGAGAATCAAACGACCTCTTGTACAGAGCATCATTGACGAAGGCGAAAGACAGAGCTCGTTTCATAAGCTGATGTCTTGAGGACGCATCTTCAGGCATTCGATGGGATTTGAAGTAGTCTATGAAGATTTCTCTCCAATCTTTAACCTTCTCTTGGTCTTTTATTTGCAGAGCCATCTGCTCAGTCACTCCCTTTCTTCGGATGATTCCGGAGATATTTTTGCTGGGGTAAGTACCCAACGGCTTTGTACCACGATTCTTACGTCATCGAGGTTCTCGTCAGCCAATTCTTTAGCGAGCTTAGCTAGTGCGTCTGCTTTGCTATTTTCCGCATGCGGTATGCTTTCCAGCACGTAGTAGGGAATTTGAGTCAGCAGTTGCTGTACTCTCTTACCATATTTCACCAGCTCGGGTTTGCACGTTTGGTGGTCGCCATTTATTTGACTGACGACTAGTTGAGAGTCTCCATATATGAGGAGGTTTTCAATTCCCATGTCAATAGCGATCTCGAGACCCTCAATCAAAGCTTCGTATGCGGCTTCATTGTTCGTCCTCGGCTCTGTCAAGGAGAAAGCAAAGCGCATTATCCCCCCTTGGGGAGTTACGAAGATGAGTCCTACCCCTGATTTGATTATGGGGGTGTTTTGTTTACGCTTATTCATGGAGGATGATCCATCGAAGTAAAGCTCCCACCGGGTATCACCCCCGTCGATCGTGTCAAACGCATGTTCATCTGGCAATTCGCAGTTCAAGGGAGAATCGGCAGGTATTGGATGCTCAGCGAGGAAGTCGGCGATGGCTTGGCCTTTCACTGAAACTTAAGAGGCTGATAGGTTATTGAAAAATCCATCAAGAGCAGGGCCCATTTAGCGAGTCTCCCTGTCAATATGGCCTTTGACATCAAATATTTGAGAGGGTCCGCCTTCGAAATGAGACGGACTTCGTGTGCCAACGCATAGTACCTGAGCTTTATTATCGCGAAGATCAACACCAGGCAGTGTTTTTCAATAGGGGAATAGTTGTCTTCTGCCCCCAGTAGAACCCGACTCAAGTAATAGAGAGCTCTTTCTTTCCCTTGGTCGTTCTCTTGTGCCCATAATGCACCTAAGGAACCTTCGAGGGCAGTTGTATAAAGAATAAGAGGTTTTCCCTTGACTGGAGCAGCTAACACCGGCGGGTTCTGCAGGTACTGCTTGATCTCGTCCAGTGCGCCTTGGCATTTGTGATCCCAGACGAAAGGGGTTCCCTTCTTCATCAGGTGGCTATAAGGATAGCACTTGCCTGAAAGATTGGCTATAAATCGCCGTATGTACGCGAGCTTCCCTTGGAGAGATCGCAATTGCTTGAGAGTCCTTGGTGGAGGCATTTCCATGATCGCCTTGATCTTTGACGGATCTATTTCGATACCTCGGTGTCGGACGATGAATCCTAGGAATTTACCTGAGGACACCCCGAACGCGCATTTGAGAGGGTTCATCTTCAAGTTGTATTGCCGAAGGCGTTGAAATACGATCTTCAGATGTTCGAGATGTTCCTCGTATGATTTGCTTTTCACCACGAGGTCGTCGATATAGCATTCGACGATTTCATGTATAAGGTCATCAAAGATCTTCGTCATGGCCCTCTGGGAGGTGGCACCGGCGTTCTTTAGACCAAAAGGCATCACCTTGTAGCAGAATATACCCAAAGGGGTCCGGAAAGTGGTATGTTTCTGGTCTTCGGGATGTATCTTTATTTGATTGTATCTTGACGATCCGTTCATGAAGGAGAAGACTTCGTGAGTGGACGTGTTATCTATCATCAGCTCGGTGACCGGTACTGGGAAATCGTCCTTCGGGCAAGCTATATTGAGATCCCGGAAGTCCATGCATATGCGCACTGTCCCATTTTTCTTCATTACCGGGACGATGTTGGCGATCCAATCAGGGTATTGAACCTCCTGGATAAACCCAGATTCGATCAGCTTCTTGACTTCGGCGTTGATGCTCATCTCAAGCTCGAGCCGCATTCTTCTCGGCGCTTGTTTGACTGGCTTGACGTCCGGGGATATTGCCAATTTATGGACAGCTATTTCTGGATCCAGTCCTGGCATTTCAGAATAGCTCCATGCGAAGCAATCTCTATGCTGCATAAGCACGTCTTTTAACGCAGCCACCTTTTCTTCAGATAGCAGCTCGCTGACGAATCTCAGTCGTGGGTCGTTTGCCGTCCCCAATTCAATTTTCTTGAGGTTATCGGCAGTGGTGTGTATTCCATCCTCCAGCTCTTTCGGTGATGGTGGAAATTCTGAAATTAGCTCGTCGTCATTGTTTTCGAAGCACCAAGGAAGGTCATCCATATTCTCGGGCTCCCCTTTTGATATTGCTATTATATGACAAGTACGAACTCGCTTCCGAGACCGATGTGGATCTGGTTCTGCTCTTGTGGCTTTGGGTTCGTGCTTTTGTGGTGGCGTTACCCTCCAGCTGCTGGATAGAGCAAATATGCCTTGCTGGTACTGGTCTTCGACCCAGTTCTTGAAGGTGAAGCAGTCTTCGATAGGGTGTCTTATGGCTCAGTGATAAGAGCAATAGCCCGGATGAGAGACCTTATTAGCTTGCTTAGGGTGCTTAGACTCCGGAAGTGTGATCATTTGATCTTTTATAGTGAGGTCAAGTATCTTCCGTATTTTATTCTGAGGAAAAGAGTATGCCTGACTCATCTTCTTCATGAGGGACAAATCCGGACAGTTCGATTTCCGATCTCGTGACTTCTTGGTCTCGCTTTGTCGCCGTCGAACGCCTTTTCTGCTCCTTGACTTGTTTCTGCCCCTGCGTCGGGCCTTTTGCATAATAGGTTGACAGGGAGGAGTATTTTCGTCCTTTGCAGCCTGTTGAAGAAGACGTTGCGTCCTGGTTTTCTCGTAGATGGCCATTTCGCGGTTATGGTCGTCCCGAGCTTTTTGACCCGCTTTCCTGATAAGCTTGTCCATTCGCTCTTCAAATGACGGACTCGGCACTTTGATTGCGGGATCTAGTTTTAATAAAGGGTCAGCGTTTTCTGACAGGGCATATTCTTCTCCATCGAAGTTATATATGGCGTAGCTACTATGGACTCGTTCCCGTTTCCCGGATCTCACATATCCAAGCCCAAGCATTTCCATTCTCCCATTGGGCAATTTGCGCTGAGCCCCAGGGACATCCCAAATCCTGTCGTAGAACCGAGCTTGTAGAATAGTCTATTTTAAGGGTACCCCTTGGCGCTTCAACAGCCTTTTTAGTCCATTCGTATAATACCTGGGCAAACGGATGGGTTGGATCCTGTTAAGTGTAGAATCCGCGCCGTGCCAAATTTCTTTCTCCACTCTTGTTTCCGTGGATTGGTAGAATAGGATTGCCTTTTCACCTTTTCGCTTGGGAGGGACGTAAAACGTCTGCAGGTCTTGCACATTGTAAGCTTCAAGCGCGTCAAGATCTTTGTAGTGCTCCCGAGGAATCATGGTGATTTGCAAACTCTGATCATCACCAGGGAATTCTTGTATCGGCGGTCGACTGGAGAACACAGCATTAACCTCATCTTCCGAATCGCTTCCGAAGATCAATATGGGGGCGGACGGTCCCGGGTTGTTGCGTCGAGACGGCCCAGCATAAACTATCTCTTCTTCTTCTTCGGTATCACTCCCGAAAACAGGAATGGTGGCGGCGGCTTTATTCTCCGGTTTGCGACACCTCCCCGTTTCCTCGAAATCTGGCAAAAAGTACTTTGCATCTTCGTATTTGCGGACTTCGTTCACGGAGAATGGGTTCAGATCGCCTATTACGATGTACTCGAGACCATCCTTGAAATACTTCATATACTGATGTTGCATAGAAGGGATGATGTTGTACTCGTGTAACCAGGGACGACCGAGCAAAGCGTTGTAGCAGGCCTTGGCGTGAATGACGTGAAACTTGATGTCCGTGATGAGTAGTCCGAAGCGTAATGTTAGTATTACAGATCCGAGAGTTTGTGAAGACTGGGAGTCGAAAGCGGAGATGGTAATTTTATCAGGAGCGAGGTGCTGAACGCTTATGCAGATTTCCTTCAACACCCGAACATTAAGGAGATTGACGGAGGATCCATTATCAACTAGGATTTTGCCTATCTTGATATCATGGCAGTATCCAGAGACATACAGGGGACGGTTGTGGTCGCACGTACCAAGGAGAAGGTCTTCATCACCGAACGTGACATCGTCTGTATGCACTTCTTCCAGTTCATCCTTCATCCTTTCTTCGGCGAGGAAGGTTTGGAATTGCTCGGGCTCTTGCAGCGCCTTGATTAATGAATCCCTCGCTTCTTTTGATAATAAGAGGGCGTCGAGAATGCTGAGCTGAGAGGGTAGCTTCCTCAGGTGTGCTAGGACGTTGTAGTCCACCTTACTCTTCTTGGGCGGGTCCTTGGCAGTCAGCTCTTTCATGACTTGGTCATCTAAGGCGATATCCTCAGCGACCTTTTCCTTTCCCTTATCTTTTCTAGTTGCGGGTCCAAGATTCTTTTCCGGGAGCGTGCGATTGCGCAGCTGAATGTTTTCGCAGGCCTCCGGTTCTTCCTCTTTCCCCAAGGTGGATTCTTTAAAGAGAGGGCCCAGGGCCATTTCCTCATCAGAGTCGCTCCCGAAGGTGAGAACCTGTGATCCTCCGGCGTTGACCGTGTAACAGTTGCCGGTGGTTCTTTTGTGCCCTTCGGTCGTACTTCTCTGCTCCCGACGAGTTCTGCGTTTCATTCGCTTAAAATGTTGCCGGTGAGCCACATATCCCTGCCACCATATCTTAAAAGCGTCGCACTCCTCAGTGGGGTGTGAAATCTTCCGATGATATAAGCAGTAATTAGGATGCATTTCCGTTCCATTGCGAATGTTCTCTTCCGAGGGCGGTAGCTTCATTCCCATTGATATGGCCTTGGCAAACCTTTTCCTCGTCTTGAATCTGTTTTTATCCGCATCGGACGTCTTTTGGTCTGGCGGGAGTGCTTCGACTCTTTCGTTTAGTCGCCTGCGTTTGGCTCCTTCTGATGCGGCCATCTCACGCTCCCGATCAGCTTTACTTTTCAGACGAATCTCATCCAGAAAAGCGTCGATCATTTCGTCTGACGGCCATACAAGCTCAGGTTCAGGCTCTACCTCCAGTTTCTTAGTGCCAGGAGTTTTTTCATCATCCGTAAACGAGTGGGAGATCATATGACAGCTCGCCATATATCCCTCAGATTCATCCGACGAGCTTTCTCCATTATCTTCCTCTTGAAAGACATGGTTGAGGAACTCTTGGAGTGTGATGGGAGTCCGCGCCTTTTGATTGTACACCTCCAGCGCGTCAATCTGTTTCTGCAAATCCATGCGCTTGTCACCAGGCTTCACGGGCTTCTTGGATTTCTTCTTCTTCTTCTTTGAAGATTTCGACGGCCGGGTGTGAGTACTTGGGCCATCACCACCGATCTTTGGAGCTGGGCGTGGCTTCAGCATCCCTTCAATGACCTGGGGTTCCAGCGGGTTCTTCCACCTGATCGCCGGGCATGTCTGGAGCTCATTCAGCATTCTTTCGGTTTATACTGAAAGCACGATTTCCCATGGAGCTTCTTCAATGAAAGAACATGTTGCCCCCGGTGTGTTCGTCTTCTTGGGAGTGTGAGGTTGTGGCGGGTTTACCTTCCACTTCTCGGACAGCGCAAACTTGCCCTGTAGGTATTGATCTTCAATCCATCCTTTGATCCTCAATCGGATGGCTTACCGTTTGATGGTAAGGGCAGTAGTTGGGGTTATTCACCTCACTAGGTTGCGGCGGTCGCCTTGGATTTGGCAGGTTGATAAGCCTATTGCGTACCGCCAGCTCAAATAGCCTCTTCGTCTTATCTCGCGGGAATGAGTAGGGACGCTTCATTTTCTCATTATAATACCACCGTCTTTCTTCCAGTTGATCCACCAGCTTTGGGGCACTGGGTTGCTGCTGAGCGTTCGCAATAAAGGTTGCCTTCCCTTTACCCTTGTCATTCCGAGGTTCCGGCTTCGGGGGAGGCGGTCTGTGACCCATCTGGTCCATCTGGGCCAACTTGTCGATCAAATCCTGGAACGTGGTTGGTTTAAAGAACATCATGAACTGTGAGATAGTTGCATGAGGATCTAGGGTGCCCACGAACATGCCCACCACGGGCTCTTCCTCAATGCGTTGTTCGCATTTCGACCACAAGTTTCACCAGCGTATAGCGTACTGGACCCACGTCTCGCCCGGTTTCACTCTGGCATTAATCAACGCCGTTATCGGGGTGCGTTTGCTGGCACTCGCGAAACGCTGGGTAAACAATAATTCCATTTCAGCGAAGGTTTTGACGGAGTCATTCGGAAGTTCGGAGTATCGTTCAAATGTCGTCTCCGATAAGCTACCGACGAACCGGCGAAGCAACAATTTATCATCACCGCGGGTATTGCCACAAAAAGCCCTGAACTGGGCAATATGTTGATGGGGATTTCCAGTCCCTTTATAGACATTGAATTTTGGTATTGTATAGCCCGGCGGGTATTTGATCTGATCGTACCAGCTTGGATATGGTCGTCCCGTCTTGACAACTTGACTGGCTGCCTCAGTTGCCTGGTGAACTCGTATCTGCTGGGCTATGTATTCGTCCAGGTCAGCCTTGGAAATTGTCTCCTTTCTAGCCGTTGAAAGAGCCGGTGGAGGATTCGACGTCTCTCCTTTATCATCTTCAACAATGATCGGAGGGTCTTCAGCTGGAGGGTCCGGCTGAAACATCATCCCTACATGTCTTGAAACAGAACGGACATTTGTTTTATATTAGCTGCTTGTTCCGCAGCCTCTTTATCCTTCTTTTCCAGTATCCTGCGAAGGAACTCAGCGTCAGTTTCCTGCTCCTGGCGTTGATCCGAGGATGCTTCGGGGCTTTCTTTTGGCCCAGTGAGTGCGGCCATCGCATTCATCATTTCTCGGAGCTTCTGCTGCTGCTCCTGAGCTTTAGTCACCGATCGCGTAAGTGGTCTATGACCTGTAGATGTACGGCTGTCCTCCTTCCCGGATGCCATGTAAACGGTAGGCACCACCATGCCCCCAGACTTAGGGCGTTTAGGCTTATTATCCTTGACATTCGCTGCAGGCGTGGGGACTTTCTCCGGCCTTCCTCTCTTTTGAGTAGTCAACGTGGATGGAGCCGTTGCAGCGGGCACCCAAGTGGTTGTCGTCCTTTGTGGTTTGACAAGACGGTTCTTTTCTTCTTGAACCTTCACCCTCTTCTGCCGACAAGAGTAATCTTGGTCGATTACTGAGTCTTGGACCCGTCGCCAGACCTTATAAATCTTGGAGGACAGCCGTTGAGGGGGGTGCTCCGGCTTTTCATCCGTAACACTCTCCGCGGGTGGAGGAGATGTTTTTAGCGTGGCAGTCGAAGAGTTCTTGCGTACCCTCTTTAGCAGTTCAAAGCTGTTTCCAGTTGGAACAGCAGCATTAACTTCCACTACTGGAGCCGGTGGAGTTAGCCCTGAGGGAGAGTTGCCCCCGGCCTTCCTTACTCGGCGCCAGTGACGACGTCGAGCATGTCGAGCTGTTGGGGCTGATCCGATGACGGGGATGGTTTCGTCTTGCTCCCTGCCTAGATGGGACGTCGCTGGTGCCAGCCTCTTAAAGACTGACGTCTTTTGAGTGGCGGTGTCTAATCTGTCAAAGACAGACCTTCGAGCCGGAGCGGGAGTGTTTCCCCCAATCAGAGCAAAGCTCTGTTGGAATTCAAAATTCAAATTTTGAAGCAACGCTTCAAATCTCGGGCGCAACGCGCCACGTGTCAGGTGCTGATACGTCAGCACAGCGCCCGAGGCAGCGCGCCCAATCAGAGCAAAGCTCTATTAAAAAACAAAAGGAAGCAACGCTTCAGTTGCGCAAGCACTGCGCTGCGCGATACGTGTCAGCGCAGATGCGCTAGCGCAGTTGCGCTGCGCTTTGCGCTGCTTGACACGTGTCACGCGCTGGGGCATTTGCGCCAAACAGAATCAAGATTCTAAAGAAATCTTTCTGTTCTTGTTAAAATAAGAAGATTTTCTTCTGTAAAACAGAAGCCCTTGGATCAAAGATCCAACGGTGGGAAAAATTCCCCAAATCACTCAGAGAAAGATCTCTTTAACTAATTTATGGGCATTATAAAAAGGACCCTAGACCTTAATTCAAAGGCATCAACATTTTTGAGAAATCAAGAGCTTCAAACAGAGAGAACTCTGAAAAAGTTTCAAGAAAAAGGTAAAAAAAACCTTCATAAAATAGAAGAAATTTCTTCTAATAGATCATTGATCTAAGAACAAGATCAATAATCTTCACATAATAAACAGTGCTTTGCACTTTTCATGAACCACTGGTTCTTTAAAACAAGAAAAACAAGAAATACTTGTTTTCTTTGATTCTCATTAGATCGAAGAAAACAAACAGTGCTTTGCACTTTATCATGAACCATTGGTTCTAAAAGATTCTCAAATCATAGTGCCTTGAACTTGCAAACTGCGCTGTTGCGCTCCTGGATTGGCGCAAGCCCCCAGAGCGCGCCACGTGTCAGCAGCGCAGGTGCAGCGTATTAGCGCAGCGCACTGCGCTTGCGTGACACGTATCAACACCACAAGCGCTTGCGCTCTCTGATTGGTGCAAAGCGCCTGACAACTGCAATGCATTTCCTAAAGGGCCAGGCCCAAATCAAAAAGACCAAGCAGGCCTAATGAAATTGTAACGCAATAAAAAGGGCAGAGCCCAAACAGAATTGATGCTCTGCATCATTTATAAATGGGCAGAGCCCAAACGAAATAATAAAAATGCTATGCATTTTAAAAAGGGCAGAGCCCAAACAAAGTAGATGCTTTGCATCATTTATAAATGGGCAGAGTCCAAAACAAATTGATGCTCTGCATCCTTTATGGGTAGAGCCCAAATAAAAATAAAAATAAATGCAATACAAAAGCAGATAAAATGTTGAACATTTTCAACTGGACTTAGCCCAATTTTGGCCGTAAGTCCTCAAATTAAATTGACTGAGCATGATTGCTCTCTTAAATCAATTTACCTCTGGTTCGAGGGTACATCTCCGAACTCCTCTGACACCTGTCGTTGTAATCCTTCAGCGACGTCAAAGAGGTGACGGGTCCCGACGACCACATACGTATACGGACTGCGGGGTCCTTAAACTCGCGGACCGAAACGTCCTTAAACTAATGTTGGACCGAAACGTCCTTAAACTAATGATGGACTACCACGTCCCTAAACCGGCGATGGACCACCACGTCCCTAAACTGGAATATGGACCACTACGTCCCAAAACTGGCGATGGACCACCACGTCCCTAAACTGGAATATGGACCGCCACGTCCCTAAACTGGAACATGGACCACTATGTCCCTAAACTGGAACAATAGAGCCCCCAAATGCTCTTTTGTCGGATCCAAACGATCCCGTTAAGTTGATCTTAGTCTCAAATCAGACTAACGTATCCTTAACAAACGTTTAAGTCGATCTTCGCCTAAATATGGCTAACGTATCCTTAAACCAAAACACCAAATCCAAATCTAAGTAAATACAGATTTGGACTAATCCACGTCCTACAGGCGACGACATCGCTTAGTCTCCGTATACAATCCACGGGCAACCACAAACAAAATAAACACACACGACACGAAGTGAAATTCTGGAGAAGGAGAAAGTTGTTACCGCGATGCGGTAGCGTAATTAACTGCAGGGGCTTGCGCCTGCAGGGAAGAGCGTCCCCACAATCAAAAACCCCTCAAGCGAGGGGGAATCTGACGAAGTTTGCTACATCGGCCGCATCCGTCTAAACCTCCGATACACGGTGCCATAAATCAACTTGGCATCTTCGGAGAGGTAAACGGATAAAACCAAATAGCATTTGCCCCGAATCTCAGGCAAGACGTCCTAATGTCTCGGCCGCCATTCGGAGGGGAACAGATTCTGGCACGCCCGGTGGGACCTTTTCCTCTTTCCACTCCACACTTCGTGTGTCGTCCTCACGAACCAATCGCGGTTTGTTAAATGGTTGCCTTTGGATTTCAAGTTACTAAGATTTGGTCTTTTGCCTGGCGCAGAACTTAAGCATCAATGGCCTCTAACTGCACCAACTGCTCGAAGTGCCACTGCAACGGACGCTCCACCTCCCCCGGAGGTGTAGCATATGGGCCCCAAGCGGCTTCCTTCCTCGCTCTTCCGATAGACCAGGTGACCCAGGCCACCACCGGACTGTTTTTCGGGACCATGATCCCACCTACAAGCTTCTCTATGCCAATACCTGCACCGGAAGTGAACAAAAAGTCGGTCTTCGACCGGCTCGCTGCTACGACGACCCCTGTCAACGGGTCGCCCACTGCCAAACCAACAATTTCGGTTTTCGCCAGGCTGGATCAGAACTCTAAATTGGCTGTCCCAAGGAAGGCAATAACTGCTACTCCAGAGGTCGTCAAGACGGCTTCCCCTGTCAAAGAGTCAGTCTTTTCAAGACTGACGATTCCTGCTACTGCCCCTGCTCGAGGATCTGTCTTCGACAGGTTGAATAGCATCCCTCAAAAGACAACCTCGGTCTTTAAGAGGTTAACACCGGCGGCGCCTCATTCAGACAGGGGGCAAAAAGAAGCTGTCATAATCTCCGAGCCAGTCCCAACGGCTCGTCATGCTCGACGTCGCCATTGGCGACGAGTGAGGAAGGCTGGGGGCAACTCCCCCTTAGGGCTAACTCCACCGGCTCCAGTGGTGGAAGTCAACGCTGATGTTCCAACTGGGAACAGCTTTGAACTGCTGAGGAGGGTACGTAAGAATTCTCCAACTGCTACATTGAAAAGATCTCCTCCGCTCGCGGAGAGAGTTCTGGAAACAAAACAAGAACAGCCCCCTCAATGGCTATCCTAAAAAATATACAAGGTTTGGCGAAGGGTTCAAGACTCCGTGATCGACCCAGATCACTCTCGTCAACAAAAGAAGACGAAGGTGCAAAAAGAAAAAGGCCGTCCTGTTAAACAGCAGAGGACAACAATCGCTAGGGTGCTCACTGCAACGACCCCTTCAACTTCAACGGCCCACAAAAGAAGAAGGCCAGAGAAAACCCCTGCACCGACGACAAATATCAGAGGTGGTGAACCCAAACGCCCTAAGTTAGGAGGCATTGTAGTTCATACTGTCTACGTGGCGTCTGGTAAAGAGGACAGTTGCATATCTACGGGTCATCGACCGCTTATGCGATCAGTGACCAAAGCCCAGGAGCAGCAGCAGAAGCTCTAAGAGATGATGAACTCTATGGCCGCACTTACTGGGCTAAAAGAAAACCCCGAAACGTCCTCGGATGAACGCCAAGAGGAAGAAACCGACGCCGAATTCCTTCGTTGAATATTGGAGAAGAAGGACAAAGAGGCTGCTGAACAGGCAGCCAACATACAGCGTATGGACCTCCTTTTCCAAGACATGGTAGGGATGATGATACAACAAGATCCTCCGGCCGAAGAGCCCCCGATCGTCCTTGGAGACGATAGGGGAGAGACACCAAATCCTCCGCCAGCTCTGTCGACGGCTAAGGAGGATACAATCTCCAAAGCTAATTTGGACGAGTACATAGCCCAGCAAATACGGGTTCATCATGCGACTGAAGCAGCCGGCCAGGTCGTAAAAACGGGACGGCCATATCCAAGTTGGTACGACCAAATCAAGTACCCGCCCAGTTACACAATTCCCAAGTTCCATGTCTACAAGGGGACGGACAATCCTCACCAGCATGTTGCCAGTTCAGGGCACTCTGCGGCAACACCGGCGGTGATGACAAGCTTTTGCTTCGCCAGTTTGTTGGAAGTTTATCAGATACGGCGTTTGAGTGGTACTCTGAGCTCCCAAACGACTCTATCAAAACCTTCGCAGAGATGGAGCTGTTGTTTACTCAGCATTTTGCAAGCGCCAGTGAACGCACCCCGATGACGGCACTGATTAACGCCAGGGTAAAGCCAGGCGAGACGTGGGTTCAATATGCTATACGATGGTGGAACTTATGGTCGAAGTGCGAGCAGCGCATTGAAGAAGCTCCCGCAGTGGGTATGTTTGTGGGAACCCTTGATCCGCAAGCAACCATCTCACAATTTATGATGTTTTTCAAGCCAACTACCTTTCAGGCCTTGATTGACAAGCTAGCGCAAATGGACCAGATGGGCCATAAACCCCCTCTTCCAAAGCCGGACTCCCGAAATGACAAAGGGAAGGGAAAAGCGATCATTGTTGCTAATGCTCAACAACAACCGAGCGACTCGAAGCCGGTTGTTCGTCAAAATAATATGCGTCCGTACGTAGCCCTTGAGGAGAGGCCAGGTCCCCGCGTTAAACGAGAAGGTTATTCGAGCTGGCGTTGCGCAACCGACTCATAAATCTACCGGATCCAAAACGTCCGTTGCAACCAAGTGATGTCAATCAGCCCAACTACTGTCCTTATCATCGAGTACTGGGCCATCCGATCGAAGATTGCTACGTTTTCAAAAATTGGCTTGAAAACCAATACCGACAGGGCAAATTCGCGTTATCTGACAAATGGAAGGTGAATCCCCCGCAGCCCCACACCTCTAAGGGGACGAATACGCCGGGGGCAACATGCTCCGTCGTTGAAGAAGCTCCTTGGGAGGTTGTGTTATCAGCCAAGACAAAGAGGATGCTAAACGATCTTCAGATATGTCCAGCGATTAGGTGGAAGAACCCGTTGAAACCACATGTCATTGAAGGGATGCTGAAGCCACGTCCAACTCCAAAGACCGATGGTGGTGGCTCAAGCACTCGCAACCAGCTGTCAAAATCTTCGAAGAAGAAGAAAAAGAAATCAAAGAAGCCCGTGAAGCCTGGCGATAAGCGCACGGACTTGCAAAAACAAATTGACGCGCTGGAGGAATACAACCAGAAGGCACGGACTCCCATTACATTCCAAGAGTTCCTCGATCATGTCTTTCAAGAGGAAGATGAGGGAGAAAGTTCATCTGATGAATCTGAAGAATGCGTGGCGAGATGTCATGTGATTTCCCATTTGTTCATGGACGATGAGGAGACTCCTTGCACTGAAAAGCTGGGGGCAGACCCTGAATCAAAAATTCTGGGGCCATCAGATGAGGTAATTGACGCATTCCTCAACGAAGCTCGATTGAAAAGTAAAGCTGATCAAGAACGCGAGACGGCTATATTTGAAAGGGCCAAGCGTCAGCGACTTGATGAAAGAGATGAGACGATCCCGCTGGAGCAAAACACCTCCACTACCGACAAAAACCAATTCAAGATGAGGAAAAGGTTTGCTAAGGCCATATCAATGGGCATGAAGCTACCATCCTCCGGAGGAAACATCACCGGTGAAGCGGAAAAGCACCCCTCCTATTACTTATATCATCAGAAGATTTCATACCCCACTCAAGAGTGCAAAGCTTTCGATAGATGGTGGCAAGGATACGTTGCTCATCGACAACGCTTTAACCGGGAAAAGCGCAAAACTCGTCGGGAGCAAAGAAATATAACCGGAGAGCTTAAAAGTACTGCCGGCGATTGTCGCATGGTTAACACCGGCAAGTCACAAGTGCCTATATTCGGGAGCGATTCTGATGAGGAGCTGGAACTTGCCCCTCTCTTTAAAGAGTCCACTTCGGGAAAAGAAGAAGAGCCGAAGGTTTGCGAAAATATTCGGCTGCGGAATGGGACGCTGCCTGAAAAGAATCTCGGACTCTCGAACAGAAAAGATAAAGGGAAAGAAAAGGTCTCTGAAGATATCGTCTTAGATGACCAAGTGGTGGAGGAGCTAAGTGCCAAGGACTCGCCAAAGAAGAATAAGGTGGATTACAACGTCTTAGCGCATCTCAGGAAGCTACCCTCACAGCTCAGCATTCTTGACGCCCTTTTGCTATCAAAGGAAGCGAGAGATTCGTTAATCAAGGCACTACATGATCCGGAGAAATTCCAAGCTTTCCTAGCCGAGGAAAAGATGAAGGATGAACTAGAGGAAGTGCACACGGCCGATGTCGCTTTCGGTGACGAAGACCTTCTCCTTGGGACATGCGAACACAATCGCCCCCTTTATGTCTCAGGATACTGCCACGATATAAAGATAGGCAAAATCCTGATCGACAATGGATCCTCAGTTAACCTCCTTAATGTGCGGGTGTTAAAAGAAATCTGCATGAGCGTCCAGCACCTTGCTCGGGAAAAGAACACCATCTCTGGGTTTGACTCCCAGTCATCAAGAACTCTTGGGTCTGTGATACTGACGCTACGCTTTGGGCTTCTCATCACGGACATTAAGTTCCACGTCATAGACGCCAAGACATGCTACAACGCTCTGCTCGGTCGACCGTGGTTACACGAGTACAACATCATCCCTTCTACACAACATCAGTGTATGAAGTATTCTAAGGATGGCCTCGAGTATACCGTGGCGGGAGAGCTGAACCCGTTCTCTGTAAACGAGGTCCGCAGATATGAAGATGCCAAATACTTCTTACCGGATTTCGAAGACATGGAGAGGTGTCAAAAGCCGGAAAACAAAGCTAACGCCACCATCCCTGTTTTCGGGAGTGATACCGAGGAGGAAGAGGAGATAATGTATTCGGGTCCGCCCCAACACAACAAGCCAGGATCGTCCGCTCCTACGTTGATCTTTGGTAGCGACTCGGAAGATGAGATCCATGCTGTATTCTCTGCTCGACCTTCAATACAAACGTCCGCTGACGAAGAGCAAAGTTTACAAGTCGCCATGGTGCCGTTTAAACACCGTAGAGAACTGGATGCACTTGATATTTACAATGTAGAAGAGCTACAAACGTTCTATATCCCTCCCAGGCGAGAAAGCGAAAAAGCAATTCTATTCTACCGCTCTGAAGAAACCAAAGTGGAGAAAGAAATCTGGCATGGCGCGGATCCTACGCTCGACAGGATTCAGCCTATCCGTCTTCCCATATATTATACGGAAGGTTTGAAAAAGCTGTTAAAGCGCCAGGGGATATCCTTCAAGCAGACCGTTCGAAAAGCCAAATTCTATGACAAAGTCTGGAACGTTCCCGGGACTCAACGCAAACTGCTAATGGGAGAATGGAGACAAAAGGACTTGGATACATTCGGTCAAAGAAACGAGAGCTACTAAACAGCTGCTATGTCATGTATGACTTCGATGAAGAAGCAGATGCTCAATGGGAGGACGCTAATCCTGAGCCAGTGAAAGTTCCAGATGCAAAAGAGCCCAGTCCGTCGTTCGAAGAACAAATGGACAAGCTCATAAAGGAAGCGGGTCAAAAAGTCCGGGACGATCATAACCGCGAAATGGCCATCTACGAGAAAGACAAAATGCAACGCCTCCTCCAACAGGCCGTGAAAGATGAAGATGCTGCTCCTTGTTAACCTGTTATAAAGAAGGCTCGGCGCAAACGCAGAAATAAGTCGAAAGGCCAAAAAAGTGCTCAACAGCAACAAAGCAGGGCTAAGAAGCCACGCAAACGGGAGTTGAGCATTATTAATCTATCCCTCATGAAGAAAATGGGTCGAGCGTACTCGTTTCCTCGGGACAAGACGAAGAAAATACTTGACCTCGCTTTAAAACATCAGATGCTTACACTGCCAGAGTCTAAACACCCCGAACAAGCAGGAGAAGTCTTTCACCCGGACTACTGCCCTTATCACCGAGTGATAGGGCACCCTCTCGAGGACTGCTTCACCTTCAAGAATTGGGTCGAAGATCAGTATCAGCTTGGCAAGTTCGCTCTGTCCGACAACTGGAGGGTAGCGCCGCCACAAAAGCACGAGCCCAATGCCACAAAAGAAGAACCAGTTCCGCATTGGGATTGGAAGCGAATTCGTACTTGTCACGTGACAACGATATCAAAAGAAGAGCCCGAGAACATGGATGACCTTCCCCGGTGTTTCGAAAACAGCAACGACGAGGTAATCTCAGAATTCCCGCCTGCGCCAAAAGAGCTGGAAGATGGAATCCATACCAATGCAGATAACCTCAAGAAAATTGAGTTGGGAACAGCGAACGACCCGCGACCGACATTCATCAGCGAGCTGCTATCTGAAGAAAGGGTGGCTGCGTTAAAGGACGTGCTTCTACAGCATAGGGATTGCTTCGCGTGGAATTACTCCGAAATGCCGGGACTTGATCCCGAAATTGCTGTGCATAGATTGGCAATATCTCCGGACGTCAGGCAGGTCAAACAGACGCCAAGAAGAATGTGGCTCGAGCTTGAGATGAGCATCAATGCCGAGGTCAAGAAGCTGATCGACTCTGGTTTTATTCAGGAGGTTCAATACCCTGAATGGATCACCAACATCGTCCCGGTAATGAAGAAAAATGGGACAGTGCACATATGCGTAGACTTCCGGGATCTTAATAAAGCTTGCCCGAAGGACGATTTCCCAGTACCAGTCACCGAGCTGATGATAGATAATACGTCCACTCACGAAGTTTTCTCCTTCATGGACGGCTCATCAGAGTATAATCAGATAAAAATGCATCCCGAAGACCAGAAGCACACCGCCTTCAGAACCCCTTTGGGTATATTCTGCTACAAGGTGATGCCTTTCGGTTTAAAGAATGCCGGTGCAACCTATCAAAGGGCCATGATGAAGATCTTCGATGACCTTATACACGAAATCGTCGAATGCTATATCGACGATCTCGTGGTTAAAAGCAAATCATATGAGGAACATTTTGAGCATCTGAAAACTGTATTTCAACGCCTTCGGCAATACAACTTGAAGATGAACCCTCTCAAGTGTGCGTTCGGAGTTTCCTCGGGCAAATTCCTGGGATTCATCGTCCGACACCGAGGTATTGAAATAGATCCGTCTAAGATCAAGGAGATCATGGAAATGCCTCCGCCGAGAACCCTCAAACAGCTGCGGTCTCTCCAAGGAAAGCTCGCGTATATACGGCGATTTATAGCCAACCTTTCAGGCAAGTGCCGTCCTTATAGCCACCTGATGAAGAAGGGAACTGCAAGTGCACGGCGGCGCCCCGGCCGTCAATCCGACGGCCAAATACGGAAGCGGTGATAAACTTTAAATTTTCTTGAACTGGCACCACCGCGCACTAATACCCGGATCGAACCATTAACTAGTCCTAGCTAACTACAAGAAAGGGAAGAGAGATATACCGACTGATCCGAGTCCTCCGGTCTTCTCGTCGTTGTCCCGATCTCCCGTGGAATGTCCTGTTTCCACCTTGTCGCCGGAAGTGCACCACATCGCCTACGTCTTTTACGGGCTCCCACCTCAATGCCGAGGCAACTCGGGCACGAAGTTGGCTAGTCGACGTGCCCAAGATTTGTTGTAGAATATAGTGTGGAGCTTGTGTCTCATTTTGGGGTTTTGGATGTTGCCTTTTTGAGATGGTGGAGGAATTGATTTTTGAGATGAACTAAAGAGCTTTTCTTAGCACCCTTAGAAAACCAAAATGCCACACATGAAAAATGAATCCCTCCCATCTCCAATAGTGGCCGGCCCCCTTGTGTGATTGGAGAGAGAGAGAGCAAAGACAAGGAGGTTGGTGGAAAGCAAGTGATGATGAGAAAATCAAATGATCACAACAAAACCCAACACTCCAAAGCAACCATCATCTTTCCACAAGTCAAACCATGATGACAAGAAGAAGTCAAGAAGTCAAGGTCAATGGATGGTGCAACCATCATGATACAAATATATGCAAAGAACACCCTCCACAAATGCCTATTTGTAACAATGCAAATAAGCCCTCCTCCACCAATCTTCGGCCATTGAAAGATACAAATGAGAATGGCCGAAACGGAAAGCAAACTGGCAACTCCAGAAAACTGGTCCCGTAATAAATTACAGGAAAACCCCGATACTGTGCATACGCACCCGCATCTGTATTCCGACAGAAATACAAATGCAATGAGACAAAATCTACACTGTACTATACTAGGATCCGGCTTAAACCAAAGCCGGCTAGTAATATCTGTTCGATCCTGATCCGTGCAATACCGCACGTATCTGATTGAACCCTGCCATATACCCATACGGCCAATAGTACTAACTGTCCGATCCTGATCCGTGCAATACCGTACGTATCTGATCGGACCTTGCCATATCTCCATACGGCCTCTACAACTTTTTGCCCGAAAGCTGAGTAACTGAATGTGGGGGACTCTAAAGACTCGTCAACACCTTGGTTGTGGATTTAATCACTAGCACGTCAGAGGTATAAGCCAATACGTAACGGGCTACCTGGTATTGACTAAAAGGGACGTCTGTGAGCGAACTCAGCCTGACAACCCTACTGAGCCTGTCAGTGACAATATCCGTACAGTCCGGTCCGTTCGTCTATGAGCATCGCATTGCGGGCCTAGGGGGTTGGTAAAAGTCAGACCCCCAAAAGCGGTACAAGTCGTGTCGGAGTGTAGCCCAGAACACCCTGAGATACTACTGGAATACCTACCAGTAAATCTCCTTGCCTCGGCCGAGGGCTTCGTGTAATGGCTCTCCTAGACACAGCGCGACCTCACCCCCAATACCGGGAGAGACGAACCCCTGAAGATACGCTCACTGCCTCCATGTGGCTCGGGACTGTACCCAACTAAAACCTATTTGCACGACTCCTTTGAGCCATGGTAGGGTAGTAATCAAAGTACAGTGGGAACTCACACAAGACAAATGACGATCCCCAGGTCGATGAACTAACCTGTACACATGTCACCAGGGAACTTCCATCTGACGTCTGGTATATGACCAACTAGCATGTTCCCGGCGAGTCCTGTCCGGTGTACTCATAACCCAATGAGCACCTGTATACATCTTAGGTGAACCAACTGACACCAGTGGCTTGTGAGACCGGCCACCGCCTCTCGTCGGGGTCTCGACTGTATACACTAGTCTACTCTGGAGTATCGATGCCCTGTCTCGAAACTCTCACGACTAGGGACCATTTAAGGATATGCTTATAGACTGCCAGCTCCCACGTATATGATCGCCCTCATACTGCTGGTGGTCAAGCAAGAACCTTAGGGGCTCTACCAACGTGTAATAGCGACCTGTAAGGTCACCTAAAGCAGTATACGATGATAAAGGTAAACCAGATAGCATACTATCATCTCGAGTAAGACTGTCCTACCGGGATAGGTCCTCCATCAATCATTGCAATCACGTGCCTGTGATCCAATAATTGACTCTGAGGGCACTATCTCCAACAATCTCCCACTTGCACTCAAGGCTAATTATTGCGATGTCGCATACTCACAGCCCGTGTGATACCGAACACCCAACTCCTCTACTAATCAGTCCCACAAAGCTCGCTTGCGGAACTATTGCGTTCAAGGAATAGCCTCAGTGAGTGGATCCGCTTTGATGTTTCTTTCTATGTCTCTCTATATCTCAAGTTCGTGGAGAAAGCCATCTCCCGAAAAGAGCAATACCTGTCTTAGAATATGTCTGGATGTCTGATGGGACCTAGCTCATAAATGAACTCCAAATCCAAACTTCTTCGACTGTATCGTCAACTGAACTTAATCAGTATCCTGCGCCATGCCTCCCTCAGTATTGCCTTGGACCACCTGTCCAAAATACTGCCCCTCGTCAGAAGGAAAAACTATAACTCTGACAACCTCCTTGTCGTCCATGTCACCTTGGAAGCCTGGAATGATAACTGTCTCTCAAATGAGGCTGTCGTTATCATATTCCTAGAACATCCACTTATGTTCTAAAACTGCTTCCGACTATTTCTCCAGGATTGGATCAATGTCAACTTATTGCATCTAGTGCAAGAACAATATCTGGTGTGGTTCTTGACATCTCATGATTGACTCAATTGCCTGAGCAAGTGATCTGCCAATCATGCACATCCCTCTCCCCTTTAGTCTGTAAGACACCTTTAGAGAGGGTGACTCCATTACCTGCAGGTACACTACCGTGCCAGGAGTCGTCCATTCTAAATACTCTTAGAATGCTGTCTAAGTACCCTGATTGGGAGACTACCCAAATCTAGATCTAAAACCATAGATCTAGTAACCAGTATGTCTGATATAAAATCCATTTCCTTTGTGGAGAAACCACTGTGTGACGACCAAAGTATAACCGATTGTAGTATAGGAGTTTCCTTTCCTACTCTGTGTATGTCATCCAAATACCAGGACATCACACCCTACTACCTTCTCAACAGATCCATCCCCTATTCTGATGAAGTCAAACCCATGACTGTCACGTCAGAAATAGATGATCTATCTCCGCTACATGTGCTTTAGTCTATAAATAGACATAAGCCACCTGCCCACCAATGCTTCCGCTGCTCCCACTGACTACGACAACCCTCTGGCAGAGTCATATACACGTACACTTCTGAAACCAGTTCAGAATGACGCTATACTCATCCTCCTGCCGGGTCTCGCAGCCTGGAACAACAGCAATGGCAAGTGTGGGTAAACAAGAACTTCCTTGTCACCGTCCTTGAGGCTACCGGAGTACCTCTCGGGTGCCTGAAGTTACCCACCTTATCTGCGGAGTGGCCAATGGAATGTCAAACCGGATTGAATCTTTAGGTTCCTTATCAAATCTTCAGTAATCGTTTGTGGTTCTGGAATCACTTCCAGTTCTACCATACTCCCACTACTGTTTTCTGAAAAAATCCATTTTTAATAAAACTGTGGCGAGTCTAGAACAATATCACTATTGATCTTTCTTATGGTAGAAAGTCAACCCTCGTCATAGCCTGGGTCAACCCACAAACAGTCATTACAGAAACGTGCCTTGAGTTGTCCAGTGTCTGGTTTTAAGCATAAACCAGACAACTCCCCGTACCTTAACATCGTTAAGATATGAACTGTTCTATATCCAATATAGAAACAGAGGCACTGATTTAATTGAACCAGATCCAAATCATGCAACTGTCTCCAGTGCATGTCAACTAAATGGAAGAAGGCCGATCAGCGTTACTCAACTTAGGAATGCTTCCAATCATGAGTAACCTGAAAGAGAAGCAAGATCTCTTAATCACTACTATCAACTGAACACCATACGCAAGTATCTACATCTTCGATCTCTTTGAAGAATCCCGATACTTGCTACATCTGGTTCTCTACTCTATTCAAATACCTATAACTTCTCAAAATTCGGACCCTGTGTTTCCGCGAAACACCTGTCTAAAAACTAGAGAAGTCATAAGTAAACCGAATATAGTACGAGGACCAACCCCTCTGTCCTGATGGACCCTGGACAACATACAATACTCTGTATAAGTCCCTTGAGTCTGATTACTCATTCACTGTGTGTCGTAGGTTGAAAACTGTACTTATGGTTAAGAAAAATTACACCGCTGTTTAATACTCCTTACCTAACCATCCACTGATATAGGTAAATGTCGTAGACATAATTCCAGAAAGGTATATCTCACTCTATGAAAATAGACGTAAAGATATATCAATTTGAAATTGGTGCATAACAGCGGATATTCAAAACCAAATATTTGCCGACCGGCAAACAACCCAGGTGACTTCCTCAAATATCACCAATTACAACGAATTCCGATATAATGAGGATGATCACC
The DNA here is from genome assembly GCA_030015575.1 of Agapanthus africanus. NCBI lineage: Eukaryota > Viridiplantae > Streptophyta > Magnoliopsida > Asparagales > Amaryllidaceae > Agapanthus > Agapanthus africanus. The sequence goes on along the minus strand of CM057348.1, from coordinate 9,439,993 downwards.
TAATTCCCAATAACTTACTCCCACTCATCATCTGCAAAACCATACAGATGTGAGAATCGTAACTGGTAAATACATACCCTGGAGTAAGTATCTAATCGGGAAATCAGTTTTCCTTTAACAGTACACAGTGAGACTGAAACATTGAAATGTTTCGATGGGGTATCCCAGTATTCCTAGTAATGCCTTTTCCAGATTCACAACTGTAACCGTATAATTCTTTGCCACCTCTCCAAATCCCTTCATATGTCTTTAGTCATTACCTTCTGTACACCCCTTTAGGCCAAATGGTTTTCTTCCTTCCCTACCGTTCGGCACCAGCCTATGGTTTGGAAGAAGACTATCCAATAAGCATAATGGGTGTACTGTCCTAATCCTAGGAGCACTCGCAATGAGAGAAGGTGAAGATAAAAGACAACCGAATAAACCTTATTCCTATTTCTCCTGGACCAGAATCCATCCCCGAACTGGAACAAGTTCCTTTCGAGTTCGTATATAACCATACGATGGAGTATCCAATAAACTGTGGATCTTCGTAGTGATACGGAGTGTCCTGGAGAAATACAAAGGTGATGTGGGAGTGGTAACGAAATACCTGGTTTGGTCGTGAATATCAGTTGCAATTTACTTTGCCCTCTTACTAATCCCTTGCTTTGTCTGAACTTAATACCTTCTGTACACTATCGTTAGGTAATTGGTTTTCTTCATTCCCTACCGGTCGGCACCAGCCTAAGGTTTGGAAAAAGACTATCCAATTTGCGTAATAGGTGTACTATCTCCTAAACCAAGGAGTACTCGCAACCTGAGAGAAGGTAAAAGGAAAAGACAACTGAATAATCCTATCCGTTTTTCTCCAGAACCTGAAACCATCCTCGAATAAATTCCTTCGAGTTCGTATCTAACCATACGATGGTTTTGTCCAATGGAAGTGGACGTTCGTAGTAATACGGGGTGTCCTGGAGAAAAGGGTAAAAGTAGAAGTGGCAATGAGGTTTGCAACTCTGACAATCCAAAAGCCGGTGTTAAGAAGGTTCGGTCAACTTGGTCACTGAGTCATAGTCTTAGGGTCGGGTCAATGGTCGCTGCCAAAGAGAGAGAGAAAAGAAACACTCAGCGTGCACTCTATCCTAGATCAGAATGGTTACCAATTTATCTAATCTGGAAACCTCCCACTGTACCTCAAATTCTCCTCCAAACCTGAAAGAAGAATTAGTCGGGGTCACCCGAGGAGTAAACTAACTCATCAGTGGGAATCGGGATCCAACTATCATCGCATGATAACGTGACGGAATCCGCCCACATCATCACACTCCAGAAGGTATGCGCATATCTGGCAAGTTTCAGTTCTTTTGAAACTCCCGATGAGATTTTTACCCCATGCTCTTATGACCTTGACTTTGGCCAACAAATCATAAGTCACATGTCAAGTTCTACCCGTCATTCTCCAGGTTGTTTTGAATCCACCCGTACCTACCCTTGACTTTGGCCAACAAGGCAGTACGACTGTTCTAAACCAACGCATCTATCTATGCTGCATATGAATAACCAACAGCTACCAAGCACTGTGCCTTGACTTTGGCCAACAAACACAGCTTGAATACTATTGACTACCCATATGAAACGACGGAGGGCTACGAATGGTTTATGGCGAAAACCTTTAACGTAATGAACTTGATATCGTTGAAGGAACCGGATAGCTTTTTAAAAATATAGTGACGAAAACCATTGCTAAAGAGGTCACTCCCGGTGAAGGGATCTCGGCTCTTTCCCCGTAGAATGAGGTGCAGGATATTCCAACTGAATACCACGGTGCAAAGCAAAAGTAATCGGCTATAATGAAGTTATTGCCCTGACGTAAACTTCTGTCCAAGGGGTCACTCCCGGTGAAGGGATCTCGGCCCTTGCCTCGTCGACTGAGGAGCAGGATATTCCAACTGAATACCACGATGCAAAACAAAAGAGAACGTCCTTGCAATAACAGCTTTTGAAAAAGTGTTCCAACAACATCAGATTAGGTTTGTTTTTAACTTGCATTGATCCGAATCAACGCAGTCCCATCAATTGATCACACCATAAAGAACGAAAATATACTGATGTACGTATATGCCATCCGCATTCGCCACTGGGTCCCGTCATTACCCGTTAGGTTAGCTAACTAACGACAGAGCAGGGACTGGACTAGCGCGGATGCAAAACATATACAACATCTACTAATATATATACTAATATATTATATTCGCTCAAGGCGTGATAAAATGCAACATCACAGAAATGTACAGCATCACAGAAACAATACAGATATCTGGGATCCCCGGGTTTCACAGAGCCACTACTGAAACCCGACGTTTCCCTGGTCGTGTGGATAGCCTGTGCAATGAAATCCTAGACCCCTACGGGCGCGGCAAGTCACCCGCCAAAACTTGAAGCGAGGCAGCCCCCTTCAGCACCGTGAATGGACCACCCAGCACTTCACGGAATCCGGTAACTTGGGCACCCCTCCTGGGTCAACCTGTACCCCCTACGAGTGCGGCGAATAGCCCGCCAATCCTAGAGTGAAGCCCCCTCCGTCCCAATGCCATGAGATGCGGGCTTGTTGCCCTCTAGAACCCGGCTATCCGTGCACCCCTCCGCGGGGTAATCCTAGTACAGAAAGTAAAATATACATACAACGGGTACATCGACCGCAACCTGGTCGTGCCCCAAAATAATAATACAAACAGGCAGTGACGGCAGTCCACATGTCGGACGCTCGCCCCGCAATATCAAATGTACATGATACAACAAAAACTGTACTAGCATTGCATCCAGGCTATCCCCCACGACCGATCCGCAACATCACAGCAAAATCACAAAACATCAACGTGAAAGTCACGTTCGCAAATCCGTCTAACCGGGCTATAGCAGTTAGACTGGATTTACCGATCAAGTGACATTCACGGTCGCAGATATAATGTAAATACTGTGAAATAATGTGTTTAAAATATCCGATCGATCAAATTTTAACAAGGGGGCCCCAAAGTACTACTGTAGCACATCAAGAAATTCTGGGCCCAATATTAATATTCCAAAACCCCTAAAACCAGCCCAGAAAGCAACTGGAGAAAAATGACACAGTGATCTGACCATAGTGCGGCGGAACCGCGGCCCAAAGGGGGGTTTGACCGCGGTTCCGCGCTCCCACTATGGAATCACTCTGTCGAATTTCTACAGTAGCCTTATATTTTCCAGTACATCACTTTTCTGTAACATGAAAAAATTTTCGACTCCAAAAAATTTCAACAGAAAACTGATGTGAACAAAAATGCGGTTTTTGGAATTTTGGTCGATCGGAAATGTAAACACATTACACAAAGCTAGACTAGGTTAATGGCATGGCTCTGATACCACTGCAAGTGCACGGCGGCGCCCCGGCCGTCAATCCGACGGCCAAATGCGGAAGCGGTGATAAACTTTAAATTTTCTTGAACTGGCACCACCGCACACTAATACCCAGATCGAACCATTAACTAGTCCTAGCTAACTACAAGAAAGGGAAGAGAGATATACCGACTTATCCGAGTCCTCCGGTCTTCTCGTCGTTGTCCCGATCTCCCGCGGAATGTCCTGTCTCCACCTTGTCGCCGGAAGTGCACCACATCGCCTACGTCTTTTACGGGCTCCCACCTCAATGCCGAGGGAACTCGGGCACGAAGCTGGCTAGTCGATGTGCCCAAGATTTGCTGTAGAATATAGTGTGGAGCTTGTGTCTCATTTTGGGGTTTTGGATGTTGCCTTTTTGAGATGGTGGAGGAATTGATTTTTGAGATGAACTAGAGAGCTTTTCTTAGCACCCTTAGAAAACCAAAATGCCACACATGAAAAATGAATCCCTCCCATCTCCAATAGTGGCCGGCCCTCTTGTGTGATTGGAGAGAGAGAGAGCAAAGACAAGGGGGTTGGTGGAAAGCAAGTGATGATGAGAAAATCAAATGATCACAACAAAACCCAACACTCCAAAGCAACCATCATCTTTCCACAAGTCAAACCATGATGACAAGAAGAAGTCAAGAAGTCAAGGTCAATGGATGGTGCAACCATCATGATACAAATATATGCAAAGAACACCCTCCACAAATGCCTATTTGCAACAATGCAAATAAGCCCTCCTCCACCAATCTTCGGCCATTGAAAGATACAAATGAGAATGGCCGAAACGGAAAGCAACTGGCAACTCCAGAAAACTGGTCCCGTAATAAATTACAGGAAAACCCCGATACTGTGCATACGCACCCGCATCTGTATTCCGACAGAAATACAAATGCAATGAGACAAAATCTACACTGTACTATACTAGGATCCGGCTTAAACCAAAGCCGGCTAGTAATATCCGTTCGATCCTGATCCGTGCAATACCGCACGTATCTGATCGAACCCTGCCATATACCCATACGGCCAATAGTACTAACTGTCCGATCCTGATCCGTGCAATACCGCACGTATCTGATCGGACCTTGCCATATCTCCATACGGCCTCTACAACTTTTCGCCCGAAAGCTGAGTAACTGAATGTGGGGGACTCTAAAGACTCGTCAACACCTTGGTTGTGGATTTAACCATTAGCACGTCAGAGGTATAAGCCAATACGTAACGGGCTACCAGGTATTGACTAAAAGGGACGTCTGTGAGCGAACTCAGCCTGACAACCCTACTGAGCCTGTCAGTGACAATATCCATACAGTCCGGTCCGTTCGTCTATGAGCATCGCATGGCGGGCCTAGGGGGCTGGTAAAAGTCAGACCCCCAAAAGCGGTACAAGTCGTGTCGGAGTGTAGCCCAGAACACCCTGAGATACTACTGGAATACCTACCAGTAAATCTCCTTGCCTCGGCCGAGGGCTTCGTGTAATGGCTCTCCTAGACACAGCGCGACCTCACCCCTAATACCGAGAGAGACGAACCCCTGAAGATACGCTCACTACCTCCATGTGGCTCGGGACTGTACCCAACTAAAACCTGTTTGCACGACTCCTTTGAGCCGTGGTAGGGTAGTAATCAAAGTACAGTGGGAACTCACACAAGACAAATGACGATCCCCAGGTCGATGAACTAACCTGTACACATGTCACCAGGGAACTGCCATCTGACGTCTGGTATATGACCAACTAGCATGTTCCCGGCGAGTCATGTCCGGTGTACTCATAACCCAATGAGCACCTGTATACATCTTAGGTGAACCAACTGACACCAGTGGCTTGTGAGACCGGCCACCGCCCCTCGTCGGGGTCTCGACTGTATACACTAGTCTACTCTGGAGTATCGATGCCCTGTCTCGAAACTCTCACGACTAGGGACCATTTAAGGATATGCTTATAGACTGCCAGCTCCCACGTATATGATCGCCCTCATACTGCTGGTGGTCAAGCAAGAATCCTAGGGGCTCTACCAACGTGTAATAGCGACCTGTAAGGTCACCTAAAGCAGTACACGATGATAAAGGTAAACCAGATAGCATACTATCATCTCGAGTAAGACTGTCCTACCGGGATAGGTCCTCCATCAATCATTGCAATCACGTGCCTGTGATCCAATAATTGACTCTGAGGGCACTATCTCCAACAGGAACCCCGTTCGTCTGGGACCAAAAATGCCAAAGCGCGCTAGACGAGATCAAACAATACCTGCAGAACCCGCCAGTGTTGGCTGCTCCAGTCAAGGGAAAGCCCCTCATTCTTTATACAACCGCTCTCGAAGGCTCCTTAAGCGCATTATGGGCACAAGAGAACGATCAAGGGAAGGAAATAGCACTTTACTACTTAAGTCGAGTTCTACTGGGGGCAGAAAGCAACTACTCCCCCATCGAAAAACACTGCCTGGCATTGATCTTCGCGATAACAAAGCTCAGGAACTATGCATTGGCGCATGAGGTCCGTCTCATTTCAAAGGTGGAACCCTTTAAATATTTGATGTCGAAGGCTATATTGACGGGACGACTTGCTAAATGAGCCCTGCTCTTGATGGAGTTCTCGATAACCTATCAGCCTCTCAAGGCGGTGAAAGGCCAGGCCATCGCCGATTTCCTCGCTGAGCATCCGATACCCACCGATTCTCCTCTGAATTGCGATCTTCCAGATGAACATGCGTTTGATGCGATCGACGGTAATGTTACCCGATGGGAGCTTTATTTCGATGGAGCGTCTTCCGTGAAGAAGCGCAAACAAAGTACCCCTATAATCAAATCGGGGGTATGACTCATCTTTGTAACTCCACAAGATGGGATAATGCGTTTTGCCTTCTCCCTAACAGAGCCGAGGACAAACAATGAAGCCGAATACGAAACTCTGATAGCAGGCCTCGAGATCGCCATCGACATGGGAATTGAAAACCTCCTCATATATGGAGACTCCCAGCTAGTCGTTAGTCAAGTAAATGGCGACTACCAAACGTGCAAACCGGAGTTGGTAAAGTACGGCGAAAAGTTGCGACAACTGTTGACCCAAATTCCCTCATATACTTTGGAAAGCATACCGCGCGCGGAAAACAACAAAGCAGACGCGTTGGCCAAACTTGCTAAAGAACTGGCTGACGAGAACCTTGATGACGTTAGAATTATGGTACAAAGCCGTCGGGTGCTTTCCCCAGCAGAAATACCTCTGGAATCATCCGAGGAAAAGGGAGCGACTGAACAGACGACCTTACAAATAAAAGAACGAGAAAAGGCCGTAGATTGGAGGGAAGTCTTAATAGACCACTTTAAGTCCCATCGAATGCCCGAAGATGCGTCCACAAGACATCAGCTCATGAAACGAGCTATGTCTTTCGCCTTCGTCAATGATACTCTATACAAGAGGTCGTTCGATTCTCTGTGGCTGATATGCTTAGGACCTGACGAGGCGAAAAGAGTCGTTCAGGAAGTTCATGACGGACTCTGTGGTTCTCATCAAGCAGGCCCAAAAATGAAGTTGAAGATTAAACGGATGGGCTACTACTGGCCCACGATGATTCAGGACTGCCTCGAATACGCGAAGCAATGCCACTCATGTCAAATCCATGGGGACTTCATCCACCAACATCCAAATCCACTACACCCGACGGTGGCTAGCTGGCCATTCGAAATGTGGGGAACTAACATAGTCGGCCCCATCGAACCAGCATCGTCCAGGAGACATCGTTTCATCCTGGCGACGACTGACTACTTCTCCAAATGGGCAGAGGCAGTACCGCTGAGGGAAGTTAAGATGGAGAATATCCTCCATTTATTCAAGACGCAAGTCCTATATCAGTTTGGAATGCCAAGACGGATCATCTCCGATAACGGGCCAGCCTACAGAAGCTACAAGATCAGTCGCTTCGCACAGCAGCATAATATAGACTGGAGATATTCTTCAGTTTACAATCCGCGAGCTAATGGTCTAGCCGAGGCCTTCAACAAGACCTTGATAAAGATCATGAAAAAGACGGTGTCCCGAAATAAGAAGGACTGGTATGAAAAGCTGCAAGAAGCTCTTTGGGCGTATCGAACTACGTTCAAGATAGCCACAAACACAACGCCGTACACGTTGGTATTTTGGACGGAAGCAGTCCTCCCCCTCGACATAAAGTTACCCTCTCTACGAGTGGCAGTCCACTACGAGCTGACAGACGAAGAAAATGCTCACCTTTGGCTTGAGGAGCTTGACGCCCTTGATGAAACCCGGCTCATAGCGCAACAAAATCTGGAAGCTTATAAAGCAAAAATGACGCGCTCATATGAAAGATTGACCCGACCGAGGACATTCCGCCAAGGCAAGCTCGTGCTAGTGTTCAAAAGGCCTATGATCCCTAATCGCGCCAAGCGGGGAATATTTGAGCCAAACTATAAAGGCCCGTACATCATAGATAAGGTCTACCAGGGTGGGGCCTATCTACTCATGGACATACACGGTGAAAGGCCTTTCAGGCCAATAAACAGTCGCTTCCTAAAAAAATACTACGCTTAATGAGCTACAGCCTAGGTCAATGACAGATAACGACAACTATGTCCGCTCGCTATCTTCCTCAGCTCAAGCTTTATAAGCAGTAGTCAGCTTTCTCAATGCCGGACCGAAACGTCTTTAAATTAATAGCGGACCGAAACGTCCTTAAACTAATACCGCAGCATCCGTAGGCTGACAAAATAAAAAAAATATTTAAAAAAATATAAATAAATAAAAACGGTATGTCCTTAAGCAAAAAAGGGCACGGATGAAAACCCGAAAGGGCGCCGTGAGTAAAAACAGCAGGGCTACCGGCGAGTGTTTGTGAAAACCCGAAAGGGCGCGACCTCGTAAAAAAAAAGAGAAGAAGAAAAAAAATTAAAAAAATATATATAAAATAAAAACGGTATGTCCATAAGCAAAATGGGCACGGATGAAAACCCGAAAGGGCTCCGTCAGTAAAAACAGCAGGACTACTGGCGAGTGTTTGTGAAAACCCGAAAGGGCGCAACCCCGTTAAAAGACACTTACAGGGTCCTCTCGACCTTGTAAGGAGAAACCACCCGCGTGAGATCCTTACGACTCACAAGGGAGTAACACACTTAGGGATCCCCATGATTCCTAAGGAGAAAATACACTGATGAGATCCTCCCGACTCGTAAGGAGAACTCTCTTATGGGACCCTCACGGCTCATAAGATTTGAAAGTCTTAAGTTAGAGAGATCTAAACCTGTGCTTAAGCAACCCCCACAACTTTCGTTATTGCCCTACAAGTGGTTCAATACCGACTCTTGTATACAATCCACGGGCGCGAATAAACATTTCCCTAACTAAGTCCCATCTGTGACTGGGGATATGTGCGCATGATGAACAACCCTTATAAGTCCTCTCGACTTACAAAGAGAAAACCCTCTTGTAGGATCCTTACGACTTACAGAGGAATGTACACTTAGGAATCCTCACGATTCCTAAGGAGAAAATACACCTACATGATCCTCACAACTTGTAGGGAGAAATACCTTTGTGAGATCCTTACGGCTCATGAAGTTAAAAGCCTTAGTTGGCAGGACCTTAACCTGTTCGCTAAGCCACCTTTGTTCGACATCGACAGAGGAAAATGATGATTCACTCCTGGCAATATCCTAGTTGTAGCGGTGCTGATGCCGAAATCGGTGTCTAATTTCAGGTTTACGGTGGAAAGCCAGTAGGCCGCACATGCATACGAAATAGCCGAAAGGATGGGGCAACTTGCAATAAAAAACAGCAAGTAAAATGTATGCATGCAAAATAGCCGAAATGATTGGGCAACTCGCAATAAAAAGCAGCGAGTGAAAACAAAATAAATAGCCGAAATGATTGGGCACCACGAGAAATAGCCGAAATGATTGGGCAATCGCGACCTTCGCGATACAAAAGCTAAAATGATAGAGCATTGCGGAAATAAAACAAAAAAAATGATGATAAAACTTTGGCCCTACAGCTGAGATCATATCGATCCCTGTATACAATCCAAGAGCATAAACAAAGAGAGAACCATGCTCTCCCAACAAGCTCCGCCAGAAAACGAAGCCAAATCTCGACGGTTCATCCCAACTCCGAAGAAACCAGTGTCTTCGGCAAATACCTCAACTTAGGGAAACAAACAATCCTTGACGAGAGCCTCCTGATTCGCGTCGACTCGCAGAGCAACCAGTGCCTCCGTGGGAAATTCTCGATTCGTTTCAACACCAGGGAAACAAATAATCATTGGCAAATACCTCAACTCAGGGAAACAAACAATCCTTGACGAGTGCGTCCTGATTCGCGTCGACTCGCAGAGCAACTAGTGCCTCTGTGGGAAATTCTCGATTCGTTTCAACACCAGGGAAACAAATAATTCCTGGCGCTAGGGAAACAAATAATTCTTAGCAAATATCTCAACTCAAGGAAACAAACAATCCTTGATGAGAGCCTCCTGATTCGCATCGACTCGCAAAGCAACCAGTGCCTCCGTGGGAAATTCTCGATTCGTTTCAACACCAGGGAAACAAATAATCCTTGGCAAATACCTCAACTCAGGGAAACAAACAATCCTTGATGAGAGCCTCCTGATCCGCGTCGACTCGCAGAGCAACCAGTGCCTCCGTGGGAAATTCTCGATTCATTTCAACACCAGGGAAACAAATAATCCTTGGCGCTAGGGAAACAAATAATCCTTAGCAAATACCTCAACTTAGGGAAACAAACAATCCTTGACGAGAGCCTCCTTATCCGCGTCGACTCGCAGAGCAACCAGTGCCTCCGTGGGAAATTCTCGATTCGTTTCAACACCAGGGAAACAAATAATCCTTGGCACTAGGGAAATAAATAATCCTTAGCAAATACCTCAACTCAGGGAAACAAACAATCCTTGATGAGAGCCTCCTGATTCGCGTCGACTCGCAGAGCAACCAGTGCCTCTGTGGGAAATTCTCGACTCGTTTCAACACCAGGGAAACAAATAATCCCTGGCAAATACCTCAATTCAGGGAAACAAACATCCTTGATGAGAGCCTCATGATTCGCGTCGGCTCGCAGAGAAACCAGTGTCTCCGCGGGAAATTCCCGATTCGTCTCAACTTGCAAGATGAAGCCTCAGGCAACAGGGATTAAAAACTTGTTTCCTGAACAATGGGACCGTGCAAGTCGGTCTAAAACGGTCTATTGTATACTATTCACGGGTCTCACTCTCTAAAGTCGAATCTCGACAAGACGGGAAACAACCGCTTACGGGTCCTCTCGACTCGTAAGAAGGAAAAATTCTCTTATAAGATCCTTACGACTTATAAGGGAAAACACACTTAGAAATCCTCAGGATTCCTAAGGAGAAAATACACCTACGAGATTCTCTCGATCCGTAGGGAGAAAATCTCTATGAGACCCTCACGGCTCATAAAGTTGAAAAGTCTTAGGCAGCAGATCTGAACCTGCGGCCTAAGCCATCACTATCTCTCGGAAAAATCTAGATGCTTACTCTATTATCGGTCAAATGTGTTTATCAGGACAGTATGCTGATAATAAGAGAAAAGAAAAAGCAAAGAAATAGTACAAGACATTGCAAAGAAAAATATATATCTTTATTGAATGTAATCAAGTACAAAGTGAAGCGTACAAAAGAATAAAGAATGGATACATGTTATTCGAAGAAGGAAAAGAAAATTTTTACAAGTTTATTGGTACAAAGGCAATCATTGGGAAGGAAGCGTCTTGCATAGCTCTATTAATTGTTCGTGCACTTCCTTCCGCGCCTTTTCTTGATCGGCCACCACCGCTAGTTCAGCCTCCACTTGAGCCCGCTGTTGCAAGACGAACGCAAGCTGCTCCCTAACGGCCTGATGAGTAGCTTCACAACCTGGAGTGTCACGCTCGGCAATATCAAGCTTCCGCTTCAAGTTCAGCCCATGAGAAATGCGCTCCAAAAGGCTCTCAAAGATAGCCTTCACTTGGGCAGCATTTTCCTCGACCTCAGCACGCAGATGAGCCGTCTTGCTTGAAGTCTTTTGGTACTCCCTCAGCCTTAAAGCCGCTTCTTGTTCCAAGTGGCGGACGTAAGAAGCGCTTTGCTCAATCCACGCTGCTCTGTGATTGCCTGCGGCTAAGGTCTCGGGAGCGGGAAGCATCAACTCTAGCTGGTGCAGGCGAGCCTCGATCTCCCTGCAATGGTTAGCCCAAGATGCGACGATGCCCTCGTCATGGAAATTAGCAAATATCACCAGCATCGGGTTAACCGTCGTAGCGAAATTTGAAGCAGACGTAGGAGTCTCGACTTCGAGTTCCTCGATATAGTCGCTCAACATACGCAGACTATTCGCCGCACCTTTCGAGGACGGACGTCTCTGGGAAGGGCCTGCCGATGTTGTAATATGAGACTCAAAAGGCGCCGAGATTGGAACAACAGCTGAAAAGACAAAATGCGATTAGATGACGATTCAAGAGATATGGAAAAGTCGTTGATGAGATAGTCTATTATACCAGTTGAAGCAGGTGGCAAGGCCGGAAGGGCCGGTGGCGCGACCGATCTTTCTTCTCCCCCTTCGATTTGTAGCACTGCAGTCAGGACGAGAAAAAGTTAGAAATAATTCCATCACCGAAAAACAAAGATATCAGTTGGGAACTATACTCACCAGCGCCACCGGAGGGAGAAGCGAGTTCAGATAGGAAGGAGAAGTGTGGGAGCAACACTTGATATAGATGATCAAATAGCACCCCTGAAAAGACACAACAGTACGACTTTAGTATACAAATTATACGTATGAAAGATAAGATTAATAAGTTGCAAACCCATACCTTCCAACATCTTTGACGGTATGAGAGAGGGTTGAAAAGTGACCACTGCCAAGGCAGTAGTTGAAGGCGCTCCCTCGAGCAATGGGGCATCGGCACTGGCTGCACCTGCATTACGAACAAATGTGAACTTGTCAGAAAGGATTATAAGATAAAGAGGACAGTAACTTGGGATTTACCTGATGAGCTGCTGGATGAAACTGAGGCGACTCCCTCTTCCATCGACATGAGGCCACCGCCCGTAGCCTCGTCACCCGACTCAATGGGGACCGTTGTCATGCTCGCAAGACCTGGAGACGGCGGGGGACCATAGGCGGGGAGGGCTATAACCGGAGCATTACCAGATTCCTGAGAAAGAGCGGTTGGCTCGTCTTCAGGAATCATGTCTACCTCACCCGTTACTCCCTCGGGCTCAGCAATCCTGCGGTTGCCCCATAAGGCAGCCCTGCGTGCCTTTGCTTCGCGCCTCAACCGCTTCTTCTCCTCCTCCTGGAAGGTTTTTAAAGAGGCAGCAATGGCCTCTTCGGTATTGACACCTGTTGAAAATGGGGGAAAATATTAGTCAAAAATAATAATAAAAAAATGCGATAAAACAACGAAGAAAGCAGCTAATGATTACCTGACTCAGCGAGTTTATTCAACATCGCTTCGAGCCTCGCTGATCGCTCAGAAGCTGCAATAGCAGCCGCCAGGTTGGTGTCTGCGGGGTCTACCGAGAAGCCCTTATTGCTGCCATACTCGCTTATTCCTTCGGTAAGAGGGGTCTCAGGCTCTAAACCGAGGATCACGTTAAGGGAGAGGAGCGACTTCTTCTTCTTTTGCCCGCCAGCTCTGGATGCACCCGGGATTGATTTGCGCTTGGCAGAAAACTTGGGGCGGCGGGTCCCGATACCCGCGCTTGCGCCGGACTCCGGTGATACCACATTTACCACTAGAGCACGGGGGGCTGGTGGCACAGCCACAGTATCACGAAATGGCAATCCGCGCGGAGGGCTCAACACACGCAGAGGTCCAACTCCAACACCTTTCAATGGAGGAATGACTGGGGTCCTCGGCTTCAGGGGAGCCTTGCGATCGCCGCCGGGAGGCGCACCCTTGCGGTCAACCAGCATGCGCTTTTCCATTTGGATGACTGGACCCATTGCGTGCACGTACCAGGCCACGTACGTGTTGAGGACTTTGGGGGCGCGGCTCGGCTCGCTGATAAAGAAATAAGAATCCGTGTTAAGCCGCATAAAATGGTGCATTGCACCCCTTATCCCTTCTCGGCTAACCGCGGGCCTTTCTAAGAAAGCTTCCATCGGGATCCCCTGATTATAGCTCGATTGCTGAGCAAACCGGTGAGGGTTATACCTCATGAGGAGCGCCGTCTCATTCTGCTTAAACACCAAATAGCCCGGCCGAATGGAGTAGAGATGGAGGATTTCCCGAGCCTTCAATATGGAAGCCCCGTCTTTAAAATCGTCGTGCAGCGGCACTACCGATTTGGTGGTCTCTGAGCCTATTGTTATGACCTTATCCAAAAAGAAAACCTTCGCTCCGACCAGGTGTGGACAAAGGAGTAACCCCCTAGCCTCCCGCGGAGGTGCAACTACGATTGAAGCACCGACTAATCGTATGACTCTAGGGAGTCTGCATTTCTCAAAAAAGGGAGGGATCTTATAGGCGCCGAACACCCCGTGCACGTGCATTTCCATCCAGGAGGTGAAGTAGTGCATCGGAAAGTTAGCGGGCTGCACCTCAGGCTCACTAGCGTCCGTCGCTACGCTAAGTCCATTATAAAGATAAGCTAGCCCGGCAATCCCTGCTGACAACTGCAAGCCAGCCACCATCCGGTGCACTGGGTAGAAAATAGATGACCGCATGTGGTGCGGGTGCATGGGGAGCGCAAAGCTGCACAGCCACAAGCCCAGGAACCCTACAAAAAAGGTTTCCTCATCCATACCCGGGATGGCGATTTCCGAGAAAGGAACGACGGCGGCACCGGGGAGATAAAAGTCCCTTTGGTCATTCTCTGATATGGGTCGGCGGTCCAAGCCGAAGCCAAAAGGGTCATCAAGTTGGGCAAACTTCTCGCTCTGCTCTGATAAGAACTCTGGTCGGATAAAGCGGGCAATAAAATCGGCGAAACTGACGCCCCGGACACCCGACTCCAGATAGAGCCCTCCATAAATCTCCAGCACCTTCACCAAGCCCGGGAACTGGTGCTGAATGGCGTTCTCCGGAGTCAAGTCAAACACCAGCGGTTTGGTGGCAAAGACGTACTCATCAGAGGAAGCAGCTCCTCATAGTGCTCCCCTCTCATTGGTAGACCCGAAACTTCAGCAAACTCCTTCAAGGAGATGGAGACCTCCCTGTCCGTCATCAGGAAAGTGTAGGTGGGGATATTCCATTGTTCGATAAAGGCCTTGATCCACCACATTGGAGGAGAGGGATACTCGAAAAGCGAGACGTAGATAGCCGAATATAAACTAATCTTCGTTAGATGAGTCCTTTTCGCCGACAAGATGTACCGGGCCCACTGCAAATATCCGGCGGGCGGTCGCGGGACCAATCCAATATTATAAGCCTGTCCCCAAGGGCGTGCTTCACCCTGACAGATTCGCCTCCCTAGAATGTCTATTGCCGGCGGCGGCTGCACGGGAATGGCACCAATTGCAGGCTGGAGGAGATCATCAGAATTCCAATTTTTGACCTCCACGACATACTTCACCAAGGGCTCATCCGCATAAGGAATTGAAGTTATGGGCTCAGACGGCGTGGCGGAACTGAAACTGCGGCGACCCTGGATGATTTCATTGTACCACCTACCCCACAGATGAAGGCTCTTGTGCTTGGG
This sequence comes from Agapanthus africanus, assembly GCA_030015575.1. Lineage (NCBI taxonomy): Eukaryota > Viridiplantae > Streptophyta > Magnoliopsida > Asparagales > Amaryllidaceae > Agapanthus > Agapanthus africanus. The sequence goes on along the minus strand of CM057348.1, from coordinate 9,424,925 downwards.
GTCATGATCCTTTATGAGAGCGAGCACCACTCGATCCATCGGTGCCTGGGGGAACCCTCCCTCCGAGCGAATAAACGGGAAATACATATTAGTAGACATGTTTCCTGCGGAAGGACAAAAAATTTATTAGCCGTCAGCGTTGTAATTCCAACGCTTGACATTTTAAAAATTTACACCACACTGTAATGCAGTGGGTGGGGGACCAAATGGGGACCCACGAAATCTGGATGACAGTGCATCATTTAATAAGACAGCCTCATCATTGGATGAGACTGTCAATTAAAGAAAGATTCTCCAAGAGAATACCCTCATTGATGGGAAATCCCTAGAGACAAGGAGAAAATCTCCTCTTTTAGAGCAAAGCTCTGTCACAGAGTGACATTTGTCAAATTTTGGTCTCAAGGAAATAAAATTTCCTAAAAAGAGCCTAGCTCTATAATAATGATGAAAACTGTAACTCCTAAGGATTAAAAAATTTGGGGATCTTAAAGATCCATGAAAACTTTTAGGAGTTCTCCATTTTCAGATAAAAAAAAGAGATCTACATTTGATCCATGAGCAAGGCTCTGTTCATGGGTTAAAACCCATGAACAAGATCTCTGTAGATCTGTGAACTTTTGAGAGCAAGGCTCGGTTGATGAAACCCCAAAAGAGTTTTCTTTATGTCAAAGATCAATGAGACCAAGGCTTTGTTAATTAAATTCGATTTAATTTAATTTAATTTTACCTAAAAGTGATTTTAAGTTCTGAAATTTGAAATTCTTGGGAAGAAACGAGAGCAAGGCTCTAAAAATTCTCAAACAAGAGCAAGGCTCTGAAGTTTAAATTCTTGAAAGTGGTAAAAATTTACCAAGGACCAACGGTTCTATTTATAGGCGCCTGCGCCCCTTCAGATCACCCTTTGATCCAACGGTCAGAATCTTGCCACCGTCACACTCACGTGCGCGCCACGTAAGCGCAACGGTGGGGGGGCATTTGTTTCCCCCAATCAGAGCAAAGCTCTGTTGGAATTCAAAATTCAAATTTTGAAGCAACGCTTCAAATCCCGGACGCAACGCGCCATGTGACAGGTGCTGATACATCAGCACAGTACCCGAGGCAGCGCTCCCAATCAGAGCAAAGCTCTATTAAAAAACAAAAGGAAGCACGCTTCAGTTGCGCAAGCACTGCGCTGCGCGACACGTGTCAGCGCAGATGCGCTGCGCTTTGCGCTGCGCGACACGTGTCAGCGCAGTTGCGCTGCGCGACACGTGTCAACGCAGATGCGCTAGCGCAGTTGCGCTGCTTGACACATGTCACGCGCTGGGGCATTTGCGCCAAAAAGAATCAAGATTCTAAAGAAATCTTTCTGTTCTTGTTAAAACAAGAAGATTTTCTTCTGTAAAACAGAAGCCCTTGGATCAAAGATCCAACGGTGGGAAAAATTCCCCAAATCACTCAGAGAAAGATCTCTTTAACTAATTTATGGGCACTATAAAAAGGACCCTAGACCTCAATTCAAAGGCATCAACATTTTTGAGAAATCAAGAGCTTCAAACAGAGAGAACTCTGAAAAAGTTTCAAGAAAAAGGTAAAAAAACCTTCATAAAACAGAAGAAATTTCTTCTAATAGATCATTGATCTAAGAACAAGATCAATGATCTTCATATAATAAACAGTGCTTTGCACTTCTCATGAACCACTGGTTCTTTAAAACAAGAAAAACAAGAAATACTTGTTTTCTTTGATTCTCATTAGATCGAAGAGAACAAATAGTGCTTTGCACTTTATCATGAACCATTGGTTCTAAAAGATTCTCAAATCATAGTGCCTTGCACTTGCAAACTGCGTTGTTGCGCTCCTGGATTGGCGCAAGCCCCCAGAGCGCGCCACGTGTCAGCAGCGCAGGTGCAGCGCACTGCGCTTGCGTGACACGTGTTAACACCACAAGCGCTTGCGCTCTCTGATTGGCGCAAAGCGCCTGAAAAATGCAATGCATTTCCAAAAGGGCCAGGCCCAAATCAAAAAGACCAAGCAAGCCTAATGAAATTGTAACGCAATAAAAAAGGCAGAGCCCAAACAGAATTGATGCTCTGCATCATTTATAAATGGGCAGAGCCCAAACGAAATAATAAAAATGCTATGCATTTTTAAAAGGGCAGAGCCCAAACAAAGTAGATGATTTGCATCATTTATAAATAGGCAGAGCCCAAAACAAATTGATGCTCTGCATCCTTTATGGGTAGAGCCCAAATAAAAATAAAAATAAATGCAATGCAAAAGCAGATAAAATGTTGAACATTTTCAACTGGACTTAGACCAATTTTGGCCGTAAGTCCTCAAATTAAATTGACTGAGCAAGATTGCTCTCTTAAAACAATTTACCTCCGGTTCGAGGGTACATCTCCGAACTCCTCTGACACCTGTCGTTGTAATCCTTGAACGACGTCAGAGAGGTGACGGGTCCCGACGACCACATACGTATACGGACTGCGGGGTCTTTAAACTCGTGGACCGAAACGTCCTTAAACTAATGTTGGACCGAAACGTCCCTAAACCTGCGATGGACCACCACGTCCCTAAACTGGAATATGGACCACTACGTCCCTAAACTGGAATATGGACCGCCACGTTCCTAAACTGGAACATGGACCACTATATCCCTAAACTGGAACAATAGAGCCCCCAAATGCTCTTTTGTCGGATCCAAACGATCCCGTTAAGTTGATCTTAGTTTCAAATCAGACTAACGTATCCTTAACAAACGTTTAAGTCGATCTTAGCCTAAATATGGCTAACGTATCCTTAAACCAAAATACCAAACCCAAATCTAAGTAAATATGGATTTGGACTAATCCACGTCCTACAGGCGACGACATCGCTTAGTCTCCGTATACAATCCACGGGCAACCACAAACAAAACAAACACACACGACACGAAATGAAATTCTGGAGAAGGAGAAAGTTGTTACCGCGATGCGGTAGCGTAATTAACTGCAGGGGCTTACGCCTGCAGGGAAGAGCGTCCCCACAATCAAAAACCCCTCAAGCGACGGGGAATTTGACGAAGTCTGCTACATCGGCCGCATCCGTCTAAACCTCCGATACACGGTGCCATAAATCAACTTGGCATCTTCGGAGAGGTAGATGGATAAAACCAAATAGCATCTGCCCTGAATCTCAGGCAAGACGTCCTAATGTCTCGGCCGCCATTCGGAGGGGAACAGGGAGTTGAGACAGCCAGTCTTGTAAAGACCGACTCTTTGGTAGTAGAAGCCGCCTTGACGACTTCGGGAGCAGTTGTCTTCTTTGGGATGGCCAACTCAGGGATCATGGGCTTCTTGGCGGGCCCTTTGGACTTCAGGCTCAGTCTGGTGAAGACCGAGGAGTTGGAAGACCCGTTGAGAGGGGCCGTGGGAGTAGCAAGTCGATCAAAGACCGACTTCTTTGAAGCTTCCGGTATGGGCATTAAGATGTTAACGTTCACCGGCGGGAGCATGGTCCCAAAGAACAGACCGGTGGTAGCTTGAGTCACTTGTTCCACAGGCATAGTAAACAGGGAAGCAGCCTGCGGACCATAGGCTACACCTCCAGGTGAGGCGGAGCGTCGGTTGCTTTTGCAGTTGGAGAAGCTTGAGCAGTGCCAGCCATTGATCCTTTTGCTTTCTGCAGCAAACGAAACACCAAATATTAGTACTTCGAAACCCAAGGGCAACCATTAGCGAACCGCGATTGGTTCGCGAATCACGACATACGAAGTGTGGAGTGGAAAGAGCAAAAGGTCCCACCGGGCGTGCCAGAATCTGTTCCCCTCCGAAAGACGGCGCGACGGACGTCTTGCCTGAAATTCGGGGCAGAAGCTAACTGGTGCTATCCGTCCACCTCTTCGAAGATGCCGAGTTGATTTATGACACCATGTATCGAAGGTTTAAACGGATGCGTCCGATATAGCAGACTTCGTCAGATTCCCCTTCGCTTGAGGGGTTTTTGATTGTGGGGACGCTCTTCCCTGCAGGCGCAAGCCCCTGCAGTTAATTACGCTACCGCATTGCGGTAACAACTTTCTCCTTCTCCAGATGATTATTTCGTGTCGTGTGTGTTTGTTTTGTGTTTGGTTGCCCGTGAATTGTATACGGAGACTGAGTTATGTCGTCGCCCGTAGGGCGTGGACTAGTCCAAATCCGTATCTTTATTAGATTTGGGTTTGGGGGTTGTGTTTAAGGATACGTTAGCCTCATTTGAGACTAAGATCAACTTAAACGTTTGTTAAGGATACGTTAGTCTAGTTTTGGACTAAGATCAACTTAACGGGATCGTTTAGATCCAACAAGAGAGCAATTAAGGGGGGGCCTGTTGTTTAGTTTAGTGACATTGCGGTCAATAGGTAGTTCAAGGACATTGCGGTCCAATGTTAATTTTAAGACATTGCGGTCAAGGTTAATGACATCATAGTCTATGGGTTTAAGGACTCCACAGTCCGGCGTTAGTTTTAAGACATCACGGTCAAGGTTAAGGACATCATGGTCCGTTGTTAGTTTTAAGACATCCCGGTCAAGATTAAGGACATCATAGTCCATGAGTTTAAGGACCCCACAATCCAATGTTAGTTTTAAGACATCACGGTCAAGGTTAAGGACATCATAGTCCGTGGATTTAAGAACTTCACAGTCCAATGTTAGTTTTAAGACATCACGGTCAAGGTTAAGGACCTCATAGTCCATGAGTTTAAGGACCCCACAGTCCGTGAAATGCGTGTGGTTATCGGGACCCGTCACCTCTTTGAAGACGTTGAGGAATTACAACGACGAGTATCAAAGGAGTGAAGAGATGTACCCTTAAACTAAGATAGATTAAGTGATCTGTAGTCCAATTTGGAACCCAGACCAATTAATTATATTATGAGCCCATTGGCCCAGTTAAGTTTGAATTGAGGACTTATGGCCTTCTTGGGCTAAGTTCAATCATGTTTGAAATATTGACCCCCTGTTAGTCCATTGAAGGAGAGGCTTTGCCTCTGAAACTTAGCCAATTGGGCTAAAACTAGTGTTAAATACTAGAGACCAACAGTGTTGAACACTGGGAGATAAGATTATCAGATTAGTGTTAAACACTAGAAATTGTGATTCTCGAATCAGTATTAAACACCAATAAATAACATTGTTAAACACTGACAACCAAATTATCAGTTTGGTGTTAAACATTAGCAAAGAGGAGATCACGTGGGAGCACGTGATGGCATCCAAAAGGTGGGGCCAGATTCCCCTTATTTTGTTATACAGATAAGTGTTCAACACTTTTTATTCTAACAGCCATCACGTGTGGACACGTGATGGGGGCTCATGCTCTGGTCTATTAGAATGCTCATTAGGAGTCACGTGGTGACACGTGAGGGCGCCCTAAAGCTTCTTTTCTTTTGCTTTCTCCTTATATGCTTCAGGGGTTACGTGGAGCACGTGAGGCATTGCCTCAAAGTTCTTTTCTGTGGATCTTTACAGAGGTCACGTGGTGGCACGTGAGGCATTGCCTCAAAGTTCTTTCTTGTGGATCTTTGCAGGGGTCACGTGGTATCACGTGACTCTGGCTCTTTGCATGTTTTAAAGATCTGTTCATCTTTTAAGAATTAAATTCTTCATAGGGTTAAACCCTAGCAATAAACTTTAGAGGAATTAAATTTCTTCTTTCTTTTGAAGAATTATATTCTTATATAGGGTTAAACCCTAATTTATTTTCTGTAAAGAATTAAATTCTCCATATATATAAAGAATTAAATTCTGGCATAGGGTGAAACCCTAATTTCTTTTTAAGGGAATTAACTTCCTGTGAGGTTGAGAGAATTAAGTTCTCAATTAAGGTTAAACCCTAGTTCTGTCCATTTTTAAGGAATTAAATTCCTATAATATAGGGTTAAACCCTAACTTTACTTCAAAGGAATTAAATTTCCATAATTCTGTGAGAATTAAATTCTCAAAACTCAGTTCTTCCTCTGTGTTTTAGTTCTGCATGGCAGGATCTCAACACAATGAGAATTAAATTCTCAATTCATGGGGAGATGTGCACTTTACAGATCCTCAACCAGAGAAAGAACTAAGTTCTTTTTTTTTATATAAGAGTTAAACTCTTATGAGAATTAAATTCTCCTTTGAAGCCTCTCTTTTCTTACCTAGGTTTTTTTCTTTTGCAGAGAATCAAATTCTTCCTTCTAAATTTTCAAGATTCTTAGGCTCTATGTCTCTCTCTCTGTATATCTCTCTCCCTTTTTTGGCTCCTATTTATAGGAGAAGGAAAAGAATCAATCTGTTTGGTCAATCTTTCACTGAAAGATTCGATTTATTTATTGAGAGATTTGATTTATTTTCATCATTGATCTGGGCCTTTAGATTATGAGGTGAATTTTGTTCACCATTGGATTTTAAATCCAAAGATATTTCTTTGTTATTTCGGTTAGATTCAGGGGGAAATCTTTCCATGTCCAAGATTTTTCCATAAATTGGTGATGTTTAATCACCTTCAGATTCTTGATCTAACGGTTTCAGATAATTCTTCTCCATTTTGGAAAGATTTGAATGATCTCTCCTCAGAGTTTAATTCTGCTAACGAATAAGGCTTTTAAAGCCGGTCACGTGTGGCCACATGACCCCTTGTCACGTGTGAGCACGTGACCCCTGGTCACGTATGAGCACGTGACCCGTGGAATGGGCTTCTCTTCTTCTGCGCTCTGTTCTCTGCTGCTGCTTAACCATCACGTGCCAACACATGACCACTGGTCACGTGTGAGCACGTGATGCCTCTTCTGAAGCTTTTTCCTGATTTTTAATCAGGGAACAGAGACATCGATTAGACAAGATAATAACCAATCTTATCTTTGCAAGAGCTTTCGCTGAGTGTATTCTTTTCTCTCTCTTAATGGCAGATAACCATGACTGGACTTAAGCTACTGTTACAAAAAATAAGCTAACGGGACCGAACTATAAAGACTGGCTGAGGAACATTAACATTGCTCTCACATATGATAAAGTATCATATGTCCTCACTGTCTCAGCCCCACCTACCCCAGGCCTTGAGTCTTCTGTTGCGGATAAGGAGATCCGCAAAACGTGGGATATTGGCCGTGCTACTGCCAAATGCCTCGCGCTTGCATCGATGGACAATACACATCAAAAGCAACATGAGCAGATGGATGTTCAATTCATCTTTCTCCATACAAAAGAGTTGTATGGAAGCAATCTCGGACCCTGAGATACGAAGCATCTCGAAAGTTGTTTCAGATGCGGATGGCTCTTGGCACAACAGTAGGCGATCACGTTTTGAAGAATATTGCTCTTATTGAAGAGCTTGAGGACCCCGGATGGACCATGGATAACGAACAGTATACCGATATTATTCTTCAGTCTGTTCCCCTTACCTTTGCTCAATTCATAGTAAACTTCAACAGACACAACATGGAAAATTCACTACCCGAACTTCTCGATATGTTGAGAAGTGCGGAGAGCATGCTTAAAGCGGCTCTCTGATTATTGGACAATCTTCATTTTCCATCCCAAAAGCCAAGGCTAAAGGAAATAACAAGGCGAAATCCACCAAACCGAGAGGCGGAATCAAGAAGGCACAAGGAAGAGACAAATCTAAGGTTGAGAAGTCAGGAAAAGGAGAATATTTTCACTGCAAGAAGACGGGGCACTGGAAGCGGAACTGTACTGAGTACCTTGATCTCAAGAAAAAGAAGTATGGTGATGCTTCAGCTTTAGGTGTGTTCGTAGCTGAAAACTGTTTTTTTATAAACTCTGCTTCGTGGGTATTGGATACCGGTTCGGGTTCTCATATCTGCAATTATATGTAGGCATTGAGAAATAGCAGAGTTTTGAAGACCGGTGATCATACTCTCTGAGTTGGAAATGGTTCCAATGTACATGCAGTTTCAGTGGGTGAGTATCACCTAGGGTTGCCGTCGGGTTGTATATTGGTTTTGAACCCATGTTATTTTGTACCAAGCATGCTTTGTATTATTATATTCGTTTTCTTGTTAGACAATGAAGGATATCATTTTGTATTACAGCATAATGTTATGAACATTAAACTGAATTAAGAGTTGATTGGTTGTGGTACACTAAATAACGGGATATACGTCCTTAATCAACACACAGTTTTCAATATACAACACACAAATAAAAGGAAATTTTCAGATATAAATGAAGCTTTTATTTGATATTGTAGACTTGGTCATATTAATGAAACAAGACTAAACAAGCTTCATAAAGATGGATATTTAAATTCTTTTGAGTATAAATCTTATGTGACTTGTCAGTCTTGTATCAAAGGGAGAATGACCAAAACTCTATTTACTGGATACGGAGAAAGAGCTACTGAGCTCTTGGGCCACATACATAGTGATGTATGTGGTCCAATGTCTACACATGCGAAAGGCGGTTTTTCTTACTTCATAACTTTTACTGATGATTTCTCAAGATTCGGTCATGTGTTTTTACTAAAGCATAACTCTAAAGCTTTCGAGAAATTCAAGGAGTACAAACTTGAAGTAGAGAAACAAACAGGTATGAGCATCAAAATAATTCGATCAGATCAAGGTGGAGAGTATTTTAGTACAGAGTTTTCAAACTTCCTAAAATAGAATGGGATTCTCTCTCAGCTCACTCCCCCTTACACACCACAGCACAACAGTGTGTCAGAGCAGCGGAATCGTACCCTATTAGATATGGTACGATCTATGATGAGTGATACTGAGTTACCTCACTCCTTTTGGGGGCATGCATTGGAGACTACAGCTTTTCTGTTGAACAAAGTTCCAACCAAGACCGTGTCTTCCACTCCATATGAGATATGGTATGGGAAGAGACCATCTCTTAAACGAGTTAAGATTTGGGGTTGTCCGGCTTTTTTCAAAAAGCAGAATCCATACAAACTCGAGACACGATCGGTCAAATGTATATTTATGGGATATCCAAAACATTCGTTTGGGTATCTTTTCTACCACAAAGAGGAACAAAAAGTGCTTGTTTCTCAACATGCCACATTTTAGAAAATGAGATTTTTCCAAATGATACTGATGGCAATGTGGTAGATCTAGAAGAGGTTCTAGAGACACAAGTTACAAATGACGACTTGGTTGAACCTGATGTTGCAACAGAATCTTTTGAACCTCAGCCACTCCATAGATCTGGTAGGACTTCTCGCCTACCGGAGAGATACTACGGTTTTCTCATTGATGGTGATACAGAAGATTGCGTCATGGATGATGATGACCCTACCAGTTTTCAGCAAGCTATCTCGGGTGGTGACTTTGTGAAGTGGCTGGATACCATTAGATCCAAAATGGAGTCTATGTACACCAACAAAGTATGGACTTTGGATGTTGTACCCTCTGGAGTAAAACTCGTAGGGTGCAAATGGATCTTTAAGAGAAAGATCGGTGTAGATGGGAAGGTAGAGACCTATAAGGCAAGGCTTGTGGCGAAAGGATTGTTAGTTATGTATATGCCCTAGAGGCCATTATTGTACATATGATGTATATTATAGTGGATGCTTGGATATATATAGAGAAGACTTTCATGCTCGATATAATAGTATGCTATCTGGTTACACTTTGTCTTAACATGTTGACTTGTATTAGTTTACTGTCTTACTCTCACATGTTGATAAAACCCTTAGGATATGTACTTGACTACTGGGACTATGATGAGATCATACTAGTAGGGCCAGGGTAGGCAACGAGTATATCCTATAACTGTTCCTAGTCGAGGGAGTATCGAGACAGGGCATCGATACTCTAGAGTAGACTAGCGTATACGCATCTTGACCCATATGATGGGCGATGGATGATCCCATATCCATCGGTATTTGACATCAAAGATGGTGTACGGGTGCTCAGTGGAGACTGGGTACACTGAACGGACTCGCTGAGAACTCCTAGATGGTATTATACCTATCGTCAGATAGCAGTTCTCCGGTGACACTGGTACAGGTTAGTCTGTAGACCCGAGATCGTCATAGAGTCTTATGTGATTCCCACTATGCTTTGATTTCCGCCTTACCACGTCCAAGAGGGCGTGCAAAACGGTGGCTTTTGGGTATAGTTCCGAATCACATGGAGGCAATGAGCGATAGGAGGGGTTTCGTCTCTCCCGGTATAGAGAGTTGATGTTGTGCTGTGTTCGATTGGCTAAAACTGGAAGTCTCTGGCCAGGGCTGATATGGAGTGCTGATGGTAAGATTTATCAGTAGTTTCTCGACCTGTTATGATCCTCACATCGATACGACATATCGGTCACTGGGGTCTGACGTTTACCACCCCTAGACTGGATATGCGACATATCAGACGAAGAGACCGGACTGTATGGTAGTGTTACTGATTGGATTCACAGGAGAATGTACAGGCTTGCTTGTTGATCTTCTGATCGCTCAATACCTAGGTGGCTGTTACGTTTAGTTGACCGCTTGCAGTTTATGGGTGTTTGATATGATCATCACCTACTGCCGGCGTATTGACGATTCTTTAGAGTCCTACACAGAGGTTTCCTGGCTCAGGCAAAACGGAGTAGGAGCACATATGTGATATGTGCGGGACCGAGAATAATACAAAATGAGATACTGTATTCTATTCTCGCGATATGTGACATCGGCCGGGTAAATGTGATATAGCCGGGTCATCGGATCAAGTGTTGATTCGATGAAATGGTACATGTTATATTAGTCGGTTATATGCGTTATAGCCGGATTATCGGATCAAGTGTTGATTCGATAATTTAATGTATAATTATATATGTGATATATTACATTACGTTAACTAATATAAGCTTTCTTTATTGATTCATTTTCTCACGGGATAATACATTGATATATATGTGATATATGTTAATTGTATTATTTTCTTTTGTTACCAAATATATTGTATATGTGATATATAATATTGTAACATGTTAGGGTTACAAATTCAACATTGGTTTAGGGTTTAAACTTGGTTAGGGTTTGGATTAGGGTTAGCTTTTGCATGAAGCTTCTATGAAGCTTCATGAAGCTTTGACTTTGTCTTTAGCTTTGATATTTTGTGTAGATATTTCTTAACCCAATCCAAACCATTAACTCTAGTTTATTCTCTACATGAGTTAATTCCTTCATGCTTAACTCATGGTTGAATAAGTAACCATAACAATTAATTCATTATTCATCACAAAAGGATTTGCTTCATCTTCTTCTTCTTCTAGCTCTTGAAAAAGCTTCACTAGCTTTTGGTTTTATGATAATATTGAGTGAGAAATAGAAAACAAAAGAGAGAAAAATTCCTACTTCATCATCCTCATCTATTCTAGCCACTTAGATTAGGGTGTTCACTTCTCTAATAAGTTGATTAGTGAAGTGTTAGCTTGGGTTTGAGATTCTTCAAGGTAGATCATCTTAGATCATGAAGACTACAAGCAAGGTGTCTCATTTACCTCATAGGGCCACTCGAGAGTCGGAGTTCATGTTGATCGCAGCGAAGGGACCTCAACACGGAGCTTATGAAGCGAAGGAACGGACTACAAAGGTTGTAATCCCTATCTCTTTACTTCTTGGTATGTGATACAATTTTTGTTACCTTAGAAATTCTACCAAGATTCATGGTTAGTTAGCTTTGCACCTCTCTAATTTTTAATATGGCATGAGTGATGCTACTAAACCCTAGACTAGGTGCAAGGGTAACCCAACAGTAGTATCAGAGCCAAACTAGAATTCTAGATACGGTGTTATAATAATTACGAAAAAGAAATCCACTCCGAAATACGATATTATGCTTACCCCATTTTGCTCTCTGTAAATTTTCCAAAAAGTCTTTTAAAAATTTTCCAAACAAGTGCAGAATGCAGTATGGACCAATCTAAGAACTTGGGTGAAATACGGAGGGAGGGGCTCGGATTTTGGCCGAGCCCCTAGCCAGGAATTCCGGCCTGGCTGGCCCTCTATCCTCCTCTGGCCTCCGTATTCCATCTGTGCTCTTCAAGGTTCATTTTGGGTTTCCTAGTATTGTTTGCTTAGCCCAATTTTCATGTGATGATCTGTTTGACCTGGGGCTAATTCGTAGTGCTTCGTAGTCGTATAACTTAACACTGTATTGGTAACTTTGACTATTTTTAGCAGTTCAATCGAACTTCGCACACCACATTTTGTACCCCGCTGAAATTTCCAAGTGTTGTAATTTTCCGAAGTTGATTGTACTCGTAAAATCGTGTAAGTACCCCTATGGCCCCCCTAGAAGACTATAATAACCTTAACTCGATTCTATGCCCATGGAACCGCGAATGAACCTTCGGGTTTGCCGTAGTTCCGTGGTGTCATAGGTGAGGCGTTGGTTAACTCCTTCTACGGCTGGACCATAGACACTGTGGCACGGTTTTTGAGTGTTTTGACTTTGCTCAAGTGTTGAGCTCACGGGAGTAATTTGTGAGTGTATGTTGATTCGATCGAAACGTTAAACATCGTCATGATATTCTGTAATGTGATACAATATGTGGAATTCATATAGTTAGACATGAAATCCGTAATATGTGATATTTCGGGTTTACGATGTCTAAGTCGATTGTGGATTCCAAATGTTGTAGTTTTACACTTTCTTTTCTGTGATCGTAAGCGTAGTATGTGGTGTATCGCCGGCTTCGTTGCTATACATCAACGACAATCGGGATACGCATGCTTGCTTACGTTGATGATATGAGATATTATGTGTTGATGTGATATGTTATATTGGATCTTCGTGTTTTGAATAGCCGGGGGTTTTATGTGAGATGAGGGTTTTTATTTTCATTCATGTAAAATTCTTTGTATGTAATATTCTTTTATTGGGGCACTTCCGGGTTGAGGATGATGTCACCATTGTATATTATTTACTTTTCCGCATTAGGATAGACCCAAGGAGGGGAGCACAAGTAACCGGGTTCTAGGGTCCAGTGGGAGGCCATCTCGAGGAGTCGAGACCGGGTCTCCTAACCCTAGAATTGGTAGTGTTACTTGCCGCTCTCGTAGTGGTCTAGGGATGTGGGTTTGGCTATTCATCGCGACCGTGGAATCCGTGTTTTATACAGGCTCGATATAAAACATGGATCTCCTAGTATATCCAATATTTCATATATTTCTTCTGCTGCTGATGTACTGTGATGTGATCATATTATATGGGTGAGACGAATGCTTTATTATTGTATATATGATATATAAGAAACGTTGCTTATGTTTTACATCCGCGCTAGTCCTGTCCCGGTATGCCGTTAGTTAAGTAACCTGACGGTGCATAACGGAACATTGAGGTGAATGCGGATGGCATAAACGTACGTTGTATTTTCGTTTCTTCTATGATGCTTAGGAAGCATAAATCATGGGACTTATTAATGAGATTAATAAAAGAAAAGAAACCTAAAAGATGTTGTAGAATCAAATTTTCAAAAAGGGTAGCTACAGTTTTAGCTTTGCATAGTGGTATATGTGATATACCATGCACCTTATTCGATGAGGAAAGAGCAGAGATCCCTTCACCGGGATTGACCTCTTTAGCAAAACTGGCAGATACTACAAACTCACGGTTTAGTTTTCGATTGCTTCTATAGTTCTTGCTTTGCACCGCGGTATTTGTGAAATATCCTGCACCTTATTCAATAAGGAAAGAGCCAAGATCCCTTCACCGGGAGTGACCTCTTTAGCGAAAATAGAAAAGCCTAAAAAACACTCCTTTTCAAAATCACTTGTTTCTACAACGATATCAAGTTCATTACGCTCATAGTTTTCTGAAAAACCTGCGTAACCCTCCGTCATTTCAGATAAGTAATATTTAGTATTCGTGCTGCGGTAGTTTGGCATGCGTCAAGGCGTAGTGTATGGTAGCTGATTAAAACTTATCTGTAGCATGAGATGCGATTGGATTAGGGTATTCGTATGGCGTTGTTTGGCATGCGTCAAGGGTCGTATGGGTGGGTTTAATTCAATCACGAAATGTACGGGTTGAACTTGACTAGCGGACTATGGGTTATTTGGCATGCGTCAAGGTCATAGCATGCTAGGGGTAAAAGAATTATCGGGAATTTCAAGTGTTGAAAGTTGCAATGAGATTGCATACCTTCTATGAGATAGATGGATCCTGATACCCACTGCGAGTAAGAGTTACTCCAGGGAGAATTTTACACAGGACAATTAGCCGATCAAGTAGGTGTCTAGAAAGGTGTTTACGGGGTTATGCCTCTGGAAAAACGAGGTTTATTTTAATTAGGTTCGTGCGAAAGCTCAGGGAACCTCCCTCAAAGTACCAACACTGGCCTGGCTGAAAGATTGGCGAACTTGTAAGGTGTAATTAATCCCGGCTAATCTTACCTTTTAGGCTTTTAAGGAAGATTTGATAAAAAGCAGTAGGAGCCATCCTGATTAGATAAGATAATAACCAATCAAATCTTGCAAGAGCATATGCTAAAATGTTTTCTTCTCTCTCTCTTCAGGTAGCGACCATCTCAGGCCCTAATCAAGATAATAATATGGATGTATCGACTGAACCCGCTTTTTATACTGAGCAGGGAAACGTTGGTCCCGCTCCCACTTATAATTGTTATAAGTCTGAGCAGAGAAGAGTAGAATATCTGGATTCTCATGCCACCCAAACGAAGAATAAGCATGCTGATGCATCTTCTTCAGGTGTGTTAGTTATCGAGAACTGTTTCTCAGTTCACTCTACGTCCTGGGTATTAGTTACCGGATCTGGATCCCATATATGTAATATGTTATACGGGCTACGTAAAGGTAAGGAACTGGGAGAGGGTGATCATTCCTTAAGAGTAGGGAATGGTATAAATGTTGCAGCCAAAGCAGTTGGCGAATATCTCCTTGTGTTACCAAATGGTAATACATTGGTTCTGAACGAATGCTATTACATTCCGACCCTGATATGCAATCTTATATCAGTTTCTTTATTGAGTAAAGAAGGATATAATTTTGTAGTACAGGATAATGTTATGACCATATTCCTGAATCAAAAGTTGATTGGATCAGGCTCGTTAAATAATGGCATATACGTTCTCAACCAAACTACAGTACTAAATGTACAAAACACACACAAGAGGAAGAGTTCAGAAATGAACGAATCCTTCTTGTGGCATTGTAGACTAGGTCATATAAATGAGACATGGCTAGCTAAGTTACATAAGGATGGATATTTGAATCCGTTCGAATTTTCATCTTATGACACTTGCTAGTCATATCTCAAAGGCAAAATGACCAAAACTCCGTTCAGTGGACACGGAGAAAGAGTTACAGAACTCTTAGGACTGATACATAGTGATGTATGTGGTCCAATGTCTACACATACCAAGAACGGTTCTTCCTACTTCATTACATTCACTGACGATCTCTCAAGATACGGACATGTGTTCCTGATGAAACACAAGTCTGAAGTTTTCGAGAAATTCAGGGAATATAAGCACGAAGTAGAGAACCAAACGGGCAAAAGTATTAAGATCCTACGATCTGATCGAGGAGGAGAATACTTGAGCAATGAGTTTCTGGACTATCTAAAAGAAAATGGGATTCTCTCTCAGCTTACTCCTCCCTATACACCACAGCACAACGGTGTATCGGAGCGGAGGAATCGCACCCTATTAGATATGGTGCGCTCTATGATGAGCAATGCTGAGTTGCCTATTTCCTTCTGGGGGTATGCGCTTGAGACAGCCATAGACCTATTGAATAGGGTTCCCACCAAATCTGTGCCAACCACTCCATATGAGATATGGAAAGGAAAGAGACCACATCTTAATTACATTAAGATATGGGGTTTCCGGCATATGTGAAAACACAAAATCCGGACAAGCTCGAGGCAAGGTCAGTTCTGTGCAAGTTTATTGGATATCCCAAGCATTCGCAAGGGTATATCTTCTACCACTTCGAGAAACAAAAAGTGTTTGTTTCTCGACATGCCACCTTCTTAGAAAAGGGTTTTCTTATGAAACAAGATAGTGGCAATGAGGTAGAACTGGAAGAAGTTCCAGCTACACAAACTGCAACAGAAGATTTGGTAGAACCAAAGGATTCAGTAGTTCATGACGAACCTTAGCCTCTCCGCCGATCTAGTAGGGTTCATCATCCGCCTGAGAGATACTACGGTTTTCTCATTGACGGTGGAAGCGAGGATTGCATCATGGAAGATGATGACCCGACTAGCTTTGAGTAGGCCATCACGAGTGGTGACTCTGTGAAATGGCTAGATGCAATGCGATCTAAGATGGAATCCATGTACACCAACAAAGTATTGACTTTGGAAGTTGCTCCTGAAGGGGTGAAACCCATTGGGAGCAAATGGATCTTTAAGAAGAAACTTGGTGTAGATGGAAAAGTGGAGACTTTCAAAGCTAGACTTGTTCCAAAGGGTTTTCGTCAACGACCAGGTGTGGATTATGACGAAACCTTTTCTCGAGTAGCTATACTTAAGTCCATCCGGATCTTACTTGCCATTGCTGCATACCATGACTACGAAATATGGCAAATGGATGTTAAGACCGCCTTTCTAAATGGTGATTTTGAGGAGTGCGTGTACATGACTCAGCCAGAGGGCTTCGTAGATAGTGGGAGCAGCGGAAAGGTGTGCAAGCTGCTTAAACCCATCTATGGATTAAAGCAGGCATCGCGGAGTTGGAACATCTGTTTTGATGTTGTAGTCAAAGAGTTTGACTTCATCAAAAATGTAGATGAACCTTGTATTTACAAAAAGGTTGCAGAGAGTAAGGTTGTCTTCCTCGTATTGTACGTGGATGACATACTCTTGATAGGAAATGATGTCCCTATGCTGTACTCGGTCAAGCTCTTCTTATCACATCGATTGTCAATGAAAGATCTAGGTGATGCCTCCTGCATTTTGGGAATCGAGATCTATAGAGATAGATCTAAACGGATACTGGGATTGTACCACTCCAGGTATATTGAAACCATACTAAAGAGGTTTAGTGTGGAAGAATCCAAGCATGGGAACCAACCCACGATCTATGGACTCACTCTCTCCAAAGAGATGTCCCCCAAGACTGATTTGGAGAGAACTCGCATGCAAGGGATACCCTATGCTTCAGCAGTAGGCTCTATCATGTATGCGATGCTATGTACCAGACCCGATATAGCATACTCACTAAGTGTAGTGAACCAGTATCAAGCAGATCCTGGAGAGAGTCACTGGACAGCTATGAAGAACATTCTCAAGTACTTGAGAAGGACTAAGGAGATGTTCTTGGTGTATGGTAACGGTGAACTCCAGGTGGAGTCCTTTACCGATTCGAGCTTGCAGAGTGATAAGGACGACTTTAAGTCGCACTCGGGATTTGTCTTTACCCTCAATGGAGGGGCGGTGTATTGGAAGAGTTCCAAACAGGAAACCGTTGCAGACTCTACGGTGGAGGCTGAATACATTGCTGCCAACGATGCTGCCAAAGAGGCTGTCTGGATGAAGAAGTTCATCACTGAACTTGGTGTGGTTCTGTCCATTGTGCATCCAATACCTATGTATTATGATAACAATGGAGCTGTGGCTTTGGCCAAGGAACCCAGGTCCCATCAGAAGTCCAGACATATTCTGAGGCGGTATCACCTGATCCGGGAGATAGTTGATCGCCGGGAGATCGAGGTCAGGAAAGTTGATACGAAGGACAACACTGCGGATCCACTCACGAAGGCCATACCCCGGATACAATTTGAGAGACTCTTCGGGATGTTGGGTATGAGATACTACTGTAGGGTGTTTTTCGTCACCCCATTGAGATGGGAATACCGCGCGCTTGTCAGGCGCATTACAGATTCCCCCTGCCTAGGGTAGGCTGGGGTTTATTGATTTTGGGGATCCGAATCTCCGGCAGCCGTGGACTAAGCTGCCGTAAATTACCCCTCGCATTTGGAGCGAAGGAACCTCTGATTGACGGGTTAAACTGGTCATGCGAACTCAATATATAGTGCGTTGGTGTGTGTGTGTGTTTTTTTATTCCATTTGTTAAAAAAAGGATATATATTTTTCTATATAAAAAAAACAAAAATAAATAAGTAAATAAATATTTAGAGAATTTTTTTTAATTTAATTTATTATTATTTTTTTTAATTTTAAAATATTATTTATAATTTATTTTTATTTATTTATAATTTATTTATTTTTTTATTTTTTTAAATAAAGAAAAGAAGGAAGAAAGAAGAAAAGAAAGAAAAAAAAAGAATTTTAAAAAATGGGGGGGGGGAAGAACCCGGGCTCCCATTTAATGGGAGCCTCCCCTCACATGCTAGGGGTCACATGCTAGCATGTGACCCCCTCACATGAGTCACATGCTAGCATGTGACCCCTCACTTGCTAGCATGTGAGTGGGGGTCACATACTAGCATATGACCCCTCACATGCTGGGGGCAAAGTGCTCCAGATTTTTTTTACATGGAGTTCAACTCCAAAAGATTTTAAATGGAGTTTAACTCTAAAAGATTTTAAATGGAGTTTAACTCCGCAAAGATTTTTATTGCGGAGTTAAACTCCAAAAGAATTTTATTTGTGGAGTTAAACTTTGAAAGAATTTAAATGGAGTTGAATTTCGAAATAATTTTTATTGCGGAGTTGAACTCCGAAATAATTTTATTGCGGAGTTGAACTCCAAAGGAATTTTATTGCGGAGTTGAACTCCGAAAGAATTTTAAATGTGGAGTTGAACTCCGAAAGAATTTTGTATAGTGGAGTTAAACTCCAAAATAGCATGTGAGGGTCACATGCTGGCATGTGACCAGCGTGTGGGGGTCACATGCTGGCATGTGATACATGCTAGCATGTGGGGGTCACATGCTAGCACATGACTAACATGTGAAGGTCACATGCTAGCATGTGACCCCTCACATGCTAACATGTGAGGGGGGCCAAAAGAGCTCCCATTAAATGGGAGCTCTCCCCCTCACATGCTAGCACTCATATGCTAGCATGTGATGGGGACAAAAAGGGTTCCAAAAACTTAATTTTTTTAAAAAATTAATTAATTAATTAATTTTTTAAAATATTTTTTTACATGGAGTTCAACTCCCCAAAAATTTTTTTTGGTGTCAGAAGTGGGAGTTAAACTCCAAAAAAAAAGATTTTTATTTTGGAGTTAAACTCCAAAAGAATTTTTGTTTGTGGAGTTAAACTCCAAAAGAATTTAAATGGAGTTGAACTCCGAAAGAATCTTTATTGTGGAGTTGAACTCCCCAAAAAATTTTTTTACTGTGGAGTTAAATTCCAAAAGAATTTTTGTAGTGGAGTTAAACTCCAAAATAATTTTTCTGGCGGTGGAGTTAAACTTCAAAATAATTTTATTTGTGGAGTTAAACTCCAAAAGATTTTCTCCTTTCTCTTTTGAGAAGAAACCCAAAATGGGTTCTCTTGAAACTCCAAGATCTAGATCTTGGATGATAAAAAAAGAGACCATTTTTCTTCTCTTGATGGAGTCTTGGGAGGTGGGTTTATGGTAAAACTTTGTTTAGTTTAAAAAAAGAGAGCTAAACTCTTGATTTATTTGGAAAATGAAAAAGAAGAGGAAGAACTTGAAAAGGAGAGAGTGGAGGCACAAACCCTAGTTTTTTGAGGGAATGAAAAGTGTATATTTTATTCATCATCATGTTGCCTCTTATAGGCTTAAACATTTACATGTTGCCCCTTAGGCTTTACAAAATGGCATTTTGCCCATCCCATGCCTCATGTGCATTTCTTTTGCACATAAGCCATGGGCTTTACAAAAATTTGGCTTTATGCCCATTTTACTTACATTCATGCATAAAAAATTACATCAAAATTATTTATTACATGACTTTTTATTTTGGCATGGAGGAGGGTCGGCCGCTTCATGTTCGGATTCGACCTGGGCATGGGCCCACTGGATCTGGGTTTGGGCCCACCAGGCTTGGGTTGCCTTGACTTTGACTTGGTCAACCGGGGTGCAATTTTTGACCCCAACAAAGTGTCCCCCATCAATAAATGAACACCGCACATTTGAGCTGTGTGCATGAAATTTATGGATCTTGAAGCTGGACTTCGAAGTGGAACATCATTCCGGGGGCGGAGCATATCTCGGGGAGCATGATTTCCGGGGATCGGAGCATCATTCCGATTTGCGGAGCATAATTACAGAGTTGGAGTATCATTCCGAAGAGTCGGAGCATAATTCCGAGGGTTGGAGCATAATGCCGGGATCAGAGCATCATTCCTGAAGAGCGGAGCTTGATTTCAGGGATCGGAGCATCATTCCGAAGAGCGGAGCATGATTCCAGGGATCGGAGTATCATTCCGAAGAGCGGAGCATGATTCCCGGGATCGGAGCATCATTCCGAAGAGCAGAGCATGATTCCAGGGATCGGAGCATCATTCCGAAGAGCGGAGCATGATTCCAGGATTCGGAGCATCATTCCGAAGAGCGGAGCATGATTCCAGAGATCGGAGCATCATTCCGATGAGCGGCAGACATTCTGACCGAAGCATAATTTCGATGTAGAGGATGATTCCCAGGCGAAGCACAATTCCAACAGGGAAGGCATATACTCCGAGGCGAAGCATGATTTCGACACGGGGTACATTCTGAGACGAAGCATGACTTCGACGCATAGCTCGTTAGTTGACTTGATTCCGAGACGAAGCATAATTTCGACAGGGAAGGCGGATACGCCGAGGCGAAGCATGATTTCGACACGGGATACACTCTGAGACGAAGCATGATTCCGGCGCAGAGCTTGTTGGCTGACTTGATTCCGAGACGAAGCATAATTTCGACAGGGAAGGCAGATACACCGAGGCGAAGCATGATTTCGACATGGGGTACACTCTGAGAAGAAGCATTATTCCGACGCAGAGCTGGTTGGTCGATTTGATTCCGAGGCGGAGCATAACTCCGGCAGGGAAGGTAGATATCCCGAGACGGAGCATGATTTCGACACGGGGTAAATTCTGGGACGGAGCATAATTCCGCCGCAAAGGTTATTGGTTTGATTTGATTTGGGTTGACATCGGCATCGCTACACTGGAATATGGTACCAGGAGCGAATCATCATTTACCATGAGTGGATTTGAGGATTTTGGTTTTTGTTTGGCCTCTGCATTGCTGCACTGGAATAATGCCAGGAGCAACTCATCATTTGCCCCGAGAGGATTTGGGAATTGATGGTTTAGGAGGCAGGTTTAGATCCCTATCACCTAAGGCTTTTCAATTTTATGGGCCTTAAGGGTCCCATAAAAGTATTTTCTCCCTACGAGTCGAAAGGATCTCGCAGGTGTATTTTCTCCTTAGGAGTCATGGGGACTCCTTAGTGTGTTGCTCCTTTGTGAGTCGTAAGGATCTCACGCGGGAATTTTCTCCTCACTAAGTCGAGAGGACTTTGATAGTGGTTTTCATCTCTTTTTCACGAGCTTGCGCCCTTTCGGGTTTTCACAAACTTGCCGGCAGTCCTGCTGTTTTTATTCACAGAGCCCTTTCGGGTTTTCATCCGTGCCCGTTTTGCTCGTGGACATACCTTTTTTTTTTGCGCTGGTGGGATTTTGAAAGTAGTCTCACCGGCAGGACTTAGGAGAGATAGGGGTTGTTTACGCCCATGGATTGTATACGGTTTTGCAGGATGTTTGATCCAGACCGTAGGGCCGGAAAAATTTCGGAACTTTGTCGGCGTCTGCATCGCTGCACTAGAATATGGTACCAAGAGCGACTCATCATTCGCCGTTGGGATTTAGAATTTGGCTGGCGTCTGCATCGCTGCACTGGAATATGGTACCGGGAGCGACTCATCATTCGCCATTGGGGTATAGGATTTGGAATTTGGTTGGCGTCTGCATCGCTGCACTGGAATATGGTACCAGGAGCGACTCATCATTCGCCATTGGGGTATAGGATTTGGAATTTGGTTGGCGTCTGCATCGCTGCACTGGAATATGGTACCAAGAGCGACTCATCATTCGCCATTGGGGTATGGGATTTGGTTGGCGTTTGCATCGCTGCACTGGAATATGGTACCAGGAGCGACTCATCATTCGCCATTTGGGGATTTGGATTTTGGTTGGCGTCTGCATCGCTGCACTGGAATATAGTACCAGGAGCGACTCATCATCCGCCATTAGGGTATGGGATTTGGTTGGCGTCTGCATCGCTGCACTGAAATATGGTACCAGGAGCGACTCATCATTCGCCATTGCCTATTGGGAAGCGATGGCTTAGGAGACAGGTTTAGATCCCTATCACCTAAGGCTTTGCAATTTTATGGGCCGTAAGGGTCCCATAAAAGTATTTTCTCCCTACGAGTCGTAAGGATCCTGTAGGTGCAATTTCTCCTTAGGAGTCGTGAGGACCCTCAAGTGTGTTTTCCCTTTGTGAGTCGTAAGGATCACACGAAGGTTTGTTCTCCTCATGTATCGTGAGGACACATGAGTGGGTCTTCCCAATGGACCATAATTCCAAGGGCGGAGACCGGCCGCTGGACCGGTGATTGCGGTGGGGTATGGGTATGATGAGAATTATTTGAGCCCTTGGATTGTATACGGTAGTCAACTTGGGGACCAACCGTAAGGCTGAAATAATTTTGGGAAATTGCATTTTGGTTGGCGTCTGCATCGCTGCACTAGAATATGGTACCAGGAGCGACTCATCATTCGCCGTTAGGATTTGAGTTTCGGACGGCGTCTGCATCGCTGCACTGGAAAATGGTATCAGGAGCGACGCATCATTCGCCGTTTTTTTATTATTTACCGCGATTGCTCTATCATTTCAGCTTTTCTTATCGCGAAGGTCGCGATTGCCCTATCATTTTGGCTTTTTATTCGCGGTTGCCCCATCATTTCGACTTTATTTTAATTTTTTTTTATATTTTTACTCGCTTATTTTTATTGCGAGTTGCCCCATCATTTCGGCTTTTTTTTTATTTACACATTTTTTTATATACACACATTTTTTTTACATTCCCAGTTTAACGACTTAGAGGTCGACTGTTCCCAGTTTAATAGCGTGGTGGTCGATTGTTTTCAGAGAAAGGCAGATGTCTGAGAGAATCAATTTCACGAAGAACTTCGGTCTCCGTTTGTATGAATTGGCGGTCGCAGCTTGACTGTTTACTAGCACGCCTTTAGACAGTTCTATCTCTCCTGTCTTGTATTGCTTTTCGACCCAATCTTTGAAGACGAAGCAGTCCTCAATGGCATGACCTATCACTCTGTGATAGGGGCAGTATTTAGGGTCGTCGGTGATATTCATTTCCTACGGTCTTTTTGACTCTGGCAGTTGTAGACCGTTCCTCAGTGCGTCTTTGAATATTTTACGGATTTTTTCCCTTCTGAAGGAATAGACCTTATCCAGCTTCTCTTTCAGTGGAGATTCTCCTCCCTCTCCGAACACAGGCTTCCGAGGCTGGTTGGCACTAGGCCCGCTCATCTCTCGCTTATTTCGGTTAGCCGAAGTGTTGAAAGATTCAGAATCGTCAGAATTTCCGCCTTTGTGATTATCTTCCTTTCGGTTTCTCTAGGACCTATTGTTATTTTGGGAATCCGAGGAGGACTCCTGCTTTGAGCGCTCCAGCATCTGAACTTTCCTGGTCAACTCTTGGAATGTTTTGAGACCCGCGGTGCATAGGAACGGGGCCATCCAATTGTTGAGATTTCCGACAAGGAGACTGACAGATTGGTCCTACTCTATTGGCGGTTCACATTTGACGGAGAGATTGCGCCATCGGGTTATAAAATCCGTGTTGCTTTCGTTGTTCTTTGGCTTGGTCCTTACGAGCTCGGCAATGGTGATCTTATCACTGACGCTCATGAACCTCAGCCGAAATAGAGACTCCATTTGGACGAAGGTTGTGACGGAGCCATCCGGTATGCTCGCGTACCAGTCGAAAGCAACATCGGCCAAGCTATTAACGAACTGGCGGAGGATAAGCGCATCATTGCCCCCAGTATTCCCGCATGAGGCTTTAAAGTGGGCGATGTGCTGATTCGCATTTCCCGTCCCATCGAATCTTCCGAATTTAGGGATGACATAACCGCTAGGAAATTCTACCAGATCATACCGAGCAAGATATGGTCTCCCGCTACTGCTAACATCTTTTTGCGCTTCGGCTTCAGCTACCAATGATTTGACTTTGTTGGCAACCAAATCCATGATTTGATCTTGAGTTAGCGGGCTACTGTCATCGGTAGCCAAGATATTTCTTGAGATAGGATGCGACTGGCTTTCGTGCGGTCCGCCCACCTTTAGATTTGAAGGAATATGCGTCGGCTATCTCGGGACACCATTTCCTGGTTCATGAGCAGAGCCCTGAGCTTGATTGGGTGGCTGAGAGGCAAGCTGGGCTGTGAGCTGTAGGACGACGTTTGTCAAGTCGTCAATTTTTGAGTAGAGCTTAGCCATCTCCTTGTCTTTGTTTCTAAGCTGCTTTCGGAGCTCCTGGAGAAGTTGCTGCTCTGCGGTCTTAGGATGGAAAGTTGGCTCATCTTCTCTTTCCGAGCCTGACTCCTCGTGAACTGAGGGCTCTCTCCGCCTATCAGCCTCACCGGGAGGATTTTCATCACCCTCCGGAGGATGCAGTTCTTGAGAAGTGACAGCAATATTCACACCAGGTTGGATTTGAGATGTGGTGGCCCCGTCCTTGCTCTTGCTGCGAGTGCCCACCATATAGACAGTGTGGACTACATATCCAACCATCTCTTTATCTTTGGTGAGGTAACCCTGTTCCTCGAACCTCATGAAGTTCAGCCTAGCAGGAGCCCAAACCCTTTCGTTGGCTCTGTACCTGAGCCTTTTCTGTCTTAGCTTCTCAATTTTGAGGGCTTGGCGGGCATCCGTCATCCAGGAAGCCATCGTGAGCTGGTTAACGGGGAGCTTAGAGAAGATACCCAATTGAGCAGTTGTCAGGGACGCCGCTGGAGCTTGCCCGAGATGCCTCGTTGCTTCGTTGACGTTGATGGCCTTGCCCCCAGCTCGAGCGATGGAGAGTCGTTCGGAAACGGATTTGTGCTTGGGTTGAGGTGCCCTCGCGACCATGACATTCGGCCTTTTTCCTTTTGAGACCGGTTTGTCTATTACCGGAGCTTGAGGAGCTGAGATGGCGTCAGCTGATATGAACAGGATAGAGCCGAATGGTAGCGGCGACTCTTCCCATTGTCGCCCGAGACTGGCCGGAAGGACCGTCGTGGCGTCCATCTTCATCGTGTAGGAGATGGGAGCTGAGTTCATCTTTAGAGACATTGTTGAGAAGTGATTGCTTGAAAACCTGCATGAAAGAGCATTATTTTAGTATAAATATAGGTATATATATATTGATTGAGTTCGCATCAACGTTTAACCCGAAATATGGGACGAGAGATAGGTCCCACCGGGCGTGCCAGAATCTGTAGGGTGTTTTTCGTCACCCTATTGAGATGGGAATATGCGCGCGCTTGTCAGGCGCATTACAGATTCCTCCTGCCTAGGGTAGGCTGGGGTTTATTGATTGTGAGGATCTGTTCAGTTGATAAAACTGCACTTTTGTTATTACATTTTTCCTACCATTTCCATATTTAAAAAGGTCTTTATTATAATATATCATACATATGACGGTTTATCTGTAAAAATACTATTTTCCATGTGTTGATATATTATAATTAGAATTTGGTAGGAAAATGTATGCAAATAATGTCATTGACCAAATCCTAGTAGAACAAAGTCTACTAAATATTATTTAAGTTGTTGTGCAGAATTTTTCCAAGTTTTTGTACAGAATTTTTCCAAGAAATCAAGTTATTAAAGAAAACTTGCCTAATTAAGAAAGCAAAACTTGGAGATCAAGTCTGGCAGCAACTACGAGAAGATTTCAAAGATCCAAAGATTCCATAGAACTCCACTTGCCAAGTAGAGAAATACCCCAAAAAGAAAATCAAAGGACATGAATGAATGGCCGCGGATCCGCGGCCATACCCCCCTTGGGCCGCGGATCCGCGGCAATCTTGCTAATTTATTTGCTGAAAATTTTTGTGGAGAATCTCTGCTGTTATTTACCTAATTTGGAAGCAAGGGTTTCTGGCTTTGGACTATAAATATGAACCGAGAGACTCTTGGAAAAATCATCAAGCCGACGAGATCACGAAGTCTAAGATGGCCCACGCATCCAGGCTGATCATCAACTGTTCATCTACCTCCTTCGGAAGAGTTCGAGAAGCAAACCAAGTTTTTGTAATCATTTTCTAAGGAATAAAGTGTAGATTGTTCAAGTTGATTAATAAAGGTAGTTGTTTTATTTAATTCTTTTGCATTTTACATTATGTTTTCCCTCCCTGTCTTTTCATCTTCTTTTCCCAACATGCGCGAGTAATTCTCCGCTTGTTAGGGTTCATAGGATTATGGTAGATTAATGGATGATGAAGATCCTTAAACTCTTTTTACGTCCTGTAAAGTTTATAAACTTTAATAAAAGAATCATTAACATCCTAATCGGGCGCGCTATCAATTTATTGTTAGTCTCGACCGCGATTAGAGATTAGATTAATGATTGTTTTGGTAAAGGCTAGATATGAACGGAGTTCCATGTCGAGATAGGGGTTAAGAGTGGGAACCCTTTTCCCTCCAGAAACCCTAATCTACATGCATATCTGTCGTTCTAGTTTTAAATCTATTAAAAGGATAAAAAGAGTAATCTTTAATTAACCATCTATAACTACTAAATCCTAATGAACCCTACAAGCCCCCTTTTAATATTGAACTTACATCCATAATTAATCTAGATCCATATTTTGCATCCGTGTTTAACGTAGATCTAGAACCTACAACCATTCATATTTCTTCCTCCTTTCTTTCTCAACACGTCTAAAGTAAGAATAAAATATTCCATGTTTCCCTGCGGACGACCCGTACTCATCTCGGCTAGCTACAAGCGACACCGTTATTGATTGCGGTTATTCTACAAAAACACTCTTTCACAACCAAATCAAATGGCGCTGTTGCCGGGGATACGTGTGTAATTTTTTATTCTTACTATTTGTGTTGAATTCTTATACGATCTATATCATAATTAAAACAAAACTGCAAATTGCATATTTAACGATTTGTGCGTGAATTTTGCAAGGAGATCTGGAGTCACAGAATTAAGGAAAACAGAAGACAGAGACATTCATCGAGATCCAGAGGAGTACAGGAGGCCAAAGAAAAATTTTCATCACCTGATCCCTCCACCCCGCGGCGGAACCGCGGCAAGAAGGGACTTTAGGCGGCAGAAACGCGGCTTAACTAAGGGATCTAGGGTTTAAACTTCTCTGGTATCTTTCTTAACTCCTTCTCTCTCCTCTCAAATCCAATAAAATCTATTTTCTGCAGGATTCTTTGCAAAATAGCGCCGCTCAAAAATCTTTTTGCAATAGTTTTGTGATTGGTTTTGTTTTGCATATTTTAATACTGACTTTAAGGGGCAAAGACCAAATCAAGATTAGGTGGGGATTTCATCACCCTTCCTAAGCCCCACAAATCACAAACCGAGCATCTAGATCAATCCTTCATTAATTTAAAAAATATCTAGACCAGACTCTAAGGACTGTCGCGCTCAATAAGGACAGAGGAAGGTCGTGGGTAATCTATCGCTTATCCGCATTACTTTTGTGGTGTCTAGGAAAGTGTGTCTGAGGCGAGTGGTTACTTAATTAGGACCACTACTTTCGTAGTGGGGAGCATCCCACTCACCTGGCTACAAGAGTAGTAAAGAGGCGGTAGAGGATTTATCCTGCGGCTTGTCCGTTGGAAGTCTAGGAGCGGTCTAGAAACTGACCTATGTAACCTTAGTTCTAGGGTTGTTTGTGCATTTTTGAGTGATTTGTCTTGAGTCCCACTTTTTTCAAAACAAATCAATTTTAAATCACACACACGCTGCCACTTGCACTAAACCCGCTTAGTGCATGCTCGGCTGGACACGGGATCCTAGTGCCCGTCTTATCCGCGTTCCTGCTATCGACGCCGAAGTCGGTACTTCTTCATCTTCTTTTCCCCCACTACCCATATCGACCGTGATGGACGGCGCTCCATCAGATTATAACACCACGCTGCCACCGTCCGTAGGTGCGCAGAATCCACCGCGCATCTCTCTCCAAGAGAGATGCTATCCTATCCGTGGTCCTCTTCCTACTTGTCTATCTCTTCCACCAGCTAACGGGGATAATTTCGAAATTAAACCCCACTACATCAATCTGCTGCCCAAATTTTATGGGCTTGAATCGGAAGACGTGTACGTTTTCATCACCAAATTCGAAAACGTATGCGCAATGATGGGTACTTCACAATTGACTGTCGATGCTATGCGCTTGCGTCTTCTCCCATTCACACTGTGCGACTTGGCAGAAAAATGGATTTATAATACTGCCGCACACTCTATCACTAAATGGGATGAATTCGTCATAGCATTTCTTAAGAAGTTTTACCCAAACCATAAGACTGCCCATATTACGAGCGAGATCAACCAGTTCACCCAGCTTCCCAATGAACCATTTTGGAAGTGCTTTGAACGTTTCAAGGATCTGCTCGTCCAATGTTCTCATCATGGAATACAAAGATGGGATTTATGTCGAATTATATATGAGGGCATTAATCCAGCGACAAAGCAAATGCTTGAAACAATGTGTCAATGCAATTTCATGTCTAAAGATGACGGTGAAGCATGGAAATATCTGGAAGATCTCGCAGAAAACACTTTACAGTGGGAAAGCGTAAGACCACCTTCATCTAGGGGAGGTATTCACCAGCTCGATGTTTCCATCGCAGTGAAAGCCAAAATGGCAGCGATGCAGAAGAAACTCGATGCTATTGAGAACAAACTTTCATCAGTCTCCCTAAATTAGGTCACACTTTCTAAGACCGTCTGTGGTTGCTATTCGGATCCTTCACACTTAACGGAAGAATGTCCTATGAATGCATCGTTTCAAACTAATGCTGCTTTTCAGCAGCGACCTAGAAACGATCCTTATTCTTCCACTTACAATCAAGGATGGAGGAATCATCCTAACTTTGTTTGGAACCAAAACCAACAAAGCAATTATCAAAGACCTCCTCCACAGCAACCACAACCACAGAATCAGCTCCCCTTTCAGTCACAGAATTTTCAAAATCCGGCCAACACTTCTACACCACAAGTGGTCGATACTGACAACTCTTCACTCACACAAACTTTGGATATGTTCATGAAACATTCCATGCAATTGTCGGCTGAGATGAAGTCTTCTAATGATACTATACAGAAAGACTCCGCCTCCCACGGCGAGAATATTAAATCAATAGAAAACCAACTTGCACAGTTGAACGCCGCAATGAGTGCGAGAGAGAAAGGGAAACTCCCATCTCAACCCATACCTAATCCTGGCCACTCACAAAGTTATAATGTGAGTGTCGTCACTACGTTGAGATCGGGAAAAGTGCTGAATAACCGAGTGGGTGAGCAATGTGATGATGGTGACACCAATGATACCCCAGCTTCTTCTTCTTCCCTTAATTCGTCTAGTCTCCCACCTTCATCCGAGCCTATTCTCCGTTTTCCCCAAGGCTCAAACATTTCGCCAAATCTATCTAAGTCGATTCCTACTCCAATTTTGGGATCGAATCCGTCCCCACAATCTTCTCCAATGTTGGACCAAACCATTATTGATAAAGCACCTTATCCAAACAGGTTAAGGGGTAACAGACCAAGTCCACAAATGGAGAAGATTGTGGAAATTTTTAAGCAAGTTAACATAAACATTCCTCTCCTAGATTCTATTCAACAAATTCCGTCCTATGCGAAAATCCTAAAGGACTTGTGCACTAGGAATAGAAAAGTTCAAGTACCTAAAAAAGTTTTCCTTGCGAGTAATGTGAGCACTGCTTTTACACAACAACTACCAAAGAAACGAAAGGACCCCGGAAGTCCTACAATTTCAATTTCTATTGGGGGTAAAAATATCAATCGTGCTCTACTCGATTTAGGTGCTAGTGTTAACTTGCTTCCGTATTCTGTTTATGAGCAATTAGGGATCGGAGAGTTAAAACCTGTGCATTGCACTCTTCAGATGGCCGATCGTTCTATCACCCAACGTAGGGGTAAGCTAGAGGATGTGTTAATTAAAGTCGGGGAATTCATATTCCCTGTGGACTTTATCGTTATAGATACACAGTCTGTAGCAAACCCACGCAATCAAATCCCGGTGATACTCGGTCGACCCTTTTTGGCCACTTCCAACGCAGTGATCAATTGTAGAAACGGCTCTATGACCCTTTCCTTTGGAAAGAAGCCAATTGAGCTTAACATTTACAAGTTGGGAAGTGAACCCTCCGAACCCTATGCTGATGTGTGTTCTGTCGAATTAATGGATGTCGACAGCAGCGAATTTGATCAACCTCATAATTTTGACTCTTTTCATATATTGTTGCTTGACACGGACTCTTCCACCGAGTTGTCCGGGTCAACATCTAACACTGATGAGGAACTTTTTATAGAGTCTGACGATCACCCCATTTTTTCTGATGACATTATTTTTCGGGGTATCGACGAAAGCTTTGAGGAAATTTTCGCTGATGAACTCGCATTTTTACAAGACACGGGTGTTGAGATGAATCAACTCCAAGACAAAGAGATTGAACCTCCACCCTTTCTTCTGGACAATCATGATAATGCGAGTAATCCATCATCACTATCACCGTTTCGTCTCTCCAAATTGAGACACAATCCTTTTCCATTACACCTCTTATCACCTCCCCACTTCTTCGCGTCGAAAGGTGACATGTTCTTCCACCAACCTTGGTGCTTCATCGATAAAATTTTTGAATGGTTAGTGTTGACCTTCGGTCTTTGCAAAGTTTGGCATTGACCAATAACCTTGACCCCCTTGTGTGATTTTAAAAGATTAAAATTGTTTAACTCAAGTTTTGGGGGTGGTGGTATATTTTGTCTCTTGAAAGAAAATGATTTTTACAAAATTTTGAGCCAAAAATAAGTTTGGGGGGGGATTTTCACTTTCATATATTCTTGCCCCCATTAATAATTTCCTCCCAAGTCTACAGGTTTTTGAGCTTAACGGATGACATCAGTGAGGACACTGCTGTAAACAGGTTTAGGGGAGGTTTGTACTTATTTACACATCAATTTGCATCATACTTTGCATAAGCACAACATTTTCAAAAAAATTTGGAAAATTTTCTTTTATAACAAAAGAGTAGAAAGTGAAAAATTACATCCAAAAGATAGGAATAGTTTAAGAAAACCAAGAAAATTAGAAGTTTTCTTAAACGAACTGGTAATAAGTAGTTATGAGCTGTTGTCCCAAGGGTTAGTAAGATGAAGGAAGTCACTAATCTGAGGATAAAAATAAGTCTGAAAAATAGTTTCTATTATGGAAGCCAAACATTTGAACGTTGATACCCTACTATATGCACTTACACACGTCTTGAAACTCGGGATAGTAGAGGATACCTTGATATGCTCTTGTCTAAAAGCCAAAGTATGAAGGAAATGAAAAGAATGATTAAAATGGTGAAGAAAAAAATGAACACTGGTTTTGTTATCGCCAAGGCAGCAATAAAAAAATATAGCAAGGGTACTTCATCACCTAGTGCCTTAGACCAACTGGTTTGGAAGTTACTGCTAAGCCTTAGGTGGTGCGAGACGAGAAAAATACTATCACCTAATCAGCGAGCACATAAGTAATCGGTCGGTTAGTACCTCAAGAAGTATTAACGGTCGCATGAAAATGTGTGAGCACATCCTTAAATATTCATCAAATTAAAAAGTACTGAGGTAGATGGACAAGAGTATGATAGCTTGAATTGAATTCTCCGAATGTAGGGATGTTCTATTCACACGTAGGGGTATATGATCGATATTTGGATGAAAGGTGGGGATGAAGAATAAAGACGATGTTTTATTGAGGGATAATGTGATTTCTAACATCTTTTCATGACTATGAAGATAGGGCTCATAACAACTGAAAAGCTAGTGTAGTTGGAAACTCTTATTTTCAAAGTCTTTCTTTTATGGTTCTTATCTTTATATATATTTCACCATCTCTCTTTTATAATAGGATTTTGTGGGTGTAATCCACTGAAAACCCTCAGGAGACAACACTCCTCCTACTAGGGACACCTAGAGGTTTAACGGCTTGTTGCACGTGCTCAGTGCAATCGTGTTTGCCTACGAAAGTGTGCTTAGTTTTCTTCTTTCTTTTTCTCGTTCTCTTGAATAAACTAGTTTGCTCGGGACGATTAAAGATAAGTTTGGGGGTATTTGTTCAGTTGATAAAACTGCACATTTGTTATTAAATTTTTCCTACTATTTCCATATTTAAAAAGGTCTTTATTATAATATATCATACATATGAGGGTTTATTTGTAAAAATACTATTTTCCATGTGTTGATATATTATAATTAGAATTTGGTAGGAAAATGTATGCAAATAATATTATTGACCAAATCCTAGTAGAACAAAGTCTACTAAATATTATTTAAGTTGTTGTGCAGAATTTTTCCAAGTTTTTGTGCAGAATTTTTCCAAGAAATCAAGTTATTAAAGAAAACTTGCCTAATTAAGAAAGCAAAACTTGGAGATCAAGTCTGGCAGCAACTACGAGAAGATTTCAAATATCCAAAGATTCCAGAGAACTCCACGTGCCAAGTAGAGAAATACCCCAAAAAGAAAATCAAAGGACATGATTGAATGGCCGCGGATCCGCGGCCATACCCCCCCTTGGGCCGCGGATCCGCGGCAATCTTGATGATTTATTTGCTGAAAATTTTTGTGGAGAATCTCTGCTGTTATTTACCTAATTTGGAAGTAAGGGTTTCTGGCTTTGGACTATAAATATGAACCGAGAGGCTCTTGGAAAAATCATCAAGCCGACGAGACCACGAAGTCCAAGACGGCTCACGCATCCAGGCTGATCATCAACTATTCATCTACCTCCTTCGGAAGAGTTCGAGAAGTAAACCAAGTTTTTGTAATCATTTTCTAAGGAATAAAGTGTAGATTGTTCAAGTTGATTAATAAAGGTAGTTGTTTTATTTAATTCTTTTGCATTTTACATTATGTTTTCCCTCCCTGTCTTTTCATCTTCTTTTCCCAACATGCACGAGTAATTCTCTACTTGTTAGGGTTCATAGGATTATGGTAGATTAATGGATGATGAAAATCCTTAAACTCTTTTTATGTCCTGTAAAGTTTATAAACTTTAATAAAAGAATCATTAACATCCTAATCGGGCGCGCTATCAATTTATTGTTAGTCTCGACCGCGATTAGAGATTAGATTAATGATTGTTTTGGTAAAGGCAAGATATGAACGGAGTTCCATGTCGAGATAGGGGTTAAGAGTAGGAACCCTTTTCCCTCCAGAAACCCTAATCTACATGCATCTCTGTCGTTCTAGTTTTAAATCTATTAAAGAATAAATAGAGTAATCTTTAATTAACCATCCATAACTACTAAATCCTAATGAACCCTGCAAACCCCCTTTTAATATTGAACTTACATCCATAATTAATCTAGATCTATATTTTTCATCCGTGTTTAACGTAGATCTAGAACCTACAACGATTCTTATTTCTTCCTCCTTTCTTTCTCAACACGTCTAAAGTAAGAATAAAATATTCTATGTTTCCCTGCGGACGACCCGTACTCATCTCGGCTAGCTACAAGCGACACCGTTATTGATTGCGGTTATTCTACAAAAACACTCTTTCACAACCAAATCAGGATCCGAATCTCCGGCAGCCGCAGACTAAGCTGCCGTTAATTACCCCTCACATTTGGAGCGAAGGAACCTCCGATTGACGTGTTAAACTGGTCATGCGAACTCAATATGCAGTGCGTTGGTGTGTGTGTGTGTGTGTTTTATTCCATTTGTTAAAAAAAGATATATTTCTATGTAAGAAAAACAAAAATAAATAAGTAAATAAATATTTAGAGAATTTTTTTTAATTTAATTTATTATTATTTTTTTAATTTTAAAATATTATTTATAATTTATTTATTTAATATTTATTTATTTATTTAAATAAAGAAAAGAAAGAAGAAATGAAAGAAAAAAAAGAATTTTAAAAAAAGGAGGAAGAACCTGGGCTCCCATTTAATGGGAGCCTCCCCTCACATGCTACCATATGGAGGGGTCACATGCTAGTATGTGACAAGGAGGGTCACATGCTAGCATGTGAGGGGGGAGTCACATGCTAGCATGTGACCCCCTCACATGAGTCGCATGCTAGCATGTGACCCCTCACTTGCTAACATGTGAGGGGGGGCTCACATGCTGGGGGCATAGTGTTCCAGATTTTTTTTTTACATGGAGTTCAACACCAAAAGATTTTAAGTGGAATTTAACTCCAAAAAGGGTTTTAAATGAAGTTTAACTCCGAAAAGATTTTTATTGCGGAGTTAAACTCCAAAAGAATTTTATTTGTGTGGTTAAATTCTGAAAGAATTTAAATGGAGTTGAACTCCGAAAGAATTTTTATTGTGGAGTTGAACTCCGAAAGAATTTTAAATATAGAGTTAAACTCCGAAATAATTTTATTGCGGAGTTAAACTCCAAAAGAATTTTATTTGTGGAGTTAAACTCCGAAAGAATTTAAATGGAGTTGAACTCCGAAAGAATTTTTATTGTGGAGTTGAACTCCGAAATAATTTTAAATGTGGAGTTAAACTCCAAAATAGCATGTGATGGTCACATGCTGGCATGTGATGGTCACATGCTGGCATGTGACCAGCATGTGAGGGTCGCATGCTGGCATGTGGGGGTCGCATGCTAGCATGTGGGGGTCACATGCTAGCACATGACTAGCATGTGAAGGTCACATGCTAGCATGTGACCCCTAGCATGTGAGGGGGGCCAAAAGGGCTCCCATTAAATGGGAGCTCTCCCCCTCACGTGCTAGCATGTGATGGGGACAAAAAGGGTTCCAAAAATTTAATTTTTTAAAAAATTAATTAATTAATTAAATTTTTTATTTACATGGAGTTCAACTCCCAAAAAAAAAATTTTGATGTCAGAAATGGGAGTTAAACTCCAAAAAAAAAGATTTTTATTTTGGAGTTAAACTCCAAAAGAATTTTTGTTTGTGGAGTTAAACTCCAAAAGAATTTAAATGAAGTTGAACTCCGAAAGAATTTATATTGTGGAGTTGAACTCCGAAAGAATTTAAAATGTGGAGTTAAACTCCCCAAAAAAGATTTTTACTGTGGAGTTAAACTCCAAAAGAATTTTTGAAGTGGAGTTAAACTCCAAAATAATTTTTCTGGTGGTGGAGTTAAACTCCAAAATAATTTTATTTGTGGAGTTAAACCCCAAAAGATTTTCTCCTTTCTCTTTTGAGAAGAAACCCAAAATGGGTTCTCTTGAAACTCCAAGATCTACATCTTGGATGATAAAAAAAAGACCATTTTTCTTCTCTTGATGGAGTCTTGGGAGGTGTGTTTATGGTAAAACTTTGTTTAGTTTTAAAAAAGAGAGCTAAGCTCTTGATTTATTTGGAAAATGAAAAGGAAGAGGAAGAACTTGAAAAAGAGAGAGTGGAGGCACAAACTCTAGTTTTTTGAGGGAATGAAAAGTGTATATTTTATTCATCATCAGTTGCCTCTTATAGGCTTACACATTTACATGTAGCCCCTTGGACTTTACAAAATGGTATTTTGCCCATCTCATGCCTCATGTGCATTTCTTTTGCTCATAAGCCACGGGCTTTATAAAAATTTAGCTTTATGCCCATTTTACTTACATTCATGCATAAAAAATTACATCAAAATTATTTATTACATGACTTTTAATTTTGGCATGGAAGAGGGCCAGCCGCTTCATGTTCAGACTCGATCTGGGCATGGGCCCACTTGATCTGGGCTTAGGCTCACCTGGCTTGGGGTTGACCTTGACTTTGACTTGGTCAACCGGGGTGCAATTTTTGACCCCAACAACTACAACAGCTGGTCTTAGTACAAGTGGGAGATTGTTAGTTATGTATATGCCCTAGAGGCCATTATTGTACATATGATGTATATTATAGTGGATACTTGGATATATATAGAAAGGACTTTCTTGCTCGATATGATAGTATGCTATCTGGTTACACTTTGTCTTAACATGTTGACTTGTATTAGTTTACTGTCTTACTCTTACATGTTGATAAAACCCTTAGGATATGTACTTGACTACTGGGACTATGATGAGATCATACTAGTGGGGCCAGGGTAGTCAATGAGTATATCCTATAACTGTTTCTAATCGAGAGAGTATCAAGACAGGGCATCGATAATCCAGAGTAGACTAGCGTATACGCATCTTGACCCATATGATGGGCGATGGATGATCCCATATCCATTGGTGTTTGACATCAAAGATGGTGTACGGGTGCTCAGTGGATACTGGGTACACTGAACGGACTCGCCTTGAACTCCTAGATGGTATTATACCTATCGTCAGATAGCAGTTCTCCGGTGACACTGGTACAGGTTAGTCTGTAGACCCAAGATCGTCATAGAGTCTTGTGTGATTCCCACTATGCTTTGATTTCCGCCTTACCACGTCCAAGAGGGCGTGCAAAACTGTGGCTTTTGGGTACAGTCCCAAATCACATGGAGGTAATGAGCGATAGGGGGGTTTCGTCTCTCCCGGTATAGGGAGTTGATGTTGTGCTATGTTCGATTGGCTATAACCGAAAGTCCCTGGCCAGGGCTGATATGGAGTTATGCTGGTAAGAGTTATCGATAGTTTCTTGACCTATTATGAGCCTCACATCGACACGACTTATCGGTCACTGGGGTCTGACGTTTACCACCCCTAGACTGGATATGCGACATATCAGACGAAGAGACCGGACTGTACGGTAGTGTTACTGATTGGATTCACAAGAGAATGTACAGGTTTGCTTGTTGATCTTCTGATCGCTCAATACCTGGGTGGCTGTTATGTTTAGCTGACCGCTTGCAGCTTGTGGGTGTTTGATATGATCATCACCTACTACCGGCGTATTGACGATTCTTTAGAGTCCTACAAAGAGGTTTCCTGGCTCAGGCAAAACGGAGTAGGAACACATATGTGATATGTGCGGGATCGAGAATAGTACGATATGAGATACCGTATTCTATTCTCGCGATATGTGATATCGGCCGGGTATATGTGATATAGCCGGGTCATCGGATCAAGTGTTGATTTGATGAAATGGTACATGTTATATTAGTCGGTTATATGTGTTATAGCCGGATTATCGGATCAAGTGTTGATTCGATAATTTAATGTATAATTATATATGTGATATATTACATTACGTTAACTAATATAAGTTCGCTTTATTGATTCATTTTCTCACGGGATAATACATTGATATATATATGATATATGTTAATTGTATTATTTTCTTTTGTTACCAAATATATTGTATATGTGATATATAATATTGTAACATGTTAGGGTTACAAATTCAACATTGGTTTAGGGCTTAAACTTGGTTAGGGTTTGGATTAGGGTTAGCTTTTGCATGAAGCTTCATGAAGCTTTGACTTTGTCTTTAGCTTTGATATTTTGTGTAGATATTTCTTAACCCAATCCAAACCATTAACTTTAGTTTATTCTCTACATGAGTTAATTCCTTCATGCTTAACTCATGGTTGAATAAGTAACCATAACTATTAATTCATTATTCATCACAAAAGGATTTGCTTCATCTTCTTCTTCTTCTAGCTCTTGAAAATGATTCACTAGCTTTTGATTTTGTGATGATATTGAGTGAGAAATAGAAAACAAAAGAGCAAAATTCCTACTTCATCATCCTCATCTATTCTAACCACTAAGATTAGGATGTTTACTTCTCTAATAAGTTGATTAGTGAAGTGTTAGCTTGGGTTTGAGATTCTTCAAGGTAGATCATCTTAGATCATGAAGACTACAAGTAAGGTGTCTCATTTACCTCATGGAGCCACTCGAGAGTCGGAGTTCATGTTGATCGCAGCGAAGGGAACTCAATACGGAGCTTATGAAGAGAAGGAACGGACTACAAAGGTTGTAATCCCTATCTCTTTACTTCTTGGTATGTGATACAATTTTTGTTACCCTAGAAATTCTAGCAAGATTCATGGTTAGTTAGCTTTGCACCTCTCTAATTTTTAATATGGCATGAGTGATGCTACTAAACCCTAGACTAGGTGCAAGGGTAACCCAACAAGGATTTCGTCAAAGACCAGGTCTGGACTATGACGAAACGTTTTCTCCTGTAGCCATGCTTAAATCCATTCGGATCACACTTGCTATTGCTGCTCACTACGACTATGAAATCTGGCAGATGGACGTTAAAACGGCTTTTCTAAATGGTGATTTAGAAGAATGCGTTTATATGGATCAGCCAGAAGGCTTCATTGATAATGGGAGCAGCGGGAAAGAAAATAGGTTGCTTAAATCCATTTATGGATTAAAGCAGGTATCACGGAGTTGGAACATCTGTTTTGATGATGTCATCAAAGAGTTTGATTTCGTCAAAAATCCAGATGAACCTTATGTTTATAAGAAAATTGTAGGGAGTACTATCACATTCCTCATATTGTACGTGGATGACATTCTTCTGATAGAAAACGATGTTCATATGCTACAATCGGTCAAACTGTTCTTATCACAAAGGTTCTCCATGAAGGAACTTGGTGATGCCTCGTACATTCTGGGTATGAAGATCTATAGGGATATATCTAAAAGGTTGTTGGGATTGTCCCAAACCCGGTACATTAATACCATCCTAAAGAGGTTTAGTATGGAAGACTCCAAGCGGGGTGCCTTACCCGCTAGTCATGGAGTCACTCTCTCCAATGACTTTTGCCCAAAGACTGATGAAGAGAGTGCTTGCATGAGCATTATACCCTACGCTTCAGCCGTAGGATCTATAATGTATGTGATGTTATGTACACGTCCTGATGTAGCTTATGCACTAAGTGTAGTAAGCAGGTATCAATCCAACCCAGGAGAGAATCACTAGACAGCTGTGAAGAACATTCTTAAGTACTAGCGAAGAACTAAAGAAATGTTCTTAGTGTATGGTAACAGGGATCTCCAAATGGAGGCCTTTACCGATTCGAGCTTCTAGAGTGATAAGGATGAAAGCAAATCTATCTCTGGGTTTGTATTTACCTTCAATGGAGGGGCGATATGTTGGAAGAGTTCCAAACAGGATACCGTTGCAGACTCAACGATAGAAACTAAGTATATTGCTGCAAATGATGCTGCCAAAGAAGCCGTCTGGATGGAGAAGTTCATCTCGGAGCTAGGAGTAGTTCCAACCATTATTGATCCAATATCACTGTATTGTGATAATAATAGGGCTATGGCGTTGGCCAAAAAGCCCAGGTCCCATCAGAGATCCAGACACATCCTCAAGCGATATCATTTGATCCGGGAAATAGTTGATCACCGTGAGATCGAGATTAGGAGAGTAGACATGTAACAACCGAGTCCAGTTCTACAAATTTCAGTTACCGTATGTGTAGTGTGTGGTATCTAATTCATTTATCTTGCTCGACTGTTGCTTAGTTATAAATTTACCCCGACAATTCAAATTCTGCATATAACAGTTTAAGTCATTTAAAATAAATTAAAAATATTCGACATGGCCTGCTTGACACCCCTAACCCTGTGGTAGCGTCCTTGCATCGTGTTCTCGTACCGTTCAGTGAAACAGACGTGTTTGGACGGCTACGTGCACGTACGTGCGTCCGTTCTTGGGGGTATGCTTTTTAATTATAAAATCCTTCATTTTAATTTTTGGAACCCGCCAATAATTTTCATTTTTCGAATTCAAATTTTTGGACCCGACCCGGGCGCAATTCTGAATATTTTGTATTTTTGCCAAATCCTTTTTTTTAATTTTTAATCAGCCAAAGTGTTTGCCTGTTATCAAAATTTTAAACCCATAAAAATTATTCTAATTTTATTTTTACATTGAGGATCTCTTCCCTACTGTTCCAGCTAAGGAAAATTGGAAAATATCTTGTAAAATTTTTTTCCCTAACCATTTTAACCCGTGAGCCAATCACCAGCCTTCACTTTTCTCCCATGGGCCCCACACGAATCCCTCAGCCAATCGCAGCTCTCCCTCTCTCCTTTCTCCTTCTCTTTCTCTCTCTTCTCTCTTCCTCTCTCCTCGCATCACGACGATTTTCTTTCTCCTCGAATCTTTCTCTCTCCTCTCGATCTCTCTCTTCCTCTCTATCTCTCTCCTCTCGATCTCTCTCTCTCTCTCTACCGCGTCTCTCTCTCTCTCGTTTCTCTATCTCTCTCAATCTTCCTCTCTCTCTCCTCCCCGAGTATCTCTCTCTCTCTCCTCTTTATATTTTTTCTCTTCTTCCTCGTCGTCTTCAAACTGAACCAACCCACCTCAGAAAACCCAGCCACCGCCTCTCTCCTCGTCGCGCAGCCGACGACGAAGCCCTCGACCTCGCCATCCCCACCACTACCTCCTCCGCTTCCACCTACCTCCTCTCCACGGAGTAATCCCTGCATCCCCGAGCACCTGCACGAGCCGCCGTGCACTCCTACACGCATCTGCACCGCCGGGAATCACCGTCGGTGACCTTGTCCTTGCGTCCCAGATCCCCGACAATCCTGTAAGCCCGCACCCTTACTTCCTACCTTCTTCTTTCCCTCCTTCTTGCTTCTCTGTTCTTCAGTCTTACCATGGCCGATGCTCTCTGCAGTTGTTCGCCGGAGCCCGTCGATCTCGCCACGACTGGTCTCACCGCCACCGCAGCATCCCTCTGTAACCCTATATGCTTTTGTACCCTCACTTTCCCAGGTTCTTTTCCTTGTTTTCTTTCTTTTCTTGATAAAGACTTGTTCTTTTCTGTTGTCACTGTTCGCCGGAATCCGACGGTGCCGACGACGTTTTCCGACGTTCCAGCAAGGAACCCTGATCCGTGTGGCTCCACTGTTCGTCGTTTGGGTTCATTCCGTGAACCGTGCGCACGTCGCGAGAATTCCCCGCCGACGCGTAACGTTCCGTTTTCCGTTTCGCGACCCATCGAGGCAAGTTAATCTTGCTACATGCTATTTGAATCAATTTTATACCTATTCTATATATTTATATAATACCTGTAGTTTGAATCTGGTACCCATGAATCGTTTTATATCATTTCGATGTTCCGTTTGCATCGGTTATTATTATTTTAGATCTAGAACGTGGAAGGTACCCATTGCATACATGATCACATTTAAATGTTAAATCTCATGACCACAATCATATGTTTAATCACATTTTGACACAGTCTATGATATCTTTCTATAGTTTAATCCATCGGATACTTGTGCGCATTTAAGCCAGTTTTAGCTGTAACTTCATCCAGTGAACCTATTTATTGATTATTGCATCCCTAGAAATTCTTAATATTGGTTAACATAATTTAACGGCCATGAATGTCACCCTGTATTCATATAATGTTGAAACCGTCTCTGAAACCACTACTGTTAACCGTACTGCTAATTAATTGAATTTGCTTTATTGCTTAATTCATTGCTTAGATTATGTTGTTGATAACCATGCTTGATTATTTATAACCATAATTATGCTAGCTGTTTATGAGCACCCACATGTTATCTTTTACACCCTGGCCTGACTTGCTACACACATATCGATTGACCCGACATGGTACCGTACACTACTTGACTTGACCTGTTGTACCAGGGATTGACCCGTTACCTGATCTTGTGTCTAATGCCAACAAACCTGACATGTAGTCCTCACGGACCGTTCATGTTGTCTATCCAGACAAACCTGCTTACCTGATCCTGTGTTGGTATTAGTTCTTGATTACTGAATACCTGACTTGACATACACATATAACTTGGGGTATGGGGAAATCA
The DNA here is from genome assembly GCA_030015575.1 of Agapanthus africanus. Lineage (NCBI taxonomy): Eukaryota > Viridiplantae > Streptophyta > Magnoliopsida > Asparagales > Amaryllidaceae > Agapanthus > Agapanthus africanus. Next base: position 9,383,131 of record CM057348.1, on the reverse strand, counting down.
ATGATGAAACCTGACTTGTAACTCGACAGTGTACTACCTTTACTGATCAGTTTTAGAGGCTAGGCCAGCCTTGGGATGATGCTGCCGACATCATTCATCTGTACATATTTCCTGTTTTAGTGCCTAGAGGCATGTCTCGGATTCAGCCCGAGAATCTTGACCGTGGTCCCGGGTATGCACGGGATACTACTGAGTTACATCGATGAATCATCAAATTGATTTCAAAGACTTTAGAATAGAAGACATAATAGAACAGTTTAGTTTACTCACTGCACACTACCCCGCACTGTCCTGATTCATGTTATTGTTACTGTTACACCTGCTTTTCATTCATGATCATATTTGCATTGCTTGTTACCCTGTTTATATTTTATTGCTTGATGACATGACGCGCTGACATCTGGGTTTTGCATGGCCCAGATTCTGTACCGTTGCTGCAGTCCGAGCAGGAGTACTTCAACCAGCAGGTTGAGCTGTGAGGTGTCGCTAATAGTTAGTTCTTTATTTCCTGCATTTATTTCCAGATGTGAGCCCACATTATTTGACATACATTCCAATTATTTTGTATTGGATCTTTTGCTTCCGCACTTTTATTATTCTTGACTCAGGTTATCTTGGCTTATGGACATGTATTTAGATAGTTACATTTGTTCTTGATATCTCTACAACCGTAATGTGACTGTGGATGGATACTTCCTACCCACAGGTAGTATGGTTGGCTATGTCACGTACCCAATTTAGCGTACTCTGGGAAACGGGGCGTGACAAGACACAAAGAATAACACCGCGGATCCACACACCAAGGCCCTCCCTCTGCCGCAGCATGAGTGATTTTTTGAGATGTTGGGTATAAGATATGCCAATAATTGGCCTTAGTGCAAGTGGGAGATTTTTGGATATATGTATGCCCTAGAGGCCATTATATGATAGTGGATATATCGGTATGTGTATGTGTATGTGTGTGTGTGTGTATTCAGGGGACATTCTTGCTCGACATGATAGTATGCTATCTGGTTGTACTTTATCTTGACATGTTCATTTAATCTTGCATATTACTCATTTGGTACATGCTGATAAAGCCCTTAGGATATTTGCTTGACTACTAGGATTATGATGTGGATCATACTAGTGGGACATGTGTAGTTTATAAGCATATCCTTGAAATATTCCTAGTCATGGGTGTATCGAGACAGGGCATCGATATTCCAGAGTAGACTAGCGTATACCATTCTTGTCCCATATGATGGGCGATGGATGATCCCATATCCAACTGGTGTGCTGACACCAAATATTGTACACGGGTGCTCAGTGAAGACTGGGTACACTGAACGGACTCGCCGAGAACTCTATATAGTATTATACCTCACGTCGGATAGCAGTTCTCAGGTGACACTGGTACAGGTTAGTCTGTAGATCCGAGATCAGCATAGAGTCTTGTGTGTCCTCCCACTGTACTTTGATCTCCACCCTACCACGGCTCAACCGAGTCGTGCAAACATGTGGATTTTGGGTACAGTCCTGAGGCACATGGAGGCAATGAGCGATAGGAGGGGTTTCGTCTCTCCCAGTATTGGGGGTTGATGTTGTGCTATGCTCGATTGGCTATAACAGGAAGTCCCTGGCCAGGGCTGCTGAGATTTACTGATAAGTATTATCAGTAGTTTCTCGATCTGTTATGAGCCATACACCGGCATGACTTATTGAGTTATTGGGGTCGACGATTCTATCTCTAGACTATATATGCAACATATCTGACGAAGAGACTGGACTGTATGGTAAGTGTTGCAGTTGGCTCGACGGGAGTTTTGACAGGTTCGCTTGTTTTTCTTCTGATCGCTCAATACCCGGGTGGCCGTTACATTTAGCTGACCGCTTGAAGCTTGTGGGTGTTTGATGTGACCATCACCTACTGCCGGCGTATTGACGAGTCTTAGAGTCACACACAGGAGTTTTCTAGCTCAAGCGAAACGATGTGGTGTGCATATGAGATATGTGCGGGAGCTCGATTAAATACGTGTATATGATACCGTGTTTTAATCGGGCGTTTTCTATTGGTCGGGTCGTATGAGATATGACCGGTTTAATAAATCAAGTGTTGATTTAATATTGACTTTTATCTTTTTTATTTAAACCTTTTCTGAATGGATGTGTGCATGTATGCATATGCACATGTTGATGTGAATGCACACATACATGCAGACATGTGTGTCATGGTCGTTGATAGGAGATGGCAATACAAGACTCACATGGTAAATATATATGTATATATATTTTCATTATTGAGAAAAAGAAATGATTAAATCATGGTTGAATTTTTTTCATCATTATTCTTTACTTGACCTAAGTTTTGACCATGGTTTAATTTCCTTGTTCTTTAACTCACAAATGAAAATATCTAGATATTTATTAACCATGGTTTATTGTGAGTGTGACTCATATACATATATTTTCTTTTCTCATTTTATTATGAGATATTATCATTATCACAAATGAGCTCAAGCTAGCTATCTTCATCTTCTTCCTCTCTCATGCTCTCTTGAGTTTTTCATTGAGTGAAGAAAAGAAAAAGAAAGGGTTTTTAAGTGAGAACACAAACCACATCACCATTCTACACTTGTCTAGACCATTAGTGTAGATTGTTTGCTCCACTTCTTCAAAGATCAAGTGAAGTTAGGAGCTTTGAGCAAAAGGACTCCGGGTGGATCGTCGTGGACTTGGAAGGATTCAAGCGAGCCGGTTCAAACTCTAGGAGATCTAAGGAGTTACCAAAGGATGTCTATAAAGGTTGTATTTCTCCCCACTTAGTGTTAGACACTAGCTTGTGTTGGCTATAGTGCCCTCAAGTCAATTATTGGATCGCACGCACGTGATTGCAATGATTGAGAGAGGACCTATACCGGTAAGACAGTCTTACTCGAGATGATAGTATGCTATCTGGTTTGTCCTTATAATCACTATTACATATTGATAAAGCCCATAGGATTCTTGCTTGACTACCAGCATTATGATAGCGATCATATATGTGGGAGCTGGTGGTCTATAAGCGCATCCTTAAATGTCCCTAGTCGTGGGAGTTTCTAGACTAGGCATCGATACTCCATAGTAGACTAGTGTATATTGATCGAGACCCGACGAGGGGCGATGGCCAGGTCTCACAAGCCATTGGTGTTAGTTTGTTCACCTAAGATAGTATACATGTGCTCATTGGGTTATGAGTACACTGGACGGACTCGCCGGGAACCTGCTAGTTGGTATTATACCTATTGTCAGATAGCAGTTCCCAGATGACATGTGTACAGGTTACTCTGTCGACCTGAGATCGTCATTTGTCTCGTGTGAGTTCCCATTGTGTTTTGATTACTACCCTACCACGGCTCAAAGGAGTCATGCAAACAGGTTTTTATTGAGTACAGTCCCGAGCCACATGGAGGGAGTGAGAGGATCGTCGGGGATTCGTCTCTCCCGGTATTGAGGGTTGATGTCGCACAGTGCACGGGTGGCCATCACCAGAAAACCTTGGCCAAGGTAGTCGAGAATTACCGATTGAAGATAGGTAGTTTCTCTGATGGTGGTGAGTTTCATACCGACACTAAATATCGCATTATTTAGGGTCTGACTTTATCCACCCCCTAGACCCGATATGCGATACTCTTAGACGAACAGACCAAACTGTACGGATATTGTCACTGTTAGGCTCAGTAGGGTTCCTGGATGAGTTCGCTCATCGGTTTCCCTTTCGCTCAATAACTCGGCAGCCGTTACGCACAGCTAATGCCACTGACGTGCTTGTGGTTAAATCCACAGCCAGCATATTGATGAGTCATTAGAGTCCCCCCACAGAAATTTTCCCAAGTTCGGGCGAAACGTTGTAGAGGCCGTATGGTTTTATGGCAGGGTTCGATCATATACGTGCACTTGTGCATGGATCATGATCGGACGGATCATACTAGTGGTCTTTGGTTTAAGCCGGATCCTAGTATTAGATTTGTTCGATGGCTTTCGTCTCATTGCATTCGCATTCAGTCGGAATGCGGATGCAGGTATGTATATACAGGTGAGGGTTATTCTTGTGATCCATCACGAGTTTACTTTAATTGATGCCATATCTTTTTGTTGGATTAAACATTTTGGTTTAAATGTTTAATTAGGTGGAAATGGTGAGCTCAAGTCATCATAAAGAGCATTAAATGTGGCATGTGCATGGGTGATGACTCATGGTGTTATTTTTTGTACCATGTCCATTTATTTGATTGTTTATTGGGTGAGATTGACATGGAGAGAGAGAGAGGGCAGCCACAAGAGTGTGGGGTTGGCTCTTAAGATTTCATTCTAGTGCTCTCTCATTTTGATCTCACACAATATAGAAAAGCTCTTCTTCTTCTTTCTTCTCTTGAGCTCACCATCTCTTCATCAATGGCTTCTTCTTCAACCTCCATTCATACAATCTCATGTGTTGAGAATCAATGGATGAATTGAGACAAAGTTATCACACACATTCTCTACTTCACCTTGGACATGTCGGCTAGAAAACTTCATGTCCGAGTTACTTCGGTTTGAAGCAGGAGCCCGTATAAAGATTTCTCGACGTGGTGCCACTTCGACAAGCGAGACCGGAGAGCGAAGTTCGTTGGGGCACCCGCGACAAGCATAGGACGGAAATTGAAGACCGAAGGACATGGATCGATCGGTATAATCTCTAAAACCCCTTTACAGCTTCGCTAGTTAACGGTTAATGGAACGATCAGGGTATTTGGTTGTGGTAGTGCCAAGTTTGAAAAGTTTTTGTTCCGCATTTGGCCTCGGATTGACGGCCGGGGCACTGCCGTAACCCAACATGGTATCAGAGCCATGCCATTAACCCCTTACTAGCTTGTTTTAACATATTTAAAATATCGATCGAACGAAATTTCCAAAACCGCATTTTCATTCATGAAGTTTCTGTCGAATTTTTAAACTGGTCGAAAAATTATTTTCATTGTGTCAGAAAATCGTGCAGGCTTTTTTAAGAACCCCGAAGAAATTTGAGAGCACGTTCTCATCATCGAACCACGGATCCGCGGCGGTATGGTGGCAACAGTGCACCATTTTTTCTTCTGGGTGTCTTTCATGTGGAGTTGTGGTTTCTGGAATATTTTGTTTTGGCCCAGATTTGTTTGAGTGCTGGGTTTTGCACTTGGGGCCCACTTCGGAAAATTTTGTCGATCGAAATTCTAAATATGATAGTTCACAGTACTTACATTACTATCTGCGACCGTGAATGTCATTCCAGTGGTAAATCTTGTCTAATTGCTATAGCTCTTTTAGACGGGTTTGCGAACGTGACATTCACGTTGATGTTCTGTGTTGTGCTGTGATGTTGCGGATTTGTCGTGGTGGATAACTTAGTGCAATGTTAGTGCAGTTTGGATATATTTTTACATTTGATATCGCGGGGCGAGCGTCCGACATGTGGACTGCCATCACTGCCTGTTTGTATATTATTCTTTTGGGGCACGACCGGGTTGAGGTCGATGTCACCGTTGTACATATTTTATTTTCTGTACTAGGATTACCCCGCGGTGGAGTGCACGGATAGCCAAGTTCTAGAGGGCAACGGGCCCGCATCTCATGGCTTTAAGACGGAGGGGGGCTTCACTCTAGAATTGGCGGGCTATTCGCCGTACTCGTAGGGGTACAGGTTGACCCATGGTGGGGTGCTCAAGTTACCGAATTCCGTCAAGTGCTGGGTGGTTCATTCACTTTGCTGAAGGGGGCTGCCTCGCTTCAGGTTTTGGCGGGTAACTTGCCGCACTCATAGGGGTCTAGCTTTTCATTGCACAGGCTATCCACACGACCAGGGGAACGTCAGGTTTCATTTGCGGCTCAAAGGAAACCCGGGGCTCATAAATATCTGTATTGTTCTGTGATACTTATTACTTTTCTGTGATGTTGCATTTATCACGCCTGGAGCAATTATTATATATTGATATATATATATTAGTAAATGTTGTATATGTTTTACACCCGCGCTAGTCCTGTCCCCGCTCTGTCGTTAGTTAAGTAACCTAACGGGTGATGACGGGACCCAGTGGCGAATGCGGATGGCATATACGTACATCATATTTTCGTTCTTTTTGGTGTCATTAATTGATGGGACTGCATTAATTCTGATCAATGCAAGGAAAACAAGCCTATATGATATTGTTGGAACCAAGTTTTTTTAAAACTGACATTACAGACGTTTTCTTTTGTTTTGCACAGTGGTATTTGATTGGGAACATCCTGCACCTCATTCGACGAGGCAAGGGCCGAGATCCCTTCATCGGGAGTGACCCCTTGAGTAAAAGTTTGCGTCAACGTAATAACTTCACTATAGTGGATTTTTTCTTTTGCTTTGCATCGTGGTATTCAGTTTGGAATATCCTGCACCTCATTCGACGGGGAAAGAGTCGAGATCCTTTCACCGAGAGTGACCTCTTTAGCAAAAGTTTTCGCCACTATAAATTTGTAAAACCACTCGGTTTCTTCAACGATATCAAGTTCATTACGTTAAAGGTTTTTCGCCAAAAACCAGCCGTAGCCCTCCGTCATTTCAGATTAGTATTGCTTAGTATTCGTGCTACGTATGTTGACTGTGTCAAAGCGTAGTGTACGGTAGCTCTGTAATGCTTTTCTGTCGCATGGATATGTGGATTGGTTAGGACAGTCGTACGGTCATGTTGACTGTGTGAAGGACTCGTACGGGTGGGTTTAATACAATCAAGATAATGACGGGTTGAACTTGACTAGGACCCTTTGATATGTTGACCGTGTCAAGATCACTTGGGTCCTAGGGGTAAAAATCAAATCGGGAGTTTCAAACATACAGAAAACTTGCCATGCATGCGCATACCTTCTGGAGTGTGGTGACTTGAGTGGATTCCATCAAGTTATCATGCGATGATAGTTGGATCCCGATTCCCACTGACGAGTTGGTTTACTCCTCGGTTGATCCCGACTAATTCTTATTTCAGGTTTGGAGGAGAATTTGAGGATATAGTGAGAGACATCCTGATTAGATAAAGTGATTAACCATTCTGATCTAGGTTAGAGTGCACACTGAGTATTTCTTTCTCTCTCTTTCTTTGACAGCGACCATGGCCCGACCCTGGACTATAACTCCGTAACCAAGTTAACCGAACTTTCTTAAAACACTGGTTTTTGGATTATCTGAGTTGTATACAGCATTGCCACTTCTTCTTTTACCCTTTGCTTTTCTTCAGAACACCCCGTATCACTATGAACATCCACTTCCATTGGATGAATCCATCGTATGGTTATATACGAACTCGAAGGAACTTGTTCCAGATTCGAGGATGGATTCTGGTTTTGGAGAGATTGAATAGGTTTATTCAGTTGTCTTTTCCTTTTACCTTCTCTCAGGCTCTGAGGGCTCCTAGGATTAGGAGAGGGTACACCTATTGCGCTTATTGGATAGTCTTCTTCCAAACCATAGGCAGGTGCCGAAAGGTAAGGAATGAAGAAAACCAATTAGCCTAAGTGTGGTGTACAAGAAGGTAATAAGTAAAGACAAATAAAGGGATTAGAAAGAGAGCAAAGTAAATTGCAACTGCTATCATTCACGACCAATCCATATATTTCATCGCCACCCCTACTTCACCTTTGTATTTCTCCAGAACACCCCGTATTACTACGAACATCCACTTACATTGGATAAATCCATCGTATGGTTATATACGAACTCGAAGGAACTTGTTCCAGTTCGAGGATGGATTCTGGTTCAGGAGAAATATGTATAAGGTTTATTCAGTTGTCTTTTATCTTTACCTTCTCTCAGGTTGCGAGTGCTCCTAGGATTAGGACAATACGCCTATTACGCTTATTGGATAGTCTTCTTCCAAACCATCGACTGGTGCCAAACGGTAGGGAAGGAAGAAAACCATTTAGCCTAACGATGGTGTACATAAGGTAATGAGTAAAGACAAATAAAGGGATTTGGAGAGATGGCAAGGAAATATACAGTTACAGTCATGAATCTGATAATGGAAGAGGCATTACTAGGAATACCCGAATACCCCTTCGAAACATTTTCATGTTTCAGTTTCACTGTGCATTGTTAATTGAAAACCGATTTCCCAATTATACCCTTGCTCCAGGATATGTATTTACCAGGTTTGATTCTCACATCTGTATGGTTTTTACAGATGATGAGTGGAAGTAAGTTATTGGGAATTAGGTGATCATCCTCATTATATCGGAATTCGTTGTAATTGGTGATATTTGAGGAAGTCGTCTGAGTTTTTGCCGGACGGCAAATATTTGGTTTTGAATATCCGTTGTTATGCACCAATTTCAAACTGATATATCTGTACGTTTATTTTATAAAGTGAGATATAACTTTTTGAAATTATGTCGATGACATTTACCTATATCAGTTGATGGTTAGGTAATGAGCATTCAACAACAGTGTAATTCTTCATAACCACAGTACAGTTTTCAACCTACGACACACAGGGTTTGAGTTATTCAACTCAGGGGACATATACAAAGTATTGTATATTTTCCAGTGTCCATTAGGACAGAGGGGTTGGTCCTCGTACTATATTCTATTTACTTATGAATTCTCTAGTTTTTAGACAAGTGTTTCGTAGATATACAAGGTCTAAGTTTTGAGAAGTTATAGGTATAAGAGTAAAGTAGAGAACCATGTGTTGCAAGTATCAGGATTTTTAAAGGTAATCGAATATATAGATACTTGTGTTTGGTATTCAGTCGATAGTAATGGTTTTGAGAACTTTTTTCTCTTTCAGGTTACTCATATCTGGATGCATTCCTAAGTTGAGTAATGCTAATCGGCCTCTCTCCAATTAAATTAGTGCTTTTGTTTCTGTATTAGATATATATAGAATCAATTTATATCTTAACGATGTTAAGGTATAGGGAGTTATCCGGTTGATATTTAAAACCAGAATCCGGATAAACTCAAGGCACGTTTCTGTAATGGCAATTTGTGGGTTATCCCAGGCTATGACGAGGGGTAATTTTCTACCATCTGGAAGATCAATAGTGATATTGTTCTTGACTCGCCACAGTTTTAGTAAAATGGATTTTTTCAGAAAACAGTAGTAGGAGTATGGTAGAACTGGATGTGATTCCAAAACCGCAAACGATTACCAAAATTTAATAGAACCTAAAGATTCAATCAGGTTTGACATTCCATTAGACACACCGCAAATATGGTGGGTAACCTCAGGCGCCCGAGAGGTACTTCGGTATTATCAAAGACGGTGACAGGGAGGTTCTTGTTTGCCCAGACTTGACACTACTATTGTTCCAGACTATGAGACCTAGCAGGGGATGAGTATAGTATCGTTCTAAACTGCTTTGGAAGTGCACGTGTATATGACTTTGCCAGAGGGTGGTTGTAGTCAGTGGGAGCAGCGGAAGTATAGTGGACAAGTGGCTTATGTCTATTTATAGACTAAAGCAGATATAGCGGAGATAGATCATCTGTTTTTGATGTGACAGTCATAGGCTTTAACTTCATCAGAATAGGAGATGGATCTGTTGAGAAGGTAGTAGAGTGTGATATCCTGATATTTGGATGACATACACAGAGTAGGAAGTGAAATTCCTATACTACGGTCGGTTATACTTTGGTTGTCACACAGTGGTTTCTCCACATTGGATATGGATATAATATCAGACATTCTGGTTACTAGATCTATGGTTTTAGATCTAGATTTGGGTAGTTTCCCAATTCGGGTACTTAGACAGTATTCTAAAGGTATTTTAGAATGGACGACTCTTGGCACGGTAGTATACCTGCAGGTGATGGAGTCACCCTCTCTAAAGGTGTCTTACAGACTAAAGGGGAGAGGGATGTGCATGATTGGCATACCACTTGCTTAGGCAATTGAGTCAATCATGAGATGTCAAGTACCATACCAGATGTTGTTTTTGCACTAGATTCAATAATTTGATATTAATCCAATCCTGGAGAAAACGTTCGGAAGCAGTTTTAGAACATAAGTGAATGTTCTAGGGATTTGATAGCGGCAGCCTCCTTCGGGAGACGGTTATCATTCCAGGCTTTCAAGGTGACCTGGATGACAGAGTGACTGTCTGAGTTATAGTTTTCCCTCTGACTAGGGGCAGTAGTTTGGACAGGTGGTCCAAGCGGATACTGAGGGAAGTATGACGCAGGATACCGATTAAATTCAGTTGACGATACAGTCTAAGAAGTTTGCTGAATTTGGAGTTCATTTGTGAACTAGGTCCCATCAGATATCCAGACATATTCTAAGATAAGTATTGCTCAATTCGGGAGATGGCTTTCTCCGCGAACTTGAGATAAAGAGAGATATAGAAAGAAACATCAGGGCGGATCCACTCACTAAGGCTATTTCTCGTACGCAATAGTTTTACAAACGAGCCCTGTGAAACTGATTAGAAGAGGAGTTGGGTGTTCGGTATCACACGGGCTGTGAGTATGCGACATCGCAATAATTAACCTTAAGTGCAAGTGGGAGATTGTTGGCTATAGCGCCCTCAAGTCAATTATTGGATCGCAGGCACGTGATTGCAATGATTGAGGGAGGACCTATACCGGTAGGACAGTCTTACTCGAGATGATAGTATGCTATCTGGTTTGTCTTTATCATCACTATTATATGTTGATAGAACCCATAGGATTCTTGCTTGACTACCAGCATTATGATGGCGATCATATACGTGGGAGCTGGTGGTCTATAAGCGCATCCTTAAATGTCCCTAGTCGTGGGAGTTTCGAGACTGGGCATCGATACTCTAGAGTAGACTAGTGTATACCGATCGAGACCCCGACGAGGGGCGGTGGCCAGGTCTCACAAGCCATTAGTGTTAGTTTGTTCACCTAAGATAGTATACAGGTGCTCATTGGGTTATGAGTACACTGGACGGACTCGCCGGGAACTTGCTAGTTGGTATTATACCTATTGTCAAATAGCAGTTCCCAGGTGACATGTGTACAGGTTAGTCTGTCAACCTGAGATCGTCATTTTTCTTGTGTGAGTTCCCACTATGCTTTGATTACTACCCTACCATGGCTCAAAGGAGTCATGCAAACAGGTTTTACTTGGGTACAGTCCCGAACCACAAGGAGGCAGTGAGCGAATCGTCGGGGATTCGTTTCTCCCGGTATTGGGGGTTGATGTCGCACAGTGCACGGATGGCCATCACCAGAAAACCTTGGCTAAGGTAGTCGAGAATTACCGATCTAGGATCGGTAGTTTCTCTGGTGGTGATGGGTTTCACACCGACACTAAATATCACGTTATTTGGGGTCTGACTTTATCCACCCCCCTAGACCCGATATGCGATACTCTTAGATGAACAGATCGGACTGTACGGATATTATCACTGTTAGGCTCAGTAGGGTTCCTGGATGAATTCGCTCATTGGTTTCCCTTTCGCTCAATATCTCGGCAGTCGTTACGTACAACTAGTGCCACTGACGTGCTTATGGTTAAATCCACAGCCAGCGTATTGATGAGTCATTAAAGTACCCACACAAAAAGTTTCCCAAGTTCGGGTGAAACGTTGTAGAGGCCGTATGGTTTTATGGCAAGGTTCGATCATATATGTGCACTTGTGCACGAATCATGATCGGACGGATCATACTAGTGGGCTTTGGTTTAAGCCGGATCCCAGTATTAGATTTTTTGGATTGCTTTCGTCTCATTGCATTCACATTCAGTCGGAATGCGGATGCAGGTATGTATATATAGGTGAGAGGTATTCTTGTGATCCGTCACGAGTTTACTTTAGTTGATGCCATATCTTTTTGTTGGATTAAGCATTTTGGTTTAAATGTTTAATTAGGTGGAAATGGTGAGCTCAAGTCATCATGAAGAGCATTAAATGTGGCATGTGCATGGGTGATAACTCATAGTGTTATTTTTTGTGCCATGTCCATTTATTTGATTGTTTATTGGGTGAGATTGACATGGAGAGAGAGAGAGGGCAGCCACAAGAGTGTGGGGTTGGCTCTTGAGATTTCATTCTAGTGCTCTCTCATTTTGATCTCACACAATATAGAAAAGCTCTTCTTCTTCTTTCTTCTCTTGAGTTCACCATCTCCTTATCAATGGCTTCTTCTTCAACCTCCATCCATACAATCTCATGTGTTGAGAATCAATGGATGAATTGGGACAAAATTATCACACACATTCTCTACTTCACGTTGGACATGTCGCTAGCAAACTTCATGTCCAAGTTGCTTCGGTTTGAAGCGGGAGCCCGTATAAAGATTTCTCGACGTGGTGCCACTTCGACAAGCAAGACCGGAGAGCGAAATTCGTTGGGGCAGCCGCAACAAGCATGGGACGGAGATTGAAGACCGAAGGACACGGATCGATCGGTATAATCTCTAAAACCCCTTTACAGCTTTACTAGTTAACGGTTAATGGAACGATCCGGGTATTTTATTGTGGTAGCGCCAAGTTTAAAAAGTTTTTGTTCCGCATTTGGCCTCGGATTGACGGCCGAGACGCTGCCGTAACCCAGCAGCTTGTATGTGATACTACAAGTTGTTACCCTAACTTTCTAGTTCGATTCATGGTTAGAATTGTTTAGCACCACCTAAATTTTTGTTATAGCATGTGCGATGCAACCCTAACCCTAGGCATGGTGCTAAAGAATCCCTACATACACCACATATTATATTTACGGTCGCAGAAAAGAAATAAAAAACAACAATAATTAGAATCTGCAAACTCTTTAGACATCATAAACCCGGAATATCTCATATTCCGAATTTCATGCCTAATCTATAAACCATGCATTTAAATCTCAAATTGAAAACTCTTTTCAATAAGCAGTAGGATAATTCAACAAGATTCCCGACTGAGTGTTCGAGTACTATACGCGATTGCGATGGAGTTTTGATCCGAATTGAAACTCCGTGGCAATCGATCAACCGAGACTAAAATGCTAGATTTATAAAACACTAACTAGTTTTCTCAAAATTAATTGTTGTGGATTCTAAATATTGTAAGTCTACGGTAGCGCCCCGGCCGTCAAACTGACGCCAAATGCGGAACAAAAACTTTTTAACTGGCGCAATCGTATACTATAACCCGGATCTGCCATTATTGTTAAACTAACAAACTGTAAAGAGGGTAGAAAGGTTATACCGAACGATCCAAGTCCTTCGTTCTTTAAACGTCATCCCACGCTCTGTTGCGGCTGCTCTGTTCTCGTCGATCTCCGATCTCCTCATCCAGGTGGCACCACGTCAACGGATCTTTAAACGGGCTCCCGCCTCTGACTCGAAGCAACTCGGTCGTCAAGTTCGCTAAAAGAGACGACCAAGATTGATGTAGAGAATGAGTAGAAGACTTTGTCTCGTTACGTCCAAAGCTATGGACGAACGGTTAATGAAGTTGCCATTTGAATCGGGTGATGGAATGAAAGAAGCTATGAAATTTCCATACACCACAAACTATCATCTTTTAAAACAACAACCATAACCCCTTCACCATGAGGGGCCGGCCACTTATAGGGAAGGAGGAGGGTGAGTGTAGGAGCAAGGAAGGAGGGTGACCAAAAACATGAAGCTTATCATAACCATAAATGAAAACACCAAGTATGAACACATTAAATGAAACTAATGAATCACTTAACCTAGTCATCAAAATCATTAATGCAACATATGAGTCATAAGCCTTATCACCACTTCTAAAACCTTCTAGAAGCATGACTCACCCTCATCCAAGAAAAGATAAATCCGTCTTTAAACGAATGTTAAAAACGGGCGATAGAAAATTGGAAACTGGAAACTGGCAACTTCCAAAAGCGATCCTGAAACGAATTTCAGGACAACCCCGAAACTGTATAAATATACCCGCATTTGTATTACGACCGAATACAAATGCAACTGAGACAAAGATATTATATCTACTCAATATAATACTCGGGTCCGGCTTAAACCAAAGCCCACCAGTATTATCTGCCCGAAATATGACACGTGCGTAAACGCACGTGCATTTTCCGAACCCTGCCATAAAACCATACGGCCTCTACAACGTTTCGCCCGAACTTAGGAAACTGTCTGTGGGGGACTCTAATGACTCGTCAGTACCCTGGCAGTGGTTTTAACCACAAGCCGTCAGCGGCACTAGCTGTGCGTAACGGCTGCCCATGGACTGACATCAAGGGAGGCCGATGAGTGAACTCATCCGGAAACCCTACCGAGCCTAACAGTGACAATGTATATACATTCTGGTCCGTTCGTCTATGAGTATCGCATATCTACCTAGGGGGCTGGTAACGTCAGACCCCCAACAGAAGTATAAGTCGTGTCGGAGTGTAGCCTAAAAATACCCTGAGATACTACTGGAGTACCTACCAGTAAATCTCCTGCCACGGCCGTGGGCTTTGTGTAATGGCTCTCCTAGACACAGCGCGATCTCATCCCCAATACCGGGAGAGACGAATCCCCTGCCGATCCGCTCACGTGCCTCTATGTGGCTCGGGACTGTACCCAAAAACTACCTGTTTGCACGACTCCTTTGAGCCGTGGTAGGGTAGAAATCAAAGCACAGTGGGAACTCATACGAGACAAATGACGACCTCAGGTCGATGAACTAACCTGTACACATGTCACCAGGGAACTGCTATCTGACGATATGTATAATACCAACTAGCAGGTTCCCGGCGAGTCCTGTCCGGTGTACTCATAACCCAATGAACACCTGTATACATCTTAGGTGATCCAACTGACACCAGTGGCTTGTGAGACCGGCCACCGCCCCTCGTCGGGGTCTCGACTGTATACACTAGTCTACTCCGGAGTATCGATGCCCTGTCTCGAAACTCTCATGACTAGGGACCACAATTAAGGATATGCTTATAAACTACCTAACTCTCACGTATATGATCGCCATCATACTGTTGGTAGTAAAGCAAGATCCTAAGGGCTCTATCAAAGTGTAACAGTGATCAGTCACCTGAACCTGTACACGACTGATAAAGGAAAACCAGATAGCATACTATCATCTCGAGTAAGACTGTCCTACCGGTATAGGTCCTCCGCAATCATTGCAATCACGTACCTGCGATCCAATAATTGACTCTGAGGGCACTATCTCCAACAAATATTGTATCACATATCATCAAAATCTAGACGACGTTAATCATTTCGATCGATTTATCAAACACCCACAAATCTCAGAGACCTCAACAACTTGAGCATCACTAAAAACATCCAGAAAATGTCAAATATGACAATGGAGCAGCACAAGAAAAACGATCACTTAATGCCACAAACTTGCGGCAGAACCGGGGCTAAACAGAGGGTTAGGCCGCGGTTCCGCAGCGCTTTGAAGGCATTAGTGACTCGTTCTTCTTGAGGCTCCATAGAATAACCTGCAAAATTTTCTGCATATTTTTAATCTCGAAAATTTCAACTTTTGAAAAATGGACATAAACTTAGCAAAATATGGGTTTCGAAACTCGATCGAACACTTTAACGCCATAAAGACTTCCCCTAATGTTCTACCTTGGCTCTGATACCATGAAAGTGTTTCCTTGCACCACCACAAGGTTTTAACCGGCATCAAGCATGCAATTTTAAAAATTCGGGATATTAAACTACACCAACCTAGAATCTAACTAGAATATTAGGGTTTAACATGATATAAAACAAGATCCATGTTAAGAGAAAGAGACTACAACCTTTGTAGATCAAATCCTTCTCTTCTATAGCTCTAGGTAGTAGTCCCTACGACTCCTCTAGGCTCCACTTGAAGAAGGATCGAGCTTCCTACGTGACCTTCGTGTCGAAGATGACCCACCTTGAAGATTTTCTAATCTAAGCTACCTCTTCACTAATATTTCTTTAGTGAAGGAAACACCATAATCTTTATGGCTAATATAGAGTTGGATGGTGAAGTAAGGGTTTTGTTTGCTCACTTAGGATCTCAAGCTCTACGGTTCACAACACATGTGATGGTTAGAGCTTGAAGCAAGAGGTAGAAGAAGATAATGGGAGAGAGAGCTAGAGAATGAGCTAGTATTCAAAAACAAGCAAGTGAAAAGAATGGCTCATTCCTCATCTCACTTATTGAAGCATGGAATTAAAAACCAATAATAAATCCAACCATGTTTCAATAGCGAATGCAAATGAATAAAAAAATGAACAAGCCATACTTTACACCATTCCTCAAAAGTCTCCCCATTTTCCACCTCATTTTTATTTTCTCAAAATAGAAATACCAACCATGATTTATAATATATATATATATATATATATATATTAAGAAAATAATTAGTGAGCAATAATATTAGTTAATATATAATTATATCAAATATAAATATATATCAAATTATTAAATCAACACTTGATTTAATAATCCGGTTATATCATATATAACCGACTAATATCATTTATCTGTATATCGCATTATCAAATCAACACTTAATTTAATAATCCAGTTATATCATATATAACCTAACCGATATCAAATGTCGCCAGATTAGAATACGGTATCATATACTCGTATTTAATTAAGCTCCCACACATATCAACATGTGTGCCCTATTTCGTTTCGCTTGAACTAAGAAGCCTCTGTACGGGACTTTAAAGACTCATCAATACGCCGGCAGTAGGTAATGATCATATCAGTTACCCATAAGCCCTCAGCGGTAATAGCTGGACGTAACGGCTACCCAGGTATTGAGTGATTAGAAGATCAACAAGCAAACTTGTCCAAAATCCCATGCCTATAAGCAACACTTACCGTACAGTCTGGTCTCTTCATCTAATATGTCGCATATCGAGTCTAGGGGTGGAATCGTCAGACCCCAGTAACTTGATAAGTCATGCCGACGTATGGCTCATAACGGTTCGAGAAACTACTGATAACACTTATCAGTAAATCTCATCAGCCCTGGCCAGGGACTTGTTGTTATAGCCAATCGAGCATAGCGCAACATCAACTCCCTATACCGGGAGAAACAAAACCCCTCCTATCGCTCACTGTCTCCATGTGACTCCAGACTGTACCCAAAATTCACCTGTTTGCACGAATCCTTTGAGCCGTGGTAAGGAGAAAATCAAAGCACGGTGGGAACCACACAAGACACTATGACGATCTCGGGTCTACAGACTAACCTGTACCAATGTCATCAAAGAACTGCTATCTGACGATATGTATAGTACCATCTAGGAGTTCTCGCTAAGTCCTGTTCGGTATTCCCATTCTCTAATGAGCACCTGTGTACAATCTTTGATGTCAAACACTAATGATTATGGGATCAACCATCACCCCCTATAGGATCAAGAAACGCACACTAGTCTACTCTGGAATATCGATGCCTTGTCTCGATATCTTCTCGACTAGGAGCAATTAAAGGATGTGCTTGTGGATTATACAAGTCCCAATAGTATGATCCGCATTATAGTCCTGGTAGTCAAGCAAACATCCTAAGGGCTTTATCAATATGTATCAGAGAGACAGTATAATAATACAAGTGTACATGTTAAGATAAAGAGAAACCAGATAGCATACTATCATGTCGAGTAAGAAAGTCCTCTATATATATGTCCAAGCATCCACTATATCAGACAATAATGGCCTCTAGGGCATACATATTCCTAACAGTTTTGAGATTGCATTTCAGGATATCGGATATCTTATGGCACAAGCATATAGAGGAAAATTGAGCTTAAACAGCATATCTAATGGAGGTTGGATGATACAGACGAATGCTACTCAAATTGCCAATATCTAGCAAAGTCCGAGATTGATGCGTCGAAATTCGAGTTTGAAGCGTGTCCAAGTTTGAAGCCGCATTTGAAGTTCAAGGATCGACTTTAAGACGCAAGAGAGTTGAGTGAATCAAGATTCAAGAGCTCGAGTCGAATTATCGAAGATTCAAAATTTGGGAAATTGCAATATCGACATAAGAAACTATGTAAGTACTCAATGGATTATATTTAATATCAATTAGAGCTCTTGAACACTCACACTTGTATGCACAAAAATTTTACATTGCATAAATATCAGGGTTTTCGAGTTTAAAGTTTTCTTTTTCATAAAACCCCAAATATCAGTTTTTATGCATGACCAGACATATGCCCCTTTGGTCATCAAACGTCTGCCCTTTGGATTTTTTTTTCAAATGTTAGAAATATCTGGAAAACTGGTTTTTTGAAATGCAGACGTCTGTCCATTTGTACCAAAGTCGTCTGCCTACTTACTGGAATCATGATCAACCCTATTTTCTTTAAGTAAGTGTATTTCTATATTTTTTGGTGTGGTTAGACATTTGCAAAATTCTTCATAAGACGTCTGAAGAAAAAACTGGCTGATACTTTGACAAACATCTGGGTTTTTTAGTCCTTGGTTTGAATATTTTTGCTCGTCAGACGTCTGAAGTTATATAGGCATATGACCACTTTTTTGTAAGTAAAGACATTTTTGTGAACAATGGAATGGTCCAGACGTCTGCAGCTCTTATCAGCAGACGTTTGTAGTTCAAAATTTTTGAAAAATATGATCGTTTATAGCCGTTGGGTCTTTCTTTTTAATTTCAGACATCTGGCCAAACTTTCTTCCAACGTCTGTCTTTGTTTAAAATCTGTTGTCCCCACTTTTTTTGGATTGTTTTTCTTGGATATTATAAATAAGTTTTGGGTTGGATTTTTCTTAATCAATCACTTGAGCATTTCCACTTGTCTATTTCTAAATTGATCAAGATCAAAAATCTCATTTCTTATAAGAGTAAAAGATTTTTCATTTGTTTATCAGTTCTCACACACACAAAATATCAAGATCTTCATTTTGATTATATCCATACTTCTTAGAGTATTAGTTTGAGCTTAAGAGAAACTATTTTGAGAGTATCATGCTTAATTGTTTCCTCTTCTTCTTTTTTTTGTGGAGAACTATTGAGTGCAAGAGTGTCTTTGTAAGAGAGAAGAGTGAGAAAAGTTTTTCTTTCTTTGTGTGAAAAATCTTGAGTGCAATGGTGCTTTTATAAGAAAGAAGAACTTGTAGAGAGTGTTGGATATATGTATGCCCTAGAGGCCATTATATGATGGTGTATATACCGATATGTGTGTGTGTGTATTCAGGGGACATTCTTGCTCGACATGATAGTATGCTATCTAGTTGCACCTTTTATCTTGACATGTTCATTTGATCGTGCTTTCATTCATTTGGTACATGTTGATATAGCCCTTAGGATGATGCAGGACCACTGAGATTATGATGTGGATCATACTAGTGGGACGGAGTAGTCTATGAGCATATCCTTGAAATGTTCCTAATCGTGGGTATATCGAGACGGGGCATCGATATCACCAGAGTAGACTAGCGTATACGTTGCTTGTCCCATATGATGGGCGATGGATGATCCCATATCCATTGGTGTGGTGACACCAAAGATCGTATAAAGGTGCTCAGTGGAGACTGGGTACACTGAACGGACTCGCCGAGAAATCCTATGTAGTATTATATCTATCTTCGGATAAAAGTTCTCAGGTGACACTGGTACAGGTTAGTCTGTAGACCCGAGATCGTCATAGAGTCTTCTGTGTCTCCCACTGTACTTTGATCTCCACCCTACCACGGCTCTACTGAGTCGTGCAAACAGGTGGATTTTGGGTACAGTCCTGAGGCACATGGAGATAATGAGCGATAGGAGGGGTTTCGTCTCTCCCGGTATTGGGGGTTGATATTGCACCACGTACGATTGGCTATAACAGGAAGTCCCTGGCCAGGGCTGCTGAGATTTACTGATAAGTGTTATCAGTAATTTCTCGATCTGTTATGAGCCATATACCGGCATGACTTATCTGAGTTATTGGGATCGACGATACCACCCCTAGACCTGATATGCAGCATATTTGACGAAGAGACCGGACTGTACGGTAAGTGTTGCCAGTTGGCTCGACAGGTGTTTTAGCAGGTTTTCTTGTGTTTCTTCTGATCGCTCAATACCTAGGAGCCGTTACGTACTGCTGGTGCCACTGACGGTTTGTGGGCATGTGATGTGATCACTGCCTACTGCTAGCGTATTGACGTGTCTTAGAGTCCCACAAAGGAGTCTCCTAACTCAGGCGAAATGATTTTGGGTGCATATGTGATATGTGCGGGAGCTCGATTAAATGCGTGTATTGGATACCGTATTTTATTCGGCGTTTACTATTGGACGGGTCGTATGTGATATGACCGAATTATTAAATCAAGTGTTGATTTAATATTAAGTCCATTAGCTCATTTATTAAAACCTATTTCTTATGATGCATGCATGAGTGTATGTATATGTTGATATGGATGCACACATGTAAGCATACATGTATCATGGTTGATGATACATTGGTGGTGGCAATGCAAGACTCATATGGTAACAATTTTTAGATATTTTGTTTATTTGAGAAAAGCAAAATGGGATTAAAATCATGGTTGACTATTCAACTCTCTTGAGTTGACAAAGTCAAAAGTTTCTTTTGCCCATGGTTTTGGCCCATGGTTTTGCTTAAACTCAAGTTACAAAATATCTAGATATTTTGTAACCATGGTTTGACATGACAACTCTCTCTTACTCTCTTGAGTTTAGGGATGGTTATCATATTATTCTCTCTTGAGTTTAGCTGGTGCCATCTCCTTCTTCCTATCTCTCCTCAAAGCTCACTAGGGTTTCAAAAGAAAGAGAAAGGATTAAAAAGAAAAGGTTTTTAATTGAGATCCAAACCCAAATCACCATTCCACTTTAGTTTAGCCCACTAGATTGGAGTGTTTGCTTCTTCTTCTTCCTTGATCAAGAGAAGCTTGGAGCTTGGTGCAAAGAGACTTCGTGGTGGATCATCATGGACGCGAAAGGACACAAGCCAACCGGTTCAAACCTCAATCGATCCAAGGAGTCTAGGAGGAGGTCTATAAAGGTTGTATTCTCTCCTACTTAGTGTTAGACACTTGTAGTATATGATACTAGTATGTTGTTACTCTATCTTTCTAGTTCAATTCATGGATGTAATTGTTTAGCACCCTCTAAAATTTTTGTTATAGCATGTATGATTCAACCCTAAATCTAGTGTGGTGCTATAGAATCCCTACAGTGGTATCAGAGCCAAGCTAGAAACATAGACAATGTTAGATAGAATACGGAAACGAAACAACTCCGAATTACAAAACTGCAACCCTTGAATTTTGCTTCTCTGTCGATTTTTTAAAGCGCTGGAAAAAAATTTCAAACAACAACTGACACAAAACTAAGAGCACAGAACAAAATTGAGGCAAAGCCCTCGAAAAATGGCCGAGCACTCTCCCCCTTAATCCGGCGTCGCCGGCCCCCTTAACCCTTCTTTGCTTCAAATTTTTCCTGTGCTCTGGTGTCTAGGTTTTGGGATTTCAGGTATTGTTTGTTTAGGCTAAATTTTCATGTGATGCAAATTGTGCTTAGGGCCTTATTCGGAGTATTTCATAGTCGTATTTTTAACATTGTAATAGTAACTTGGATGATATTTGATAATTCAAGCGAACATCAATAACCCCCCATTGCCCTCGCTGAAAATTTCCAAGTGTTGGAATTTTCATAAGTTAATTATATTCGATAGTCGTGCAAGTAACTTTATGGACCCTCTAAAAGAACAAAAACCTTAACTCGATTCTATGCCCTCGGAACCGCGACTGAACCCTAGGGTTTGTCGTAGTTCCGCGGTGTCATAGGTGAGGCATTGGTTTGGGCATTCTACGGATGGATCATAGCTACTGTGGCACGTTTTTGGGTACTTTAACTTCGCTCAAGTGTTGAGCTCATCGGGATAATTTGTGGGTGCTTGTTGATTCGATTGAAACGTTTAACATTGTCTAGATATCTGTGATGTGATACAATAATTGGAATCTACACTAATTAGTTTTGTGAAAAGTAATTAGTTGCATATAAATCTAATATTTTGGCCTCAGTAGAATCGGGAATCTTGTTGAATTACTCTGCTTCTTTTGAAAAGGTGTTTTCAAGGTTGGGACCTAAATATAAGATTTGCATTGTTAGGCATGAAATCCTGAATATGTGATATTCCGGGTTTATGATGTCTAAAGGCAATGTCGATTCCAATTGTTGTAGTTTTTCACTTTCTTTTCTGCGACCATAAGTGTAGTATATAGTGTATCGCCGGTTTCGTTGCTATACATCAACGACAATTGGGGTACGCATACTTACTTACGTTGATGATATGTGATATTATGTGTTGCTGAGATATGATGTACAGGATCGCCGCGAATGAATAGCCGGGGGTTTTATGTGAGATGAAAGTTTTTCTTTTCATTCATGTAAAATTAAATGTATGTAATATTCTTTTATTGGGGCACTTCCGAGTTGAGGATGATGTCACCATTGTTGTATATTATTTACTTTTCCGCATTAGGGTAGACCCAAGGAAGGGAGCACAAGTGACCGGGTTCTAGGGTTCAGTGGGAGGCCATCTCGAGGAGTCGAGACCGGGTCTCCTAAACTCTAGAATTGGTAGGGTCACTTGTCGTTCTCGTAGGGGTCTAGGGGTGTGGGCTTGGCTATTCATCGAGACGGTAGAATCCGCATTTTCTATTGTTGGCTAAATACAAAATACGGACCTCCTAGAATATCTTATATTTTCATATATGTGCTTCTGCTGTGGATATTCTGTAATGTGATTACTCTATATGCTGAGACGAATGAAATATTATATATATGATATATAATAAACATTGCTTATGTTTTGCATCCGCGCTAGTCCTGCCCCGCTATGCCGTTAGTTAAGTAACTTAACGGTCCATGACGGGACATTGTGGCGAATGCGGATGGCATAAACGTACATTCTATTTTCGTTTCTTTTCTGTAATGGCTAAGGACTTAAATGATGGGACTACATTAATATGATTAATGTAAACAAAAGAAACATAAAAAGATGTTGTAGAATCAGATTTGAAACCTACTCGGTTTTTTTATGAAAAAGCAAGATTTCAAAAGGCGGAGATTAAGCCACTCCTTTTAAAACCAATAGATTCTACAACGATATCAAGTTCGAAGCGTTAAAGGTTTTCTTAAAAACTATACGCAGCCCTCCGTCATTTTAGGAAGTAGAGTACTTAGTATTCGTGCTATGTATGTTGATTATAGTCAAGGCGTAGTGTACAGTAGCTAAGTGCTCTTCCTACACACCATATGATGGGATTAATTAGGACATTCATGTGATTATGTTGATTATAGTCAAGGGTCATATGGGTGGGTCTAATTAATCATGAAATGACGGGTAGAACTTGACTAGTACTTATAATATGTTGATCATAGTCAAGGTCATAAGTGCTAGGGGTAAAAACCATATCGGGAGTTTCAAGTGTTGAAACTTGCAATGAGATTGCATACCTTCTATGTGATAGTAGGATCCCGATCCCACTGTGAGCAATAGTTGCTCCCGGGAGAATTTTGCACTTTACAATTAGCTAATTCATTAGGTGTCTACAAAGGTGTCAACGGGGCTACGCCTCTGGGAAAATGAGGTTTACTTTAATTAGGTCCGTGCGAAAGCACGGGGAACCTCCCTCAGAAGTACCGGCACTGGCCTGGCTGAACGGTTAGCGAAGTTGTAGAATGTAATTAATCCTGGCTATATTTTTTCTTTTAAGGTTTGAAGGAAAATTTGACAAAAGTAGTGGGAGACATCGATTAGATAAGATAATAAACTAATCTAATCTTTGCAAGAGCTTTCGCTGAGTGTATTCTTTTCTCTCTCCTAATGGCAGATAAACCATGACTGGACTTAAGCTACTATTAGAGAAAAATAAGCTTACCGGACCAAACTATAAAGACTAGTTGAGGAACATTAACATTTCTCTCACATATGATAAAGTATCATATGTCCTCACCGCCACAGCCCTGCCCAAACCAGGCCCTGAATCTTCTGTTGCGGATAGGGAGATCCGCAAAATGTGGGATATTGACTGTGCCACCGCCAAATGCCTCGCGCTTGCATCAATGGACAATACACATCAAAAGCTGCACGAGGAGATGGATGTTCAATCCATCTTTCTCCATACAAAGGAGTTGTATGGGAAGCAGGCTCGTATCTTACGATACGATACATCTCAAAAACTGTTTCAGATGCGGATGGCTCCTGGCGCTTCAGTAGGCGACCACGTTTTGAAGATGATAGCTCTTATTGAAGAGCTTGAGGGCCTCGGATGGACAATAGACAATGAGCAATATACAGATATTGTTCTAGTCTTTTCCCTCTGCTTTTGCTCCTTTCATAGTGAACTTCAATATGCACAACATGGAGAGGTCACTACCCGAACTTCCCAATATGTTGAGAAATGCGGAGAGCATGCTTAAGGCGAAGTCTCCCTCCCTGCTTGTTGGACAATCTTCTTCTTCCGTTCCAAAAGCCAAGGCCAAGGGAAAGAACAAGAAGAAATCCACCAAGCCGAGAGGTGGAATAAAAAAAGCAAAAAGGAAATACAAATCCAAGGCTGCGGAGTCAGGAAAAGAAGAATATTTCTACTGCAAGAAGACGGGACACTGGAAGCGGAATTAAACTGAGTACCGTGGTCTCAAGAAAGGGAAGCATGTTGATGCTTCAGCTTCAGGTGAGTTCGTAACTGAAAACTGTTTTTCTATAAACTCTGCTTCCTGGGTATTGGATACCGGTTCGGGTTCTCACATCTGCAATTCTGTGCAGGGGCTAAGAAATAGCAGAGTTTTGAAGACAGGTGATCATACTCTCCTAGTTGGGAATGGTTCCAATGTACATGCAGTTTCAGTGGGAGAGTATCATCTAGGGTTTCCATCGGGTTGTATATTGGTTTTGAACCCATGTTATTTTGTACCAAACATGCTTTGTAATATAATATCCGTTTCTTTGTTGGACAATGAAGGATATCATTTTATATTGCAGCACAATATTATGAACATTAAACTTAATCAAGAGTTGATTGGTTGTGGTACACTTAATAACGGGATATACGTCCTTAATCAACACACAGTTTTCAACATACAGCACACAAACAAAAGAAAATTTTCAGATATAAATGAAGTTTTTCTTTGGCATTGTAGACGTGGTCATATTAATGAAACAAGACTAAACAAGCTTCATAAAGATGGATATTTAAGTTCTTTTGAGTATAAATCTTATGCGACTTGCCAGTCTTGTATCAAAGGGAAAATGACCAAAACTCTGTTTACTGGACATGGAGAAAGAGCTACTGAGCTCTTGGGCCTCATACATAGTGATGTATGTGGGCCAATGTCTACACATGCAAGAGGCGGTTTTTCTTACTTCATAACTTTTACTGATGATTTCTCAAGATTCGGTCATGTGTTTTTAATAAACCACAAGTCTGAAGCTTTCGAGAAATTCAAGGAGTACAAACTTGAAGTAGAAAAGCAAACTGGATTGGGCATCAAGATACTTCGATCGGATCGAGGTGGAGAATATCTTAGTACAGGGTTTTCGAACTTCCTAAAAGAGAATGGGATTTTCTCTCAGCTCACTCCCCCTTACACACCACAACACAACGGTGTATCAGAGCGACGGAATCAAACTCTATTAGTATGGTACGATCATGATAAGTGATGCTAAGTTGCCCCTCTCCTTTTGGGGGCATGCATTGGAGACTACAGCTTTTCTGTTGAACAGGGTTCTGACCAAGACCGTGTCTACCACTCCATATGAGATATGGTGTGGGAAGAGACCATCTCTTAAGCGAGTTAAGATTTGGGGTTGTCCGGCTTTTGTCAAAAAGCAGAATCCGGACAAACTCGGGATACGATCATTCAAATGTTTATTTGTGGGATATCCAAAAGATTCATATGGATATCTTTTCTACCACAAGGAGGAACAAAGGGTGTTTGTTTCTCGGAATGCCACATTTTTAGAAAATGAGACTTTTCCAAATGATACCGATGGCAATGTGGTAGATCTAGATGAGGTTCTAGAAACACAAATTACAAATGACAACTTGGTTGAACCTGATGTTGCAACAGAACTTAATGAACCTCAGCCACTCCATAGATCTGGTAGGACTTCTCGCCCACCGGAGAGATACTACGGTTTTCTCGTTGATGGTGATGGAAAAGACTGCATCATGGATGATGATGACCCTACCAGTTTTCAGCAAGCTATCACGAGTGGTGACTCTGTGAAGTGGCTGGATGCCATGAGATCCGAAATGGAGTCTATGTACACCAATAAAGTGTGGACTTTGGATGTTGTACCCTCCGGGGCAAAACCCGTAGGGTGCAAATGGATCTTTAAGAGAAAGATCGGTGTAGATGGACAGGTGGAGACTTATAAGGCAAGGCTTGTAGCGAAAGGATTTCGACAAAGACCAGGACTGGACTATGACGAAACATTTTCAACTGTAGCTATGCTTAAATCCATTCGGATCCTACTTGCTATTGCTGCTCACGACTATGAAATCTGGCAGATGGATGTTAAAACTGCTTTTCTAAATGGTGATTTAGAAGAATGCGTTTATATGGATCAGCCATAGGGCTTCATTGATAGTGGGGGCAGCGGGAAAGTATGTAAGTTGCTTAAATCCATTTATGGATTAAAGCAGGCATCTCGGAGTTGGAACATCTGTTTTGATGATGTTATCAAAGAGTTTGATTTCGTCAAAAATCCGAATGAACCTTGTGTTTATAAGAAGATTGTGGGAAATACTGTCACATTCCTCGTATTGTACGTGGATGACATTCTTCTGATAGGAAATGACGTTCCTATGCTACAATCGATCAAACTGTTCTTATCACAAAGGTTCTCCATGAAGGACCTGGACGATGTCTCGTACATATTGGGCATAAAGATCTATAGGGATAGACCTAAAAGGTTATTGGGATTGTCCCAAACCAGGTACATTAACACCATCCTAAAAAGGTTTAGTATGGAAGATTACAAGCGGGGTTCCTTACCCGCTAGTCATGGAGTCACTCTCTCTAAGGACTTTTGCCCAAAGACCGATGAAGAGAGAGCTCGCATGAGCATTATGCCCTATGCTTCTGCTGTAGGATCTATAATGTATGTGATGTTATGTACACGCCCTGATGTAGCTTATACACTGGGTGTAGTAAGCAGGTATCAATCCAACCCAGGGGAGAATCACTGGACAGCAGTGAAGAACATTCTTAAGTACTTGCAAAGGACTAAAGAAATATTCTTGGTGTATGGTAACGGAGATCTCCAAATGGAGGCCTTTACCGATTCAAGCTTTCAGAGTGACAAGGATGACAGCAAATCTATCTCTGGGTTTGTCTTTACCCTCAATGGAGGGGCAGTGTGTTGGAAGAGTTCCAAACAGGATACCGTTGCAGACTTCACGATGGAAGCTGAGTATATTGCTGCAAATGATGCTGCCAAGGAAGCCGTCTGGATGAGAAAGTTCGTCTCGGAGCTAGGAGTAGTTCCGACCATTATTGATCCAATGCCTTTGTATTGTGATAATAATGGGGCTATGGCGTTAGCCAAAGAGCCCAGGTCCCATCAGCGATCCAGACACACTCAGGCGATATCATCTGATCCGGAAGATAGTTGATCGCCGCAAGATCGAGATTCAGAGAGTAGATACAAAAGATAACACCGCGGATCCACTCACCAAGGCCCTCCCTTTGCCGCAGCATGAGCGACTTTTTGAGAGGTTAGGTATGAGATACGCCAATAATTGGCCTTAGTGCAAGTGGGAGATTGTTGGATATATGTATTGCCTAGAGCTCATTATATGATAATGTATGTACCGATATGTGTGTGTGTGTGTATACATACATGTATACATATATATATACATACATATATACATATATACATACATACATATACATACATACATACATACATACATACATACATACATATATATATATATATATATATATATATATATATATTCAGGGGACATTCTTGCTCGACATGATAGTATGCTATCTGGTTGCACCTTTTATCTTGACATGTTCATTTGATCGTACTTTCATTCATTTGGTACATATTGATATAGCCCTTAGAATGATGCAGGACTACTGAGATTATGATGTGGATTATACTAGTGGGACAGAGTAGTCTATGAGCATATCCTTGAAATGTTCCTAGTCGTGGGTGTATCGAGACGGGGCATCAATATCACCAGAGTAGACTAGCGTATATGTTGCTTGTCCCATATGATAGGCGATAGATGATCCCATATCCATTGGTGTGGTGACACCAAAGATCGTATACGGGTGCTCAGTAGAGACTGGGTACACTGAACGGACTCGCCGAGAACTCCTATGTGGTATTATATCTATTGTCGGATAGCAGTTCTCAAGTGACACTGGTACAGGTTACTCTGTAGACCCGAGATTGTCATAGAGTCTTACGTGTCTCCCACTGTACTTTGATCTCCACCCTACCATGGCTCTACTGAGTCGTGAAAAAGGGTGGATTTTGGGTACAGTCTCGAGGCACATGGAGGCAATGAGCGATAGGAGGGGTTTCGTCTCTCCAAGTATTGGGGGTTGATGTTGCACTATGTACGATTGGCTATAACAGGAAGTCCCTGGCCAGGGCTGCTGAGATTTACTGATAAGTGTTATCAGTAGTTTCTCGATCTGTTATGAGCCATATACCGGCATGACTTATCTGAGTTATTGGGGTCGACGATACCACCCCTAGACCTGATATGCAGCATATTTGACGAAGAGACCGGACTGTACGATAAGTGTTACCAGTTGGCTCGACAGCAGTTTTAGCAGGTTTGCTTGTGTTTCTTCTGATCGCTCAATACCTAGAAGCCGTTATGTACTGCTGGTGCTACTGACGGTTTGTGGGCATGTGATGTGATCACTGCCTACTGCTAGTGTATTGACGAGTCTTAGAGTCCCACAAAGGAGTCTCCTAGCTCAGGCAAAATGATTTTGGGTGCATATGTGATATGCGCGGGAGCTCGATTAAATACGTGTATTGGATACCGTATTTTATTCGGGCGTTTACTATTGGACGGGTCGTATGTGATATGTCCGGGTTATTAAATCAAGTGTTGATTTAATATTAAGTCCATTAGCTCATTTATTAAAACCTATTTCTTATGATGCATGCATAAGTGTATGTATATGTTGATATGGATGCACACATGCAAGCATACATGTATCATGGTTGATGATACATTGGTGGTGGCAATGCAAGACTCACATGGTAACAATTTTTAGATATTTTGTTTATTTGAGAAAAGCAAAATGGGATTAAAATCATGGTTGACTATTCAACTCTCTTGAGTTGACAAAGTCAATGGTTTTTTTTGCCCATGGTTTTGCTTAAACTCAAGTTACAAAATATCTAGATATTTTGTAACCATGGTTTGGCATGACCACTCTCTCTTACTCTCTTGAGTTTAGGGATGGTTATCATATTATTCTTTCTTGAGTTTAGCTTGTGACATCTCCTTCTTCCTCTCTCTCCTCAAAGTCAATAGGGTTTCAAAAGAAAGAAAAATGATTAAAAAGAAAAGGTTTTTAATTGAGATCCAAACCCAAATCACCATTCCACTTTAGTTTAGCCCACTAAATTGGAGTGTTTTCTTCTTCTTCTTCTTCCTTGATCAAGAGAAGCTTAGAGCTTGGTGCAAAGAGACTTCGTGGTGGATCATCGTGGACGCGGAAGGACACAAGCCAACCGGTTCAAACCTCAATCGATCCAAGGAGTCTAGGAGGAGTTCTACAAAAGTTGTATTCTCTCCTACTTAGTGTTAGACACTTGTAGTATATGATACTAGCATGTTTTTACTCTATCTTTCTAGTTCAATTCATGGATGGAATTGTTTAGCACCCTATAAAATTTTTGTTATAGCATGTGTGATGCAACCCTAAATCTAGTGTGGTGTTATAGAATCCCTACAGAGAGAAGAATTGCACGTGTGTCGAGTAACGTGTAGTCTCAGAGGAGGCGTGTTGAGAATTACCAAGTGGAACATGCTCGAGGGCCTAATGAAAGTGGACTAGGGACCAAGATATTATCGGGGCACCGACCCACTATAAAAAATCGTTCGTGTTTGCGTTTGCAATTTTTTTATCTCTCATTGATTATTAGTTTAAAAATTGCATGCATTGTGTTCCCTTTCCCTATACGCTTTCTATATTTCTTGCTTGTTCATTATTACTCACAAGTGCATGCTTGTATTCTTGCTTACACCTTTCTCATATTGGCTTTATATGTTTGTGTAAGCTATTGCAATTGTGATATTTGTGCAAATATAGTATAGAATTTTTAATTTGGGCATATCGGCAGCATGATCCTATTCATTCCCCTTTAGGACTATTGTGCTGATCGTGTTCCCTTGCCCTATATGCTTTCTATATTTCTTGTTTGTTCATTATTACTCACAAGCGCATGCTTGTAGTCTTGCTTACACCTTTCTCATATTGGCTTTATATGTTTGTGTAAGCTATTGCAATTGTGATATTTGTGCAAATATAGTATAGAATTTTTAATTTGGGCATATCGGCAGCATGGTCCTATTCATTTCCCTTTAGGACTGTTGTGCTGTGAGCTTCCACGGTTCTAAAAAAAATTCTTCCATGAGCCAACCATATGTCTAGTAATGAAAGAAAAAGAATTAAACTCATGAGTCACACCAAATTATTCGAAGGATCCCAAAAAGTCAAGCCTCCCCTGTCTGATTACATTACACCCGTTGAATAATTTATCCTCAAACAATTTGCATCCTGCAATCTCATCGGGTCCTAAACTGAGCATTTCCAATATTAAATCTGATGGAGCTCCTTTTCGGGCCTCCGTCAGATGTTGTCTTCCATTGATCTCGCGGTGGACTTAGTTGTTTATCTTCCTTTGCGTGCGGGTCTCAATGGGTTTTTGGAGGAAGAAGTGAGGTGAGGGAAATGTTGCC
This sequence comes from Agapanthus africanus, assembly GCA_030015575.1. NCBI lineage: Eukaryota > Viridiplantae > Streptophyta > Magnoliopsida > Asparagales > Amaryllidaceae > Agapanthus > Agapanthus africanus. Next base: position 9,352,259 of record CM057348.1, on the reverse strand, counting down.
GAGTACCTGCAAAGAAGTCCCGGGGTGGTTTGGTACCACCAAGGACCCTCCGACGCTCAAGTTAGTGATGAGGTCCGAGCAGAGTAACGGCATAAAAGTTTCAAGAATCGCTTACTTGACCCCTCTGTGATGGGGGTTTATATGGCGGCGGCGGCACGCAGCAGCAAGTGCGAGAATCTTGCCGGCAGTTACGCTCCCGACGTCATGCCTGCGTAAAGAGCGGATCGCCCATTAATGGGGATCGTGATGGCGTGGAACGTGGGACGCTGCTGGCGAAGAATCTGCGCGTGGCGAGATTTGCGGAGCGGCGGTTACACCTGGGAGTAGGTCGGAGGGCTGAGAATACGTCCTCGGCGGGAGCTCGAGGACGAGCAAGGAGGCCGAGGAGTCTTGGTCCTGTGGTAGCTCGGGATGAGCTGAGAGGCATAGGAGGCCAATTTGCAAGGGCCCCGAGGGGGGCCAGCATATGCTTGCTGGTCGGGCACGGGGTGGCCTGATCGGCCCCTGCGGGCCGTTTCTTCTGAGTTCTGGGACACGCCGCCTACCACGTGTCATGATCTTGGGGATTGCCAATATCGAGCACCATCATTAGCCCCTCCACTCTTGTCCCGACCAGATAGTGGTCGGATCAGGAGTGGACTGCCGGGCCTCCCAAGGTGAGATCCCTTCTATGGTTTTGTCGGGGCGAGCCCCCGGGCCGTCAGTTGTCCCTTCCGCTAGAGAATCAAGGCGAGACCCTTGCATTTAAAGGAGGTGTGCCGGTTCGTGCACTCTGCAGTCGAAGCGACGGCCCAGCGCCAGTTCGCGCACTCCCATGTGTCGAGCGTCGATTAGCTGATGCGACATGCGCAGGTCTGCGGCGTCTAATGGGACGCGGCCCAACGCTGGGCTGACACGTGGAATGATCGGAGCCGCTGGGCGTGAGGAGCCGTTTAGCGGGAGACGATGGGCGCCGTTGGATGAGGCCGTATGCGACAATAAATATGGGTGGGGTCCGCCCTAGGGCCCTTACTCTTTCATATTTTCCTCCTTCCTTGAGTCGTTGTCGCTCGGCGTTCCTCTTCCTTCGGGATACATGGTTCGCTCCCACTCTTCGGGCGGCCCGCGCCGGGAGGAAGCTAGTGGCGTAGCCGATCCCCCGGCCAGCTCACGCCCTCCTCGGGATTCTCTGCCGGTGGCTGGGCCGTCCATTTTGTTGACGGCATCTGGTGGTTTCTTTGGCGGCAGCCAGAGTCGTCAGCAATTGCCCGAGTCCCAGACTGGGGATGGGAGGAAGGACGAGGCCAGGACCCTTCTCAAGAGGAAGAGGACGTTTTCTCGCGCGCCGTCGTCGAAGGCCCCTGAAGGGATTCCCATGCGGGAAGGGGGCTTCATCTTCACGGTTCCGTCTGGGCTTTCTGTCGCCGCTGGCGTGCTCGCCGGGATGGAGGAGTCGGCTGGAAGACAGCTTCCGTGTAGCTCCTTAAGGGATCAATTGGAGGCCATGGCCCAAAGGGCGGTTCAGGTATGAATCCCTCCGCGCGTATTTGCCTTGGTATGCCTTCCCTTGGTTTGGGTGCTTCCCGGTTTCTTATCGGCTTTCTGTCAGGTTCTTCAACACTGCGCCCTTGCCACTCGCATGGAGGCCGAGGGGGCGTTCCACGCCCCGAGGCCAGTGGAGGCGTTCCCTTCGGAGGTCGAGATTTTGCAACACGGCCTGTGCCAGGAGAGGGAAAAGGCTGACGTTGTGGCGGGCCGGGCGGAGGCTGGGGAGCTTGCCAACTCGGCGGCCCGGGGTGCCCTTCGTCGTCTGAACACGTACCTCCATTGCCGATAGGAAGCTGGCGAACATGGCCGAACGCTTTGCGGCACTGGAAAAAAAAAGGAACGCCAGCAGGGGAGAAGCCGAGGCGGCGCTACTGAAGGCCCAAGTTGCCGAGGCTCGGGCTAAGAAAGCTGTGGCCGAGTATAAGGCATCAGAGCAGTTCTACGCCGAGCTCGGGGAGTATTCTGCCATCGCGTGGAACAAGGCTTTGGACGCCATGAAGGAGCAGCTTCCCGAGTTCGACGATGGTGAACTCCGTGCTCGGGTTCCGCTTCCGGCGACGAGGCCTCCGGTGAGGGATGGCGAAGGAAGCAGGGCGCGCCCTTGGTGGCAGAGTCTCCGGTGGTAGGGCCTTGGGCCGTGACGCCGACGATGAAGAGGCCGAAGTAAGCCTCCGGGCAGTTTGTAGGGCTGGGGGGCCCCAGAATACCCTTTGTAAAGACCTTGATTTTAGCAATAAAAGAAAAACCCTTGATTCGTCGGTTTGTATTTTGTCTTTTGTGTGTGAAGGACGTTCGTAAGATATCCTCGCTTGTATTGTCGTGCTTCCATGTCAGGTTGGCCATTTGTCTGGCGATCTCCTGTCGAGTTGACTCCAATCACCAGCCGGCGAGTGTGTCAAGCGCTGCCGTGGGGGTATCCTCATGTATGGCCCCCTAGGTCGATGGGAGATCGTTCAAACTTGTTTGAACCTGTCATCCTTCCGGGTGTCTTAGATCTTCATGTATGACCACAGGGCTACCGGCCGGGCTTAACCGAGCAGGGTGGCTGTTTGGTTGCCTCTTGCGAGGGCTTTGATCCTTGTCGGTTGTGGTAGGAAGCTACCAGCCAGGGATAGCCGAGCAAGGGCTCGACCGCCTTTGGGAGGACTTTGGGCCTTAGCGCGGGATGGGCTGCGGAAGGCCATTAGGAGTGACCGGGCAGTGAGGATGCGCGGTTGCCTCTTGGTGAGGGCTTCGATCTCTGGCGTCGTAGGTAGGCAACTACCAGCCTGGGGCGAATGAGCGGGGTAGCCACTCTGGTGCCTCTTGTGAGGGCCTTTGATCCCTGACGTCGAGGGTAGGGAGCTACCAGCCGGAGTAGAACGAACAAGATAGCTGCTCGGTTTCCTCTTGCGAGGGCTTTGATCCTTCAGGATGGGGACCGAGCTGGGTTACTGCCCAGTGCCTCTTGGCGAGGACTTTGATCCCTGTCGGTTATGGTAGGAAGCTACCAGCCGGGGATAGCCGAGCAAGGACCCGACTACCTCTGGGAGGACTTTGGTCCTTGGCGCGGGAAGAGCTATAGGGCTGTAAGAAGCCTACCAAAGACCCTTGGCCGGGTAAGGTTACCGCCCGGTGCCTCTTGGCGAGGGCTTTTGTCCTGAAAAGATAGCCGAGCGAGGGAATCTCGGGCTCGACCGCTTCTGGGAGGGCTTCTTGATCCCCGGCGTTGCGGCAGGGAAGCTGCACGCAGGGGATAGCCGAACGAGGGAGCCTCGGGCTCGACCGCCTCTGGGAGGGCTTCTTGATCCCCGACGTTGCGGCAGGGATGCTTCCCGCAGGGGATAGCCGAGCAAGGGAACCTCGGGCTCGACCGCCTCTGGGAGGGCTTTTTCGTTGTACAAGGGGAACTCCACTGGGGAAAAAGATTAGAAATTTCTTTATTCGTATGGGTAGGAATTCTAGACAACGCTTTACACCATCTTGCTAAAGGGAAATCTCGAGTGGTAGCTAGGGCGCGACGCTTCTCTAGCTTTGACCTCATTGGTATAGCTTGAGCTTCTCGGCGTTGTAAGGCCGAGGGAGCTTCCGTCCGTCCGCGTCCTGTAGGCGGTAGGCTCCGCCGGGGAGCGTTTCGGAGACGAGGAAAGGACCTTCCCACTTTGGGGAGAAATTATGAAGCTTGCCTTGGTCGATGAATTCGTTCCGCCGCAGGACTAGGTCCCCGGTCTTAAAGGAGCGGTGTCTTACCCGAGCGTTGTAGTATCGGGCCGTCTGCTGTTGATAGGCGGCGGCTCTGATCTGGGCTCGATCCCTTTTCTCCAACAGTATGTCGAGGTTGGTTCGTAGTGCTATGGTGTTTGCGTCATCGTCGAAGTGCTCGACCCGGTGACTGGGTAACCCGATCTCCGCTGGGACCATCGCTTCGGTCCCGTAGCAGAGGCTGAAAGGGGTCTCCCCGGTGGGAGTCTTTTTTGACGTGCGTAGGGCCTATAATACCCAGGGTAGCTCCTCGACCCAACTGCCTTGTCTCCCTTCCAGGCGGGTTCGGAGGCCCCGGAGGATGTCCCGGTTAGCGACCTCGGCCTGCCCGTTACATTGGGGATGCGCGACCGCGGCGAACTTCATGAAGATATGGTATTCTTTGCAGAAGTCCCTTACTTTCTCGTTCTCGAAGTTCGTCCCGTGGTCGATGATGATGCACCTCGGGATCCCGAACTGGTGTATCAGGTTGTTTTGGAGGAACTTGATGGTTGTGGCGGCGTCCGGTTTCCTGATGGGAACGGCCTCGATCCACTTGGTGAAGTAGTCCACCGCGACGAGGACGTATTTATGTCCGCCAGTCCCAGTGGGGAACTGGACGATCATATCCAATCCCCACTGGGCGAATGTCCATAGGGACGTCAGGGCAGTTAGCTCGGTAGCCGGGAGGTGGGGGATACTGTCGTGGAGTTGGCAGCTTTTGCACCTCCTGACCAGCTTCAGGGCGTCCTCGTGAATGGTGGGCTAGTAGTATCCCTGGAGTAGTGCCTTTTGGGTCAAGGTTCGAGCCCCCTGGTGTGCGCCGCCCACCCCTTCATGGATTTCCCGCAGGACGTAGTCGGCCTCGTTAGGGTCAATGCACCGGAGCAGGGGCTGGGTGAAGGCCTTCTTGTAGAGGTTCCCATTGCTCCAGATGAAGTGGGTGGCTCTAGCCCGGAGGCGGCGGGCGGCCACTCTGTCTTCCGGGAGCGTGCCTTCCTTCAGGAATTCCACAAGGGGCTTCCTCTAATCCCGGTCGTTCTCCTGCACCGTGTACACTTGAAGTGTCGCCGCCTCGTCTCCCACGCTGGGTCAGGTCAAGGTTTCGAAGAGTATCGACCGCCTGTTGTTGGCCGAGTACGATGAAGCCAGCTTGCTCAGGGCGTCTGCTTGAGCATTCATTTGCCTGGGTATTTGTTCCACCTGGACTTCGTCGAAGTTTTTCCGGAGCTTCCTCACTTCGTCTAGGTACTTCATCATTAGGGGCTCTCGGGCCTTGAAGCGGCCAGTCACCTGGCCGACAACTAGGGCCGAGTCGCTGCGGACTCGGATGATCTTCAGCCCCAGCCCGATGTCCATGCATAGTCCGGCTAGGAGGGCTTCATACTCCGCCGCGTTGTTCGATGCTTTGAAACCGAGCCTCAAGGAATACTCCATCTTGGCTTCGTTTGGGCCCCGGATAATGAGGCCGGCACCGCAGCCTTCCTCGGTAGAAGACCCGTCGACGTAGATGACCCAATCCGGAGCTGAGCTAGGGCCTCCCTGGACGGGATGCCGGGCTGTGAGGGGCGGCGCGGAATCCGGCTTCCTGCTAGGGATGGTGCATTCGATGATGAAATCGTCCAGGGCCTGCGCCTTGATGGCTTGCCTCGGGCGATACCTTATGTCGAATTGAGATAGCTCCCATCTCCACTTCTCTAGATGGCCAGAGGATTCCGGCGATGCCAGGATAGCCCCCAGTGGGCGCTAAGTGAGGACGATGATTGTGTGTGCTTGGAAGAAGTGTCGAAGTTTCTGCGAGGTTACTACGAGGGCCAGGACAATCTTCTCTATGGCGGGGTATCTCTTCTTCGCGTCCTTGAACACATGGCTCACATAGTATACTGGCTTCTGTGCCCCCTCTGCCTCTCGGACGAGCACCGAGCCTGCTGCTTGGTCGGATACTGCCAGGTACAGCGACAGCTCGTCCCCTTCCACGGGACGGGTGAGCAGGGGCTGTGTTGCGAGGTGCCTCTTCAGTTGATCGAAGGCGGCTTGGCAATCTTCCGACCACTCGAACTTCGGAATTTTCATCAGCGCCTTGAAGAACGGGAGGCACTTCTCCCCCGACCTAGACATGAAACGGCTTAGAGCGGCGACCCGCCCTGTGAGCCGCATGATCTTGACGTTGGTCTTGGGTGCGGTCATGCTCAGGATAGCGTCGATCTTCTCTGGGTTAGCTTCAATTCCGCGGTGAGTGACCATGAACCCGAGGAATTTCCCTCCGGTGACTCCGAATGCACACTTGGCGGGGTTCAGCTTCATGTTGAATTTGCGGAGCACCCTAAACGCCTCACCTAGGTCCTTGACATGGTCGGCCGACGAGATGGACTTGACGAGCATGTCGTCAACGTAGACTTCCATGTTCCTGCCGATTTGTGGCTTGAACATGCGGTTGAACAGCCTCTGGTATGTGGCCCCGGCATTCTTGAGGCCGAAGGGCATCACTCTGTAGCAGTACACCCCCGGTCCGTTGTGAATGCGGTCATATCTTCATCGTCAGGATTCATGCGGATTTGATTATAGCCGGAGAAAGCGTCCATGAAGCTCAGAAGCTCGTGCCCGGCCGAGCTGTCGACGAGTTGGTCTATGCGGGGGAGCGGGAAGTTGTCCTTGGGGCAGGCCTTATTGAGGTCGGTGAAGTCGACGCACATACACCACTTCCCGCTCGACTTCTTGACCAGGACCACGTTTGCCAGCCACTCCGAGTAGGGCACATTCCTGATGAAGTTGGCGGCGAGGAGCCGGTCAACTTCCTCTTCGATGGCCTTCTGTTTGACCGGGGCGAAGCTTCTTTTCTTCTGCCTGACGGGTCGGGCCGTATGATCAACTCCGAGCTTGTGGGAGATGAATTTGGGGTCGATCCCAGGCATGTCTGCCGGTGCCCAGGTGAAGACGTCGGAATTGCTTCGGAGGAACTCGGTCAGGTCATCCCGCTGAATCCCCGTCAGGAGTGACCCGACCTGGACTGTCTTTCCTGGGTCTCCTTCCGCTAAGGGCACCTCGATCAGAGACTCGACCAGTGCTCCACGGACCTCCTTCCCCTTAATGTCGCCGCATGCATCGACGCTATCAGCGTTCTGCTCGGGGGAAGATGCCGCTGTCATGCCTACCTCCGCGACCCGCTGGCTCCCGTATGCCCTGCCCACCCCACCCCGATCGAGGAGGAATTTTATCGCCAGGTGGTATGTCGAGATCTGGGCCTGGAGGGAGTTCAGCATCGGCCGACCGAGGAGGACGTTGTAGGCCGATGGGACCCTAGCCACAATGAAGTCCACAGGCAGTGTGCGCGTGCGGCCGGGCTCCCCGGTCGTGAACTGCAGGGTGACCACCCCTTGTGCCGGGATGGAGTGATTGGTGAATCTCGAGAGGACGTGGGAGGTCGGTCTCAAGTCCGCTGGGGCCAGCCCCATTCGCAAAAAGCAGTCGTGGAAGAGGATGTCCGCCGAGCTGCCCGAATCGATGAGTATTCGGTGGACCTCGTATCGGTGAATTTGTGCTATGATCACCAGCGGGTTGCTATGGGGCACAGATATGCCGTGGAGATCCTCGTCGCCAAAGGTGATGGGCTCTCGGCCCCTAGCCCTTTTGCCCGGACGGCCGCCGTAGCCTGCGAGGCGGCAGCCTGCGGGGAGACCGACGACCTTGGGCGAGGGTTCGCCCGGGTCTCCATTGCGAGGGAGGCGGCCGCGGGCGTTTGGATCTTTAGAGGAATCGGTTGTCATGTGGGCGGAGATCAGAAGGCCAACTTTGTATTTTGTGGAGTTATGAGTTACCACAAACGGCGCCAATTGATGGAGCTCATTTTCGGGCCTCCGTCAGATGTTGTATTTCGTTGATCTCACGGTGGACTTAGTTGATTATCTTTCTTTGCGTGCGGGTCTCAATGGGTTTTTGGAGGAAGAAGTGAGGTGAGAGAAGTGTTGCCGAGTACCTGCAAAGAAGTCCCGGGGTGGTTTGGTACCACCAAGGACCCTCCGACGCTCAAATTAGTGATGAAGTTCGAGCAGAGTAACGGCATAAAAGTGTCAAGAATCGCTTACTTGACCCCTCTGTGATGGGGGTTTATATGGCGACGGCAGCACGCAGCAGTAGGCGCGAGAATCTCGCCGGCAGTTACGCTCCCGACGTCACGCCTGCGTAAAGAGCGGATCGCCCATTAATGGGGATCGTGATGGCGTGGAACGTGGGACGCTGCTGGCAGAGAATCTGCGCGTGGTGAGATTTTCAGAGCGGTGATTACGCCTGGGAGTAGGTCGGAGGGCCGAGAAGACGTCCTCGGCGGGAGCTCGGGGACGAGCAAGGAGGCTGAGGAGTCTTGGTCCTGTGGTAGCTCGGGGCGAGCTGAGAGGCCGAGGAGGCCAATTTGCAGGGGCCCCGAGGGGGGCCAGCATGTGCTTGCTGGCCGGGCACGGGGTAGCATGATCGGCCCCTGCGGGCCGTTTCTTCTAAGTTCTGGGACACGCCGCCTGCCACGTGTCATGATCTTGGGGATTGCCAATATCGAGCACCATCAAAATCATTAATAATCATATATATAATTGTTTCGGCAAATACGATCACGAAGAAATAAACAAACGGTAAAGTGAAGAAAACAAATAAACACATGCAATAGAAATAGTGCACAAACCAAAAGACACAAGATTTACATAGAAAACCCTTACGGAAAAACCACGGGCAAAAAAAAGATTGTACTAATTGAACAAATATAGAGGATTACAACGGCGAATCAACTCTCACAAAAATCCCTAAGAAAGAACCATAGCATCATCTCTCTTAATTCTGATTACAAAAGGATTAACCCAATTAGGATTACGAATTACAATATATCGTCTTTATATATAATGCAAATACCCATGATTAGAGGTCCACCCTTCTCCTTTTTTCTTAAAAAAAAGAAAAAGGGAGACAAATCCTCACCTCTCAAGCCCTCCACATTATCTCCCTCATCTCTTAAGCCCTCCACATCATCACTCTCTCTCTTCTAAAAAACAATTAATTGTTTATCTAGAACTTCCACATCATCAATCCCCTTCTTTTAAAAAGAACAAATAAATAAAACTCTAGAACCCTCCACATCATCAATCACATTTTTAAAAAAAACAAATAAATAAAACTCTAGAACCCTCCACATCTCTCTCCATCTCTCCTCCCTTCTCAATTTTTTTAAACTAACACATGTAACGCACGTGCATAAATTCTAGCATATATAATGCAAATACCCTGGTTAAAGGTCCACCCTTCTTCTTTTTCTTGAAAAATAGAAAAAATGAGAAAAATCCCTACCTCTCAAGCCCTCCACGTCATCTCTCTCTCTCTCCTAACCTCTCCTCCCTTCTCAATTTTTTTAAACTAACACGTACAATGCACATGCATAAATTCTAGCATATATAATGCAAATACCCTAGTTAGAGGTCCACACTTCTTCTTTTTTCTCGAAAATAGAAAAAATGAGAAAATCCCCACCTCTCAAGCCCTCTGTGTGTGTGTGTAATGCAAATACCCTTGGTTAGAAGTCCACCATTCTCATTTTTTCAAGAAAAATGAGAAAAATCCACACCTCTCAAGCCCTCCACATCATCTCTGTCACATCTCAAGCCCTCCACATCATCTCTCACTCTCTTCTAAAAAATAATTAATTGTTTATCTAGAACCTTCTATATCATCTCTTCCAATATATATATATATATATATATAGATATATATATATATAGAGAGAGAGAGAGAGAGAGAATAATGGAGAAAAGAGGCCATAGGAGGAAATTTCCTCCTATGGCGTGGAAAAAATACAACCTCCACCAATTTTTTCGACGATCGACTCTCATCATCTTCATCGTTATCATCTAAGATGTGGGTACACCAAATTTCAAGTGATTCTATAACTTTTTCACCGTTGATTTAGCAATATAAAAAGTTTTATTGTCGGTAAACCGTTAATTTTGAACCCACTAAATCAACGGTGAAAAAGTTGTGGAATCACATGAAATTTGGTGTACGCACATCTTAGATGATAACGATGATGATGATGGGTGCCTATCGTCGGAAAAAATGGTGGAGGTTGTATTTTTTCCACACCATAGGAGGAAATCCCCTCCTATGGCCTCTTTCCTCCATTAATCTCATATATATATATATATATATATATATATATATATATATATATATAATGCAAATACCGTTGGTTAGAGATACACCCTTCTTTTTTTTTGAAAAATAAAAAAAAAATGAGAAAAATTCTCACCTCTCAAGCCCTCTACATCATCTCTCTCACCTCTCAAGCCCTCCACGTCATCTCTCTCTCTCCTAAAAAACAATTAATTGTTTATTTAGAACCTTCCATATCATCTCTCCCTATATATATATATATATATATATATATATATATATATATACCCTTTTCATAGAGGTCTACCTCTCCTCTTTTTAGAAAAAAAAAAAAGAAAACCTTACATTCTCAAACCTCCACATAATCTAGAAATATCCACATCTCTCTCTCTTCTCCGAAAAAAATTAATTTTTTAATTATCATCAAACAAACCTCCACGTCTCTCACTTTTTCCAAAAAATTAATTTTTTTAATTAACACGTGCAACGCAGGTACACAAATCTAGTATATATAATGCAAATATCATTGATTAGAGTTCCACCCTTCTCCTTTTTTCTAGAAAAATAGGGGAAAAAATGAGAAAAATTCCCACCTCTCAAGCCTTCCATATCATCTCTCTCACCTCTCAAGCCCTCCACATCATCCCTCCCTTTTTTTAAAAATAAATAAATAAATAATACTCTAGAACTCTCTACATCATCTCTCTCACCTCTCAAGCCATCCACCTCATCTCTCCCTTTTTTTAAAAGATAAAAAACAATTAATTATTTATTTAGAACCTTCCATATTATCTCTCCCAATATATATATATATATATATATATATATATATATAATGCAAATAGGGGTTGGTTAGAGGACCCTCTCCCAATTTTTTTAAAAAATAAATAAGACTCAAGAACCCTCCACATTTCTCTCCCCCTTCTTAAATTTTTTAAACTAACACGCGCAGCGCACGTGCATAAATTCTAGTAGATATAATACAAATACTCTTGGCTAGAGGTTCACCCTTCTCATTTTCTCTTGAAAAATAGAAAAAATGAGAAAAATTCTCATCTCTCAAGCCCTCCACATCATCTCTCTCAGCTCTCAAGCCCTCCACGTCATCTCTCTCTCCTAAAAAACAATTAATTGTTTATCTAGAACCTTCCATATCACCTCTCCCGATATATATATATATATATATATATATATATATATAATTGTTTATTTAGAACCTTTCATACCATCTCTCTCAATATATATATATATAAAGCAAAATAGGGGTTGATTAGAGGACCCTCTCCCAATTTTTTTAAAAACTAAATAAGACTCTAGAACCCTCCACATTTCTCTCTCTACTCTTCTTAAATTTTTTAAACTAACACGTGCAATGCACGTGCATAAATTCTAGTATATATAATGCAAATACCCATGATTAGAGGTCCACTCTTCTCCTTTTTACTTAAAAAAGAAAAAAAAGAGAAAAATCATCACCTCTCAAGCCCTCCACATCATCTCCTTCACCTCTTAAGCCCTCCACATCATCTCCCTCTCTTCTAAAAAACAATTAATTGTTTATCTAGAACTTCCACATCATCAATCCCCCCTTCTTAAAAAGAACAAATAAATAAAACTCTAGAACCCTCCACATCATCAATCACATTTTAAAAAAAACAAATAAATAAAACTCTAGAACCCTCCATATCTCTCTCCAGCTCTCCTTCCTTCTCAATTTTTTTAAACTAACACGTGCAACGCACGTGCATAAATTCTAATATATATAATGCAAATACCCTGGTTAGAGGTCCACCCTTCTGTTTTTTAGAAAAATAGAAAAAATGAGAAAAATCCCCACTTTTCAAGCCCTCCAAGTCATCTCTTCCTCTCTCCTAAAAAATAATTAATTGTTTATCTAGAACATTCCATATCATCTCTTCAAATATATATATATATATAATATGCAAATCTTCTTCTTTATAATGCAAATACTCTCATGGTGAGGTAGACATCCTCTCCTTTATCCAAAATTCAAAGAAAAATAAGAAAAATCATCTTCTCCTAAAGCTTCCACCTTACCATCCTCTTCTCTTAGGGCCTCCATCTCATCAAGGAAGAGGACAAAAAGAAAATGATGCCTTGCCGTGTAAATTTACACATAAACCCTTAATATTTACAAATTTATACCTATACAAAAAAAATGCCTTGCAATGTAAATTTGCACATTTACACATAAACTCTCATTATTTACAAATTTACTTATGCACTCATTCTTACAAATATGAAATATTACATTCGGCATGTGAAACGCACATGGAGCCCTCCCAATTTTTTTTAAAAAGACAAGACAAGAAAAGAAAGAAAAATTCTAGATTCCTAAGGCCTCCATCTCATCACTCCCTTTTTTAAAATAAATAAGTCAGTCTCTAAAACCCTCCGCATTTCTCTTCCTCTTTTCTTTCTCACCTCCTTCTTAAATTTTTTTAAACCAACACATGCAACACACGTGCATAAATTCTAGTATATATAAGGAAAATCAGAGTAGAAGTAGGATTTCCAAATATCCAGCCCAAGACGATGACAGACGTCTGAAGAAGATTTGACAGACGTCCGTCCAAAACACAGAGCGATGCCAGACGTCTGAGCATGAGGCTTCAGCAAATCCAGAGAGCGCGCAGACGTCTGACGAACATGAGTCAGACGTCTGTCCAAATAACAGAACGTCCACAAACATTAAGCTTCAGACGTCTGGTACTTGCTGGTGCTGATTTTGAAGTTGTGTTGTTCTCCGTGAAATGCCAATTTCAATTAGAAAACTAACAGGGATCAAGAATACGGGACAAACTCAACAATAATTTAACATAGAAAGCAAGGGATGAGAGGAGGGTGGAGGGCTCTACTGGATTATATCCCAAAGATTGTTAGATTGATAAATTAAATCATTAATGATCGATCAGAAAATTAATATTCCCCGGAAATAAAACTACGCCTCTCTAAAATCAGATAAAGAAAGATACAACGCAACTCGTCATTAAAATTTAGGAACGACTGCTTGTCAAAATATTAGGACATACAAAATCCATAACACATTCAACACCTACATGAACTACAAAAACCCACCACCCTGCCTGCCCTCCTACAACAAAATACTCCACTACACTAATTGGAGCCAAAATGCCATGTACAACGACAAAATCCACAGCAATCACAACCTCAGTTGTTCGACCCGATCCGATCCAAACTCTCAGACACAGCCCTCATCCTCAACCTCGACTCCGGTTCTGATTCAGTGCACCCAAGCGCCATATGAAACACCGCAAGCACCTCTTTCTTTGCATGCACCTCATGAAGCAGTGAGGGGTCTATAACCTCTGATAACGGAGTCTCTTCTTTGAACGCTTTTCTAACAAACCCCTCGAGTTCAGCAATAATTCCATTCTCCGGCTTGCCGCCTGGAACTCTCCCGGTCAAGACCTCCAGTAGAATGACACCAAATGCGTACACATCGCATTTTTGGGTGATTGTGGTTCCTGGGATCCGTGCCTCAGGGGCCAAGTATTCGGTAGTGGGTCCCGAGGTGTGTAGGGTGGGTGTAGTGGTTGTGGAGATGAGCTTTTTAGAGTGGGAGTGGGTGAACTTTTGGGTGCCGGAGAGGAGTCGGGTGAGGCCGAAGCCGGAGATGCAGGGGTTGAAATCATCATCAAGGAGAATCTTGGAGGTTTTTATGTTTCCATGGATATATTTTCTTGGGCTACACTCATGGAGGTAGGCTAATACCCGTGCTGTGCCTTGGATTATTGCTAGTCGTGTTGCCCAAGGGAGGGGTTGGGCCGTTGGATTCATGGGTTCACCTGTAAAATTTTGACAATCGGTGAAATTAATTAGAAATTGCAAAGAAATTCCGGATAGAACCAAGGGGTTAGGAGATCAATGGAAGGGATTGACCTCTTCTCTTTACAAAGCCATAATCGATCTTTTATCACAAGACGTTCGTAAAGTGTGAATGATGTATCAATAGGTCATGAAATATCCTTGAATCTTTTGAACCTATTCATTTATCGATTAACTTGTAAATGACACGATTATCTTAATTACTAGGGTAAATTCTAAATCAAGTACACTTTGATAGAATATACAAAAAAGGGAGCATTCGGTGATTTTTACAGGAATGCTTATGGGTGTGAGTGAACATGAAAGTATCACATTTGCATATGAGACACCAGAATGGAGTGGCAAGCATATCATTTGAGCTACAAAACTTTGCATGTATGAACGAATTATAATAGTCACATGCATATTGTGAAATATTACTGGCAAAACAGGAAAAGCTATAACCTTTAGGAATGCATTACCCATTCAAGAATATTTTGGACCCCCAAAATATCGGTATTTTGAAAAACAGCCCCCAAAACTCAAAACTAAAAAATTGTAAATATAACCTCCAAAACCATGTCGATAACCAAATACACACCTCAGTCAACTTAACTTGCCTTACAGCTTGAGTTCAGATTGAGCTAGGGGTTAGAATGGGAACAATAAAGTCCAACCTACCCCTCTCTCTCTCTTCATTATGCGAAAAAACCCTCGTTCCCTCTCTTGTAGAAACTCATGAACTCTCTCAAATTACTCTCCAATCTGTCATAACTTCCATCTCCTTCTCTTTCTTCTCACACCCAACCAATTGTTGGAGACAATGCTCTTTCTATTCTATGTCAAGAGTTTTTAAAAAATATTTACTTGATAATTGATATCAAAGAGCGCTTTATCTTCTTCCTTCTTCTTCATGTCTTTTGGGTTAGTATTGGATTTTGATTTTGATCAAGTGTTGTTTTCTACAGGTGACAACTGAGGTGAGCAGTGAGTTGAAGGAGAATTTATATGGGTTGTTGCACTTGAAAATGAAGAAGGGATGTGTTTACTTGAAGCAATTGATGGAGAAGAAGCTCACCCAATATAGTTAGCGAGAATGGAAAAGCAACCAAGCTACTGAAATTAAGTGAAGAAATCCAACCATATTCTCCCAATTCATTCTCAAACAAGCAATTTTTTTTTTGATATGGGTTAACGAGGGAAAGAGGTTGGATATATTAAACACAACCATTGCAACAATTAGAGAGGGTAAAATCATCTTATCTAACCTGTAATCGTCCATTTTGACGGTGTGTTGAGGATGGGATTGAACCTTGAGGACCAATTTAGTTTAATTACAAGAACCGAGGGTTGTATTTACAATAACTGAGTTTAGGGGGGTTGTTTTTTAAATTTCGATGTTTTGGGGGTCCCATATAAAAAAGCCCTATTTGTTTAAGCTTCAGTAGAAAGAAGCATGCCTAGAGAGTTGGTTGATCAAGTGAAAGCAACACGTATCCGGCATTTGAGAATGACAGCATTTACGGAACGGAATTGATCTGAATCACAATTCAGTCCTACGATGCTTGGAAAACATGAGAGTTGCAATCATGAGAGTTGAGATATGTGAAGATTGAAGAGTGTGTGCATCCCAAGGAACCTTTCTCAGTACTTGGAGGTTTATATTAACAGCTTTGTTCCGATGTCTGCTTATAATTACTACCTCCGTTCCATTTTAAGTGTACATTTTTTGTTCTGCACTCCCATTAAGAAAACTTTGGAAATTTATAAAGTTATGATATACTTGATGCTAAATTCCTATATTAACCTAATTTAATGCTAAATTCCTATATTGACCTTATATAGTATTAACCTCATTTAATGAGTATAGAAATCAAAATTTAAATTTGTATTGATAACACAAAAATTAGCATTGATATTGTAAATGGACACTTATAATGAAACAAAAAACAAAAATGGACACTTAAAATGGAACGGAGGTAGTAAAAATTTTATATCAAGTGAAGAGTGAATTACTGCTTTGAAAATAGGTAGCCTGAAGAGATTAATAAGCAAAATGTAATCTGCAAATGAAAAGGCAACAGAATGTTGTGAAAAGTACTAATGTAACATTTTGGAAAATATTAATTTATAATTTTAAATATGAACATAATGAGTTTACAAAAATGATATCGCTTATGAAATTGGGTATCAGAATTATATCCGTAAAAATGTAATTATTTAGTAAACATGAAGAAAGGTGTGTGATATCATAAAAATGATATTTTAATTATTTTAATATGACATGATATTTTATATTAAGATGATATTTAAGTGTTAGAATAAATATTTCATATCTTTTTACATATGGATTTAGATTTTTACGTAAAGGGTTTTAATTAAGAGAAAAAGGGTGTATTCTTGTTTTTATGTTTTTGAGGTTGGGTAAATATTAGTTAGCTTAAACCATCACCTCTAGCACACCTCACTCATGCTCACATCACTCCACCCCCTCCTTCTCAATTGACACCACCACCTTACAACCCTCCACCTCATGCTCTCTCTACACAAATCTCAACACCTCCATCTTATTCTTATTCAACACTTGGAAATTCTATTAACTTTTCTAAACTGAAACAGCAAGCTTCTTCGAACTCCAACAAAAACATTCCTAAGTGTTCATTACATCCAAAGAGTAAAACCATGATTTTCTTCATGAAAGTTGTTCACATCTTCATACTTGAGCCAATACAAAACCTTGATACTTCCACATACACTTCTTGAGCTGGAGCTCTTTGTACTACCTCTCTATAGGTATATCTTCTTCTCTCTTTACTTGACCAATTCTGGTGATGATATATTTTTAATGTGCAGTATTAGAAAAACTGTTTGTTTTGTGATATATAGCATACTGAAACTTAATCTGGAACCATTAGGTGTAACCATTATAAAAACTAACAAGACCATAGTATCATGAGGCCACTAGAAGACAATATCTAAAGCCCGAGCCCCATATTCACATGTTCATCCGGCGAGAAGCTTCATTTTGCCAGCGCCGTTGGGTCCCTTAGGGATTTTGGGATTGATTTTTGTTCTGTAGATGTATTTGCATATTTTATGATCTACTATATTGGTTGATTTGTCTCAGTATTCATACAGAAAAATCTGGGAATATTTTAGTATGGGTTTTGTTAAAATTTTCGATATTTCGATACGGGTTTTCGTATTTCTGTGCCGTAACTGATTTGTTGACGTTCGTACATTAACAGCAAGGATATCTTATCGTTTTTTGGTTGAGTAAGCTATAGGTTCTAACATACGGATGTCTATCTCGTTGCTTTGGTTTTTGATACGATATTTACATTGATATGATTTAATTATGATTATAAGTACGATCGCGAAGGTTTCCGAGACAGAGTTGACAGACATTGGAATCGTGGATTCAACGAGCTCAACAACTTAATGAGTAGATTTATATCTACGAGAAAAATCGGGTGGATGGCGTATAGTACCCCCGCAACCTTATAACTAGGATAGTTATGCTATCTGGTTAGTTCTTAGTGTCAATTCAAGTTAATAGTATTAGTGTTATGTCGCATCTAGTATGTTATTAATGTGCATATAGTTTTATTCGTAGTTTGGTGGATTTGTACGAGAGATCATGCCGTACTTGAGATAATTTGGATATTGTGATAATGTGGATATTGTACGAGAAATCATACCGTACTTGTGATGACGAGATTAGCATGCCGAATAACGGCCAAGTTTCCTTTAGACTCGTAGAATCATGTTTTATTTCGTTTTAGAACGTAGTACTTGAGTGAGTTATACTCTTTTAAAAACTAACGATTCGTTTCCCTTTTAAATGATAAATGACAAGGATGCGATGCTAATTTACAAAACGAATATATATTTTTAACCTAAGACAGCTTCCTTATTTCAAAATCAACGTTTCATTTCATTTTCAAAGATAATGGTATAGCTCATAGCAAGTAGTTACATTTAATAGTTACACTTAGAATTATTTTACATGCTCGCGATATATTTATCAATGTTATACGTTTTCGTGATACGAACACAATGATAGAACACTGCACAACTACCAATGAGTATTATATTGCACAAGCACATACACATATGCTACACTACATCTCATTGGTACCGCCAAGTCACTGTAGGACTTTTACACTACATGATGCGTACGTAGATATCGATACGAGTATGCTATATACACTTTTAGAACACTTGCACAAATACTAATAATTGCTATGCTGCATGAGTACAGACGCGTATGCTACACCTGTAAGTCTATGTAACCCATCCCGGTACTTACGGGAAGGCGGAAAGAGTAAAAATCAAATTTTTATCACAAGGATACATAGACTAACCATGAAGGATCTTTGCTAAACAAAAACTAACAAACTAACTACAAGTTCTAGCTACTAGGTTAGATGGTTATACCTAGTTCTTGAACTCCTTCTCTTCTTGTTATGGTGCTCCTTGTTGCTAGCTCCTTGGAGTGGTGTAGACGGCTCCTCCTCTTCGTCTTCTCTTTGCCGAAGAAAAATCCACCCGAAGGCCTCTACTTTGAACTCCTACCTCAACCAAGAAGTAACTAGAGTGCTTGGTTTGCTAGACAAAGAACCCTAGAATGAGTAGAGAGATGTTTTGATGGTTTGGTCTTAAAAGCTTATGATTTTCAACACATGAAACACTTAAGCTTTGGAAGAGAAAAAGGGGGAGCTTTTGCAAGAGAGAGAAAGAGCATGAGAAAATAATAGAATAAAATCCCAACCTTGCTCTCACATGAGAGAATATGAGAATAATAATAATAATTAGGAAAATTGTGATGGTTAGTTGATGTGACCATTATCATTTCACATTTAATACTTAATGCAAGCTTCAAGAAGCATCTTTGCAAAAAAAATTATCATGGTCAACAAAAGTCAACAAGTCAAATGGTCAACCAACCCTAACAATGACATAATTATCCTTAATTAATATTATTAATCATATTTCTCATTCTCATTAGGGTTTAGAAAAAGTCAACGGTCAAAAACACTAATGAGCTTCCTCTGCCTCTGTTAACCGTGCATACACACCTGTATCCGTATTCCGAGAAACATGAATACAATGAGACAACCAATCCCAAAACAAATACTAGGATCCGACTTAAACCAAAGCCCGCTAGTAATAATTGCCCGGACACCAAACGTGCACAAATGCGTGTATGTGAACGAACCCTGTCGCAAAACCATACGACCTCTACTCTGTTTTGCCCAAAGGCAAACAACCCTCTATGTGGGACTCTAAAGACTCGACACTACGCTGGCAGTGGGTTTAACCACAGGCCGCAAGCGGTACTAGCTGTACGTAACGGTCCCTAGGTAGATGCCGATAAGAAGACCGATGAGGTGAACTCATCTGAACTCCTAGTAAGCCTAAATGTGACAATCTCCGTACAGTCCGGTCTGAGAGTATCGCATGTCGGGCCTAGGGGGCGGTAAACGTCAGTCCCCTAATAGCGGTACAAGTCGTGTCGGAGTGTAGCCCAAAACACCCTGAAAAACTACTGGAAACGCTACCAGTATATCTCGCTTGCCCTGGCCAGGGACTTTGTGTAATGGCTCTCCTAGACACAGCACGATATCAACTCCCAATACCGGGAGAGACGAATCCTGTCTAATCGTCACTGCCTCCAAGTGCTTCGGGACTGCACTCAACTACTACCTGTTTGCACGACTCATTTGAGCCGTGGTAGGGTAGTAATCTAAGAGGCCCTAGTGCAAGTGGGAGATTGTTAGTGTATATGCCCTAGAGGCCATTATTGTATCATACTAGTTTGTATATTACTTAATAGAAGCTTGGGATATTCACAGTTATATAAACAATCTTGCTCAAAATGGTAGTATGCTACTTGGTTTGTTTCTACTTTAATATGTGCATGTGTTTCTTTTAGCATATCGCTTATACATATTAGTGAAGCCCTTAGGATCTTTGCTTGATTACCAGCGTTGTGATGGCAGTCACACTAATGGGGGCTGGGTAATCTACAAGCACATCCTTATACAGGTCCCTAGTCGTAGGATTATCGAGACGGGGCATCGATACTCCGGAGTAGACTAGCGTATGCGCTTCTCATCCCAACAGGGGAGATAGTCTGTCCCACAGCCATTAGTACGTCGTACTGGAGATAGTATGCGGATGCTCTTTAGGTTACGAGTACACTGGACAGGACTCGCTGGGAACTGTTGATTGGTATTACACATGTCGTCAGTTATCAGTTCCCAGATGACATGAGTACCGCTTAGTCCGTTGACTTGACACTGTCACTTCGCCTAGAGTGTGTTCCCACTGTTCTTAGAACACCACACATCATTAGTATTGCCATGACACGGTAGAATTGATACATTTGTTGCCTGCATGTCTATATTTACGTACAGTACCATCCTTACCTGCTGAATTATTGTGAACATCAGTAACATGATATTCGTTTTTTATTCTTATGAGTTTTCAGGAAATTTTATTTTGATGATATATATCAGTAGTATGGGACGCTGTTATATATATATATATATATATATATATATATATATATATATATATATAATATATCATCATAAGGATCTATGGGATTATTCTTATTCTTTACTTGTTATCTTTGGATATGATGAATTGATGTCCACCATGAGTCGTTTTTATGTTTTGTTTTACTCCGAACCGAGTGGGGGCTATACGGTTACGGATTATCCAGACTGAGTGGGGGATATACAGTCGGATACATGGTGGACCCGGTCGAGACCGAGGGGCAGGATAGCCGCAATAGAAGCGGGGAGTCTAGCGAGGATACTCGATACCGGAGATAAATTTAAGCACGGTAGATATCCAGAAGATGCTGACCGGGACTAGATTTGGGCACGGCGGATATCCAGAAGATACTGACCGAGACCAGGGATATCGAGTAGCGATCATCTATTGAGATGGTGTCGACGATATCTGCATTTGCGTGTCGGTGACGGACACGGAAGATATGAGGATTTGCTTGTCGGTAATGAACACGGGGGATTTCTGATTTCGGATGTCGATGCTGGACATTCAGATGTTGATATGTTGCTCATATGAGGTATACAGTTATGTTATAAGTTATTGTAGCCGACCAGGTCTGATCTGGAGTACAGTACATGCATACCTTTTTACGGGTCATTGCATATAAAAAGGAATTCAAAATCGAGCTATAACCTTATTATTTTGACGTGTCTAGTATAACACTGGGATCTTTTAAATTGTAAAGCTCTTAACACTCTTCACTAAAACAGAAAGACGTACATCTTAAATAAGATACATATTATATTTCATACTATCACGTCTGCTTTTATGCCGTGACATATGTATTCCGCGGCTATTTTAAAGAAGATGTTTTACATATATATTTTCGGCTACTTTTGGGCTTATACCTAGATACAGGTCATTTGCATTTATATATTCTATTTTGGGTTCATATGATGGATAGAGTTACATTTATGATACATATGCATATCATATATTCAATTAGTACCGGATATGATAGTACTACACTTATGACCTAGGTATCGTTGTGCATTTTGATTTCTACCTTGTGATGTACTATTATTCACTGAGTTGGCAACTCACCCGCATTGTGCCACAGTTTCTGGCAGGTTGCCGCTCGGATTATTGGCGAATTGCGGCACACCCTCCTTCTCAATGATTGCTTTGGCAGGTGGGCTACTGTTGTTAGTACCCACACTTGTATATTTATGTATTCTTGTATCTAGTAAAACTCCATCGACTTAAAACTGGTATATTGTGAACTTAGAAGCGAGACATAGAATTTTGTGTGGTGGACGTCGTACTCATTGGAGTCGAACTTTTTATATTGTTGATTTTGTTTCGCTTTCTTTTTTCTCCATTATGCGTCGTATATTGTTTGCTTGGTTGTTCCACCGTTTGGGTATGGAAACTAGCTCCCGTTGAGATACTATTTTTATTGTTATGTTGTATCGGGTTTTATTCAAAATTTACAAAGGAGGTGACGTCGAATTTTAAAACGTCATAGGTGTTTTTCGAACATACTTAGTTAGACTTAAATGTTTATTTTAAACTGATCCCATATGATGACTATTTTAAACTTCATCTTCCATATTTTCAAAAAGGGTTTAGATTCCGGGTTTCGGCTTATTTGGACCGCGTCGACGTCTTTAGATGTCATGTGATTTAAGTACCGGTCGCGTGCCACATTCGGGTCGTGACAACTAAGTTCATTAGAAGGCAGGGATTGTAATAGTCAATTAGAATATGCCTAAGATAGCACCAAGATAGTTATCAATACTGACACAGATCTTAGCTAACTGCTTCAGTTCATCTAAGAATACGGTTAATTTCACGCATACCCCCGTGTTTCAACTTTTAACCTGTATAGCATTTATAATCCATCGATTGATTTATTAGCGCAACACCCCTCGGTAATTGATCAAACCTCTAAAAAACGTTCTCCTCTCACCGCCCCCGACCCCCCAAAAACACACACACACACAAACAAACAAAGAAAAGAAAAGAAAAAGAAAGACTAAGAAACCCCTAAAACACACACAAATTCAACTCTAAACAGTTCAAACGATTATTGGATTTAAATCTAGAGCTTATTTGCGTTGTTGAGAGTAGAATATCAATTTCTTTTAAGGGTTTTGGTCGATGAACAGAGGGGGTGATTGCACCAGTAAATTACTTGAGTAGGTAGAAGTGCCATATGGCGTAAACTACTGGGAGGTTATGTGCAATTAACCGTAAAGGATAATATGAACCATGGTTCAGACAAGGAAATGGTTCTTATTCAGGTACTTGAGCTGGTCCACCTTTCTTTCTCTAGTATGCATGCTTTTGCATGGGGCCAAAAGCCAGCATGCTAACATTCATAAAGCGGTGGGACTAAATCAGCTACCTGACAAACTTGGGCCTGGCAGACCAACTTGATTTAAACAAAAGCAATTTACAAATACATCACACTTGACTTTTGATTGTCAAAAGTGATTTAGCCATTTGACGAGAAAACTCGGAACTCAAAAGAATATTGGCAACCTTATGACATATAATGTACAAAAACGGAGAAAATGTAACACACTATTTGAAAGGTGATTCGGTTGATAAATTGTGATATTTATGAACAATGTCAATGAACATCCACTGATATTCCCCAACCATGAGAATTTGAATATCTAATGATGAAATTAATGTATCAATGCAAGAAAGAAAAAAAGTAATGTTAAAGCAGTTACCATGAAGAGCAGAGTGTAAGGTGCCATTAGGAATGTAATCATAGATAAGCAGTTTCTCATTGGGGGCATAATAATAAGCTCTTAACCTCACAACATTAGGATGAACCACACGCCCAATGGCCATTGCCTCCGACTCAAACGACCTCCTCTTCTTCCACTCATCCCCTTCACCTTCTCCCTCCTCTGCCTCACTCAGCCTCCTCACTGCAACTGCCGATCCTCTACCGACCACCACTTTATAAACAATCCCACTTCTGCTCTTTCCTACTACATAAGCAGATGCTCGAAGGAGCTCTTCCAATTCTAATCCGAACCCTTCATCAACAGTTACATATATCTCACCTGGGAGAAGAGTTCAGAGTGTTGGGAATAGGTTGGTGCGATTCGGAATAACAATTCAAAAACGAAAGTAGAATTGATGCAAAAAAAATCACGATAAAAAGAACTTGTACTGTTGTACATACTACATAGTACTGAAGGACAAGGTACAATTCCTTAATATAACATATGTTTATACTTGATTACAAAGTATTTAAGAAAATTTAGTGCAGAATATTTAAGAAAAAGGCATAAAGAAGGTTTGCAAAGTATTAGTTGCCAATAGTTATGCGAATATGAGCTAAAAATGAATAGAAAGCAACATTGCATTCTTGGCAAAAAGAAGAAATAATTCTTTGCTAGCTAACCAAACAAAAAATATGCAAAGTTTCTGGTACATCATGTACATTTGCTAATAAAAACACAAGCTAAATGCAAAAATAGTTGGGAATTGGAGCAATGCTCAATATGATTTAATACGACATTTACCAATAACCTCAATGCCCATAAATTTTGAATCTATTACAAAAATACTTTTTAAAAAAAAAAAATCCATTGATCATAAATATAGGGCAACTCACCAATTCTCCCCTCTCTCCTCTCATCCGAAATGATGACCTCGCCTCCCTTCTCCTTCCCCTCGCTCTTCCCCTCCTCGGTCCCACCCCTTTTACAAAACTGCCACTGCAGCACAATCACCGACACCAGCGCCGCAAAGATGATCCCCGCCAGAATCATCAACGTCACCGCAAGCCCCACCCGCCTCTTCGGCCCCACCGACTGCAGCACCGGCGAGCTCGGGTCCGGCTCAAGTATATCAGGCTCCGAACCCGAATCAGAACCAGGGTTTCTACCACCACAGAGATTCTTCAGCGGGAACCCACAGAGATTAGGGTTTCCAGCAAACGCAGTGGGCCCCTGATTCAGTAGCGACCCAATCTTCGGGATCTCGCCGCTCAAGTTATTCCCCCTCAGATCCAAGCTCACCGCCACTGGAATCTTCCCGTACTCCACCGGGATCTCGTCGGAAAACGAATTGAACGACATGTTCAGAACCCCGGCGAGGTTCGGGAGGCCGGCGATCGCCGTCGGCAGGGATCCGTTGAAGCTGTTGGAGGAGAGGTCGAGGTGGGATAAGGCGGTGAGGTTGCCGATCTCGTTTGGGACTCGGCCGGCGAGGTGGTTGTCGGAGAGGTCTAGGGTTTGGAGAGAGGAGAGGAGGGAGAGTTCAGAGGGGAGGTAGCCGTAGAGGGAGCGGCCGGGGAGGGAGAGAGTGGTGACGAGGCCGCCGGAGCACGTGACGCCGCGCCACGAGCACGGGGTGCGGTCGGATTCGGACCAGGAGGAGAGGATGCGGGTCGGGTCGCGGTAGATGGCAGATTTTAGTGCCAGCAGGGTTAGGGTTTCGGTGGTGACGGCGACGGTGAGAGTGGCTAAGGATAATAGAAGGAAAGCGGCGGCGGAGAACGAGATGCGGCGCATTTTAGCGCAACAAGGAGTGGCGCGGAGAGAGTGAGGATGAAATGGGGAAGGAGAAGGAAGAAATGTTGGGGGTTTAAACTTTTAAAGTTCAATGACTAAAATAGACACTAGGAGGAGAGTGGGTTTTATTCATATACGTCCATTTAAATTATTTTATAGCAAAGGTAATCCAATAGATGCCATGAAAAAGGAGAAATTAGAGCTTTGGTCCAAATAGTTTCCAAAATGATGAATTAGAAAAACATTTCACACAATTTGATCGTGAAGATAGAATTAAAACTAATTAAAAATAAGAGAAATGCGGGTGTCAGAGACTCGGAAGAGAGTTTCTTTCCTAGTCAATCAAAAATCAATAACTATCATAATAAAAAGCTTTGATTTTAATGCTTCTCACTACCATCGGAGAATTGCAAATTTGATGGTTTACTAATAGGATAATTTTCATGGCCTAGGCAAAAATTAAAGAGTAATCAAATCACATGAAAATTAGTGTATATGTGCTTGGCCATAAAATCAAAAGAAATGATGTTGATCATCAAAAAAATGTTACGAAAGGTCGACTTTTTTTTATCAATGTAACAAAAAGACTCTTCCCTATGCTTTTGATACCCACGCTTCTCTTATATAAATGTGTTTAAGTTTAAGACATTACAGATCAAAAAACACACTAAGACAATGTTGGTGTTAAAATCTGTGAATAATTGTTTTTTGTATGTCACGGTTCATATTGCCTCTTCATATTCCCGTATTCCATTTTTTTCATGTATAAAGCTTGTTATAAATTGATAAAAACATCTTACATGTCCCCAAGCCAAAAATTTTCCAACAAAAGAAGAAAAGAGCACACTATAAGCTATTTTTGCTCATGAATTGAAGGTCGATTAGTGAAAATCATATGTTTGAAGGGTATGCATAAGCAAAATTTGGCACAAGGGTATTTTAGGAATAGAAAGGAGAGTGAGTGGAGAGAAGATGACTGGTTACTACTTTGAAATGGTATTGGATTTGTATCACAACGTATCTGAAAACGAGCGGCCTTTGTCTGGTGGAAATAAAGCTGACCCTTTTTGTATGCTTTCTTTCTTTCTTTTGTTTCTGCTGCAAATCAATAAATAAGCCCGCGAATAATATAACCGCATGTTCTTTTTCAAAAACTAACACCTGCCGTGCTGTACTTTCATTATTAAGGAGGAGGTTAAGTACGGAAGTAGTTTCTTATTGGATCCACGTAGCAGGAACAGGATTAGCTGATCCCACTGTATTTCATACACCGTTTAGGATTCTAATTCGTGGATTCTTCACTCCTCAGCCCAATCTAGTGTTTTGAAATTTATTTATTTTTTTAATCCATCTTTCACATATGTATTCTTGTTTAATGAGAAATGTTGGAGTAAACGGCAGATTTCGTGATCGGCATGTCCATCTTGTTCAATATTTGGAGACATAAGCATGGAACAAAAGTTCACAAATTTATGTACATATGCTAAAAATAGACATCAAATTTTTTTTGAGAAAATGGATAAGCTCGATAAGTCCCTAAACTTTTTATTGATATCATGAACTGATAAAAGTTGCAATAACAAGTAACAAAATTAATAAATTTAAAAAGAAAAAAAATCTGCAAACTCCATCCCCCAACTGGCTACGAAGTATCAACTACATAAGGATTTTAAACAACCTTTTCCGCGCAATAAAATCAGACATCATACATCCCCACAGTTACTATATGGGCTCATTCTATAGATGAACAATAGCTGGCTCCCGGCTTGCCCAAGGGGTAGAGAAAATGCAGATCATTTATGATTCCACCGATTCTATCACTCTGTGCTATCTCCCATGTGCCCAAATACGAGAGGAGAAAATCAGATTCGGAATTTATTGACTTCACACAGTGACAATAGACCATGCCGAATTCGACCAAAGGTTAATCTGAGGCATACTGATCACAAATAAACATGCATATTTCCGTTTTAATCTCCCTATTATTTTGGAATGCTTTTAAGCTAAATTACAAGATCAACATTATTTACGCACCGATCTGCTGAGCTTGTTTACAACAAAATACAGAATGAAAATACAGAGGCTTGCTATATCAAACTCTGCATGACTTACACAGTGAAATAGAATGTATCTAGGTTTATGACATTCAATAATACCCTTTTAATTCTTCACTTACATTGAATGTTGCAAAAGAGTTGCTGCTAAGGAAATATCCATGGCAATCGGCAAAGAAAAACCGTTCCAGCTTCTTGCACATTTCGTTATGCATCATAATAATATATCTCTGAAAATAAAACATGGATTCAGTATCTATGACGAATGTTAAGGTTCATGTAACTCGTACTTTGAACTAAGATCATCTATTGCCTTATAGTAGGAGAAACAAACCAAAATTTTATTTTTTACGCCATTGGTGATTTCGTCCTTGTACCTCCAGTTCATTATAGCAACCTGCATTGTATAAGGAGTCAGGAAAAGAAACTCATGCAAGTATTAAACCAACAAAAAAGGGGACATAAAGAGAAAAATATAAAACTTAAATAGAATTGGAAAATTATCATTTATTTAAATATTTGTCCGTTGTTCTCTTGCTGCCTTCGGAATCTAATAACAAAGAATGCTGGCCAAAAATGAAACCAAGGAAATCGAATAACCCGCTTTCTGTAAAATTTATATTTGTCCACTTGTAAGGCTCTTACAAGTCATACGGCTGCCTTTATCAACTATGATAATTATATGTTCCTAGAAATGAGGATATATGACTTTAAGTTCACATATGCTACAGCTATGAATGAGAAATAATGCAATACTAGTATGAATCATCTCACCATTTATTTGACCTCTTGCGAGAATGCTATAATCTTGATTTGCCACCTTTCTTCCCAGGAATCAGAAGTGCGTCATAGTGGCCAAAGCCATGATATAGAACTCGAATTGGGTCGTCTTTTCCATATTCTTGTCCATATTCAGCAATGGCTATCAGGCCACCGGATTCCTCATCGCGCATATAAACCGTGATGGGCATCCTACCGGAATCAAATTAAATTATATCAAATTAGCATCTAATAAAATTCCAAAAAGAAGATGAATTTGCAGGTGGTAACTAGTCATGGATGCATTCTATCTTTGTCTCTGTCTCAAGATCAACATTTAAGTGACATATATCTTTGACACAACATCAGAGTTGTCAACAGTCATTCCTCATCACTATAGTCTAATACCAAGAACCGGCAGAAACTATCAGATAAAATTAGTTTTGGATGAAATTACTGATATTCGTAATGAAGTATCTGAAACATTTTATATGCTAATGACTCTGGAAAATGGATAATTTCCAAAGAAAAAAAGTTGAAAGAAGCTTTACAATCTACAAATATAAAAGAGTTTGTATGGCATTATCAAAACAATGGAAAAGAAAAAATAAGTTTACAGTGATGGCCAAGGAGTAACTAGTCCATTGCTTAAGATAACATAAGTCATAACAGAGGTTTTTATTTCCTTTCATTTTTTATATTTTACTGAAGAGCTGGGTACAATGTGCCTTTCCAATGCGGTAAAACCGGAAAAATGAATAAGCCTTGCACAAAAGCACAAGAAATTACATCAGAAAGGTTAAATACCTCAACCAACACGCACGCACGGACCTATATAGGAGCGGCTATTTTACTCACTAGGTGTAACAAACTTAGTTACACCCAACATGAAATAACCCAATAAATGAATTATTTTTTCATGATCGGCTCCATTCATCTTGATCTACATAATCTAAAACATGCTTACACCAAGTTTCATGTGATTTGGGAACTTATTGTTCATGCATCGGTTGGTTGCAAAATGGACGGTTTTCCAACAATAGAACTTTTGAGAAATATGGATATCAGTCTTATATTGGAAAAACTATAAGGGGTATATGGGTATAAGATATAAAATGGGACAAACCTCTATAAGGCTCGAGTCTTATTGGATGGAACATGTCTATGTCGAAAGCCCATTTGTGCCCTCATATAAATAAATATATAACTGTCTCCTCGTTCGTGAACATTTAAATTTAATAAGAACATTTTATAAGCCGTGATCAATGTATTAACAAAACTTGATGTACCCATATTTAGATGGTGGAGGTAATAATGGACGGAAAATTCATTTATTGGGTTATTTCATGGTGGGTGCAACTAAGTTAGTTACACCTAGAGAGTAAATTAGCCGCTCCCTGTATATATAAGGGGAGTGATCTATTACAAACCGGTCCGTGTTTTTTAAAATCGATCCAATCCGTTCAAGTGGATCGCCATACCCTTAAATATATGTGCATGAAAAATCAAAGGATTTAAAGACCTTTAACCTATGCATCGATAGGTGTAAAAATGAACATTTTTCGATTATGCAATATAAACTTCATCTGATGCAAAGGTTAAAGGTTTTTAAATCCTTTGATTTTTCATGCACATACATTTGAGGGTATGACAATCAACTTGAACGGATCGGATCATTAAAATATGTCGTAGATCAAGAGTTTCCGTTTTTAAAAAACACGGCCCGGTTTGCAATGATCACTCCGAAAGAAAGGAGAACAAAAGAAAACAAGACAAAAGGTGAGGACACAATCTTGTATTAAGAGAAGAGTATTAATCAGACTCCAGGTTGAGCTCTGTACAAAAGAAAATAAGCACTTTTTAACTATATCAGCATAGTCTTTCGCATTAAAGTTTATTGAGTTTGGCTTAGCAAAATATCAGGGGTTTTACTACAATACAACGGGGATTTTTTTTTTTTTTTTTGTGTTTGTGTTTTTTCTCCTTCTTTTTCAAAAATTATTTTGGTTGGTTTTCTTTTTGGTGAGAGGAGGGGGGGGGGGGGGGTTACAACTTACTGGAGAACATGAGATGCCATCAATAATTCTGGCTCGCCTCCCCATACATGTGGCTTTCTCATTTGGGAGACATAGGTATCAAAATCACCCTCAACAAACCTATAAAGAAAGAGGTTATAATCCAGTCATGTGTGGATTTATTGATCATGTTTACATATGTTTGTATGGGTAAATTACACTAAACCATACATGACCTATCAGTGTAAAAACCTTTAAGACCAATAAAATAGGATTGCAAAATGCCATAACCCAGGAAACCCCTTTGCTAGCGGCGATGGCTGCTGTAATTGCCAATCATTCTTGGTACGTGTGAGACTCAACCAGTCAACCCCACACTGTACCTTATTTCCGGTGAACGGTCTAGCTTCGGTAACAATGCGGCGATACCGACTTACATCTTTCATTACAACAGTCAAATGTAATCGCCTTCATGTTGGTTCGGTCTAATGCAATTGAGTGTTACCGGGAGCACTCTTGAGTTCCATCATCCCATACTGAGTGGGAAACCCGACCACCTGGTAATAAGTTGATGGAATCTCTATTTAGATGGGTTGAAGGAAGCTAGATGAACAGGTCAATGAGTGTCCCGCTGTAAGAATGTGCACATCTTGCATTAAGGTTGTCAACCAAGACTGTCTGCCATCTTTATTCAACGCCAACGAAAACCCACTATTGCAGCCGGGGATACCGTTTCTCGTGAACTCTCAGTGATATATCTCAAATCATATATGCTAGTGTCAATTCAGATTAAAATGGCAGTTAGGGTTTAATTGGGAGGGGGGGGGGGGGGGGTAAAGTGATGGGAAAATGGCTAAGACTTAGGAGCTTGTTAGATTCCATGGAAAGCCAAAAGGGGGTTTTCGTGCAGTTTATCGATTCATGTCTGTGTTTATTCAAACTAAATTAATAATATACTAAACAAAATAAACTTACCATTCTGTCTCTGAACGCCTCTTATGAAATTCATCAGCAACCTGAATCATATAAATAAATTAGAACAAAACAAATTAAATAAAGAAACCTTCCAGAAAATAAGTAAGAAATGTAAATTCAGCTATATAACTCATACTACTGCATTTTTATTGAAGTAACAACATGAGCATACCAGTGACCTCAATTCATCTGCTAGTTCTCTCTGAAGGGCTTCATTAGGTGACAGCTTCCCAGAACGGATGCATGCTCCATGAGCAACAGATCGAAACAAGCATCTGCCATCCCCTGGTATGCCTTCAAGATGAAAATATAAAACCAATGGTTACACAGTTTCATAGATGATAAAAATTAGTAGTGGGTGAAATTTTTCTCCTATGGCAGTCAAAAGTCAACCATCGACTATATTTTTGTAGGTCAGCAGTGGCCATATTGATCCCTATGGCCTAAAACATAAGCATACCAAATTTCACGAGTTATCTATGTTATTTGTACATTTGACATAGGGGTGAAAAATGTCATAACTTGCAATCACAACCATTCGTTTCAAGGGCAAATAGTACTGAAATCATATGATAATTGACATATCTATGATTTAAAAATAAAAAATAAAAAATATATATAATCCAAAAAACTGGTGAAGATTTGACCTTGGACCATCAAAAGAGCAAATTTGCCTCTCATGGCACTTGATGCCCTTTAACTTCATAAAAACACATTCAAACTGAACAAACCCTGATGCAAACTACAGAATGATTGTTGTGCTCACCAGTTATAGAGTAATCGGTATAAACTTTCTTTCCATGAGAAGTACTTGTAGAAGATGCACTATTATCATCATTCTTGTTTTTACGTCCCATAGGGGATTCTGCATTAGCTGTTGAAAAGCTTAAGCATGCTCCTAAAGAAGCACCCCCTGCTGCCCATGAGATACTTCTTGTGCTCCAATTGAGCCTTGAACCTTTGTCAAATCCAGGCATAGAGAGCCTCAAATTCATGCTTCGGTATCTTGATGATAGCCCAAGACGCAATTGATGTCCCACTGAGCTCACTGAAGCAGCCACCTTCAGTGGATGGAAACCTCCTTTTTGGTTGGAGAGGTCGAGACGAAGACAAAAGCTCTTGGATGCTCTGGTATTAAATGGAGATGAAGAAAAATCCATGTATTTTTTCCGCAAGCGGGTCGAACAAAGGAGTAAGCTGTAGGAGTTGGGTGACACAAACCGAAGCATCTGTTTCCAAATACTTCCACCTCAAAAGATAATTTTTTGATTACGTATTGAAGAACAGGGCTCGCCTTAGGACCAAGAAGGAAAAAGACTACTACACGAATATACATTATATCAACAAATCAGGCACCATGTTATGTTTTGTATTCAGAGAGAAAGCATGTAACATGAAATAAGTTATTTTCTTTGTGTGTGTGCGCGCGCGCGCGTGTTCTATCATGACTTGAACACTTTTTTGCTATAAGATGCTTGTTAGCTCAACATGTTCTAAGAAAGGAACCTGACTATTGTCATCTTCTGCAAATCATGACGTTGATTAACTTTTGTTGATAATATATGTAAGACCAAAATCCAAAATGAAGTATCATTAACATTCAAGTATCTATAAAAGATGGGCAACAGTAGTAATTATTGTTGAAGTCGGTTTTAGGATTTAGTGGTGATTTTGGAAGGTATGCGTTGACATTGAGCTTTTAAGTAGGAAGAAGAAACTCTTTACAAGGCCAGAAGGGATGACTTATGATAAGATACAAGAATAAAAAAGTTAATCCCAAATATTTTAAGAAATGGGAGGACTCCCGTGAGATGCCACACATTTAGTACTCTTCACACCCAAGCACTATGGAGATACGAGTGTGAGTGTTTGTTTTACCGCAGTCACGATTCCATCGAAAATTATGGCAGTAGGGTTTGGCTTACAAGGTTACATGTATTAGGGTAGTAGTAACAGTAACAAATAAAGTCAGTTCTGCTTACAGAGTTACATGTATAGGGTCGGCTTTGCATAATCCTTCTCGCTTGTTGCCATCTGAAGAAACTACTGCATTAGGAGTTTTGAAATTTCTACTTGCTAGCATTCCTATATACTCGGTACTTGAGGATCAAGTGGCTGATATTTATTTAAAGCTTATGCCATTTAATGTGCCTATACTCAAAAGAACTAAAAAAGAGATTCATCTATCTCAAGTGAAATTCAATTTAGAAATCTTTGCAATCCAATAATGATAGATTACATCTCCGATAACAAAATGTCCAAGTAATGGAAGGTGGCATCGTATGTAACATAAGGCCTAAATACCAATTCGCAAATGATAATTGTTCCATTGTACAAAAAAATAAGTGATATGAAGTCGAAATTTTTTTATGAACAAAATCAATTTTCAAAACTTCTAGTTTAATTTTGAACAATTCCCCAATTAAATTCGAATTAACAACAGCATCAACTCCAGCAGAGCTCAGATAGAACCACACACCACATTATAATTCTGTTGCTAAATACCCGCAAGATTTCACATCCTAGACTTAAAATCAACATAAACTATTAAATTAAACAAAGAGGCTCAGACAAAAAGGGAATGGAAAAATTGAACTTCACCTGGCAAAAAGGGGGGGAAATCTCGAAAAGGTGGGAGCTAGGGCATTAAGGATCGACAAAAAGGGAGCAACGGTATCATCAAATATAAACAGATTCCTTGTGGGTTGATTGTGTGTAAATTGATGAAAAAGAAACGAATGATTGTAGCGCATAAGAGAAGAATACCTAAATTCCCAAGCTTTCCAAGGATGCCTCAAGCTTTCGAAATATTCGCGAAGAGCAAAAGGAATGAATTTTTTTCTCTATCTTATTTATTTATTTAATTAATTTTATTTTTTGCAGTTGGTGTGGAAAAATCCAAGTGCCGCGAGATTGGGCAGGGATCGAAAACTCTAGAAGATTTTGGGCTACGCTGCAGCGCGGTGAGAGTAAGTTGCTCTCACTATGGGATAATTGTTTGGGCTGGGTTCCAGTCAGTTTGTTCAGGCCTGGCTCCGCGTCCAAAATTTTATATCAAGAGAGATTGTATTATCTATAATAATACGATAGAGTATTGGATTATGACAATTAAAAAGTTATGACAAAATTCAAAACCACATGTTTTTTCATAAGTGCAGGTGTTAATTTCAAACATTTTTCTCGTCAAACAGAATTTATTTAATAGAATCGTTAGAATTAGAATATTTCATGGCCTTTTCTAGATTATAATTCTAGGATTATAAATTCTTTTCGAAATTTAAGATATGCTCTGTTTAGCATTATCTTTTCATCCGATAAACATGATATGAACAAGCATGGTTTTATTATCGAGCATCTATAAAAATATATAAAACATATAATACAACATTAGCAATGCCGGATGGCTAATTATCCATCTTTTTCTCAAAAAGAAAACCGTTAGCATGTCTAAAACATTGTCAGCTCGTTTGAGTTTTCATCAAGATCCACATTCATCCATTTAGTATGGAGAAAATCGTATACCGGTCAAACCGCTTTTTCACATAGGCTTTAAGATGAATAATGATTTTCCAACCGGTGCAGTGTAACCCATGTAGACGGTGTGGATTCCCATTGGGTACAATAATGTGCCATATTATCCACCGACTGGGTGCTTGTATCATATACCTCATCTTATATCCAATGAAAATTTATGCAACGTATATGGATTCCACCGCAGTGGAAAGAATGCCCCACTTTACAAATTTCCCCCCTGTCCATCGCATTGTCTACATGCATGCTTGTGTAAATTTAATGCGAGCGGAGTGTATTTTCCCCTATCACTATCATTAGCTATAACCGGGATTTTGCACGTGCGATACACGTGTGTATATTTTGATTAACACACATATATATATATATATATATACACACACACACACACTCATGCTGAAAGCGTGTGTAAAATTATAATTTTAATCCTGAATATCACACGAAAAATTCTAAAGACGACTATAGTTTTTAAGATGAAAAAAATCTTCCTTTATTAATGAAGACCACGTTGTGTGTTGTTTATATTTAAATAAATGTATTTTTTCTCGATCGTTATTTTTTGTTGTTGCTTCCGGCAGGAAAATGAAA
This sequence comes from Agapanthus africanus, assembly GCA_030015575.1. Classification (NCBI taxonomy): domain Eukaryota; kingdom Viridiplantae; phylum Streptophyta; class Magnoliopsida; order Asparagales; family Amaryllidaceae; genus Agapanthus; species Agapanthus africanus. The sequence goes on along the minus strand of CM057348.1, from coordinate 9,317,528 downwards.
AATATGTTTTATATAAATATTAAAATTTATTAGGAAGACATGAGAGATTAATGCCCTTTTGTCTTTTTTTTTTAGGGAGGGAGTGTGTGTGAGAGATATGAACTAAGTATTTTTTTTTTGTGAGGAGGGGTGAGAGAGAGAGAGAGAGTTGGAAATTTTTTGTCTTTTTTCAAATGACGTGGACAAACCTACGGTCAAGCATGGTGCAGGAGTTTCTTTTTCTTTCCTTTTTTGACTTTTTTTTCTGTAAAATGATGAAATAATTGCTTCCAAAGCATTTGAGTTATAATTGTGAAGATTTGATCGTTTAGCGGCACTTGGGTCGATGGAAGCAATCTCAATTCTTTATGAATAAACCCCTTCACCGACTTTACTCATCCTCTGCTTCCCCTGGACTTCCCATCTTCGACGCGATCTCTGCTTTAAATTCGGAGACCGCCGCCGAATAATTCAATTTTTTCCATGGCATGGGAGCTTATCTTTTGGTTATACGCCTTCGCTTCTGTTATCGCTCTCATCGCCCTCACTGCTTATCAGGTACTCTCCCCCAATCTCGAAACCCTAATTTCTGCAGAAGCGATCGAAGCCCTAAAACCCCTTTATTTTTTTTACTTTCCAATCTCCATTTTTAGGGTTTCTGAAGTTTATTTCAGGAACAGATCTACATTTCATTATTAGCACTATCTTTCGCGCATATGAGTTCAGTGAAAAAACAACCTCATGGCTCAGTTAATCAAGCTGATGAATCTAGTGCTATGGCTATTTTATCTTAGATAAGACCTCCCAATCATTAAAAATAGAAGATAATGGAATCATTTAGTTTCAATATTACCTTCATTTGCTAGAAGACAAGCAATTTGCCCAAATTTGGAATTGCTGGTGCATTCCACCAATTTGCCCAAACTGGGAATTATTTGCATGATGCAACACCTATGCTTTTATGTTGTTTGTCTTTGTAGAGAAGTGTTGTTTGTGATGGGGGAGCTGCTTCGCGATGATACAATTTTTCATGGGTTGATATAAAAGTGTTGTATTTGACCTTTCCGTTTCTGTTTGTTAAACTTGTGGACCAGCTTATTACCTTGTCCGATTTGGAGTATGATTATATCAACCCGTACGATTCGTCATCTCGTATAAATGTGGTGATAGTTCCAGAATTTCTGGTTCAAGGAGTCTTATGCGCGCTTTTGATCCTAACATGGCACTGGTTTCCATTTCTACTGATGGCGCCCATCGCCTCCTACCATATACGATTGTATGTATTATCCCCTTTTGAAGTTTTATTGGGCATATCTTTCGAAGGGTTCCTTTCACTTTTCCTGCGTAATTATGTGTTTGCTCGGTATTCTAGTTCATTATTGTATAACGTTCACTGTTCCCTTGAACCAGCTGTCTTTGTAAACTCCATGCAAGCATTTCAACTTTCAAATTGAAGGTGGATTACAGCATATTTTATCAACCATATTAGTGAAAAATCGTGTACTATGATGCATTTTTATTGACCCTGCCAAACATGTATTTTAACTAAACTGATTGTCTGCCTAAACTCTACCACATTGAAAATTCATGTGAAAATACACACATCTATAGATACCTCCTGTCGTTCTGATCAACCTTGACACGCTAGATCATTTATCTTTATCGTTTTGCTGGATTAGAGCCTTGTACAGGCCGCTAGTTTTGTTGCGGAGCAATGAGTTCGTTAACTGATTTGAAATTTCATGTCAGGTGTCATTCATTCACATTTACAAATACAGCCTTTATTGAGTTACACTTACATCTATGGGCCCTGAGGGCAAGGAATAAGGATTGTCAGTAAGAGCATTTATGCCCTATCGTGGGAGCAGCTCCTAAAATACTGCAATCATACATTCAACTGCCTTTATCATTATAATTGCATCTCTTTTTCTCTTCTTTAGAAAACTGCTATAATCTGATAGAAATCCCAGGAATTGATTTTATATTACCAACATACTCTTCTATGCTTTCATTATTTGGGACCATGGAATCATTTTAACCCATTTATTTAAAAAAATATTATCGATTACTGGAACTTAAATCTGAGACATTAGTGTATTCCCATTTTTCCTCAGTAGGACAATGGGCTAAACATAATTGACCTCTTTTTACATCTTTTCTTTTGGATCCTCTTATTAGAGTTGAGTAGTTTTGTTTTCTAGCTTAGTTTATCTTTTGAATTATTGTTAGAATATTCTTTTAGCATGCATATGTAATGCACAACTGAGTATATGTATCAGTGTTTATCTAGTGAGCAAGCTTTGGCTTAGTTCAAGGTTGTTTTGTATGTGACCCCATTTGACAGTTCGATTGATCCTAAACACACATGTTCCTTAAAATATTACACAAATTTATATATCGAGCATATTAAAGCTTATCAAGGGATCTACCTACACTTGACAAAATAGCTACTTCGTAATCAACCAGACACTGCATGTTTCTTTGATTTTCTTGAGCAAGGGAGCATCAATCTTATAACTAATCAAATACATGTAAAGAGAAGGTACAATCTATTGGATTTTTGTAGGAACTTTGTGTTTTCAACACATTCTTCTTCTTTTTCTTTTTTTGAGTTTAAAAAAGACATAAAATTGCTGAAAGTGGAAGGGTTCTTCAAGTTTAGGAGTAATCTTTTGCAGGTATATGAGAAGGCACCACTATATTGATGTTACTGAGATCTTTAGAGTTCTAAATGAAGAGAAGAAATACAGGATGATCAAACTTTCTCTCTACTTCAGCATATTCATTATTGTAATTTACAGGTCAGTAATCAGAATCTGGCATGAACTTGACTGCTGATATTTCCTGCTCTGTGGAAAAGCACATGCTTTCTGTTGATAGACGAAAATAGCATTATTGAATTTTGAAGTTTTTTACCGTGTAATTACATATATTGGTCAATGCATTGTGACCTGGAACTTGCTAACTTTATCGACAAATACAAAGAAGCATTGTTTGTAACCTAAGCTGGTTCTCATCTGAGCCATACAAGAATAAGAAATCTGTTAGATATTTTTTGGTATATCTTTTAAATTATCTGATAAATGGTAAATCGAAATTAAAGAAAGATATTACCGGCCTAGGGTAGGCATGCAAACACACTGTCTCAAAGGACATATCGTGGGCCTCGGACGGCCAGCCTTGACAGATGTGCTCCCTAACAGTACGAGCCCTTCTCTACCGGAATTCCCGACTCGTGACCTTGAGTTGCTAGCTGATGCCTGATAGGAAAATAATAATTTTATAATTTCAAGAACTAGAAAATGGAGACAATTACTTTGTAGGGAGGTAGAGAAGTAGTTTTCATTTTCTTTTCATCGTTTTGCTCTTCCTAATCCCACGCTCATATATAAATAGGCTAGAGAAGATGCCATCCACTCTTAATAGCAATAAATCTCCAATTAAAAATATTTCCAAAACAATCATTATATCTTTATAATGCCTAATAATTTGTATTAATAAGTATCAAATAATTAAGGTAATTATTTGACTATATAATAGATCAAAGGTCGACATAATTTATTTAATTGAATAAAGTAAATTTATTCTTTTCGATATTTTAATAAAATATCCAATAATCCCTCCCAAAGAATAAATTTAAGAAGAATAAAATAAATACGAATATACAACGACAAAAATAATACTGGGCAAATATTTATGCAATAGGTATAAGTAGCTTCCGGCCTTGAACATATACTTTGGGTATGTTTGGTTAGCAAAAAAAAAATTGCATCATGCTTTCATGCAACAAATGTTGCATGCGGCATTTGTTGCGAAAAAGGACCCAAATCCATTGTTTAGTTATCTTCAAGTTTCGCAATTGGATTTCCAAATCCAAACCATTTTTTGTGTTTGGTTGAACTAAAAACTAAAGAAAACGCAATGCTTGTAAATTTGCACATGTGGCGTATACAAAGTTTATGTGGCATCCCATAATAATTACTATATTCACCATTCTCAAAACTGCGACTCTTGATACAACCAAAATGTGTGCAACAAATATTGCAAGAATTTGATGCTTTTTGCATCCCCATTTCCTTTTCCAACTCAAGTTTGTGCTAATCAAACATAGGAAATGGAGGTTTTTTTCAACAAATGTTACATGCATCTTCAAATCCTAACTGAACAGCCTCTTAGTAACGCTAATCGCTTCACGAGGAAATCATAATAGTCATAGACCATGAACTTGGGTCCTTTACCGAAATTGACTAAGGCACATATAGAAAGAGTTACAATATTGGATCGCGGACTAGCGCGTTAATAAGTCATGCATCTAATACTAACTCATGAAGGAATGCGAGATTTAGTCCAATATCTTGTCGCAGCTCGTACACCATCCTCCATGTAGATGATCCACTAAGGGTATAAGAGACCGGATACCAGTCTAAGTCTTGGATCAATTAAGAGTTATAACACAGCTCGTTTCGATATCTTTATGAATCAACTCTGTCCTAAGGAGTTTGCAGCACGTTACTCTAATGTAGACTCGTAATAGCATTAAATTTTCAATTAAAAATATTTTCAAAACAATCAGTACATCTTTATGATGCCTATTAATTTGTAATAGTAATAGGTATCAAATAATTATCTAATTAAGTTGAATATATAATGGATCAAAGATCAACATAATTTATTTAATTGGATAAAGTAATATGTTCTTTTTCATATAATCTAACTATTCTTCATGAATCAATATTAGATGCATGACCATTAAGGTGCCAACATACGACCTAATGTTGTTAGCCATTCTATGTGTGCTTTAGTCAATCTCGCTAAAAGATTTAATTCAAGGTCTATGGCTACCATCGTATTTAGGAAGCGACTATTGTCATTAAGTATAGGTTCAAAACCGGAAACTGCCTATATCTATTGCATAGATGTTTGTCCAATATTATTTTTATGGATATTTAGTTGTATTTAATTTATTCTTTCGGGGGGATTGTTGGATATTTTATTAAAAATGGAAAAGAATAAATTTACTTTATTCTATTAAATAAACTATGTTGACATTTGATTTATTTTATGGGCAACACAATTACCATAATTATTTGACACCTATTATTATTACAAATTAATAGACCTTATAAATGTGTAATAATTGTTTTGCAAACTTTTTTTATTGGAAATTTATTGCTATTAAGAGTGGATGGCATTTTCTTTAGCCCTAGTGTGTGTGTTCGGGTGGGGGGGTGTTAGGAAGAGCAAATTGATGCATAGAAAATAAAAACTACCACATCGCCTCCTTATGAAGTAATTATTTTCATTTTCTAGTTCTTGAAAACTATAAAATTATTATTTTCCTATCACATTTTCTAGACCCCTCACTCGACGATTGCGACACGTCGAGGATACCGTAGAAAAAGGTTTGTACCACTAAGGGGCACCTCTGCATGGCTTGGTTGTCTTAGGCCTACAATATGTCCTTTAGGACAGTGCGTATGCACGTTTACCAGGCCGGCAATATTTTTCTTTATTTTGATTTGACATTTACAAATAATTTAAAGATATATAGACAAAATATCTAACAAAAACATCAACCCTAGGAGAATCAATTAACATACGCTGCATACGGCTTCTGAAAGCTATGTGTGCAAGCAAATATAGATGATCCAATTCGTGATTGGTTTCATTTTCCGACAAACGACATCTGTTTCAGCCCTTTTTAAACATCGATCGAATGTAATAGTGGCGATCTATATGACTACATATCTGAATATAAGAAATATAGTCAAAACTATGTAAGCATTGTATATCCGGTAGTGGCTCATGATGCAACATTTTGATTGAAAGTGTCAGACAATTTGGACTTATATTGCTCTTGTTTTTAAATAATCTAACCTATTTTTTGCTCCGACTTTCTAACCATATTTATCATTTCCTAATTGATATCCATCTATAGTTTATATGTATATCCAAAGTTATATTTACCATGTATAATCTACTTTTATATTAAAAATTATCTGTAATTTTATCCTCTAAGAAAAGGAAATATTGTAATATATGTATCCCCAATCTATATCCTGCTCCAAATGCACTTCTTAGATCCAGCTGCATATATTTCATAACTGCTCAAGAATCAATTCTAATTTTAGATACAATGTAGTTACTCTTTTGATTACAATTACCTTGTTTGCGTTCTTCATACTTTATTTGGATTCTCCAGACACGTATAGCTGGGGTTTCTGGGGATCATTTCGAAAGCTGAACAATAAGATTATGGTCGATTATCAAGTTGGATTTAATTATATAAACAGATTACTTGACAGGAATACTCATGCTTTTCTCCTGTATTACTTAATGAACTTTAGAGGAAAGTTGTGACATTTTAATTACAAGGGTTGTGTAAACTGTGAAACTTTTGAGAAGAAATACTATGCGATTGTTCTAGGCTTCTGGCTACTAGTACAAATTATTTCTTTCTCATTCTTTCAACTCTTTTTGTGCAGGCTAGTGGTAACCGCTGTTGGTTTACTGTTGGATGAACATGAAGTCGAATCTGGGATATTTTAATTTTAGAATGCCATCTACCTGTAGGTATTCATTCCTCATCCTTTTACTTTGTATGCAAAATCAAAAATTTTATTTGATTTATATAAACTATATTTATGTCTAAAATGTGTGCAAATAATTTCTCAACTTCATGTATGTTTTTGAGAGAAAATGTTCATAACAAAAACAGTGATATAAGTTTAGAAAGGGTATCTCTAGCTTTTAGAGATTTCTCAATTCTCATTATCATTTAAGCCTTTCATGAGAACGTGGTTGGCTTTGTCGCAAAATTCTAAAATTAACCTGGTAAAGTGGTGGAGAACGGAACAGAAAATCTAATTAATTTGTCATCCAACTTACGATCTAGCAACCATGGAACAACTTAGTTATCTTCACTTCTACATGTGCTTAGTTCTTTCTTGTAAAACAACTGAAACCTAAGCATTTTCACCCCTGCCATGTTTTACTCATTTTGATTCGTTGCGTACTGATTCAAAACTGTTCTCCTACTCAGTTTCCTATTATAAAACCGACAGCTTAAAGTAAATTTTACAAGCAAATGCTAATCATCCTGAGTGAGCATTGAATTACACTTTTCCTCTCATGAATTAAATTTTAGAGCAGTAGGCTATTTTCCGTTTCTAAAGATGACAATTATCTGAAAGGTAACATTGAAATGGCCTGTCCTGCTCTAGTAATTCTGTTTGCCTTTAATTTCTAGGGCCCTTCTTTATGTGAGACCCAAATTTCCTGTTGAAACTCTCAAAATCATAAATATTATGAACAAGTTACCTCTTGGTTGGTTATCATTAATTAGAATGCTAATTTTAAGTATCAGGATTGAGGGAGTAAATTTTACTACTTAACATCCTTATCAAATTATCAACTTCAAGTTAATAAATAAGTAGAGTTTGATGTTAACACTTAACTAAACTAATCTTGTAATACATGCAGGGAGTTCACATGCAAACCATCTATAAAATCAAATTGAAATGTTGGCAGGTCGTGTTTGAAGGAAGCATCCCATCTGCTAATTACATTATTATGGGTACTAATCTTTTGTGTCGGCCTTTAAACCTTAGGTGTCTTTTGAATTCATGTGAATGAAGTTTATTAAACCGGGACATTCTTCCTTAGGTTCCATATATCTAATTATTAGGTATGATAATATTGTGTACGTTTATCACTAACTAATGGAGAGACGATAATGGTGGTGAGATTTGCACCAGTCTCTTTTTCCCCACTTACAAGGATAGGTAATGGAAAAAATTAAGTCATCCTTGGGGTGAATTACTAGTTTCATGGGCGTAAAAAATGTAGGAAATGGGCTTTTATTGTTTGAGCTTTCAGTTATTATTCGTACTATTACAATACAATCTCTCTTTATGTTGTGTAATTGATTCCAAGGCCTCCATATACTTAAATACCGTGTGGTCATTCTGTTGAATGCATTGGCTTTCCATGAATTATATCTGTTGTATACTATTTTGGGTATAACGTTCAGAGTAGAATATTGTTGTGCATCATTTTATTAGATTATTCAAGATATAATTCATGTTTGATCAACAATTCACAAACCCCTTGAATATTTTATGCCTTCATGCAAATGATAGCTGAAAATGTAAATATTTATGCCTTCATGCAAACGATAGCTGAAAATGTTGATGGGGTATTTAGTTTGCTGCATAGAAAGTAAAATTTTGGTAAATTACACTAAGTTGCCCTTAATTTTCGCATTTTCCCCAGGAAAATACCTTTAAGTTTTCGTTAGAATATCCTCAAAAATAGCAGTAAGGTATTTTTTACAGTAATAATAAAACGTATAGGTATTTCAGTCAAAAACCAATAGTTAAGGCTATTTTAATGTAATTCGGCCATAAAATATTGCCTTAAAACTCATAGTGGGTTAGATGTGAAATATGTAGGATTTGAAATTCCAGCCTTATAGTTTTTGCATATTTTTAATGATGTGGCTATTATATATGTTATTTAGTAAATTGAAACTTCCGAGTGTTTTTTTCTTCGAAATATCAAACAAACCTACCCACTAATAGTGCATGCATGGCCTAAATTTTTTTAGCTAGAGCGGTAAAGACACTCTCTATTAGGCGGAAGGTTTTGGGTTCGAATATCCAACTTGCAGTGGCAAGGAGGAATTTTCAACCAAATATGTAGAGCGATTTCCCACGGGATCAACCTCTCTGCCTCTAATTGCTTAAAGTTCAAAAATAAAATAAAATAGGGCATGCATGAATCTGCCGATCCCATCGTTAATCCTGATGGCGCATTAAATTTTGTGTAATTTGGATATCCAGTGGATTTTATAGCACATGAGTTTGTGGGTTCATTAATGTTCCCCTCAACTCTAATAAAGCCCCATGTTCCTCGAAATGAGCCTGCTCCACTTAGTACTAGGATCATGTGTCCCCCAATGGCTGAGATGTTGCCACGTGGCAGATTGCATGTGGCCAGTCACGTGATGAAACCCCTTGGGACTTGGCCGATGTCTCTCTCCTAACAGCTCATTTGAGAGCCTCGCCCAACTTATAAGATGCTGTATTGTTTTTTTTGTGTGGGCTTGGATTGATTTCAATTCTGTGTTCCTAACATCCTTTCATCTTTGATGGTGCTGTCTCAAAGAAATTTCTTCATATTGTTTATGGAATATAAACGAAGTTTAAGTGTAATAATTCATGCTGTAGAGAATTGCTCTTATCGTATTGGTTTCATTATAACTACCATTTAATGAAACACAGGGTCTTGACCTAAAATTTGCTTTAACAAAAAAGAGTACATTGGAAATGGATAGTCGAAGAGGGTTTGCTTGTGTTTTCCGGGTGATGGAAATGTTAATAACAAAAATAAGCAGTTCCCATTGGAGTAAAACAGATTTGTGTTCATTTCGAATATGACTAGGTATTCAATATATCATTATTCTGTTTGGATGTGTGTTCATCTCGAATGTGACAAGTTATTCAGTATATTAATATGTTGTTTGAATAAACTTCTTGATGAGAGAAATGTCTGGTTTCATTTTGTGGAAAAAAATAAGAGAAAGAAGAAGATGGCGGTGATATCCGGTTTCATCATTTCTTTCTCTACCTATGTAGGTGTAAGAGACATAATTTGGTAGCTTGCAATTAATTAGTTGTGTAAAGTTGTATGAACTTACTGAAACAATGTATTTTGAGCCGAGTAATCTTTATACAGGGGAACGAAATATGCAACATTGTAGGAATTGCCTACATTGCTGGCACAAAACACAATCTATTGATCCATATGCATATTTATTTTGCAACTATAAGTATTTATTACGAAAGCATTTATTACGAAAGAATGAAAAAGGTTAAAATCTGTGGAGCAATGAACTTGTGTTCTGTTGTCTACAGCGCCACCGTATGCTCCGGGTCCTTTTATATACCTACAAACATATTTCTGATATCAATTGAGAATGTTATGAGCTCAAGCTACTGTGCTTGTGATAAGCTCAAAATATTTTTGCCATGAATGCAGCTGCCAGTGGGTATTGGCTGCATTTATATGCAACGGCTGCAAATATCATGATTTAGATCCAACGGCTGCAAATAGTTTGTCCTTGATGATGAGCGATGGATGCATTTATCATTGTAGGTCCTGCCTTCTCTTGAATGTCAAATATCCCCGCAACAGTGATGTAATTAATATATTTACATAGGATTTTTTTAGCAAATGACAAATTTTATTTTTCTTTCTTTCTCTCTTTTGTGATGGTAGGGTCCAATTTAAATGGAGCATGTGCCTTGTTCCAGCTTTTTGTTCCCGTGGTTCCTAATTTGCCCTCAAATGCTCTACAGATTTACAGCCTTGTATATAATATCTGAAGGGTGTATTCGCTGTTTATAATCTTTCATATCGTTTCCTCCGAACAGAAATGTATTAATCTAGAAACACTAATGTACCTAAATCAGTTACATGACACAAAATCACAAGTCTAATTCCACCATTTTAAAAATAGAATCTAATGTTCCTGATGAGGCTCGATATCGGTGACTCTTCAAATGCTGACACGTTGCAGATGATGTGTCCCAGAACCTACAAGAAAGGATCAACAACTTCAGTTGGGATCACATCTCGGGACTTCGGCCTGAGGAGCCTCCCGACCTTCGGTGGCCTTCCAGACCATCCCCCAGCTCGTCTCTGAGCTATCACAGAACCAAGACAGCTCGACCTCCCGCTCGTGCCCGAGCCTCCCGCCGAGCTCTTCTTCCTCGGTCTCACCGACCGACCCGCAGCGCTGATCACAGGCGTCTCCGTCACGGTTCCGTGAATCTCGCCATGCGCGAGATATCCTCCGTCCACGATCCCGCGTTCTACGCCATCACGATCTCCCATTAACGAGCCTGTCTCGTCATTGATGCGGGATCCCGTCTATCACGCGGGCGTGACATCAGGGGCGTAACGGCTGGCGTGATTCTCGTGCCTGTCTGTCCCTTGCTACCATTATATAAACCCCTCTCTCAGACGATTGAGGTAAGCCATTTTTACTCCACTAGGTCGTTACTCTGCCAAAATACCCCGTCTAACTTGATCGTCGGAGGGTTCTGGGTGGCACAACCATCCTGGGACTTCTTTGCAGGTAGCTCGGTCTCAACCACACAAAACCCATTGAGATCCACACGCTTCAGGAGTCAATCCTCCAACTCAATCCCAACCGTCCATCAACGCTCGCAGCAGATCAACGTAAGATAACATCTGAAGGAGATCCAGTGCTCCATCAGTTGGCACTGTCTATGGGAAAGCTAGTTCCACTCAAACAAAAGTTCATCTTCCGATCTCGTCTACATGGCAAGCGGTCACCGCGACGATCCAAGCACCAGCTATCGGCCTCTCCACAGTGGAGACGAGGGAGAATCCCCTCCTCCACTGAACGCCATTCATGTCCTATCCGCTCGGATAGATCGACCCACGTCCGTCGTGGATGCGCTCGTCCGTGTCCAAGTGGCCGGGCAACCTCCCTAGGTCGCCGCTCCCCCTCCACGGGACCGGGACCCCTACAGAGGGAGAGAAGACTCTGCCCGCGTTGGCATGAGTGATCACCGCCTCGCTGTTTCCGGCGGCCGCAGATCCCCCGGGCCGACATATTCAATGACCTGGTGGGCACCGCATAGTTTAACTCCGAGGTCTTATGCCAAAGTGCATTGCCCAGAGCCCCATCGCGCCCCTGTCCCTCCCGAGGAGGTGTCGGTCAGCTCACCTGCGCCCAGGCATGACCGGCACCCCCTCCCTCGATGGGGTCGCGCGCATGGGACTCGCCACGGCAGCTCGAAAACGACCTCACCAGGAGACCTGAGGAACGTCATCGAACGGAATCGGGGCCGTGGCCAGGCAGAGGTCTCCGGCAGCAGAGGCTAAAAATCAAAGTTTGCCGACTCATTGGGATACCACGACCGACTCGACGCCCTTGAAAAAAAGATCGAAGGTATGCAGCAGGAAGGTCGTCATTCGAGCGACGTGGCTAAATACGCCGCCGACTCGCTCACGAAGACCTTCACCGAAAAGCTTCTCGCCGTCCATGTCTTCTTCCGGAACAAGCCCTCAAAGGTCTCACTCTTCGACGGGAAGTCCGACCCGAAGGACCACTTGGACGCGTTCACAGCAGGGATGAGTTTCCAGGACTGTTCCAACGCCGCCCAATTCCGCGCTTTCTGGGCCACTCTCATCCGCTCCGGACGAGACTGGTTCCAAGGACTCGAGCCACGCTCAATCTCAACCTTCGATGAGCTGGCCACTCAATTCCTCGGCCACTTCGTTGGGAACAGACAGCAGAAGCGGACCGTCGACCATCTCTTCACAATAAAGAGCGGGGACAAAGAAACCTTCAAAGGGTACGTCACCCGCTTCTACAACGCCCTCCTCGAAGTTCCAGAACACCGGGACGAGACGATCATTATGGCACTTAGGTCGGGTCTTAGACATAAGGAGTGGTTACACTCCTTTGCATTAGCGCAATCTAAGACCATGGCCGAGGTGAAGGCCTGAACCGAACATGAGATCCGGCTTGAATCTGAGGTGAACGCCAATCTACCCCGGACAGAACAAACCGATCACAAGAAAAGGGCCCGGGAAGAGAAAAAGAAGATTGAGCGGCCAAAGCCCTACTCCCCGAAGTTTGAGGAGTACACCCCGCTCAACGTCTCTCATACGGTACTGCTGGAGGAGGCTAAGGGAGAGAGGTTCTTCAAGCTCCCCCAGTCTCGAACAAGGCGACCAAGCGCACCCGGGGCCCCTACTGCAACTTCCACCGGTCGCAGGGCCACTCCACGGAGAACTGCAAGCACCTCTGAGACTACATCGAGGAGCTAATCCGCTCGGGGCACCTGGCAATGTACTTGCGGGACAAGCGGCAAGCTGACTGTGTGCAAGAACAATGTCCCCCTCCCGGTGAATTAACAATCGGCCAAATCATGGTCATGTCAGCGGGGTGTACGTCGAATACCTACGCGGCTCAGCACCCCTCACCAATCGAGGGGACTGACAGCCACCCGAGGAAGAAGGCCAGGGTAGCCAAGCCGATCGTTTTTAACGACGAGGACCTCCACGGTATATCCCTGCCCCACAACGACCCGCTGGTGATCACAGCTTGGGTCCACCGCTACGAGGTGCAGAGGATACTGGTCGATTCTGGAAGCTCAGCAGACATTCTATTTTATGACTGCTTCCTGCATATGGGACTCTCCCCGTCAGACCTAAGGCCGACCACCCGCGTCCTGTCAGGGTTCACCAATCACTCCATCCGGCGGAAGGAGTAATCACCCTCTAGTTTAACATCGGGGAGGCTAGCCGTACGCGCACCATGCCTGTGGAATTCATCGTAGCGAGAATCCTGTCGGCCTACAACATCCTCCTTGTCCGCCCTACACTGAACTCCCTCAGGGCCCAGATATTGACCTTCCACCTGGCGATGAAATTCCCGCTCGACCAAGGCGGGATAGGTCGGGCCTACGGAGACCAACGGACTGCAAAGGTTTGCTTCACCGCAACATCTTCGTCTGAGCGGCCAAACAACGATGTTGAGAGCGAGGGTGACATCAGGGGTTCTCTGGACACTCGAGACGAGCAAAAAGAGGTCCGAGGGACCCCGGTGGAGCCACTGACAGAGGTCCCCTTCGTAGAAGGGGATGATGAACGAACCGTTCAGATCGGGTCGCTTTTAACTGGGGCTCAGCGAGACGACCTGGTTGGTTTCCTCAGAAACAACTCTGACGTGTTCGCCTGGGCACCTGCCGACATGCCTGGGATCGACCCCAAAATCATATCTCACAAGCTCGGGATAGATCCTACGGCCCGACCCGTCAGGCATAAAAAGCGAAGCTTTGCCCCGATCAAGCAAAAGGCGATCGAGGACGAGGTAGACAGGCTCCTCGCCGCCAACTTCATTCGAAACGTGCCTTACTCGGAATGGCTGGCGAACGTAGTCCTGGTTTGCGTCAACTTCACCGACCTCAATAAGGCTTGCCCAAAACACAACTATCCCCTCACTCGGATAGACCAGCTCGTCGACAGCTTGGGAGGCCACGAACTACTTAGCTTCATGGATGCCTTCTTCGGCTACAACCAGATCCGTATGAATCCGGCAGACGAAGATCCCACCGCATTCACAACGGACCAGGAGGTATACTGCTACAAGGTGATGCCTTTCGGCTTCAAAAATGCCGGAGCTACGTATCAACGCTTGGTCAATCGCACGTTCAAACCTCAGATCGGCAGGAACATGGAAGTTTATGTCGACGACATGCTCGTTAAGTCGTTCTCATCGGTCGACCATGCCAAGGATCTGGGCGAGGCCTTCGACGTCCTCCGTAAGTTCAAGATGAAACTGAACCCCGTCAAGTGCGCATTCAGAGTCACCGGGGGAAAGTTCATCGGTTTCATGGTCACTCACCGCGTGATCGAAGCTAACCCGGAAAGAATCAACGCCATCCTCAACATGGCCGCGTCCAAGACTAACGTCGAGATCATGCGGCTGATAGGTCGGGTAGTCGCTCTGTCACGTTTTATGTCGAGGTCTGGGGAGAAGTGCATCCTGTTCTTCAAGGCTCTAAGGAAGATTCCAAGGTTCGAGTGGTCGGAGGAGTCCAGACCGACCAATTAAAGAGGCACCTTGCGACTCCTTCGTTGCTTACCCGACCAGCTGAAGGGGACGAGCTATCGCTATACTGGCGGTATCCGACCAAGCAGCAGGCTCAGTGCGAGGTCGACGGAGTCCAGAAGCCAGTATACTATGTGAACCACGTCTTCAAAGACGCAGAAACGAGGTACCCAGCTATAGAGAAGATCGTCTTGGCACTCATCATGGCTTCAAGGAAGCTACGACACTATTTTCAGGCACACACCATCTTCGTTCTTACCGAGCGCTCTTTGGGGGCTATCCTCGCCTCACCCGAGTCCTCTGGCCGCTTGGAGAAGTGGAGGTGGGAGTTGTCTCAGTTCGACATAAAATACCGCCCGAGGCAGGCCATCAAAGCACAAGCCCTGGTTGATTTTATCGTCGAGTGAACCATCCCCAGCAAGGAGCCGGAGTCCATGCCGGCCCCCGCAACTCAACCCTCGGTCGATGGGAAGCCCGACTCCGTCCCTGATTGGGTCCTTTACGTCGACGGGTCCTCAACCGAGAAAGGTTGCGGTGACGGCCTCATAATTCAGGGTCCAAACGAGGCAAAAATGGAGTATTCTCTGAAGCTCGGGTTCAAGGCCTCAAATAACACGGCGGAATACGAGGCATTGCTGGCCGGACTGCGCATAGCCTCCGGACTGGGGCTGAAAACGATTCGGATCCGCAACGACTCCGCCCTAGTCGTTGGCCAAGTGACCGGTCGATTCTAGGCATGGGAGCCTCTGATGGTGAAGTATCTGGTCGAGGTAAGAAAACTGCGAAAGGATTTCAACGAAGTCCAGGTAGAGCAGATCCCCAGACAGCTCAACGCCCAAGCCGACGCCTTGAGTAAGCTGGCTTCATCCTATTCGTCCAAAAACAAGAGGAGCATCCTATTCGAGGTCTTGCCATGGCCCAGCGTGGAAGATGGGGCAACAATACTTCAAGCGTATACAGCCCGAGAAGAAGACCGGGACTGGAGAAAGCCCCTCGTGGAATTCCTGAGGGAAGGCACGCTCCTAGAAGACCGGGGAGAAGCCCGCTGTCTCCGAGCCAAAGCTCGCCATTTCGTCTGGAGCAATAGGAACCTCTATAAGAAGTCCTTCACTCAACCCCTGCTCCGGTGCGTCGACTCCCACGAAGCCGACTATGTCCTCCAAGAGATCTATGAAGGGGTCGGCGGCGCGCACCAAGGGGCCCGCACCTTAATCTAGAAGGCGTTGCTCCAGGGGTACTACTAGCCGACAATTCATCAAGACGCCCAGAAGCTCGTTAGGAGATGCAAAAGCTGCCAACTCCATGGAAGCATACCTCGCCTTCCAGCTACCGAGCTAACCGCCCTAACCTCCCCGTGGCCGTTTGCCCAGTGGGAAATGGACATGATAGGCCAGTTCCCTACCAGTACGGGTGGGCACAAGTACGTCCTTGTCGCGGTGGACTACTTCACGAAGTGGATCGAGGCCATTCCCATCAGGAAACCGGACGCCACCACGACTATTAAGTTCCTGCGGAACAACGTGATACTTCAGTTCGGCATCCCGAGGTGCATCATCAACGACTACGGAACAAATTTCGAAAACGAAAGAGTTAAGGAATTTTGCAGCGAATATCATATCCTCATGAAATTTGCCGCGGTCGCACATCCCCAATGCAACGGGCAAGCCGAGGTCGCTAACCGGGACGTTCTCCAGGGTCTTCGGACATGCCTAGAAGGACACCAAGGCAGTTGGGTCGAGGAATTACCCCGGGTCCTATGGGCCCTGCGCACGTCGAAGAAAACCCCTGTCGGGGAGACCCCTGTCAGCCTCTGCTATGGTACAGAGGCAATGGTTCCAGCGGAGATCGGGCTCCCCAGTCACCGGGTCGAGCATTTCGACGACGAAGCGAACACCTCAGCCCCACGAACTAGCCTAGACATCTTGTTAGAGAAACGAGACCGGACTTAGATCAGAGCTGCCACTTATAAACAGCAAACCGCTCGCTACTATAACGCGCGAGTCAAGTGTCGCTTCTTCAAGACCGGAGATTTAGTCCTAAGGCGGAACGAGTTCGTCAACCAAGACAGGCTGCATAAGTTTTCCCCAAAATAGGACGGTCCTTTCCTCGTCTTCGAGATCTTGCCCGGCGGAGCCTACCTCTTGCAAGACGCGGATGGGCGCAAGTTTCTACGGCTTTACAACGCTAAAAAGCTCAAGCTGTACCAATGAAAAGAATATCTACGAGTGTGTATTTCTTCTTTCACAAAGACAATGTAAACCTTTCTAAAGTTCTTTCCATTTAAATAATAAGAAGGGAACACTAGAACATTGCAAAAAAGAATTTATTCATTTAGAAGGTACTACGGGCTCCTCAGCCTTACAGAAAAAGGAAAAAGTTACAAAAGAGGTGGAACAGGATCAAGGAAGTACTCCTGGTCATACTCAAAATAGATTTCCGCTAGCCGAGCCCTAGCCTCTGCAGCCCGCTCCTGCCGATGCTGCACGCGAACCCGAGACGCCACAGAGGCACCCAACGCTCCGCCCTCTGAGCCTTAGCTCACAATGTACCTCATTTTGAAGCACTCCAGAATGAGGGCCAAGGATCGGTCGTGCCTGGCTTTCGAGATAAGGCCGAGCAGGAAGATCGAAAGCACCTTGTCGAGCGTCTCGTCCAGAAGCTCCTCGGTGAAGGGGTTGTCTAACCCCGGGGACCTCCTCCAAATTGCGTACATCAGCAGCTGAAGCGGGGACGACCGCCGAGGGAGAAGCCGACCGACGTGACCCTCGAGGCGCTGAACTACTCGCCGGTACCCATCCTCAGCCAGGGATTGGTCATACAAGGAGACGTCGTCAAAGGTGATTATCTCGATCGAATACGTGCGCTCGGTCATCTAAAAAAACGATGCCGAAGGGGTTGCCATCTCCTTCTCTATTTATAACCCCAAATAGAATCCTTAAGGGCCCAGATTCATGCGCGAATCCTGGGATCCGCCAGGATTATTCCAGTACCGCGCCGCCACGTGGCAAAAGTGACGCGGCTCCCCGAAACGTTATGCCTCCTCCAAGCTTTTCTGGCACGTGCCGCCTGCAGCGGTCGCCCTTCCCAATGTTCACAAACCAAAGAAGTCAGACTGAACCTACGGATCCACCGAGTAGCTACCCTGTTCGGTCCATCCTTAGCAGGCCACTACTGGGGTTCTTCAACAAAGCAATGTTAAGTTCTTTTCATTTAAACAACAAAAAGGACACGGAAGAGCATCGCAGAAAGAAGAATTTTATTCATTCAAAAAGGTATTATAGGATCCTCAGCCGTACATTGAAAAAGAAAAAAAAGAAAAAAAAAGAAAATTACAGTAGCGGGGGAAGGGGGTGCAGGAAATATTGCTCGTGGTACTCCGAGAATATTTCCACCAGCCGAGCCCTCGCCGCCTCGGACCTCTGCCTCTGATGCCGTCCGCGAACGTCGGCATGATGCCTCAGTTGGTAGCACTCGAGGATGGGTGCCACCGAGCGATCCCGTCGACCCGTCGAGATCAAGCCAAAGCGGCACAAAGACCTCAGCTTGCCAACCGCCTCATCCTTCAGCTGCTCGGACAAGGGGTTGTGCAGTCCCGGCGATGCCCTCCAGATTGAATACATCAACAGCTGGTGCAGGGGTGAGCGCCGGGGAAGCAGTCGGCCAAAATGATCCTCAATGTGGCCTATAACTACATGCACCGTATCCTCGGTGCAATACTAGTCGTACAGGTACACGTCCTCGAAGTTTATGATGTCGGAAATGGTAAAAGGGAAGTCCTCCATTCTTACGTTTTGGGTGTGAAGAAAGGAGTGATCAACGCTCCCTCCGTTTTATAGCCCCACCACGCCCCAAGTGTCCAACAGTCGCTCATTTCTTCCAAAACTGTATCGCCACGAGGCAGACATCCCGCCTTTCTCGGCGAAATCGGAACGACGCGGCTCTTATGCTTCGCCTCTCCGCGCGTTCATGACACGTGTCGATCGCGACGGTCACTCTTCCCGATATTCAATCACTGGGGAAGATCGGACAGAACCTCACGACTCAACCGAGCAGCTACCCTGCTCGGACCATCCTTGGCTGGTAATCCCTTACCCCACGACGCCAAGGATCAAAGTCCTTATCGAGAGGCCACTGAGCAGCTATCCTGCTCGGTCCATCCTTGGCTGGTAATTCCTTACCCCACGACGCCAAGGATCAAAGCCCTCATCAAGAGGCCACCGGGAAACTACCGCTAGGTGTATCCTTGGCTGGTAATTTCTTACCCCACGATGCCAAGGATCAAAGCCCTCACCAAGAGGCAATCGGGCAGTGACCCTGCTCGGTTATCCCTGGCTGGTAATTTCTTACCCACCGACGCCAAGGATCTAAGATCTCACCAAGAGGCCACCGAACAACCACCCTGCTCGGTCCATCCTTAGCATGCCTCCCAATGCCCTCTCGTGCTAAGGATCAAAGCCCTCACAAAGAGACAACCGGGCGGTAACCCTGCTCGGTTATCCCTGGCTGGTAATTTCTTACCCACCGACGCCAAGGATCTAAGCCCTCACCAAGAGGCCACTGAGTAGCAACCCTGCTCGGTCCATCCTTAGCAGGCCTCCCAATGCCCTCCCGCGCTAAGGATCAAATCCCTCACCAAGAGGCAACCGGGTAGTGACTCTGCTCGGTTATCTTTGACTGGTAATTCCTTACCCCACGATGCCAAGGATCAAAGCCCTCATCAAGAGGCCACCGAACAGCTACCCTGCTCGGTCTATCCTTTGCTAGTAATTCCTTACCCTATGACGCTAAGGATCAAAGCCCCCATTAAGAGGCCACTGAGCAGCTACCCTCCCCGGTCCATCCTTAGCAGGCCTCCCAATGCCCTCCCGTGCTAAGGATCAAAGCCCTCATCAAGAGGCCACCGAGCAGCTACCCTGCTCGGTCTATCCTTGGCTGGTAATTCCTTACCCCACGACGCCAAGGATCAAAGCCTCATCAAGAGGCCACCGAGCAGCTACCCTGCTCGGTCCATCCTTAGAAGGCCTCCCAATTCCCTCCTGCGCTAAGGATCAAAGCCCTCACCAAGAGGCCATCGAGCAGCTACCCTGCTCGGTCAATCCTTGGCTGGTAATTTCTTACATACCGACGCCAAGAATCAAAGCCCTTACCAAGAGGCCACCAAGCAGCAACCCTGCTCGGTCCATCCTTAGCAGGCAATCCACTACCCACAACGCCAAGGGTCAAAACCCTCATCGAGAGGACACCCCGCAGCTAGCCTGCTCGATCCATCCACGTCTAAGCGATCTCCACCTCGACTTCGGAGCCGTGGAGATACCGACCTTTCACCGGTCTTTGCACACTTGGCAAATGGCCGACTTCGACTCTCAACTCGACGTGCAATCGCTAAACGAAAAACCAACCTAACATGAATACAGTACTGCGCAAATATAAATGTTTACCACAGGGAAAATGCGCACGCAAAGACTACTGCAAAATGGATTTTTTATTCACAAAAATCAGAAGTCTCTACAGAGGTATTATGAGCTCTTCAGCCTTACAAAAACGTCTGGAGGCTTACAAAATTTTGGCGCAAAGAAAATAAGGAGGTGAAGAAGTTCAGGCCTTAGGGCCGGGGAGAACCTCGATGAGCCGCGCGTCCACTGCGACCACCGGGACGACATCTTCAGGGTCGGCACCCACGGCGGGAACCTCGGTGCCGGTAGCCGGGGCGACCGATATATCCCCCACGCTCCTACCGGAGGCCTCTTCCCCTACAGCGTTCCCAGGGACATTCCCCTGCGCGTCATCCTCGTGAGGGTACTCCTCCCGGAGCTTGCCGTCAGGGAAATCCGGCATCTGGGCCTTGACAGCGTCGAGGGCGTCGTGCCAAATAACGTCGGCAGCTCCAGCAAGGTCGGCGTAGAACTGGTCCGACTTCTTGTAGCTCTCCACCGCCTTCGACGCCAGAAGCTCAGCCTTCGAAGCTCGGCATGCCTCGTCCCCTCATTCGCCGCCTCATTCTCCCTTCGGAGGGTGTTCACTGTCTTCTTCAAGGTGGCGATGAGCACCTGAGAGTCTTCTAACTGGGCCTCGGCGGCTCGGGCGGCCTCTCGGCACCTGGCGACCTCCCGATTCCCGGCCGCCACCTTGTCTTCAAAGGCAGCGACCCTTTCTATCGCCGCCTCCAGCTCCAGCCTTGGGCTCTCTTCCCACGAGGAGAACTCGCCCGCGGCCCGCATCGCCGGGGCTATCTCTTCTTCTTCCATGTTGACGACGAGGACGACATGCTGGAGGACCTGAAGGAAAGAAAGAGGGTTAAAAAGGAAAGGGAGGCACCCAATCACGCGAACAAAAACACTAAATGAAGAACCAAGTAGGGTGCGAACACTAACCTGCACGGCCTCTTGAGCTATGACCGCCTTTCGGGCCCGGAGGGTCCCCCGAGGGATTGTGCCCCCGGCCGACCTTTCCATCTCCGAGAGCAGGCTGTTGGCGACAGAAAACCCCGAGGGCACCTCGAAGCAAAGGTCCCTATCGTCCACGAGGATCGAGGAAGCCGGGGAGTGGGGCGCCGTCCTATGAAATCTCTTGAGGAGCGACGCGGGAGAACCAGTCTCGCCTCCCACCTCGGGAGCCCGGGGCTCTTGCTCCCGAGCACGCTTTTGGACCGGCGCATGACCGGACTCGGGGGCCCGGGGCGTGCTTGGGCGTCTGGATGGAGCGGCTGCCGGTGGAGCCGGAGCCGACGACGAGCGAGAAGGGCCGGCGCCTCCGGCCTTCTTCCCCTTCTTCGCGTCAACCATTGCCGTCCGAAATTTGCTTAGGTCCATGGGTCCTGCATAAGACAAAAATACAAGGAGTCAGCAATGCCAGGAAAGATGAAAGAATGCACAAGTCTAAACAGGTCTCCTGAAAGCTCCTAACTTACCGCGTAATAAGCAGGGTTGAGTGTTCATATCATAATTTTGCATTCTTTTGGACCCCATTCTTATACATTTTACAAATAAACAGGTGCTTTTGACCCATGTCTGCTACATAGTTACAGGTTACAGGTTCTCGGAACAAAAATAGTGAAAAAATAAAAGACAATGCAAAAGTGAGACTACAACCAACAAATAGAGGGATCTTGATCAAGCCTACACGAAGATCAGTTCACAAAGTAAAAGGCAGCGCAAGGTTCAAGACTTCGACACGAAACAAATGGTAAAAGTCCACTACATTACTCACCGTGGAGATCTGGAAGAGATATGGAAGACAATCTGAAGAACCAACTGAAGAAACGGGAAGATAAATACAGCCAGAAGCGTCACAGAAAAATACAGCTCACGATGCCTCCAATTGGCCGCGGAATCGCGACCAAACCTGGCCTATGGCCGCGGTTCCGCGGCCGGGTATAGCCCGTAGTGGAGAAATTTTTTACCAAAATTCTTGGCGGCGCTGACTAGTCTTCCTAGGGGTATTTTTGTAAAAGCATACATGCGGCGATTGTAAACCTAGGGTTTTCTATGTCCTATAAATAGAGACCTAAATGCTTGTATTAGGTCATGCCTCATTTCATTAATAAAATTCAGAATTCTCTTGAAGTTTTGGAGAGCATCAATTTGTAAGTAGTTTTTATTTTCTGCCTTAGTTCTTAGTTTAATTTCTGCCCTAGATAGATCTATTCTTTGCCTTAGTTTTAAATCTAGATTAGAATTTTTATTAATCTGCAGTAGTAAATTAATCTTTTAACTCTAAAACCAAAATAAAAATCATGTTTTTCGTAGATCCCTTAATGAGCGAGTAGTTTCCTCGTTTGTTAGGGTTAGGAATATGGAAGGGTTTGAGAGATGTAGATCTCTCACCCCTTTCTTGCCCATCACATGTTAATAATTAGGACTCCATGCATACATACATATTCCGCTCCCTACGGCACCCTATCCATGAGGTAAAGGTGATACTGTAGTATAAAAGACCGGATATGCATGTTTTCCATGGAGGTTAGGGTAAGGATTAAGAAAGGACGGACAGGGATCTAGAGGAAGAAACATCGTTTCTTCCCGATCATCCTAATCCCCTTTATTAATAATTACCATAACTCCTAAAAAGATCTAATTTAGGGCATTGAAAGAGGTGGGAAATTTTATTTTACCAAACTTAACCTAAACCTAACCCTAGCAAGTTTCCTAAATCATAGTCTAAATCAAATTAGTTTTAGTGATAAAGATCCAAATACCAATTGGAATTAACTCGTTAGAACAATTAGGAAATATACATATCCCTGTGGATCGACCCGTATTCACCAGCTAGCTACCAAGCGACGTCGTTCTTGATTGCGGTTAACATATTTTTTGATTGTTAAAATCTCTCTAAATCACTGAGCCCGGCCCAACTGAGGGCCCGCTCAGACATCAGCCCGAGGGAGGGGCTCCCATTTCGACACCGCCACCGCGTCGGGATCATTCGACCGACTCGCCTGCGGACAGCTGTCCCCTTGCCACTGGATGGGCACAGGCCAATCCTCACTCTCGGGTGGCGCAATAAAGAAAAACTTCTTCTTCCATTCGTGAATGGAAGAAGGTACTACGATGATCTCCGACCCGGCAACGTTCCCTCGTTGTCTTCTATAAGAGAGGTATACCCAGCTCGGCTCGCCCCTACGAGTGCCAGGGTGGTTTTTGTAGTAAAGAAAAGAAACGAGAAGGCTCAGGCTGAAAAGGATCTAACTCAATCTCAACCGGACCAGGAACCCAAGGAGGATCCTCCAAGAATTCGGCACTAGCTGGCCCGGGGCTAGCCCAAATCAATTCAACGCCGCACTCACCTTGGGGGAGAAAGGCAGACGCATCCGGGCCTAAAAGGCTTCCAGGTACAAGGTAATCTCCTTGCCCCGTACCTGGTCTGCCATCTCCCCCTCCTTGGCCAGACGAAGCGAATAGCCGGGAGGAATGAGGAAACGAGTCCGGATGTTGTCGAGCTCATCCGCACGCTAAGAACACCCGCGACCAGTGCTCTGGGGACCGCCCCTGTCGCATGACCCCGGGGAGCATTACTAACCCTAACTCCCCGGGGGGACTCCGACTCAGAGGAGGAAGAGGAAGAAGTGGAAGATGAAGCTTCAGAAGACTTCCTAGACTCTACCCGGACTACATCTACAAACTCCTCAGAAGAAGACATTTAACCTGATCAAAGGGAGGTGTCCTCGGGAGATCAAATGCAAGGAATCCGACCTTAAGAGAAGGGCGCAGAGCTTACACGACTAGGGACGAGGAAATTATGAAGAGGTATGAGCCCTGGTGGGAATCCCACCTCTATTTATAGCTGCCGGCATACGCATCCTACGGCTCCGATCGTCTCCCGCCAAAACAATGTTTCGCAACCAACGGCCGACAACGTTCCACCTGTCGCACTCACATTGGGTGCGTCCCTTCGAGCGCGGGAACGCCCGTAGCACGTCTCGCCAGCCAACCAGCGCCAGATACGTGGGCTGTCGCTTCGACGAACGTACACACGATCCGGCGCTTCCCCTTTTAATGCGAGATCTCTCCCCTGATCCGCTGACGTCATCAAGAAAATACTACTCTTTGCCCGGGAATGCACGCTGACGATATCTCCGAGTGAGAGCTCACCCCGGGTGATCGGTCAGACCACTCTCGACCCAACCCATGAACGGTTCGAGACGAGAGTGGGGGGCTAATGATGAGGCTCGATATCGGTGACTCTCCAGATGCTGACACGTTGCAGATGACGTGTCCTAGAACCTACAAGAAAGGATCAAGAACTTCAGTTAGGATCACACCTCGGGACTCCGGCCCGAGGAGCCTCCCGACCTTCGGTGGCCTTCCAGACCACCCCCAGCTCGTCTCTGAGCTATTACAGAACCAAGACAACTCGACCCCCCGCTCGTGCCCGAGCCTCCTACCGAGCTCTTTTTTCTCGGTCTCACCGACCGACCCGTAGCGCTGATCACAGGCGCCTCCGCCACGGCTCCGCGAATCTCGCCATGTGCGAGATATCCGTCGCCCACGATCCCGCGTTCTACGACATCACGATCCCCCATTAACGAGCATGTCTCGTCATTGATGCGGGATCACGCCTATCACGCGGGCGTGACGCCAGGGGCATAACGGCCGGCATGATTCTCGCGCCCGCCTGCCCCTTGCTGCCGCTATAGAAACCCCTCTCTCAGACAATCGAGGTAAGCCATTTTTACTCCACTAGGCCGTTACTCTGCCAAAATACCCCGTCTAACTTGATCGCCGGAGGGTCCTCGGTGGCACAACCATCCCGGGACTTCTTTGCAGGTAGCTCGGCCTCAACCGCACAAAACCCATTGAGATCCACACGCTCCAGGAGTCAACCCTCTAACTCAATCCCAGCCGTCCATCATCGCCCACAGCAGATCAACGGAAGATAACATCTGAAGGAGATCCGGTGCTCCATCAGTTCCCTTCAATTTGAGATATTTTTACATGACGAGTGTTGGGGCAGAAATTTACACCCCGGTTGACCAAGTCAAAATCAAGGTCAACCCCAAGCCAGGTGGGCCCAAGCCCAGGTCAAGTGGGCCCATGCCCAGGTCGAGTCCGAAACATGAAGCGGCCGACCCTCCCCATGCCAAAAATGAAATCATGTAATAAATAATTTTTTATGTAATTTTTTATACATGGATGTATGCAAAATGGGCATAAAGCCAATATTTTGTAAGCCCGTGGCTTATGTGCAAAAAATGAAATGGCACATGAGCCATGGGATAGGCAAAATGCCATTTTGTGGAGCCCAAGGGGCTATGTGCAAAGTGTATAGCCTATAAAGGCAAAGATAATGAAATATCTCAACAACTTTTTCTCTCTCCAAAAAAAAGTTTTAGATCTGAGATCTTTCTTCCTTCTCCAAGGTTCCAAAACCTTCTTCTTTCTTTTGAATTAAATCAAGAGTTTTACTCTTCCTTTTTCAAAACAAATTAGTTTTTCACCACAAAACCCACAAAGGGGAACTTGGATCTATCATTAGATCTCAAAAAGAAGAGATTTTGAGATTTCACATCTCTTGATCTTCAAGATCCAGCAAGCAACAGGAGGAAGAAGAAGAACCACTTCCATTAAACCCAAAACACATTCAGGAGCCCGACTCCTCTCTGATTTCTCTTTTGAGAAATCTTTTTTTCAGGCTAAAAGCCTCTTATCCTCGCCGGCGCGCTAGCGCTCGAGCGCAAACCACATACGTGCCGACACGTGGCGCGCGTGCGCCTGCGCTCCAAAGCGCATTGCGCAAAGCGCCCGCGTGCCGACACGTGGCGCGCGCGCGCGCTTGCGCACCTGCGCGCAGCGCTCATGCGCAAAGCGCCCACATGCCGACACGTGGCGCGCGCGCTTGCGCACCTGCGCGCAGCGCTCATGCGCAAAGCGCCCACGTGCCGACACGTGGCGCGCTTGCGCCTGAGCGCACAGCACCTAAGCGCACAGCGCTCAAGGCGCTGTCCCCACGCATCCTTTGGATGCATTTTCCCCCTCTTTTTATGTACATACATATACATATACATATGTATACAAATTCACACATATACATACTCCGTAACATTCTCCCCCTCCAAAAAAATTTCGGGCCGGGGCGCTGCCCCGAACCCCGCAAGGGGGCTGCTAGCCCCCTTGACCCCCAGCCCGCTATCCGGGTAGCGGGACCCCCGTAAAAACTCTGCGTGGCTCCCGATATATCCAAACCCCCTTTTTCAAACAAAACACACGCACACCGCACGTTGAGTTCGCATGACCAATTTAACCCATTAATCGGAGGTTCCCTCGCCCCAAAGGCGAGGGGTAATTAACGGCAGCTTAGTCCGCGGCTGCCGGAGATTCGGATCCCCACAATCATTAAACCCCCGCCTACCCTAGGCGGGGGGAATCTGTAGTACGCCTGACAAGCGCGCGCGTATTCCCATCTCAATGGGGTGACGAAAAACACCCTACAGACTCTGGCACGCCCGGTGGGACCAATCTCTCCTCCCATATTTCGGGTTAAGCATTCATGCGAACTCAATCTATATACATGTCTATATTTATACTAAAATAATGCTTTTTCATGCAGGTCTTCAAGCAATCACTTTTCAACAATGTCTCCAAAGATGAACTCAGCTCTCAGCACAGCTCCCGTCTCCTACACGATGAGGATAGACTCTAGGACGGTCCTTCCGGCCAGTCTCGGGCGACAATGGGAGGAGCCGCTGCTACCATTCGGCTCTATTATGTTCATGCCAGTTGGCGCCATCCCAGCTCCTCAAGCCCCGGTGGCAGACAAACCGGTCTCGAAAGGCAGGAGACCAAATGTGGTGATCTCAAAGGCGTCCCAACCCAAACGCAAGTCGGTATCTGAACGACTTTCCTTGGCCACAGCTGGGGGCAAGGCCATCAACACCAACAAAGCTACAACGCGTCCCGAGCAAGCTCCAGCGGCGCCCCTGACAAATGCTCGATCGGGTGTCTTCTCTAAGCTCCCCGCTGATCAACTCACAATGGCTTCCCGGATAGCGGATACCCGCCAAGCCTTCAAGATCGAGAAGCTGAGGCAGAAGCGGCTCAGATGTAGAGCCAACAAAAGGGCTAGGGCTCTGGCCATGTTAAAACTTATGAATTTCCAAAGCCCGGACCGCTCCGCGAAACCAGTTGCCAGTGGTGAAAGAACGGCTGAATGTGTTATCCACACTGTCTACATGGACGGACATGAAGAAACGAACCCTCTTCTTCTTCACAGCCATGGTGATGATACGGTTGACGCTGCCCAGCATCGGCTCGATCTAAATGATGAAGAGCCCGCTCAGGCCGATAAGCCAGAGGAGCCCGTGGTTCTTACGGAATGGAGCTCAGGCAATAAAGATTACCCGGTTGTCATAGCCGGAACTATAGAACAAGCATTATTCCAATGGCTTCAAAGGCAATTTCAGGACAGGGATGAGAAGATGGCCGAGGTCTATTCCAAAGTCGACGGGCTGGCAAACGTTGTGGCAGATCTCACGACCCAAGTCGCCCGATTGCAATTACAGCAGAATCAAATTTTGGCTCATGAGCCAGGGATTGATACCCGGGGGCAGCCAACTGATATCCCTTCCAACCTAAAAGCGGAGCGCCTTCGAGAAAAACGGCCACAATCAGCCTCCAGTCCCTCCGATACATACGCCGGGGGGGAATCGCCTCTGAAAGCGAAGCTGGAAAAGGTCTATTCCTTCAAAAGGGAAAAGGTCCACAATATATTCAAGGACGCCCTAAGAAACGGTCTACAACTGCCGGAATCAAAGAGACCGCAAGAAGCGAATATGACCGACGACCCAGAATATTGCCCCTATCACAGGGTGATAGGTCATGCCATTGAGGACTGCTTCGTCTTCAAAGATTGGGTCGAAAGGCAATACATGGCGGGAGAGATGGAACTGTCTAAAGGCGCGTTAGCAAGCAGTCAAGCTACGACCGCCGATTTCATGCAAATGGAGACCGAAGCCTTTCGAGAACCTAATCCTCCCAGACATGTGCCATTATCTGAAAAGGGCGAACCAAAGACCGATTGGCCTCGAGAACCAGCATCAGTAAAGGCACCTACCCCAATGGAGAGAAAGAAGAAGGTATACTCCTTCAGGAGGGATGAAGTCCGCAAAATATTCATGGACGCCTTGAACAACGGTCTGCAACTGCCTGTTCCAAAGAGGCCACAGGAAATGAACATGACTGGCAATCCCATATACTGCCCATATCATAGAGTGGTGGGTCATACCATCGAAGATTGCTATATTTTCAAAGATTGGGCAGAGGACCAATATAAGCTGGGAAAAACCTTACAATCCTCGGATGTGTCGGCAAGCCACAGAGCTAGGTCATCAACACAGCTCCGCCAAGATCAAAGTTCAAGGAGCCGGGATAAGCAAAGAGGACCGCCATGTCATTAAACTGGGAACAGTCGACCTCTAAGTCGTTAAACTGGGGAATGTAAATAAAAAAATGTAAATAAAAAAATGTATAAATAAAAGAAAAATAAAGAAAAGCCGAAATGATGGGGCAACTCGCAATAAAAATCAGCGAGTAAAATAAAGATGAAATAAAGCCGAAATGATGGGGCAACCGCGAATAAAAGCCGAAATGGTAGGGCAATCGCGATCTTCGCGATAAGAAAAGCTGAAATGATAGAGCAATCGCGGTAAAACAAAAAAAAAACAAAAAAAAACAACGGCAAATGATGAGTCGCTCCTGGTACCATATTCCAGTGCAGCGATGCACACGCCAACCAAAATCCAATTTCCCAAAATTCTTTCGGCCCTACGTTTAGTCCCCAAATTGACTACCGTATACAATCCACGGGCTCAAATAATTCTCAGCATAGCCGTGCCCCACCGCAATCACCAGTCCAGCGGTTGGTGTCCGCCCTCGGAATTATGCTCCATTAGGAAGACCCACTTATGTGTCCTGGCACATCTGCTTCAGTGTTAGCAACGCTGATGCCGGCCCCTACCCTAAAATTCCAAGCTCGCCATCCATAGACCTCTAAGTCTTTAAACTTGAAACAAATGACCACCAAGTCGTTAAACTGGAAACAGAGGACCACCAAGTCGTTAAACTGGAAACAGCAGACCTCTACGTCGTTAAACTGGAAACAGATGAACACCAAGTCGTTAAACTGGAAACAGACGACCTCTACGTCGTTAAACTGGAAACAGACCTCTACGTCGTTAAACTGGAAACAGATGACCACCAAGTCGTTAAACTGGAAACAGACGACCTCTACGTCGTTAAACTGGAAACAGACGACCACCGGGTCGTAAAACTGGAAACAGACGACCACTACGTCTTTAAACTGGAAACAGATGACCGCTAAGTCGTTAAACTGGGCACCATGACCTCTACGTCTTTAAACTGGAAACAGACGACCTCTACGTCGTTAAACTGGAAACAGATGACCACCAAGTCTTTAAACTGGAAACAGATGACCACCAAGTCTTTAAACTGGAAACAGATGACCACCAAGTCTTTAAACTGGAAACAGATGACCTCTACGTCTTTAAACTGGAAAACTGGAAACAGACGACCTCTACGTCGTTAAACTGGAAACAGATGACCTCTAAGTCATTAAACTGGAAACAGATGACCACCAAGTCTTTAAACTGGAAACAGATGACCACCAAGTCTTTAAACTGGAAACAGATGACCTCTACGTCCTTAAACTGGAAACAGATGACCTCCAAGTCGTTAAACTGGAAACAGTCGACCTCTAAGTCATTAAACTGGGAACGAGGGAAATCCACTCATGTGTCCTTACGATACATGAGGAGAACAAACCTTTGTGGGATCCTTACGACCCATAAAGGAAAAACACCCTTAGGAATCCTCACGACTCCTAAGGAGAAAATACACCTGCGAGATCCTCACGACTCGTAGGGAGAAATTGCTTTTATGGGACCCTCACGGCCCATAAAATTGAAAAGCCTTAGGTGATAGGGATCTAAATATGTCTCCTAAGCCATCGCTCCCCAATCCCCAAGTGGCGAATGATGAGTCGCTCCTGGTACCATATTCCAGTGTAGCGATGCAGACGCCAACCAAATTCCAAATCCAAATCCCCAAGCGGCGAATGATGAGTCGCTGCTGGTACTACATTCCAGTACAGCGATGCAGACGCCAACCAAATTCCAACTCCCATACCCTAATGGCGAATGATGAGTCGCTCCTGGTACTACATTCCAGTGCAGCGATGCAGACGCCAACCAAATTCGCTCCCCAATCCCCAATGGCGAATGATGAGTCGCTCCTGGTACTACATTCCAGTGCAGCGATGCAGACGCCAACCAAATTCGCTCCCCAATCCCCAATGGCGAATGATGAGTCGCTCCTGGTACTACATTCCAGTGCAGCGATGCAGACGCCAACCAAATTCGCTCCCCAATCCCCAACGGCGAATGATGAGTCGCTCCTGGTACCATATCCCAGTGCAGCGATGCAGACGCCGACCAAATTCCAAATCCCATACCCCAACGGCGAATGATGAGTCGCTCTTGGTACCATATTCCGGTGTAGCGATGCAGACGCCAACAAAGTCCTGAAATGTTTCTGGCCCTACGGTCTGGATCATACATCCTGCAAAACCGTATACAATCCACGGGCGTAAAACAATCCCCATCTCTCCAAAAAAAAAAGAAAAAAAAAAGAAAAAAAAAGAAGAACGGTATGTCCACAAACAAAACGGGCACGGATGAAAACCCGAAAGGGCTCCGTGAGTAAAAACAGCAGGACTGCCGGCGAGTTTGTGAAAACCCGAAAGGGCGCAACCTCGTAAAAAAAAAAGAGAAATGCACTCGCAAAGTCCTCTCGACTTTGTGAGGAGAAAATTCCCGCGTGAGATCCCTACGACTCACAAAGGAGCAACACACTTAGGAGTCCCCACGACTCCTAAGGAGAAAATACACCTGCGGGATCCTCACGACCCGTAGGGAGAAAATGCTTTGTGAGACCCTTATGGCTCACAAAATGGAAAAGCCTTAGGTGATAGGGATCTAAATCTGTCTCCTAAGCCACCAATTCCCAAATCCTCTCGGGGCAAATGATGAGTTGCTCCTGGCATTATTCCAGTGCAGTAATGCAGATGCCAAACCAACCAAATCCAAATCCTCCCGGGGCAAATGATGAGTTGCTCCTGGTATCATTCCAGTGCAGCAATGCAGATGCCGACAAAAAAAATCCTCAAATCCTCCCGGGGCACATGAT
Organism: Agapanthus africanus; assembly: GCA_030015575.1. Lineage (NCBI taxonomy): Eukaryota > Viridiplantae > Streptophyta > Magnoliopsida > Asparagales > Amaryllidaceae > Agapanthus > Agapanthus africanus. The sequence goes on along the minus strand of CM057348.1, from coordinate 9,286,199 downwards.
GAGTTGCTCCTGGCATCATTCCAGTGCAGCAATGCAGATGCCAACAAAAAAAATTCCCAAATCCTCCCGGGGCAAATGATGAGTTGCTCCTGGCATTATTCCAGTGCAGTAATGCAGATGCCAAACCAACCAAATCCAAATCCTCCTGGGGCAAATGATGAGTTGCTCCTGGTATCATTCCAGTGCAGCAATGCAGATGCCGATAAAAAAAAATCCTCAAATCCCCCCGGGGCACATGATGAGTTGCTCCTGGCATCATTCCAGTGCAGCAATGCAGATGCCAACAAAAAAATCCCTAAATCCTCCCGGGGCAAATGATGAGTTGCTCCTGGCATTATTCCAGTGCAGCAATGCAGATGCCGACAGAAAACCAATTCCCAAATCCTTTTAAGACAGATAATGATTCGCTCCCGGTACCATATTCCAGTGTAGCGATGCTGATGTCAACTCAAATCAAATCAAACCAACCTCTATGGCGGAATCATGCTCCGTCCGAGAATTTACCCCGTGTCGAAATCATGCTTCACCTCGGGATATCTACCTTCCCTGCCGGAATTATGCTCCACCTCGGAATCAAGTCAACCCGACACTCCGCGCCGGGGAAAAGTCGATCAGCGACACTCCGTGCCGGGGAAAAGTCAACCAGCGACACTCCGCGCCGGGGAAAAGTCCATCAGCGACACTCCGTGCCGGGGAAAAGTCAACCCGACACTCCGCGCCGGGGAAAAGTCGATCAGCGACACTCCGTGCCGGGGAAAAGTCAACCAGCGACACTCCGCGCCGGGGAAAAGTGGATCAGCGACACTCCGTGCCGGGGAAAAGTCAACCCGACACTCCGCGCCGGGGAAAAGTCGATCAGCGACACTCCGTGCCGGGGAAAAGTCAACCAACGACACTCCGCGTCGGGGACAAGTCCATCAGCGACACTCCGTGCCGGGGAAAAGTCAACCCGACACTCCGCGCAGGGGAAAAGTCGATCAGCGACACTCCGTGCCGGGGAAAAGTCAACCCGACACTCCGCGCCGGGGAAAAGTCGATCAGCGACACTCCGTGCCGGGGAAAAGTTAACCCGACACTCCGCGCCGGGGAAAAGTCGATCAGCGACACTTCATGCCGGGGAAAAGTCAACCAGCGACACTCCGCGCCGGGGAAAAGTCCATCAGCGACACTCCGTGCCGGGGAAAAGTCAACCCGACACTCCGCGCCGGGGAAAAGTCGATCAGCGACACTCCGTGCCTGGGAAAAGTCAACCCGACACTCCGCGCCGGGGAAAAGTCGATCAGCGACACTCCGTGCCGGGGAAAATTCAACCAGCGACACTCCGCGCCGGGGAAAAGTCCATCAGCGACACTCTGTGCCGGGGAAAAGTCAACCTGACACTCCGCACCGGGGAAAAGTCGAACAACGACACTCCATGCCGGGAAGACGTCAAGCAGACACTCCGTGCCGGGGACACGCCAGCAAGCGACACTCTGCATCGGGGAAACGTCCAACATAGACACTCCGCATCAGGGAAACGTCCAACATAGACACTCCGCATCAGGGAAACGTCCAACAACGACACTCCGACTCGGGGAAACGTCGGCCAGCGACACTCCGTGCCGGGGAAACGTCTACCACGGACACTCCGTCTCGGAGACGCGTCAAGCGTCGACCGTCCATGTCGCAAAAAGGGCAGTGCAGGCTTCCTACAAAGCAGGAACCAGATCACTCCGGGCCAGGGAAACGTCTACCACGGACACTCCGTCTCGGAGACGCGTCAAGCGTCGACCGTCCATGTCGCAAAAAGGGCAGTGCAGGCTTCCTACAAAGCAGGAATCAGATCGCTCCGGGCCAGGGAAACGTCTACCACGGACACTCCGTCTCGGAGACGCGTCAAGCGTCGACCGTCCATGTCGCAAAAAGGGCAGTGCAGGCTTCCTACAAAGCAGGAATCAGATCGCTCCGGGCCAGGGAAACGTCTACCACGGACACTCCGTCTCGGAGACGCGTCAAGCACTGACCGTTCATGTCGTAAAAAGGGCAGTGCATCCCAAAAAGTGGGAACCAAAGCAAGTCGCCTCCATGCAAAAGAAGATCCATCAATTTCATGCACACGACCTACATATGCTGTGTGCATTAATTGATGGGGGGCAATTTGTTGGGGTAAAAATTTACACCCCGGTTGACCAAGTCAAAATCAAGGTCAACCCCAAGCCAGGTGGGCCCAAGCCCAGGTCAAGTGGGCCCATGCCCAGGTCGAGTCCGAAACATGAAGCGGCCGACCCTCCCCATGCCAAAAATGAAATCATGTAATAAATAATTTTTTATGTAATTTTTTATACATGGATGTATGCAAAATAGGCATAAAGCCAATATTTTGTAAGCCCGTGGCTTATGTGCAAAAAATGAAATGGCACATGAGCCATGGGATAGGCAAAATGCCATTTTGTGAAGCCCAAGGGGCTATGTGCAAAGTGTATAGCCTATAAAGGCAAAGATAATGAAATATCTCAACAACTTTTTCTCTCTCCAAAAAAAGTTTTAGATCTGAGATCTTTCTTCCTTCTCCAAGGTTCCAAAACCTTCTTCTTTCTTTTGAATTAAATCAAGAGTTTTACTCTTCCTTTTTCAAAACAAATTAGTTTTTCACCACAAAACCCACAAAGGGGAACTTGGATCTATCATTAGATCTCAAAAAGAAGAGATTTTGAGATTTCACATCTCTTGATCTTCAAGATCCAGCAAGCAACAGGAGGAAGAAGAAGAACAACTTCCATTAAACCCAAAACACATTCAGGAGCCCGACTCCTCTCTGATTTCTCTTTTGAGAAATCTTTTTTTCAGGCTAAAAGCCTCTTATTCTCGTCGGCGCGCTAGCGCTCGAGTGCAAACCACCTACGTGCCGACACGTGGCGCGCGCGCTTGCGCTCCAGCGCGCAGCGCAAGTGCGCAAAGCGCCCGCGTGCCGACACGTGGCGCGCGCGCACCTGCGCTCCAACGCGCATTGCGCAAAGCGCCCGAGTGCCGACACGTGGCGCGCGCGCGCGCTTGCGCACCTGCGCGCAGCGCTCTTGCGCAAAGCGCCCACGTGCCGACACGTGGCGCGCGCGCTTGCGCACCTGCGCGCAGCGCTCATGCGCAAAGCGCCCACGTGCCGACACGTGGCGCGCTTGCGCCTGAGCGCACAACACCTAAGCGCACAACGCTCAAGGCGCTGTCCCCACGCATCCTTTGGATGCCTTTTCCCCCTCTTTTTATGTACATACATATACATATACATATGTATACAAATTCACACATATACATACTCCGTAACATTCTCCCCCTCCAAAAAATTTTTCGGGCCGGGGCGCTGCCCCGAACCTCGCAAGGGGGCTGCTAGCCCCCTTGACCCCCAGCCCGCTATCCGGGTAGCGGGACCCCCGTAAAAACTTTGCGTGGCTCCCGATATATCCAAACCCCCTTTTTCAAACAAAACACACGCACACCGCACGTTGAGTTCGCATGACCAGTTTAACCCATTAATCGGAGGTTCCCTCGCCCCAAAGGCGAGGGGTAATTAACGGCAGCTTAGTCCGCGGCTGCCAGAGATTCGGATCCCCACAATCATTAAACCCCGCCCTACCCTAGGCGGGGGGAATCTGTAGTACGCCTGACAAGCGCGCGTGTATTCCCATCTCAATGGGGTGACGAAAAACACCCTACAACGAGTAAATCTAATTTGAAAAGCCAAGAGGTCACACACAAGGTTTCCAGCAATATATAATGAAGAAAACGCCATTGTCAAAGACTCAAGATCCAGAGAGATTATGCAATTTTTTTGATGCTTCATGAGTGATTTAGCATTTTAGAGACAAGTGATCGTTATCAAAGTTTGCTTATAAGTTTGGGTAAATTTTAAAAACGCAATCTAACTTTCAGAGACATTAAGATAGCGGCATAAACTTTCAAAATGTTATGAATTTTCCTTGAATTGGCAATGTTAACTGCAACTACTGTTCCAAATTGACTTTGTACACAGAATAAATAGCCTCAAAATGAATCAGACGTGATATTGATTTTCGAGATTACCATTCAATATTTTGACGAAAGTACACTCAGAAAGGGTTCCTGATGGATGTCGGGATCTCCTCAGATGTCATTCTCCACCGATCTTGTTGCCAACAGGGTTGAACGAGTGAGATTTGTGGTAGAAGATTGAGCGTGTGGATCTCAATGGGTTTGCTGGTTGATTGTTGACGCCGAGCTACCTGCAAAGGAAGTCCTGAAGTGGGAAACCGCCGTAGGACCCTCCGAAGATCGAGTAAGTACCGTGGAATAATTAGGCAGAGTAGTGGCATATTGGATTCAATTCGAGTTACTCGATTCGTCTGGAGGAGGGGTTTATATAGGGGTCGCATTGGAGCAAGCCGATACGAGATTCTCGCTGGCCATTACACCCCTTGCGTTACGCTCGCGTTGATGGCGAGATACGCTAGCGTGGGATACGGGACGTGGAACGGCGGAGATCTCGTCATGTCGAGATACACAGAGTCGTTACGGGGGCACTCGTGCCCAGGCTCTCGGTCAAACAGGGACGCTGAGGAATCTTAGCTATAGGATAGCTCAGATACGAGTAAGAACGCTGAGGAAGCTCAGCTATAGGATAGCTCGGAGACGAGCCAAGGAGCTGAGGAAGCTCAACTCTATGATTGCTCGGAGACGGGCAATAGTTGGTGGTTAGACGAAGAGAGAACATACTCAGGGGAGGCATCCAAAAAGTCGGGCACAACCTTGAAGGCTGGGCGTCGATGAATGTCCTCAATGCATTATACCTATTCCATCTCCATAGCCCCCAGGAATCTAGTAGATGTACATGGACGACACGTCATCTGCTATGTATCGTGATCTGGAGAATTCTTACTTATGAGTATTATCATTAGCCCCCCACTCTCGTTCCGACCTATTTATGGGTTGGGTTGAGAGTGGTCTGCTCGGTTTTCTTTATTCAGCTTGGTGTCGAGGATTCTTTGTAGTGGATTGTCTGGAAATGACATGGCGTTTGGCGGTTGTCTTTTCGATCTTCGATTCTACGTTGCGTTTTACCGTGCGCATTAATTTTCGCGCGTATCCTCAATGACGTCCGCGGATCGCTGAAAGGGCGGTGCCATCATGGCGATGTCGTTTCATTTTCTCGGGTCGTCGTGGTGATGGGCCGATCGTCGATCTCGTACCACGCGGCGGCATCCGGAGCGCGGATGTGAGACGTCGTTCGAATCCGCGTGAGAGGAAAACATCCAACGATCGACTATAACGTGGTGTTGTCTGGACCGCAAGTGGATGCGACGAGCAGGAAGCAGTCTGCCGGTATTGCATGAGGGCTTTAGATTCTCGGCTTTGGTAGGGTAATCTACCCGTCGTGAATGGTTGCGACGGGCAGGAAGCTATCCGCCGGCCTCCGAATCGAGCAGGAGTCTACTCGTGTGAGGGCTTAGGATTCACGGGTTAAGCCGGGCGGGAATCTACCCGCTGTGAATGGTTGCGACGACTAGGAACTTGTCCGCCGGCCTCCGAACCGAGCGGAAGTTTACTCGTGCGGGGGCTTAGGATTCACAGGTTAGGCCGGACATGATCTACCCGCCGTGAATGGGTGCGACGAGCAGGAAGCTACCGGTCGGCTTTCGAACCGAGTAGGAGTCTACTCGTGCGAGAACTTAGGATTTATGGTTTAGTTCGGACAGGAATTTACCCACCGTGAATTGGTGCGACGAGCAGGAAGCTGTTCACCGGCCTCGTGGTGAGGGTTAAGGATTCACGGCCTAGGTCGGGCAGGAATCTATCCGCCGTGAATGGGTGCGACGAGCAGGAAGCTGTCCATCGGCCTCGTGGTGAGGGTTTAGGATTCACGGGTTAGGCCGGGTAGGAATCTACCCGCTGTGAATGGGTGCGATGACCAGGAAGCTGTCCGCCGGCCTCCGAACCGAGCAGGAGTTTACTCATGCGAAGGCTTAAGATTCATGGCTTAGGTCGGGTAGGAACCTACCCACCATGAATGGGTGTGACGAGCAGGAAGCTGTTTGCCGGGCTCGTGGCGAAGGATAAGGATTCGCGGCCTAGGTAGGGCAAGAATCTACCCGCCGTGAGTGGGTACGACGAGCAGTAAGCTGTCCGCCGGCCTCATGGCGAGGGCTTATGATTCACAACTTATGTTGGGCAGGAATCTACCCGTTGTGAATGGTTGCGATGGGCAGGAAGCCGTCCGCCAGCTTCCGAACCGAGCGGGAGTCTACTCGTGCGAGAGCTTAGGATTCACAACTTATGTTGGGCAGGAATCTACTCGCTGTGAATGGTTGCGACGGGCAGGAAGTTGTCCGCCGGCCTCCGAACTGGACGGGAGTCTACTCGTGCGAAGGCTTAGGATTCATGGGTTAGGCCGGACAGGAATCTACCCATCGTGAATGGGTATGACGAACAGGAAGCTGTCCGCCGGAATCCGAACCGAGCAGGAGTCTACTCGTGCGAGGGCTTAGGTTTCACGGCTTAGGTTGGGTAGGATTCTGTTCACCATGAATTGGTGCGACGAGCAGGAAGCTGTTCGCCGGTCTCATGGTAAGGGCTAAGGATTCACGGCCCAGATCAGACAGGAATCTACCCGCTCTGAATGGGTGCGACGAGCAGGAAGCTATTCACCGGCCTCGGTGCGAGGGTTTAGAATTCACAATTTATGTTGGGCAGGAATCAACCCACCGTGAATGGTTGCGACAGGCCGAAAGCTGTCCGCCGGCCTTCGAACCGAGTAGGAGTCTACTTTTGCAAGGTCTTAGGATTCACGACTTAGGTCGGGCAGAAATCCACCCACCGTGAATGGGTGCGACAAGCAGGAAGCTGTCCGCCGGCCTCGCATGAGGGCTTTACATTCATGGGTTAGGTCGGGCAGGAATCTACCCACCGTGAATGGGTGCGACGAGCAGGAAGCTGTTCACCGGCCTCGTGGCTAGGGCTAAGGGTTCACGGCCTGGATCGGGCAGGAGTCTACCCGCCGTGAATGGATGCAATAGGAAGGAAGCTGTCCGCCGGCCTCGTGGCGATGGTTTAGCTTGGAAACGAGAAGAAACTAGTTCGGATGACAGAAAAGCAGGAATCTTATTATTTAAAGGGAGTACAAATTTATCTATAAAATTTAAGCTTTTCTGCATTGAATGCCCGCGGAAGATTATGACCCAAGGAATCTTGGAGTTGGTAAGCTCATTCGGGCAATACTTCGGTCACGAGGAATGGGTCGTCCCACTTTGGAGAGAATTTATGCATCTTTTCTTGGTCCCCGAATTCATTGCAGCGGAGGACTAGGTTTCCTGTCTTGAAAGCTCGATATATGACCCGAGCATTGTAGTACCGAGCGGTCATCTTCATTTGAGCATGGTCTCTCTTCTTTCGGTCTCATCGGTCTCTTTGGTGGAGATGAGCGTTGATCTTGGACTCGAATTGGATATCTCGCTCAGTCCATACCTTCACCTCAGCCATGTTCTTAGGTTGCGCCAATGCGAAAGAGCGGAGTCACTCTTTGTGCCTAAGACCATACTTCAGGGAGGTTATGACCGTCTCGTCCCGGTGCTCGGGTATTTCTAGGAGAGTATTGTAGAACCGGGTGCTATAGCCCTTGATAGATTCCCTGTACTCACTCTTGATAGTGAATAGGTAGTCGACTGACTTCTTCAGCCGCCGGTTGCCGACGAAGTGGCTAAGAAACTGAGTAGCCAACTTATCGAAGGTTGAGATTGAGTGCGGAGTCAGGCTACAGAACCAATCTCGTCCGGCCCGGATGAAAGTGGTGGGGAATGCTCGGCACCGAGCCGCGTTCGAGTTATCTTGAAAGCTCATGTCCGCGGTGAACGCAACCAAGTGGTTTTTCGGGTCAGACTTCCCGTCGAAGAGAGCCACTTTGGGTGGTTTTTCCGGAAGGAGACCTTCTCCTTCAGTAACCGCTCGGTGAAGGGTTTCGTGAGAGAGTTCGCGGAGTACTTTACCGATCCGCCGGGCGAACTGGTGGCGAGCCACATGTCCTTGATCTTCTTCTCGAGAACTTCGATTCGGTGCTGATACCCCGAGAATTCTCCGTAATCGGAGCGTCTGTTGTTTCTACTTCGGGCTGGGCGATGGAGCGGCTTCGGTTTCGCTCTATCACGTCCCTCAGATTTTCGGGGTGAACCCTTTGTGGCTCCCCCCGATGTGCGCCCTGGGCATGACCTCGATGATTAAAGTAACGTAGGTATTTCCTTGAATCAGGTGACTTGACTAACGTCGCTTCGGAGGGTGAGGGAACACGGCGAGCGTTGAAGCAACCGTTTGGTTGGTCCTGAGACCTCAGCGTCGGACTGTCCGGCACCCAACAAGTTGTAGAACCATTTCTCGTATGGGGGTTGCGACTGCCGGAATCGGCACGCCGGTGTTCCGTGGTGTCGCGGTTGGCACGAGCGAGACCGAGAATCTGAACGCGTCCCTCTGCCGCCTCTTACACGCCGCTGTTCCGGAGAGCAGGGGTGGTTAGGGATTAAAATTAGTAAAATAAGGTAATTTAAAATTTAATTATGAGAATAGGGCAGTTTGGGGTCACATAGACGTGGCTCCAAGGCGACCTAGTCCCGACTTCAGGAAAAGGAGGGTTCCTGGAACCCGCCATCATCACTAAAAAGTGAAGGACGGGTTCTCAGAATCCACACTGCCCCCACCCCACACCAGGCATCTATTTCAATCCACCCCACCCTTCCCCATTGGAGGGAGGGTTCCTAGAACCTGTCCCCCAAGAAGGCGGGTTTCCAGAACCTGCCCTACTTAAATAAATTTAAAAATTAGTAATTAAAAAAAATTTAAATTTTTTTTAAAAAAATATTATTAAATAAAAAATTCCAACAAAAAAAATTTCATGTGTACCCGGAATACGAATAAATCGGCTTCCAAGAACTCGCCCTTCAGTGTATGGTAGTAAGGGTGGGTTCCAAAAACCCGTCCTCGGTGAAATATTGGATAAGATTGACAAATAAAGATTGTTACTGTTTACTGATGTGGGGATAAGATTGATCGATAAGGGTTGTTACTGTTTATACTGTTTATATAGAAAGAATCCAATACTTGGATCATGCTATAAATATGAATGAGGTACATTTCAGCAACGAAAGCAAAGCAAACAAGTTTGAGTTTCAAGTTTTGTCTCCTCATGGAAGAATTAGAGAAAATACGAAGATTACATTTACAGTTGCAATGGAGCAATACTCGTTCAATTCTCTTACTGAATTCATTCCATTGCTTCAACTTTAGTTATAAACAATGGAAATAAATCCATTAAGAGAATTGAATGTTTTTGATATCCAATTTAAAAGCATATAATTTCCTCTTTCCATTTCCCTTCATCTTTCTCAGAATGTGGCGGTGGTGTCTGCTCTTCTGCTTGTTCTTCCGCTTGCTTTTCTACTTTGTCTTCAGCTTCGTCTTTGTGGGAGAGGTTCCAGATATGTGCTGTCTACCAACAACTGTATATCGGGGCTGTTGTTGTGAAGAAATTGTTCCGGTTTTCTGCTGCTGTTGTTGCAAAAAATTGCCTCCAAGGCCGTGTAAAATTTGTCCCCCAAGACTGATGTTGTTGCACAAAACCTGCCCCTAAAACTGCTGTTGTTGCGCAAAACCTGACCCCAAAGATTGCTGTTGTTGCGCAAAATCTGTCCCTCAAGACTGTCGTTGCTCCGATTGTTGCGCTTGTTCATTATCTCCCGACGGTTGTCGATACCACTAACTATGTCAGGGTTGCTGCTGACCGTTTGGTGCTCCGAACCACTCATGCTGCGGCTCTGGTTCCGGCTCATGCTGCGGCTTTGGTTCCGGCTCATACTGCGGCTCTAGCGATGGCGACAAATATGTAAGCATATGATATGAACTGAATATACCACCAATATATGAGTCTACGGTAGAAAAAAAGCCTGTCTATCTGGACCAGCATTAGTCGGATATGGATCTTGTATCAATGATTGTATATGATGCAACCCACGAGCCTGTCGTTACATAAAAAATAATATAATTATAGACTCGTACCGCTGGATGTTAAAAACTAATTTAATTTTAAAAAATTTAATTTACTATTTCTCATTGCACGTGGCTTCTACGCTCGTGCTGCTGGACGTTCAGAAGGTCGGCAAGAGGAGCAGAATACGGTGACACGCTTATACCATTGTAGGTATGTTTCTGTAGCGCCGGTGGTTGTTTGGTCACTTATTTATTGTAAGGCGATATTACGAAGCCTATCTTCCTATCTCAGCAAATATTGATGATGATACTCCCTCCAATCACGCTCCGTCTTTCCTCCTCGCATGTCTCCCTCTATTATCATAGGTGCAGGCGGCGGACCAGGAATATGTTGCAATCTACCAAACTGTTACAACAACCGATCCGGTAAGTGCATGACCACGATATTAATGCACAGTAGTGGGTATCGTGCCCACCAAACCGGCTCTCCTTCGATACAGATGTCGGGTAATCCTTACAGACAATCTACTATATAAGGTGTTCACGTGAACTGCGCAAATAATATAATACAAAAATTATAAATAATGTCAATTAAAAATTTCAAACAGATTTAATTACTTAATTAATGGTTTCTTGAGTTGCCTCAATTTGATCCAACTCATCTCTATAATATTTAAATATTCGAAGAGCAGTCTATATGATTTCTTATCAATCCACTTACAGCCGATAGGCTTTTCAGGGACATTCTCGCCAGAGATACAAATATGATCTGGTCTTCCAATAAACATGTGCTCCCATGACCAAATTCATATATAAAATGTCATAATATCATAAAGAACCAATATTATAATTTTTCAAATATTTAGTTTAAAATTATTATGTACCGTAAGTAATGTAATGTAACCATAAATTTTATTCTTCGTAGGAGCACGTGTCTTATCTAGTTCCTTGTAAAGATATGCCAGAACTCCTGCTCCCCAAGCATACCAGCCACACACATCGAAATCCCTAAGAAACCCAAGATATAAAGGATGGACATGCGTTGCCGACTGGTCCGATATCAACCAAGAACCGATCATGTACAGAATGTAGGCATGTACATATCTATCCAAGACATCATCAGTAGCTTCATCAGGGATATTAGTAAATATATTTTTGAACCGGCTTAAACTGATTTTATACCCCTTAATAGACCCTCCCGGTACCTGAATTTTACAATTAATCGTTAATTAATATCACTGTAATATACTTCAACTTTTAATTTAAAAAAACTATGAATTATATTTGTCCAAGAGCGGACTCATTATACGTATCCTAATATGGGTGCTCGGTTTCCGGACCCACAATTGTACCTCCAACCAATTCAAGTCCATTCACCTGTAAACCAAGCAAAAGGGCAATATCCTGGAGTGTGATAGTGGTCTCATCTCATCTAAGATGAAAGGTTTGAGTCTCTCTTCTCCAATGCTTAACAAGAGAGATAACGAGGCTGTGATCGAGTTAGATATGACGCAGTAATGAAACTTCATAAAAACCGGCTCTTCGAATCCGCTCGATAATACTATAATCAGTAAATTGCCATTTGTCAGACTATGACTGACGGCTCTAAGATTATCTTCACCCTGCATGATTTATTCATATTATTTTCAACTATTTGAATTAAAATATATAAGCCAATATTTGAAATAATTTAATAAGTTTCGAATCTTTCCTCCCCATATAATATACTGAAAGATCTATACTCGTTTTGATTACGAGGAGTGATTTGTCAAATGGTTGATTCTCCATTGTATTTTTTTTCAAACTCAAATAATTGAAAATTTGAGAAAGTCGGTGGGTATAGAATGGAGTTCGGAGAGAAAAGAGATAAGGGAGAGCAGAGGGAAGAATGAGGTTTATAGAGAGAAAAAATGGAGTTTACATTAATTGAGGGCGTGTTCCAAGAACCCGTCTGCACCTTTTTAAAGGAGATGGAATCTCTTTTAAAAAGGAGAAGATCCCTGGATTTGTCACGCCCCTGACCTTTTCTTTTTAAAAAAGAGGGAATCTCCTTTAAAAAAGAGATGGTCCCCTTTCTAAAGGGGATTTTTCAAAACGTGATATCTCCTTTTTAAAGGAGATGGAATCTTCTTTAAAAAGGAGAGGGTCAGGGGATTTGTTAATATGTGACAGATTGATGGCTTTTGAAAGGGGATGGTGGGATCTAAGAACCCGCTCTCTCATTTAAAAAGGGGAGGACGGGTTTTTGGAACGTCCTCCTCATAATAAAAGACTATTAAAAACTAATTTCAATAATTACTATTATTGATGGCCTGTCTAATAATTGGCTACACCTTGACTCGTCACCCCTTTCTCTCAAAACAAGGCAATCCCGTGACTCGTGACTCCTTTCTTCCAAATCTTTTTCTTGAACCCAAGGCAATCCCGTAACTTTTTATCTCAAGGCCCGTGAACACTTTTTCTGAAATCGAGCGTGATCCTTTTTTTACCAACGATGACCAAATACCTACAAAAACCCGCCCTCCTCCCATTTGCTCCCCATTTTGCTCCAATTTGCATCTGTATCTCCTAAAAAATGTAAAGCTCTCATTTGCACCCCTTTAATGGAACTCGATCTCTCCATCCCTATATAGATTTATCTATCAAAATTCCCAATTGCCAAACATATGTAAATTTTATGTACCGTTTATTTAACTTTCAGTGAATATAATCATTATTTCTGTTGTTAACGTTTTATATTTATTATTGGGTTGATATTGTTTGATGTAGATAATGTCAAGTTCAAGTTTATTTGTTCTATGTAAATACGATGGCCAGATTGTGACAAGTGCATAAGGTCCCGAGTATATGGGCGGGTGTGTAAGGATTATGCGATTAGTATTATCAACGACTTATAATGAACTCGAGAATAAAGTGCTTAAAATCATGAAATACGATCCCCGTGAAATTAAGGTTAAGTTAAATTGTATATGGCCTCCGTTTAGTGGAAATGCATTGGTTGAAATTATAAACGACGCAACATCTTTAATGATAGATTTCGGTTTGGCAAACACCCAACATTATTTTAAACTTTTAGTTGAGAATGAATATTTGGAAGTATCGGACGTCACTCCAACGAATTATTTTGATGGTAATACTGGAGGTAGTTCCTGAGGATACGGTCTCATGGTTAACGATGATATTTTTAGTCTCAGTGGATACGACTATACACATGATTATTCACACCTTCAAACTCAAGGGTAAACTTTTCATAATTAGTTTTTTTGGTAATGCTAATACATTTTATATATTAAATACAGATTTTCTCAAACGACTGCTGCAGTTGGATGCATACCTGAAGAACAACAAGGATTATCATATACAACATTTCAAAGGTAAATCAATATGAAACAAGTAGTGATTAAGTTTATTTTCTTTGTAATACGAAAATATTAACAAAATTTTATATACTAAATGTAGATCTTCCTAAACCCCTGCATTTCAAACTTTTCCTTCCGTATCATTCCAACACGATCCAAGTAGCGCATTCCAAGCATGTCCGTCCACATCATTCCGGTCTTTTCAACCTGAACCATCTACATTATACCGACATCAACTATCGTATATTGCACCCGAGCCTTATGTTTCTATGGGTGACAATGACATGGGTGAAAAAGATAATGATGAAGCTGATGAAGATCATCAAGAGGAGCATAGCGTGGATTATGCCGCTGGATTGAATGAAATGGTATTGATTGATGAAATGGTTGCGAATAATGATTTTGTCGAACTAGAAAATCCCGGTCTTGATCCGTTGGAAGATGATAGTTGGGTAAAGTTATCTGTGGCAGAAGTAAATGCTGAGCCTTATTTGGAAGCGTGTGTAGCAAGCAAAAACCGCGTCTCTGTTGGAGATATGTTTCCGGAAAAAAGAGATCTTATTTGTAAACTGAAGTCGTGGGCTGTTGAAAAAAATGTTGCATTTAAAATCGAAGAGTCAAATAAGACGTATTATACCGTGATATGTACGAAGTCTTCTGAATGTAAGTGGAGATTGCATGCATGTTGTTCCAAAAGAGCCAAAACTTGGAAAATCATGAAATACAACCGGAAACATACTTGTATCAATTCGATTATGTTAAAAGATCACAGGAATTGCTCTGCATCATACATTTGCTCACTCATCAAGCCATTTATCCGTACAGATGTGGCGATAACTCCTCGAAAGATACGACTCTACGTAAGTGGAGAGCATAAAATTCAGATTTCGTATATGAAGGCATGTGATGCTTGTAGAAAGGCTTTATGCAAGATATTTGGGGATTGGGAAAGCTCATACAACTCGTTAGTCTCTTTTATGGAAGCCATAAAAGTATCAAATCCGGGGTCTATATACCAATTAAAAACCACACAAACATATGTCGATGGCTGTGTCAGGTTTCAAAATTTTTTCTGGAGCTTTACTTCTTGCGCGACTGGTTTCACACATTGCCGGCCGATATTATGCGTGGATAGGACGTATCTGTGTGGTAAGTATAAAGCTTACATGTTAATTGCTACAGGTGTTGATGCTAATAACGGTATATTTCCGTTGGATTTTCTATTGTCGAGTGTGAAAATATATAATCTTGGTGATGGTTTTTTCGTCAACTTTATGGCATCCTATTTGTTATTGATAAAACAGATTTATACTTCATATCTGATAGATATCTTGGAATACTAGCTGCTGTGAGAGTTGTATTTCCGACGACACCATATAGGTTTTTCTTGCGGCATTTCAGACAAAATTTTGATAGGAAATTTAAAAATTCAGATCTACACATGCTTATGTACAAAACCGGTGAAGCGTTTGACCTAAATGTTCATGACATGTATCTGGCGAAAATTGGAGAGATGAGTTAAGCAGTGAAAGCGTGGTTAGATAAGTATCCAGCACACATCTGGACACAAGTACATGATAATGGATATAAGTATCTAGTAATGACCACTAATATGTCTGAAAGTTTCAACGGGGTCCTTAAGAGTGTCAGAGGTTTACCGATACAGGGTTTGATTGTTCGAACTTTTTTCAGAGTGAATACTTACTTTGCACAAAGAAGGGAAAGTTTTTGGCGATGGAGACTCCGCTCACCGCGTATTATGAAGATATATTTCGGAAAAGAGAGCGCATATCACAATACTACAGATCTGAAAGGTTTAACACAGTGTAGTTTTAAGTTACGGAGAACAATGGGAAGTAATATACCGTAAATTTTAGAGATGAAGGGCTCTCTTCATGCACATGCGGTGTTTTTCAGCAATAACATTTACCGTGTGCCCACGCAATTTCTTCTGCGAGCAGCATGCATAATTTACATCACAATTTTGCTTCATGTTACCATACGGTTTCCAGCTATCAAGGCGCATACGATCCAAAATTTCATCCTATACCAGACAATCGCTATTGGCACTATTATACCGCGAACAGACAAACACCGACGATATTACCACTGAACAAAAATATAGGACCCGGAAGACCTAAGGTACGTCGAGATCGAATGACAATGGATGCTGATCCTCAGTAAAGGCACGGCAGATATAGCTTATGTAAACAACTAGGTCATTATAGGACCAGATGTTCAGGATAGTCATCAGGAACGGAACCTTCGAGGTCATGAAGAAGAAGGAACGGAAGGAAAATCAATTATCATTTGTAAGGAAACTTGAACAATTTTAATTTTAGTATGTTCTTTTTGCATTATTCGTTGGAGAGTAATTTACTGTAAATTACCGTTAAAATTGCAATATGTAAATTGGGTAGCGAATAATAACACTTGAATTTACTCGTTTTCAACTGAAATAGCCTCTGCAGCATATTGATTTTCTACTACAGTGCTACAAATTTGTGCTACGACACATATATCAATTATATGTTATACAATAACATTAAAGAAGTAGATGCTACACAGTCCGTGATATTGGATTGAATGCGGTTCTAAGAGGGGTAAAAGATCGTGTCCCTACATGGGCCCGTTTCCTCCCTCGAGCTTCCGCAACATACTATAATGCCATATCCAATGAGTGTTGTGAGTTTATATTGGCAATGAGATGGACTTCAAGTATTAAGAAATTATGTTGGTAACCGCTTAGAAACATCGAGTAATTCCACCCCCATATCTGTCATGCCCCGCTTCCTAAAAGACAGGAGTAGGAAACATGATGAGGCCCGCGACGTATTTATTCCGAGAATGTCATTTCCCACAATAAATATGCTAAGCGTCTATAAGCAACATAAAGTAATAAGAATAAATAAAAGAATGAAATCCAACTCTGGTATATTACATTCAAGATTCACAGTTGACAAAATATCTGGATACAAGATACGATAACATTATAAGACTTAAAAAGGAGGCATATATAAATAAGCTGAAATGAAATAAAAAGCTGAATGGAACTAGACGTATAGCTGTGATACGAACCGGTTGTATTTCTTTTCGACCGCTTCTATCTTCTCTGTCTAAATTCTACCTGACGAACATTCCAAAGATAGAAAGAAGTGGTGGAATGCCCGTTAGCGAACTTTCGCTCGGTGAATCTCCAAGAAATGTGGGATATGAATGTATATAAATGAATATGCAAAGTGACATGTGATATAATATGAAAGGAAATGAAATATGAACAAGTATAACATGGTAATGTTAATGACAACTATGTAATGTTGGCTATAGTGCCCTCAAGGCAATTATTGTAATCGCGGGCATGTGATTGTGATGATTGAAGGAGGACGTATACGGATAGAATAGTCTTTCTCAAGATGATAGTATGCTATCTGGTTTGTCTCTATCATCATGTACATGTATCGTGTGGTATTACAGATCACTATTACATGTTGATAGAGCCTATATGATTCTTACTTGACTACCAGCATTAGGAGCTGGGTGGTCCATAAGCACATCTTTAAATGTCCCTAGTAGAGAGAGTATCGAGACTGGGCGTCGATACTCCGGAGTAGACTAGTGTATACTTTTTGAGGCCCCGACGAGGGGCGGTGACTGGTCTCACAAGCCATTGGTGTCGGTTAGTCACCTAAAATAGTATACATGTGCTCATTATGTTATGAGTTATGAGTTACACTGGACGAACTCGCCGGGAACATGCTAGATGGTATTATACCTATAGTCAGATAGCAGTTCTCACGTGACATCAGTACATGTCAGTCTGTCAACCTGAGATCGTCATTTGTCTCATGTGAGTTCCCACTGTGCTTTGATTATGACCCTACCATGGCTTAAAGGAGTTGTGCAAACAGATTTTAGTTGGGTACAGTCCTGAGCCACATGGAGGCAGTGAGCGGATCGTCGGGGATTCGTCTCTCCCAGTATTAGGGGTAGATGTCGCGCTATACATGAGTGGCCATCACCAGAAATCCTTGTTCAAGGTGGACGAGAATTACTGATTTGGATCAGTAGTTTCTCAGTGGCTGATGGTCTTCACACCGACATGAAATATCGCGTTATTAGGGGTCTGATTTTATCCACCCCTTAGAGCCGATATGCGATACTCTTAGACGAACAGACCGGACTGTACAGAGATTGTCACAAACAGGCTCAGTAGGGGTACGGATGAGTTTGCTCATCGGCCTTCCTTTCGCTCAATACCTGGGCAGCCGTTATATACAGCTAGTACCGCTGACGTTCTTGTAATTAATCCCACTGTCAGCATATTGACGAGTCTTTAGAGTCCCACACAGAGGGTTTTTCCGATTCAGGCGATATGATGTAGATACCGTATGTTGGTACATACAGGTGTCCGATTAAATATGTGTACAGGTTACAAGGATTTTAATCGAACGGTTGATAATACTAGCAGTTTAAAATTAAGCCGGATTATTAAATCAAGTTTTGATTTAATAATTTATTTATATATATATATATATATAATATTATAGTATTATTGTTCACTATTCATTTTCTCTCTTGGCTATTCGTATTTTTATACGAACACACACACACATATATATATTTTGATACGTATACCGAGTTGTATTCCGTATTTATACGGAATATTTTCTAGAAGATGTACTCCTCATTATATGATTTTCTTTTTAGAAAATCATTTGCAAAAGAGGTGGAGGGTGAGGTGGCATGAGAATGGTTGAAGGTATGTGGAGAGGAATGAGCTTTAATTATTTATTGTAAAATCGATATGAGATATTTTTTGTATAGTTCAAAAATAAGGAAGCCATTCTTTTCTAAATGCTATTACTCTCTTGATTCCATTTATTCTCTTTTGCCTTCAACACTTGGTCATGCTTTGGTTTTCCCCACCTCCCCCTCCTTCTTCTTTAGTTGCCCATTTGAGCTTAAGAAATGAGAGAAAAAGATAGTGGAAAATTTCTACATCCCCACTCTCCATTGCTAGTGACCTTGGAGCGTCGGTTGCTTCATTAGGCGATACTGGAGCTTGGATCGTTTCCCTCAGGTGGATCATCTTCGGTAAACGAGGACCGGCTTGCAAGCGTGATCCGGATCACTTATAGAAAACTTGAGGATATGAGTATTCTACACATAGTAGATTAGTTTAGCTCACTACGTTTTTGTATACAAGTTTTAGCTCTTTAGTTCGATTCTTGGTTTTGGAACTGTAGCAAACTACAAATTTTTGGAATCCAAGTTGCTATCTTGCAAAATTAGTTTGCCAGTGTGCCTAAGTTTCCAGCAGTGGTATCGGAGCCATGCTAAAAGCTAGACTTGTTTGTACTAATTTAGAGTTTCGATCGACGGAATTTTCCAAATCGCATTTCCAAAATCCCTACTTGCTGTTCGAATTTCAAAGCTGTCCAAAAAAATTTTCTGCCTGCATTAAAATTATGTGCAAGGAAAATTAGAGCTAAGAAAAAAATTTGGGCAACTAAGTCCAAAATTCGACCGCGGAACAAAATTCAAATGCGCCATTGGACCGCTAAACCGCGGTCCAATTATAGCTACAGTGCTCCAAAATTTTTCTGGGGCTCTAATACATATAAATATGATTTTTGGGATATTTGGTTTTGGTCTAGATTTGTTTATGTACCGGTTTGTGCTTTGGGGGCTAACGCGGAAAGTTTTAATTGATCAAAATTTTAAATTTGTGTTTTTCTGAGTATTTGTTTCCGCGACTGTGAATATCATAGTGCGGTATAATCCGATTGGTTGCTATATGCACAATCATATAGATTTACGAACATGATATTAATGTTGATGTTCTGTGTTGCTCTGTGATTATGGTTATGTTGGATTTGTCGCGATGGATAGCCCGGTGTGCGTGGTATTAGATATAGTTCTCTATGATGTAATGTATATTCATATTGCGTGGCGAGCGTCCGATATGTGGATTGCCGTCATCGCGGCCTGTATTATTCTTTGGGGCGCGTCCAGGTTGCGGACGTAGTCACCGTTGTATATTCAGTTTTTCCATTACATGCACTAGGATTATCCCGCAGCGGAGTGCTCGAGTAGCTGAGTTCTAAAGTGTAACGGGCTTCCATCTCATGATGTTGAGACCAGGATGCCTTAATATAGAATTAGCGGGCTATTCGCTGCACTCGTAGGAGTATAGGATTGACCCGCGGAAGGGTGCCCAAGTCACTGGATTTCGGAAGTGCTGGGTGACCCACTCATTTCGTTGATTAGGGTTGCCTCGCTTTTAGGATTGGCAGGTGGCTTGCCGCACTCATAGGGCTCTAGGGTCCGATACTACATGCTATCCATACGACCGGGAAATTGCATTTCATATTTGGCTCCCTTGAAATGTACTTTTGCTTGTTTATCCGCATTTCCATATTGTGTTTGCTTCCGA
Organism: Agapanthus africanus; assembly: GCA_030015575.1. Lineage (NCBI taxonomy): Eukaryota > Viridiplantae > Streptophyta > Magnoliopsida > Asparagales > Amaryllidaceae > Agapanthus > Agapanthus africanus. The sequence continues at coordinate 9,266,432 of CM057348.1, read as the reverse complement.
TGTGATTCTGCTGTGATACTTCTGTGATGTTACTTGATATTATGCGTGAGACGAATGTTCATATATATCATATATATATCTAGTAGACGCTATATATGTTTTGCATCCATGCTAGTCCTGGCATCGCCCTGCTGTAAGTTAAGGAACCTTACGGTGTAGACCCGGGATCCTGTGGCGAATGCGGTTGGCATATATGTGCGTGATTATTTTCATTTCTTTCTGGCATGATATTATTAATTGATGGGACTGCATTAATTCTGATTAATGTAGGGAAAACAAATCTAAATGATGTTGTTAGCAATTTTTGAAAACTGACATTACAGGCGTTTCCTTTTGCTTTGCACAGCGGTATTCGGTTATGAATATCCAGCATCTCATTCGACGAGGCAAAAGCTTAGATCCCTTCATGGGGAGTGACCTCTTGGGAAAAAGTTTGCGTCATTATAATAACTTCACTATAGTCGATTCTTTTGCTTTGCAACGTGGTATTCAGTTACGAATATCCTGCACCTCATTCGATGAGGAAAGTGCCTAGATCTCTTCACAGGGAGTGACCTCTTTGGCAAAAGTTTACGTGGCTATAAACTTCTCGGTTTTCTTTAAAACCAACGGTTTTCTACAAAAACACTTGTTTTAAAAATGCGGAGCCTAAAACGCCCCTTTTCAAAACTGCTCAGGTTCCTTCAACGATATTAAGTTCATTACGTTAAAGGTTTTTCGCCAAAAACCAGCGGTAGCCCTCCGTCATTTTCTACATGTACTACTTAGTATTCGTGCTGCGTTTGTTGACTGTGTTAAGGCGTAGTGTGCAGTATCTAAATGGTGCTTGTTTGTAGCATGCAATGCGATTGGTTAGGACAGTCGTGCGGCCTTATTGACTGTGTCAAGGGCTCGTGCGGGTGGGTTTAATGCAATCGTGATAATGACGGGTTGAACTTGAGTACGACCTTTTGATTTGTTGACTGTGTCAAGGTCACTTGGGTCTTAAACAATATCGGAAGTTTCAAATATAAAGAAAACTTGCCAGGCATGTGTATACCTTTTGGAGTGTGGTGACTTGAGTGGCTTCCGTCAGGTTATCACGCGATGATAGTTGGGTCCCGATTCCTACTAATGAGTAGGTGTTACTCCTCGGGTGATTTTCAGATGATCCCGACTAATTCTCTTTTTAGGGTTTAAAGGAGAATTCGAGAAAACATTGGGAGCCATCCTGATTAGATAAAGTGATTAACTAATCTAATATAGGTTAGAGTGCATGCTGAGTGTTTCTTTTCTCTCTTTGGTAGCAACCATGACCTGATCTTAAACTAAAACTCATAAACCAAGTTAACCGAACCTTCTTACACACTTTGGTTTTGGATTGTCATGATTCACGACAAAGCCGCATATATCCCTGCCACACCTACTTCCCCTTTGTATTTCTTCCTGTATCACTACGAAGATCCATATTTCTTGGATATGCCATCGTATGGTTACATATGAACTCGAAAAAACTTGTTTAAATTCGAGGATGGATTCCGGTTATGGAGAAATTAAATAAGATTATTCGGTTGTCTTTTCTCTTTACCTTCTCTCAGGCTTTTAAAGCTCCTTATATTAGGAGAGGACACCAGTTACGCTCATTGGATAGTCTTCTTCTAAATCTTAGGCTGGTGTCGAAAGGTAAGGAAGAAGAAAACCAATTAGCCTAAGTATGGTGTACAGAAGTTAAGAAATAAAAACATATAAAGTGTTTGAGTGAGGGCAAGGAAAATTGCGACCACTGTCATGAATCTGGATAGCGGAAGAGGCGATACTAGGAATACCCGGCCACCCTCTCGAAACATTTTCATGTTTCAGTTTTACTGTGCGGTGTTATTTGAAAACTGTTTTCCCAATTAGATTCTGACTTCAGGGTATGTATTTACCACATTTGATTCTCACATTTATATGGCGTTACAGATACTGGGTGGGAGTAGAATATTGAGAATTGGGTGATTAGATTCTCAATATATCAGAATTCTTTGTAATTAGTGATATTTGAGGAAATCGTTTGGGTTTTTCCTAACGGCAAATTTTTGGTTTTGAATATCCGTCGTTATGCACCAATTTTAAACTGATGTATCTGTACGTTTATTTTATAAAGTGAAATATAACTTTTTGAAATTATGTTTATGACATTTACCTTTATCAGTTGATGATTAGGTAAGGTGCATTCAACAACGGTGTAAATCTTCTTAATCATAGTACAGTTTTCAATCTACGACGTATAGGTTTTGAGTTAAAAATGTTTTCTCAATTAGATTCTGACTCCAGGGTATGTATTTACCAGATTTTATTCTCATATCTGTATGGCATTACAGATACTGAGTGGCAGTAGAATATTGGGAATTGGGTGATTAGATTCTCAATATATCAGAATTCTTTGTAATTAGTGATATTTGAGGAAATCATCTGGGTTTTGCCTAACGACAAATATTTAGTTTTGAATATCCGTTGTTATGCACCAATTTCAAACTGATATATCTATACGTTTATTTTATAAAGTGAGATATAACTTTTTGAAATTGTGTTTATGATATTTACATTTATCAGTTGATGATTAGGTAAGGTGCATTCAATAACGATGTAATTCTTTTTAACCATAATACAGTTTTCAACCTACGACGCACAGAGTTTGAGTTATTAAACTTAGAGGACTTATACAAAGTATTATATGTTGTCCGATATCCATTTGGACAAGGGGGTTGGTACACATACTATATTCTGTTTACTTATGACTTCTCAAGTAGTAGACAAGTATTTTGTTGAAATACAAGGTCCAAATTTTGAGAAATTATAGGTATAAGAATAAAGTAGAGAACCATACGTTGGAAGTATCAGGATTCTTCGAGGTGATCGAAGATGTAGATATTTATACTAGGTATTCTATCATAAGTAATATATTTGAGAACTTGCTTCTCTTTCAGCTTACTTATCCGTGGGTACGCTCCTTGATGAGTAATGATGCATGGCCGTCTTCCATTTAGTCGATATGCACTGGAAACAGCTGCATGTATTTTGAATCAGGTTCAAATTAAATTAGTGCCTTTGTTTTTATATTGGATATAGAATGGATTCATATCTTAATGATGTTAAGGTATATGGAGTAGTCCGGCTTATGCTTAAAACCGCAATCTGGATAAACTCAAAACACGTTTCAGTAATGGCAGTTTGTGGGTTATCCCGGGGTTTGACGAGGGTTAACATTCTACCATTTGGAGGATCAATAGTTATATTGTTCTTGACTCGCCGCCCGTTTTAGTAAAATGAATTCTTTTCAGAAAATATTAGTGCGAGTATAGTAGAACTGGAAGTGATTCCAGAACCACAAACGATTACTGAAAATTTAGTAGAACCTAACGATTCAATTGGATTTGACAATCCATTAGCTACTCCGTAGATTTGGTGGGTAACCTCAGCCACTCGAGAGGGACTTCGGTCTCCTCAAAGACGATGACAGAGAGGTTTTGTTGACCCAAGCTTGCCACTAATGTTGTCTTAGACTATGAGATCTGGCAAGTGGATAACTATAACGTCGTTCTAAATTAGCTTTAGAAGTGCACGTGTATATGACCCTGCCAGTGAGTTGTTGTAGTCAGTAGGAGCAGCGGAAGTGTGGTGGACCAGTGGCTTATGTCTATTTATAAACTAAAACAATTATAGAGGAGATATATCATCAATTGTTGATGTGACAGTCATAGAGTTTGACTTCATCAGAAAATGGACCTGGTAAGAAAGTAATAGGGAGTGATATCAATGTATTTGGATGACGTACTACTGATAGGAAGTGATCTTCCTATACTACAATCGGTTATACGGTGGTTGTCATAAGGTGTTTCTCCACATAGGATCTGGACAAAATATCATGGACTCTGGTGACTAGATCTATGGTTTTAGATCTAGATTTGGGAAGTGTCCTAATTCAGGTACTTTGACACTTCTCTAAATTGTTTTAGAATGGACGATTCCTGGCGTGGTGGTGTACTCGCAGGTGATGGAATTACCCTCTCTAAAGAGATGTCTTCTAGACTGATGAGGAGAGAGATTTGCATGATTGACATATCACTTGCTTAGGCAATTGAGTCAATCATGAGATATCAAGTACCATACCAGATATTGTTTTTGCGCTAACTGCAGTAAGCATATATTAATCCAATCCTAGAGAAATATTGGGAAACAGTTGTAAGTCGATGTCGCGCACCCCGCGGGTTCACGGGGAGGCGGAATTTACAAAAAAAAAGATTTTTACAAGCTTCGCAACACCGACTAAATTACAGGATCTATACGAAAACCTTAACTAACTAAACTACTTAGAGGTTTAACTACTATAAAGAGCATTATACCTCCTAGAACCTTGTCCTTCGGGTCTTCTCCTCCTCCTCCTCCTCTTTAGCTCCTCGAAGATCGGATCGAGCTTGCAACGTCGGCCTCCTCACGTCAAAGACGGTCCACCCGAGAGTATGTACTTCAAGCTCCAACCTTTAAACCGAGGTAATTAGAGTACCTAGTTTGCTAAGCTAAGTAGCCTAGATGATATAGAGTATCTAATGGAGTGTTTTATCTCATGAGACTCGATGTTTCACAACTCATGTGAGGGTTAGAGTCTTGAGGAAGAAGGAGAGGGAAAATATGGAGAGAGAATGAGAAGTGACAAATGAGCTAGGGTTAGCAAGTGAAGAATGGCGCTCTCTCTCTCTCTCTCTCTCTCTCTCTTCACTCATTGAAGCATGGATTGTTTTCCAATACTTAATCTCATCCATCCTTCAATAGTGATGCTAAACTAATAAACTAATATAAGGAGCCATGCTTCTCCCATGCCAATAATATCTCTTCAATTTCCACCTCACTAATCTATTTCTCAAAAATAGATAATCCAAATAATGAGGTGTCCCCTTCTAAAAGCATTTCTTGTAAAATTACAAGAATGTGCTCACCGTATATACATACCCGTATTCGTATTCTGAAAAATACGAATACAATGAAATGATAATAATCCAATAATATAATACTAGGATCCGGCTTAAACCAAAGCCCACTAGTATTATCCATCCGAACATCATCCGTGTAACCAGTATACGTATGTGATCGGAACCCTGCCGTAAAACCATACGGCCTCTACATCGTTTCGCCCAAAGCAGGAAAACCCTCTGTGTGGGACTCTAAAGACTCAACAGTACACTGACAGTGGGTATAACCACAAGTCCGTCAGTGGTACTAGCTGCACGTAACGGCTACTCAGGTATCTGTCGATAAGAATGCCGATAAGCAAACTCATCCGAACTCCTACTGAGCATATCTGTGACAATCTCCGTACAATCTGGTCTGTTCGTCTAAGATACTCGCATATCGGGCCTAGGGGATGGTAACTGTCAGATCCCTAATAGCGCAATAAGTCATGCCAGGGTAGAGCGCAATACTCCCTGAGAAACTACTGGAGTACCTACCAGTAAATCTCGCATGCCCTGGTTAGGGACTTTGTGTAATGGCTTTCCGAACACAGCATGATATCAACCCTCAATACCGAGAGAGACGAATCATATCCAACCGCTACTGCCTCTAAGTGCTTCGGGACTGCACCCAACTACTACCTGTTTGCACGACTCCTTTGACCCATGGTAGGATAGTAATCATAGTGCAGTGGGAACACACTTGAGATGAATAGTGATATCAAGTCAACGGACTAACCTGTACTCATGCCACCCGGGAACTGCTACCTGACGATAGGTATAATACCAACCAGCAGTCCCAAACGAGTCCGTCTAGTGTAACTCATAACCCAATGAGCACCTATATACTATCTCCGGTACGACGTACCAATGGCTGTGAGACAGACCATCTCCCTTGGTGAGATGAGAAACGTATACACTAGTCTACTCTGGAGTATCAATGCCCCGTCTCGATAATCGTACAACTAAGGACTTGTATAAGGATGTGCTTATAGACTACCCAGCCCCCACTAGTGTGACTACCATCACAACGCTGGTAGTCAAGCAAAAATCCTAAGGGCTCTACCAATATGTATAAGCGATATGCTTAAAGAAACACATGCACATATTGAGGTAGAGTCAAACCAAGTAGCATACTATCATATTGAGTAAGACTATTATTATATCCGTGTATATCTCAAGCTTTCAAAATGTAATATACAAACCGGTACTATACAATAATGGTCTCTAGGGCATATATCACTAACAATCTCCCACTTGCACCAAGGTCATGTATTGGCATATCACAAACCTATCATCTCGATTAGCCTCTCGAACTGCGTCTGAGGGATGGCCTTTGTGATTGGATCTGCAGTGTTATTCTCCGTGTCTACTCTCTGCACCTCGATCTCCCGGCGATTCATGATCTCCCTGATCAGGTGATACCGTCTCAAGATATGTCTGGACTTTTGATGGGACCTGGGTTTCTTTGCTAAAGCTATAACCTCGTTGTTGTCATAATACAGAGGTATTGGATCAACAATGGACGGAACCACCTGAAGTTCTGTCACGAACTTCCTGATCCAGACTGCTTCTTTTGCGGCATCACATGCAGCGATATACTCCGCTTCCATCGTCAAGTCAGCAACGGTGTCCTGCTTGAAGCTTTTCCAATAGACCATCCCTCCATTAAGGGTAAAGACATAACCCGACATGGACCTGGAGTCATCCTTGTCACTCTGGAAGCTGGAGTCGGCGAAGGCCTCGACCTGGAGGTTTTTACTGCCGTACACCAAGAACATCTTCTTAGTCCTTCTTAGGTACTTGAGAATGTCTTCACTGCTATCCAGTGCTTCTCTCTTGGGTTTGACTGATACTTGCTTACAACGCTCAGTGCGTAAGCTACATCTGGTCTGGTACACAACATCGCATACATTATAGAGCCTACCGCAGAAGCGTAAGGTATAATAGTCATACGATCCCTTTCCAAATCAGCCTTGGGAGACATCTCTTTAGAGAGGTTGATTTCGTGACAAGCCGGTAGATTACTACGCTTTGAATCTTCCATATTAAATCTTTTCAGTATGGTGTCGATGTACATTGACTGTGAAAGTCCCAACATCCGTTTAGATCTATCACGATAGATCTGGATCTCCAGAATGTAGGAGGCATCACCCAGGTCCTTCATGGAGAACCTTTGTAACAAGAACCATTTGACTGATTGTAGCATAAGAACGTCATTTCTTATCAGTAGAATGTCATCCACGTACAAGACGAGGAATACCACAGTTCTTGCTACAATCTTACTATACATGCATGGTTCATCTGGATTTTTGATAAAGTCGAATTCCTTGACCGTCTTATCAAAACAGATGTTCCAACTCCGCGATGCCTGCTTTAATCCATAAATGGATTTAAGCAACTTGCACACTCTTCCGTTACTCCCACTCTCTATGAAACCCACCGGCTGATCCATATAGACACACTCTTCCAAATTTCCATTCAGAAAAGCGGTCTTTACGTCCATCTGCCAAATTTTATAATCGTGGAAGGCAGCAATGGTAAGAAGAATCCGAATGGATTTGAGCATAGCCACTGGAGAAAAAGCTTCATCATAGTCCAAACCAGGTCTTTAACGAAAACGTTTTGCAACAAGTCGAGCCTTATAGGTTTCAACATGTCCATCTACACCAATCTTCTTTCTGAAGATCCATTTGCAGCTTACGGGTTTTACCCTTTCTGGAGCAATGTCCAAAGTCCATACTTTGTTGGTGTACATGGACTCCATTTCGGTCCGAATTGCATCCAGCCATTTTACCGAGTCTCTGCTCTGAATGGCTTTTCGGAAGCTAGTTGGCTTATCATCGTCGATGATACAATCCTATCTATCCCCGTCTATGAGAAAACCGTAGTATCTCTCAGGAAGATAAGACTGCCTACTAGTCATGCGGAGTGGCGCGGGGATGTCCGGTTCTTTCGAAACTTCTGGTTCTACCATACTTTCAGTAATAGCTTGTGGTTCTGGAATTTCTTCCAGTTCTATTGCGCTCCCACTTATCTCTTTTTCAAGAAATCGAGTTTCTAAAAATTGGGCATGCCAAGAAACAAAGACCTTTTGTTCCCCTGCGTAATAGAAAACATACCCCCTGGAGTTCTTTGGGTATCCCATAAACTTACACAGTACTGAGCGTGCCTCGAGCTTGTCCGCATGCTACTTTTTTACAAAAGCTGGACATCCACATATCCTTAGATATTGAAAATAGGGTTTCTTCCTACTCCAAATCTGATATGGTGTGGTAGGCACTGACTTAGTAGGAATCTTGTTCAAAAGATATGCAGCTGATTTTAATGCATAACCCCAGAAGGATCGCGGTAACTCAGCGTTACTCATCATGGAACATACCATATTCAATAAGATTCGGTTCTGCTTTTCCGATACACCATTGTGTTGAGGTGTGTATGGAGGAGTAAGCTGAGAGAGAATTACATTCTCTTTTAAGTAATCCACGAACTCGGCACTTAAGTATTCACCATCTCGATCAGATCTAAGCGTCCTTATATTTTTGCCGGTTTGTTTTTCGACTTTATTCTTATATTCCCGGAATTTCTCAAAGGCCTCGAATTTATGTTTCATCAAGAATACATGTCCATACAAAGTAATGAAATAGAAATAACCACTTCTTGCATTTGTAGACATTAGACCACACACGTCGCTGTGTATGAGTCCCAAGAGCTCCGTGGCTCTTTTTCCGTGTCCAGTGAACGGAGTCTTTATCATCTTTCCTTTGTGACATGATTGAAAAGTTGCATATGACTGATATTTGAACGGATCCAAATACCCCTCTTTATGTAAATTCGTCAACCGTGTTTCATTGATGTGACCCAGTCTACAATGCCATAAGAAAGCCTGATTTAATTATGGAGACTTTCTTTTAAGTGTGTTCTGGACGTTGAAAACCTGTGCTTGATTTAATATGTACATACCGTTATTTAGTGTACCTGACCCAATCAAATTTTGATTAAGGTGGACGTGGACCACATCGCTTACAAATGTAAAATCATAACCTTCTTTAGAAATTAAAGATACCGAAATGATATTACAAGCCAGACTAGGTACACACAAACAGTTACGCAAAATCAAAATCTGCCCACTTGTCAATTCTAGGTGATATTCCCCTACGGATATAGTATCCACGCTCATTCCGTTAGCAATCCTGAGAGTCATATCATCTGCCTTGATAACTCTAAGGTTTCTCAGAGCCTGTAATGGATGACAAATATGAGATCCTGATCCGGTATCTAGTATCCAAGAAATAGAGTTAATTGACAGACAATTTTCAATCATAAACACACCTGAAGCCGAAGCCACAACGTGCTTCGAATCCTGGTTTCTGGCTTTCCAAGCCCTGCAGTCCTTCTGCCAATGCCCTTTCCCTTGACAATAGAAACATTCATCCTTCCCTACTGTTAGCCCCAAAACTTTTGCCCTGCCCTTTCTCTCAACCTTACTGACACTGCCTATCGGTTTGGTCGAGGCCTTCTTCTTCTCTCCCTTGGCTTTCGTCTTGGATCTAAAAGAGGAAGATTCCCAATGGGCAGAGCGGGTGTCTCCCTGTATTTCTACAGGGTGCCCTCAGCGCTCCTCAACATATTGAGGAGTTCTGGAAGTGAAACTTCTTTCTCGTGAATATTGGAATTCAAGATAAATTGGGCGTAAGTAGAGGGGAGAGACTGTAGAATCAAGTCAGTATATAACTCGTTCTCTAACGTGGTCCCAAGGTCCGCGAGCTCTTCAATATAGCTAATCATCGTAAGGACGTGGTCCTTTACAGATGACCCAACAGCCAACATCGCTTGAAACAATTTCTTCGAGATCTCATATCTTGTGATACGGGATTGCTCTCCATATAAATCTTTTGTATGGAGGAAGATGGAAGCTAAGTCCAACACGAATCTGGTGTTCATTATCCATTGAGGCCAACACGAGGCACTTGGCTCTCGCACTGTCTTTTTCCCATATCTTACGGATTTCAACATCCGCAACGGTGAAATATGGACCTGAGACGGTGGGGGCTTTGGTAGTATGGAGGTAACCCAGCTTGTCATAGGTAATGGCCATCTGGACATTCTTTAGCTAATTTTTTATAGTTTGGCCCAGTCAATTTATTATTATCTCGCAATAACTTAAGCCCGGTCATATTGGTTGCTGATGTCAGGAAAGAGAGAAAAAACACTCAGCATAATACTCTTGCAAGTTTAGATTGGTTATTAGTTTATCTAAACAGGATGACTCCTACCGTTCCTCGAATCCTCCTTCAACCCATAAAAGAAGAACTAGTCAGGATTAGTCTCACCCTACAATTCTTGCTTAACCTTTCGGCCAGGCTGGTGTTGGTATTTCGAGAGAGATTTTCCAACGCTTTCGCTAAATTCCTTAATTGCATTACCTATTTTCCCTGGAGGCCTCGCCCCGCTAACACTGTTCTAGGCATCTACTTGGTTTATAGCATTGATTGTTTTAGTGAAAAATTTCCCGAAAAGTAGCGGATACTCACAGTAGGATCGGGATCCAAATATCATCGTATGACAATCTTGAAGGAATCCTACCAAAATCATCACACTCCAAATGGTATGCAACACTAGCAAGTTTCAATTTCCATAGAAACTCCCGATGTGGATTTTTGCCCCAAGCTCTTATGACCTTGATGAAGGCCAAAATATCATAAGTCGCAAGTTAAGTTCTGCTCGTCATTGTCCAGATTAATTTGAACACACCCGTACATACTCTTGACGAAGGCCAAAATAGTAGTACGACTGTCCCAAAACAACACATCTATCTATACTACAGATGAATACCCAGCAGCTACTAATCACTATGCATTGGCGAAGGTTAAAATACATAGCTTGAATACTACTGAATACCCATCTGAAATGACGGAGGGTTGCGATTGGATTTAGCGAAACCGTGAATGTAATGAACTTGATATAGTCTGTTCCCGCCGAAAATTTCTGTGCAGAAGAGTCCAAGGTATCAAATGGAAGCGATACGCTTAAGGAAATGTGAACCAATATCTTCCGGCCTGTATTTTGATAAGTTCCCGAAAGAGGAACTATTAAATTCTGATGGTATTGGAAGTATCTCGAAAAACCCTTCGATTTGATATATTATGGGCCTCATAATTCATCCGAGATCAAAAGTTATGAGGCATCACGTGTCTACACGTGATTGACCTTTAAGAACCCGGTGGAGAAGTAAAAAGATATAATAAAAACTCAGAAAGGACTCCAATGGGGCATCACGTGCTCACACGTGACCATGGGTCACGTGCAGACACGTGATGGGCTTTTAAGGCCTCTAAAATAATGAATAGAATTAAATTCTAAAATCTGTTCCCTGATTAAAAATCAGGAAATACCTCAACGAGCTATTACGTGCTCACACGTGACCAATGCTCACGTGTTGACACGTAATGGTTAAAACAACAATATAAACAAGCGGCTGTTAAAGGAACCAATTTGGGGGTCACGTGCTCACACGTGACCAAGGGTCACGTGCCAGCACGTGACAGGCTTTGAAAGCATTACAGTTTAATAGAATTAAAATTCTAAATTTCTCTAAAATCTTTCGAAATAGAATTAAAATTCTAAATTTCTCTAAATCTTTCCAAATGGAAAAGGATTATGGGGACCGTTGGATTAAAGATCCAATGGTGATTAAATATCACCTATCTATGGAAAAATCTTGAACTTGGAAAGATTTCCCCTTAAAATCTAACCGAAATAACAAAGGAATATCTTTGGATTTAAAATCCAATGGTGAATAAAATTCACCTAATAATCCAAAGGTCCAGATGAATGATGAACGCAAATCAAATCTCTAACGAATACAAATCAAATTTTTCAATGAGAGATTGCTAAACAAATTGATTCTCTTCCTTCTCCTATAAATAGGAGCCAAGAAGAGAAGCGAGGGGACTACTTTTTTGAGAGAAAAACAGAGAGAGGGGAATTTAATTCTCAAGAGGGAAGAAAAGAAAGGAGAATTTAATTCTCAACAAAGAAAACCCTAGGTGAGAAAAGAAAGGGAATCAAAACTTCAAACAGAGAATTTAATTCTCAAAATCCAAGAGTTTAACTCTTATACAAAAAAGAACTTAGTTCCTTCTTCTGGTTGAAGGTCTGCACAGAGCATATCTCCCCATCACTTGAGAATTTAATTCTCATCGGGTCGAGATACTGCCATGCAGATCCTAAACTTAGAAGGGGAATTGAGTTTTGAGAATTTAATTATCCTAAAACAAAACTAGGGTTTAACCCTAATCAAGAATTTAATTCTTTTACATATCTGGGAATTTAATTTCTCTGAAAAGAAATCAGGGTTTCATCCTAAATAAGAATTTAATTCTTTCACGATAGGAATTTAATTCCTCCAAAATCATAATTAGGATTTAACCCTACAAAGAATTCAATTCTTAAAACATCTCTGTTCATGAAAAGAACTAGGGTCACGTGTCCCCACGTGACCCTTGAAAAGATCCCCTGCAAAGAACTTTGAAGCACCACCTCACGTGCTCCCACGTGACTCCCAAAACGCAGAAAGAAAAAGCAAAGGAAATGATAGATTTGGGCGCTCTCACGTGTTATCACGTGACCCCTCAGCAAATGCTTTAACAATTGGCGCACAGATCCCCATCACATGCCAACTCGTGATGCTCTAAAATAAAAACAAAAGTGTTTAACACTTATTCGCAGATTTGAGGATAAACCAAAAGGAGATCTGTCTCCACATTTAGGGCGCCCTCACGTGTCACCACGTGACCCCTAATGAGCATTCTAACAGACCAGAGCGGGGGCCTCCATCACGTGCCAACACGTGATGCTCTAAAATAAAAACAAAAGTGTTTAACACTTATTCGCAGATTTGAGGATAAACCAAAAGGAGATCTGGCTCCACATTTAGGGCGCCCTCACGTGTCACCACGTGGGCCTCCATCACGTGCTCACACGTGATGGCCGTCAGAATTAAAAGAGTTAAACACTGATCTGCAGAATAAAATAAGGGAAATCAGGGTGCTTTCACGTGTCCACACGTGACCCCTCTCTCCTTAGTGTTTAACACTAATCTGAAGACTTTGTTCCCAGTGTTTAACACTGATTTGCTTTAGTGTTTAACACTAATTTGAAATCTCTGATTACCAGTGTTTAACACTGATTTGCTTTAGTGTTTAACACTAATTTGAAAGCCCTGTTGCTAGTGTTTAACACTGGTTATCTTTTAGTGTTTAACACTAACTTGCTAATCTTATTCCCAGTGTTCAACACTGTTGGTCTTTAGTGTTTAACACTAGCTTTAGCCCAATTAGCTAAGTTTCTAGAGGCAAAGCCTCTCCTTCAATGGACCAACTGAGGGCCAATATTTCAAACATAATTGGACTTAGCCCAAACTGGCCATAAGTCCTCAAATCATCTTGAACTGAGCACATCTGCTCTTTCAACCAACTCATTGGTTCATGGGTACATCTCTGAACTCCTCTGATATTTGTCGTTGTAATTCTTCAACGTCTTCAGAGAGGTGACGGGTCCCGACGACCACACATCAAGACGGACTGTGGGGTCCTTAAACCCACGGACTTATGCGTCCTTAAACTAAAATACGGACTGTGGGGTCCTTAAACCCAATGACTTATGCGTCCTTAAACTACCTATGGACCACCACGTCCCTAAACTGGAACATGGACCACTATGTCTCTAAACTGGAAATGGACCACCATGTCCCTAAACTGTCAATGGACCACCATGTCCCTAAACTGGAACAATAGAGCCCAAATGCTCTTTTGTCGGATCTAAACGATCCCGTTAAGTTGATCTTAGTCTCAAACTGGACTAACGTATCCTTAACAAACGTTTAAGTTGATCTTAGCCTCAAATACGGCTAACGTATCCTTAAACCCTCAAACAGACTTTAGTCCCAAATTGGACTACAGGTCTCCCAACCAACTTTGGCTCAAGGGTACATCTCTGAAATCCTCTGACATCTGTCGTTGTAATCCTTCAACGTCGTCAGAGAGGTGACGGGTCCCGATGGCCATACATGCAATGGACCACTATGTCCCTAAACTGGAATAATAGAGCCCAAATGCTCTTTTGTCGGATCTAAACGATCCTGTTAAGCTGATCTTAGTCTCAGATTGGACTAACGTATCCTTAACAAACGTTTAAGTTGATCTTAGCCTCAAATATGGCTAACGTGTCCTTAAACCAAACCCCAAACCCAAATCTAAGAAAATACGGATTTGGACTAATCCACGTCCTACGGGCGACAACATAAATTTGTCTCCGTACACAATCCACGGGCAAGCACAAACAAAACAAACACCCACGACACGAAGTGATCAGCTGGAGAAGGAGAAAGTTGTTACCGCGATGCGGTAGCGTAATTAACTGCAGGGGCTTGCGCCTGCAGGGAAGAGCGTCCTCATAATCAAAAACCCCTCAACGAGGGGGAATCTGACGAAGTCTGCTACATCGGTCGCATCCGCTTAAACCTTCGATACATGGTGCCATAAATCAACTTGGTATCTTCGGAGAGGTAGACGGATAACACCAATTAGCATCTGCCCCGAATCTCAGGCAAGACGCCCATGTCTTGGCCACCATTCGGAGGGGAACATATTCTGGCACGCCCGGTGGGACCTTTTCCTCTTTCCACTCCACACTTCGTGTGTCGTGTTCGCGAACGAATCGCGGTTTGCTGTGGTTGCCTGTGGACTCGAGGTACTAAGATTTGGTGTCTTGCTCCGTCCAGAAAACAGAAGATCAATGGCTTCAAACTGCACTGCCCGCGACTGCAACTCTCGCTCGGTCCTTGCTGGAGGAGTGACTTATGGGCCCCAAGCGGTCTCCCTTTTCAAGATGCCAGTGGAGCAGGTAACTCAATCCATCGCTGGACTATTCTTCGGGACCCTGCTCCCACCAATGAGCTTCAATGCCTCGATGACGTTGCAAGAAGCCCCAAAGAAGTCAGTCTTTGATCGACTTACCACTGCCGCGGCACCTCTCAACGGGTCTGTAACAACCCTAATTTTCCTATACAAATTTTTTTTTCAAATATTTTTTCAAAAATCCACAAAGGGGTATTTTAGCATGAGCACAAGATATATGTAATTATTTTGTTTTTAATTACAGGCTACAAGAATATAATAACTCCATTTTTAGTGTATAAGAATTTACTTTAAATTTAATGTATACTAGGAGTATTTATTCTTGCTGCTATCAGTTTAAGTAATTAAATACCACAATAATTATAAGAAGGAGCTTGTAGCTCATTGGTAATATCTTGCACTGCTGAACCAAGCCATCAGAGTTCGAATCCCATACCCCACATTATTTTTAATATTGATTTTTTAAAAAACCTTTAGAATACCAAGAGTTTATACGTGCATATCTTACAAAAACCCCACTACACCCAAAGATGTAACACTTGCAGAGGGTAGATGAACCGTAGAGGGAGATCCAGGCCACCGGACTCGGCCGGGAATCGGCCAACTCGGCCTTGACTCGGCCGACTCAGTGATCCGACCGAGTCACGGCTGAGTCACCCCCGATTCGGCCGATTCCGGCGAGGGTCACAACATGAAAGTTGTGTCTTTTCATATTCCCTACGCACCTGCAAAGTTTCAGCCTCATACCACTTCCAGAGCTCTTTAAAAACCTCAATTACTCCACTTTTAATACATTTTTATTACATTTTATCACATTTTTATTTTTAACTTTTCATCTACCCTAACCCTAGCCTAACCCTATAAATACCAACCCTACACACTATCCTCTCACCCCCCAAAATCTTGAGCCACTCTCTCAAAAGTTTTCCAAGAAGTGTGCTTTGAATTCGAGTTCCCGGCGAAGCCCTGACGGAATTCCGGCGACGTCATTTGGAGCAACCGGCGACGTAACCACCCTTCGGTCTACCTCCCTAGTTCTCTTTACTCTTTAGAAGAGTTTAAACCCGTAAGTCCCAATCTTCCCTCTTTTCTATTTCTTAAAATACGGAATTACGAACCCCGACGGAAATCGGAACAAACCGATTTCCGATTCGGTTTTTCTACAAAATCCCATTTGTCACCTAATCCATAATACCTACCTATATTCATGATGACTATTAATCACATAGAAACCAATTTAAACAAAGTTTCTCACATGAAATGATAGCTTTCTTGTGAAAACCGTATTCTTTTCATAAAAATACCATGAAGTTTATTTATCTTCGTTTAATCAATTCCCTCATTCCTAAATATGTTTATCTTGATCAATAAACTTATAGAAATCAATTTGAATGAATTTTCACACATAAAATGATAACATTTTCAAATACCGTATTCTTGCGTTTAAATACCTTCAAGTTTAATATATCATATTTAACCTCTAAAACTTCATTAAAACTTAAAATAAGTCACGAGGTAATGACCTACCTCTACACACACACAAATATAACCCTAATTGATAAACGTCAAAACATAGAATACGAAAATACAGGACTTTTCACTAAAATACTATTATCTTTATAAACCTTTCTTGAAAGGTTTAAGTTGCACACAATTTTAAATAAAATCTTTTATAATGAAAGCACGATATGTCATGGATATCGACCGTTTATCTAAACTGACTTTGTGGTGTCTAGGCAAGTGTGTCTAGGCTAGTGGTTTTTAATTAGGCCCACTACTGTGGTTCCTTCCCACTTACCTGGCACTTACCTGGCCGCAAATGACGGCGAAGAGGCGATTTGAGGCTTCTAATGACTTGTCGTTTAGACCTTAGAAATAGGCTAGTTGGCTTAGGAAACCCTAGAAACTAAAATACGGAAATCCATACCCTTTTACAAATAAATATCTTATATTTATAAAACCGTTTTTCTAAATGAATAGTATTTGTTAAACCTAAGTAAAGCGCCGCTACAACCCATCTTTGGGGAACCTGTTAGGGATAGTACGGTTCATCGTGCACCCGCGGGCTAGTAGTGCGAGATTCAGACCTCCGCAAGGAGTATTCGGTCTCGAAAGATTTGAAATACGACATTTAAGAAAAATGAGATTTTTGGAAAAATAAAATATTTATTTAAAATTATTCTTATATATATATATAATTATCATTTAAACACCTATTTTATCATAAGATAAAGTTTCCACATTTTTTCTAAAATTACAAGATTAAAATTTACATTAAAATACTATGAATTTCAAATTAATCAATATTATAAGTTAATACTTTTATTAGGATATATTCACTAGAATAACACAAATAAAATTCACATTCATTATAACTATAAAGACGAATAATAAATACTTGAGCTGTATTTTGAAAAATATACAATAGTACTTTTTACATAAACCCCCCTCAAGTTTTATAAGTTACAATAAGGCCCCTAACAATTATTGAACTTCAACTTACCTTCTTTTAGTCTGACTCGGATTTGAGTTTGACTATTTCTAACTTGAACATGATTCAAGTCAATCTATATTCTTTTATATTCCAACTCAATACGAATACATGAATCCCTGAATCCAGTTAACAATCTATATAACTTGACTGAACCGAATCATGGATATATTCCTTTTACATGTTTCCCAGTATTCCATTTACATGACTCTACGGTTTTAGCCGTTTCCTGATATCATGGTTTCGGTCAATCAGTTAATCAATCTTACAATCAATACAACTTTACAAGTTAACAATACAAACAAGACATCGCGGGGTTTAAAGGGTAGACTGGTACGGAATATGTTAAAGGTGACACGAGGTAGTCACTTAAGACGTAATTACATCCATACCGTTGTTCCGTGGTATTATCGACGGAGCCTTGTACTACAGGTTACCAAGGTCCCCGGTGTAAGTGGGACTCCCCTCGTATACACTGGTATCTTCTGTATCAGGCTAAAAACAATAACTTTAATACAATATTATAATATTATAATACAACAGTAAAAGCTCTCTCTCTCTCTCTCTCTCTCTTTCTTACTGTCTGTCTATTTCCCCCTTATCTTTGGGACTTACCGAGCGACCTGTTTGCTGACGACATTCTATTTCTTTCTTCTTTGAATGTCGTCAGGTGGTTTGGGCCCGGCGGAGATCGAGCCACCTGTAGAAGAGTTGGAGCAGTTTGCCGAAGATCCAGCACGTTAGTTTCATTGTACACTTTTCTTTTCAGTACTTTTCATTCTCTGTTATGCCACTGTTTAGGCATCTTTATTTCAGTTGTATTTCCTTTTCATGTATTGTACAAAGAATATTAATAAATAAAAGTTGATGTTCTTTTTATACTCTTGTCTCTTGTGTAATATTTTATATTGCTTAGCTACGCTTAGCGTATGTACTTCTGAGTACATACGTAGCGGACCTCGTCGCGTCCACTTCGCCGTACACTGGGAAGCGGGGCGTGACAGGTTTTGTTGGTGGCCCATGCAGGTCAGAGCTGTATGAATCCCTATCATGCAGTTCTGGTCTGCGTGAACAACCTAAGTAATATAACACAAGAACCAGCAACTAAAACATTCTTTACAATTCATGTTTCTTGAATCTTGCAAATTTCTATTCTTTGAATCTTATCATTTCATGTACTTGAATCTGTCCTAACCCAAATTTTTCTTCTGGGTTATGGATTCCCCAAACAACACCAGCACCAACGTCAACAACACACCCTCAGCACTACCTCACACACCGGCTGTTCCTGCACCACCCACTGAGCAAACAATGCTATTTGAGGCGATCCGCAGCCTTCTCGAGGGACAGCAACAATTTCTGAACCGTCCTGAGACTGATGCCCCGGGAGTGAAGCAATTCAGGGCTTTACATCCGAAGCAGTACTCAGGAAAGGGAAGCCCACTAGAAGCTGAGGAATGGGCTCAAAGTATCGAGGATGATCTGGCCGCAGCACAAGTGCCAGACGTCGCTTAGGTCCGTGTAGCGAAACTACAACTCACGGACAACGCTCGCAACTGGTGGAAGGCGGAAGAAAGCCGTCTTGTGCAGCCTATTGAATGGAAGACTTTTCGCGAGAAGTTCGACGCGAAATACTTTCCAGCGACTGCCAGGTTTGCAATGGAGCAGCAGTTCATTCATCTACAACAAGGATCGATGTGGGACAAATCAGTAGATGAATACGACGCTGAATTCACCTTGTTAAGCCGATTCGCAGCACACTTGATACCGACGGAGGATATCAGAGCCGGTCGCTTTCAACAAGGACTGGACACGGAGATTCAGACTGCCGTAGCCACGGGAAAATTTCTGACTCATGAAGATGCTCTAGAAGCTGCCCGCAGCTATGAAGCAGTGATAAAGGCAAGAGGCAGACCTCAGTCTGCAGGAGTGAAACGTCCTGCCACTCAAATGGCAGGAGGGGCCTCTTCAAGGCCAGCTGTTGAACTCAGAAGACTAGAAGAAGTTAAGGATCGGTCAAGACCCGATTTTTGCTTTTATTGCAAGAGGGAAGGTCACTTGTGGAAGGACTGTAGGCGCGCAAAAGGCCTATGTTTGGTTTGTGGTGCGTCCAATCACGGAATTGGAAACTGTCCTTATAGACGCAACTCAGCATACACACCCGCCAACTACTACACTACTACAAAGAAGGGTTGTCCCTACGGATAAATCCGTAGCGGCAACCCACTGCCCCTACGGATATATACGTAGGGGCGAAAAAATACCCCGTAGGTGCAAAGACCGCAGGTGCAAGTTGAGGCCCTGAACTTGCCCCTACGGTTAAATTCTTTCCCCTACGGATATGTGTGTAGGTCCATCTTCCCCTACGGATTACGCCGTAGGGTATAAGATTTTATATTATTTACGGTTTATTTTAATAAATTACTTGGCCCTACGGGTATATCCGTAGGGGCCTGTACAGGCCCTTACGGATATATGCGTAGGTACGTTTCCGTAGGGGAACAAATTCAGGATTCCTGATATTTTGTCCCTACGGAAATATCCCCTACGGATAACTCCGTAGGGGATAGTCAGTGGCCCCTACGGATATATCCGTAGGGGCTTTCCCAACCCCCTGGCACTGAGATCTGGGGGAAATATCAGTTACTGCTGATATTTAGCCCCTACGGACATATCCGTAGGGGTAACATGAGTGCCTACGGATTAATCCGTAGGTACATATTATCTGTAAGTTTTTTTAAAAAATGGGCTGCTTGATTTTTTCCCGCCCTGTGCACAATAATATATACATCAATCAAATCATATATTGCAGTATTCATAATCACATCTCACGCATATATATAATATACAAAAGAAACACAAAAACTGAATATGATATAAATACAAACCAATATCAATATCGTTTCAAAATGTAGTACAATGTGTATGATATAAATAAATACATGTTTCCAAAAAAAAGAACCAAAATCCTACCCTAGCTCGGTCCAGCTCCACCTCTGAATAACGATAGAATAACGCGCGCCTGCTCCTCGGTCAATAAACTCTGCAATTCGTCGCGAGCGGGAGTCTGAGCGGCATGTGGAGCCGGCGATGTGGTCTGCGCAGCCGCCGTCGAGGTAGTCGCTTGCGGAGCCGCGGCTGCGGGAGTCTGAGTGGGCGGTGGAGCTACAGGAGCTGTCTGCGGAACCGCAGCCGATGTAGTGGCTTGCGGAGCCGCAGCCGAAGGAGATGCGTGTGGAGGCTCGGTCGATCTACCCTGTCGCGTCTGGATATAACGTGTGTAAGAAGCGTGTAAGAACTGTTTATTATTCGAATTCGTATCATTATTAAGTTATTTCGAAACCCTGTTTGGATATCTAGTTTGGAAAAGCGTTGTTTATTTCAATTACATATGTATGTATGATTAATCAAACTTAAGTCTAAAACCAAATAAGCTCAAGCTACGTACTAATTATGGATATGTTGATATGTATATAATATGAAATGATATTTTACTATAAAGTAGTATACATACCAGCATCTCCTTCAACTCCTGAACGCTGGCCCTCAAGCTATCCAGTTCATGATGGACATGCCGGTCACTGGAGACGGAGGAAGTAACCGCCGGGGTGGAGTCCAACCTCATATGGGCCCTGCTAGGGCCCAATCCCCGGCCTCTCCCAACCTCCGTGGTGCCCTCCGTGTGCGGCGTCCAGAACTGGGGTCAGCAGCCTCGGATCGTTCTGTCCGGTAAAATCGATCCCCGAGGCCTGGGCCTGCTCAACCACCCGCTCCTACACCCACATTCGAATTCTTATCATTATCGAGTTATTTCGAAACCCCATTTGGATATCTAGTTTGGAAAACTGTAGTTTATTTTAATTAGATATGTACATGTATGATTAATAAAACATAAGTCTACAAGCAAATAAGCTCAGGCTATGTACTGATATTGGATATGTTGATATCTATAATATGACATTATATTTTACTATTAAGTAGTATACATACCAGCATCTCATTCAACTCCTGAACGGTGGCCTTCAAGCTCTCCAGTTCCTGCTGGATACGTCGCTCACTGGAGACGGAGGAAGTAACCACCGGGGTGGAGTCCAACCTCATATGGGCCCTGCTAGAGCCCAGTCCTCGGCCTCTCTCCCAACCTCCGTGGTGCCGTCCGTGTGCGGCGTTCAGGACTGGGGTCAGCAGCCTCGAATGTTGCCTTCCCCCTAGCAACTGTCAGAACATTATATTTAGCACATACTGGTCTATAAAATTGACAAGAAATACCAAAATCAACAAATTCAAAGCCTTACCTACAGAGATAGAAGATGTGATCCTCTGGTATCTGCATGTATCAAAATTTGAATAATATTAATTAATTTCAGTACATACATACTAACAAGGTAAACTCGCATATAGCGCTGCCTACACATATGACAGGGAGTGAACAAGCTCTTGTAGATCATCAGGCGCAAATCTAATCTCATCAAGCAGCCCATGATAATGAGTTGGACGACTAAGAGCAAAAGAAATGTGTGTATATTTATGATATAGCATTCTAAATCAATATACATGCCCTATATAATATATAAACATACCTGAAGGAACGGGAGTGGCCTCTGTCCCTGATATGGACGCATCACCAACAACTAGACAATCAAACATTGACAATATAAGTAATTTTGACATAAACAGGCATGGATATCTATAATATTACATTCAAAATGGATATTAGAGAGCGCACCTGCAGTGAGAAGTGGTAAAAGTATCACCCAACTAGGGTGTAATTTACAGAATCAGTTGAGACTCTTGAAAGTCATAGAAGAACCTGACCTGCATAAATCTGATGTATGCTTTCCATTGGACACTAAGAAGTCTCTAAAGGGAAAAGCCTATGTGAAACCCATCATTAGTTCATATCAGAAGATTGATGCTGAAACAGAGAACGAGGAATGTCATTTTTTTCTTCTTCTGCCACATTACTATCTTCTCCTTCTTCTTCTGCCACATTACTGTCTTCTTCTTCTGCCACATCGCACGTATGTTAACCGATAGACGGGGACTAAGTGGCGCTTTTAGTTTCATATATGAGTATCGATGGGAATATGAAGGTTTCATATTATCATCGAGTATCATATATTGGTTTTAACCCGAACATCTCGAGTCACTCTCTAATTATGCGTTTGTTGTGTATTCTTGTTGTATGTGTGTGTTCCGGCTGTCGGGGGTAGGCTTCTATCCCATTAAGAATGTATAGAGCGAACGCCCATCACTTGTGCTTTCAACCGTTTCGAGTAAATTTCGGCAGCACCTCCCCGCTGTTCTCCGAGTACACTGTAATAGAATAGATAATCATTTCAAAGCTGTGAAACAACGTTGAAATGAACATCTAATCTATCTTTGTACACGGAGAACCAGCGGAAAGGTACCGACGAAATATCTCGAAACGGATGAAAACACAAGTGAATGAAGGCGTTTGCTTTATGCATTCTTAACTTGTCCACACGGGACAAATCTATGGGTTACCATACGATTGAATTTTCTCGTCGCGTAGACTATACGACGGTTGTTAGTATCGAGCTATACTGTCCGATATTTAACAACCTTCGTATAGTTCTAGGTCACGACGAGTATCGCACGTATGTTAATCGATAGACGGGGACTAAGTGGCGCTTTTAGTTTCATATATGAGTATCGATGGGAATATGAAGGTTTCATATTATCATCGAGTATCATATATTGGTTTTAACCTGAATATCTCGAGTCGCTCTCTAATTATGCGTTTGTTGTGCATTCGTGTTGTATGTGTAACATGATTTTAAACCATTGAGATCAAGATTGATAGAACTGATCATCCTACACTGCAATAGCATTCATCAACCAAAAACTATTATTGCAATGGTATTCATCTATAACAATCAACAATTAAAACTACAAATGTAGGATACTGATATCATAAAGCGTTATACGCAACATTGATAGAACTGATAAATAAAAAAACGAAACACAAACCGTATCAAGATTTAACAACTTTGATTATGTCATATACGCGGGCCGATATTTTCATATTAGCCAATAGGCAAAAATAGATTGCGGTCTGGATATGGCATATTGGCAGATGTTACCTATATGCATACATGCATGTTGTCTTCCTATTTTTTCATAAATCAAACCAACAACATACATCAAACTAGTCCATGCCACCAATCGGAAACTCCACTATGTTTTTGAATTATTATTTTTCCAAATAGCATTGAGCTCCTATTGATATTGTCCCATCCAACAAATTTGTTGTGCTTGCCTCGACCTTCATCTAGCTTTCACATGACATACACATTATATGAGTAATATAGTTATAAATTATGGTATTTTGTTGTCATCAATCCACCTAACCCTAACCCCAAGTTGCTTAATAATTCAAGCAATTCAACAGCATTTAGTACCAAATCACTAGCCTTCGGCAACAATACTCGTCCAAACTAAAAATTTGAAGGAGAGCATTCTCCATTTCCTCAAAAGATGATGTGTGATGATGTAAATGCACTCAAGTCATGGTTTCATGTCAAGGAAACAAACATAAACTTCACACTGAAGGAACAAGAAAAACACCACAAGAAAAAACATGACATTGGTGTTACTACAGTAATTGTCCCCTCCATACTTACGCTCTAATTCCATGAAACAAACAACCCCTCAGTGGATTTGGATTGGAGTTAGATTTTTGGAATATCAAATCCATAAAAACTTGCCAGTTTTGTATTTGGTTTGCAAACTTGATTTTTGGAATGATTTATGCAACTAGGATATTTGGAGCCCTTTCCATTCCGTCGAAAAAAGTAAGGATTTGCAAAAAAATCCATGTCCACAATTTGGGCACAACCAAACAAAAGAATAAGAAACTCGTAAACCATCATCTTTCATTTTCATTTGGTACAAAACAAACAAAAAAGACACATAAATTCATGAATCAACCTTAAGACTTTGAGAATCCATGTGCCCAAGAACACTAATCATCCAACATATTCGATATGAGCCCAAAGAACACTTAACATCCATTTTCAATATGAATCTGACTACAATTTTTTATTTTTTTATTTTTACATATCAAATATGAACAATGCATCCAATATCCAAACAACATCTACAAGAAATAAATGTGATCGGATGATATAACAATGTTTTCAAGGCTACATCAATTGACAACACCAAAGCCAGCACCAAAGCCAGTTTTCAAGGCTACATCAATTGACAACACCAAAGCCAGTTTTGCTACGAATTAGTTGGTGAAAGAATGGTTTACACAGCAGTACACAAGAACACATCTGGGCATCTTGCTATACTAACTAGAGTGTAAGGATACATACTAGAATAATTTTCCAACTCCCCACCACTTAACCCCAACCCAGCCCCAGCCCCCGCCCCCAGCCCCAGCCCCACCCCAGCCCAGCCCCAACCTAACCCTAAACCCAGTGCGGCCAGCTAAACCCCAACACCAACCCTAAGGCAAACCCTAACCCCAGCCCCACCCCACAGCAGCCGAACACCAACCCTAACCCTACCCCGACCCCGACTGCGACCGCGACCCCTGCCCAACCCCAACTCGCGCGCCATGAACCCTAAGCCCAAAATAATCCCAAAAATCTTTAATTTACCTCACCTGAACCCTAAGCCCGAAGTAATCCAAAGATTTACTCACCTGAACCGCTCTTGCGCTGGGGCTGGGGCGACGACCTGAACCGCGGTGGCGACGAGAGCTGAGGTGGCGACGAAATCGGCGGTGGTGACGAGGAGAACGACGTTGGCGACGACGGCGTGGCGAATTGGGGAATTTTTTCGCGCGCGATCGAGAGAGAGAGAAAGTGAGCAAGCGTAGGCGATCGATCTGGGATTTTGTTAAATCGATATTTACTTGCCCCTACGGATATACCCGTAGGTCCTTTGTTTGCGGCTCCGTAGAGGCAAACACCAAATTAAGAATTAATATTTTTATTCTTGGATGTCTATGCCCGTAGGGGCAACCTTTTAGCCCTACGGATTAATCCGTAGGGCCAAACTTAAATTGCCCCTACGGATGTAAATATCCGTAGGGGCAACCCCTTATTTTACTAGTGCTAGCAGCAGCCAGCTATCCAGGCTCCTGCAACTCGTCCTGCACTCCCAGCACCACCTCCATGTAGATTCCCTGCTCAGCCAAATCGCCAATTCCATCAGGCACTGAGAAATATGCCTCGAGTACAGGGAAATATGCCTCCAGCTAGGAGGAACGTGCCACGGCGACAGGCTTTCACCTTAGCAGCCATATAACCTGAAACTGTGAACCAAGGTAACCCAGGTAACTTCCTCACCACATTGACCAAAACTTCTTTACAATCTTTAATTTTGTCACCAAACTGTTACACTTTCCTTTTACAAATTTCGAGGACGAAATTTTTATAAGGAGGGTAGAATGTAACAACCCTAATTTTCCTATACAAAATTTTTTTTCAAATATTTTTTCAAAAATCCACAAAGGGGTATTTTAGCATGAGCACAAGATATAGGTAATTATTTTGTTTTTAATTACAAGCTACAAGAATATAATAACCCCATTTTTAGTGTACAAGAATTTACTTTAAATTTAATGTATACTAGGAGTATTTATTCTTGCTGCTATCAGTTTAAGTAATTAAATACCACAATAATTATAAGAAAGAGCTTGTAGCTCATTGGTAATACCTTGCACTGCTGAACCAAGCCATCAGAGTTCGAATCCCATACCCCACATTATTTTTAATATTGATTTTTTTTAAAATCCTTTAGAATACCAAGAGTTTACACGTGCATATCTCACAAAAACCCCACTACACCCAAAGATGTAACACTTGCAGAGGGTAGATGAACCGTAGGGGGAGATCCAGGCCACCGGACTCGGCCGGGAATCGGCCAACTCGGCCTTGACTCGGCCGACTCAGTGATCCGACCGAGTCACGGCTGAGTCACCCCCGATTCGGCCGATTCCGGCGAGGGTCACAACATGAAAGTTGTGTCTTTTCATATTCCCTACGCACCTGCAAAGTTTCAGTCTCATACCACTTCCAGAGCTCTTTAAAAACCCCAATTACTCCACTTTTAATACATTTTTATTACATTTTATCACATTTTTATTTTTAACTTTTCATCTACCCTAACCCTAGCCTAACCTTATAAATACCAACCCTACACACTACCCTCTCACCCCCCAAAATCTTGAGCCACTCTCTCAAAAGTTTTCCAAGAAGTGTGCTTTGAATTCGAGTTCCCGGCGAAGCCCTGACGGAATTCCGGCGACGTCATTTGGAGCAACCGGCGACGTAACCACCCCTCGGTCTACCTCCCTAGTTCTCTTTACTCTTTAGAAGAGTTTAAACCCGTAAGTCCCAATCTTCCCTCTTTTCTATTTCTTAAAATACGGAATTACGAACCCCGACGGAAATCGGAACAAACCGATTTCCGATTCGGTTTTTCTACAAAATCCCACTTGTCACCTAATCCATAATACCTACCTATATTCATGATGACTATTAATCACATAGAAACCAATTTAAACAAAGTTTCTCACATGAAATGATAACTTTTTTGTAAAAACCGTATTCTTTTCATAAAAATACCATGAAGTTTATTTATCTTCGTTTAATCAATTCCCTCATTCCTAAATATGTTTATCTTGATCAATAAACTTATAGAAATCAATTTGAATGAATTTTCACACATAAAATGATAACGTTTTCAAATGCCGTATTCTTGCGTTTAAATACCTTCAAGTTTAATATATCATATTTAACTTCTAAAACTTCATTAAAGCTTAAAATAAGTCACGAGGTAATGACCTACCTCTACACACACACAAATATAACCCTAATTGATAAACGTCAAAACATAGAATATGAAAATACAGGACTTTTCACTAAAATACCATTATCTTTATAAACCTTTCTTGAAAGGTTTAAGTTGCACACAATTTTAAATAAAATCTTTTATAATGAAAGCACGATATGTCATGGATATCGACCGTTTATTTAAACTGACTTTGTGGTGTCTAGGCAAGTGTGTCTAGGCTAGTGGTTTTTAATTAGGCCCACTACTGTGGTTCCTTCCCACTTACCTGGCACTTACCTGGCCGCAAATGACGGCGAAGAGGCGATTTGAGGATTCTAATGACTTGTCGTTTAGACCTTAGAAATAGGCTAGTTGGCTTAGGAAACCCTAGAAACTAAAATACGGAAATCCATACCCTTTTACAAATAAATATCTTATATTTATAAAACCGTTTTTCTAAATGAATAGTATTTGTTAAACCTAAGTAAAGCGCTGCTACAACCCATCTTTGGGGAACCTGTTAGGGATAGTACGGTTCATCGTGCACCCGCGGGCTAGTAGTGCGAGATTCAGACCTCCGCAAGGAGTATTCGGTCTCGAAAGGTTTGAAATACGACATTTAAGAAAAATGAGATTTTTGGAAAAATAAAATATTTATTTAAAATTATTCTTATATATATATAATTATCATTTAAACACCTATTTTATCATAAGATAAAGTTTCCACATTTTTTTCTAAAATTACAAGATTAAAATTTACATTAAAATACCATGAATTTCAAATTAATCAATATTATAAGTTAATACTTTTATTAGGATATATTCACTAGAATAACACAAATAAAATTCACATTCATTATAACTATAAAGACGAATAATAAATACTTGAGCTGTATTTTGAAAAATATACAATAGTACTTTTTACATAAACCCCCCTCAAGTTTTATAAATTACAATAAGGCCTCTAACAATTATTGAACTTCAACTTACCTTCTTTTAGTCTGACTCGGGTTTGAGTTTGACTATTTCTAACTTGAACATGATTCAAGTCAATCTATATTCTTTTATATTCCAACTCAATACGAATACATGAATCCCTGAATCCAGTTAACAATCTATATAACTTGACTGAACCGAACCATGGATATATTCCTTTTACATGTTTCCCAGTATTCCATTTACATGACTCTACGGTTTTAGCCGTTTCCTGATATCATAGTTTCGGTCAATCAGTTAATCAATCTTACAATCAATACAATTTTACAAGTTAACAATACAAACAAGACATCGCGGGGTTTAAAGGGTAGACTGGTACGGAATATGTTAAAGGTGGCACGAGGTAGTCACTTAAGACGTAATTACATCCATACCGTTGTTCCGTGGTATTATCGACGGAGCCTTGTACTACAGGTTACCAAGGTCCCCGGTGTAAGTGGGACTCCCCTCGTATACACTGGTATCTTCTGTATCAGGCTAAAAACAATAACTTTAATACAATATTATAATATTATAATACAACAGTAAAAGCTCTCTCTCTCTCTCTCTCTTTCTTACTGTCTGTCTATTTCCCCCTTATCTTTGGGACTTACCGAGCGATCTGTTTGCTGACGACATTCTATTTCTTTCTTCTTTGAATGTCGTCAGGTGGTTTGGGCCCGGCGGAGATCGAGCCATCTGTAGAAGAGTTGGAGCAGTTTGCCGAAGATCCAGCACGTTAGTTTCATTGTACACTTTTCTTTTCAGTACTTTTCATTCCCTATTATGCCACTGTTTAGGCATCTTTATTTCAGTTGTATTTCCTTTTCATGTATTGTACAAAGAATGTTAATAAATAAAAGTTGCTGTTCTTTTTATACTCTTATCTCTTGTGTAATATTTTATATTGCTTAGCTACGCTTAGCGTATGTACTTCTGAGTACATACGTAGCGGACCTTGTCGCGTCTACTTCGCCGTACACTGGGAAGCGGGGCGTGACAGGGTCGCCCAACTCTACTACCTCAGTTTTCAACAGACTGGGCCAGAACGTCTACAAGCCCACGATACCCGAAGCAGCCATCCCAAAGCGGATCAAACGGACGAAATCATTAGAAAGGCTCCTCCTTCCAAGAAGTCAGGTTTTACAAGGCAGGCCATTCCGGTTGCTGCTCCAGGCGAGGCCTTCAAAGCTGCTTCCCTTGCTCAGAGGGGGCATGATGAAGTCACCCTTATAGCTGAAACAACTCCGCCAGCTCCAACGGTGGGGATCGATGCTGCTGTTCCAACCGGGAACAGCTTTGAATTGCTGAACACGGTGCACAGAAACTCTCCTACCGCCGTACTAAAAAGATCCCCTCCTCCGGTGGGAAATGTTGCGGAAGCCAAGCCAAAACAGTCCTCTCAGCGGCTGTCCTCTAAAATCTACAAGGTTTGGCGCCAAGTCCAAGACTTGGTGATTGATCGAAATTTCTCCCGCCGGCAGAAGAAGCTGAAGGTCCGGCAGGAAGAAAACCGTCCTGTTAAGCCACAAAAGATGACGACTACTTGGGTGCTCACGACAGCGGCCCCCTCAACGTCAACCACTCAGAAAAGAAGGAGGCCAGAGAAAGCCCCAGTAAACATGGCAGACCACAAAGACGCTAAGCCCAAACGCCCCAAGTCTGGGGGCATGGTGGTCCATACTGTTTATATGGCTTCCGGAAAGGAGGAAAGCTGTACTTCGACGGGTCACCGACCGCTCACCCGATCCGTGACAAAAGCCCAGGAGCAGCAACAGAAGCTTCAGGAGATGATGATTGCAATGGCCGCACTCACCGAGCCAAAAGAAAGCCCGGAGGCATCATCAGAGCAGCGTCACGAACAAGAAACTGATGCTGACTTCTTACGCAGAGTCCTCGAAAAGAAGGACAGAGAAGCCGCAGAGCAAGTGGCTAACATAAAGCAAATGGCGCTCCTCTTCCAAGATATGGTAGGGATGATGCTACAGCCGGACCCTCCAGTTGAAGACCCTCCGATCATTACTGAAGACGATAGAGGAGAGACATCTAATCCTCCTTCGACTCTTTCAACAGCCAAAGATGAAACCATTTCCAAGGCTGCGCTGGATGACTATATAGCTCATCAAATATGGGCTCATCAAGTGAATGAAGCGGCTGCGCAAATTGTTAGAACTGGACGACCCTATCCGAGCCGGTATGACCAAATCAGTTACCTGCCGGGATATACGATCCCTAAGTTCCACGTATATAAAGGGACAGGGAACCCACATCAGCATGTCGCTCAATTCAGGGCCTTATGCGGCAATACTGGAGGCGATGACAGACTGTTGCTTCGACAATTTGTCGGCAGCTTAGCGGAAACGGCATTCGAATGGTATTCGGAGCTACGTAACGACTCTGTCAAAACATTTGCGGAGATGGAGTTGCTGTTTACACAAAGATTCGCGAGTGCTAGTAAACGTACCCCGATAATAGCACTGATCAACGCCAGGATAAGGCCAGGCGAAACGTGGGTTCAATACGCAACACGATGGCGGAATCTGTGGTCAAAATGCGAACAGCGGATCGAAGAAGCACCTGCGGTAGGTATGTTCGTGTGCACTCTTGATCCGCAAGCAACCATCTCGCAATTCATGATGTTCTTCAAACCGACCACGTTCCAGGCTTTAATTGATAAGTTGGCCCAAATGGATCAGATGAGTCACACACCATCTCATTCAAAGACGGATCCTCGGCATGAAAAGGGGAAAGGGAAAGCAACTTTCGTCGCTAATACTCAACAACAGTCGAGCAACTTGAAGCCGGTTGTCCGTCAAAACAATATGCGTCCACGCCTATCCCTCGAGGAGAAACTGGGACGTCATTACTCATTTCCTCAGGATAAAACGAGAAGACTGTTCGAACTGGCAGTGCGCAACAGACTCATTAATCTGCCGGATCCAAAACGTCCGTTGCAGCCAGGCGATGTCAACAATCCCAATTATTGCCCTTACCACCAAACGGTAAGCCACCCGATCGAGGATTGCTTCGTTTTTAAGGGATGGATCGAGGATCAGTACCTACAAGGCAAGTTTGCGCTGTCTGAGAAGTGGAAAGTAAACCCACCACAGCCTCACACTCCTAAGAAGACAAACACACCGGGGGAAACATGCTCTTTTGTTGAGGAAGCTCCATAGGAGGTGGCTCTTTCGACCAAAACTAAAAGAATGCTGAAGGATCTCCAAACGTGCCCGGCAATCAGGTGGAAAAATCCACTGGAACTCGAGATCATCGAGGGAATGCTGAAACCGCGCCCAACTCCAAAAATGGGTGGTGATGGTCAGAGCGCTCACACCCAGCCGTCAAAGTCTTCGAAGAAGAAGAAGAAGACCAAAAAGCCCGTGCAGCCTAGTGACAAGCGCACGGACCTGCAAAAGCAGATTGACGCATTGGAAGAATACAATCAAAAAGCGCGGATTCCAGTCACACTCCAAGAATTTCTCAGCCAAGTCCTTGAGGACGGAGATGATGACAATGGAGAAGACTCGTCGGATGAATCTGAAGATTATGTGGCAAGCTGCCATGTGATCTCTCACTCGTCAATAAATGACGAAGAAGCTCCTTACACAGAGAAGCTGAGGGCAGATCCTGAGCCAGAACTTCTCGGGCCATCAGACGAAATGATTGATGCATTCCTGAACGAAGCCCGTCTCAAAAGCAAAGCTGATCGAGAGCGCGAGATGGCCATATTCGAGAAAGCCAAACGCCGACGACTAGATGAAAGGGTCGAAACACTCCCACCGGATCAAAGTACATCCGACGCAAATGAAAGCAGGATCAAGACAAGGAAACGATTCGCCAAAGCCATATCGAT
Organism: Agapanthus africanus; assembly: GCA_030015575.1. Lineage (NCBI taxonomy): Eukaryota > Viridiplantae > Streptophyta > Magnoliopsida > Asparagales > Amaryllidaceae > Agapanthus > Agapanthus africanus. Next base: position 9,234,410 of record CM057348.1, on the reverse strand, counting down.
GGGGATGAAACTGCCCTCTTTCAGAGAAAATTCTCATGGCGGTATACATCTTGATGAAGCGGACGTACATCCTAACTTCTGCTTATATCATCAGAAGATTGCACATCCTACTGAAGACTGCAACTCCTTTAAGTGTTGGTGGCAGGGGTATGTCGCCCACAGGCAACACTTCAACAGGACAAAGCGCGAAGCTCGTAGACAGCGGAAAAATGCGACAGATGAGTGTAAAAGAATTGCCGGCAATTGTCATAGGGTTGATCTCGGGGGATCGCGAGTTCTCACCTTCGGGAGCGACTCCGACGAAAAAGTAGCCCACGGTCCTCTCTTCAAGGAATCCATCTCTGAAACGAAAGAATTGAGGAATTGCGAGAACATTCAGCTGCGCAATCGCACGCTACCCGAAAAGAATCTCGGAGCCGCAAACAAGGGATCGAACAAAAGGGATAAGGGGAATGGAAAAGCGACCTCCGTCGCCAATGCTCAACAACAGCCGAGTGACCCGAAACCGTTTGGTCGTCAAAACAACAAGCCGCGATACCTCAATGAAAAGTTGAAACGTCCTTACTCGTTTTCCAGAGATAAAACAAAGAGACTGTTCGAGCTAGCGGTGCGCAGCGGGCTCATCACTCTGCCGGATCCAAAACGTCCGTTGCAGCCAGGTGACGTTGACAATCCTAACTATTGTCCCTACCACAGAGTAATGGGTCACCCACTCGAAAATTGCTATGTCTTCAAAGGCTGGATTGAGGATGAATACCAACAGGGCAAATTCGCGTTGTCTGACAACTGGAAGGTGAGCCCGCCACAACCACATGCTCCGAAAAAGATAGACATGCCGGGGGCATTGTGCTCTTTCATAGAGAAAGCCCCATAGACCGAAAAGTCAGTAAACTAGAGATTCGCCTCAAATATGGCGACGGTGGACCACTATGTCCTAAAACTGGCGTCGGACCGAAACGTCCCTAAACTAATGACGGACCGCAATGTCCTAAAAATGGCAAATGACCGAAACGTCGTTAAACTACTACCAACCCGCGGCATCTTCAGGCTGACGTGGTAAAAAAAAAGAGAGAGACGGTATGTCCATAAGCGAAATGGGCACGGATGAAAACCCGAAAGGGCTCCGTGAGTAAAAACAGCAGGGCTACCGGCGAGTGTTCGTGAAAACCCGAAAGGGCGCGACCTCGTTAGAAAAAAGAATAAAAAGAATAATAAAAAAAGACGGTATGTCTATAAGCAAAATGGGCACGGATGAAAACCCGAAAGGGCTCCGTGAGTAAAAACAGCAGGGCTACCGGCGAGTGTTTGTGAAAAGCCGGAAGGGCGCAACCTCGTTAAAACACTTACAGGGTCCTCTCGACCTTGTGAGGAGAAACCACCCGCGTGAGATCCTTACGGCTCACAAGGGAGCAACACACTTAGGGATCCTCACGATTCCTATGGAGAAATTACACATGCGAGATCCTCACGACTCGTAAGGAGAACTCTCTTATGGGACCCTCACGGCTCATAGGATTTGAAAGTCTTAAGTCACAGAGACCTAAACCTGTGCTTAAGCAACCCCCACAACCTTCGATATTGCCCTACAAGTGGCTCAATACTGACCCTTGTATACAATCCACGGGCGCGAATAAACATTTCCCCCAGCAAAGTCCCACCCGTGACTAGGGATATTGTAACAACCCTAATTTTCTTATACACTTTTTCATATACAAATTTTTTCAAAATATTTTTAAAATCCACAAAGGGGTATTTTAGCCTGAGCACAAGATTTATGTAATTATTTTTGTTTTTAATTACAAGCTACAAGAATGAAATAACTCCATTTTTAGTGTACAAGAAATCACTTTAAAATTTAATGTATACTTGGAGTATTTACTCTTGCTGCTATCATTTTAAGTAATTAAATAACACAATAATTACAAGAAGGAGCTTGTAGCTCATTGGTAATACCTTGCACTGCTGAACCAAGCCACCAGAGTTTGAATCCCAAGCCCCATATATATCATTTTGTTTTAAAATTTTTGGGAAGGTCAACGGTCAAACAGCCATAACTCTCAAAATTTATACTGCACAGAAAAAGTTAGATACACCAAAATTCCCCCCAGGAGAAACCCCACCCGACGCCACTTCGACTCGGCCCGACTCGGCCGAGTCGGCCGGACGGCCGAGTCGTCAACACGGAATTTCTCCGTGTTGACCTGGTCAACCTCCCTGTATACTTTATTTTTTTGTATCGGTTACCAGATTTTCAATAAATCACTTTCATTACAAAAATTAATGATTTTTAATGATTTTCTTATATATTTTTATATTTTTTTAATCAAAACTCTAACCCTAGCCTAGCCCTATATAAACACCCCTACCCTCTACCATTTCACCCTACAAACCTAAGTCTACTCTCTCAAATTCTCAAGAGAACTCGGTACGTTAGAAAAAGAGCGAGAAGCGAAGCGTTGCTAAAACCGACGACGAATTCCGGCGATCGTACTAGAACCTTCGCGACGTTTCGACGCACCGACAACCCACCATTTCCTTAGCCTCCTTAGCTTGTCCAAACTTGTAAGTCCCATTCTTCTCTCTTTTCTATTTCTTAAAAATGCGGAATTATGAAACCCGACGGAAATCGGAACAAACCGATTTCCGATTCGGTTTTTCTACAAAATCCCACTTGTCACCTAATCCATAATACCTAAACATATCCATGATGACTATTAATCACATAAAAACCAATTTAAACAAAGTTTCTCACATGAAATGATAGCTTTCTTGTAATATCGTATTCCTTTCATAAAAATACCATAAAGTTTATTTTTCCTCTTCTAATTAATTCCCTCATTCCTAAACATGTTCTTCTTGATAAATAAACTTGTAGAAATCAATTTGAATGAGTTTTCACACATGAAATGTTAACTTTTACAAATACCGTATTCTTACACTTAAATACCCTCATGTTTCATTTATCATATTTAACCTCTAAACTTCACTAAACCTTAAAATAAGTCACAAGGTAATGACCTACCTCTACACACACACAAATATAACCCTAGTTGATAACGTCAAAACATAGAATACGAAAATACAAGAGTTTTCGCTAAAATACCATATTCTTTATAAACCTTTTCTAAAAGCTTTAAGTTGTACACAATTCTAAAACAAAATCTTTTAAAATAAAAGTACGATTTGTCATGGACATCGATCTTTTATCTAAACTGATTTTGTGGTGTCTAGGCAAGTGTGTTAAGACTAGTGGTTTTTAATTAAGCCCACTATTGTGGTTCCTTCCCACTTACCTGGCACTTACCTGGCCGCAATTGGCAGTGAAGAGGCGATTTGAGGTTTCTAATGACTTATCGTTTAGACCTTAGAAATAGGTTAGTTGGCTTAGGAAACCCTAGAAAATAAAATACGGAAAACTATACCCTTTTACGAATAAATACCTTATACTTATGAAACCGTTTTTCTAAATGAATAGTATTTATTAAACCTAAGCAAAGCGCCACTACAACCCACTTTTGGGAAACCCGTTAGGGATAGTACGGTTCATCGTGCACCCGCGGGCTAGTAGTGCGAGATTCAGACCTCCGCAAGGAGCATTCGGTCTCGAAAGGTTTAAAATACGACATTTAAGAAAAATGAGATTTTGGAGAATAAAATATTTATTTAAAATTATTCTTGGATTAATATATATATAATTATCATTTGAACACCTATTTTATTATAAGATAAAATTTCCACTTTTTCTAAAAGTACAAGATTAAAAGTTACATTAAAATACCATGAATTTCAAATAAATAAATTAATACTTTTATTAGGATATATTCACTAGAATAACACAAATAAAATCCACACTCATTATAACTATAAAGACGAATAACAAATACTTGAGGTGTATTTTGAAAACTATACAATAGTACTTTTTACATAAAACCCCCTCAAGTTTTATAAATTACAATAAGGACCCTAACAAATTATAGAACTTCAAATTACCTTTCTTTTAGTCTGACTCGGGTTAGAGTCTGACTAATTCTGACTTGAATATGATTCAAGTCAACCTATAATCTACAAGATTCCAATTCAAAATGAACACATGAATCCATGAATACAATTATCAATTTATACAATTTGGCTGAACCGAACCATGGATATATTCCTTTTACATGATTCCCAGTATTCCATTTACATGACTCTACGGTTATAACCGTTTCCTGATATCATGGTTTCGGTCAGTCAGTCAATCAATCATACAACCAATACAGTTTACAAGATAACGATACAAACAAGATATCGCGGGGTTTAAGGGGTAGATTGGTACGGAAGGTGTTAAAGGTGGCACGAGACGGTAAGATTAAGACACCTAACATGAATCCAATTGCCGTTGTTCCGGGTTGTATAACGGAGCCTTGTACTTCCATTTGCCCTAGTGTCTAGCATACTGAGACCCCTATCGTATACACCGGCATCCTTCTGTACCAAGCTACAAAAACAGCGTTAACACCATACTACAATAATATAACAATATAATACAACTGAAAAATCCACCCTCTCCCTCTTTTTCTTACTCTCTATCTATTCTATTTCTCCTTTTATCTTTGGGACTTACCGAGCGACCTGTTCGCTGACGACATTCTGCTTCTCTCTTCTTTGAATGTCGTCAGGTGGTTTGGATCCGGCGGAGATCGAGCCATCTCAAGAAGACTTGGAGCAATTTGCCGAAGACCCTGCAGTATAATTTCATTGTACACTTTTCTTTTCAATACTTTCCATTTCCTGTTATGCCACTGTTTAGGTATCTTTATTTCAGTTGTATTTTCCTTTCCATGTATTGTACAAAGAATGTTAATAAATAAAAGTTGCTGTTCTTTTTATACTCTCATCTCTTGTGTATTTATTTTATATTGCTTATCTACGCTTAGCGTATGTACTTCTGAGTACATACGTAGCGGACCTCGTTGCGTCCCCTTCGCCGTACACTGGGAAGCGGGGCGTGACAGATATGTCCATACGGTAAACAACCCTTATAAGTCCTCTCGACTTATAAGGAGAAAACCCTTTTGTAAGATCCTTACGATTTACAGGGGAACATACACTTAGGAATCCCCACGATTTCTAAGGAGAAAACACACCTACGAGATCCTCACGACTTGTAGGGAGAAATACCTTTGTGAGACCCTTACGGCTCATGAAGTCAAAAGCCTTAGTCGACGGGATCCTAACCCTGTTCACTAAGCCACCTTTGTTCGACATCGACAGAGGCAAATGATGATTCGCTCCTGGCAATATCCCAGTTGTAGCGATGCTGATGCCTAAAACCGGTATCAAATCCAAAGCCCTTTCATGGCAAATGATGATTCGCTCCTGGCAATATTCCAGTCGCAGCGATGCTGATGCTAAGATTGGTATCAGATCCTAAATCCCCCACCCGCGATAGAAAAATCTGCAAGCCACACATTTATACGAAATAGCCGAAATGATGGGGGCAACTTGCAACAAAATCAGCAAGTAAAAATGTATGCATACAAAAATAGCCGAAATGATTGGGCAACTCGCAATAAAAAGCAGCGAGTAAAAAAGAAAAATAGCCAAAACAATTGGGCGCCGTGAAAAATAGCCGAAATGATTGGGCAATCGCGATTTTCGCGATATAAAAAGTTGAAATGATAGAGCATCGCGGAAAGAATAAAAAATGATGAAAGAATGAAACTTTTTGCCCTACAGGTGAGATCACATCAATTCCTGTATACAATCCAGGGGCACAAACAAAGAGAGAACCATACCTTCCCAACAGGCTCCATCAGAAAGCGAAGCCAAATCTCGACGGTTCATAGACAAGCTAGAGACAACCTCGACATTTGTCGCAATATTGCAGACACAATGTCAGCAAATGAAGCAAAGGAAGATCCCTAGCTTCAGGGTCTCGATGTCAACATCGACGACTTAGAGATCAACACCGATGATTGAAAAGATTTCCGATTGTGTTTATCAAATCAAATGATCCCCGGCAACGGCGCCATTTGATTGAATGAATTTCTTGGATGTGTATAATGAGAAAATGTATAGAATCACAATCAAAAATTATTTGACCGCAATCAACTACGGTGTCGGATTGTAGATTGTAAGTGAGTGCGGATCGTCCACAGGGAAAGTGTAATCGTTCGTCTTTTGAATTAGGTGAGTCGAAACTTTAAAGAAAAGAAAACAAAACAATTCATGATTTGAAATTAAAGTTCAAGAATTAGAAAAAAAACTAGATCTAAGAAAGCATTAAAAGATAGAATCAAGAATTGATCGTTTGATGATTTTTCCAAACCAAATATCAAGAATCGAAATGAGGCTCGTAGGAATCGATCGGATCTATAGATGTGATGTAATCTTACAATTACATATTCTTATCCTTCGATGAATTGATACTAGATCGATGATGATCGATGAGAATTAGAGACTTCTTGTGAAACTAGGGTTTCATCTTATCTCTTGTTCTTTCATTGATATCATTCATATTCTAGCCTCTAGTAAATTCAAGAAACGATCGTGGATCCCTAATTTCGAGCGATCACATTCAAGAAAGTATCGCCACGAAACTAGGTCATCGATTCTTGAACTTGCTAGGGTTTACAAAACTCGTAGGACTTAAAAATCGTATTAAGATTTGTTACATCATCATTCTACAATCGTCTCGACTCCTTTACGAGCGGAGTTTTACTCAAACATCACAACAAGAACAACAATTACAAATTGAGATCTAGTCATGATGAAAGAATTAAAAGAAAACAAGATTAAAGAATTTCACCTTTTATTTATATCAACAATTTCATTACATTCGCTCAAGAACTACAAGAGGAAGAACTCGATCATCGATTTGGCTTCGCTCGTCTCCGTGGGACGCGGATCGGCTTAGATCACTTGCCCGATTGAAGATCGGCTCGGCTCCTAAAAGGTTGAAGGCTTCTCGCTTGATTGGTACTCAAGATCTTGAATTTGGAGTGGAATTAGGGTTAGGGTTTCGCACAAGCCTTGTCACTAGACTTGTGGAAGAAGATGATGAAAGAGGGAATTTTAGGAACTAACTAATGATTAATGAATCTAATGATTGACTAGCCTTTAACCCTAGGTCTAGGTTCCTATTTATAGACATCTAAACCCTAGATCTAGGATTTCAAATTCTAAGTTTCCCTCCTAAAGTTTGTTGAAGAAATTCAAATTTCCCTCCAAAAGTTAGTTAGGGGAGAAGCTTCTAGATGTGATTAGTTAGGAGGGAGCTTCTAGAAGAGGATTAATTGGGAGCTTAATTAGGATTAGCCTTGCTTAATCTTCTTTGCTGATCTGGCAGTAGAATCTGGAGAATTCTGGAATTTGACGTGTCACAATGAGATGTGGGCCCTGAGATGAGAATTGTACACTGAAAATTAGCTGATGACGTGGCAAAAGAGCGGCGTATCCGCGGCACAAGCAAGCTTCCGCCGCGGATCCGCGGCGCTTTATGAGCCTTGGAGATTGGGCTTTCTGGTACAGGCTTGGGCTGATATATGGGCCTTTATTTTATATGTTGAATTTAATATCTCCTTCTGAAATGCTACCAGATCTGATTTCATTGAGTTGGCGTAAATTTTTGATCAGCTCTTTGGTTTTTCTTCCGTATTTTCCTGCACAGACTCAAGACAAGTGTTGCGCAAATACAGAAATGATGCGATGCTATGAAATGCGGTCAATTTCCCTTAAAGTGTCGGTTTAAAAGTCTAATACATGCAATCTGGTATTTTACGACTGATTTGCTAATATGTGAAATATGAATACCGAACACTTCTAAATGTATGCAAAAGATGGGGAAATTGCCGTGTTAAAAATACATTATTTTCGAATGATCAAATACCCCCAAACTTAATTTCGATCGTCTCGAGCGAATGTTTTATTAAAAAGAGAAGGAGAAAATAAAGAAAGAGAAAAACTAACTAGCACACTTTCGTAGGCAACACGATTGCACTGAGCACGTGCAACAAGCCTTTAAACCTCTAGGTGTCCCTAGTAGGAGGAGTGTTGTCTCCTGAGGGTTTTCAGCGGATTACACCCACAAAATCCAATAATAAAAGAAAGATCATGAATATTACATTTAAAGACAAGAATTGTAAAAGAAAAGCCTTGAAAATTAGGGTTTCCAACTAAGCTAGCTTTTCGGTTGTCATGAGCCCTATCTTAATGGTCATGAAAAGATGTCAGAAATCACGTCCTCCCTCAATAAAACATCGTCTTATTTTTCATTCCTATCTGTTTTCCAAACATCGATCATATGACCCTGCGTGTGTGTAAAGACATCCCTACACCCGGAGAATTCAATTCAAGCTATCATACTCTTGCCCATCAGCCTCAGTACTTTTTAATTAATGAATATTTAGATGATATTGCTCACACACTTTCATGCGACCGTTAACACTTCTTGAAGTACTAACCGACCGATTACTCATGTGCTTGCTTACTAGGTGTATTTTCCTCGTCTTGCACACCTCAGGCATAGCAGTGACTCCCAGACCAGTTGGCCTTAGGGCACTAGGTGAAGAAGCACCCTAGCTATATATTTTTTATTGCCCTTGGTGATAACAAAACCAGTGTCCATTTTTCTCACCACTTTATATTTTTTTATTCATTTTTTTTTCTTTTTATTTCCTTCATACATCGGCTTTAAGACAAGAGCATTTCAAGGTATCCTCTACTATCCCAGGCTTCAAGACGTGTGTAAATGCGAATAGCAGGGTAGCAACGTTCAAAATGTTTGGCTTCCAGAATAAAAACTATTTTTCAGACTTATTTTTATCCTCAGATTAGTGACGTCTTTCATCTTACTAATCCTTGGGACAACGGCTCATAACTACTTATTACTAGTTCGTATAAGAAAACTTCTAATTTTCTTAGTTTTCTTAAATTTTTCTAATCTCATGGATGTAATTTTTCACTATCTAATCTTTTATTATCTTATTTATATACAAAAAATATTTTTATAATTTTGAAAATTTTTAAATTTTTATAGGTTTTCAAAAATGTTTTGTGCTTATGCAAAGTGATATGCAAATGATGCGAAAATAAGCACAAACCTCTCCCAAACTTGTTTTCAACAGTGTCCTCACTGTTGCCTTCTGCTAAATCTCGAAAAACCTGTAAGCTTGGGAGGAATTTATTAGTGGGGGCAAAATATTTAAGTGAAGAACCTTCCCCAAACTTATTTTTGGCTCAAAATTTTGTAAAAATTTTCTTTTCAAGAGCCAGAAAAAATATCCCTTCCCCAACTTGAGTTATGCAATGTTAATCTTTGAAAATCATATGAGGGGGTCAAAAAATCACTGGTCGATGCCAAGCTTTGCAAAGACCGAAAGTTAACACCAACCATTCAAAAATTTTATCAATGCAATGCTCTGGTTGGTGGAAGAAGAAGTGGGGAAAGGTTAAGTGGTGGAAGAGAATGTGTGTGCGTCTCATTTTGGAGAGACGATGCAGTGAATGTGATGGATTACTCGCATTCTTTTTACAAGTCAAAAGAAGGGGTGGAGGTTCAATTTCATTAATTTGGAGATGACCCGTGTCATTCAAAAATGCGAGTTCATCAATGAAGATTTCCTCAAAAGTTCCATCAATACCCCGATGAATAATATTATCACAAAGTGCGGGGTGATCTTCAGACTCTAAAAGCAATTCATAATCAGTGTTATTTGTTGACCCGGACATCTCGGTGGAAGGGTCCGTATGTGTATGATACATAGTTGGGTCAAACAATAACGTATGAAAAGAGTCAAGATCGATATGAGGAGGATCATCAAATTCGCTGCTGTCGACATCCATTAAGTCGACAGAACATACCTGAGCAATAGGTTCGGAGGGTACACTTCCCAACTTGTAAATGTTCAGCTCTATTGACCTATTCCCGAAAGATAGGGTCATAGAACCGTTACGACAGTTGATAATAGCATTGGAAGTGGCCAAAAAGGGGCGACCTAAAATCACCGGAATTTGATTCCGTGGGTTCGCTACAGGCTGTGTATCAATTACAATAAAATCTACCGGGAATATAAATTCTCCGATTTTTATTAACACATCCTCCAGTTCACCCCTAGGTTTGGTGATTGATCGGTCAGCCATCTGGAGAGTGCAATTTGTTGGCTTCAACTCTCCGATCCCTAGTTGCTCATAAACTGAGTATGGAAGCAAATTAACACTAGCGCCAAGGTCTAGTAGAGCACGGTTGATGTGTTTTTCCTCAATAGAAACGGAAATAGTAGGATATCCTGGATCCTTACGTTTCCTCGGTAATTGTTGGAGGAAAGCCGTGTCTATTGTTTTTTCCATGAATATCTTTTTGGGCGCTTGAGTCTTCCTCTTCCTAGTGCACAAGTTCTTAAGAGTTTTCGCATAGGACGGAACTTGTTGGATGGCATCTAGGAGAGGGATGTTGGTGTTTACTTGCTTAAAAATGTTCATAATCTTCTCCATATGTGGACTCGGTGTGTTAGCCCTTAACCGATTAGGATAAGGTGCTTTAGCAATAAGCGCTGGGTCCATCATAGGAGAAGGAAGTGTGTGTGGAACCGATCCCGGAATAGAAGTGGGGATCGTCCGTGGAGGGGTAAAAGAGGTGGGCTGTAGTGGCGAGCCTTTTGGGAAACGAAGAATAGGCTCGGAAGAAGATGGTAGGGTAGAAGAACAAGGATCAGAAGTGTGTGTGTGGAGAACAAGGAAACGAAGAATATGCCATGAAATGCGGTCAATTTCCCTTACGGTCAAAGTAGACGAAGCAAAGGCCAAATTCCTAGCTTCAGGGTCTTGACGGTAACTCATATAAAATCTGAAAGACTATCGGAGATCATCCCACATGGAGTGGTCATCACCTCGACGTTCGTCTCGATACCGCAGATAAAATGTCACCCCAGCGTTCTTCCCCCAGCAGGATTCGGACGCGCCAAAGCAAATGAAGCAAAGGCCAAATTCCTAGCTTCAGGGTCTTGACGGCAGGTCATATAAAGCCTGGAAGACAATCGGAGATTATCTCGCACTAGTGCAGAGTGGTCACCACCTCGACGTTCATCTCGATACAGCAGACGCAACATCACCAAAAGGAGTCATGGCAAAATCCCTGGTTCCAAACCTCGACGGTTTACCAGCAACCTAGAGACAACCACGACATTCGTCTCGATACAGCAGACGCGATGCCAGCAAACGAAGCAAAGGCCAAATTCCTAGTTTCAAGGTCTTGAAGGCAACTCATATAAAACCTGAAAGACTATCAGAGATCATCTCGCACTAGCGCGGAGTGGTCACCACCTCGACGTTCGTCTCGACACAGCAGACGCAACGCCAAAGAAAATGAAGCAAAGGCCAAATTCCTAGCTTCAGGGTCTTGACGGCAAGTCATATAAAACCTGAAAGACATTCGGAGATCATCTCGCACCAGCGCGGAGTGGTCACCACCCCGACGATCGTCTCGATACAGCAGATGAAATGTCACTACGGCGTCCTTACTCCAACAGAATTCGGACACGCCAAAGCAAATGAAGCAAAAGGCCAAATTCCTAGCTTCAGGGTCTTGACGGCAAGTCATATAAAGCCTGAAAGACAATCGGAGATTATCTCGCACCAGTGCGGAGTGGTCACCACCTCGACGTTCGTCTCGATACAGCAGACACAACATCACCAAAAGGAGCCACGGCAAAATCCCTAGTTCCAAACCTCGATGGTTCACTAGCAACCTAGAGAAAACCACGACATTCGTCTCGATACAGAGGACGCAATGCCAGCAAACGAAGCAAAGGCCAAATTCCTAGCTTCAGGGTCTTAACGGCAGGTCATATAAAGCCTGAAAGACTATCGGAGATCATCCCACACCAGCGCGGAGTGGTTATGACTCATCGGGACTCCCCAAAACGAGCCTAACCTCAAGTAAAAAGCGGCATGGCAAATTCCCAACGCTTACTCTTCCGACGGTCAAACTGCCAAGGAGGATTGCTTGAAGACGTCTTTTCCAGCCCCCGAAGGGATCAGAGACACGGCAGTCGCAGGGCTACTCGAACAGCACGATTGCCTATCGAGGAATATATCAGCTGATGCGATGGTACGACGGCCAAAACCTTAAGTACCACAGACCCTAACGGACTTCTGTTGTAAAGAGCAGAGGTTAACTGTGACGTTAGGATATTCTTGCGAGATCTGCTCGATCCATTTCGACTCGTGAGGAAATTGATGTCTTTGCGAGAACTTCTCGATTCGTCTCGACTCGTGAGATAAAGCCTTAGGCAGTAGGGATTAAAAAACCTGTTTCCTAAGCACTGGGACCCTGCAAGTCGGCCCAAAACGGCCTCTTGCGTACTATCCACGGGTCACACTCTCCAAATTCGAATCTCGACAATGAGGGGAACAACCCCTTACGAGTCCTCTCGATTTATAAGCGGGAAAATTCTCTTGTGAGATCCTTACGACTTTCAAGAGAAAACACACTTAGGAGTCCTCACGACCCCTAAGGAGAAAATACACCTGAGGGATCCTCTCGACTCGTAGGGTGAAAAGTCTTCATGAGGCCCTCACGGCTCATAAAGTTGAAAAGTCTTAGGTGGCAGATCCTAACCCTGTCTCCTAAGCCATCACCGCCCTGCAAAGAGGTCAAGATTGACCATTTATGAGCCACACTTGCCAAAGCTACATGCCACTGAAATGGAGAAGCTATTCATGAGCATATAAACTACTTCACGCTAGAGTAAGACATAAAAAATGGAAGGGTGCGGCTCATGGGGATGAGGGTTTGGAACTATATCTCTTAAGAGTCGATATTTGAGTTAATGATAAATGACGACGCTTGTGTCCGCTTGTTATCTTCTTAGATAAAGATTCTGAAAGTAATATACCAACCCGAAATTGGTCATACGCTATGCATTACTTTGCACTACTTCACCCACGTATATACTTACGTGGGCAAAGTAGTGGGGGCATTTGTTTCCGCCGAAAATTTCTGTGCAGAAGAGTCCAAGGTATCAAATGGAAGCGATACGCTTAAGGAAATGCGAACCAATATCTTCCGGCCTGTATTTTGATAAGTTCCCGAAGGAGGAACTATTAAATTCTGATGGTATGGGAAGTATCTCGAAAAACCCTTCGATTTGATATATTATGGGCCTCATAATTCATCCGGGATCAAAAGTTATGAGGCACCACGTGTCCACACGTGATTGACCTTTAAGAACCCGCTGGAGGAGTTCAAAGATATAATAAAAACTCAGAAAAGACCCCAATGGGGCATCACGTGCTCACACGTGACCATGGGTCACGTGTAGACACGTGATGGGTTTTTAAGGCCTCTAAAATAATGAATAGAATTAAATTCTAAAATATATTCCCTGATTAAAAATCAGGAAATACCTCAACGAGCTATCACGTGCTCACACGTGACCAATGGTCACGTGTTGACACGTGATGGTTAAAACAACAACATAAACAAGCGGCTGTTAAAAGTACCAATTTGGGGGTCACATGCTCACACGTGACCAAGGGTCACGTGCCAGCACGTGACAGGCTTTGAAAGCATTACAGTTTAATAGAATTAAAATTCTAAATTTCTCTAAAATCTTTCAAAATAGAATTAAAATTCTAAATTTCTCTAAATCTTTCCAAATGGAAAAGGATTATGGGGACCGTTGGATTAAAGATCCAAAGGTGATTAAATATCACCTATCTATGGAAAAATTTTGAACTTGGAAAGATTTCCCCTTAAAATCTAACTGAAATAACAAAGGAATATCTTTGGATTTAAAATCCAATGGTGAATAAAATTCACCTAATAATCCAAAGGTCCAGATGAATGATGAATGCAAATCAAATCTCTAACGAATACAAATCAAATGTTTCAATGAGAGATTTGCTAAACAAATTGATTCTCTTCCTTCTCTTATAAATAGGAGCCAAGAAGAGAAGCGAGGGGACTACTTTTTTGAGAGAAAAACAGAGAGAGGAGAATTTAATTCTCAAGAGGGAAGAAAAGAAAGGAGAATTTAATTCTCAACAAAAAAAACCCTAGGTGAGAAAAGAAAGGGAATCAAAACTTCAAACAGAGAATTTAATTCTCAAAATCCAAAAGTTTAACTCTTATACAAAAAAGAACTAGTTCTTCTTCTGGTTGAAGATCTGCACAGAGCACATCTCCCCATCACTTGAGAATTTAATTCTCATCGGGTCCAGATCCTGCCATGCAGATCCTAAACTTATAAGGGGAATTGAGTTTTGAGAATTTAATTCTTCTAAAACAAAACTAGGGTTTAACCCTAATCAAGAATTTAATTCTTTTACATATCTGGGAATTTAATTCCTTTGAAAAGAAATCAGGGTTTCATCCTAAATAAGAATTTAATTCTTTCACGATAGGAATTTAATTCCTCCAAAATCATAATTAGGATTTAACCCTACAAAGAATTCAATTCTTAAAAGATCTCTGTTCATGAAAAGAACTAGGGTCACGTGCCCCCACGTGACCCTTGAAAAGATCCCCTGCAAAGAACTTTGAAGCATCACCTCACGTGCTCCCACATGACTCCCAAAACGCAGAAATAAAAAGCAAAGGAATTGAAAGCTTTGGGCGCTCTCACGTGTTATCACGTAACCCCTCAGCAAATGCTTTAACAATTGGCGCACAAATCCCCATCACGTGCCAACACGTGATGCTCTAAAATAAAAACAAACGTGTTTAACACTTATTCGCAGATTTGAGGATAAACCAAAAGGAGATCTGGCTCCACATTTAGGGCGCCCTCACGTGTCACCACGTGACCCCTAATGAGCATTCTAACAGACCAGAGCGGGGGCCTCCATCACATGCCAACACATGATGCTCTAAAATAAAAACAAAAGTGTTTAACACTTATTCGCAGATTTGAGGATAAACCAAAAGGAGATCTGGCTCCACATTTAGGGCGCCCTCACGTGTCACCACGTGACTCCTAATGAGCATTCTAACAGACCAGAGCGGGGGCCTCCATCACGTGCTCACACGTGATGGCCGTCAGAATTAAAAGAGTTAAACACTGATCTGCAGAATAAAATAAGGGAAATCAGGGCGCTCTCACGTGTCCACACGTGACCCCTCTCTCCTTAGTGTTTAACACTAATCTGAAGACTTTGTTCCCAGTGTTTAACACTGATTTGCTTTAGTGTTTAACACTAATTTGAAATCTCTGATTACCAGTGTTTAACACTGATTTTCTTTAGTGTTTAACACTAATTTGAAAGCCCTGTTGCTAGTGTTTAACACCGGTTATCTTTTAGTGTTTAACACTAACTTGCTAATCTTATTCCCAGTGTTCAACACTGTTGGTCTTTAGTGTTTAACACTAGCTTTAGCCCAATTGGCTAAGTTTCTAAAGGCAAAGCCTCTCCTTCAATGGACCAACAGAGAGCCAATATTTCAAACATAATTGGACTTAGCCCAAACTGGCCATAAGTCCTCAAATCATCTTGAACTGAGCACATCTGCTCTTTCAACCAACTCATTGGTTCAAGGGTACATCTCTGAACTCCTCTGATATTTTTCGTTGTAATCCTTCAACGTCTTCAGAGAGGTGACGGGTCCCGACGACCACACATCAAGACGGACTGTGGGGTCCTTAAACCCACGGACTTATGCGTCCTTAAACTAAAATACGGACTGTGGGGTCCTTAAACCCACGGACTTATGCGTCCTTAAACTACCTATGGACCACCACGTCTCTAAACTGGAACATGGACCACTATGTCCCTAAACTGGAAATGGACCACCATGTCCCTAAACTGTCAATGGGCCACCATGCCCCTAAACTGGAACAATAGAGCCCAAATGCTCTTTTGTCGGATCTAAACGATCCCGTTATGTTGATCTTAGTCTCAAACTGGACTAACGTATCCTTAACAAACGTTTAAGTTGATCTTAGCCTCAAATACGGCTAACGTATCCTTAAACCCTCAAACAGACTTTAGTCCCAAATTGGACTACAGGTTTCCCAACCAACTTTGGCTCAAGGGTACATCTCTGAAATCCTCTGACATCTGTCGTTGTAATCCTTCAACGTCGTCAGAGAGGTGACGGGTCCCGATGGCCATACATGCAATGGACCACTATGTCCCTAAACTGGAATAATAGAGCCCAAATGCTCTTTTGTCAGATCTAAACGATCCTGTTAAGCTGATCTTAGTCTCAAATTGGACTAACGTATCCTTAACAAACGTTTAAGTTGATCTTAGCCTCAAATATGGCTAACGTGTCCTTAAACCAAACCCCAAACCTAAATCTAAGAAAATACGGATTTGGACTAATCCACGTCCTACGGGCGACAACATAAATTTGTCTCCGTACACAATCCACGGGCAAGCACAAACAAAACAAACACCCACGACACGAAGTGACCAGCTGGAGAAGGAGAAAGTTGTTACCGCGATGCGGTAGCGTAATTAACTGCAGGGGCTTGCGCCTGCAGGGAAGAGCGTCCCCACAATCAAAAACCCCTCAACGAGGGGGAATCTGACGAAGTCTGCTACATCGGTCGCATCCGCTTAAACCTTCGATACATGGTGCCATAAATCAACTTGGCATCTTCGGAGAGGTAGACGGATAACACCAATTAGCATCTGCCCCGAATCTCAGGCAAGACGCCCATGTCTTGGTCGCCATTCGGAGGGGAACATAGTCGAAGGCTCCGCATTTAAAAGTTGTTTTTTGAAGAAATCCGAGCGGTTATGAAATTGTTCCAACGATTTAAGCTTTGGTTTGTTTTCCTTGCATTAATCAATGTTAATGCGGTCCAATCATTTAACCCTATCATTGCAGAAAAGAAACGAAAATAGAACGTACGCTTATGCCATCCGCATTCGCCATGGGGTCCCGTCATGCACCGTTAGGTTACTTAACTAATAGCGCGGGTGCATAACATAAGCAACGTTTATATATATATATATATAAAATATCCATTCGTCTCACGCAATAATAAGCATTAATAAGCATTCCAGATCACAGATGAATATTTTGGATATACTAGGAATTCCGTATTTCGTTTTAGCCCAAAACGAAAGACAGATTCCACGGTCGTGATGAATAGCCAATCCCCACCCTAGACCACTACGGGTGCGGCAAACTACCCGCCAAATTCCCGAAGTGAAGCAACCTCCTTCAATAAAATGAGTAGGCTACTCGGCACTTCAAGAACCCGGTAGTTTGTGCATCCCACCTTGGGTCTATCTTAGGTGCAAGAAAAAGTAAATGAAATAATACAACGGTGGCTACAAGCTCAACCCGGATGTGCCCCGCAAAATAATATTACATCACATTTACAAATTTACATGAATGAAAG
Source organism: Agapanthus africanus (assembly GCA_030015575.1). Classification (NCBI taxonomy): domain Eukaryota; kingdom Viridiplantae; phylum Streptophyta; class Magnoliopsida; order Asparagales; family Amaryllidaceae; genus Agapanthus; species Agapanthus africanus. The sequence continues at coordinate 9,217,074 of CM057348.1, read as the reverse complement.
AAAAGAAAAAACTCTTCTCACATCTCCCCGGCTATTCATCCACGACGATCCAATACTTCATATACACAAACCATCACAATACAGATATGTGCAACCCACCACTAATCGACGTATAGCGATTAGCAGACGTTTAGCATCATATATACAAACACAGAATCACATTAGCTAAGAACTTTAGAATTTCGATCGATAAACAAATCTGTGTCTACCCCATGCACAATCCAGCACACAAACAAATCTGGGTAGAAACCACATATGCCAAAAATCACAATTCCAAATTTAAGACCTACAGAAGAAAATTGGAGCAACTAGGCCTCGATTCGGCCGCGGAACGGCGGCCAAACGCACTGTTTTGCCACGGTTCTGCGGTGGTCTTGAGGAGTTACTTGCTCATTTTTCTTCTGTGTTCTTACAAAAGCTTGCTTGCATTTTTAAGGCCACTGAAATAATTTTTTGAACGGTTTTAAAAAATGACTGCAAGCATGACTTGAAAAATGATTTTGGGCAAATTTTCCGTCGATCGAATTTCTAACTACATGCTAACTAGCTAGTTAAGATTTAGTAAGCTCTGATACCACTGTAAGTCGATGTCGTACACCCCGCGGGTTCGCGGGGAGGCGGGATTTACAAAAAAACGATTTTTACAAGCTTCACAACACCGACTAAACTCTAGGATCTATACGAAAACCTTAACTAACTAAACTGCTTGGAGGTTTAACTACTATGAAGAGTGTTATACCTCCTAGAACCTTGTCCTTCGGGTCTTCTTCTTCTTCTCCTCCTCTTCTTTAGCTCCTTGAAGATCGGATCGAGTTTGCAACATCGGCCTCCTCGCGTCAAAGACGATCCACCCGAGAGTATGTATTTCAAGCTCCAAGCTCTAAACCGAGATAAGTAGGATATCTAGTTTGCTAAGCTAAGTGGCCTAGATGATGTAGAGTATTTAATGGAGTGTTTTATCTCATGAGACTTTATATTTCACAACTCATGTGAGGGTTAGAGTCTTGAGGAAGAAAGAAAGGGAAAATATAGAGAGAGAATGAGAAGTAATAAATGAGCTAGAGTTAGCAAGTGAAGAATGGCTCCCTCTCTCTTCACTCATTGAAGCATGGATTATTTTGCAATACTTAATCTCAACCACGCTTCAATAGTGAGGCCAAAATAATAAACTAATATAAAGAGCCATGCCTCACCCATGCCAATAATATCTCTCCAATTTCCACCTCACTAATCTATTTCTCAAAAATAGATAATCCAAATAATGAGATGTCTCATCCTTAAAGCATCTCTTGTAAAATTACAAGAATGCCCTCACCGTATATACACACCCGTATTCGTATTCCGAAAAATATGAATACAATGATATGATAACAATCCAATAATATATTACTAGGATCTGGCTTAAACCAAAGCCCACTAGTATTATCCATCCGAATATCATACCTGTAGCCAGTACATGTATGTGATCGAAACCCTACCGTAAAACCATACAGCCTCTACATCGTTTCGCCTGAAGTAGGGAAACTCTCTGTGTGAGACTCTAAAGACTCGACAATACGCTGGCAGTGGATTTAACTACAAGCCCGTCAATGGTACTAACCACACGTAATGGCTATCCAGGTATTTGTCGATAAGATGGCCGTTGAGCAAACTCATCTGAACTCCTACTGAGCCTAAAATCTTTGTACAGTCCGGTCTGTTCATCTAAGATACTCGCATATCGGGCCTAGGGGGATGGTAACTGTCAGATCCCTAATAGCGCAATAAGTCGTGCCGGGGTAGAGCCCAATATACACTGAGAAACTACTGGAGTACCTACCAGCAAATCTCGCTTGTTCTGGCCAGGGACTTTGTGTAATAGCTTTCCGAACACAGCGCGATACTAGTCTGATTATCACCAGGAGTATTTCCTCGATCCTGTTCCCCCTCTACTGTAAATTTTTCCTTTTTCTTTTTCTGTAAGGCTGAGGAGCCCGTAATACCTTTTGAATAAATAGAACTCTCTTTTTTGCGATACCCCATTGTTCCCTTTTTATTATTTAAATAGAAAGAACTTTAGAAAGGTTTTTACATCGCCTTTGTGAAAGAAGAAATATACATACATAGCTATTCTTTTTAGAGGTACAGCTTGAGCTTCTCAGCGTTATAAGGTCGTGGAAATTTGCGACCGTCCGCGTCTTGTAAGCGGTAGGCTCCGCCGGGCATGACCTCGGAGACGAGGAAATGACCGTCCCACTTTGGGAGAAACTTATGCAGCTTGCCTTGATCGACGAACTCGTTCCGCCTTAGGACTAAATCTCTGGTCTTGAAAAAGCGACGCTTGACTCGCGCATTGTAGTAGCGGGCAGTTTGCTGTTGATAGGCGGCAGCTCAGATCTGAGCCCGGTCTCGTTTCTCTAATAAGATGTCCAAGTTAGTTCGGAGGGCTGAGGTGTTCGCTTCGTCGTCGAAATGATCGACCCTGTAACTGGGGAGCCCGATCTCCGCTGGGACCATTGCCTCGGTATCGTAGCAGAGGCTGAAAGGGGTTTCCCCAGTGGGGGTTTTCTTCGATGTGCGCAGGGCCCATAAGACCCGGGGTAATTCCTCGACCCAACTGCCTTGGCGTCCTTCTAGGCGTGTCCGAAGACCTCGGAGGACGTCCTGGTTAGCGACCTCGGCCTGCCTGTTGCATTGGGGATGCGCAACCGCCGAAAACTTCATGAGGATACGATATTCGCTGCATAATTCCTTAACTCTTTCGTTTTCAAAATTTGTCCCATGGTCAGTGATGATACACCTCGGGATGCCGAACTGGAGTATCACGTTGTTCTGCAGGAACTTAATAGTCGTGGTGGCGTCCGGTTTCCTGATGGGAACAGGCTCGATCCACTTCGTGAAGTAGTCCACTACGAAGAGGACGTACTTGTGCCCGTCCGTACCAGTAGGGAACTGGCCTATCATGTCCATTCCCCACTGGGCAAACAACCATGGGGAGGTTAGGGCGGTTAGCTCGGTAGCAGGAAGGCGAGGTATGCTTCCATGGAGTTGGCAGCTCTTGCATCTCCTGACGAGCTTCTTGGCGTCCTGATTAATTGTCGGCCAGTAGTACCCTTGGAGCAATGCCTTCTGGATTAAGGTGTGGGCCCCTTGGTGCGCGCCGCTGACCCCTTCGTGGATCTCACAGAGGACATAGTCGGATTCGTGGGGGTCGACGCACCGGAGCAGGGGCTGAGTGAAGTACTTTTTGTAGAGGTTCCCATTGCTCCAGACGAAATGGCGAGCTTTGGCTCGGAGATGGCGGGCTTCTCCCCGATCTTCTGGGAGCATAGATTCCCTCAGGAATTCCACGAGAGGCTTTCTCCAGTCCCGGTCATCTTCCTGGGCTGTGTACACTTGAAGTGGCGTTGCCCCGTCTTCCACACTGGGTCGTGGCAAGACCTTGAAGAGGATGTTCCTCTTGTTGTTGGCCGTATAAGATGAAGCCAGCTTAATCAAGGCGTCTGCCTGGGCGTTTACCTGTCAGGGGATCTGCTCCACCTGGACTTCGTGGAAGCCCTTTCGCAGTCTTCTTACCTCGTCCAGACACTTCACCATCAGAGGCTCCCGTGCCTCAAATCGGCCGGTCACTTAGCCAACGACTAGGGCGGAGTCGCTGCGAATCCGAATCGTTTTTAGCCCCAGTTCGAAGGCTATGCGCAGTCCGGCCAGCAAGGCCTCGTATTCCGCCGCATTATTTGAGGCTTTGAACCTGAGCTTCAGAGAATACTCCATTTCTGCCTCGTTCGGGCCCCGAATGATGAGGCCGGCACCACAGCCTTCCTCGGTCGAGGCCCCGTCGACGTAGAGGATCCAATCAGGAACGGAGTCGGGCTTCTTATCGACTGAGGGTTGAGCTGCGGGGGCCGGCATGGACTCCGGCTATTTGCTGGGGATGGTGCACTCGACTATAAAATTGACCAGGGCTTGTGCTTTGATAGTCTGCCTTGGGCGGTATTTTATGTCGAACTGGGAAAACTCCCACCTCCATTTCTCCAAGAGGCCAGAGTACTCTGGGGAGGCGAGGATAGCCCCCAAAGGCTGCTCGGTAAGAACGAGAATAGTGTGTGCCTGGAAATAGTGCCATAGTTTCCTTAAGGCCACGATGAGTGCCAAGACGATCTTCTCTATGGCTGGGTACCTCGTTTCCACGTCTTTGAAGATGTGTCTCACATAGTATACCGACTTCTTGACTCCGTCGACCTCTCGGACGAGCACTGAGCCTGCGGCTTGGTCGGATACCGCTAGATATAGCGATGGCTCGTCCCCTTCAACTGGTCGGGTGAGTAGCGGTGGAGTCGCAAGATGCCTCTTTAATTGGTCAAAGGCGGTCTAACACTCCTCCGACCACTCAAACCTTGGAATCTTCCATAGAGCCTTGAAGAACGGGGGGCACTTCTCCCCAGACCTCGACATGAAATGGCTCAGAGCGGCTACCCTCCCTGTCAGCCGCATGATTTCGACGTTAGTCTTGGGTGCGACCATGTTGAGGATGGCGTTGATTTTCTCTGGGTTAGCTTTGATCCCACGGTGGGTGACCATGAAAGTGAGAAACTTTCCACCGGTGACCCCAAATGCGCACTTGGCAGGGTTCAGTTTCATCTTGTATTTGCGGAGGACGTCAAAGGCCTCGCTCAGATCCTTGGCGTGTTCATCCGATGAGACCGATTTGATGAGCATATCGTCGACGTAAACTTCCATGTTCCTGCCGATCTGCGGCTTGAACATGCGATTGACCAAGCGTTGGTACGTAGCTCTGGCATTTTTGAGGCCGAAAGGCATCACCTTGTAGCAGTATACCCCCCGGTCCGTTGTGAATACGGTGAGATCCTCGTTTGCCGGATTCATACGGATTTGGTTGTATACGGAGAAAGCATCCATGAAGCTAAGTAGCTTGTGGCATGCCGAGCTGTCGACGAGCTGATCTATCTGAGAACGGGGATAGTTGTCTTTCGGGTAGGCCTTGTTGTGGTCGGTGAAGTCGACGCACATGCGCCACTTCCCGCTTGACTTTTTGACCATAACTACGTTCGCCAACCATTCCGAGTTCCGAATGAAGTTGGCGGCGAGGAGCCTTTCTACCTCGTCCTCGATCGCCTTTTACTTGATCGGGGCGAAACTTCGTTTTTTCTGCCTGACGGGTTGGACCGTTGGGTCTACCCCGAGCTTGTGAGATATGACTTTGGGGTCGATCCCAGGCATGTCGGCAGGTGCCCAGGCGAACACGTCAGAGTTGTTTCTGAGAAAGTGAACCGGGTCATCTCGCAGAGTCCCCATCAAAAGCGACCCGATCTGTATGGTTCGTTTGTCGTCCCCTTCTACGAGGTGGACCTCTGTTAGTGGCTCCACCGGGCTCCCTCGGACCTCTTTTTGCTCGTCTCGAGTGTCTAGAGAACCCTTGATGTCACCCTCGCCCTCGACATCAAAGTTTGGCCGCTTAAACGTAGATGTTGCGGTGAAGAAAACCTTTGCGGTCCGTTGGTCTCCGTAGGCCCGACACTATCCCGTCTTGGTCGAGCGGGAATTTCATCGCTAGGTGATAAGTCGATATCTGGGCCCGGAGGGAGTTCAGTGTAGGGTGACCAAGGAGGACGTTGTAGGCTAATGGGATTCTCGCGACGATAAATTCCACAGGCACGGTGCGCGTACGGCCCGACTCCCCGATATTAAATTGTAGAGTGATTACCCCTTCCGCCAGGATGGAGTGGTTAGTGAACCCTGACAGGACATGGGCGGTCGGCCTTAGGTCCAATGGGGTGAGTCCAATACGCAGGAAGCGGTCATAAAAGAGAATGTCTTCCGAGCTTCTCGAGTCGATCAGTATCCTCTGCATCTCGTAGTGGTGGACCCGACTATGATCACCAGCGGGTCATTGTGAGGCAGGGAAATACCGTGGAGGTCCTCGTCAATAAAAACGACCGGATCGGCTGCTTTGGCCTTCTTTCTCGGGTGTCCGACATAACCCTCGATTGGGGAGGGATGTCGTGTTTTGTCGGTCTTTGTCGTCCCCCCCTGACATGACCATGATTTGGCCGATTGTCAATTCGCCGGGAGGGGAACGTTGCTTTTTCTCACGGTCGGCTTGCTGCTTGTCTCGCAAGTACGTTCCCAGGTGCCCCGAGCGGATTAGCTCCTCGATGTAGTCTCAGAGTTGTTTGCAGTTCTCAGTGGAGTGGCCTTGCGACCTGTGGAAGCCGTAGTAGGGGCCCCGGTGCGCTTTGCTGCCTTGTTCGAGACTGAGGGGAGTTTGAAGAACCTCTCCCCCTTAACCTCCTCCAGCAGTACTGTCTGGGAGACGTTGAGCGGGGTGTACTCCTGAAACTTCGGGGAGTAGGGATTTGGCCGCTCAATCTTCTTTTTCTCTTCCCGTCCCCTTTTCTTCTGATCAACTTGTTCTGTCCAGGGCAGATTGGCGTTCACCTCGGATTCAAGCTGGATCTCACGTTCGGTCCATGCCTTTACCTCGGCCATGGTCTTAGGTTGCGCTAATGCAAAGGAGTGTAACCACTCCTTGTGCCTAAGACCCGACCTAAGTGCCTTAATTACCGTTTCGTCCTGGTATTCCGGGACCTCAAGGAGGGCGTTGTAGAAGAGGGTGACGTACCCTTTGAAGGATTCCTTGTCCTCGCTGTTTATGGTGAAGAGGTGGTCGACGGTCCGCTTCTGCCGTCTGTTCCCGACGAAATGGCTGAGGAATTGGGTGGCCAGCTCATCGAAGGTGGAGATTGAGCGTGGTGCGAGTCCTCGGAACCAGTCTCGTCCGGAGTGGATGAGAGTGGCGAGGAAAGCGCGGCATTGAGCGGCGTCAGAACAGTCCTGGAAACTCATCCCGGCTGTGAACGCGTCCAAATAGTCCTTTGGGTCGGATTTCCCGTCGAATAGTGAGACTTTCGGGGGCTTGTTCCGGGAGGAGACATGGACGGCGAGTAGCTCTTCGGTGAAGGTCTTCGTAAGCGAGTCGGCGGCATATCTAGCCCCGTCGCTTGAATGGCGACTTTCCCGATGCATGCCTTCGATCTTCTTTTCGAGGGCGTCGAGTTGGCCGTAGTATCCTGATGATTCGGCACATTCTGATTTTCGGTCTCTGCTGCCGGAGACCTTTTCCTGGCCACGGCCCCGGTTCCGTTCGATGAGCTTCCTCGGGTCCCCTGGCGAGGTCGTCTTCGAGCTGCCGTGGCGAGTCCCATGCGCGCGACCCCGTCGAGGGAGGGGGCGCTAGTCATGCCTGGCCGCAGGCGAGCTGACCGACACCTCCTCGGGAGGGACAAGGGCGCGATGGGGGCTCAGGGCAAGGCGCTCTGGCATAAGACCTCGGAGTTATGCTGTGCGGCGCCAACCGGGTCATTGAATATGTCGGCCCGAGGGATCTGTGGCTGCCGGAGACAGCGAGGTGATGATCGGTCGTGCCAACGCGGGCAGAATCTGCTCTCCCTCTGTAGGGGTCCCGGTCCCGAGATGGGGGAGCGGCGACCTGGGGAGCTTGCCCAACCATTTGGACACGGATGAGCGCGTCCACGACGGACGCGAGTCGATCTATCCGAGCGGATAGGGCGTGAATAGCGTTCGGGGGAGGAGGGGATTCTCCCTCGTCTCCACTGCGGGAAGGCCGACGGCTGGTGCTTGGATCGTCGCGGTGACCGCTCTCCATGAAGTCGAGATCGGAAGATGAACTTTCGTTGAGTGGAACTAACGAGTCCCCACAGACAGCGCCAACTGATGGATCTCTGGATCTCCTTCAGATGTTATCTTCCGTTGATCTGCTGCGAGCGCTGATGGACGACTGAGATTGGTGTTGGGGGGTTGACCCCTGAAGCGTATGGATCTCAATGGGTTTTGTGTGGTTGATACTGAGCTACCTGCAAAGAAGTCCCGGGATGGTTGTGCCACCGAGGACCCTCCGACGATCAAGTTAGACGGGGTATTTTGGCAGAGTAACGGCTTATTGGAGTGAAAATGGCTTACCTGAGTCGTCTGAGAGAGGGGTTTATATAGCGGCAGCCATGGGCAGGCGGACGCGAGATTCACGTCGGCCGTTACGCCCCTGGCGTCACGCCCGCGTGATAGGCGGGATTTCCCTTTAATGACGAGACAGGCTCGTTAATAGGGGGTCGTGATGGCGTGGAACGCGGGATCATGGTCGGCGGATATCTCGCGCCTGGCGAGATTCTCGGAGCCGTGGCGGAGGCGCCTGTGATCGGTACTGTGGGTTGGTCGGTGAGACCGAGCAAGATGAGCTCGGCAGGAGGCTCGGGAGCGAGCGGGAGGCCGAGACATCTTGGTTCTGTGATAGCTCGGAGGCGAGCTGGAGGGTGGTCTGGAAGGCCACCGAAGGTCGGGAACATCCTCGGATCGGAGGTCCGAGGTGTGATCTCAACGTAACGTTCTTGATCTTTTGTTGTAAGTTCTGGGACACGTCGTCTGCCACGTGTCATTATCTGGGAAGTCACCGATATCGAGCATCATCAACTTTTTAGTGATGACAGTCGGTTCTCGGAACCCGCCTCTCTTTGACAGTCGTCTTGGGACCACGTCTACGTGGCCCAAAGCCGTCTTATTCTCATAATTAAATTTTAAATTTCCCTATTTTACTAATTTTATTCCCTAACTATTCTATTTTGAAAAAAAATACTTTCATATATCAGCCTACGAGTCTCCATAAAAAATGAACATGCATGATAGAATGACATTCCTCTCGTAGCAAAATGCACCAGGCTATATCATACGCGTTTGCTTCGTCTCTTTTCGTAAGTCGTAAAACTAACGGTCGGCTAAGGGCAAAATCGTCAGAAAGGTACATATAAATGGCCACTAAAGGCTTCACTCGAATGCATCCAACCAATCTCTCCTGCTCTCAAGCAGAGCAAAACCACTGGGTACCCCCTCCATTAATCAAACATGGCTCCTCCCCTCTTCTCCTTCTTCGTCCTCATCCTCTCTCTCGCCGGCGTCGCTTTCGCCTGTCATCCCGATGACCGTGCCGCCCTCCTCTCCTTCCGTTCCGGCCTCACCGATCCGTACATCGGCGTCTTCTCCTCCTGGTCCCCCTCCTCCGACTGCTGCTCCTCCTGGTACTTGCATTATTATGTATTCGCATCATATCAAATGGTTGCATCAATCAATCTAGCCTGGTGGCTCCTGTGATCAATATTTTTTCTCTCCAGAATAATAAGAAGTTGGCGGTTCGATTTATCAAAAAAGAAAAAAGAAAAAAAAAATAGATGCATCCATTAAATATGAGGTTTTAACTACATCATCATGTTGAGATGTAGACACTACCTAATGGTCATATAACTCATATACCCTATCAGCTTTTAGAGATGGGATCATCTGGAAATAGACAGCATCAAATTTTAATAATACCTCTTTAATGACACAAATTTTAGAAATCGAAACGGAGATCTTGAGTTTGGATGAAACCAGAGAGTTTGCATCCATATATTTTCTATATCGATATTGGGATGTGTGCTACAACCATATATCATCCGATTTCTCGATTTCCGACAGGTACGGCGTGAGCTGCGACCCCACCACAGGCCGCGTGGCCGACCTCTCCCTCCGCGGCGAGTCCACCGACCCAATCCTAGCCCGTGCCGGCCGCTCCGGACTCATGACGGGCCGCATCTCCCCCTCCCTCTGCTCCCTCACCCACCTCTCCTCCCTCGTCATTGCCGACTGGAAGCAGATCTCCGGCGACATCCCGTCCTGTATCGCCACCTCCCTCCCCTCCCTCCGCCACCTCGACCTCATCGGCAACCAGCTCTCCGGCCCCATCCCCGCCTCCATCGGCAACCTCAAGTCCCTCACCGTCCTCAACCTCGCCGACAACAAGCTCACCGGCCCCATCCCCAAATCCCTCACCTCATTGTCCGATCTCCGCCACCTCGACCTGAGCTCTAACCAGCTCACCGGCGACATCCCCCAGAACATCGGCGATCTCAAGATGCTCAGCCGCTTGCTCTTATCCAAGAACCAGATCTCAGGATCGGTCCCGGATTCGGTAACGAACCTGAAACGGCTGGCGGACCTCGACCTGTCGTCGAACAAGCTCACCGGGACGATCCCCACGAAGATCGGGGAAATGCCGGTCCTGTCCACGCTGAATCTCGACGGAAACGCGATCTCCGGGACGATCCCTTATAGTTTGGTTGGGAGCAAGGGATTGGGGATCCTAAACCTGAGCAGGAACTTGCTGGAGGGTGAAATCCCCGACGCATTCGGGGAACAGTCGTATTTTATGATGCTGGACCTGTCGTATAACAAGTTGAGAGGTCAGGTGCCCAAGTCCTTGCCGAAGGCCAAGTATATCGGCCACTTGGACATGAGCCACAACCATTTCTGCGGGCAGATTCCGGTAGGGTCGCCGTTCGATCGCTTGGACGCGGCATCTTTCGAGAGCAACGACTGTCTGTGTGGCGCGCCGTTGAAGGCGTGTAGGTGAGCGGGTAGGTGAATTTGGTTAATTATTATTTCGGTCAGTGTTAAGTGAATTTGGTTAATTATTATTTCGGTACATGTATAACCAACTGTGTGAAATTTTATTATAAGTATATATATGTGATGTTTAAAAATGGAAGAGGCTTTCATCGAGCCTTGCTACATAATGGATGCTATTTTCATATAAAAATTATTTGGTGATGAGTCTGTGCATTATGTTTGCCATCATAATAATGCTGTTTGTTGTTAACTCTTGGTCATTTTAATGGCGAAATTAAAATGCACATAATTAATTAACGTGACTTTCTATTATTGGATGGATTTTAAACTGGATATTTCTGTTGTCATGTGATGAGTTTGATCATATATTCCTAAGACTCCATTTGACCCTTATTTGACTAGCCAAGGAGACTTGTATATAAGATCTGATCTTGTGAGTATTAAACTAATTTAGTTCTCATGTGCCTTGCCTTTCATAAGTTGCTATTTATTAATAAAGAAAGTTTAGACTAATTCTTGTAAACCAAAACCTTTTTAATTTTTTTCTTTTTAATATGACTTCACACGTTGATGTGCAAATATGAAAAATCTCCTGCATTTGAGCGGGGACAGTTAAAGATCAACGACTAGTGTGTCTATAATGTCACTGTATATTCAGTATCATTGTAAACTAATTACTATTTTATTGAAAGGATAAATCTCTGCCATGATATTTAACTAATTTAGTTTCCATGTATTCGGGCGCCGTAAGAAAATGGCCACAATGTCACTGTATGCTCGTATTATTCTATCATAGTAAAATAAAAAAGACTATACCGTATTGACTTTTTAGAACCCTGCAGCTTTAAGAATACGTCGGTCACGTGGGCCGGCTAAGGAGGGGGCCCACGGCCCGGGCTGCGAGCGCATAGGACACGTGTGACATGAAAAGCGTGGGCCATTATTAGCAGAAATAATCGTCATCTCCCTTGTTGGGTTATCTTTGGATTGGGGCCCACAAGGAGACAGGATAATCTGTAACGTTAGCTGCGCAGCACCTCCTCACGTGGGTGGTCCTCATGAAATGCATCATTATCAAAGTGCTTGCTCATGACGGAGATCGTGTCCAATAATTGCTCACTAGCTATCTATCGTTCAAGGCTTGGGGCTTTGATTGGTCACACTAATAACATTAACATATAAGGAACTTGGAAACTACTTTCCTATCCAATTTTTTTATTTATTTTAACCTTAAATCTAAGAACCTGAAACTTTATCTACATGGCAACATACTACCGATTAATTACCCTTTAAATAAGAAACTACCAGTTTTCAAAGCATTGAAGCCTTTGGTAGTTTGATGTATGGGTGCAAGAGCGGATCTTAAGTAGAAGCTAGAGGGGACACATGCCCCGCTGAAATTTTGTGAAAAAAGAGACTAATATTGAGTAGAACCAACTGTCGGTGCTTTTCGGACATATAATACATGTATTTTTTCGGACATATAATGTATGTGTTTATGGCATACAACTAACAAAAGACGCTTTATCTTAAGCGGTAATGTATTTTGCTTCCCTGCAATAAGTCTTGGGTTTATCCCCACAAGCCACACATTTGCTTTTTAAATTATATTTAAACCGGTATGAATTTTATTATGGCTTTTGTAACAACCGAGTTCAGTTATACCAATTTTTGTTCCGTATTTATTATCTGTGGTATTTTATTGATTTATCTTGTTTGGGGCGAATGTTAGTTTACTTTTACATTGCATTCGACCCGACCCGCTTGCTTAAACTGGTTGAGTTATATTTATAGACTACCCTGGCTGGTTAAATAGACACGTGCATCTCATGGATACTGCATATTAACATTTCACCTAGCATCGCGTATTTTACATATAACATTTTAGATCACGTAAAATAAATTAAAATTGCATTTCATAGCTTGCATGATACCCCTAACCCCGTGGTAGCATCCGCGTATCGTGTTCTCTTCCCGTTCAGTAAAACGGATGTGTTTGGATAGCTACGCACGTACGTGCGTCCGTTCTTGGGGGTATGCATTTTAGTTACCTAATCATTCATTTCAAAATTTGGAAGTTGCATATAATTTTCGTATTTCAAATCTAAATTTTTAGACCCGACCCGGGCGCATTTTGAAATATTTTATATCTTGCAAAAAAATTCGATTATTTACTTTTTTAAATTTTTATTATGATATTTTTTAATAGATCAGAATAATTTTAGAAAACAGTGTAAATCTTTTTAAATCTTTAAAAAAATCCTTTCTTTAAATTTTCCTCTCAGTTCTCTCTCTTTTTCTCTCCCCCTTCCCACGAGCCAATCAAATTCTTTTATTTTCTTGTGCCGGGCCCCACATCTCTCTCTCTATCTCTCTCCTTCCTCTTTCAGAATCTCTTCTCTCTCTCTCTCTCTTCTTTCTCTCTCCTCTCGCGCTCTCTCTCTCTCCTCTCGCGAACACTGTTCGCTTCTTGAGTCGGGTCACCGCCTCCCCGCTACCGTCACCTCCCTTCTCTCTTTTCTTTCTTCTCTATTTAACAGTCCTGCCTCGTCATGAGAAACCCATCCAAACTCCGCCGCATCCTCAAACCCTAACCCTAACTTCTATTCCCTCGACCTCGCCTCCACCATAGTCTCAATCCTCTTCTCCTCCTCCTCATCTCCATCTTCTTCCTCTTCTATTTTTATCCCGAGACTTCACCTGCACCCACCAAGAACCCAGCACCTCATCCCATCGTCGCCGACCATCCTCGCCGTCGCCATCTCTCCGTTCTCTCCTTTGTTCTCCTCCCTTTCGCAAGACCCCTGCACATACCCTGCACCAACACCCCAGCAAACCAAACCCTAGCTTAACCCTGACCGAACCGTAGCAGCCAAACTTCATCGCCGGAGCTTTGCTCACGGCCGTCGACACCCTCACGACCCCTCTCTGCAAACCCAGTGAGCAATCCTCTTCTCATTCCTCTTCTTCCTCTTCCTTTCTTCTCTTTCTTTCTTTTCTTGCTTTTCTTTTCTTTTAAAAGGTTCACTGTTCTTTTAGTTTGCCGGAATCCGATCGTGCCGACGACGATCCCGACGACCCAGCGAGCGTACCTGACCCGTGTGATTCCCTTGTACGTTGTTTGGATCCGTTCCGTGTACCGTGCGCGCGTCGCGACTTTTCCCGCCGACGTGTGACGTTTCCGTATACCTGTTTCTTGATCCGTCGAGGCAAGTAAAATTTGCTACATGCTATTTAATTTATTATATACTTATTTGAATGCACATTAAACCTGTAGTTTAAATTTAATACCATATTTTCCATTTTAGCATTTCGATGTTCCGTTTACATAATTTTAGATCTAAAACTTGAATATATCATACTGCATATTAGATTACAATCCATTGTACCCATGTTCATATTTGAATCACATATTGTTTAGTTGTATAGCCCATAGTACCCTTTTAATAGTTTATACCCTATCGGACACCCGTTTGCATACATCCAGCCTAATATCTGTTCAATTGCATCCCTAGATCATTTAATACATATTAATGAGATTTTAACATTCCATACTTGATAAAGTGTATTTAATTAGTGTTGGAACCATAACCCTAACTCAATTCGATAATCGTGCATCCATATGTTTTAATCTGTACCTATTTGCATACCACATTACAATGTTCCATTTTATTGTTCCATTAGTACCGCATACTTGTTTTATATACACATGCTTAATTTAGTTTGATTATGAGCACCCACGTGACATGTTGTGCACCCCTGACATGACTTGACACACCTACTTCTTGACATGACATGATACCTATATAATACCTGACTTGACCTGAGGTACCATGGCTTTACCTGCTACCTGATCATGTTACTAATGCCAACAACCTTGACATGTTGTCCCTACATACATTTCCTGTTGTCTGCCAGACAAACCTGTACCTGCTTGATCCTGTGTTGGCATTAACTACAGATTTATTAATACCGGACTTGACATATTAACTTGGGGGTATGGGGAAATCAGGAATGTAACCGGACGTAACTCAAATGGCCGTCCTATTGTTTGCCGTTTTTCCGGGCGTTACGGAATACCTATTGTTTGCCGTTTTTCCGGGCGTTACGGAATACCTATTGTTTGTCGTTTTTCCGGGCGTTACGGAATAATCACCGATGGGTTACGATGAGGATTACATTACTGGTTTCGAAAACTTTAGAATAGATAACCCCGTAGCACAGTTTAGATATCACTGCACGTCACTTATTTTGACATACTTACTGTTTTATATTCTTGTTATATTCTTGCTCATACTCATACCTGCATGTCTTGCTACCCCTGTTTATATTATTACTTGATGTTATGACGCACTGACGTCTGGGTTTTGCATGGCCCAGATTCCTTACCTTCGCTACAGGCTGAGCATGAGTATTTCAGTCAGCAGGCTGAGCAGTGAGGACTTTTAGTAGTTAGTTTATTTTACTTTCAGTATTTTCATTCCTGATGTGAGCCCGCATTATGGGACGTACATTCTAGTTTATTCTTGTATTGGATCTTTTGCTTCCGTATTATTTTATTCTTGACTCGTTTTATTCTGGCTTATGGACATGTGTTAGATAGTTTATTATTGTTCTTGATATCTCTACAGCCGTAATGTGACTGTGGAAGGATATTTCCTATCCACAGGTAGCATGGTTGGCTGTGTCACGTGCCTATCTTAGCGTACTCTGGGAAGCGGGGCGTGACAGATTTTTTGAAGAAAAAAATCCTTTTGCATTTCTGATTGATGGAGGTCGGAATCTCTCTCAAATATTGTCCTCTATCGATCTTATTGCCAGCGGGGCTGAATGGTGGAGATTTGATATGAGGGTTGAGCGTGTGGATCTCAATGGGTTGTTATTGATGTCGGGCTACCTGCAAGGAAAGTCCCGAGGTGGGAAACTACCGTAGGACCCTCTGACGATCAGGTAAATACCAAAGAATTTTGAGACATAGTAGCGGCGTATTGGATTGAGTTCGAGTTATCTGAGTCGTCTGGAAGAGGGGTTTATATAGTGGTCGCATGGAGCTAGCCGATGCGAGATTCTTGCCGTCCGTTATGCCCTTGTGTCACGTTCACGTTGATGGCGGGATACGCCCATTAATGACGAGGTTCACATTGATGGCGGGATACGCTAGCGTGGGATACGAGACGTGGAGCGACGGAGATCTCATCGTGGGGAGATACATGGAGCCGTTACGGGGGCGCTCGGGCTCCGTGCTCCCGGCCAACCAAGGACATTAATGAATCTCAGATATAGGATAGCTCAGAGACGAGCGAGTGAGTTGAGGAGTCTCGGCTATAGGATAGCTCGGAGATGAGTTATTGGCTGACGGGCAGCCGAAGGGGGAACGTACTATTGGGGATGAGCTATTGGGGAGATCTTCTAAAAGGTCGGGAGCAACCTCGGAGGCGAGGCGCCGAGGAATGTCCCAAATGCACCATATTTATTCCCCCTCCGTAGCCTCCAGAAATCTAGTGGGCTTACGTGGACGACTCGTCATCTGCTACGTGTCATGATCTGTGGAATTCCTACTTATGAGTATCATCTTTAGCCCCACACTCTCGTTCCGACCTATTTATGGGTCGGGTCGAGAGTGGCCTGCTCGGTTTTCAATAATTCAGAATCAGCAACGAGGATTCTTCGTAATGGGTTGTCCGAGGAAAACATGACATTTGGTGGCTACGCCTCTTAGATTCTTGGATCCATGTGGCGACTCACGAAGCGCCTCGATTCCCACGCATATCTTTGGTAACATCAGCGGATTGGTGAAATGATTGCGCTTTAAAGGGGACGCCGCTTCGCTTGCTCGGTATGTTGGCCTTCGTGCTACGTGACCGCCGCAGGGTGACGGAATGTGAGGGGTTGTCATTCGAATCCAAGTGAGGGGGAGGTGTCTAATGGTCGATCGCCACGTGGAGTCCTTGTGGCCGTTGGGTGTGACGCTTCATTTCGGCAGGAACGGATTTGGGCCGTTGGATGTTTTCTTACCGAGTGTATAAATAGGAGAGGCCATCCCTTAGCAGATACTTTCCCCTAGTTGTTTTCTGCCATCTGAAGATTGCTCGGCACACCTTTGCTTAGGTCGGAACTTCAGCCAAAAACCCTTTTTCGGCCAATCCTTCCTTGAATTAGGTCAGATGTCTTTTTCCGAAGTATTCATTGATGTAGTTCCGGCGATGAGGCTTCAGTTTCTGAAGCCGAGTCCAGTGGGTCTTCTTCCTCCTCGGCTTCTGATAGCCGAGGAAGTTCTTCTTCCTCTTCCTCTTCGGCGTCGGGCTCGCCCCCCAAGGGGGACGATGCCCTTGTCCTTCGTCGCCGGGGGGCAGAGAGGGCCCCTAAGATACGCATAAAAAATACTCGCGATGTGCCCTCAATTTTGAATCGCTTGGATGAGTTTTCCGATATCTAGGCTCGTTTCCACATTCCCCCTGGCTATTCACTTAGTCTGGCCAGGAAGGGCGAGCAGGCAGACCAGGTGCAGGCAATGAAATTGCCCTATACCTGGAAGCGTTCAGGGCAGGGATGCGTCTGTCCTTCTCGCTTGAAGTTTGCGCCGTACTCCATTGCTTCCGTCTCTCTCCAGGCCAGCTAGCGCCGAATTCGTGGAGAATCCTCCTCGGGTTTCTGGTCCGGTTGAAGATTAATCGGATCCCTTTTGACTTGAGTCTTTTCCTCTCCTTTCTTTATTATAAAAATCACCCCGGTACCAGTAAGGACGAACCGAGCTGGGTGTACCTTTCTTTCAAAAAACATAAGGATGGATGGCCGGGTTTGGGGTTGTGGTCGTCCCTTCTTCCATCCTTGAATGGAAGGAGAAGTTTGTCTTCGTCGAGCCTCCGGAAGGTAAGGATTGGCATGTGCCCACTTAGTGGCATAAGGCCGATTGCCCTAGGGTCAAACGGTCGAATGCCCCAGAGACGAGGGTGGTGTCACAGTGGGAACCGATCCAGTGGGTCGATGTCCTATTTTCCGAGCAGGCTTTGAGATGTCCCAAACTCAGCCCCGCACGCTTTGGGGGTAAGTTCGGGCTTCGCCGATCTATTTAGACTTAGCATAATTTTATCATAATTTTGCTGTTTTTGGTCGCTGACCCCTTCCTTCCTTTTTCTTATGTCTATTCCGCAGAGTCGATGGATCGCTCGAAGATCATGGCCGCCATGGCCGCTAAGGTGCAGGGGAGGAAAGGCGGTGGCGCGAGATCGTCCCGATCCGCACCAAGCACGGCTCTTCCGATAGGCCTT
The DNA here is from genome assembly GCA_030015575.1 of Agapanthus africanus. Classification (NCBI taxonomy): domain Eukaryota; kingdom Viridiplantae; phylum Streptophyta; class Magnoliopsida; order Asparagales; family Amaryllidaceae; genus Agapanthus; species Agapanthus africanus. The sequence continues at coordinate 9,199,354 of CM057348.1, read as the reverse complement.
TCCGCCAAGGTTCCCACAGCCCCTCCCGTTCCGGAAGAACGCCGTGGAGGAGTGCAGAAGCATGCACGGGATTCGACACCGCAGGCCAAGACGGAGGTGCCGCCCTCTGCTGAATCTCCGCTTATGAGACAAAAGAGAGTGGTTTTCCGGCCACCTCCAGTCGGGATATAGGTGTAGAAGGGTAACTTCTGCATCGAGGTGCTTTCTGGGCTCTCCGTGGCTGATTGTTTACCAACGGACATGGAGGAGACGGCGGGGGCCAAGATTCCCCGAGGCACCCTGAAGGCCCAAGTGGCGGCAATAGTTCAGGAGGCCGTTCGGGTCGGTAACTTCCCCAAAAGTTCTCCAACTATTCTTTTCTTTGTTTAACTCCTAAAACGGTTCATGTTTTCCGTAGGTCCTCCAGCATTGCGCCCTTCTTGCTGCCATGGAAGCTGAGGAGGTGGCCCTAGCGATGAAAAAGGCCGGTGAATCTTTCTTGCTAAAGGAAGATCTCGTCGCCCAGCTAAAACAGACGGAGGATAAGGCGGCCCTCCTAATCTCGAGATTGGTCGCGGAGGGTCTGACGGTCGCTAAATTGAAGGAGTCCCATCGACTCCTGACCGACTTTAACTGGGCTACTCAGGTCCAGATGGAGGAGGTCAACGGGATCTATGACGCTATGAAAAGGCAGAGGGACTCGTTCAAAAGGGATGCCTGGACGGCATGTGAAGCGGCGAAGCTTGGCGAGGGCAGGGCGGAAAAGGCTGTGGAGGAGTACAAGGCTTTCGATCAATTTTACATCGACCTTGCCGACTACTCGGCCATCGGGTGGCACAACGCCCTTGACGCCGTCAAGGAAGCTATGTCTGGGTTTGACGACCAGGAACTTCGTGCATGGTATCCCCTTGCTGAGGAAGTGCCCCTGGGAGGCGGCACCGAGCCAGCAGGAGGAGGCGAGGCGGCAGGGGAAAGCGCCAAGCCAGAGATCGCAACCGAAGCGCCGAGCAGGGAGAAGCAGCGGCCGAGAAGGCAGCTTGAGCTACCCCCCATTTGTTATTAAATTTTTGTAAGCCTCCGGACATCTTGTAAGGCTGGGGAGCCCATAATACCTTGTACATAACCCAGAATATCAATAAAGTATTTTTACCCCATCTATGCAATATTTTAACTTTTGCAAGTGTAGATAGGCCGGCGTCCCACGAACGCCAAGTATATATATAGAGTCGAGTGCCGAGCGAGCGTGATATGCGAACGAACGAACGCCAAGTATAGGTAGATCGGTGCCCCTCCACACCACGGAGTCGAGGTGACGATCGAGCGCGATATACAAACGAACGCAAAGTATAGGTAGGTCGGTGCCCCTCCTCACCCCGTAGTCAAGGTGAAGATCGAGCGCGATATACGAAAGAACGCCAAGTATAGGTAGGTCGGCGCCCCTCCTCACCCAGAAGTCGGGATGACGATCGAGTGCGATATACGAACGAGCGAACGCCAAGTATTGGTAGATCGGTGTCCCTGGACCCTGGCTTGGAAGAGCCGAGCAGGAAACTACTCAGCCGCCTCGTGACGAGGGCCTTGGATCTGCAGTGTAGCCGGGCAAGAAGCTGCCCCCAGCGGATGAGCCAACCAGGAAACTACTCGGCCGCCTCGTGAAGAGGGCTTTGGATCCGCAGAGTAGCCGGGCAGGAAGCTGCCCCCTGCGGATGAGCCGAGCAAGAAACTACTCGGCCGCCTCGTGACGAGAGCTTTGGATCCGCAGAATAGCTGGACAAGAAGTTGCCCCCAGCGGATGAGCCGAACAGGAAACTACCCGGCCGCCTCGTGACGAAAGCTTCCGTATCTTGGCCTCCTTAATTCTTGGGATTTCTTGGAGATGTCTTTCAACCTTCCTTGACCCGCATGAGGGGGAGTGGGCCAGTAATCGGACGCCACATGGCCGCGCCTTATCGGGAAGATGCGATAGTCCATAATTCACGCTGTGGCGTGAGAAGATCTCGGTCGTTGGAAGACTTTTGTTGAGGCTATAAATAGCGAAGGTATGGTCTCTCCTTCAGGCATCCATGTTGATTTCCTTCTAGCCGTTTCGTCTCAACTTGATGACGGGCCGCGTGCACACCATCCGGGCATCGTATGTAACGACCGTGTACTCCAGATACGAAATAAAAACGTTTTATAATTTTTTTGATATCAAAACAATTTTTTAATGCTTCTATTGGTAGAAAACACTTTAAAAATATTTTTTCATGATTAAAATGAATTAATATGATTTTTAGGAATTTTTATGAATTTTTGGGAATTTTTAAGAATTTAAATGGATTTTTTTATCGAAGAGAAAAGTTTTTAAAACCGACAAGGGAGCTATTTTTGACCAAATTTGGTTGCAAAGGATAGAAAATATCAAAATACATTTTCTATAATTTTCCCAGATTTTTATAATATTTAAAACTATTTTAAAATAATTTTTAGAAGCCAAAAAAAATTTTAAATCGTTTTTTAAATATTAAAAACAAATTTTATTAATTTTTAAGAGCAGGAATGAATCTGGATCATCGGATTTGAAAATCAACAGTCCAGATTCTGCCGACAGTTTAATAAAAGTGTATATATATATATATATATATATATGCGCCTTTGATCTGGACCACCAACGGTCAAGGATCGCCAGCGCCAACTCGAGCCAAGGCTTACGCCAGCTCACGTGCGATGTGATGTGGATCGTTGGATCTGGTCGAGCGACGGTCCGGATCTTGTCGGCTCGTGGGGTCGGCTCCTGTAGCGGCCGGGGAAAATAATAAAGATTTTTAATCCCAGAAAATCCCTATAAATAGGCCTGAGCTTCTAAAATCCCCCAAAACATATATGTTCTAGAAAAAAATCTCAAAATATATTTAGAGCTTCCTTCTGAGTTTTCTACACTCTGAACCAAGTCCCAAAGGCAAAAAAATTCTTGGCTTCAAGATATACCTTTTCTGGTACAACCCGACGCTCACCGACTTTTATTTTCTAAGCTCATTTTAGATACGATCTCTCAACACTTGACCCCCTGTTATCTTCATTATGAAAATATCTATCTGTGAAAAAATTTGAGGACCTAATTATGATGTTTTAACTGCATTATCTATTTTACGGGTTTTGACGATTAAAAATGATATTAAACCCTAATAATATAATGAACTTTTAACAGTTATCCTTCACGATAAAATCACGGGGTAACGGACAATCCCAGATTCATGCTTGGACATATGAAACTAAGTCGTAAAGCGACTATCATGGCCGGGACAACTTTTGCAGGAATAAATATAATTATTCTACGGTATTAAATAAATGTTATCGATAATTAGTTCCTTAATTATTTAAACATGGAAAAATTATAGTAAATTTTTATATATTGGTTATTTTAAAATAAAATTGATGGTAAACATGTAAAACAATATTTTCACTAAAATGAGTATTTCACAAAAATACTATCAACTCCTAAGAATTTATATTTTCAGTAAAATACCACGAATTTTGGAAAAATAGTATTTTCCTTAAAATTCCCTAAATCTTTCCAAGCGATATTTTATTAAAATACCATGATCTTTTCTGAATTATAATTTTTACGAAAATACCATGAACTTGGTAGAGTAATTAGTTTTATTAACATATCCTGAACTTTTAAAAGGTAGAGTTATCTTGTAAAAATCAATAATAATGCTAAAACTAGATTTTTACTAAACACCTTTAAAAATTGAAATCTTACCAAAAATACCCCTAATTTCGAAGGTGAAGTTTTTAGAATTTCACTAAAATACCCTTACCTTTTTATAAAGAAGATTCTTTTATTAATGTCACGCCCCGCTTCACAGAGTGCGCTAAGATCGGCACGTGACAGAGCCAACCATGCTACCTGTAGCTAGGAAACATCCCTCCACAGTCACATTACGGCTGTCTAGAAAATATCAAGAACAGTAGAAATAAAATAAACCATCTAGTACATGTCCATAAGCCAGAATAAACGAGTCAAGAAATAATATGCGGAAGCAATAGATCCAATAAACAATAACATCTGGAAAGTAACATAACTAAACCGGATACTAACTGGATACTAACAAGATCCTCATTGCTCGGCCTGACGGCGGAAATACTCCTGATCAGTCCGCGACAAAGGTAGAGGATCTGGGCCATGCAAAACCCAGACGTCAGTGCGTCATAATATCAACAATAATATAATCTGGGGGTAGCAAGACATGCAGGCACGAGTATGAACAGTAATAAAAGTATAACAGTAACACGAATAAGGAACACTGAAGGGTAAAAGCATATGTGAAGTGCAGTGAGTAATCTGAACTAAGCTACTAGGTTAATTACTCTCAAGTCTTTGAAATCAATTTAATGAATCGTCGATGTAACTCAATAGTATCTCGTGCATGCCCGGGACCACGGTCCAGATTCTCGGGCTGAAACCGAGACATGCCGCTAGGCACTAAACAGGAAACATGTACAGATGGATGATGTCAGTAGCAGCATCCCAGGGCTGGCCTAGCCCCTAAAACTGATCAGTATAAGCATCGAACTGTCGAGTTACAAGTCAGGTTTCATCATTGATTTCCCCATAACCCAAAGTTATGTGTTCGAGTCAGGTATTGATAAATCTGAGACTAATGCCAACACAGGATCAACCAGGAACATGTTTGTCTATACAGACAACAGGATATGTCCATCGGGACAACATGTCAGGATTGTCGGTATTAGAAACAGGATCAGGTAACATGTCAAGTAATGATATATCAGGTCATGTCAAGTAGTGTACATGTATCAAGTCATGTCAAGTAGTGGTGTATCAGGTCATGTCAAGTAGTGCACAGGTATCAAGCGGGTGCTCAACAGTAAAATGTAGCAAGTATCGAATCACGGTAAATGTGTGGATGTACGGTGAAAGCATGGATGCACAAACATCCATCATGGGTTACATCATGACTATGTAGGATGCACATTATCAAGCATGGTGCACTAATACAACAGTAACATGAAATAATATGGTCTCGGCGTGCAACTAGATATGTAATAAACCATACGGATACAGACGGATACTATAAAACCGTAAATCGGTAAAATTTGCTGAATATTAAAACATAAGCACTATTATTTATTAAATAGATATTGATATAATAATATTAACATGGATAATATATTCAAACCAATTAATAACTATAAAAGTGGTATTGATTAACCATGCATAAGAAAGTTCCCTTCAGAAATTCAGCGTCACCCTGATTTGTAAAATAGCTTAAAAATAACAAACGTTCTCCAAAAGGGACGTGTCTTATACCAAAATAAATATAATTCAATAAGGTTTTCATTTTTATAAGTTGAAGTATCTCAGGTTGTTCCTACAAAAAGCTATGAACACTCGAAATTGAAAGTTTGCTGCTAGAATTTTCCTGGACAACAGTTTAGAGATATATTCATTTGCATTTTACGTTATTTAAACAATTTATTTTGCAAGTAAATATTTCATATAGTTATAGTATTCTGAGTTAGCTTCGTAACGAACTAAAGAACGCATATTAATAATTTTTCTATGATTTATAATGAATTTTATAAGGTAAGGTGTACAATAAATTTCAGATTTATCGTATTCACTTTGCAACGACGTTTCATGTGTAAACTATAATATTTTCAAACTATATTTTGTATAACATTATGAAATGCAGATTATAAACCAATTAAAGATAATAATAAGAAATATTATGATGATATATATTTTAAATGATATGGATGCAATCGGATATCCGAAAACAGTAAAACTTCAGTATGGATGCATAATACTATACCTAGCTTGTAGCAAGATGATTTAGCATGCGACTAAACATGTAAATAATGATATTGATCTGTACGGACGTCGTATAACAGTAAAATGATAAACTGGTAAATGCGGGATGTACAACTAAATAATATGAAATGTAAATATTCAATTGGGTGCAGCATATTGTAGTCTAGCATGTATCAAGATAAATTTGCATGTACTAGATATGAAGTAACTTGCACGGATGCACACGGATATCCGAAAACGGTGAAACATGCAAAATGATAATGTGGGATGCATAACTAATCATTATGTGATATTATTATTCAAATGAATATAGAATATAGTAGTATAGCATGTAGCAAGATTAACTTGCCTCGACGGATCACGAAACGGATATGTACGGCACGTCCGACGTCGGTAAAATGTCGCAACGCGCGCACGGCACACGGGACAGGTCTAAACAATGCAAAAGGATGATCACGCAGGCAAGGTACTGTAGGGTGTTTTTCGTCACCCCATTGAGATGGGAATACACGCGCTTGTCAGGCGTACTACAGATTCCCCCTGCCTGGGGTAGGCCGGAGTTTATTGATTGTGGGGATCCGAATCTCCGGCAGACGCGGACTAAGCTGCCGTTAATTACCCATCGCCTTTGGGGCGAGGGAACCTCCGATTAACGGGTTAAACTGGTCATGCAAACTCAATGTGCGGTGTGCGTGTGTTGTGTTTTGAAAGGGGTTTTTGGATATATCGGGAGCCACACAGAGTTTTTACAGGGGTCCCGCTACCCGGATAGCGGGCTGGGGGTCAAGGGGTCAAGGGACAGTGTCGTAGAGCACGTATGTGTGCAAATATGTATACATATGTATATGTATATGTATGTATATAAAAAGAGGGGGGAAAGGCATCCAAGGGATGCGTGGGGCCAGCGCCTTGAGCGCTGTGCGCTTAGGTGTTGTACGCTCAGGCGCAAGCGCGCCACGTGTAGACACGTGGGCGCTTTGTGCATAAGCGCTGGGCGCTCGAGCGCAAGCGTGCCACGTGTCGGCACGAGGGCGCCTTGCGCTCGGGCGTAGAGCGCGGGAGTGCAAGCGCGCCACGTGTCGGCACGAGGGCGCCTTGCGCTCGGGCGCAGAGCGCCGGAGCGCAAGCGCGCCACGTGTCGGCACGCGGGCGCCTTGCGCTCGCGCGCAGTGCGCTTGAGCGCAAGCGCGCCACGTGTCGGCACACGGGCGCCTTGCGCTCGAGCGCAGTGCGGTTGAGCTCAAGCGCGCCACGTGTCGGCACGTGGGCGCTTTGCGGTCGAGCGCAAGGGCGCTGGAGCGCAAGCGCTCCACGTGTCGGCACGTGGGTGCTTTGCTCTGGAGCGCAAACGCGCCACGTGTCGGCACGTGGGCGTTTTGCGCTCGAGCGCTAGCGCGCCACGTGTCGACACGTGGGCGCTTGTCGCTTGAGCGCTTGGGCGCCGGCGAGGAAAAGAGGGCTTTTAGCCCCAGAAACCAGAAGCTATGCTTCAGAAAGGAAATATTTATTATATATATATGGAGTTAAACTCCTAGGATGTTTTGAAGCTGATGAAGGGGGGTCTTCTTCTTCCTCCTATGGTTTGGCCGGATCTTGAAGATCAAGAGATGTAAGATCTAAAAATCTCTTCTTTTGAGATCTAATGACAGATCCAAGCTCCCCTTGGTGGGTTTTGTGGTGAAAAACTATTTAGTTTTGGAAAAGGAAGAGTAAAACTCTTGATTTAATTCAAAGAAAGAAAAAGGTTTGAAACCATCAGAAAAGAGAAAGATGTACAAACCCTAGGTTTTTGAGAGAATGGAAAAAGTGTTACTTTATTCATCATCATGTTGCCTTATATAGACTTACATATTTACATATAGCCTCTTGGGCTTTACAAAAATGGCATTTTAGCCATCCCATGGCTCATGTGTCATTTCTTTTTGCACATAAGCTATGGGCTTACAAAATATTGGCTTTATGCCCATTTTGCATGCATTTATGTATAAAAAATTACATAAAAATTATTTATTACATGATCTATATTTTGGCATGGAGGAGGCTGGACGCGGGCTCGACTTGGGCATGGGCCCGCTTGACCTGGGCTTGGGCCCACCTAGCTTGGGGGTTGACCTTGACTTTGACGCGGTCAACCGGGGTGTAAATTTTTACCCCAACAGGTACGTTCACTGGATCACTCGGATCGTCAGCGACGAGCACGGCTCCGGCGGTGATCACCGCAATCAAGAAACATGATCAAGAAAAAGAAAGAAGAAAGAAGAAGTGTAACAACCGAGTCCAGATATACAAATTCCAGTTACCGTATGTGTGGTGTGTGGTATTTATTTCATTGATCATGCTTTGACAGTTACTAGTTATATTTTACCCCGACTTTACATATGTTTGCATATAACAATTAAGTTACTTAAAATAGTTTAAAAATACTTGTCATGGCCTGCTTGTTATCCCTAACCCTGTGGTAGCGTCCTTACATCGTGTTCTCATCCCGTTCAGTGAAACGGACGTGTTTGGACGACTACGCGCACGTACGTGCTTCCGTTCTTGGGGGTATGCTTTTAATTACAGAATCCTTCATTTCAATTTTTGGAACCTGCCAATATTTTTCATATTTCAAATTCAAATTTTTGGACCCGACAAGGGCGCAATTCTGAAATATTTTGTATTCCGCCAAATTCTATTTATTTCAAAATTTCTTAAAATCTGTTTGAAATATATTTCTACAGCCTATTAAAATTTTAGCCAACGGTATTATTTTTATAACTCCATAAATCTTTTGTAACTTTCCCCAACCGTTCACCTAACCAATCAAAACCCCAGAAAATCTTTTCATATTTTCCCCTAAACATTTTTCCCTAACCCTGAGCCAATCGCAACTCCCCATTTCCCCAGCGTGGGCCCCACGAGCACAGCCCTCTCCCTTTCTCTCCCTTCGCTGCACTCTCTCTCTCCCATTTTCTCTTTCTCTTTCTCTCTCTTTCCCTTTCTCTCTCTTGCGAATATTGCCAACTTTATATCTCCTCACTGTGCACTTATCTCTCTCTCTCCTCTCGGATCCTTCCTCTCTCCTCTCTCGCGCGTATATCTCTCTCTCTCTCTCTCCACTTTATATTTTCCTCGTCTCCTTCAACAAACCAGAACCCATCCCCAGAAACCCTAGCTGCCTCTCCTCCTTGTCGCACACCGCCGCCGACGAAGCTTCCGACCTCTTCATCTCCGTGCCTTCGCCTCCACCTTCTCTTCTTCCTCCTTTTTCTTCTCTCCGAGCAGCCGAGAACCTGCACACCCACTCGTCTCGGCCACCTCCACTTCCAGCCGCCGCCGGTGACCTCGTCCTCGTGCCCCTAGCCTTCGTGCACTCCAGTGAGCCTTACCTCTCCCTCTTCTTCCTTCTTTCCTTCTTCTTTCTTTCTTCTCCCTCCTATTAGACTTCTTCTGTTGATCGCCGGGTTCGCTGCAGGTACCTCGCCGGAGCTCCGTCGACACCGTCGACCTTCACGACCCCTCTGCAGATCGATGTAAGCCTTCTCTCCTCCATCCTTCTTCTCTTATCCTCTTCTTTTCTTTCATACAATTCTTGAAACCTTTTGATGTTTACTGTTTTCTTGGTGGCCGGAATCCGACCGTGCCGGCGACGATTCCCGACGACCCAGCGAGGACCTCCGACTCGTGTGACTCCACTGTTCGTCGTTTGGGCTCATTCCGTATACCGTGCGCGCGTCGCGACTTTTCCCCGCCGACGCGTAACGTTCCGTTTTCCGTATCGCGATCCGTCGAGGCAAGTAAAACTTGCTACATGCTAATTAATATATTATATATATATTTGATGGCACATTAAACCCGTAGTTTAACTTTAGTACCATGATTTCCCTTTTTCGTGTCCGATGTCGCGTTATATCATTTTAGTTTCCAGACTTGAAACCTACCGTTCGCATTTACTTCATTAAACCAAATAACCACAATCATATGTTTTAATCGCATTTTAACTATTGACGTAGCCTATGATATTTTTCTATAGTTTTACTCCATCGGTCACTCGTGTGCATTTTAACCTGTTTTATCTGTGATTTCATCCATTGAACCTATTTATAAATCATTGCATCCCTAAAATTTCTTAATACTAGTTAACATGATTTAACGGCCATAATGGTCATATTGTATTCATATAATGTTGAAATCATCTTTGAAACACAAACTGATAACCGTACAGCTAAGTAGTTTAATCTGCGCATATTGCTTAACCTATCACATGTGCCAATTTATTGTGTTGTTGATACCCATGCTTGTTTATTTATAACCATGATTATGTTAGTTGATTATGAGCACCCACATGATATCTCTTACACCCTGACATGACTTGCTACACACATATTACTTGACCCGACATGGTACCGTACACTACTTGACTTGACCTGATATACCATGGCTTGACCTGTTACCTGATCTTGTGTCTAATGCCAACAAGCCTGACATGTAGTCCTTACGGACCGTTTCTGTTGTCTATCTAGACAAACCTGCACCTACCTGCTCCTGTGTTGGCATTAGTTCTTGATTACTTAAATACCTGACTTGAACACTTATAACTTGGGGGTATGGGGAAATCAATGATGAAACCTAACTTGTAACTCGACAATTCGATACCTGTTCTGATCAGTCTTACGGGCTAGGCCAACCCCGGAGTGATGATGCTGACCACTCATCTGTACATGCTACCTTTTACTGCCTAGCGGCACGTCTCGGATTCAGCCCAAGAATCTTGACCGTGGTCCCGGGCACGCACGGGATACTATTGAGTTATATCGATGATTCATCAAATTGATTTCAAAGACTTGAGAGTAGATAACCCAATAGACCAGTTTAGTTTACTCACTGCACACTACCCTACACTGCCCGGATTTATATTGCTGTTACACCTGCTTTATCATTCATGATTATATTTGCATTGCCTGTTACCATGTTTATATTTTATTGCTTGATGACATGACGTGCTGACGTCTGGGTTTTGCATGGCCCAGATTCCGTACCTTTGCTGCAGTCCGAGCAGGAGTACTTCAGCCAGCAGGCTGAGCAGTGAGGATTCTGTAGTAGTTAGTTCTTTTACTTTCAGCATTTTATTCCTGATGTGAGCCCGCATTATGGGACATACATTCCAGTTATTTTGTATTGGATATCTTGCTTCCGCATTTTTATTATTCTTGACTCATTTTATCTTGGCTTATGGACATATATTAGATAGTTATATTTTGTTCTTGATATCTCTATAGCCGTAATGTGACTGTGGATGGATACCTCCTACCCACAGGTAGCATGGTTGGCTATGTCACGTGCCCATCTTAGTGTACTCTGGGAAGCGGGGCATGACAAGAAGTAAGAAGAAGAGGCTGTGTATTAAATAAGGAAAGAAAAAATAAAAAAATATATATATAAATATATATATGCAGAGGAGAGAGAGAGGGAAAGGGGTTGTTAGTTTGTTAGGAAATTAGTTTAGATTTAAATTTAAAAAAATATTTTATTAGTTAACAAAATTTTAATCTGTATCAGTTTATAAAATTAATATTATATAAATAAAATTTGATATTCTGGTAAATACAAACATAGTCTAAAACATGCCCGGGTCGGGTCTAAAATTCAGTTTTAAAATACGAAAATATACATGTCGACCAAAATTAAAGTTAGATATCCGGATAACGAAAAAATGCATACCCCCAAGAACGGATGCACGCACGTGCACGTAGTCATACAAACAAGTCTGTTTCACTGAACGGGACGAGAACAAAATGCGCGGATGCTACCACAGGGTTGGGGTATCATGCAGGCCATGCAATGTATTTTAAAAATATTTTATGTGACTTAAAATGTTATATTGTAAAAATGCAAATACCAGATAAAATGCCAGTATGCAAGATGAATAAATTAAAATGAAAGTGCACGAGTCCATGTAACAGGTCAGGATAAATCATAAACATGAATCAAGACAGGTTTCAAGCAAGCGGGTCGGGTAGAATGCAAATACAAATATCAAATACACTATTCGCACCCAAAACACAGTAAATCAGGAAAATACCATAAATAAAGAAATACTTGACTAGAACTGGTATAAATGAACTAGGGTGTTACATTATACCCAACTACAAAAAGAATTTCGTCCTCGAAATTCCAGGAACAAGAAAAAATAAACAATCAAGAATCTACAAGAATAGGTGTGGAAACTTCTGTCGAATCTCGTCTTCTCGTTTCCAAGTCGATTCTCCATGCGAGCGATTTCCCCAAGAAACAAGTACGAGAAGGATAACCTTGTTCTTAAGGACCTTCTCCCTTCGATCAACAATCGACATCGGTCGTTCTCAAAGGTCAAATCCTCTCTTACAGTCAGCTTCGAATGGTCTAGCACGTGTGTTTCATCTCGAACATACTTACGGAGTTGAGATACATGAAACACGTCATGAACATTCGCCAAAGATTGTGGCAAAGCCAATCGATAAGCCACTTCTACAACACGCCTCATATTCTCGAAAGGCCCCACGAATCGAGGACTAAGATTGCCTCGACTCCCAAAATGAATCACTCCTCTAGTCGGTGATATCTTCAAGAATACCAAATCACCAACAGCGAACTCTAGAGGTCTTCCCTATGTGTCGGCCCAACTCTTCTGCCGATCTTGTGCTGCCTTCATATGATTCCGGATAGTATTAACTTTCTCAACTGTTTGCACGATCAAATCCGGTCCCAACAATCTTCATTCTCCAACATCGTCCCAACAAACAGGTGAACGACACTTGCGACCATACAACGCTTCGAATGGAGCTATCTGAATAGTCGCCTGAAAAACTGTTGTTGTACGAGAACTCCACCAAGTGTAGATGATCCTCCCACGAACCCTTGAAGTCTAACATGCAAGCTCTTAACATGTCTTCAAGAGTTTGGATCGTTCTCTCCGACTGGCCATCTGTCTGGGGATGATAAGCTGTGCTAAACTTCAATCGCGTCCCCAAACTTTCCTGTAAACTCCTCCAGAAGTGCGATAAGAATCGGGTGTCACGGTCGGACACATTGCTCACCGGTACTCTATGCAATCTTACAATCTCCTGCATGTACCGTTCCGCCAACGCTTCCGTTTATTGACCAACTCGAAACGGTATGAAATGAGCTGTCTTGGTCAATCGATCAACAATCACCCAAACTGCATTGTTGCCCTTTGGACTCCGCGGTAAAGCTGTCATGAAATCCATGGTTATATGTTCCCACTTCCATTAAGAAATCAGAAGTGGTTGCAATAAACCAGCAACCCTTTGATGTTCAGCTTTAACTTGCTGACACACCAAGCACTTCGCTACAAAGCGAGCAATCTCCCTTTTCATGCCTTCCCACCAGAAATGTTGTCTTAGATCACGGTACATCTTCATGCCTCCTGGATGTACGGAATATGCGGAACTGTATGCCTCCTTCATCATTTCTTCGCGAATATCTCCTTTTGGCACACACAAACGGCTACCATACCGCAACGAACTATCTTCATGAATCATCAAGTCCGTTCGAAGTCCAGCTTCAACCTGTTCTCGAAACTTCTGCAATCTTGAGTCCTGTGACTGCGCTGCTATAATACTCTCGATCAACAACGACTGTACTTGCAGCTACATCAACTATCCCGAAAAATGCGGTAGCACAATCTCCAACTCAAATCTCCGAAAGACTTCGATAAGCTCCTTCTGAGCAGTCAACATTTGAATTGCTGGCAATCGACTAAGCGCATCCGGCACTACATTAACCTTCCCAGGATGGTACTTAAGATCAAGATCGTAGTCAGCCATTAGCTCCAACCATCTACGCTGCCTCATATTAAGCTCTTTTTGTGTGAACACGTACTTTAGGCTTTTATGATCGGTGAATACTAAAACCCTTTCGCCCAATAAATAGTGTCTCCAAATTTTCAAAGCGAAAATCACAGCTGCTAACTCCAAATCATGAGTTGGGTAATTCTTCTCATGGGTCTTCAACTGTCTCGATGCGTAAGCTATAACTTTCCCATGCTGCATCAAAACACATCCCAAACCTTTTCCAGATTTGTAACAACTCCATTTTTAGTGTACATAAATTTGATTTAAATTTAAAATATACTTGGAGTATTTAATATTGCTGTTACCACTTTAAGTATTTATCTCACACTATAATTACAAGAAGGAGCTTGTAACTCATTGGTAATACCTTGCACTGCTGAACCAAGCCACCAGAGTTCAAATCCCATGCCATACATTATTTTTTTATATTTATTTGTTTTAAATTTTATAGAAGCCCAACAGTCCACACGAGATAACTCCCAAACTTTCTACTGAACCTGAAAAACTAAATGCACCAGAGCCTACCCCAGGAGTCCCCCCACCTACCCAGCCCCTGACTCGGCCCGACTCGAGCCGGCGCCGCCGGACGGCCGAGTCCCCTGAAGATGAAATGTGTCTCTTCATCTTCTAAACCCCCCTGTACACTTCATTTTCCTAGATCGGTTCCAGAGAGGTCTTAAAACCCTATTTACTCCATTTTATTACAATTTATCATCTTATTTTTACATTTTTTTAATTTAACTCTTCATCTACCTTAACCCTAGCCAACCCTATAAATACCATCCCTACTCTCTACCCTCTCACCCCAAAACTCTGAGCTAACTCTCTAAAATTTTCAAGAGATCTTGTGTACTTTGAAAACGAGCACGAAGCGAAGCTATGGCGAAATTTCCGGCGATCGTTCTACGAGCTCTCGGCGACGAAGCGACGCACCGGCGATCCTTCTCTTTTCATATCACTCTCATTATTTTCCAAAACCCGTAAGTCCCATTTTCTATCTCTCTTTTCTATTCTAAAAATACGGATTTACAAACCCGAAGGAATCGAAACAAATACGATTTCCGATTCGGTTTCTTCATAAAACTCCACTTCTCGTTAATACAATTATGTTTAAACTCTCTCATGTTGACTATTAAACACTAATCAACCAAATTGATCAAGTTTCATTTCATAAAATGATGGCTATTTCACTTTATCGTATTTTTCACTTAAATACCGCATTGTTTCAATTCTACATTTAACTTGCTATACCTTTAAGTAGAACACGAGATAACGACCTACCTCCTCACACACTCATATGCAACATAATACGATACCCTCGAGAACTTAGAATACGAGAAAACAAACATTTTCATTTAAATACCCTTTACTTAATATAAACCAATTCTAAACGATTTAGTATTGATACACTTTTAAATAAATACCTCTTATTATGAAAATATGATAAGTTGTGGACATCAGTCGTTTATCTAAACCTGACTTTGTGGTGTTTAGACTAGGCAAGTGAGAAAGGTAACTGTTTACCCCAATCAGAGCAAAACTCTGTTCAAATTCTAAGATGGGAAAAGAAGCAATGCTTCTGTTTTCCTCCAATCAGAGCAAAGCTCTGTCTTGAAAATTAAAGTTAAAATAAATGAAGCAACGCTTCAGATCCCCTGCGCTGCGCGCAGATCGCCATGTGTCAAAATCAGACACGTTACCGCAGGGGGCGCAGCGCCCAAGGCAGCGCACCCAATTAGAGCAAGGCTCTATTTAAAATTCAAACTTTAATTAAAGAAGCAACGCTTCAGCTGGCCAGCGCTCTGCGCTGCACGCCACGTGGCAACACGGTTGCGCTAGCGCAGTTGTGCTGCGCTCTGCGCTACGCGTCACGTGGCAGCGCGGTTGCGCTAGCACAGTTGCGCTGCGCTGTACGCTGCGCGACACGTGTCAGCGCAGTTGCGCAAGTGCAGTTGCGCTGCGCTATGCGCTGCGCGACACGTGTCACGAGCTGGTGCGCTTGCGCCAAACAGAATTAAAATTCTGAAAGATCTTTCTCAATCTTGTTAAAAACAAGAAGATTATCTTCAGTAAAACAGAAGCCCTTGGATCAAAGATCCAACGGTGGGGAAAATTCCCCAAATCACTCAGAGAATGATCTCTTTAACAAACTTTAACTAATTTATGGGCACTATAAAAAGGACCCTAGACCTCAATTCAAAAAGATCAACATTTTTGTGAAAAAATTAAACAGAGAGAACTCTAAAGAATTGGAGAGAAATCCTCAAGAACGAAAAAGGTAAAAAACCTTTTAAAAAAGAGAAAATTCTCTTATGAACAGATCATTGATCTAAGAACAAGATCAAGGGATCTCTAATGAAAAGAAAAATAAATAATAATAAGTGCTTTGCACTTTCTTATGAACCATTGGTTCCCTGAGATAAGAAAAACAAGAGGGACTTATTTTCTTTGATCTAAATTAGATCAAGAAAACAAACAGTGCTTTACACTTCTGTTATGAACCATTGGTTCTAGAATCTAAAAGATTCTCAAATTAATAGTGCTTTGCACTTGTAAACTGCACTGTTGCGCTCTTGAGTTGGCGCAAGCCACCAGAGAGCGCCACGTGTCCCATTTGCGCTGTGCGCTTTGAAATAGAGCCTTGCTCTCTGAAACTGGCGCAACTCACTACAGCGCGCCACGTGTCAGCAGCGCAAGCGCAGCGCACTGGCGCAGCGCACTGCGCTTGCATGACACGTGTCATCATCACAAGCGCTTGCGCTATTTGATTGGCGCAAAGCGCCTGACAAGCCACGTGGGGCACTGTCGGAGTATTTAATGCTCTGCATTATTAAGAAAATGGACAGAACCCAATTAAAAGGCCTAACAGGCCTAATCAAAAATGCTATGCATTTTAAAAAAGGGGCAGAGCCTAACCAAAATAAAGAAAAATAATACAGTAAACGGGCAAGGGCCCAGCACAGGTCCAATAGGCCAAAGACAAAAGAATCTTGAAACTGGACTTAGCCCAGTCATGGCCATAAGTCCTCAAATTAAATTGACTGAGCACGGCTGCTCCCTAAATAAATTTATATCCGGTTCGAGGGTACATCTCCGAACTCCTCTGACACTTATCGTTGTAATCCTTCAACAATGTCAGAGAGGTGACGGGTCCCGACGACCACACATCAATATGGACTGCGGGGTCCTTAAACTCGTGGACCGAAACGTCCTTAAACTAATACCGGACCGAAACGTCCTTAAACTAATGATGGACCACCATGTCCCTAAACTGGAACATGGACCACCACGTCCCTAAACTGGAATATGGACTGCAATGTCCTTAAACTACCTATGGACCACTATGTCCCTAAACTGGAACAATAGAGACCTCAAACATTCTTTTATCGGGTCCAAAACGATCCCGTTAAGTTGATCTTAGTCTCAAATCAGACTAACGTATCCTTAACAAACGTTTAAGTCGATCTTGGCCTAAACACGGCTAACGTATCCTTAAACCAAAACACCAAACCCAAATCTAAGTAAATACGGATTTGGACTAATCCACGTCCTACAGGAGACGGCATCGCTCAGTCTCCATATACAATCCACGGGCAACCACAAACAAAACAAACACACACGACACGAAGTGAAATTCTGGAGAAGGAGAAAGTTGTTACCGCGATGCGGTAGCGTAATTAACTGCAGGGGCTTTCACCTGCAGGGAAGAGCATCCCCACAATCAAAAACCCCTCAAGCGAGGGGGAATCTGACGAAGTCTGCTACATCGGCCGCATCCGTCTAAACCTCCGATACACGGTGCCATAAATCAACTTGGCATCTTCGGAGAGGTGGACGGATAAAACCAAATAGCATCTGCCCCGAACCCCAGCGTCAGGACTTCGCAGTCTTGTGCGCCGTCTTTCGGAGGGGAACAATAACTTTAAAAGGCCCGTCTCACGGTGATTCGTGAGCGGATCCCTCCTTTCTTCACTTGTACTTACCTGGCCACAATTGGCGGTGAAAAGGAAATTTGAGGCATCTCACAACTTGTCGTTTTGGATCATTTAGAAATAGTCTAGTTGACTTAGGAGATCCTAGAACATAGAATACGGGAAAATTTACATCTTTACAAATAAATACCATTTACTTCATAAAACCGTTTTCTAAAGGATTTAGTATTTTACAATCTTTGCAAAGCGCCGCTACAACCCATTTTAGGGAATCCGTTCGGGATGGTGCGGATTATCGCACATCCTCGGGCTTAGTAGTGCGAGATTCAGACCTCCGCAAGGAGCATTCGGTCTCGAAAGATTTAAAATACGACATCTTAAGAAAATAAGATTTTTAGAATATAAAAAATATATTAAAATTATTTTTGTATAAATATATGTATATTTATCATTAAAATACCTATTTTTTTATGATATAAATATTCCACTTGTTTCTAAAAATCACAAGAATAAATTTTACACTAAAATACCATGAATTCCAAATAAATCAATAATACAAATAAATACCCTTATTTCTGAAATTAGGATATTTTCACTAAAAATATCATAATATAAAATCCACATTCATTACAACTCTAAAGACGAATAATAAATACTTGAGGTGTATTTTGAAAAGTATATAAAGGTATTTTTACATAAACCCCCCTCAAGTTCTATAAATTACCCTAAGGACCCTAGTAAACATAGGTTTAAGCGAAACCAATCTCTTGAGCCCCAGGGAGCCGGAGAAGTAGGTGTTTGCCTATCTAAGGTAGACAAAGTAATAAAAATAATCAGGACTTCAATTTACTTTGCTAATTTGTCTGACTCTGTTTGAATCTCAGTATAATCTGACTTGAATATGATTCAAGTACAATCTTCAATATTACAATTCAACATGAATCCATGAATCCAATTACCAATCTATACAACTTGACTGAACCGAACCATGGATATACATTCCATTTACATGGTTCTCCAGTTATTCCATTTACATGATTCTATGGTTACATCCGTTTACTGATATCATGGTTTTAGTCAGTCATCCAATTATACAATCAATACAATTTACAATACAATACAATACGAACAAGACACTACGGGGTTTAAGGGGTAGATTGGTACGGAATGTGTTAAAAGTGGCACGAGACTGTAAGACTTAATAAACCTAACATGAATCCAGTTGTTGTTGTACCGTGGCATAAACGGTTCCTTTACTATACTTGCCTCTAGTCTCTGGCATATAGAGACTCCTCTCGTATACACTGGTATTCTTCTATACCAAACTACAAACAACAACGTTAATACAACATTGCAACAAGATAATACAACTTTAAAAGATATCTTCTTATTTTGTCTATTCTACTTTTCTCTTATCTTTGGGACTTACCGAGCGACCTGTTCGCTGACGACATTCTATTTCTTTCTTCTTTGAATGTCGTCAGGTGATTTGGACCTGTCAGAAATCGAGCCAACTGGACGACATTCTATTTCTTTCCTCTTTGAATGTCGTCAGGTGATTTGGACCCGTCAGAAATCGAGCCAACTGCAGAAGACTTGGAGCAGTACAGTGAAGACCCTGAGCTCTAGACATTGTACATTTTCCATTCAGTACTTTTCATTTCCTGTTATGCCATTGTTTAGGCATCGCTTTTATTTCAGTTGTATTTCCTTTTCATGCATTATACAAAAGAATGTTAATAAATAAAAGTTGCTGTTTTTATTATACCTTGTCTCTTGTGTACATTTTCTTTTATATTGCATAGTTACGCTTAACGTATTTGCTTCTGAGTAAATACGTAGCGGACCAGTTGCGTCCCCTTCGCCGTACACCGAGAAGCGGGGCGTGACAGGTTTTATTGGTGGCCCATGCAGGTCAGAGCTGTATAGAACCATACTATGCAGTTCTGTTCTGTGTGAACAAACCTAAGAAATATAACACAAGAACCGGCAACTAAAATATTCTTTACAATTCATGTTCCTTGAATCTTACAATTTCATATTCCTTGAATCTTATCATTTCATGTACTTGAATCTGTCTTAACCCAAATTTTTCTTCAAGGTTATGGATTCCCCGAACAACACTAGCACCAATGTCAACAACACACCTCCACCACTACCTCTCACACCTGTTATTCCTGCGCCACCCACCGAGCAAACGGTGCTACTTGAGGCGATCCGCGGCCTCCTTGATGTTAGTTATATGTATGCCCTAGAGACCATTACTGTACATACGATGTATATTGTAGTGGATGCTAGGACATATATAGAGAGGACTTTCTTGCTCGACATGATAGTACTCTATCTGGTTACTCTTTATCTTAACATGTAATCTGATTGTCTTTTTTTACATGTTGATAAAGCCCTTAGGATGAGTACTTGACTACCAGGACTATGATGCGGATCATACTTGTGGGGACAGTGTAGTCGCCATGTACATCCTTCAAATGTTCCTTGTCGTGGGAGTACCGAGACAGGGCATCGATACTCCAGAGTAGACTAGCGTATGCGCTTCTTGACCCATATGATGGGCGATGGATGATCCTATATCCGTTGGTGTTTGACATCAGAGAAAGTATACGGGTGCTCAGTGGAGACTGGGTACACTGGACGGACTCGCCGAGAACTCTCAGAAGGTATTATACCTCACGTCAGATGGCAGTTCTCTGGTGACACTGGTACAGGTTAGTCTGTAGACCTGATCGTCATAGAGTCTTATGTGATTCCCAATGTGCTTTGATTTCCATCATACCACGTCCAAGAGGGCGTGCAAAAAGGTGGCTTTTGGGTACAGTCCCGAATCACATGGAGGCAATGAGCGATAGGAAGGGATTCGTCTCTTCCGGTATAGGGAGTTGATGTTGCGCTGTGTTCGATTGGCTATAACTGGAAATCTCTGGCCAGGGTTGTTGAGATTTACTGGTAAGTGTCATCAGTAGTTTCTCGAACTGTTATAGACCTCATATCGACACGACTTATCAAGCTACTGGGGTCTGGCGTTTACCACCCCTAGGCGAGATATGCGACATATCAGACGAAGAGACCGGACTATACGGGAGTGTTACTGATTGGATTCGCAGGAGAATGTACATGCTTTCTTGTTGATCTTCTGATCGCTCAATACCTGGGTGGCTGTTACGTTTATCCGACCGCTTGCAGCTTGTGGGTGTTTGATATGATCATCACCTACTGCCGGCGTATTGACGATTCTTTAGAGTCCTACACAGAGGTTTCTTGGCTTAGGCAAAAAGGAGTAGGAGCACATATATGATACGTGCGGGACCGAGAACAATACGTGTATGTGATACCGTATTAGATTCTCACGATATGAGATATCGGCCGGGTATATGCGATATAGCCGGGTCATCGGATCAAGTGTTGATTCGATGAACTGATACAGATTATATTAGTCGGTTATTTGTGAAATAGCCGGATTATCGGATCAAGTGTTGATTCGATAATTTAATGTATAATTATATATTTGATATATTAAATTACATTAACTAATATTAGCTCACTAATTTATTCATTTTCTCATCGGGTAATACATTGATATATATGCGATATATGTTAATTGTATTATTTTATTTTGTTCCTATAAATATTATATATGTGATATATAATATTGTAACAAATTATGATTACTAATGCAACATGATTAGTGGAGATTAAACATGGTTAGGGTTTGATTTGGGTTAATGTTTTCTAGAAGCTTCTAGAACTTTTTACTTTGTTTCTTGCAAAGATATTTGTGTTGATATTTTGTAAGATATTTCCAAACCCAACCCACACCCTTTAACCCTAGTTAACTCTCTACATAGGTTAGCCTTTTTTTTGGTCAGCCATGGTTGCATTTTGTAGTTATCATTACAATTCATTATTCATCACAAAAGGATTTATTATTGATTCTTCTTTTTCTTCCTCCTTTGCAAAGCTTTCTAGTTTTGATCTTTGTGATGAAAATGGGTGAGATTAAGAAAACAAATGAGAGCTAAAATCCTACTTCATCATCCTAATCTATCCTAGCCATTTAGATTAGGGTGTTCACTTCATTTATAAGTGAGAGCTTGTGTTAATGAAACTTCAAGGTAGATCATCTTTGTTATCGAAAATCGGAAGCAAGTTTGCATCATTCTCTTTGTGGAGCCTCTCTAGAGTCCGGGTACATGATGATCGCAGCGAAGGGACCTCAACATGGAGCTTATGAAGTGAAGGACCGGACTACAAAGGTTGTAATCCCAAACTCTTAGATGTTAAAGTGTTTAACATGCTTTTTTCGGCTAATATCTAGTTTAAAGATCTTGGTTAGGATTGTTCGGCACGGCTAAAATTTAAATCGGGCATGGTTGATACCTTGTAGAACCTTATTAGAGTGCCTAGTAACCCTACAGTGGTATCAAAGCCAAGCTAGAGTTTTAGGCGAAGTCTAGACGAAATTTAAAGTCCGATCGAACTCCGAATACCCGTAAAACCCTAGTTTCTGGAAATTTTTCAAAAGGTTGATTTTTTCATATTAAAAATGCTCAGAAAAAGCAGCAGGGAAATTCAAGAATTACTGTGAAACACGTGCCACCAATACCATTAAAGCACCGTGGAACCACGGCCGTACCATGGCTTGCGCGGCGGTTCCGCGGCCAAAAAGTAGAATCATGGCTTGAGTTTTGCACAGTAATGTCCGTATGTAATTCCTGATTCTTCTGGGAAATTTTTAATTTACTCAAGTGTTGAGTTTTCTGGATTGTATTGGGAGCTTGTTGATTCGATCGGAAAATTTAACTTCGTTTAGTTTGTCCGGGTAATTTTTAGAACGTGTTAAAAAGTTCGAACGGATATCAATAACTCACTTTTTCCCCTGCCGGAAAATTTCCAAGCGTTGGATTTTTCCGTAGTTTAAGAACATTCTAAGTCGTGCAAGTAACGCGGTGGACCTTCTAGAAGACAACAAACCTTAACTCGATTATGTGACCTTCTGAACTGCCTTTGAAACTTAGGATTTGGGGCAATATGACGTTGCTATATGTGAGGCGTTGGCTTGACCCTTCTACGGCTGGACCATTGGTACTGTGGCATGTGATGGATGTTTTTAAACTAATTTCAAGTGTTGAGAACTATTTGGGAAAACTTGGATGTTTGATTATTCGATCGGAAAGTTTAACATTGTCTGTTTATCTGGATTGTGATACAATATTTGAAATCCACAAGCAGCTATGAGATAACTAATTTGAATGTTATAAACCTAGCATTTCAGTCTCAGATGATCGGTTGCCACGGGATTTTGATGCGATCAAAAGTCCGTCGCAATCACGTAGCGTACGCGGATACTCGCCGGGTAAACTTAATAGACAGCCACGCCCCATAGCCCCGACCAAGTGACTGTAGGAGAACCCCGTCGCCAAAAGCATCCGTTCGGTTGCTCGCCGTAGCGGTGTTCCGTCGTAGTGCACTTCGTCGACGGCATCCGGGGGTGCGGCCGTCTACTAAAGTTTGCGACGAGCATTCGATCCGGATGTCAGGAATCTTGTTGAATTGCCCGACTTGATATTGAAAAGAGTTTTCGATAATGAGACTAAAATGCGGAGTTTATAATTGTTAGGCATGCGACGTCTAAGGAATTCATTTGGTTAGGCATGCGATGTGTAAAGAGGTTGCGGATTCCAACTGTTGTAGTTTTACACTTTCTTTTCTGCGACCATAAGTGTAGTATGTAGTTGTATCGCCGGTTTTCGTTGCTATACATCAACGACAATCGGTGTATGCATACTTACTTACGTTGATGATATGAGATATTATGTGTTGCTGTGATATGTTATATTGGATCGTCGTGTTTTGAATAGCCGGGTTTTTTTATGTGAGATGAGGTTTTTTTTATTTTCATTCATGTAAAATTCATTGTATGTAATATTTTTTTATTGGGGCACTTCCGGGCTGAGGATGATGTCACCGTTGTATATTATTTACTTTTCCGGATTAGGTAGACCCAAGGCGAGAAGCACAAGTAACCGGGTTCTAGGGTCCAGTGGGAGACCATCTCGAGGAGTCGAGACCGGGTCTCCTAACCCTAGAATTGGCAGTGTTGCTTGCCGCTCTCGTAGGGGTCTAGGGATGTGGGTTTGGCTATTCATCGCGACCGTGGAATCCGTGTTTTATACAGGCTCGTATTAAAACACGGACATCCTAGTATATCCAATATTTTATATATGTTCTCCTGCTGCAATGTTCTGTGATGAGATCATATTACTGCCTGAGACGAATGTTTATATTATATATATGAGATATATGTTATATTGCAGATTTCGTTTCAAATGTAATGCTTGTGAAGCATAATTAAAATGGGACTTTATTAATGAGATTAATGAAATAAAAGAAACCTAAAGATATTATAGAAACTTGTTTAAAAATTGGTAGCTCTAGTTCTTGCTTTGCATAGCGGCGTTCCTTATAGAACATCCAGCACCTTATTCGATAAGGAAAGAACCGAGATCCCTTCACCGGGAGTGACCTCTTTAGCGAAACTAGCAGATGCTGCATACTCGGTTTGTCTTTTGATTGCTTCTATAGTTTTTGCTTTGCATAGTGATATTTGTGAAATATCCTGCACCTTATTCGATGAGGAAAGAGCCGACGATCCCTTCACCGGGAGTGACCTCTTTAGCAAAACTAGAAAAGGCCTAAAAAAACGTTCCATTTAAAATTACTCGATTCTACAACGATATCAAGTTCATTACGCAAAGGGTTTTCTTAAAAACCCGTCGTAGCCCTCCTTCATTTCAGATAAGTACTAGTTAGTATTCGTGCTACGTTTGTTGACTATGTTAAGGCGTAGTGTGCGGTAGCTGATTAGTGCTTATCTGTATAAGCATACGATGCGATTGGATTAGGGTAGTCGTGCGACTTTGTTGACTATGTTAAGGGTCGTGCGGGTAGGTTTAATTCAATCGGGAAATGACGGGTTGAACTTGACTAGAACTTATGATTTGTTGACTATGTTAAGGTCATATAGCTGCTAGGGGTAAAATATTATTGGGAATTTCAAGTGTTGAAATTTGCAATGAGATTGCATACCTTCTATGAGA
Organism: Agapanthus africanus; assembly: GCA_030015575.1. NCBI lineage: Eukaryota > Viridiplantae > Streptophyta > Magnoliopsida > Asparagales > Amaryllidaceae > Agapanthus > Agapanthus africanus. The sequence continues at coordinate 9,174,678 of CM057348.1, read as the reverse complement.
TAGTTGGATCCCGATACCCGCTGCGAGTAAGAGTTACTCCTGAGAGAGTTTTACACATTACAATTAGCCGATCAAGTAGGTGTCTAGAAAAGTGTCAACAGGGTTACGCCCCTGGGAAAACGAGGTTTACTTTAATTAGGTTCGTGCGAAAGCACAGGGAACCTCCCTCAAAGTACCGGCACTGTCCTGGCTGAAAGATTGGCGAACTTGTAGCGTGTAATTAATCCCAGCTAGTCTTTCCTTTTAGGGTTTGAAAGAAGATTTGACTAAAACAGTGGGAGGCATCCTGATTAGATATATTAGATAACCAATCTAATCTTGCAAGAGCATACGCTGAGTGTTTTCTTCTCTCTCTCCGGGTAGCGACCATATCACGCCTTAATCAAGATAATAATACGGATGAATTGACCGAACCCGCTTGTTGTACTGAGCTGGGAAACGTTGCTCCCGCTCCAACTTATAATTGTTATAAGACAGAACAGGAAATAGGGGATTACCAGAATTCCCGTGCCGCCCAAACGAAGAAATTGCATGCGGATGCATCTTCTTCGGGTGTGTTCATTACAGAGAACTGTTTCTCAATATCCTTTACGTCCTGGGTATGTGATACCGGATCAGGATCCCGCAAATGTAATCTGCTACATGGGCTACAGATTAGTAGAGGACTGAGAATGGGTGATAAGTTTCATGAGATAGAAACGGTGCAAGTGTTGCAGCCAAGTCTGTTGGTAGTTATCACCCTGTATTAATAAATACATTGATTCTGAACGAATGTTATTAGATACCGAACCTGATATACAATATCATATCAGTCTTTTTATTAGTAAAGAAGGATATAATTTTGTATTGTTGGATAATATTTTGAACATTTCTTATATCAAGAGTTGATCGGTTCAGGCACGTTATCTAAAAGCATAGACGTTCTAAATCAAACCATAGTTCTTAGTATAGAAGAACATACACAAGAGGAAGAGTTCAGAAATGAACGAATCCTTCTTGAGGTATTGTAGACTAAGTCATATCAATGTGACCCGACTAGCTGAAGTTACATTTAGATGCATATTTAAATTGGTTTGAATTTACATCTTATGAAACTTGCCGGTCATGTCACAAAGATAAGATGACAATAGCTCTGTTTATTGGAAGCAGAGAAAGAGTTAGTGAACTCTTGGGATTGATACATGATGATGTATGTAAGGTCCTATGTCTACACATGCCAAGACCGGTTCTTTGTACTTCATTACATTCACTGTTTATCTCTCAAGATTCGGACATATGTTCCTGTTGAAACACAAGTCTGAACCTTTTGAGAAATTCAATGAATATGAGTTAGAAGTAGAGAACCAAAAAAATGGGTAAAAGTATTATGTCCTTTGATGAGATCAGGGAGAAGAATACTTGAGCACGGAGATCCTGGACTATTCTAAAGGAGAATGAGATTCTCTCTCAGCATTACTCCTTCGTATACACCACAGCACGTCGGTGTATCGGGGCAGAGCAATCACACCCTATTTGATATGGTGCGCTCTATGATGAGTACTACTGAGTTTCCTATTTCCTTTTGGGAGTTATGCACTTGTGAAGCCGCATGCCTATTGAATATGGTTCAAATCAAATCAGTTGCCTACCACTTCATATGTGATATGGAATGGGAAGAGCCCATATCTTAAGTAAGTTAAGATTTGGGGTTGTCCGGCCTATGTCTAAAAGCAAAATCCGGACAAACTCGAGGCAAAGTCAGATCTGTGGAAATTTTTTGGATATCCCAAGCATAAGAAAGGGAATATCTTCTACCTAATAGAGGAACAAAATATGTTTTGTTTCTCAGCATGCCACCTTTGTGAAAGGGAATTTCTTGTGGAAAAATTAGTGGTCATAAGGTAGAACTGGAAGGAGTTCCAGCTATACAAATTACAGCAGATGATTTGGTAGAACCAAAGGATTCAATAGATTCCAACGAACCTCAGCCTCTCCGCCGATCTAGTAGGGTTCCTCACCCACCTGAGAGATACTTCGGTTTTCTCTATGACAGTGGGAGCGAGGATTGCATCATGAGATGATGACCCAAATTGTTTCGAGCTGGCCATCAGGAGTGGGACTCTGTAAGAATGGCTGGATGCTAAGCGATCTGAGATGGAATCCTTATACACCAACAAAGTATGGACTTTGGTTGCTTTATCTGAAGGGTTAAATCCCCATCAGGAGCAAGTATATCTTGAGAAGATTACTTAGTGTACATGGAAAAGTTGAGACTTTCAAAGCTATGCTTAAGTTCATCCAGATCCTACTTGCCACTGCTACATACCATGACTACGATATCTGGTGGCTGGGTGTCATGACTGCTTTTTTAAATGATATTTTAGAAGAGAGCGTCTATAAGTACACAGCCAGAGAGCTTCGTAGATAGTGGGAGCAGCGGAAACGTGTGCAAGATGTTTTATGTGATAAAGCGGGCATCGCGGAGTTGGAACATCTGTTTTGATGAGAGAGTCAAAGAGTTTGACTTCATCAAAATGGTAGATGAACCTTGTATATACAAAAAGGTAGTAGAGAGTATGGTGGTGATCCTCGTAGAGTACGTGGATGACATACTCTTGACAGGGAAGGAGTTTCATATGCTACGCTCGGTCAATCTCCGCTTATCACAAAGATTCTCCATATAGGATCAAAATGATACCTCCTAAATCCTGGGTTTGGATCTATGAGATGGATCTAATTGGATGTTAGGATTATCACTAGTTGTAGTGAGATGGTATCAATTGATCCTGGGGAGAATCACTGGAAAGGTTCCAGGATGATAAGGATGACTGAATGTCAGTCGCAGGCATTGTCTTTACCCTCAGTAGAGGGACGGTATGTTGGAAGAGTTCCAAGCTAGATACCGTGATTGACTAGACGATTAAAGGCAAGATACATCGTTACCAAGGATGCTACCAAAGAGGCAGTCTGGATATATATAAGTTCATGAGATGAACTTCGTTCCAACCATTGTGTGACAATGGAGTTATGGCTTTGGCCTAGGAACCCCCATCCCATCAGAAATCCAGATATAATTCTTAGGCAGTATCACCTGATCATGGAGATGGTTGATCTCCAAGAAGATCGAGATTAGGAGAGTAGACACAGAGGACAACAGCGCGGATCCACTCACAAAGGCCTTTTTCCTAGTAGAGACTTTTATGGGATGGTTGAGTATGTGATACTTCAACCGCAGTTAATTGTTGGGTATGTGATATCACAACAGATGGCCCTAGTACAAGTGGGAGATTGTTAGTTATATGTATGTCCTAGAGGCCATTACTGTACATACAATGTATATTGTAGTGGATGCTAGGACATATATAGGGAGGACTTTCTTGCTCGACATGATAGTACGCTATCTGGTTACTCTTTATCTTAACATGTACTCTGATTGTCTTTTTGTTACATGTTGATAAAGCCCTTAGGATGAGTACTTGACTACTGGGACTATGATGCGGATCATACTAGCGGGGACAGTGTAGTCGCCAAGTACATCCTTCAAATATTCCTAGTCGTGGGAGTACCGAGACAGGGTATCGATACTCCAGAGTAGACTAGCGTATGCGCTTCTTGACCCATATGATGGGCGATGGATGATCCCATATCCATTGGTGTTTGACATCAGAGAAGGTATACGGGTGCTCAGTGGAGACTGGGTACACTGGACGGACTCGCCGAGAACTCCCAGAAGGTATTATACCTCACGTCAGATGGCAGTTCTCTGGTGACACTAGTACAGGTTAGTCTGTAGACCCGAGATCGTCATAGAGTCTTGTGTGATTCCCACTGTGCTTTGATTTCTATCATACCACGTCCAAGAGGGCGTGCAAAAAGGTGGCTTTTGGGTACAGTCCCGAATCACATGGAGGCAATGAGCGATATGAGGGGATTCGTCTCTCCCGGTATAGGGAGTTGATGTTGCGCTGTGTTCGATTGGCTATAACTGGAAATCCCTGGCCAGGGTTGTTGAGATTTACTGGTAAGTGTTATCAGTAGTTTCTCGAACTATTATAGACCTCATATCGACACGACTTATCAAGCTACTGGGGTCTGGCCTTTACCACCCCTAGGAGAGATATGCGACATATCATACGAAGAGACCGGACTGTACGGGAGTGTTACTGATTGGATTCGCAGGAGAATGTACATGCTTGCTTGTTGATCTTCTGATCGCTCAATTCCTGGGTGGCTGTTACGTTTAGCTGACCGCTTGCAGCTTGTGGGTGTTTGATATGATCATCACCTACTGCCGGCGTATTGACGATTCTTTAGAGTCCTACACAGAGATTTCTTGGCTCAGGCAAAAAGGAGTAGGAGCACATATGTAATACCCGGTTCTTTTATACACCAATATCCATATTTTTATAAAAAGGGTTAATTACAAATTTATTTATTTATATCTATAAACTATTTTAAATATTTTAAAACTCCCAATCCATTTTATTTTCCCTCCTCTCTTTTCTCAAACCCTAATCCCAATTCCTCATTTTCTTTTCCCATTTATATAAACCTCTATTCCGACCCATCTCTTTTTCATATTTTTATTTAAAACCAAGCCCACTCCCCTATTTTTCTCAATTAGCCTCGGCCCATTTCCCTTCTTAAAGAAAATTTATTTCCTTAATTTAACCCCGGCCCAGCACCATTCCTCAGCCCGTTTTCTTTTCTTTTAAAAATTAAACTCCATTTCTCCTTCAGCCCACTTCCTCCAGCCCATACCCCAAGCCCACACCTTCTGAACCCGACCCGACCCGCTTCGCCCTTCATCTTCCCCAACGGCTACTTCTTTTTCCCGCTCACCTCTTCTATTCACGATCCGCTTTCTCCGCCTCACCTAGTTCCCACGCCCACGCCCACGCTCGTGCGTCGTTACCCCACGACGCGCACCCCTCGTCTCCCCTATCTCCCTCACACCCTCACTCCTCTCTCACTCTCAAAAATTCCTCACCTCTCTCTCGAAAACCCACTGCACCTCACTCGACGACGACAGCGAACCTCCTCGTCAACCCCTCATTCATCCTCACTCGTTTCTCCTCCACCCACAGAACCCTCCTCTATCATCCTCCACCAACCTAGAACCCCTACACACCCAACCCCTGTACACCCGAGCTTCAACTGCTGACCATCATCGACCCTATCTCAACGCCGACAAACCCACCAACGAGGTCATCTCTACACCAACCTCGCTTGCACCCGACCACGACCACCGCCTGCACCCCGACGGTGCCGACGAGCTCCCCACTGCCCCGAGCCGCCTCGTCGACCCGAGCACCACCTCCTCACCACCACCAAGCCCTTCTTCTCTCTCCCTCTCCTTCTCTCTGTCTCTTTCTCTCCCTGTCCCTCTCTCTCAATCTCTCAATCTCTCTGTCTCTCACTCTTTCTCACTCCCCTCTCTGTGAATCTCTCTCTCTCTCCCTCCCCCCCTCTGCAACTGCTTCCTCTCTCTCTCTCTCTAATTCTCTCTCTCTCAATCTCTACATCTCTCTCTCTCTTTGATTCTCTCTCTCTCTCTCTTTCTCTCTCTGTCTAACTCTCTCTCTCTCTCTCTAAATCTCTCTCTCTCCCTCTCAGCGCCTCTCCTCCCTGCTAGAGCCACAGTGTCCGTCGCAACCACCGAGACATCGAGTCTAAGAACCAAGCTCGAGCCAAGCCCAAGCCTAGCCGAGACTCGTCGTGTTATTGCTAATTCGTGCCCGTGCCGTGTCACCACTGCCTTCGCTACCGTGCCATCAATTCATCATCAAAGGCAAGTATTTTTACTTGCTACATGCTAATCTATGCGCGTTACAAACTTAAATCGTATAGATTACAATTTTACAATTTCCAATAGATTATGTGCTATACCTGTTCGATGCATGATCCCAATGAGATTATTCATCTATTTTGACGGAATTGGATTGCCTATGCTGGACCATGTAGTGATGAATACTGTGTACAAATTTCACTGGAAAATACGACTGTTAATGACTAAAACGATTACCCCCAAATATACCTGTAAAACTGGAACTTTCCCGTATCTGAAAACCGTTAAAATTACCATAAATTATGTACATACTGGAATGATACGTTCGAGGGCTTAAATCGAAGATGACTCGACGAACTATAACCCTATGCAAGTTTCTAATGGTTTCTATACTTAAATTATGACAATATTTGGATCGGAGTGCGACTCTGGACTGCAGTCCAGAGCGACTCTGGTTACTGTTTACTGTTCCATAATGTGTGCCACCTGTTTTCCTGAACTTGTATGTTGTGGAACTTTGCAGTTTATCAAAGGTGAAACTGTTAGCTAGATAACACAAGTGGTTTCATTCTGTTTCATCATCGTTTGCTATTTAATCTGTAATTTAAAAGATGGGGAGGTATAACAGTCCCAACAGAATCAGAATTGACATACTAGTATTGAACAGTGTATAACTCCTGACGTACAGACGCGATTGAGGATCCGTCTATTGAGTTGAAAACCTTATTGAAAACCCTAGGTTTCATTCAACTGTAGCGTCGCTAAATTCTGATCCCAACTGGGATTAAAATGCATTGAGAAATGGACTTCCGATTCTGAAACCGGATTTCCAGCCGTGAACGCTTAAAATGAAATGGCCACATCTAGTGATCCTGAAACCCGATTGACATGAAACCAAATTTGCTAGATAGATAATCAAACATACTATTTATTCCACGTTCATCATTTCACTAAACTGTACACGTATGATTTATGATAAATTATGCAAGTGGTAGAATACTGATTTATGACATCTTAATCAGGCTTTACATACTGTTTCCTCATCATATCATACATATGTCACTGCATTGATAACCTAGTGATCATGTGCATTACCCAGTGTTAGGTATTAGTGGTGATTGTGACAAGTATGTTAGTGTTCGTGCATGAGTGGATAAGTGAAAGTGACACGTACTTGTACACAATCAGTGAACCCTTTTATTCTATTGCATTGTCGACGTCTGTGGGACGCGTGTAAGTGTGACTATAAGTGGTATGGGACACTTATGGAAGCTCTTGCATGGGTGTCACAGATAAGGCACCAAACACTGCCCATTTATCTTGGGTATTAGTCGGGACGTGCTTGATGGAGATCCTGTCTCCAGTTCTCGCGCAGACTTGTCATGGACCGACCGGTATTTGAGGTTATGCTTGGCGTTTGATGTAGACCACGGGGTGTGGGGTAGTTTGAGTGTGAGTTCAACAGAATCTTGGGAGTCCCATGCCGGCTTATATATATGGAGATATATGGAGATTTACAGGGTACATGATTATTACCGTGAGTTATATTTTGGGCCCGTGATCCCTTGCCCTTGGGTCCTACCCTTGGGTGGAGGACACTCGCGAGTGGTTGACTCTCACACTTGGACTGACGATATGCTTAGTGACCTGTACAGTGAGACTTAGAGACTGATAGGGATAATGGCATTGATATACATTACTTACTGTGTTGACATACCTGGCATACTATTTTACTGCTTTACTGTACACCTGATCTATTGGACACTTCATTGGTTACTCCATGTTCATATTTTTACCGTCTTGATTTACTGTTACATATCTATTATCATTGTTCGAGTTGCCACTTACATCTACATATATATATTACTATTGTGTCGCTCTGACGACCTGAGTATGCATGCTCAGAGTGAGGAGTGGATTTAGCCTGGACCAGGACCAGGCGTACATCGCAGATATCTTGATCAGCTATCCAGAGATTTACTCTTTGTACCTCCATGAGGTCAGTTCTTTGTATTTGTTCTGTTTCAGTTACTGCATTTCTCATTACCTGTGCATTCTTTACTGATTACCACGTAAAGCTAGAAGCCGAAGTGTGACTACGGCAGGATATTTCCTTGACCGTAGGAGCATGGCTGGCCTTGTCAACCCCTCGTATTCCGTATTTTGGGAAGCGGGGCGTAACAACATATATGATACGTGCGGGACCGAGAACAATACGTGTATGTGATACCGTATTAGATTCTCGCGATATGAGATATCTGCCGGGTATATGCGATATAGCCGGGTCATCGGATCAAGTGTTGATTCGATGAACTGATACAGATTATATTAGTCGGTTATTTGTGAAATAGCCGGATTATCGGATCAAGTGTTGATTCGATAATTTAATGTATAATTATATATTTGATATATTAAATTACATTAACTAATATTAGCTCACTAATTGATTCATTTTCTCATCGGGTAATATAATGATATATATGCGATATATGTTAATTGTATTATTTTATTTTGTTCCTATAAATATTATATATGTGATATATAATATTGTAACAAGTTATGATTACTAATGCAATATGATTAGTGGAGATTAAACATGGTTAGGGTTTGATTTGGGTTAATGTTTTCTAGAAGCTTCTAGAACTTTTTACTTTGTTTCTTGCAAAGATATTTGTGTTGATATTTTGTAAGATATTTCCAAACCCAACCCACACCCTTTAACCCTAGTTAACTCTCTACATAGGTTAGCCTTTTCTTTGGTCAACCATGGTTGCATTTTTTAGTTATCATAACAATTCATTATTCATCACAAAAGGATTTATTATTGATTCTTCTTCTTCTTCTTCTTCCTCCTTTGCAAAGCTTTCTAGTTTTGATCTTTGTGATGAAAATGGGTGAGATTAAGAAAACAAATGAGAGCTAAAATCCTACTTCATCATCCTAATCTATCCTAGCCATTTAGATTAGGGTGTTCACTTCATTTATAAGTGAGAGCTTGTGTTAATGAAACTTCAAGGTAGATCATCTTTGTTATCGAAGATCGAAAGCGAGTTTGCATCATTCTCTTTGTGGAACCTCTCTAGAGTCCGGGTACATGATGATCGCAACGAAGGGACCTCAACATGGAGCTTATGAAGTGAAGGACCGGACTACAAAGGTTTTAATCCCAAACTCTTAGATGTTAAAGTGTTTAACATGCTTTGTTTCGCCTAATCTCTAGTTTAAAGATCTTGGTTAGGGTTGTTCGGCACGGCTAAAATTTAAATCGGGCATGGTTGATGCCTTGTAGAACCTTATTAGAGTGCCTAGTAACCCTACACTTGAGAGACAGCGACAACTCCTGAACCGTCCCGAGACAACGCACATGGGGTAAAGCAATTCAGGGCTTTACATCCCAAGCAGTTCTCCGGAAAGGGAAGCCCTCTTGAAGCTGAGGAATAGGCACAAAGCATAGAGGATGATCTGGCGGCAGCACAAGTGCCAGACATAGCTTGGATCCGTGTGGCGAAACTGCAGCTCACGGACAATGCTCGCAACTGGTGGAAGGCGGGAGAAAGCCGTCTTGAACAGCCTATTAAATGGAAGACTTTTCGCGATAAGTTTGACGCGAAGTATTTCCCGGTGACTACCAGGTTTGCCATGGAACAGCAGTTCATTCATCTACAACAAGGTTTGATGTGGGACAAGTCAGTAGACGAGTATGACGCCGAATTCACCATGCTAAGTCGGTAAGATATGTCATAATAGTTCAATTTTTAAATATCACATACTACACAGCTAACACGATCCTTTAAACAGATTCACGGCACACTTGATACCGACGGATGGTATCAGAGCCCGTCGCTTTCAACAAGGTTTGGACACAGAAATTCAGGCTGCACTAACCACAGGGAAATTTCTGACTCATGAGGATGCTCTGGAAGCTGCCCGCGGTTATGAGGCAGTGATAAAAGCAAGGGGCAGACTTCAGTCTGCAGGAGTCAAGCGCTCTGCCAACCAGATGACAGGAGGAACCTCATCCAGACCACCTTTTGTGCCAAGACGTCCAGGAGCACCAATCAACAGGCCCAGCCCAGCCTTTTGTAACTACTGCAAGAGAAATGGGCATCTGGCGAAAGATTGTCGGCGTGCGAACAACCTTTGCTTGATCTGCGGCTCAGTTGCTCATGGTATTGGGTCTTGTCCTCATAAAAAAAATCCAATTGCTGCACCCAGGCCAGCAAACAATTACCCACAGCGCCCAGCCATCCAAGCACCTGCTCCAAGACTTGCACTACCTGCACCACCCAGAGGACCACAAGCTGCACCACCTCCTCGTCAGTTCCATCAAGCTCAAAGGAACGTTCTGAGGAATGCTCATCAGGCCAGGAGGAATGTACCAAGACGCCAGGCTTTCACGATGACTGTGGAAGAAGCTGAGGCCACTGCCCAAGTTATCACTGGTAAACTTTTCTTCTCAAACCTTTCTTTTCAAACTTGCTACTTATTTACATACTTTTCCTTGTACCTAAAACATATCCCACATACTTTAGGTACAATCTTAGTAGCCTCACTACCTGCACTAGCACTGTTTGATACTGGAGCATCGCACTGCTTTATGTCGCAACGGTTCGTCCGAACCCATGCGATTCCAGTCTCACCACTTGTATCCAGCTGGAATGTCAGTTCAGGAAATGGCGTTCTAAAGGCAACCATGGGATACAGCTTGTGTACAGTCGTCGTCTGCAGCAGAGAGTTTTATGCTGATTTCAAAGTACTGGACATACCAAACTTCGATGTGGTTCTAGGTATGGATTGGCTTGGAACTTTTTATGCTACCATAGACTGTCGTCAAAGGAGGGTAGTATTCGAGATTTCAGATCATCCGGTCTTCTATTTCAAAAGCGGAGACCGTACCCTGGAGCCAAGTACCTACAAAGTGAAGCCAAGAGAAGCAGTAGTTGCAGCAGCTCAAGCAGAGGAAGAATCAAGACCAGAGGTAGTTCGAGAGTTCGACGATGTATTTCCTGACGATATATCAGGTTTGCCTCCCGATCGAGCTCTTGAATTAAGCATTGATTTAGTACCAGGAGCACAACCGGTGATCAAAGCACCTTATAGACTAAGTCCGGAAGGTTTGAAGGAAGTCCGAACACAATTGGACGAATTCTTGGCGAAAAGATGGATTCGTCCCAACACTTCAAGTTGGGGAGCACCTGTACTACTAATGAAGAAGAAGGAAGGTTCATACAGAATGTGCATCGATTATAGAGCCTTGAATGAAGTCACGATAAAGAACAAATATCCACTTCCGCGCATCGACGATTTATTCGATCAGCTAAGTGGATTTTGTGTGTTCTCTAAATTGGATTTTCGTTCAGGTTATCATCAGGTGAAGGTCAAGGAAGCTGATATTCACAAAACAGTTTTCAGAACTTGCTATGGACATTAAGAATTTCTAGTGATGCCATTTGGAGTGACCAACGCACCAGCAATATTCATGAACCTAATGAATCAAGTTTTCCGGGAGTACTTAGACAGGTTTGTTGTCATCTTCATCGACGAAATCCTGATGTATTCTAAGAGTCGGAAAGAGCATGCAGAGCACCTACGAATTGTCCTGGAAACTCTTCGACAACATCAGCTTTATTCCAAGTTCAGCAAGTGCGAGTTTTGGGTAAAGCAAGTTGGTTTTCTTGGACACATCATATCAGGAGTAGGAATTTCTGTGGATCCAGCAAAAGTTTCAGCAGTTAGCGAATGGCCTACACCAAAGTCAGTGAAGGACATTCGAAGTTTCTTGGGTTTAGCTGGAAATTACAGAAGGTTCATTGAAGGATTTTGAAGATAGCAACACCCCTGACCAAGCTCACACATAAAGATGAGGAATTTGTGTGGTCAGAACCATGCGAACAAGGTTTCGTAGAACTCAAGTCAAGGTTGACATCAGCACCTATTCTCGTAATACCGGATCAATCTGGAGGATTCGAAGTGCATTGTGATGCATCCGGTAAGGGATTAGGATGTGTTCTACATCAGCACGGTAAAGTTATGGCTTATGCTTCAAGACAACTAAAGACTCATGAGCACAATTATCCAACGCATGATCTGGAGTTGGCAGCCGTCATCTTTGCTCTCGAGATTTGGCTCCATTACCTACTTGGTGAACGAGTGAACATCTACACAGATCATAAAAGTCTGAAGTACGTGTTTACTCAGAAAGAGTTGAATATGCGGCAGAGAAGATGGTTAGAACTCATGGCGGACTTTGACATCAATTTGCAATATCACCCAGGAAAGGTGAATGTAGTACCTGATGCTCTTAGTCGCCAACCATTAGCAATGAGTCTAACCGCTCAGTGGAAGCTTCAACAAGACTTGCATCAGATGGAGATTGAGGTAGTCATGCCAGGCAACGCTTCAAGTTTGATGAATTTACAAGTTCAATCAACCATTGTCAATCAGATCAAAGCAGCTCAAGAAAGTGATGCTAAGTTGCAAAAGATCAGAGAACAAGTGGAGAATGGACTCAGAACAGACTTCATCATCCATGAAGACGGTTCTTTGAGATACGGCAGCCGATTGTGTGTACCAAAGGTCTTGTACGGGAAGAGTTAATGAAAGAAGCTCACAGCTCTCCCTACTCAGTACATCCTGGAGGTACCAAAATGTACAAAGATCTACGTCAGAATTATTGGTGGCATGGAATGAAGCGTGAAGTAGCCAGAAGCGTCGCAAAATGCTTGGTGTGTCAGCAAGTAAAAGCTGAACATCACAGGACAACAAGACTACTTCAACCGTTACCAATCCCAGAATGGAAGTGACAACACATCACGATGGATTTTGTGACTGCTCTTCCTCGCAGCACAAAGGGTAACGATGCCATATAGGTCATTGTGGATCGACTCACCAAGTCGGCTCACTTCATCCCATTTCGACTTGGCCAATCAACTGAGACACTAGAAAAGAAGTACATGGAGGTAATAATCTACTTAAAGATTTAAACTCTTCATAATGTACTATCTCTGATACCCATGAACTCATACAAGAAATTGTGAGACTTCATAGAGTACCGGTCTGCATTGTCTCCGATCGTGACACCAGGTCCGATCGCAATTTTGGCAGAGTCTGCAAGCAAGCTTGGGAACAAGTCTGAACTTCAGTACGGCTTATCATCCACAAACAGATGGTTGGTCTGAGCGAACTATTCAGATCTTGGAGGATATGCTCAGAGCGTGTATGTTAGACTTCAAAGGATCGTGGGAAGATCACCTGAATCTTGTGGAGTTCGCGTACAACAACAGCTACCAAGCAAGCATAGGAATGGCACCTTTTGTAGCATTGTATGGAAGGAAGTGTCGATCGCCATTAAGTTGGGACGACATCGGAGATAGGGAACTTCTTGGACTAGAGATGATAGTAGCGACTGTTGATGTGGTTCGTACTATCAGGGAAAGGATGCGCATAGCCCAAGATCGACAGAAGCACTGGGCTGATGCAAAGAGACGACACTTGGAGTTCCAGCCAGGAGATCACGTATTCTTGAAGATATCTCCGAACCGTGGAGTGATCCGATTTGGAAGACGGGGTAAATTAAGTCCGAGATACATTGGACCGTTCGACATACTCGAACGAGTCGGTGAAGTGGCATACCGCTTAGCGCTTCTACCCTCATTGGAAGGAGTGCATAATGTGTTCCATATATCCCAACTCAGAAGGTATGTGAGTGACCCCAGCCATGTTCTTGATCATTCCGAGCTCACTATACAGCTCGACTTGTCTTGTGAGCAACAGCCTGTAGAGATCCTGGACAGGAAAGGGAAGACACTTCGGAACAAGGAAGTTAACTTGGTCCGGGTAATGTGGAGGAAAGACACTCCAGGAAAGTCAACTTGGGAAAGGGAAGATGAAATGCGTGCAAGATATTCTCACCTTTTTGTAAACTAGTCCTCAAATAAAAGTTGTAAATTTCGAGGACGAAATTTTTGTAAGGAGTGTAGACTGTAACAACTCCATTTTTAGTGTACACAAATTTGATTTAAATTTAAAGTATATTTGGAGTATTTAATGTTGTTGTTACCGCTTTAAGTATTTATCTCACACCATAATTACAAGAAAGAGCTTGTAGCTCATTGGTAATACCTTGCACTGCTGAACCAAGCCACCAGAGTTCAAATCCCATGCCCCACATTATTTTTTTATATTTATTTGTTTTAAATTGTATAGAAGCCCAACAGTCTACACGAGATAACTCCCAAACTTTCTACTGAATCTGAAAAACTAAATGCACCAGAGCCTACCCCAGGAGTCCCCCCACCTACCCAGCCCCCGACTCGGCCGAGTCGGGCCGGCGCCGCCGGACGGCCGAGTCCCCTGAAGATGAAATGTGTCTCTTCATCTTCTAAACCCCCCTGTACACTTCATTTTCCTAGATCGGTTCCAGAGAGGTCATAAAGCCCTATTTACTCCATTTTATTACAATTTATCACGTTATTTTTACATTTTTTCAATTAAACCCTTCATCTACACTAACCCTAGTCTAACCCTATAAATACCACCCCTACCCTCTACCCTCTCATCCCAAAACTCTGAGCCAACTCTCTAAAATTCTCAAGAGATCTTGTGTACTTCGAAAATGAGCACGAAGCGAAGCTATGGCGAAATTCCCGGCGAACTTCCGGCGATCGTTCTAGGAGCTCTCGGCGATGAAGCGACGCACTGGCGATCCCTCTCCTTTCATCTCACTCTCATTATTTTCCAAAACCCATAAGTCCCATTTTCTATCTCTCTTTTCTATTCTAAAAATACGGATTTACAAAACCCGACGGAATCGGAACAAATCCGATTTCCGATTCGGTTTCTTCATAAAACTCCACTTCTCGTTAATATAATTATACTTAAACTCTCTCATGTTGACTATTAAAAACTAATCAACTAAATTGATCAAGTTTCATTTTATAAAACGATGGCTATTTCACTTTATCATATTTTTCACTTAAATACCACATTGTTTCAATTCTACATTTAACTTACTATACCTTTAAGTAGAACACGAGGTAATGGCCTACCTCCTCACACACTCATATGCAACATAACACGATACTCTCGAGAACTTAGAATACGAGAAAACAATCATTTTCATTTAAATACCCTTTACTTAATATAAACCAATTCTAAAGGATTTAGTATTTATACACTTTTAAATAAATATCTCTTATTATGAAAATATGATAAGTTGTGGACATCAGTCATTTATCTAAACCTGACTTTGTGGTGTCTAGGTTAGGCAAGTGAAAGGTAACTTTAAAAGGCCCGTCTCACTGTGATTCGTGAGCGGATCCCTACTTTCTTCACTTGTCCTTACCTGGCCACAATTGGCGGTGAAGAGGCGATTTGATGTATCTCACAACTTGTCGTTTTGGATCAGTTAGAAATAGTCTAGTTGACTTAGGAGACCCTAGAACATAGAATACGGGAAAATTTACATCTTTACAAATAAATACCATTTACTTCATAAAACCGTTTTCTAAAGGATTTAGTATTTTACAATCTTTGCAAAGCGCCGCTACAACCCATTTTGGGGAACCCGTTCGGGATGGTGTGGATTATCGCATATCCTCGGACTTAGTAGTGAGAGATTCAGACCTCCGCAAGGAGCATTCGGTCTCGAAAGATTTAAAATACAACATCTTAAGAAAATGTGGTTTTTAGAATATAAAAAATATATTAAAATTATTTTTGTATAAATATATGTATATTTATCATTAAAATACCTATTTTGTTATGATATAAATATTCCACTTTTTCTAAAAATCACAAGAATAAATTTTACACTAAAATACCATGAATTTCAAATAAATCAATATTACAAATAAATACCCTTATTTCTGAAATTAGGATATTTTCACTAAAAATATCACAATACAAAATCCACATTTATTACAACTCTAAAGACGAATAAATAATAAATACTTGAGGTGTATTTTGAAAAGTATATAAAGGTATTTTTACATAAAAAAAATCCTCAAGTTCTATAAATTACCCTAAGGACCCTAGTAAACATAGGTTTAAGCGGAACCAATCTCTTGAGCCCCAGGGAGCCAGAGAAGTGGGTGCTTGCCTATCTAAGGTAGACAAAGTAATAAAAACAATCAGGACTTCAATTTACTTTGCTAATTTGTCCGACTCAGTTTGAATCTCAGTATAATCTGATTTGAATATGATTCAAGTATAATCTTCAATATTACAATTCAACATGAATTCAGGAATCCAATTACCAATCTATACAACTTGAATGAACCGAACCATGGATATACATTCCATTTACTTGGTTCTCCAGTTATTCCATTTACATGATTCTACGGTTACATCCGTTTACTGATGTCATGGTTTTGGTCAGTCATTCAATTATACAATCAATACAATTTACAATACAATACAATACAAACAAGACACTACGGGGTTTAAGGGGTAGATTGGTACGGAAGGTGTTAAAAGTGGCACGAGACTGTAAGACTTAATACACCTAACATGAATCCAGTTGTTGTTGTACCGTGGCATAAACAGTTCCTTGTACTATACTTGCCTCTAGTCTCTGGCATATAGAGACTCATTTCGTATACACTGGCATTCTTCTGTACCAAGCTACAAACAACAGCGTTAATACAACATTACAACAAGATAATACAACTTTAAAAGATACCTTCTTATTCTGTCTATTTTACTTTTCTCTTATCTTTGGGACTTACCGAGCGACCTATTCGCTGACGACATTCTGTTTCTTTCTTCTTTGAATGTCGTCAGGTGATTTGGACCCGTCAGAAATCGAGCCAACTGCAGAAAACTTGGAGCAGTACAGCGAAGACCCTGAGCTCTAGACATTGTACATTTTCCATTCAGTACTTTTCATTTTCTGTTATGCCATTGTTTAGGCATCGCTTTTATTTCAGTTGTATTTCCTTTTCATGTATTGTACAAAAGAATGTTAATAAATTTTTAATAAATAAAATTTGCTGTTTTTATTATACCTTGTCTCTTGTGTACATTTTCTTTTATATTGCTTAGTTACGCTTAGCGTATTTGCTTCTGAGTAAATACGTAGCGGACCAGTCGCGTCCCCTTCGCCATACACCGGGAAGCAGAGCGTGACAAGATGCGTCGCTGTGAATCACCAATCATCCAGAACTGTCTGGGACGGTGAAAATAGGAGCGGTTATCAATCTCTGCTTCAATACCTCAAAAGCTGACTCACACTTATCCGTCCATACAAACGGTACTTTCTTGCGCGTAACCTTGGTCAAAGGCTCAGCCAAAAGGGCAAAATTCTCCATGAATCTTCTGTAATATCCGGCAAGTCCAAGAAAACTTTTGATCTCTGCTACGTTCTTCAGAATTGGCCAATCTTGAACTGCTGCAATCTTCTCAGGATCAACGGTGATTCCATCTCCGGATATGACATGCCCCAAAAACTTCACTTCTTCAAGCCAAAACTCGCACTTGCCCATCTTCGCATATAATCTTTCTTGCCTCAATGTCTGCAGTGCGATCTTCAAGTGTTCTGCATGCTCTTCTAGGCTTCTCGAGTAGACCAGAATATCATAGATAAACATCACTATAAACTGGTCCAAGAACGGTGAAAAGATTCGGTTCATCAAGTCCATAAATATCGCCGGTGCATTCGTGACTCCGAATGGCATCACTAAATACTCGTAATGTCCATATCGAGTTCGGAACGCAGTATTGCAAATATTCTCTGATTTAACTCGGACCTGATGATATCCGAATCACAAATCCAGCTTCGAGAATACCCTCGCTCCAATAAGCTGCTCGAACAATTCGCCAATACGAGGGATCAGGTACTTGTTCTTAATAGTCACCCGGTTTAATTCTCGATAATCGATGCGCATCCTCCTTGTGCCATCTTTCTTCTTGATTAGAAGAACTGGAGCTCCCCAAGGTGAATTGCTGCTGCGAATCCAACCTTTCTCAAGTAATTCAGTAACCTGCTTCTTGACTTCTTCCAACTCCACTGATGCCATCGGATAGTACGCCTTTGAGATTGGCGCTGCACCAGGAACAAGATCAATCGCGAACTCCATATCTCGTTTTGGCGGTAAACCCGAGATGTCCTCGAACACGTCCATGAACTCTCGAACTACAGCTGGCGCTTCCTGCTTATCAACTTCCATCGACGAAAGAACACTGTTTGTCGGCCTAGCCCTAAACTCGACTGGCCCGACAGAACTGCTTCCTCCAGCAAAAACAAACTCCGGATGTCCGGGAATCTGGAAAATCACTTTCTTTGCCCTACAATCAATGTGAGCGTAGAAAGTGCCGAGAAAATCCATTCCCAAGACAACTTCATAACTGCCGGTATCGGTCACCAAGAAATCTGCAAAACATGAACTGGTAAGCAATGAAACTGAGAGAACCAAGGTAATAAAACGACCATGAAACAAGGAAATGAAACAAGACCAGGACTCCAAGTTACTTAAATAGAGTACCGCATTATAACCATGCTGCGGTTCATAGTTACAATCACATAACTCCGTTCAAGTCGCCCAAATCCTAGTATCAGAATCAAAGGAATAGGACGGAAGAAACAATAGAGAACCAAAAGAATTTCAACTCGAGATGCAAAGTTGTTTGCATATCATCAAGACGAGGGTCAAGAGAAAGATAAGATTCAAGAATCATGAGAACAATGTGGCAGGACATGTTCCTAATTACGGGTTTTCTGATTCGTGTATTGGGTCCATTACCCAACTACAAAAAGAATCAAACCTGATTAACCTAAATCCTATGCTCTGATACCAAACAAATCATGTCACGCCCCGCTTCCCAGAGTGCGCTAAGATCGGCACGTGACAGAGCCGACCATGCTACCTGTGGCTAAGAAATATCCCTCCACAGTCACATTACGGTTGTCTAGAAGATATCAAGAACAGTAGAAATAAATTAAACTATCTAGTACATGTCCATAAGCCAGAATAAACGAGTCAAGAAATAATATGCGGAAGCAATAGATCCAATAAACAATAACATCTGGAAAGTAACATAACTAAACTGGATACTAACAGGATCCTCACTGCTTGGCCTGACGGCGGAAATACTCCTGATCAGCCTGCGACAAAGGTAGAGGATCCGGGCCATACAAAACCCAGACGTCAGTGCGTCATAATATCAACAATAATATAATCAGGGGGTAGCAAGACATGCAGGCACGAGTATGAACAGTAATAAAAGTAGAACAGTAACACGAATAAGGAACAGTAAATTTCAATTGGGTGTACAGTAAATTTCAATTGGCTGTACAGTAATTTTTCTAAAGAACGTATACTAATAATTTTTCTATGATTTATAATGAATTTTATAAGGTGAGGTGTACAGTAAATTTCAGATTTGTCGTATTCGCTTTGCAACGACGTTTCATATGTAAACTATAATATTTTCAAACTATATTTTTTATAACATTATAAAATGCAGATTATAAACTAATTAAAGATAATAATAAGAAATATTACGACGATATATATTTTAAATGATATGGATGCAATCGGGTATCCGAAAACAGTAAAACTTTAGTATGGATGCATAATACTATACCTAACTTGTAGCAAGATGATTTAGCATGCGAATAAATATGTAAATAATGATATTGATGTGTACGGACGTCGTATAACAGTAAAATGATAAACTGATAAATGCGGGATGTACAACTAAACAATATGAAATGTAAATATTCAATTGGGTGCAGCATATTGTAGTCTAGCATGTATCAAGATAAATTTGCATGCACTAGATATGAAGTAACTTGCACGGATGCACACGGATATCCGAAAACGGTGAAACATGCAAAATGATAATGTGGGATGCATAACTAATCATTATATGATGCTATTATTCAAATGAATATAGAATATAGTAGTAGCATGTAGCAAGATTAAGTTGCCTCGACGGATCACGAAACGGATATGTACGGCACGTCCGACGTCGGTAAAACGTCGCAACGCACGCACGGCACACGGGACAGGTCTAAACAACGCAAAAGGGTGATCACGCAGGCAAGGTACGTTCACTGGATCACTCGGATCGTCAGCGACGAGCACGGCTCCGGCGGTGATCACCGGAATCAAGAAACAAGATCAAGAAAAAGAAAGAAGAAAGAAGAAGAAGAAATAAGAAGAAGAGGTTGTGTATTAAATAAGGAAATAAATAAATAAATAAATAAAATATATATAAATATATATATGTAGAGGAGAGAGAGAGAGAGAAAGGGGTTGTTAGTTTGTTAGGAAATTAGTTTAGATTTAAATTTTAAAAAAATCTTTTATTGGTTAACTAAATTTTAATTTGCATCAGTTTATAAAATTAATATTATATAAATAAAATTTGATATTCTGGTAAATACAAATATAGTCCAAAACATACCCGGGTCGGGTCTAAATTTCGGTTTTAAAATACGAAAAATATACATGTCGACCAAATTAAAGTTGGATATCCGGGTAACGAAAAAATGCATACCCCAAGAACGGATGCACGCACGTGCACGTAGTCATCCAAACAAGTCCATTTCACTGAACGGGACGAGAACAAGATGCGCGGATGCTACCACAGGGTTGGGGTATCATACAGGCCATGCAATGTATTTTTAAAATATTTTATGTGACTTAAAATGTTATATTGTAAAAATGCAAATGCCAGATAAAATGTCAGTATGCAAGATATATAAATTAAAATAAAAGTGAACGAGTCCATATAATAGGTCAGGATAAATCATAAACATGAATCAAGATAGGTTTCAAGCAAGTGGGTCAGGTAGAATGCAAATACAAATGTCAAATACACTATTCGCACCCAAAACACAGTAAATCAGGAAAATATCATAAATAAAGAAATACTTGACTAGAACTGGTATAAATGAACTAGGGTGTTACAATTAAAATACTACAATCTCTATAATAAAAGATAATTTACGTTAATATACTATATTAATACCATACTTTTTTATAACGGGTTATTCTTATTAAAGTGTCACAATCTTTACCCTAAAATACCATGGCACTTCATGAATCAATATTTTGCCCTAAAAATACCATTGTTTTTATATAAACAATAATTATGATGAAATACCATAGGCCATTATAAACTATAAAATACTATGTTTATCTTACAACTATAATGGAACGAGATATAACCCACGACTGTGGAAGTCCATATCGACTGAGATATCATCTACCTAAATTCAACTTTTGACACATCTCACGACATGACTTACGATGCGGTTAGGGTTAGAATGCGCGAACTTAGGTATGGAATACTATTACAAATGAGGATCCTTGTAGGCAGGGTGAACAGTCCCAACATGGACAACTACTATGAATGAATTGATCAGTCCCAACATAAATGACTACTATGAATGAATTGTACAGTCCTAAAATGGACAAATGACATTCCATGCCTAGATGATATACGCACTAACTCTAATTCTCAAAACCTTCATACTGAATAAAACGGGGCTGGGTAGTTTAAATTGATAAGGTAGTATACGGACTCGGATTCCCCTATTACTTGATCAGACCGGAAAAGTGGAACAGTATATTTCACCTTCCCCAACCGTGTTCCGTGGTTAGAACGGAATAATCTCGAGAACCCGCTACCCTTGTCTAACAAACTAAACTAACATATTAGTTGTAGTTGCCGTACGCAGTATACCTTAATTTACCAAATACCTATAATACATACATCATATCTTTACACGCATATGACATCATATATTATATACACTTGTTCTCTTTACCATTTCTTTATGTTAAGAAAATCCTACCTGAGTGTAACTCGCTGACGGACTTCCTTTCCCTTTCTCTATCCTCGGAACGTCCGTTAGTTAGATGAGGACGGGATTGATGAAGAAGGGGACGATGGAATGGAGCCTACTAACGAAGACTACGCGGAGTTGATGCAGTAGTATTAGGATAGCTCTTCTATTGTCCACCTGTTTTGGGCTTGCTTTCTTTTAATCAATGTAATCAAACTATTTAGTTTGCTTTCAGTACTTTGGGATGCAATAATTTTAGTTAGTGGAAATAAATGTTTCTGCTTTTATTATCAGCTTTGGTATATTACCTGCATAATTTATTTATACGTTTAACGTAACTGTATTGAGAAAAGACCATCCTCGACACAGTTAGGTTGCGGACCTTGGCACATCACCGTTTCCGTACTTTTAGGAAGCGGGACGTGACAGGTTTTAGTGGTGGCCCATGCAGGTCCTAAATGTACTAAAATGAAACTATTAACCGATGTTATTATGTTTGTGAATCTTATCCACTTAAACCGTCTTCATATATCTTCCATTATTCTTCCTATCTTTCTTCACATTCTGTATTCTGGCTATGGTCTTTTCCTTTCAGGTCATGGCCAATCTAGGAGCTGTACCCCTTCCCAACGAGGACAACATTTCAGATATTACCTCCGAGGCTACACTTGGTTATTCAGACGATGAGGTCGTAGGACCACCGATGGTTATCCCCGACAGTGACTCAGAGGAACCTATCGAGGAAGAGCCGGAGGAAGAGGAACCCATCGAGGAAGAACCAGCAGAAGAAGAACCTATTGAAGAGGCCCCAGCTGAAGAGGAGGCTCCCGGTGGGAGAGTGAAACCGGAAGAATACATTCCTCGCATATGGTTTATTGGAGAGACGCTCTATATTCGGGGGCTTGCTTATCGACGCGTGCGCCGCACTCCTCCACGCCTCTATCGCCGTGACATACCATACTCACCCTTCTACTATAGCTTTTCGAGGAAGGTCAACAACCGACGCGCTAAAGCTGAGCGGTTCCACTCGTTTGTTTGATGGACAGGGATTTTCTATGATTAGTATTAGTTTTAGTTTGTACTACTTGGACAAATAAAGCTATGTATAGCAGCAGGTCCACGTTTATATTTAGTTGTATCTCCTTTTAACTTTTATTAATGAAAACTTAGTTTCGAGCAAAACTCTCTTGTGTCACGAGCCTTTTCCTTTCTTAGTTTACCTCTTGCATTAATTGTTATTCTTTCGTGCAAGTTACTATCTGGTCTCATCCCCGAATATGTTTGTAACCTAACCCACCTTCTTATTCAGTTAACGATGGCTGGCCGTAACCATAACCGCAACAGGAGAGGAAATAGGATCCATGAGGCCGCGGCTCAGCAAGCAGTCATGATGAAAATGATGCAAGGGTTGTTAGACCAACAACAGCAACAGACCATCGCCCTTCACTAAGAGCTGTGATAAAGTAGGCAGCGACAGGCTGAGCTATTGGAGAAGGCATTAGCCCCAACTCCCCAAGGATCCGCGACAGTTAAACAATTCCGATCATTGCATCCGAAGACTTTTGCTGCGAAAGGGACTCTATTAGAAGCTGAGGAATGGCTTCGGGGAACTGTCAACGACCTTGGAGCTGCTGATTGATCAAAGAAAAGTAATAGTAGTAACCACAATCAATAACGGTGTCGCGTGTAGTGAGCGTTAGTGAGTACGGGTCGTCCTCTGCGATTCGAGGAATTCGTAAATTCTTACTTTAGATGGTTCGAAAAGAACTAGTAAAGAAATTCAAGAAATGGGTCAAGATTTAGTTGAAGTAATAGTTTCAAAAAATTCAAGAAATTGTTTTCAACAAAGGAAATCAAGAAAATGTCAAGATCTAATGATCAAGAAAATATGAAGAAGGCTTGTAAGATTCGATCGGATTTAGTAGCCATGGATGACGAATAAAGATGACTCATCTTATCTATTGACAATTTAACACTAGATTGATGGCGATGAATGCGAATTATGGTTTTTTGGAAGAAACTATGGTTTCTTCACTATAATCCCTTGTCCTTTCATTGATTTCATTCATTTTCTAGCACTTCACAAAAAGATCGTCAATCTTATCTTACATTATGGTCAAGATAATCAAGAATTTGATATCGTGCCCGATGAGGATGTTAACGATTCTTTTGCGAAGGTTTGTAAACTTTATAAGATTTAAAATAAGTATAGAATTTTATCATCCATCGATCTACCCTGATCTTACGAATCTTATTAAGCGGAGATTTACTCGCACATCATGAAAATCGAAGAAAAATTATAAAAAGAATTCATAATGCAAAATTTAAAGAAAGCGAAATTGAAACTAATTATCACCTTTATTATTCAACTTCAAATTACAACTTCTTCAATTCGAGATTACAAGAAGAATTGCTCTCGATCACTCACTTGAAGAGGTAATTTTTCCGTCGATCTTCACGTCGCTCGATCACCGTGAGTCTTGGACCTGTGGTGGATCGCGTGCTCGTTGATGATGATCGACTTCATATAAAAGATCTTGAATGATATCGCTTGATGAATTTCTCAATGATTCTTGATCTTGGATCTTGGATTTGTTGTTGTTCTTGGATTTGTGTTGAATTGGATGAATATTGGAACCAAATTTGGGAACAAAATTAGGAACAATTAGGAACCCTTTTCAATGTAGCTTTCGGTCTTTTTTATAGCCCCTAATCAAGCTTCCCCAACAAGTTAGGTTATTACAAAGAAACTTCTAGAACAAGCTAGGTTGTTATAAAGAAACTTTCCTAATAAGTTAGGTTGTTACAAAGAAACTTCTAAAACAAGCTAAGTTGTTATAAAGGAGTGTCCTCAACAAGCTAGGTTGTTACAAAGAAGCTTTCTCAACAAGCTAGGTTGTTACAAAGAAACTTCTAGAACAAACTAGGTTGTTACAAAGAAACTTCATCAACAAGCTAGGTTGTTACAAAGAAACTTTCCTAACAAGTTAGGTTGTTACAAAGAAACTTCCTCAACAAGCTAGATTGTTACAAAGAAACTTTCTCAACAAGCTAGGTTGTTACAAAGAAGCTTCCAAAGAACTCCCGAACCCCAAGTCCCTGAATCGACCGCGGATCCGCGGCGACTGGACCTGACTTGGCCGCGGTTCCGCGGCCAATTGGTGAGTTTGTTGCTTCAAAATTCTGTGGACTTATTCTGTTGATCTCTGGGTCTTTATGTGATATCTGGAATCTTCTTATCTCTTCTAAATTTCAGCCAGTATTTGATTCTTCGACTTTCTTGTATTTTATCGGCAGATTCCTGATTCGCGATATCTGACCTGAGCTAATCTTGTACAAGATCTTAATGAAGAATGTGAGATACAAAATATTATGCGTAAAAATATTAAACATACAATTTTCTTCATAATGTTGATTATAATGTATAACACATGGTATATGATATTTTGCAGATGAACGTCTAATATGTGTTATATTTATAGAAAATACCTTTAGATGATAGAAAAGTAAGGAAATTGTCATGTTAAAAGTGCACTATTTTCGACTGAACAG
Source organism: Agapanthus africanus (assembly GCA_030015575.1). Taxonomy (NCBI): domain Eukaryota; kingdom Viridiplantae; phylum Streptophyta; class Magnoliopsida; order Asparagales; family Amaryllidaceae; genus Agapanthus; species Agapanthus africanus. The sequence continues at coordinate 9,149,563 of CM057348.1, read as the reverse complement.
CTGCTCAGGTCCCAAAGGATGCGTGGGTCAGCATTGCCAAGCTGCAACTCACGGACAATACCCGAATATGGTGGGAAGCTGAGGAAAGTAGACTGAAAGAGCCTATAACTTGGGAAACCTTCAAGGTGCGTTTCGATACTCATAACTTTCCAGCAGTAGCATATATAGATATGGAGCAGAAGTTCGTTCAGTTTCAATATGGGTCTATGTGGGAGATGACTGTAGACCAATATGCGGCGGGATATGCTATGCTTAGTCGTTTCGCTCTCCATCTTGTGGCCATCCCTGAATTATATGCTAAGAGATTCCAATAGGGGTTGGATCATAGGATACAGTCGCCATGTCCTGTACCGCTCTCCCCACTTATGATGCAATTATGGAGGCAGCTCGTAATTATGAGGATCTGGAGAAAAGGATCATGAAGAGCGATCGTTCGTCCGGAATGGTGTACAGGTGTAATTATGGAGGCGGCTCGATATTTCGGAGTAGACTAGTGTATACGCTTCTAGACCCCGATGAGGGGCGATGGCCGGTCTCACAAGCCATTGGTGTTGTGTCACCTAAGATAGTGTGCAGGTGCTCACTGAAAGTCAGTACATCAGACGGACTCGCCGAGAACTTCTAAATGGTATTATATCTATCGTCAGATGGAAGTTCTCAGGTAGCATGAGTATCCTTTGACCTGAAGTCGTCATTTGTCTCATGTGAGTTTCCACTGTACTTTGATTATTATCCTACCATGGCTCAAAGGAGTCGTGCAAACCGGTTTTAGTTGGGTACAGTCTCGAGCAACATGGAAGCAGTGGTCGACTGTCAGGAATTCGTCTCTCCTGGTATTAGGAGTCGATGCCGCGCCATGTTCAGTTGGTTATCACTAGAAATCCATAGCCACGGTGGATGAGATTTACTGATGGTTGATCGGTAGTATCTCTGTTGGTGATGAGCTTGACTCAGACACAGCTTATCGGGTTAGTAGGAGTCTGACGTTATCCATCCCCTAGACCCGTTATGCGATACTCTTTGACGAAGAGACTGGACTGTACATAGATTGTCACATTCAAGCTCAGTAGGGTAACGACGTACTTGATTGTCGACCCCCCTTTCAATAAGTACCTGGGTAGCCGTTACGTACAGCTAGTACCGCTGACGTGTTTGTGATTAAATCTACTACCAGCGTATTGTCGAGTCTTTAGAGTCCCACATAGAGGTTCCTGGTTCAGACGACAAATGTAGGAGCCGTATATTGGTACGTGCAGGGTTCCGATTAAATACGTGTACAGGATACATGGACTTTAATCGGGCAGTTGATAATACTAGCCGGCTTAGAATTAAGTCGGGTTATTAAATCGGGTTTTGATTTAATAATTTGTGTATGTATTTTGATACATATATTTTAGTATTATTGTTCACTATTTATTTTCTCTCTTTGGTGCTATCCGTATTTTTATACGGATACGCGTATATGTAGCGATACATATACCGGGAGAAGTATTCCGTATTTATACGGGAATGTTTCTAGAAGAAGAACACCTCATATTTGATTTTCTATTTAGAAAATTAAAAGGTAATGAGGTAGAAAGGAGGTAGCATGAGGCATTGGTGCAAACATGCAGAAAGGTATAGCTTGGAGATTTTAAAATGATAAAATCATTTGTGTGCACTATTGATGCATGGTTGATAAATGCAAGCCATTCTCATTTTTTTACAGTTGATGTTCTTTCACATAAGCTTCATACTTCATGTTTTCATGCCCGTGTCTTCTCCTTCTTCTTCTTGCTCTCTTTGAGCATGGTTCATGAGAGAAAAATTTAGTGATATATTTCTATATCACTGACCATCCAAACCTAGCAAGTTTGGATCATCGGTTAGAGCCTCCTTCGGTTTCCCTCGGGTGGATCGTTTTCGGCAAGGGTGGTCAATTCTCAAGTGCGATCCTGACGGCTACGAAGTTGGAGGGGTCTTCCACAATTGGGTAGACACGCGATAAATGTTGTACTTCTTCAACCCTTGCACTTTTAGTTAATTAGTTTAGGTCTATAGATCGAATCTTGGGTTTTACGTGTGTTCGGTGTTCGCTAGATTTTTTGTTTTCGCTTGCACCTCGGCCGCTGTTTCCGTGGCGCACGCACTGAAACCCAACATAGTATCAGAACCACTCTATAAATCTTAACTAGCTAGTTTGCACAAATTTAAAGTTTCGATCGACGGATTTTTTCCGAATCGCATTTCCATTTGTATGCCCGCTGCTCGAATTTTAAAGTTGTTCAAAAAATTATTTAGACCATCTTAAAATTACGTGCAGGCATAAATAGAGACAACAAAGAATTTTGGGCACATGATCCTATAACTCGACCTCGAAACCGCCGCCTAAAGTGCCATATGGTCGCGGTTCCACGGTCATGTCTTGGCTGTTGTGCCCCAAATTTTTTGTAGTGCTTTATAATATGGAAATGTGATTTTTGGAATGTATGGTTTTGGCCCAGATTTATTTGAACTGGTTTGTACTTGAGGCCAATGCGGAAAGTTTTAATCGATCGAAATTTTGAATTCGTGTTTTTCAGTGCATATGTTAGTTTCTATGACCGCGAATATCATTGCGCGGTATAATCTGACTGGTTGCTATATGTACAATCAGACGAGTTTACAAACATGATATTCACGTTGATATTATGTGTTGCACTGATATTATGGATGGATTGTCGTGATGGATAACTTTGTGTGAAATTTTAGATGTTGTATATTGATTATTGCGGGGCGAGCGTCCGACATGTGGACTGTCATTTCTGCCAGTTTGTATATTCTTTTATTGGGGCATGACCGGGTTGAGGTCGGTGTCACCATTGTGTGTGTGTGTGTATTCTTTTCTGTACTAGGATTACCCCACGGGGACTGCTCGAATAGTCGGGTTCTAGAGGGCATCGGGCTCGCATCTCATGGCGTTGAGACCGGATGGGCCTTACTCTAGAATTGGCGGGCTATTCGCCGCATTCGTAGGAGGTATAGGTTAACCCACAGAGGGGTGCTCAAGTTTCCGGATTCCGTGAAGTGTTGGGTGACCCATTAACTTTGTTGATTGGGGTTGCCTCATTTCGGGGATTGACGGGTAGCTTGCCGCACTCGTGGGGGACTAGGATCTTCATTGCATTGGTTATCCACATGACCGGGGAATGTCGTGTCTCATTTATGACTCAAATGAAATGCGGGACTCCTAGATTATCCGCTATTCCATATTGTTGTTCGCATGCTTGTGATAATTTTTATCTGCCTGTGGTAAATATTATCTGCCTGCGATGTTGATATATATATATATATATATATATATATATATATATTTAGTTGATACTTCTATATGTTTTATATCCGCGCTAGTCCTGCTCCCGCTTTATCGTTAGTTAAGTAACCTAACGGTGCATGACAATGCCCCGTGGTGAATGCGGATGGCATATAAAAAACATATTATTTTGGTTGTTTCTTTTGTGGCTTGGAAACATAAAATGATAGGAATGCATTATCTGAATAATACAAGTAAAATAAACCTAAATGATGTTATAAGAATCAATTTTTAAAAACTACTCGGTTTTCTTCAAAACTCATAGTCGTATTCTTTTGCTTTGCATAGAGATATTCGGTTAGGAATATCCTGCACCTGAGGGGAGAGTCTAGATCCCTTCACTGGGAGTTCACTCTTAAGCGAAAGTTTATGTTGTTAGTTTTAAAAAGCGGAGCTTAAACCATTCCATTTCAAAGCCACTCAAGTTCTTTCAACGATATCAAATTCATTACGTTAAAAATTTTTGGCCAAAAACCAGCCGTAACCCTCCGTCATTTCAGACGGGTAGTATCTAGTATTCATGCTATGTTTGTTGGTATTCGTCAAGGTATAGTGTATGGTAGCTATGTGTTATTTTTCTGTTGCATGGATATGCATTAATCCAGGATAGTCGTACAACCTTATTGGCCTTCGTCAAGGGCAAGTACGAGAGGGTTTAGATTAATCAGGACAATGACGGGTAGAACTTGACTCGCGACTCATGATTTGTTGGCTTTCGTTAAGGTCATAAGACGCTTGGGGAAAAAACTATATCGGAAGTTTCAAACATATGTGAAACTTGCCAAGCATGCGCATACTTTCTAGAGTGTGGTAATTTTGGTCGGTTTCTATCAAAGTTATCACACAATGATAGTTGGGTCCCGATTCCCACTGATGAGTATGTATTATTCATCGAGAGATTTTTCACTTCACAATTAGCTAACCTATTAGGTGTCTAGAATGTGTTAATCAGGTTATTCCTATGCGGAAACGGGGTTATTAATTGGGTTCGTGCGAAAGCACGGGGGACCTCCCTCGGAATACCAACGCTGTCCTGGCTGAACGGTTAGCGAACTTGTAAAAGTTTAAATGATCCCGACTAGTTCTCCTTTTAGGGTTTGAAGGAGAATTCAAGGAAACAGTGGGAGCCATCCTGATTAGATAAAGGGAAAACTAATCTAATCTTGTTAGAGTGCACGCTGAGTGTTTCTTTTCTCTCTCTCTCTGGTACAACGACCCATGACTTACCTTAAGAACTTATGAACCAATTTGACCGAACCTTTTTACACCCTTTGGCTTTGGCTTATCTTGATTCGCGACAAAGTCGCATATATCCCTGCCACTCCTACTCTACCCTTTGCATTTCTAAAGAATATATTGTATCACTACGATGATCCATATTGCTTGGAACGGCCATTGTATAGTTACATATGAACTCGAAGAAGTTACTTCAGTCGAGGATGGACACAAGTTCCGAAGAAATTGAATAGGATTATTCAATTTTCTCTTCCCTTTACCTTCTCTCAGGTTGTGAGAGCTCCTTGCATTAGGAGAGTACATCTGTTACGCTTATTGGATAGTCTCCTTCCAAACCTCAGGCTGGTGCCGAAAGGTAGGAAAGGAAGAAAACCAGTTAGCGTAGGGACGGTGTGCAGAAGGTAAGAAGCAGAGATGGGGGGTCGTCTGGTGAAACCTCTGGAACATTTACTTTTACAGGTGTAGTGGGAAAATTTGGAGTTATCACGTGTTGACTGTTGGACTTCTAAAAATTTTAAAACAAAATAATATTAAAAATAATGTGGGGCATGGGATTTGAACACTGGTGACTTGGTTCAGCAGTGCAAGGTATTACCAATGAGCTACAAACTCCTTCTTGTAATTATGGAGCTATTTAATTACTTAAAGTAAAATCAGTAAATGTAAATACCCCAAGTATACATTAATTTTTAAGCAAATTTTGTACACTAAAAATGGAGTTGTTACATTCTTTTAACCTGTAATTAAAAAGAAAATTAATTACTTATATCTTGTGCTCAGGCTAAAATACCCCTTTATGGATTTTGAAAAAATATTTGAAAAAATTTGTATAGGAAAATTAGGGTTGTTACAATCTGGTTTATCTTCATCATTGAAGAAGTCCGTAGGATTGTTGCTTGACGACCAGCATTGTGATGGCGATAATATATGTGGGAGCTGGGTTGTCCGTAAGCACATCCTTAAATGTCCCTAGTCATGGGAGTATCGAAACTGGGCATTGATATTCCGGAGTAGACTAGTGTATACGCTTCTAGACCCCGACGATGGGTGGTGGCCGGTCTCATAATCCATTGGTGTTGTGTCACCTAAGATAGTGTACAGGTGCTTACTGAAGGTGAGTACACAGGACGGACTCGCCGAGAACTTCTAGATGGTATTATATCTATCGTCAGATGGAAGTTCTCAGGTGCCATGAGTACAGGTTAGTCCTTTGACCTGAAGTCGTCATTTGTCTCGTGTGAGTTCCCACTGTACTTTGATTACTACCCTACCATGGCTCAAAGGAGTCGTGCAAACCGGTTTTAGTTGGGTACAGTCCCGAGCCACATGGAGGCAGCGATCGACTGTCAGGGATTCGTCTCTTCTGGTATTAGGAGTCGATACCGCGCTGTGTTCAGTTGGTTATCACCAGAAATCCATGGCCACGGTGGATGAAATTTACTGATAGTTGATCAGTAGTATCTCTATTGGTGATGAGCTTGACTCAGATTTGACTTATCGGGTTAGTAGGGTGTTTCCCCCAATCAGAGCAAAGCTCTGTTGAAATTCAAAATTTAAATTTTGAAGCAACGCTTCAAATCCCGGGCGCAACGCGCCACGTGTCAGGCGCTGATACATCAGCGCAGCGCCCGAGGCAGCGCGCCCAATCAGAGCAAAGCTCTATCTAAAACAAAATTAAAGGAAGTAACGCTTCAGTTGCGTAAGCACTGCGCTGCGCGACACGTGTTAGCGCAGATGCGCGTGTCATGCGCTGGGGCGTTTGCGCCAAACAGAATTAAGATTTTAAAGAAATCTTTCTGTTCTTGTTAAAACAAGAAGATTTTCTTCTGTAAAACAGAAGCTCTTGGATCAAACATCCAACGGTGGGGAAAATTCCCCAAATCACTCAGAGAAAGATCTCTCTAACTAATTTATGGGCACTATAAAAAAGACCCTAGACCTCAATTCAAAGGCATCAACATTTTGTGAGAAACCAAAATTTTCAAGCAGAGAGAACTCTGAAGAAATTCCAAGAAGAAAGGTAAAAAAACCTTTATAAGGGAAGAATTTCTTCTGATAGATCATCGATCTAAGAACTAGATCAATGATCTTTAATAAAAAAACAAAATAAAAATAGTGCTTTGCACTTATGAACCATTAGTTCTCTGAGATCAAGAAAGAAATAAGAAAATACTTGTTTTCTTGAATCTAAATTAGATCAAGAAATCAAACAATGCTTTGCACTTCTTTTATGCACCATTGGTTCTAGAATCTAAAAGATTCTCAAGTTAATAGTGCTTTGCACTTGTAAATCTGCACTGTTGCGCTCTTGGGTTGGCGCAAGCCACCAGAAAGCGCCATGTGTCAGTATCTGAACCATTTTCCCTATGCGCTTTTGAAATAGAGCCTTGCTCTCTGAAACTGGCGCAACTCACCACAGCGCGCCACGTGTCAGCAGCGCAAGCGCAGCGCACTGCGCTTGCATGACACGTGTCATCACCACAAGCGCTTGCGCTCTTTGATTGGCGCAAAGCGCCTGACAAATGCAATGCATTTCTTTTGCTAACGGGCCAGGCCCAAGTCAAAAAGACCTAGTTGGCCTAAATAAATTGCAAAGCAATAAAAGGGCAGAGCCCAAGTCAGATTGATGCTCTGCATCATTTATAAAAGTGCAGAGCCCAGAACAAATTGATGCTCTGCATCTTTTATAAAAGGGCAGAGCCCAAATAAAATTGATGTTCTGCATCATTTATAAATGGGCAGAGCCGAAGTCAAATTGATGCTCTGCATCCTTTATGGGCAGAGCCCAAAAAAAAATAAAAAGTAATGCAATGCATTATTTAAATGTGGGCAAAGCCCTAACACAGGTCTAATAGACCAAAAATAAATAAAAGCGTTGAATATTTTTCAACTGGACTTAGCCCAATCATGGCCGTAAGTCCTCAAATTAAATTAACTGAGCACAGCTGCTCTCTTAAATCAATTTACGACCGGTTCGAGGGTACATCTCCGAACTCCTTTGACTCATGTCGTTGTAATCCTTCAACGACGTCAAAGAGGTGACGGGTCCCGACAACCACACATCAACACGAACTGTGGGGTCCTTAAACTCATGGACTTAAGCGTCCTTAAAGTAAAAGACAGACTGTGGGGTCCTTAAACCTACGGACTTAAGCGTCCTTAAACTAAAAGACGGACTGTGGGGTCCTTAAACCCGCGGACTTAAGCGTCCTTAAACTACCAATGGACCACCACGTCCCTAAACTGGACTATGGACCACCACGTCCCTAAACTGGAATATGGACCACCACGTTCCTAAACTAGAATATGGACCACTATGTCCTTAAACTGGAACAATAGAGTCCCCAAATGCTCTTTTGTCGGATCCAAAACGATCCCGTTAAGTTGATCTTAGTCTCAAATCAGACTTACGTATCCTTAACAAACGTTTAAGTTGATCTTAGCCTAAATACGGCTAACGTATCCTTAAACCAAAACAACAAACCCAAATCTAAGTAAATACGGATTTGGACTAATCCACGTCCTACGGGCAACGGCATCACTTAGTCTCCGTATACAATCCACGGACAACCACAAAGAAAACAAACACACATGACACGAAGTGAAATTCTGGGGAAAGAGAAAGTTGTTACCGCGATGCGGTAGCATAATTAACTGCAGGGGCTTGCGCCTGCAGGGAAGAGCGTCCCCACAATCAAAAACCCCTCAAGCGAGGGGGAATCTGACGAAGTCTGCTACATCGGCCGCATCCGTCTAAACCTCCGATACACGATGCCATAAATCAACTTAGCATCTTCGGAGAGGTGGACGGATAAAACCAAATAGCATCTTCCCCGAACCCCAGCGTCAGGACTTCGCGGTCTTGTGCGCCGCCTTTCAGAGGGGAACAGATTCTGGCACGCACGGTGGGACCTTTTCCTCTTTCCACTCCACACTTCGTGTGTCGTCTTCGCGAACGAATCGCGGTTTGTTAATGGTTGCCTTTGGATTTCAAGTTTACTAAGATTTGGTCTATTGCTTGGCGCAGAAAAGATATCAAGCATTGATGGCCTCTACTTGTTCGAAGTGCTCCAACTGTAGCTGCAGCTCGCGTCCGGCCTCAACTGGGGGCATAACCTACGGACCCCAAGCGGCCTCTTTGTTCACCATGCCCGTGGAGCAGATTACTCAAGCCACCACGGGGTTGGTTTTCGGAACTATGCTTCCGCCAACAAGATTCAGCACCCCCGTACCCGTACAAGAAACTCTTAAGAAGTCGGTCTTCAATCGACTTTCAGCTACTGTGGCCCCTCTCAATGGGTCGCCCAACACCAGTGCCTCGGTCTTCTCCAGGCTGGGCCAAAACTCCTGCGGGCCCACGATGAAGCTTGCAGTCCCGGAAAAGGTTATTCCAAAAAGAATAGCCAGACCTGCTCATGAAGTCGTCAAGGCGGCTTCTCCGGCTAAGAGATCAGTCTTTACAAGACTGACCGTCCCAAATCCCATTCCTGCTCCTGCTACTCAAAAGACATCAGTCTTCAATAGGCTGACGCCGGCAACAGCCCCGCACCTGAACAGGGGGCAGGAAGAAGCTGTTTCTGTCTCTGAATTAATACCGACAACTCGTCATGCCCAACGACGCCACTGGCACCAGGTAAGGAAGACCAGGGGCAACTCCCCTTCTGGGATGACTCCGCCAGCTCCAACGGTAGAAGTTAACGCTGTTGTTCCAACTGGGAACAGCTTTGAGCTACTGAATAGAGTACGCAGAAATTCGCCAACTGCGGTCCTTAAAAGATCTCCTCCACCAGTGGAGATCGCCGTGGAAGCAGAAAAGCCGGAGCAATCTCCTCAATCGCTGTCCTCCAGGATTTATAAGACATGGCGACGAGTCCGAGAATCTGTTATTGATCCTAACTTCCCTCGCCAACAGAAGAAGTCGAAAGGTCGGCAAGAAGAAAATCCCCCGGTCAAGCAACGAAAAGTGACGACCACTTGGGTGCCCAAAGCAACGGCCCCCTCAACTTCTACGGCCCATAAAAGAAGAAGGCCGGAGAAAGTGCCAACGCCGATGACGAATATCAAGGGTGGTGAACCCAAACGCCCTAAGTCAGGGGGCATTGTAGTTCATACCGTCTACGTGGCGTCTGGTAAAGAGGACAGTCGCATATCTACGGGTCATCGACCGCTTACGCGATCAGTGACCAAAGCACAGGAGCAGCAGCAGAAGCTCCAAGAGATGATGAACGCTATGGCCGCACTTACTGGGCCAAAAGAAAACCCTGAAACGTTCTCGGATGAACGCCAAGAGGAAGAAACCGACGCCGAATTCCTTCGTCGAATATTGGAGAAGATGGACAAAGAGGCTGCTGAACAAGCAGCCAACATAAAGCGTATGGGCCTCCTATTCCAAGACATGGTGGGGATGATGATCCAACAAGATTCTCCGGCCGAAGATCCAACAAGATCGTCCTTGAAGACGATAGGGGAGAGACATCGAATCCTCCGCCAGCTTTGTCAACAGCTAAGGAGGAGACAATCTCCAAAGCTGATTTGGACGAGTACATAGCCCAGTAAATACGAGTTCATCAGGCGACTGAAGCAGCTGGCCAGGTCGTAAAAACGGGACGGCCATATCCAAGTTGGTACGATCAAATCAAGTACCCGCCCGGTTACACAATTCCCAAGTTCCATGTCTACAAGGGGACGGGCAATCCTCACCAGCATGTCGCCCAGTTCAGGGCACTCTGCGGCAACACCGGCGGTGATGACAAGCTTTTGCTTCGCCAGTTTGTTGGAAGTTTATCAGATACGGCGTTCGAGTGGTACTCTGAGCTCCCGAACGACTCTATCAAGACCTTCGCGGAGATGGAGCTGTTGTTTACTCAGCGTTTTGCAAGCGCCAGTGAATGCACCCCGATGACGGCACTGATTAACGCCAGGGTAAAGCCAGGCGAGACATGGGTTCAATATGCTATACGGTGGCGGAACTTATGGTCGAAGTGCGAGCAGCGCATTGAAGAAGCTCCCGCGGTGGGTATGTTTGTGGGAACCCTTGATCCGCAAGCAACCATCTCGCAATTTATGATGTTTTTCAAGCCGACTACCTTCCAGGCCTTGATTGACAAGCTAGCGCAAATGGATCAGATGGGCCATAAACCCCCTCTTCCAAAGACGGACTCCCGAAATGACAAGGGGAAGGGAAAAGCGATCGTTGTCGCTAATGCTCAACAACAACCAAGAAACTCGAAGCCGGTTGCTCGTCAAAATAATATGCGCCCGTACGTAGCCCTTGAGGAGAGACTAGGACGTTCTTACTCGTTTCCCCGAGATAAAACGAGAAGGTTATTCGAGCTGGCGTTGCGCAATCAACTCATAAATCTGCCGGATCCAAAACGTCCGTCGCAACCAAATGATGTCAATGATCCCAACTATTGTCCTTATCATCAAGTACTGGGCCATCCGATCAAAGATTGTTACGTCTTCAAAAATTGGCTTGAAAACCAGTACCGACAGGGCAAGTTCGCGTTATCTGACAAATGGAAGGTGAATCCCCCGCAGCCCCATACCTCTAAGGGGATGAGTACGCCGGGGGCAATATGCTCTGTCGTTGAAGAAGCTCCTTGGGAGCTTGTATTATCAGCCAAGACAAAGAGGATGCTAAATGATCTTCAAGTGTGCCCAGCAATCAAGTGGAAGAACCCGTTGGAACCGCAGGTCATTGAAGGGATGTTGAAGCCACGTCCAACTCCAAAGACCGATGGTGGTGGCCCAAGCACGCGCAACCATCCGTCAAAATCTTCGAAAAAGAAGAAGAAGAAATCCAAGAAGCCCGTGAAACCTGGCGACAAGCGCACGAACTTGCAAAAACAAATTGACGCACTGGAGGAATACAACCAGAAGGCACGGACTCCCATTACATTCCAAGAGTTCCTCAATCATGTCTTTCAAGAGGAAGATGAGAGAGAAAGTTCATCTGATGAATCTGAAGAATATGTGGCGAGCTGTCATGTGATTTCCCATTCGCTCGTGGACGATGAGGAGACTCCTTGCACTAAAAAGCTGGGGGCGGATCCTGAACCAAAAATTCTGGGGCCATCAGATGAAGTAATTGACGCTTTTCTTAACGAAGCTCGATTGAAAAGTAAAGCTGATCGAGAACGCGAGACGGCTATATTTGAAAGGGCCAAGCGCCGGCGACTTGACGAAAGAACTGAGACACTTCCGCTGAAGCAAAATACATCTACTACCGACAAAAGCAAATTCAAGATGAGGAAAAGGTTTGCTAAGGCCATGTCAATAGGCATGAAGCTACCTTCCTCTGAAAGAAGCATTACTAGTGAAATGGAAATGTACCCCTCCTATTGCTTATATCATCAGAAGATTTCGCACCCCACTGAGGAGTGCAAACCTTTCGATAGATGGTGGCAAGGATACATTGCTCATCGACAACGCTTTAAGCGGGAAAAGCGTAAAATTCGTCGGGAGCGGAAAAATATAACCGAGGGGTTTAACAGAACTACCGGTGATTGTCGCATAGTTAACGCCGGGGGATCACATGTGCCTACATTCGGGAGCGATTCTGATGAAGAGCTAGAACTTGCCCCTCTCTTTAAAGAGTCCATTTCGGGAAAAGAAGAAGAGCCGAAGGTTTGCGAAAATATCCGGCTGCGTAATCGGACACTGCCTGAAAAGAATCTCGGATCCTCAAACAGAAAAGATAAAGGGAAAGAAAAGGCCTCTGAAGATATCGTCTTAGATGACCAAGTGGTGGAGAAGCTAAGTGCCAGAGACCCGCCGAAAAGAAATAAGGTGGATTACAACATCTTAGCGCATCTGAGGAAGCAACCGTCACAGCTCAGCATTCTTGACGCCCTTTTGCTATCAAAGGAAGTGAGAGATTCATTAATCAAGGCACTACAGGATCCGGAGCAATTCCAAGCTTTCCTGGCTGAAGAAAAGATGAAGGATGAATTGGAGGAAGTGCACACGGTCGATGTCGCTTTTGGTGATGAAGACCTTCTCCTTGGGACGTGCGAACACAATCGCCCCCTTTATGTCTCAGGATACTGCCACGATATAAAGATAGGCAAAATCCTGATCGACAATGGATCCTCCGTTATCCTCCTCAATGTGCGGGTGTTAAAAGAAATCTGCATGAGCGTCCAACACCTTGCTCGGGACAAGATCACCATCTCCGGGTTCGACTCCCAGTCATCAAGAACTCTTGGGTCTGTGATACTGACGCTACGCTTTGGGCTACTCGTCACGGACATTAAATTCCACGTCATAGACGCCAAAACATGCTACAACGCTTTGCTCGGCCGACCATGGTTACACGAATACAACGTCATCCCTTCTACACAACATCAGTGTATGAAGTATGCTAAGGATGGTCTCGAGTATACCGTGGCGGGAGAACTGAATCCTTTTTCCGTGAACGAAGTCCGCAAATATGAAGATGCCAAATACTTCTTACCGGATTTCGAAGACACAGAAAGGTGTCACAAGCCGGAGAACAAAGCAAACGCCACCATCCCTGTTTTCGGGAGTGATACCGAAGAGGAAGAGGAGATAGTGTATTCGGGTCCGCCCCAATACAACAAACCAGGACCGTTTGCTCCTACGTTGATCTTTGGTAGCGACTCGGAAGATGAGATCCATGTTGTATTCTCTGCTCGACCTTCAATACAAACGTTCGCTGATGAAGAACAAAGTCTACAAGTCGCCATGGCGCCGCTTAAACACCGTAAAGAATTGGATGCACTTGATATCTACAATGTAGAGGAGTTACGGACATTCTATATCCCTCCCAGGCGAGAAGGTGAAAAGGCAATTCTATTCTACCGCTCTGAGGAAACCAAAATGGAGAAAGAAATCTGGTACGGCGCGGATCCTACGCTCGACAAGGTTCAGCCCATCCGTCTCCCCAGATATTATACAGAAGGCTTGAAAAAGTTGCTGAAACTCCAAGGGATATCCTTCAAGCAGACCGTTCGAAAAGCCAAGTTCTATGACAAAGTCTGGAACGTTCCCGGGACTCAACGCAAACTGTCAAATGGGAGAATGGAGACAAAAGGACTAGGATACATCCGGTCAAAGAAACAAGAGCTACTAAACAGCTGCTATGTCATGTATAACTTCGATGAAGAAGCGGATGCTCAATGGGAGGACGCTAATCCTGAGACAGTGAAAGTTCCAGATGCAAAAGTGCCCTGTCCGTCTTTCGAAGAACAAATGGACAAGCTTATAAGGGAGGCGAGTCAAAAAGTCCAGGACGATCATAACCGCGAAATGGTCATCTACGAGAAAGCCAAAACGCAACGCCTTCTTCAACAGGCCGTAAAAGATGAAAATGCCGCTCCTTGTCAACCTGTTATAAAGAAGGCCCGACGCAGAGGCAGAAACAAGTCGAAACGCGAAAAAGGCGCTCAACAGCAACGAAGCGGGGCTAAAAGGCCACGCAAGCGGGAACCAAGCGGTTCCGATTTATCCCTCATGAGAAAAATGGGTCGAGCATACTCTTTTCCTCGGGACAAGACGAAGAAAATACTCGACCTCGCTTTAACACATCAGATGCTTACACTGCCGGAGTCTAAACACCCCGAACAAGCAGGCGAAGTCTCTCACCCGGACTATTGCTCTTATCACCGAGTGAAAGGGCACCCTCTCGAGGACTGCTTCACCTTCAAGAATTGGGTTGAAGATCAGTATCAGCTTGGCAAGTTCGCTCTGTCTGACAAGTGGAGGGTAGCGCCGCCACAGAAGCACGAACCCAAGGCCACGAAAGAAGAACCAGTTCCACATTGGGATTGGAAGCGAATTCGTACTTGTCACGTGATAACGATATCAAAAGAAGAGCCCGAGGACATGGATGACCTTCCCTGGTGCTTTGAAAACAACAACGACGAGGTGATCTCAGAGTTCCCGCCTGCGCCAAAAGAGCTGGAAGATGGAATCCATACCATTGCAGATAACCTCAAGAAAATTGAGTTGGGAACGGCGAACGATCCGCGACCGACATTCATTAGCGAGCTGTTGTCTGAAGAGAAGGTGGCTTCATTAAAAGACCTGCTTATGCAGCACAAAGATTGCTTCGCATGGAACTATTCCGAAATGCCGGGATTAGATCCAGAAATTGCTGTGCACAGATTGGCGATATCCCCAGGTGTTAAGCCAGTCAAGCAAGCACCAAGAAGAATGCGGCTCGAGCTTGAGATGAGTATCAACGCCGAGGTCAAGAAGCTGATCGACTCTGGCTTCATCCAGGAGGTTCAATACCCTGAATGGATCGCCAACATCGTCCCAGTGATGAAGAAAAATGGGACAGTGCGTATATGCGTGGATTTCCGGGATCTCAATAAAGCCTGCCCGAAGGACGATTTCCCAGTGCCAGTCACCGAACTGATGATAGACAATACGTCCACTCATGAGGTTTTCTCCTTCATGGACGGCTCGTCAGGGTATAATCAGATAAAGATGCATCCTGAAGACCAGAAGCACACCGCCTTTAGGACTCCTTTGGGTATATTCTGTTACAAGGTGATGCCCTTCGGTTTAAAGAACGCCGGTGCTACTTACCAGAGAGCCATGACGCAGATCTTTGATGACCTTATACACGAAATCGTCGAATGCTATATCGACGATCTCGTGGTTAAAAGCAAATCATACGAAGAACATCTCGAGCATTTGAAGACCGTGTTTCAACGCCTTCGACAATACAACTTGAAGATGAACCCGCTCAAGTGTGCATTCGGGGTTTCCTCGGGCAAATTCCTGGGATTCATCGTCCGACATCGAGGTATTGAGATAGATCCGTCAAAGATCAAGGCGATCATGGAAATGCCTCCGTCAAGGACTCTCAAACAGCTGCGGTCTCTCTAAGGGAAGCTCGCGTATATACGGCGATTTATAGCTAACCTGTCAGGCAAGTGCCGTCCTTATAGCCACCTGATGAAGAAGGGAACTGTAATACCCAAAAAAAATTTATGTCTATAACCGTATTTTTCTTTTACACCTATATCTGTACTCCTTTTAGCCTATAAATTTCATCTATAATAAGTTATTGTTTTAAACACCCAATCTAGTATAGTACTTCCCCTCTCAGACCCTAATGTCAATTTCTCTTGTTCCTGTCACATTAGCATAAACCTCAGTTCTTGGCACCCGTCTCTTTTTACATTGTATTTAAACTTAAAACCCAAAATTTTCCCATCTTAAAATACCAGCCTAGCAGCCTTTTCCCGGCCTTTTCCATTCTTTTCCCTCTAATTTTAACTCCATTTTCAATCCTTGGCTCGCTTCTCTTTCCCCAAATTATTTCTTTCCCTTTTTATTTTTGGCCCGGCATGTTTCTTATTTTTCCCTTTAAATCTTTTCCCAGCCTGGCCCGTTTCCCAAATTTCCTTTTTATTCATTTATTTACCCAACCCGTTTCCCTTTCCTCAGCCCAGTTAGTTTTTAATCCTTTAATTAAATCTTAAGCCGGCCCGTTCCTTTACTAAGCCCATTCAAATTCTTTTAAATAATCCTTTAATATGTTTTAGCCCTGGCCCGTTTCAATCTCTTCCCAATTTAAATTCCTTTATTCCTTTCTCGGCCCAGAAGCCCGCTCCTGTTCATCTCCCTCACCTCAACAGCTCTTTCCTTCTTTCGCGCGCGCGACCCGCTTCCTCCGTCCACGCCCACGTCGCAGCGCACGTTTCCCCACGACTCGCTCCCCAACGCTCGCACTTCCAACCTCTCTCGACCCCTCGGGCTCGCCATCACTCTCCTCTCGTTCTCCCATCCTCAACTGGAGACTCCACCACCACCTACAACTCTCCTGCAACCGTATTCCCGCCGTCGACGACGACGACTAGGACCCCCTAGTTCTTCTCCCTCGCATCTCCCTCCTCTTCAGACCTTACTCCACTCCACCTCTTTCAACTACCTCGTCACCCTTATCGAGATCTCCTCCCAGCACCCATCCTAGCTCCCCACTGCCTCTCACCGTCGACGATCCATCGCCGACGAGTCTCTACCAGCCTTGCCGACGAGCTCCCTACTGCCGAGCATCACCCCCTCACCATCACCTGAGCTCGAGACGGCCCCTGCACACCTAGCTTCAACTCCCGCACCCACGACGCCGGCGAGTTCTCCGCTGCACCGTCGTCAACCACTTCTCTCCCCTCATCTTCTCACCACCGACGCCTCCTCCTGCTCCCAATCCCTCTGTTTCTCTTTCTCTCTCATTCCCCTCTCTCTTTCTCACTCAGCTCTCTATCTCTCCCTCTCTCTAACTCCCTCTGTGATCCTTCTCTCTCTCCCCTGTTCCTCTCTCCTCCTCTGCTCTCACCCACTCTCTGGCTCCCTCTCACTCTCTCACTCTCCCCCTCTTTCTCACTCTGCATCTCACTCTCTCTCTCTGTTCTCATTCTGTCTCTCTCTCTCTCTGTAATTCTCTCTCTCAGTTATCTCTCTCTCTCTCTGTCTTCCTCTCTCTCACTCTCTATTTCCCTGTCTCTCTCTCTAAATCTCTTTCTCTCTCTCTTTCTCAGCAATTCTCTTTCTCTCTCTCTGTGGCCAACATTCCACCTTCCGGCCACCACCACACAAGCAGCCCATCATCAAGAGTTGCGACCACCGCAGACACCTCGAGCTCACCCGGAGCCGTACCGTCGCGGTGATAGCTCGTCGCGCGCCCGTACTGTACCTCGCTACCGTGTGCCCCAACGTCTCCAGGCAAGTCCTCACTTGCTACATGCTATTTATTATTAGTTACAAATTATAATCGTATATATATATCACATGTTTGCCTTATGTAAATATTACAACAAAACTGTTCGATGCTTGTTCTCATAGAAAATCATTATCAAATTTGGCGGAACTGGATATACTGCATTGGCCTTTGTAGGGATGGATAACGTGTGCAAATTTCATTAGAAAATACAACTGTTAAAGATTAAAACGACTGCCCCCAAGTTTAACCGTAAAACTGGAATTTTACTGTATCTGAAGACCGTTAAATTCACCATAAAATATATACACACTAGAACGGTGCGTTCGAGGGCTCAAAACGAAGCCAACTCGATGAACTTTAACCCTATACTGGTTTCCTGATATTCCTGTACTTAAATTGTGATGATATTCGTATCGGAGTGCGACTCTGGACTGCAGTCCAGAGCGACTCCAGTTATTAGTTGTTGTTCCGTAATGGGTACCACAAGATTTTCTTAACTCGTAGGTTGCGGAAATCTGCTGGTTTGTATGGATAAATCTGTTAGCTAGACAACACAATTGATTTCATTCTGTTTCGTTACCATTTGTTATTTATTCTATAATTTAAAAGATCGGGACACATAACAGTTCCAGCAGAATCAGAACCGACATATTGGTATTGAATAGTGTATATCTCCTGACGTACATACGCGATCGAAGATCTGTCTGTTGCGTTGAAAACTTTACTAAAAACCCTAGAATCTATCCAACTGTAGCGTCACTAAAATCCGATCCCAACTGGGATCAAAATGCGTTGCGAAACGGACTTCTGATTCTGAAATTGGATTTCCAGCCGTGAGCGCTTAAAATGAAGTGGTTATAATTAATGATCCTGAAATCCGATTGGCTTGAAACAAAATTCTATGGATGGATAACTGAACATACTAATTACTACCTGTTTATCGTTTCGCTAAATTATATACGTACGTTTCATGATAAATCGTGCAAGTGATAGACTACTGTTTTCATAACATCCTAATCATGCTTATATACTGTTCATGCATCATATCATACCTATATCATTGTAGTGATAACCTAGTGATATCGTGCATTCACCCAGTGTTAGATTTTAGTGATGATTGTGGCAAGTACGTCAATGTTCGTGTATCCGTGATTAAGTGAAAGTGATACGTACTTGTACCCAATCAGTGACCCTATTATTCTATTGCATTGTCGACGTCTGTGAGATGTGTGTACGTGTGACTATAAGTGGAATGAGACATTTATGGAAGCGTTGCACGGATGTCACAGATAAGACACCAGACACTGCCGTTTATCTTAGGTATTAGTCGGGACGTGCTTGATGGAGGTCCTGCCTCCAGTTCTCGTGCAGACTTGTCACGGATCGATTAGTATTTAGGTTAAATGGTTAGCGTTTGATGTAGACCACAGGGTGTGGGGTAGTTTAAGTGTGAGTTCAACAGAATCTCGGGAGTCCCATGCCGGCTTATATATTTAGGGAGATATATGGAGATTTACAGGGTACGTGATATACACCGTGATATACATGTTACATGCTGGGCCCGTGGTCCCTTGCCCTTGGGTTCTACCCTTGGGTGGAGGACACTCGCGAGTGGTTGACTCTCACACTTGGACTGACGATAGGCTTAGTGACCTGTACAGTGAGACTTAGAGACTGATAGGGATACTGGCATTTATATTCCTTATATACTGTGTTGGCATACGTGACATATCGTTATACTGCTTTACTGTTCCGCTGCATTGATTACTGCACATCCATATTCATACTGTCAATGATTTATTGTTATTCATATCCATTATCACTGTTAGAACTATCACTTAATTATGTATATATTTTATTGCTATTGTGTCGCTCTGACGACCTGAGTATGCATGCTCAGTGTGAGGAGAAGATTTAGCCTGGACCAGAACTAGACGTGCATCACAGACTTCTTGATTTTCCATTCCGAGTTACTTGCATTTGTTCCACTTCAGGTCAGTTTATATTATTGTATCTTTCAGTTACTGCATTTCTCATTACCTGCGCATCATTTACTGTTTACCATGATAAACTAGAAGCCGAAGTGTGACTACGGCAGGACATTTCCTTGACCGTAGGAGCATGGCTGGCCTTGTCTACCCCTCGTATTCCGTATTTTGGGAAGCGGGGCGTGACAGGAACCCCGTTCGTTTGGTACCAAAAATGCCAAAGCGCGCTAAACGAGATCAAATAATACCTGCAGAACCCGCCGGTGTTGGCTGCTCCGGTCAAGGGAAAGCCCCTCATTCTTTATACAACCGCTCTCGAAGGCTCCTTAGGCGCATTATGGGCACAAGAGAACGATCAAGGGAAGGAAAGAGCACTCTACTACTTAAGTCGAGTTCTACTGGGGGCAGAAAGCAACTGCTCCCCTATTGAAAAACACTGCCTGGCGTTAATCTTCGCGATAACAAAGCTCAGGCACTATGCGTTGGCACATGAGGTCCGTCTCATTTCGAAGGTGGACCCCCTTAAATATTTAATGTCAAAGGCCATATTGACGGGGCGACTCGCTAAATGGGCCCTGCTCTTGATGGAGTTCTCGATAACATATCAACCTCTCAAGGCAGTGAAAGGCCAGGCATCGCTGACTTCCTCGCTGAGCATCCGATACCCGCCGATTCCCCTCTGAATTGCGATCTTCCAGACGAACATGCGTTTGACGCGATCGACGGTGGTGATACCCGATGGGAGCTTTATTTCGATGGAGCATTTTCCATGAAGAAGCGCAAACAAAGTACTCCTATAATCAAATAAGGGGTAGGACTCATCTTTGTAACTCCACAAGGAGGGATAATGCGTTTTGCTTTCTCCCTAACAGAGCCAAGGACAAACAATGAAGCCGAATACGAAGCTCTGATAGCAGGCCTCAAGATCGCCATCGACATGGGAATTGAAAACCTCCTCATATATGGAGATTCCTAACTGGTCGTTAGTCAAGTAAACGGCGACTACCAAACATGCAAACCAGAATTGGTGAAGTACGGTGAAAAAGTGCAACAATTGTTGACCCAAATTCCTTCCTATACTTTGGAAAACATACCGCGCACGGAAAACAGCAAAGCAGACGCATTGGCCAAACTCGCTAAGGAACTAGCCGATGAGAACCTAGATGACGTAAGAATCGTAGTACAAAGCCGTCGGGTGCTTGCCCCAGCGGAAATATCTCCGAAATCACCTGAAGAAAAGGGAGCGACTGAACAGACGACCCTGCAAATAAAAGATCGGGAAAATACCGAGGATTGGAGATAAGTCTTTATAGACTATTTCAAATACCGTCGAACGCCCGAAGATGCGTCCTCAAGATATCAGCTTATGAAACGAGCTTTGTCTTTCGCCTTCGTCAATGATACCCTATACAAGAGGTCGTTTGATTCTTTGTGGTTGAGATGCCTGGGACCTGACGAAGCGAAAAGAGTCGTCCAGGAAGTTCATGACGGACTCTGCGGTTCTCACCAAGCGGGCCCAAAGATGAAATTGAAGATCAAACGGATCGGCTACTACTGGCCCACGATGATTCAGGACTGCCTCGAATATGCGAAGAAATGCCACTCATGCCAAATTCATGGGGACTTCATCCACCAGCATCCAAATCCGCTCCATCCAACGGTGGCTAGCTGGCCATTCGAAATGTGGGGAACTGACATAGTCGGCCCCATCGAACCAGCATCATCCAGGGGACACCGTTTCATCCTGGCGACTACTGACTACTTCTCCAAATAGGCAGAAGCAGTACCGTTAAGGGAGGTGAAGACGGAGAATATTCTCCATTTCTTCAAGACACACGTCATTTATCGGTTTGGAACTCCGCGACGGATCATCTCCGATAACGGGCCAGCTTACAGAAGCCACAAGATCAATCGCTTCGTGCAGCAATATAATATAGGCTGGAGATATTCCTCGGTTTATAATCCGCGAGCTAATGATCTAGCTGAGGCCTTCAATAAGACCTTAACAAAGATTATGAAAAAGACAGTGTCCCGAAATAAGAAGGACTGGCATGAAAGACTGCAAGAAGCTCTTTGAGCGTATCGAACTACGTTCAAGACAGCCACAAACACGACACCATATGCGCTGGTATTCGGTACAGAAACGGTACTCCCTCTCGAGATAGAGTTACCTTCTCTACGAGTGGCGGTCCACTACGAGCCGACGGACGAAGAAAATGCTCACCTTCGGCTTGAGGAGCTTAATGCCCTTGATGAAACCCGGCTCATAGCGCAACAAAATCTGGAGGCCTATAAAGCAAAGATGACGCGCTCGTATGAAAAATTGACCCGGCCGAGGACATTCCGCCAAGGCGAACTCGTGCTAGTGGTCAAAAGACCTATGATCCCCAATCGCGCCAAGCGGGGAAAATTCGAGCCGAACTATGAAGGCCCGTACATCATAGACAAGGTCTACCAAGGTGGAGCCTATCTACTCATGGATATGCACGGTGAAAGGCCTTACAGGCCAATAAACGGTCGCTTCCTAAAGAAATACTGCGCTTAATAAGCCATAGCCTAGGTCAATGATAGATGACGACGACTATGTCCGCTCGCTATCTTCCTAAGCTCAAACTTTATAAGCAGTAGCCAGCCTTCTCTTGGACGGACCGAAACGTCCTTAAACTAATGACGACCGAAACGTCTTTAAACTATTACCGCAGCATCTTCAGGCTGACGAGAGCGATAAAAAAAAGTATATGTATAAAAATAAAAAAAATAATAATAATATAAAAACGTTATGTCCATAAGCAAAAAGGGCACGGATGAAAACCCGAAAGGGCTCCGTGAGTAAAAACAGCAGGGCTACCGGCGAGTGTTCATGAAAAGCCGAAAGGGCGCGACCTCGTAAAAAATATATATATATATATAAAATTAAAAAGAAAAAAAAGGGTATGTCCATAAGCAAAAAGGGCACGGATGAAAACCCGAAAGGGCTCCGTGAGTAAAAACAGCAGGACTACCGGTGAGTGTTTATGAAAACCCGAAAGGGCGCAACCTCGTTAAAAGACACTTATAGGGTCCTCTCGACCTTGTAAGGAGAAACCACCCGCGTGAGATCCTTACGACTCACAAGGGAGAAACACACTTAGGGATCCCCACGATTCCTAAGGAGAAAATACACTTGCGAGATCCTCACGACTCGTAAGGAGAACTCTCTTATGGGATCCTCACGGCTCATAAGATTTGAAAGTCTTAAGTTACAGAGACCTAAACCTATGCTTAAGCAACCCCCACAACTTTCAATATTGCCCTACAAGTGGCTCAATACTGACCCTTGTATACAATCCACGGGCGCGAATAAACATTTCCCTAACCAAGTTTCATCCGTGATTGGGGATATGTTTGCATGGTGAACAACCCTTGTAGGTCCTCTCGATTTACAAGGAGAAAACCCTCTTGTAGGATCCTTACGACTTACAGAGGAACATACACTTAGGAATCCTCACGATTCCTAAGGAGAAAATACACCTACAAGATCCTCACGATTTGTAGGGAGAAATACCTTTGTGAGACCCTTACGGCTCATGAAGTTAAAAGTCTTAGTCGACAGGACCTTAACCCTGTTCGCTGAGCCACCTTTCTTCAACATCGACGGAGGCAAATGATGATTCTCTCCTGGAAATATCCCAGTTGTAGCGGTGCTGATGCCGAAATCGCTGTCTAATTTCAGGTTTACGGTGAAAAGCAAGTAGGCCACACATGCATACGAAATAGTCGAAATGATGGGGCGACTTGCAATAAAAACCAGCAAGTAAAAACGTACGCATACAAAATAGCCGAAATGATTGGGCAACTCGCAATAAAAAGCAGCGGGTGAAAATAAAATAAATAGCCGAAATGATTGGGCAACTCGCAATAAAAAGCAGCGGGTGAAAATAAAATAAATAGCCGAAATGATTGGGCAACTCGCAATAAAAAGCAGCAAGTAAAAATAAAATAAATAGCCGAAATGATTGAGCAATCGCGGCCTTCGCGATATAAAAGCTGAAATGATAGAGCATCGCGGAAATAATTAAAAAAATGATGATAAAACTTTGGCCCTACAGCTAAAATCACATCGATCCCTGTATACAATCCAAGGGCGCAAACAAAGAGAGAACCATACCTTCCTACCAGGCTCTGGCAGAAAACGAAGCCAAATCTCGACGGTTCGTTCCAACCCCGAAGAAACCAGTGTCTTCGGCAAATCATTTGACTCAGGGAAACAAACATCCTTGATGAGAGCCTCCTGATTCGCGTCGACTCGCAGAGAAACCAGTGTCTCCGTGGGAAATTCTCGATCCGTTTCAACACCATGGAAACAAATAATCCTTGGCAAATACCTCAATTCAGGGAAACAAACATCCTTGATGAGAGCCTCCTGATTCGCGTCGACTCGCAGAGAAACCAGTGTCTCCGTGGGAAATTCTCGATCCGTTTCAACTCCAGGGAAACAAATAATCCTTGGCAAATACCTCAATTCAGGGAAACAAACATCCTTGATGAGAGCCTCCTGATTCGCGTCGACTCGCAGAGAAACCAGTGTCTCTGTGGGAAATTCTCGATCCGTTTCAACACCAGGGAAACAAATAATCCTTGGCAAATACCTCAATTCAGGGAAACAAACATCCTTAATGAGAGCCTCCTGATTCTCGTCGACTCGCAGAGAAACCAGTGTCTCCATGGGAAATTCTCGATCCGTTTCAACACCAGAGAAACAAATAATCCTTGGCAAATACCTCAATTCAGGGAAATAAATATCCTTGATGAGAGCCTCCTGATTCGCGTCGACTCGCAGAGAAACCAGTGTCTCCGTGGGAAATTCTTGATCCGTTTCAACACCAGGGAAACAAATAATCCTTGGCAAATACCTCAATTCAGGGAAACAAATATCCTTGATGAGAGCCTCCTGATTCGCATCGACTCGCAGAGAAACCAGTATCTCCGTCGGAAATTCTCGATCCGTTTCAACACCAAGGAAACAAATAATCCTTGGCAAATCCCTCAATTCAGGGAAACAAATATCCTTGATGAGAGCCTCCTGATTCGCGTCGACTCGCAGAGAAACCAGTGTCTCCGTGGAAAATTCTCGATCCGTTTCAACACCAGGGAAACAAATAATCCTTGGCAAATACCTCAATTCAGGGAAACAAACATCCTTGATGAGAGCCTCCTAATTCGCGTCGGCTCGCAGAGAAACCAGTGTCTCCGTGGGAAATTCCCGATTCGTCTCAACTTGAAAGATGAAGCCTCAGGCAACAGGGATTAAAAACTTGTTTCCTGAACAATGGGACCCTGCAAGTCGGTCTAAAACGGTCTATTGCATACTATTCACGGGTCTCACTCTCCAAAATCGAATTTCGACAAGGAGGGAAACAACCGTTTACGGGTCCTCTCGACTCGTAAGAGGGGGAAATTCTCTTATAAGATCCTTACGACTTATAAGAGAAAACACACTTAGAAATCCTCACGATTCCTAAGGAGAAAATACACCTACGAGATCCTCTCGATCCGTAGGGAGAAAATCTCTATGAGACCCTCACGGCTCATAAAGTTGAAAAGTCTTAGGCTGCAGATCTGAACCTGCGGCCTAAGCCATCACTATCTCTCGGAAAAATCTAGATGCTTACTCTATTATCGGTCAAATGTGTTTATCAAGACAGTATGCTGATAATAAGAGAAAAGAAAAAGCAAAGAAATAGCACAAGACATTGCAAAGAAAAATGTATATCTTTATTGAATGTAATCAAGTACAAAGTAAAGCGTACAAAAGAATAAAGAATGGATACATATTATTTAAAGAATTTTTTTTTTACAAGTATGGAGATACAAGGGGAATCATTGGGAAGGAAGCGTCTTGCATAGCTCTATTAATTGTTCGTGCACTTCCTTCCGTGCATTTTCTTGATCGGCCACCACCGCCAGTTCAGCCTCCACTTGAGCCCGCTGTTGCAAGACGGGTGCAAGCTGCTCCCTAACGGCCTGATAAGCAGCTTCACAGCCTGGAGTGTCACGCTCGGCAATATCAAGCTTCCGCTTCAAGTTCATCCCATGAGAAATGCGCTCCAAGAGGCCCTCAAAGATAGCCTTCACTTGGGCAGCATTTGCCTCGACCTCAGCACGCAGATGAGCCGTCTTGCTTGAAGTCTTTTGGTACTCCCTCAGCCTTAAAGCCGCTTCTTGTTCCAAGTGGTGGACGTAAGAAGCGCTTTGCTCAATCCACGCTGCTCTGTGATTGCCTGCGGCTAAGGTCTCGGGAGCGGGAAGCATCAACTCTAGCTGGTGCAGGCGAGCCTCGATCTCCCTGCAATGGTTAACCCAAGATGCGACGATGCCCTCGTCATGGAAGTTAGCAAATATCACCAGCATCGGGTTAACCGTCGTAACGAAATTTGCAGCAGACGTAGGAGTCTCGACGTCGAGTTCCTCGATATAGTCGCTCAACATACGCAGACTATTCGCCGCACCTTTCGAGGACGGACGTCTCTGGGAAGGGCCTGCCGGTGTTGTAATATGAGACTCAAAAGGCGCCGAGATCGGAACGACAGCTGAAAAGACAAAATGCGATTAGATGACGATTCAAGAGATATGGAAAAAGTCATTGACGAGATAGTCTACTATACCAGTTGAAGCAGGTGGCAAGGCCGGAAGGGCCGGTGGCTCGACCGATCTTTCTTCTCCCCCTTCGATTTGTAGCACTGCAGTCAGGACGAAAAAAAGTTAGAAATAATTCCATCACCGAAAAAGAAAGATATCAGTCGGGAACTATACTCACCAGCGCCACCAGAAGGAGAAGCGAGTTCAGATGGGAAGGAGAAGTGTGGGAGCAACACTTGATATAGATGATCAAAGAGCACTCCTGAAAAGACACAACAGTACGACTTTAGTACACAAATTATACTTCTGAAAGATAAGATTAATAAGTTGCAAACCCATACCTTCCAACATCTTTGACGGTATGAGAGAGGGCTGAGAAGTGACCACCGCCAAGGCAGTAGTTGAAGGCGCCCCCTCGAGCAATGGGGCATCGGCACTGGCTGCACCTGCATTACGAACAAATGTAAACTTGTCAGAAAGGATTGTAAGATAAAGAGGACAGTAACTTGGGATTTACCTGATGAGCTGCCGGCCGAAACTGAGGCGATTCCCTCCTCCATCGACATGAGACCACCGCCGGTGGCCTCGTCACCTGACTCAATGGGGACCGTTGTCGTGCTCGCAGGACCTGGAGACGGCGGGGGACCATAGGCGGGGAGGGCTATGACCGGAGCATTACCGGATTTCTGAGAAAGAGCGGTTGACTCGTCTTCAGGAATCATGTCTACCTCACCCGTTACTCCCTCGGGCTCAGCAATCACGGTTGCCTCGTCCACCGTCACCATGAGGTCGCCGGCCTCAAGCGCCTCGTCCGCCACTACCCTAGGCTCAGTTATAACAATCATTTCATCTGCCGCCACTTCAAGCTTGGCATCAATGACCTTCTCGGCTGCGGATCCCTCGGCCTCCAGCTCAGGCTCCATAACCCCAGCGACGTTGCCCACCGTCGGCTCAAGTTCGGCCGGTGCCTCCCCCCCCGCTTCCTCGGGTTCGACAGTCTCTGCCTCCCCCTCGGTCGGACTTGGCCCTGCAAGATGAGATGCATAAGAACCAGCGAGTTTACAATTTTTACAAACAAAATTCTGAAAAAAATATTACCTGAGGTGGACTTCTCGTTAGCCTCCCTATTGGCGCGAATCGCCTGTCTATGGGCTGTAGACAGGGCGACCGGGGACTCTTCTGAAGGGGTGTTGGCACGAGGAACGGTGCTTGGGCCCGCTCCAATGGCCAAGGCAGCCCTGCGTGCCTTTGCTTCGCGCCTCGACCGCTTCCTCTCCTCCCGGGCTGTCACGATGGACCTCTTTGACGCTTCCTTCATCGAAGCATCGTCGTCCTCATTCAAGGATGCCTCCAGAGCCTTTAAGGCATCTCTCATCGGCTCTTCGAGACGGACCTCCTGCGGTAGCCCAGAGGGAGCAGGAACATCGGCAGCTGGCAGAGCAGTTGCGTCACTTGGCGAGAATGGCATTGAGGTTTCTGCGATAAAAAGGGAGAGGTTAAATTGACCATAACACAAGGAAAACGAAAACTTGATGAATTGAAACTTACTAAGGCCTAAAGACGCTCTGAGACGTTCCTCCTCCTGGAAAGTCTCGAGGGAAGCGGCAATGGCTTCTTCATCGGTGATGCCTGTTGGAAGAAAAGAAGGAAAAACGTTAGTCAAAGGCAATGAGGAGGATATGATACAATAAAGAAAATGCGACTAGTAGTTACCTGATTGCGCAAGCTTAGCTAGCCACGCGTCACGCTTTGCCAACCACGCTGAAGTTTCGAGAGCGGCCTCCAAGTCTGTATCATCCGGCGGCGGCATGACCAATCCCTCATTAGTCCCATATTTGCTCAGGCCCTCGGCATAGGGAGCGTGGGGTTCCTGACCGAATACGACGTCAGCGGCGAAGAGCGACTTCTTTTTCTTCTTCTGCCAACCAACCCTAGCGGCACCAGGGATCGACTTGCGCTTGGCGGCCACCTTGGGGCGGCGAGTCTCGATGTCCACACCCACGCCAGACTCCGGCGAGGCTGCAACCACTGTCTCCACTGGAGCACAGGGCGCTGGAGGTGTATTAGCAATATCGGGGTGCGGCAATCCGTGCGGAGGACTTTGCGCACGCGATGGCCCGGCTCTAATATCTTTTAGAGGGGCAACTACCGGAGTCCTAGGCACCAAAGGAGCGTTGCGGTCGCTGCCTGGAGGCGCACCCTTACGGTCAACCAGCAATCGCCTTTCCTCTTTTATAACGGCTCCTGTTGCATGATTGTACCATTCTTTATATACGTTGAGGAGTCGTGGAGCGCAGGCCGGCGCACTGATAAAAAAATGAGAACCCGTATTCAGGCGCATGAAATGATGCAGCGCGTTCTCTATCCCTTCTTCAGTGGCAGCGGGTTCCAGTAGGAAAGCCTCCAAGGGTACCCCTTGATCGTAGCCCAGTTGCTGGGTGAAACGATGCGGGTTGTATCTCATAAAAATCGCCGCACCGTTCTACCTGAATACTAGGAAGCCCGGTCTAATGGAATATAAGTGAAGGGTCTCCCGGTCCGTCAAAATTGAGGCTCCATCCTTGAAAGCATCTTGTAATGGCCGCATCGCAGTGGCAGACGCCTTTCCAATGGTCAACACCTTATCGACGAAAGACATCCCGTCTCCAACGGTGTGGGGGCGAAGGAGTAAACCCCTGGCATTCCGTGGCGAAGGAGTCACGATTGATGCACCAATCAACTGTATGATGCGAGGGAAACCACACTTGTCGTAGAACGAGGGCCTTTTGTGCATGCCGAAAACACCTGATGTGTGTAGCTCGAGCCATGATACGAAGTAGTGCATCGGGAAGACCAACTGCAGTACCCCAGGCTCATTAGCGTCCGCTGCTCGACTGAGGCCATGATACAAGTGTGCCAAGCCGGCGATCCCAACGGCCACTTTTACCCCGATGGTCATCCGGTGGGCTGGGTAAAAGACAGAGGGCCGCATATGGCGAGAATGCATTGGGATCGCAAACCAACTCAGCCATAGCCTAAGAAATCCTAAGAAAAAGGCCTCCTCGTCCATCCCAGGGGCCGCAATTTCTGCAAAAGACATAGTCGGGAAGTCCGGAAGGAAGAAACCCTTTTGGTCTATTTCCTTCACCGGCAGGTTATCCAAACCTAGACCGAAAGGGTCATCCAAGGTAGTAAACTTGGCAGCTTCTGATGAGAGGACGCTTGGGCGAAGGAACCGAGCGATGAAATCCTCAAAGCTAACTCCGCGACTCCCATGTTCGATGAAAAGGGCCTCATAGATGTTCAACACTTTGATCAAACTTGGGAATTGGTGTTGAACAGCATTTTCCGGCATGAGGCCCCTTACCACCGGCTTAGCACCGAAGACATACGCGTCTATCGGAAGCAATTCCTCATAGTGTTCCCCAATAACCGGCAAACCGGAGACCTCCGTGAACTCCTCCAGAGAAATTGACACTTCCCGATCCATTGCAAGGAAAGTGTGGGTAGGAATGTTCCACTGCTCCAGGAAGGCCTTGAACCACCAGGTGGGAAGCGTGGGATACTGGAAGAGAGAGACGTAAACCGCAGTATATAATCCTAATCTTATCAACTGCGACTTCTTCGTCGACAGGATATACCGGGCCCACGGTAGATAGCCGATTGGATGGCGGGGGATCAGACCGATGTTATATGATTGCCCCCAAGGTCGCGCCTCGCCTTGACAGATACGGCGTCCTAGGATATCCAAAACCATAGGACGCTGGACCGGAATCGCATCCATGGCGGGATGAAGAAATCCCTTCGAGGTCCAATCAACCATCTTCACGGCATACTGCACCGAGGGTGGGGTGGCGTAATGAATCGCCGTGATGAGTTCTGACGGTACGGCGCACGTGAAGCTCCGTCGATCCATGATAATCTAGTTATACCACGACCCCCAAAGGTGGAGACTCTTATATTCCGGGTCGTGGTCCCTAATCATAGCCAAGACTTCACGGTCCAAGGGCGCTTCGGGAAATCCTTCCTCTGAACGAGCAAATGGGAACGAGGTGTCGAGAGACATGATCGCTGCAAATGAACAGAAATTAGCCGTTAGTGTTGTAAATCCAACGCTTGGCGTTTAAGAAAAAAAATTCACTAATTAATTAACAATATTAAAAATCAATTAAATTAAAATTAATTAATTATACTACACAACAGTGCAGTGAGTAGGAGACCGAAGGGGGACCCACAAAATCTGGATGAAAGTGCCTCATTTAATAAGACAGCCTCATCATTGGGTGAGACTGTCAGTTAAAGAAAAGATCCCCAAGAGAATATTCTCATCAGTGGGGAATCCCTAGAGACAAGGAGAAAATCTCCTCTTTCAGAGCAAAGCTCTGTCACAGAATGACACTTGTCAAATTCTGGTCTCAAAGGAATAAAATTCCTTAAAAAGAGCTTAGCTCTGTAATGGTGATGAGAAAAAAATCCATTAAAAGAAAATTTTTACTTTCAAAGAGATTTAAAAAAAAATTTGGGATCTTGAAAATCCAGGAAAACTCTTAAGAGTTCATCATCAGGAGATCCAAAGATCTATATTCTATAAGTGAGCAAAGCTCTGTTCATGGGTTAAGAAACCCTAAAATAAATTCTTGAGAGCAAAGCTCTGTTTATGAAACCCCAATGGGGATCTCTTTAGATCAAAAGATCTGTGAGAGCAAAGCTCTTTTGTTTAAGATTGATTTGATTTAAATTAATTTAATTTAAATTAATTTTACCTAAAAAGTTTTCTGACTTTAGAAATGAGCAAAGCTCTGAAGTTCTTGAGTGAGAGCAAAGCTCTGGAAAATCAAAATCTTGAAATGGTGAAGATTTTCTAAGGGCCAGAGGTCCTATTTATAGGGCGCTTACGCCCCTTCAGCTCACCCGTTGATCCAACGGTCAGAAGCTTGCCACCGCTGCACTCACGTGCGCGCCACGTGAGCGCAACGGTGGGGGGCATTTGTTTCCCCCAATCAGAGCAAAGCTCTGTTGAAATTCAAAATTCAAATTTTGAAGCAACGTTTCAAATCCCGGGCGCAACGCGCCACGTGTCAGGCGCTGATACATCAGCGCAGCGCCCGAGGCAGCGCGCCCAATCAGAGCAAAGCTCTATCTAAAACAAAATTAAAGGAAGCAACGCTTCAGTTGCGCAAGCACTGCGCTGCGCGACACGTGTCAGCGCAGATGCGCTAGCGCAGTTGCGCTGCTTGACACGTGTCACGCGCTGGGGCGTTTGCGCCAAACAGAATTAAGATTTTAAAGAAATCTTTCTGTTCTTATTAAAACAAGAAGATTTTCTTCTGTAAAATAGAAGCTCTTGGATCAAAGATCCAACGGTGGGGAAAATTCTCCAAATCACTCAGAGAAAGATCTCTCTAACTAATTTATGGGCACTATAAAAAAGACCCTAGACCTCAATTCAAAGGCATCAACATTTTGTGAGAAACCAAAATTTTCAAGCAGAGAGAACTCTGAAGAAATTCCAAGAAGAAAGGTAAAAAAACCCTTTATAAGGAAAGAATTTCTTCTGATAAATCATCGATCTAAGAACTAGATCAATGATCTTTAATAAAAAACAAAATAAAAATAGTGCTTTGCACTTATGAACCATTGGTTCTTTGAGATCAAGAAAGAAATAAGAAAATACTTGTTTTATTGAATCTAAATTAGATCAAGAAATCAAACCGTGCTTTGCACTTCTTTTATGAACCATTGGTTCTGGAATCTAAAAGATTCTCAAGTTAATAGTGCTTTGCACTTGTAAATCTGCACTGTTGCGCTCTTGGGTTGGCGCAAGCCACCAGAAAGCGCCACGTGTCAGTATCTGAACCATTTGCGCTATGCGTTTTTGAAATAGAGTCTTGCTCTCTGAAACTAGCGCAACTCACCACAGCGCGCCACGTGTCAGCAGCGCAAGCACAGCGCACTGGCGCAGCGCACTGCGCTTGCATGACACGTGTCATCACCACAAGCGCTTGCGCTCTTTGATTGGCGCAAAGCGCCTGACAAATGCAATGCATTTCTTTTGCTAACGGGCCAGGCCCAAGTCAAAAAGACCTAGTTGGCCTAAATAAATTGCAAAGCAATAAAAGTGTAGAGCCCAAGTCAGATTGATGCTCTGCATCATTTATAAAAGTGCAGAGCCCAGAATAAATTGATGCTCTGCATCTTTTATAAAAGGGCAGAGCCCAAATAAAATTGATGTTCTGCATCATTTATAAATGGGCAGAGCCCAAGTCAAATTGATGCTCTGCATCCTTTATGGGCAGAGCCCAAACAAAAATAAAAAGTAATGCAATGCATTATTTAAATGTGGGCAAAGCCCTAGCACAGGTCTAATAGACCAAAAATAAATAAAAGCGTTGAATATTTTTCAACTGGACTTAGCCCAATCATGACTGTAAGTCCTCAAATTAAATTAACTGGGCACAGCTGCTCTCTTAAATCAATTTACGACCGGTTCGAGGGTACATCTCCGAACTCCTTTGACTCCTGTCGTTGTAAACGACGTCAAAGAGGTGACGGGTCCCGACAACCACACATCAACACGGACTATGGGGTCCTTAAACTCATGGACTTAAGCGTCCTTAAACTAAAAGACGGACTGTGGGGTCCTTAAACCCACGGACTTAAGCGTCCTTAAACTAAGAGACGGGCTGTGGGGTCCTTAAACCCGCGGACTTAAGCGTCCTTAAACTACCAATGGACCACCACGTCCCTAAACTGGAATATGGACCACCACGCCCCTAAACTGGAATATGGACCGCAATGTCCTTAAACTACCAATGGACCACTATGTCCCTAAACTAGAACAATAGAGTCCCCAAATGCTCTTTTTTCGGATCCAAAACGATCCCGTTAAGTTGATCTTAGTCTCAAATCAGACTAACGTATCCTTAACAAACGTTTAAGTCGATCTTAGCCTAAATACGGCTAACGTATCCTTGAACCAAAACACCAAACCCAAATCTAAGTAAATACGGATTTGGACTAATCCACGTCCTACGGGCGACGGCATCACTTGGTCTCCGTATACAATCCATGGGCAACCACAAACAAAACAAACACACACGACACGAAGTGAAATTCTGAAGAAGGAGAAAGTTGTTACCGCGATGCAGTAGCGTAATTAACTGCAGGGGCTTGTGCCTGCAGGGAAGAGCGTCCCCACAATCAAAAACCCCTCAAGCGAGGGGGAATCTGACGAAGTCTGCTACATCGGCCGCATCCATCTAAACCTCCGATACACGATGCTATAAATCAACTTGGCATCTTCGGAGAGGTGGACGGATAAAACCAAATAGCATCTGCCCCGAACCCCAGCGTCAGGACTTCGCGGTCTTGTGTGCCGCCTTTCGGAGGGGAACATAGGGGTCTGACGTTGTCCATCACTAGACCCGATATGCGATACTCTTTGACGAAGAGACCGGACTGTACATAGATTGTCACATTCAGGCTCAGTAGGGTAAGAACATACTTGATTGTCGACCCCCCTTTCGACAAGTACCTGGGTAGCCGTTACGTACAGCTAGTGCCGCTGACGTGCTTGTGGTTAAACCCACTGCAAGCTTATTGTCGAGTCTTTAGAGTCACACATAGAGGGTTTTCCTAGTTCAGGTGTTAGATATAGGAGTCGTACGTTGGTACATGCAGGGGGTCCGATTAAATACGTGTATGAGATACACGGATTTTAATCGGGCGGTTGATAATACTAGCTGGATTATTAAATCAGGTTTTGATTTAATAATTTGTGTATGTATTTTGATACATATATTTTAGTATTATTGTTCACTATTTATTTTCTCTCTTTGGTACTATTCGTATTTTTATACAGATACGCGTATGTGTAGCGATACATATATTGAGTGAAGTATTCCGCATTTATACGGGAATGCTTCTAGAAGAAGAACACCTCATATTTGATTTTCTATTTAGAAAATTAAATGGTAATGAGGTGGAAAAGAGGTGGCATGAGGCATGGGTGTAAACTTGTTGAGAGGTATGGCTTGGAGATTTTAGAAAGATAAAATCATTTGTGTGCACTATTGATGCATGGTTGATAAATGCAAGCCATTCTCATTTTTCTATACTTGATGTTCTTTCACATAAGCTTCATGCTTCATGTTTTCATGCTCATGTCTTCTCCTTCTTCTTCTTCTTCTTCTTGCTCTCTTTTTTAGCATGGTTAATGAGAGAAAAATTTACTGATATATTTCTACATCACCGACCATCCAAACCTAGCGAGCTTAGATCATCGGTTAGAGACTCCTCCGGCTTCTCTCATGTGGATCGTTTTCGGAAAGAGTGGTCGATTCTCAAGCGCGATCCCGGGGACTACGAGCTAGGAGGGGTCTTCTACAATTGGGTGGACACGCGACAAAGATTGTAGTTCTTCAACCTTAACACTTTTGGTTAGCTAGTTTTGGTCTATGGATCGAATCTTGGGTTTTACGGGTATTCGGTGTTCGCTAGATTTTTTGTTTTCGCTTCCGTCTCGGCCGCGGTTTCTGTGCCGCGGGCACCGAAAACCAACATTCTCCATGGTTGGAGTGCCTGCTATCTCTATTCCGGGCTTGCGTGAAGGAGCTGTTTCAGCTTCGCTCTAACATGTTCCTAAAATTTTTTGGGTGGACCCTTCGTGGATAGCCTCGACGTTCGCCATGTGCGTGGCCTCGATGAGTATGATGACGTCGGTCTTGCTCGGAATCAGACGACATGACTGACGTCTCTTCAGGGGTGAGAGAGCACGGCGTGCGTTAAAACGATAGCCCGGTCTCCCCTGAGATCTTGGTGTCGAACTATCCGGCGCTGATAAAGAGTCATGGAATCATTCCTCGTATATAGGCCGTGATTGCCGGAATCGGCACGCCGGTGTTTGGTGACATCAAGATGGGCGTGAGCGAGGTTGAGGGCCCGAACATGCCCCTCCGTCGTCCCACGCACGCCGTCATTCCGGGGGTAGGGACAGCGGTTCGGCGGGCGTGCCCGGCCGTATTAACACGAGCGGGCGCATCCACCATCACCGTGAGCCTGTCGATCCGCACTGATAAGGCGTCAACGATGTTGGGAGGTGGAGTAGAGCCGCCCCCGCCTCCGTTGTGGAGGACAGGACGGCTCATGCCGGGATCGTTGCAGTTATCGCTAGTCATTGAATCAAAAGCGGAGGATCAACTTTTTGGATAGAAAATCTTTTAGTGTTCTCAAAGACGACGCCAACCGATGGAGGTCGGAATTTCCCTCAGATATTGTCTTCCATCTATTTTGTTGCCAGCGGAGCTGAACGGTTGAGAATTGATATGAAGGTTGAGCGTATGGATCTCAATGAGTTGTTATTGACGCCGGGCTACCTACAAGGGAAGTCCCGGGGTGGGAAACCCCCGTAGGACCCTCTGACGATCAAGTAAGTACCAAAGAATATTGAGGCAAAGTAGCGCCGTATTGGATTGAGTTCGAGTTATCCGAGTCGTTTGGAAGAGGGATTTATATAGCGGTCGCATGGAACGAGCCGATGCGAGATTCTTGCTGTCCGTTACGTCCCTGCGTTACGTTCACGTTGATGGCGGGATACACCCATTAATGACGAGATACGCTAGCGCGGGATGTGGGATGTGGAGCGGCGAAGATCTCGTCGTGACGAGATACATGGAGTCGTTACAGGGACGCTTGGGCTCCGTGCTCCCGGCTAAGAAGGACACTGAGGAATTTCAGATATAGGATAGCTCGGAGACGAGCGAGTGAGCTGAGAAGTCTCAGCTATAGGATATCTTGGAGACGAGCTATTGAGTGACGGTCAGCTGAAGGGGGAACGTACTCTGGGGAGATCTTCTAAAAGGTCGGGCGCAGCCTCTGAGGCGAGGCGCCGAGAAATGTACCAAATGCTCCTTACTTATTCCCGCTTCATAACCCCCAGGAATCTAGTGGGCTTACGTAGACGTATCGTCATCTGCTACGTGTCGTGATCTGAGAAATTCTCACTTATGAGTGTCATCACTAATTAAGTTATTTAAGAATTTTGTCACCATTCTCCAAATTATACGATAGGTTTTATATAATATTTAGGTTTAAATTTTTAACAAAACCTTTATTTGGTGCCTCCTCTAGTGAAAATCCCTGGAGCCACCTCCGTGTTGTGAGTAAAGTTTTTAGTGGTTTTTTTCTTATTTTAAACCTTTATTTTATTTACATGGATGACCTTATGTATATGTCATTAATACTGGATGATGTGAACCCCATCCTTTAACCATTGCTTATATGGAGAGTGGATAGATAAGCTATTTATCATAACAAAGTCATTAAATACTACAAGCATTATGGACACCATCGTTAAGCACATGCAATAAGCATCGAGAGGTTATGATAGCAGATCTTTGTGACATGAAGAAAGATGAAGGCTTAAAATGACATGAAGCTAGCAGTTATAGTGGGTGAGGAGTAATAGATATGTTCCCCCCCCCCCCCCCCCCTGTAAAAAAAATTCAATAAAACCAAACCTGGCTTGAATGTATCCTGTTATCTAGCGATAGATTTTGTTCTATTTTGTTGAATAATAAGCCCTAGCCTATTGCAAGGGGAAGTAGAATCCCAAACCACTTGCTCCACTGCAAAATGACTTTACCGTCAGCTACAATGGTGGTTAATTACAATGATACTTCACGTACTTCACGGAGCTTTATTTCTTTAGATGATTTGGGTTCGAAATATAGGAAGTGGGTTTTGATCTGGACATCCTTCGACAGCGGGCCCATGCTTTCTAATATTTTTTCAGGGTACAGGGTTCAAAGGGGAATGTAGGCTGCCTAACTTTTATTTTTATTACGCAAATAGCCTAATTTATATTAAGCCCTTTATTTTGCCCAACTTCCTTGCCGGCCCATTACTGTACCCATTTTCCCAGCTAGACAATTATTACAAATCTACCTTGCTCGAATTTCTTTACGTTTATTAATTTGCGAGATACTGTAAAACTTATTGTAAACTAGAATTTATACACGTGCGTTGCACGTGGGTTTCAGAGTCTTATTTCTTTATTTTTAAAAAAGGGAGAGATGAGATGTAGGGCTCGAGAGGTGAGAGAGATGATATAAAGAGATTTAGAGATAAGGATTTATTTAATTTTTTTTTCTATTTTTTTAGAGAAAAAAAGAAGGGTGGATCTCTAACCAAAGATATTTGCATTATATACAGAGATTATTGGTTTTCTCTAGTTTTCTTTATATAACATGCTAAATGTAATAAAATTGAAAACCGAATATCGCGGACGTATATCTCAGATCATGGAGCTGTGCTTGCTTAGCCGCGACCATCTTTTTGGTATTTTAAATATCAATAAAATCTATTGTTTATGTAACTACAAATTATATTTTATTTTGTGCATTCATCTAAGGGCCTGTTTGGTTGCAGGATTATGGGTTTGGATTTGGATTTTGGATTGTGGAATCCTAGGATTCCATAATTTTGTGTTTGGTTGCAGGATTAGGATTTCTAGGATTCCTTTGTTTTATATGAGGGGCCCACCACAAAAGAAGGATTCATGAATTCTAAAAATTTTCATGGATTCTCAAGGATTTGACACTATTCATTGTACTTTTAGATGGGGCCCATGCACTTTATTTATTTAACAATCCTCTTTCTCTCTATCTCTTTCTAAAATCCTCAAATCCAAATCCTATTTTTTTTCCAACAACCAAACAAAGATTACAAGGATCTACAAATCCAGATCTACAAATCCAAAACCAACCAAAC
Source organism: Agapanthus africanus (assembly GCA_030015575.1). Lineage (NCBI taxonomy): Eukaryota > Viridiplantae > Streptophyta > Magnoliopsida > Asparagales > Amaryllidaceae > Agapanthus > Agapanthus africanus. Next base: position 9,111,942 of record CM057348.1, on the reverse strand, counting down.
AACAAATTACCAAATCCAGAAATTTCAACCGTACTATTTTTGGAATCCAAATTCCATAATCCTGCAACCAAACAGCCCCTAAGAGAACTTATTTAATTCTTCTTAGCTAACGGTCAGAAATGTGACACCCGTACAATATCAATGTTATAGGGGGTGAGAATAGCAAAAACGCGCATTGAATCTCGACCGTTCAACAAACGAACTAACCTCAATCTGATACGTTGGACCTCCTCCAAACGTCCACCGCCTCGGTGGCATGATCGTAAATTCATCCATTCCGCCATTTCCTCAAAATTTGAAATTTAAATAGAAGCCTGCCGGTCACCAGAACCTAATCCGTTCATTAATCCTAATCTCTACTTGGATCCCGTCACCGCCCCTAAACCCTCCCCTTCTTTAAATTCCAAACCCTAGATCAATCTCAGGTTATAAAAGATCGCCCCCATTTCGATGCAGATCACGCGATCTCTCAATCGCTGAGAGAAGAAGAAGAAGAAGAAGAAGAAGAAGAAGAAGCTACAGTAAGAAAAAGATCTTTGTTTTACACAAGCCTCCCTCTCCTTTCTTGAAATTTCATCTCAAAAAGTTTGATTTTTAAATCTTTTGTAGGCGAAAGATGCCGACTGATCTGGCGGTGAGAGGACGTGAGGTTGCCCGAGGGTTTTGGATCCGGCGAGTAGATTCACCGGCGGCGGCGGCGAGGAGGCCCCAGAGGCTGGTGAGGGCGGAGGATAACAAGGAGAACGTTCTGCCTTTAGATTTTGCGGGGCCCACGCCATGGAGGAGGAGGCAGAGGACGAGGAAGAGCCCGTTACCTGCTTGGTACTCGCGGATGCCATTGCGGGACATAACGACTATAGTCAATGTAAGAAAGCTTCTATCTTTAGTTGTTTCTTGGGTATTTATTCGATAGATCATATTCATTTTTAGAAGAATCCTAGGGTTTCTTTGGATCTTCAGAATGATGATTGGTTTTTGTTGAGAATGTGGTATAAAATATAAGAAGGGATAAACCTCAAAGCTTGAGTCAATGTTGTTAGCTAGGAACTTTTACTTTTTAGTAGTTTCTTGAATATTTCATTGATAGATTATATCCCATTTTAGTAGTTTCTTTTGTGTTTAGTTTGCTATTGGGTTAAAGCTAGTTGGAGTTTTGTTGAATCTGTTTATGAGAAAATCAACGTAGAATTTTCTTTTTGTGGAAGTTTCGTAATTATATGTCTCTTGATCTTGTTGGTTTTAGCTGTGATCAATGCAGAATTTATCTTTAGTTGTTTATGAGAAAAGCTTTCTAATCTATGTTAGAAGGATCTGCTGGGTGTCTTGAATCCGATGATCAGATTCAAGACATTTGTAAATGGATCAGAGTTTCAAATAATACACAGTCATTTTTATTTTTACAGAAAATAATGGCAAAAAGAAGTTTCTTATTATTCTTGAGAATAGTTGATTTTTTCCTGAAAATAGTTGTAAAGAGAAGTTTTTTATTATTCTTGATGGTTATAATTCACTGATAAATCAACTTGTTTTCTCTATGCTTATTTTGTTTAAGCATTCACAACAATTGAAGTATTTGATCATCTATTGTCATTTACTGGTAATATTTTGTGTCAAATGTTTAATCTGTCATTTGAAGGATTTAGTTTAAGGGGTTAATAGTATTTGACTGAAGTTTTGGGAATTTAGTTTGGACATTTTAACCTTTTTCATAGATGATATTTAACTTCTCTGTCATAGTTTTTCGTTCTACAACCTTCATGCTGATAGAGTTTGCAATTCGCATATTTTATGTGCCACGCTTTTCCCTGAAAAGTCTTCTTCAGTGGATTCTGTATATAGGCTTAAGGAATTTAATTCCTTTTCGATTTTATTAGTAACTCGTAATTCTAGCTTGTTGGAATCTTTATCCATATATCCCATCTTTTTCAATAAGAAGTGTAAGCATATATGTACAGTAGTTTGATTTCACTATGAGAGGATAATTAGTGACAAAAAATTTGAGGATAGGTCACAAGTTTATACTGCATGTTGTGATTCATGTTTGATTGTTATAGTAAATTTCTAAGCTAGATGATTAATAAAATTTAAAAATCATTGACCACACGTTGTTTGTACACAGCCTAATAATTTACCCTCATGTACCTCTAATTATTGCTGTTTTCACTATTTTGACTTGAGCGTTTTTTTTTAAGTAAGCGTCCCTTAAGTGCTACATATAAGTGTATTTTTTAGGGGGGAAAATCTCTTTTAAAATCAAAGTTTAAGGGCGTTTAGAAGTTTAAGGTGATTTATTTTAATACAAGGCTTCTAGGTAGTTTTGTGAAAACAGTATCAGTGTAATCTACAGTAAGTTAGCCCATTTTTATATAAGTATAAACGAATCTGTTATAGCATGCACTTGCCAAATGTGGAACTGCATTTATACAAATGCGAATCTTAATTTTTAGGCAATTGAAAGGAGGAGGCTCAGGGTGCAGGCAGCAGCAGCCCGTGCACAACAGTTAAGCAACAGAGACAATGAAGCCTCTCATGAGGATCCACACCCTGTCACTTCCCAAACTCCGATTTCTGATTCCGATTCCACTCCAAGTCATATCACCACCAAATGCACTGCCCCTTCCTCTTCATCTCCTATCGAGCACCCACTGCTGACCCCTTCTACATGTGGTTCTTTTTCCGAAACCGAGGAGAAGTTGTGTCAGACAATCGAGCAGATTGAGAAAATTGTGAAGAAGCAGCTGAAGACGAAGAAGGCTGTGAAAGATGCAGCATCTGCCAAAAGGGTCATGCAGAGAAAAACCCTGATGTCTATGCGATGAGTGATGAATCATCTCGTTTCTTGCACCGCTTCTTTGCCGCATACCACCGAAAGCAGCTCATTCTGGTTCAGGGCCACTGCTTCTGCTGCTGCTCTGCTGCTTAGGGGCTGAGGTTGCAACCTTATCAAATCTTCATTGATTGGTTCTTCTCCTGGTATACTCCTATCATTTTGAGCAGCAGCTGCTGCTGCTGTAGTAGGAAGACTAGGTAAGCTCTCTGAAATTTGTTGTATATAGTTCTATCCATTACCAATTTGTCACTTGAGAGGAATCTAGCAATTTATGTTGTATTCTATTGTATCTCATTTTGCACTCTCATTTTGCAATCAAAAATCATATGATACACTTCAGGTGCAGCCTTTTCTTGTTAGTACCATACTTGTTTGTAATTCCTGGTTTATTTGTTTTAGCTTTTCTTCATTATGTCCTACTGGCTTGGTGCAATTTTACATCTTCGAATCGCTGCAATGAAGACATTACAGATCTTATAATAATTTCTTGTTAATTTATGAATCACAATTTGATAGTTGGTTAATATGAGTCGTATCTACAGTTGCTGTCATTATAACTGCCTCTCCTCTCTGTTTTGAGTATTTGCTGCTGGCACTGTCTGTAGGAGAACTACTATATCATTTTGGTTTTGCGGTTGAGAATCAAATGGTCCATTTTATCTACTGCTAGTTCTTATTATCATTTCCTGTCACCTGATTATATTGCATTTTCTCCAAAGCTAACAGTTTCTGAATTTGTCCACCACTTTAATATGTCGTTTCACAATCGTGTTATGATTTTTGTTATTTTATAAAGTGCAAGCGATTTTGGCTAGTTTCAGTCATATATGAAGTGACTGCATTGATGCTTCAAAATGCATTATCTTGTCAGATTATGCTCCTCACATTGCCATTTGGTTTAATTCTCGTGCGTTGCCAACATCTAGCCCATTTATGTGATGTTTCTCTTTCTGGATTTCTTTTTGTGGATACTGATTTTTTTTGATATAATAGTAGAACCCTCTTCATGTTCTTGTTCTCGCCTTCTATGTAAACGAATACAATCCCTAAACTGTCAATGTTAAACCTGAAGAGCTTCAGCATTTAAAAAACATCACCAAAGAAATTAACAGTTATTTTGGTGATCTACTGTGGATTTTTTTTATAATAGAAACCTTTTGAGAAAGAACTGAAAGATTTTTAAGTTATTCATGGCAGAAAAATACTTTTAGTACATCTCGGAAACATCGAATTGATTTCATCAACAGAAGGCGATCGAGTAATCTTGAGCCCTGCACATAAAGATACTTGTAGGATCATCATATGCATAGCTAAATGCATTTGGGCATGTGTTCTTGAACAACCTTGAATACTCCGAAGGATGGCACTTCTCAGGGATTCCGTACTCTCCGGTGCTGCAAAACTCTGGTGTGTCAAAAGCCATGCACGCGCTCTTACATGCCACCACCTCCCCAGCTTGGTTCAAAACCTGAAGGTCATTGTCATCGATCGTCAGTAATTTTCTGTTAAAATAGGATAGGATTGCATGTAAATACAGGCTTCATAGGGAGATGTGAATTTTCCGACTTGTTGTTTATTCTTTTTAAAGAAAAAAATTGGAAATCCAACAAAAAAACATGTTCAATTGTAATACACAGTTCAAATGAACCTGCAGATCCTTTGGGCAAATCCGGTTCAGATCAGATTGACATCTTATGCTCTGGCATGTCCTCGACCTAGCGTGATACCCTCCAGGGACCACCGACATTTGCACATTATACCCATCAACTAAACTAACATCATAATAATCAACAGGGCTATTTAGTGTAAATTCCGCAAGAGTGACAGGTGGTGATCCGCCTGCTCCGATGCAGTTGAGGACCCCACCGCAGTCTCCGGTTTGGCATGTGCCGTGCCCAGACTCGTCGAAGGAGCAGTCGCGGCGGAGCCAGAATCGGCCGGACCAGTTGGCTGGCGATTGGATCTGGATGGTTTGGCCTGGGCTTAGCTCGGACCCGCCATGCCCGATCATGTCGTGGCCTGCGCCAGGTTGGATCCCGGCCCAGATGTTGTAGGGGCATGAGTTTTGGAGGGTGAATAGTGCTGCACCTGCACCTGTGGAAGATAAGTGAGACAACTGGTCAGGTTCAAATAGAAAATCTAATTGGATTAGAATCTTTTATTTATTAATAAAGACTCGGTTTCAATAAATTTGGCGTCTCTCAAACTATGGTTTAGAAAAATTGAGATTCTCTCCACTGTAAAAATTTGTGGACCGGCGATCCATCACTTGACAGGGCACTCGTCCTCTGCATGCATCTAGTTGATGAACGGTTGGATCTCTATCTATGGTCTGGAAAATAAATTTGTTTTTGTATCAAACACATCCCAACTTCATAATTTGGAGTTTTTGATGAAAATAATTTGGAGTTTGATCCTACAAATTTCATGAAACTTCGGTTTGGATGACGAAAACCGTGTTTGCCGAACTAAGGCCTGGAGAGAGAGTGAAGTTTGAAGGTTCTTACACGAGAAGGCGAAAGCACAAAGGAGGAGGTGGAGAGAAGCTAAAGCCATGGTGAAGAGTAATGGATGGTTTGGAGTGGAAGGAGTACCGGGGTTTGAATGTGGAGTTTGAGTTGCACAAAACATGCATTGTTTGAATTTTTGTGGAGAATATAATTTGATAAAAGGAGTAAAGGTAGAATGGTCATGCTCTTTACACCAAGTTTGTACTGAGTCCATTTATATTCTTTTCAAAGAATTGGCACGGGAAGTGTGACTTCTATTGTTCCTTGATTTGTCCCAATCAGAGCATTTATTATCAATTTTATCTTTTAATTACGGTCTTCAGGTTCTTAACCCCAGAAAGGAACAAAAAAATGTAAATGTAAATGAAAGGGATTATATGAAATTTACCCTTCACAAAAGTTCGATTTTGTATTTTCAAATGCTATTAATAAAAACTAAATGAAAGGGCTAGAGGGAAGCCGTCTCTCTTGGTCCTGCTTCTTCAACGACGTCGTCATAAAAAAATCCAAAACAAACAAATAATTAGAATTTGTTACTTGTGCTGTATCCATCTTTTGTTTCATGGTGTTTATGGCTTACCTTGATAGCTTTTGATTATTTGTCCTCATGGACAGCAATAGGGTGAGAATTATTGTTGTTGGTATGAGGTTAAAGATTTGGATGATTTGAGTTTGTTCTTCGATTAAAAAGGTTCGATGGCAATTTCGGCCACGGATGTGCCGGATCTGAGAAGAAATTGCATTTATTATACGTATAATGAGAAGCACCTCATATGGACTGGTTGGCGAAATGGTGGCTATAAACACATTCCCAATAATTATATTAATGTGTTTGATATGGAGAAAGGAACGAGTATGCCATATTTTGATCGGAAATTTCAGTTCGATTGCGAACCATCGTTCCCCCTGATTTGGTTTATGCCTTCTCTATTGTAAATTCAGCAATAAAGGTATGTCATCAACTGGACATTCTGATCATGCTTTTAATCACTTATGATGTTCCAGTTGGTGAAGTAAGTGAATTTGTGGTTGATATCTACAGGAGTTAACTTTTGCCGGCTTTATGAAACTCCAATTCAGAAAACCTCCATTATCAAACAGGGCCTTACATGTTCAATCTAAATACAAAACTTTCGATTAGTATTCATAATCAAAACAACAATCTCAAATTCATGGACCTCCTCATAATATAAATTGCTGATGATCCTTTGCTTGGTACCAGTCGTTTAATATGACTTTCTAGAAGTAAACTGCGCAATCTATGTATCTTGCACTCGATTGTAATACCTGTTCAAGCAATAATATCAATTGAAATCTTTCCCAGAATCATATGGGTGAATTGGAAGTAGCTGATAACCATAGTCTTATATGACATCGCTGAGTGATTGCATATCATATATTTGGAGAAGCTATAGGTGTAGCAAAATTAGTATAATTAGTCTCAACGCATCAAGTATCTATCGCGTGGTCTAAACTTCATCACTTTGATTTCTTGAACCCATAAGCATGCAATTGGCCATTTGGTCGAGATGGCGAAGAACCTATCGATGTGATGTACGACGACGTCGATGTAAATTCCTTTTGGGAAGAATGCATATTGGAGTTCATGTTGAGTTCCCTGGCCTAGCAAAAGGCTCTATTACCATGAGTTGAAGACACCAACTACAACAGAATTGTTAGAGCTGGGTTGTTTGATAGTGCTACTTTATTTTACATATATGGTGAATTTGAGCTCCATTTAAGGGTTGTTTGGTTGCCAAACTTGAAAAAATGGATTCACAAAGTCTTAAATTTGAAATCCAGGATTTTGGAGTCTTTTGTTTATTTTGTATCAAATAGTTTGTGAAAACTTGCAAATTTCTTACTTTCTTGTTTGGTTGCATCAAAAGTGACATGGATTCCAAAATAAGAATTGGAAGGTAAGTTTATCAAGGTAAACATAACCTTACTCACCCTCGTATGGATCAAAACTTTATTGAGGAGGAAGCAAGAGAAGATGTAGGATAGGGGAGATATCAACACCTCTCTTTATTTTTTTAATTATTATCCATGTTTATGTGTACATGGACTCTTTGCAAATCCTTATGCCATGTTTGGATACCCATGTTCCAATTAAAAAAAAACCTAGATTTCTTTTTTCTTTTGGACTTTGCTAATCTGAAATTGATTGTTTGGGTAACTTTTTTTATGAAGAATCTCAATGGAAAAGGAACCAAAAATGTCCATAATCTATTGGATTCTAAAAATTAGCAAAGTCCCAATTTTTCTAATCCAAAACTCTCTCTTGAAATGACACAAGAGGGCACCAATCTCTCTTTTTCTTTCTTTTTCTTATTTTAATGTTATCCTTATCCGAACTATCCAAACATGCATTATGTTGCCAAAATCCATTAGAATTTTACTTTTGGAATGCATATGTATTCCAAAATATTCTTTGGTTATTCGGCTCATGATCTTACCTTTCCTTTTCTCCCCTCCCCTCCCCTCCTCTCTATTGACAGATATAATAGAGGAGAAATTTTAGGGATCACATATCTGCTAAGATTTTGCATATAGATGAATAAGTTGAAATTTCAATTCGTCATCAAGGCAACAGATTCACCACATTTGGGCATGAGCTGAAATGTGGGAAATGTCTGGTTGCTAAGGTTGTTCTACGGAAATTCATGGTGCCAGTTCCATATAAATTTCATGTGTTTTCTTGTTAGAAAACTTGTCGCTTTGATGTAATGGTATAACAAGGGATCATCATTTTAAAAAAATAAGAGAATGGTGTTCTGTGCAGCAATCATTTTTTTGTGATGTTCACATAGGCTCATAAAAAGATTGTGGAAAAAGGTTGGTGCCTAAAATGGTTGAGATTACACTAAAAACAAAATATGCTGAAAGCTTGAATCTCAACTATTATCGCTACTATTACAAAGGAAGTGGGTTAGAAAATTGTTTGATATCGAGACTCCAATTTGACGCCATATAGATATAACAGGAGCGACATCACTGCACCTCATTTCACCATCAATTGGATGAGATGAATTTTGTATTTCATCATCCATTCAACGATGGATGGCGAGATGTAATGGTGTCTCCACTTGCCCAAATCCACCTTGATTATGTGTTAAAATTATACTAAACTACCATGATTAATTGTCAAAGAAAATAAAAAAAGGAAAAAAAACTAACCTATATCTAAATTCTTTCTGCATTATATAAACTATCTCAATCTTTTGTTCGCAACTTTTAATCAAACAACCAAGTCTTCACACTTGGCTCCAATACCTATAACGCACTTGCAAAGTGCGGAATTCGACCCATAATCGCTAACAACAGCCAGTTCTATGTAGCACTTATGTGGCAGTGATGTGATCCGATTGTCCTAAATCTCTAAATAGTTCTAACATATGTCTAGATCCCTAATTTGTTTCTAAAACATGCCTAATCCCAAATTTTGTCCATCAAAATCATCATAAAAATTGCTCCTTTTCTTCTTCTTCTTCTTCTTGTCATCGATTAAACTCTAACCCGGGACAAAATTTGGGATTTATCATTTTTTTTGAAACTAATTAGCGATTTAGACTCGTTTTAAAACTATTTAGAGAAATAGCACATTCGGGTCACATCAATGCCACTTAAGCGCCACATAGGACTGGCAGTTGGGATTGTGAGCGACTCCTATTCCACGCTTTACAAGTGCGGAATAGTCTAGCACACATTAAAGCAGTCGGCCCCACCCTTTCCCCATTTTAATATATCAGACTCTCTCTCTCTCATATTTCACCTCTCTTTCCCTTTCGCGTCCCTCTCTCTCTCTCTCTTTCTCTTCTCGCACCTCCCTCTCCTCTCAAGATCTCTCTCCCCCCTCCTCCTCCTTCGAAGCCTTCCTTACTGTGCTGATCCTTACTTCGTCGAGGCCGAGTCCTTTCTTTCTGAACAGTGGGTTTTAATTTAAAACTATTTGTTTGAAATTACTGTAATTTTGATTTTTAAATCGGTTTTTTTTGGGTTAGGGTATTTTTTTGTTAGGATTAGGGTATTTTGGGGGTTAGGGTTAAGGTGTTTTAGTGTTAGGATTAGGATAATTTAAGATATTTTGGGGGTTAGAATTAGGGTGTTTTGGGGTTTAGGGTTAGCGAATTTTTAGGGTTAGGGTATTTTATTCGTAGGGTTAGAGTATTTTGGGGTTAGGGTTAGGGTAATTTAGGGTATTTTAGTATTAAGGCTAGGGTTAGGGTAATTTAGGGTATTTTGGGGGTTAGGGTTAGGATATTTTGGAGGTTAGGGTGTTAGTGTATTTCAGTGTTGGGGTATTTTGGGATTAGAGTTATGGTATTTTTGGGGGTTAGGGTGTTAGTGTTATGAAATTGAATGTTGTTGCTGTGAATGTTGTAGAGTGTATAAGCCTGTTTCTTGAATTTTGATAATTTTACAATTATTATTAATATTAGGTGCGATGATAAATGGGAATGCTGTGTTGATTTGTCATTATAACGGCACTGTTCCCCTCCGAAAGACGGCGCGACTGGGACGTCTCGCCTGAGATTCGGGGCAGATGCTAATTGGTGCTATCCGTCCACCTCTCCGAGGATGCCAAGTTGGTTTATGGCACCGTGCATCGGAGATTTAGACGGATGCGTCCGATGTAGCAGACTTCGTCAGATTCCCCCTCGCTTGAGGGGTTTTTGATTGTGGGGACGCTCTTCCGTGCAGGTGCAAGCCCCTGCAGTTAATTACGCTACCGCATCGCGGTAACCACTTTCTCCTTCTCCAGATGGTCACTTCGTGTCATGTGTATTTATTTTATGTTTTGTTGCTCGTGGATTGTTTACGGAGACCGAGTTCTGTCATCACCCGTAGGGCGGGGACTAGTCCAAATCCGTATTATCTTAGATTTGGGTTTGGGGGTTTGGTTTGAGAATACGTTAGCCATATTTGAGGCTAAGATCAACTCAAACGTTTGTTAAGGATGCGGTAGTCTATCATCTTGAGACTAAGATCAACTTAACAGGATCGTTTAGATCTGACAAGAGAGCATTTGGGCTCCATTGTTCCAGTTTAGGGACATAGTGGTCCATTGTATATATGGCCGTCGGGACCCGTTACCTCTCTGACGGCGTTGAAGGATTACAACGACAGGTGTCAAAGGAGTTCCGAGATGTACCCTTGAACCAAAGTTGATTGGAGGGATTCCTAGTCCAGTCTGTCTGAAGGTTTAAGGATACGTTAACCATATTTGAGGCTAAGATCAACTTAAACGGGATCGTTTAGATCCGGCAAAAGAGCATGCGTGGCTCTATTGTTCCAGTTTAGGGACATGATGGTCCGTTGCTAGTTTAAGGACATTGCGGTCCATGGGTAGTTTAATGACATTGCGGTCCAATGTTAGTTTTAAGACATCTCGGTCAAGGTTAAGGACGTCGTAGTCCATGGGTTTAAGGGCCCCACAGTCCATTGTTAGTTTTAAGACATCTCGGTCAAGGTTAAGGACGTCGTAGTCCATGGATTTAAGGACCCTACAGTCCATTGTTAGTTTTAAGACATCTCGGTCAAGGTTAAGGACGTCATAGTCCATGGGTTTAAGGACCCCACAGTCCATTGTTAGTTTTAAGACATCTCGGTCAAGATTAAAGACGTCGTAGTCCATGGGTTTAAGGACCCCACAGTCCGTTGTTAGTTTTAAGACATCTCGGTCAAGGTTAAGGACGTCGTAGTCCATGGGTTTAAGGACCCCACAGTCCGTTGTTAGTTTTAAGACATCTCGGTCAAGGTTAAGGACGTCATAGTCCATGGGTTTAAGGACCCCACAGTCCATTGTTAGTTTTAAGACATCTCGGTCAAGGTTAAGGACGTCGTAGTCCATGGGTTTAAGGACCCCACAGTCCATTGTTAGTTTTAAGACATCTCGGTCAAGGTTAAGGACGTCGTAGTCCATGGGTTTAAGGACCCCACAGTCCATATCAATATGTGGTCATCGGGACCCGTCACCTCTTTGAAGACGTTGAGGGATTACAACGCCAAGTATCAAAGGAGTGAAAAGATGTACCCTGGAACCGGAGTGAATTAAATAGTCTTTGGCCCAATTTGGGATCAAGACCAATTAATTACGTTATGAGCCCATTAGCCCAGTTAATTATGAATTGAGGACTTATGGCCGGCTTGGGCTAAGTCCAATCATGTCTGGGACATCGACCCTCCTGTTGGTCCCTTGAAGGAGAGGCTTTGCCTCTGGCCATTTAGCCAATTGGGCCAATGCCTGGTGTTTAAATACTAAAGACCAATCAGTGTTGAACACTGGGAATGAGATTGATAGGTCAGTGTTTAACACTAAAAGATAGTTGGTGTTAAACACCAGCAACAAGGCTTTCAAATTAGTGTTAAACACCAAAACAGATCAGTGTTAAACACTGGCAACAGAAATCTCAAATTAGTGTTAAACACTAAGGTAATCAGTATCGAACACTGCAAATAAAGTTCTTTGATTAGTGTTGAACACTAAGGCCAAACAGTGTTTTAACACTGGATTCAGGGGTTCCAATTTAGCATTAGACGCTAAGGCAAGAGGGGTCACGTGGTAGCACGTGAGGGCGCCCTCCCTTCGTTTGTTCTGCTGGGAATATCGCATCTTTTGGAGCATCACGTGCCATCATGTGACGGGTGTTTAAATGGAATATGTTAAAGCCTCTGCCAAGGGTCACGTGGGTCACGTGAGGCACTGCCTCAAAGGGGCTTTTCTGTAGATCTTTTTGGGGGTCACGTGGTGACACGTGACCTTGCCTCTACGTATGTTTTTTAGAAGATCTGTTGATCCCTTTCAGAAATTAAATTCCTCGTAGGGTTGAACCCTGACAATAATTTCAGAGGAATTAAATTTCTACTTCCTTTTGAAGATTCATATTCTGGAATAGAGTTGAACTCTGAATTTTCTGTAGGAATTAAATTCCTCATATATGTGAAGAACTGTATAGGGTTAAACCCTAATAAAAGCTTTAAGGAGTTAAACTCCCACTCTCTGTTAAAGAATTATTCTGGGGAATGAGATTAAGGGAATTAAATTCCTGTTGTTTTAACAGAACTAAGTTCTTAACTAGGGTTAACCCTGATTCTTTTCATTCTGAGGGGATTAAATTCCCATAACACATGGTCAAACCCTAATTTTATTTTAAAGGAATTAAATTCCTATAGTTCTGTGAGAATTAAATTCTCGTGCTTCCATTCCCTCTCTATGCTTTGGATCTGCATGGCAGGATCTCAACCCATTAAGAATTAAATTCTCAACTCAAGGGGAGATGTGCACTTTACAGATCCTCCACCAAAGAGAGAGCCATGTTTCTTCTGTTTTATATCAGAGTTAAACTCTATTGAGAATTAAATTCTCATCTCTTTCAAAAAGCCTTCCCTTTCTTACCTAGGGTTTTTTCTTTTTGCAGAAGATCCTAATTCCTCCAAAGTATCAAGGCTCTCTCTCTTTTCTTCCCTCTGCATATCTCTTTTGTGTGTCTCTTGGCTCCTATTTATAGGAGAAGCAGCCGAGTCATTAGTTTTTGATGAATCTTTCATTGAGAGATTTGATTTGCATCCATCATTCGTTTTGGACCTTTGGATCATTAGGTGAATTTTATTCACCATTGGATTTTAAATCCAGAGATTCTCCTTTGTTATTTCGGTTAGATTTAAAGGGGAAATCTTTCCAAATTCGAGATTTTCCATAGATAGATGGTATTTAACCACCTTTAAATCTTTAATTTAATCGGTTGCTTTGGAAAGATTTAAGAGGTCTTTTCTCAGAATTTAATTTCTGTTAACAGATAGGCTTTGAAAACTGGTCACGTGTGGCCACGTGACCCTTGGTCACGTGTGGGCACGTGAGCCCTTTGGAACGAGCCTTCTTCTTTCTTTCTGCGCTCTGCTTTTTGGTCGCTGCTTAGCTGTCACATGCCACCACGTGACCCCTGGTCACGTGTGAGCACGTGACCCTCGTCTGGAGCCTTTTTCTTGATTCAATCAGGGAATTGAGTCTGCCGCTTTTGAGTGTCACGTGCCAACACGTGACCCTGGTCACGTGGGAGCACGTGACCCTTTCTGAAGCCCTTTTCTTCGGTGTAGTTGGGAAACTGAATTTGTCTTGCCGATACTTTTAGATGTCACATGCCAACACGTGACTGCTGGTCACGTGTAAGCACGTGACCCTTTTCTGAAGCCTTTTCCGTAAGTTTTCCTGATTTTAAATCAGGAAACAAATGCCCCCACAGCGTTGTTCTCATGTGTACGCACGTGAGTGCAACGCTGTCACCTTTTGTGACCGTTGGATTCCTCTAGGGATTTGGGGAGATGAAACGTTTCCATCACCTCCTATAAATACTCATGTTTCTTCAGAAGAGCCTTCACTTTGCTCATCTTCTTCTTCTGAGAACTTTTTCCCTTGAGAATTTAATTCTCTCTTCCAGAGCTTAGTTCTCTGTCTTGAAACAATCTTCAGAGTTTAACTCTGTTCAGGTGACCCTTTTTCCTTAGGTAATGTTCTTGGACAAACAGCGAACTTCCACATTCCTTTGGATTTTAAATCCAAAACAAGGGTTTTTACTCTTTTTTAACAAGGAACCCATTTTTCTTCAAGTTTTTCCATAAGAACAGGAAACCACCTAACCTTCGAATTGTAGATCTCTTAGGGTTTAGATGATCTTTGGGGAGATGATGATGGCGTTTCAACTCCATTTAATTCCATCCAAAAATGTTTCTGGGAATTTAATTCCCTTTTCTTAATAAGGAATTTAATTCCAATGAAGAACTCAGTTTCTTCACACGGAGGCTTCTTGGGGGCTCTCGACCCGAGGTTGTCCTTCTGCAATTAATGCAACAGGAGCTTTGTAATGATGTCTTCTGTGGGAATTTAATTCCTTTGATCTTGTTGGATCCATTATAGAGCCCGAGGCAGATCCTGTTGGGGGGAATGTGTAGGGTTACCATTCTTTATTAAATGAGGATATTCCCTTTGTTTTATTGTAACTATTTGGTCTCATTATTAATGAGCCGTCATCCTGATTCTGTGGGGCCCATGTGTTTTGTAGCCAATGGTCCCAGAAAACTCTGCTGTTGCTTTCTTTAACTAGTCTTCATGTTCATGCATGGATATATATCGCTGACTTTGCTTTTAACGGTCTCCTTTTATTGGATTTCAGGTGCGATGGCTTCTGTTCCGTGCTTTCCCTTTTCTCGCTCGGAGGCTGCTTTTCCTCAGTCGCCATCTGATGAGGAAGCGATGGCGATGATCCGGGCCCATGACCCGAACTGTACCAACCTTCTTCAATGGGGATCTTGGTATAGTCAGATTATTCAAGGTCGCCGGAGTTTTCTTTGCGCGGTACCGACGGAGCCCACTTTCCCATTCTTACCGATGGACCCTCCGAGGACGGTTTTTGCTGTGGAAATGCCCAACTGGACTCCAACGGGGAAGCTCGAGCCTTCGACGACCGGTATTCCGAACCATCCGATCCCGGCCATAGACATCTTGGGGCGGTGTATCTGCCAGGGTGAGGCCCACCCGTGGGGGCAAATTTATAAGACAGGGCTTACTCCTCGGCACCCTGCGGGCTACCTCCTCTGGGCTCGCTACATCCTTTCTGCCCATCGTGCGCGGTTGCAGAAAGTCGGGCTTTATCAGGCAATATATGCGTCACTCTTCCATTATAAGTCCCCGCATGTCTGGTGGGTCAAGGCGTTTTTGAACCAATGGAATCTTCGCACCAATACTTTCATTCTAGGAGATCGCGAGGTCTCGATCTCTCTGGCCGAATTTTATGAGATCTCGGGGTTTCCAGTTAGGGGTAGTCTGTACGAGGAGTTGCTGCCTTCTGACGAGTATATTTTTGAACCCGAGCCCGCCCCAGTTGACGGCCTGTCTGCTGAGAATGCCGTCCGCCACAAGCGTCCCAGTTTAATCAAGGCGCTAGGTATCTTCGACCGATTATTCACCGAATCCAAAGAGCAGGGTGTTACTTTCAAGAGCTTCATTGCTCGTTTCCTTCGCGAGGACGCCTTATCAAAGACGGCTCCGAAGTTTGCCAACATTGGAGACCCCTTTGGGTTCGGTCCGAAGAAGCTGCCGACCACTGAATCGGACTTACCTCAGTACTACATCCTTATTATGTCACCGACCTCTTTTGAATCCATCGCTGTTCCCGGCATGGACGAGGAGACGTTCTTCGTGGGGTTTGTTAGTGTCTGGCTCAGTTGGTTCGTTATCCCCATGCATCGCCGCTTCATGAGAGCCTCGGTCATCTACCCGGCTCATCGTATTGCTGAGGGGACGCGGTTGGCCATCGGCATCCCGGCCTTGGCGCACCTTTATCATGGATTGGGCACTGCAGCTAATACCTCTACACCCGGCGTGGATGTAGTGAACTTTTCGCTTCATTATTTCACGTCCTGGGTCGAAATGCATGTGCTGGGGGCTTTCGCTATGCATCAGAGGCCCGCGTTTTACGACGCCTATCCTTTCCCGCGACTTATGCGACTGGTAGGTGCTTCTGCTGCTGACCCGACTCAATTCGAGGCTATTCGGGTGCTGATTTCTCCTCACGCCGCCGCTGGCGGGCTGGTTTTTAATGATCGGGTCTTGTCTACTCCCTCGGGTCCAGTTCAACAACTCTGGGACCAGTCGAAAGACAACGCACCTTCTTTGAAGCCCCGGAAAGCCGAGCATTTGTATACAATTAGACCGGGCTACTTGGTGTTTCGTCAGGATAGTGCAGCTCTTTTCATGCGGTACAATCCGCATCGATTCGCCCGACAGCTTGGATACGACCAGGGTGTTCCTTTCGAGGCTTTTATAGTCGCCCCGATCCCTTCGCTCGATGCTGTTCGCGATGCCGCTCATCATTTCATGAGGCTGAACACCGGCTCCCGTTTCATGGTCCCTGAAGCTGAGTACATGCCCCGGTGTGTGGGTGCATTTACGGGCTGGTATCTTCATCGGATTAGCCCAATTATTCTTGAAGAAAGAAGGGTGCTTCTTGGTCACGATGCTCCTCCTCAGGTTTCGGGGGCTAAGCTGCGACCGAGGGTTCCGGTCCGCTTCCCTTTGAGGGAGATTGGCACTGCGCTCATTCCGGGGGAGTCAGGGGTAAACCTTACTCCAACAGCTGGTATGCCCTTAGGTTCCCGATCGCGGGGTAAACAGGCCCCAGTAGTAGCACCCCTGCTGGTGGCGGCACCGCCCCTGTGGCGTCGACAATGGCGATATCATCCTCGGTTGTGGCACCGAGCGAGAGTAACAGGGATGAGGGCGATGTGGGCCAGCGCCGCCCTAAGGCTTCACGAGGGAGGAAGCGGTCATCCTCAGCGACCGGCTCTGGGTCTAAACGGCGGAGGAAAGCGGCCACCACCCTGCTCGATTCTTTGGCGGAGTCTGAGCCTATTCTTGAAGATGAACCATTGGCCCTGCAAGAGTCAGACGCTGGACTTCTCTTCCCGAGTTCGGCTGATGAGGAGGCCGCACAGTTGGCTGAGGCCATACGGCGTTCAAAAGACGCGTCTCATAACGCTAAGGTTCCGAAGAAGTCTTATCCCGCTGTAATTTTTTACGAAGACCCTTCGTGGATTCGGCGGCGATTTATCGGTCCTTTGGAGGAATGGGGGGAAAGGGCTTTGAAGCAGGCCGCTTCAGAAGACGCAGCTGATGCACTTTCTTTATGGACCGGTGGTCATGAGTCTACCCTTGAACCCCGGCGAGCCCACCTCCTTGAGAAGGAGCAGCGACTTGAAGAAGCCATATTGAGGGCTTCTTTGCGTATAGGTACGTTGTGCTCCTTTTGTAGTCTTTCCGATTATTTATGCCCGTGCATATGTATCATTATTTTTATTCGAATCGTGCAGAATCTTCGACGCTGAGGGAGCTCTCTACGGGCCCATTAAAGCTAAAGCCCGCCGGAATTCTCAATGAAGCCTTGCTTGATGTGGAGGGGGCTGATGAGGCTGCTCCTCTCATGGTAGAGCCTCCAGCGGCGGTTCTTGATCAGGGAGCGCTTGCCCCTTTGGGGAAGTTCCTTTGGAGGTCGCCGCCCCAATGACCCTTACTGAGGACGGCTCAGAGGCTGGAAGAGAAGTAGTCGGGACTACTCTTCCTTTGTTGAATCCTGATGTTACGGCGGAGACCGTTGAAGCTGCTATCCCCCCGGCTCAGAATGGGAGGAGCGTTGAAGGTAACCCTCTGCGTTTTAATTTAGCAACCCTTTCATAGTCTAAACTCTTTTATCTTTCCCAGAATTGCGCGGTTTGGCGGCCACTATCGCTGATCTGTCGCCTCGACAGTCATTTTAACGTTTATTGGAGATGGCAGCTCCGCAGGCGATCTCCCCTCAGCGTATTGTCATTTCCTCTGGGCAAGGTTAGCGTCATTCGCCATTTTTTTTTACCATAGCATTGTTACTATTTCGCGAAATGACGTTGATGTCTCTTATAGTTTTGGAAGCTGACGATGAGGTCGAGGTTGTTGAAGGGCCAGGGGAACCTTCAGCTCCTACTTGCATGACTGTCGGTGAGTGACATTTTATTATAGTCCCGTTCGTTCTGTGTTTAAGAGTTTTACTAACGTTTGCCAAATTTGAACAGTCCTGCCAGTCTCCATGGCTTTGGAATCGCGCATTGTGATGCCGCCTGGCCCTTATGCTTTGCGGGCTTCAGAATGCTTGGCCCAATTGAGCCTTGTCTCCCTATCATCTTTCGTCGAGAAGCTCCATGCTGGTAGCGCGACCACAGCCGAAGCGTTTGCCGCTGAAGCTAACGGCTCCCTTCCTTTTCTCGCCACCTATCATAGCGAGGAGGTGGTGCGGGTCTGGGTAGAGTTCTGTAGGAAGGTGGAGGCTTGTTTGTACGCTCTCGAATGTTCTCGCCTTTCCTCGGAAGCCGTGGCTGCAAAAGCGGAGTTGCGGGGTCTGATAGCACGATGTGCGGCCAACATGACGTCATGCGAGAAGAGGCTTGGCCGCAAGTTCTCGGAGAGGCAATTGGCTTCTAAGGCGCTGAGCGAGCTTCAGGCCAGCCTCACAGCCAAGGCCAACAAGGCATACGAACTCTGGCGAGTGCTCCAGGAGTCCATAAAAGAGGTGGTGGCTCTCGATAAGGCTGCCACGTTCACTCGTGAGAGGGTCGAGGCTCATAAAGCCACCGAGAAAAAGCTCGAGGCTCGGCTTGCTTTGTATCAGGCTCAGCAAGCTCAGGCGGAGGCTCATCTTCTGGAGATCTTGCGTCATGAAGCCGTGACTCAGCAACAAAACGATGAGCTGGTAAAATTACTACACCGCCCGCCGGCTTGAGGACTTGTATCATTTCTCCTTTTTTGTACATACTCATGGATGAGAGTATCTTTCTTTTTTTGTTTCTTTCATGAATTGTACTTTGTATCCATTTTGGTTTATGAATAAAAGATACATTTTTCTTCTCGATGGTGTGTCCCCTTTTTATTGAATGTATTCTGCGGATATTCTATCTTGATCTCCTTGCAGGACAGTGATGGCTTAGGATTCAGGGTTAGGATCTGCTTCCTAAGACTTTTGCATTTTATGAGCCACGAGGGTCTCATAAAGAGTTTTTCTCCCTATAGGTCGAGAGGATCCCATAGGTGTAAGTCCTTCTTAAGAATCGTGAAGATTCTTAAGCGGGTTTTCCCTTGAGAGTCGTAGGGATCTCACAAGAGAGTTTTCTTCCTTACAGGTCGTGAGGGCCTGCAAGTGCTGGATGTGGTCGCCCTTGTCCGTGTTTCACGGGGCCAGGGGGCTGCTCCAGGTATCGTAGTTTAAAGACGTCGCGGTTAAGGTTAAGGACCACATAGTCCGTGGATTTAAAGACTCCACAGTCC
Source organism: Agapanthus africanus (assembly GCA_030015575.1). Lineage (NCBI taxonomy): Eukaryota > Viridiplantae > Streptophyta > Magnoliopsida > Asparagales > Amaryllidaceae > Agapanthus > Agapanthus africanus. Next base: position 9,092,756 of record CM057348.1, on the reverse strand, counting down.
GATGTTAGTTTTAAGACATCACGGTCAAGGTTAAGGACCTCATAGTCCATGGATTTAGGGACTCCACAGTCCGATGTTAGTTTTAAGACATCACGGTCAAGGTTAAGGACCTCATAGTCCGTGGATTTAAAGACTCTACAGTCCGATGTTAGTTTTAAGACATCACGGTCAAGGTTAAGGACCTCATAGTCCGTGGATTTAAGGACTCCACAGTCCGATGTTAGTTTTAAGACATCACGGTCAAGGTTAAGGACCTCATAGTCCATGGATTTAGGGACTCCACAGTCCGATGTTAGTTTTAAGACATCACGGTCAAGGTTAAGGACCTCATAGTCCGTGGATTTAGGGACTCCACAGTCCGATGTTAGTTTTAAGACATCACGGTCAAGGTTAAGGACCTCATAGTCCATTGATTTAAGGACTCCACAGTCCGATGTTAGTTTTAAGACATCACGGTCAAGGTTAAGGACCTCATAGTCCGTGGATTTAAGGACTCCACAGTCCGATGTTAGTTTTAAGACATCACGGTCAAGGTTAAGGACCTCATAGTCCGTGGATTTAGGGACTCCACAGTCCGATGTTTGGTTGCAGGGACCCGTCACCTCTTTAAAGACGTTGAGGAATTACAACGCCAGGTATCAAAGGAGCGAAGAGATGTACCCTTAAACCAAGGCAGAATCCGTAGGGAATCGGGGTGGTTGATCGTTAGTTTTAAGACATCACGGTCGAGGTTAAGGACGTCATAGTCCGTGGATTTTAAGGACTCAACAGTCCGGTATTTGCTCTGGATGCTTCACACGGGTTCACTGCCGTGCTTGGCGAGGACCAGGCTCCGCTCTGGGCGTTTTCCGCGGGGTCAAAGAGTGACGTTATCCGCGTTCCACGTAACCAGGAATTTTGCACTAGATGCTTCACACGGGTTCACTGCCGTGCTCGGCGAGGACTAGGCTCCGCTCTGGATGCTTCACACGGGTTCACTGCCGTGCTCTGCGAGGACCAGGATCCGCTCTAGACGTTTTCCACGGGGTCAAAGAGTGACGTTATCCGCGTTCCACGTAGCCAGGAATTTTGCACTAGATGCTTCACACGGGTTCACTGCCGTGCTCGGCGAGGACTAGGCTCCGCTCTGGATGCTTCACACGGGTTCACTGCCGTGCTCTGCGAGGACCAGGATCCGCTCTGGACGTTTTCCACGGGGTCAAAGAGTGACGTTATCCGCGTTCCACATAGCCAGGAATTTTGCACTAGATGCTTCACACGGGTTCACTGCCGTGTTCGGCGAGGACTAGGCTCCGCTCTGGATGCTTCACACGGGTTCACTGTCGTGCTCTGCGAGGACCAGGATCCGCTCTAGAAGTTTTCCACGGGGTCAAAGAGTGACGTTATCCACGTTCCACGTAACCAGGAATTTTGCACTAGATACTTCACACGGGTTCACTGCCGTGCTCGGCAAGGACTAGGCTCCGCTCTGGATGCTTCACACGGGTTCACTGCCGTGCTCTGCGAGGACCAGGATCCGCTTTGGACGTTTTCCACGGGGTCAAAGAGTGACGTTATCCGCATTCCACGTAGCCAGGAATTTTGCACTAGATACTTCACACGGGTTCACTGCCGTGCTCGGCGAGGACTAGGCTCCGCTCTGGATGCTTCACACGGGTTCACTGCCGTGCTCTGCGAGGACCAGGATCCGCTCTGGACGTTTTCCACGGGGTCAAAGAGTGACGTTATCCGCGTTCCACGTAATCAGGAATTTTGCACTAGATTGTATCCGCATTTCACGGGATGGAAGTTTGACTGTTGGCGATATGTATACCACCGAGCCATGGAACTGGGAGTTGCCGTTGTTCCGCTTAGCTTAGAGTTGTGTCCGTTGTTACGAGACGAGTGTTGAAACTATCTCCAGGTCTCCTTTTGGCCCGTCGAGACTTGGCTTCTTCTTCTGATGAAACCTGGGGGAGACGGATGATCCCTTTTTGTTTACGCCCTTGGATTGTGTACAGGGTGTGATGGAACATCACCTGTAGGGCATAAATTGAAACTTTTCTTTTATATTTTGTTTCTTTTTCCGCGATGCTCTATCATTTCAGCTTTTATATCGCGGAGGTCGCGATTGCCCTATCATTTCGGCTATTTTTCGCGGTGCCCCAATCATTTCGGCTATTTATTTATTTTTACTCGCTGCTTTTTATTGCGAGTTGCCCTATCATTTCGGCTATTTTCATGCATACATTCTTACTTGCTGCTTTTTATTGCAAGTTGCCCCATCATTTCGGCTATTTCGTATGCATGTGTGGCTCGCTAGCTTTTTCGCTGCAAGCTTGGATTTTAGATACCGATTTCGGCATCAGCACCGCTACAACTGGGATGTTGCCAGGAGCGAATCATCATTTGCCTCTGTCGATGTTGAACAAAGGGGGCTTAGTAAACAGGGTTAAGGGTCCTGTCGACCAAGGCTTTTGACTTCATGAGCCGTAAGGGTCTCACAAAGGTATTTCTCCCTACAAGTCGTGACGATCTTGCAGGTGTATTTTCTCCTTAGGGATCGTGAGGATTCCTAAGTGTGTGTTCCTCTGTAAGTCGTAAAGATCCTACAAGAGGGTTTTCTCCTTATAAGTCGAGAGGAATTATAAAGGTTATTCACCATATGGACATATCCCTAGTCACGGGTGCGACTTTGCTGGGGAAATGTTTATTCGCGCCCGTGGATTGTATACAAGGGTCAGTATTGAGCCCCTTGTAGGGCAATATCGAAGGTTGTGGGGGATTTGCTTAAGAACAGGTTTAGGTTTCTGTAACTTAAGACTTTCAAGTCTTATGAGCCGTGAGGGTCCCATAAGAGAATACTCCTTACGAGTCATGAGGATCTCGCAAGTGTATTTTCTCCTTAGGAATCGTGGGGATCCCTAAGTGTGTTGCTCCTTTGTGAGTCGTAAGGCTCTCACGCGGGTGGTTTCTCCTTACAAGGTCGAGAGGACCCTATAAGTGTCTTTTAACGAGGTTGCGACCTTTCGGGTTTTCACAAACACTCGCCGGTAGTCCTGCTGTTTTTACTCACGGAGCCCTTTCGGGTTTTCATCCGTGCCCATTTTGCTTATGGACATACCTTTTTTTTTTATTCTTTTTCTCTTTTTCTTTACAAGGTCGTGCCCTTTCGGGTTTTCACGAACACTCGCCGGTAGCCCTGCTGTTTTTACTCACGGTGCCCTTTCGGGTTTTCATCCGTGCCCATTTTGCTTATGGACATACCGTTTTCTTATCATTTTTTTTATTTTTCTTTTTCTCCCTTTTTTTTATATTCATCTCGTCAGCCTAAGGATGCTGCGGTAGTAGTTTAGGGACGTTTCGGTCCGTCGTCAGTTTAAGGACATTTCGGTCAGTTGTTAGCTTAAGGACGTTTCAGTCCATCGTTAGTTTAAGGACGTTTCGGTCCGTCGTTAGTTTAAGGACGTTTCGGTCAGTCGTTAGTTTAAGGACGTTTCGGTCTGTCGTTAGTTTAAGGACGTTTCGGTCCGTTATTAGTTTAAGGACATTTCGGTCCGCCGTTAAGGGGAAGGTCGGCTACTGCTTATGAGGTCTGAGATTAGGAAGATAGCGAGCGGACATAATTGTCGTCATCTATCATTGACCCAGGCTGTGGCTCGCTAAGCATAGTATTTCTTTAAGAAGTGGCCGTTTATTGGCCTGAAAGGCCTCTCACCGTGCATGTCCATAAGTAGATAGGCTCCACCCTGGTAGACCTTGTCTATAATGTACGGGCCTTCATAGTTCGGCTCAAATTTTCCCCGCTTGGCACGATTGGGAATCATGGGTCTTTTGACTACTAGCACGAGTTCGCCTTGGCGGAATGTCCTCGGCCTGGTCAATCTTTCGAATGAGCGCGTCATCTTTGCTTTGTAGGCCTCTAGATTTTGTTGCGCTATGAGCCGGGTTTCATCGAGGGCATCAAGCTCCTTGAGCCGAAGGTGAGCATTTTCTTCGTCCGTCAGCTCGTAGTGGACCGCCACTCGTAGAGAGGGTAACTCTATCTCGAGGGGGAGCACTGCTTCCTTCCCAAATACCAACGCGTACGGCGTTGTGTTCGTGGCCGTCTTGAACGTAGTTCGATAGGCCCAAAGGGCCTCTTGCAGCCTCTCGTGCCAGTCTTTCTTATTTCGGGATACCGTCTTTTTTATGATCTTTGTCAAGGTCTTATTGAAGGCCTCGGCCAGACCGTTAGCTCGTGGATTGTAAACTGAAGAATATCTCCAGTCTATATAGTGCTGCTGCGCGAAGCGGCTAATCTTATGGCTTCTGTAGGCTGGCCCGTTATCGGAGATAATCCGCCGTGGGGTTCCAAACCGATAGATGACGTGCGTCTTGAAGAAGTGGAGGATATCCTCCGTCTTCACTTCCCTCAGCGGTACTGCTTCTGCCCATTTGGAGAAGTAATCAGTTGTCGCCAGGATGAAAAGATGTCCCCGGGACGATGCTGGCTCGATGGGGCCGACTATGTCAGTCCCCCACATCTCGAATGGCCAGCTAGCCACCGTTGGGTGTAGTGGATTCGGATGTTGGTGGATAAAGTCTCCATGAATCTGGCACGAGTGGCATTGCTTCGCATACTCGAGGCAGTCCTGGATCATCGTGAGCCAGTAGTAACCCATCCGTTTAATTTTTAACTTCATCTTCGGGCCTGCTTGATGAGAACCACAGATTCCGTCATGAACTTCCTGAACAACTCTTTCTGCTTCGTCAGGTCCTAAGCATCTTAGCCACAGAGAATCAAACGACCTCTTATACAGAGTATCATTGACGAAAGCGCAAGATAGAGCTCGTTTCATGAGCTGATGTCTTGAGGACGCTCCTTCGGGGATCCGGTGGGGCTTAAAGTAGTCTATGAAGACTTCCCTCCAGTCCTCAGCCTTCTCACGGTCTTTTATTTGTAGGGTCGTCTCCTCAATCGCTCCCTTTTCTTCGTATGATTCCGGAGATATTTTTGCCGGGGCGAGCACTCGACGGCTTTGTACCATGATTTTGACGTCATCGAGGTTCTCGTCAGCCAGTTCTTTAGCGAGCTTAGCTAGCGCGTCTGCTTTGCTATTTTCCGCACGTGGTATGCTTTCCAAAGTGTAGGAAGGAATTTGGGTCAATAGCTGTTGCACCTTTTCACCGTACTTCACCAACTCCGGTTTGCACGTTTGGTAGTCACCATTTACTTGACTAACGACCAGTTGAGAGTCCCCGTATATAAGGAGGTCTTTAATTCCCATGTCAATGGCGATCTCGAGGCCCGCTATCAAAGCTGCGTATTCGGCTTCATTGTTTGTCCTCGGCTCTGTTAAGGAGAAGGCGAAGCGCATTATCCCTCCTTGTGGGGTTACGAAAATAAGGCCTACTCCCGATTTGATTATGGGGGTACATTGTTTGCGCTTCTTCATGGAAGATGCCCCATCAAAATAGAGTTCCCATCGGGTGTCACCGCCGCCGATCGCATCAAATGCATGTTCGTCCGGCAAATCGCAGTTCAGAGGAGAACCGGCAGGTACTGGATGCTAAGCAAGGAAGTCAGCAATGGCCTGACCTTTCACCGCCTTAAGAGGTCGATACATTATCGAGAACTCCATCAGAAGTAGAGCCCATTTAGCGAGTCGACCCGTCAATATAGCCTTTGACATCAAATATTTAAGAGGGTCCACCTTCGAGATGAGACGGACTTCGTGTGCCAACGCATAGTGCCTGAGCTTTGTTATCGTGAAGATCAACGCCAAGCAGTGTTTTTCAATGGGAGAGTGGTTGCTTTCTGCCCCCAGCAGAACTCGGCTTAAGTAGTAAAGAGCTCTCTCTTTTCCTTGATCGTTCTCTTGTGCCCATAATGCGCCTAAGGAACCTTCGAGGGCGGTTGTATAAAGAATGAGGGGTTTTCCCTTGACCGGCGCAGCCAACACCGGAGGGTTCTGCAGGTACTGCTTGATCTCGTCTAGTGCACCTTGGCATTTGTGATCCCAAACGAATGGAGTTCCTTTCTTCATCAGGTGGCTGTAAGGACGGCATTTGCCTGAAAGATTGGCGATAAACCGCCGGATGTATGCGAGCTTCCCTTGGAGAGACCGCAACTTTTTGAGGGTTCTTGGCGGAGGCATTTCCATAATCGCCTTGATCTTAGATGGATCTATTTCGATACCTCGGTGTCGGATGATGAATCCCAGGAATTTACCCGAGGAGACTCCAAACGCGCATTTGAGGGGATTCATCTTCAAATTATATTGCCGAAGGCGTTGAAATACAGTCTCCAGATGCTTTAAATGCTCTTTGTATGACATGCTCTTTACTACAAGGTCATCGATATAGCACTCGACAACGTCATGTATGAGGTCGTCGAAGATCTTTGTCATGGCCCTTTGATAGGTAGGGCCGGCGTTCTTTAGACCAAAGGGCATAACCCTGTAGCAGAATATACCCAAAGGGGTCCGGAAAGCGGTGTGCTTCTGATCTTCGGGATGCATCTTTATCTGATTGTATCCTGATGAACCGTCCATAAAGGAGAAAACCTCGTGAGTGGACGTGTTATCTATCATTAGCTCGGTTACCGGTACTAGGAAATCGTCCTTTGGACAGGCTTTATTGAGATCCCTGAAATCCACGCATATGCGTACCGTCCCATTTTTCTTCATTACTGAGACGATATTGGCGATCCAGTCGGGATACAGGACTTCTTGGATAAATCCAGAATCGATCAGCTTCTTGACTTCGGCGTTGATGCTCATTTCAAGCTCGAGTCGCATCCTTCTCGGCGCCTGCTTGACTGGCTTGATATCTGAGGATATTGCTAATTTATGCACAGCGATCTCCGGATCTAATCCTGGCATCTCGGAGTAGTTCCACGCGAAGCAGTCTTTATGCCGTAAAAGCACGTTCTTTAATGCAGCCACCCTTTCTTCAGATAGCAGTTCGCTGACAAATGTCGGTCGTGGGTCATCTGCCGATCCCAACTCCATCTTCTTGAGGTTATCTGCAGTAGTATGTATGCCGTCTTCCAGTTCTTTCGGAGCTGGCGGAAATTCTGAGATCACCTCATCATCGCTGTTCTCAAAGCACCAGGGAAGGTTATCCATGTTCTTGGGCTCTTCTTTTAATATCGTAACCGTGTAACAGGTGCGAGTCCGCTTCCAGGGCTGACGTGGATCTGGTTCTGCTTTTGCGGCTTTGGGTTCATGCTTTGGGTTCATGCTTTTGTGGCGGTGTTACCCTCCAGCCGTCGGATAAAGCGAATCTGCCCTGTTGGTACTGGTCCTCGACCCAGTTCTTGAAGGTGAAGCAGTCTTCGGTAGGATGTCCTATGGCTCGGTGATAAGAGCAATAGCTCAGATGAGAAGCCTTGTTAGCTTGCTCAGGGTGTCTAGACTCTGGAAGCGCGATCATTTGATGTTTTATAGCGAGCTTGAGTAACCTCTCCGTCTTGTCTCGGGAGAAGGAGTACGCTCGACTCATCTTCTTCATGAGGGACAAATCCGAGCCGCGCAATACCCGATTACGTAACTCTCTAATCCTGCGTCGTTGTTGTCGGCTCCCCTTTCCGCTTCTTGATTTATTTCTGCCTCTGCGTCGGGCCTTTCGTACAACGGGTTGACAGGGATGAGCATCTTCGTCTTTTGCAGCCTGTTGAAATAGACGTTGCGCCCTGGCCTTCTCGTAGATGGCCATCTCGCGGTTGTAGTCTTCCCAAGCTTTTTGACCCGCGTTCCTGATAAGCTTGTCCATCCGTTCTTCAAACGACGGACTCGGCACTTCAATCATGGGATCTAGTTTTAATGAGGGGTTGGCTTTTCCTGACAGGGCGTCCTCTTCTTCATCAAAGGTATAGATAGCGTAGCTACTGTGGGCCCGTTCCCGTTTTCCGGCTCTCACGTATCCAAGCCCAAGTGTTTCCATTTTCCCGTTGGGCAATTTGCGTTGAGTCCCAGGGACATCCCAAATCCTGTTGTAGAACCGAGCTTGTCGAACAGTCTGTTTCAAGGGTACTCCTTGGCGCTTCAATAGCCTCTTTAATCTATTTGTATAGTATTTGGGCAGACGGATGGGTTGGAGCCTGTCGAGTGTAGCATCCGCGCCATGCCAGATCTCTTTCTCTACTCTCGACTCTGAGGATCGGTAGAATAGGATTACCTTCTCACCCCTTTGCCTGGGAGGGACGTAAAACGTTTGCAGGTCCTGCACATTGTAAGTTTGAAGTGTGTCGAGGTCCTTGTAGTGTACTCGCGGCACCATGGTGATTTGCAAACTCTGATCATCGCTAGGGGGTGCTCGTATTGACGGCCGATTGGAGAACACGGCATTAACCTCATCTTCCGAGTCACTTCCGAAGACGAACATGGGGGCGGACGTCCCCGGGTTGTTGCGTTGAGATGGCCCAGCATAAACTATCTCTTCTTCCTCTTCGGTATCGCTCCCGAAAATAAGGATGGTGGCGGCGGCTTTGTTCTCCGGCTTGCGACACCTTTCTGTATCCTCGAAATCTGGCAAAAAGTACTTCGCATCTTCGTATTTGCGGACTTCGTTCACGGAAAATGGGTTCAGCTCACCTGTTACGGTATATTCGAAACCATCCTTAAAGTACTTCATACACTGATGCTGTGTAGAAAGGATGATGTTGTACTCGTGTAACCAAGGACAACCGAGCAAGGCGTTGTAGCAGGTCTTGGCTTCAATGACATGGAATTTGATGTCTGTGACGAGTAGTCCAAAGCGTAATGTTAGTATCACGGATCCGAGGGTCCGTGACGATTGTGAATCGAAACCGGAGATGGTAATTTTGTCACGAGCGAGGTGTTGCACACTCATGCAAATTTCCTTTAACACCCGAACGTTAAGGAGATTGACGGAGGATCCATTATCCACTAGGATCTTGCCTATCTTGATATCATGACAGTATCCAGAGACATATAGGGGACGGTTGTGGTCGCACGTCCCGAGAAGGAGGTCTTCGTCCCCGAAAGTGATGTCGGCCGTGTGCACTTCCTCCAGTTCATCTTTCATCCTTTCAGTGGCGAGGAAGGCTTGAAATTGCTCAGGTTCTTGTTGCGCCTTAATTAGTGAATCTCGCGCTTCTTTTGATAATAGGAGGGCATCGAGAATGCTAAGCTGAGAAGGTAGCTTCCTTAGGTGCGCTAGGATGTTGTAGTCCACCTTACCCTTCCTGGGAGGGTCTTTGGTAGTCAGCTCTTTCATGACTTGGTCATCTAAAGTGATATCCTCAGTGACCTTTTCCTTTCCCTTATCTTTTCTATTTGCGGGCCCGAGATTCTTTTCTGGGAGCGTACGATTGCGCAGCTGAATGTTTTCGCAGACCTCTGGTTCTTCCTCTTTCCCCAAGACGGATTCTTTAAAGAGAGGGTCCAGAGCCATTTCTTCATCAGAGTCGCTCCCAAAGGTGAGAACCTGTAACCCTACGGCGTTAACCATGTAACAGTTGCCGGTGGTCATGTTGTACCCGTCGGCAGTACTTCTTCGTTCCCGAAGAATCTTGCGTTTCATACGCTTAAAATGTTGCTGACGAGCGACATATCCTTGCCACCATATCTTAAAGGCGTCGCACTCCTCCGTGGGGTGTGAAATTTTCCGATGATATGCGCAATAATCAGAGTGCCTCTCCACCCCATTGAGCGTGTTTCCTTCCGAGGGTGATAGCTTCATTCCCATTGACATGGCTTTGGCAAACATTTTTCTCGTCTTGAATATCTTCTTGTCTGCCCCGGATGCCTTTCGATCTGGCGGGAGTACTTCAACTCTTTCGTTCAGTCGCCTGCATTTGGCTCCTTCCGATGCGGCCACCTCACGCTCCTGATCCGCTTTACTCTTTAGACGAATCTCGTCCAGAAAGGCGTCGATCATTTCATCTGTCGGCCACACACGCTCTGGTTTCGGCTCTGCCCCCAGTTTCTCAGTGCCAGGAGTCTTCTCATCGTCAGTAAACGAGTGGGAGATTACGTTACAACTCGCCACATATCCCTCGGATTCATCCGACGAGCTCTCTCCATCATCGTCCTCTTGAAAGATGTGGTTGAGGAACTCTTGCAGCGTGACAGGAGTTCGCGCCTTTTGATTGTACTCTTCCAGTGCGTCGATTTGCTTCTGCAAGTTTGTGCGCTCGTCTCCAGGCTTCATGGGCTTCTTGGATTTCTTCTTCTTCTTCTTCTTCGAAGATTTTGACGGTTGGACGTGAGTATTTGGGCCATCATCACGAGTCTTCACAGTTAAGCGCGGCTTCAACATTCCTTCGATAATTTGAGGTTCAAATGGGTCCTTCCATCTGATCGCAGGGCACGCATGAAGGTCCCCCAGCATTCTTTTAGTTTTAGTTGACAGCACGGCCTCCCATGGAGCTTCTTCAATAAAGGAACAGGTTGCCCCCGGTGTATCTGCTTTCTTAGGAGCATGCGGCTGTGGTGGGCTCACCTTCCACTTTTTGGACAGTGCAAACTTCCCCTGGAGGTATTGATCTTCAATCTATCCTTTGAAGACGAAGCAATCCTCAATCGGATGACTTACCGTTTGATGGTAAGGGCAATAGTTAGGGTTATTCACCTCAGTGGGTTGTGGCTGTCGCCTTGGATTTGGTAGGTTTATAAGTCTGTTGCGTACTGCCAGCTCGAATAACCGTTTCGTCTTGTCTCGTGGGAACGAGTAGGGACGCTTCATCTTCTCATTATAATAACGGCGTCTTTCTTCTAATTGATCCGCCAGCTTCGGGGCGTTAGGTTGCTGCTGGGCATTCGCGACGAAGGTTGCCCTTCCTTTACCCTTGTCATTCCGAGGTTCCGACTTCGGGGGAGGTGGTCTATGACCCATATGGTCTATCTGAGCCAACTTGTCGATTAAAGCCTGGAATGTGGTTGGCTTAAAGAACATCATAAACTGGGAGATAGTCGCGTGAGGGTCTAGGGTTCCCACGAACATGCCCACTGCGGGCGCTTCTTCAATGCGTTGCTCACATTTCAACCACAAATTTCGCCAGCGTATAGCATACTGGACCCAAGTTTCGCCTGGTTTCACCCTGGCATTAATCAATGCCGTTATTAGAGTGCGTTCGCTGGCGCTTGCGAATCGCTGAGTGAATAGCAACTCCATTTCAGCGAACGTCTTGATGGAATCGTTCGGGAGTTCCGAATACCATTCGAACGCTGTTTCTGATAAGCTGCCCACGAATTGGCGAAGCAACAGTTTATCATCACCGCCGGTGTTACCGCAAAGGGCCCTGAACTGGGCAACATGTTGATGGGGATTGCCGGTCCCCTTATACACGTGGAATTTTGGTATTGTATATCCCGGCGGGTATTTGATTTGGTCGTACCAACTTGGATACGGCCGGCCCGTTTTTACGATTTGACCAGCTGCCTCAGTCGCGTGATGAACCCGGATTTGCTGGGCTATATAGTCGACCAAATCAACCTTAGAGATTGTCTCCTCTTTGGCCGTTGAGAGGGCCGGTGGTGGATTTGACGTTTCTCCCCTGTCGTCTTCAAGAACGATTGGGGGATCCTCAGCGGGTGGGTCCTGTTGGATCATCATTCCTATCATATCCTGGAAGAGAAGGCCCATACGCTGTATGTTGGCTGCTTGTTCAGCAGCCTCTTTGTCCTTCTTCTCCAGTATCCGGCGAAGGAATCCGGCGTCGGTTTCTTCCTCCTGGCGTTCGTCTGAGGACGTTTCTGGGTTTTCTTTTGGCCCGGTAAGTGCAGCCATAGCATTCATCATTTCCTGGAGCTTTTGCTGTTGCTCCTGAGCTTTGGTCACCGACCGTGTAAGCGGTCTATGACCTATAGACGCACGGCTGTCTTCTTTTCCTGACGCCATGTGTACGGTATGGACCATCCCGCCCCTAGCCTTAGGGCGTCTGGGCTTAGTGCTTTTAGTTGTCGTTGCAGGCTGGGGGATCTTCTCTGGCTTCCTCCTTTTATGAGCAGTGGGAGCTGAGGGGGCCGTTGAGGCGGGCACCCAGACAGCCTTTCGCTGTTTAACCTGGTGACTAGTTTCCGGTTGGATTTTCAACTTCTTGTGCTGGCGGGAGAAGTTTGGATTGATCATCGAATCTTGGGCCTGCCGCCAAACCTTATAGATTTTGGAAGACAGCCGTTGAGGGGATCGGGGCTGTTCTGACTTTATTTCCGCAACCTTTTTTAGTGGGGGAGGAGACCTCTTTAGCACCGCAGTAGGGGAATTCCTTCGCACCTTATTTAGCATCTCGAAGCTGTTCCCAGTTGGAACAGCAGCATTAACTTCTGCCGTCGGGGCTGATGGGGTTAGCCCAGAGGGGGAGTTGCCCCCAGCCTTCCTTACTCGGCGCCAATGGCGACGTCGAGCGTGTCGAGCGGACGGCGTTGGTTCAGCGGTAAGAATAGCTTCGTCTTGCCCCCTGTGTAGGTGGGGGGTCGTTGCTGGTGTTAGCCTGTCAAAGACCGACGTCCTTTGGATAGCAGGAAGGGGAGCTGGAGCCGTCAATCTTGTAAAGACCGATTTTGTGGCAGGGGAAGCCGCTTTGACGACTTCAGGAGTAGGGCCGGTCGCTTTCTTAGAAACAGCCTTCTCTGGGATTGTAGGCCCCATTGTGGGTCCACAGGGGTTCTGGCCCAATCTAGAGAAGACCGAGGCACTGGTGTTGGGCGACCCGTTGAGAAGGGCCGCGTCAGGGGTAAAACGATCAAAGACCGACTTCTTGGGAGCTTCCTCTGTCAGCACCGGCGCGGTGAAGCTTGTCGGTGGGAGCATAGTCCCAAAGAACAATCCTGTGGTGGCTCGAGTGACCTGTTCCACGGGCATTGTGAGTAGCGAAGCAGCTTGGGGTCCGTAGGCTATACCTCCTGACGAGGCAGAGCGTTGGTTGCAATTGCAGTCCGAGCAGTTGGAGCATTTCACAGGAGTAGAAGCCATCGATTCTTTGCTTTTTGCAATGAGCAAGACACCAAGTCTTAGTATCTTGAAACCCAAGGGCAACCATTAGCGAACCGCGATTGGTTCGCGAATCACGACACACGAAGTGTGGAGTGGAAAGAGGAAAAGGTCCCACCGGACGTGCCAGAATCTGTTCCCCTCCGAAAGACGGCGCGACTGGGACGTCTCGCCTGAGATTCGGGACAGATGCTAATTGGTGCTATCCGTCCACCTCTCCGAGGATGCCAAGTTGGTTTATGGCACCGTGCATCGGAGATTTAGACGGATGCGTCCGATGTAGCAGACTTCGTCAGATTCCCCCTCGCTTGAGGGGTTTTTGATTATGGGGACGCTCTTCCCTGCAGGCGCAAGCCCTTGCAGTTAATCACGCTACCGCATCGCGGTAACCACTTTCTCCTTCTCCAGATGGTCACTTCGTGTCGTGTGTATTTATTTTATGTTTTGTTGCCCGTGGATTGTTTACGGAGACCGAGTTCTGTCGTCACCCGTAGGGCGGGGACTGGTCCAAATCCGTATTATCTTAGATTTGGGTTTAGGGGTTTGGTTTGAGGATACGTTAGCCATATTTGAGGCTAAGATCAACTCAAACATTTGTTAAGGATGCGTTAGTCTATCATCTTGAGACTAAGATCAACTTAACAGGATCGTTTAGATCCGACAAGAGAGCATTTGGGCTCCATTGTTCCAGTTTAGGGACATAGTGGTCCATTGTATATATGGCCGTCGGGACCCGTTACCTCTCTGACGGCGTTGAAGGATTACAACGACAGGTGTCAAAGGAGTTCCGAGATGTACCTTTGAACCAAAGTTGATTGGAGGGATTCCTAGTCCAGTCTGTCTGAAGGTTTAAAGATACGTTAGCCATATTTGAGGCTAAGATCAACTTAAACGGGATCGTTTAGATCCGGCAAAAGAGCATGCGTGGCTCTATTGTTCCAGTTTAGGGACATGATGGTCCGTTGCTAGTTTAAGGACATTGCGGTCCATGGGTAGTTTAAGGACATTGCGGTCCATGGGTAGTTTAAGGACATTGCGGTCCAAGGATAGTTTTAAGACATCTCGGTCAAGGTTAAGGACGCCGTAGTCCATGGGTTTAAGGACCCCACAGTCCAGTGTTAGTTTTAAGACATCTCGGTCAAGGTTAAGGACGTCGTAGTCCATGGGTTTAAGGACCCCACAGTCCATTGTTAGTTTTAAGATATCTCGGTCAAGGTTAAGGACGTCGTAGTCCATGGGTTTAAGGACCCCACAGTCCATTGTTAGTTTTAAGACATCTCGGTCAAGGTTAAGGACGTCGTAGTCCATGGGTTTAAGGACCCCACAGTCCGTTGTTAGTTTTAAGACATCTCGGTCAAGGTTAAGGACGTCGTAGTCCATGGGTTTAAGGACCCCACAGTCCGTTGTTAGTTTTAAGACATCTCGGTCAAGGTTAAGGACGTCGTAGTCCATAGGTTTAAGGACCCCACAGTCCATTGTTAGTTTTAAGACATCTCGGTCAAGGTTAAGGACGTCGTAGTCCATGGGTTTAAGGACCCCACAGTCCATTGTTAGTTTTAAGACATCTCGGTCAAGGTTAAGGACGTCGTAGTTCATGGGTTTAAGGACCCCACAGTCCATATCAATGTGTGGTCATCGGGACCCGTCACCTCTTTGAAGACGTTGAGGGATTACAACGCCAACTATCAAAGGAGTGAAGAGATGTACCCTGGAACCGGAGTGGATTAAATAGTCTTTGGCCCAATTTGGGATCAAGACCAATTAATTACGTTATGAGCCCATTAGCCCAGTTAATTATGAATTGAGGACTTATGGTCGGCTTGGGCTAAGTCCAATCATGTCTGGGACATCGACCCTCCTGTTGGTCCCTTGAAGGAGAGGCTTTGCCTCTGGCCATTTAGCCAATTGGGCCAATGCCTAGTGTTTAAACACTAAAGACCAATCAGTGTTGAACACTGGGAATGAGATTGATAGGTCAGTGTTTAACACTAAAAGATAGTTGGTGTTAAACACCAGCAACAAGGCTTTCAAATTAGTGTTAAACACCAAAACAGATCAGTGTTAAACACTGGCAACAGAAATCTCAAATTATTGTTAAACACTAAGGTAATCAGTATCGAACACTGCAAATAAAGTTCTTTGATTAGTGTTGAACACTAAGGCCAAACAGTGTTTTAACACTAGATTCAGGGGTTCCAATTTAGCATTAGACGCTAAGGCAAGAGGGGTCACGTGGTAGCACGTGAGGGCGCCCTCCCTTCGTTTGTTCTGCTGGGAATATCGCATCTTTTGGAGCATCACGTGCCATCACGTGACTGGTGTTTAAATGGAATATGTTAAAGCCTCTGCCAAGGGTCACGTGGGTCACGTGAGGCACTGCCTCAAAGGGGCTTTTCTGTAGATCTTTTTGGGGGTCACGTGGTGACACGTGACCCTGCCTCTACGTATGTTTTTTAGAAGATCTGTTGATCCCTTTCAGGAATTAAATTCCTCGTAGGGTTGAACCCTGACAATAATTTCAGAGGAATTAAATTCCTACTTCCTTTTGAAGATTCATATTCTGGAATAGAGTTGAACTCTGAATTTTCTGTAGGAATTAAATTCCTCATATATGTGAAGAACTGAATAGGGTTAAACCCTAATAAAAGCTTTAAGGAGTTAAACTCCCACTCTCTGTTAAAGAATTATTCTGGGGAATGAGATTAAGTGAATTAAATTCCTGTTGTTTTAACAGAACTAAGTTCTTAACTAGGGTTAACCCTGATTCTTTTCATTCTGATGGAATTAAATTCCCATAACACATGGTCAAACCCTAATTTTATTTTAAAGGAATTAAATTCCTATAGTTCTGTGAGAATTAAATTCTCGTGCTTCCATTTCCTCTCTATGCTTTGGATCTGCATAGCAGGATCTCAACCCATTGAGAATTAAATTCTCAACTCAAGGGGAGATGTGCACTTTACAGATCCTCCACCAAAGAGAGAGCCATGTTTCTTCTGTTTTATATCAGAGTTAAACTCTATTGAGAATTAAATTCTCATCTCTTTCAAAAAGCCTTCCCTTTCTTACCTAGGGTTTTTTCTTTTTGCAGAAGATCCTAATTCCTCCAAAATATCAAGGCTCTCTCTCTTTTCTTCCCTCTGCATATCTCTTTTGTGTGTCTCTTGGCTCCTATTTATAGGAGAAGCAGCCGAGTCAATTAGTTTTTGATGAATCTTTCATTGAGAGATTTGATTTGCATGCATCATTCGTTTTGGACCTTTGGTTCATTAGGTGAATTTTATTCACCATTGGATTTTAAATCCAGAGATTCTCCTTTGTTATTTCGGTTAGATTTAAAGGGGAAATCTTTCCAAATTCGAGATTTTCCATAGATAGATGGTATTTAACCACCTTTAAATCTTTAATTTAATCGGTTGCTTTGGAAAGATTTAAGAGGTCTTTTCTCAGAATTTAATTTCTGTTAACAGATAGGCTTTGAAAACTGGTCACGTGTGGCCACGTGACCCTTGGTCACGTGTGGGCACGTGAGCCCTTTGGAACGAGCCTTCTTCTTTCTTTCTGCGCTCTGCTTTTTGGTCGCTGCTTAGCTGTCACGTGCCACCACGTGACCCCTGGTCACGTGTGAGCACGTGACCCTCGTCTGGAGCCTTTTTCTTGATTCAATCAGGGAATTGAGTCTGCCGCTTTTGAGTGTCACGTGCCAACCCTGGTCACGTGGGAGCACGTGGCCCTTTCTGAAGCCCTTTTCTTCGGTGTAGTTGGGAAACTGAATTTGCCTTGCCGATACTTTTAGATGTCATGTGCCAACACGTGACCGCTGGTCACGTGTAAGCACGTGACCTTTTTCTGAAGCCTTTTCCGTAAGTTTTCCTGATTTTAAATCAGGAAACAGGCACCTTAAACAATGAAGCAAGTGGAAGGTCGAACTATGTTAGTGGAAAAAAGAAAATGTTGAGAGTTAATGAATCGTGCAAATACAATGAGGTGAAGCGAAAGATTTACGCAATCACGCTGATAAATCCGAGAAATTATAAGATCGATTTTTTATGCAAGGTTACGATTACAAGTCAGTACTACACAAGCGTTGAAGTAGCCAATGACGAGAATACAAGCATGATGCTTAACTTGTATCCTGAAAATCCATCAATACAGGTGTTGGTGGTGAAAGAAACTGTACAATCACATCAAGAAGCAGTACAATCCCCTCAAGAAGCAGTGCAATCACATCAAGCGTATGAACCACAAGAGAATTTACACACATGCTCAATGCGACTATGTGGAGTCTCGGAGAGCCGAACGTGCATGATGACAGATTCAATTCCATACAAGTTCCATTCCATAGCACGCAGATTGACACAGATATGTATAATTGTGATTGGAATTTGCATGGTCAAATAATGTCAAATCCGTACAATACGGATTGCACAATAGGATGGCTGGAGAGAATAGGTAACATACAGTATTAAATAAAACTGACGATACTCATCATATATAGAATCATGGTTAATTGATAATTGATATTTGAATTTATATGCTACGTAGGTCTTCATTTTTTGTTCCGGAGCATATGCGAACACAAAGTTCAATGCAAGGGGAGTTTGGT
Organism: Agapanthus africanus; assembly: GCA_030015575.1. Lineage (NCBI taxonomy): Eukaryota > Viridiplantae > Streptophyta > Magnoliopsida > Asparagales > Amaryllidaceae > Agapanthus > Agapanthus africanus. Next base: position 9,075,229 of record CM057348.1, on the reverse strand, counting down.
GCCGTACATCTTTAAGAGTTGGAACACCTTAGAAAGAGATGATCTCGAAAATGAGGGAGATGGTGATGATGTAGATACCGATCATGAAGGAGGTGGTGGTATGTGTAGAGTGTTTTTCGTCACCCCATTTACACTGGAACGCGCGCGTTTGACTGGCATGTACAGATTCCCCCTGCCTGGGGTAGGCAGGGGTTTATTGATTGTAGAGATCCAAATCTCCGGCAGCCGTAGATGTTCCCCTCCGAATGGCGGCCAAGATATGGGCGTCTTGCTTGAGATTCGGGGCAGATGCTATTTGGTTTTATCCGTCCACCTCTCCGAAGATGCCAAGTTGATTTACGGCACCGTGTATCGGAGGTTTAGACGGATGCGGCCGATGTAGCAGACTTCGTCAGATTCCCCCTCGTTCGAGGGGTTTTTGATTGTGGGGACGCTCTTCTCTGCAGGCGCAAGCCCCTGCAGTTAATTACGCTACCGCATCGCGGTAACAACTTTCTCCTTCTCCAGAATTTCACTTCGTGTCGTGGGCGTTTGTTTTATTTGTGGTTGCTCGTGGATTGTATACGGAGACTAATTGATGTCGTCGCCCGTAGGACGTGGATTAGTCCAAATCCGTATTTTCTTAGATTTGGGTTTGGGGTTTTGGTTTAAGGATACGTTAGCCGTATTTGAGGCTAAGATCAACTTAAACGTTTGTTAAGGATACGTTAGTCCAGTTTGAGACTAAGATCAACTTAACGAGATCGTTTAGATCCGACAAAAGAGCGTTTGGGCTTTATTGTTCTAGTTTAGGGACATAGTGGTCCATTGAATGTATGGCCGTCGGGACCCGTCACCTCTCTGACGACGTTGAAGGATTACAACGGCAGATATCATAGGAGTTCAGAGATGTATCCTTGAACCAAAGTTGGTTGGAAGACCTGTAGTCCAATTTGGGACTAAAGTCTGTTTGAGGGTTTAAAGATACGTTAGCCCTATTTGAGGCTAAGATCAACTTAAACATTTATTAAGGATACGTTAGTCTAATTTGAGACTAAGATCAACTTAACGGGATCGTTTAGATCCGACAAAAGAGCGTTTGTGCTTTATTGTTCCAGTTTAGGGACATAGTGGTCCATTGGTTTAAGGACGTTTAAGTCCGTGAGTTTAAGGACGCTTAAGTCCATAAGTTGGTTTAAGGACGCTTAAGTCCATAGGTTGGTTTAAGGACGCTTAAGTCCATAGGTTGGTTTAAGGACGCTTAAGTCCATATTGATGTGTGGTTGTCGGGACCCGTCACCTCTCTGACGACGTTGAAGGATTACAACGACAAATATCAGAGGAGTTCAGAGATGTACCCTTGAACCGGGTGTAAATTGGTTTAAGAGAGCAGTTGTGCTCAGCTCAATTTAATTTGAGAACTTACGGCCAGTATTGGGCTAAGTCCAGCTGAGAATATTCAACAATTTTTATTTGTCTGGCCTGTTAGGCCTTTGATTGGGCTATGCCTTTGTTTAATAATACATGGCATTTTGTTTGGTCTATTAGACCTTTATTTGGGCTCTACCCTTTTTTAAATGATGCACAGCATCTGTTTTGGTCTGACAGACCTTTGTTTGGGCTCTGCATTGCATTTTATTCTGGCCTGTTAGGCCTTTTAAATTGGGCTCCGTTCCCTTTTTTTTATAATGCAGAGCATTTGTTTTGGTCCATTGGGCCTCTTAATTGGGCCCTGCCCTTTAATAATGCGCTGCATTAATTAGTCTGACAGAGCGCCACGTGGCTTGTCAGGCGCTTGCGACAATTGAGGAGCGCAAGGCGCAAGTCCATATGGAGGTGACACGTGTTACGCTCTGGTGAGCGCAAGTCTGCTAGCGCAGTGCGCTGCTGACACATGGCACGCTCTGGTGAGTTGCGCCAATCCAAGAGCGCAATGCTCATTTTCTAAAGCGCAAGGCGCAGTTTGTTCTGGGGCTGACACGTGGCGCTTTCTGGTGGCTTGCGCCAACCCGAGAGCGCAACAGTGCCAATTTTACAAGTACAGGCCACTGTTCAATATCTTGATCCGATTTTGGATCAAAGAAGAGAATCTTCTAAGATTCCAGAACCAATGGTTCATCAAAAGGCAATGCCTTTATTTAAATCAGAAAGATCTAAAGAAGAAGTAAATTACTTCTTTTTGTTAATATTATCATTTTTTATTGAAGATCTTTGATCTTGTTCTTAGATCATTGATCTTTTCAGAAGAAAATTCTTCTTTTTCTAAAGCTTTTACCTTTTTTCTTTTCTCTCTGAGTTTCTTCTCAAAGTTCTTAGAAGAGCTCTGTGAATTCTCTATGTGCTCATTGACTTTTAGACTTGGAGTCTATGGGGCTTTTTATAGTGTCATTTGATTTGTTAAATCAGTTAAAGAGATCTTTCTCTGAGTGATTTAGGGATTTTTCCCCACCGTTGGATCTTTGATCCAAGGCTTCTGTTTTACAGAAGATAATCTTCTTGTTTTAACAAGATCAGAAAGATCTTTCTAGAATTTTAATTCTGTTTTAGTGCTGGCACAGTTGGCGCAAGCGCACCTGTGCTTGACACGTGTCGCACAGCGCAGCGCACTGCACTAGCGCAACTGCGCTGACACGTGTCGCGCAGCGCAACTGCGCAAGTCAGCTGAAGCGTTGCTTCAATCATTTTAACTTTAATTTCAAGGCAGAGCTTTGCTCTAATTGGGGGAAACAGAAGCATTGCTTCGTTTCCCGCCTTGGAATTTGAACAGAGCTTTGCTCTGAAAGGGAGATTTTCTCCTTATTTATTATTATTTATTTATTTTTCTTTTATTGTTATTATTTTATACGGAGCGGGTTTTGAGCCAAAATTTTGGCGGGAACAGTAGACTAAGCTGCCGTTAATTACCACTCGTTTTTTGAGTGAAGGAATCTCCAATTGACGGGTCAAACTGGTCATGCGAACTCAATATGAGGTATCGGTGTTTGAAAATAATGCAGAAGGGCATGTTCTTTTCATTTTTTATTCTATTTGTAACAAAAGATTTTTTATTTCAAAGAAACACATTTATTTATGAAGAGGTGTGGAAGTGAAGCGCTAGGCATTTGGAGACGCGCCCGGGGTCACATTGATCGGATTTGGAATTGAACTCCTCAAACGGTTTTTTTAAATGGAGTCCCAAAGAATTTTAAATGGAGTTAAACTCCCAAAATAATTTTATTTTGGAGTTAAATTTCAAAAGATTTTCTTCTTTCTCTTTTGAGAAAAAACCCAAATGGGTTCTCTTGAATCCCCAAGATTTGGATCTTTGGTGATGAAAAGAGATCCATTTTCTTCTCTTGATGGAGCCTTGGAAAGTGGGTTTCCCTTCATCTCCCTCTCTCAAATTGGATCTTGAGGAGGTGGAAGAAGATAAAAAAAAATTCCCGTTTTTGGATTTGGTGTGAGAGTTGAACTCTCTTTCAATGGGTTTATGGTGAAACTTTATTTAGTTTTGAGAAAAAGAGAGCTAGCCTCTTGATTTAATTGGAAATGAAGAGGAAGAGGACTTGAGAGGGAGGAGATGGTGACACAAACCCTAGAAATATTTGAGGGGAATGAATTATTTTTCATTTTATCATAATGTTGCCTTATACAAACTTACAAGTTTACATATAGCCCCTTAGACTTTACAAAATGGCATTTTGCCCAACCTATGTATCATGTGCTTATTTCTTTTTGCACACGAGCCATAGGCTTTACAAAAATTTGGCTTTTTACCCATTTATTATACATTCATGCATGAAAATTATATCAAACTTATTTATTACATAATTTTCTTCTTGCCATGGGGGAGGCCGGTCTCTTCATGTTCGGGCCCCACTTCGGCATGGGCCCGCTTGACGTGGGCTTGGACCCGCTTGCTTGGACTTGGGTTCGGGCTTGGGCTCACTTGACTTGGATTCGGGTTTGGGCCCGGACCCACTTTTCAGACCTTGAATTTGATTTTTTGACTTGTTGATCTCGATTGCGGGGTGTAATTTTTGACCCCAACAAAATGCCCCCATCAATGAATGCACACTGCGTACATGTGCAGTGTGCATGAAATTGATGGATCTTCTTCCATGAGGAGTTTGACTTCGAGGTATTGCATCATTCCTGGGGTGGAGCATAATTCCGGGATCGGAGTATCATTCTGAGACGCGGAGCATAATTCCGGGGATCAGAGCACCATTCCGGGGGTTGGAGCATGATTCCGGGGTGCGGAGCATGATTCCGGGGTGCGGAACATGATTCCGGGATGCGAAGCATAATTCCGACACAGGACAAGTATATTCTGAGATGAAATATAATTCCGACGCAGGGTTCCGGGACGAATCATAATTCCGACATGGGACAGGTATATTCTGAGACGAAACATAATTCCGAAGCAGGGTTTCGGGATAAAGCATAATTCTGACACGGGACAGGTATATTCTGAGACGAAAAATGATTCTGACGCAGGGTTACGAGACGAAGTATAATTCCGACACTGGACATGTATATTCTGAGAGAAAATATGATTCTGACGCAGGGTTCCGAGACGAAGCATAATTCCGACACGGGACAGGTGTATTATAAGACGAAGCATAATTCCAGCGCATGGTAGACATTTCGAACGAAGCATAGTTCCGATTCAGAGGTTGATTACAAGGCGAAGCATAATTCCGACAGGGAAGGTAGATACTCCGAGACGAAGCATGATTCCGACACGGGGCACATATTCTGAAACGAAGTATGGTTCCGACGCAGAGGTTGATTCCAAGGCGATGCATAATTCCGACAGGGAAGTTATATACTCCGAGGCTGTCACGCCCCGCTTCCCAGTAGGCGGAAACGGTGACGTGGCAGGCCGCAACGTATTTACTATAAAATAAATACGTTAAGCGTAATTAATCAATATATGAACAAGAATGACAAGAGAATAAAATGAAATATCAACTTTATTTACATACAACTTTACATACAACTGTTTGAAATAAAAGATACAATAATCAAAAGCAAATGCCTAAACAATGGCATACTGAAAGTAAGTGCAGAGGAACTAGTAGTCAGGCTGAGTGGTAAGCTAGTCCAAGTCCTCCTAACTCGACTCTATCTCCTTAGAGTCCGGTCCTCCTGACGAACATTCCAAGAAAGAAACAGAAATAAATGTCGTCAGCGAACTAACGCTCGGTAAGTCCCAAAAGAAGAGAGAGAAGATAGTAAATAAAGTGAAATGAACAGGTAAAATTGTATATGACCACAACAACTCTTTTGGAAAGATTAGGGAAATATTTTCCCATTTGGAAAGATTAGGGAAATATTTTCCCATTGGATCTTTGATCTAACAACTCTCTGTTTAACAGAGAATATTTTTTTTATTTAAACAGATCGGGGAGATATTTTACCCCTAATAGAATTTAATTCTATTCTCTTTAATTTAGGCGCTGGCGCTCACGTGCTATGCATGTGAGCGCCGTCTCAGAATTTAATTCTTATATATCAGACACCATGTGCTTTGCACGTCAGCGCTCACGTGAACTTCACGTGAGACGCTGCTGTAGAATTCAATCCTATAAGAAGCCAGTGTTGGCGTTCACGTAGGGAGCACGTGAGACGCTGCCTTATTGTGTTTAAATAGAGTTTAGCTTTTATTATTGTGTTTAATTAATAAGGGAACATGTATTTTAAGTTAAATTAAGTGTGTCACACCCCGCTTCCCAGAGTACGCTAAGATGAGCACGTGACATAGCCAACCATGCTATCTGTGGATAGGAAAAATCCTTCCACAGTCACATTACGGCTGTAGAGATATCAAGAACAGGAAAGTAAACTAACTATCTAGTACATGTCCTTGAGCCAGAGTAAAAGAGTCAAAAAATAACAATATGCGGAAGCCAAAAGATACAATAAATGAACCACCTGGAAGTGAAACTACATACCGACAGGAACTTCACCGCTCGTCTAACAGCGGTAATACTCCCGATCAGTCTGCAACGAGGTAGAAGAATCTGGGCCATGCAAAGCCCAGACGTCAGCGCGTCATATCATCAAGCAATAAAATATAAACAGGGTAACAGGCAATGCAGATATAATCATGAATGAAAAGCATATGTAACAGTAATGTAAATCAGGGCAGTGAAGGGTGGTGTGCAGTGAGTAAACTAAACTGTTCTATTAGGTTATCTACTCTCAAGTCTTTGAAATCAATTTGATGAATCATCGATGTAACTCAGTAGTATCCCGTGCATACCCGGGACCACGGTCAAGATTCTCGGGCTGAATCCGAGACATGCCGCTAGGCACTAAAACAGGAAATATGTACAGATGAATGATGTCAACAGCATCATCCCAAGGCTGGCCTAGCCTTTAAAACTGATCAGTAAAGGTAGTACACTGTCGAGTTACAAGTCAGGTTTCATCATTGATTTCCCCATACCCCTAAGTTATATGTGTTCAAGTCAGGTATTTAAGCAATCAAGAACTAATGCCAAATCAGGATCAGGTAGGTGCAGGTTTGTCTGGATAGACAACAGGAACGGTCCGTAAGGACTATAGATCAGGTTTGTTGGCATTAAACTCAAGATCATGTAACAGGTAAAGCCATGGTACATCAGGTCAAGTCAAGTGGTGTACGGTACCATGTCGGGTCAAGTAGTAGGTGTAACAAGTCATGTCAGGGTGTACAAGATATCATGTGGGTGCTCATAATCAAACTAGCACAATCATGGGTACACAGAACAAGCATGAGTACTAATAAAACAACAAACCGAAACATGTAATATGATATGCAAATAGGTACAGACTAAACTATATGGATGTACAGTCATCAATTCGAGTCAGGGTTATAGTTCCAATATTAATTAGGATGCAATTTATTAAACATGGAGTGTTAATATCACAGTATTATGTAGTAATGTGATCTATGGATGCAATTATATGTATCTTAAATGCAATGGATGCAAACGGGTATCCGAAAAGTTATAAAACTATAAAATGGTAATGTCGGATGTACAACTAAGCAATATGTGATATAAATATTGATATAATAATATTAATATGGATATCATATTCAAAGCGATTAATAACTATAAAAGTGGTATTGATTAACCATGCACAAGAAAGTTCCGTTCAGAAATTCAGCGTCACCCTAATTTGTAAAATATCTTAAAAATAACAAACGTTCTCCAAAAGGGACGCGTCTTATACCAAAACAAAGATAATTCAATAAAGTTTTCATTTTTATAAGTATAAGCACCTCAGGTTGACCCTACAAAAAGTTATGAACATTCGAAGTTGAAAGTTTGCTGCTGGAATTTCCCTGGACAGCAGTTTAGATACATTTTCATTTGCATTTTACGTTATTTAAACAATTTATTTTGCAAGTAAATATTTCATAGAGTTATAGTATTCTGAGTTATATTCGTAACGATCTAAAGAACGTATACTAATAATTTTTCTATGATTTATAATGAATTTTATAAGGTCAGGTGTACAGTAAATTTCAGATTTGTCATATCCGCTTTTCAACGACATTTCATGTGTAAACTACAATATTTTCAAATGTATAACATTATAAAATGCAGATTATAAACTAATTAAAGATAATAATAAAAAATATTACGACGATATATATTTTAAATGATATGGATGCAGTATAATGTAATCTAGTATGTTACAAGATAAGTTTTCATGATCTAGATTTAAAATGATATAAACTGATGCAAACGGAACATCGAAACGTTATAAAATTAAACATGGGGTACTAGATTTAAACTATAGGTATGGTATTTATTTAAATAGGTATAAAATGAATTATATAGCATGTAGCAAGATTAACTTGCCTAGACAGAACAAGAACGGATGTGTACGGAACGTCCTTCGTCGGCGAAATATCGCGACGCGCGCACGGTACACGGAACGGTTCCAAACAACGCACGAGGGTGATCACGAAAGTCAGGTACGTTCACTGGATCACTCGGATCGTCAGCGACGAGCACGGCTCCGGCGGTGATCACCGGAATCAAAAAACAAGATCAAGAAAAAGAAAGAAAAAAGAAGAAGAAGTAAGAAGAAGAGGTTGTGTATTAAATAAGGAAAGAAAAATTAAATAAATAAAATATATATAAATATATATATTCAGAGGAGAGAGAGAGAGAAAGGAGTTGTTAGTTTGTTAGGAAATTAGATTTAAAATTTTAAAAGATTTTTAGATTTAAAATTTTAGATAAGAGGTTTCAGTTTGTTAAAGAAATCATATGAAAATATTTAAACTAAATTTTAAAATTAAATAAATTGAATTTTGAAGGGATACAAAAATATTTCAAAACGCGTCCAGGTCGGGTCTAAAAATTCAGATTTAAAATACAAAAAATATGTGTGACTTTCAAAATTCAAAATGAATACTCAGGTAACGAAAATGCATACCTCCAAGAACGGATGCACGTACATGCGCGTAGCCATCCAAACATGTCCGTTTCACTGAACGGGACAAGAACAAGATGCGCGGATACTACCACGGGGTTAGGGGTATCATGTAGGCTATGAAATGCAATTTTAAATTATTTTACATGACCTAAAATGTTATATGGTAAAATATGCAATGCCAGGTAAAATGCCAGTATGCAGTATACATGAGATGCACGTGTCTATGTAACAAGTCGGGGTAATCTATAAATATGAATCAAACATGTTCAAGCAAGCGGGTCGGGTCGAATGCAATGTAAAATGTAAAATACTATTCGCACCCAAAACACGATAAATCAGGAAACAATACCACAAATAAAGAAATACGAGGACTAGAATTGGTATAAATGAACTCGGGTGTTACAAAGTGCGCAACCAAAAAGGTGCACAAGCTAAATCAAATGCACAACCAAAAAGGGTGCGCGGCTCAGTTTAGTGCGTAAGCTAAATCAAATGCACAAGCTAAATGTATGTAAGTGCGTAAGGGCAGAGATGCGCACGCGCACTTACTAAATTAGCGAAGAAGCCAAGGCTTCTAACAGAAAGCAAGAGCTTCAGAAAAAATACAACTCTAAAAGGAGTGAAAAAATGACACCTATTTATAAGGTTTAAAAAGACGATTCGCATTCCCTCGAGTCTCGAGACAGAACCAACGAATCATTGCTTGACACTTGATCGCCGCTTTGAAAATATGCGAAAATGCAAGTGCGCAACTATTAATCAATATGTACTCATATGGCTAAAGTCCATCCCTAAAAGGTACGCACATGTTTAGATGACAAAAGTCATTAAGTACGATGTGCGCGTGCAAAACACGTGCGCACATGCTAGCCACAGGCGCACGCAAAGCGAGTACGCATATGACAAGTGCGCGTATGTTTGCCATATGCACTTGCAACGCATGCGTGCATTGCGCACTTAATCAAAACTGTCCCGATAATGACAAGTTAAATAAACTTGGGATCAAAGATCTAATGGTGCAAATGCACGCGCATTTCCTGAAATAGACACTTATTAAAAAAGAGAATAAATCTTGATTAATAAGCAATCAAATCCTTAATTAACAGGAAAATATTTTGTTAGTTAAACACCTTAACAAAAAGATCTGTGATTCAAAAATTCAACGGTGCGTATGTCACCTTTTAATTGATATAAATCAATTAAATCTTTTTAAATCAATCTAAAATCAGATTGAGATCAAAACAAACCAAAACAAATCAAACAAACCTTAATTTCTTCTCTCCTATGAATAGGAGCCTCATATGAAGAAATCATACGCTCAATACCTCCTATACGCTTGAAAAAATCTCAAGTCGTCTTCTTCCTTAGCGAATAAGTGCCCAAGATAGAGATAAAAGAAAAAACTTTCCTTTTCCTCTATTAAAAAAAACTTTTGCTTTTAAACAGAAGTCTTTGCTTCTTTTTCGAATCTATTGATTCGTTATTAAAAGATCAAATGATCTTAGGGTTCGTCCCTCGTTTATAAAGTTCCTACTTTTGCAAGAGATTGATTCTAAAATCTAAGAAAAAAAGATGCGCGCCATAAAGTGCATTCATATGACTTGAAAACAGACAAAAATTAAAGTTTTTACTTTTTTGAAAATAAAAGAAGAAGAAAAGAATATAAAACAGAATCCATTGCTTCATAGCGAAAGCCTTTGCTTTCTGTTGGGAATAAGTGCGCACCCAAATTAATGCACACTTAATAAAAAAAAAAGAGAAATTGCTGCCTTGGGGAAAATGATGCCCATAAAGACATGCGCATCACATGATAGACACGTGTGCGCACTTATTGAACATCGTCTATGAAGACATGCGCATCACGTGATACCCACATGTGCGCACTTGTTGAGAACTACAAATGATGAACGAGCGTCACGTGATATGCACATGCGCGCATACATACATGCGCATAGATATAACTCTGAAATCAAAATAGTGTGTAGCCACATGCAAAGCGTGTGCACACTCTTTTCAAATAAAACAAAAAGACATGTACGTTCTATAAGCACTTGCGCATTTGAACAATCAAAATATCAACAAACTTAAGCGGTCTTAGTCTCAAAGATGACTAAAGATCCTTAATCCATACTTGTTAAGTTGATCTTAATCCAAAGCAGCATTAACGAGCCTTAACCATACTCCTGAGTTGACCTTAGTCTCAAAGATGACTAACGATCCTCAGATGATATATTTCGAACTGAAGGACCTCGTTTACGTGAGATCTGTGTCCTAAGTTCGACCCTAAATCTAATATATATATATATATATATATATATATATATATATATATATATATATATTTGGACTAATCCGAGTCCTACGGACGACGACATAAACTAGTCTCCATATACAATACACGGGCAACCATAATAAACAATATATATAACACGACACGAAATGACCTATTGGAGCTGGTGAAAATTGTTATTGCAACACGATAACGTAATTAACTGCATGGGTTTGCGCTTGCAAGGAAGAGCGTCCTCACAATCAAAAAATCCCTCACAAACGAGGGGGAATCTGATAAAGTCATGCTATATCGGTTGCATCTGTCTAAACCTCCAATATACGGTACCATAAATCAACTTGGTATCTTCGGAGAGTTGGACGGATATGTTCCAAATAGCATCTACCCCCAAATTAGGGCAAGACGTCCTATCCCGGTTCGTCTTTGTATTCGGCGATAAACATACACCCTCAAGGTCCCTCGAGTTTTACCGAAATGTGTTAGATATGCTCCTGGACCGAGCTGTACTCTGGATGCCATATACACTAGATATCTACCGGGCTTTAGCGGATGTGTGTTTACAGTTTCCAGATATCTGGCGTGCTCGGACACCTATTATTTGTTTTGACATTATCGCATATCAAGTCCCCGACCGTGTATTACGATAATTCGGGCTTGTACAACACATCCCGGATCCGGTAGAGCAGATTGATCAAGTCAGACGGAGAGGTACAGCAGTAAATTAGAGGGCTTTTCGACATATCTACATCCTTTGATGGGATGCACGAGCTCTGCTTATCGAACACCAGAGAGATATGTTTTTACCGATAGAAGATTATCAACGCTGGTACTCGAGGATAACACGGCGGTACATTCAGACGGCGTGTCCTCCACGAGTAACATATAAGCCGCAGGGACATGTTGACCGTGATATGGTAAGCACTTTATTGTTGCTTTCTATTTTTTATTATGTAATTTCTTAAAATTATTTATTTAAGATATTTACTTATCTATGTTACAGGCTGACGTCTTGTTTCGGGTCCATGATGTCGCGGACAGCGTAATAGGTGGACATACAACATCAGCTAGTAGGATCGAGACCATATGGAGATCGGTCAGTCGTTCTTTTCAACGGCGTCCAATAAGACATTCGGATCCTCCTCCTCCCCCTCGGGCACCGGTGAACTTGACTTATCAATGCCAGCGTCGCCGACATAGAGACGAAGTTGGTCCTTTTAAAAATACGGACCAATCTGGACTTTCACAGCCAGCCACACAACTGGAGTATATACTTAGTCCATCGCAGCGCCGTCGTGGTCGATCTAGGATTCCACGGGCTTTGTCGTGCTTGATTTTGTTAGATATGAATGCCCTAAAGACAATTATTGTAATTGTTGGACATACATATGTACATGACAGTCTTGCTCGATATGATAGAATGCTCTTTGGTTTGTCTTTATCATTCATGTGTATAATTTTACTTGATATTGCTATCACTAATACATGTTGATAAAACCTGTAGGATCTTTACTTGACTACCAAGATTATGATATAGATCATACTAAGTGGGGCCTGGGTATAAGCATATTCTTAAATGTTCCTAGTCGTGGGAGTATCGAGACTGGGCGTCAATACTCTAGTGTATACGTTTCTTGACTTCGACCGGGGCGATAGCTGTTCCCATAGCCATTGGTATTTGACATCAAAGATTGTATACATGTGCTCGTTGGAGAATGAGTTTTACTGAACGGACTCACCGAGAACTCCTGGATGGTATTATAGCTATCGTCAGATAGCAGTTCTCTGGTGACATGAGTACATGGCAGTCTGTAAACATGAGATCGTCATAGTGTCTTATATGTTTCCCACTGTACTCTGATTGTTATCCTACCACGACTTTAAAGAGCTGTGCAAACAGGTTATGTTGGATACAGTCCCAAACCATATGGAGGCAGTGAGCGATCGGAAGGGTTCGTCTCTCTCGATATAGGGAGTTGATGTCGTGATGTGCCTGATCGACTGTAACCATAAGTTCCTGGCCATGGTGGATGAGATAAACTGATAAGTATTATCAGTTGTATCTATGATGGTTATAGGTCACTGATCGACACGACTTATCGGGTCATTGGAGGTCTGACGGATTCCACCCTCTACACTCGGTATACGACACTCTCAGACGAAGAGACTGGATTGTATAACAATTGTCACTTTTAAGCTCTATAGGATTTCAGATAAGCTGCTTGTCTATCTCCTTTTCGCTTAATACCCGGATAGCCATTACGTGCAGCTAGTGTCGCTGACATACTTGTAGGTTTTAGATATGATCCTATTCTACTGCCAGCGTATTGAAAAGTCTGTAGAGTCCCATAAAGAGATTTCTCAGTACAAGCAAAACGATGTAGGGCATGTATAGGGATGCATGCAGGAGTTCAATTGAGCATGCGTATATGATACACGTAATTTAATCGAGCATTTAATGATATTAGCCGGTTTATATATGATATAACCGGATTATTAAATCAAGTGTTGATATAATAATTAAATGTATATTTATATATTGATATAAATGCATAAATTAACTAATATCATGCCCATTTTAGTATTTTTTTATCTTTAATAATATTTATATATGATATAAATATTATTTTCTCACTTTGACATGCTTGCTTATACATACTAGTTGGATGTGTAAGAATCACATACAAAATGAGATGAGAATTACCTTTTTTATTTTTATTAAGAAAAGAATGAGTCATCATTTAGAAGTGTTTAGAAGGATGATCCATTCTTGTTTTTTCTTAACTTAATAAAGATGAAAAAAGATAGGATAATTCATACTATTTTTTTCCCGTCATCTTCTTCCTTATTCTTATATCATCTTTCAACCCTCTCTCTTGAGAATTCTAAAGTGAGAAAAATAGAAGAAAAATTAGCAAAATAATTCCTACATTTGCTACTAAAACTATACTAGCAAACTAATGTCACTAGTTAATTCACATGCAACTTAGTTTGTGAGTTTGAAGCTTGTGTTGGAATCATCTCAAGATGGTTCATCTTTGACATAAAGGAGTATCTTCAAGCTTGATTCCCGAGTCTAGAAAAGAAGCCGGAGTGAAGGCGGACACGCTACAAAGGTTGTAACTTTCAACTTTGTAATATTAGCTCACTTGTTTTGACAAATTGTAATAATTGTTCATGATTCTATGAATTGCATCATGCTCTCTTTTGTACTTGTTATTATCGAATTCATGAGATATTTATTTGGATGTCGAACTCGTGTGGAGTCGGCTTTGCTTTATTTATATATATTGTTTATTGCGTTCCGCTTGTTCTTCTTCGCCTTTGTCATGCCCCGCTTCCCAAAATACGGAATACGAGGGGTTGACAAGGCCAGCCATGCTCCTACGGTCGAGGAAATATCCCTCCGTAGTCACACTTCGGCTTCTAGCACTACGTGGTAATCAGTAATCAATGCACGGGTAATGAGAAATGCAATATCTAAATCAAAAGAACTAATCAGATGGAGATCAAGGAAGTATAGCTCTGGGTCGCTGATCAAGATGTCCGCGATGTCCTCGAGGTACGTCAGGTCCTGGTCCAAGCTAGATCTACTTCTCACTCTGAGCATGCATACTCAGGTCGTCAGAGCGACACGATAGCAATATATACACACACACACACACACAAATGTAAACACGTGCAATAAAGATGAATATGAAACAATAATCATGGAATAATGACGCGAACATGAAGCAGCCAATGCAGGTAGCTAATAGAGCAGGTAAACAGTAAAGCAGTAAACAGTATGGCAGGTATGTTGAATCAGTAGGCAATGCATATTAATGTCACTATCCATATCAGTCTCTAAATCTCATTGTACAGGTCGCTAAGCCTATCGTCAGTCCAAGTATGAGAGTCAACCACTCGTGAGTATCCCCCACCCAAGGGTAGGACCCAAGGACAAGGGAACACGGGCCCGAGTCGCTCGCTAATAATCAGTAATATCCCCATATATCTCCAGAATCGCTGTATGTGCCGGCAATGGGACTCCCGAGATCCTGTTGAACTCACACTCAAACTACCCCACACCCGTGGTCTACATCAAACACCAACCATAAACTCAAATACCAATCGGTCCATGGCAAGTCTACGCGAGAACTGGAGACAGGATCTCCATCAAGCAAGTCTCGACCGATACCCAAGATAAATGGACAGTGTTTGGTGCCTTACCTATGACACCCATATAAGTGCTTCCATAATCGTCCCATACCAATTATAGTTACACTTATACATGTCCCATAGACGTCGACAATGCAATATATCAATAGGGTCCGCTGATTGTGTACAAGTACGTGTCACTTCCACTTATTCATTCATGCTTAACACTAACGTACTTGCCACAATCAAACACTAATACCTAACTGTCATGCCCCGCTTCCCAAAATACGGAAGACGAGGGATGACTGGGCCAGCCATGCTCCTACGGTCAAGGAATAATCCCACCGTAGTCACACTTCGGCTTCTAGCATTACATGGTAATCAGTAAACAAAGCACAGAAGTAAAGGAAATACACCACTGAAATATTACATCAAAGTTCATTGTTCACAATTTACAAATAAACAAGAAAGAACTACTAACCGAGTTCGAAATACAAGATCTCTTTAGGGAAAGCAGAAAAGAAGGAAAATGTACTCCGGACTAAATCTCCGCTAGCTCGAAGGGTAAATCCGACTTCTGCGCTGGTTCTTCCTCGAGTTCTGAGCATGCATACTCAGGTCGTCAGAGCGACGTAATAGCAATATATTATAATAATGACATGAAACAGGCAAATAAGCTAATAACAGTGAAAGTAAAATGCGGATAATCACTATGTCACTAAATGATGCAAAGTATGATCTGTGTCCCTATCAGTCTCTAAGTCATGTTTGAAATCGAATAGTGGAAAGGAGGATCATGTTTAACGGGAGTCTCGTACATATCCGAGACAACGGCCCACACGCCCGGGACATAACCCTGTCAGCCGGATCGTTAGATCCTACCTAATATATATAAGAGTCGTTATTCGAATGATCATCCTCTAAAACACGGTCCTCGCTAAATACGATGCTCTTTCCACTTCGATTTCTCCCTTTTTCCCAGGTTTACACTATTGACGAGTATGGTCTAGTCGTGTACGAGTATGCACCAATAACACGGTTTTGTCACTGTTCACTGTATCAATCGCTGTCACGAATCATTCACTTTTTTTCCATTGGCGTACTCGACACTCCTAAACCAATACCTTTCACGCACGATAATACAATGTCCACTGAATAATAACGCTCACTATCATTATGTATATGGCAGTTGGGTAAGATATGTACATTTATGCAATTAACAAGTTATGTGTAATATGAACTATTATGCACGTCATAAGCTTAAAAAAATTGCAGTAATTCATATGCTCAGAATTTAGTGAAACGATACAAATATGGTAACAAGTACGCTCTGTCGGCAGTTCAGCAAAATTTGTTTCAGTACAGCCGTTTCAATTTAAGTGCTCGCTGCAGGAAATTCAGTTTCTGAACTGAACGTCCGTTTCGCGGCATAATTTTCACCCAGTTGGGATCAGAATTTAGCGATGCTACAGTTGAATGGAATTTAGGGTTTTCAGTAGGGTTTCCAACGCACTAGACAGATTCTCAATCGCGTCTCTACGTCAGAAGTTATGCACTGTTCAACACTAGGGTATCAGTTCAATTTCAGTTTGGGACTGCTATACGTCATGTTCTTTTAAATTGCAGTTTAAATAGTAAACGACGATAAAAAGAGGTGAAATCACTTGAGTTATTTACCTAACAGATTCATCTTCAATAAAGTGTAGGGTTCCACAACATACAAGTTCAGGCAGCAAGGTAGTAAGCATTACGAGATAGAAATCTACAGCCAGAGCTGCTCTGGACTGCAGTCCAGAGCCGCTCTCCGAGCCAGTTCTCGCCAGATTTTAAATACAGAAACAATTAAAAAAATTTATAGGGTTCCAATTCGTCGAGTCGGCTTCGATTTGAGACCTCGAACGCATCATTTCGATGTGTAAGTAATTAATTATGATTTTAACAAGTTTCAGACGCGGGAAATATTCAGTTTTAACGGGTGTAATTGGGGGTGATCGTTTAAGCCAGTAACAATCATATTTTTCAGTAAAATTTCTACACAATATTCATTATCACACGGGCCAGCATATGCAATCAAGTTCCGTCAGTTTAGTGGAAGGTTTTCGTTCAGACTCTACGTCGAACACATACACTATTTTAATTCGCACTAAGTGTTTATGTGGAATTTAACGGTATTTCAAGTTTTAGTAAAACAAATAGTATGAAGCAAGTAGGTAACTTGCCTGGAGACGCTTTGGCGACGCACGGCAGCGGCAACGGCACGAACGCGTGATGAGCGATACGTTTTGGGTTCACGGTCTCGGCTCGCGTTTCGGGTTCGTCGTCGGAGTTGTCCGGGGATGGCGCATGATCGCTGGAGGCGGAGTGTGGTGCTGTGGAGTTCCTGGGGATGTGCTGGGGTCGGTGGCGGTCGGCGGTCGGCGTTTCGGCGATGGAAACAGCGAGGAGTTCGAGCTTGGAGGTTTGAGTTTGTATGAGAGAGAGAGGTAGTGGGGGCTCGGGTTTGGAGGTGATGGGGATGATGTTGAGGGTGTAGAGGTCGATGAGGTGGTTCAGGGCAGTGGGGAGCTTGCCGGCGTCGGGATGCAGGTGGTGGCCGAGGTGGGTGTGCAGGGGAGTTCGAGCTCGAGTGAGGGGGTGCTCGGTTGAGGGGGGTGAGGCAGTGTACGGTTCGGAGTTTTAGAGAGAGGAGAAAGGGGTTTGAGGCGAGGAGAGTCGTCGGCGGCGGCATCGTCGTCGGTGCAGGGATGAAGGTAGTGGGTTTTCTGTAGGGAGAGAGAAGGGGTTTGAGAGCGAGAGTGCGAGGGAGAGAGGAGAAAGGGGTTTGAGGCGAGGAGAGGTTGAGGAGCTCGAGGGGGTCATGGGGAACGCAGTCGAGGCGTCGGCGACGTGGGCACGACGTGGGTTGCTCGGGGACGTGGGTTCGCGACGTGGGAGTGAAGGAAAGAAACGAGCGGGAAATAATTTAGAACGAGTGGGGAAGGAGGGCTTGAGGCGGGTCGGGTTGTGGGCGCGGGCGTAGGGTGTTGGGTTAGGGATTGGGCCGGTTAAGGGAGTTTGGGCCGGGGGACTTATTATTTGGTTTTCTTAATTTTATTCATAGGCCAGCTTGGGAAAAAAAAATCATGTATATATAGTTTTAATTAATTCATTTGGTTTTAGTTTAGTCTACCGGGCTGGGCTGAGGAGGGTTTATGGTTTTAATTATTTTATTTTGTTTTCTTGGGCTTAGGCTGGGTTTAAAGGTTTTGGGTTTTAGATTTTAAAGGTTTAGAAAGATTTAAATACGACAACCTAGCAACCAATTTCCTACAAAATTACGAGGAAAAGGAAAATGGAAATGTAGAAAAAGATTTTCATTAATGGAAACGGGGATTTACACGAATACTGGGTAATGCACATGATCACTAGGTTAACAATGCAATGACATCTACATGATGTGATGAGAATACAACAGTTGTGATAGGAACAAAATATCCCCAGTCAGTGTCCTATCACTTGCATAATTTAGTATAAATCATACATGCAAAATTTAGCGAAACGATGTAAAGGGGGTAAGTAGTATGTTTAGTTATCTATCCATCAAAATTGGTTTCGCGCCAATCGGGTTTCAGGTTTGCTAGTTACGGCCATTTCAATTTAAGTGTTCGCTGCTGGAAATCTGGTTTCAGAACCGGAAGTCCGTTTCGTAACACATTTTAATCCCAGTTGGGATTGTAATCAGGCAACTCTATAGTTGAACAATATTTAGGGTCATCAGTCAGGTTTCCACCGCAATTGGCAGATCAGTAATATCCTATATCAACAGGGAGTTATGGTCAGGTTAAGGTTGATGTGTAGAATCTGTAACTGCAGAATTCAGTAGAACATACCGACATTACAAATTGTGTTAAAAATATCATACAGTTGAGGAATCCAATGAGACCAGTGGGATAAGGAAGCTAACTCAATTATCTTCGTAACGATATATGGTTCCGCACAATTCCGCATTGGTGCAAGGATATTCAATGGGTTAAAAACAGGGGTTACCTGGAATCACTGCTCTGGACTGCAGTCCAGAATCGTGATTCACCGCAGTTTTCTCTATCGTAACTAGTTCAACTTTAAATATCAATTATAGGGTTCTGTATCTTATTCCGTTGGATTCGATACAAGCCATGGAACACCAAAATCCGATTTATACATAATTTATTATGAATTTTACGGTTTAACATGTACGAAAGTTTTCAGGTCTTACGACAGAAATCGGGACACCATTTTACGTGAGCAAACGACATCGTATTGTAACCAAAGTCTTAAGGGACATTCATTATAACTCGGGCCATCACATGTTATTTGTTGCCTTCAATTTAACGGGGTCTTCCATTCGGGTTTTGCATCGAACACTTGAATTATAACGATTCACATGAAAAGTATATGCGAAAATTATTGGTAACTTGAATTGAAATAGATAAATTTTAGCATGAAGTAAGTATTAAACTTGCCTAAAGACGTGTCGACGACGGTACGGCAGTGGCAACGGCACGATCGCGTCACGAACACGGCACAGGTTTAGCCTTGTCGGATCTTGATTCTTGGCCTCGATGGCTCGGTGGGTGCGACGGGCGTGCGCTGGCGTTGCGATGGATAGCGTGTTGATGACGATGACGGCTTAAGGGATCGGGGCCACAGATTTGATGGCGTTGCGATGGATAGCGTGTTGATGACGATGACGGCTTAAGGGATCGAGGCCACAGATTTGATGGCGTTGCGATGGATAGCGTGTTGATGACGATGACGGCTTAAGGGATCGAGACCACAGATTTGATGGCGATGTCGGTGACCAGAATAGCGGCAATAGCGATTGATGTAAGTGTTCGACGAAATGCCGGGGGCTCGACTGTGAGATAGGGCTCGAGAGCGAATTGTGAAGGCTCGGATGTCGTGCAGGGGCTCGGCCGCGGCGTAGGGGTCGCCGACGGTTGGTGGTCAAGGTGTTGGGCTTGACTAGAGGTTGGGTCAGGTTTGGTTTAGGGTTCTTTTTGAAGAAGAGATGCGAGAGAGGGATGTTGCTGTGAGAGAGAGAGAGAGAGAGAGAGAGAGAGAGAGAGATGTTGCTGTGTGTGAGAGAGAGAGATGTTGCTGTGAGAGAGATGGAGCTTGGTGGTGACGAGGTCGAGGAACTCGTCGGCGGTAGAAGGAGGGTCGGCGATGGAGCAGGAGCTCGGGGCTCGATGGGTTCTGGTGTGCAGGTGAGGGGGTACTGCGCTCGGGGCCTGTACCCTGGAGGGGGCGCGGACGAGGGCTCGGTGTCGGGGGTGGTCGAGGAAGTAGTGGGTGGTCGGGGGAGGATCGACGACGCACCGGTGAGGTGAAGGTTGAAGACGAGGTCAGGGGTGGTCTCGGAGAGGAAGCTCGAGCTCGGGGAAGGAAGTGGAGGCGAGGGTTAGCGGAGGAGGTAGAGAGAACTGTTTGTAGGATGGGAGAGGGGGAGACGAGGTGATCGCCGGCGGTGATGGTGCTAGGGCTGCTCGTGAAGAAGTGGGTGCGTGAAGGAGTTGGAGGAGATGGGGGAGGGGACGTTGTGAGGAGAGAGCGAGTCGTGAGGGAGGACGTTGGGCGAAGGTGAGGTCGTGGGTTGTGGACGCGAGGGAGACGAGAGCGTGGGAACGACCACGTCGTGAGGGGAGAAAAGAGTAGGAACGAGCGAGGAAGAAGACATGGGGAGAGAGGAGGGTGAAGCGGGTCGGGTATTGGGGAATGGGCCGGGTTTGGGCAAGAAGGAAAAATGGAGGAGAAATAGAGGGAGTGGGCTGGGCTCGGGAGGAAATGAAATTAATTAGGAAAGGGAGAGAGAGATGGGCCGGGCTTGGGAAGAAAATGGAAAAGGAAAAAAGAAGGAAAAAAGATATTAGGGTTAGGTTTAAAAAGGAAACAAGATACAATGAAGGGATTAAGGTTTTAAAATACTTAAAATAATTATAAATATAAATAAGTAAATTCTGTAAGTGACCCTGTTATAAAAATACGGATATTGGCGTATAAAAGAACTGGGTATTACAGCTTTTAGACATCGTATATTTTGCGTGGATTATGTCTCCGCTGTGTTTGGCGTCGAGTTAGCTCCCGTGTGGAGTTACGTTTATTTTATTGGTGTTGTACATGAATTTAATCAAAATTTACAAAGAGGGTGTTGTTCGTTTTTTGTTTGAACTTTTAGACGGTGGGTTTTTGGAGGAGTTGCAAAATTTTGAGGCTTTTGGTATGATCAATTGATTTTGTAGGATAAAAATTGGATGTTGAAACTAAGGAGGTTTAGTATGAAGCAAGAGACTAAATTTAGTGAAGAGATTGATATGACATCGACTAAATTCTGCGAGGAAATTTAGTGAAGGAACCGATATGACATAGACTAAATTTAGTGAAGAACTTAGGAGGTTTAGTATTCGAAGGATGCTTAATTGAAGGAGGCGGCGGCTTTCAGGTTCGCTTGGTTGGTATACTAGACTATTCCGCATTTTACAAGTACAGAATAGGCTTGGCCTCCAACCAGAGACCGAAGACGTGGCTCTCTGGGTGAAGGCCAAGTCTCTTGGTTGGATGGATATGTTTGGGGGGGCCAATTCTGCATTTTGCTAGTGCGGAAAAAGACTTGGCCTCCCCAAGAGATCCAGTGTGAAGACTTGGCCTTCCTAAAGAGCCAAGTCTTCACACTTGGCTCCAATATCTATTCCGCATTGCGGAATTCGACCCGCAATTACCAACAACTGTCAGTGGATTTTATGTGACACTGTGATCCGATTGTGCTAAATTGCTAAATAGTTCTAAATCGTGTCCAGATCCCTAATTAGTTTCTACTACACCCCTCGTCCCAAAATTTGTCACTATAACCCATGGACGACTTCCAATGGGATTGGGCTCCTCCTGCTGACGACCCTTGGGCTCCTCTTGCTGACGATTGGGCTCCTCTTATCGCTCCCCCATCGTTCCTTTGAAGCGGGCTTCTCTTGATTCTCCGCCGCCGCCTCCGCCGCCTCCTCCTCTTAACCCCAACGACGAGTGGCTTTTCCTTCAACCTTCTCTTCAGCGCCCTTACTCTCTCTTCTTCCCCTCTCTCACCTCGAGTTCCTCCTCCTCCTCCTCCTCATCGTCGTCGTCAGCCTCTGAAGGAGGAGTTGGGCCAATCTTCACCCTGACCTCCTCTCTCTCATCTCCCGAAACCTAACCCCTCATCAAATTCTCGGCATTCCCTCTGATTGCAAATCATGGGATTCCTCCCTCAAAGAAGCCATCTTCTCCTCGTCTCCGCATCATCTCCCATGGCTGGCCCTGGTCCTTTTCGACAAGCCCAGAGCCGCCCTTTCTTTGCCCGGGATCTCCGAGAGACAATCCTTCCCAATACCCATCAACTGCTCGACCTATTTCCCCTTCAAACTCTATTCTCAAGACAACGACTTTACATCTCCACGTTGCGTCCGAACCTGTAGTGGATGGCTTGTTCTTGTGTATTATAGTACCGGCGTCGATCTGTTCAACCCATCACTGCCGCTCGGATCGAACTGTCCATAGGAATAGAACCGGTGATAGTGACAGTGATAGCGGCAGGGATCCGATGCCTTCCCACTGCTATCAACGGGTTGATAAAATCGTGGTCTCATCAGATTTGAGCGTCGCGCCTGTTGTGTATAGGCATATCAATCTTGCATTTGTAAGAGTGGGGGATGATAAGGCTTGGATGAAGCTTTATTTCTCTGGCAGGGACCATCGTATCAGTGATGCGGTTTATCACAAAGGAAGGTTTTTTGTTATCTATAGAAACGGGCATCTTCGGGCGATCAATCTAGCAGGGAAACCGCTTAAGGGGACGACATTTCAGGGCTCTAACGACGGCGTTGACGCAAAACAATATCTAGTGTCATCATCTTCTGGCGATTTGTTTCAGGTCAAGCAAATGCAAGAAGGATTTGTTGTTCTGAAGTTTGATCCTAAGATTCATTGTTGCTGGTATGAAGTTAACGATTTGGATGATTTGAGTCTGTTCTTGGATTGTAGCGGTTCGATGGAAATTTCAGCTAGGGATATGCGGAACACGCATATTGTCATTCATCTCAAGCCTCGCACCAATTACATTCGTATAATTTTGTGCACTTCGTATATGAACGGCCAACACGAAAAAGTAATGAAGTTTCCAAAATTTATGTTAAAGTGTTTGATATGGAGAAGGGGATGAGTAAGCCATATTTTGATTGAACTTTTCGGTTCGACAGCAAACATCGTTCCCTCTGATTTGGTTCATGCCTTCCCTATCATAAATTTGGCATAAAGGTACGTCATTGACTAGAATTTTTAATATTATGTTTTTAATCATTTATGTTGCTGCAATGGTGTAGTATGTGCAGTTGTGCTTCATGTCTAGAAGAATAACACAAGTTCCTTCACTGGTTTTATGCCTCCGCTCTTAATATTTAAGGATCAGTCATCGAAACCTATTCAGATCTTGTATCTGTATTTATATGTTATACAAGTGAAAAAAAATATAGTTGCCTTTTCATCTATGTTATAAACAGTAAATTCAGATACAAACGCTAATTATTACATGCTTTCCTTTTCCCCTTGCATGAGAATAATTGCGAAGTTTATTCAATTCATGAAAACCAGAACCTTTCATCTAAATGAAAAACTAAATGCACACATCAGTTGATTGTATAGGTAAGCTATACGTTTTGGTTGGACCAAGAGCGCATTTTTTTTTATAAACTTGGAGCCATCGGCTCACTTATCATAAGTATTAAATACCTCAACCATTTTTACAATACTACACAGTGGGGCAAATAAACAATAATATAACTTTGCAAAGTGAAAAACAACACGTGGTTAAAAGGATCAATATTGTAAAAAACGGATTCGGATTGTTCGGTTTGCTGGCAAATAAAGAATATCCGGTTTATTCGGTGAATATTCGGTTTATTCGGAATATGCGGCCATCAATATTTTCATTATATCGCATATAAAATTTCAAAAATATATAAAGAAACAGATAATTAATATACCAGGTGACCTAATTGAAATATCAAGTTACAATCCTAGAGGGGGGGGATAGGGTTTTAAACAAATTATTGCAAATTTGCAATCTAATTAAAGATATACACCACCAGATAACAATTAATAAGAAGTATTATGCAGTAATGTAAAAAAGAGATGAGAGCAAACGCAAATACGACGATATAAGGAGGTTCGACGTCTCAAGTTTAGTCCTCTTCTAAAGACCCCGTCTTTAGAATTTTCCAAACTATCTTTACTCTTTAACCGAGTAGAAGCAAAACCTTTACACTTTACAATCCGCCTCTTCCTAAGAGGCCACAAATTTGCATTGCTAAAAATCTCTCTAATTGATGAGAGAAATTATCGCTCACAAATAGGGACTAGGAGTTTAGTGGAGTTGATGAATTGCAGAGAGAATGAAAAGAAAAGATTAATATCTCACTCAATGATTTGAAACTTGAAAGTATGAAAGAGATTGCTCAAGTTTGAGCTCTCTATTTTTCTCTGTCGTCTGAAAAAGAAAACCAAAGCACTATTTAAAGAGGTAGGAAAGTATCCGTTGCAATAATTTTTCAATATCAATTAATTGTGTGCACTGTACAAAACAGTTCTATGCACCTTTCATTTCAAATCAAACAGCATGCTGATTATGAAAGTCAAGCACAACTTTCAAAATAAAGAGAGCGCTTGTCAACATCAATATGGAAAAAATGGCTGCTACCCCTCTCAGGAAAGCACAAATATAATACTGATGGAGCACAATCAGTTGATACAAAAAATGCGTCTGGTAGAGCTGTGCTCAGGTATTCTGAAGGTGAAATTGTTTTTTAACTAAATTTTACTATGGCGGATGTTATATTGTAGAAGCTGAAGCCAAAGCTATTCTGGATAGGATTTTGCAATGCTATTACAAGAAAATATATAACATAGAAGCGGAAACCGATTCAAAGCTACTTGTGGACTTTATCAAAGGCAATAACAGCGTTTTTTGGAAGATTAAATATCTTGTTAGAGCAATTGTTTGCATGCCGAGAAAGATGAAAGCAGAAGTTAAGCATATATATAGAGAAAATAACAGATCGGTAGATTATGCATGCAGCTAGAGATGGTTTAATATACAATGCTCGAGTTCCTATTGTACTATGCAGCTTTCAAATTCTTTGAAAAATTTAGCCAAACTGGATCTGCCAACTATTCCAAATCTTAGAATTATAAAAGCAAGAGCAAGTGTATAAACAGGAAGATACAAAATAGTAGACTGGAGAAATATTAGAGCTTGATGTTAACGATGTTACCTTTGAAGCGTTTGAGGCATTTGGCTATTAATTTTAGTATACTGAAGTTTATTCATGAAAGTTGTGGAGATTGAGATTGAGATTGAGATTGAATGTGAAGATCATTTCTGCAATGAAATCTCGTAAATGGAAAAAATTAGATCTGATTCTCTATGTTCAGTTGAAGTTGCAAAACTCAATGAAAATGGAATTTTTTACCTGGAGCTTACCTGGGAAGATTGCAAAGAGAAAAGTATAAATTGAAAAGTTTAAAAGAGGAGATCATGGATCTGAGAGTAATAATCACTAATCTTAAGATCTGCAGTACTAAAGGCCGATGAAAAGCTTAAAAATGGGATCTTTCGATCACTTGATACTGCACTTACCTGAAATAATTTTTTTTGTTTACCCGAAACTTGCTGGAGCGAAATTTTTGGAGGAGAATGATTTTCTTAAGAAATCACTCAATTTTGAAGATTTTATATGAGAAGAAAGTGGATCTCTGTGCAGAGATAGTAGATCTGAAAGATTTTTAACAACCGGTTGCAAAACTTAACAAAAAATGTGATCTTTATACTCACTGAAATTTACTGTAATAGATCTCAGAGTTGCGAAGACTTCTTTGTTAAAATAATGATGGAAAAAAAAAGAATTTTTCAAGTCTTGAAGTTTCGAAAGAAATGGAGAGAAAAAGAAAAGGAAACAGCGCCGCTGGATAAATGAATATTTTGGGAATCTTAGATTCCTTTGTTGTATGTATAATTTCGAAATAGGGTTTTGTGTATGGGTTAAAACCCAAGTATTTTTCTTTGTGTGATAATAAAGTTTTAACTGGTCCCGTTCCCAGTTCAATTAAAAAATATGGAAATACGGTGCGTAGAAATAAAGGTTATTAAAATCTTTGAATTATTTTGCAACTAATTTCAAAAAGAAAAGAGCATATGTCAACATCAATCTTAAAAACAGTGTATTTGAAGACAAAAACTTTGAAATATATTAGAAACAAATCAATACACATGCATGGTTTGTGGGTCCCACTAAGAAAGCAAACTATGCGTGAGTTAATGTAAATTTTAACATTTTTAATGCAAATCGATATATAAATTATTGCAGGAAAATTGTGTAAAGATAATATTTAGAAATTGGTCGCAAAATAATTCAAAGGTTTTAATAATCTTTGTTTCTACATACCATATTTTCCATATTTTTTTAATTGAACTGGGAACTTGCCCAGTTAAAACTTTTATTATCATACAAAGAAAAGTATTTGGGTTTTAGCTCATACACGAAGCCATATTTAGAAAGTATATATACAATAAGGGAATTTAGGCTTCCCAAAACATTCATTTCTCTAGTGGCGCTGTTTTCTTTTCTCCTTCTCTCCATTTCTCTTGAAGTTTCAGGACTTGAAAAAATTCTCTTTTTTCCACCATAATTTTAACAAAGAAATTTTCGCAGTTCTGAGATCTATCATTGTAAACTTCAGTGAGTATAAAGATCATATCTTTTGTTAAGTTTTGCAGCCGATTGCTAAAATTTTTTCAGATCTACTATCTCTGCGCAGAGATCCACTTCCTTCTCTTGTAAAATCTTTAAAATTGAGTAATTTCTTAAGAAAATCATTCTCCTCTCCAAAAATTTTGCTTCAGCAAGTTCCAAATAGGCAAAAAAAAAATCCAGGTAAGTGCAGTATCGGATGATTGAAAGATCCTATTTTTAAATTTTTCATCCATTTTTAGTACTGCAGATCTTCAGATATGTGATTATCTCTCTGAGATCCATGATATCTTTTAAACTTTTCAATTTATACTTCTCTTTGCAAGCCTTCTATTAATGATATAAAAGTATGTTATATTAATAATTAAACATAGCCTATGAATTATACGAAAACATTAGTAACATATTAAAACTAGATTAGGAAAGAAGATAAATCATTTAAACCAACCATAAAAAGAAGGCAAATAAAACCCTAGATTTCTCTCTTGAACCAACTTTTATTTTATTTTGCACTTTTAAATTTTAGGTATTAAAAACAACTTTTTTTTATTTAGTTAAAATTAATTAAATTCATGCCTCTTCGTGGGAACGACCCTCAAGTACTACTGCGATATAGCTGTATGCTTGCAGTTTAATTTGAAAAGTAATAAAATCTCAATCAAGTTTTTGGAATATTTAGAATCAACACATTACCATGAATTTATTGACACTAAATTTTGTCCATAGTTATCACGGTGTCGCCATGGCGACGATATGGCGTCGCGGTGGTTCACTACCGCCATGATTCGCTACCACGGTGGTTCGCTACCGTCGTAATTCATCTTTCTTATTTTAAACTTCGCTTTGTCTACATGTATATAAGACCAACTGAGAATCGAGTTTGAAATTTGATAAATAAGTATTTATTCTTTTCCTTAAATATTATTTCATTGCACTTCCTCCAAATACCCTAAGTGATTCCCATCGTAATAAACTAATAATATCCCAATTTGATAAAATGGTTTATGTTTGATGATTAAATGATGATATAGTTGTGTGCTTGATGGTATTCTATAGTTTGTGTATGTGTGTGTGTATAGCACATTGTGAACGATTTGTCATCGTACGGACGCCATGGTCCATGGCGTCTTGGTGATTCACTACCGCCATGATTCAACATGGCGCCGTAACAATCATGATCTTGTCATCCAACGAGACAAGTTTCAACTCATTTTCCAATGTAATAAAATTATTTTCAGAATAAATATTATTAGCAAATAACGGAAAGTCTCGAAAACCATAAAAGATATTTTCAAGCTTTGAGAAAAATCAGTGATCATAAAGATATATAATTTGTCAACTTTATGCATTATGAAAAATAATATTTTGAATAAAATATTAATGTGAAATGCATATGTGGTGTATGTACGGCTGCCTAATATCTTAGTCCCTTTACATTTGATTCCTAAACAATTAGATAAAATAAAAGAAACAAACCAAAAAACCCAAAACGCGGGTCTTCATCTTCATTAGTCATTTAGTCATTGTATAGCTTGCATACCGACCAGTCTTGATTTTTATGGGCTTCAAACTTTATATTAACATTTAGCCTTGTGAAGTTCCAATTTGTCCTCCAACCTCTTTTGAATATAACATTATAGCCTTTTCCTCCGTCCCCATCAAATGTTACATGATTACTTGATCCTACAAAAATTATTAGCACAAGCATGGAACACAATTAATAAGTGTAACATTATGCACTATAATTAGGGAACAAATTCCAAATCCATCTCCCATCAATCATGCAGCTAAGTTTGAAGGTTTAAATGGCTGTTGTCGTCATTTAATTTAGAAATATTAACTATTTCAAATAGAGAAACAATGTAAGAAAAGAGAAACTCTGGGAGAACCAGTAGAAGACAGAAAATATCTCTCTTCTAGTAAACGCTGGTGATATCTGGGAATACTGGTTTTCGTATGAAGTGATGCAGAATCCTCTTCAGAATTGGCTTTCCGTTCCTTTCACTCGTTGATCTGTCGGTTGAATAAGGTCAAGATTACAAGATAAATAGAATAGGTTCACTAAATAAATACCACATGTGACTTAAGGGAGTTTACCTTCCTTATGTTGGTCAGGAGTTTCATATGCCCTTCAGGCATCACAGATCTTACCGCATCTATACCACATTTTCTCACAAGCATTTCAACAAGTAATTTAACCTGACAATGAAAGATAAGAATGCATCACTATGACATTCAAACACGTTTATTATAGCCATATTTTTTAGATGGAGACAAGGAGTTGATAGAGCATGGTGATCGTGGCATGGAAGTTACATGTTCAAGGCTGGGGGAGATTAATTTTAGCTCATATATATCTCCAACCCCATAAAAAAACAGGTAATGGAGTATCACTTTTCTTTAGAGTTATCACCAGTGCCGGGTAGAGCCCGCTGCTCAGAAAATCCATTCTCATATATAAACAGAGGTCAAGAGCAGTTCAGAAAATACCATTCCTTTGCTTTAAAATGGTTTTTAGTGTCATCTTGCCATCTCAACAACCCTTGAACCATCGTTCCCAAATGCATTTGTAAGCCCTCAGTCTTGGATTTTGCTATTAATACCTTGATCGATCCTAGATTAGCCTGTCACAATTATGGAAAAGAAAAAACACAAATGTTAAAGGTTAAAAGAGAGGAGAAAGAGATATTTTATTATGTGACCAATGGTCTATTTATATAGAGATTACAATTACTTGATGCCCAAACATCATGCTGCGATGTACCCTAATAACAATATACTTTAAACTATTCCAACACCCCCTCAAGCTGGATTATAGATATCAATGATGTATACCTTGGACAATAGATGAACGAAAACGGGTCTTGGAAAAGCTTTCGTCAAAATATGTGCAATCTATGCATGAGTAGAAATATGATGGAGATTGACTTTCTTTTCAACAATTTTCTCCTGGATAAAATGCAATCCACTTCAATGTATTTTGTGTGTTCGTGAAACACTGAATTTTCTCAAATATGAATTGCAGTTTTATTGTCACAGAACAAGAATGCTGGTGTTGTAGAACTAACACCGAGATCTCAAAGCAATATGGAGAGCCACGTTAATTCTGAGACGACATGAGCCATAGCTATATATTCAATCTCGGCTGATGAGCGTGCAACATGTTGCTTCTTATTGCGCCAAGTAACTAGGTTCCCCACAAAAAAAAACACAAAATCCACTCGTGGAGCGACGGTGATCCACAGATCCGATAAAATCAACATCAGCATAAGCTAATAGAGAGATTATTACAAGGTTTATAGAGAAGACCTTACCCATGTGCACGCTTTAAATAGCGGAGAATGCGCTCAATGTTGGATTTAGGTGCCCCGAGGACAATTATTGTAATTGTACAGGACATGTATGAATGGAACAATCTTGCTCGACATGATAGTATGCTATCTAGTTTGTTTTTATCACCATGTGTATGTTTTACTTACTATTACGTATCGCTAATACATGTTGATAAAGCACATGTGATCTTTACTTGACTATCAGGATTATCATAGGGCTCATACTAATGGGGTTTGGATAGTCCATAAGCACATCCTTAAATGTTCCTAGTCGTGGAAGTATCGAGACAAGGCAACGATACTCCAGAGTAGACCGGTGTATATGTTTCTTGAGTTCGACTGGGACGATGGTTGGTTCCACAGCTATTGGTGTTTGACACCGAGATTGTATACATATGCTCATTGGAGAATGAGTTCACTGAACGGACCCGCTGAGAACTCCTAGATGGTATTATACATATATCAGATAGCAGTTCTCTCTGGTGACGATAGTACAGAGTAGTTCCTTGATATGAGTTTACCATAGTGTCTTGTGTGTGTTCCCACTATACTCTGATTACTACCATACCATGGTTTTAAAAAGTCATGCAAACAGATTTTAGTTGGGTATAGTCCCAAAGCACATGGAGGCGGTGAGCAGTCGAAGGGATTCGTCTCTTCCAGTATTGGGAGTCGATATCGCGTAGTGCAGAACATGGCTATAACCAGAAGTTCTTGGCCAAGGAAGCTGAGATAAACTGATAAGAGTTATCGGTTGTATCTTGAATGGTTATGAACTTAATATATGTACAAATTAAACTGTTATTGGGGGTCTCACAGATTCCACCTTCCAGACCCAGTATGCAATACTCTTCAATGAAGAGACCGGACTATATGGTATTCGTCGCTTATAGACTTTATGGGGTCCGGATGAGTTTGCTCGTCGACCTGTCTTTACTTGATCAATATTTGGGTAGTCGTTACGTATAGCTAGTGCCACTGACGAGCTTGCGGGTTAACCCGTGAGGAGGTTGAAACTGAAAGTGTTTCAGATTCAATCGGATATGATCCTATTTAACCTATAGCCAGCGTATTAACAAGTCTTTAGAGTCCCACAACAAAAGTGCATGTCCAGGAAAAATGATAATACGGCTTGCGTATGTGGATACGTGCGGAAGTCCGATTAAATGCATGATTTAATCGAACGATTGATAATATTAGCCGGTTTATATATAAGCCGGAATAATAAGTTAAGTGTTGACTTAATAACCGTATATACGATATGGTTTCTAGTATTATGTATATAATATACGCTCTCTCTTTAGTATATGATACCGATGGATTGTTGTGTATATGATACATGATATGTATATGTATGGGATATATATACTCTCTCATTTCATATATGTGTGTGTGTGTGAGGATACATATATCCTCACTCTCTCATTTTATGTTTATGTGTGTGTATTCATTTTTGTCATGTTAAGACAAATGGTTAGCATGTGAGAGTGGGGCCCTCTCTCTCCTTAAGTGACAACAAAGAGGAGAGAGAAAGGGAATGAGAGAGGGGAAATAAAAGAAAGGCTACTCTCATATTTTTTATGGATTATTCTTTTTGGAAAAGGAAAGGGTGTAGGCATTCTTCTCTTCTTCTTCTTCCTCTTTATTTGAGATTTGGGGATGGAGAAATAGAGATGAAAAGAGTGTCTTTCCACTTCATCACCACCTCTTTAACCTTGTAAGTTCAAAGTGCTAGTTACTCCACTTGTTGATGGAGTTGGAGTTTTGGACGGGTTTCTTTCACCGCGGATTATCTACGGCGAGACGGTCGGCTACCACGTTCGTCCGGAAGCTCGTGGAGTCTAGTTAGGGTCTTCCGATAGACGATCAGACACACTACAAAAGTTGTAGCATCCTTAACCCTCTCTTGAGTTTTCTTTTTGTTGCAATTAATAGTAAATGTGTGATCTTGATTTTGGAATTGGTTGCTGTGCTTTGAAAATTTTTGATTATTCGTTTCCACCGGCGTTGCAACCCTACGCCGATTTCCAACATTCAACGGTCCGAAGATGGAAAACTAAGGACGCCTGTATAAACTGGCTCACTGTGCTGACCGTAAAGGATATGTCTAGACGAGTAACCGTGAGAAATATCAGCTTCCCAACTAACCGTCAATACCGACTTGAATAGGAAAGTGGCTGGTCATCAGATGAGCTAACGCGAGAGAGTTTTCCTGTTGTATCCATGGGAGTGTCAGCAGGGCGACAACCAAGAAATCATATTTCTTTAAATAGATCAAGAGTATACTTCCGCTGTAAGAGAAATAATGATCTCTTATTTCGAGATACCTTTATACCAAGAAATTGCTGTAAAGGACCAAGATCTTTGGTCTTAAAATGTGAGGTCAAATGAGTTTTGACCTTAGATATACCTTCATAATTATCTCCAATGACGATTATAGCATCAATATAAATAAGGAGAATAACCATTCCTTCTTTCCGTCTATATATAAAAAGATATGGATTTGCCGAGGTTCTTGTGAAATTTTTCTTTTTAGGACCATGCTGAATTTATCGAAACATATCCGAGGAGATTGTTTTAACCCATAAATAGATTTTTAAGATGACATACAAGAGACTCCCCCTCATGCTCAAACCCAAAAGGCTATTGCATATAAACCGTCTCGGAAAGATTGCCATTGAAAAATGCATTCTTAACATTTAGCTGATGTAGAGACCAATCGCGGGTAACCGCAAGAGAGATCAAGACACAAACAGTATTTGGGTTTGGCCACTGGAGAAGATTCTCAGCATAGTCGATACCGTATTACTGAGTATAACATTTGGCAACAAGACGGGCCTTCAAACGAGATACATTGCCATCAGGATTATGTTTGATATCAAAAACCCACCGGCATCCAACCATCTTTTTCTGTGAAGGAAATCTAACCAGATACCAAGTGTGATTGGACTTTAGTGCCGGTATAGCTCTATGCTAACCTGGATGACTCATAATTTTCTGGACAGAATTAGAAAGGGAAACAACAGATGAGGGAGAGACAAACTGACACAGAGCTGGAGTAAGACGACGGTGTGAAATAAATGAAGTAAGATGATGAGAAGTAGTGTATGTTTGTTTATCTTCCATCATAGCTCTATGCTAATCTGGATGACTCATATCTTCCTGGACAGAGTTGGGAAGGGAAACAACAGAGGAGGAAGAGACAAACTGATACAGGGCTGGAGTAAGACGACGATGTGAAATAAATGAAGTAAGATGATGAGAAGTAGTGCATGTTTGTTTATCATTGCGAACAGCAATTGGTAAGTCGTCGGATAAACCATCAGAAGGAGGGAGAAGTGAGGACTCATCAGCTTTTGGTTGTATACATGAAGAAGAAGCTTCAACATCTGATGTTGAATCTATCATTGCTCTCGGTCGACAACTATACCGGAGGTGGAGGATGAGCAACTTCGACAGTAGTAGATTCGATTTGAATTGCTTGGTCATTTGGAGGTATAGGAAGTGGCGGCGGCGGCAGGACGTGAGAAGGACTTTCCGCCGGGGTAAAAGGGCTGATCCCCAAGAGAGATAACATCACGAGAGACTACGACTATGGATGTTGAAGAAAGTAGACATACATAACCATTTTGAGTTCCAGAATAACCAACAAATATATGTTTGACAGCCCTAGAATTCAATTTATCGTGAGTTAATTGGTGATTATGAACATAACAAACACATCCAAATACTTTAGAAGGAAGGGGAAAAGGTCTTGGTTGGGAAATAAAATAGAGAACGGTGTTTGGTTTTGAAGAATTGTGGAAGGCATGCGATTAATCAAAAAACATACAGTAAGGCAAAATTCCAAAGTCGTTTTGGGACATGCATGTTAAGCATAATAGACCGAGCAACGTCAAGAAAGTGGCGGTTTTTTCTTTCAGCAATTCCATTTTGTTGTGCGTATAAGCATGAAGTTTGATGAATAATCCCACGGGATTGACAAAGAGTTTGAAAAATACGACTCATGTATTATTTTACATTATCGGTTATTAGAGTTTTAATAGACGTATTAAACGGATTAAGCACTTCATTAATAAATATTTGAAACGCAAGTGGTAATTCAGATCGATCACGTAAAAGAAACAATCATATCATTCTAGAGTGATTATCAATAAAAGTGACAAAATATTTGTAGCTAAATATGCTAGTATGCTTATAAGGACCCCAAATGTCATAATAGACTAACTCAAGTATCGAAGAACTGGAAGAAAAGATGAACGAAAATGTTTCCCCGATATATATGACTCGCATGAAAAATCAGATAAAGAGAAATCAGGTAACATGGTAAGTAACATAAGAAGAGATGGATGTCGAAAACGTCGACGCCAACAAATGATAGAAACAGCCGTAAATGAGGAAGGTGGCACATCCAAGTAGTACATGCCATTAACTTCTTTACCTACTCTAATCTACTCCTTCGTCTGGTTGTCCTGAATCACAAAGTTATTAGAAGAAAATGTTATTAAACAGTTGAAATCGTTGGTAAGACGACGAACAGGTAAAAGATTTGTACGAAGTGAAGTAACAACTAGAACATTTTTAAGTGGTAAAGAAGATATCACATCAATATTGGTACAACCACGAACAGAAAAGGCATCCCTATTGGCAATGAAAGTGAATTTATGCGAAGTGGAAAACACAATGTTAGAAGCAGCATGAGTCATGTGGTCTGAAACCCCGGAGTCAAGATCCAAGGGTTTGACTGAGATGGTAGAGATATACCTGATGTGGTTAAGTTGGCAATAGAGATATGTGAGAAAATATGTCGCAGGTTCTGTAAGTCTACAGAAAAGATCTGCGAGGATAATGATGCCGGCGGTGGGGTCGCTGTGGATAGAGAAGCCGTACTCTGTCAGGCAGTAGGAGTCTGATCCGGATAACCATATTTCTTCCAGCCGAATTGATCTGTATGTTTGGTACGACCGCAATAAGAGTAAGAAAGGGAACCACGTCAGCGACCCTGTCCTCCACGACCCTGAGTACCAATAGGAGCATGGCCATGACCAGAAGGAAATTCTCGGCCACGACCCTGAGCAACAAGGGCAAAATATGGAGCCTCCACTGTAGAAACACCTGATGGAGCGACACGATAAGTAGCAGCGAGAATACTATTTAAGGTAGGCGTATCGCCCTGAGATAGAAAGGAGCAAACACTATCTAAGTGAGATTTCATCTTAGCCAAATAAAGAGTCTCAATAAGAGCCTCATGCTGACTCTTAGTAACGACCGGATCAGAGGAGATGGGTTGATACATGTTTCATTCTTCTAGAAGCACCAGAACCGGGCCCTAAAGGCCATATAAACCATCATCTGGAGTAGCGATAATGAGTTCGTTGAAGATATCATATAGCCGTTGAAGGCTATCTTCCGACGAGTAGAGAGATTTGAGATGAAACCACATCTCCTTCGCAGTAGAGAGATATATAATAGCCCGATAATATCTAGGTTCCATAGAGTTTATAAGCCAAGTGCTGACATTGTTGTCATTTTGAGATCAAGATGAATGCTGTGCATCAAAGGTTGGTGGAGCATCCTGAAAGAGATGGTGATGAAGGCCCCTGTTTTTGAAGGATATGATGGAGATTTTATTAGTTTTTATTAGTCTTAAATTTATACCGCAAGTGCACGGTTGATCAGTTGTAGCACTTATGGATCGATCCATATGGAGGATGAGAATTCTAATTGGTCTAAAACGAAATAAATATAAAAAATATTGATTTGAAGAATTATACTAAAACGCATTAAATAAAAAGAAAGTAAATTGCAAATTAAAAAAAGATTTTAAATATAAAGAAAAGCCTAGGGTTTAGAATCATCTTGTCTAATCATGGTGTTTTAAATAATATCTATTCTCTTCTAGTTTTCCATCTTTAAATTTATTATCTATCAATTATAAGAAAGCATAAAGTATATGTTTATCGCAATAAAATATCAATCATATAAGAAAGCATAAATCATACGATCATGAAAATATCCTATCAATCAATAACATCTAGTAATAAATTTAAAGAGCAGGTTCTAACTAACAAGGAAATAGTTAGATCTACCTTTCCACTTAATAAACTCAATGGTTGGCAATCAATGGCTTACCTTATTTTATCAGCATAGTCTAATCTATCCTAGATTAACTAGATTGAACACGTACAATAAACATATGAACTTACCTTCACTAGATAATTTTCATGGGTGTCAATCAATCATTAAATTAACTAATTTATCGGTGATATTGTCTTTTTCTAAACAAACCTTATGGTTGTCAATCAGTCATTGATCTATTTAGCTTATCAGAATAACAATAAAAAAGAACATATCTCTTATCATAAAGTATTCGTCATTAAGAAAAAAAAAGAGTAGATTAATGAAAATAAACACCAGTCATAAAACAAAAATCATCTAATCCCTAGATAGAGAATTAGCTATGGATAATAAAGAGAAACAATAATTAAAATAAAACATGATAAAAAAATAGAATTAGAAAGATCTTCCAAGACTTTGATCCTCCCAGAAGGGGATAACCTAAATAATTATATAACAATATTTATAGGCTCTATGGCCGGGATGGAAAGAAATCTCTTCAAATCTTCCAGAAAACCATAAAATTTCAAGTACCAACTCTTAAAGATTTCTGCTTAAACTTTGCCAAATCGGTTTAAACCGAAATTTGGTAAGTTCTCAACCCCAATTTGGTGTGCTGGCTTGGTTTAATTATGTGATTCTTTTAGCTCTCTGGTTGCTTGATATATTGCACCCTTGTATCAGTTCCTCGTTGATTTGTCCACATCCAACGCACGTAATAAGCCTTTTATGTATTTTTGCCCTTTAGACCCTATAATTTGCATTTATTCATAAAACATGCTTAGAGTAGCATTAACTAGACAAAATAAAGATAAATATGGATATAAAATATGCATTAAAATGCATCAATCAGGCTCGTTCGATGGCATGCGCTCATTCCAAAAAATATTAGTGCCAGAGAGAGTCAAGGTAGTTACACGGATATCCGTTTTGTAATCGGAAGCAGGAGGATCAATCTTGTTGTCCGTCATATTGAACGTCGCACGCAATATAAAGTATAGCGGTGAGGCTTTTTTCTGAGAATAGCTAAACATTACAAAGAAGACATTAAATTCATCTAATCGCCAAAACACTTTTTAATCATGAACATTTGTTGCATTTCAATAGTCTCCTATGTCACTTCCGCTGCAGGCAAGCAATGACCTATTGCCATCAAGATCCATGTAGCAAACTTAGTACTCATCCCATTACGTTACATTTTCCCACTGATAACAATAACTGAGATGCCAATACAGTACTAGATACCTTTAGGGAAAAACCCACCTCTTTACTCTGGTTGAAAGTAAATATGCCAGGAACAACTTCATTTAATGATTTGCGAACTGGGACTTGGACTCATAAGGGCAGCAACAGAATATAAATATGGGGACAAGACCTGATTTGATAATCTTAAGGATAGTTGACGAGATAATATCATGCTTCCGGTACAAATATAATATCCTTGCCAGCACAGATAAAGGCTAATCCATGCATAACATCGCCCTTTCTTTTTCTCCACTTGTATGTTCCCTTAAATAGTGGGTTCTGTTAATACATGATGGTAAATTTGTTCCAATGCAAAAGGATGAAAAATTACCATTTCACGAAATATAATTTGATATTACTTCATGTCAAAAAAAGTAGTTGATGAATGCAGTTTCATTACCAAGTTAGCGCATGAACTTCAAACATATCGAGGTATATTTTCCTCCTATATTAGGCCCCTAAATTAGTTGTATTTCTATATCCGTTCATCAAATCATGGTTTTCTTACCATGCTTTGAAATCTCGGCTCATCTCGATCCGAGATGGCCTATTCTGATCCCAAAAATTGATTGTCCGAGTTCCGAAACCGCTACCATCTGAGTTCGGAGGCCGCTACCGTTCGATATCGAATAATATTGGGTTTACCATTTAATTAGTGGGGTTTTGGCACTAAGTTATTAATGGTTAGTGGGTTTATTGATGGACTAATGTGTTCATTAATTGTTTATAAGTTTATTATAGGTTATTGGATTATTATGTTTAATTTGACACCATTGATACAGTGATATTGGATTCTTATGGGATTTTCATATTAAATCATTAATGGTTATTAATGGGCTAATGGGTCCATTAACTGTTTAATGGGTTTATTCTATGTTACTGGACTCTTATGGTTAATTTGACACCATTAATACTACTTTACACATCATTAATTATCAAAGAATTTGTCAAATTGTCATATATACTTGACTGTTAATTTATTTCCAAAAATTCTTCTTAAAAAATTTATTTCTCAAACTATATAGAATTTGGAGTTTTTGATTCGAGACAGTAATACAGCCGAGATTGCCAATTCAGAACCCAAAAGTGAACGTCGGCTAGTGATCCAATACTGAGATATTAAACCTTGATTCTTACATTAGAACCTGAACTAATTTAAATTGCAGTTAATCGGTTCATACCACTGTTGGGTTGTGACTCGTATCTTTAGTCCCACATCGGGAGTTTATAAGAAGTTGATGTGATATATAATATAACTTGGACCCCTACCTATCAGCTCGGGTTTTTGGGTTAGAATGGGCTCCCAAGTTGTGTTGTGTATCCGTCGCTTGCGGGCTCCGCCCCCAACAAATGGTATCAGAGCCTGGTTTGTTTGGGAGAAGGGGTGGAGCGAGAAAAAATATTGATGTGGGTTGAGTGCTTGTGTAACACCATAGTTGTATATCACTGAAGAAAGATTGTGAGTACAACGGTCCACCTTGATGTTGAAGCGCCTGTATACCGCCGATATTGTATGCCACCTACAATGGTGCAGACGGGTATGTACGATACGAGTCAAGCTCGGGATTGTTGGGTTGTGACTCGTATCTTTAGTCCCACATCGGGAGCTTATAAAAAGTTGATATGATATATAATATAACTTGGACCTCTACCTATCAGCTCGGGCTTTTGGGTTAGAATGGGCTCCCAAGTTGTGTTGTATATCCGTCGCTTGCGGGCTCCGCCCCCAACAAATGGTATCAGAGCACAAGGTTAAGAGAACCTAGGGTTCTTCGATTCTATAATCTAGGTAACGGTGGGTAACGACGCTTGTGTTCTCTTCCCCACTTTCTTAGATTGTAGTTTTGAAGGCGTTGGTTCAGATTTAGGAGGAAGTCGGCTTTGCTACGATACAGATAGTTTTGAAGGCGTTGGTTCAGATTTAGGAGGAAGTCGGCTTTGCTGCGATACAGACGAAAGATGGCAGAGAATCAAATAAGAATCGAGAAATTCAATGGTCACAATTTTGGTTGGTGGCGCATGCAGTTAGAAGACTGTCTACCAAAAGAATCTATATCTTCCGTTGCAAGGAGAAAAGCCCGAGAAGATGACCAATGAGGAGTGGAACCTTTTGGATAAGAAAGCCTTGGCGACGATCAGATTGTCGTTGACTCCGCATGTGGCTTTTAATATCTCAAAGGAGAAAACAACTAAGACGCTAATGACGACGTTAGCGAAGTTGTATGAGAAGCCATCAACATCAAATAAAATATCTTTGATGAAGAAGCTTTTCAACATGAAGATGGAAGAGAATGGTTCGGTGATAGAGCACCTGAACGAGTTCAACAGCGTGACAAGCCAACTTGAGTCCGTTTCAATCATCTTTGAAGACGAGATTCGAGCCCTACTGTTCCTATGTTCGTTGCTAGAGAGTTGTGAGAACCTAGTGATGGCGGTTAGCAACTCTATCTCGGGGATTCTCACGTTTAATGATGCGGTAAGCTGCATATTTAAACGATGAGATGCGGAGAAAGTCCGTGAGTAGGAGTTCTGGAACTTCTGTACTTTTGGTGGAGAATCATGGCAGTTTAATAGAAAAGGAAAAGTGGAAAAAATGCAAGTCTAAAAGCCGGGATAAATCTCAAGGAAAAATTCAGGGCGCCTGTTGGAATTGCGGAAAGAAGGGCCACAGAAGAAGTGAATGCAGGCTTCCGAAGAAAGGCTCAGATGAGAAGACGGATGAAAAAGAAGCGAATGTGGTGTCTATACAAAAACAAGGGGAACAAGGTCTTTGTCTATCGGCGAGCGAGAACACAAAGGCGAATACTTGGTTCCTAGATTCAGGGGCTTCTTTTCATTGCACTTCAGGAAGACATCACTTTAGCGAGTATGTTCAGGGCGATCTTGGACATGTGACGGTGGGAAACGGTCAATCGTGTAAGATCGTTGGAAAGGGGACGATCATCTTACAACCGTCAGGAGGTGGTCAAATCAAATTGAAGAATGCTCGTCATATTCCGGATTTGAAGAAAAGCTTGATTTCCACAAGTCGGCTAGATAACGAAGGGTTTACTACAACGTTTGGAAATTCTCAATGGAAGATTTCCAAAGGGTCGTTGGTGGTCGCAAGGGACAAGCTGAGCGGTTCGTTGTACTCATTCAATAGGAGCAGCGAAGGCTCGGTTGCATTGACGACAAGTTCGGAGAAAGATTCGGAGACTTCGTTGTGGCATAAAAGATTGGGACACCTCAGCGAGAAGAACATGAAAATTCTTCAAGCTAAGGGGTTTTTTCGGGGCTGAAAAAGGTGGAGTTGGGGTTTTGCGAGAGCTGCGTTTGTGGGGAGAAAAGCGCGCTCAGATTTCAAATTGGAGGCGTAGCGAAAAAGACCAAGAAACTGGAGATGGTGCATACGGACGTATGGGGTCCGGCCTCGGTGGAGTCTTATGGAGGAAATCGGTACTTCGTGACGCTCATCGATGATACAAGTTGAAGAACATAGGTATACGCGATGAAGAAAAAGTCCGATGTGTTTGGCATCTTCAAACACTGGATTGAGCAGGTGGAGAACCAAATGGGGATGAAGGTTAAACACCTAAAGTCCGATAATGGCGGAGAATACTGTTCCTAAGAGTTCGAGGAGTTTTGCTCTCAAAAGGGTATTCGTTGGTTGAAGACGGTACCTGGGACGCCACAGCAAAATGGTATCGCTGAAAGTATGAACAGAAGGATCCTAGAGCGAGTGCGAAGCATGACCTTGGATGTGAATCTGCTAAAATTCTTATGGGCAGCAGCGGTCGATGCTGTTGTGTATCTGATCAACAAAAACCCGGCAAGTGCGCTTGATGGAGGCATTCTAGAAGAAATTTGGTCGGGTAAACCGGTCAACTATTCGCACCTTAAAGTATTTGGCTGTATTGCATATTCTTTGATTGATAAGATAGAAATGAATAAGCTTGACTCCAAATCTAAGAAGTGTGCTTTCGTCGGGTATGGTGGAGACGAGTTCGGATATCGGCTGTGGGATTACACAAGTAAAAAAGTAATACGAAGCCGGAACGTTATCTTTGATGAGCAACACTTATATAGAGAAGAAAAGCAAGCCAAAGATGGAGTTGTATCTGAGGTCGTGGAGTTAGACGGAACTCAAGAGAACAATCAGGTGCCCACAAGTGGGGATCAAAACATGGAAGAAGCTGCAGTGCAGGATCAGACTCAAGAACATGATGGTGAAATGTTCAGCAACCAGATGTGCCAGTTCTAAGGAGATCTACGAGAGAAAGGAGGCTACCTGAAAGACTTGTGACCGACTTCATTTTGTACACGGATTCGGGAGAGCCTGAATCCCTTGAAGAGGCGACGCAAGACGGTGCTAGTAAGCAGTGGGAGCGAGCTATGGACGAGGAGATGGATTCTTTGAAGAAGAACCGCACGTGGGACCTAGTGAAGCTACCCAAGAGTCAAAAAGTGTTGCTGAATAGATGGGTGTACAGGATAAAAGATGAGGCCGATGGTGTGAAGCGGTACAAGGCTCGCTTGGTAGTCAAGAGATATGCGCAAAAGCAAGGAATTGACTATCAAGAGATATTTTCACCTGTGGTGAAAATGACATCAATTCGAGTGATCCTTAGTATTGTGGTGGTGGAGGATCTGCACTTGGAGCAGCTTGATGTGAAGACCGCGTTCTTTCATGGAGATTTGGTGGAGGAGATCTATATGATGCAGCCACCGGGATACGAGATGAAGAGAAAAGAAACTATGGTGTGTAGAATGCGAAAAAGTTTGTACGGCCTTAAGCAAGTTTCAAGACAGTGGTATCTCAAATTCGATCAGTTCATGCTAGAGACGGGATTTGTGCGTGGTGAGTCAGATCACTGTGTCTATATTCAGACTTTTGAGGATGGAGACTATATCATTCTTTCACTCTATGTAGATGATATGTTGGTAACGGGTCCGAACTTCGAGAAAATTCAAAGTCTGAAAAAGATGATGTCTGAAAAGTTTTCCATGAAAGATTTAGGAGCGGCCAAACAAATTTTGGGTATGAATATCGTTCGAGATAGGAAGCAGCGGAAGTTGTGGTTATCGCAAAGCGACTATATCGAGAAGGTTTTGAAGCGGTTCAACATGGACAAGTCAAAACCGGTGAGTACGCCTCTAGCAAAACATTTCAAACTCATGAAGGAGTTTTACCCGACAACTCAAGAGCAGAAAGACAAGATGGCAAGAGTGCCTTATGCTTCTGCGGTGGGGAGTTTAATGTATGCAATGGTGAGCACGAGACTAGATATTGCACATGCAGTGGGAGTTGTGAGCCGGTATATGCAAAACCCGGGGAAGGAGCATTGGAATGCGGTGAAGTGGATTTTGAGATATCTTAGGGGTACGTCTAGTCACTGCTTATGTTTTGGGGGTGACACTCTAAATGTGCAATGTTATGTTGATACGGACTACTCGGATGATCGAGATAGTAGGAAGAGCACAACGGGATACGTATTTACAGTTGGGGGAACGACGGTGAGTTGGGTATCTCAACTGCAAAAAGTGGTAGCATTGTCAACTACGGAAGCTGAGTACGTGGCGATCACAGAAGCCAGCAAAGAGATGATATGGTTACAAGGGTTACTCGAAGAGTTGAGTAAGAAGCAAGACTTCAATACCTTGTGGAGTGACAGCCAAAGTGCAGTACATTTGGCGAAGAATGCAGCATATCATTCTAGGACGAAGCATATCTAGGTGCGGTACCACTTCATACGCATGGCATTAGAAGATGGTGAGTTCACACTGCAGAAGATCGCGGAAGAAAAGAATCCGGCGGATATGTTGACCAAAATTGTAGACAGAGATAAGCTGAATCTCTGTTGCAGAACGGTGAATCTCTTCATGAAAATTTGATGAGGAGAGGGCAGCAGCGGAATTGTGTGAAGTTTACTAGTGTTGAGAATCAAGCCAAAAAAAAATACTCCAAGTGGGACAATGTCGAGATTGTGATGAATTTGCATCAAGGTGGAGTTTGTTGAAAATTGATGCAAATTAAAGTCTAGGATTATGTGCCACCTTTTGACATGCATGACATTGTTAGGTGGTAATAATATTAGGTGATGACTTTGTTAGGTGCTACTTTGACATGCATGATATTGTTAGATGGTGACAATGATAGGTGGTGACAATGTTAGGTGCTACTTTTGACATGCATGATATTGTTAGGTGGTGACAATGAAAGATGGTGATTTTGTTAGGTGATACTTTTGACATGCATGACATTGTTAGGTGGTAACAATGAAAGATGGTGACTTTATTAGATAGTGACATTGTCCTAGGTGCTATAAAAGCATATCTTATGAGTGAGGCATTTTGTATCAATCACAAGTATCATCACAAGAGGCAAAGGCTAAGAGAGATTTGTATAGAGAGATTTGAGAGAAATCTCCTAGGGTTCTTGTGTGTAAACTTGATTCAAGTATAGTAGACGTTTGCGGATTCCGCTCTGTCGGGGACTAGCCATACGGTGGGTGAACCTCGTTAACAAATCTATCTTGTTTGTGATTGGTTGTTTTCTTATTCCTGCACTTTAATTTATATTGTCTTTCGTTGTTTAATTGCGTGATTGTATTTTTGCGTGATTTGGGTTTTGTCGCGAGCACCGTTCCGTGGATCGACTCTCCCTCCCAACAACTGGTATTAGAGAGGTTGTTGGGTTGAGTGGATATTAAATTGCACTGTTCCGTGGATCGACTCTGTTTTGTGGATCGACTCTCCCTCCCAACAACTGGTATCAGAGAGGTTGTATTTTTGCGTGATTGTAGGATATTAAACCTTGATTCTTACATTAGAACCTGAACTAATTTAAATTGCAGTTAATCAGTTCATACGACAACCTCTTACTGATGATATCAATCACTTGAGGCATATTTCCTCATTTAACTCTCTAAGGAGGAACGGTTTTTGAAGGGGGGAATGTTAGGATTTTTAAGAGAAGATAGACTTGAGCATTATAAGCTTATAGCAGAGGTGATCAATATACAACCATTGCCCGTGATTAATGGTCTGCTATGTTGAACTCGTCCATGATGTGAACTTGCAGGAGTTTGTCTTGTTTAATCCATTTATGGTCCAAGGCCACTGTTATTGATTTTCTAGTAGATTCTGTATAGTTTGGCCCACCAATATGTCAATCGTTCTAGCCGGTTTTCCATAGATGGATCAT
The DNA here is from genome assembly GCA_030015575.1 of Agapanthus africanus. Taxonomy (NCBI): domain Eukaryota; kingdom Viridiplantae; phylum Streptophyta; class Magnoliopsida; order Asparagales; family Amaryllidaceae; genus Agapanthus; species Agapanthus africanus. The sequence goes on along the minus strand of CM057348.1, from coordinate 9,030,730 downwards.
CGTGGATGGACAAAACAAATACAGGCCAAATTTAAATGGATGATAACTTTTGTGCCCATTACACGATGGGCCCGATCCACATACAGCGGACAGGAGTGCAGGAAGCCCCTGTATGGATTAATGGATCAGCATTATGAAAGGTTAATGGGTAACTTGTGTTACACAAGTTGAAAACTAATTAAAGTCAACCATTTTTATTAAATTATAGTCACTACATGGAAAAAACTTGTATGTAAACACATATTTGAAAATAAATACACAAACAAAGCTCAATAACAAAAGAAAAATTTAATCGAAAGGTCTCGAATGAAAATCGGCTTGCATAACTCCAATGGAACCAGTTGTTTAGTAGCTCCACCATAAGTTCTCTATCCTCAACTTCACTTTTAATATGGGAGCTAGGTAGAACCCACGAATCCGCAAGTCGAGTCAACCCGGTGATATTTTTAAATGGACGTCCAAGTATAAGTAATTTTTAAATGGATCGTAAATCTTTGACTTGTGACCGATGTTTTATGGGTTGACCCATTATGGGTCATTCTTGACATCTCTACATACCAAATAAGGCCCCATAGCCAATAAGATATCTTTGCCAGGTTGAAAATTTTGGCATGTGCCGGCATATTGGATGTCTGAACTAATCTCTTGGAATATTTGTAATATTGGGTACTTAAATCTCATGACATTACAAATATTCCAACTAAATGCATGAAATTTAAGTACCCAAAAACATGACAAACTTCAATACCGACCTTTAAAACATAGATGATTAAGTTATATAAAATGTCAAGCCGGTGGCCTTTGTCTGAAAAATGGCATGAACTCTTAAGTTCTGACATCAAAGAGATTAGTCCATCCACGTTGCTTGAAAGAAATTCATCCGAGTCCTTGCCATATGATATGGATGTCGCCTCAAGTTATCACTTCTTTTCAACGCTAAAAAAGAATAAGCTTATAGCTGCAATTTTCCAGGACCGGACAGGACTACTCAGAACACAGGTGATACCTTGAGCATGGTCGCGAGACTTCTGTAAGCCTTTTTTTCTGTACCAACTTGTCTTTATCCTGCAATTAGATAAATAATGCACATGGTCATCTTAACATGCATACGTAGAAGGTAAGATAAATGCACATTTAAAACGAAGGAATCGAGCCATAAGCCACCTGTGGTGAAGGTTTAATGGCCGTGAATAATACGTTAATCTCTCCCTTATCCACTCCAGGTAGGAGAGAGATGGCTAAATCAAATAGCAGGCCCTTGCAAATGAAAGCAAAGCTTCGCTAAACGGAACACCAAATTATGGTCCAACATACCAAAACAGATTCAAAGGCATTGAATGTATATTGCTGAAAGTAACCTAGACATGACAGATTACCGTGCATGTGAAAGAGATGCCTCATTTCATGGTTCATCAATTTGCATGGCGCTTTCATGATGTTTTCCTTTGTTCGATTTTTCAGTCATGCGTAGAAGTTTTAACATAACCTTCTTAAAAAAGTTCTCCACTAATTTCTTATCTGATACAAAAGCAAGCTCATGAATGGTAGACTGAAAATCAAGAGAAAAAATTTGTTCCACATGTTGCCATCAGGAAAATAGTTCAAGGTACATATGGTATTGGCAGAAAAAAAGGGAATACCTATGCTAAAAGAGTAAATAGTTAAAATAGGCTGTATATGTTTTTATTTTTTCCCGAGTAGGATAAAACCAACAAAAACAAAGTGAGTCTAAACCAAAAAATAATTCACACAGTTCCTAAAAATATCATCAAGCTTTAGATTCGACCAATACAGTTTGGGAAATAAGCAGAAACTGAAAGCTATACAATGACCATAGGGATGGCAGAACTATATACTATGCTAGGCATGCAAACAGTACAGGAACCGGACACCTTAAAATATCCAAAGAATGGATTAGGACCACATCTTATAATTCCTATGAATGAACTACGAACACAGTAATTTAATTACCTGCAAGCAGCCACCATTGTCCTTTGTAGATTTCAAGAAGACATTGGATAAAACTGACAGAAGTTCGGAAGAAACTAATCGTATAGCTTTCGAATTTTCTCCTGCAACATCTCGGGTATAATGTTCCTTTGCCTTCCCTCTCTGGATCAGATAGATCGTCATCCAGCATATATGATATAGTTTTTACCAACCACGCTTTTGTTCTGTCGAATCAGAATCTAGTTGCCAAGAGAACACAGAAATAAATATAAGCAGGGTATCGCATATATCACAATGCAACTCTGCCATAAGCACCAGACATGAGAACTATACCTGAAGGCTGGAACAAATAATCTCATGCAAGTCAGACCCTTGGGGAAGTTTAATACATATAACTTTCTGAAGATCTTTGACGCTAGGAGAAGTATCAACAGGGTATTTACAAAAGGTTGGTAACAAAAACCACAATTGACATACCAAGCCTTCTGCATTTCTAGCTGAAAATGTGCGTCACTCGATGTCTAGCTGCCATAGAGTATATAATCAAACTACATATGCAGTATATTTGGCTTTAAAAAATAAAACCATCAGTTTCTAGGAAACTTTTAGTACCTTCTGCGATTTCTGCTGTACGAATCTAACCATATTCAAAATATTGTGTGAAAAGAATTTTAGATGGGCAAACCTACAATATATTGCTTCAAAATTGGAAGCAGCCAGACACTAGCGTCAGAGATGTCTTCAGAATCCAGATTACGTGGCAGAAGGTTTAGGAATATCTCAGGCCCCATAGCCGCAACAGCTGACCCAACCCATTCATGAAGCTGCATGTTTAATAGAGGACAACATATGCATCAGACAGGAGTTCGCCAGTCATCGACCTTTAATTTTGGCGAATTAAAATATATAGGTCAAAATTACATCAATCATAATTATCTTGAGATTCCGAAACTAAAGAAGATGGATATAATTTTTGAGAGCGTCTTTCCTTGGTTCATTTTCATACATCGGACCTACTCAGTTTCTTCGCATATGAATATTCTCTCTTTATCCTGAGTCAATCCAAGAATGACCCATATAGTTAAGAATCATGTGATTGTTGATTCCAATTGAAAGATCCTTCAGGACCAGTCATGCCCCTGGGCCATGGCAGCAGAAGGATGTAAGAATGCACAACAATGTCAACGTGGAAAAACAATATATTTAAGGGTTTTTTTTTACCCAAGTATATTTAAGGTTATAAGGAAGTTTGAAACAAAACAAAAACCCTCAAGATTAAATACACAAAGACATCAAAAGCAATGCCCTATGAGAGCTATATTTTGCCTTGAACAAGCATTATAGCACACTAGAACCCCTACACCCGCAAGGAAAAAAGAACAAAACAATATATAAGGCTTTCTAATCAACAAATTTCGCCTACAAAAAGTATCGTGAGACGTTGCCGAACGGAAAATCAGATGGTAACTATTAAGATGAAAAATAGCAATCAAGGAGCTTAACCAGCGGAGCATAAGCAAAACAGATATGCATCCTAGAAGAGGACTAACAAAGGATACACAGATACAAAAGAGGAACATTGCTTTAAGGCAACAAAACATGCCCGCAGTGTGGAGCATCTGAATTCATTGAATGAATCTTGATTAAGAGAGTTCAAATTGTACAGACCGTCTACAATGAATTAGGACAACAAGCTAGATACAAACAAGAACATTCAAATAGTAATGTTCATTGGGGAGTTGCATCAAGTTAAAATCTATCTAAATTAAAGACTCTAACTAAGCAAAATCACCACTAAGATGAAAGCAAAGATAGCACATGAGAAAATAAAAATCACTGGAGAAGTTTTTACAGCTTCCCTACCAGCATTTCTATGTGACATCTTAGGCTGTTAACATCAACAGAAGCTCACTGGAGTATGCAAGTTTGCACTTGAATATACAGGTGACAAAGTACCAATGATTTCTCAAGTCTAAACAAATTGGTACTAGAATTCTGCAAAATGATAAAGCCTTCATGACAATGCTGTTTAAACTTGAGGAAAAAGAGAAGTTCAGGGGTATGAACAAAGTGTTGCATATATGGATAAATACCTGCTTTCTGAAAGTGAACCCTTCACCGGTAAATTCTGCAAATTTGCTAGGCTCCTAACTGGCTCCCCCGTAAGATTTAATGAATATTTTCCTACATTTCACGAAGGAAAGAAACTACAGCACAGGCCATATAAACAACTACTCGCATGAAAAGAAACAGGCAATAAAATAAACTTTGTGCAGTCATGTGAGGAACCCTGTATGTTCAACAACTTTCTACGTAGAAGCAGCTGGATTAAGCAGAAAATATCTCCAGTCATCTGCAGAAATATAACTCATGCTCTGAAAGCAAATTAAGCACAATTAGAAGTATAAGAATGAAGAAATACTAATGGACATAGAAGCAAAGAAAACTATCATTCTTTGCCATCACAGGTTACATAAATTTTTTGCCAATAAACTGGAATCCCTGAAGCACGCGAGGAAGATTAAACTAGTTGCTTACAGGTGTGAACAACCCAAATGTTAGTAAATTATTACTAGTAGAAAGAGGCAAAGGAAGGCTGCCACACAACAGCAGAGGGCTTCCTAAAAGCGCGCCTGACTTTCTGATCATCTCACCCGAGAATGCTCAACTATGAAGTAAGCAATTATACTGAATTCCTTAATCAGAGATGCTATCAATGATTATTTTTAAAAAAATTTATCAAACTACCCTACACAACAACACTAAATGTCCTTCTAGAGCACATATCCGATAGGAGTTCATTTACTTTTAGGTCATGGCCTTCAGTGGAGATCGAGTGAATAGTTTGCCAAATAGAATGCACAAAAACATGTCAGGCTTTCTTAAAACTGTGAAATTACACTAACGTACTGCTCACATCAAACAAATATGTATCACACAAAACAGTACATCGACAACAATCTAAATCCCCTTGCTCTATACCCAGTAGCATCAAAAAGTAAATAGATAAATAAATAATGAACTTAAGGTAATTGAAAGGAGCTAGAAGAATTTCTAGAAGGGTATGTCATAAATAATACACACAAAAAAAAAGTCCCAAATCAGTCTCCAAAACTCGAACTAAATCAAGATATTACAACAAATAAGCCCACATCTCAGGACCTCTTCTTTCCTCCTTTCCTAGATTTCTTTTTCAGGCTAACCCCTCTGGCCGACAATGCACCAGATGCACTCTTCCCTTCAAATCTCTTTGAAAACTTCATAACACTAGCCATGCCCTTGCGAGCAGCCGCTTTTCTTTCACTTCTCCGATTCAACAGTTTACGATCCAACGGCCAATACGCATAAGGATCAAGCTTATCCTTCTTCAAATCACCTCTCGCTTTTTTATTAGTGTACTCATTGCCAGTGTAAGCCCAGCCGGAATTCGAGGTCTTTTGACGCTTTTGCCCTTTGGCAGAAGATTTTGCTGAGAATTTACTTCCGGTTTGGCTTCTTATATCGGAGTCGTGTCCTGAGGGGATTTTTTGTTTTGTCTTGTAACTGCCGTCTTCTTCTAGAATGAGGCGGCCATCTAGGTCTAGTTCGGGCTCATCTTGAAGTTGAGATTTCCGTTTGTGGGATGATGATTTAAGCGCTGCTCTTGTTCTTTGTCGATCGAGTAAGTCAAGAGGACCGTCTTCCATTTGGTCGAGAAGGTCTTTGGACAGGCTCTTTACAGATTTGAGCTTTCGTATCGACCTGCACGAGTCAGATTAGGCATAAAACCGATATATACATACTTTGCTTGCTGCATCTGACAAGTTGACAACTTTCAAGTTTAAGGCAAATATGCAGAAAGCCTCCTTTCTGCCTCCATAGCAAGATAATTCCCTTTGTTTTGATAAAATATTGTTTGCGTTCTCATTTGATATATCTCCTACTATCATAGGGCAAAAAGAAGGGGTTATTTAATTTTGAAATTGATTGGTATTGTGCCTTCTTATTTTTCCAAAGAGATCAAACAATAAAACACCTTTGTTTTATGTGCAATGCACGTAATTAAATGCCGTGCCATTATTATTTTACAAGCATGATGCATGCATGCAAGTAAATTCCCACCTCATTATTATTATTTAACAAGTGTTATGCAGGTACTTAAATTAATTTAAAAAACTTACATTAAAATTTCTATAATCACATGCGACACGTGCCAAAAATGCTAGTGTTAATAGTACTTTTTTTTTAATCTTCTTGTTCGCAAAATACCCCCCCCCCCCAAAAAAAAATATACAATTCTTAAGGGTATTAATTGAAGAAAAAATCAAGAGTAATTTGGGAAACAAATTAAAGATAATGGAAACATTTTAACGTCTCTCAACCGAAAAGGTAAACTTCAGCTTTTCGAAACAGAGGGAGATATTCGTATGCAAAAGTGAGGGAGAGTATGTGATGCGGGATCATTGCATATGTTTAGCAGCTCTACAATCCCCGCATTGCATCGGGAGGTTTTCTGCAATTTTGCATAGCTAGAACGAGGCTTTACTCTTATTTCATTTTATTTTATCTAAATTAGCCAGTAAACACCATTCGAACAGCAGAGTTCATGCTTGTCGTTCATGCTCCACATCTTGACATGAAAGTGGCTCTTACTGATGATGCTTTAGCTACTTGCAGAACTCACTCACAGATGATGCTTTAGCTTCTTGCAGAATTCTAACGAAAATTTTGAACCATTAAAAGTTCAATAAAGGCACATAGATATATAGGATGTAATTGAGGTGTCGGTTATTCCATAGCGTGATCGATCAACTAATAAGTACAAAGACCTGTCCTTATTGACACATGGTCTACAAGCAGACTCAGATATCGATCCTTGGATATTTTAAGGGGAAAATAATTTTAAAAAATATAATCTAATCGAAAAGGTTTCTGCACGATTCTCATTATATCAAGACATAAATAATATGCCATTCACACAGGTGAAGACATCATTAGAACTGTAATGAATAGGATACATAACCAATTAGAAAGAAAATATATACATGTACCTCAATGAAGCTCTTGAGACTGGAATGGAAGCTTTCATGCGTCGACTAAATATTGTCTTTGCTCGAACATTTTCTTCATCACAATCATCGTGCATATCCTCGTCTCCAAAATCAGAGAAAATGCGAGTGTGATTCCACTTGCTTTGCCTGAAATAGAATAGGTCCATGTGTCAGCAATGATTCTTCAATTAATCAGTAAAAGAAAAGAATAGAAAGAGCATGTCATAGTATATATAAAATAGAAATTATTACTTTTCCAGCGGTGCAATAAAAGCAGCAAAGTATTTTTCTTTCAGCTTAATTCGAAATTTGCGAATTAATTTTCTATGTTGGGTATTTGTTAAGTGTGGAGTAACTATGGGTGACGACCGCTTGTCAACATAAACGTATCAGAGGCACACATGCATTAAGTGTTTCAAACTAAATGGTGAACCTGTCGCTTTTCATAGGAAAATAACCTTTCACAAGGCAAATAAAACGCAACTGCCCTCCTATTTCAGTTTGCTATTTAAAGAGAGAGCACTTAGAATGATGATCATGTTTCTCGTCTCTATAGCCCAGAGGGAAATGTTGAATTACTGAACAATGCATCGATACAAAAAGAAAAATGATACATACGGTAGGATTATAGACATATTTCAATTGCAACAAATAAATATAAGACAGCGTGCACAGATACATACAATATCTTTGTTCTCCCATCATTTATATCAATGTCGCAAAATGCTCTCCCTCACCACACATTCAGATTATCAGGTAAATGTCACAAGCATAATTAATCCAAATTCCAAATATAACGGGGAATTGTAACCAGTTAAAGATTATAGATATGCTTAATTCATTAGTTTATTTCCATTAATACCAAGAACATCCATGTATTAAACTTTCATGATTACAGTTAATAAAGCATGTTAAGTGTTCCAATAACGGAAACAAATAAGATTAACAGCATGCATTATAATTAGAGAACAAATTCCGAATCCACCTCACCCATCAATCATGCAGCTAAGTTTAACTACTTATAAGGCTGTTATCGTCATTTAATTTAGAAATATTAACTAATTCGAATAGATTCAGAAATAACGTATATCAACTTTCAATAAAAGAAAAGAAAAACTCCGGAAAAATCGGTACAGAAACGAAATCTTATTCTAATAAACTCGTTCGTGATACCTGGAAACACTGGTTTTTGTATGAAGTGATTCAGAATCCTCTTCAAAGTAGGCTTTTCGTTCCTTGCGTTCCTTCCGCTCCTTGATCTGATAGTTGAATAAGATCAAGATAACAAGATATATAGAATAAACTCACTAAATAAATAAATGTAACAGAAGGAATTTTACCTTCCTTATGTTAGTCAGGAGTTTCAAATGCTCTTCAGGTATCACAGATCTAACAGCATCTATACCGCATTTTCTCACAAGCATTTCAACAACTAATTTAACCTGACAATGAAAGAGAAGAATGCATCACTATAACGTTAAAATACTCTTATTATAGCCACATTTTGGTCATGGAGGCAAGGAGTTGATAGAGCATGGAAATTGTGGATGGAAGTCAGAAGTTCAAGGCTGCAAGCAACAGAAAAAGGGAAGGTTGAAGGAAGCCAAGGGTAGATTAATTTCAGCCCATCTATATCTCCAACTCAATAAATAAAAAAAACAAGTAATGATATCACTTTTCTTTAGAGTTATCACCAGTGTCGTGTAGGGCCCGCTGTTCAGGAGATCCATTCTCGTATATAAACAGAGGTCAAGAGAAGTTCAAAAATACATACCTTTGCTTTAAAATGGTATTTAGTGTCATCTTGCCATCTCAACAACCCTTCAACCATCGTTCTCAAATGCATTTGTAAGCCCTCAGTATTGGATTTTGCTATTAATACCTTGATCAATTCTAAATTAGCCTGCCACAATTATACAAAAAAAACACAAATAATAATCAACAGCATCAGCAAGCGGTCAAATTTTCGGCTAAAATATATTGCTAAAAAATTGCATGAAGATAGATACTTTGACAATTTCCCGATTTTTCCTTTGCATAAGAGAAAAAGAAGATGGAAGCAAGCTGTAAGCTTCATTAATGAGATCTGAGAACTCATATGCCAAGCGAGCTAATCCTTTGACCGCTGCACTGATCATATGTGGCTTTCCAAGAGTCAACGCTCCAGCAACCTAGGTTCAGATAAAAACATCAAAAGAACAAAAAATTATATTCAATTCATAATAGTAACCGGTTGATCCATCTAGGTGCCTCATCCAAACAACGTTACTGGTGATTGCAAGAAGAGAAGGGATGAACTATCTAATCGGTATTACCTTCTTAAAAAAGATAACTAGGTTTTCTTTTCTCCCACCCTTCTCTACATCTCCGCATGCATGGCCAATCTCAACGAGTAAATCGTAAGCCCTGTTCCTTGTTTTACTATTAGCCTGCATGCAAATTCCAGATTTGTCGGTAATAATTGAGATTGATAAACTAATTACGCCACAAAAAAACACTATAACTACGATAGAAAAGAATATAATCTAGGATAAAATTATTAGCAATCACACATTTGTCAAGTGGGGTCATCTGGAAGAGCATACAGATAAAGAAAACATAGCAGATGAGCATAAAAATAGAACAAAGGTGTCTAGGATACCTGCTACCTGCCAAAGAACCGCATAATTAGAGCTCATTGCAGTGAAGAATTTCACATCAGGACAAGTTTAATTTGTCATTTCAAGTAACCTTCAAATTTTAGAAATAGAAAAGAACTATTAATACCCTCCAGCAATCTAGGAACAATTAGCTTTGAGAATTGCTAAAGTCTTGTACTTTAGAACATATGTAAGGGATATATTCGTTTGATAAGTTTGGAGCAGAGGACAGGGACAAAGTAACCCAATGTAGAGGATAGCAGTGAGGCTTCTTTCTGAGAATAGCTAAACATTATGAAGAAGACAATAAATTCATCTAGTTGCCAAAACACTTTTTAATCATGAACATTTCAATTGTCTCCTATGTCACTTCCGCTACAGGCAAGCAATATGACCTATTGCCATCAAGATCCTTGTAGCAAACTTAATACTCATCTCATTAAGTTATTTTTTCCCCACTGATAATGATAACTGAGATGCCAATACGGTACTAGATACCTTTAAAAAAAACATCTCTCTGGTTGAAAGTAAGCAACTTCATTTGATGATTGGCGAACTAGGAGCAATAATGCCAGTACCAGAATATGGGGACAAAACCTGATTTAATAAACTCAAGGATACTTGATGAGACATCATGGTTCTGGTACATATAACCTTGCTGCACACATAAAGGCTAATCCATGAATAGCATTGTTCTTTCTTTTTCTTCATTTGTATGTCCCTTTAAATCGTCTGTTTCATTAATACATAATGGTAAATTAGTTCCAATGCAAAAAAGAAGAAAAATTACGGGTTCACCAAGTATAATTAGATATTACTTCATCTCAAAGAAGTAGTTGATTAATTCAGATTCATTACCAAGGTGACGTAGTTGATTAATTCAGATTCATTACCAAGTTCGCACATGAACTTCAAACATATTGAGGTATATTTTCCCCCCATATTAGGCCCCCTAATTAGTTGTATTTCTATAATTTGTTCACCAAATTGTGGTATTCTTACCATAGTTTGCAATCTTGGCACATCCCAATCCGAGATGGCCGATTCTGCTCCCAAAAGTGACCGTTCGAGTTCCGTGACCGCAACCATCCGATATCGAGTAGTATTGGGTATATCATTTAATTAGTGGAGTTTTAGTACTAAGTTATTAATGATTATTGGGTTTATTGATGGGCTAATGGGTTCATTAATTGTTTAATGGGGTTTATTATAGGTTATTGGGTTATTATAGTTAATTTGACACCATAAATACAGAAATATCGGATTTATCATTCGATTAGTGGGATTTTCATATTAAATTATTAATGATTATTGATAGGCTAAGAAAGTGATTCGGGAAGCTTAAACTAAAATGTACAAGGAGGTATACGAGAAATTGGACACTAAAAAGACTGAAAATGATATATACTGGATTGCTCGGATACGGAAAAAGAAGACCAGAAATTTATGTGCAGTAAAATGTGTCAAAGATGAAATCGGAAGGTTTTAGTTCGAGATGAGAATATTAAGAAAAGGTAGAGAGATTATTTTGACAAATTGTTCAATGAGAGTTTTACTAAGAATTTGGATGGACTTGTCAATCAATCTCAAGATATAAACCATGATTTCATGCGTAAAATAAGAATACCAGAGATTAAAGAGGTTTTGAAGAGAATGAGATCAAGAAAAGCGGTTGGTCCAGACGGGATTCCTAAATGTTTAGGAGAAATAGGCGTAAAATGGCCGACGGATCTGTTTACTAAGATTTGGCAGACCAAAAAGATATCAAATGCGTGGAGGAAAAATACCCTTGTACTTATCCACAAGAATAAGGACATTCAAAATTGCTCAAATTACCGTGGAATAAAACATGTGTCACACCATGAAATTTTGGAAGAGTGATTGAACACAGGCCAAGCAAAGATGTTAAGATAACAGATAACCAATTTGGGTCCATACCTGGACGATCGACGACAGAGACTATTCATTTATTTCGTCAACTTGTCGAGTGTTTTCGAAAGAGGAGAAAAGATTTGCATATGATATTTATTGATTTAGAGAAAGCGTACGACAAGATACCTAGAGAGATATTATGAAAGACGATGATGAAGAAGGGGGTCCCTGTCAAGTACATTAACATAATCAAGGATATGTACGATGGAGTAGTGGCAAATGTCAGAACTTACGACGGCCTAACGAGTGATTTTCTGATTACAATTGGCTTACATCAAGAATCTGCATTAAGTTCATTCTTGTTTACCATCGTGATGGATGAGCTTACTATAACTATCCAAGGTGAGTTACCTTGATGTACTATTCGCTGGTGATATTATTCTAGTAAATGAAACGAAAGCAGGAATTATGCCAGATTGAAGTTACGGAGGCAAACGTTGGAATCTCGGGGGACATCATATATGCATTGCAAACTTAGCAAATAGAGAAATGGTATAATACTGGAAGGACAAAAGATGTCACCGAGCGATCAGTTTAGATATCTAGGTTCCATCATCCAAAAGGATGGAAAGATCGATAGCGATATTAATCAAAGAATCCAAGCTGGTTGGTTGAAATGGGGAAGTGCAACAGAGATTTTGTGCGATCGTAACCTTCCGTTAAGGTTGAAAGGGAAGTTTTATCGGAGCGCTATTCGGCATGCTTTATTATATGGTATATAATGTTGGGCTCCTAAGAAATATCATACATAGAAGATGCACGTAGCTGCAACACTAGAAAAGATAGAAGCGAAATGAGGATATTCGTGTAAAAGTTGGTGTAGCACCTGTGGAGGAGAAGATGCGGGAAACCCGGCTAAGATTGTTTGGTCATGTGCGACGCAGACCTATGGAAGTGCCGGTTCGACGAATGGATACTATCGATATAGGCAATATCAAGCGGGTGAAAGCGAGACCGAAGAAAACATGGATGGAGGTTATACGAAAAGATATGGTTTCCAAAGGCCTCAATGAAATTATATTGTTCGATAGTAAGTGAATGGAGGCAGAGGATTCATGTGCCGGAACTGGCGTGATTCTCATGTTGGTTCATGTAGCCTACCCCATATGCTTGGGATAAAAGGCTCAGTTGTTGTTGATAAGCTAATGGGTTTACTAATTGTTTGATGGGTTTATTCTAGGTTATTGGATTACTATGGTTAATTGACACCATTAATACACTTTACACATTATTAATTATTAAAGAATTTTTCCAAATTGTTATAGATACTTGACTGCTTATTTTGTCTAAAGATCTTGATTCTATTTCTCAAACTATATAAAATTCAAAATTTCCAATCTAAGACGATCGATCGGCACTAATTGGCAATTCCGATCCTAAAAGTGACCGTCCGATACTGGTTCCGATACTGAGATATTAAACCTTGATTCTTACATTAAAGAATCAAATAATTTAAATCGCAGCAAATCAATTCCTTCCACTACCTCTTTCACTCATATCAATCATTGTAGGCGTGTTTTCTCATTTAACTCTCTAAGCAACAACGGTTTTTTAAGAAGCGAAATGTTATGATTTTGTTTGGTATTTTATATTGGTTTCTTTATATTAGCACTCCAAATTCACGGTTCCTCAAATAATAGTAGTTTCTTTTAGCACCTCAGATTACCTAATGTTCCTCGTCAGCAATATGAGGGCTCCAAAAGGTCAGTCAAATCTTTTATGCGACTTTTCTCGGATTTTTTTCTCACCCATTTTCAGACTGCACTTCAACGTAAGGATCAAGAACATTATAATCATTTACATACTTGGATTGCAGCTGTGTCTCTTTTCTCCATTTCACACAGATTTTCAGAGTAATGGAATGCAAACAATCATTATTTACAGATCTACCATTTGGAATGAATCCCCCCTTTACATTTCTGTTTGTTATCATAATAGCCGTTAAGATACATTAAGCTGTGAAGCTCAATCTCAGTAGTGTTTCCCATCTTCTGGACAATAACATACGGTTGTAATATAGGTCCTGGCAGATATTGAAATTATATTTATAGTTGATTCCCAGGAAATCAAAAATTATAGTAGCCTTATAGTTCCTCAAACTCTTGTTAGCACTGAAAATTTCATTTAGTAATTCCAAGTCAAATAGGAAGAAAAAAAATTGGGTAGGTGAGGGCTTTTTTCTAATTCTCAACACAAATCTGTAAGTTACCTCTTTTAAGGCAAGGATTATTTCCATAAGAAAGGCAGTGATGCTGTCCTTCTTCCTTTGCTCTGATTCATCCTGTTAAAGAAAAAGTCAAATTTAAGCTACGAGAAAAAATCTCATGACATTACAAGTATTCCAACTTAAGGACATCCGTGTTCACAGTTTACTCAAATTGAACCAAATGCATGAAAATTAAGTACCCAAAAACATGACAAACTTCAATACCAACCTTAAAAACATAGATGATTAAGTAATACAAACTGTCAAGCCGGTGGCGTTTGGATGAAAAATGGCATGAACCCGTAGGTTCTGACATCAAAGAGATTAGTTCATCCACGTTGTCTGAAAGAAAATCATCAGAGTCCTGGCCATGTGACATGGATGTCACCTCAGGTTATTACTTCTTTTCAATGCCGAAAAAGACAGGACTACTCAGAACAGAAGTGATACCTTGAGCATGGTCGCAAGACGTTTGTATGCCTTTTTCTGTACCAACTTGTCTTTATCCTGCAATTAGATAAATATTGAACATGGTCATCGTAATATGCATAAGTAGAAGGAAAGAATCGAAAGATAAATGCACATTTATATAAAACGAACGAATCGAGCCATTAGCCACCTGTAGTGAAGGTTTGATGGCCGCGAATAATACGTTAATCTCTTCCTTATCCACTCCAGGAAGGAGAGAGACGGCTAAATCCAATAGCAGGCCCCTGCAAATGAAAGCAAAGCTTCACTAAATGGAACACCAAAATCTGGTCCAACATAACAAAACAGATTCACTGGCGTTGAAAGTATATTGCTAAAAGTAACCTAGACATAACAGATTACCGTGCATGTGAAAGAGATGCCTCATTTGATGGTTCATCAATTTGCAGGGCGCTTCCAAGCTGTTTTCCTTTGTTCGCTTTTTTAATCATGCTTAGAAGTTTTAACATGACCTTATTAAAAAATTTCTTCACTGATTTCTTATCTGATACAGAAGCAAGCTCATGAATGGTAGACTGAAATTCAAGAGAGAAAAAGTGTTCACCATGTTGCCGTCAGGAAAATAGTTCAAGGTACATATGGTATTGGCAGAAAAAAAGGAATACCTATGCTAAAAGGGTAAATAGTTGAAATAGGCTATATATGTTTTTATTTTTTCCAAATAGGATAAAACCAACAAAAACAAAGTGAGAGTCTAAACAAAAAATAATTCACACAGTTCCTAAAATTATCAAGCTTCAGATTTTACCAATACTGTTTGGGAAATAAGCAGAAGCTGTAAACAATACAATGACATTAGGCATGGCAGAACTATATACTATGCTAGGCATGCAAACAGTAGGGGAACCGGACACCTTACAATATCAAAAGAATGGATTAGGACATCATCTTATAATTCCTAGGATACAATTACCTGCAAGCAACCACCATTGTCCTTTGTAGATTTCAAGAAGACATCGGATAAAACTGACAAAAGTTCAGAAGAAACCGATCGTATAGCTTTTAAATTTTCTTCTGCAACCTCTCGGGTATAATGTTCCTTTGCCTTCCTTTCTGGATCAGATAGATCATCATCCAGTATGATATAGTTTTTGTCAACCACGCTTTTGTTCTGCCTAATCAGAATCTAGTTGCCACGAGAACACAGAACTAAATATAAGCAGGATATCACATATATCACATTGTAACTCTGCCATAAGCACCAGACATGAGAACTATACCTGAAGGCTGGAACAGATAATCCCATGCAAGTCAGACTCTTGGGGAAGTTTCATACATATAACATTCTGAAGATCTTTGATGCTAGGAGAAGTGTCAACAGGGTAGTTACAAAAGGCTGGCAACAAAGACCACAATTGAAATACCATGCCTTCTGCATTTCTAGCTGAAAATGTGTGTCCCTCTACCTCTAGCTGCCATAGAGTTTATAATCAAACTATGTATGCAGTATATTTGGCTTCAAAAAATAAAATCATCAAATTCTAGGAAACTTTTAGTACCTTCTGGGATTTCTGCTGTAGGAATCTCACCATATCCAAAATATTGTGTGAAAAGAATTTTAGATGGGCACCAACAATATATTGCTTCAAAATTGGAAGCAGCCAGACACTAGCGTCAGAGATGTCTTCAGAATCCAGATTAAGTGGCAGAAGGTCCAGGAATATCTCAGGCCCCATAGCCGCAACAGCTGACCCAACACATTCATGAAGCTGCATGTTTAATAGAGGAAAACAAATGCATCAGACAGGAGTTTGCCAGTAATCGACCTTTAACTTTTGCGAATTAAAATATATATGTCAAAATTACATTACTCATAATTATCTTGAGATTCCGAAACTATATGATGGATATAATTTTTTAGCCTGTCTTTCTTCAGTTCATTCTCATACATTGGACCTACTCACAGTTTCTTCGCATATGAATATTCTCTCTTTATCCAGAATCAATCCAAGAATGACTCGTATAGTTAAGAATCATGTGATAGTTTACTCCAATTGAAAGATCCTTCAGGACCAGTCATGTCCATGGGCCATGGCAGCAGAAGGATGTAAGAAGGTATAATAATGTCCACGTGTCAAAACAATATATTCAAGGTTATAAGGAAGTTTGAAAACCAAAAAAAATACAAAAACCCACAAGAATAAATACACAGACCTCAAAAGTAATGTCCTATGAGAGCTATATTTCGCCTCGAACAAGCACCCTAGAACCCCTAAACCCTCAAGGAAAAAAGAACAAAACAACTTATAAGGCTTTCTAAGCAACAAGTTTCGCCTAAATAGAGTATTGTGAGACTTTGCCGAACGCAGTATCAGATGGTAACTATTAAGAAGAAAAAATAACAATCAAGGAGCTTCCATCATCAGGACCGAAAGCACAACAGAGATGCCTCCAAGAAGAGGACTAACAAAGGAGACACTAAAGAGGAACTTTGGTATAAGGCAACAGAACATGCCAACAATGTGGAGCATCTGAATCCGTTGAATGGATCTTGATTAAGCGAGTTCAAATTGTACAAATCATCTACAATGAATTAGTACGACAAGCTAGAAGCAAACCAAGAACACAAGAGCATTCAAATTATGATTTTCATACAGGAGTTGCATCAAGTCAAAATCTATCTAAATTCTAGACTCTAGCTAAGCAAAATAACCACTAAGATGAAAGCAAAGATAGCACACCAGAAAACAAAATTCACTGAAGATGTTTTTACAGCTTCGCTACCAGCATTTCTATGTGACATCTTAAGCTGTTAACATCTACAGAAGCACGCTGGAAAATGCAAGTTTTGGTACTAGAATTCTGCAAAATGATAAAGTCTTCATAACAATACTGTCTAAACTTGAGGAGAAGAGAAGTTCAGGGGTATGAACAAAGTGTTGCATATATGGATAATTACCTGCTTTCTGAAAGTAAACTCTTCATCCGGTAAATTCTGCAAATTTGCTAGGCTCCTAACTGACCACTCCATAAGACTTGATGAATATTTACCTACATTTCATAAAAAGAAAGAAACTACAGTACAAGCCATAAAAACAGCAACTCACATAAAAAGAAACAGGAGATAAAATAAACTTTGCAGTTATTTGAAGACCATGTATATTCAACAACTTTCTATGTAGAAGCAGATAGATTAAGCAGATCATATCCAGTCATCTGCAGAAATATAACTCATGCTCTGAAAACAAAGTAAGCAAAATTGGAAGTATAAGAATAAAGAAATACTATCGGACATAGAAGCAACGAAAACTGCCATTCTTTGCCATTACAAGCAAGTAACATAAATTTTTGGCCTATAAAGTGGAATCCCTATAGAGTGCAAATCTAAATTAAGGAAGCTCAAGAGGAAGATTAAATTAGTTTCTTACAGGTTCTTGTGAACAACCCAAATTTAAGTAAATTATTACTAGTAGAAATGGGCAAAGGAAGGCTGTCACACAACAGCAAAGAGCTTTAGCGCAAACCCTTTAAGGGCTTCCCAAAAGAGTGCGCGTCTTACTAATCCTCTCGCCCAAGAACGCTTAACTATGGAGTTAGCAGTTATACTGAGTTCCTTAATAACCATACTAAATGCCTTTCTAGCACAGTATCTGATGGGAGTTCAAAGGACGTGGGGTTCACTGGCAAGAAAACAGTCTTTATGATCACTTAGTTCAAGGGTTCAAGCTTATGCATCCAGGGAAGAAGCCTCTGAAATTCCCTAGAAAGCTGAACATACAGTGAAGGAATGTATTAAAGTCAGGATTCTTGTTCATGTTTATCCCCCAGAATCAAATTATCCTCTTATTTCATGATCCTCCCTTTTCCCTCTTGAGGTTATGTTGGCATACAATTTAATCATAATGATCATGCACTAACCTTGCATGGACCAGGCCCTGATGCAGTGGCAAAATTCAACATGACAGCTACATATGCAATATGAATAAACGACATGTATATGAGGTGAATGATTCTTTTACACTTCTTTAGTGAAATCTGCAACTCAGTAATTGCAATTTATGAAACCTTAACGGTTTATCGACAATAGAACTTCTTACATTGCTAAATCAACAGTGAAAAGGTGTTAGAATCACATGAAATTTGGTGTATCGACATATTAGACGATGAAGATCAAGATAGTGGATGTTGATCGTCAAATAAAATCTTAGAGGGTGTAGTTATTTGACGCCACCTGACGAAAAAGCCTCCCGAGAATAATGAAGAAAGAGGTCCTTGGAGGCTTCTTCGTTAGGTGGCGTCAAAAATCTATATCATCCACGATTTGTTTCGACGATCGGCACCCATCGTCATCATTATCATGTAAGATGTGAAGACACCAAATTTCATGTGATTCCACCATTTTCACCGTTGAATTAGCAATGTAAAAAGTTCTATTGTCGGTAAACCGTTAATTATGCATCTACTAAATCAACAGTGGAAAAAGTGCTTGAATAACATGAAATTTGGTGTATCCACATGTTACATGATAAAGAAGATGATGATGGATGCCGATCGTCGAAAAAATCGTGGCGTGTATTTTTTCGACCCCATGGAAGGAAATTCCCTCCTATGGAACCTTTCCTCATAGTCGAAAAAAATGCACACTCCACGATTTTTTCGACGATCAGCACCCATCATTTTCTTTATCATGTAAGATGTGAATACACCAAATTTCACGTGATTCCATTACTTTTTCATCATTGATTTAGTGAGTGCAAAATTAACGGTTAACTGGCAATAAAACTTTTTACATTGCTAATTCAACTGTGAAAAAGTGGTGGAATCACGTGAAATTTGGTGTATCCACAAATGATAAAGACGATGACGGGTGCCAATCGTCGAAAAAAACGTGGAGGCTATAGATATTTGACGTCACCTAACGAAAAAGACTTATATGGCCTCTTTTCTTTATTATTCTCATATACATATAGAGATGTGTGTGTAACCAGCTTAGTTGTGACATGTGGATAATTACTTCACTTGTTCTTCATGCATGCATAAATTAAAGATAGTTTTGATAATTTAAAAAGAAGAGAGTGGAGAAAGATGTAATTAATGAGGCAATTGATTAATTCAATGAGAGAAAATCTCATTGGATTTTTTACAAGAGTCAACTCTCTTCTTTTTAAATAACCAAAAGTATCCTTTGTTTATGCATGCATGAAGGATAGGTAAATTAATTCTCCAGAGGGCATAACTAAGTTGGTTATACCTGAGAGTAAATTAGTCTTACCCTAGATAGATATAATATATA
Source organism: Agapanthus africanus (assembly GCA_030015575.1). Taxonomy (NCBI): domain Eukaryota; kingdom Viridiplantae; phylum Streptophyta; class Magnoliopsida; order Asparagales; family Amaryllidaceae; genus Agapanthus; species Agapanthus africanus. Next base: position 9,011,251 of record CM057348.1, on the reverse strand, counting down.
TGGAGCTGATCTTATGAGCTCCGGCCTCATTTCTTATTTTGAGGTCCACTTTTCAAACACGTAATTCGTCGTCTTTTTCAATGATCCGCACCGATCATCGTGATCTACACATGTTAAATAGGTTATGTATCAAATTTTACGAAATTTGGAGACCTCTAACTAATCCATCAAACAGACTAAAAAATCGACGGTTTTACGATGTATGAAAAACAAGATCGCTTGATGAATATGTTGGAGGTCTCCAAATCTAATGAAACTTTATACATGACCTATCGAATACAAGTAGATCAAAGTGACTGGTACGGATCGGTGAAAAACACGGTAGGTTGTGTGTTTAAATGTTTGACCTCAAAATAAGAAATGATAAAGATAATAAGCAATGTCGTAAACAAGGTTTAAAAGGCCGATTAATCACACTTAAACTGTTGTCAAATACAAACCGCATCGAATAGTGTTGGAGATAAAGGACCACATAATTGATCGTATGCAAAATATGCAAATGTAAGGTCGTTTTACCAGCACATATATGACGTGCATAGCCCACCAAATATCCAAAACACAATGTGCAATCTCAATATCCACTTAATAAAGACCGAGATTTATCCTCCTCCCCATTTGGATAATTTCTTTTATCTCTTCTCATACCTTTTGGGTTTTCAACACGCAGAGAGTCTATTTTTCTGCAATTCGCATAATCCGATTATACAGCATATAATATGTTCATGCATTATGCACCGACAAGACGAATAGAGTATGACGTATTCTAGAACATTGATATATTTGTGGAAGCGATCCAAAAGTAGATGGAAATCAACCTCGCAGTGTGTGGTAACCAAAAAAGAGAAGAATATTGCGATAGGACCAAAAGACCCTCCCAATAGAACAATAACCGAAGCTAAAGCTGGTTATATTTAAAGAAAAGGTGCATCTTGTGCCCTTTCTAGGATTATAACCCTAAGTCCACCCTACTTCCAACTTTTAGCACTGCACTCAGCACCTCTTGATGCTAAAGCTGGGCTTTCAACCCCATACTAAAGTACCAACTGAACCTTCACATTTATACCACATAAAAATATTTTTGATCCTCACAAACTTCTATGAAGGATGCTACAAAAGAATCTGTAGACAAAAGAAAGACCATACAATATAAAGCAAAATAAGACTATCGTCTTCTCAAAAATATTATGATCTCAAAGAAAAGTAGAGCTCTTTGATAATGGTCACAATTATGCAAGCATATTGAATGAGAAAAAAAGAAGGGCAAGAATTCGGCGAGGAAAGAAATTGGCATTCGACAAGGTATGGAAGTTTGTTTTCAATAAATATAATATCATTTAATGGAATTCACCGATCTCTAAATACCGGTAAGTTTCCACCTAGAGACGGACCAAATTTGTATTCTGCATAAATATCTAGGCTCTTAGAAAGATTAACATATGACTAGGTCCTGATTTGTACATGCGGCGTTATCATTATTTCAATACTAGCTGAGACGAGCAGTTTAGGGACACTTCAGTAGACACACAAAATTCAAGACGCGAAAGATGCATATAACCCTTCCCCTTCATCATTGGCACATTTGTATGAAAAAATTGAGTCTCTAGCATGTCAAGGAAAGGCATAGACTTCTGTTGAACTATAAGGCTATGGAACTATTGCTTTTAAACACATGCAGACGCTATCGGCGTCGTGTCTACATAACAGTGTTTCCATCTGATATATTAATAGTTCACAATGTCAGGCACTCGGGGGCGAAGCCAGGAATTGAAGTGAGTGGGGGCCTAATAATATATAATAAAATAAAATAATAAATAAAGAAAAGTAAAATAAAAATAAACAAATTTCGGCAATATATAGAAATTTGAGATTTAAGCGTACACGACGACGAAATATCTGCAAGGTCCCGGGGGCCCTATCTCCACCACCGGTGCTGGTGGAACTGTCCGTAGAAGAAATAGGGATTTAAAATATGTTTATCGATTAGAATATTGATGTTAATTACTTAGTCATTTATGTATCGTTTGTAGTTTCAATACATTTATGTATCGGCAATTAGACTGTTTTTATCTACCTGCATGGTTCTTATAGATCATTTGTAATTTCACAACACATTTTCTGGATAAGAACGACGCCCTTGTATGTATTCCACTACAATATTTTCTCATTTACTCTGATTGCACTATGCATGGTTCCTTGCAGATGGAACTGGGGTTCTGAGGTACATAGGCGTAACATCTGCAGGGGCCCAAGCTCCCCCCTTTGTCTCCACCACTGCGGGCACTTCTAGACACTCAGACACTTGACAAAAGCATGTGTCCTAATAATTCAAAAAAAAGACATACCAGGATATAAATTAAGAAGCCTTAGAAAGGAAATATAGTTTGCAATGAGTTACAACCTAAACAAGTGGACCTAAGAACAGAACAATTTTGGTACACATTCATGTGCATTCTTGTAAGGGATTGGCAGGGAAACCATCTATCTGTTTTGTTAGGCCCTGGATGGCGAGGCCGTTGTTGCAACTGCCAGCGACTATCTAAATGTCTTATCTAGTGAACCATTAACATCTTCTAGACTGTTACAGTTTGAACTGCCTGATGGATTCAATCTCATTTACAGCACAAATTATAAAACGGTAGTTACTACCTCTTTTTCCCTATGCTCTTCGTTATAAATGGGCATAGAAGCAAGGACAAGCAGCAAGCAACCAACATGTAGACTAACAAAAAAGAAATCTGTTTTTCAAAAATTCCTTTTTCTTTTATTCTTGTCTTTCATTTTTCTTCTGTATGCTTTCTGGGTTTCTTCCTATCATCTTTCTTTAGTTCTTCTTTCTTTTCCTTTTCTCTTCATATTTTTTCTCTGCATCAAAACAAACTACTGACTTCTCCTGCAGCTGCTACTTTCCGACATTCTTGTCTGCATCAGTATTCAATTTATCTTCCTTCACCCACAATATATCTGCTTACTAATTTTCTTTTCTCGGTCTCCTACTATTCTGTTAAAATGCACTACTGTGCATTTTAACGAATATGTTATTTAAAGTATTAACCTGCTCATGCATCACTAGGCACTAGAAGCCATGCACCTTTTTGTACAAAAGAACCATCTGAGCGCACACAGAGTATACAAAATATACACAATTTATTAAGGAAATTGTAGATAAATGCTCAAGAAATAAGCAAATCTATGACTTTGTGATTGCATGTGTACTAGACAGCAGAACTACGTGCCGTCCTGCACTACAAATAGGCATAATAAAGTTTCTCCTTCAGAAACGATCAGACAACAGGCTTTCCAAACAATCGATTACACTTCTTAATTGTGTGTACAATGCAGAAAAAGAATGTACATCCCGTAATATGTTTGTACTTTAGATATATCAATGCACATTTTATGCGCGCTTGACTTAGATTGCATTTTTAACATTTTGACCACTTTTTACAATAGTTGAAATCATCATCACAAATATAATTCATTTTCTCAAAGACATGTTGTGTAAGACGGCATAAGATATACACTCCTTTTTCTTCATAATAGTGAATAGTATTTAAATAATAGAACAGCTAGGGAAACAAGATAAAAGTATGAAAGTCAGATCAATCAGAAAATGTACCTAGTTGATAAAATGCTGCTGAAATAACCTGAAATGACATATCCCATACATCATTATATCTATAACCAAGAAGCCCTTCCAACATGCAGCATATCTTTTCAATAATTGTCAGACCAGACTTTCTTATACCTCCGTTTAGCTTGATTTGCTCAACCCCCTGTTTCACCAAGTCATCATCAATGCAATATGACATCAAACCTTTTAATGCCTCGCTAGCAGCACATCTAGCTTCCTCATGCTCGCTAGCCAAAATATCTGTCAAGAATTAAAGAATGGGATTACAATTTCTCATAAAGATATGTGGTCATGTGCCCAAATATTGAAACAAACCTCCAAGAGTATTGAATATGAGAGGAAGCTTCACAATGCATATTTTCCTATTTAGACCATAAACCTTTTTGGTTCCAATATGTAACAACCGTGCAGTGGATGCCATCTCGTCTGCTACATTATCTTTTTCAGTAATATATAATGCCAATGAGCACAAAAGATCTAGCACCACCTCTGATGCAACCTCTGAAGTTGAACTGCGGCAAAGAGTCTGCAGAATCTCCATTATAGTCCTTGTGACAATTGATTGTCGGAGCTTCACTAGTAACTTGCAATATTCCAATACATTTGTTGTGTATCTCGCAGCCATGAGAGGAAGACAATCCTTCAATGCATTTAAAATATACAGGACCTCCATAGCTCCACTAGGCCCTTCTGCATCTGAAGTAGAAGAGTTTGATCCACCACCAAGTAAGAGTGTGTCAACAAGAAGCCCAAAAACATTTGTAATCCCTTCACTTGCAGAGACTATAGCTGGTGATCCTTGAAAGCTTTGCAGGACATCATAAAGACATGAATGAGCCTGTTTCCTCACCTGTATTTCATCTGCTTAACTTATCAAAACGTCTTGGATAACTTGAACCACTAAAATAAAAGTGACATGATATCTATGGAGAACTACAAGGGTTTAACTGATTCATAACAACAAAAAAGGAGAAAAACGAAGTGTGTCATCAAGAAGCAGAAGAAGAAAAAATAGAAGACCGGTTTTAATGAAATGTTCTCTAGTTGGCATACATAATTGTTAATCATATTAAAAGAACTCACAACAGTGCATGAGGATAAGATCTATAGAAATGCTCGGAAAAGGCAGTGATTAAGACTTTGATTAGTTGGAAAGATAGGGTATTCAGCTTTTGCATTAGCATGTTATTTTTATTTGAAATTTCTATTGTGTGTGGAATGTGATTGTATCAAATATAATCAACTAAAAGGTTTTATCAAGTTGGCTGGTTTAGTAAACAAACTATGACTTCATACTCTACCTTCCGCTTAATGTACCATTGCCTTTTCTTGGTCCCGCCTAATTTTTAGCCAGATTTGGAAAACATAAAGGCGAACATAGAGATCAACAACTTCTCATTCAGAGATATGGAAACAACCATAATGTTTAACAATAAAATAACTGGTTCCAATTTTTAAGACATCGATCAGGAGTAGCGAATTTTTTATATAGTAAAGATATACCCATTTATGATGCAACATTTTAACCAGGAATGGAACAAGCAGATGAATAGAAATTTGAAAGTATGGTTGATCCTTACATACTAGGAAACTCACACTTAATTCACAAAAATAAAGTTTAGTGTTTACAAGAGCAAAGAACAGCACTTTCCATAGGAGGTTCCCAATACTATATAAGTATGTAATATGCTGCCCACCGCATAAGGGTTCCAGAAATTTTATAAGCTTAAATTCGCTCTTTTAAAATTATTGCTAGATGAACACAGCCAAGAACCTGAATCCTTTTAGTAAAGGGGAAAATGGGTCCAAGTCCCTAACTTTGAAAAGCAATAGGTTTAGGTCCATGGCTCAAAAGATGTTGTGAAAAACTCCCTAAACATAAAGAATCTTGTGTTTTAGTCCCTATAGTACATTTACTATTATTTTATATCAACACTGCCCTTTCAGGTAAACTGCTACATTTATTTTGTAAAGTACTATAGTTATTTTTCAAAGTACTATATTTGTGTTAAAATACTACATTTGACATGAAAATGTTACATTTTTTAGTAAAATTACTATACATATTACATTTGATCTATTTCAATGTAAATGCAGTACTTTATAAAATAAATGTAGTATTTTGAAGGACAACTATAGTATTTTAAAAGGTAAATGTAGTGGTTTACTTGAAAGGGCAATGTTGACATAAAACAATAGTAAATATACTTTAGGGACTAAAACATAAGAATCTTTAAGTTATGGGAGTTTTCACAACTTTTTTGGGTCAAGGACCTAAACCTATTGCTTTTCAAAGGTAGGGACTTGGATCCAGTTTTCCCATTTAGTAAATATTAAGAAGCACGTCAGGAGGCTTAATATGATTCATAAATAAGGTTGTAGTCACTCTTGAGGGTCAATTGCCGCGGGGAAGGAGGGAAGCTTAAGAGCTGTAGAATGTTTATTAACGTTTAAGGTTTTAGTCGCTGTTTAGAGGGCGTCGTTGCAGAAGGAAAAAATGAAGCCTCAGAAGTCTATTAATAAGAATCATTACTTTGAACCAACCAAATTACACTAGCGCTTATATGGGTACAAATTGATTACTTGAGCTCCGGGAATGTAAACATTTTAGAGTGATCTATGAATTGGATAAGACCAAGGATTTGATATAAGACTAATACAACACGAAATCTCTCAGGCCAGGGTCCAGCTTATAATGGATTATTTGGTGACTGATTTGATGATTTCTATATAAAAATATCATTGATGTCGGAAATGAATTAATCATCATGATGGGGCTTGCACAAACAATTAGGCTATATCAACACCCCCATTGGCAAGCTTAAAATTCTATGAATATTTGAACAAAATCAAACTTTCAAGTTACATCCAACCACAATCTGCAAACTAAACAACAATCTCGGCGAATTACCAACCAAGAAACAAATAATTTCTGAATTACCTCGAGCCGAGGATCCGTAACAAATCCAAGAACAACCCCATACACCACCGAAACCTCCGCCCAATTCCCCTTCTCTCCAGCCTTCACCAAACTCGCCACGCACTTCAACCCCGCCTTAATCCCACTCACCGGCAGCGATCCAAACCCCAGAACCCTAACCACCATCTCCTCCACCGAGTCCCACTTGCTCCTGGCCACCGCCGCCGGAACCCTAGGAACGACCATCGAGAAGAAGGTCAGCAGGGCTGTCGTCACCGGGTCCGAACCCGAACTGGGGTCGCGTGAGAGGCTAATGAGGGAGGAGACGGTGGCGCCGAAGAAGGCGACGGGGGTCTGGAGGATCTGCTGTTCCTTGAGGGCTTGGGCCATGGTGCCGACGGCGGCGCAGAGGTGGTGGTCGTCCTCGTCGGCGGAGTTCTGGTAGCGGATCAAGATCTCGGATGTGATGTCGGGTTCGGGTGAGGAGAAGGGGAGATCCGAATCCATGGCCGTGGGAGATGCGATTGCCATGGTCGGCGATTCGGAGGCGCGAGGGGGGTTTTGGTGTTAGGGTTTTGAAAGAAAAGAAAAACATATTATTTTATATCCGGTCTGCTGGGCTTTAAATTTTAAATCGGATCGGAAAAGTTATCCGTCGATATCCGATCCGAAAATTTTACATCCGTTTTATATCCGATCCGAAAATTCAATCTTTTTGGGTTTCAAATCGCGGGTCGGTTTTTATTGGGCTTTCGGGTTTCATGAGTTGATTAGATATAAATTAAACAGCATTAAGATAATGTTCATAAAATATTATCCAGGTTGAATGAAAACATTGGAAATGCTACATTTCATAGCTAACAAATTCTTACAAAACATTTAAAAAAGGAGTTCGGACATATCGGTATTTATGAGTAGATACATTGATGCAGGTTCAAATTAGACGCATTGAATATAAACGAATTAAAGTACAGGTTTGGACCGGACGTGTTTTTAGCCAAACCCAAACTTGATCTGGAACCATTTTAATGACTAAACCTGTTTAAAAAGCGTTCGGAGAGTTCTGTAAACACGAGTAAAGATCAAACCCAGCCTAACTTTCACCATTAATTTTGATCCTAGACATCTTGCATCCTGACAAAAACATTTCCATCTTTTATAATTGCATATAAGGGAAAATAAGAAACTAACCATAAAGAATCAACTCCTACTCGTTTGAACATATGCAGCTTAGAAAATAAAACTTATTGTTTAGAGGGTGTTAGTTTGGAATCATTCAAAATGCAATTCCGGAATTTGAAATTTGAAATTGGTTTAATATTGGAATTTGCTTAAGTTAATCAAAACTTGTATTTTAGAATACTGTGATTTGGATTTTAGAATTCATTAAACCTATATCACAAATATATGAGATAACCAATAAATCATGCTATACGCTTACGTTTTCTAAAATGCTAGAATATCGGCCCACCGGTCGTCCTTGCAACAGACTGCTGTGACCTCTGACCGTCTCCGATCGTCGCCGCCCACCATCCTTATCGTCGTCCAACGGTCACCTTCGCGGTCACGGTCCCCTGCCATCGACCGCCGTCTGTTTATTGAATACCAATCAACGTCTATTTCTCTGGCTAAATGTACGTATTGTTCTAAATTCAATGTAGATTTTGAAATCAAACGGCTGACATTTTGAATAGACTTTAATTTTGTTAAAATGACGTTTTTAATTTAGGTATTCTAGATTCGAAAATCAATCAGGACAAAATTGTAAAATTGGATTTTGGAAATAGTTTCCTACAATGCACCTTTATTTAATCCGTAACACTTATATTTTTCTGTGGAAAAAAAATTCTCATAAGGCCCTTAAAGTTATGCATATTCGGTTGAAATTAAACAGGCCTGGTTCATAAAATCACCCTAATGTTTCACAACCTGCACACATTAAAAATAAATTAGTATTTTGAGACCCCAACAATTGCATGGATCAGATATTAGATTTGGACCGAAACAGCTACCAGAGGTAAGAAAGGTTTAGGGTTTATGAAGATAAAAATATAAAAAACTTGAACTTGTTCACGTTTGTATAAATACCCATCGTAATGTTTAGGTTAGATCTAGCATTGAACAGTACTTTGTGTTTCATGAAAGATTTATTTACTAAAAGAGAGGCCCGATGAGGACTGGGCGTTCTAAGACTTAGAATCCGATTCGAAAAAGAAAAACCCGATCGGAACGGATGTTTTAACATGTATGGAAATTGATAATGCTCACTATTGGCGACCCCTAAGATCAGGACACATGGCGGATGGCACGTCCCAGAACTCAGAAGAAATGGCCCGCAAAGGCCGACAAGGCCACCCCTGTACCCGACCGGCCAGCACAAGCTAGCCCTCCTCGGGACTCCCTGCAGATTGGCCTCCTCGGCTCGCCCTGAGCTACCATAAGACCAAGTCTCCTCGGCCTTCTCATTCGTCCCCGAGCCCATTTGGCCGAGGCCGTCTTCCTCGGTCTTCCGACCAGTTCCGCCGCTCACAAGCGCGACCACCGCTCCGCGAATCTCGCCATGCGCGGATTCTCCGCCAGTAACATCCCACGTTCCACGTCTTCATGATCCCCAATCATGGGCGATCCGCTCTCTACGCGGGCGTGATGTCGGAAGCGTAACTGCCGGCGAGATTCACGCGCCTGTTGCTGCGTGCCTCCACCACCATATAAACCCCCATCACAGAAGGGTCAAGTAAGTCATTTTTTCTCACTCTACTCAGCCGTTACGCTGCTCGGATTTAGTGCTAACTTGATCGTCGGAGGGTCCTCGGTGGTATCAAACCACCCCGAGATTTCTTTGCAGGTACTTGGCGTCAAACTCCTTCAATCACCAAATCTCCTCAAAACTCATTGAGATCCACACATAACGGGGGATCCCCTCCACAATCCACTGGGAGATCGACGGAAGACAACATCTGAATGAGATCTGAAAAGGACCTCCATCAGTTGGCGCCGTCTGTGGGAAAGCAAACTCCACAAAAACAAAGTTGGCCTTCCGATCTCCATCCACACGGCAAGCGACCATCCTGAAGATTCGGATACCAGCCGCCGCCTCCCCCTCACCGGAGGCGTGGATGAACCCCCTCCGGCGATCATCATCCACGCCCTCGCCAACCGAATAGATCGGCTACGGTCCCTTGTAGAGGTGCTCGTCCGCACCCAAACGGTCGGGCCTGGGCCCCAGATCGTTGCTCCTCCGCCTCCGGAATGCTCTGCCCCCGTCGGCACGGCCGACCACCGACAGGCTGCGACTCCTGACCACGAATCTTACGGACCGATACTCCCTGAGGCCCGTTGGGCGCCTCGTGGCTCCACCCCCAGGCCCGCCGCCGGAGCACCATGTAGGGTTAGTTTAGCACCATGTAAAGGTTTTGGCAAGCATCAATCATGCTACTTTAAAAAAAATTGGGTGCTGAATAAACCCTAACCAAGATCTTAACTAGAGAATTATGATTAACTTGCATGTAAACAACTTTACATCTAAGAGAGAGGGATTACAACCTTTGTAGTCCCTTCCTTCGCTTCATAAGCTCCGAGTAGTAGTCTCTTCGCCGCGATCCATGAACTTCCGGACTCTAGAGAGGCTCCGCAAGCCGAATGATGCATGCTTGCTTGAAGTCTTCCTTTTCGAAGATGATCTATCTTGAAGAATCTCAAACTCAAGCTCTCACTTCTCTAATCAAGTATTAGTGAAGTGAACACCCTAATCTAAGTGGTTAGAATAGATGAGGATGATGAAGTGGGAATTTTGATCTCTTTTGTTTTCAATTTCTCACTTTAGATCATCATAACACAAAAGGCTAGAAAGATTTTTCAAGGAGGAAGAAGAAGAAAGCTTTTGTGATGAATAATGAAATCATGCTGTGGTTACAAATCTAACCATGGGTTAAGAATGAAGGCTTAAACCTTGTAGAGAATAAACTAGGGTAAAGGGTTTTGGGTTGGGTTAAGAGATATCTTCACAAAATATCTTAGCTAAAAACAAAAGAAAGCTTCATGAAAAAGCTAACCCAAATCAAAACCCTAACTTGTTTAAAATCCACAAAACATGTTGCATTTGTAACCCTAACATGTTACAATATTATATATCACATATACAATATTTATTGTAACAAAATAAAATGATACAATTAACATATATCACATATATATCAATATATTATCCAAGTGAGAAAAAGAATTTTTAAGTGAGCTTATATTGGTTAATGTAATATAATATATCAAATATATAATTATACATTAAATTATCAAATCAACACTTGATCCGATAATCCGGCTATTTTACAAATAACCGACTAATATAATCTGTATCAGTTCATCGAATCAACACTTAATCCGATGACCCGGCTATATCACATATATCCGGCCGATATCACATATCGCGGGAATCTAATACGGTATCGTATACACGTATTATTCTCAGTCCTGCACATATCACATATGTGCTCCTATTCCGTTTTTCCTGAGCTAGGAAACTTCTTTGTAGGACTCTAAAGAATCGTCAATACGCCGGCTCTAATTGTCCTGTAAAGTCCTAACCCTCGACTTACGAGCTTTCCCACTTGCTACTTGAACTGTAAAATGTGGCGGTAGTAGGTGATGATCATATCAAACACCCACAGGCTGCAAGCGGTCAGCTAAACGCAACAGCTACCCAGGTATTGAACGATCAGAAGATCAACAAGCAAGCCTGTACATTCTCCTGCGAATCCAATCAGTAACACTCCCGTACAGTCCGGTCTTTTCGTCTGATATGTCGCATATCAAGTCTAGGGGTGGTAAACGTCAGACCCCAGTAACCCATAAGTCGTGTCGATATGAGGTCCATAACAGTTCGAGAAACTACTGATAACACTTACCAGTAAATCTCAGCAACTCTGGCCAGGGATTTCCAGTTATAGCCAATCGAACACAGCGCAGTATCAACTCCCTATACCGGAAGAGACAAAACCCCTCCTATCTCTCATTGCCTCCATGTGATTCGGGACTGTACCCAAAAGCCACCGTTTTGCACGCCCCCTTGGACGTGGTGAGGTGGAAATCAAAGCACAGTGGGAATCACACAAGACTCTATGACGATCTCGGGTCTAAAGACTAACCTGTACCAGTGTCACCAGAGAACTGCCATCTGACGTGAGGTATAATACCATTTAGGAGTTCTCGGCGAGTCCGTCCACTGTACCCAGTCTCCACTGAGCACCCGTATACCTTCTCTGATGTCAAACATCAATAGATATGAGATCATCCATCGCCCATCATATGGGTCAAGAAGCGCATACGCTAGTCTTCTCTGGAGTATCGATACCCTGTCTCGGTACTCCCACGACTAGGAACATTTGAAGGATATACTTAGCGACTACTCTGTCCCCACTAGTATGATCTGCATCATAGTCTTGGTAGTCAAGTACCCATCCTAAGGGCTTTATCAACATGTAATAAAGAAACAATAAGAGTACATGTTAAGATAAAGCGCAAGCAGATAGCATACTATCATGTCGAGCAAGAAAGTCCTCGCTATATATGTCCAAGCATCCACCACAATATACATCGTATGTACAGTAATGGCCTCTAAGGCATACATATCACTAACAATCTCCTACTTGCACTAGGGCCTTCTGTTGTGGTATCACATACCCAACAATCAGCTGTGGTTGAAGTATCTCATACTCAACCATCCCATAAAAGTCTCTACTTGGAAATAGGCTTTTGTGAGTGGATCCGCGCTGTTGTCCTCTTTGTCTACTCTCCTAACTCGATCTCCCTGGAGATCAACCATCTCCATGATCAGGTGATACTGCCTTAGAATGTGTCTGGATCACAGATGGGACAGGGGTTCCTAGGCCTAAGCCACAACTCCATTGTCACACAATGGTAGGAACGAAATTCATCTCATGAACTTATATATGTCCAGACTGTCTCTTTGGTAGCATCCTTGGTAACGATGTATCTAGCCTTTAATCGTCTAGTATGTCACGGTATCTAGCTTGGAACTCTTCCAACATACCGTCCCTCCACTAAGGGTAAAGACAATGCATGTGACTGACATTCAGTCGTTCTTATCACCCTGGACCCTTTCCAGTGATTCTCCTCATGATCGATTGATACCATCTCACTACAACTAGTGAGAATCCTAACATCCAATTAGATCTATCTCATAGATCCATAACCCAGGATTTAGGAGGTATCATCTTGATCCTATATGGAGAATCCTTGTGATAAGAGGAGATTGACCGAGCGTAGCATAGGAAACTCCTTCCCTATCAAGAGTATGCCATCCACGTATTATATGAGGATCACCACCATACTCCCTGCTACCTTTTTGTATATACTCTTCATCTACCATTTTGATGAAGTCAAACTCTTTGACTACTACATCAAAACAGACGTTCCAACTCCGCGATGCCTGATTTATCCCATAAAACATCTTGCACACGTTTCCGCTACTCCCACTGTCTACGAAGCCCTCTGGCTGTGTACTTATAGACGCTCTCTTCCAAATCACTATTTAGAAAAGCAGTCATAACACCCAACCGCCAGATATCGTAGTCATGATATGTAGCAGTGGCAAGTAGGACCTGGATGGACTTAAGCATAGTTTTGAAAGTCTCAACTTTTCCATGTACACTAAGTAATCTTCTCAAGATATACTTGCTCCTGATGGGGATTTAACCCTTCAGATAAAACAACCAAAGTCCATACTTTGTTGGTGTATAAGGATTCCATCTCAGATCGCTAAGCATCCAGCCATTTTCATAGAGTCCCCACTCCTGATGGCCTGCTCGAAACTAGTTGGGTCACCATCTCATGATGCAATCCTCACTCCCACTGTCATAGAGAAACCGAAGTATCTCTCAGGTGGATGAGGAACCCTATCAGATCGGCAGAGAGGCTGAGGTTCGTTGGAAACTATTGAATTCTCTGGTTCTACCAAATCATCAGCTGCAGTTTGTTTTAGCTGGAACTACTTCCAGTTCTACCTTATGACCACTAATTTCTTCACAAGAAATTCCCTTTCCCAAAGATGGCATGCTGAGAAAACATCTTTTGTTCCTCAGTTTGGTAGAAGATATTCCCTTACGAATGCTTGGGATATCCAACAAACTTCCACAGACCTGACCTTGTTTCGAGCTTGTCTGGATTTTGCTTTTGACATAGGCCGGACAACCCCAAATCTTAACTTCCTTAAGAGATGGGTTCTTCCCATACTATATCACATATGGAGTGGCAGACACCTGATTTGATTGGAACCCTATTCAATAGGTATGCAGCTTCACAAGTGCATAACACCCGAAAAGAAATAGGCAACTCAGTAGTACTCATCATAAAGCACACCATATCATATAGGGTGCGATTGCTCCGCCCCGATATACCTACGTGCTGTGGTGTATACGGAGGAGTAATGCTGAGAGAGAATCTCATTCTCATTTAGAATAGTTCAGAAATTCCGTGCTCAAGTATTCTCCTCTCTGATCACATCAAAGGACATAATACTTATACCGTTTTTGGTTCTTTATTTCTAACTTATATCCATTGAATTTCTCAAAAACTTCAGACTTGTGTTTCAACAGAAACATATGTCCGAATCTTGAGAGATAATCAGTGAATGTAATGAAGTACAAAGAACTGGTCTTTGTTCTTTCCAAAAATTTCTACGCAAAAGAGTCCAAGGTATCAAATGGCAGCGACACGCTTAAGGAAATGCGAACCAGTATCTTTCGGCCTGTATTTTGATAAACTCCCGAAAAAGAAACAACTAAATTCTGATGATATTGGAAGCATCTCAAAAAACCCTTCGATTTGATATGTTATGGGCCTCATAATTCATCCGGGATCAAAAGTTATGAGCAAATATGCTATGCACTGTTCCTTGATTAAAAATCAGGAATTACCTCAATGAGGTATCACGTGCTCGCACGTGATCAATGGTCACGTGTTGACACGTGATAGTTAAAACAGAAATAAAAACAAACGGCTGAAGAAGGACCCAATTGGGCGTGTTGACACGTGACCAATGGTCACGTGTTGACACGTGATAGTTAAAACAGAAATAAAAAACAAATGGCTGAAGGAAATACCTCAATGAGGTATCACGTGCTCACACGTGACCAATGGTCACGTGTTGACACGTGATGGTTAAAACTGAAGCATAAATAAACGCTGAGAAAAGAACCAATTGGGGGTCACGTGCCAGCACGTGACAGACTTTGAAAGCCTTACAGTTTAATAGAATTAAAATTCTAAATTTCTCTAAATCTTTCCAAATGGAAAACGATTATGGGGACCGTTGGATTAAAGATCCAAGGGTGATTAAAAATCACCAATTTATGAAAAGATTTGATACAAGGAAAGATTTCTCCTAAATCTCACCAGAAATAACAAACATAATATCTTTGGATTTAAAATCCAACGGTGAATAAAATTCATTGTGTGATCTAAAGGATCATATTAATTATGAAAACAAACAAAATCTTTCAATGAAAGATTTACTAAACAAATTGATTCTTTTCTTTCTCCTATAAATAGGAACCAAGAAGAGAAGAGAAAGGGGATCTACTTTTTTTTTTGAGAGAAGAACAGAGAGAAAAAAAGAGGAGAATTTAATTCTCAAGAGAGAATAAAAGAGAGGAGAATTTAATTCTCAAGAGAGAAAAGAAAATTTCCTCAGAAGAGAAAAGAAAACCCTAGGTGAGAAAAGAAAGGGGATCAAAACTTCAAAAAAGAGAATTTAATTCTCAAATCTAAGAGTTTAACTCTTCTGCACAAAAGAACTTAGTTCTTCCTCTGGTTGAAGATCTGCAAAGAGCACATCTCCCCATAAGTTGAGAATTTAATTCTCATCGGGTTGAGATCCTGCCATGCAGATCCAAAACTTAGAGGGGGAATTGAGTTTAGAGAATTTAATTCTCCCAAAACAAAGTTAGGGTTTAACCCTATATAAGAATTTAATTCTTCCAAACTCATAGGAATTTAATTCCTCCAAGATAAAATTAGGGTTTAACCCTATATGAGAATTCAATTCTCCAAAATTATAGGAATTTAATTCCTTCAAAATGAACAGAACTAGGGTTTTACCCTAATTGAGAATTTAATTCTCTCAAACTCACAGGAATTTAATTTCCCTTAAAAAGAAATTAGGGTTTCACCCTATGCTTGAACTTAATTCTTTACATATATGGGAATTTAATTCCTACAGAAGGGAAGTTAGGGTTTAACCCTCTCCAAGAATATAATTCTTCAAAAGAAAATGGGAATTTAATTCCTCTAAGATTATTGCTAGGGTTTAACCCTATGAAGAATTTAATTCTTAAAAAGATAAAGAGATTTTTAAACAGGCAAAGACCAGGGTCATGTGTTCCCACGTGACCCCTGTAAAGATCTACAGAAAAGAACTTTGAGGCAACGCCTCACGTGCTCCCACGTGACAGAGGAGAAAAGCAAAGGGAATCCAAGCTCTGGGCGCTCTCACGTGCTACCACGTGACCCCTTGACAAAAGTTTTAACAGTCAAATACCAAAATCCCCATCACGTGTCAGCACGTGATGCTCCAGAATCAAATGTAGAAAGTATTCAATACTTTTGGCAGAACAAAATAAAAGGAATCATGGCGCTCTCACGTGTCCACACGTGACCCCTCTTTCTTTACTGTTTGACACTAATTAGAGATCTTTATTCCCAGTGTTTAACACTGATCTTTCTTAGTGTTTAACACTAATTTGAAAACTCTATTGGCAGTGTTTAATACTGATTATTTCTAGTGTTTGACACTAAATCAAAAACTATATCTCCAGTGTTCAACACTGGTTGTTCTTTTAGTGTTTCACCACTAATTTGAGAATTTTACCTTTAGTGTTTAACACTTTCGAGTTTTAGTGTTTAACACTATTCCTAGCCAAGTTGGCTAATTTTTCAGAGGCAAAGCCTCCTCTTCAATGGACCAACAGAGGGCCAATATTCCAAACTTGATTGGACTTAGCCCAAGTTAGCCATAAGTTCTCAATTCAGACTTAACTGAGCTAATGGGCTCATAATATAATTAACTGGTCTTGGTTCCAAATTGGACTACAGATCACTTAATCTACCTTGGTTCATGGGTACATCTCTTCACTCCTTTGATATTTGTCGTTGTAATTCCTCAACGTTTTCAAAGAGGTGACGGGTCCCAACGACCATACATTTTACGGACTGTGGGGTCCTTAAACTTATGGACTATGATGTCCTTAATCTTGATCGGGATGTCTTAAAACTAACAACGGACTATGACGTCCTTAACCTTGACCGTGATGTCTTAAAACTAACGCCGGACTGTGGAGTCCTTAAATCCACGGACTATGATGTCCTTAACCTTGACCGCAACATCTTAAAACTAACATTGGACCGCAATGTCCTTAAACTACCTATCGACCATAATGCCATTAAACTAAACAACAGAGCCCCCCAATTGCTCTCTTGTCGGATCTAAACGATCCCGTTAAGTTGATCTTAGTCTAAAATTAGACTAACGTATCCTTAACAAACGTTTAAATTGATCTTAGCCTCAAATAAGGCTAACGTATCCTTAAACACAAACCTCCCAAACCCAAATCTAAGAAAAATACGGATTTAGACTAGTCTACGCACTACGGACGACAACATAACTTAGTCTCCGTATACAATCCACGGGCAACCAAACACAAAACAAACACCCACGACACGAAGTGATCATCTGGAGAAGGAGAAAGTTGTTACCACGGTGCGGTAGCGTAATTAACCGCAGGGGCTTGCGCCTGCAGGGAAGAGCGTCCCCACAATAAAAAAAACCTCAAGCGAGGGGGAATCTGACGAAGTCTGCTATATCGGACGCATCCGTTTAAACCTTCGATACATGGTGCCATAAATCAACTTGGCATTTTCGGAGTGGTGGACGGATAGCACCAATTAGCATCTGAACCGAATTTCAGGCAAGGCGTTTATTGCGTCTCCATGATTCGGAAGGGAACGGTCCTGGCATGTGTAGACAGGGGACCTTACATACATCATCATGAATCAATCCCAAGAGTTCACTAACTCTTTCTCTGTTTCCAATAAACGGAGCTATGGTCATTTTATCTTTGTGACATGACTGGCAAGTTTCATAAGATATAAGTTTAAACTGATTTAAATATGCATCTTAATATAACTTAGCTAGTCAGGTCGCATTGATATGACTTAGTCTACAACGCCTCAAGAAGAATTCGTTCATTTCTGAACTCTTCCCCTTGTCTGTGTTCCGTACGTTAAGAACTGTAGTTTGATTTAGAACGTATATGCTTTTAGATAACGTGCCTGAACCGATCAACTTTGATATAGGAAATGTTCAAAACATTATCCAACAATACAAAATTATATCATTTTTTACTAATAAAGAGACTGATATGATATTGTATATCAGGTTCAGTATCTAATAACATTCGTTCAGAATCAATGTATTTGGCAATACAGGGTGATAACTGCCAACTCACTTGGCTTGCAACAATTGCACCATTTCCAACTCTTGAAACTTATCACCCGTTCTCAGTTCTCTACCTATCTGTATCCCATGTAACCAATTACATTTGCGGGATCCTGATCCGGTATCTCATACCCAGGACGTAAAGGATACTGAGAAACAGTTCTCGGTAATGAACATACCCGAAGAAGATGCATCAGCATGCACTTTCTTCGTTTGGGCGGCACGGGAATTCTGGTAATCTCCTATTTCCTGCTCGGTCTTATAACAATTATAAGTTGGAGCGGGACCAACATTTCCTAGCGCAGTATAACAAGCGGGTTCGGTCAATACATCCGTATTATTATCTTGATTAAGGCGTGACATGGTCGCTACCTGGAGAGAGAGAAGAAAACACTCAGCGTATGCTCTTGCAAGATTAGATTGGTTATTAATATATCTAATCAGGATGTCTCCTACTGTTTTAGTCAAATCTTCCTTCAAACCCTAAAAGGTAAGACTAGCCGGGATTAATTACACTCCATAAGTTCGCCAATCTTTCAGCTAGGCCAGTGTCGGTACTTTGAGGAAGGTTCCCCGTGCTTTCACACGGACCTAATTGAAATAAACCTCATTTTCCCAGGGGTGTAATCCCGTTAACACCTTTCTAAACACCTACTCGATCGGCTAATTGTAATGTGTAAAACTCTCCCAGGAGTAACTCTTACTCGCAGTGGGTATCGGGATCCAACTATCTCATAGAAGGTATGAAATCTCATTGCAAATTTCAACACTTGAAATTCCCGATAATATTTTGCCCCTAGTACTTATGACCTTAACTATGGTCAACATATCATAAGCACTAGTCAAGTTCTACCTGTCGTTTCATGATTAATTAGACCCACCCACATGACCATCAACTATTGTCGACATAATCATATGACTGTCATAATTAATCGCATTATATGCTGTGTAGGAAGACATCACTTAGCTACCGTATACTACGCCTCAACTATAGTCAACATATGCAGCACGAATACTAAGTACTCTACTTCCTAAAATGACGGAGGGCTACGACAGGTTTTTAAGAAAACCTTTTGCGTAATGAACTTGATATCGTTGTAGAATCGAGTGATTTTTGAAAAGAAGCGTTTTTGAGGGTTTTAGTAGTTTTGCTAAAGAGGTCACTCTCGGTGAAGGGATCTCGGCTCTTTCCTTATCGAATAAGGTGCTGGATATTCTACAAGGAATACCACTGTGCAAAGCAAGAACTATAAAAAGCAATCAAAAGACAAACCGAATTTGTAGTATCTGCTAGTTTTGCTAAAGAGTTCACTCCCGGTGAAGGGATCTCGGCTCTTTCCTTATTGAATAAGATGCTGGATATTCTACAACGAATACCGCTATGTAAAGCAAGAACCAGAGCTACCAGTTTTCGAAACAAATTTCTACAACATTTTTAGGTTTCTTTTATTTCATTAATCTCATTAATGAAGTCCCATTTTATTATGCTTCACAAGTATCACATTTGAAACGAAATCAACAATATACAATATATATCTCATATATATAATATAAACATTCGTCTCAGGCAGTAATATGATCTCATCATAGAACATTGCAGCAGAAGAACATATATGAAATATTGGATATACTAGGAGATCCGTGTTTTAATGTGAGCCTGTATAAAACACGGATTCCACGGTCGTGATGAATAGCCAATCCCACAACCCTAGACCCCTACGAGAGCGGCAAGCAACCCTACCAATTCTAGAGTTAGGAGACGCGGTCTCGACTCCTCGAGATGGTCTCCTACTGGACCCTAGAACCCGGTTACTTGTGCTTCCCGTCTTGGGTCTATCCTAATGCGGAAAAGTAAATAATATACAATGGTGACATCATTCTCAACCCGGAAGTGCCCCAATAAAAGAATATTACATACAATAAATTTTACATGAATGAAAATAAAAACTCTCATCTCACATAAAAACCCCGGCTATTCAAATCACGACAATCCAATATAACATATCACAGCAATACATAACATCACATGTCATCAACGTAAGTAAATATGCGTATCCTAATTGTCGTTGATGTATAGCAACGAAATCGGCTATACACCACATATTACACTTACGGTCGCAGAAAAGAAAGTGTAAAACTACAATATCCAGACAAATAGACGATGTTAAACTTTCCGATCGAATAAACAAACACCCAAGATTTCCCAAATAGCTCAACACTTGAGCGGAGTTCAAAAAATCCCAGAACATGCCACAGCCGCTATGAACCAGCCGTAGAAGGGTCAAACCAACGCCTCACATGTGGCAACGCTAAACTACCACAAACCATATGGTTCAGTGGCGGTTTTGACGGTCATATAATCGAGTTAAGGTTACGTTCTTCTAGAGGGTCCACAGATGCGCTTGCATGATTTTCTGAAAGTTTTAAACTCAGGAAAAATCCAACACTTGAAAGTTTTCCGACAGGGGAAAAAGTGAGTTATTGATATCCGTTCGAACCTTTTAACACGTTCTAAATTACCCGGAAAAACTTAAACGAAGTTAAACTTTCCGATCGAATCAACGAGTTCCCAATATTTCCCAGAAATCTCAACACTTGAGTAGAATTAAAAATTTCCAGAAGCATGAAAAAGTACTCAAGAATAAACCCCTGAAGTATTAGGCCCTAACTCCAAAAGTAGGCCGCGGAACCGCCGCCAAACGCATAGTTTGGCCGCGGTTCCGCGGTCACTTGAGTGAATTATGGTTTCGTACTTCACTGTAATCCTTAGAATTCCCTGCATGATTTTCTGAGTATTTTTAATATGAAAATTTTCAACTTTTGAATTTTTTTCCAGAAAGTGGGATTTTTCGGGGTTTCGGAGTTCGATCGGACTTTAAAGTTCGCCTACACGACGCCTAATGCTCTAGCTTGGCTCTGATACCACTGTAGGGTTAGCTTAGCACCATGTGAAGGTTTTGGCAAGCATCAATCATGCTACTTTAAAAAAAATTGGGTGCTGAATAAACCCTAACCAAGATCTTAACTAGAGAATTATGATTAACTTGCATGTAAACAACTTTACATCTAAGAAAGAGGGATTACAACCTTTGTAGTCCCTTCCTTCGCTTCATAAGCTCCGAGTAGTAGTCTCTTCGCCGCGATCCATGAACTTCCGGACTCTAGAGAGGCTCCGCAAGCCGATGATGCATGCTTGCTTGAAGTCTTCCTTTTCGAAGATGATCTATCTTGAAGAATCTCAAACTCAAGCTCTCACTTCTCTAATCAAGTATTAGTAAAGTGAACACCCTAATCTAAGTGGTTAGAATAGATGAGGATGATGAAGTGGGAATTTTGATCTCTTTTGTTTTCAATTTCTCACTTTAGATCATCATAACACAAAAGGCCAGAAAGATTTTTCAAGGAGGAAGAAGAAAAAAGCTTTTGTGATGAATAATGAAATCATGCTGTGGTTACAAATCTAACTATGGGTTAAGAATGAAGGCTTAAACCTTGTAAGGAATAAACTAGGGTAAAGGGTTTTGGGTTGGGTTAAGAAATATCTTCACAAAATATCTTAGCTAAAAACAAAAGAAAGCTTCATGAAAAAGCTAACCCAAATCAAAACCCTAACTTGTTTAAAATCCACAAAACATGTTGCATTTGTAACCCTAACATGTTACAATATTATATATCACATATACAATATTTATTGTAACAAAATAAAATGATACAATTAACATATATCACATATATATCAATATATCATCCAAGTGAGAAAAAGAATCTTTAAGTGAGCTTATATTGGTTAATGTAATATAATATATCAAATATATAATTATACATTAAATTATCAAATCAACACTTGATCCGATAATCCGGCTATTTTACAAATAACCGACTAATATAATCTGTATCAGTTCATCGAATCAACACTTGATCCGATGACCCGGCTATATCACATATACCCGGCCGATATCACATATCGTGAGAATCTAATACGGTATCGCATACACGTATTATTCTCGGTCCCGCACATATCACATATGTGCTTCTACTCCGTTTTTCCTGAGTTAGGAAACTTCTGTGTAGGACTCTAAAGAATCGTCAA
Source organism: Agapanthus africanus (assembly GCA_030015575.1). NCBI lineage: Eukaryota > Viridiplantae > Streptophyta > Magnoliopsida > Asparagales > Amaryllidaceae > Agapanthus > Agapanthus africanus. Next base: position 8,989,101 of record CM057348.1, on the reverse strand, counting down.
TACGCTGGCAGTAGGTGATGATCATATCAAACACACACAAGCTGCAAGCGGTCAGCTAAACGTAACAGCTACCCAGGTATTGAGCGATCAGAAGATCAACAAGCAAGCTTGTACATTCTCCTGCGAATCCAATTGTTTCCTGATTAAAAATCAGGAATTACCTCAATGAAGTATCACGTGTTCACACGTGACCAATGGTCACGTGATGACATGTGATGGTTAAAATCTCATCAAGTAGAAATGAAAACAAACGGCTGAAAGATGACTCAAGTGGGGGTCACGTGCCAGCACGTCACAGGCTTTGAAAGCCTTACAGCTTAATAGAATTTAATTCTGAAAATCAGGAAATACCTCAACGAGGTGTCACGTGCTCACACGTGACCAATGGTCACGTGTTGACACGTGATGGTTAAAACAACAACATAAACAAGCGGCTGTTAAATGGGCTCAATTGGGGGTCACGTGACCAAGGATCACGTGCTCACACGTGACCAAGGGTCACGTTCCAGCACGTGACAGGCTTCGAAAGTCTTACAGTTTAATAGAATTAAAATTCTAAATTTCTCTAAAATCTTTCCAAATGGGAAAGGATTAAGGAGAACCGTTGGATTAAAAATCCAGGGGTGATTAAATATCACCAATTTATGGAAAAATCTTAGACAAGGAAAGATTTCCCTAAATCTCACCAGAAATAACAAACAGAATGTCTTTGGATTGAAAATCCAACGGTGAATAAAATTCACTTAATGATCTAAAGGCTCATATTAATTAGGAAAACAAACAAAATCTTTCAATGAAAGATTTGCTAAATAAATTGATTCTTTTCCTTCTCCTATAAATAGGAGCCAAGAGAAGGGAGGGAGATAGAGTTTTGGAGATAGAATTTTGGGATCTTGAATTTTCCAAAAAGCAGAGAGAAAAGAAAGGAGAATTTAATTCTCAACAAAGAAAACCCTAGGTAAGAAAAGAAAGGGGATTAAAACTTCAAACAGAGAATTTAATTATCAAATCTAAGAGTTTAACTCTTCTGCACAAAAGAACTTAGTTCTTCCTCTGGTTGAAGATCTGCAAAGAGCACATCTCCCCATAAGTTGAGAATTTAATTCTTATCGGGTTGAGATCCTGCCATGCAGATCCAAAACTTAGAGGGGGAATTGAGTTTAGAGAATTTAATTCTCCCAAAACAAAGTTAGGGTTTAACCCTATATGAGAATTTAATTCTCCTAAAATTATAGGAATTTAATTCCTCCAAGATAAAATTAGGGTTTAACCCTATATGAGAATTTAATTCTCCTAAATTTACAGGAATTTAATTCCTCTTAAAATGAAATTAGGGTTTCACCCTATACAAGAATTTAATTCTTTTACATATATGGGAATTCAATTCCTTCAAAACAGAACCAGGGTTTAACCCTATATAAGAATTTAATTCTTCCACATACATAGGAATTTAATTCCTCCAAAATTATAATTAGGGTTTAACCCTACAGAGAATTTAATTCTCAAAATAAAATAAGGAGACTTAAAAGATCTCTGTAAAGACTAAGGTCACGTGCCCCACGTGACCGCTGAAAAGATCCCCACAAATGTGAAAGATTTAGCCCTGAGGCAATGCCTCACGTGCTCTCACGTGACCCTCGTTATATATGGAATAAAAGCAAAGGCAAAATCTGACTTGGGCGCTCTCACGTGTTACCACGTGACCCCTAATGAATGTTCTAATAAATCAGGGCATGAGTATACATCACGTGCCCACACGTGATGGCTATGAAAATTAAAAGTGTTTAACACTTGTTTGCAGAACAAAATAAAGGGGATCTGGCCCCGCTTTTGATGCCATCACGTGCTCCCACGTGACCCCTCCCTCTTCTAGTGTTTAACACTAATCTGACAATTCTGTTTTCAGTGTTTGACACTGTTATCTTTTAGTGTTTAACACTAAGTTGAGAATCACATTTTTAGTGTTTAACACTAATTTGATAATCTTATTTCCAGTGCTTAACACTGTTGTTCTTTAGTGTTTAACACTGCCTTAGCCAAATTGGCTAATTTTCTAGAGGCAAAGCCTCCCCTTCAATTGAATCTCAAAATTGAGTAAAAATTCAGGGGTATAATTGTGATATATGTAATCTGCTGTGACCCGGAAAGTTTACTAGAAAACTAAACAATATATCTGTGTTGTACCTGAGTCCATAGGACCCCACCTGAGACACGAGACCCACCCCACCGGCCAGGGCCGGCGACGTATGAAGAGGATTCCGGCGACCTCGGCTCGGGGAATGAGTTGGGGTGTGGGTTTTTGAGGGTGGGTCTATGCTGTGGTTTGGGTGTTTTTGGTCTTGTTTGATTGTTGAGTTTTCTCTGTACGCAAAATCTGGGATCACTTAGGTAGGTTGTAGTGTTTTGTGTTCGCGCGATACGTTATACGACACGGATCGTGCACTTTGTATGGTTTTGCTCTTGGGTTAGTTTCGTCGTGTCGCTACGCATGTTAGCCACAATACGAACACTTGAGAGTATGTTTTGTGTGTCGTGTTGGTCCGTGTAGATTGTAAGTAATTTTAGGTCTATTATTAATATATATTTGCTTTTTTGTTTTAATGTTGCAGGTTCGCAGGCGGGGACTTCGGACACTGCTCCAAAGGGAAAACAGGTGGTAGGATTCACCTAACTTGGAGCGTTGGTGAGTAGATTTAACATCTACAGGGGAATCGCCCGCATGGTGTTATGCGTCTGTGCTAGAGATGTTATTTCTGTCGCATATTCTATGTCATATTTAGAATTGCGCATTTACCCTATTACTTAGATATTGTTGTGTCTGGACTAGTATCCTTAGGACACTACATATATTATTGACGATTCATGTTGCACGAGCACTGATTCCATGCCATACACACCGTCAATAATTGCCATGTCACGCACAACCCACATATAGAAATGCTATTGTTTGGTTAGGAACATTGAGACAATGATTCATATTTCTTATCGCATATGACATTTAGCATACCTGAATATCTACACGCTTACATATATGCTTTGACATGCTTACGTGCTAGATACCTGTATACCTATAGGGTATCGTACCATTAGCGATAGGTACGTACACACCTAAGACATAGCTACAGGTATACCTTACACACATACTTCACTTATACCCAGGGGGTATACTACATCATTACTCATAGGTAAATACATATATCTTGCTATACCTTTACTTGATGTTATTTTAGAATTGGAGGAATTAGGAACCGCATGATATTTATATTAACTTGTTGCAGTTAATTAGCGGCTTTTCCTTTATACGCTTACATTACAGTTTTATGTTGCGTATACTTTATTCATGGATTTTCGCATTGAGATATGGATTTTTCATGATCTTTTCTGGATTTGGGGACCGTGGTAATTCATGAAATTATGCATTATTTGAAAAACCCAGTTTCCTTTGATATGATATTACAGCATCCACCATGAGATTTATTGGTTCTGATTATATACCCGATTCGAGAAGCGGGAGGCACCGTCTGCGGGTACATGATGGGCCCGGAAGGTACCCCGGGGCAAGAATCGTGGAGTAGGCGATGAGTTAGTAGGGGAACCATACCATCCGGTGACATTACCAATGACTCAGCGGTTATCATGGGGATACCGACGGGAGTCATATACGTATAGATACGTCGAGAGGCGAAGGTCAGAGCTAGGCACTCGAGCTTTCGGGATAGCGTATGATACGTACCTATCAGGGTGCCAGTCGTGATGACAGCACCTGATAGATCAACATTTCTGTGTCGATGCTTGAAACATTGGTTTCATGATATTTCTTTTTACTCCTTTGTATATATAACAGGGGATTATGCCGCTATTATATACGCCCTTACACCAATATTAGTGGAATGAGACGCTAATATATGTGTATTGACATCATCATATTATTTCATGCAAATATATTTAGGGTGTTAGAATTTTACTTGATATTGGACTTGGGAGATAGGTGATTCATTTGATATTGGATACAGGATTTATATGAGATTGCTGATTTGTACATTCAAGATATATGAGATTTATTCGATATTGTACATTCAGGATTTGTGAGACTTATATGATATGAGAGCCAAATTGGGGGCTGATGGGAGGATTTGGGATTTGGATTTGTCTTGATGGATTGTGATCCTACCACGATGTCAGGATTCCATGGAAATGACATATTTCATTCCATACTTCACATTTATTGTTTATGCACTGCTTCATGTATTAGTAGCACCTGTTAGAATACCTTCCATGACTATTGCATTTACATACCTTTATTCATATCATTTCTGCATGTATTAGTAGTACCGATATAGTACCTTACATGATGCCGCATACAGATTGTCATATTATTACTGCTTCATGTGTAGTTATACCTGTTAGTGTATTTTTCATGATTATTGCATTTCATATGACTATTCATTGATATTAATGGTTATGTTAGATTCGCGCTGTACGTGCATACTCGCGATTACCTGCTTATGTTATTTACTATTCACGAGTTGGCAACTCACCCCCGTTGTGCCACAGTTTTTGCAGGGTGTTCCCCAGAGTAGTCGAGGCAGGCTATTCATCTATCATCTTCTGCTACGAATACCGCATCGGCTCACAGTGTGCTATTTTGCATAGGTGTGTTTTGTGGTTATTCGTGTTGTATTGTATATTCGTTGTATCCTTGTACTCTCCATCTACTATATTTTCATGTTTGACTTAAAGACTTGTGTGAGGACGATATTGTATATTATGTTGTGACTTGTTGTCTTTTATACAGTTTCCTTTCTATCGTCTTCTATTTCTTCGCTACGTGTCGTATATTTATTGTGGTGATTGTTTTCCGCCTTTGGGCATGTATTTGCTCCCGTTTGGGGATGCTTTATTAAATTTATGTTGTACCCATTTTTGGGGCTAGCTTTTACAAAGGAGGTGTTGCCAAAATTTTAAAGAAAGAAAGTTGGACTTTTAAAGAATTTGGATTGTGATTTCAAAGACTTTTAAACAATATTTCTTATCTTTTCTTGTCTTTAATTGGTTTAGATTTCTGGGTTTTGGCTTTCTTTTACTACGTTACGCATGTAGACGTTACGTAGTATTAGGGCCGTCACGTGCCAATTTCCGGTCGTGACACCCTCATCCGTTCTTGTCGGGACTGGTTCCGAGGACTCGAGCCTCGATCAATCTCGGCCTTCGACGAGCTGGCTACTCGGTTCCTCGGCCATTTCGTTGGGAACCGTCGGCAGAAGCGCATGGTCGACTACCTCTTCACAATTAAGAGTGGAGACAAGGAGACGTTCAAGGCTTACGTCACCCGCTTTTACAACGCCCTCCTCGAGGTTCCCGAGCACCAGGACGAGACCGTCATCACGGCGCTCAGATCTGGTCTGAGGCACAAGGAGTGGCTGCGCTCTTTTGCGTTGGCACAGCCTAAGACCATGGCCGAGGTCAAGGCGTGGACCGAGCGCGAGGTTCAGCTAGAGTCCGAGGTGAACACGAACCTCCCCCGAGTAGATCGATCCGACCAGAAGAAGAGGGCACGGGAGGAGAGGCCGGAGCGTCAGCAGCCCTATCACCCGAAGTTCCAGGAGTACACCCCACTCAACATCTCCGTCACAGTGTTACTAGAGGAGGCCCAAGGCAAAGGGTTCTTCAAGTTCCCTCCAATCCTGCGTTAAGCCTCAAAGCGGATCCGGGGCCCTTACTGCGCCTTCCACCGGACGCTGGGCCACGCCACCAAGGAGTGAAAGCAACTCCGGGACTACATCGAGAAGCTCATTCGATCGGGACACCTCGCCGCCTACTTAAGGGATAAACGACATGCCGACCGCGAGCAGGAGCAGCGTCCTCCTCCCGCCGAGCTGACCATCGGCCAGATCATGCTTGCCTCCGCAGAGGACCAGTCTGGCGCCCGGAATGCCCTGTACCCGGCGCCAAGCATGGAGACCAGCAAGCCTCCAGGAAGCTCGGGCCACGCTGATAGGGTCATCTATTAGCCTGTACTTTTCTTTTGGGGCAATGTAAACTCTCCTTAGGGCTATTGTCAATTTAATAAAAATCAACAGAATGTTGCGAGGAAAGTAGAAAAGATATTATTTATTTTAAAAAAAGGGTATTATGGGCTCCTCAGCCGTACATGGAAAAAAAATTATTATTACAACAGCGGGGGAAGGGGGTACAGAAAGCACTGCTCGTGATACTCAGTAAAGATCTCCGCCAGCCGAGGCCTCGTGAGATCCAACCTCTCCCCTCGGTTCCCCCCGCGCGTGTAATCCCAAGCCTCAACTCGTAGCACTCGCGGACGAGCGCCTCCGAGCGAGCCAGCCGGTTCACAGAGATCAGGCCGAAGCGCCTCAGGGGCCGCAGCTTGCCCACGGCCTCGTCAAAGAGCTGCTCGGACAGGGGGTTGTAAAGCCCCGGCGACGCCCTCCAGATGGAGTACATCAGCAGCTGCAGCAGGGAGGAATGTCGGGGGAGCAGCCGGCCGAAGTGGTCCTCGATGCTCCCGTAGACCAACTGCACCGTGTCCTCGGTGCAGTTCTGGTCATAGAGGTACACATCTTCGAAGTTGATGCTCTCGGGGATGGTAAAGGGGAAGTCCTCCATTCTCAACGCTCTGTTTACAAGGGAAGGAAGGACTAGTACTCCTTCAGCCTTATATAGCCCGTTGCGCCCCCAAAAGAACTCAACGGTCACCCGCTCTTGCCCAAGGAGTCGCTGCCACGCGGCGATCATTAAGCCTCCTCCGACGGAATCGAAGCGACGCGCCCCTGGCTCTTCACCTCCCCCATATCTGCAACTGGATGGTCGGGCGAAACCTCATGAAGATTCGGCCGAGCAGCTGCCCTGCTCGAGTGTCCCTGGCGGGTAGCTTCCTTACCGCAACACCAGGGATCGAAGTCCTCACCAAGAGGCAACCCAGCAGCTGCCCTGCTTGGCTATCCCTAGCGGGTAGCTTCCCTACCGCAACGCCAGAGATCAGAAAGTCCCAACCAAGAGGCAACCCAGCAGCTGCCCTGCTCGGTCATCCCTGGCGGGTAGCTTCCCTACCGCAACGCCAGGGATCAAAGCCCTCACCAAGAGGAAACCCAGCAGCTGCACTGCTCGGTTACCCCTGGCAGGTAGCTTCCCTGCCGCAATGCCAGGGATCAGAAAGTCCTCCCAGAGGCAACCTAGCAGCTGCCCTGCTCGGTTATCCCTGGCGGGTAGCTTCCCTACCACAACGCCAGGGATCAGAAAGTCCTCCCAGAGGCGGTCGAGCCCAACCATCGCTCGGCTATCCCCGGCGGGTGGATTCCCTACCGCAACGCCAGGGATCAGAAAGTCCTCCCAGAGGCGGTCGAGCCCAACCATCGCTCGGCTATCCCTGGCGGGTAGCTTCCCTAGCACAACGCTGGGGATCAGAAAGCCCTCCCAGAGGCAGTCGAGCCCGAGGATCCCACGCTCGGCTATCCTTCAGGACAAAAGCCATCGCCAAGAGGCACCGGGCAGTAACCCTGCCCGGCCAAGGGTCCTTGGTAGGCTTCTACAGCCCCTCCCACGCCAAGGACCAAAGTCCTCCCAGAGGCAGTCGAGTCCTTGCGCGGCTATCCCCGGCTGGTAGCATCCTACCACAACCGACAGGGATCAAAATCTTCGCCAAGAGGCACTGGGCAGTAACCCTGCTCGGTCCCCGTCCTGAAGGATCAAAGCCCTCGCAAGAGGCAACCGGGCAGCTACCCTGCTCGGTCATCTTCGGCCAGCAGCTCCCTACCTATGACGCCAGGGATCGGAGCCCTCGCAAGAGGCATCCGAGCGGATACCCCGCTTGGTCATCCCAGGCTAGTAGTTGCTTACCCGCGACGCCAGAAATCAGAAGCCCTCGACAAAAGGCGACGGACCGGCTTCCATCCATCCTCGGCACAAATAAGGTGGACAGCCCTCTGCCCACCACACGCAGAGGATCTGAGCTGCCAACTAGGGGCATCATGTCTATCCAAGTCTCGAGCGATCTCCCCTCGACTTCGGGGCCATGGAGACGCCTTCTCCTCAGCAGTGCTTGAATCAACTCGACAGACGATCGCTAGGCAAATAAACGACCTGACATGGAAGTCCAACAGCGTGAGAAGAAAAATATTTACAACCAAGCCAATGAAACCAAATAAAAAGTTTTATTGCTAAAAGGCAGTCTTTACAGAGGGTATTTTTTGGCTCCCCAGCCTCACAAAATGAACGGAGGCTTACAAAATTCCAGACGCGGCCAAATAAACAATAGGAGGAAGATGGGGGCTTTAGGCCTCGGGGCCAAGAGCGACCTCGAGGCCCTCGACATCCACCACTAGGTGAGCTGTGTCCTCAGCGACTTCCTCGCCAGGAATCTCCTGCCCCTGCCCGCTGGTGTTCGTGAGGGGGTACTCGGCTCGGAGCTCTTCGTCGGCGAATCCCGGCACCCGGGCCTTAACAGCATCGAGGGCCTCGTGCCAGATAAGGGTCGTGGCGACGGCCAGGTCATCATAGTAGTTTTTCGACTTCTTGTAGCCCTCCACCGCCTTCGCCGCCAAGAGGTCGGCCAACTTGTCCGCCCTCAGGTCGGCCGACTTCGCCTACTCGGCCGCCGCCCCCAGCTCCTTCTGGAGGGTTTTCACTGTCTTCTTCAGGTTGCCGGCCAGCACCTGAGCGTCCTCAAGCTTGGCCTCAACAACCGTGGTGGCCTCACGGGACCGGACAACCTCCCGCTTCCCGGCCTCCACCTCGCCCTCCAGGACGACGACCCTCGCCTTCATCGCCTCCAGCTCCCGCTTGGAGCTCTCTTCAAACGAGGCGAGCTGGCCCGCAACTTTCATTGCCGGGGCTACCACCTCGGCCTCCATGCGCAAGGCGAGGGCGACGTGCTGAAGGACCTGAAAGGCAGAAGAGAGATCAGGAAGATGAGAGAGGCACCGAACCTCAAAAAAATAATAATAATAAAAGACAAGCGCTTACCTGCACGGATTCCTGGGCGATGGACGCCAGCTGAGCCCTGAAGGTCCCTCCGGGGACTCTACCTCAGGCCGATGCCTCTATCTCATGCAGCAGGCTATCCGCGACGGATAGCCCTGAAGGCACGGCGAACTGGAGACCGCTTTCCTCCACCGTGATCGGCAAAGACGGTCCCCAGGAAGATCTCCTCTTGAGCGGCTTTGAGGGAGAGCCGGTCTCCTCCTCCGAGGCCGGGTCCTCCAGAATCTGAGCACGCCTCCGACCCGATGTTCTGCTGGGCCCCGGGGCGAGATTCGCCTCCGAGCGCTCGCGGGGAACTACCGCCGGGGGAGAAGGAGCCGAGGCAGGCTATGAGCGGGAAGAGCCGGCGCCCCCAACCTTCGCAACCGGCCTCGGCTGGCGCATAGAAGCCCAGAGCGAGTCCATATCCATGGGTCCTGCGCAGAACCAAGTGTAAAAGGAGTCAGCAACACAGGAAATATACGAACCAAAAAAGAAAACCTAAACTTACCGATGAACTCAACGGGACCGAGCCCGGCCCAACTCAGAACCCTCTCAGACAACAGCACGTCGAAACGGGGGATGGGCTCCCACGACGCCACTCTCACCGCGACGGGGTCACTGGACTGGTTTCCCGGCAAGTGCTTCTCCCTCGACCACTCTGTAGGCATGGGCCAGTCCTCACCCTGGGGAGGGGAAACGAAGAAGAACTTCTTCTTCCAGTCGTGAATGGAAGAAGGCAGGGCCACAACCCCCGTCCCGGCGGCGCCCCCTGGTCGTTTTCTGAAAGAGAGATAAACCCACCTCGGATCGCCCGCTCGACCACCGGGGTGATTTTTGAAGACGAGGGAAGAATCAAGGAGGGAAAGGCTGAAGGGGATCGCCTGTAACTTCAGGCAGACCAGGAACCTGAGGAGAATCCTCCACGAGTTCGGCACCAACTGACCGGGGGCTAACCCGAAGAAGTTCAACGCTTCAACGACCTCAGGAGAGAAGGGCAGACGCATTCCACCCTAAAATGCTTCCAAATACAGGGTGATCTCCCTGCCCCGTACTTGGTCTGCCCTCTCTCCCTTCTTGGCCAGGCGGAGCGTATAGCGTGAGGGGATGTGGAAGCGAGCCCGAGCGTTGGCAAGCTCGTCCTCATGCCTTATCCAGCACAAGGCGCTAGGGGCAGCATCTACCGCCTCCTCCCTGGGGGCTGCCCCCGCCACATGATCCCGGGAAGAGAGGCCAACCCTTGCTCCCCGGGAGGACTCAGGCTCACCTAAAGGGTTCCTAGAACCTACCTCAACGACATCTACTGACTCGACAAGAGAAGACATCTAATCTTGGGAAGAATGATCCTCGGGGAACGAAAGTGGAAGGAAGAAGACGAGCGCCGAGCAACCGAGACTTAGAACGGGAAATATGAAGGAGTATGGGCCCTGGAATGGGCCCCACCCCTATTTATCGCCACGAGCGACCTTATCCAACGGTGCCCTTCATCTCCCGCCAAGACGCCTCCTCGCATCCAGCGGCTCCGATTGCTCCACTTGTCGTCCCCGCATTGGACCGCACTCTTTCAGGCGTCGCAGGTCTGCACATGTCGCGTCAGCCAACCGACGCTCGACACATGGGCCGTCACTTCAAAGGCAAGATACACGAACCGGCGCACCCTCCTTAAATGCAGAGATCTCTCCTTGATTCGCTGGCAGAAAAGACAGCTCGCGGCCCGGGGACGCGTCCCGACGAAACCTTAGGAGGGAGCTCACCCCCGGCGGCCCAGCGGTCCACTCCTGACCCGACCCGCTGGCTGGTCGGGACAAGAGTGGGGGGCTAATGATAATGCTCACTATTGGCGACCCCTAAGATCAGGACGCGTGGCGGATGGCACGTCCCAGAACTCAGAAGAAAGGGCCCGCAAAGGCCGACCAGGCCACCCCTGTACCCGACCGGCCAGCACAAGCTAGCCCTCCTCGGGGCTCCCTGCAGATTGGCCTCCTTGGCCCCTCGGCTCGCCCTGAGCTGCCACAAGACCAAGTCTCCTCGGCCTTCTCGCTCGTCCCCGAGCCCCTTTGGCCGAGCCGTCTTCCTCGGTCTTCCGACCAGTTCCGCCGCTAACAGGCGTGACTGCCGCTCCGCGAATCTCGCCATGCACGGATTCTCCGCCAGCAATATCCCACGTTCCACGCCTTCACGATCCCCATTCATGGGCGATCCGCTCTCTACGCGGGCGTGACGTCGGGAGCGTAACTGCCGGCTAGATTCTCGCGCCTGCTGCTGCGTGCCTCCACCACCATATAAACCCCCATCACAGAAGGTTCAAGCAAGCCATTTTTTCTCACTCTACTTAGCCGTTACGCTGCTCGGATCTAGTGCTAACTTGATCGTCGGAGGGTCCTCGGTGGTATCAAACCACCCCGGGACTTCTTTGCAGGTACTTGGCGTCAAACTCCTCCAATCACCAAATCTTCTCAAAACCCATTGAGACCCATACACAATAGAGGATCCCCTCCAGAATCCACCGGGAGATCGACGGAAGACAACATCTGAAAGAGATCTGAAAAGGACCTCCATCAGAAACTATATAGGGAAGACCTGTCAAAGAGAAATCATGAGAAGACACGGATGATATTTAACCAGGATTGTATGGGCCAAGAAGCATGCCAAAACATTGGTGGAGGATAGCTTGTGGTGTTTGGTGGTGTTTGATGTATTTTTTTTATTATTGTTTTTGTTTTTTATTTTACCTTTTAGTTTTTAATGGTTTGGTTAAAATTTTCTTCTGTAATGACGATGATGGGAAGAAGTTGGATGATTATGACATTGTCACGAAACGCTATCTTGTGTCATCTTCTTATGGTGGTTTGTTTCAGATTCAGCAAAGAAAAGAAGGATTTGTTGTTCTGAAGTTTGATCCTAAGATTCATTGTCGTTGGTATGAGGTTAAGGAGTTGGATGGTTTGAGCTTGTTCTTGGATTGCATGCGTTCGATGCGATTTCGGTTAGGGATGTGTCGGAGCCTTGACGAAATTGCATATATCATACATATCATGAGTACTTTTATTGTCGGCGTAGTAAACAGACCTAAAAGGGTGTATAAGAATCATGTTGAGGTGTTCGATATAGAGAATGTGATGAGCACAACATATTAAAGACCTTGATTCTATATGAACTCCCACCGCATTCTTAATATACTTTGCACTTTCATAGATTGTTGTATGCAATTCCTATTCTGCTCTGGATCATCTTAGGTTCGAAACTGACATCAAATAGCTGCCATCCAAGAACAATATCACCCAAATCCATAGTCTCGACCTGATGGAGGTTAAGATCTCCCTCAGATGCTGTCCTCTATCGATCTGACAGTGAGCTTTTTTGGACAGTTGAGATTGATTTGGTAGCTGTTGAGCGTGTGGATCTCAATAGGTTGGTGTTTGGTGTTGTTGCCGAGCTATCTGCAAATAAGTCTCGGGATGGATGACCACCGTAAGACCCTCCAACGATCAAGTTAGTGCCGAGAAATATTGGAACAATAGTGGGGTATTGGAATCAAGTTGAGTTACCTAAGTCATCTGAAGGAGGGGTTTTTATAGTGGTCGCGTGGAGCGAGCCGGTGCGAGATCCGCCGTCAGTTATGCCCGTGTGATCAGCGGGATCCGTTTATTAATGGCGGGATACGCTCATTAATGGGGAATGTGGGGTGGCGGATATCTCGCTTTAGCGAGATACGCGGAGCCGTTGCAGAAACGCTAGGGCTCTGCGCTCTCGGTTGATCGGGAGAGTCGGGAGGCTTAGCTCGGTGGATGGCTAGAAGACGAGCCGAGAAGCCGAGGAAGCTCAGCTCTGCTATAGCTCAGAGACGAGCAAGAGGGGGTGCAAGTTCGACTGCTGGATTGCTTGGGAGCAAGAAGTGTGGAAGTAAGCTCGGAGACCATCCGAAGAAAGTCATCTATGCTCTGCACTGATTTTGCCTCGGCATCCCTTAGGAGTCTGGTGGGCTAACGCGGATGACACGTCATTCGCCACGTGTCGTAATCCATGGAATTCCCACTTATGAGCATCATCATTAACCCCCTACTCTCGTCCCGACCTATTTATGAGTCGGGTCAAGAGTGGCCTGCTTGGTTTTCTTCTGCTCAGTTTGGCGCCGAGAATCATTAGTGCGGATTGTTCGGGATGACATAGCGTAGGGCTTTAGATCCACAGCGTTATTGGGCAGGAAACTACTCGCTGCAGATGGGCCGGACAAGAATCTGCTCGGCGGTCTCATGACGAGGGCTTTAGATTCTTAGAGTTGTTGGGCAGGAAGCTACCCGCTGCGGATGGATCGGGCAGGAAGCTGCTCAGTGGCCTCTTGAAAACGTAAGGGTTGGGCAGGAATCTGCTCGGCGGTCTCGTGATGAGGGTTTTAGATCCACAGCATTGTGGGGTAGGAAACTACCCGCTGCGGATGAAGCGAGCAGGAAGCTACTCTGTTGCCTCGTGAGGAGGGCTTTAGATCCTTAGTATTGTTTGGTAGGAAGCTACCCGTCAGGGATGGACCGGGCATGAAGCTGCTCGGTCGTCTCGTGAGGAGGGCTTTAGATCCACAGCGTTGTGGGGTAGGAAGCTACCCGCTGCGGATGAACCGAATAGGAAGTTATTCGGTTGTATCGTGAGGAGGGCTTTTGATCCATAGTGTTGTTAGGCAGGAAGCTACCCGCTGTGGATGGACCGGGCTGGAATCTGCTCAGCGGCCTCGTGAGGAGGGCTTTAGATCCACAGCATTGTTGAGCAAGAAGCTACCCGCTGCTGATGGACCGGGAAGGAAGCTGCCCGGTACCTCTTGGCGAGGGCCTTAGATCCTTAGCATTGTTGGGTAGAAAACTACCCGCTAGGGATGGACCGGACAAGAATCTGCTCGGTGACCTTGTGAGGAGCGCTTTTGATCCACAGCATTGTTGGGCAGGAAGCTACCCGCTGCGGATAGACCGGGCAGGAGGCTACCCACTGCGGATGAACCGGGCAAGAAGCTGCTCAGCGGCCTCATGAGGAGGGTTTTGGATCCACAGTGTTGTGGGGGCAGGAAGCTACCCGCTGCAGATGGACCAGACAGGAAGCTGCTCGGTGGCCTTATGAGGAAGGCTTTGGATCCACAGCATTGTGGAGGCAGGAAGCTACCCGCTGGGGATGGACCGGACAGGAAGCTGCATGGTCGTCTCATGAGGAGAGCTTTTGATCCACAGCGTTGTTAGGCAGGAAATTACCCGCTGCGGATGGACCGGGCAAGAATCTGCTCAGCGGCCTCGTGAGGAGGGATTTGGATCCACAGCGTTATGGGGTAGGAAGCTACCCGCTGCAGATGAACCGAGTAGGAAGCTACTCGGTTGTCTCGTGAGGAGGGCTTTAGATTCTTAGCGTTGTTGGGTATGAAGCTACCCGCTAGAGATGGATTGGGCAGGAAGTTGCTCGGTAGCCTCTTGGTGAGGGCTTTAGATTTACAGCGTTGTTGGACAGGAAGCTACCTGCTACAGATAGACCGGACAGGAAGCTGCTCAGCAGCCTCTTAGTAAGGGCTTTGGATTTTTAGCGTTATTGGGTAGGAAGCTACCCGCTAGGGATGGACCGAGCAGGAAGCTGCTTGGTCGCCTCGTGAGGAGGGCTTTTGATCCACAGTGTTGTTGGGCAGGAAGCTATCCGCTGCGGATGGACCGGGAAAGAAGCTGCTCGACGGTCTCGTGAGGAGGGCTTTGGATCCACAGCATTGTAGGGCAGGAAGTTACCCCATGCGGATGGATAGGGCAGGAAGCTACTCGGCGGTCTCGTGAGAAGGGTTTTGGATCCACAGCGTTGTGGGGCTAAGAAGCTACCTGCTGGGGATGGACCGGGCAGGAAGCTGCACGGTCGTCTCGTGAGGAAGACTTTTGATCCACAACGTTGTTGGGCAGGAAGCTACCCGCTGCAGATGGACCGGGCAGGAATCTGCTCGACGGTCTCATGAGGAATACTTTGCTCGGCTACCTATATGCACATCCGAGCTTTATCTACTTGAGTGAAGGGCTGGTCTTTGTTTGACGGGTAGGAAGCTACCCGCTGGCTCTACAGGATGTTTTAGAAAGGACACAGAAAGAAGCAGTTCAGATTGCAGGGAAGCAAGAATCCTTATTATTAAATAAAATACAGATTCGGTGATACAGTTTAACTCTCCTATATTGAATGACCGGATTCGGTGGCTTTCCTTGTTGCTTGGATTTGGGTTAGTCGGTGACGACTATGATCTGCCCGATTGTCAGCTTTCCGGCTTCGAGTTGGTCGGCCTGCCCCCTATCTACTTGACGTTTGGCTCGCAGGTATTTTGCTAAGTGACCGGAGTGGATCAGCTCCTCGATATAGTCACAGAGTTGTTTGCAGTTCTCAGTCGGGTGACCCTGCGACCTGTGGAAGGCACAGTACGGGCCGCGAAGATGCTTACCCGCTCCATGGATAACTGGCGGGAGCTTAAAGAACCTTTCGCCTTTTGCTTCCTCCAATAGCTCGGCCTAGGAGATATTCAGAGGAGTGTACTCCTGAAACCTCGGAGAGTAAGATTTTGGTCGGTCGACTTTCTTATTCTCTTCCCTGCCCCTTTTCTTTTGGTCGGCTTGGTCGTCTCTGGGAAGATTGGAGTTCACCTCGGATTCAAGCTGGATCTCACGCTCGGTCCAGGCTTTTACTTCGGCCATGGTCTTAGATTGCGCTAATGCAAAAGAGTGGAGCCACTCTTTGTGCCTAAGACCCGACCTCAGCACGGTGATAATTGTTTCATCGCAATACTCGGGAACCTACAGGAGGGCATTGTAGAAGCTAGTGACGTACACCTTGAAGGACTCCTTGTCCCCGCTCTTTATGGTGAATAGGTAGTCGACTGTCCTCTTTTGTCGTCCGTTCTTGACGAAGTGACCGAAAAATTGGGTGGCCAACTCATCAAAGGTCGAGATGGAGCATGGCGCAAGCCTCCGGAACCAGTCCCAATCAGCTCGAATTAGGGTAGCGGGGAAAGCTCGGCATTGAGTCGCGTCTGAGTTGTCTGGAAAGTTCATGCTCGCCTTAAATGCATCTAGGTGGTCTTTCGGGTCGGATTTCCTATCGAAGAGAGCCACTTTGGGCGGCTTGTTCCTGGACGAGACGCGCTCGAATAACAGCTCTTCTGTAAAGGGCTTTATCAGGGAATCGACGCAATACGTGCCCCTTCGCTGGACTGATGACCATCTTGTCGTATGCATTCGATTTTCTTTTCGAGGGCTTCGAGCCGGTGGTAGTACCCCGAGAATTCTGCACATTCGGAGTGACAACTACCCCGCTCCTGGTCTACGTGGCTGTGCGGTTTCGATTCCGCTCTATCAAATGTCTTAGATCCTCGGATGAAGCCCTCCTTGAGTAGTCCTGACGTTCTTCGTTTGTGCGGCCTCGGAAGGAGTGGGGGCGTCGGTCGTGCCTGAAAGTAGACGAGCTGACCGACACCTTCTCAAGGGGTGTGAGTGTGCGGCGGATTTCGGGGCGATGGCCTAGTTTTCCCCAAGACCGGGGTGTGGAGCTGTCCGGCGCCCAGAAGGTTATGGAATCATTCGCCGCGTGAGGGACGTGGTTGCTAGAGTCGTTACGTCGGCGTTCAGTGACGCTGAGGTGAGTGAGGTCACCTGCCCTTCTGTGGGTATCGTTGTCCCAGGGAGGGGGAACTGCGATCTGGTGGGCAGGGCCCACCGCTTGAACGCGAATGACGGCGTCCACCATCAACGTGAGTTTGTCGATCTGAGCTGATAGGGCATTGATGAAGTTAGGAGGAGGAGTGGAACCGTCCACGCTTCCATTGTAGGGGGTGTGGCGGCTCGTATTTAGATTGTCACAGTTTTCGCTCACCGTCGTGTCGAGAGCGGAAGATCAACTTGATGGGTGGAGAAATTTTAGAGTCGTTCCCACAGACGGCGCCAACTGATGGAGGTTAAGATTTCCCTCAGATATTGTCTTCCATCGATCTGACTACGAGAGTTCTTGGACGGTTGAGATTGATTTGGTAGTTGTTGAACGTGTGGATCTCAATGGGTTGGTGTTTGGTGTTGATGCCGAGCTACCTGCAAATAAGTCCCGCGGTAGGTGACCATTGTAGGACCTTCCGACGATCAATTTAGTGCTGAGAAATATTGGCAGGATAGTGGCGTATTGGAATCAAGTTGAGTTGTCTGAGTCGTCTGAAGGAGGGGTTTTTATATTGATCGCGTGGAGCGAGCCGGTACGAGATCCTCGCCGTCAGTTACGCCCTTACGTTACACCCGTGTGATCGACGGGATCCGTCCATTAATGACGGGATACGCTCATTAATAGGGGGATGCGCCAGCGTGGGACGTGAAACGTGGGTCGGCAGATATCTCGCTTTGGCGAGATATGCGGAGCCGTTGCGGAAGCGCTAGGGCTCTACGCTCTCGGTTGATCGGGAGAGCGAGGAGGCTCAGCTCGGTGGATGGCTCAGAGACGAACCGGGAAGCCGAGGAAGCTCAGCTCTGCTATAACTCGGAGATGAGCAAGAGAGGGTGCAAGTTCAGCTGCTGGATTGCTCCGGATCAAGAAGTGCGAGAGTAAGCTCGGAGACCATCCGAGGAAAGTCATCTATGCTCTGTATTGATTTTGCCTCGGCAGCTCCCAGAAGTCTAGTGGACTGACACAGATGACATGTTATCTGCCACGTGTCGTGATCCGGGAAATTCCCATTTATGAGCATCATCACAACCCAACAAGAATCCATTTCATGATCGAACTTCGTCACTTTGATTTTAGTGATTTATATATCCGGCTTTTTCACATGCAGCAACTTCCCAGAACATAGTTGTCAAAATCTTACGATATACGATATGTATCTTATGTTATGATAGGATACGATACAGGAGGTTTTGATATGTATCATATGATATGCATTGATGTTACGGCATATCGTAACATAAGATACATAAATGTATATAAGATACGATTCCTATTCACATTCGTTATGCATAGTTGGCTTATTAATAATGATTGCCCACGTGACTGTTGTTGATTCATCTATCTTGTGTTTGCATATCTGACGGCTTACTAATCGTTACACTACTTCTTCTTGTTTATTCTTCTATGTTGCTAGTTTAATCAAATTTTTATCAAATAATTGTAGGCTTCATCACGTAGTTACTAAAAAGTTAACAACATATCAGTATACAATATATGATGCGTTGTATAAAAAATTCAATATATTATACAATATGAAGAAAGGCTAATGATGTATCCTGGCACTATACTGCTTTGCTACTGTGGGAGCAAAACAATTGTTGGAATATTTGACGCTAATTTCCGCAGCAGCATGAAATTCTAATTCCAATACTATCATTTGTCATCTTTGGATCGGTGCAGCCAAGGGATCGATTTAGAAACGATGCCGCAAGCTCTAAAGCACAACTGCTTTCCAGGTTTTGGCGATGCTGCTCTTCAAGTGCTGGGCAGCAAACTTTGTTTCCAATCAAGTTTTGTCTAAGCCTTCAGGTATCGTGTTTTTTGTTGGTCTGGGTGTTTGTTACTATTGTCAGCATTATTTTGTATGTTTACTTGCTTGTTCTGAGAGCTATTACAGGCTAATTTTATTTTGCCAGGGTTAACTTACGGATCATGACAAAGGTTTGCTCCTCATTCCCCATTCCATGCAATTTGAACGAGTCCGTTATATCTTGAATTTTTGTTAGCAGTAGACATGCTGATGATGCTCGATATCGGCGATCTCCCTGATCGTGATACGTGGCAGATAACGTGTCCCTAAGCTCAAGAGAAAGGGCCTACAGGGGCCGACTAGGCCATCCTTGTACCCGACCCGCAAGCATAAGCTGGCTCTCCTCAGAGCCCCCATGCACAAATTGGCTTCCTCGGCTTCCCAGCTCGCCTCCCGAGCTATCACAGGACCAAGATGCCTTGGCTCTCCCGCTCGCCCCGAGCTCTCCCGCCGAGGCCATTTTCCTCGGTCTCATCGACCGACCAACGGTACCACTCGCGGGCGTAACCGCCGCTCCGCGAATCTCGCCATGCGCGAGATCTCCGACGGCCTCATCCCACGTTCCACGCCATTACGATCCCTATTAACGAGCCTGTCTCGCCATTAATGGGAAGATCCGCTTATCACGCGGGCGTGACGTCGGGAGCGTAACGGCCGGCGTGATTCTCGCGCCTGCCCTTGCGTGCCACCGCCGCTATATAAACCCCTCTCCCAGAAAGATTAAGTAAGCCATTTTTACTCCACTAAGCCGTTACTCTGCTCGGATCTTGTTACTGACTTGATCGTCGGAGGGTCCTCGGTGGTACCAAACCATCCCGGGACTTCCTTGCAGGTACTCGGCACAAATCTCCTCCAACCCATTGAGATCCACACATTGCAGGAGATCACGCTTCAGATCAAATCCCAGCCGTCAATCGCAGCCATCGGCAGATGAGACAATATCTGAAGGAGACCGGAAAGGCCCCTCCATCAGCCGGCGCCGTCTGTGGGAAACTAACTCCACAAAAACAAAAGTTCGTCTCCCGATCTCCAACCACATGGCGAGCGATCACCCTGAAGATCCAAGCACCAGCCGCCGCCTTCCCCTCAATGGAGGCACGGACGAACCTCCCCCGGCGATTGTCATCAACGCCCTTGCCGGCCGAATAGACCGACTAGCGTCCATCGTGGAGGCGCTCGTCCGCGTCCAAAGGGCAGGGCCTGAACCCCAGATCGTTGCTCCTTCGCCTCGAGAAGACTCCACCCGCGTCGGCACGGCCGACCACCGACAAGCTATCTCCCACGGCCATAGATCTCCCGGACCGGTACTCTCTGCAGCCCACTGGGCGCCCCACAACTCCACACCAAGATCCGCCGCCAGAGCACCTCCCCTCGAGCTTCCTCGCGACCCTTACCCTCCCGAGGAGATGTCGATCAGCTCGCCTGTTCCCAGGCATGACCAACACCCCCTCCCTTGATGGGGTCGCGAGGATGGGGCTCGCCACGGCGGCTCGAGGGCTACCTCACCCGTGAATCTGAGGAACCTCATCGAGAGAAACAGAGGCCGCGTCCAGACGTGGGTCTCCCACAACAGAGACCAGGGATCGGGGGGTGCTGAATCCTCGGGGTACCACGGCCGACTCGACGCCCTCGAGAAGAAGATCGAGGGCATACGTCGGGAAGGTCACCTCTCGGGCGACGGGGCTAAGTACGCCGCCGACTCGCTCACCAAGCCATTCACCGAGGAGCTGCTCGTCGTCCATGTCCCCTCGCACAACAAGCCCCCAAAGGTCTTTCTCTTTGACGGGAAAACCGACTCGAAGGACCATTTGGATGCTTTCACCGTGGGGATGAGCTTCCAAGACCACTCCGCCGCCGCCCAGTGCCGAGCTTTTCCGGCCACCCTCATCTGCTCCGGGCGGGACTGGTTCCGAGGACTCGAGCCTCGCTCGATTTCAACCTTCGATGAGCTGGCCACTCAGTTCCTCGGCCATTTCGTCGGGAACCGTCGGCAAAAGCGCACTGTCGACTAACTCTTCACAATCAAGAGCGGGGACAAGGAGACGTTCAAAGCTTACGTCACCCACTTCTACAATACCCTTCTTGAGGTCCCCGAGCACCGGGACGAAACGGTCATGATGGCACTCAGGTCGGGTCGTGGGCACAAGGAGTGGCTACGCTCCTTTGCACTGGCGCAACCTAAGACCATGGCCGAAGTGAAGGCATGGGCCGAGCGCGAAGTCCAGCTCGAGTCCGAGGTGAATGCGAACCTTCCCCGGACAGACCAACCCGACCAGAAGAAGAGGGCAAGGGAAGAGAGACCAGAGCGTCAGCAGCCCTACCATCCGAAGTTCCAGGATTATACCTCGCTCAACGTCTCCCAAGCAGTGCTACTGGAGGAGGCTAAGGGCGAGGGGTTCTTCAAGTTTCCTCCGATCCCGCGTCAGGCCTCGAAGCGAACCCGGGGCCCTTACTGCGGTTTCCACAGGTCGCTCGGCCACTCCACAGAGAGTTGCAAGCAGCTCCGGGACTACATCGAGGAGCTCATCCGATCAGGGCACTTCGCCGCCTACCTGAGGGATAAGCGGCAAGCCAACTGCGAGCAGGAGCAGCGTCCCTCTCCCGCCGAGCTGACCATCGGCCAAATCATGCTCGTATCAACAGATGATACGTCCGGCGCCCGCGGAGCCCAGTACCCTCTGCCGAGCACGGAGACCAATCAAACATCCGAGGGGCTCGGACTGTGTAGATAAGGTCATCTACTAGCATGTACTTCTTTTTCAAAGGCAATGTAAACTCTTCCTAGAATCTGCTGCTTATGTAATAAAAAAGATCGATGGAACATTGCGAAAAAGAAGAAAACAATCTTATTTATTCAAAAAGAAAAAGGGGGTACTAGGGGCTCCTCGGCCATACACCGAAAAAAAAATTTACAACAGTGGAGGAAGGGGGTGCAGAGAGCACAACTCGTGGTACTCCGAGAAGATTTCCGCCAGCCGATGCCTCACGGAATCCGGCCTCTGCCCTCGATTCCCCCCGCGCGCGTTGGTATCGAGCCTCAATTGGTAGCACTCACGGAGGAGCGCCACCGAGCGGTTCAGCCGACCCGCATAGATCAGGCCGAAACGCCTCAAAGACCGTAGCTTGCCCACGACCTCGTCTTGGAGCTGCTCGGACAGGGGGTTGTAGAGCCTCGACGACGCCCTCAAAATGAAGTACATCAGCAACTGTAGCAGGGACGAGCGCCAAGGGAGAAGCCGGCCGAAGTGATCCTCGATGCTGCCCAAAACCAACTGCACCATGTCCTCGGTGCAGTTCCGGTCGTAGAGGTGCACCTCTTCGAAGTGAATGATGTCGGGGATGGTGAAGGGGAAGTCTTCCATCTTTACGATTTGCTTGTGAAGAGAGGAAGGACCAACACTCCCTCCGCTTTATAGCCCGCTGCGCTCCCAAAGGACCCAACGGCCGTCCGTTTTCGCCCACAAAGGTGCCGCCACGCGGCAAACATTGAGCCTTTTCTGGTGAAATCGAAACGACGCGGCTCTGGCGCTTCACCTCCCCCACGCATTCAATGTGCATGTTATGCATATTCGCCGTGACTGTTCCTATTCCCCATACCAACACCGGGGAGGTCGGACAGAACATCATGAAGAGTCAACCGCGCAGCTTCACTGCCCGGTTATCCTTAGCAGGCCTCCTACGGCCCTTCTAGCGCTAAGGATCAAAGCCCTCGTCTAGAGGCAGCCGCGCAGCTACCCTGCCCGGCTATCCCTGGCCGGTAGCTTCCTTACACACAACGCCAGGGATCAAAGCCCTTGCCAAGAGGCAACCGCGCAGCTTCACTGCCCGGTTATCCTTAGCAGGCCTCCTACGGCCCTTCCAGCGCTAAGGATCAAAGCCCTCGTCTAGAGGCAGCCGCGCAGCTACTCTGCCCGGCTATCCCTGGCCGGTAGCTTCCCTACATACAACGCCAGGGATCAAAGCCCTCGCCAAGAGGCAACAGTGCAGCTTCACTGCCCGGTTATCCTTAGCAGGCCTCTTACGGCCCCTCCAGTGCTAAGGATCAAAGCCCTCGTCTAGAGACAGCCGCGCGGCTAACCTGCCCGGCTATCCCTGACCGGTAGCTCCCCTACATACAACGCCAAGGATCAAAGCCCTCGCCAAGAGGCAACCGCGCAGTTTCACTGTCCGGTTATCCTTAGCAGGCCTCCTACGACCCCCTCAACGCTAAGGATCAAAGCTCTCGCCTAAAGGCAGCCGAGCAGCTACCCTGCTCGGCTATCCCCGGCTGGTAGCTCCTTACCCATGACGCCACGGATCAAAGCCCTGGCCAAGAGGCACCGGGTAATAACCCTGCTCGGCCCCCATTCTAAAGGACAAAAGCCCTCGCCAAGAGGCACCGGGCAGTAACCCTGTCCGGCCCCTATCCTTAGTAGGTTTCTTACAGCCCCTCCCGTGCTAAGAATCAAAGTCCTCCCTAGAGGCGGTCGAGCCTGACCCTTGCTCGGCTATCCTCGGCTGGTAGCTTCCTACCCCAACCGACAGGGATCAAAGCTCTCACCAAGAGGCACCGGGCAGTACCCCTGCTCGGCCCCCGTCCTGAAGGATCAAAGCCCTCTCTAGAGGCAGTCGAGCCCGACCCTTACTCGGCTATCCCCGGCCGGTAGCTCCCTACCTACGACGCCAGGGATTAAAGCCCTCGCCAAGAGGTACCGAGCAGCTACCCTACTCGGCCATCCCCGACTGGTAGCTCCCACCCACGACGCCAGGGATCAAAGCCCTCCCTAGAGGCAGCTGAGCTCGACCCTTGCTCGGCTATCCCCGGCTGGTAGCTCCCTACCCACGACGCCAGGGATCAAATCCTTCACCAAAAGGCACCGAGCAGCTACCCTGCTCGGCCATCCCCGGCTGGTAGCTCTCTACCCACGACGCCAGGGATCAAAGCCCTCGCCAAGAGGCACCGAGCGGCTACCCTGCTCGATAATCCCCGGCTGGTATCTCCCTACCCACGACACCAGGGATCAAAGCCCTCGCCAAAAGACACCGAGCAGCTACCCTACTCGGTCATCCCTGGCTAGTAGCTCCCTACCCACGACGTCAGGGATCCAAGCCCTCGCCAAGAGGCACCGAGCGGTTACCATGCTCGGTCATCCCCGGTTGGTAGCTCCCTACCCATGACGCCAGGGATCCAAGCCCTTGCCAAGAGGCACCGAGCGGCTACCCTGCTCGGTCATCCCCGGCTGGTAACTCCCTACCCACGACGCCAGGGATCCAAGCCCTCGCCAAGAGGCGCCGAGCGGCTACCCTTCTTGGTCATCCCCGGCTGGTAGCTCAATACCCACGACACCGGGGATCCAAGCCCTCGCCAAGAGACATCGAGCAGCTACCCTGCTCGGTCATCCCCGGCTGGTAGCTCCCTGCCCACGACGCCAGGGATCCAAGCCCTCACCAAGAGGCAGCCAAGCGGCTACCCTGCTCGGTCATCCCCGGCCGGTAGCTCCCTGCCCACGACGCCAGGGATCCAAGCCCTCACCAAGAGGCAGCCGAGCGGCTACCCTGCTCGGTCATCCCCGGCCGGTAGCTCCCTACCCACGACGCCAGGGATCCAAGCCCTCACCAAGAGGCAGCTGAGCGGCTACCCTGCTCGGTCATCCCCGGCTGGTAGCCCCCTACCCACGCCAACAGGGATCAAAGCCCTTGCCAAGAGGCATCTGAAGCCCTCAGAGTGAGGACACCGAGCTCTCTTCCGCTTGACACATTTGCAGCGGGCAGCTTACTGCCCATCAAATTCCACGAATCTAAAGCACTCTCCAAGAGACACAGGGTCTATATAAGTCCGAGCGATCCCTCCTCAACTTCGGGGCCACGGAGATACCTTCTTCCCAACAGCCTTTGCACTTGGCAAGTGATCAAAACCAACTCGACGCGCGATCGCCAAACGAAGAACTGACCTGGCATGGAAGCTCAACAGTGCAAGTCCGAATATTCTGTGAGTATTCAGACCGAACAAAGGATAGTGTGCAAGTAATGAAACAACAAAAGTTTTATTCTCTTAAAAACAATATCTTTACAAGGGTATTGTGGGCTCCCCATCCTTATCAAATGGCCCAGAAGCTTACAAAAAGAGAGAAGAGGAAATAAAAAAAAGGCCTAAGTCACAAGCCCCCTACGCCTCACTTCCCTCATCACTGTCTGCCGGAGGCTTGACCACCGAGAGCGGGACCCGAGCACGGAGCTCACCATCGGAAAACTCAGGAAACTGCTCCTTGACGGCATCAAGATCCTTGTTCCACGTGACGGCGGTATACTCGCCAAGTTCGGCGTAAAACTGCTCCGACACCTTGTAATCAGCCACCGCTTTCCTAGCCCGAACCTCGGCGACCTCGGCCGCTTGGAGCGCCTCCTCAGCATCCCTCCTGTTGGCATCTCTCTCATTCTTCATGGCCGCGAAGCGATCGGCCAGTTCCGTCAGCTTCGCCTCAACGATTCGGTGGGACTCGCTCAGGCGACGATAGGACTCCCGACACATTAAGACGGCAAGCTCCGTGGACTCCGATCGGTCTGCCAGGACATCTGCCCTCTCCCTCTCCAGACGCAGGTCACGTCGCAGGACCTTGGCCTCCGAAGAAGACTCTCCCACCGGCCTCGCAGCATGGAAATCCCCTTCGGCCTCCATGCGAGTAACAAGGGCGCAGTGTTGAAGAACCTGACGAGAAACGGATGAGAAACTTCGATACGCTTGAGCCAAAGAAAGAAGAGTCAAAACAACACGAGAAGGAGTTCGTACCTGAACCGCCTCTTGAGCTATGGCCGCCACTTGGGCCTTAAGGGTGCTGTTTCCCCCAATCAGAGCAAAGCTCTGTTCAAATTCCAAGACAGGAAATGAAGCAACGCTTCTATTTCCCCCAATCAGAGCAAGGCTCTGTTTTAAAATTCAAATTTTAAATAAATGAAGCAACTCTTCAGAACACTTGCGCTCTGCGCTGCGCGCCACGTGTCAAACAGTGGTGCGCTAGAGCAGTTGCGCTGCGCTCTGCGCTGCGCGACACGTGTCAGCGCAGGTGCGCTGCGTACCGCGCTGCGCGACACGTGTCAGGCGCAGGTGCGCTTGCGCCAACTGCGCCAGCACTAAAACTTAAATAATAAATTATTTAATTAATCAGAATTAAAATTCTAAAAAGATCTTTCCAATCTTATTAAAATAAGAAAATTGTCTTCTGTAAAACAGAGACCTTAGGATCAAAGATCCAACGGTGGGGAAATATCCCCAGATCAATCAGAGAAAGATCTTTGTAACTAACCTAACAAACCAATTGTCCCTATATAAAGGCCCCTAGACTCCAAGTCTCATAGAGACACACATACAGAAAAGAGAAAACTCTCTAAAAAATTTGAAAGGCAGGCCTTTGAAGAAAGAAGATCATCTTCTTCAAGGTAAAGAATTTGATTTTTGGAAGAACAGAGATGAAAACATCTCATTAAAAGAAGATTTTCTTCTAAAAAGATTAAAGATCTAAGAACAAGATCAAGATCTTCAATATAAAAAAATCAAGAAGATCTAAAAGATTAAAAAAAGAAGCAATTTACTTCATTCCTAGATCATTTGATGTATATAAAGGCATTGCCTTTTGATGAGAATCAGAACCATTGGTTCTTGAATGCTGAGGTAGAACCTTTTTAGAACAAGAAAAACTTGTTTCTTTAATCTTAATTAGATCAAGATGCGCTCTGCGCTATTGAACAGTGCCTTACACTCTCGAAATGCGCCTTTGCGCTCCTTGAACTGGCGCAAGTCACCAGAGAGCGCCACGTGTCAATCACAGAACAATCTGCGCTCTGCGCTCCTAAACAGAGCACTGCGCTCTTAGATTGGCGCACTGCACCAAGGCGCGCCACGTGTCAGCAGCGCATTGACGCAGCGCACTGCGCTAACAGACTTGCGCTCACCCGAGCGTGACACGTGTCATCTCCACATATGCTAGCGCCTTGCGCTCTTAAATTGGCGCAAAGTGCCTGACAAGCCATGTGGCGTATTGTCAGACCACTAAAATGCTATACATTATTTAAAAAAGGGCAGAGCCCAAGTAAAGGCCTAACAGGCCAAATATAAATGTTGTGCATTATTAAAAAAAAAGGGGGGCAGAGCCCAAATAAAGGTCTAACAGACCAAAAATGAATGCTATGCATTATAAAAGGGTAGAGCCCAAATAAAAGCTCAACAGCTAGAACAATAAAATGTTCAACCGAGCCCATATGCTCATAAACCTTCAAACAGACTTTAGTCCCAAATTGGACTATAGATCTCCCAATCAACATTGGTTCAAGGGTACATCTCTGAACTCCTCTGATATTTGTCGTTGTAATCCTTCAACGTCTTCAGAGAGGTGATGGGTCCCGACAGCCATATATTCCACGGACTTTGATGGACCACCATGTCCCTAAACTGGCAATCGACCGCAAAGTCTCTAAACTAAACAATAGAGTCTAAATGCTCTCTTGTCGGATCTAAATGATCCTGTTAAGTTGATCTTAGTCTGGAAATTCGACTAACATATCCTTAACAAACGTTTAAGTTGATCTTAGTCTCAAATAAGGCTAACGTATTCTTAAACCAAAACCCCAAACCCAAATCTAAGAAAATACGGATTTGGACTAATCCATTTCCTTCGGGCGACAACATAAATTAGTCTCCGTATACAATCTACGGGCAATCACAAACAAAACAAACACCCACAACACGAAGTGACCAGCTGGAGAAGGAGAAAGTTGTTACCGCGATGCGGTAGTGTAATTAACTGCAGGGGCTTGCGCCTGCAGGGAAGAGCATCCCCACAATCAAAAACCCCTCGAACGAGGGGGAATCTGACGAAGTCTGCTATATCGGCCGCATTCGTTTAAACTTTCGATATACAGTGCCATAAATCAACTTGGTATCTTCGGAAAGGTGGACGAATAGCACCTATTAGCATCTGCCCCGAATTTTAGGCAAGACGCTTATCGCGTCTTCGTCGCGTCCTTCGGAGGGGAACAGGTGCCATGCGGGAGCTTGCCCCCTGTCGACTCTTCCATTCTAGCGAGCAGGCCGGCAGCAACGGAAAGCCCAGATGGAACCGTGAAAACGGCATCCCCTTCCTGCATGGGAATTCCCTCAGGGACCCTCGACGGCGGAGCACAAGAGACCGTCCTCTTCTTGTTAAGGGGAGTCCCATCTTCACCCTCCCCTGCATCCCTCGTCTGGGGCTCGGAAACCCGTGGACGCCTCAGGCCGCTGTCGGGACAATCGCCAGGAGCTCTCAGCGAAGAAGACGGCCCCGCCGCCGGTAGAACATTCGGCGTAGGGCTCGAGCCGGCCGGGGGCGCGGCCGCACCACTGGCCTCCCTCCGGGACGAGACACCCAAAGCTCTGGATCGATCCATAGATCCGACCTAAGGAAGAAGAGCACCGAGCTATCAAGACTTAAAGCGAGGAAAATATGGAGAGATAGGGGCCCTGGAGTGGACCCCATCCCTATTTATTGCTGCCATCGCCCTCATCCAACGGCGCCCTTCATCTCCCGCCAAGACGACTCCCCACGTCTGACGACCCCGGTTGCTCCACCTGTCACTCCGGCATTGGGCTGCATCCCATCAGACGCCGCAGGTCTACAACACGTCGCGTCGCTCAACCGACGCTCGACACGTGGACCGTCGCTTCAGTGACGGAATGCACGAACCGGCGCACCTTCCTTAAATGTAGAGATCTCGCCTATGATTCGCTGGCAGAAAAGACAACAGATTGTCCGGGGACACGTCCTGACGATATCTTCGAAGGGAGCTCACCCCGGGTGGCCCGGCAGTCCACTCTCGACCCGACACATCAGCTGGTTGGGATGATAGTGGGGGGCTAATGATGATGCTCGATATCGGCGATCTCCCGGATCGTGATAGTGGCAGATGACGTGTCCCAAAGCTCAGAAGAAAGGGCATACATGGGCCGACCAGGCCACCCCTGTGCCTGACCCGCAAGCACAAGCTGGCTCTCCTCAGAGCCCCCATGCACAAATTGGCTTCATTGGCCTCCCAGATTGCCTCCGAGCTATCACAGGACTAAGATGCCTCGGCTCTCCCGCTCTCCCCCGAGCTCTCCCGCTGAGGCCGTTTTTCTCGGTCTCATCGACCGACCAACGGTACCACTCGCAGGCGTAACCGCCGCTCTGCGAATCTCGCCATGCGCAAGGTCTCCGCCGGTCAAATCCCACGTTCCACGCCATTATGATCCCCATTAACGAGCCTGTCTCGCCATTAATGGGAAGATCCACTTATCATGCGGGAGTGACGTCGGGAGCGTAACGGCCGGCGTGATTCTCACGCCTGCCCCTGCATGCTGCCGCCGCTATATAAACCCCTCTCCCAGAGGGATCAAGTAAGCCATTTTTACTCCAATAAGCCGTTACTTTGCTCGGATTTTGTTACTGACTTGATCGTCGGAGGGTTTTCGGTGGTACCAAACCACCCCGGGACTTCCTTGCAGGTACTCGGCGCAAATCTCCTCCAACCCATTGAGATCCACATATCGCAGGAGATCACGCTCCAGATCAAATCCCAGCCGTCAATCGCAGCCATCGGCAGATCAACGGGAGACAACATCTGAAGCAGACCGGAAAGGCCCCTCCATCACATGCAAACTATTTGTCCGGTTTTTTTTTCTGGTTATATTATTTTATTGAGTATAGAGCCTTGCCCTTTGTTTTTCTTCAAAATGATTACTACATACCTAATTAAATCATAAAACTTACCCTGTTTTATGATTTTAAAAATAAATTTATCATGCTTGTTGTTACCTAACTCCTAAGAAGTTAGGAGTCTTTTATTTATTTATTTATGACTTTTGTTCAATTGCTTCTTTATGGGAGCTATAAGAGGAGCAAGAGATAACTAAAGAACAAATCAAATTTCTTATATCAATTTCAAATTAATATTACAAGACCTATAGGCATATGCTATGCACGCGAGAGGGAGAAGGATTTGTCAGTCAGAAAGAGCGGAAAGAGAAGAGAATGGAGAGGGTGTTCACCAATAATTTTCTATTGATATCTTTCTTTTTTGCTAGAAAAAAGGACATGTTTGTATACCCTTGTTCCCTTGTAATTAAAATTGAAGCCACCATTTTGAATCCTTTCTATTTTGCATTAATATAGCTTTTATCTTGTCCATGCGATGCACATGTTTAAATAAAAATCGTATTTAAATTTTTTAATTTGAATTCAAAATTATTAGAGAAGATTAAAATTTACTTGAGTTGTTAATTTGTTTTCAAAATGATCCGCAATGATTCTGATGATTATTTAAGATAATTAGACATGATTATATAGTTATAACCGATTTAGGTAAT
Organism: Agapanthus africanus; assembly: GCA_030015575.1. NCBI lineage: Eukaryota > Viridiplantae > Streptophyta > Magnoliopsida > Asparagales > Amaryllidaceae > Agapanthus > Agapanthus africanus. Next base: position 8,959,273 of record CM057348.1, on the reverse strand, counting down.
GATCTATTTATTAAATATTTGTTATAAAAAAATTTGAATATAATTTTTCTATTTTTGATGTGGCCCAATTTGAGACTATATTAGTGCATCAAGTGGTTACTAGTAACTTGCACGTGTGATACATGTGTTGAAATAAAAATTATGTTAAATTTTTTAATTTGAATTTTAAAAAATTAGAGAAGATTAAAATTTGTATGTCAGGAGCTGTAATTTACTTTCAAAATGATCTACAATGATTGCGGTGGTTATTTAAGATCAGTAAAGATGATTACATAGTTATACATGTTTCAGTTTATTATCGTATTTATTAAAAATTTGTTAATAAACAATTTTGCATTTAATATTTTTTACTGCTGACGTGGCGAGGCTATGTTACACTATCAAATTGAAATCAATTTAGAGATCACAAGTTATAATAATAAACATAATAGTTGAGATGAGATAATAGCGTTTTTGGCACGCGGTCATGGAAATTTTATTGATGAATTTCTTTATTAATTTAATTACATGCATCACGCTTTTAAAATAATAATGAAGTGGCATTTAATTACATATTTTGCACATAAAATAATCTTGTTTTTGTTTAATTTCTCTAATTAAATAAGAAGAGAAGCTACGTAACCAATCAATTTCAAAATTAAATGATATGTTCCTTTTGCCTTATAAAAACAGAGATTGTGATATTGTTTTAAACTAATTGGAATAATTGTAATTTGGAAATTGTTATTTCCGTTTGCTTTCTTTAGATTTTATAATTCTTCACTAGACCATAAAATTTATGTAATTTTGAATAGAATCACTTACCTTGAGTAGGTTTTTTTTATTTTTGGGTTAATTGCTTAATAATACAACAATATTTCATCCTTTCTACAGAATAATACCATAATGTTTTTTTTCGGCATTTAAATACCATAATGCATAGCTGCGTTTACAGTTTAATACCTTCTGTTAAGTAGACGTTAGAATATTCCGTTACATACTTTGCACGCTGGTATTTTTGGACAATTTTGGCCTTGCTTGTTCTTAATTTTTTTTTAAAATGAAAGAACAATAATCCCCTCACCCAATTCTAATCTTATGTAGATCTCCAATTCCATATATATATTTTCCCGTATTTTCCCTAGAATTTTCTTATTATTTTGCACATTTTTAATTTTTTTTTATTAATTTAGTTATTAAAATTTTCTAATCGAAATCCAACCTAACCCCTACCCAACCCGACCCAAACCCTTTTTCCTAACCAAACCTGACCCGCTACCCCTTCTTCTTCTCCTCCTCTTTTCTTCCCGCCACAAACCCAACGGCTTCCCCCTCTACTCGTGCTGTCGCGCCCTGCTCCCAGTGTACGGAGAAGGAGGCGAGACTAGGCCTGCCATGTATTTATTCAGAAGTAAATACGCTAAGCGTAACTAAGCAATATAAAATAAAATATACACAAGAGACATGAATATAAATGAACAACAATTTTTATTTATTTAACATTTCTTTACAAATACAACTGAAAATGTAAATACAGGAATAAAAAGTAATGCCTAAACAATGACACAACTAAAATGAAAAGTATATATAAGCGCTTACAATTCTGAGACTTCTTCAAACTGCTCCAAATCTTCAATGTTGGGCTCGATCTCAAGAGAGTCCAATCCACCTGACAACATTTCAAAGAAAGAAGAGAAGGAGTGTCGTCAGCGAATAATCGCTCGGTAAGTCCCAAAGTAAAAGAGAAGTAGAATAGACAGAAAAAAGAATATAACAGTATAATGTTTTATTGTTATGTTAACGTAATTTTTTGTAGCTTGGTACAGAATATGCCAGTGTATACGAGAGGAGTCCCACTATTCCGGAGACTAAGATATACGGAGCACAAGGAACCGTTAAGCCACGACACAACAGCAATGGATATTCAGGTTAGATGTATTAAAGTGACCATCTCGTGCCACTTCTAACACATTCCGTACAAGTCTACCCTTTTAAAACCCCGTAATGTCTTTTGTATTGATTTTATATTTTGTTTTGTAAATGGAAGACTTGCCGAAACCATGATATCATGTAAACGGAATGGATATAATGGATAGTCATGTAATCAGATTATATCCATGGTTCGGTTCAAGTTATGTTCATATTGATATGGATTGTATTATGGTATTCATAGATTCATGTTGTATTGTAGGTATACTTGAATTGAATTCAAGTCGTATTATTTTCAGATTTGATCGTGACTTGAACCGAGTCAGACTTTTAAACAGAATTGAAGTCCTGATTTGTGTTTTGGAGTTATCGGTAACTGCTGCACATGTACGGCATGGTTTGTGTCTTTTTCTAAGACAATTACCGTATGATAACCCCGTTTTAGTTATCTACCTTAAATAGATAAGCACCCACTTTTTTCGGCTCCCTGAGGCACAAGAGAATTGGTCCCGCTCCAACCTATATTTACTAGGGTCCTTATTGTAAATTAATATAACTTGAAGGGGTTTTATGCAAAATAGTTTTGGTATATTTTCAAAATAGACCTTAAGTATTTATTTATCGTATTTAATGTTTTCATGGATGTAATTTTTAAATGTGAAGTATTTTCTAGTTATTAAAAACCTAGTAATACTTGTATATGGTATTTTAGTGTAATATTGGACTTGTATCGATTTGTAGCGGTAGTTTCATGAAATTTTATGATTCCTTTATTTAGAAAATATGGAATATATATATATATATATAATATTTAAAATAGACATTTTGATAATATTTACATATTTTTATATATTTATAAAAAAATATAATTTATTTATTAAACAGAAATCACGTTTTTTTTAAAATTGTAATACGAATTCCATCAAGACCAAATACTCCTTACGTTGGTCCGAATCTCGCCCTACTAATCTGATGGATGTGCGATAATCCGCACCAAACAAGTCGGATTCCCCATGAATGGGTTGTAAGGACATAATCGTATGGAAATAAGTAATACATTTTTAAAGAAAACGGTTTTGTAATAATTTAAGGTATTTTATTGTAACTTGTAAATTCCCACAATCTAATGTTCCAAATGTTATCGTGCTATTTCAAGAATTTGTGTTGTGATGAGGTGGATCTTTACCTCGTGAGATTTCTAAAGGTAATAGGGTAAAACAATAAATAAATGCCGTATGTAAACATGATGGTATTTTACTATAAAACTGAATTAGAAATTGCAATACAAATTATTTTAAGATGAAACTTGTTCTAATGTATTTATTTATGTTTTTTAAACATTATAAAAAGATATGGTAATTTGTTGATTAAGACAAAATTTAGTTTTTAAAGAAAAGAAAGTCAGAAGTCGGAATAACTCCGCTTCCGATGAGTTTTGAAAAGAAAATGTTTAAGAATAGAAGTTGAGAAGGGGGAAGGGGACTTAAAGATTAGAATGAATGAGGAGGGATAGAGAAAGCTATTAGAATCGTTGGGGAGTCTTTTCCTCGCCGGATTTTTCCTGAACATTGTCGGAACTTGGACCTTTGCTAACTCCACTTGTACAATTTTTAGGACTTGAAATTTTTAGACAGTTTCGGCACTAGATTTCTGAATGAGAGAGGTAAAATTTAGTGTGGTATTTATATGGAAAATTAGGGTTTAGGGTAATGAATTGAGAATTAAAAAATGCATTTAAATTTTGGTTTAATACCTCTTTTAAATTCTCTATTTATTTTTAATAAAAACAAACAATACAGGGGTTAAGAGGGGAGGCCAAGATACTAGGGTTTAATGTTTTGTAGCAATACCTATGGATTAGGCCGGCGGTGTCGGGCCCCCAAGTTCATCTCACTGGTCCAAAACCGACGGCTAGGGCTTGGATTCTTGCCATGTGTTCCTGTCACTTGGTATATCTCAGTGCACGTGTTTGATTTTGTTGTGACTTTTGATTTTACGTGCAGTGCACATGTAAACTTTTGAGCTTCTAAAAGTTTAAAAGAAAATTAACAAAAAATAATATGGCTGGGAGGATTTGAATACAGGAGTTATGTCATAACAGTGCAAGACATTTACCAGTGAGCTACAAACTCTTTCTTACCGTTCAAAAGCAATTCAAATACTTATAGTGTATACGGGTTGCAAATACTCCATCTGTACATTAACTGTCATGCCCCGCTTTCCAAAATATGGAATACGAGGGGTGACAAGGCCAGCCATGCTCCTACGGTCAAGGAAATATTCTGCCGTAGTCACACTTTGGCTTCTAGCATTACGTGGTAATCAATAATCAATGCACAGTTAATGAGAAATACAGTCACTGCTTCTATCAAATAAATATAAAACTAACCAGATAGGGATCAAGGGAAGATAGTGATGTCGTCGCTGATCTAGACGTGCGCCATATCCTCGAGGTACGACAGATCCTGATCCGAGTCAAGTCCACTTCTCACTCTGAGCATGCATACTCAGGTCGTCAGAGCGACACAATAATAATATATATAAATACATATATAAACACATGCAGTGATGATGAACATGAAACAGTAAACATGAAATGATGACATAAGCATGAAGTAACCGGTACAGGTAAATAATAAAGCAGGTATATCGAATTAGTAATCAATACAATGTCCATGTCACTAAACCTATCAGCCTCTAAGTCTCACTGTCCAGATCGCTAAACCTATTGTCAGTTCAAGTGTGAGCGTCAACTACCGTAGGAGTATCTCCAACCCAAGGGTAGGCCCTAGGGGTAAGAGAACACGGGCCCAAATCACGCTTGCTAATAATCAGTAATACCATCCATACAACTCCCAAAATCACTGTATATGCCGGCAGTGGGACTCCCGAGATTCCGTTGATCGAACTCACACTCAAACTACCCCATATCCACGGTCTACATTAAACACCGACCATGAACCCAAATACTAGTCGCTCCATGATAAGTCTACGCGAGAACTGGAGACAGGATCTCCATCAAGTATGTCTCGACTGGTATCCAAGATAAATGGACAGTATTCGACGCCTTACCTATGACACTAATATAAGTGCTTCCATAACCGTCTCATTCCAGTTATAGCAACACTTATATATGTCTTATAGACGTCGACAATGCAATAACTATTTGGTTCCACTGATTGTGTACAAGTATATGTCATTTCATTTATTCATCCACGCTTTTACATTAACGTACTTATCACAATCCAATTACTAATATTTATCACTTGGTAATGTAACACGGTCACTAGGTTATCAATATTTATGACCACTACTCACTGAGGGTATAACCGTTATATGATATAATAAGAATGCACTTAATTATGATACGAATAAAATATAGCAGCCCGTGTCATAACACTTGAAAAATTTACTATAAAACACACGTGCGGAATTAAGCAAAATAATAAAAAAGGGGTAAGTAGTATATTTAATTATCTGTCCATAAAAATTAGTTTCACATCAAACGGGTTTCAGGTTCGCTAGTTATGGTCATTTCATTTTAAGTGTTTACTGTTGGAAATCCAATTTCTGACTTGGAAGTACGTTTCGTAACACGCTTTACTCCTAGTTGGGGGCAAAATTAAGCGATGCTGCAGTTAAATAATATGTATATTTTCTGTTATGTTTCCAACGCACCTAACGGATTAACAATAGTCTTTCTGGTTTAGGAGTTACAATCAGATTACTGACGAATGGTGCAAACTGAAATGACAGAAAACCGCCGTACAAGTCATCCGTTAAAATATGATTTAAATACCAAATGATACTGGAGTTTAGTAAAACCAGTACCATTGGAAAGCTAAAGCAATTTTCTACGCAGAGGTAATTGGCTCCACACACTATCACAATTAAACATTAAGGTTTCAGGTGTATAAAAGTAAGTCAAGGGGTAATTTCCTGCATTGGACTGCGGTCCAAGGTTATGTAAGTTCTTTGTTTTCGATATTCAAAGGATATACCTGACAGTAAAAGTATATGTCATATTAAAGATTATGCAGTATCCTTCGCAATGAACCCAGGCACGCTGCGATTGGGTTTTTCTAGAATTAATTGTGAAGTTAACGGTATCAAGTGTTCGATAAGACGCAAGTTTCGGTATTAAGGTTAAGGCGTCACTTATATGTGAAAATGGTATCGATTTACCACCAAATTTCTACATAGCTTTTGTTAATAGTGTTAGGGTCTAAATATCATGAGTTCTACCATTTTAGATTTTATTTCCGTTTAAAGCTCGCATCGAGCACTTAACACATCCTTTCGAAACTATAGCGGATTTGGTTTGTCTCACAACTATTAATGGGATTCGATCTCTGTGAACTATATACACCAACCACGGGATATTATACACATTAATTGTTCATACATTGTGCGACGCATGAATTCGGGTCGCCACGTTTATCAGACTCCAAAAATATAATTAAACTTCGATAATATATATATATATATATAAATAGTATAAATAGCATGTAAAGTAAGTGGTTAACTTGCCTGAAGATGATCGGAGACACAATCGTGATGACGACGCCGACAGCAATGGCACGATTACAGCTCGACGATGCAACGCAAGCAGCAACAACAACGACTGCAACACCAACTTGGGGCTCGGCTCCGGCGGCGGTGATGTATAGGAGAAGAAGAAGTTGGCTGTGGGAAGGAGTTGCCGGCTGTGAGGGGCTCAGTTGGAAAGAGTACAGCGGATGCTTGGGCAGTGGGCTGGAGCTGTTAGTGTATATGCCCTAGAGGCCATTACTGTATCATACTAGTTTGTATATTCCTTAATGGAAGCTTGGGATATTCACCTTGTATATACAATCTTGCTCAAAATAGTAGTATGCTACTTGGTTTGTTTCTACTTCAATGTGTACATGTGTTTATTTTAGTATATCGCCTATACACATTAGTGGAGCCCTTAGGATCTTTGCTTGATTACCAGCGTTGTGATGGCAGTCACACTAGTGGGGCTGGGTAATCTATAAGCACATCCTTATGCAGGTCCCTGGTCGCAGGACTATCGAGACAGGGTATCGATACTCCGGAGTAGACTAGCGCATGCGCTTCTCATCCCAGTGTGGGAGACGGTCTGTCCCACAGCCGTCGGTACGTCGTACTTGAGATAGTATGCGGGTGCTCGTTGGGTTACGAGTACACTGGACAGGACTCGTCGGGAACTGACTAGTTGGTATTATGCCTATCGTCAGTTATCAGTTCCCAGGTGACATGAGTACATCTTAGTCCGCTGACTTGACACTGTCACTTCGCCTCGAGTGTGTTCCCACTGTACTTTGATTACTATCCTACCACGGCTCAAAGGGGTTATGCAAACAGGTGGTAATTGGGTGTAGTCCCGAAGCACTTGGAGGCAGTGACGGTTAGACATGATTCGTCTCTCCCGGTATTGGGGGTTGACATCGCGCTGTGTCTAGGAGAACCATTACACGAGTAGTCCCTAAGCAGGGCCAACGAGATATACTGGTAGGCTTCCAGTGTTATCTCAGGGTGTTTTGGGCTTCACTCCGACACGACTTGTACCGCTATTGGGGGACTGACGTTTACCGCCCCCTAGGCCCGCCATGCGATGTATCAGACGAACAGACCGGACTGTACGGAGAATGTCACATTCAGGCTCAGTAGGAGTTCAGATGGATTTCGCCTCGTCAGTCTTCATGTCGGCATCTACCTGGGGACCGTTACGCACAGCTAGTGCCGCTTGCGGTCTGTGGTTAAACCCACTGCCAGCGTAGTGTCGAGTCTTTAGAGTCCCACACAGAAAGCTATTCGCTTTTGTTGGAGATAATGCCCTCAGAGTCAATTATTGGATCACAGGCACGTGATTGCGGTGATTGAGGGAGGACCTATCCCGGTAGGACAGTCTTACTCGAGATGATAGTATGCTATCTGGTTTACCTTTATCATCGTGTACTGTTTTAGGTGACCTGACACGTCGCTATTACACGTTGATAGAGCCCCTAGGATTCTTGCTTGACCACCAGCAGTATGAGGGCGATCATATAAGTGGGAGCTGGGGGTCTACAAGCATATCCTTAAAAGGTCCCTAGTCGTGGGAGTTTCGAGACCGGGCATCGATACTCCATTAGTAGACTAGTGTATACATTCGAGACCCCGACGAGGGGCGGTGGCCGGTCTCACAAGCCACTGGTGTCAGTTGGATCACCTAAGATGTATACAGGTGCTCATTGGGTTATGAGTACACCGGACAGGACTCGCCGGGAACATGCTAGTTGGTCATATACCAGACGTCAGATGGCAGTTCCCTGGTGACATGTGTGCAGGTTAGTTCATCGACCTGGGGATCGTCATTTGTCTCGTGTGAGTTCCCACTGTACTTTGATTACTACCCTACCACGGCTCAAAGGAGTCGTGCAAACAGGTTTTAGTTGGGTACAGTCCCGAGCCACATGGAGGCAGTGAGCGTATCTTCAGGGGTTCGTCTCTCCCGGTATTGGGGGTGAGGTCGTGCTGTGTCTAGGAGAGCCATTACACGAAGTCCTTGGCCAAGGCAAGGAGATTTACTGGTAGGTATTCCAGTAGTATCTCAGGGTGTTCTGGGCTACACTCCGACACGACTTGTACCGCTTTTGGGGGTCTGACTTTTACCAACCCCCTAAGCCCGCCATGCGATACTCATAGACGAACGGACCGGACTGTACGGATATTGTCACTGACAGGCTCAGTAGGGTGTCAGGATGAGTTCGCTCATCGACGTCCCTTTTGGTCAATAGCTGGTGGCCCGTCACGTATTGGCTTATACCTCTGACGTGCTGGTGGTTAAATCCACAGCCATAGTATTGACGAGTCTTTAGAGTCCACCACACTTTCAGTTACTCAAGCTTTCGGGCGAAACGCTGTAGATGCCGTATGGAGATATGGCAGGGTTCGATCAGATACGTGCGGTATTGCACGGATCGTGATCGGACGGTTTTTACTAGCTGGCTTTGGCTTAAGCCGGATCTTAGTATTTGATTGTGTAGTTTTTTGTCTCATTGCATTTTGTATTTCGGTCGAAATACAGATGCGGGTGTGTATGCACTGTATCGGGGTTTTCCTGTAATTTATTACGGGACCAGTTTTCTGGAGTTGCCAGTTTGCTTTTCGTTTCGGCCGATTTCCTTTGTATCGATCATTGGCCGAAGATTGGTGGAGGAGAGCTTATTTGCATTGTTGCAAATAGGCAATTGTGGAAGGGGTCTTTGCATATTTCCTTGTATCATGATGGCTCACCATACCTTGACCTTTGTTGTGATGATGAGGTTGGTGGAGTATGGCTTTGTTGTTTATCATTTCCTTTTTCACCTCTTGCTTGAAAAAGAATTGATCTTTTTTTTTCACCCACAATTTGAGTGGGGCCGGCCACTGTTTGGGATTGGAGTGAGGTTTTATTTGTGTGGGGCCGGCCATGATTTCCAGGGAGAGAGAGAGAGGTTTATTTGTGTGATAATATTCCTTCATGATAATTTTTGGTGGGCCATCCCTTTTGAGTGTGTGCTGGAATGATTGTGTGAAGGAATTATTTTCCTTTGGGGTTTAATTAATTCACACATGAATTTAAAGGGGAGCTTGCTTCATTTTAATTTCCAGTGAGCTAAAACTTGGGGGCCTGGCCGAGCTACACACTTTTCCATTGCATGCTTAATTTCTCCATCATCCATCCATGAAAATTCTTATGCTATATTCCTCCGACCATGGCAACCTCTTAACCCCAAAGAGACAAGTTTCTACATTATTCTACAGCAAATCTTGGGCGCGTCGGCTAGCCAACTTCGCGCCCGAGTTGCCTCGGCATTGAGGTGGGAGCCCGTAAAAGAAGTAGGCGATGTGGTGCACTTCCGGCGACGAGGAGGAGACGGGACATTCCGCAGGAGGTCGGGACGACGACGAGAAGACCGGAGGACTCGGATCTGTCGGTATACTTCTCTTCCCTATCTTGTTAGTAGCTTAGACTTGTTAATGGTTACGATCCGGATGTTTAGTGCGCGGTGGTGCCGGTTTGCTAAGTCCGCAAAATTAAAGTTTATCACCGCTTCCGCATTCCGGCGTCGGATTGACGGCCGGGGCGCCGCCGTGCACTAACAGTGGTATCAGAGCCTCGCCATTAACTTAGTCTAGCTTTGTGTAATGTGTTTGCATTTCCGATCGATCAAAAGTTCCAAAATCGCATTTTTGATCACATCAGTTTTCTGTTGGAAATTTTTGGTGTCGAAAATTTTTTCAAGATGTATAAAATTGATGTACTGGAGATTACAAGGATACTGTAAAAATTCGACAGGTTCAGTCGACAGTGCAGGAGCGGAACCGCGGCCAAAACCCCCTTTGGGCCGCGTTTCCGCCGCGCACTGTTGAGGTCTCTGCACCCAATTTCTACAGTGTCTTTGTGGGCCATATATATGTGTTTTGGAATATTAATTTTGGGCCCAGGATTTCTTGATCTGCTACAGTATTGTTTGGGGGCCCACTTGTTAAAATTTGATTGATCGGATATTTTAAACACATTATTTCACAGTATTTACATTATATCTGCGACCGTGAATGTCACTCGATCGGTAAATCCGGTCTAACTGCTATAGCCCGGTTAGACGGATTTGCGAACGTGACTTTCACGTTGATGTTCTGTTTTTGCTGTGATGTTGCGGATCGGTCGTGGGGGATAGCCTGGATGCAATGCTAGTACAGTTCTGTTGTATTATGTACATTTGATATTGCGGGGCGAGCGTCCGACATGTGGACTGCCGTCACTGCCTGTTTGTATTATTATTTTGGGGCACGACCTGGTTGCGGTCGATGTACCCGTTGTATGTATATTTTACTTTCTGTACTAGGATTACCCCGCGGAGGGGTGCACGGGTAGCCGGGTTCTAGAGGGCAACAAGCCCGCATCTCATGGCATTGAGACGGGGGGGCTTCACTCTAGGATTGGCGGGCTATTCGCCGCACTCGTAGGGGGTACAGGTTGACCCAGGAGGGGTGCCCAAGTTACCGGATTCCGTGAAGTGCTGGATGGTCCATTCACGGTGCTGAAGGGGGCTGCCTCGCTTCAGGTTTTTGCGGGTAACTTGCCGCGCCCGTAGGGGTCTAGGATTTCATTGCACAGGCTATCCACACGACCAGGGGAACGTCGGGTTTCAGCAGTGGCTCTGTGAAACCCGGGGATCCCAGATATCTGTATTGTTCTGTGATGCTGTACATTTCTGTGATGTTGCATTTCTTTTCACGCCTTGAGCGAAATATAATATATTGGTATATATATTAGTAGATGTTGTATATGTTTTGCATCCGCGCTAGTCCAGTCCCCGCTCTGTCGTTAGTAAGCTAACCTAACGAGTGATGACGGGACCCAGTGGCGAATGCGGATGGCATATACGTACATCAGTATATTTTCGTTCTTTTAGGTGTGATCAATTGATGGGACTGCATTGATTCGGATCAATGCAAGTTAAAAACAAACCTAATCTGATGTTGTTGGAACACTTTTTCAAAAAGCTGTTATTGCAAGGACGTTCACTTTTGTTTTGCATCGAGATATTCAGTTGGAATATCCTGCTCCTCAGTCGACGAGGCAAGGGCCGAGATCCCTTCACCGGGAGTGACCCCTTGGACAAAAAGTTTGCGTCAGGGCATTAACTTCACTATAGCCGATTACTTTTGCTTTGCATCGCGGTATTCAGTTGGAATATCCTGCACCTCATTCTACGGGGAAAGAGCCGAGATCCCTTCACCGGGAGTGACCTCTTTAGCGAAGGTTTTCGTCACTATATTTTAAAAAGCTATCCGTTCCTTCGACGATATCAAGTTCTTTACGTTAAAGGTTTTCGCCAGAAACCATTCGTAGCCCTCCGTCATTTCAGTTAAATATTCGGTAGTATTCAAGCTATGTATTTTGACCTCACGCCAAGGCATAGTGATTGGTAGCTGCCGGGTATTTATCTGTTGCATAGATAGATGCGTTGGTTTGGGACAGTCGTACTACTATTTTGGCCTACGTCAAGGGTATGTACGGGTGGATTCAAATTAACCTGGATAATGACGGGTAGAACTTGACATGCGACTTATGATATTTTGACCTCATGCCAAGGTCATAAGAGCATGGGGCAGAAATCACATCAGGAGTTTCAAAAGAACTGAAACTTGCCAGATATGCGCATACCTTCTGGAGTGTGATACCGTGAGCGGATTCCGTCACGTTGTCATGCGATGAGAGTTGGATCCCGATTGCCACTGATGAGTTGGTATACTCCTCGGGTGACCCCGACTAATTCTTCTTTCAGGTTTGGAGGAGAATTTGAGGTACAGTGGGAGGTTTCCAGATTAGATAAATTGGTAACCATTCTGATCTAGGTTAGAGTGCACGCTGAGTGTTTCTTTTCTCTCTCTCTTTGGCAGCGACCATTGACCCGACCCTAAGACAATGACTCAGTGACCAAGTTGACCGAACCTTCTTAACACTGGCTTTTGGATTGTCAGAGTTGCAAACCTCATTGCCACTCCTACTTTTACCCTTTTCTCCAGGACACCCCGTATTGCTACGAACGTCCACTTCCATTGGACAAAACCATCGTATGGTTAGATACGAACTCGAAGGGATTTATTCGAGGATGGTTTCCGGTTCTGGAGAAAACGGATAGGACTATTCAGTTGTCTTTTCTTTTCACCCTCTCTCAGGTTGCGAGTACTCCTTGGTTTAGGAGTAGTACACCTATTACGCAAATTGGATAGTCTTCTTCCAAACCATAGGCTGGTGCCAACCGGTAGGGAATGAAGAAAACCAATTAGCCTAACGATGGTGTACAGAAGGTATTGAGTTAAGACAAAGCAACGGATTAGTAAGAGGGCAAAGTAAATTACAACAGATATTCACGACCAAACCAAGTATTCCTTCGCCAATCCTAAACCACCTTTGTATTTCTCCAGAACACTCCGTATCACTACGAAGATCCACAGTTTAATGGATACTCCATCGTATGGTTATATACGAACTCGAAAGGAACTTGTTCCAGTTCGAGGATGGATTCTGGTTCAAGAGAAATAGGAATTAAATTCATTCGGTTGTCTTTTATCCTCACCTTCTCTCGCATTGCGAGTGTTCCTAGGATTAGGACAGTACACCCATTATGCTTATTGGATAGTCTTCTTCCAAACCATAGGCTGGTGCCGAACGGTAGGGAAGGAAGAAAACCATTTGGCCTAAAGGGGTGTGCAGAAGGTAATGACTAAAGACATATGAAGGGATTTGGAGAGGTGGCAAAGAATTATACGGTTACAGTCGTGAATATGGAAGAGGCATTACTAGGAATACCAGGATACCCCATCGAGACATTTCAATGTTTCAGTTTTACTGTGTAATGTTAAAAGAAAACTGATTTCCCGATTAGATACTTACTCTAGGGTATGTATTTACCAGGTATGATTCTCACATCTGTATGGTTTTACAGATGATGAGTGGGAGTAAGTTATTGGGAATTGGGTGATCATCCTCATTATATCGGGATTCGTTGTAATCGGTGATATTTGAGGAAGTCACCTGGGTTGTTTGCCGGACGGCAAATATTTGGTTTTGAATATCCGCTTTTATGCACCAATTTCAAATTGATATATCTGTACGTCTATTTTCATAGAGTGAGATATATCTTTCTGAAATTATGTCTATGACGTTTACCTATATCAGTGGATGGTTAGGTAAGGAGCATTAAACAGCGGTGTAATTCTTCTTAACCATAAGTACAGTCTTCAACCTACGACACACAGTGAATGAGTTATCAGACTCAAGGGACTTATACAGAGTATTGTATGTTGTCCAGTGTCCATCCGGACAGAGGGGTTGGTCCTCGTACTATATTCGGTTTACTTATGACTTCTCTAGTTTTTAGACAGGTGTTTCGTGGAAACACAGTGTCCGAATTTTGAGAAGTTATAGGTATTTGAATACAGTAGAGAACCATGTGTAGCAAGTATCGGGATTCTTCAAAGTGATCGAAGATGTAGATACTTGTGTATGGTATTCAGTTGATAGTAATGGTTAAGAGAACTTGCTTCTCTTTCAGGTTACTCATAATTGGAAATGCTCCTAAGTTGTGTAACGCAGATCGGCCTCCTTCCATTTAGTTGACATGCACTGGAGACAGCTGCATGATTTGAATCTGGTTCAATTAAATCAGTGCCTCTGGTTCTATATTGGATATAGAACAGTTCATATCTTAACGGTGTTAAGGTACGGGGAGTTGTCCGGCTTATGATTAAAACCAGACTCTGGATAACTCAAGGCACGTTTCTGTAATGGCTGTTTGTGGGTTGACCCAGGCTATGACGATGGTTGACTTTCTACTATCTGGATGAACAATAGCGATATTGTTCTAGACTCGCCACAGTTTTATTAAAAATGGATTTTTTCAGAAAACAGTAGTGGGAGTATGGTAGAACTGGAAGTGATTCCAGAACCACAAACGATTACTGAAGATTTGATAAGAAACCTAAAGATTCAATCTGGATTGACATTCCATTGGCCACTCCGCAGATAAGGTGGGTAACTTCAGGCACCCGAGAGGTACTCCGGTAGCCTCAAGGACGGTGACAGGGAAGTTCTTGTTTACCCACACTTGCCATTGTTGTTGTTCCAGGCTGCGAGACCCGGCAGGAGGATGAGTATAGCGTCGTTCTAAACTAGTTTTAGAAGTGCACGTCTATATGACTCTGGCAGAGGGTTTTCGTAGTCAGTGGGAGCAGCGGAAGCATTGGTGGACATCAGGCTTATGTCTATTCATAGACTAAAGCAGATATAGCGGAGATAGATCATCTGTTTCTGATGTGACAGTCATAGGTTTGACGTCATCAGAATAGGGGATGGATCTGTTGAGAAGGTAGTAGGGTGTGATATCCTGGTATTTGGATGACATACACAGAGTAGGAAAAGAAACTCCTATACTACAGTCGGTTATACTTTGGTCGTCACACAGTGGTTTCTCCACAAAGGAAATGGATTTTATATCAGACATACTGGTTACTAGATCTATGGTTTTAGATCTAGATTTGGGTAGTTTCCCAATCAGGGTACTTGACAGCATTCTAAGAGTATTTAGAATGGACGACTCCTGGCACGGTAGTGTACCTGCAGGTAATGGAGTCACCCTCTCTAAAGGTGTCTTACAGACTAAAGGGGAGAGGGACGTGCATGATTGGCAGATCACTTGCTCAGGCAATTGAGTCAATCATGAGATGTCAAGTACCACACCAGATGTTGTTCTTGCACTAGATGCAATAAGTTGACTTTAATCCAATCCTGGAGAAACGGTCGGAAGCAGTTTTAGAACATAAGTGAATGTTCTAGGGATATGATAACGACAGCCTTATCCAGGAGACAGTTATCATTCCAGGCTTCCAAGGTGACATGGACGACAAGAAGGTTGTCAGAGTTATAGTTTTTCCTTCTGATGAGGGCAGTATTTTGGACAGGTGATCCAAGGCAATACTGAGGGTGGCATGGCGCAGGATACTGATTAAGTTCAGTTGACGATACAGTCTAAGAAGTTTGGATTTGGAGTTCATTTATGAGCTATGTCCCATCAGACATCCAGACACATTCTAAGACAGGTATTGCTCATTTCGGGAGATGGGTTTCTCCGCGAACTTGAGATATAGAGAGACATAGATAGAAACATCTAGGCGGATCCACTCACTGAGGCTATTCCTCGAACGCAATAGTTTCGCAAACGAGCTTTGTGAGATTGACTAGTAGAGGAGTTGGGTGTTCGATATCACACGGGCTGTGAGTATGCGACATCGCAATAATTAGCCTTGAGTGCAAGTGGGAGATTGTTGGAGATAATGCCCTCAGAGTCAATTATTGGATCACAGGCACGTGATTGCGGTGATTGAGGGAGGACCTATCCCGGTAGGACAGTCTTACTCGAGATGATAATATGCTATCTGGTTTACCTTTATCATCGTGTACTGTTTTAGGTGACCTGACACGTCGCTATTACACGTTGATAGAGCCCCTAGGATTCTTGCTTGACCACCAGCAGTATGAGGGCGATCATATAAGTGGGAGCTGGGGGTCTACAAGCATATCCTTAAAAGGTCCCTAGTCGTGGGAGTTTCGAGACCGGGCATCGATACTCCATTAGTAGACTAGTGTATACATTCGAGACCCCGACGAGGGGCGGTGGCCGGTCTCACAAGCCACTGGTGTCAGTTGGATCACCTAAGATGTATACAGGTGCTCATTGGGTTATGAGTACACCGGACAGGACTCGCCGGGAACATGCTAGTTGGTCATATACCAGACGTCAGATGGCAGTTCCCTGGTGACATGTGTGCAGGTTAGTTCATCGACCTGGGGATCGTCATTTGTCTCGTGTGAGTTCCCACTGTACTTTGATTACTACCCTACCACGGCTCAAAGGAGTCGTGCAAACAGGTTTTAGTTGGGTACAGTCCCGAGCCACATGGAGGCAGTGAGCGTATCTTCAGGGGTTCGTCTCTCCCGGTATTGGGGGTGAGGTCGTGCTGTGTCTAGGAGAGCCATTACACGAAGTCCTTGGCCAAGGCAAGGAGATTTACTGGTAGGTATTCCAGTAGTATCTCAGGGTGTTCTGGGCTACACTCCGACACGACTTGTACCGCTTTTGGGGGTCTGACTTTTACCAACCCCCTAGGCCCGCCATGCGATACTCATAGACGAACGGACCGGACTGTACGGATATTGTCACTGACAGGATCAGTAGGGTGTCAGGATGAGTTCGCTCATCGACGTCCCTTTTGGTCAATAGCTGGTGGCCCGTCACGTATTGGCTTATACCTCTGACGTGCTGGTGGTTAAATCCACAGCCATAGTATTGACGAGTCTTTAGAGTCCACCACACTTTCAGTTACTCAAGCTTTCGGGCGAAACGCTGTAGATGCCGTATGGAGATATGGCAGGGTTCGATCAGATACGTGCGGTATTGCACGGATCGTGATCGGACGGTTTTTACTAGCCGGCTTTGGCTTAAGCCGGATCTTAGTATTTGATTGTGTAGTTTTTTGTCTCATTGCATTTTGTATTTCGGTCAAAATACAGATGCGGGTGTGTATGCACTGTATCGGGGTTTTCCTGTAATTTATTACGGGACCGGTTTTCTGGAGTTGCCAGTTTGCTTTTCGTTTCGGCCGATTTCCTTTGTATCGATCATTGGCCGAAGATTGGTGGAGGAGGGCTTATTTGCATTGTTGCAAATAGGCAATTGTGGAAGGGGTCTTTGCATATTTCCTTGTATCATGATGGCTCACCATACCTTGACCTTTGTTGTGATGATGAGGTTGGTGGAGTATGGCTTTGTTGTTTATCATTTCCTTTTTCACCTCTTGCTTGAAAAAGAATTGATCTTTTTTTTTCACCCACAATTTGAGTGGGGCCGGCCACTGTTTGGGATTGGAGTGAGGTTTTATTTGTGTGGGGCCGGCCATGATTTCCAGGGAGAGAGAGAGAGGTTTATTTGTGTGATAATATTCCTTCATGATAATTTTTGGTGGGCCATCCCTTTTGAGTGTGTGCTGGAATGATTGTGTGAAGGAATTATTTTCCTTTGGGGTTTAATTAATTCACACATGAATTTAAAGGGGAGCTTGCTTCATTTTAATTTCCAGTGAGCTAAAACTTGGGGGCCTGGCCGAGCTTCACACTTTTCCATTGCATGCTTAATTTCTCCATCATCCATCCATGAAAATTCTTATGCTATATTCCTCCGACCATGGCAACCTCTTAACCCCAAAGAGACAAGTTTCTACATTATTCTACAGCAAATCTTGGGCGCGTCGGCTAGCCAACTTCGCGCCCGAGTTGTCTCGGCATTGAGGTGGGAGCCCGTAAAAGAAGTAGGCGATGTGGTGCACTTCCGGCGACGAGGAGGAGACGGGACATTCCGCAGGAGGTCGGGACGACGACGAGAAGACCGGAGGACTCGGATCTGTCGGTATACTTCTCTTCCCTATCTTGTTAGTAGCTTAGACTTGTTAATGGTTACGATCCGGATGTTTAGTGCGCGGTGGTGCCGGTTTGCTAAGTCCGCAAAATTAAAGTTTATCACCGCTTCCGCATTCCGGCGTCGGATTGACGGCCGGGGCGCCGCCGTGCACTAACAGCTTTTAGGCAAAAGAGTAGAGGTCGCATGGTTTTGCGGCAGGTCGCATGGTTTTGCGACAGGGTTCAGTCACATCCGTGCACTTATGCACGTACAGTGTCCGGACAGTTATCACTAGCGGGCTTTGGTTTAAGCCAGATCCTAGTGTACGTTTTGGGATTGGATTTATCCAGTATGTATTCATGTTCCTCGGAACGCGGATGCGGGTGTGTATGCACAGTTGACGGAGAGACAGAGGCAGAGGATTCTCATTAGGGTTGTTGACCGTTGACTGTTGACTATTGACTTTTTGGTCAACCCTAATGAGAATATGATATGTGATTAACAATTATATTAATTAAGTATTGTGGTGACATGGTTGTTGAGGGGTTGACTTTGTTGACTTGTTGACTTTGTTGACCGGTTGACTAGGTTGGACTAGTTGACCATCATGATGACTATGCCTATCATTTCATGGCAAAGACTTTTTACTTGCTTGTTTCTTTTGTGAGAAATGAGTGCATGAAATGATTTAGCCATTTTGACTTGAACCATTTTACACAATACTTGATTATTATTTTTGTGATGATTGTTTTGGATTATGAGAACCAAAAGAGAAAAGTCTTCTCTCATTTTTTTCTTTCATGCTCATTCTCTCTCTTGTTCTTAAGCTCTCATCTTCCTCCTCTTGCTCTCCCTCTCTTGATTCTATGGTTCACTTGTCTCATGAGTTGAGAACCAAGAACCATAGATAAAATCCCATACAAACTCTTCTCTACTCACTCTAGTTCATAAGATTTAGCAAACCGAATGAACTAGTTTCTTCAAAGATCGAAGAAGGAGCCAAAGGTTGAAGCTTTCAGGTGGATCTATTTTCGGCGTAAGGAGACGACGGGAAGAAGCCGATCCGGACCACCATCGAGGTTTGAAGACGAAGGAGTTCAAGACAAGAAAGGTATAACCCCCTAACCGAGTAGTTAGCAACTCGTAGTTAGGTTGTTAGTTAGATGTTTAACAAAGATCCAGGTTTTAAGTCCATATTACCACCTCTAAGAAAATCGTTTTTTATCAAATTCCGCATGCCCGAAAGTACCGGGAGAGGTAGCATGGACTTACAGGAGCTCGGGTCGTGAAGGCAAGGTCGAGGTGGAGATGGGTTTTGAGGAGGCTCGGGGCTGAGAGATGGAGGCGGTGGTGGCGGCGACGTGGAGGTTGACGGTGACGAGGCCAGAGGCGATGGGATCATGGGTTCTTGGTGTAGGGTGTTTTTCGTTACCCCATTGAGATGGGAATACGCGCGCGCTTGTCAGGCGTACTACAGATTCCCCCTGCCTAGGGTAGGCCGGGGTTTAATGATTGTGGGGATCCGAATCTCCGGCAGCCGCGGACTAAGCTGCCGTTAATTACCCCTCGCCTTTGGAGCGGGGGAACCTCCGATTGACGGGTTAAACTGGTCATGCGAACTCAATGTGCGGTGTATGTGCGGTGTGTTTTGAAAGGGGGTTTTGGATATGTCGGGAGCCACGCAGAGTTTTTACGGGGGTCCCGCTACCCGGATAGCGGGCTGGGGGTCAAGGAGGCTAGCAGCCCCCTTGCGGGGTGCGGGGCAGCGCCCCGTTAGAAATTTTTTTCTAACAGGAACAGTGTCGTGGAGCACATGTGTGTGCAAATATGTATACATATGTATATGTATATATGTATATGTATACATATGTATATGTATATATGTATATATATATACATAAGAAAAAAAAAGGGGGAAAAGCATCCAAAGGATGCGTGGGGGAAGCACCTTGGGCGCTGTGCGCTCAGGCGCTAGAGTGCCACGTGTCGGCACGGGGGCGAGTTGCGCCCGAGTGCTTGCGCTTGAGCGCAAGTGCACCACGTGTCGGCACGGGGGAGACTTGCGCGCGAGCGCTTGCGCTTGGGCGCAAGCGCGCCACGTGTCGGCACCGGGACGACTTGCGCTCGGGCGCTTGCGCTTGAGCGCAAGCGCGTCACGTGTCGGCACGCAGGCGACTTGCGCTCGGGCGCTTGCGCTTGAGCGCAAGCGCGCCACGTGTCGGCACGCGGGCGCTCTGCGCTTGAGCGCCGGCGAGAAAAAGAGGCTTTTAGCCTAAGAAACAGAAGCTATGTTTCAGAAAGGAAATATTTGTTATGTATATATGTATGGAGTTAAACTCCTGGGATGTTTTGAAGCTGATGAAGGGGGGTTCTTCTTCTTCCTTCTGTTGTTTGGCTGGATCTTGAAGATCAAGAAGTAGGAGATTTAAAAATCACTCCTTTTGAGATCTGATGGGAGATCTGAGTTCCCCTTTGTGGGTTTTGTAGTGGAAAACTACTTAGTTTTAGAAAAGAAAGAGTAAAACTCTTGATTTAATTCAAATGGATTGAGAAGGTTTAGAACCTTGGAGAAGGAGCAGGAGGCACAAAGAACCCTAGTTTTTGGGGGAATGAAAAAGTGAATATTTTATTCATCATCATGTTGCCATATATAGGCTTACATATTTACATATAGCCCCTTGGGCTTTACAAAAATGGCATTTTAGCCATCCCATGGCTCATGTGCCATTTCATTTTTGCACATAAACCATGAGCTTACAAAATATTGGCTTTGTGCCCATTTTGTTTACATTCATGCATAAACAATTACATAAAAATTATTTATTACATGATTTTGTTGTTGGCATGGGGAGGCTGGCTGGGGGCTCGACTTGGGCATGGGCCCGCTTGACTTGGGCTTGGGCCCACCTGGCTTGGGGTTGACTTTGATTTTGACTTGGTCAACCGGGGTGTAAATTTTTACCCCAACAAATTGCCCCCCATCAATAAATGCACACAGCATATGTGGGTCATGTGCATGAAATTGATGGATCTTCTTTTGTGTGGAGGCGACTTGCTTTGGTTCCCACTTTTTGGGATGCACTGCTCTTTTTACGACATGGACGGTCGGCGCTTGATGCGTCTCCGAGATAGAGTGTCCGTGGTAGACATTTCCCTAGCCCGGAGTGATTTCGTTGACGTGCCCCCGGCGCGGAGTGTCTGTTGTAGGACGTTTCCCCGAGACGGAGTGCCTGTGGTAGGACGTATCCCCGAGACGGAGTGTCTGTTGTAGGAAGTTTCCCCGAGACGGAGTGCCTGTTGTTGGACGTTTCCCCGAGACGGAGTGTCTGTAGTAGGGCGTTTCCCCGAGACGGAGTGCCTGTGGTAGGGCGTTTCCCCGAGACGGAGTGCCGGTTGTAGGACGTATCCCCGAGACGGAGTGTCTTTTGTAAGACGTTTCCCCGAGACGGAGTGCCTGTTGTTGGACGTTTCCCCGAGACGGAGTGTCTGTGGTAGGGCGTTTCCCCAAGACGGAGTGCCTGTGGTAGGGCGTTTCCCCGAGACGGAGTGCCGGTTGTAGGACGTTTCCCCGAGACGGAGTACCTGTTGTAGGACGTTTCCCCGAGACGGAGTGCCTGTGGTAGGACGTTTCCCCGAGACGGAGTGTCTGTTGTAGGACGTTTCCCCGAGACGGAGTGCCTGTTGTAGGACGTTTCCCCGAGACGGAGTGCCTGTGGTAGGACGTATCCCCGATACGGAGTGTCTGTTGTAGGGCGTATCCCCGATACGGAGTGCCTGTTGTAGGATGTTTCCCCGATACGGAGTGCCTGTTGTAGGGCGTTTTCCCGATACGGAGTGCCTGTTGTTGGACGTATCCCCGAGACGGAGTGCCTGTGGTAGGGCGTTTCCCCGAGACGGAGTGCCTGTTGTTCGACGCAGAGGTCGATGTTGGAATTGGTTGGTTGGATTTGTTTGATTTGAGTCGACATCAGCATCGCTATATTGGAATATAGTACCAGGAGCGAATCATCATTTGTCATTGAGGGAATTTTGGGATTGGTATTTTTGTCGGCATCTGCATTGCTGCACTGGAATAATGCCAGGAGCAACTCATCATGTGCCCCGAGAGGATTTGGATTTGGTTGCTTAGGAGACAGGTTTAGATCCCTGTCACCAAAGGCTTTTCCATTTTGTGAGCCGTAAGGGTCTCACAAAGCATTTTCTCCCTACGGGTCGTAAGGATCCCGTAGGTGTATTTTCTCCTTAGGAGTCGTGGGGACTCCTAAGTGTATTGCTCCTTTGTGAGTCGTAGGGATCTCACGCGGGAATTTTCTCCTCACAAAGTCGAGAGGACTTTGCGAGTGCATTTTATTTTTATTTTTTTTACGAGTTTGCGCCCTTTTAGGTTTTCACAAACTCGCCGGCAGTCCTGCTGTTTTTACTCACGGAGCCCTTTCGGGTTTCATCCGTGCCCATTTTGCTTGTGGACATACCGTTTTTTTTCTTCTTTTTTCTTTTTTTTCTTTTTTTTGGAGAGATCGGGATTGTTTTACGCCCGTGGATTGTATACGGTTTTGCAGGATGTATGATCCAGACCGTAGGGCCGGAAAAATTTCAGGACTTTGTTGGTGTCTGCATCGCTGCACTGGAATGTGGTACCAGGAGCGACTCATCATTCGCCGTTGGGGTATGGGATTTGGAATTTGGTTGGCGTCTGCATCGTTGCACTGGAATATGGTACCAGGAGCGACTCATCATTCGCCACTTTGGGGTTGGGGAGCGATGGCTTAGGAGATAGGTTTAGATCCCTGTCACCTAAGACTTTTCAATTTTATGGGCCGTGAGGGTCCCATAAAAGCATTTTCTCCCTGCGAGTCGTAAGGATCCCGCAGGTGTATTTTCACCTTAGGAGTCGTGAGGATTCCTAAGGGTGTTTTTCCTTTGTGAGTCGTAAGGATCCCACAAAGGTTTGTTCTCCTCATGTATCGTGAGGACACATGAGTGGATTTCCCTCGTTCCCAGTTTAATGACTTAGAGGTCGACTGTTTCCAGTTTGACGACTTAGAGGTCATCTGTTTCCAGTTTAACGACGTGGTGGTCATCTGTTTCCAGTTTAACGACTTAGAGGTCATCTGTTTCCAGTTTTACGACGTGGTGGTCATCTGTTTCCAGTTTTAAAGACATGGAGGTCGATTGTTTCCAGTTTAACGACTTAGAGGTCATCTGTTTCCAGTTTTACGACGTGGTGGTCGATTGTTTCCAGTTTAATGACGTAGAGGTCGTCTGTTTCCAGTTTAACGACTTGGAGGTCATCTGTTTCCAGTTTAACGACGTAGAGGTCATCTGTTTCCAGTTTAAAGACTTAGAGGTCTATGGATGGCGAGCTTGGAATTTTGGGGTAGGGGCCGGCATCAGCGTTGCTAACAATGAAGCATATGTGCCGGGACACATAAGTGGGTCTCCCAATGGAGCATAATTCCGAGGGCGGAGACCAACCGGTGGACTGGTGATTGCAGTGGGATATGGGTATGATGAGAATTATTTGAGCCCGTGGATTGTATACGGTAGTCAATTTGGGGACTGGCCGTAGGGCCGAGGGAATTTTGAAAAATTGGATTTTTGTTTGTGTTTTTTTTTGTTTTACCGCGATTGCTCTATCCTTTCAGCTTTTCTTATCGCGAAGATCGCGATTGCCCCATCATTTCGGCTTTTATTCGCGGTTGCCTCATCATTTCGGCTATATTTTCATCTTTACTTTACTCGCTGATTTTTATTGCGAGTTGCCCAATCATTTCGGCTTTTCATTTTTTCTTTTATTTACACATTTTTTATTTACACATGTATATATATATATATATATATTTTTTACATTCCCAGTTTAACGACTTAGAGGTCGACTGTTCCCAGTTTAATGACGTGGCGATCGATTGTTCCCAGAGAAAGGCGGGTGTTTGTGAGAATCAGGTCCCTGAAAGACTTCGGTCCCCGTGTGTATGAAATTGGCGGTCGCAGCTTGATTGTTTGTTAACACGTCAGGGGACAATGATATTTCTCCCTCCTTGTATTGTTTCTCGACCCAATCCTTGAAGATGCAACAGTCTTCAATAGTGTGCCCCAGCACTCGGTGGTATGGGCAAAAGTTGGGATGATCAGTCTTGTTTGCTTCACTTAGCCTTCTCGGTTCTGGCAGCCGCAGGCCACTCTTCAGAGCATCTTTAAAAATTTTGTGGACCTTGTCCCTTCGGAATGAGTAGACCTTATTTCTTCTTTCTTCCAAAGTTGGCTCTCGAGACTGGTCAGTTTTTGCTCCGCCCGTTCTCTGTTTATTTGGAGAATCGGTGATGTTAGAACTTCCGCCTTTTTGGTTGTCGTCCCTCCAAGGTTTCGGTCTGTTTGTGAACTGAAGATCCTGAGCGGACTCGGGCTTTGAGCGTTCCAACGTTTGGACCTTTTTGGTCAGCTCTTAGAATGTTTTGAGACCCGCGGTACATAGAAACGGGGCCATCCAGTTGTTGAGATTTCCGACAAGGAGACTGACAGATTGGTCCTGCTCTATCGGCGGTTCGCATTTGACGGAGAGATTACGCCATCGGGTTATAAAATCCGTGCTGCTTTCGTCGCTCTTGGGCTTGGTCCTTATGAGCTCGGCAATGGTGATCTTATCGCCGACGCTCATGAATCTTTGTCGAAACAAAGATTCCATTTGGACGAAAGTAGTAACGGAGCCATCCGGTATGCTCGCGTACCAGTCGAAAGCAACATCGGTCAAGCTATTAACGAACTGGCGGAGGAGAAGCGCATCATTGCCCCCAGTATTCCCGCATGAGGCTTTGAAGTGGGCGATGTGTTGATTCGCATTTCCCGTCCCATCGAATCTTCCGAATTTGGGGATGACATAGCCGCTAGGAAATTCTACCAGATTATACTGAGCAGGATATGGTCTCCCACAACTGCTGATATCTTTTTGCGCTTCGGCTTCGGCCACCAACGTTTTGACTTTATTGGCAACCAAATCCATGATTTGATCTTGAGTTAGCGGGCATCTGTCATCAGTAGCCAAGACATTTCCTGAGATAGGATGTGATTGACTTTCATGCGGTCCGCCCACTTTTGGATTTGAGGGTGTTACGACCCGAAAGAGCACGTGACTGGCCCTTGGACCAAATGAAGTCTATAGGGCTCCGTCTGATCCAAGTAAGCCAAAAGCCCAGAAATCTAAAACCATTTTAAGAGTAAATAAAGAAAACTGGTTTTAAAGAAGTGAAGGAAAACATGTTTGAAGTCAAGGTTTTTAAATAACTAAGCCGAATGTGCATTTTAAAAACGTAAAGTCTTTTCTAAAAATTTCGGCAGAGTTTCTTTTGTAAATACTGGCCCCGAACGGGGTACAACAAGAACAATATATATATACAATGATAAAGGCATCCCCAAGCGGGAGCTAGCTCTTCGTCAATCGACGGTCACAACCACGCAAGCAATATAATATACAACGCCGAATGGCGAGGGTCAAATCCAAAAGAAACTCAATAAGCATGAAAACCGCGATACTACTAAGCGCGACTCTAAGGTCGAATAATACAACACTAATGTCTAAGTCTGAAACAATATACAAGTTTTGGTTGATGGAAATTCTAGATACAATGAATAAGACAAGTACAATGGTGGTTCTTGATGCAAAAGAATCCACCTACCAAATGCAATTCACCCGCAAGGAAGCAGTGTGCCAGAAATGCCGCAAAGAAACCTGTACGGCAAAACCTGCAAGAACTGTGGCACAACGGGGGTGAGTTGCCAACTCGTGAATAGAGAATATCTACAAGCAGAAACCGAATGCAAGACATAATCCTAGGTCAACAATCAGCATAAAATAAACCACAAGAGTACGTCTGAAGCATAATAAGGTGGATATGTAACATCTAAACATGTATGTAGTGCCAAGTACTCAGGTAATAACATGTCATCAGTATAAGGTATGTCTGCATGAAGTAAATATGAATATCAATACACATATATTAGCGTCCCATACCACCAATATTGGTGTAAGGGTATATATAACAGCGCCCTCATACCCTGTTATATATACAATGAAGTATGATCAATGTAAATCCAGTCTGTATGTGATCAAGTCTGTATAAACGTGGAACCCGTCCACCCGTCACCCAATGACAATACGCATCATGTATGCAAATATGAGGATATAAACAAAATCATGGAAAAACATCATGAAACCCGTGCCTAGCATCGACACGTAAATCCTCGTCCATATGGGGCTCCGTCTGCGGTATCGGCCCTCGGCCCCGGCAGTACGGGTCATCCCATGTCCTCATCCATATGGGGCTCCGTCTGCGGTATCGGCCCTCGGCCCCGGCAGTACGGGTCATCCCATGTCCATCTCTCAACTCCGGTCGGTATCCTCCAGATATCCGCCGAGCTCCAATACAATCACCGGTAGGTAGTAGTCCCTCTGCCAGGCTCACCGTCTACTACACAGCGAAACCGTTCTCGCCCCGGGGTACCATACCGGGTCCACCATGTACCCGCAATCGGCCTCATCCGCCTCCTCGAATCGGGTTTCACATGTCGCTCTCAGCACCGAGAAAACACATGGTGGACGCACTGAAATATCATATCAAGGGTAACCGGGTTTTTAACACAATTATATATTCTCTTTTGAAATACCCACGGTTCCCAAATCCAGAAATATCATGAAAACAACATATCTCAATGCGTATAATCAAAACATGATGTATGCGACATGTAAGAAAGGTAAGCATATCATAAGTCATGCAACATGGAATAGTAATGTGCACATGTCGAGGGAAACCGCTCTTTTAAAACGAATCAGTTTTGAAGAACATCATGCGGTTCCCAAATCTCTAATCAAGTCAGAATCATCTATGTTTGTGTACAGGTATAAGTGTACAATATGCATGCAAGAATCATATCATGAATGCAACAGTACTACAGTGTAGTGGCATGGCAATTATCGATGATGAAGTGTGTGAGCCGGCAAATAGTGTACGTGGAACATACGCATCATCGATAATGGTGCTGGTGTCCTAACAGCATGATAATAATATAGCAATAAACATATGCAAGCAATGTGAATAGCATGAATATGTGGAAATCAAATAATCAACATCACAGTGAAGAATCTACATCAACAAGTATATATCATGTAGTTATGTCGTTTGAAATAAGACGAATCAGGATTTTTTGTAAAATAAGGGTTACAGTATATTTTAAGAAAGACACGTCCTATGAAAAATACCCGTAGAATCTCTTTACTTGTCTTTTAAGATATTCCTGATTCGTAGTTTTTGAAATAGGTATGACTCGGGTCTAGTCTAACATCTACTATGCAAACTACAGATCTAAGTACCAAGCCAATCGGGAGGGGTATGGAAACCACCTAAATCTGAGTCTATATATATATAGATATAATAGTCGGTGATCCCGCCTCAACAGTATCGCGTACGATACAGTATATCATATGACATCCTCAAGTCATGAGTGCGGATCTATCATCAATGTAAAGCTCGTACGGTAAATCGTCGTACGGCATCCCAATAGCTGGGTACGGGTCAATATCACACTAGCTCATCACATCTCAGGTATCACTATCATCTATCACATAATCTGGGGTACTGATCTAAGTCTAGTACAACTGATACCAACAATATACTGCGTGTGCAAGCACACGTCCCAAGGCCCGCTAGAGATCACGTATCGTATCCCAAATACGAATCACATCAAATCACCGATCTTGCGGCACAAAGCCCAACATCATCGACTCATCTCCAATATCATCCAATATCATCAACACAGTGCAAGTATAATGAATATGCAAGGGTGTGCGTGTAGGTGTAAATCTATTCTAGGGTTTGCGACTATGAACTATACTAGTCACTTCTAACCCTACACTATCCATAGTACACCTAATCTATCATATCCACGACATACTATAACTATCAAACATAATATATAGTATACTAACTACGGACTGCGGGGGTGCTATACGCCATCCACCCGACTTCCCCCAGTAGATATAATCTACTCACCTTGCGTCTTCATTTGTCGACGTCGCCATGCGCTTTCTTGCGTAACGAAGTCTTCATGGGTACCTACATATCAAAGTATCGTATATGCGCATTAAAACCAAATCCAAGCTAAAACGGCACATGAAATCCAAAACGATACGATAAGGGGCCTATAGGTGAGAACCTATGGCACGCCTTCAAAACCATCAATAAATCCTCTATATCGTCGTATAAACGCCAAATAGTCGAGGCAAAACACAATCCACAATTGCAGAATTAAAAATACGGAATACGGAAACACGAATCCAAAACAGCAACTTAGGAAATATGTCCCAGATTTCATCCTAGGTCAATTTATACAATTCTATATATACCAGGGGTCTACCATGAACATGTAGGAGCTACAGAACCAATACGAGCCAAAATGGTGGGACCCAGGCCGCAATTGGCGGCCAAAGTGAATAAATTGGCGGCCTGGAAAGGGAATTGGGGGCTAGGGCTTTGGTGGTAGCTTCCTGGGTGCCTGCACATGCCACTGTCCAATCAATTTTATTTTAGGATGTCCCGGGTGATAGCAGATCCCAATTAACCTTCACAGATTTCACAAATTTTCCGATATCGGTTTCTAAAATCCGTATTCTGGGTTTAAGCTTCAGTTTTGGGTCTCAATTCATACACTAGGGTGTTTATATAACCTCAACTGAGCTCAATTTCATATTACAACACAAGTTTCCCTCAAACCCTAACTAGGCTTTCATCAAGTCCACAAAATCACACAATATCGGTTCAATCATAATATGGGGGTAAAGGAAATACTAAAACTAAGTTAATGATCCAGAAAATACCTCATTTGGCAACTCAAGAATTTTCTTGAGTTGCCCCTAGTCGCCAAAATCCTTGCTTCTTTAGCTCCAAGTGTAGATCTAGGGATTGTGCACACATTTAATGAAATGAGAGTGGGGTTTTGGAGTTGTTTTGGATGTGTTTTGAGGAGTTGAAGAGGGGAGGGAGATGAAGGAGGAGGAGCAGCAGGAGATGAAGGAGGAGAGGTAGAGAAATGAGTGTGGGGATCTAGGAAATGGGCTAAGTCATTGGTCAAAAGGGACCATACCTCTCTCTCTCTCACCATACCTCATTCTTTATTCCCTTTTCCATTTCTTTTCCTTTTCTTTTTTTTTCCTAAAACCCTTCTCACACAAATAGTAACCCCAAACACACCATGGCAATAAAATGTAACACAAGTGTGAAAAAGTGATATGTGCATGTTTTGCACAAAAATGCTAAAAACCGATTAGCGATTTTTAATCGCGATTAGCACTAATTTAGCATATAACTAATCAATTAAACTTAGAAATGGCATAATTCTCTAATTTACCCTATTTTATAATTTTCCATAATTTTTCTAACATTTTTTCTTATTTATTTGTATTTAAAAATACCAAAATATTAAAATATTCAATAAAATAATATTAAATTATTAAAAATTCCCAAAAATTAATATTTTATCTTTTTGAAATGTTACAATCTACCCCCCTTAAAGAAATTCGGTCCCCGAATTTAAATTTAATCCCCCAATTACAAAAACATTTCAGTAAAAATCCAATTTGTCGGGGCTCCGAAAACATCAATACATAGCGAATATCATAAAAATGTACTGCTCTTCTAGAAATCAATCCCCAAAATGCATATATAAGAATATCTTGTGCGTCTGGTGCGCAAGAAAATCAAAATCCATATATGTGTCAAACAGGTGTACAAAACAACATCTAAGTGCAACTGGTGTGCACGAAACATCTGTCGTAGGCAACGTGTGTGCCTGACAGTAAAAATCAGGTGCATGTGACATGCACGAAGAATCCCGATTTAGTGCATCTGGCGTGCACCAATATCGTATATCAAAACACTAAAGGTGCATGAAAATTATGCTGGAAGTGTAAATCAAATCACTGTATAAGATAGGCGTGAAATCACAATCAATACCTCGAATGTAATAACTATGCGCAAAATATAAATATCTAGTAGGTGCATGAAACAATATCATGAAACTCAGTCATCAAAACTAAATCATGCAATAAAACTCCCAAAACACCGAAATCCAAAATGACGGATACGTGATAACCGAATCACAAAATCACAAATCATAAATACCGTCGTCGGTAGTTCCTCCTTCAAGGTCGAGAAGGAGTCGGTGCATCCAATGCTAGCAGCGCAAGATATCTACTTGCCTCTTGCTCACGATCTGGCGTCCTCTGACTCCGGGTCATTATCTTCTCTGCGGATTACCCTTCTCGCAGTCAATCGGCTCATCGGCCCTGTCAGGTGTGCTAACGGGGACGATTCCGTTCTGGCACTTCTCTGGTCATCTCTCGGTCAATCCTCACGACCACTCGTAAGGCAGCATGTCACTGGCATCGGCCTCTGGCTCTCTGAATGCACATCACACATCTGATCCTGGGTGCAAACATCATTGCAGCAATGTCCTGGAAGGAATCCTGCTCAAGGTCTCTTCCGATCTTACCTAAGCCGAACTGTACGAAGGCTGGTACTCTTGCATAATCTATTTTCGCTCAATGGACATCTGTGTCCTCAGCACAACATTCTCTCGGAAACTGGTCGCATCCCAACGCCTCTGTAAGCATATCAGGTCTCTAGTCTCGACGGGAAGTAATGACAGCTCGTCAGCGTCCCGCACGAACCTCTGGTTCTACTTGTCTCTATCATCGTCCACTATGGCGTCACGCCATGCTATCTACGCACTGCACTGTTCTCGGCCACAGTCAATCCGAAGTCTCTCGCACGGACTCGAAATCGCGTACTCTGTAGCTTCACCATTCTATATAAGATGTCCGGCCGAACAGTTCCTCGGGAACGCATCCTAACCATCGGAGGAATACTCAATACTCGTCCGTCCTTGATCAATTCGCAACGCATCTGGGTAAGTTCCTTTATCCGAACCTGGTCAACTACCTCGTCGACGATGCCGAACTCTGGCCTGCTGGGTGTGCGCAATATGACCACTCCTGGGTCTAGGTCTCCTCGTATCGTATTCCAGAAAGGTCCTATCGAGGTTTCTCTCTCAAATCTCATTCCTGCCGGATTGCCCGGAAGTCATCACCCATTGCTGAAGCAAATTCTTATTCCGGAACGGCTGCATACTTATCGCGCTTCTTTCTGGAAGATATATCCATATACAACGCCTTTGGGTGCGTATCACATCTCTGATGTCGGCGGAGTGGGACGTCGTCTCGTCGAAATCTCTTGCGAACTCTTTTATTCACTCTGCTTCAATGTCGACTGATTCGGACTCGTCTCATCATGGCTGCATGGACTGTGCTCCAACGGCTATACCGTATCTGGAGTCTTCCAAGCAAAGCATCCCATCACATGATATCCGAATGATGTCGAAACATTCGATCGATTCGTCAGAACCTTATAATCCCCCAAGAGATCAACATCTTGAGTACAGTTTAATAGTATCGAGTACATGCCACAGCGTCGGTGGTCCAGCCGTAGAAGGGCAAACCCAAGCCTCACTGATGGCGCCGCGGAACTGCCGCAAACCCTAAGGTTCAAAGGCTTTCACACGGTCATTAAGTCAAGTTAGGGTTTCATTCTTCTAGAGGGTCCATGGAATCGCCTGCATGTCTTTCCGTATACTTTAAACTTGGAGAATGGCTCCTGACATTCGATCGTCTCTATCGACTCTCAACGTCTCCGCGTGAAGTCGTCTCTAGCTGGAAACAATCTATCTGATGACCTCGCATCGGGGTAAGCGAACGAACACCTGTCCTAGTCATTCATCCTCAGGTGACTAGCGACTCGCTATCATCTCTCTAAGTATGTACTCATGCTGCAGTAGCTCCAATCGTCTGGGTGATATCTCGTCATTTGCAGCAACAACTGGCTCATTCGCTTGCATGCCGAACAGCGCCTCAATCCTCCAGGAAAGGCGATACATTGGCGGCCATCTCTGAATCGGTCCGCTCTAGATCCGAGTAAGACTCTCCACACTGGAAATCTTCAACTCAACTGGGCCCGCTCCGGCGCATAAATCAGACGAATCACCTTCGTCTCTCAAATCGGGTAGACTAGCTATCATCTGTCTCATATCTGCCTGAAAGCTCCGGCAATCTCAGCTCGTAAGCTCCGAAAGCAACATCCTGTCAATCTCAGCAACAGCTGGTCCATCTGTCTGCACGGTAGGCGACATCATAATCTCTGAGGTATGCTGTACATCAACAGTCCTCTCTCAACTGGCAGCTCTAACAATGGCCCGATCATCCGGTGCAAAACCAAGCACTCGCCTCCACTAGAGGTCACAGTCACTAATACTAACTCGAGACGTTCCCACGTCACAAGAAAACACAATGGTCGGCCCTCGTACCAGACGAGCTCGCACCGACCGTAACCCTAGCAGCAGCCCAAACTGTGCTCAAACATGGCGACATGAACCTCAATCGAGTATCAAAGAGAGCAGATCAATGGCAAGAAAGAGAACAACAGATCCAAAGTGGATACATGATCATAAGAAGGAACAGCATCAATGAAGGCATGATCATGAAACTAGTAGTATCGAGGATCTCAAATGGCTGTATAATCATGGATATGAAGAGAATCACTGATCTCGCAAATATGAACATCCTAAGGTTCCTTAAGCGGAGTGGCGTGTCGTAAGTATGCCGCGGAACATACCCACGGTACGTCACTCTACTTTAGTCACCTATTCCATCAACCAAGGGTTATCCTACGCGACGAAAGTTCGGGTCTAATACCCCCTCGACCAAGTCTAAGTTCCGTAAGGTCAAGCCTAAGTTCCGTGTATATATAAACGCCTTAGGCTCCACATAGTCAAACTTAGAGTCGAACCAAGGTCAACCTAGCGCTCTGATACCAACTTTGTCACGACCCGAAAGAGCACGTGACTGTCCCTTGGACCAAATGAAGTCTATAGGACTCCGTCTGATCCAAGTAAGCCAAAAGCCCAGAAATCTAAAACCATTTTAAGAGTAAATAAAG
Organism: Agapanthus africanus; assembly: GCA_030015575.1. NCBI lineage: Eukaryota > Viridiplantae > Streptophyta > Magnoliopsida > Asparagales > Amaryllidaceae > Agapanthus > Agapanthus africanus. The sequence goes on along the minus strand of CM057348.1, from coordinate 8,926,338 downwards.
AAAACTGGTTTTAAAGAAGTGAAGGAAAACATGTTTGAAGTCAAGGTTTTTAAACAACTAAGCCGAATGTGCATTTTAAAAACGTAAAGTCTTTTCTAAAAATTTCGGCAGAGTTTCTTTTGTAAATACTGGCCCCGAACGGGGTACAACAAGAACAATATATATATATATATATATATATATATACAATGATAAAGGCATCCCCAAGCGGGAGCTAGCTCTTCGTCAATCGACGGTCACAACCACGCAAGCAATATAATATACAACGCCGAATGGCGAGGGTCAAATCCAAAAGAAACTCAATAAGCATGAAAACCGCGATACTACTAAGCGCGACTCTAAGGTCGAATAATACAACACTAATGTCTAAGTCTGAAACAATATACAAGTTTTGGTTGATGGAAATTCTAGATACAATGAATAAGACAAGTACAATGGTGGTTCTTGATGCAAAAGAATCCACCTACCAAATGCAATTCACCCGCAAGGAAGCAGTGTGCCAAAAATGCCGCAAAGAAACCTGTACGGCAAAACCTGCAAGAACTGTGGCACAACGGGGGTGAGTTGCCAACTCGTGAATAGAGAATATCTACAAGCAGAAACCGAATGCAAGACATAATCCTAGGTCAACAATCAGCATAAAATAAACCACAAGAGTACGTCTGAAGCATAATAAGGTGGATATGTAACATCTAAACATGTATGTAGTGCTAAGTACTCAGGTAATAACATGTCATCAGTATAAGGTATGTCTGCATGAAGTAAATATGAATATCAATACACATATATTAGCGTCCCATACCACCAATATTGGTGTAAGGGTATATATAACAACGCCCTCATACCCTGTTATATATACAATGAAGTATGATCAATGTAAATCCAGTCTGTATAAACGTGGAACCCGTCCACCCGTCACCCAATGACAATACGCATCATGTATGCAAATATGAGGATATAAACAAAATCATGGAAAAACATCATGAAACCCGTGCCTAGCATCGACACGTAAATCCTCGTCCATATGGGGCTCCGTCTGCGGTATCGGCCCTCGGCCCCGGCAGTACGGGTCATCCCATGTCCTCATCCATATGGGGCTTCGTCTGCGGTATCGGCCCTCGGCCCCGGCAGTACGGGTCATCCCATGTCCATCTCTCAACTCCGGTCGGTATCCTCCAGATATCTGCCGAGCTCCAATACAATCACCGGTAGGTAGTAGTCCCTCTGCCAGGCTCACCGTCTACTACACAGCGAAACCGTTCTCGCCCCGGGGTACCATACCGGGTCCACCATGTACCCGCAATCGGCCTCATCCGCCTCCTCGAATCGGGTTTCACATGTCGCTCTCAGCACCGAGAAAACACATGGTGGACGCACTGAAATATCATATCAAGGGTAACCGGGTTTTTAACACAATTAAATATTCTCTTTTGAAATACCCACGGTTCCCAAATCCAGAAATATCATGAAAATAACATATCTCAATGCGTATAATCAAAACATGATGTATGCGACATGTAAGAAAGGTAAGCATATCATAAGTCATGCAACATGGAATAGTAATGTGCACATGTCGAGGGAAACCGCTCTTTTAAAACGAATCAGTTTTGAAGAACATCATGCGGTTCCCAAATCTCTAATCAAGTCAGAATCATCTATGTTTGTGTACAGGTATAAGTGTACAATATGCCATGCAAGAATCATATCATGAATGCAACAGTACTACAGTGTAGTGGCATGGCAATTATCGATGATGAAGTGTGTGAGCCGGCAAATAGTGTATGTGGAACATACGCATCATCGATAATGGTGCTGGTGTCCTAACAGCATGATAATAATATAGCAATAAACAAATGCAAGCAATGTGAATAGCATGAATATGTGGAAATCAAATAATCAACACCACAGTGAAGAATCTACATCAACAAGTATATATCATGTAGTTATGTCGTTTGAAATAAGACGAATCAGGATTTTTTGTAAAATAAGGGTTACAGTATATTTTAAGAAAGACACGTCCTTTGAAAAATACCCGTAGAATCTCTTTACCTGTCTTTTAAGATATTCCTGATTCGTAGTTTTTGAAATAGGTATGACTCGGGTCTAGTCTAACATCTACTATGCAAACTACAGATCTAAGTACCAAGCCAATCGGGAGGGGTATGGAAACCACCTAAATCTGAGTCGATATATATATAGATATAATAGTCGGTGATCCCGCCTCAACAGTATCGCGTACGATACAGTATATCATATGACATCCTCAAGTCATGAGTGCGGATCTATCATCAATGTAAAGCTCGTACGGTAAATCGTCGTACGGCATCCCAATAGCTGGGTACGGGTCAATATCACACTAGCTCATCACATCTCAGGTATCACTATCATCTATCACATAATCTGGGGTACTGATCTAAGTCTAGTACAACTGATACCAACAATATACTGCGTGTGCAAGCACACGTCCCAAGGCCCGCTAGAGATCACGTATCGTATCCCAAATACGAATCACATCAAATCACCGATCTTGCGGCACAAAGCCCAACATCATCGACCCATCTCCAATGTCATCCAATATCATCAACACAGTGCAAGTATAATGAATATGCAAGGGTGTGCGTGTAGGTGTAAATCTATTCTAGGGTTCGCGACTATGAACTACACTAGTCACTTCTAACCCTACACTATCCATAGTACACCTAATCTATCATATCCACGACATACTATAACTATCAAACATAATATATAGTATACTAACTACGGACTGCGGGGGTGCTATACGCCATCCACCCGACTTCCCCCAGTAGATATAATCTACTCACCTTGCGTCTTCATTTGTCGACGTCGCCATGCGCTTTCTTGTCGTCCCGAAGTCTTCATGGGTACCTACATATCAAAGTATCGTATATGCGCATTAAAACCAAATCCATGCTAAAACGGCACATGAAATCCAAAACGATACGATAAGGGGCCTATAGGTGAGAACCTATGGCACGCCTTCAAAACCATCAATAAATCCTCTATATTGTCGTATAAACGCCAAATAGTCGAGGCAAAACACAATCCACAATTGCAGAATTAAAAATACGGAATACGGAAACACGAATCCAAAACAGCAACTTAGGAAATATGTCCCAGATTTCATCCTAGGTCAATTTATACAATTCTATATATACCAGGGGTCTACCATGAACATGTAGGAGCTACAGAACCAATACGAGCCAAAATGGTAGGACCCAGGCCGCAATTGGCGGCCAAAGTGAATAAATTGGCGGCCTGGAAAGGGAATTGGGGGCTAGGGCTTTGGTGGTAGCTTCCTGGGTGCCTGCACATGCCACTGTCCAATCAATTTTATTTTAGGATGTCCCGGGTGATAGCAGATCCCAATTAACCTTCACAGATTTCACAAATTTTCCGATATCGGTTTCTAAAATCCGTATTCTGGGTTTAAGCTTCAGTTTTGGGTCTCAATTCATACACTAGGGTGTTTATATAATCTCAACTGAGCTCAATTTCACATTACAGCACAAGCTTCCCTCAAACCCTAACTAGGCTTTCATCAAGTCCACAAAATCACACAATATCGGTTCAATCATAACATGGGGGTAAAGGAAATACTAAAACTAAGTTAATGATCCAGAAAATACCTCATTTGGCAACTCAAGAATTTTCTTGAGTTGCCCCTAGTGGCTAAAATCCTTGCTTCTTTAGCTCCAAGTGTAGATCTAGGGATTGTGCACACATTTAATGAAATGAGAGTGGGGTTTTGGAGTTGTTTTGGATGTGTTTTGAGGAGTTGAAGAGGGGAGGGAGATGAAGGAGGAGGAGCAGCAGGAGATGAAGGAGGAGAGGTAGAGAAATGAGTGTGGGGATCTAGGAAATGGGCTAAGTCATTGGTCAAAAGGGACCATACCTCTCTCTCTCTCACCATACCTCATTCTTTATTCCCTTTTCCATTTCTTTTCCTTTTTTTTTTCCCCTAAAACCCTTCTCACACAAATAGTAACCCCAAACACACCATGGCAATAAAATGTAACACAAGTGTGAAAAAGTGATATGTGCATGTTTTGCACAAAAATTCTAAAAACCGATTAGCGATTTTTAATCGCGATTAGCACTAATTTAGCATATAACTAATCAATTAAACTTAGAAATGGCATAATTCTCTAATTTACCCTATTTTATAATTTTCCATAATTTTTCTAACATTTTTCCTATTTATTTGTATTTAAAAGTGCCAAAATATTAAAATATTCAATAAAATAATATTAAATTATTAAAAATTCCCAAAAATTAATATTTTATCTTTTTGAAATGTTATAGAGGGAATAGGCGTCGGCTGCTTTGGGACACCATTTCCCGGTTCATGAGAGCCCTGCGCCTGATTGGGCGGCTGAGAGGCAAGTTGGGCCGTAAGCTGTAAGACGACATTTGTCAAGTCGTCGATCTTTGAGTAGAGCTTGGCCATCTCCTTGTATTTGCTTCTGAGCTGCTTTCGGAGCTCTTGGAGAAGTTGCTGCTCTGCGGTCTTAGGACGGAAAGTTGGCTCATCTTCGCTTTCCGAGCCTGACTCCTCATGAATTGAGGGCTCTCTCTTCCTATCAGCCTCATCGAGAGGGTTTTCATCATCCAGCAGAGGCGGCTGTTCTTGAGAAGTGGCAACCACATTCAAGCCAGATTGGATTTGAGATGTGGTGGCCCCGTCCTTACTCTTGCTGCGCGTGCCCACCACGTAGACAGTATGGATAACACATTCAGCCACCCCCTCATCTTTGGCGGGGTAACCCTGTTCTTCGAACCTCATGAGGTTTAGCCTGGCAGGAGCCTATCCCTTTTGTTGGCTCTATATCTGTGCCTTTTCTCCCTCAGCTTCTCGATTTTGAAGGCTTGGCGGGCATCCGCTACCCGGGAAGCCATTGTGAGTTGATCAGAGAGAAGCTTAGAGAAGACACCCGATTGAGCAGTGGTCAAGGGCACCGCTGGAGCTTGCTCGGGACGCGTTGTAGCTTTGTTGGTGTTGATGGCCTTGCCCCCAGCTGGGGCCAAGGAAAGTCGTTCAGACACCGACTTGCGTTTGGGTTGGGGCACCCTCGAGATCACCACATTTGGTCTCCTGCCTTTCGAGACCGGTTTGTCTGCCACCGGGGCTTGAGGAGCAGGGATGGCGCCAACTGGCATGAACACAATAGAGCCGAATGGTAGCAGCGGCTCCTCCCATTGTCGCCCGAAACTGGCCTGAAGGACCGTCCTAGAGTCTATCCTCATCGTGTAGGAGACGAGAGCTGAGTTCATCATCGAAGACATCGTCGGAAGGTGATTGCTTGAAAATCTGTATGAAAAAGCATTATTTTTAGTATAAATACAGGTATGTATATTGATTGAGTTCGCATGAACGCTTAACCCAAAATATGGGAGGAGAGATATGTCCCACCGGGCGTGCCAGAATCTGTAGGGTGTTTTTCGTCACCCCATTGAGATGGGAATACGCGCGCGCTTGTCAGGCGTACTACAGATTCCCCCTGCCTAGGGTAGGCCGGGGTTTAATGATTGTGGGGATCCGAATCTCCGGCAGCCGCGGACTAAGCTGCCGTTAATTACCCCTCGCTTTTGGAGCGGGGGAACCTCCGATTGACGGGTTAAACTGGTCATGCGAACTCAATGTGCGGTGTACGTGCGGTGTGTTTTGAAAGGGGGTTTTGGATATGTCGGGAGCAACGCAGAGTTTTTACGGGGGTCCCGCTACCCGGATAGAGGGCTGGGGGTCAAGGGGGCTAGCAGCCCCCTTGCGGGGTGCGGGGCAGCGCCCCGTTAGAAATTTTTTTCTAACAGGGACATTGTCGTGGAGCACATGTGTGTGCAAATATGTATACATATGTATATGTATATATGTATATATATACATAAGAAAAAAAAGGGGGAAAAGCATCCAAAGGATGCGTGGGGGCAGCACCTTGGGCGCTGTGCGCCTAGGTGTTGTGCGCTCAGGCGCTAGAGTGCCACGTGTCGGCACGGGGGCGAGTTGCGCCCGAGCGCTTGCGCTTGAGCGCAAGCGCGCCACGTGTCGGCACGGGGGAGACTTGCGCGCGAGCGCTTGCGCTTGAACGCAAGCGCGCTACGTGTCAGCACCGGGGTGACTTGCGCTCGGGCGCTTGCGCTTGAACGCAAGCGCGCCACGTGTCCGCACCGGGGCGACTTGCGCTCGGGCGCTTGCGCCTGAGCGCAAGCGCCCCATGTGCCGGCACGCGGGCGACTTGCGCTCGGGCGCTTGCGCTTGAGCGCAAGCGCGCCACGCGCTCTGCGCTTGAGCGCCGGCGAGAAAAAGAGGCTTTTAGCCTAAGAAATAGAAGCTATGTTTCAGAAAGGAAATATTTGTTATGTATATATGTATGGAGTTAAACTCCTGGGATGTTTTGAAGCTGATGAAGGGGGGTTCTTCTTCTTCCTTCTGTTGTTTGGCCGGATCTTGAAGATCAAGAAGTAGGAGATTTTAAAAATCACTCCTTTTGAGATCTTATGGGAGATCTGAGTTCCCCTTTGTGGGTTTTGTGGTGGAAAACTACTTAGTTTTAGAAAAGAATGAGTAAAACTCTTGATTTAATTCAAAAGAATTGAGAAGGTTTAGAACCTTGGAGAAGGAGCAAGAGGCACAAAGAACCCTAGTTTTTGGGGGAATGAAAAAGTGAATATTTTATTCATCATCATGTTGCCTTATATAGGCTTACATATTTACATATAGCCCCTTGGGCTTTACAAAAATGGCATTTTAGCCATCCCATGGCTCATGTGCCATTTCATTTTTGCACATAAACCATGAGCTTACAAAATATTGGCTTTATGCCCATTTTGTTTACATTCATGCATAAACAATTACATAAAAATTATTTATTACATGATTTTGTTGTTGGCATGGGGAGGCTGGCTGGGGGCTCGACTTGGGCATGGGCCCGCTTGACCTGGGCTTGGGCCCACCTGGCTTGGGGTTGACTTTGATTTTGACTTGGTCAACCGGGGTGTAAATTTTTACCCCAACACTTGGGTCAGTTGTCGCTGGGTGCTTGCAAGGGCGAGAAGAGAGGGAGGTGAGGTTGAGGAGGAGGAGACGAGGTCGGGGAGATGTGCGAGGGTGGAGGAAGTGGTGACGATGGTGGTAGCTCATCGGAGGTGCCCTCAGTGGTGGTGTTGTGTTGGTGACGAGGAGGAGATCGGCGGAGGAGGCAGCGATGGTAATGATGGTGGTGGGTTTGACAAGGAGCCGATGGCTTAAAAGAAGGTGGGCAGAGGGGCTCGGGCATTCGATAAGTGAGGGGACTCGGTGCAGTGGGGGTTGCGACGACGTGGGGGAGCGGGTTTCGTAGCGTTGGGCGCGAGAAGAGGGAAGCCATTGGATGGAGTGGCCGTTGGGGGTAAGCGAGTGGGGCGCAGAGCAGATGGCGAGCGGGCCCGGGTCTTGTGGAGGTGGGCGTGAGAAGCGGGGAACGTTGGAGGAAAAGAGCGGGAACGAAAGGAGTAGGGAAGAAGAAGAGAAGGGGTAAGCGGGTCTGGTCGGGCAGGGGTCGGGTCGGGTAGTTAGGGAAAGGTTTTGGGTTCAATTCTAGGAGTTGGGCCGGGGGTTGTGGGTTGGGTTTGGGAAAAGGATTAGTTGGGCTGGGGCTTGGGGCCGAGGGTTTAGAAGTTAAGGAAAAAGAAGTTTTTTTTGGGGGGGGGACAGAGTTTGGGGGCTGGCTGCTAAAATTAGGATTTAGATTATAGAATTTTGTTTTTAATTTGAAGTAGGATATAGTTTTAGGTAAAAAAGTTTAGAAATTATGTTTTAGGAATAATATAGAGACTTATGTAGGAAAATTTAGGGGGAAATATTGGGAAATTATTTATTAAAAATACGGATACGGTACAAACTGAACCAGGTATTACATCAACTTTTAAACAAAATTTTCTGTACATTAAAATAAAGTCGTTACGCGTGCAACCTCTGCCTGACGCGCGCCACTTCCACCTGACTCGTGCTCACGACGACCCAACAACCCACGTCTTCTCTCTTCCCCCCAATGACTCTTTCCCCTTCTCGCGCTGCCTCCGCGAGACCCACGCCACCTCGTCTCCAACGGCTCTCTTCTCGCTCATGACGACGTCTCCGCAAGACCTGCTCCTTTATGACCCCGTACTCACCCACGTCTCAACTGCCTTCGAGATTTTGCGATCTCCCTTTGCGATCTCCCTCATTCTCAATATCTTTCATTCTAGCATAAACTGAGAATTCCCTCGACCTCCTTGCCTCCACCGTTAACCTCTCCTCAAACCCCACCGAATCCACCCTCGTTGTAACCTCCTCCTTCTTCCTCTTCGACTTCATCCACAAACCTGACCTCCTCTCCAAACACCATAGCTGCAACGAGCTCATTCTTCTAAGCATCCATCGTCAGTGACCTCTGCACCACCGCTGGCCACTTCCTCTTCGAACCCTTCATCACCCCTGATGATCCTCCTCCTCCGGTGATCGAGCCTCCCCGTTCGCCACCTCCATCCTCACCACCGAGCTGAGCCTCCATCGATCTCAAATAGAGCTCCGAGCCGCCGTCGCCGGCAACTGCAACCTCCGTCGAATGAGCTTCGTCGCCGCTGCCACCTCTGCCTCCAACCCCAGCTGCCTGCAACGCCTTCGACGACACCCCTACGACATCACCTCTCCACCATAGCTCGAGCTCCCCCTCCAACCAAGATTCCTCACCGCGCCACCACCCCAACTTCATCCACCGTCGCCGTAGCCGCTGTCGCTGCTCTGTGCTCTATACCGTGTTGCTATTGTGGCCGCCGCTCATCGCCGCTGTCAGATTCGTCGCCATCTCGACTATCGAGCCATCGCTAGGCAAGTGAAAACCCGATCACTTTCTTTACATGCTATCACTACATTAAATGGATCGATAGGTTTTAAATCATAAAAATATTATTGTATATATCTGCATCGTCATAATCGCCGCGTTGTGAACCTATAACCCATCGATAACGCCAACAGTGGATGGAACGTGAACATGGAATAACTATTGTTTTAATTGATTAGATTAAACAGACTCTTCGTTTAATACCTGTACACTAGTTAAGCGCTCGACACAAAATCCTAGACCAAAACATATCTTAATATGGTGGAACTTACGATAGTTAGATCTCTTTATTGTTTACAAATATCGTGTAGAAATTTGGATGCAAAATATCGGGTTTATAATCATGTAAAGTCACCCCTAAAGGCGACACTAAATCTGGAATGCACCTCACATGTCACGTCGAAATATATATATATATATATATATATATATATATATATATAATTAAATACAGATTGGAATGTAATGTTCTAAGGCTCGTATCGAAGCCGACCCGATAAGATAGAACCCTCTAAAGTTTACCCTTCAATGTTGATAGGCCACTGTAACAAGAATTGACTGGGAATGCGGCTCTAGACTACAGTCCGGGGCAGCATTCCACGAGAATACCTGAACTTAAGCGCATGCACGTCCCTATATAAAACTGAAAATGTGTGGAGTCCTATATAGCCGCGTAGATAATTTAGTTATCTAACATTTAGATCTAGTCTCGTTCAGTTTCACTATTGTTTGGTATTTTGTTTATGTTTTTGTCATGCGCCGCTTTCCAGAGTACGCTAAAATGGGCACGTGACATAGCCAACCATGCTACCTGTGAGTAGGAAGCATCCATCCACAGTCACATTACGGCTGTAGAGATATCAAGAACAAAATAAAACTATCTAAAACATGTCCATAATCCAAGATAACATGAGTCAATAATAAATAAATGCGGAAGCAAAGGATCCAATACAAAATAACTGGAATGTATGCCCCATAATGCGGGCTCTCATCAGGAAATAAATGCAGGGAATAAAACTAACTACTACTGAACTCACAGCTCAGCCTGCTGGCTGAAGTACTCTTGCTCGGATTGCAACAGCGGTACGGAATCTGGGCCATGCAAAACCCAGACGTCAACGCGTCATGTCATCAAGTAATATAATACAAACATGGTAACAGGCAATGCAATATAACATGAATAAAACAAGGGTAACAATAATATGAATCAAAGCAGTGCAGGGTAGTGTGCAGTGGGTAAACTAAACTGTTCTATCAGGTTTTCTATTCTAAAGTCTTTGAAACCAATTGATGAATCCTCGATGTAACTCAATAGTATCCCGTGCATGCCCGGGACCACGGTCTAAGACTCTCGGGCTGAAACCGAGACGTGCCGCTAGGCAGTAAAGGGTAGCAGGTATGGGCGAGTGATGTCAGCATCATCACTCCGGGGCTGGCCTAGCCCGTAAGACTGATCAGAACAGGTATCGAACTGTTGAGTTACAAGTCAGGTTTCACCTTTGATTTCCCCATACCCCCAAGTTATGTATGTCAAGTCAGGTATTCAGTAATCAAGAACTAATGCCAACACAGGATCAGGTAAAAGCAGGTTTGTCTGGATAGACAACAGGAACGGTCCATGAGGACTACATGTCAGGTTTGTTGGCATTAGACACAAGATCAGGTAATGGGTCAGGTCATGGTACATCAGGTCAAGTCAACAGTATGTGGTACCATGTCGGGTCAATCACTATGCATGTAGTAAGTCATGTCAAGAGGTAAACAATATCATGGGTGTGCTCACAATCAGTTATATAATCAAGCATGGTCATCAATAACATGATATAAGTAATGAATTAAGCTATAGGCAGATTCATTCGATTTGCAATACAGTTATCAACTTGTGTCTCAGAGATGATTACAAGAGTGCAGTAAGACAAGTATAGCAGTTTAGTCATGTTAACAGGTTTAAGAACTTTTAGAGGTGCAATGATCTATATAACGGTTCAGCACAGCTATTGCAGGTTAAAATGCATACGAGTGTCCGAATGGAACAAAACTACAGAGATAGATGCCGTATGCTATGTCAATATTAAAATGTGATTAAACAGGTAAATGTGGTTATTAGGTTCAATTGCAAATTGTAGGTTCCAAGTTTAAGGATAAAATGATATAATACAATATTGTGCAAGAAAATGAGAAATGATTGTACCAAGCTAAATTTACAGGTTTAGGGTGTCATAATATATATGTAAATATCGTATAGCATGTAGCAAGGGGTACTTGCCTCGACGGGTCGCGGATCGGAAAAACGGAACGATAAACGTCGGCGGGGAAACTCGCGACGGACGTACGGTTCACGGAATGAACCCAAACGACGAACAATGGAACCACGCGGGTCGGGGTATCTCGCTGGAACGTCGGATCATGTCGTCGGCATCGTCGGATTCCGCTGAAAATGCAAAGCAGCGACGTCAAGAATTGCGATCAAGAAAAGAAAAGAAACAAAGAAGGAGAGAAGGCTTACCAAGGTTCTGCTCCTGCGGTTTATCTAGAGGGGAGACGTGAGGGTGACGGCGAGGTCGACGGAGCTCCGGCGGTGGCCAACGACGGCAGCGACGAGATCTGCAGTTCAGGAAAATTTTCTACAGAGAAGGGAAAGAAGGAGGAAAGGAAAGAGGAGGGGAAGTTATCTCACCGAGGAGTGTTTGCGAGGCCGGGGCTACGGAGTCGAGGCCGTCGGCGGCGACGAATCCGGCGGTGTGTGCAGGGGTGCGCGGGGTTGCAGGTCGGAGATGCACAGGGAGAAGAGAAAAGGAGGTTGTTGATGGGACGAGGCTGAGGAGGCGAAGGTGGAGGCGACGGTGGTGCCGGCGTTGGGGTATGGCGGCGAGGAGGGAGGCGCGGTTGCTAGGGCACGGCGATGGTTCTGCGTTATGTGGTTTTGAAAAGAATGAAGGAGGGAAATTATTTAAAGTCGAAGGAAGAGAGAGAGAGAGATTATGGGAGAGAGAGAGTGGAGAGAGAAAGATAGAGAGAGAGGAGAGAGAGACGGGGATTGGAGAGAGAGAGGAGAGAGGGAGACGGGGCCCACGGAAACGGAGGAATTTGATTGGCTGAAGGAACTGTAGGAGGTTAGGAAAAATTTAGTAAAAGATTTACCAGATTTAATCAACAGTGAGATTTTATATAGTTATGAAAATATATTCGATGGTTTGAATATTTGAATTTTGGGATTTTGGCGTAAAGTAAAACATTTCCAAATAGCGCCCGGGTCGGGTCCAAAAATTTGAAATTGAAATAATAGAATTTTAGGCGGGATCCAAAATTTAAAATGAAGTGTTTTATGATTAAAAAGTATACCCCCAAAACAGACACACGTACGTGTGCGTAGCCGTCCAAACTTGCCCGTTTCACTGAACGGGACGAGAACACGATGCACGTACGCTACAACGGGGTTAGGGGTGTCAAGCAGGCTAAGATGACTATTTTTAATTTTATTTTAGAGACCAAAAATTGTTATATGCAGAAATGAATTTGCCGGGTAAAATTTTACAGTAAGTAACAAACAGACAAGATAAATGAAATAAGGCTCACACTCCATTCATAAAGTAACAGAAATTAGTAGCATTGGGCTTGGGTGTTACAGTTTTAGACCGTTGACGTGTTCTGCAGTTTCTACAGTGACATTTCTTTCCCCTTCATACTAAACAGGACATACCTTCTAGTACAGAAAGGCTATTATTAATATGTTTGATAGGTCGGAAACCTAACAGATAGAACTAGGTTTTATTCAATTGGGGAAACACCTGAATCTAAACACAATCTCCAGTAAACCGCGCGTGAAGTTGAACTTCCAGTTCTGAAACTGGAATTTCAGCAACTGATCGCTGATTTAAAGTGTGATAAGTCCCTAACCTGAATTCCTATCGACATGAAACTAATTTTACCGCTTAGATAATCAAGTATGCTTTATACTCCTTTTATATTGTTTTGATCGATTCTATACGTGTGATTTATGGTGAATTTTGCAAGTCATATGGCGTTGGCTATCATAACTCGGTGAATATCAGTTCAGTGCATTTCTATCTATTTTTTGTGTTCGCTTTATACCTTTTGCATAGTGATCGTTTACATTGAGACTTAGCGACTGTTTTGCATTGTCGATATATAAGTGTTAGTGATTGGGTTGTGGCAAGTACAAAAGCGAACCAGTGACTGAAAGTGATATTGATAAGTGGAAACGTGATTGAAAATAAAAGCGATACGCATTTGTTCACAACCTATCTAATAATTGAATACATACTATAACCTGGGGGATTGGGGAAATCAAGGTGTAATTGAACTCGTATTTAGTGAGGTACAGTGACTTAGAAGATGATCATTCGATATTAGTGACACACACACACACACATACATACATTATGCCGTGGGCTGCAAGGTTATGTCCCGGGTAACAGTGGATCGTAGTCTCGGGTATGCACGAGACCCTTCTTAAACACGAGCATCTTTTCCACCAATTGATTTCATTGACTTAGTGACCGATAAGTAGTAACATATACATTGCCTGGTTTACTGACATGATACTTATATCGAACTGTTCATATTTAAATGATATTCATTCTTCTCATGTTTCTGTATTCTGTCGCACCTTGCGTGTTTAATAACATTGTACCCATTATATATATTTATTGCTATATGTGTCGTCCTGACGACCTGAGTGTACATGCTCAGAGGACGAGGTGGACCCATTCAAGGAGCAGGACCTGCCATTCGAGATCACAGAGGTCTAGACCGCAACATCAGCGCCGCCCTTTTTGCTATAAGCACATTGTATTTCATCGGTTAGTTATTTCCTTATGCAAAATAAATGTATCTTGAACTCTTTTATTGTAATGTAATAAAGTTGTGAACTGTGATTTTGTTTACTCTAGTACTATTTACTGACTACCATGTAATGCTAGAAGCCGAAGTGTGACTACGACAGGATTATTCCCTGACCGTAGGAGCATGGCTGGCCTTGTCACCCTCGCATTCCGTATTTTAGGAAGCGGGGCGTGACATCTTAACCCATCTTCTTCCTTCACTCAACTAACCAAATTACCACTAGTTTCTTGCACGTCGCTGGCAGAGACTGAGGACATGGACGCGATTAGGATGGGGGTGAAGGTTGATGGAGGCGATGGGTAGATTGTGACGTTGGGGCAAAGGTGGCATCCATAGGAGTGATGGGAAGGGGGCGATGGCCAAGGAGGCAGAAGTAGAGAAAGTGGCGGTCATAGGAGTGATGGGGAGGAGGAAATGATTAAGAAGGCAAAGACAGAAGCAGTGGTTGTGTAAATACCCCTGAGCAGTGTGGTCTTCGGATATCATAGTGATTTGAGTGTGGAGCCGCTTCAGAATAGTGGGATCGGATCGTTGTAACACATTCCGAAAGAAGACCGAACAGTATTATAAATGTTGGCTATAGTGCCCTCAAGTCAATTATTGAATCGCAGGCACACGATTGTGATGATTGAGGGAGGACCTATACGGGTAGAACAGTCTTACTCAAAATGATAATATGCTATCTGGGTTGTCTTTATCATCATGTACATGCATTAGGTGGTATCACAAATCACTATTACATATTAATAGAGCCCATAGGATTCTTGCTTGACTACCAGTATTATGATGGCGATCATATACGTGGGAGCTGGGTGGTTTATAAGCACATCCTTAAATATTCCTAGTGGTGGGAGTATCGAGACTGGGCATCGATACTCCAGTGGAGACTAGTGTATACTTATCGAGACCCCGACGAGGGGCGGTGGCAAGGTCTCACAAGCCATTGGTGTCAGTTTTTTCACCTAAGATAGTATATAGGTGCTCATTGGGTTATGAGTACACTGGATGGACTCGTCGGGAACATGCTAGTTGGTATTATAACTATTGTCAGATAGCAGTTCTCAGGTCACATGTGTACAAGTTAGTCTATCGACCTGAGATCGTCATTTGTCTCGTATGAGTTCCCAATGTGCTTTGAATACTACCCTACTACGGCTCAAAGGAGTCATGCAAACAGGTTTTAGTTGAGTACAGTCACAAGCCATATGGAGGCAGCGAGCGGATCATCGGGGATTCGTCTCTCCCGGTATTGGGGGGTTGATGTCGTGTTGTGCACGGATGGCCATCACCAGCAATCCTTGGCCAAGGTAGTCGAGAATTACTGATTTGGATATGTCACGCCCCGCTTCCCGGTATATGGCGAAGGGGACGCGACGAGACCCACTACGTATATACTCAGAAGTACATACGCTAAGCGTATCTAAGCAATATAAAATAAATACTCAAGAGACAAGATACAAAACGAACAGCAACTTTTATTTATTTACATTCTTTTGTACAATACATGAAAAGGAAATACAACTGAAATAAAATGATGCCTAAACAGTGGCATAACAGGAAATGAAAAATACAGAAAGAAAAAGTGTACAATGAAACTAAAGTGCAGGGTCTTCGGCAAACTGCTCCAAGTCTTCTGCAGATGGCTCGATCTCCACCGGGTCCAAACCACCTGATGACATTCAAAGAAGAAAGAAATAGAATGTCGTCAGCGAACAGGTCGTTCGGTAAGTCCCAAAGATAAGGGAGAAATAGACAGAGAGTAAGAGAGAGAGAGTAGCTTTTAATGTTATATTATAATATTGTAATGTTGTATTAACGCTGTTGTTTGTAGCCTGGTACAGAAGATACCAGTGTATACGAGGGGAGTCCCACTTACACCGGGGACTTTGGTAACCTGTAGTACAAGGCTCCGTCGATAATACCACGGAACAACGGCATGTATGTAATTACGTCTTAAGTGACCACCTCGTACCACCTTTAATATATTCCGTACCAGTCTACCCCTTAAACCCCGCAGTGTTTTGATTGTATTGTATTGTAAACTGAATTAATTGTATAATTGATTGACTGACCGAAACCATGATATCAGTAAACGGAGGTGACTGAATAATCATGTAAATGGAATAACTGTAGAATCATGTAAATAGAATGTATATTCATGGTTCGGTTCAGTCAAGTTGTATAGATTGATAATTGGGTTCATGAATTCATGTGTTCATATTGAAGTGGAATATTGTAGATTGTAGATTTACTTGAATCGTATCCAAGTCAGCATGATCAGACTCAAACCCGAGTCAGACAGTTACAAGTGTAAATCGAAATCCTATAATTGCTAGGATCGTTAGGGTAATTTATAAAACTTGAGGGGGTTTTATGTAAAAATACTTTTATATACTTTTCAAAATACACCTCAAGTATTTATTGTTCGTCTTTAGAATTGTAATGAGGGTGGATTTTATGTTGTGATAGTTCTAGTGAAAATATCCTAGTTTTATAAATAAGGGTATTTATCTGTAATATTGCTTATTTGAAGTTCATGGTATTTTAGTGTAAAATTTATTCTTGTGATTTTTAGGAAAAGGTGGAAAATTTATATTATAATAAAATAGATATTTAAATGATAAATATACATATGTTTATACAAAAAATAATTTTAATAAATATTTTATATTCCAAAAATCTCATTTTCTTAAGATATCGTATTTTAAACCTTTCGAGACCGAATGCTCCTTGCGGAGGTCTGAATCTCGTACTACTAGCCCGAGGGTGCGCGATAAACCGCACGATCCCAAACGGGTTCCCCAAAGATGGGTTGTAGCGGCGCTTTGCAAAGATTGTAAAATACTATTCCTTTAGAAAACAGTTTTATAAAGTAAAAGGTATTTATTTGCAAAGTGTAATTTTCCGTATTTTAGGTTCTAGGGTTTCCTAAGCCAACTAGCGTATTTCTAAATGGTCTAAACGACAAGTCGTTAGAAGTCTCAAATCGCCTCTTCACCGCCAATTGTGGCCAGATAAGTACAAGTGAGGAAGGAGGGATCCGCTCACGAATCGTGAGACGGGCCTTTTAAAGTTACCTTTGCTCACTTGCCTAGCCTAGACACCACAAAGTCAGGTTTAGATAAACGATCGATATCCACAACTTATCGTATTTTCCTAATGATAGGTATTTATTTAAAAGTGTTTCAAAGCAAAACTTTTAGAACTGATTTTATTAATAAAATGGTATTTAAATGAAAGTATTGTTTTATCGTATTCTAAGTTTTGATGATATTGTTTTGGGGTTGTATTTGCGTATGTGTGGAGGTAGGTCATTACCTCGTGCTCTACTTGTAAATATATAGCAAAGTTAAGGGGTTAAATATGAAATCGAAACATGATGGTATTAAAGTGAAAAATACGATAAATTTGAAAGGTTATCATTTCATATGAGAAAACTTGTTCAAATTGATTTTTAAAAGTTTAATAGTCAAGATAAAGATGTTTAGGTATGAATGTATTGGTTAGAAGTGAAATTTTATAGAAAACCGAGTCGGAAATCGGATTTGTTCCGATTCCGTCGGGTTTCGTAATTTCGTATTTTAAAGAAATAGAAAGGGGGATAGAATGGGACTTACGGGTTTCGATCTATACTAAAGAATGTAGGGGAACTAAGGGAGTTGCCGAGGCATTGCTTCGTCGCCGGTTGTTTCTAAAAACGTCGCCGGAATTCCAGCCGGAATTTCGTCGGAGTTTCGCCGCGAACTTGATTTCAAAGTACACTCTTCTTGGAAAACTTCTTAGAGAGTGGCTCAAGATTTTGGGGGTGAGAGGGTAGTGTGTAGGGTTGGTATTTATAGGGTTAGGATAGGGTTAGGGTAGATGAAAAGTTAAAAATAAAAATGTGATAAAATGTAATAAAAATGTATTAAAAGTGGAGTAAATAGGGTTTTTAAAGAGCTCTGGAAGTGGTCTGAGACTGAAATTTTTCAGGTGCATAGGGAATATGAAAAGACACAACTTTCATGTTGTGGCCGTCGCTGGAATCGGCCGACTCGGGGGTGATTCGGCCGTGACTCGGTCGGAGCACTGAGTCGGCCAAGTCGAGGCCGAGTTGGCCGATTCCTGGCCGAGTCCGGCGGCCAGGATCCCCCCCGACGGTTCATCTAACTCCTGCAAGTGTTACATCTTTGGGTGTAGTGGGGTTTTTGTGAGATATGCACGTGTAAACTCTTGGTATTCTAAAGGTTTTAAAAAAAAATCAATATTAAAAATAATGTGGGGTATGGGATTTAAACTCTGGTGGCTTGATTCAGCAGTGCAAGGTATTACCAATGAGCTACAAGCTCCTTCTTGTAATTATGGAGTTATTTAATTACTTAAAATGATAGCAGCAAGAGTAAATACTCCAGGTATACATTAAATTTAAAGTAATTTCTTGTACACTAAAAATGGAGTTATTACATTCTTGTAACTTGTAATTAAAAACAAAATAATTACTTATATCTTGTGCTTAGGCTAAAATACCCCTTTATGGATTTTGAAAAAAAAATTAAAATTTTGTGTAGAAAAGTGTATAGGAAAATTAGGGTTGTTACATTCTACCCTCTTTATAAAAATTTCGTCCTCGAAATTTTTAAAAGAAAAGTGCAACAATTTGGTGACAGAACTAATGATTGTAAAGAAGTTTTGGTCAAAGTTATGAGGGAGTTACTTGGGTTACCTTGGTTCACAGTTTCAGGTTCTATGGCTGCTAAGGTGAAAGCCTGTTGCCGTGGCACGTTCCTCCTAGCTGGAAGCATATTCTTCTGTACTCGAGGCATGTTTCTCAGTGCCTGATGGAATTGGCGATTTGGCTGAGCAGGAAATCCACGTGGAGGTGGTGCTGGGAGTGTAGGACGAGTTGCAGGAGCCTGGATAGCTGGCTGCTGCGGGTAGTTGATGGGTGGGTGTGCTGGGTTGCGTCTATAAGGACAGTTTCCAATTCCGTGATTGGACGCGCCACAAACCAAGCATAGGCCTTTTGCACGCCTACAGTTCTTCCACAAGTGTCCTTCCCTCTTGCAATAAAAGCAAAAATCAGGTCTTAGCCGATCCTTGGCTTCTTCCAGTCTTCTGAGTTCGACTGCTGGCCTTGAAAAGGCCCCTCCTGCTATTTGAGTGGCAGGGCGTTTCACTCCTGCAGACTGAGGTCTGCCCCTTGCCTTTATCACTGCCTCATAACTGCGGGCAGCTTTCAGAGCATCTTCATGAGTTGGAAATTTCCCTGTGGCTAGTGCAGCCTGGATTTCCGTGTCCAAACCTTGTTGAAACCGACGGGCTCTGATCTCATCCGTCGGTATCAGGTGTGCCGCAAATCGACTGAGCATGGTGAATTCAGCGTCATACTCATCTACTGACTTGTCCCACATCGAATCTTGTTGTAGATGAATGAACTGCTGTTCCATGGCAAACCTGGCAGTCACAGGGAAGTACTTCGCGTCGAACTTCTCGCGAAAAGTCTTCCATTCAATAGGCTGTTAAAGACGGCTTTCTTCCGCCTTCCACCCGCTCCGTGCATTGTCCGTGAGTTGCAGCTTTGCAACTCGGACCCAAGCTATTTCTGGCACTTGTGCCGCCGCCAGATCATCCTCTGTGCTTTGAGCCCATTCTTCAGCTTCCAGTGGGCTCCCCTTTCCTGAAAACTGTTTGGGATGTGTGCTTCAGTCTCGGGACGGTTCAAGAGCTGTTGCTGTCCCTTTAGGAGGCTGCGGATTGCCTCAAGCAGAACTGTTTGCTCGTTGAGTGGAGCAGGAATGGCAGGTGTGAGTGGAAGTGGTGGAGGTGGAGGAGTGTTGTTGACATTGGTGCTGGTGTTGTTCGGGGAATCCATAATCCTGAAGAAAAATTTGGGTTAGGACAGATTCAAAATGAAATAATAAGATTCAAGGAATATGAAATTGTAAGATTCAAGGAACATGAATTGTAAGGAATGTTTTAGTTGCTGGTTCTTGTGTTATATTGTTTAGGTTGTTCATGCAGAATAGAACTGCATGATAGGGTTTCATACAGCTCGGACCTGCATGGGCCACCAACAAAACCTGTCACGCCCCGCTTCTCGGTATACGGCGAAGGGGACGCGACGAGGCCCGCTACGTATATATTCAGAAGTACATACGCTAAGCGTATCTAAACAATATAAAATAAATACACAAGAGACAAGATACAAAAGGAACAGCAACTTTTATTTATTTACATTCTTTTGTACAATATATGAAAAGGAAATACAACTGAAATAAAATGATGCCTAAACAGTGGCATAACAGGAAATGAAAAATACAGAAAGGAAAAGTGTACAATGAAACTAAAGTGCAGGGTCTTCGGCAAACTGCTCCAAGTCTTCTGCAGATGGCTCGATCTCCGCCGGGTCCAAACCACCTGACGACATTCAAAGAAGAAAGAAATAGAATGTCGTCAGCGAACAGGTCTCTCGGTAAATCCCAAAGATAAGGGAGAAATAGACAGAGAGTAAGAGAGAGAGAGTAGCTTTTAATATTGTATTATAATATTGTAATATTGTATTAACGCTGTTTTTTGTAGCCTGGTACAGAAGATGCCAGTGTATACGAGGGGAGTCCCACTTACACCGGGGACTTTGGTAACCTGTAGTACAAGGCTCCGTCGATAATACCACGGAACAACGGCATGAATGTAATTACGTCTTAAGTGACCACCTCGTGCCACCTTTAACATATTCCGTACCAGTCTACCCCTTAAACCCCGCAGTGTTTTGATTGTATTGTATTGTAAACTGAATTAATTGTATAATTGATTGACTGACCGAAACCATGATATCAGTAAACGGAGGTGATTGAATAATCATGTAAATAGAATAACTGTAGAATCATGTAAATGGAATGTATATCCATGGTTCGGTTCAGTCAAGTTGTATAGATTGATAATTGGGTTCATGGATTCATGTGTTCATATTGAAGTGGAATATTGTAGATTGTAGATTTACTTGAACCGTATCCAAGTCAGAATGATCAGACTCAAACCCAAGTCAGAAAGTTAGAAGTGTAAATCGAAGTCCTATAATTGCTAGGGTCTTTAGGGTAATTTATAAAACTTGAGGGGGTTTTATGTAAAAATACTTTTATATACTTTTCAAAATACACCTCAAGTATTTATTGTTCGTCTTTAGAGTTGTAATGAGGGTGGATTTTATGTTGTGATATTTCTAGTGAAAATATCCTAGTTTTATAAATAAGGGTATTTATCTGTAATATTGCTTATTTGAAGTTCATGGTATTTTAGTGTAAAATTTATTCTTGTGATTTTTAGGAAAAGGTGAAAAATTTATATTATAATAAAATAGATATTTAAATGATAAATATACATATGTTTATATAAAAAATAATTTTAATAAATATTTTATATTCCAAAAATCTCATTTTCTTAAGATATCGTATTTTAAACCTTTCGATACCGAATGCTCCTTGCTGAGGTCTGAATCTCGCACTACTAGCCCAAGGGTGTGCGATAAACCGCACGATCCCGTATGGGTTCCCCAAAGATGGGTTGTAGCGGCGCTTTGCAAAGATTGTAAAATACTATTCCTTTAGAAAACGGTTTTATAAAGTAAAAGGTATTTATTTGCAAAGTGTAATTTTCCGTATTTTAGATTCTAGGGTTTCCTAAGCCAACTAGCCTATTTCTAAATGGTCTAAACGACAAGTCGTTAGAAGGCTCAAATCGCCTCTTCACCGGCAATTGTGGCCAGGTAAGTACAAGTTAGGAAGGAGGGATCCGCTCACGAATCGTGAGACGGGCCTTTTAAAGTTACCTTTGCTCACTTGCCTAGCTTAGACACCATAAAGTCGGGTTTAGATAAACGATCGATATCCACAACTTATCATATTTTCCTACTGATAGGTATTTATTTAAAAGTGTTTCAAAGCTAAACTTTTAGAACTGATTTTATTAAGAAAATGGTATTTAAATGAAAGTATTGTTTTATCGTATTCTAAGTTTTGATGATATCGTTTTGGGATTGTATTTGCGTGTGTGTGGAGGTAGGTCATTACCTCGTGCTCTACTTGTAAATGTATAGCAAAGTTAAGGGGTTAAATGTGAAATCGAAACATGATGGTATTAAAGTGAAAAATACGATAAATTGGAAAGATTATCATTTCATGTGAGAAAACTTGTTCAAATTGATTTTTAAAATTTTAATAGTCAAGATAAAGATGTTTAGGCATGAATGTGTAGGTTAGAAGTGAAATTTTATAGAAAACCGAGTCGGAAATCGGATTTGTTCCGATTCCGTCGGGTTTCGTAATTTCGTATTTTAAAGAAATAGAAAGGGGGATAGAATGGGACTTACGGGTTTCGATCTATACTAAGGAGTGTAGGGGAACTAAGGGAGTTGCCGAGGCGTTGCTTCATCGCCGGTTGTTTCTAAAAACGTCGCCGGAATTCCCGCCGGAATTTCGTCGGAGCTTCGCCGCGAACTTGATTTCAAAGTACACCCTTCTTGGAAAAATTTTGAGAGAGTGTCTCAAGGTTTTGGGGGTGAGAGGGTAGTGTGTAGGGTTGGTATTTATAGGCTTAGGCTAGGGTTAGGGTAGATGAAAAGTTAAAAATAAAAATATGATAAAATGTAATAAAAATGTATTAAAAGTGGAGTAAATGGGGTTTTTAAAGAGCTGTGGAAGTGGTCTAAGGCTGAAATTTTTCAGGTGCATAGGGAATATGAAAAGACACAACTTTCATGTTGTGGCCGTCGCCGGAATCGGCCGACTCGGGGGTGACTCGGCCGTGACTCGGTCGGAGCACTGAGTCGGCCGAGTCGAGGCCGAGTTGGCCGATTCCCGGCCAAGTCCGGCGGCCAGGATCCCCCCGACGGTTCATCTAACTCCTGCAAGTGTTACATCTTTGGGTGTAGTGTGGTTTTTGTGAGATATGCACGTGTAAATTCTTGGTATTCTAAAGGTTTAAAAAAAAAGCAATATTAAAAATAATTTGGGGTATGGGATTTGAATTCTGGTGGCTTGGTTCAGCAGTGCAAGGTATTACCAATGAGCTACAAGCTCCTTCTTGTAATTATGGAGTTATTTAATTACTTAAAATGATAGCAGTAAGAGTAAATACTCCAGGTATACATTAAATTTAAAGTAATTTCTTTTACACTGAAAATGGAGTTATTACATTCTTGTAACTTGTAATTAAAAACAAAATAATTACTTATAACTTGTGCTCAGGCTAAAATACCCCTTTATGGATTTTGAAAAAAAAATTTAAAATTTTGTGTAGAAAAGTGTATAGGAACTTGATTTCAAAGTACACCCTTCTTGGAAAACTTTTGAGAGAGTGGCTTAAGATTTTGGGGGTGAGAGAGTAGTGTGTAGGGTTGGTATTTATAGGGTTAGGCTAGGGTTAGGGTAGATGAAAAGCTAAAAATAAAAATGTGATAAAATGTAATAAAAATGTATTAAAAGTAGAGTCAATGCGGTTTTTAAAGAGCTCTGGAAGTGGTCTGAGGCTGAAATTTTTCAGGTGCATAGGGAATATGAAAAGACACAACTTTCATGTTGTGGCCGTCGCTGAAATCGGCCGACTCGGGGGTGACTCAGCCGTGACTCGGTCGGAGCACTGAGTCGGCCGAGTCGAGGCCGAGTTGGCCGATTCCCGGCCGAGTCCGGTGGCCAGGATCCCCCCCGACGGTTCATCTAACTCCTGCAAGTGTTACATCTTTGGGTGTAGTGGGGTTTTTGTGAGATATGCACGTGTAAACTCTTAGTATTCTAAAGGTTTTAAAAAAAATCAATATTAAAAATAATGTGGGGTATGGGATTTGAACTCTGGTGGCTTGGTTCAGCAGTGCAAGGTATTACCAATGAGCTACAAGCTCTTTCTTGTAATTATGGAGTTGTTTAATTACTTAAAATGATAGCAACAAGAGTAAATACTCCAGGTATACATTAAATTTAAAGTAATTTCTTGTACACTAAAAATGGAGTTATTACATTCTTGTAACTTGTAATTAAAAACAAAATAATTACTTATATCTTGTGCTCAGGCTAAAATACCCCTTTATGGATTTTGAAATTTTTTTTTAAAATTTTGTGTAGAAAAGTGTATAGGAAAATTAGGGTTGTTACATTCTACCCTCCTTATAAAAATTTCGTACTCGAAATTTTTAAAAGGAAAGTGTAACAGTTTGGTGACAGAACTAATGATTGTAAAGAAGTTTTGGTCAAAGTTGTGAGGGAGTTACTTGGGTTACCTTGGTTCACAGTTTCAGGTTCTATGGCTGCTAAGGTGAAAGCCTGTCGCCGTGGCACGTTCCTCCTAGCTGGAGGCATATTCCCCTGTACTCGAGGCATGTTTCTCAGTGCCTGATGGAATTGGCGATTTGGCTGAGCAGGAAATCCACGTGGAGGTGGTGCTGGAAGTGTAGGACGAGTTGCATGAGCCTGGATAGCTGGCTGCTGCGGGTAGTTGATGGGTGGGTGTGCCGGGTTGTGTCTATAAGGACAGTTTCCAATTCCGTGATTGGACGTGCCACAAACCAAGCATAGACCTTTTGCGCGCCTACAGTCCTTCCACAAGTGTCCTTCCCTCTTGCAATAAAAGCAAAAATCAGGTCTTAGCCGATCCTTGGCTTTTTCCAGTCTTCTGAGTTCGACAGCTGGCCTTGAAGAGGCCCTTCCTGCCATTTAAGTGGCAGGGCGTTTCACTCCTGCAGACTGAGGTCCGCCCTTGCCTTTATCACTGCCTCATAACTGCGGGCAGCTTCCAGAGCATCTTCATGAGTTGGAAATTTCCCTGTGGCTATTGCAGCATGAATTTCCGTGTCCAAACCTTGTTGAAATCAACGGGCTCTGATCTCATCCGTCGGTATCCGGTGTGCCGCAAATCGACTGAGCATGGTGAATTCAGCGTCATACTCATCTACTGACTTGTCCCACATCGAATCTTGTTGTAGATGAATGAACTGCTGTTCCATGGCAAACCTGTCAGTCATAGGGAAGTACTTCGCGTCGAACTTCTCGCGAAAAGTCTTCCATTCAATAGGCTATTCAAGACGGCTTTCTTCCGCCTTCCACCCGTTCCGTGCATTGTCCGTGAGTTGCAGCTTTGCAACTCGGACCCAAGCTATTTTTGGCACTTGTGCTGTCGCTAGATCATCCTTTGCCGTCGGAGCACTGAGTCGGCCGAGTCGAGGCCGAGTTGGCCAATTTCCGGCCGAGTCCGGCGGCCAGGATCCCCCCCAACGGTTCATCTAACTCCTGCAAGTGTTACATCTTTGGGTGTAGTGGGGTTTTTGTGAGATATGCACGTGTAAACTCTTAGTATTCTAAAAGTTTTAAAAAAAATCAATATTAAAAATAATGTGGGGTATGCGATTTGAACTCTCGTGGCTTGGTTCAGCAGTGCAAGGTATTACCAATGAGCTACAAGCTCCTTCTTATAATTATGGAGTTATTTAATTACTTAAAATGATAGCAGCAAGAGTAAATACTCCAGGTATACATTAAATTTAAAGTAATTTCTTGTACACTAAAAATGGATTTATTATATTCTTGTAACTTGTAATTAAAAACAAAATAATTACTTATATCTTGTGCTCAGGCTAAAATACCCCTTTATGGATTTTGATTTTTTTTTTAAAATTTTGTGTAGAAAAGTGTATAGGAAAATTAGGGTTGTTACAGGATCAGTAGTTTCTCAGGTGGTGATGGGCTTCATACCGACACGAATTATTGCGTTATTTGGGGGTCTGAATTTTTCCACCCCTTAGACCTGATATACGATACTCTTAGATGAGCATACCGGACTATACGGAGATTGTCACGGACAGGCTCAGTAGGGGTTTAGATGAGTTTGCTCATCGGCCTTCCTTTCGCTCAATACATGGGTAGCCATTAGGTACAGCTAGTGCTGCTGACGTGCTTGTGGTTAAACCCACTGCCACCGTATTGACGAGTTTTTAGAGTCCCACACAGAGGGTTTTCCTGCTTCGGGCGAAACGATGTAGAGGCCGTATGGTTTTACGGCAGGGTTCGATCATACACGTGCACTTGTGCACAGATCATGATTCGGACGGATTATACTGGTAAGCTTTGGTTTAAGCCGGTTTCTAGTATTATATTGTTGGATTATTTTCGTCTCTTTGTATCTGTATTTTTTGGAATACGGATACAGGTATATATATACGATGAGGGATATTCTTGTAATTTATTACAAGGTGCTTCTAGAAGAAGACACCTCATTTAGTTTTAACCATTTAGTTAAATGGTTAACGAGGTGGAGGGATGATGTGTTATGGCTTTAAATGAAGCATGGCTTTGTGGTGACTCATGAGGTGACTCATGGACACTATTCTAGCATGATTGATTTATTTGTTGCGAGATATTTTTGGTTTGCTTCATTATTGGAGTTCACAACACTTAGCCATTTTTTTGGTTACTTCACACTCTCATTTTCTCTGACTTCTTCTTCCTCCATCCTAAAAGTCTCATGTATTGATAAACCTAGGGTGTTATGAGATATATTTATCCATTATTAGACTCTACATCCTCTAAACTATCTAGTTTAGAAAACTAGGTACCTTAGTTACCTCGACTATGAAGTTGGAGCTCGAAATACAAATCCTCAGGTGGATCATCTTCGATAGAGGGAGACCGGCAACCAAGCTTGATCATGGTGGCCACTAGGAGCTTGAGAAGATGGTTAAAGACCGAAGGATACGGATCAATTCGGTATAACCATCCTAACTCCTTTATAATTTGCTAGATTAGGGTTTATGCTAGATCCGTCTTTTGGGGTTGTTCTAGCGCCGGTTTAGAAAATTTTTGTTCTGCAATCAGCCACGGTTAGATAGCCAGGGCGTTGGCATAACCCAACATGGTATCAGAGCCAACCCATAAACCCTAGACTAGCAGTTTAAATGACGTTTAAAGTAACAAAATCGAAACAATACGCATAATATTCAAGTTTTTGTAAAAGTTAATTAGTCTTCTAAATTTATTAAACAATTGCAGAAGACTACTCTTATTGTAACTAGAACATACCTTAAAAACGAGACCCTAACTCTTATGTATGGTCGGCGAGATCGGATAAAAGCCCGGTGCCGCCGGTTTTGTTGTGGAGTTGAGGCTTGAGTTTTTTTATGTGTTCTGGATTCTTGGATATTGGGTTTTTGGTATTGTTTGATTTTGCCCAGATTACATATTATGTTATCTTTGGTTTGGGGGCAATACGGAGTATTTCGAAGTTGCAATTTATATTACCGTTTAAAATTTTTCAGTACATACATTACTATCTGCGACCGTAAATGTCATTAGAGCGGTATAACTCGTCTAACTGCTATATGTTATTTTAGACGGGTTTGCGAACATGACATTCATGTTGATGTTCTGTATTGTGCGGAGATTGTGGTTGGATTTTCGTGGTGGATAGCTTGCGGTGCAATGGTAGTAGTACAGTTGAGATTCATTTGTACATTTGATATTGCGGGGCGAGCGTCCGACATGTGAACTGCCGTCTCTTCCAGTTTATATATTATTTGTTTAGGGCACAACCGAGTTGAGGTCGATGTCACCCTTGTACATATTTTTTTTTTCTGTACTAGGATTACTCCGCGGTGGACTGCACGGATAGCCGGGTTCTAGAGGGCAACGGTTCCGCATCTCATGGCGTTGAGATGGAGGGGGGCTTACTTTAGAATTGGCGAGCTATTCGTCGCACTCGTAGAGGGTATTGTTTGACTTATGGAGGGGTGCTCAAGTTACCGGATTCCGTGGAATACTGGGTGTCCCATTCACTTTGTTGATTGGGGTTGCCTTACTTCTGGGATTGGCGGGTAACTTTCCGCACTCGTAGGGGTCCAGGTTTTCATTACACAGGCTATCCACACGACAGGGAACGCCGGGTCTCATTTGCGGCTCAAATGAAACCCGAGGCTCCAAGATTATCCACCACTCCGTGTTGCTTACTGAGATTCTGTGATATTGCTTATATCATGTCTGAGACGAATGTTATATATATTTATATATATACTAGTAGATATTGTATATGTTTTGCACCCGCGCTAGTCCAGCCCCTGCTTTGCCATTAGTTAAGTAACCTAACGGTGCATGACGGGGCCCCGTGGCGAATGCGGATGGCATATACGTACATAATATTTTCATTTCTTTTTCTGGTGTGATATGTTTAATTGATGGGACTGTGTTGATTCTGATCAATGCAAGAAAAAATAAACCTATATGAAGTTGTTGGAACCAAATTTTTTGAAAACAGACATTACAGACTTTTTTTTGCTTTTCACAGTGATATCCGATTGGGAATATCCTGCACCTCATTCGACGAGGCAAGAGCCGAGATCCCTTCATCAGGAGTGATCACTTGAGCAAAAGTTTGCGTCATCGTAATAACTTCACTATAGTCGATTCTTTTGCTTTGCATCGTGGTATTCGGTTTAGAATATCCTGCACCTCATTCGATGAGGAAAGAGTTGAGATCCCTTCACAGGGAGTGACCTCTTTAGCCAAAGTTTTCGTCACTATATATTTGTTAAACCGCTCGGTTCCTTCAACGATATCAAGTTCATTACGTTAAAGGTTTTTCGCCAAAAACCAGCCGTAGCCCTCCGTCATTTCAGATTAGTATTGCTTAGTACTCGTGCTACGTATGTCGTGCATTGCCGAGGTGTAGTGTTAGGTAGCTCTGTAATATTTTTCTGTCACATGGATATGTGGATTGGTTAAGACAGTCGTACGGTCATGTTGATATTGTCAAGGGCTCGTACGGATGGGTTTAACGCAATTAAGATAATGACGGGTTGAACTTGACTAGGACCTTTTGATATGTTGGTATTGTCAAGGCCACTTGAGTCATACGGGTAAAAATCACATCGGGATTTTCAAACATATAGGAAACTTGCTAGGCATGCGCATACCTTCTGGGGTGTAGTGACTTGAGTGGCTTCCATCAAGTTATCATGCGATGATAGTTGGATCCTGATTCCCACTGGTGAATAGGTGTTACTTCTCGGGTGATTTTAGATAATCCCGACTAATTCTCCTTTTGGGTTTGAAGGAGCATTCGAGAAAACAGTGGGAGCCATCCTGATTAGATAAAGTGATTAAACATTCTTGTCATGCTCCGCTTCCCAGTGTACGGGTAAAGAGGCGTGGCTGGCCCACGACATATTTACTCAGAAATAAACACGTTAAGCGTAATAAGAAATATAATGAAGTACACAAGTAAGACAAGATGTAAAAGAATGACAACTTTTATTTATTAAACATTTCTTTACAATACAACTGAAAATGTAAATTCAAGAATGGAAAGCAATGCCTAAATAATGGCATGAACTGAAAGAAAGTAAAGTCTATACAAGTGTCTAAAGCTCTGAGGCTTCTTCGAACTGCTCCAAGTCTTATGAGCTGGGCTCGACCTCCAAAAAGTCATATCCTCCTGACAACATTCCAAAGAAAAAGAGAGAAGAAATGTCGTCAGCGAACAATCGCTCGGTAAGTCCTAAAGAAAAGGTAGAAATAGAAAAGACAGACAAGAGATTATAACTGGTAAAATGTTTGATTGTTATATTAACGCAGTTGTTTATAGTTTGGTACAGAATATGCCAGTGTATATGAGAGGAGTCCAACTTACCCTATGGACTATGGTATATGGATCACAAGGCCCTATCAAAACCCACGGGACAACGGCAACGGATATTCAGTTTGGGTGTATTAAAGTGATTGTCTCATGCCACTTATAATACATTCCGTACCAGTCTACCTCTTTAAAAACCATGTAATGTCTTTTGTATTGATTGTATTGTTTTGTAGTAAATTGTAGATGCATGACTTGCCGAAACCATGATATCAATTGTTCATATAAACGGATAATGATGTAAACAGATAGTAATATAGACAAGTCACTGAATATCCATGGTTCGGTCAAATCAATTCATATTGATATAAATTGTACTCTGGTATAACTGGATTCATGTTGTATTGGAGTTATATTTGAATTGTGTTCGGATTGACCGAGACTCAGATTGAGTCAGACTCTTTAAACAGAATTTAAGTTCTGAATTAGTTTTGATGTTATCGGTAACTACTGCACATGGACAGCAGAATTTTTGTCTTTTTCCAAGATAATTACCGTTGATAACACCATTTTTTAATTTTTCTACCTTAACTAGGCAAGCACCCACTTTCTCCGGCTCTCTGAGGCTCAAGAGAATTGGTCCCGCTTAAACCTATATTTAATAGGGTCCTTATTGTAAATTAGTAAAACTTGAGGAGTTTTATGAAGAATAGTTTTGATATATTTTCAAAATAAACCTCAAATATTTAATTATCGTCTTTTGAGTTTTCATAGATATAATTTTTTAAAAGCGATGAGATATTCTAATGGATATAAACCTAACTTTAATAGTATAGGGTATTTTCTTGTAATTTGACTTGTATAGATCTTGATGGTATTATCATGAACTTTTGTGATTCTTTTCTTTTGATTTAGAAAACATGGAATATCTTATATATTTAAAATAGATATTTTGATAATATATGTGTATATATATATATATATTAAAAATAGAATTTATTTATTAAATAGAAATCACGTTTTTCTTAAAATTGTCATAAAAATTCCATCGAGATCGTATGCTCCGTGAGGAGGTTTGAATATCGCCCTACTAGTCCGATGGATATGCTATAACCCGCACCAACCAAGTCGGATTCCCCAAAATGGGTTGTAAGAATTTAATCGTATGGAATTTAATTAGAACAATCTTAAAAAAATACGGTTTTGATAATTTAAGGTATTTTAATGTAAAATTGTATTTTCTCCAAAAGCCATCGTGCTATGTCATGATGAGTATTGTGATGAGTTGGGTCATTATCTCGTGAATTTTCTAAAGGTAATACAAGTAAGCATGATAAAATATGTCGAAAGTAAAGTATGTGGTATTAAACCATAAAAATATGATAAAAGTTGCATAACATATTATTTTGAGATAAAACTTGTTCTAAACTGTTTGTTTATGATTGCTAAACAATATATGAAGAAATGGTAGATTTGTTATTAAGAAAATTTGATTTTTTAACAATTTTAAAATCAGAAATTGGAATAACTCCACTTCCGACGAGTTTGGAAAAGAAATCATTTTGAAGTGAAAAAAGAAAGAAGAGAACGGACTTACTGGTTTGGAAAAGAGAGGGGAGGTAGAGGGAACTTTTGAAAGCGGCGTGGAGTCGCGGTGTCGCCGGATTTGTCCCGAGTCGTCGCCGAAACTTAACCTTGGGCTAACTCCACTTGTACAACTTTCTAGACTTGGAAAAATTTGAGAATTTTGATAATAGATTTCAGAATGGAGAGGGCTAGGGTGTAGGGTGGTATTTATAGGATAGAATTAGGGTTTAAGACATTAAAATAAGAATTAAAAATGCATTAAATTTTTGGATTAATACCTCATTTTAATTCTTTGGAAATGTGCAGGGAAATCAAACAGACTAGGGTTAGTGGGGGAGTCCAAGAGGTGCTAGGGTTAAAATTTGAGAGCATTTGGGACGGTTGGGACCAGCGGCTCCAGCCCCAAGGAGCCCCTCGCTGGTCGATTAAGGGGGTCGGGGTCTTGGATTGTTGCCACGTGTCCTAGTCGTAGTTAATAGTATTTTGCACATGTTTGATTTGTGTGACTTTTCATTTTACGTGCAGTGCACATGTAAACTTTTGGGTTTCTAAAAAGTTTAAAGAAAAATCAGTAAAAATAATATATGGCTGAGGGGATTCGATCACAGGGGTTATGTCACAGCAGTGTAAGGCTTTACCAATGAGCTACAAGCTATTTCTTGCAGTTCAAAAGCAAATTAAATACTTATAGCATACACAGAATTTCAAATGCTCCATTTGTACATTAACTTTTAAACAAATTTTCTATACATTAAAACAGAGTCGTTACAATTCTAATCTAGGTTATAGTGCACACTGAGTGTTTCTTTTTTCTCTCTTTTTGGTAGCGACCATGACCCGACCCTAGACTAAAACTCATGAACCAAGTTAACCGAAGCTTCTTAAAACACGTTGGCTTTTGGATTGTCATAGTCGCATATATCATTGCCGCTCCTACTTTTCCTTTTGCGTTTCTCCGGAACACTCCGTATCACTATGAAGATCCATATTTATTAGATATGCTATTGTATAGTTACATATGAACTTGAAGGAACTTGTTTCAGTTCGAGGATGGTTTCCGGTTCTGGAGAAATTGAATAGGGCAATTCGGTTGTCTTTTCCCTTTACCTTCTCTCAGGTTGCGAGGGCTCCTGGTATTAGGAGAGTACACCTATTGTTCTTATTGGACAGTCTTCTTCAAAACCTCAGCCAGGTGCAAAAGGTAGGGAAGGAAGAAAACCAACTAGCCTAGGTAAGATGTACAGAAGGTAATAAGTAAAGACATATAAAAGGATTAGAAATAGGGCAAAGAAAATTGCGACTGCTATCATTCACGACGAAGCCGTGTATATCATCGCCACTCCTACTTCCCCTTTGCATTTCTCCAAAACATTTCGTATCACTACGAAGATCCATATTACTTGGATATGCCATCGTATAGTTACATACGAACTCGAAGAAACTTGTTTCAGTTCGAGGACGGTTTCTGGTTCAGAAGAAATTGAATAAGATTATTCGGTTGTCTTTTCCCTTTACATTCTCTCAGGTTGCGAGAGTTCCTAGGATTATGAGAGTACACCTATTATTCTTATTGGATAGTCTTCTTCCAAACCATAGGCTGGTACCGAAAGGTAGGGAAGAAAGAAAACTATTAGCCTAAGGGCGGTGTACAAAAGGTAATAAGTAAAGACATATAAAGGGATTGGAGTGAGAGCAAGAAAATATACGGTTACAGTCATGAATCTGGATAGTGGAAGAGGCATTACTAGGAATACCCGGATACCCCTTCGAAACATTTTCGTGTTTCAGTTTTGATGTGCAATGTTAATTGAAAACTGTTTTCCCAATTAGAATCTGACTCCAGAGTATGTATTTATCAGATTTGATTCTCACATCTGTATGGAGTTACAGATGTTGAGTAGGAGTAAGATATTAGGAATTGGGTGATCATATTCTCAATATATATCGAAATTCTTTGTAATTGGTGATATTTGAGGAAATCACCTGGGTTTTGCCTGACGGCAAGTTTTTGACTTTGAATATCCGTTGTTATGCACCAATTTCAAACTGATATATCTGTACGTTTATTTTATAAAGTGAGATATAACCTTTTGAAATTATGTCCATGACATTTACCTATATCAGTTGATGGTTAAGTAAGGTGCATTCAAAAACGGTGTAATTCTTCTTAACCATTGCACAGTTTTCAACCTACGGCGCACAGGATTTGAGTTATTGAACTCAGGGGACTTATACACAGTATTGTATATTGTCCGGTATCCATTAGGATAAAAGGGTTGGTACTCGTACTATATTCTGTTTATTTTTGACTTCTCTAGTTTTAAATAATTATTTCATTGAAATACAAGATCCAAGTTTTGAAGTTATAGGTATAAGAATAAAGTAGAGAACCATATGTTGCAAGGTATCAGAATTCTTCAAGGTAATCGAAGATGTAGATACTTGTGCTAGGTATTCCGTCGTAAGAAATAGCTTTGAGAACTTGCTTCTCTTTCAGGTTACTCATATATGGATGCATTTCATGATAAGTAATGTTACTTGGCCTCCTTCCAGTTAGTTGATATGCACTGGAAACAGCTGCATGATTTTTGAATCCGGTTTCAATTAAATCAGTACCTATATTTCTATAATGGATATAGAACGGATTCATACCTTAACGATGTTAAGTTATATGGAATTGTCCGGCTTATACTTAAAACCAGAAACCGGATAAACTCAAGGCACATTTCAGTAATGGCAGTTTGTGGGTTATCCCAGGCATTGACGCGGGTTAACATTCTACTATCAGGAAGATCAATAGTTATATTGTTTTTGACTCATCACCAGTTTTAGTAAAACGATTTCTTTTCAGAAAACATTAGTGGGAGTATGGTAGAACTGAAAGTGATTCCAGAACCACAAACAATTACTGAAAATTTAGTAGAACGTAAAAATTCAATTGGATTCGACATTCCTTTAGCCACTCTGCAGATTTGGTGGGTAACCTCAGCCACCCGAAAGGTACTTTGGTCTCCTCAAAGACGGCGACAGGAAGGTTTATGATTACCCAAACTTGCCACAACTGCTATTCTAGACTATGAGATCTGGTAGGAGGATGAGTATAACGTCGTTCTAAATTAGCTTTAGAAGTGTACGTGTATATGACTCTGCCATATGATTGTTGTAGTAAGTAGGAGCAGCGGAAGCATAATGGGCATGTAGGTTATGTCTATTTATAGACTAAAGCAGATATAGCGGAGATTGATCATCTATTTTTGATGTAACAGTCATAGAGTTTGACTTCATCAGTATAAGAGGTGGATCTGGTAAGAAGGTAGTAGGGAATGATGTCCTGGTATTTGGATGACATACACTTGATAAGAAGTGAAATTCCTACATTATGATCGGTTATACTGTGGTTGTCACAAGGTGTATCTCCACATAAGATCTGGATAAAATATCGGGGATTCTGGTCATTAGATCTATGGTCTTAGACCTAGATTTAGGAAGTGCTACAATTTGAATACTTTGACATTATTCTAAAGTGTTTTAGAATGGACGACTTCTGGCATGGTGGTGTACCTGCAGGTGATGGAGTCACTCTCTCTAAAGAGATGTCTTCTAGACTGATGAGGAGAGGGATTTGTATGATTAGCATATCACTTGCTTAGGTAATTGAGTTAATCATGAAATGTCAAGTACCAAACCAGATATTGATTTTGCACTAGCTGAAATAAGTATATATATTAATCCAATCCTGGAGAAACGGAGAGAAGCAGTTTGGAACATAAGTGGATGTTCTTGGTATATAGTAACGGCAGCCTCCTTCGGGAGGCGGTTATCATTTCAGGCTTTCAAGGTGACCTGGATGACAGAGTGGCTGTCGGAATTATAGTTTTCCCTCTTTTGAGGGACAGTATGTTGGACAGGTGGTCCAAGCGGATACTGAGAAAGGCATGGTGCAGAATACTGATTAAATTCAGTGGATGGTACAGTCTAAGAAGTTTGTTGGATTTGGAGTTCATTTGTGAACTAGGTCCCATCAGATATCTAGACAAATTCTAAGACATGTATTGCTCATTTCGGAAGATGATCTTTCTCCGCGAAATTGAGATATAGAGAGATAAAGAAAGAAATATTGGAGCGGATCCACTCACTGAGGCTATTTCTCGAACACAATAGTTTCGCAAACAGGCTTTGTGAAACTGATTAGTAGAGAAGTTGGATGTTCGGTATCACACGGCCTGTGAGTATGCGACACCACAATAATTAGCTTTAAGTGCAAGTGGGAGATTGTTGGCTATAGTGCCCTCAAGTCAATTATTGAATCGCAGGCACGCGATTATGATGATTGAGGGAGGACATATACGGGTAGAACGGTCTTACTCAAGATGATAGTATGCTGTCTGGTTTGTCTATATCAACATGTACATGCATTAGGTGGTATTACAGATCACTGTTATATGTTGATAGAGCCCATAACATTCTTGCTTGACTACCAGTATTATGATGGCGATCATATACGTGGGAGCTGAGTAGTCTATAAGCACATCTTAAATGTCCCTACTAGTGGGAGTATCGAGACAGGGCATCGATACTCCAGTGTAGACTAGTGTATACTTATCGAGACCCCGATGAGGGGCGGTGGCCAGGTCTCACAAGCCATTGTGTCAATTTGTTCACCTAACATGGTATACAGGTGCTCATTTGTCACGACCCGAAAATTGGCACGTGACGGCCCTAATACTACGCAACGTCTACAGGCGTAACGCGGTAAAAGAAAGCCAAAACCCAGAAATCTAAAGCAGTAAAAGACAAGAAAAGATAAGAATTATTGTTTAAAAGTCTTTGAAATCACAACCCAAATTCTTTAAAAGTCCAACTTTATTTCCTTAAAATTTTGGCAGCACCTCCTTTATAAAAACCAACCCCAAAAGTGGGTACAACATAAATAAAAAGTAAAGTATCCCCAACGGGAGAAAATCCACGCCCAAAGGCGGAAAACAATCACTACAATAAATATACGACGCCATAGCGAAGAAATAGAAGACGATGGAAATGAAACTGTATAAAAGACAATAAATCCAACATAATATATAACATCGTCCTCACCAAGTCTCTAAGTCAATATGAAAATAGTAGATGGAGAGTACATGGATACAACGAATATACAACACAATGAATAACCACAAAACCCACCTAAGAAAACTGCATACTGTGAGCTGATGCGGTATCCGTAGCAAAAGATGATAAGATGTGTGATAATAGCCTGCCTCTGACTATCCTGAGGAACACCTGCAAATATTGTGGCACAACGGGGATGAGTTGCCAACTCGTGAATAGTAAATAACATATGCAGGTAATCGCAAGTATGCACGTAAAGCGTGAATCTAAGATATGCAATTAACAGTAATAACATGTCATATCAATGCAGAATAATGGAAAGTACACTAGCAGGTACAACCAATATATATAAAGCAATAATGATATGACAACAGTATGCAATAATCATGCGATAGGGATATGCGAATGTAAATGTGCAACAATCATGAAAGGTACACTAACAGGTATTACTAGTACATGAAGCAATGCACAACAGATAAGGTGAGGTATGGTGTGAAGTATGTCATTTCCACGGAATCCTGATATCGTGGTAGGATCACAATCCAGCAAGACAATTTAAATACAAATTCCTCGAATCAGCCCCCAAATTGGCTCTCATATTATCTAAGTATCACATCTCCTCAATTGCACAATATCAAGTATATCTCATATATCCCGAATGTACAACCTCATGTATATCTCACATATATCGAATGTACAATCATCAGGTATATCTCGTATATATCGAATGTATAAAATCAAGCGGATCTCACATATCTCGTATGTACAATATCAAGTATATCTCACATATCTCGAATGTACAACAGCAAGTAGATCTCATATATCTCGAATGTACAATATTAAGTAGATCTCACATATCTATCTAGTATCCAATCTCAAATGAATATCTTATATCTCGAATCAAATCTCCAGCAAAATTCTAACATCCTAAATATAATGACATAAATAAATATGATGGGGTCAATACACATATATTACCGTCCCATTCCACTAATATTGGTGTAAGGGTATATATAACAGCGGCTCAATCCCCTGTTATATATACAAAAGAGTAATTAGAAATATCATGAAACCAATGTGCCAAACATCGACACAGAAATACTGATCTATCAGGTGCTGTCACCACGACTGGCCCCCTGATAGGTACGTATCATACGCTATCCCGAAAGCTCGAGTGCCTAGCTCTGACCCTCACCTCTCGACGTATCTATACGTACATGACTCCCAACGGTATCCCCACAATCCCCGCCGAGTCATTGGTACTGTCACCGGTAGGTACTCGCCCGCCTCCAGGCTCAATCGGCAAAGTCCATCGATCTTCTTGCCGAGGGGAACCATACCGGGCCCCACCATGTACCCTCATACGGCATCCACACCTCGTATGGAGTATATAATCAGAACCGATAAATCTCATGGTGGCTGCGCAAATATCATATCAAGAAAACCGGGTTTTTCAATTAATGCATAATTTCATGAACTCCCGCGGTTCCCAAATCCAGAAAACATCATGTAAAATCCAAATAACAATACGCAAATCCAGAAATAAATATGTGCGATATATCTGAAATGCGAGCATATAAAGGAAAATATGTAGCAGAAACCAGATGTATGCGAAATCAATATGGTACAACTAAGTATAGGTGTCTACCTATAAGCAAATGATGTAGTATACCCTCCTGGGTATAAGTAAAATATGTAGGGTACCTCCCGAGTATAAGTAACATATATGCAAAGTATACCTGTAGTTGTATCGTAAAGTGTGTATGCACCTATCACTAATGGTACGATACACTATAGGTATACAGATAACTAGCATGTAAGTATGTCAGAACATATGTGTAAGCATGTAGGTATACAGGTATGCTATAAGTCAATGCGTAAAGAAATATGAATCAAAGTCTCAATGTCCCTAACCAAGCAATATCATATCTATAAGTGGGTTGTGCGTGACATGGCAAATATTGACGGTGTGTGTAGTATACAATCAGTGCTCGTGCAACATGAATCGTCAATAATATGTGCATGTTTCCTGATTTAAAATCAGGAAAGGTTACGAAGGAGGCATCACGTGCTAGCACGTGACCAGCAGTCACGTGTTGGCACGTGACATTTAAAAGCATCGGCAAGACAGATTCAGCTTCCCGTGTACATCAAAGAAAAGGGCTTCAGAAAGGGTCACGTGCTCCCACGTGACCTGGGTCACGTGTTGGCACGTGACATTTAAAAGCGGCTTCAAAGGCAAACCGGTTCCCTAATCAAATCAAGGAAAAGGGCTTCAGAAAGGGTCACGTGCTCCCACGTGACCAGCAGTCACGTGTTGGCACGTGACATTTAAAGGCATCGGCAAGGCAGATTCAGCTTCCCGTGTACATCAAAGAAAAGGGCTTCAGAAAGGGTCACGTGCTCCCATGTGACCTGGGTCACGTGTTGGCACGTGACATTTAAAAGCGGCTTCAAAGGCAAACCGGTTCCCTAATCAAATCAAGGAAAAGGGCTTCAGAAAGGGTCACGTGCTCCCACGTGACCAGGGTCACGTGTTGGCACGTGACACTCAAAAGCAGCAGACTCAACTCCCTGATTAAATCAACAAAAAGGCGCCAAAAAAGGTCACGTGCTCACACGTGACCAGGGATCACGTGGTGGCACGTGACGGCTAGGCGGCAGCCAGAAGGCAGAGCGCAAAAAGGAAGAAAAGGTCTCGTTCCAAGGGGGGTCACGTGCCCACACGTGACCAAGGGTCACGTGGCCACACGTGACCGGCTTTCAAAGCCTATCTGTCAACAGAATTAAATTCTGAGAAAAGGCCTCTCAAATCTTTCCAAAGGAACCGATTGAATTAAAGATTTAAAGATTCTTAAATATCACCTATCTATGGAAAAAGCCTGAATTTGGAAAGATTTCCCCTTTAAAATCTAACCGAAATAACAAAGGAGAATCTCTGGATTTAAAATCCAATGGTGAATAAAATTCACCTAATAATCCAAAGGTCCAAAACGAATGGTGGATACAAATTAAATCTCTCAATGAAAGATTCACCAAAACTAATTGATTCGGCTGCTTCTCCTATAAATAGAAGCCAAGAGACACACAGAGAGAATACATGCAGAAAGGAATCGATACATAAAAAAAGAGGAGAGTCTTGATACTTTGGAGGAATTTGGATCTTCTGCAAAAGAAAACCCTAGGTAAGAAAGGGAAGGCTTTTTGAAAGGAAAAGAGAATTTAATTCTCAACAGAGTTTAACTCTGATATAAAACAAAAGAACATAGTTCTCTCTTTAGTGGAGGATCTGTAAAGTGCACATCTCCCCTTGAATTGAAAGTTTAATTCTCAATGGGTTGAGATTCTGCCATGCAGATCCAAAGCATAGAGAGGGAATGGAAGCTTGAGAATTTAATTCTCACAGAACTATAGGAATTTAATTCCTTCAAAATAGAATTAGGGTTTGACCCTATGTTATGGGAATTTAATTCCTTCAGAATAAACAGAATCAGGGTTTAACCCTAGTTAAGAACTTAGTTCTGTTAAAATAACAGGAATTTAATTCCCTCAAGAAAGAAGAAATGAGGGTTTAACCCTATTTAAGAAAATAATTCTTCAAAAGAAAGTAGGAATTTAATTTCTCTAAAGTTATTGCTAGGGTTTAACCCTGTGAAGAATTCAATTCTTAAAAAGATAAACACATCTTCAAACAGGCAAAGGAATAGGGTCACGTGCTACCACGTGACCCCTGAAAAGAAACAGAAAAGAGCTTTAGGGCGCCCTCACGTGTCGAAACGTGACCCCTAATGAACAGTCTAACAGATCAAAGCGCAGGCCCCCATCACGTGCCCACACGTGATGGCTTTCAGAATTAAAAGTGTTAAACACTTATCCGTAGAACAAAATAAAGGGAAACAGGGCGCTATCACGTGCTACCACGTGACCCCTTGGCTGAAGCTTTAACGGACAAACACCAGAATTCCCATCACATGACAGAACGTGATGCTCCAAAGTATTCAATACTTTTGGCAGAATAAAATGAATTGAGGGCGCTCTCACGTGCTACCACGTGACCCCTCTTGCCTTAGTGTTTAACACTAAAATTGAAACCTCTGTGTCCAGTGCTCGACACTGATTTTCTTAGTGTTTAAACACTAATTTGGAAAACATCTATTTACAGTGTTTAACACTGACTTTCTTAGCGTTGAACACCAACCTGGAAAACCCTGTTTCCAGTATTTAACATTGATCTGCCTTAGTGTTAAACACTAATTTGAAATCTTCATTGCCAGTGTTTAACACTGATTTGTTGTAGTGTATAAACACTAATTTGAAAGCCCTGTTGCTGGTGTTTAACACTAACTATCTTTTAGTGTTAAACACTAACTTGTCAATCTTATTCTCAGTGTTCAACACTGATTGATCTTTAGTGTTTAACACTAACTTTAGCCCCATTGGCTAAGTGTCTAGTGGCAAAGTCTCTCCTCTAATGAACCAACAGAGGGCCAATATCATAAACATAATTGGACTTAGCCCAAGCTAGCCATAAGTCCTCAATTCAAATTCAACTGAGCCAATGGGCTCATAATATAATTAATTGGTCTTGGTTCCAAATTGGGCCAAAGATTATTTAATCTACCTCGGTTTAAGGGTACATCTCTTCACTCCTATGATACTTGGCGTTGTAATTCCTCAACGTCTTCAAAGAGGTGACGGGTCCCGATGACCACATATTAATACGGACTGTGGGGTCCTTAAACTCATGGACTATGAGGTCCTTAATCTTGATCGGGATGTCTTAAAACTAACGACGGACTGTGGGGTCCTTAAACTCATGGACTATGAGGTCCTTAACCTTGACCGTGATGTCTTAAAACTAACATCGGACTGTGGAGTCCTTAAATCCAC
Source organism: Agapanthus africanus (assembly GCA_030015575.1). Lineage (NCBI taxonomy): Eukaryota > Viridiplantae > Streptophyta > Magnoliopsida > Asparagales > Amaryllidaceae > Agapanthus > Agapanthus africanus. The sequence goes on along the minus strand of CM057348.1, from coordinate 8,885,434 downwards.
GGACTACGACGTCCTTAACCTCGACCGAGATGTCTTAAAACTAACATTGGACCGCAATGTCCCTAAACTACCCATGGACCGCAATGTCCTTAAACTACTTATTGACCGCAATGTCACTAAACTAAACAACAGGGCTCCCTTAATTGCTCTATTGTTGGATCTAAACGATCCCGTTAAGTTGATCTTAGTCTGAAAACTAGACTAACGTATCCTTAACAAACGTTTAAGTCGATCTTAGTCTCGAATGAGGGTAACGTATCCTTAAACCCAAACCCCCAAACCCAAATCTAAGATAATACGGATTTGGACTAGTCCACGCCCTACGGGCGACGACATAACTCAGTCTCCGTATACAATCCACGGGCAACTAAACATAAAATAAACACACACGACATGAAGTGACCATCTGGAGAAGGAGAAAGTGGTTACCGCGATGCGGTAGCGTAATTAACTGCAGGGGCTTGCGCCTGCAGGGAAGAGCGTCCCCACAATCAAAAACCCCCTCAAGCGAGGGGGAATCTGACGAAGTCTGCTACATCGGACGCATCCGTTTAAACCTTCGATATACGGTGCCATAAATCAACTTGGCATCTTCGGAGAGGTGGACGGATAGCACCAATTAGCATCTGCCCCGAACCTCAGGCAAGACGTCCTGCGTCTCGGCCGCCGTTCGGAGGGGAACAGATTCTGGCACGCCCGGTGGGACCTTTTCCTCTTTCTACTCCACACTTCGTGTGTCGTGATTCGCAAACCAATCGCGGTTCGCTAATGGTTGCCCTTGGGTTGCAAGGTACTAAGACTTGGCGTCTTGCTTATTGCAGAAAGCAAAGAATCGATGGCTTCTACTTGTGTGAAATGCTCCAACTGCTCGGACTGCAATTGCAACCAACGCTCTGCCTCGCCAGGAGGTATAACCTACGGACCCCAAGCCGCTTCGCTATTCGCAATGCCCGTGGAACAAGTCACTCGAGCCACCACAGGATTGTTTTTTGGGACCATGCTCCCGCCGACAAACTTCACCGCTCCGGTGCTGACAAAGGAAGCTCCCAAGAAGTCGGTCTTTGATCGTCTTACCCCTGCCGCGGACCCTCTCAACGGGTCGCCCAACACCAGCGCCTCGGTCTTCTCTAGATTGGGCCAAGACTCCTGTGGACCCACAATGGGACCTACAATCCCAGAGAAGGCTGCTTCTAAGAAAGTGACCGGTGCTGCTCCTGAAGTCGCCAAGGCGGCTTCCCCAGCCAAAAAGTCGGTCTTTACAAGATTGACGGCTTCAGCTCCCGCTCCTGCTACCCAAAGGACATCGGTCTTTAACAGGCTAACACCAGCAACGACCCCCCACCTACACAGGGGGCAAGACGAAGCCATCCTCACCGCTGAACCAATGCCGTCCGCTCGACACGCTCGACGTCGCCACTGGCGCCGAGTAAGGAAGGCTGGGGGCAACTCTCCCTCTGGGCTAACTCCACCAGCCCCGATGGCAGAAGTTAATGCTGCTGTTCCGACTGGGAACAATTTTGAGATGCTAAATAAGGTGCGTAGGAATTCTCCTACCGCGGTGCTAAAAAGGTCTCCCTTCCTCTGAAAAAGGCTGTGGAAGTAAAAACAGAACAGCCCCAATCTCCTCAACGGCTGTCCTCCCGAATCTATAAAGTCTGGCGGCAGGCCCGAGACTCGATGATCGATCCAAACTTCGCCCGCCAGCACAAGAAGCTGAAAATCCAACAGGAAGCCAATCACCAGGCTAAACCACGAAAGGCTGTTTGGGTGCCCACTTCAACGGCCCCCTCAACTTCCACTGTTCATAAAAGGAGGAAGCCAGAGAAGATCCCCCAGCCTGCAATGACAGCTAAAGGCACTAAGCCCAGACGCCCTAAGTCTGGGGGCATGATGGTCCATACCATATACATGGCGTCGGGGAAGGAAGACAGCCATGCGTCTACAGGCCATAGACCGCTTACACGGTCGGTGACCAAAGTTCAGGAGCAACAGCAAAAGCTCCAGGAAATGATGAATGCTATGGCCGCACTTACCGGGCCAAAAGAAAACCCAGAAACGTCTTCGGACGAACGCCAGAAGGAAGAAACCGACGCCGAATTCCTTCGCCGAATATTGGAGAAGAAGGACAAAGAGGCTGCTGAACAAGCAGCCAACATACAGCGTATGGGCCTCCTCTTCCAAGATATGATAGGAATGATGATCCAACAGGATCCACCAGCTGAGGATCCCCCAATCGTTCTTGAAGACGACCGGGGAGAAACGTCAAATCCACCGCCGGCCCTCTCAACGGCCAAGGAGGAGACAATCTCTAAGGCTGATTTGGTCGACTATATAGCCCAGCAAATCCGAGTTCATCATGCGACTGAGGCAGCTGGTCAAGTCGTAAAAACGGGGCGGCCATATCCAAGCTGGTACGACCAAATCAAATATCCGTCGGGTTATACAATACCAAAATTTCACGTGTATAAGGGGACCGGCAATCCCCACCAACATGTCGCCCAGTTCAGGGCCCTTTGCGGTAACACCGGCGGTGATGATAAACTGTTGCTCCGCCAATTCGTGGGTAGCTTATCAGAAACAGCGTTAGAATGGTATTCAGAGCTCCCGAACGATTCTATCAAGACGTTCGCTGAAATGGAGTTGCTATTCACTCAGCGATTCGCGAACGCCAGCGAACGCACTCCAATAACGGCATTGATTAATGCCAGGGTAAAACCAGGCGAAACTTGTGTCCAGTATGCTATACGCTGGCGAAATTTGTGGTCGAAATGCGAGCAACGCATTGAGGAAGCACCCGCGGTGGGCATGTTCGTGGGAACCCTAGACCCTCACGCAACTATCTCCCAGTTCATGATGTTCTTTAAGCCAACCACATTCCAGGCTCTAATCGACAAGCTGGCCCAGATGGACCAAATGGGTCATAGAACGTCTCCCCCGAAGCCCGAGCCTCGGAGTGACAAGGGTAAAGGAAAAGCAACCTTCATCGCGAATGCCCAGCAGCAACCCAATTCCCCAAAGCTGACGGATCAACTGGAAGAAAGACGCCGGTATTATAATGAGAAAATGAAGCGTCCCTACTCGTTCCCGCGGGATAAGACGAAACGGTTATTCGAGTTGGCAGTACGTAATAGACTTATAAACCTGCCAAATCCAAGGCGACCGCCACAACCCACTGAGGTGAATAACCCTAACTATTGCCCCTACCATCAAACGGTAAGCCATCCGATTGAGGATTGCTTCATTTTTAAAGGATGGATTGAAGATCAATACCTCCAGGGGAAGTTTGCGCTGTCCGAAAAGTGGAAGGTGGACCCACCAAAGCCGCATATTTCTAAGAAAGCAGATACACCGGGGGCAACCTGTTCCTTTATTGAAGAAGCTCCATGGGAGGTCGTGCTGTCAACTAAAACCAAAAGAATGCTGAAGGACCTTCATGCGTGCCCGGCGGTCGATTGGAAGGACCCGCTCGAACCTCAAATTATCGAAGGGATGCTGAGGCCGCGCCCAACTACAAAGAGCAGTGGTGATGGCCCAAGTACTCATGCCCTACCGTCAAAATCTTCGAAGAAAAAGAAGAAGAAATCTAAGAAGCCCGTGAAGCCTGGAGACAAGCTCACGAACTTGCAGAAGCAAATCGACGTACTGGAAGAGTACAATCAAAAGGCGCGAACTCCTGTCACGCTGCAAGAGTTCCTCAACCACATCTTTCAAGAGGAAGATGATGGAGAGAGTTCGTCGGATGAATCCGAGGAATATGTGGCGAGTTGTCATGTGATTTCCCACTCGGAAGATGAAAGAACTCCTGGTACTGAGAAACTGGGGGCACGACCTGAACCAGAGCTTGTGTGGCCAACAGATGAAATGATTTATGCCTTTCTAGATGAGATTCGTTTAAAGAGTAAAGCGGATCAGGAGCGTGAGATGGCCGCATCGGAAGGAGCCAAATGCAGGCGACTGAACGAAAGAGTTGAAGTACTCCCGCCAGATCGAAAGGCACCCGAGGCAGAAAAGAAGATATTCAAGACGAGGAAAAGGTTTGCCAAAGCCATGTCAATGGGAATGAAGCTACTACCCTCAGAAGAAAACACGCGCAATGGGGCGGAGAAGCACCCTGATTATTGCGCATATCATCGGAAAATTTCACACCCCATGGAGGAGTGCGACGCCTTTAGGATATGGTGGCAGGGATATGTTACTCATCGACAACATTTTAAGCGCATGAAACGCAAGACCCGTCGGGAACGAAGAAGTACTGCCGACGGGCACAACAGAACCACTGGCAACTGTTACATGGTTAACACCGGAGGGTCACAAGTTCTCACCTTTAGGAGCGACTCTGATGAAGAAATGGCTCTGGGCCCTCTCTTTAAAGAATCCGTTTTAGGGAAAGAGGAGGAACCGGAGGCCTGCGAAAACATTCAGTTGCGCAATCGCACGCTCCCGGAAAAGAATCTCGGGCCCGCAAATAGAAAAGATAAGGGAAAGGAAAAGGTCACTGAGGATATCACTTTAGATGACCAAGTTATGAAAGAGCTGACTACCAAAGACCCTCCCAGGAAAGGTAGGTGGACTACAATATCCTGGCGCACCTAAGGAAGCTACCTTCTCAACTTAGCATTCTCGATACCCTCCTGTTATCAAAAGAAGCGCGAGATTCACTAATTAAGGCGTTACAAGAACCCGAACAATTCCAAGCCTTCCTCGCCACGGAAAGGATGAAGGATGAACCGGAGGAAGTGCATACGGCCGACATCACTTTCGGGGACGAAGACCTCCTTCTCGGGACGTTCGACCACAACCGTCCCCTGTATGTCTCTGGATACTGCCATGATATCAAGATAGGCAAGATCCTGGTAGATAATGGATCCTCCGTCAATCTCCTTAACGTTCGGGTGTTAAAGGAAATCTGCATGAATGTGCAACACCTCGTTCGTCACAAAATTACCATCTCCGGTTTCGATTCACAATCGTCACGGACTCTCGGATCTGTAATACTAACATTACGCTTCGGACTACTCGTCACAGACATCAAATTCCATGTCATTAACGTCAAGACCTGCTACAACGCCTTGCTCGGTCGCCCTTGGTTACACGAGTACAACATCATCCCTTCTACACAACATCAGTGTATGAAGTACTTTAAGGATGGTTTTGAGTATACCGTAACAGGTGAGCTGAACCCATTTTCCGTGAACGAAGTCCGCAAATACGAAGATGCGAAGTACTTTTTGCCAGATTTCGGGGATACAGAAAGGTGTCGCAAGCCGGAGAACAAAGCCGCCGCCGCCATCCCTATTTTCGGGAGCGATACCGAAGGAGAAGAAGAGATAGTTTATGCTGGGCCATCTCAACGCAACAACCCGGGGACGCCCGCCTCCACGTTGGTCTTCGGAAGTGACTCGGAAGATGAGGTTAATGCCGTGTTCTCCAATCGACCGTCGATACAAGCACCCCCTATCGATGATCAGATTTTACAAATCACCATGGTGCCACGAGAACACTACAAGGATCTTGACACACATCAAGCTTACAATGTGCAGGACCTGCAAACGTTTTACGTCCCTCCCAGGCAAAGGGGTGAGAAGGCAATCCTATTCTACCGATCTTCAGAGACGAAAGTAGAGAAGGAGATCTGGCATGGCGCGGATGCTACACTCGACAGGCTCCAACCCATCCGTTTGCCCAGATACTACACAAATGGACTAAAGAGGCTATTGAAGCGCCAAGGAGTACCCTTAAAACAGACTGTTCGACAAGCTCGGTTCTACAACGGGATTTGGGATGTCCCTGAGACTCAACGCAAATTGCCCAACGGGAAAATGGAAACACTTGGGTTTGGATACGTGAGAGCCGGAAAACGGGAACGGGCCCACAGTAGCTACGCCATATATACCTTTGATGAAGAAGAGGACGCCCTGTCAGGAAATGCCAACCCCTCATCAAAACTAGATCCCGCGATTGAAGGGCCGAGTCCGTCATTTGAAGAACGAATGGACAAGCTTATCAGGAAAGCGGGTCAAAAAGCTCGGGAAGACCACAACCGCGAGATGGCCATCTACGAAAAAACCAGGACGCAACGTCTATTTCAACAGGCTGCAAAAGACGAAGATGCTCATCCCTGTCAACCCGTTGTACGAAAGGCCCAACGCAGAGGCAGAAATAAATCAAGAAGTGGAAAGAGGAGCCGACAACAACGATGCAGGATTAGAGAGTCATGTGATCGGGCGTTGCGTGGTCCGGATTTGTCCCTCATGAAGAAGATGAGTCGAACGTATTCCTTCCCTCGAGACAAGATGGAGAAGTTACTCGAGCTCGCTATAAAACATCAAATGATCGTGCTTCCAGAGTCTAAGCACCCTGAGCGAGCTAACAAGGCTTCTCATCTGAGCTATTGCTCTTATCACCGAGCCATAGGACATCCTACCGAAGACTGCTTCATCTTCAAGAACTGGGTCGAGGACCAGTACCAACAGGGCAGATTTGCTTTATCCAACAGCTGGAGGGTAACGCCGCCACAAAAGCACGAACCCAAAGCCGCAAGAGCAGAACCGGATCCACATCAATCTTGGAAGCGGATTCGCACCTGTTACGTGATTACGATATTAAAAGAAGAGCCCGAGGACATAGATGACTTCCCTTGGTGCTTCGAAAACAATGATAATGAGGTAATTTCAGAATTTCCACCGGCCCCGAAAGAACTGGAAGATGGCATACATACTACTGCAGATAACCTCAAGAAGATTGAGTTGGGATCGGCAGACGATCCTCGACCGACATTCGTCAGTGAGCGGCTATCTAAAGAAAGGGTGGCTGCATTAAAGGACATGCTTCTACAGCATAAAGATTGCTTCGCATGGAACTATTCCGAGATGCCAGAATTAGATCCGGAGATTGCTGTGCATAAATTAGCAATATCCCCGGACATCAAGCCAATCAAGCAGGCGCCGAGAAGAATGCGACTCAAGCTTGAAATGAGCATAACGCCGAAGTTAAGAAGCTGATCGATTCTGGATTTATTCAAGAAGTCCAATATCCCGACTGGATCGCAAATATCGTCCCGGTAATGAAGAAAAATGGGACGGTACGCATATGCGTGGATTTCAGGGATCTCAATAAAGCCTGTCCGAAGGACGATTTCCCAGTACCGGTAACCGAGCTAATGATAGAAAACACGTCCACTCACGAGGTTTTCTCCTTTATGGACGGTTCATCAGGGTACAATCAGATAAAGATGCATCCAGAAGACCAGAAGCACACCGCTTTTCGGACCCCTTTGGGTATATTCTGCTACAGGGTTATGCCCTTTGGTCTAAAGAACGCCGGCGCTACCTATCAAAGGGCCATGACAAAGATCTTCGACGATCTCATACATGACATCGTCGAGTGCTATATTGATGACCTCGTGGTGAAGAGCATGTTATACGAAGAGCACTTAGCGCATCTGAAGACTGTATTTCAACGCCTTCGGCAATATAATTTGAAGATGAATCCCCTCAAATGCGCGTTCGGAGTCTCCTCGGGTAAATTCCTAGGATTCATCATCCGACACCGAGGTATCGAAATAGATCCATCTAAGATCAAGGCGATCATGGAAATGCCTCAGCCAAGAACTCTCAAACAGTTGCGGTCTCTCCAAGGGAAGCTCGCATACACCCGGCGGTTTATCGCCAATCTTTCAGGCAAGTGCCGTCCTTACAGCCACCTAATGAAGAAGGGAACTCCATTCGTTTGGGATCACAAATGCCAAGGTGCACTAGACGAGATCAAGCAGTACCTGCAAAACCCTCCGGTGTTGGCTGCGCCGGTTAAGGGAAAACCGCTCATTCTTTATACAACCGCCCTCGAAGATTCCTTAGGCGCATTATGTGCACAAGAGAACGATCAAGGAAAAGAGAGAGCACTCTACTACTTAAGTCGAGTTCTGCTGGGGGCAGAAAGCAACTACTCTCCCATTGAAAAACACTGCTTGGCGTTGATCTTCGCGATAACAAAGCTCAGGCACTATGCGTTGGCGCACGAAGTCCGCCTCATCTCGAAGGTGGACCCTCTTAAATATTTGATGTCAAAGGCTATATTGACGGGTCGACTCGCTAAATGGGCTCTACTCCTGATGGAGTTCTCAATAACGTATCGACCTCTCAAGGCAGTGAAAGGCCAGGCCATTGCCGACTTCCTTGCTGAGCATCCAATACCTGCCGGTTCTCCTCTGAACTGCGAGCTGCCGGACGAGCATGCATTCGATGCGATCGGCGGCAGTAGTACCCGATGGGAACTCTATTTCGATAGAGCGTCTTCCGTAAAGAAGCGCAAACAGGGTATCCCAATGATCAAATCAAGGGTAGGCCTCATCTTCGTAACTCCACAAGGAGGGATAATGCGCTTTGCTTTCTCCTTAACGGAATCGAGGACGAACAATGAAGCCGAATACGAAGCTTTAATAGCGGGCCTCGAGATCGCCATCGACATGGGAATTGAAGACCTCCTTATATACAGGGATTCTCAACTGGTCGTTAGTCAAGTAAATGGCGACTACCAAACGTGCAAACCGGAGTTGGTGAAGTACGGCGAAAAGGTGCAACAACTATTGACCCAAATTGCCTCCTACACTTTGGAAAGCATACCACGGGCAGAAAATAGCAAAGCAGACGCGCTAGCCAAGCTCGCTAAAGAACTGGCTGACGAGAACCTCGATGACGTTAAAATCATGGTACAAAGCCGTCGAGTGCTCGTCCCAGCAGAAATATCTCCCGAGTCATACGAAGAAAAGGGCACGACTGAGCAAACAACCCTACAAATAAAAGACCGTGAGAAGGCTGAGGACTGGAGAGAGATCTTCATAGACTACTTTAAGTCCCACCGAATCCCCGAAGAAGCATCCTCAAGACATCAGCTCATGAAACGAGCTCTATCTTTCGCTTTTGTCAATGATACTCTGTATGAGAGGTCGTTTGATTCTCTGTGGCTGAGATGCTTAGGACCGGACGAAGCAGAAAGAGTCGTTCAAGAGGTTCATGACGGAATCTGTGGTTCTCATCAAGCAGGCCCAAAGATGAAGTTAAAAATTAAACGGATGGGTTACTACTGACCCACGATGATCCAGGACTGCCTCGAATATGCGAAGCAGTGCCACTCGTGCCAAATCCATGGGGATTTCATCCACCAGCATCCGAATCCACTACATCCGACGGCGGCTAGCTGGCCATTCGAAATGTGGGGGACTGACATAGTCGGCCCCATCGAACCAGCATCGTTCCGGGGACATCGTTTCATCCTGGCGACAACTGATTACTTCTCCAAATGGGCAGAAACAGTACCGCTGAGGGAAGTCAAGACGGAGAATATCCTCCACTTCTTCAAGACGCACGTCATCTATCGGTTTGGAACACCACGGCGGATTATCTCCGATAACGGGCCATCCTACAGAAGCCATAAAATTAGCCGCTTCGCGCAGTATCATAATATAGACCGGAGATATTCCTCAGTTTACAATCCGCGAGCTAATGGTCTAGCCGAGGCCTTCAATAAGACCTTGACAAAAATCATGAAAAAGACGGTGTCCCGAAATAAGAAGGACTGGCATGAGAGACTGCAAGAAGCTCTTTGGGCCTATCGAACTACGTTCAAGACGGCCACGAACACAACGCCGTACGCACTGGTATTCGGTACGGAAGTGGTACTCCCCCTCGAAATAGAGCTACCCTCTCTACGGATGGCAGTCCATTACGAACTGACGAACGAAGAAAATGCTAGCCTCCGGCTCGAGGAGCTTGATGCTCTTGAAGAAACACGGCTTATAGCGCAACAAAATCTGGAAGCTTATAAAGCAAAGATGACGCGCTCATACGAAAGATTGACCCGACCGAGGACATTCCGCCAAGGCGAACTCGTACCAGTGGTCAAAAGACCTATGATCCCCAATCGCGTCAAGCGGGGAAAATTCGAGCCAAACTATGAAGGCCTGTACATCATAGATAAGGTCTACCAGGGTGGGGTCTATTTACTCATGGACATGCATGGTGAAAGGCATTTCAGGCCAATAAACGGCCGCTTCCTAAAGAAATACTACGCTTAATGAGCCACAGCCTAGGTCAATGATAGATGACGACGACTATGTCCGCTCGCTATCTTCCTAAAGCTCAAAGCTCTATAAGTAGTAGTCGGCTCTCTCCACGACGGACCGAAATGTCTTTACACTAATGACGGACCGAAATGTCTTTAAACTAACGACGGACCGAAACGTCCTTAAACTAACGACGGACCGAAACGTCCTTAAACTAACGACGGACCGAAACGTCCTTAAACTAATAGCGGACCGAAAACGTCCTTAAACTAATACCGCAGCATCCTTAGGCTGACGAGATAAAAAAAATATAATAAATAAAAACGGTATGTCCATAAGCAAAAAGGGCACGGATGAAAACCCGAAAGGGCTCCGTGAGTAAAAACAGCAGGGCTACCGGCGAGTGTTCGTGAAAACCCGAAAGGGCGTGGCCTCGTAAAAAAAGGAGAAAAAGAAAATGAAAAGAATAAATAAAAACGGTATGTCCATAAGCAAAATGGGCACGGATGAAAACCCGAAAGGGCTCCGTGAGTAAAAACAGCAGGACTACCGGCGAGTGTTTGTGAAAACCCGAAAGGGCGCAACCTCGTTAAAAGACACTTATAAGGTCCTCTCGATCTTGTAAGGAGAAACCACCCGCGTGAGATCCTTACGACTCACAAAGGAGCAACACACTTAGGAATCCTCACGATTCCTAAGGAGAAAATACACTTGCGAGATCCTCACGACTCGTAAGGAGAATTCTCTTATGGGACCCTCACGGCTCATGAGATTTGAAAGTCTTAAGTTACAGAAACCTAAACCTGTTCTTAAGCAGATCCCCCACAACCTTCGATATTGCCCTACAAGCGGCTCAATACCGACCCTTGTATACAATCCACGGGCGCGAATAAACATTTGCCCAGCAAAGTCACACCCGTGACTAGGGACATGTCCATATGGTGAACAACCCTTATAATTCCTCTCGACTTATAAGGAGAAAACCCTCTTGTAGGATCCTTACGACTTACAGAGGAACATACACTTAGGAATCCTCACGATCCCTAAGGAGAAAATACACCTGCAAGACCCTCACGACTTGTAGGGAGAAATACCTTTGTGAGACCCTTACGGCTCATGAAGTCAAAAGCCTTGGTCGACAGGACCCTTAACCCTGTTTACTAAGCCACCTTTGTTCGACATCGACAGAGGCAAATGATGATTCGCTCCTGGCAACATCCCAGTTGCAGCGGTGCTGATGCCGAAATCGGTGTCTAAAATCCAAGTTTGCGGCGAAAAAGCTAGCAAGCCACACATGCATACGAAATAGCCGAAATGATGGGGCAACTTGCAATAAAAAGCAGCAAGTAAAAATGTATGCATGAAAAATAGCCGAAATGATGGGGCAACTCGCAATAAAAAAAACAGCGAGTGGAAATAAAAAAAAATAGCCGAAATGATTAGGCACCGCGAAAAATTGCCGAAATGATAGGGCAATCGCGACCTCCGCGATATAAAAGCTGAAATGACAGAGCATCGCGGAAAAAGAAATAAAATATATAAAAAAAGGGGGTTTCAATTTATGCCCTGCAGGTGATGTTCCATCACACCCTGTATATAATCCAAGGGCGTAAACAAAAAGGGATCATACTTCTCCTCTAAGTTTCATCAGAAGAAGAAGCCAAATCTCGACGGGCCAAAGGAGACTTGGAGATCGTTTCAACACTCGTCTCGTAACAACGGACACAACTCTAAGCTAAGTAGAACAGCGGCAGCTCCCAGTTCCATGGCTCGGTGGTATACATATCGCCAACAGTCAAACCTCCATCCCGTGAAATGCGGATACAATCAGCAAAATTCCTGGTTACGTGGAACGCGGATAAAGTCACTCTTTGACCCCGTGGAAAACGTCCAGAGCGGATCCTGGTCCTCGCAGAGCACGGCAGTGAACCCGTGTGAAGCATCCAGAGCGGAGCCTAGTCTTCGCTGAGCACGGCAGTGAACCCGTGTGAAGCATCTAGTGCAAAATTCCTGGTTACGTGGAACGCGGATAACGTCACTCTTTGACCCTGTGGAAAACGTCCAGAGCGGATCCTGGTCCTCGCAGAGCACGGCAGTGAACCCGTGTGAAGCATCCAGAGCGGAGCCTAGTCCTCGCCGAGCACGGCAGTGAACCCGTGTGAAGCATCATGTGCAAAATTCCTGGTTACGTGGAACGCGGATAACGTCACTCTTTGACCCCATGGAAAACGTCCAGAGTGGATCCTGGTCCTCGCAGAGCACGGCAGTGAACCCGTGTGAAGCATCCAGAGCGGAGCCTAGTCCTCGCCGAGCACGGAAGTGAACCCGTGTGAAGCATCTAGTGCAAAATTCCTGGTTACGTGGAACGCGGATAACGTCACTCTTTGACCCCGTGGAAAACGTCCTGAGCGGATCCTGGTCCTCGCAGAGCACGTCAGTGAACCCGTGTGAAGCATCCAGAGCGAAGCCTAGTCCTCGTCGAGCACGGCAGTGAACCCGTGTGAAGCATCTAGTGCAAAATTCCTGGTCACGTGGAACGCGGATAATGTCACTCTTTGACCCCGCGGAAAACGCCCAGAGCGGAGCCTGGTCCTCGCCAAGCACGGCAGTGAACCCGTGTGAAGCATCCAGAGCAAATACCGAACTGTGGAGTCCTTAAAATCCACGGACTATGATGTCCTTAACCTTGACCGTAATGTCTTAAAACTAACGATCAACCACCCCGATTCCCTACGGAATCTTCCTCGGTTGAAGGGTACATCTCTTCACTCCTTTGATACCTGGCGTTGTAATTCCTCAACGTCTTCAAAGAGGTGACGGGTCCCTGCAACCAAACATCGGACTGTGGAGTCCCTAAATCCACGGACTATGAGGTCCTTAACCTTGACCGTGATGTCTTAAAACTAACATCGGACTGTGGAGTCCCTAAATCCACGGACTCTAAGGTCCTTAACCTTGACCGTGATGTCTTAAAACTAACATCGGACTGTGGAGTCCCTAAACCCACGGACTATGAGGTCCTTAACCTTGACCGTGATGTCTTAAAACTAACATCAGACTATGGAGTCCTTAAATCCACGGACTATGAGGTCCTTAACCTTGACCGTGACGTCTTTAAACTACGATACCTTGAGCGACCCCTGACCCCGTGAAACACGGATAAGGGCGACCACATCCAGCACTTGCAGGTCCTCACGACCTGTAAGGAAAAAAAACTCTTTATGAGACCCTCATGACTCGTAAAGTGCAAAAGTCTTAGGAAGCAGATCTTAACCCTGAATCCTAAGCTATCGCTGCCCTGCAAGGAGATCAAGATAAATTGTCCGCAAACGCATTCAATGAAAAGAGACACGTCATTTAGAAGAAAAATGTATCTTTTATTCATAAACCAAAATGGATACAAAGTACAATTCATGAAAGAAACAAAAAAAAAGATACTCTCATCCATGAGTATGTACAAAAAGAGAGAAGAAAAGATACAAGTCTTCAAGCCGGCGGGCGATGTAGCAATCTTACCAGCTCATCTTTCTGTTGCTGAGCCACGGCTTCGTGACGCAAGATCTCCAGAAGACGAGCCTCCGCCTGAGCCTGCTGGGCCTGATATGAAGCAAGCCGAGCTTCGAGCTCTTTCTCGGTGGCTTTATGAGCCTCGACCCTTTCATGAGTGAACGCGGCAGCTTTGTCGAGAGCCACCACCTCTTTGATGGACTCCTGAAGCACCCGCCAGAGTTCATACGCTTTGTTGGCCTTGGCGGTAAGAATGGCGCGAAGCTCGCTCAGCGCCTTGGAAGCTAGCTCCCTCTCCGAGAATTTGCGGCCAAGCCTCTTCTCGCATGACGTCATGTTGGCCGCGCATCGGGCTATCAGACCCCGCAACTCCGCTTTTGCAGCCACGACTTCCGAGGAAAGGCGAGAACATTCAAGGGCATGCAAGCGAGCCTCCACCTGCTGACAGAACTCCACCCAGACTCGCACCACTTCTTCGCTATGGTAGATGGCGAGAAAAGGAAGAGAACCGTTAGCTTCGGCGGCAAACGCTTCAGCGGTGGTCGCGCTGCCAGCGCGGAGCTCCTCAATCAAAGATGATAAGGAGACAAGGCTTAATTAGGCCAAGTGTTCTGAAACCCGCAAGGCATAAGGGCCGGGCGACATCACGATGCGCGACTCCAACGCCGTGGAGACTGGCAGAGCTGTTCAAATTTGGAAGATGTCAGTAAAATTCTTAAGCAAAGAACGAATGAGAGTATGATGAAATGTCGCTTACCGACAGTCGTGCAAGTAGGAGCTGAAGGTTCCCCTGGCCCTTCGAGAACCTCGACCTCATCATCGGCCTCCAAAACTGTAGAAAACATCAATGTCAATACGCAAAATAACGACGATGATATGAGAAGTGATGGACGACACCAACCTTGCCCGGATGAGAGGACAATACGTTGGGGGGATATCGCTTGTGGAGCTGCCATCTCCAGCAGATGCTGAAAGGATTGCCGGGGAGACAGATCGACAATAGAGGCCGCCAACTCGCGTAATTCTGAGAAAACAAAAGAGTTCAGACAACGGAAAGGCTGCTAATTTAAAATTCAGAAGGTTACCTTCAACACTTCTCCCGTTCTGAGTCGGGGGGATAGCAGCTTCGACAGCCTCTGCCGGAACCTCGGGCTCCAACAGAGGGAGGGTAGTCCCCACTACCTCCATCTGAGCCTCCGGGAAGAGCCGTTGGGGCAGCAATCTCTAAAGGAGCCTCCCCCAAAGGAGCAAGCGCTTCATGATCAAGAACTGCCACTGGAAGCTCTATTGCAAGAGGAGCAGCCTCATCAGCCCCCTCCACATCGAGCAACGCTTCATTGGGAATTTCGATAGGCTTCGGCTTCAACGAGCCCGTAGGGAGCTCCCCCAGCGTCGAAGATTCTACACAATTCACACAAGAATAAAGATGCAGGCTTGCAAACATACAAAGACATATTAGAACTTAGCAGTCATACTTCAAGAAGGTCATACAAAATAAAGAGAACACGTTTACAATGGTAAGACTTCAGACGCGGGGCACGGATTGAGAAACTCAAGCTTAACTTTGTCCAAGATTCTCCAAGCATTTCGAACCTCCCGAGTATGTTTTCTCTCACGATCACAAGCGTCGGGGTCCTCGCGAATGTCCTCCACTCTCCGATAGGCGGCAAGTACGGCCGACTGCTGAAATGCCTGGTGCAAGAGATCAATGAGGTTGTCGCGCCTTCCCTTCGAGATTAGACTCATCAGATACACCGAATGTATCTTGTCCTCGGCAGCGTCCAATGCCCTGAGCGGTACACCGGCGCAGAAGAGAGGAAGCGCCTCCCAAATTGCCAGCACGATGAGTCTCAAAAGAGGAGAGCGACGGGGGAGTAGCCGATGGTTGTACTCGTCAAAGCGGCTCATAATCTCAGCACACTGAGCATTGGTGAACTCCTGGTTCTGACTGCGGCCCAGTGCGCGTGATTTTGTCAAGGCCATACAGATGTGCATCCATAATACCTGAAATAAAGGTCATGAGAATTATTACAAAGCTTCTGTTGCATTGAGTACAGAAGGACAACCTAGGGCAAGGAGACCCCAAGAAGCCTCCATGTGAAGAAATTGAGTTCTTCATAGGAATTAAACTCCTTATTAAGAGAAGGGAATTAAATTCCCAGAAACATTTTCTTCAAACGGAATTAAATTCCTTAAAAAAGAGGTAACGGATCTCATCATCTCCCTAAAAGCATCAAGTGAACCCTAGAAGATCCATTGTTCGAAGATTAAATGGTTCTCTATTTTCGCTGATAAATTCAAAAAAAATGGGTTCATATTAAAAGAGGTAAAACCCCTAATGTGGATTTAAAATCCAGAGAGTTCTTTTAAAATAAAGGTGCTTCGACCGTTCAATATCATTACCTGAGGAAAAAGGATCCTTCAACAGAGTTAAAATCTGGAAAATGTTTGAGACAGAGAACTAAGCTCTGGAAACGAGAATTAAATTCTCAAGGGAAAAAGTTCTCAAAGGAAGAAGATGAGCGAAGTGAAGGCTCTTCTAAAGAGACATGGGTATTTATAGGATGGGATGGAGATGCTTCCTCTCCCCAAATCCCTAGAGGAATCCAACGGTCACAAAAAGTGACAGCGTTGCACTCACGTGCAAACACGTGAGAACAAAGCTGTGGGGGCATTTGTTTCCTGATTTAAAATCAGGAAAGGTTACGAAGGAGGCATCACGTGCTAGCACGTGACCAGCAGTCACGTGTTGGCACGTGACATTTAAAAGCATCGGCAAGACAGATTCAGCTTCCCGTGTACATCCAAAGCATAGAGAGGGAATGGAAGCTCGAGAATTTAATTCTCACAGAACTATAGGAATTTAATTCCTTCAAAATAGAATTAGGGTTTGACCCTATGTTATGGGAATTTAATTCCTTCAGAATAAACAGAATCAGGGTTTAACCCTAGTTAAGAACTCAGTTCTGTTAAAATAACAGGAATTTAATTCCCTCAAGAAAGAAGAAATGAGGGTTTAACCCTATTTAAGAATATAATTCTTCAAAAGAAAGTAGGAATTTAATTCCTCTAAAGTTATTTCTAGGGTTTAACCCTATGAAGAATTCAATTCTTAAAAAGATAAACACATCTTCAAACAGGCAGAGGAATAGGGTCACGTGCTTCCACGTGACCCCTGAAAAGAAACAGAAAAGAGCTTCAGGGCGCCCTCACGTGTCGAAACGTAACCCCTAATGAACAGTCTAACAGATCAAAGCGCAGGCCCCCATCACGTGCCCACACGTGATGGCTTTCAGAATTAAAAGTGTTAAACACTTTTCTGTAGAACAAAATAAAGGGAAACATGGCGCTATCACGTGCTACCACGTGACCCCTTGGCTGAATCTTTAACGGACAAACACCAGAATTCCCATCACATGACAGAACGTGATGCTCCAAAGTATTCAATACTTTTGGCAGAATAAAATGAATTGAGGGCGCTCTCACGTGCTACCACGTGACCCCTCTTGTCTCAGTGTTTAACACTAAAATTGAAACCTCTGTGTCCAGTGCTCGACACTGATTTTCTTAGTGTTTAAACACTAATTTGGAAAACATCTATTTACAGTGTTTAACACTGACTTTCTTAGCGTTGAACACCAACCTGGAAAACCCTGTTTCCAGTATTTAACATTGATCTGCCTTAGTGTTAAACACTAATTTGAAATCTTCATTGCCATTGTTTAACACTGATTTGTTGTAGTGTATAAACACTAATTTGAAAGCCCTGTTGCTGGTGTTTAACACTAACTATCTTTTAGTGTTAAACACTAACTTGTCAATCTTATTCTCAGTGTTCAACACTGATTGATCTTTAGTGTTTAACACTAACTTTAGCCCCATTGGCTAAGTGTCTAGAGGCAAAGCCTCTCCTCTAATGGACCAACAGAGGGCCAATATCATAAACATAATTGGACTTAGCCCAAGCTGGCCATAAGTCCTCAATTCAAATTCAACTGAGCCAATGGGCTCATAATATAATTAATTGGTCTTGGTTCCAAATTGGGCCAAAGATTATTTAATCTACCTCGGTTTAAGGGTACATCTCTTCACTCCTTTGATACTTGGCGTTGTAATTCCTCAACGTCTTCAAAGAGGTGACGGGTCCCAATGACCACATATTAATACGGACTGTGGGGTCCTTAAACTCATGGACTATAAGGTCCTTAACCTTGACCGGGATGTCTTAAAACTAACGACGGACTGTGGGGTCCTAAAACTCATGGACTATGAGGTCCTTAACCTTGACCGTGATGTCTTAAAACTAACATCGGACTGTGGAGTCCTTAAATCCACGGACTACGACGTCCTTAACCTCGACCGAGATGTCTTAAAACTAACATTGGACCGCAATGTCCCTAAACTACCCATGGACCGCAATGTCCTTAAACTACTTATTGACCGCAATGTCACTAAACTAAACAACAGGGCTCCCTTAATTGCTCTATTGTTGGATCTAAACGATCCCGTTAAGTTGATCTTAGTCTGAAAACTAGACTAACGTATCCTTAACAAACGTTTAAGTCGATCTTAGTCTCGAATGAGGGTAACGTATCCTTAAACCCAAACCCCCAAACCCAAATCTAAGATAATACAGATTTGGACTAGTCCACGCCCTACGGGCGACGACATAACTCAGTCTCCGTATACAATCCACGGGCAACTAAACATAAAATAAACACACACGACACGAAGTGACCATCTGGAGAAGGAGAAAGTGGTTACCGCGATGCGGTAGCGTAATTAACTGCAGGGGCTTGCGCCTGCAGGGAAGAGCGTCCCCACAATCAAAAAACCCCTCAAGCGAGGGGGAATCTGACGAAGTCTGCTACATCGGACGCATCCGTTTAAACCTTCGATATACGGTGCCATAAATCAACTTGGCATCTTCGGAGAGGTGGAAGGATAGCACCAATTAGCATCTTCCCCGAACCTCAGGCAAGACGTCCCGCGTCTCGGCCGCCGTTCGGAGGGGAAAAGATTCTGGCACGCCCGGTGGGACCTTTTCCTCTTTCCACTCCACACTTCGTGTGTCGTGATTCGCGAACCAATCGCGGTTCGCTAATGGTTGCCCTTGGGTTGCAAGGTACTAAGACTTGGCGTCTTGCTTATTGCAGAAAGCAAAGAATCGATGGCTTCTACTTGTGTGAAATGCTCCAACTGCTCGGACTGCAATTGCAACCAACGCTCTGCCTCGCCAGGAGGTATAGCCTACGGACCCCAAGCCGCTTCGCTATTCGCAATGCCCGTGGAACAAGTCACTCGAGCCACCACAGGATTGTTTTTTGGGACCATGCTCCCGCCGACAAACTTCACCGCTCCGGTGCTGACAAAGGAAGCTCCCAAGAAGTCGGTCTTTGATCGTCTTACCCCTGCCGCGACCCCTCTCAACGGGTCGCCCAACACCAGCGCCTCGGTCTTCTCTAGATTGGGCCAAGACTCCTGTGGACCCACAATGGGGCCTACAATCCCAGAGAAGGCTGCTTCTAAGAAAGTGACCGGTGCTGCTCCTGAAGTCGCCAAGGCGGCTTCCCCAGCCAAAAAGTCGGTCTTTACAAGATTGACGGCTTCAGCTCCCGCTCCTGCTACCCAAAGGACATCGGTCTTTAACAGGCTAACACCAGCAACGATCCCCTACCTACACAGGGGGCAAGACGAAGCCATCCTCACCGCTGAACCAACGCCGTCCGCTCGACACGCTCAACGTCGCCACTGGCGCCGAGTAAGGAAGGCTGGGGGCAACTCTCCCTCTGGGCTAACTCCACCAGCCCCGATGGCAGAAGTTAATACTGCTGTTCTGACTGGGAACAACTTTGAGATGCTAAATAAGGTGCGTAGGAATTCTCCTACCGCGGTGCTAAAAATGTCTCCCCCTCCTCTGAAAAAGGCTGTGGAAGTAAAAACAGAACAACCCCAATCTCCTCAACGGCTGTCCTCCCGAATCTATAAAGTCTGGCGGCAGGCCCGAGACTCGATGATCGATCCAAACTTCGCCCGCCAGCACAAGAAGCTGAAAATCCAACAGGAAGCCAATCACCAGGCTAAACCACGAAAGGCTGTTTGGGTGCCCACTTCAACGGCCCCCTCAACTTCCACTGCTCATAAAAGGAGGAAGCCAGAGAAGATCCCCCAGCCTGCAACGACAGCTAAAGGCACTAAGCCCAGACGCCCTAAGTCTGGGGGCATGATGGTCCATACCGTATACATGGCGTCGGGGAAGGAAGACAGCCGTGCGTCTACAGGCCATAGACCGCTTACACGGTCGGTGACCAAAGTTCAGGAGCAACAGCAAAAGCTCCAGGAAATGATGAATGCTATGGCCGCACTTACCGGGCCAAAAGAAAACCCAGAAACGTCTTCGGACGAACGCCAGGAGGAAGAAACCGACGCCGAATTCCTTCGTCGAATATTGGAGAAGAAGGACAAAGAGGCTGCTGAACAAGCAGCCAACATACAGCGTATGGGCCTCCTCTTCCAAGATATGATAGGAATGATGATCCAACAGGATCCACCCACTGAGGATCCCCCAATCGTTCTTGAAGACGACCGGGGAGAAACGTCAAATCCACCGCCAGCCCTCTCAACGGCCAAGGAGGAGACAATCTCTAAGGCTGATTTGGTCGACTATATAGCCCAGCAAATCCGGGTTCATCATGCGACTGAGGCAGCTGGTCAAGTCGTAAAAACGGGGCGGCCGTATCCAAGCTGGTACGACCAAATCAAATATCCGTCAGGTTATACAAAACCAAAATTTCACGTGTATAAGGGGACCGGCAATCCCCACCAACATGTCGCCCAGTTCAGGGCCCTTTGCGGTAACACCGGCGGTGATGATAAACTGTTGCTCCGCCAATTCGTGGGTAGCTTATCAGAAACAACGTTCGAATGGTATTCAGAGCTCCCGAACGATTCTATCAAGACGTTCGCTGAAATGGAGTTGCTATTCACTCAGCGATTCACGAGCGCCAGCGAACGCACTCCAATAACGGCATTGATTAATGCCAGGGTAAAACCAGGCGAAACTTGGGTCCAGTATGCTATACGCTGGCGAAATTTGTGGTCGAAATGCGAGCAACGCATTGAGGAAGCACCCGCGGTGGGCATGTTCGTGGGAACCCTAGACCCTCACGCAACTATCTCCCAGTTCATGATGTTCTTTAAGCCAACCACATTCCAGGCTCTAATCGACAAGCTGGCCCAGATGGACCAAATGGGTCATAGACCGTCTCCCCCGAAGCCCGAGCCTCGGAGTGACAAGGGTAAAGGAAAAGCAACCTTCGTCGCGAATGCCCAGTAGCAACCCAATGCCCCAAAGCTGACGGATCAACTGGAAGAAAGACGCCGGTATTATAATGAGAAAATGAAGCGTCCCTACTCGTTCCCGCGGGATAAGACGAAACGGTTATTCGAGTTGGCAGTACGTAATAGACTTATAAACCTGCCAAATCCAAGGCGACCGCCACAACCCACTGAGGTGAATAACCCTAACTATTGCCCCTACCATCAAACGGTAAGCCATCCGATTGAGGATTGCTTCGTTTTTAAAGGATGGATTGAAGATCAATACCTCCTGGGGAAGTTTGCGCTGTCCGAAAAGTGGAAGGTGGACCCACCACAGCCGCATATTTCTAAGAAAGCAGATACACCGGGGGCAACCTGTTCTCTTATTGAAGAAGCTCCATGGGAGGTCATGCTGTCAACTAAAACCAAAAGAATGCTGAAGGACCTTCATGCGTGTCCGGCGGTCGAATGGAAGGACCCGCTCGAACCTCAAATTATCGAAGGGATGCTGAGGCCGCGCCCAACTATAAAGAGCGGTTGTGATGGCCCAAGTACTCATGCCCTACCGTCAAAATCTTCGAAGAAAAAGAAGAAGAAATCTAAGAAGCCCGTGAAGCCTGGAGACAAGCGCTAAAAAAAGATAACCCTCACATTTCTCTCTCTCACCCATACCTATTTGTTTATTCCCTTCCCTATCCTTTTCTTTTCTTTTCCTTTTCTTCTCTTCACTTTAATTTTATAACTATGCATGATAAATAAAAAGAAAGCATGAAAGAAAATGTAACAAGTGCTAAAAAAAGAGACATGTGCATGTTTTGCACAAAACAAGCTTCATGCGCGATTAGCGATATTTAATCGCGATTAGCACTAAATAGCATATAATTAATCATAAAATCTTATAATTTGCATAATTCGCATAAAGCACCTTCTTTTTAGTAATTTCCAAATTTTTCTCAATTTATCGGTATTTAATTATACCGCTTTATTAAAATATTCAATATTTTATTATTTAATTATAAAAATTCCCAAAAATAGTATTTTATTTTTTTTGTGAAATGTTACAATCTTCCCCCCTTAAAGAAATTCGGTCCCGAATTTAAATTTAAATCTCTCAATACTAAAACATTTCAGTAAAAAGTCCAAGTCGTCGGGGCTCCGAAATCATCGATACATACAACGCATCATAACGCAATGCATGCCCATGAACAATGAGTAGATAACTCAAAAACAAAACTCTGTCAAGTATCCCGCAATTATCGGAGTCATGGGGAAGACATCAATGTCTAAATCCAATATGAAAACCAATATGATATACATCAACACTATACATATAAACATCAAATCTGTACATGTAAACATCTGAAAGAAATGCATGCAAAATATATCCAGGTACTGTCCTCTGACTAGTCTTGCTCAGTACGAAAACAAATAGCAAATATCATAAAAACGTACTTCTCCATAAGAAATCAATCCCGAAATGTGCATATGAATGCTACGTGCGTCTGGTGCGCACGGAAATCAAAATCCATATATGTGCCATACATGTGCACAGAAACAACATCTAAGTGCAACGGGTGTGCACGAAACACCTGTCAAAGGCAACGGGTGTGTCTGACAACAAATATCAGGTGCATCTGATATGCACGAGGAATCCCGATTTAGTGCATCTGGTGTGCGCCAAAATCGCATCTCATAACATGCGGCCAACATGCGCGAAAATCCAAATCAGGTGCATCCACCATGCACCAGTAGAATCTAAATCATGTGCATCCAACGTGCACGAAATCATGAAATCCAATATCAAGCGCCGAACATACGCAAAATCCAATCCAAGCACGCCAAATATGCGCAAGAATCCAAATCAATTGCACAGAGTGCACGAAATCAACATCAATATCATAATCGAAATCAGGTGCAACCGTGGTGCGCAAATACGTATCAATGCATTGTAAACATATGTGAACTATACCGAGTGCAAATACAAAATCATGTGCGTATCATATACACAAAACCGACTCAACTGTATAAAGTCCATGAAGTCATAAACACGTGTAGCCAAGGCACAAAACGATATCAAGTGCAATAACTGTGCACAAATCATAAATCAACACAACGGTGTATAAAGCATATCTAAAGGGTAATAACTATGCACAAAGTATGAATACCCAGTAGGTGCAACTATGGTGAACGAAAACAAATATCATGCGAATAGATCGCCCAAAATACCGAAATCCAAGGTGACGGATGTGTGATAATCGAATCACCAAATCACAAATCATAATTACCGTCGTCGATATTTCCTCCTTCAAAGTCGAGAAGGTGTCGGTGCATCCAATGCTAGCAGAGTAAGATATCTACCTGCCTCCTGTTCATGGTCTGGCGCCTGGTACTTTTAGGCTCTTGTCTCTCACTGTGCATTGCTAGATATATAGCTCCTCGGCTCAACGGCCCAATATGGAATGACGACGGAAACAGTCCCGCTCTGGCACATCTTCTACAAATCTCTGGCCAACTATCTCGTCGACGATGCCGAACTCTGGCCTGCTGGGTGTGCGCAATATGACCGCTCCTGGGTCCAAGTCTTCTCGTATAGTATTTCAGAAAGGTTCTGTCGAGGTCTCTCTCAAATCTCATTTCTGCCGAATTGCCCGGAAGTTACCACCCTTTACTATATATGTTTCTTGTTCCGGAACGGCTGCATTCTCATCGCGACTCCTTCTGGAAGATATATCAATAATCAACGCTTCGGCATGCGTACCGCATCTCTGATGTCGGCGGAGTGGAACGTTATCTCATCAAGATCTCGTACGAACCTCTTACTCCACTTTTCTCTGTTGTCGACTACTTCGGACTCGTCTCTTCGTGGCTGCATGGACTATGCTCCAACGGCTATACTCGTATCTGGAGTCTCCCAAGCAATATATCACATCACATGATATCCGAAAGATGCCAATCTTTCGATCGATTTGTTAAGCTCCATAATTCCCCCAAGAGCTAAACATCTTGGGTACAGTTTAATAGTACTCCAGTACATGCCACAGCACCTGTGGACCAACTGTAGAAGGGCAAACCCAAGCCTCACAAATGGCATCGCTAAACTGCCGCAAACCCTAAGGTTCAAAGGCTTTCCATGGTCATTACGTCGAGTTAGGGTTTCATTCTTCTAAATGGTCCATAGCATTACTTGCATTTGTCTATGAATACTTTAAACTTGGAAAATGGGCCCTTGATATTCGATCGTCTCCATCGACTCTCAACGTACCTGCGTGAAGTCGTCTCTAGCTGGAATCAATCAATCTGATGATCTCGCATCGGGGTAAGCGAACGAACCATATGTCCTAGTCATTCATCCTCAGTTGACTAGAGACCTTCCATCATATCTCTAAATATATACTCATGCTGTAGTAGCTCCAACATCTGGGCGATATCTCGTCATTTGCAGCAACAACTGGCTCATTCGTCTGTACACTGAACAGTGCCTCAATCATCATGAATAAGCGATACATCAAGGGTCATCACATTCTGGCTGGCCTCTAGCAGTAGCCTGATCCTCTGGTGCTGATCTGCACGTCCGAGAAATCCCGTAAAAGCGATCCATCAAATGCTCATGGCGCGAAAACACAATAAAACGACGCCTCTATGCAATCGTATGTCTCTGGAATCACGCCCTGGTCAGTCCTCGCCCGTGACGAGCTCGTGCTGACGCAACTCGAGTCGTAGCTCTCTCTACCCGTGTAATTATGGCAGCAAAATCATAACCAGTATCGATGAGGATAGATCATAGGAATGAATATAATACTATGCAAAGAAATGTACATCCTAAGGTTTCTTAAGCGGAGTAGCGTATCGTAAATATGCCGCGGAACATACACACGGTACGTCACTCTCCTTAAGTCACCTACTCCATCAACCAAGGTCAACCTAGCGACGAAAGTTCGGGTCTAATACCCCCTCGACTAAGTCTAAGTTCCGTAAGGTCAAGCCTATGTTCCGAATATATACAAACGCTCTAGGCTCCGCATAGTCAAATTTAGACTCGAACCAAGGTTAACCTAGCGCTCTGATACCAGCTTTGTCACGACCCGTAATAGCACGTGACTGGCCCTTGGATCATATGAAGTCTATAGGGCCTCATCTAATTCGAGTAAGCAAAAATCCCAGAAATCTAAAACCATTTTAAATAATAAATGAAGGAAAACTAGTTTTAAAGAAGTGAAGAAAACATGTTTTAAAAACAAGGTTTTTAAATAAGTAAGCCGAATATGCATTTTTAAATCCTCCAGTCTTTTCTGAAAATTTCGGCAGAGTTTCCTTGTAAATACTGGCCCCAAATAGGATACAACAAGAATAATATATGCATAATAATAAAAGGCATCCCCAAGAGAGAGCTCGCTCTTCGTCAATCGACGGTCACAACCACGCAAGCAATATAATATATAACGCTGAAGGGCGAGGATCAAAACTCAAAAGGAAACTCAAAATGTAACATTTCAAAAAAAATAAAATATTATTTTTGGGAATTTTTATAATTTAATATTATTTTATTGAATATTTTAATATTTCAGTATAATTAAATAGAGATAAATGGAAAAAATTTTGGAAAAATTATGGAAAATTCTAAAATAAGGTATTTTATGGAATTATGCTATTTTAAAGTTTTTATGATTAGTTTTACACTAATTTAGTGCTAATCGCGATTAAAAATCGCTAATTGAATTTTTGGCATTTTTGTGCAAAGCATGCACATATCATTTTTGCTCTACACTTGTGCATTTCTACCATATCACTTTGGGTTTACTATTTGAGTGAGAAGGAATTTGGGTTAAAGAAAAAGAAAAGAAAAGGAAAAGGGAATAAATTATGAAGCATGGTGAGAGAGAGAAAGAGTAGGTGAGGGTGTGTTGACTTAGCCATTTCCCCTTCATTCTTCCTCTCATTTCTCTCCCCTCTCCCCTTTGTTCCTGCTGTTGCTGCTGCCTCTCCCTCCTCCTCCATCTCCAACCTCCAAAACACCTTGAAGATCACCTCAAAACCCCACTCCCATTTCACAAAAATTGTGCACAAGCTCACAAGCATGCCTTTGGTCCAAGAAAGTTTTCATTTTGGCGCTGTTGAAGATTCATGAGTGTCTAGTGAGGTAATTCCTTCACACTTAATGTAGTTTTTGATTCACTTTAAACCATTTATGTGTTTAGTAGTGATTTCGTGAGAATTGGTGAACTTTAGAGATTTCTAGAGAGGGTTAAGGTTTGATTGAGTAGAGATTGGGTAATTAGGCCTTAGAGATGACCTTAAACCCCTCCCAATTGATAGAAACCCAGAACAACCCAAATAAAACCCAAAATACGGAATTACGGAACTTTTCATGTCGGTTTGTGACAACTTTGAAGGTGCAGGGAAATCCGGAGTGAACCGGGACCAAAACGAGATAAACAAACAACTCCAGGGACCAATTTGAGACCATGTGAGACCACCCTGACCAGACGACACCCCATATCCCCAGGAAAATCGAGGAGGCCGGTTTTGGCAAGGGAGTGGCCGGCCACTTAGTGATGGGATGTGTCCAGGTTGTTCCAGTAGCTCATATGTACCCTATACTTCATCCCAGTATTGTTTGTGCACCTAGTTTGGACCTGAACTAAAATCTGCGGCATGTTTTCTTGGTTTCTGCCTTGTATTTAGTGTTGTTTATGAATTCAAGTTTTGATATTTGGTATTGTACTTGATCGCTTGACGTTTGTACATCTATATCAAGTGTTATTTGGTGGTTTTGAAAGAGTAGTCCATAGGTTCTAACCTATAGGCTTTTAACCGTATCGTTTTGGTTTTCGTGTGTCGTTTCGTCTTTGAATTTGATTTTAACGCGATATGATACGTTATATGTGTAGGTACCCCACGTGATGTCGAGACGTTGAAGATGAAGATGGCGACATCGGCGTCGGTACACAAGAAGCAAGGTGAGTAGATTATATCTACGGGGGAAGTCGGGTGGATGGCGTGTAGCACCCCCGCAGTCCGAAGTTGGTATACTATATATGTATATGTTATATATATGATAACTTTTAGTGTGTCGTGGATATTGAGATTAGTGGTACTGTGGTTAGATTAGGGTTAGAAGTAAACTAGTGTAGTTCCTAGTCGCGAACCCTAGAATAGGTTTTACACCCACACGCACACATATGCTTATTTGCTGTACTTATACTGTGATGACGAGGATAGTGGATGGCATTGGAGATGAGTCGATGATATTGGGCATAGTGCCGTGAGATCGGTGATATGATGTGATTCGTATATAGGATACGATACGTGATTTTTAGCGGGCCTTTGGACGTGTGTTTCACACACGCATTCATACTTATATAGATGGTATCGATTGTACTAGGCTTAGATCAGTACCCCAGATCATGTGATATGATGATAAGGATACCAGATAATTGATGAGACAATTGTGATATTGACCCGTACCCAGCTATTGGGATGCCGTACGACGATTTACCGTACGAGCTTTCTATTGATGATAGATCCGCACTCATGACTCGAGGACGTCAGATGATATACTGTATCGTACGCAATACTATTGAGGCAGGATCATCGACTATTATATTTATATTTATATATATCGACTCAGATGTAGGTGGTTTCCATACCCCTCCCGTTTAACTTGTTAGTTAGGTCTGTAGATTACTTAGTAGACATTAGACTAGACCCGAGTCATACCTATTTCAAAACTAATGAATCGGGGATATTTTAAAGATAGGCAAGAAGGGATTCTACGGATATTTTCAAACGACGCATCTTTTCTTAAAACACCGTAGCCCTTATTTTACCAAAAATCCCGATTCGTCTTATTTCAAATTGCATAACTGCATGACATATACATATGGATATAGATTCTTTACTGTTGTGTTGATTATTCGATTTCCACATTTTCATTCTATTCGCATCGCTTGCATGTGTAAATGAGTTTATTGCTATATTAAAACCATGCTGTTAGGACACCAGCACCATTATCGATGATGCGTATGTTCCACGTACACTTCTTACCAGTTCACACACTTCATCATCGATAATTACCATGTCACTTGATTTGTGTGTCAAAAACTATATCTATTACCGCAATCAAGAACGGCGTCGCATGAAGCTAGCCGGTGAGTACGGGTCGGTCCACAGGGATGTTATGAATTTCCTAATCGCTCAAACGAGTTAATTCCGATGGGAGCCGGATTGATTATTAAATCTAAAAACTAAATTAATCTATATCTAAGTCTTGCTAGGATTAGGTCTAGGTTAAGTTTGGAAAGTCTCTAAATATCACTGCTTTCTATACCCATATGAAGATCTAATTAGGTGTTATGGTAATTATTAATAAAAGGGATTAGAATCATCGGGAAGATGTTTTCTTCCTCTAGTTTCTTGTCCTTCCTTTATCAATCCTTACCCTAACCTCCATGGAAAACAATCACAACCGGGCCTTTATACTACGGTATCACCGCTGCCTCGAGAGATAGGGTGCCGTAGGGAGCGGTATGTGCTTGTATGCATGAAGTCCTATGAAAATATATGACGGGCAAGAAAGGGGATGAGAGATCTTCGTCTCTCAAACCTTCCCCAGATCTAACCCTAACAAGCGAGGAGACTACTCACTCATTAGGGAATTAAAATACATTTATCTAGGGCAGAGAATAAAAGATTAACTAGGGCAAGGAATTAAATTTATCTAGAGCAAGAATAGAAAATTAACCTAAGGCAGAAAATAAAGAACTTACAACTTGATGCTCTCCAAAAAAATGCTGAAATTTATTAATGAAGGGAGGCATAGGAAATTACAATATTTAGAGTTCTATTTATAGGAAATAGAAATCCTAGGTTACATTTTGATCCGCATGTATACAATTACAAATATACCCCTATAAATATCAGTCAACGCCGCCACAAACTTTTGGTAAAAAGCAATCTTCCTTTTGTCTTCTTCTGGCCGCGGAACCGTGGCAATGGTGGGCTTGGGCCGCGGTTCCGCGGCCCAATAGTTGGATCACATGCTGAAATTTTCAGGTATTGTTTTGGGCTTTCTGGGCTTTAATATTCTGTATTTTTTTCTCAATTTAGCTTCTGACTCTCTTCCAGATTTTCTGTGAACATTGTTGTGGACTTTAACCGTGGATTTGTGTCGACGTCTTGAACCTTGCTTTGTGAACTGTTTCTTATGTAGGCTTGATCAAGATCTTCTGTTCATTGGTTAAAGTCCACTTTTTCATCGTCTTTACATCGTTTTCACTGTTTTCTGTCTAAGAACCTGTAACCTGTAACATGTAGCAGACATGCATCAAAAGCACCTGTTTATTTATAAAAAGAATAAGAATGGGGAATATAATAATGCAATATTCTGGTGTGAACAAATACCCCCAAATTTATCTTTTGCTCGTTCTCGAGCAAACTTATTTTTATTCGCAAAAATCCTAACCACACTTTCGCAGGGAAACGCGATTGCACTGAGCTCGTGCAACAAGCCGTTAAACCTCTAGGTGTCCCTAGTAGGAGGAGTGTTGTCTCCTGAGGGTTTTCAGCGGATTACATCCACAAAATCCTATCAATTTGGCTTTTTCGACTTTAATTCTCCAATTAGGTTTTCTAATAAGGAATTCTATTATCTTCTACTCATAAATCATCCACCCATATTCTTCACACTTCCTCATCATCTAACTTAAAATTATATATGTTCTGCAGACCTACTTAGCTTTCGGCATTTCTTAAGTTTTCCTTTTAGGGTTCCATCTCCACTTAGGAATTTTTATCAATTCTACTAAAGATACAAGTTCTATTCTTCACTCCTTTCTCTCATCTAAACTCCAATCACATATCCCTACGTGTGTGTATAAATCACCCCTACACTTGGAAATTCAAATCAAGCAATCATACCCTTGTCCGTTGTCCAAAGTATTTATTAGTAGGTGAATTTTTAATTGAATTTAGCCTACACATCCTTCATGCGACCGTTAATACTTCTTGAGGTACCAACAACCGATTATAAGATGTGTTTGCACTTTAAAGCATAATTCCTAGTCTTGCAACACCCAAGCCTTTAGCAGTGACTCCCAAACCAGTTGGTCTAAGGCACTAGGTAATGAAGCACCCTCGCTAAATATTTTTCTATTTTTGCAGCCTTAAGTAATCACAAAAACCAGTGTCCATTTTTTTTATTCTTTATTCACACTTTTTTTCCTTTTATTTTCTTCGTACTAAGGACATTAGACAAGAGCATTTCAAGGTCTCCTCTACTATTCCAAGTTTCAAGGTGCGTGATAGTGCAAATTGTAGGGTATACATTTTCAGAATCTAGACTTAAATTAGGAACTATTTTTCAAACTTATACTCTAATAAGAATATCAATACTCTTCCCTTGTTTCGACTTAGCCCAAGAAGTGAACCCAAAATTTGCCTTTTTCTAAATAAACTACAAAAACATATACTTTCTACTGCTAAACTTTAAGGAAGGTTATCTTTAGGGTTTTTAATTTACTAAGTCTAAGATCTAGTTGTTCATAACTAGTTAACCTATTTGTCAAACTCTAGTCAAGTAAACCAAAATTGAATACAATAATTTTTATAATTTTTGAAAATTTTCAATTTTTATGGGTTTTCAAATAAGTATGCAAATGCAAAAATATGTACAAATGAATGCGAAGGAAGAAGACGTACCGAGCATACCCCCAAACTTAATTTTGACAGTGTCCTCACTGTCATACTAAACCAAGAGGGTCAAAATGTTGGCACTCCCCTGTTTATTTATTTATAAATTTTTTTTTATATTTTTAATGTTTTGAATTTTTTTTATTTTTTTATAGAAAAAGAAAGCAAAAATATATATACATATATACAACAACTTTCCCCCCCAAACTTAAGCTTGGCCTTACACAAGCCAAATGTGAGCACCAACCATTCAAAAATCTTATCGTGGTAATGGTATAGTTGGTGCAAGAATGGGGTGTGGAGGAAAGAAATGAGAAACACGCGAGACCGTGTGGAAAGAAGAATGGTAGAATATGGTCTCGGTGGGGGAGAAGAATGGCGGAAAGAAGAAAGAAGGGTGGCACGATCTTGATGGTGTAAATCGAGTGAATAAATTAGTGCAATTTGTGATGACCGATATGTTAAAAGCGATTGCGTTAACCTATCAACTCGTCGTGAAATGGGGTCAAATCCCTCATGATTCGCAAGAAAACATGGGTACGCCGAATTTGGTATAGGAGATGAAAACGTAACTGTCTCTTGTACGGTCGAAATGATAGGAATGACGAAAGGGAGTGAAGTAGGGATAGTCTCATTCTCACCGTAATAAACTGTCTCGAACTTGAAAGATTCCATTAATGGTTCGAAACAACTGTAAGCAACCGAGTCTGATGGTTCAACTAACTCATC
Source organism: Agapanthus africanus (assembly GCA_030015575.1). NCBI lineage: Eukaryota > Viridiplantae > Streptophyta > Magnoliopsida > Asparagales > Amaryllidaceae > Agapanthus > Agapanthus africanus. The sequence goes on along the minus strand of CM057348.1, from coordinate 8,854,131 downwards.
TGAAAATGTAAATGACTCAAACTCGGGCGGTGAGTCATCAACATCGTCCGAAAAAGTGAAACACTCGTACGCGTTATCGGCTGTTAGAATTGTATCGGATTCAAAGGAAAAGTTTTCAAGCTCACAGTCGTCGAGCGTGGTCGGAACGATGTAAAGGAGGGAGGGTGATACAACAGTCAAAGGTTCAGGAGGATGAATCGGAAAATCAGACACATCAAACAAAAATGGTTCAACCTCAATACTATCCTCAAGACTCTCCTCAATACTATCCTCAATATTTAACTCATCCATGCCATTATCATCAAAATCAAGACGTATATGAGATTCGGGAGAAACATTTAATAGCTCAGGATGATGATTTGAACATAAAATTTCAATTAAATCGACAGGTTCATCATTCGAAATATTCCCGGCGTCTATATCCTCAATCAAGTGAAAATCAATTTTTTTAGACACCTCATCAAAAGCATGGATATTTATCGATTTAGGTTCTAGAGTGGAGGTGTAAAGGTCAAACGGATTCGGTGTGGTTTCACTTGAAAGAGGTTCTTCACAATTTGGCAAATCAAGCACTACAAAATCACACAACTCATTTTTATTTTCAACAGGTGAACTATTTAGGGCAATCGATGGAAAACAGGAGTTGTGGGCTTCAATTGGGTAAGGGTAGGTTTGATTTGATAATCCTCTCTCATTCTCACTCTGTCCAACCGCCTCTTTATACATTAAAAATTTTTGAGCTAGCGGGAAACTAGCTACCGGTTCACTAGGTTGCATAAGGGCGGTAATGGATGCTTCCACATTCCTAACCATTTTGTTTGTTGCTGAAATATAAGCCTCCAACGACTCTTCCAAACTAGACTTAGGTGGTGAGGGGGTTTCGGTAAAAGATTCAAAATGGTGTGGATATGCAAAACTCCCAACAAGCTGTGTAGAAACAGTGTCTAGTGAAGGTGGGAAGGTTGGGTAGGACTGGTAGGAAGTGGGTGATTGGGCAGGGGTAGGGTCAACATGTGGATAAAAAGGTGAATTGTCTTGTTGATCCTTAGAACTAGATGAGTGGAGAGGGGTGAAAGATCGGCTGCGAGATTGAGCAATATGCTCAGCAATGGACATCGACCTAGGAATGACAGAAGGACTTGAAGAAGTGGTATCAACATATGTAGGTAGTAAAGGTTGACTTGGTTGACACAAAATGGGTTGAAAAGTCAAACTGTTTCTTCTAGACGCCTCTATTTGATCTTTCAAAGATTTTTTTGGCAAGGAAGGATCGTCTTTAAATTGACCGAATAAATTGACGTACGACGCAAAATTAGGTTCGGGATACCAAAGTTCGGCTAATGATTTATTATGTGGGGTACCCATGTTGTAAGAAAGGGGGAAAGAAGGAAGGTTTGTGGTGGTGCAAGGATCTATTTGCGGCCAAAATTTTTGCAAGTTTCTATAAAAAAATTGTCCTTTTTATTTTTATTCTTTTTCTCTTTATTTGGAAAAATTTGTTGCCAAAAAGATTTTAGAGAAAAGATATGCAACAGCAAAATATTACTTGCAATCAATTTTATTTCAAGCGGGGCCCAAAAAATCCTGCACAAGATCGTTATTTGGAAGGGAATATATTTTTTAAACCACAAAAAATCCTGCAGGCAAATCTACAGAGAATATATCAATATTTGCAGAAGAGAAAGAGCGGAGCTTACAGAAAAATTTTCGCCAGATGATGCCTCAAGACCACCGCCTTTTCGCGGCCAATGGTAGGTTCCCACCGCGGTTCCGCGGTGTGATAGTCGGTTTGGGTCCCCAGAAAAAATTATGGGGTCTGATTTGACAAGGCGGCCGCGGTTCCGCGGCCTAAGGTAGGTTATGGCCGCGGAAGGGCGGCGCTTTGGGGGGTTCACTGCTCCAAAAAATTTCCACTGTTCTGTTGTTAAAAATCTTTTCTGTTCCGATAATTTGTTTCCTGTTTTGCTTTCTGGAAATCTCCAGATCCGAATTTGTATATCCTGCAAAATTCGAACAACAAAGTATCCCTTCCAAAAATAACAAAATATATATATTTTTATATTTTTTTGATTTTTCAGATTTTTATGATTTTTTATTATTTTATGATTAACCCGAAATTGCAAAAAAGAAATAACACGCCATCCCCGGCAACGGCGCCATTTGATTTGTGTGTCAAAAACTATATCTATTACCGCAATCAAGAACGGTGTCGCATGAAGCTAGCCGGTGAGTACGGGTCGGTCCACAGGGATGTTGTGAATTTCCTAATCGCTCAAATGAGTTAATTCTGATGGGAACCGGATTGATTATTAAATCTAAAAACTAAATTAATCTATATCTAAGTCTTGCTAGGATTAGGTCTAGGTTAAGTTTGGAAAGTCTATAAATCTCACCGCTTTCTATACCCATATGAAGATCTAATTAGGTGTTATGGTAATTATTAATAAAAGGGATTAGAATCATCGGGAAGATGTTTTCTTCCTCTAGTTTCTTGTCCTTTCTTTATCAATCCTTACCCTAACCTCCATGGAAAACAATCACAACCGGGCCTTTATACTACGGTATCACCGCTACCTCGAGAGATAGGGTGCCGTAGGGAGCGGTATATGCTTGTATGCATGAAGTCCTATGAAAATATATGACGGGCAAGAAAGGGGATAAGAGATCTTCGTCTCTCAAACCTTCCCCAGATCTAACCCTAACAAGCGAGGAGACTACTCACTCATTAGGGAATTAAAATACATTTATCTAGGGCAGAGAATAAAAGATTAACTAGGGCAAGGAATTAAATTTATCTAGAGCAAGAATAGAAAATTAACCTAAGGCAGAAAATAAAGAACTTACAACTTGATGCTCTCCAAAAGAATGCTGAAATTTATTAATGAAGGGAGGCATAGGAAATTACAATATTTAGAGTTCTATTTATAGGAAATAGAAACCCTAGGTTATATTTTGATCCGCATGTCTACAATTACAAATATACCCCCATAAAGACCAGTCAACGCCGCCACAAACTTTTGGTAAAAAGCAATCTTCCTTTTGTCTTCTTCGGGCCATGGAACCGCGGCAATGGTGGGCTTGGGCCGCGGTTCCGCGGCCCAATAGTTGGATCACATGCTGAAATTTTCAGGTATTGTTTTGGGCTTTCTGGGCTTTAATATTTTGTATTTCTTTTCTCAATTTAGCTTCTGACTCTCTTCCAGATTTTCCAGTGAACATTGTTGTGGACTTTAACCGTGGCTTTGTGTCGACGTCTTGAACATTGCTTTGTGAACTGTTTTTTATGTAGGCTTGATCAAGATCTTCTGTTCATTGGTTAAAGTCCACTTTTTCATCGTCTTTACATCGTTTTCACTGTTTTCTGTCCAAGAACCTGTAACCTGTAACATTTAGCAGACATGCGTCAAAAGCACCTGTTTATTTATAAAAAGAATAAGAATGGGGAATATAATAATGCAATATTCTGGTGTGAACATCACTACACTGTAGTACTGTTGCATTCAGGATATGACCCTTGCATGGCATACTTGTGTGACTATATACTGTATATTTATACGTATTTACACATACATAAATGATTCTGGCATTGATTAGAGATTTGGGAACCGCAAGATACTCTTTAAAAACTGATTCATTTTAAAAGTGCGGTTTCCCTCAGTATGTGGATATTACTATTCCATGTTGCATGATATACTGATATGGTTGTATTTCTTTTACATGTCGCATACATCATGCTTTTAATTATACGCATTGAGATATGTTGTTTCCATGATATTTCTGGATTTGGGAACCGTGGGAATTTCAAAGAGAGTATGTAATTGTTTAAGAAACCCGGTTACCCTTGATATGATATTTCAGTGCGTCCACCATGTGTTTTCTCGGTGCTGAGAGCCACATGTGAAACCCGATTCGAGGAGTTGGATGATCCGTTTGCGAGTATATGGTGGACCCGGTATGGTTCCCCGGGGCAGAAATATTTTTCGTGGAGCAGACGATGAGCCTAGCAGGATGGCGAGTACCTACCAGTGATTGGTTGGACCTGGCGGTTATCCGGAGGATACCGACCAGAGTCGATAGATGGATATGGGACGATCCGTACTACTGGGGCCGAGGGCCGATTCCGCAGACGGGGCCCGGTATATGAGGATTTACGTGCTGATGCTAGGCACAGGTTTCATGATGTTTTCGAGTGTCGATACTTGACACTCAGGTTCCATGATTTGATATGTCGCGAGTGACACATGTTGATTTACATGCTCATATTTCCATGCATATGCTTTATGATATTTACATGCATGATGGTTATTATCATTGGGTGACGCGTGGACGGGATCCACATTCATCCAGATTGATTTCATTGATCATACCTCATTTTTATGATATGTTATTACCTGAAGCACTGGCACGAGCACTTGGCACTACACTCATGCATAGAGGTTACATTGCCACTTTAGCATGCTTCAGACTTATTCATATTGAGGTTTATATATTTCTGATCGTATGGACCTAGGATGAGTCATACATTCCATTTCTGCTTGTAGATATTTTCTATTCACGAGTTGGCAACTCACCCCCGTTGTGCCACAGTTCTTGCAGGTTTTGCCGCACAGGTTTCATAGCGGCATTTCTGGCACACTACTTCCTTTGCGGGTGATTTATTTGGTAGGTGGGTTCTTTTGTATCAGAACCACCATTGTACATGTATTATTCAGTTGTATCTAGGAATTCCATCAACCAAAACTTGTATATTGTTTCAGACTTAGAAAATCAGTTATGTATTATTTCGACCTTAGAGTCGCGCGTTATAGTATTTCGGTTTTCATGCTGTTTTGAGTTTTTTTTTCTGAGTTTTGATCCTCGCCCTTCGGCGTTGTATATTATATTGCTTGCGTGGTTGTAACCGTCGATTGACGAAGAGCTGGCTCCCGCTTGGGGATGCCTTTTTCATTGCATATATATATTATTGTTGTTGTACCCCGTTCGGGGCCAGTATTTACAAAGGGAACTCTGCCGAAATTTTCAGAAAAGACTATACTTTTAAAAATGCACATTCGGCTTACTTATTTAAAAACCTTTCTTTTAAAACATGTTTTCTTCACTTCTTAAACTATTTTCCTTCATTTATTATTTAAAAGGGGTTTTAGATTTATGGGCTTTGGCTTACTTGGATTAGTTGGGGTCCTATAGACTTCATATGATTCAAGGGCCAGTCACGAGCTATTTCGGGTAGTGACAAAGTTGGCATCAGAGCGCTAGGTTAACCTTGGTTAGAGTCTAAGTTTGACTATGTGGAGCCTAGGGCGTTTATATATATACGGAACTTAGACTTGACCTTACGGAACTTGGACTTAGTCAAGGGGGTATTATACCCGAACTTTCGTCTCGTAGGATGATCCTTGGGTGATGGAGTAGGTAGCTTAAGTAGAGGGACGTACCGTACGTATGTTCCACGGCATACTTACGACACTCCACTCCGCTTAACAAACCTTAGGATGTACATTTCCTTGCACAGTATTATATTCATTCCTATGATCTACCCTCATCGATACTGGTTGTGTTTTGCTGCCATGATTGCACGGGCAGAGAGAGCTACGGCTAGAGTTGCGTCAGCTTGAGCTCGTCGCCGATGAGGACTGAACAGGGCGTGATTCCAGAGATGTACGATTGCATATAGAGGAGTCGTCCTATTGTGTTTTCGCGCCATGAGCGTTTGACAGATCGCTTTTATGAGATTTCTCGGACGTGCCGATCAGTACCAGAGGATCAGGCTACTGCTAGAGTCTAGAAAAAATGTGATGACCATTGATATATCGCTTATTCATGATGATTGAGGCGCTGTTTAGCGTACGGACGAATGATCCAGTTGTTGCTGCAAATGACGAGATATCGCCCAGATGATTGGAGCTACTGCAGCATGAGCATATACTTAGAGATATGATGGTGGGTCGCTAGTCACCCGAGGATGAATGACTAGGACATGTGGATCGTTCACTTACCCCGATGCGAGGTCATTAGATAGATTGATTCCAGCTAGAGACGACTTCACGCAGGTTCGTTGAGAGTCGATTGAGACGATCGAATGTCAGGAGCCCATTTTCGAAGTTTAAAGTATTCGGAAAGACCTGCAAGCGATTCTATGGACCCTCTAGAAGAATGAAACCCTAACTCGACATAATGACCGTGTGAAAGCCTTTGAACCTTAGGGTTTGCGGCAGTTCCACGGCGCTATTAGTGAGGCTTGGGTTTGCCCTTCTACGGTTGGACCACCGACGCTGTGGCATGTACTCGATACTATTAAACTGCACCCAAGATGGTGAGCTCTTGGGGGATTACGAGGTTTTGAAAAATCGATCGGATGGTTCGACATCTTTCAGATATCATGTGATGGGACACATTGCTTGGGAGACTCCAGATACGAGCATAGCCATTGGAGAGTAGTCTATGCAGCCACGAGGAGACGAGTCCGAATCAGTTGACGTTGGAAATAAAGTGAAGTAAAGAGTTCGCAAGAGATTTCGACGAAATGACGTTCCACTCCGCTGACATTAGAGATGCGATACGCACGCAGAGGCATTGTATATGGATATATCTTCCAGAAAGAGGCGCGATGAGTATTCAGCCGTTTCGGAACAAGAATTAGCTTTAGTAAAGGACGATGACTTCCGGGCAATTCGGCAGAAAAGAGACTTGGGAGAAACATCGGATGGACCGTAGCTGAGAACATTGCAGTGCGCAGATAGAGACGTGACGTCGAAGTGGACGATGATACAGACAAGCGGGACAAGAGGTACGTGCGAGACACTGATGAGCTGTTGTTACTCCCCGTTGAGATTAAAGGTCGGATATGTCTACAGAGGCGTTGGGATGCGACCAGTTTCCGAGTAAATGCTGTATTAAGGACGCAGATGTCCATCGAGCGAGAAGAGATTATGCAAGAGTACCAGCCTCCGTACAGTTCGGCTTAGGCGAGACTGGAAGAGACCTTGAGCAGGATTCCTTCTAGGACACTGCTGCAATAAGATTTGCACCCAGGCACAGAAGTGTGATGTGCATTCAGAGGACCAGAGGTCGGCGCCAGTGACGTGCTTCCTTACGAGTGGTCATGAGAATTGACCGAGAGATGACCAGAAAAGTGCCAGGACGGAATCGTTTTCCGTTAGCACACCCGACAGGGCCGATGGATTGTGAGATAGGTAATCCACAGAGAAGATAAGGACCCAGAGACAGAGGATGCCAGACTGTGAGTAAGAGGCAAGTAGATATCTTGCGCTGCTAGCATTGGATGCACCGACGCCTTCTCGACTTTGAAGGAGGATATACCGACGACGGTATTTATGATTTGTGATTTTGTGATTCGATTATCACGTATCCGTCACCTTGGATTTCGGTATTTTGGGCGATCTATTCGCATGATTTAGTCTTGATGACAGAGTCTTATGATATTTGTTTTCATACATCATGGTTACACTTACTGGGTATTTGTGTTTTGCGCATAGTATTACGCTTGAGGTATTGATTGTGATTTCATACCTACTTTATGCCTGTGATTTGATTTATGCTTCCAGCATAGTTTTCGTGCACTTTTAGTGTTTTGATTTGAATTGTGCACGCTGATGCACATGGTTGTGAGACTATATACCGCGGTATAACTGATTTGGATTGAGCCGTATTGTATACCGTCGACTTCGATTCTGATTTTGATGTTGATTTCGTGATTTCGTGCATGATGGATGCACCGATTTGGATTTTCGCGCATGTTGGGCGCATGTGTTGAGATACGATTTTGGTGCACACCAGATGCACTAAATCGAGATTCTTCGTGCATGTCAGATGCACCTGATTTTGCTGCCAGGCACACACGTTGCCTATGACAGATGTTTCGTGCGCACCCGTTGCACCTAGATGTTGTTCTGTGCATATGTGTGGCACATATATGGATTTTGATTTCCGTGCGCACCAGACGTACAGGGTATTCTCATATACATATTTAGGATTGATTCCTTAAGGATCAGTATGTTTTATGATATTTGCTATGTGTTTTCATACTGAGCAGGACTAGTCAGAGGACAGTACCTGGATATATTTTGCATGCATTACTTTAGCTATTTACATGTATAGTTCTGATTTATATCATATTGATTTCATTTTGGATTTGACATTTGTGTCTTTACCATGACTCCGATGATTGCGGGATGCTTGACGGAGTTTCGATTTTGAGCTATCTGCTCATTACTTATGCGCATGCATTGCGCTATGATGCGTTTTATGTATTGATGATTTCGGAGCCCCGACGACTTGGATTTTTACTGAAATGTTTTAGAATTTGGGGGTTTAAATTTAAATTCAGGGACCGAATTTTTTTAAGGGGGGAAGATTGTAACATTTCAAAAAAAATAAAATATTATTTTTGGGAATTTTTATAATTTAATATTATTTTATTGAATATTTTAATATTTCGGTATAATTAAATAGAGATAAATGGGAAAAATTATGGAAAATTCTAAAATAAGGTATTTTATGGAATTATGCCATTTTTAAGTTTTTATGATTAGTTTGACACTAATTTAGTGCTAATCGCGATTAAAAATCGCTAATTGGATTTTTGTGCAAAGCATGCACATATCATTTTTGCTCCACACTTATGCATTTCTACCATATCACTTTGAGTTTACTATTTGAGTGAGAAGGAATTTGGGTTAAAGAAAAAGAAAAGAAAAGGAAAAGGGAATAAATTATGAAGCATGGTGAGAGAGAGAAAGAGTAGGTGAGGGTGTGTTGACTTAGCCATTTCCCCTTCATTCTTCCTCTCATTTCTCTCCCCTCTCCTCTTTGTTCCTGCTGTTGCTGCTACCTCTCCCTCCTCCTCTATCTCCAACCTCCAAAACACCTTGAAGATCACTTCAAAACCCCACTCCCATTTCACAAAAATTGTGCACAAGCTCACAAGCATGCCTTTGGACCAAGAAAGTTTTCATTTTGGCGCTGTTGAAGATTCATGGGTATCTAGTGAGGTAATTCCTTCACACTTAGTGTAGTTTTTGATTCACTTTAAACCATTTATATGTTTAGTTGTGATTTCGTGAGAATTGGTGAACTTTTGAGATTTCTAGAGAGGGTTAAGGTTTGATTGAGTAGAGATTGGGTAATTAGGCCTTAGAGATGACCTTAAACCCCTCCCAATTGATAGAAACCCAGACCAACCCAACTGAAACCCAAAATACGGAATTACGGAACTTTTCATGTTGGTTTGTGACGACTTTGAAGGTGCAGGGAAATCCGGAGTGAACCGGGACCAAAACGAGATAAACAAACAACTCCAGGGACCAATTTGAGACCATGTGAGACCACCCTGACCAGACGACACCCCATATCCCCAGGAAAATCGAGGAGGCCGGTTTTGGCAAGGGAGTGGTCGGCCACTTAGTGATGGGATGTGTCCAGGTTGTTCCAGTAGCTCATATGTACCCTATACTTCATCCCAGTATTGTTTGTGCACCTAGTTTGGACCTGAACTAAAATCTGGGGCATGTTTTCTTGGTTTCTGCCTTGTATTTAGTGTTGTTTATGAATTCAAGTTTTGATATTTGGTATTGTACTTGATCGCTTGATATTTGTACGTCTATATCAAGTGTTATTTGGTAGTTTTGAAAGAGTAGTCCATAGGTTCTAGACTATAGGCTTTTAAGCGTATTGTTTTGGTTTTCGTGTGTCGTTTCGTCTTTGAATTTGATTTTAACGCGATAAGATACGTTATATGTGTAGGTACCCCCACGTGATGTCGAGACGTTGAAGATGAAGATGGCGACATCGGCGTCGGTACACAAGAAGCAAGGTGAGTAGATTATATCTACGGGGGAAGTCGGGTGGATGGCGTGTAGCACCCGCTCAATCCGAAGTTGGTATACTATATATGTATATGTTATATATATGATAACTTTTTGTGTCTCATGGATATTGAGATTAGTGGTACTGTGGTTAGATTAGGGTTAGAAGTAAACTAGTGTAGTTCCTAGTCGCGAACCCTAGAATAGGTTTTACACTCACACGCACACATATGCTTATTTGCTGTACTTATACCGTGATGACGAGGATAGTGGATGGCATTGGAGATGAGTCGATGATATTGGGTATAGTGCCGTGAGATCGGTGATATGATGTGATTCGTATTTGGAATACGCCACATGAATTTTAGTGGGCCTTTGGACGTGTGTTTCACACACGCATTCATACTTATATAGATGGTATCGATTGTACTAGGCTTAGATCAGTACCCTAGATCATGTGATATGATGATAAGGATACCAGATAATTGATGAGACAATTGTGATACTGACCCGTACCCAGCTATTGGGATGCCGTACGACGATTTACCGTACGAGCTTTATATTGATGATAGATCCGCACTCATGACTCGAGGACGTCAGATGATATACTGTATCGTACGCAATACTATTGAGGCGGGATCACCGACTATTATATTTATATTTATATTTATATATATCGACTCAGATGTAGGTGGTTTCCATACCCCTCCCGTTTAACTTGTTAGTTAGGTCTGTAGATTACTTAGTAGACATTAGACTAGACCCGAATCATACCTATTTCAAAACTAACGAATTGGGGATATTTTAATGATAGGCAAGAAGGGATTCTACGGATATTTTCAAACGACGCATCTTTTCTTAAAACACCGTAGCCCTTATTTTACCAAAAATCCCGATTCGTCTTATTTCAAATGGCATAATTGCATGACATATACATATGGATGTAGATTCTTTACTGTTGCGTTGATTATTCGATTTTCGCATTTTCATTCTATTCGCATCGCTTGCATGTGTAAATGAGTTTATTGCTATATTAAAACCATGCTGTTAGGACACCAGCACCATTATCGATGATGCGTATGTTCCACGTACACTTCTTGCCGGCTCACACACTTCATCATCGATAATTGCCATGTCACTCCACTGTAGTACTGTTGCATTCAGGATATGACCCTTGCATGGCATACTTGTGTGACTATATACTGTATATTTATACGTATTCACACATACATAAATGATTCTAGCATTGATTAGAGATTTGGGAACCGCAAGATACTCTTTAAAAACTGATTCATTTTAAAAGAGCGGTTTCCCTCAGTATGTGCATATTACTATTTCATGTTGCATGATATACTGATATGCTTGCATTTCTTTTACATGTCGCATACATCATGCTTTTGATTATACGTATTGAGATATGTTATTTTCATGATATTTCTGGATTTGGGAACCGTGCGAATTTCAAAGAGAGTATGTAATTGTTTTAAAAACCCGGTTACCCTTGATATTATATTTCAATGTGTCCACCATGTGTTTTCTCGGTGCTGAGAGCGACATGTGAAACCTGATTCGAGAAGTTGGATGATCCGTTTGCGGGTACATGGTGGACCCGGTATGGTTCTCCGGGGCAAGAAATGTTTTTTGTGGAGCATACGATGAGCCTAGCAGGGTGGCGAGTACCTACCGGTGATTTGTTGGACCTGGCGGTTATCCGGAGGATACCGACCAGAGTCGATAGATGGATATGGGACGATCCGTACTGTAAATCCCCGTTTCCTTTCTACATGAAACTTCCTATTTCTGAATCCTAGTGATTAACTTATTCTTGACTTCGTATATTTTTAGTTGGTTGTTTAAACCCTATTTTTCCAACTCTTTTGGAATTATAGTCCAAACCCTAAAAGTCAAAACCCAGAATTTAAAACCAAAAAAAAAAAACTAACACAAATAAAACCAATTTAATTCAACCATTATTTTTCCTAATCCCTCAGCCCACACTAAATAAATTCTGTTAATTTTCATCAGCCCACTCGATTTTAGCAAAATCCCTTTTATAAAATCCCAGCCCGTTCCCTTCTCTGCAGCCCACTTTGGGAATTAATTGTTTTTTTTAAAAACCCGGCCCGTTTCTTTCTGAAGCCCACGAGATTTATAAGGGAAAAATGAATTCCTTTCATAGCCCGGCCCACTTCCATCAACCCAAGCCCGCTCACTTACCCTTCACTGTTCTTCTTCCATTCAAATTTTCTCCCAACGGCTACACCCCCGTAACGCGCGCGCGCGACACGCCTCCCCCGCCGTCGCCCACGCCCTCGCCCTACCGTTGCCCCCACGTTGTCAAACTCGTCGCCCTCATCTCTTTCGTACTCACAAACTCCTCCCCTCTCTTCTCTACATTCACCGAGCCCAAAAGAAAACCCGAACACCCAAATTCCTCTCGAACCCATTTTTTTGCCGACCGCCCGACGCCCCATCGACGGCGACCACACCTCGACAACACCTCGACAACCACCGACGACCCTCTCTCAGCCTCCCTCCTTCACCCTCTACAACTCCACCATTCTTCAAACCGAGCCCTCTCAATTATCCCCTGCACACAACCATTTCAGCCGAGCTCGAGTCATCACCTTATACTCTCGACGCCGGCGAACTCCCCACCACATCGCCGACCTTCCCACAACATCCACACCCTCAGCATCACCCTCACCTCTCCAGACCCGACCCCCACTGCTCCCCATCTCTCCAAATCTCAAAACCCATTTCTATTTTTCCCTCACTGTGAGCTGCTCCGTACTCGCTGCCGGAGCGACGCCGTCGACCGTCGGCAACTCCAATACACTCGCTGTGAATCATCAAACATCCATCAACGTCTAGTGGCTGTGCAGGCGACTCCGGGAACTCCGACGTATAACCCGTTCTCGATCGGGGCTCGCGCGAATAGATTCCACGGCGTACAACGCGTGTTCGCTGCATCGTTGCTGCCGTGTGATCCCGAGTCATCTTCCAGGCAAGTGTTTACTTGCTTCATGCTATTATAGTCATGTTACACACCTAGATCACCTAGTTTACGAACTTAATGAATATATATATATATATTGACCAAGGTGTTCGATGCTAGTCTCTCATGGATATAGCTGTTTAATTTGACGGAAACCGATACCTTCTGTTGGCCCATATAATGTTAAATATAGTGTATGAATCTCGCTGGAAAATACGAATGTTTGTAACGAAAACTGATACCCCCAAATATGTCGTTAAAACTGGAATTTTCTCGTGCCTGAAAACGAATAAAATCACCATAAATCATATGTATACTGGATTGAGACGTTCGAGGGCTTAAATCGAAGCCGACTTGATGAACTTTAACTCTATGGAAAATCCTAATGAATCCTGTTCTGTAATCATGATGATAACTGGGTCGGAACACGACTCTGGACTGCAGTCCAGAGCGTTTCTGATTAGTGTGTTCTGTATAAAGTCCTGCGTCCCCGTGTTTCTTGAAATCGTGTGATACGGAACCTTACAGTAGTTATAAGATATTCCTTTTAGTGAAAGAAAACAAGTGGTTTCATTCCGATTCATCGCAGTTTGTTATTTTAAACTATATTAAAAAGGACAGAATGTAAAGCTGTTCAGAACAATTTCTGAAATGACATTTGAGATTGAACCGTATATAACTTTCAACGTACAGATGCGATTATGGATCCGTCTGTTGCGTTGAATACTTTATCGAAAACCCTAAATTTCATCTAACTGTGACATCGCTAAATTCTGAGCCCAACTGGGCGAAATTCGTGTCGCGAAACAGACGTTCAGTTTTGAAATTGAAATTTCAGCCGCGAACACTTAAACTGAAACAGTTATATCTTGAAAACCGAAACTCCGATTGAACTGAAACAAATTTGATGGATTCCTGACTGGTTGTTCTATATATCTTACCTACATCATTTTTGCTGAATTCGTAACATATTAATCTGTGCAATTTATTTTAATTCATGACATGCATGCTAATTCGTAACATACCGTGTTTATTGGTAGCATACAATACGTATATCATACCCTTGTCATTTACTCAGTGTTAGTGCGTGTGGACATTGCATTATCGTGCGTGATAGATGTTGATTTAGGAGTGACGAGTCCACCAATGGAAAGTGAACATTCGTGACAGTGATTGATACAGTGGATAGTGATGAAACCGTGCCATTGGTATACTCGTACACAACTAGATCAATGTCTTAAATAGTGTAACCTGGGGGAAAAGGGGAAATCAAAGTGGAAAGAGTATCGTATTTAGCGGGACCGTGTTTAGAGGATGATCATTCGAACTGTGATACTTATACGTGTAGGACAGGATCTAGCGATCCGGCTGACAGGGTTATGTCCCGGGCATGTGGGCCGTGGTCTCGGGTATGTACGAGACTCCTGTTAAACATGATCCTCCTTCCACTATGTGATTTCAAACATGACTTAGAGACCGCTAGGGACACATAACATATTCTGCATGATATTGTGACATAGTGGTCACTTGCATTATTCTCATATCAGTAATACCTCATTTACCTGTTGCACCTGATTATAATAATATTATTATTTGTGTCGCTCTGACGACCTGAGTATGCATGCTCAGATTCCGCGGGAGGACCAGTACAGGAGACGGATCTATCCTTTGAGCTCACGGAGATATAGTTGGTGTACCTACTTCATTTATTTCTTTCCATAGAAGAGATTGTGAGATTGAACTTGGTTAGTTATCGTTTTTATTATCTGTAATCTGTGAACAATGAAATCTTAATGTAATAAATTAGTGATGTGATTCCTTTAATACTGTGCTTTATTACTGGTTACCATGTAGCGCTAGAAGCCGAAGTGCGACTACGGCGGGACGATTCCTTGACCGTAGGAGCATGGCTGGCCTAGTCATACCTCGTATTCCGTATTTTGGGAAGTGGGGCGTGACATGGTTTAGTTGGTATCAGAGCCTGTGTTTAGTATCAAGGGATAATATTAACTATGCAATATTACGTTATTCTTGTTTCACTACCCTGATTTCTATCCTTGAATCTGAACCTATTCTTTTGAATCTTCCAGTGATATGACGTCCCCGAACGACCCCTCCTCGGACTCCAGCTCTCAGGATCGCACGGAAAGAATACTATGTGCACTGACCACTCTCGCGGAAGCTCAGGAGAGGAAGACAGATTTGCTTACTGAGGGACTCAGGGCGATTACCGCCGCAGGAGGACCCTCCGCACTGATTACCACCTCCGAGGGCGCTACTCCACCAGCTTATCAGGCTAGGGCCGGTACTGTGTCAGACTTCCGACGGTTACACCCAGCTGCGTTCACAGGGCTAGCTGAACCACTTGAAGCTGAGCAATGGCTGGTAAACATGGAGAATTTATTGGCAGCCGCCAGGGTTCCAGAGGAAGACAGAGTGAATGTGATAAAGATACAATTAGAAGACGAGGCTCGTACATGGTGGTCGGTAGAAGAAAGCAGACTTGAAGAGCCGATTGAATGGGACAAGTTTAAGGACTGCTTCTTAGATCACTATTTTCCTCCCACAGCCAAGGCAGAAATGGAGGAAAGGTTTATTCTTCTGAAGCAGAATGGACGCCCAGTGGACGTTTATGCGGCAGAGTTCAACCGTCTGAGCCGCTTTGCTCCATACATGGTCAAATCAGAAGTCACCAGGGCTAGGCGTTTCCTTCAGGGGTTAGATTTTGAGTTGCAGCAGCTGATTGCATCTTTAGATCTGCAGACTTTCGCACAGGTACTCAACGCGGCGAGAGTTCAGGAGCAATTGATTAACAAGTTCAGAAGACCCCCAGTCGTTCCAGCACGTAACCACGCGCCTCCTCGAGGAGCCATACCGGTTCACAGAGCAGGGACGACGCAAATGAAGCGCCCTTTCGTACCACAGCATCGCCCCCAGAGGCAGGGCGTAACTTGCGGATATTGCGGTAGAGGAGGACATACCCAGAAGGACTGTCGCCGTGCTAAGGGACAGTGTCTGATTTGCGGCTCCAGTCAGCACAGGATTAACAGTTGTCCTGAGCGAGCAGAGATACAAGGAAGTTCTGGACCGCCACAGCAGAGGCCGCAGGAACAGAGACAGCCATTTACAGGTCGCGGTCAGGGACGGGCTTTCACCTTGACCGCAGAGCAGGCAGAAGCGTCAGGAGATGTGGTTACAGGTACTCTACTTGTACATTCCTTGCCAGCTAGAGTACTTTTTGATTCAGGAGCATCGCATTGTTTCTTGTCTGAGCATTTCACAAATACACACTCAATACCACATGAACCACTAACCAAGGGATGGGAAATTCATACGGGTAATGGCATCATAATATCTAGTCGAGAATGTAGATTATGCCCGGTTGTAGTGTGTGGCAGGGAATTCTATGCGAATTTCCTCCTGATCGGGACAGGCAGTTACGACGCAATCCTTGGGATGGATTGGATGAGCACTTTTCATGCAGTTATCGATTGTCGTGCAAAGAAAGTGATCTTCCGCATTCCCAATCACCCGGAGTTTGTTTTCGAAGGCGGAAGCGAATGTTTGGAACCAGCTAAGTACAGAGCAAAGCCTAAGGAACTGACAGCCATGGAGATTGATAAGAGCCCATCCCCAGAAATTGTTCGGGACTTCCTAGACGTATTTCCTGAAGATCTACCAGGTCTACCACCTCCTCGAATTTTGGAGTTCTCGATCGATTTGATTCCAGGTACCGCCCCAGTATCCAGGGCCCCCTACAGGATGGCACCAGTGGAGTTGGCAGAATTGAAGAAACAGGTTGAAGAATTATTGGAGAAGGGATTTATTCGGCCAAGCGCTTCACCGTGGGGTGCACCAGTTCTATTGGTAAAGAAGAAGGATGGATCGTTGCGAATGTGCATAGATTACCGGGAGCTGAACAAGGTCACAATAAAGAACAAATACCCAATCCCGCGTATCGATGACCTATTCGATCAGCTAAGTGGAGCTAAGGTTTTCTCGAAGTTGGATCTCCGTTCTGGATATCATCAAATCAGAGTAGCAGCCGAGGATGTACGCAAGACGGCTTTCAGGACCCGATACGGACATTACGAATTCCTTGTGATGCCGTTCGGTGTTACAAATGCCCCAGCAATATTCATGGATTTAATGAACAGGGTGTTCGCAAAATACTTGGACACGTTCGTCGTTGTGTTTATCGACGACATACTTGTCTACTCGAAGACCTGGGATGAGCATGCTGAGCACTTACGCACGGTTCTACAAATTCTTCGGGAAGAGAAGCTGTATGCGAAGCTGAGCAAGTGTGAATTCTGGCTCGATAAAGTTCGGTTTTTGGGACATATTGTTTCGGGCGAAGGCATCTCGGTGGACCCGGCAAAGATAGAATCTGTCAGAGATTGGCCGACGCCAAAATCAGTAGCAGAGATCAGGAGCTTTCTGGGATTGGCAGGTTATTATCGAAGATTCGTCCAAGATTTCTCCAGAATCGCGGAACCATTGACGAGGTTAACACGGAAGGACGTGCCGTTTACATGGACAGAAGAGTGCTCTCAGGCATTCGACACTCTGAAGTAGAAGTTAACCACAGCACCTATACTTACAGTACCAGATAATTCCGGTGGTATGGTGATACACAGTGATGCCTCGGGGAAGGGTTTAGGCTGTGTTTTGATGCAGCACGGCCGAGTGGTTGCTTACGCCTCTCGACAACTGAGAAACCACGAGAAGAACTACCCTACGCACGACTTGGAGTTAGCTGCGGTAGTTTTTGCATTAAAGATTTGGAGGCACTATCTTTTGGGTGAGAAAGTGGAGGTATACACGGATCACAAAAGTTTGAAGTATGTTTTCACCCAGAAGGAACTGAACATGAGGCAGCGCCGATGGCTAGAGCTAATGGCAGATTATGATCTGGACCTTCAGTATCACCCGGGGAAGGTCAATGTTGTACCGGACGCACTCAGTCGCAAACCAGCGGTCATGATGTTGACCGATCAGAGGAGTATTATTGAGGATTTCCAGAGACTTGAACTTGAGGTCGTTACGCCGAACGCACTAAGTCAATTTTGGCAGCTACAGGTGCAATCTTCCCTAGTGAATCGTATCAAGATTGCCCAAGCGGGCGATCCTCGATTGCAAAAGTTCAGAGAGCAAGTGGAAGCTGGACTGAGAACGGATTTGATTATACATGAAGATGGCTCTTTGAGATTCGGTAGCAGACTCTGTGTACCTAAAGGTGGTGTACGAGAAGAAGTGTTGGCTGAAGCACACAGTTCAGCTTATTCTGTGCATCCAGGAGGTACAAAAATGTATCAGGACCTAAAGCAGCACTTTTGGTGGAACGGAATGAAGCGGGAAATTGCGAGGTTCGTATCCAGATGCTTAGTATGCCAGCAGGTGAAGGCGGAACATCAGAGAACAGCAGGATTATTACAACCATTGCCGATACCTGAATGGAAGTGGGAGCACATTACTATGGATTTTGTGACGGCCTTACCACGGAGCCCTAGAGGCAATAACGCTATTTGGGTTATCGTAGATCGCCTCACAAAAGCTGCACACTTTCTACCGTTCCGAGTGGGACAGTCGACAGAATCACTGGCAGAAAGATATATACAGGAGATTGTGCGACTTCACGGTGTTCCAGTCAGCATTGTGTCAGACCGGGACACGAGATTCTTGTCACACTTTTGGAAGAGCTTACAGGAGAGTTTGGGAACCCGCCTCAAATGCAGCACAGCTTATCACCCACAGACGGATGGACAATCCGAGCGTACAATTCAGACGCTCGAGGACATGTTGAGAGCCTGTATGTTGGACTTTCAGGGCTCCTGGGAGGACCATCTGCACCTAGTCGAGTTCTCTTATAACAACAGTTATCAGGCTAGTATTCAAATGGCTCCTTTTGAAGCATTATACGGGCGGAAATGTCGATCCCCAGTATGCTGGGATGATGTGGGAGAGCGAAGATTACTGGGCCCCGAACTCATCGTTCAGACAGTTGACAAGGTCCAAATGATCAGGCAGCGTATTAAGACGGCTCAGGATCGACAAAAGAGTTGGGCAGATACCAGCAGAAGGGCACTTGAGTTCGAAGTCGGAGATCATGTGTTCTTGAAGATTTCCCCTACTCGTGGAGTTATCAGATTCGGAAGTCGGGGAAAACTTAGCCCCCGTTTTATCGGACCTTTTGAGGTGCTAGAGCGAGTAGGAGAGGTGGCCTATCGACTTGCCTTGCCCCCATCGCTAGCTGGTGTGCACAATACCTTCCACGTGTCACAGTTGCGGCGTTACGTACGAGATGAGAACCATGTTCTGGACCATTCAGAATTAGTTTTGGGGACCGATCTGTCTTACGAGGAGCAGCCTACTACCATCCTCGACCGCAGAGAAAAGGTGCTGAAGAATAAAGTCATTCCGTTAGTCCGAGTGTCTTGGGGCGGTCGTTCCCCAGGGGAATCCACCTGGGAGCGGGAGGAAGATATCCGTGATCGTTATCCACATCTTTTTGTTTAGTACATTGTTCTTGTATCTTTGGTAAATTTCGAGGACGAAATTTTCGTTAAGGGGGGTATGATGTAAATCCCCGTTTCCTTTCTACATGAAACTTCCTATTTCTGAATCCTAGTGATTAACTTATTCTTGACTTCGTATATTTTTAGTTGGTTGTTTAAACCCTATTTTTCCAACTCTTTTGGAATTATAGTCCAAACCCTAAAAGTCAAAACCCAGAATTTAAAACCAAAAAAAAAAAACTAACACAAATAAAACCAATTTAATTCAACCATTATTTTTCCTAATCCCTCAGCCCACACTAAATAAATTCTGTTAATTTTCATCAGCCCACTCGATTTTAGCAAAATCCCTTTTATAAAATCCCAGCCCGTTCCCTTCTCTGCAGCCCACTTTGGGAATTAATTGTTTTTTTTAAAAACCCGGCCCGTTTCTTTCTGAAGCCCACGAGATTTATAAGGGAAAAATGAATTCCTTTCATAGCCCGGCCCACTTCCATCAACCCAAGCCCGCTCACTTACCCTTCACTGTTCTTCTTCCATTCAAATTTTCTCCCAACGGCTACACCCCCGTAACGCGCGCGCGCGACACGCCTCCCCCGCCGTCGCCCACGCCCTCGCCCTACCGTTGCCCCCACGTTGTCAAACTCGTCGCCCTCATCTCTCTCGTACTCACAAACTCCTCCCCTCTCTTCTCTACATTCACCGAGCCCAAAAGAAAACCCGAACACCCAAATTCCTCTCGAACCCATTTTTTTGCCGACCGCCCGACGCCCCATCGACGGCGACCACACCTCGACAACACCTCGACAACCACCGACGACCCTCTCTCAGCCTCCCTCCTTCACCCTCTACAACTCCACCATTCTTCAAACCGAGCCCTCTCAATTATCCCCTGCACACAACCATTTCAGCCGAGCTCGAGTCATCACCTTATACCCTCGACGCCGGCGAACTCCCCACCACATCGCCGACCTTCCCACAACATCCACACCCTCAGCATCACCCTCACCTCTCCAGACCCGACCCCCACTGCTCCCCATCTCTCCAAATCTCAAAACCCATTTCTATTTTTCCCTCACTGTGAGCTGCTCCGTACTCGCTGCCGGAGCGACGCCGTCGACCGTCGGCAACTCCAATACACTCGCTGTGAATCATCAAACATCCATCAACGTCTAGTGGCTGTGCAGACGACTCCGGGAACTCCGACGTATAACCCGTTCTCGATCGGGGCTCGCGCGAATAGATTCCACGGCGTACAACGCGTGTTCGCTGCATCGTTGCTGCCGTGTGATCCCGAGTCATCTTCCAGGCAAGTGTTTACTTGCTTCATGCTATTATAGTCGTGTTACACACCTAGATCACCTAGTTTACGAACTTAATGAATATATATATATATATATTGACCAAGGTGTTCGATGCTAGTCTCTCATGGATATAGCTGTTTAATTTGACGGAAACCGATACCTTCTGTTGGCCCATATAATGTTAAATATAGTGTATGAATCTCGCTGGAAAATACGAATGTTTGTAACGAAAACTGATACCCCCAAATATGTCGTTAAAACTGGAATTTTCTCGTGCCTGAAAACGAATAAAATCACCATAAATCATATGTATACTGGATTGAGACGTTCGAGGGCTTAAATCGAAGCCGACTTGATGAACTTTAACCCTATGGAAAATCCTAATGAATCCTGTTCTGTAATCATGATGATAACTGGGTCGGAACACGACTCTGGACTGCAGTCCAGAGCGTTTCTGATTAGTGTGTTCTGTCTAAAGTCCTGCGTCCCCGTGTTTCTTGAAATCGTGTGATACGGAACCTTACATTAGTTATAAGATATTCCTGTTAGTGAAAGAAAACAAGTGGTTTCATTCCGATTCATCGCAGTTTGTTATTTTAAACTATATTAAAAAGGACAGAATGTAAAGCTGTTCAGAACAATTTCTGAAATGACATTTGAGATTGAACCGTATATAACTTTCAACGTACAGATGCGATTATGGATCCGTCTGTTGCGTTGAATACTTTATCGAAAACCCTAAATTTCATCTAACTGTGACATCGCTAAATTCTGAGCCCAACTGGGCAAAATTCGTGTCGCGAAACAGACGTTCAGTTCTGAAATTGAAATTTCAGCCGCGAACACTTAAACTGAAACAGTTATATCTTGAAAACCGAAACTCCGATTGAACTGAAACAAATTTGATGGATTCCTGACTGGTTGTTCTATATATCTTACCTACATCATTTTTGCTGAATTCGTAACATATTAATCTGTGCAATTTATTTTAATTCATGACATGCATGCTAATTCGTAACATACCGTGTTTATTGGTAGCATACAATACGTATATCATACCCTTGTCATTTACTCAGTGTTAGTGCGTGTGGACATTGCATTATCGTGCGTGATAGATGTTGATTTAGGAGTGACGAGTCCACCAATGGAAAGTGAACATTCGTGACAGTGATTGATACAGTGGATAGTGATGAAACCGTGTCATTGGTATACTCGTACACAACTAGATCAATGTCTTAAATAGTGTAACCTCGGGGAAAAGGGGAAATCAAAGTGGAAAGAGTATCGTATTTAGCGGGACCGTGTTTAGAGGATGATCATTCGAACTGTGATACTTATACGTGTAGGACAGGATCTAGCGATCCGGCTGACAGGGTTATGTCCCGGGCATGTGGGCCGTGGTCTCGGGTATGTACGAGACTCCTGTTAAACATGATCCTCCTTCCACTATGTGATTTCAAACATGACTTAGAGACCGCTAGGGACACATAACATATTCTGCATGATATTGTGACATAGTGGTCACTTGCATTATTCTCATATCAGTAATACCTCATTTACCTGTTGCACCTGATTATAATAATATTATTATTTGTGTCGCTCTGACGACCTGAGTATGCATGCTCAGATTCCGCGGGAGGACCAGTACAGGAGACGGATCTATCCTTTGAGCTCACGGAGATATAGTTGGTGTACCTACTTCATTTATTTCTTTCCATAGAAGAGATTGTGAGATTGAACTTGGTTAGTTATCGTTTTTATTATCTGTAATCTGTGAACAATGAAATCTTAATGTAATAAATTAGTGATGTGATTCCTTTAATACTGTGCTTTATTACTGGTTACCATGTAGCGCTAGAAGCCGAAGTGCGACTACGGCGGGACGATTCCTTGACCGTAGGAGCATGGCTGGCCTAGTCATACCTCGTATTCCGTATTTTGGGAAGTGGGGCGTGACACGTACTGCTGGGGCCGAGGGCCGATTCCGCAGACGGAGCCCGATATATGAGGATTTACATGCCGATGCTAGGCACAGGTTTCATGATGTTTTCGAGTGTCGATGCTTGACACTCAGGTTCCATGATTTGATATGTCGCGAGTGACACATGTTGATTTACATGCTCATATTTCCAAGCATATGCTTTATGATATTTACATGCATGATGGTCATTATCATTGGGTGACGCGTGGACGGGATCCACATACATCCAGATTGATTTCATTGATCATACCTCATTTTAATGATATGTTATTACCTGAGGCACTGGCACGAGCACTTGGCACTACACTCATGCATAGAGGTTACATTGCCACTTTAGCATGCTTCAGACTTATTCATATTGAGGTTTATATATTTCTGATCGTATGGACCTAGGATGAGTCATACATTCCATTTCTGCTTGTAGATATTTTCTATTCACTAGTTGGCAACTCGCCCCCGTTGTGCCACAGTTCTTGCAGGTTTTGCCGCACAAGTTTCATGGCGGCATTTCTGGCACGCTGCTTCCTTTGCGGGTGATTTATTTGGTGGGTGGGTTCTTTTGTATCAGAACCACCATTGTACATGTATTATTCAGTTGTATTTAGAAATTCCATCAACCAAAACTTGTATATTATTTCAGACTTAGAAAATCAGTTATGTATTATTTCGACCTTAGAGTCGCGCGTTATAGTATTTCGGTTTTCATGCTGTTTTGAGTTTTCTTTCTGAGTTTTGATCCTCGCCCTTCGGTGTTGTATATTATATTACTTGCGTGGTTGTAACCGTCGATTGACGAAGAGCTAGCTCCCGCTTGGGGATGCCTTTTTCATTGCATATATATATTATTCTTGTTGTACCACGTTCGGGGCCAGTATTTACAAAAGGAACTCTGCCGAAATTTTCAGAAAAGACTATACTTTTAAAAATGCACATTCGGCTTACTTATTTAAAACCTTGCTTTTAAAACATGTTTTCTTCACTTCTTAAACTATTTTTCCTTCATTTATTATTTAAAAGGGGTTTTAGACTTTTGCGCTTTGGCTTACTTGGATTAGATGGGGTCCTATAGACCTCATATGATTCAAAGGCCAGTCACGAGCTATTTCGGGTCGTGACACAAAATCATAATAAAAACCATAATACTACAACGTGCGACTCTAAGGCCGAAATAATACACAACTGGTTTTCTAAGTTTGAAATAAGTATACAAGTCTGGTTGATGGAATTACTAGATACAATTGATTAAAAATAAATACAAGGATGGTCACGATGCGAGTGAACCCACCTACCAAAGCAATCACCCAGAAAGGAAGCAGTGTGCCAGAAAAGCCGCAAAGAAACATGTACGGCAAAACCTGCAGGAACTGTGGCACAACGGGGGTGAGTTGCCAACTCGTGAATAGAAAACATCACAGAGCAGAAATTGTATGTATGACTCAATCCTAGGTCAAACGATCAAAAATAATATATATCCTCAATATGATAAAGTCTGAAGCATGATAAGGTGACAAGGGTAAACATCTATACATCAGTGTAATACCAAGTGCTCGTGTCAGTGGCTCAGGTAGCAACATATCATAAATATGAGGTATTATCAATGTAATCATCATCAAATCAGTGTCAACTATATCATGAAGTTTAAAAGTATGTGGATATCATCCAACTATGTAATCAATGTCTGTATGTATGTGGATCTCGTCCACGTGTCACCCAATGATACAAAATATCATGCAGGTAAATATCATAAAGCATATGCATGGAAGTATGAGGATGTAAATCAACGTGTGTCCCTCGCGACACATCAAAATCATGGAACCTGAGTATTCAGCATCGACACTCGAAAACATCATGAAACCCGTGCCCAGCATCGGCACGTAAATCCTCATATATCGGGCATCGTCAGTCCGGATCGGCCCATGGGCTCCGTCAGTCCGGATCGGCCTATATCATCTCTCAACTCCGGTCAGTATCCTCCGGATATCCGCCGAGCTCAAATACAATCACCGGTAGGTAGTGGTCCCTCTGCCAGGATCATCGCCTACTGCAGGACAGATCCGTTCTCGCCCAGGGGTACCATACCGGGTCCACCATGTACCCGCAGTCGGCCTCATCCATCTCCTCGAATCGGGTTTCACATGTCACACGTCTCAGAACCGAGAAAACGCATGGTGGACGCACTGAAATATCATATCAAGAGAAACCGGGTTTTTAAACAATGCATACTTTCTTTTAAAATGACCACGGTTCTCAAATCCAGAAATCTCATGAAAACGGCATATCTCAATGCGTAAATCATAAAGCATGATGTATGCGACATGTGATAGAAATGTAAGCATATACGTATATCATGCAACATAAATCGGTAATATGCACACATCGAGAAGAAAACCGCTCTTTTAAATGAATCCAGTTTTAAAATATATCTTGCGGTTCCCAAATCTCCAAAATAAAACCAGAATTATCTATGTATGTGCAAATACGTATGAATGCAAGTATGGGTGCATAATTAGTCATATCCTGATACAACAATCCTATTGTGTAGTGGTATGGCAATTATCGATGATGAAATGTGTGAGCCGGCAAGTAGGTGTATGTGGAACATACACATCATCGATAATGGTGCTGGTGTCCTGAAATCATAGGTTTAATATAACAATAAACACATTTACACATGCAATGCGATGCGAATAGCAAGAATATGCGGAAATCGAATAATAAACGCAACAGTGAAGAATCTACATCAATATATATATTATATATCATACAGTTTTGCCGTTTGAAATAACACGAATCGTGGGGTTTAGAAAAATAAGGGCTACGATGTTTTTAAGAAAAGACGCGTCCTTTGAAAATATCCGTAGAATCCCTTGACCTGTCTTAAAATACTCACGATTCATTAGTTTTGAAATAGGTATGACTCGGGTCTAGTCTAACATCTACTAAGTAAACTACGGATCTAACTAACAAGCTAATCGAGAGGATATGGAAACCACCTAAATCTGAGTTGATATATATATATATATACATACATACATACATACATACATACATACATACATACATATATAATAGTCGGTGATCTCGCCTCAATGGTACCGCGTACGATACAATATATCATATGACATCCTCGAGTCAAGAGTGCGGATCTATCATCATAGTTATCTCGTACGGTAAATCCGTCGTACGGCATCCCGATTCTGGGTACGGGTCGAATCGCACATTTATCTCATCAATTATCTGGTATTTTTATCATCATATCTCATGAACTGGGGTACTGATCTAAGTCTAGTACAACTGATACCATATAAATATATGTGTGCATGTATGAAAATACACGTCTAAAGGCCGCTAAAATCTCATGACGTATCTCATAATACGAACCACATCATATCACCGATCTCATAGCACCATGCCCAAACCCATCGACTTATCTCCAAATATCAACCACTATCCTCATCATCCAACTGTAGGTATACGTGTATATATATACATCTTCCCATACC
Source organism: Agapanthus africanus (assembly GCA_030015575.1). NCBI lineage: Eukaryota > Viridiplantae > Streptophyta > Magnoliopsida > Asparagales > Amaryllidaceae > Agapanthus > Agapanthus africanus. The sequence goes on along the minus strand of CM057348.1, from coordinate 8,828,003 downwards.
TATGTGTGTGTGTGTGTGTGTGTATATACGTATCCCCATATACGCACAAGTATAACAAGTAAGCATGTGTGTAAACCTATTCTAAGGTTCGCAACTAAGGGGCTATACTAGTTCACTTCTAAAAACCCTAATCTAACCATTGAACACCTAATCATATCTTGAATATCCATGTCACATATAAAAGATATCATATAAATATAGTATATATATAGCATACTATACATCGAACTGCGGGGGTGCTATACGCCATCCACCCGACTTCCCCCATAGATATAATCTACTCACCTTGCTTCTTGTGTGCCGATGCCGATACCGCCATCTTCATCTTCAATGTCTCGACATTACGTGGGGTACCTACACATATAATCTAATCGCAAATGCGTATTAAAATCACATCGGAAAACCAAAAACTGCACACATTACGCTCATAAGTAAAAACCTATAGCCTCGCATGCAAACACGACCAATAACCCTAGTCGTTGACGTTCAAACGCCACACGACGGAAACGAATTATCAAATACCAAAATCCATGTTAAAACAAGTCATAAAACAATGCACCAACACAAGAAAATGATCCCAGATTTTATCCTAGGTGAAATCAGCCAATTTTGCATATGCCAAGGGTCTAATTTACTGGAGATAAATCCCTGAAACAAAAACGAACCACTTCCTCACTGCTCTGGCCGTAAATTGCGGCCAGAAAGAATTAATTTGCTGCCAGGGTTGATGGTTAGGGGCTAGGGTTTTGGTGGTACACTCCAGGTTGCCTGCACATAAATCTGTGTTTGCTAAATAATTTCAGGTCACCCGGGTGTTAGCAGATTTCAATATACACACACAGAATCCACAATTCTTCCGATATCGGGTTTCTAAATCCTAATTCCGGGGTTCTAGTCTCTGTTTTAGGTTTGAATTCTAGCACTAGGGGGTTTGTGTGGCCTTTACTGAGCTCAATTACACATCATAATTCAAAAATTCCATAAACCCTAACTAGAATTTCCCAAGTCTCACTAAACGACACCAAATCGGTTCTAAACAAATATGGATGTTAAAGCAATGGAAATACTAGGCTAATGGTTAATAGAATAGCTCATTTGGCAACTCAAGAAAATTCTTGAGTTGCCCCAAGTGTCCAAAATGCAAGCTTTCTTGGTCCAATGTGTTGCTAGTGAGCTCATGCACATTTTTAATGAAGTGGGTATTGGGTTTTGAGGTGTTTTTAATGGTGTTTGAGAGGATGAAGAGGGGGAGGGAGTGAGGGCAGCAGCAGCAGCAAGAGAGTGAGGGAGAGGAGAGAATGTGATGAAGATGGTGAGATGAGAGAATGGCCAAGTCAAAGATAAACCTCACCTTTCTCTCTCTCACTCATACCTATTTGTTTATTCCCTTCCCTATTCTTTTCTTTTCTTTTTCTTTTCTTCTCTTCACTTTAATTTTATAACCATGCATGATAAATAAAAAGAAAGCATGAAAGAAAATGTAACAAGTGCTAAAAAAGGAGACATGTGTATGTTTTGCACAAAACAAGCTTAATGCGCGATTAGCGATATTTAATCGCGATTAGCACTAAATAGCGTATAATTAATCATAAAAATTTATAATTTGCATAATTCACATAAAGCACCTTCTTTTTAGTAATTTCCAAATTTTTCCCAATTTATCCGTATTTAATTATACCGCCTTATTAAAATATTCAATATTTTATTATTTAATTATAAAAATTCCCAAAAATAATATTTTTTTTAAAATGTTATAATCTTCCCCCCTTAAAGAAATTCGGTCCCCGAATTTAAATTTAAATCCCTCAATACTAAAACATTTCAGTGAAAAGTCCAAGTCGTCGGGGCTCCAAAATCATCAATACATACAACGCATCATAGCGCAATGCATGCGCATGAACAATGAGCAGATAACTCAAAAACAAAACTCCGTCAAGTATCCCGCAATCATCGGATTCATGGGGAAGACATCAATGTCTAAATCCAATATGAAAACCAATATGATATACATCAACACTATACATATAAACATCAAATCTGTATATGTAAACATCTGAAAGAAATGCATGCAAAATATATCCAGGTACTGTCCTCTGACTAGTCCTGCTAAGTACAAAAACAAATAGCAAATATCATAAAAACGTACTTCTCCATAAGAAATCAATCCCGAAATGTGCATATGAATGCTACGTGCGTCTGGTGCGCACGGAAATCAAAATCCATATATGTGCCATACATATGCACAGAAACAACATCTAAGTGCAACGGGTATGCACGAAACACTTGTCAAAGGCAATGGGTGTGCCTGACAACAAATATCAGGTGCATCTGATATGCACGAAGAATCCTGATTCAGTGCATCTGGTGTGCACCAAAATCGCATCTCATAATATGCGCCCAACATGCGCGAAAATCTAAATCAGGTGCATCCATCATGCACGAATAGAATCTAAATCATGTGCATCCAACGTGCACGAAATCACAAAATCCAATATCAAGCCCCGAACATACGCAAAATCCAATCCAAGCGCGCCAAATATGCGCAAGAATCCAAATCAAATGCACAGAGTGCACGAAATCAACATCAATATCATAATTGAAATCAGGTGCAACCGTGGTGCACAAATACGTGATGCTCCAAGGCGCATCACATGCGGGCACGTGATGCTCCATTTGGGGAATTTTTCCATCGCTTTTTGGTTCATTATTTATTTATTTTTTATAAGGGAACAAATGCCCTCCACAGCGTTGTTCTCACGTGGTTTGCACCTGAGTGCAACGCTATCACCTTTACAGCCATTGGATTGCCTAGAGGAACGGGGAGGTGAACCGTCCTTATCACGTTTTATAAATGCAAGAGTTTGGCCTTTGGGAAGCCAATGTTCTTTCATCTTCTTCCTTCCTTGTCTTCTTCGAGAATTTAATTCTCCTCTTCAAAGCTTAGTTCTTTGTCCATTGCAATTCCAGAGTTAAACTCTGTCAGAAAAAGAAACATTTTTTAGGTAAAGATTTTGAACATCAGAGAAACCCTTTTCTTAAAGAAAACTTTTGGATTTTAAATCCACCATGAGAGCTTTGCTCTCTTCTGAAACCCATCTCTCAGAGATCCAAAGACGTGATCTTTGAGTAGTAACCTTCAATGCCTTGGGCATTCCCCCTCTAACTTGTAAGGATTCATGGCATTTTTATTTTTTATTTTCTCACGATAGGGGTTTCTGGAATTTAATTCAATCGCATAAAAGTAATTTAATTCCTCTCCAAAGAGCTTAGCTCTGAAAGATCAAAAGAGCCCTTCAGGAATTTCATTCCCTGGTGGTCTTGAGAACATTTTCATAGGGTTTTTTCCTTAGTTGCACAAATTCAAATTTGTTAGGTATTTTAACAGAGCTTACTTTTTCTATGAGGATATCAAGAGTTGTTTAAACTCCCGTGTCCGTTTAATAAGAATCTTTTTAGATTCTCATAATAAGCATCTTCTTGATCTTCTCGATCGCTAAACTCTTGCGGATTTTTCTTTTCAGATACTATGGTTGTTTATTTGTATGATCTTAACGAAATTATCTTCTATGAAGACATTCGCGTCCAAGGTCACTGTAAAAACCAGGAGTTTACGAATGCCTAATGTGCTGAGGTTATGCGTCGCTTCAATGAATACAAAGGTCAATTACTCCTCCGTCGTTCCGCTCTATTGAATATCATCGTGGGGGCGATTTGGGAATCACTTCCTGAATTTAATGAAGCCATGCCACTTGAGGCACTTGATGATGCCGAAGACAAGGTGCACTCAGTATATCTGATGGGCTTGATCTCGAAGGGGCGGCGAGATAGTCTTGTTGATATCTTGCATCATGTTTTCCAACAGACGACGATAATCTCTGCCTATCAGAGGACATATGATATCAGCGAGAATCCTGACGCTTGCTGTCACGCCCCGCTTCCCAGAGTACGCTAAAATGGGCACGTGACATAGCCAACCATGCTACCTGTGGGTAGGAAGTATCCATCCACAGTCACATTATGGCTGTAGAGATATCAGAACAAAATAAAACTATCTAAACATGTCCATGAACCAAGATAAATCATGAGTCAAGAATAATAAAAATGCGGAAGCGAAAGATCCAATACAAACAACTGGAATGTATGTCCCATAATGCGGGCTCACATCAGGAATAAAATGCAGGAAAGAAAAACTAACTACTGCTGACACTCACAGCTCAGCCTGTCGGTTGAAGTACTCCTGCTCGGACTGCGACAGCGGTACAGAATCTGGGCCATGCAAAACCCAGACGTCAGCGCGTCAAGTCATCAAGTAATATAATCTGAACAGTGTAGCAGGCAATGCAATATAAACATGAATAAAACAAGAGTAACAATAATATAAGTCAGAGCAGTGCAGGGTAATGTGCAGTAGGTAAACTAACTATTCTACCAGGTTTTCTGTTCTAAAGTCTTTGAAACCAAATAATGTAATCCTCATCGTAACTCGTCGGTAGTTATTCCGTAACGCCCGGAAAGACGGCAAACAATAGCTATTCCGTAATGCCCGGAAAAACGGCAAACAATGGGTATTCCGTAAAGCCCGGAAAAACGGCAAACAATAGGTATTCCGTAACGCCCGGAAAAACGGCAAACAATGGGTATTCCGTAACGCCCGGAAAAACGGCAAACAATAGGATGGCCCTTGGAGTTACGTTCGGCTACAATACTGATTTCCTCATACCCTCAAGTTGTATGTGTAAGTCAAGTCAGGTATCCCGAAATCAAGGAACTAATGCCAACACAGGATCAAGTAAACAGGTTTGTCTGGATAGACAACAGGAACGGTCCATTAGGACTACATGTCAGGTTTGTTGGCATTAGACACAAGATCAGGTAACGGGTCAAGTCATGGTACATCAGGTCAAGTCCAACAGTATACGGTACCATGTCGGGTAGATCGATATATATGTAGTAAGTCAGGTCAAGATGTAAACAATATCATGGGTGTGCTCCCAATCAGTTATACAAGCAAGCATGGTTATCATCAACATGACATAAGCAATGAATTAAGCAATAGGCAGATTTACTCAATTTGCAGTACAGTTATCAGTTGTATCACAGAGATGATTTCAATGTTATGCGAATGCAGTATGACAATTATGGCCTTCTAATCATGTTAACAAGTTTAAGAACTTTAGAGGTGCAATGATTCATATAAAGGTTCAATACAGCTATTACAGGTTAAAATGCATACGAGTGTCCGAATGGAACAAAACTATAGAGATAAATGCCATAAGTTATGTCAATATTAAAATGTGATTAAACAGGTAAATGTGGTTATTAGGTTCAATTGCAAACTGTGGGTTCCAAGTTTAAAGATAAAATGATATATAACAATATTGTACATGAAAATGAGAAATGATTGTACCAAAGTTAAATTTACAGGTTTAGGGTGTCAAAATATATATGTAAATATTGTATAGCATGTAGCAAGGGGTACTTGCCTCGATGGATCGCGAACCGGGAAAAACGGAACGTAAATCGTCGGCGGGGAAACTCGCGACGAGCGCACGGTTCACGGAATGAACCCAAACGACGAACACTGGAACCACACGGGTCGGGGTACCACGCTGGAACGTCGGGACACGTCGTCGGCATCGTCGGATTCTGGCCAAGAAATGAACAGTAAACATACAAGAGATGCAACAAGAAAGAAAAGAGAATAGAGAAGAAGGAAAGGAGGAAAGAGGAGAAGGGAGTGCTCACGAGGATCTGTGGGACGGGTGGTGACGATCGACCTCCTCGACGGAGCTCCGGCGGCCAGCCAACAGTGACCGCGACGGGTAGCTGCAGTTAAAGAAAACCTCAACAGAGAAGGGAAAAGAGAAGAAAGGAAAAGAGGAAGGAAAACAATGCTCACTGAGGGGGTACTTGCGAGGCCGGGGCACGAGTGCGAGACTGCCGGCGGCGACTCACGGCGGCTGCGACAATGTGCAGGGGGTGCAGGGCGATCGGGAAGTCGACGAAGGAGGGAGGAAAGATGGACGTGGAGGCGACGAGGGCGAGGAGGCGAGGATGCTGGTGCTGTTCGCGTCGGCGTTGGTGCTGCAGCGGCGAGGATGGAGGCGGCGGTAGCTAGGGTTCGCTGGGGGGTGATGGGTCGCGTTATTTTAAAAGAAAAGGAGGAGGGTGAAAGATTATATATAGAAGAGAGAGAGAGAGATGTGGGGAGAGAGAGAGGGGGGGGATAGGAGAGAGGAGAGAGATAGAGAGAGTCGGTGAGGGAGAGAGAGAATACGGGGGAGAGAGAGAGAGATAGAGAGAGAGAGTGGGAGTGGGGCCTACGGGAAGAGATTTGGTTGTTTGATTGGCTGAGGAAGGAATCATTTGTTAAGAAAATATTTATTTAAAGATTATGAAATATTATATGGTTGAAAAAATATAAGATATGCGATGGTTTAAATTTGTTAAAATTTAGGATTTTGGCGCAAAGTAAAACATTTCCAAATCGCGCCCGGGTCAAATCCAAAAATTTGAAATTGAAATAATAGGATTTTAAGCGGGATCCAAAATTTAAAATGAAGTGTTTTATGATCAAAAAGCATACCCCCAAAACGGACACACGTACGTGCACGTAGCCGTCCAAACTCGCCCGTTTCACTGAACGGGACGAGAACATGACGCACGGACGCAACAACGGGGTTAGGGGTGTCAAGCAGGCCAAGATGAATATTTTTAATTTTGTTTTAGATGCTAAAAATTTGTTATATGCAGAAATGAATTTGCCGGGTAAAATTTACAGTAACTAACAATCAAGCAAGATAAAAGAAATAAGTGCCACACTACGTTCAAACGGTAACTAAAATTAGTAGCATTGGGCTCGGGTGTTACATTATACCCAACTACAAAAAGAATTTCGTCCTCGAAATTCCAAGGACCCAAGATAGATAACTACAAGAAAAGGTGAGGAAACTTCTGCCGGATTTCATCTTCTCGTTCCCAAGTGGACTCTCCATACGAGCGATTACCCCAAGAAACAAGCACAAGAGGGATCACCTTGTTCTTAAGAACCCTTTGCCTTCAATCCACAATTCAATCGGTCGCTCCTCAAAAGTCAAATCTTCTCGTACTGTTAGTTCTGAATGATCCAATACGTGCGTTTCATCTCGAACATACCTTCGTAGTTGAGATACGTGAAACACATCGTGCACATTCGCCAAGGACTGCGGTAACGCCAAACGATACGCTACCCCACCAACACGTTCTAAGATCTCAAAGGGTCCAACGAATCGAGAACTAAGCTTTCCTCGACTTCCAAACGAATCACCCCTCTAGTCGGTGATATCTTCAAGAATATCAAATCACCCACGGCGAACTCTAGAGGTCTTCTTGACGCGTCTGCCTAACTCTTCTGTCGGTCTTGTGCTGCCTTTGTATGATTTCTGATAGTGTTAACCTTCTCAACTGTCTGCACAACCAAATCTGGTCCCAATAATCTTCGTTCACCGACATCGTCCCAACAAACAGGTGAATGGCATCTACGACCATACAATGCTTCAATGGAGCCATCTGGATAGTTGCCTGAAAACTGTTGTTGTAAGAAAACTCCACTAAATGTAGATGATCCTTCCAAGAACCCTTGAAATCCAACATGCATGCTCTCAACATGTCTTCAAGAGTTTAGATCGTTCTCTCCGACTGACCATCAGTGTGAGGATGATAAGCTGTGCTAAACTTCAATCGAGTCCCCAAACTTTCCTGTAAACTCCGCCAAAAGTGCGATAAGATCCGAGTGTCCCGATCGGACACAATGCTCACCGGTATTCCATGCAACCTTACAATCTCTTGCATGTACCGCTCTGCCAAAGTCTCGGTTGATTGACTAACCCGAAAAGGAATGAAGTGAGCTGTCTTGGTCAACCGATCAACAATCACCCATACTGCACTGTTGCCTTATATTAAGCTCCTTCTGTGTGAACACATAATTCAAGCTCTTAAGATCAGTAAAAACTTCGACCTTTTCGCCCAAAAGGTAGTGTCTCCAACTCTTCAAAGCGAAAATCACAGCCGCAAGTTCCAAGTCATGAGTCGGGTAATCCTTCTCATGGGTCTTTAACTGTCTCGATGCGTATGCTACCACCTTCCCATGCTGCATCACAACACATCCCAATCCTTTCCCAGATGCGTCGCTATGAATCACTAATCCTCCGGAATTGTCTGGCACGGTCAGAAAAAGGGCGGTTATCAATTTCTGCTTCAACGTCTCAAAAGCTAACGCGCATTTGTCCGTCCAAACAAAAGGTACCTCCTTGCGTGTAAGCTTGGTTAACGGCTCCGCCAGACGGGCAATTCTCCACGAATCTTCCGTAATACCCGGCGAGTCCAAGAAAACTTCTTATCTCTGTAACATTATTTGGATTCGGCCAATCTCGTACTGCTGCAATCTTTTCTGGATCGACGGCAATTCCATCGCCAGACCCAACATGCCCCAAAAACTTTACTTCCTCCAGCCAGAACTCGCACTTACTCATCTTCGCATATAACTTCTCTTGGCTTAGCGTTTGCAGTGCGATCTTCAAATGCTCAGCATGCTCTTCAAAACTCTTCCAGTAAACCAGAATATCGTCAATGAAAACCATGATAAACTGGTCCAAGAACGGTGAAAAGATTCGGTTCATCAAGTCCATGAATACTGCCGGCGCATTTATTACTCCGAAGGGCATCACTAAGTATTCGTAATGTCCATATCGAGTTCGAAACGCCGTATTGCAAATATCTTCTGCTCTCACTCGAACCTGATGATATCCGGATCGCAAATCTAGCTTCGAGAATACCCTCGCGCCACTAAGCTGCTCAAAAGTCCTCCAATGCGAGGGATAGGGTACTTGTTCTTAGTAGTCACCCGGTTTAATTCTCGATAGACGATGCACATCCTTCTTGTGCCATCCTTCTTCTTTACTAGAAGAACTGGAGCTTCCCAAGACGAGCTACTGCTTCAAATCCAACCCTTCTCAAGCAATTCAGCAACCTGCTCCTTGAATTCTTCCAATTCTACTGGTGCCATAGGGTAATACGCTTTAGATACTGGCGCTGCACCAGGAATAAGATCAATTGCGAACTCCACGTCTCGCTTCGGCGGTAATCCCGAGATGTCCTCGAACTCGTCCATGAACTCTCAAACTACAGCTGGTGCTTCGTCTTTACAATCCTCCATTGATGCAAGAATATCATTTGTCGGCCTAGCCCTAAACTCGACTGGCCCGACAGAACTGCTTCCACAAAACAAACCTCTGGATGTCCGGGAATTTAGAATTCTCTTTCTATACTCTACGCTTAAAGTGAGCGTGGAAAGTGCCGAGAAATCCATTCCCAAGACGATTTCACAATTGCCGGTAACAAACACCAAGGAATCTGCAATTAACTCCCGACCGCCAACAATAACAGAACAATCCTTATATCTTCTATTAGTTAAGATTTTCCCTTTCCCAATGTGTATGTCCCAAAACTAAACAGGGTCGTGCAATCCTTCGAGTGTATAGTAATAAACTTGGACGACATAAAACAATGGGATGCACTAGAATTGAATAACGCTAATGCGAGAAAACAAGATCCAGCAGGGTACCTAAAACGACTTCCTCTGGAGCTTTAACCTCTTCAGCCGTCAGGGTAAATGTTCGAGCTTGATTGGGTCCTCGAGTTATCAGCTTCTGCTCCTGAAACTGTCTCTGCGGTGGCTTCTGAGTATCTTCCTTTAACCGTAGCTTCGACGGGCAAGTATCAATGGTGTGATCCGCTGATCCGTAAATAAGACAAAGTCCAAGCCTTTTACGACAATCCTTGCGATAATGACCCGGTCGCTGGCAGTAATCGCACACCACTCTTCCCTTATGCTCGGGCAAAACTGGCCTCTTCATTGGTACAACGCCACGCCTGTCCACCGGAATACCCTTGCATCCATGTGCTCGGTTTGGTGCAAATGTTGGCTTCCGTGCTGTAACTGCTGGCTGCAATGTACTCCCGATCTTCATAGTCAGCCTCTGCTGCTCTCGGGCTGCAGTAAGTACTTGTGAGAAAGTGGTCAAATCCAGGGAGACGATCTGCCTCTGGATGTCCACATCCAAACTGCGCATGAACCTTCTTGCCTTATCAGCATTGTTGGCAACCAAAGGTCCAACGAATCTACTGAGCCGGGTCCACTCAGCTGCATGCACATCTACAGGTGCGCCGTTCTGCTTCAAGCTGACGAATTTTTCCTCCATTTCCTCCCGTGCAGTCCGCGGGAAGAACTTCTCCAAGAAACTTTTCGAGAAATCCGCCCAATTGATCGGCTTGAGCAAGCGGGTCTCTTCCACAAGCCACCATTCCCGGGCGTAGTCTACCAACTGGATGCGTACCACATCCACCTTCTTATCCTCTGGGATCTGCGCTGCTACAAGTAAATTCTCTGTGTCAACCAGCCACTGTTCCGCTGGCAACGGCTCCTCCAAACCAGTAAATGTAGACGGACCCAAACGTCTCCGCTACGGTCCCTACTCGGTCAACTGGTTTAGCTCCAACATTGTTCACAGACTGCTGAACGATCTGCAAACCTTCCTGAAATGATTCCGCTTGCTGCTGGATCAGCTCGATCTGTTTCTTTTGATTCTCCAGCATTCCCCTTATCACTCCAAGCATGGCGGCTTCGTCCACACGCCTTTGGTACGTCTTCAAATTCTTACCTGCCATATTCCTGAAATCAAAACACCCAACATTAGCATGATGATAGATTCAAAATATAGATCAATGCTAGAACTCCAAGATACTTAAATAGAGTGCCGTATTGTAACTATGCCACGGTATCATAGCCACAATTACATAACTCCACCCAAGTCGCCTAAGTCCTAGAGATAACAAGTAATCAGGTTTCGAGTCGATATGCAAAGGAAGTTTGCATATCGTAAAAGATATAATCAGGAAGAATGTGATTCAAGAATGGTAACAGCAAGGTGGCAGGACATGTTTCCTAAACACGGGTATTCTGATTTGTGTATTGGGTACAATACCCAACTACAAAAGAATCAACACGACTAACCTATGGCTCTGATACCAAAAGAAACCATGTCACGTCCCGCTTCCCAGAGTACGCTAAAATGGACACGTGACATAGCCAACCATGCTACCTGTGGGTAGGAAGTATCCATCAACAGTCACATTACGGCTGTAGAGATATCAGAACAAAATAAAACTATCTAAACATGTCCATGAACCAAGATAAATCATGAGTCAAGAATAATAAAAATGCGGAAGCGAAAGATCCAATACAAACAACTGGAATGTATGTCCCATAATGCGGGCTCACATCAGGAATAAAATGCAGGAAAGAAAAACTAACTACTGCTGACACTCACAGCTCAGCCTGTCGGCTGAAGTACTCCTGCTCGGACTGCGACAGCGGTACAGAATCTGGGCTATGCAAAACCCAGACGTCAGCGCGTCAAGTCATCAAGTAATATAATCTGAACAGTGTAGCAGGCAATGCAATATAAATATGAATAAAACAAGAGTAACAATAATATAAGTCAAAGCAGTGCAGGGTAATGTGCAGTAGGTAAACTAACTATTCTACCAGGTTTTCTGTTCTAAAGTCTTTGAAACCAAATAATGTAATCCTCATCGTAACTCGTCGGTAGTTATTCCGTAACGCCCGGAAAGACGGCAAACAATAGCTATTCCGTAACGTCCGGAAAAACGGCAAACAATAGGTATTCCGTAACACCCGGAAAAACGGCAAACAATGGGTATTCCGTAACGCCTGGAAAAACGGCAAACAATAGGATGGCCCTTGGAGTTACGTTTGGCTACAATACTGATTTCCCCATACCCTCAAGTTATATGTGCAAGTCAAGTCAGGTATCCCGAAATCAAGGAACTAATGCCAACACAGGATCAGGTAAACAGGTTTGTCTGGATAGACAATAGGAACGGTCCATTAGGACTACATGTCAGGTTTGTTGGCATTAGACACAAGATCAGGTAACGGGTCAAGTCATGGTACATCAGGTCAAGTCCAACAGTATACGGTACCATGTCGGGTAGACCAATATATATGCAGTAAGTCAGGTCAAGATGTAAACAATATCATGGGTGTGCTCCCAATCAGTTATACAAGCAAGCATGGTTATCATCAACATGACATAAGCAATGAATTAAGCAATAGGCAGATTTACTCAATTTGCAGTACAGTTATCAGTTGTATCACAGAGATGATTTCAATGTTATGCGAATGCAGTATGACAATTATGGCCTTCTAATCATGTTAACAAGTTTAAGAACTTTAGAGGTGCAATGATTCATATAAAGGTTCAATACAGCTATTACAGGTTAAAATGCATACGAGTGTCCGAATGGAACAAAACTATAGAGATAAATGCCATAAGCTATGTCAATATTAAAATGTGATTAAACAGGTAAATGTGGTTATTAGGTTCAATTGCTAACTGTGGGTTCCAAGTTTAAAGATAAAATGATATATAACAATATTGTACATGAAAATGAGAAATGATTGTACCAAAGTTAAATTTACAGGTTTAGGGTGTCAAAATATATATGTAAATATTGTATAGCATGTAGCAAGGGGTACTTGCCTCGATGGATCGCGAACCGGGAAAAACGGAACGTAAATCGTCGGCGGGGAAACTCGCGACGAGCGCACGGTTCACGGAATGAACCCAAACGACGAACACTGGAACCACACGGGTCGGGGTACCACGCTGGAACGTCGGGACACGTCGTCGGCATCGTCGGATTCCGGCCAAGAAATGAACAGTAAACATACAAGAGATGCAACAAGAAAGAAAAGAGAATAGAGAAGAAGGAAAGGAGGAAAGAGGAGAAGGGAGTGCTCATGAGGATCTGTGGGACGGGTGGTGACGATCGACCTCCTCGACGTAGCTCCGGCGGCCAGTCAACAGTGACCGCGACGGGCAGCTGTAGTTCAAGAAAACCTCAACAGAGAAGGGAAAAGAGAAGAAAGGAAAAGAGGAAGGAAAACAATGCTCACTGAGGGGGTACTTGCGAGGCCAGGGCACGGGTGCGAGACTGCCGGCGGCGACTCACGGCGGCGGCGACAATGTGCAGGGGGTGCAGGGCGCTCGGGAAGTCGATGAAGGAGGGAGGAGAGATGGACGTGGAGGCGAAGAGGGCGAGGAGGCGAGGATGCTGGTGCTGTTCGCGTCGGCGTTGGTGCAGCAGCGGCGAGGATGGAAGCGGCGGTAGCTAGGGTTCGCTGGGGGTTGATGGGTCGCGTTATTTTAAAAGAAAAGGAGGAGGGTGAAAGATTATATATAGAATAGAGAGAGATGTGGAAGAGAGAGAGAGAGGGATAGGAGAGAGGAGAGAGATAGAGAGAGACGGTGAGGGAGAGAGAGAGAATACGGGGGGGAGAGAGAGATAGAGAGAGAGAGAGTGGGAGTGGGGCCCACGGGAAGAGATTTGGTTGTTTGATTGGCTGAGGAAGGAATCATTTGTTAAGAAAATATTTATTTAAAGATTATGAAATATTATATGGTTGAAAAAATATAAGATATGCGATGGTTTAAATTTATTAAAATTTGGGATTTTGGCGCAAAGTAAAACATTTCCAAATCGCGCCCGGGTCGGGTCCAAAATTTTGAAATTGAAATAATAGGATTTTAAGCGGGATCCAAAATTTAAAATTAAATGTTTTATGATCAAAAAGCATACCCCCAAAACGGACACACGTACGTGCGCGTAGCCGTCCAAACTCGCCCGTTTCACTGAACGGGACGAGAACACGACGCACGGACACAACAACGGGGTTAGGGGTGTCAAGCAGGCTAAGATGAATATTTTTAATTTTGTTTTAGATGCCAAAAATTTGTTATATGCAGAAATGAATTTGCCGGGTAAAATTTACAGTAAGTAACAATCAAGCAAGATAAAAGAAATAAGTGCCACACTACGTTCAAACGGTAACTAAAATTAGTAGCATTGGGCTCGGGTGTTACACTTGCATTCATGAGAAAATGCACACGAAAATGGTCAGAGAATCCAGAAGCATTTTACTCGGCCTTACTTCTGAATTCCTCAATTCATGTCCAGGATCAAGAGTTTTACCTTTGTAAACATTTTCTTTTGTTTTTATACCATGTATAAGTTCTTGGAGCATGAATGAAAAAACTCCCTCTTTCTCCCCTTTTTTATGCTCACGTGTATTCTGCATGAAGTGTTGTTATACAACTGTTGGTATTCACGTGTTTTGCGCATGTGGCGCTGCAAGGGAGTTTTAATCCTGAACTAATGCCGGCGCTCACGTGTTATGCACGTGCGGTGCCGCTTTAGTTTTCAAAAGGGTCAATGCAGGTGTTCACATGCCGCGCATGTGAGTCTCCATTGATGAGGCCGTTTCGCCTCTCTACTCTAATTCCAATGAGTCACCCCTTTCTTTTCCCATGCCCCTCTTTTTTTGGCCTTGGGAATAGCTCCACCATGCACGACATTTTCTGTGCATAGTTTTGAATGCATCTCTTTATAACCCGAAGTTACATCTTCCTCTTTCTTCACAGAGAGAGAACCATTTAGACCCGGTGATCATTTTGTGAAAACAAACCAAAGGTTATGGCTTGCAACCGTCCCCACGCTCGTTGGCAACCCTGGGAGGTGCCTATCGAGGAGATTATTCCTCGTTTTGCCGCATGGTTAGCGGATTCTCTTTTCACTGATGACCAATGTGACGCGGCACTGTACGAACTCTTGGCCCGTAGGGGCTCTCCTCTTCCTATGGGTTCTATTTGGCTCAGTATGATTTTCTTGTCCGTACTTGCTGATATCCCCTCTCATCCGGCGGAGATGACTCCGGCGATTCTTGATGCGGCAGAGGAAAAAATTGAGTGTTTCCACGAAGCACACTTAATTACTCAGCCTCTGAAGGATCGTTCGGTTCATTGACTGAGTCATATAAGAACCCGGTAGGCTATCATGTCCACTTTCGCTGATGAGCACGGTGCTAATCGGTTGGGAGCAACTCCTCGCGAAGACCATCGCTTCGACATGGTGGAGAGGACAGAGAGGGAATTGGCGAACTTTGTAGTTTGTTTTGTTAACCCATGTATCTCTGATCCCATATTTGGTGATCTTTTCCCTGTAGAGTAGTATTTTTATCGATGTATTTCTCTTATTATTGACTGTTGAATATTTTCTGTTGAATGTTTTCTGTTCATCATATATTCGTACGTGTATCCTACCTCTGTACATGAGCTTTATACTTCACCCTTAGGAATTTTCTTTTAAGTGCGAGCGCTATTGTAGTGTTGTACATAAATCAGCACGTTTTGGACACCATTTCCATTTAAGCACATATGCAGTCGTACTGTCGTGTCTCTTTAGCACATGCATCTTGTAGATAGTCTATCTTGATCTCCTTGTAGGGCAGCGATGGCTTAGAAGACAGGTTTAGATCTGCTGCCCAAGACTTTTCAACTTTATGAGCCGTGTGGGTCTCATAAAGACTTTTCTCTTTACGAGTCAAGAGGATCCCATAGATGTATTTTCTCCTTAGGAGTCGTGAGGACTTCTAAGTGTGTTTTCTCTTGGGAGTCATAAGGATCTCACAAGAGAATTTTCCCCGCTTACAAGTCGAGAGAACTCGTAAGAGGTTGTTTCCCTCCTTGTCGAGATTCGACTTTGGAGAGTGTGGCCCATGAATAGCATGCAATAGTCCATCTTGGACCGACTTGCAGGGCCCCAGTACTTAGAAAACAGGTCCTTATCCCCATTGCCTAAGGCTTTTCCCTACGAGTCGAGACGAATCGAGAAGTTCTCGTAAGGACACTAATTTCTTCACGAGTCGAGACGAATCGAGAAGTTCTTGCAAGGGTTTCCTAACGTCATAGTTAACTCCTGCTAATAGAAGTCCGTTAGGGTCTGTGGTACTAGGGTTTTTTACCCGTCGCATCGTCGCGTTTGCCGATATATTCCCCGATATGCAATCTTGCTGTTCAGGTAGCCTCGCGACTGTCGTGTCTCTGATCCCTTCGGGGGCTGGACAAGACGTCTTCAAGTGATCCTCCAGGTAATATTACCGTGGAAAGAGAAAGCGTTAGGGATATTCCATGTCGGTTTTTTACTTGAGGTTATGCTCAATTTGGGAGCCCCGATGAGTCATGACCACTCCACGCTGGAGTGGGATGGTCTCCGATAGTCCTTCAGGTCTCATTTGAGTTGCCGTCAAGACCCTGAAGCTAAGGATCTTCCTTTACTTCATTGGTTGACATTATGTCTGCAATATTGCGATGAATGTCGAAATTATCTCTGGGTTATCTGTGAACCGTCGAGATTTGGAACGAGGGGAATTTGCCATGGCACCATTTGTTGATGTCGCGCCTGTATGCTGCTGGAGGGAAGAAGAACGCTGTTGGTTGATCTCTAGGCTGTGGATGCCGCTGTCGAGACTTGGAACTAGGGACTTTTCCATGGCTCCGAGATAGTCTCTAGGTTGTCCGTGAACCGTCGAGATTTAGAATTAAGGGACTTTACCGTGGCTCCGAGGTAGTCTCTAGGTTGTCTGTGAACCGTCGAGATTTGGAACTAGGAGACTTTGCCATGGCTCCATTTGTTGATGTTGCGCCTGTATCCTGCTAGAGGGAGGAAGAACGCTGTTGGTTGATCTCCAGGCTGTGGATGCCGCCGTCGAGACTTGGAACTAGGAACTTTGCCATGGCTCCGAGGTAGTCTTTAGGTTGTCCATGAACCGTCGAGATTTGGAACTAGGGGACTTTGTCGTGCCTCCGAGGTAGTCTCTAGGTTGTCTGTGAACCGTCGAGATTTGGAACTAGGGGAATTTGCCATGGCTCCGTTTGTTGACTTCGTATCTGCTTCTGGTTGGAACGATAAGGAACGCCGTTATTGATTTCTAGGCTATAGGTGTAGCCATCGAGATATGGCTTCCCTTTGACGAAGCCTGATGGGATGATATGGTTCCCTTTCTGTTTGTACCCATGGATTGTATACAGGGATCAATATGATCTCACCTGCAGGGCAGATGTTTCATTTCATTTTTTTATTTCTTTCCATGATGCTCTATCATTTCACCTTTTTATATCGCGAAATACGCAATTGCCCAAGCATTTCGGTTATTTTTTTCGTAGTGCCCAATCATTTTAGCTATTTTTATATGCATATATTTTACTCGCTGATTTTTGTTGTGAGTCGCCTTATCATTTTGGCTATTTCATATGCATTTTTGATCGCTGATTTTTATTGCGAGTATGGAACTTGAGATCTGACACCAATTTTGGCATCAGCATCGCTGCGACTAGAATATTGCCAGGAGCGAGTCATCATTTACCGTAAAAGGGCTCGGAATTTGATACCAATCTTGGGCATCAGCATCGCTACCACTGGAATGTTGCCATGAGAGAATCATCATTTGCCTTTGTCGATTCGAGCAAAGGTGGCTTAGCAAACAGGGTTAGGATCCTGTCGACCAAAGCTTTTGACTTCATGAGCCGTAAGGATCTCATAAAGGTGTTTCTCCCTACGAGCCGTGAGGATCTTGTAGGTGCGTTTTCTCCTAAAGAATCGTGAGGATTGTTAACTGTGTGTTCTCTTATAAGTCGTAAGGATCTTACAAGAGTGTTTTCTCCTTATAAGTCGAGAGGACTTACAAGTGTTATTCGCTAAATGGGGAAATTTCGCGCTATTGGTGGAACTTGGTGGGGGAGACGTTTATTTGTGCCTGTGGATTGTATATAAGGGTCAATATTGAACCGCTTGTAGGGCAAACTGAGGGATGTGATGACTTAAGAACAGGTTCAGATCCCTATAACTTAAGACTTTTGAATCCTATGAGCCGTGAGGGTCTCATAAGGGGATTCTCTTTACGAGTCGTGAGGATCTCGTAAGTTTAATTTGTCCTTAGGAATCGTGGGGATCTCTAAGTGTGTTGCTCCCTTGTGAGTCGTAAGGATCTCACGCAGGTATTTTCTCCTCACAAGATCGAGAGGACCTTGCGGGTGACTTTATTTTAACAAGATTGCGCCCTTTCGGGTTTTCACAAACTCGCCGGTAGTCCTGTTGTTTTTACTCACGGCGCCCTTTTGGGTTTTCATCCGTGCCTATTTTGCTTGTGGACATACCCTTTTTTTTGCGAGGAAACTCTCAAGAATAGTTTCACTGCATGTGGCCTATTTGTTCGCCGGTGGGATTTGAGTCGCAGTCCTCACCGCTGGGACTTGTGGACTTGCACTCTACTATCGCCGTGTTTGAGGCAACGCTGTTAGTTTAGGGACTTCTCGATCCGCAGCTAGTTTAAAGACGTTGCGGTACAATGTTAGTTTAAGGACATCTCGATCCAATGTTAGTTTAAGGGCATCTCGGTCCACAGCTAGTTTAAGGATGTTGCGGTCCGTGGTACTTTTGATGCGAGGTTTCGCTGAATACTACTCATAGAGTTTGGACTCAGGGAGATAGCGAGCGGACACGAGCGTCGTCTTCCATCATTAACCTGAGCCGCGACTTGTCAAGCGTAGTATTTCTTAAGGAACCGGCCATTTATTGGTCGGAAAGGTCTTTCGCCATGCATATCCATGAGCAAGTAGGCCCCACCTTGGTAGACCTTATCTATAATGTATGGGCCCGTATAGTTTGGCTCGAATTTCCCCCGTTTGGCACGGTTGGGGATCATAGGTCTTTTTACGACTAACACGAGTTCGTCTTGGTGGAATATTCTCATCCCAGTCAGCCTTTCGTATGAGCGTGTCATCCGCGCTTTGTAAGCTTCTAGGTTTTGCTACGCCATGAGATGAGTTTCATCGAGGGCATCAAGTTCCTCGAGCGAAGATGGGCATTTTCTTCATCCGTCAGCTCGTATCGAATTGCTACTCGTAAAGAGGGTAGCTCTATCTCCAAGGGAAGTACTGCTTCCGTGCCAAATACCAACGCGAATGGCATTGTATTCGTGGTTGTCTTGAACGTGGTCCGATAAACCCAGAAAGCTTCACGCAATCTCTCGTGCCAGTCCTTTTTATTTCCGGATACCATTTTCTTTATGATCTTTGTCAAGGTCTTGTTGAAAGCCTCAGCTAGACCGTTAGCTCAGGGATTATAAACTGAAGAATATCTCCAATCTATTTTATGTTGCTATGTGAAGCGGCTGATCTTATGGCTTCTGTAGGCTGGCCTGTTATCCGAGATGATCCGTCGCGGAGTGCCGAACCGGTAGATGACATGCGCCCTGAAGAAATGGAGTATGTTCTCCGTCTTTACTTCCCTTAACGGTATTGCTTTTGCCCATTTAGAGAAGTAATCGGTTGTTGCTAATATGAACCGATGTCCCTTAGATGATGCTGGCTCGATGGGCCCGATTATATCGGTTCCCCATATTTCGAATGGCCAGCTAGCCAATGTCGGGTGTAGCGGATTCGGATAATGGTGGATGAAATCCCCGTGAATTTTGCATGAGTGACACTGCTTTGCGTATTCAAGGCAGTCCTGAATCATCATGGGCCAATAGTAACCCATTTTTTTGATCTTCAGCTTCATGATGGGAACCGCAGAGTCCGTCATGAGTTTCTTGAACGACCCTTCTTGCTTCTTTTGGTCCCAGGCATATCAACCATAGACAATCGAACGATATCTTATAAAGAGTATCATTGACGAAGGCGAAAGACAGGGCTCGCTTCATGAGCTGATGTCTTAACGACGCGTCTTTGGGCGTTCGATGGGATTTGAAGTAGTCTATGAAGACTTCTCTCCAATCCTTCGCCCTTTCTTCATCCTTCAATTGGAAGGCCTCTTGTTCGGTTGCTTCCTCTCATTTAGACGACTTCGGAGATATTTCTGCTGGTGCGAGAATCCGGCGGCTTTGCACAATGATCTTTACATCATCGAGGTTTTCGTCGGCCAGTTCTTTAGCGAGCTTGGCTAACGCATCCGCCTTACTATTTTCCGCACACGGTATGCTTTCCAGGGTGTAGGGGAGATTTGTGTCAGCAATTGCTGCACTCTTTCACCATACCTGATGAATTCTGGCTTACACATCTGGTAGTCGCCGTTTTCTTGGCTAACGACCAGCTGGGAGTCTCCATATATGAGGAGGTTTTCGATCCCCATGTTGACAGCAATCTCGAGACCTGCTATCAAAGCTTCATACTCAGCTTCATTGTTTGTTCTTGGCTCTGTTAAGGAAAGGTCAAAACGCATAATCCCTCCTTGTGGAGTCACGAAGATAAGGCCCACCCCGGCTTTAATCATGGGGGTGTTTTGCTTTCGCTTCTTCAAGGAGGATGCTCCATCGAAGTAGAGTTCCCATCAGGTATCATTCCCTTCTTTCTCCGTGTCAATTGCGTCAAACGTGTATTCATACGGCAACTCGCAATTCAAGCAAGAGTCGGCATGTATCGGATGCTCGGCGAGAAATTCGGCTATGGCCTGGCCTTTTATTGCCTTGAGGGGTCGATATACTATCGAGAACTCCATCAAGAGAAAGGCCCATTAGGCAACCCTTGCTGTTAGCATGGCTCTTGACATCAAATACTTGAGAGGATCCACCTTTGATATGAGATGAACCTCATGTGCCAAGGCATAATTTCGGAGCTTCGTTACCGCGAAGATCAATGTCAGGCAATGCTTTTCGATTGGGGAGTAGCTATTTTCTGCCCCCAGGAGAACTCGATTTAAATAGTAGAAAGCTCTCTCCTTCTCCTGGTTGTTCTCCTATATAACGCGCCTAAAGAACTTTCAAGGGCTGTTGTGTACAGGATGAGGGGCTTTCCCTTGACCGGAACGGTCAGTACCGGCGGGTTCTGCAATTATTGCTTGATTTCGTCCAGTGCGCTTTGGTATTTGCGATCCCAAACGAACGGTGTTTCCCCCAATCAGAGCAAAGCTCTGTTTGAAATTCAAATTTCAAAAAAAAATTAAAGCAATGCTTTGGATGCAGCGCCAAGTGCGCTGTGTCCTAGGCAGCGCACCATGTGTGCGCTAGCGCTAGGAGCACTGCGCGTCACGTATCAAATACTGTAAGTCGATGTACAACACCCCACGACTTGCGGGGAGGCGGAAATATGAAAAACGATCTTGTTCTTTGCTTAAACATCGACTAACCGCAAGAATCGAAGCTAAACGATAACTAACATCAAACATAGAAGTTAACAACTACTATGTAAAGGGATTATACCTAAAGAACCGTGTCATTCGTCTTTACGAACTCCACCTCCTCCTCGGCCTTCTCGAAGTAGTAGACGATCCACCCGAGAGCTTTACTCCAAGCTTAGCCTCTAAACTTGAGGCAACTAAACTTCTTTAAGTGCTAATCAAAGAAGCTAGGTGAAATAGAGTGAGGGTTATGGTTTAATAAGTCTAACTAATTCTTGTACTCAACACATGAGAGGGGAGGATTAGGGTTTGAAGAGGGGAAGCTTGAGGAGAGAGAAGGTGAAGATAATAATGAAGTGAGAATAATGAGTTATCATAATATATATCAAGCATTTTATTTTATCAAGAAAAGAAAAGAAAATGATTTACAACCATGCTTGATAAATATCTTGTGGTGATTCATCTCCATGAGTCATTAGGCAATTATGAAGCATTAATGACATGGATGAATCATCCATATGACTCACTAATCTCATTCAATGCATATGCCATCTAAACCTCCTTAGTCACCATCTTCTAGAAGCTTCTCGCGCAATTACGAGAACGCCCCTCCTATCCGTGAAAACACGGAAAAACTTTAGACTGTATAAATCCAATAACCGGATACCAATAACTGGCTTAAACCAAAGCCGACTGGTAAAAACTGTCCGAAAGTCGTACGTGCGTAAACACACGTATGCGTCCGAACCCTTGTCGTAAAACCATACGACCTCTATATCGTTTCGCCTGGAGTAGGAAAACTCTCTGTGTGGGACTCTAGAGACTCGACCACTACGCTGGCAGTGGGTTTAACCACAGACCGCAAGCGGCACTAGCTGTACGTAACGGTCCCCAGGTAGATGTCGATAAGAAGGCCAATGAGGAAACCCATCCGAACTCCTACTGAGTCTGATGTGACAATCTCCATACAGTCCGGTCCGTTCGTCTAAGACTATCGCATATCGGGCCTAGGGGGGCGGCAAGCGTCAGTCCCCTAATAGCGGTATAAGTCGTGTCGGAGGGAAGCCCATTACACCCTGAGAAACTACTGGAACCTACCAGCAAATCTCGCTTGCCCTGGTCAGGGACTTTGCGTAATAGCTCTCTGACACAGCGCGATATCAACCCTCAATACCGGGAGAGATGAATCCTGTCTAACCGCCACTGCCTCCAAGTGCTCGGGACTGCACCCAACTGCTACCTGTTTGCACGACTCCTATGAGCCGTGGTAGGGTAGCAATCTAAGAACAGTGGGACACACTCGAGGCGAAGTAGCAGTGTCAAGTCTGTGGACTATGCTGTACTCATGTCACCTGGGAACTGTTCACTGACGACTGGTATAAAACCAACCAACAGTTCCCTGTGAGTCCTGTCCGGTGTACCCGTAACCTAACGAGCACCTGCATACTATCTCCAGTACGACGTACTGACGGCTGTGGGACAGACCATCTCCCCAACTGGGATGAGAAGCGTACACACTAGTCTACTCCGGAGTATCGATGCCCTGTCTCGATAATCCAACGACTAGGGACCTGAATAAGGATGTGCTTGTAGACTACCCAGCCCCCACTAGTGTGACTGCCATCACAACGCTGGTAGTCAAGCAAGATCCTAAGAGCTCTATCAATACGTATACTCACATATTAAGATAGAAAAAACCAAGTAGCATATTACCATGTTTAGCAAGACTGTTATATACATGTGAATATCCCAAGCTTCCATTAAGTAATATACAAACTAGTATGATACAATAATGGCCCCTAGGGCATATACACTAACAATCTCCCACTTGCACTAGGGCCATGTACTGGCATATCGAAGACCGATGATCTCGAGTAGCCTCTCGAACTGAATCTGAGGTAGGGCCTTTGTGAATGGATCAGCAATGTTCTCTTCAGAAGCAACTCTCCGAATCTCGATCTCCTGACGATCAATGATCTCCCTGATCAGGTGATACCGCCTTAAGATGTGTCTGGACTTCTGATGGGACCTTGGTTCCTTTGCTAAAGCTATAGCTCCGTTGTTGTCGCAATACAGAGGTATTGGATCAACTATGGTAGGAACCACCTGAAGTTCTGTTAGGAACTTCTTCATCCAGACTGCTTCTTTTGCGGCATCGCAAGCAGCTATATACTCCGCTTCCATCGTCGAGTCAGCAACGGTGTCCTGCTTGGAGCTCTTCCAGCACACCGCCCCTCCATTGAGGGTAAAGACATAACCCGACATGGACTTGGAATCGTCCTTATCACTCTAGAAGCCGGAATCAGCAAAGGCCTCCAACCTGAGGTCTTTTCCGCCGTAAACCAAGAACATCTCCTTGGTCCTTCTCAGGTACTTGAGAATGTTCTTTACTGCTATCCAGTGCTTCTCCCATGGGTCTGACTGATACCGGCTTACCACGCTCAGTGCGTAAGCTACATCTGGTCTGGTGCACAACATCGCATACATTATAGAGCCTACCGCAGAAGCGTAGGGTATAATAGACATGCGTTCCCTTTCCAAATTAGTCTTGGGAGACATCTCTTTGGAGAGGGTGATTCTGTGACAAGCCGGTAGATTACCGCGCTTAGAATCTTCCATACTGAATCTTTTCAGTACAGTGTCGATATACCTGGACTGCGAAAGTCCCAACATCCTCTTGGATCTATCACGATAGATCCGGATCCCCAGAATGTAAGAGGCATCACCCAGGTCTTTCATGGAGAACCTGTGTGACAAGAATCCTTTGACAGATTGTAGCATAGGAATGTCATTTCCTATTAATAAAATGTCATCCACGTACAAGACGAGGAATACGACACTTCTGGCTACAACTTTACTATATATGCACGGTTCATCTGGATTTTTGATAAAATCATATTCTTTGACTGTCTCATCAAAACAGATGTTCCAACTCCGCGATGCCTGCTTTAGTCCATAAATGGACTTAAGCAGCTTGCACACTTTCCCGCTGCTCCCACTCTGATTGAAACCCTCTGGCTGATCCATATAGACGCACTCTTCTAAATTTCCATTCAGAAAAGCCGTCTTTACGTCCATCTGCCAGATTTCAAAATCATGGAAGGAAGCAATAGCAAGAAGGACCCGAATGGATTTGAGCATAGCCACTGGAGAAAAAGTTTCGTCATAGTCCAAACCAGGTCTTTGACGAAAACCCTTTGCAACAAGTCTAGCCTTATAGGTTTCCACCTGTCCATCTACACCAATCTTTTTCTTGAAGATCCATTTGCATCCTATGGGTTTTACCCCATCTGGAGCAAAGTCCAAAGTCCATACTTTGTTGGTGTACATGGACTCCATTTCGGTCCGCATTGCATCTAGCCATCGTACCGAGTCGCCGCTCTGGATGGCCTGCTGGAAGTCAGTAGGTTCATCATCATCAATGATGCAATCCTCTCTATCCCCATCTATGAGAAAACCGTAGTATCTCTCGGGCGGATGAGACGGCCTACTACTCCTGCGGAGGGGTGCGGGAATGTCCTGTTCTTCTTGAACTACCGGTTCTACCAAACTTTCAGTATTAGTTTGTGGTTCTGGAATTTCTTCCAGTTCTATTTCGCTCCCACTTGATTCCTTTTCTAAAAACTGATGTTCTAGAAAATGGGACTTACGAGAAACAAATACCTTTTGTTCCTCTGCGTAATAGAATAGATATCCCCTGGAGTTCTTTGGATATCCCACAAACTTACACTTTACTGATCGTGCCTCGAGCTTGTCCACATGCTGCTTTTTAACAAAAGCTAGACATCCCCAAATCTTTATATACTGTAGATGGGGTTTCTTCCCGCTCCACATCTGATATGGAGTGGCAGGCACAGTCTTGGTAGGAACCATGTTCAAAAGATATGCTGCTGATTCTAGCGCATAACCCCAAAAAGATCGCGGTAACTCAGCATTACTCATCATGGATCGTACCATATCCAATAGGGTTCGATTCCGTCTCTCCGATACACCGTTATGCTGTGGAGTGTATGGAGGAGTAAGCTGAGAGAGAATTCCTTTCTCTTTTAGGTAACCTAGGAACTCGGCACTCAAGTATTCACCACCTCGATCAGATCTAAGTGTCTTGATACTTTTGCCGGTTTGGTTTTCTACTTCATTCTTATACTCTTGGAATTTCTCAAAAGCCTCGGATTTATGTTTCATCAGATAAATGAATCCGTATCTTGAGTAATCATCCGTGAAAGTAATGAAATAGGAAAAACCACCTCTTGCATGCGTAGACATTGGACCACATACATCACTGTGTATGAGTCCTAAGAGCTCGCTCGCTCTTACTCCTTGTCCAGTAAATGGAGTCTTTATCATCTTTCCTTTGAGACAAGATTGACAAGTGTCATAAGTTTGATATTCGAACGAGTCCAAATATCCTTCTCTATGCAACTTAGTCAACCTTCTCTCATTGATGTGACCCAGTCTACAATGCCATAAGAAAGCTTTATTTAAATCTGGAGACTTTCTTTTAAGTGTGTTCTGGACATTGAAAATTTGGAGTTGGTTTAAAACATATATACCGTTATTTAGTGTAACGGACCCAATCAAACCATGATTAAGGTGGATGTTAATAACATCTCTTACAAACGTGAAATCATAATTTTTATTTGATAACAAGGAAACTGATATGATATTACACGTTAAGCTTGGTACAAAAAAACAGTTATGTAAAACCAAAATGTGTCCACTCGTCAATCCTAGGTGATAATCCCCGACGGACGCAGCTCCCACGCTAGCTCCGTTAGCAACCTTTAGGGTCATATCACCTTCCTTCAGCACTCTACGGTTTCTCAGTGCCTGCAATGAATTGCAAATATGAGATCCTGATCCGGTATCCAATACCCAGGAAGTAGAGTTGATCGACAGACAATTTTCAATTACAAACACACCTGAAGTCGAAGCCACAGCTTGCTTCGGTTCCTGGTTCTTGGCGTTCCACGCCTTGCAATCCTTCTTCCAGTGCCCTTTCTTGTGACAATGGAAGCACTCATCCTGGCCAACTACCGGTACCGCAAACTTTTTCTTTCCCTTCCCTCCCACCTTACTAACACCTCCTCTAGGTTTGGTGGCGGCCTTCTTCTTCCTTCCTTTGGCCCTTGCCTTGGACCCGGAAGAAGATGCACCGCCAACAAACATAGCGGGTGTTTCCCTTGTCTTCTGCAAGGTGCCCTCTGCACTCCTTAACATGTTCAGGAGTTCCGGAAGTTCAACTTCTTTTCTTTGAATGTTGAAGTTCAGGATAAACTGGGCGTAGGTGGAAGGAAGGGACTGGAGAATAAGGTCTGTAGCTCATTATCCAAAGTCGTCCCAAGGTCTGCGAGCTCTTCAATATAGCCGATCATCTTTAGGGCATGTTCACCTACCGATGACCCGACAGCCAACCTCGCTCGAAACAAGTTCTTAGAGGTCTCGTATCTTGCTATACGAGATTGCTCTCCATAAAGTTCCTTTGTATGGAGAAATATGCCATCTAGGTCCATATCCTCGTGCCTCCTCTGATGTTCATTGTTCATCGAGGCAAGCACGATGCACTTGGCTTTCGCGCAATCTAAATCCCAGATTTTGCGGATTTCCTTATCCGCATTGCTGGATTTGGGACCAGGGACAGCAGGTGCCGTAGCGGTGAGGACGTACCCCAATTTGTCATAGGTCAAAGCCATTTTGACATTCCGCAGCCAATCTTTATAGTTTGGCCTTGTCAGTATATTTTTCTCTAAAAGTAACTTAAGTCCAGTCATTTTCAGGGTCGCTGCAATTAGGAGAGAGAGAAGAAAACTCTTTAGCATGATGCTCTTGCAAGTTCAGAGTGGTTTTTAGTTTATCTAAACTGGATGGCTCCCACTGTTTCTCGAATCCTTCCTCAAACCATAAAAGAAGAATTAGCCAGGACTATTCTCACTGTACAATTCTTGCTTAACCGTTCAGCCAGGCTAGTGTCGATACTTCGAGGGAGGTTTTCCAACGCTTTCGCGAAGTTCCTTAATTAAATAACCTCTTTTCTCTGGGGGCGTAACCCCGCTGACACCTTTCTTGACACCTACTTGGTTTATAGCATTGATCGTTAAGTGACGAATATCCTGATAAGTAGCATATACTCACAGTAGGATCGGGATCCAAATATCATTGTATGATAATGTTGAAGGAATCCTACCAACATTCATCAAACTCCAAATGGTATGCAACTCTTTGCAAATTTCAGTTTCTTTAGAAATTCCCGATATATATTTTTGCCCCATGTTCTTATGACCTTGGCGTTAGGTCAAAATGTCATAAGTCACATGTCAAGTTCTACCCATCATTATCTTGTCAATTTGAACCCATCCGTATATATCCTTGACGTTCGGCCAAAATGATAATACGACTGTCCCAAACTAACTCATCTATCTATGCAACAAATGAATACCCAGTAGCTACCAAACACTATGCCTTGGCGTTAGGTCAAAATACATAGCTTGAATACTACTGAATACCCAGATGAAATGACGGAGGGCTACGAATGGTTATGGCGAAACCGTGAACGTAGTGAACTTGATATAACCGAAGGAACCTGATAGCTTTTAAAAGGAGTGGTTAAAGCTCCGCATTTAAAAATATCTGTTTTTAAAATTAACCGAGTGGTTTCTTTTAAATTGTTCCAACGATTAAACTTTTTGGTTTATTTTCTGTGCATTATAAATAATGCGTCCCATGATTAACCTATCATTGCAGAAAACAACGAAAATACAACGTCCTCTTATGCCATCCGCATTCGCCACGGGGTCCCGTCATCACCCGTTAGGTTACTTAACTAATGACAGAGCGGGGGCCGGGCTAGCGCGGGTGTAAAACATAAGTGACGTCTAAATAGCTATCATATATAGATATTGTACATTCGTCAGACGCAATAATAGGCATTCCAGATCACAGATGAACTTTATTGGATTTGCAAGCAATCCGTGTTTGTTTTGAGCCTGCAACAAAAGACGGATTACACAGTTGTGATGAATAGCCATTACCCCACCCAAGACCCCAACGGGTACGGCAAACTACCCGCCCGGCAGTTTGTGCACCCCACCTTGGGTCTGTCCTAGGAGCAAAAATAGTAAAATGAAATAATACAACGGTGGCTACAACCGCAACCTGGATGTGCCCCGCAAAATAATATTACAACAAATTACATTTACATCAAATGAATTAAATAACAACCCATCACATAACCCCGGCTATACATCACAACAGTCCAACACAGTTCATATCCACAAACAGTAAAAACCATTACAGAAATGTGCAACCCCCTGCCAACCGATATACTAGCAGTTATGGGAGGTTTACGAACACATTATACAAACACAGATATAATCCAACAAGCAAATACTGTATAATTTCGATCGATTAAACACTTTTAATTTTGCTCCAATACTTCTCTGTAAATCTGAAACCTGAGCAAAAATAAAAACTTCCAGAAAATACCAAATATCACAGAGAAGCAACACAGGAAAATTGGGTTCCTGAATCGCCAACTCGGCGGCGGAATCGCGGCGGATCGGTGGGATCCGCCGCGGTTCCGCGGCGCTTTAGGCGATTTAGGGGCCCAATTTTCTTGGGTGTTCTTCTACTGCCTTTTCAAGCTTTCTGAACATCCTTGAAAAATTTTTGGACTTCATTTAAAAATCGACAGAAACTTGTGATTTCGGGCTTTTCCGGTTTCGTTTTTTCCGTTCGAAATTCATACAAATTTGCAAGTAAGTTATTTATTGTTTAGCGAGGCTCTGATACCACTGTAAGTCGATGTACAACACCCCACGACTTGCGGGGAGGCGGAAATATGAAAAACGATCGTGTTCTTTGCTTAAACATCGACTAACCGTAAGAATCGAAGCTAAACGATAACTAACATCAAACATAGAAGTTAACAACTACTATGTAAAGGGATTATACCTAAAGAACCATGTCCTTCGTCTTTACGAACTCCACCTCCTCCTCGGCCTTCTCGAAGTAGTAGACGATCCACCCGAGAGCTTTACTCCAAGCTTAGCCTCTAAACTTGAGGCAACTAAACTTCTTTAAGTGCTAATCAAAGAAGCTAGATGAAATAGAGTGAGGGTTATGGTTTAATAAGTCTAACTAATTCTTGTACTCAACACATGAGAGGGGAGGATTAGGGTTTGAAGAGGGAGAGCTTGAGGAGAGAGAAGGTGAAGATAATAATGAAGTGAGAATAATGAGTTATCATAATATATATCAAGCATTTTATTTTATCAAGAAAAGAAAAGAAAAATGATTTACAACCATGCTTGATAAATATCTTGTGGTGATTCATCTCCATGAGTCATTAAGCAATTATGAAGCATTAATGACATGGATGAATCATCCATATGACTCACTAATCTCATTCAATGCATATACCACCTAAACCTCCTTAGTCACCATCTTCTAGAAGCTTCTCGCGCAATTACGAGAACGCCCCTCCTATCCGTGAAAACACGGAAAAACTTTAGACTGTATAAATCCAATAACCGGATACCAGTAACTGGCTTAAACCAAAGCCGACTGGTAAAAACTGTCCGAAAGTCGTACGTGCGTAAACACACGTATGCGTCTGAAACCTTATCGTAAAACCATATGACCTCTATATCGTTTCGCCTGGAGTAGGGAAACTCTCTGTGTGGGACTCTAGAGACTCGACTACTACGCTGGCAGTGGGTTTAACCACAGACCGCAAGCGGCACTAGCTGTACGTAACGGTCCCCAGGTAGATGTCGATAAGAAGGCCGATGAGGAAACCCATCCGAACTCCTACTGAGTCTGATGTGACAATCTCCATACAGTCCGGTCCGTTCGTCTAAGACTATCGCATATCGGGCCTAGGGGGCGGCAAGCGTCAGTCCCCTAATAGCGGTATAAGTCGTGTCAGAGGGAAGCCCATTACACCCTGAGAAACTACTGGAACCTACCAGCAAATCTCGCTTGCCCTGGCCAGGGACTTTGCGTAATGGCTCTCTGACACAGCGCGATATCAACCCCCAATACCGGGAGAGACGAATCCTGTCTAACCGCCACTGCCTCCAAGTGCTCGGGACTGCACCCAACTGCTACCTGTTTGCACGACTCCTTTGAGCCGTGGTAGGGTAGCAATCTAAGAACAGTGGGACACACTCGAGGCGAAGTAGCAGTGTCAAGTCTGCGGACTATGCTGTACTCATGTCACCTGGGAACTGTTCACTGACGAATGGTATAAAACCAACCAACAGTTCCCTGTGAGTCCTGTCCGGTGTACCCGTAACCTAACGAGCACCTGCATACTATCTCCAGTACGACGTACTGACGGCTGTGGGATGTAAGTCGATGTACTACACCCCAATACTTATGGGGAGGCGGAATTTTCAAAAACGAACTTGTTTAGTGAACGAACATCGACTAACCGCTTGAATCGAAGCTAAACTATAAATAACCAAACACAAAGTGTTTTTAAACTACTGTGTTTAGGGATTATACCTAATGAACCAACTCCTTCGTCTTTACGATCTCGTTGTCCTCCTCAGCCTTCTCTAGGTAGTAGACGATCCACCCGAGAGCAAAACTCCAAGCTAAACCTCTAAACTTGAGGCAACTAACCTTCTTGGATTGCTAATCAAAGAAGCTAGGTGTAATATAGAGATGGTTATGGATTAATTAGTCTTACTAACCCTTGTACTCAACTCATGAAAGGGGAGGATTAGTCTTTTGAAGAGGGAGAGCTTGAGGAGAGAGAAGGTGAGAATGAATATGATGAGAATAGTAATGTATCATAATAAATATGAAGCATTCTTATTTATGAGAAAAAGAATAATACATAATGAATAAGCATGCTTCACAAATATCTAATGGTGATTCATTGTCATGACTCACTAAGCATTTATTATGCATTAATGATATGCATGAATCACCCTCATGACTCACTAAACTCATTTAATGCAAATGACACATAACCCTCCTTAGTCACCATCTTCTAGAAGCTTCTCGTACAATTACGAGAACGCCCCTCCAATCCGCAAAAATACGGAAAAACTTTAGACTGTAAAAATCCAATAACCGGATACCAGTAACTGGCTTAAACCAAAGCCGACTGGTAAAAACTGTCCGAAAGTCGTACGCGCGTAAACGCACGTATGCGTCCGAACCCTTTGTCGCAAAACCATGCGACCTCTATATCGTTTCGCCTGGAGTAGGAAACTCTCTGTGTGGGACTCTAGAGACTCGACTACTACGCTGGCAGTGGGTTTAACCATAGACCGCAAGCGGCACTAGCTGTACGTAACGGTCCCCAGGTAGTTGTCGATAAGAAGGCCGATGAGGAAACCCATCCGAACTCCTACTGAGTCTGATGTGACAATCTCCATACAGTCCGGTCCGTTCGTCCAAGACTATCGCATATCGGGCCTAAGGGGGCGGCAAGCGTCAGTCCCCTAATAGCGGTATAAGTCATGTCGGAGGGAAGCCCATTACACCCTGAGAAACTACTGGAACCTACCAGCAAATCTCGCTTGCCCTGACCAGGGACTTTGCGTAATGGCTCTCTGACACAGCACGATATCTACTCCCAATACCGGGAGGGACGAATCCTGTCTAACCGCCACTGCCTCCAAGTGCTCGGGACTGCACCCAACTGCTACCTGTTTGCACGACTCCTTTGAGCCGTGGTAGGGTAGCAATCTAAGAACAGTGGGACACACTCGAGGCGAAGTAGCAGTGTCAAGTCTGCGGACTATGCTGTACTCATGTCACCTGGGAACTGCTCACTGACGACTGGTATCAAACCAACCAACAGTTCCCTGTGAGTCCTGTCCGGTGTACCCGTAACCTAACGAGCACCTGCATTCTATCTCCAGTACGACGTACTGACGGCTGTGGGACAGACCATCTCCCCAACTGGGATGAGAAGCGTACACACCAGTCTACTCCGGAGTATCGATGCTCTGTCTCGATAATCCAACGACCAGGGACCTGAATAAGGATGTGCTTGTAGACTACCCAGCCCCCACTAGTGTGACTGCCATCACAACGCTGGTAGACAAGCAAGATCCTAAGAGCTCTATCAATACGTACACTTACATATTAAGATAGAAAAACCAAGTAGCATACTACCATGTTTAGCAAGACTGTTATACACATGTGAATATCCCAAGCTTCCATTAAGTAATATACAAACTAGTATGATACAGTAATGGCCTTCTAAGGCATAAACACTAACAATCTCCCACTTGCACTAGGGCCATGTACTGGCATATCGTAGACCGATGATCTCGAGTAGCCTCTCGAACTGAATCTGAGGTAGGGCCTTTGTGAATGGATCAGCAATGTTCTCTTCAGAAGCAACTCTCCGAACCTCGATCTCCTGACGATCAATGATCTCCCTGATCAGGTGATACCGCCTCAAGATGTGTCTGGACTTCTGATGGGACCTTGGTTCCTTCGCTAAAGCTATAGCTCCGTTGTTGTCGCAATACAGAGGTATTGGATCAACTATGGTAGGAACCACCTGAAGTTCTGTTAGGAACTTCTTCATCCAGACTGCTTCTTTTGCGGCATCGCAAGCAGCTATATACTCCGCTTCCATCGTCGAGTCAGCAACGGTGTCCTGCTTGGAGCTCTTCCAGCACACCGCCCCTTCATTGAGGGTAAAGACATAACCCGACATGGACTTGGAATCGTCCTTATCACTTTGGAAGCCGGAATCAGCAAAGGCCTCTAACCTGAGGTTTTTTCCGCCGTAAACCAAGAACATCTCCTTAGTCCTCCTCAGGTACTTGAGAATGTTCTTTACTGCTATCCAGTGTTTCTCCCCTGGGTCTGACTGATACCGGCTTACCACGCTCAGTGCGTAAGCAACATCTGGTCTGGTACACAACATCGCATACATTATAGAGCCTACCGCAGAAGCGTAGGGTATAATAGACATGCGTTCCCTTTCCAAATCAGTCTTGGGAGACATCTCTTTGGAGAGGGTGATTCCGTGACAAGCCGGTAGGTTACCGCGCTTAGAATCTTCCATACTGAATCTTTTCAGTACAGTGTCGATATACCTGGACTGCAAAAGTCCCAACATCCTCTTGGATCTATCACGATAGATTCGGATCCCCAGAATGTACGAGGCATCACCCAGGTCTTTCATGGAGAACCTGTGTGACAAGAATCCTTTGACAGATTGTAGCATAGGAATGTCATTTCCTATCAATAGAATGTCATCCACGTACAAGACGAGGAATACGACACTTCTGGCTACAACTTTACTATATATGCACGGTTCATCTGGATTTTTGATAAAGTCATATTCTTTGACTGTCTCATCAAAACAGATGTTCCAACTCCGCGATGCCTGCTTTAGTCCATAAATGGACTTAAGCAGCTTGCATACTTTCCCGCTGCTCCCACTCTGATTGAAACCCTCTGGCTGATCCATATAGACGCTCTCTTCTAAATTTCCATTCAGAAAAGCCGTCTTTACGTCCATCTGCCAGATTTCATAATCATGGAAGGCAGCAATAGCAAGAAGGACCCGAATGGATTTGAGCATAGCCACTGGAGAAAAAGTTTCGTCATAGTCCAAACCAGGTCTTTGACGAAAACCCTTTGCAACAAGTCTAGCCTTATAGGTTTCCACCTGTCCATCTACACCAATCTTTTTCTTGAAGATCCATTTGCATCCTATGGGTTTTACCCCATCTGGAGCAAAGTCCAAAGTCCATACTTTGTTGGTGTACATGGACTCCATTTCGGTCCGCATTGCATCTAGCCATCGTACCGAGTCGCCGCTCTGGATGGCCTGCTGGAAGTCAGTAGGTTCATCATCATCTATGATGCAATCCTCTCTATCCCCATCTATGAGAAAACCGTAGTATCTCTCAGGCGGATGAGACGGCCTACTACTCCTGCGGAGAGGTGCGGGAATGTCCTGTTCTTCTTGAACTCCTGGTTCTACCAAACTTTCAGTAGCAGTTTGTGGTTCTGGAATTTCTTCCAGTTCTATTTCGCTCCCACTTGATTCCTTTTCTAAAAACTGATGTTCTAGAAAATGGGCATTACGAGAAACAAATACCTTTTGTTCCTCTGCGTAATAGAAATAATATCCCTTGGAGTTCTTTGGATATTGTAACACCCGAGCCCAATAATACTATTTATATTACTAGTTGAGGGTTATATACTGCTCACTCCAATTATCCTGATTGTTTGGTGCTTTTTGCAAAATTCTAACCGTTTAAGTCATTTTGGCACATAACAAATTTTAACTCCTAAAATGAAATTAAAAATGTCCATGTTGGCCTACTCGTCGCCACTAGTCGCGTGGTAGCGTCCGCGCGTCGAGATTTCGTTCCGTTCGGCGAAACGGACAGGTTTGGACGACTACGCGCGCGTGCAAGTGTCCGACTTGGGGGCATGCATTTTAATCATAAAATACCTCTTTTCGAAATTTGGAACCCGCTTAAAATCCTATAATTTGAATTTGGAACATTTGGGCGCAACCCGGGCGCGATTTGGAA
The DNA here is from genome assembly GCA_030015575.1 of Agapanthus africanus. Lineage (NCBI taxonomy): Eukaryota > Viridiplantae > Streptophyta > Magnoliopsida > Asparagales > Amaryllidaceae > Agapanthus > Agapanthus africanus. The sequence continues at coordinate 8,793,402 of CM057348.1, read as the reverse complement.
ATGTTTCATTTAGCGCCAAAATCCCAAATTAATTAAATATACCAAACTATAAAATATATACGAAACTTTAAACTGTTAAAATTTAACCAATCAAATATTCTGAAAACTCTTCCAATCCCTTCCGTTATTGTGATCAGCCAATCGCGAGCCATATTTTTCCCTAGTGGGCCCCCTTTTTCTCTCCCCCTCTCGCTCTGTCTCTCTCTACAATCTCTCTATCTCTCTCTCTCCTCATCAATCTCTCTCTCTCCTCCTATTTATAAACCACGCAGCCGCCTCCTGTTCATCTCCTCCATCACGAAAATCCCCTGCAACACGAGAACCCTCCGAACCCTAACCCTAGCTTCGCCGCGACCTTACCGCCGACCTCCCCGCGACCTCGCCGTCGCCGTCATCGCCTCCTCAGCCTAGGCCGCACCTTCCTACCTCCTTCCTCCGCCTCTTTCCGCGCTTGCACCCAACCCGACGCCATCACCCGGCCGCAGATCTCGCCGTCGACGCCGCCTCCAGTCACCGACGACGCCTACGACTCCCTCTCTTCCTCCTCGTCCCGACCTCGTCGTCACCTTCCTCCTCCCCTCGCCGGACCACCACCAGACCCGAGCCCAACCCTAGCACCAATCCCCGGGTCGCCGGAGAGCGTGTCGACGATCCTCGCCGTCGTCACCAGAGCCACCTCCGTCTCCTCTCGATCACCAGAGCGGGCCAGCACCCCTATACTCACTGCAGCACCCTCTTTCCAGCGAACTCAGGAATTCCAGCCATCGTTGTTCGCCGTCGCTGCCTCGCCGGCATCCCATCGCCGTCGAGCCCATCGTGGTTGCCCCTGGTGTCTCCCTGTAAGCATCCCTTACTTTCCATTAGTGCTAGGTTTTCCCCCGCTGACCTTTGTTACGTATATCATTGTTGCTAACTTCGTTGCCGATGTTTTTGCCGGAATCCGACCGTACCGTCGTTTGGACCCGACGCTCCAGCGAGGTATTCTGGTCCGTGTGGTCCCGCTGTTCGCTGTTGGGACTTGATCCGTAGTCCGTGCACCCATCTCGTGTTTTCTGCCGACTTTGCATCCGTGCTTTCCGGTTTGCGAAACCGTCGAGGCAAGTATCTGAATACTTGCTTTAACATGCTAGCATACGAGAGCTAGTCTTGCTATGTAGTTGAATATCATACTATCTAATACAACTTATTATATTATAAGTTAGAATTGACAGTTGCAGTTATCTTTAACATGGAATCGTTATAATAGTTTCTCGTAATTAATCGACCTACTATCAATCCATATTTCAACTAAATAAAACAATTGGATCGTATCTGCTTTATTTGTTAAATCATTCACGAGACAATTATTATACTTAGTTTAAATTCATGTAGCTTCATTACTTTATGTTGTGGATATTGCTTCACCTTGTGGCTATTGCACCCCAAAGGTGCGTGAACCTGTTAATAAGAGAATACAAACACCACTGTGTTTGCATGGAATAATATTGTTACTTACTGTTTCCTGCTGCTGTTCATTATTTGATTGTATACCTGTTGTGAGCACATACTCGATTGCACTACATATTGGCCTGACCCTGCTACACATGACATATACATACTTACCGACTCATCCTGTTGTACCATGACATGACTTGTTTCATGATTTCACGCTTAATGCCGACAAACCTGACCATCCCTGCTGTCTATCCAGACAGACCTACTTTTACCTGATTTTCTGTTGGCATTAGTCCTTGACTACTGAATACCTGACCTGACATACATAGCTTGGGGGTATGGGGAAATCAAAGGTGAAACCGACTTGTAACTCAATGGTTCGATACTTGTTCTGATCAGTCTTACGGGCTTGGCCAGTCCGGGAGTGATGATGCTGACATCACTCGTCCATCCTACTACCTACTTTTACTGCTTAGCGGCACGTCTCGGATTCAGCCCCGAGGACCTTGACCGTGGTCCCGGGCACGCACGGGATACTATTGAGTTACATCGACGATTCATCAATTGATTTCAAAGACTATAGAGTAGAAACCTGATAGGACAGTTTAGTCACCCGTGCACTTTACCCTGCTCTGTTATTGTACTGCTTTATTCATGTTCATACCTGCACTGCTTATTACCATGTTTATACTATATACTTGATGTCATGACGCGCTGACGTCTGGGTTTTGCATGGCCCAGATTCCGTACCACTGTCGACGACCGAGCAGGAGTACTTCAGCCAGCAGGCTGAACTGTGAGTTCCTTAGGGTTTAGTTTATTTATTTCATTTCATTTCCAGATGTGAGCCCGCATTATGGGACGTACTGTTTATTTATTGTATTGGATCATTTGCTTCCGCACTTATTGTTTATTGATTCTTGTTATTATGGATTTGGACATGTATTAGATTAGTTTATTATTTTGTTCTTGATATCTCCACAACCGTAATGTGACTGTGGATGGATAATTCCTACCCACAGGTAGCATGGTTGGCTATGTCACGTGCCTCATCTTGCGTACTCTGGGAAGCGGGGCATGACATGGTTCTTTTGGTATCAGAGCCATAGGTTTATTAGGTTGATTCTTTGTAGTTGGGTATTGCACCCGATACACGAATCAGAATACCCGTGATTAGGAAACATGTCCTGCCACTTTGACCATTTTACCATCCTTGAATCATTCTTCCGGATCATGTCGGCATGCAAACTTACTTTGCATTTGTCAACTCAAAAACCTAACTTCTTGTTATCTCTAGGACTTAGGTGACTTGGGTGGAGTTAAGTAATTGCGGCTATGATACCGCGGCATAGCTACAATGCAGTACTCTATTTAAGTATCTTGGAGTTCTAGCCTTGATTTATATATTGAATCTATCATCATGCGAATGTCGTTTGTTTTGATTTCAGGACCATGGCAGATAAAAATTTTAAGACGTATCAGAGGCGTGTGGATGAAGCCGCCATGTTAGGAGTGATACGTGGGATGTTGGAAAATCAGAAGAGGCAAACTGAGCTGATCCAGCAGCAAGCGGATACATTTCAGGAGAGTTTGCAGGCTATTCAGCAGTCTGTAAACACCGCCGTAGCGAAGCCAGTCGACCGAGTAGGGACCGTGGCAGACTTCAGACGGTTGGGTCCTACTACTTTCACTGGTTTGGAGGAACCGTTACCAGCCGAGCAGTGGCTAGTAGACACGGAGAATTTACTGATTGCGGCACAGATCCCAGACGACAAGAGAGTTGATGTGGTGCGCATTCAGCTGGTGGATTACGCCCGAGAGTGGTGGCTTGTGGAGGAGACCCGCTTGTCCAAGCCAATCAGTTGGGCGGATTTCTCTAAAAGTTTCTTGGAGAAGTTCTTCCCGCGGACTGCACGGGAGGAAATGGAGGAGAAATTTATCGGGCTGAGACAAAATGGAGCAGCTGTGGATGTACATGCAGCGGAATGGACGAGACTCAGCCGTTTCGCTGGACCCTTAGTCGCCAAGGAGGCAGACAGGGCGCGAAGGTTCTTGCGCAGTTTGGATGTGGAAATCCAGAGGCAGATTGTCTCCCTGGGTTTGACCACTTTCTCACAGGTTCTTACGGCAGCCAGAGAGCAACAGAGTTTATCAGGATCGAAAGGGAACCTTCACCAGACAACAGTTGCGGCCAGGAAGCCTGCATTTGTACCTAACCGAGATCATGGGCACAGAGGTATTCCAGTGGACCGTCGAGGTGTAGCGCCAATGAAGAAGCCTGTGATCGTTGACCGAAGGAAGAGCGTGACCTGTGCCTACTGCCACTTACCTGGGCACGTGCATAAGGAGTGTAGAAGAAGACTGGGACTTTGTCTGGTTTGTGGGGCAGCCGATCACGCAGTTGGTGCTTGCCCGTCGAAGCTTCGCACGAGAGATGATATACAGAAGCCTCCGCAGAGACCGTTCCAAGGGTAGAAACAGCTGACTCAAGGACCAAACCAGGCTCGAGCTTTCACGTTGACAGCTGAGGAAGCCACGGCATCAGGAGAAGTGGTTTCAGGTACTTTGCTCGTTCATGGTTTTCCCGCATTGGCATTATTTGATTCCGGAGCATCCCACTGTTTTATGTCATCCAAATTTATAACTACACACTCGATTACTTTCACGCCCCTGTCTAGTTTCTGGGACATACACACTGGGAATGGGAAAATCATAGCTAGTAAGGAATGTAAAGATTGTACGGTTGTTGTTTGCGGACGGGAGCTTTTTGCAGATTTCTTGGTGATTGATACGGGCAGTTATGAAGTAGTCTTGGGAATGGATTTTCTTGGCACTTTCCACGCACACATTGATTGTAGGGCAAGGAAAGTAATTTTCCAGATTCCCGGACACCCTGAGTTTACTTTCATTGGAGGAAGCAGCTCTGTCAGGCCAGTCGAGTTTAGGGCTAGGCCGACAACCAGTGTTCTTGCGACAATGGAAGCGGATAGTAATGAAGAACCGGCAGTTGTTCGCGACTTTATGGATGTGTTTGAAGATATATCAGGCTTACCTCCAAAGCGAGATGTGGAGTTTGCGATTGACCTTATTCCTGGTGCAGCGCCAGTATCAAAATCTTATTATCCGATGGCACCGGTGGAATTGGAAGAAGTTAAGAAACAAGTTGGTGAATTACTCGAGAAGGGATGGATTCGAAGCAGCAACTCACCTTGGGGAGCTCCAGTTCTTTTAGTAAAGAAGAAGGATGGCACGAGAAGAATGTGCATTGATTATCGAGAATTGAATCGGGTGACTATTAAGAACAAGTACCTGATCCCTCGCATTGGAGAACTTTTTGAGCAGCTGAGTGGCGCGAGGGTATTCTCGAAACTGGATTTGCGATCAGGATATCATCAGGTCCGAGTGAAAGCAGAAGACATTTGCAAGACGGCGTTTCGAACTCGATATGGACATTTCGAGTATCTAGTGATGCCCTTCGGAGTGACTAATGCGCCAGCAATATTTATGGATTTGATGAACAGGATCTTTTCACCATTCTTGGACCAGTTTATTGTGGTATTCATTGACGATATTCTGGTGTACTCGAAGAGTCCAGAGGAGCATGCTGAGCACTTAAGGATCGCACTGCAGACGCTGAGACAAGAGAAGTTATTTGCGAAAATGAGTAAGTGTGAATTCTGGCTGGAAGAAGTGAAGTTTCTGGGGCATGTCGTGTCGGGCGATGGAATCGCCGTCGATCCCGAAAAGATTGCAGCAGTTCGAGATTGGCCTATTCCAAAGAATGTTGCGGAGATAAGGAGTTTTCTTGGACTCGCCGGATACTACAGAAGATTTGTGGAGAACTTCGCTCGCGTAGCTGAGCCGTTAACCAAGCTCACACGAAAGGAGGTACCGTTTGTTTGGACTGATGGTTGTGCTTTAGCCTTCGAGACGTTGAAGCAGAAGTTGATAACCGCCCCGATCCTGACCGTACCAGATAATTCAGGAGGACTAGTGATACACAGCGACGCATCCGGAAAAGGATTGGGATGTGTTCTGATGCAGAATGGGAAAGTCGTCGCTTACGCATCGAGACAGCTGAAGACTCATGAGAAGAATTATCCGACTCATGACTTGGAGCTTGCAGCCGTGATCTTCGCCCTGAAGATTTGGAGACACTACCTTTTGGGCGAGAGAGTCGAAGTCTTTACAGATCACAAGAGTTTGAAGTATGTATTCACTCAGAAGGAGTTGAACATGAGGCAACGCAGATGGTTGGAGCTGATGGCCGACTACGACCTTGATCTTAAGTACCATCCGGGGAAAGTTAACGTCGTGCCGGATGCGCTAAGTCGGTTACCAGCCATTCAGGTATTGACCGCACAAAGGGAGATCATTGCGGATTTTCAGAGATTTGACTTGGAGGTTGTGCTACCACATGCTACGGGACAGTTGATGCAATTGCAAGTACAGTCGTCCTTAGTTGAGAAGATTAAAGCAGCACAATCGCAGGATCCTAGACTACAAAAGTTTCGGGAGCAGGTTGGAGCCGGACTACGAACCGATTTACTGATCCATGAAGACGGTTCGTTGAGATATGGTAGCCGTGTGTGTGTGCCAAAAGGAGATGTGCGTGAAGAGCTTATGAAGGAGGCACACAGTTCAGCTTACTCTGTACATCCAGGAGGGACAAAGATGTACCGAGATATTCGACAGCACTTCTGGTGGGAAGGTATGAAACGGGAAATTGCTCGCTTCGTGGCTAAGTGCTTGGTGTGTCAGCAAGTCAAGGCTGAACACCAAAGGGTTGCTGGTTTGTTGCAACCACTTCCGATTCCTCAGTGGAAGTGGGAACATATAACCATGGATTTCGTGACGGCTTTACCGCGGAGTCCAAAGGGCAACAATGCCATGTGGGTGATTGTCGATCGCTTGACCAAGGCAGCTCACTTTATTCCTTTTCGGGTTGGTCAATCGACAGAGACTTTGGCAGAGCGGTACATGCAAGAGATAGTGAGATTGCATGGAGTGCCGGTAAGCATCGTGTCCGATCGGGACACTCGGTTCTTGTCGCACTTCTGGAGGAGTTTACAAGAAAGTTTGGGGACTCGATTGAAGTTCAGCACAGCCTATCATCCTCAGACTGATGGACAATCGGAGAGAACGATCCAGACCCTTGAAGATATGTTGAGGGCTTGCATGTTAGACTTCAAAGGTTCTTGGGAGGATCATCTACACCTGGTGGAGTTTTCGTACAACAATAGCTTCCAAGCGACTATTCAGATGGCTCCATTTGAAGCGTTGTATGGTCGTAAGTGCCGTTCACCTGTTTGTTGGGATGATATTGGTGAACGAAGGTTACTAGGACCAGATTTGGTGGTACAGACAGTCGATAAGGTGAATACAATCAGGAAGCATATGAAGGCAGCTCAAGACAGACAGAAAAGTTGGGCCGACACGTCAAGAAGACCTCTAGAGTTCGCCGTGGGTGATTTGGTATTCCTGAAGATATCACCGACTAGAGGGGTGATTCGCTTTGGAAGTCGGGGAAAGCTTAGTCCTCGATTCGTTGGACCCTTCGAGATATTGGAGCGTGTTGGAGAGGTAGCGTACCGTTTGGCGTTACCACAGTCATTGACAGGAGTGCATGATGTGTTTCATGTGTCTCAACTACGGAGGTATGTTCGTGATGAGACTCATGTCTTGGATCATTCGGAGTTGACTGTACGGGAGGACCTAACTTTTGAGGAGCGACCAGTTGAAATCAAGGATCGAAGAGAAAAGGTTCTTAAGAACAAGGTTATCCCTCTTGTACTAGTTTCTTGGGGTAATCGACTGCATGGAGAATCCACTTGGGAGCGAGAAGACGAGATCCGACAGAAATTCCCTCACCTTTTCTAGTAGTTAGCTATCTTGTATTCTTGGAATTTCGAGGACGAAATTCTTTTGTAGTTGGGTATGATGTAACACCCGAGCCCAATAATACTATTTATATTACTAGTTGAGGGTTATATACTGCTCACTCCAATTATCCTGATTGTTTGGTGCTTTTTGCAAAATTCTAACCGGTTAAGTCATTTTGGCACATAACAAATTTTAACTCCTAAAATGAAATTAAAAATGTCCATGTAGGCCTACTCGTCGCCACTAGTCGCGTGGTAGCGTCCGCGCGTCGAGATTTCGTTCCGTTCAGCGAAACGGACAGGTTTGGACGACTACGCGCGCGTGCAAGTGTCCGACTTGGGGGCATGCATTTTAATCATAAAACACCTCTTTTCGAAATTTGGAACCCGCTTAAAATCCTATAATTTGAATTTGGAACATTTGGGCGCAACCCGAGCGCGATTTGGAAATGTTTCATTTAGCGCCAAAATCCCAAATTAATTAAATATACCAAACTATAAAATATATACGAAACTTTAAACTGTTAAAATTTAACCAATCAAATATTCTGAAATCTCTTCCAATCCCTTCCGTTATTGTGATCAGCCAATCGCGAGCCATATTTTTCCCTAGTGGGCCCCCTTTTTCTCTCCCCCTCTCGCTCTGTCTCTCTCTACAATCTCTCTATCTCTCTCTCTCCTCATCAATCTCTCTCTCTCCTCCTATTTATAAACCACGCAGCCGCCTCCTGTTCATCTCCTCCATCACGAAAAACCCCTGCAACACGAGAACCCTCCGAACCCTAACCCTAGCTTCGCCGCGACCTCACCGCCGACCTCCCCGCGACCTCGCCGTCGCCGTCATCGCCTCCTCAGCCTAGGCCGCACCTTCCTACCTCCTTCCTCCGCCTCTTTCCGCGCTTGCACCCAACCCGACGCCATCACCCGGCCGCAGATCTCGCCGTCGACGCCGCCTCCAGTCACCGACGACGCCTACGACTCCCTCTCTTCCTCCTCGTCCCGACCTCGTCGTCACCTTCCTCCTCCCCTCGCCGGACCACCACCAGACCCGAGCCCGACCCTAGCACCAATCCCCGGGTCGCCGGAGAGCGTGTCGACGATCCTCGCCGTCGTCACCAGAGCCACCTCCGTCTCCTCTCGATCACCAGAGCGGGCCAGCACCCCTATACTCACTGCAGCACCCTCTTTCCAGCGAACTCAGGAATTCCAGCCATCGTTGTTCGCCGTCGCTGCCTCGCCGGCATCCCATCGCCGTCGAGCCCATCGTGGTTGCCTCTGGTGTCTCCCTGTAAGCATCCCTTACTTTCCATTAGTGCTAGGTTTTCCCCCGCTGACCTTTGTTACGTATATCATTGTTGCTAACTTCGTTGCCGATGTTTTTGCCGGAATCCGACCGTACCGTCGTTTGGACCCGACGCTCCAGCGAGGTATTCTGGTCCGTGTGGTCCCGCTGTTCGCTGTTGGGACTTGATCCGTAGTCCGTGCACCCATCTCGTGTTTTCTGCCGACTTTGCATCCGTGCTTTCCGGTTTGCGAAACCGTCGAGGCAAGTATCTGAATACTTGCTTTAACATGCTAGCATACGAGAGCTAGTCTTGCTATGTAGTTGAATATCATACTATCTAATACAACTTATTATATTATAAGTTAGAATTGACAGTTGCAGTTATCTTTAACATGGAATCGTTATAATAGTTTCTCGTAATTAATCGACCCACTATCAATCCATATTTCAACTAAATAAAACAATTGGATCGTATCTGCTTTATTTGTTAAATCATTCACGAGACAATTATTATACTTAGTTTAAATTCATGTAGCTTCATTACTTTATGTTGTGGATATTGCTTCACCTTGTGGCTATTGCACCCCAAAGGTGCGTGAACCTGTTAATAAGAGAATACAAACACCACTGTGTTTGCATGGAATAATATTGTTACTTACTGTTTCCTGCTGCTGTTCATTATTTGATTGTATACCTGTTGTGAGCACATACTCGATTGCACTACATATTGGCCTGACCCTGCTACACATGACATATACATACTTACCGACTCATCCTGTTGTACCATGACATGACTTGTTTCATGATTTCACGCTTAATGCCGACAAACCTGACCATCCCTGCTGTCTATCCAGACAGACCTACTTTTACCTGATTTTCTGTTGGCATTAGTCCTTGACTACTGAATACCTGACCTGACATACATAGCTTGGGGGTATGGGGAAATCAAAGGTGAAACCGACTTGTAACTCAATGGTTCGATACTTGTTCTGATCAGTCTTACGGGCTTGGCCAGTCCGGGAGTGATGATGCTGACATCACTCGTCCATCCTACTACCTACTTTTACTGCTTAGCGGCACGTCTCGGATTCAGCCCCGAGGACCTTGACCGTGGTCCCGGGCACGCACGGGATACTATTGAGTTACATCGACGATTCATCAATTGATTTCAAAGACTATAGAGTAGAAACCTGATAGGACAGTTTAGTCACCCGTGCACTTTACCCTGCTCTGTTATTGTACTGCTTTATTCATGTTCATACCTGCACTGCTTATTACCATGTTTATACTATATACTTGATGTCATGACGCGCTGACGTCTGGGTTTTGCATGGCCCAGATTCCGTACCACTGTCGACGACCGAGCAGGAGTACTTCAGCCAGCAGGCTGAACTGTGAGTTCCTTAGGGTTTAGTTTATTTATTTCATTTCATTTCCAGATGTGAACCCGCATTATGGGACGTACTGTTTATTTATTGTATTGGATCATTTGCTTCCGCACTTATTGTTTATTGATTCTTGTTATTATGGATTTGGACATGTATTAGATTAGTTTATTATTTTGTTCTTGATATCTCCACAACCGTAATGTGACTGTGGATGGATAATTCCTACCCACAGGTAGCATGGTTGGCTATGTCACGTGCCTCATCTTGCGTACTCTGGGAAGCGGGGCGTGACAGATATCCCACAAACAAACATTTTACTGATCGTGCCTCGAGCTTGTCCACATGCTGCTTTTTAACAAAAGCTGGACATCCCCAAACCTTCATATGTTGAAGATGGGGTTTCTTCCCAGTCCACATCTGATATGGAGTGGTAGGCACAGTCTTGGTAGGAGCCCTGTTCAAAAGATATGCCGCTGATTCTAGCGCATAACCCCAGAAAGATCGCGGTAACTCAGCATTACTCATCATGGATCGTACCATATCCAATAGGGTTCGATCCCGTCTCTCCGATACACCGTTATGCTGTGGAGTGTATGGAGGAGTAAGCTGAGAGAGAATTCCTTTCTCTTTTAGGTAACCTAGGAACTCGGCACTTAAGTATTCTCCACCTCGATCAGATCTTAGTGTCTTAATACTTTTGCCTGTTTAGTTTTCTACTTCATTCTTATACTCTTGGAATTTCTCAAAAGCCTCGGATTTATGTTTCATCAGATAAATGAATCCGTATCTTGAGTAATCATCCGTGAAAGTAATGAAATAGGAAAAACCACCTCTCGCGTGTGTAGATATTGGACCGCATACATCGCTGTGTATGAGTCCTAAGAGCTCGCTCGCTCTTACTCCTTATCCAGTAAATGGAGTCTTTGTCATCTTTCCTTTGAGACAAGATTGACAAGTGTCATAAGTTTGATATTCGAACGTGTCCAAATATCCTTCTCTATGCAACTTAGTCAACCTTCTCTCATTGATGTGACCCAGTCTACAATGCCATAAGAAAGCTTTATTTAAATCTGGAGACTTTCCTTTTAGTGTGTTCTGGACGTTGAAAATTTGGAGTTGGTTTAAAACATATATACCGTTATTTAGGGTACCGGACCCAATCAAACCATGATTTAGGTGGATGTTGACAACATCTCTTACAAACGTGAAATCATAACCTTTATTTGATAACAAGGAAACTGATATGATATTACACGTTAAGCTTGGTACAAAATAACAGTTATGCAAAACCAAAATATGTCCACTCGTCAATCCTAGGTGATAATCCCCGACGGACGCAGCTCCCACGCTAGCTCCGTTAGCAACCCTGAGGATCATATCACCTTCCTTCAGCACTCTACGGTTTCTCAGTGCCTGCAATGAATTGCAAATATGAGATCCTAATCCGGTATCCAATACCCAGGAAGTAGAGTTGATCGACAGACAGTTCTCAATTACAAACACACCTGAAGTCGAAGCCACAGCTTGCTTCGGTTCCTGGTTCTTGGCGTTCCACGCCTTGCAATCCTTCTTCCAGTGCCCTTTCCTGTGACAATGGAAGCACTCATCCTGGCCCACTACCGGTACCGCAAACTTTTTCTTTCCCTTCCCTCCCACCTTACTAACACCTCCTCTAGGTTTGGGTGCGGCCTTCTTCTTCCTTCCTTTGGCCCTAGCCTTGGACCTGGAAGAAGATGCACCGCCAACAAACATAGCGGGTGTTTCTCTTATTTTCTGCAAGGTGCCCTCTGCACTCCTTAACATGTTCAGGAGTTCCGCAAGTTCAACTTCTTTTCCTTGAAGGTTGAAGTTGAGGATAAACTGGGCGTAGGTGGGAGGAAGGGACTGGAGAATGAGGTCTGTATAGAGCTCATTATCCAAAGTCGTCCCAAGGTCTACGAGCTCTTCAATATAGCCGATCATCTTTAGGACATGTTCACCTACCGATGACCCGACAGCCAACCTCGCTCGAAACAAGTTCTTAGAGGTCTCGTATCTTGCTATACGAGATTGCTCTCCATAAAGTTCCTTTGTATGGAGAAATATGCCATCTAGGGACATATCCTCGTGCCTCCTCTGATGTTCATTGTTCATTGAGGCAAGCACGATGCACTTGGCTTTCGCGCAATCTAAATCCCAGGTTTTGCGGATTTCCTTATCCGCATTGCTGGATTTGGGACCAGGGACAGCAGGTGCCGTAGCGGTGAGGATGTACCCCAATTTGTCATAGGTCAAAGCCATTTTGACATTCCGCAGCCAATCTTTATAGTTTGGCCCTGTCAGTATATTTTTCTCTAAAAGTAACTTAAGTTCAGTCATATTCAGGGTCGCTGCAATTAGGAGAGAGAGAAGAAAACTCTTTAGCATGATGCTCTTGCAAGTTTAGAGTGGTTTTTAGTTTATCTAAACTGGATGGCTCCCACTGTTTCTCGAATCCTTCCTCAAACCATAAAAGAAGAATTAGCCAAGACTATTCTCACTGTACAATACTTGCTTAACCGTTCAGCCAGGCCAGTGTCGATACTTCGAGGGAGGTTTTCCAACGCTTTCGCGAAGTTCCTTAATTAAATAACCTCTTTTCTCTGGGGGCGTAACCCCGCTGACACCTTTCTGGACACCTACTAGGTTTATAGCATTGATCGTTAAGTGACGAATATCCTGATAAGTAGCATATACTCACAGTAGGATCGGGATCCAAATATCATCGTATGATAATGTTGAAGGAATCCTACCAACATTCATCAAACTCCAAATGGTATGCATCTCTTTGCAAATTTCAGTTTCTTTAGAAATTCCCGATATAAGTTTTTGCCCCATGCTCTTATGACCTTGGCTTTGGTCAAAATGTCATAAGTCACATGTCAAGTTCTACCCGTCATTATCTTGTCAATTTGAACCCATCCGTATATACCCCTGACTTTGGTCAAATGGTAATGCGACTGTCCCAAACCAACACATCTATCTTATGCAACAAATGAAAACCCAGCAGCTACCAAACACTATGCCTTGACTTTGGCCAAAGTGCATAGCTTGAATACTACTGCATACCCAAATGAAATGACGGAGGGCTACGAATGGTTTTGGCGAAACCGTGAACGTAGTGAACTTGATATAACCGAAGGAACCTGATAGCTTTTTAAAAGGAGTGGTTAAAGCTCCGCATTTAAAAATATCTGTTTTTAAAATTAACCGAGTGGTTTCTTTTAAATTGTTCCAACGATTTAAACTTTGGTTTGTTTTTCTTTGCATTATAGATAATGCGTCCCATCATTAATCTATCATTGCAGAAAACAACGAAAATACAACGTCCTCTTATGCCATCCGCATTCGCCACGGGGTCCCGTCATCACCCGTTAGGTTACTTAACTAACGACAGAGCGGGGGCTGGGCTAGCGCGGGTGTAAAACATAAGTGACGTCTAAATAGCTATCATATATATAGATATTTTACATTCGTCTGACGCAATGATATACATTCCAGAACACAGATAAACAATATTGGATTTGCAAGCAATCTGTATTTCTTTTGAGCCTGCAAGAAAAGACAGATTACACAGTTGTGATGAATAGCCGTTACCCCACCCTCGACCCCTACGGGTATGGCAAACTACCCGCCCGGCAGTTTGTGTACCCCACCTTGGGTCAGTCCTAGGAGCAAAAACAGTAAAATGAAATAATACAACGGTGGCTACAACCGCAACCTGGATGTGCCCCGCAAAAATAATATTACAACAAATTACATTTACAACAAATGAATTAAACAATAACCCATTGCAAACCCCGGCTATACACCACAACAGTCCAATACAGTTTATATGCACAAACAGATATAACCATTACAGAAATGTGCAACCCCCTGCCAACCGACATACTAGCAGTTAAGGGAGGTTTACGAACACATTTATCAATCACAGATATAATCCAACATGCAAATAATGTACAATTTCGATCGATTAAACATCTTTAATATTGCTCCAAAAACTGCTCTGTAAAACTGAAACCTGAGCAAATATTAAATATCCCAGAAAATCCCAAATTACACAGAGAAGCAGCACAGGAAATTTGAGTTCCTGACTCGGCAACTCGGCGGCGGAAGCGCGGCGGATCGGTGCGATCCGCCGCGGTTCCGCGGCCGCGTTGTCGATTCAGGAGCTCAAATTTCTTGGGTGTTCTTCTGGTATCTTTTCAAGCTCTCTGAACTTACCTGAAAAATTTTTAGACTTCATTTTAATTTCGACAGAAACTTGACAGATTTAGGGTTTTCCGGCTTCGTTTTTCCGTTCGAAATTCGTACAAATTTGCAATAAAGTTATTTATTGTTTAGCGAGGCTCTGATACCACTGTAAGTCGATGTACTACACCCCAATACTTATGGGGAGGCGGAATTTTCAAAAACGAACTTGTTTAGTGAACGAACATCGACTAACCGCTTGAATCGAAGCTAAACTATAAATAACAAAACACAAAGTGTTTCTAAACTACTGTGTTTAGGGATTATACCTAATGAACCAACTCCTTCGTCTTTACGATCTCCTTGTCCTCCTCGGCCTTCTCTAGGTAGTAGACGATCCACCCGAGAGCAAAACTCCAAGCTAAACCTCTAAACTTGAGGCAACTAACCTTCTTGGATTGCTAATCAAAGAAGCTAGGTGTAATATAGAGATGGTTATGGATTAATTAGTCTTACTAACCCTTGTACTCAACTCATGAGAGGGGAGGATTAGTCTTTTGAAGAGGGAGAGCTTGAGGAGAGAGAAGGTGAGAATGAATATGATGAGAATAGTAATGTATCATAATAAATATGAAGCATTCTTATTTATGAGAAAAAGAATAATACATAATGAATAAGCATGCTTCACAAATATCTAATGGTGATTCATTGTCATGACTCACTAAGCATTTATTATGCATTAATGATATGCATGAATCACCCTCATGACTCACTAAACTCATTTAATGCAAATGACACATAACCCTCCTTAGTCACCATCTTCTAGAAGCTTCTCGTACAATTACGAGAACGCCCCTCCAATCCGCAAAAATACGGAAAAACTTTAGACTGTAAAAATCCAATAACCGGATACCAGTAACTGGCTTAAACCAAAGCCGACTGGTAAAAACTGTCCGAAAGTCGTACGCGCGTAAACGCACGTATGCGTCCGAACCCTTTGTCGCAAAACCATGCGACCTCTATATCGTTTCGCCTGGAGTAGGAAACTCTCTGTGTGGGACTCTAGAGACTCGACTACTACGCTGGCAGTGGGTTTAACCACAGACCGCAAGCGGCACTAGCTGTACGTAACGGTCCCCAGGTAGTTGTCGATAAGAAGGCCGATGAGGAAACCCATCCGAACTCCTACTGAGTCTGATGTGACAATCTCCATACAGTCCGGTCCGTTCGTCCAAGACTATCGCATATCGGGCCTAGGGGGGCGGCAAGCGTCAGTCCCCTAATAGCGGTATAAGTCGTGTCGGAGGGAAGCCCATTACACCCTGAGAAACTACTGGAACCTACCAGCAAATCTCGCTTGCCCTGGCCAGGGACTTTGCGTAATGGCTCTCTGACACAGCACGATATCTACTCCCAATACCGGGAGGGACGAATCCTGTCTAACCGCCACTGCCTCCAAGTGCTCGGGACTGCACCCAACTGCTACCTGTTTGCACGACTCCTTTGAGCCGTGGTAGGGTAGCAATCTAAGAACAGTGGGACACACTCGAGGCGAAGTAGCAGTGTCAAGTCTGCGGACTATGCTGTACTCATGTCACCTGGGAACTGCTCACTGACGACTGGTATCAAACCAACCAACAGTTCCCTGTGAGTCCTGTCCGGTGTACCCGTAACCTAACGAGCACCTGCATACTATCTCCAGTACGACGTACTGAAGGCTGTGGGACAGACCATCTCCCCAACTGGGATGAGAAGCGTACACACCAATCTACTCCGGAGTATCGATGCTCTGTCTCGATAATCCAACGACCAGGGACCTGAATAAGGATGTGCTTGTAGACTATCCAGCCCCCACTAGTGTGACTGCCATCACAACGCTGGTAGACAAGCAAGATCCTAAGAGCTCTATCAATACGTACACTTACATATTAAGATAGAAAAACCAAGTAGCATACTACCATGTTTAGCAAGACTGTTATACACATGTGAATATCCCAAGCTTCCATTAAGTAATATACAAACTAGTATGATACAGTAATGGCCTTCTAGGGCATAAACACTAACATGGGACAGACCATCTCCCCAACTGGGATGAGAAGCGTACACACTAGTCTACTCCGGAGTATCGATGCCCTGTCTCGATAATCCAACGACTAGGGACCTGAATAAGGATGTGCTTGTAGACTACCCAGCCCCCACTAGTGTGACTGCCATCACAACGCTGGTAGTCAAGCAAGATCCTAAGAGCTCTATCAATACGTATACTCACATATTAAGATAGAAAAAACCAAGTAGCATACTACCATGTTTAGCAAGACTGTTATATACATGTGAATATCCCAAGCTTCCATTAAGTAATATACAAACTAGTATGATACAATAATGGCCCCTAGGGCATATACACTAACAAATACGGGTGCATTAGCGCAGAGTGCGCTGCGCTCTGAGCAGCGCACCACGTGTAAGACGCAGGTACGCTGCGCTCTGAGCAGCGCACTACGTGCAAAGCACGGGTGTGCTAGCACTGGAATTAAAAAATTCCCCACTGTTAGATCAAAAGATCTAATAATAATGATAAATAATTAATTGATCAGAATTAAATTCTATTATGGAAAGATTGTCCAATCTTGTTAAAAACAAGAAGATTGCCTTTTGTAAAACAGAAGCCCTAGGATCAAAGATCCAATGGTGGGGAAACTTCCCCAAATCAATCAGAGAAAGATCTCTTTAACTGATTCAACAAATCAGCTTGCCCTATATAAAGGCCCCAAGACTTCAAGTCTGATATAGAGAACCCCCCCCCCCCCATAAACTTTGAAAAATTCAAAGAAAAAGAGTAAGCTCTTGCAAGAAGATACTTCTTCAAGGTAAAGATGATGAATGATGAACACAGAGATAAAATCATCTCATAGAAAGAAAAATTCTTTTCTTTAAACAGATTATAGATCTACCAAGACAAAGAGTCTTTCACAAAAAAGATCAAAAGATCTCATCATAAAATAAAAGAAGAACACAATTCTTCTCACAAATCATGGATCTATAAAGGCAAAGCCTTTCATCAAAATAAGAGAATGAAAATCTCTCCTACAAAATAAGAACTGTTGTTCTTAAGCTTGAGACAAAGTCTCTTCTAAAAGAACATAAATTTGTTCCCAGATCATAAAATTGATCAGATGCGCTTTGCGCTTTTGAAATGTGCCTTGCGCTCTTGAATTGCGCTTCTGCGCTCTCTGGACCGGCGCTCAGCACCAAATGCGCCACGTGTGTGCCAATTAAACAACTTACGCTTTGCGCTTCTGAAATAGCGCACTGTGCTCATGGGCTGGCGCTCAGCGCCAAGCGCACCACGTGTCACTCACGGGTGCGCTACTAAATTGAAAGCGCAATGCGCTCATGGACTAGCGCTCAGCGCTCACAAACTGGCATCTGCGCTCATCTTCTGGCGCCTAGCGCAAAGCGCAACACTTGTCCCTTACATGCGCGCCACGTGGCAAAAGCGTACTGCGCTCTTTGACTGGCACAAAACGCCTAGCGCACCATATGTTGCGCTGACAGAACATAAATTGTTCTTTAATGAGCCAGAGCTCTGATGAATGTTCTGCATTCAATACAAGACAAAAGAAAAGATTTTGCTAAGATATAATGCTCAGCATTGTTAAAAATGCCCAAGCCCAAATAAAGGCTCAACAACCTAAAATAAAATGTTAAACATTTATTGGACTTAGCCCAAAACTGGCCATAAGTCCTCAACCCATATTAATTGAGCCCATCCGCTCATGAATATTTTAACAGATCTTAGTTCCAAATTGGACTGCAGATTTTTTCAACCAATTCACACCGGTTCAAGGGTACATCTCTTTACTCCTCTGATATTTATCGTTGTAACCCTTCAACGTCTTCAGAGAGGTGACGGGTCCCGACAACCAAACACTCCACGGACTGTGGGGTCATTAAACTCACGGACTACGATGTCTTTAACCTGGACTGTGGGGTCCTTAAGCCCATGGACTACGATGTCCTTAACCTTGACTGTGAGGTCCTTAAACTCACGGACTACGATGTCCTTAACCTTGACTGTGAGGTCCTTAAACTCACGGACTACGATGTTCTTAACCTTGACTGTGAGGTCCTTAAACTCACGGACTATGATTTCCTTAACCTTGGACTGTGGGGTCCTTTAAAACCCATGGACTGTGATGTCCTTAACCTTGACTGTGAGGTCTTTAAACTCACGGACTACGATGTCCTTAATCTTGACTGTGAGGTCTTTAAACTCACGGACTATGATGTCCTTAACCATGGACCGAGATGTCCTTAAACTAACATTGGACCGTAATGTCCTTAAACTAATCGACCGCAATGTCCCTAAACTAAACAATAGAGTCCAATTGCTCTCTTGTTGGATCTAAATGATCCTGTTAAGTTGATCTTAGTCTAAAATCAGATTAACGTATCCTTAACATACGTTTAAGTTGATCTTAGTCTCAAATGAGGCTAACATATCCTTAAACCCAACCCCCAAACCCAAATCTAAGAAGATACGGATTTGGACTAATCCACGCCCTACGGGAGACAACATAAATTAGTCTCCGTATACAATCCACGGGCAACCAAAAACAAAACAAACACCCATGACATGAAGTGACAATCTAAAGAAGGAGAAAGTTGTTACCGCGATACGGTACCGTAATTAACTGCAGGGGCTTGCGCCTGCAGGGAAGAACGTCCCCACAATCAAAAACCTCTCAAACGAGGGGGGATCTGACGAAGTCTGCTACATCGGCCGCATCCGTTTAAACCTTCGATACATGGTGTCATAAATCAACTTGGCATCTTCGGAGAAGTGGAAGGATAGCACCAATTAGCATCTGCCCCGAAATTCAGGCTAGACGTTAACCGCGTCTTCCCGCGTCTTTCGGCGGGGAACAAACAGGTCCCTTTCTTCATTAGGTGATTGTAGGGGCGACATTTGCCGGAGAGGTTAGCTATGAACCGTCGGATATACGCTAGCTTTCCTTGAAGAGACCGCAGTTGCTTGAGAGTTCTTGGCGAGAGAATTTTCATAATCGCCTTGATCTTTGACGGGTATATTTCGATGCCCCAGTGTCGTACTATGAATCCTAAGAATTTGCCTGAGGAAACTCCAAATGCGCATTTCAGGGGGTTCATCTTCAGGTTGTACTTCCGAAGGCGTTGGAACACTATCTTCAGATGCTCCCAGTGCTCTTCGTACGATTTTCTTTTCACCACGAGGTCATCAATATAACATTCGACAATCTCGTGTATGAGGTCATCAAAGATTTTTGTCACGGCCTTCTGGTAAGTGGCGCCAGCGTTCTTCAGACCGAAGGGCATCCCTTTGTAGCAGAATATGCCTAGTGGGGTCTAGAAAGCAGTGTGCTTTTGGTCTTCAGGATGCATCTTGATTTGGTTGTACCCTGAGGATCCGTCCATGAAGGAGAATACTTCATGGGTGAATATGTTATCGATCATCAACTCGGTAACAGGCACTGGGAAGTCATCTTTCGGATAAGTTTTGTTGAGATCCCGAAAATCTACGCAGATGCGTACAGTCCCATTTTTCCTCATTACCGGAACAATATTGGCGATCCAGTCAGGGTATTGAACTTCTTGGATGAAGCAGGAGTCGATTACCTTCCTTACTTCGGCATTGATACTCATCTCAATCTCGAGCCGCATTCTTCTTGGCGCCTGTTTGACCGGTTTGACGTCCAGCAGTATCGCCAGTTTATGCACAGCTATCTCTGGATCTAATCCCGGCATCTCAGAATAGTTCCATACGAAGTAGTCTTTATACTGTGTAAGTACGTCTTTTAACGTAGCCACCTATTCCTTAGACAGCAACTCACTGACGAACGTTAGCCTTGGGTCGTTTACCATCCCCAAGTCGATTTTTCTCAAGTTGTTTGACGTGGTGCGCATCCCATCTTCCAGCTCTTTTGGCACTGGTGGAAATTCTGAGATCACCTCGTTCTCATCTTCATTTGCGAAGCACTGGGAGAAGTCTTTTGTATTCTCATGTTCACCTTCTTTTGAGAATGTTATCATATGGCAGGTACGAGCTCGTTTCCAAGCTCGATGTTGATCTGGTTCTATTCTCGCTTTATAGGTTGCTTTTGGCTCATGCATTTGTGGTGGGGTTACCCTCCAACTATCGGATAGAGCAAACCTGCCTTACTGATACTGATCTTCAACCCAGTCTTTGAAAGTGAAGCAGTCTTCAAGAGGATGTCCCACTACTCGGTAGTAGGAGCAATAATCCGGGTAATGGCCTTCGTCTATTTGTTCAGGGCACTGAGACTCCGGGAGCACCATCATTTGATGTTTCATGACAAGGTCGAAGATTTTTCTTGTCTTGTCTTGAGGGAAAGAGTACTCTCGACCCATCTTCTTCGTAAAAGACAGGTTCCGGCTGACTTTTCCTCGCTCGCGTGGCTTCTTGAATCCGCTTCGCTGTCTTTGAACGTCGTCCCTGTTCTTCACCTTGCTTTTTCTTCTATGTCGGGCTTTCTTTTTGCCACAAGGGCGCACAGCGGGTTAAGGGTGAAAGGGATCGTTATCCTCCGTAGCCTGCTGAATGATACGTTGCGTCCTGGCATTTTCGTAAATGGTCATTTCGCGGCTGTGGTCATCTTGAACCTTTTGACCTGCTTCTCTTATTAGCTTGTCAATCTGTTCTTCTAATGACATACTTGATATTCGTACGGCGGGATTTCGCTCTGCTTCAATATCAGCGCTATCCAGAAGGGCATTCTCTTTTCCATCGGAACCATTTATTACATAGTAACCAAGGACTCGCTCCCGTTTCTTGGACCAAACGTATCCAAGGTCGGTCGTCTTCATTCTCCCGTTGGGAATCTTCCGCTGAGTCCCTGGAACGTTCCAAATCTTGTTATAGAACTGGACTTGTCGAGCAGTCTGTTTGAAGGGTGTGCCTTGGCGTCTCAATAGTCTTTTCAGTCCCTCTGCGTAGTATCTGGGCATAGGGATTGGTTGAAACCTGTCGAGCGCAGGTTCGGCACCGTGCCATACTTCTTTCTCCACTTTGGTCTCCGTGGATTGTAGAAAAGGGTCGCCTTCTCACCTCTTTGCTTAGGAGGGTCGTAGAAGGTCTGCAACTCTTGCACGCTGCATGTACCAAGTGCATCAAGTTCTTTATAATGCCACTGTGGGACCAGGGTAATCTATAAACTCTGGTCAGCTCCAGCAAAGGTCTGTATTGACGGACGGACGGAGAATATTGCGTTGGCCTCGTCCTCAGAGTCACTGCCAAAGGCCAACATAGGAGTAGATGGTCCTGGCCTATTGCCATGGGGTTGTCCCGAGTAGACCATCTCTTCATCTTCTTCGGTATCATTCCTGAATATCGGGATAATGGCGATGGCTTTTTGTTTATTCTCCAGTTTGCGACATCTTTCTATGTCTTCGAAGTCAGGTAAGAAGTACTTGGCGTCTTCATATTTGTGAACTTCATTTACGGAGAATGGGTTCAGCTCCCTTGTAACTGTGTACTCTAGGCCGTCCTTGAAGTACTTCATACACTGATGTTGTGTAGAAGGGATGATGTTGCACTCATGTAACCAAGGCCTGCCGAGCAAAGTGTTGTAGCAAATCTTGGCGTCAATAACATGGAACTTGATGTCAGTGACGAGCAGCCCAAAGCGTAATGTCAGTATTACAGACCCGTGCATTTATGATGATTGAGAGTCAAAACCGGAGATAGTAATTTTATCCCGAGCCAAGTGCTGAACGTTCATGAAAATCCCCTCCAGTACTCTTACATTGAGAAGGTTGACGGAGGACCTGTTTTCAACCAGGATCTTCCCTATCTTGATATCGTGGCAATACCCGGTCATATACAGCGAACGGTTGTGCTCGCAGGTTCCGAGAAGGAGGTTTTCATCGCTGAAGGTGATATCAGCCGTGTGGATTTCTTCCATCTCGTCCTTCATCTTTTCTTCCGCCAGGAAGGCTTGAAACTAGTCGGGCTCTTGTAACGCCTTGATCAGGGAATCTCGTGCCTCTTTAGACAGGAGAAGGGCATCCAAGATACTCAATTGTGAGGGTATCTTTCTCAGATGCGCCAGGACATTGTAATCTACCTTGTTCTTCTTGAGCGGGTCCTTAGCTGTGAGCTCTTCGACAACTCTATCATCGAGAGCAATCTCCTCAGGGACTTTTTCCTTCTCTTTGTCCCTTCTGCCCAAACTTTTGTTTGAAGGTCCGAGATTCTTTTCAGGCAACGTACGGTTACGCAGCTAAATATTCTCACAGTTCTTCATCTCCTTTTCTTTTTCAGAGGTGGATTCTTTGAAGAGAGGGCCGAGGGCTATTTCTTCGTCAGAATCGCTCCCAGAGGTAAGAACTTGAGGTTTTGCTCATGTTGGGATGGCATAAACAATATGACAGTTACCGGCTGTTCCCTCACACTCGTCTGTCGTGCTTCTCTGTTCCCGACGGGCTTTGCGCTTCATTCGCTTGAATTGTTGTCGATGGGAAACGTATCCCTGCCACCAATTCTTGAAGGCATTGCACTCTTCGGTAGGGTGCATGACCTTCCGATGGTATAAGCAGTAGTTCGGATGTACGTCTGGTTCGTCGGGGCACGTACTCCCGGAAGTATTTTCTTTGAAAGGTGGCAGCTTCATTCCTATTGATAGAGCTTTGGCGAACTGCTTCCGTATCTTAATTCTGCTCTTACCGGTGGCAAGGGCACTTTCATCCGGATGAGGTGTTGTATGGCTTCTTATCACCGGAGATTTTTCGGCCTGACATCAACGCTTGGCCTTTTCGTAAATGGCCGCTTCACGTTCTTGATCAGCTTTGCTCTTTTGAAGAGCTTCGTTCAGCAGCTTATCGATGAGGTCATCTGACGGTTCCATGGATTCTGGCTCCGGAGCTGCCCCCGGTTTCTTTACGTCAGGAGCTTCTTTGCCATTTACCGACGAGTGAGAGATCATGTGGCAACTCGCTATATGATACTCGGGTTCTTCCGAAGAATCGTCTCCTTCATCAATATCACTATTTCCGTTCTCAAGGACATGCTTGAAGTACTCTTCCAGTGTGACTGGGGTCCGTGCCTCTTGGTTGTATTCCTCCAGTGCATCGATATATTTATGCAGACCCATATGATTGTCGTTGAGCTGGACGGGCTTCTTGGCCTTCTTCTTTTTCTTTGAAGATTTCGGAGGCTTGGCCTGGGGTTTTTTTCCATCGTTACCAACTTTTGGCGTTGGGCACGGTTTCAGCATCTCGTCAATAATTTCAGGCTCCAGCAGGCTTGTCCATCTAATCGCCGGACATGCTTGAAGATCCTTCAGCATTCTTTTAGTTTTAGCTGAAAGGACCACTTCTCATGGAGCTTCTTCCACAAATGAGCGTGATGCCCCCGGCGTATCCACCTTTTTAGGAGCGTGCTGCTGCGGCGGGTTTACCTTCCAGTTTTCAGACAATGCGAACTTGTCCTGTTGGTACTGGTCTTCGACCCAGTTTTTAAAAACGTAGCAATCTTCGATTGGGTGGCCCACTATTCGGTGGTAGGGGCAGTAATTAGGATTGTTGATGTCGCCCGATTGCAGTGGGCATCTCGGATCCGGCAGAGTGATAAGTCTATTGCGCACCGCCAGTTCGAACAATCTCCACGTTTTATCCCGGGGGAACGAGTAAAAACATCTCAACTTTTCTTCGAGGGATCTTGGTTTGTTGCTTTGGCGAACAACCAGTTTCGGGTCACTCGGTTGTTATTGAGCGTTGACGACGAAGGCCGCTTTCCCTTTGTCCTTTTCATTCCGAAGATCTGTCTTTGAAGAGGACGGCCTATGGTTCATCTGGTCCATTTGGGCTAGCTTGTCAATCAAGGCCTGGAAGGTGGTCGGCTTGAAGAACATCATAAATTGGGATATAGTTGCTTGAGGGTCGAGGGTCCCTACGAACATGCCCACAGCAGGAGCTTCTTCTATGCGCTGTTCACACTTCGACCATAGGTTCCGCCACCAAATTGCGTACTGAACCCAGGTTCTCCCGGCTTTACCCTGGCGTTGATTAATGCCGTGATCGGGGTATGCTTGCGAACCGCTGTGTGAACAGTAGTTCCATCTCCTTAAATGTCTTGACATAGTCATTTGGGAGCTCGGAGTACCACTTAAATGTCGTCTCCGACAAGCTGCCAACAAACTGGCGAAGCAACAGTTTATTGTTCCCCTCCGAACGGCGGCCAAGACATGGACGTCTAGCCTGAGGTTCGGGGCAGATGCTATTTGGTTTTATCCGTCCACCTCTCCGAAGATGCCAAGTTGATTTATGACACCGTGTATCGAAGGTTTAAACGGATGCGGCCGATGTAGCAGACTTCGTCAGATTCCCCCTCGCTTGAGGGGTTTCTGATTGTGGGGACGCTCTTCCCTGCAGGCGCAAGCCCCTGCAGTTAATTATGCTACCGCATCGTGGTAACAACTTTCTCCTTCTCCAGAATTTCAGTTCGTGTCGTGGGTGTTTGTTTTGTTTGTGGTTGCCCGTGGATTGTATACGGAGACTAATTTATGTCGTCGCCCGTAGGACGTGGATTAGTCCAAATCCGTATTTTCTTAGATTTGGGTTTGGGGTTTTGGTTTAAGGATGCGTTAGCCATATTTGAGGCTAAGATCAACTTAAACGTTTGTTAAGGATACGTTAGTCTAATTTGGGACTAAGATCAACTTAACGGGATCGTTTAGATCCGACAAAAGAGCATTTGGGGGCTCGATTGTTCCAGTTTAGGGACATAGTGGTCCATTTAATGTATGGCCGTCGGGACCCGTCACCTCTCTGACGACGTTGAAGGATTACAACGACAGATGTCAGAGGAGTTCAGAGATGTACCCTTGAACCAAAATTGGTTGAGAGATCTATAATCCAATTTGGGACTAAAGTCTGTTTTGAAAGTTTTGGTTTAAGGATGCGTTAGCCATATTTGAGGCTAAGATCAACTCAAACGTTTGTTAAGGATACGTTAGCCTAATTTAAGACTAAGATCAACTTAACAGGATCATTTAGATCCGACAAAAGAGCATTTGGGCTCTATTGTTCTAGTTTAGGGACATGGTGGTCCATTGCCAGTTTAGGGACGAATACTGGTTTAAGGGCGCATTAGCCCGTGAGTTTAAGGACGCATTAGTCCATATCAATGTGTGGTTGTTGGGACCCGTCACCTCTCTGACGACGTTAAAGGATTACAACGACAAATATCAGAGGAGTTCAGAGATGTACCCTTGAACCGGGTGTAAATTGATTTAAGAGAGCAGTTGTGCTCAGTTCAATTTAATTTGAGGACTTATGGCCAGTATTGGGCTAAGTCCAGTTGAAAATGTTCAACATTTTATTTGCATTTGGCCTGTTAGGCCTTTAATTAGGCTCTGCCCCTTTTTTTAAATGATGCACAGCATCTAAATTGGTCTGTTAGACCTTTATTTGGCTCTGCCCCTTTTTAATAATGCATTGCATTTTTATTAGGCCTGTTAGGCCTTTTAATTGGGTTCTGTCCCTTCTTTAATAATGCAAAGCATTTTTTATCTTGGTCTGATAGACCTTTTTATTGGGCTCTGCCCTTTTAATAATGCAATGCATTTAATATTCTGACAGTGCCCCACGTGGCTTGTCAGGTGCTTTGCGCTAATTGAGGAGCGCAAGGCGCAAACTCATGTGGGGGTGACACGTGTCACGCTCTGGTGAGCGCAAGTCTGTTAGCGCAGTGTGCTGCGCCAGTATGCTGCGCTAGCGTGCTGCTGACACGTGGTGCGCTCTGATGACTTGCGCCAATTTAAGAGAGCAGTGCTCTGTTTTAGAAGCGCATAGCGCAGTTTGTTCTGGGGCCGACACGTGGCGCTTCCTGGTGGCTTGCGCCAATCCAAGTAGCGCAACAGTGCAAACCTTGAAAGTGCAAGGCACTGTTTAATATTTGGATAAAAGAAAACATATTTTTCTTGTTTTCCAGAGAGGTTTTACCTCAAATTTCAAGAACCAGTGGTTCATCAAAAGACAATGCCTTTATAGATCAAATGATCTGTGAAGTAATACTTCTTTCTATCTTTTTGTGATTCGATCTTTTTGATCTTTTTCCTTTTTAATTGAAGATCTTGATCTTGTTCTTAGATCATTGATCTTTTTTAGAAGAAAATTCTTCTTTTTATTCAAAGGTTTTTACCTTTTCTTTCTCTGAGCTCTTCTCAAAATTTTCTTTAGAGGAGTTATGTGTTTTTCTCTGTCTCCTCTGTATCTTTTCTCTCTTCTTCTTCTTTTTTATTTTAGAAAAAAGGATCATTGGTCGTCGGGACCCACCACCTCTCCGACGACACTGAGAGATTACAGTGCCATATATCGAAGGTGTGGAGGGATGTACTCTTTGAACCATGTCTCACTTATTAGGGGGGAAGAACAGGCTAGAGCTTAAGCTTCTCGCCGCTGAAAAAGGCTTCTTCGCGTTCGCGCACGTGCGTCGCACGTGTTGGGCGCACGTGCGTCGCACGTGTTGGGCGCTCATATTTGCACGTAGCGCACATGGAGCTTGCGCATTATGAGGAGAAGCAGAACTTCTATATATGGAGAATTAAACTCCTTTTAATATTATTAAATGTTCTCATGTGGTGCGCACGTGCGTTGCACGTGGTGTGCGCGTGGCGAGCACACGTGCGTTGCACAGAGCGCACATGCGCATTATGAGGAGAAGCAGGGCTTCTATATATGGAAAACTAAGCTCCTTTTAATATTATTAAATGTTCTCATGTGGTGCACGTGTGTTGCACGTGGTGCGCGCGTGGCGGGCACACGTGCGTTGCACGTAGCGCACATGCGCATTATGAGGAGAAGCAGGGCTTCTATATATGGAGAATTAAGCTCCTTTGAGTAATGAATCCTTTGAGGATTGAACTCTACCCTTTCTAAGAGGTATCCCCTCTTATTTATATAGGAGTGGTAGAGAAGCCATCTTTCCTTTTCCCGATGTGGGACTAAAAATGCATTCCCCATGTAGTAGAGCATTACTTTAGATTACACGTGCATAGCACATTTGCTCATAACTTTTGATCCCGGATGAATTATGAGGCCCATAATATATCAAATCGAAGGTTTTTTTAAGATGCTTTCGATACCATCAGAATTTAACAGTTCCTCCTTTGGGAGTTTATCAAAATACAGGCCGGAAGATACTGGTTCGTATTTCCTTAAGCGTATCGCTGCCATTTGATACCTTGGACTCTTTTGCTCAGAAATTTTTGGCGGGAACATTTATCATCGCCCACAGTATTACTGCACAAAGCTCTGAATTGAGCAACGTGCTAATGCGGATTGCCCGTCCCCTTATACACATGGAATTTGGGGATCGTATATCCTGGCGGGTACTTAATTTGGTTATACCAGCCTGGGTAAGGTCGCCCAGTTCTAACGACCTGGCCTGCCACTTCGTTCGCTTGATGAGCTCTCATTTGTTGAGCTATGTAGTCATCAAGGGTAGCTTTAGAGATCGTCTCCTCCGTGGCTGTTGATAAAGCCGGAGGAGGGTTTGATGTCTCCTCTCTATCGTCTTCAATGATTATTGGAGGGTTTTCGGCCGAAGGATCCGGTTGGATCATCATCCCCACCATGTCTTGGAAGAGAAGCTCCATCTGTTTTATAATAGCTGCTTGTTCCGCGGCCTCTTTATCTTTCTTTTCGAGCACCCTCTTTAGGAATTCGGTATCGGTCTCCTGCTCCTGGCGTTGTTCTGACGATATTTCCGTGCTTTCATTCTGCCCAGTAAGTGCAGACATCCTTGTCAACATCTTCTGGAGCTTTTGTTGTTGCTCCTAAGCTTTCGTCACAGACCGTGTGAGTGGTCGATGACTCACGGAAGCATGACTATTCTCTTTTCCAGATGCCATGTAGACGGTATGCACAACTATACCCCCAGACTTGGGGCGTTTGGGTCCACTACCTTTGAAATTTACCGCAGGCATGGGGATCTTCTTCGGCCTTCTTCTCTTATGGGAGGTCGAAGTTGAGGGGGCCGTTGCATCAGGTACCCATGTAGATGATACCTTCCATGGTATGACGGAGGGATGGTCCTCCTCTTGCCGAGCCTTCGTTTTTTTCATCCAGCGAGAGTAATTTTTGTCAATTACAGAGTCTTGGACTTTCAGCCAAACTCTGTGGATCTTAGAGGACAACCGCTGAGGAGGCTGTTCCGGATTTACCTATGTTATGTTTTCGACAGGCGGAAGAGACTTCTTCAAGATGGCGGTTGGAGAGTTCTTGCACACCCTCCTAAGCAGCTCGAAGCTGTTCCCGGTTGGAACTGCAGTGTCAATTTCTACCATTGGAGCTGGTGGGGTAAGTCCAGAGGGGGAACTGTCCCCAGCCTTCCTTACTCAGTGCCAGTGGCGATGTCGAGCGTGTCTTGCAGATGGGAATGGTTCAGTTACAGGAGTGGCTTCGTCATGCCCCCTACTCTGATGGGGTGTTGTTGGTGTCAGCCTGTCGAAGACCGACGTTCGCTGAGAGGGAACGGTCAATCTTGCAAAGGCCGACTTTTTGGTAGGGGAAGCATTTTTAACGACCTCGCCTGCAGAAGAAGTTGGAATGGCCAGTCTTGTGAAAACTGATCCCTTAAAAGGAGAAGCCCCTTTGACGAATTCGTGTACCAGAGCTGGAATGGCTATCCGCTTTGGAATAACCCCTTCAGGTGTCGCAGGTCTTTTCGCGAGCCCACTTGAGTTTTGCCTCAGCCTGTTGAAGACTGAGGCGTTGGAATTGGACGACCCGTTGAGAGGGGCCGTTTTAGTTGCAAGCTGATCGAAGACCGACTTCTTAAGAGCTTCATATGACGGCACCGGAGCACTGAAGCTTGTTGGCGGGATCATTGTCCCAAAGAACAATCCAGTGGTGGCCCGAGTCACCTGTTCTACCGGCATCGCAAAGATAGAGGCCGCTTGAGGCCCATAAGTTACTCCTCCAGCAGGGACGGAGTGGGAGTTATTGTTGCAATTTGTGCAGTTGGAAGCTATCGATGTCATCTTCTCTTCTGTACGGAGCAAGACACCAAATCTTAGTACCTCGAATCCAAGGGCAACTATATTAAACCATGATTCATTCGCGAACACGACACACGAAGTGTGGAGTGGAAAGACGAAAAGGTCCCACCGGGCATGCCAGAATCTGTTTACCGCCGAAAGCCGGGAAAGACAAATGCCTTGCCTGCATTTGGGGGTAGATGCTATTTGGTTTTATCCATCCATCTCTCCGAAGATGCCAAGCTGATTTATGGCACCGTGTATCGGAGGTTTGCACAGAGGCGGCCGTTGTAGCAGACTTCGTCAGATTCCCTCTCGTTTGTGAGGGGTTTTTGATTGCGGGGATGCTCTTCCCTGCAGGCGCAAGCCCCTGCAGTTAATTACGTTACGGCGTAGCGATAACCACTTTCTCTTGCTCCAGAAGGTCACTTCTTGTCGTGTGTGTTTGTTTTATTTTTGGTTGCCCGTGGATTGTATACGGAGACTGATTTATGTTGTCGCCAGTTGGGCGTGGATTAATCCAAATCCGTATTTTCTTAGATTTGGGTTTGGTTTGATTTAAGGATCGTTAACCTTGTTTGAGATTAAGATCGACTTAAATATTTGTTAAGGATACGTTAATCCGATGTTGGGCTAAGATCTACTTAACGGGGGTTCAGGATCATTTTTGATCCAACGAAAAAGCATTTGGGCTCTATTGTTTTAGTTTAAGGACGTTACGGTCTATATCTTGTTTAAGGACATGATGGTCTATTGTTAGTTTAAGAACATTACGGTCCATTGGGATATGCTCATGGGTTTGAGAGTGCATCCAAGAGCTGTTGGTTGTCGGGACCCTCCACCTCTCTAACATCGTTGAAGAATTACAACGACATGTATCAGAGGTGTGGAGAGGTGTACCCTTGAACCGAATTCCAGATTGAAGGGAGAGATTATAGTGGAACAAGCATCATTTTAGGTGCCATGTATCAGGAGATCATTGGCCATCTTTGGCACTAAGATCGATTCGGGGAGACCTGAGTATAGGAGGGCTCGGTTGATTGATGGTCAAAAGGTTCTAGCCTCGGGAGACTTGGCTAATTTTGGCTAAGATTGACCTCTCACGGTGTTAAACACCGATATCTGCTTGACGCTCACGTGCTCCCACGTGAGGCTCATAAGTAGTGTTAGACACTGAAAATTGGAGTGCTTACGTGCGGCACGTGAGGCACCTGAAAATGGGGCGTTATGTGCTTGGGTATAAATCCCCATATGTACATAAGTGTTAAACACTTAGTCCTTATAGCCATCACGTGTGGGCACGTGAGGTGCTCCAGAGTTGGACACTGCCTCCTTTGGATTTATCTTCCTATTCTGTTCTAGGTGCTAAGCATTATTGGGGGTCACGTGGGATCACGCGAGGCGCCCCAAAATGAGAACTTTTTTAATTTATTCCCCCTCCCTTTTTACAAGTGCTGAGCACTATTAGGGGTCATGTGGGATCACGTGACTCGAACTTAGTCATTCCTTTGTGGTCCTTATAGGTGCTCACGTGGGAACACGTGATCTGTCATTATAGCGTTAAACGCTAATATCCATGGAGCTCTTGACCTAAGTCTTGAGAATTTCATGTCCTTTGTGTAGGGTTCCTAGGCAGTTATACAAAGGTCTATAAGGCATCAACCATGCCCGATTTAAAATTTAGACGTGCCGAACAACCCAAAGCCGGGATCTTTGCTAGATAATTAGGGTTTAACATGCAAGTAAATATCTTTACAACTAAGAGTGAGGGATTACAACCTTTGTAGTCCGCTCCTTCGCTTCATAAGCTCCGAGTAGAAGTCCCTTCGCCGCGATCCACGATCTTCCGGACTCAAGAGAGGCTCCACAACTCAAACGATCCATGCTAGCTTGTAGTCTTTCTTTTCTCCGATGATCTACCTCGAAGTTTCTATAACTCAAGCTCTCTCTCTCTAATGAAGTGAACACCCTAATCTAATTGGATAGATTAGATGAGGATGATGGAGTAGTATTTATGCTTTTTTTATATCAAATTCTCACTTTTAATCCATCACAAAATGAAACCTAGAAAGCTTTCTCAAAGCTCAAGGTTGAAGAAGAAGACGAATAATGAATTAATTCCTTTTGTGATGAATAATGAAATGATATATGATTAATAATGTAACCATGGTCAAGGATGACAAGTATAACTCATGTAGAGATTTAACTAGGGCTAGGGTTTGGGTTGGGTTAAAGAATGAGTCACTAGAAAATATCAACCATAATATCTAAGCTCATGACAAAAGAAAACCTTCTAGAAGATTCATGAAAGAACTAACCCAATTTAAACCCTGACCTTGTTTAATCTCTACTAAACATGTTGCATTAGTAATCATATCATGTTACAATAATATATATCACATATATATTGTTGGAGATAGTGCCCTCAGAGTCAATTATTGGATCACAGGCACGTGATTGCAATGATTGAGGGAGGACCTATCCCGGGACGACAGTCTTACTCGAGATGATAGTATGCTATCTGGTTTACCTTTATCATTGTGTACTGCTTTAGGTGACCTGACAGGTCGCTATTGCACGTTGATAGAGCCCCTAGGATTCTTGCTTGACTGCCGGCAGTATGAGGGCGATCATATAAGTGAGAGCTGGAGTCTATAAGCACATCCTTAAAAGGTCCCTAGTCGTGGGAGATTCGAGACAGGGCATCGTTTCTCCAGAGTAGACTAGTGTATACAGTCGAGACCCCGACGAGGGGCGGTGGCCGGTCTCACAAGCCACTGGTGACAGTTGGTTCACCTAAGATGTATATAGGTGCTCATTGGGTTATGAGTACACCGGACAGGACTCGCCGGGAACATGCTAGTTGGTCTTATACCTGACGTCAGATAGCAGTTCCCAGGTGACATGTGTACAGGTTAGTTCATCGACCTGGGGATCGTCATTTATCTCGTGTGAGTTCCCACTGTGCTTTGATTACTACCCTACCACGGCTCAAAGGAGTCGTGCAAACAGGTTTTAGTTGGGTACAGTTCCGAGCCACATCGAGGCAGTGAGCGGATCTTCAGGGGTTCGTCTCTCCCGGTATTGGGGGTGAGGTCGCGCTGTGTCTAGGAGAGCCATTACACGAAGTCCTTGGCCAAGGCAGGAGATTTACTGGTAGGTATTCCAGTTGTATCTCAGGGTGTTCTGGGCTACACTCCGACACAACTTGTACCGCTTTTGGGGGTCTGACTTTTACCAGCCCCCTAGGCCCGACATGCGATGCTCATAGACGAACGGACCGGACTGTACGGATATTGTCACTGACAGGCTCAGTAGGGTGTCAGGATGAGTTCGCTCATCGACGTCCCTTTTGGTCAATAGCTGGTGGCCCGTTACGTATTGGCTTATACCTCTGACGTTCTAGTGGTTAAATCCACAGCCATTGTATTGACGAGTCTTTAGAGTCCACCACATTTTCAGTTACTCAGCTTTCGGGCGAAACGCTGTAGAGGCCGTATGGAGATATGGCAGGGTCCGATCAGACATGTGTGGTATTGCACGGGTCAGGATCGGACGGTTTGTACTAGTGGCCATATGGATATATGGCAGGGTTCGATCTGATACGTGCGGTATTGCACGGATCAGGATCGGACGAACATTACTAGCCGGCTTTGGTTTAAGCCGGATCCTAGTTTAGTACAGTGTAGATTTTGTCTCATTGCATTTGTATCCGGTCGGAATACAAATGCGGGCATGTATATGCAGTAGCGGGGTTTTCCTGTAATTTATTACGGGACCAGTTTTCTGGAGTTGCCAGTTTGCATTCCGTTCCGGCCGGTTTTCCTTTGTTCTTTCCCGGCCGGACTTTTCCGTTGGAGGGGATTATTTGCAATTGTGCAAATAACATTTTGTGGAGGGTTTATTTGTGAGATGAGAGATTATGATAGCATCTTTAGATTCCCTTTCCATCTTTTCTTTTGATCCACCATCACTTGCATTAATTGAGATAAGAGAGGATATGGGTTTGGTATGAATTTGTTATGATGATGTTTTGGTTGTGGTCACCCTCCACCTTTTACTACACTCACCTCCCTTCATGAGTTTTGTTTATCCCTCCACCATTCTCACATTTGAAGAAGGCCGGCCATAATTTTGGAGAGGAGAGAAAATGAGAGGTTTCATTTTTGGTGAGGAAAATTCATCATCTCATTCCATGCTTGACAAATGAGAGTTCCACTTGAAAGTTCCAATCCATTCCTCCATCAAGGCAACATAACCCCAAAGAGACAAGCATCATCTACACTACATTATACAGCACATCTTGGGCATGTCGACTTGCCAGCTTCGTGCCCGAGTTGCCTCGGCATTGAGGTGGGAGCCCGTAAAAGATACAGACGATGTGGTGCCCTTCCGGCAAGGAGGCGACGACCGGAGTTTCCGCGGGAGATCAGGACAATGACGAGAAGACCGGAAGACTCGGATCACTCGGTATATCTTTTTCCCATCTTGTAGTTAGCTAGAACTAGTTTAATGGTCCGATCCGGGTGTTTAGTGCGCGGTGGTGCCGGTTTGCAAAGTTCGCAAAATTAAAGTTTATCACCGCTTCCGCATTTGGCCGTCGGATTGACGACCGAGGCGCCGCCGTGCACTTACATATATTATATATTTATAACAAAAGAAAATAATACAATTAACATATATCGCATATATATCAATGTATTATCCGGTGAGAAAATGAATCAATAAAGCGAGCCAATATTAGATAATGTAATGCAATATATCATATATATTATTATACATTAAATTATCGAATCAACACTTGATCCAACAATCCGGCTATATCGAATATAACCGACTAATATATCATATACCGATTCATCGAATCAACACTTGATCCGATGACCCGGCTCATATCTAAATATCACGAGAATATAATACGGTATCTCATATCACATTATCCTCGGTCGTGCACATATCACATATGTGCCCCTACTCCATTTTGCCTGAGTCAAGAAACCTCTGTGTAGGACTCTAAACAATCGTCAATACGCCGGTAGCAGGTGATGATCATATCAAACACCCATAAGCTGCAAGCGGTCAGCTAAACGTAACAGCCACCCAGGTATTGAGCGATCAGAAGATCAACAAGCTAGCATGTACATTTTCCTGTGAATCCAATCAGTAACACTCCCGTACAGTCCGGTCTCTTCGTCTGATATGTTGCATATCTAGTTTAGGGATGGTATACGTCAGACCCCAGTAACCGATAAGTCGTGTCGATGTGAGGCTCATAACGGGTCGAGACACTACGGGTAACACTTACCAGTAAATCTCTATATCATCCCTGGCCAGGGACTTCCAGTTATAGCCAATCGAACACAGCACAACATCAACTTCCTATACCGAGAGAGACGATTCCCCTCCTATCGCTCATTGCCTCCATGTGATTTGGGACTGCACCCAAAAGCCACCGTTTTGCACGCCCTCTTGGACGTGGTAAGGTGGAAATCAAAGCACAGTAGGAATCACACAAGACTCTATGACGATCTCGGGTCTACAGACTACCCTGTACTAGTGTCACCGGAGAACCGCCATCTGACATGTGGTATATCACCATCTGGGAGTTCTCGGCGAGTCCGTCCAGTGTACCCAGTCTCCACTGAGCACCCGTACACCATCCTTGATGTCAAAACACCGATGGATATGGGATCATCCATCGCCCATCATATGGGTCAAGAAGCGTATACGCTAGTCTACTCTGGTGTATCGATGCCCTGTCTCGATATACCCTCGACTAGGAACAGTTATAGGATGTACCCATCGACTACCGTGGCCCCACTAGTATGATCTCATCATAGCCTCAGTAGTCGAGTACAGATCCTAAGGGCTTTATCAACATGTGAGAGTAAAACAGTAAACCAATACAAGTCAACATGTTAAGATAAAGTGAAACCAAATATCATACTATCATGACGAGCAAGAAAGTCCTCTCTATATATATCCAAGCATCCATTATAATATACATCATATGTACAACAATGGCCTCTAGGGCATATACATAACTAACACTTTGTTTTTATAAGAATTAAATTCTTATGCAGGGTTAAACCTTAGTTTTATCAGAGGAATTAAATTCCTATGTCTTTGGAAGAATTAAATTCTTCAAATCTAGTTCTTTCCTCTAGGTTTTTGGGTCTGCATAACATAATCTCCCTGTTGAGAATTAAATTCTTAACTTGTGAGGGGGGTCTGCTTCTGCAGACCTCAACAAGAGGAAGAACTAAGTTCTTTTTTTTTTGGAAAAGTTAAACTCTTATAAGAGGCGATAAAATGATCTCTAGATGTTTCTTTTTTTTTACCTAGGGTTTCTTTTTCTTCAAAGTGAACTCCTCTTCTTTTTTGTTTTCTCAAATCTTATGGGGGGTCTCCTCCTTTTTCTCTTTTCAGTCTCGAGTCCTTTATATAGTAGAGGCATGTTTGTTGATTTAGTTAAGGAAATCTCTCGTTAAGAGATTTTTTGATTGATTCGGGGACTTTATCTACCGTTGGATCTTTGATCCAGGGACTTCTGTTTTACAGAAGACATTTTTCTTGTTCTTAACAAGATTAGGAAAATATTTTCCCATACAGAGCTTATTATGTATCTTGGTGATTTTTAATCACCATTGGATCTTTAATCCAACAGTGCTCTTCTTTACAGAGCAAAATATTTCTTGTTTAGAAAGATTGGGGAAATATTTTCCCATACAGAGCTTATTCTGTAGCTTGGTGATTAAAAATCACCATTGGATCTTTAATCCGACGGTGCTCTTCTTACAGAGCACAATCTTTCTTGTTCAGAAAGATTCAAGGAAATATTTTCCAAATATGGTTTTGATCCCTATTATTTAGAATTTAATTCTATCGGCTCAGAAGGTATTAGAAACCCTCACGTGTAGCACATGACCCATAGCATTAGGCCGGTCTGCTTATATGCAGCAATCCCAGAGAAAAGTATCACGTGTTGGCACGTGCACTTTTCCGGCCTATTATTTGTTTTAGAAAGGAGCCTATATACTTTGTATATAGATGCTCACATGCCTGCACGTGACACTTAATTTCAGCCTTTTTTGTTAAGCGTACTACCTATAATTTTTGCTCCAAGGTGCATCACGTGCGGGCACGTGATGCTCCATTTGAGGAATTTTTCTATCGCTTTTTGGTTCATTATTTGTTTATTTTTTATAAGGGAACAAGCGTAAGTGTAATACCAAGTACTCATGTCCGTGTCACAAAATAACTATTTGTTATGTATATTATGTATGAATGCATCATCTAATGGGTGTGTCCAGAATCAACACACAAAATCATCAGAAAATCCGAGTGCCCAGCATCGACACTCGAAAACATCATGAAAATCGTGTCCATCAGCGACACATCGTCATCGTAACTCGGGCTCCGCCAGTCTGGATCGGCCCAAATCATCAAATCTTACGACTACGGTCGGCATCTTTCGGATATCCGCCGCGCCAAATATCACCGGTCGGTAGTGCTCCGCTGTCGGGCTCAACGTCTCTCTATACAGTCTTCTTTTCCTGGAGTACCGCACCGGGTCCACCATGTACTCGCAAACGGCTCCTCCTCTCTCCTCGTATCAGGTATACAATGGCTCAAGAACCGAGAAAACTCATGGTGGACGACACACATCATATCAAGGAAAACCGCATCTTTCTTTTTTGAAATAATCATAAGTTTATAAAATTCACATGCGGTTTCCCAAATCCAGAAATCTCATGAAAAATCGGAATTTCATAATCATGAGCTGATAACGAAACCATGAATACCGGCATAAGGCCAAACTACGGTGCATAACCAGAATGCATGTATATGAATGCAATGCGGTATCTAAGTAAGAAATGCAATATCTAAACTAGTATGTGAAATCATGTACACTAAATAATGCAATTAGCTACAAGCTATCAGGTTATACAGGTGAAGTAACGTTTTCTAATATGTACGTGACATGGCAATTACCGATGATGATATGTGTGAGCCGGCAAGTAAGTGTACATGCAACATGCACATCATCGGTAATGGTGCAGCTGTCCTAACAGTCGATATCATAACAACTAATGAAAACACATGAATATATCTACAATACAATGAGAACAGTATGAGTGCAACAGAAAGTAAATGTTTAAAGCAACAGCATAATATACTATATATCTAAATACGAGCCATACTGTTATAGTATTTAAAATAACACGAATCGTTAATTTTAGAAAAGTAGGGGCTACGGTGTTTTGAGAAAAGAGATATCTTTTAAAAATCCGTAGTATCCCTCGGATTGTCCTTTGAAATACATACGATTCATTAGTTTTGAAAATAGGTATGACTCGAGCCTAATCTAGTATCTACCTAAGCGACTAAAGGCCTAAACTAAGGACCGAGTCAAAAGTGATAAGAAGGTCTATAATATTTCCGAGTCGATATATTTAATAGTCGGGAATCCAGCCTTATATCATGACGTACGGTAATATCTATCGTACGACATTCTCGAGTTAAGAGTGCGGATCAATCATCATATATACATCTTATACGGTATAGTCCGTCGTACGGCATCCTTAAAATCAAGGGTACGGGTCAAATATCATATATATATCATATAGTTCGTACGATATCAATCGTCGTACAACATCATAATCAGTGGTACGAATGTAAGGTCTCGTACAATCAATTATTTTATCATGTCACATGTTATTGCATGTCAGGTATACATCGCCCAACGATTCTTTAATATGCCATATTATATTCGGTGTCTCGACTCAATCACATATCATAATCTCATGGTATCATGCCCGATCATATCGACTCATATCCATTCAACAACTCATATCCTCATCTCACGTGTGTGTGTGTATGAGCAAACACACACACATACACACACACACACACACACACACACACACACACATATATATACATATACACACAATTACCAAGTGCATGTGTGTGTGCGTGTGTGTGACAACACATAATCTGCGATTCGCTACTAAGGTAATAATCGTATGGATAGGTCTTCTTAGATCAAACCTAATATAAGCTCTAGATACCCTATTTACTAAGTATTCAAATATCGCATCCAAACTTATAATAATATAGTAATATCCTATTCTACTGTTGCGGGCGTGCTATATGCCATCCACCCGATGTAACAACCCTAAACATTCTGTACATTTTTTTTTCAAAAATACAGAAAGGGGAACTTGAGAGCACAAGTTATAAATTTGTTTTGCTTTTGAACAGCAAGAAAGAGCTTGTAGCTCACTGGTAAGACACTGCACTGCTGTTACAAAACACCAGAGTTCAAATCCCATCAGCCACATTATTTTTTTTAATTATTTTTCTTTTAAATTTTTAGAAGCCCAATAGTCTACACGTGCACAACCCGTAAAATCAAGAGTCACACATAAAACAAACGAGTGCACTGCAGTAGACCAAGCGTCAGGGACACGTGGCGAAGAGACGCGCCCCGACTCGCCCGACTCAGTCCGGCGACTCTCCCGACTCGGCCGGCGCCGCCGGTCCAACTCGGTCGAAACCTTAAATTCCTTTAACTCTCGCAACTCTTGAACTCCCCCCATAACCCTGTATTATTTGTTTTTACTGCACATTTACAAAGCATAATAAAACACACATTTAATCCATTTTAATACAAATTTTTAATACACACTTTCACTACCCTAAACCCTAATTTTTCCTATAAATACCTCACCTAAAATCACCCCTCCTCACTCACAGATCACTGCCCAAACTCTAAAGAAAATTCCCAAGTCATTTGTGTGCAAGTGGAGTTAGCAAAGGGCGAAACTCCGACGAACTTCCGGCGACGACCCGAGCAGTTCCCGACGACGAAACAACACACCGCCACCTCCCACATCTTCCTCTTCCTCTCCTCTACACAATCATCCAGTAAGTTCCCCTTCTCTTCCTCTTTTGCTATTCTCAAATTTTTAATTCTTAAAACGTGTCGGAAGTGGAGTTATCCGGCTTCCGATTATCTTTTCTTTTAAAAATACAATATTTTCTTAATAATAAACCTAAAACTTTTGATATATTGTTTAGTACTCATTAACTAAAGCAATAGAACAAGTTTGACATCAAAATGATAACCGTAGCAAGTTTTATTTCAATCTTACATTAAAATACCTTTATATTTCATATCGACATGTTTATACCTTTTTAACCATGATACCTTTAGATAGTTCACGAGATAATGACTTACCTCCTCACAACACACATCTCTATCATAACACAATGTATTTTTGAGAACATAGCATACGAGAATACGAATTTACAATTAAATACCCTAAACTTACAAAACCATTTTCTACAAAAGTGTATTGAATCTTTCCATGAAATTGTACCTCTACAACCCATTTTTGGGGAGCCCTGTTTTCAGGATGGTGCGGATTATCGCACATCCTTGGGTCTAGTAGAGCAGAATTCAGACCTCCGCAAGGAGCATTCGGATTCCAATGGAAATTTTAATATCATTTTAAGAAAATGAGATTTCTTGAAAAATAATAAATTAAAATTATTTTATATAAATATATATTTATATATATATATATATCATCAAAATATCTATTTTTAATATAATATAAATATTCCAACTTTTCTAAATCAAAAGAATCACTTTACATGAAAATACCATGCAATTCCAAACAAGATCAATATATATCAATTAAATACCATATATTATAAAAACTAGGTTCTATTTAATAGAAAATTCATAACTATAAAATATACCATTATGAAAACCATAAAGACGATAATTAAATACTTGAGGTGTATTTTGAAAATTATATAAATTTTTTTTACATAAAACCCCTCAAGTTTTATAAATTACAATAAAGACCCTAGTAAATATAGGTTTAAGTGGGACCCGTCTCTTGAGCCTCAGGGAGCCGGAGATGTGGGTGCTTGCCTATCTAAGGTAGACAACATAACAAA
Organism: Agapanthus africanus; assembly: GCA_030015575.1. Lineage (NCBI taxonomy): Eukaryota > Viridiplantae > Streptophyta > Magnoliopsida > Asparagales > Amaryllidaceae > Agapanthus > Agapanthus africanus. The sequence goes on along the minus strand of CM057348.1, from coordinate 8,753,189 downwards.
CAGTGTTATCAATACGGTAATTGTCTTTGAAAAAGATACAAATTCTGCCGTCCATGTGCAGCAGTTATCGATAACACTAAAATCCAATTCAGGATTTCAATTTCCTTTCTAATTGTCCGACTCAGAACGGGTCTCAATATAAACAATCTGACTTGAATGAGATTCAAGTATAAAACCACAATACAATATGAATCCATGAATCCATATATTCAATCTGTTCAATCTATACAACTTGACCGAACCGAACCATGGATATATTCTATCTTCCTGTTCGTCCATTATATCCGTTACTTTACTGATATCATGGTTTCGGCCAGTCATCCATTTATACAATCTATAATATAATACAATTCAATTTATAATACAATACAATCAAGATATCGCAGGGTTTATAAGGGGTAGACTGGTACGGAAGGTGTTAGAAGTGGCACGAGACAGCAACCATAAGACACCTAACATGAATTCAATTGCCGTTGTACCGTGGCTGAACGGTTCCTTGTATTCCGTATACCGTAGTCTCTGGTCTAGTGAGACTCCTCTCGTATATACTGGCTTCTTCTGTACCAAGCTATAAACAACAGCATTAACAATATAATACAAAGCTACACTCTCTGCTTTTGTCTATTCTATTTCTCTCTCATCTTTGGGACTTACCGAGCGATTGTTCACTGACGACATTCCTTCTCTTTCTTTTTTGGAATGTTGTCAGGTGGATCGGACCTTCAGGAGGTCGAGCCCACCAGTGAGGATTTGGACCAACTAGCTTTCGACCCGGAGCTCTAGTTACTTGTACATTTCATTTCTGTATTTCTATTTTTGTTATGCCACTGTTTAGGCATCGCTTTATTCCATGCATTTACTTTTCAGATGTATTGTAAAAAGAATGTTAATAAATAAAGTTGTTGTTCATTTATATCTTGTCTCTTGTGTACATTACATTTTATATTGCTTAGATACGCTTAGCATGTTTACTTCTGAGTAAATACGCAGCGGGCCTCGTCGCGCCCTCTGCCCATACACCGGGAAGCGGGGCGTGACACCCGAGATATACATCTACTCATCTCAATCCTCGCTTGTCGAAGTCGATGACGCCGCGTTCTCTCTTGTCGTCCGAAGTCTACGTGAAGGTACCTATATATAAACACATCGTATCTCATCAAAATCCGATTCAAAAACCGACACGACATGCGAAGTGCTCATAGGTTAGAACCTATAGCCTACGCATGCGAAGACAATCATAAAAACCCTCGTCGTTGACATACAAACACTCAACGACCAAATCTAAATTCAAATACCAAATCTTAGAAATCGGAAAAACATAAACATCAACTGAGGAAATCACATCTAGATTTTGCCTCAGATATTTTGAGACTAATCTAACAATATAGGGGCTAGGTTACAAAGTGTATGAGCTACAGACTAAACTACAACACCGGTTCCTGACATGGGCCCGGAGAGATGCATGTAATGGCCAGCGCCGCCGGTAAGAAAGGGGAATTTGGTTCTCGTCCTTTGGTGGTGGTCTCCTAGGGGTATAATTAGGTTAGTGAGTTTGTTTGATTTTCCTAAAAACATACCAGTTTGCTTTAGATTTCCTGTGGGCATCACAAACCCAAGAAAACAGACACGGGAAAAATTCTAAACTCAAGTCTTGGGGTTCTAATCTTTGGTTTGGTCCATAAAATCGACACTACGGGGGTTGGGGTCACTAATTACACTCAATTACATCATCACAACTCAAGATAAGCCCTAACCCTCATCTTGGAATTTTCAAAGTTCACTAAACCACATCGGTTAAACTCTAAACTATGATAGGATATAAGAAACACCAAAACTTAACTAAAAGGGTAGTGATTATACCTCATTTGGCAACTCAAGAAAATTCTTGAGTTGCTCAAAATCTTCAAAATCTTGACTTGATGACACCATAGGGTTTAGGATGAGCTTAAGATCAATTTTTATGAAGGGGGGATGAGGTTTTGATGGTAATTTGAGGTGGTGGAAGAGGCGAAGGATGAGGAGGCAAGAGGTGGAGTAGAAAGGAGGTGAAGAATAAAATGATGAGAGAAGAAGGAAGGCTATAGAATAAAAAAAAAAAGAACCCTCACTCTCTCTCTCTCTCTCTCTTAGCCTATACTCCCATATCCCCCTCATGCAAAATATCTAATCTTTTCTTTTCTTCACTTTTTTTTAAAACCAAAACATTTTAGAAAAATAAAAGAAGCAGCCATGGTTCATGAAAAGAAATGTAACAAGTGTTTTTGCAATATGTTAAGTTGCATGCCATATGCATAAACAAGATTAGTGCATGATTAGTGAAAATTAATCATGTTTAGCAATAAACTTATATACAATTAATTGTATAATAAATTGTAAAATGCCCAAGTCATATAAATTCTTTCAAAATCAATATTCACACTAATTTTCTAAATATTTTCAAAACTATCGGTATATAATTATACCATTTCATTTAAAATCAATTCTCACATTTTTAATAATATTCATGAAATTTATTATTGTAGTTATTTAAGTTCCCAAAAATAATATTTTATTTTCTGAAATGTTACAACAAGATTTCAGAAGTACAGGATTATAGGTAGGGGACTCCGAAACAACGAACTACTCATTCCTAACTACCCCAACACCCCGGGCAATCGTTGGACAAACCATTCCTAGATTTAGTGCAGCTTCATGGATACAGGTAATCATGAAGCCATGTTCTCAAAGAGTCATGTCAAATTTAAGGCACAAGTAGAAATATATATAGAAATTTGAAACATGTAATTTCAATCATCGCAACTTAAATCAAGGCCAAAAATCAACTATACGTTCACATGCAAAAACGAACAGTTTTGGATTAGAATTAGAAATTATTACATAAGGAGTAAATTGTAGTTCAGGGTGTCGTGTAAACTACGCCGAGTTTTCCTCGATCGAGTTTCAGGTGAGGGAGTCATGGGTGTTTTCGTACCGCTACGCAGAGCAGGCTAGCGCAGATTTCAGAATGCATGCATTGGTGGTATTTTGCATTTTCAAGAAGGTTATGTTCAGTTTATGGTTTTAAATATTAAGTAAGAAATAAGCGTCTCTGTGTTATTAACAATTCCCAATAAGAAATTCCGGGTGTCAATAACGAGGAAGGGGGTTATGTCCATTTTATGACAACTGCGCAAATAGTTCCTGTTGCTGTCCAGATTAGTCACTGTTCCCTGATTAAAAATCAGAAATTTCCTCAATGAGGCATCACGTGTTCACACGTGACCAAGGGTCACGTGTTGGCACGTGATCCATTTACAGAGTTAAAGTTTAAGCAAAGTAGAAGTAAGCGGCTGAGGAAAGACCCCAAAGGGGCGTCACGTGCTCACACGTGACCAAGGGTCACGTGCTGACACGTGATGGTCTTTAGCCCAGTTGAAATACAGAGTTTAATTCTATCAAGTTATAAAGGCTTCAATGAGGCATCACGTGTTCACACGTGACCAAGGGTCACGTGTTCACACGTGACCAAGGGTCACGTGTTGACACGTGATCTATTTACAGAATTAAAAATCCTAAGTAAAACAAGTGGCTGAAGAAAGACTCCAAAGGGGGGTCACGTGCTCACACGTGACCAGAGGCCAAGTGCTCACACGTGACCAGAGGTCACGTGTTGACACGTGATGACCCTTCAGCCTAATTAAAATAAAGAATTAAAACTCTGAAAGAGGAGCGGTCAAGTGCCAACACGTGATAGGCTTTGAAAGCTTCATAAATCAATAGAATTAAAATTCTAAATTTCTCTAAAATCTTTCCAAATGGGAAAGGATTAAGGAGAACCGTTGGATTAAAAATCCAGGGGTGATTAAATATTACCAATTTATGGAAAAATCTTAGACAAGGAAAGATTTCCCTAAATCTCACCAGAAACAACAAACAAAATATCTTTGGATTGAAAATCCAACGGTGAATAAAATTCACTTAATGATCTAAAGGCTCATATTAATTATGAAAACAAACAAAATCTTTCAATGAAATATTTGCTAAACAAATTGATTCTTTTCCTCCTCCTATAAATAGGAGCCAAGAGAAGAGAAGGAGAGAGAGTTTTGGAGAGAGAGCTTTGGAATCTTGAAATTTCAGAGAGAAAAGAAAGGAGAATTTAATTCTCTACAAAGAAAAACCCTAGGTGAGAAAGGAAAGGGGATCAAAACTTCAAACAGAGAATTTAATTCTAAAATCTAAGAGTTTAACTCTTCTACACAAAAGAACTTAGTTTTTCTTCTGGTTAAAGATCTGCACAGAGCACATCTCACCATAGGATGAGAATTTAATTCTCATCGGGTTGAGATCCTGCCATGCAGATCCAAGATTTAGAGGGGGAATTGAGTTTAGAGAATTTAATTCTCCCAAATCAAAATTAGGGTTTAACCCTATATGAGAATTTAATTCTCCCAAAACAAAATTAGGGTTTAACCCTATATGAGAATTTAATTCTCCTAAACTCACAGGAATTTAATTCCTTCATGATGAAATTGGGGTTTAAACCCTATCTGAGAATTTAATTCTCCTAAAATTATAGGAATTTAATTCCTTCAAGATGGACAGAACTAGGGTTTAACCCTAATTGAGAATTTAATTCTCTCAAATTTACAGGAATTTAATTCCTCCTAAATGAAATTAGGGTCTCACCCTATATAAGAATTTAATTCTTCCACAAACATAGGAATTTAATTCCTCCAAAATCATAATCAGGGTTTAACCCTACAGAGAATTTAATTCTTAAAATAAAATAAGGAGACTTAAAAGATCTCCATGCATGCAAAGTACTAGGGTCACATGTCCCCACGTGACCCCTGAAAAGATCCCCACAAATAAGAAAGGAATTAGCCCTGAGGCAATGCCTCACGTGCTCCCACGTGACCCTCATTATAGATGGAACAAAAGCAAAGGCAAAATTTGACTTGGGCGCTCTCTCGTGTTACCACGTGATCCCTAATAAACGCCTTAACAAATCAGTGCATGAGTATACATCACGTGCCCACACGTGATGGCTATGAAGAGTATTTAACACTTGTTTACAGAATAAAGTAAAGGGGATCTGGCCCCACTTTTTGATGCCATCACATGCTCCCACGTGATCCCTTCCTCTTCTAATTAATCTGACAATTTGGTTTCCAGTGTTTAACACTGTTTTCTGTTAGTGTTTAACACTAATTTGAGAAGCACATTTTTAGTGTTTAACACTAATTTGATAATCTTATTTCCAGTGTTTAACACTGTTATTCTTTAGTGTTTAACACTAGTTTTAGCCCAATTGGCTAATTTTCTAGAGGCAAAGTCTCCCCTTCAATTGAATATGTCTAATGGACCAACAGAGGGCCAATATTCCAAACTTGATTGGACTTAGCCCAAGAAGGCCATAAGTCCTCAATTCAGACTTAATTGAACCAATGTGCTCATAATTTAATTAATTGGTCTTAGTTCCAAACTGGGCTATAGATCATTTAATCCACTTTGGTTTGAAGTTACATCTCTTCACTCCTCTGATATTTGTCATTGCAATCCTCAATGTTTTCAGAGAGGTGACGGGTCCCGATAACCATACATTTCTATGGACTGTGGGGTCCTTAAACTCATGGACTATGATGTCCTTAATCTCGACCGTGATGTCTTAAAACTAATATCGGACTGTGGGGTCCTTAAGCCCATGGACTATGATGTCCTTAATCTCGACCGTGATGTCTTAAAACTAATATCGGACTGTGGGGTCCTTAAGCCCATGGACTATGATGTCCTTAACCTCGACCGTGATGTCTTAAAACTAATATCGGACTGTGGGGTCCTTAAGCCCATGGACTATGATGTCCCTAACCTCGACCGTGATGTCTTAAAACTAACATCGGACTGTGGAATCCTTAAGCCCATGGACTATGATGTCCCTAATCTCGACCGTGATATCTTAAAACTAACATCGGACTGTGGGGTCCTTAAGCCCATGGACTATGATGTCCCTAATCTCAACCGTGATGTCTTAAAACTAATATCGGACAGTGGGGTCCTTAAGCCCATGGACTATGATATCCTTAACCTCGACCGTGATGTCTTAAAACTAATATCGGACAGTGGGGTCCTTAAGCCCATGGACTATGATGTCCTTAACCTCGACCGTGATGTCTTAAAACTAACATCGGACGGTGGGGTCCTTAAGCCCATGGACTATGATGTCCTTAATCTCGACCGCGATTTCTTTAAACTAACATTGGACCACCATGTCCTTAAACTGGTAATCGACCGCAATATCACTAAACTAAACAATAGAGCCCAATTGCTCTCTTGTTGGATCTAAACGATCCTGTTAAGTTGATCTTAGTCTAAAATGTGACTAACGTATTCTTAACTAACGTTTAAGTTGATCTTAGTCTCAAATGAGGCTAACGTATCCTTAAACCCAACCCTCCAAACCCAAATCTAAGAAAGATACGGATTTGGACTAGTCCACGCCCTACGGACGACAACATAACTTAGTCTCCGTATATAATCCACGGGCAACCAAAAACAAAACAAACACACACGACATGAAGTGACCATATGGAGAAGGAGAAAGTTGTTACCGCGATACGGTAGCGTAATTAACTGCAGGGGCTTGCGCCTGCAGGGAAGAGCGTCATCACAATCAAAAAACCCTCAAGCGAGGGGGAATCTGACGAAGTCTGCTACATCGGCCGCATCCGTTTAAACTTTCGATACACGGTACCATAAATCAACTTGGCATCTTCGGAGAGGTGGACGGATAACACCAATTAGTATCTGTCCCGAATTTCAGGCAAGACGTCAGTCTTGCGCCGTCTTTCGGAGGGGAACAGTCACATTTTATTAAAATACGTTTTACAACAATTTACATCTTTTTTAGGGAATTTAACCCAGGAGAAAGTTATAGCTATTTCTCCGTAGATGTTCCAACAACTTGAATTTTCTTAGTTTGGATACCAGAACTATGAGTTATGTCTATTCTATGACTGGTATGAAAAAAATTCCAACATATAAGAAAAACAGATATGGAAGTAGAACGATACAATGACAAAACGATCAACTTAATCCAAACCATGTATTTCATACTATCCATAGGGAGACTTCAATCGCTCGTAGGTTAAATAACTACGACAGAGCGGTCGCTGGGCCATTACGAAACCATGATAACGGTTAGGTTTTTCCTATATGGAAATATATGATATATATACATATATAATTGCTTATATATATATAATCAACTATATATTTCACATATAGACTTGGTAAGTCACAAACCACAACAAAAAAACCACTACACCCGTGGCATGAGATGTGAGCATTCCAATGAAACAATCTAAAATAACATAGACACCATTACACCCGTGACATGAGGTGGATGATATCACACAAATAAAAAATGAAGATCAATAAAGGCATATAAATCTATCCATGAATAATATAACCACAAATAATTAACTTCCCAGATTTCTATTCCTTAATGGACGCTATACATGGCATCAATTGACAAACCGGTTTCAAAAATATTTTATTGGAGAAAAGTTCTCTTTTCCTATGTAGATTGGTTGCAAAAATATAATGAGTGTAAATAAGATTGAGATCTGAATCTTGATATGATTAAAAATAAGAAAAGTTCTAATACATATATCTCATTACACCAAACTTTATTCATGCAAAAGACAAATTCTACAGAAACAATCTTTACTAATAATTTTTATTATTTTTCTGTTTATTTAGAGGTGACAAGAAACTTATAGGTGATAAGAAATATAAGAAGACCTGATGATGCTCGAGATCGATGATCTCCCAGATCGTGACACGCGGCGGATGACGTGTTCCGAAGCTTGCAAGAAAGGAACAAGAACGGTACGTCGGAAGAATACCCCGGGTCTGCGGCCAATGGACGTAGTCGACCTTCTACGACCGTCCACACCACTCCAATGCTCGCCTTACAAACAACCGTTGGCTCGCCTCCGAGCCCCCTGTGCAATCGGCCTCCTCGGCCTTCTCAGCTCAGCTCCGGGCTATTGCGGAACCAAGATACCTCGGCTCCACGAGCCTCCCGCCGAGTCATCTTCTCACCGACCGACCTGCAGCGCTGATCACAGGCGCTTTTGCCATAGCTCCACGAATCTCGCCATGCGCGAGATATCCACTGCCCACGATCCCGCGTTCCACGCCATCACGATCCCCCATTAACGAGCCTGTCTCGTCATTAATGCGGGATCCCGTCTATCACGCAGGCATGACGCCAGGGGCGTAACGGCCGGCATGATTCTCGTGCCTGCCTGCCTGATGCCGCCATTATATAAACCCCTCTTTCAGACGACTAAAGTAAGTCATTTCTCCTCACTGGGCCGTTACTCTACTAGAATATCCGGTCTAACTTGATCGTTGGAGGGTCCTCGGTGGCACAACCACCCCAGGACTTCCTTGCAGGTAGCTCGGTCTCAACCACCTCAAGCCCATTGAGATCCACACGCTTCAGGAGCCAACATCCAACTCAATCTCAACCGTCTATCATCGCTTGCAGCAGATCTACGGAAGGTAACATCTGAAGGAGATCCAGACCTCCATCAGTTGGCGCCATCTGTGGGAAACTCTTGATTCCACTGAACAAAGTTCATCTTCCGATCTCAACTCAATGGCGAGCGATCACCGTGACGATCCAAGCACTAGCCGCTGCCTCCCCCACAACGGAAGCGCAGGCGAATCTCCTCCCCCGAATGCCATCAACGCCCTAGCCGCCCGGATAGATCGACTCGCATCCGTCGTGGATGCGCTCGTCCGTGTCCAAACGGCAGGGAAAGATCCCCAAGTCGCCGCTCCCCCACCTCGGGACCGGTACCCATACAGAGGGAGAGAAGACTCTGCTCGCATCGGCACTGCCGACTACCGCCTCGCAGCCTCCCACGGCCGCAGATCTCCCAGGCCAACATATTCTATGATCCGCTGGGCTCCCCACAGTTCAACACCGAGGTCCGTCGCCAGAGCGCCTCGCCCCGAGCCCCATTGCGCCCCTGTCCCTTCCGAGGAGGTGTCGGTCAGCTCGCCTGCGCCCAGGCATGACCGACACCCCCTCCCTTGACGGGGTCGCGAGGACAGGACTCGTCATAGTAGCTCGAAGCCTACCTCGCCAGGGGACCTAAGGAACCTCATCGAAAGAACCGGGGTCGGGACCAGACACAGGTCTCCAACAGCAGAGGCCAAAGATCATAATGTGCCGAATCATCGGGATACCACGGCTGACTCGATGCCCTCGAAAAGAAGATCGAAGGTATGCATTGGGAAGGTCACCATTCGAGCGACGGGGCTAAGTATGCCACCGACTCGCTCACAAAACCCTTTACTGAAGAGTTGCTCGCTGTCCATGTCTCCTCCCGAAGGTCTCTCTCTTTGACGGTAAGTTTGACCCGAAGGACCATTTGGACGCATTCACCGTGGGAATGAGCTTCCAAGGCAACTCTAACGCCGCCCAATGCCGAGCTTTCCCAGCCACTCTCATCTGCTCCGGACGAGACTGGTTCTGAGAACTCGCGCCACGCTCGATCTCAACCTTCGACGAGTTGGCCACCCAATTCCTCGGCTACTTCGTCGGGAACAGACGGCAGAAGCGGACCGTCGACCATCTCTTCACGATAAAGAGCGGGGACAAAGAATCCTTCAAAGGATACGTCACCCACTTCTACAACGCCCTCCTCGAGGTCCCGGAACACCGGGACGAGACCGTCATCACCGCCCTTCGGTCAGGTATTAGGCAAAAGGAGTGGCTACGCTCATTTGCATTAGCGCAACCTAAGACCATGGCCGAGGTCAAGTCCTGGACGAAGCGTGAAGTCCAGCTCGAGTCCGAGGTGAACGCGAATCTTTCCCGGGCAGATAAAGCCGATCAAAAGAAGCGAACCCGGGAGGAGAAAAAGAAGACCGAGCAGCCGAAGCCCTACTCCCCCAAGTTTCAAGAGTACACCCCGCTCAACGTCTCCCAGGCGGTACTGCTTGAAGAGACTAAAGGCAATAGGTTCTTCAAGCTCCCCCCGGTCTCGCGCATGGTGGCAAAGTGCACTCGGGGCCCCTACCGCTGTTTCCACAGGTCACAAGGCCACTCCATGGAAAAATGCAAACAGCTCCGAGACTATATAGAGGAGCTAATCCGCTCAGGGCACCTGGCAACGTACTTGCGAGACAAGCGGCAAGCCGACCATGAAAAAGAGCACCACCCCACTCTCAGCGAGTTGACGGTCGGCCAAATCATGATCATGTCAGCGGGGGGTATGACGGGGGCCGACGAGGGCCTCGACGAGATATCCCCTTCCTCGGATATATCGGCTCGTCGAAAGTTCGGCTGGCAGCAAGCTAATTAGCGTCACGGAGCCTCAAAAGCACAGAGGCTACTTACCAGTGCTTGGCTAATCGAATGTATATTTCTTCTTTCACCAAAGCGATGTAAATTCTTCTAAGTTCTTTTTCTTTAATAATAAAAAGGATACAATAAGAGCATTGCGAAAAGAAGAATTTTATTCATTCAAAAAGGTATTGTGGGCTCCTCAACGTACATTGAAAAAGAAAAAGAAAAATTACAGTAGCGGGGGAAGGGGTGCAGGAAACATTGCTCGTGGTACTCGGAGTAGATCTCCGCCAACCGAACCATCGCCGCCTCGGACCTCTTCCTATGATGTCGTCCGCAAACGTCGGCATCGCGCTTCAATTGGTAACACTTAAGGATGAGTGCCACCGAGCGATCCCGCCGACCCACGGAGATCGGGCCGAAGCGCCGCAAAGACCCTAGCTTACCAACCGCTTCGTCTTTCAGCTGTTCGGACAAAGGGCTGTAAAGCCCCGGCGATGCCCTCCATATGGAGTACATCAATAGCTGAAGCAGGGGGGAGCGCCGGGGAAGCAGCCGGCCGAAATGATCCTCAATGCGGCTTATCGCTAACTGCACTGTGTCCTCGGTGCAGTACTGATCATAGAGGTACACGTCCTCGAAGCTTATGATGTCGGGAATGGTAAAAGGGAAGTCCTCCATTCTTACGTTTTGGGTGTGAAGAAAGGATTGATCAACGCTCCCTCCGTTTTATAGCCCACAACAGCCCAAGAGTCCAACAGTCGCTCGTTTCACCCATAACTGTACCGCCACGCGGCAGACATCGAGCCTTTCTCGGTGCAATCGAAACGTCGTGGCTCCGGCACTTCGCCTCCCCCACACGTTCATGACACGTGTCACCCGCGATTATCCTTCTTCCCGATACTCACACCGGGAAGGTCGGACAGAACCTCACAAGCCAACTGGGCAGCTTCACTGCTCGGTCCGTCCTTAGCAGGCCTCTCACGGCCCCTTCTGCGATAAGGAACCAAGCCCTCGCCAAGAGGCACCGAGCGGCTACCCTGCTCGGTTATGCTGGCTGGTAGTTCCCTACCCTACAGCGCCTAGGATCTAATCCCTTGCCAAGAGTCAACGGAGCAGCTTCACTACTCGGGCCATCCTTAGCAGGCCTCTCACAGCCCCTCCCGCGCTAAGGATCTAAGCCCTCGCCAAAAGGCACCCGAGCAGCTACCCCACTCGGTTATCCATGTCTGGTAGTTCACTACCTAATGACGCCAGGGATCTAAGCCCTCGCCAAGAGGCAACCGGGCAGCAACCCTGCTCCGTTCATCCTTAGCAGGCCTGTTACAGTCCCTCCCGCCCTAAGGATCGAAGCCCTCACCAAGAGGCAACCAAGCAGCTACCCTGCTCAGTCCATCCTTAGAAGGCCTCTTACGGCCCCTCCCGTGCTAAGGATCGAAGCCCTCGCCAAGAGGCACCGGGCAGCAACCCTGCTCAGCCCGTCCTTAAGGATCCAAGTCCTCGCCAAAAGGCACCAGGCATCAAACCTGCTCGGCTCGTCCTTAGCAGGCCTCTTGCGGCCCCTTCCGGGCTAAGGATCAAAGCCCTTGCCAAGAGGCACCGGGCAATGACCCTGCTAGGCCCGTCCTTAAGGATCCAAGCCCTCGCCAAAAGGCACCAGGCAGCAAACCTGCTCGTTCCGTCCTTAGCAGGCTTCTTACGGCCCCTCCCGCGCTAAGGATCGAAGCCCTCACCAAGAGGCAACCGAGCAGCTACCCTACTCGGTCCATCTTTAGCAGGCCTCTTACGGCCCCTCCCACGCTAAGGATCGAAGCCCTCGCCAAGAGGCAACGGAGCAGCTTCACTGCTCGGGCCATCCTTAGCAGGCCTCTCACGGCCCTTCCCGTGCTAAGGATCCAAGCCCTCGCCAAGAGGCACCAGAGCAGCTATCCTGCTCGGCTATCCCCGTCTGGTAATTCACTACCCCACGACGTCAGGGATCTAAAGCCTTAACCAAGAGGCCACCGAGCAGCTACCCTGCTCGGTCCGTCCTCAGCTGGTAATCTCCTACCCAGGACGCCAAGGATCAAATCCCTCGTTAAGATACGACCGAGCAACAACCCCGCCCGGTCCTCCCTTAGGGGATAAACCCGACATATCTTCACTACGCGACCCCCACGTCGACTTTGGGGCCACGAAGATACCGACCTCATACTGGTCTTTGCACACTTAGGCAATTGGCAAAAATGGTTAAATTCAACTCGACGTGCGGTCGCCAAATGAAATCCTCTAAACTCAGCACAGAGACTTAACAACAAGCAAAGGGAAAACTGTGCCAAACACCGCAAAAATACTTCGTTCAAAAACAGTCTTCACAAAGGTATTATCGGCCTCCCGGACTTACAAATCGCCCGGAGACTTACAAAATTTCTAAAGCAGCAAAATATAAGAAGGCAAAGGGCTTCAGGCCTCAGGGCCGGGGGAAACCCCGAGGAGCATCGCGTCCACCACGACCGAGGCTGCGTCTTGAGGACCGACGCCCACAGCAGGTGCCTCGGCGCCGCCCCCGCTAGGGGCCTCTTCCCCAGAAGCGCTTCCAGGGGCATCCCCCTGCGCGTCATCCCCGTGAGGAAATTCACCCCGGAGCTCTTCATCAGGGAACTCCGGCATCCGAGCCTTGACGGCGTCGAGGGCATCGTGCCAGACGATGGTAGAAGCTGCGGCTATGTCAGTGTAAAAATGGTCCGACTTCTTATAGTTCTCCACCGCCTTCGACGCTCTGAGCTCGGCTCGCTTCATCCCCTCCATCGCCTCCTCGCACTCCTTCCGGAGGGAGCTCGCGGACTTCTTCAGGGTGCTGACGAGCACCTGGGAGTCCTCTAACTTGGCCTCGGCGGCCCGGAAGGCCTTACGGTACCTGGCGACCTCCTGTTTCCCGGCCGCCACCTCATCCTCAAGGAAAGCGATCCTCGCCATCGCCGCCTCCAGCTCCAACTTCGAGCTCTCCTCCAGCGAGGAGAACTCGCCCGCGACCCGCATCGCCGGTGCAATTTCCTCGTCCTTCATGTAGACGACGAGGGCGACGTGCTGGAAGACCTGAAGAAATCAAAAGGAGGTCAAAAAGGAAAGGGGGGCACCCAATCTCACATATATTAAGACGCTGAATGAAAACCCAGGTGGGGTGCAAGCACTAACTTGCACGACCTCTTTGGCAATGGCCGTCATTTGCGCCCTGAGAGTCCCCCGAGGAATTTTGCCACGGGCCGACCTCTCCATCTCTGTCAGCAGGCTGTCAGCCATGGAGAGCCCCGAGGGCACCTCAAAGCGGAGGTCCCTTTCATCCATAAAGATCGGGGAGGCCGGGGTGCGCAGAATCGTCCTGTGAAACCTCTTGAAGGACGGCGCCGGGGAGCTGGTCTCTATCTCCGAAGCCTGGGCCTCTTGTTCCCGAACCCATTTTTGGCTCAGCGCCTGGCTGGATTCCGGGGCACGGGGCGCACTTGAATGTCTAGATGGAGCGGCTGCCGGGAGAGCCGGGGCCGACGTCGGACGGGAGGAGCTGGCACCTCCAGCCCTCGACCACTTCTTCTGCTTGTGCATGGCCGCTCGGAATTTGCTCACGTCCATGGGTTCTGCACAAGACAGGATACAACGGAGTCAACAATACAAGTAAAAATAAAAATAAAAATAAACGCAGGTCTAAACAGATCTCCTGTAAACCCCTAACTTACCCGCGAACTAGGCGGGGCTGAGCCCAGCCCAGGGCCTGCTCAGAAAGCAGCACGTCAGTCCGGTGAATGGGCTCCCACTCCACCACTTTCGCCACGTCGGGATCGTTCGACTGACTCTCCCGCCGGCAGCTATCCCTAGACCACTGGGTGGGCATAGGCCAGTTCTCACCTTCGGACGGCCCAACAAAGAAAAACTTCTTCTTCCAATCATAGATGGAAGAAGGTACCATGACGACCCCCGACCCGGCAGCACTTTCCCGTTGTTTCCTAAAAGAGATGTATACCCACCTCGGCTCACCCGCGGGGGTGCCGGGGTGACTTTTGTAATAGAGAGAAGATGCAAGGGTGCACGGTCTGAAAGGGATCAAGTGCAACTTCAAACGGACCAGGAACCCAAGGAGAATTCTCCAGGAGTTCGGCACTAGCTGGCCCGAGGCTAACCCAAAATGATTCAGCGCCTCAATAACCTCGGGGGAGAAGGGCAGGCGCATTCCGGCCCAAAAGGCTTCCAGGTACAGGGCAATCTCCTCGCCCCGTACCGGATCTGCCCTCTCCCCTTCCTTGGCCAAATGTAGCGTATAGCCGAGAGGAATATGGAAACGAGCCCGAACGGTGGCGAGCTCGTCCTCATACCTCACCGTGGATGACACGCCAGGGGCATCCGCGACCTCCGCTCTGGGAACCGCCCTCGTCGCGCGACCCCGGGAAGAGGATCTAACCCTAACTTTCCGGGAGGACTTCGACTCAGAAGAAGAAGAAGAAGAAGAAGAAGAAGAGGAAGAACCTACAGGGGGCTCCCTAGACTCTACCCGAACTATTTCTACAGACTCTTCACAAGAAGACATCTAACCTGATGGAGGGGATGATTCCTCGGAAGAGAAAACGCAGATATCCCGACCTAAAAAGGAGAGCGCCGAGCTAACGGGACTCAAGACGAGAAAATTATGAAGAGGTATGGGCCCTGATGGGGATCCCACCTCTATTTATAGCTGCCGGCGTATACATCCAACGGCGACAGTCATCTCCCGCCAAAAATACTCTTCGCATTCGACGGCCACCATCGCTCCACCAGTCACGCGCGTATTGGTCGCACCCCATCAGGCGCGGGAAACCTGCGGCCCGTCACGTCAGCCAACCAGCGCCAGACATGTGGGATGTCGCTTCGACAAGCATATGCACGATCCGGCGCATCCTCTTTAATGCAAGATCTGACCCCTGATCCGCTGACGTCATCAAGAAAATACAGCTGATTGCCCGGAAATGCGCACTTACGATATCTTCTGTAACAACCCCAAACTTTCTATACAACTTTCTGTACAATTTTTTCAAAATTACAGAAAGGGGTATTTTTGCCTGAACACAAGATATAAGTTTGTTTTGCTTTTTAATAGCAAGCAAGAGCTTATAGCTCATTTGTAAAATATTGCACTGCTGAACCAAGCCACCAGAGTTCAAATCCCGCACCCCACATTATTTTTAATATTGTTTTATTTTGAATTTTTAAAATACCAAGGGTTTACACGTGCATAACTCAAAAAAAAACCACTACACCCAAAAATCTATCAGTACCAGAGAGTTAGTGAAGCGTCAAGGGAGACTCCGGCCACCTGACTCGGCCGGAATCGGCCGACTCGGCCGGCGGACCGGCCGACTCGGGCCGCCGCCGCCGCCCGGACTCGGCCGGACCGCCGAGTCACCAACATGAAACTTTTGGCTTTTGGTCTTCCCTGCACATCTGTATACTTTAAATTCTTGGACCAGTACCCGAGCCTCTTTAAAATCCTAATTACCCCATTTTAATACATTTTAATACAATTTATCATATTTTTTCATTTCAACCTTTCACCTACCCTAACCTTAGCCTTACCCTGTAAATACAACCCCTACACACACACACCCCACTCCAAAATTCTGATCAAAACTCTCAAGAAATTTCCTAGAACCCTAGTGTACTTTGGAAGAAGCGAAAGGCGAAGCTCTGGCGATTTTTCCGGCGACAACTTTAGGAGATCCCGGCGACAAAACGACGCACCAGCGCCTACTTCAGTTCCCTCTTCCTCTCTTTTGATCTCTAAACCCGTAAGTCCCATTTTCCCTCTTTCCTATTCTTTCTAAAAAAACGTATTTCTAAAACCCGACGGAATCGAAGTAAATCCAATTTCCGATTCGGTTCTTCCTGAAACCTCACTTTTTCTTAAATACAATCATGCTAAACCATTACATGTTGACTATTAAATATTAACAAACATGTTGAACAAGTTTCATGACAACCTATTTCATTTTGTAATTTTTACCGTACTTTTCCACTAAAATACCATGTAGTTTCATTTCGACATTAAAATATCACAAACTTGTTATACCTTTAAGTAGATCACGAGATAATAACCTACCTCCTCACAACACTCATACGCAACATAGCACAATATCTTTTGGGAACATAGGATACGGGAAAACGAAACATTTCAAATAAATACCATGAATTAATAAAACCATTTTCTAAAGGATTAAGTATTTTACACAAATCTTTGCAAAGCGCAGCTGCAACCCAATTTGGGGAACTCGATTGGGATGGTGCGGATTATCGCACATCCCTGGGCTTTGTAGTGTGAGATGCAGACCTCCGCAAGGAGCATTCGGTCTCGAAAGATTTAAAATACGAACATCTTAAGAAAATGAGATCTCTAGAAATATAAAATATATATTAAAATTATTTTTATATAAATATATGTATAAGTAACATTAAAATATCTATTTTGTAATAATATAAATATTCCAACTCTTTTCAAAAATCACAAGAATCACTTTACATTAAAATACCATGAATTCCATACATGTACAATATTACAAATAAATACCATGTATTATGAAAAATAGGTTATTCTCACTAGAAATGTCACAAATAAAAAATCTACATCTATGACAACTCTAAAGACGATAATTAAATAGTTAGGGTGTATTTTGAAAATTATACAAAAGTATTTTTACATAAAAACCCCTCAAGTTCTATAAATTACCCTAAGGACCCTAGTAAATATAGGTTTAAGCGGGACCAATCTCTTGAGCCTCAGAGAGCCGGAGAAGTGGGTGCTTACCTATTTAAGGTAGACAACTTAAAAACGGTGTTATCAACATGGTAATCGTCTTTGAAAAAGACATAAATCCTGCCGCCCATGTGCAGCGGTTACCGATAACATCAAAAATAATCAGGACTTCAATTTGTTAGTTATATGTATGCCCTAGAGGCCATTACTATACATAGGATGTATATTGTAGTGGATGCTGGGACATATATAGGGAGGACTTTCTTGCTCGACATGATAGTATGCTATCTGGTTGATCTTTACCTTAACGTGTATACTGTTTGTCTCTCTGTTACATGTTGGTAAAGCCCTTAGGATGTGTACTTGACTACATGGACTATGATGCAGATCATACTAGTGGGGACAGATAGTCTATAAGTACATCCTTCAAAGTCCCTAGTCGTGGGTGTATCGAGACGGGGCATCGATATACCAGAGTAGACTAGTGTATACCTTCTCGACCCATATAGATGGGCGATGGATGATCCCATATCCATTGGTGTTTGACATCAGAGATGTTATACGGGTGCTCAGTAGAGACTGGGTACACTGGACGGACTCGCCGAGAACTCCCAGATGGTATTATACCTCACGTCAGATGGCAGTTCTCTGGTGACACTGGTACAGAGTAGTCTGTTGACCCGAGATCGTCATAGAGTCTTGTGTGGTTCCCACTGTGCTTTGATTTCCATCTTACCACGTCTAAGAGGGCGTACAAAACGGTGGTTTTTGGGTACAGTCCCGAGTCACATGGAGGCAATGAGCGATAGGAGGGGATTCGTCTCTCCCGGTATAGGGGGTTGATATTGCGCTGTGTTCGATTGGCTATAACAGGAAATCCCTGGCCAGGGTTGCTGAGATTTACTGGTAAGTGTTACCAGTAGTTTCTCAAAATGTTATAGACCTCATATCGACACGACTTATCGAGCTATTGGGGTCTGACGTTTACCACCCCTAGGCGAGATATGCGACATATCAGATGATCAGACCGGACTGTACGGTAGTGTTACTGGTTGGATTCACTGGAGTGTGAGCGGGCTTGCTCGTCGATCTTCAGATCGCTCAATACCCGGGTGGTCGTTACGTTTAGCAGACCGCTTGCGGCTTGTGGATGTTTGATATGATCATCATCCGCTGCCGGCGTATTGACGAGTCTTTAGAGTCCTACACAGAGGTTTCCTGGCTCAAGCGAAACGAAATAGGAGCGCATATGAGATATGTGCGGGACCGAGAATGATACCAGTATGTGATACTGTATTCGATTCTCGCGATTTGTGACATTGATCGGTTATATGCGATATAGCCGGGTTATCGGATCAAGTGTTGATTCGATAAGTTGTTACTGTTGATATTAGTTGGTTATATGCGATATGACCGGATCATTAAATCAAGTGTTGATTTAATGATTTAATGCATAATTATATATTTGATATATTACTTTGCATTAACTAGTATCGGTTCACTTTAAATGGATTTTCTCACTTCGTTGTACAAGTTGTTTATGTGATATACTTTTTGTACAAATGTTTGTATCATGTTTGATGATACATGCTTCTTTGGTTAAGTGTATAGAATTGAACCATGGTTACCTTAATGATTAGGGTTTTGCTTTTTCATTTTATTATTTGTTTATTCATTTTGGATATTAATAAAAGCATAAAAAGAAAAAAGAAAAATGGTTTTCTTTCTTTTATTTCATGAAGCTTTTTGAAGCTTCATGAAGCTTTGACCAAGTCACCATTTTGTCTTGTTCTTTTAACCCTAACCATTCACATAACCTTAGTTAGTTCTCTACACTTGACCATGGTTTATAATATGATAAGTATTATTTTCTTTTAACTTATCATATGATAATCTTCTTCTTCTTCATCTTCTTCCTTGAAGAAAACCTTACTTCATCAATGGTGGATTGATGAAACAAGTAAGAAATCCAATTCTAAAGTCTACCCACTTCCTATTTCTTCATCCTCTACCTCTTGCCAAGTAGTAGAGTGTGTTTTCTTCACAAGTTTCTTGACTTTGTGAAGTGAGAGCTTGATCTAGCGATGCCTCGACGTAGATCATCTTCGGCATGGACATCGACGACCTAGCTCGCCATTTCTCCGACGAAGCCGACGTTAGAGCCCGGGAATACATTTGGACAGCGAGGGGACTTCGTTGCGGAGCTATGGAGGTGGAGCACCGGATCTACAAAGGTTGTATTTCCGTATTCTCTTAGTTAAGTGTTAACCTGTTATCGTTTCGCCTAGATATCTAGTTAACGATCCGTATTAGGGTTTCTCGGCACCCGTAAAATTTGAAATTGGCATGGTTGATGCCTTGTGAGACCTCTTGGGAGTGCCTAGGAACCCTACAGTGGTATCAGAGCCTAACTAGAGCCTTAGGCGATGCGTAGACGATGTTAGAAACCCGATCGAACCCGAAACCCTAAATTTTCCATGCTCTCTGTACAATTTTCAAAAACAGGGATTTTTGTGAATTAAAAATTCTCAGAAAATAGAGCAGGAAAAACTAAGAATTACTGTGAAGTTTAGGCCTCTAATTCCATAATTCGACCGCGGAACCGCAGCCAAACCAGGGGTTTGGCGGCGCTTCAGCGGCCCAAATTTGGACTTAGTCCCTCAAATTTCATATATTTATTCTTAGGTCCTTTCTTGGCAATTTTTTATGTGAATTTTTTAATTCCACTCAAGTGTTGAGTTTTCTAGGGTTTTATTGGGGATTCGTTAATTTGATCGGATAATTTAACTTCGTTTATGTTTTTCCGGATATTTTAGAAACTGTTAAAAAGTTCGACCGGATATAAATACCCAATTTTTCCCCTGTTGGGAAATTTCCAAGTGTTGGATTTTTCCGTGGTTTAAAGACGTTCTAAGTAGTGCAAGTAACGCGATGGTCCCTCTAGAAGACAACAAACCTTAACTCGATTATGTGACCGTCTTGAACTGCCCTTTGAACCTTCGGGTTTGGGGCAGTACGGCGTGCCACATGTGAGGCGTTGGCTTGACCCTTCTACGGCTGGACCGTTGGTACTGAGGCACGAACTGAATGTTTTTAGACTTGTTTCATGTGTTGATCTGTATAGGGAAAACTTGGGTGTTTGACTGTTCGATCGAAAAGTTTAACATTTTCTATTTATCTGGAATGGGATACAATAATTGGAATTCACAATAAGTTATGAGATAACTGAATGAATATTATAAACATAGCAGTTTGGTCTCACTTGATCGGTTGCTACGGAATTTTGATGTGATCAAAAGTCCGTCGCAATCACGTAGCGTACGCGGATACTCGCCGGGTAAACTTAATAGACAGCCTCACTCCAAAGCCCCGACCAAGTGACTGTAGGAGAACCCCGTCGCCGAAAGCATCCGTTCGGGTGCTCGCGGCAGCGGTGATCCGCCTTGGTGCACTTCATCGACGGTATCGGGGGTGCGGCCGTCTACTGAAGTTTGCGACGAGCATTCGATCAGGATGTCGGGAATCTTGTTGAATTGCCCGACTTGATATTGAAAAGTGTTTTCGATTTTGAGACTAAAATGCGGGGTTTATAATAGTTAGGCATGCGATGTCTAAAGAATTCATTTGATTAGGCATGCGATGTCTATGCAGATTGCGGATTCCAACTGTTGTAGTTTTATACTTTCTTTTCTGTGACCGTAAGTGTAATATGTGATATCGCCGGTTTCGTTGCTATATGACAACGACAATTAGGATGGACATATTTACTTACGTTGATGACATGTGATGTTATGTGTTGCTGGATATGTTATATTGGATCGTCGTGTTTGAATAGCCGGGGGTTTTTATGTGAGATGAGTGTTTTTCATTTTCATTCATGTAAAAACTTGTATGTAATATTCTTTTATTGGGGCACTTCCAGGTTGCGGAAGTTGTCACCGTTTGTATATTATTTACTTTTCCGCACTAGGATAGACCCAAGGAGGGGAGCACAAGTAACCGGGTTCTGGAGTCCAGTGGGAGACCAACTCGAGGAGTCGAGTCCGGGTCTCCTAACTCTAGAATTGGTAGGGTTGCTTGCCGCTCCGTAGGGGTCTAGGGGTGTGGGTTTGGCTATTCATCGCGACCGTGGAATCCGTGTTTTATACTGGCTCGTATTGAAAACACGGACGTCCTAGTATATCCAATATTTCATATGTTTCTTCTGCTGCGATATCTGTGATGTGATCATGTGATGTTCTGTGATAGATACAGCATATAGTATATATGATATATTATATAGACGTTACTTATATTTTACACCCATGCTAGCCCAGCCCTGCTCTGCCGTTAGTTACCTAACCTAACGGTGCACGAGGGGACATCGAGGCGAATGCGGATGGCATAAGTGTACGTCGTATTTATCTGTGATGATTAGGTACTTAAATGATGGGACTTCATTAATGTGATTAATGAAATAAAAGAAACCTAAGATGTTGTAGAATTGAATTTCAAAATAAAACAGGTAGCTACAGTTCTTGCTTTGCACAGCGGTATATATGATATATCCTGCACCTTATTCGATGAGGAAAGGACCGAGATCCCTTCACCGGGAGTGACTCCTTTAGCAATAACTGGCAGATGCTACTCACTCGGTTTGTCTTTTGATTGCTTTTAAGTGTTTTTGCTTTGCACAGTGATATATATGATATATCCCGCACCTCATTCGACGAGGAAAGGACCGACGATCCCTTCACCGGGAGTGACTCCTTTAGCAAAACTAGAAAAGCCTCAAAAACACTCCATTTCAAAATTCATTCGATCCTACAACGATATCAAGTTCATTACGCAATAGGTTTTCAGAAAAACCTGTCGTAGCCCTCCGACATTTCAGATAAGTTGTATATAGTATTCGTGCTGCATTTGTTGGCTTTCGTCAAGGTGCAGTGTGCGGTAGCTATGTGCTGCTTATCTGCAGTATACGATGCGATTGGATTAGGGTAGTCGTGTGGCTTTGTTGGCTTTCGTCAAGGGTCGTGCGGGTGGGTTTAATTCGATCACGAAATGTACGGGTTGAACTTGACTAGCGGGCTATGGTTTGTTGGCTTTCGTCAAGGTCATAGCACGTTAGGGGCAAAAGATTATCGGGAATTTCAAGTGTTGAAATTTGCAATGAGATTGCATACCTTCTATGAGATAGTTGGATCACGATACCTGCTGCGAGTAAGAGTTACTCCTGGGAGAGTTTTACACATTACAATTAGCCGATCAAGTAGGTGTCTAGAAAGGTGTTAACGAGGTTACGCCTCTGGGAAAACGAGGTTTACATTAATTAGGTTCGTGCGAAAGCACGGGGGACCTCCCTCAAAGTACCGACACTGGCCTGACTGAAAGATTGGCGAACTTGTAGTGTGTAATTAATCCCGGCTAGTCTTTCCTTTTAGGGTTTGAAGGAAGATTTGATAAAAAGCAGTGGGAGCCATCCTGATTAGATAAAATAATAACCAATCTATTCTTGAAAGAGCGCACGCTGAGTGTTTTCTTCTCTCTCTCTCTTGGTAGCGACCATATCACGCCTTAATCAAGATAATAATACGGATTATTGACCGAACCCGCTTGTTATACTGAGCTGGGGAACGTTGGTCCCGCTCCGACTTATAATTGTTATAAGACAGAGCAGGAAATTGGGGATTACCAGAATTCCCGTGCCGCCCAAACGAAGAGAGTGCATGCTGATGCATCATCTTCGGGTGTGTTCATTACAGAGAACTGTTTCTCAGTATCCTTTACGTCCTGGGTATGTGATACCAGATCAGGATCCCAGATGTGTAATCTGTTACATAGGGCTACAGCACGGTAGAGAACTGAGAACGGGTGATAAGTTTCATGAGGCAGAAAACGGGGCAAGTGTTGCAGCCAAGTCTGTTGGTCACTGTTACCCTGTATTCCAAATACATTGATTCTGAACGAATGTTATTAGATACCGAACCTGATATACAAAATCATATCAGTCTCTTTATTAGTAAAGAAAGGATATAATTTTGTATTGTTGGATAATGTTTTGAACATTTCCTATATCAAAAGTTGATCGGTTCAGGCACGTTATCTAAAAGCATTGATGTTCTAAATCAAACTACAGTTCTCTAGTATACGGAACACACACAAGAGGAAGAGTTCAGAAATGAACGAATCCTACTTGAGGCATTGTAGACTAGGTCATATCAATGCGACCCGACTGGCTGAAGTTACATTTTAGATGCATATTTAAATCAGTTTGAATTTACATCTTGTGAAACTTGCCAGTCATGTCACAGAGATAAGATAACCATAGCTCCGTTTATTGGAAACAGAGAAAGAGTTAGTAAACTCTTGGGACTGATACATGATGATGTATGTAAGGTCCCATGTCTACATATGCCAGGACTGGTTCTTTGTACTTCGTTACATTCTCTGATAATCTCTCAAGATTCAGACATATGTTCCTGTTGAAACATGAGTCCGAGCCTTTTGAGATATTCACAGAATATAAGCGAGAAGTAGAGAACCAAAATACGGGTATAAGTATTATGTCCTATGATGAGATCAGGGAGGAGAATACTTGTACATGGAATTCCTGGACTATTCTAAAGGAGAATGAGATTCTCTCTCAGCATTACTCCTCTGAATACACCATAGCACGATGGTATATCGGGGTGGAGCAATCACACCCTATTTGATAAGGTGTGCTCTATGATGAGTACTCCTGAGTTACCTATTTCCTTTTTGGAGTTATGCACTTGAGAAGCTGCATACCTATTGAATAGGGTTCCAATCAAATCAGTTGCCTACCACATCATATATGATATGGAAAGGGAAGAGCCCATGTCTTAAGCTAGTTAAGATTTGGGATTGTCCGGCCTATGTCTAAAAGCAAAATCCGGACAAGCTCGAGGAAAGGTCTGTAATGTAGAACTGGAAAGGTTCCAGCTATACAAACTACAGCAGATGATCTGATAAAACCAAAGGATTCAATAGTTACCAACGAACCTCAGCCTCTCCGCTGATCTAGTAGGGTTCCTCACCCACCTGAGAGATATTTCGGTTTCTCTATGACAGTGGGAGCTAGGATTGCATTATGAGATGATGACCCAACTAGTTTCGAACTGGCCATCAGGAGTGGGACTCTGTAAGAATGACTGGATGCTTAGCGATCTGAGATGGAATCCTTATACACCGACAAAGTATGGACTTTGGTTGCTATATCTGAAGGGTTAAATCCCCATCAGGAGCAAGTATATCTTGAGAAGATTACTTGGTGTATATGGAAAAGTTGAGACTTTCAAAGCTAGACTAGTTAAAGGTTTTCGTCATCGACCAGGCGTGGATAATGATGAAACCTTTTCCAGTACCTATACTTAAGTCCATCCAGATACTACTTGCCACGGCTACATACCATGACTACGATATCTGGCGGTTGGGTGTCATGACTGCTTTTCTAAATGATGTTTTAGAAGAGTGCGTCTATAAGTACACAGCCAGAGGGCCTCGTAGACAGTGGGAGCAGCGGAAACGTGTGCAAGATGCTTTATAGGATAAAGCAGGCATCGCGGAGTTGGAACATCTGTTTTGATGGATAAGTCAAAGAAGTTGACATCATCAAAATGGTAGATGAACCTTGTATATACAAAAAGGTAGTAGGGAGTATGGTGACGATCCTCGTAGAGTACGTGGATGACATACTCTTGATAGGGAAGGAGTTTCCTATGCTACGCTCGGTCAATCTCCGCTTACCACAATGATTCTCCATGTAGGATCAAAGTGATACCTCCTAAATCCTGGTATTTGGATCTATGAGATAGATCTAATTGGATGTTAGGATACTCACTAGATGTAGTGAGATGGTATCAAACGATCCTGGGAAGAATCACTGGAAAGGTTCCAGAGTGATAATGACGACTGAGTGTCAGTCACAGGCATTGTCTTTACCCTCAGTAAAGGGACGGTATGTTGGAAGAGTTCCAAGCTAGATACCGTGGCATACTAGACGATAAAGGCAGGATACATCGCTACTTAAGATGCTACCAAAGAGTCAGTCTAGGTGTATATTAGTTCATAAGATGAACTTTGTTCCTCCCATTGTGTGACAATGGAGTTGTGGCTTATGCCAAGGAACGTCGGTCCCATCAGTGATCCAGACATATTCTAAGGCAGTATCACCTGATCATGGAGATGCTTGATCTCCAAGGGATCGAGGTTAGGAGAGTAGACTCAGAGGACAACACAGCGGATCCACTCACAAAGGCCTGTTCCCAGAGAGAGACTTTTATGGGATGGTTGAGTATGAGATACTTCAACCACTGCTACAGATGGCCCTAGTGCAAGTGGGAGATTGTTAGTTATATGTATGCCCTAGAGGCCATTACTATACATAGGATGTATATTGTAATGGATGCTGGGACATATATAGGGAGGACTTTCTTGCTCGACATGATAGTATGCTATCTGGTTGATCTTTACCTTAACGTGTATACTGTTTGTCTCTCTGTTACATGTTGGTAAAGCCCTTAGGATGTGTACTTGACTACATGGACTATGATGCAGATCATACTAGTGGGGACAGATAGTCTATAAGTACATCCTTCAAAGTCCCTAGTCGTGGGTGTATCGAGACGGGGCATCGATATACCAGAGTAGACTAGCGTATACCTTCTCGACCCATATAGATGGGCGATGGATGATCCCATATCCATTGGTGTTTGACATCAGAGATGTTATACGGGTGCTCAGTAGAGACTGGGTACACTGGACGGACTCGCCGAGAACTCCCAGATGGTATTATACCTCACGTCAGATGGCAGTTCTCTGGTGACACTGGTACAGAGTAGTCTGTTGACCCGAGATCGTCATAGAGTCTTGTGTGGTTCCCACTGTGCTTTGATTTCCATCTTACCACATCCAAGAGGGCGTACAAAACGGTGGTTTTTGGGTACAGTCCCGAGTCACATGGAGGCAATGAGCGATAGGAGGGGATTCGTCTCTCCCGGTATAGGGGGTTGATGTTGCGCTGTGTTCGATTGGCTATAACAGGAAATCCCTGGCCAGGGTTGCTGAGATTTACTGGTAAGTGTTACCAGTAGTTTATCGAAATGTTATAGACCTCATATCGACACGACTTATCGAGCTATTGGGGTCTGACGTTTACCACCCCTAGGCGAGATATGCGACATATCAGACGATCAGACCGGACTGTACGGTAGTGTTACTGGTTGGATTCACTGGAGTGTGAGCGGGCTTGCTCGTCGATCTTCAGATCGCTCAATACCCGGGTGGCCGTTACGTTTAGCAGACCGCTTGCGGCTTGTGGATGTTTGATATGATCATCATCCGCTGCCGGCGTATTGACGAGTCTTTAGAGTCCTACACAGAGGTTTCCTGGCTCAAGCGAAACGAAATAGGAGCGCATATGAGATATGTGCGGGACCGAGAATGATACCAGTATGTGATACTGTATTCGATTCTCGCGATTTGTGACATTGATCGGTTATATGCGATATAGCCGGGTTATCGGATCAAGTGTTGATTCGATAAGTTGTTACTGTTGATATTAGTTGGTTATATGCGATATGACCGGATCATTAAATCAAGTGTTGATTTAATGATTTAATGCATAATTATATATTTGATATATTACTTTGCATTAACTAGTATCGGTTCACTTTAAATGGATTTTCTCACTTCGTTGTACAAGTTGTATATGTGAAATACTTTTTGTACAAATGTTTGTATCATGTTTGATGATACATGCTTCTTTGGTTAAGTGTATAGAATTGAACCATGGTTACCTTAATGATTAGGGTTTTGCTTTTTCATTTTATTATTTGTTTATTCATTTTGGATATTAATAAAAGCATAAAAAGAAAAAAGAAAAATGGTTTTCTTTCTTTTATTTCATGAAGTTTTTTGAAGCTTCATGAAGCTTTGACCAAGTCACCATTTTGTCTTGTTCTTTTAACCCTAACCATTCACATAACCTTAGTTAGTTCTCTACACTTGATCATGGTTTATAATATGATAAGTATTATTTTCTTTTAACTTATCATATGATAATCTTCTTCTTCTTCATCTTCTTCCTTGAAGAAAACCTTACTTCATCAATGGTGGATTGATGAAACAAGTGAGAAATCCAATTCTAAAGTCTACCCACTTCCTATTTCTTCATCCTCTACCTCTTGCCAAGTAGTAGAGTCTGTTTTCTTCATAAGTTTCTTGACTTTGTGAAGTGAGAGCTTGATCTAGCGATGCCTCGACGTAGATCATCTTCGGCATGGACATCGACGACCTAGCTCGCCATTTCTCCGACGAAGCCGACGTTAGAGCCCGGGAATACATTTGGACAGCGAGGGGACTTCGTTGCGGAGCTATGGAGGTGGAGCACCGGATCTACAAAGGTTGTATTTCCGTATTCTCTTAGTTAAGTGTTAACTTGTTATCGTTTCGCCTAGATATCTAGTTAACGATCCGTATTAGGGTTTCTCGGCACCCGTAAAATTTGAAATTGGTATGGTTGATGCCTTGTGAGACCTCTTGGGAGTGCCTAGGAACCCTACAGAATTTACTTTTCTAATTGTCTGACTCAGACTGAGTCTTCTCATTAATAATATGACTTGAATATGATTCAAGTACAATCTAAAATCTACAATTCAACATGAATGCATGAATACATATATTCAATCTATATTGACTGAACCGAACCATGGATATACTTCCATTTACATGATTATCCATTTACATCCATGATTCTCAGTTACATCCATTTACTGATATCATGGTTTCGTCAAGCCATCCAATTATACAATCTATATTACAAGACAATACAATACAACTATACAACAAGACATCTCGGAGTTTAAGGGGTAGATTGGTACGGAAGGTGTTAGAAGTGGCACGAGACAGTAAGATTTAATACATCTAATCTGAATCCAGTTGCTGTTGTACCGTGGCATAAACGGTTCCTTGTACTACACTTGCCTCTAGTCTCTGGCATATACAGACTCCTCTCGTATACATTGGCATCCTTCTGTACCAAGCTACAAACACAGCGTTAACACAACATTATAATAATATAATACAACTTTAAAAGTTACCTTCTCTTTCTGTCTATTATATTTCTCCCTTATCTTTGGGACTTACCGAGCGATTTGTTCGCTGACGACATTCTCTTTCTTTCTTCTTTGAATGTCGTCAGGTGATCTGAACACTCCGGAGATGGAGCCCACTAGTGAAAACTTGGACCACTTCATTGAAGACCCAGAGGTTTAGTTCATTGTACATTTTTATTTCAGTACTTTCCTTTTTCTGTTATGCCATTGTTTAGGCATTGCTTTCATTTAATTGCATTTACTTTTCCATGCATTGTACAGAAAGAATGTGAATAAATTAAGTTGCTGTTTCATTACATTTGTATCTTGTGTACATTTTTTTTATATTGCTTAGATACGCTTAGCGTATTTACTTCATAGAAAATGCGTAGCGGCCTCGCCGCGTCCTCTGCCCGTACTCCGGGAAGCGGGGCGTGACAGGTTTTGTTGGTGGCCCATGCAGGTCTGAGCTGTATGGAATACTATCATGCAGTTTTGTTCTGCATGAACAAGCTAAGCAATATAACACAAGAACCGGCAAGTAAAACATTCTTTACAATTTATATTCCTTGAATCTTACAATTTCATATACTTTGAATCTGTCCTAATCCAAAATTCCCTCACCTCTTTTACAATCTTACCAAAACCTTCGCATTCTTTCGTTCTTTCACATATTTTTCATACATTACCAATAGTTCCATTACCAAACTTTCCTTGAATCTGTTACACTTTCCTTTTACAAATTTCGAGGACGAAATTTTTATAAGGAGGTTAGAATGTAACAACCCCAAACTTTCTGTACAACTTTCTGTACAATTTTTTTCAAAATTACAGAAAGGGGTATTTTTGCCTGAGCACAAGATATAAGTTTGTTTTGCTTTTTAATAGCAAGCAAGAGCTTGTAGCTCATTGGTAAGACTCTGCACTGCTGAACCAAGCCACCAGAGTTCAAATCCCACACCCCACATTATTTTTAATATTGTTTTATTTTGAATTTTTAGAATACCAAGCGTTTACACGTGCATAACTCACAAAAACTCCACTACACCCAAAAATCTAACAGTACCAGAGAGTTAGGGAAGCGTCAAGGGAGACTCCGGCCACCTGACTCGGCCGGCGGACCGACCGACTCGGGCCGCCGCCGTCGGCCGGACCGCTGAGTCACCAACATGAAACTTTTGGATTTTAGTCTTCCCTGCACATTTATATACTTTAAATTCTTGGACCAGTACCCGAGCCTCTTTAAAACGCTAATTACCCTATTTTAATACATTTTAATACAATTTATCACATTTTTTCATTTCAACCTTTCACCTACCCTAACCCTAGCCTTACTCTATAAATACAACCCCTACATACACACACCTCACTCCAAAATTCTGATCAAAACTCTCAAGAAATTTCCTAGAACCCTAGTGTACTTTGGAAGAAGCGAAAGGCGAAGCTCCGGCGATTTTTCCGACGACAACCCTAGGAGATCCCGGCGACGAAACGACGCACCGGCGCCTCCTTCAGTTCCCTCTTCCTCTCTTCTGATCTCTAAACCCGTAAGTCCCATTTTCCCTCTTTCCTATTCTTTCTAAAAACACGTATTTCTAAAACCCGACGGAATCGGAGTAAATCCGATTTCCGATTCGGTTATTCCTAAAACCTCACTTTTTCTTAAATACAATCATGCTAAACCATTACATGTTGACTATTAAACATTAACAAACATGTTGAACAAGTTTCATGACAACCTATTTCATTTTGTAATTTTACCGTACTTTTCAACTAAAATACCATGTAGTTTCATTTCGATATTAAAACATCACAAACTTGTTATACTTTTAAGTAAATCATGAGATAATGACCTACCTCATCACAACACTCATATGCAACATACCACAATATCTTTTGGGAACCTAGAATACGGGAAAACGAAACATTTCAAATAAATACCATGAATTAATAAAACCATTTTCTAAAGGATTAAGTATTTTACACAAATCTTTGCAAAGCGCCGCTATAACCCAATTTGGTAAACCCGACTGGGATGATGCGGATTATCGCACATCCCTGGGCTTAGTAGTGAGAGATGCAGACCTCCGCAAGGAGCATTCGGTCTCGAAAGATTTAAAATACGAATATCTTAAGAAAATGAGATTTCTAGAAATATAAAATATATATTAAAATTATTTTTATATAAATATATGTATAAGTAACATTAAAATATCTATTTTGTAATAATATAAATATTCCAACTCTTTTCAAAAATCATAAGAATCACTTTACATTAAAATACCATGAATTCTATACATGTACAATATTACAAATAAATACCATGTATTATGAAAAATAGGTTATTCTCACTAGAAACGTCACAAATAAAAAATCTACATCTATGACAACTCTAAAGACGATAATTAAATACTTAGGGTGTATTTTGAAAATTATACAAAGGTATTTTTACATAAAACCCCTCAAGTTCTATAAATTGCCCTAAGGATCCTAGTAAATATAGGTTTAAGCGGGACCAATCTCTTGAGCCTCAGGGAGCCGGAGAAGTGGGTTCTTGCCTATTTAAGGTAGACAACTTAACAACGGTGTTATCAACACGGTAATCGTCTTTGAAAAAGATACAAATCATGCCGCCCATGTGCAGTGGTTACCGATAACATCAAAAACAATTAGGACTTCAATTTACTTTTCTGATTGTCTGACTCGGACTGAGTCTTCTCATTAATAATCTGACTTGAATATGATTCAAGTACAATCTGCAATCTACAATTCAACATGAGTCCATGAATACATATATTCAATCTATATTGACTGAACCGAACCATGGATATACTTCCATTTACATGATTATCCAATTACATCCATGATTCTCCAGTTACATCCATTTACTGATATCATGGTTTCAACAAGTCATCCAATTATACAATCTATATTACAAGACAATACAATACAGCTATACAACAAGACATCTCGGGGTTTAAGGGGTAGATTGGTACGGAAGGTGTTAGAAGTGGCACAAGACAGTAAGATTTAATACACTTAACCTGAATCCAGTTACTGTTGTACCGTGGCATAAACGGTTCCTTATACTACACTTGCCTCTAGTCTCTGGCATATAGAGACTCCTCTCGTATACACCGGTATCCTTCTGTACCAAGCTACAAACACAGCGTTAACACAACATTATAACAATATAATACAACTTTAAAAGATACATTCTCTTTCTGTCTATTATATTTCTCCCTTATCTTTGGGACTTACCGAGCGATTTGTTCGCTGATGACATTCTCTTTCTTTCTTCTTTGTATGTCGTCAGGTGATCTGAACACTCCTGTAACATTTCAGAAAAATAAAATATTATTTTTGGGAATTTTTATAATTAAATAATAAATATTATGAATATTTAATAATGCGGTATAATTAAATACCGATAAATTGGGAAATATTTGAAAATTATGTTAATTTTTGAATTTGAAAGAGATTATAAGATCTGAGCATTCATAAATTGTTATATAATTAATTATATTCCACTTTAACGCTAATCGCGATTAAATATCACTAATCGTGCATTAACCCGGTTTTGTGCACATGACATGCACCAAGTCATAATACATATTGTTACATTTTTATCATGGCTTTCTCTTTATTTTCATGCATGGTTTTAATTCAAAAGAAAAGAAAAGAAAAGATAAAAGAAAAAGAAAAGAAAAGGGAAATGATAAAGAAATGGGTATGGGCATGAGAGAGAGAGAGATGATGGGGTCAACTTTGGACCATGGCTTTGTTCCCTCATTGTTTTCCTTCATCATTCTCTCCCCTCTTCTCACCATGGCAGCCACTCCCTCCTCCCTCCTCTACCTCCACTCTACAACACCAAAAACTCACCAAAACTCCATCTCCATTTTATTAAAAGTGTGCACAAGACCATCACAAGCATTTTGGACCAAGAAAAATCGGATTTTGAGCACTTGGGGCAACTCAAGAAAATTCTTGAGTTGCCAAATGAGGTAATTTCTGCACCATTAGTATAGTATTTCAATTCCTTAAACATCCATACATGTTTAGTATCGATATTGAGTGGTTTTGTGAACTTAGAAAATTCCAAGTTGAGCATTAGGGTTTGCTTTGAATCCAAAAATGTAATTGAGCTTAGTAGAGACAACACAACCCCAGTAGCTGTTGTACTTTGGATTAAAACCAGATAATAGAACCCCAAACCCAAACTTTGAAACCCCGATATCGGGAATTTGTGGAAATTGTGAGGTTGTTTTGATATCTACTAACACCCGGAGCCTCTGAAAATTATTTAGCAAACACAGAGATACAAGCAGGCAACCTAGATGCAAATCCCAAGACCCGAGACCCCAACTCATTGTCCAGGCCGCAGATTGATTCATTCTGGCTGCAATTTGCGGCCAGGGTAGGGGAAAATGGTTCATGTTGGGTTCAGGGCTCCAGTATCTGTAAAATAGACCCTTTACATATGCAGAATTGGCTAATTGTCACCTGAGGAAAATCTGGAAGTGTTTTACATAGTTTCTGAAATTGTTTTGCGGCTTTTAATGAATTGGAATTTGGTACTTGTTATTATGTTCCGTCGTGTGGCGTTTGAACGTCAACGACGAGGGTTGTTTGGTTATTCTTGCATGCGTAGACATAGGTTTTAACCTATGCACGATTCGTGTGCTGTTTTGGTTTTCGTGCATGATTTCTGTTTACGATGCTATATGTGTACATATGCAGGTACCCTCGAATGGACTTGAACGACGAGGACGAGCGTGGCGTCATCGACTCCAGCAAGCGAGGATCAAGGTAAGTAGATATATATCTACGGGGGAAGTTGGGTGGATGGCGTATAGCACCCCCGCAGTTCGTAGTGTCGTATACGATATATGTGCTATATTATATGATTATGTGTCGTGAAACTTGGATGATTAGTAAGTATGATATTTAGATGTTCATGGATTAGTTTTAGTGTATTAGAAGTAACTTAGTTATTTTCTTAGTCACGAACCCTAGAATAAGGTTTACATACACTCACACACACACACTCGCATGCATTTTATTATTTGTGCGTATATGGGGATATGTGTATATATATACACACACACACACACATGGGTATGGGACTCTCTGTGTGTGTGTGTGTGTACATGGATTATGAGGATGGTATATGATATTTGGAGATGAGTCGATGAGATTGGGCATGATGCCACGAGATCGGTGATATGATTTGGTTCGTATTATGAGATACGCCTTGATGTTATAGCGGGTCCTTAGGCGATGTGTTTATTCAGACCATAATATTGCATTATTATATTCCCCATTCTTATTCTTTTTATAAATAAACAGGTGCTTTTGATGCATGTCTGCTACATGTTACAGGTTACAGGTTCTTGGACAGAAAACAGTGAAAACGATGTAAAGACGATGAAAAAGTGGACTTTGACCAACAAACAGAAGACTCTTGATCAAGCCTACAACGAAGAACAGTTCACAATCAACAAGGCAATGCAAGGTCCAAAATTACAAAACGAACGGTTAAAAATCCATTGCAAATTGTTCACTGAAGATCTGGAACCAATGTAGAAGCCCAATTGATAAAAGAACCAAAGAACCAGAAGCCAAATAAGACCAAGAACAAAACCATAAATTTTCAGCACCCAATCTTTCTAAAGGGCCGCGGAACCGCGGCCCAAGCCTGCTATTGCCGCGGTTCCGCGGCCATATTGTGCCCGTACGCGGATATTTTTTTACCAAAATGTTTAGCGGCGCTGAAAAGTTGACCTAGGGCTATTTTTGTAAATTTAAACATGCGGATCAAAATGTAACCTAGGGTTTCTATCTCCTATAAATAGAACCCAAATCATTGTATTCTTTTTATGCCTCCTTTTAAATAATAAATTCAGATCTCTTTATGGAGAGCATCGGTGTTTCTTTTCAACTCATGAATTCAGATCTGACAAACCTGCGTTGATGATTGGAGAGATGCATCTGTAAGTAGATTAAATTCCTTGCTCTAGTTTAGATTTCAATTCTTTGCCCTAGGTAGATTTAAATTCTTGTCGTAGATAAATTGTTCAGAGTTAGCTTTGGGAAAGGCTTTTGAGAGATGAGATCTCTCATCCCTTTCTTACCCATTATATATTTTTAATAGGACTCCATGCATACACGCATACACCGCGCCCTACGGCACCCTATCCCTCGAGGCAGTGGTGATACCGTAGTATAAAGGCCCGGTTGTGCGCGTTTTCCATGGAGCTTAGGGTAGGATCTCTAAAGGAATAACAAGAACCTAGAGGAAGGAACATTTTCCCGAATGGATCTAATCCCCTTTATTGATAATTACCATAACTCCTCATAGATCTTCATTCGGGTATAGAAAGCGTTGAGATTTACTTGCATTTCCAAACCATCCCTAAACCTAACCCTAGCAAGACTAGATCTAGATAATCGTAGTATAGAATAATTAGGTTTTTAGATTTAATAATCAATCCGAACACCCTTCGGAATTAACTCGTTAGCGCGATTAGGAGATTCACAACATCCTTGTGGACCGACCCGTACTCACCGGCTAGCTTCATGCGACGCCGTTCTTGATTGCGGTAATAGATAGTTTTTGAGACCAATCAGTGTTTCATACACACGCATATATTTATGTAGATAGTATCAGTATTGTACTAGACTTAGATTAGTACCCCATGTTCACGATATGTGATGATAAGGATACCAGATGAATAACGAGATAAATGTGATATTCGACCCATATCCAGATTTGGGATGCCGTACGATGGATTTACCGTACGAGCTATATATTGATGATAGATTCGCACTCTTGACTCGAGCATGTCATATTATGTATTGTATCGTATGTGATACTATTGAGGCGGGATCACCGACTATTATATTTATATATATATCGACTCAGATTTAGGTGGTTTCCTTACCTTTTCGATTAGCTTGTTAGTTTAGTCCTGTAGTTTACTTATAGGTGTTAGACTAGACTTGAGTCATACCTATTTCAAAACTAACGAATCGTAAATATTTTAAAAACAGGACAAGGGATTCTACGGATTCAAAGGACGTACCTTTTCTTAAAAACACCGTAGCCCTATTTTCAAAACACCACGGTTCGTATTATTTCAAATGGCAAAACGGTATGATACATATATAGTAATGTAGATTCATTATTGTTGCGTTATTATTCATGTTCCGCATATTATTGCTGCTTTTACTATTCATTTGCCATTTATTCTGCTGTTCGCATTGCATTGCATGTCTATATGTATTTTCGTGAGTAATGATAAAACCTGTTGTTAGGACACCAGCACCATTACCGATGATGCGTATGCTCCATATACACTTGATTGCCGGTTCACACACATCTTCATCGGTAATTGCTATGTCACGTACACTTCAGAGAACATTGCTTCATTGACATAGCTTGCTAGCTGATAGTTCCTATATGTTATTGTTTTTATATGCTACTTTAGACATTGCATTTATTACTGTGATTTTCATGTTTATTTATATGTTCATTCGCCATGACATTTTGGGCCAGTCCGGGTTGCCGGAGCCCAGCGTTCTTTATTTATTTACATCGTGATTTATGATTTCGGATTTTCATGAGATTTCTGGATTTAGAGAAACCGTAAAGATTTTATAAACTGATTATCATTTTTAAAGATAAAATTGCGGTTTTCTCATAATATGATTTCAGATATGTCCACCATGAGTTTTCTCGGCTCTTGAGCGATATCATACACCCGATTTGAGAAGGAGGGACCGTCTGTGGGTGCATGGTGGACCCAATGCGGTACCCCGGGACGAGAAGGTCGCAGATGATGGCGTTGAGCCTGTGACAGGGGAGCACTACTGACCGGTGATTGTATTGTGACTCGACGGATATCCGGAGGATACCGATCGAAGTACAGGCCAGTCCGGATTGCCGGAGCCTGAGATTTTGAGATTTGATGATATGTGCCAGTCCGGACAGCCGGAGCCCTAGATATTGAGATTCGAGGTTGCAGGCCAGTCCGGATTGCCGGAGCCTGAGATATTGAGGTATTAGGAGTTATGTTTTGTGTTGATACTTGACACTGATTTCATGTTGATTTCATTGATGATACCTCGATTTATAAATGTACAGAAATCTCACTAAATAAAGAAAACAGTTGTCACATTCATGATGCATTCTGTTTTCATTATATTGCATTCATACCTCATAATTATGATACGTTGCTACCCTTGCCACCGACACGAGCACTTGGTATTACACTTATGTATAGATGTTTACCCTTGCCACCTTATCATGCTTCAGACTTTATCATTTTGAGAATATTTATATTACTGATCTTATGACATAGGATTAAGTCATACATTCGATTTCTGCTCTGTGATATTTTCTACTCACGAGTTGGCAACTCACCCCCGTTGTGCCACAGTTTCTTGCAGGTTTTGCCGTACAGGTTCGTTGCGGTTTTGCTGGCACACTGTTCCTTTTCGGGTGATTGCTTTGGTAGGTGGGTCCACTCGCATCGTGGCCACCCTTGTATTTTATTTACATTGTTGTATCTAGTAACTCCATCAACCAGATTTGTATAGTTATTTCAGACTTAGAAAACCAGTTGTTTATTCTTTCGACCTTAGAGTCGCGCGCTGTATTATTATAGGTTTTCTTGATGAGTTTGAGTTTCCTTTTGAGTTTTGATCCTCGTCCTCGGCGTTGTATATTATATTGCTTGTGTGGTTGTGACCGTCAATTGACGAAGAGCTAGCTCCCGCTTGGGGATACCTTTATTCATATTATTCATGTTGTACCTCTTTTGGGGCCAGTATTTACAAAGGAAACTCTGCCGAAATTTTGAGAAAAAACCTGAGATTTTAAAAATACATACTTCGGCTAATGTTATTAAAACCACTTGCTTTAAAATAAGTTTTCTTCACTTCTTCTTTAAAATGGTTTAGATTTTTGGGATTTTTGGCTTACTTGAATTAGATGGGGTCCTATAAACTTCATATAATTCAAGTGCCAGTCACGTGCCATTTCGGGTCGTGACAACTCCGGAGATCGAGCCCACTAGTGAAGACTTGGACCACTTCATTGAAGACCCAGAGCTTTAGTTCATTGTACACTTTTATTTCAGTACTTTTCCTTTTCTGTTATGCAATTGTTTAGGCATTGCTTTTATTCAGTTGTATTTACTTTTTCATGCATTGTACAGAAAGAATGTGAATAAATTAAGTTGTTGTTTCATTACATTTGTCTCTTGTATACATTTTTTTTATATTGCTTAGATACGCTTAGCATATTTACTTCATAGTAAATGCGTAGCGATCTCGCCGCGTCCTCTGCCCGTACTCCGGGAAGCGGGGCGTGACATCTTCGAAAAGGAGCTCACCTCGGGTGACCTAGCGGACCACTCTCGACCCGACCCATGAGCGGGTCGGGACGAGAGTGCGGGGCTAATGATGATGCTCGAGATCGGTGATCTCCCAGATCGTGACACATGGCGGATGACGTATCCCAAAGCTTGCAAAAAAGGACTAAGAACGGTACGTCGGAAGAATACCTCGGGTCTGCGGCCTATGGACGTAGTCGACCTTCTGCGACCGTCCACACCACTCCAATACCCGTCTTACAAACAAACGTTGGCTCGCCTCCAATCCCCCTGTGCAATCGGCCTCCTCGGCCCTCTCAGCTCGGCTCCGGGCTACCGCAGAACCAAGATACCTTAGCCTCCTGCTCGTCCCCGAGCCTCCCGCCGAGCTCATCTTCCTCGGTCTCACCGACCAACCCGCAGCGCTGATCGCAGGCTCCTTCGCCACGGCTCCGCGAATCTCGCCATGCGCGAGATATCCACAGCCCATGATCCCGCGTTCCACGCCCCATTAACGAGCCTGTCTCGTTATTAATACGGGATCTCGCCTATTACACGGGTATGACGCCAGGGGCGTAACGGCCGGCGTGATTCTCACGCCTGCCTGCCTGATGCCGCCTCTATATAAACCCCTCTTTCAGACGACTAAAGTAAGTCATTTCTCCTCACTAGGCCGTTACTCTGCTCGAATATCCGGTCTAACTTGATCGTCGGAGGGTCCTCGGTGGCACAACCACCCCGGGACTTCCTTGCAGGTAGCTCAGCCTCAACCACCTCAAGCCCATTGAGATCCACACGCTTCAGGAGGCAACCTCCAACTCAATCTCAGCCGTCTATCATCGCTTGCAGCAGATCTACGGAAGGTAACATCTAAAGGAGATCCAGACCTCCATCAAGACCGCTCATAATTAGAGAGAACGACGGAAGGAGGCAATTAAGGAAGATCAATGATCTCCTTATCCTTATCGATGGAGGTCGAAAATGTCTTGATCTGATCGAGACGATGGTGACAACGTTTGGAGGGGCTCATTCTCCAAAAGGCTTCTTCCTGCTTTCTAGAATTCTTAAGGCTCGCGAGATGAACAGTTGAAGAGGAGAAAATCAGAGGAAGGAGAGGTGTATTTGGATTACGCGTTAGACGGCTCAGAAAAGAAAAAGAATTAAGATTTGTATGGGTTTTATAGGCTTTTGGCACCTCCGGGTCGATTTATAAAATTCAGGGGATGAAAAAACGATTGCAAAAGATGCATAAGATCGCACGAGGAAGCTTTTGCGATCAGGAGCCCACCTAGCTGCCCAGGGCGGTCAACAAGCCGCCTGGGGTGGTCCAATGATGGCCATTGGGCTCTGGTCTTTTCTAGTGGGTCCCCATAGGTAATCATATGTTTAAAGTATCATATGTTTATGGTACAAGGCTTGAGGGGATTGTGTGGCATGCGCCGTAACGTTATAGATCTGGAAAAAAGGGATCAAAAACGTAGGCAACCGAAGGGACACCATAGGTAATCATGCTTTTAAATCACAACAATATTATCATGTACCTGTTTGGAAGTAAGGGGCTGTTTGGTTGTAGGATTATGGAATTTGGATTCCAAAATAGTACGGTTGAAATTTCTGGATTTGATAATTTGTTGTTTGGTTGGTTTTGGATTCCTAGTATTGGAATTGTAGATCCTTGTAATCTTTGTTTGGTTGGTGAAAAAAAATGGGATTTAGATTTGAGGATTTTAGAGAGAGATAGAACGAGAGAGGATTATTAAATAAATAAAGTACATGAGC
This sequence comes from Agapanthus africanus, assembly GCA_030015575.1. NCBI lineage: Eukaryota > Viridiplantae > Streptophyta > Magnoliopsida > Asparagales > Amaryllidaceae > Agapanthus > Agapanthus africanus. The sequence continues at coordinate 8,713,832 of CM057348.1, read as the reverse complement.
TCCATCTAAAAATACAATGAATAGTGCCAAATCCTTGAAAATCCTTGGAAAAGGAATCCTAGAAATCCAAATTCTGCAACCAAACACAAAATTATGAAATCTCCCACAATCCAAAATCCAAATCCAAACTCATAATCCTGCAACCAAACAGAGGTTTTTAACAAGGAAAGAAAGGTATCAAGAAGGTACTTGGATGTTGCCGTTGTTACACCGACCGATGACTGTTAGCTGCAGTCCGCCGCTGCCGACCGCTGCAGTAAGCGTCGACCGGTGCCACCAATCGCTGACTATCAGCGTCTGCCGATTGTCGCCGCCATCCGTCGACTGTTACCTATTGTCAGCAACTACCTGTTGACAACAATCGTCCTACAGGACTGTCGCTAGCAACACCTCGTCGATGACGACCACCTCTTAACGATTGTTTTCTATAACCGTTCACCAACGGCTACTATCGCCAAACACCCATCGTTGACGACAGGCGCCGTCGCCGGAGACCGTCGCCGGCAACTACCCGCACACAATCGTCATTGATGACCGCCGCCGACAGCCGCAGCGGAAACTGCTCACCAATGACCGCCGACGGTAGCCGGCGATTAAGAGTCACAGTCGTCAACCGATGCTGGTTGTCCTCACGCCATCATCTATTCTAGATTAACTTAATTTCCTTTCCCCCCCTTCTCTTCACCCCATCGATTCATTAAACCCTAATGATTCATGGCTAAACCCTTGGCAGCTCCACCAAACCTTAATCCATGGCGATCTCATCATCTCCCAAAACCCTACCAAAACTCCATCTCCATCTCTTGATGATGATGATGGCATCCCCAATGACGAAGGCTTTTCGTTCATCCTTTATTCCAAAGCCCCTATTGTCTCTCCTTCCCCTCTCTCACCTGGAGGGCATCATCATCATCATCATCATCAACCTCCCCTCCTCTGAAAGAGATTGGGCGAATCTTCACCCTGATCTCCTTTATCTCATCGCCCAAAACCTAACCCCTTCTCAAATTCTCCGCATTCGATCCGGTTGCAGACCGTAGGATTCATCTCTCAAAGATCCCATCTTTTCTTCGTCCCCACAGTTGCCGTGGCTGGCCTTAGTCTCTTTCCATGAATCCGAAGTTGTTCTTTCTTTCCTCGGCCTATCAGAGAAACAGTCCTTTCGCGTGCCCATCACCTGTACAACCTATTTCCCCTTCCGAAGATATCCTCGAGATCCTGATTTCAGCTCATTACACTGTGTCTGGTCCTCTAACGGATGGCTTGTCATTGTATATAGGCGGTGGTCTGTCGACTACCCTGATCATCATCATTATAACGGCGTCGACATCTTCAACCCCATCACCGCTGTTATATTCGAGCTTCCTTCTATAGAAACCATTGATAGGAATAGAACCAGTGACAGTGATGAATGTTATAAACACTTTACGAAAATCGTGGTCTCATCCGATCTGAGCACCGCGCTTCTTGTGTATAAAAATGTCAATCTTGCATTTGTGAGAGTCGGAGATGAGGCTTGGACCAAGCTTTATTTCTCTCGCAAGCGCTGTTACGGGTATGTTGCCGATGCAATCTATCACAAAGGGAGGTTTTTCATTGTTTATCTTGATGGGATTCTCCGGGTGATCAATCTAGCTGGGAAGTTGATTAAGGGATCGACATTGCAGGGTTCTAAAGATTATGATTTTGATGTCGTGGTCAGAAGGCGATATCTAGTGTTGTCTTCTTGTGGTGGTTTGTTTCAGGTTAAGGAAACGGAGAAGGGATTCGTAGTTCTGAATTTTGATCCTAGGCTATATTGTTGCTGGTATGAGGTTAAGGATTTGGATGATTTGAGTTTCTTCGTAAATTGCATTGGGTCCAAGGCAATTTCGGCTAGAAATGTGCCAGAGCTGAAAAGAAATTGCATACATTATACATATAACGATGGGCGCAATTTATGTTATTCACCACTTGAGATCGGTAAAAGTGTCGGGAATTATGTTAAAGTGTTTGATATGGAGAAGGGGATTAGTGTGCCGTATTTTGATCGCAAATTTCAGTTCGATTGCAGAGCATCGTTTCCTCTGATTTGGTTTATGCATTCTCTATGGTGAAAGCAGCATAAAGGTATGTAATGAGCTAGAATTCGTTATTATGCTTTTAATCACTTTTGTTGTTTCAATTAATGAAGCAAGAGTACTTGTGCTTGACATCTAGAAGATTATGAGAAGTTCGTTCTTCGATTTGATGCAGGAGAAAATGAGAACATATAATCATTCAAATATAATACTTTCTTAGTTACATTTACATATACCGAGAGTGGAGAAAAAAAGATTATGCCTCTCTCTTATATTTGCAGTTATACATTTTCATCTCTCTCATTCAACCAATGCCTCTTTTTTTGAGAATTCAGTTCTTTTATCTGTAATACGTCATATATGATATAAACAATGAAAATTAAATGCAATTCAGATACAAATGCCAATCATGCAATGCTTGTCCTTTTCCCTTTCTTTTTTAAAGAACAAATGCTAAGTTATTTCAATTGATGAAAAATATATATATATTTTTTTATCTAAATGAGAACTAAATGTGCATATCAGTTGAATAGTAGTTGAGTTATATGCTTTTAATTTCCTCCATTGCCAACGCTTTTGTAAACTTGGAACCTTGTAATAAACAAGTTCGCACCATTTCTATACAAAATACACCCTATGACAGGAAATCAATAATAATGGAGTTGAAGAAACAAGGACTTGGAGTAAATGGTGAGGCAAAACCCCCAAGCATCGTATCAGATTAACTAGCTTTAATGATAAGCAACGAGCTTAATTGTTCGGTCTAAATACAAAGCTTTCTATGGGTATCCTAAATAACTTCAAGTTCATTCACATTCGCAAAACCAAAAACAAAAACAAACAAACCAACCAAAAAAGATGAGAAAAAAAGAGTTCATTCGCCTCATTGTAATTGTGAAATGTCGATGATTCTTTGCTCGTTACTCTCATCCAAAGAATCATTGAAAATGGCTTTCAGGAAATAAACTTCCCGATCTATACATCTTGCTCCCAACTGTTATACCTGTTCATGCAATAATTTCAATTAGAATTTTTTGTATATTATATTGCAACATGTAGCAATTGTTTTCAGCCAGATAATTAGAGTAGCTGTAGGGTAGCAAAATAAATGTAATAAAACTTACTTGTACCATGTGTCCCCAATAGAGAAGGCTCAATCCAAATAGGCCGAAGGGATCGCATTCTATTGTAGTGGATATTGAGTGAGAAGCATGGCCAAGTAAACCTTGACTCAACATGAAACCTCACCACATTCCTTATAGAATTCAAGTTTTCATTTATAATGTAGATGCAATTCGTTTTCAGCTCTGGATCATCTCTGGTCGAAACAGACATCGAGTATTTGCCATCCAAGAACAAAGCTTGATCACCCAAATCCTTTGTTTCGACCCAACAAGACTGTATCTGTGGATCAAACTTCATCACTTTGATTTCTTTATTCGTTATCGACTTTTTCACATATAGCAATTCCCTAGAACTAGTTGACACCAAATAGCTATTGTGGTTATACCCATTTTGGCCCGAGTTCGAGCTCAAGCTATTCATAAAGAGTGATGATTCTAAATAGGGCCCAGAAAGGCTAAATGTGTGCACTTGGCCATCTTTGGAGATGACAAAGAACCTATCAATGTGATATACAATGTCTTCGATGTATATTCCTTTCGGAAGAATGTAGATCGGGGTCCATGTTGAATTCTCTGGCCGAGCATAGGCTAGGGATTGCCAGGAATTGTAGATCGCTATCGCAACAAAATTGTTAGAAGCTGGGCTGTTTGATAGTACTACTTTGTTCACATATTTGAAGGGGTGATCATCAAATTCTGAGAGCTTACAAAAGCGAGGGAGGTGTATTTGAGCTCCATTGAGGGGATTCACTAGCCACAAGTTGAGAGTTTCATGTAGGATTACTAGCCACCCATCTTTGTATCCAATAACACAATACCTGTTTAATATCCCAAAAGGAAAGGAAAAAATCTGTTTGGTAATAATAAGTTTTGAAAACTGTCATATTTTATAACTCTTTCGTTAAATTGCAGAAACATTCCTTACATTTGGCCGTATGGCAGAAAACCATCATAACCCTAATCAAGGGAAAGAGTTGGCACTGGTTCAGAAGAAAGATATGGTTTCTTGCAGGTTGTAGATAAAACATAGCTCTATAACACCCCGAAAGTACTCTAATTATGAAAGCATGGGTACATCGTTTCTATAAAATCATTGTGTGGGTGGGTAGCGTACACAAGTATTGGTGGGCTTTTTTTATACTTTACTAACGTTGTTCCTTTTAGTACTTCAGCTCAGGGGAATAATCTAGAAAGAAGAAACCTGTAGAAACGGGGGAAAAAATCTAGTTTCAATGAAGCTAAGGATATGGATGATTCTCTGCTATGCGTACAAAACTGAAGGAATTCCATGCACATTTAGCCCAACTCGACGAAGAATGTAAACATAAACATTACTACAGTACCTACAAATCTTGGGGAAGTGAGGAAGATGGTAATATCTTTTTTCCACAGGACTGAAGACAGAGAGCTTGCCGTCACGATCCAAAGGATGCATCAGAATCAGCCAAGGGAAATGGGAAGTGGTAGGAACGAAATCCTTGAGAGCCGATGCCCAGCACGTGCAGACCGCACGTAATCTAGCATGATCGGAGACGTGCAGCCACTGTGCAATCGAGCGGATGATATCAGATGGAATTGCTGCCCAATTAGTTGCCATGATTTTACTAACAATGGCTTTGTTTCTTTTCTTTTGATTTGAGCTTCAATGATTCATGCTGGAAAGTAATCGGTGCCAGCTTGCGAAACTTCTTCGTTGGCTGCTGAATATTCTTTTGAATTAAGAATGTGTTGAGAATGACTAATGGTTAATTATTTACCTAATCAATTGTTGGGAGAGCACGAAACCTTTCCTGATTTGATGATTTTGATGTTGCTTCGACTGCTCAAGAGTCAATGGATGACTTAATATACCTATTCTCTCGGTCGTTTTGCTAATCATCAACATTATTGATTGATTCTTTCATTCTTGCCCAAAAACTTTTATAAAAACTTATTTTTATTGTTGGGAATAAGGACTTACATATCGAAATTGTATCGACGTGTTTGATACATCATATTCGATCAATATATTGGCGAACATTGTCATATCCAGAGCTGTCACGGTTCCGGTTCCTCTGGAACCGGGTATCGAACCGCTAAGGAAATGGTTCCTCAAATTGGAACCGGAAACTTGCTTGGTTTGACTGGTTTCGGTTCTTGTTCCATCATAATTTTTGGATCCACCGGGTCTACGGTTCCTGTTTGATAAGAACCAGAACCGAACCATTCACTATTGGTCCGGTCCGGTTTCATGCGATTCCGGTCCGGTTTGGATTTATTTACAAATTTGATCAAGCCAATAAGTTGATTCAATTTTGCATGGTCTCCTATTCTTACTAAAAAAGTATGAATATGGCTTGAAAAATTAGTGACTATATTGAATGAACAAGAGAAAAACCCATTGAATCTCCTAAAAAATGTACCTTTTTGACATAGAAAAGCTGGCTAGGATTATAGAATCAAAGGAAAGAGAGAACCATCAATAAATCTGTCCATTTTCTTGGCGAGAAAGCGAATTTGTTGGCGTGAAAGCGAAGAGAGAGAAACCCAGATGAGGAAATTGAAGAGAAGGCTTTCTCTTTTGGAGACCGTGGAAGCAACTAAGAGAGCGTATAAAAGCTTGGGTTTTTTTTCCTTTTTTCTCGGGGGTTTGCTTTTGTGAAATAAAAAATTGTTGGTTGCATAATAGAACAACTAAAGTAAAGCAAGAAAATTAACACAAGTTATTACCCACTGTTGACTTGGTGTGGGAATTGGGATTAGGCCTTCTTTTTTTACTTGGTTATACAAACGGGTTGCGGTTCGGGTCCGGTCCAGATCGGGTCTAGAAAGTATGAAACCGTCTAATAACCAATGATTTCGGTTCCGGTCCCGGTAAAAATATGGTGGATCCGGAACCAAATCGTTACTATTCACGGTTCTAAAATTAGAACCGGAACCAAACCGTTGCTCTACGGTCCGATACCGGTTCCGGTTCCTGGTTTTAAGTAACAGCTCTAGTCATGTCCGCTAATATATTGTGAAAATTGCAGTAAGATCAACATTATAAATGAAGTGCGAAACCAAAGAGTTACCCATCGCAATGTGGATAGATGGAGCTGGCTTTGTGTAGCTCATGACAGAGGGAGGAAATGTTACCGTTTTAAAAATCCCTCATTTAATGGGCAAATTTCCCTTTAGGAAAATTAAAAACCATAGCTTGCAAGATTTTCCAATATAAATTACATTTATTCACTTGTTTCATGTGCTAAATACAGCTCATTTATTTTTATAATTTCTATATATCACTCTGACTTATTTGGAAATTGGGAGAGTAATTTTGGAGGGCAGTAAATTTTCCTATTTTCACGAACCAAAAGTCCAGAGCAAACGGATGCGAAAGTTCATAGACACAGTGCTCAATAATAAATAAATAACCATGTGTACATAAATTTATAGCATATATGCATGCATTATTAGTACTCACGTCAACATTTTATAACAGTAATATATTTAAATAATTAGAACCAAAGCAGAATTCAACCCAACACTATATTTGATTTGTTCAGCTCGGTTCGGAGGTTCATAATAGCAGGATACAACAATCTGGATCCGAGGACCCAAAAAATAATGTATAACAAGAGGGACCATGGTTAATAAGGTGTAGATCAATGATGAACGGTTGGGATTTTCCGAGCGTGGAAAAATAATAGCAGGAACCCCAGTTCAGTTGTAAGCTTAGCTCTACAACAAAAGTACCAAGGCCTCCCTATCATGCTTTTTCATGCTTGCATATTCCCAGTCTTTCCTCGCTCATCAAAATACCACATACCATTGAAACCTACAGTTTTAGCCTGACCCCAGCCCGTAGGATATTAGGGTTCGGTTTGGTTCGGTTACATTGTTATTTATGCAAAATAAAACCAAATATTAGTCATTCATTGTAAAGAACGCAATAAGAAGTTTATATTAGTAATCTTTTTTTTCTTGTTTTTATGCAAAATGTTTTTTAAGATTCAATAAAGAAGCAACACAATCGGTCATTTAGAATCAATTACAAAAAAGTTTTTGAAAATGTAATCTCATCAAGTCAGACAACGCTATCCAGTTCTTTAGATCTTTCGGAAAGTCAACACCAGCAATTGTTTGTGAATATGAAATAAGAATATTTGTATAGGAGTCTTCTAGCAAAACAAAAAATAAAGGCCTTTTAGCTTTGGGGTCTCCCATACGCTCACGCAATTACGGTATCCCCCCAAATTAAAACTCTCCCCTAAATTAGTAAATAAATCTCCCGCCACCAGAGGAAATCATCATTAAATTCTCATCCTCTTCGAGATCTGATCGCCGACGACGCCGACGACGATGGATCTGCCTGTGATCGATCTCTCTGCCTACCTCTCGATCTCGTCGCCGGCGGAGGAGCTCACCGCTCTCTGCTCGGAGGTGAGCAGATCGCTGAAGGAGACGGGGGCGCTGCTGGTGAAGGATCCGAGGTGCTCGGTCGAGGACAACGATCGCTTCCTTGACATGATGGAGAGGTACTTCGAGCGATCTGATGAGTTCAAGCGCCTCCAAGAGCGGGCTCATCTCCATTACCAGGTCAATTTGAGAATCTCTTTGCTTTTGATTTTGTATCTTTTTGATACCTAGGGTTTTGATCTGCAAATTGTTTGATCTGTGATTATTTATATTACGATCTCTGAATACTTCCATGATTTTGAGTGATCTGATAGGTTCAAAAGCCTTACAGTTAGTTTGATGGAAAGGATTGGGATTGGATTGTTGCTGTAGTTATGGAAAATTAGAATCTTTTTTAATAAAAATTTAATCTTTAGAGTATAATGTTGGCCTTACATCTAGTATTGTGGATAGAGATGGAATTGGGGTGTAGGGGTAAGTTGGATTAAGTTGATGTAGATATAAATTTTAATAGGTACTCGAAAGTTTGTGGATGCTTCTGATTGAGAGAAGGCATGTTTTAGTATCTGGAGGAAAAATCTCAATTTGTTATCTGACATGCCTTCAAAAGGATTCTTTTTCTGCTTCGAATGACTTTTATGATTCCTGTGTATTCTAAAGAAAGTGTTTTATGTTATGTCCTCGCTAAAAGTCTAGGAGCACCATATCACAGATTTCGTGTTACTCAAGAGAAGCTCATAACGTAGGCATTTATTCAATTATTGAAAACACAACCGACAATTATTGAAAACGCAACCGAATATTCAAAGGAACTCTGAGGCCGTCAATCTGTAGCCAAAGTTCACATTAATGTATACAACATTGTTATCAGTTGCCACCCAACTTTTGTTTGACTGGACAATGCAGGTTGGCGTAACACCTGAGGGAGTGGAAGTACCCCGCAGTCTAGTAGACGAGGATTTGCAACAGAAAATAAAGATGATGCCGAAAGAGTTCCAACCATCTTTACCTAAAGGACCGGATCCGAAATGGCGATACATGTGGAGAGCTGGCCCTCGGCCAGAAAATACTCGCTTTAAGGTTAGATCTGATCTTTCCAGGTTCACTTTCTGTACATTTATATTGAGTATAGAAATGGGTGTCTTAACAACTCATTCGTATAGGAATTAAACTCTGAGCCTGTGATACCTGAAGGGTTCCCTGAATGGAAAGAAACCATGGATTTGTGGGGATACAAAATGATATCTGCGATTGAGGTAAAAACCATAAGTTGATGTTTGTGCTATGTTTTTGCTTAGTATAAGTTTGTATAAAGGTTGGTCTTTGGTAGTTATTAAACCTTTGTCTGATCATATATTGCAAAACTCTAATATAGGTAGTTGCTGAAATGGCTGCAATAGGATTTGGCCTGTCAAAGGACGCATTCACGTCTCTTATGAAACAGGTAATGAGTCTATGACATTCATTGAAATCTGTTATTGGTTTTTCTTGTATCCTTTTTACTGCAAGCCAAAATAACAATATGAAATGTATGATAACTTTTTACCAAGAAAATTTAGTGAGCTATGAAAAGCCTTTGGGACCTACAAGACAATGCTCTTAGCTAGAAAGCTTTTCATTACAACCCTGCATCATATGTATTCCTGGTCAGTCGACCCTTCCATGTCATGATCCGGTTGGGTCAAACTTATTTTCTTTTCACCTTTTGAGCTAACACATATTGGCTTAGTAGTTAGTACAGTAACTATATCTCAGGATAAATAATCTCCGGTTACAAGTTGAAATAACCATAACTGAAAAAAATTTAAAATTTATTCATCAACTTTGAATTGCCAAAAAAGAGCCTGATTCACTGTTAAGTGGTATTGTCTATTAGCTTGTAATTTCTTTCTGGCCTGTGCAGAGTAAATAATTTAATGTTTACATGAGCAATTAGTTCATATTGTGTTTGTCATTGCTCGGAATTTTGATTATCCAGGGACCTCATCTTCTTGCTCCAACTGGAAGTAACCTTCAACGCCATGGCCATGAAGGTACAGTATTTGCTGGGTATCATTACGACCTCAATTTCCTTACTATTCATGGAAGGAGCAGATTCCCTGGCCTAAGCATCTGGTTAAGAAGTGGAGAGAAAGTCGAAGTTAAGGTTCCTGTTGGCTGCCTTCTTATACAGAGTGGTAAACAGGTATAACATGCCCTCATAGTCTTATTGTTTTCAGTGATATTTTTTTCTTTTTCTTTTTCTTTTTTGGGGTGCATGAGCAGCTGAATCTTGATACCATATCTGTTAGGAATATACAGGAGCAGATTTAATTATGTGAAAAATCTGTAATTTCGACAAACTACCTTATTTAGCCATATTGATTTAGGAAGCCAACAATCTAGTTAGATTAGACAAAGTCACAATCTATTTGATATGGGTTATTCTAGTATTCGGTAGTTTGTGGAAATTACAGCTTTCTTTCGTAAGACATTAGCCTTTTTATATCTGTAACAATATCAATTCGTATATTTCCTTTCCAAAATGTTGATCTGGTTGTTTACTTTGGTATATGATTTTTAATTAAAAGAAACCCATTTTTCCCATACCATGTCTTTTTATATATGATGGACAATGATACAAATGACAATTTTTACATTATGTCTGTACTCAAATCAGTTCTCGTGTTTTTTCTAAAAATGTTGGGGCATATATTTTTTGACAAAATGCTAGAAACTCATGAATAAGTTATTATCGGTAATACTAAGAAAAAGAAAAAGGATGACCTATATGTGTTAAAGACCCTAATAAGATAATTAATATCGTGGCCAAACCTTAATAGGATATTGTGTCCTGATGCAGTTGGAGTGGCTTACTGGTGGAGAGTGTCTAGCTGGCATGCACGAAGTAGTTGTGACTAATAGGACACTCGACGCCATTAAACTTGCTCGCCAGCAAAACCGCAGTTTGTGGAGGGTTTCTTCTACAGTAAGTTCAACATGATTACTTTCTCCGCTTAGCTTTTAAAATTTCTTCCATTGATCCCATGGTTCCTTGTTCATTTCTTTTATGGATCATATAGCTGTTCTCGCATATTGCTTCTGATGCTATGTTGAAGCCCTTGGGTCGTTTTGCTGAAACACCTCTTGCTGGCAAATATCCTCCAATTCTAGCAGGGGATTATGTTGAACAAGAGCTTGCAGCTATTAATTTGAAGGGAAAGAAAACTGATCCTTAGATCTAAACTGGAGTTTGCAGGCAGAATGCTTTGTGATTAACAATGTTGGTTCCTAGTGCAGGATAAAGCCAGGTTGAAAAAAAGCCTTGGTATGGGTATTATAACAGATGTTTATCTGATGTTGTCTCGCTCTATCAATTCTAAAATAAGAATTCGTTCTTCTTGTGCCATTTATTGGCAACTTTTCAAATGGCCATCTTTGAGGTGTACTTTTTGTGCTGAATCAGAATTGAGCTAGTTGAATACTACTAAATAATGCGATAGTGATGTGATTCTTTGATTGTGTTATGGCTTTATGAATTATGCACATACATATTGTGTTATGGTTTCGGAAACATGAATATGACTGAGAAAGAAACTGTGATTATTTTTGTAATTATTTTTGAAATTTACTCTGTTTATATGCTATACTATATGCTTTGCTTAGTAGAAATGTACGGTAAGATATTGTTCAACTCAAAATTTACTTTGTTTATATGTTTTATGATATGCTATCTATTTATACAATATATATAAAGCCATATAAGAGAATATTCTTTTGAATACTCCTTTATCTAGTTTAGACTTCAGTGGAAAAAATTGTTATCTATCCTTTATTTTATTCTCATACATTTGGGTATATTGGGATAGGCTAGCAATAGGGTGAGACGGTGAGATGAAAAAATCCGACCATCATCCATCAATCAAAACGATGATCGGCTCCATGTATTTTTCTACATATCAATCAATATACATGTACAAAAATTTAGACGATTTAGATGTTTCTAAGCAGTGGATATCATAGTCGCAATATGGATGGTTTGTTAAAACATCGTAAAAATTGTATACATTGCATATCCTTGATCAGGGACAGACCCATTTGAGGGCAGGATGAGGCAATGACCCAAACATGTTTTAAAAATAAACACCGCGCGCGCGATAATAAGTAAAAACACAAAGATAAGGATGGACTGCTGGTCTTAGGCGTTAGCCATAAGCTTTGGTCTTTATGCCCTACCTTCTTATTTAAACTTCATCAAAAATATGTAAAGATAGATAATATAGTAGTTTTTTTTCTGTTCTATTTTTACAAATTTGTTGTGTCCTCTCTCGAGAGAGGAAGGGGGAGAAAGAATAATGGAGGAAAGAGACCCTAAGAGGTTTTTTGCGTTGGGCGGCAGTAAAAAGCACGCCCTTCACCATTTTATTCGACGATTGGTATCTTCCAACTTGATCTCCATCCTCTAATTTATCAATACACCAAATTTATGATTACGACACTATTTCACTGTTGATTTAGCAATGTAAAAGTTATATTATTGGTAAACCGTTAATTTTGCACCACTAAATCAACGGTGAAAAGACGTTAGAATCACATGAAATTTTATATATCGACATACTAGACAATGAAGATCAAGATGGCCGATACTGATTGTCGAATAAAACGGTGGAGGACATGTTTTGTGCTGCCACCTAACACAAAAAGCCTCTCAGGGCCTCTTTCCTCCATTATTCTCATATATATGTGTGTGTGTGTGTGTGTGTGTGTGTGTGTTTTAAATTCTCGTTATGCGTCACATGGAAACACCATATGCGTGCTATTGCTTAAAAAATCCGGCTCAGGCACTACCGCTCCCGAACCCCCACGTTCGGACATAGGGCTTTTATAACGAAAACAATTTTAGCCCCACCCTTGATAAAATCCTTGATCCGCCACTATCCTTGATGGATGACTTACAAGCCTCCATATCGTTTATTTTTTTTGTACAAATACATATTTTAACTGTTAGTTGTATGTATGCCCTAGAGGCCAGTATTGTACAGATGATGTATATTATATTGGATGCTTGGACATATATAGAGATGACTTTCTTGCTCGATATGATAGTATGCTATCTGGTTACTCTTTATCTTAACATGTACACTAGTCTCTTTATACTGTCTTATAGTTACATGTTGGTAAAGCCCTTAGGATATATACTTGACTACCTGGACTGTGATGCAGATCATACTAGTGGGGACATGGTAGTCCATAAGTACATCCTTCAAGGTCCCTAGTCGTGGGTGTATCGAGACGGGGCATCGATATACCAGAGTAGACTAGCGTATACGCTTCTCGACCCATGTGATGGGCGATGGATGATCCCATATCCATTGGTGTTTGACATCAGAGATGGTATACGGGTGCTCAGTGGAGACTGAGTACACTGGACGGACTCGCCGAGAACTCCCAGATGGTATTATACCTCACGTCAGATGGCAGTTCTCAGGTGACACTTGTACAGGTTAGTCTGTAGACCCGAGATCGTCATAGAGTCTTGTGTGATTCCCACTGTGCTTTGATCTCCACCTTACCACGTCCATGAGGGCGTGCAAAACGGTGGTCTTTGGGCACAGTCCCGAGTCACATGGAGGCAATGAGCGATAGGAGGGGTTTCGTCTCTCCCGGTATTGGGGGTTGATGATGCGCAGTGCTCGATTGGCCGTAGCAGGGAAGTCCCTGGCCAGGGCTGATCAGAGATTTGCTGGTAAGTGTTACCAGTAGTTTCTCGACCCGTTATGAGCCTCACATCGGCACGACTTATCGGGTTATTGGGGTCTGACGTTTACCACCCCTAGACTTGATATGCGACATATCAGACGAAGAGACCGGACTGTACGGTAAGTGTTACTGGTCGGATTCGCAGGAGTGTGAGCGGGCTAGCTCGTCGATCTTCTGATCGCTCAATACCCGGGTGGCCGTTACGTTTAGCAGACCGCTTGCGGCTTGTGGATGCTTGATATGATCATCATCTGCTACCGGCGTATTGACGAGTCTTTAGAGTCCTACACAGAGGTTTCCTGGCTCAAGCGAAACGAAATAGGAGCGCATATGAGATATGTGCGGGACCGAGAATAATGCGTGTATGTGATACCGCATTTCATTCTCGCGATAAATGTTTCGATTGGTTATATTCGATATGACCTAGTTATCGAATCGTTGATTCGATAAATCGATACATTGGATACTAGTCGGTTATGTGCGACATGACCGGATCATTGAATCAAATGTTGATTTAATGATTTAATGTATAATTATATATTTGATATATTACTTTGCATTAGCTAGTATTGGTTCACTTTATATGGATTTTCTCACTTGATGCACATTGTATATGTGATATACTTTTGTGCACATATTTGTATCATGTTTGATGATACTTGATCATTTGGTTAAGTGTGAAGGATTAAACCATGGTTAAGTGATAATTAGGGTTTTGCTTAATCATTTATTTATTCATTTCTTTATTTATTTGGAAATGATTATGATAAGAATGGTGGCTTTCTTTGTCTTTTAGTTGAAGCTTCATGAAGCTTTGACTTCTTAACCATTCTTGTCATCATGCTTAACCCTAACCCATCCATTAACCATGGTCTATTCTCTACACTTAACCCTAGTAAGAATTATGATAAGTATTCCTTTTTCTTTTTATTTTAAAGAGACTTATCATATTTCTAGCTCATCTTCTTCTTCATCTTCAAGTTTGAAACCTTGAGGCCATCAATGGCAACTTGAGCTTGATAGTGAGAAATCCAATTCTAAAGAGAACCCACCTCCTATTTCTTCATCCTCTACCTCTTGCCAAGTAGTAGAGTGTGTTTCCTTCACAAGTTTCATCACTTTGTGAAGTGGGAGCTTGATCTAGCGATGCCTCGACGTAGATCATCTTCGGCATCGTCGTCGATGACCAAGCCCGTTCATTCTCCGATGAAACCGACGCTAGAGCCCGGGGTTCGACATGGACAGCGAGGAGACTTCGTTGCGGAGCCGTGGAGGTGGATATCCGGATCTACAAAGGTTGTAATTTCCATATCCTTGTAGTTAAGTGTTAACTAGTTTACTTTTCGCCTAGATTTCTAGCAACGATCCGTAGTCTAGGGTTTCTCGGCACCGTAAAATTTTAAATTGGCATGTTCGATGCCTTGTGAGACCTCACTAGAGTGCCTAGGAACCTTTCATTAACGTGTAGAACATGATGCGAAAATCCGATCGTCAATCCACCGGTCGGATTTTTCCATCTCCTCACCCTATCGCTGCCCTATTGGAATATTTATCACTCTTTTGTCCCATACAACTATATTTATATGGTGGAAAGAATCAAAGCGGTCTTCTTCTTTAAAACCTTTTTCTAATTTTTCTCTCACTACTTAATTTTTACTGACAAAATATTTTTAAACTCCGTGATTTTTGTGTACTATATGGCATAAATAATATTGAAAAATCAAAATAAAAATTAGAATTAAAAATTTTGTGATTTTCATTTGCTATTACATGATTTTTGAAATTCTTTAAAAAGTACTACTGATAAAATTTTGAAGGAAACAAAATGTTTAAGAATTTTAAAATTTTCATAATTGTCATGTAAAATATAGTAAAAAGGAAGAAATGAGATTTTTGAAATTTTTGTGATTAACATATGCTATAGCATATAAAATATATTAAAAACATAGAATGGAAAATATTGCGACTTAAAAATTTCGTGATTTTTGTGTGCTACATAAAAGATAGTGCAAAGCCGGAAAAAACAAAAAAAAATCTTGTGAATTTTAAAGATTTTTAAAATTTAGCGATTTTCATGTGCTATCAGAATCAAATTAATATTGAATAACTAAGAAAATTATAATTTGAAAAGTTCACGATTTTTCTGTGATATAGCAAGAAAAATATTGAAAAACTGAATAAACCATAAAGTAATTAAAATTTAAAAAAAATTATGATTTTGTGCACGAGCATGCAAAATATTAGAAATTTGAAGAAAATAGAATTTAATTGAATTTTTAAAAAATTTGCAACTTTTGTGTGTTATATAGCATGCAAAATATTGAAAACTTAATGAAAACGTAGGATTTTTGAATTTCTAAAATTTTTGTAAATTTTGTGTGCTATATCATGAAAATTTGAAGAAAGCATAAAATTTTGAAGATAACACGATTTTCAATTATTGAAAATTTTGAGATTTTTCAAAATTTCATGATTTTCGTGTGCTATATACATGCAAAATATTGAAAATTTAAAGCAAATAGAAAATTTTTCAATTTTTTAAAAATTCACTATTTTCATATCATGTGAAATATTAAATATTAAAAATTCGAAGAATACAATTTTTTGTTTGAAATTTAATAAATTAAGCATTTTCATATGCTATATAACATGCAACATTTTGGAAATTTGAAGAAAATATAAATTTATTGAATTTTAAAAAAAGTTGCAATTTTCTTGTGCTAAATAACATGCAAAATATTAAAAATTTAAAGAAAACATAAAATTTTATAATTTGTGTTCAAAATATTAAAGATTTGAAGATTGCAAAAAAAAATGGAATTTTTGAAAATATCATGACTTTCATGTATTATGGCAAGCAAAATATTAAAAACCAACAAGCATAGAAAATTTTGGGGTTTTAAAAAAATTTCGCAATTTTCCTGCGTAAATTTTTGTATTTTAAAAATTTTTCAATTTTTTTGTGTTATAGCATATAAAATATTGGTAATTGGAAGAAGACATAAATTTTCTGAAATTTTAAAATAATAGGTGGATGGAGGGCCTATTCTGGACTAAGTGGCTCTCTACATCAAGAGAGATCATTTTTATATCAAAGTTTTTCTATGGTAAATGTGAGATTTTAGAAGCTGAAGCTAAAGCTATATTGGATGGTCTTCTACAAGTACGTAACAGAGAGCTTGAATCTGATTCAAAGCTGCTAGTGTACTGCATAAAAGGAAGCAGTAGAATTCCATGGAAGATTCAGTACCTTGTTAAAGCAATTAGCTGTATATATGATGCTTCTTTGAGATGGGAGCATGATTTGTTATATATGTAAAAGGTCTTACCTGAGTAGTTCTCTAAGAATGAATATAGATTTTACAAGAGAGAGCTCAGATTGTGTTGTTTGTGAAGATGCGATCATGGATCTCTGTGAGCCGGGGCTTACCTGGAAGAGCTTTGAAGAAACTAAAGACTTTGAGTTGGGTTTTTTTTGAGAAGTGAAGGGAGAACCAGAAGGGAAACCCTTCCTTCGCACGACGACTCTTCCAGAGTCTGGAATCGAGCTGCCCATGCAAGGCGACACCCGACTTTTCTTGTCCGAACCTACTCGAGGCTACTGCTTGCCACGACGACCCGCAATAATCTTTGCATCTGAAAATTGTAATGCGCTGTATAGCATGTAAAATATTAAAATATCAACAGCTTGGAGGAAGGTGAATTTTGGAATTTTTGAAGATATCGCGATTTTCATATATAATAGAAAACAAAATATTAAAAACCAAAGAGCACAACAAAAATCGAGATTTTCAAAAATATCGTGATTTTCGTGGGCTGTATATACAAAATATTGAAAATCAGAAGGAAAAAAAACCCATTGATTTTTTGATTTTTTAAAAATTGTAATTTTTGTATATTATATCATGTAAAATATTACAAATTTGAAGAAAGAAGAAATTTCTACATGTGATTCCATCACTCTATCACTTTAATGGGTGCAAAATTAATGGTTTACCCACAATAGAACTTTTTACATTGTTAATTCAACGGTGAAAATGGTGGAATAACATGAAATTTTGTGTATCTACATCTTACGTGATAAAGATGATAATGATCGATGCCGATCGTCGGAAAAAATCATGAATAAAATAGATTTTTGACACCACCTAAGGAAAAAGCCTCCTAGAGCATCTTTTCCCCGTTATTCTCATTCCCAAATCATATAACAATAGACTTTTAAATTAACATGAATTTTTCTTTACTTTGTTCTTAACCGTGCATTGCATGAGACAATTGCTAGTATGATAGACTTGATAAATTTTATCTTATTATTACTTTTACCGTAAAAGATGTGCCCTTGCATTGGTCAAAATAACAATAAGATAAAAATAGACCTTAGAGAACATTACTAAAATTAATTATATACACATATACGGACTTTCTAAATTGAATAAACAATAAGATGTGAGTAATTTATAAACTACTGGAAATCAGCCAGTGAAATCTACCAGTCGTCTCAAACTACTGGAAATCAGCCAGTGAAATCTACCAGTCGTGCAACTAATATATATATATATATATATAATACAAATACGCCTGGTTAGAAATCCATCCTTCTCCTTTTTTCGAGAAAAATAGAAAAAATAAGAAAAATCCTTACTTCTCAAGCCTTCCACATCATCTTTCTCACCTCTCAAGCCTTCCACCTCATCCCTCTCTCCTTTTTTAAATAAATAAATAAATAATAGTCTAAAACCCTCCACATTTCTGTCTTTTCCCTTCTCAATTTTTTTTAAACACGTGCAACACACGTGCATAAATTCTAGTATATATAATGCAAATACGCTTGGTTAGAGCTTCATCCTTCTCTTTTTTTCTAGAAAAAAAGAGGAGAAAAATCCTCACCTCTCAACCCTCCACATCATCTCTCTCACCTCTTAAGTCCTCCATATCATCTCTCTCTCTCTCTCTTCCCATAAAACAATTAATTGTTTATCTAGAATCCTCCGCATAATCAATTCTCTTATTAAAAATAAATAAATAAATAAAACTCCATAACACTCCACATCTCTCTCCTCCCTTCTCAAAATTTTTTAAACTAACACATGCAACGCACGTGCATAAATTCTAGTATAATTAATGCAATACCCTTTGGTTAGAGGTTCGCCCCTATTCTTTTTTCTTGAAAAAAAGAAAAAGGAAAAAAATCTCCACTCCTCAAGCCTCCACATCATCAACTTCAATGAAAAAGACAAAACAAAAAATTAAAAGTTCCTCTTTCTCCTTTTTTTTCAAAATTTAAAGTAAAAGGAGAAAAAAAAAACTCATTTTCTAAGGCCTCCACCTCACCTAAGAAAAAGGCAAAAATAATAATGCATTCAAATGAAAATTTACACATACACCCTCATTATTTATAAATTTACACATAAATCCTCCTTTAAATGAAAATTTACACATAAACCCTCATTATTAATAAATTTTCATTCTCACTAATGAAATGTTAAATTCAAATGAAAAGAAGAAAAAAGGAGAAAAATCCTTAATTCTTATGCCATCCACATTATCTCTCTCTCTCCTCCCCTACCAAAAAATTTAATTGTCTATATGTAGAACCCTCTGCATCTCTCTTTCCTTCCAAAAAATACTAGAACTCTTCACATTTTTCTCTCTCCTTCCCAAAAAATAATTAATTTTTCAATTATTGGAGCCCTCCATATCTCTCTCATCCCAAAAAAATAATTAATTTTTAAATTAACACATGCAACGCACTTGCACAAATTCAAGTATATATAATGCAAATGAGTTTGATTAGAAGACTCTCTTTCCTTTTTTTGACAAAAAAAGGAAAAACGAGAAAAATCCTACATTCTCAAACCTCCACATTGTCACAGAAACCTCCACGCAATCTAGAAACATCCATTTCTCTCTCTCCCCCCTCCCAAAAAAAATTAATTTTTTAATTATCATCAAAGAAACCTCCACATCTCTCTCTTCACCCAAAAAAATTTAATTTTTTAATTAACACGTGCAACACATGTGCATAAATCTAGTATATATAATGGAGAAAAGAGGGTCGAGGAGTCTTTTCGTTAGGTGGTAGCAAAAATTATACCCTCCACCATTTTATTTACGATCGGCACTGTCCATCTTGATCTTCATTGTCTAATATGTCAATAGACCAAATTTCGTGTGATTCTAAACCTTTTACCGTTGATTTAGCAATGTAAAAAGTTCTATTGTCGGTAATACACCCACTAAATCAACGATGAAAAAGTATTAGAATCACTCGAAATTTGGTGTATCGACATATTAAACGATGAAGATCAAGATGGACTGTACCAGTCGTTGAATAAAATAGTGGAGAGTGTAAATTTTGCCGCCACATAACAAAAAATGACAAATTTTCAATTTAGGCTAATTTTAAATAATATTTTTAAATTTAGGACACGTTCCAAAATATTTACAAATTTAAGCCACTTTTCCCCACATCAGTGCCTGCTCTTTTAAAAAAAAGATTTAGGAGGCACTTACCAAGTGCGTCCCATACAATTTATAGGGGAACCTCTTTGAAAATACATGGGACACACTCGGCAAACATGCCCAATACAACAGCACTGAGTGAATAGGGGCTTAAGCCCCTTCTCCATCTTCTTGCTCACCTCCGGCACGTCCTACGGGGAGTGCTTCCCGCTGGTGGCAGGGTACATGACCCTGACGTTATAAGCGGCCGCGTCGGGCTACAGACCACCGGCGATCATCTCGTCCCAGAGCCTGTCGGCGTCCTCGGGGAGGCCCTTCTTGTAGAAGGCGTTGATGAGGGTAGACGATGCCGGGGGTAAACGACGCCGGGTGTGTGGTCCTTCCGCTTCATCTCAGAAAAGGCCTGAAGGGCCTTGGCGGGATTTTCGGAGAGGCAAATGGACTTGATGAGGATGCCGTAGCTGACGTGGTCGGGACGGATGGAGGGGTGGGTGGAGGAGAGGTCGGTGAAAAGGATGGGGACGGGGGATGGGATGTTCTTCCTCTTGTTGTTTTTGAGGTGGGAGGAGAGGAGGACGCTGAAGGAGACAGGGGTGGGCTTAGGGATGGAGTCAGAGGGAGCGGGCGGGGGAGACCATGGAGACGGAGCCACAGGAACGGATGAGTGTTGACAGAAAGGGCTCGTCGGTGGAGGAGTCGCCGGCGGCCATGAGCTTGGACTGGAGGAGGGACTCGATGTCGGAGAAGCGGCGGGAGCGCATGAGGCGGCATACAACTAAGCCCCTATACAATTCAAGTGTGTGAGCTCAGTATTTTATGGGCCGCACTTACCAAATGCGTCCTACACATTTTCAAAAGGGCTCTTCTATGAACTGTATTGGACGCACTTTGCAAGTGCGCCCCCAATTTTTTTTTAAAATAGCGCGGCGCCGGGAGATGATCAAAAGCGGCCTAACTTTATAAATATTTTTGAAAGTTAACTAAATTTAAAAATATTATTTAAAATTAGGCTCAATTGAAAAATTGTCCCAAAAAAAAGCTTTCTATGGCGTCTTTCCTCCATTATCTATATGGTAATTTTGCACATGCAATGCACGTGTTTATATTTTGATCAACATATATACAAGGCATGTGCAAATTTTCTACTCTTATTACTAGAAGGTTTGATATGGATATTTTCTCGGTTTGATGGGGATATTCACTCTATTTTTAACTAAAAGTTTTCAAACTATCTATTATTCTAACTAAAAGTCAGTAAAACTCTTTTTAAATCTTGACTGTTTAATGTTAATAGTATCAACGTGCGTCACACGTGCCAAAAAAGATGATGTTGACCAGTAAAAATCTTGGTTGTTTAATGTTAACATGTATCAACGTGCGTCACACGTGCAAAAAAGGATGATGTGGATCATCTAAGAATAAAAGATTAATTTTAAATAAACGTGAGAGCGCTACTTAACATCCCTTCCTTTTGCTTTATATATATATATATATAGAGAGAGAGAGAGAGAGAGAATAATGCAGGAAAGAGTCCCTAAGAGGTTTTTTCGTTATGGGGCGTCAGAAAACAACACCCTCCACCATTTTATTCGACGATCGACACCCATCATCATCATTTTTATCATCTAAGATATGGATACACCAAATTTCATGTGATTCCAACACCTTTTCACCGTAAATTTAGCAATGTAAAAAGTTCTATTGTCGGTAAACCGTTAAATTTGCACCTACTAAATTAACGATGAAAAGTGATGGAGTCACATGAAATTTGGTGCATCAACATCATAGATGATAAAGATGATGACAAATGACGATCGTTGAAACAAATGGTGGAGGGTGTATTTTTTGCGTCGTCTAACAAAAATAAGCCTTTTAGGGCCTCTTTCTTCCATTATATATATATATATATATATATATATATATAATATGGAGGAAAGATGCCATAGGAGGGAATTTCCTCCTATGGCGTCGAAAAAATATACCCTCCATCGTGTTTTCCGACGATCGGAATGCATCATCTTCATCATCTAAGATATGGATATACCAAATTTCATGTGATTCTACAACCTTTTCACCGTTAAATTAGTGGGTTCAAAATTAACGGTTTACCAATAATAGAACTTTTTACATTGCTAAATCAACGGTGAAAAAGTTGTATAATCACATGAAATTTGGTGTACGCACATCTTAGATGATAACGATGAAGATGATACATTCTGATCGTCGGAAAACATGATGGAGGGCGTGTGTCCCATGGCCTCTTTCCTCCATTACTCTGTCTCTTTTTCTATATATATATGAGAATAATGGAGGAAAGATGCCATAGGAGGGAATTTCCTCCTATGGTGTCGAAAAAGTATGCCCTCCATCGTGTTTTTCGACGATCGGCATCCATCATCTTCATCGTTATCATCTAAAGATATGGGTACGCCAAATTTCATGTGATTCTACAACTTTTTCACCGTTGAATTAGTGGGTTCAAAATTAACGGTTTACCGACAATAGAACTTTTTACATTGCTAATTCAACGGTGAAAAAGTTATAAAATCACATGAAATTTGGCATACCCATATTTTAGATGATAACGATGAAGACGATGGATCCCGATCGTCGGAAAACACGACGGAGAACGTACTTTTTCGACGCCATACGAGGAAATTCCCTCATATGGCCTTTTCCCTCCATTATTCTCTCTCTCTATATATAGGTTTAAAGGTGCTGTGCTTCCTGAGCCCACCCCTCCTTACTCTGGCTTTTGATACCCTCCCTCCCCCCTCTCATTTCCCACCTTCGTTCTTCAATCACAGCATCCAACACACAAATGAGCACCAATCTTGTGCTGAAGCGTGCCACCATCGCCGGCGAAGTTGAATCCGGGACCATCCCCTTCCTGCCGCTCCCGCCTCCCTTCTCCAACAGCAGCATCCCAGCACGCCACAATCGCCGGCGACATCGAACCCGAAACCCTCTCCTATCGCTGCTCCCGTCTCTCTTCCCCAAGATCAAAGGCCCCTTCCTCAAAATCTGATGACCTCAACCGTCAACAGCGAGCCAGAGATCATTGGTGATGCACCCATCAACAACAGCAATGAGTTCACAGCTGCGGAGCCCGCCATAGAGGAAGGTTTCAACGAAAATGGCGAGGATCAACGCAGTTTCACCGTGGGCGATGAAACCCAAGATAAGAACCACCACCGCCATCATCACCACAACCACCTCGCCATTGCCAAATTGGTTTCAATTTGATTTCAATTTAATGGGGTTTGGGTTTGCTTGGAGGAAGGAAGAGGAGAGAGTGGTGGTGGTGGCGATGATGGTGAGTGGGTATTGAGGAACAATTTGATGGGGGTTTGGGTTTTGCTCGAGGGGAAGGGGAGGCATAGGGAGGAGAGAGTGGTAGTGGTGATTGAGAGTTGAGGAACCAGGGAATTTTTTTTCAGAGCGGGCTCCAGAAAAATTTCCTGAGCCTGAGCACAGTATTATATATATATATATATATATATATATATATCAACAAATAATGCTTGATGTATATATATATATATATATCTCAACAAATAATGCTTGATGTACAAATTACATTCTAATATAACCGAGGCACAATATATGTTTCTAAATTTCTCTATCGTTTTCTGCTATTCATAGATCCCAACGATAATAACATCAAATTTCCTCAGAGGCAAGGCCCGCTGTGCTCCACCAAAAACTGACAGAAAAGCTAAGGGAAAGCGATCTCACATAGTGCCACCATTTAGGTGGAATATAAAGCATTTCTCCTTCCTCCAAGACACAATCCAAAAACTCCAAATTTGCAGCTCTGGGAAAAATTTCCAAATTAAGATTATCCAGGTCCACCTGAGAACAAAATAGAGCATGAGAAATTTGGTATTGACAAGAAAAAAGTATCAGATAATGATCAAATCCGTAGTTAATTGCCATGTAAAACCAATTTTAGCTTGAAAGGATTGTTCATTAATGTAAATTGCAGTGGTTAGGAATCTAACAATTGAAGTAAGGGCTAATTTCACTTTTGCTAATACTGTTGATGTTACAGATTCACTTACCACTGCAATTTACATTTTACAGATTTCCAGGTCAAAAATTTTCCCCGGAAACATTTTACATTATACATTCACTTAACTACCTGACTTATTTGCTATGCTTCTAGCCAAACCCAAATGTAAAGTCTTGTCTAGAATGATGTAGCTGTAGAGTGTTTTTCGTTACCCTGTTGAGATGGATGCGCTTGCGTGTCTGTACAAATTCCTTAAGTCTATGATAAGCGGGAGTTTATTGATTGTGGGGATTCTAATCTCCGACTGCCCTGGATAAAATTGCCGTTAATTACCCCTTGTTTTGAGATGATGAACCTCCGATTAACAGGTCATGCGGATTACACGAACTCAATATAAAAATGTATGCGTTTGTGTTTGGAACACGCTGTTTAGGACTTTTTAAGCGTTTCGGGGGTCTCGCAGAATTTACGGTGGTCCCGCTTCCTGGTCAACGGGCTAGGGGTCAAAAGGGATAGCAGCCCACAACGTCCCGTTGGAAATTCTTTTGAAGGGTGAAGTGTTTTGAATGGGTCGGAAAGCTCCAAAAAATGGAAGAGTAGAGAGAAAGGAAGAGATGAAGAGGGGGACCCCTTTGAGGGGGTACCGAAGCGGTGGGACCCCTAAGAGGGGCCCCCGAAGTCGGGAGCTCCTTGGGGGATCCCGAAACTAGGAGCCCCCTTTGCTGGAGCTCCGAAGAGGGAACCCCTTTGGGGGGTTCGAAACCGAGGAACCCTTTGAGCGGGGGTTCCGAAACCCCTTTGAGAGGGGGTTCTGGAGAGAGGATCCCGAAACTGAACACGGGTATATCCCGTTGTCATGATTTGATGAGGAACATGGTTTATAACTCATGTTTCCATGGATCTCGTGGAAGAACTAGTTCCGAGAAAGTTCATTGGGGTGAAAGCTCATAGCTTTCACCCCAAAGTCATCGATTCTATGTGCTTGAAGGATGAAACCAATTGGTTTTACCAATTTCCTTCATCCATGATGCTTGCTTGGGATGAAAGCAATGAAAGATCCCTTTCTCTTTTTCTTAAATTTGATGAAGAAAGGGAATGCCTTTGCACTTATTTTAAGTTTTGGATTAGTTTTATTTGAGGATTTAGAAAAGAAAGAACCCGCCTTTGTGAGTTTTCTAAAGGAAGAAGCTGAAGAAGAAAGAAACTTGCCTCTTTCTTGATAGAGTCATGTCCTGCTTCCCAAAATATGGAATACGAGAATGACTAAGCCAACCATGCTCCTACGGTCAACGAATAATCCTGCTGTAGTCACATTTCGACTTCTAGAAATTCATCGTAAGCAGTAAATACAACACAAGTAATGAAAAATGCAGTCACTAAATCTATCACATTTAAATGATCAGAGTGCAACGGATACAAGACTGAAACAAAGGAAACAATTAATCAAATGGTAATAAAGGAAACAATGAAGCTGACGTCGCTGATCTAGATCTCCACGATATTCTCGAAGTAAGGCAGGTCCTGCTCTGGGCTGGGTCTACCTGCTCCTTTGAGCATGCATACTCAGGTTGTCAGGACGACGCAACATAGAAATATATATATAATATGTGCATTAATTATACATATGAAGTAGCAAGCATATGGTGATAACATGAGCAAGAAATAACGGGCACAGGTAAGCAATAACATGTGTATCAGTCCAGTAATCAATGCAATATTCACGTTACTAAACCAATTGGTCTTTGTCTCAATGTCTATGTCACTAAACCTATTGTCAGTTCGAGCATAAGCATCAACCACAGCAAGAGTATTCTCAAATCCAAGACACTAAACCTATAAGGGGCTTGGAAACACGGGCCCGAATCACAATCAGTAACAATATGTACCGTTAAAGCTCGGTACCATAGCAACGCCCAATCATGAAATATCCCGGTAAAGAGATTCCTGAGATTCCGTTGATCAAACTCACACTCAAACAATCCCAACACCTTGCGGTTTACATCAAGGTTCGACCATGAATCTAAATACTAGTCGCTCCATAAAAAGTCTACTCGAGAATTGGAAACAGGGTCTCCATCAAGCATGTCTCGACTGATAAATGAGACAAGTGGATGGTCCTCGATGTCTTACCTATGACACTAATATAAGTGCTTTCATATCCGTTCCATACCAGTTATAGCTACACTTGTACAAGTCTCATAGACGTCGACAATGCAATAACTAAATAGTTTCGCTGATTGCGTACACATGCGTATCACTTCCACTATTCAATCACTTTTACACTAACGTGCTTGCCACAATCCAATCACCAATACTTATCACTCGGTAATGTAAAAGCAGTCACAGGGTATCAATGCAAATAATCACTAATCACTCAGGGTATAACAGTCACGCAATATGATAAAATTGTAGTAAAATATGCCGCGAGTAAAATATGGGCAGCCAGTGTCAGTCAGGTTAGAAAACTCACAATAATTTATACGTGCAGAATCAAGCGAATCAATATTCCAGTTGCAGCAATACTGATGCCAAGATTGGCATCAGATCTCAGGTTCCTAACTCGTAATAAAACTCAGCGAGTCGCAAAAAAATGCGTATGAGAAAGCCGAAATGATTGGACAACTCGCAATAAAAAACAAGTAAAAATAAAAAATACATGGCCGAAATGATTGGGCACCGCGAAAATTAGCCGAAAATGATTGAGCAATCGTGAATTTCGTGATATGAAAAGCTGAAAAGATAGAGCATCACGGAAAAATAAAAAAAATATAAAATGAAATTTCCTTTGCCCTGCACGTAGGTCCACAACGACTCCTGTATACAATCCATGGGCACAAATGAAAGAAAGGGAACCATATTTTTCCACCAGGCTCCGTTAAAGGGAAAGTCAGATCTCGACGGCAACATCTACAGCCTAAAAATTGGCTCGACTTTCTTCTCACTCTAACGCGATGCAGACGCAACGTCAACAAAAGACCCAAGGGTCAAAGTAAAAATAAAGCCATGGCAAAATCTTAGCTCCAAGCCTTGATGGTTCATATACGACCTAGAAAGCATTCCGGCGTTCCTTCTCATTCCAGCAGAATGCGAACGTAGCTATCAAATGAAAATGGAGTAATGGTATATTCCTAACCCCGTACTTCAACTGCAATACACGCAGCATAGGAGTCCTACAGATGTCTACCCTATTTCAGTAAAAGAATCGGCGTGGCATCGTCAAAACAAAAAACGAAGTGACAGCATATTCCTAACTTCGGGTCTTGACGACAACTCATATAAAGCCCAAAAGGCCACTGGAGATCATCCTACCCCAGAAGGGTGCGGTTATGACTCATCAGAGCTCCAAATTGAGCCTAACCTCAAGTAAAAAGCATCATGGCAAATTCCTAACGCTTGCTCTTCCGACGGTAATATAAGCTAAGGAGATTACTTGAAAACGTCTTGTCCAGCCCCCGAAGGGATCAGAGACACAACAGTCACAGGGTTACTCGAACAACAGCTTAAAGACTGTATATCGAGAAATATATCAGCCAACGCGACGGTACCACGGACTAAAACCTTAGTACCACAAGCCTAACAGACCTCTGTCGTAAAGAATAGAGGTTATCTATATAAGACGCTAGGACAAGTTTGCTTGTAAACCCAGGGAAGGAAAACTAACGAAACTCCAAAATGAGTACATAAATTACATAAACTCCGAAACGAGTGACTAAACTAGAGACTCCGAAACGAGTGAATAAACTATTCCGCGCCGAATCAAGACAATCAAGAAAAGAGAAGTGCAGATATGAAAGAAAAAGGACTTATCATTCATACTTCAGAAATGATTACACAATGATGATGATGATGAAAAGAAAAGAAAAAAAAAAGCTATTGCATCATCTGAGGTCTACAACGGCAAGACGTTAAATTCCGGACATGGATTCTCAAACTCAAAAGCAAGTTTGAGCAGTGCACCTTCAGCCTCATCGACCGTCTTTTTGTGCATCTTCACTCGAATGCAAGCGTCAAGGTCACCACTGTAGGGTGTTTTTCGTCACCCCATTGAGATGGGAATACGCACCCGCTTGTCAGGCGTACTACAGATTCCCCCTGCCTAGGGTAGACCGGGGTTTAATGATTGTGGGGATCCGAATCTCCGGCAGCCGCGGACTAAGCTGCCGTTAATTTTCCCCCGCCTTTGGGGCGAGGGAACCTCCGATTGACGAGTTAAACTGGTCATGCAAACTCAATGTGCAGTGTATGTGCGTGTTGTTTTGGAAGGGGGGTTTTGGATATATCGGGGGGCCCGCAGAGTTTTTACGGGGGTCCCACTACCCGGATAGCGGGCTGGGGGTCAGGGGGCTAACAGCCCCCTTGCGGGGTGCGGGGCAACGCCCCGTAAGAAATTTTTTTCTAACAGGGACAGTGTCGTGGTGTATGTGTGTGTCCACATATGTATGCATGTGTATATATATATGTATATATATATAAAAGAAAGAGGGGGGAAAGGCATCCAAAGGATGCGTGGGGCCAGCGCCTTGGGCGCTGTGCGCCCAGGTGCTGTGCGCTCAGGCGCTAGCGTGCCACGTGTCGGCACGTGGGCGCTCTGCGCTTGAGCGCTGTAGCGCAAGCGCGCCACGTGTCGACACTTGGGCGCTTAGCGCTCGAGCGCAAGCGCGCCACGTTTTGGCACGGGTGCGACTTGCGCTTGAGCGCAAGTGCGCCACGTGTCGGCATGAGAGTGACATGCGCCAGAGCGCAAGCGCGCCACGTGTCGGCACTGGAGCGGCACTGGGACGACTTGCGCTTGAGCGCAAGCGCGCCACTTGTCGGCACGTGGGCGCTCTGCGCTTGAGCGCCGGCGAGGAAAATAGGCTTTTAGCCTAAAAGGATTCTCGAAAGAGAAATCAGAGTGGGGTTGGACTCCTAAGTGTGTTTTTAGGGTTAATGGAAGGGGTTCTTCTTCCTCCTCTATTAGAGGGATCTTGAAGATCAAGAGATGTGAGATCTCAAAATCTCTCCTTTTGGGGATCTAAAGACAGATCCAAGTTCCCCTTTGTGGGTTTGGTGGTGAAAAACTATCTTATTTTTGAAAAGGAAGAGTAAAACTCTTGATTTAATTCAAAAGAAAGAAGAAGGTTTGAGACCTTCAGAAAAGGGAAAGAAATACAAACCCTAGGTTTTTTTTTGAGAGAATGAACGCGTTCTTCCTTTATTCATCATCATGTTGCCTTTTATAGGCTTACATATTTACATATAGCCCCTTGGGCTTCCCAAAATGGCATTTTGCCTATCCCATGGCTCGTGTGCCATTTCATTCACATAAGCCATGGGCTTACAAAAATTTGGCTTTCTGCCCGTTTCGTATACCTTCATGTATAAAAAACATTTCATAAAAATTATTTATTACATGGTCTATATTTTGGCATGGAGGAGGCTGGCCGCGGGCTCGACTTGGGCATGGGCCCGCTTGACCTGGGCTTGGGCCCACCTAGTTTAGGGGTTGACCCTGACTTTGACTCGGTCAACCGGGGTGTAAATTTTTACCCCAACAAAATGCCCCCCATCAATAAATGCACACCTCACATTTGAGTTGTGTGCATGAAATTGATGGATCTTGAAGTTGGACTTCGAGGTAGAACATCATTCCAGGGGCGGAGCATCATCCCGGGGTGCATGATTCCCGGGGATCGGAGCATCATTCTGATTCGCGGAGCATAATTCCAGAGATCAGAGCATCGTTCCGAAGGGGGGAGCATAATTCCAGGGTTCGGAGCATCGTTCCGAAGGGCGGAGCATAATTCCAGAGATCGGAGCATCGTTCCGAAAGGCGGAGCATGATTCCAGAGTTCGGAGCATCTTTCCGAAGAGCGGAGCAAGAGCAGAGCATAATTCCAGGATTCGGAGCATCATTCCGAAGGGCGGAGCATGATTCCAGAGTTCGGAGCATCTTTCCGAAGAGCGGAGCATAATTCCAGGGTTCGGAGCATCATTCCGATGGGCCGAGCATAATTCCAGAGATCGGAGCATCATTCCGATGATCGGAGCATCATTCCGAAAGGCGGAGCATGATTCCAGAGTTCGGAGCATCTTTCCGAAGGGCGGAGCATAATTCCAGAGATCGGAGCATCGTTCCGATGGGCGGAGCATAATTCCAGAGATCGGAGCATCATTCCGATGATCGGAGCATGATTCCAGGATTCGGAGCATCATTCCGAAGGGCGGAGCATGATTCCAGAGATCGGAAAATCGTTCCGAAGGGCGGAGCATAATTCCAAGGTTCGGAGCATCGTTCCGAAGGGCGGAGCATGATTCCAGAGTTCGGAGCTTCTTTCCGAAGAGCGGAGCACAATTCCAGGGTTTGGAGCATCGTTCCGAAGGGCGGAGCATGATTCCAAGGATCGGAGCATCATTCCGAAGGGCGGAGCATAATTCCAGGATTCGGAGCATCATTCCGAAGGATGGAGCATGATTCTAAGGATCGGAGCATCATTCCGAAGAGCGGAGCATAATTCCAGGATTCGGAGCATCATTCCGAAGGGTGGAGCATGATTCCAAGGATCAGAGCATCATTCCGAAGAGCGGCAGACATTCTGACCGAAGCATGATTTCGATGATGAGGTAGATTCCTAGGCGAAGTATAATTCCGACAAGAAAGGCAAATATTCCGAGGCGAAGCATTGATTTCGACACGGGGTATATTCTGAGACGGATCATGATTCCGGCACAGGGCTTGTTGGCTGACTTGATTCCGAGACGAAACATAATCTCGACAGGGAAGGCAGGTACACCGAGGCGAAGCATCATTTCGACACGGGGTGCATTCTGAGACAAAGCATAATTTCGACGCAGAGCTTGCTGGTTGACTTGATTCCGAGGCGGAGCATAATTCCGACGATGAGGTCGTTGGTTTATTCCGAGCCGAAGCATAATTCCGACAGGAAAGGCAGATACACCGAGACGAAGCATCATTTCGGCACGGGGTGCATTCTGAGACGAAACATAATTCCGACGCAGAGCTTGCTGGTTGACTTGATTCCGAGACGGAGCATAATTCCGGCAGGGAAGGTAGATATCCCGAGGCGAAGCATGATTTCGACACGGGGTAAATTCTGGGACGGAGCATGATTCCGCCGTAGAGGCTGTTGGTTTGATTTGATTTGGGTTGACATCAGCAACGCTACACTGGAATATGGTACCAGGAGCGAATCATCATTTGTCATGAGAGGATTTGGGAATTGGTTTTTTTTTTGGTTTTTTTCTGTTTGGCACCAACATCGCTACACTGGAATATGGTACCAGGAGCGAATCATCATTTGCATTTGCTTATTAGAAAACGATGGCTTAGGAGACGGGTTTTAGGTCCCTATCACCTAAGACTATTCAATTTTGTGAGCCGTAAGGGTCTCGCAAAGCATTTTCTCCCTACGGGTCGTAAGGATCCCGTAAATGTATTTTCTCCTTGGGAGTCGTGGGGACTCCCAAGTATGTTGCTCCTTTGTGAGTGTAACCACCCTAATTTTCATATACACTTTTCTGTACAAATTTTTTTAAATTTTTTTTAAATCCATAAAGGAGGATTTTAATCTGAGCACAAGATATATATAATTAATTATTTTGTTTTTAAATAATTTCATTTTTAGTGTACATAAAATTGTTTTAAAATTAAAGTATACTTGGAGTATTAATGTTGCTGATAACACTTTAAGTATCTATTTCCCTACAAAAATTACAAGGAGCTTGTAGCTCATTGGCAATACATTGCACTGCTGAACCAAGCCACCAGAGTTCGAATCACATGCCCCACATTATTTTTAGTTTATTTTTTCTTTAAAAATTCTTGGAAGCCCAACAGTCCACAGGCCATAACTCCTAAATATTGAACTGAACCCCAAAAACGGAGTATACCAAAATCTTAGTCGGAGAACCCCGCACCCAACCGTCGCCGATCCCGGCCGGGATCGGCCGACCAAATCGGCCGGCGCCGCCGGCCGGAGTTGGTCGGATGGCCGGGGTCACAAAATGAAAGTGGTGCCTTTTCGTATTCTAAACCCCCCTGTTAACTCCAAATTATTATATCAGTTCCAGAATTTTTATTACACCTTAATTACTACAAAATTTTAATGATTTTCTTTAAATTTTTACAATTTTTAATAAACAAAACCCTTCACCTACCCTATCCTAGCTACGCTATAAATAGACCCCTACCCCCTACCTTCTCATTCCAAAACCATAAAATTACTCTCTTGAAATTTCCACAAGAAAGTGTGCTTTGAAACCGAGTTCACGGCGAAGCGCTGACGGATTCCGGCGACGTTCTTTGAAGCAACCGGCGACGAAACCACACCTCGGCCTTTTCCCTAGTTCCTCTTTACTCTTTAGAAGAGTTTGAAACCCGTAAGTCCCATTCTTCTCTCTTTTCTATTTCTCAAAATACGACTTTATGAAACCCGACGGAAATCGAAACAAACCGATTTCCGATTCGGTTTTTCTACAAAATTTCACTTGTCACCAATTCCACAACACCTAAATATATTCATGATGACTATTAATCACATAAAAATCAATTTGGACAAAGTTTCTCACATGATATGATAACTTTCTTGTAATATCGTATTCTTTTCACAATAATACCATAAAGTTTATTTTTCTTCTTCTAAGCAATTCCCTCATTCCTAAACATGTTCATCTTGACCACTAAACTTGTAAAAATCAATTTGAATGAGTTTTCACACATGAAATGATAACTTTTACAAATACCGTATTCTTACACTTAAATACCCTCATGTTTAAATTATCATATTTAACCTCTAAACTTCATTAAAGCTTAAAATAAGTCACGAGGTAATGACCTACCTCCACACACACGCAAATATAACACTAATTGATAACGTCAAAACATAGAATACGAAAATATAAGACTTTTCACTAAAATACCATTTTCTTTATAAACCATTCTTGAAAGCTTTAAGTTGTACACAATTCTAAATAAAATCTTTTAATACGATTAGTCATGGACATCGATCGTTTATCTAAACCTGACTTTGTGGTGTCTAGGCAAGTGTGTCAAGGCTAGTGGTTTTTAATTAGGCCCACTACTGTGGTTCCTTCCCACTTACCTGGCACTTACCTGGCTGCAATTGGCGGTGAAGAGGCGATTTGAGGCTTCTAATGACTTATCGTTTAGACCTTAAAAATAGGCTAGTTGGCTTAGGAAACCCTAGAAACTAAAATACGGAAATCTATACCCTTTTACGAATAAATACCTTATATTTATAAAACTGTTTTTCTAAATGAATAGTATTTATTAAACATATGCAAAGCGCCACTACAACCCACCTTTGGGGAACCCGTTAGGGATAGTATGGTTCATCGTGCACCCGCGGGCTAGTAGTGCGAGATTCAGACCTCCGCAAGGAGCATTCGGTCTCGAAAGGTTTAAAATACGACATTTAAGAAAAATGAGATTTTGGAAAATAAAATATTTATTTAAAATTATTCTTGTATTAATATATATATATATAATTATCATTTAAACAACTATTTTATTATAAGATAAAGTTTCCACTTTTTTCTAAAATTACAAGATTAAAAGTTACATTAAAATACCATGAATTTCAAATAAATCAAATAATACTTTTATTAGGATATATTCACTAGAATAACACAAATAAAATTCACTCATTATAACTATAAAGACGAATAATAAATACTTGAGGTGTATTTTGAAAACTATACAAAAGTACTTTTTACATAAAACCCCCTCAAGTTTTATAAATTACAATAAGGACCCTAACAATTATAGAACTTCAAATTACCTTTCTTTTAGTCTGACTCGGGTTTTAGTCTGACTATTTCTGACTTGAATATGATTCAAGTCAATCTATATTCTTTAATATTCCAACTCAATATGAAGACATGAATCTCAGAATCCAGTTAACAATTTATAAAACTTGACTGAACCGAACCATGGATATATTCCTTTTACATGTTTCCCAGTATTCCATTTACATGACTCTACGGTTATAACCGTTTCCTGATATCATGGTTTCGGTCAGTCAGTCAGTCAATCAATCTTACAATCAATACAATTTTACAAGATAACAATACAAACAAGATATCGCGGGGTTTAAGGGATAGATTGGTACGGAAGGTGTTAAAGGTGGCACGAGACGGTAAGATTAAGACACCTAACATGAATCCAATTACCGTTGTTCCGGGTTGTATAACGGAGCCTTGTACTTCCATTTGCCCTGGTCTCTGGCATACTGGCATACTGAGACCCCTCTCGTATACACTGGCATCCTTCTGTACCAAGCTACAACAACAGTGTTAACACAATACTACAATAATATAACAATACAATACAACATTAAAAGCTACCCTCTCTCTCTTACTCTCTGTCTATTTCTCCCTTATCTTTGGGACTTACCGAGCGATCAGTTCGCTGATGACATTCTGTTTCTCTCTTCTTTGAATGTCGTCAGGAGACTTGGACCCGGCAGAAGTTGAGCCATCATAAGAAGACTTGGAGCAATTTGCCGAAGACCCTGCACTTTAGTTCATTGTACACTTTTCTTTTCAGTACTTTTTCATTTCCTGTTATGCCACTGTTTAGGCATCTTTATTTCAGTTGTATTTTCCTTTCCATGTATAGTACAAAGAATGTTAATAAATAAAGGTTGATGTTCTTTTTATACTCTTGTCTCTTGTGTATTTATTTCTATATTGCTTAGATACGCTTAGCGTATGTACTTCTGAGTATATACGTAGCGGACCTCGTCGCGTCCCCTTCGCCGTATACTGGGAAGCGGGGCGTGACAGTGAGTCGTAAAGATCTCACGCGGGAATTTTCTCCTCACAAAGTCGAGAGGACCTTATGAGTGCATTTCATCTCTTTCTCACGAGTTTGCGCCCTTTCGGGTTTTCACAAACTCGCCGGCGGTCCTGCTGTTTTTACTCACGGAGCCCTTTCGGGTTTTCATCCGTGCCCATTTTGCTTGTGGACATATCCTTTTTTTTATTTTATTATTTTTGAAGAGATTGGGATTGTTTTACGCCCGTGGATTGTATACGGTTTTGTAGGATGTATGATCCAGACCGCAGGGCCATAAAAATTTCGGGACTTTGTAGGCGTCTGCATCGCTGCACTGGAATATGGTACCACGAGCGACTCATCATTCGCCACTTGGGGATTTGGATTTGGAATTTGGCTGGCGTCTGCATCGCTGCACTGAAATATGGTACTAGGAGCGACTCATCATTCGCCATTGGGGTATGGGATTTGGAATTTGGCTGGCGTCAGCATCGCTGCACTGGAATATGGTACCAGGAGCGACTCATCATTCGCCATTGAGGTATGGGATTTGGAATTTGGTTGGTGTCTGTATCGCTGCACTAGAATATGGTACCAGGAGCGACTCATCATTCGCCACTTAGGGTAGGGGATTTTGAATTTGGTTGGCGTCTGCATCGCTGCATTGGAATATGGTACCAGAAGCGACTCATCATTCGCCATTGGGGTATGAGATTTGGAATTTGGTTGGCGTCTGCATCGCTGCACTGGAATATGGTACCAGGAGCGACTCATCATTCGCCACTTGGGGATTAGGGAGCGATGGCTTAGGAGACAGGTTTAGATCCCTATCGCCTAAGGCTTTTCAATTTTATGGGCCGTGAGGGTCCTATAAAAGCATTTTCTCCCTACGAGTCGTAAGGATCCCGCAGGTGTATTTCTCCTTAGGAGTCGTGAGGACTCCTAAGTGTGTTTTTCCTTTATGAGTCGTAAGGATCCCACAAAGATTTGTTCTCCTCATGTATCGTGAGGACACATGAGTGGGTCTTCTCAATGGAGCATAATTCCAAAGGCGGAGACCAGCCGCGTAACTGGTGGTTGTGGTGGGGCATGGGTATGCTGAGAATTATTTAAGCCCGTGGATTGTATACGCTAGTCAATTTGGGGACTAACCGTAGGGCTGAAAGAATTTTGGAAAACTGGATTTTTTTTTTGTTTTACCGCGATTGCTCTATCATTTCAGCTTTTCTTATCGCGAAGATCGTGATTGCCCTATCATTTCGGCTATTTATTCGCGGTTGCCCCATCATTTCGGCTTTATTCTCATTTTTATTTTCACTCGCTGATTTTTATTGCGAGTTGCCCAATCATTTCGGCTTTATTTTTTTCTTTTATTTACACATTTTTTTGTTTATTCACATATTTCTTTTTACATTCCCAGTTTAACGACTTAGAGGTCGATTGTTCCCAGTTTAATGACGTGGTGGTCGATTGTTCCCAGAGGAAGGCAGATGTCTGAGAGAATCAGTTTCACGAAGAACTTCGGTCTCCGTTTGTATGAAATTGGCGGTCGCATCTTGACTGTTTACTAACACGCCTTTGGACAGTTCTATCTCTCCTGCCTTGTATTGCTTTTCGACCCAATTTTTGAAGACGAAGCGGTCCTCAATGGCATGACCTATCACTTTGTGATAGGGGCGGTATTTGGGGTCGTCGGTCATATTCGCTTCCTGCGGTCTTTTTGACTCTGGCAGTTGTAGACCGTTCTTCACGGCGTCTTTGAATATTTTACGGATTTTGTCCCTTCTGAAGGAATAGACTTTATCCAGCTTCTCTTTCAGTGGAGATTTTCCTCCCTCTCCGAACACTGGCTTCCGAGACTGGTTGGCGCTAGGCCCGCTCATCCCTTGCTTATTTCGGTTAGCCGAAATGTTGAAATATCCAGAATCATCGGAGTTTCCGCCTTTGCGATTATCGTCCTTTCGGTTTCTCCAGGACCTATTGTTATTTTGAGAATCCGAGGAGGACTCCTGTTTTGAGCACTCCAGCATCTGGACTTTCCTGGACAGCTCTTGGAATGTTTTGAGACCCACGGTGCATAAAAACGGGGCCATCCAATTGTTGAGATTTCCGACGAGGAGACCAACAGATTGGTCCTGCTCTATCGGCGGTTCGCATTTGACGGAGAGATTGCGCCATCGGGTTATAAAATCCGTGCTGCTTTCGTCGCTCTTGGGCTTGGTCCTTACGAGCTCGGCAATGGTAATCTTATCGCTGACGCTCATGAACCTCTGCTGAAACAGAGACTCCATTTGGACAAAAGTTGTGACGGAGCCATCCGGTATGCTCACGTACCAGTCGAAAGCAACATCGGTCAAGCTATTAACGAACTGGCGGAGGAGAAGCGCATCGTTGCCCCCAGTGTTCCCGCATGAGGCTTTGAAGTGGGCGATATGCTGATTCGCATTTCTCGTCCCATCGAATCTTCCGAATTTGGGGATGACATAGCCGCTAGGAAATTCCACCAGATCATACTGAGCAGGATATGGTCTCCCACTACTGCTGATATCTTTTTGCGCTTCGACTTCAGCTACCAATGTTTGGACTTTGCTGGCAACTAAATCCATGATTTGATCTTGAGTTAGCAGGCTACTGTCATCGGTAGCCAAAACATTTCCCGAGATAGGATGCGACTGATTTTCATGTAGTTCGCCCACTTTTGGATTTGAGGGAATAGGCGTCGGCTGCTTTGGGACACCATTTCCCGGTTCACGAGCAGAGCCCTCCGCTTGATTGGGCGGCTGAGAGGCAAGTCGGGCCGTGAGCTGCATCACGACATTCGTCAAGTCATCGATTTTGGAGTAGAGTTTGGCCATCTCCTTGTTTTTGTCTCTGAGCTGCTTTTGGAGCTCTTGAAGCAGCTCTTGCTCCACAGTCCTGGGGCGGAAAGTCGGCTCTTCTTCGCTTTCCGAGCCCGACTCCTCATGGACCGAAGGGTCTTTCTGCTTATCAGCCTCACTGGGAAGGTCTTCATTACCTTCCAGAGGAGGCTGGCCTTGGGATGTGGCAGCCATATTCACGCCAGATTGGATTTGGGATATGGTGGCCCCGTCCTTGCTTTTGCTGCGCGTGCCCACCATGTAGACAGTGTGGACCTCATATCCAGTCGTCTCTTTCTCATTGGCGGGGAGCTTAAAGAAGACACCCGATCGAGCAGTGGTCAAGAGCACCGCTGGAGCTTGCTCAGGACGCGTTGTAGCTTTGTTGGTGTTGATGGCCTTGCCCCCAGCTGGGGCCAAGGAAAGTCGTTCAGACACCGACTTGCGTTTGGGTTGGGGCGCCCTTGAGATCACCACATTTGGTTTCCTGTCTTTCGAGACCGGTTTGTCTGCCACCGGGGCTTGAGGAGCTGGGATGGCGCCAACTGGCATGAACATAATAGAGCCGAATGATAGCAGCGGCTCCTCCCATTGTCGCCCGAGACTGGCCGGAAGGACCGTCCTAGAGTCTATCCTAATCGTGTAGGAGACGGGAGCTGAGTTCATCATCGAAGACATCGTCGGAAGGTGATTGCTTGAAAATCTGCATGAAAAAGCATTATTTTTAGTATAAATACAGGTATGTATATTGATTGAGTTCGCATGAACACTTAACCCGAAATATGGGAGGAGAGATTGGTCCCACCGGACGTGCCAGAATCTGTAGGATGTTTTTCGTCCCCCCATTGAGATGGGAATACGCGCGCGTTTGCCAGGCGTACTACAGATTCCCCCTGCCTAGGGTAGGCCGGGGTTTAATGATTGTGGGGATCCGAATCTCCGGCAGCCGCGGACTAAGTTGTCGTTAATTACCCCTCGTCTTTGGGGCGAGGGAACCTCCGATTGACGAGTTAAACTTGTCATGCGAACTCAATATGCAGTGTACGTGCGTGTTGTTTTGGAAGGGGAGTTTGGTTATATCGGAGGGCCCGCAGAGTTTTTACGGGGGTCCCGCTACACGGATAGCGGGCTGGGGGTCAAGGGGGCTAGCAGCCCCCTTGCGGGGTGCAGGGCAGCGCCCCGTTAGAAATTTTTTTCTAACAGGGACAGTGTCGTGGTGTATGTGTGTGTGCACATATGTATGCATACGTGTGTATATATATATGTATATATGTATATATATATATAAGAAAGAGGGGGAAAAGGCATCCAAAGGATGCGTGGGGCCAGCGCCTTGGACGCTGTGCGCCCAGGTGCTGTGCGCTCAGGCGCTAGGGTGCCACGTGTCGGCACGTGGGCGCTCTGCGCTTGAGCGCAGGGCGCTGTAGCGCAAGCGCGCCACGTATCGGCACGTGGACGCTTTGCGCTTCAGCGCTCGAGCGCAAGCGCGCCACGTGTCAGCACGTGGGCGACTTGCGCCAGAGAGTTGTGCGCTTGAGCGCAAGCGCGCCACGTGTCGGCACTGGGGCGACTTGCGCTTGCGCTTGAGCGCAAGCGCGCCACGTGTCGGCACGTGGACGCTTTGCGCTTGAGCGCAAGCGCGCCACGTGTGCGCTCTGCGCTTGAGCGCCGGCGAGGAAAAGATGCTTTTAGCCTAAAAAGATTCTCGGAAGAGAAATCAGAGTGGAGTTGGACTCCTAAGTGTGTTTTTGGGGTTAATGGAAGGGGTTCTTCTTCCTCCTCTGTTAGCTGGATCTTGAAGATCAAGAGATGTGAGATCTCAAAATCTCTCCTTTTGGAGATCTAAAGACAGATCCAAATTCCCCTTTGTGGGTTTGGTGGTGAAAAACTATCTTGTTTTTTAAAAGGAAGAGAAACTCTTGATTTAATTCAAAAGAAAGAAGGTTTGAGACCTTCAGAAAAGGGAAAGAAATACAAACCCTAGGTTTTTTTTGGAGAGAATGTAAGTGTTCTTTTATTCATCATCATGTTGCCTTTTATAGGCTTACATATTTACATATAGCCCCTTGGGCTTCCCAAAATGGCATTTTGCCTATCCCATGGCTCATGTGCCATTTCATTTTTGCACATAAGTCATGGGCTTACAAAAATTTGGCTTTCTGCCCGTTTCATATACATTCATGTATAAAAAAAATTACATAAAAATTATTTATTACACGGTTTATATTTTGGCATGGAGGAGGCTGGCCGCAGGCTCGACTTGGGCATGGGCCCGCTTGACCTGGGCTTGGGCCCACCTAGCTTTGGGGTTGACCCTGACTTTGACTCGGTCAACCGGGATGTAAATTTTTACCTAATAACCACTAATGTTCTCCACCCTCTGATAGGCCGATACTATTGCTTTCTGCTGAAAGACGCGGTGCAAGATGGCGGCGAGATTATCTCTCCGTTTCTTTGAGATCAACCACATTAAGTACACTGAATGTATCTTATCCTCAGCATCATCGAGCACTTGAAGCAGCATGACCTCAAGGCGCCCGGGTATAGCCTCCCAGATCGACCCAACGATGATCTTCAAAAGGGCAGAATGACGAGAAAGCAGTCGACCGTTGTAATCATCGAAACGACGCATCACCGCGTCGCATTGGACGTCAGTAAACTCCTGGTCTTGGCAGCGGCCTTGGATGCGAATCTCCTCATAAGAAATAATCTCTTCAAGATCGTATAGATGACCAGCTATGGTACCTTAAAAAAAAGAGAATTAGCGATTAACATGTTAAAATCACTACAGTGGGCCCTACAAAATTAAGGTGATGGCTCATCAATGATGGGACATGTGTCCATTGTGAGAATCCGAAAGGATTCTTATTAAATAAATAGTGCCCATTAAACAGTGGAGTTAAAAACTCCTAACATTTCCCAAAAAGCAGGCTCTTTAAAACAAACAGATTAAAATCTGTAAAAAAAAGGATTAAAACCCCAAAGATAAAAATAATAATAATAAAACATACAAGAACGAAAAAAGGAATAAAATTCCCCAAGTTTTTAAAATCCAAATCAGAGCCAGGCTCTGTAAGAAAATGGAATTAAATTCCTTCAATAGTGGGATTAAATCCCAGAAACCCCCATGGTTGGGAAACAAAGAAAATGGAATTAAATTCCAAGGATCCTCAAAGATCAATGATAGGGTAAAACCCTAATAGGAGAACCAACAATTCTCATTGATTCAAGACCCAAGGTCTACTTAAAAAAAAGAATTTTTTTAGATCTCTAAGAGATCGGTTCAAGAAAAGACCAAAGATCTGTTGATGGATTTAAAATCCAAGACAAAAACAAAAAAGGGTTTCCTAAAATATGAATTCCGTTCATAATCCTTGCCAAGAAGTTTTTGCAGAGTTGAACTCTGAAGTTCTATGGACAGAGAGCTAAGCTCTGAAAGGAGAATTAAATTCTCAAGAAAAGAGTTGAGGAAGATGAAGAAACAGTGGTCATCTAAAGGGCCAAAAGCCCCATTTATAAGACGTGATAGGAGCGGTTTAGCTTTCCGTTCCTTTAGACAATCCAACGGTTGTAACGATGGATAGCGTTGCACTCACGTGCAAGCCACGTGAGAGCAACGCTGGGGCATTTGTTCCCTCATAAAAAGAGAGAAAAGGAAAGAAAATTCCCCACTAGTCAAGTCTCACGTGTTAAATACGTGAGCGCCCATATACAGACATATGGACGGCAAATCAGAGAAGCTAAATAAGCCTCACATGTTGAAGACGTGAGGGCACATCCTTACGTAGAATTAAATTCTACTATTTGGAAATACTTCCATGGACTTTTCTAAAAGGAGAAAGATCCTCTCTGTTAAACAAAGAAGATCCTCTCTGTTAAACAAAGATCCAATGGTGGTTAGCATAGAATTAAATTCTATTGGGAAGGATATTTTCTGTTAAACAGAAAGTTGGTGAATCAAAAGATCCAATAAAATGGAAAATATTTTCTATATCTTTCTAAACAGAGAAAGATTGTGCTCTGTTAAACCGAGCACCCTTGGATTAAAAATCCAATGGTGATAAAAATATCACCAGTCAATAGAATAAAATTCTATATATGGGGAAATATTCCCCCAATCTTGTTAAAATAAGAAAACATATTCTGTAAGACAGGAACACTTGGATCAAAAATCCAACGGTGGATAAAATTCTCCAAATCAATTTTGAGTCCAATTAAATCGATCGGAATCTCTCAATGAGAGATTTTCCCAAAACTAATTAACAAACTTGCCTCCATTATATAAAGGACCCGAGACTTCAAGTCTCAAATAGAAAAAAAAAACCTATAAGTTTCTGCAAAAAAAAATACAGTGAGCTCTTGAAAGAACAGAGAATTTAATTCTTAAAGAAGAAGACTTTCCCCCTTGAAACCCTAGGTAAAGAAAACACGAAGCTCATAATATCTCTTACCTATCTAAGGGTTTAACCCTTAACATAAGAACTTAGTTTTTCCTCTGGTTGAGATTTGCAAAAGCAACAAATCTCCCCACAAGTTGAGAATTTAATTCTCATCGGGAAGATTCTGTTTTTCAGATTCAAAACTCAGGGAGAAAAAACTAGGTTAAAAAGACAAAGAAAGATAAGCAACATATGGAAATTTAATTCCTCCAAAATTAAGGTTTAGCCCTACATAAAGAACTTAGTTCTTATAAAAATAAAAGAACTTAGTTTTTATAAAAATAAAAGAACTTAGTTCTCCAATAAAAAATTGATGATCCAAAATCTTCAAAACAGAGATCTTGATGATTATCAATGACTAAAATGTCATTAACAGAGATTAACATCTCTATAAACAAAAACTTAGCGTCTCACGTGGAACACATGTGAGCAAAATTAGTGCTTAGCACTATCATAGTGCCTCACATGTTTCCCACATGAGTGCCTAAAACAAACAAAAGATGAGCT
This sequence comes from Agapanthus africanus, assembly GCA_030015575.1. Taxonomy (NCBI): domain Eukaryota; kingdom Viridiplantae; phylum Streptophyta; class Magnoliopsida; order Asparagales; family Amaryllidaceae; genus Agapanthus; species Agapanthus africanus. The sequence continues at coordinate 8,671,450 of CM057348.1, read as the reverse complement.
AAAACGCATCACGTGCTTCCCACGTAAGCGTCCAAAGAATAAAAGAAAACTTATTTGGGTTGATTGGGAAGCCACCAAATAAAACAACCCAGCACCCCAAAAATAAAGCAATCACGTGAAATACATGTGAAACAAAAATAAGAGGCTGAGTGCCTCACGTGAGCACCAGAGCTCTAGCCAAGTGCTTAGCACTCATGTCTAAAGAAAAAGAGGATGAACAAACAAAATCCAAAATCAATGCTCAGCACTCACGTGCTTCCCACGTGAGTGCCATGCAAAGTGCTTAGCACTCTATGATCAGTCAAAATGACTAAAGATGGTGCCCATATTTAAGCGTCTCACGTGTTTCACACGTGAACGCCATAGAACATTAGTGCTTAGCACTAGTCCAGCGCCCCACGTGAAACACACGTAAGCGTTGCATGTCTTAATGCTTAGCACTATTGGGTAAGTATATAAACCCAATCTCAGCCCAAATTGACTAAGTCTCTTGAGGTTAAACCTCTTTGATTTTAAATCAACCGGAGCCCATATGCTCGTGATTTCCAAACTGATCTCAGCCTCAAACATGACTAATTATCTCTCATTGATGATATCCAAAATGATACTCATCTCATATCTCCTAAGGGAATCTTAGTCTCAAATATGACTAACGATTTTTAGATTCGTCATAACCCCTTTTTTCCCTTAAATACGGGATTTGGTTCAAGGGTACATCTTTCCACACCTCTGATATACGTCGTCGTAATTCCTCAACGTCTTCAGATAGGTTGCGGGTCCTGATAACCAACTCCTCCTTTCATCCCACATTGATGCACCTCCAAATTTACGTGCACACCCTAATCAGACCGTACCCCAAATTGGACGCATTCTATGTCACCATCGTTCACTCCGCCACGTAACAAATACACGTGCGCACAAGATGAATATTGGACCGAAATGTCCTTAAACTAACATTCGTCCCCAAAACGGGAACGTCGGACCGAAATGTCCTTAAACTAACATTCATCCCAAAATAAGAATGTTGGACCAAAATATCCTTAAATTAATATATCGCGTCAAACATGGTGATAATGGACCGTGATGTCCTTAAAACGAAACCAATTGAGCCCAAATGCTCATATATTTAAGTTGATCTTAATCTCAAACTGAATTAACGGTCCTTAAATAAAACAGATTCAAATAAAAAAATATACGGATTTGGACTAATCCGCGCCTTACGGGCGATGACATAAGCTAGTCTCCGTATACAATCCACGGGCGACAAAAAATAAACAAAAATACACACGACACGAAGTGAACTGCCGGGGCAGGAGAAAGTGGTTATCGCAATGCGGTAACGTAATTAACTGCAGGGGCTTGCGCCTGTAAGGAAGAGCGTCCCCACAATAAAAAAACTCCTCAAAAATGAGGAGGGATCGGATGAAGTCTGCTACAACGGTTGCGTCTGTACAAACCTCCGATATACGGTGTCATAAATTAACTCGGTATCGAAGAGGTGGGTGGATAAGTCCAAATATATCTGCCCCCAAATTCAGGCAAGACGTTCAATCTCAGTTCGTTTCTGTTTTCGGCGGTGAACTGTAATAAGCAATAAAATGTTAAAGAAAATATAGAGTAGTAAATAACTTAAAGTGGTATTATGTAGTTAAAAGCAGAGACAGGTAAAACAAAAATCATGAAGAATAGTATGGCAGTTTAAAGGTAATATGAAAAGCATTGGTAGGAGAAATTATCTAGTAAATAAAATATACGGTGTAAATTAGAATTATTGAAAATTTTGAAAATAGCAGAGTACTTAGAGTAAGTAGGTAAGTAAAATAAAGCACTTAATAACATGCATATAAGAAACATACTAAATATAAAATAGAAAGAAAATTAAATTTAGAATAACAATGTCACTAAATATAATTACTGTAATAGAAAAATAGTACCAGTGATGTATAGCAGACTAGCCAGTGCATGGCTTGCGGTAAACAATTTCGAAGATCGGCGTCATGAGCAGACACTCGATTAGAGGAAACGTGTACGGGAATTGGGTTGTCATAAAGGTACAAGGATGCAGAAATGGAAGAAATATTTGGAAACTCGGGAACGATATAAGCTAACAAGAGAGATAACGATTTGATAATCAAAACAAGAATATGTGCTAGGATAATACTCAATCGAGAAGGGAATCAAAGATAGTACTTCAAGCCACTCAATCAGAGTACCGCATTTGTAACTATACTGCAGTTCATATTTACAACTACATATCTCTACCAAGTTACCCAAAAACTCTACCGGATATGGTCAAAATGTGTAGCAAGACATACTAGAGTAATCCTAATCAAGGATAACTAATTTACAACATAGACCGACTTGGCAACTTAAATTGTCAAGCCCTAGCCGGAGCTGTAATCTCATTTTAAATCTGGTGTTCTGATACCAACAAAACTATATCACGTCCCGCTTCCTAAAATATGGAATATGAGGGTGACTAGCCCAGGCATGCTCCTACGGTCAAAGAATAATCTTGCCGTAGTCACACTTCGGTTTCTAGTAGTTCATGGTAAGCAGTAAATACAACACAAGTAATGAAAAATGCAGTCACTAAATCCATCACATTTAATGATCAGAGTGCAACGGATACAAGGCTCTAATATCAAAGGAAACAATATACCAGATGATAAGAAAACAATGAAGATGACATCGTTGATCTAGATCTCCGCGATATCCTTTTAATAAAGCAGGTCCTGCTTTGGGCTGGGTCTACTTCCTCCTTTAAGCATGTATACTCATGTCGTCGGGGCGACACGATATAACAATATATATAATATGTGCATTAATGATAAATATGAAGTAGCAAGTATAGGGTGATAACATGAGCAGGTAAGTAGTGGCATGTGTATCAGTCCAGTAATCAATGCAATGTCTATGTCACTAAACCCATCGATCTCTAAATCTCAATGTTTGTCTCTAAACATATCGTCAGTTCGAGCGTAAGCGTCAACCACACAGTATTCTCAAATCCAAGGCAATAAACCTATAAGAGGCTTGGAAACACGAGCCCGAATCACAATCAGTAACAATATGTACCGTTCAAACTTGGTACCACAACAACGCTCAATCATGAAATATACCGGTAAAGTGATTTCTGAGATTCCGTTGATCGAACTCACTCTAACTACCCAACACCCTGCGGTCTACCTCAAGGTCCGACCACGAATCTAAATATTAGTCGTTCCATAACAAGTCTACGCGAGAATTGGAGGCATGGTCTCCATCAATCATGTCTCGACTGGTAAATGAGACAAGTGGATGGTCCTCGATGCCTTATATATAATACTAATATAAGTGTTTCCATACCCGTCTCATACCAGTTATAGTTACACTTGTATAAGTCTCATAGATGTCGACAATGCAATAACTAAATGGTTCCACTAATTGTGTATAAGTACATGTCACTTCCACTATTCAGTCACACTTTTACACTAACGTATTTGCCACAATCTAATCACTAACATTTATCACTCGGTAATGTAAAAGCAGTCACTAGGGTATCGATGTAAATGATCACTAATCACTGAGAGTATAATAGTCACGCAATATGATAAAATTGCAGTAAAATATGCTGCGAGTAAAATATGGGCAGCCAATGTCATTCGGATTAGAAAATTCACAGTAATTTATACGTGCAGAATCAAGCGAAACAATATAAAAGTCATAAACAGTAGACTCAATTATCTAGACAATAAAATTGGTTTCATACAAACCGGGATACTGGTTAGGGAGATACGATCGTTTTAAAACAGATGTTCACTGCTGAAATTCCAGTTTCGGAACTGAAAGTTCAACTTCGGACACAGTTTGCTATTAGTTACGTACATAATTAGGCATCGCTACGGTACAATAAAATCTAGGTTTATTAGTTAAGTTTTCAACGCAACAGACAGAACGTTAATAGTCGTTGTATACAGGGAGTTACGATCTGTTTAAGTGTCACCAAGTATAAACTATTACTGCAATAAACAGCCAGACCTGTCGACAATATAAATTATGTTATAAATATCAAACTGTGATGGAATTTGGTGAAACTAGTGGCATATGAAAGTTAACTCAATTTTCTGCGCATCGATATAAGACTCCGCACATTTGCATAGTTAAACAGAGACTTACAGGTGTTTAAAAACATGTTTAAGCAGAGATTACTGCTCTGGACTGCAGTCCAGAGTCGTACCTCTTTTCAGTTTGCACTGTCGAAACAAAACAATAATCAGTAACCATTTCCAGAGATTCCTAGATTATTCTGTCCTCTTCGCAATAAGCCTAAGCACGGTACAATACGATTTATGTATAATTTATTATGAATTTAATATGGTGATATACGCAGTAAATTCCAGATTTTACGTCGCCAAGTAGGACGTCATTTCATAGTGTAAACGTCAATATTTTCAACCCAAATTCCTACACGATATTCATTATCAGTAAAGGGATTTATTGGTCACAAATTCCTCCATTTTAAATTAGGTTTTGATTGCGACAATCGCGGCTAACATTATAATATATATTTAAATCAAGACTAACATTTATCAACCAATTAATATAACTATATATATAGGTATAGAATGATTAAGCAAGTGAGAGTTCACTTGCTTTGGTCGCTGATATAGAAGCGACACGGATGTGGAGATCACCTCGACACATGAGACAGCTACAGATGGCGTGAAGCCGAACACGGCGCGGCGCGATTAAGGCTCGAGCGCGATAAGGGCTGCGATGGACATGCGCTGGCGTTGCGACGGTTACAGCGTTGATGATGGTGATCACTACAGCGACCGAGACGACAGTTACAACAGCGACTGGAACAGCAGGGATCACGACAAACGTACGTGTTCGACGAAATGATGGGGCTCGATTGTGGCACGATGAGGAACGGAGCTAGGCGCGGCGAAGGCACAGTGCGAGGGTGTGGTCTGGGCACAGCTTGGCACGGGCAGCGGCGACGGCAGTGAGGAGGTGAGCTGGCGGAAGCGAGATGGCGTCGACGGCGGCGGCAGTAAGTGTTAGCGGCTGTGGAATGCAGTGAAGAGGGAGGTATGGGGCTCAGTTTGTGATGGTGGAGGTGAGTGTGTAGGCGATGGAGGTATTGATGGTGGCGCTTAGGGTGCAGCGGCTAGTGGCCGGAGATGGATGGCAGCAAGGTAGTGTGGGTGAAGGCTTGAGAGAGGAGGTGTGGATGAGCTGGAGGTTGCTGAGTTGGTGGAGGTCGGGGAGCTCGTCGTCGAGGGTTGCAGGGGTGAGACGGCGGCGTCGAGGCTTCCGTAGTGGCCGGAGTTGGGTCTCAACAAGGAGCCGACAACTTAAGAGAAGGTGGGCAGTGGGGCTCGGGCACTCGATGGGTGAGGGGAAGAGTTAGCTCAGCTGGGAGTGGAGGGGGTATCATGGAGGAAGAGCTTGTCGGTGGTGACCCGTTGTCGGAGGTGGCCGGTGGAGAGGTCGGCGGTGATGTGGAGCTCGGGGAGAGAGGAGGAAGAAAGATTGTGAGTGATAGAGAGTGGGGTGGGGAGAGGGATTACGAGGAAAGGTGGGGAGAGGATTTAAGGGCGAGATCAAGAGGGGCAGGTGCGGTGATCATGGGCGACATGGTCGTAGGGTGGAGCGGGTCTCGCAAGAGCGGGGGCGAAGGAGAAGGAGACGTTGGCGATAAAGAGGGGGTGGTTTCAAAAAGGAAAAAGGAAAAGAAATAAAAGGAGAAAGAAAAGAAATTTGAGGGGAAGGAAGGGATGGGGGTCGGCCATGCTTGCTAGGCCTGGCCAAAGCCTAAGAAAGGGGAAGCGAGGGAGAAACCGGGCCTGGCTAGGTGTTGGGTTTGGGAAAAATAAATAGAAATAGAAAATAGAGAGAGATAGAGATGCAGGGATTAAATAAAAAAGATATGGTTTGGGTAAAAAAATAGAATTAGAGTTTTAAGAAATTAATAGTTAGGGTTTAGATTGGAAAATAGAAATAGGAAAAATATTTGGAAATAAATAAAATTGAAAAATATATGAATTACGGATAATAGAGTACAAAATAAACTGAGTATTACAGATGGAGTCTGAAAACCCTAGCAAATTTTATAGGAAGGGAAAAACTTAACATTTTTTTTATTATGGTTGGGTTTAAATACCCATTACAATTTGCATTTAGTCCATTCAGTTTTACATAATTGGTTTTTTGCCTTTTCTTCACATTCATGTGCACACACTTTGCACATGAGTCATTGTCTTTAAAAATTGGCTTTTAGCCCATTTATTTCCTACTTATAACACATTAAATTTATTTATCACATTTTCCTGCTCTTTCCATGACATAGGGCCGTCCCCATGCTTATGCTTGGGCAGGTTGGGCTTGAGCCCACTTGTTCGGCGTTGGCGTTGACTTCGCTTTTGACTTTTGATTTCGTCAGTGGGGTGATTTTTGACCCTAACGATAGTGATTTCTATATATGAAGTATATAAATTAAAAACTTTCTTTAAAGAGTAATTAATATTGATGGAGTCTAACTTACCTAATATGATAAAAGAAGAAGAAATTTCAAAGTTCCATGAAAACCAGACAGACTCAGTGTCATCAACCCTAGGCTGCCCACAAAAGAAAGAGGGCACAACTATGACCTAAAACATTCTGTACTAATTGTCATTTGTATTACTATTTTTTTTAACTTATTTTTTTAATGTTCCTAAACGCAAGAGGGATCTTAAACGCTTGATCTCTCGCTTGATGAAAATAAGCTTCATCATCAAGTTATAATGTTACTTGCAATTGAATAATTATTCTTAGTTTTCCATAGTGAAATTTAAGATAAGGGTATACCTGGCTCGAATTGCTTAACATAGATTCCGTACAAGGGTACAGATCTTCAGATACTGCAGCTGGATAAAGTCTTATGTACTTTCTGCCAACAACCTACCATTATCGTATAAAAGAAAAGGTCAAACGTTTCAGTCATCCACCTTTCAAGTAATTTGAACAGGAATGAACACAAACCATTTACTATTATCATTCAATTGTTGATAGAAAATCCAGGGATGCCCTTCAATTCACCACGGTCATAGTTCAAGTGACGAAAACATACAAAGATTTTTTGTCATCCAATGAAATTCCAAAGTAGAAAGATACGCATGCAAGCACGCACACAATTTTTGGGGGGGGGGGGAGGGGGGGGAGGCATCAATGAATTTATAAGAATCCATTTAATGGTCCCTAATTGAGAAAATAATATAACTATAAACAGAAAAAGAAAATGATATGAAGAAGTCTAGTCTTATAGAACAGTAATATATTCTCACAATGTGTTATCAACATTCCAGTGATTACTTTGCATCCCTTCAGAAAAATTTTAGAAGTAAACCAAACATTATGATATAATTGAGATCATATGAGCATCACTGTGATTAAAGAAATATTACTAATGAAAAGATGGGCAAAATACCAGAGTGGAGACTGATTTTGCAGCTATCAGATAAAATCATTGTATAATTCTCGGAGGTGAATTACTGCTGCAACATGGTCGAGAAACAAACAAAAAAATAAAACCTAAAAATAAAGGCCAGTAAATAACTTGATCAAGAAAATGTCGTGGAGAAAAATTATACTTGACTGGAGAGTCAGTCAATTGCCCAAGATTTTGAAGGTTTTGCCTGATGATTAATCAAAGGAAGTGAGATCTTATCTGCCTTGAGCTCAATTTATCTAGAATTCTTCACAGAATATCTACAAGAGATTCTTTGGGATTAAATCAAATGGCAATGTCGGCGTTCATGTAAGTTCCGACTATAATGCACAAGTATGGCTTGAAACTTGAATCAGAAAGCACCTAATTCAAGCTCGGTATTATTATAATTTTTTCTCTCCAGATTTTAGGGGTCAAGTTATTTCTATTACCTGAGCAAACATATTATGGTGTGGGTCATGGTGCAACGGTGTTACGGTTCCAGATGGACCAAACCAAGCCTTAAGAGACTGAAGTTTCCCACCACCGGCATAACAATAATCAGGAATCATTATATCATTGTGCAGTTCTTGAATCTGCCATTTAATGAAGAAGTCAATCGTGAATCCATGATTTATTTCAACAATTGAATTAATTTCAGCACTCACAAATGGTGCTGAGTTACCTGATCAAACAATGGATGCTGAGCAAGATATGTTTGGTTCTCAGGGCAGTCATTGGACATCATTCTTTCAAGAAATTGTGAAAACGTGATGAGTTCTTGCTTCCACTCTGAGGCGAGATAGTTCTTTCCAACCTGCAATTGTTGTTAACTTTACCAGCTTTAAGTCCTGTCAGCATTCAAAGACAGAAACGATGGAGGGTAAAGTCTTATGTCTCACAGGGATGGGGTGAAGGCCCAAATATACGCTTGTTAAGATAAGACATGGCCAATAGCATGATGGTTAACCTCAATTGACCAGTGAGCATTAAGTCATATGTATATTGTAATAACCGGTATTTTCTGCTTGTGAATTTCCGTATTTTAATAAAATTCAAATTATTCCATATATATTTTCCCTGATTTTTCCCTATAATTTTCCTAATACTTTTGTTCTTGAGCTCCTAATATTTTCCTAACATTTTCTATATTTTCCCCTCATTAAAACCCTAATTAAAACCTAAACCTACCCTGGCCCAAATCCCCTCTCCCCTTCCCTCTAAAACCCTAAGCCCACTTGGGCCAAGCCCAGCATCCCCTACCCAAACCTTAACCTCAACCCAGCTCTTCTCTCTCCCCTCTCTTTTTCTCTCTCCCCGACTTCTTCCCCACGTCTCCTCCTCGATCGCTCGCGCTCGCCTCCTCGAGACCCGCTCACTCCAACGTTCCCCCTTGACCTTGCCCGAGATCCCCTGCTCCAAATCCTCCTTCCCTCAACGTCTCTCTCTCACCCTCTCTTTCTCTCCAGCTCACTCCACCTCCTCCAACTTAAATCCCAAGCTCCTTTCCCTCACCGGCGACCACCTCCCACCACGCCGACGAGCTTCCAGCATCACCATGGACCACCCTACACCGACCACAATCCCACCAGCAACCCTCCTCGCCTCCTCAAAACCCAAACCGAGCTTCATCCTTTGCATCACCTCACTCCCACCCATCGCCTCGACCACTTTGTTGTCGCCAGAGCCTCATCGTTGGACACCGCCTAGCCGCCGTCGTGACCACAACCACCCGCTCCAAACCAACACCCCCACAGCACCCTATCTCCTCTCCTCTTCTTACCTTAAAACCGCCACCCAACCTCCAATTCCACCATTGCCGCCCCCACCTTCAACTGTCGTCGACTGCGGCTCCTTGTCGGCCGTCTACAATTGAGCACCCCTTCACCGTCACAACTAGCTGTAGCCCGGTCACCACCGTCGAGCCAAGCCTTAAACCAAGGCCAAAACCCTAGTTGTTCATCGTCGCCGTGTCGTGCTCGTACCATCCGCGCTGCTGTCTCTCCGATCGTCTTCAAGCAAGTAAACCCCTCACTTGCTTCTACATGCTAATATTACACGAATCAGAATTTACATACTTATTTATATATATCTATATATATCTATATATATATATATAGTGGTAGTTAATCATCGTTTGAATTACACGACGCCCGTTATTGCTTGGATCCGATGTGAGATCATATGCAACTGAGTTTAGAACCCAACTTGGGTCTATCAACCGTAATGATTTCATTTAGTATTTACATGAATTAATTTTGTTATAATCAATTCGATAAAACTGATGACTATCGATATTCGGAGCTATAACCTAAGCTCGAAGCGATACGTGAATGAAAACCCTATTTTAAATTGCCAAAATTTGTGATCGTCAAAGACCTTTATTGTTAGTGAATGTTCTGTAGGGATTTGAATTAAAAACTCCTAAGTTATACCCATGAAACGTCGCCCCCAAAAGGTGGCATTAAATCTGGAAATCCTCGTATATATCACGTTGTAAAACTAATAGTAAATTGGATATAACTCGTAACGCAATATTCTAGGGCTCATATCGAAACCGACTTGATAACCTAGCACCCCTTGCAAATTGTTATTTAATATGATCATATTACGATAATGAAAACTTGAGAGAAATACGGCCCTGAACTACAGTCCAGGGCAGCATCTTCCGGCGACACCTGATTTTAAATGCCCGTTCATCCCTGTATAAATCTAAAAATACGTGGAGTCCTATATCGTTGCATAGATAATCAAGTTAGCTAGCTGAAGACGTAGGTTTCATTTAATTTAAATATTGTTTGCTATTTTAAAAGTATTTTAGAACGTCGACATGTCTGGCTATTTTCTGCAGTAACAGTTCCTACCCTTTGATCTTAAACCGAACACATCTCCCTGTAAATAGTGGTTATTCCTGATCCGTTTATTGCGTTGAAAACCTAACTGATAGGACTAGATTTCCTTCAATTGTAGCGATCCTTGATTCTGATCATAATCTATAAAAAAAATGCACTAGAAGTTGGACTTCCAGTTCTGAAACTGAAATTCCAACAGCACATCTCTATTGTAAAATGAACATATCTCTTAAACCAGAATGCCAATCGATATGAAACTGATTTTACAGCTTAGATAATCAAGTATACTTCATATGCCTTTTATATTATTTTGCCCGATTCTGTACGTGTGATTTATTATGAATTTTACAAACTGCATGACACTAACTGTTCTCATAGTCACATAATTCGCGAATTATTTGGCGAATTCGCGAATAATTCGCGAATTATGTGACTGCCGATTAAATCTGCGAATTATTCGCCATCACCGAACGCCGAATTATTGCCAAATTATGCGCGAATTATTCAAAAAACAGCAAATAATTCACGAAATCAAAATCTAATGTCTCTTATATTAATTTTATATTAATTTTTTGCTCGAAATCCTTCCCGAACACTTACCGAATCTTTTCCGAATACCTGCCGATTTTTTCCGAATAGTTCTCCGAATCCGAATTTTCGACCTCGCTGAATTATTGCCGAATCACGAATTTGTGACTATGGCTGTTCTTAATTTAGTGAACGTTTATTTAAGGCATTCCTACCGTATCTTGTGATTGGTTTACACCGATTGTTTAGTGACTGTTTACATTGAAATCCTAGCGACTGACTTCATTGTCGATTGATAAGTGTCAGTGACTGAGTTGTGACAAGTACGACAATAGGCCCATGATCGAAAGTGATACCGATAAGCAAAAGCGTGAGTGAATAGTGAAAACGACACGTACTTGTACACGATCAGCGGAACCATTTAGTTATTGCATTGTCGACATCTATGAGACTTATATAAGTGTAACTATAACTGGCATAAGACAGGTATGAAAGCACTTATATTAGTGTCATAGGTAAGACATCGAGAACTATCCACTTGTCTCAGATACAGTCGAGACATACTTGATGGAGACCCTGTATCCAATTCTCATGTATACTTGTTATGGAGCGACTAGTATTTAGATTTGTAGAGATGTAGACAGCGGGGTGTTGGGTAGTTTGAGTGAGTTCGACCAACGGAATTCTAGTAGTCCCATTACTAGCATAATCATTTCATTTTGCTGGGAAGATCGAGCGCGGAATGGTACCAATCATTTCGTTTTGCTAGGAAGACCGGACGCGGAACGGTGCCAATCATTTGATACATGACAATTAGACTCGTGTTTCCTTACCCTGGGTTGGGAATACTCCTGCAGTGGTTGACGCTTACACTTGAACTGACAATAGGTTAGCGATATGGACATCGAGACTTGGAGGTTTAGTGACATGTACATTGCATTGATTACTGATCTGATACACCTGCAATACCGTTTATTTGTACATGTTATTTTATGCCCACGACATTACCTTATACTTGCTACTTCATATTTATTATTATTGCACATATTATATACTGCTATATTGTGTCGCCCTGACGACCTAAGTATGCATGCTCAGAGCGGAAAGTGGGCTTAGCCCACATCAGGACCTATCCTCTTCGAGAATATTGCAAAGATCTAGATCGGCGACGTCAGCGCTATCTTTCTTTTGTCGCTATCTGGTTAGTTATTTCTTTGCTTGTATCCGTTGCACTCTGATTCGTTTAAACATGATAAACTTAGTGACTGTACATCTCACTATCTGTGTTAGATTACTGCTTTCCATGTACTGCTAGAAGCTGAAGTGTGACTATGGCAGGATCTTTTCTTGACCGTAGAAACATGGCTGACCTAGTCACCCCTCGTATTCCGTATTTTGGGAAGTGAGACGTAACATAATTTTGTTGGTATCAGAGCACCAGGTTTAGAATGAGATTACAGTTTCTGACTAGGGCTTGACAGTTTAAATCGCCAAGTCGATCTAAGTTGTAAACTTATTATCCTTGACTAGGATTCCTATAGTGTGTCTTGCTATATATTTTGATCTCATCCGCTAGAGTTTTGAGTAACTTGGTAGAGTTATGTATGACTATAAACTGTAGCATAGTCACAATTCAACACTCTGTTTGAATGACTTAGAGTTCTATATTTAATTTCTTCTCGATTGAGTCTCACATCACCACATATTCTTGTTTCGTTGTCAATTCTATATCTTATTTTGATTCTTGTATCTTATGCTGTCCGAAAATTTGTTGTTTCAGAATCATGGCTTCCTACGATTGTTCTTCCACCTTCACCTCTCAGGATTAGACACTCGATATTTTGAGCGTGCTGCAAGATTTGATGGAAGCTCAGGAGGGGGCGAACGATCTTTTGGCTGAGGGGTTAAGGAGGCAACTGGTTTGAGCACCAAGAAGAGTTCCCGATCATATGGGAATCCATGTTAGTAAAAAAGGTGTACAGATGAGATGCTCATTTGTTCTTCAGCAGCAGAAACAGCGGAGAACCCAAGTCTGTGATTATTGCAAGAGGTTGGGGCTCTTCAAAAGGACTGCCATCAGGCTAAAAGACAGTGTTTGATTTGTGGATCCAGCGAACATCGTGTCAACGGTTGCCCTCGGAGAAAAGAACTACAAGAAGGATATCCGTCAACGCGCTCCCCAACTTTGAAATTGTTTGTTTGTTTTGTTGTTATTGTTGTTTTCGTAGTTTTAAGTTCGAGGACGAAATTTTCTTTAAGCAGATATGATGTAATAACCAGTATTTTCTGCTTGTGAATTTCTGTAATTTAATAAAATTCAAATTATTCCAAGTATATTTTTCATGATTTTTCCCTATAATTTTCCTTATAATTTTGTTCTTAAGCTCCTAATATTTTCCTAACATTTTCTATATTTTTCCCTAATTAAAACCCTAACTAAAACCTAAACCTACCCAGGCCTAAATCCCCTCTATTCCCTTCCCTCTTAAACCCTAAGTCCACTTGGGCCAAGTCCAGCATCCCTTACCCAAACCCGAACCCAGCTCTTCTCTCTCCCCTCTTTTTCTCTCCCCGACTTCTTCCCCACATCTCCCTGTTCACACCATAATATTATATTATTATATTCCCCATTCTTATTCGTTTTATAAATAAACAGGTGCTTTTGACGCATGTCTGCTACATATTACAGGTTATAGGCTCTTGGAGCGAAAACAGTGAAAAAGACAAAAGACGATACAAAAAGAGACTTTTGACCAACAAATAGAAGGATCTTAGTCAAGCCTAGATGAAGAACAGTTCACAATGTACAAGGCAACGCAAGGTCCAAGTTGTCAAAGTGAACGGTTAAAAGACCACTACAAGTTTTCACTGAAAGATCTGGAGAAAACCCAGAAGCCAAATGGAGAAAAGAACTAAAGAAATAAAAAGCCCAAAGCGTCCAGAAAGAGCCCAGAAAAAATCATCAGAGTCGTCGACCAATGGGCCGCGGAACCGCGGCCCTACCCCCACCCATGCCGTGGTTCCGCGGCCGTCTATTGCACGTGTCGGTGCAGAAAAATTCTGTCGGTGCGTTTGTTGGGATTTTTAGAGGGTATTTTTGTAATAGCAGATATGCGAGTCATTGTAACCCTAGGGTTTTCTATCCTCTATAAATAGGAACTCTAAATTCTGTATGAGGCCATGCCTCTTTTCATTTCATAAATTCAGATCTGTACTGTGTTGATGTTTGGAGAGAGCCATCAATAAAAATTAGTAAGTTACTTTTATTTCTTTGCTTTAGTTCTCTTTTAATTTAGAATGTCTTTTAATCCCCTAATGAGCTTGTAGTCTCCTCGCTTGTTAGGGTTAGCCTTAGGGAAAGGTTTGAGAGATGAGATCTCTCACCCCTTTCTTGCCCCTTCACACCTAAGAATTAGAATTCCATGCATACACGCACACACCGCTCCCTGCGGCACCTTACCCCTCGAGGTAACGGTGATACCGTAGTATAAAAGACCGGTTGCGCATGTTTTCCATGGAGCTTAGGGTAAGGATCGATAAAGGAAGGACAAGAACTTTGAGGAAGAAACATCTTCCCAAAAGATTCTAATCCACTTTATTGATAATTACCATAACATCTAATTGATCTAAAATAGGGTATTGAAAGCGGTGAGGAAACCTTTGATCTCTCAACTTCCCCTAAGCCTAACCCTAGCAAGACTTGGATCTAAATAATTTTAGTATAACTTAATTTGGTAGTTTTTAGATTTAATAAATCAATCCGAACACCCATCGGAATTAACTCGTCAGCGCGACTAGGAAATTACAAAATCCCTGTGGACTGACCCGTACTCACCGGCTAGCTACAAGCGACGCCGTTCTTGATTGCGGTAATATATTTTTGATCGATAAAATCCAACTCTAACCAAATGGCGCCGTTGCCAGGGATGGCGTAAAATTTCCTTTTTGTAATTTCGGGTTAATATAAATTAAAAAAAATCATAAAAACTGAAAAATCAAAAAATATATAAATTCTATCATCTTTTATTGTTTGAAGGGTTTCTTTTGTGAATCTTTGCAGGATTGACGGATCTGGAAAAATCCAGAGTGCGAAAAAGAAAAAGGTACATCAAAACAAAGAGGGATTGCAAGAACAGAACAGCAGAAATTTTTTGGAGCCCTGAGCCTCCACCAGACCGCTAAACCGCGGCCTAAGCGCGCTCCCGCCGCCCTTCCGCGGCCCTCTTGCATCATCATTGCGAATTTTTTGCACGGTTTGTTTCCTATTTCTTCCCTCTGCAAATCCCCATATATCTTCTGTCAAATCTTCTGCAGGATTCTTTGTGCTAAAAATCTTCTTCCACCTTCCAATAATTGATTTTCTGCAGGATTCTTTACGCCGCATAAAATAAAAATCTTTGATTGCAAGTGATTTACTGTTTTGCATATCTTTAATCCGACTTTAAGGGGCTTTTGACCAATTCAGATTGGATGGGGATTTCATCACCCTTCCCAGGACCCCAGAAATCACATAAGGCATTTGCATTAACCAATCTTTAATTAAAAAATACTAGACTCAGCCAAAAGGACTTCGAGCTCAATAGGACAGAGGACTAGTTATAGGCATCAGCCGTTTATCCAAACCTGACTTTGCGGTGTCTAGGTAAGTGTGTCAAGGCAGGTGGTTACTTAATTAGGACCGCTACTTGTAGCGGGGAGCCTCCCACTTACCTGGCACTTACCTGGCCGCAATTGGCGGTGAAAAGACGGTTTGAGGTCCTATTTCTAGCCCTTTGGAACAGTTAGGAGCTGTCTAGCTGACCTAGGTAGCCCTAGAGTTAGGCCTGATTGTGCATTTTTGGTTGATCGAAAGTGTGTCTTAGCCCTTTATCAAAAATCTTTTTTGCAAACGGTTCCAAATAAAAAAAAGGGGGGAAAAGAAAAAAAATCTTTTATAAAAACTTGCAACTTGTCGCGTAAAATCCTTGCACCCCACCACCACTCACTTTCTTCTCATTGACGTTATCTTACCTCCACATTCTGTCTTTCATTTTTTTCTGACTACACTACCCCTTTAGTGTATGCCACTTTGGACTAGGTGTTAGTGTATATGCCCTAGAGACCATTACTGTATCATACTAGTTTGTAAATTACTTAATGGAAGCTTGGGATATTCACCTTGTATATACAATCTTGCTCAAAATAGTAGTATGCTTACTTGGTTTGTTTCTACTTCAATGTGTACATGTGTTTATTTTATTATATCACCTATACGCATTAGTGGAGCCCTTAGGATCTTTACTTGATTACCAGCGTTGTGATGGCAGTCACACTAGTGGGGGCTGGGTAATCTATAAGCACATCCTTATGCAGGTCCTTAGTCGCAGGACTATCGAAACAGGGCATCGATACTCCGGAGTAGACTAGCGCATGCGCTTCTCATCCCAGTGTGGGAGATGGTCTGTCCCACAGCCATCAGTACGTCGTACTGGAGATAGTATGCGGGTGCTCGTTAGGTTACGAGTACACTGGATAGGACTCGTCGGGAACTGACCGGTTGGTATTATACCCATCGTCAGTTATCAGTTCCCAGGTGACATGAGTACAGCTTAGTCCGCTGACTTGACACTATCACTTCGCCTCGAGTGTGTTCCCACTGTACTTTGATTACTACCCTACCACGGCTCAAAGGAGACGTGCAAACAGGTAGTAGTTGGGTGCAGTCCCGAAGCACTTGGAGGCAGTGACGGTTAGACATGATTCGTCTCTCCCGGTATTGGGGGTTGACATCGCGCTGTGTCTAGGAGAGCCATTACACGAGTAGTCCCTGGCCAGGGCAAGCGAGATATACTGGTAGGCTTCCAGTGTTATCTCAGGGTGTATTGGGCTTCACTCCGACACGACTTGTACCGCTATTAGGGGACTGACGTTTACCGCCCCCCTAGGCCCGCCATGCGATGTATCAGACGAACAGACCGGACTATACGGAGATTGTCACTTTCAGGCTCAGTAGGAGTTCAGATGGGTTTCGCCTCGTCAGTCTTCTTGTCGGCATCTACCTGGGGACCGTTACGCACAGCTAGTGCCGCTTGCAGTCTGTGGTTAAACCAACTGCCAGCGTAGTGTCGAGTCTTTAGAGTCCCACACAGAAAGCTATTCGCCTTTAGGCAAAAGAGTAGAGGTCGCATGGTTTTGCGACAGGGTCCGGTCACATCCGTGCACTTGTGCACGTACAGTGTCCGGACAGTTAACACTAGCGGGCTTTGGTTTAAGCCAGATCCTAATGTACGTATTGGGATTGGTTTTATCCA
This sequence comes from Agapanthus africanus, assembly GCA_030015575.1. Classification (NCBI taxonomy): domain Eukaryota; kingdom Viridiplantae; phylum Streptophyta; class Magnoliopsida; order Asparagales; family Amaryllidaceae; genus Agapanthus; species Agapanthus africanus. Next base: position 8,654,324 of record CM057348.1, on the reverse strand, counting down.
GTATGTATTCGTGTTCCTCGGAACGCGGATGCGGGTGTGTATGCACAGTTGACGGAGAGACAGAGGCAGAGGATTCTCATTAGGGTTGTTGACCGTTGACTGTTGACTATTGACTTTTTGCTCAACCCTAATGAGAATATGATATATGATTAACAATAATATTAATTAAGTATTGTGGTGACATGGTTGTTGAAGGATTGACTTTGTTGACTTGTTGACTTTGTTGACCGGTTGACTAGGTTGGACTAGTTGACCATCATGATGACAATGGATATCATTTCATGGCAAAGACTTTTCACTTGCTTGTTCTCTTGTGCAAATATGAGTGCATGAAATGATATAGCCATTTTGACTTAAACCATTTACACAATACTTGATTACTATTTTTGTGATGATGGCTTTGGATTATGAGAGCCAAGAGAGAACAGTCTTTCTCATTCTATCATTTTCATTCTCTCTTGTTCTTGAGCTCTCATCTCCTTCCTCTTGCTCTCCCTCTCTTTAGTCTATGGTTCACTTGTCTCATGTGTTGAGAACCAAGAACCATAGAGAAAATCCCAACACACTCTTCTCTACTCACTCTAGTTCACAAGGTTTAGAAAACCGAGTGAACTAGTTTCTTCAAAGACCGAAGAAAAAGCCAAAGGTAGAAGCTTTCAGATGGATCGATCTTCGGCGCAAGGAGACGACGGAGTGAAGTCGATCCGGACAACCATCGAGGCTTGAAGACGAAGGAGTTCAAGAAAGAAAGGTATAACCCCCTAACCGAGCAGTTAACAACTCCTAGTTAGGTTGTTAGTTAGATGTTTAACAAAGATCCGGTTTTGAGTCCGTGTTACCACCTCTAGAAAATTGTTTTTCACCGAATTCAGCATGCCCGAAAGTACCGGGAGAGATAGCATGGACTTACAGTGGTATCAGAGCGAGGTTAAACTCTATCTAACATGTTAGCATAGTAGCTAGAAATTCGATCGGAGAAAAAGTCCCGAAATAAACCCGAAATTCAAACTTTCTGTCGATTTTCAAAGTGCTGCAAAAATTATTTGAGATATACCAAAAATCAACTCAGGGTTTTTAGAAGAAACTGCAAAAATTCGACCCACTGAATCGATCAATGCGCCGCGTTTCAGCGGCGGGAGCTTGCTCCCTCCGCGGAACCGCGGCCGAGTTGACTCGGTCGTGGGGTTTTATTTTTGCAGTTTGTTCATAAGGGTATTTTGGGATTTTTGGAATATGTATTTTCTGCCCAGATTTTCCAGAACAAAAATTGTGTTTGGGGCCTGAAAAACCGTATTTTGATCGAATTTCTTATGACTTAAGCTGACGGGTTTTTCTGTGATGTGATATTTGTATTGAACGTCTGCTAATCGCTATATGTCGATTAGTGGGGGTTATACAAATTTGTGATCTGTAATGTTATTGGAATGTGTATATGAATTCATTGGATTGTCGCGGGTGAATAGCCGAGGGTTGTGAGACGAGAGTTTTCTTTTCTTTCAATTCATGTAAATTTGTAAATTGATGTAATAATTATTTGTATGGCCGCACAACCGGGTCGGGGTTGTAGCCGTCATTGTATAATTTCTTTTTACTGTTTTTGCTCCTATGATAGACCCATGGAGGGGGTGCACAAACTTCCGGGTATGCCGAAGTGCCGAGTGGCCTACTCACAGAGATGAGGGAGGTTGCTTCGCTTCGGGTACTTGGCGGGTAGTTTACCGCACCCGTAGGGGTCTTGGGTGGGGTATTGGCTATTCACCGCGACCGTGTAATCTGCTTTTCGTTACAGGCTCGTACGAATTGCGGATTCCTAGTATATCCAATGTGTTCAACTGTGATCTGAAATGGCTATCATTGCAGTATATTTATATATGATATTATTTAGGCGTTGCTTATGTTTTACAGCCGCGCTAGCCCAGCCCCCGCTCTGTCGTTAGTTAAGTAACCTAACGGGTAATGACGGGGCCCCGTGGCGAATGCGAATGGCATAAGCGTACGTCATATTTTGGTTGTTTTCTGCAATGGTAGGATTAAATGATGGGACGCATTAAAAGAACTAATGCAAGAATATCACGCATTAAAAGAACTAATGCAAGAAAAATAAACCAAGTAAAAGTCGTTGGAACACTTTCGAAAAACCACTCGGTTCTTTTCAAAACTAACTTTTAAATGCGGAGCTTGAGCCACTCCTTTTAAAAGCTATCTCGTTCCATCGATTATATCAAGTTCACTACATTCACGGTTTAGCCAAAACCATTCGTAGCCCTCCGTCGTTTCACATGGATGGTCAATAGTATTCAAGCTATGTTTGTTGGCCAAAGTCAAGGCATAGTGATTGGTAGCTATTGGGTATTCATGTGCAGCATAGATAGATGCGTTAGTTTGGAACAGTCGTACTGCCTTGTTGGCCAAAGTCAAGGGTAGATGCGGGTGGATTCAAATTAACCTGGAGAACGACGGGTAGAACTTGACATGTGACTTATAATTTGTTGGCCAAAGTCAAGGTCATAAGAGCATGGGGCAAAAATCCACATCGGGAGTTTCAAAAGAACTGAAACTTGCTAGTGTTGCATACCATTTGGAGTGTGATGATTCTGGTAGGATTCCTTCAGTTTTGTCACGCGATGATATTTGGATCTCGATCCTACTGTGAGTATATGCTACTTCTCGGGAAATTTCTCACTAAACGATCAATGCTATAAACCTAATAGGTGTCTAGAAAGATGTTAGCGGGGCTACGCCCCCAGGGAAAAGAGATTATTTAATTAAGGAACTTCGCGAAAGCGTTGGAAAACCTCCCTCGAAGTACCGACACTGGCCTGGCTGAACGGTTAAGCAAGTATTGTACGGTGAGATTGATCCCGACTAATTCTTCCTTTTTGGTTTGAGGAGGGATTCGAGAAACAGTGGGAGCCATCCTGTTTAGACAAACTAAAAACCATTCTAAACTTGCAAGAGCATCATGCTGAGTGTTTCTTCTCTCTCCTAATTGCAGCGACCAATCGACATGACTGGACTTAAGTTACTCCTAGATAAAAACATACTGACAGGGCCAAACTACAAAGATTGGCTCAGGAATGTCAAGATGGCAATCACTTACGACAAGCTGGGGTATCTTCTTACCACCAAAGCTCCCCCTGTCCCAGGTCCCAAAACCAGCGTCGCGGATAAGGAAATCCGTAAGACCTGGGAACTAGACTGCGCGAAGGCCAAGTGCCTCGTGCTTGCCTCTATGGACAATGAAAATCAGAGGAGGCACGAGAATATGGACCTGGAATCCATATTTCTTCATACAAAAGAACTGTATGGAGAGCAATCTCGTATTGCAAGATACGAAGTGTCGAAGAAGTTATTTTCGGCAAGATTGGCCGTCGGATCATCGGTAGCGGAACACGTGCTTAAGATGATTGGCTACATTGAGGAGCTCGCGGACCTTGGGACCACGTTGGAGAATGAGCTCTATACGGACTTGATTCTCCAGTCCCTTCCTACCACTTACGCCCAGTTCATACTGAACTTCAACTTACAAGAAAAGGAAGTTGAACTTTCAGAACTCCTCAACATGCTGAGGAGCGCAGAGGGCACCCTACAGAAAGGTAGGGAAACATCCACTTTGTTTGTAGGAGGATCTTCTTCTTCTAGGTCCAAGGCGAAAGCCAAGGGAAAGAAGAAGAAAACCCCCACCAAACCAAGGGGCGGTGTTAGTAAAGTGGATACGAAGGGAAAGACAAAAGCAACAAAGAAAGTGGGAAAGCTTGTGGATAAGGAAGAATGCTTCTATTGTCATAAGAAAGGACACTGGAAGAATGATTGCAGGGCTTGGAAAGCCAGGACACAGGAATTGAAGCAGGTTGCAGCTTCAGCTTCAGGTGTGTATGTTATTGAAAACTGTCTTTCAATAAACTCTACTTCCTGGGTATTGGATACCGGATCAGGATCTCATATCTGTAATTCTTTGCAGGAGTTGAGAAACCGTAGGGTTTTGAAGGCAGGTGACATGGCCCTCAAAGTTGCAAACGGAGCTAGCATGGATGCTAAGGCCGTGGGGGACTATCACCTGGGGTTGTCAAATGGACACGTTTTGGTTTTGCGTAATTGCTATTTTGTACCCAACGCAACTTGTAATATCATTTCTGTATCTTTGACTTCTAAAGAAGGTTATGAATTTGCGTTTGTAAGTAATGTTGTAAACATTCACCTTAATCAAGTTCTGATTGGGTCAGGTACATTAAGCAATGGTATATACGTATTAAACCAACCATAGATTTTCAATGTCCAGAATACACACAAAAGAAAGTCTCCGGAAATAAATCAGACTTTCTTGTGGCATTGTAGACTGGGTCACATCAATGAGAGAAGGTTGACGAAGTTACATACAGAAGGATATTTGAATGCGTTCGAATATCAATCGTATGCCACTTGTCAATCCTGTCTCAAAGGAAAGATGACAAAGACTCCGTTCACTGGATACGGGGTAAGAGCGAGCGAGCCCTTGGGACTCGTACACAGCGACGTGTGCGGTCCAATGTCTACACATGCGCGAAGCGGTTATTCTTACTTCATTACTTTTACGGATGACTTTTCAAGGTACGGTTATGTCTTCTTAATGAAACATAAGTCCTAAGCCTTTGGAAAATTCCAGGAATATAAGAATGAAGTAGAAAAACAAACCGGCAAAAGTATCAAGATCCTAAGATCGGATCGAGGTGGTGAATACTTAAGTGCCGAGTTCCTGGACTATTTAAAAGAGAACGGAATTCTCTCTCAGCTTACTCCTCCATACACTCCGCAACATAATGGTGTATCGGAGAGACGGAACCGAACCCTATTGGATATGGTACGGTCCATGATGAGTAACGCTGAGTTACCGCGATCATTCTGAGGGTATGCGCTAGAATCAGCTGCATACCTTTTGAACCGAGTTCCCACTAAGACTGTGCCTACTACACCATATGAGATGTGGTGTGGGAAGAGACCCTATCTTAATCACATTAAGACATGGGGAAGTCCAGCTTTTGTCAAAAAGCAGCATGCGGACAAGCTCGAGGCACGCTCAGTACAGTGCAAGTTCGTGGGATATCCAAAAAACTCCAAGGGATATTTCTTCTACTGCGAAGAGGAACAAAAGGTTTTTGTTTTTCATCATGCTTACTTCTTGGAAACTGAGTTTTTGGAAAACCAGATAAGTGGGAGCACAGTAGAACTGGAAGAAATTCCATAACCATGAGCTATTACTGAAAGCTTAGTGGAACCAGAGGGTTCAAAAGAACAGGACATTCCTACGCCGCTCCGCAGGAGTAGTAGGCAGTCTCATCCGTCCAAGAGATACTACGGTTTTCTCATAGACGGGGATAGAGAGAATTGCATCATAGATTATGATGAGCCTACTAGCTTCCAGCAGGCCGTTCAGAGCGTTGACTCGGTAAAATGGCTGGATGCAATGCGGACCGAAATGGAGTCCATGTACACCAACAAGGTATGGACGTTGGACATTGCTCCAGACGGGGTAAAACCCGTAGGATGCAAGTGGATCTTCAAAAGGAAGATTGGTGTAGATGGACAGGTTGAGACCTATAAAGCTAGACTTGTTGCAAAGGGTTTTCATCAAAGACCTGGTTTGGACTATGACGAAACCTTTTCTCCAGTGGCTATGCTGAAATCCATTCGGATCCTTCTTGCAATTGCTGCCTTCCACGATTATGAGATCTGGCAGATGGACGTAAAGACCGCTTTTCTAAATGGAAATTTAGAGGAGTGTGTCTATATGGACCAACCAGAAGGTTTCATTCAGAGTGGGAGCAGCGGAAAGGTGTGCAAGTTGCTTAAGTCCATCTATGGACTAAAGCAGGCATCGCGGAGTTGGAACATCTGTTTTGATGAGACGGTCAAGGAATTTGGCTTTATCAAAAATCCAGATGAACCATGCATCTATAGTAGATTTGTAGCGAGAACTGTAGTATTCCTCGTTTTATACGTGGATGACATTCTCTTAATAGGAAATGACATTCCTATGCTACAATCTGTCAAGGGGTTCTTGTCACACAGGTTCTCCATGAAAGACCTGGGTGATGCCTCATACATCCTGGGGATCCGGATCCATCGCGATAGATCCAAGAGGATATTAGGACTTTCACAGTCCAGGTACATCGACACCATACTGAAGAGATTCGGTATGGAAGATTCCAAGCGCGGTAACCTACCGGCTTGTCACGGGATCACCCTCTCTAAAGAGATGTCTCCCAAGACTGATTTGGAGAGGGATCGCATGTCTATTATACCCTACGCTTCTGCGGTAGGCTCTATAATGTATGCGATGTTGTGTACCAGACCGGATGTAGCTTATGCACTGAGTGTGGTAAGCCGGTATCAGTCAAACCCTGGGGAGAAACACTAGATAGCGGTAAAGAACATTCTCAAGTACCTAAGAAGGACTAAGGAGATGTTCTTGGTGTATGGCGGAAAAGACCTCCAGATCGAGACCTTTGCTGACTCCAGCTTCCAGAGTGACAAGGATGATTCCAAGTCCATGTCGGGTTTTGTCTTTACCCTCAATGGAGGGGCGGTGTGTTGGAAGAGTTCCAAACAGGAAACCGTTGCAGACTCGACGATGGAAGCGGAATACATCGCTGCATCTGATGCCGCAAAAGAAGCTGTCTGGATGAGGAAGTTCTTGAAAGAACTTCTGGTGGTTCCGTCCATTGTTGATCCAATACCTCTGTATTGCGACAACAACGGGGCTATAGCTTTAGCGAAGGAACCCAGGTCCCATCAGAGATCCAGACACATCTTGAGGCGGTATCACCTGATCAGGGAGATCGTGGATCGCCAGGAGATCGAGGTTCGGAGGGTTGCTTCAGAAGATAACACTGCAGATCCATTCACCAAGGCCTTGCCCCAGACTCAGTTCGAGCGGCTGATCGAGATGATAGGTCTTCGATACGCCAGTACATGGCCTTAGTGCAGGTGGGAGATTGTTAGTGTATATGCCCTAGAGGCCATTACTGTATCATACTAGTTTGTAAATTACTTAATGGAAGCTTGGGATATTCACCTTGTATATACAATCTTGCTCAAAATAATAGTATGCTACTTGGTTTGTTTCTACTTCAATGTGTACATGTGTTTATTTTATTATATCACCTATACGCATTAGTGGAGCCCTTAGGATCTTTGCTTGATTACCAGCGTTGTGATGGCAGTCACACTAGTGGGGGCTGGGTAATCTATAAGCACATCCTTATGCAGGTCCTTAGTCGCAGGACTATCGAGACAGGGCATCGATACTCCGGAGTAGACTAGCGTATGCGCTTCTCATCCCAGTGTGGGAGATGGTCTGTCCCACAGCCATCAGTACGTCGTACTGGAGATAGTATGCGGGTGCTCGTTAGGTTACGAGTACACTGGACAGGACTCGTCGGGAACTGACCGGTTGGTATTATACCTATCGTCAGTTATCAGTTCCCAGGTGACATGAGTACAGCTTAGTCCGCTGACTTGACACTATCACTTCGCCTCGAGTGTGTTCCCACTGTACTTTGATTACTACCCTACCACGGCTCAAAGGAGTCGTGCAAACAGGTAGTTGGATGCAGTCCCGAAGCACTTGGAGGCAGTGACGGTTAGACATGATTCGTCTCTCCCGGTATTGGGGGTTGACATCGCGCTGTGTCTAGGAGAGCCATTACACGAGTAGTCCCTGGCCAGGGCAAGCGAGATATACTGGTAGGCTTCCAGTGTTATCTCAGGATGTATTGGGCTTCACTCCGACACGACTTGTACCGCTATTAGGGGACTGACGTTTACCGCCCCCTAGGCCCGCCATGCGATGTATCAGACGAACAGACCGGACTATACGGAGATTGTCACTTTCAGGCTCAGTAGGAGTTCAGATGGGTTTCGCCTCGTCAGTCTTCTTGTCGGCATCTACCTAGGGACCGTTACGCACAGCTAGTGCCGCTTGCGGTTTGTGGTTAAACCCACTGCCAGCGTAGTGTCGAGTCTTTAGAGTCCCACACAGAAAGCTATTCGCCTTTAGGCAAAAGAGTAGAGGTCGCATGGTTTTGCGACAGGGTCCGGTCACATCCGTGCACTTGTGCACGTACAGTGTCCGGACAGTTAACACTAGCGGGCTTTGGTTTAAGCCAGATCCTAGTGTACGTATTGGGATTGGTTTTATCCAGTATGTATTCGTGTTCCTCGGAACGCGGATGCGGGTGTGTATGCACAGTTGACGGAGAGACAGAGGCAGAGGATTCTCATTAGGGTTGTTGACCGTTGACTGTTGACTATTGACTTTTTGCTCAACCCTAATGAGAATATGATATATGATTAACAATAATATTAATTAAGTATTGTGGTGACATGGTTGTTGAGGGGTTGACTTTGTTGACTTGTTGACTTTGTTGACCGGTTGACTAGGTTGGACTAGTTGACCATCATGATGACAATGGATATCATTTCATGGCAAAGACTTTTCACTTGCTTGTTCTCTTGTGCAGTATGAGTGCATGAAATGATATAGCCATTTTGACTTAAACCATTTACACAATACTTGATTACTATTTTTGTGATGATGGTTTTGGATTATGAGAGCCAAGAGAGAAAAGTCTTTCTCATTCTATCATTTTCATTCTCTCTTGTTCTTGAGCTCTCATCTCCTTCCTCTTGCTCTCCCTCTTTTTAGTCTATGGTTCACTTGTCTCATGTGTTGAGAACCAAGAACCATAGAGAAAATCCCAACACACTCTTCTCTAATCACTCTAGTTCACAAGGTTTAGCAAACCGAGTGAACTAGTTTCTTCAAAAACCGAAGAAGAAGCCAAAGGTAGAAGCTTTCAGGTGGATCGATCTTCGGCGCAAGGAGACGACGGGGTGAAGCCGATCCGGACAACCATCGAGGCTTGAAGACGAAGGAGTTCAAGAAAGAAAGGTATAACCCCCTAACCGAGCAGTTAACAACTCCTAGTTAGGTTGTTAGTTAGATATTTAACAAAGATCCGGTTTTGAGTCCGTGTTACCACCTCTAGAAAATTGTTTTTCACCGAATTCCGCATGCCCGAAAGTACCGGGAGAGGTAGCATGGACTTACACTAGGGACACTAGCGCCCGATTAGTCCGTGTTTCATTGGTACCAACCGACGAACCTTTCGACACCGAAGTCGAAATTCCCTCCATTTCCTTACCTCCACCTTCAAATTCTTCTTCCGAAAGTATGTCGGGATATAATCCCAACAACACCTTACCCACGGGACAGATTCCGCCTCCGTTAGGTGCGAATAACACGAATCTTCCGCCTGTTGTAGCGCCCCAACGAATCGCGCTCCAGGATCTCTTCTACACTGTCCGCACCTCTTTACCTACCTGTCTTTCACCCCCACCGGCAAATGGGGACAATTTTGAAATAAAACCCCACTTCATCAATATGCTGCCAAAATTTCATGGTTTGGAATCCGAAGATGCATATATCTTTATCAATAAATTCCAAAACGTTTGCGCCATGATGAAAACTACCCAATTAAGTGATGACGCAATAAGGCTAAGGGTCATTCCTTTCACCTTATGTGACTAAGCCGGGAAGTGGCTATACAGCACAGCATCACATTCAATTAGAAATTGGGACGAGTTTGTGAAAACTTTTCTTAGAAAGTTCTATCCTCATCACAAAACTGCTAGAATCCGTAATGAGATTATACAATTTTCCCAGCTTCCTTCCGAACCATTTTGGAAGTGTTTTGAAAGATTTAAAGACCTACTCGTTCAATGCCCTCATCATGGGATCGAAAGTTGGCAACTTTGCCAAACATTATACGAGGGATTGAACCCGGCAACGAAGCAGTTGCTAGAAACCATTTGTCAAGGTCACTTTCTAACCAAATCTAGTGAGGAAGCTTGGCAGTTTCTCGAGGATCTTAGTGAACAAACAATTCAGTGGGAGAGCACAAAGACCACCTCATCTTCTTCTATTGGTCAATCTAGGGCAGACATACTTCAATTAGATATGTCGATTGCTATAAAGGCCGAGATGGCCGCACTTATGAAAAAGCTAGAAGCCATTGAGACCAAAATCTCATCGTCTTCTCCTGCCCCTGCTTTACCCCTACGAACTGTTTGTGCTTGTTGTTCGGATCCATCACACCTTACCGAAGAGTGTCCTTACAATCCACCTGTTCAAGGACAAGATCAAATCAATGCTGCCTTTCAGCAACGACAAAGAAATGATCCTTACTCTTCGACCTACAATCTGGACTGGAGGAGCCATCCAAATTTTGCTTGGAATCAAAATCAGCAACTCCAAGAAAACAACTTTCAAAGACCTCCTCCACAACAACAAGCACCCCAACAAACTCAAAACCAGCAACCTTTCCAACCACAACCTTATCCAAATCAAACGAACAATTTGGTTCAACCAAATGATGATAAGGTTATCTCGCTAGAAAAAAGTCTAGATGCGTTTCTCAAGCAATCTACAGAATCCGCAGCAAGATTGGAAAATCGCGTCCAGTCTTTAGTGCACAATAATGCTTCACACGATCAAAGTATCAAATCTATTGAGGCACAAATTGCACAATTAACAGCTGCGTTGAGCGAGAGAGAAAAGGGAAAGCTTCCATCTCAACCATTGCCAAATCCCGGTCACACACAAAACGCATATCACAATCACAATGTAAATGCGGTGACCACGTTGAGATCCGGAAAAGTGTTGCAGAATAATGTGGGTATTAGTGATGACATCCCCGCCGGTGGTTCTTCTTCTTCTTCTCCTTCTTCTTCCTCACCCTCATCTTCTCCGCTAGAGCCTATTCTCCATTCTTCAAAAGGCTCTTCTTCTTCTAATCCGAACGGACCCACTTCTCACTTCACGAACACACTCACACTGGGATCCGTTCCAATTCCACATTCTACTCCACAGACTTTGGGCTCAACAGATTTTCAAAATGCTCCATTTCCAAACAGGTTGAGTCCCAATAAACCAACTGCACAAATGGAGAAGATTGTGGAGTTATTTAAGCAGGTTAGCATAAACATACCTCTCTTGGATGCAATCCAACAAGTCCCTTCATACGCGAAAATCTTAAAGGGCTTATGCACCTCAAAGATAAAGTCATCTCAAATACCCAAGAAAGTGCTAGTGGCTAGTGCAGTGAGCAATGCTATTAACCAACCTCAACCCTTACCCCAAAAACGAAAGGACCCCGGCTGTCCTACGATTTCAATAACAATTGGGGATAAGAAAATCAATCGAGCACTTTTAGATATTGGGTCTAGTGTTAACCTGCTTCCCTACTCCGTGTACGAGCAATTAGGGGTTGGAGAGTTGAAACCCACTCGTTGTACTCTCCAAATGGCTGATCGATCAATCACCCATCCTAAGGGTGAGCTAGAGGATGTGTTGATCAAAGTTGGGGATTTCATATTCCCCGTTGATTTTATTGTTATGGACACACAACCTGTTGCTAACTCACGAAACCAAATTCCGGTGATCCTCCGTCAACCATTTTTGGCCACTTCCAATACCGTAATAAACTGTCGCAATGGCTCCATGACTCTATCCTTCGGGAAGACGTCTAGTGAGTTCAATATTTACAAGTTAGGAAGTCTGCCCTCCGTGCCTAAAACTAGTACACGAGAAGTTTGCTCTATTCACGAAATCACGCAGGAGGACTGCGAGCTTGAAAGATTTTTGTTTGATGAAAACAGTTTTGACGCCACTAGTGCGTCCCTCCTTGAGCCACCACAGTTGACACAACCGATACTGATTATGAATGTTTCACTTTTTCGGATGATAACGACTCACAGCCTGAATATGAGTCTTTTGAATTTTTGGATGAGTTAGTTGAACCATCCGAATCGGTTGTTTGCAGTGATTTCGAACCTGTATTGGAGTCCTTTGAGTTCGAGGTAGATTCCCCAATTTTACCTATGATTCTTTCGCCTCCGAAACTCGAACTCATGCCCTTGCCGTCTCACCTTAAATATGCTTACATAGGTGAGAATGAGACCTTTCCCATTATCATATCGGCCTCTCTAGCCTTCGAGCAAGAGAACGCTCTTTTAATGGTCTTACAAGATAGGCGGCAAGTTTTCGGCTGGACTATGGCGGACATCGAGGAGATTAGTTCTCTCATAATTGAATATCATATGCATATGATGGATGATGCCAAGTCGATAAAGGATCCACGAAATATCTTGGGGATGGTGTGGTTAGTCAACCTCCTCCTTTAGAAGTTGAACCAACCCCATTTCTTTTAATAAGCTACGAGAATGCCAATATTCCACTGATTGCTGATCATTCACATTCTCGTTTTGATTCATCACCGCATCATATCTATTCACTTCCACATTTTCCATACCACCACTTCTATCTTCCCCAATTCTTTTTGGATCGGTACAACATATTCTTCCACCAACCGATACTCTTTACAGATAAATTTTTTGAATGGTTGGTGTTGACATTTGGTCTTTGCAAAGTTTGGCAATGACGGTTAACATTGTTTCAATGAAGTTTGGGGGGCCTTTCTGTATATAACAATTCAAAAAAATAAAAATAAAAGGTTGTAAATAAATAAACAGGGGAGTGCCGACATTTTGACCCTCTTGGTATAGCATGACAGTGAGGACACTGTCAAATTTAAGTTTGGGGGTATGCTCGGTATGTCTTCTTCCTTCGCATTCATGTGTATATTTTTGCATTTGCATACTTATTTGAAAACCCATAAAAATTGAAAAATTATAAAAATTATTGTATTCAATTTTGGTTTATTTGACTAGAGTTTGACAGATAGGTTAACTAGCTAGGAACAACTAGATCTTAGACTTAGTAAATTAAAAACCCTAAAAATAACCTTCCTTAAAGTTTAACGGTAGAAAGTATGTCTTTGTAGTTTATTTAGAAATAGGCAAATTTTGAGTTCACTTCTTGGGCTAAGTTGAAACAAAGGAAAAGTATTGATGCTCTTATTAGAATATAAGTTTGAAAAATAGTTCCTACCTTAAGTCTAGATTCTGAAAATGTATACCCTACAATTTGCACAATCACACACCTTGAAACTTGGAATAGTAGAAGAGACCTTGAAATGCTCTTGTCTAAAGTCCTTAGTACGAAGAAAATAAAAGAAAAAAAAGGGAATAAAGAAAAAAAATGAATACTGGATTTTGTGATTACTTAAGGCTGTGAAAATAGAAAAATATTTAGCGAGGGTGCTTCATCACCTAGTGCCTTAGACCAACTGGTTTGGGAGTCACTGCTAAAAGCCTCGGGTGTTGCAAGACTAGGAATTACGCTTTAAAGTGCAAACATATCTTGTAATCGGTTGTTGGTACCTCAAGAAGTATTAACAGTCGCATGAAAGATGTGTAAGCAAAATTCAATTAAAAATTCACCAACTAATAAGTACTTTGGACAACGGACAAGGGTACGATTGCTTGATTTGAATTTTCAAGTGTAGGGGTGACTTATACACACACGTAGGGATATGTGATTGGAATTTAGATAAGAGAAAGGAGTGAAGAATAGAACTTGTATCTTTAAGAGAGTTGATAAAAATTCCTAAGTGGAGGTGGAACCCTAGAAGGAAAACTTAGAAAATGCCGAAAGCTAAGTAGGTCTGCAGAACATATAGCTAAATGATGAGGAAGTGTGAAGAATATGGATGGATAATTTACGAGTCGAAGATAATAGAGTTCCTTGTTAGAAACCCTAATTGGAGAATTAAAGTCGAAAAAGCCAAATTGATAGGATTTTGTGGATAGTATCCGCTGAAAACCCTCAGGAGACAACACTCCTCCTACTAGGGACACCTAGAGGTTTAACGGCTTGTTGCACGAGCTCAGTGCAATCGCGTTTCCCTGCGAAAGTGCGGTTAGATTTTTTGTAGAGAATAAAAATAAGTTTGCTCGAGAACGAGCAAAAGATAAGTTTGGGGGTATTTGTTCATACCATAATATTGTATTATTATATTCCCCATTCTTATTCGTTTTATAAATAAACAGGTGCTTTTGACGCATGTCTGCTATATATTACAGGTTACAGGCTCTTGGAGCGAAAACAGTGAAAAAGACAAAAGACGATACAAAAAGAGACTTTTGACCAACAAATAGAAGGATCTTAGTCAAGCCTAAATGAAGAACAGTTCACAATGTACAAGGCAACACAAGGTCCAAGTTGTCAAAGTGAACGGTTAAAAGACCACTACAAGTTTTCACTGAAAGATCTGGAGAAGACCCAGAAGCAAAATGGAGAAAAGAACTAAAGAAATAAAAAGCCCAAAGAGTCCAGAAAGAGCCCAGAAAAAATCATCAGAGGAGCCGACCAATGGGCCACGGAACCGCGGCCCTACCCCCACCCATGCCGCGGTTCCACGGCCGTCTATTGCACGTGTCGGTGCAGAAAAATTATGTCGGTGCGTCGGTGCGTTTGTTGGGATTTTTAGGGGGTATTTTTGTAATAGCAGATGTGCAAGTCATTGTAACCCTAGGGTTTCCTATCCTCTATAAATAGGAACTCTAAATTCTGTATGAAGCCATGCCTCTTTTCATTTCACAAATTCAGATATGTACTGTGTTGATGTTTGGAGAGAGCCATCAATAAAAATTAGTAAGTTACTTTTATTTCTTTGTTTTAGTTCTCTTTTAATTTAGAATGTCTTTTAATCCCCTAATGAGCGAGTAGTCTCCTCGCTTGTTAGGGTTAGCCTTAGGGAAAGGTTTGAAAGATGAGATCTCTCATCCCTTTCTTGTCCCTTCACACCTAAGAATTAGAATTCCATGCATACACGCACACACCGCTCCCTGCGGCACCTTACCCCTCGAGGTAACGGTGATACCGTAGTATAAAGGACCGGTTGCGCATGTTTTCCATGGAGGTTAGGGTAAGGATCGATAAAGGAAGGACAAGAACTTAGAGGAAGAAATATCTTCCCAAAAGATTCTAATCCACTTTATTGATAATTACCATAACATCTAATTGATCTAAAATAGGGTATTGAAAGCGGTGAAGAAACCTTTGATCTCTCAACTTCCCCTAAGCCTAACCCTAACAAGATTTAGATCTAGATAATTTTAGTATAACTTAATTTAGTAGTTTTTAGATTTAATAAATCAATCCGAACACCCATCGGAATTAACTCGTTAGCGCGACTAGGAAATTACAAAATCCCTGTAGACCGACCCGTACTCACCGGCTAGCTACAAGCGATGCCATTCTTGATTGCGGTAATATATTTTTGATCGATAAAATCCAACTCTAACCACTCCCCCTCGATCGATCGCGCTCGCCTCCTCGAGACTCGCTCACCCCAACATTCCCCCTTGATCTCGCCCACAATCCCAACTCTCAGAGATCCCCTCCCCGAAATCCTCCTTCCATTAACGTCTCTCTCACCTTTTCTTAGTCTCTCTCCAGCTCACTCCATCTCTTCCAACTCAAACCCTGAGCTCCTCTCCCTCACCGGCGACCACCTCCCACCATGCCGACGAGCTCCTAACTTCACCATAGACCATCCTCCATCGATCACAATCCCACCAGCAACCCTCCTCGCTTCCTCAAAACCCAAACCGAGCTTCACCTTTCGCATCACCTCATTCCCACCCATCGCTTCGACCACCTTGCTGTCGTCGGACACCACCGAGCCGCCGTCGTGACCACAGCCACCCGCTCCTCCAAACCAACACCCCCGCAGCACCTCATCTGCTCTCCTCTTCTCAACTTCAAACCGCCACCCAACCTCCAACTCCACCACTGCCATCGCCCCTTCAACTGTCGTCGACCGCCTTTCCTTACCGGCCGTCTACAACTGAGCACCCCTTCACCGTCACCACCAACTGCAGCCCGGTCACCATCGTCGAGCCAAGCCTTAGCCGATGCCAAAACCCTAGTTGTTCATCGTCGCTGTGTCGTGCTCGTACCGTCCACACCGTTGTCGTGTCTCCGATCGTCTTCAGGCAAGTGAACCCCTCACTTGCTTTTACATGCTAATATTATACGAATCAGAATTTACAAACTTATTTAACTATATATATGTATATATATGTATGTGTGTGTATAGTGGTAGTTAATCATCGTTCGAATTACACGACGCCCGTTATTGCTTAGATCCGATGTGAGATCGTATGCAACTGAGTTTAGAACCCAACTCGGGTCTATCAACCATAATGATTTTATTTAGTATTTACATGAATTAATTTTGTTATAATCAATTCGATAAAACTAATGACGTTAGTGAATGACGCGTAGGGATTTGAATTAAAAATACCTAGGTTATACCCATGAAATATCGCCCCCAAAAAGTGGTGTTAAATCTGGAAATCACCATATAAATATATATCACGTTGTAAAACTAACAGTAAATTGGATATAACTCGTAACGCAATATTCTAGGGCTCGTATCGAAGCCGACTTGATAACCTAGAACCCCTTGCAAATTGTTATTTAATATGATCATGTTACGATAATGAAAACTTAAGAGAAATACGGCTCTGGACTACAGTCCAGAGCAGTGTCTTCCAGGGACATCTGATTTTAAATGCTTGTACATCCCTGTATAAATCTAAAAATACGCAGAGTCCTATATTGTTGCGTAGATAATCAAGTTAGCTAACTGAAGGTGTTGGTTTCATTTAATTTAAATATTGTTTGCTATTTTAAAAGTATTTTAGAACGTCGACATGTCTACCTGTATTCTACCGTGGCAGTTCATATCCTTTGATCTTAAACTAAACGCATCTCCCTGCAAACAGCAGCTATTACTGATCCGTTTATTGCGTTGGAAACCTAACTGATAGGCTAGATTACCTTCAACTGTAGCGATCATTGATTCTGATCATAATCTATAAAAAAAACTGCACTAGAAGTTGGACTTCCAGTTCTAAAACTAGAATTCCAGCAGCACATCCCTGTTGTACAATGAACATAACTCTTAAACCAGAAAGCCTATCGATATGAAACTGATTTTACTGCTTAGATAATCAAGTATACTTCAGATACCTTTTATATTGTTTTGCCCGATTCACGTGTGATTTATTATGAATTTTGCAAACTGCATGACACTGGCTGCCTTAATTTAGTGAACGTTTATATAACACATTCCTACCCTATCTTATGATTGTTTTACACCCATTGTTTAGTGATTGTTTACATTGAAATCCTAGCGACTGATTGTATTGTCGATTGATAAGTGTTAGTGACCGAGCTGTGACAAGTACGATAGTGATCAATGATTGAAAGTGATACTGATAAACGAAGACATGATTGAATAGTGGAAATGACACGTACCTGTACACGATCAGCGGAACCGTTTAGTTATTGTATTGTCGATGTTTATGAGACTTATATAAGTGTAACTATAATTGGTATGGGACATATATGGAAGAACTTATATTGGTGTCATAGGTTCATCGAGAAATATCCACTTGTCTCAGATACCAGTCGAGACATACTTGATGGAGACCTTGTCTCCAATTTTCACGTAGACTTGTCATGGAGCGACCGGTATTTAGATTCGTGATGTAGACCGTGGGGTGTTGGGGTAGTTTGAGTGAGTTCGACCAACGGAATCTCATGAATCTCATTGCTATCACAATCATTTCGTTTTGTTGGGAAGACCAGGCACGGAACAATACCAATTATTTCGTTTTGCTGGGGAGACCAGACACGGAACGGTACCAATCATTTCATACATGACAATTGGACCCGTGTTTTCTTGCCCCTGGGGTTTACCCTTGGGTTGGGAATACTCCTGCGGTGGTTGACGCTCACACTTAAATCGACGATAAGTTAGTGATATGGACATTGAGACTTGGAGATTGATAGGTTTGGTGATATGGACATTGCATTGATTACTGATATGGTACACATGTTATACTGTTTATCTGTACCTGTTATTTCATGCTCACAACATTACCTTATGCTTGCTACTTTATGTTTATTATTATTGCACATATTATATACTGATATATTGTGTCGTCCTGACGACCTGAGTATGCATGGTCAGAGCGGAAAGTGGACTTAGCTCAGATCGGGACCTACTCTTTTCGAGAATATTGCGGAGATCTAGATCAGCGACGTCAGAGCTATTTTTCCTTTATCGCTATCTGGTTAGTTATTTCTTTGCTTGTATCCGTTGCACTCTGATTCGTTTAAACGTGATAGACTTAGTGACTGTATATCTTGTTATCTGTGTTGGATTAGTGCTTATCATGTACTGCTAGAAACCGAAGTTTGACTACGGCATGATCTTTTCTTGACCGTAGGAGCATGGCTTGCTTAGTCACCTCTCGTATTCCGTATTTTTGGAAGCAGAGCATAACATATATGAATGACTATTTAGTAAGTCATGGTGAACAGACCTGCAACCTAGAAAGAGCAGGAGAGGTATTGAAAAGAAAGGGTGATGCATGACAATCAGTTATTTTAGATACCTTCTTTGTTTAATATTTTTCTGCTTGCTTCCCTTAGTTTAATTTGTCGGTAATAAAGAAGGGGTCAACATCAGGTTGGAAGAGAGGAGTAGATCTTTGTCAATCTTTTATGGGGCTCGGCTTCATAGTCAATCCATTTTGCTAAATGCTAGGGAAAGGCTTAGACAACATAGGTGTTATAAATATTAACTCTAATTCAACACTATAATATTGGTGAGACCGCATAATAAACCTATAAAAAAATGCCATAAGTCTCCCCATCATCAGTCACAGGTTTGCAATTCATTGGCAAAGCGTACTGCTAACTAGATTCAAGTTACCTCGATCAAATAGACCAGCCACATGGACATTGATTACACGCACTAGGATCGTGAAATCATGCAATCGTCAGGGAAAAGAAAAGTTTCTCTAGAGCTCTAGAGTTGGCACCTAAATGATTATTGATAATGTAGTAACGCAGAGAGGCTAGCAAAGCACAAGGGTAGGGCTTAGGCCAGGGGCTTAGCGAGGCTATAAACAAAAGGTGTCATTCTAATTTTTAAAAAAGTAAATATAATAAAATTTTCAAATTTAGAAAGTAAAAAAATGATCAACAACGAAAAGGTTGTGTATTGATGATGTACATGAGTCATCGAGTTTATGTGCACGGTTAATTTACTCCCTAGGTTTGTAACTAACTTTAGTTGCATTCTATGCAAAATAGCATGCCACTTATTTGGATGATTCAACCGGCCATCTTGATCTCCATGGTCTAACATACGGGCATACCAAAATTTAAGCGGTTTGGACACTTTTTGCTCATGCATCAGATGACTGCAAGATGAACAATTTTCCAGCAAAGTTACATTTTACAAACCTAGATCTATGGGTAAATCGTGTCCAAATCATATGGAAAAATTGGAGTACCTATGTTTTAAAGCATGAAGATCAAAATGAACGTTGACGGTCATCAAAAAAATTGATATATTGTTTCTCCACCGGGTGTAACTAAGTTAGTTACACATAAGGAGTAAATTAGGCACTCCCATGAAAATTTTATATTCATAACATTAAAAAGAAATATAGCAAGTGCACCACCTTATAAAGACTAAAGAAAACAATAGACTAATGAGATTCGATCATTTGATAGTGTAGTTTACAGCTTGGGCATTAACTAAGAAATGAAAGACTAAGGACCTTTTTGGGTATAGAGTTAAGTTAGAATAACCGTAGTTTCATAAACTATCTAAACTTAACTCCAAAATCCTATGCCAAAATTGGCTTTCATTTTGAGTTTAAAAATTCCAATTATCTCACCTGAGTTTAGATAACCAGAGTTTTCTAAATTCCAAACAATTTAAAGTTTGCTAAACTCCCAAAAAAACCTCTCATTTTGGAGTAACCGGATTTTAGATAACTTCAATGTCAAACACGCCTAAGTGGAGGTAAGGCCTTGCAACCTAAAGTTTGAATTCGTTCTACCTCCACTTAAAAATAAATTATGTTTTCCTAACTCTATACCCAAAGGGGCCATAAGAAACTTATTTAAAAGGGGTGTGGGTGTGGGTGTGTACACGCGCATCAGAGCATGTAAAGTGAATAACCGTTTACATGTATTAGAAGAAGGCACCCGAGTTACTAGAATCAGAAGTCATTATCTTTTGGGGGAAAAAGATAGGAAGAGATTATTTTTATTTTTTATTTTGAGTGAACACTTAAATGGAAGACATGATAAACGTATATGCCCCAAGGAGGTGAGCGAGTCGATAGTGCTGGGAATTATGACCAGCAGCTTCATGCATGCAATCAACACAACAGGTGCCGACAAAAAGCGCATGGCAGCTCAGCTATATACTGCATTGCAAATAAGAACATTGGACCCTCATGAAGCTCTGTAGATGCAATGAGAGACTGAGGGTTGCTACTTTAACTATAATGCATACGTCTTATAAAAGAAAATGATAAACCCAGATTGCCAAAATATGTGGATTTTAGTTTGCCAAAGAAACTAACACCACAATATACTAAAAAATCAATCACCTCAACAGGAATGGTTCGATCTCCAGCTATCCGTTTCAAATACTCACTGTCCTTCCACTTTGTTCGTGCAGGCCAATGATCAATGCAACCACTGATTATAACTGGGGAGTTCCTCAAGAAATAATCACAAATAAATCTCTCTAGAGAGATAGAAGATCTCTTTTCAATGATCTTACACGACAAAGATCGCTTTGGCAAAACTTGAAGCACCTAAAAGAAAGAACAGATGTCATCACATTAAAATACATCAAAATGCCCATTTACAATACTAATTTAGTTATATAACGACAAGTTGGTAGGGTGATGACTACTAGAGGAGCGGTCATAGGCTCAAGACTTGAGGAATGCCAAATGCCAATAAAGGATTAATTTCCCCCCTCCCCCCCCCCACCCCACCCGCGCCTCTTTCTTTACATTCGAAACTTTAGTACATAAAAATAGGTAAAGTTACTTATGACTGGCCTATCGTGCTAAAAGATTTCTACAGTTGATATTCCTCAAAAAAAAAATGGAAATCTGTTTTTTGTTTATCTTCTTATATCAATGTTCTTGGGTTTTAAATTGTCTTCCATGTTGAACATAATGTCACACAATTCATGAAATTATTCATATAACCTGAAAGTTGTTTAAATGTCATGGGAGAAAGATTAAGAAAAAATGTTCCTAAATGCAAATGTACCAAAGTACCCAATGGAGGGCAATATAAACATATAGTATATGAAATTGAGTTTCATGCAAAGATCCTTAAAAGTTCCAAAATTATGATGATACACGACTAAAATAGAATCAAGAAATCCAGCTTACTTATGAGCATTTCAAATTATATATAATATTAAATGGAAACTAAAAATAGATTGTCCAAGGAAAAAATAAAGACCAATATGTGCAAAAGCTGGGTTCTCTCGTCGGTAGTCATATATGATGTTTTGTTGTTTGGAAGGCTTTTCAACATAAAGTAGAATGAATGATTTATTGGTATTGATAAATACAAATTTCACAACATTATATGCTCGGGGAAATATCAGATAATTCAGTGATCTCCATCCTCTATATTGAACTCTATTTGAGATCATCGTAAAATAAATAACTAGTACTGCATGCGATGAATAAGAAATCACCGAGGACACTTGTTGGAAATAGCCAAGGTTCAAGGTTTCGGCTGAAACCGTATCGGACTGGTATCGGTTGGAACCGGTCCGAAAACACCTTCAAAACTCGGTATCGGTTGGTAAGTATCAACTGATACCGACTGATATAACTTTAAGTATCGGCCAAAACTGATCGATATTCTCCACCACTGAGAAAAAAGAGAAAAAAAGAGATATTATTGGAACTTCCAAATTATATGCCATTTTCTTTTATATAACATGCTAAATAGTCATCCTTTCGATGTTATCTTTTAAGTTTCAAATCCTCTCTCTCTTTATATATATATATATATATATATATATATATATATATATATATATATATATATATATCGGAGTGATCTATTGTAAACCGGTCTGCGTTTTTTAAAAACGGAAACTCTCGATCCGCGACATATTGGAACAATCCGAATCATTCAAATTAATCATCTTACCCTCATGTGTATGTGTATGAAAAATCAAAGAATTTGAAGACCTCTAATACATGGATCGAATGGGTGCAAAATGAACGTCTTTCAATATAGCAAAATAAACTTCATCCAATACATGGGTTAAAGGTGTTCAAATCCTTTGATTTTTCATACACGTACACATGAGGGTAAGGGATCAACTTAAACGGTTCGAGTCGTTCAAATATGCCGCAGATCGAGAGTTCCCATTTTTCAAAAACGCAGACCAATTTGAAATAGAGCGCTCCCTTATGTGTGTGTGTATAGCTTAATTCAAAAAAAACCTTCAAATCTTTTAGCTGAAATACGAGAAACCCTAAATAGTTTCAAAATTACGAGAAACCCCAATGGTATGCAGTTTTGTGCTAAATATTGCTAATGTGGCATTGATTTTTGGGGGTCTCGTAGTTTTTGAAAGTTTTTGTGATAGTTTCTTGTGTATTTTGAAAGTTTTGTGGTAGTTTCGTGTTTATTTAAAAACCATTTGGGGATTTCTCGTATTTTAGCTAAAAGGTTTGGGGGCTTTTTGAACTTAAGCTTACACACACATGTATTAATACACGTATACATATATTAATACACGTATACATGTATACACCATATGAATATCAGAATATCAACCAAAACCGAAACCGAAACTTGGACCGAAATTAACGCAACCAAGCAAAATCCAACAACACTAACCAAACTTTGAGGAACCGATACCGAGTTCTCGAACCTTGGAAATAGCGATAGCATAAGCTTAAACTCAACCTCTAGAAAACAAAAAACACAAACAACGTTGCTCAAAGCATAAACTTCATGAAGTATAGTTTATTGGTGTTGGTAGCTATATTTAATCACAATATATAGATATTTTAGGAATTTTTTTGTGAAAATAATTCAAGTCACACCGATAAGTAAGCAACAAATTCCTTATCTTCAATTGACGGGTTCACATCCATACTTTATAATAGCATTATACCCGTCCAAAATCAATCAAATAGACAAATATACATGAGAAAGAAAAATAACAAATGGAAAAAATCAATAACTAGTTAGAAAAAAATACCATAACTGAACAAATTATCATGGTAAATCAGCCTTTATCGAAAACAATTAAAAAGAAGAACGGATTGCTCGATTTGAATGCTCCAAAGAGAAGAATCAAGGATAATTATTTTGATTCAAATAAGAGAAATTCCGAAGAGACGGTATTAGGGTTTAATTTGATGATATTTTAAGACTCAGGATTTAATGTGGACATGAGAGAAATTTTTTTTCAGTTCTAAATGATTGGGTGTTTGAAGGATATTTTTTTTAACATATCAGTTTTAATTCTGCTATGATAAGAAAAAATGTTATCAAGAATCTTATACACAGATAGTGTAGGTATACCACCGCAACATACACATAGCGCAGTGTTTTAAAATCAGCGCAAGCTACGTGTATTTAAGCTATTTTTATTGAGCTACATAATGATTAAGTAAAGCTGCACTACATAGTACAAAATAACGAGCTACGTAGGATGCTATTTTGAACTTTGGAGGACAGTCTACTTGTCCTTCGTTGGGTTCCATTAGAATTGCAAAATACGAACCAATCATTTGTGCCAGCCAATGGCATCTAGTATTTTCTTGTCATGGGCTTAAATAATGACTTTAAGAGCTTACTATATTTACCACAATTCAGAACTCCAAAGACGACAAGAAGCCTTTATCCAGCATGGCGTGGATAGTTGGCAAAGCATGAGAATTATGATGAAGAGGTCACAAGTTCAACGTATGTATGTGATCAACAAAGAATAGAGGTTAGTAGAGGGATTTGTCACACATGACTCCAAGCGTATAAATTAATAAACAAGAATCCTTTATCCCAAAATGTTGTGTTGGTGCATAAAACATCTGCTTTCATCCATCTCTTAGGGGACATCTCAACCGCCACTAACCACATAATTTTAGGTCAACTTCTAGCCCTCGCTGCATTGTTAACTACAATTTAGGCATTCATCTTAACCTAGTTCTTGTCACACATGTTTAAATCGACTCAATCTATTTGGGAATGGAGTTAAGTTTTCTAAACCGGAGTTCCATATAAATTTAGCAAAACTAAACTCCTAACGTTGTCCTATCTGGCATTCATTTTGCAGTTGAGACAATTGCAGTTATCTAAGCTCCAATCTGATCTCAGTTATCTAAACTCCATTTCCCAAAACACGTCTCTTACAAGATAACTAGATGCTATTTCTAAATGGAGTTTGGGGATTGCGGACCATGGTTTGCATCTCCTCTGCCTCCACTCTTAAACATAAACTCAAGTTATCCTAACTCCATACCCAAACAGGGCCTAATTTCTTACTGATACATTCATTAATTATCTATCTCAATACTCCTATTTCCAGCTGCGCTCTAGAAATCAACACAGGGACCAATTCGCTCAGAAAACATAAAACTAGGTTCAAACCAGAATATGCTTTAAAAGGAAAATTAGAAAATTATGACCCCAAAAAAAAGATAAAAAATTAACCTCTTGCAAATCCAATTTCTTCTCGGATCTGAGCACATGAGGATCCTGCAGCATCGGGGGAGCGGCCGACGTGGACTTGATCCAGTGGACGGCGGCGTCGAGGTCGTTCCTGAGGAGTGGGCCCCCCATGATGATCCCCATGTCGAGCACCTTCATCGCCTCCTTCAACTCCCCCATCGCCTCAGCCCTGATGTGAGCCACGTGCAGGCACGCCATCGCGTACGCGTCCCTCCAAGCGGGGCCCACCTCGTTCCACGGCCCCCAGTGCAGCTGCTCCCACGCCATCTCCCTCGCCGCCTCCGCCGCCCTCAGGTCCCCCGACGCCGACGCCGCCTCCACCGAGGTGACGTAGGCGAACCCTCCCTCCTCCGTGATCCTGCGGAGCAGATTCGCTCGCACCTCGTCGGAGATGAGGAACGACGGCGACGAAGAAGAAGGCGAGGACGTGTCAGTTCTTGATTGGTCGCCCATTTTGGGGATAAAGCGAGTGAGTGAGAGAGAGAGAGAGAGGGGGGACCGGAAAAGCCTCATAAAGGGCAGAAGGGACAGCACCAGATATTTTTGTAGTGAGGTAGACACAAGTGTGTGCGCGCGCGTGGGTGGAGGGGGGGCTTCTCGTCACCTCCTGGTGAGCTTACTGCTGCGGCCCTCGTTGGGTTGGGTTGCCTATTTTTGTGGCATTCTGGAGCTGGTCGGATCAGATACAAAATTTTCAAGTCTGGAATGGATATGATATTAATCCCGCTCTTCCAAGCCTAAACCCGTCCCGTGTGTCCGATATGACTCTGTCGCGTCACGTTTTCCAAAATATGGAATACGATGGCGGCTAGACCAACCATGCTCCTACGGTCAAGAAAAAATCATACCGTAATCACACTTCGGTTTCTAGCAGTACATCGTAGCAATAATTTAACTCAGATGATTAGATAATACAGTCATTAAAAACTATCAGATGTAAAGGAAACTGAGCGCAACGGATACAAACAAAAGAGACAACTACCAAGAGATATCAAAGGAATGATACAGCCGGTTCACCAGCCTGGATCTCCGTGATCTTTTCGAAATAAGACAGGTCAACTTCTTTCTCTGAGCATGCATATTCATGTCGTCAAAGCGACATAATATTATAATATAATAATACTAAACAGGCGACATGTAACGACTCTGTTTTAATATACAAATTTTTTTAGAGTTAATGTACTGAATGGGATATTTGCAAGCCTGGGTATACTTTAAGTATTATTTTGTTTGAAAAACAATGAGAAAGCACTTGTACCTCATTGGTAAAACTTTGCACTGCTGTGATGTAGTCCCTGTGTTCGAATCTCATCAGCTACATATTATTTTTAATGATTTTTCTTTTAAACTTTTTGAAAGCCCAAATGCTTTCACATGCAATACACGTAAAAATGAAGTCACTGAAAACAAACATGTAGAAAATGTTATATGAACAGACCCCGACACGTGGCAAGAATCCCACACCCCACCTCAACTAAACGACCGGCGAGATGGGCATAAGGGCCGGCGCCGCCGGGCCCAACCATCGGGAATGCTCCAATATTTTGAACCCCAGTCGTTTGGTCTACCCCCACTACTCCTCTTATGTTTGTTTTCCTGAAATTAAACAGAGAATTAAAAATGAGCATCAATTTAAGTTTAAATGCATTTTTAATTTCATTCTTCAATCCTCAAACTCCTAATTTCTCCTATAAATACAACATCACACCGTAACCCTCTACATTCTGGAATCCATTATCAAAATTCTCAAAATTTTCCAAGTCAAAGAAGTGTACAGGTGGAGTTAGCCCAAGGTCAAGTTCCAGCGATGATTCAAGAAGATTCCAGCGACCCCGCGACTCCACGAAGCACTCAAATCCTTCCTACATCTCCCCTCTCTCATTCCAACTCGTAAGTCCCCTCTACTCTCTTATTATCACCTCTCAAAACCTCTTCTTTTCAATAATGTCGGTAAGTGGAGTTATACCAGCGCTCATTTCTAAAGCTTCTTAAACTAACAATTTTCTTATAAACTGGTGATCTAAATCATTGTACTTTGTTTGTTAAACATTAAACAATAATTAGAAACAAGTTTCAATTCAAAACTCTATACAAAACCACTTTCATTGCACTTTTACGTTTAAATACCACAAACTTTACATACGACGTCTTTTATCATATTTGCTTGTATTACGTTTAGAAAAATCTCACGAGATAATGACCTACCTCTCACAACACGCATCTTGACATAACACGATTTCCTTTTGACAATATCTTTGGGACAAATACTACTTTACATTAAAATACCATAAACCATTAAAAACCGTATTCTTTAAATTTGTATTATTTACATCCCTTACAATTAAGCCTCTACAATCCAATTTGGAGAACCCGATGGGGATGGTGCGGGTTATCGCACATCTTCAGGACTAGTAGAGCGAGATGCAGACCTCCTCACGGAGCATCCGATCTCGATAGAACTTTCAATGCAATTTTTAAGAACAACGTGATTTTCTATTAATAAATAAATTTTATTTTTAATAATTATATATAAATATTATATATAATCATCTGTTTTAAATATATAATAAATTCCACGTTTTTTTCAAACAAGAGAAAAGAATCACAAATTTCATGAAAAGACCATCAAGAATCCATACAAGTCAAATTTACACAAAAATACCATATATTATTCAAGCTGGGTATTTATTCACTAGAATACCTCACTTTTAAAATTTACATCCATGAAAATCATAAATACGATAAATAAATACTTGAGTATTATTTTGAGATTATACTAAAAATATTTTTCATAAAACCCTCTCAAGTTATATTAATTTACATTAAGGACCCTAGTAAATATAGATTTAAGCGGGACCAATTCTCTTGAGCCTCGGGAAGCCGGAGAAAGTGGGTGCTTTCCTATTTAAGACAGAAAACTAAAACAGGGTTATCAATGGTAATTGGTTTGGAAAAAGTCACAAATCATGTCGTCCATGTGCAGTAGTTACCAATAACTCCGAAAACCTAATTCAGGAATCCAATTCTGTTTAAGTGTCTGACACAGTCAAAATCTCAGTCTAATTTGAATACAATCCATACATGAATACAATTCAAATATAACTCCAATACAACATGAATCCATATATACTGGAACTTGAACATGAATATCAGAATACTATCAAATATCAACATGACTCGACTGGACCGAACCATGGATATATATTGACTTGACTACATGACTATCCGTTTATAGTCTTATCCGTTTACATGAACAATTTATACCATACTTTCGGCAAGTCTCATAAAACAAATCAATACAATCAATACAATATGCATTATGGGATTTTAAGGGGTAGACTGGTACGGAACGTGTTAAAAGTAGCATGATGATAGTCACTTGTAACATAATGAAAATTTAGAAATAAATAAAATTAATTAATTTAATAATAAAATGCCAATTTTAAAAAGTGATTAAACAAAATAGGACATTTTCATAAGTAGGGTGTGAAACTAATTAAAATTAAATTTTAGTATGTAACCTTAATCTATTACAAGGGTTTTAGTCATAAATTTAGCTTCATTTTAATAAAATGGTGTTTATATAATAACATGGGGGTGAAGGGTCTTTTTGTCAAATTTAGGAAAAATGTGCATACTTGAAATTGTTGAGGGTGTATGTGTAAAAGGGTTATGAAATGTTTTGGCTCAGAAATTCCTCATAATACCACAAATTAGGATTTATCTAACACATCCACCTCGTCCTTGCATGAAAATCCCACATTTTCTCCTTACTGCACCACCTCCTTGCATGAAACAAGCACACCCTTGCTTGGTGACTCCTCCTCCTACACCTCACTCATTCTCTTTATTCTATACCTTATGTTCAGATCACTTAACCAAATAAAAATCAGAAAAGATCAAAGAAAGAAAGAAAACACTTGAACTCCCAAAAGAAAAATAAAGAGAAGAGAAAAGAGAAGAAGAACTAGGAGCTAAAGAGTTCACCATCAAGCCACGAGTGAAGGACTTGGGTATCTTGGAAGAAGTCTTCCAACCATCCTTCGTAGGTAATATTCTTATTTCGGTAGGTTTTAGTTCTGTAATTTGTAAAATTTTAGAAATCGGATATCGGAAAAGTTGGTATTTTAGGGAAATATAGTCTCTGTGAAGATCTGCTATCACTTAGATAATAACTAATTTGATCGAACAGTACCTTAATATTATACACAAGACCTAGAAGTTACCATAAGAATACGAGCAAGGGGGCTCGGATTTTGGCAGGCGACCAACACTAGAATTCCGGCGTCGCCGGATTTTTGAAGGAGTTGGGTGTTTTGGGTGTTTGGGGTAGGTCTCTGAGTAGGTGTTATGATAATTGGTACTGTTTATTTAAGTTAATTTAACAATATATGGAATATGGGGACTAATATCGTAAAAGGGATCAAAATTCTAAAATACGACACGTTAAATTCGTAACGCGTTTAAGTTTTCTGTTGCAAACAGCGAAGGGTTAAAGTCCAGTTAAGATAAGTGTTACATAGTTTAGAATAGTCGCACATGGTATAGTTAAAACTAAACGCTCGTATTTGTATATTTCGCCGTATCGAAGTTAGCCGTTCTTATTCAAATTAATTTCGATATTAGATTCAAATACGGGAACTTCGGAGGCCGCAAGGAAAGGAAAAGGATTGGCGATTTCTGAGTAAATTACGACGTATTCCGGTGAATAGACTAAACATCTACCGGGGGATCTTGTAAAGATGGCGTGATACGCCCGTAGTTGTGTTTAAATAAAAATTAGACTTTTGTAGGTTAGTTTGATCATATGCATCCACATACATATAAATATACATCACCATGTTAGTAGTTGTCATAACACTGCACAATTATCGACGAGTTATGCCGCACATGCACCTATCTACATGTTATACTACACCTCATCGATATTGACATGTCACTTTCACACTCAGTATTTATCCTATTAAATATGATTCCTATCATACCTTAAACATCAACAACGGTAGTAAATTGCATCAATGACATCATGTTTCGTATTCAAGTGTTCTCGGTTGATATAAGAGGCATTGATACTAGTGAGGATTTATGGTTTTGAGTTTTCCTATACTATTGCGTAAATTCAGTGATTTTTCATAATGATGTGAGATGTCCACCATGAGATACTATTTTTATGATTTGATTTTATTCTGGACCGAGTGGGGGAGCTATACGGTCGCGGATTTTTACGTTATCCAGACTGAGTGGGGGAGCTATACAGTCGGATTCATGGTGGACCCGGTCGAGACCGAGGGGCAGGAAAGGCGCATTTGAGGCGGGGAGCCTAGCGAGGATACTCGATACCGGAGATAGTTGTGAAACACGGCGGATATCTAGATGATACCGACCGGTGTTATTGATTACAGGATCGTTCGAGGAACAATGCCTGAGGGAAACAGAAGATTTGTATCGATGTTGGACACGGAAAGATGAACTTGATTTGGAAATAAGTGATGAGATTTTATTCTTGATTTATATGATTATTAGTATAAATTCATGCTTTCACATGTTATCATGCATCATACTCATCCTTATCTAAATTAGTTATAGTTGTCATATTTACATTATCAGCCGTTATATGTTAGTCTTATTCACTGAGTTAGCAACTCACCCCCGTTGTGCCACAGTTCCCTGCAGGGGTAGAGTGGACGGTTAGCAGCAGTGCAGATCCATTTATCAGCTTTTATCGCATCTTTTACTAGATGGGTTATCTATGTAGTAACCTCCTCTTTTGGTATTGTATATTGAATCTAGAATATCTCCATCAGACCCTGTATTATGACTTAGAACGAGAGGTGGTTGTATGTATATTATTTGACAGATGAGATCGTTTAGTTATGTTAAATGGTATTTCTTTTACTTATGTCTGAGATTCTTATTGATGTCATACAAAGTTGTATATTTATTTCCGCTGTTGTCATTGTTGATTCCAACTTGGGATGCAACCAAATTAAACACTTTATACTTGCTTTTATTATTATTTCAATAGGATGTTACGGTTAAAATCTTAAATACCTAAAACTGCGATTTTTACTTAAAAACTAAATTTTTCCTAAAAGTTCCGCAAAAAGGGTTTTTGATCTTGGTTTTTGGCTTACCCGGGTTGTGTAGAAATCTAAGTGCCGGTCACATCCAAACTCTGGATCGTGATATCACTATAATACACCTAACCTGAACATCCATTGCCGTTGTCTCGTGGGTTTTGACGGGGCCTTGTACTTCATATACCTTAGTCTACGGAGCAAGTTGGACTCCTCTTGTATACACTGGTATATTCTGTACCAAACTACAAACAACTACGTTAACATAACAAACATAACCATATATACTTTACCTGTTCTATTCTCTGTCTATTCTTCTTTATCTTTTGGGACTTACCGAGCGATTGTTCGCTGACGACGTTCATTTTCCCTTCTTTCTTTGGAATGTTATCAGGAGGACCCGACTCTCTGGAGATCGAGCCCAGCCAGGACGATTTGGAGCAGTTCATTGAGGACCCAGAGCTCTAGTTCACTTGTATATACTTTTACTTTCAGTTCATGCCACTATTTAGGCATTGCTTTCCAGTATTGTATTTACTTTTCAGTGTATTGTAAAGAATATTTAATCAATAAAAAGTTGCCGTTGATTATATCTTTTGTCATTTCTTGTGTGCATTTATTATATTGCTTATTTACGCTTAACGTGTTTACTTCTGAGTAAATACGCCGCGGGCCTCGTCGCGTCTCCTTAGCCGTACTCTGGGAAGCGGGACGTGACACGACAGTAAATAGTGAAGCATGAAACAACGGTATAAAACACTAACATGAATGTATAAAATAACATAAACATGTAGCAGTGGTGGGCATGGATCATGGCAATAATCTAGGTTAGTATGTAAGTCGCTAAACTAACAGTGTTTATATCATTTGAAGTCGATCGGTGGAATGTATCCGCATGTTTAGCAATGATCTCATACATGCCTGAGACAACGGTAAAAAATATGCCCGCCACATAACCCTGTCAACCGTGCCGCTAGGCACAAATACCTACACGTATCACCGTCACTAATATCGAATGATCATCCTCTAAAGCATTAAATATGCTAAATACGAGTTCGATTCCATCTTGATTTCCCCATTTCCACTAAGTTTCAATAACTACATGTATGGGATTAGTTGTGTACAAGCACGCATTAAAAACACTGTTTTATTCACTTTTCACTACATTGTTCACTTTTCCGGATCAGTCACTTTTCACCGGCGTTCTTGATACAACTAATCCGATACCACGTATGTTAGAAAATGCAATAATCTCTAGAATCAATAAGAGCGCTCGCTATCACTGAAGGTATCACGGTCGAGTAAGTATATGAATAATGCCACTAATCAAGTCATGTATAACATGAATCACTATGTGTCTTTTGAGTTCAGAAAATCATATTAAATCGTACAATCATAATTAGGTAAAATGATATAAAAGGGGTAGAAAGTAAACTTAACCAGAAATCCAAAAAAATTAGTTTCAGGTCAATCGGGTTTCCGATTTGCGAGTTACGGTCATTCCATTTTAAGTGTTCACTGCTGGAAATCCAGTTCCTGAACTAAAAGTCCGTTTCGTAACACGCTGTACTCCCTGTTGGGATCACAATTAGGCGACGCTACAATTCAACTATTTGTAGGGCTATGAGTTAAATTTACAACGCAGAAGACGGATCAACAATAATTATCTTGGTTTAGATGTTATGATCAGTTTACCGATGAAGGGTGTAAACTGAAATTGCAGAAATTTGTCATACATGTCATCATTTTAAAATTTGTTTAAAATACCAAATGATACTGGAATTCAGGGAAAATAGTACCATTGGAAAGATAAAACAATTTTGTACCCCACGATAAGTGTCTCCGCACACTATCACGATTAAACAGTAAGGTTTCAGGTGTATAAAGGCATGCTAAGGGGTGAATTCCTGCCTTGGACTGCAGTCCAAAATCAGGTAAGTTCTCTTTTTTCAATATTCAAATGATTTGTTTAACAGTAAACCTATACGTCATGTTAAATATTATACAGTACACTTCTTAATAAATCCAAGCATACTGCGATTAGATTTTTCTGGAATTAATTATGAATTTAACAGTGTCAAGTGTTCGGTAAAACGGAAGTTTCGGTATAGACGCTAGGGGCGTCACTTTATGTGTGAAAACGATATTGATTTGCCACCAAATTTCTACAGAGTGTTTGTTAACAGTATTAGGGTTTAAATATCATGACTTCTGCCATTTTAGACTTTTTTCTCATGAGGTTCGCATTAAACACCTCGGTTATATATGTATATGATAGAGGTTATGATCTCCCTCAGATGTTGTCCTCCGTCGATCTGGTGCGAGCAGTTTTGTGCGGCTGAGATTTGATTTGAGGTTTAAGTATGTGGATCTCAATGAGTTGGTATCGACGCCGAGCTATCTGTAAAGGAAGTCCCGGGGTGGGTGACCACCGTAGGACCCTCCGACGATCAAGTTAGTACCGTGGAATAAGAGCACAGTAGCGGCGTATTGGGATGAATTCCAGTTACCTGAGTTGTCTGAAAGAGAGATTTATATAGTGGTCACATGGAGCGAGCCGGCGCAATATTCTCGCCGTCAGTTACACCCGCTCGTTACGCCAGCGATGATGGCGGGATCCGCTCATTAATAGGGAAACGCGCCCGCGTGGGACGCGGAACGTGGAGCGGCGGATATCTCGCTTTGGAGAGATACGCGGAGCCGCTGCGGATGCGCTTGGGCTCCACGCTCTCGGTTGATCGGGGAAGTCGAGGAAGCTCGGCTTATCAGATGGCTCGGAGACGAGACGGGAGGCCGAGGAAGCTCGGCCTGCCAAATGGCTCGGAAATGAGCCGGGAGGCCGAGGAAGCTCAGACCTTGCAACAGCTCGGAGACGAGCAAGGAGGCTGTGGAAGCTCAGTTGTAGGATTGCTCGAAGGTGAGCTGATGACTTATTGCTAGGCGAATATAGAAGGTATTCCGGGGAGGTCTCTGAAAGGCCGTATGCAATCTCGGAGGCGAGGTGCCGAGGAATGCCTCCAATGCATCAGGCTCATTCCAGCTCCGTAGCCCCCAGGACATGTCATCCGCTACGTGTCGTGATCTGGGGAATTCCCACTTATGAGTATCATCATTAGTCCTCCACTCTCGTTTCGACCTATTTATGGGTCGGGTCGAGAGTGGTCTGCTTGGTTTTCTCTACTCAGCTTGGTGCCGAGATTTCTTCGTGGTGGATTGTCCGGGAATGACATGGAGTTTGGCAGTCGCGTCGTTTCGATTTTCGAGCCCACGTGGCGTCTCACCATGTGCCTAAATTTTCGCGCGTATCCTCGATGACGTCAGCGGATCGGTAAATGATTGCGCTTTAAAGAGGGGGCGCCGTTTCACTCGATCGTCAGTTGGGCTACAGGCCACGTGTCCGACGTTGGTTGGCGGACGCTACAGGCTGTCGCTGACTCCTGCCACGAAGAGACGTCCCCAATGGTCGATCGCCACGTGGAGACTCGACGGCCGGTAGGTGCGACGCTTCGTTTTGGCGGGAATTGATCTGGGCTATAGGATGTTCTCTTTGGAGTGTATAAATAGAAGGGGACTATCCTAGGGTCGACACTTTGCCTTAGTTGTCTTTCAACGTTTGAAGATTGCCCGGCGCACCTCTGCTTAGGTCGGATCTTCTGTTGAATTTTCCTCGGCAAACCGTTTCCTTGAATCAGGTTAAATGTCTTCCTCCGAGGTGTCTGTAGATGTAGTATGGGTAGAGTCAGGCGATGAGGCTCCAGTTTCTGGGGCTGAGTCCAGCGGGTCTTCCTCCTTCTCGGCTTCAGATAGCGAGAGGGTTCTTCTTCTATTCCGTCTTCTGTGTCGGGCTCGCCCCCCACAGTCAGGGCTGCCCTTGTCACTCTCCATCGGGCGGTGACAAGGGCTCCCAAGGTGCGCATGGGGAATACCCGCGATGCGCCCTCCATCTTGAATCATCTAGACGAGCTTTCTGACATCCGGACTCGATTATATATCCCCTCTGGCTATTCACTCCGTTTGGCCAGAGAGAGTGAGCGGGCAGACCAGGTGTGGGGTAAGGAGATTACCCTGTATCTGGAAGCATTCCGTGCAGGGATGCCTCTGCCCTTCTCATCCGAGGTTTGTGCGGTGCTCCATTGTTTCCGTCTTGTCCCGGGCCAGCTAGCGCCGAACTCATGGAGGATCCTCCTCGGGTTTCTGGTCCGGTTAAAATTTGATCGGATCCCCTTCAATTTGAGCCTCCTCCTGTCTTTTCTTTATTATAAAAATCACCCCAGGACTGGTAAGGAAGAGCCGAGCTGGGTGAATCTGTCGTTTAAAAAACGTAAGGGTAGGGCGGTCAGGTCTGGGGTAGTGGTCATCCCTTCTTCCGTCTGTAAATCCCCGTTTCCATTTTAATAAAAGTTTCCTATTTTTCTGAATTCTAGTGGTTTCCCTTCTTTTTCCTTTCGTATTTGAATTGGTTGTTTAAGCTTAATATTTATATTTTTTCAAACCCTAAAAGTTAAAACCCAAGATTTAAAACCAACTTGGAAAAAAAAAACCTAAAACTAAAACAAATAAAATCAATTTAGATTAACCTTTATTTTCCCTAAACCCACAGCCCAACAACCAAAATCCAAATTTAGAATTAACATTAAAATTCTTAACCCAGCCGTTTCCTTTACTCAGCCCATCACCTAGCCAGCCCACTTCCCATTTTTTTAAAAATAAAATCTCTAATCTATTTCCCCCAGCCCGTTCACCTCAGCCCACTCAAAATTTTCCTTAATAAATCCTTATTAAAATTACCCAGCCCATTCGTCTCTTCAGCCCACACATTTTTTTATAAATCCTTTAATTATTTTTCCGGCCCGTTCTCCCTTCAGCCCACTAAATATTTATTTTTAAAGGGAATTTTTATCCTCCGCCGGCCCACTTCCTTGGCCCGCTTCCTCAACTCACCCGACCCGACCCCACTCCTGTTCATCTTCTCCCCAACGGTAACCTCCCTCTTCCCCGCGCGCGATCCACTTTCTCCGCCGCGCCTCACGCCCACGCTCCTGCCGTTACAACCGCGACGCGCACCCCCCTCGTCTCCATTATCTCCTTCACACTCGCTTTTCCCCTCATTTTTCCAAATCCCTCACCTTTCTCCCTCTCGAAACTCACACCGACGCCAACTCCAGTCGACCCCTCCGACGACGACAACCCCCTCAGCGATCCCTCACTCCTCCTCCACCAACCTTCTCCCTCTACGACTCCACCCTTCCTTAACCCGAGCACACCCCTGCCGAGCATCCCCTGCACACAACCCCACACCCAAGTTCGGCCACTCTTGCACTCGACGACGGCGAGCCCCCAACTGACCAGAACCACGTCGTCGACCTCCACCTTCTCAGCATCATCACCATCACAACAATCCCCTAGCCCCACTGCTTAACCTCTCCCTCTCTCCAAAATCACACAAAACCCATTTTTCCAAACACTCACTGCGGCCATCGCCGGAGCGACACCGTCGACCGTCATCGACCCCAGTGCACTCGCAGAGGATCATCAAGCACCCCTCAACCTCCAGTGACCGTGCAACGACTCCGGACAACTCCGACGCAAAATCCGCATCTCGATCCAAGCTCGCGCAAATCCGTTTCACGGCGTACATCACGCGTTTGTGACGCCGCTGTTGCCGTACGACCCTGAAACGTTTCCAGGCAAGTGTTTACTTGCTACATGCTAATATAATAGTAGTACAAACCTAAATCATATAGTTTACGAATTTACCGATTCCCGATATATATTGTGACCTATGTGTTCGATGCTAGATCCCAATGAAAATAATTGTTTATTTTGACGGAAACCGATATTTTCTGTTGGCCCATATGATGATAAATACCGTGTATGAATATCGCTGGAAAATATGATTGTTAGTGACAAAAATTGATACCCCCAAATATGCCGTTAAAACTAGAATTCTTCTCGTATCTGAAAATGAATAAAATCACCGTAAATTATATACATATTGGAATGATACGTTAGAGGGCTTAAATCGAAGCCGACTCGACGAACTTTAACCCTATGTAAACTTCTAATGATTTATGTTCTGTAACTGCAATGAAAATTAGATCGGAGTGCGACTCTGGATTGCAGTCCAGAGTGACTCTGTTTATCGTGTACTGTACCAAATTGTGTGTCACTGTGTTTTCTGAAGTTGTATATTACAGAACTCTGTAGTAGATTAAAGATAATCCTGTTAGATAAACAAAACAAGTGGTTCCATTCCGTTTCATTGCCGTTTGCTATTTTAAACTGTAAATAAAAGGGCAGAACGTATAACTGTTCAGAACAGATTCAGAAATGACACACTGAGGTTAAACTGTGTACAGCTTTCGACGTACAGATGTGATTGAGGATCCGTCTGTTGCGTTGAATACTCTATCGAAAACCCTAGATTTCATTCAACTGTAGTATCACTAAAATCTGAACCCAACTGGGTGCAATTCGTGTCGCGAAATGGACGTTCAGTTCTGAAACTGAATTTCCAGCCGCGGGCACTTAAAATGAAACAGCTATATCTTGAAAACCGGAATCCCGATTGAACTGAAACAAATTTTGATGAATTGCTGACTGAATGTTCTATTTATCTTACTTGCCCCTTTTTGTTGAATTCTAAACGGATGAATTTATGCAATTTATGTAAGTTAATGGCATGCTTGTTGATTCATATCATACTTAGCTTATTGATAGCATACATACATATATCATACCCCATTTGCCATATACTTAGTGTTAGTGCGTGTTATAGTCAGTGGACATTACATTATCGTGCGTGGTTGATGTTGGTTTAGGAGTGACGAGGATACCAATGGGAAGTGAATATTCGTGACAGTGATTGATACAGTGAGCAGTGATAAAACCGTGCCATTGGTATACTTGTACACGACTGAATCAAGATCACAAATAGTGTAAACCTGGGAATAAAGGGGAAATCGAAGTGGAAAGAGAATCGTATTTAGCGGGACCGTGTTTTATAGGATGATCATTCGAGCAGTGATATATATATTAGGTAGGATCTAGCGATCCGGCTGACAGGGTTATGTCCCGAGCATGTGGGCCGTTATCTCGGGTATGTACGAGACTCCTGTTAAACATGATCTTCCTTCCACTATGCGATTTCAAACATGACCTAGAGGCCGATAGGGACACAGAACATATTCTGCATCATATAGTGACATAGTGATTACTTGCATTGTTTTTACACTAGTATTACCTCATATACCTGTTTCATCTTATTATAATAATATTGTTATTGTGTCGCTCTGGCGACCTGAGTATGCATGCTCAGATTCCGCGGAAGGACCAGTACAGGAGACGGATCTATCCTTCGAGTTCACGGAGATATAGCTTGGTGTACCTTCTTCATTTACTGCTTTCCATAAAAGTGATCGAGAGATTGAACTTGGTTAGTAATTGTTCTCGTTATCTGTAATTTGTGAACAATGAAATTTTAATGTAATAAATTAGTGATGTGATTCCTTTACTACTGTGCTTTATTTACTGATTACCATGTAATGCTAGAAGCCGAAGTGTGACTACGGTGGGATGATTCCTTGACCGTAGGAGCATGGCTGGCCTAGTCATCCCTCGTTTTTTGTATTTTGGGAAGCGGGGCGTGACACCATCCATGAGTGGAAGGAAAAGTTTGTTTTCGTCGGTCCTCCGGAGGGTGAGGATTGGCCTGTACCCACCTAGTGGCACAGGGCCGACTGCCCGAGGGTGAGGCAGTCGAACGCCCCCGATGCGAAGGTGGTGTCCCAGTGGGAACCGATTCGGCGGGTTGATGTCCTGCTCTTCGAGCAGGTACTGAGCCGGGCCGGGCTCAGTCCTGCGCATTTTTTGGGTAAGTTAGGGCCCCTGATGATCTGTTTATACTTTGCTAAAATTCTTCTGCCGTTCCTGTGTTGCTGACCCTTTCCTTATGTTTTTTTCTTTTTTGCAGATCCCATGGACCGATAAAAAATTATGGCCGCTATGGCTGCCAAGGCCCAGGGAAGAAAGACCGGTGGCGCCAGCTCGTCCCGGCCAGGTTCGAGCGCTGCTCCTAAGCCAACTCCTCCGGCCAAGACTCCCGCAGCGCCCCCCATCCTGGAGGAACGCCGCGGGGGGACAGAAACAAGCGCGGGATCCGACGCCTCGGGTCAGGGCAGAGGTGACCCCCCCGTGCCGTCGCCCCTTAAGAGACAGAAGCAGGTGGTTTCCCGGCCACCCTCTTCCGGGATTCAAGTGCAGGAGGGTGACTTCTGCATTAAGGTGCCCTCGGGACTATCCGTGGCCGACAGCTTGCTGGCGGACATGGAGAAGGCAGCTGGGGCTAAGAATCCCCGGGCACCATGAAGGCCCAAGTGGCCGCCATAGCTCAGGAGGCGGTTCAGGTCGGTAGCTTTCTTTAAAAATCTCTTAAGCTTTATTTCCTCAGTTTCAGTTTTTTAATACGTTTGATGTTTTCCTTAGGTCCTTTAGCACTACGCTCTCCTTGTCGCCATGGAGTCCGAGGAGATAGCCCCGGCAATGAAGAAGGCGGGCGAATCCTCCTCGCGAGAGCAAAAGCTTCTTCTTCTATTGCAGCAAGCGGAAGAGAAGACGGCCCTTCTTGACTCGAGATTGGTCGTCGAGGGCCTGACGGTCTCCAAACTGAAGGAGTCTCATCGGCTCTTAACCGAATCTAACCGGGCTATCCAGGCCCAGATGGAGGAGACGAAAAGCCTTTTCAACGCCATGAAAAGGTCGAGGGACGCCATCAAGAAGGATGCCCGGGCAGCTTGTGATGCGGCAAAGCTTGCTGAGAGCAGGGCGGAGAGGGCCATGGAGGAGTACAAAGCGTCTGCTCAGTTTTACCTTGATCTCGCCGACTCCGCGACCGTCGGGTGGCACAATGCCCTCGACGCCGTCAAAGAGGCTATGCCTGAGTTCGTCGACCGCGAGCTCCGAGCAAGGTTTCCCCTCGCCGAGGAAGGGCCACAGGGCGGTGCTGAGCTGGTCGCGGAAGCCGTGGTAGCCGGCGGAAGCGCTGAGCCCGAGGTCACCGTTGTGGTCCTCGATGGAGGCGTAGAGCCAGGAGAGGTAGCGGCCAAGCGGGCAGCCTGAGCTATTCCCCCTTCTTCTTTTTCTCTTTTTAGAATTTTTGTAAGCCTCCGGGCATATTTGTAAGGCTGAGGAGCCCACAATACCTTGTATATAATTTTCATCGTAAATAAAGTACATACATTTGCTCAAGCCAAAAGTTTTTCCTCTCTCTTTTTTTTAGCTCGTAAAACTTCTCTTCTTTATCTTGCAAGTACAAGTCTTTTTATCTTGCAATCGATTTTAGCTCGCAAGTGCAAAGGTCATCCAGTGGGTGTGACGCGGTCTTCCTGTAGGCCGGAGCCCTCCCTTTCCCCGGAGTTAAGGATTCGATCGTGCATCGAGCATGAATCGAGGGATAGCCAAGTGTAGGAAGGCCGGCGTACTCTCTTTCCCCGGAATCGAGTATGGATCGTGCGTTAGCCAAGTCTGGATAGGATGACGTCCCTCGACTCTTTCTTGGTGCGGGTCTTAGACCCGTGTCTTCGTAGGGTAGGAAGATGCTCGGCGGTTTCATGACGAGGGCTCTAGATCCACTTCTTTGTAGGGAATGAAGCTACCCATTATGGATGGACCGAGCAGGAATCTGCTCGGTGGCCTCTTGATGAGAGCTTCGGATCCACACCTTTGTAGGGCAGGAAGCTACCCGTTGTGGATGGACCGATCAGGGATCCGCTCGGTGGCCTCGCGATGAGGGCTTCGGATCCACACCTTTGTAGGGCAGGAAGCTACTCATTGTGGATGGACCGTGCAGGAATCTGCTCGGTGGCCTCGGATGAGGGCTTTGGATCCACACCTTTATAGGGCAGGAAGCTACCCGTTGTGAATGGACTTAGCATGAATCTGCTCGGTGGCCTCGTGATGAGGGCTTTGGATCCACACCTTTGTAGGGCAGGAAGCTACTATTTGTGGATGGACCGAGCAGGAATCTGCTCGGTGGCCTCACGATGAGGGCTTTGGATCCACACCTTTGCAGGACAGGAAGCTACCCGTTGTGGATGGACTGAACAGGAATCTGCTCGGTGGCCTCGCAATGAGGGCTTTGGATCCACACCTTTATAGGGCAGGAAGCTACCCGTTGTGGATGGACCGAGTAGGAATATAATCGGTGGCCTCGCGATGAGGGCTTTGGATCCCCACGGTGGACGTGAGAAGCTTTCCCGTGAAATGACCTAGTTTGGAAGACTTAGTTAATGCCAAACTTCTTTTCTTTTAGCTAATGATGAAGCTGAAAAGGAATTACATTATTCAAAAGAAGGACATGCTTATTAATACAACTTGAGCTTTTCTGCGTTATAAGGCCGAGGAAAATTACGGCCCCGGGCGTCCTGCAGGCGTCCTGCTCCTCCGGGCAACGTTTCTGTTACGAGAAACGGTCCGTCCCATTTCGGGGAGAACTTGTGCAGTCTCCTTTGGTCTACGAACTCGTTTCTTCGTAAGACCAAATCTCCTATCTTGAAGGCCCGATATTTAACTCGGGCATTGTAGTAACGAACGGTCTGTTGTTGATAGGCGGCTGTTCTGATTTGCGCTCGATATCGCTTTTCCAATAAGATGTCCAAGTTTCTTCGGAGCGCCAAGGTGTTAGCTCCATCGTCAAAGTGTTCGACCCTATAACTGGGTAGTCCAATTTTTGCGGGGACCATCGCCTCGGTTCCGTAGCATAGGCTAAATGAGGTTTCTCCCGTTGGTGACTTTTTCGACGTCCGCAATGCCCATAGCACCTGCGGTAATCCCTCGACCCAGCTGCCTTGCCTTCCTTCTAAACGGGCTTTAAGACCGCGGATGACGCCTTGGTTCGCTACTTCGGAATGCCCGTTGCATTGCGGATGTGCGACCGCGGCAAACTTCATCAATATGTGGTAGCCGTTGCAAAACTCTTTGACTTTATCTTTTTCGAAATTGGTCCCATGGTCGGTAACCAAGCACGTCGGGATTCCAAATCGAGAGATTATGTTGTTCTGTAGGAACTTTATCATAGAAGCGGCGTCCGGTTTCCTGATGGGTACGATCTCTATCCATTTCGTGAAGTAGTCCACATCGACAAGGATGTATCTGTGTCCGCCCGTGCCGGTGGGGAGTTGGCCCACCATATCGATCGCCCATTTTGCAAATGGCCAAGAGGAACTGAGTGGAGTTACTTCGGTGGCAGGGAGATGAGGTATGCTGCCGAAGAGTTGGCAGTTCTTGCATTTTTTGACCAGCTTCTCGGCATCCTGGTGTATTCTCGGCCAGTATTCTGGACCAGGGTGCGGGCCCCTTGATGCGCTCCCCTGACCCCTTCATGTATCTCTCACAGAACGTAGCCTGCCTCGTGGGGGTCGATGCACCGGAGCAGAGGTTGAGTGTATGACTTCTTGTACAGGCTTCCGTTGCTCCAGACGAAATGGCGTGCTTTGGCCTGAAGCCGGCGAGCTTCTCCTCGGTCTTCGGGAAGTACACCGTCTTTTAGGAATTCCACGAGGGGCTTTATCCAATCTCGGCCTTCATCCTGCGTCGTGTAGATCTGGAGCGTTATCTCTCCGTCTTCCATGCTGGGCCGTGGCAAGACATCGAAGAGAATATTTCTTTTATGGTTGGCCGAATAAGAAGAAGCGAGCTTGCTCAAGGCGTCGCCTGGGTGTTCAAGTTCCTGGGAATCTGCTCCACTTGGACTTCGTCGAAATTTTTCCGAAGCCTTTTTACCTCGGCCAGGTATTTTATCATGAGTGGCTCCCGGGCCTTGAACGCCCGGTTACTTGGCTGACGACTAGTGCGGAGTCGCTGCGAACCCTGATGGTCTTCAGCCCTACCCCGGAGGTGAATCGCAGTCCTGCAAACAAAGCCTCGTATTCCGCGGCGTTGTTTGACGCTCTGAACCCGAGCTTTAAAGAGTATTCCATTTTCGCTTCATCCGGGCCGCGGATGATCAGGCCAGCCCCGCTCCCCTCTTTTGTGGAGGATCTGTCCACGTAGAGCACCCAATCCAGGATGGGGTTGGGCACCTCCTCGACCGAGGGACGTGGTTCGGGGGCCCGTGCCGCCGTTTCTTCTTTAGTGGGGATGGTGAATTCGACAACAAAATCCACTAAGACCTGTGCTTTGATGGCTTGTCGGAGGCGGTATTTGATATCGAATTGGGACAATTCCCACATCCATTTCTCCAGACGACCTGACGATTCGGGGGAGGCTAGAATATACCCTAAAGGTCGCTCGGTGAGGATGAGGATTGTGTGCGCTTATAAATAGTGTCGAAGTTTTCTGGAGGCGACGACCAGCGCCAGGACTATTTTTTCTATGGCCGGGTATCTCGTTTCCGTGTCCTTAAAAACATGGCTCACGTAGTAGACCGGTCTCTGTGTGCCTTCGAATTCTCTGACGAGCACTGAGCTTGCAGCTTTGTCGGAGATGGCTAGATATAGCAATAGCTCGTCACTCTCGACCGGTCGGGTGAGTAGCGGTGGGGTCGCCAGGTGTGCCTTGAGTTGTTCGAAAGCGCTCTGGCACTCTTCAGACCATTCAAACTTAGGAATTTTCCTTAGGGCCCTGAAAAACGGGAGGCACTTTTCTCCGGATCTGGACATAAAGCGGATCAGGGCTGCCACCCTCCCCATGAGTCTCATGATGCCGACATTGTTCTTGGGTGTTGCCATGTTGAGGATGGCGCTGATCTTTTCAGGATAACCATGAACCCGAGGAACTTCCCACCGGTGACTCCGAAAGCACATTTAGCTGGATTCAGCTTCATTTTGTACTTGCGCAGGATGTCGAATGTCTCGCCGAGGTCTTGAGTGTGCCCAGCCGACGAGGTGGACTTTACGAACATGTTGTCGACATAGACTTCCATGTTTCTACCAATCTGTGGTTTGAATAGCTTGTTGACAAGCCGCTGGTACGTGACCTCGGCGTTCTTGAGTCCGAAGGGCATCACTTTGTAGCAGTAGACCCCCAATCAGTGGTGAAGGCGATAAGTTCTTCGTCGGCCGGGTTCATCCGGATCTGATTGTAACCGGAGAAAGCGTCCATAAAGCTCAGTAGTTGGTGGCCGGCCGAACTGTCCACTAGCTGGTCTATCCGAGGAAGCGGATAGTTGTCTTTGGGGCAAGCCTTGTTCAAGTCCGTGAAATCGACGCCCATGCGCCATTTCCCGTTTGCTTTCTTGATCATGACCATGTTTGCCAGCCAATCCGAGTAGTCCAGGTTTCTGATGAAGTTGGCAGTGAGCAATCGATCCAC
The DNA here is from genome assembly GCA_030015575.1 of Agapanthus africanus. NCBI lineage: Eukaryota > Viridiplantae > Streptophyta > Magnoliopsida > Asparagales > Amaryllidaceae > Agapanthus > Agapanthus africanus. Next base: position 8,610,386 of record CM057348.1, on the reverse strand, counting down.
CTTGTTTTCTATCGCCTTTTGTTTAACCGACGCGAAACTTCTCTTCTTCTGTCGGATGGGTCGAGCCTTCAGGTTAATCCCGAGCTTATGGGTGATTACTTCAGGGTCGATTCCGGGCATGTCCATTGGTGCCCAAGCGAATACGTCCGAGTTATCTCGGAGGAACCGGATCAGGCCTTCGCGGTGGTCCCCTGTCAAGAGCGAGCCGATCTAGACTGTCCGGCTATCGATCTCCTCTACGAGGGGGACTTTCGTCAACGCTTCCACCGGGGCACTACGAACTTCCCTTTGGTCGTCGCGTGTATCTAAAGATTCCTGGAAGTCTTGCGTGTCTCCAAAATCGCTGCCCTGCTCTCCGGCAAGGCCCGTCGAGGCGAGGCAAATCTTGGCGATTTGCTGGTCCCCATAGACCCGGCCTATCCCCCTTGATCCAAAGGGAATTTTAGCACGAGGTGATAGGTCAAGATCTGAGCCTGGAGGGCGTTCAGGGTAGGATGTCCCAGGAGAACGTTATAGGACAATGGGACCTTAGCAACGAGGAAGTTAACCGGTATGGTCCGCGTCTTGCCCGCTTCCTCAATGTTGAGGAGGAGGGTGATCGATCCTTCTGCCAAGACAGAATAGTTGGTGAACCCGGAGAGGACATGGGAGGTCGGTTGAAGGTCGGATGAACCTAACCCCGTATGCCGGAAACAGTCGTAGAACATGATGTCCGCCGAGCTCCCGGAATCGATCAATATTCTCTGGACCTCGTAACGGTGGACTCGGGCCGCTATCATAAGGGGGTTATTATGAGAAAGTGATATACTGCGAAGGTCTTCGTCGGTGAATATGATCGGATCCTCCTTCTTGTATTTCTTGTGGGGCGGATCGTTTACTTCCTTGACTGGTAGGAGGCGGTGGATCCTCCCACTTTCTCGAGCTGGATCCTCGATAACGACCATGATTTGCCGGATCGTTAATTCCCCGGGAGGGGTTGGTCATTTTGCTCTCGCTCCGCCTATCTCTTGTCTCGTAGGTACTTCGCCAGGTGGCCGGAGTGGATCAACTCCTCTATGTAGTCACGAAGCGGTTTGCAGCTCTCAGTCGGATGACCTTGCGACCTGTGATAAGCGCAGTACGGGCCGTGAAGACGCTTGCCTGTTCTTTGGGTAGCTGGCAGGAACTTAAAGAACCTCTCGCCTTTAGTTTCCTCCAGCAGCTCGGTCTGGGAAATGTTCAGAGGGGTATACTCGTGAAACCTCGGGGAATAAGGTTTCGGGCGATCGACTTTCCTTTTCTCTTCCCTGTCCCTCTTTTTTCGGTCTGCTTGTTCGCCTCGGGGCAGGTTGGAGTTCACCTCTGACTCGAGTTGGATCTCTCTCTCGGTCCATGCCTTCACTTCGGCCATGGTCTTAAGTTGCGCCAATGCAAAAGAGCGGATCCACTCTTTGTGCCTAAGACCTGACCTCAGCGTAGTGATAACCGTTTCGTCGTGGTGCTCGGGAACCTCCAGGAGGGCATTGTAGAAGCGAGTGACATACCCTTTGAAGGATTCCTTGTCTCCGCTTTTGACGGTGAACTGGTAATCGTCCGTCTTCTTCTGTCGTCGGTTTCCGACGAAATGACCGAGGAATTGGGTAGCCAGCTCGTCGAAGGTCGAGATGGAGCGCGACGCAAGCCCTCGGAACCAGTCCCGGCCAGCCCGGATTAGGGTAGTAGGAAAAGCTTGGTATTGAGCTGCGTCCGAGTTATCTTGGAAGCTCATGCCCGCCGTAAATGTGTCCAAGTGGTCCTTCGGGTCGGACTTCCCGTCGAAGAGGGCCACTTTAGTCGGCTTGTTCCTGAACGAGACGTGCTCGGCCAGTAGCCTTTCAGTAAAGGGCTTTGTAAGCGAATCAGCGGAGTACTTAGCCCCTTCACCGGACATATGGCCATCCCGTCGTATGCCTTAAATTTCCTTTTCGAGGGCTTCGATCTGGTGGTGGTATCCCGAGGATTCCGCACAGTCGGAGCAGCGGCTATCCCCGCTCCAGGACTGCGCGAGGGTGCGGCTTCGATTTCGCTCTATCATATTTCTTAAATCCTTGTGCGAGGCCCTTCTTGAGTAGTCCCGACGTTCGCCGTTCGCGCGGCATCCACGGGGGTGGGGGCGCCGGTCGCGCCTGGAAGCAGGTGAACTAAACGACACTTCCTCTGGGGGAGTGAGCGCACGGTGGGCGTCGGAGCGACGGCCCGGTCTTCCATGAGGTCGGGGTGTGGAGTTGTCCGGCGCCCAGCGGGTCATGGAATCATTCACCGCATGCGGGTCGTGGTTGCCGGATTCGGCACGCTGGCGTTCAGTGACGCTGGGATGAGCTTGAGCGAGATCGAGGGCCTGGGCATGCCCCTCTGTCCTTCTGCGGGTGTTGTTATCCCGGGAATAGGGAACTGCTGCTTGATGGGTAGGGCCCGCAGGTAGAACGCGGATGAGCGCATCCACCATAGCTGTGAGTCTGTCGATCCGAGTGGATAAGGCGTCGATGACGTTAGGAGGGGGAGTAGAACTGTTCCCGCCTCCGTTATGGAGGGTGGCGCGGTTCGTATTGGGATCGTCGCTGTTGTCGCTCGCCATCGGGTCGAGGGCGGAAGATCAACTTGATAGGTGGAGAAGCATCTGAAGCATTTTCCACAGACGGCGCCAACTGATGGAGGTTTTGATCTCCCTCAGATGTTGTCCTCCGTCGATCTGGTGCGAGCGGTTTTTTGCGGCTGAGATTTGATTTGAGGGTTAAGTGTGTGGATCTTAATGGGTTGGTATCGACGCCGAACTATCTGCAAAGGAAGTCCCGGGGTGGGTGACCACCGTAGGACCCTCCGACGATCAAGTTAGTACCATGGAATAAAAGCAGAGTAGCGGTGTATTGGGATGAATTCCAGTTACCTGAGTCGTCTGAAAGAGGGGTTTATATAGTGGTTGCGTGGAGCGAGCCGGCAGTGCGGCACGAGATTCTCGCCGTCAGTTACGCCCCCTCGTTACGCCCGCATTGATGGCGGGATCCGCTCATTAAAGGGGGAACGCGCCCGCGTGGGACGCGGAACGTGGGGCGGCGGATATCTCGCTTTAGCGAGATACGCAGAGCCGTTGCGGAGGCGCTTGAGCTCTGCACTCTCGGTTGATCGGGGAATCTGAGGAATCTCAGCCTATCAGATGGCTGCCAGATGGCTCGGAGACGAACCGGAAGGTCGAGGAAGCTCAGACCTTGCAACAGCTCGGAGACGAGTAAGGAGGCTGTGGAAGCTCGGTTGTAGGATTGCTCGAAGGTGAGCCGATGACTCATTGCTAGACGAGTATGGAAGGTATTCCGGGGAGGTCTCCGAAAGGCCGGATGCAACCTCGGAGGCGAGGTGCCGAGGTACGCCTCCAATGCATCAGGCTCATTCCCGCTCCGTAGCCCATAAGACACGTCATCCTCTACGTGTCGTGATCTGGGGAATTCCCACTTGTGAGTATCATCAGTATACAATATTCCAACGAATTATTGGTTTCTTTTATTCAGTCACACGAAAATCATTTCATGAATTTCCTACTTGATATAAACACGGATAGTAACCTTTAGAAGGTTCTAACGTTAAATTAACAAGATGATCGGCAGTAATTAGTTGGATCTAGGTGTTGGGGTCAAAAGTTTCACCCCGATCGACCAAGTCAAAACCAAGGTCAACCCCAAGTCAAGTGGGTCCGAGCCAAAGCTAAATGGGCCCAAGCCCAAGTCAAGACCAAGCATGGAAGAGGCCGGCTTTATGCCAAAACGGATGTAATAAATTAGTCTAAATGTAATTTTTAGAAATAAATGTATGTAAAATGGGCTGAAAGCCAAAATTTTATAAATCCCATGGCTTATGTGCAAAAAGAAATAATCACATAAGGCTTGGGGTGGCACAAGTGCCATTTGGCAAAGCCCAAGGGGCTATATGTAAAGTGTGTAGCCTATAAAGACAACATGATGAAAAAATCAAAGGATAACTTTTTCTCTCTAAAAAAAATTAGGGTTCTGTGCCTCCTTCTCCTTCCTCAAGGTTCTAAACCTTCTTCCTTTTTCTTAAATTAAATCAAAAGTTTCACTCTTCTTTTTCCAAAAAGGAATAGTTTTTCACCATGAAACCCACAAAGGAGAGCTCAGATCTCCCATCATATCTCTAAAAGGGGAGATTTTTAAGTCTCACACTCTTTTTCCCCCAAGACCCAACCAACAGAGAGGAGGAAGAAGGAGACCCATCTCCAAGAATCCCACTTTGGGAAGATCCATGGCTTAAGGGAGAAGAAAGGGGTTCCCTTTATCAGCTCCAAAATTCTCTTAGGAGTTTTAACTCTACAAAAAAAAATAACAATAAATCCTTTTTTTAGGAGTTTAACTCCAAAAGTCAATTGGGGGTACAACACCCAGTGCAGGGGTACAACTCCCAGTACAGGGGCTAAGCCCCTTTGTCCCTTTTTTAGGAGTTTAACTCCAAAAGTCAATTGGGAGTACAACTCCCAGTATAGGGGGCTAAGCCTCCCTTTTCCTGCTGGCATCCAGCGCCCGCATATCAAGCACGTGAGGCGCTGGCGCCCCGTGTCCAGCGCCCGCGTGCCAAGCACGTGAGGCGCTGCGCTCACGCGTCCTTTGGACCCTATTTTATTTTTTTTATATATACACACACTCCACAACACTGTCCCCGTTAGAAAAAAAATTAACGGGGCACTGCCCCGCACCCCATAAGGGGGCTGCTAGCCCCCTTGACCCCTAGCCCGCTATCCGGATAACGGGATCTCCGTAAACTCTGCGAGGCCCCCGATATACCCAAGACCCTTCAAAACACAACACACGCACACTGTACATTGAGTTCTCATGACCAGTTTGACCTGTCAATCGGAGGTTACTTCGCTCCAAATGCTAGGGGTAATTAACGGCAGCTTAGTCCACGGCTGCCAGAGATTCGGATCCCCACAATCAATAAACCCCCACCTACCATAGGCATGGGGAATCTGTAGTACGCCTGGCAAGCGACATGTATTCCCATCTCAATAGGGTGACGAAAAACACCCTACACTAGGTAGCATAAATGTGTGTGTATTTTCTCTATATTAATTTAGCATGTTAAGCAAGTGAATGGGGATTTCACTTGCCTTTGGTGACAGTGGCACGGTAACCAAGACGAGCGTGGTACGGACATATTGCACGCACGGGTTAGGCACTGCGACAATAAGGCTTGAGCTCGGATATGGGGTTCTGAAATGCCGGAGCGGCGATGCAGGGAGGTCGACGGTGAGGTCGTCGGCGGTGAGCGGATACTGGCGGTGTCGTAGGCAGGGATCTTTAGAGGAGGAATGGAGAGCCGAGGCGGCGGGAGACGATGGCGGAGCTCAAGTGTGTGGGTGGAGGTTGTTTAGGGTGGAGAAGGAGTGTAATACCCAGTTCCGATTATACCGTAACCGAATTCTAATAAATAATTTCCCAATATTTTCTCCCAAATTTTCCTACATAATTTTTTATAATTTTCTATATTTTTCTAAAACCTAATTTCTAAACCTTTACCCTAATTAAACCCTAACCCACTTCCTAATCTAAACCCAAATCTACCCAAACCCCAGCCTGGACCAGACTCGACCCGAACTCCCCACTCCTTTCTTCTTCTTCTTTTCCTTTTTCTTTTCCCGCTCCCTCCGTGTCCCCTCCTTCCTCACGCCCGCGCCGCGACGACCGATCACCATGCCCCACGCCTCGCTCAAATCACGACCCTCCTTCTCCCTCGCCCCACGTCTCGTTCCTCTCCCGCTCGACTCGTTCCCACGACGAAGCCCATGCCCAACCCCGAGATCCCCTCAACGACTTCCCCGAGACCCGCTCCCCTCAACAGCCATGACCTCGCCCCAACGGCCATCCTCGAGATCCCCTCACTTTCCCCTCATCCCTCTCTAACTTCCCCTTTCTACCTCCCTCACCCCTCGTCTCCTTTCTTCCCCTCTCGCTCCTCTCTCTCCCTACGTAACGGCCACCGCTCGAAGCACCGCTACCGCCATCATCGCCGACGAGGTCCCCATCACCACCTACCTCTCCTCTTCAACGCCAACTCCATCGTTCCTCGTCTTCTCTCTCTCCTCAACATTCACGAACCCGAGCTGTAACAACCCTAAATTTCCTGTACAATTTTCTGTATAATTTTTTCAAAAATCCAGAAAGGGGTATTTTAGCTTGAGCATAAGATATAAGTAATTAATTTGCTTTTTAATTACAAGTTAAAATTATGTAACAACTCCATTTTTAGTGTACAAAATTTGCTTAAAAATTAATGTATACTTGGGGTATTTACATTTACTGTTATTATATTAAGTAATTAATTAGCTCCATAATTACAAGAAGGAGCTTGTAGCTCATTGGTAATACCTTGCACTGCTGAACCAAGCCACCAGAGTTGAAATCCCACACCCTACATTATTTTTAATATTGTTTTATTTTGAACCTTTAGAATACCAAGAGTTTACACGTGCATATCTCATAAAAACCCCACTACACCCTGAAATGTAACATTGCCAGAGGATAGATGAACCGTCGGGGGGATTCCGGCCGCCTGACTCGGCCGGAAATCGGCCAACTCGGCCTCGACTCGGCCGACTCAGGCCTCCGACCGAGTCACGGCCGAGTCGGCCGATTCCGGCGACGACCCCAACACAAAAAATGTGTCTTTTGGTCTCCCCTGTACACCTGCAAAATTTAATTCTCAGACCATTTCCAGAGCTCTTTTAAAACCCCAATTACTCCACTTTTAATACATTTTTATTACATTCTATCACATTTTTCATTTTAAGCTTTTCATCTACCCTAACTCTAGCCTAACCCTATAAATACTACCTCTGCACACTACCCTCTCACTCCAAAATTCTGAGCCAACTCTCAAGAAAATTCTTAGAACCCTAGTGTGTTTTGAAAGTGAGCAAAGAGGCAAAGCTCCTCCAAATTTCCGGCGACAACCCTAGGAGATCCCGGCGACGAAACGACGCACCGGCGCCTCCTCCCGACTCTTCTTCCTCTCCTCTAAGTCCTAAGCCAGTAAGTCCCACCTTCCCCCTTCTCTACTCTTTCTGAAAATACGGAATTACAAAACCTGACGGAATCGGAGTAAATCCGATTTCCGATTCGGTTTCTTTCTAAAACTCTCACTTTTCTTTAATAAAATCTTGTTAAACCATTACATGTTGACTATTAAACACTAACTAATCATATTGAACAAGTTCCATATCAAAAGAAATTGCTATTTCCATTTTATCGTACTTTTTCATTTAAATACCATATAGTTTCATTTCGACATTTAAACCATCATAAACTTGCTATACCTTTAAGTAGATCACGAGGTAATGACCTATCTCCTCACACACTCATATGCAACATAGCACAATACTTTTCGGGAACATAGAATATGGGAAAACGAAACATTTCAAATAAATACCATTACTATTAAAACCGTTTTCTAAAAGATTAGTATTTTACACAAATCTTTGCAAAGCGCCGCTACAACCTATTTTGGGGAACCCGACTGGGATTGTGCGGATTATCGCACATTTCTGGGCTTAGTAGTGCGAGATGCAGACCTCCGCAAGGAGCATTCGGTCTCGAGAGATTTAAAATAAGACATCTTAAGAAAATGAGATTTTTTAGAAATATAAAATATATATTAAAATTATTTTTATATAATTATGTATATATGTAACATTAAAATATCTATTTTGAAATAATATAAATATTCCAACTCCTTTCAAAAATCACAAGAATCACTTTACATTAAAATACCATGAATTCCATACAAGTCAATATTACAAATAAATACATCATATTATGAAGTTAGGATATTTTCATTAGAAATATCACAGTTATAAAATCTACATTCATGATAAGTTTAAAGACGATAACTAAATACTTGGGGAGTATTTTGAAAAGTATATAAAAGTATTTTTACATAAAACCCCCTCAAGTTCTATAAATTACCCTAAGGACCCTAGTAAACATAGGTTTAAGCGGGACCAATCTCTTGAGCCTCAGGGAGCCAGAGAAGTGGGTGCTTGCCTATCTAAGGTAGACAACTTAACAACGGTGTTATCAATACGGTAATCGTCTTTGAAAAAGACACAAATCATGCCGCTCATGTGCAGCGGTTACCGATAACATCAAAACCATCAGGACTTCAATTTAATTTTCTAATTGTCTGACTCAGACTGAGTCTCATTAATAATAATCTGACTTGAATATGATTCAAGTATCCAAACTACAATTCAACATGAATTCATGAATCCATATATTCAAACTATTCAATCTATACAATTTATACAACTTGACTGAACCGAACTATGGATATACTTCCATTTACATGATTCTCTAGTTACATCCATTTACATGATTCTCCAGTTACATCCATTTACTGATATCATGGTTTCGGCAAGTCATCTATACAATTCAATTTTCAAGACAATACAATACAATACCATCAGTACAATCATTACTATCAATACAATAAATACACGGGATATTGGGGTAGTTCATTCGTGAATCCAACAGAATCTCAAGAGTCCCCCTAGATCATAAATTCATGTCTACTAACACAAGCAAGCAATCATTAGGGCCCGTGTTTCCATGCTCCTGGACTGTGGCCTGTTGAGTTTGGAATACTTCGGCGACGGTCGAAGTCCCGCTACTAACATATCATTCGGGCCCGTGGTTCCCTACCCCTGGACTGTGGCCTGTTGGGTTTGAGAACACTCTTGAGATTAGTTGACATTTACCCTTGAACTTACGATAATAACAGCATTAACATTATAACAATATAATACAACTTTAAAAACCACACTCTCTCTTTCTTCTTTTCTACTTCTCCCTTATCTTTGGGACTTACCGAGCGATTTGTTCGCTGACGACATTCTTTTTCTTTCTTCTTTGAATGTCGTCAGGTGATCTGGACACGTCTGAGATCGAGCCCAGCGCTGAAGACTTGGACCTTTTCGTTGAAGACCCAGAGCTTTAGTTCATTGTACACTTTTATTTCAGTACCTTTCCTTTTCTGTTATGCCATTGTTTAGGCATTGCTTTTATTCAGTTGTATTTACTTTCCATGCATTGTACAAAAGAATGTTAATAAATAAAGTAGTTGTTTCATTACATTTGTCTCTTGTGTACATTTCTTTTATATTGCTTAGATACGCTTAGCGTATTTACTTCAGAGTAAATACGTAGCGGCCTCGTCGCGTCCTCTGCTCCTACACTGAGAAGCGGGGCGTGACACGATCTCCTCTCTAAATTTCCTCCATGGCCGAGCTTGAGTTTCTATCCATGACAGCTCCTCCTCTCGCCACCAAGCTCACCCCATCTCCTCCGACCCCTAGCTCCTCCTCCGACCCATCTCCTTCTTTTCCTCCTCGAAATCACACCCTCCACCCTCAACTCCACTACACCCTTCACCACCTCCGCCGACCTCATCTTTGCACAACTCCCCATCGCCGACCTCCAGCTCCCCAACAACACTCCACCGTCACCACCTCGACCTCCAACCACCATGAGCCACCGACTTCTCCTTCGCCGACCTCGTCGCCGCAAACTCCAACGCCAACCCATCATCAACCGAGCTCCTTTTTCCAACTGAAACACTCACTGTCGCCGCCGCCATCTCACTGTCGTCAACTTACCTCCTCACTGCTGTCGCCGCTGCCGTGCCAAGCTGTGTCCAAATCGCACCCTAACACTGTGTCCTTGCCGTGCCTAACTCCGTGTCTCATCGACACCAAAATCAAGCCCCGGCATTTCATCGAGCACGTGTAACAGTCGCCTTAGCTGCTGCCTTTGTCGCCTTTGTCGCGGACCAAGCTGTGGCTTAGGTCGTGGTAACTATCATGGTCGTCAACGCAGTCGCCGTCGCAATATCGCATACGTTTGTCGCAACCCCTACCGTGCTCGAGCCTTGCGTCGCGCCGTGCCGGTTCTGCGACATTCATCGTTGTCTCGTGTATCGAGATGAATAATCTGCACGTTCGTCATATCCATGTGTTCACCGCCGAAAGACCGGACCGAGACGTTGGGACGTCTGGCCTGAATTTGGGGGCAGATACTATTTGGACTTATCCGTCCACCTCTCCGAAAATGCCAAGTTGATTTATGGCACCGTATATCGGAAGTTTGGACGGACGCGACCGTTGTAACAGACTTTATCAGATTCCCCCTCATTTGCGAGGGGTTTTTGATTGTGGGGATGCTCTTCCCTGCAGGCGCAAGCCCCTGCAGTTAATTACGTTACCGCATCACGATAACTACTTTCTCCTGCTCCGGAGGTTCACTTCGTGTCGTGTGTATGTTTGTTTTTATTTTAGGTTGTCCGTGGATTGTATACGGAGACTAATTTATGTCGTCGCCCGTAGGGCGTGGATTAGTTCAAATCCGTATATTCTTAAATTTTGGTTTGAGTTGATTTAAGGACCGTTAATCTGATTTGAGATTAAGATCGACTTAAACATACGAGCATTTAGGCTCGATTATTTTAGTCTAAGGACATCCCAGTCCATTATTGCCATATTTGAGGCGAAGTTTTAATTTAGGGACGTTTCGGTCCATTATCACCGTATTTAGGGGTGAATATTAGTTTAAGAAAATTTCAGTCCGTTATCGTCATTTTGGAGGCGAATATTAGTTTTAAGGACGTTTCGGTCCATTATCGCCATTTTGGAGGCAAATATTAGTTTAAGAATGTTTCGGTCCATTATCGCCATTTTGGAGGCGAATATTAGTTTAAGGACGTTTCGTTCCAACATTCAATTTGTGCCCATGTGTATTTGTTACGTGACGAAGTGATCGTTGTTGATATAGAATGTGCCCAATTTGGGGCACGATCCGATTTGAGGCATGCACGTCAATTTGGAAGTGCATTAAGAGAAGCTGTTGGTCGTCGGGACCCGCCAGCTCTCTGAAGACGTTGAGAAATTACAACAACATATATCAGAGGTGTGAAGAGATGTACCCTTGAACCAAATCCCGTATTTGAGGGAGAAGGGTTATAGTGGCCTTAAGATTTTTTGTTAAGGATACGTTGGTCCGATTTAAGAATAAGATCCACTTAACAACATTTCGGGATCTTCCTTATTTAAGACCCAGCAACAGAGCATTTGGACTCAGTTGCAAGATTTTAGCGACTTAGCCAACTTGGGCTTTAGTATGCTTAGTCTCCTCTCTTTTTTTGAAAAAGTTCTAAGCACTTGTTTGGGCTCTGTTTAATCGGTCCTTTTTTATGCAAAAAGTGCTGAGCACTTATATGAGTTCTGATGCCCGCATATGATCCTGTGGAGCTTTCAGTCATGGGGATTGCCCAACAAGTGTTGAACACTTTACTCCTTTTGTCTTTATATGGAGTGCTAGGCACTCTTTATGGCGTCCACGTAGAGAACACGTGAGGTGCCGAGAGCTAGGTGCTGCCCAATGAGTGTTGAACACTCATCCGTTTTGGACTGTTTATGGAGTGCCAAGCACTCTTTTCTTCTCTTTTGCGGTGCACACGTGGGGAGCACGTGCGACGCTGGACGCTGCCTAGTGAGTGCTAAGCACTCTTCCCTTCTATGGCGCCCATATGAGGAACACGTGCGGCGCTGGGTGCTGCTTAGTGAGTACTAAGCACTCTTCCCATTTGTGGCGTCCACGTGAGGAACACGTGCGGCGTTGGGCGCTGGGCGTTGCCTAGTGAGTGCTAAGCACTCCTCTCTGTGGCGCCCACGTGATAAACACGTACGGCGCTGGGTGCTGCCTAGTGAGTGCTGAGCACTCTTCTGTGGCGCCCACGTGAGGTACACGTACGGCGCTGGGCACTTTTCTCCTCTGCTAATCGCATTTTTGCCCATTAATGATCGATAGGATCTTTGTTTTGCAGATCTAAGATCAAGCTTTCATTTTTAAGTACCAAGTTCTTTTACGAGAACTAGGTTTCTCTTATATGCTTTGTTTTGAGGAATTCAATTCTCAGTTTCTTTCTGAGTCTTTGATTTTCAAGAACAAGTTCCTCCCGATGAGAATTAAATTCTCAACTTGTGGGAGACTTGCCTTGTGGATCTCAGATCCAGAGAAAAAACTAAGTTCTTCGAGAAGGGTTAGACCCTTAGATATGCACATGAGATGTCTTTATCTCTGTTTTTGTTTTTTTTTCTTTACCTAGAGTCTTTAAGGGAGATCTTCTTTCTTGTGAATTTAATTCTCTATTCCTTTTTTAAGCTTTCTGTTTTTGTTTTTAGAAGCCTATGGGGGGTTCCTCTCTCCCAGACTTGAAGTCTTCGGTCCTTTATATAGTGGAGGCAAGTTTGTTAATTAGCTTTAAAGAAATCTCTCATTAAGAGATCCCAATCAATTTGGGGGAAACAAATGCCCCCTACCGTTGCGCTCACGTGGCTCACATGTGAGTGCAGCGGTGACACCTTTTCCACCGTCCGATCTTCTGGGAAGTTAAACCGTCTTCTTATGTTTTATAAATAGGGCCTTTGGCCCTTAAGATGACTGTTGTTTCCCTCATTTTCTTGATTCTTCTTCCTTCCTTGAGAATTTAATTTTCTCTTCAGAGCTTAAATCTCTGTTTTTTAAAGAAACTCTTAGAGTTTTACTCTGTTTCAAGAATCTTGGTAAGGATTCTGACCATTTTTCCCTTAAAAGAGACTTTTTGTCTTGGATTTCTTTCAACCCACTAACAGAGCTTTGCTCTTCTCTTTTAATGATTTCTTAGAAATCTAAAACTTTTACTTGAATAGACCATAGGTCTTAAAGTTCTTTTAGGGTTTTACCCTGTTACTAACCTTGATTTTTGAAGGCTGTTTGGAATTTAATTCCATGTCCCGAGCGGATTTCTGGGATTTTATCCCATTGTTCTACAGAACTTGGCTCTGAGAAAGATTTCTTTTAAAGAAATTCTTTTGGGAATTTTATTCCCTTTCTTATTTTCCTTGCAGATTTGAAATCTGTTTGCAAAACACATTTCTCGAGAGAGTTTAACTCCATAGTTAAATGAGATTTTCTCATTAAATGAGAATCCTTTTGGATTCTTTCAATAAGTGACCGCCTCATCATTAATGGGGTGTTACCTTGATTTTGTGGGGCCCCTTGTCCCTTCCTCTTTGAACTGTGATGCAGTACAATTTTAGGTGTAAAAGAATGTTAAAGTCTTGAACATTGTGTCGATAATTAACTCCCCCCTTTTTTGTGCAGGTACTATGGATTCCTATTCCTCCTTCCCTTCGTTCGCTCGGAGAGTGCTTTCGCCGACGCACCCATAGATCGGGAAGTCTTCGCACTTATTCAGGACAATGACCCAGAGCAAAAGTCTCTTCATCTATGGGGGTCATGGTACAGTCAAATTATCCGGGGTCGGCGCAGTTTTACTTACGTTGTGCCTTCGGAACCGATCCCCGCGATCCATTATGCTGACCCATCTCAGGTAACTTACGCAGTAGAAGAGGTCAACTGAACCTCGGAAGGTCGTTTTCAGCCTTCCATGGCATCAATACCAGTGCAGCCGCCGATGGCCTTGAACATTTTAGGGCGACGCATATGCCAAGGAGAGTCGCGTCCTTAGGGGCAAGTTTACATGATAGGAATGACTCCCCGTCATTCGGCTGGTTATCTACAGTGGGCCCGATATATCCTGTCGGCCAAGAAATCTCTGCTATTGAAGACCGGGTTGTATCCTGCGATCTATATGTCCCTCTTTCACTACCACACTCCTCATGTGTGGCAGGTCAAATATTTACTGGAACAATGGAACATCCCAACCAACACCTTTTTCTTATCAGATTGGGAGGCATCAATCTCATTGGAGGAGTTTGCGGAGATATTCGGATTACCCATCAGAGAGGAACATTATGAGGAGATACTTCCCCCCGACGAGTATATCTTTGCCACCAAATCAGTGGTAATGGGTATTACTTTGGAGAATGCCGTTCAACATCAGTTCTCGAGCTTGATTAAGGTGTTGAACATGTACGAGAGCTTATTCCTAGAGGTTGGTGGGAACGGAGTTAGCTACGCAGATTTCATCGCCCGCTTTCTTCGTCCAGAGGCTCTATCTAAACAAGCCGCGAAGTTCGCCAAACTCGACGACCCGTTCGGATTTGGTTCGGACAACTTGCCAACTGTGGAGGCAGATTTAAAGAAATTCTTTATTCCAGATACTCCAGTCATCCCCTTCGCAGAGATTTTCGCCCCGGACATTGATGATGAGATGTTCTTTATAGGGTTTATCGGCTTGTGGATGAGTAGGTCCGCGCTTCCGACGCACCCCGCTACATGAGACCATCTGTTTTTTATCCGGCCCATCGCATCGCCGCGGGGACGTGCATAGCCGTTGGGGTCGCGGGATTAGCTCATTTATATCATGGCCCGAGCTTAGCAGCCGGCACTACTCAGACGGGAGTAAAGTCCGTAAATCTCCCATTGCACTACTTCACCTCATGGATCGAGATGTACGTGCTGGGTGCTTTCGGTGTTCATAAACGACCCCAATTTTACGAAGGCTACAATTTTCCCCGGGTCAAGCGCCTAGTCGACTCTTCTGCTCCAGACCCAACACAGCGGGAGGCTCGGCGATTGCACCTTCGCCCATGCATGGTTAGGGACAGCATGACCTTTGTTGATAAAGTCATGACCATCGGCAAAGAATCTTCCAAAGTGATCCAACCGTTGCATGATGTTTTCAAGGACGGGGATTCTGTGTTGAGAGCTCGAGAGGTTGTGCACCTATATTCTATCAGGCCGGGTTTTCTGGTATTTAGACAGAACGCCTCGGTGCTGTTTATGAGGTATAACTCGCATCGTTTTGCCCAGCAATCGGGTTACAACCAAGGCGTTCCTCTCGAGACGTTCCTGATTGATCCGGTTGCTACGGAAGAGGGCATTCGCAGTGCGGCGCATCATTTCATGCGGTTAAATACGGGGTCCCATTTCCTTATCAGTGAGCCGAGCTGTATTCCAAAGGCTTCGAATGCTTACGTTGCTTGGTACCAGCATGCGACGGGTGCTGTTGTAACGACCCCAATATTACTATACTTTCGTGTTTTCTTTCTTTAGCAAAATATTGTATTTATTTATTCTTAGTATTTTCCGTATATTTTATTTTCTATTAAATATATTATTTTATTATTCCATCTATTTTTCCCAAACCCATTTCTCTAAACTAAATCTTAACCTATTTCATATTAAACGCAAGATCTGACCCAGCCCATAACCCAAATCCAATCACATTTTCATTTTCTTTTATAAAATTATGGGCCCAAAAGCCTATTTTCTTTTCAAGCAATATCATATATTTAATTCTAATTAAATATATGCAAGAACAATCTTGTAGCTCATTAGTTAAGTTCTTGCATTGTTATTTCATAGGTCACATGTTTAAATCCCCATTTTTGCAACTATTTTTATCTATATTTTTAAAACTCTCTCATAACCTACAAATGAGACCTTTCATTTTCTTTAACTTCTAAATGAATGGACATCCTTTCAATTTCTTTTTTACTCCCAAAATGAATTCATAATAAAATAAAATTATTATGAAAAGTTTTTAACACAAATAACATTCTCTTCTTCAACCTACCTTAGTCATTCTCTCTTCATCAATTCAAATTTTTTTCCTTTGGAGATTTGGAGAAGCATCAATTTCCTGAAGCCTTCGAAGTCTCGATCAAATCGAGGCTTTCTTCACCAATCGGCAATACGGTTGTTATACCGTATTGCAAGACCCGTAAGTCCCATCTCCTCCTCCTTTTCTCTACTTGAAATTCAACCTCTTACCATGCCTCCAACATGCCAAATCTTGAGATAACTAGTTAGTCCTATGACAAAGTTTTTTTGTTAAATTAAAAAATGGTTGAAATAAAGCATATATGTTTAGTTATAAAATCTTGCATGCAATGGTTGATAACATGTTAAGTATTATTGTTTTAGACGGTTAATCATGACCGTATCATATGTTTGCTTCACATATGTTAATTCATGTTATTTATCACTGAAATTTTAATTATTTATATTTATTTTTGCATACAAGAAAACAAAGTTATAAATAAATACCATAGATTTATCATTTTCAAATACGATCTTACAAAACCTTTATTTTTAAAATAATTTTTATAAATTAATTTCCATTTCTGGAAATTCTTGGAATATTAGGATAAAATAATAGATATAATTCCAAATTTATAGTAAAAATTTCATATCAAACCGAATAACGGTTTAGGTGTTACATAGTTTTCTTATTCACTGTTTTTATAACCAGAAAACTGCCAATAAGGGTCTTCTTAGAGAGACCATAAATCTGTAATTGTTGATCCAAATTAAGTGTTTTCAGATATTTTGAACATCTATATCGAATGATCTAGATTTTCTTAGTTTTAAGTTTTTACTGAAAATCGACATAAAATATAGAAAACTGCATTACAATATTAAGCGACGAAACTGGACAGAATCTGTCATGATTCGCACACTGTTTTTAAATAGGACATAACTCGAACTCCCGATGTCCGTTCTTGACAAACTTTGGATGTTTAGATGGATAATTGATAGAACTATAATTTTCTGTATATTATATTACTTAGAAACACATGAAACAACCCGATATAGGCTTTGCAAGAATCCAAATCACGTGAATTTTGGTGTTTTGGATAAGTATATCGAAAGACCTACAATTTTCTATTAATCTTCGTAACCTGAAACCTTATGGAAATTAACTCAAACTGCGTTTTAAAAAATATATGACGGTGCTGAACAGATTCTGATCTGTTCAGCTCGACGATACGAAAACGGGTATATCTCCCAAACCGGTAGTCGTATTTAGGCGATACCGGAACTCATGCGTGCACAACACATAGATCTATATTTCTGTTTATATTCCGAAATTAATTGACTTGATTGATTAGTCATACACAACACTTATTTACAATATTGTTTTTGGACGTTACTTGTATACTTATCTCATATCATGTTCTGTGATTACTTATTTATTTTTATCTATATGACTTATGATTAAACCATTACATGCTAGAATTGATTTGATCTTGACACGACTCAATCATGAATACTTGAACCCAATATGCACACTTGAACCAACTTGACTCGAACCATAGATACAATTGGCATGACTTGCACTTGGCATGATTACATGAACTCAATCTTGAAAACTTGATATCATATATCACCTTTTGTATTCATGTATTCGATCAAGACTCGTAAAATTAATTATAGACTAATATACACGGAGTGTTGGGGGTGGTTTGAGTATGAATCCAACGGAATCTTATGAGTCTCATTTATACAAATCATGTTACTGTGGTACCGGGCTGAAACGGTATAAATCATGTTGCTGTGGTACCGGGCTGAAACGGTACAAATCATGAATTCACGAATGAAGGCCCGTGTTTCTAAGTTCCTGAATGATAGCCTGTTGGGTTTGGAATACTTCAATAACAATTAAAGTCCCGCTATTTTGGGCCCGTGATTCCTTATCTTTGGACGATAGCTTTGGGTTCAAGAATACTCTTGAGATTGGTTGACATTCACACTTGAACCCACGTTAGTTACTTTTACCCTTTTAGAGACCATTTAGGACACTTACATTCACTTCATATTCATTATACCTATACTCTACGGCCATATTATACTTGTTTGCTATGCTCATATTACATTGTCATGCTTACATAGTTGTCATTAACATTACCATGTTATACTTGTTCATATTTTATTTCCATTCATACTATATCACATGTCACCTTACATATTCATTTATATACATTCACATCTCACCTTTCTTGGGGACTTACCGAGCGCAAGTTCGTTGACGGGCATTCCACCCATTTCTTTGTTTTGTTGGAATGTTCGTCGGATAATCTAGAGATTGAGAAGATCGAGCGGAGTCAGGAGGATTACTCTTAGCTTGCGGAGCATACCGACTACTAGTTCTTTTTTCCAGCTTTTACTTCCTGTATGCTACTTGTTTAGGCACTTTCTTTTATGTATCTTTGTTTTCAGGCATCATGTATTCAGTTTGAAACTTGTGAAAGTTGGGAATGTAAATATATAAAGTTGGATTTTCATTATCATGTCTTTTCTTGTCATTTTATATTGCTTATATACGCTTAGCGTATTTGTTTCGAGAAATGGCCTTCTCGGAATAAATACATAGCGGGCTTGTCACATGTCGTTACCGCTCTTTTGGGAAGTGGGGCATGACAGGTTTTGTTGGTGGCCCATGCAGGTCAGTTCTGCATGAACATCGTAAGCAATATAATACAAGAATTATGAAATCCAATTATTACATTCGGCTTTTCTTTTGAATCCTTCCCTGTTCCTTGAATTTATCTTAAATTCCACCTTCGGCTTCCTTGAGGTCCATCACTCGACTTTCGAATCCTTAACTCTTGTTCACCTTTTTCTACTTGTATCTCGTAGGCCTATTAGCTCAATTGGTTAGAGTATCGATCGACGGAGCTCGAAAATGATATCATTTTTAGCTTTCTGTTGGGACTTTACCCACGCGCGCAAACGCGTATGTTTTGGAAATGGAATCGTTTTAAGTAAATGGATGCGCACGCGAGCTCGTTCTTGTTTTAAAATTTATAAACTGCAAGTGCACGGCGCGTTGTAGTAAGCCGGCAAGTACGGGTCGATTTGCAGGGAATTGTGTATTAGGTTTTGTTGTTTAAGGTTCAACAAATAATGAATTGGTTGGTTTGTCACAAAAAATATAAAATACGAAAACGAGAAAAACAAGTAAAGAAAGAAATGGCCGTGGCTTTGGTTCGGATGGTCAAATCGCGACGATTCCTTCGACGCTCTCTTGCTCATGAGTTGTCCGTCCTTGTGTCGATCCCGGCGTGAGGCATGACTTGTCAAGGCGGTTGCGGAGCACAAGTCATCAAATTCTGATATTCGACGCAAAACACGAAACGAGTCCGTTTTGTTTACTTACCGTTTGTATGTCCAAGCTTGAGGTATCAACACTAAACACAAGGGTTAGCAAGCATACGCCAACATCAAAAACACAAAGTAACGAGTGAGAGCAAATAGTTTTAGTGTTAACTTTGCTAAGGATTTGTGATAGTGTAGGGTATATGAAAACCGAGGGTTTGTCAAGCACTTGGTCATAAAATACCGTATCTAAACTTAGCAAATTTAACACCAAATTGATTTTAACTTAAACATTGTGAAATGAGGAAAGGGAATGAGTATGGTATATGAAGAGGTTACAAAGTAACTATGGTTTCAAAATACCGTATCACATCAATGCATAGACAATTTTTAAGTTAGAATTATAATTATAAGCACATTAAACATGAACAAGAGAAGGGGGAGGCAAAGCCTTTCATCTCACTTCCTTACCATCACCACAACCAAAGAAAGATCAGTTACACATCATAATAGCAAAAGAAAGCTAGTAAGGAAAACAATGAAAGAAACAAAGCAAAAGCAATATTATTAACACTTGATGAAATTGAGGTACAAGATATTGGTAACTTGTTCAACCTCCATAATAAAGCTCTCAAGAGAAAACTTCAAGAGGGAAGAAGAAGAGACCAAGTTAAAGCCCACACAACTCTCAAGCCTAAACCAAAAACAAACAAAAAATGGAAAATGGGTATATACAATGCACACCTTGCTCAATATCTGTTCTGGTATTTATAGGCTCAACTCCAGAATAAACAAACAATATAGATGGACTGATGTGACCGTAAGAAATGATCATAAGAAAAATGGGGGCATTTGAAGCAAGGGGGCCGGCGTCGCCGGAATTATGGGGAGGCCCGCCGGTCTAAATCCGAGCACTGAGGCTCGGATTGGCATGGTGAATTTGTGTGCTCTCCATAATCATAATGATGCTGTTTGATTTATCTGTTTAATTCTGGTTTGCATTGAGAGATTTGGAGGGAACATGATGCCATACATCACATCAAAACTTTTTAGCATTTAACACTCATATCCACTTATGCCCACATGTGCCATGGGCAGCCCCCACCTAGGTCCAAGAACCAAAGAGCTATGTGCACACTTGTGTTGTGTTGGACCAAAAATGTGTACACATGATTATTTGCAAAAGAGCTATTTGAATACCGGTTGGTTTTCTGTTCTGATTGCAGTGTAGGCTCCCAAACGTTATATCCGTGATTTTGAATGTGTTTCCAGTATTTTATCACGAATACCTGTAATCTGTATTTATTGAGCAGACACTGGTTAATAGTACCGATAAATAACAAAATAAACAATGAATGAGAGGTATTAAAATGCAGTTTTCTGTGATGAACACTTTCCAGTACCTTATTGCGACGTACTTCTTATGGGAATTTCGAGGAAAAAATTATTTTAAGGAGGGTAGACTGTAACGACCACACCATAATTTTATTTCTTTGAATCTTTTTATTATTTTCCCTGATAATCATGTCTCGACGTAAAGAAAACAAAACTGCGAAGCATTCATCTCCGGTTGATCGTATTTTGTTAATTTTGTTAATTCCTTATTGTTTTCTTTCATTAACTCTGATAGTACGATTTGAGTGACTTAAATAAAATTATGTGATTGTAACTATGAAGTGCAGCATAGTTACAATGCGGTACTCTACTTGAGTGGCTTAGAGTTCTGTCTTTGATTCACTTTTCTCCTGATTTAGCTATGTTCTACTAGGTATCCTTGTTCTTGATTATCGAATCCTATATTTTTGTTAACTTATATCCTTCCTTGATTTTTAAATTCGATTTTCATCTTCATCTTTGTACCATTCTTGAATTCAATCCCTAATTACTTTTCTTCTATTCGAGTACTTGCTTGCGGCTTTCTTGTAAACTACTCTTTAATTATCCTAACAGGATTGTCTCGTCTTCCTAGTTGTCTTATCGCGATTACTTAGAGTATCGACTGACGGAACGCAACGATGAAACACAACGATATCATCCTAATCTTGTTTTCTTGCTCTGTTGCAACATCCTTCTTGAGTAATTTCGAGAACGAAATTATTTTTAAGGAGGGTAGAATGTAACGACCCCAATAATACTGTACCTTCGTGTTTTCTTTCTTTAGCAAAATATTGTATTTATTTATTCTTAGTATTTTCCGTATATTTTATTTTCTATTAAGTATATTATTTTATTATTCCATCTATTTTTCCCAAACCCATTTCTTTAAACTAAATCTTAATCTATTTCAAATTAAACGCAAGATCTGACCTAGCCCATAACCCAAATCCAATCACATTTTCAATTTTTTTATAAAATTATAAGCCTAAAAGCCCAATTTCTTTTCAAGCAACAACATATATTTAATTCTAATTAAATATGTGCAAGAACAACTATGTAGTTCATTGGTTAAGTTCTTGTATTGTTATTTCATAGGTCACATGTTCAAATCCCCATTTTTGCAACTATTTTTATCTATTTTTTAAAACTCTCTCATAACCTACAAATAAGACCTTTCATTTTCTTTAACTTCCAAATGAATGGACACCCTTTCAATTTCTTTTTTACTCCCAAAATTAATTCATAATAAATTAAAATTATTATGAAGAGTTTTTAACACAAATAACACTCTCTTCTTCATCCTACCTTAGCCATTCTCTCTTCGTCAATTCTATTTTTTTTTCCTTTGGAGATTTCGAGAAGCATCAATTTTCTTAAGCCTTCGAAGTCTCGATCAAGTCGAGGCTTTCTTCACCAATTGGCAATACCGTTGTTATACCGTATTGCAAGACCCGTAAGTCCCATCTCCTCCTCCTTTTCTCTACTTGAAATTCATCCACTTACCATGCCTCCATCATGCCAAATCTTGAGATAACTAGTTAGTCCCATGATAAAGGTTTTTTGTTAAATTAAAAAATGGTTGAAATAAATCATATATGTTTAGTTATAAAATCTTGCATGCAATGGTTGATAACATGTTAAGTATTATTGTTTTAGACGGTTAATCATGACCGGATCATATGTTTGCTTCACATATGTTAATTCATGTTATTTATCGCTGAAATTTTAATTATTTATATTTATTTTTGCATACAAGAAAACAAAGTTATAAATAAATACTATAAATTTATCATTTTCAAATACGATCTTCAAAACCTTTATCTTTAAAATAATTTTTATAAATTAATTTCCAGTTCTGGAAATTCTTGGAATATTAGGATAAAATAATAGATATAATTCCAAATCTACAGTAAAAATTTCATATCAAACCGAATAACGGTTTAGGTGTTACGTAGTTTTTTTTATTCACTGTTTTTAAAACCAGAAAACTGCCAATAAGGGTCTTTTTCGAGAGACCGTAACTCTGTAATTGTTGATCCAAATTAAGTGTTTTCAGATGTTTTGAACATCTACATCGAAAGATCTAGATTTTCTTAGTTTTAAGTTTTTACTAAAAATCGACGTAAAATATAGAAAACCGCGTTATTAAGCGACGAATCTGGACAGAATTTGTCCTGATTCGCACACTGTTTTTAAATAGGACATAACTCGAACTCCCGATATCCGTTCTTGACAAACTTTAGATGTATAGATGGATAATTGATAGAACTATAATTTTATATATATTATATAACTTAGAAACGCATGAAACAACCCGATATAGGCTTTGCAATACAATATATAGTTGTTGTCCAGAAATCTGAATTTTTGTTTTAAACGCTG
The DNA here is from genome assembly GCA_030015575.1 of Agapanthus africanus. Classification (NCBI taxonomy): domain Eukaryota; kingdom Viridiplantae; phylum Streptophyta; class Magnoliopsida; order Asparagales; family Amaryllidaceae; genus Agapanthus; species Agapanthus africanus. The sequence continues at coordinate 8,587,731 of CM057348.1, read as the reverse complement.
ATGTTAAAATGATCATAACTAGAGTTTCAAGAATCCAAATCACGTGAATTTTGGTGTTTTGGATAAGTACATCGAAAGACCTACAATTTTCTATTAATCTTTGTAACCTGAAACCTTATAGAAATTAACTCAAACTGCGTTTTAAAAAATATATTACGGTGCTGAACAGATTCTGATCTGTTTTGCTCGACTATACGAAAACGAGTATATCTTCCAAACCGGTAGTCGTATTTAGGCGATACCGGAACTCATGCGTGCACACCACATAGATCTATATTTCTATTTATATTCCGAAATTGGTTGACTTGATTGATTAGTCGTACACAACATTTATTTATAATATTATTTTTGGACGTTACTTGTATACTTATCTCATATCATGTTCTGTGATTGTTTATTTATTTTTATCTATATGACTTGTGATTAAACCATTACATGCTAGAATTGACTTGATCTTGACACGACTCAATCATGAATACTTGAACCCAATATGCACACTTGAACCAACTTGATTCGAACCATAAATACAATTGGCATGACTTGCACTTGACATGATTACATGAACCCAATCTTGAAAACTTGATATCATATATCACCTTTTGTATTCATGTATTCGATCAAGACTCGTAAAATTAATCATACACTACTATACATGTCACGCCCCGCTTCCCAAAATACGGAATACGAGGGGTAGACAAGGCCAGCCATGCTCCTACGGTCGAGGAAATATCCTGCCGTAGTCACACTTCGGCTTCTAGCTTTATGTGGTAAACAGTAAATAATGCGCAGGCAATGAGAAATGCAGTAACTGAAACGAAACAATATAAAGAACTGACCTGAGGGGAAACAAACGAATATAACTCTGGATAGCAAGTCGAGGTGTCTGTGATATATGTCTAGTCCTGGTCCAGGCTAAATCTTCTCCTCACACTGAGCATGCATACTCAGGTCGTCAGAGCGACACACTAGCAATATAATATATATATATATATATATATATATATATATATATATATATAATCATGTGACAATTCTAACAGTGATAATAGATATATATAACAGTAGATCAATGACGGTATAGATATGAACGTGCAGTAATCAATGCAATGGAACAGTAAAAGCAGTAAAATAATATGTCAAGTATGCCAACACGGTAAGTAAAGTATATCAATGCCATTACCCCTATCAGTCTCTAAATCTCACTGTACAGGTCACTAAACCTATCGTCAGTCCAAATGTGAGAGTCAACCATTCGTGAGTGTCCTCCACGCAAGGGTAGAACCCAAGGGTAAGGGACCACGGGCCCAACATGTATATCACGGTAATAATCATGTACCCTGTAAATCTCCATATATCTCCCTAAATATATAAGCCGGTATGGGACTCCCGAGATTCTGTTGAACTCACACTCAAACTACCCCACACCCCATGGTCTACATCAAACGCTAACCATAACCCTAAATACCAATCGGTCCGTGACAAGTCTGCGCGAGGACTGGAGGCAGGACCTCCATCAAGCACGTCCCGACTAATACCTAAGATAAATGGCAGTGTCTGGTGCCTTATCTGTGATGCCCGTGCAAGAGCGCCCATAAGTGTCCCCTACCACTTATAGTCACACGTACACGCGTTCCACAGACGTCGACAATGCAATAGAATAATAGGGTTCACTGATTGTGTACAAGTACGTATCACTTTTACTTATTCACTGATATACGAACACTAACGTACTTGCCACAATCATCACTAATACCTAATACTGGGTAATGCACGTTATCACTAGGTTATCAATGCAGTGACATGTGTATGATATGATGCGTGAACAGTATATAAAGCATGTTTAGGATGTCCTGAATCAATAATCTACCACTTGCATAATTTATCATAAATCATACGGTTACAGTTTAGCGAAACGATGAAAGGAGAATAAATAGTATGTTCAGTTATCTATCCAGAGAATTTAGTTTCACGCCGATCGGGTTTCAGGATCACTAATTATAGCCATTTCATTTTAAGCGTTTACGGCTGGAAATCCGTTTTCAGAATCGGAAGTCCGTTTCGCAACGCATTTTAATCCCAGTTCGGATCAGATTTTAGTGATGCTACAGTTGAATGAAATCTAGGGTTTTCAGTAAGGTTTTCAAATCAATAGACGGATCTTCAATCGCATCTGCACGTCAGGAGTTATACACTGTTTAACATTAATATGTCATCTCAGAATCTGTTCTGGACTGTTATACGTCCACAACTATTAAATTACAGATTAAATAACAAACGATAACAAAACAAGATGAAACTACGTGTATTGCCTATCTAACACATTCACCTATAATAAATAATGGAGTTCCGCAATCTAAGAGTTAAGGAAACAGTGTGGTACCCATTACGGGACAGCACACCGTAAACACAGCCGCTCCGGACTGCAGTCCAGAGTCGCACTCCGATCCAAATCTTGTCACCATTTAAGTACAGAAACTAATAGAAACTTGTATAGGGTTAAAGCTCGTCGAGTTGTCTTCGATTTGAGCCCTCAAACGCATCATTCCAGTATCTATATAATTTATGGCGATTTTAACGGTTTTCAGGTACAATAAAATTCCAGTTTTACGAGTGAATTTGGGGTAGTCATTTTAGTCGTTAACGATCATATTATTCAACGAAATTCACATACTAGGTTCACAGCCATACGGGCCAAACTATACCATTTATTTCCGTCAAATTTGATTAGTATTTTCATTGGGAACACACGTCGAACAGGTATGGCACACAATTGATCTAAAATTGTAACTTTATGATTTGAGTAATCTAAGATTGTAACTTGAGTATATAGCATGTAAGCAAGTAAAATACTTGCCTGGAAACGATGAATTGATGGCGCGGCAGCGAAGGCAGTAGTGATACGTCACGGGCACGGAGTAGCAAGCACACGACGAGTCTCGGCTAGGCTTGGGCTTGGTGACGGGCTGTTGCGAGCTCAAGCGATGTTATGGTGGTGCTCGGTTGATAGAAGAGGGAGAGACGGATGAGAGTTAGAGAGGGGAAGATAGAGAGATTGAGAGAGAGACACAGAAAGAGAGAGAACAGAGAGATACAGAGAGTGTGAGGGAGAGACACAGAAAGAGAGAGAAAAGAGAGAGAGATGTTTATAGAGGGAGAGAGAACATATGTCACAGAGAGAGAGAGGGTTAGACAGAGAAGAAGGGAGAGAGAGAGAGAGAGATAGAAAGAGAGAGAAAGAGAGAGAGAGAAATGAGAGAGAGAACAGAGAGAGAGGGAGTGAGAAAGATCAAGAGGGAGGAGAGATAGAGGCAGCGACGATGATGATGACGACGACGTAGGGTGTCGACGCGGCGGTCCCGGTGAGAGGAGGCTCGCCGGCGAAAGGCAGGCGGGGATCGAGATGGGTGCAGGGAGCTCGACGTGGCTGTGACAGAGGAGGTGGGTGCGGGGGTGGAGAAAGGTCTCGGGCTCGTGGTGCGAGGGAGTGAAAGGAAGTGGGGACGAGGCGGTCATAGTTGACGTTACCATCGTCGGCGGGGAATGGAGTGTAGGGATTCAAGCGGGTGAAAATTTGAGGGGGAGAGAGAAGGTCAGTTATGGAGATAGAAGCGATGAGATAAGTTGGAGAGTGAGGATGTGAGGGGGTGAAGGGAGAGAGGATGAGGGATGCACGTCGCGCGGAGTAACGCGCGTTCGAACGTGGCCGACAAAGGCGCAGGCGTGGGCGAAGGAGGCGGAAGTGGGTCGAGCGCGTGAGGGGGAAAAGAATTAGCCGTTGGAGGAAGATGAGGGGTAGTGGGCCGGGTCGGGTTGGAGCGGTTTGGGTGAAGGCTGCTGAGATGAGATGGGCTGGGCCGGGATTCTAATTAAAATGAAATCATTTAATTTGCGTGGGCTGAGGAGAGACGGGCCGCAGAAAATATAAAAGAAAAGGAAAATGAAAAAGGGCCGGCTTTAAATAGTAATTATATTAGAAAAGAAAATGGGTAGTGGGCTGAGGAAAATTAGATGTTTGGGTTTTAATAAATTAAGTTATAAAAGGGATGGGCTTGGATTTTAAAATGGGGAAAAATTTGGGTTTGGGTTTAAAGAGGAGTTTTAAAATAAATAAACTAATAAATAATTATAAGTAAAAATTAAATAAATTTTATAAGTGAAACAGAAATACAGATATTGGTATAAAAAGGGCTGGGTGTTACATCATACCACCCATAAAAAAATTTCGTCCTCGAAATTTAAAAGAAATAACAAGCTATAAAATAATAAGCGAAGACTTATCATATCGAAAACTAATACATAGTGATTTACTTAAAACGGGTGGACAAAATTTTGAAGGTATATATATGTAAGAACCACATACGAAAGATAGGTCTAATAGGTATAAGGCAGGAACAACTATAAGGGTAAATACATGTATACGAGAATTTAGATAACAATAGCGAATAATAATAATCAAGGCTTGTTCGATAGAATCGAACCCAAATATGTGCACATATAAGTATATTAAAAGTAGCACAGCAGAAATAATAAGTATAAAGTACAACCACTTATAATAGTAATCATAGGCACAATACCCGAAAATGAAATAACGATAATAAAGTAGTGAAAGATTTGTCGGTAGGTTAAAACATTTTAGGATAATGTATCGATCAAATAGTTTTAAAATAATTTAGAAAACTCGTATAGTGAACTTAAGAAACATGGAACAAAATATGCGCGGTGTAAGGTTGCGCTACTGAAAAAAATAAGGATAATAGTAGTGTACTTAAAATACATAAAACGGAGTAACCAATAACACGCACTCTTTGATAAATACAAAATAATGAAAACTAAATTTCGAATAATAAAGTCTCTAAATATATATAGGGTAATAGGAAAACACACAAAAATGTATAGGGCTAGATAGGGTAAGGATCAAAGGTCGGGGTGTGGCGGCTTTAGGCTGAAGATCAAGGAGATTGGGATCGGATCAGCCTAGTAAGTAAGGGTGAGCAGCAAAGGACTACAAGGGAAAGATGTATGGGGATGATACTGGTCGGTACATCATGTGAATCAAGAATTTGAAGGGTTAGCGAACTCGGAAATTTCACTAAAATTTTCTCCTCTCAGAAGGATCTCAAACGAGGCACAGACGGAGGATGAAGGGTGGACCTCTAAAAGATTGGGTGTGGTGCTGGTTAATCTGAATGAGGGTTAAGACAATGTAAGGAGTAGGGGTGAACAGATCTCAGTAAAAAAAAATAATCGTATAGGAGAAATAATCAAGCAGCAAGTGAACTAAGAAGATCGAAAGATTAGCGAACTCAGCAATTTATTTCATTCCAGGAAATTCTAAACAAAGGATTCTTAAAGATGAAAGGTGGCCCTAAACTATACACAGTTTTATTTGGCCAGAGAAGACAACATCTAAAAGAAATCCGGTCAGTCGCGGTTGTGGAGATTCAGCAGGTTGCGGTAGGCTCGCGCACTCAGGTAGGGACGTCCGTTTCCATATCGCCTCGCAGGGATCGCCATTGGGAGTTCTCCCACAGCAGGGTCTTGATCTTCTGGTCATTCTTCCTCTGATGGAGCTTCTTCATCGAGGTCCGATTCCATGTGATTCTCTTCTCCTGGATTCTCTTCCATGGGGTTTTCCTCCACTGGATTTTCTTCTATCGGGTCTTCCTCGGGATCTTCCTCTATCGGGTTCTCTTCAGGGTCTCCTTCCTCTTCGTCTGAATCGCCTATCATGTCAAACTCTAGGGCGGCTGCTCCTTCGTCCTCTGAATCGTTGTTTCCGAAATTGACCTGGGGGCCGTTGATCTCATCGTCAGAACTCATCAACGTGTGGTCTAAGGAAACGCATGACTGTGCATACTCATCTAGATACGGCGCTGCTCCAGGGTGGGCCATGGCCTGAAAAGAAAGAGTCATGATTAGACAGTGGAATACATCAAGAAAATAGCTCAGGTCACGAAGTATAGGAAAATATGCGGTGGCAGGAACTGAAAGATCAGGATTAAAATGCTGTGATAATGAATAGTATAAATAAGGGGAAGAACTAGAGAATATATTACGATTCAAGTTTTATTGCATTCAACTAAAAGTTCAACGGATACAAGATTTCAAACGGAAAGAAATATTTTTAAGAAAATGACAACATTATTACTGAAAGTAGAAAACATGAAAATTGTGCTATGTTACATATGAGTGTTGTGAGGAGGTAGGTCATTACCTCATGAGTTTTCTAAAGCTAGCATGGTTAAAAGGTATAAATATGTAGATATGAAACATAAAGGTATCTTACTGTAAAAGTGGAATAAAACTTGCTACAATTATTATTTTAATGTCAAACTTGTTCTATTGTCTTAGTTAATGAGTATTAAACCAGATAGCAAAAGTTGTAGGTTTTTTATTAAGAAAATGTTGTATTTTAAAAGAAAAGAGAATCGGAAGCCGGATAACTCCGCTTCCGACACGTTTTAAGGATTAAGAATTTGAGAATAGCAAAGGAGAGAGAGAAGGAGGACTTACGGGTTTAGGGTCAAGAGAAGAGGAAGAGGAAGATTGGGAAAGCGCCAATGCGTCGTTTCGTCGCCGGAAACTCCTTGTATCGTCGCCGGAACTTCGTCGGAGTTTCGCCCTTTGTTAACTCCACTTGTATACAATAGGAACTTGAAAATTTCTTGAAAGTTTTGGCAGGGATTTGTGAGTGAGGAGGGGTGATTTTAGGTGTGGTATTTATAGGAAAAATCTAAGGTTTAGGGTAGTGAAAGGGTGTGATAAAAATTGTATTAAAAATGGATTAAATGGGGGTTTTAATTTGCTCTGTAAATGTACAGGGAATTTAAACAATACAAGGGTTATGGGGTAGGCCAAAGGTTGCAGTGAACAGAAGAAAAATTTGAGTTCGGCCGAGTTGACCCGGCGCCGCCGGCCCGAATTGGCCGAGTCGGGGCTCCCCTCGATGCCACGTGTCCCCGACGCTTTGACTACTGCAGTGGACTCGCTTGTTTAATATGTGACTCTTGGTTTTTACGTGTTGTGCACGTGTAGACTCTTGGGCTTCTAAAAGATTAAAAGAAAAATAATTAAAAATAATGTGTGGCTAATGGGATTTGAACTCTGTTGCTTTAGTTCAGCAGTGCAATGTCTAACCAATGAGCTACAAGCTCCTTCTTGCTATTCTAAAGCAAAACAAACTTATAACTTGTGCTCAGGCAAAAGTACATCTTTATGTATTTTTGAAAAAAAATTGTACAGAAAGTTTAGGGTTGTTACAATTATGAAATCCAATTATTACATTCGGCTTTTCGTTTGAATCCTTTCCTATTCCTTGAATTTATCTTAAATTCCACCTTCGCCTTCCTTGAGGTTCATCTCCTGACTTTTGAATCCTTAACTCTTGTTCACCCTTTTCTACTTGTATCTCGTAGGCCTATTAGCTCAATTGGTTAGAGTATCGATCGACGGAGCTCGAAAATGACATCATTTTTAGCTTTCCAGTACCTTATTGCGACGTACTTCTTATGGGAATTTCGAGGACACAATTCTTTTAAGGAGGGTAGACTGTAACGACTGTACCATGATTTTATTTTTTTGACTCATTTTCTTATTTTCCCTGATAATCATGTCTCGACGTAAAGGAAACAAAACTGCGTACCATTCATCTCCGGTTGATCGTATTTTGTTAATTTTATTAATTCCTTATTGTTTTCTTTCATTGACTCTGATAGTAGGATTTGAGCGACATAAATAGAATTATATGGTTGTAACTATGAACTGCTGCATAGTTACAATGCGGTACTCTACTTGAGTGGCTTAGAGTTCTGTCTTTGATTCACTTTTCTTTTGATTTAGCTATGTTCTACTAAGTATCCTTGTTCTTGATTATCGAATCCTATCTTTTTGTTAACTTATATCCTTCCTTGATTTTTAAATTCGATTTTCATTTTTATCTTTGTACCATTCTTGAATTCAATCCCTAATTACTTTTCTTCTATTTGAGTATTTGCTTGCGGCTTTCTTGTAAACTATTCTTGAATTATCTTGACAGTATTTTCTCGTCTTCCTAGTTGTCTTATCGCGATTACTTAGAGTATCGACTGATGGAACGCAATGACGAAAAGCGACGATATCATCATAATCTTGTTTTCTTGCTCTGTTGCAACATCCTTCTTGAGTAATTTCGAGGACGAAATTATTTTTAAGGAGAGTAGAATGTAACGGCCCTAATATTACTATACCTTCGTGTTTTCTTTCTTTAGCAAAATATTGTATTTATTTATTCTTAGTATTTTCCGTATATTTTATTTTCTATTAAGTATATTATTTTATTATTCCATCTATTTTTCCCAAACCCATTTCTATAAACTAAATCTTAATCTATTTCAAATTAAACGCAAGATCTGACCCAGCCCATAACCCAAATCCAATCACATTATCATTTTCTTTTATAAAATTATGAGCCCAAAATCCCACTTTCTTTTCAAGCAACTGTATATATTTAATTCTAATTAAATATGTGCAAGAACAATCATGTAGCTCATTGGTAAAGTTCTTATATTGTTATTTCATAGGTCGCATGTTCAAATCCCCATTTTGGCAACTATTTTTATCTATTTTTTTAAACTCTCTCATAACCTACAAATAAGACCTTTCATTTTCTTTAACTTCCAAATGAATGGACACCCTTTCAATTTTCTATTTTACTCCCAAAATAAATTCATAATAAATTAAATTTATTATGAAGAGTTTTTAACACAAATAACACTTTCTTCTTCATCCTACCTTAGCCATTCTCTCTTCATCAATTCTAATTTTTTCCTTTGAAGATTTAGAGAAGCATCAATTTTCTTAAGCCTTCAAAGTCTCGATCAAGTCGAGACTTTTTTCACCAATCGACAATACGGTTGTTATACCGTATTGCAAAACCCGTAAGTCCCATATCTTCCTCTTTTTCTCTACTTGAAATTCATCTTCTTACCATGCCTCCATCATGCCAAATCTTGAGATAACTAGTTAGTCCCATGATAAAGGTTTTTTGTTAAATTAAAAAATAGTTGAAATAAATCATATATGTTTAGTTATAAAATCTTGCATGCAATGGTTGATAACATGTTAAGTATTATTGTTTTAGACGGTTAATCATGACAGGATCATATGTTTGCTTCACATATGTTAATTCATGTTATTTATCGCTGAAATTTTAATTATTTATATTTATTTTTGCATACAAGAAAACAAAGTTATAAATAAATACTATAGATTTATTATTTTCAAATACGATCTTACAAAACCTTTATCTTTAAAATAATTTTTATAAATTAATTTCCAGTTCTAGAAATTCTTGGAATATTAGGATAAAATAATAGATATAATTCCAAATCTACAGTAAAAATTTCATATCAAACCGAATAACGGTTTAGGTGTTACGTAGTTTTTTTTATTCACTGTTTTTAAAACCAGAAAACTGCCAATAAGGGTCTTTTTCGAAAGACCATAACTCTGTAATTATTGATCCAAAATAAGTGTTTTTAGATGTTTTGAACATCTACATCGAAAGATCTATATTTTCTTAGTTTTACGTTTTTACTGAAAATCGACGTAAAATATAGAAAACTGCGTTACAATATTAAGCGACGAATCTGGACAGAATCTGTCCTGATTCGCACACTGTTTTTAAATAGGACATAACTCGAACTCCCGATGTCCCTTCTTGACAAACTTTAGATGTGTAGATAGATAATTGATAGAACTATAATTTTCTGTATATTATATTACTTAGAAACGCATGAAACAACCCGATATAGGCTTTGCAATACAATATATAGTTGCTGTCCAGAAATCTGAATTTCTGTTTTAAACGCTGATGTTAAAATGATCATAGCTAGAGTTTCAAGAATCCAAATCACGTGAATTTTGGTGTTTTGGATAAGTAAATCAAAAGACCTACAATTTTCTATTAATCTTCGTAACGTGAAACCTTATGGAAATTAACTCAAACTGCGTTTTAAAAAATATATGACGGTGCTGAACAGATTCTGATCTGTTTTGCTCGACGATACGAAAACGGGTATATCTCCCAAACCGGTGGTCGTATTTAGGCGATACCGGAACTCATGCATGCACAACACATAGATCTATATTTCTGTTTATTTTCCGAAATTGATTGACTTGATTGATTAGTTGTACACAACACTTATTACAATATTGTTTTTGGACGTTACTTGTATACTTATCTCATATCATGTTCTGTGATTACTTATTTTTATCTATATGACTTGTGATTAAACCATTACATGTTAGAATTGACTTAATCTTGACACGACTCAATCATGAATACTTGATCCCAATATGCACACTTGAACCAACTTGACTCGAACCATAAATACAATTGGCATGACTTGCACTTGACATGATTACATGAACTCAACCTTGAAAACTTGATATCATATATCACCTTTTGTATTTATGTATTCGATCAAGACTCATAAAATTAATCATAGACTAATATGCACGGGGTGTTGGGGGTGGTTTGAATATGAATCCAACGGAATCTCATGAGTCCTATTGATACAAATCATGTTGCTGTAGTACCGGGCTGAAACGGTACAAATCATGTTGATGTGGTACCGGACTGAAACGGTACAAATCACGAATTCACAAATGAGGGTACGCGTTTCTAAGCCCCTGGATGATAGCCTGTTGGGCTTGGGATACTTCAATAACAATTAAAATCCTGCTATTTTGGGCCCGTGATTCCTTACCCCTGGACGATAGCTTTGGGTTCAAGAATACTCTTGAGATTGGTTGACATTCACACTTGAACCCACGTTAGTTACTTTTACCCTTTTAGAGACCATTTATGACACTTACATTCACTTCATGTTCATTATACCTATACTCTACGACCATATTATACTTGTTTGCTATGCTCATATTACATTGCCATGCTTACATAGTTGTCATTAAGATTACCATATTGTACTTGTTCATGTTTTATTTCCATTCATAATAAATCACATGTCACCTTACATATTCATTTATATACATTCACATCCCAACTTTCTTGGGGACTTACCGAGCGCAAGTCCGCTGACGGGCATTCTACCCATTTCTTAGTTTTCTTGGAATGTTCGTCGGATAATCTAGAGATTGAGGAGATCGAGCCAAGTCGGGAGGATTACTCTTAGCTTGCGGAGCAGACCGACTACTAGTTCTTTCTTTTCAGCTTTTACTTCCTGTATGCTACCTGTTTAAGCACTTTCTTTTATGTATCTTTGTTTTCAGACATCATGTATTCAGTTTGAAACTTGTGAAAGTTGGGAATGTAAATATATAAAGTTGGATTTTCATTATCATGTCTTTTCTTGTCATTTTATATTGCTTATATACGTTTAGCGTATTTGTTTCGAGAAATGACATTCTCGGAATAAATACGTAGCGGGCTTGTCACATGTCGTTACCGCTCTTTTGGGAAGCGGAGCGTGACAGCTGTCATCAGGGAGGAGAGGCGGCTGCTGCTTGACCATAAGGATGCTGTCCTAGCCAGTAATCCAGCAGTCCCACTGAAGCGACGGGCAGCCGTGCTTCCTTCTTTGCGAGAGATCGCCACGGTTATAGCCCCGCGCGCTTTTCCTAGTGAACCTCGACCAGATGTTCCTGCGATAGCGGTAACCGTAGTGTCTCCGGAATCGGGCATTGGTTTGGAGATCGGGACCCGCCGTCCGAAGAAGCCTGTTAAGCGAAAGCTTTTATCATCGGCTGTTGGTGTCATTTGGCAGAAGAAAAAGAAATCCTTATTTTCTGCTAACGTCGTGTTGGGCCAGGAGCCCCATGCCCCTTATAGCGAGGGATTGTGCGAGTATGGCACCAATGTCGGTCTGTTCGATGCGCCTGTGACTGATACCGATCTCGAGGTTGCCATTGAAGCTTCCAAACGACTGGCCCGTGAACAGGCGGCGTTAGACTCTATTGCGGAGTCCGGTATACTTCATTTATACTCTTCTGTATATATCCCCTCCTTTTTTTTTGAATTTATTATGCTTTACTAACGCTCTCTTCCTTAATAGGTATTTCTGCTGAAGAGGCTCTCTCGGCTTCCCTCAAGACGTTTGAGGAGGAGAGGCTCCGCGCCTCCTTGGGCCTTGTTATGATCCGTTTCACTATACCTTTATATTTTTAATTCATGATCTGACCCTTTTCTTTATCCTATTACAGCAACCACCACAACTCAGGTTGTTCCGAATGTAATGCCAACCCTGGGTGGTGATGCAGAAAAGCCTTCAGAGCCACCGACTACGGCTGAGGCCTTCCCAATGCCACCGCAGGAGGCGTTGCTGAAGCAGCCGATGATGTATGCCACAGCGGATCCGTAGGCTGAGCTCGATTTGGACGATAATGTCCCCCTATCAGAAGTTTTGAGGCGATCGGTTCATACAGCCCAGGCTGTGAGGAAGCGTAGAAAGCACGCTGCGAGGGAATGTCAGGCTCTCTTGGCTGCGGGCGCGAGTTCGAGTAATGCTCAAACCTATGGCATTCTTATGGTAGACGTTCTTTCTGCCCTGTCTACTGCCCATAGACAGGTTGCGCGTGCAGCCCGAGAAGAGGTTGAACGACTACTTCAAGGTAGAACAACGCACGGTTCTTAGTAACATCCTTTTTCTTATATCATAACACACGCATTTTTTAACAGGGCCAAATTTAGGTGATGGCGTGGCAGGTGAAGTGCCGGCGACTAAGGAGTCTGAAGTGGCCAACCTTTTTCTAGAATCTGGGATCGTTCCGACTGCCGCTTCTTCTCCCTGTGGATCCTTGATATCGGCGGGTGATGCAAGCATTACGACAGCCTTTATCGAGTCAGGGGATAAAGGTGTGGATGCTGAATCTACTTTCCCAATGGAAACCGAGGAAGTCGTCACAACTGGTGACGCTTCGGGCACTGTCTCGGTTTCTGCCCTGTCAGGTACTCCTTGGGTTATTATCTTTGAGTTTTAATCCCGCTAGACATCTCTAATGATATCTCCATTGTTCTGAGAATAGGCACGGTAAACCCTGATGCTATACTGACTGAAGAATTACCGCCGGTCATTGCCCTGACTATTACGGTTCCTCCCCTCTCTTCTGCGTCTCCTCGAATTTTGGAAGGTTAAGATTTCTCATTTATTTGCTTCACTGTAGATACCATTTCCTTGCATTAACCATATATTATTGCAATCCTGCAGGAGTGCTCTTTGATCACTTACACCAAGTGTTAAGCCCGCATTTTGCCTTTTAATCGGAATCCGTTCCCCCTTCCGGCATAGGTTAGTATATTGTCGCTTAGTGTCTTTTCTTTTCATGAGTAAGCTTTCTGTTGCTAAGTTTTTCTCGTATTGAACACAGTATCACGGCTCGAGGGAGGGAGCGAAGGAATAGCAGAGCCTCCTATGCTCCCTGTCTTGCCACTTTCAACAGCTGGTACGGTAGATCTCGTCCATCAGTTTTCTTCTTTATCTTTCAAGTTCAAATCCGGCCCTTATTCGTGCGTGATTTGTTTTGCAGCAACTATACCGGCCTCGGTCCCTTTTGAGTCTCGTATTCCCACGCCTACGGGACCTTTTGCTAAGCGTCAATCTTCCAGAGGCACGGTGACTAGCAGGCGGATGTTGAGCGAATTTATCGAAGATCTTGATACCGAGGCTCTCACCTCTGCTGCAGATTTCGCTAACGAAGTCAATCCTATGCTGGCGACACTTGTGAATTTCTATAACGAAAATTTCGTCGGCTTTTTGGTCGACTATTGTAAGAGGATCGAGGCTTGTCTGCATGAGATCGAGCTCAAGCGTCTCGCTTCTGAAGTATTAACCTTGAAGGCTTAGCGGGTCGCATGGATCAAGCAAAGTGCTGATTTCATTCAGTATTTTGAACAAAAGTTGACCCTGAAGCGAAAGGAGCATGAGACGGCTTCTGGCGAATCCATCCAATTGTGTCCCAAATCGAAGCGAATGCCGCGCAGCTGCATGTTATTTTCGAAAACCTCCAACAATATATTTCTGATGGGCTGGCGCTGAGGCAAAAGCTCGACTTTACCGAGCGGGGCATGCAAGATTGCGAAGTTGCCAACCAGGAAATCGCTGAGAAGCTCTCATCATGCTTGCAACAGCGGGCTCAAATTGAAGCGGGGTTGGCTGCAGTAGTAGCATGCGAGGAGGAGCTACGGGGAGCGCGTGAGCGGGTTGCTAATTTGTTGAAATCCCCGCCTTCTTAACAATTGTAATTGTAGTCCCCCTTTTGTATTAATTGTATCTCCTAAACACTTTGATTCGTGAATAAGAATATACGCTTTTTTTTGCATGTGCTTATCTGTGTTTTGATGTCTTAACGCGGCGCTAATTAGTTTACTTACTCGTTTCGGAGTCCGTAGTTTATTCACTCGTTTCGGAGTCTCTAGTTTATGTACTCATTTCGGAGTTTGTAGTTTATTCACTCAATTCGGAGTTTCTAGTTTATGGACTCATTTCGGAGTTTGTTTAGTTTATTCACTCATTTCGGAGTTTCTAGTTTATGGACTCATTTCGGAGTTTGTTTAGTTTATGGACTCATTTCGGAGCTTGTTTAGTTTACCTCCCTTGGGTTTACAGGCAAACTTGTCCTAACGTTGTATATAGATAACCTCCATTCTTTATGATAGAGGTCCGTTAGATTTTGTGGTACTAGGGTTTTGGTCCGTGGTACCGTCGCGTTGGATGATGTATTCCTCGATATGCTGTCTTTAAGCCGTTGTTCGAGTAGCCCCGCGACTGTCGTGTCTCTGATCCTTTCGGGGGCTGAACAAGACGTTTTCAAGTAATCTCCTTAGGCTATATGACCGTTGGAAGAGCAAGCGTTAGGAATTTGCCATGTCGCTTTTTACTTGAGGTTATGCTCAATTTGAAGCCCCGATGGGTCATAACCATTCCGCGCTGGTGTGGGATGATCTCCGATAGTCTCTGAGGATTTATATGAGTTGCCGTCGAGACCCGATTTTTTGTTTTGACGATGCCATACCTTTTCTTTGCTGAAGTATGGTAGACATTTATAAGACCTCTATGCTGTATGTATTGCAGTTGAAGTCCGGAGCTGGGAATATGCCTTTGCACCAATTTGATTTAGCTCGTTGGAGCTTTTGTTGACGTCGCGTCTGCACCCTGATGGAATGAGAAGGAACACCGGAGTAGTTTTTAGGTTATATATGAACCGTTAAGACTTGGAGCTAGGAGTTTGCCATTGCTCCATTTTGATTTGGCTCGTTGGAGCTTTTATTGACGTCGCGTCTGCACCCTGATGGGATGACAGGGAACGTCGGGATGGTCACTAGGTTGTATATGAACCGTCAGAATTTGCCATGGCTCCTTTTTTTGTTCGACCCTTGGGTCTTTGTTGACGTTGCGTCTGCACTGAGAAGGAACATCAGGCTGATCTCTAGGCTGTAGATGTCGCCATCAAGATCTGGCTCTCCCTTTGACGGAGCCTGGTGGAAAACATGGTTTCATTTTTCATTTGTGCCCATGGATTGTATACAGGGGTTGGTGTAGACTCACCTGCAGGGCAGAAAAGTTTCATTTTCATTTTTTTTCATTACTTTCCGTGATGTTCTGTCTTTTCAGCTTTTATGTCGCGAAATTCACGATTGTCCAATCATTTCGGCTATTTTTCGCAGAGCCCAATTATTTCGGCTATTTTTTTTACTCGCTACTTTTTATTGCAAGTTGCCCAAACATTTCGGCTGTTTTTATATGCATATTTTTACTCGCTGATTTTTATTACGAGTTGCCCCATCATTTCGGCTATTCCATATGCATATTTTTGTTTACTACTTGCTGCTGTTTTTATTGCGAGTTTGGGATCTGATACCAACCTTGGCATGAGCATGCTACGACTGGAATGTTGCCAGGAGCGAATCATCATTTGCCGTGAAAGGACTTGGAGTTTGACAGCTGTTGAGGCATCAGCATCGCTACAACTGGAATGTTGCCAGGAGCGAATCATCATTTGCCGTGAAAGGACTTGGAGTTTGACACCTGTTCAGGCATCAGTATCGCTACAACTGGAATGTTGCTAGGAGCGAATCATCATTTACCTTTGTCGATTTGAACAAAGATGGCTTAGCAAACAGGGTTAGGATCCTGTCGACTAAGGCTTTTTGACTTTATGAGCCGTATGGGTCTCAGAAAGGTATTTCTCCCTACGAGTCGTGAGGATCTCGTAGGTGTATGTTATTCTTAGAAGTCGTGAGGACTCTTAAGTGGTATTTTCTCTTGCAATTTGTAAGGATCTTACAAGAGCGCTTTCTCCTCATAAGTCGAGAGGACTTACAAGTGTCGTTCACCATATGGGGATATTTCTTGTCAATGGTAGAACTTGGTGAGAGAGTGTTTATTTATACCCGTGGATTGTATACAAGGGTCAATATTGGACCACTTGCAGGGCACCTTGGGGGATATGACGGCTTAAGAACAGGTTTAGATCCTTGTAACCTAAAACTTTCGAATTCTATGAGCCGTGAGGGTCTCATAGGGGGAGCTCTCCTTACGAGTCGAGAGGATCTCGTAAGTGGAAATTTTAAGAGATTGCGCCCTTCCGGGTTTTCACAAGCTCGCCGGTAATACTGTTTTTTTACTCACGGCGCCTTTTCGGGTTTTCATCCTTACCCATTTTGCTTGTGGACATACCGTTTTTTTTACGTGACCCACCTGTTTGCCGGTGGGACGTAGGGGTGACTTCACCGCTGGAGTAGCTGTGTAGCCGATAAGACTTGAGTTGCAACCTTCGTCATTGAGACTTCGATTGCAATATAGATCTCAAGGGTGGATATCGCTGTATTTGGTACGATGTGCCATATTTGAGGCGAAATTTTAGTTTAAGGACATTTCGGTCCTTTGTCGCCGTATTTGAGACGAAGTTTTAGTTTAGGGACTTTTCGGTTCATTATCGCCATTTTTGAAGCGACGGATCTTTTGGATACTACTTTTAGGGTTCTGACTCGGGAAGATAGCGAGCAGACACAAGCGTCGTCATCTATCATTTACCTAGGTCGTAACCCGTTATGCGTAGTATTTTTTGAGGAATCGGCAGTTTATTAGCCGAAAGGGTCTTTCGCCATGCATATCTATGAGCAGGTAGTCTCCACCTTAGTAGACCTTGTCTATGATGTACGGGCCTTCATAGTTCGGCTCGAATTTCCTTCATTTTGCACGGTTGGGGATTATAGGTATTTTCACGACTAGCACGAGTTCGCCTTGGCAGAATGTTCTTAGCCTAGTCAGTTTTTCATATGATCGCGTCATCCTTGCCTTATAAGCTTCCAGGTTTTGCTGCGCTATAAGGCGAGTTTCGTCGAGGGCGTCGAGCTCCTCAAGCCAGAGATGAGCATTTTCTTCATCTGTCAGCTCATATCGAACCGCTACTCGTAGAGAAGGGAGTTCCAGTTCTAGGGGAAGCACTGCTTCCGTGCCGAATACCAACGTGTATGGTGTTGTATTCGTTGCTCTTTTGAACGTCGTTCGGTACGGCCAGAGAGCTTCATGCAGCTTTTCGTGCCAGTCTTTTCTGTTTCTGGACACCGTTTTCTTTATAATCTTCGTCAGGGTCTTGTTGAAAGCTTCAGCTAGACCGTTGGCACGAGGATTGTAGACCGAAGAGTATCTGCAATCTATTTTATGCTGCTGTGCGAAGCGACTGATTTTATGACTTCTATAAGCTGGTCCATTATCCGAGGTAATTCGTCACGAAGTGCCGAATCGATAGATGGCATGTGTTCTGAAGAAATGGAGGATATTCTCCGTCTTCACTTCCCTTAGTGGTACTGCTTCTGCCCACTTGGAGAAGTAGTCGGTCGTTGCCAGTATGAACCGGTGTCATTTAGATGATGCTTGTTCGATGGGGCCGATTATATCGGTTCCCCACATTTCGAACGGCCAGCTAGCTACTATTGGGTGTAGCGGGTTTGGATGCTGGTGGATGAAGTCCCCGTGAATTTGGTACGAGTGACACTGCCTCGCATATTCAAGGCAGTCCTGAATCATTATGGGCCATTAATAACCCATTCTTTTGATATTCAGCTTCATTTTTGGCCCAGCTTGACGAGAACCGCAGAATCCGTCATGAGTTTCTTGGACAACTCTGTTTGCTTCTTCTGGTCCCAGACATCTTAGACACAGGCAGTCGAACGATCTCTTGTGTAGAGTATCATTGACGAAGGCAAAAGACAGAGCTCGTTTCATTAGCTGATGTCTAGATGACGCATTTTTGGGCGTTCGTTGGGATTTGAAGTAGTATATGAAGACTTCCCTCCAATTCTTGACCTTTTCTTCATCCTCTATTTGGAGGGCTGCTTGTTTGATCGTTTCTTTTACTTCAGATGGCTATGTTAAATCCTTCGAAGATATTTCTGCTGGCGCGAGAACCTTGCGGCTTTGCACAATGATCCTTACGTCATCGAGGTCTTCGTCGGCCAATTTCTTGGCCGGCTTGGCCAATGCATCCGCCTTGCTATTTTCTGCACGCGGTATACTCTCCAGGATGTAGGTGGGGATTTGTGTCATCAATTGCTGCACTCTTTCGCCGTACGTTATCAGCTCTGGTTTGCATGTCTGATAGTCGCCATTTACTTGGCTAACGATCAGCTGGGAGTCTCCATATATGAGGAGGTCTTTGATTCTCATGTCGACAGCGATCTCGAGACCTGCTATTAAAGCTTCATATTCAGCTTCGTTATTAGTCCTCGGCTCCGTTAAGGAAAGGGCATAATGCATTATCCTTCCTTATGGAGTCACGAAGATAAGGCCCATCCCGGCTTTGATTATGGGGGTGTTTGCTTTCGCCTCTTTATGGACGATACTCCATCAAAGTAAAGTTTCCATCAGGAATCATTTTCCTCCTTCTCTCCTTCGATGGTGTCGAACGCATGTTCATCCGGAAACTCACAATTTAGGGGGGAGTCGGCTGGTATCGGATG
The DNA here is from genome assembly GCA_030015575.1 of Agapanthus africanus. NCBI lineage: Eukaryota > Viridiplantae > Streptophyta > Magnoliopsida > Asparagales > Amaryllidaceae > Agapanthus > Agapanthus africanus. Next base: position 8,568,773 of record CM057348.1, on the reverse strand, counting down.
CTCTGCAAGAAAGTCGGCAATGGCCTGACCTTTCACTGCTTTGAGAGGCCGATATGTTATCGAGAACTCTATCAGGAGGAGGGCCCATTTGGTGAGCCTTCCCGTTAGTATGGCCTTCGACATTAGATATTTAAGAGGATCCACTTTTGATATAAGATGGACCTCATGTGCCAAGGCGTAATGTCTGAGCTTCGTTATCGCGAAAATTAGTGCCAGACAATGCTTTTCGATGGGGGAGTAGTTGTTTCCTGCCCCCAGGAGAACTCGACTCAAATAGTATAGAGCTATTTCCTTTCCCTGGTTGTTCTCCTGTGCCTATAACGCGCCTAGAGAACCCTCAAGGACTGTTGTGTACAGGATGAGGGGTTTTCCCTTCACCGGAGCGGTCAGTACCGGCTGATTTTGTAAGTACTGTTTGATTTCATCTACTGCATTTGGCACTTTTGATCCCAGACGAACGTGGTCCCCTTCTTCATTAGATGACTGTAGGAACGGCATTTTCCGGAGAGGTTGGCTATGAACCGCTGGATATATGCGAGCTTTCCTTGAAGAGAGCGCAGTTGTTAGAGGGTTCTCGGCGTGGGAATTTCCACAATCGCCTTGATCTTTGAGGGATCGATTTCGATACCCCGGTGCCGTATGATGAATCCTAGGAATTTGCCTGAGGAGACTCCAAACACGCATTTCAAAGGATTCATCTTCAGATTATACTTCCGAAGACGTTGGAACACTATTTTTATATGCTCCCAATGCTCCTCTTGAGATCTGCTCTTCACCACAAGGTCGTCAATGTAGCATTCGACGATCTCATGGATAAGGTCGTCGAAGATCTTTGTCATGGCCCTTTGGTAGGTAGCGCCAGCGTTCTTTAAACCGAAAGGCATCACCTTGTAGCAGAATATGCCCATCGGAGTCCGGAAGGCGGTATGTTTTTTGTCTTTAGGATGCATTTTTATTTGATTGTACCCTGAAGATCCATCCATGAAGGAGAAGACCTCATGGGTAGACGTGTTATCGATCATCAGCTCTGTAACAGGTACTGGGAAGTCATCCTTCGGGCAAGCTTTGTTGAGGTCCCGAAAGTCTATGCAGATACGCACCGTCCCATTTTTCTTCATCACCGGAATGATGTTAGCGATCCAGTCAGGATATTGAACTTCTTGGATGAAGCCGGAGTCGATTAGTTTTTTGACTTCAGCGTTGATACTCATCTCAAGTTCAAGCCGCATTCTTCTTGGCGCTTGTTTGACTGGCTTTATGTCCGGCGATATGGCCAGTTTATATACTGCTACCTTTGGATCTAGACCCGGCATTTCGGAATAGTTCTATGTGAAGCAGTATTTATCTGCATGAGCACGTCCTTTAACGTGGCTACCTGTTTTTCAGATAGTAGCTCACTGATGAACGTTGGCCTCGGATCATTTTCCGTCCCTAAGTCAATTTTCCTTAGGTTGTCCGCCGTGGTGTGTATCCCGTCTTCTAGCTCTTTTGGTGCCGGTGGAAATTCTAAGGTCACCTCATCCTCGGCTTCATTTACGAAGCACTTGAATGGGTCATCCATAGTCTCGTGCCCTTCCTCCTTCGAGAGTGTTATCACATGGCAGGTACGACTTCGCTTCCATTCTTGATGTTGAACTGGTCCTATCTTCGCGGTATAGGTCCTCTTTGGCTCATACTTTTGCGGTGGGGTTACCCTCCAGCTGTCGGATAACGCGAACCTGCCTTGTTGATACTGATCTTCTACCCAGTCTTTGACGGTGAAGCAGTTTTCAAGAGAATGTCCTATTGCTTGGTGATAGGAGCAATAATCCGGATGATGGACCTCGTTTACTTATTCGGGATGCCGAGACTCCGGAAGCATCATCATTTGATACTTCATGACAAGGTTGAATACTTTCCTTGTTATGTCTTGAGGGAAAAAGTATTTCCGGCCCATCTTCTTCATAATGGACGGGTTCCAACTGGTTTTTCCTCGATTGTACGGCTTCTTAGATCCGTTTTGCTATTTTCGGGAGTTGTTTGCTTTCTTCGCCTTATTTTTTGCCTCTATTTCGGGATTTTCCTTCGAGGCGAGAATGTACAGCTGGCTGAGGATGAAGGGCAGTGTAGTCTTCTTTCTCCGTGGACTGTTGGTTGAGGCGTTGCATCCTAGCCTTTTCATAAATAGCCATTTCGCGGCTGTAGTTATCCTGAATCTTTTGACAGGCTTCTTTTATTAGCTTGACAACTTGTTCTTCGAACGATGGGCTTAACGTTCTTAGAGCGGGATCTCGTTCTGTTTCAACGTCACAGCTATATGGAAGAGCGTTCTCTTCTTCATCAGAGCTGTTTATAGTGCGGTAACTGTGGAAATGCTCTCGTTTCCTGGACCGAACGTATCCGAGCCAGTTGTCTCCATCTTCCCATTAGGCATCTTTTGCTGAGTCCCGGAAGTAGTCCAAATCTTTTTGTAGAATTGGGCTTGTCGAACAGTTTGTTCGAGTGGTACACCTTGGCATCTTAATAGACTTTTCAATCCATTCGCGTAGTATATTGGCAGATGGATTGGTTGAAGCCTATCGAGTGTAAAATCGGCACCGTGCCAGACTTCTTTCTCTACTCTGGTCTCTGTAGATTGGTAGAAGAGGATCGCATTTTCACCTCTTCTCTTGGGAGGCACGTAGAAAGTTTGTGGTTCCTGTACGCTATATGTATCGAACGCTTCAAGTTCTTTATAATGCCGAGGGAGAGCCATTGTGATTTGCAGGCTCTGATCCGCTCTGGCTAAGATTTGCACCGACGGGCGGATGGAGAAAACGGCATTAGCTTCGTCTTCAGAGTCGCTGCCAAAGACCGGAATATGAGTAGATGGTCCGGGCCTGTTGTATTGGGGTTGCCCCGAGTAGACCATTTCTTCATCTTCCTCGGTGTCGCTCCCAAAGATCGGGATGGTGGCAACGGACTTCCGTTTATCCTCTGGCTTATGACACCTCTCCGTATCTTCGAAGTCTGGTAAGAAGTATTTTGCGTCTTCATATTTTTGGACCTCGTTTACGGAGAACGGGTTTAGTTCTCCCGTGACGGTGTATTCCAAGCTGTCTTTGAAATGCTTCATACACTGATGTTGTATAGAAGGGACGACGTTGTACTCATGTAACCAAGGCCTACCGAGCAAAGCATTATAGCATTCTTGGCGTCAATGACATGAAATTTGATGTCAGTGACGAGCAGCCCGAAGCGTAACGTCAGTATTACGGACCCAAGCGTCCGTGACGACTGTGAGTCGAACCCGGAGATGCTAATTTTGTCTCGGGCCAAGTGCTGAACGTTCATGCAAATCTCCTTCAGCACTTTCACGTTGAGAAGATTGACAGAGGATTCATTGTCGATAAGGATTTTGCCTATCTTGATGTCGTGGCAGTACCCGGTGATGTATAACGGGCGATTATGCTCGCACGTTCCGAGGAGGAGATCTTCATCGTTGAATGTAATGTCAGTTGTGTGAACCTCTGCCAGCTCGTCCTTCATCTTCTCTTCTGCAAGGAAAGCTTGGAACTGATCAGGCTCTTGTAATGCCTTGATCAGAGAATCTCGTGCCTCTTTGGACAGGAGGAGAGCATCCAGTATGCTCAATTGTGAGGGCATTTTCCTCAGATGTGCTAAGACATTGTAATTCACCTTGTTTTTCTTAAGTGGGTCGCTGGCTGCGAGCTCTTTGACGACTCCATTATCGAGGGTGATTTCCTCAGGGATTTTTTTCTTTCCCTTTGTCTTTTTGGCTCGAACCTTTGTTTGTAGGTTCGAGGTTCTATCAGGCAGCATGAGGTTACGCAGCTGAATGTTCCCACAGTTCTTCTCCCCCTCTTCTTTTTCGGAGGTGGAGTCTTTGAAGAGAGGGCTGAGGGTCATTTCGTCCTTAGAGTCACTCCCAAAGGTAAGAACCTGGGGTTTATCCCCTTCCGAACTAGTAACAACCATATGACAGTTGCCAGTCGTTTTCTCACGCGCACTTGCCGCACTTTTTTGCAGTCGATGGGCTTCATGCTTCATCCTCTTGAAGTGTTTTTGATGGGCAATATATCATTGCCACCACTTCTTGAAGGTACTGCATTCTTCGGTGGGATGGGTAATCCTCCGACGGTATAGGCAGTAGTTTGGATGTGAATCCTCTCCGCCGAGACATATGACCCCAGGAGTGTTCCCTACGAGACATGGCAGCTTCATTCCCATTGACAGGGCTTTGGCGAATCGCTTCTCTGCTTTGATCCAATTCTTATCTACCGCAGGTGTGTTTTGATCTGGTCGGAGTACTTTACGACTCCTCCTTAGCTTGTTCATCCTGACGCTGACGCTTAACCTTTTCGTATATGGTTGTTTCGCGTTCTCGGTCACCTTTACTTTTTCGAAAGGTTTCGTTTAACAGCCTATCGATTGGGTCTTCCGACAATTCCGGGGATTTTGACGCCGATCCTGCCCCCAGTTCTTCTGCGTTGTTTTCTGACGCTGAGGGGGCTTCTTCGTCATTTAACGATGAATGGAAAACCATGTGGCAACTTGTTACATAGTCTTCGGTTTCTGTTGAGTCATTTTCTTCATCGTTGTCACTCTCTTCATTCTCAAGAATATGCTTGAGGAATCTTCGAGGGTGACTGGTGTCCGCGCCTTCTGGCTGTACTCCTCCAGCGCATTAATGTACTTTTGTATGTTTTTGCGCTTGTCGTCATATTCGGCAGGCTGCACAGGTTTCTTGGTCTTCTTCTTTTTCTTCGAAGACTTTGAAGGCTTGACTTGGGGATTTTGCCTTTTGTCGACGGTTTTCGGTACAGGACGCAGTTTCAGCATCCCTTCAATGATTTCCGGTTCAAGTGGGCTTCTCCACCTGACTGCCGGACTTGCCTGGAGATCCTTCAGCATTCTTTTGGTTTTAACTGAGAGAACGACTTCCCATGGAGCTTCTTCCACGAGCGAGAATGATGCCCCCGATGCATCCACCTTTTTGGGAGTGTGCTTCTGTGGCGGGTTCACCCTCCAGTTCTTAGACAGTGCGAATTTCCCCTGTTGATACTGTTAGGTCCACGTTACCTCTCCCGGTACTTTCGGGGATGCGGAAACGGTAAAACAAAATTTTTTCTAAACTTTGTAACATGGACCGTAAAAGCCGGATCTTTGCTAAACCATACACTAGCATCCTAACTTGAGATGTATCTACTCGGTTAGGGGTTATACCTAACTTGAACTCCTTCTTCTTGAAACCTAGTAGAGGTTGATGGTTCTTTCCTCGTAGCCTTCTTCCGTCAAAGATGGATCCACCTGAGGGTTCAACCTTCGGGCTCTTTCTCGAACTTAGAGTGAACTAGGATCTCCGGCTTGCTAAACCTTGAACCCTAGAAAGAGTAGAGAGTATCTATGGGGTGTTTTCTTTTCAAGAAGAGGGATTCTCAACATATGAGAAGGATTCTCCTTGAGCTTGAGGAAGAAGAAGATGAAATGAGGAGAGAGAATCTATATGATAGAATGAGCTATCTTTTCCTTTTGCAACCATAACAAAAGAAAAAGAATTATCTAATTAATAATAATAATTCAAACGAAATAGTTGATGGTTGTATTTGGAATGACCATTATCATCACTTCATTAAATGAATGTAAGCTAGAATCAAGGAGTATCCTTGCAAAGCAATGATGATGGTCAAACATTCAACCATGGTCAACAAGTCAACCATGGTCAACAAGTCAACAATATCAACCATGACACAATTTCATTTAATTACTATTATTAATTGATATTTCATAAATCCATTAGGGTTTGGAAAAAGACGACTGTCAACTGTGCATACGCACCCGTTCCGAAACCCTAATGAAAGTCCTCTTCCTCCGCCTCAAACAACTGTGCATACACACCTGCATTCTCGTTCCGAGGAACATGAATACTGAGAAATAAAAGCAACCCCAAAACATATACCAGTATCTGACTCAAACCAGATTCTGCTAGTATAATCCGTCCGGACTCCAAACGTGCACAAGTGCGCGGATGAGAACGAACCCTGCCGCAAAACCATGCGACCTCTACTCATTTTTGCCCAGAGGCGAATAGCTCTCTGTGTGGGACTCTAAAGACTCGACACTATGCTGGCAGTGGGTTTAACCAAAGACCGCAAGCGGCACTAGCTGTGCATAACGGTCCCCAGGTAGATGCCGATAAGAAGACTGACGAGGTAAAACCCATCTGAACTCCTACTGAGTCTGAATGTGACATTCTCCGTACAGTCCGGTCTGTTCGTCTGATACATCGCATGTCGGGCCTAGGGGGCGGCAAGCGTCAGACCCCTAATAGCGGTACAAGTCGTGTCGGAGTGAAGCCCAGAACACCCTGAGATAGCACTGGAACCTACCAGTATATCTCGCTTGCCCTGGCCAGGGACTACTTGTGTAATGGCTCTCCTAGACACAGCGCGATGTCAACCCCCAATACCGGGAGAGACGAATCCTGTCTAACCGTCACTGCCTCCAAGTGCTTCGGGACTGCTCCCAACTACTACCTGTTTGCACGACTCAGAAGAGCCGTGGTAGGGTAGTAATCAAAGAACAGTGGGAACACACTCGAGGCGGAGTGACAGTGTCAAGTCAGCGGACTAAGCTGTACTCATGTCACCTGGGAACTGATAACTGACGATAGGTATAATACCAACCATCAGTTCCCGACGAGTCCTGTCCAGTGTACTCGTAACCTAACGAGCACCCGCATACTATCTCAAGTACGACGTACCGACGGCTGTGGGACAGACCGTCTCCCGTGCTGGGATGAGAAGCGCATACGCTAGTCTACTCCGGAGTATCGATGCCCTATCTCGATACTCCCATGACTAGGGACGTGTATAAGGATGTGCTTGTAGATTACCCAGCCCCCACGAGTGTGATCGCCATCACAACGCCGGTAATCAAGCAAAGATCCAAAGGGCTCTACTAATGCGTATAGATGATATAATAAATAAACACACAAGTACACATTAAAGCAGAGACAAACCAAGTAGCATACTACTATATTGAGCAAGATTGTCTGTACAACTGTGAATATCCCAAGCTTCCATCAAGTAATATACATACTAGTATGATACAGTAATGGCCTCTAGGGCATATACTCTAACAATCTCCCACTTGCACTAAGGCCATGTACTGGCGTATCGAAGACCTATCATCTCGATCAGCCGCTTGAACTGAGTCTGGGGTAAAGCCTTCGTGAATGGGTCCGCAGTGTTGTCCTTTGTGTCCACTCTCCGCACCTCGATCTCCTGGCGATCAATGATCTCCCTGATCAGGTGATACCGCCTTAAGATGTGCCTGGATTTCTGATGGGACCTTGGTTCCTTCGCTAAAGCTATAGCCCCATTGTTATCGCAATACAAAGGTATTGGGTCAACAATGGACAGAACCACCTGAAGTTCACTAATGAACTTCTTCATCCAGACCGCCTCTTTTGCGGCATCGCTTGCAGCAATGTATTCAGCCTCCATCGTCGAGTCTGCGACGGTATCCTGCTTGGAACTCCTCCAACATACCGTCCCTCCGTTGAGGGTAAACACAAAACCCGAGACAGACTTGCTGTCATCTTTGTCACTCTGGAAGCTTGAATCGGTAAAGGACTCGACCCTGAGGTCTCCATTACCGTAAACTAGGAACATCTCCTTAGTCCTTCTCAGGTACTTGAGAATGTTCTTCACTGCTGTCCAGTGGTCCTCCCCTGGGTCTGACTGATACCGGCTTACCGCGCTCAACGCGTAAGCTACATCTGGTCTTGTACATAGCATCGCATACATTATAGATCCTACCGCCGAAGCGTAGGGTATAGTGCTCATGCGGACCCTCTCCTCGTCAGTCTTAGGAGACATCTTCTTGGAGAGGGTAATTCCATGCAATGCGGGTATGCTATCGCGCTTGGAACCCTCCATACTAAATCTCTTTAGTACGGTCTCTATGTACCTGGACTGCGAAAGTCCCAATAGTCTCTTGGATCTATCTCTATAGATCTTGATCCCCAGAATGTACGAGGCATCACCCAGGTCCTTCATGGAGAACCTTTGTGACAAAAATAGCTTGACCGATTGTAGCATAGGAATATCATTTCCTATCAAAAGAATGTCGTCCACGTACAAAACTAGGAATACGACAGTTCGTCCTACAATCTTCTTATATACACAGGGCTCATCTTCGTTCTTGATGAAATCAAATTCCTTGATTGCCTCATCAAAACAGATGTTCCAGCTCCGCGATGCCTGCTTTAATCCATAAATGGATTTAAGCAACTTGCACACCTTTCCGCTGCTCCCACTGTCTACGAAACCTTCTGGTTGATCCATGTAAACGCACTCTTCCAAACAACCGTTTAGGAAAGCCGTTTTAACATCCATCTGCCAGATTTCATAGTCATGGAAGGCAGCAATGGCAAGTAGGATCCGAATGGATTTGAGCATAGCCACTGGAGAAAAAGTTTCATCATAGTCCAAACCAGGTCTTTGACGAAAACCTTTTGCAACGAGTCTAGCTTTATAGGTTTCCACCTGCCCATCTACACCAAGTTTCCTTTTGTAGATCCATTTGCATCCAACGGGTTTTACCCCAGGTGGAGCAATATCCAAGGTCCACACTTTATTGGCGTACATGGACTCCATTTCGGATAGCATTGCTTCCTGCCACTTATCAGAGTCCCTACTGATAATGGCCTGCCTGAAACTGGTAGGGTCATCTTCTTCCAAGATGCAATCCTCTCGATCTCCGTCTATGAGAAAACCGTAGTATCTCTCGGGCGGATGAGAAATCCTACCAGATCTGCGGAGTGGCTGAGGTTCGTTTGGGGTTATTGAATCTAGCGGTTCCTCCAAATTTTCTGTTAAAGCTTGTGTTTCTGGAATTTCATCCAGTTCTACCGTGCTGCCACTAATGTTTTTAACAAGAAATTCTTTTTCTAAAAATGTGGCATTTCTTGAAACAATTATCTTCTGTTCCTCTGCATGGTAGAATAGATACCCACTTGAATCTTTTGGGTATCCCACAAACTTACACAAAACTGCCCGTGCCTCAAGTTTGTCTGGGTTCTGCTTTTTGACATAAGCTGGGCAACCCCAAATCTTAATACGTTTAAGATACAAACTTTTACCACTCCATATTTCATACGGAGTCTTAGGCACGGATTTGGATGGAACTTGATTCAATAGATGTGCTGCAGTTTGAAGTGCATATCCCCAGAATGAAAGAGGTAACTCAGCACTACTCATCATGGAGCGAACCATATCCAATAGGGTACGATTCCTCCGCTCCGAAACACCGTTGTGCTGTGGTGTATAAGGATGAGTAAGCTGAGAGAGAATACCATTCTCTTTTAAGTAATCTAGGAATTCCGTGCTTAAGTACTCCCCTCCCCTGTCAGACCGGAGGATCTTGATACTTTTGCCAGTCTGGTTCTCTACTTCGTTTCTGAATTCCTCAAAAGCTTCAGATTTGTGTTTCATCAGATACACATATCCGAACCTAGAGAGATCGTCAGTGAATGTGATGAAGTACGAGAACCCACCCCTTGCATGTATAGATATCGGACCACATACATCACTATGTACGAGTCCCAAGAGCTCTGCTGCTCTTTCTCCATGTCCGGTGAACGGAGATTTGGTCATCTTTCCTTTGAGACAAGACTGACAAGTTTCATAAGATGAAAACTCAAACGTATCCAAGAGTCCATCTTTATGCAACTTACTCAGTCTTTTCTCTCCGATATGACCAAGTCTACAATGCCACAAGTAGGATTCATTCGTATCTGAATTCTTCCTCGTGCGTGTGTTTTGTATGTTGAGAACTATATTCTGATTTAGAACGTAGATACCATTACACAGTGTACCCTCTGCAACCAGTACCTTATCAAGGAAAATGTTCATGATATTCTTTTCAAGAACAAAGTTATATCCATCTTTATCGAGTAAAGAAACTGATATGATGTTGCAAACCATGGAGGGTACATAGTAGCAATCGTTCAAAATCATAGTCTTGCCATTTGGCAATACTAGGTGATATTCACCGACGGCTGCCGCATTAACTTGTGCTCCGTTCGCTACTCTGAGCGACATATCACCCGGTGCAACTTTCCTACTTTTTCTCAGTCCCTGTAATAAATTACAGATATGAGATCCTGATCCGGTATCAAGTACCCAGGAGGTAGGGCTGACCGTAAAACAGTTCTCAATTACAAGAACACCTGAAGTAGATGCAAAACCATGCTTCTTCTTCGACTGGGTATCCTGGAAATCCATACAATCCCCTTTCCCATTCTCATACTCATGACTGTTGTCACAAGTTAGAGCTGAACCAACTTTCCCCAGTCCCGAATAAGAATTCGGATCGGTCAAGCGATACATTTTATTATCTTGATTAGGGCGTGAAAATGTTGCTGCCTGGAGAGAGAGAAAAGAAACACTCAGCGTATGCTCTTGCCAGATTAGATTGGTTTATTAATTTATCTAACCAGGATGTCTCCCACTGTTTACTCAAATTCTTCTTAAAACCTTTTTAAAAGAAGAACTAGCCGGGTTTTAATTCACGTCACAATACTTGCTTAACCTTTCAGCCAGGCTAGTGTTGGTACTTCGAGGGAGGTTTTCCAACGCTTTCGCGAAGTTCCTTAATTCAAGAACCTCTTTTCCCTGGGGGCGTAGCCCCGCTAACACCTTTCTAGGCACCTACTAGGTTTATAGCATTGATCGTTAAGTGAAAGTAATCTCCCGAGAGTAATCCAACTCATCAGTGGGATCGGGATCCAACTGTCATTGTGTGATAACCTAGATGGAATCCACTCTAGCTATCACACTCCAGAAGGTATGCGAAATCTGCAAGTTTCAGTTCTTTTGAAACTCCCGATGCGGTTTTTGCCCCTAGGACCCAAGTGATCTTGACACAGTCAACAAATCAAAAAGTCCTAGTCAAGTTCATCCCGTCATTATCTTGATTGCATTAAACCCACCTGCATAACCCTTGACACAGTCAACAAGGTTCTACAAATGTCCTAACCAATCACATTGTATCCAGCAAATAAGCTACACTTAGCTACCGTTCACTGCACCTTGACACAGTCAACAAACGCAGCACGAATACTAAGTATAACTTATAAGAAACGACGGAGGGCTACGGCTGGGTTTTTGGCGAAAAACCCGTTAACGTAATGAACTTGATATCGTTGAAGGAACGTGATACATCCTTTTGAAAAACATAGTGGCGAAAACTTTTGCTAAAGAGGTCACTCCCTGTGAAGGGATCTCGGCTCTTTCCTCGTCGAGTGAGGTGCTGGGCATTCGTAAGATGAATACCTCGATGCAAAGCAAGAATAATCGACTATGGTGAAGTTATTACCCTGACGCAAAACTTTTGTCCAAGGGGTCACTCCCGATGAGGGGATCTCGGCCCTTGCCTCGTTGATTGAGGTGCTGGGCATTCATAACCGAATACCTCGATGCAAAACAAAAAGATGAACGTCCTTGTAATAACAGCTTTTTGAAAAACTTGTTCCAACAACGTCTTTTAGGTTTATTTTCTTGCATTAGTTCTTTTAATGCGTCCCATCATTTAAATCCTACCATTGCAGAAAACAACCAAAATATGACGTACGCTTATGCCATTCACATTCGCCACGGGGTCCCGTCATCACCCGTTAGGTTACTTAACTAACGACAGAGCGGGGGCTGGGCTAGCGCGGCTGTAAAACATAAGCAACGCCTAAATATAAAGCAATGATAGACATTACAGATCACAGATGAATACATTGGATATACTAGGAATCCGCAATCCGTTCGAGCCTGCAACGAAAAACAGATTACACGATCGCGGTGAATAGCCAAAACCCCACCCAAGACCCCTACGGATGCGGCAAACTACCCGCCAAGTACCCGGTAGTTTGTGCACCCCTCCATGGGTCTATCCTAGGAGCAAAAACAGTAAAAAGAATTATACAATGACGGCTACAACCCCGACCCGGTTGTGCGGCCATACAAATAATATTATTACATCAATTTACATATTACAAATGAATGAAAGAAAAACAAAAGCTCATCTCACATCCACCCCGGCTATTCACCCGCGACAGTCCAACACATTCATATACACATTCCAATATCAAACACAGATCACAGAGATGTATAACCCCGACTAATCGACTTATAGCGATTAGCCGACGTTCAATACATACAAACATCACAGATATAACCAACATAGTCAAAGTGTAGTGAAGTTCGGAAAAAAATACGGAATTATAGGCTCCCAAAAACAAATTTCTATTCTGGAAAATCTGGGCACATATAATATATTTTAAAAATCCCAAAACCCTATCAGAAGAACACTGCACAAAACACGATCACATGAAGAGCCCAAACGGCGGCGGATCCGCGGCGAGAAGAATACCTGAGGCCGCGGATCCGCGGCGGTTTGAAGGATTCATGGGATCGTTTTTGGTGGGTGTTCTCACAAAACCCTGAGCCGATTTTAGGAGTAAAACTTTTTACTTTTAGAGCACAAAAAATTTCAACAGAAACTTAGGGTTTTTGATTTTCCGGTTTTGCGATTTTTTTGTTTCGAACTTCCATACACTTCGCTACCAAGCTAGTTTAAGTTTAGTTAGGCTCTGATACCACTGTTAGGTCCACGTTACCTCTCCCGGTACTTTCGGGGATGCGGAAACGGTAAAACAAAATTTTTTCTAAACTTTGTAACATGGACCGTAAAAGCCGGATCTTTGCTAAACCATACACTAGCATCCTAACTTGAGATGTATCTACTCGGTTAGGGGTTATACCTAACTTGAACTCCTTCTTCTTGAAACCTAGTAGAGGTTGATGGTTCTTTCCTCGTAGCCTTCTTCCGTCAAAGATGGATCCACCTGAGGGTTCAACCTTCGGACTCTTTCTCGAACTTAGAGTGAACTAGGATCTCCGGCTTGCTAAACCTTGAACCCTAGAAAGAGTAGAGAGTATCTATGGGGTGTTTTCTTTTCAAGGAGAGAGATTCTCAACACATGAGAAGGATTCTCCTTGAGCTTGAGGAAGAAGAAGATGAAATGAGGAGAGAGAATCTATATGATAGAATGAGCTATCTTTTCCTTTTGCAACCATAACAAAAGAAAAAGAATTATCTAATTAATAATAATAATTCAAATGAAAAAGTTGATGGTTGTATTTGGAATGACCATTATCATCACTTCATTAAATGAATGTAAGCTAGAATCAAGGAGTATCCTTGCAAAGCAATGATGATGGTCAAACATTCAACCATGGTCAACAAGTCAACCATGGTCAACAAGTCAACAATATCAACCATGACACAATTTCATTTAATTACTATTATTAATTGATATTTCATAAATCCATTAGGGTTTGGAAAAAGACGACTGTCAACTGTGCATACGCACCCGTTCCGAAACCCTAATGAAAGTCCTCTTCCTCCGCCTCAAACAACTGTGCATACACACCTGCATTCTCGTTCCGAGGAACATGAATACTGAGAGATAAAAGCAACCCCAAAACATATACCAGTATCTGACTCAAACCAGAGTCTGCTAGTATAATCCGTCCGGACTCCAAACGTGCACAAGTGCGCGGATGAGAACGAACCCTGCCGCAAAACCATGCGACCTCTACTCATTTTTGCCCAGAGGCGAATAGCCCTCTGTGTGGGACTCTAAAGACTCGACACTACGCTGGCAGTGGGTTTAACCACAGACCGCAAGCGGCACTAGCTGTGCGTAACGGTCCCCAGGTAGATGCCGATAAGAAGACTGACGAGGTAAAACCCATCTGAACTCCTATTGAGTCTGAATGTGACATTCTCCGTATAGTCCGGTCTGTTCGTCTGATACATCGCATGTTGGGCCTAGGGGGCGGCAAGCGTCAGACCCCTAATAGCGGTACAAGTCGTGTCGGAGTGAAGCTCAGAACACCCTGAGATAGCACTGGAACCTACCAGTATATCTCGCTTGCCCTGGCCAGGGACTACTTGTGTAATGGCTCTCCTAGACACAGCGCGATGTCAACCCCCAATACCGGGAGAGACGAATCCTGTCTAACCGTCACTGCCTCCAAGTGCTTCGGGACTGCTCCCAACTACTACCTGTTTGCACGACTCAGAAGAGCCGTGGTAGGGTAGTAATCAAAGAACAGTGGGAACACACTCGAGGCGGAGTGACAGTGTCAAGTCAGCGGACTAAGCTGTACTCATGTCACCTGGGAACTGATAACTGACGATAGGTATAATACCAACCATCAGTTCCCGACGAGTCCTGTCCAGTGTACTCGTAACCTAACGAGCACCCGCATACTATCTCAAGTACGACGTACCGACGGCTGTGGGACAGACCGTCTCCCGTGCTGGGATGAGAAGCGCATACGCTAGTCTACTCCGGAGTATCGATGCCCTATCTCGATACTCCTATGACTAGGGACGTGTATAAGGATGTGCTTGTAGATTACCCAGCCCCCACGAGTGTGATCGCCATCACAACGCCGGTAATCAAGCAAAGATCCAAAGGGCTCTACTAATGCGTATAGGTGATATAATAAATAAACACACAAGTACACATTAAAGCAGAGACAAACCAAGTAGCATACTACTATATTGAGCAAGATTGTCTGTACAACTGTGAATATCCCAAGCTTCCATCAAGTAATATATATACTAGTATGATACAGTAATGGCCTCTAGGGCATATACACTAACAGATACTGGTCCTCGACCCAGTTCTTGAAGGCGTAGCAATCCTCAATTGGGTGGCTCACCATTCTGTGATAGGAGCAGTTGTTAGGGTTGTTGACGTCGCCGGGTTGCGGTGGATGCCATGGGTCTGGCAATGTGATGAGTTTGTTGCGCACTGCCAGCTCGAATAGTCTCATCGTCTTGTCATGGGGAAACGAGTAAGCGCGTCCTAGCCTTTCTTCCAGGGATAGGCGTGGACGCATGTTGTTTTGGCGAGCAACCGGTTTTGGGTCACTCGGTTGATGTTGAGTGTTGGCAACGAAGGCCGCTTTCCCTTTACCCTTGGCATTTCGAGGGTCCATTTTTGAGGAGGAAGGCCCGTGGCCCATCTGGTCCATTTGGGCCAGCTTGTCGATCAGGGCCTGAAAAGTAGTCTGCTTGAAGAACGTCATGAACTGGGACACAGTAATTTGCGGATCTAGGGTCCCGATGAACATGCCCATGGCAGGGGATTCTTCGATGCGTTGTTCGCACTTTGACCATAGGTTCCTCCACCGGAGCGCATATTGGACCCAGGTTTCTCTTGGCTTTACCCTGGCATTGATTGATGCCGTGATCGGGGTGCGCTTGCTTGCGCTGGCGAACCGCTGTGTGAACAGTAGTTCCATTTCTGTGAATGTTTTCACGGAGTCGTTTGGGAGCTCCGAGTACCATTCAAAGGCCGTCTCTGACAGGCTGCCAACGAACTGGCAAAGCAACAGTTTGTCGTAACCTCCAGTGTTGCCGCACAGAGCTCTGAACTAAGCGACGTGCTGATGGGGGTTGCCTGTCCCTTCGTACACATGGAATTTGGGGATCGTATATCCTGGCGGGTACTTGATCTGGTCAAACCAGGTTGGGTACGGTCGCCCAGTTCTGACAGTTTGGCTGGCCGCTTCATTCGCTTAATGAACTCGTATTTGTTGTGCGATGTAGTCATCAAGAGAAGCCTTAGAGATCATTTCCTCCTTAGCTGTTGATAGAGCTGGAAGAGGGTTTGATGTTTCCCCTCTCTCATTCTCGACGATTATTGGTGGATCTTCGGCTGGAGGTTCTGGCTGGATCATCATTCCAACCATGTCCTGGAACAGAAGCGCCATCTGCTTTATGTTAGTAGCTTATTCCACGGCCTCCTTATCCTTCCTTTCAAGCACCCTTCGTAGGAATTCTGTATTGGTCTTCTGCTCTTGACGATGTTCAGATACCGATTCCGGGCTTTCTTTCTGCCCGGTAAGTGCTGACATTTTGATCAGCATTTCCTGGTGCTTTTGTTGTTGCTCCTGAGCTTTTGTCAACGACCGAGTTTGCGGCCGATGACCCATGGAAGCACGGCGTTCCTCTTTCCCAGAAGCCATGTAAACCGTGTGTACGATCATGCCCCCAGACTTGGGGTGTTTGGGTCCAGCGCCTTTTGAATTTGCCGCTGGCAGTGGGATTTTCTCCAGCCTCCTCCTTTTATGGGAGGTCGAAGTTGAAGGAGCCGTTGTAACAGGCACCCATATGGAAGACACCCATTGTTGTATGATGGAGGGATGGTCTTTCTCTTACCGAACCTTCATTTTCTTCAGTCTGCGAGAGTAGTCTTTGTCGATTACAAAGTCTTGGACTTTCTGCCAGGCCCTATGAATTTGGGAGGAGAGCCGTAGGTGGGACTGCTCCGGTTTTGTCTGCATTATAGCTTCTGCAGGCGGGGGAGATTTCTTAAGCACCGTGATTGGAGAGTTCTATCGCACCCTCCTAAGCAGATCAAAGCTGTTCCCGGTTGGAACAGCAGCGTCAACTTCCACCATTGGAGCCGGCGGAATGAATCCAGAGGGGGAGTTGCCCCCAGCTTTTCTCACTCGGTGCTAGTGGCTACGTCGAGCGTGTCTTGCAGACGGGATCGCCTCAGTTTCGGAAGAGGCTATGGCTTGCCCCTGGTTTTTTTGAGGAGCTCCAGCAATTGTCAGCCTGTTAAAAACCGACGTCCTTGGCAAGATTTGATTGGAGACGGTCAACCTCTCGAAGACCGATTGCCTGACTGGTGAAGCACTTTTGACGGCTTCATTAGCCCTTTCGGGAATCATGGGCTTCTTTGCGGGCCCACTAGAGCTTTGGCTCAGCCTATTAAAGACTGAGACCCCTTTTTTGGACGGCTCGTTGAGAGGAGCCGTTGCGGTCGTCAGTCGGTAGAAGACCGACTTCTTGGGAACATCGGGTTGCGGCGTTTGGGCACCGATGCTCATTGGTAGGAGAATGGTCCCGAAGAAAAATCCAGTAGTGGCTTCTGTTACTTGCCCCACCGGCATTGAAAAAATGGAGGCTGCATTGGGCCCAAAAGTCACTCCTCCAGTTGAGGCGGAGTGGGAGTTGCTGTTACAGGTTGTGCAGCTGGAAGCCATTGATCTTTTTCTTCTTCTGCACAGGAACAAGACACCAAGTCTTAGTACCTCGAATCCAAGAGCAACCATAGCGAACCGCGGTTTTGTTCGCGAAACACGACACACGAAGTGTGGAGTGGAAAGAAGAAAAGGTCCAACCGGGCGTGCCAGAATCTGTTCACCGCCGAAAGACCGGACCGAGACGTTGGGACGTCTGGCCTGAATTTGGGGGTAGATGCTATTTGGACTTATCCGTCCACCTCTCCGAAAATGCCAAGTTGATTTATGGCACCGTATATCGGATGTTTGGACGGACGCGACCGTTGTAGCAGACTTTATCAGATTCCCCCCTCGTTTGCGAGGATTTTTTTATTGTGGGGACGCACTTCCCTGCAGGCACAAGCCCCTGCAGTTAATTACGTTATCGCATCGCGATAACCACTTTCTCCTACTCCGGAGGTTCACTTCGTGTCGTGTGTATGTTTGTTTTTATTATGGGTTGCCCGTGGATTGTATACGGAGACTAATTTATGTCGTCGCCCGTAGGGCGTGGATTAGTCCAAATCCGTATATTCTTAGATTTGGGTTTGGGTTGATTTAAAGACCGTTAATCTGGTTTGAGATTAAGACCGGCTTAAACATACGAGCATTTGGGCTCGATTATTTTAGTTTAAGGACATCCCGGTCCATTATCGCCATGTTTGAGGCGAAGTTTTAGTTTATGGACGTTTCGGTCGATTATCGCTGTATTTGGGGGCGAATATTAGTTTAAGAACATTTCGGTCCGTTATCGCCATTTTGGAGGCGAATATTAGTTTTAAGGACGTTTTGGTCCATTATCGCCATTTTGGAGGCGGATATTAGTTTAAAAACGTTTCGGTCCATTATCGCCATTTTGGAGGTGAATGTTAGTTTAAGCACGTTTCGGTTCAACATTCAACTTGCGCGCACGTGTATTTATTACGTGACGAAGTGATCATTGTTGATATGGAATGTGCCCAATTTGGGGCACGATCCGATTTGAGGTATGCACGTCAATTTGGAAGTGCATTAAGAGGAGCTGTTGGTCGTTGGGACCCGCCACCTCTCTGATGACGTTGAGGAATTACAACAACATATATCAGAGGTGTGAAGAGATGTACCCTTGAACCAAATCCTGTATTTGAGGGAGAAGGGTTATAGTGGCTTTAAGAATTTTTGTTAAGGATACGTTAGTCCGATTTAAGACTAAGATCCACTTAACAACATTTCAGGATCTTCCTTATTTAAGACCCAGCAACAGAGCATTTGGACTCAGTTGCAAGACTTTAGCAACTTAGCCAATTTAGGCTTTAGTCTGCTTAGTATCCTCTCTTTTTTTGAAAAAGTGCTAAGCACTTGTTTGAGCTTGTTGGGGTAAAAATTTACACCCCGGTTGACCGAGTCAAAGTCAAGGTCAACCCCCAAGTTAGGTGGGCCCAAGCCCAGGTCAAGCGGACCCATGCCCAAGTCAAGCCCACGGACAGCCTCCCCATGGCAACGACAAAATCATGTAATAAATAATTATTATGTAATTTTTTATACATGAATGTATGTAAAATGGGCATAAAGCCAATATTTTGTAAGCCCATGGCTTATGTGCAAAAATGTAATGGCACATGAGCCATGGAATAGGCAAAATGCCATTTTGTAAAGCCCAAGGGGCTATATGCAAATATGTAAGCCTATAAAAGGCAACATGATGATGAATAAAAAAAAAAACTTTTCATTCCCCCAAAAATTAGGGTTCTTTGTGCCTCCTGCTCCTTCTCCAAGGTTCTAAACCTTCTAATTCCTTTTGAATTAAATCAAGAGTTTTACTCTTTCTTTTCAAAAACTAAGAAGTCTTTCACCACAAAACCCACAAAGGGGAACTTGGATCTACCATTAGATCTCAGAAAGGAGAGATTTTTAGATCTCACATCTCTTGATCATCAAGATCCAGCCAATAGAGGAGGAAGAAGAAGAACATCTTTCACTAAACCCCCAAGAAAGAAGAAAAAAATACTCAGGAGTCCAACTCCTCTTTGATCTCTCTTCAGAGAAATCTTTTTAGGCTAAAAGCCTCTTGTCCTCTCCGGCGCGCAGCGCAAGTGCGCAAAGCGCCCGCGTGCCGACACGTGGCGCGCGCACTTGCGCACCTGCGCGCTTGCGCAAGTGCGCAAAGCGCCCGCGTGACGACACGTGGCGCGCTTGCGCAAGTGCGCAAAGCGCCCGCGTGCCGACACGTGGCGCGCGCGCGCTTGCGCACCTGCGCGCAGCGCTCTTGCGCAAAGCGCCCGCGTGCCGACACGTGGCGCGCGCACTTGCGCACCTGCGCGCTTGCGTAAGTGCGCAAAGCGCCCGCGTGACGACACGTGGCGCGCGCTCGCTTGCGCACCTGCGCGCAGCGCTCTTGCGCAAGTTGCCCACGTGTCGACACGTGGCGCGCGCGCGCCTGAGCGCACAGCACCTTAGCGCACAGCGCTCTAGACGCTGGCCCCACGCATCCTTTGGATGTCTTTTTCCCCTTTACTTATATTTACATGTATATATATACATATGTATATAAATGTACACATACACATACTCCGCGACACTGTCCCTGTTAGAAAAAAATTTCTAACGGGGCGCTGCCCCGCACCCCGCAAGGGGGCTGCTAGCCCCCTTGACCCCCAGCCCGCTATCCGGGTAGCGGGACCCCCGTAAAAAACTCTGCGTGGCTCCCGATATATCCAAACCCCCCTTTCAAAACACAACACACGTACACTGCACATTGAGTTCGCATGACCAGTTTAACCCGTTAATCGGAGGTTCCCTCGCCCCAAAGGCGAGGGGTAATTAACGGCAGCTTAGTCCGCGGCTGCCGGAGATTCGGATCCCCACAATCAATAAACCCCGGCCTACCCTAGGCCGGGGGAATCTGTAGTGCGCCTGACAAGCGCGCGCGTATTCCCATCTCAATGGGGTGACGAAAAACACCCTACAGATTCTGGCACGCCCGGTGGGACCGATCTCTCCTCCCATATTTTGGGTTAAGCGTTCGTGCGAACTCAATCTTTATACATGTCTATATTTATACTAAAATAATGCTTTTTCATGCAGGTTTTCAAGCAATCACTTTCCAACAATGTCTCTGATGATGAACTCAGCTCTCAGCACAGCTCCTGTCTCCTACACAATGAAGATAGACTCCAGGACGGTCCTTCCGGCCAGTCTTGGGCGACAATGGGAGGAGGAGCCGCTACCATTTGGCTCTATTATGTTCGTGTCAGCTAACGCCGTCCCAGCTCCTCAAGCTCCGGTAACAGACAAACCGGTCTCAAAGGGGAAAAGGCCAAATGTCGTGGTCGCGAGGGCGCCCCAACACAAACGCAAGTCGGTGTTTGAACAACTTTCCTTGGCCCCAGCTGGGGACAAGGCCATCAACACCAGCAAAGTAACAAGGCATCCCGAGCAAGCTCCAGCGGTGCCCTTGACCACTGCTCAATTGGGTGTCTTCTCAAGCCTCCCCATCACTCGGCCTGTGGCGGCTTCCCGAAGAGCAGAAACTTGCCAGACGCTCAAGGCAGAGAAGCTGAGGCAGAAGCGGCTCAGATATAGAGCCAACAAAAGGGCTAGGGCTCTGGCAATGTTAAAATTTATGAATTTCCAAAGCCCGGACTGCTCCGCAAAACCAGCTGCCAGTGATGAAAGAATGGCTGAGTGTGTTATCCACACTGTCTACATGGCCGGACATGAAGAAACGAACCCTCCTCTTCTTCACAGCCATGGTGATGATATGGTTGACGCTACCCAGCATCGGCTCGATCTAAAAGACGAAGAGCCCGCTCAGGCCGATAAGCCAGAGGAGCCCGTGGTTCCTACGGAATTGAGCTCAGGCAATAAAGATTACCCGGTTGTCATAGCCGGAACTATGGAACAAGCATTATTCCAATGGCTTCAAAGGCAATTTCAGGACAGGGATGAGAAGATGGCCGAGGTCTATTCCAAAGTCGACGCGCTGGCAAACGTCGTGGCAGATCTCGTGACCCAAGTCGCCCGATTGCAATTACAGCAAAATCAAATTTTGGCCCATGAGCCAGGGATTGATACCCGGGGGCAGCCAACTGATATCCATTTCGAGCTAAAAGCGGAGCGCCTTCGCGAAAAACGGCCGCAATCAGCCTCCAGTCCCTACGATACATACGCCGGGGGGGAATCGCCTCTGAAAGAGAAGCTGGAAAAGGTCTATTCCTTCAAGAGGGAAAAGGTCCACAAGATATTCAGGGACGCCCTAAGAAACGGTCTACAACTGCCAGAATCAAAGAGACCGCAAGAAGAGAATATGACCGACGACCCAAAATATTGCCCCTATCACAGGGTGATAGGTCATGCCATTGAGGACTGCTTCGTCTTCAAAGATTGGGTCGAAAGGCAATACAAGATGGGAGAGATAGAACTTTCTAAAGGCGTGTTAGCAAACAGTCAAGCTACGATCGCCGATTTCATGCAAATGGAGACTGAAACCTTTCAGGAACCTAATCCTCCCAGACATGTGCCTCGAGGACCAGCATCAGTAAAGGCACCTACTCCAATGGAGGGAAAGAAGAAGGTATACTCCTTCAGGAGGGATGAAGTCCGCAAAATATTCATGGACGCCCTGAACAGCGGTCTGCAACTGCCTGTTCCAAAGAGGCCACAGGAAATGAACATGACCGGCAATCCCATATACTGCCCATATCATAGAGTGGTGGGTCATACCATCGAAGACTGCTATATTTTCAAAGATTGGGCAGAGGACCAATATAAGCTTGGAAAAACCTCACAATCCTCGGATGTATCGGCAAGCCACGGAGCTAGATCATTAACACAGCTCCGCCAAGATCAAAGTTCATGGAGCTGGGATAAGCAAAAAGGACCACCACGTCATTAAACTGGGAACAATCGACCTCTAAGTCGTTAAACTGGGAATGTAAAAATATATGTATACATATATATGTAAATAAACAAAAAAATGTGTAAATAAAAGAAAAATAAAGAAAAGCCGAAATGATGGGGCAACCGCGAATAAATAGCCGAAATGATAGGGCAATCGCGACCTTCGCGATAATAAAAGCTGAAATGATAGAGCAATCGCGGTAAAACAAAAAAAAAACACAAAAAAACAACGGCGAATGATGAGTCGCTCCTGGTACCATATTCCAGTGCAGCGATGCAGACGCCAACAAAAATTCAAATTTCCAAAATTCTCCCAGCCCTACGGCCAGTCCCCAAATTGACTACCGTATACAATCCACGGGCTCAAATAATTCTCAGTATACCCATGCCCCACCGCAACCACCAGTTACGCGGCAGGTCTCCGCCTTTGGAATTATGCTTCATTGGAAAGACCCACTCATGTGTCCTCACGATGCATGAGGAGAACGAACCTTCGTGAGATCCTTACGACTCACCAAGGAAAAACACACTTAGGAGTCCTCACGACTCTTAAGGAGAAAATACACCTGCGGGATCCTTACGACCCCTAGGGAGAAAATGCTTTTATGGGACCCTCACGGCCCATGAAATTGAAAAGTCTTAGATGATAGGGATCCAAACCTGTCTCCTAAGCCATCGCTCCCCAATCCCCAAGTGGCGAATGATGAGTCGCTTCTGGTACTATATTCCAGTGCAGCGATGCAGACGCCAACCAAATTCCAAATCCCAATCCCCAAGTGGCGAATGATGAGTCGCTCCTGGTACTATATTCCAGTGCAGCGATGCAGACGCCAACCAAATTCCAAATCCCAATCCCTAAGCGGCGAATGATGAGTCGCTGCTGGTACTACATTCCAGTGCAGCGATGCAGACGCCAACCAAATTCCAACTCCCATACCCCAACGGCGAATGATGAGTCGCACCTGGTACCATATTCCAGTGCAGCGATGCAGACGCCAACAAAGTCCCGAAATGTTTTTGGCCCTACGGTCTGGATCATACATCCTGCAAAACCGTATACAATCCACGGGCGTAAAACGATCCCAATCTCTCCCAAGTCCTACCGGCGAGACCACATTCAAAGTCCCACCGGCAGGGAAGATTCCAAAAAAAATGAAAAATGAAAAAAAAATGAAAAAAAGAGAAAAAAAAAGAAGAACGGTATGTCCACAAGCAAAATGGGCACGGATGAAAACCCGAAAGGGCTCCGTGAGTAAAAATAGCAGGACTGCCGGCGAGTTTGTGAAAACCCGAAAGGGCGCAAACTCGTAAAAAAAAAAAAAGAAATGAAATGCACTCGCAAAGTCCTCTCGATTTTGTGAGGAGAAAATTCCCGCGTGAGATCCCTACAACTCACAAAGGAGCAACACACTTAGGAGTCCCCACGACTCCTAAGGAGAAAATACACCTGCGGGATCCTTACGACCCGTAGGGAGAAAATGCTTTTATGGGACCCTCACGGCCCATAAAATTGAAAAGCCTTAGGTGATAGGGATCTAAACCTGTCTCCTAAGCCACCAATTCCCAAATCCTCTCGGTGCAAATGATGATTCGCTCCTGGTACCATATTCCAGTGTAGCGATACTGATGCCAAACGAAAAAAAAACCAAATTCAAATCCTCCCGGGGCACATGATGAGTTGCTCCTGGCATTATTCCAGTGCAGCAATGCAGATGCCAAACGAAAAAAAACCAAATCCAAATCCTCTCGGGGCACATGATGAGTTGCTCCTGGCATTATTCCAGTGCAGCAATGCAGATGCCAAACGAAAAAAAAACCAAATCCAAATCCTCCCAGGGCAAATGATGAGTTGCTCCTGGCATTATTCCAGTGCAGCAATGCAGATGCCGACAAAAATACCAATCCCAAAATTCTCTCATGACGAATGATGATTCGCTCCTGGTACCATATTCCAGTACAGCGATGCTGATGTCGACTCAAGTCAATCAAATCAAACCAACAAAATCTGCGGCGGAATCATGCTTCGTCCCAGAATTTACTCCGTGTCGAAATCATGCTTCGCCTCGGGATAACGACCTCCTTGCCGGAATTATACTCCGCCTTGGAATCAAATCAACCCGACACTCCGCGCCGGGGAAAAGTCCATCAGCGACACTCCGTGCCGGGGAAAAGTCAACCCACGACACTTCGCGCCGGGGAAAAGTCGATCAGCGACACTCCGTACCGGGGAAAAGTCAACCCGACACTCCGCGCCGGGGAAAAGTCAACCCACGACACTCCGCGCCGGGGAAAAGTCCATCAGCGACACTCCGTGCCGGGGAAAAGTCAACCCGACACTCCGCGCCGGGGAAAAGTCCATCAGCGACACTCCGTGCCGGGGAAAAGTCAACCCGACACTCCGCGCCGGGGAAAAGTCCATCAGCGACACTCCGTGCCGGGGAAAAGTCAACCCACGACACTCCGCGACGGGGAAAAGTCGATCAGCGACACTCCGTGCCGGGGAAAAGTCAACCCACGACACTTCGGGCCGGGGAAAAGTCCATCAGCGACACTCCGTGCCGGGGAAAAGTCAACCCGATACTCCGCGCCGGGAAAAGTCCATCAGCGACACTCCGTGCCGGGGAAAAGTCAACCCACGACACTTCGCGCCGGGGAAAAGTCGTTCAGCGACACTCCGTGCTGGGGAAAAGTCAACCCGACACTCCGCGCCGGGGAAAAGTCCATCAGCGACACTCCGTGACGGGGAAAAGTCAACCCGACACTCCGCGCCGGGGAAAAGTCCATCAGCGACACTCCGTGCCGGGGAAAAGTCAACCCACGACACTCCGCGCCGGGGAAAAGTCGATCAGCGACACTCCGTGCCGGGGAAAAGTCAACCCACGACACTCCGCGCCGGGGAAAAGTCGATCAGCGACACTCCGTGACGGGGAAAAGTCAACCCACGACACTCCACGCCTGGGAAAAGTTGATCAGCGACACTCCATGCCGGGAAAAAGTCAACCCGACACTCCGCGCCGGGGAAAAGTCCATCAGCGACACTCCGTGCCGGGGAAAAGTCAACCCACGACACTTCGCGCCGGGGAAAAGTCCATCAGCGACACTCCGTGCCGGGGAAAAGTCAACCCGACACTCCGCGCCGAGGAAAAGTCCATCAGCGACACTCCGTGCCGGGGAAAAGTCAACCCGCGACACTTCGCGCCGGGGAAAAGTCCATCAGCGACACTCCGTGCCGGGGAAAAGTCAACCCGACACTCCGCGCCGGGGAAAAGTCGATCAGCGACACTCCGTGCCGGGGAAAAGTCAACCCGACACTCCGCGCCGGGGAAAAAGTCGATCAGTGACACTCCGTGCCGGGGACACGTCAACCAGCGACACTCTGCATCGGGGAAACGTCCAACACAGACACTCCGCATCAGGGAAACGTCAACAAGCCGATACTCCGCCTCGGGGAAACGTCAAGCAGACACTCCGTGCCGGGGGCACATCGAAAACAGACACTCCGCCTGGAGGAAACGTCGACCAGCGACACTCCGTGCCGGGGACACGTCTACCAAATCGCTTCGGATCAGAGCGTCGACCGTCCATGTCGTAAAAAGGGCAGTGCATCCTAAAAAGTGGGAACCAAATCAAGTCGCCTCCACGTGAAAGAAGATCCATCAATTTCATGCACACGACCCACATATGTGGTGTGCATTTATTGATGGGGGGCAATTTGTTGGGGTAAAAATTTACACCCCGGTTGACCGAGTCAAAGTCAAGGTCAACCCCCAAGTTAGGTGGGCCCAAGCCCAGGTCAAGCGGACCCATGCCCAAGTCAAGCCCACGGACAGCCTCCCCATGGCAACGACAAAATCATGTAATAAATAATTATTATGTAATTTTTTATACATGAATGTATGTAAAATGGGCATAAAGCCAATATTTTGTAAGCCCATGGCTTATGTGCAAAAATGTAATGGCACATGAGCCATGGAATAGGCAAAATGCCATTTTGTAAAGCCCAAGGGGCTATATGCAAATATGTAAGCCTATAAAAGGCAACATGATGATGAATAAAAAAAAAAAACTTTTCATTCCCCCAAAAATTAGGGTTCTTTGTGCCTCCTGCTCCTTCTCCAAGGTTCTAAACCTTCTAATTCCTTTTGAATTAAATCAAGAGTTTTACTCTTTCTTTTCAAAAACTAAGAAGTCTTTCACCACAAAACCCACAAAGGGGAACTTGGATCTACCATTAGATCTCAAAAAGGAGAGATTTTTAGATCTCACATCTCTTGATCATCAAGATCCAGCCAACAGAGGAGGAAGAAGAAGAACATCTTTCACTAAACCCCCAAGAAAGAAGAAAAAAATACTCAGGAGTCCAACTCCTCTTTGATCTCTCTTCAGAGAAATCTTTTTAGGCTAAAAGCCTCTTGTCCTCTCCGGCGCGCAGCGCAAGTGCGCAAAGCGCCCGCGTGCCGACACGTGGCGCGCGCTTGCGCACCTGCGCGCTTGCGCGCGCTTGCGCAAGTGCGCAAAGCGCCCGCGTGCCGACACGTGGCGCGCGCACTTGCGCACCTGCGCACTTGCGCACCTGCGCGCTTGCGCAAGTGCGCAAAGCGCCCGCGTGACGACACGTGGCGCGCTTGCGCAAGTGCGCAAAGCGCCCGCGTGCCGACACGTGGCGCGCGCGCGCTTGCGCACCTGCGCGCAGCGCTCTTGCGCAAAGCGCCCGCGTGCCGACACGTGGCGCGTGCACTTGCGCACCTGCGCGCTTGCGCAAGTGCGCAAAGCGCCCGCGTGACGACACGTGGCGCGCTTGCGTAAGTGCGCAAAGCGCCCGCGTGACGACACGTGGCGCGCGCTCGCTTGCGCACCTGCGCGCAGTGCTCTTGCGCAAGTTGCCCACGTGTCGACACGTGGCGCGCGCGCGCCTGAGCGCACAACACCTTAGCGCACAGCGCTCTAGACGCTGGCTCCACGCATCCTTTGGATGTCTTTTTCCCCTTTACTTATATTTACATGTATATATATACATATGTATATAAATGTACACATACACATACTCCGCGACACTGTCCCTGTTAGAAAAAAACTCTGCGTGGCTCCCGATATATCCAAACGCCCCCTTTCAAAACACAACACACGTACACTGCACATTGAGTTCGCATGACCAGTTTAACCCGTTAATCGGAGGTTCCCTCGCCCCAAAGGCGAGGGGTAATTAACGGCAGCTTAGTCCGCGGCTGCCGGAGATTCGGATCCTCACAATCAATAAACCCCGGCCTACCCTAGGCCGGGGGAATCTGTAGTGCGCCTGACAAGCGCGCGCGTATTCCCATCTCAATGGGGTGACAAAAAACACCCTACAGAGCTCTGTTTAATCAGTCCTTTGTTTATGCAAAAAGTGCTGAGCACTTATATGAGTTCTGATGCCCATATATGATCTTCTGGAGCTTTCAGTCATGGAGATTGCCCAACAAGTGTAGAACACTTTAATCCTTTTGTCTTTATATGGAGTGCTAGGCACTCTTTATGGCGTCCACGTGGGGAACACGTGAGGCGCTGGGTGCTGCCCAATGAGTGTTGAACACTCAGCCGTTTTGGGCTGTTTATGGAGTGCTAAGCACTCTTTTCTTCTCTTTTGCGGTGCACACGTGGGGAGCACGTGCGGCGCTGGGCGCTACTTAATGAGTGCTAAGCACTCTTCCCTTCTGTGGCGCCCACGTGAGAAACACGTGTGGCGTTGGGCGATGCCTAGTGAGTGCTAAGCACTCTTCCATTCTGTGGCGTCCACGTGAGGAACACGCGCGGCACTGGGCGCTGCCTAGTGAATGCTAAGCACTATTCCCTTCTTTGGCGCCCACGTGAGGAACACGTGCGGCGCTGGGCGCTACCCAGTGAGTGCTAAGCACTCCTCTCTGTGGCGCCCACGTGAGGAACACGTGCGGCGCTGGGCGCTGCCCAGTGAGTGCTGAGCACTCTTCTGTGGCGTCCACGTGAGCGACACGTGCGGAGCTAGGCGCTTTTCTCATCTGCTAATAGCATTTTTGCCCATTAATGATCGATAGGATCTTTGTTTTGCAGATCTAGGATCAAGCTTTCATTTTTAAGAACCAAGTTCTTTTACGAGAACTAAGTTTCTCTTATATGCTTTGTTTTGAGGAATTCAATTCCTAGTTCCTTTCTGAGTCTTTGATTCTCAAGAACAAGTTCCTCCCGATGAGAATTAAATTCTCAACTTGTGGGAGACTTGTCTTATGGATCTCAGATCCAGAGAAAGACTAAGTTCTTCGAGAAGGGTTAGACCCTTACATATGCAAATGAGATGTTTTTATCTCTGTTTTTTTTGTTTTTTCTTTACCTAGAGTTTTTAAGGGAGATCTTCTTCCTTGAGAATTTAATTCTCTATTTATTTTTGAAGCTTTTTGTTTTTGTTTTTAGAAGCCTATGGGGGGTTCCTCTCTCCCAGACTTGAAGTCTTCGGTCCTTTATATAGTGGAGGTAAGTTTGTTAATTAGTTTTAAAGAAATCTCTCATTAAGAGATCCCAATCAATTTGGGGAATTTTACCCACCATTGGATATTTGATCCAAGGGTTTCTATTTTACAGAACATATTTTCTTGTTTCTAACAAGATTGGGGAAATATTTTCCATATGCAGAGTTTTATTCTATGAAATGTTGATTTTTAATCATCGTTGGATTTTTAATCCAAAGGTTCTCTGCATTATAAAGGGCAATCTTTCTTGTTTAGAAAGATTGAGAGAATATATCCCGAAAATAGAATTTTATTCTATGATCCAATTTGGGGAATGTTTTCTCCCGACAGAATTTAATTCTGCATTTTTAATGATTTATCATTTCCGTTGGATTTTTGATCCAACGGCTCTGTTTAACAGAGAGTAGAATTTAATTCTACCTGGGCGCTGGCGCTCACGTGTAATGCACGTGAGGTGCCACTTGAGAGTTTTAATTCTTTTTGTGCTTTGCACACTGACGCCAGCGTGAGGAGCACGTGCGGCGCTATATGAGAGTTTAAACTCATATTTTTAATCTAATAGATTCTTTTGTGCTTTGCACACTGGCGCCCGCGTGAGGAGCACGTGAGGCGCTGCCTCATTAATTTTGAACAGAGCTTTGCTCTTTTATTGGGGGAAACGCCATGTCAGCGACCAAGGAAAGTGAACTCCACTTGCTTTACATGCTATAGTAGTTGTTGGGGTCAAAATTTACACCCCGGTTGACCAAGTCAAAATCAAAGTCAATCCCGAGCCAAGTGGGCCCAAGCCCAGGTCAGAACCGAGCATGGAAGGGACCGGCCCCATGACAAAAGTAATGAGCCATAAATTAGTTTTAATGTAATTCTTTTTTTAGAAATAAATGTATATAAATGGGCAGAAAGCCGAAATTTTGTAAAACCCATGGCTTATGTGCAAAAAGAAACAAGCATACAAGGCATGTGGTAGCACAAGCGCCATTTGGCAAAGCCCAAGGGGCTATATGTAAAATGTGTAGCTTATAAAGGTAACATGATGAAAAAATCAATGATAACTTTTTCTCTCTAAAAAAAACCAGGGTTTGTACCTTCTCCTCCTTCCTCAAGATTCTAAACCTTCTTCTCTTCTTTTGAATTAAATCAAGAGTTTAACCCTTCTTTTTTCAAAACTAAATAGTTTTTCACCATAAAACCCTTGAAGGGGAGCTCGGATCTGCCATCAAATCTCTAAAAGGGGAGATTTTAAGTCTCACCTCCCCTTTTCCCCCCAAGATTCAGCCAACAGAGAGGAAGAATAAGGATACCCATCTCCAAAAATCCCATTCCAAGAGGATCCGAGGCTCAAAAGAAAATCCAAAGATTTCTAAGAGTTTAACTCCATTCAAGATCGGTTGGAATTTAACTCCATAAATCAACCCCCTTTTTAGGAGTTTAACTCCAGGCACGTGACCCGTGGGCGCCCAGCACCCATGTGCCATGCACGCGTCTTTAAGACACCCCTCATTTTCCGTGCTCTCCACACCAGAAACACGTCCCCCGTTAGGAAATTTTTTCTAACGGGGCGCTGCTATCCGGGTAGCGGGACCCCTGTAAACTCTGCGAGGCCCCCGATATATCCAAAAACCTCTTTCAAAACACAACACATGCACACTGCACACTGAGTTCGCATGACCAGTTAACCCGTCAATCGGAGGTTCCTTCGTTGGGTTACGGCAGCGCCCCGGCCATCAATCCATGGCCAAATGCGGAAAGAAAACTTTAAAAACCCGGTGCTAACGGAACCCTAATCTACGGATCGTACCATTAACCCTATACTAGCTATATGAAAAGAGTTTAGAGAGGTTATACTGATCGATCCGTGTCCTTCGGTCTTCAACCTCTGTCCCAAGCTCTTCGCGGCTTCCTTGATCATGTTTGATCTCCGGTCTCCCCACATCGAAGAAGATCCACGTCGAGAGTTAGTAATACGGGCTCCCGCCTCAAAACCGAAGCAACTCGGGTATCTAGTTTGCTAACCTAGATAGCCAAGATGAAGTAGAGAGAGTGTGTGATTACTTTGTCTCAATACACCCAAGTATTCTCAATTCATGAGAGCGTTTGGGTGGAGGTTGAAGAATGTGCCATTGGAGGAAAAGTGTGGGCTCAAGAGAAAGAGCAAGTGTAGAAAAAAGTGTCTGCTATTTTCTTTTTAGTGTTGTAAGATATATTGTGAGCAAGCAACTAAAGAAAGTCACCCCTTGAAAAATATCTGCCTCACTCCACAAAATATCTCACAATCCTCCCAAAACCCTTCATCATACCACCATGACACACTTCATGACCCACCACCATGAGTCACACCCATGTGGCACCATGAATCACCAAGTGAGCATGCTAGATAATGAATGCAAACAATGAGTCACACTTTTCATTCCAAATAAACATTAAAACCCTAAATGTTTAATCCAAAAAGAAAAAAGTATCTTCCAAAGTAAACTTGTAACGAATTATAAGAATACCCCTCATCTGTATATACATACCCGCATCCGTATTCCGACTGAATACAAATACAACGAGACGAAAATAATCTAACAATATAATACTAGGATCCGGCTTAAACCAAAGCCCACCAGTATTATCTCTCCGATCATGATCCGTGCACAAGTGCACATATATGATCGAACCCTGCCATAAAACCATACGGCCTCTACAACGTTTCGCCCGAAGCAGTGAAACCCTCTGTGTGGGACTCTAAAGACTCGTCAATACGCTGGCAGTGAGTTTAACCACAAACACGTCGGTGGCACTAGCTGTACGTAACGGCTACCCAGGTATTGAGCGAAAGGGAGGCCGACGAGCAAACTCATCCTGAAACCCTTACTGAGCCTGACAGTGACAATATCCGTACAGTCCGGTCCGTTCGTCTATGAGTATCGCATATGGAGTCTAGGGGGGTGGATAAAGTCAGACCCCTAATAACGCGAAATATAGTGTCGGTATGAAACCCATCATCACCTGAGAAACTACCGATCCTAGATCGGTAATTCTCGTTTACCCCGGCCGAGGATTTCAGGTGATGGCCACCCGTTCACAACGCGACATCAACTTCCAATACCGGGAGAGACGAATCCCCGACGATCCGCTCACTACCTCCATGTGGCTCGGGACTGTACCCAACTAAAACCTGTTTGCACGACTCCTTTGAGCCATGGTAGGGTAGTAATCAAAGCACAGTAGGAACTCACACGAGAAAAATGACGATCTCAGGTCGACAGACTAACCTGTACACATGTCACCTGGGAACTGCTATCTGACAATATGTATAATACCAACTAGCATGTTTCCGGCGAGTCTGTCCGGTGTACTCATAACCCAATGAGCACCTGTATACATCTTAGGTGAACCAACTAATATCAATGGCTTGTGAGACCGGCCACCGCCCCTCGTCGGGGTCTCGATCAGTATACACTAGTCTACTCTTGGAGTATCGATGCCCAGTCTCGAAACTCCCATGACTAGGGACATTTTAAGGATGTGCTTATAGACCACCCAGCTCTCACATATATGATCGCCATCATACTGCTGGTAGTCAAGCAAGAATCCTATGGGCTCTATCAACATGTAATAGTGATCTGTAATGTCACCTAAAGCATGTACACGATGATAAAGACAAACCGGATAGCATACTATCATCTTGAGTAAGACTGTTCTACCGGTATAGGTCCTCCGTCAATCATTGCAATCACGTGCCTGCGATCCAATAATTGACTTGAGGGCACTATAGCCAACATCCTTCGCTCCAAAGGTGAGGGGTAATTAACGGCAGCTTAGTTCGCGGCTGCCGGAGATTCAGATCCCCACAATTAATAAACCCCGGTCTACCTTAAGCAGGGGGAATCTGTATATGCCTGACAAGCGACGCGTATTCCCATCTCAATGGGGTGACGAAAAATACCCTACAGATTCTGGCACGCCCGATGGGACTTTTCTCTCCTCCCATATCTCTGGTCAAGTGTTCATGAGAACTCATTTAGCATATATACCGATGTTTTTACTGAACTAGTTTTCTTTTCGTGCAGCAATCAACTTTCGACGACGACGACTCCTAAGATGAATTCAGCTTCCGACGCGACCCTGATCTCGTACGTAGTCAAGATCAATGCCCGTGTGGTTCTCCCTGCCAGTCTCAACCGGCAATGGGAGGAGTCACCCTGTCAATTTGGTTCGGTCATCATCTACCCTGCTGGAAGCACTCATCTGGCTGAGGTCCCGACAAACCAAGTGGCCAAACCAACCTCGAGGGGCAAGAGGCCGAACGCCGTGGTCGCCAGAGCATCCCACCCCAAATGTAAATCCGTATTCGAACGGCTCTCCATTGTTCCAATTGGGGGCAAGGCTGTCAACACCAATGGGGCCACAAAGCAGCTCCAGCAAGCTCAGATGGTGCCCTTGACAATCGCGCGAGCAGGCATCTTCTCTGGGCTCTCGGTCAATCGGTCTACGGCGTCTTCCCGAAGAGCCGAAGTCTACCAAGTGCTTAAGATAGAAAAGTTAAGGCAGCAGCGGCTCAGGTATCGAGCCAACAAGAGGGCCAGGACTTCGGCCATGTAGAATCTTGTGAGGTTCCAAGAGCAGGGTTACTCTGTGACGACAGCCGAGTCGGCCGTAAAAGTCAGCAATTCCTTCGAAGCTCTTAAGTAGGTTCAGAAAAATTCCATGACCGCCAGAATCAAGAAGACAGCGGTCCGAACAATGCCACAAAGGGACGTGTCCTAGCCCTAAAAGAGAAAGCATGACACCATCTCTTCAAGAGTCTATCAGGCGCTGTGCGCCGCGCGAAAACAGCGGGGCAAATCCAGAAAGGAAGTGCCAGCACCACTCATGAATCCAGTCAGGCCAGCCATCTCCAATCGATTGTCCGCTACCAAAACTGAAGGGCCAAGACGGTGGTCCACAAAATCAGCTATCAATAATGAAATGATGGCCATATATGTTATCCATACGGTTTATATAGTGGGCGCGCGTCCCAACGACAACCTGCGCAAAAAGGGCAAGGATGGGGCTACCACATTCCAAGCCCAATCTGGCTTGAATGTGGTTGCCGCTTCCCAAGATCAGCCGCCTTCACTGGATGAGGAAAACCTTCTCGATGAAGCCGATAGGCAAAAAGACCCCTCAGTCCATGTAGAGTCAAGTTAGGACAGCGAGGAAGAGTCGACTTTCCGCCCCAGGACCGCAGAGCAAGAGAAGCTTCAAGAGTTTCGAAAATAGATCAGGAGCAAAGATAAAGAAATGGCCAAGTTTTACTCCAAAATCGACGACCTGACGAATGTTGTGATGCAACTTACGGCTCAAATTGCTCGGGCGCCTCTCAATCAAGCACAAGTCTCTACTCATTAGTAGGGTGATGACAACCCGAAGCAATCAATGCATGTCCCTTTGGGTCCATGATTGGGCGAGCCGCACGAAAGCCGGCCGCAGTCTGCTTCTGGGGACGCCTTGGCCCCAGATAGCACCATCCCGCTAACACAATATCGGATAATGGATTTGATCACCAGCAAGGTTAAAACATTGGTGGCCGAAGCCGAAGCTCAGAAAGAAATTGGCAGTAGCGGGCGACTATATCCCACACAGTACGATTTGATTGAATTTCCCAGTGACTACGTCATTCCTAAGTTCGGAAGATTTGACGGGATGGGAAATGCAAATCAGCACGTCGCCCACTTTAAAGCGTCGTGCGGAAATACAGGGGGCAATGATGCGCTCCTTCTTCATCAGTTTGTCAATAGCCTGACCGGTGTTGCTTTCGACTAGTACACAAGCATACCAGACGGGTCCGTCATTACTTTTGCCCAAATGGAGTCTTTGTTTCGGCAAAGATTCATGAGTGTCAGTGACAAAATCTCCACCGCTGACCTCGTGAGAACCAAGCCGAGGAAAAATGAAAGCAACACGGACTTTATTGCCCGATGGCGCAACCTCACTGTCAAGTGCGAACCGCCGCTAGAGAAGGACCAGTCTGTCAGCTCCTCATTGGGAACTTCAGCAATTGGATGGTCCCATTCTTGTGTACAGCAGGCCTCAAGACGTTTCAGGAGTTGACCAAGAAAGTCCAAATGCTGGAACGCTCGAAGCAAGAGTCTATCCCGGACTCTCAGAGAGACAAGACTTGAAAAGCAAGCGGGACGACAACCGTAAAAGCGGGAATTCCAGCAATACCAATGTCTTCAATGCATCCGATAATGAAGACAAGCGAAAGGCATGCGAATATAAAACCAACCGGTCTCGAAAGCCAGTGCTGGGAGGAGAAGGGCCTTCCCTAGAGGAGAAAAAGAACAAGGTTTACTCTTTCAGAAGGGACAAAGTTCGCGAGATATTCAAAGATTCCTTAAACAACGGCCTACAATTGCCGGAGTCGAAGAGACCGCATGAAGCAAAAATGACCCACAATCCTCTGTATTGCCCGTATCACAGAGTAGTGAGCCACACGATCGAGGATTGCTATATTTTCAAAGACTGGGTCGAGAAGCAGTACAAGACTGGAGAGATCGAGCTGTCCAAGAGTGTGTTGGTAAACAACTAAGCTGCGACCACCAACTTCATACAGACACAAGCTGAAGCCTTCTGGGAGCAGACAGCTGAACCCGCTGCCTTAAGAAATGAAACTGAATCACCGCAGCCTCCGTGGAGTACATATATAATAAGACGAAGAAAATGATAAAGCTACTTCAGAAAGAGTCCAGAACAGAATGGGAAGGGCAGAAGAAGCCCACCATTCTAGCTGCCAATTCGGCTCAATCAGGCTCAAAATCCAAAAAGCTCAAGAAGAAGAAAAGTACAGCTCGACGTGAAAAAGAGTCTGTAGGGAGATCGACCAATCAAAAATATATCGATTCCCTCGAAAACTATGAACAAAAGGAAAGAACTCTAATTCAATTGAAAGAGTTCTTCCCTGTAGAAGCGGCTGAGATTCTGGAGGAGCTAGAAGAAGACTCCAATGAAGAGATCCTTATAGTGACCTGCTACGCCATCCATCTTGGCAGCGACTCTGAAGAGGAGCTCTGTTTTACCGAAGAGGACGAGGAGCTCGCCACAAAGGCCAACCAAATCCAGCTCAGAAGAAGCAGGGCTCTACCGCCAAATCAGGGAAACGCCCTAAAAGGAAAGGAAAAACAGGTGGCTAATGAGGAAGATGGCAGAGAACCGGCTAACGAAAACTCAAGTCCTTCCTCAGTGGACTACAACGTCTTGGCTCATCTCCGGAAGCTTCCGTCTCTCCTGAGCATCTACGATGCCTTGGTCCTATCTAAGGAGCTTAGAGATGTTCTCATCCACGCTCTACAAAACACCGAACAGTATCAGGCTCGCTTTGCGGAAATTAATATGAAAGAAGCCCAGTACGCTCTGCATACCGCCGCAGTCACGTTTAAGGACGAAGACTTGCTACTAGGAACGGCTGAGTATAATCGGCCGCTTTACGTGACCGGGTACAGTGACGGAGATTGGATTAATCACATATTGATTGATCCGGGATCCTCAGTGAACATCATGAACTTGCGGACTCTGAAGAATTGGTCAATGGACGTCCAACACCTGTCAAGGGAAAGGATTGTCATTCAAGGCTTCAATCAAAATTGCCAGCAAGTTCTGGGATCCATAGCTCTGCCGATCAGGTTTGGGGACCTACAAATCGAAGCCAAAATATACGTGATTGACGCCGACACGTCTTATAAAATTCTCTTGGGGTGGCCGTGGCTCCACGATTACGGCATTGTTCCTTCAACTCTCCATCAATGCATGAAGTATACTAAAATGGCGAAGAAAGACGCATTGACGGAGACATCCAGTCGTTCGGTGTGCATGAGGTCCGATATGAAGATTCTCAATACTTTGTGAACCCCCAAAATGCTAAGCCACAACGGAACAAGGACATAACGGCCCCAAAACTCAAAAGCAAATCTGAGCCGGATGTCACTTTCAAAAGCAAAAAACCCCATGTGGGTCCGCGTTT
Organism: Agapanthus africanus; assembly: GCA_030015575.1. Classification (NCBI taxonomy): domain Eukaryota; kingdom Viridiplantae; phylum Streptophyta; class Magnoliopsida; order Asparagales; family Amaryllidaceae; genus Agapanthus; species Agapanthus africanus. The sequence goes on along the minus strand of CM057348.1, from coordinate 8,532,300 downwards.
CGGTAGCGATACCGATGAATCTAACGCTCGAACTCCGTCCTTCCATAAAACTCGCCCTCATTTCGGTAGCGATACGGACGAATCTGATATTGAAGGCTCATCCGGCAGCAAAATTCGCCCTCGTTTAGGCAGTGACACTGAAAAATCAGAAGAAGAGAACCTGCCTCGCAACAGCTATGCAGATTGAGCCCCCACGCAACAAGCAAAGTTACGAGAGACCTTCGAAGTTGCAGAAGGGTCCCTAGCCGTCATAAGGGTGCCAGAACAGATGTGCAAAGAGCTCGATGCATTGTCAGTCTCCACCGTGGACCAGCTAAAAACTTTCTACGTTCCCGGAAGGAAATGTGGACAGAAGGGCATCCTGTTTTATGGGTCAAATCCTATCGCACACCCGGACGATTTGTCTGTGACATGCCTTCTATATGAGAGAGGCATAAGAACCATCCTAAACCCAAGATATTATGCGCCCGAGATGCGGGAATACTTTAAAAAGTGCGGATGCCGGTTATATCAAATAGAATCCGAAGCGAAGTTTTATGAGGGGCTATGGCATCCGCCTCAGGTCCGAGCACTTATCGATGGACGAATTCCAGACATACGGGGCATAGGTTTCATTCAACCTGATTCCAAAGTATGCTGCATGATCCACATTGGTGAAGCCAGCGAAAGGTCAAATGACGACGACGAGATAGCCGAGCCAGAAGAATCCCCTCGAGAGCTCGAAGACGGCGGACAAGCAACCTTTGATGAGCTAACCGAGATTGATTTGGGAACGCCTGATAATCCAAGACCAACCTATATTAGCTCACTCTTGTCAGAGGAAATGAAAAAGCAGATAGTCGCCCTGCTGCATGAGTTCGCCGACTGCTTCGCGTGGACGTACAAAGAAATGCCTGGCATTTCCCCTGAAGTGGTCGTGCATAAGCTAGCTATATCTCCTGATACTAAGCCAGTCAAACAAGCCCCTCGAAGAATGAGAAGGGAGCTGGAAGAAAAGGTCATCGAGGAAACTAAGAAACTTATCGATGCTGGCTTCATCAGGGAAGAGAAATACGCAGACTGGATCGCATGCATTGTCCCAGTAAAGAAGAAAAATGGGTAGATCTGGGTTTGCGTCGATTTCAGGGACCTTAACAAGGCATGCCCTAAAGATGATTTCCCACTTCCGGTCATGGAAATGATGGTCGATGACACCTCAAATTACGAGCTGTTCACCTTCATGGACGGTTCGTCTGGATACAATCAGATAAAAATGTCGCATGAGAATGAGAAGCATACAACATTTCGAACCCCGATCGGCATATACTATTACAAAGTGATGCCGTTCGGACTGAAGAACGCATGTGCTACATATCAAAGAGCAATGACCAATATCTTTGATGACCTAATCCATAAAGTCTTCGAATGTTATGTTGACGATTTGGTCGTCAAGACTAAAGCCAAGGCCGATCACATCCAAGATCTTAAGACCGTTTTCACCAGATTGAGGGAATATGATCTGAAGATGAATCTTCTAAAGTGCGCTTTTGGCGTGTCATCCGGAAAATTCCTGGGCTTCATAATCCGACATCGAGGGATCGAAGTTGACCCATCAAAGATAAAGGCCATCATGGAGATGCCCCCTCCGAAAAATCTGACGTAGCTGAGATCTTTTCAAGACAAGCTTGCTTATATACGAAAGTTTATCTCAAATTTATCGGGAAGATGTAGGCCCTTCTCAAAGCTCATGAAGAAAGGAGCTCCTTTTGTTTTGGATGCCGAATGTCAAGAAGCGTTCGAAAGCATCAAACATTACCTGTTGCACCCTCCAGTGCTTGCTGCCCCTATTCTAAATAAACCGTTGATTCTCTATACTGCCGCGCTAGATGAGTCACTCAGTGCGCACCTTGCCCAGAACAACGAGGAGGGAAAAGAAAATGCCCTTTACTACCTCAGTCGAACTCTAGTCGGGGCGGAACACAACTATTCCCCGATCGAAAAGCAATGCCTGGCTCTGATATTCGCTGTGAAGAAGCTGAGGCACTATCTGCTCGCTCATCGGGTTATGCTGATCTCCAAGGTCGACCCGCTCAAACACTTGATGACCAAAGCAAGCCTAGCCGGTAGAATGGCGAGATGGCCTGTCATGCTGCTTGAATTTGACATAATCTATATTCCCCAGAAAGCAGTAAAAGGGCAAGCTCTCGCTGACTTCCTTACTGCTCACCCCATACCAGAAGGGTCGCCGCTCAATTGCGAGTTACCCGACGAACAAGTGCTGCACCTCGAGGATGATAAACCATGTTGGGAGCTCTACTTCGATGGAGCTTCATTAATGAGGAGCTCCGGCAAATCAAGTATCCCGCAGATAAAAGCAGGGATAGGATTGGTGTTCATCACGCCATCTATGGAAACCTTACGACGTTCTTTTGCTCTCACCGAGCCTCGTACAAACAACGAGGCTGAGTACGAAGCTCTGATAGTTGGTCTGGAGCTCGCCATAGAAATGGAAATCCTTCGGCTACGGATTTACGGTGACTCCCAGCTTGTCATCAACCAGGTAAGCGGCGACTATAAGATATACAAACCCGAGTTAGCTCGATATAGAAGCCAAGTGGTGGAACTTATGAAATTGTTCACCCACATTGAATTAATGAGAGTCCCTAGGGCGTTGAACGGAAAAGCTGACATACCCGCTCGCTTAGCTAAAGAGCTAGCTGATCCTGACATGGACGAAATTCAAATCACAGTCAGAAGCCGGCAAATTCTGCCTCCAGTCTCTTTGCGTGAAGAAGAAAGTATAGAACAAGAGAACAATTCGGCCGAAGAGGCTTCGATCATTCAAGACGAGCCCGATTGGAGAGAACCCTTCATAGAGTACCTTCGATACGACAAGCTGTCCGAAGAAAAATCTATGAGGATTCAGCTGAAGAAGAGAGCTCTCCGATACGTGTTTGTAAATAATACGCTATACCGCAGATCATATGACCAACTCTGGCTCAGGTGCCTGTCATCGGCCGAAGCCCAAAAAGTCATGAAAGAAGTTCACTCGGGCGTCTGCGGGGCTCACCAGTCCGGCCTCAAAATGCGGCTTCAGATCAAACGGCTTGGATATTACTGGCCCACCATGATAAGGGATTGCGAAGAGCATGCAAAGAAATGCCATCTCTGCCAAATTCACGGTGATTTCATTCACAAGCATCCCAATCCGTTGCATCCTACGGTGGCGTCGTGGCATTTCGAAGTTTGGGGCACCGACATAGTTGGCCCAATTGATCCTCCGTCATCCAAAGGCCACCGGTTCATATTAGCCGCAACTGACTATTTCTCCAGATGGGCTGAAGCTGCCCCGCTAAAAGAAGTCAAGACAGAAGATATTCTGGCGTTCTTCCGGCATAAAATTCTATACCGCTTTGGTACACCGAGAAGAATCATATCTGACAATGGGCCTTCTTTCAAGAGCTTCAAAGTCTCAAGGTTCGCTACTCAGCACAAGATAGACCGGAGATATTCCTCCATCTATAATCCAAGAGCCAATGGACTAGCCGAAACCTTCAATAAGACTCTATGCAAGCTCTTGAGGAAAAATGCCTCAGTCAACAAGAGAGACTGGAATCTCAAACTTCATGAGACGTTGTGGGCATATCGTACCACGCACCGTACTCCAACTCAGTCCACTCCATATTCATTACTATTTGGAATGGAGGCGATCCTCCCCTTCGAAGTTGAAATTCCAAGCTTAAGAATGGCCGTTTGTTCCCCTCCGAAGGACGGCGCACAAGACTGCGATGTCCTGACGCTGAGGTTCGGGGCAGATGCTATTTGGTTTTATCCGTCCACCTCTCCGAAGATGCCAAGTTGATTTATGGCACCGTGTATCGGAGGTTTAGACGGATGCGGCCGATATAGCAGACTTCGTCAGATTCCCCCTCGCTTGAGGGGTTTTTGATTGTGGGGACGCTCTTCCCTGCAGGCGCAAGCCCCTGCAGTTAATTACGCTACCGCATCGCGGTAACAACTTTCTCCTTCTCCAGAATTTCACTTCGTGTCGTGTGTATTTGTTTTGTTTGTGGTTGCCCGTGGATTGTATACGGAGACTGAGTAATGCCGTCGCCCGTAGGACGTGGATTAGTCCAAATCCGTATTTACTTAGATTTGGGTTTGGTGTTTTTAGTTTAAGGATGCATTAGTCGCGTTGCGGCTAATATCAACTTAAACGTTCGTTAAGAATACGATAGTCCTGTTTGAGACTAAGATCAACTTAACGTGATAATCCATTTAATATCTGGCCATCGGGACTCGTCACCTCTCTAACGTCGTTGAAGGATTACAACGGCAGATGTCAGAGGAGTTCAGAGACGTACCCTTGAACCAAGGTTGATTTGGAGTTTTATAGTCCGTTTGAATGTTTAAGGATACGTTAGCCGTGTTTGGGGGCTAAGATCAACTTAAACGGGATTGTTTAGATCCGGCAAAAGAGCATTTGGAGGCTCTATTGTTCCAGTTTAGGGACGTAGTGGTCCATTTTCCAGTTTAAAGACGTGGTGGTCCATTGCTAGTTTAGGGACGTGGTGGTCCATCATTAGTTTAAGGACGTTTCGGTCCAATATTAGTTTAGGGACGTTTCGGTCCGACATTAGTTTAGGGACGTTTCAGTCCAGCATTAGTTTAGGGATGTTTCGGTCCAATATTAGTTTTAAGGACGTTTCGGTCCGATATTAGTTTAGGGACGTTTCAGTCCAATATTAGTTTTAAGGACGTTTCGGTCCGATATTAGTTTTAAGGACGTTTCGGTCCAATATTAGTTTAGGGACGTCTCGGTCCGATATTAGTTTTAAGGACGTTTCGGTCCAATATTAGTTTAGGGACATCTCGGTCCAATATTAGTTTTAAGGACGTTTCGGTCCAATATTAGTTTTAAGGACGTTTCGGTCAAATATTAGTTTAGGGACGTTTCGGTCCAATATTAGTTTTAAGGACGTTTCGGTCCAATATTAGTTTAGGGACGTTTCGGTCCAATATTAGTTTTAAGGACGTTTCGGTCCAATATTAGTTTAGGGACGTCTCGGTCCACGAGTTTAAGGACCCCGCAGTCCATATTCACATATGTGGTCGTCGGGACCCGTCACCTCTCTGACGTCGTTGAAGGATTACAACGATAAGTGTCAGAGGAGCTCGGAGATGTACCCTCGAACCGGATATAAATTAATTTAAAAGAGCATTTGTGCTCAGTCAATTTAATTTGAGGACTTACGGCCAAAATTGGGCTAAGTCCAGTTGAAAATGTTCAACACCCTTATTTATTTTTGGTCTATTAGACCTGTGCTAGGGCTTTGCCCACACTTAAATAATGCATTGCATTACTTCTATTTTTTTTTTGTTTGGGCTCTGCCCATAAAAGATGCAGAGCATCAATTTCACTTGGGCTCCGCCCCCTTCTTATTGCTTTGCAATTTATTTTGGCCTGCTAGGTCTTTTTGATTTGGGCTCTGTCCCTTTATTTATGATGCAGAGCATCTATTTTAGTTTGGGCTCTGTCCCTTTTTTAAAGCAATGCATTGCATTTTTATTAGACCTGTTAGGCCTTCTTTAATTGGGCTTGGCCCCTTTTGTAACCAAGGCAATGCATTTGTCTGGCGCTTCGCGCCGAGTAATGAGCGCAGGCTCATATGGTGATGACACGTGTCATGCTCTGGTGAGCGCAAGCGCACTAGCGCAGTGCGCTGCGCTGTTGCGCTGCTGACACGTGGCGCGCTCTCAGCGAGTTGCGCCAATTCCAGAGAGCAAAGCTCTATCTTAAGAGCACTTAGCGCAAGTGGTTCTATAGCTGACACGTGGCGCTCTTTTAAGAGCGCAACGGCGCAATTTGGAAGTGCAAAGCACTAAGAATCTTTTAGATTCAAGAACGGAAGTGCAAAGCACTATTTAATTTCTTGATCTAAATTAGATCAAAGAAAAATAAATTCTTCTTTTGTTTGAAGAACCAGAGGTTCTTAAAAGTGCAAAGCACTATTTTTTATTTTTATTGTTTTAAAGAACTAGAGGTTCACAAGAAGTGCAAAGCACTGTTTATTATGTAAAGATCATTGATCTTGTTTTTAGATCAATGATCTATTAGAAGGAATTTCTTCTACTTCATGAAGGTTCTTTACCTTTTTCTTGAAATCTTCTCAGAGTTCTCTCTGTTTAAAGTTCTTGATTTTTCAAGAAATGTTCATGCCTTTGAATTGAGGCCTAGGGTCCTTTTTATAGTGCCCATAAGTTTGTTGAATTTGTTAAAGAGATCTTTCTCATAGTGATTTGGGGAATTTTTCCCACCGCTGGATCTTTGATCCAAGGGCTTCTGTTTTACAGAAGAAAATCTTCTTGTTTTAATAAGAACAGAAAGATTTCTTTAAAAAATCTTTTAATTCTGTTTGGCGCAGATGCCCCAGCACGCGACACGTGTCGCGCAGCGCACAGCGCAGCGCAACTGCGCTAGCGCATCTACGCTGACACGTGTCGCGCAGCGCAGAGCGCAGCGCAACTGAAGCGTTGCTTCATAAAAATAGAGCTCTGCTCTGATTGGGAGCGCCTTCTTGGGCGTTGCGCTGACGTATCAGCGCCTGACACGTGGCGCGTTGCGCCCGAGACTTGAAGCGTTGCTTCAAAATTTTGAATTTTGAATTTGAACAGAGCTTTGCTCTGATTGGGCGAAACAAATGCCCCCCCACCATTGCGCTCACATGGCGTACACGTGAGTGCAGCGGTGGCAAGCCCTTGACCGTTGGATCAAGAGGCGAGCTCAAGGGGCGCAAGCGCCTTATAAATAGGGCCTCTGACCCTTAGAAAATCTCACCATTTTCCTAGATTTTGATTTTCAGAGCTTTGCTCTTGCTTAAGAATTTCAGAGCTTTGCTCTTGCTTTCAGAACTCTAGAGCTTTGCTCTCATTTCCCAAAGTTAGAAAACTTTAGGTAATAATTAATTTAAAATTAAGCTAAATTAATTTAAATCAATTTTAACCAACAGAGCTTTGCTCTCATAGATCTTTTGATCTAAAGAAATTCCCTTTGGGGTTTCATCAACAGAGCTTTGCTCTCACGAATCCATAGATCTACAGAGATCTTGTTCATGGGTTCTAACCCATGAACAGAGCTTTTCTCTTGAATCAAATGTAGATTTGTTTTTAGATCTGAAAAATGAAGATTTTTTTTATAAGTTTTCATGGATTTTCCAGGATTCCAGAAATTTTAATTTTAAATTTCTTTTCAAAAATTTTCTTTTTGATGGAATATTACAGAGCTAAGCCCTTTATAAGGAATTTTATTCTTCTGAAACCAGAATTTGACAAGTGTCATTCTGTGACAGAGCTTTGCTCTGAAAGAGGAGATTTTCTCCTTGTCTCTGGGGATTCTTTATTAATGGGAATGTTTTCCTGGGGAACAAGTGACAATCTCATCCAATGATGAGATTGTCCTATTGACTGACGTACTGTCATCCAGATTTTGTGGGTCCCCCTTTGGTCCCTTACTCACTGCACTGCACTGCCGTGTGATGGAATTAATTGATTTTAATTTTAATTTAATTAATGCATTTTCTTCTTTAAACGCTAAACGTTGGAATTACAATACTAATGGCTAAATTGTTCTTTTTGCAGCGATCATGTCTCTAGACACTTCATTCCCGTTCGTCCGCTCGGAGGGGGGATTTCCTGAGGCACCCTTGGACCGTGAAGTCCTGACCATGATTAGAGAATATGACCCGGAGTACAAGAAACTCCACCTTTGGGGGTCTTGGTATAACCAAATTATTATGGGCCGACGGAGCTTCACCTGCGCAGTACCGTCAGAACCCATCACGGCAATTCACTACGCTACCCCACCTTCAGTGCAGTATGCTGTGGAGATGATAGACTGGACCGCGAACAGCTTTCTTCATCCGGCTATGGATGCGATTCCGGTTCAGCGTCCTATGGTCTTGGATATTCTAGGACGCCGTATTTGTCAGGGAGAAGCACGACCCTGGGGGCAATCATATAACCTTGGTTTGATTCCCCGTCACCCGATTGGCTATCTGCCGTGGGCCCGGTACATCCTGTCGACGAGGAAGTCGCAGTTGATAAGACTAGGACTGTACACCGCGGTCTACGTCTCTCTCTTCCAATATCCTACGCTCCCCACCTGGTGGTTCAAGGCTTTCTTGGAGCAATGGAATATTCCCACCCACACTTTCCTTGCCATGGATCGGGAAGTGTCCATTTCTTTGGAGGAATTCGCGGAGGTATCCGGCCTACCGGTCATGGGGGAACACTATGAAGAGCTGCTCCCGACAGATGAGTACGTCTTCGGTGCTAAGCCGATGGTAAGGGGGATTACACCGGAAAATGCCGTTCAACACCAATTCCCGAGCCTGATCAAGGTGTTGAACATCTACGAGTCCCTCTTCATCGAACACGGGAGCCGAGGAGTTAATTTTGAGGACTTCATTGCTCGCTTCCTCCGTCCGAGCGTCATTTCGCCAGGAGCCGTCAAATCTGCTATCCTGGATGATCCTTTTGGTCTAGGTTTGGATAACCTGCCGACGAAGGAGATAGACCAAAAGGCTTTCTTCCTCCCAGACTTCCCTACCATATCTTTCGCGGAAATTGCAGCCCCTGGGATGGATGAGGAGGCCTTTTTCTTAGGATTTCTCGGGCTGTGGCTGAGTTGGTTCGCGATCCCAATGCATTCTCATCGCATGCGGCCCTCTGTCTTTTATCCAGCCCACCGCATGGTCATTGGGGTAAAGGTGGCCGTGGGGATTGCCGGCCTGGCGCACCTATATCATGGCCTCAGCCGAGCAGCGGATGCCAACGAGCCCGGGGTACTGCACGTGGTCTTCCCGATGCACTACTTTGCATCGTGGCTCGAGCTACACACGGCGGGTGTCTTTGGTATGCATAAAAGGCCTTCATTCTTTGACAAGTGCGGTTTTCCTCGCATTTTACATCTGATTGGCTCATCAATCGTGACCCCTTCACTACGGGACGCCAGGGGTTTACTGCTTCGCCCTCACACCGTTGGAGTCGGGATGTCCTTTATTGATAAGGTATTAACCATTGGGAAAGCGTCCACCACTGCGGTGCGACCATTACAGGACTCCTTCAAGGATGGAGCTTCAGTGTTGACGGCCCGGGAGATCCTCCATTTGTATTCTATTAGACCGGGTTTCCTAGTCTTCAGGCAGGGCGGTACAGCAGTCTTTATGAGATATAACCCGCATCGTTTTGCCCAACAACTGGGTTACGATCAAGGAGTACCCTTAGAAGCTTTCTTACTGGAGCCTGCTGCTAATGAAGAAGGGATGGAGAACGCGTTACATCACTTCATGCGCTTGAACACAGGTTCTCGTTTCTTTATTAGCGCGCCGGCCTGCGCTCCACGACTCCTTAATGTATATAAAGAGTGGTACAATCATGCGACGGGGGCTGTTATAAAGGAAGAGAGGCGAGTGTTGATCGACCGTAAAGAAGTACCCCCCGGCACCAACCGTAACGCTCCCTTAGCGCCAAGGATCCCGGTGGCTCCTCCTCTAAAAGATGCCCGGGGCAGACCATCACGCGCACAAAGTCCTCCACGTGAGCTGCCGCTCCCTGATATCACAGATGCACCTCCCGCACCCTGTGCTCCAGTGGAGACAGTGGTTGTACCCTCGCCGGAGTCTGGCGTGGGTGCGGACATCGGGACCCGTCGTCCTAAAGTGGCTGCTAAGCGGAAGTCGATCCCTCGCGAGCCTAGGGTCGGAGGGCAAAAGAAAAAGAAGTCGCTCTTCGCCGCGGACGTTGTGTTCGGCCAGGAACCCCATGCTCCCTATGCCGAGGGTCTGCTCGAATATGGGACTAACGCAGGATTAGTGATGCCGCCGCCGGACGATACAGACTTGGAGGCTGCTCTCAAAGCTTCAGCATGGTTGGCGAGGCGTGACGCGTGGTTAGCTAAGCTTGCGCAGTCAGGTAACTACTAATCGCCTTTCTTTATTGCAATATGTATTCTCCATTGTCTTTGACTAACGCTTTTCTTTCCTTTCTTTTAACAGGCATCACTGGTGAAGAAGCCATTGCCGCTTCTCTGAAGACTTTCCAGGAGGAGGAATGTCTTAGAGCGTCTATGGGCCTTAGTAAGTTTTAATCCATCAAGTTTCCATCTTCCTCGTGTTATGGTCGATCTAACCTTTCTCTTTTTATTGCAGAAACCTCAATGCCGTTCCCACCAAGCGACGCAGATGTTTTACCAGTTGCCGATGTTCCCGCTCCCTCTGGGCCGCCGCAGGAGGTTCGTCTTGAAGAGACGATGAAGGATGCCTTAAAGGCTCTTGAGGCCTCCCTGAACGAGGATGACGACGCCTTGAAGGAGGCGTCACTAAGGTCCATCGCGACAGCCCGGGAAGAGAGGAAGCGGCAAAGGCGTGAGGTGAAGGCGCGCCGGGCTGCCTTGGCTACGGGAGCGGGCCCCAGCACCGTCCCTCGCGCTGATACTCCATCCGAAGAGGCCCCTGTCGCCCTATCCACTGCCCGCAGAGAGGTGGCGCGCGCAGTTCGGAGCGCAAACGGTAAACCCGCTTCAGGTAATATTTCTCTCAGAGTTTTTATTATAAGGGTTTTTAATGTCATTGGTCCATATATCCCTCATCTTGCAGGGCCGAGTCCGATCGAGGGGGAGGCGGAAACCGTTGATCCCAAAGAAGCAGAGGAGACGGTACCTGCCGAACTCGAGCCGACGGTGGGCAACGTCGTTGTGGCTTTGGAGCCTGAGGCGGAGGTCGAGGGGCCTGCCGCCGAGAAGGTCATTGATGCTGAACCTGAAGTGGTGGCAGATGATATGATCATTATAAATAAGTCCAGGGTGGCGGCGAATGAAGCGCTCGAGGTCGGTGATCCCCCGGCGACGGTGGACGATACAACCGCCACTACTGAACCTGAGAGAGTGGTGGGTGAGGCGGCCATGATTCCCGAGGATGAGCCAACCGCTCTTTCTCTGGAATCTGGCAATACTCCAGTCATAGCCCTCCCCATCTATGGTCCTCCGCCGTCTCCAGGTCTCGCGAGCACCGCAACGGTCCCCATCGAGTCGGGCGATGAGGTCACGGGCGGTGGTCTCATGTCGATAGAGGAGGGAGTCGCCTCTGTTTCAGCCGGGAGTTCCTCAGGTAAACCCCAAGTTGCTGCTTTTCTTTACTTTACTATCTTTTCTGACAAGTTCACCTTTTCGTAACGCACGTGCAGCCAGTGCCGATGCCCCACTGCTCGAGGGAACGCCTTCAACGACTGCCTTGGCGGTGGTCACCTCTCAACCCTCTCTCATACCCTCGAAGATGTTGGAAGGTATGTGTTTGCGATTTATTAATCTTATCTTCCAGATGTATAATTTGTGTACTAAAGTCACACTGTTGTATCTTCCAGGAGTGCTTTTTGATCATCTCTATCAAGTGTTGCTTCCACACTTCTCCTTCCCATCTGAATTCGCCTCTCCCTCTGGTGGCGCTGGTGAGTACCGTTCCCGATTGGTAGATTTGTCTTTTCAGTGGTAGAATTATTTCTAACTCTCTCTTGTTCTGACTGCAGTGCTGCAAATCGAAGGGGGAGCAGAAAGATCGGCTGCGCCACCAGCCCTTCCGGCCTTGCCACCTGTCTTCACCGGTATAGTAAACTATCTTATCAATGACTTCCTTCATATCTGTTGAATCATCATCTAATCGCATTTCGTCTTTTTCCAGCTGTCGTTCCAGTCTCGGTACCTTTCGAGTCTCGCATTACAATACGGGCGGTCCTTCCCAGCGACGCCCGTCCTCAAAAGGTGCCGCGAATAGTTTACGCATGTTGAGCGACTATATCGAGGAGCTCGACATCGAGGCTCCTGTATCTGCTGAGGATTTCGCCACGATGGTTAACCCGATGCTGGTGATATTTGCCACCTTCCATAACGAGGGCATTGTCGCCTCTTGGGTTAACTATTGTCGGGAGATCGAGGCTCACCTTCATCAGCTGGAGTCAATGCGCCTGTCCCCCGAGACTTTGGCCTTGAGCACTCAACGGGGAGCATGGCTCGAGCAAAGCGCTTCTCATTTCCGTCATCTAGAACAAGAAGTGGCTTTGAGGTTGAAGGAGTGCCAAGATTCTTTAAGCAGAACTGCTCGCTTGCGTGCCAAAGTTGAGGCGAACGCCGCTGAGGTAAAGACCGTCTTCGAGGGTCTTCTGGAGCGCATATCGAATGGGCTGAGACTAAAGCGGGCACTTGATGTCGCCGAGCATGACACTCCAGGCCGTGAAGCTGCTCATCAAGCCGTCAGGGATCAGCTTGCATCCGTCGCACAGCAACGGGCCCAGGTGGAGACGGAGTTGGCAGTGGTATCCAATCGGGAAAAGGCATGGAAGGAAGTGTACGAACAACTGATAGAGCTACTTAAGACGCTTCCTTCCCCATAGCTGCCTTTGTATCAATGTATTTGTAAAAATTTTCTTTTCTGAGTAACATGTATCCGTTCTTTGCTCTTTTGTATGATTCACCATGTATTTGATTGAGGTCAATGAATAAAGATACACACTTTCTTTTGCAATATCTTGTATGCTCTTTTGTTTTCTGCCTTTACATCATGTGTTGTCGATGAACCTGATTGGCAGACAACTTAATTTCTCCAAGAAATAGCGATGGCTTAGGCCGCAGGTTCAGATCTGCCGCCTAAGACTTTTCAATTCTATGAGCCGTGAGGGTCCCATAGAGATTTTTCTCCCTACGGATCGAGGGGATCTCATAGGCAGATTTTCTCCTTAGGAATCGTGAGGATTCCTAAGTGTGGTTTTCTCTTATAAGTCGTAAGGATCCTATAAGAGAATTTTTCCCTCTTACGAGTCGAGATGATTCGTAAGCGGTTGTTTCCCTCCTTGTCGAAACTCGACTTTGGAGAGTGAGACCCGTGGATAGTATGCAAGAGACCATTTTGGATTGACTTGCAGGGCCCCATTGCTCAGGAAGCAAGTTTTTTAATCCTTGCTGCCCGGGACTTTATCTTGCAAGGTGGAACGAACCGAGAACTCTCTCACGGAGACAGTGGTGGCTCTGTGAGTTGACGCGGATTGGGAGGCTCTCGTCACGGAGTATTTGTATCCCCGAGTCGAGGAGTTTGCTAGGGATTATTTGTTTCCCAAGCGCCAAGGATTATTTGTTTCCTTGGGGTTTGAAACGAGTCGAGGGTTCCTACGGAGGCACTGGTGGCTCTGCGGGTCGACGCGGATCAGAAGGCTCTCGTCAAGGAGTGTTTGTATCCGTGAGTCGAGGAATTTTGCTAGGGATTATTTGTTTCCCAAGCGCCAAGGATTATTTGTTTCCTTGGGGTTTGAAACGAGTCGAGGATTCCTACGGAGGCACTGGTGGCTCTGCGGGTCGACGCGGATCAGAAGGCTCTCGTCAAGGAGTGTTTGTATCCGTGAGTCGAGGAATTTTGCTAGGGATTATTTGTTTCCCAAGCGCCAAGGATTATTTGTTTCCTTGGGGTTTGAAACGAGTCGAGGATTCCTACGGAGACACTGGTGGCTCTGCGAGTCGACGCGGATCAGAAGGCTCTCGTCAAGGAGTGTTTGTATCCGTGAGTCGAGGAATTTTGCTAGGGATTATTTGTTTCCCAAGCGCCAAGGATTATTTGTTTTCTTGGGGTTTGAAACGAGTCAAGGGTTCCTATGGAGGCACTGGTGGCTCTGCGGGTCGACGCGGATCAGAAGGCTCTCGTCAAGGAGTGTTTGTATCCGTGAGTCGAGGAATTTTGCTAGGGATTATTTGTTTCCCAAGCGCCAAGGATTATTTGTTTCCTTGGGGTTTGAAACGAGTCGAGGATTCCTACGAAGACACTGGTGGCTCTGTGGGTCGACGAGGATCAGAAGGCTGTCGTCAAGGAGTGTTTGTATCCGTGAGTCGAGGAATTTTGCTGAAGTCACTGGCTTCTTCGGTTGAAATGAACCGTTGAGGTTTGGCTTCGTCGTCTGACGGAATCCGCTGGGAAAGTATGGTTCCTTCTTTGTTTACGCCCTTGGATTGTATACAGGGATCGATGTGATCTTAACTGTAGGGCCAAAGTTTTATCATTTCTTCTTTTTATTTTATTTTATTTACGCGATGCTCTATCATTTCAGCTTTTATATCGCGAAGGTCGCGATTGCCCAATCATTTCGGCTATTTTTCGCGGTGCCCAATCATTTCGGCTATTTATTTTATTTTTACTCGTTGCTTTTTATTATGAGTTGCCCAATCATTTCGGCTATTTTGCATGCATACATTTTACTTGCTGCTTTTTATTGCAAGTTACCCCATCATTTCGGCTATTTCGCATGCATGAACGGCCTACTGGCTTTTCGCTGTAAACCTGAAATTGGACACCGATCTCGGCATCAGCACCGCTGCAACTGGGATATTACCAGGAGCGAATCATCATTTGCCTTTGTCGTTGTTGGACAAAAGAGGCTTAGTGACTAGGGTTAAGGTCCTGTCAACTAAGGCTTTTGACTTCATGAGCCGTAAGGGTCTCACAAAGTTATTTCTCCCTACAAGTCGTGAGGATCTTGTAGGTGTATTTTCTCCTTAGGACTCGTGAGGATTCCTAAGTGTTTGTTTCCTCTGTAAGTCGTAAGGATCCTACATGAGGGTTTTCTCCTCATAAATCGAGAGGATTTACAAGGGTTGTTTACCATGCGAACATATCCCCAGTCACGGATGAGACTTGGCTAGGGAAATGTTTGTTCGCGCCCGTGGATTGTATACAAGGGTCAATATTGAACCCCCTGTAGGGCAATATTGGAAGTTTGTGGGGGTTTGCTTAAGCACAGGTTTAGGTCTCTGTAACTTAAGACTTTTAAATCTTATGGGCCGTGAGGGTCCCATAAGAGAGTTCTCCTTACGAGTCGTGAGGATCTCGCAAGTGTATTTTCTCCTTAGGAATCGTGGGGATTCCTAAGTGTGTTGTTCCCTTGTGAATCGTAAGGATCTCACGCGGGTGGTTTCTCCTTATAGGGTCGAGAGGACCCTACAAGTGTTTCTTAACGAGGTTGTGCCCTTTCGGGTTTTCACAAACACTCGCCGGTAGTCCTGCTGTTTTTACTCACGGAGCCCTTTCGGGTTTTCATCCGTGCCCATTTTGCTTATGGACTTACCGCTTTCATTTTCTTTTCTTTTTTTATTTTCTTTTTCCCTCTTTTTTTACGAGGTCGCGCCCTTTCGGGTTTTCACGAACACTCGCCGGTAGCCCTGCTGTTTTTACTCACGGAGCCCTTTCGGGTTTTCATCCGTGCCCCTTTTTGCTTATGGACATACCGTTTTTATTTTATTTTATTTTATTTTTATATATATATTTTTTTATATCTCGTCAGTCTGAAGATGCTGCGGTAGTAGTTTAAAGACGTTTCGGTCTGCTATTAGTTTAAGGACATTTCGGTCCGCTGTTAGTTTAGGGACATTTCGGTCCGCTGTTAGTTTAGGGACATTTCGGTCCGCTATTGAGAAGCTGGCTACTACTTATAAAGTTTGAGCTTAGGAAGATAGCGAGCGGACATAGTCGTCGTCGTCTATCGCTGACCTGGGCTGTGGCTCATTAAGCGTAGTATTTCTTTAGGAAGCGACCGTTTATTGGTCTGAAAGGCCTTTCACCGTGCATGTCCATGAGTAGATAGGCCCCACCCTGGTAAACTTTATCTATGATGTACGGGCCTTCATAGTTCGGCTCGAATTTTCCCCGCTTGGCGCGATTGGGGATCATAGGCCTTTTGACCACTAGCACGAGTTCGCCTTGGTGGAATGTCCTCGGTCGGGTCAATCTTTCGTATGAGCGTATCATCTTTGCTTTATAAGCTTCCAGATTTTGTTGCGCTATGAGCCTAGTTTCATCAAGGGCGTCAAGCTCCTCAAGCCGAAGGTGAGCATTTTCTTCGTCCGTTAGCTCGTGGTGAATTGCCACTCGTAGAGAGGGTAACTCTATCTCGAGAGGGAGTACTGCTTCCGTACCGAACACCAACGCGTATGGCGTTGTGTTTGTGGCTGTCTTGAAAGTAGTTCGATATGCCCAGAGAGCTTCTTGCAGCCTCTCGTGCCAGTCTCTCTTATTTCGGGACATCGTCTTTTTCATGATTTTCGTCAGGGTCTTGTTGAAGGCCTCGGCGAGACCGTTAGCTCGTGGATTATAGACTGAGGAATATCTCCAGTCTATGTTATGCTGCTGTGCGAAGCGGCTGATTTTATGACTTCGGTAGGCTGGCTCGTTATCGGAGATGATCCGCCTCGGAGTTCCAAACCGATATATGACGTGCGTTTTGAAGAAATGGAGGATATTCTCCGTCTTTACTTCTCTCAATGGTACTGCTTCTGCCCACTTAGAGAAGTAGTCAGTCGTCGCCAGGATGAACCGGTGTCCTCTAGACGATGCTGGTTCGATGGGGCCGACTATGTCAGTTCCCCACATTTCGAATGGCCAGCTAGCCACTGTTGGATGTAATGGATTCGGGTGCTGGTGGATGAAGTCCCCATGAATTTGGCATGAGTGACATTGCTTCGCATATTCGATGCAGTCTTGAATCATCGTGGGCCAGTAATAGCCCATCCGTTTGATCTTCAACTTCATCTTTAGACCTGCTTGGTGAGAACCGCAGATTCCGTCATGAACCTCCTGAACGACTCTTTCCGATCGTCCGGTCCTAAGCATCTCAGCCACAGAGAATCGAATGACCTCTTGTATAGAGTATCATTGACGAAGGCGAAAGACAGAGCTCGTTTTATGAGTTGATGTCTTGCGGACGCATCTTCGGGCATTTGGTGGGATTTGAAGTAGTCTATAAAGACTTCCCTCCAATCCTCAACCTTCTCATGATCTTTTATTTGCAAGGTCGCTTGTTCAGTCACTCTCTTTTCTTCGGGCGATCCCGGAGGTATTTCTGCGGGGGCAAGCACCCGACGACTTTGTACCATGATTCTAACCTCATCGAGGTTCTCGTCAGCCAGTTCTTTAGCAAGCTTAGCTAACGCGTCCGCTTTGCTATTTTCTGCGCGTGGTATACTTTCCAAAGCATAGGAGGGAATTTGGGTCAGCAGTTGTTGCACCTTTTTCCCGTATTTTACCAATTCCGGTTTGCATGTTTGGTAATCGCCGTTCACTTGACTGACGACTAGCTGGGAGTCCCCATATATGAGGAGGCTTTCAATTCCCATGTCAATGGCGATCTCGAGACCTGCTATCAAAGCTTCATATTCAGTTTCATTATTTGTCCTCGGTTCCGTCAGGGAGAACGCGTAGCGCATTATCCCTCCTTGTGGAGTTATAAAGATGAGTCCTACCCCTGATTTGATTATAGGGGTACTTTGTTTGCGCTTCTTCACGGAAGATGCTCCGTCAAAATAAAGCTCCCATCGGGTATTATCACCATCGATCGCATCAAACGCATGTTCGTCTGGAAGATCGCAGTTTAAAGGAGAGTCGGCCGGTATCGGGTGCTCAGCAAGGAAGTCGGCGATGGCCTGGCCTTTTACTGCTTTGAATGGTCGATATGCTATCGAGAACTCCATTAAGAGCAGGACCCATTTAGCGAGTCGTCCCGTCAATATGGCCTTTGACATTAGATATTTGAGAGGGTCCACCTTTGAAATGAGATGGACTTCATGCGCTAATGCGTAATGTCTAAGCTTTGTTATTGCGAAGATCAACGCCAGGCAGTATTTTTCAATGGGGGAGTAATTGCTTTCTGCCCCCAGCAGCACTCGACTTAAGTAGTAAAGTGCTCTTTCTTTCCCCTGGTCATTCTCTTGTGCCCATAATGCGCCCAAAGAACCTTCAAGGGCGGTCGTATAAAGAATGAGAGGCTTTCCCTTAACCGGAGCGGCCAACACTGGAGGGTTTTGCAGGTACTGTTTGATCTCGTCTAGTGCGCTTTGGCACTTTTGATCCCAGACGAACGGGGTTCGCTTCTTCATCAGGTGGCTGTAAGGACGGCACTTTCCTGAGAGGTTGGCTATAAATCGCCGTATGTACGCGAGCTTCCCTTGGAGAGACCGCAGCTGTTTGAGAGTTCTCGGCGGAGGCATTCCCATGATTGCCTTGATCTTGGACGGATCTATCTCGATACCTCGGTGTCGAACGATGAATCCCAGGAATTTGCCCGAGGAAACCCCGAATGCACACTTCAGAGGGTTCATCTTCAAGTTGTATTGTCGAAGACGTTGAAATACGGTCTTCAGATGCTCGAGATGTTCCTCATATGATTTGCTTTTAACAACGAGGTCGTCGATATAGCATTCAACGATTTCGTGTATAAGGTTATCGAAAATCTTCGTCATGGCCCTTTGGTAGGTTACACCGGCGTTCTTTAAACCGAAGGGCATCACCTTGTAACAGAATATTCCCAAAGGAGTCCGGAAAGCCGTATGTTTCTGGTCTTCAGGGTGCATTTTTATTTGATTATATCCTGATGAGCCGTCCATGAATGAGAAAATCTCATGCGTGGACGTATTGTCTATCATTAGTTCGGTGACTGGTACTGGGAAATCATCCTTCGGGCAGGCTTTGTTGAGATCCTGAAAGTCCACGTATATGCGCACCGTACCATTTTTCTTCATCACTGGGACGATATTAGCAATTCATTCAGGGTATTGAACCTCTTGGATAAAGCCGGAGTCTATCAGCTTTTTGACTTCCGCGTTGATGCTCATCTCGAGCTCAAGCCGCATTCTTCTCGGCGCTTGTTTGACCGGCTTGACACTCGGGGATATTGCCAGTCTATGTACAGCAACTTCTGGATCAAGTCCCGGCATCTCGGAATAGTTCCATGCGAAGCAATCTTTATGCTGTACAAGGACGTCCTTTAACGCAGTCACCTTTTCTTCAGACAGCAGCTCGCTGACAAATGTCGGTCGCGGATCGTTTATCGTCCCCAACTCAATTTTCTTGAGGTTATCTGCAGTGGTATGTATGTCGTCCTCCAGTTCTTTCGGAGCTGGGGGAAATTCTGAGATCACCTCATCATTGCTGTTTTCGAGGCACCAGGGAAGGCTGTCCATGTTCTCGGATTCTTCTTGTAGTATTGTTATCATGTGACAGGTACGAATTCGCTTCCAATCCCAATGTGGAACTGATCTTTCTTTCGTGGCCTTAGGCTCGTGCTTTTGTGGTAGTGCTACCCTCCAGTTGTTGGACAGAGCGAATTTACCAAGCTGATATCGATCTTCGACCCAATTCTTGAAGGTGAAGCAGTCTTCAAGAGGATGACCTACTACTCGATGGTAAGAGCAATAGTCCGGGTGTGAGGCTTCGCCTGCTTGTTCAGGGTGTTTAGACTCCGGCAGCGCGAGCATCTGATGGTTTAGAGCAAGCTCAAATATCCTCCTTGTCTTATCCCGAGGAAAAGAATATGCTCGACTCATTTTCTTCATGAGGGATAGATCAATAACGCTCGACTCCCGTTTGCGTGGCTTCTTAGCCCTGCTTTGTTGTTGTTGAGTGCATTTTTGGCCTTTCGACTTATTTCTGCTTTTGAGCTGAGTCTTCTTTATAACAGGTCGACAAGGAGCGGCATTTTCATCCTTTACAGCTTGTTGGAGAAGGCGTTGCGTCTTGGCTTTCTCGTAGATGGCCGTCTCACGGTTGTGATCATCTCGGACTTTTTGACCAGCTTTCTTTATAAGTCTGTCCATTTGTTCCTCGAACAACGGACTGGGCTCTCTTGCATCTGGAACCTTCACTGGCTTAGGATTAGCGTCCTTCCATTGAGCATCCGCTTCTTCATCAAGGTCATATATGACGTAGCAGCCGGGTAGTAACTCTCGTTTCTTTGACCGGATGTATCCAAGCCCTCTTGTTTCCATTCTCCCGTTAAGCAGTTTGCGTTGAGTCCCGGGAACGTTCCAGACCCTGTCATAAAATTTGGCCTCTCTAACGGTCTGTTTGAAGGATATCCCCTGGCGTTTCAGCAGCTTCTTCAAACCCTCTGTATAATATCTGGGAAGACGGATAGGCTGAAGCCTGTCGAGCGCAGGATCTGCGCCATGCCAGATTTCTTTTTTCATCTTGGTTTCTTCAGAGCGGTAAAACAGAATTGCTTTCTCGTTTTCTCGCCTGGGAGGGATATAGAATGTCCGCAGCTCTTCTACACTGTAGATATTAAGTGCGTCCAGTTCTTTATGATGTTTAGGCGGCACCATGGCGACTTGCAGACTTTGCTCTTCATCAGCGGAAGCTTGTATTGAAGGTCGAGCAGAGAATACGACATGGACCTCATCCTCCGAATCGCTACCAAAGACCAATGTAGGAGTGGACGGTCCTGGCTTGTTATGTTGGGGCGGACCCGAATAAACGATCTCCTCTTCCTCCTCGGTATCACTGCCGAAGACAGGGATGGTGGCATTAGTTTTATTCTCCGGCTTGTGACACTTCTCCGTGTCTTCGAAATCCGGCAAGAAGTATTTGGCATCTTCGTATTTGCGGACCTCGTTCACAGAGAACGGGTTCAGTTCTCCCGTCACGGTATACTCGAAACCATCTTTAAAATACTTCATACACTGATGTTGTGTAGAAGGGATGATGTTGTACTCGTGTAACCATGGTCGGCCGAGCAAAGCGTTGTAGCATGTCTTGGCATCTATGACGTGGAACTTAATGTCCGTGACGAGTAGTCCGAAGCGTAGCGTCAGTATCACAGATCCAAGAGTCTTTGACGATTGGGAGTCGAACCCGGATATGGTGATCTTGTCCCGAGCAAGGTGCTGGATGCTCATGCAGATTTCCTTCAACACCCACACGTTGAGTAGGTTAACAGATGACCCGTTATCGATCAGGATTTTGCCTATCTTTATATCATGGCAGTATCCCGAAACATAGAGAGGGCGATTGTGTTCGCAAGTCCCAAGTAGAAGGTCCTCATCGCCAAAAGTAACATCAGCTGTGTGTACTTCCTCTAACTCATCCTTCATCTTTTCCTCGGCCAGGCATGCTTGGAAGTGTTCTGGGTCTTGGAATGCCTTAATCAATGAATCTCTCGCCTCTTTTGATAGCAAAAGGGCGTCAAGAATGCTGAGCTGTGAGGGCAGCTTCCTCAGATGTGCTAAGACGTTGTAATCCACCTTATTCTTCTTTGGTGGGTTCTTAGCGGTTAACTCTTCCGCAACTTGGTCATCGAGAGTAATATCCTCAGAGACCTTTTCTTTCCCTTTATCTTTTCTGTTCAAGGGTCCGAGGTTCTTTTCAGGCAGCGTCCGATTCCGCTGCCGGATATTTTCGCAGACCTTCGGTTCTTCTTCTTTTCCTGAAGCGGACTCTTTAAAGAGAGGGGCAAGTTCTAGCTCTTCATCAGAATCACTCCCGAATGTAGGCACTTGTGATCCACCGGTGTTAACCATGCGACAATCGCCAGCAGTTCTTTTAAGCCCTTCGGTCGTATTTCTCTGCTCCCGACGAGTTTTACGTTTTTCCCGCTTAAAGCGTTGTCGATGAGCAACGTATCCTTGCCACCATCTATCGAAAGCTTTGCACTCTTGAGTGGGGTGCGAAATCCTCTGATGATATAAGCAATACGAGGGGTGCGTTTCCACTTCACCGACGATGTTTCCTTCAGAGGATGGTAGCTTCATGCCCATTGATATGGCCTTAGCAAACCTCTTCTTTATCTTGAATTGGCTTTTGTCGATAGTGGAGGCGTTTTGCTCCAGCGGGATCATCTCAGCTCTTTCCTCAAGTCGCTGGCGCTTGGCCCTTTCGAATATAGCCGTCTCGCGTTCTCGATCAATTTTACTTTTCAATCGAGCTTCACTAAGAAACGCGTCAATCATTTCGATTGATAACTCCGGAACTCTTGACTCAGTAGTTGCCCCCAGCGTTTTAGTGCCAGAAGTCCCTTCATCGTTCGTGATCGAATGGGAGATCATATGACAGCTCGCCACATATTCCTCGGATTCATCCGATGAACTTTCTCCCTCATCTTCTTTTTGAAAGACGTGATCAAGGAAATCTTGGAGCGTAATGGGAGTCTGCGCCTTTTGGTTGTATTCATCCAGCGCGTCGATTTGCTTTTGTAAGTCCGTGCGCTTGTCGCCAGGCTTCACGGGCTTCTTAGATTTCTTCTTCTTCTTTTTCGAAGATTTTGACGGTTGGCTATGAACGCTTGAACTACTACTATCGGTCTTCGGAGTTGGACGTGGCTTCAACATCCCCTCAATAACCTGCGGTTCCAAGGGGTTCTTCCACTTGACCGCTGGACAGGTCTGAAGATCATTTAGCATCCTCTTTGTCTTGGCTGATAATACAACCTCCCAAGGAGCTTCTTCAATTACGGAGCATGTTGCCCCCGGCGTATTCGTCCCCTTAGAGGTGTGGGGTTGCGGGGGATTCACCTTCCATTTGTCGGAAAGCGCAAATTTGCCCTGACGGTACTGGTTCTCAAGCCAATTTTTCAAAACGTAGCAATCCTCGATGGGGTGGCCTAGCACTCAATGGTACGGGCAGTAATTGGGCTCGTTGACGTCGCTCGGTTGCAACGGACGTTTTGGATCTGGCAGATTTATGAGTCTGTTGCGCAACGCCAGCTCGAATAGTCTTCTCGTTTTATCGCGGGGGAAGGAGTAAGGACGTCCCATCCTGTCCTCAAGGGGTACGTATGGGCGCGTATTGTTTGGACGAGCAACCGGCTTCGAGTCGCTCGGTTGTTGTTGAGCATTAGCGACAATGATCGCTTTTCCCTTTCCTTTGTCGTTTCGGGAGTCCGGCTTTGGGAGAGGGGGTTTATGGCCCATCTGGTCCATCTGCGCTAGTTTGTCGATCAAAGCCTGGAAGGTAGTCGGCTTGAAGAACATCATAAACTGTGAGATGGTTGCTTGTGGATCAAGGGTTCCAACAAACATTCCCACCGCCGGAGCTTCTTCTATGCGCTGTTCGCACTTCGACCATAGATTACGCCAACGTATAGCGTACTGAACCCATGTCTCGCCAAGTTTTACCCTGGCGTTAATCAGTGCCGTCATCGGGGTACGCTCACTGGCACTTGCGAAACGTTGGGTAAAGAGCAGCTCCATCTCCGCAAAGGTTTTAATAGAGTCGTTGGGGAGCTCAGAATACCATTCGAACGCCGTATCTGACAAGCTTCCAACAAATTGGCGAAGCAACAACTTGTCATCGCCGCCGGTGTTGCCGCAGAGCGCTCTGAACTGGGCGACATGTTGATGAGGATTGCCCGTCCCCTTGTAGACATGGAACTTAGGGATTGTATAGCCTGTCGGGTACTTGATTTGATCGTACCAACCCGGATATGGCCGTCCTGTCTTTACGACCTGACCGGCTGCTTCAGTCGCCTGATGCACCCGTATTTGCTGGGCGATGTATTCATCCAAATCAGCTTTTGATATGGTATCCTCTTTAGCTGCGGATAGAGCCGGTGGGGGATTTGATGTCTCTCCCCTATCGTCTCCAAGGACGATCGGGGGCTCTTCAGCAGGTGGATCTTGTTGAATCATCATACCCACCATATCCTGGAACAGGAGGGCCATCTTCTTTATATTGGCTGCTTGCTCCGCAGCTTCTTTATCTTTCTTTTCTAGTACGCGCCGAAGGAATTCGGCGTTCGTTTCTTGTTCCTGACGCTCTTCTGAAGAGGTTCCAGGGCTTTCGTTTGGCCCAGTAAGTGCAGCCATAGCGCTCATCATCTCCTGGAGCTTCTGTTGCTGCTCCTGAGCCTTGGTCACTGACCGTGTAAGTGGTCTATGGCCCGTGGACATACGGCTGTCTTCCTTTCCTGATGTCATGTAAACCGTATGAACTGTTATGCCTCCTGACTTGGGGCGTTTAGTTTCACCATTTTTAACCTTTGCCGCTGACACGGGAGTCTTTTCTGGCCTCCTTCTTTTATGGGCTGTTGAGGTTAAGGGAACCGTTGAAGGGGGTACCCTAGCAGCTGCTGTCCCCTGCTGTCTAATGGGACAATACTTGTCTTTTTCCACCTTCGCCTTTTTCTGGCGATGAAAGTGACCTGAGTCAATCACAGAGTCTTGAACCCTTCGCCAAACTTTATAAATCCTTGAAGACAGCCGTTGAGGGGGCTGTTCCTGTTTTGTTTCAGGAGCTCTCTCCATAGGCGGAGGAGATCTTTTCAGTGTAGCGGTTGGAGAATTCTTCCGCACCCTCCTCAGCAGTTCAAAGCTGTTCCCAGTTGGGACAGCAGCGTTGACTTCCACTACTGGAGCCGGTGGAGTTAGCCCTGAGGGGGAGTTGCCCCCTGCCTTCCTCACTCGTTGCCAATGGCGACGTCGAGCACGACGAGCCGCTGGGACTGGCTCGGAATTTGAGATAGTTTCTTTTTACCCCCTGTTCGAGTGTGGGGTGACTGCTGATGTCAGCCTATCGAAGACTGATGCCTTTTGACCAGCAAGGGCAGGAATGGGAATCGTCAATCTTGCGAAGACCGACTCTCTAATGGGAGAAGCCGCTTTAACAACTTCCTGAGCAGCGGCCGTTGCCCTCTTTGGGACGGCCACTCTATGATTCTGATTCAGCCTGGCGAAAACGGAGGCTGTTGGTTTGGTAACGGGCGACCCGTTGACAGGGGCCGTCGTAGCAGTGAGCCGGTCAAAGACCGACTTCTTGTTCACCTCTAGTGCAGGTATTGGCGTAGGGAAGCTTGTAGGTGGGATCATGGTCCCAAAGAACAGACCAGTGGTGGCTCGGGTCACCTGATCTACCGGCAGAGTGAGGAAGGAAGCCGCTTGGGGCCCATATGCTACACCTCCCGGTGAGGTGGAGCGTCCGTTGCAGTGGCACTTCGAGCAGTTGGTGCAGTTAGAGGCCATTGAATCTTGAATTCTACGCCAAGTAAAAGACCAAATCTTAGTAGCTTGAAATCCGAAGACAACCATTTAACAAACCGCGATTGGTTCGCGAAGACGACACACGAAGTGTGGAGTGGAAAGAGGAAGAGGTCCCACCGGGCGTGCCAGAATCTGTTCCCCTCCGAAGGACGGCGCACAAGACTGCGATGTCCTGACGCTGAGATTCGGGGCAGATGCTATTTGGTTTTATCCGTCCACCTCTCCGAAGATGCCAAGTTGATTTATGGCACCGTGTATCGGAGGTTTAGACGGATGCGGCCGATATAGCAGACTTCGTCAGATTCCCCCTCGCTTGAGGGGTTTTTGATTGTGGGGACGCTCTTCCCTGCAGGCGCAAGCCCCTGCAGTTAATTACGCTACCGCATCGCGGTAACAACTTTCTCCTTCTCCAGAATTTCACTTCGTGTCGTGTGTATTTGTTTTGTTTGTGGTTGCCCGTGGATTGTATACGGAGACTGAGTAATGCCGTCGCCCGTAGGACGTGGATTAGTCCAAATCCGTATTTACTTAGATTTGGGTTTGGTGTTTTTAGTTTAAGGATGCATTAGTCGCGTTGCGGCTAATATCAACTTAAACGTTCGTTAAGGATACGATAGTCCTGTTTGAGACTAAGATCAACTTAACGTGATAATCCATTTAATATCTGGCCATCAGGACTCGTCACCTCTCTAACGTTGTTGAAGGATTACAACAGCAGATGTCAGAGGAGTTCAGAGATGTACCCTTGAACCAAGGTTGATTTGGAGTTTTATAGTCCGTTTGAATGTTTAAGGATACGTTAGCCGTGTTTGGGGGCTAAGATCAACTTAAACGGGATCGTTTAGATCCGGCAAAAGAGCATTTGGAGGCTCTATTGTTCCAGTTTAGGGACGTAGTGGTCCATTTTCCAGTTTAAAGACGTGGTGGTCCATTGCCAGTTTAGGGACGTGGTGGTCCATCATTAGTTTAAGGACGTTTCGGTCCAATATTAGTTTAGGGACATTTCGGTCCGACATTAGTTTAGGAACGTTTCGGTCCAGCATTAGTTTAGGGACGTTTCGGTCCAATATTAGTTTTAAGGACGTTTCGGTCCGATATTAGTTTAGGGACGTTTCGGTCCAATATTAGTTTAGGGACGTCTCGGTCCGATATTAGTTTTAAGGACGTTTCGGTCCAATATTAGTTTAGGGACGTCTCGGTCCGATATTAGTTTTAAGGACGTTTCGGTCCAATATTAGTTTTGGGACGTTTCGGTCCAATATTAGTTTTAAGGACGTTTCGGTCCAATATTAGTTTTAGGGACGTTTCGGTCCAATATTAGTTTAGGGACGTCTCGGTCCACGAGTTTAAGGACCCCGCAGTCCATATTCACATATGTGGTCGTCGAGACCCGTCACCTCTCTGACGTCGTTGAAGGATTACAACGATAAGTGTCAGAGGAGCTCGGAGATGTACCCTCGAACCGGATATAAATTAATTTAAAAGAGCATTTGTGCTCAGTCAATTTAATTTGAGGACTTACGGCCAAAATTGGGCTAAGTCCAGTTGAAAATGTTCAACACCCTTATTTATTTTTGGTCTATTATACCTGTGCTAGGGCTTTGCCCACACTTAAATAATGCATTGCATTACTTCTATTTTTTTTGTTTGGGCTCTGCCCATAAAAGATGCAGAGCATCAATTTCACTTGGGCTCCGCCCCCTTTTTATTGCTTTGCAATTTATTTTGGCCTGCTAGGTCTTTTTGATTTGGGCTCTGTCCCTTTATTTATGATGCAGAGCATCTATTTTAGTTTGGGCTCTGTCCCTTTTTTAAAGCAATGCATTGCATTTTTATTAGACCTGTTAGGCCTTCTTTAATTGGGCTTGGCCCCATTTATAACTAAGGCAATGCATTTGTCTGGCGCTTCGCGCCGAGTAATGAGCGCAAGCTCATATGGTGATGACACGTGTCATGCTCTGGTGAGCGCAAGCGCACTAGCGCAGTGCGCTGCGCTGTTGCGCTGCTGACACGTGGTGCGCTCTCAGCGAGTTACGCCAATTCCAGAGAGCAAAGCTCTATCTTAAGAGCGCTTAGCACAAGTGGTTCTATAGCTGACACGTGGCGCTCTCTTAAGAGCGCAACGGCGCAATTTGGAAGTGCAAAGCACTAAGAATCTTTTAGATTCAAGAACGGAAGTGCAAAGCACTATTTAATTTCTTGATCTAAATTAGATCAAAGAAAAATAAATTCTTCTTTTGTTTGAAGAACCAGAGATTCTTAAAAGTGCAAAGCACTATTTTTTATTTTTATTGTTTTAAAGAACCAGAGGTTCACAATAAGTGCAAAGCACTGTTTATTATGTAAAGATCATTGATCTTGATTTTAGATCAATGATCTATTAGAAGGAATTTCTTCTACTTCATGAAGGTTCTTTACCTTTTTCTTGAAATCTTCTCAGAGTTCTCTCTGTTTAAAGTTCTTGATTTTTCAAGAAATGTTTATGCCTTTGAATTGAGGCCTAGGGTCCTTTTTATAGTGCCCATAAGTTTGTTGAATTTGTTAAAGAGATCTTTCTCATAATGATTTGGGGAATTTTTCCCACCGCTGGATCTTTGATCCAAGGGCTTCTGTTTTACAGAAGAAAATCTTCTTGTTTTAACAAGAACAGAAAGATTTCTTTAAAAAATCTTTTAATTCTGTTTGGCGCAGATGCCCCAGCGCGCGACAAGTGTCACGCCGCGCAAAGCGCAGCGCAACTGCGCTAGCGCATCTACGCTGACACGTGTCGCGCAGCGCACAGCGCAGCGCAACTGCGCTGACACGTGTCGCGCAGCGCAGAGCGCAGCGCAACTGAAGCGTTGCTTCATAAAAATAGAGCTCTGCTCTGATTGGGCGCGCCTTCTTGGGCGTTGCGCTGACGTATCAGCGCCTGACACGTGGCGCGTTGCGCCCGAGACTTGAAGTGTTGCTTCAAAATTTTGAATTTTGAATTTGAACAGAGCTTTTCTCTGATTGGGCGAAACACCGTTCAGCACGAGTTGACGGCGGAGGAAAATGTGCTCCTCCGGCTCGAAGAGCTCGACGCCCTCGAAGAAAAGAGGTTCGCAGTACAGCAAAATCTGGAGCTGTACCGAGCCCTAATGTCATGGGCCTATGACAAGATGACCCGTCTATGTGCTTTTAAGAAAGGCGAATTGGTGTTGGTCCTCAAAAGACCGATCATCCCTCATCGACATGCCAAGGGAAAATTCGAGCCAAACTAGGAAGGACCATACGTCATCGAGAAGGTGTTTGATGGAGGGTCCTACCAACTGATAAATGCCGAGGGAGAATGGCCCATGCTGCCCATCAATGGCCGATATCTCAAGAAATACTATGCGTAAATGCTCCAAGTCGCAGACGAATTGAGCACACCGGCCCTACGGTCTGGATCATACATCCTATAAAACCGTATACAATCCACGGGCGTAAACGCCCCTATCTCTCCCAAATTCCTACCGGCGAGACTACATTTAAAGTCCCACCGGCCCTTAAAAAACGGTATGTCCACAAGCAAAACGAGCAGGGATAAAAACCCGAAAGGGCTCCGTGAGTAAAAACAGCAGGAATGCCGGCGAGTTTATGAAAATTCGAAAGGGCGCAAACTCGTAAAAAGAGATAAAATACACTCGCAAAGTCCTCTCGACCTTGTGAGGAGAAAATCCCCGCGTGAGATCCTTACGACTCACAAAGGAGCAACACACTTAGGAATCCCCACGATTCTTAGGGAGAAATACACCTGCGAGATCCCCTCGAATCGTAGGGAGAAAATGCTTTTATGAGATCCTTACGACTCATAAAATTGAAAAGCCTTAGGTGATAGGGATCTAAACCTATCTCCTGAGCCATCGCACCCTAACGGGCAACGGCAAATGATGAGTCGCTCCTGGCATTTCGCTTCAGTGTTAGCGGTGCTGATGTCGACCCAAAAACCAAATCCTAAGTCCTCCCGGGGAAAATGATGAGTTGCTCCTGGCATTATTCCAATGCAGCAATGCTGATGCCAAACAAAATCCAAATTCCAAGTTCCTCTCAAATTCAAAAGTCCCGCCAAATAAGGCAGAAATCAAACAGATCAAATTAATGTCCCACCCGGTAGCGCTTCCAAGCTCAAAAGTCCCGCTGGACGGGTAAGGAACTCCTAAAATAAATCAAACCAAACAAATTAACCCTGACACCATAGAAAACGGAGCAAGTCAAATCAAATCCCGACACCGCAAGAAGCGGAGCAAGCACCGACCGTCCAAGTCGCTAAAAGGGCAGCACCGACCGTCCAAGTCGCTAAAAGTGCAGCACCGACCGTCCAAGTCGCTAAAAAGGCAGCACCGACCGTCCAAGTCGCAAAAAGGGCAGCACCGAAAAGGGCAGCACTGACCGTCCAAGTCGCTAAAATGGCAGCACCGACCGTCCACGTCGCGAAAAGGGCAGTATCGACCTCCAAATCGTCAAAACGGGAGCCAAATCAAGTCAACTTCCTCGCGAAAGAAGATCCATCAATTTCATGCACACAACCCACATATGTGGTGTGCATTTATTGATGGGGGGCAATTTGTTGGGGTCAAAATTTACACCCCGGTTGACCAAGTCAAAATCAAAGTCAACCCCGAGCCAAGTGGGCCCAAGCCCAAGTCAGAACCGAGCATGGAAGGGACCGGCCCCATGATAAAAGGAATGAAGCCATAAATTAGTTTTAATGTAATTCTTTTTTTAGAAATAAATGTATGTAAATGGACAGAAAGCCGAAATTTTGTAAAACCCATGGCTTATGTGCAAAAAGAAACAAGCATATAAGGCATGGGGTGGCACAAGCGCTATTTGGCAAAGCCCAAGGGGCTATATGTAAAATGTGTAGCCTATAAAGACAACATGATGAAAAAATCAATGATAACTTTTTCTCTCTCTAAAAAAAACTAGGGTTTGTACCTTCTCCTCCTTCCTCAAGGTTCTAAACCTTCTTCTCTTCTTTTGAATTAAATTAAGAGTTTAACCCTTCTTTTTTCAAAAATAAATAGTTTTTCACCATAAAACCCTTGAAGGGGAGCTCGGATCTGCCATCAAATCTCTAAAAGGGGAGATTTTAAGTCTCACCTCCCCCTTTTCCCCCAAGATCCAGCCAACAGAGAGGAAGAAGAAGGATACCCATCTCCAAAAATCCCATTCCAGGAGGATCCGAGGCTCAAAAGAAGATCCAAAGATTTCTAGGAGTTTAATTCCATTCAAGATCTGTTGGAGTTTAACTCCATAAATCAACCCCCTTTTAGGATTTTAACTCCAAATCTATACATAATCCTTGTTAGGAGTTCAACTCCAAAGCCTCCTTAGGAGTTTAACTCCTAACCCAGGGGCTAAGCCCTTTTTCCCGCTGGTCTTTCCAGCGGTCGCGTGCCGCGTACATGACCCGCGGGTGTCCAGCGATCACGTGCAAGGCACGTGACCCACAGGCGCTAAGCGCCCACGTGCGCCTCACGCGACCCGCGGGCGCTCAGCGCCCAGTGGTCACGTGCAGCTCACGTGACCCGCTGGCGCCCAACGGTCGCGTGCTGCGCACGTGACCCGCGGGCACCCAGTGCCCACGCGCCTGGCACGTGACCCGCGGGTGCCAAGCGCCCACGCGCCAGGCACGTGACCCGCGGGCGCCCAGAGCCCACGTGCCATGCACACGTCTTTAAGACGCTCCTCATCCCTCATTTTCCGTGCACTCCACACCAGAAACACGTCCCCCGTTAGGAAAAATTTTCTAACGGGACGCTGCTATCCGGGTAGCGGGACCCCCGTAAACTCTGCGAGGCTCTCGATATATCCAAAAACCCCTTTCAAAACACAACACACGCACACTGCACACTGAGTTCGCAAGACTAGTTGACCCGTCAATCGGAGGTTCCTTCGCTCCAAAGGTGAGGGGTAATTAACGACAGTTTAGTCCGCGGCTGCCGGAGATTCAGATCCCCACAATTAATAATCCCTGGACTATCTTAGGCAGGGGGAATCTGTATACGCCTGACAAGCGACGCGTATTCCCATCTCAATGGGGTGACGAAAAACACCCTACAGTAGTAATAGATCGATGTGTATAGATATGTGAGTGTGTGGGGGTGTGTGTATCTACCTATATACCGCAAGGTATCGTAGTAGTTTTAATGATAAACCGTGCTAAGTTAGTAGTTGTGATTGGAACTCGTATAGTGATTGTTATTTTTATCTTGATAATAATTAGAAATTGAACTGATAAAAACTCATGTCGACTAATTGAAATAGATATCCCGAATGACACCGATATGCATAATCAAGATCGATCAATGTGAAACCCTAGATCAAAACATATCTTAAAATGGCGGAGTCCACGATATTTAGATCCTAATACTGTTAATACACGCTCTGTAGATAATTGACTGCAAACTGACATCGTTTCGCATATGTATGCCCTAGAGGCCATTATTGTACATTGATGTCTATAATAGTAGATGCTTGGACATATATATAGAGGACTTTCTTGCTCGTCATGATAGTATGCTATCTGGTTACTCTTTATCTTTACACTTAGTATTATTATACTGTCACTCAGATATATGTTGATAAAGCCCTTAGGGTGTAGGCTTGACTGCCAGGACTATGATGCGGATCATACTACTGGGACCTGGGTAGTCCACAAGCACATCCTTTAATTGTTCTTAGTCGAGGGTATATCGAGACAGGGCATCGATACATCAGAGTAGACTAATGTGTACGTTTCTTGACCTTGTATGGGGGCGATGGTTGATCCCATATCCATCGGTGTTTGACATCAAAGGTTGTACGCAGGTGCTCATTAGAGAATGGGTACACCGAACAGGACTCGCCGAGAACTTCTAGTTGGTATTATACCTATCATCAGATAACAGTTCTCTGGTGACACTGGTACATGTTAGTCTGTAGACCCAAGATTGTTATAGAGTCTTGTGTGGCTCTCACTGTGCTTTGATTTCCTCCCTACCACGGCTCAAAGGAGTCGTGCAAACAGGTGGATTTTGGGTACAGTCCCGAGTCACATGGAGGCAATGAGCGATAGGAGGGGTTTCGTCTCTCCCGGTATTGGGAGTTGATGTTGCACTTTGCTTGATTGGCTATAACAGTAAGTCCCTGGCCAGGGCTGTTGATGAGATTTACTGGTAAGTGTTATCAGTAGTTTCTCGAACCGTTATGAGCCATACATCGGCATGACTTATGAAGTTACTGGGGTCTGACGTTACCACCCCTAGACTCGATATGCAACATATCAGACGAAGAGACCGAACTGTACGGTAAGTGTTACCTATAGGATTCATGGGAGTTTGGACAAGCTTACTTGTTGATTTTCTAATCGCTCAATACCTGCGTAGCCGTTACGTCCAGCTAATACCGCTGACGGCTTGTGGGTGATTGATGTGATCATCACCTACTCCTGGCGTATTGACGAGTCTTTAGAGCCCCATACAGAAGTTCCTGGTTCAAGCAAAATGAAGTAGGACACATGCTGATATGTGCGAGGGGGGCAGATTAAATACGAGTATGTGATACCGTATTCTAATCTGGCGGTTATTTGTTATCGGTTAGGTTATATGTGATATAACCGGATTATTGAATCAAGTATTGATTTGATAATGTAATATACAGATAAATGATATTAGTCAGTTATATGTGATATAACCGGATTATTAAATCAAGTGTTGATTTGATAATTTGATATATATTATATTTGATATAATTATATATTAACTAATATTATTAGCTCACTAATTATTCTTCATAATATATATATATATATATATATATATATATATACACATATTAATATATATATGATATATATATGTGATATATATATATATTAAAATGAAGCATGGCATGGATTTTCTATTTTTAGAAAATAGAAAATGAAAAGAAAAATGGGGAGACTTTTGAGAGCATGGGCAAACATGGCTTTTTCCATATATTTTATTCATTTGCCATCACTATTGAAGCATGGTTGGATTTTTTAATCCATGCTTCAATAAGCGAGCATGAGTGTAGTTCATTCTACACAAGAGTTCATTATTTTGCTTTAGGGATTTTCTTGAGCTCTTACTCTCTAGCTCTCTCCATTTTTTCTCACCTCACCTCCAAGCTCAATTCCTTACATGAGTTGTGAACCCTAGAGCTTGTGAGAACCCTGGTGAGCAAACTACACCCCTACTTCACCATCCTAGTTTGAATTAGCAATTTAAACTAGTGTGTTTTCTTCACTAAAGAGTTTAGTGAAGAGGTAGCTTGGACTAGTGGACTTCGGGTGGATCATCTTCGGCACGAAGATCATGAAAGGAGCTTGTACCATCTTCAAGTGGAGCCTAGTGGAGTCGCGTGGACTACAACCCGGAGCATTTGAAGAGAAGGACATGATCTACAAAGGTTGTAGTTTCGTTCTCTCAGTATAGTTTTTATGATATCTAGCTTAAACCCTAGTTATCTAGTTAAAGATCTTGGTTAGTGTTAATTAGCACCCCAAATTTTTAAAAAAATGGCATGCTTTATGCTACTAAAACCCAGTGGTGGTGCTAACGTACACTTTCATGGTATCAGAGCTACTAGGCATTAGATATCGACATATAGGGGGTTCTCACCGTGTGACAGTACGGCGAAACATAGGCTCTTACCCCCAGGATGTCCTGAGACCGGAAGGTGTTCCGGCGGGTTGTAGTTCTCGCGAGAGGGTATGCGTAAAAAGTAGCTGCTGAGAGACCTGTTGGTGCCACGGCGACCCCATTGGATAGGGTGGCTGCCTGACTTTCATGGTATCAGAGACAAAGCTAGAAGATCAGACGATATTTGTAAATTAAGAAAACGAAAACAACTCCGAAACTGAAACCCAAAATATCAAGTTTCTGTCGATTTTAAAATGGACTCTGAAATTTTTTTAAACATGTACAAAATGTTGCATATTATGTTATTAGAATACCAAAGAAACATGAGACCCAATAGACTATTTTTGGCCGGCGAGATTGCCAGAATGGCCGGCGTCGCCGGTCCAACTATAAGGTCTTGGGCTCGTTTTTGTTTGGTGCTCTGTTGTTTTGGGTTTAGGGTTTCATGGTTATGTTTGATTGGCCCAGTTTGCATGTGATGTTAGCTTTTCAGTTAGGGCTAATCGGAGTGTTTCGTAGTCGTGTTTTTAACGCCGTTTCGGGTTTAAGTTTGATATGTGATACAATAATTGGAATCCGCGATTAATTAGTTTTGTGAAAACTAGTTAGTGATTGTAAATCTAGCATGTTAGTCTCTATTGATCTATTGCCACGAAGTTTCGATTTGGATCGAAACTCCATCGCAATCGCGTATCGTATGCGAATACTCGCCAGATAACTTTACTAAGCAGCCACGCCCCATAGCCCCGACCAAGTGACTTTAGGAGAACCCCGTTGCTAAAAGCATCTACTCGGGTGCTCACGGCCACGGTGTTCCGCCTAAGTGTACTTGGTCGACGGTATCGGGGGTGCGGCCATCTATTAAAGTTCCCGACGAGTATTCGATCGGGTAGTCGGGAATCTTGTTGAATTACCCGACTAAGTTATTGAAAAGTGTTTTCGATATGAGACTAAAATGCGGGGTTTATATTATTAGGCATGAAATTTGGAATATGAGATATTCCGGGTTTATGATGTCTAAGGAAATGCGGATTCTACTTATTGTAGTTTTTCATTTCTTTTCTGTGACCGTAAGTGTAATATGTGGGGTATCCCAAATCTCGTTGCTATATGTCAACGGAATTTGGGATACGTGTATTTACTTACGTTGATGACATGTGATGTTATGTGTTGTTGTGATATATTATATTGGATCGTCGTGAATGAATAGCCGGGGTTTTTTTTTGTGAGATGAGAGTTTTTCAATTTTCATTCATGTAAAATTTGTATATAATATTCTTTTATTGGGACAATTCCGGGTTGAGGATGATGTCACCATTGATGTATATTATTTATTTTTCCGTATTAGGATAGACCCAAGGCGGGGAGCACAAGTAACCGGGTTCTGGAGTCCGGTGGGATCCGGTGGGAGACCATCTCGAGGAGTCAAGACCGGGTCTCCTAATTCTAGAATTGGCAGGGTTGCTTGCCGCTCTCGTAGGGGTCTAGGGATGTGGGATTGGCTATTCATCACGACCGTGGAATCCGTATTTTCATTATTGGCTTAATTTAAAACACGGACCTCCTAGTATATCCAATATTTCATATGTTGACTTCTGCTGCTTGGTTCTGTGATGTGATCATAGAACTGCGTGAGACGAATACTTTATATATATGATATATAATAAATGGTGCTTATGTTTTGCACCCGCGCTAGTCTAGCCCCCGCTCTGCCGTTAGTTAAGTAACCTAACGGTGCATGACGGGGGCCTGTGGCGAATGCGGATGGTATAAGCGTACGTTCTATTTTCGTTTTATTTTCTGTGATATTTAGGAAACATTAAATGATGGGACTTCATTAATGAGATTAATGAAAAGAAAAGAAAGCTAAAGATGTTGTAGAATCAAAAGTTTTTAAAAAGGTAGCTCTAGTTTTTGCTTTGCATAGTGGTATTCCTTGATGAATATCCAGCACCTCATTCGATGAGGAAAGAGCCGAGATCTCTTCACCGGGAGTGACCTCTTTAGCAAAACTAGCAAATGCTATAACCCACTCGGTTTTGTTTTTATAGCTTCTCTAGTTCTTGCTTTGCATAGTGATATTCCTCGATGAATATCCAGCACCACATTCGATGAGGAAAGAGCCGAGATCCCTTCACCGAGAGTGACCTCTTTAGCGAAACTAGCAAAATCTACAAAAAACACTCATTTTCAAATCACTAGATTCTACAACGATATCAAGTTCATTATATTAAAGGTTTTCTTAAAAACCAGCCGTAGCCCTCCGTCATTTCAGATAAGTACTATTTAGTATTCGTGCTATGTTTGTTGGCCTTCGTCAAGGCGTAGTGTGCGGTAGCTGATTAGTGCTTATCTGTAGCATGTGATGCGATTGGATTAGGGTAGTCGTGCGACTTTGTTGGCCTTCGTCAATGGTCGTGCGGGTGGATTTAATTCAATCAAGAAATGAACGGGTTGAACTTTACTACCGGCCTATGGTTTGTTGGCCTTCGTCAAGGTCATAAGACGTTATGGGTAAAAACAATTATTGGGAATTTCAAGTGTTGAAATTTGCAATGAGATTGCATACCTTTTATATGATAGTTGGATCCCGATACCCACTGCGATTAAGAGTTACTCCTGGGAGAGTTTTGCACTTTACAATTAGCCGATCAAGTAGGTGTCTAAGAAAGGTGTTAACGGAGTTATGCCCCTGCGGAAACGAGGTTATTTAATTAGTTCCATGCGAAAGCATGGGGAGACTCCCTCGGAGTACCAATACCTGCCTGGCCGAACGATTGGCGAACTTGTAGGGTGTAATTAATCCCGGCTAATCCTACCTTTTATGGTTTGAAGGAAGATTTGATAAAAACAGTTAGAGCCATCCTGATTAGATAAGATAATAACCAATCTAATCTTGCTAAGAGTGCACGCTAATACGTTTCCTTCTCTCTCTCTCTCCAGGTAGCGACCAATGACACGCCTTAATCAAGATAATAATATGGATGTATTGACCGAACCCGCTTATTATACTGGGCTAGGTTCCGCTTTATCTTATGACTGCCATAAGTTTGAGCAAGGAATAGGGGAATACCCGGATTTCCACGCCACCTGAACGAAGAATAAGCATGTTGATGTATCGTCTTCGGGTGTGTTCGTAACCGAGAACTGTTTCTCAGTTTGCTCTACGTCCTGGGTATTGGATACCTGATCAGGATTCCACATATGTAATTTGTTACATAGGCTAAAAGGAGGTAGAGAACCGGGAAAGGATGATAAGTCTCTAACAGTAGGGAATGGAGCAATTGTTGTAGCCAAAGCAGTTGGCGAATATCACCTAGTATTACCAACTGGTAATACATTGATTCTGAATGACTGTTACTACGTACCAAAAATGATGTGCAATATTATATCGGTTTCTTTGCAAACTAAAGAAGGATATAATTTCACATTAGAGGATAATGTTATGAACATTTTTTTAAATCAAGTGTTGATTGGGTTTGGTACGTTATGTAATGGTATATACGTTTTAAATCAAATGACAGTTCTAAACGTACAGAACACACACAAGAGGAAGAGTTCAGAAATGAACGAAGCCTTCTTGTGGCACTGTAAACTAGGTCATATCAATGCGACAAGGCTAGCAAAGTTACATAAAGATGGATATTTGAATCCGTTCGAATTTACATCTTATAAAACTTGCGAGTCATGTCTCAAAGGTAAGATGACCAAAACTCCGTTTACTGGACACGGAGAAAGAGCTACTGAACTCTTGGGACTCATACATAGTGATGTATGTGGTCCTATGTCTACTCATGCCAGGAATGGTTCCTCATATTTTATTACATTCACCGATGATCTCTCAAGATACGAACATGTGTTCCCGTTAAACATAAGTCTGAAGCTTTTGAGAAATTCAAGGAATATAAGTGCGGAGTGGAGAACCAAACGGGTAAAAGTATTAAAATCCTTCGATCTGATCGGGTAGGAGAATACTTAAGCACGGAGTTCCTGGATTATTTAAAAGAGAATGGGATTCTCTCTCAGCTTACTCCTCCATACACACCACAGCACAATGGTGTATCGGAACGCAGGAATCGCACCCTATTAGATATGGTGCGCTCTATGATGAGTACTGCTGAGTTACCTATTTCTTTTTGGGGTTATGCGCTTGAGACAGCCGTACATCTATTGAATATGGTTCCCACCAAATCTGTACCTACCATTCCATATGAGATATGGAAAGGGAAGAGACAATGTCTTAATTTTATTAAGATATGGGGTTGTCCGGCTTATGTTAAAACACAAAATCCGGACAAGATAGAGGCAAGATCAGTTCTGTGCAAGTTTGTAAGATATCCCAAAAATTCGCGAGGTTATATCTTCTACCGCACCGAAGAACAAAAAGTGTTTGTTTCTCGACCTGCCACCTTTTTAGAAAAAGAATTTTTTGTGAAAGAAATTAGTGGCAATGAGGTAGAACCGGAAGAAGTTCCGGCTACACAAACTATAACTGACAATTTGGTAGAACCGGAGGATTCAATAGTCCCCGACGAACCCCAGCCACTCCGCAGATCTAGTAGGGTCCATCATCCGCCTGAGAGATACTACGGTTTTCTCATTGACAGTGGGAGCAAGGATTTCATCATGGAAGATGATGACCCAACTAGTTTCGAGCAGGCCATCACAAGTGGGGACTCTGTGAAATGGCTGGATGCTATGCGATCCGAGATGGAATCCATTTACACCAACAAAGTATGGACTTTGGAAGTTGCTCCTGAAGGGGTAAAATTCATTGGGAGCAAGTGGATCTTTAAAAAGAAAATTGGTGTAGATGGAAAAGTTGAGACTTTCAAAGCTAGACTTGTTGCAAAAGGTTTTCGTCAACAACCTGGTGTCGATTATGATGAAACCTTTTCTCCGGTGGCTATGCTTAAGTCCATCAGGATCTTACTTGCAATTGCTGCATACCATGACTACGAAATCTGGCAGATGGACGTCAAGACCGCTTTTCTAAATGGTGATTTAGAAGAGAGCGTATACATGACTCAGCCAGAGGGCTTCGTAGACAGTGGGAGCAGCGGAAGCGTGTGCAAGCTGCTTAAATCAATCTACGGACTAAAGCAAGCATCGCGGAGCTGGAACATCTGTTTCGATGAAGCTATCAAAGAGTTTGACTTCATCAAAAACGTAGATGAACCTTGTATATACAAGAAGGTTGTAGAGAGTAAGGTTATCTTTCTCGTATTGTACGTGGATGACATACTCTTGATAGGAAACGATCTTCCTATGCTACACTCGGTCAAGCTCTTCTTATCACACAAGTTCTCCATGAAAGATCTGGGTGATGCCTCCTACATCCTGGGGATTAAGATCTATAAAGATAGATCTAAACGGATGTTGGGATTGTCCCAATCCAGGTACATAGACACCATATTAAAGAGGTTTAGTATGGAAGATTCTAAGCGTGATAATTTACCTGCTTGCTTAGGAATCACTCTCTCCAAAGAGATGTCTCCCAAGACTGATTTGGAGAGGGCTCGCATGCAAGGGATACCCTATGCTTCGGCAGTCGGGTCAATCATATATGCGATGTTGTGTACCAGACCGGATGTAGCTTACTCGCTAGGTGCAGTGAGTAGGTTGTAGGGTTCCTAGGCACCCTAATGAGGTCTCACAAGGCATCAACCATGCCAATTTCAAATTTAAACGGTGCCGAGAAACCCTAGAATGGATCGTTGGCTAGATTTCTAGGCGAAAAAGTAATCTAGTTAACAACTTAACTATAAAGAATACGGAAATACAACCTTTGTAGATCCGGTGCTCCACCTCCATAGCTCCGCAATGAAGTCTCCTCGTTGTCCATAACAAATCCCGGGCTCTAGCGTCGGCTTCATTGGAGAATGAGCGGGCAAGGTCGTCGGCTTCGTGCCGAAGATGATCTACGTCGAGGCATCGCTAGATCAAGCTCCAACTTCACCAAGTGATGAAACTTGTGAATAAAACACACTCTACTACTTGGCAAGAGGTAGAGGATGAAGAAATAGGAAATGGGTAGACTTTAGAATTGGATTTCTCACACTTATGCTCAAATCACCATTGATGAAGTATGCATTCTTCTTGAAGAAGAAGAAGAAGAAGATGGTAATTGTTGTGATAAGAATAATAAAAATAGAAAAGAAAATCAATTCTTATCATAACTTTTACCATGGTAAAGTGTAGAGAACTAACTAAGGTTCAAATGAATGGTTAGGGTTAAGCATGAGACAAAATGGTGACTAAGTCAAACCTTCATGAATCTTCATGAAAGAAACAAATGATAGCCACCATTTTCTCTTTATGCAAATTTATTTTCCAAAAAGAAATAGATAAATAAATAAGGGAATAAAACAAAACCCTAACCATTATCATGTAACCATGGTTTGATCTTTACACTAAAAGCCTAGCATAACATGTATCATCAAACATGATACAATCAAGTGCACAAAACTATATCGAATATACAATGTGCACATCCGAGCGAGAAAATCCATTTAAAGTGAACCAATACTAGTTAATGCAAAGTAATATATCAAATATATAATTATGCATTAAATCATTAAATCAACACTTGATTCAATGATCCGGTCATGTCGCACACAACCGACTAGTATACTATGTATCGACTTATCGAATCAACCCTTGATTCGATAACTAGGTTATATCGCATATAACCATACGACACATTCATCGCGAGAATGAAATACGGTATCACATACACGCATTATTCTCGGTCCCGCATATATCTCATATGCGCTCCTATTTCGTTTCGCTTGAGCCAGGAAACCTCTGTGTAGGACTCTAAAGACTCGTCAATACGCCGGCAGCAGATGATGATCATATCAAGCACCCACAAGCCGCAAGCGGTCTGCTAAACGTAACGGCCACCCGGGTATTGAGCGATCAGAAGATCGACGAGCAAGCCCGCTCACACTCCTGTGAATCCAACCAGTAACACTTCCGTACAGTCCGGTCTGATCGTCTGATATGTCGCATATCTCGCCTAGGGGTGGTAAACGTCAGACCCCAATAGCTCGATAAGTCGTGTCGATATGAGGTCTATAACACTTCGAGAAACTACAGGTAACACTTACCAGTAAATCTCAGCAACCCTGGCCAGGGATTTCCTGTTATAGCCAATCGAACACAGCGCAACATCAACCCCCTATACCGGGAGAGACGAATCCCCTCCTATCACTCATTGCCTCCATGTGACTCGGGACTGTACCCAAAAACCACCGTTTTGCACGCCCTCTTAGACGTGGTAAGATGGAAATCAAAGCACAGTGGGAACCACACAAGACTCTATGACGATCTCGGGTCAATAGACTACTCTGTACCAGTGTCACCAGAGAACTGCCATCTGACGTGAGGTATAATACCGTCTGGGAGTTCTCGGCAAGTCCGTCCAGTGTACCCAGTCTCTACTGAGCACCCGTATATCATCTCTGATGTCAAACACCGATGGATATGGGATCATCCATCGCCCATCCGTATGGGTCGAGAAGGTATACGCTAGTCTACTCTGGTATATCGATGCCCCGTCTCGATACACCCACGACTAGGGACTTTGAAGGATGTACTTATAGACTACCATGTCCCCACTAGTATGATCCGCATCATAGTCCAGGTAGTCAAGTACACATCCTAAGGGCTTTACCAACATGTAACAGAGAGACAAACAGTATACACGTTAAGGTAAAGATCAACCAGATAGCATACTATCATGTCGAGCAAGAAAGTCCTCCCTATATATGTCCCAGCATCCACTACAATATACATCCTATGTATAGTAATGGCCTCTAGGGCATACATATAACTAACAATCTCCCACTTGCACTAGGGCCATCTGTAGCAGTGGTTGTAGTATCTCATACTCAACCATCCCATAAATATCTCTCTCTGGGAACAGGCCTTTGTGAGTGGATCCGCTGTGTTGTCCTCTGAGTCTGCTCTCCTGACCTTGATCACCCTGGAGATCAACCATCTCCATGATCAGGTAATACTGCCTTAGAATATGTCTGGATCACTGATGGGACAGGCGTTCCTTGGCATAAGCCACAACTCCATTGTCACACAATGGGAGGAACATAGTTCATCTCATGAACCAATATACACCCAAACAGCCTCTTTGGTAGCATCTTAAGTAGCGATGTATCCTGCCTTTATCGTCTAGTATGTCACGGTATCTAGTTTGGAACTCTTCCAACATACCGTCCCTCCACTGAGGGTAAAGACAATGCCTGCGACTGACATTCAGTCGTCTTTATCACCCTGGAACCCTTCCAGTGATTCTCCCCAGGATCGGTTGATACCGTCTCACTACAACTAGTGAGAGTCCTAACATCCAATTAGATCTATCTCATAGATCCAAAAACCCAGGATTTAGGAGGTATCACTTTGATCCTATATGGAGAATTATTGTGATAAGCGGAGATTGATCGAGCGTAGCATAGGAAACTCCTTCCCTATCAAGAGTATGTCATCCACGTACTCTACGAGGATCGTCACCATACTCCCTACTACTTTCTTGTTTATACAAGGTTCATATACCATTTTGATGATGTCAACTTCTTTGACCGCTTCATCAAAACAGATGTTCCAACTCCGCGATGCCTGCTTTATCCTATAAAGCATCTTGCACACGTTTCCGCTGCTCCCACTGTCTACGAAGCCCTCTGGCTGTGTACTTATAGACACTCTCTTCTAAACATCATTTAGAAAAGCTGTCATGACACCCAACCACCAGATATCGTAGTCATGGTATGTAGCCGTGGCAAGTAGGATCTGGATGGACTTAAGCATAGCTACTTTGAAAAGGTTTCATCATCATCCATACTTGGTCAATGATGTAGACCTTTAACAAGTCTAGCTTTGAAAGTCTCAACTCTTCCATGTACACCAAGTAATCTTCTCAAGATATACTTGCTCCTGACGGGGATTTAACCCTTCAGATATAGCAACCAAAGTCCATACTTTGTTGGTGTATAAGGATTCCATCTCGGATCGCTAAGCATCCAGCCATTCTTACAGAGTCTTACTCCTGATGGCCAGCTCGAAACTAGTTGGGTCATCATCTCATGATGCATTCCTCGCTCCCACTGTCATAGAGAAACCGAAGTATCTCTCAGGTGGGTGAGGA
The DNA here is from genome assembly GCA_030015575.1 of Agapanthus africanus. Taxonomy (NCBI): domain Eukaryota; kingdom Viridiplantae; phylum Streptophyta; class Magnoliopsida; order Asparagales; family Amaryllidaceae; genus Agapanthus; species Agapanthus africanus. Next base: position 8,489,681 of record CM057348.1, on the reverse strand, counting down.
ACCCTACTAGATCGCCGGAGAGGCTGAGGTTCGTTGGTTTCTACTGAATCCTTTGGTTGTACCAAATCATCTGCTGTAGTTTGTATAGCTGGAACACTTCCAGTTCTACATAACAGACCTTGCCTCGAGCTTGTCCGGATTTTGCTTTTAGACATAGGCCGGACAACCCCAAATCTTAACTAGCTTAAGACATGGGCTCTTCCCTTTCCATATCTCATATGGAATGGTAGGCAACTGATTTGATTGGAACCTAATTCAATAGGTATGCAACTTCATAAGTGCATAACCCCCAAGAAAGAAATAGGTAACTCAGCAGTACTCATCATAGAGCACACCATATCAAATAGGGTGTATCTGCTCCGCCCCGATATACCATCGTCCTATGGTGTATACGGAGGAGTAATGCCGAGAGAGAATCTCATTCTCCTTTAAAATAGTCCAGGATTTCCGTGCTCTAGTATTCTCCTCTTCGATCTCATCAAAGGACATAATACTTATACCCGTATTTTGGTTTTCTACTTCTAACTTATATTCTGTGATTATCTCAAAAGGTTCAGACTTGTGTTTCAACAGGAACATATGACTGAATCTTGAGAGATTATCAGAGAACGTAATGAAGTATAAAAAACCAGTCCTGGCATGTGTAGACAGGGGACCTTTATACATCAACATGTATCAGTCCCAAGAGTAAACTAACTCTTTCTCTGTTTCCATTAAACGGAGCTATGGTCATCTTATCTTTGTGACATGACTGGCGAGTTTCACAAGATGTAAGTTCAAACTAATTTAAATATGCATCTTTATGTAACTCTAGCTAGTCGGGTCGCATTGATATGACCTAGTCTACAAAACCTCAAGAAGAATTCGTTCATTTATGAACTCTTCCTCTTGTGTGTGATCCGTATACTAAGAACTATAGTTTGATTTAGAACAGCAATACTTTTAGATAACGTGCCTGAACCGATCAACTTTTGATATAGGAAATGTTCAAAACATTATCCAACAATACAAAATTTTATCATTTCTTTACTGATAAAGAGACTGATATGATTTTGTATATCAGGTTCGGTATCTAATAACATTCATTCAGAATCAATGTATTGGTAATACAGGGTGACAGTGACCAACAGACTTGGCTGCAACACTTGCCCCGTTTTCTGCCTCATGAAACTTATCACCCGTTCTCAGTTCTCTACCTTTCTGCAGCCCTATGTAACAGATTACATATCTGGGATCCTGATCTGGTATCACATACTCAGGACGTAAAGGATACTGAGAAACAGTTCTCTGTAATGAACACACCCGAAGATGATGCATCAACATGCACTCTCTTCGTTTGGGCGGCACGGGAATTCTGGTAATCCCCAATTTCCTGCTCTGTCTTATAACATTTATAAGTTGGAGCGGGACCAATCGTTCCCCAGCTCAGTATAACAAGCGGGTTCGGTCAAATATCCGTATTATTATCTTGATTAAGGCGTGATATGGTCGCTACCTGGAGAGAGAGAGAGAAGAAAACACTCAGCGTGCGCTCTTGCAAGAATAGATTGGTTATTATTTTATCTAATCAGGATGGCTCCCACTGCTTTTTATCAAATCTTCCTTCAAACCCTAAAAGGAAAGACTAGCCGGGATTAATTACACACTACAAGTTCGCCAATCTTTCAGCCAGGCCAGTGTCGGTACTTTGAGGGAGGTCCCCCGTGCTTTCGCACGAACCTAATTAATGTAAACCTCGTTTTCCCAGAGGCGTAACCTCGTTGACACCTTTCTAGACACCTACTTGATCGGCTAATTGTAATGTGTAAAACTCTCCCAGGAGTAACTCTTACTCGCAGCGGGTATCGGGATCCAACTATCTCATAGAAGGTATGCAATCTCATTGCAAATTTCAACACTTGAAATTCCCGATAATATTTTGCCCCTAGCACCCTATGACCTTGACGGAGGCCAACAAACCATAGGCTACTAGTCAAGTTCAACCCGTCATTTCTTGATTGAATCAAACCTACCCGCACGATCCTTGACGGAGGCCAACAAGGTCGCACGACTACCCTAACTCAATCTGCATCATATGCATAAGCAGATAAATACTGGTTAGCTACCGCACACTGCGTCTTGACGGAGGCCAACAAACGCAGCACGAATACTAAACAGCACTTATCTGAAATGACGGAGGGCTACGACAGGTTTTTCTGAAAACCTATTGCGTAATGAACTTGATATCGTTGTAGAATCAAATGATTTTAAAATGGAGTGCTTTTGAGGCTTTTCTAGTTTTGCTAAAGGAGTCACTCCCGGTGAAGGGATCGTCGGTCCTTTCCTCGTCGAATGAGGTGCTGGATATATCATATATATCACTGTGCAAAGCAAAAACTCTTAAAAGCAATCAAAAGACAAACCGAGTGTGCAGCATCTGCCAGTTATTGCTAAAGGAGTCACTCCCGGTGAAGGGATCTCGGTCCTTTCCTCATCGAATAAGGTGCAGGATATATCACATATACCGCTGTGCAAAGCAAGAACTGTAGCTACCTGTTTTATTTTGAAATTCGATTCTACAACATCTTAGGTTTCTTTTATTTCATTAATCACATTAATGAAGTCCCATCATTTAAGTACCTAAACATCACAGATAAATACGACGTACACTTATGCCATCCGCATTCGCCTCGATGTCCCCTCGTGCACCGTTAGGTTAGGTAACTAACGGCAGAGCGGGGCAGGGCTAGCACGGGTGTAAAACATAAGTAACGCCTATATAATATATCATATATACTATATACTGTATCTATCACAGAACATCACATGATCACATCACAGATATCGCAGCAGAAGAAACATATGAAATATTGGATATACTAGGACGTCCGTGTTTTCAATACGAGCCAGTATAAAACACGGATTCCACGGTCGTGATGAATAGCCAAACCCACACCCCTAGACCCCTACGAGAGCGGCAAGCAACCCTGCCAATTCTAGAGTTAGGAGACCCGGACTCGACTCCTCGAGTTGGTCTCCCACTGGACTCCAGAACCCGGTTACTTGTGCCCTCCTCCTTGGGTCTATCCTAGTGCGGAAAAGTAAATAATATACAAAAGGTGACTACTTTCGCAACCTGGAAGTGCCCCAATAAAAGAATATTACATACAAGTTTTTACATGAATGAAAATGAAAAACACTCATCTCACAGAAAAAACCCCGGCTATTCAAACACGACGATCCAATATAACATATCCAGCAACACATAACATCACATGTCATCAACGTAAGTAAATATGCGCATCCCAATTGTCGTTGACATATAGCAACGAAACCGGCGATATCACATATTACACTTACGGTCACAGAAAAGAAAGTGTAAAACTACAACAGTTGGAATCCGCAACCACCTCAGACATCGCATGCCTGACCAAATGAATTTCTTAGACATCGCATGCCTAACAATTATAAACCCCGCATTTTAATCTCATCATTGAAAACACTTTTCAATATTAAGTCGGGCAATTCAACAGGATTCCCGACATCCTGATCGAATGCTCGTCGCAAACTTCAGTAGATGGCTGCACCCCTGATACCGTCGACGAAGTGCACCAAGGCGGAACACCGCTACCGCGAGCACCCGGACGGTTGCTTTCGGCAACGGGGTTCTCCTACAGTCACTTGGTCGGGGCTATGGAGTGAGGCTGTCTATTAAGTTTACCCGGCGAGTATCCGCGTACACTACGTGATTGCGACGGACTTTTGATCACATCAAAATTCCGTGGCAACCGATCAAGTGAGACTAAACTGCTATGTTTATAACATTCATTCAGTTATCTCATAACTTCTGTGAATTCCAATTATTGTATCCCATTCCAGATAAACAGAAAATGTTAAACTTTTCGATCGAACAGTCAAACACCCAAGTTTTCCCGATACAGCTCAACACATGAAATAAGTCTAACAACATTCAGTTCGTGCCTCAGTACCAACGGTCCAGCCGTAGAAGGGTCAAACCAACGCCTCACATATGGCACGACGTACTGCCCCAAACCCTAAGGTTCAAAGGGCAGTTCAAGACGGTCACATAATCGAGTTAAGGTTTGTTGTCTTCTAGAGGGTCCATCGCGTTACTTGCACTACTTAGAACGTCGTTAAACTACGGAAAAATCCAACACTTGGAAATTTCCCGGCAGGGAAAAAAGTGGGTATTTATATCCGGTCGAACTTTTTAACATATTCTAAAATTTATCCGGAATCCACATAGACAAAATCTGAAATTTCGATCGAACCATCGAACCCCCAAAACATCCCAGAAAACTCAACTCTTGAGTAAATATTAAAATATCCCAGAAACTAGAGCAACATTAAATTGAAATTACTGTGCAAAATAAAGTGACAGAACAGATGGTACGGCCGCGGAACCGCCGCACATGCGAGGCTCATGCCGCGGTTCCGCGGTGGTTTAATAGAATTAGACCCCCGTATTTCACAGTATTTCAAATAACACCCTGCTTAATTTTCTGCATATTTTTAATGTGGAAAAATGCACAGTTTTGAAAAAAGGACAGAGAGCATGGGAAAAATGAGGTTTCGGGTTCGATCGGGATTCAAACGTCGTCTAGACATCGCCTAAGGCTCTAGCTAGGCTCTGATACCACTGTAGGGTTCCTAGGCACCCTAATGAGGTCTCACAAGGCATCAACCATGCCAATTTCAAATTTAAACGGTGCCTAGAAACCCTAGAACGGATCGTTGGCTAGATTTCTAGGCGAAAAAGTAATCTAGTTAACAACTTAACTATAAAGAATACGGAAATACAACCTTTGTAGATCCGGTGCTCCACCTCCATAGCTCCGCAATGAAGTCTCCTCGCTGTCCATAACAAATCCCGGGCTCTAGCGTCGGCTTCATCGGAGAATGAGCGGGCAAGGTCGTCGGCTTCGTGCCGAAGATGATCTACGTCGAGGCATCGCTAGATCAAGCTCCAACTTCACCAAGTGATGAAACTTGTTAAGAAAACACACTCTACTACTTGGCAAGAGGTAGAGGATGAAGAAATAGGAAGTGGGTAGACTTTAGAATTGGATTTCTCACACTTATGCTCAAATCACCATTGATGAAGTATGCATTCTTCTTGAAGAAGAAGAAGAAGAAGATGGTAATTGTTGTGATAAGAATAATAAAAATAGAAAAGAAAATCAATTCTTATCATAACTTTTACCATGGTAAAGTGTAGAGAACTAACTAAGGTTCAAATGAATGGTTAGGGTTAAGCATGAGACAAAATGGTGACTAAGTCAAACCTTCATGAATCTTCATGAAAGAAACAAATGATAGCCACCATTTTCTCTTTATGCAAATTTATTTTCCAAAAAGAAATAGATAAATAAATAAGGGAATAAAACAAAACCCTAACCATTATCATGTAACCATGGTTTGATCTTTACACTAAAACCCTAGCATAACATGTATCATCAAACATGATATAATCAAGTGCACAAAACTATATCGAATATACAATGTGCACATCCGAGCGAGAAAATCCATTTAAAGTGAACCAATACTAGTTAATGCAAAGTAATATATCAAATATATAATTATGCATTAAATCATTAAATCAACACTTAATTCAATGATCCGGTCATGTCGCACACAACCGACTAGTATACTATGTATCGACTTATCGAATCAACCCTCGATTCGATAACTAGGTTATATCGCATATAACCATACGACACATTCATCGCGAGAATGAAATACGGTATCACATACACGCATTATTCTCGGTCCCGCACATATCTCATATACGCTCCTATTTCGTTTTGCTTGAGCCAGGAAACCTCTGTGTAGGACTCTAAAGACTCGTCAATACGCCGGCAGCAGATGATGATCATATCAAGCACCCACAAGCCGCAAGCGGTCTGCTAAATGTAACGGCCACCCGGGTATTGAGCGATCAGAAGATCGACGAGCAAGCCAGCTCACACTCCTGTGAATCCAACCAGTAACACTTCCGTACAGTCCGGTCTGATCGTCTGATATGTCGCATATCTCGCCTAGGGGTGGTAAACGTCAGACCCCAATAGCTCGATAAGTCGTGTCGATATGAGGTCTATAACACTTCGAGAAACTACAGGTAACACTTACCAGTAAATCTCAGCAACCCTGGCCAGGGATTTCCTGTTATAGCCAATCGAACACAGCGCAACATCAACCCCCTATACCGGGAGAGACGAATCCCCTCCTATCGCTCATTGCCTCCATGTGACTCGGGACTGTACCCAAAAACCACCGTTTTGCACGCCCTCTTGGACGTGGTAAGATGGAAATCAAAGCACAGTGGGAACCACACAAGACTCTATGACGATCTCGGGTCAACAGACTACTCTGTACCAGTGTCACCAGAGAACTGCCATCTGACGTGAGGTATAATACCATCTGGGAGTTCTCGGCGAGTCCGTCCAGTGTACCCAGTCTCTACTGAGCACCCGTATATCATCTCTGATGTCAAACACCGATGGATATGGGATCATCCATCGCCCATCTGTATGGGTCGAGAAGGTATACGCTAGTCTACTCTGGTATATCGATGCCCCGTCTCGATACACCCACGACTAGGGACTTTGAAGGATGTACTTATAGACTACCATGTCCCCACTAGTATGATCCGCATCATAGTCCAGGTAGTCAAGTACACATCCTTAGGGCTTTACCAACATGTAACAGAGAGACAAACAGTATACACGTTAAGGTAAAGATCAACCAGATAGCATACTATCATGTCGAGCAAGAAAGTCCTCCCTATATATGTCCCAGCATCCACTACAATATACATCCTATGTATAGTAGTGGCCTCTAGGGCATACATATAACTAACATAGGTATCAATCAGATCATGGGGAAAACCACTGGACAGCTGTGAAGAACATTCTTAAGTACTTGAGAAGGACTAAAGAAATGTTCTTGGTGTATGGTAATGGTGAACTCCAGGTGGAGTCCTTTACATATTCGAACTTCCATATTGATAAGGACAACAGTAAGTCGGTATCGGGTTTTGTCTTTACCCTCAATGAAGGGGCGGTATATTGGAAGAGTTCCAAGCAAGATACCGTAGCAGACTCGATATGGAGGCGGAATACATCGCTGCCAATGATGCTGACAAAGAGACCGTCTAGATGAAGAAGTTCATAGCTGAACTTGGTGTGGTTCCATCCATTGAGCATCCAATACATGTGTATTGTGATAACAATAGAGCTGTGGCCTTGGCCAAGGAACCCCAGTCCCATTAGAGATCTAGACATATTCTTAGGCTGTATCATCTGATCCGGGAGATAGTTGATCGCCGAGAGATCGAGATCAGGAAAGTTGACACGAAGGACAACGTAGCAGATCCACTTACGAAGGCCCTCCACCAGACGCAATTCGAGAGACTATTTGGGATGTTGGGTATGAGATACTACAACAACTGGCTTTAGTGCAAGTGGGAGATTGTTAGGGATATGTATGCCCTAGAGGCCATTATTGTACATTGATGTATATTATAGTGGATGCTTGGATATATATATATATATATATATATATATATATATATATATATATATATATATATGAATTTCTTGCTCGACATGATAGTATGCTATCTGGTTACTTTTTTCTTAATATGTACACTTAGAATTATTATACTGTCTCTCAGATACATGTTGATAAAGCCCTTAGGGTGTAGGCATGACTGCCAGGACTATAATGCGGATCATACTACTGGGACCTGGGTAGTTCACAAGCACATTCTTTAATTGTTCCTAGTCGAGGGTATATCGAGACAGAGCATCGATACACCAGAGTAGACTAGTGTGTACGTTTCTTGACCCTGTATGGGTGCGATGGTTGATCCCATATCCATTGGTGTTTGACATCAAATGTTGTACACAGGTGCTCATTAGAGAATGGGTACACCGAATAGAACTCGCCGAGAACTCCTAGTTGGTATTATACCTATCATCAGATAGCAGTTCTCTGGTGACACTGGTACAGGTTAGTCTGTAGACCCGAGATCGTTATAGAGTCTTGTGTGGCTCCCACTGTGCTTTGATTTCTTCCCTACCACGGCTCAAAGGAGTCGTGCAAACAGGTGGATTTTGTAAGTGCACGGCGGCGCCCCGGCCGTCAATCCGACGCCGGAATGCGGAAGCGGTGAAAAACTTTAAATTTTGCGGACTTAGCAAACCGGCACCACCGCGCACTAAACACCCGGATCGAACCACTAACTAGTCCTAGCTATCTACAAGAAAGGGAATAGAGATATACCGACGATCCTAGTCCTCCGGTCTTCTCGTCATGGTCCCGATCTCCTGCGGAATGTCCCGTCTCCTCCTCGTCGCCGGAAGTGCACCACACCGCCTACTTCTTTTACGGGCTCCCACCTCAATGCCGAGGCAACTCGGGCACGAAGCCGGCTACTCGACGTGCCCAAGGTTCGCTGTAGAATGTAGCGAGCAAGTCTCATTTGGGGTTATCGGAATTGCCTTTTTGGTGGAGGGATGATACAAGAACAATGTGGAGGAACTTTGGGGATTTTGGGAACATGAAATGAACAAAAACCCCACACCCAAAAACTTGGACAGCCCCTATAGGGAAGTGGCCGGCCATCCCAATGAGGGTGAGTGAGAATGAGGGAGAGTATGATAGAAAAGGAGAGAGCCATCCAATAATGCAATGGAGAGAGAGAAGGCTATCATGCCAAAAAGGAAATGATCACAACAATAAATCCATACTCAACCAACCTCACCCCTCATCATCATCAACCAACATGCTCACTAAAAGTCAAGCCATCATGAGAATGAGAAGTCAATGATGGTGCACATCATGAAAACCATCATGATGCTACAATAAGCAAAGACCCCCTCCACAAAAAGCCTATTTGCAACAATGCAAATAAACCCTCCTCCACCAATCTTCGGCCAATGAACGGAACAATAGAAATTGGCCGAAACGGAAAGCAAACTGGCAACTCCAGAAAACTGGTCCCGTAATAAATTACAGGAAAACCCCAATACTGTGCATACACACCCGCATCTGTATTTCGACCGAAATACAAATGCAATGAGACAAAATCTCCACTGTACTATACTAGGATCCGGCTTATACCAAAGCCGGCCAGTAATATCCGTTCGATCCTGATCCGTGCAATACCGCACGTATCTGATCGAACCCTGCCATATATCCATACGGCCTATAGTACAAACTGTCCGATCCCGATCCGTGCAATACCGCACGTATCTGGTCGGACCTTGCCATATCTCCATACGGCCTCTACAACCTTTCGCCCGAAAGCTGAGTAACAGAATGTGGGGGACTCTAAAGACTCGTCAACACCTCGGTTGTGGATTTAACCACTAGCACGTCAGAGGTATAAGCCAATACGTAACGGGCTACCAAGTATTGACTAAAAGGGACGTCTGTGAGTGAACTCAGCCTGACAACCCTACTGAGCCTGTCAGTGACAATATCCGTGCAGTCCGGTCCGTTCGTCTATGAGTATCGCATGGCGGGCCTAGGGGGTTGGTAAAAGTCAGACCCCCAAAAGCGGTACAAGTCGTGTCGGAGTGTAGCCCAGAACACCCTGAGATACTACTGGAATACCTACCAGTAAATCTCCTTGCCTTGGCCAAGGACTTTGTGTAATGGCTCTCCTAGACACAGCACGACCTCACCCCCAATACCGGGAGAGACGAACCCCTGAAGATACGCTCACTGCCTCCATGTGGCTCGGGACTGTACCCAACTAAAACCTGTTTGCACGACTCCTTTGAGCCGTGGTAGGGTAGTAATCAAAGTACAGTGGGAACTCACACGAGACAAATGACGATCCCCAGGTCGATGAACTAACCTGCACACATGTCACCAGGGAACTGCCATCTGACGTCTGGTATATGACCAACTAGCATGTTCCCGGCGAGTCCTGTCCGGTGTACTCATAACCCAATGAGCACCTGTATACATCTTAGGTGATCCAACTGACACCAGTGGCTTGTGAGACCGGCCACCGCCCCTCGTCGGGGTCTCGACTGTATACACTAGTCTACTAATGGAGTATCGATGCCCAGTATCGAAACTCCCACGACTAGGGACCTTTTAAGGATAAGCTTATAGACCCCCAGCTCCCACTTATATGATCGCCCTCATACTGCTGGTGGTCAAGCAAGAATCCTAGGGGCTCTATCAACGTGTAATAGCGACGTGTCAGGTCACCTAAAGCAGTACACGATGATAAAGGTAAACCAGATAGCATACTATCATCTCGAGTAAGACTGTCCTACCGGGATAGGTCCTCCTTCAATCATTACAATCACGTACCTGTGACCTAATAATTGACTCTGAGGGCACTATCTCCAACAATCTCCCACTTGCACTCAAGGCTAATTATTGCGATGTCGCATACTCACAGCCCGTGTGATACCGAACATCCAACTCCTCTACTAGTCAGTCTCACAAAGCTCGTTTGCGGAACTATTGCGTTCGAGGAATAGCCTCAGTGAATGGATCCGCTTAGTTGTTTCTTTCTATGTCTCTCTATATCTCAAATTCGCGGAGAAGGCCATCTCCCGAAAAGAGCAATACCTGTCTCAGAATATGTCTGGATGTCTGATGGGACCTAGCTCATAAATGAACTCCAAATCCAAACTTCTTAGACTGTATCGTCAACTGAACTTAATCAGTATCCTGCGCGCCATGCGTCCCTCAGTATTGCCTTGGACCACCTGTCCAAAATACTGCCCCTCATCAGAAGGAAAACTATAACTCTGACAACCTCCTTGTCGTCCATGTCACCTTGGAAGCCTGGAATGATAACTGTCTCCTGAATGAGGCTGTCATTATCATCTCCCTAGAACATCCACTTATGTTCTAAAACTGCTTCCAACTGTTTCTCCAGGATTGGATTAATGTCAACTTATTGCATCTAGTGCAAGAACAATATCTGGTGTGGTACTTGACATCTCATGATTGACTCAATTGCCTAAGCAAGTGATCTGCCAATCATGCACATCCCTCTCCCCTTTAGTCTGTAAGACACCTTTAGAGAGGGTGACTCCATTACCTGCAGGTACACTACCGTGCCAGGAGTCGTCCATCCTAAATACTCTTAGAATGCTGTCAAGTACCCTGATTGGGAAACCACCCAAATCTAGATCTAAGACCATAGATCTAGTAACCAGTATGTCAGATATAATGTCCAAGTCCATGTGGAGAAACCACTGTGTGACGACCAAAGTATAACCGATCGTAGTATAGGAGTTTCCTTTCCTACTTTGTGTATGTCATCCAAATACCAGGATATCACACCCTACTGCCTTCTCAACAGATCCATTCCCTATTCTGATGAAGTCAAACCCATGACTGTCACGTCAGAAATAGATGATCTATCTCCGCTACTGGTGCTTCAGTCTGTAAATAGACATAAGCTACCTGTCCACCAATGCTTCCGCTGCTCCCACTGACTATGACAACCCTCTGGCAGAGTCATATAGACGTACACTTCTAAAACTGGTTTAGAACGACGCTATACTCATCCTCCCGCCGGGTCTCGTAACCTGGAACAACAGCAATGGCAATTGTGGGTAAACAAGAACTTCCCTGTCACCGTCCTTGAGGCTACCGTAGTGCCTCTCGGGTGCCTGAAGTTACCCACCTTATCTGCGGAGTGGCCAATGGAATGTCAATCCAGATTGAATCTTTAGGTTCCTTATCAAATCTTCAGTAATCGTTTGTGGTTCTAGAATCACTTCCAGTTCTACCATACTCCCACTACTGTTTTCTGGAAAAAAAAAAAAAATCCATTTTTAATAAAACTGTGGCGAGTCTAGAACAATATTGCTATTGTTCATCCAGATGGTAGAAAATCAACCCGCGTCATAGCCTGGGTCAACCCACAAACAGCCATTACAGAAACGTGCCTTGAGTTGTCCAGTGTCTGGTTTTAAGCATAAGCCGGACAACTCCCCGTACCTTAACATCGTTAAGATATGAACTGTTCTATATCCCATATAGGACCAGAGGCACTGATTTAATTGAACCAGATTCAAATCATGCAACTGTCTCCAGTGCATGTCAACTAAATGGAAGGAGGCCGATCAGCGTTACTCAACTTAGGAATGCTTCCATTTGTGAGTAACCTGAAAGAGAAGCAATTTCTCTTAATCACTACTATCAACTGAATACCATATACAAGTATCTACATCTTCGATCACTTTGAAGAATCCCGATACTTGCTACACCTGGTTCTCTACTCTATTCAAATACCTATAACTTCTCACAATTCGGACCCTGTGTTTCCACGAAACACCTGTCTAAAAACTAGAGAAGTTATAAGTAAACAGAATATAGTATGAGGACCAACCCCTTTGTCCTGATGGACCCTGGACAACATACAATCCTTTGTATAAGTCCCTTGAGTCTGATAACTCATTTACTGTGTGTCGTAGGTTGAAAACTGTACTTATGGTTAAGAAGAATTACACCGCTGTTTAATGCTCCTTACCTAACCATCCACTGATATAGGTAAATGTCGTAGACATAATTTCAGAAAGGTATATCTCACTCTATGAAAATAGACGTACAGATATATCAATTTGAAATTGGTGCATAACAGCGGATATTCAAAACCAAATATTTGCCGACCGGCAAACAGCCCAGGTGATTTCCTCAAATATCACTGATTACAACGAATCCCGATATAATGAGGATAATCACCCAATTCCCAATAACTTACTCCCACTCATCATCTGTAAAACCATACAGATGTGAGAATCGTATCTGGTAAATACATACCCTGGAGTAAGTATCTAATCGGGAAATCAGTTTTCTATTAACAGTACACAGTGAAACTGAAACATTGAAATGTTTCGATGGGGTATCCTGGTATTCCTAGTAATGCCTCTTCCAGATTCACGATTGTAACCGTATAATTCTTTTCCACCTCTCCAAATCCCTTCATATGTCTTTAGTCTTTACCTTCTGCACACCCCTTTAGGCCAAATGGTTTTCTTTCTTCCCTACCGTTCGGCACCAGCCTATGGTTTGGAAGAAGACTATCCAATAAGCATAATGGGTGTACTGTTCCAATCCTAGTAACACTCGCAACACGAGAGAAGGTGAAGATAAAAGACACCTGAATGTACTTTATTCATATTTCTCCTGAACCAGGATCCATCCCCGACTGGAAAAAGTTCCTTTCGGGTTCGTATATAATCATACGATGGATTATCCAATAAACTGTGGATCTTCGTAGTGATACGGAGTGTCCTGGAGAAATACAAAGGTGATTTTAGGATTGGCGAAGAAATACCTGGTTTGGTCGTGAATATCTGTTGCAATTTACTTTGCCCTCTTACTAATCCCTTGCTTTGTCTTAACTTAATACCTTCTGCACACCATCGTTAGGCTAATTGGTTTTCTTCATTCCCTACCGGTCGGCACCAGCCTAAGGTTTGGAAGAAGACAATCCAATTTGCGTAATAGGTGTACTACCCCTAAACCAAGGAGTACTCGTAACCTGAGAGAGGGTAAAAGGAAAAGACAACTGAATAATCCCATCCGTTTTCTCCAGAACCGGAAACCATCCTCGAATAAATTCTTTCGAGTTCGTATCTAACCATACGATGGTTTTGTCCAATGGAAGTGGACGTTCGTAGTAAAACGGGGTGTCCTGGAGAAAGGGGTAAAAGTAGGAGTGGCAATGAGGTTTGCAACTCTGACAATCCAAAAGCCAGTGTTTAAGAAGGTTCGGTCAACTTGGTCACTGAGTCATAGTCTTAGGGTCGGGTCAATGGTCGCTGCCAAAGAGAGAGAGAAAAGAAACACTCAGCGTGCACTCTAACCTAGATCAGAATGGTTACCAATTTATCTAATCTGGAATCCTCCCACTGTACCTCAAATTCTTCTCCAAACCTGAAAGAAGAATTAGTCGGGCTCACCCGAGGAGTAAACTAACTCATCAGTGGGAATCGGGATCCAACTCTCATCGCATGACAACGTGACGGAATCCGCTCACGGTATCACACTCCAGAAGGTATGCGCATATCTGGCAAGTTTCAGTTCTTTTGAAACTCCCGATGTGATTTCTGCCCCATGCTCTTATGACCTTGGCGAAGGTCAACAAATCATAAGTCACATGTCAAGTTCTACCCGTCATTATCCAGGTTAATTTGAATCCACCCGTACAAGCCCTTGACGAAGGTCAACAAGGCTATACGACTGTCCCAAACCAACGCATCTATCTATGCAACAGAAAGGTAACAAGCAGCTACCATACACTATGCCTTGACGAAGGTCAACAAACATAGCATGAATACTACGTGCTACCCGTCTGAAACGACGGAGGGCTACGAATGGTTTCTGGCGAAAACCTTTAACGTAATGAACTTGATATCGTCGAAGGAACGGATAGCTTTTTTAAAAATATAGTGACGAAAACCGTTGCTAAAGAGGTCACTCCCGGTGAAGGGATCTCGGCTCTTTCCCCGTAGAATGGGGTGCAGGATATTCCAAATGAATACCGCGATGCAAAGCAAAAGTAATCGGCTATAGTGAAGTTAATGCCCTGACGCAAACTTCTGTCCAAGGGGTCACTCCCGGTGAAGGGATCTCGGCCCTTGCCTCGTCGACTGAGGAGCAGGATATTCTAAATGAATACCGCGATGCAAAACAAAAGCGAACGTCCTTGCAATAACAGCTTTTTGAAAAGTGTTCCAACAACATCAGATTAGGTTTGTTTTTAAACTTGCATTGATCCGAATCAATGCAATCCCATCAATTGATCACACCAAAAAGAACGAAAATATACTGATGTACGTATATGCCATCCGCATTCGCCACTGGGTCCCGTCATTACCCGTTAGGTTAGCTAACTAACGACAGAACGGGGACTGGACTAGCGCGGATGCAAAACATATACAACATTTACTAATATATATACCAATATATTATATTCGCTCAAGGCGTGATAGAAATGCAACATCACAGAAAATGTACAGCATCACAGAAACAATACAGATATCTGGGATCCCCGGGTTTCACAGAGCCGCTGAAACCCGACGTTCCCCTGGTCGTGTGGATAGCCTGTGCAATGAAATCCTAGACCCCTACGGGCGCGGCAAGTCACCCGCCAAAACCTGAAGCGAGGCAGCCCCCTTCAGTACCGTGAATGGACCACCCAGCACTTCACGGAATCCGGTAACTTGGGCACCCCTCCTGGGTCAAACCTATACCCCCTACGAGTGCGGCGAATAGCCTGCCAATCCTAGAGTGAAGCCCTCTCCGTCTCAATGCCATGAGATGCGGGCCCGTTGCCCTCTAGAACCCGGCTATCCGTGCACCCCTCCGCGGGGTATCCTAGTACAGAAAGTAAAATATACATACAACGGGTACATCGACCGCAACCAGGTCGTGCCCCAAAATAATAATACAAACAGGCATTGACGGCAGTCCACATGTCGGACGCTCGCCCCGCAATATCAAATGTACATAATACAACAGAACTGTACTAGCATTGCATCCAGGCTATCCCCCACGACTGATCCGCAACATCACAGCAAAAACAAAACATCAACGTGAAAGTCACGTTCGCAAATCCGTCTAACCGGGCTATAGCAGTTAGACCGGATTTACCGATCAAGTGACATTCACGGTCGCAGATATAATGTAAATACTGTGAAAAATGTGTTTAAAATATCCGATCAATCAAACTTTAACAAGTGGGCCCCAAAGTATTACTGTAGCAGATAAAGAAATTCTGGGCCCAATGTTATTATTCCAAAACCCATATTTTAAGCCCAGAAGGCCTCTGTAAAAAATTGGTGAAGTGATCTCCACAGTGCGCGGCGGAAGGGCGGCGGGAAGGTGGTTTTCGCGGCGGTTCCGCGCTCCCACTGTGGAGTTACTTCGTCGAATTTTTACAGAGCTCTTAGATTTTCCAGTACATCAATATTTTACAACCTGAAAAATTTTTCGACACTAAAAATTTCCAACAGAAAACTGATGTGGGCAAATACGGGTTTTTGAACATTTCGATCGATCGGAACAGAAAAACACACTACACAAAGCTAGACTAAGTTAATGGCGAGGCTCTGATACCACTGTAAGTGCACGGCGGCGCCCCGGCCGTCAATCCGACGCCGGAATGCGGAAGCGGTGAAAAACTTTAAATTTTGCGGACTTAGCAAACCGGCACCACCGCGCACTAAACACCCGGATCGAACCACTAACTAGTCCTAGCTATCTACAAGAAAGGGAATAGAGATATACCGACGATCCTAGTCCTCCGGTCTTCTCGTCATGGTCCCGATCTCCTGCGGAATGTCCCGTCTCCTCCTCGTCGCCGGAAGTGCACCACACCGCCTACTTCTTTTACGGGCTCCCACCTCAATGCCGAGGCAACTCGGGCACGAAGCCGGCTACTCGACGTGCCCAAGGTTCGCTGTAGAATGTAGCGAGCAAGTCTCATTTGGGGTTATCGGAATTGCCTTTTTGGTGGAGGGATGATACAAGAACAATGTGGAGGAACTTTGGGGATTTTGGGAACATGAAATGAACAAAAACCCCACACCCAAAAACTTGGACAGCCCCTATAGGGAAGTGGCCGGCCATCCCAATGAGGGTGAGTGAGAATGAGGGAGAGTATGATAGAAAAGGAGAGAGCCATCCAATAATGCAATGGAGAGAGAGAAGGCTATCATGCCAAAAAGGAAATGATCACAACAATAAATCCATACTCAACCAACCTCACCCCTCATCATCATCAACCAACATGCTCACTAAAAGTCAAGCCATCATGAGAATGAGAAGTCAATGATGGTGCACATCATGAAAACCATCATGATGCTACAATAAGCAAAGACCCCCTCCACAAAAAGCCTATTTGCAACAATGCAAATAAACCCTCCTCCACCAATCTTCGGCCAATGAACGGAACAATAGAAATTGGCCGAAACGGAAAGCAAACTGGCAACTCCAGAAAACTGGTCCCGTAATAAATTACAGGAAAACCCCAATACTGTGCATACACACCCGCATCTGTATTTCGACCGAAATACAAATGCAATGAGACAAAATCTCCACTGTACTATACTAGGATCCGGCTTATACCAAAGCCGGCCAGTAATATCCGTTCGATCCTGATCCGTGCAATACCGCACGTATCTGATCGAACCCTGCCATATATCCATACGGCCTATAGTACAAACTGTCCGATCCCGATCCGTGCAATACCGCACGTATCTGGTCGGACCTTGCCATATCTCCATACGGCCTCTACAACCTTTCGCCCGAAAGCTGAGTAACAGAATGTGGGGGACTCTAAAGACTCGTCAACACCTCGGTTGTGGATTTAACCACTAGCACGTCAGAGGTATAAGCCAATACGTAACGGGCTACCAAGTATTGACTAAAAGGGACGTCTGTGAGTGAACTCAGCCTGACAACCCTACTGAGCCTGTCAGTGACAATATCCGTGCAGTCCGGTCCGTTCGTCTATGAGTATCGCATGGCGGGCCTAGGGGGTTGGTAAAAGTCAGACCCCCAAAAGCGGTACAAGTCGTGTCGGAGTGTAGCCCAGAACACCCTGAGATACTACTGGAATACCTACCAGTAAATCTCCTTGCCTTGGCCAAGGACTTTGTGTAATGGCTCTCCTAGACACAGCACGACCTCACCCCCAATACCGGGAGAGACGAACCCCTGAAGATACGCTCACTGCCTCCATGTGGCTCGGGACTGTACCCAACTAAAACCTGTTTGCACGACTCCTTTGAGCCGTGGTAGGGTAGTAATCAAAGTACAGTGGGAACTCACACGAGACAAATGACGATCCCCAGGTCGATGAACTAACCTGCACACATGTCACCAGGGAACTGCCATCTGACGTCTGGTATATGACCAACTAGCATGTTCCCGGCGAGTCCTGTCCGGTGTACTCATAACCCAATGAGCACCTGTATACATCTTAGGTGATCCAACTGACACCAGTGGCTTGTGAGACCGGCCACCGCCCCTCGTCGGGGTCTCGACTGTATACACTAGTCTACTAATGGAGTATCGATGCCCAGTCTCGAAACTCCCACGACTAGGGACCTTTTAAGGATAAGCTTATAGACCCCCAGCTCCCACTTATATGATCGCCCTCATACTGCTGGTGGTCAAGCAAGAATCCTAGGGGCTCTATCAACGTGTAATAGCGACGTGTCAGGTCACCTAAAGCAGTACACGATGATAAAGGTAAACCAGATAGCATACTATCATCTCGAGTAAGACTGTCCTACCGGGATAGGTCCTCCCTCAATCATTACAATCACGTACCTGTGACCTAATAATTGACTCTGAGGGCACTATCTCCAACAGATTTTGGGTACAGTCCCGAGTCACATGGAGGCAATGAGTGATAGGAGGGGTTTCGTCTCTCCCGATATTGGGAGTTGATGTTGCGCTATGCTCGATTGGCTATAATAGTAAGTCCCTGGCCAGGGCTGTTGATGAGATTTACTGGTAAGTGTTATCAGTAGTTTCTCGAACCGTTATGAGCTATACATCGGCATGACTTATCAAGTTACTGGGGTCTGATGTTACCACCTCTAGACTCGATATGCGGCATATCAGACGAAGAGACCGGACTATACGGTAAGTGTTACCTATAGGCTTCATGGGAGTTTGGACAAGCTTGCTTGTTGATCTTCTAATCGCTCAATACCTGCGTAGCTGTTACGTCCAGCTAGTACCGCTGAAGGCTTGTGGGTAATTGATGTGATCATCACCTACTGCTGGCGTATTGACAAGTATTTAGAGGCCCATACAGAAGTTTCCTGGTTCAAGCGAAATGAAGTAGGACACATATGCTGATATGTGCGGGGGCCCAGATTAAATACGAGTATGTGATACCGTATTCTAATCTGGCGGTTATTTGTTATCGGTTAGGTTATATGTGATATAACCGGACTATTGAATCAAGTGTTGATTTGATAATGTGATATACAGATAAATGATATTAATCGGTTATATATGATATAACCGGATTATTAAATCAAGTGTTGATTTGATAATTTGATATATATTATATTTGATATAATTATATATTAACTAATATTATTAACTCACTAATTATTCTTCATAATATATATATATATATTAAAATGAAGCATGGCATGGATTTTCTATTTTTAGAAAATAGAAAATGAAAAGAAAAATGGGGAGACTTTTGAGAGCATGGGCAAGCATGGTTTTTTCCATATATTTTATTCATTTGCCATCACTATTGAAGCATGGTTGGATTTTTTAATCCATGCTTCAATAAGTGAGCATGAGTGTAGTTCATTCTACATAAGAGTTCATTATTTTGCCTTAGTCATTTTCTTGAGCTCTTGCTCTTTAGCTCTCTCCATTTTTCCTCACCTCACCTCCAAGCTCAATCTCTCACATGAGTTGTGAACCCTTAAGCTTGTGAGAACCCTAGTGAGCAAACTATACCCCTACTTCACCATCCTAATTTGAATTAGCAATTTAAACTAGTGTGTTTTCTTCACTAAAGAGTTTAGTGAAGAGGTAGCTTGGACTAGTGGACTTCGGGTGGATCGTCTTCGGCACGAAGATCACGAAAGGAGCTTGTACCATCTTCAAGTGGAGCCTAGTGGAGTCGCGTGGACTACAACCCGGAGCATTTGAAGAGAAGGACACGATCTAGAAAGGTTGTAGTTTTGTTCTCTTTGTATAATTTTTATGATATTCAGCTTAAACCCTAGTCATCTAGTTAAAGATCTTGGTTAGTGTTAATTAACACCCCAAATTTTTAAAAAATGGCATGCTTGATACTACTAAAACCCAGTGGTGGTGCTAACGTACACTTTCATTGCACGTAAAGTGATGCCTTTAGCAGCTATACCGAAACTTCCGTTTTACCGAACACTTGACACCGTTAAATTCATAATTAATTCTAGAAAAATCCAATCGCAGAGTACTTGGGTTCGTTGCGAAGTGTACTGCATAATATTTAACATGATATATACTTTTACTGTTAAATATATCCTCCGAACATCAAAAACAGAGAACTTACCTGACCGTGGACTGCAGTCCAGAGCAGGGATTTATTCCTTGACATGCATTTATACACCTGAAATCTTAATGTTTAATTGTGATAGTGTGTGGAGACAATTACCGATGCGTATAAAATTGTTTTATCTTTCCAATGATACTGGTTTCACTAAATTCCAGTATCATTTGGTATTTAAATCATATTTTAACGGATGACATGTATGGCAGATTTCTGTCATTTCAGCTTGCACCCTTCATTAGTAATCTGATCATAACTCCTAGACCAAGATGACTATTGTTGATCTGTCTCCTGCACTGTAAATTTAACTCATAGCCCTACAATTAGTTAAACAGTAGCGTCGCCTAATTATGATCCCAATAGGAAGTAAAACGTGTTACAAAACGTACTTTCAGTTCAGAAATTGGATTTCCAGCAGTAAACATTTAAATTGGAATGACCATAACTAGCAAACCTGAAACCCAATTGACACGAAACCAATTTTGTTGTACAGATAATTAAATATACCGCCTACTCCTTTCATATCGCTTTGCTTAACTATGCACGTATGATTTTATGTGATTTTTATAATCCAACCGACACCGGTTGCTCATATGTATTCAGTAGTACATTTGCTGTATCCCTATCATATTGCATGACTGTCATACCCTTGTAAATAGTGTCCATTTGCATTGATAACCTAGTGACCGTGTTACATTACCAAGTGATAAATATTAGCGATTGGATTGTGGCAAGTACGTTAGTGTAAAAGCATGATTGAATAAGTGAAGTGATACGTACTTGTACACAATCAGCGGAACCAATTAGTTATTGCATTGTCGACGCCTATGGGACATATATAAGTGTAAATATAACTGGTATGGGACGGTTATGGAAGCACTTATATTAGTGTCATAGGTAAGACATCGAGCACTGTCCATTTATCTTGGATACCAGTCGAGACATGCTTGATGGAGACCCTGTCTCCAGTTCTCGCGTAGACTTGTCATGGAGCGACTAATATTTAGATTCGTGGTCGGTGTTTGATGTAGACCGCGGGGTGTGGGGGTAGTTTGAGTGTGAGTTCGATCAACGGAATCTCAGGAGTCCCACTGCCGGCTTATGTAGTGATTTCGGGAGTTATGCTGATAGTGATTCTGATTCTTACTGATAGTGATTCGGGCCCGTGTTCATTTGCCCCTGGGGCCTACCCTTGGGTTGGGGATACTTCTGCGGTGGTTGACGCTCACACTTGGACTGACGATAGGTTTAGTGATCTGGACATTGAGACTTAGAGACTGATAGCTTTAGTGACATGGACATTGCATTGATTACTGATCTGATACACTGGCTTTATCATTACATGTACTGGTTATTTCATGCTCGCGTCATTGCTCTGTGTTACTGCTTCATGTTTATCATCATTGCACATATTTTATATGTATATATTGCTATTGTGTCGCTCTGACGACCTGAGTATGCATTCTCAGAGTGAGGAGTGGATTTAGCTCGGATCAGGACCTGCCTTACCTCGAGGATATTGCGGACATCTACATCAGCGACGCCAGCGCTATCTTTCCCTTGACTCTATCCGGTTAGTTTTATATCTGTTTTGATAGAATTAGTGACTGCATTTCTCTTTACCTGTGATATGATTACTGATTACCACGTAATGCTAGAGGCCGAAGTGTGACTACGACAGGATATTTCCTTGACCGTAGGAGCATGGCTGGCCTTGTCACCCCTCGTATTCCTTATTTTGGGAAACGAGGGATGACAAGGAAGCGAGGGAGTGGTCGATGGTGTGAGGTGATGGAGGAGTGGGTCGTTGGAGGTTTTCGTGGCGGTTCGGGGGAGCTCCGGCGAGGATTCAGGCAATGTGAGCTCGGGTGTAGTAGCAGTGAGTCGTGTCGACTGGGGAGTGGTGGTGAACGGTGGTAGTTGCTCGTCGGTGATGGAGTCGTAGAGCCGTGGTGATGAGGACGGCGAGATGAGGTAGCCGGTGACGGTGAGATGCTAGCGGCTCCGGTAGTGATGGAGTGGATGAAAAATGGTGGTTTGGATTGTGAGAGAGGTGAAGTGGGGTCATGGTGGCTGGTGAGGATTGGGGGCGATGATGGAGGGGATGGCAGTGGTGGAGAGGAGAGGAAGGTAGTGATGAGGTCGACGGCGAAGGTGTTCAGGGGCTTGTCGGCGGTGAAGTTGTGGCTGTGGGTGTTGGTTTATGATTTTGGAGAGAGAGAGGAGGGGTGTTGATGGAGATGAGGCAAAGGAGGAGGAGATCTCGAAGAGTAGTTGTGAGTGGGGTGGTGTCGGCGTGGAGCGGTTCTCGTGAGGACGGACGCGAGGAAGGGGGATTGTGGGGTTACGGGATTTTTGAATGAAGGAGAAGAAAAAGGAGAGGAAGAAGAAGGGAAAAGGGGGTTGGGCTTCTTGGGTCGGCTGGGCCAGGGAGAAAAGAAAGGGAAAAAGAAAGGGGCTGGGCTCGGTGTGGGGTTTTAATTTGGTTACGGAAATTAGAAAAGATTAGGATTTTGGATTTTGGGTTTAGGAATTAATTAAGAAAATTTGGAGAAAAGTTTATAAGGGAATTTTATTTTAAAAAACGGAATTACACTGGGTATTACAGACTCGATATATTTCTTTAAAATATTTAATGTTAATAACATTTAATATACATATTGTTATTTATTGTATGATATTTAGTCAGTGTATTTATAGAATCATACTTTTGTAAAACTATAAATTATGTGTGTATATATTTTGTAGAGCTCATCGCAGTACTATAATTTCAATTTTTTAAATATAATTTTATAACATGCAAGGCTTGAAACCCCTGAAAAAACCGATACGCTCGCCGAAGCCCGTTCGAAGCCCGAAGTTGTAAACCCGACGGATTCGAACGAGCTTTGGATTTAGGTTTCTAGTTTCACCTATGGGTATAAAAATTGTCAAAACCCCGTCTAACTCTATCGAATGAGCAATAGCTCAGTTGGTATGACACTTTCCTCTATGGGGAGAGTGCAAGGATTCGATTTCCAGTGGGGAAGTGGCCCCAATTTAACACTGTCGAGGTAAATTCGTGTGTTGTGTGAGATGTGTGCGTGAGTGTGTGTCGTATGCGTTAGCCTTACTAGGCCGGTGCCAAAAAAAATGATGGGATGGAGATGAGCTGAAGTGACGGAATCGCAGCTTGTGAAGAAGATAGTTTTGGACTACAGCTGGACCAATGGAAGGTGCGCAGATAAATATCCATCTAAGGTCACGAGTCATAATGAAAACCTTATGGTTTATGTCTCCTAATGATTTTGCTTTTCTACACAAATAAATGTGACACTTGTTTTAGTTACTAATCACATTGAATTCCATCAGAAGCATGCAGATGACATTTAAATTGAAAAAAAAAAACCTAAGTTCTGAACTTCCCTCAAATGGGTCGGAAATCTCACTCGGTCTAATAAAATATTAGCATTTTAGTTAGAGAATAATGGAGTAAAGAGGCCATAGGAGGGGATTTCCTCCCATGGCGTCGAAAAAATACAACCCCGACCATTTTTTCCGACGATCGGCATCCATCATCATCATCGTTATCATCTAAGATGTGCATATACCAAATTTCATGTGATTCCACTACTTTTTCACCGTTGATTTAGCAATGTAAAAAGTTCTATTGTCAGTAAACCATTAATTTTGCACCAACTAAATCAACGGTGAGAAAAATAGTATAATCACATGAAATTTGGTGTATCCACATCTTAGATGATAAATATGGAGGTGATGTATGCCGATCGTCGAAAAAAATTGCAGAGGATGTATTTTTCCGATGCCATACGAGAAAATCCCCTCCCATGGCACCTTTCCTCCGTTAACCTATTTTAGTTACTACCAGCCACTTGTTGGTAATAAAAAAGGAGCGATTGAGACATATCTTTTGCATTTCCAATATAAACTTTTCCTTTTTAAACAAACAAAACAAAGGAAAGAAAATCAATTCCATGCTTATCCATTGCCCCTTATTTATAACAAACAGACAAAGTAAATTTTTTTTATTGAAAAGTGATGAATCCCGTTTCCTCTTACATTCACCATTAACTTATATTATTTTCAATGAAACAAACAGCCACTAAAGTAACAACTTTTTTTTTTGGCGCGGGGGCTGTAATAGATATGGGAGAAAAAGATCAATTTAAAACTTAGCTGTTTATTTTTAATATACTGACATAATATCTAACATTGATTTGAGACAGTATATACATGTTTCAAAAGAATCGTTGCCAATAAATTCCATGATGAGAGGCTTATTACATATGTTGTGATGTTATCCAATGAATTAACATGTATTTGAAAAGCTTTAACATATTTTATTTTGGTGAAAACCATTTAGGCCATGTATGGGTATGGAGTTTAGAGAACCGGTGTTTATTTCTAAGTCGACTTAGGCGTGCTGCAATCTCCTGTATGCAGGACCCTACCTCCACTTGGAAGTTTAACTTTGATGAGGTATCCGGTTTCGGAGTTATCAAGTCTCCAAAATATTGTTACAGAGTTGTATAAACTTAAAAAATTAGTGATTTTCTCTTTTTGGAGCTTAAAAATCCACGGTTGATTAGCAGTTTAAAAAACTCTGGTTGTCCAACTCCAAAGTCGAAATATAGGAGTTTTCTACACTCCAAAATAAATATAATTTTAAGTGATAAAGACCGTAACCTGATGTAAGTAAGGGATGAAAGAACCCAAGCCTTTTGCTCAGTTGCTAAGAAGTTTTACACCACTAGGCTATAGAAGCACTTTCACATTATTAGGAATCTTAGGGTTTTGGAGTAAAGCCGAGATAACTTTACGAAACTAAACTCCGGTAATCCAAATTTATTCATTCTCAAAAAGGGCGGTACTGGAAATTGCAGCATGGAGCTCAATAAGCAAGGTTTCTTGATAAGAAAATGTTATTGGGTTGGGTTTTGGATGTAGAATGACCCCAATGCCCACTGCCAAAGGCCCACAAGCCTACAAGCAGATAGATGGAATGGGAGCCTCCGCTATTACCAAGAAAATAACACCACCAGTTCTATTGTCATGAACGGTCCAGATTCATCCAAAATATGGATCAATGGTCGAGATTATTATAAAACAGGAGAGATTTTGGTATTGGTGTATCCTACCTGCTTTACATGTGGGATGTGGCTCAGATCCTAGCTGAGCACCCCTACTATTGTTTTCTAATAGGAACGGACTTTTTACCAAATAGATCATCATTGTTGTGACCCACTCTGCTAACAAAATATAGTCGGCTATTAACTGATACTTTATGTAAAACAGCTACTTTTTAGAATCCAATATCAACATGAATCTCAGTTTTCACCGAAAAATCATAAACAAAAATAAGATGAGTAAGTTCTTTGAATCTTTAATACATAGTCTCCAATTTTTTTAATAATACGGCACATATAATGTTAAGCTGACGTGATCCAAATTCTACAATGCAAACAAGTCTTTGGTAGAACTCGAACATATATCAATTTCTTTAATACATACATAGTGTTCATATACAGAGAGAGAGCTGATCCTGCCTTATTTCTTATTTTGATGTTCATTTCAAATACACAGTACGTCGTATTTTTCACCAATCTGCACCGATTATCGTGATCTCCACATGTTAGATAGATTATGCATGTATCAAATTTTACGAGATTTGAAGATCTCTAACTAACCTATCAAATAAACTAAAAAATCTACGGCTTTACCATGCATGAAAAACTAGATCGCTTGATGGATGTGTTGAGGTCTCTTAATCTAATGAAACTTTATACATAATCTATCTAATACAAGTAGATCAAAGTGACGGGTACAGATTGGTGAAAAAAAAAGGGTTGTGGTTTAAAAGTTTGGTCTCAAAATAAGAAATGAGTACAGAATTATCTCCCTATAGGAGTGATCCATTGCAAACGGGTCCGCATTTTTTAAAAATGCAAACTCTCGGTCTACAACATATTTGAATAATTTGATCCATTCAAATTGATCACGCTACCCTTAAATATGCGTGTATGAAAAATTAAAGGATTTAAAGAACTTTAACATATGCAGTAGATGAAGTTTATGTTGTATTATCGAAAAAACGTTCATTTTTACACCCATCGATGTATATGTTAGAGGTCTTCAAATCCTTTGATTTTTCATACACGTATATTTGATGGCAGGATGATCAATTTGAACGGATCGGATGGTTAAAATGTCATAGACCGGGGGTTCCCGTTTTTAAAGAAAGCGGACCGGTTTGCAATGGATCACTCCCCTACACACAGAGAGAAAGAGAGAGTAATGTAGAAAAGAGGCCCCAAGAAACCTTTTCGTTAGGTGGCGTCAAAAAACTACACCCTTCACCATTTTATTCGACGATCGGTATCCATCATCATCATCTTTATCATTTAAGATATGAATACATCAAATTTCGTATGATTCCAACACGTTTTCATTCGTTGGTTTAGCAATGTAGAAAATTATATTGTCGGTAAACCGTTAAATTTGCACCCACTGAATCAACGGTGAAAAAAATGATGAAGTCACATGAAATATCCACATTTTAGATGATAAAAATGATGATGGCGAATAATGATCTTCGGAAAAAATGGTGAAAGGTATATTTTTTTGCGCCGCCTAAAGAAAAAAATCTCCCCATGCCCTCTTTCCTCCATTCATTATATATATATATAGAGAGAGAGAGAGAGAGCGAGAGAAGTGGTCTATTGCAAACCGGTCCGTATTTTTTAAAAACAAGAACTCTCGGTCTACGACATATTTTAACAATCCAATCAGTTCAAGTTGATCACCGTACCCTCAAATGTATGTGAATAGAAAATCAAAAGATTTGAAGACCATTAAACTATGCATTGGATGAAGTTTATATATTGCATAATTGAAAAACGTTCATTTTTGCATCCGTCGATGCATAGATTAGAAGTTTTCAAATACTTTGATTTTTTATACACATATATTCGAAGGTAGGATGATCATATTGAACGGATTGGATCGTTAAATTATGACGTAAATCGAGAGTTCCCGATTTTAAAAAACGGACCACTCCCCTATATATATATATATATATATATATATATATATATATATATATATAATTGATTCTTATATCCAGCGAGGATGGACAAGATTTGTGTTAGGGTCCAAACTTTCCTATGATTCTCACCTTATTCTTAAAATGTATCCAATAACAATTTTCCAGACAAAAATTTCGGAAACTAATTCTTCACAAATCATAAAGCTCAACTTAATTGACAGTTAATCACGTGCATAGCTCGGTCATATCACTTCCCCTACTAGCGAACTTTCCCTACCGGCGAGTGTGTGGAAAGCGATTCAACAAGAGAAAGTGCTCACAATTTAACGTGTTTAGTGCTAATCCGCAGGACCCTAAGTGTGTGTGGGATTCGTGCCTTCATGGGGTAGGCTTACGGGTTAATTCCAAGAAGAAGAAAAAAAAACTAAATTGACAGTTGCTTAAAATTATAGTTCTTGGCCTTGAGAGCACTATCCAATAACAAAAAAAAGACTTATCATTCGTCAACTTTATGATTGTGAAACCACTTAAGATAGATAAAAAAAAATTTGCAGATTTGTGCAGTAATCTTAAGAAGAATCCTGTAGCTGATGAGGTGGTGCAAAGAATAAATTCCAACTCGGAAAGGAGGCGGCAGAGAATAAAGCTAGCATTAACTTTACTAGAATGACATGAGAAATGAAAGATAAGTGAAGTGAGAATCAAGCCTCTTCTTAGCGTTGCATCTGCCTTCTTTCTTTTATAGTGATCACTGCTTCGCTCCTCCTATAAATATAAATCAAGCATAAGCTTACAAAAATACCCAAAAAATATAATAATAATCAATTATGAGATATAAATTGCTAGATTTGGGGTTAAATAGAGATAAAATTAAACAAATTAGACAACCAAAAATTAACAGTCTAAAAATAAAAACTCATGAGGTGCATGCAAGATAAAAAGGTGATAGTTTTTATTCTTTCTGTCTTTTGATTTTAGTGCAAGCTTTTCCTGTAAACTTCATGGTAACCTTCAAAAAGTGATGACAATGTATTGACATTGAAGTGAAAGACATGCATTCATGATCCTATGCATATCTAGGGATGACCGAAAGATAACATAATTGGAAAGGAAAATAACATTATTCCTAAATCACAAATGCAAAATGAAGATGATTCATAAATCATCTGTAATGATCATTACACCAACCAAAACAAATTAAAAAAAAATCATGAATAACATTATGTGAAGAATATTGTGATTATGCAAGTGGGAAAAAAATAGTGATCGTGAATAACATGAGGCGAAAAAAAAATATTGTGATTATGATGACAACTAAAGAGGCTTATTATCTTCCACTATAAAATTCAATAACAGCAGTATCAAGTTCAAACAGAGAGACCAAAATCATGAAGAAAAGCATCTTCAAAGGCCCCTCTCATGCACTAAAAAAAAGCCTCTGAGACTTTGCCTTTTGCTTTCCTAGCACCAACACATTCGACTTTACTCTTTTATTATTTTGTAAACATATGGTTCACTTTTCCACTATTCGTTGCTGTCCCAAGAAGAAAGATATGCAAGGATTAAGGCCAAGAAAACCCTTTTAAACCATTCTGAAATTGAAAACAGTTCTTACACCCCGAAAGCAGTTCCGTAAGGTTTAGAACGATATACTCGATATACATGTAAATAAGCGGGCAATCTAAATTTAACCCCAAAATCCTAACTCCGTCTTAGTTGTTTATGATTCTTCGATCTTAGGATAACCCTAAAGCTATATAACAGAAAATGTGGATGTTTATTTCATGTATGTAGAGCCTGAAGTTTTATCGCATGACCTATACCTCAACTTGGATATTAAATTTGATTATCTCAACCACGACGCCAGACAGAGCTTTAAGAAGTACACAAGCGGGAAAAATAAAAATTCAGGAGGGTGTATTGGAAAATATCTACCGATGTCTTTATTCCCTCCCCCTTTCACCTTTTAAATATACCTTCAAGCTTCTTCCATCCTTTAGACCCTTTCACTTCTGTGTGCACAAAAACACAACTTCCACATGAAAGATACCCTTTTGCTCTCCCATGAAGGCATAGCCTCAAATCTAGCACCCCCACCACACCAAAAGAGAAAGAAATAAAATCAATCAAAAGAATCCTTCTGAATCACTAACCGATCATAAGAAAGAGGGTTCGAGGTCGTAGAAGCTCAAAGTCGCAAACTCAAAGACGACAAGTTAATAGTTTGCGATAATGAGTCAAGCTAAGCCAAGCTCAGGAGAGGAGTATAGACTGAAGGATACAAATCCGCAACTTGGAGAACGATGGCCAGGAGGCGGCCATGGCCATGGCCGTGGTGGGTGGATGGGGATCGGAGGAGACAAGTTTGCGAGTACTTATGATCTCGTCGAGCAGATGCACTATCTTTATGTGAGGGTTGTGAAAGCAAAAGATCTTCCTCCGAACGCTATAAGTGGAAGTTGTGATCCTTATGCAGAGGTCAAGCTTGGGAATTATAAGGGCACTACCAAGCATTTTGAGAAGAAGACCAACCCAGAATGGAATCAGGCATGGGCATATCTATCTTCTTCATTTATCTTAAATTTTTTTTGGTATAAACTTGATATCCAAGATCTCAGGTTCAATAAAATGTTTGTGATATGTATTTTATAAAAAAACTCTAAAGTATATAATTTTTCTTGTTATTATTACCTTATCAAGCTATCGATATGTTGAGAAACTTGACTAGACACGAACTTATGGCCATTGAACATAGGTATTTGCCTTCTCCAAAGAAAGAATACAATCCTCGGTACTAGAAGTCTACGTAAAGGACAAGGAGATGGTAGCAAGAGACGACTACATCGGAAAAGTGATTTTCGATCTAAACGAAGTACCGACTCGGGTCCCACCTGATAGCCCATTGGCCCCACAATGGTATCGGCTCGAGGATCTTCGAGGCGATAGGAAAGTGAGAGGAGAAATCATGCTTGCGGTTTGGATGGGGACTCAAGCCGATGAAGCTTTCCCCGAAGCTTGGCATGCCGATGCAGCTGCAGTTCATGGGGAGGGGATATATAGCATCAGGTCTAAAGTTTATGTGTCGCCTAAACTTTGGTATCTACGTGTTAATGTCATCGAGGCACAGGACATTCAGCCTAACGATCGAAGCCGAGTGCCAGAGGCCTTTGTCAAAGTTCAGGTCAGTATATATAGGTTTTAAGAAAAGAGGAACAGCAGTATGATATAAATTGGTATATTATTACTAAATTTGTAAGATGATATTTTTGATGATTTGTCCAAAAGTTTTAACTGAGTTGGCCGATTCCAGGTAGGTAACCAAGTACTCAAAACCAAGGTGTGCCAATCCCGAACCCTAAGCCCTCTATGGAATGAAGACCTAGTCTTCGTTGCAGCCGAGCCATTCGAAGAACAGCTCGTCCTAACCATCGAAGACCACGTAAGCGCAACCAAAGACGACATCCTCGGCCGCCTCGTCGCCCCTCTCACCGTCTTCGAGAAACGGCTCGACCACCGCCCTGTTCATTCCCGATGGTTCAACCTCGAAAAATTCGGGTTTGGCGTTCTCGAGCTTGATAAGCGCAAAGAGCTCAAATTCGCGACCCGGGTTCATCTCCGAGCCTGCCTCGAAGGTGGCTACCACGTAATGGACGAGTCGACTATGTATATCAGTGATCAGAGACCAACAGCCCGCCAACTCTGGAAACAACCCATTGGGATCTTAGAGGTTGGGATTTTGGGTGCGCAAGATTTGGTGCAAATGAAGGCTAAAGATGGGCGTGGAACCACTGACGCGTACTGTGTGGCTAAGTATGGGCAAAAGTGGGTCCGGACCCGAACTATGATCGATTCGTTTGCACCCAAATGGAATGAACAGTATACATGGGAGGTGTATGACCCGTGCACTGTGATCACGCTTGGTGTGTTTGATAACTGCCATCTTGGTGGAGGTTCAGGAAAAGATTCGAAGATTGGGAAAGTTAGGATAAGGTTGTCGACGCTTGAAACGGATCGGATTTACACCCATCTTTATCCGCTGGTGGTGTTGCAACCGTCGGGGGTTAAGAAGATGGGGGAGTTGCAATTGGCAGTTAGGTTCACTTCCTTGTCTTTGATTAACGCGATTTATCTCTATGGCCATCCATTGCTCCCTAAGATGCATTACTTGCATCCATTTACGGTGAACCAACTCGACAGTCTCAGGTATTGTTAACCTACCATGCATCTTTGAAGGATATATTATTGCGGAAAACGCCCTTAGTTTTTTCATCCATATAACAGGATATAACAGGATATCCGATTAATTTTTTGTCAAAACTTTAATGGCTAACTTGGGTTGCATGCATCAGGTACCAAGCAATGAGCATCGTGGCCACAAGACTCGGTCGAGCCGAGCCACCGTTACGAAAAGAGGTGGTCGAGTACATGCTCGATGTTGAGTCCCACATGTGGAGCATGAGACGAAGCAAGGCCAACTTCTTTCGAATCATGTCCGTTCTCTCCGGAATAGTCGGCACGTTCAGGTGGCTTGACGACGTGTGTCGCTGGAAAAACCCAATCACCACCGTGCTCGTGCACATCCTTTTCCTAATCCTAGTCTGCTACCCTGAGCTAATTCTACCCACAGCTTTCCTCTACATGTTCTTGATCGGTATCTGGAACTATCGGTTCAGGCCCAGGCACCCACCACATATGGACACTAGACTCTCTTGGGCCGAAGCGGTGCACCCAGACGAGCTCGATGAGGAGTTCGACACGTTTCCAACTTCAAAACCACAAGATATGGTGAGGATGAGGTACGATAGGCTACGGAGTGTAGCAGGGAGAATACAGACTGTTGTTGGGGATTTGGCGACGCAAGGGGAGAGGTTTCAGAGCTTGCTAAGCTGGCGTGATCCTAGAGCGACGTGTTTGTTTATAATAGTTTGTTTCGTGGCGGCAGTTGTGCTGTACGTAACGCCGTTTAAGGTGGTGGCACTGGTGGTGGGTTTGTTTGTGTTAAGGCATCCGAGGTTTCGGAGCAAAATGCCGTCTGTGCCAAGTAATTTCTTTAAGAGGTTGCCATCGAAAGTTGACAGCATGCTTTGAGAGCTTGTGAGGGTGTGGTTTTGTCATGTTGGTATTCAGTTCTTTTTGAGTGATGCTTCAAATAAGGTGTGGATTCATTTGGATTGCAATATATTCTGGTTTCAAAAATCTCTTCAGCATCAGTTCAGAATCATGATCTCAAAATTTTGAACAAAAACAATTGAACTGCCTACTTCAATGTACAGCTATGCATAAGAAAATACATTAAATCCGTCAATTTGGGTATTGCAAAGCCCTACCATAGATTCCATTAAAACTGGGCAGAACTGTTAACTTCAGCAAGTCTAGAGCTAAAATAAAGTCCAGAAATGTCTAAAAGCATGATATAGAGAAACAAGGCACTCCCAACAATATACTCAAAATTTAACATAATTAGAATCAATAAGAGAACTGGTCTGAAATCACAAGGAAAAGACATTCAATAAAAACTACTGAGAAACAAAACAAAACAAAAATTATGTTTCGATGTTCCGCCTCAAGAAAACAGAATACAACAAGATAGGCATACCTAGGGAGAAATTTAGCCAAGAGTTTTGTCCGTCCTAAAACTTGAGCTCATGCGGCTTCATCCCTTGCCTCAAGGTGAATCTTGCACCCAAATATGACTTGAGTTCTGGAACAGCTTCAATAGCCTTCAACAATTGTGAGTCGACACTCTTCTGTGCATCCCTCTTCTCCTGTGGAAGGGACTTCTTTTACTGTATCAAAACATGGGAAATGAACAAAATAAAAAATTAATAACTAACTTGGAAAAAAAACTTGTAGCCATAATAACTATGTGATAAGTGACGGGGATGCTACAAATATGAACCTCTTTCTCTGACTCAAAGAACTCTCCTTCAGTCTTCTTGTTCTTCGCCTTTGCTTCCTTTGCAAAGTACTTATCGTAAAACTTCTCAACATTAACTCCAGAAATATCGACCTTTGTAGATGTTCCAACAACATAAGACTGGTTCACACGACGAAGCGGAGCCCCATTGACCTTGAAGGGTCCTACAAACATAATACAGCGATTAAACAGAACTTTGGCATGGGGAATGAATAGGCTTACTGGACATGCAAGCGTAAAGAGGTTCATCATCAATAAAGAGCAATAAAAACAAAATATCCCCTAAATTTTGGAGCAACATAAAATGGTAAACAAAAGAAAATAATAAAAGAAGTCATGCATGCATCCAGAAGTTGTTTCGGTAAAGGTTATGTACATAAGGCATATGAATTCATTGAGTCCTGAAAACTTATAAAACACATGCTATTCAGAAACAAGAACCATTTATGTAGGGTATGTATTACCATGAGTTCATTACAGCTAGCCACACAGTATCACCAACTACCAGTCACATGTATTCTCTGAAAGTTAGGTAAATATCATTAATACCAATATATTTTCAAGGTTTTTGAGGTAGTACCATTGAACTTTAAAATAGCCATATGCCCCACTTGAAGGGTAATTTTATCAACAAAATGGATTGTGTTTGTCAAAAACTGCCATGGTCAGTTTATTTTAAGAGCTATTTAGTCCAAGCACAAGGTTATTCTGGGGTTTAGTCATTTTTGCCTAAAAAATTGATGAAACTAGTAATTTCATACAACAATGCGAGTTCACTTGGGCTTCATGACATTTCTAAAGTTCAATGATGCTATCGCAAAAACTCTAGAAATTGGATGGTGCTTTATAAAATTTATCCATGCCAGTTTACATGTGTTATACAGCGAACATATCAAATGTGGTTAAATTTTTATAAAAAAATTATCTAAAACAACTAGTGTATTGAATATGCTTCATTTTGGCAAAAAGATGCTTCTCAATTCGATTTTCTTAAGCTCTATACGATTCTTTTTACCATTGAGGAAACAGATTCAGATTCCACAGGTTCAGAGACGATGATATGGTCTCAGAACAAGTAAAATTAGGTATCATGGGCCAATGAAGAATTCAAGTAGGCATTTGATTATATAGATGAGTTGCCTTTGTTCTATACTTATATTCTTAAATATTAAATATTTACATGTTTACTAAAGTCTCCAGGTAAATTGAAGGTAAAGACCTCATCTACTCTATATCTTAAAACATCGGATGGATAATCGGGGCATTCAGCAATTATAAAAACAGCCACACATCGGCTCAAATGGAAAACCGAGCACAACACAGAAAGGATTACAATCAACATTAATTGATTGCATTCCCTAAATTAAATTTGATAAAATAGCGGTCAACACGGACAGTTTTTGGGAATTAACAGATTTTTTTTTAAAAATTAGGAAAATGGTGCTGGAAAAAAATATTTAGTAAAATGGTGTTGGTTGGGTTATTGGGGCAGATTAGGGGTTGTTGACTAAAACCGCACATTCAAAGTGTGGATGCACCATATCCGGAATCGCAGAAAGAAGAACCGCACTTCTAAAGTGCACTTTTAAAGTGCGGTTCTTAACAACAAAAACCCAACAAACTCCCCATCACCTCCACCCCCTCCAACCTCCAAATGCCTCAAAACCCTAGAATCCATACCCAACACGATTTTTATCTCGAATGCTCGTCCCAAACTCATCTACAAATTGCCAACTACATGATCAGAAACACCCTTGGAGAAGACAAAGACGATGGAATCGAGCTTGAGGGCAGTGTCAGAGTGAGCAGCGGTGAGGATCTTCTCATTGCGAGGCTTGAGATTTGGAGAGAGAAGGCACCCAGGGTTTCGATCGGAGATGAGGAACCAGCAGGGGAGCGACCGAAGGAGCAGATGATGTCGACGTGGACGGCGGCGATGGGCTTGCAATGGTGAGGATGGAGTTGAGGTTGAGGCTGATGGGAGATGATGATGATGATGATGATGAGAGGCGGGAGAGGAAGCCGAGCTCAGAACGGAGGTATTCTTTATGAACCGCACTTCTAAAGTGCGGTTTTAGTTAAAACCCCTAATTTGCCTTAATAAACCAACCAACACCATTTTGCTAAATATTCTTTGCCAACACCATTTTGCTAAAAAAAAATTAAAATCCGTTGATTTCCGAAAATTGTCCTGGTAAACACTTGTAAACAGCGTAAGATAGAGTCCATATCCCAAAAGTTGAGCGCAGCTTCATCTTATAGGCTACATGACTCAAAACTCAAAAGTAATAAATTCAAATTTCTGCTAAGAAATTTTTTTGAAGTCAATGGTGCAATACGGTTAACAAATCTTTGGAGAGCTACTAGAAGCCAGCTTCATAGTCTGGACAGTCTAGACGCACAATCACACACAGCATGATTCATTAAATTTCAATAAATCAAACTAGCTCAACCAAATGCAAGCATTTCCCTCTAATCTATAATAGTTCAATCTCACCTTTAAGTATCACTACAGCAACTAATTGTACCACAAAAGTAAGCTTTCTAACCAACAAAATATAATTATGTTATACAATAATTTAGGGTAGGGAAACACTACATAAAATGGCAATATAACTAATAATTAATCTTTACACGGTTTCTGCCTCAGCATTAAACAAGCTTTTATCCCTCACCAAATGGTCTTAACATAGAGCATGGTAACTTTGCATTGACTATAATTTCACAAGCAATTAACAATACGAAAATCAATCTTTTAACAGCAACAAAAGAGGCAAGCTTTTGATGCACATCTTGTTGGAATTTGATTTAAATTCGGATTAGGTAGGGATTAGTTAGGATTTAAATCTAATCTCTTTAATTTAGATTTAAATCTAATCTCTATATTAAATTCATATTTATCTATAATTTAAATATGGATTTATCTTCTAGCATTTATTTATCCTATAAATAGAAAGCTTTCTCTAAGATCTTATGTATCCATAATTCTCTAATAAATTAGGGTTTGATTAGAGTGGGAGGGGGCGGCCAAGCGCGGTCGCGGGATAGAGAGAGAAGTCTTGTAAGAGCGAGACTTTCTTTGTAAAGGAGTGCTGAGAAGTCGGTGTAATCTCGTGTAATTCTTTCTTATGGTGGAAGTTCTCGTCACGGTTTGCAGGATTACGTGCTAGTTGTGCCGAACCGGGATAAATCTTGTATACTTTTGTTGGTGTGTTCTTTTCGTGTGATTTGGTATCTTTTTCAATCTACCCTAACCCTAAAACAAAGGGTCTTGGATTTCAGCTGCGCGCATAGATGCGTAATCCTTACAACACATCTAAACCAAAACAGATCTGTGGAAAAAAAACACAACAAAAAAACACTTTTGTAATGTAATTGAAATGAGTGATTGATTAAATATCTCACCAGTGACAGGAAGCAATCCAGAAGGCAACTGCTTCAAGAACACAACTCTCTTCCCCATAAACCTCCCCGCGAGCAGAATCAACACCGTCCCCGGAGTAATGCTAGCCCTAAAATGACCATAAAAAAAACAAATCAAGCCCTAATTTTATAACTCAAACAGCAGAAATCAAAAGACAAATCCAAGAAATAAAATAATTTTAAAAAAATACCGAGCTTGGTGGGTTTGGGCTTCCGGCGGTTGGCGATAGGGGTCTTCACATCCTCGGCGGGGTAAAACTAGGGCGGCTTCACCTCGGCTTTCGCCGGAGCGGGTTTTGGGGCCTGTGTGGGGGAAAGATCCGCCATTTTTGGCCTTGATCGCCCAAAGCCCTCTCTTATGGTATATTTTGGAGCGCGAGAACTTGCCGATTCCTCTCACGAGGTCGGGGTTCCTCGAAACCCTAGTGAGCCATCGATGACGACGAAACCCTAACTCTAAAAAAATGAGGAGAAGGCGAGATTGAGCAGGAAAGAGGAAGAAAATAAACAGTATAGTGAGAGATTTTACAAGTGAGACGCAAACCCTAAGCCTCAATGAGTTGAGCATGTAGAACCGTTCGATTTTTCTGAATCGTAGATCAATAATGGGCTGGGCTGTTATATTTCCAAATTAGAGGCCCAAATTTTGCGAAGATTCTTATGCAATCCCAACAGCATTACAATTTAATTAGAGGTTTAATGATCTACATTGTGATTTATTTATGACCAATGTTTTTTAATTTGTTTGTTATGGTTCTTGTATTCAATAGTAAATATTAATGTGTGAGGAAAGCTCAATTTACATATCATAATGAATATATAGGTGTTGGACTTGGAACGACCTCGGCCTATAGCCACCCTGATGTACCGGTGAGCGGGTTGTGCTGTGGATCGGTCTATAGACTGACTCAATCCGGTCTGGTTATAGCAACGTTAACTGAACTTTGGTTTGACTTATGATTAGGATTTATTTTTTTTAATCTCTATAACCCGATAAATATAGGGGTAAAGGTTAGGGTTTCATCCGATTTGCATAAAATTGCCGTTGTCTCTCCTCTTCTTTCTTCTTCGTCTATGGTTAATCGTGATGTGATATTATGTTGGCATCTTGCTTTTCAGGATAAGATGTAGTGCTTTTCAGGTTATTGGGCAACAGTAAGTAAGAATTTTGTAGATACGTGAAACTTCGACCAGAGAACAAGATGCGTGCGACCTATTTCTTTTGTAGTGGAACTGATGGAGGTATGGATCTCCTTCGGATGTTACCTTCCATAGATCTGCTGCAAGCGATGATGGACGGCTGAGATTGAGTTGGAGGTTGCCTCCTGAAGCATGTGGATCTCAATGGGTTTGAGGTGGTTGAGGCCGAGCTACCTGTAAGGAAGTCCCGGGGTGGTTGTACCACCGAGGACCCTCCGACGATCAAGTTAGACCGGATATTTGAGCTGAGAAAAGAATGGCTTACTTGAACCGTCTGAAAGAGGGGTTTATATAGTGGTGGAAACTGGCAGGCAGGCGCGAGAAGCACGCCGACGGTTACGCTCCCGGCGTCACGCCCGCGTGATAGGCGGGATCCCGCATTAATGACGAGACAGGCTCGTTAATGGGGGATCGTGATGGCGTGGAACACGGGACATGGCTGGCGGATATCTCGCGCATGGCGAGATTCGCGGAGGTGAGGCGGATGCGCCTGTCATTGGTGCCGTCGGTCGGTCGATGAGACCGAGGAAGATGAACTCGACGGGAGGCTCGGGGACGAGCGGGAGGCCGAGGTATCTTGGTTCTGCGATAGCCTGGAGGCGAGCCGAGAGAGTCGAGGAGGCCAATTGTGCAGGGGGACTCGGAGGAGAGCCAATGGTTGTTTGGTAGAGGGGTGTTCTCTGCCGAAAGACGCGACCGGGATGTTGGGACGCCTGGCCTAAATTTTGGGGGCAGATACTATTTGGTGCTATCCGTCCACCTCTCCGAAAATGCCAAGTTGATTTATGGCACCGTATATCGGAGGTTTAGACGGATGCGGCCGCTATAGCAGACTTCGTCAGATTCCCCTCATTGTGAGGGTTTTTTGATTGTGGGGGCGGTTTTCCTTGCAGGCGCAAGCCCCTGCAGTTAATTACGCTACCGCATCGCGGTAACCACTTTCTCCTTCTCCAGATGGTCACTTCGTGTCGTGGATATTTGTTTTGTTTTTGGTTGCCCGTGGATTGTATACGGAGACTAATTTATGTTGTCGCCCGTAGGGCGGGGATTAGTCCAAATCCGTATTTTCTTATATTTGGGTTTGGGTTGGGTTTAAGGATCGTTAATCTCATTTGAGACTAAGATCAATTTAAACGTTGGTTAAGGATACGTTAGTCTAATTTTAGACTAAGATCTACTTAACAGGATCATTTAGATCCAACAAAAGAGCATTTGGGCTCTATTGTTTTAGTTTAGGGACTTTGCAGTCCATAAGTTTAAGGACATCATAGTCCATGAAGTTTAAGGACATCATAGTCCATAGTTTAAAGACGTCATAGTCTATGAGTTTAAGGACCTCACAGTCCACAAAGTTTAAGGACATCATAGTCCATGAGTTTAAAGATCCCACAGTCCGTGGAATGTCTGGTTGTTGGGACCCGTCACCTCTCTGAAGACGTTGAAGGATTACAACGACAAATATCAGAGGTATGAAGAGATATACCCTTGAACCAATATCCCGGTTTGGGAAATGGGATGAACATCAGTTTAGATGTCATTCGTTAGGAGAACACCAGTCATCTTTGGGACTAGGATTAGTTTGGGGAGACCTGAACATGGGGGCTCGGTTGATTGGTGAAAAAAGGGTCTTGGTTTCGGAAGACTTGGCTAATTTGAGCTAAGGTTGATTTCCCTTAGTCATCCCATAGCGCTAAGCACTGAATCAGTGTTAAACACTGGACTTTGGAGGAGCACACGTGTGAACACGTGAGGGGCCCCGAAGTGGGCATTGTTCCTTGAGTTTATTCCCTCATATATATATAAAAGTGCTGAGCACTTGGCTCACGTGTGAGCACGTGAGACGCCTGAGGTGATAACTGTTCTCTGGATTTTATTCCTCTTTCATTTATAAGTGCTAAGCACTTGGTTCATCAAACAGTCACGTGCAGACACGTGAGGTGCCTTCAAAATGCGAGCGCTGTCTTTGGAATTTTCTCCTTCTTTTATACACAACTGTTTGGGGGTCACGTGGGAACACGTGAGGTGCCCCCAAAATGGGAGCTATCTTGGGTTTATTCCCCTTTTCCTTTTCTGAGTGCTAGTCACTATTAGATCACGTGAGGCACTCTGAAGAATGAAAATTGCCTTTGCTTTATTCTCCTTTTCTTTTTCTGAGTGCTAAGCACTATCAAGGGATCACGTGAGACGCCCCCAAATTGAGATGTATTTTAGATTTACTCCCCTTTTTGAAAAGCTTGTTCGGTAGTGTGCCAAGAGTTCTTGGTTATTGGGACCCTCCACCTCTCTGAAGACGTTGAAGGATTACAACGACATGTATCAGAGGTATGAAGAGATGTACTCTTAAACCAATATCCCGATTTGGGGAATGGGATGAACATCAGTTTAGATGTCATCTATTAGGAGAACACTAGTCATCTTTGGGACTAGGATCGATTTGGGGGACCCTGAGCATGGGGGCTCGATTGATTGCCTTCGAGAGATTTGATCTAAGTTTGGCTAATATTGGCCTCTCATAGTGTTAAACACTAATATATGATTGGCGCTCACGTGCTCCTACGTGAGGCCTTAAAGTAGTGTTAAACACTAGTGTATGATCAGCGCTCACGTGCTCCCACGTGAGGCGCTTGAAATAGTGTTAAACACTAAGAATTTGAGGCGCTCACGTGGGCTCACGTGAGGCGCTCCAAAAAGTGGGTTTATTCCCTTTTCTCTTTTATAAGTGCCGAGCACTTCTCAGGGGTCACATGGGGTCACGTGAGGCGCTCCAAAAACAGGGTTTATTCCCTTTTCTCTTTTATAAGTGTTGAGCACTTCTCAAGGGTCACGTGAGGCGCTCCAAAAATAGGGGTTTATTCCCTTTTGTCTTTTATAAGTGCTGGGCACTTCTCAAGGGTCACGTGGGGTCACGTGAGGCCTCCCCAAAGATTGAAAGTGGCCTCTGTTTTATTCTCTTTTGAAAAGTGCTAAGCACTATTAAGGGGTCATGTGATGTCACGTGAGACGCCCTTAAAATATAAACTGCCTTGGATTTATTCTCTCTTTTTCTTCTGGAGGGCTTGTTCAGGGGTCACGTGGGAGCACGTGACCTGATCTCAGTTGTTTTCTCTCGTTCAACACGGATGCTCACGTAGGAACACGTGATCATGTTTGGGTACTGATCTCTTTTTTGTGCATGGAGAGTTAAATCCCTTGTTTAAGAATTAAATTCCCCTGTGTTTTGAAAGAATTAAATTTTTTAAACCCAATTCTCCCTCTAAGTTTTGAATCTGCATGGCAGAATCTTTCCGATGAGAATTAAATTCTCAACTTATGGGGAGATCTGCTTCTACAGATCTTCAACCAGAGGAAGAACTGAGTTCTTATTTAGAAGAGTTAAACTCTTGGTTTGAGAATTAAATTCTCTTTTGTTTTGTGGGAGCTTATAGAATAATTTCTTTCCTTCTCTTATCTAGAGTTTCTTTCTTCTCTGAAGAGATCTTCTTCTCTATTTCTCTCTGTTGTATCCTTTTCTTTTCTTTTTTGTATCCTCTTCTCTTCTTTGTATGTATCTCCATTCTCTTCCTTCTTGGCTCCTATTTATAGGAGAAAGAAAAGAATCAGTTTGTTCAGCCAATCTCTCATTAAAAGATTTTGATTGATTTTTATAACCAACATGATCTTTTAGATTACTCGGTGAATTTTATTCACCATTGGATTTTTAATCCAACGGTGCTCCCTTTTTACAGAGTGCAATCTTTTTTATTTGGAAAGATCTAGGGAAATATTTTTCCAATTAGGGTTTTTGATTCCTTTCAATTAGAATTTAATTCTATTAGTTCAGAGGGTTTCAAGAGTCTATCACGTGTTGGCACGTGACCTTACCAATTAAGCATTCAATTAGAATATAATTCTATTGGTTCAGAGGGTTCAGGAACCCATCACGTGTTGGCACGTGACCCCACTGATTAAGCATCTCCAATTGTTTATTTCAGCACCTATAGGCTTTGCCCATAAAAGTTCA
Organism: Agapanthus africanus; assembly: GCA_030015575.1. NCBI lineage: Eukaryota > Viridiplantae > Streptophyta > Magnoliopsida > Asparagales > Amaryllidaceae > Agapanthus > Agapanthus africanus. The sequence goes on along the minus strand of CM057348.1, from coordinate 8,448,025 downwards.
CGTGTCCTCACGTGAGGCCCGGTCACGTGTGGGCACGTGATGCCCCCTTTGGGGGTTTTCCTCGCTGCTTTATTTGTATTTTATTCAGTTCCCATGAGAGAACAAATGCTTTTAATTCTTTTAATTAGAATTTAATTTTATTAATTCAGTGGGTTCAAGAGCCCATCACGTGTGGGCACATGACCTTACCAATCAGGCATTCAGGCGTAGATAGAATCTGCCCATAAAAGATCACGTGTTTGCACGTGAGGCCCGGTTACGTGTGAGCACGTGATGCCCCATTTGGGGGTTTTCCTTACTGCTTTATTTGTATTTTATTCAGTTCCCATGAGGGAACAAATGCCCCCACAGCGTTGTTCTCACGTGTTTGCACGTGAGTGCAACGCTGTCACCTTTATGGCCGTTGGATTTGCCTAGGGAACGGGGAAGATGAACCATTTCCTATCATGTCTTATAAATGCAAGGGTCTCTTCAGCAACGCCTCCGTTCCTTCATCTTCTTTCTTTTTCATTTTCTTTGAGAATTTAATTCTCTTCCTCAGAGCTCAGTTCTCTGTTCAACAAAACAAAATCTAGAGTTTAACTGTGTCAACAAAAAAGAATTCTTTTTCAGGTAAGGATCTTGAACGGCCGAGGAACTTTTTATAAAATTCTCTTTGGATTTTAAATCCACATCAAGGGGTTTTCCCTTAAATAAAAACGCATCTTTCCAAGTTCTAAGAATGCCCGATCTTTAGGTAGTAAGCCCCCAAATGTTAAGCGTTTTTCTGCTCTTAGGGGATTGATGATGGTACTTGTTTTCTTCTGGAATTTAATTCCATTCCAAAGAGCTCAGCTCTGAAAATTTTCCTGAAATTTAATTCCTCTGTTCACAAGGAATTTAATTCCCTCAGAGGACTTAGTTCTAACAAGAAGACCTCTTAGGATTTTTATCCTCAGTTGTTCTTGACCAAAAATTTTAGGAGAGATTCTGTTTGATTTGCACAGAGTTCATGATGGGCTTTTCCTTGGGGGAATGTGCAAAGATGTTTGAACTCCACTATTTATTTATTGAGAATCTTCTTTTTGTTCTCATAATGATTACCCTGCTTCATCATTAGTGAGCCGCCATATTGATTTTGTGGGGCCCATGTTTTTTTGCAACCAATGGTCTCATGGAATAAGCTGCTTGTCGTTTTCTTCCATTGTCTATATATATATATATATATATATATATATATATATATATATATATATATATATATATATATATATATATATATATATATATGCACGTGTAGGTTTCATTAACAGTTTTCCCTTCCTTTATTTCAGGAACAATGGCTTCTCTTCTATACTTTCCTTTTACCCGCTCAGAGGCTGCTTTTCTTCAATCACCGTCTGACGAAGAAGTGATGGCAATGATTAGGGCTCATGACCCGGATTGCACCAACCTGCTTTTGTGGGGAACCTGGTATGGTCATATCATCCGTGGTCGCTGAAGTTTTATTTGCGGGGAGCCGATGGAGCCTCTTCGTCCTATATTACCGATGGAATGCCCACAGACTGCTTACGCAGTGGAGGTGACCAATTGGACTCTTTCGGACCGGCTGGAGCCTTCTACCTCTGGGATACCTAACCAGCCCCTGCCAGCTATAGACATCTTGGGGCGTCGGATTTGCCAAGGTGAAGCTCGACCTTGGGGGCGGGTTTATAAAGTGGGTATCACCCCGGCGCCCGGTGGGCTACCTTATTTGGGCTCGCTATATTCTTTCTGCCCACCGCGCAAGGCTGCAGAAGGTCGGACTATATCAAGCAATATATGCATCGCTCTTCTATTACCATGCTCCCCATGTCTGGTGGATCAAAACCTTCTTAAACCAGTGGAATCTGCCCACCAATAACTTCCTACTAGGGGATCGAGAGGTGTCTATCTCATTGAATGAATTCCGTGAGATTTCAGGACTGCCTATTAGGGGGAGCATTACGAGGAACTGCTGCCTCCTGATGAATATGTTTTCTCCACCATGCCGGCTGTGCTTGATAGTCTGACAGCCGAAACCACCGTCCGTCATAAGTATCCTAGTCTGATCAAGGCCCTAGGTATTTTTGACAGATTGTTTGCGAAGTCAGAAGGGCAGGGTGTCACTTTTGAGAGCTTTATCGCCTGTTTCATTCGGGGGGATATTTTATCCAAGGAAGCCCCGAAGTTTGCGAGTATTGATGACCCTTTTGGGTTTGGTTTGGATAAACGGCCGGTCAAAGAAGAAGATTTACCTCAGTTTTACATCCCGATCTTTTCAGTCGTTCCTTTTGATTCGATTGTGGCTCCCGGCATGGATGAAGAGACTTTCTTTGTTGGTTTTATCAGCCTTTGGCTCAGCTGGTTTGTGATACCGTCACACCGATGCTTCATGAGAGCTTCTGTCCTCTATCCCGCCCATCATGTAGCTGAAGGGGCAAAGTTGGCCGTCGGCATCGCGGGACTATCACATCTTTATCATGGGTTAAGTGTTGCGGCCAACACTACGACTCCAGATGTAGATGTTGTGAATCTCCCCTTTCATTACTTCACATCTTGGATCGAAATACATGTGCTGGGGGCATTCGCGGCACATCAACGGCCGAACTTCTATGACTCCTATACCTTCCCTCGAGTTATGAGATTGGTGGATGCCTCCGCTCCCGATTCGACTCAATTAGGGGCCCTCCGTGTTCTGCTCAATACCTATACCCATGAGGGAGGAATGGTATTTATTGATCGCGTTCTTTCTGCTCCAGCGGGGCCTGTCCAGCAGCTATTCGACTTGTCGAAAGGGGGAGCGCCTTCTTTAAAGCCTAGGGAGATCATGCATCTGTACTCGATCAGGCCAGGCTATTTGGTATTCCGCCAGAATGATACGGCTCTCCTTATGCGGTATAATCCGCATCGCTTTGCCCGGCAACTGGGCTATGATCAGGGCGTCCCCTTCGAAGCGTTCTTGGTTGAGCCTACTTCATCGTTGGGAGTTATTCGCGACGTTATTCATCATTTTACACGGCTGAATACTGGCTCCGTGTTCATGATCCCAGAACCTGACTGTCTCTCCAGGTCTGTGGGCTCCTTTGTGGGCTGGTATCGCCATCGGGTTGGTCCTATCATTACCGAGGAAAGGCGGGTGCTCTTCGAATATAAAACTCCTGTTCCAACCCAAGCCGCTAGCATTCCATTGCGACCTCGGTCAGTCGTTCGCCCTCTTTTGAGGGATGGTGGTGCGGTCCTCATCTCGCAGGCCGCAGAAACCGGTTTGATTCCTCCAACTGCAGGGATGCCGATGCGTACTAAAGCTCGAGCAAAGGCTTCCGCCGAAGTGCCAGTAGACCCTCCATTAGTGGAGACATTATCAGCAGGGGTATCGCCAAAAGGGGACAGTGGAGGCGAAGTGGGTCAAGATCGCGCCAAAGCGCCGAAGGGAAGGAAGCGATCATCTTCTAGCGTTAGTTCTGGGTCGAAGAGGAGAAAGAAGACGGTCACCGGTCTGCTTGACTTTTTGGTGGAATCCGAGCCTACTTTTCAAGATGAACCAATATCCATGCAAGAGCCGGATGATGGTCTTCTCTTTCCGGATTCATCTGCCGAGGAAGCCGCACAATTAACTGAGGCTATATGGCGTTCCCAGGATGAGACCGAGAACGTGCGCGTCCCGAAGAGTCCTTATCCTGCCGTCATATTCTACAAAGATCCTCCATCAATACGGCTAATATTTATAGGTCCTCTGGAAGAGGGATGTGAGATAGCCCTCAAACAGCCTATCTCAGCCGCTTCTGAAGATAAGTTGTCGTTGTGGACCGGCGGCCATGAATCTACACTTGAACCCCGGCGAGCATACCTTATCAAGAAGTAACGTCGGCTTGAAAAAGCCATACTAGAGGCATCTTGGCGTATCGGTATACATGTTTTCTGTATTTTTCCTTCGGCAAGTAATTTGTTTCGCTTTTTATGTCTTCTTATCTTCGTAAAATTTTGCAGGGACTTCGGCCATGGCAGAGAATCTGAGCTCGAGTAACGTATTGACCGTGGACTCCGTAAATATCCTCGATGAGACGCCAGTAGGTGTAGAGGGGGTCGCTACAGTTGCTATTCCTGCTGCAGAGCTCCCATTGGCGGCTTCTGTTCCCCTGGTGTCCGTTCTCCCAGAAGAGGTGCCCTTACCGGCCGTAGATTTAATGGACCTTTCCGGTGATGGCCTGGAAATTGTGGAACAGGTAATTGAGATCGCCGTCCCTGAAGTGGCGGCCGTTGCCCCTCAACAGGAAGCTGTCACACCAGCAAATGTCTCCGATGATGTGCCTGAGGGTATGGAGGAGGCTGCCGAAGCTGCTATCCCTCCTGTTCAAAGCGGGAGGAGTATCGAAGGTATTCTTCTATCTTTTGTTTTAATGATCTCTTCATTATCTGAATCCTTCCGTCTTTTCAGAATTACGCGGATTGGCGGCATCTATCGCGAATCTATTCCCCAGAAAGTCTTTTCAGCGTCTGCTCGAGATGGCCGCTCCACAGGCAATATCCCCTCAAAGCATCGTCCTCTCTTCTGGGCAAGGTTGGTGTTATTTGACCCCTTCACTGTATTATTATTATTTCGTATAACGATGCTGATATGTCTTCTGCAGTTCTGGAAGCTGATGACGAAATTGAGATCCTCGACGGGCCTGGGGATCTGTCCAATCCTCCTTGCATGACCGTGGGTAAGTAAGATTTTGACGTCGCTTTATATATTCTTTGGGCGTAAATCTTATAGCTTGATATTGACAGCCTTGCCCGTTCTTATCCCACTGGAATCTCGCATCCTTATGCCACCTGGCCCTTATGCCATACGCGCATCCGAACGGATGGCGAAGCAAAGCCTTCACTCTTTGTTGGATCTCATAGAAGATCTTCGTGCTGGTAGCTCGATCACGGCCGAAGAATTTGCTGCTGAAGCCAACATTTCTCTCCCCTTTCTTGCTGCTTACCATGATGAAACATTGGTGCATGTTTGGGTCGAGTTTTGTCGTCGGGTGGAGGCTTCCTTACATAGTCTTGAGTGCACGCACCTTCCTTTAGAGGTCGTGGCTGAAAGGCGAGCTTGCGGGGGTTGGTTGAACGGTGCGCCACAAATCTGCAGTCATGTGAGAAGAGGCTCAACCGAAAGTTTTCGGAGAGGGAGCTGGCTTCCAATGCGCTGAGGGAACTTCAAGCTGAACTTACGGCCAAGACCACCAGTGCGTATGAACTTTGGCGGGTGCTTCAAGAAGCTATCAGGGAGGTGGTAGCTATTGATACAGCCGTCATTTTTACTCGCGACGTGGTTGAAGCTCACAAAGTTACCGAAAAGGAGCTTGAAAGTCGGCTCGTCTCATACCAGGCCCAACAGTCTCAACCGGAGGCCCATCTCATAGCAATAACAAATTATGAAGCCGAGACCCAGCGGAAGAAGGATGAACCGACGAATCTATTAAACCGTCCGCTGGTTTAAACAAATGTATATGTTTCTTTTTATTCTCCTTTTGAACTTACTCCCGAATGAGAGTATTTTTTGATTCTTTTATAGGTTGTACTTTGTATTTATTTTGATTCATGAATAAAAGACATATTTTGTTTCATGGTGGTGTGTCCCTTTTAGCAAAGGCATTTTCTATTTTGATTTCTTTGCAGGACAGCGATGGCTTAGGAGTCAGGTTCAGATCTGCCACCTAAGGCTTTCCAACTTCATGAGCCATGAGGGTCTCATAAAGACTATTCTCCTTACGAGTCGAGAGGATCTCGTAGGTGTATTTTCTCCTTAGGAATCATGAGGATTCCTAAGTGTGCTTTCTCTTGAGAGCCGTAAGGATCTCACAAGAGAATTTTCCCGCTTATAAGTCGAGAGGACTCGTAAGTGGTTGTTTCCTTCCTTGTCGATGTTCAACTTCGGAGAGTGTGGCCCGTGAATAGTATGCAAGAGTCCATCTTGGACCGACTTGCAGGGGCCCAGTGCTTAGGAAACAGGTCCTTATCCCCATTGCCTAAGGCTTTTCCCTACGAGTCGAGACAAATCGAGAAGTTCTCGCAAGGACACTAATTTCCTTACGAGTCGAGACGAATCGAGAAGTTCTCACAAGGATGTCCTAACGTCATAGTTAACCTCTGCTCTTTACGACAAAGGTCCGTTAGGGTCTGTGGTACTAGGGTTTTGTCCGTCGTACCGTCGCGTTGGCTGATGTATTTCTCGATAGGCAATCTTGCTGTTCGAGTAGCCTTGCGACTGTCGTGTCTCTGATTCTTTCGGGGGCTGGATAAGACGTTTTCAAGCAATCTTCCAGGTAGTATTACCGTCAAAAGAGCAAGCGTTAGGGATATTCCATGTCGCTTTTTACTTGAGGTTAGGCTCAGTTTGGGAGCATCGATGAGTCATAACCACTCCGCGCTGGTGTGGGATGATCTCCGATAGTTTTTCAGGTTTTATATGAGTTGCCGTCAAGGCCCTGAAGCTAGGAATATTGCCTTCGCTTCGTTTGCTGGCATTGCGTCTGCTGTATCGAGACGAATGTCGCGGTTGTCTCTAGGTTGTTGAACCGTCGAGACTTGGAACTAGGGACTTTGCCGTGGCTCCGTTGTTTTGTGTCGCGTCTGCTTCCTGCTGGGGTGACATCGCATCTACTGTATCGAGACGAATGTTGAGGTGGTCTCTAGGTTGTTGGTGAACAGTCGGGACCTGGAACTAGGGACTTTGACATGGCTCCGTTGTTTTGTGTCACGTCTGTATCCTGCTGGGGGAAGAACGCTGGGATGACATCGCGTCTGCTGTATTAAGACGAACGTCGAGGTGGTCTCTAGGTTGTTGGTAAACCGTCGGGACCTGGAACTAGGGACTTTTCCATAGCTCCGTTGTTTTGTGTCGCGTCTGCATCCTGCTGGGGGAAGAACGCTGGGGTGACATCGCGTCTGCTGTATCGAGACGAACATCGAGGTGGTCTCTAGGTTGTTGGTGAACCGTCGGGACCTGGAACTAAGGACTTTGCCATGGCTCCGTTGTTTTGTGTTGCGTCTGCATCCTGCTGGGGGAAGAACGCTGGGGTGACATTGCGTCTGCCGTATCGAGACGAACGTCGAGGTGGTCTCTAGGATGTTAGTGAACCGTCGGGACCTGGAACTAGGGACTTTGCCATGGCTCCGTTGTTTTGTGTCGCGTCTGTATCCTGCTGGGGGAAGAATGCTGGGGTGACATCGCGTCTGCTGTATCGAGACGAACATCGAGGTGGTCTCTAGGTTGTTGGTGAACCGTCGGGACCTGGAACTAGGGACTTTGCCGTGGCTCCATTGTTGGTTTCGCGTCTGCATCTTGTTGGAGTGAGAAGAAATATTGTTGTTGACACTGCGTCTGCTGTAACGAGACGAGTGTCGAGGTGGTCTCTAGGTTGTTGGTGAACCGTCGGGACCTAGAACTAGGGACTTTGTCGTGGCTCCGTTGTTGATGTCGTATATTCCTGCAAAGACACTGATTTCTCTGCGGGTCGATGCGAATCGAGATGCTCTCGCCAAGGACGCTGATTTCCTTGAATCGAGGTATTTGCCAAGGACATCGATTTCCTCGGAGTTGAGACGAATCGAGGTATTCCTGCAAAGACACTGATTTCCTTGCGGGTCGACGCGAATCGAGATGCTCTCGTCAAGGACGTTGATTTCCCTAAATCGAGGTTTTTGCCAAGGACACTGATTTCCTCGGAGTTGAGACGAATCGAGAGATTCCTACAAAGACATTGATTTCTCTGCGGGTCGATGCGAATCGAGGTGCTCTCGTCAAGGACGCTGATTTCCCTGAATAGAGGTTTTTGCCAAGGATACTGATTTTCTCGGGGTTGGTTGACTTATTTCCGAGACGGAGAGTTGATCCGGCGGGGAGGTCATTGGTTGACTCTAGGTTGTCTGTGGGCCGTAGAGTCTTGGAACTAGGGACTTTGCTGTGGCTCCGCTTTGTTGACGTCGCGTCCGAATTCTGCTGGAATGAGGAGGAATGCCGTTGTTGTTATTCTGGGATGCAGATGTTGCCGTCAAGATCTGACTCTCCCTTTGATAAGGTCTGGTGGGGAAATGTGGTCCCTTTTTTTTGTTTATGCCCATGGATTGTATACAGGGGTTAGTATGGACTCACCTGTAGGGCAAAAGTTTCATTTCATATATTTTTTTCTTTCCGCGATGCTCTATCATTTCAGCTTTTTGTATCGCGAAAGTCGTGATTGCCCAATCATTTCGACTATTTTTCGCGGCGCCCAATCATTTCGGCTATTTTTTCTTTTTACTCGCTGTTTTTTATTGCGAGTTGCCCAACCATTTCGGTTATTTTGTATGCATATATTTTTACTTGCTGATTTTGTTGCAAGTTGCCCCATCATTTCGGCTATTTTGTATGCATATATTTTTACTTGCTGATTTTGTTGCAAGTTGCCCTATCATTTCGGCTATTTCATATGCATTTTTGGCTCGCTGATTTTTATCGCGAGTGTGGAACTTGGAATCTGGTGCCAATCTCAGCATCAGCATCGCTACGACTGGAATATTGCCAGGAGCGAATCATCATTTGCCGTGAAAGGGCTTGGAATTTGATACTGATTTAGGTATCAGCATCGCTACCACTGGGACATTGCCAGGAGCGAATCATCATTTGCCTCTGTCGATGTCGAACAAAGGTGGCTTAGCAAACAGGGTTAGGATCCTGTTGATTAAGGCTTTTTGACTTAACGGGCCGTAAGGGTCTCATAAAGGTATTTCTCCCTACGAGTCGTGAGGATCTTGTAGGTGCATTTTCTCCTTAGGAATCGTGAGGATTCCTAAGTGTGTATTCTCTTATAAGTCGTAAGGATCTTACAAGAGTATTTTCTCCTTATAAGTCAAGAGGACTTACAAGTGTCGTTTGCCATATGAAGATATCCCTCGTTAGTGGTGGGACTCTGTTGGGGAAACGTTTATTTGTGCCCGTGGATTGTATACAAGGGCTAGTATTGGACCACCTGTAGGGCAGTCTGGGGAATGTGATGGCTTAAGAACAGGTTCAGATCCCTATAACTTAAGGCTTTTGAATCCTACGAGCCGTGAGGGTCTCATAAGGGAATTCTCCTTACGAGTCGTGAGGATCTCGTAAGTGTGTTTTCTCCTTAGGAATCGTGGGGATTCCTAAGTGTGTTGCTCCCTTGTGAGTCGTAAGGATCTCACGCAGGTATTTTCTCCTTACAGGGTCGAGAGAACGTTGCAAGTGTCTTTTAACGAGATTGCGCCCTTTCGGGTTTTCACAAACTCGCCGGTAGCCCTGCTGTTTTTACTCACGGCGCCCTTTCGGGTTTTCATCCGTGCCCATTTTGCTTATGGACATACCATTTTTTTTGCGTTAGCCTTGGGATGCTGCGGTCCATAGTAGTTTATAGACGTCTCGGTCAGGTGTTCGTAGGTCCGGGATTTTTCCGGGCAACGTACGATTACGCAGCTAGATGTCCTCGCAAGTTTTCGTATCTTTTGTGTCGGAGATGGATTCCTTGAAGAGAGGGCCGAGGGCTATTTCTTCATCCGAATCGCTCCCGAAGGTGAGAACTTACGATCCCTTGCTATCAACCATGCGACAGTTGCCGGTAGTTCTTTTGCGCTCATTTGTCATGCTCTTCTGTTCCCGACGAGCCTTGCGCTTCACTCGCTGGACGTGTTGTCGGTAAGCAACATATCCCTGCCACCAGTTTTTAAAGGCTATGCACTCTTCGGTAGGGTGTGCAATCCTCTGATGGTATAAGCAGAAGTTAGGATGTACGTCCGCTTCATCAAGATGTACGCCGCCAGGAGTATTTCTTCTGAAAGAAGGCAATTTCATTCCTATTGACAGGGCCCTAGCGAATCGTTTCCTTGCTTTAAGCTTGCTTTTGCTGGCGACAGGGATGCTTCGATCCGGTTGAGGTATTCTATGGCTTCTCATTACCAGAGCTTCTTTAACTTGACGCCGACACTTGGCCCTTTCGTATATGGCCGTTTCCCGCTCTCTGTCAGCTTTGCTTTTCCGACGGGCTTCATTCAGGAATACGTCAATCATCTCGTCTGACGGTCCTAGGAGTTCTGGTTCGGGATCTGCCCCCATTTTCTCTATATCAGGAGTTTCTTCACCATCTACCGGCGAGTGAGAGATCACGTGGCAGCTTACCACATAATCCTCAGGTTCATCTGACAAGTCTTCTCCCTCATCTTTGTCGCTATCTCCGTCTTCAAGAATGTGGTTGAGAAACTCTTGGAGTGTGACCAGGGTTCGCGCCTTCTGGTTATATTCTTCCAACGCGTCAATATGTTTTTGCAGGTCTGTGCGCTTGTCACCATGCTTCACGGGCTTTTTGGTCTTCTTCTTCTTCTTCTTCGAAGAATTTGACGACTGGGCATGGGCGTTTTGGCTATCACTACCAATTCTTGGCGTCGGGCGTGGCTTCAGCATTCCCTCGATGACTTCGAGTTCTAGCGGACTTTTCCATCTGATTGCCGGGCATGTTTGGAGATCCTTCAGCATTCTTTTCGTCTTGGCTGAAAGAGCGACATCCCATGGAGCTTCTTCTATAAATGAGCATGATGCCTCCGGTGTGTCCATCTTTTTAGGAGCGTATGGCTGGGCAGGCCCACCTTCCAATTCTCAGACAGCGCGAATTTGCTCTGTTGGTATTGGTCCTCAATCCAGCCTTTGAAGACGAAGCAATCTTCAATTGGATGGCTTACTACTTGGTGGTATGGGCAGTAATTAGGATTGCTGACATCGCCTGGTTGCAACAGACGTCTTGGATCTGGCAGATTGATGAGTCCGTTGCGCACTGCCAGCTCGAACAGTCTCGTCGTTTTATCCCGGGGAAACGAGTAAGGACATCCCAGTCGCTCCTCGGGGGATTGGCGTGGACACACGTTGCTTTGGCGAACAACCAATATTAAGTTGCTCGGTTGTTGTTGAGTATTGGCGACAAAGGTCGCTTTCCCTTTACCCTTTTCATTCAGCGGTTCCGTCTTTGAAAAGGAAGGCTTATGACCCATCTGGTCCATTTGGGACAGTTTGTCGATCAAGGTCTGGAAAGTGATCGGCTTGAAGAACATCATGAATTGTGAAATGGTCGCCTGAGGGTTGAGGGTCCCTACGAACATGCCTACCGCAGGAGCTTATTCGATGCGCTGTTCATATTTTGACCATAGATTCCACCACCGAATGGCGTATTAAACCCAGGTTTCGCCTGGCTTCACCCTGGCATTGATGAGTACCGTGATCGGGGTGCGTTCACTAACGTTTGCGAAATGCTGGGTGAATAGCAGTTCCATCTCCGTAAAAGTTTTGACGAAGTCGTTGGGAAGCTCCGAATACCATTCGAACGCCGTCTCCGCCAAGCTGCAGACGAATTGGCGAAGAAATAGCTTATCGTCACCTCTTGTGTTGCCGCACAGAGCCCTGAACTGAGCGACATGTTGATGGGGATTGCCTGTCCCCTTGTATACGTGGAACTTAGGAATCGTGTATCCCGGCGGGTACTTGATTTTATCATACCAGCCTGGATATCGTCGTCCAGTATTAACAATTTGGCCGGCCGCTTCGTTCGCCTGATGAGCTCGTATCTGTTGAGCGATATAGTCATCCAGGGCAGCTTTAGAAATGGTCTCCTCTTTGGCTGCTGAACAAGCTGGAAGAGGGTTTGATGTTTCTCCCCTATCGTCTTCAAGGATAATTGGAGGGTCTTCAACTGGAGGATCCGGCTGTAACATCATCCCGACCATGTCTTGGAATAAAAGCGCCATTCGTTTTATGTTAGCAGCTTGTTCCGCTGCTTCTTTGTTCTTCTTCTCGAGGATTCTGTGGAGGAACTCAGCATCGGTTTCTTGTTCATGACGCTACTCTGACGACGTCTCTGGGCTTTCTTTTGGCCCAGTGAGTATGGCCATCTGTGTTAACATTTCCTGGAGCTTCTGTTGTTGCTCCTGGGCCTTTGTTACGGATCTGGTGAGTGGTCGATGGCCCGTAGAGATACGGCTATCCTTTTTCCCGGATCCCATATAAACAGTGTGCACCACCATGCCCCCAGATTTGGGGCGTTTAGATTCAGTGCCTTTAAAATTCGTCGCGGACATGGAGACTTTCTCCGGCCTCCTCCTTTTGTGGATGGTCGAAGTTGAGGGAGCCGTTGCAGCGGGCACCCAAATAGATGACATCTCCTGTGGCATGACAGGGCGGTCCTTCTCTTGCCGAACTTTCATCTTCTTCGATCGGCGGGAGTAGTCTTGGTTGATCACCGAGTTTTGGACCTGTTGCCAATCCTTATGAATTTTAGAGGATAGCCGCTGAGGGGGCTGCACTGGCTTCACCTTTGTAACGTTCTCCATAGGTGGAGGAGATCTTTTCAGCACGGCCGTCGGAGAGTTCTTGCGCACCCTCCTGAGTGGTTCAAAACTGTTCCCAGTTGGAACAGCAGCGTCAAATTCCACCATTGGAACTGGCGGGGTAAATCCAGATGGGGAATTTCCCCCAGCTTTCCTCACTCGGCGCCAGTGGCGACGTAGAGCATGCCTTGCGGACGGGACCGTCTCTGCTGTTGGATGAGCTTCTTTGTGCCCCCCGCTCTGATGAGGGGTTACTGTTGGTGCTAGCCTATCAAAGACTGACGTCCGCTAAGAGGTGATGGCCAACCCGTCGAAGGCAGACTTTCGGACAGAGGTAGCAGCCTTGGTGACTTCGCCCAGAATGGGAGTTGGAGCGACCATTCTTGCAAAGACTGATCTTTTAGCAGGAGAAGCCGCTCTGACGACTTCTTTCACTGGAGCAGGAATGGCTATCCGCTTCGGGATAACCCCTTCAGGTATTGTGGGCTTCTTGAAGGGCCCATCTGAGCTTCGGCTCAGCCTATCAAAGACTGAGGTGTTAGATTTGGACGACCCGTTGAGAGGGGCCGTGGTAGTGGTAAGCCGATCAAAAAACCGACTTCTTTGGAACTTCGTGCGACGGCATTGGAGCGCTGAAGCTTGCTGGTGGGATCCTGGTCCCAAAGAATAGCCCAGTGGTGGCTTGCGTCACCTGTTCCACTGGCATTGTAAAGAGGGATGCTGCATGAGGCCCATAGGTCACTCCTCTGACAGGGACGGAGTGGGAGTTGTTGCAGTTGGTGCAGTTGAAAGCCATTGATCTTCTTTTTCTGCACGGAGCAAGACACCAAATCTTAGTACCTCGAATCCAGGGGAAACCATAGCAAACCGCGATTCGTTCGCGAAACACGACACACAAAGTGTGGAGTGGAAAGAGAAAAAGGTCCCACCGGGCGTGCCAGAATCTGTTCTCCGCCGAAAGATGCGACCGGGACGTTGGGATGTCTGGCCTGAATTTTGGGGGCAGATGCTATTTGGTGCTATTTGTCCACCTCTCCGAAGATGCCAAGTTGATTTATGGCACCGTATATCGGAGGTTTAGACGGATGCGGCCGATATAGCAGACTTCGTCAGATTCCCCCTCATTATGAAGGGTTTTTGATTGTGGGGACGCTCTTCCCTGCAGGCGCAAGCCCCTGCAGTTAATTACGCTACCGCATCGCGGTAACCACTTTCTCCTTCTCCAGATGGTCACTTCGTGTCGTGGGTGTTTGTTTTGTTTTTGGTTGCCCGTGGATTGTATACGGAGACTAATTTATGTTGTCGCCCGTAGGGCGGGGATAAGTCCAAATCCGTATTTTCTTAGATTTGCGTTTGGGTTGGGTTTAAAGATCGTTAATCTCATTTGAGACTAAGATCAACTTAAACGTTGGTTAAGGATACGTTAGTCTAATTTTAGACTAAGATCTACTTAACAGGATCATTTAGATCCAACAAAAGAGCATTTGGGCTCTATTGTTTTAGTTTAGGGACTTTGCGGTCCATAAGTTTAAGGACATCATAGTCCATGAAGTTTAAGGACATCATAGTCCATAGTTTAACGACATCATAGTCTATGAGTTTAAGGACCTCACAGTCCATAAAGTTTAAGGACATCATAGTCCATGAGTTTAAGGACCTCACAGTCCACAAAGTTTAAGGACATCATAGTCCATGAGTTTAAGGACCCCACAGTCCGTGGAATGTCTGGTTGTCGGGACCCGTCACCTCTCTGAAGACGTTGAAGGATTACAACGACAAATATCAGAGGTATGAAGAGATGTACCCTTGAACCAATATCCCGGTTTAGGAAATGGGATGAACATCAGTTTAGATGTTATCCATTAGGAGAACACTAGTCATCTTTGGGACTAGGTTTAGTTTGGGGAGACCTAAACATGGGGGCTCGGTTGATTGGTGAAAAAGGGTCTTGGCTTCGGAAGACTTGGCTAATTTGAGCTAAGGTTGATTTCCCTTAGTCATCCCATAGTGCTAAGCACTGAATCAATGTTAAACACTGGACTTTGGAGGAGCTCACGTGTGAAAACGTGAGGGGCCCCGAAGTGGGCATTGTTCCTGGAGTTTATTCCCTCATATATATATAAGTGCTGAGCACTTGGCTCACGTGTGAGCACGTGAGACGCCCGAGGTGAGAACTGTTCTCTGGATTTTATTCCTCTTTCATTTATAAATGCTAAGTACTTGGTTCATCAAACAGTCAAGTGCAGACACGTGAGGTGCCTTCAAAATGCGAGCGCTGTCTTTGGAATTTTCTCCTTCTTTTATACACAACTGTTTGGGGGTCACGTGGGAACACGTGAGGTGCCCCCAAAATGGGAGCTATCTTGGGTTTATTCCCTTTTTCCTTTTCTGAGTGCTAGGCACTATTGGGTCACGTGAGATCATGCAAGGCACTCTGAAGAATGAAAATTGCTTTTGCTTTATTCTCCTTTTTTTTTCTGAGTGCTAAGCACTATCAAGGGATCACGTGAGGTCACGTGAGACGCCCCCAAATTGATATGTATTTTAGATTTATTCCCCTTTTTGAAAAGCTTGTTCGGTGGTGCGCCAAGAGTTATTGGTTATTGAGACCCTCCACCTCTCTTAAGACGTTGAAGGATTACAACGACATGTATCAGAGATATGAAGAGATGTAGACTTGAACCAATATCCCGATTTGGGGAATGGGATGAACATCAGTTTAGATGTCATCTATTAGGAGAACACTAGTCATCTTTGGGACTAGGATCGTTTTGGGGGACCCTGAGCATGGGGGCTCGATTGATTGCCCTCGGAAGATTTGATCTAAGTTTGGCTAATATTGGCCTCTCATAGTTTTAAACACTAATATATGATTGGCACTCACGTGCTCCCACGTGAGGCCTTAAAGTAGTGTTAAACACTAGTGTATGATCAACGCTAACGTGCTCCCACGTGATGCGCTTGAAATAGTGTTAAACACTAAGAATTTGAGGCGCTCACATGAGGCGCTCCAAAAAGAGGGTTTATTCCCTTTTCTCTTTTATAAGTGCTGAGCACTTCTCAGGGGTCACGTGGGGTCACGTGAGGCGCTCCAAAAATAGGGTTTATTCGCTTTTCTCTTTTATAAGTGCTGATCACTTCTCAAGGGTCACGTGAGGCGCTCCAAAAATAGGGTTTATTCCCTTTTCTCTTTTATAAGTGCTGGGCACTTCTCAAGGGTCACGTGGGATCACGCGAGGCCTCTTCAAAGACTGAAAGTTGTCTCTGTTTTATTCTCATTTGAAAAGTGCTAAGTACTATTAAGGGGTCACGTGATGTCACGTGAGACGCCCTTAAAATATAAACTGCCTTGGATTTATTCTCCCTTTTTCTTCTGGAGGGCTTGTTCAGGGGTCACGTGGGAGCACGTGACCTGATCTCAGTTGTTTTCTCTCGTTCAACACGGATGTTCACGTGGGAACACGTGATCATGTTTGGGTACTGATCTCTTTTTCGTGCATGGAGAGTTAAATCCCTTGTTTAAGAATTAAATTCCTCTGTGTTTTGAAAGAATTAAATTTTTTAAACCCAATTCTCCCTCTAAGTTTTGGATCTGCATGGCAGAATCTCCCCGATGAGAATTAAATTCTCAACTTATGAGGAGATCTGCTTCTACAGATCTTCAACCAGAGGAAGAACTGAGTTCTTATTTAGAAGAGTTAAACTCTTGGTTTGAGAATTAAATTCTCTTTTGTTTTGTGGAAGCTTATAGAATGATCTCCTTCCTTCTCTTACCTAGAGTTTCTTTCTTCTCTGAAAATATCTTCTTCTCTATTTCTCTCTGTTGTATCCTCTTCTTTTTTTTTTGTATCCTCTTCTCTTCTTTGTATGTATCTCCCTTCTCTTCCTTCTTGGCTCCTATTTATAGGAGAAAGAAAAGAATCAGTTTGTTCAGCCAATCTCTCATTGAGAGATTTTGATTGATTTTTATAACCAACATGATCTTTTAGATCACTTGGTGAATTTTATTCACCATTGGATTTTTAATCCAACGGTGCTCCCTTTTTACAGAGTGCAATCTTTTTTGTTTGGAAAGATCTCGGGCAATACTTTTCCAATTAGGGTTTTTTATTCCTTTCAATTAGAATTTAATTCTATTAGTTCAGAGGGTTTCAAGAGTCTATCACGTGTAGGCACGTGACCTTACCAATTAAGCATTCAATTAGAATTTAATTCTATTGGTTCAGATGGCTCTGGAACCCATCACGTGTTGGCACGTGAACCCACTGATTAAGCATCTCCAATTGTTTATTTCAGCGCCAATAGGCTTTGCCCATAAAAGGTCACGTGTCCTCACGTGAGGCCCGGTTACCTGTAGGCACGTGATACCCCCTTTGGGGTTTTTCTCGCTGCTTTATTTGTATTTTATTCAGTTCCCATGAGGGAACAAATGCTTTTAATTCTTTTAATTAGAATTTAATTTTATTAATTTAGTGGGTTCAAGAACCCATCACGTGTGGGCACGTGACCTTACCAATTAGGCATTCAGGCGTAGATAGAATCTGCCCATAAAAGGTCACGTGTTTGCACGTGAGGCTCGGTCACGTGTGAGCTCGTGATGCCCCATTTGGGGGTTTTCCTTGCTGCTTTATTTGTATTTTACTTAGTTCCCATGAGGGAACAGTGGGCATAGGAGTGGTGTGGACGGTCGCAGAAGGTTGGCTACGTCCATAGGTCGCGGACCCGGGGTATTCTTCCGACGTGCTGTTCTTGGTCCTTTCTTGCGAGCTTCGGGACACGTCATCTTCCATGTGTCACGATCCGGGAGATCACCGATATCGAGCATCATCATTAGCCCCCCACTCTCGTCCCGACCCGCTCACGGGTCGGGTCGAGAGTGGTCTGTCGGGTCACCCGAGGTGAGCTCCCTTTTCGAAGATATCGTTGTGTGCATTCCCGGGCAATCAGTCATATTTTTTTGATGACGTCAGCGGATCAGGGGTCAGATCTTCCATTAAAGAGGATGCGCCGGATCGTGAGTACGTTCGTCGAAGCGACATCCCACGTGTCTGGCGCTGGTTGGCTGACGCGACGGGCCGCAGGTTCTAGCATCCGATGGGGTACGACCAATGCGCGTGTAACAGGTGGAGCGATGGAGGCCGTCGAATGCGAAAAGTTGTTTTTGCAGGAGATGACTGTCGCCGTTCGATATGTATGCCGGCAGCTATAAATAGAGGTGGGGTCCCCATCAAGGCCCATACCTTTTCAAATTTTCCTCGTCTTGAGTCTCGTTAGCTCGGCGCCCTCCTTCCTAGGTCGGGATATCTGCGTCTTGCTCTTCCGAGGATTCATCCCCTTCATCAGGTTAGATGTTTTTTATGAAGAGCCTGTAGAAATAGTTTGGGTAGAGTCTAGGGAGCCCCCTGTAGATTCTTCCTTTTCTTCTTCTGCTTCTTCTTCTTCTGAGTCGGTGCCCTGTCCCAGAAAAGAGCCGGGGACGTGGCCGTGCCTCGGGCTGACCCGAGCTACGCACCAAAGGTGTCGCCGGCGATGAGGCCATCTGCCTCGACCCGAGCCCCCGATGATTGCCGCGGCGGCAGTCAGAGGCATCCGCTGGTTCCTGAACCCCGGACGAGGGAAGCGGAAGAGGACGAAGACGAGGTTCCTCTTAAGAGGAAGAAGACGGTCTCTCGCGCGCCACCGACTGAGATTCTCGAGGGGATTCCTGTGCAGGACGGGGACGCCTGTTTCATAGTCCCGTCCGGGCTTTCCGTTGCTGCCAGCCTGCTCGCTGATATGGAAGAGTCGGCCGGAGGCAAGATTCCGTGGGGGACCCTGAGGGCCCAAGTGGCAGCTATAGCTTTGGAGGCGGTGCAGGTACGTATTCCCTTATGTGTCATTTTGAGCGCCATTTTCTCAGTTCGAGCGTCTCTAAGTCTCTCTGCTGTTTTACATCAGGTCCTTCAGCACTGCGCCCTCGTTGCTCGCCTGGAGGCCGAGGAGACTGCTCCTGCTATGAGGTTGGCGGGGGAGTCTTCTTCGGAGGCCGAGGACCTGCGACTCGAGTTGCGTCAGGAGAGGGAGAGGATGGCCGTCCTCGAAGCCAAATTGGCCACGGGGAGCTTACCGTCTCAATGTGCCGGGAGTCCCATCGCCAAATAAGTGAGTCCCACCGAGCCATTAAGGCAAAGTTGGCGGAGCTGGCCGATCGTTATGCACCAGTGAAGAGGGCGAGGGATACCAGCAGACGGGATGCCGAGGCTGCGCTTCAGACGGCGAAGGTCGCCGAGGTTCGTGCTCGAAAGGCGGTGGCCGATTACAAAGGGTCGGAGCAGTTTTACGCCGACCTCGGTGAAGCCTCTGCCATTGTATGGCACGAAGCTCTTGATACCGTCAAGGCGCAATGTAACAACCGAGTTCAGTTATACCAATTTCTGTTGCCGTTTGTGTTGTTTGTGGTGTTTATTTCATTTACCGTGTTTGGATGCGAATGGTAGTTTACTTTACGTTTGACCCGCTTACTTGAGCTTATTGTTTCATGGTTATAGAATACCCTAGCATCACGTATTTTGCATATAAAAATTTAAGTCACGTAAAATAAATTAAAAATACATGACATGGCCTGCATGATACCCCTAACCCCGTGGTAGCGTCCTTGCATTGTGTTCTCGTCCCGTTCAGTGAAACGGACGTGTTTGGATGGCTACACGCACGTACGTGCGTCCGTTCTTGGGGGTATGCATTTCTGTTAAATAATCTTTCATCTTAAATTTTGGAATTTACAAATAATTTTCGTATTTCAAATCTAAAATTTTGGACCCGACCCGGGCGCAATTCTGAAATATTTTGTATCCCGCCAAATTCTAATTATTTTAAATTTGTTTAATCCGTTTAAAATATATTTTTACAGCATACAAGATTTTTACAACCAACGAAATTATTCTTTAAACTGTTAAAAATCTTTTATAAATTTTTTACCCAATTCTTATCTCTGCGAGCCAATCAGCACTCTCCCTTTCTTTGCGCCGGGCCCCACACTAATCTCTCTCTCTCTTTTCCCTTTCTCTTTCTCTCTCCTCGCGCTCTCTCTCTCCCCTCTCGCGAACACTGTTCGCTTCTCGAGTCGGGTCACCGTCCGACGGATCCCGTCACCTCCCTTCTCTCTTTCTTCTTCTCCTCGTTTCTTTTTCTTCGTTCTTATTTAAACCCTACACCCCCTCGCCACGAGAACCCACCAAAACCCTAACCCTACTCCTCTACCTCCTCCTCCCTCGACCTCGCTCCTCAACCCTCATCATGATCTTCTTCCCCGACCTCATCTCCTTCCTCTCGTTCCTCTCCAAACCTAGAAACCCCACTGCAGCCAAGAACCCAGCACCACCACCTCGTCGCCGCCGACTCCCTCATCTCGTCGTCACCTCCTTCCTCTCCCTCTCTTCCTCTCCTCTGCCCTTTCCCGAGCACCAGAACCCTGCATCTAAACCCCAACCCATATCAAAACTAAACCTTAGCTGCAACTCGAGCGCCAAGAACCTGCACCCCCTGCACGTTCCCTGGCCGGAGCTCCGTTGATCTCACCGCCACCATATCGTCTCCCCGTGCGTCACCAGTCCAACCCCGGTAAGCCTTCTCTCTCTCGTACCTCCTCTCTTCTTCTCTGTGTCTTCTCTTCTTCTTTTGTGCATTTCTTTTCTTTTCTGTAAAATCTTTCACCTCTGTAGATCGCTGGAATTCTAACGACGGCGACGATCACGACGACCCAGTAGTCATCTCTGACCCGTGTGTTTCCCCCGTGCGTTGTTTGGACTCGTTCCGTGTACCGTATCATGATCCGTCAAGGCAAGTAAAACTTGCTACATGCTATCTATATGATTTTATAACTATTTATTTGAATATTAAACTTATAGATCGAATTTAAAGTCACATGTTCCAATTTAACAGTTCGATGTTCCGTTTATATCTTTTAGATTCAGAACTTGAAACATACCCGTTGCATTTTAGTTTACTATACCTAGTAACCACATCTGTATTTTAAATCACATAATAACTATTTACATATTCTATGGTACCCTTTTTTAGTTTTACCCTATTGGACACCTGTGTGCATCTTTAACCTGTTTTAGATACATTTGCATCCCTAAATCTTTTAACCCATAATAACGAGATTTTAACAATCCATATTTGTTTAAGTGTATGATACTTAATGTTGGAACCATAACCCTAACTCAAATCGATAACCGTACATCTATATAGTTTATTCTGTACCTATTTGCATATCATATTACATGTTCCAGTTTATTGTTCTGTTAGTACCCATGCTTGTTTATTTATACCCATGCTTATGTTAGTTTGATTATGAGCACCCATATGACATCTTGTGCATCCTGACATGACTTGTTACACTTCCTACTTGACACGACATGGTACCGTGCACTTCTCGACATGACATGATACCTATATACTACCTGGCTTAACCTGATGTAGCATGGCTTTACCTGTTACCTGATCGTGTGACTAATGCCAACAAACCTGACCTGTTGTCCTTACGGACGTTTCCTGTTGTCTATCCAGACAAACCTGTACCTTCCTGATCCTGTGTTGGCATTAGCTCTAGAACACTTAATACCTGACTTGAACACTTTTGACTTGGGTGTATGGGGAAATCAATGATGAAACCTGACTTGTAACTCGACAGTTCTGATCAGTCTTACGGGCAAGGCCAGCCCCGGAGTGATGCTACAGACATCACTCGTCATTACCTACCATCCTTTACTGCCTTGCGGCACGTCTCGGGTTCAGCCTGAGAGTCATAGACCGTGATCCCGAGCACGCACGGGATACTATTGAGTTACATCGATGATTCATCAAATTGATTTCAAAGACTTGAGAGTAGTTAACCCAATAGACCAGTTTAGATTACTCACTGTACACTACCTTTCACTGTCCTGATTTATATTGCTGTTACACCTGCTTTACCATTTATGATTATACTTACATGTCTTGCTACCCTGTTTATATATTATGGCTTGATGTTATGACGCGCTGACGTCTGGGTTTTGCATGGCCCAGATTCCGTACCTTTGTTGCATTCTGAGCAAAAGTACTTCAGTCAGCAGGCTGAGCAGTGAGGACTCATTAGTAGTTAGTTCTTTACTTTTTCAGTACTTTATTCCTGATGTGAGCCCGCATTATGGGACATACATTCCAGTTATTCTTGTATTGGATCTCTTGCTTCCGCATTATTTATTCTTGACTCATTTTATTTTGGCTTATGGACATGTGCTAGATAGTTTTATTATTGTTCTTGATATCTCTACAGCCGTAATGTGACTGTGGAAGGATAATTCCTATCCACAGGTAGCATGGTTGGCTATGTCACGTATCTACCTTAGCGTACTCTGGGAAGCGGAGCGTGACATGGTTCTTTTGATATCAGAGCCATAGGTTATAGGTTAATCGGGTTTGATTCTTTTGTAGTTGGGTATTGGACCCAATATACGAATCAGAATACTCGTGATTAGAAAACATGTCCTGCCACCTTACCGTCTTACCATTCTTGAATCTAACCTCCTCCTGATTATACTTTTACGATATGCAAACCTCCTTTGCATATCGACTCGAAACCTGGTTCCTTGTTATCTCTAGAACTTAGGCGACTTGGGTGGAGTTATGTAATTGTAGCTATGATACCGCGGCATGGTTACAATGCGGTACTCTATTTAAGTAACTTAGAGTTCTAGCCTTGATCTACATTTTGAATCCGTTATTATGTTAATCATTTTGGTGCTTTGATTTCAGGAACATGGCAGAGAAGAATCTGAAGACGTACTGTCACGCCCCGCTTCCCAGAGTACGCTAAGATGGGCACGTGACATAGCCAACCATGCTACCTGTGGGTAGGAAGTATCCATCCACAGTCACATTACGGCTGCAGAGATATCAAGAACAATAATAAAACTATCTAGCACATGTCCATAAGCCAAAATAAAATGAGTCAAGAATAAATAATGCGGAAGCAAGAGATCCAATACAAGAATAGCTGGAATGTATGTCCCATAATGCGGGCTCACATCAGAAATAAAATGCTAAAAAGTAAAAGAACTAACTACTACTGCGTCCTCACTGCTCAGCCTGCTGGCTGAAGTACTCCTGCTCGGACTGCGATAAAGGTACGGAATCTGGGCCATGCAAAACCCAGACGTCAGCGCGTCATAACATCAAGCAATAATATGTAAACAGGGTAGCAAGACATGCAAGTATAATCATAAATAGGAAAGCAGGTGTAACGGCAATATAAATCAGAGCAATGAAAGGTAGTGTGCAGTGAGTAATCTAAACTGGTCTACTGGGTTAACTACTCTCATGTCCTTGAAATCAATTTGATGAATCATCGATGTAACTCAATAGTATCCCGTACATGCCCGGGACCACGGTCTAAGACTCTCGGGCTGAAACCGAGACGTGCCGCTGGGTACTAAAACATGAAATATGTAAAGACGAACGATGTCAGCAGCATCATCCCGAGGCTGGCCTAGTCTCTAAAACTGATCAGTATAAGCAAGCAACTGTCGAGTTACAAGTCAGGATTTCATCATTGATTTCCCCATACCCCCATGTTATGTGTGTTCAAGTCATGTATTAAATAATCTAAAGCTAATACCAACACAGGATCAGGCAAGTGCAGGTTTGTCTGGATAGACAACAAGAACGGTCCGTAAGGACAACAGGTCAGGTTTGTTGGCATTAGACACAAGATCAGGTAACAGGTAAATCCATGGTACATCAAGTCAAGCCAGGTAATATATAAAGGTGACATATCATATCAAGAGTGGTACGGTACTATGTCGTATCAAGTAATAGGTGTGATAGGTCATATCGGGGTGCACAAGATGTCACGTGGGTTCTCATAATCAAACTAACATAAACATGATTATAAATAAACCAGCATGGGTACTATCAGAAGAATAAACCGGAACACGTAATATAATATGCAAATAGGTACAGGTTAAATTATATCGATGCACGGTTATCATTTGGAGTTCGGTTATGGTTCCAACATTAAGTATCATACACTTAAACAAATATGGATTGTTAAAAATCATGTTAATGTGTACTAAATAATCTAAAGATGCAATTGAATATAAATCAGGTTAGTTGTACGCACACGGTCGTCTGACAGGGTATAAAATATAAAAGGGTACTGTGGGCTATGCAAATAATTGTTATAAGATTTAAATATGAATGCGGGTACTATGTATAATAGAACTAAATGCAAACTAGTATGTTTCGAGCCATGAATATAAAATGATATAATGGGACGTCGAAATGTTTAAAATGGAATTCTGGTATTAAATGGAAACTACAGGTTTAATGTGCACTCTAATAGGTACATAGTAATTTAAATAGCATATATAGTAGTTTAAATAGCATGTAGCAAGTTTCACTTGCCTCGACGGATCGCGATACGGTAAACGGAACGTCTCGCGTCGGCGGGAAAAGTCGCGACGCGCGCACGGTACACGGAATGAGTCCAAACAACGAACAGTGGAATTACACGGGTCAGATGTCCTCGCTGGGTCGTCGAGATCGTCGACGGCCCGACCGAATTCCGGCGATCTAACAAAAACAGTGAACAAAAATTCAAGAAAAGACAAAGAAAGAGAAGAGAAGAGAAAAGAAGAGGAAAAGAAGAAGAAGAAGAAATGATTGCTTACTCGGTTGTGCGCAGGGGTCAGGGAGACGAGGTGGTGTCGGGGTCACCGACGGTGAGGTGCCGGCGAGGGTGCAGGTTACAGGATGTGCTAGGGTTTGGTTTCTGGGGTTTTAATGCAGGGTACGTGCAGGGTTTTGTTGAGGTGCTGATGTAGAGGAGAGGAAGGAAACGAGATGGTGATGATGGTGGGTGCGATGCTGGGGTCGTCGGCGACGATCGGGGACGTTGGGTTGTTGGGTGTTCTGTGGGTGTGTGCAGGGGAGAGAGGAAAGAAAAAGAAGATGAAGACGAGGAGGAGGATGGGAAGAAGATGAGATGGAGGTGGTGACGAGGCAGAGGAGGCGGCTAGGGTTAGGGTTTCTCTGGTGGGCTCGTGACGAGGGGTGCATGGGATTAAAAAAAGAACAGAAGAAGAAGAAGGAGATGTAGAAGGAAGGTGAGGATATCGCGGGGGGAGGTGACGGGATCTTCGCGCACCGCGATAGGAGAGAGAAAGGGGCGCGAGATGAGAGAGGTAGAGAGAAACGAGAGGAGAGAGAAAGAGGAGGAGAGATAGATTTGTTTGCTAGCGGGGGTGAGAGAGAAAGAGAAAGAGAGAGAAGGAGAAAAGGAAGAGAGAGAAGGAGAGAAGGGTGTGGGCCCGGCACAGAAAAAGAAAGGGGATTGGCTCGTGGGGGTTTGGAAATTTGTTTTGAAAATTTATAAAAGATTTATTGGTTTACACAAATATAACTTTTTGGCTTAGAAAAATATGGTAGGCTGTAAAATATTTTTAAGCTGATTTAAAGAAATTTAAAATAAATAGGATTTGGCGGGATACAAAATGTTTCAGAATTGCGCCCAGGTCGGGCCCAAAAATTTGGATTTGAAATATGAAAATTATTAGTAAGTTCCAAAAATTGAAAAGAAGGATTATATAATGAAAAAGCATACCCTCAAGAACGGACGCACGCACGTGCGCGTAGCCATCCAAATACGTCCGTTTCACTGAACGGGACGAGAACACGATGCAAGGACGCTACCACAGGGCTAGGGGTATCAAGCAGGCCATGTCATGTATTTTTAAATTATTTTAAGTGACCTAAATTGTTGTATGCAAAAATATGTGATGATAGGGTATTCTACAACTATGAAACAACAAGCTCAAGCGAGCGGGTCGAGTATAAAGTAAACTACTATTCACAACCAAACACGGTAAATGAAATAAACACCACCAACAACACATACGGCAATAGAAATTGGTATAATTGAGCTCGGTTGTTACATTATACCCAACTACAAAAAGAATTTCGTCCTCGAAATTCCAAAACAAGAAAAGATAAACAATCAATCAAACTACAAGAAAAGATGGGGAAACTTCTGCCGGATTTCATCTTCTCGTTCCCAAGTTGACTCCTCATGTGAGCGACTACCCCAAGAAACAAGTACAAGAGGGATAACCCTGTTCTTAAGAACCTTTTCCCTTCGATCCACAATCGTAATCGGTCGCTCCTCAAAAGTCAAGTCTTCTCGTACAGTCAGCTCCGAATGATCCGACACATGTGTTTCATCTCGAACATACTTACGGAGTTGAGATACGTGAAACACGTCATGCACATTCGCCAAGGATTGCGGTAACGCCAAACGGTACGCTACCTCACCAACACGCTCCAAGATCTCGAAAGGCCCGACGAACCGAGGACTGAGCTTTCCTCGACTTCCAAAACGAATCACCCCTCTAGTCGGTGATATCTTCAAGAATACCAAATCACCCACGGCGAACTCTAGAGGTCTTCTCGACGTATCTACCCAACTCTTATGTCTGTCTTGTGCTGCTTTCATATGATTCCGGATAGCGTTAACTTTCTCAACGGTCCGCACAACCAAATCTGGTCCCAACAATCTTCGTTCACCAATATCGTCCCAACAAACAGGTGAACGACACTTGCGACCATATAAAGTTTCGAATGGAGCCATCTGAATCCTCGCCTGAAAACTGTTGTTGTAAGAAAACTCCACCAAATGTAGATGATCCTCCCATGAACCCTTGAAGTTCAACATGCAAGCTCTCAACATATATTCAAGAGTTTGGATCGTTCTCTCTGACTGGCCATCTGTTTGAGGATGATAAGCGGTGCTATACTTCAATCGGGTCCCCAAACTTTCCTGTAAGCTCCTCTAGAAGTGTGATAAGAACCGAGTGTCACGGTCGGACACGATGCTCACCGGTACTCCATGCAATCTTACAATCTCCTGCATGTACCGTTCTGCCAAAGTTTCTGTTGATTGACCAACCCGAAAAGGAATGAAATGAGCTGCCTTGGTCAAACGATCAACAATCACCCAAACTGCATTGTTGCCCTTTGAACTCCGCGGTAGAGCTGTCACGAAATCCATGGTGATATGCTCCCACTTCCACTGAGGAATCGGAAGTGGTTGCAATAAACCAGCAACCCTTTGATGTTCAGCCTTAACTTGCTGACATACCAAGCATTTTGCCACAAAGCGAGCAATCTCCCGTTTCATGCCTTCCCACCAGAAATGCTGCCTTATATCTCGGTACATCTTCGTGCCTCCTGGATGTACGGAATAAGCTGAATTGTGCGCCTCCTTCATAAGTTCTTCGCGAATATCACCCTTTGGCACACACAAACGGCTACCATATCTCAACGAACCATCTTCATGGATCAAAAAGTCAGTTCGAAGTCCAGCTTCAACCTGTTCTCAAAACTTTTGCAATTTAAGGTCCTGCGATTGCGCTGTTTTAATATTCTCGATCAACGACGAATGTACCTGCAGCTGCATCAACTATCCCGAGAAATGCGGTAACACAACCTCCAAATCAAATCTTCGAAAGTCTTCAATGAGTTCCTTCTGTGCAGTCAACGTCTGAATTGCTGGTAACCGACTGAGCGCATCCGGCACGACATTAACTTTCCCCGGATGGTACTTAAGATCGAGATCGTGGTCAGCTATCAGCTCCAACCATCTACGTTGCCAAACATTAAGCTCCTTCTGCGTGAACACATACTTCAAACTTTTATGATCGGTGAAGACCTCGACCCTTTCGCCCAAAAGGTAGTGTCTCCAAATCTTCAAAGCGAATATCACAGCCGCAAGCTCCAAGTCGTGAGTTGGGTAGTTCTTCTCATGAGTCTTCAATTGTCTCGATGCATACGCTACAACCTTCCCATGCTGCATCAAAACACATCCTAATCCTTTCCCAGATGCGTCGCTGTGAATCACCAATCCTCCGGAACTGTCTGACACGGTCAGAATAGGAGCGGTTATCAATCTCTGCTTCAACGTCTCAAAAGCTGACGCACAATTATCCGTCTACACAAATGGCACCTCCTTGCGCGTAAGTTTGGTCAACGGCTCCGCTAGACGAGCAAAGTTCTCCACAAATCTTCTGTAATACCCGGCGAGTCCAAGAAAGCTTATTATCTCCGCAACATTTTTCGGAATCGGCCAATCTCGAACTGCTGCAATCTTTTCGGGATCGACGGCGATTCCATCGCCAGACATAACATGCCCCAAAAACTTTACTTCTTCCAGCCAAAACTCGCACCTGCTCATCTTTGCATATAATTTTTCTTGCCTCAGCATCTGCAGTGCGATCTTCAAATGTTCAGCATGCTCTTCAATACTCTTCGAGTAGACCTGAATATCATCAATGAACACCACAATAAACTGGTCCAAGAATGGTGAAAAGATTCGGTTCATCAAGTCCATGAATATAGCCGGTGCATTCGTTACTCTGAAGGGCATCACTAAGTACTCGTAATGTCCATACCGAGTTCGAAACGCCGTCTTGCAAATATCTTCTGTTTTCACTCGGACCTGATGATATCCGGATCGCAAATCCAGCTTCGAGAATACCCTCGCGCCACTAAGTTGCTCAAATAGTTCGCCAATGGGAGGGATCGGGTACTTGTTCTTAATAGTCACCCGGTTTAATTCTCGATAGTCGATGCACATCCTTCTTGTGCCATCTTTCTTCTTAACTAGAAGAACTGGAGCTCCCCAAGGCGAGTTACTGCTTTGAATCCAACCCTTCTCAAGTAATTCAGTAACCTGCTTCTTAACTTCTTCCAATTCCACTGGTGCCATTGGATAATACGCTTTAGATACTGACGCTGCACCAGAAACAAGATCAATTGCGAACTCCACGTCTCGCTTCGGCGGTAAACCTGATATGTCTTCAAACACGTCCATGAAATCTCGAACAACAGCTGGCGTTTCATCTTGAGCAACCTCCATTGATGCAAGAATATTAGCTGTCGGCCTAGCCCTAAATTCTACTGGCCCGACAGAACTGCTTCCTCCAGTGAAGATAAACTCGGGGTGTCCGGGAATCTGGAAAATTACTTTCTTTGCCCTACAGTCAATGTGAGCATGGAAAGTGCCGAGAAAATCCATTCCCAAGACGACTTCATACCTGCCCGTATCAATCACCATGAAATCTGCAAAAAGCTCCCGTCCGCAAATAACAACTGCACAATCTTTACACTCTCTACTAGATATGATTTTCCCATTCCCAGTGTGTATGACCCAGAAACTAGACAGAGTAGTGGAAGTGATCGAGTGTGTAACAATAAACTTGGACGACATAAAACAATGGGATGCACCAGAATCAAATAACCCTAATGCGGGAAAACCATGCACCAGTAGAATACCTGAAACAACTTCTCCTGAAACCTTAGCTTTCTCAGCCGTCAAGGTAAAAGCTTGAGCCTGATTGGGTCCTTGAGTCAGCTGCTTCTGTCCCTGAAACGGTTTCTGCGGTGGCTTCTGAGCATCATCTTTCGTGCGAAGCTTCGACGGACAAACGTTGATAGTGTGATCTGCCGCTCCACAAACCAAAAAAGTCCCTGCATCCTTCGACATTCCCTTTGCAAATGTCCGGGTAAATGGCAGTAGTTACAAATCACCGTCTTTCTCTGATCAACGACAACAGGCTTCTTCATAGGTGTTACACCACGACGGTTCACTGGAATACCTTTGCGTCCATGTGCTCGGTTTGGTGCAAATGCCGGCTTCCGTACTGTAATTGCTGTCTGCTGTAAACTCCCAGTCTTCCCAGATAAACTCTATTGTTCACGGGCCGCCGTAAGTACCTGTGAGAAAGTGGTCAAACCCAGGGAGACAATTCGCCTCTGGATGTGCACATCCAAACTGCGCATGAACCTCCTTGCCCTATCCGCATCGTTGGCAACTAAAGGTCCAGCGAATCTACTGAGCCGTGTCTACTCCGCTGCATGTACATCTACAGGTGCACCGTTCTGCTTTAAACTAATGAACTTCTCTTCCATTTCCTCCCGTGCAGTCCGCGGGAAGAACTTCTCTAGGAAACTCTTTGAAAAATCCGCCCACTTGATCGGCTTGGGCAAGCGGGTCTCCTCCACAAGCCACCATTCACGGGCGTAATCCACCAACTGGATGCGTACTACATCCACCCTTTTATCATCTGGGATCTGTGCCGCAATGAGTAAGTTCTCCGTGTCAACTAGCCACTGCTCCGCTGGCAATGGCTCCTCCAAACCAGTAAAGACAGACGGACCCAGTCTCCTGAAATCTGCTATGGTTCCCACACGATCTCCTGGTCTGGACACAACATTGTTCACGGACTGCTGAACGGTCCGCAAACCTTCTTGAAAAGATTCAGTTTGCTGCTGGATCAGCTCGGTCTGTCGCTTTTGGTTCTCTAACATTCCACGTATTACTCCAAGCATAGCGGCTTCATCAACACGCCTTTGGTACGTCTTCAGATTCTTGTCTGCCATATTCCTGAAATCAAAATACCCAAGGATTAGCATGATAACAGATTCAAAATGTAGATCAAGGCTAGAACTCCAAGTTACTTAAATAGAGTACCGCATTGTAACCATGCCGCGGTATCAAAGCTACAATTACATAACTCCACCCAAGTCGCCTAAGTTCTAGAGATAACAAGGAACCAGGTTTCGAGTCGATATGCAAAGGAAGTTTGCATATCGTAAAAGTATAATCAGGAGGAGGTTAGATTCAAGAATGGTAAGACGGTAAGGTGGCAGGACATGTTTCCTAATCACGAGTATTCTGATTCGTGTATTGGGTACAATACCCAACTACAAAAGAATCCACCCGATTAACCTATCGCTCTGATACCAAAAGAACCATGTCACGCCCCGCTTCCCAGAGTACGCTAAGATGGACACGTGACATAGCCAACCATGCTACCTGTGGGTAGGAAGTATCCATCCACAGTCACATTACGGCTGCAGAGATATCAAGAACAATAATAAAACTATCTAGCATATGTCAATAAGCCAAAATAAAATGAGTCAAAAATAAATAATGCGGAAGCAAGAGATCCAATACAAGAATAGCTGGAATGTATGTCCCATAATACGGGCTCACATCAGAAATAAAATGCTGAAAAGTAAAAGAACTAACTACTACTGCGTCCTCACTGCTCAGCCTGCTGGCTGAAGTACTCCTGCTCGGACTGTGATAAAGGTACGAAATCTGGGCCATGCAAAACCCAGACGTCAGCGCGTCATAACATCAAGCAATAATATGTAAACAGGGTAGCAAGACATGCAAGTATAATCATAAATAGGAAAGCAGGTGTAACGGCAATATAAATCAGAGCAATGAAAGGTAGTGTGCAGTGAGTAATCTAAACTGGTCTACTGGGTTAACTACTCTCATGTCCTTGAAATCAATTTGATGAATTATCGATGTAACTCAATAGTATCCCGTGCATGTCCGGGACCACGGTCTAAGACTCTCGGGCTGAAACCGAGACGTGCCGCTGGGCACTAAAACAGGTAATATGTAAAGAAGAACGATGTCAGCAGCATCATCCCGAGGCTGGCCTAGCCTCTAAAACTGATCAGTATAAGCAAGCAACTGTCGAGTTACAAGTCAGGATTTCATCATTGATTTCCCCATACCCCCATGTTATGTATGTTCAAGTCATGTATTAAATAATCTAAAGCTAATACCAACACAGGATCAGGCAAGTGCAGGTTTGTCTGGATAGACAACAAGAACGGTCCGTAAGGACAACAGGTCAGGTTTGTTGGCATTAGACACAAGATCAGGTAACAGGTAAATCCATGGTACATCAAGTCAAGCCAGGTAATATATAAAGGTGACATATCATATTAAGAGTGGTACGGTACCATGTCGTATCAAGTAATAGGTGTGATAGGTCATATCGGGGTGCACAAGATGTCACGTGGGTGCTCATAATCAAACTAACATAAACATGATTATAAATAAACCAGCATGGGTACTATCAGAAGAATAAACCGGAACATGTAATATAATATGCAAATAGGTACAGGTTAAATTATATCGATGCACGGTTATCATTTAGAGTTCGGTTTATGGTTCCAACATTAAGTATCATACACTTAAACAAATATGGATTGTTAAAAATCATGTTAATGTGTACTAAATAATCTAAAGATGCAATTGAATATAAATCAGGTTAGTTGTACGCACACGGTCGTCCGACAGGGAATAAAATATAAAAGGGTACTGTGGGCTATGCAAATAATTGTTATAAGATTTAAATATGAATGCGGGTACTATGTATAATAGAACTAAATGCAAACTGGTATGTTTCGAGCCATGAATCTAAAATGATATAATGGGACGTCGAAATGTTTAAAATGGAATTCTGGTATTAAATGGAAACTACAGGTTTAACGTGCACTCTAATAGGTACATAGTAATTTAAATAGCATATATAGTAGTTTAAATAGCATGTAGCAAGTTTCACTTGTCTCGACAGATCGCGATACGGTAAACGGAACGTCTCGCGTCGGCGGGAAAAGTCGCGACGCGCGCACGGTACACGGAATGAGTCCAAACAACGAACAGTGGGATCACACGGGTCAGATGTCCTCGCTGGGTCGTCGAGATCGTCGACGGCCCGACCGGATTCCGGCGATCTAACAAAAACAGTGAACAAGAATTCAAGAAAAGACAAAGAAAGAGAAGAGAAGAGAAGAGAAGAGGAAAAGAAGAAGAAGAAGAAAAGATTGCTTACTGGGTTGTGCGCAGGGGTCAGGGAGACGAGGTGGTGGTGTCGGGGTCACCGACGGTGAGGTGCCGGCGAGGGTACAGGTTACAGGATGTGCTAGGGTTTGGTTTCTGGGGTTTTAATGCAGGGTACGTGCAGGGTTTTGTTGAGGTGCTGATGTAGAGGAGGGGAAGGAAACGAGATGGTGATGATGGTGGGTGCGATGCTAGGGTCGTCGGCGACGATCGGGGACGTTGGGTTGTTGGGTGTTCTGTGGGTGTGTGCAGAGGAGAGAGGAAAGAAAAAGAAGATGAAGATGAGGAGGAGGATGCGAAGAAGATGAGATTGAGGTGGTGACGAGGCAGAGGCAGCGGCTAGGGTTAGGGTTTCTCTGGTGGGCTCGTGACGAGGGGTGCATGGGATTAAAAAAAGAACAGAAGAAGAAGGAGATGTAGAAGGAATGTGAGGATATCGCGGGGGGAGGTGACGGGATCTTCACGCACCGCGATAGGAGAGAGAAAGGGGCACGAGATGAGAGAGGTAGAGAGAAACGAGAGGAGAGAGAAAGAGGAGGAGAGATAGATTTGTTTGCTAGCGGGGGTGAGAGAGAAAGAGAAAGAGAGAGAAGAAGAAAAGGAAGAGAGAGAAGGAGAGAAGGGTGTGGGCCCAGCACAGAAAATGAAGGGGATTGGCTCGTGGGGGTTTGGAAATTTGTTTTGAAAATTTATAAAAGATTTATTGGTTTAAACAAATATAACTTTTTGGCTTAGAAAAATATGGTAGGCTGTAAAATATTTTTAAGCTGATTTAAAGAAATTTAAAATAAATAGGATTTGGCGGGATACAAAATGTTTCAGAATTGCGCCCAGGTCGGGTCCAAAAATTTGGATTTGAAATATGAAAACTATTAGCAAGTTCCAAAAATTGAAAAGAAGGATTATGTAATGAAAAAGCATACCCCCAAGAACGGACGCACGCACGTGCGCGTAGCCATCCAAATACGTCCGTTTCACTGAACGGGACGAGAACACGATGCAAGGACGCTACCATAGGGCTAGGGGTATCAAGCAGGCCATGTCATGTATTTTTAAATTATTTTAAATGACCTAAATTGTTGTATGCAAAAATATGTGATGATAGGGTTTCTACAACTATGAAACAACAAGCTCAAGCGAGCGGGTCGAGTATAAAGTAAACTATTATTCACAACCAAACATGGTAAATGAAATAAACACCATCAACAACACATACGGCAATAGAAATTGGTATAATTGAACTCGGTTGTTACACGTACCAAAGGCGTGTTGACGAAGCCGCTATGCTTGGAGTAATACGTGGGATGTTGGAGAATCAAAAGCGACAGACCGAGCTGATCCAGCAGCTGGCTGAATCTTTTCAGGAAGGTTTGTGGACCGTTCAGCAGTCCGTGAACAATGTTGTGGCCAGACCGGGGGATCGTGTGGGTACCGTGGTGGATTTCAGGAGACTGGGTCCGTCTGTCTTTACTGGCTTAGAGGAGCCGTTGCCAGCTGAACAGTGGCTAGTTGACACGGAGAATTTACTCATTGCAGCGCAGATCCCAGAAGATAAGAGAGTGGATGTGGTACGCATCCAGTTGGTGGATTACGCTCGTGAATGGTGGCTTGTGGAAGAAATCCGCTTGCCCAAGCCAATCAAGTTGGCGGATTTTTCGAATAGTTTCTCAGAGAAGTTCTTCCCGCGGACTGGACGAGAGGAAATGGAAGAAAAGATCGTCAGTTTGAAGCAGAACGGTGCACCTGTTGATGTACATGCATCTAAGTGGACGCGGCTCAGTAGATTCGCTGGACCTCTGGTTGCCAACGATGCTGATAGGGCAAGGAGGTTCATGCGCAGTTTGGATGTGGACATCCAGAGGCAGATTGTCTCCATGGGTTTGACCACTTTTTCTCAAGTACTTACAGCGGATCGAGAGCAGCAGAGCCTATCTATAAAGACTGGGAGGGCACAGCAGCCAGCAGTTACAGTAAGGAAGCCGGTATTTGCACCGAACCGAGCACTTGAATGCAGAGGTATTCCAGTGGACCGTTGTGGTGTAACACCGATGAAGAAGCATCCTGTTGTTGATCAGAGGAGGACCGTGATCTGTGACTATTGCTATTTACCTGGGCATGTGCAAAGGGAATGTCGAAGGAAACAGGGACTCTGTTTGGTTTGTGGTTCGGCGGATCATACTATCAGTACTTGTCCGTCGAAGCTTCGTACGAAGGATGATGTTCTGAAGCCTCCGCAGAAACCGTTTCAAGGATAGAAGTAGCTGACTTAGGGACCCAATCAAGATCGAGCATTTACCCTGACAGCTGAGGAAGCCAAGGCTTCGGGGGAAGTTGTTTCAGGTATTCTACTTGTTCATGGTTTTCCCGCATTAGCGTTATTTGATTCTGGTGCATCCCATTGTTTTATGTCGTCCAAGTTTATAGCTACACACTCGATTACCTGTACGACCCTGTCTAGTTTCTGGGACATACACACTGGGAATGAGAAAATCATATCTAGTAGAGAGTGTAAAGATTGTGCAGTTGTTGTTTGCGGACGGGAGCTTTTTGCAGATTTCTTGGTGATTGTTACGGGCAGCTATGAAGTCGTTCTGGGAATGGATTTTCTCGGAACTTTCCATGCTCACATTGATTGTAGGGCAAAGAAAGTAATTTTCCAGATTCTCGGATATCCTGAGTTTATCTTCACTGGAGGAAGCAGTTCTGTCGGGCCAGTAGAATTTAGGGCTAGGCCGACAGCTAGTGTTCTTTCATCAATGGAGGTTGCTCAAGATGAAACGCCAGCTGTTGTTCGAGATTTCATGGACGTGTTTGAAGACATATCAGGATTACCGCCGAAGCGAGACATAGAGTTCGCGATTAATCTTATTCCTGGTGCAGCGCCAGTATCTAAAGCGTATTATCCAATGGCACCAGTGGAGTTGGAAGAAGTTAAGAAGCAGGTTACTGAATTACTTGAGAAGGGTTGGATTCGAAACAGTAACTCACCTTGGGAGCTCCAGTTCTTCTAGTCAAGAAGAAAGATGGCACAAGAAGGATGTGCATCGATTATCGAGAATTAAACCGGGTGACTATTAAGAACAAGTACCCGATCTCTCGCATTGGCGAACTATTTGAGCAACTTAGTGGCGCGAGGGTATTCTCGAAGCTGGATTTGCGATCCGGATATCATCAGGTCCGAGTAAAAATAGAAGATATTTGCAAGACGGCGTTCCGAACTCGGTATGGACATTACGAGTATTTAGTGATGCCCTTCGGAGTAACGAATGCACCGGCGATATTCATGGACTTGATGAAACGAATCTTTTCACCATTCTTGGACCAGTTTATTGTGGTGTTCATTGATGATATTCTGGTCTACTCGAAGAGTATTGAAGAGCATGCAGAACATTTGAAGATCGCACTGTAGACACTGAGGCAAGAAAAATTATATGTAAAGATGAGCAAGTGCGAGTTTTGGCTGGAAGAAGTAAAATTTTGGGGCATGTCGTGTCTGGCGATGGAATCGCCGTTGATCCCGAAAAGATTGCAGCAGTTCGTGATTGGCCGATTCTGAAGAATATTGCGGAGATAAGAAGCTTTCTTGGACTAGCCGGGTATTACAGAAGGTTCGTGGAAAACTTTGCTCGTCTGGCGGAGCCGTTGACCAAGCTTACACGCAAGGAGGTACCATTTGTGTGGACGGATAATTGTGCGTCAGCTTTTGAGGCGTTGAAGCAGAGATTGATAATCGCTCCTATTCTGACCATGCCAGATAATTCCGGAGGATTGCTAATTCACAGCGACGCATCTGGGAAAGGATTGGGATGTGTTTTGATGCAACATGGGAAGGTTATAGCGTACGCATCGAGACAGTTGAAGACCCATGAGAAGAATTACCCAACTCATGACTTGGAGCTTGCGGCTGTGATCTTCGCCTTGAAGATTTGGAGACACTACCTTTTGGGCGAAAGGGTCGAGGTTTTCACCGATCATAAAAGCTTGAAGTATGTGTTTACGCAGAAGGAGCTTAATATGAGGCAGCACAGATGGTTGGAGCTGATGGCTGACTACGATCTCGATCTTAAGTACCATCCGGGAAAAATTAATGTCGTGCCGGATGCGCTCAGTCGGTTACCAGCAATTCAGACGTTGACTGCACAGAAGGAACTCATTGAAGCTTTTCGAAAATTTGATTTGGAGGTTGTGCCACCGTATTCTTCGGGACAGTTGATGCAGCTGCAGGTACATTCGTCGTTGATCGAGAATATTAAAGCAGCGCAATCGCGGGAACCTAGATTGCAAAAGTTCCGAGAACAGGTTGAAGCTGGACTTCGAACTGACTTACTGATCCATGAAGATGGTTCGTTGAGATATGGTAGCTGTTTGTGTGTGCCAAAGGGAGATATTCGCAAAGAGCTAATGGAGGAGGCGCACAGTTCAGCTTATTCCGTACATCCAGGAGGCACGAAGATGTACCGAGATATACGACAGCTTTTATGGTGGGAAGGCATGAAACGGGAGATTGCCCGCTTTGTGGCAAAATGCTTGGTGTGTCAGCAAGTTAAGGCTGAACATCAAAGGGTTGCTGGTTTATTGCAACCACTTCCGATTCCTCAGTGGAAGTGGGAATATATAACCATGGATTTCGTGACAGCTCTACCGCGGAGTCCAAAAGGCAACAATGCAGTTTGGGTGATTGTTGATCGTTTGACCAAGGCAGCTCATTTCATTCCTTTTCGGGTTGGTCAATCAACAGAAACTTTGGCAGAACGGTACATGCAGGAGATTGTAAGATTGCATGGAGTACCGGTGAGCATCGTGTCCGACCGTGACACTCGGTTCTTGTCTCACTTTTGGAGGAGCTTACAGGAAAGTTTGGGGACTCGGTTGAAGTTTAGCACAGCTTATCATCCTCAAACAGATGGCCAGTCGGAGAGAACGATCCAAACTCTTGAAGATATGTTGAGAGCTTGCATGTTGGACTTCAAGGGTTCATGGGAGGATCATCTACATTTAGTGGAGTTTTCTTACAACAACAGTTTCCAGGCGACTATTCAGATGGCTCCATTCGAAGCTTTGCATGTTAGACTTCGAAGCTTTGTATGGTCGCAAGTGTCGTTAACCCAATTCTTATCTCTGCGAGCCAATCAGCACTCTCCCTTTCTTTGCGCCGGGCCCCACACTAATCTCTCTCTCCTTTCCCTTTCTCTTTCTCTCTCCTCCGCCGCAGCTCTCTCTCTCTCTCTTCTCTTTCTCTCTCCTCTCGCGCTCTCTCTCTCCTCTCGCGAACACTGTTCGCTTCTCGAGTCGGGTCACCGCCCGACGGATCCTGTCACCTCCCTTCTCTCTTTCTTCTTCTCCTCGTTTCTTTTCCTTCGTTCTTATTTAAACCCTACACCCCCTCGCCATGAGAACCCACCAAAACCCTAACCCTACTCCTCTACCTCCTCCTCCCTCGACCTCGCTCCTCAACCCTCATCATCATCTTCTTCCCCGACCTTATCTCCTTCCTCTCGTTCCTCTCCAAACCCAGAAACCCCACTGCAGCCAAGAACCCAGCACCACCACCTCGTCGCCGCCGACTCCCTCATCTCGTCGTCACCTCCTTCCTCTCCCTCTCTTCCTCTCCTCTGCCCTTTCCCGAGCACCAGAACCCTGCATCTAAACCCCAACCCACATCAAAACCAAACCCTAGCTGCAACCCGAGCGCCAAGAACCTGCACCCCTTGCACGTTCCCTGGCCGGAGCTCCGTCGATCTCACCGCTACCATCTCGTCTCCCCGTGCGTCACCAGTCCAACCCTGGTAAGCCTTCTCTCTCTCGTACCTCCTCTCTTCTTCTCTGTGTCTTCTCTTCTTCTTCTGTGCATTTCTTTTCTTTTCTGTAAAATCTTTCACCTTTGTAGATCGCTGGAATTCTGACGACGGCGACGATCACGACGACCCAGTAGACATCTTTGACCCGTGTGTTTCCCCTGTGCGTTGTTTGGACTCGTTCCGTGTACCGTATCATGATCCGTCAAGGCAAATAAAACTTGCTACATGCTATCTATATGATTTTATAACTATTTATTTGAATATTAAACTTATAGATCGAATTTAAAGTCACATGTTCCAATTTAACAGTTCGATGTTCCGTTTATATCTTTTAGATTCAAAACTTGAAACATACCCGTTGCATTTTAGTTTACTATACCTAGTAACCACATCTGTATTTTAAATCACATAATAACTATTTACATATTCTATGGTGCCCTTTTTAGTTTTACCCTATTGGACACCCGTGTGCATCTTTAACCTGTTTTAGATACATTTGCATCCCTAGATCTTTTAACCCTTAATAACGAGATTTTAACAATCCATATTTGTTTAAGTGTATGGTACTTAATGTTGGAACCATAACCCTAACTCAAATCGATAACCGTACATCTATATAGTTTATTCTGTACCTATTTGCATATCATATTACATGTTCCAGTTTATTGTTCTGTTAGTACCCATACTTGTTTATTTATACCCATGCTTATGTTAGTTTGATTATGAGCACCCATATGACATCTTGTGCATCCTGACATGACTTGTTACACTTCCTACTTGACACGACATGGTACCGTGCACTTCTCGACATGACATGATACCTATATACTACCTGGCTTAACCTGATGTAGCATGGCTTTACCTGTTACCTGATCGTGTGACTAATGCCAACAAACCTGACCTGTTGTCCTTACGGACGTTTCCTGTTGTCTATCCAGACAAACCTGTACCTTCCTGATCCTGTGTTGGCATTAGCTCTAGAACACTTAATACCTGACTTGAACACTTTTGACTTGGGGGTATGGGGAAATCAATGATGAAACCTGACTTGTAACTCGACAGTTCTGATCAGTCTTACGGGTTAGGCCAGCCCCGGAGTGATGCTACGGACATCACTTGTCATTACCTACCATCCTTTACTGCCTTGCGGCACGTCTCGGGTTCAGCCCGAGAGTCATAGACCGTGATCCCGAGCACGCACGGGATACTATTGAGTTATATCGATGACTCATCAAATTGATTTCAAAGACTTGAGAGTAGTTAACCCAATAGACCAGTTTAGATTACTCACTGTACACTACCTTTCACTACCCTGATTTATATTGCTGTTACATCTGCTTTACCATTTATAATTATACTTGCATGTCTTGCTACCCTGTTTATATATTATTGCTTGATGTTATGACGCGCTGACGTCTGGGTGTTGCATGGCCCAGATTCCGTACCTTTGTTACAGTGCGAGCAGGAGTACTTCAGTCAGCAGGCTGAGCAGTGAGGAATTATTAGTAGTTAGTTCTTTTACTTTTTCAGTATTTTATTCCTGATGTGAGCCCGCATTATGGGACATACATTCCAGTTATTCTTGTATTGGATCTCTTGCTTCCGCATTATTTATTCTTGATTCATTTTATTTTGGCTTATGGACATGTGCTAGATAGTTTTATTATTGTTCTTGATATCTCTACAGCCGTAATGTGACTGTGGAAGTATAATTCCTATCCATAGGTAGCATGGTTGGTTATGTCACGTGCCTACCTTAGCGTACTCTGGGAAGCGGGGCGTGACACGCAGTTTCCGGAGTTTGCCGACGGTGAGCTCCGCGCTCGGGTTCCACTTTCGGTTGGCATGCCTCCGGCAGATGGTGATGAGGGAGGGGCTGTTGCTGAAGCGGAAGCCCCGACTCCTGGGGATGGTACCGAGGAAGGTGAGGTCTAGGCGGGGCCTGCGGCCTGAACTTTTAGGCTTTTCCTTTTTCTCTTTCTTTTTGTAAGCCTCCGGGCAATTTGGTAAGGCTGGGGAGCCCAGAGTACCTTGTAAAAGATTTTGGAAGTTTGAATGAAACTTAGTCTTTTTCCTTCTGCGTGACAATGCTTTTCCTGCGTGAGTACTTGAGTTTGTCAGTTCTGCCCTCGATCAAGCGTTAGGCCGCAGGTCGATGGTCTGTGTTTTAGATAACGATCGCCCTTCGAGTGCTTGTCGATTAACCGCTGTGAAAGAAGGTCGGTGTCCTCCAGGCCCCGGAGTCGAGGTGGTGATCATTTACTTGAATAGTGTGGAGGAACCTTTGTTGCAAGAAGTTTGGTGCTTTCCAGAGAATTGGCCGAGCGTTGTAGCTGCTCGGGGTTCTTTGACGAGGGCTTTGACCCTTAGCGCGGGAGAGGCCGTAAGAGGCCTGCAAAGGACGGGCCGAGCAATGAAGCTGCTCAGTTGTCTCTTGGGGAGGTCTTAAGTCCCTAGCTTTGTGGAGTAGTGAACTACCAGCCAGGGATAACCAATCAAGGGCGAGCCCGGTTGCCTCTTGGCGAGGGCTTAGATCCCTGGCATCTTGGGGTAGTGAACTACCTGCCAGGGATATCCGAACAAGGGAGAGCCTGGTTGCCTCTTGGCGAGGGCTTAGATCCCTGGCGTCTTGGGGTAGTGAACTACCTGCCAGGGATAACCGAGCAAGGGCGAGCCCGGTTGCCTCTTGGCGAGGGTTAGATCCCTGGCGTCTTGGGGTAGTGAACTACCTGCCAGGGATAACCGAGCAAGGGCGAGCCCGGTTGCCTCTTGGTGAGGGCTTAGATCCTTAAGGACGGGCCAAGCAGGGTTGCTTCCCGGTGCTTCTTGGCGAGGGCTTGGATCCTTAAGGACGGGCCGAGCAGGGTTGCTGCCCGGTGCCTCTTGGCGAGGGCTTGGATCCTTAAGGACGGGCCGAGCAGGGTTACTGCCCGGTGCCTCTTGGCGAGGGCTTCGATCCCTGGCGTTGCGGGATAGGGAACTACCAGCTAGGGATAACCGAGCAAGGGCGAGCCCGGTTGCCTCTTGGTGAGGGCTTCGATCCTTAGCGCGTGAGGGGCCGCAAGAGGCCTGCTAAGGATGGACCGAGCAGGGTTGCTGCCCGGTTGCCTCTTGGCGAGGGCTTAGATCCCTGGCGTCGTGGGCTAGTGAACTACCAGCCAGGGATAGCCGAGCATGGTAGCCGCTTGGCTGCCTCTTGGTGTGGGCTTCGATCCCTGGCGTTGTGGGGTAGGAAACTACCAGCCAGGGATAACCGAGCAGGGTAGCTGCTCAGTTGCCTCTTGATGAGGGCTTCGATCCTTAGCGCGGGAGGGGCCATAAGAGGCCTGCTAAGGATGGACCGAGTGGAGTTGTTGCCTGGTCACGCAAGGATTCATCCGACCCTCCCGACATGTGAACATCGGGATGGGTAATAGTCACGGACGACACGTGTCAGGAACGTACGGGGGAAGGCAGAACGTTTCGGGAAGCCGCGTCAGTTTCGCCACGTGGTGGCGTGGCATTGGAGTAGTTGCTGCGATTCCCAAGATTCACGCCGATACGCGTGAGAATCCGGGTCCTTGAAGATTCCGTTTGAGGTTATAAATAGGGAAGGAGATGGCAGCTCCTTCAGCGCCGCTTTCTTTTGAGATGACTGGGCGTGTGTATTTGATCGAAGAGATTATCTCCCTTGGTGATGTCTCCTTGTACGACCAATCTCTAGCCGAGGAGGGGTACCGGGGAGTGGTTC
Organism: Agapanthus africanus; assembly: GCA_030015575.1. Classification (NCBI taxonomy): domain Eukaryota; kingdom Viridiplantae; phylum Streptophyta; class Magnoliopsida; order Asparagales; family Amaryllidaceae; genus Agapanthus; species Agapanthus africanus. The sequence continues at coordinate 8,406,426 of CM057348.1, read as the reverse complement.
AGCACCTTGAGAATCACTTCGGCCGGCTTCTCCCCCGGCGGTCGTCCCTGCTTCAGATGTTGATGTATGCGATCTGGAAGAGGTCCCCGGGGTTGGACAACCCCTTCACTGAGGAGCTTCTGGACGAGGCACTCGACAAAGTGCATTCGATCTTCCTGTTCGGCCTCATCTCGAAAGCCAGGTACGACCGATCCTTGGCTCTGATTCTAGAGTGTTTCAAGATGAGGTACATCGTGGGCCAAGGCTCAGAGGGCGGAGCGTCGGGTGCTTTTGTGGCGTCCCGGGTCCGCGTGCAGCGTCGGCATGAGTAGGCTGCAGTGGCCAGAGCCTGGCTAACGGAAATCTACTTTGAGTATCACCAGGAGCACTTCCTTGATCCCGTTCCACCTCTGTTGTAACTCTTTCTTTTTCTGTAAGGCTGAGGAGCCCATAGTACCTTTTTGAATGAATAAAATTCTTCTTTTCGCAATGTTCTAGCGTTCCCTTCTTCTTATTTAAATAGAAAGGACTTTAGAAAAGTTTATATTATCCTTGTGAAAGAATAAATACACACTCGTAGATATTCCCCACTGGTACAGCTTGAGCTTCTCAGCGTTGTAAGGCCGTGGAAACTTGCGTCCGTCCACGTCTTGCAAGCGGTAGGCTCCGCCGGGAATGACCCCGGAGACAAGGAAAAGACCGTCCCATCTCGGGGAAAACTTATGCAGCCTGCCTTGATCGACGAACTCGTTTCGCCTCAGGACCAGGTCTCCGGTCTTGAAGGAGCGATACTTGACTCGCGCAATGCAGTATCGGGAGGTTTGTTGTTGATAGGCGGCAGCTCTGATCTGAGCCCGGTCTCGTTTCTCCAACAAGATGTCTAGGTTGGTCCGGAGGGCCGTGGTGTTTGCTTCGTCGTCGAAGTGTTCGACCCGGTGACTGGGTAGCCCGATCTCCGCTGGGATTATTGCCTCGGTCCCGTAGCAAAGGCTGAAAGGGGTTTCCCCGGTTGCGGTCTTCTTTGACATGCGTAGGGCCCATAGGACCAGGGGTAATTCCTCGAAGGATGGACCGAGCAGGGTTGCTGCCCGGTTGCCTCTTGGCGAGGGCTCAGATCCCTGGCTTCGGGGGGTAGTGAACAACCAGCTAGAAGTAACCGAGCATGGTAGCTTCCTGGTTGCCTCTTGGCGAGGGCTTTGATCCTTAGCGCGGGAGGGGTCGTAAGAGGCCTGCTAAGGATGGACCGAGCAGGATTGCTGCCCGGTTGCCTCTTGGCGAGGGCTTGGATCCTTAAAGACGGACCGAGCAGGGTTACTGCCCGGTGCTTCTTGGCGAGGGCTTTGATCCTTAGCGCGGGAGGGGCCGTAAGAGGCCTGCTAAGGACGGGCTGAGCAGGGTTGTTGCCCGGTGTCTCTTGGCGAGGGCTTGGATCCTTAAGGACGGGCCGAGCAGGGTTACTGCCTGGTGCCTTTTGGCGAGGGCTTCGATCCCTGGCGTTGCAGGGTAGGGAACTACCAGCCGGGGATAACCGAGCAAGGGCGAGCCCGGTTGCCTCTTGGTGAGGACTTCGATCCTTAGCGCGGGAGGGGCCGCAAGAGGCCTGTTAAGGATGGACCGAGCAGGGTTGCTGCCCGGTTGCCTCTTGGCGAGGGCTTAGATCCCTGGCATCGTGGGGCAGTGAACTACCAGCCAGGGATAGCCGAGCAGGGTAGCCTCTCGGTTGCCTCTTGGTGAGCGCTTCGATCCCTGGCGTTGTGGGGTAGGGAACTACCAACCAGCGATAACCGAGCAGGGTAGCTGCTCGGTTGCCTCTTGGTGAGGGCTTCGATCCTTAGCACGAGAGGGTCCGTAAGAGGCTTGCTAAGGATTGACCGAGCAATGAAGCTGCTCAGTTGCCTCTTGGCGAGGGCTTAGATCCCTGGCGTCGTTGGGCAGTGAACTACCAGCCAGGGATAGTTGAGCAGGGTAGCCGCTCGGCTGCCTCTTGGTGAGGGCTTCGATCCCTGGCGTTGTGGGGGTAGGGAACTACCGGTCAGGGATAACCGAGCAGGGTAGCTGCCCGGTTGCCTCTTGGTGAGGGCTTCGATCCTTAGCGCGGGAGGGGCCGTAAGAAGCCTGCTAAGGATAGACCGAGCAGTGAAGCTGCTCAGTTGATTCTTGGCGAGGGCTTAAATCCCTGGCGTCGTTGGGTAGTGAACTACCGGCCAGGGATAGCCGAGCAGGGTAGCCGCTCGGCTGACTCTTGGTGAGGGCTTCGATCCCTGGCGTTGTGGGGTAGGGAACTACCAGCCAGGGATAATCGAGCAGGGTAGCTGCTCGGTTGCCTCTTAGTGAGGGCTTCGATCCTTAGCGCGGGAGGGGCCGTAAGAGGCCTGCTAAGGATGGGCCGAGCAGGGTTGCCGCTTGATCGATTCGTGAGGTTCTGTCCGACCTTCCTGGTATTAGTATCGGGAAGAGGGACAATCACGGGCGACACGTGTCATGAACGCGTGGGGGAGGTGAAGAGCCAGAGCCGTGTCGTTTCGATTTCGCCGAGAAAGGCTCTATGTCTGCCGCGTGGCGGTACAGTTGTGGGTGAAACGAGCGACTGTTGGACTCCTGGGGCGTTGTGGGCTATAAAACGAAGGGAGCATTGATCACTCCTTCCCTCACATCCAAAACGCAAGAATGGGGGACTTCCTTTTTACCATCCCCGACATCGTAAACTTCGAGGACGCGTACCTCTATGATCAGTACTGCACCGAAGACACGGTGCAGTTAGTGATAGGCCGCATTGAGAATCATTTCGGCCGACTGCTTCCCCGGTGCTCCTCCCTGCTCTAGCTGTTAATGTACTCCATCTGGAGGGTGTCGCCGGGGCTCTACAACCCCTTATTCGAACAGCTGAAGAACGAGGCGGTTGGTAAGCTAAGGTATTTGCGGCGCTTCGGCCTGATCTCCGCGGGTCGGCGGGATCGCTCGGTGGCGCTCATCCTTGAGTGCTACCAATTGAGGCACGATGCCGACGTTCACGGGCGGCATTAGAGGCAGAGGTTTGAGGTTGCGAGGGCTCGGCTGGCGGGAATATCCTCGGAGTACCACGAGCAATGTTCTCTGCACCCCCTTCCCCCGCTACTGTAATTTTTCTTTTTCGATGTACGGCTGAGGAGCCTATAGTACCTTTTTAAATAAACAAAACTCTTCTTTTTGCAATGTTTTATTGATCCCTTCTTATTATAGAAACAGAAAGATCCTGAGAAAAGTTTACATTGCCTTATTAAAAGAAGTACACGCTAGTAGATGTTCTTTTTATTGGTACGGTTTGAGCTTCTTGGCGGTGTAAGGCCATCAAAAACGATCGGCTCGGTCTCTCTGGCCTTCATCCTTGGATGGCTGTTGGCCTCCACGACTGGCCTGGGGTGCTGAGCCTCATAGGTACTCGGCGTACCCCCCGCCGACATGACCATGATTTAGCCGATTGTCAACTCACCGGGAGGGGGACGCTGCTCCTGCTCGTGGTCAGCTTGCCGCTTGTCCGGCAAGTACTCTGCCAGGTATCCCGAACGGATGAGCTCCTCGATGTAGTCTTGGAGCTGGTTACAGCTCTCTGTGGAGTGGCCTTGCGACCTGAGGAAACCGCAGTAGGGGCCCCGGGTGCGCTTTGCCGCCGTGCGCGAGACCGGGGGGGCTTGAAGAACCCCTCGCCCTTAGCCTCCTCTAGCAATATCGTCTGGGAGACGTTGAGCGGGGTGTACTCCTGAAACCTCGGGGAGTAGGGCTTTGGCCGCTCAAGTCTCTTTTTCTCTTCCCTCGCCCTTTTCTTTTGGTCGGTTTGCTCTGCCCGGGGGAGATTTGCGTTCACCTCGGACTTGAGCTGGACCTCACGCTTGGTCCAGGCATTTACCTCGACCATGGTCTTAGGTCGCGCTAATGCAAAGGAGCATAACCACTCCTTGTGCCTAAGACCAGACCTAAGTGCTGTAATGACCATCTCATCCCGATGTTCTGGGACCTCGAGAAGGGCGTTGTAGAAGCGGGTGACGTACCCTTTGAATGTCTCTTTGTCTCCGCTCTTGACTATGAAGAGATGGTCGACGGTCCGTTTCTGCCGTCTGTTCCCGACAAAGTGGCCGAGGAATTGGGTGACCAGCTCGTCGAAAGTTGAGATCGAGCGTGGCGTGAGTCCTCGGAACCAGTCTCGTCCGGAGCGGATGAGAGTGGCCGGGAAAGCTCGGCATTGGGCGGCGTCAGAGTTGTCTTAAAAGCTCATTCTTGCGGTGAATGCGTCCAAATAGTCCTTCGGGTCAGACTTACCATCGAAGAGAGAGGCCTTCGGGGGCTTGTTCCGGGAGGAGACATAGACGGCGAGCAGCTCCTCGGTGAAGAGTTTTGTGAGTGAGTCGGCGGCGTACTTAGCCCCGTCACTCGAATGATGACCTTCCCGATACATACCTTCGATCTTCTTTTCGAGGGCGTTGAGTCGGCCGTGGTATCCCAACGATTCGGCACATTCTGATCTTTGGCCTCTGCTATTGGAGACCTGTGTCTGGCCGCGGCCCTTGTTCCTTTCGATGAGGTTCCTTAGGTCCCCCGGCGAGGTAGTCTTCGAGCTGTCGTGACGAGTCCCGTCCGCGCAACCCCGTCGAGGGAGGGGGTGTCGGTCATGCCTGGGCGCAGGCGAGCTGACCGACATCTCCTCGGGAGGGACAGGGGCGCGATGGGGCTTAGGGCGAGGCGTTCTGGCGACGGACCTCGATGTTGAACTGTGGGGCGCCCAGTGGGTCATAGAATATGTTGGCCTGGGAGATCTGCGGCCGTGGGAGGCAGCGAGGCTGTGGTCGGTAGTGCCGACGATAGCAGAGTCTTCTCTCCCTCTGTAAGGGTCCCGGTCCCGAGGTGAGGGAGCGACGACCTGGGGTGCTTGCCCTACTGTTTGGACATGGACGAGCGCATCCACGACGGACGCGAGCCGATCTATCCGGGCGGCTAGGACGTTGATGGCGTTCGGGGGAGGAAATTCGTCCGCGCCTCCGTTGTGGGGGAGGCGACGGCTAGTGCTTGGATCGTTGCGATGATCGCTCGCCATTGAGTTGAGATCGGAAGATGAACTTTGTTCGGTGGAATGAAGAAGTTCCTAAAGACGGCGCCAGCTGATGGAGGTATGGATCTCCTTCAGTTGTTACCTTCTGTAGATCTGCTGCAAGAGATGATGGACGGTTAAGATTGATGTTCCCCTCCGAATGGCGGCGACGACGCGAGAGACGTCTAGCCTGAAATTTGGAGCAGATGCTATTTGGTTTTATCCGTCCACCTCTCCGAAGATGCCAAGTTGATTTATGGCACTGTGTATCGGAGGTTTGGACGGATGCGGCCGATGTAGCAGACTTCGTCAGATTCCCCCTCGCTTAAGGGGTTTTTGATTGTGGGGACGCTCTTCCCTGCAGGCGCAAGCCCCTGCAGTTAATTACGCTACCGCATCGCGGTAGCCACTTTCTCCTTCTCCAGAATTTCACTTCGTGTCGTGGGTGTTTGTTTTGTTTGTGGTTGCCCGTGGATTGTATACGGAGACTAATTTATGTTGTCACCCGTAGGACGTGGATTAGTCCAAATCCGTATTTTCTTAGATTTGGATTTGGGGTTTTGGTTTAAGGATACGTTAGCCATATTTGAGGCTAAGATCAACTTAAACGTTTGTTAAGGATACGTTAGCCCAATTTGAGACTAAGATTAACTTAACGGGATCGTTTAGATCCAACAAAAGAGCGTTTAGGGGGCTCTATTGCTCCAGTTTAGGGACATAGTGGTCCATTTCATATGTATGTATGGCCGTCGGGACCCATCACCTCTCTGACGTCGTTGAAGGATTACAACGATAGGTGTCAGAGGAGTTCAGAGATGTACCCTTGAACCAGGTGTAAATTGATTTAAGAGAGCAGCTGTGCTCAGTCGATTTAATTTGAGGACTTACGACTATGATTGAGCTAAGTCCAGTTGAAAAGTGTTCAACGCTTTTATTTGTCTTTGGCCTATTAGTCCTGTGCTAGAGCTTTGCCCCTTTTTAAATAATGCATTGCATTATTTTTATTTTGTTTGAGCTCTGCCCATTTATAAATGAGGCAGAACATCTGGGCTCTGCATTTTATTTTGTTTGGGCTCTGCCCTTTCATAAAAGATGCAGAGCATCAATTTTACTTGGGCTCTGCCCTTTTATTGCATTGCAATTTATTTTGGCTTACTAGGCCTTTTTGATTTGGGCCTGGCCCTTTAGCAAATAATGCGTTGCATTTGTCAGGCGCTTTGCGCCAATCAATGGGCGCAAGCGCTTGTGGTGATGACACGTGTCACGCAAGCGCAGTGCGCTGCGCCAGTGCTGTTGACACGTGGCGCGCTCTGGTGATTTGCGCCAATTCCAGAGAGCAAGGCTCTATCTTAAAAGCGCATAGCGCAAGTGGTACAGGTGCTGACACGTGGCGCTCTCTGGTGGCTTGCGCCAACCCAGGAGCGCAACAGTGCAGTTTTTGCAAGTGCAAAGCACTATTTCAATAACTTGAGAATCTTTAAGATTATAGAACCAATGGTTCATAAAAAAGTGCACGGCACTGTTTGATTTCTTGATCCAATTTAGATCAAAGAAAACAAGTTTTTCTTGTTTTTCTTATTTTCAGAGAACCAGTGGTTCATAAAAAAAGTGCAAGGCACTTATTATTATTTGAAGATCATTGATCTTGTTCTTAGATCAATGATCTATTAAAAAAAATTCTTCTATTTTGTGAAGGTTTTTACCTTTATCTTGAACTTTCTTCAGAGTTCTCTCTGTTTTGAGCTTCTTAATCTCTCACAATGTTCATCCCTTTGAATTGGGGTTTAGGGGTCTTTATATAGTGCCCATAGATTTGTTAAGTTTGTTAAAGAGATCCTTCTCTGAGTGATTTGGGGAATTTTTCCCACCGTTGGATCTTTGATCCAAGGGCTTCTGTTTTATAGAAGGCAATCTTCTTGTTTTAATAAGAACAGAAAGATCTTACTAGAATTTAATTCTGTTTGACGCAAACGCCCCAGTGCGTGACACGTGTCGCGCAGCGCAGAGTGCGGCGCAACTGCGCTGACACGTGCCGCGCAGCGCACAGCGCGGCGCAACTGCGCTTGCGCTGACACGTGTCGCGCAGCGCAGCGCTTGCGCTACTGTGCTTGCTGACACGTGTCGCGCAGCGCAGCGCTTGCGCAACTGAAGCGTTGCTTCCTTTAATTTTTATTTTAAATAGATCTTTGCTCTGATTGGGCGCGCTGCCTTGGGCGCTGCGCTCCCTGCGCTGGAGTGTCTGATTTTGACACGTGGCGCTCTGCGCGCAGCGCAGGGGATCTGAAGCGTTGCTTCATTTATTAGAGTTTAAATTTTCAAAGTAGAGCTTTGCTCTGATTGGGGGGGAGGGAATCGGAAGCGTTGCTTCATCTCCCGTCTTGGAATTTGAACAGAGCTTTGCTCTGATTGGGGTAAACAAATGCCCTCCACCGTTGCGCTTACGCGGCCCCAAACGCGAGTGCAACGGTGGCAGAATTCCAACCGTCGCGGCAACTTTTGGAAGTTGAAAGGGCATTTGATGCCTATAAATAGGACCTTTGGTCCCTTAGATGATTTTCATCTTCAAAATTTTACTTTCAGAACTCAGAGCCCTGCTCTTTATTTTCAAGAACTTCAAGAGTTAAACTCTTAAAACTTTTAGGTGAAATTTTTTTAATTTGAATTAAATTTTCATTGACAGAGCCTTGCTCTCAATAGATCCCTGATCCAAAGGAAACCCACTTAGGGTTTCACTTAGCAGAACTTTACTCCATAGGTCTAAAGGGATCTAAAGAGAACTAAAGGGAACCCTATTAGGGTTCCATTAATAGAGCTCTGCTCTCTAAAAGATTTTCTTGGGATTTTCTTAATTCAGCAATGGAGCTTTGCTCCTTCCAAATCATATAGAAGAACTCTTAAGAATTCTTCATGGATCTTGGAAGTTAAAGATGGTATTTTATATTATTATTATTATTATATCATCATTTGAGAGCAAAGCTCTCAATGTTTTTAGGGGATTTTCCTCAAATTCTCCTCATTACTGATTTTGACAGGTGTCACTCCTGTCTGCAGAGCATTGCTCTCGAGGAGTTTTAACTCTCTTTTTATCATTGCTAATCTTCCAATGATGTTTCCTTCAGGCATTATGGCGGTGCATCTATACAGTTTGCATGAATTCATCACCTACGAGGATATCCGTGTACAAGGCCGTCAACAAGACCAGGAGTTTACGGATGCCCAGTGTGCGGAGGTCATGGGTCGTCTGAACGCACGTGTTGGTTGGCTGCTCCCCCGCCGCTCTGCTCTCTTGAAAGTCGTGCTGGGAGCAATTTGGAGAGCACTCCCGGGGTTCCACGAGGCCCTACCGCTCAATGCGCTGGATGATGCCGAAGACAAGGTGCATTCAGTGTACCTGTCGGGGCTGATCTCGAAGAAACGGCGGGATAGCCTCATCGACATCCTGCATCAAATTTTCCAGCAGACGACGACAATCGCTGCTTATCGAAGGCTAGGGGGCCTCGCCGATGATCTTGACACACAGGAGCGCGAAAGGCTGCGCACGAGAATAATCAGAAAGGCCAGAAGAATTCTGGATGGCCTTTCTTTTGAATTCCTCAATCCGTGCCCTGGATCTGAGGTTATTCCACTGTAATAATGTTTCTCGTTTATCGCTTTTATGATTGTAAGAATTTTTGGCAATATTAATGGAGAAATTTCATCCCAGCTTGTCTTATTTTTCGTTTTGAGTCTTTTGCCTATGCATGAATGAGTGTGTCTTGAATGCTTGTAAACCGGATGTTCTTTCTGTCGCTTTCTTCTTTATTTTATTATCCATATGCTGCCTCAGTAAACATGGTTGACAGATAATAGAGTAAGCATCTTAGTTTTTGCCCAGAGATAGTGATGGCTTAGGCTGCAGGTTCAGATTTGCTGCCTAAGACTTTTCAACTCTATGAGCCGTGAGGGTCTCATAGAGATTTTTCTCCCTACGGATCGAGAGGATCTCGTAGGTGGATTTTCTCCTTAGGAATCGTGAGGATTCCTAAGTGCGTTTTCTCTTATAAGTCGTAAGGATCTTATAAAAGAATTTTCCCTCTTATGAGTCGAGAGGACTCGTAAGCGGTTGTTTCCCTCCTTGTCGAGATTCGAGTTTGGAGAGTGAGACCCGTGGATAGTATGCAAGAGATCGTTTTGGGCCGACTTGCAGGATCCCAGTGCTTAGGGAATACGTTTTTTTTTTAATCCTTATTGCCTAAGGCTTTATCTTACGAGTCGAGCCGCATTAAGAAGTTCTTGCAAAGACATCAATTTCTTCACAAGTCGAGACGAATCGAGAATTTCTCGCAAGAATATCCTAACGTCGCAGTTGACCTCTGCTCTTTACGGCAGAAGTCCGTTAGGGTCTGTGGTACTTAAGGTTTTGGCCGTCGTACCGTCGCATAAGCTGATATATTCCTCGATAGGCAATCGTGCTGTTCGAGTAGCCCTGCGACTGCCGTGTCTCTGATCCCTTTGGGGGCTGGACAAGGCGTCTTCAAGCAATCCTCCTTGGCAGTTTGATCGTCGGAAGAGCAAGCGTTAGGTATTTTGCCATGCTGCTTTTTACTTGAGGTTAGGCTCATTTTGGTGAGCCCCGATGAGTCATATCCACTCCGCGCTGGTGTGGGATGATCTCCGATAGTCTTTCAGGTTTTATGTGAGTTGCCGTCAAGACCCTGAAGCTAGGAATTTGGCCTTTGCTTCGTTTGCTGGCATCGCGTCTGCTGTATCGAGACGAATGTCGCGGTGGGAACTAGGGATTTTGCCGTGGCTCCATTTGTTTGATTGTCGTGTCTGAACCCTGCTGGAGAAAGAGCGCTGGGGTGACATCTCGTCTGCTGTATCGAGACGAACGTCACAGTTGTCTCTAGGTTGTTTGTGAACCGTCGAGGTTTGGAACTAGGGATTTTGCCGTGGCTCCGTTTGTTTGATTGTCGCGTCCGAACCCTGCTGGAGGAAGAACCCTGGGGTGACATCTCGTCTGCTGTATCGAGACGGACGTCGTAGTTGTCTCTAGGTTGCTTGTGGACCGTCGAGGTTTGGAACTAGGGATTTTGCTGTGGCTCCGTTTGTTTGATGATGTTGCGTCTGCTGTGTCGAGACGAACGTCGAAGTGGTGACCATCCCGTACTGGTGTGAGATGATCTCCAGTTGTCTTCCAGGCTTTATATGACTTGCCGTTAAGACCTTGAAGCTAGGAATTTGGCCTTCGCTTCGTTTGTTTTGTCATGTCCAAATCCTGTTGGGGGAAGGACACTGTTGTTGACATTGCGTCTGCAATATTGAGACGAATGCTGCGGTGGAGCTGGGATTTTGCCGTCACTCCGCTTTGCTGACCATGGGGTCTTTTTGTTGATGTTGCATTTGCATCTGGTTGGAGTGAGGAGAAACGCCGTTGGTGATCTCTAAGTTGTCGATATCGACGTCGAGACCCTGAAGCTAGGGATCTTCTTTTGCTTCGTTTGTTGACATTGTGTCTGCAATATTGCGACAAAATCTCGAGGTTGTCTCTAGGTTGTCTATGAACCGTCGAGATTTGGCTTCGCTTTTTGATAGAGCCTGTTGGGAAGGTATGGTTCCCTCTTTGTTTGTGCCCCTAGATTGTATACAGGGATCGATGTGATCTCACCTGTAGGGCATAAATTTCATTATATATATATATATATATTTTAGTTTATTTCTTTCCGCGATGCTCTATCATTTCAGCTTTTATATCGCGAAGGTCGCGATTGCCCCATCATTTCGGCTATTTTTTCGCGGTGCCCAATCATTTCGGCTATTTATTTTATTTTTTACTCGCTGCTTTTTATTGCGAGTTGCCCAATTATTTCGGCTATTTTTCATGCTTACATTTTTACTTGCTGATTTTTATTGCAAGTTACCCCATCATTTCGGCTGTTTCGTGTGCATGTGCGGCCTACCGGCTTTTCGCCGTAAACCTGAAATTAGACACCGATTTCGGCATCAGCACCGCTACAACTGGGATATTGCCAGGAGCGAATCATCATTTGCCTCTGTCGATGTCGAACAAAGGTGGCTTAGCGAACATGATTAAGGTCCTGTCGACCAAGGCTTTTAACTTCATGAGCCGTAAGGGTCTCACAAAGGTATTTCTCCCTACAAGTCGTGAGGATCTTGTAGGTGTATTTTCTCCTTAGGAATCGTGAGGATTCTTAAGTGTATGTTCCTCTGTAAGTCGTAAGGATCCTACACGAGGGTTTTCTCCTAATAAGTCGAGAGGACTTACAAGGGTTGTTCACCGTTTTCGCCGTAAACCTGAAATTAGACACCGATTTCGGCATCAGCACCGCTACAACTGGGATATTGCCAGGAGCGAATCATTATTTGCCTCTGTCGATGTCGAACAAAGGTGGCTTAGCGAACAGGGTTAAAGTCCTGTCGACCAAGGCTTTTAACTTCATGAGCCGTAAAGGTCTCACAAAGGTATTTCTCCCTACAAGTCGTGAGGATCTTGTAGGTGTATTTTCTCCTTAGGAATCGTGAGGATTCCTAAGTGTATGTTCCTCTGTAAGTCGTAAGGATCCTACACGAGGGTTTTCTCCTTATAAGTCGAGAGGACTTACAAGGGTTGTTCACCGTATGGACATATCCCTAGTCACGGGTGGGACTTGGTTAGGGAAATGTTTTATCCGCGCCCGTGGATTGTATACAAGGGTCAGTATCGTGCCACTTGTAGGGTAATATCGAAGGTTGCGAGGGGTTTGCTTAAGAACAGGTTCAGGTCTCTGTAACTTAAGACTTTTAAATCTTATGAGCCGTGAGGGTCTCATAAGAGAGTTGTCCTTACGAGTCGTGAGGATCTCGCAAGTGTAATTTCTCCTTAGGAATCATGAGGATCCCTAAGTGTGTTGCTCCCTTGTGAGCCGTAAGGATCTCGCGCGGGTGGTTTCTCCTTACAAGGTCGAAAGGACCCTATAAGTGTTTTTTAACGAGGTTGCGCCCTTTCGGATTTTCACAAACACTCGCCGGTAGTCCTGCTGTTTTTACTCATGGAGCCCTTTCGGGTTTTCATCCGTGCCCATTTTTCTTATGGACATACCGTTTTTTTTACGAGGTCGCGCCCTTTCGGGTTTTCACGAACACTCGCCAGTAGCCCTGCTGTTTTTACTCACGGCGCCCTTTCGGGTTTTCATCCGTGCCCTTTTTGCTTATGGACATACCACTTATATATATATATATTTTTTTTATTTTTTTATTTTTTTCTTTTCCTTTTTCTTTTATTCATCTCGTCAGCCTGAAGATGCTGCGGTAGTAGTTTAAAGACGTTTCGGTCCTTAGCTAGTTTTAGGACGTAGTGGTCCGTCATTAGTTTAAGGACGTTTCGGTCCACCGTCGCCGTATTTGAGGTGAACATCTAGTTTATTGACTTTTCGGTCTATGGGGCTTTCTCTATGACCGAGCATGATGCCCCCGGCATACCCATCTTTCTCGGAGCGTGGGGTTGTGGCGGGCTCACCTTCCAGTTTTCGGAGATGACGAACTTGCCCTGTTGGTATTGGTCTTCAACCCAGTTTTTGAAGACGTAGCAATCCTCAATCAGGTGACCTACCGTTTGGTGGTAAAGGCAATAATTGGGATCGTTGATATCGCCTGGCTGCAACGGACGTTTTGGACTCGGCAAATTGATGAGTCTGTTGCGCATTACCAGCTCGAACAGTCTTCTTGTTTTATCCCGGGGAAATGAGTAAGGACGTTTCAACCTCTCCCAGAGGGGTTGCCGCTTGTTGTTTTGGCGAACAACCGGTCTAGAGCCACTCGATTGTTGTTGAGTGTTGGCGACGAAGGGCGTTTTTTCCTTTCCTTTATCCTTTTTGTTCGCTTCGTTGTTTGCGGGTCCGAGGTTTTTTCCGGGTAGCATGAGATTGTACGGCTGAATGTTCTCGCAACTCCCCAATTCTTTCGTTTTAGAAATGGATTCCTTGAAGAGAGGGTTGAGGGCGACTTCTTCGTCAGAATCGCTTCCAAGGGTGAGAACTCGTGATCTCCCGGGCTCGTCCCTATGACAATTGCCGGCAACTCTTTTATGCTCATCTATCGTATTTTTTCGCTGTCTACGAGCTTCCCGCTTTATTCTGTTGACGTGTTGTCTATGAGCGACATACCCTTGCCACCAACACTTAAAGGAGTCGCAGTCTTCAGTGGGATGTGCGACCTTCTGATGATACAAACAGTAGTTAGGATGTATCTCAACTCCATCGAGAGTGTTTTCTTCAGAGGGTGGTAGCTTCATTCCCATTGACATGGCCTTAGCAAACCTTTTCCTCGTCTTGAATTTGTTTTTATCCGCAGCGGATGGGTTTTGATTTGATGGGAGTGCCTCGACTCTTTGGTCTAGTCGGCGGTGTTTGGCTCCTTCCAGTATGGCCATCTCACGCTCTTGATTGACTTTAACTTTCAAACGGATCTTATTCAGGAAGGCATCGATCATCTCGTCTGACGGCCGCAGAATTTCTGGTTCAGGGTCCGCCCTCGGTTTCTCGGCGCAAGGAGACTCTTCATCATCCACCAATGAGTGAGAGATCACATGACAACTCGCTACATAGTCTTCGGATTCATCTGATGAGTCTTCTCCATCGTTTTTGTCCTTAACAAAAGAACAAGCTGCCCCCATCGTGTCCGTCTTCTTTGGAATGTACGGCTGTGGTGGGTTTACCCTCCAGTTTTCAGACAACGCGAACTTGCCTTATAGGTACTGATCCTCGATCCATCCCTTAAAGACGAAACAATCCTCGATCGGGTGACTTACCGTTTGGTGGTAAGGGCAATAATCGGGATTATTGAGATCACCTGGCTGCGACAGACGTTTTGGATTCGACAGATTGATGAGTCTATTGCGTACTGCCAGCTCAAACAGTCTTCTCGTTTTATTCTGAGGAAACGAGTAAGGACGTCCTAGTCTCTCCTCGAGGGATGGGCGTGGACACACGTTATTTTGGCGAACGACCGGCTTTGAGTTGCTCGGCTGTTGTTGAGCATTGGCGACGACGGTCGCTTTCCCTTTTCCTTTCTCATTTCGAGAGTCTGGTTTTGGAGGAGACGGTCCATGGCCCATTTGGTCCATTTTAGCTAGCTTGTCGATCAGGGCCTGGAAGGTGGTCGGCCTGAAGAACATCATGAATTGCGAGATGGTCGCTTGCGGATCGAGAGTGCCCACGAACATGCCTACCGCAGGTGCCTCTTCTATGCGTTGTTCGCATTTTGACCATAGGTTCCGCCATCGTGTTGCGTATTGGACCCACGTTTCGCTTGGCCTTATCCTGGCATTTATCAGTGCTGTTATCGGGGTGCGTTCACTAGCACTCGCGAATCTTTGTGTAAACAGTAGCTCCATCTCCGCAAATGTTTTGATAGAGTCGTTAGGTAGCTCCGAATACCATTCAAAGGCTGTTTCTGCTAAGCTGCCGACGAATTGTCGAAGCAACAATTTGTCATCGCCTCCAGTATTGCCGCATAAGGCCCTTAATTGAGCGACATGCTGATGTGGATTCCCTGTCCCCTTGTACACATGGAATTTAGGGATCGTATATCTCGGCGGGTAACTGATTTGGTCATACCAGCTTGGATAGGGTCGTCTAGTCTTGACAATTTGGCCAGCCGCTTCATTCGCCTGATGAACTCGTATCTGCTGAGCAATATAATCATCCAGGGTAGCCTTGGAGATAGTTTCCTCTTTGGCTGTTGAAAGGGCTGGAGGAGGATCACATGTTTCCCCTCCGTCGTTTCCGACAATGACTGGAGGGTCTTCAGCTGGAGGGTCCGGCTGTAACATCATCCCTACCATGTCTTGGAAGAGGAGTGCCATTTGTTTTATGTTAGCCGCTTGTTCTGCGGCTTCTTTGTCCTTCTTTTCGAGGATTCTACGTAAGAAGTCAGCATCAGTTTCTTGTTCGTGACGCTGCTCTGATGATACTTCCGAACTTTCTTTCGGTTCGGTAAGTGCAGCCATCGCAGTCATCATTTCCTGAAGCTTCTGTTGCTGCTCCTGGGCTTTCGTCACGGATCGGGTAAGCGGTCGGTGACCCGTCGAAGCACGGTTTCCTCCTTTCCGGAAGCCATATAAACAGTGTGCACCACCATGCCCCGAGACTTGGGGCGTTTGTGTTCAGCGCTTTTACGGTTCGCCATGTTCATAGGGGCTCTTTGCGGCCTCCTTTTCCTTTGAGGGATTAGAGATGAGGGGGCCGTTGCAGTGGGCACCCAAGTAGCTGTTGCTTTTTCTGGCTTTGCGGAGTAATTCTTCTCCTGCCTCGCCTTCATCTTTTCCTGTCGGCAGAGATATTTTTCATCAATCACCGACTCCTGGACCTATCGCCAGACTTTGTAAATTTTAGAGGACATCCGTTGAGGGGGCTGCTCTAGCTTCTTCTCCGGAGTATTCTTCACAGGTGAAGGAGTTCGTTTCAACACCGCAGTAGGAGAGTTTCTGTGCACCGTGTTCAGCAATTTAAAGCTGTTCCCGATTGGAACAGCAGCATCAATCCCTACCGTTGGAGCTGGCGGAGTTATCCCAGAGGGGGAGTTGCCCCCAGCCTTCCTCACTCGGCGCCAGTGGCGACGTCGGGCGTGTCTTGCGGATGGAGCTGTTTCAGCTATAAGGATGATTTCGTCGTGCCCCCTGCTCTGGGCAGAGGAAGCAGCTTTGAGGTCCTCGCTTGGAGCAGAAGCCGGAATGGCCATCCTCGTAAAAACCGACTTTTTGGAAGGAGAAGCCTTTCCAATGATTTCGTCCGCTTGAGCCGGCATGGCTATCCGCTTTGGGATGGCAACTTCGGGTATCGCAGGTTTGCAGACGTTCTAGCCCAGTCTGTTAAAAACCGAGGTATTGAGACTGGGCGACCCGTTGAGATGGGTCGCGGCAGTGGTAAGTCGATCAAGGACCGACTTCTTTGGGGCTTCTTGCAACGTCATTGGATCTAAAAACAAGATCAATGATCTTCAATAAAAAACAAATAAAAACAGTGCTTTGCACTTTTTATGAACCTTTGGTTCTCTGAGATAAGAAAAACAAAAGAAACTTGTTTTCTTTGATCTAAATTAGATCAAGAAAGCAAACAGTGCTTTGCACTTCTGTTATGAACCTTTTGGTTCTTGAATCTAAAAGATTCTCAAATTTATAGTGCCTTGCACTTGCAAACTGCGCTGTTGCGCTCTTGGGAGAGCGCCACGTGTCAGCATCTGAACTACTTGCGCTATGCGCTTTAAGATAGAGCTTTGCTCTCTATAATTGGCGCAACTCACCAGGGAGCGCCACGTGTCAGCAGCGCAACAGCGCAGCGCACTGACACAGTGCACTGCGCTGTTGCGCTTGTGCTCCTCAGATCGTGACACGTGTCGTCACCACGAGCGCTTGCGCTCTCTGATTGGCGCAAAGTGCCTGATAAATGCAAGGCATTTCCTAAAGGGCCAGGCCCAAATTAAAAAAAAAAACAAGCAGGCCTAATTAAATTGATGCTCGGCATCATTTATAAATGGGCAGAGCCCAAACGAAATAATAAAAATGCTATGCATTTTAAAAGGGGCAGAGCCCAAACAAAGTAGATGCTTTGCATCATTTATAAATGGGCAGAGCCCAAAACAAATTGATGCTCTGAGCCCAAATAAAAATGCAATGCAAAAGCAAATAAAATGTTGAACATTTTCAACTGGACTTAGCCCAATTTTGGCCGTAAGTCCTCAAATTAAATTGACTGAGCAAGATTGCTCTCTTAAATCCGGTTCGAGGGTACATCTCCGAACTCCTCTGACACTTCTCGTTGTAATCCTTCAACGACGTCAGAGAGGCGACGGGTCCCAACGACCACACATGAATATGGACTGCGGGGTCCCTAAACTCGTGGACCGAAACGTCCTTAAACTAATATTGGACCGAAACGTCCTTAAACTAATGATGGACCACCACGTTCTTAAACTGGCGATGGACCATCGCGTCCCTAAACTGGAATATGGACCACCACGTCCCTAAACTGGAATAATAGAGCCTTCAAATGCTCTTTTACCGGATCTAAACGGTCCCGTTTAAGTTGATCTTAGCCCCAAACACGGCTAACGCATCCTTAAAATATTCAAATGGACTATAAAATTCCAAATCGACTTTGGTTCAAGGGTACATCTCCGAACTCCTCTGACACCTATCGTTGTAATCCTTCAACGACGTCAGAGAGGTGACGAGTCCCGACGGCCATATATTAAATGGATCACCACGTTAAGTTGATCTTAGTCTAAAACAGGACTAACGTATCCTTAACGGATGTTTAAATTGATCTTAGCCTCAATACGGTTAACGTATCCTTAAACTAAAAACACCAAACCCAAATCTAAGTAAATACGGATTTGGACTAATCCACGTCCTACGGGCGACGGCATCACTTAGTCTCCGTATACAATCCACGGGCAACAACAAACAAAACAAACACACACGACATGTAGTGAAATTCTGGAGAAGGAGAAAGTGGCTACCGCGATGCGGTAGCGTAATTAACTGCAGGGGCTTGCGCCTGCAGGGAAAAGCGTTCCCACAATCAAAAACCCCTCAAGCGAGGGGGAATCTGACGAAGTCTGCTACATCGGCCGCATCCGTCTAAACCTCTGATACATGGTGCCATAAATTAACTTGGCATCTTCGGAGAGGTAGACGGATAAAACCATATAGCATCTGCCCCGAATCTCAGGCTAGACGTCCTCACGTCGCGGCCGCCGTTCGGAGGGGAACAGATTCTGGCACGCCCGGTGGGTCCTTTTCCTCTTTCCACTCCACACTTCGTGTGTCGTCTTCGCGAACCAATCGCGGTTTGTTAACGGTTGCCTTTGGATTTCAAGTTTACTAAGATTTGGTCTCTTGCTTGGTGCAAAAGAGAAATCAAGCATCGATGGCCTCAGCTTGTTCGAAGTGCTCCAACTGCAGCTGCAGCTCGCGTCCGGCCTCAACTGGGGGCATAACCTACGAGCCCCAAGCGGCCTCTTTGTTCACCATGCCCGTAGAGCAGATTACTCAAGCCACCACGGGGCTGTTTTTCGGAACTATGCTTCCGCCAACAAGCTTCAGCACCCCCGTGCCTGTACAAGAAGCTCCTAAGAAGTCGGTCTTCGATCGACTTTCAGTTACTGCGGCCCCACTCAACGGGTCGCCTAACGCCGGTGCCTCGGTCTTCTCCAGACTGGGCCAAAACTCCTGTGAGCCCACAATGAAGCTTGCAGTCCCGGAAAGGGTTATTCCAAAAAGAGTAGCCAAATCTGCTCCTGAAGTCGTCAAGGCGGCTTCTCCTGCTAAGAGATCGGTCTTTGCAAGGTTAACCGTCTCCATTCCTACTCCTGCTCTTGCGACTCAAAAGACATCAGTCTTCAATAGGCTGACGCTGGCAACAGCCCCACACCTGAACAGGGGGCAAGGGGAAGATATTTCTGTCTGTGAAATAATACCGACAACTTGTCGTGCTCGACGACGCCACTGGCGCCGGATAAGGAGGGCCGGGGGCAACTCCCCTCAGGGCTAACTCCACCGGCTCCAGTGGTGGAAGTCAACGCTGCTGTTCCAACTGGGAACAACTTTGAGCTGCTGAATAGGGTACGCAGGAACTCACCAACTGCGGTGCTCAGGAGATCTCCTCCACTGGTAGAGACTGCCGTGGAAACAGAAAAGCCGGAGCAGCCTCTTCAATCGCTGTCCTCCAGGATCTACAAGACATGGCGACGAGTCCGAGAATCTGTCATTGATCCTAACTTCTCTCGCCAACAGAAGAAGTTGAAAGGTCGGCAAGAAGAAAATCCCCCGGTCAAGCAACGAAAGGTGACGACCGCTTGGGTGCCCAAAGCAACGGCCCCTTCAACTTCTACGGCCCACAAAAGAAGAAGGCCGGAGAAAACCCCCGCGCCGGCGACGAATATCAAAGGTGGTGAACCCAAATGCCTTAAGTCAGGGGGCATTGTAGTTCATACCGTCTATATGGCGTCTGGTAAGGAGGACAGTCGCATATCTACGGGTCATCGACCGCTTACGCGATCAGTGACCAAGGCTCAGGAGAAATAGCAAAAGCTCCAGGAGATGATGACCGTGATGGCCGCACTCACTGGGCCAAAAGAAACCCCTGAAATGTCCTCGGACGAGCGTCAGGAACAAGAAACTGACGCCGAATTCCTTCGTCGCATACTGGAGAAGAAAGATAAAGAAGCTGCGGAACAGGCAGCCAGCATAAAGAAAATAGCCTTCCTGTTCCAGGACATGACGGGCATGATGATTCAACAGGATCCACCTGCTGAAGATCCCCCGATCATCCTTGAAGACGATAGGGGAGAAACGTCGAATCCTCCTCCAGCTCTCTCAACGGCCAAGGAGGAGGCAATCTCCAAAGCCGACCTGGACGAATATATAGCTCAGCAGATCCGGGGCCATCAAGCGACGGAAGCAGCGGGACAGGTCGTAAAAACAGGGCGACCGTATCCGGGTTAGTATGACCAGATTAAGTACCCGCCAGGTTATACGATACCAAAATTTCATGTGTATAAGGGGACTGGCAATCCTCACCAGCATGTCGCCCAGTTCAGGGCGCTTTGCGGCAACACCGGCGGTGATGATAAATTGTTGCTCCGCCAGTTCGTTGGTAGCTTGTCAGATACGGCGTTCGAGTGGTATTCCGAGCTCCCGAATGACTCTATCAAAACCCTCGCTGAAATGGAACTGCTATTTACCCAACGTTTCGCGAGTGCCAGCGAGCGTACCTCGATAACGGCATTGATTAATGCCAGGGTAAAGCCGGGCGAAACATGGGTCCAATATGCTATACGGTGGCGAAATTTATGGTCAAAATGCGAGCAACGCATTGAAGAAGCTCCTGCAGTGGGTATGTTTGTGGGAACCCTCGATCCGCAAGCAACCATCTCGTAATTTATGATGTTCTTCAAGCCGACCACCTTCCAGGCACTAATCGACAAGCTAGCGCAGATGGATCAAATGGGCCATAAACCTCCTCCTCCAAAGCCGGACTCCCGAAATGAGAAATGAAAAGGAAAAGCGATCGTTGTTGCTAATGCTCAGCAACAGCCGAGCAACCCGAAGCCAGTCGTTCGTCAAATTAATATGCGCCCGTACGTACCCCTTGAGGAAAGGATGGGACGTTCCTACTCGTTCCCCCGAGATAAAACGAGAAGGTTATTCGAGCTGACGTTGCGCAACCGACTCATAAATCTGCCGGACCCAAAACGTCCGTCGCAACCAAATGATGTCAATGAGCCCAACTACTGTCCTTATCATCGAGTACTGGGTCATCCGATCGAGGATTGCTATGTCTTCAAAAATTGGCTTGAAGACCAGTACCGACAGGGCAAGTTTGCATTGTCCGACAAATGGAAGGTTAATCCCTCGCAGCCCCACACATCTAAGGGGACGAATACGCCAGGGGCAACATGCTCCGTCGTTGAAGAAGCTCCTTGGGAGGTTGTATTATCAACCAGGACAAAGAGGATGCTAAACGATCTTCAGACATGCCCAGCGATCAAGTGGAAGAACCCGTTGGAGCTGCAGATTATTGAAGGGATGTTGAAGCCTCGTCCAACTCAAAAGATCGATGGAGGTGGCCCAAGCATTCATAACTAGCCGTCGAAATCTTCAAAGAAGAAGAAAAAGAAGTCAAAGAAGCCCGTGAAGCCTGGCGACAAGCGTACGGACTTGAAAAAACAAATTGACACGTTGGAGGAATACAACCAGAAGGCGCGGACTCCCATTACATTCCAAGAGTTCTTCAATCACGTCTTTCAAGAGGAAGATCAGGGAGAAAGTTCATCTGATGATTCTGAAGAATGCGTGGTGAGCTGTCATGTGATTTCCCACTCGTTCATGGACGATGAGGAGACCCCTTGTACTGAAACGCCGGGGGCAGATCCTGAACCAAAAATTTCGGGGCCGTCGGATGAAGTAATCGATGCATTCCTCAATGAAGCTCTCTTAAAAAGCAAAGCTGATCGGGAGCGCGAGGCGGTTATATTCGAAAGGGCCAAACGCCAGCGCCTTGACGAAAGAATTGAGATACTCCCGCAGGAGCAAAGTACACCTACTGCGGACAAAATCAAATTCAAGATGAGGAAGATGTTTGCTAAAGCCGTGTCAATGGGTATGAAGCCACCATCCTCTGAGGGAAGCGTTACCGGTGAAGCAGAAATGCACCCCTCCTATTGCTTGTATCATCGGAAGATTTCGCACCCCACTGAAGAGTGCAAAGCTTTCGATGGATGGTGGCAGGGATATGTTGCTCACCGGCAGCATTTTAAGCGGGAAAAGCGCAAGACTCGCCGAGAACGGAACGATACGACCGAAGGGCTTAACAGAACTACCGGCAATTGTCGCATGGTCAACGCCGGGGGATCACAAGTGCTCACGTTCGGGAGCGATTCTGATGAAGAGCTGAAACTTGCCCCTCTCTTTAAAGAGTCCACTTCGGGAAAAGAAGAAGAGCCAAAGGTTTGCGAAAATATTCGGCTGCGGAATCGGACGCTGCCCGAAAAGAATCTCGGACCCTCAAACAGAAAAGATAAAGGGAAAGAGAAGGTCTTTGAAGATATCGCCTTAGATGACCAAGTTATAGAAGAGCTAACTGCCAAAGACCCGACAAAGAAGAATAAGGTGGATTACAATGTCTTAGCGCATCTGAGGAAGCTACCCTCGCAGCTCAGCATTCTTGACGCCCTTTTACTATCAAAGGAGGCGAGAGATTCGTTAATTAAGGCACTACAGGACCCGGTTCCTGGCCGAAGAAAAGATGAAGGATGAATTGGAGGAAGTGCACACGGCAGATGTCACTTTTGGTGATGAAGACCTTCTCCTTGGGAAGTGCGAACACAATCACCCCCTCTATGTCTCAGGATACTGCCATGATATAAAGATAGGCAAAATCCTGATCGATAACGGGTCGTCTGTTAATCTCCTTAATGTGCGGGTGTTAAAGGAAATCTGCATGAGCGTCCAACACCTTGCTCGGGATAAGATCACCATCTCCGGGTTCGACTCCCAATCATCAAAAACTCTTGGATCTGTGATACTGACGCTACGCTTTGGGCTGCTCGTCACGGACATTAAATTCCACGTCATAGATGCCAAGACATGCTACAACACTCTACTCGGCCGGCCATGGTTACACGAGTACAACATCATCCCTTCTACACAGCATCAGTGTATGAAATATTTTAGGGATGGTCTCGAGTATACCGTGACAGGAGAACTGAATCCGTTTTTCGTAAACGAAGTTCGCAAATATGAAGATGCCAAATACTTCTTGCCGAATTTCGAAGACACGGAAAGGTGTCGCAAGCCGGAGAACAAAACTAACGCAACCATCCCTGTCTTCGGCAGTGATACCGAGGAAGAGGAGGAGATAGTTTATTCAGGTCCCCCCCAATACACTAAGCCGACACCATCCGCTCCTACGTTGATCTTTGGTAGTGATTCGGAGGATGAGGTCCATGCGGTATTCTCTGCTCGACCTTCAATACGAGCTTCCGCTGACGAAGAGAAAAGTCTACAAGTCGCTATGGTGCCGCTTAAACATTATAAAGAACTGGATGCGCTTGATACCGACAGTATAGAGGAGCTGCAGACGTTCTATATCCTTCCCAGGCGAGAAGGCGAGAAGGCAATTCTATTTTACCGCTCTGAAGAAAACAAAGTGGAGAAAGAAATCTGGCACGGGGCGGATCCTACGTTGGACAAGCTTCAACCCATTCGTCTACCCAGATATTATGCAGAAGGCTTGAAGAGGCTGTTGAAGCGCCAAGGGATACCCTTCAAACTGACCGTTAGAAAGGCCAAATTCTATGACAGGGTCTGGAATGTCCCCGGAACTCAGCACAAGCTGCCTAGTGGGAGGATGGAGACGATCGGGCTCGGATACATTCGCTCCAAGAAACGAGAGCTGCTCCGCGATTGTTACGTCGTGCATGACTTTAATAAAGAAGGGGATACTCGACGGGAGGACACTAATCCTGAACCAGTAAAAATTCATGATGCAAAAGTGCTCAGTCCGTCGTTTGAAGAACAAATGGACAGGCTTATAAGGGAAGCTGGTCAAAAGGTCCGAGATGATTACAACCGCGAAATGGCCATCTATGAGAAAGCCAAAACGCAACGTCTCCTTCAACAGACCATGAAAGATGAAAGTGCCGCCCTCTGTCAACCTGTTATAAAAAAGGCTCGACGCAGAGGCAGAAACAAATCGAAAGGTCAAAAAGGCGCTCAATAGCAACAAAGTGGGGCTAAGAGGCCACGCAAGCGGGAGTCGAGCGTTATTGATCTATCCCTCATGAAGAAAATGGGTTGAGCGTACTCGTTTCCGTGGGACAAGACGAAGAAGATACTTGATCTTGCTCTAAAACATCAGATGATTACACTGTCGGAGTCTAAACACCCCGAACAAGCAAGCGAGGTCTCACACCCAGGCTATTGCTCTTATCACCGGGTGATAGGGCACCCTCTTGAGGATTGCTTCACCTTCAAGAATTGGGTTGAAGATCAGTATTAGCTTGGCAAATTCGCTCTGTCTGATAACTGGAAGGTAGCGCCGCCACAGAAGCACGAACCCAAGGCCACGGAAGAAGAACCAACTCCACATTGGGATTGGAAGCAGATTCGCACTTGTCACATGATAACAATATTAAAAGAAGGTCCCGAGAACATGGACAACCTTCCCTGGTGCTTCGAAAACAGCAATGATGAGGTGATTTCAGAATTTCCCCCAGCTCCGAAAGAGCTGGAGAATGGAATACATACCACTGCAGATAACCTCAAGAAAATTGAGTTGGGGACGGCAAGTGACCCACGGCCGACGTTCGTCGGTGAGCTGTTGTCTGAAGAAAGGGTGGCTGCATTAAAAGACGTCCTTGTACAGCACAAAGATTGCTTCGCATGGAACTATTCGGAGATGCCAGGACTAGATCCAGAAATCGCTGTGCACAAATTGGCGATCTCCCCGGACGTCAAGCCGGTCAAACAGGCACCAAGAAGAATGCGGCTTGAGCTTGAGATGAGTATCAACGCCGAGGTCAAGAAGCTGATCGACTCTGGCTTCATCCAGGAAGTTCAATACCCTGAATGGATCGCCAACATCGTCCCGGTGATGAAGAAAAATGGGACAGTGCGCATATGCGTAGACTTCCGGGATCTCAATAAAGGTTGCCTGAAAGACGATTTCCCAGTGCCAGTCACCGAATTGATGATAGACAACACGTCCACTCATGAGCTTTTCTCCTTTATGGACGGCTCGTCAGGGTATAATCAGATAAAGATGCATCCCGAAGACCAAGAGCATACCGCTTTTAGGACCCCTCTAGGGATATTTTGTTACAAGGTGATGCCCTTCGGTCTAAAGAACGCCGGTGCCACCTATCAGAGGGCCATGACGAAGATCTGATTAATCCAAAAATTTGTAGTTTACCGTAATCAGAAACGGCGTCGCTTTGCAGCTAGCCGGTGAATACGGATCGATCCGCAGGGATGTGTTAGTTTCTGTTTTTGTGTTATAACGAGTTGATTCAAATCGTTGTTTGGTTTTTATCGATTGAATTAAAGACGAAGTTTTGTGATAAGGAAAGACTCGTTAGGGTTAGGTCAAAGGTAGGGGTGTTGAGATCTATGTTTTCACCTCTTTCAATGCCATGATTTAAGCTTTTTAGAATTATCACAACAATTATTAGCAAAGGGGATTAGGATGATCGGGAAGAAACAAAGTTTCTTCCTCTAGATCCTTGTCCTTCCTTTCCTATTAATTGTTGTGATCTTCATGGACGTCATATATGTCCGGCCTTTTATACTACGATTCACCGTTACCTTGTAGGTAGGGTGCCGTAGGGGGCGGATCATATGTGCGTGCATGAAGATTTCGTTTTAAAAATATGTTGGCATTGAAGGAGGTGAGAGACATCCGTCTCTCACTCACTCCCTTGTTCCTAACCCTAACGAGCGAGGATTTTACTCGCTCATTAGGGAATTATTACAACGAGACATTTTTATGTTTATGCTTTAAAGAGTTTGATTACGACAAATTAAACTAGCTAACTAGTGAACTACAGCAAACAAGTGATTACTAGGGCAAGTAGAACAATTAAACTAATGCAGAAATTTAAAAACTTACAATAAAAGATGATGCTTTGATTTCTCCAACAAATCTCACTTTCATTGAATAAAAAGAGGCATGACTTTTTACAGATCTAAATTACAATTTATAAGTAAACAGAAGAGTTAGGGTTTCAGGGTCTCGCACATGCGCAATTACTGATTTGCCCACTGAAAATCTCAACACACACAACGACGCACCGGCACAGAGAAAAAGCACCGACACGGGCACATAACGGCCGCGGATCCGCGGCAATTGTTGGCTTGGGCCGGGGATCCGCGGCCCTCTGGTGGGCTTGGGTCCACCAATTTGCTGCACTTGGGTTGTAATGTCTTGGGCTTCCTATTTTCATATGTATTTTCTTCTTTGGGCTTCTAGGTCTTCTCCAGATCTTCAGTGAAAGCTTGTTCGTATCTTTTGGCTGTTCTCTTGACATTTTTGGACCTTGCACTGTTTTTCGTCTCGGCTTGACTAGGATCCGTCTAAATGTTGGTCAAAAGTCCCTTTTCTGTTGTTTTGTGTCTTTTTCACTGTATTTTGCTCCAAAAACCTGTATCCTGTAACATGCAACAAACGATCGTCAAAAGCATCTGTTTATTTATAAAATGCACGAAAGTGGGGCGTATGAATTGCAATATTATGATGTGAACAAATACCCCCAAACTTACCTTTTGCTCGTCCTCGAGCAAACTTATTAGTTTATTCTAACCTAGCCACACTTTCGCAGGGAAACGCGATTGCACTGAGCACGTGCAATAAGCCGTTAAACCTCTAGGTGTTCCTAGTAGGAGGAGTGTTGTCTCCTGAGGGTTTTCAGCGGATTACACCCACAAAATCCTATCAACTTGGTTTCTCGACTTTTGTTTTCCGATCAGGTTTTCTAACAAGGAATTCTATTATCGTCGCCCCGCAAATTATCCATCCATATTCTTCACACTTCCTTATTATGTAACTTAAGATTGTACATGTTCTATAGAATTACTTAGAATTCAGCATTTCTTAAGTTTTTCTTCTAGAGTTTCATCTCCACTTAGGAATTTCTATCAACTCTATTAAAGATACAAGTTTTATTTTTCATTCCTTTCTCTTATCTAAACTCTAATCACATATCCCCACGTGTGTGTAATTTTTACCCCTACACTTGGAAATTCAAATCAAGCAATCGTACTCTCGTCCATTGTCCAAAGCACTTAACTTTTGCTTACACATCCTTCATGCGACCGTTAATACTTCTTGAGGTACCAACAGCCGATTACAAGATGCGTTAGGCCTTTAAAGCGTATTTCCTAGTTTTGCAACACCCAAGGCTTTTAGCAGTGACTCCCAAACCAGTTGGTCTAAGGCACTAGGTGATGAGGCACCCTCGCTAATTAATTTTCTAGCCCTAAGTAATCACAAAAACCAGTGTCCATTTTTTTATTCACCTTTTTTTTTATTTTTTTTTATTTTCATTGTGCTAAGGACTTTAGACAAGAGTAATTCAAGGTCTCTTCTACTAATCCAAGTTTCAAGGTGCGTGATTGTGCATTTTGTAGGGTACATATTTTCAGAATCTAAACTCAAGCTAGGAACTATCTTTCGAACTTATATTTTAATAAGAGCATTAATACTCTTCCCTCGTTTTGACTTAACCCACGAAGTGAACCCAAAATTTGCTTATTCCTAAATAACCTACAAAGACATACACTTTCTACCGTTAAACTTTAAGCAAGGCTATTTTTAGGGTTTTTAATTTACTAAGTCTAAGATCTAGTTTTTCCTAGCTAGTTAACCTTTTTATCAACTCAAGTCAATTAACCAAAATTGAATACAATAATTTTTTATAATTTTTTGAAATTTTGTCAATTTTTATGGGTTTTTCAGTTTTCTAAATTTTTAAATTTTTTATGATTTTGTCAATTTTTAAATTTTGTCAATTTTTAAATTTTTATGATTTTTTTATAAAAATGCAATGCAGAAATTAAATATGCAAAAGGAAAACAAAAATATATACAATATGCAATGCGAAGGATAACTATTTACATCACCCTCTAATACCCCCAAACTTGAGCAAAGCAGTGCCCTCACTGCCCGGCCCCACGTCGCGCTCGTGAGCGTGAACGTGATCTTTCCCCTCTAGCCAAAAGTGTCTGGATCCCCCGCTCAATCTCCGTCAACCGACGGTCGTGCTCTCGTGCCGTTGCCCTAAACTCATCCCGCAAAGAGTCTATTCTTCTCACTGTTCTTCGCATTAATCGCGCATGCTCCTGGGGAGTTAGCTCTTCCCCGCTCGAAGTCGAGCTCGAGCTGGGGGTGTGTGTAGGTATGTTTTCTCCCGGCTCTGTCCGTGTCCAAATATCCGTCAGTCTAGAGTAGGACGACGAGACGCCCTCTAAAAGTGGTCGAACTGGGGTACCGTCTATCAAATATGAGTCAAATTCCTCGGCCGGGAGGAAATAACGGTAGAGTTGGGTAACGAGCATGGGACATGGGTATACACTACCTCGTTTACCCGTACCTATGGATTGCAGCAAAACCGTGCACATGTCGAACCTAGGATTTTTTGTCATTAAAGTGTGGACGACATGTAGCGAAGGGGTGAAAAAGGTCGTATTATGAGAACTTCCAAAAATATTGTTTTGTGCCCACTGGCACACAGTTAAAACATTTGCGAAAAGGGTCCGTGCTTGGATCCCCTTACGCGGTTCTCGCGCACAGTCATTACCCATTAACGGCATATAATCTTCAAAGCGAAGTGGGTGGTCATGTGCAGGTACACGTGGTATGAGTGTAACCTCGTGTATCATGTCCCTATCTATGCGAATTTCATTATTTCCCCAAATCAGTTTAATGTACCCTAAGTTGTCTAAGCTATTCTCTTCCATTGACTCGTAAAATTGGGCAACTAGATTAGGGAGAGTAAATGCAGATCCATGATTATAGAGGAGGAAATTCCAGCCCCTTTGTGCGATTTCATGTGGGAAATAAGTACCGTAAATCTCGTGTGCGAACACAGGGGAAAAATCCCTCTCATACTGCATTTTATGTGCCATCACGATTTTACAGAGAAAAGTATATGCAGAAACAGAGAGTATGGGTTCAGGTTTACCTCCCCTGAAAATTTCAGGGGGTGAAGAGGCAAGGTGGCGGCGGATCACGGCGGGAGGCGGCAGATGCGGCGGTTCCGCGGTCTTCTGGTGGCGGCGCGGCGACAATTTTCTGCAGGAGCTTGGTGGCGGCGGCTAGGGTTTGATGAGAAGGAAATGTTTTAGGGTGAACAACAGAGGGGGCTCGGTTCCTTTAAATAGGGGTTGAGAGGGTTATTTACACAAAACACCCTTTAAGACGGGGGTTTTATTCGTAAAAACAGCTTGTAATCTGCAATTTTGCAATTAGGTCCAAAAAATTGTTAATTTTTTTTTATTTTTTTATTTGTATATATTTTTTATGGTATTTTGGAAATATACATACGACTGATATACACACCCCCAAACTTATTTGAAATAGTGTCATTGGGAAACGAAGTTTGGGGGTGAAAGCGGAGGAAGATCAATCAGTGTAAATCGGCTCCTGCAAAAACAGGAGCTCCTCCGAAGGATCCGCTGTGAAGAACGTTTTTAGTCGATGCCCATTTACCTTAAATAAGGTACCGTCTTCAGGGTTCTCAAGATCAACCGCACCGTGCGGATAAACGGTGCGGACAACAAAAGGTCCTCTCCATCTGGACCTGAGCTTACCAGGATGAAAATGTAACCGAGTGTCATAAAGTAGAACCTGTTGACCAGGTTCAAAAGTTTTTCGTAAAAGGTGTTTATCGTGGAACACCTTGGCTCGGTTCTTAGCAGTTATGGCATTATCATATGCCTCATCCCTTAGCTCCTCCAACTCATTCAATTGCAGCTTTCTGTTGCTGCCCGCATCTCCTAAAGACAAATTTAGCTCTTTGATAGCCCAGAAAGTTTTGTGCTCGATCTCCACTAGAAGGTGGCAAGCCTTCCCGTACACAAGCCGGTATGGAGACATACCCAGTTCGGTCTTATATGCAGTACGGAAAGCCCATAGTGCATCTATAAGTTTAATTGACCAATCCTTACGGTTTTTGGAAACCGTTTTCTCCAAAATTTGCTTTATTTGCCGATTTGAAATCTCGGCTTGCCCACATGTTTGGGGGTGATATGGCGTTGACAATTTGTGGGTAATAGAATATTTACGCATCAAGGACTCGAAAGTCCTATTGCAGAAGTGAGAACCATTATCACTTATAATCGCCCGAGGGTGCCCGAATCGAGAAAATATGTGTTCTTTAAGGAATCGAACAACAACTTTATTATCGTTCGTTCGGCTGGGCACAGCCTCGCCCCTCTTAGAAACGTAGTCAACCGCCAACAGAATATACACATTTCCAAAAGAGTTAGGAAATGGTCCCATAAAATCTATACCCCAAACATCAAAAATGTCCACTACCAAAATGGGTTGGAGTGGCATTTCGTTTCTCCGCGAAATCCGGCCCAAATGTTGGCACCGGGAGCAAGTTTTGCAGTATTCAAATGCATCCTTGAAGAGTCGTGGCCAATAGAAACCACACTGCAAAATTTTTTCGGCTGTCTTCTTTGGGCCAAAGTGCCCGCCACATGCTTGATCGTGGCAGAAAGACAGCACGCTCTTGACCTCACTCTCGGGCACACACCGACGAATGATTTGGTCGGAACAGTATTTAAAAAGATAGGGTTCATCCCAGTAAAAATGCTTTACTTGGGACAAAAATCTAAGCTTATCCTGTTTTGACCAATCATTAGGAATCAGGCCGGTGGCTAAATAGTTTACAATATCGGCGAACCATGGTTCGCAAGAAACGGTCAAGAGTTGCTCGTCGGGAAAAACGTCAGTGATAGGAAGATCGAGCGTGGGCGAAGAAGGAAGTCGTGATAGGTGATCAGCTACTACGTTTTCACATCCCTTTTTGTTCTTAATGACAAGGTCAAATTCTTGCAATAAAAGGATCCAACGTATTAACCTAGACTTAGCATCCTTCTTCGCAAAGAGGTGGCGAAGAGCCGAATGATCAGTATAAACAACGACTGGAGAGCCGATTAAATAAGGCCGAAATTTTTCGAGTGCGAACACAACAGCTAAAAATTCTTTTTCTGTTGTTGTGTAATTAAGTTGGGCCTCATTTAGTGTTCGGCTGGCATAATAAATCACGTGCGGCATTTTATTAATGTGTTGTCCAAGAACAGCGCCAATAGCAAAGTCCGATGCGTCGCACATGATTTCAAAAGGTTGCGTCCAGTCGGGAGATGAGAGGATGGGCGCAGTGATGAGTGAATGTTTTAAAGACTTGAATGCTTCAGTGCATGTGGATTCGAAAGCGAAAGTTGTGTCCTTGGCCAGTAATAGAGTCAAGGGTCTAGCAATCTTGCTAAAGTCCTTGATAAACCGTCTGTAAAAACCGGCGTGGCCAAGGAAGGCTCTGATATCTTTGACGCACTTTGGGGGAGGTAGGTTAGAAATCACTTCGATTTTAGCCCTGTCTACCTCGATGCCGTTTTGCGAAATGACATGTCCTAAGACAATGCCCTCTCGCACCATGAAATGGCACTTCTCCCAATTTAATGTTAGGTTCTTATCCCTGCAGCGGGTAAGAACAGCGTCAAGATGGCGTAAACACTCGTCGAAGGAGTTGCCAAAGATGGAGAAATCGTCCATAAAGATCTCCAAGAACTTTTCAACCATGTCTGAAAAGATCCCCATCATACACCGCTGAAATGTCGCGGGTGCATTGCATAACCCGAAGGGCATGCGACAATAAGCAAAGGTGCCAAAGGGACAAGTGAATGTTGTCTTGTCTTGGTCCTCTTTGGCGATGGGGACTTGATTGTAACCGGAATAGCCATCGAGAAAACAATAGAACTCGTGCCCTGCCAATCGCTCGAGCATTTGGTCAATGAAGGGTAAAGGAAAGTGGTCTTTCCTTGTTGCGGCATTGAGTTTTCTATAGTCTATGCAGACTCGCCACCCAGTTTAGGTGCTAGTGGGAATCAACTCATTTGCCTCGTTTGTAATGACCGTAATGCCCGATTTCTTTGGCACGACGTGGATTGGGCTAACCCATTGACTATCCGAGATAGGGTAAATGATACCGCTATCCAGACATTTGACAATTTCCTTCTTAACAGCCTCTTTCATGATGGGGTTGAGGCGCCTTTGTGGATCTCGTGCTGGCTTGGCTTCATCCATTAAGTGTATATGATGTTCGACTATGAGGGGACTAATCCCCCTAATGTCCGCCATAGACCAGCCGAAAGCTTGCCGATTGTTATGTAAGACCATCAAGAGAGCCTTCTCTTGCTCAAGAGCTAGAGAGGCTGATATAATGACGGGTAAGGTCTCATTATCACCTAGATATGCATATTTTAGGTGTGTCGGCAAAAGCTTTAATTCGAGTTTAGGAGGTGAAACAATAGATGGTAGCAAAGGGGTAGTTGTTTCAAACTCGAATGATTCCATCAAAGGTTCGAACCGAGTGTACGCAACAGTGTCGGATGGTTCAACTAACTCATCCGCAAAAGCAAAAGACTCCAAATCAGGTGATGAGTCTTCGAAGTCATCAACGAAGGTAAAGCACTCAAAATCCTTATCCGCCGCGAAAGCTGAGTCGGATTCTAGGAGGAACGCACTAGTGGCGTTAACATTGCTGTGGTCGAACAAAAAATTCTCAAACTCACAGTCCTCCTCCGCGATCTCATTGATCGAGCAAACGTCGAGTACGCTAGCATTGGGCTCAGCAGGCTGACTTCCTAACTTGAAAATATTGAGCTCAATTGTCATATTGCCGAAAGATAGGTTCATTGAACCGTTACGACAATTGATCACGGCGTTGGAAGTTGCCAAAAATGATCGACCTAGTATTACCGGAATTTGGTTCCGGGGGTTAGCGACAGGTTGTGTATCCATCACAATAAAGTCAACGGGGAAAATGAAATCCCCTACTCTTATTAACACATCCTCCAGCTCTCCCCTAGGATGGGTTATTGACCGGTCGGCCATTTGGAGAGTACAGTGAGTGGGCTTAAGCTCTCCAACGCCCAATTGCTCGTACACAGAATAGGGTAGCAAATTGACGCTCGCGCCAAGATCTAATAGTGCTCTATTGATGTTCTTGTCCCCAATTGTTATCGAAATGGTAGGACACCCGGGGTCCTTTTGCTTTGAGGGCAAGGAATTTATAAGAGCATCGCTAATAGCACTAGCCATAAAAACTTTCTTTGGCACTTGCGACTTCCTCTTTTTGGTACACAAGTCCTTTAAAATTTTGGCATATGAAGGAACTTGCTGAATTGTATCCAAAAGAGGGATGTTTATGCTAACCTGTTTGAACAACTCGACAATCTTTTCCATTTGAGGAGTTGGTTTATTGGATCTCAAACGATTAGGAAAAGGAACATTTGGAAAAGTGGTTGAGTCCAATTTTTGTGGATCAGATTGTCGAGTTGGAACGGTACCTCGTGTAGATGTGTTCGTGTCGTAAGAATTAGGTCCGTTCAAGCTAGAAGAGGTAGAGCCATGTGAAGGGTGGAGAATAGGCTCTAAAGAAGAAGAAGATGGTGAAGAAGAAGAAGAAGACCCACCGGCAGGGGTGTCATTGTTAATGCCCACATTGTTCCGCAACACTTTTCCTGATCTCAACGTGGTCACAGCATTCACATTATGATTTTGCTGATTGTATGCAGCATGTGCGTGACCGGGGTTGGGCAATGGTTGAGACGGGAGTTTTTCTTTTTCGCGCTCGCTCAAAGCTGCATTGAGTTGTGCAATTTGTGCCTCAATAGATTTGATACTCTGATCGTGGGAGGTACTATTTTGCACTAAAGATTGAATAGAAGTCTCAAATATTGCTGTAGACTGTGTAGATTGCTTAAGAAACGCTTCTAGACTTCTTTCGAGCGAGCTAACCTTATCATTATTAGGTTGAACATAATTGTTTCGCTGGTAAGCATTGTTCGGCACAAAATTGTTCACCTGATTAGAGTAAGGTTGCTGTTGAAATTGTTGCGGTTGATATTGAGTTTGCGAGGGTGCTTGTTGTTGTTGTTGTGGAGGAGGAGGTCTTTGAAAATTATTATTATTTCCTTGGAATTGTTGATTTTGGTTCCAAGCGAAATTTGGGTGACTCCTCCACCCCGGATTATACGTCGAAGAGTACGGATCGTTTCTTTGTCGTTGCTGAAATGCAGCATTGACTTGATCCTGTCCTTGTGTAGATGCATTATAAGGACACTCTTCGGTCAGGTGCGATGGATCCGCACAACAAGCACAGACAGTTCATGGGGGCATAGCAGGGGCAGGAGAAGACGACGAGATTTTGGTCTCGATCGCTTCTAGCTTTTTCGTAAGAGCGGCCATCTCGGCCTTCATGGCTATCGACATCTCTACTTGATGTATGCCTGCCCTAGATTGACCACTAGAAGATGACGTGGTCTTAGTACTCTCCTACTGTATTGTCTGCTCACTGAGATCGTCGAGAAACTGCCACGCTTCATCACTAGACTTAGAGAGAAAATGACCTTGACAGATGGTTTCTAGCAACTGCTTCGTTGCCGAGTTCAATCCCTCGTATAATGTTTGGCAAAGTTGCCAACTTTCTATCCCATGATGAGGGCATTGAACTAATAGGTCCTTGAATCTCTCGAAGCACTTCCAAAATGGTTCGGACGGAAGTTATGAGAATTGAATTATTTCATTGCGGATTCTTGCAGTCTTATGGTGAGGATAAAACTTTTTTAGAAAAGCTTTCACAAACGCATCCCAATTCCTAATAGAATGTGATGCGGTGCTATATAGCCACTTCTCGGTTAGGTCACATAAGGTGAAAGGAATGACCCTTAGCCTTATAGCGTCATCACTCAATTGGGTCGTTTTCATCATAGCGCACACATTTTGGAATTTATTAATAAAGATATATGCGTCTTCAGTTTCCAAACCGTGAAATTTCGGCAGCATATTGATAAAATGTGGTTTAATCTCAAAATTGTCCCCATTTGCCGGTGGGGGTGAAAGACAGGTGGGTAAAGACGTGCGGATGGGGTAAAAGAGGTCCTGGAGCGCAACTCGTGCAGGCGCTTCAACAGGCGGCTGGTTCGGGTTATTCGCACCTGGTGGAGGCGGAATCATTCCCGTCGGCAAGGTATTATTGGGGTTGAATCCCGACATACCTTCGGTGGAAGAGGTTGAAGGTGAAGGTAAGAAAGTGGACGGATTTTCGACTTCGGTGTCGAAGGGTTCGTTGGTCGGTACCAACGAAACGCGGACTAATCGGGCGTCTGTATCCCTAGTCCAAATTGACATACACTAAAAGGGATAGTGTAGTCAGAAAAAAAAAGAAAAACAGAATGTGGGGGTAAGATAACGTCAGTGAGGGAAAGTGGTGTGGTGAATTTTTCAGGTTTTCTTTTTGCTACAAGTTGCAAGTTTTGAAAAGTTTTTTTTTTTTTTTTATGTTTTATGTGGAAGTTTTGCAAAGAGGTTTTTGAAAACGGACTCGTGACACAACTGTATCAACCACACATGCACAATCAGGCCTAGATCTAGGGTCGCCTAGGTCTACTAGACAGCTCCTAACTAGGGCTAGAAATAGACCTCAAACCGCCTCTTCACGGACAAATACGGCCAGGTAAGTGGGAAGGAACCACCACTACAGTGGGCCTAATTAATAACCACTAGCCTAGACACCGCAATGTCGGTTAGGATAAACGGGCGATGCCTACCCTAGTCCTTTTCCTATTGAGCTCGCTGTCCTTAGGTCTGAGTCTAATCTTTTTTAATTAAAGGTGGTCGATGCAAAATACTTAGGTGTTTTCTGGGGTCCTGGGAAGAGTGATGAAATCCCCACCCAATCTGAGTTTGGTCAAATAGCCCCTTAAGTCCAATTAAATTATGCAAAACAAAAATTCACTTGCAATCAATTTTAGCGCGGCGCAAAGAAACCTGCAGCAAATTTGTTATTTAGAAGGGGGAAGAAGAAAATTTTTTTAGCGCAAAGAAACCTGCAGAAAATTTTACAGTGGAGATATGGAGGTTTCAGAGGGGAGAGAGAGAACTAACCCTGAAAATTTTTAACAGTGAATCCAACAGATGGCCGCGGTTCCGCGGTCTGGGGTGCTCCTTGGCCGCGGTTCCGCGGTCTGGTGAAGGGATCGGGCTCTGCAAAAATTTGTGCTGCTCTGGGCTATCAACTCCTCTCTGTTTTTATGTTCTCTTTTCTGTTTTCACCTTCTGTAAAACTCTAGATCCAAAAGTGTTTGCTGTTCCTGCAAGATTCCAACGAAAAACCCTTCAAACAGATAAAGATAATGAAAAGAAAATTTTTGTATTTTGTATTTTCAGATTTTTATAATTTTTCAAAATTTTATATCAACCCGAAATCATACAAAAACGAGAAAATTACGCCATCCCCGGCAACGGCGCCATTTGATTAATCCAAAAATTTGTAGTTTACCGTAATCAGAAACGGCGTCGCTTTGCAGCTAGCCGGTGAATACGGGTCGATCCGCAGGGATGTGTTAGTTTCTGTTTTTGTGTTATAACGAGTTGATTCAAATCGTTGTTTGGTTTTTATCGATTGAATTAAAGACGAAGTTTTGTGATAAGGAAAGACTCGTTAGGGTTAGGTCAAAGGTAGGGGTGTTGAGATCTATGTTTTCACCTCTTTCAATGCCATGATTTAAGCTTTTTAGAATTATCACAACAATTATTAGCAAAGGGGATTAGGATGATCGGGAAGAAACAAAGTTTCTTCCTCTAGATTCTTGTCCTTCCTTTCCTATTAATTGTTGTGATCTTCATGGACGTCATATATGTCCGGCCTTTTATACTACGATTCACCGTTACCTTGTAGGTAGGGTGCCGTAGGGGGCGGATCATATGTGCGTGCATGAAGATTTCGTTTTAAAAATATGTTGGCATTGAAGGAGGTGAGAGACATCCGTCTCTCACTCACTCCCTTGTTCCTAACCCTAACGAGCGAGGATTTTACTCGCTCATTAGGGAATTATTACAACGAGACATTTTTATGTTTATGCTTTAAAGAGTTTGATTACGACAAATTAAACTAGCTAACTAGTGAACTACAGCAAACAAGTGATTACTAGGGCAAGTAGAACAATTAAACTAATGCAGGAATTTAAAAACTTACAATAAAAGATGATGCTCTGATTTCTCCAACAAATCTCATTTTTATTGAATAAAAAGAGGCATGACTTTTTACAGATCTAAATTACAATTTATAAGTAAACAGAAGAGTTAGGGTTTCAGGGTCTCGCACATGCGCAATTACTGATTTGCCCACTGAAAATCTCAACACACACAACGACGCACCGGCACAGAGAAAAAGCACCGACACGGGCACATAACGGCCGCGGATCCGCGGCAATTGTTGGCTTGGGCCGCGGATCCGCGGCCCTCTGGTGGGCTTGGGTCCACCAATTTGCTGCACTTGGGTTGTAATGTCTTGGGCTTCCTATTTTCATATGTATTTTCTTCTTTGGGCTTCTAGGTCTTCTCCAGATCTTCAGTGAAAGCTTGTTCGTATCTTTTGGCCGTTCTCTTGACATTTTTGGACCTTGCACTGTTTTTCGTCTCGGCTTGACTAGGATCCGTCTAAATGTTGGTCAAAAGTCCCTTTTCTGTTGTTTTGTGTCTTTTTCACTGTATTTTGCTCCAAAAACCTGTATCCTGTAACATGCAACAAACGATCGTCAAAAGCATCTGTTTACTTATAAAATGCACGAAAGTGGGGCGTATGAATTGCAATATTATGATGTGAACAAGATCTTCGATGACCTTATACATGAAATCGTCGAATGTTATATTGACGACCTCGTGGTTAAGAGCAAATCGTATGAGGAACATCTCGAGCACCTAAAAACTGTATTTCAACGCCTTCGGCAATATAACTTGAAGATGAACCCTCTCAAGTGTGCATTCGGAGTTTCTTCGGGCAAATTCCTGGGATTCATCGTCCGACACCGAGGTATTGAAATAGATCTGTCAAAGATCAAGGCGATCATGGAAATGCCTCCACCGAGAACTCTCAAACAGTTGTGGTCTCTTCAAGGAAAGCTCGCATATATTCGGCGATTTATAGCCAACCTCTCTAGCAAGTGCCGCCCTTACAGTCACCTGATGAAGAAGGGAACTCCATTCGTCTGGGATCAAAAATGCCAAGGCGCGTTGGACGAAATTAAACAATACCTGCAGAACCCGCCAGTGTTGGCTGCTCCGGTCAAAGGAAAGCCTCTCATTCTTTACACAACCGCCCTCGAAGGTTCTTTAGGCGCATTATGGGTGCAAGAGAATGATCAAGGGAAAGAGAGAGCTCTTTATTACTTAAGTCGAGTTCTACTGGGGGCAGAAAGCAACTACTCCCCCATTGAAAAACACTGCCTGGCGTTGATCTTCGCGATAACAAAGCTCAGGCACTATGCATTGGCACATGAGGTCCGTCTTATCTCGAAGGTGGACCCTCTTAAATATTTAATGTCGAAGGCCATATTGACGGGACGACTCGCTAAATGGGCCCTGCTCTTGATGGAGTTTTCGATAACCTATCAACCTCTTAAGGCAGTGAAAGGCCAGGCCATTACTGACTTCCTCGCTGAGCATCTGATCGCCGCCGATTCTCCTCTAAATTGTGATTTGCCAGACGAATATGTGTTTGACGCGATCGACGGTGGTGATGCCCAATGGGAGCTTTATTTTGACGGAGCATCTTCCGTAAAGAAGCGCAGACAAAGTACCCCTATAATCAAATCGGGGTTAGGCCTTATCTTCGTAACTCCACAAGGAGGGATTATGCGCTTCGCCTTCTCCTTAAAAGAGCCGAGGACGAATAACGAAGCCGAATACGAAGCCTTGATTGCAGGTCTCGAGATCGCCATCGACATGGGAATTGAAAACCTCCTCATATACGGAGATTCTCAACTAGTTGTTAGTCAAGTAAACGGCGACTACCAAACGTGCAAACCAGAGTTGGTGAAGTACGGTGAAAAGGTGCAACAACTGTTAACCCAAATTCCCTCCTATACTTTGGAAAGCATACCACGCGCGGAAAACAGCAAAGCAGACGCGTTGGCCAAACTTGCTAAAGAACTGGCTGACGAGAACCTCGATGACGTTAGAATCATAGTACAAAGCCGTCGGGTGCTTGCCCCAGCAGAGATATCTCCGGAATCATTCGAAGAGAAAGGAGCGACTGAACAGACGACCTTGCAAATAGAAGACCAGGAAAAGGCTGAGGATTGGAGAGAAGTCTTCATAGACTACTTTAAGTCCCACCGAATGCCTGAAGAAGCGTCCACAAGACATCAGCTCATGAAACGAGCTCTGTTTTTCGCCTTCGTCAATGATACTCTGTACAAAAGGTCATTTGATTCTTTGTGGCTGGGATGCTTAGGACCTGACGAAGCAAAAAGAGTCGTCCAGGAAGTTCATGACGGAATCTGTGGTTCTCACCAAGCGGGCCCGAAGATAAAGTTGAAGATCAAACAGATGGGATACTACTGGCCCACGATGATTCAGGATTGCCTCGAATATGCGAAGCAATGCCACTCATGCCAGATCCATAGGGACTTCATCCACCAACATCCAAATCCACTACACCCAACGGTGGCTAGCTGGCCATTCGAAATGTGGGGAACTGACATAGTCGGCCCCATCGAACCAGCATCGTCCAGGGGACATCGTTTCATCCTGGCGACGACTGACTACTTCTCCAAATGGGCAGAAGCAGTACCGTTAAGAGAAGTGAAGATGGAAAGTATCCTCCACTTCTTCAAGACGCACGTCATATATCGGTTCGGAACGCCAAGACGGATCATCTCCGATAACGGACCAGCTTACAGAAGCCACAAGATCAGTCGCTTTGCACAGCGGCATAATATAGACTGGAGATATTCTTCAGTTTACAATCCGCGAGCTAATGGTCTAGCTGAAGCCTTCAACAAGACCCTGACAAAAATCATGAAAAAGACGGTGTCCCGAAATAAGAGAGACTGGCACGAGAGACTGCAAGAGGCTCTTTGGGCATATCGAACAACGTTCAAGACGGCCACCAACGCAACACCATATGTGTTGGTATTCGGTACAGAAGCAGTACTCCCCCTCGAGATAGAATTACCCTCTCTACGAGTGGCAGTCCACTACGAGCTAACAGATGAAGAAAACGCTCACCTTCGGCTTGAGGAGCTTGTTGCCCTTGAAGAAACACGGCTCATAGCGCAACAAAATCTAGAAGCTTATAAAGAAAAGATGACGCGCTCATATGAAAGATTGACCCGACCGAGGACATTTCGCCAAGGCGAACTCGTGCTAGTGGTCAAAAGGCCTATGATCCCCAATCGCGCCAAGCGGGGAAAGTTTGAGCCAAACTATGAAGGCCCGTACATCATAGATAAGGTCTACCGAGGTGGGGCCTATCTGCTCATGGATATGCACGGTGAAAGGACTTTTAGGCCAATAAACGGTCGATTCCTAAAGAAATACTACGCTTAATGAGCCACAGTCTAGGTCAATGGTAGATGACGACGACTATGTCCGCTCGCTATCTTCCTAAGCTCAAGCTTTATAAGCAGTGCCAGCCTTCTCCATGACGGACCGAAACGTCCTTAAACTAATAGCGGACCGAAATGTCCTTAAACTAATACCGCAGCATCCGTAAGCTGACGAGATAAAAAAGAAGAAGAAGAAAAATATAATAAAAAAACGGTATGTCCATAAGCAAAATGGGCACGGATGAAAACTCGAAAAGGCTCCGTGAGTAAAAACAGCAGGGCTACCGGCGAGTGTTCGTGAAAACTTGAAAGGGCGCGGCCTCGTAAGAAAAAAAGAAAGAAGAAGAAAATAAAAAAAAAGAAGAATAAAAAAAAACGGTATGTCCATAAGCAAAATGGGCACGGATGAAAACCCGAAAGGGCTCCGTGAGTAAAAACAGCAGGACTACCGGCGAGTGTTTGTAAAAACCCGAAAGGGCGCAATCTCGTTAAAAGACACTTATAGGGTCCTCACGACCTTGTAAGGAGAAATCACCTACGTGAGATCCTTACGACTCATAAGGGAGCAACACACTTAGGGATCCCCACGATTCCTAAGGAGAAAATACGCTTGCGAGATCCTCATGACTCGTAAGGAGAACTCTCTTATGAGACCCTCACGGCTCATAAGATTTGAAAGTCTTAAGTTACAGAGACCTAAACCTGTGCTTAAGCAACCCCCACAACTTCCGATATTGCCCTACAAGTGGCTCAATACTGGCCCTTGTATACAACCCACGGGCGCGAATAAACATTTCCCTGACCAAGTCTCATCCGTGACTGAGGATACGTTCACATGGTAAACAACCCTTGTAAATCCTCTTGATTTATGAGGAGAAAATCCTCTTGTATGATCCTTACGACTTACAGAGGAACAAAACACTTAGGAATCCTCACGATCCCTAAGGAGAAAATACACCTACAAGATCCTCACGACTTGTAGGGAGAAATAACTTTGTGAGACCCTTACGGCTCACGAAGTCAAAAGCCTTAGTCGACAGGACCCTAACTCTGGTCGCTAAGCCACCTTTGGTCAACATCGGCATAGGCAAATGATGATTCGCTCCTGGTAATATCCCAGTTGTAGCGGTGCTGATGCCGAAATCGGTGTCTAATTTCAGGTTTACGGCGAAAAGCCAGTAGGCCGCACATGCATATGAAATAGCCGAAATGATGGGGCAACTTGCAATAAAAGCAGCAAGTAAAAACGTATGCATGCAAAATAGCCGAAATGATTGGGCAACTCGCAATAAAAAGCAGCGAGTAAAAATAAAATAAACAGCCGAAATGATTGGGCACCGCGAAAAATAGCCGAAATGATTGGGCAATCGCGACCTTCGCGATATAAAAGCTGAAATGATAGAGTATCGCGGAAATAAAAAAAATGATGATAAAACTTTGGCCCTACAGTTGAGATCACATCGATCCCTGTACACAATCCAAGGGCGCAAACAAAGAGGGAACCAGACTTTCCCAACAGGCTCCGCCAGAAAACGAAGCCAGACCCCAACGATTCATCCCAACTCCGAAGAAACCAGCGTCTTCGGCAAACCCCTCAACTCAGGGAGACAAACAATCCTTGACGAGAGCCTCCTGATGCGCGTCGACTCGCAGAGCAACCAGTATCTCCGTGGAAAATTCTTGACTCGTTTCAACACCAAGGAAACAAATAATCCTTGGCGCTAGGGAAACAAATAATCCTTAGCAAACACCTCAACTCAGGGAAACAAACAATCCTTGACGAGAACCTCCTGATGCGCGTTGACTCGCAGAGCAACCGGTATCTCCGTGGGAAATTCTCGACTCGTTTCAACACCAAGGAAACAAATAATCCTTGGCGCTGGGGAAACAAATAATCCTTAGCAAATACCTCAACTCAGGGAAACAAACAATCCTTGACGAGAGCCTCCTGATCTGCGTCGACTCGCAGAGCAACCAGTGCCTCCGTAGGAAATTCTCGACTCGTTTCAACACCAAGGAAACAAATAATCCTTGGCGCTAGGGAAACAAATAATCCTTAGCAAATGCCTCAACTCAGGGAAACAAACAATCCTTGACGAGAGCCTCCTGAT
Organism: Agapanthus africanus; assembly: GCA_030015575.1. Taxonomy (NCBI): domain Eukaryota; kingdom Viridiplantae; phylum Streptophyta; class Magnoliopsida; order Asparagales; family Amaryllidaceae; genus Agapanthus; species Agapanthus africanus. The sequence goes on along the minus strand of CM057348.1, from coordinate 8,364,623 downwards.
GCGCGTCGACTCGCAGAGCAACCAGTGCCTCCGTGGGAAATTCTCGACTCGTTTCAATACCAAGGAAACAAATAATCCTTGGCGCTAGGAAAACAAATAATCCCTGGCAATACCTCAACTCAGGGAAACAAACAATCCTTGACGAGAGCCACCTGATCCGCGTCGACTCGCAGAGCAACCAGTGCCTCCGTGGGAAATTCTCGACTCGTTTCAACACCAAGAAAACAAATAATCCTTGGCGCTAGGGAAACAAATAATCCCTGGTAAACACCTCAACTCAGGGAAACAAACAATCCTTGACGAGAGCCTCCTGATTCGCGTCGGCTCGCAGAGAAACCCGTGTCTCCGCGGGAAATTCCCGATTCGTCTCAACTTACAAGATAAAGCCTCAGGCAGCAGGGACTAAAAAAACTTGCTTCCTGAACAATGGGACCCTGCAAGTTGATCTAAAACGATATCTTGCATACTATTCATGGGTCTCACTCTCTAAAGTCGAGTTTCGACAAGGAGGGAAACAACCGCTTACGGGTCCTCTCGACGCGTAAGAGGGAAAAATTCTCTTATAGGATCCTTACGACTTATAAGAGACAACACACTTAGAAATCCTCACGACTCCTAAGGAGAAAAACCCACCTACGAGATCCTCTCGATCCGTAGGGAGAAAAATCTATACGAGATCCTCACGGCTCATAGAGTTGAAAAGTCTTAGGCAGCAGATCTGAACCTGCGGCCTAATCCATCGCTATTTCTTAAGAAAGACAAGATGCGTGCTCTATTATCTGTTGACCATGTTTACTAAGGCGGCATGCTGATAATAAAAGAAAGAAAAGGCGGAGAAATGACACAAGACATTACAGAAAATGTGTATCTTTTATTCATAAACTTGATTGAGTACAGGATACATTGTGCTAAAAAATAAAAATATATATATACTTTTTTTATTTACAAGTACAAACGATACAAGGAGAGTTACTGAGAAGGAAGCGTCTTGCATAGCTCTAGCAATTGTTCGCGCAATTCCTTCCCCACTTTCTCCTGATCGGCTACCACCGCCAGCTCCGCCTCCACTTGGGCCCGTTGCTGCAAGACAGATGCAAGCTACTCCCTGACGGCCTGATAAGCAGCTTCCTGGCCTGGGGTATCGCGCTCGGCTACATCAAGCTTTCGCTTCAAGTTTAGCCCGTGGGAGATGCGCTCCAGGAGACCCTCAAAGATAGCCTTCACTTGGGCAGCATTCGCTTCAACCTCAGCACGCAAACGGGCCGTCTTGCTCGAAGTCTCTTGGCATTCCCTTAGCCTTAAAGCTGCTTCTTGTTCCAAATGGTGGACGTAAGAAGCGCTTCCCTCGATCCATGCTGCTCTTTCATTGCTCACGGCTAAAGTCTCGGGGGCGGGACGCATCGACTCCAGCTGATGCAGGCGAGCCTCGATCTCCATACAATGGTTAACCCAAGATGCGATGATGCCCTCGTCATGGAAATTCACGAGTATCACCAGCATCGGGTTAACCGCCGTAGTGAAATCCGCAGCAGGCGTAGGAGTCTCGACGTCGAGCTCCTCAATGTAGTCGCTCAATATACGCAAGCTGTTCGCGGCGCCTTTCGAAGATGGACATCTCAGGTAAGGACCTGCCGGCATTGTGATGCGAGGCTCGAAGGGCACCGAGACCGGAACGACAGCTGAAAAGAAACAAGGTGTGATCAGATAACAGTACAAAAAATAAAGAGGGGGGAGTTATCAATATGATAGTCGCCGTACCAGCTGAGACAGATGGCAAGGCCGGAAGGGCAGGTGGCGCGGCCAATATTTCTTCTCCCTCTTCAATTTGTAACGCCGCAGTCAGGACAAGAGAGAGTTAGAAATAATTCTATCACCGAAAAAGAAAGGTATCAGTCGGGGACTATACTCACCAGCACCGCCAGAGGAAGAAGTGAGTTCAGATGGGAAAGAGAAGTGTGGGAGCAACACTTGATATAGATGATCAAAGAGCACTCCTGAAAAGACATAACAGTGCGACTTTAGTACACAAATTATGCGCTTGGAAGATAAGATTAATAAATTGCAAACCCATACCTTCCAACATCTTCGACGGTATGAGAGAGGGTTGAGAGGTGACCACCGCCAAGACAGTCGTTGAAGGCGCTCCCTCGAGCAGTGGGGCATCAGCGCTGGCTGCACCTGCGTTACGAAAAAAGGTGAACTTGTCAGAAAGGATTGTAAGGTAAAGAAAGACAGCAACTTGGGATTTACCTGATGAGCTGCCGGCTGAAACGGAGGCGACTCCCTCCTCCATGGACATGAGGCCACCGCCCGTGGCCTCATCACCCGACTCGATAGGGACCGTTGTCGTGCTCGCAAGACCTGGAGACGGCGGAAGATCGTACACAGGGAGGGCAATGATTGGAGCGTTGCCGGACTCTTGGGAGAGAGTGGCTAACTCTTCCCCAAGAGTCGTACCCATATCACCCGCTACTTCTGCGGGCTCCGCGGGCTCCATCGGCTCATCCGCCGTCACCACGAAGTCGCCGGCCTCAAGCGCCTCGTCCGCCACCACCCTGGGCTCAGTTGTAATGATCATTTCATCTGCCGCCACTTCAGGCTCGGCATCAATGACCTTCTCGGCTGCAGATCCCCCAACCTCCATCTCAGGCTCCGAAGCCTCAGCGACGTTGCCCACCGTCGGCTCAGGTTCGGCAGGTGCCGCCTCCTCTATTTCCTTGGGTTCAACGGTCTCCGCCTCCTCCTCGGTCGGACTTGGCCCTGCAAGATAAAATATATAAGAACCGACAGCTTTATGAGTCTTATAACGAAATTCTGAAAGAAGTATTACCTGAGGTAGACTTGTCGTTAGCCTCTCTATTGGCGCGGATCGCCTATCTATGAGCTGCAGACAGGGCGACCGAGGACTCTTTTGACGGAGTGTCGGCGCGAGGGACGGTGCTGGGGCCCGCTCCAATGGCCAAAGCAGCCCCGCGTGCCTTTGATTCGCGCTTCGACCGCTTCCTCTCCTCCCGGGCCGTCACGATGGACCTCTTTGACGCTTCCTTTATCGAAGCATCGTCGTCCTCATTTAAAGATGCCTCTAGAGCTTTTAAGGCATCTCTCATCGGCTCTTCAAGACGAACCTCCTGCGGTGGCCCAGAGGAAGCGGGAACATCGGCAGGTGACAGAACATTTGCGTCGCTTGGCGGGAACGGCATTGAGGTTTCTGCAATAAAAAGGGAGAGATTAGATTGACCATAACGCAAGAAGAATAAAAACTTAATGAATCGAAACTTACTGAGGCCTAAAGACGCTCTAAGGCGTTCCTCCTCTTGGAAGGTCTTGAGTGAAGCGGCAATGGCTTCCTCATCAGTGATGCCTGTTGGAAGAAAAGAAAGAAAAACGTTAGTCAAAGGCAATGAGAAGAATATGATACAATAAAGAAAATGCTACTAGTAGTTACCTGATTGCGCAAGCTCAGCTAGCCACGCGTCACGCTTTGCTAACCACGCTGAAGTTTCGAGAGCGGCTTCCAAGTCTGTATCATCCGGCGGCGGCATGACTAATCCCTCGTTAGTCCCATATTCGATCAGGCCCTCGGCATAGGGAGCATGGGGTTCCTGACCGAACGCGACATTTGCAGCGAAGGGCGACTTCTTTTTCTTCTGCCCTCCGACCCTAGGCTCACGTGGGATTGACTTACGCTTAGCAGCCACCTTGGGACGGCAGGTCCCGATGTCCGCACCCACGCCAGACTCTGGCGAAACTACAACCACTGTCTCCACTGGAGCACAGGGCGCTGGGGGTGCATCCGCAATATCAGGGAGCGGTAATCCGCGTGGAGGACTCTGCACACGCGAAGGTCCGGCTCTGGTATCTTTTAAAGGGGGGATTACCGGGGTCCTTGGCACCAAAGGAGCGTTGCGATCGCTACCTGGAGGTGCACCCTTACGGTCGATCAGCAACCGCCTTTCCTCCTTTATGACCGCTCCCGTCGAACGAATGTACCATTCTGTGTATACCCTGAGGAGTCGTGGGGCGCAAGCCTGCTCACTAATAAAGAAGTGGGAGCCCGTGTTTAGACGCATGAAATGATGCAGCGCTCTCTCTATCCCTTCTTCGGTCGCAGCAGGTTCCGATAAGAAAGCCTCCAGCGGTACCCCTTGATTATAGCTCAGCTGTTGGGCGAAACGATGCGGGTTATATCTCATGAAGATCGCTGCCCCGTTCTGCCTAAACACTAAGAAGCCCGGTCTGATGGAATACAAGTGAAGGGTCTCCCGGGCCGTTAAAACTGAAGCTCCATCCTTGAAAGTGTCTTGCAATGGCCGCACTGCAGTGGTAGACGCTTTTCCAATAGTCAACACCTTGTCAACGAAAGACACACCGGCTCCAACGGTGTGGGAGCGAAGGAGTAAACCCCTGGCATTTCGTGGCGATGGATTTACAATTGATGCGCCGATCAGCTGTATAATGCGAGGAAAGCTGCACCTGTCGTAGAACGAGGGCCTTTTATGCATGCCGGAAACACCCGATGTATGTAGCTCGAACCACGACATAAAGTAGTGCATCAGGAAGACCACGTGCAATACCCTGGGCTCGTTAGGATCCGCTGCTCGGCTGAGGCCATGATATAGGTGTGCCAAGCCAGCAATCCCAACAGCCACCTTTACCCCGATGGCCATCCGATGAGCAGGGTAAAAGACGGAGGGCCGCATACGGTGAGAGTGCATTGGAATCGCAAACCAACTCAACCATAACCCGAGAAATCCTAAGAAAAAGGCCTCCTCATCCATTCCAGGGGCCGCAATTTCTGCAAAAGACATAGTCGGGAATTCCGGAAGGAAAAAACCCTTTTGATCTATCTCCTTTTCCGGCAGGTTATCCACACCTAGACCGAAAGGGTCATCTAGGGTAGCGAACTTAGCAGCCTCTGATGAGAGGACGCTTGGGCGAAGAAACCGAGCAATGAAATCCTCAAAGTTAACTCCTCGACTCCCATGTTCGATGAAAAGAGACTCATATATGTTCAACACTTTAATCAAGCTTGGGAACTGGTGTTGAACAGCATTCTCCGGCGTGAGCCCCCTTATCACCGGCTTAGCACCAAAGACGTACTCATCCGTCGGGAGCAACTCCTCATAATGTTCCCCCATGACCGGTAAACCGGATACCTCCGCAAACTCTTCCAAAGAGATTGACACTTCCCGATCCATGGCGAGGAAAGTGTGGGTAGGAATGTTCCACTGCTCCAGAAGGCCTTGAACCACCAGGTGGGGAGCGTGGGATATTAGAACAGAGAGACGTACACTGCGGTGTACAATCCTAACTTTATCAACTGCGACTTCTTCGTCGACAGGATATACCGGGCCCACGGCAGATAGCCGATTGGGTGGCGGGGGATCAGACCGATATTATATGATTGCCCCCAAGGTCGCGCCTCGCCTTAACAGATACGGCGTCCTAGGATATCCAAAACCATGGGACGCTGGACCGGGATTGCATCTATGGCCGGATGAAGAAAACCCTTCGATGTCCAATCAACCATCTCCACGACATACTGCACCGAGGGTGGGGTGGCATAGTGAATCGCTGTGATGGGTTCTGACGGCACTGCGCAGGTGAAGCTGCGTCGACCCATAATGATCTGATTGTACCACGACCCCTAAAGGTGGAGACTCTTATACTCCGGGTCGTGGTCCTTGATCATGGCCAAGACTTCACGGTCCAAGGGCACTTCGGGAAATCCCTCTTCTGAACGAGCAAACGGGAATGAGGTGTCGAGAGACATGAACGCTGCAAGTGAACAAAAATTAGCCGTTAGTGTTGCAATTCCAACGCTTAGCGTATAAGAAAAAAATGCATTAATTAATCAATTAAATTAAAAATTAATCAAATTAAAATTAATTAATTACACCACACAGCAGTGTAGTGGGTAGGAGACCGAAGGGGGACCCACAAAATCTGGATGACAATACGTCAGTTAATAAGACAATCTCATCATTGGATGAGATTGTCAGTTGGTCCCTAGGAAAACATTCCCACTAATAATAATAATAAAGAATCCCTAGAGACAAGGAGAAAATCTCCTCTTTCAGAGCAAAGCTCTGTCACAGAGTGACACTTGTCAAACTCTGGTCTCAGGAAAATAAGATTCCTTAAAAGAGCTGAGCTCTGTGGTGATGATGAGAAAATTTATTTAAAACTCCTAAAGAAATTAAAACATTTTTGAAGACTCTTAGAAGTTCTTCATTTTTAGATCAAAAAAGATCTATTTTTTTGGATCCATGAGCAAAGCTCTGCTCATGGGTTAAAACCCATGAACAAGATCTCTCCAGATCTATGGATTCATGAAAGCAAAGCTTTGTTGGTGAAACCCCAATGGGGATCCCTTTAGATCAAAAGATCTGTGAGAGCAAAGCTCTTTGGTTAAGATTAATTTAAATTAATTTGATTTAAATTAATTTTTACCTAAAGTTTCTAACTCTGGAAATGAGCAAAGCTCTGAAGTTCTTAAGCAAGAGCAAAGCTCTAGAAAATCAAAAATCTTGAAATGGTGAGATTTTTCTAAGGGCCAGAGGTCCTATTTATAAGGCGCTTGCGCCTCTTCAGCTCACCCCTTGATCCAACGGTCAGGAACTTGCCACCGCTGCACTCACGTGCGCGCCACGTGAGCGCAACGGTGGGGGGGCATTTGTTTCCCCTAATCAAAGCAAAGCTCTGTTGGAAATTCAAAATTCAAATTTCAAGCAACGCTTCAAATCTCGGGTGCAACGCGCTACATATCAGGCGCTGATACGTCAGCACAGCGTCCAAGAAGGCGCGCCCAATCAGAGCAAAGCTCTATTTTAAGCAAAATTAAAGGAAGCAACGCTTCAGTTGCGCAAGCACTGCGCTGCGCAACACGTGTCAGCGCAGTTGCGCTGCGCTTTGAGCTGCGTGACACGTGTCAGCGCAGATGCGCTAGCGCAGTTGCGCTGCGCGACACATGTCACGCTCTGGAGCATTTGCGCCAAACAGAATTAAAATTCTAAAGAAATCTTTTCTGTTCTTGTTAAAACAAGAAGATTTTCTTCTATAAAACAGAAGACTTTGGATCAAAGATCCAACGATGGGGAAAATTCCCCAAATCACTCAGAGAAAGATCTCTTTAACAAATTTATGTTCACTATATAAAGGCCCCTAGACCTCAATTCAAAGGCATCAACATTTTGTGAGAAATTAAACAGAGAGAGCTCTGAAGATTTGGAGAGAAATCCTTAAGAACAAAAAAGGTAAAAAGCCTTTAGAAAAAGAGAAAATTCTCTTATGAACAGATCATGAATCTAAAAACAAGATCAATGATCTTCAATAAAAAACAAATAAAAACAGTGCTTTGCACTTTTTATGAACCTTTGGTTCTCTGAGATAAGAAAAACAAGAGAAACTTGTTTTCTTTGATCTAAATTAGATCAAGAAAGCAAACAGTGCTTTGCACTTCTGTTATGAACCTTTTGGTTCTTGAATCTAAAAGATTCTCAAATTTATAGTGCCTTGCACTTGCAAACTGTGCTGTTGCGCTCTTGGGAGAGCGCCACGTGTCAGCATCTGAACTACTTGCGCTATGCGCTTTAAGATAGAGCTTTGCTCTCTATAATTGGCGCAACTCACCAGGGAGCGCCATGTGTCAGCAGCGCAACAGCGCAGCGCACTGACACAGCGCACTGCGCTGTTGCGCTTGCGCTCCTCAGATCGTGACACGTGTCGTCACCACGAGCGCTTGCGCTCTCTGATTGGCGCAAAGTGCCTGATAAATGTAAGGCATTTCCTAAAGGGCCAGGCCCAAATTAAAAAAAAAACAAGCAGGCCTAATTAAATTGATGCTCGGCATCATTTATAAATAGGCAGAGCCCAAACGAAATAATAAAAATGCTATGCATTTTAAAAGGGGCAGAGCCCAAACAAAGTAGATGCTTTGCATCATTTATAAATGGGCAGAGCCCAAAACAAATTGATGCTCTGAGCCCAAATAAAAATGCAATGCAAAAGCAAATAAAATGTTGAACATTTTCAACTGGACTTAGCCCAATTTTGGCCGTAAGTCCTCAAATTAAATTGACTGAGCAAGATTGCTCTCTTAAATCCGGTTCAAGGGTATATTTTCGAACTCCTCTGACACTTCTCGTTGTAATCCTTCAACGACGTCAGAGAGGCGACGGGTCCCAACGACCACACATGAATATGGACTGCGGGGTCCCTAAACTCGTGGACCAAAACGTCCTTAAACTAATATTGGACCGAAACGTCCTTAAACTAATGATGGACCACCACGTTCTTAAACTGGCGATGGACCATCACGTCCCTAAACTGGAATATGGACCACCACGTCCCTAAACTGGAACAATAGAGCCTTCAAATGCTCTTTTACCGGATCTAAACGGTCCCATTTAAGTTGATCTTAGCCCCAAACACGGCTAACGCATCCTTAAAATATTTAAATGGACTATAAAACTCCAAATCGACTTTGGTTCAAGGGCACATCTCCGAACTCTTCTGACACCTATCGTTGTAATCCTTCAACGACGTCAGAGAGGTGACGAGTCCCGACGGCCATATATTAAATGGATCATCACATTAAGTTGATCTTAGTCTAAAACAGGACTAACGTATCCTTAACGGATGTTTAAGTTGATCTTAGCCTCAATACGGTTAACGTATCCTTAAACTAAAAACACCAAACCCAAATCTAAGTAAATACGGATTTGGACTAATCCACGTCCTACGGGCGACGGCATTACTTAGTCTCCGTATACAATCCACGGGCAACCACAAACAAAACAAACACACACGACACGAAGTGAAATTCTGGAGAAGGAGAAAGTGGCTACCGCGATGCGGTAGCGTAATTAACTACAGGGGCTTGCGCCTGCAGGGAAAAGCGTTCCCACAATCAAAAACCCCTCAAGCGAGGGGGAATCTGATGAAGTCTGCTACATCGGCCGCATCCGTCTAAACCTCCGATACATGGTGCCATAAATCAACTTGGCATCTTCGGAGAGGTAGACGGATAAAACCATATAGCATCTGCCCCGAATCTCAGGCTAGACGTCCTCACGTCGCGGCCGCCATTCGGAGGGGAACAAACCCGAACGAATATCTAATTTGGAGAAAACGCAAGACCCACTTAGCTGATCAAACAGATCGTCGATTCGCGGTAGTGGATACTTGTTCTTTATCGTGACTTCGTTCAAAGCTCTATAATCAATGCACATTCTATATGAACCTTCCTTCTTCTTCACAAGCAAAATTGGAGATCCCCAACTTGAAGTACTGGGATGAATCCATCCTTTCTGCAGAAGTTCGTCTAGTTGAGTACGGATCTCCTTCAAACCTTCAGGATTTAATCGATATAGTGATTTGATCACCGGTTGAGCTCCAGGTACCAAATCAATTCCAAATTCAAGAGCTCGATCAGAAGGCAAAGCTAACATGTCTTCAGGAAATACATAATCGAACTCTCGAACTACCTCTGGCTTGTCTTCTTCCGCCTTTAGAGTTGCAATCATTGCCTTCTTCGGTTTTGCCTTGTATGTGCTAGGCTCCAGGGTATGGTCTCCACTTTTGAAATAAAAGACCGGATGATCTGGTATCTCAAACACTACCCTCCTTTGATGACAGTCGATGGTAGCATAGAAAGTTCCTAGCCAATCCATACCCAAAACTACATCGAAGTTCGGTATGTCCAGCACCTTGAAGTCAGCATAAAATTCTCTGCTGCAGACGACCACTGGACACAGGTCGTATCCCATTGTTGCCTTTAGAACGCCGTTCTCTGAACTAACATTCCAGCTGGATACGAGCGGTTTGACTGGAATCACATGAGTTTGGACGAACCGTTGCGACATAAAGCAATAAGATGCTCCAGTATCGAAGAGTGCTAGTGCAGGAAGTGAGGCTACTAAAATTGTACCTAAGTTATGTGGGATATGTTTAGGTATGGAAAAGAATATATGGATGTAAACAAGTATTGAACATATTTGAAAGACGGGAAGTTACCAGTGATGACTTGGCCAGTGGCTTCAGCTTCTTCCACAGTCATTGTGAAAGCCTGAAGTCTAGGTACATTCCTCCTTGCGGGAGGCGCATTTCTCTGTCCGTTCCTCTGTCCCTGAGGTAGGTTCTTTTGTGCTTGATGAAACTGACGAGGATGAGCTGCAGTAGGTCCACGAGGTGGAGCTGGGAGAGCAAGACGTGGTGCAGGTGCCTTGATAGCTAGCCGCTGCGGATAGGTGATTGCCGGTTTGGGTGCAGTATTCTGATTGAGTCTGTGAGGACAAGACCCAATATCATGTGTGGATGAGCCACAGACTAAGCATAGGCGATTAGCATGCCTGCAATCCTTCGCCAGGTGTCCATTTCTTTTGCAATAGAAACAAAAGTCTGGACTGGGCCGGTTGAATGGTACTCTCGGTCTCCTAGGTACAAACGGTGGCCTGGAAAAGGCTACTCCTGCTATCTGAGTAGCAGGGCGCTTCATACCAGCAGATTGAGATCTGCCCTTCTTCTTCACTGCTGCCTCGTATCGACGGGCAGTTTTCAAAGCTAAGTCGTGGGTTAGGAAATCACCTGTAGCTAGAGCAGCTTGGATTTCCTGGTCCAACCCTTGCTAAAATCTTCTGGCCCTGATCTCAACAGTCGGTATGAGATGTGCCGCGAACCTGTTACGGTCTTGTGTTAGCTGTGTAGTATATGATTATAGAAATTCGAATATTTAAGACATATCTTACCTGCTCAACATGGTGAATTCAGCATCATACTCATCCACAGATTTGGTCCACATCGAACCTTGTTGCAAGTGGATGAATTGCTGCTCCATATCGAATCGGGCAGTCTCGGGGAAATATTTCGCGTTGAACATCTCGTGAAAAATCCTCCATTCAATCGGCTGAGTAAGACGGCTTTCTTCCTCCTTCTACCATACTCGGGCGTTATCGGTAAGTTGCAATTTCGCAACCCTTACCCAAGCAATGTCTGGCACTTGTGCTGCTGCCAGGTCGTCTTCGATCGACTGAGCCCATTCTTCAGCTTTCAAGAGGCTCTCTTTCCCAGAAAATTACTTCGGATGCAGTGCCTGAAATTGCTTCACTCCAGGTGCTTCCACTTCTGGATGATTCATGAGTATAGCAGTCTGCTGCTATTGTCCCTCCAAGAGGCTCTTTATTGCCTCGAGTAGTACCGTCTGCTCGTTGATCGGAGCTACAATGGTAGGTGTAAGTGGAAGAGGAGGTGGTGTGGTGTTGTCATTGGCGTTTGTGCTCGTATTGTTCGGGGAATCCATAACCTTGAAAGAAAAATAGGGTTAGGATAGAATTCAAGGAATAGAATTATAAAGAATGTTTAGTTGCTGATTCTTGTAATATATTGCTTATGTTTCCACAAAGAACTAACCTGCATGGGCCGCCAACAAAACCTGTCACATCCCGCTTTCCGGTATACGGATAAGGAGACGCGACGAGACACGCGACGTATTTACTCAGAAGTAAACACGTTAAACGTAAATAAGCAATATAATATAAATGTACACAAGAATGACATGAGATGTAAATGAACAGTAATTTTTATTTATTCAACATTCTTTACAATACAACTGGAAAGTAAATACAATGCGGAAAGCAATGCCTAAACAATGGCATGAACAGAAAATAAAGTTATATACAAGTGACTAAAACTCTGGGTCTTCTGCGAACTGTTCCAAGTCTTCTGAGCTGGGCTCGATCTCCAAAGAGTCGGGTCCTCCTGACAACATTCCAAAGAAATAATAGAAAATGAATGTCGCCAGCGAACAATCGCTCGGTAAGTCCCAAAGAGAGATAGAAATAGAACAGGTAAAGAGAATATATCTGGTATAATGTATGATTATTATGTTAACGCAGTTGTTTGTAGCTTGGTACAGAATGTGCCAGTGTATACAAGAGGATTCCAACTTACCCCGTAGACTATGGTATATGGAGTACAAGGCCCCGTCAAAACCCACGGGACAACGGCAACGGATATTCAGATTAGGTGTATTAAAGTGACCGTCTCGTGCCACTTTTAACACATTCCGTACCAGTCTACCCCTTTAAAAAACCCTGTAATGTTTATCGTGTTGTTTTATAGATGATTTGTAGATATAAGACTTGCTGAAACCATGATATCAATTGTTCATGTAAACGGATAAAGATATAAAGGATTGTCATGTAGACAAGTCAATGTATATCCATGGATCGGTCAAATCAGGTTATGTTGATATAGATTGTATTCTGGTATATATGGATTCATGTTGTATTGGTGTTATATTTGGATTGTATTCATGTATAGATTGTATTCCTATTAGACCGAGACTCTGTCTGAGTCAAATGCTTAAACATAATTGAATTCCTGAATTAGGTTTTGGAGTTATCGGTAACTGCTGCACACGGACGGCAGGATTTGTAACTTTTTCCAAGCCAATTACTATTGATAAGCCCATTTTAGTTTTCTACCTTAAATAGGCAAGCACCCACTTTCTTCGGCTCAAGAAAATTGGTCCCGCTTAAACCTATATTTACTCGGGTCCTTATTGTAAATTAATAAACTTGAGGGGGATTTATGAAAAATAGTTCAGTATACTTTCAAAATAATTCTCAAGTATTTATTTATCGTATTTAGGGTTTTCATGGATGTAATTTTTAAATGTGAAGTATCTAGTGAATATAAACCTAGATTGAACAGTATATGGTATTTTAGTGTAAATTGGAATTGTATGGATTTATGATAGTAAATTCATGAAATTTGTGATTCCTTTATTTAGAAAACATGTAATTTATTATATGTATTTAAAATAGATAATTTGATAATATTATAAATAATTATAGAAAAATAAATTTATTTATTAAATAGAAATCTCGTTTTCTTAAAAATTATAATAAAAATTCCATCGAGATCGGATGCTTCGTGAGAAGGTCTGCATCTCGCTCTACTAGTATCGAGAATATGCGGTAACTCGCACCATCCAAATCGGGTTCCCCAAAATGGGTTGTAGAAGCTTAAATGCAAGGAATTTAATTTAAAACAATCTTAAAGAATACAGTTTTATTAGTTTAAGGTATTTTATTGTAAAATTGTATTTATCCCAAAATATTGTAAAGAGAAAATCGTGTTATGTCATGATGAGTGTTGTGATGAGATTGGTCATTATCTCATGAGTTTTGTAAAGGTAATATGAGCAAATATATGAAATAATGTCGTAGGTAAATCTTGTGGCATTTAAACGAAAAAGTGAAATAAAAGTTGTATAATATTGTATTTTGAATTGAAACTTGTTCTAAATATTGTTTTATGGTTGCTAAACAGTATATAAAGAAATGGTTAATTTGTTATGAAGAAAAGTTGGGTTTTAAACAATTTTAGAATCGAAAGTCGGAATAACTTCACTTCCGACGAGTTTTGAAAAGAGAACTTTTTAGAATAGAAGAGAGAAGAGGAGAGGGAACTTACTGGTTGAGAAGAGAGAGGGGATGTTTAGTAATGGTTTGAAAGCGTCATGGAGTCGCGGTGTCGCTGAATTTGTCCCGAGTCGTCGCCGGAAAATGACCTTGGGCTAACTCCACCTGTACACTTTATTTGACTTGGAAAATTTTGAGAGTTTTGATGATAGATTTCAGAATAGAGAGGGCTGGGGTGTGCTCGGATACTCCCTTCTCTATGTGCATGACATCCAGACAATGACGCACTAAATTTGTTGACCAGTACAGAAGCTCGTAGAAAATGCTTAACTTGTTCCAGTATGGTGGTTTGACCTGTTTTGCCGGATCTATCCCGAAGGTCACATTATTGTAACCATCCCACTGAGCAGTCACGTCCTCTCCGGATAATGAGGCTGGAGGCCCAAGAAGCTCCTGTTGACCATTAAAGTGAGCAGCGTCTAACCTGTAGGGATGGTCTAGTGGCAGGAAACGCTGATGACCGTAATAACAAACCTTCCTACTAAAATTCAACCATTTCGATATTGTATATTGAAGGCAATATGAGCATGCTTTTGTAACATGTACGGACCAACCTGATAGCATTCCATACGCAGGAAAGTCATTAATTGTCCACATTAAATCTGCACGCAGTGTGAAGGTTGTATCTGTGTTTGCATCGTAAGTCTCTACACCATCAATGAATAAAGATTTTAACTCATCGATCAGATGTCAGAGATAAACGTCGATATTGTTTCCCGGTGAGTTTGGTCTGTCAATAAGAAGAGGCATCATAAAGTAGGATTGATTCATAGCCAACCAAGTCGATAGATTATAAACTATCATTACAACGGACCATGTGCTGTGGCTTCCAGCCATATAGTTGAATGGACAGAAGCCATCACTAGTGATTCTGAGCCTGACATTGTGAGGATCACTGCTAAATATTTCATGCCTCCTATCGAAATCCTTCCATACCGGTGAATCTCTTAGATGACTCATTTTTCCATCTTCGGTTGGAGCAGCACGGTGATGCCAAATCATTGTCTCGTCTGTTTTATTGCACCTGAATAGTCTCCGCAGCCTCTGTGTTATGGGAAAGTATCGTGTTATCTTTACAGGTATATTGGGCTTCTTATCAGATTCTTTCGGCTTATACCTGGTATCTCAGCATATTGGACACTGTTTCAAATCTGAATTCTCTTTTCGGTACAACACGCAATATTTAGGACATGCATGAATCTTCTCACACTTCAGACCCAAATCAGACATTATCTTCTAGGCTTCATACCAGCTGTCGGGCACATTATTTCCTAGAGGCATAGAATCTTTCAGCAATTTCAGAAGTATCGTGGATGACTTGTTGCTCCATCCATTTAGGCATTTAATCTGGAAAAGTTGGACGAACCATGATAGGGTGGAATACTTTGCATTCTCATAAATTGGTCTTCTAGCATCATTCATGAACTTTTCATACTTATCCGCATGCAATCCTTGACCGGAAGGAATGTCATCTTCGGTAGGAATACTATCACCTAGGACAGCATCTACCATATCCTCCATTTTTTCTCCTGGAAAGAAGTTATCGTCTCCTTCTTCTTTTGCCGCATTACCGTCTTCTTCTTGTCCTTCCCCGTGATATAGCCAAGTTGTATAAAATATAGTAAAATCATATTTAACGATGTGAAGCTCTACGATTTCTACTTTCTGCCAGAACTTATTCCCACATCTATCGCACGGGCAGAGAATCTTTTCTAACACGATTTTATTATGTGCGTGTGCAAATTCAACGAAAGCAGCAACTCCTGCGACAAACTTAGATTGCTTGCGTTGTTGCCAATCCACGTACATCCAGTCCTTAACTCTGATGTACTCATGGGCCATATTAGACTGTATAACATATAAATTGTAGGTTATGTTGACTATATTGAGAAATCTAAGAACGAGATGGTTACCAACAAAGAAGAAAATCCATAGAGACAAGTTTTTCGTTGAAAAGAATAAATTATCGATAAACAAAGTTAGATTTGAAAATATCCAAGTATGAGTTGTATTCTGTGTATGCATGTTTCAATTTATGATTTCGCTTAAGTGTAGGGTTGTTAGTGTGTATGTGATTTGTGTGTGCGTTTGTAGTGTATTCGTGTTGTATATGTGTGTTTCGGCTGTCGGGGGTAAGGCTTCTATCCCATTAAGAATGTATAGAGCATGTTCCCCTCCGAAAGACGCGGCGGAGACGCGGTGGACGTCTTGCCTGAAATTCGGGGCAGATGCTATTTGGTTTTATCTGTCCACCTCTTCGAAGATGCCAAGTTGATTTATAGCACCGTGTATCGGAGGTTTGGACGGATGCGACTGGTGTAGCAGACTTCGTCAGATTCCCCCTCGCTTGAGGTGTTTTTTTTATTGTGGGGACGCTCTTCCCTACAGGCGTAAGCCCCTGCAGTTAATTACGCTACCGCATCACGGTAACAACTTTCTCCTTCTCCAGAATTTCACTTCGTGTCGTGTGTGTTTGTTTTGTTTGTGGATGCCCGTGGATTGTATACGGAGACTAAGTTATGCCGTCGCCCGTAGGACGTGGATTAGTCCAAATCCGTATTTACTTAGATTTGGGTTTGGTGTTTTAGTTTAAGAATACGTTAGCCCTATTTAAGGCTAAGATCAACTTAAACTTTTGTTAAGGATACGTTAGCCTAATTTCCAGACTAAGATCAACTTAACGGGATCGTTTGGATCCGACAAGAGAGCAATTGGCTCTATTGTTTAGTTTAATGACGTTGCGGTCGATTTCCAGTTTAGGGACATGGTGGTCCATCATTCCCATTTGGGGACGAACATTAATTTAAGGACATTTCGGTCCAACGTTCCCATTTTGGGATGAATATTAGTTTAAGGACGTTTCGGTCCACGAGTTTAAGGACCCCGCAGTCCGTATCGATGTGTGGTTGTCGGGACCCGTCACCTCTCTGACGTCGTTGAAGGATTACAACGATGGGTATCAGAGGAGTTCAGAGATGTACCCTTGAACCGGATGTAAATTGATTTAAGAGAGCAATTTTGCTCAGTCAATTTAATTTGAGGACTTACGGCCATGATTGGGCTAAGTCCAGTTGAGAATATTCAACGTTTTTTTATCTTTGGCCTATTAGGCCTGTGCTAGGGCTTTACCCCTGTTTAATAATGCATGGCATTTTTATTTGGTCTATTAGACCTTTGCTTGGGCTCTGCCCCCTTTTTAAAATAATGCATTGCATTTTATTTGGCCTGTCAGGCCTTTTTAATTGGGCTCGGCCCATCTGCAGTGCATTAATTACTTGACAGTGGCTTGTCAGGCGCTTTGCGCTAATTACTGAGCACAAGCACTTGTCGTGGTGACACGTGTCATACTCTGGTGAGCGCAAGCGCAACAGCACAGTGCGCTGCGCTGTTGCGCTACTGACACGTGGCGCGCTTTGGTGAGTTGCGCCAACTTTAAAGAGCAATGCTATATTTTTAAAAGCGCATAGCGCAAGTGGTTCTGGTGCTGACACGTGGCGCTTTCTGGTGGCTTGTGCCAACCCGGGAGCGAAACAGTGCAGTTTTGCAAGTGCAGGGCACTGTTTTAATAACTTAATCTGATTTTGGATTTAAGAGAGGAATCTTTAAGATTGCAGAACCAATGGTTCATAAAAAAAAGTGCAAGACACTGTTATTATTTATTTATTTATGTATATTTTTTTTATTGAAGATCATTGATCTTGTTCTTAGATCAATGATCTATTCAGAAGAAATTCTTCTTTTATAGAGGTTTTTACCTTTTTTCTTTTCTTGAGTTCTTCTCACAATTTTTCAGAGTTCTCTCTGTTTCTGAGTTTTTGTTTTCTCTCTGTTGTTTTTGAATTGGGGGCTAGGGGCCTTTATATAGTGTCCCTTAATTTGTTAAATTTGTTAAAGAGATCTTTCTCTGAGTGATTTGGGGAATTTTCCCCACCATTGGATCTTTGATCCAAGAGGTTCTGTTTTACAGAAGACAATTTTCTTGTTTTAACAAGAACAGAAAAGATCTTATTGGAATTTTAATTCTGTTTGGCGCAAACGTACCAACGCTTGACACGTGTCGCGCAGCACACAGCGCAGCGCAGCTGCGCAAGCGCAACCGCGCTGCCACATGTCGCGCAGCGCACAGTGCAGATCATCTGAAGCGTTGCTTCTTTTAATTTTGTTTTAAATAGAGCTTTGCTCTGATTGGGTGCGCTGCCTTGAGCGCTGCGCTCCTTGCGCTGGCGTGTCTGATTTTGACACGTGGCGCTCTGCGCGCAGCGCAGGGGATCTGAAGCGTTGCTTCATTCATTAAAATTTAAATTTTCAAAGTAGAGCTTTCCTCTGATTGGGGGGAATCAAAAGTGTTGCTTCATTTCCCGCCTTAGAATTTGAACAGAGCTTTGCTCTGATTGGGGTAAACAAATGCGCCCCACCGTTGCGCTTACGTGGCCCCAAACGTGAGCGCAACGGTGGCAGAATTCCAACCGTTGTGACAACTTTTGGAAGTTGAAAGAGTATTTGATGCCTATAAATAGGATCCTTGGTTCTCAACAGATGATTATCATCTTTAAGATTTTTACTTTCAAAACTTCAGAGCTTTGCTCTTGCCTTTAAGAACTCCCAGAGTTAGATTTTCTTCAAAAGAAACTTTTTAGGTAAAAATTAATCTTGAATTAAATTAATTTCAATTAATAGAGCCTTGCTCTCATAGATCTTTTGATCTAAAGAAAACCCGTTTGAGGTTTCACCAACAGAGCCTTGCTCTCAAGAATCTGTTTCAGGGTTTCTTAACCCATGAACAGAGCTTTGCTCTTTGGCAAAACATAGATCTCTTTGATCTAAACAAAAAAAAATGATGAACTCTTAAGAGTTTGAATATGGATAATGAAGATTAAAAATGGAGTTTTGTCTTTAATGGATTATATCATCTTTTAATAGTAAGGCTCTCAGAGTTCTCGGGGAATTTCTTTAAATTCCCCTCATTATTGGATTTTGACAGTCACTCCTGTTTGCAGAGCATTGCTCTCGAGGAGTTTAACTCTCTGTGTTTTTTTTATCGCTAATCTTCCCATGATGTTTCCTCCAGGCATTATGGCGGTGCGTCTATACAGTTTGCATGAATTCATCACCTACGAGAATATCCGCGTACAGGGCCGTCAACAAAACCAAGAGTTTACAGATGCCCAGTGTGCGGAAGTCATGGGTCGTCTGAACGCACGCATTGGTTGGCTGCTCCCTCGCCGTTCTGCTCTCTTGAAAGTCGTGCTGGGAGCAATCTGGAGGGCACTCCCGGGGTTCCACGAGGCCATGCCGCTTAATGTGCTAGATGACGCCGAAGACAAGGTGCATTCAGTGTACCTGTCGGGGCTGATCTCGAAGAAACGGCGGGATAGCCTCGTCGACATTCTTCATCAAGTTTTTCAGCAGACGACGATAATCGCTGCTTATGAAAGGATAGGGGGCCTTACCGAAGATCTTGACACACGTGAGCGCGAGAGGCTGCGCACGAGAATAATCAGAAAGGCCAGAAGAACTCTAGATGGCCTTACTTTTGAATTCCTCAATCCGTGCCCTGGATTTGAGGTTATACCATTGTAATAATTTGAATAATGTTTTTGCTTATTTTCTTTATGATTGTAAGAACCCTTTGTAATAGGAATGGAAAATTTCTCATTTCAGCTTGTCTTATTTCTCGTTCTGAGCCTTTTGCGCATGCATGAATGATTGTGTCTCGAATGCTTGATCTAACGCCATTCAGATGTTCTTTCTGTCGCTTTCTTCTTTCTTTTATTATCGGTATGCTATCTTGATAAACATGGTTGACAGATAATAGAGTAAGCATCTTGGTTTCTTCAAGAGATAGCAATGGCTTAGGCCGCAGTTTCAGATCTGCTGCCTAAGACTTTTCAACTCTATGAGCCGTGAGGGTCTCATAGAGACTTTTCTCCTTACGGATCGAGAGGATCTCGTAGGTGGATTTTCTCCTTAGGAATCGTGAGGATTCCTAAGTGCGTTTTCTCTTATAAGTCGTAAGGATCTTATAAGAGAATTTTCCCTCTTACGAGTCGAGAGGACTTATAAGCGGTTGTTTCCCTCCTTGTCGAGATTCGACCTTGGAGAGTGAGACCCGTGGATAGTATGCAAGAGACTGTTTTAGACCGACTTGCAGGGTCCCAGTGCTTAGGAAACAAGTTTTTTAATCCCTGCTGCCTAAGGCTTCATCTTATAAGTCGAGACGAATCGGGAAGTCCTCACGAAGACACTAATTTCCTCACGAGTCGAGACGAATCAAGCAGCTCTCGTCAAGGACACTGATTTCCCTGAGTTGAAGTATTTTGCCGAGGACGCTGGTTTCCTCGAGGTTGAAATGAATCGGAGTATTCCTGCGGAGACACTGGTTTCTCTGAGGGCCGACGCGAATCAGGAGGCTCTCATCAAGGACGCTAGTTTCCCTGAATTGAGGTATTTGCCAGGGACACTGGTTTCCCTGGGGTTGAAACGAATCGATGTATTCCTGCAAAGACGCTAGTTTCTCTGCGGGTCGACGCGAATTATGATTTTCTCGTCAAGGACACTGGTTTCCCTGAGTCAAAGGATTTTGCCGAAGACACTGGTTTCTTCGGGGTTGAAACGAATCGGAGTATTCCTGCGGAGACACTGGTTTCTCTGTGGGCCGACGCGAATCAGGAGGCTCTCATCAAGGACGCTAGTTTCCCTGAATTGAGGTATTTGCCAGGGACACTGGTTTCCCTAAGGTTGAAACGAATCGATGTATTCCTGCAAAGACGCTAGTTTCTCTGCGGGTCGACGCGAAGCAGGATGTTCTTGTCAAGGATACCGGTTTCCCTGAGTCGAAGGATTTTGCCGAAGACACTGGTTTCTTCGGGGTTGAAACGAATCAGAGTATTCTCGCGGAGACACTGGTTTCTCTGAGGGCCGATGCGAATCAGGAGGCTCTCATCAAGGACGCTAGTTTCCCTGAGTTGAAGGATTTTGCCGAAGACACTGGTTTCTTCGGGGTTGAAACGAACCGGAGTATTCCTGCGGAGACACTGGTTTCTCTGCGGGCCGACGCGAATCAGGAGGCTCTCATCAAGGACGCTAGTTTCCCTGAATTGAAGTATTTGCCAAGGACACTGGTTTCCCTGGGGTTGAAACGAATCGATGTATTCCTGCAAAGACGCTAGTTTCTCTGCGGGTCGACACGAATCAGGATTTTCTCGTCAAGGACACTGGTTTCCCTGAGTCGAAGGATTTTGCTGAAGACACTAGTTTCTTCGGGGTTGAAACGAATCGGAGTGTTCCTGCGGAGACACTGGTTTCTCTGCGGGCCGACGCGAATCAGGAGGCTCTCATCAAGGACGCTAGTTTCCCTGAATTGAGGTATTTGCCAGGGACACTGGTTTCCCTGGGGTTGAAACGAATCGATGTATTCCTGCAAAGACGCTAGTTTCTCTGCGGGTCAACGTGAATCAGGATTTTCTCGTCAAGGAAACTGGTTTCCCTGAGTCGAAGGATTTTGCCGAAGACACTGGTTTCTTCGGGGTTGAAATGAATCGGAGCATTCCTGCGGAGACACTGGTTTCTCTGCGGGCCGACGCGAATCAGGAGGCTCTCATCAAGGACGCTAGTTTCCCTGAATTGAGGTATTTGCCAGGGACACTGGTTTCCCTGGGGATTGAACTGATCTGTGGCGGTCTTCCAGGTTTTTTATATAAATTACCGTCAAAATCGTGAAGCTAGGAATTTGATTTTCACTTTGTTTGCTGGCACTGCGCCTGCTGTGTCGAGACGAATGTCATGGTTGTCTCTAGGTTGTTGGTGAACCGTCGAGATTTGGCTTTGCTTTTTGGCGGAGTCTATTGGGAAGGTGTGGTTCCCTCTTTGTTTGTGCCCTTGGATTGTATACAGGGATCGACGTGATCTCAACTGTAGGGCAAAAGTTTCATCATATTTTTTTATTATTGTTTTATTTCCGCGATGCTCTATCATTTCAGCTTTTATATCGTGAAGGTCGCGATTGCCCAATCATTTCGGCTATTTTTCGCGGTGCCCAATCATTTCGACTGTTTATTTTATTTTTACTCGCTGCTTTTTATTGTGAGTTGCCCAATCATTTCGGCTGTTTTGTATGCATACGTTTTTACTTGCTGCTTTTTATTGCAAGTTGCCCCATCATTTCGGCTATCTCATATGCATTTTTACTCGCTACTTTTTATTGCGAGTGTAGAACTTGGAATCTGGTGCCAATCTCAGCATCAGCATCGCTACAACTGGAATATTGCCAGGAGTGAATCATCATTTGCCATAAAAGGGCTTGGAATTTGATACCGGTTTAGGCATCAGCATCGCTACAACTGGGATATTGCCAGGAGCGAATCATCATTTGCCTCTATTGATGTCGAAACAAAGGTGGCTTAGCAAACAGGGTTAGGATCCCGTCGACTAAAGCTTTTGACTTCATAAGCCGTAAGGGTCTCACAAAGGTATTTCTCTGTCACGCCCCGCTTCCCAGAGTACGCAAGATTGGGCACGTGACATAGCCAACCATGCTACCTGTGGGTAGGAAGTATCCATCCACAGTCACATTACGGCTGTAGAGATATCAAGAACAAGATAAATAAACTAATCTAACACATGTCCAAATCCATACTAATAAGAGTCAATGAACAATAAGTGCGGAAGCAAATGATCCAATGCAATAATAGAAAGGTACGTCCCGTAATGCGGGATCACACCGAGAAATAAAATGCAATAAATAAACTAACCACTACAGAACTCACAAATCAGCCTGCTGGCTGTAGTACTCCTGCTCAGTCGGCGACAGGTAAAGAATCCGGGCCATGCAAAACCCAGACGTCAGCGCGTCATGTCAACCAATAATATAATATGAACATGGTAATAAGCAATGCAGGGATAAACATGAATAAAGCAATAATATGAAACAACAGTGCAGGGTAATGTGCAGTGGGTAACTAAACTGTTCTATCAGGTTTTCTATTCTAAAGTCTTTGAAATCAATTGGTGACTCGTCGATGTAACTCAATAGTATCCCGTGCGTGCCCGGGACCACGGTCAAGATTCTCGGGGCTGAATCCGAGACGTGCCGCTAGGCAGTAATAGGTAGCAGGATGGGCGAGTGATGTCAGCATCATCACTCCAGGGCTGGCCAAGCCCGTAAGACTGATCAGAACAGGTATCGAACTGTTGAGTTACAAGTCGGTTTCACCTTTGATTTCCCCATACCCCCAAGTTATGTATGTCAGGTCAGGTATTCAGTAATCAAGGACTAATGCCAACACGGGATCAGGTAACAGGTCAGGTTTGTCTGGATAGACAACAGGAATGGTCCATGAGAACCCCAAGTCAGGTTATTGGCATTAGGCATGAGATCAAGTAACAAGTCAGGTCATGGTACAACAGGTTGGGCTGGTAGTAAAGGGTACCATGTCCGGTGCATCGGTATGTATGTATATGTCATGTGTAGCAAGGTCAGGTCAATAAGTAATGCAATCGAATGTGTGCTCATAACAGGTATAGAAGCGAATAAGGAACAACAGCAGGAAACACAGTAAATATCAATAATAGTTCATTTAATCACAATGGTGCTTTGTATTATCTTATTAACAGGTTCGAGCACCCTTGGGGTGCAATAATCACAGGGTAGTGCAATATTAATAACAGAAAGTAATGAAGATATATGTGTACGGCTATCGTCCTTTAAATAGCAACATGATTAACCGGTAGTTTTGTTATTAGGGTTACAGTGGCAATATACGGTTTAGGTTGCAGTATCATGATATAAATCGTAATTCGTCCAATCGAGAAAAGTAACTATACTAGTTAATATTTGCAAGTTTTATGAGTCAATCATACTTAATTGGTATAGCATAGCATGTAGCAAGTAATACTTGCCTCGACGGTTTCGCAAACCGGAAACACGAACGCAACGTCGGCGGAAAACACGCGACGAAACCACGGGCCACGGATCGAGTCCAAACAGCGAACAGCGGAACCACATGGACCAGAGTACTTCGCTGGAGAGTCGGGTCCAGTCGTCGGCACGGCCGGAATCCGGCGAAATGTCAAAACGGCGACCAAGTTAGCAAATACAAAACAAAGCGAGAAAACGATCAGCGAAGGGATACGCGAAGGGAGATGGTGAAGAGGGGCTTACAGGGAAGAACCAGGGGGCAACCATGACGGGTTCGACGGCGATGGGGAGCCGGCGAGGCAGCGACGGCGGCAGTCAAGGCTGGAAGTTATTGGATGTCGCTGGAAAGGGATGGTGCGGTGAGTAGAGGGGGTGCTGGCCTGATCTGGTGTTCAGGGGGAGAAGGAGGTGGTCGGCGGTGGCTCTGGCAACGACGGCGAGGGTCGACGGCGAGTTTCCCGGTGACAGGGTTGGTGTTAGGGTTGGGCTCTGTTGCAGTTGCAACGCCGGCGAGGGAAGGAGGAGGAAGATGAGGAGGTCGGGACGAGGGTGAAGGGAGGAAGTCGTGGACGTCGGCGATGGGGGGCGGCGACGACGGCGAGCACCACGTGCAGGTTGCGGTGGCGTCGGGGTCAGCTGCTGGCTCTGGAAGGAGGGAGGAGAGAAGGAAAGGTGCTGTCGAGGCCGAGGAGGCGAGGAAGACGGTGGCGGTGGTGCTGTCGGCGCGGGGACAACGGCGGCGACGGCGACGAGAAGGGTTCTGTGAGGTTACGTGGGTTCGTCGATGGAGGTCTCTCGTGATGGTTTCTGTGCGAGGACGAGGGATAATATAAGGGTTAGAGAGAGAGAGAAAATTTAAAGGAGAGAGAGAGTGAAAAAGATTAGAGAGAGAGAATAGAGAGAGACAGAGAGGCGGAGAGAGAGAGAAGGTTGGTGGGGCCCACGAGAAATAACCCTCTCGTGATTGGCTGCGCACAAAAATCTTTGAAGATTAACACTAAAGAATTTAACAAACAGTAAGATTTAAAACGTTTGGATTTATTAACTGAGTAATCAGTTTGGGATATATATATATTTTATGGTTTTAGTATATTTAATTAAATGGGGATTTTGGCGCTAAATGAAACATTTTCAAATTGCGCCCGGGTTACGCCCAAATGTTTCGAATTCAAATAATATGATTTTAAGCGGGTTCCAAATTTTAAAATGAGATGTTTTATGATTAAAATGCATGCCCCCAAGTCGGACACTTGCACGCGCGCGTAGTCGTCCAAACTTGCCCGTTTCACCGAACGGGACGAAATCTCGACGTGCGGACGCTACCACGTGACTAGTGGCGACGAGTAGGCCAACATGGATATTTTAATTTCATTTTAGGTGTTAAAATTTGTTATATGCAAAAATGACTTAGCCGGTTAAAATTTAGCAAAATCACCAAACAAGCAAGATAATTGAAATGAGCAATGTATAACACTCAACTAGTACCAGAAATAGTATTATTGGGCTCGGGTGTTATATCATACCCAACTACAAAAGAATTTCGTCCTCGAAATTCCAAGAATACAAGATAGCTAACTACAGGAAAATGTGAGGAAAATTCTGTCGGATCTCGTCTTCTCGCTCCCAAGTGGATTCTCCATGTGATCGATTATCCCAAGAAACTAGCACAAGAGGGATAACCTTGTTCTTAAGAACCTTTTCTCTTCGATCCTTGATTTCAACCGGTCGCTCCTCAAAAGTTAGGTCCTCCCGTACGGTCAACTCCGAATGATCCAAGACGTGGGTCTCATCTCGAACATACCTCCATAGTTGAGATACATGAAACACCTCGTGCACTCCTGCCAATGACTGTGGTAACGCCAAACGGTACGCTACCTTTCCAACACGCTCCAATATCTCGAAGGGTCCAACGAATCGAGGACTAAGCTTTCCCCGACTCCCAAAGCGAATCACCCCTCTAGTCGGTGATATCTTCAGAAATACCAAATCACCCACGACGAACTCTAGAGGTCTTCTTGACGTGTCAGCCCAACTTTTCTGTCTGTCTTGAGCTGCCTTCATATGCTTCCTGATTGTATTCACCTTCTCGACTGTTTGTACCACCAAATCTGGTCCTAGTAACCTTCGTTCACCAACATCATCCCAACAAACAGGTGAACGGCACTTACGACCATACAACGCTTCAAACGGAGCCATCTGAATAGTCGCTTGGAAGCTATTGTTGTACGAAAACTCCACCAGGTGTAGGTGATCCTCCCAAGAACCTTTGAAGTCCAACATGCGAGCTCTCAACATATCTTCAAGAGTCTGGATCGTTCTCTCCGATTGTCCATCAGTTTGAGGATGATAAGCTGTACTAAACTTCAATCGAGTCCCCAAACTTTCTTGTAAACTCCTCCAGAAGTGCGACAAGAACCGAGTGTCCCGATCGGACATGATGCTTACCGGTACTCCATGCAATCTTACAATCTCCTGCATGTACCGCTCTGCCAAAGTCTCCGTCGATTGACCAACCCGAAAAGGAATAAAGTGAGCTGCCTTGGTCAACCGATCGACAATCACCCATACTGCATTGTTGCCCTTTGGACTCCGCGGTAAAGCCGTCACGAAATCCATGGTGATATGTTCCCACTTCCAATGAGGAATCGGAAGTGGTTGCAACAAACTAGCAACCCTTTGGTGTTCAGCCTTGACTTGCTGACACACCAAGCACTTAGCCACGAAGCGAGCGATCTCCCGTTTCATACCTTCCCACCAGAAGTGCTGTCGAATATCTCGGTACATCTTTGTCCCTCCTGGATGTACAGAGTAAGCTGAACTGTGTGCCTCCTTCATAAGCTCTTCACGCACATCCCCCTTTGGCACACACACACGGCTACCATACCTCAACGAACCATCTTCGTGGATCAGTAAATCGGTTCGTAGTCCGGCTTCAACCTGCTCTCGAAACTTTTGCAGTCTAGGATCCTGCGATTGTGCCGCTTTAATCTTCTCAACTAAGGACGACTGTACTTGCAACTGCATCAACTGTCCCGTAGCATGTGGTAGCACAACCTCCAAGTCAAATCTCTGAAAATCCGCAATGATCTCCCTTTGTGTGGTCAATACCTGAATTGCTGGTAACCGACTTAGCGCATCCGGCACGACGTTAACCTTTCCCGGATGGTACTTAAGATCAAGGTCGTAGTCGGCCATCAGCTCCAACCATCTGCGTTGCCTCATGTTCAACTCCTTCTGAGTGAACACATACTTCAAACTCTTGTGATCTGCAAAAACTTCGAATTCCTCGCCCAAAAGGTAGTGTCTCCAAATTTTCAAGGCGAAGATCACGGCCGCAAACTCCAAGTCATGAGTCAGATAATTCTTCTCATGGGTCTTCAGTTGTCTCGATGCGTAAGCGACGACCTTCCCATTCTGCATCAAAACACATCTCAATCCTTTTCCAGATGCGTCGCTGTGAATCACCAGTCCTCCTGAATTATCCGGTACAGTTAGGATAGGGGCGGTTATCAACTTCTGCTTCAACGTCTCGAAGGCCAATGCACATCCATCCGTCCAAACAAAAGGTACCTCCTTGCGCGTAAGCTTGGTTAACGGCTCTGCCAAACGAGCGAAGTTCTCCACAAATCTCCTGTAGTATCCGGCCAAACCAAGGAAACTTCTTATCTCAGCCACATTTCTTGGAATAGGCCAATCTCGAACTGCTGCAATTTTCTCGGGATCGACGGCGATTCCATCGCCCGACACAACATGCCCCGAAAACTTCACTCCCTCCAGCCAAAACTCACACTTACTCATTTTCGCATAAAGCTTCTCCTGTTTCAACATCTGCAGGACCTGATGATATCCGGATCGCAGATCCAGTTTCGAGAATACTCTCGCGCCACTAAGCTGCTCAAAAGTTCTCCAATACGAGGGATCGGGTACTTCTTCTTAATAGTCACCCGGTTCAAATCTCGATAATCAATGCACATCCTTCTCGTGCCATCCTTCTTCTTTACTAAAAGAACTGGAGCTCCCCAAGGTGAGTTGCTGCTTCGAATCCAACCCTTCTCAAGTAATTCACCAACTTGCTTCTTAACTTCTTCCAATTCTACTGGTGCCATCGGATAATAAGATGTTGATACTGGTGCTGCACCAGGAATAAGGTCAATCGCGAACTCCACGTCTCTCCTCGGTGGTAGATTCAATATCTTTGCTCTGTCCATGAAATCGCGAACTACCACCGGTTCTTCACAACCATCAACTTCCATAGCTGCAAGAACACTGTTTGTCGGCCTAGCCCTAAACTCGACTGTCCCGACAGAACTGCTTCCTTACCGCAACTGCTGTCTACATCGTTGGCTGCGAAAGGTCCAGCGAGGCTACTGAGTCTCGTCCATTCTGCTGCATGCACGTCCACGGTTGCTCCATTCTGCCTTAGTCCGATGAACTTCTCTTCCATTTCCTCCCGTGCAGTCCGCGGGAAGAACTTCTCCAGGAAACTTTTTAGAGAAATCAGCCCAACTGATTGGTTTGGGTAAGCGGGTCTCTTCCACAAGCCACCACTCTCGGCGTAATCCACTAGCTGAAAGCGCACCACAACAACTCTCTTGTCCTCTGGGATCTGTGCCGCAATCAGCAAATTCTCCGTGTCACCAGCCTCTGCTTGGCTGGTAACAGTTCCTTTAAACCAGTAAATGTAGACGGACCCAAAAGTCTGAAATCTGCTACGGTCCCTACTCGGTCAACTGGTCTAGTTCCAACATCGTTTACAGACTGTTGAACGATCTGCAAACCTTCCTGAAACGAATCTGCTATTGCTGGATCAGCTCAGTCGGTCTCTTTGATTTCCAGCATTTCTCTCATCACTCCAAGCATGGCGGCTTCGTTCACACGCCTCTGGTACGTCTTCAACTTCTTACCTGCCATAATCCTGAACTCAAAACACCCAACATTAGCATGATGATAGATTCTGGATGTAGATCAAGGCTAGAACTCCAAGATACTTAAATAGAGTACCGCATTGTAGCTATGCCGCGGTATCATAGCCGCAATTACTTAACTCCACCCAAGTCGCCTAAGTCCTAGAGATAACAAGAAATTAGGTTTTCGAGTTGACAAATGCAAAGTAAGTTTGCATGTCGACATGATCCAGAAGAATGATTCAAGGATGGTAAAACGGTCAAGGTGGCAGGACATGTTTCCTAATCACGGGTATTCTGATTCGTGTATCGGGTGCAATACCCAACTACAAAGAATCAACCCAACTAACCTATGTCTCTGATACCAAAAGAACCATGTCACGCCCCGCTTCCCAGAGTACGCAAGATTGGGCACGTGACATAGCCAACCATGCTACCTGTGGGTAGGAAGTATCCATCCACAGTCACATTACGGCTGTAGAGATATCAAGAACAAGATAAATAAACTAATCTAACACATGTCCAAATCCATAATAACAAGAGTCAATGAACAATAAGTGCGGAAGCAAATGATCCAATGCAATAATAGAAAGGTACGTCCCGTAATGCGGGATCACACCGGGAAATAAAATGCAATAAATAAACTAACCACTACAGAACTCACAAATCAGCCTGCTGGCTGTAGTACTCCTGCTCAGTCGGCGACAGGTAAAGAATCTGGGCCATGCAAAACCCAGACGTCAGCGCGTCATGTCAACCAATAATATAATATGAACATGGTAATAAGCAATGCAGGGATAAACATGAATAAAGAAATAATATGAAACAACAGTGCAGGGTAATGTGCAGTGGGTAACTAAACTGTTCTATCAGGTTTTCTATTCTAAAGTCTTTGAAATCAATTGGTGACTCGTCGATGTAACTCAATAGTATCCCGTGCGTGCCCGGGACCACGGTCAAGATTCTCGGGGCTGAATCCGAGACGTGCCGCTAGGCAGTAATAGGTAGCAGGATGGGCGAGTGATGTCAGCATCATCACTCCGGGGCTGGCCAAGCCCGTAAGACTGATCAGAACAGGTATCGAACTGTTGAGTTACAAGTCGGTTTCACCTTTAATTTCCCCATACCCCCAAGTTATGTATGTCAGGTCAGGTATTCAGTAATCAAGGACTAATGCCAACACGGGATCAGGTAACAGGTCAGGTTTGTCTGGATAGACAACAGGAATGGTCCATGAGAACCCCAAGTCAGGTTATTGGCATTAGGCATGAGATCAGGTAACAAGTTAGGTCATGGTACAACAGGTTGAGCTGGTAGTAAAGGGTACCATGTCCGGTGCATCGGTATGTATGTATATGTCATGTGTAGCAAGGTCAGGTCAATAAGTAATGCAATCGAATGTGTGCTCATAACAGGTATAGAAGCGAATAAGGAACAACAGCAGGAAACACAGTAAATATCAATAATAGTTCATTTAATCACAATGGTGCTTTGTATTATCTTATTAACAGGTTCGAGCACCCTTGGGGTGCAATAATCACAGGGTAGTGCAATATTAATAACAGAAAGTAATGAAGATATATGTGTACGGCTATCGTCCTTTAAATAGCAACATGATTAACCGGTAGTTTTGTTATTAGGGTTACAGTGGCAATATACGGTTTAGGTTGCAGTATCATGATATAAATCGTAATTCGTCCAATCGAGAAAAGTAACTATACTAGTTAATATTTGCAAGTTTTATGAGTCAATCATACTTAATTGGTATAGCATAGCATGTAGCAAGTAATACTTGCCTCGACGGTTTCGCAAACCGGAAACACGAACGCAACGTCGGCGGAAAACACGCGACGAAACCACGGGCCACGGATCGAGTCCAAACAGCGAACAGCGGAACCACACGGACCAGAGTACTTCGCTGGAGAGTCGGGTCCAGTCGTCGGCACGGCCGGAATCCGGCGAAATGTCAAAACGGCGACCAAGTTAGCAAATACAAAACAAAGCGAGAAAACGATCAGCGAAGGGATACGCGAAGGGAGATGGTGAAGAAGGGCTTACAGGGAAGAACCAAGGGGCAACCACGACGGGTTCGACGGCGATGGGGCGCCGGCGAGGCAGCGACGGCGGCAGTCAAGGCTGGAAGTTGTTGGATGTCGCTGGAAAGGGATGGTGCGGTGAGTAGAGGGGGTGCTAGCCTGATCTGGTGTTCAGGGGGAGAGGGAGGTGGTCGGCGGTGGCTCTGGCAACGACGGCGAGGGTCGACGGCGAGTTTCCCGGTGACAGGGTTGGTGTTAGGGTTGGGCTCTGTTGCAGTTGCAACGCCGGCGAGGGAAGGAGGAGGAAGATGAGGAGGTCAGGACGAGGGTGAAGGGAGGAAGTCGTGGACGTCGGCGATGGGGGGCGGCGACGATGGCGAGCACCACGTGCAGGTTGCGGTAGCGTCGGGGGCAGCTGCTGGCTCTGGAAGGAGGGAGGAGAGAAGGAAAGGTGCTGTCGAGGCTGAGGAGGCGAGGAAGACGGTGGCGGTGGTGCTGTCGGCGCGGGGACAACGGCGGCGACGGCGACGAGAAGGGTTCTGTGAGGTTACGTGGGTTCGTCGATGGAGGTCTCTCGTGATGGTTTCTGTGCGAAGACGAGGGAGAATATAAGGGTTAGAGAGAGAGAGAGAAAATTTAAAGGAGAGAGAGAGAGAGAAAAAGATTAGAGAGAGAGAATAGAGAGAGACAGAGAGGCGGAGAGAGAGAGAGAAGGTTGGTGGGGCCCACGAGAAATAACCCTCTCGTGATTGGCTGCGCACAAAAATCTTTGAAGATTAACACTAAAGAATTTAACAAACAGTAAGATTTAAAACGTTTGGATTTGTTAACTGAGTAATCAGTTTGGGATATATATATATTTTATGGTTTTAGTATATTTAATTAAATGGGGATTTTGGCGCTAAATGAAACATTTTCAAATCGCGCCCGGGTTGCGTCCAAATGTTTCGAATTCAAATAATATGATTTTAAGCGGGTTCCAAATTTTAAAATGAGATGTTTTATGATTAAAATGCATGCCCCCAAGTCGGACACTTGCACGCGCGCGTAGTCGTCCAAACTTGCCCGTTTCACCGAACGGGACGAAATCTCGACGCACGGACGCTACCACGCGACTAGTGGCGACGAGTAGGCCAACATGGATATTTTTAATTTCATTTTAGGATCTCGTAGGTGTGTTTTCTCCTTAGGAATCGTGAGGATTCCTAAGTGTATGTTCCTCTGTAAGTCATAGGGATCCTACAAGAGGGTTTTCTCCTTGTAAGTCAAGAGGAGTTATAGGGTTGTTCATCATGCGTACATATCCCCAGTCACGGATGGGACTTGGTTAGGGAAATGTTTATTCGCGCCCGTGGATTGTATACAAGGGTCAGAAATGAACCACTTGTAGGGCAATATCGAAGGTTGTGGAGGTTGCTTAAGCACAGGTTTAGGTCTCTGTAACTTAAGACTTTCAAATCTTATGAGCCGTGAGGGTCCCATAAGAGAGTTCTCCTTACGAGTCGTGAGGATCTCGCAAGTGTATTTTCTCCTTAGGAATCATGGGGATTCCTAAGTGTGTTGCTCCCTTGTGAGTCGTAAGGATCCCACGCGGGTGGTTTCTCCTTATAAGGTCGAGAGGACCCTGTAAGTGTCTTTTAACGAGGTTGCACCCTTTCGGGTTTTCACAAACACTTGCTGGTAGTCCTGCTGTTTTTACTCACGGAGCCCTTTCGGATTTTCATCCGTGCCCATTTTGCTTATGGACATACCGTTTATTATATTTTTTTATATATAATTTTTTTTATATATATATATTTTTTATTCATCTCGTCAGCCTAAGGATGCTGCGGTAGTAGTTTAAGGACATTTCGGTCCTTCGTTAGTTTAAGGACGTTTCGGTCCGTCATTGGAGAAGGCCGGTTACTACTTATAGAGTTTGAGCTCAGGAAGATAGCGAGCGGACATAGTCGTCGTCATCTATCACTGACCTAGGTGGTAACTTATTAAGCGTAGTATTTATTTAGGAAACGACCGTTTATTGGCCTGAAAGGCCTTTCACCTTGCATATCCATGAGTAGATAGGCTCCACCCTGGTAGACCTTGTCTATGATGTACGGGCCTTCATAGTTCGGCTCGAATTTTCCCCGCTTAGCGCGATTGGGGATCATAGGCCTTTTGACCACTAGCACGAGTTCGCCTTGGCAGAATGTCCTCGGCCGGGTCAATCTTTCATATGAGCGCGTCATCTTTGCTTTATAAGCCTCCAGATTTTGTTGCGCTATGAGCCGGTTTTCATCAAGGGAATCAAGCTCCTCAAGCCGAAGGTGAGCATTTTCTTCGTCCGTCAGCTTGTAGTGGACTGCCACTCGTAGAGAAGGCAGCTCTATCTCGAGGGGGAGTACTGCTTCTGTACCGAATACCAACGCGTACGACGTTGTGCTCGTGGCCGTCTTGAACGTAGTTCGATACGTCCAGAGAGCTTCTTGCAGTCTCTCGTACCAGTCCTTCTTATTTCGGGACACCGTCTTCTTCATGATCTTCGTCAAGGTTTTGTTGAAGGCCTCGGCTAGACCATTAGCTCGCGGATTATAAACTGAGGAATATCTCCAGTCTATATTATGCTGCCGCGCGAAGCGACTGATTTTGTGGCTTCTGTAAGCTGGCCCGTTATCGGAGATGATCCGTCGCGAAGTTCCAAACCGATAAATGACATGCGTTTTGAAGAAATAGAGGATATTCTTCGTTTTCACTTCC
Organism: Agapanthus africanus; assembly: GCA_030015575.1. NCBI lineage: Eukaryota > Viridiplantae > Streptophyta > Magnoliopsida > Asparagales > Amaryllidaceae > Agapanthus > Agapanthus africanus. Next base: position 8,331,544 of record CM057348.1, on the reverse strand, counting down.
CTCAACGGTACCGCTTCTGCCCATTTGGAGAAGTAGTCAGTCGTCGCTAGGATGAAACGATGTCCTCTAGACGATGCTGGTTCGATGGGGCCGACTATGTCAGTTCCCCACATTTCGAATGGCCAGCTAGCCACTGTTGGGTGTAGAGGATTTGGGTGTTGATGGATGAAGTCCCCATGAATTTGGCATGAGTGGCATTGCTTCGCATACTCGAGGCAGTCCTGAATCATCGTTGGCCAATAATAGCCCATCCGTTTAATCTTCAACTTCATCTTTGGGCCTGCTTGGTGAGAACCGCAGAGTCCATCGTGAACTTCCTGAACGACTCTTTTTTCCTTTTCAGGTCCCAGACATCTCAACCACAGAGAATTAAACGACCTCTTGTACAGAGTATTATTGACGAAGGCGAAAGACAGAGCTCGTTTCATAAGCTGATGTCTTGAGGATGCATCTTCGGGTGTTCGACGGTATTTGAAGTAGTCTATAAAGACTTCCCTCCAATCCTCAGCCTTTCCCCAGTTATTTATTTGCATAGCCATTTGCTCAGTCGCTCCCTTTTCTTCGGATGATTCCAGAGATATTTCTGCTGGGGCAAGCACCCGACGGCTTTGTACCACGATTCTTACATCTTCGAGGTTTTCGTCGGCCAGTTCTTTAGCGAACTTGGCCAACGCGTCTGCCTTGCTATTTTCCAAACGCGGTATATTTTCCGCACGCGGTATATTTTCCAAAGCGTAGGAAGGAATTTGGGTCAACAGTTGTCGCACTTTTTCGCCGTACTTCACCAGTTCTGGCTTGCACGTCTGATAGTCGTTGTTTACTTGACTAACGACCAGTTGAGAATCTCCATATATGAGGAGGTTTTCAATTCCCATGTCGACGGCGATCTCGAGGCCTGCTATTAAAGCTTCGTATTCGGCTTCATTGTTTGTCCTCGGTTCTATTAAGAAGAAAGCAAAGCGCATTATCCCTCCTTGTGGAGTCACGAAGATAAGGCCCACCCCCGATTTGATTATGGGCGTACTTTGTTTGCGCTTCTTCATGGAAGATGCTCCATCGAAATAAAGCTCCCATCGAGTATCACCACCGTCGATTGTGTCAAACGCATGTTCATCTGGCAGCTCGCAATTCAGAGGAGAATCGGCGGGTATCGGATGTTCAGCGAGGAAGTCGGCAATGGCCTGGCCTTTCACTGCTTTAAGAGGTTGATACGTTATCGAGAACTCCATCAAGAGCAGGGCCCATTTAGCGAGCCGACCTGTCAATATGGCCTTCGACATTAAATATTTAAGGGGGTCCACCTTCGAAATGAGACGGACTTCATGCGCCAACGCGTAGTGCCTGAGCTTTGTTATCGCGAAGATCAACGTCAGGCAGTGTTTTTCGATGGGGGAGTAATTGCTTTCTGCCCCCATGAGAACTCGACTTAAGTAATAAAGAGCTCTTTCTTTCCCCTGGTCATTCTCTTGCGCCCATAATGTGCCTAAGGAACCTTCGAGGGCGGTTTTATAAAGAATGAGGGGCTTTCCCTTGATCGGAGCAGCCAACACTGGCGGGTTCTGCAGGTATTGCTTGATCTCGTCTAGCTCGCTTTGGCATTTTTGGTCCCAGACGAATGGGGTTCCCTTCTTCATCAGGTGGCTGTAAGGACGGCACTTGCCTGAAAGGTTGGCTATAAATCGCCGTATATACGCGAGCTTCCCTTGGAGAAACCGCAGCTGTTTGAGAGTCCTTGGCGGAGGCATTTCCATGATCGCCTTGATCTTTGACGGATCTATTTTGATACCTCGGTGCCGGACAATGAATCCTAGGAATTTGCTTGAGGAAACTCTGAATGCGCACTTGAGAGGGTTCATCTTCAAGTTGTATTGTCGAAGGCGTTGAAATACGGTCTTTAGATGCTCGAGATGTTCCTCATATGATCTGCTTTTCACCACGAGGTCATCGATATAGCACTCGACGATTTCATGTATGAGGTCATCAAAGATCTTCGTCATGGCTCTCTGATAGGTGGCACCGGCGTTCTTTAGACCGAAGGGCATCACCTTGTAGCAGAATATACCTAGCGGAGTCCTGAAGGCGGTGTGCTTCTGGTCTTCGGGATGCATCTTTATCTGATTATACCCTGATAAGCCGTCCATGAAGGAGAAAACCTCATGAGTGGACGTATTGTCTATCATCAGTTCGGTGACTGGCACTGGGAATCGTCCTTCGGGCAAGCTTTATTGAGATCCCGGAAATCCACGCATATGCGCACTGTCCCATTTTTCTTCATCACCGAGACGATGTTGGTGATCCACTCAGGATATTGAACCTCCTGGATAAAGCCGAAGTCGATCAGCTTCTTGACCTCGGCGTTGATGCTCATCTCAAGCTTGAGCCGCATTCTTCTCGGTGCTTGTTTGATTGGTTTAACGTCCGGGGATATCGCCAATTTATGCACAGCAATTTCTGGATCTAGTCCTGGCATTTCGGAATAGTTCCATGCGAAGCAATCTTTATGCTGCATAAGCAGGTCTTTTAATGAAGCCACCCTCTCTTCAGACAGCAGTTCACTAATGAATGTCGGTCGCGAGTCATTCGCCGTCCCCAACTCAATTTTCTTGAGATTATCCGCAGTGGTATGTATTCCATCCTCCAGCTCTTTCGGTGCTGGTGGAAATTCTGAGATCACCTCATCGTCGCTGCTGTTTTCGAAGCATCAGGGAAGGTCATCCATGTTCTTAGGCTCTTCCTTTGATATCGTTATCATGTGACAAGCACGAATTCGCTTCCAAGACCGATGTGGGTCTGGCTCTGCTTTCGTGGCTTTGGGTTCGTGCTTCTGTGGCGGCGTTACCCTCCAACTGTTAGATAGAGCGAACTTACCGAGCTGATACTGATCTTCGACCCAATTCTTGAAGGTGAAGCAATCTTCGAGAGGGTGCCCTATTACTCGGTGATAAGAGCAATAGTTTGGGCGAGAGACTTCACCTACTTGTTCGGGGTGTTTAGACTCCGGCAGTGTAAGCATCTGGTATTTTATAGCTCGGTCAAGTATCTTCTTCGTCTTGTCTCGAGGAAAAGAGTATGCCCGACTCATCTTCTTCACAAGGGACAGATCTGGACCGCTCGATTCCCGCTTGCGTGGCTTCTTAGTCCCGCTTTGTTGATGTCGAGCACCTCTTTCGCTTTTTGACTTGTTTCTGCCACTGTGTCGCGCCATTTTTACAACAGGTTGACAGGGAGCGGCATTTTCGTCTTTCACAGCCTGTTGAAGGAGGCGTTGCGTCCTGGCTTTCTCGTAGATGGCCATTTCGCGGTTATGGTCGTCTCGAACTTTTTGGCCAGCTTCCCTTATAAGCTTGTCCATTTGTTCTTCGAACGACGGACTGGGCACTTTTACATCAGGAACTTTTACTGGTTCAGGATTAACGTCCTCCCATTGAGCATCCGCTTCTTCATCGAAATCATGCACGACGTAGCAGTCACGGAGCAGCTCTCATTTCTTGGACCGAATGTATCCAAGCCCGATTGTTTCCATTCTTCCATTAGGCAACTTGTGCTGAGTCCCGGGAACGTTCCAGACCCTGTCATAGAATTTGGCTTTTCGAGTGGTCTGTTTGAAGGATATTCCCTGGCTCTTCAGCAACCTCTTCAAGCCTTCTGTATAATATCTGGGCAGACGGATGGGCTGAAGCCTGTCAAGCGTAGGATCCATACCGTGCCAGATTTCTTTCTCCACTTTGGTTTCTTCAGAGCGGTAGAACAGAATTGCCTTTTTGCCTTTTCGCCTGAGAGGGACATAGAACGTCTGCAGTTCCTCTACACTGAAGATATCAAGTGCATCCAGTTCTTTATGGTGTTTAAGTGGAACCATAGCGACTTGTAGACTTTGCTCTTCGTCAGCGGACGTTTGTATTGAAGGCCGAGCAGAGAATACAGCATGGACCTCATCTTCTGAGTCACTACCAAAGATCAACGTAGGAGCGGATGGTCCCGGCTTATTGTATTGGGGCGGACCCGAATAAACTATCTCCTCTTCCTCCTCGGTATCACTGCCGAAGACAGGGATGGTGGCATTAGCTTTGTTCTCCGGCTTGTGACACCTCTCCGTGTCTTCGAAATCCGGTAAGAAGTATTTGGCATCTTCATATTTGCAGACTTCGTTCACGGAAAACGGATTCAGTTCTCCCGTCACGGTATACTCGAGACCATCCTTAAAATATTTCATACACTGATACTGTATAGAAGGGATGATATTATACTCGTGTAACCATGGTCGGCCGAGCAGAGCATTGTAGCATGTCTTGGCGTCTATGACGTGAAATTTAATATCTGTGACGAGCAGCCCAAAGCATAGCGTTAGTATCACAGATCCAAGAGTTCGTGATGATTGAGAATCGAACCCGGAGATGGTAATCTTATCCCGAGCCAGATGCTGGATACTCATGCAGATTTCCTTCAACACCCGCACGTTAAGGAGATTAACGGAAGATCCATTGTCGACTAGGATTTTGCCTATCTTTATATCATGACAATATCCGGAGACATAGAGGTGGCGATTGTGTTCGCACGTCCCAAGGAGAAGGTCTTCATCACCAAAAGTGACATCGGCCGTGTGCACTTCTTCCAATTCATCCTTCATCTTTTCTTCGGCCAGAAAAGCTTGGAATTGCTCCGGCTCCTGTAGCGCTTTGATCAACGAATCTCTTGCTTCTTTTGATAGTAGAAGGGCGTCAAGAATGCTGAGCTGTGAGGGTAGCTTTCTCAGATGCGCCAAGACGTTGTAATCCACCTTATTTTTCTTCGGCGGGTCCTTGACAGTTAACTCTTCCATGACTTGGTCATCTAGGGCGATATCCTCAGACACCTTTTCTTTCCCTTTATCTTTTTTGTTTGAGGGTCCAAGATTCTTTTCGGGCAGCGTCCGATTACGCAGCCGGATATTTTCACAGACCTTCTGCTTTTCTCCTTTTCCCGAGATGGACTCTTTAAAGAGGGGGCTAAGAGTCAGCTCCTCGTCAGAATCGCTCCCGAATATTAGCACTTGCGATCCCCCGGCGTTAACCATGCGACAATCGCCGGTAGTTCTGTTAAGCCTCTCGGACGTACCGTTTTGCTCCCGACGAGTTTTGCACTTTTCCCGCTTAAAATGTTGTCGGTGAGCAATATATCCCTGCCACCATCTATTGAAAGCTTTGCACTCTTCAGTGGGGTGCGAAATCTTCCGATGATACAAGCAGTAGGAGGGGTGCATTTCCACTTCACCAGTAATGCTTCCTTCAGAGGATGGTAACTTCATATCCATTGATATGGCCTTAGCAAACCTTTTCCTCGTCTTGAATTTGCTTTTATCCGCAGTGGATGTATTTTGCTCCAGCGGGAGTGTCTCAGCTCTTTCGTTAAGTCGCTGGCGCTTGGCCATTTCAAATATAGCCGTCTCGCATTCCCGATCAGCTTTACTTTTCAACAGAGCTTCGTCGAGGAATGCGTCAATTGTTTCATCCGATGGTCCCAAAATTTCCGGTTCAGGATCTGCCCCCAACTTTTCAGTGCAAGAAGTTTCCTCATCGTCTGTAAACGAATGGGAGATCATATGACAGCTCGCCACGTATTCCTCAGATTCATCCGACGAACTGTCTCCCTCATCATCCTTTTGAAAGACGTGGTTGAGGAACTCTTGGAGTGTAATGGGAGTCCGCACTTTCTGGTTGTATTCCTCCAGCGCACCAATTTGTTTCTGTAAGTCCGTGCGCTTGTCGCCAGGCTTCACGGGCTTCTTGGATTTCTTCTTCTTCTTCTTTGAAGATTTTGAAGGCTGGTTGTGAGTGCTTGGGCCACCACCATCGGTCTTTGGAGTTGAACGTGGCTTCAACAACCCTTCAATGATCTGAGATTCCAACGGGTTCTTCCACTTGATCGCTGGGCATGTTTGAAGATCGTTCAGCATCCTCTTTGTTTTAGCTGATAGTACGACCTCCCATGGAGCTTCTTCAACGAGGGAGCATGTTGCCCCCGGCGTATTCATTCTTTTAGGGGTGTGAGGCTGCGGCGGATTCACCTTCCATCTGTCGGACAACGCGAACTTGCCCTGTTGGTACTGGTCTTCAATCCAATTTTTGAAGACATAGCAATCTTCGATCGGATGACCCAGTACTCGATGATAGGGACAGTAGTTGGGATCATTGACATCATTTGGCTGCGACGGACGTCTTGGATCCGGCAGATTTATGAGTCGGTTGCGCAAGGCCAGCTCGAACAATCTTCTCGTTTTATCTCGGGAAAACGAGTAAGGACGTCCCAGCCTCTCCTCGAGGGATAGGTGTGGACGCATATTATTTTGACGGACAGCCGGTTTCAAGTTGCTCGGCTGTTGTTGAGCATTAGCGACAACAATTGCTTTTCCCTTCCCCTTCTCATTTCGAGAGTCCGGCTTTAGAGGGGGAGGTCTATGGCCCATCTGATCTATCTGAGCTAGCTTGTCGATCAGGGCCTGGAAGGTAGTCGGCTTGAAGAATATCATGAATTGTGAGATGGTCGCTTGCGGATCAAGGGTTCCCACAAACATGCATACCGCAGGAGCCTCTTCGATGCGTTGTTCGCATTTTGACCATAAGTTCCTCCACCGTATTGCGTACTGCACACACGTTTCACCTGGCTTCACCCTGGCAGTAATCAATGCCGTTATCGGGGTGCGTTCGCTGGCGCTTGCAAAACGCTGGGTAAACAGCAGCTACATCTCCGCGAAGGTCTTGATAGAGTCGTTTGGGAGCTCGGAGTACCACTCGAATGCTGTATCCAATAAGCTACCAACGAACTGGCGAAGTAACAATTTATCATCACCGCCAGTGTTTCCGTAAAGCGCCCTGAACTGGGCAACATGCTGGTGCGGATTGCCCGTCCCCTTGTAGACATGAAATTTCGGTATTGTATAGCCCGGTGGGTACTTGATCTGATCATACCAGCTCGGATATGGTCGTCCTGTTTTTACGACCTGACCGGCTGCTTCAGTCGCCTGATGAACCCGTATCTGCTGAGCTATATATTCGTCCAAGTCGGCTTTGGAGATTGTCTCCTCCTTGGTTGTTGACAGAGCCGGTGGAGGATTTGACGTTTCTCCCCTATCGTCTTCAAGGACGATCGGGGGATTTTCAGCAGGAGGATCTTGTTGGATCATCATTCCCACCATGTCCTGGAACAGGATGGCCATTCGCTTTATGTTGGCTGCTTGTTCAGCAGCCTCTTTATCCTTCTTCTCCAATATCCGACGAAGGAATTCAGCGTCAGTTTCTTGCTCCTGGCGTTCATCCGGGGACGCTTCGGGGCTTTCTTTTGGCCCGGTGAGTGCAGCCATCGTATTCATCATTTCCTGGAGATTTTGCTGTTGCTCCTGAGCTTTGGTCACTGACCGTGTAAGCGGTTTATGACCTGTAGATGCACGGCTGTCCTCCTTCCCCGACGCCATGTATACAGTATGGACTACAATGCCCCCAGACTTAGGGCGTTTAGGCTCACCGCCTTTGGCATTTGTCGCGGGCGTGGGAATTTTCTCCGGCCTCCTTCTCTTATGGGCCGTTGAAGTTGAAGGGGCCGTTGGAGCGGACACCCTGGTGATTGTCGTCCTTTGCTGTTTGATTGGACGGTCCTTTTCTTCCTGTACTTTCGCCCTTTTCTGCTGACGAGAGTGACCATGGTCAATTACGGAGTCTTGAACCCTTCGCCAAACTTTATAAATTTTGGAGGATAGCCGCTGAGGGGGCTGCTCCAGCTTCGTTTCCGGAACCCTCTCCGCAGGTGGAGGAGATCTTTTTAGCATAGCAGTTGGAGAGTTCTTACGTACCCTCCTCAGCGGTTCAAAGCTGTTCCCAGTTAGAACAACAGCATTAACTTCCACTACTAGAGCAGGTGGAGTTAGCCCTGAGGGGGAGTTGCCCCCAGCCTTCCTTACTCGGCGCCAGTGGCGACGTCGAGCGCATCGAGCTGTTGGGACCGGCTCGGCGATAGGGATAGTTTCGTCTTGCCCTCTGTCCGGATGAGGCGCCGCTGGTGTCAGCCTCTTGAAGACTGATGTTGTCTTTTGAGTGGCGATGTTCAATCTGTCAAAGACAGATCCTCGAGTAGGAGCGGGAGCCGGAATTGTCAGCCTTGAAAAGACCGACTCTTTAACAGGAGAAGCCGCCTTGACGACTTCAGGAGCAGAGGTGGCTATCTTCCTCGGGACGGCCACTTCAGGGTTCATGGGCTTCTTGGCGAGCCTATCGGAGTTCTGGTTCAGCCTGGCAAAGACAGAGGCTGCTGGCTTGATATTGGACGACCCGTTGAAAGGGGCCGTTGTAGCAGTGAGCCGATCAAAGACCGACTTCTTGTGCGCTTCGGGTGCGAGCACTGGAATAGCGAAGCTTGCAGGTGGGAGCATGGTCCCGAAAAACAGGCTGGTGGTGGCCTGGGTCACCTGTTCTACCGGCATAGCAAGGATGGAGGCCGCTTGAGGCCCATAGGCTACACCTCCAGGTGAGGCGGAGCGTCGGCTGCATTGGCATTTGGAGCAGCTCGAGCAGTTGGAGGCCATTGATGCTTGATTTCTGCGCCAGGCAAAAGACCAAATCTTAGTAACTTGAAACCCAAAGGCAACCATTAACAAACTGCGATTCGTTCGCGAAGACGACACACGAAGTGTGGAGTGGAAAGAGGAAAAGGTCCCACCGGGCATGCCAGAATCTGTTCCCCTCCGAAAGACGCAGCGGAGACGCGGTGGACGTCTTGCCTGAAATTCGGGGCAGATGCTATTTGGTTTTATCCATCCACCTCTCCAAGATGCCAAGTTGATTTATGGCACCGTGTATCGGAGGTTTGGACGGATGCGGCCGATGTAGCAGACTTCGTCAGATTCCCCCTCGCTTGAGGGGTTTTTTTGATTGTGGGGACGCTCATCCCTGCAGGTGCAAGCCCCTGCAGTTAATTACGCTACAGCATCGTGGTAACAACTTTCTCTTTCTCCAGAATTTCACTTCGTGTCGTGTGTGTTTGTTTTGTTTGTGAATGCCCATGGATTGTATACGGAGACTAAGTTATGCCGTCGCCCGTAGGACGTGGATTAGTCCAAATCCGTATTTACTTAGATCTGGGTTTGGTGTTTTAGTTTAAGAATACGTTAGCCCTATTTAAGGCTAAGATCAACTTAAACTTTTGTTAAGGATACGTTAGCCTAATTTCCAGACTAAGATCAACTTAACGGGATCGTTTAGATCCGACAAGAGAGCAATTGGCTCTATTGTTTAGTTTAATGACGTCGCGGTCGATTTCCAGTTTAGGGACATGGTGGTCCATCATTCCCATTTGGGGACGAACATTAGTTTAAGGACATTTCGGTCCAACGTTCCCATTTTGGGATGAATATTAGTTTAAGGACGTTTCGGTCCACGAGTTTAAGGACCCCGCAGTCCGTATCGATGTGTGGTTGTCGGGACCCGTCACCTCTCTGACGTCGTTGAAGGATTACAACGATAGGTGTCAGAGGAGTTCAGAGATGTACCTTTGAACCGGATGTAAATTGATTTAAGAGAGCAATCTTGCTCAGTCAATTTAATTTGAGGACTTACGACCATGATTGGGCTAAGTCCAGTTGAGAATATTCAACGTTTTTTTATTTTTGGCCTATTAGGCCTGTGCTAGGGCTTTGCCCCTGTTTAATAATGCATGGCATTTTTATTTGGTCTATTAGACCTTTACTTGGGCTCTGCCCCTTTTTTAAAATAATGCATTGCATTTTATTTGGCCTGTTAGGCCTTTTTAATTGAGCTCGGCCCATCTGCAGTGCATTAATTACTTGACAGTGGCTTATCAGGCGCTTTGCGCCAATTACTGAGCGCAAGCACTTGTCGTGGTGACACTTGTCATACTCTGGTGAGCGCAAGCGCAACAGCGCAGTGCGCTGCGCTGTTGCGCTACTGACACGTGGCGCGCTTTGGTGAGTTGCGCCAAGTTTAAAGAGCAATGCTCTATTTTTAAAAGCGCATAGCGCAAGTGGCTCTGGTGCTGACACGTGGCGCTCTCTGGTGGCTTGCGCCAACCCAGGAGCGCAACAGTGCAGTTTTGCAAGTGCAGCGCACTGTTTTAATAACTTAATCCAATTTTGGATTTAAGAGACGGATCTTTAAGATTTCAGAACCAATAGTTCATAAAAAATGCAAGGCACTGTTATATCTATATTTTTTTTATTGAAGATCATTAATTTTGCTCTTAGATCAATGATCTAATCAGAAGAAATTCTTCTTTTATAGAGGTTTTTACCTTTTTTCTTTTCTTGAGTTCTTCTCACAATTCTTCAGATTTCTCTATATTTCTGAGTTTTTGTTTTCTCTCCGTTGTTTTTGAATTGGGGTTTAGGGGCCTTTATATAGTGCCCATTAATTTGTTAAATTTGTTAAAGAGATCCTTCTCTGAGTGATTTGGGGAATTTTCTCCACCGTTGGATCTTTGATCCGAGGGCTTCTATTTTACAGAAGACAATTTTCTTGTTTTAACAAGAACAGAAAAGATCTTGTTGGAATTTTAATTCTGTTTGGCGTAAACGCACCGGCGCAAACGCACTAGCGCTTGACACGTGTCGCGCAGCGCAGCTGCGCTTGCGCAACCGCGCTGACACGTGTCGCGCAGCGCACAGCGCAGCGCAGCTGCGCAAGCGCAACCGCGCTGCCACGTGTCGCGCAGCGCACAGCGCAAATCATCTGAAGCGTTGCTTCTTTTAATTTTGTTTTAAATAGAGTCTTGCTCTGATTGGGTGCGCTGCCTTGGGCGCTGCGTTCCCTGCGCCGGCGTGTCTGATTTTAACACGTGGCGCTCTACGCGCAGCGCAGGGGATCTGAAGCGTTGCTTCATTCATTAAAATTTAAATTTTCAAAGTAGAGTTTTGCTCTGATTGGGGGGAATCAAAAGTGTTGCTTCATTTCCCGCCTTGGAATTTGAACAGAGATTTGCTCTGATTGGGGTAAACAGAGCAGACACCCATTCGTTTGTGCTTTCATCCGTATCGAGTAAATTTCGGCAGCACCTCCCCGCTTCCGAGTACACTGTAATAGAATAGATAATCATTTCAATGCTGTGAAATATCGTTGAAATGAACATCTAATCTATCTTTGTACACGAAGAACCAGCGGAAAAGTACCGACGAAATAATTCGAAATGAATGAAAACACAAGTGAAGGCAGGTGTTTGCTTTATACATTCCTAATTTGTCCATACTGGACAAATCTATCGGTTATCATATGATTGAATTTTCTCGTCACATATACTACACGACGGTTGTTAGTACCAAACTATATCGTCCGATATTTAACAACCTTCGTATAGTTCTATGTCACGACGAATATCGAACGTATGTTAACCGATAGACGGAGACTAAGTTGCGCTTTGATTTTCACATATGAGTATCGATGAGAATATGAAAGTTTCATATTATCATCGAGTATCATATATTGGTTTTAACTTGAACATTTAATTTGAATAGGTTTTACGTTTACATTTCGTTTTTAAGGGGTCGAAGTTTTAAGTTTAGAGTAAATTTTTCTTGCGTTTATGGTAAAATTGTACGTTTACGTTATCATCGAGTATCCTACTGAAGAAACTAGTGCACCCTAAACCCTAACCCTATTAACTCAAATTAACCCCAATTAATCATAATCATCACCCTAACTCAAATTATCCCTAATTAACCCAAAATAACCTAAATTAACTTAATTAACCAAATTAACCCTAATTATGACCCTAACTCAAATTATCCCTAATTAACCCAAAATTAAGCTAATTAAACCAAATTAACCCTAATCAACACCCTAACACAAATACACTCTATTTTACCTAATTCACCCTAGCCCAAACCCTAACCTAAATTAATCCAACCCTAATCATCACCCAAATCCCAATCCAAATTAACTCTAGCTAGCTCAAACCAAAATTAACCCTAATTAATCTAATTAACCCTAACCCTAACCCTAATCATCACCAACCCTATTTTACCTAATTAACCCGAACCCGAACCCTAACCCTACCTAATTAACCTTAACCCTAAACCGAACCCTAACCCTAAACCGAATCCTAACCTTACCTAATTAACCCTAATCCCAACCCTAAACCGAACTAATTAACCCTAACCCTAACCCTAATTAACCCCTAATTAACACGGGAATAGCTATAACCCTAACCCTAACCCTAACCCTAACCCTAAAATCAACAATAACATAAAAAAACATAATTATAAGTTCAAAATGGAAATTAACTCATCTTAGTAGTAGTTTTGCCGGCGGCAAAGAGCTCGACGAGGTGGAGGAGGCCGGGGATTCTACTGTCGACGAGACTGTGGTGGCGGCAAAGAGCTTGACGAGCTCACGGCGAGACTGTGGTGCGGCCAACGACGACGAGGAAGTCTACGACGGGTGTGGTGGCAATGAGGAAGTCGACGACGGGCGTTGTGGCGACGAGGCGCGTGCGGGGATCGATCGCGGGAGTTGGGAAATTTTGGGGACGATGGGAAAATTACTGAGCTTTACTTTTTTTTTTATAATTAACCCTTTGTTGTCCCTACGGATTAATCCGTAGGGCTTTTTTTTTTGCGGCTCCGTAAGACCAAATAAAAGATTACATTTTAATATTTTTTAATTAATCCGTAGGGCATCATAAGGGCAAATCGATGGCCCTACAGATTAATCCGGGCAATAAAAAGTTGTCCCTACGGATTCCTATCTCCGTAAGGGCAACCCCTTATTGTATTAAGGCTTTATAGAACTAGAACCATGAGTCCAAGCCATAATTACTTAATTGGATGGTTACCCTAAAGGTTTTTTGAAACGGACAAGTTTGATATCTTTTGATCATCATTTGAAAATTATCACGTAGAAACGATTCGATAAAGCTTAGGCTTGACACCATTATCTAGAATCAAAGAGCGGGAAAGATAACTTGTTGCATTATGATTTCACTAACAAGAATACACCATGACTGTATATCCTAGCAGCAAAAATGATAATGATATGGGCTGCCGACAGAAGAAATTTAATCTTGATCTCCAAGATCACCTCAACCCACTTCTCCTTCAATATTACTGCTTCTGAATCATACAAGGATTTCCCAAATCTCCAAAGGTGAGCTAATTTTAATCAGAAAGAGTAGAGAAATGGGTGAAGCCCTAGTCTAAATATTACAATACATCAATTATAATGTAGTATATATCTCTAATGTCTATGTCTATATATCTCCCTATACATAGATCTCTCTCTTCAAAAGAGTATAAGTGATAGAGATCATCACTACATCTCTCTCTAGATATCACCATTTAAACACGAAGAAAAATAGATGAGAGTGGTTCCATACAACTAGCATATGAATTATCTCCATTTTTTCTTCTTCCTTTTTTAGTATATATAGAGCTTTTAATGATATCACTCCTGCCTCGGCCGAGCGAGCCAGAGGGAGCTCAATGCCCGAAGGCGGTGGAAATATTCGGCTATCGCCAAGAAACACCTAGCAGTCTGGCGGGTCGTCAAGATCTGGTGGAGCCGGTGAAGGGTCTGCTGTCTCAGGTTGTCTGCCTGTAAGATATACCATTCATACTTGTTAGAATATAAAAATATGTCTCCAAATACTTACTATATATGACTTTGAAATGTTGGCATGCTGACATGGACTTTTGTTCAATCTCCTTTTGTCCACTAAGTTTTGTTAGATAATGAATCAAGTACAACATACATTACAATTAATGTCTAAAATCAAGAGGTACATAGTTAATGAAGCTTGTAGAATTGAATAATTAGTTTGCATGTGTGTGATTTTGTGCTATAGATTGATGATATGGATAATAAGAACATATATATATATATATATATATATATATATATATATATATATATAAATATAAGGAACACATTGAAAAAGTGAGGCATAATCTTGACTTTATGAGAATGGGTGGCGAAATTATTGAGCATTCACCTAAACTAGAAAGAAAAATCGGTGATGGATGTTGAAATAGAACCTCAATTGCTTAATTAACATGAAGCTATTTGTATAGTGTGAAGGTGCAACTATTCTAGAAGAAAAACTTGATACCATAACCATAACTATCAATTAGACCTCCAAGATATATCATGGTATGATTAAGAAAGGTGAAGCCAATGAGGACATTAACTTTTGTGAATTATTTCAATGAGATATCAGTGCTTCATATCTTTCAAAATCATTGATTTTGATGTGATCAGTATATAGAGCCTTTATATATAACCCTTCTCATTCTCGATCTACTTAGCAATTGACCTTTACTCGATTTTCGGTTACGTGCCTAACAACTACTTAAGAAATTTAGAAAGATAAATTTGTTATTCCCATCTCTAAACTAATGTGAGTTAGGTCAAATTTTGATAGAACAAGTAGAACTAATACTTGCTCCATCATAATGAACCAACTCAAGATTCTCACAATATTTTAATCTAGAGAATATCTATAATAAGAAATAAATTATAAAAAGTGGACTCGATATGAGGAAGGAATTATCTTGTTTGAATTGAAACAGGAATAACATGGTGTAATACTTCAAGATTGACTCCTAAATTATCCAAACATTATGTGTGTAAATTAATTCATGCACAACGACATTGACGACCATACACACACACAATATAAACTAATTACATAACAAAATTACTTAATTTATGATATGGTAAACTAAATATATATGAACTAATTAATCCTGCTCACCTGTCGAACAAAACCCTCAAGGGTGGAGAGTTTGTTCATGGCAACGGCCATTTGCCCCATGTAGTTGGCCATGTTAGAGGGGCAACTCAAAGCATCGGATGCCACGGTGTCGGATAGAGATTGGTTGAGTGCTTCAAGCCCTTGGCTAAGCGCATCCTCTGTCTCTTGTGTTGATTGTTGCAATCCGCATATCCCAAGTATTTGCTGCTCCGTTAACGGTTCAATGTGGCTCAAAAGAATCTGAAAAGTCAAGAATATTATTATCAAACAAAACATGTTATGTTTCTCTATGCAAAAGAGGATGTAGATGTCTATAATGTGAAACTTCAACTTATAAATTTATGAAATCAGTATAAATTCATCTATAAAAATGTATTACTTAAAGTCAAATGGAAGGTTATCCTACCCAAAAATGCCATATGGGAATTCTGCATGTCCTTACCTTTGTGTCCTTAACAAAGTCAACTTTCTAATTAACTGAACATCATGTAATGGTTACAATCAAGAAAAGGAAGGACTATCTTAATTTAGGCATGCATATATGGAAAGAATAAACCTCATGCTCTTGTTCATTTATATCATGTTGTAGTGTACAAAAGATTTTGAACCTTGGAGAATATAAAGGACCATGCTTTCATGTGGTTCATTCATTAATGATGCATTCTTCATGTCTTCCATTTTCATGTAGAAACAACCATCACTTTATAGAATATACATGAAGGTATGGCCAAAATCCCCACCATTAGAGGAAAACCTCCTCCATATTCTTCTAACTATCAATTTATTAATTTTACCTCCCATACCACCAACTCCTCTTCCATAACATTACTTTATGACAAGAAGGAGAAGGATGTATCATGTCAAAGTCTTCCATATATAAAGGAACATTCTATCTAACCATGGAATATTAATCTATCAATGGGGACCTAGCAACAAATTAATTGGTTGTGCACCTTCCTCATTTTGCTATATCCAAATTTTTGACCTAATGTCTTCTTCCTATTGCTAGAAAAGTCAACAATTAAATCCAATGTTACAAATCTATTTACTTTTTTCAAGAATAAGGGTATCTAGATCTTTTAGAATACATGCATAATAAGGGTTCAATGGATTAAATTAGAACTTTTTAATTATATGAAGAACTAATGTATATTCATGATCATGTCAACAATTACTTCTTGATGAAAGAGGTCAATATTCTGTTTTCGGAAAGTATCTGCTTTGATGATTATCCTATGAATTTGATTAATTAATTTCTCTTTAACTAGACTTAGACAGTGTTTGTTGTATCCAGCAATATTTTTAGCAAAATATTTAAACCACTAGTAAAATACATTGTATTGGATGATTTTGTAGGGTTCATTATATCCAAAGCACAGTTTTTTTCCCCTATAGAAACACCTCTCTCTCTCTCTCTCTCAGCGCGCGCGCGCACACACACAAGGTTCTTTACACATTTATAAATATTGTTTCAAAAGGAATTTTTATGTATTTAATTAAAAGAAGTTTTAATATATCTTTAGCTGACTTGTTACATGACGTTACTTTTTTTAATTGTCTTTTTGTCTTAATTAGATGTGATTAGTTAAGTTATAGAACGTTATCACTTGACCTATTTGTTATCTCAAATAAAAATATATAGACAGTAATAATATATATGTAGAATTTTTACAACAATATATAATATTTTTCTTAAGTATGTGTATGAATCAAATTAAAAGGCTTGCATATTTTTTATAAGAAAATTTTCCATCTTTAAAAAAAAATAATTTGTCTATGGTTAGGGTTTACAAGGACCTTGATGAGCTCGGAGGGGCGAAATCCGCCTATCCACAAGAAGCATCGCTCGGCAGGGGTCTTCCACATGCCGGACACGAGATGGAACACGTCGGATTTTGCAGCCATGCCCTTAAGGCTGAACATCTCGTCGTAATGATGCAAGCAGTTATCAACAAACATGCGAAGCTCATTCTCTTGAAGGTGCTCTTGCACCGCTGCTCGGAGCTCACACATGAGACGGTGGTGCTCCTCTAGCCACCTCCCATACTCCATGTCAAACACAGCAGCATCTTAAATGAAATTATAAAATTCATTTTAGAAAACAAGGAATTATGAGATTTAATTGTAATTATAGATTTTTTGTGTAGCTCGGGGAAGAATGATGCCTGAGGTGAGGCCGCCTATGCTGGCGGGGAGTCCTTGGTCGCCAAAAGCTCCACCACCAAAGAGTACACCCTAATATATTTAATGTCAATTAGAAAAATAGGACTTATGATGCTAGTTAATGAAAATTAGATATAATAAGCTAATTTACATGAAAAATGCAATTATATAGACTAATGTGATTATGTTTGGAAGTTTAAAAACTTCTAACACTATAGAAAAATCAAAGGCTTATCGGTATATATAGGAAAATTACAGTCGCTTGACAAACTCGTTAGAGATCTTTAAATTTCGAGATTTTTTATACATAAGGATTTCATGATACGTAGATTAAAATGACCGTTTTGGATCGGTGAACACACGGGGTTATGTATGTTTCGGAATGAGGGCTCATTTTTAAAAAGGGCCTGTTGGCTCATACACCCCCCCCCCTCTCTCTATATATGGAAATTTAAAAAGCAGAAAAGAAAAGACTATTACATATTCCTTAAAAAATAAAAAACTTTTATGTAGTAAAATGTCTGCTTAATAATAATTTCAATATGTGATTATATATAATTAATATCAACAAAAGCAAGGGTTTTGGAAGTGAAACCTGAGCTCTTGCCCTTTGAAGCTCATGTTCAAGCTGAGTTAGCTTGATCCTGCTCGACTCCAGTTGTTGTACATAAGCCTGTCACAAACGCAAATGAATATATATATAAAAATGATACCGGTCGACTAAGAGGAATAATGCACATTATTCCAGAATATCTTTTTTAGCTTCAGAAAAGAAAAATTGGAAATTAAAAATATGTGTGTGTGGCCTTGAGATAATTAATTAAATTACCTTTTTTCTAAGCCTGCTTTTCCTAGCTGCCTCTCTATTTTGAGCAAGCCTTCGAAGTGTCTGCACATTATTAATTTTTGAAGCTTAATTTAGTCCATAAACAAAATAAGAAAATATATCATGAATTGATGCAATTTTTTTAATATAATTAAGATAAATACATGTATACATTGACCTATGCTACCTTTCCTTTTTATAGAAAAATTTGTTTCTTTTGTCTATAATAATATATATTCATAATAATGCATAACAAACCTTAGGGTCTGGAGTTTTAGGCCCTTCATGCTCTGAACTAGATTGTGCCCCCTTTTTGTTCCCTTCCTTCTGCATTTGCTAATAATAAACACATTTAAATTAAATATAAAAATTATGAAATAAATGACCGAGAACTAGCTAGAGAGGGGGGGAGGGGAATGTCTCTTCTACTACACCAAAATTAACTCTGAAGGGCCTTTAGGCCGAAAACCTGGCTTTAATTTGCGTAGCAGTATTTTTAATTTAAATAAAACCGTAATTAATATGCGTCTATTTGGGAATTGAAGCTAGGTTGCTATGAAACCGAGTGAAACGTCCCTTCAAAATTCCGAATTCATGATGACGGTTGAGGGATTTATTTTTATATTGTGTGTGTGTGTGTGTGAGAGAGAGAGAGAGAGAGAGAGAGAGAGAGAGAGTTGCAACCTTCACCGCCATTGCTTTAGTTTCCTTGGTTGGTTCAGACAAAGAAGTAGCTGCAGCAGTGCTTCCCAGCTCCATAGATGGTGGCTCTGGTGTTCTCTTTGAACCACTGCTTGTTGGGGACCCTAGACTCATGCCAACCTAATTAAAAATATATAAACAAATAAATTAATAATGACACATTAATACGTATATATCAAAAGTAAGTGTGTGTATATATATATATATATAGAGAGAGAGAGAGAGAGAGAGACATAATAAAAAAGAAGTAGTAGTTTTAATATTAATTGGTCTAATTTCATACCTTGGTTGATGGCTCTACATGCATTGGCTGAGATGGGAAGATGTTCAAAGTTTCTGCATATATTCATGAAGAAGTAAGTCTTATACGCATTAACTCACAAGCTTAATTTGAACAAAGACGATCTCTATAGCTCCTACATCAATAGCCAATACACTCGATCGTGTAACCTTATAAAGCCACCACCTTTCTCTCACATAATATTATATTACTATTTTTATTTTATTCTAGAGAGAGAGGGAGAGAGTACTGAGGATCATCATGCATTTGTAGCTCCCTGCCATTCCCAACAGAACATAAGACGGAAAAAGGAAGAGAGAGAATGCATGAGAGAAAGAGAAAATTCAGTATATATATATGCTCTTCTTCTTTTTCTCCTTCCAATTTCAAGAATATTTTGAGAGAGAGAGAAAGGGAGAGATCATGATGAGCAGTTTGTTACATGTCACAGTCTACAAAGAATATTTCAAAACAAAAAATTTAAAAGTAAATATGTACAAAATAACCCATTTTCCAAAAATAAATAAATCAGATTCTAAACCCTAATCTGTCAAAAATCTGGTCAAATATGTGTAGTGCAGAGAGAGAGAGAGAGAGAGATTTGTTGGCCATGATCTTCTCATGACCAAGAACAAACTCCTTTTAGTTTGAAAAGAATCTCTGTCCCCCTTATATATAGCTGATCTAATTATCATATATATATATATATATATATACATACACACACACACAAAAGAATAATGAAGGAAAGATATCATAGGAGGGAATTTCCTGTCGAAAAAGTACAACCTCCATCGTTTTTTCTGACGATCGGCACCCATCATATTCATCGTTACCATCTAAGATGTGGGTACGCCAAATTTCATATGATTCTACAACTTTTTCACCGTTGAATTAGTGGGTTCAAAATTAACGGTTTACTGACAATAGAATTTTTTACATTACTATGGTCTCTTTCCTCCATTATTCTCTCTCTCTATATATATATATATATATATGGCCGTGACAAGCAATTAAACCAGGCAAATTTGTCATGAGATAAATTTAAACTTGCTATAGAAAAAAATATAATAAAAATGCAAATAATAAGAAAGGACTATATATATACTCACGTCTTTGTTCTTGAGCAGATGAAGAATGATCTTGGCTGCCTTCAAGATACATGAACAAAGCTTGATCCAACTCACCCAAGTCATAAGCACCACAATTTGTCTCCTTACCACTGCTAGAAATCAAAGAAAAAACACTACTTTTGAATCTAACATGTAATTACCTAGAAGTTAAAAAAGGAAAATGCTGCACATTAAGCTTTTCTGCATCACAACTAATTAAAATCAAGGATGGGCTTTCTTTGATATCTAGCTACATGCATGCATGCATGAGTTCTCCCCTGTTAGAAAATATATGATACTAAATTAGCCCATGCAGTCACATAGAATAAAGGATTTATTCCATAGGGGATCAAAATTAGAAACTTATTGATCACACATGCATGGCCTTAATTTTCCTCTCTACAACTTCATCATGCATTATTGATCTCTTATATATCAATCTTTTCTCTATGTTGTGTGTCAGTTGGTAGCCATGTATATTCAAGGTTGAAGCCATGAACTTTATCTCCAAAGTCAATTTCCAATACTATAGCTATAGTTGATCATATCTTAGAAAATTAAAGCATGTAGAAAGAATTAAACATGATATGATCTCTAATATGAACTAAGAGATAAACCAAAGAATACTAGGTATATTCCAAATTTTTTTCATATCTTAATAAACAATCTAATACTAAGCATATATGGAGTTTTTCCTTTTCTCAAAGTAGCTAGCATATGTTCTATTAATGGCAAAAAATAAAGAAGAGAATCCAAGTCATGGGTGATGAACTGATAATTGAATCAGCAGACACTTAAATTGTAAGACTAATAATCTAAAACTATTAAACTAAGAAGATCAAATTACAATCCATTTCAGTAAAAAGAAGAAGAAGAAGAAGAAGGGGAAAACATATGAGGAAATATCAAATACATGTACAAAGATGAACTAGAATAATATGTTTCTACCCAATATATAAAACAAGAAGATTAAAATAGAATCCATGACATGAATGGGTTAAATCTCTCTAGCTATAATTCTCTTGATTTCTCATGCAAAATTAAGAAAATAAGAGAAGGGAGGAGATCTAGAGAGAGAGAGGAGGAGGGGGGGGGGGGGGGGGGGGGGGAAGGGGGGAATTAAATAAAAAAAAAATCAAAGGCATGAGTAGCTAACTAGTCTTGTGGTTGAAAATTACCTGTTGAAGTTTCCTTGCAAGGAAGAAGAAGATGGTTGAATCATCCCAAAAGAGATCTGCTTCTCTTGCTGCTGCCCTTGATGATATTGATGATGATGATGATGAGAATTCATTTTGTTGCCTCTATCTGTTGCCATTTGAAACCACCAAAATTAACCCTCTTCTAAAAATCGACCTCTAGCTAGTTACTTCTCCTTCAATTAATTCTTCTCTCTTGACCAAAAAGAAAAAAGAAATATTGAAGAAGAAGACCATTAATGGCAAAACCAACTTCTGTTTTTAGCCATGTTGTACACATGTAGCTCCAAGGATTGAAAGATGTCGAGGGAGGAAAAGGAAAAGCTAGCAAACTCTTACTACCTCTTTGTCATGTATTGGTTATTAATAATATTTGAGGAAGAATATTTGAAGGAGGAGGGTGAAGACTTGAAATATATGGAATGAATGAAGTTAGCAAAAAAGATGGAGAGAGAGAGAGAAGATAAGGAGAGTGGGTCAGATTACTTAGAGATAGACAAAGACAAGAACCGCCGTAGACCAATTGAAAACTACTCGATCGCCGCCCTTGATTTATTTGTTAACCTGCTGGATACAGCCTAAGCATTTTTGGTCACCGGCTCCCTCTCCATCGTGTGCACATTTTGCTCCCTAGGGTTCCCTCTCATTGACCATTATGTCCCCTATTTTGACTTTTGTTTATGTTATGGCCCTCTTTAATTATACTCGAACAATAATTAATATTGTATAAATAAATACAAATTTGCTCATTAGCTATTTTGGAAGTTTATAATCCTCATGGTGCAAATACGTTAAGTTGTTCTTGTTAGTCGTATATAGGAGCCTTGTCGCAAATGCTAGCTGATAAGGTAGCATGCATGCATCCTTATGCATTACCATGCTATCAAAACATTTCTAATTCTTATATCATAAGCAATTAATCTTGATTCGGTAAATAAAAATCTGATGGCTTTTTGGAAATTTTGGATGGAGATCTTAAGTCTGGAAAGTATGTTGTAGCTAAACACAAGTTCATGCTTAGAAAGTATATAAAATACTTTGCATATATAGCTGCCATCCAAGTTAAAATATTACTGCATTTCCCTCATCATCAAATATGATCTAAATTTTAATTTGGTTGAAAAACAATGTACGTAATAAAAAAAGTTGATCAAAATCCGATAAGTCAATAATATATATATATATATATATATATATATATATATATATATATCCGATAAGTATTTGAAAGTACATAAATACTAGCTAGCAGTGATCTACATGCGACAGATGATCAAAATCCGTATAGTTGCTTACTTAAAAGCACCGAATTTGTAATGGCTTTGTCAAACTTAACCTACAATGTAGAAAAGAAAACGCAGAAAAAATCATGTGACGTTTTTAGCATGCAAAGTAAAAATTAGTAATCAAATTGGTGTGACCGAGGCTAATTTGGACATTTTATGACCTAATCCGGTCGCCGCCGGTCAGTGGGCGCATGCATGACGTATTCAACACCTATCTTTCCCCGCCACGTGCCGGTGTCAGCCGGTCCATCTCTGTTTTTTTACAAAGTCTGGGACGGTACTGTTTCTGGCACCCAATAGACCGACCAGAAATTGGGACCGGGGCTCCAAAGAAGGTCAATCTGAGCCCATTGGGTGCGAAATGGGTGTGAAAACGGTGCGGAGATGGACTATCGAGTGGGCCCCACAGGAACGGGCTTTCGCTATCGAGCCATTTTGTTAAAAAATCCCCCAAAGTTTCCAACAAATCCCAAGATACGAACATCTACTGTTAAGACTATGTGCATTTTTTTTAAATATTAATGAGAGTCTTGTCTCTCTTTCTTTTTATTAAACAAAAAAGAAATGAAATTTTAAAAAAAAAATCTCACTTCATTTCAATCTATCAAGGCCAAACTTTTTTTTAGTTTTCGGGGGAAAATCTAGGGATGTGAACATATCCAGAACAGATAATATGAGCCGACTCTATATGATTATATATCTGAATCCGTATCCGCATTTGCCTATAGCCACGAGATATAGATATGATAATGCTTATATCCTTCTTTGTCCGTATTCATATCTTTATGTGATTGCACGATACGGATTTGGTAACACCTACATACGATATGTATCAATTTGTTAACATCCTTATGGAAAGCCCTCCTAAATTAGAAGTGGAGGAAATTCACAAGCACATTTGGCTTTGTTCTACCTCCCTTGGGTCTTTTCTTATAAGGTATTTGGATGTTTATTTCCAATTGATATATATATATATATATATATATATATATATATATATATATATATATATATAATAATAATGGAGAAAAGAGGGCATAGGAGGAAATTTCCTCCTATGGCGTGGAAAAAATACTATCTCCACCAATTTTTTCGACGATCGGCTCCCATCATCTTCATTGTGATCATCTAAGATGTGGGTATACCAAATTTCATGTGATTCTACAACTTTTTCACCGTTGACTTAGCAATGTAAAAAGTTCTATTGTCGGTAAACCGTTAATTTTGAACCCACTAAATCAACTGTGAAAAAGTAGTGGAATCACATGAAATTTGATGTACGCACATCTTAGATGATAACGATGATGATGGTGGGTGCCGATCGTCGGAAAAAATGGTGGAGGTTGTATTTTTTCCACGCCATAGGAGGAAATCCCCTCCTATGGCCTCTTTCCTCCATTAATCTCATATATATATATATATATATATGGAATTATTGAATCCATGATTGAAGTTTCTCATCGAACCTTTCACGGATTTGGATAAATATAAGGAATATATATCAATATCTCATCAAGCTCTTTTCATATTTTCGTATTCTAGGATAAAGAAATTGATTGATTCCTTATTTTTTAAGTCAATTACGGGGAAAATTAATTAAGCACTCACCATTGAAAAACATAAATTCAGATCAAGTTTTCTTTTTAATGTTGCACGTTTTTCAAACCGTTCAACAGTCGGGATCATCTTAATCAAATATATATATATATATATATATATATATATATATATATATATATATATATATATATATATATATATATATATATATCCCAATAAAAAAGTGGCAATATATATAAAGTTAGGTTGCATGTCTCCCAATTATAGCTCATGCATGCGAAGTATTAGTAGTTCTTCTAGGATCAATATATGACCAATATCCTCAGGGGTTAATTATAAGCAATATTATTAGTTTCAACATATCCTAAGCTTGTGACAACATTTCCATATATACACACCAAGATTTCAAATGACTGTTCACCTTGGCTAGCTATAGCTCCTTGGTCAACAACAAGGCTATTAATATAATGCATAAGTTGGTGACCAATATATATATATATATATATATATATATAGAGAGAGAGAGAGAATAATGAAGGAAATAGAGAATAACGGAGGAAATGGGCCATAGAAGGGAATTTCCTCCTATGACGTCGAAAAAATACAACATCCATCATTTTTTCTGACAATCGGCACCCATCATCATCATTGTTATCATCTAAGATATACATATCCCAAATTTCATATGATTCCACCACATTTTCACCGTTGAATTAGCAATGTAAAAAGTTCTATTGTCGGTAAACCATTAATTTTGCATCAACTAAATCAACGGTGAAAAAATGGTATAATCACATGAAATTTGGTGTATCCACATCTTAGATGATAAAGACGGAAGTGATATATGCCAATCGTTAAAAAAATCACGGAACATGTATTTTTCCGACGCCATAGGAGGAAATTCCCTCCTATGGCGCCTTTCCTCCATTAACCTCATATATATATATATATATATATATATATATATATATATATATATATATATATATGAGAATAATGGAGGAAAGAGACCATAGGAGGGAATTTCCTTCTATGGCGTCGAAAAAATACGTCCTCCATCATGTTTTCTGATGATCGGAATCCATCATCTTCATCGTTATCATCTAAGATGTGAGTATGCTAAATTTCATGTGATTCTATAACTTTTTCACCGTTGATTTAGCAATGTAAAAAGTTCTATTGTCGGTAAACCGTCAATTTTGAACCTACTAATTCAACGGTGATAAGGTTGTAGAATCACATGAAATTTGACGTACCCACATCTTAGATCATAACGATGAAGATGATGGGTGCCGATCATCGGAAAACACGATGGAGATTGTATTTTTTCGACGCCATAGGAGAAAATCCCCTGCTATGGCATCTTTCCTCCATTATTCTCTTTCTCTTTATATATATAGAGAGAATAATGGAGGAAAGATGAATACAATCTCCATCGTGTTTTCCAATGATCGGTACCCATCATCTTCATCGTTATGATCTAAGCTGTGGGTACGCCAAATTTCATGTGATTCTACAACCTTTTCACCGTTGAATTGGTGGGTTCAAAATTGACGGTTTACCGACAATAGAACTTTTTACATTGCTAAATCAACGGTGAAAAAGTTATAGAATCACATGAAATTTAGCGTACTCACATCTTAGATGATAACGATGAAGATGATGGATTCCGATCGTCGAAAAACACGATGGATGTCGTGCTTTTTCGACGTTATAGAAGAAAGTTCCCTCCTATGGCCTCTTTCCTCCATATGGATTCCGATCGTCGGAAAATACGACGGATGACGTGCTTTTTCGATGCCATAGGAGAAATTCCCTCCTATGGCCTCTTTCCCCTTTATATCTATATATCTATATATATATATATATATGGCATTGACCTATTAATTACGCCCCAATATATATAGCATTGACCTATTAATTACGCCCCAATTAATACAAAGTTGCCCTAGTTTGGAAGTTTGGAAGTAGATCATAAGCAAGCAAAGCATTTTAATTCACTTTAATTAGTTTTATCCTACAATCCAAATTATCAAATCTTATAATTAGTTTCATTGTTTATTTCATGATTAAATGTCAGCAAAAAGTTATTGATCTTGTTAATTTATATCATCAAATGCATGCAACATCTCAAGAAAAATGTCAACTCCTTTTATTTATACTCCATAAGAAGTTGATGAGTATTCAACTACCAACTTTTAAACAATTTTTACACATTGATTAACTTAAAGATTGTCAAATGTTGTATAATTTAGACCATTATTACCTTGGAATTCAATGATCAAGGGAAGTTCATCCAAATTACAACAAAAATTAGTGAAAAGAAAATCCTAAGGTCTTTTTCATCGAAATTGCGACCAAGAACAAGCACGCAAGCGAACGACTAGGGCTCAATCCTTCCAAATTATAAATTCCATTACATTAACAACTTGATGGCTTAAACATAAATAGCATGAGTCATGAACTCTTAAGTTATCAAATATATATATAGTTGTCATGACATTGATTGTTCAATAAATATATTGGTGGAAAAGGTCTAAGCACAACATCACAGTTTCAACCCTTGTTTAATTAATTATTCTAATCTAGTGTCAATGTCATAGTGGTTTTACTATTCTATTAAACTAAGGAGGAAATTGCAAGACGTGAGCTTCTTAAAACATTTCTTATATGCATAGTGTTGTTCTCTAATAGGATTAGGTATTCCAAATAGTTTCCCTTTGAGAATATGATATTGATTTCTTAAGATGAATCAAAGGGCAGCTAATTATAATTCCCCCCACCCACTCCTCTCAACAACATGAAACCAAACTTGAAAATGATATATATATAGTATTTTCGTCCAAGAACCAAAGTTTTTGATGTACATATATTATCCAAGCAAATCATGTAAACATGATGGGTTGAGCTACAAGTGTACTTATTTTGAGTTTTTGCATGCCATGGTGTTAATCATAACCAAAACCATAATTTAAAAAACTAAGAAGCTGGCATTGAAGATTTCTTTGACACTTGATGAATATTGCAATGCATTTTACTAACATGTTTGGATTAGATAATAAAGAAAATGAAAGGTTGGGAATAAAGTTATGGGAAAGAAGTGGTTAATATATATATATATATATATATATATATATATATAAGAGTGATCCATTGCAAACCGGTCCGTGTTTTTAAAAAACAGCATATTTTAACGATCTGATCCATTCAAGTTGATCACATTACCCTCAAATATATGTATATGAAAAATCAAAGGATTTAAATACTTTTGGCCCATGCATCGATCGGTGCAAAAATGTATGTCTTTCGATAATGCAACATAAATGACATCTGATGTATAGGTTAGAGGTATTTAAATCCTTTGATTTTTCATACATATATATTTGAGGGTAAGGTGATCAACTTGAACGGATCGGATCGTTAAAATATGCCGTAGATCGGGAGTTCCCGATTTTTAAAAACGCTGACTGGTTTGCAATGGATCACTCTCCCGCACGTGTGTGTGTGGGGAGAGGGAGAGAGAGGGAGAGAGAGAGAGAGAGAGATGCATCAGTTTGTAGCTATACCAATAAGCAAATTTAAATACTCCACTTAGCTCTAGGTTCTATATGGTTGATAATTGCATCATCTCTTTCTTGCATATGTGTGAAGTCTTGAATTGATGCAAAGAGATTTCAGAGCCCAGAAGAGGAAACTGACTTCACTTGCAAAATCCAAGATTAAGCCTAAGGGTATAAAGAAACCTATTTTGTCATGGAGTAATTATTTGGCTAATGATTTTGTCATGGAGTGATTTAAGCTGAGGCTTGTGGGAGTTGAGGGCTTCCCTGTAATGGAAACCCTACCTTCCACTTGTGACATGGTGTAAAACTGAACCAAATATATAGATCATCATCCACCCATTTTCTTATTTTATCTTTTTGTTTTGTTTTTTGGATGAAATTTAAATAGCTTTCTCACTTGTTTTTAAACATGGAAAGTGTTGCTTCTGTTACAACTACAACTGATCTCGATCTCATTATTATGCTTGCTTGCATTCTAGCATATATATGCATGCCAAACAATTCTGCTACCTGCTTCTTTTTTATTTCCTGATAATGGAGCATGCAAGAATCAGGGTATTTCTTGCATGTTAGCCTTAATTCTATATATTCTATTTCTCAATCGACTAAGTTACCATTGCACCTGTCAAACTCTTTCTACAAACGTAGACATCTCTAATGTCTCATAAAATACAATCATTCATCCATGAAAACATTCTCAGTTCAACTACACTGATGTTCCCCATATATTACTTTCCAATAACCAAAATTCTGATTTATAAAAACAGTGTGTCCCTATACCCTTCTATATTTTTGGGGGAAAAAATCTTTAATCTCGAAGGTATATTAATACTCGAAATTTTTTCTTTAATCCTACTTAAGTTCATCATTATGATAAATTCTTGTCCTCCTAGTTACCGGAGGACGCGTTACCGTTTCCTATCGTTATTAGATCCGAACCTCACATCACAAATTAAAAACAAACAAACCTATGAGCATCTTGTTTTATCCTTTCGCTTACAATGGATCTAATAGTACGGAACAGAATGAACAAAATAATAGCACAGCCCCAAATCCATTTTCATTATCCTAATTAATATCATGCCTCTTAGCTAGGTGCCATCTTCTTCGTTTCTCTTGATATATATATATATATATATATATATATATATATATATAGAGAGAGAGAGAGAGAGAGAGAGAGAGAGAGAGAGAGAGAGAGAGCGCTTTTGCTCTCCCTGCTCCAAAAGAACCTTCTCCTTTGGCATCACCTCAATTAAGTCTTTGTTTTTTGTTGTAAATTTGGTGGGGATATATAGGATAGAGACTATAGGATCTTATGTATCTAGCTAGCTAATGGCCCTACATGCATGGGGCCATGCATGCATAATTGCATATATATATATATTTCATGTGCATATATGGTATTATGTTATGGGTTTTTGGGGGCGAATAAGAAATTATAAATGTTCACCTGATATGCTTTTGGTCATGGTTAGTTTTTGAGGGCAACTTGGAACTGATCCATCTCATCTCATTTTTGGTAACATCCAAAAGATCTCATGGATGGATGCACTCTGTTTTCATGAAGCGCCTCTGCTTTTGATCTGACTCCTCTGCCATTTTCACTTAGGATATCTAATCTACAAGAATATATAATTTTGGATATCGATGTTAGTTAGTTTCCAAATCCGATCGAGAAAACTATGGATAACAATCCTTGGGAATATGTTCTATTAAGATGATAATGCCGCAATTTGAAGTCATGCAACCAACACTAATAGAAAAGGGGACCAAGCCTATTCAATTTTTCAAAATAGAAAAAGACAAAATAATTAAAACTCAAGTCACATATAATCGAAAGAATTAGGACAACTTTTAATGGGCCTTGAGAGCTAAATAGTTTACAATCCAGAGAAAATTATTAATAAAAGTATGGGCCCTATTAAGTGGGGCCCATAAAGCAAGCCCATAAAAACCATATCCAAATTCCAACCTTTTTCCTTCACTAGAAATCCAAATTTTGACCCCAAAATATTATCATCTGATTAATAAATAAATTCACTTAATAACTCAATTGAGAAAGGAAAAAGAAATTAAAATTTTAAGAGCCTAAGAAATTAAAAACATCACCGCATTCTATGTGAACAGAAAAAAAAAGAGAAGGAAAAATATAAACTTTCTTTTTGGGTTTATCTAATCAAAATCATATTAAGATTAAGACAAGGGAAATTAAGGGGAAAAAGAAAAATCAAAGGAAATGATGGGAAGGGGCTTGGTGGTGATGAATGGGGTTGGGCCCAGTGGGAACTTGCCTCTGTGATGCATTCACTCTTGATTCACTCATCATCACAGCTTCTTTTTCCTCTGATCCTTTCACCTATATATGATTCATACTTAAACCATCAGAAAAATCAATCTTTTTATGAGAATATATCATAAGGGGAAGAAAAAAAAAAACCATTTAAAATAAAAGGGAAAGAAAATGAAAAATACAACTTTTTTCTGGGTACCTCTTTGTTTGGATTGCTTAACATGTTGTTATCTACTGTTTCCATCTTCACAGCATGTGTACCTGTCATGTAATAATGAAATGAAATATCATTACAATATAGTTAAAGGGGAGGAAAAAAACAATGGAGAGAGAGTCATACACACGAGAAGCGTGAGAGAGAAGGAGAGAAGCCATTGATATGAACAGAATGGTGGTGATGATGCTCAATATTGACGACCTCCAAGATCAGGACACGTGGCAGATGACGTGTCCCGGGACTCAGAAGAAAGAGCCCACAGAGGCCGACCAGGCCACCCTACACCCAACCTGCAAGCACAAGCTGGCTCTCCTCGAGACCCCCTGCAAATTAGCCGTCTCGGCCATTCAGCTCGCTCCGAGCTGCCACAGGACCAAGACTCCTCGGCCTTCCCGCTCGTCCCCGAGCTCCCTGCTGAGGCCGTCTTCCTCGGCCCTCCGACCAACTCCACCACTCACAGGCGTAACCGCCGCTCCGCGAATCTCGCCATGCGTGGATTCTACGCCAGCAACATCCCACGTTCCATGACATCACGATCCCCATTAATGGGCGATCCGCTCTCTACGCGGGCGTGACGTCGGGAGCGTAACTGCCGGCGAGATTCTCGCGCCTGCTGCTGCGTGCCACCACCGTTATATAAACCCCCATCACAGAGGGGCCAGGCAAGCCATTTTTTTTACTCTTTAAGCCGTTACTCTGCTCGGATCCCATCACTGACTTGAGCGTCGGGGGGTCCTCGGTGGTACCAAACCATTCCGGGACTTCTTTGTAGGTACTCGGCGCCGAACTCCTCATACAACCTCAAACCACCAATCTCCTCAAACCCATTGAGACTCACACGCAACAGGAGATTGCCTTCAAAATCTACCGGGAGATCGACGGAAGACAACATCTGACGGAGACCCGAAAAGGACCTCCATCAAGTGGCGATTGCCAAAAAAGAGCAGCAACTCTCTCTCCCTCTTCAGCTTTGACAGCAAACTTTCACTCTTGAAAATCAAAGTTTTACCGCATAATATATGTAACCAGAGAATCGGATACATGTGTTATTGTATCCATATCTGAATAGTTATCGTAAATGAAAATTAGTGTATTTGATAAAAATAAATTGAATACGGAAAAGAATACGAATACGAAACGAAACGAATATTGGAAAATGAAAATGTACTCTATAAAGCCAAAAACCAGTTTGAAAGTTTAATGACTATAAGAAGAAGAATAAAATAACTTGTCTAGAACCACAACGAGGTAATGACTAATGAGTCTACTTTTCTAAATTTTATTTGGTCTTCCATTAATTAAGTTAAAAACTTCATAAGGAGATAATCAAGTTAAAAAAACAATAGAAAAATGGGGTAAATTATGCCCATAATCAAGATTCAGCATTTTAAAATATCTTCACCAAAAAAAATTTCATTCAGATATATATAATGATAATGATAATGCATGATAATGCTGATAATTTTCTGCAGAACCTGCAAGAAATATAATGATAGGGTAATTAAAATATAAACTTAGCTCATGTCCCGAAAATATCCCAGAGAAAACGAAATTATTACAGAAAATTGAAAATTTTGCAACTGTCAATTTAAAATCACTACTGTAAAATGAGTATAATTTTAACGCGAAAGCTTTTAAGATTTATTTTGACGGCATATTCTCGTCGAAAAAGGCCAAACAATTTGAGCTTTTGTTGACTTTGGTCAACAGTTATTTTGACGGCTAAATTCCGTCGAAATACAGTTGACCGAAGTCAACAAAATTTCCCCGTGACCTTCCCCTCGTTCTTCCTTGCTAAATTTTATTTTCCCCCTTCTATTTTTCATTTCGCTCCTAAATTTTTATCCTCTCGGCTCCGATCCCCCTCCTCTTCTACCCCTCCGAGCCATCCAAAAAACTTCAACAGCCACCCAAAAAATCTCCTCCGGCCTCCGATCAAATCTCCTCCCGCCTCCTCGGTCATCCAAGCCCCTTCGTCGACGATCGACGATCTCCCCCGACCGCTTCCTAGCCGCCTCCCCTCCGACAATCTCTCCCGGCCGCCTCCCCTCCGACAATCTCTCCCGGCCGCCTCTTAGGATTTTTTTCATCGAATATCTATCCGGCCGCCTCCTAGCCTTCTCCTCTCCAAGCACCTCCGGCCTCCGACTCCGAAACCCGTAAGTTGGTTTATTAATTTATTTTGGTTGTTTGAAATTTTGTTAAATTTAAGTAATTTTAGGGTTAGTGTTAAGACTAATTTTAGGATTAGGGTTAATTTAGGAATAATTTTGGTGTAAGAGTTAATTTTAGGTTTAGAATAAGGATTAATTTTAAGGTTAGGGTTAGGATTAATTTTATGGTTAGTGTTGGGCCTATTTTTGGGGTTATTGTTAGGGTTATGGTTAATTAATTTTTGGGTTAGTGTTAGTGTTATGGTTAATTTTAGAGTTAAGGTTAGGGTTAATTTTGGGGATAGGGTTAACTTTGTTTATTTATTGAAAAATTTAGATTTAGAGCTTGGGTTAGCTTGTTAATTTTAGTTAATTATAGTTAGGAGTTTGTGTGTATTGTTGTTATTGATAGAGAATGGAAATATATTTAACTAAAAATTTGTGTGATTGTAGGCGTGATTGCTCCTGTTTCATCACTTTCTATATACGTCAGTCTGCAGTACACAACTTTATCATTTTTAATTCTTAAGTACTAAAATTAGCCTAAGTCACCATACCTAGATTAAGTCACCAATTAAATATTAATTAAATCGAAAACATAGAAACTTGACATGCCATAAACCAATTAGCTATATACATGCTTTCTTTCACGAGTTTAAAATTAATTAATCATCATTTCTTACACAAATAGTCAATGTCGGGATCTAATGTGGATGTATGTACCGTGTGTGTAATATATTGTTTATGGAAATGTGGTTGTGTAAGAGAGTGCGTGAGATTTACCTTTATGTAATCTTTTCTATATGGATGCGTGTTTATTTTAAGGAATGCAGATATTTCGTTAATAATATCAATTGTTTGAGAACTTACCATTCAAACTGAAAATTCCAAAACCTTAAACAAAATAATTAAATAACCGACGATACTGAAACGATAACCATCAAAAATAATCTAATTAAGTGCATGATACTTGATGATGAAAAAAATAAACCGATACATATCGTCATCGAGTATCTCACATTGAAAAAATATCACGACTCAGAACCCGTCTATGAATTATATGCGTACAGTTATTTTTGTGACATAAAACTGCACGTGCGTTGTCAACCTCGAACATTATTCGTTCTTCGTTGACAATCATCTCGTAGTTTATGCGACAAGAATATTAGTCGTACTATAACCGATAGATTTGTTCCGTTTTGGACAAATTAAGAATGTATAACGTATACAATTCTCTGCATACTTATGTTTTTCATTCGTTTCGGGATGAGTTTCGTCAGTACCTTTCCACTTATTCTCTGTGTACAAATATAGTTGAGATGATCATTTCAATACTGATAGTATTGAGATATTTATCTCTTCTATTGCAGTGTACTCGGAGAACACCAGGGATGTGCTGCTGAAATTTTCTCGAAACGAATGAAAACATAAGTCCAGAGGGTGTATGCGTTACTACATTCTTAATGGGATAGAAGACTTACCCCCGACAGCCGCTACCCATTGACATCCAAGATAGAAGTATTAATATTATTTCCAGTCATGATAAATCACTTAAATATATTTCTGAGACACTGTTGTCATTTTCTTCTTTGTTTATAACCATCCTGTTCTTCACTTTCTCACCGCGGGTTAGAATTGTTAATACCGTGTATAATTTTAAAATGTTTGTTATGATGTAATAATTAATTGTGAACTGTATTAAGTTTTACATATCGGACAAGAATGGATAAGACTTGGATAAATAAGAACAAGTTTGGCTTTGAATTTAAAATCGGTGTAGAAAGGTTTAAGCAATTCTCGTCAAGAGTGGGTGGTAGTCGGATCCCCTGTCCTTATAGTAAATGCCGTAATGGTATAAGTGATAGTCGAGGGGAGGTTCGACTACATATACTTGCTAACGGATTTTGTGAAGATTACACTATCTGGCACTTGCATAGAGAGGCCGTAAACTATAGAATCGGTGCACATCTTCTGTTACCGCCACCTATGAGAACCCCATCAACCACCGGTTTAAATGGTATGGTGGACAAGTTATATGATGGCATGAACGATGATCCCTTGTGGATGATGCGGTTCCAAATTTCGAATCTGCTAGTTTTTTTTTCAAGTATATAGAGGATGCTAAAAAAACCTCTTTGCGAGGATGCGACAATGACGAAGTTGGATTGGATGGTTCACATGTTTCATCTTAACTGCAAAAGTTTATGGAGCAAAAAGTCGGTCGATGAATTTCTAAAGATAGAGAAGAAGGCTTACCCGAATTCTAATCTTCCTGCAAATTTTTAAGAGATGAAGAAGATTATTGCCGACATCAGTTTCAGTTATCAAAAAATCGATACATGTCTAAATGACTGCATATTATTCACGACGGATGATGACTGAAACTTAAATAAGTGTAGAACTTGTGTGGAATCGAGATGGATATTACCTAAAAGGCCGCCGAGGGATAAGAAGTCAACTATGAAAATTCCTGTGAAGCTGTTGCGCTTTTTTCTATTAAGAAAAGACTATAGAGATTATTTCTGTCGTTTAAAACCGCCGAACATATGACATGGTATGCAGATGGTCGCAGGAAAGATGGAGTCTTACGGCATCCCGCTAATGGTGAAGAGTGGCAAAGATTTGATGCTCAATTTCCCGCGTTCGCTGCGGAAGCTCGTAATATGAGACTTGGATTATCGGCTGATGGATTGGAACCGTTTAAAGGAGGTGCATCTCACAGTGTATAGCCCGTTACACTGGTAGTTTATAACCACCCTCCGTAGATGAGTATGAAACAATCTTACATCCAAATGCCTCTGTTGATCCCTGCAAGCAACTCTCCTGGTATTGATATCGATATTTATTTGAAACCGTTGATAGATGAGTTGAATGAGCTATGGGAGACCGGCATCGTTGCTTATGATGTCCACAGAAAAGAGAGATTCACACTGCGCGCGGCGTTGCTTTGGACAATAAACGATTTCCCGGCATATACCATGTTGTCGGGATTGAGTACGAAAGGTCATCGTGCTTGCCCCTGTTGTAAAGAGAACACCGTCTGTGAAACGCCAGTAAATCGGATTTTCTGTTATACTGGATATCGTCGTTGACTAGATATTGATTATCTTTATCGACGCAATGGAATCAAGTTCAATGGTGAGAAGGAGAATGAGCCCTCTCCTCTTGAGCCAAATGGGATAAAGGCGTTTGTGAACGTAGAGCACATCAATATTGTTTTTGGTAAAAAAACATAAGCATACCATTCCGAATGAGATATCAAATAACTGGAGAAAGAGATCAATATTTTATGATTTTCTGTATTGGCGTTTTCTTAATCTTCGCCATAACTTGGACGTCATGCACATCGAGAAGAATGTCTGTGAGCTCTTACTGGGTACCCTGTTGAATACCAAATTCAAGAACAGAGACACATTAGCGATACGACAATGGTTTGCTACAAAAAATTTGCAGCCAGAATTGCATCCAACTCCGAAAGAGAATGGTAAATGGGCTATTCCACCAGCAAAGCACACGATGTCCGATAATGAGAAGCTGGGTTTCTTTAAACTACTTAAATAAGTAAGGGTACCGGATGTATATTCTGCGAACATTAGTAAATGCGTAAACTTAAAAAGAAAACTCTGGTCAGCCTGAAAAGTCACGACTGTCATGTGATCATGCAGCAATTGCTTTCCATTGCTGTTAGGGCGTTAGCAGATAACAACGTTGTATTAGCTGTGACCAATTTGTGTCATTTTTTCAGAGAGTTGTGCTCCAAAGATTACTCGGCAAATGATTTTAGAACCCTGGAGAATAAAATACCCCACATACTTTGTAGAATGGAGATGTTGTTTTCGCCTTCTATTTTCACCGTAATTTTGCATCTCACTGTTCACCTTGCTCAAGAGACACGTTTAGGTGATCCCGTGAATTATCGGTGGATGTATCCGTACGAGAGGTAAAACTTATATAACAACTCTTTACTATTCATAATAAATCGAATATTTATAATAAAACGAATTAAATTTGTTTGCATCCGTCAGATTCATATACAAAATAAAACGGTACATTCGTAAAAGGAGTCGGCCTGAAGGGTCGATCGCTGAAGGGTTTCCCGCGGAGAAATGCATGACATTCTGTTATATGTATCTAGAGGGTGTTGAGACTGCATTTAATAGGCCGAGATGTAATGAGGACATGGTTGACAATAGACATGTAATATCCGTCTTCCGGGCCTAAAGAAAGGAACTGGGTAAAGTGAAGTCGGGTCACACTGCATCTGAGCGGCTCGGCATGATTCACCGTTACTTTTTTTTAACTGTTCAAATGTGAATAGTTTTATCGGGCAAGTATTTATTACTTTTTTCTTAACATAATTATAGAATATTTTCAAGTCAAAATGAAATGTTTATTTGCGATATATACAACGTTTGGAATGCTCAATACCGTCCACCTACTAAACGAACTCGGTAATGGGATATCGATAAGGAGAGACATAAACACTTCCCGCTTGGTTGAAAGCACGTGTAAGTTGTAGACTATAAAAACTAAACCGCAACTCATGTTGATACACACACACAACTTAATCCATTTTACCCTAATAGATTGAAAGAATTCTCAAAGATAGATATGTTTGAGAAGATATAAAAGCGCTAGCGTATGGTCCAGATGAACAAGCTGAGTACCTCTCCGGTTACGTTGTTAACGGGTTTAGATTTCACACCAGTAAAAGAGATCAAAATAAAAGGTTTCAGAATTGCGGTGTTTTTGTCATATCCATCGTTACTGCACATTCATCTTCTAGAGATTTAAATCCAACCACGAGAAAATTGAACTATTACGGTGTGTTTAAAAAAATAATTCGGATGCGTTATCATGAACAGACGGTTGTCATGTTCAAGTGTCTGTGGTATGATATCTATCATGAACATACTGGGTTCAAAGTTGAAAATGACATATTTTTACTCAATTCATCAAAACTCGCTTTTGGTGAAGAGCCTTATATTCTCGCCAGCCAAGCCCATCAATGCTTTTATGTCGCGGACCCTAGAGATGCCCAGTGGGATGTTGCTGTTGTGAAGAATCCACGAGACTATTACAACATGGGTGAAAGTGATGTAAACGAGATTAGTCGTCCTACAATCTCGGTTAAACAAGATGATGTTATTCCTATCGAATTCAACAGCGGTTTATCAGGAACAGACATAGTGCTGGAAATAGTCTCTGATGTGCCATCGACGGCTATAGAACCGGAAGTCTAATTAAGATTTTAAATATCTTGATATATTAATTTGCTGTATCTTTCTTTCCCGCATATCGACGGCCATCGACGGCTCTTGTATAATACTCATAACTTAAGTAATATGAAACTTACAATTTATTGTATCTTTCTTTTCGCGTGTTATTTCATACATTTTATTTTTTCCCGCATATTATCTCCTACAGTTTCGAATTCTAATGTACAGAGATTTTCAAGTTAATTTATATTATTTCCGCATTTCATTTTTTCCCTGCATATTATTTTCACCATTTTACTCATTATGATATTCTTTTCAGCAATAATTTTCACTATTATTTTTTTATCTAACATATTAAACTATATTCTGTGAAGTTGTTTTAGATATGTCAGGTTCAGATAGCAGGACCGATCACTCTACCGAGGACGAGGGGCGGTCCTCTCAGAAAAAGAAACGAACTGGGAGAGGACCCACACGGGTCAGTAATATATAGAGGAGGATGCCACATGCTCCTGGCAAGCCGATTGTATACTTTGCATTCACAGGGGACGTTGTGACAAGAGCCAGTAAAGAAGTGAAAAAATGATGTCGTCGATAGTGAACGGTGAGGACCGCATGCCTCATTTGTTGAAGGACGAAGATGACGAATGGAAGGTCCTAGATTGGGACAGTGAAGCGTTAGGACTAAAGAAACAAATCGCTATATGAAAGATGATGGTTAGATTTCTTTATACAATTCAATACTGCACTTTTTTTTATATGCACACATGTACACACACATACGCATATATCACAAACACACGCATACATATATACATACACATTTACTAAATTACTATAAAATACCTATACAATGATGAATTATCTTGTTTCGCAGGCTCGGTTCGAGTTTCGGTGGGTTGGCATAGAGGGCTCTCAGGGGGTTTGCGATGAACGCGCGGTTTATGATAAAATGTGTAGTCATATGGCGATGAATTGGAGAGGCCATAAGAACAAAATATTTAGAAAGCTTGAAAACTATGCTTCACCGGATGAGATGTATTCGATTAAGCCGGATCCAGATTAGTCCGACGAATACTGGCATGTCTTGGTCGATCATTTCTTGTCTGGAGAGTTCAGGGTATGTCTTTGACGATACCTTTTTACTATTTTATAACAATTTAGTAAACAATATTTGATGTAACTGTTGGGTTACGCCAGCGTCCCGGCCATCAATCCGTGGCCAAATGCGGAACAAAAACCGTTTAGAAACCGGCGCTAACAGAACCCGATCCCCGGATCGACCCAAAAGCCCTAGATAACAATAACATGCAAAGGATTTTAGAGAGGTTATACTAAACGATCCGTGTCCTTCGGTCTTCAACCTCTGTCCCAATCTCCTTACGGTTTCCTTGATCATGTTTGATCTCCGGTCTCCCTGTATCCCCATATCGAAGAAGATCCACGTCGAGAATTAGTAATACGGGCTCCGACCTCAAAACCGAAGCAACTCGGATATCTAGTTTGCTAACCTAGATAGCCAAGATGAAGTAGAGTATGATTGTGATCATTTTGTCTCAATACACCTTAGGTTTCTCAACACATGAGACATGTAGGATGGAGGTTGAAGAAGATGCCATGGGTGAAGAGTGTGAGTGTAACACCCAAGTTCATTTATACCAATTCCAGTTTCCGTATTTACTATCCGTGGTCTTTTCTTGATTTAGCGTGTTTGGGTGCGAATGGTATTTTACATATTACGTGCATTCGACCCGACCCGCTTGCTTGAACCTGTTTGACTCTTATTTATATATTACCTTGACTTGTTGCAGGGGCTAATGCATCTCATAATTTATTATATACTGGTATTTTTATCTAATATCGCATCTTTCGCATATAACAATTTAAATCACGAAAAATAATTTAAAATTGCATTTTATAGCCTGCTTGATACCCTAACCTTGTGGTAGCGTCTTTGCATCGTGTTCTCGTCCCGTTCAGTGAAACGGACGTGTTTGAATGGCTACGCGCACGTACATGCATCCGTTCTTGGGGGTATGCATTTCTATTACATAATCCTTCATTTTAAGTTTTGGAACTCACAAATAATTTTCGTATCTCAAATCCAAAATTTTGGACCCGACCCGGACGCATTTCTGAATTATTTTGTATCCCGCCAAATTTTATTAATTCTTAAATTCCTTTAATTCATTAAATATTTTCTTAACAGCCCAGATTTCTTTCAAAACTAAATAAAATATTTTAACAATTAAAATCTCTTTAAATTTTTCTCTCAACCAATCCCAGTCCCCTTTTTTTTTACTGGACCCCACCACCACCGAGACTCTCTCTCTTCCCTTCTCTTTCTCTCTCTCTTCTTTCTTTCTTTCTTTGTGAATGCTGCCAACTTTCTTTCTCCCTACTGTTCCTTTTCCTCTCTCCTCTCTTTTCTCTCTCTCTCTCTCTCTCTCTCTCTCTCTTATATATTTACATTTCCTATTCTTTTATATATCAAAAACCCTATTCCCTAGCCCTTCCTCTCTCTTCCTCACGAGAATCCTTTCCCTGCTCTTGCTTTGCACTCGCCCATCGCGGTCGCGCTCGTCGCCGTCCTCTCATCGCCGTCGCCCCCACACCCCCGTCCACTCCTCGAACTCCTCGAACTCCTCTCCTCGCTCACCTCTTCTCCCCGACCACTGCAACCTATACCCACGTCCGTCGCCTGCACACCTCCTTCACCTGCACCCTTCACCGCCGGCGACCCCCACTTCCTCGTCGGCCTCCACTCGTCTTCCTCACCTCTTTCCAGCCTCGACACCACCATCACCCACACCTGCAGCCCGATGAACCCATCACCTGAGAACCCACAGAAAACACATCTTCTCCAACTTCTCCTCGTTGTCACCCTCGTCGCCGGCAACCCCTCGCCGTCGCCACTATTCTCTTCACCACCCTCGTCTGCTCCCATCTCCCTCTCCTCGACCTCATCCTTACCTTCACTGCACTCCTCGATGGCCTTCTTTCCCCGAGCCTGCGCACACCCTCCTCGCCGGTGATCCCTGCCTCCATCTCTTCGGCCTCACCGCCGACTATTCTTGTCGGTCTCCCCTCTCGACCACCTCCTCACCTATCTGTCCCTTCACCCGACGATTTCCCTGTAAACCCTTGCACCCACTTTCTCCGAATGCAACACCTACACTTCCTACCTCGCCGGAGACCTCCTTAGCGACCGTACCTCGTTGTCGTCGTCATGTTCCCTGCCTCGCCTCACCTCCCTTATAAACTCAGGACACTAAACCCTAGTTTCTTCTTCTTCTTCTTTTCTTCTTATTCTCCTTTTCTTGATTTCGTGAATACGCGTTTTCCGGTGATCGACGGAGCCGTGCCCGTCGCTGTTGATCCGGGTGACCCTGGGGACGTTCCAGATAGCGTGATCGTGTTCTTGCCATACCTGGTTCTGTTCTGTGCTCGCGTGGACATATCGCGACGTTTTTTTCCCGTTATCCGCCGTGGCACGTACCGCTTTGATATCCGTTCAGGCAAGTGAAACTTGCTACATGCTATTCGTACTATTCCTATATTAATTTATCTATTTTCTTATTAAATCTATAGATAGAATCTAAAGTCTTGGATTCCAAGTTAACAGTGCGACGTCCCGTTTACATATTTTAGATTCGAAACTTGAAACCTAACTGTTGCTTTTAGTTGACTATACCTAGTAATCACAGTTACATTTTAATCACTTAATAACTATTGTACATAGTTTAGGATACCCTTTTCTCTAGTTTTACTCTATCGGACATCCGTGTGCATCTTTAACCGGTTTTAGTTATAATTGCATCCATTGAACATATTATACATGTCATTGCATCCCTAGATTACTCAATACTTATTAACCTGATTTTAACATCCATATTTGTCATACTGTATTCATGTAATGTTGAAACTATCTCTTAAACACAAACTGATAACCGTACAGCTAAGTAGTTTAATCTGTACATATTGCTTAACTTATTACATGATATCTTGTACACCCTGACATGACTGGCTACACATATTACTTGACCCGACATGGTACCGTACAACTCTTGACATAACGTGACACCTTTATATATTACCTGGCTTGACCTGATGTACCATGGACTCACCTGTTACCCGATCTTGTGTCTAATGCCAACAAACCTGACATGTAGTCCTTACGGACCGTTCTTGTTGTCTATCCAGACAAACCTGCACCTACCTGATCCTGAGTTGGCATTAGTTCTTGATTACTTAATACCTGACTTGAATACATATAACTTGGGGGTATGGGGAAATCAATGATGAAATCCTGACTTGTAACTCGACAGTTGCTTGCTTATACTGATCAGTTTTGGAGGCTAGGCCCTCCTCGGGATGATGCTGCTGACATCGTTCGTCTTTACCCTTTTCCTTTTAGTGCCTAGCGGCACGTCTCGGTTTCAGCCCGAGAGTCTTAGACCGTGGTCCCGGGCATGCACGGGATACTACTGAGTTACATCGATGATTCATCAAATTGATTTCAAAGACTTGAGAGTAGTTAACCTGATAGACCAGTTTAGATAACTCACCACACATTACACCACTGTCCTTACTTATATCACTGTTATGCTTGTTTACCATTTATACTCATACTTGCATGTATTGATACCCCTGTTTTATTATTGCTTGATATTATGACGCGCTGACGTCTGGGTTTTACATGACCCAGATCCTTATACCTTTGTTGCAGACTGATCAGGAGTATTGCCGCTGCTAGACCGAGCGGTGAAGATCCTGTTGGTATGCAGGTTTTCTTTCCATGTGTTTCATTTATTGTATCTTTTGCTTCCGCATATTATCATTTCTTGACTCATTTATTCTGGCTCATGGACATGTACTAGATAGTTTAGTTTACTTTCCTGTTCTTGATATCTCTACAGCCGTAATGCGACTGTGGAAGGATTTTTCCTATCCACAGGTAGCATGGTTGGCTATATCACGTGCCTATCTTAGCGTACTCTGGGAAGCGGGGCGTGACAGTGAGCTCAAGAAAAATCAAGTGAAAAAAATGCGTTGTGAGATATTAGTTGTGAGCAACTAAAGAAAAACCCTCATCTAAAATATCTGCTCCCATCCTCACAAATATCTCACAACTCACCAAAATATCAAGCATGGCATATCAAGCCAAGAATGACTCACATCATGAGTCACCAAATGCACACGCTAGAAAAATCAATGCCAAAACTAACCTTCACACTTTCCACCTCACTTAAACATTTAAAACCCTAAATGTTTAATCCAAAAAGAAAAAGCATCTTCTAAAGTAAACTTGTAACGAATTACAAGAATACCCCTCATCCGTATATACATACTTGCATCCGTATTCCGATTGAATACGAATACAACGAGACGAAAATAATCCAATAATATAATACTAGGATCCAGTTTAAACCAAAACCCACTAGTATTATCCGTCCGATCATTATCCGTGCACAAGTGCATGAATATGATCGAACCCTGACATAAAACCATACGACCTCTACAACGTTTCGCCCGAAGCAGTGAAACCCTCTATGTGTGTGACTCTAAAGACTCGTCAATACACTGGAAGTGGGTTTAACCACAAGCACGTTAGTGGCACTAGCTGTACGTAACGGCTACCCAAGTATTGAGCGAAAGGGAGACCGACGAGCAAACTCATCCTGAAACACTACGGATCCTGACAGTGACAATATCCGTACAGTCCGGTCCGTTCGTCTATGACTATCACATATCGAGTCTAGGGGGGTGGATAAAGTCAGACCCTTAATAACGCGACATTTAGTGTCGGTATGAAGCCCATCACCATATGAGAAACTACTGATCCGAATCAGTAATTCTCGACTACCTTGGCCAAGGATTTCTGGTGATGGCCACCCATGCACTCCGCGACATCAACCCCCAATACCGGGAGAGACGAATCCCCTGACAATCCGCTCACTGCTTCCATGTGTCTCGGGACTGTATCCAATTAAAACCTGT
Organism: Agapanthus africanus; assembly: GCA_030015575.1. NCBI lineage: Eukaryota > Viridiplantae > Streptophyta > Magnoliopsida > Asparagales > Amaryllidaceae > Agapanthus > Agapanthus africanus. The sequence continues at coordinate 8,288,250 of CM057348.1, read as the reverse complement.
TTGCACGACTCCTTTGAGCCTTGGTAGGGTATTAATCAAAGCACGGTGGGAACTTGCGCGAGACAAATGACGATCTCAGGTCGATAGACTAACCTGTACACATGTCACCAGGGAACTACTATCCGACAATAGGTATAATACCAACTAGCATGTTCCCGGCGAGTCCGTCCGGTGTACTCATAACCCAATGAGCACCTGTATACATCTTAGGTGAACCAATTAACACCAATGGCTTGTGAGACCAGCAACCGCCCCTCGTCGGGGTCTCGATCAGTATACACTAGTCTACTCTTGGAGTATCAGTGCCCAGTCTCGAAACTCCCATGACTAGGGACATTCTAAGGATGTGCTTATAGACCACCCAGCTCTCACGTATATGATCGCCATCATACTGCTGGTAGTCAAGCAAGAATCCTATGGGCTCTATCAACATGTAATAGTGATCCGTAATGTCACCTAAAGCATGTACACGACGATAAAGACAAACCAGATAGCATACTATCATCTTGAGTAAGACTGTTCTACCGGTATAGGTCATCCCTAAGTCATTGCAATCACGTGCTTGTGATCCAATAATTGACTTGAGGGCACTATAGCCAACAATCTCCCGCTTGCACTTAAGGCTAATTATTGCGGTGTCGCATACTCACAGCCCGTGTGATACCGAATGCCCAACTTCTCTACTAATCAGTTTCACAAAGCTCGTTTGTAAAACTATTGCGTTTAAGAAATAGTCTCAGTGAGTGGATCCACTCCAATGTTTCTTTCTATGTCTCTTTTTATCTCAAGTTCACGGAGAAAGCCATCTCCTGAAATGAGCAATACCTGTCTTAGAATATGTCTGGATATCTGATGGGACCCAGTTCATAGATGAACTCCAAATCCAGCAAACTTCTTAGACTGTATCGTCCACTGAATTTAATCAGTGTCCTGCGCCATGCCTCCCTCAGTGTCCGCTTAGACAACCTGTCCAAACTACTGCCTTTCGTCAAGAGGGAAGACTATAACTCTGACAGCCACTCTGTCATTCAGGTCACCTTGGAAGCCTGGAATGATAACCGTCTCCCGAAGGAGGATGCCGTTACCAAATCCCTAGAACATCCACTTATGTTCATAAACTGCTTCCGAACGTTTCTCCAGGATTGGATTAATATATAAACTTATTGCAGGTAGTGCAAAAACAATATCTAGTGTGGTACTTGATATCTCATGATTGACTCAATTGCCTAAGCAAGTGATATGCCAATCATGCACATCCTTCTCCCCATTAGTCTGTAAGACATCTTTAGAGAGGGTGACTCCATCACCTGCAGGTACACCACCATGTTAGGAGTCGTCCATTCTAAAACACCTTCAGATAGTGTCAAAGTATCCAGATTGGGAAACTACCCAAATCTAGATCTAAAACCATAGATCCAGTAACCAGAATGCCAGATATAATTGAAAGTCGGCCTTAGCACCACCATGAGATTCTAGAGGCATCAAGCATGCCAAATTTTAAATTTTACTAGGTGCTATGCTAGACTAACAAGATCTTTACTAGATTATTAGGGTTTGCCTTTGTGATGTGATGAACTAAAGAGAAGAAAAGAGTATACAACCTTTGTAGTTCGAGTCCTTATCTTCAATAGCTCAGGGTTGAAGTCCACGCGACTCTACTAGGCTCCTCTTCAAGTTGAACGAATCTCCTTCGTGATTTTCGTGCCAAAGACGATCCACCCGAAGTCCACTAGCTCAAGCTAACCCTTTACTAATCTCATTAGTGAAGGCAACACTCCACATCAAATTGCTAATCTAATGTGAGATGGTGAAGTAGGGGTTTATTTTGCTTACTTGGGTTTTTACAAGTTCAATGATCACATCACATGTGAGGGTTTGAACTTGGAAGTGAGGTGAAGAACATTGTAGAGAGCAAGAGGAAGCAAGAGCTCATGAAAATGGCTAAAGCATGAAGAATGAAAATGATGAGAGTAAACTCAAAATGGCTCTCTCTTTCCTCACTTATTAAAGCATGGAATAAAATTGCAATTATAAATTGCAACCATACTTGAATAGTGAGTCAAGATTAATATACAAATAATAAAACCCATGCCTTGCCCATTCCACAAATATCTCCACAATTTACACCTCATTTTTCTATTTTCTCAAAATAGAAAAACATGCCATGCTTCATATATATATATATATACATATATATATATATACATTAATATATATATATATATATATATATATAAATAAAGCAATTAGTGAGCTAATGATATTAGTTAAGATATAATTATATCACATATAATATATATCACATTATTAAATCAACACTTGATCTAATAATCCGGTTATATCATATATAACCGACTAATATCATTAATCTGAATATCGCATTATCAAACCAACACTTGATTTGATAATCCGGTTATATCACATATAACCTGACCGACATTAGATAACTGCCAGATTATAATACGGTATCACATACACGTATTTAATCAAGCCCACACACATATCACATATGTGTCTTACTTCATTTCGCTTGAACCAGGGAACTTCTGTGTAGGACTCTAAAGACTCGTCAATACGCCAGTAGTAGGTGATGATCATATCAGTCACCTACAAGCCGTCAGCGGTACTAGCTGGATGTAACGGCTACCCGGGTATTGAGCGATATGAAGATCAACAAGAAAGCTTGTCCATAGTCTCCATGAAGCCTATCAGTAACACTACCGTACAGTCCGGTCTCTTCGTCTGATATGTCGCATATCATGTTTAAGAGTGATAAACGTCAGACCCCAGTAACATGATAAGCCATGCCGATGTCTGGCCTATAATAGTTTGAGAAACTACTAATAACTCTTATCAGTAAATCTCAGAAGCAGCCCTAACCAGAGACTTCAAGTTATAGCCAATCGAGCATAGCGCAATATCAACCCTCAATACCGGGAGAGACGAAACCCCTCCTATCGCTCATTGCATCCATGCGACTCAGGACTGTACCCAAAATCCACATGTTTGCACGTCTCCTTTGAGTGTGGTAGGGAGGAAATCAAAGCACAGTGGGAGCCGCACAAGACTCTATGACGATATCGAGTCTACAGACTAACATGCACCAGTGTCACCAGAGGACTGCTATCTGATGATAGGTATACTACCACATAGGAGTCCTCGGCGAGTCATGTTCGGTGTACCCATTCTCCAATGAGCACATGTGTACAATCTTTGATGTCACACACCAATGGTTATGGGATCAACCATCGCCCTCTAAGGGACAAGAAACGTACATACTAGTCTACTCTGGAATATCGATACCCTAGTCTCGATATTCCCTCGATTAGGAACTGATTAAAGGATGTACTTTTGGACCACCCTGACCCCACTAGTATGATCTCATCATAGTCCTGGTAGTCAAGTACATATCCTAATGGCTTTATCAACATGTAAGAGACATACAGTATAAATACCAGTCTACATGTTAAGATAAAGGTAACCTGATAGCATACTATCATGTCGAGCAAGAAAGTCCTATATATATATATATATATATATATATATATATATGTCCAAGCATCCACTAAATCAACAATAATGGCCTCTAGGGCATACATATTCCTAACAATCTCCCACTTGCACTAAGGCCAGTTGTTGTAGTATCTCATACCCAACATCCCAAAAGTCTCTCGAATAGCATCTGGGGAATGACCTCGGTGAGTGGATCCGCTGTGTTATCCTCTGTGTCAACTCTCCTGACCTCGATCTCCCGGAGATCAACTATCTCCCTGATCAGGTGATACTGTCTAAGAATATGTCTGGATCGCTGACGGGACCGAGGTTCCTAGGCCAAAGCCACAGCTCCATTGTCATCACAATACACATGTACTGGATGCCCAATGGTAGGAACCTTGTTCATCATATGACCTTTTTCATCCAGACAACCTCATTGGCAACATCGTTGGTAGCGAGTAATTAGCCTCTATTAACGAGTCTGCTACGGTATATAGTTTGGAACCCTTCTGTCACCCCCCGCTTTCCAGAGTACGCTAAGATAGGCACGTGACATAGCCAACCATGCTATCTGTGGATAAGAAATATCCTTCCACGGTCACATTACGGCTGTAGAGATATCAAGAACAGTAAAGTAAACTAAACTATCTAATACATGTCCATGAGCCAGAATACATGAGTCAAGGAATAATATAATATGCGGAAGCAAAAGATCCAATAAACTAGACACCTGGAAAGTAAATCTGGATACCAACAGGATCCTCACTGCTCGATCTAATAGCGGCAGTACTCCTGATCAGTCTGCAACAAAGGTAGAGAATCTGGGCCATGCAAAACCCAGACGTCAGTGCGTCATAATATCAAGCAATAAAAATAAATAGGGGTAGCAAGACATACAGGTATGTGTATGAACAGTAAAACATGTATAACAATAATATAAAAGTGACAGTGAAGGGTAAGGCACAGGTGATGTGCAGTGAGTATTCTAAACTGGTCTACTGGGTTAACTACTCTCAAGTCATTGAAATCAATTTGATGAATCATCGATGTAACTCAATAGTATCCCGTGCGTGCCCGAGATCACGGTGAAGATTCTCGGGCTGAAACCGAGACATGCCGCTAGGCACTAAAAAGAAAAGGGGTAACGATGACTGATGTCAACAGCATCATCCCAAGGCTGGCCTAGCCTCTAAAAAGGTAGTGGGTAGCGATGGATGATGTCAGCAACATCATCCCAAGGCTGGCCTAGCCTCTAAAACTTATCAGTAAAGATATCGAACTGTCGAGTTACAAGTCAGGTTTCATCATTGATTTCCCCATACCCCAAAGTTGTGTATTCAAATCAAGTATTGATAGATCTAGAGCTAATGCCAACACAGGATCAGCAGGTAAAGGTTTGTTTGGATAGACAACAGGGAATGTCCGTAGGGACAACATGTCAAAACTGTTGGTATTAGTAACAAGATCAGGTAACAGGTAAAGCCACGGTACGTCAGGTCAAGTCAGGTGGTATGTAGGTATCATGTCATGTCAAGAATAGTATATCAAGTCATGTCAGGGGTGTACAAAAACGTCACGTGGGTGCTCATATTCAAACTATAAATAAGCATGGGTATACAAAACAAGCATGAGTACTAATGGAACAATAAAATGGAACATTGTAATGTGGTAAGCAAACGGTACAAATTAAAACATATGGATGCACGGTTATCGATTTGAGTTAGGGTTATGGTTCCAACACTAATTAAATACACCTGTTCCCCCAATCAGAGCAAGGCTCCGTTTGAATTTTGAAAATTCAAATTTTTGAAGCAACGCTTCAGATCCCGTGCGCTGCGCGCAACGCGCCACGTGTCAGAAGTTGACACGGCAGCACAACGCCCAAGGCAGTGCGTCCAATCAGAGCAAGGCTCTTTAAAAAACAAAAGCAACGCTCAGTTGCGCAAGCGCACCGCTGCGCGACACGTGTCTGCGCAGTTGCGCGAACACTGTTGCACAAGCGCACAGCTGCGCGACACGTGTCTGGGCAGTTGCGCAAGCGCTTCATTGTGCGACACGTGTCACTCACTGGGGGAGTTGCGCAAAACAGAATAAATCTTGTTGAAACAAGAAGATTTTCTTGTATAAGGCAGGGGCCTTTGGATCAAAAATCCAACGGTGGGGAAAATTCCCCAAACCACTCAGAAAAAGATTTATATAACAAATCTAACTAATTTATGAGCACTATAAAAAGGACCCCAGGTCTCATTTCAAAATCATTGAGATCGGACTAAAAAAAAGAGAGAAGAGAACTCTGGAGAACTCCCTGAGAATACAAAAAAAGGTAAAAAACCTTTAAAATAAGAGAAAATTCTCTTAGGAATAGATCATTGATCTAAGAACAAGATCAGCGATCTTCAATAAATAAATAAATAAATAAATAAATAAAAATAATAAAAATAGTGCCTTGCACTTGCTATGAACCTTTGGTTCTCTGAAACAAGAAAAAACTTGTTTTTCTTTGATCCAAATTTAGATCAAGGGATAAAAAGTGCTTTGCACTTCTGTTCTTGAATCTACAAAGATTCTCAGTGTTTTGCACAAATGCAATGCATTACTTAAAGGGCCAGGCCCAAGTCAAAAAGACCTAACAGGTCTAAATAAATTGCAAAGCAATAAAAAGGCAAGTCCCCATTTAAATTGATACTCTGTTTGAGCAAAGCCCAAAATAAATGAGCAGCCCTAGTAAAAGGCCTAACAGGCCAAATGCAAACGGAACGTTGAATATTCTCAACTGGACTTAGCCCAATTTTGGCCGTAAGTCCTTAAATTAAATTAACTGAGCAAGATTGCTCCTCCTAAATCAATTCACATCCGGTTTGAGGGTACATCTCCGAACTCCTTTGACATCCATCGTTGTAATTCCTCAACGACGTCAAAGAGATGACGGGTCCCAACGACCACACATCGATATGGACTGCGGGGTCTTTAAACTCGTGGACCGAGACGTCCTTAAACTAATATTCGTCCCTAAATGGGAATATCGGACCGAAACGTCCTTAAACTAATATCGGACCGAAACGTCCCTAAACTAATATCGGACCGAAACGTCCCTAAATTAATAACGGACCACTACGTCCCTAAACTGGCGTTGGACCGAAACGTCCCTAAACTAATGCTGGACCGAGACGTCCCTAAACTAATATCGGACCGAAACGTCCTTAAACTAATATCGGACTGAAATGTCCTTAAACTAATGTCGGACCATCACGTCCCTAAACTGGAATATAGATCGCCACGTCGTTAAACTGGAACATGGACCACTACGTCCCTAAACTGGAACAATAGAGCCTCCAAACGCTCTTTTGCCGGATCTAAACGATCCCGTTTAAGTCGATCTTAGACCCAAAACACGGCTAACGTATCCTTAAACATTCAAGTGGACTACAAAATTTCAAATCAATTCTGGTTCGAGGGCACATCTCCGAGCTCTTCTGACACCTGTCGTTGTAATCCTTCAACGATGTCAGAGAGGTGACGAGTCCTGACGGCCATATAGTAAACGAATCACTACGTTAAGTTGATCTTAGTCTCAAACAGGACTAACGTATCCTTAATAAACGTTTAAGTTGATCTTAGCCGCAACGCGGTTAATGCATCCTTAAACTAAAAACACCAAACCCAAATCTAAGTAAATACGGATTTGGACTAATCCACGTCCTACGGGCGACGGCATTACTCAGTCTCCGTATACAATCCACGGGCAACCACAAACAAAACAAACACACACGACACGAAGTGAAATTCTGGAGAAGGAGAAAGTGGCTACCGCGATGCGGTAGCGTAATTAACTGCAGGGGCTTGCGCCTGCAGGGAAGAGCGTCCCCACAATCAAAAACCGCTCAAACGAGGGGGAATCTAACAAAGTCTGCTACATCGGCCGCATCCGTCTAAACCTTCGATACACGGTGCCATAAATCAACTTGGCATCTTCAGAGAGGTGGACGGGTAAAACCATATAGCATCTGCCCCGAATCTCAGCGCCAGGACATCGCAGTCCTGCGCGCCGTCTTTCGGAGGGGAACAGATTCTGGCACGCCCGGTGGGACCTTTTCCTCTTTCCACTCCACACTTCGTGTGTCGTCTTCGCGAACCAATCGCGGTTTGTTAACGGTTGTCTTTGGATTTCCAAGTTACTAAGATTTGGTCTTTTGTCTGGCGCAGAACTCAAGCATCCATGGCTTCTAACTGCACCAACTGCACGAAGTGCCACTGCAACGGACGCTCCACCTCGCCTAGAGGTGTAGTATATGGGCCCCAAGCGGCCTCTTTCCTCGCTCTGCCGGTAGAACAGGTGACCCAGGCCACCACTGGCCTGTTCTTCGGGACCGTGATCCCACCTACAAGCTTTCCTATGCCAGTACCTGCACCGGAGACGAACAAGAAGTCGGTCTTCGACCGACTCACTGCCACGACGGCCCCTGTCAACGGGTCGCCAACTACCAAACCGACAGCCTCTGTTTTCACTAGGCTAGATCAGGACTCTAAACTGGCTGTCCCAAAGAGGGCAACGGCCACTGTTCTGGAAGTCGTTAAGGCGGCCTTTCTCGCCAAACAGTCAGTCTTTTCAAGACTGATGATTCCTGCTCCTGCCCCTGCACGAAGATCTGTCTTTAACAGATTGGATAGTACCCCGCAAGGAACAACCTCAGTCTTTAAGAGGTTAACACCGGCGGCGCCTCATTCAGGCGGGGGGCAAAAAGAAGTTATCTCTATCTCTGAGCCAGTCCCAGCGGCTCGTCGTGCTCGACGTCGCCATTGGCAACGAGTGAGGAAGGCGGGGGGCAATGCCCCCTCAGGAATAACTTCACCGGCTCCAGTGGTGGAAATCAACGCTGCTGTTCCAACTGGGAACAGCTTTGAACTGCTGAGGAGGGTACGGAAGAACTCTCCAACCGCTACACTGAAGAGATCTCCTCCACCTGCGGAGAGAGTTCCAGAAACGAAGCAAGAACAGCCCCATCAACGGCTGTCCTCAAGAATTTATAAAGTTTGGAGGAGAGTTCAAGACTCCGTGATCGACCTGGATCTCTCCCGTCAACGAAAGAAGACGAAGGTGCAAAAAGGAAAAGACCGTCCTATTGAACAGCAAGGGACAACGATCGCTGGGGTGCCCACTACAACGGCCCCTTCAACTTCAAAGGCCCACAAGAGAAGGAGGCCAGAGAAAACCCCCGCATCAGTGGCAAAAGTTAAAAATGGTGAACCTAAACGCCCCAAGTCAGGGGGCATAACAGTTCATACGGTTTACATGGCGTCGGGAAAAGAAGACAGCCGTACATCCACGGGTCATAGACCGCTTACACGGTCAGTGACCAAGGCTCAGGAGCAGCAACAGAAGCTCCAGGAGATGATGAACGCTATGGCCGCACTTACAGGGCCGAAAGAAACCCCGGAAACATCCTCAGAAGAACGTCGAGAACAAGAAACGGACGCCGAATTCCTTCGGCGCGTGCTAGAGAAGAAAGATAAAGAGGCTGCGGAACAGGCAGCCAACATAAAGAAAATGGCCCTCCTGTTCCAGGATATGGTGAGTATGATGATTCAACAAGATCCACCTGCTGGGGATCCCCCGATCATTCTTGAAGACGATAGGGGAGAGACATCGAATCCTCCACCGACTCTATCCGCAGCTAAAGAGGATACCATATCAAAAACTGATTTGGATGAATACATTGCCCAGCAAATACGGGTGCATCAGGCGACTGAAGCAACCGGTCAGGTCGTAAAGACGGGGCGGCCATATCCGGGTTGGTACGATCAGATTAAGTACCCGCCAGGCTATACAATCCCTAAGTTCCATGTCTACAAGGGGACGGGCAATCCTCATCAGCATGTTGCCCAGTTCAGGGCACTCTGCGGCAACACCGGTGGTGACGACAAGTTGTTGCTTCGCCAGTTCGTTGGAAGTTTATCAGATACAGCGTTCGAGTGGTACTCTGAGCTCCCTAATGACTCTATTAAGACCTTCACGGAGATGGAGCTGCTGTTTACCTAACGTTTTGCAAGTGCCAGTGAACGTACCCCGATGACGGCACTGATTAACGCCAGGGTAAAACCCGGCGAGACATGGGTTCAGTACGCTATAGGTGGCGTAATCTATGGTCGAAGTGCGAGCAGCGCATAGAAGAAGCTCCTGCGGTAGGAATGTTTGTTGGAACCCTTGATCCACAAGCAACTATCTCACAGTTTATGATGTTCTTCAAGCCGACTACCTTCCAGGCTTTGATTGACAAACTAGCGCAGATGGACCAGATGGGCCATAAACCCCCTCTCCCAAAGCCGGACTCCCGAAATGACAAAGGAAAGGGAAAAGCGATCGTTGTCGCTAATGCTCAACAACAACCGAGCGACTCGAAGCCAATTGCTCGTCCAAACAATACGCGCCCGTACGTACCCCTTGAGGATAGGATGGGACGTCCTTATTCCTTCCCCCGCGATAAAACGAGAAGGCTATTCGAGCTGGCGTTGCGCAACAAACTCATAAATCTGCCAGATCCAAAACGTCCGTTGCAACCGAATGACGTCAACGAGCCCAACTACTGCCCTTACCATCGAGTACTAGGCCATCCGATCGAGGATTGCTACGTTTTCAAAAATTGGCTTGAAAACCAGTACCGTCAATGCAAATTTGCGCTATCTGACAAATGGAAGGTGAATCCCCCGCAACCCCACACCTCTAAGGGGACGAATACGCCGGGGGCAACATGCTCCGTAATTGAAGAAGCTTCTTGGGGGGTCGTATTATCAGCCAAGACAAAGAGAATGCTGAACGATCTTCAAACATGTCCAGCGATCAAGTGGAAGAACCCCTTGGAACCGCAGGTCATTGAGGGGATGTTGAAGCCACGTCCAACTCCAAAGACCGATGGTGGTGGTTCAAGCATTCATAGCCAGCCGTCAAAATCCTTGAAGAAGAAGAAAAAGAAGTCAAAGAAGCCCGTGAAGCCTGGCGACAAGCGCACGGACTTACAAAAGCAAATTGACGCGCTTGATGAATACAACCAAAAGGCACGGACTCCCATTACGCTCCAAGAGTTCCTCAATCACGTCTTTCAAGAGGAAGATGAGGGAGAAAGTTCATCGGATGAATCCGAGGAATATGTGGCGAGCTGTCATATGATCTCCCATGCGATAGCGAATGATGAGGAGACTCCTGGCACTAATATGCTGGGGGCAGATACCGAATTAAAAATTCCGGAGCTATCAGATGAAGTAATTGACGCATTCCTTAATGAAGCTCGGTTGAAAAGTAAGGCTGATCGAGAACGCGAGACGGCCATATTTGAAAGGGCCAAGCGCCAGCGACTTGATGAAAGAGCTGAGACGATCCCGCTGGAGCAGAACACCTTCGCTACCGACAAAAGCCAATTCAAGATAAAGAAGAGGTTTGCTAAGGCCATATCAATGGGCATGAAGCTACCATCCTCTGAAGAAAAAATTACTGGTGAAATAGAAATGCACCCCTCCTATTGCTTATATCATCAGAAGGTCTCGCACCCCACTCAAAAGTGCAAAACTTTCGATAAATGGTGGTAAGGATACGTCGCTCATCGACAACGCTTTAGGCGGGAAAAGCGCAAAACTCGTCGGGAGTAAAGAAACACGACTGAAGGGCTTGAAAGAACTACCGGCGATTGTCGCGTGGTTAACACTGGCGGGTCACAAGTGCCTACATTCGGGAGTGATTCTGATGAAGAGCTAGAACTTGCCCCTCTCTTTAAAGAGTCCGCTTTGAGAAAAGAAGAAGAGCTGAAGGTCTGCGAAAATATCCGGCTGCGGAATCGGACGTTGCCTGAAAAGAACCTCGGACCCTTGAGCAGAAAAGATAAAGGGAAAGAAAAGGCCTCTGAAGATATCGTCTTAGATGACCAAGTGGTGGAAGAGCTAAGCGCCAACAACCCGCCGAAGAAGAATAAAGTGGATTACAACGTCTTAGCACATCTGAGAAAGCTGCCCTCACAGCTCAGCATTCTTGACGCCCTTTTGCTATCAAAAGAGGCGAGAGAATCATTGATTGAGGCGCTCCAAGACCCGGAACAATTCCAAGCATGACTGGCCGAGGAAAAGATGAAGGATGAATTGGAAGAAGTGCACACGGCTGATGTTACTTTTGGCGATGAAGACCTTCTACTTGGGACGTGCGAACATAATCGCCCTCTCTATGTCTCGGGATACCGCCATGATATAAAGATAGGCAAAATCCTGATCGATAACGGGTCGTCTGTTAACTTGCTCAATATGCGGGTGTTGAAAGAAATCTGCATGAGCGTCCAGCACCTTGCTCGGGACAAGATCACCATCTCCGGGTTCGACTCCCAATCGTCAAAAACTCTTGGATCTGTGATATTAACGTTACGCTTCGGGTTACTCGTCACGGACATTAAGTTCCACGTCATAGACACCAAGACATGCTACAACGCTTTGCTCGGCCGACCATGGTTACACGAGTACAACATCATACCTTCTACACAACATCAGTGTATGAAGTATTTTAAGGATGGTTTCGAGTATACCGTGACGGGAGAACTGAACCCGTTCTCTATCAACGAAGTTCGCAAGTATGAAGATGCCAAATACTTCTTGCCGAGTTTCGAAGACACGGAAAGGTGTCACAGGCCGGAGAACAAAACTAACGCAACCATCCCTGTCTTCGGCAGTGATACCGAGGAGGAGGAAGATATAATTTATTCGGGTCCGCCCCAATACACCAAGCCGGGACCATCCGCCCCTTCACTAATCTTTGGTAGTGATTCAGAAGATGAAGTCCATGCTGTATTCCCCGCTCGGCTTTCAGTACGAGCTTCTGCTGATGAAGAGCGAAGTCTGCAGATAGCCATGGTGCCGCCTAAACACCATAAAGAACTGGATGCACTTAATATTTACAATGTAGAAGAGCTACAAACATTCTACATCCCTCCCAGGCGAGAGAGCGAGAAAGTAATTTTGTTTTACCGCTCTGAAGAAACCAAGGTAGAAAAAGAAATCTGGCATGGTACGGATTCTACGCTCGACAGGCTTCAGCCTATCCGTCTTTCCAGATATTACACAGAGGGTTTGAAAAAGCTGCTGAAACGCCAGGGGATATCCTTCAAGCAGACCGTTCAAAAAGCCAAATTCTATGACGGGGTCTGGAATGTTCCCGGGACTCAACGCAAGCTGCCTAACGGGAGAATGGAAACAAAAGGGCTTGGATACATCCGGTCAAAGAGACGAGAGTTACTACCTGGCTGTTACGTCGTGTATGACCTTGACGAAGAAGCGGATGCTCAATGGGAGGACGTTAATCCTAAGCCAGTGAAAGTTCCAGATGCAAAGGAGCCCAGTCCGTCGTTCGAGGAACAAATGAGCAAACTCATAAGGGAAGCGGGTCAAAAAGTCCGAGATGATCACAATCGTGAAATAGCAATCTATGAGAAAGCCAAAATGCAGCGCCTCCTTCAACAGGCAGTAAAAGACGAAGATGCTGCCCCATGTCAACCTGATACAAAAAGGGCTCGACGCGGAGGCAGAAACAAGTCAAAAGGCCAAAGAGGCGCTCAACAGCAACAAAGCAGGGCTAAGAAGCCACGCAAACGGGAGTCAAGTGTTATTGATCTATCCCTTATGAAGAAAATGGGTCGAGCATACTCGTTTCCTCGGGAAAAGACGAAGAAGATACTCGATCTTGCCCTAAAGCATCAAATGCTTACATTGCCGGAGTCTAAACACCCCGAACAAGCGGGCGGAGCCTCACACCCGGACTATTGCTCTTACCATCGAGTGATAGGTCATCCTCTTGAAGATTGCTTCACCTTCAAGAATTGGGTCGAAGATCAGTACCAGCTTGGTAAATTCGCTCTGTCCGACAACTGGAGGGTAGCACCACCACAAAAGCACGAACCCAAGGCCACGAAAGAAAAACCAGTTCCACATTGGGACTGGAAGCGAATTCGTACCTGTCACATGATAACAATACTAAAAGGAGAACCCGAGAACATGGACAGCCTTCCTTGGTGCCTCGAAAACAACAATGATGAGGTAATCTCAGAATTTCCCCCAGCTCCGAAAGAACTGGAGGATGGAATACATACTACTGCAGATAACCTCAAGAAAATCGAGTTGGGGACGGTAAACGATCCGCGACCGACTTTCGTCAGCGAGCTGCTGTCTGAAGAGAGGGTGGCTGCGTTAAAGGACGTCCTTGTGCAGCATAAAGATTGCTTCGCACGGAACTATTCCGAGATGCCAGGACTAGATCCAGAAGTTGCTGTACATAGACTAGCAATATCCCTGGGTGTCAAGCCAGTTAAACAAGCGCCGAGAAGAATGCGGCTCGAGCTCGAGATGAGCATCAACGCTGAAGTCAAAAAGCTGATAGACTCTGGCTTTATCCAGGAGGTTCAATACCCTGAATGGATTGCTAATATCATCCCGGTGATGAAGAAAAATGGGACGGTGCGCATATGCGTGGATTTTCGGGATATTAATAAAGCCTGCCCAAAAGATGATTTTCCAGTACCAGTCACCGAACTGATGATAGACAATACGTCCACGCATGAGGTTTTCTCCTTCATGGACGGCTCATCAGGGTATAATCAAATAAAAATGCATCCTGAAGACCAGAAACATACGGCTTTTCGGACTCCTTTGGGGATATTCTGTTACAAGGTAATGCCCTTCGGTCTAAAGAACGCCGGTGCCACCTATCAGAGGGCCATGACGAAGATCTTCGATGACCTTATACATGAAATCGTCGAATGCTATATCGACGACCTCGTTGTTAAAAGCAAATCATATGAGGAACATCTCGAGCATCTGAAGACTGTATTTCGACGCCTTCGACAATACAATTTGAAGATGAATCCTCTTAAATGTGCATTCGGGATTTCCTCGGGCAAATTCCTGGGATTCATCGTCCGACACCGAGGTATTGAAATAGATCCGTCTAAAATCAAGGCGATCATGGAAATGCCTCCGCCGAGAACTCTTAAACAGTTGCGATCTCTCCGGGGAAAGCTCGCATACATTCGGCGGTTTATCGCTAATCTTTCAGGAAAGTGCCGTCCTTACAGTCACCTGATGAAGAAGGGAACCCCATTCGTTTGGGATCACAAATGCCAAGGCGCACTGGATGAGATCAAGCAGTATTTGCAAAACCCTCCAGTGTTGGCTGCTCCAGTTAAGGGAAAGCCTCTCATTCTTTACACGGCCGCCCTTGAAGGTTCTTTGGGCGCATTATGGGCACAAGAGAATGACCAGGGGAAAGAAAGAGCACTTTACTACTTAAGTCGAGTGCTGCTGGGGGCAGAAAGCAATTACTCCCCCATTGAAAAACACTGCCTGGCGTTGATCTTCGCAATAACAAAGCTTAGACATTACGCATTAGCGCATGAAGTCCATCTCATTTCAAAAGTGGACCCTCTCAAATATCTAATGTCAAAGGCCATATTGACGGGACGACTCGCTAAATGGGCCCTGCTCTTAATGGAGTTTTCGATAACGTATCAACCTCTCAAAGCAGTGAAAGGCCAGGCCATCGCTGACTTCCTCGCTGAACATCCCATACCTGCCGATTCTCCTCTAAATTGCGATCTTCCAGACGAACATGCGTTTGATGCAATCGACGGTGGCGATACCCGATGGGAACTCTATTTTGATGGTGCATCTTCCATGAAGAAGCGCAAACAAAACACCCCTATAATCAAATCGGGGGTAGGCCTCATCTTTGTAACTCCACAAGGAGGGATAATGCGCTTCGTATTCTCCTTAACAGAGCCGAGAACGAATAATGAAGCTGAATATGAAGCTTTGATAGCAGGTCTCGAGATCGCCATTGACATAGGAATTGAAAGCCTCCTCATATATGGGGACTCCCAGCTAGTCGTCAGTCAAGTGAACGGCGATTACCAAACATGCAAACCGGAATTGGTAAAATACGGTGAAAAGGTGCAACAACTGCTAACCCAGATTCCCTCATATACTTTGGAGAGCATACCGCGCGCGGAAAACAGCAAAGCGGACGCGTTGGCCAAACTTGCTAAAGAAATGGCTGACGAGAACCTCGATGACGTTAGAATCATTATACAAAGTCGTCGGGTGCTCGCCCCCGCAGAAATACCTTCGGAATCACCCGAAGAGAAAGAAGTGACTGAACAAGCGACCTTGCAAATAAAAGACCATGAGAAGGTTGAGGATTGGAGGGAAATCTTCATAGATTACTTCAAGTCCCACCGAATGCCTGAAGAAGCGTCCAAAAGACATCAGCTCGCGAAACGAGCCCTGTCTTTCGCCTTCGTCAATGATACTCTGTACAAGAGGTCATTTGATTCTTTGTGGCTGAGATGCTTAGGACCTGACGAAGCGAAAAGAGTCGTCCAGGAAGTTCACGACGGACTCTGCGGTTCTCATCAAGCAGGCCCTAAGATGAAGTTGAAGATAAAACGGATGGGCTACTACTGGCCCACAATGATTCAGGATTGCATAGAATATGCGAAGCAATGCCACTCATGCCAAATTCATGGGGACTTCATCCACCAGCACCCAAATCCGTTGCATCCAACGGTGGCTAGCTGGCCATTCGAAATGTGGGGAACTGACATAGTCGGCCCCATCGAACCAGCATCGTCTAGAGGACATCGTTTCATCCTGGCGATGACTGACTACTTCTCCAAATGGGCAGAAGCAGTACCGTTAAGAGAGGTGAAGACGGAAAATATCCTCCACTTCTTCAAGACGCATGTCATATATCGGTTTGGAACTCCGCGACGGATCATCTCCGATAACGGGCCAGTTTACAGAAGCCACAAGATCAGTCGCTTCGCGCAACAACATAATATAGACTGGAGATATTCCTCGGTTTATAACCCGCGAGCCAATGGACTAGCTGAAGCCTTCAACAAGACATTGACAAAAATCATAAAGAAAACGGTGTCCCGCAATAAGAAAGATTGGCACGAAAGACTGCAAGAAGCTCTCTGGGTATATCGAACTACATTCAAGACGGCCACGAACACAACGCCGTACGCGTTGGTGTTCGGTACGGAAGCAGTACTCCCCCTCGAGATAGAATTACCCTCTCTGCGAGTGGCAGTTCACTACGAGCTGACGGATGAAGAAAATGCTCACCTACGGTTTGAAGAGCTGGATGCTCTTGATGAAACCCGGCTACTAGCATAACAAAATCTGGAAGCTTATAAAGTAAAGATGACGCGCTCATATGAAAGATTAACCCGACCAAGGACATTCCGCCAAGGCGAACTCGTGCTAGTGGTCAAAAGGCATATGATCCCTAATCGCGCCAAGCGGAAAAAATTCGAGCCAAACTATGAAGGCCCTTACATCATAGATAAGGTCTACCAGGGTGGGGCCTACCTATTTATGGATATGCATGGCGAAAGGCCTTTCAGACCAATAAACGGTCGCTTCCTAAAGAAATACTACGCTTAATGAGCCACAGCCTAGGTCAATGATAGATGACGACGACTATGTCCGCTCGCTATCTTCCTAAGCTCAAGATTTATAAGCAGTAGCCAGCTTCTCAATAGCGGACCGAAATGTCTTTAAACTAACAGCGGACCGAAATGTCCTTAAACTAATAGCAGACCGAAACGTCTTTAAACTACTACCGCAGCATCTTTAGGCTGACGAGATATAAAAAAAAACATATAAAAATAAAATAAAAAAAAACGGTATGTCCATAAGCAAAAAGGGGCACGGATGAAAACCCGAAAGGGCTCTGTGAGTAAAAACAGCAGGGCTACCGGCGAGTGTTCGTGAAAACCCGAAAGGGCGCGACCTCGTTAAAAAAAAGAAGAGAAAAAGAAAATAAAAAGAATAATAAAAAAAGGAGGTATGTCCATAAGCAAAATGGGCACGGATGAAAACCTGAAAGGGCTCCGTGAGTAAAAACAGCAGGACTACCGGCGAGTGTTTGTGAAAACCCGAAAGGGCGCAGCCTCGTTAAAAGACACTTATAGGGTCCTCTCGACCTTGTAAGGAGAAACCACCTGCGTGAGATCCTTAGAACTCACAAGGGAACAACACACTTAGGAATCCCCACGATTCCTAAGGAGAAAATACACTTGCGAGATCCTCACGACTCGTAAGGAGAACTCTCTTATGGGACCTTCACGGTCCATAAGATTTGAAAGTCTTAAGTTACAGAGACCTAAACCTGTGCTTAAGAAAACCCCCACAAACTTCCAATATTGACCTACAAGTGGTTCAATACTGACCCTTGTATACAATCCACGGGCGCGAATAAACATTTCCCTAATCGAGTCTCATCCGAGACTGGGGATATGTTCGCATGATGAACAACCCTTATAAGTCCTCTCGACTTACAAGGAGAAACCTCTCTTGTAGGATCCTTACGACTTACAGAGGAACATACACTTAGGAATCCTCACGATTCCTAAGGAGAAAATACACCTACAAGATCCTCTCGACCTTGTAAGGAGAAACCACCTGCGTGAGATCCTTACAACTCACAAGGGAACAACACACTTAGGGATCCCCACGATTCCTAAGGAGAAAATACACTTGCGAGATCCTCACGACTCGTAAGGAGAACTCTCTTATGGGACCCTCACGGTCCATAAGATTTGAAAGTCTTAAGTTACAGAGACCTAAACCTGTGCTTAAGCAAACCCCCACAAACTTCCAATATTGCCCTACAAGTGGTTCAATACTGACCCTTGTATACAATCCACGGGCGCGAATAAACATTTCCCTAATCGAGTCTCATCCAAGACTGGGGATATGTTCGCATGATGAACAACCCTTATAAGTCCTCTCGACTTACAAGGAGAAAACCCTCTTGTAGGATCCTTACGACTTACAGAGGAACATACACTTAGGAATCCTCACGATTCCTAAGGAGAAAATACACCTACAAGATCCTCACGACTTGTAGGGAGAAATACCTTTGTGAGACCCTTATGGCTCATGAAGTTAAAAGCCTTAGTCGACAGCGCCTTAACCCTGTTCGCTAAGCCACCTTTGTTCGATATCGACGGAGGCAAATGATGATTCGCTCCTGGCAATATCCCAGTTGTAGCGGTGCTGATGCCGAAATCGGTGTCTAATTCCAGGTTTACGGCGGAAAGCCAGTAGGCCGCACATGCATACGGAATAGCCGAAATGATTGGGCAACTTGCAAGAAAAAGCAGCAAGTAAAAATGTATGCATGCAAAATAGCCGAAATGATTGGGCAACTCGTAATAAAAAAAAACAGCGAGTAAAAATAAATTAAATAGCCGAAATGATTGGGCACCGCGAAAAATAGCTGAAATGATTGGGCAATCGCGACCTTCGCGATATAAAAGCTGAAATGATAGAGCATCGTGGAGATAAAACAAAAAAATGATGATAAAACTTTGGCCCTACAGTTAAGATCATATCGATCCCTGTATACAATCCAAGGGCGTAAACAAAGAGGGAACCATACTTTCCCAGCAGGCTCCGCCAGAAGGCGAAGCTAAATCTCGACGGTTCAGTCCAACTCCGAAGAAACCAGTATCTTCATCAGACTCCTCGACTCACGGATACAAACACTCCTTGACGAGAGCCTCCTGATCCGCGTCGACTCGCAGAGCCACCGGCGTCCCCGTGGGAATCCTCGACTCGTTTCAAACCCCAAGGAAACAAATAATCCTTGGCGCTTGGGAAACAAATAATCCCTAGCAAATTCCTCGACTCACGGATACAAACACTCCTTGATGAGAGCCTCCTGATCCGCGTCGACCTGCAGAGCCACCAGTGCCCCCGTGGGAATCCTCGACTCGTTTCAAACCCCAAGGAAACAAATAATCCTTGGCGCTCGGGAAACAAATAATCCCTAGCAAACTCCTCGACTCACGGATACAAACACTCCTTGACGAGAGCCTCCTGATCCGCGTCGACCCGCAGAGCCACCAGTGCCCCCGTGGGAATCCTCGACTCGTTTCAAACCCCAAGGAAACAAATAATCCTTGGCGCTCGGGAAATAAATAATCCCTAGCAAAATTCCTCGACTCACGGATACAAACACTCCTTGACGAGAGCCTCCTGATCCTCGTCGACCCGCAGAGCCACCAGTGCCCCCGTGGGAATCCTCGACTCGTTTCAAACCCCAAGGAAACAAATAATCCTTGGCGCTCGGGAAACAAATAATCCCTAGCAAAATTCCTCGACTCATGGATACAAACACTCCTTGACGAGAGCCTCTTGATTCGCGTCGACTTGCAGAGCCACCAGTGCCTCCGCGGGAAATCCTCGATTCGTCTCAACTTGCAAGATGAAGTCTCAGGCAGCTAGGATTGAAAAGCTTGCTTCCTGAGCAATGGGACCCTGCAAGTCAATCCAAAATGGTCTCTTACATACTATTCACGGGTCTCACTCTCCAAAGTCGAATTTCGACGAGGAGGGAAACAACCACTTACGAATCCTCTCGACTCGTGATTAGTCGAAAATATTGTATATTTTAGCCGGCAATTTCCTCATCATTTGCACTTATTTAGAAGTGTACGGTATTCATATTTTACATATTAGCAAAACTGTCGCAAAATATCAGATTACATGTATTAGACTCTAAAACCGACACTATAAAGGAAATTGACTACATTTCATGGCATCGCATCATCCCTACAATTGCGCAACACTTGTTTTGAGATCTGTGCAGGAAAATCCAGCAGAAAGACCAAAAATGTACAGGGTACCGATCAAACATTACGCCAACTCAATGCTTTCAGATCTGGTATCAATCCAAAGGAGCAATCACAAATTAACACATCAGAGAAAAGCCCAAACTCCAGTACAAAGCTTCACCAGAAGAACCAAAGCCCAAGCCCATCAAAGAGCCGCGGATCCGCGGCAGGAGCTGGCTTGAGCCGCGGATCCGCGGTGGGTCCAGGGATTCAGACATCAATCTTTGTACCACAATGCTTCATTCAGGGCCCACTGCTCAGAAATGTATCTCAAATTCCAGAAGACTCCAGGGGTTTCTGCCAGATCAGCAAACTAGGGTTTCCAAGCTTAATCAATCCTAGCTTAAAGTCTAAGCTAGCTCCTAACAAACTACCTTCTAGAAGACTCAACAAACTTTTGAAGGGAACTACAATTTCAAACCTAGACCTAGGGTTTGGGAAGTTTATAAATAGAAGCCTAGACCTAGGGTTATGAATCTAATCATCTTTACCCAATCTAGTATCAAACTAGAACCATTCTCTTTCTTCATCTTCTTCTACAAGTCTAGTGACAAGGCTTGTGTGAAACCCTAACCCTAATTCCAATCAAAAGCCAAGATCCCGAGTACCCATCAAGCAAGAAGCCTTGCAACCTTTTATGAGCCGAGCCGGTCTTCAACAGAGCAAGTGGTCCAAGCCGATCCGCGACTCACGGAGCCGAGCGACGCCAAATCGACAATTTAGTTCTTCCTCTTGTAGTTCTTGAGCGACTGTAATCAAATTGTTGATATAAATAAAAGGTGATATTCTTTTATCTTGTTTTCTTTAAATTCTTGCATCATGATTCAATCTAAATTTCTAGTTGTAATTCTTGTTGTGATGTTTGAGTAATACTCCGCTCGTCAAGGAGTCGAGACGATCAATAGAATGATGATGTAATATATTTGAAAACGATTCTTGATTCCTACGAGTTTTGTAAACCCTAGCAAGTTTAAGAACCGACGACCCATTTCGTTGCGATGCTTTCTTGATTGATATCGCTCGAGATTGGGGAGTTACGATCGTTTCTTGAAATTGCTAGAGGCTAGAGTGTGAATGATATCAACGAAAGAACAAGGGTTAAGTGATGAAACCCTAGTTTCATCAAGAAAGCCCTAACTCTCGTCGACCATTATCGATCTAGTATCAATCCTTCGAAGGACAAGAACACGAAATCTTGAGATTACATCACGTCTATAGATCCGATCGATTTCTACGAGCCTCATTTAGATTCTTGACATTTGGTTGGAAATATTATCGAAATCCCATTCTTGATTGTTTATCAGTTTCTTGATTCTTGATTAAACTCGTGACACCTGAATCAATTGATAAATTCTTGAATCATGTTTTCTTTTCTTGTCAATTAACTTTTCAATTCAAACGAAGCAAATATAAAAACGAATCGCACAATCCCTGTGGACGATCCACACTCACTTACAATCTACATCCGACACCGTAGTTGATTGCGGTCAAATAATTCTTTGGTTGTGATTTCTTTACAATTTCCAACTACACAATCCGAAATCTTTATTCAATCAAATGGTGCCGTTGCCGGGGATCATTTGATTCGATACACACAACAAGAATTCTATAACAATCAAATGGCGCCGTTGCCGGGGATCGCGCGCTAATTCATTTCATATTATAGTTTGAATTGAAAGAATTATTCCATTGTTATTTTGAGATCAAAATTCGTGCAAACCCTAAACAATTTGTTGTGTTTCATTGCAAGGAGATCTGGAGCTTGCTGGAAATTGAGAAAATTTTTTGGAAAATACCAGAGAGCAGAGGGAGTCTACAGAGACTCTCTGGTGAATTTTGGTGGAGTGATCTCACCATTCAACCGCGCTTCCGCGGTGGGAGTACCCAATCGCGGCAGTTCCGCGGCTACCTGAAGCCTTCTCTGTACAAATATTCCTCTGTAAGTTCCTTACCTTCTCCTCTCTCCTCTTTTAGCTCCAACTAATACTTTGCTGCAGGATTCTTTGCAAATAATCGCAGCTCGCAAATTGCAAAATTAAATTTGTGCGTGATTTTGTTTCTTGGTTGTTTGCATTCTAAATACGGATATTAAGGGGCACGGCCAAATCCAAATTAGGTGGGGATTTCATTACCCTTCCTAGACCCCGAAAACCACCAAACTTGCATCCGCATTGACCCACATTAACTAAAAGAAATCTAGAGAAGACTCTAAGGACTGTCGCGCTCAATTAGGACAGAAGAAGGCCGTGGGTAATTCATTGCTTATCCGCATTTTCTTATGGTGCCTAAGGCGAGTGTGTCTAAGGCTAGTGGTTATTAATTAGGCCCACTACTTACGTAGTGGAGTACCTTCCCACTTACCTGGCACTTATCCAGCCACAGGGGGACAAAGAGGCAGTGGAGGATTCTATCCTGCGACTTGTCTTTTGGCAGTTAGGAGCGGTCTAGAGCCGTACCTAGGTGACCACTAGATTCTAGGGTTTGTGTGCTGCATGTGTTGTGTCGCATCATTTTTTTCAAAAATCCGTCCCTTTTTCAAAGCAAGCACCGCATTCATTCATTACCCCTAATTATAAGCCAACGCTGCCACTTGTACTAACCCTTTTTAGTACAAGATAGGCTGGACACGGGATTCTAGTGCCCGTTTAGTCCGCATACCCTTTATCGACTCCGAAGTCGATATTTCTCCATTTACCTTTTCTTTACCCACTACCACACCCACACCGATGGATCCGAATCCATCAAACTTCTTTAACCCTAATCTGCCACCGTCCGTTGGTGCGCAGAATCCACCCCGCATCTCTCTCCAGGAGAGGTGCTACCCTATTCGAGGTCCTCTTTCGACCTGCTTATCCACACCACCTGCCAATGGGGATAACTTTGAGATTAAACCCCAGTATATCAATCTTTTACCCAAATTCCACGGACTCGAGACTGAGGACGCTTACGTTTTCATTACCAAATTTGAAAACGTATGCGCAATGATGGGTACGTCACAACTTTCAGTGGATGCGATGCGTCTACGACTTCTTCCATTTACTTTGTGCAATATAGCCGAGAAGTGGCTATATAACACTACCGCACACTCTATTACGAATTGGGGAGAATTCGTCGCGGCATTCCTTAAGAAATTTTACCCAATACAAAAGACAGCTCGAATCCGTAGCGAACTAAATCAATTTGCCCAGCTCCCTACTGAACCCTTTTCAAAATGCTTTGAACGTTTCAAGGATCTATTGGTTCAGTGTCCTCATCACGGCATCCCGAGATGGGAGCTTTGCTGAATCATATATGAGGGCAGTAACCCTAACACTAAACAGAGCCTTGAAAACATGTGTCAAGGTACCTTCATGTCTAGGATGATGGGGAAGCTTGGCGATATTTAGAAGAATTCGCTGAAAAGTCTTTACAGTGGGAAAGTCCATCATTTAGGAATGGCAACAACCAATCGGATGTTTCCATAGGAGTTAGAGCTGACATTTCAGCTATACACAAGAAACTCGAGACTATGGAAAACAAATTTTTAGCTGCCTCCTTTAATCAAATGTCACTTTTCAAAACTGTATGTGGCTGCTGTTCTGATCCGTCTCACTTGACGGAAGAATGTCCGTTTCAAGGTCGTGAGCATTCTAATGCCGCATTTCAACGGCCTAGAAACGATCCTTTTTCTTCCACATATAATCAAGGTTGGAGGAATCACCCTAATTTTGCTTGGAACCAATCACAAGTTTAAAACACGGTTCCAAACCAAAACAATTTCCAAAGGGTCCCTCCACCACAACAGCAACCACAACTTCAATTGAGTCAGCACCCCTTTCAAGCATATAATTTTCAAAATCCTGTCAACACACCTGCACTGTCTAGTCCTTTACAGTTGACCGGAACTGATGAATCCTCTTCATTTGCACAATACATGAATTTGGTCTTAACAAATATCATGCAAGTTTCGGCTGAAATGAAGTCTTCTGTCGATAAAATTGAGAAAAACTCTGCGTCCCAAAACGAGAGTATTAAATCGATGGAAGAAGAAATTGCACGATTAAAAGCCGAAATTAGTGCAAGAGAGAAAGGGAAACTTCCAGCTCAACCCTTACCCAATCCTGGCTATTCACATCATGTGAATGCAATCACCACGTTGAGATCTGGAAGAGTGCTTGACAACCATGTTGGGGAAGAAGTTGATGATATTGACAATCCTATCAACACCCCGGCTGAGACCTTTCCACACACACACACTTCTAATTCTGACCCCAGTTCTTCTACCCAACCACCTTCTTCCGAGCCTATTCTCCATTTCCCAAAAGGCTTGCCACTACAGCCCACCTCTTTTACCCCTCCACGGACGATCCCCACTTCTATACTGGGATCGGTTCCACACACACTTCCTTCTCCTATGATGGACCCAGCACTTATTGCTAAAGCACCTTATCCTAATCGGTTAAGGGCTAACACACCAAGTCCACATATGGAGAAGATCACTGAGATGTTTAAACAGGTTAACATCAATATCCCTCTTCTAGATGCTATCCAACAAGTCCCAGTATATGCGAAAGTTCTTAAAGACTTGTGCACTAGAAAGAGGAAGAAACAAATGCCCAAGAAGATATTCATGGCAAAAACAGTAGACACTGCTTTCCCCCAGCAATTACCGAGAAAACGTAAGGATCCTGGTTATCCTACGATTTCCATCTCTATTGGGGAGAAACACATTAATCGTGCTCTACTAGATCTTGGGGCAAGTGTTAACCTGCTTCCTTTCTCAGTTTATGAACAGTTAGGGATCGGAGAGTTAAAACCATCTCCTTGCACTCTCCAGATGGCTGACCGATCAATCACCAGACATAGGGGTGAACTAGAGGATGTGTTAATAAAAATCGGGGAATTTATCTTCCCTGTAGACTTTATTGTAATTGATACACAACCTGTAGCGAACTCACAGAATCAAATTCCGGTGATTTTAGGTCGCCCCTTTTTGGCCACTTCCAACGCTATCATCAATTGTCGTAACGGTTCTATGACCCTATCCTTCGGGAAAAGGAAAATTGAGATGAACATTTACAAGTTAGGAAGTGTACCCTCCGAACCTACTGCTCAGGTCTGTTCTGTCGACTTAATGGATGTCGACAGCAGCGAATTTAATAACCCTCATAATACTGATCTTGACTCTTTTCATACGTTATTGTTTGACCCAACTATGTATCATACACATATGGACTCTTCCACCGAGATGTCCGGGTCAACAATTAACACTGATTATGAACTGCTTTTAGAGTCTGAAGATCACCCCGCACTTTGTGATGACATTATTCTTCGGGGTATTGATGAAACTTTTGAGGAGATCTTCGCTGATGAACTCGCATTTCTGAATAACACGGGTGTTGAGATGAATCATATCCCAACCAATGAAATTGAACCTCCACCCCTTCTTCTGACTTATAAAAAGAATGCGAGTAATCCATCACATACACTGCATCGTCTCTCCAAAATGAGACGCACACATATTCTATTCCACCACTTACCCTTTCCCCACTTCTTCTTCCACCAACCCGAGCATTGCATTGATAAATTTTTTGAATGGTTGGTGTTAACCTTCGGTCTTTGCAAGGCTTGGCATCGACCAATGATTTTTGATCCCCACTTGTGATTTTCAAAACTTAACATTGCATAACTCAAGTTTGGGGGGGTATGTTTTTCTGGCTCTTAAAAAGAAAATTTTACAAAATTTTGAGCCAAAAATAAGTTTGGGGGATGTTCTTCACTTAAATATTTTGCCCCCACTAATAAATTCCTCTCAAGCTTACAGGTTTTTTGAGATGTAGCAGAAGGCAACAGTGAAGACACTGTTGAAAACAAGTTTGGGGGAGGTTTGTGCTTATTTTCGCATCATTTGCATCATACTTTGCATAAGCACAAAACATTTTTTTTCAAAACCTATAAAAAAAAAAATTTTTTTTCGAAAAGATAAAAACATTTTTTGTACATAAATAAGATAATGAAAGTTTAGATAGTGAAAAATTACATCCATGAGATTAGAAAAATTTAAGAAAACTAAGAAAATTAGAAGTTTTCTTATACGAACTAGTAATAAGTAGTTATGAGCCGTTGTCCCAAGGGTTAGTAAGATGAAAGACGTCACTAATCTGAGGATAAAAATAAGTCTGAAAAATAGTTTCTATTCTGGAAGCCAAACATTTTGAACGTTGCTACCCTGTTATTCGCACTTACACACGTCTTAAAGCCTGGGATAGTAGAGGATACCTTGAAATGCTCTTGTCTTAAAGCCAAAAGTATGAAGGAAATAAAAAAAAAATGAAGAAAATATAAAGTGGTGAGAAAAAAATGGACACTGGTTTTGTTATCACCAAGGGCAATAAAAAAATATATAGCGAGGGTGTTTCTTCACCTAGTGCCCTAAGGCCAACTGGTCTGGGAGTCACTGCTATGCCTGAGGTGGTGCAAGACGAGGAAAATACACCAAGTAAGCAAGCACAGGAGTAATCGGTAGGTTAGTACCTCAAGAAGTATTAACGGTCGCATGAAAGTGTGTGAGCAATCTCATCTAAATATTCATTAATTAAAAAGTACTGAGGCTGATGGGCAAGAGTATGATAGCTTGAATTGAATTCTCCGGGTGTAGGGATGTCTTTACACACACGCAGGGTTATATGATCGATATTTGGATGAAAGATAGGAATGAAGAATAAGACGATGTTTTATTGAGGGACGACGTGATTTCTGACATCTTTTCATGACCATTAAGATAGGGCTCATGACAACCGAAAAGCTAGCTGAGTTGGAAATCCTAATTTTCAAAACTTTTCTTTTACAATTCTTGTCTTTAAATGTAATATTCATGATCTTGCTTTTATTATTGGATTTTGTGGGTGCAATCCGCTGAAAACCCTCAGGAGACAACACTCCTCCTACTAGGGACACCTAGAGGTTTAAAGGCTTGTTGCACGTGCTCAGTCCAATCGTGTTGCCTACGAAAGTGTGCTAGTTAGTTTTTCTCTTTCTTTATTTTTTACTTCTCTTTTTAATAAAACAGTTCGCTCGAGACGATCGAAATTAAGTTTGGGGGAATTTGATTAGTCGAAAATATTGTACATTTTAGCCGGCAATTTCCTCATCATTTGCACTCATTTAGAAGTGTACGGTATTCATATTTTACATATTAGCAAAACTGTCGCAAAATATCAGATTACATGTATTAGACTCTAAAACCGACACTATAAAGGAAATTGACTACATTTCATGGCATCGCATCATCCCTACAATTGCGCAACACTTGTTTTGAGATCTGTGCAGGAAAATCCAGCAGAAAGACCAAAAATATACAGGGTACCGATCAAACATTACGCCAACTCAATACTTTCAGATCTGGTATCAATCCAAAGGAGCAATCACAAATTAACACATCAGAGAAAAGCCCAAACTCCAGTACAAAGCTTCACCAGAAGAACCAAAGCCCAAGCCCATCAAAGAGCCGCGGATCCGCGGCAGGAGCTGGCTTGAGCCGCGGATCCGCGGTGGGTCCAGGGATTCAGACATCAATCTTTGTACCATAATGCTTCATTCAGGGCCCACTGCTCAGAAATGTATCTCAAATTCCAGAAGACTCCAGGGGTTTCTGCCAGATCAGCAAACTAGGGTTTCCAAGCTTAATCAATCCTAGCTTAAAGCCTAAGCTAGCTCCTAACAAACTACCTTCTAGAAGACTCAACAAACTTTTGGAGGGAACTACAATTTCAAACCTAGACCTAGGGTTTGGGAAGTTTATAAATAGAAGCCTAGACCTAGGGTTATGAATCTAATTATCTTTACCCAATCTAGTATCAAACTAGAACCATTCTCTTTCTTCATCTTCTTCCACAAGTCTAGTGACAGGGCTTGTGTGAAACCCTAACCCTAATTCCAATCAAAAGCCAAGATCCCGAGTACCCATCAAGCAAGAAGCCTTGCAACCTTTTATAAGCCGAGCCGGTCTTCAACAGAGCAAGTGGTCCAAGCCGATCCGCGACTCACGGAGCCGAGCGACGCCAAATCGACAATTTAGTTCTTCCTCTTGTAGTTCTTGAGCGACTGTAATCAAATTGTTGATATAAATAAAAGGTGATATTCTTTTATCTTGTTTTCTTTAAATTCTTGCATCATGATTCAATCTAAATTTCTAGTTGTAATTCTTGTTGTGATGTTTGAGTAATACTCCGCTCGTCAAGGAGTCGAGACGATCAATAGAATGATGATGTAATATATCTGAAAAGGATTCTTGATTCCTACGAGTTTTGTAAACCCTAGCAAGTTTAAGAACCGACGACCCATTTCGTTGCGATGCTTTCTTGATTGATATCGCTCGAGATTGGGGAGTTACGATCGTTTCTTGAAATTGCTAGAGGCTAGAGTGTGAATGATATCAACGAAAGAACAAGGGTTAAGTGATGAAACCCTGGTTTCATCAAGAAAGCCCTAACTCTCGTCGACCATCATCGATCTAGTATCAATCCTTCGAAGGACAAGAACACGAAATCTTGAGATTACATCACGTCTATAGATCCGATCGATTCCTACGAGCCTCATTTAGATTCTTGACATTTGGTTGGAAATATTATCGAAATCCCATTCTTGATTGTTTATCAGTTTCTTGATTCTTGATTAAACTCGTGACACCTGAATCAATTGATAAATTCTTGAATCGTGTTTTCTTTTCTTGTCAATTAACTTTTCAATTCAAACGAAGCAAATATAAAAACAAATCGCACAATCCCTGTGGACGATCCGCACTCACTTACAATCTACATCCGACACCGTAGTTGATTGCGGTCAAATAATTCTTTGGTTATGATTTCTTTACAATTTCCAACTACACAATCCGAAATCTTTATTCAATCAAATGGCGCCGTTGCCGGGGATCATTTGATTCGATACACACAACAAGAATTCTATAACAATCAACTCGTAAGAGGGAAAATTCTCTTATAGGATCCTTACGACTTATAAGAGAAAACCACTCTTAGGAATCCTCACGATTCCTAAAGAGAAAGTCCACCTATGGGATCCTCTCGACCCGTAGGGAGAAAAGCCTCTATGAGACCCTCACGGCTCATAGAGTTGAAAAGTCTTAGGCAGTAGACCTGAACCTGCGGCCTAAGCCATCGCTATTTCTTAAGGAAGTCAGAATACTCGTTTTAGATATCCATCAATCATGGTTATTAAGACAGCCTGCTGACAATAAAAAGAAGATGACAGAAAGAATATCTGATCTACATTTGATCTGGCGTTCGTGACTCATTCATTTATGCACGGACAGAAGACTCAGGACGAGAAATAAGACAAGCTGAAATAAAAAGGGGGAGGGTTTCCATTCATACCGCTAGAAAATTTCTTTTTTTACAATCATAAGACCAATAAATAAGAAACATTATTCAAATTATTACAACGGTATAATCTCAGATCCGGGGCACGGATTGAGGAAATCGAAAGTAAGGCCATCCAGAGTTCTTCTGGCCTTTCTAATTATTCTTATGCGCAGTCTTTCGCGCTCCTCTGTGTCAAGATCATCGGCAAGCCCTCCTGGCCTTCGATAAGCAGCAACTATCGTCGTCTGCTGGAAGACTTGGTGTAGGATGTCAATGAGGCTGTTCCGCCGTTTCTTTGAGATCAGCCCTGTCAGGTATACTGAATGCACCTTGTCTTCGGCATCATCCAGCGCATTGAGCAGTAAGGCCTCATGAAGACCCGGAAGTGCTCTCCATATGGCTCCCAACACGACTTTCAAAAGGGCCGAACGACGAGGCAACAGCCAACCACCGCTTGCGTTCAGACGACCCATGACTTCTGCACATTCAGCGTCTGTAAACTCCTGGTTTTGTTGACGACCCTGAGCGCGGATATCGTCGTAGGTAATGAACTCGTGCAAACTGTATAGATGCACCGCCGCCATTATGCCTGGAGGAAATATTACAGGAAGATCAGCAATAGAAAAGCAACAATATACATAGAGGACTAAATTCCTAGAGAGAAAAACTATGTTCAAGGATAAAATCCCCTGGACGAAAGCTCTGCTGGTTAAGATTAATCTAAGAATCGATTTTACCTAAAGTTTTTCTAAAAACTTTGAAAAAAGGAGCAAGGCACCGGAGTTCTTGAAGGTAAGAACAAAGCTCTGAAGTTTTTGAAAATAAAAATCTGAAAGATGATAAGTATCTGTGGGGGACCAAAGGTCCTATTTATAGGCATCAAGTGCCTCTTCGACTTCCAAAAGTTGTCACGGCGGTTTACCCTAATCAGAGCGAAGCTCTGTTCAAATTCCGAGGCGGGAGATGAAGCAACGCTTCGTCTTCCCCCAATCAGAGCAAAGCTCTATCTTGAAAATTAATTTAATGAAGCGACGCTTCAGATTATTTGCGCTGCGCAACGTGCCACGTGTCTGACGCAGACGCATCAGCGCAGCGCCCAAAGCAGCACACCCAATCAGAGCAAAGCTCTATTTTAAGCAAAATTAAAGGAAGCAACGCTTCAGCTGCGCTGCGCCGTGCGCTACACGACACGCGTCAGCACAGATGCGCTAACACAATTGCGCTGCGCCGCGCGACGTGTATCATACTATGGAGCATTTGCGCCAAACAAAATTAAAGTTCTGAAGAAATCTTTTCCGTTCTTGTTAAAACAAAAAGATTTTCTTCTGTAAAACAGAAGCCCTTGGATCAAAGATCCGACGGTGGGGGAAGTTCCGCCAAATCATTCAGAAAAGGGATTTCTTCAACAAATTGAACTTGCTTATCAATTTGCAAGATGAAGCCTCAGGCAGCAGAGGTGGGAAAACTTGCTTCCTGAAAAATGGGGCCCTGCAAGTCAATCCGAAATGGTCTCTTGCATACTATTCACGGGTCTCACTCTCCGAAGTCGATTTTCGACAAGAAGGGAAACAACCACTTACGGGTCCTCTCGACTCATAAGAGGGAAAAATTCTCTTGTAGGGTCCTTACGACCTATGAGAGAAAACCACACTTAGGAATCCTCACGATTCCTAAGGAGAAAACCCACCGACGAGATCCTCTCGATCCGTAGGGAGAAAAGCCTCTATGAGACCCTCATGGCTCATAGAGTTGAAAAGTCTTAGGCGGTAGACCTGAACCTGCGGCCTAAGCCATCGCTATCTCTGGGAGAAATGAAGTTATCGGCCAATGAGGTTCATCAAAGATATCATGCAAAAAAAGGGGGGCGGAGAAATGACACAAGACATTACAAAAATGTGCATCTTTTATTCATAAATATTGATCGAGTACAGGATACATTGTACTAAAGAATAAAAAATGTATATACATCTATTTTATAAGTACAAATGATACAAGGAGAATTACTGAGAAGGAAGCGTCTTGCATAGATTTAGCAATTGCTCGCATACTTCTTTCCACGCCTTCTCTTGATCAGCTGCCATCGCCAGTTCGGCCTCTGCTTGAGCCCGCTGCTGCCTGAAGAATGCAAGCTGTTCCCCAACAACCTGCTGAGCTGCTTCACGGCCTCGGGCATCATGCTCGGTGGCGTCAAGCTTCCGCCTCAGTGCTATCCCATTAGAGATACGCTCCAAGAGGCCTTCAAAGACGGCTTTCACTTCAGCAGCATTCATCCTAACTTCAGCGCGCAGGCGAGCGGTTGCGCTTGAAGATTCCCGACGCTCCTTCAACCGCAAAGCTGCTTCCTGCTCCAAATGGCGGAGAGAAGCGCTTTTCTCGAGCCAGGCTGTCCGTTCGGTGCTCATGGCCAAAACTTCGGGAGAAGGGCGCGTCGTCTCCAACCGATGCAAGCAGGCCTCAATCTCTCTGCAGTGGTTAACCCAAGATTCGACGACGCCTTCATTGTGAAAGTTTACGAGCGCCGCCAACATCGGGTTAACCTCCATTGCGAAATCCACGGCAGAAGGGAGAGCATCCATGTTAAGCTCTTCGATATACCCGCTCAGCATACCCAAACTCATCACGGCACCTTTTGAAGATGGACGTTTCAAGAAAGGGCCCGCTGGTGAGAGAACACGAGACTCAAGGGGGATCGGAGCTGGAACAATAGCTGCAAAATGAAACATGGTTAAACAATGATTCGAAAAGATGCTGAAGGATCATATAAAAAGGGGGGAGGAATATACTGTACCAGCTGAAACGGACGACAAAGCCGGAAGGGCCGGTGGCGTGACAGGTCTTGTGTCCCCTCCTTCGATTCGTGGCACTACAATCAGGAAGAGGAAAAGTCAGAAATGATCCTATACTCCCTCGAAAGATATCGGAATAACACTCACCGGCACTACTAGAGGGAGAAGCGAGTTCGGATGGGAAGGAGAAGTGTGGGAGCAACACTTGGTATAGATGATCAAAGAGCGCTCCTGAAAGGGCACAGTGGTATAACGTTAGTACAAAAGCTACACATTTAAAAGATTAACGCATGAGTCGTAATTCCATACCTTCCAACATCCGCGATGGTACAAGGGAAGGCGGGGAGGTGACCACCGCCAAAGCAGTAGTTGACGGTGCTCCTTCGAGCAATGGAGCGTCGGCACTGGCCGTACCTGCAAAGACAAACTTGTTAGAAGAGATCGCGAGATATATAAAAAGAAGAACGCTGGTAACTCAAAATTTACCCGACGAGCTGCCAGCCGAAACTGAAGCAATCCCCTCCTCCGTTGACATGAGACCGCCGCCCGTAGCCTCATCACCCGACTCGATGGGAACCGTTGTTGTGCTCGCAAGCCCTGGAGACGGCAAGGAACCATACGCGGGGAGGGCTATGATTGGAGTATTGCCAGATTCCTGGGAAAGAGCGGTTAGCTCCTCCCCAGGAATCGTGGCCGCCTCACCCGATACTCCCTCGGGTTCTGCGGTCGCGGTTGTCTCGTCCATCGGCACCATGAGGTCTCCAGCCTCAAGCGCCTCGCCCTCTACTGCCTTCGGCTCGGTTAAGACAATCATCTCATCTGTCGCCGCTTCAGGTGCGGCATCAATGACCCTCTCGGCGGCGGATCCCTCAACCTCTGTTTCAGGCCCCGTGGCCCCGACGACGTTGCTCACTGTCGGCTCGGGTTCGGCAAGTACCGCTTCCTCCGCTCCCCTGGGTTCAACGGTCTCCGCCTCCCCCTCAGCCGGACTTGGCCCTGCAATGTGGAATGCATATGAGCCAATGGCTTTATAATTCTTACAACAAGACTCTGAAAGAAATGCTACCTGAAGAGGATTTATCGTTTGCACTTCGGGCCGCGCGCGCTACTTGCCTATGAGCAGTAGATAGGGCGGCAGGGGCCTCTTCAGAAGGAGTGTCGGCGCGAGGAATAGTGCTAGGGCCCGCTCCCGTGGCCAAGGCAGCTCTGCGCGCCTTTGCTTCGCGTCTCAGCCGCTTCCGCTCCTCCCGAGCCGTTGAGACGGATGCCACTAGGGATTCTTTAATTGAGGCGTCCTCGTCCGTGAATAGGGATGCCTCCAAATTTTTCAGGGCATCCCTTGTCGTTTTGTCAAGTCGAGGCTTCTGCAGCAGCCTCGACGAGATCGGGACTTCAGTAACGGCCTCGGGAAGGATCCCCGCATCAATTGATACAACCCCTGCAAAGAAACAAAAGAAGGTTAGGTCGACCATCAGAAAAGATGACAAACTTTCCTTATAAAAGAGAAAGGGGTGAGACATACCAACGCCTGCTAGGGCGCGCTTCTCCTCCTCCTCTTGGAAGGTTTTTAAAGAGGCAGCGATAGCCTCTTCAGTAGAGACACCTGTTGAAAAGGGAGCAAATATTAGTTAAAGATAATAATAAAAAGTGCAATAAAATGACAAATAAAGCGGCTGATGATTACCTAACTCAGCGAGTTTGCTTAACATCGCTTCGAGCCTCGCCGATCGCTCCGAAGCTGCAATGGCGGCAGCCAAATTGGTGTCCGCAGGGTCTACCAAGAAGCCTTCGTTGCTGCCATATTCACGTATGCCTTCGGTGGGAGGAGCCGCAGGCTTTAAGCTGAGGATCGCATCGAGGGAAAGGGTGGACTTCTTCTTCTTCTTCTGTTCGCCAGCTTTAGATCCACCCGGAGTAGATTTGCGCTTGGCAGTCACTTTAGGGCGGCGGGTCCCAATATCTGCTCCTACGCCTGGCTCTGGCGATACTACATTAGTCGCCTTCGTGGGAGCATGGGGCGCCGATGGTGCATCCACCGTAGCGGGCAGCGGCAATCCCCGCGGGGGGCTCAACACGCGTGGTCGATCGACTCCAGCATCTTTTAGCGGAGGGACGACCGGGAGCCTTGGCTGCAAAGGGGC
The DNA here is from genome assembly GCA_030015575.1 of Agapanthus africanus. Taxonomy (NCBI): domain Eukaryota; kingdom Viridiplantae; phylum Streptophyta; class Magnoliopsida; order Asparagales; family Amaryllidaceae; genus Agapanthus; species Agapanthus africanus. The sequence continues at coordinate 8,253,766 of CM057348.1, read as the reverse complement.
CTTGCGATCGCCGCCGGGAGGCGCACCCCTACGGTCAACCAGCATACGCTTCTCCGTTAAGATAATTGAGCCCATCGCATGCGCATACCAGGCCACATATGAATTAAGCATCTTAGGGGCACAGCTGGGTTCACTAATGAAGAAATAGGAACCTGTGTTTGTTAGTTATATGTATGCCCTAGAGGCCATTACTATACATAGGATGTATATTGTAGTGGATGTTTGGACATATATAGGGAGGACTTTCTTGCTCGACATGATAGTATGCTATCTGGTTGACCTTTACCTTAACGTGTATACTGATTGTCTCTCCGTTACATGTTGGTAAAGCCCTTAGGATGTGTACTTGACTACCTGGACTGTGATGCGGATCATACTAGTGGGGACATGGTAGTCCATAAGTACATCCTTCAAAGTCCCTAGTCGTGGGTGTATCGAGACGGGGCATCGATATACCAGTGTAGACTAGCGCATACCTTCTCGACCCATACAGATGGGCGATGGATGATCCCATATCCATTGGTGTTTGACATCAGAGATGATATACGGGTGCTCAGTGGAGACTGGGTACACTGGACGGACTCGCCGAGAACTCCCAGATGGTATTATACCTCACGTCAGATGGCAGTTCTCTGGTGACACTGGTACAGAGTAGTCTGTTGACCAGAGATCGTCATAGAGTCTTGTGTGGTTCCCACTGTGCTTTGATTTCCATCTTACCACGTCCAAGAGGGCGTGCAAAACGGTGGTTTTTGGGTACAGTCTCGAGTCACATGGAGGCAATGAGCGATAGGAGGGGATTCGTCTCTCCCGGTATAGGGAGTTGATGTTGCCCTGTGTTCGATTGGCTATAACAGGAAATCCCTGGCCAGGGTTGCTGAGATTTACTGGTAAGTGTTACCAGTAGTTTCTCGAATTGTTATAGACCTCATATCGACATGACTTATCGAGCTATTGGGGTCTGACGTTTACCACCCCTAGGCGAGATATGCGACATATCAGACGATCAGACCGGACTGTACGGTAGTGTTACTGGTTGGATTCACTGGAGTGTAAGCGGGCTTGCTCGTCGATCTTCAGATCGCTCAATACCCGGGTGGCCGTTACGTTTAGCAGACCGCTTGCGGCTTGTGGATGTTTGATATGATCATCATCTGCTGCCGGCGTATTGACGAGTCTTTAGAGTCATACACAGAGGTTTCCTGGCTCAAGCGAAACGAAATAGGAGCGCATATGAGATATGTGCGGGACCGAGAATAATGCCAGTATGTGATACTGTATTCGATTCTCGCGATGTGACATTGATCGGTTATATGCGATATAGCCGGGTTATCGGATCAAGTGTTGATTCGATAAGTTGTTACTATTGATACCAGTCGGTTATGTGCGACATGACCGGATCATTGAATCAAGTGTTGATTTAATGATTTGATGCATAATTATATATTTGATATATTACTTTGCATTAACTAGTATCGGTTCACTTTAAATGGATTTTCTCGCTCGGATGTGCGCATTACATATGCGATATGATTTTGTGCACTTGTTTGTATCATGTTTGATGATACATATCTTTTTGGTTAAGTGTAAAGATTTAAACCATGGTTAAGTGGATAATTAGGGTTTTACTTATTCATTTATTAATCCTTTTATTTTTGGAAAAAGGAAAAGAAGTGAGAGAAAAATGGTGGCTTATTTTGTTTGCAACATGAAGCTTCATGAAGCATTCATTAAGTGACCATTTTTGTCTCATCTCCTTAACCCTAACCATTCTTTAACCTTGGTCAATTCTCTACACTTAACTTGGGTTATGTTATGATAAGAATGGATTATTCTTTTCTTTTTAATTTAACTTATCATAACAATTTCTATCTTCTTCTTCCTTTCTTTAAGTGAAGAAAGCAAGCCTCATCAATGGTGGATTGATGAAACAAGTGAGAAATCCAAATCTAAAGTCTACCCACTTCCTATTTCTTCATCCTCTACCTCTTGCCAAGTAGTAGAGTGTGTTTTTTTCACAAGTTTCTTGACTTGGTGAAGTCGGAGCTTGATTTAGCGATGCCTCGACGTAGATCATCTTCGGCATGGACATCGACGACCTAGCCCGCCATTTCTCCGACGAAGCCGACGCTAGAGCCCGGGAACTCATTTGGACAGCGAGGAGACTTCATTGCGGAGCTATGGAGGTGGAGAACCGGATCTACAAAGGTTGTATTTCCGTATCTCTTAGTTAAGTGTTAACTAGTTTATCTTTTCGCCTAGATTTCTAGCCAACGATCCGTATTAGGGTTTCTCGGCACCGTTAGAATTTGAAATTGGCATGGTTGATGCCTTGTGAGACCTCTTGAGAGTGCCTAGGAACCCTACAGTGGTATCAGAGCCTAGCTAGAGCCTTAGGCGAAGCGTAGACGGAATTTGAAGTCCGATCGAATCAAAACCGGACCCCAAAAAATGCTCTCTGTCCTTTTTCCAAAAATTGGGATTTTTCCAAATTAAAAATATGCAGAAAAATAAGCAGGGTTTTCTAAGAATTACGGTGAAAAATTTTGGTCGTAATTCCATCAAACAGCCGCGGAACCGCGGACTTAGCCCACGTGGCGCGGCGGTTCCGCGGCAACACTGTTGCATCGTTGACCAAAATTTGCACAGTAATTATTAGTTTGCTGTGCTGAGTTCTCTGGGTATTTTTAAAATTTTATTCAAGAGTTGAATTTTCTGGAGTTGTTTTGGGGATTCGGTGTTTCGATCGGAGTATCAAATTTTGTCTGTGTGGCTTTCCGGATAAATTTTAGAATATGTTAAAAAGTTCGACCGGATATAAATACCCAATTTTTCCCCTGTCGGGAAATTTCCAAGTGTTGGATTTTTCCGTAGTTTAACGACGTTCTTAGTAGTGCAAGTAACTCGATGGACCCTCTAGAAGACAACAAACCTTAACTCGATTATGTGACCGTCTTGAACTGCCCTTTGAACCTTCGGGTTTGGGGCAGTACGGCGTGCCACATGTGAGGCGTTGGCTTGACCCTTCTACGGCTGGACCGTTGGTACTGAGGCATGAACGGAATGTTGTTAGACTTGTTTCATGTGTTGATCTGTATCGGGAAAACTTGGGTGTTCGAATGTTCAATCGGAAAGTTTGACATTTTCTATTTATCCGGAATGTGATACAATAATTGGAATTCACAAAAGTTATGAGATAACTAAATGAATGTTATAAGCATAGCAGTTTAGTCTCACTTGATCGGTTGCCACGGAATTTTGATGTGATCAAAAGTCCGTCGCAATCACGTAGCGTACGCGGATACTCGCCGGGTAAACTTAATAGACAGCCTCACTCCATAGCCCCGACCAAGTGACTGTAGGAGAACCACGTCGCCGAAAGCATCCGTTCGGGTGCTCGCGGTAGCGGTGTTCCGCCTTGGTGCACTTCGTCGACGGTATCGGGGGTGCGGCCGCCTACTAAAGTTTGCGACGAGTATTCGATCAGGATGTCGGGAATCTTGTTGAATTACCCGACTTGATATTGAAAAGTGTTTTCGATTTTGAGACTAAAATGCGGGGTTTATAATTGTTAGGCATGCGATATCTAAGTAATTCATTTGGTCAGGCATGCGATGTCTGAGGTGATTGCGGATTCCAACTGTTGTAGTTTTACACTTTATTTTCTGTGACCATAAGTGTAATATGTGATATCGCCGGTTTCGTTGCTATATGTCAACGACAATTGGGATGCGCATATTTACTTACGTTGATGACATGTGATGTTATGTGTTGCTGGATATGTTATATTGGATCGTCGTGTTTGAATAGCCGGGGGTTTTTATGTGAGATGAGTGTTTTTCATTTTCATTCATGTAAAAACTTGTATGTAATATTCTTTTATTGGGGCGCTTCCAGGTTGCGGAAGTTGTCACCGTTTGTATATTATTTACTTTTCCGCACTAGGATAGACCCAAGGAGGGGAGCACAAGTAACCGGGTTCTGGAGTCCAGTGGGGACCAACTCGAGGAGTCGAGTCCGGGTCTCCTAACTCTAGAATTGGTAGGGTTGCTTGCCGCTCTCGTAGGGGCTAGGGGTGTGGGTTTGGCTATTCATCGCGACCGTGGAATCCGTGTTTTATACTGGCTCGTATTGAAAACACGGATGTCCTAGTATATCCAATGTTTCATATGTTTCTTCTGCTGCGATATCTGTGATGTGATCATGTGATGTTCTGTGATAGATACAGTATATAGTATATATGATATATTATATAGGCGTTACTTATGTTTTACACCCGTGCTAGCCCTGCCCCGCTCTGCCGTTAGTTACCTAACCTAACGGTGCACGAGGGGACATCGAGGCGAATGCGGATGGCATAAGTGTACGTCGTATTTATCTGTGATGTTTAGGTACTTAAATGATGGGACTTCATTAATATGATTAATGAAAGTAAAAGAAACCTAAGATGTTGTAGAATCGAATTTCAAAATAAAACAGGTAGCTACAGTTCTTGCTTTGCACAGAGGTATATGTGATATATCCTGCACCTTATTCGATGAGGAAAGGACCGAGATCCCTTCACCGGGAGTGACTCCTTTAGCAATAACTGGCAGATGCTACACACTCGGTTTGTCTTTTGATTGCTTTTAAGAGTTTTTGCTTTGCACAGTGATATATATGATATATCCCGCACCTCATTTGACGAGAAAAGGACCGACGATCCCTTCACCGGGAGTGACTCCTTTAGCAAAACTGGAAAAGCCTCAAAAGCACTCCATTTTAAATCATTTGATTCTACAACGATATCAAGTTCATTACGCAATAGGTTTTCAGAAAAACCCTCCGTCATTTCAGATAAGTACTAGTTAGTATTCGTGCTGCGGTAGTTTGGCATTCGTCAAGGCGTAGTGTACGGTAGCTAACTAGTATTTATCTGCTTGAGCATATGATGCGATTGGATTAGGGTATTCGTACGGCGTTGTTTGGCATTCGTCAAGGGTCGTGCGGGTGGGTTTAATTCGATCAAGAAATGTACGGGTTGAACTTGACTAGTGGACTATGGGTTGTTTGGCATTCGTCAAGGTCATAGAACACTAGGGGCAAAATATTATCGGGAATTTCAAGTGTTGAAATTTGCAATGAGATTGCATACCTTCTATGAGATAGTTGGATCCCGATACCCGCTGCGAGTAATTGTTACTCCTGGGAGAGTTTTATACATTACAATTAGCCGATCAAGTAGGTGTCTTGAAAGGTGTCAACGGGGTTACGCCTCTGGGAAAACGAGGTTTACATTAATTAGGTTCGTGCGAAAGCACGGGGGACCTCCCTCAAAGTACCGACACTGACCTGGCTGAAAGATTGGCAAACTTGTAGTGTGTAATTAATCCCGGCTAGTCTTTCCTTTTAGGGTTTGAAGGAAGATTTGATAGAAAGCAGTGGGAGCCATCCTGATTAGATAAAATAATAACCAATCTATTCTTGACAGAGCGCACGCTGAGTGTTTTCTTCTCTCTCTCTCCAGGTAGCGACCATATCACGCCTTAATCAAGATAATAATACGGAATATTGACCGAACCCGCTTGTTATACTGAGCTGGGGAACGTTGGACCCGCTCCAACTTATAATTGTTATAAGACCGAGTAGGAAATTGGGGAATACCAGATTTCCCGTGCCGCCCAAACGAAGAGAGTGCATGCTGATGCATCATCTTCGGGTGTGTTCATTATACAGAACTGTTTCTCAGTATCCTTTACGTCCTGGGTATTTGATACCAGATCAGGATCCCAGATATGTAATCTGTTACATAGGGCTACAGAAAGGTAGAGGACTGAGAACGGGTGATAAGTTTCATGAGGCAGAAAACGGGGCAAGAGTTGCAGCCAAGTCTGTTGGTCACTGTCACCCTGTATTACCAATACATTGATTCGGAACGAATGTTATTAGATACCGAACCTGATATACAAAATCATATCTGTCTCTTTATTAGTAAAGAAACGATATAATTTTGTATTGTCGGATAATGTTTTGAACATTTCCTATATCAAAAGTTGATCGGTTCAGGCACGTTATCTAAAAGTATTGATGTTCTAAATCAAACTACAGTTCTTAGTATACGGAACACACACAAGAGGAAGAGTTCAGAAATGAACGAATCCTTCTTGAGGCATTGTAGACTAGGTCATATCAATGCGACCCGACTGGCTGAAGTTACATTTAGATGCATATTTAAATTAGTTTGAATTTACATCTTGTGAAACTCGCCAGTCATGTCACAAAGATAAGATGACCACAGCTCTGTTTATTGGAAACAGAGAAAGAGTTAGTGAACTCTTGGGATGATACATGTTGATGTATGTAGGTCCCCTGTCTACACATGCCAGCACCGGTTCTTTGTACTTCATTACGTTCTCTGATGATCTCTTTAGATTCAGACATATGTTCTTGTTGAAACACAAGTCCGAACCTTTTGAGATATTCACAGAATATAAGCTAGAAGTAGAGAACCAAAATACGGGTAAAAGTATTATGTCCTTTGATGAGATCAAGGAGGAGAATACTTGAGCACGGAATTCTTGGACTTTTCTAAAGGAGAATGAGATTCTCTCTCAGCATTACTCCACCGAATACACCATAGCACGTTGGTGTATCGGGGCGGAGCAATCACACCCTATATAATAAGGTGTGCTCTATGATGAGTACTACTGAGTTACCTTTTTCCTTTTTGGGAGTTATGCACTTGAGAAGCTACATACCTATTGAATAGGGTTCAAATCAAATCAGTTGCCTACCACTTCATATTTGATATGGTATGGGAAGAGCCCATGTCTTAAGCTAGTTAAGATTTGGGGTTGTCCGGGCTATATCTAAAAGCATAATCCGGACAAGCTCGAGGCAAGGTCTGTTATGTAGAACTGGAAATGTTCCAACTATACAAACTACAGCAGATGATTTGGTACAACCAGAGGATTTAGTAGATATCAACGAACCTCAGCCTCTCCGCCAATCTAGTAGGGTTCCTCACCCACCTGAGAGATACTTCGGTTTCTCTATGACAGTGGGAGCGAGGATTGCATCATGAGATGATGACCCAACTAGTTTCGAGCTGGCCATCAGGAGTATGACTCTGTAAGAATGGCTGGATGTTTATCGATCTGAGATGGAATTCTTATTCACCAACAAAGTATGGACTTTGGTTGCCATATCTGAAGGGTTAAATTCCCATCAGGAGCAAGTATATCTTGAGAAGATTACTTGGTGTACATGGAAAGGTTGAGACTTTCAAAGCTAGAATTGTTAAAGTTTGCATCATTGACCAGGTATGGATAATGGTGAAACCTTTTCAAGTAGCTATGCTTAAGTCCATCCAGATCCTACTTGTCACGGCTACATACCATGACTACGATATCTGGTGGTTGGGTGTCATGACTACTTTTCTAAATGATGTTTTAGAAGAGTGTGTCTATAAGTACACAGCCAGAGGGCTTCGTAAACAGTGGGAGCAGCGGAAACGTGTGCAAGATGCTTTATAGGATTAAAGCAGGCATCGCGGAGTTGGAACATCTGTTTTGATGAAGTAGTCAAAGAAGTTGACATCATCAAAATGGTAGATGAACCTTGTATAAACAAAAAGGTAGTAGGGAGTATGGTGACGATCCTCGTAGAGTACGTGGATGACATACTCTTGATAGGGAAGGAGTTTCCTATGCTACGCTCGATCAATCTCCGCATATCACAAGGATTCTCCATATAGGATCAAAATGATACCTACTAAATCCTGGGTTTTGGATCTATGAGATAGATCTAAATGGATGCTAGAATTCTCACTAGATGTAGTGAGATGGTATCAATCGATCCTGGGGAAAATCACTGGAAGTGTTCCAAGGTGATAAAGACGACTGAATGTCAGTCACAGGCATTGTCTTTACCCTCAGTAAAGGGACGGTATGTTGGAAGAGTTCCAAGCTAGATACCGTGGCATACTAGACGATAAAGGCTGAATACATCGCTACTTAAGATGCTACCATAGAGACAGTCTGGGTGTATAATAGTTCATGAGATGAACTTCGTTCCTACCATTGTGAGACAATGGAGTTGTGGCTTATGCCAAGGAACACCCGTCCCATCAGTGACCCAGGCGTATTCTAAGGCAGTGTCACCTGATCATGGAGATGGTTGATCTCCAGGGAGATCGAGGATAGGAGAGTAAACTCAGAGGACAACACAGCGGATCCACTCACAAAGGCCTGTTCCCAGAGAGAGACTTTTATGGGATGGTTGAGTATGAGATACTGCAACCACTGCTATCAGATGGCCCTAGTGCAAGTGGGAGATTGTTAGTTATATGTATGCCGTAGAGGCCATTACTATACATAGGATGTATATTGTAGTGGATGCTTGGACATATATAGGGAGGACTTTCTTGCTCGACATGATAGTATGCTATCTGGTTGACCTTTACCTTAACGTGTATACTGATTGTCTCTCCGTTACATGTTGGTAAAGCCCTTAGGATGTGTACTTGACTACCTGGACTGTGATGCGGATCATACTAGTGGGGACATGGTAGTCCATAAGTACATCCTTCAAAGTCCCTAGTCGTGGGTGTATCGAGACGGGGCATCGATATACCAGTGTAGACTAGCGCATACCTTCTCGACCCATACAGATGGGCGATGGATGATCCCATATCCATTGGTGTTTGACATCAGAGATGATATACGGGTGCTCAGTGGAGACTGGGTACACTGGACGGACTCGCCGAGAACTCCCAGATGGTATTATACCTCACGTCAGATGGCAGTTCTCTGGTGACACTGGTACAGAGTAGTCTGTTGACCCGAGATCGTCATAGAGTCTTGTGTGGTTCCCACTGTGCTTTGATTTCCATCTTACCACGTCCAAGAGGGCGTGCAAAACGGTGGTTTTTGGGTACAGTCCCGAGTCACATGGAGGCAATGAGCGATAGGAGGGGATTCGTCTCTCCCGGTATAGGGAGTTGATGTTGCCCTGTGTTCGATTGGCTATAACAGGAAATCCCTGGCCAGGGTTGCTGAGATTTACTGGTAAGTGTTACCAGTAGTTTCTCGAATTGTTATAGACCTCATATCGACACGACTTATCGAGCTATTGGGGTCTGACGTTTACCACCCCTAGGCGAGATATGCGACATATCAGACGATCAGACCGGACTGTACGGTAGTGTTACTGGTTGGATTCACTGGAGTGTAAGCGGGCTTGCTCGTCGATCTTCAGATCGCTCAATACCCGGGTGGCCGTTACGTTTAGCAGACCGCTTGCGGCTTGTGGATGTTTGATATGATCATCATCTGCTGCCGGCGTATTGACGAGTCTTTAGAGTCCTACACAGAGGTTTCCTGGCTCAAGCGAAACGAAATAGGAGCGCATATGAGATATGTGCGGGACCGAGAATAATACCAGTATGTGATACTGTATTCGATTCTCGCGATGTGACATTGATCGGTTATATGCGATATAGCCGGGTTATCGGATCAAGTGTTGATTCGATAAGTTGTTACTATTGATACCAGTCGGTTATGTGCGACATGACCGGATCATTGAATCAAGTGTTGATTTAATGATTTGATGCATAATTATATATTTGATATATTACTTTGCATTAACTAGTATCGGTTCACTTTAAATGGATTTTCTCGCTCGGATGTGCGCATTACATATGCGATATGATTTTGTGCACTTGTTTGTATCATGTTTGATGATACATATCTTTGTGGTTAAGTGTAAAGATTTAAACCATGGTTAAGTGGATAATTAGGGTTTTACTTATTCATTTATTAATCCTTTTATTTTTGGAAAAAGGAAAAGAAGTGAGAGAAAAATGGTGGCTTATTTTGTTTGCAACATGAAGCTTCATGAAGCATTCATTAAGTGACCATTTTTGTCTCATCTCCTTAACCCTAACCATTCTTTAACCTTGGTCAATTCTCTACACTTAACTTGGGTTATGTTATGATAAGAATGGATTATTCTTTTCTTTTTAATTTAACTTATCATAACAATTTCTATCTTCTTCTTCCTTTCTTTAAGTGAAGAAAGCAAGCCTCATCAATGGTGGATTGATGAAACAAGTGAGAAATCCAAATCTAAAGTCTACCCACTTCCTATTTCTTCATCCTCTACCTCTTGCCAAGTAGTAGAGTGTGTTTTCTTCACAAGTTTCTTGACTTGGTGAAGTCGGAGCTTGATTTAGCGATGCCTCGACGTAGATCATCTTCGGCATGGACATCGACGACCTAGCCCGCCATTTCTCCGACGAAGCCGACGCTAGAGCCCGGGAACTCATTTGGACAGCGAGGAGACTTCATTGCGGAGCTATGGAGGTGGAGAACCGGATCTACAAAGGTTGTATTTCCGTATCTCTTAGTTAAGTGTTAACTAGTTTATCTTTTCGCCTAGATTTCTAGCCAACGATCCGTATTAGGGTTTCTCGGCACCGTTAGAATTTGAAATTGGCATGGTTGATGCCTTGTGAGACCTCTTGAGAGTGCCTAGGAACCCTACAGTGTTAAGCCGTGTAAAATGATGCATCGCATTCTTTATCCCCTCTGGGCCGACCACGGGCGTTTCCAAGAAAGCTTCCAGCGGGATCCCTTGGTTGTAGCTTGACTGCCGAGCAAATCGGTATGGGTTGTATCTCATAAACAAGGCTGCTTCATTCTGCCTGAACACTAGATAGCCTGGCCGGATGGAGTAGAGATGGAGGATTTCCCGAGCTTTCAATGCAGAAGCCCCATCTTTGAAGTCATCACGCAGGGGCACCACTGACTTGGTGGTCTCTGAGCCTATGGTTATGACCTTATCCACAAAGGAAACCTTCACTCCGACCAGATGTGGACGAAGGAGCAGCCCTCTAGACTCCCGCGGGGCTGGAACCACAATTGAAGCCCCGACCAACCGCATGACTCTCGGGAGTCTGTATTTCTCGAAGAACGGAGGAGTCTTGTGGGCACCAAACACCCCTCGCACATGCATCTCCATCCAAGAAGTGAAGTAGTGCATCGGGAAGTTAGCAGGCTGTACTCCGGGCTCACTGGCGTCCGCCGCTACGCTAAGTCCATGATAAAGGTAAGCCAGCCCGGCGATTCCTACCGATAACTGCAAACCAGCCACCATCCGATGCGCTGGGTAAAAGACAGAGGGCCGCATGAGGCGGGGGTGCATGGGGAGTGCAAAGTTGCATAGCCACAAACCCAAGAATCCAATAAAAAAGGTTTCCTCATCCATGCCTGGGACGGCAATTTCCGAGAAAGCAGCAATGGCAGCGTTGGGGAGATAGAAATCCTTCTGATCATTTTCCGATACGGGTCGGCGGTCCAAGCCGAAACCAAAAGGGTCACCAACCTGAGCGAACTTCTCACTCTCATCTGATAGGAACTCTGGGCGAATAAAGCGAGCAATAAAATCTGCGAAACTGACGCCCCGCTCGCCCGATCCCAAATGGAGTTCCTCATAGATCTCCAACACCTTCACCAAGCCCGGATACTGATGCTGAATGGCATTTTCCGGAGTTAAGTCAAACACCAGCTGCTTGGTGGCAAAGACGTACTCGTCAGGAGGAAGCAGCTCCTCGTAGTGCTCTCCCCTCATTGGAAGACCCGAAATCTCAACGAATTCCTCCAAGGAGATAGAGACTTCCCTATCCGTCATCAGGAAGGTGTGAGTAGGGATATTCCATTGTTCGATAAAGGCCTTGACCCACCACGTTGGAGGAGAGGGATACTCGAAAAGCGAAACGTAGATGGCTGAATATAAACCAATCCTCGTTAGATGAGTCCTTTTCGCCGATAAGATGTACCGGGCCCACTGCAAATATCCGGCGGGGGGTCGCGGGATCAGTCCAATATTGTAAGCCTGTCTCCAAGGGCGTGCTTCATCCGGACAGATTCGCCTCCCCAGAATATCTATTGCCGGCGGCGGCTGCACGGGGATGGCACCGATCGCAGGCTGGAAGAGGTCATCAGAATTCCAGTTTTTAACCTCCACGGCATACTTCACCGGGGGTTCGTCTGCATAGGGGATCGTGACTGTAGGCTCATACGGCGAGGCGGAACTGAAGCTGCGACGGCCTTGGATGATCTGGCTGTACCTCCTTCCCCACAGGTGGAGCTTTTTGCACTCAGGGTCATGATCTTTAATGAGAGCGAACGCCACCCGGTCCACCGGCGAATGGGGAAACCCTCCTTCCGAGCGAACAAAGGGGAAAGACAAGTCGCCGGACATGTTTCCTGTAGAAAGATAAAAAAAACCGTTAGTGTTCTGACACTTGGCATTTTGAAATCTTACTCAACACTGTGATGTAATGGGTAGGGGACAAAAAGAGGGACCCACAAAATCTGGATGACGGTACATCATTTAATAAGACAACCCCATCATTAGATGAGACTGTCAATTAATGAAAAGGTTCCCAAAAGAATATCCTCACTGATGGGAAATCCCTAGAGACAAGGAGAAATATTCTCTTTCAGAGCAAAGCTCTGTCACAGAGTGACATTTGTCAAACTCTGGTCTCAAGGGAACAAGATTCCTTAAAAGAGCATAGCTCTATGGTAATGGTGGAAAGATCCATCAATTTTATCTTTAGAGTTTTGGAATCTTGAAAAATCCATGAAAACTTATAAAACAAAAATTTTCTCCGTTTATCAGATCTAAAAAGATCTACATTTGATCTAAGAGCAATGCTCCGTTCATGGGTTAGAACCTATGGATCAGATCTCTGTAAATCTGTAAATTTTTTGAGAGCAAGGCTCTGTTGAAGAAACCCCAAAGGGGTTTTTCTTTAGATCAAGGATCTATAAGAGCAAGGCTCTGTTAATTAAATTTAATTTAAATTAATTTAATTTAATTAATTTTACCTAGAGTGATTCTAAAACTGGAACTTTGAAGTTCTCACAAGAGCAAGGCTCTGGAAGTTCTTAAGCAAGAGCAAGGCTCTGAAATTCAAATTCTTGAAATTGGTAAAAAATTACCAAGGACCAAGGGTCCTATTTATAGGCGCCTGCGCCTTTTCACCTGACCCCTTTGATCCGACGGTCAGGATCTCGCTACCGCTGCACTCACGTGCGCACCACGTGAGCGCAACGGTGGGGGGGCATTTGTTCCCCCAATCAGAGCAAGGCTCTGTTTGAATTTTGAAAATTCAAATTTTTGAAGTAACGCTTCAGATCCCGTGCGCTGCGCGCAACGCGCCACGTGTCAGAAGTTGACACGGCAGCACAACGCCCAAGGCAGTGCGTCCAATCAGAGCAAGGCTCATTAAAAAACAAAAGCAACGCTCAGTTGCGCAAGCGCACCGCTGCGCGACACGTGTCTGCGCAGTTGCGCGAACACTGTTGCGCAAACGCACCGCTGCGAGACACGTGTCTGCGCAGTTGTGCAAGCACGACTGCGCAAGCGCACCGCTGCGCGACACGTGTCCGCGCAGTTGCGCGCACACTGTTGCGCAAGCCCACTGCTGCGCGACACGTGTCCGCGCAGTTGCGCGAACACTATTGCGCAAGCGCTTCATTGTGCGACACGTGTCACTCACTGGGGGAGTTGCGCAAAACAGAATAAATCTTGTTGAAACAAGAAGATTTTCTTGTATAAGGCAGGGGCCTTTGGATCAAAAATCCAAAGGTGGGGAAAATTCCCCAAATCACTCAGAAAAAGATTTATGTAACAATTCTAACTAATTTATGAGCACTATAAAAAGGACCCCAGGCCTCATTTCAAAATCATTGAGATCGGACTAAAAAAAAAGAGAAGAGAACTCTGGAGAACTCCTTGAGAATACAAAAAAAAGGTAAAAAAACCTTTAAAATAAGAGAAAATTCTCTTAGGAATAGATCATTGATCTAAGAACAAGATCAGTGATCTTCAATAAATAAATAAATAAATAAAAATAATAAAAATAGTGCCTTGCACTTGCTATGAACCTTTGGTTCTCTGAAACAAGAAAAAACTTATTTTTCTTTGATCCAAATTTAGATCAAGGGATAAAAAGTGCTTTGCACTTCTGTTCTTGAATCTACAAAGATTCTCAGTGCTTTGCACAAATGCAATGCATTACTTAAAGGGCCAGGCCCAAGTCAAAAAGACTTAACAGGTCTAAATAAATTGCAAAGCAATAAAAAGGCAAGTCCCCATTTAAATTGATACTCTGTTTGAGCAAAGCCCAAAATAAATGAGCAGCCCTAGTAAAAGGCCTAACAGGCCAAATGCAAACGGAATGTTGAATATTCTCAACTGGACTTAGCCCAATTTTGGCCGTAAGTCCTTAAATTAAATTGACTGAGCAAGATTGCTCCTCCTAAATCAATTCACATCCGGTTTGAGGGTACATCTCCGAACTCCTTTGACATCCATCGTTGTAATTCCTCAACGACGTCAAAGAGGTGACGGGTCCCAACGACCACACATCGATATGGACCGCGGGGTCTTTAAACTCGTGGACCGAGACGTCCTTAAACTAATATTCGTCCCTAAATGGGAATATCGGACCGAAACGTCCTTAAACTAATATCGGACCGAAACGTCCCTAAACTAATATCGGACCGAAACGTCCCTAAACTAATAACGGACCACTACGTCCCTAAACATGCTGGACCGAAACGTCTCTAAACTAATGCTGGACCGAGACGTCCCTAAACTAATATCGGACCGAAACGTCCTTAAACTAATATCGGACTGAAATGTCCTTAAACTAATGTCGGACCGAAATGTCCTTAAACTAATGTCGGACCATCACGTCCCTAAACTGGAATATAGATTGCCACGTCCTTAAACTAGAACATGGACCACTACGTCCCTAAACTGGAACAATAGAGCCTCCAAACGCTCTTTTGCCGGATCTAAACGATCCCGTTTAAGTCGATCTTAGCCCCAAAACACGGCTAACGTATCCTTAAACATTCAAGTGGACTTCAAAATTTCAAATCAATTCTGGTTCGAGGGCATATCTCCGAGCTCCTCTGACACCTGTCGTTGTAATCCTTCAATGACATCAGAGAGGTGACGAGTCCTGACGGCCATATAGTAAACGAATCACTACGTTAAGTTGATCTTAGTCTCAAACAGGACTAACGTATCCTTAATAAACGTTTAAGTTGATCTTAGCCGCAACGCGGTTAATGCATCCTTAAACTAAAAACACCAAACCCAAATCTAAGTAAATACGGATTTGGACTAATCCACGTCCTACGGGCGACGGCATTACACAGTCTCCGTATACAATCCACGGGCAACCACAAACAAAACAAACACACACGACACGAAGTGAAATTCTGGAGAAGGAGAAAGTGGCTACCGCGATGCGGTAGCGTAATTAACTGCAGGGGCTTGCGCCTGCAGGGAAGAGCGTCCCCACAATCAAAAACCCCTCAAGCGAGGGGGAATCTGACAAAGTCTGCTACATCGGTCGCATCCGTCTAAACCTTCGATACACGGTGCCATAAATCAACTTGGCATCTTCGGAGAGGTGGACGGGTAAAACCATATAGCATCTGCCCTGAATCTCAGCGCCAGGACATCGCAGTCCTGCGCGCCGTCTTTCGGAGGGGAACAACACCTTATCAATATGGAATGTTAAAATCTCACTATTAAGGGTTAAAATGATCTAGGGATGCAATATATATATATATAATAGGTTAAATGGATGCAAACGGGTGTCCGATAGGGTAGAAACTATTAAAAGGGTTCTATGGGCTATGCAAATAATTATATGTGATTTAAATACGGATGTGGGTACTATGTATAGTAAATCAAAATGCAACATGGTATGTTTCAAGTTATAAATCTAAAATGATAAAATGGACATCGAAGTGTTAAATGAAACAAATGGCCTTAGATTTAAGTTACAGGTTTAATATGCAATTAAATACGTATAAAATAATAATAGTAGCATGTAGCAAGTTTTACTTGCCTCGACAAATCAAGAAACGGGTATACGGAACGTCACACGTCGGCGGGAAAAGTCGCGGCGTGCGCACGGTACACGGAACGGATCCAAACAACGCACAAAGCGATCACACGGGTCAGGTACGCTCGCTGGGTTATCGGGATCGTCGGCGTCAATCCCTGCTCCGGCGAAATCAGCTTGGAAGTGGGGACATCTGCACTTGATCTTGGAATGCTCCATCAGATATTTCATGATTATCTAAAGGATTCATTTAGAGTGCTCCAAGGAAGTTGCTTCATAGATACCAATCCAGTATTGAGGAACATATTAGAAAACCAACTAAAGAGAAATCCATTTTGTATGACAGCTCCATTAGAATGATGCAACCTCCAGCAGCCTCCAGATGCCTAGAAGAGGAGAAAACAAGATGCAATCTTTGTAAGGCTCCGCGACCATGGTTACCGAGTATTAGCAGATTGATTTTGAAATTTTCAACTGCTTCACATATGGCTTCATTGGGATCCCCTACATCTGTAACTGTTTCAGCCGCTACCTTCTCGAAATGTCCCTCGTCCTGCGGTGTAAAGCCTATGATCTCAGATTGACGATCACGCGAATTGAACAACAACGAAGATGCAAAGCCTCGATATGACACAAGATCTATGCTTAGACTTCGGATAGGGTTCTCTGGTTGGATATAGCCGCGGGGAGATGAAGACGACAGTGTTGAAACTAGGAGATGACGATGCTGGATGTGGGTCGAGTAGGGATGCAGAAGAAGTCGCCGAGGAGATGAAGATGGCGTCGGCTGGAGTTGAGGCGATGGCAAGGTTTGGGTTCTCACAGCCAGGGTTATGGGTTAGGGTTTGCGAGAGATCCTCGCATCGGGTTGTTGTCCTGAAGCGGGGGAAGAGAGGAGGAGAAGAGAGAGAAGACGGGGAGGTGGAGACGAGGCCGACGAGGTGGATCGGCGGCGATGAGGGTGAACGAGGGGGAGTGCGGTGAAGTAGGGTTTCCCGCAGGCGAAGGGTCGTGGCCATTGGGTGATGGAGGTGGTGGTTGTGGTGATGGGAGAAGAGGGTCGAGAAAATGGGAGAGGATTGAGACGACGACGACGAGACAAGACGGCGACGGCGAGCGCAAGCGAGGGGCGCGGGTTCGCTAGCAGGGAAAGTGGGTTCTCGCGAGCACTCGGGTTCAAAAAAGAAGAGGGAGAAGAAAAGAAGAGGAGGGAGGTGAGTGTAAGCGAAGAGGGAGGTGACAGGAAACGAGAAGCGAACAGTGTTCGCGGGAGGTGAGAGAGAGAGAAAGAGAGAGAGAGAGAAAGAGAGTGCATTTAGTTAGGATTTAATATATCAAAAAATATTAAAAGAATTAATATTATATAAAGTAATAGAGAGAGAGGAGAGAGAACGGGTGAGGGGAGAGATTAGAACTGTTAGGAAGATAGAGAGATATATCAAAACTGTTAGGATTAGAATAAAAATAATAATAATTTAGTTATATATAAAAAAAATTATACGTAACATATAAAACAGTTAGAAAAATATATTAATATAATATTAGTCCGTTTTGAGATTTTGGCAAATACAAATTTACTCCAAAACACGCCCAGGTCGGGTCTAAAAATTTAGATTTAAAATACGAAAATTATATGCAACTTCCAAAATTTGAAATGAATGATTAGGTAACGAAAAAGCATACCCCCAAGAACGGATGCGCGTACGTGCGCGTAGCTATCCAAACACCTCCGTTTCACTAAACGGGACGAGAATAAGATGCGCGGACGCTACCACGGGGTCAGGGATATCATGCAGGCTATGAAATGCAATTTTTATTTATTTTACGTGATCTAAAATGTTATATGATAAAATGTGCGATGCCAAATAAAATGCCAGTATGTACTAAACATGAAAATGCACAGTCTACGTAACAAGTCAGGGTAATTCATAAACATGAATCAAACAGGTTCAAGCAAGCGGGTCGGGTCGAATGCAAAGTAAAATGTAAAATACCATTCGCACCCAAAACACGATAAATCAAGAAAATACCACAGATAAGTAAATACGGAAACTGAATTGGTATAAGTGAACTAGGTTGTTACACCTTCCAACATATCGTCCCTCCACTGAGGGTGAAGACAAAACTCAAGACTGACTTTCAGTCATCCTTATCACTCTAGAAGCTCGAATCGGTAAAGGACTCTATCTGGAGTTCACCGTTACCATACACCAAGAACATCTCTTTAGTGCTTCTCAAGCACTTAAGAATGTTCTTCAGCTGTCCAGTGGTTTTCCCAAAGATCATTTCGATACTTATTCACTACACCTAGTGAGTAAGCTACATCTAGTCTGGTACATATTATCGTATACATGATTGACCCGTCTGCCAAAACATAGGGTATCTCTTGTATGCGAAGCCTCTCCAAATCAGTCTCGAGAGACATCTCTTTGGAGAGAGTAATTCCTGAACAAGCGGATACATTTCCTCGCTTAGAATCATCTATACTAAACCCCTATAGCATGGTGTCCATGTACCTGGATTAGGACAACCCCAAATCCATTTAGATCTATTTCTATAGATCTATATCCCCAGAATATAGGAGACATCAGCTAGATCTTTCATGGAGAATATGTGTGATAAGAGGTGCTTGACCGAGTGTAGCATAGGAACACCCTTTCCTATCAAGAGTATGTTATCTGCGTACAATACGAGAAAGACAACCATACTCTCTACAACCTTCTTATTTATACATGGTTCGTCTACCTTTTTTATGTAGTTAAACTCTTTGACAACTTCATTAAACTAGATGTCCCATCTCCGCGATGTCTGCTTTAACCCGTAGATAGATTTAAGCAGTTTGCACATGCTTCCGCTGCTCCCACCGTCTACAAAACCCTCTGGCAGTGTCATATACGCTCTCTTCTAAATCACCATTTAGAAAAGCGGTTTTGACATGTAGTCTGCCAAATTTCGTAGTCATGGTATGCAACAATGGCAAGTAGGATCCTGATGGATTTAAGCATAGTTTTGAAAGTCTCAACTTTTCCATCTATACCAGATTATCTTTCTCAAAGATCCTTTTGTTCCCGATGGGTTTTACCCCTTCAGAAGCAACATGCAAAGTCAACATTTTGCTGGTGTACATGGATTCCATCTCAGATCGCATAGCATCCAGAAATTTCACATAGTCTTCACTTATGATGGCCTGCACGAAACTAATTGGGTCATCATCTTTATGATGCAATCCTCGCTCCCACCGTCTATGAGAAAACCGTAGTATCTCTCAGGTGGATGAAAAACCCAACTAGATCTGCGGAGTGGCTTCGGTTCGTCAGGGACTATTGAATCCTCCGGTTCCACCAAATCTTCAGTTATAGTTTGCTTTGCTGGAACTTCTTCAAGTTTTATCTCATCGCCACTAATTTCTTCCACAAGAAATTCCTTTTCTAAAAAGGTGGCATGTCGAGAAACGAAACATCTTTTGTTTCTCGGTGTGGTAGAAGATATTTCCTCGCGAATGTTTGGGATATCCTACAAACTTGCATAGTACTGACCTTATCTCGAGCTTGTCCGGATTTTGCTTTTCAACATAGGCCGGACAACCTCATATCTTAACTCGTTTAAGAGATGGTCTCTTCCCATTCCATATCTCATATGGAGTGGTGGCAACAGATTTGATCGGAGCTCTATTCAATAGGTATGTATTTTCTTAAGTGCATGTCCCTGAAAAGAAATAGGCAACTCAGCAGTACTTATCATAGAGTGCACTATATCTCATAGGGTGCGATTCCTCCATCCCGATATACCGTTGTGCTGTGGTTTATACGGAGGAGTAAACTGAGAGAGAATCTCATCCTCTTTTAAATAGTCTCGGAATTCCGTGCTCTAGTATTCTTTTCCCCGATCATATCGAAGGATTTGAATACCTTTACCCATCCGGTTCTCATCTTCGTACTTATATTCCTTGAAATTCTTAAAAGATTCAGTTTTGTGTTTAAACAAGAACACATGTTCGTATCTTGAGAGAACATCGGTGAATGTAATAAAGTACGCGGAACCATCCCTGGCATATGTAGACATAGGACTGCATACATCACCATGCATCTGTCCAAGAGTTCAGTAGCTCTTTCTCCGTTTCCAGTAAACGGAGATTTGGTCACCTAGTCTTTGAGACATGACTGACAAGTTTCATAAGATGTAAATTCGAACGGATTCAAATATGCATCCTTATGGAACTTTAGCTAGTCTTGTTTCATCGATATGACCCAGTCTACAATGCCATAAGAAGACTTCATTCATTTCTAAACTGTTCCTCTTGTGTGTGTTCTGTACGTTTAGAACTGTAGTTTGATTCAGAACGTGTACACTGTTATACAACATACCTTACCCAATCAATACTTGATTTAGGAAAATATTCATAATATTTATTGGTACGAAATAACAGTTGCTAAGAATCAATGTGTTAGTTATATGTATGCCCTAGAGGCCATTACTGTACATACGATGTATATTGTAGTGGATGCTTGGACATATATAGGAGGACTTTCTTGCTCGACATGATAGTACGCTATCTGGTTGCTCTTTATCTTAACATGTACTCTGATTGTCTTTATGTTACATGTTGATAAAGCCCTTAGGATGAGTACTTGACTACCAGGACTATGATACGGATCATACTAGCAGGGACAGTGTAGTCGCCAAGTATATCCTTCAAATGTTCCTAGTCGTGGGAGTACCAAGACAGGGCATCGATACTCCAGAGTAGACTAGCGTATGCGCTTCTTGACCCATATGATGGGCGATGGATGATCCCATATCCATTGGTGTTTGACATCAGAGAAGGTATACGGGTGCTCAGTGGAGACTGGGTACACTGGACGGACTCGCCGAGAACTCCCAGATGGTATTATACCTCACGTTAGATGGCAGTTCTCTGGTGACACTGGTACAGGTTAGTCTGTAGACCCGAGATCGTCATAGAGTCTTGTGTGATTCCCACTGTGCTTTGATTTCCATCATACCATGTCCAAGAGGGCGTGCAAAAAGGTGGCTTTTAGGTACAGTCCCGAATCACATGGAGGCAATGAGCGATAGGAGGGGTTTCGTCTCTCCCGGTATAGGGAGTTGATGTTGTGCTGTGTTTGATTGGCTATAACTGGAAATCCGTAGACAGGGTTGTTGAGATTTACTGATAAGTGTTATCAGTAGTTTCTCGAACTGTTATAGACCTCATATCGACACGACTTATCAAGCTACTGGGGTCTGACGTTTACCACCCCTAGACGAGATATGCGACATATCAGACGAAGAGACCGTACTGTACGGGAGTGTTACTGATTGGATTCGCAGGAGAATGTACAGGCTTGATTGTTGATCTTCTGATCGCTCAATACCTGGGTGGCTGTTACGTTGAGCTGACCGCTTGCAGCTTGTGGGTGTTTGATATGATCATCACCTACTGCCGGCGTATTGACGATTCTTTAGAGTCCTACACAAAGGTTTCCTGGCTCAGGCAAAACGGAGTAGGAGCACATATGTGATATGTGCGGGACCGAGAATAATACGTGTATGCGATACCGTATTAGATTCTCGCGATATGTGATATCGGCCGGGTATATGTGATATAGCCGGGTCATCGGATCAAGTGTTGATTTGATGAACTGATACAGATTATATTAGTCGGTTATTTATGAAATAGCCGGATTATCGGATCAAGTGTTGATTTGATAATTTAATGTATAATTATATATTTGATATATTAAATTGCATTAACTAATATAAGCTCACTTAAAGATTCTTTTTCTCACTCGGGTAATACATTGATATATATGTGATATATATTAATTGTATTATTTTATTTTGTTACAATAAATATTGTATATGTGATATATAATATTGTAACATGTTATGGTTATAAATGCAACATGATTAATGGAGATTAAAAATGATTAGGGTTTGATTTGGGTTAATCTTTTCTAGAAGCTTCTAGAAACTTTTGTTTTGTTTCTTGCAAAGATATTATGTGTTGATATTTTTGTAGATATTTGTTTAACCCAACCCAACCCTTTAACCATGGTTGATTCTCTACATGGGTTAAGTCTTCATACTTAACCCATGGTTGCATTTCTAACCTCACTTGGATTTCATTATTCATCACAGAAGGATTTGATAATATTCTTCTTCTTTCTTGGTGAAAAGCTTTCTATTTTTTTCATTAGTGATGAAAATGAGTGAGAAGAATTTCTTCATCTTCCTGACAAAACAAATGAGAGCTAAATTCCTACTTCATCATCCTCATCTATTCTTGCCACTTAGATTAGGGTGTTTGCTTTGCTAATACTTGATTAGCAAAGCAAGAGCTTGGGTTTGAGTTTCTTCAAGATAGATCATCTTAGTTATCGAAGATCGGAAGTAAGCTTGCATCTTTCTTTTGTGGAGCCTTTCTAGAGTCCGGATACTCGATGATCGCAGCGAAGGGACATCAACACGGAGCTTTAGAAGTGAAGGAACGGACTACAAAGGTTTTAGTCCCTAACTCTTAGAAGTAAAGTTGTTTACTTGCTATTTGTTTCACCTAATCTCTAGTCTAAGATCTTGGTTAGGGTTGTTCGGCACGTCTAAAATTTAAATCGGGCATGGTTGATACCTTGTAGAACCTTGTGAAAGTGCCTAGTAACCCTACACAATGTATTACCAGTTGGTAACACCAGGTGATATTTGCCAACTGCTTTGGCTACAACAATTGCAACATCTCTACTACTAGAGACATATCACCCTTTCCCAGTTCTCCACCTGTCTAGATCCCATGTAACAAATTACATATGTGGGATCCTGATCCGGTATCCCATACCTAGGACGTAGAGTAAACTGATAAACAGTTCTTGATTACGAACATACCCGAAGATAATGCATCAACATGCTTTTTCTCCGTTTGGGTGGCGTGGGAATCCGAATATTCTCATATTCCTTGCTCAGACTTATGACAATCATAAGATAGAGCTGAACCTAGTCCAGTATAATAAGTAGGTTCGGTCAAAACATCCATATTATTATCTTGATTAAGACATTTCATTGATCGCTACCAGGAGAGAGAGAAGGATAATCACTTTGCGTGCGCTCTTTGCAAGATTAGATTGGTTATTATCTTATCTAATCATGATTGCTTCCACTGTTTTTATTAAATCTTCCTTCAAACCCTAAAAGGTAAGATTAGCCGGGATTAATTACACCCTACAAATTCACCAATCATTCGGCCAGGCAGGTATCGGTACTCCGAGGGAGGTTCCCTGTGCTTTCGCACGGACCTAATTAAAATAAACCTTGTTTCCCTAGAGACATAACCCCATTGACACCTTTCTAGACACCTACTAGATTAGCTAATTGTAAAGTGCAAAACTTTCCCAGGAGTAACTCTTACTCGCAGTGGTGAATACTTGAGTGCCAAATTCCTGGATTACCTAAAAGAGAATGGTATTCTCTCTCAGCTTACTCCTCCATACAGACCTCAACACAACGGTGTATCGGAAAAGCGGAACAGAACTCTATTGGATATGGTTCGTTCCATGATGAGTAAGGCTGAATTACCGCGATCCTTCTGGGGTTATGCACTAGAATCAGCTGCATATCTTTTGAACAAAGTTCATACTAAGTCGGTGCCTACCACGCCATATGAGATGTGGAGTGGAAAAAAACCCTGTCTTAAGTACCTTAAGACATAGGGATGTCCAGCTTTTGTAAAAAAGCAGCATACTGACAAGCTCGAGGCACGCTTAGTACTGTGTAAGTTTGTGGGATACCCAAAGAACTCCAAGGGGTATCTTTTCTATTACGCAGAGGAACAAAATGTTTTTTGGTTCTCAGCATCCCCACTTCTTGGAAACTGAATTATTAGAAAATCAGATAAGTGGGAGCGCAATAGAACTGGAAGAAATTCCAGAAACACAAGCTATTACTGAAAGCATAGTGGAACCAGAAATTTCAGAAAAACCAGACATCCCTACACCACTCCGCAGGAGTAGTAGACAGTCCCATCCGCCCGAGAGATACTACGGTTTTCTCATAGACGGGGATAGAGAGGATTGCATCATTGAAAATAATGAGCCAACTAGTTTCCAGCAAGCCATTCAGAGCGGCGACTCGGTAAAATGGCTAGATGCAACGTAGGCCGAGATAGAGTCCATGTACACCAACAAATTATGGATTTTGGACTTTACTCCAGAAGAGGTAAAACCCGTAGGCTGCAAATGGATCTTCAAAAAGAAGATTGGTGTAGATGGACAGGTTGAAACCTATAAGGCTAGATTTGTTGCAAAAGGTTTTCGTCAAAGACCCGGTTTGGACTATGATGAAACTTTTTTCTCTAGTGGCTATGCTCAAATCCATTCGGATCCTTCTTGCCATTTCTGCCTTCCACGATTATGAGATCTGGCAGATGGACGTAAAGACGGCTTTCCTAAATGGATATTTGGAAAAGTGCGTCTATATGGATCAGCCAAAGGGTTTCATTCAGAGTGGGAGCAGCGGGAAAGTATGCAAGTTGGTTAAGTCTATTTATGGACTAAAACAGGCATCACGGAGTTGGAACATCTGTTTTGATGAGACGGTAAAAGAATTCAACTTTATCAAAAATCCAGATGAACCATGCATATATAGTAAGATTGTAGAGAGAACTGTGTTATTCCTCGTCTTGTACGTGCATGAAATTCTCTTGATAGGAAATGACATTCCTATGCTACAATCAGTCAAGGGATTCTTGTCACAAAAGTTCTCTATGAAAGACCTGGATGATGCTTCCTACATTCTGGGGATTCGGATCTATCGTGATAGATCCAAAAGGATATTGAGACTTTCACAGTTCAGGTATATCGACACCATACTAAAACGATTTAGTATGAAAGATTCTAAACGCGGTAATCTACCGGCTTGTAACGGAATCACCCTCTCCAAAGAGATGTCTCCCATGACTGATTTGGAAAAGGCTCGCATGACATCTATACCCTACGCCTCTGTGGTAGGCTCTATAATGTATGCGATGTTGTGTACCAGACCAGATGTTGCTTACGCACTAAGCATGGTAAGCCGGTATCAGTCAAACACAGGAGAGAAGCACTGTATAGTAGTAAAGAATATTCTCAAGTACCTGAGAAGGACTAAGAAGATGTTCTTGGTGTATGGCGGAAAAGACCTCCAGATCGAGGCCTTTGCTGATTCCAGCTTCCAGAGTGATAAGGATGACTCCAAATCCATATCAGGTTATGTCTTTACTCTCAATGGAGGGGCGGTCTGTTAGAAGAGCTCCAAGCAGGACACCGTTGCTGACTCGACGATAGAAGCGGAGTATATCGCTGCTTATGACTCCGCAAAAGAAGCTGCCTGGGTGAAGAAGTTCCTAATAGAACTTCAAGTGGTTCCATCCATTGTAAATCTAATACCTCTATATTGCGACAACGTCGCTATAGCTTTGGAGAAGGAACCCAGGTCCCATCAGAAGTCCAGACATATTTTGAGGCGCTACCACCTGATCAGGGATATCGTTGATCGCCATGAGATCAAGGTGCGGAGAGTAGATACGGAGAACAACACTGCAGATGCACTTACGAAGGCCATCCCTCAAACACAGTTCGAGAGGCTAATCGAGATGACAGGTCTGCGATATGCCAATACATGGCCTTAGTGCAAGTGGGAGATTGTTAGTGTATATGCCCTAGAGGCCATTATTGTATCATACTGGTTTGTATATTACTTAGTGCAAGCTTGGGATATTCACAGTTGTATTAACTGTCTTGCTCAAATGGTAGTATGCTACCTGGTTTGTTTCTACTTCAATATGTGCATGTGTTTCTTTTAGGATATCGCTTATACATATTAGTAGAGCCCTTAGGATCTTTTGCTTGATTACCAGTGTTGTGATTGCAGTCACACTAGTGGGAACTGGGTAGTCTGTAACCACATCCCTATACAGGTCCCTAGTCGTAGGATTATCGAGACAGGGCATCGAAACTCCAAAGTAGACTAGTGTATACGCTTTTCATCCCAGCAGGGGAGATGGTATGTCCCACAACCATTAGTACGCCGTACTGGAGATGGTATGTAGGTGCTCATTAGGTTATGAGTATACCGGACATGACTCGTCGGGAACTGTTGGTTAGTATTATACCTATCGTCACGTAGCAGTTCCCAGGTGACATGAGTACAGCTTAGTCCGTCGACTTGACACTGCTGCTTCGCCTCGAGTGTGTTCCCACTGTACTTTGATTATTACCCTACCACGCTCAAAGGAGTTGTGCAAACAGGTAATAGTTGGGTGCGGTCCCGAAGCACTTGGAGGCGGTGGCGGTTAGATAGGATTCGTCTCTCCCGTTGTTGGGGGTTGATATCGCGCTGTGTTTGGAGAGCCATTACACAAAGTCCCAGGCCAGGGCAAGCGAGATTTACTGGTAGGTACTCCAGTAGTTTCTCGGGGTGTAATGGGCTACACTCCGACACGACTTATTGCACTATTAGGGGTCTGACGCTTGCCGCCCCCTAAGACCGATATGCAATACTCTTAGACGAACAGACCAGACTATACGGAGATTGTCACAGATAGGCTCAGTTGGAGTTCGGATGAGTTATTCTCATCGGACTTCTCATCGACATATACCTGGGAGCCGTTACGTACAGTTAGTGTCGCTTACGGCCTGTAGTTAAACCCACTGCCAGCGTAGTGTCAAGTCTTTAGAGTCCCACACAGAGGGTTTCCCTGCATCGGGCAAAAGATGTAGAGGTCGTATAGTTTTTACGATAGGGTTTGGTCATGTAGTGTACTTGTATACGGATGATGATACGGACAGACAATACTAGTGGGCTTTGGTTTAAGCCAGATTCTAGTATTGTATTGATGGATACTTTTTCGTCTCTTATGTATTCGTATTTTTCGGAATGCGGATAGGGGTATGTATATACGGACGATGGGCGTTTTTGTAATTTATTCAAAGACGCTTCTAGAAGATGATATTTCATATTTGTATTTTTCATTTTAGATTAAATGATAAATTAAATATGACATGGAGGAAATGAGGTGGATATTGCATGAAAATGAGCATGGCTTCATGAGACACTTGTTGGGTTTTAAGGCCATGACTCATTTGTTGTAACTTGAACCTATTTTAATTATTCATTAGTGATTTATTGGTGAGATAATTGATATGGTTTAGTTTGCAACAAAAGAGAACACAACTCCATTTCATGCTTTACTTCACTAGCTTTTCCAAAAACCTATCATCTTCTTCCTCATACCCTAGAACACTCATGTGTTGAGTAATATAGGATGAAAAGAGACATCCCAATCCATCTTCATACTCTACATCGTCTACGATATCTTGTGTAGCGAACATGATACCTTAGTAGCTTCGGTTGAGATAGAAGCTT
Organism: Agapanthus africanus; assembly: GCA_030015575.1. Classification (NCBI taxonomy): domain Eukaryota; kingdom Viridiplantae; phylum Streptophyta; class Magnoliopsida; order Asparagales; family Amaryllidaceae; genus Agapanthus; species Agapanthus africanus. Next base: position 8,226,456 of record CM057348.1, on the reverse strand, counting down.
GATGCACATTCTCTCGGGTGGATCATCGTCGATTTGAGAAGGTCGGCGACGAGGCGGCGATCCGATACCATCCATGGAGTCGACGACGAGGTGGAGGACAGCGAGGAATGAAGACCCGAAGGACATGAACGTGAGGTATAACTTCTGTACATGCAGTTAGATCTCTTGTTCTTATTGTTAGTAAAGTTTTAGCAACGATCTTGGCATATAGTCTATATCACAATGCTTTTGAAAATAGTTTTTTGAAAACTCCGCCTCCCCGCGATCCTGTGGGGTGCATGGCATAAACTTACAGGCGCTAGTCAAGTTCAACCCAATCATTTCTTGATTGAATTAAATCCACCCGTACGACCCTTGACGCAGGCCAAACAACGCCATACGACTACCTTAATCCAATCGCATCATATGCTAGCAGATAAGCACTAATCAGCTACCGCACACTACGCCTTGACAAAAGCCAACAAACGCAGCACGAATACTAAATAGCACTTATCTGAAATGACGGAGGGCTACGCAGGTTTTTAAGAAAACCATGAGCGTAATGAACTTGATATCGTTGTAGAATCTAATGATTTTGAAAAAAGGAGTGTTTTTGAGGCTTTTGATAGTTTCGCTAAAGAGGTCACTCCCGGTGAAGGGATCTCGGCTCTTTTCTCATCGAATGAGGTGCTGGATATTTAGAAATACCACTATGCAAAGTAAGAACTAAAGAAACAGTCAAAAAACAAAACCGAGTGGGTTGTAGCATTTGCTAGTTTCGCTAAAGAGATCACTCCCGGTGAAGGGATCTCAGCTCTTTCCTTATAGAATGAGTTTCTGGATATTCATCAAGGAATACCACTATGCAAAGCAAAAACTAGAGCTACTCTTTTTGAAAATTTGATTCTACATCATCTTTTGGTTTATTTCCTTTCATTAATCTCATTAATGAAGTCCCATCAATTAATGTTTCCTAAACATTACAGAAAAGTGAAACGAAAATAGAACGTACGCTTATGCCATCTACATTCGTCACTAGCCCCGTCATGGACCGTTAGGTTACTTAACTACCGGCAGAGCGGGGGCTGAACTAGCGCGGGTGCAAAACATAAGCAGCGTTTATTATATATCATATATATAGTACATTCGTCTCATGCAGTTATATGATCAACATCACAGAATCAAGCAGCAGAAGCAATATATGAAATATTAGATATACTAGGATGTCCGTATTTTAAATTTAGCCAGTAATGTAAAACACGGATTCCACAGTCGTGATGAATAACCAAACCCACATCCCTAGACCCCTACGAGAGCGGCAAGTAACCCTGCCAATTCTAGAATTAGGAGACCCGGTCTCAACTCCTTGAGATGGTCTACCACTGGACTCTAGAACCCGGTTACTTGTGCTCCCCTCCTTGGGTCTATCCTTGTAAGTCCATGTCACGCACCTCACGAACTTACGGGGAGGCGGAATATATGAAAAACGATTATCAAAGCTTCGTAACACGGACTTGAGCGCATGAATCGTGTCTAAACCGTTACTAGCAAACTACAAGAGGTTTAACTACTCGGATTTAAAGTTATACCTCACGTTACTTGTCCTTCAGGTCTTCATCGCTGTCCTCCACTCCTCGCAGGCTCTTTGGAACATCGGCACCTCAACGGCCTCCTCGAGTCAAAGACGATCCACCCGAGAGCTCCTACGCCAAGCTTGATCTCTAACTTGAGATAACTAGGTTGCTCAAAGTGCTTATCTAAGCTACCTAGGGGATATAGAGTGAGGTTATGGATGTATTAGTCTAGCTAACCCTTGATCTCAACACATGAGAGATTAGGGTTAGGGTTTCAAGAATGAGAGAGCTTGAGGAGAGAGAAGGTGATGATAAGAATGAATATGAATAATGAGCTCACTTGAATTTAACAACCATAATAATTTATCAAATAAATAATATAAATGATTAAACATCATGGTTGGTTCATTCACCTTGTGTGATTCATCATATGACTCAATAACTAATTAATGCATCATTTAATACCATGGATGAATCACACAAATGAGTCATTAAGTAATAAATGCTTATGCCACCTTAATTCCCAAGTCACCATGCTTCTAGAAGCTTCCCGGAAAATTACGAGAACGCCCCTCCAATTCGTGAAAATACGGAAAAACTTTAGACTGTATAAATCCAATAACCCGATACTAGAATCTGGCTTAAACCAAAGCCGGCTAGTAAAAACTGTCCGAACGTCGCACGTGCGTTTAAACACGTATGCGTCCGAACCCTTGTCGTAAAACCATACGACCTCTATATCGTTTCGCCTGGAGCAGGGAAACTCTCTGTGTGGGACTCTAAAGACTCGACACTACGCTGGCAGTGGGTTTAACCACAGACCGCAAGCGGCACTAGCTGTACGTAACGGTCCCCAGGTAGATGTCGATAAGAAGGCCGATGAGGAAACTCATCCGAACTCCCACTGAGCCTGATGTGACAATCTCCGTACAGTCCGGTCTGTTCGTCTAAGACTATCGCATATCGAGCTTAGAGGGCGGCAAGCGTCAGTCCCCTAATAGCGGTATAAGTCGTGTCGGAGCGTAGCCCATTACACCCTGAGAAACTACTGGAACCTACCAGTAAATCTCGCTTGCCCTGGCCAGGGACTTTGCGTAATGGCTCTCTGACACAGTGCGATATTAACTCCCAATATCGGGAGAGACGAATCCTGTCTAACCGTCACTGCCTCCAAGTGCTCGGGACTGCACCCAACTGCTAGCTGTTTACACGACTCCTTTGAGCCGTGATAGGGTAGCAATCTAAGAACAGTGGGACACACTCGAGGCGAACTAGCAGTGTCAAGTCTGCGGACTATGCTGTACTCATGTCACCTGGGAACTGTTAACTGACGATGGGTATAATACCAACCAACAGTTCTGTAACGTTTTGAAAATCGTTTCGGTGAAATTTCGAAAAAACGGTAAAATAAAGAGGTTTTTTGTAAAAAGTCAAAATGCAAATATCTTTATTATAAAATTAAATATACATATTCTAGCTATGTAATTGCTAGTATTTGGTGTTTATTGAGCCACTGCTGAAATTTCAAATTTTCTGAAAATTTTTCCGAAATTAATTATTTTAATATTATTTTAAGCCGGTAAGAAAATACATTAAATTAGCGATAAATACAAATTTAAATGGGATAATTTAAATCTTTAAAATCATGTTAATTAAAATCTAGTTGTAATATAATTTTTTAGTATTTTATTTCAAGTTTTAATTGATTTATTATATGGAAAACAAAAATATAGTTATTTTGAACTAAAACTTGCAAATATGGTATTGTGGGGGGTCTTTTTGCATAGAATTTTTTTGTAAAGTCTCTCACACTCACCCTCACTCCCCTTGGCCGGCCCCACACTATAGTAGCAGCCCAAGAATTTTATTTCCCTCTTTTTGACCTTAAATCATGTAAGAAATGGGTTAAAATAAGGTTTTTATATATAGTAAAGTAGGTGGGGGTATTATGGTAATTTGGGAGGGGCTTTGACTTGGATTCTTTTCCACAACTCCCCCACACCTCTCCCCACTCCCTCCTCAGCCAAAATTCTGCTACAACAGCCCCCATCTTTTCCCCCCATTTTCCATCTCTTTTGCTTCAAAAATTGCCTCAAAATCCATCAAATAAATCTCAAAATCCAAATCCAACTCCTACCCATTTCTCATTAGCCAAACTTACATGGATCTAGGAGCATGGAAGCTACTTTTGGAGGCTAGAATTTGCATGCTAGATCCTTGATCTTGTGAGGTATAAATCAAGACCTTTTGTTAAATTGTTGTTTGAATACCTTAAATCAAGCATTATTAGTTATTAATTTGGGTTTAATTGTATGTTTGGAAAAACTTAGTAATGGTTTATGAAATTCAAGTTAGGTTTTTGTGTATGTAATTGTGGTTGCAATTGTAGTTCTTCACATTGTGAAATAAAAACCTAATCAAATTTCTAGTTGCAAATTGTTAGTTTGGAATTGTAATATTTAAGCTATATTGCTAGCAAGGTTTTTGTAAACAATGAATTTGATTATGAGAAAAATATAATTAGGTTTTTTCATGACTTCATTAACATTATTAAGTGTATTTTAATACTTTAGTTCATGAAAATCCAAGCTAGATTGTAGTTTGTGCATTTTGCTATAAAATTGTTAAAATTGGTTAATATTGCAAACTAGGTTTTTGAAATCGAATTAAATTATGGGTTTAAAATTTACGTAATGGTTTCTATGGCATAATTAAGATATTAAGTTATCATCTTGGTCACTAGAATTGTTAAAACATCATGTTTTGTACAAAAACGGCGAATTGTGCTTGCTAGATTTTCGGAAAAATGACTTTTTAAGTGAAATTGGGGTTTTTGTGAATTTTAACCTATTTTATATTTAAATTAGTGTTCGTGAATGTGCAAATGAGTGTGTTGGGAGTTTTCTCGATGGTTTGGCGTTTGTACGCCGACGTCGAGGGTTTTTGGGTCGATTTGCGAAAGCAACCATAGGTTTTGACCTATGTGGGATTCGTGCGTCGTTTTGGTCATGAGTCGGATTTTAATGCGGTATGGTGCGTTATGATATGTAGGTACCCCATGTGGACTTCGAGACGACAAGCAAGCGCGTGGCGACGTCGGCACCGGCAAACGAGGACCAGGTGAGTAGATTTATATCTACGGGGAGAAGTCGGGTGGATGGCGTATAGCACCCCCGCAGTCCGTGGTGGTGTATACGGATGCGTATACACACCAACAATTAGTATATGTTATTTGGGATTAATAACGATGTTAGGATGGATATTGGTGTGTTGGATTACTTTAGTGTTGCGAACCCTAGGGTAGTGTTGCACTACACATACATAAATACATACTTGCATACATTCATTTTTATATGTGCTCATGAGATTCTTTTTAGTTATGTGTTCACATGGGTATGGGACTATGTGTTCACATACGGATTTGAGGATGATACTTGGGATTGAGCTGAGTCGATGAGATTTGTTTTGTCGTTGTGATATCGGTGATATGGCAGGATTCGTACTTGAGGTACGTCCTGGTGTTATAGCGGATCTTGGGACGGCGATACGGGTGAATAGTGTTATAAATAAAATGGTCGACATGTGATCGTGATATGAGGCATGATATGCTAGGATATTGATATTAGGCCGTATCGGGCGATGTATACCCTTGATGATGCTATGTGCTGACGGTATCGGTTTGTACGAGATTGTCGATCTGTAGTCAGATCATGAGTATATTGAGGATATTAGTATTGTACTAGATATAGGTCAGTACCCTAGACTATGATCTTGAATAAAGAGGATACCAGAGGAATGGTGTGAGGAATATGATATTGACCCGTACCCAGATTTGGGGATGCCGTACGACGGATTTACGTACGAGCTATATCTTGATGATTGATCCGCACTCTTGACTTGGGATGGCTGATTGTAGATATGGTATCGGATATGATATTATTGAGGCGGGATCACCGACTAATATATATACAGGTATGTATATGGATCGACTCAGATGTTAGGCGGTTTCCTTACCTGTAGTCCAGCTTATTAGTTTAGCCATTTAGTTTAGTTTAGTTGTTAGATTAGATTCGATTCTTACCTATTTCAAAAACTAACGAATCGTGGGTATTTTAAAAGACAGCCCAAGGGATCCTACGGATATTTCAAAAGACGTATCTTTCCATAAAAACACCGTAGCCCCTATTTTCAAAACCCCATGATTCGTGTTATTTCAAAAGGCACCATTTGTAGGACTTATATTAGATTAATGCAGGTTAGTTACAGTTGCGTCTAGTATTCAGCTCCCGCTTATTATTGTGGTTCGCTTCGCATCGCATACTTATGTTATAATTTCTTATTGCAATGTTGATATCATATTGTTAGGACACCAGCACCATTACCGATGATGCGTATGTACGACGTACACTTACTTGCCGGCTCACACACATCTTCATCGGTAATTGCCATGTCACGTACACCTTAGAAAATATTATTGCTTGACTTAGCTTGTTAGTTAGTAATTTGACATGATATTAGTGTACCTGTCTTATATGCCAGCTTAAAATTGTAGTTATTACTTGTCACTTCATGCATACTGTTATTCATTGTTATGCCTATATTCATGGTTTTTACATGCTATTGATGATTTGGATTCGGATTTCCATGAAATTTTCTGGATTTGGGGGGAAAACCGCAAAACTTATATAAACTGATTTCTCTCTTTTTAAATAAAAAGTACGGTTTTTCCCATGATGTATGAGTCGTCCACCATGAGTTTGCTAATGGATTTCGAGACCCGATTCGAGGAGACGGATGAACCGTTTCGGGTACATGATGGACCCGGTAAGGTACCCCGGGGCAAGAAGCGCGTGATGATGACGATGTGAGCCTGGCAGGGGAGTACTACCTACCGGTGATTTTACCCGACGCGTCGGATATCCGGAGGATACCGTCGTGGTCTTGAGATGGATGGTGGGGGCCGGTCTGGACTGACGACGCCCTAGATATTGTGATTGAGACATTGAGATTTCGAGATATTGAGGTACAAAGACTGTGATACAGAGATATCGAGATATTGGGATTACGTTTTGTGCCGATGCTAGGCACTGTTTTATGCTGATTTCATTATGATACCTCATTTTAAAAATACAAAGGAAATCTAAATTATGAAAACAGTTCTTCATTTACATGTATTCTATTTTCATGCATTCATACCTCATTCATATGATATATTGCTACTTAAGGCACTGACACGGGCACATGAGATTACACTCGGGTTAGATATTTACCCTAATCTTGTTATAGGCTACGTGTTATTCATATATTTGAGGATATATTATGATCATTGACCTAGATTGCGTTATTTATGCGATTTATGTGCGTAGATATTTTTCTATTCACGAGTTGGCAACTCACCCCCGTTGTGCCCCAGTTTCTTGCAGGTTTGCCGTACAGGTTTCATTACGGCTTTGCGGGCATAGTTTCCTTCGGGTGATTTGCTAGTAGGTGGGTTTACTTGTATCGTACCCCCATTATATATCTTGTATATCATTATTCTGTTGTATCTAGAGTTCCATCAACCAAACATGTATTTATTTGAGATAGAGAGCAGTGATGTTTATTCTTTCGACCTTAGAGTCGCGCGTTGTATTTATGTGGTTTTCTTGTGGTTTTTGAGTTTCCTTTTGAATTTTGATCCTCGCCCTTGGCGTTGTATATTATATTGCTTGTGTGGTTGTGACCGTCGATTGACAAAGAGCTAGCTCCCGCTTGGGGATGCCTTTTTATTGATTTCGTATACTATTCATGTTGTATTCCATTTGGGGGCCAGTATTTACAAAAGAGAGTCTGCCGAAATTTTCGGGAAATTTTTGATGTTTTTAAAACCGCCTAATTCGGCTTATGCTATTGAAACTACTTGCTTTAAGTTGGTTTTTCCTGCACTCTACATCTTTCTTGGTTTGGATTTCTGGGTTTTTGGTTTACTTAGATTACGTACGCCTCGAGACGTTCGTAGTTTAAGTGCCGGTCATGTTCCGTACTTTCGGGTCGTGACAAAGTTGGTATCAGAGCATTAGGTTTTACCTTCGGAGTGTAGGATGACCCTTGGTTGATGGAATAGATGACTAAAGTAGAGTGACGTACCGTGGGTATGTTCCGCGGCATATTTACGATACGCTACTACACTCCGCTTCGGAGTGTAGGATGACCGATGCTGTGGTATGTACTCGATACTATTAAACTGTGCCCAAGATGTTGAGCTCTTGGGGGATTATGAGGTTTTGACGACTCGATCGGATGGCTCGACTTAATTCGGATGCTAGGTGGTGAGATGCATTTCTTGGGAGACTCCAGATACGAGGATAGCCGTTGGAGCTCAGTCCATGCAGCCGCGACGAGACGAGTTCAAAGAAGACGACATTAGAGGAAAGTGAAGTAAGAGGTTCGTGCCAGATCTAGATGAGATGACGTTTCACTCCGCCGACATCAGAGATGCGATGCGCATGCCGAGGCATGGTACTTGGATTTACCTTCCAGAAGGAGTCGTGATGAGCATGCAGCCGTTCTGGAACGAGAACAGATCTAGTAAGGAACGATGACTTTCGGATAGTTCGGCAGAAGCGAGATTTGGGAGAGACCTCGACAGGACCTTTCTGGGACAAATTACGAGAAGACTTGGACCTAGGAGTGGTCGTGTTACGCACACCAGCAGGCCAGAGTTCATGATCATCGACGAGACGTCCCACTAGTGACCGCGACAGTTGGCCTGAGATTCTTAGAAGATGCACTTGAGCGGTACTATTCCGCCATTATTGATTTCGATGTTTTGGGTGATTTATTCGCATGATTTGATTTTGATGATTGAGGATTTACAATCTTTGCACAGTGTTGCACTTGATATCGTTTTCGTGCTTGGTTTCACATGTTTGCAATTTTACGGTTTTAGACATTTGAGTTGATTTTATGCGTATATACGCACACGATTTGGTTTTTGCACGCGGTATAGTTCATATATGCTTGCAGTGCAGTGTTACGTATGTTGTGCATTTAGATGCCCTGGACATTGATTTCGATGGTGATGTTCGATATTTGTTTTGTGCACCTTGTGCACCTGATTTGATTTTGCGCATGTTCGGCACTTGATATTGGATTTCATGATTTCTTGCACGATGGATGCACCTGATTTGGATTTTCGCGCATGTTGGGCGTATGTTTTGAAGTGTGATTTTGGTGCACACCAGATGCACTAAATCGAGATTTTTCGTGCATGTCAGATGCACCTGATTTTGCTGTCAGGTACACATGTTGCCTATGACAGATGTTTCGTGCACACCCGATGCACTTAGATGTTGTTTCTGTGCATATGTATGGCACATATTTGGATTTTGATTTCCGTGCGCACAAGACGCACGTAGTATTCATACGCGTATTTTGGGGATTGATTTTTCTTATAGAGCAGTACGTTTTTATGATATTGCTATGTGTTTTCGTACTGAGCAGGACTAGTGTAACGTTTTGAAAATCGTTTCGGTGAAATTTCGAAAAATCGGTAAAATAAGGGAGTTTTCTGTAAAAAGTCAAAATACAAATATCTTATTATAAAAATTAAATATATATATTCTAGCTATGTAATTGCTATTATTTGGTGTTTATTGAGCCGCTGGTGAAATTTCAAATTTTCTGAAAAAAATATTATTTTATTATTATTTTAAGCCGTCACTAATACATTTAATTAGGAAAAATTACAAATTGGAATGAGTTGAAACAAATTTTGTGCATCATAAAACATTAAATAAAATTTTATCATGTGGTTTTTGGAACGAAATCATTTGCCAAAACGGTTTAGAAATTATTGAAAAAAAAAATTTTTTTTTTTAGCGTAAATGGATATTTGGGGTATTGTATTTATCATTTTTCATCACCCCACACCCGTACCCACACCCACACACCCCCACTTACTCCTCCCCATGGCTGAATTCAGCACCCACCATAATTTTTCCCCACTTGATTTCAAAGGAAAAGAAATGAAAGAAAAGAAAAGAAAATGGGTGAATTAGGTGGACCTTGACTTTTCTTTGACCTTGACTTTGCCCCACTTTCTTTACCTCCCTCTCTCTCCTCCCCCACTCCCAATTCCAGCCGAAATTTCCCTCCCCTACTGCAGCAACAGCCCCCCCCCCTCAATTTCCCTTCTCTTTTCTCTTCAAACTTCATCAAAAATTGCCCCAAAATCCTTCAAAAAAATCCCAAAACCCAAATCCGACTCCTACCCATTTTAGCTTAGCCCGTATAGCATGGATCCTTGTGAAAAGAGAGCATTTTGGGAGGCCATGGATGCTTGTGGACCTTCATATATTTTTGGATATAATTCTAAAACTTTTTGCTTAAATTGTTACTTGTTTCTTAAAGCTAATTTAAATTAAGTGTTAACTTGGATATGTGAGTTTAATTGCAAGTTTTGGATTTCAAGTTAGGGTTTGTTGTGGAAATGAGTTGTGTTTGATTGTGCATGGTTTAGTGAAGTGGTTTAACATAATTAGTTTTGTAGAAAACTAATCTAGTTGTTAATTACAAGTTGTTACTTGAAAAATTGTGTTAATTTGCTAATTGCTTACTAGGTTTTTGAAATTTGTTAAATTCTTGGGATTAAAAATGTGATTAGGGTTTTCTTGGCTTCATTAACTTTATTAAGTGTGGTTTAATGCTTTGGATCATGCAAATCTAAGCTAGATTGTAGTTTGTGCATTTTTGCTTTGAAATTGTTAAAAAAGGGTATTTTTGTAAACTAGAATATTAGGATTTTTGGAATTTAATGAGATTAAATTCCGGAAATTGTTTATACGACTTATTTAAGATATTTAATAAATATATTAGCCGCTACATTCATTTAAACATCGTGTTTTGTACAAAAACGGCGAATTGTGCTTGCTAGATTTCGGAAAAATGACTTTTTAAGTGAAATTGGCGTTTTTGTGAGTTTTAACCTAGTTTATATTAAAATTAGTGTTCATGAATGTGCAAATGAGTGTGATTGGATTTTTCTCGATGGTTTGACGTTTGTACATCGACATCGAGGGTTGGTTTTACTATTCTTGCATGCGTAGGCGATAGGTTTGGACCTATGCGTGATACGCGTGCCGATTTGATTTTCGTATGCCGTTTCGATCTCGAATTTAGTTTTAATGAGATATGGTGCGTTATGATATGTAGGTACCCCCATGTAGACTTCGAGACGACAAGCAAGCGTGTGGCAACGTCGGCACCGGCTAGCGAGGACCAGGTGAGTAGATTTATATCTACGGGGAGAAGTCGGGTGGATGGCGTATAGCACCCCCGCAGTTCGTGGTGATGTATACGAATACGTATACACACATATATATATATTTTGACTATAATTTGTTTGATATTATCGATGATATAGATATTTGGTGTTCTTGGATGATTTAGTGTCGCGAAACCCTAGAGTAGTGGTCGCACCACACATGCACACACACACCCATACTTGCATACTTTCTTCTTTCATTTGCGCTTATACGGGATTATATAGTTATGTGTTCACATGGGTATGGGACTATGTGTTCACATATGGATTGAGGATGATACTTGGGATTGAGCTGAGTCGATGAGATTTGATTTGAGACCGTGAGATCGGTGATATAGCAGGGTTCGTATCTTAGATACGACATGACGTTGTAGCGGGTCCTTGACGTAGTGTTTCACACACGTCCATGCATACGTAGGCGGTATCAGTATGGTACTAGACGTAGATCAGTACCCCGATCATGATATTTGATAAAGAGGATACCAGGTGAATAGTATGATGAATGTGATATTGACCCGTACCCAGATTGGGATGCCGTACGACGGATTTACGTACGAGCTATATTGATGATTGATCCGCACTCTTGACTTGGGATGCCTGATTATAGATATGGTATCGGATATGATATTATTGAGGCGAGATCACCGACTATACATATACAGGTATGTATATGTATCGACTCAGATGATAGGCGGTTTCCTTACCTGTAGTTCAGCTTGTAGTTCAGCCGTATAGTTTAGTGTAGTTGTTAGATTAGATTAGACTTCTTACCTATTTCAAAAACTAACGAATCGTGGGCATTTTTAAAGACAGCTCAAGGGAATCTACGGATATTTCAAAAACGACGTATCTTTTCATAAAAAAACACCGTAGCCCCTATTTTCAAAACCCCATGATTCGTGTTATTTCAAAAGGCACCATTTGTAGGACTTATATAAGATTATTGCAGATTAGTTATCGTTGTGTCTAGTATTCAGCTCCCGCACATTATTGCTGTTCGCTCTGCCTCGCATATTTATTTTGCTGCATATTCCATTATTGATATCATGCTGTTAGGACACCAGCACCATTACCGATGATGCGTATGTACCACGTACACCTACTTGCCGGCTCACACACATCTTCATCGGTAATTGCCATGTCACGTACACTTTAGAGAATATAATTGCTTGACTTAGATTGTTAGCTAGTAGGGTTGACATGATATTAGCGTGCTTCCCTTATATGCCATATTAGACATTGTAGTTATTACCTACCACTTCATGCATACTGTTATTCAGTTGTTCATGCCTAGTTCATTATCATTGACATATGCACTTGTGATGATTTCTTGAGATTTATGATATTTCTGGATTTCGGGGAAAGCCGCAAAATTTACAACTTATGATCTTTTAAAATATAAAATGTTGCGGTTTTCTAGTGATGTAAAGTGTCGTCCCCCATGAGTTTGCTGTGGTTTTGGAGATCCGTGTCGAGGAGTGGAGGAACCGTCACGGGTACATGGTGGGCCCGGTATGGTACCCCGGGGCAAGAGGAATGTGGTGTTGACGTTGAGCCTGGCTGGGGAGCACTACCTACCGGTGATATTACCCGACGCGTCGGATATCCGGAGGATACCGTCGTGGTCTTGAGATGGATGGTAGGGGCCGGTCTGGACTGACGGCGCCCTAGATATTGAGATTGAGACATTGATATTTCGAGACAGTGAGATTTATGTTTTGTGTCGATGCTAGACACTGTTGATACTGATTTTAATTATGATAACTCAGTTTAAAATACGAAGGAAATCTCACTAATTTATGAAAACAGTTTCTTCATTTACATGTATTCTGTTTTCATGCATTCATACCTCATTCATATGATATATTGCTACCTGAGGCACTGACACGGGCACATAAGTTTACACTCGGGTTAGATATTTACCCTAGCCATTGTTATAGGCTGCATGTTATATATATTTGAGGATATATTATGATCATTGACCTAGGATTGCGTTATTTATGCGATTTCTGTGCGTAGATGTTTTTCTATTCACGAGTTGGCAACTCACCCCCGTTGTGCCCCAGTTTCTTGCAGGTTGCCGTACAGGTTCATTACGGCTTTGCGGGCATAGTTTCATTCGGGTGATTTGCTAGTAGGTGGGTTTACTTGTATCATACCCCCATTATTTATCTTGTATATCATTATTCTGTTGTATCTAGAATTCCATCAACCAAACATGCATTTATTGAGATAGAGACCAGTGTTGTTTATTCTTTCGACCTTAGAGTCGCTCGTTATATTTCTGGTGGTTTTGAGTTTCCTTTTGAGTTTTGATCCTCGCCGTTGGCGTTGTATATTATATTGCTTGTGTGGTTGTGACCGTCGATTGACGAAGAGCCAGCTCCCGCTTGGGGATGCCTTTTTCTTGATTTCGTATACTATTCATGTTGTATCCCGTTTGGGGGCCAGTATTTACAAAGGAGACTCTGCCGAAATTTTCAGTAAATTTTTGATGTTTTTAAAAAACCGCATAATTCGGCTTATGCTATTGAAACTACTTGCTTTAAGTTGGTTTTTCCTGCACTCTACTACTTTTCTTGGTTTGGATTTCTGGGTTTTCGGTTTACTTAGATTACGTACGCCTCGAGACGTTCGTAGTTTAAGTGCCGGTCATGTTCCGTACTTTCGGATCGTGACAAGTTGGTATCAGAGCCTTAGGTTTTACCTTCGGAGCGTAGGATGACCCTTGGTTGATGGAATAGGTGACTAAAGTAGAGTGACGTACCGTTGGTATGTTCCGCGGCATATTTACGACATGCCACTCCACTTAAGAAGCCTTAGGATGTACATTTCCTTGTTCAGTATTATATTCCTTCCTGATCCAGCCTCGTCGGTACCAGTTTGGTTTTGCTGCCACGATTACGGGCAGGGAGAGCTACGGCTAGAGTTGCGGTCAGCACAAGCTCGTCACGAACGAGGACTGACCAGGGCGAAATTCCGGCGACACACGATTGCAGAGATGTGTCTTTTTACTGTGTTTCCGCGCCACGAGCGTTTGGCGGATCGCCTTTATGAGGTTACTCGGATGTGCTGATCGGCACTAGAGGATTGAGCCACTGACAGAGGCCAGCCAGATTTTGATGACCGTTGGTGTGTTGCTTACTCCTGATGATTGAGGCACTGTTCAGCGTGCAGACGAGCGAGCCAGTTGTTGCTGCGAGCGACGAGATATCGCCCCATATGTTGGAACTATGGCGGGGCGAGTTGTACGAATAGATGATAGAAGGTCGCTAGTCACCCGATGATGAATGACTAGGACAGGTGGTTCGTTCGCTTACCCCGATGCGAGGTCATCAGATAGATTGATTCCAGCTGGAGACGATTTCACGTGGAGACGTTGAGAGTCGACAGAGACGATCGAATGTCAGAAACCTATTATTCCAAGTTTAAAGTAGTCGGAAAGACATGCAGGCAATTCTATGGTCCCTCTAGAAGAATGAAACCCTAACTCGACTTAATGACCGTGTGAAAGCCTTTGAACCTTCGGGTTTGCGGCAGTTCTACGGCGCCATTAGTGAGGCTTGGGTTTGCCCTTCTACGGCTGGACCACCGATGCTGTGGTATGTACTCGATACTATTAAACTGTGCCCAAGAGGTTGAGCTCTTGGGGGATTATGAGGTTTGACGACTCGGTCGGATGGCTCGACTTAATTCGGATGCTAGGTGGTGAGATGCATTTCTTGGGAGACTCCAGATACGAGGATAGCCGTTGGAGCTCAGTCCATGCAGCCGCGACGAGACGAGTCCAAAGCAGACGACATTAGAGAAAAGTGGAGTAAGAGGTTCGCACCAGATCTAGATGAGATGACGTTCCACTCCGCCGACATCAGAGAGGCGATGCGCATGCCGAGGCATGGTACTTGGACTTACCTTCCAGAAGAAGTCGCGATGAGTATGCAGTCGTTCCAGAGCAAGATGCAGATATAGGAAAGGACAATGACTTCCGGACAGTTGGCAGAGACGAGACATGGAAGAGACCGTGAGCAGGATTCCTTCCAGAACACTGCTGCAATGATACGTGCACCCAGGATCAGATGTGTCACGTACATTCAGAGAGCCAGAGGCCGACGCCAGTGATATGCTGTCTTACGAGTGGTCGCGATGATTGACCAAGAGATGACCAGATTAGTGCCAGAACAGAATCGTCCCCGTTAGCACACCTGACAGGGCCGATGAGCCGATGGACCGAAAGATTGGTAATTCACAGTGAAGATCTTGACCCAGGAGTGGTCATGGTTACGCACACCAGCAGGACAGAGTTCATGATCATCGACGAGACGTCCCACTAGTGACCGCGACAGTTGGCCGAGATTCTTAGAGGATGCACTTGAGCGGTACTATTCCGCCATTTTTGATTACGATGTTTTGGGTGATTTATTCGTATGATTTGATTTTGATGATTGAGGATTTACGATCTTTGCACAGTGTTGCACTTGATATCGTTTTCGTGCTTTAGTTTCACATGTTTGTGATTTTACGGTTTTAAACAGTTGAGTTGGTTTTGTGCGTATGCATGCACACGATTTCGTTCCTACACTCGGTATAGTTTATATATGCTTGCAGTGCAGTGATACGCCTTTTGTGTACTTAGATGCACTGGACTTCGATTTCGATTGTGATACTCGATATTTGTTTTGTGCACCTTGTGCACCTGATTGATTTTGCGCACGTTCGACGCTTGATATTGGATTTCATGATTTCGTGCGCGATGGATGCACCTGATTTGGATTTTCGCGCATGTTGAGCGCATGTCTTGAGATGCGATTTTGGTGCACACCAGATGCACTAAATTGAGATTTTTCGTGCATGTCAGATGCACCTGATTTTGCTGTCAGGCACACATGTTGCCTACGACAGATTTTCGTGCACACCCGATGCACTTAGATGTTGTTCTGTGCGCATGTATGGCACATTCATGGATTTTGATTTCCGTGCGCACCAGATGCACGTAGCATTCATGTGCATATTTTGGGGATTGATTTCGTATAGAGCAGTACGTTTTTATGATATTGCTATGTGTTTTCGTACTGAGCAGGACTAGTCAGAGGACAGTACCTGAATATATTTTGCATGCATTGATAGTTATTGAAGGGATTTCCAAAAAAAAAAAAGGCGAGCTATAGCCTCAGTATTTACCTACGTGTCTGATATGACACGAAATGTTTAAAACAAGGAGACCCTTCTAAATTGTTTCCAAAACGGCGGAACGTACATTTCAAACAAAGGTATATATTTATATAGCTATTTTCTTATGATAGACGTCCGCCACTGTGCAGTGTTATACGCGTTGCACAGCGACATGAAGAGATTTGGCATGCAATTCCTTCAGATACTTACATATATAGATTCGATATTTACATGTATAGTTTCGAGTTATGTCATATTGGTTTTGATTTGGATTTGGCATTGATGTCTTCTCCATGACTCCGATGATTGCGGGATGCTTGACGGAGTTTTGATTTGAGTTATATGCTCATTTTTCAAGCGCATACGCTGCGCTACGATTTGTCTTATGTATTTACAATTTCGGAGCCCCGACGACTTGATGGTTTTTCTTAAATGTTTTAGTATTTGGGGGAGTTTGAATTTAAATTCGGGGACCGAATTTCTTTAAGGGGGGAAGATTGTAACGTTTTGAAAATCGTTTCGGTGAAATTTCGAAAAATCGGTAAAATAAGGGAGTTTTCTGTAAAAAGTCAAAATACAAATATCTTATTATAAAAATTAAATATATATATTCTAGCTATGTAATTGCTATTATTTGGTGTTTATTGAGCCGCTGGTGAAATTTCAAATTTTCTGAAAAAAATATTATTTTATTATTATTTTAAGCCGTCACTAATACATTTAATTAGGAAAAATTACAAATTGGAATGAGTTGAAACAAATTTTGTGCATCATAAAACATTAAATAAAATTTTATCATGTGGTTTTTGGAACGAAATCATTTGCCAAAACGGTTTAGAAATTATTGAAAAAAAAAGGCTTTTTTTTAGCGTAAATGGATATTTGGGGTATTGTATTTATCATTTTTCATCACCCCACACCCGTACCCACACCCACACACCCCCACTTACTCCTCCCCATGGCTGAATTCAGCACCCACCATAATTTTTCCCCACTTGATTTCAAAGGAAAAGAAATGAAAGAAAAGAAAAGAAAATGGGTGAATTAGGTGGACCTTGACTTTTCTTTGACCTTGACTTTGCCCCACTTTCTTTACCTCCCTCTCTCTCCTCCCCCACTCCCAATTCCAGCCGAAATTTCCCTCCCCTACTGCAGCAACAGCCCCCCCTCAATTTCCCTTCTCTTTTCTCTTCAAACTTCATCAAAAATTGCCCCAAAATCCTTCAAAAAAATCCCAAAACCCAAATCCGACTCCTACCCATTTTAGCTTAGCCCGTATAGCATGGATCCTTGTGAAAAGAGAGCATTTTGGGAGGCCATGGATGCTTGTGGACCTTCATATATTTTTGGGTATAATTCTAAAACTTTTTGCTTAAATTGTTACTTGTTTCTTAAAGCTAATTTAAATTAAGTGTTAACTTGGATATGTGAGTTTAATTGCAAGTTTTGGATTTCAAGTTAGGGTTTGTTGTGGAAATGAGTTGTGTTTGATTGTGCATGGTTTAGTGAAGTGGTTTAACATAATTAGTTTTGTAGAAAACTAATCTAGTTGTTAATTACAAGTTGTTACTTGAAAAATTGTGTTAATTTGCTAATTGCTTACTAGGTTTTTGAAATTTGTTAAATTCTTGGGATTAAAAATGTGATTAGGATTTTCTTGGCTTCATTAACTTTATTAAGTGTGGTTTAATGCTTTGGATCATGCAAATCTAAGCTAGATTGTAGTTTGTGCATTTTTGCTTTGAAATTGTTAAAAAAGGGTATTTTTGTAAACTAGAATATTAGGATTTTTGGAATTTAATGAGATTAAATTCCGGAAATTGTTTATACGACTTATTTAAGATATTTAATAAATATATTGGCCGCTACATTCATTTAAACATCGTGTTTTGTACAAAAACGGCGAATTGTGCTTGCTAGATTTCGGAAAAATGACTTTTTAAGTGAAATTGGCGTTTTTGTGAGTTTTAACCTAGTTTATATTAAAATTAGTGTTCGTGAATGTGCAAATGAGTGTGATTGAATTTTTCTCGATGGTTTGACGTTTGTACATCGACATCGAGGGTTGGTTTTACTATTCTTGCATGCGTAGGCGATAGGTTTGGACCTATGCGTGATACGCGTGCCGATTTGATTTTCGTATGTCGTTTCGATCTCGAATTTAGTTTTAATGAGATATGGTGCGTTATGATATGTAGGTACCCCCATGTGGACTTCGAGACGACAAGCAAGCGCGTGGCAACGTCGGCACCGGCTAGCGAGGACCAGGTGAGTAGGTTTATATCTACGGGGAGAAGTCGGGTGGATGGCGTATAGCACCCCCGCAGTTCGTGGTGATGTATACGAATACGTATACACACATATATATATATTTTGACTATAATTTGTTTGATATTATCGATGATATAGATATTTGGTGTTCTTGGATGATTTAGTGTCGCGAAACCCTAGAGTAGTGGTCGCACCACACATGCACACACACACCCATACTTGCATACTTTCTTCTTTCATTTGCGCTTATACGGGATTATATAGTTATGTGTTCACATGGGTATGGGACTATGTGTTCACATATGGATTGAGGATGATACTTGGGATTGAGCTGAGTCGATGAGATTTGATTTGAGACCGTGAGATCGGTGATATAGCAGGGTTCGTATCTTAGATACGACATGACGTTGTAGCGGGTCCTTGACGTAGTGTTTCACACACGTCCATGCATACGTAGGCGGTATCAGTATGGTACTAGACGTAGATCAGTACCCCGATCATGATATTTGATAAAGAGGATACCAGGTGAATAGTATGATGAATGTGATATTGACCCGTACCCAGATTGGGATGCCGTACGACGGATTTACGTACGAGCTATATTGATGATTGATCCGCACTCTTGACTTGGGATGCCTGATTATAGATATGGTATCGGATATGATATTATTGAGGCGAGATCACCGACTATACATATACAGGTATGTATATGTATCGACTCAGATGATAGGCGGTTTCCTTACCTGTAGTTCAGCTTGTAGTTCAGCCATATAGTTTAGTGTAGATGTTAGATTAGATTAGACTTCTTACCTATTTCAAAAACTAACGAATCGTAGGCATTTTTAAAGACAGCTCAAGGGAATCTACGGATATTTCAAAAACGACGTATCTTTTCATAAAAAAACACCGTAGCCCCTATTTTCAAAACCCCATGATTCGTGTTATTTCAAAAGGCACCATTTGTAGGACTTATATAAGATTATTGCAGATTAGTTATCGTTGTGTCTAGTATTCAGCTCCCGCACATTATTGCTGTTCGCTCTGCCTCGCATATTTATTTTGCTGCATATTCCATTATTGATATCATGCTGTTAGGACACCAGCACCATTACCGATGATGCGTATGTACCACGTACACCTACTTGCCGGCTCACACACATCTTCATCGGTAATTGCCATGTCACGTACACTTTAGAGAATATAATTGCTTGACTTAGATTGTTAGCTAGTAGGGTTGACATGATATTAGCGTGCTTCCCTTATATGCCATATTAGACATTGTAGTTATTACCTACCACTTCATGCATACTGTTATTCAGTTGTTCATGCCTAGTTCATTATCATTGACATATGCACTTGTGATGATTTCTTGAGATTTATGATATTTCTGGATTTCGGGGAAAGCCGCAAAATTTACAACTTATGATCTTTTAAAATATAAAATGTTGCGGTTTTCTAGTGATGTAAAGTGTCGTCCCCCATGAGTTTGCTGTGGTTTTGGAGATCCGTGTCGAGGAGTGGAGGAACCGTCACGGGTACATGGTGGGCCCGGTATGGTACCCCGGGGCAAGAGGAATGTGGTGTTGACATTGAGCCTGGCTGGGGAGCACTACCTACCGGTGATATTACCCGACGCGTCGGATATCCGGAGGATACCGTCGTGGTCTTGAGATGGATGGTAGGGGCCGGTCTGGACTGACGGCGCCCTAGATATTGAGATTGAGACATTGATATTTCGAGACAGTGAGATTTATGTTTTGTGTCGATGCTAGACACTGTTGATACTGATTTTAATTATGATAACTCAGTTTAAAATACGAAGGAAATCTCACTAATTTATGAAAACAGTTTCTTCATTTACATGTATTCTGTTTTCATGCATTCATACCTCATTCATATGATATATTGCTACCTGAGGCACTGACACGGGCACATAAGTTTACACTCGGGTTAGATATTTACCCTAGCCATTGTTATAGGCTGCATGTTATATATATTTGAGGATATATTATGATCATTGACCTAGGATTGCGTTATTTATGCGATTTCTGTACGTAGATGTTTTTCTATTCACGAGTTGGCAACTCACCCCCGTTGTGCCCCAGTTTCTTGCAGGTTGCCGTACAGGTTCATTACGGCTTTGCGGGCATAGTTTCATTCGGGTGATTTGCTAGTAGGTGGATTTACTTGTATCATACCCCCATTATTTATCTTGTATATCATTATTCTGTTGTATCTAGAATTCCATCAACCAAACATGCATTTATTGAGATAGAGACCAGTGTTGTTTATTCTTTCGACCTTAGAGTCGCTCGTTATATTTCTGGTGGTTTTGAGTTTCCTTTTGAGTTTTGATCCTCGCCGTTGGCGTTGTATATTATATTGCTTGTGTGGTTGTGACCGTCGATTGACGAAGAGCCAGCTCCCGCTTGGGGATGCCTTTTTCTTGATTTCGTATACTATTCATGTTGTATCCCGTTTGGGGGCCAGTATTTACAAAGGAGACTCTGCCGAAATTTTCAGTAAATTTTTGATGTTTTTAAAAAACCGCATAATTCGGCTTATGCTATTGAAACTACTTGCTTTAAGTTGGTTTTTCCTGCACTCTACTACTTTTCTTGGTTTGGATTTCTGGGTTTTCGGTTTACTTAGATTACGTACGCCTCGAGACGTTCGTAGTTTAAGTGCCGGTCATGTTCCGTACTTTCGGATCGTGACAACTAGTCAGAGGACAGTACCTGAATATATTTTACATGTACAGGTTTCATTACGGCTTGCGGGCATAGTTTCCTTCGGGTGATTTGCTAGTAGGTGGGTTTACTTGTATCGTACCCCCATTATATATCTTGTATATCATTATTCTGTTGTATCTAGAAGTTCCATCAACCAAACATGTATTTATTTGAGATAGAGAGCACTGATGTTTATTCTTTCGACCTTAGAGTCGCGCGTTGTATTTATGTGGTTTTCTTGTGGTTTTTGAGTTTCCTTTTGAATTTTGATCCTCGCTCTTGGCGTTGTATATTATATTGCTTGTATGGTTGTGACCGTCGATTGACGAAGAGCTAGCTCCCGCTTGGGGATGCCTTTTTATTGATTTCGTATACTATTCATGTTGTATTCCATTTGGGGGCCAGTATTTACAAAGGAGAGTCTGCCGAAATTTTCGGGAAATTTTTGATGTTTTTAAAACCGCCTAATTCGGCTTATGCTATTGAAACTACTTGCTTTAAGTTGGTTTTTCCTGCACTCTACATCTTTCTTGGTTTGGATTTCTGGGTTTTCGGTTTACTTAGATTACGTACGCCTCGAGACGTTCGTAGTTTAAGTGCCGGTCATGTTCCGTACTTTCGGGTCGTGACAAGTTCCCCTGCGAGTCTTGTCCGGTGTACCCGTAACCCAACGAGCACCTGTATACTATCTCCAGTATGATGTACTGATGGCTGTGGGACAGACCATCTCCCCAACTAGGATGAGAAGCGTACACACTAGTCTACTCCGGAATATCGATGCCCTGTCTCGATAATCCAACGACCAAGGACCTGTATAGGATGTTGCTTATAGACTACCCAGCCCTCACTAGTGTGACTTCCATCACAACGCTGGTAATCAAGCAAAGATCCTATGGGCTCTACTAATATGTATAAGTGATAAGTTACAAGAAACATATGTACATATTAAAGTATACTCAAACCAAGTAGCATACTACCATTTTTAGCAAGACTGTATATACAACTGTGAATATCCTAAGCTTCCATTAAGTAATATACATGCTAGTATGATACAATAATGGCCCCTAGGGCATATACACTAACAATCTCCCACTTGCACTAGGGCCATGAGCTGGCATATCGTAGACCTATCATCTCGAATATCCTCTCGAACTGCGTCTGAGGAATGGCCTTTGTGAATGGATCAGCAATGTTATTCTCCGTCTCTACTCTTTTCACCTCGATCTCCCGGCGATCTACGATCTCCCTGATCAGGTGATACCGCCTTAAGATGTGTCTGGATTTCTTATGGGACCTGGGTTCCTTCGCTAAAGTTATAGCGCCGTTGTTGTCACAATACAGAGGTATTGGATCAGTACTGGTAGGAACCACCTGAAGTTCTGTGAGGAACTTTTTCATCCAGACAGCTTCTTTTGCGGCATCGCAAGCAGCTATGTACTCCGTTTCCATTGTTGAGTCAGCAACGGTCTCCTGCTTGGAACTCTTCCAACAGACCGCCCCTCCATTGAGGGTAAAGACATAACCCAACATGGACTTGGAGTCATCCTTGTCACTCTGGAAGCCTGAGTCGGCAAAGGCCTCCATCTGGAGGTCTTTTCCGCCATACACCAAGAACATCTCCTTAGTCCTCCTCAGGTACTTGAGAATGTTCTTTACCGCTATCCAGTGATTCTCCCCTGGGTTTGCCTGATACCGGCTTACAACGCTCAATGCGTATGCTACATCTGGTCTGATACATAACATCGCATACATTATAGAGCCTACCGCAGAAGCGTAGGGTATAATTGACATGCGATCCCTTTCCAAATCAGTCTTGGGAGACATATCTTTGGAGATGGTGATTCTGTGACAAGACGGTAGGTTACCGCGCTTAGAATCATCCATACCGAATCTCTTCACTATGGTGTCTATGTACCTGGACTGCGAAAGTCCCAACATCCTCTTTGATCTATCACGATAGATCCGGATCTCCAGAATGTAGGTGGCATCACCCAGGTCTTTCATGGAGAATTTCTGTGATAAGAATCTTTTGACTGACTGTAACATAGAAATATCATTTCCTATTAGGAGAATGTCATCCACGTATAATACGAGGAATACTACAGCTCTCCCTACAATCTTTCTGTATATGCATGGCTCATCTGGATTTTTGATAAAGTCAAATTCTTTGACAGCATCATCAAAACAGATGTTCCAACTCCGAGATGCTTGCTTTAGTTCATAAATGGACTTAAGCAACTTGCATACTTTACCGCTGCTCCCACTCTGAATGAATCCCTCTGGCTGATCCATATAGACGCTCTCTTCCAAATTTCCATTTAGAAAAGCCGTCTTTACGTCCATCTGCCAGATCTCATAATCATGGAAGGCAGCAATAGCAAGAAGGACCCTAATGGATTTTAGCATAGCTGCTGGAGAAAAGGTTTCGTCATCGTCCAAACCAGGTCTTTGATGGAAACCCTTTGCAACAAGTCTAGCCTTATAGGTTTCAACCTGTCCATCTACACCAATCTTCTTTCTGAAGATTCATTTGCATCCTACGGGTTTTACCCCATCTGGAGCAATGTCCAAAGTCCATACTTTGTTAGTGTACATGGACTCCATTTCGGTCCGCATTGTATCCAGCCATTTTACTGAGTCACTGCTCTGAATGGCTTGCTGGAAGCTAGTAGGCTCATCATAGTCAATAGTGCAATCTTCTCTATCCCCGTCTATGAGAAAACCGTAGTATCTCTCGGGCGGATGAGACTGCCTACTACTCCTACGGAGTGGCGTCGGGATGTCCCTTTCTTCTGAAACTTCTGGTTCTGCCATAGTTTTAGTAACAGCTTGTGGTTCTGGAATTTCTTCCAGTTCTACTGCGCTCCCACTCTTCTGATTTTCTAAAAATTCAGCTTCTAAGAAGTGGGCATGACGAGAAACAAAAACCTTTTGTTCCTCTGCGTAATAGAAACAATATCCCATTGAGTTCTTTGGATATCCCACAAACTTGCACTGTACTGAACATGCTTCGAGCTTGTCCGCATGCTGCCTTTTTACAAAAGCTGGACATCCCCATGCCTTCAGGTATTAAAGACAGGGTTCTTCCCACTCCACATCTGATATGGTGTGGTAGGCACAGTTTTAGTTGGAACCTGGTTCAAAAGATATGCAGCTGATTCTAGCGCATAACCCCAGAAAGATCGCGGTAACTCAGCTTTACTCATCATGGAACGAACCATATCCAATAGGGTTCGATTCCTCCTTTCTGATACACCATTGTGTTGTGGTGTGTATGGAGGAGTAAGCTGAGAGAGAATTCCATTCTCTTTTAAGTAATCCAGGAACTCGGCACTTAAGTATTCACCACCTCGATCAGATCTCAGTGTCTTGATACTTTTGCCTGTTTGGTTTTCCACTTCACTCTTGTATTCCTGGAATTTTTCAAAGGCCTCGGATTTATGCTTCATCAAGAAGACATGTCCATACCTAGAGAAATCATCCGTAAAAGTAATGAAGTAGGAATAACCACCTCGCGCATGTGTAGACATTGGACCGCACACGTCACTGTGTACGAGTCCTAAGAGCTCGCTTGCTCTTACTCCGTGTCCAGTAAACGGAGTCTTTGTCATCTTTCCTATGAGACAAGATTCACAAGTAGCATAAGATTGATATTCGAACGGATTCAAATATCCTTCTCTATGTAACTTAGTCGACCTGCTCTTATTGATGTGACCTAGTCTATAATGCCATAAGAAAGCCTGATTTAATTCCGGAGACTTTCTTTTAAGTGTGTTCTAGACATTGAAAACCTGAGCTTGACTCAATACATATATGCCGTTATCTAATGTACCGGACCCAATCAAAACTTGATTTAGGTGGATGTGAACTACATCGCCTACGAATGTAAAATTATATCCCTCTCTTGAAAGTGAGGATACTGATATGATATTACAAATCATACTAGGTACATACGGACAGTTACGTAGAATCAATATTTGCCCACTTGTCAAACCTAGGCGATATTCTCCCACGGATTCAGCGTCCACGCTCATTCCGTTTGCAACTCTGAGAGACCAATCACCTACCTTTATAACTCTACTGTTTCTCAAAGCATGTAATGAATTACAGATATGAGATCCTGCTCCGGTATCTAGTACCCAGGAAGTAGAGTTAATTGACAAAAAGTTCTCAATTACAAACACACTTGAGGCCGAAGCCACAACATGCTTCGTATCCTGGCTACTGGCTTCCAAAGCCCTGCAATCTTTCTGCCAACGCCCAATCCCATCACAATAGGAACGTCCCTCTTTTAGTACATTCAGTCCTGAAACTTTTGCCCTTCTCTTTCCTTCTTCTTCCCTGGTTTCTTTCAGGTTAGAAGGCAGAGACTTTAGAATTAAGTCAATATCTGACCCGTTTCCCAACGTGGTCTCCAGGTCCTGGAGCTTATCAATATAGCTAGTCATTGTAAGGACGTTGTCCCTTACAGATAACCCGAAAGCCAACCTCGCTTGAATTAATTCGTTCGAGGTCTCATATCTTGCGATATGAGATTGCTCTCCATATAAATCTTTCTTATGGAGAAAGATGGAAACTGTGTCCATCTTCTCGTGCTGCTTCTCGTATACACCATCAACTGAAGCCAACGTGAGGCACTTGGTTTTCGTTTTATCTTTTTTCCTTGTCTGACGGATATCCATATCCGCGACAGTGGAAACTGGACCTGGGACGGCGGGATCTTGAGTAGTAATAGGGTGGTCCGGCTTGTCATAGGCAATGGACATCTGGACAGACCTTTGCCAGTCATATAAGTCAGATTCAGTCAAATTGTTATCTAGATGTAACCTATGTGTGGTCACAAGGTCGCTGCAAAGAGAGAATAAGAAGAAAACACTTTAGCATGATGCTCTTGCAAGTTTAGATTGGTTTTTAATTTATCTAAACAGGATGGCTCCCACTGTTTCTCGAATCCCTCCTCAAACCATAAAAGAAGAATTAGCCAGGACTATTCTCACCGTACAATTCTTGCTTAACCGTTCAGCCAGATCAGTGTCGATACTTCGAGGGAGGTTTTTCAACGCTTTCGCGAAGTTCCTTAATTAAATAATCTCTTTTCTCTGGGGGCGTAGCCCCGCTGACACCTTTCTAGGCACCTACTTGGTTTATAGCATTGATCGTTAAGTAACGAATCTCCTGATAAGTAGCATGTACTCACAGTAGGATCGGGATCCAAATATCATTGTATGATAATGTTGAAGGAATGCTACCAACATCCATCAAACTCCAAATGGTATGCAACACTAGCAAATTTCAGTTTCTTTAGAAACTCCCGATGTGGATTTTTGCCCCATGCTCCTATGACCTTAACGAAAGCTAACAAATCATAAGTCACATGTCAAGTTCTGCCCATCATTATCTTTGTTAATTTGAACCCACCCGTACATACCCTTGATGAAAGCCAACAAGGTAATACGACTGTCCCAAACCAACTCATCTATCTATGCAACAAATGAATACCCCAGCAGCTACCAACACTATGCCTTGACGAAAGCCAACAAACATAGCTTGAATATTACTGACCATCCATAAGAAATGACGGAGGGCTACGACTGGTTTTGGCAAAACCGTGAACGTAGTGAACTTGATATAACCGAAGGAACCTGATAGCTTTTTAAAAGGAGTGGTTAAAGCTCCGCAATTAAAAAATATCTTCTCTTTTAAAATAACCGAGTGGTTTCTTTTAAATTTGTTCCAACGATTTAACTTTGGTTTATTTTCTTTGCATTATAATAATGCGTCCCATTATTTATCCTATCATTGCAGAAAACAACGAAAATACCACGTCCTCTTATGCCATCCGCATTCGCCACGGGGTCCCGTCATCACCCGTTAGGTTACTTAACTAACGACAGAGCGGGGGCTGGGCTAGCGCGGGTGTAAAACATAAGTGACGTCTAATAGCTATCATATATAGATATTGTACATTCGTCAGACGCAATAATAGGCATTCCAGATTACAGATGAACTTTATTGGATATACTAGCAATCCGCATTTGCTCTGAGCCTACAATAAAAGACGGATTACACAGTTGTGATGAATAGCCATTACCCCACCCTAGACCCCTACGGGTACGGCAAACTACCCGCCAAGTACCCGAAGTGAAGCGGTCTCCCTCAACAAAGTGAGTAGGCCACTAAACACTTCAAAGTACCCGGTAGTTTGTGCACCCCACCTTGGGTCTATCCTAAGAGCAAAAACAGTAAAAAAGAAATAATACAACGGTGGCTACAACCGCAACTTAGATGTGCCCCGCAAAAGAATATTATATCATATTACATTTACATCAAATGAATGAATATTAATAAACCCATCTTAAACCCCGGCTAATCATCACAACATTCCAATCAAGTCCATATACACAAACAGTAAACATTACAGAAATGTGCAACCCCCTGCCAACCGACATACTAGCAGTTAGGGGAGGTTTACGAACACATTAAACATTACAGATAAAAACCCAATTAGCAAATAACATAGAATATCGATCGACTTCCTTTTTCCGTGTCTACCCCCAAAAGCAAAGCAGCACAGAAGTAACTTGGGTAGAAACAGAACATACAGGAAAACAGAACACCAAAATATCTGAATTATAGAGCAAATCGGAGTCAACTCGGGGTTGACTCCGCCGCGGATCCACGGCCAAAAGCACACTTTTGCCGCGGATCCGCGGCCATCAAGCCGAGTTAGAACTCCGTATTTTCCCAGAATTCTTATATTTAACTGCTGTGAATTTTAAGGCATATCAAATATTTTTTTAGACATGTTTAAAATTAACAGAACTGTTAAAGTATCCGGGATTTCGTTTTCTCGTTTTCTGACGATCGAAGTTCTAATCAGTTGCTAACAAGCTAGTAATGGTTTAGTTGGCTCTGATACCACTGTAAGTCCATGTCACGCACCCCATGAACCTGCGAGGAGGCGGAATATATGAAAAACGATTATCAAAGTTTCGTAACACGGACTTGAGCGCATGAATCGTGTCTAAACCGTTACTAGCAAATTACGAGAGATTTAACTACTCGGATTCGAAATTATACCTCACGTTACTTGTCTTTCGGGTCTTCACCGCTGTCCTCCACTCCTCGTAGGCTCTTTGGAACATCGGTACCTCAACGGCCTCCTCAAGTCAAAGACGATCCACCCGAGAGCTCCTACGCCAAGCTTGATCTCTAACTTGAGATAACTAGGTTGCTCAAAGTGCTAATTTTGAAGGGTTGCTAGGCACGCGCACAAGGGTCTACGAGGCATCAACCATGCCCGATTAAAAATTTAGCCGTGCCGAACAACCCGAATACGGATCTTTAAACTAGAGATTAGGCGAAAACTAGCATGTTAACAACTTTAACACTAAGTGAGAGGGATTACAACCTTTGTAGATCCGGTCCTTCACTTCATATGCTCCTGTTGTGGTCCCTTCGCTGCGATCATCGGGTTCCGGACTCTCGAGAGGTTCCACGAAGAGAAAGATGCAACCTTTGCTTCCGATCTTCGATACTAAGATGATCTACCTTGAAGTTCCGTTAACACAAGCTAACACTCATGAAATGATGTGAACACCCTCATCTAAATAGCAAGGGAAGATGAGGATGATGAAGTAGGATTTTTGCTCTCTTTATTTATCTTTTTCTCACATTTATTCATCACTTTAGAAAAATCTAGAAAGCTTTTTTCATGAAGAGAATGAAGGAAGAAGATGAACAATCTCATGAGAATCCTTTTGTGATGAATAGAAAAAGAAATGATATGATGAATAATGCAACCATGGTCAACCAAACACATGTAGAGAATTAACTAGGGTTAGGGTTTGGGTTGGGTTAAAGCATGAGTCGTTTGAAAATATCTTTCACAAAACAAAACCAAAACCTTCTAGAATCATCTAGAAAGCTTAACTCTAATCCAAACCCTAATCATGTTTAAACTCCACTAAACATGTTGCATTAGTTATCATATCATGTTACAATATTATATATCACATATATAATATTTATCGTAACAAAATAAAATAATACAATTAACATATATCGCATATATATCAATGTATTACCCGAGTGAGAAAAAAAATCTTTTAGTGAGCTAATATTAGTTAATGTAATTTAATATATCAAATATATTATTATATATTAAATTATCGAATCAACACTTGATCCGACAATCCGGCTATATCGCATATAACCGACTAATATTTATCCGTACCGATTCATCGAATCAACACTTGATCCGATGACCCGGCTAATATCAAATATCGCGAGAATATAATATGGTATCACATATCGCATTATCCTCGGTCCCGCACATATCACATATGTGCTCCTACTCCGTTTTGCCTGAGCCAAGAAACCTCTGTGTAGGACTCTAAAGAATCGTCAATACGCCGGCAGTAGATGATGATCATATCAAACACCCACAAGCTGCAAGCGGTCAGCTAAACGTAACAGCTACCCAGGTATTGAGCGCTCAGAAGATCAACAAGCAAGCCTGTACATTCTCCTGTGAATCCAAACAGTAACACTCCCTTACAGTCCGGTCTCGTCGTCTGATATGTCGCATATCTCGCCTAGGGGTGGTAAACGTCAGACCCCAGTAGCTCGATAAGTCGTGTCGATATGAGGTCTATAACAGTTCGAGAAACTACTGATAACACTTACCAGTAAATCTCAGCAACCCTGGCCAGGGATTTCCGGTTATAGCCAATCGAACACAGCACAACATCAACTCCCTATACCGGGAGAGACGAATCCCCTCCTATCGCTCATTGCCTCCATGTGATTCGGGACTGTACCCAAAAGCCACCTTTTTGCACGCCCTCTTGGACGTGGTATGATGGAAATCAAAGCACAGTGGGAATCACACAAGACTCTATGACGATCTCGGGTCAACAGACTACTCTGTACCAGTGTCACCGGAGAACTGCCATCTGACGTGAGGTATAATACCATCTGGGAGTTCTCGGCGAGTCCGTCCAGTGTACCCAGTCTCCACTGAGCACCCGTACACCATCCTTGATGTCAAACACCGATAGATATGGGATCATCCATCGCCCATCATATGGGTCAAGATGCGTATACGCTAGTCTACTCTGGTGCATCGATGCCCTGTCTCGACACACCCACGACTAGGAACAATTATAGGATGTACTCGTCGACTACCGTGGCCCCACTAGTATGATCTCATCATAGTCCCAGTAGTCGAGTACATATCCTAAGGGCTTTATCAACATGTAATATAGAGACAATCAGAGTACATGTTAAGATAAAGTACAACCAGATAGCATACTATCATGTCGAGCAAGAAAGTCCTCTCTATATATGTCCTAGCATCCACTACAATATACATCGTATGTACAGTAATGGCCTTTAGGGTATACATATAACTAACAAATTTAAGCTACGTAGGGGATATAGAGTGAGGTTATGGATGTATTAGTCTAGCTAACCCTTGATCTCAACACATGAGAGGTTAGGGTTAGGGTTTCAAGAATGAGAGAGCTTGAGGAGAGAGAAGGTGATGATAAGAATGAATATGAATAATGAGCTCATTTGAATTTAACAACCATAACAATTTATCAAATAAATAATATAAATGATTAATCATCATGGTTGATTCATTCACCTTGTGTGATTCATCATATGACTCATTAACTAATTAATGCATCATTTAATACCATGGATGAATAACACAAACGAGTCATTAAGCAATAAATTCTTATGCCACCTTAACCCCCAAGTCACCATGCTTTTAGAAGCTTCCCGGAAAATTACGAGAACGCCCCTCCAATCCGTGAAAACACGGAAAAACTTTAAACTGTATAAATCCAATAACCCGATACTAGAATCTGGCTTAAACCAAAGCCGGCTAGTAAAAACTGTCCGAACGTCGCACGTGCGTTTAAACA
Source organism: Agapanthus africanus (assembly GCA_030015575.1). NCBI lineage: Eukaryota > Viridiplantae > Streptophyta > Magnoliopsida > Asparagales > Amaryllidaceae > Agapanthus > Agapanthus africanus. Next base: position 8,195,492 of record CM057348.1, on the reverse strand, counting down.
CGTATGCGTCCGAACCCTTATCGTAAAACCATACGACCTCTATATCGTTTCGCCTGGAGCAAGGAAACTCTCTGTGTGGGACTCTAAAAACTCGACACTACGCTGGCAGTGGGTTTAACCACAGACCGCAAGCGGCACTAGCTGTACGTAACGGTCTCCGGGTAGATGTCGATAAGAAGGCCGATGAGGAAACTCATCCGAACTCCCACTGAGCCTGATGTGACAATCTCCGTACAGTCCGGTCTGTTCATCTAAGACTATCGCATATCGAGCTTAGGGGGCGGGAAGCGTCAGTCCCCTAATAGCGGTATAAGTCGTGTCGGAGCGTAGCCCATTACACCCTGAGAAACTACTGGAACCTACCAGTAAATCTCGCTTGCCCTGGCCAGGGACTTTGCGCAATGGCTCTCTGACACAGTGCGATATTAACTCCCAATACCGGGAGAGACGAATCCTGTCTAACCGCCACTGCCTCCAAGTGCTCGGGACTGCACCCAACTGCTACCTGTTTGCACGACTCCTTTGAGCCGTGGTAGGGTAGCAATCTAAGAACAGTGGGACACACTCGAGGCGAACTAGCAGTGTCAAGTCTGCGGACTATGCTGTACTCATGTCACCTGGGAAGTGTTAACTGACGACGGGTATAATACCAACCAACAGTTCCCCTGCGAGTCATGTCCGGTGTACCCGTAACCCAACGAGCACCTGTATACTATCTCCGGTACGACGTACTGATGGCTGTAGGACAGACCATCTTCCCAACTGGGATGAAAAGCGTATACACTAGTCTACTCCGGAATATCGATGCCCTGTCTCGATAATCCAACGACCAGGGACCTGTATAGGATGTTGCTTATAGACTACCCAGCCCTCACTAGTGTGACTGCCATCACAACGCTGGTAATCAAGAAAAGATCCTATGGGCTCTACTAATATGTATAAGTGATACGTTACAAGAAACATATGTATATATTAAAGTAGACTCAAATCAAGTAGCATACTACCATTTTTAGCAAGACTGTATATACAACTGTGAATATCCCAAGCTTCCATTAAGTAATATACATGCTAGTATGATACAATAATGGCCCCTAGAGCATATACACTAACAATCCTAATGCGGAAAAGTAAATAATATACAACAGTGGTGACATCATCCTCAACCCGGAAGTGTCCCAATAAAAGAATATTATATACAGATTTTACATGAATGAAAATAAAAACCCTCATCTAACATAAAAATCCCGGCTATTCTTTCACAATGATCCAATAAATCATATCAACAATAACACATGATATCACATATTATCAACGTAAGCAAATATGCGTATCCTTAAAACTTATTGACATATAGCAACGAGATTGGGATACCCCACATATAACAAAAAACTACAATAATTAGAATCCGCAATATCCTTAGACATTATAAATCCGGAATATCTCATATTCCGGATTTCATGCCTAACTTATAAAACTTGCATTTTAGTCTCAAATTGAAAACTCTTTTCAATTGGTTGTCGGATAATTCAACAAGATTCCCGACTTAGTGATCACGTACAATACGCAATTGCGACGGAGTTTTGATCCGAATCAAAACTTCGTGGCAATCGATCAATTGAGACTAAACGGCTAGCTTTACAATATACTAACTAGTTTTCATAAAACTAATTAATCCGTATTCTAATGATTGTATCACACACATCACAAAACTTGTAAAGTAACCGCGACATTAGAATTCCGCACGCAATTAGCAAACTTAACCAATTTTTCCAAAACTTGAAAAATCCAGTGAGCTAAAGTTCCAAAACCGATCATTTTAAACCAATCCGGGAGTCGAAACGAAATCGAAACCCGCCCGAATCTTCACGGGAGCATAGATCCCAAGATTAAATATCGAATGGTGGGCCTAAAGGGGGTACCCCACCCCTGAGGCCACCACGAGGTGTCCAGGGGGTGAGGTAGACCCGAAACTGCCTAAGGTGGGGCAGTTTCGGGTCCCCACCGCCAAGACCACCTTGTGGTGGGTGGTGGTCTTAGGGAGTGGGCCCAGCCGTTCGACCCCTCCCCCCCCGGGGTGTCCCCGAGGTGCGCACGCTCCACCCCACGGCTTCTCGGTTCAAACCGAGCCCGCGGGGTGTACAAATAACTCAAAACATCATTTTTGAAACTGTTTTTATCAGCGGTTTTTGCGCGACAAAAACGACGGATTTCTAACGTCGTTACAAGTTACCCTAATGTTCTAGCTTGGCTCTGATACCATGAAAGTCAACCTTAGCATCACCATGAGGTTTTAGAGCCATCAAGTATGCCAAATTTTAAATTTTATTATGTGCTAAGCTAGACTAACAAGATCTTTACTAGATTATTAGGGTTTGCCTTTGTGATGTGATGAACTAAAGAGAAGAAAAGAGCATACAACCTTTGTAGTTTGAGTCATTCTCTTCAATAGCTCTGGATTGAAATCCACGCGACTCTACTAGGCTCCACTTCGAGTTGAACAAACCTCCTTCGTGATTTTCGCGTCAAAGACGATCCACCCGAAGTCCACTAGCTCAAGCTAACCTTTCACTAATCTCATTAGTGAAGGCAACACTCCACATCAAGTTGCTAATCTAATGTGAGATGGTGAAGTAGGGGTTTATTTGCTCACTAGGGTTTTCACAAGTTCAATGATTCATATCACATGTGAGGGTTTGAACTTGGAAGTGAGCTGAAGAAAATTGTAGAGAGCAAGAGGAAGCAAGAGTTCATGAAAATGGCTAAAGCATGAAGAATGAAAATGATGAGAGTAAACTCAAAATGGCTCTCTCTTTCTTCACTTATTCAAGTATGGAATAAAATTGCAATTCTAAATTGCAACCATACTTGAATAGTGAGTCAAGACTAATATACAAATAATAAAACCCATGCCTTGCCCATTCCACAAATATCTCCACAATTTACACCTCATTTTTCTATTTTCTCAAAATAGAAAAACATGTCATGCTTCATATATATATATATATATATATATATATATATATATATATATATAAAGCAATTAGTGAGCTAATGATATTAGTTAAGATATAATTATATCACATATAATATATATCATATTATTAAATCAACACTTGATCTAATAATCCGGTTATATCACATATAACCGACTAATATCATTAATCTGAATATCGCATTATCAAACCAACACTTGATTTGATAATATGGTTATATCACATATAAGCTGACCGGTATCAGATAACTGTCAGATTATATTACGGTATCACATACACGTATTTAATCAGGCCCATACACATATCACATATATGTCCTACTTCGTTTCCCTTGAACCAGGAAACTTCTGTGTGGGACTCTAAAGACTCGTCAATACGCCAGCAGTAGGTGATGATCATATCAGTCACCTACAAGCCGTCAGCGATACTAGTTGGACTTAACGGCTACCCGGATATTGAGCGATATAAAGATCAACAAGCAAGCTTGTCCATAGTCTCCATGAAGCCTATCAGTAACTATACCGTACAGTCCGGTCTCTTCGTATGATATGTCGTGTATTATGTCTAGGAGTGGTAAACGTCAGATCCCGGTAACGTGATAAGTCATGCCGATGTCTGGCCTATAACGGTTTGAGAAACTACTGATAACTCTTATCAGTAAATCTCAGAAGCAGCCCTGGCCAGGGACTTCCAGTTATAGCAATCGAGCATAGCGCAACATCAACTCTCAATACCGGGAGAGACGAAACCCCTCCTATCGCTCATTACCTCCATGCGACTCGGGACTGTACCCAAAATCCACCTGTTTGCACATCTCCTTTGAGCGTGGTAGGGAGGAAATCAAAGCACAGTGGGAGCCGCGCAAGACTCTATGATGATCTCGGGTCTACAGACTAACCTGTACCAGTGTCACCAGAGAACTTCTATCTGACGATAGATATACTACCACATAAGAATTCTCGGCGAGTCCTGTTCGGTATACCCATTCTCCAATGAGAACCTGTGTACAATCTTTGATGTCACACACCAATGGTTGTGGGATCAACCATCGTCCTCCAAGGGATAAGAAACGTACACACTAGTCTACTCTGGAATATCGATACCATAGTCTTGATATTCTCTCGACTAGGAACTGATTAAAGGATGTACTTTTGGACCACCCTGGCCCCACTAGTATGATCTCATCATAGTCCTGGTAGTCAAGTACATATCTTAATGGCTTTATCAACATGTAAGAGACAGACAATATAAATACCAATCTACATGTTAAGATAAAGGTAACCTGATAGCATACTATCATGCCGAGCAAGAAAGTCATATATATATATATATATATGTCCAAGCATCCACTATATCAACAATAATGGCTTCTAGGGCATACATATTCCTGACAATAATATCCATATCTTATGTGGAGAAACCACTGTGTGACAGCCACAGTATAACCGATCGTAGTATAGGAATTTCACTTCCTACAAAGTGTATGTCATCCAAATTCCATGACATCACACCCTACTACCTTTTTAACAGATCCATCTCCTATTCTGATGAAGTCAAAGCCTATGACAGTTACATCAAAAATAGATGATCTATCTCCGCTATACTTGCTTTAGTCTATAAACAGACACAAGCTACTTGTCCATTGTGCTTCCACTGCTCCCACTGACTATAACAACCTCTAGCAGAGTCATATACACGTGCACTTCTAAATCTAGTTTAGAACGACGCTATACCCATCCTTCTGCCGGGTCTCATAGTCTAGAATAGCAGTAATGGAAAGTCTGGATAAATAAGAACCTCGCTGTCACCGTCTTTGGGGATACCGAAATACCTCTCAAGTGCCTGAGATTACCTACCATATCTGCGGAGTGACTAATGGAATGTCAAACCAGATTGAATCTTTAGGTTCTATTAAATTTTCAGTAATCTTTTGTGGTTTTGGAATCACTTCCAGTTCTACCATACCCCCACTACTGTTTTCTGAAAAAGTTAATTTTACTAAAACTGTGGTGAGTCAAGAACAATATCACTATTGATCTTCCAGATGGTAGAAAGTTAACCCTCGTCATAGCCTGGGATAACACACAAACTGCCATTACAGAAACGTGCCTTAAGTTATCCAGAGTCTGGTTTTAAGCATAAGCCGGACAACTCCATATAGCTTAACATCGTTAAGATATGAACCATTCTATATACAATATAGAAACAGAGGAACTAATTTAATTGGAACCGGATCCAAATCATGCAGTTGTCTCCAGTGCATGTCAACTAAATGGAGAGAGGTCGATCAGCATTACTCAACTAGGAGTGCATCCATATATGAGTAATCTGAAAGAGAAGTAAGTTCTCAAAACCATTACTATCAACCGAATACCAAACACAAGTATCGACATCTTTGATTACCTTGAAGAATCCTGATACTTGCGACACATGGTTCTTTACTTTATTCTTGTACCTATAACTTCTTAAAATTTGGACCTTGTATTCCTACGAAATACTTGTCTAAAACTGGAGAAGTCACAAGTAAACAGAATATAGTACGAGCACCAACCCCTCTATCCTAATGGACACTAGACAAGATACAATACTTTGTATAAGTCCCCTGAGTTGAATAACTCAAACCCCGTGCGTCGTAGGTTGAAAACTGTACTATGATTAAGAAGAATTACACCACTGTTAAATGCTCCTTACCTAATCATCAACTAATATAGGTAAATGTCATGGACATAATTTCAAAAAGTTATATCTCACTTTATAAAATAAACGTACAGATATATCAGTTTGAAATTGGTGCATAACGACGGATATTCAAAACCAAATATTTGCCGTCAGGCAAAACCCCAGGTGATTTCCTCAAACATCACCAATTACAACGAATTCCGATATAATGAGGATATAATCACCTAATTCCCAATAACTTACTCCCACTCATCATCTGTAAAACCATACAGATGTGGGAATCAAACTGGTAAATACATACCCTGGAGTAAGGATTTAATTGGGAAATCAATTTTCAATTAACAATGCATAGTGAAACTAAAACATGAAAATGTTTCGAAGGGGTAACTGGGTATCCTAGCAATGCCTCTTCCATTATCCAGATTCAAGACTGCAACCTTATATTTCTTTGTCGTCTCTCAAAATCCCTTTATTTGTCTTTACTCATTACCTTCTGTACACCACCCTTAGGCTAAATGGTTTTCTTCATTCTCTGCCGTTCGGTACCAGCCTATGGTTTGGAAGAAGACTGCCCAATAAGCATAACAGGTGTACTCTCTTAATCCTAGGAGCCCTCGCAACCTGAGAGAAGGTAAAGATAAAAGACAACTGAATAAATCTTATTCTATTTCTCCTGAACCAGAATCCATCCTCGAACTGGAACAAGTTCCTTCGAGTTCGTATATAACTATACGATGAATTATCCAATAACCGTGGATCTTCATAGTGATACAGGGTGTTCTGGAGAAATACAAAGGTGAAGTAGGAGTGGCGATGATATACGCGGTTTCGTCATGAATGAGAGCAGTCGCAATTTACTTTGCCCTCTTTCTAATCTCTTTATTTATCTTTGCTTATTACCTTCTGTACACCACACTTAGGCTAAATGGTTTCTTTCTTTCCCACCTTTCGGTACCTGCCTATGGTTTGGAAGAAGACTATCCAATAAGCGCAATAGGTGTACTCTCTCCTAATCCTAGGAGCCCTCACAACCTGAGAGAAGGTAAAAGGAAAAGACAACTGAATAGTCCTTCAATTTCTCCAGAACCAGAAACCATTCTCGAATCTGAAACAAGTTTTTTCGAGTTCGTATGTAACTATACGATGGTCATATCTAATAAATGTGGATCTTCGTAGTGATACGGAATGTTCCGGAGAAAAAACAAAGGGTAAAAATAGGAGTGGCAATGAAGTATACAACTCTGACAATCCAAAAGCCAGTGTGTTTTAAGAAGGTTCGGTTAACTTGGTTTATGAGTTCTAGTCTAGGGTCGGGACATGGTCACTGCTAAAGAGAGAGAAAAGAAACACTCAGCGTGCACTCTAATCTAGATCAGAATGGCTAATCACTTTATCTAATCAGGATGTCTCCCACTGTATCCTCAAATTCTCCTTCAAACCTGAAAGAAGAATTAGTCGGGATCATCTAAAATCATCTGAGGAGTAAACCAACTCATCAGTGGGAATCAGGATCCAACTATCATCGCATGATAATCTGATGGAATCCACTCAAGTTATCACACTCCAGAAGGTATGCGCATGCCTGGCAAGTTTCCTGTATATTTGAAACTCCCGATGTGATTTTTACCTCATGCTCTTATGATCTTGACTAAGGCCAACAAATCATAAGTCACATGTCAAGTTCTACCCGTCATTGTCCAGGTTAATTTGAACCCACCTGTACTCGTCCTTGACTAAGGCCAACAAAGTTGTACGACTGTCCCAAACCAACGCATCTATCTATGCAACAGAAAAGTAACAAATAACTACCATACACTATACCTTGACGAAGGCCAACAAACATAGCATGAATACTAAGTGCTACCCGTCTGAAATGATGGAGGGCTACGAATGGTTTTTGGTGAAAAACCTTTAACGTAATGAACTTGATATTGTTCAGGGAACCGGATAGCTTTTTACAAATATATATAGTGGCGAAAACTTTTGCTAAAGAGGTCACTCCCGGTGAAGGGAACTCGGTTCTTTTCTCGTGGAATGAGATGCAGGATATTCCAAACTGAATACCTCGATGCAAAGAAGAAAGGTAATCGACTACAGTGTTGTTATTACCCTGACGCAAACTTCTGCCTAAGAGGTCACTCCCGGTAAAGGGATCTCGGCTCTTGCCTCGTGAAATGAGGTGCTGGATATTCATAACCGAATACCTCTGTGCAAAACAAAAGAAAACGTCCTTATAATAACAGCTTTTGAAAATTGTTCCAACAACATCGGATGGTCTGTTTTCCTTGCATTGATCTGAATCAATGCAGTCTCATCAATTAATCATACCACAAAAGAACGAAAATAGGATGTACGTATATACCATCTGCATTCGCCACTGGTCCCCGTCGTCACCCGTTAGGTTACCTAACTAACGACAGAGCGGAGGATGGACTAGCGCGAGTGTAAAACATATACAACATCTACTAGTATATATATAACAATATATAATAATCGTTCCAGGCATGATAAATGCAACATCACAGATAAGCAATAAGTATCACAGAACAATACTGATAATATGAAAGCCCCGGGTTTCCTTTGAGCCGCAAGTGAAACCCGATGTTTCCCTGGTCGTGTGGATAGCTTGTGCATTGAAAACTTAGATCTCTATGAGTGCAGCAAGTTACCCGCCAAAACCAGAAGTGAGACAGCCCCCTTCATCAAAGTGAATGGGCCACCCGGCACTTCACGGAATCCGGTAACTTAAGCATCCCTCCTTGGGTCAACCTGTACCCCCTACGGGTGCGGCGAATAGCCTGCAAATTCTAGAGTGAGGCCCCTTTCTGTCTCAACGCCATGAGATGCGGGCTCGTTGCCCTCCAGAACCCGGCTATCCGTGCACTCCATCGCGGGGTAATCCTAGTATAGAAAAGAAAAATATGTACAACGGTGACATCGACCTCAACCCGGTCGTGCCCCAAACAAATAATATACAAACATGCAGTGACGGCAGTCCACATGTCGGACGCTCGCCCCGCGATATCAAATGTACACATAAAACTAAACTGTACTATCATTGCATCCAAGCTATTCACCACGACGATTCCTCAACAACGCAGCACAACACGGAACATCAACGTGAATATCACGTTCACAAACCCGTCTAAAAAACATATAGCAATTAGACAAGTCGTACCGCTCTAATGATATTCACGATCGCAGATAGTAATGTATGTACTGAAAACTACGACATTAGAATTCCACATGCAATTAGCAAACTAAACCAATTTACAAAACCATAGAAAAAAACCAGTGAGCTAAAGTTCCAAAAACCGACCGTTTAAAGCCAATTCGGAAGTCCGAATCAAAATGAAACGCGCCCAAACCTTCACAGGTAGTTAGAGCACGAAATTAACTTCGAGTCGGGGGGCCTAGGGGGTACCCCACCTTGGGCAGTTTCAGGTCTGTCTTACCCCCAGGCCACCTCGTGGTGGAGGTGGTCTTGGGGAGTGGGCCTAACCGTTCGGTCCCCCCGGGGGTTCCCCGAGATGCCCATACACCACCTCGCGGCTTCTCAATTCAAACCGTGAGCCCGCGGGGTGTGCAAACATCTTAAACTTTCAGTTTTCGGAACCGTTTTTGTCGGCAGTTTTTGCACGACAAAAACGACGGATTTCTAATGTCGCAATGAGTTAACTAAGGCTTATGGAGTGGCTCTGATACCATGTTGGGTTACGCCAGCGCCCCGGCCATCAATCCGTGGACAAATGCGGAACAAAAACTTTTTAGAAACCGGCGCTAACGGAACCCGATCCCCGGATCGACCCATAAGCCTTAGATAACAATAACATGCAAAGGAGTTTAGAGAGGTTATACCAAACGATCCGTGTCCTTCGGTCTTCAACCTCTGTCCCAAGCTCCTCGCGGCTTCCTTGACCGTATTTGATCTCCGGTCTCCTCACATCGAAGAAGATCCACGTCGAGGATTAGTAATACGGGCTCCGACCTCAAAACCGAAGCAACTCGGGTATCTAGTTTGCTAAGCTAGATAGCCAAGATGAAGTAGAATGTGTTTGTGATCATTTTGTCTCAATACACTCTAGATTTCTCAACACATGAGACATGTAGGATGGAGGTTGAAGAAGATGCCATGGGTGAAGAGTGTGAGCTCAAGAAAAATCAAGTGAAGAAAAAAATGTGTTGTGAGATATTAGTTGTGAGCAACTAAAAAAAAACCCCATCTAAAATATCTGCTGCCCATCCTCACAAATATCTCACAACTCACTAAAATATCAAGCATGGCATATCAAGCCAAGAATGACTCATACCATGAGTCACCAAGTGCACATGCTTGGAAAATCAATGCCAAAACTAACCTTCACACTTTCCACCTTACTTAAACATTTAAAACCCTAAATGTTTAATCCAAAAAGAAAAAGCATCTTCTAAAGTAAACTTGTAACGAATTACAAGAATACCCCTCATCCGTATATACATAACCGCATTCGTATTCCGACTTAATACGAATACAACGAGACGAAAATAATCCAACAATATAATACTAGGATCCGGCTTAAACGAAATCCCACTAGTATTATCCGTCTGATCATTATCCGTACACAAGTGCACGAATATGATCGAACCCTGCCATAAAACCATACGGCCTCTACAACGTTTCACTCGAAGTAGTGAAACCCTCTGTGTGGGATTCTAAAGACTCGTCAATACGCTGGCAGTGTGTTTAATCACAAGCACGTCAGTGGCACTAGCTGTACGTAACGGCCACCCAGGTATTGAGCGAAAGGGAGGCCGACGAGCAAATTCATCTTGAAACCCTACGGAGTCTGACAGTGACAATATCCGTACAGTCTGGTCCATTCGTCTATGAGTATCGCATATCGATTTTAAGGGGTGGATAAAGTCAGACCCCCAATAACGCGATATTTAGTATCGGTACGAAGCCCATCACCACCTGAGAAACTACCGATCTGAATCAGTAATTCTCGACTATCTTGGCTAAGGATTTCTAGTGATGGCCACCCGTGCACTCCGCGATATCAACCCCCAATACCGGGAGAGACGAATCCCCTGACAATCCGCTCACTGCCTCCATGTGGCTTGGGACTGTACCCAACTAAAACCTGTTTGCACGACCCCTTTGAGCTGTGGTAGGGTAGTAATCAAAGCACCGTGGGAACTCACACGAAACAAATGATAATCTCAGGTCGATAGACTAACCTGTACACGTCACCAGGGAACTGCTATTTGACAATAGGTATAATACCAACTAGCATGTTCCCGGCGAGTCCATCCGGTGTACTCATAACCTAATGAACACCTGTATACATTTTAGGCGAACCAACTAACACCAATGGCTTGTGAGACCGGCCACCACCCCTCGTCGGAGTCTTGATCAGTATACACTAGTCTACTCTTGGAGTATCGATGCTCAGTCTCGAAACTCCCACGACTAGGGACATTCTGAGGATGTGCTTATAGACCACCCAGCTTTCACGTATATGATCGCCATCATACTACCGGTAGTCAAGCAAGAATCCTATGAGCTCTATCAACATGTAATAGTGATCCGTAATGTCACCTAAAGCATGTACACGATGATAAAGACAAACCAGATAGCATACTATCATCTCGAGTAAGACTGTTCTACCGGTATAGGTCCTCCCTCAATCATTGCAATCACATGCTTGCGATCCAATAATTGACTTGAGGGCACTATAGCCAACTGTAACTGCAGGAGAAGAGCGAGTGAGGAAAAGTATCTCGCGCTCAGCTGCACGATGTTTATAGGGATGGGAGCAAGAGTTTCCAGGATATTGCCATCGAACACGTAAGTATCGTATTTGATATTAATACGTTAAAACTATCTTAGAAATTTGTGTATGAACTTTCTAAATATTATATGCAGGAAGAAAGTCATGGTGGAGAGTCTCTTGATCGTAGCGAAATCCACCGGGCTCAATTTGTATGGATGACGGCGCGCCTGTATCGATTGAGGCACATGGGATATATGTAAGACTCTACATATGCCGAGGTTCTTAATTATTTCAGAATAATTATTGTGTAGCTTTTAGAATGGCAGTAATACATTTCTTCTGCGAACAGGCGGCGATGGCGGCTGAGAGAGATCGGTTGATCCAGGTGATGAAAGCGGAGCAGGGACACCCGGTTGACGATACGCAAAGAACATTCATCGTAGATAGGGCTTCACGGCGTTTAGGCCGGATCGTCACTGGAGAGTACAGTGCATATCCTCTAAGATCACTCCACGTCGGTATAACACTCCTTTCCAGCCGACCGGGAATCCACCTCCTAGGTTTCAGCCGGATAACGAATCGCCTTCGGAGATACCGATACAGACCAGGGCCTCTAGAATCAGGACCCCTGTGTTTCATGGATCGCCCAGGAGCGGACGCCGGAATACGGCAGTTCCTCACGCCGATCGACTGTCGCTCTCGCTCCTGCCGCTGATCTATTTGCTGGCTGGACTCTCGAGCAGAGACTTAATCTTATCGGCGTGTACGTCCAGACCGAGAGGCTCGTACCTCCGGTAAGTTTGATAACCCTTATATATATACATACATACGCACATATCACAAACACACCATCATACATACACACATACATGCACAAGCATACACACACATGCATACATATCACATGTCACATACACACAATCATACACACATGCATACATACGCACATATCACACACACACATGCATACACACATGCACAATCATACACACATACACATGCATACATACACACAGACACAAACACACATGCATACATACGCGCATATCACATACACACATGTATACATATCACATGTCACATACACACAATCCTACACACACATGCACACATACGCACATATCACATACATAGACACATGCATACATACACACGCACACACTCATACACACATGCATGCATACACACAAACACAAATATGAGCGCGCGCGCAAGCATACACACAAACAAACAAACACGCGCACACACATACAAGCATACATACACACGCACACAAACAAGCGCACGCACACACACATTTGATTAATATAAAATATCTGTACTAATTCATGTATTTTAAACTTTTAATCGCAAGGGCTTTACCCAGGAAATCCATGAGCGCCTCTTTCATGATCGACTCTCCCTCCTTTCGTCCTCCGTTGATTTTTCATTTCCCATTTTTGTAAATTTATGATATTAAGATTGTAAAGAACGCGTAGTATGTATTGTAATCATATTTGACTAATCGATATTTGAATGGAATTGAATTTGTATTACAATCGTTATTTGAATGGAATGAAATCGATATTAAATTGAAATAAATTAGATTGGAGATTTTCTTGGCTCTTTTAAAAAAAATTTACTGTAATCCACTCTATTTCGACGGGAAATTTCTGTCGAAATAGCCTATTTCGACAGAACTGATCCATCGAAATAGATTTATTTCGACGGCAATTTCCCGTCGAAATAGAGAAAAGGATTTTTAGATGATTCCTAAAACAATTTTTTTAACTTAAAAAACTTATATATTTCGACAAAAATTATCCATCGAGAAAAAACTATTTCGACGGGAATTAGCGTCGAAATAGATTTGATTATTGCAACGAATGTTGGCCGTGGAAATAACCTATTGCGGCACAACCTATTGCGTCGGCGTTCCTTCGTGGCTATTTGGTGTCACCCGACGAAATAGACATATTTCGACGGTAGATTGCCGTCGAAATAGATGTCTATTTACTGTAGTGAAGTAATATTCACCGATTGATTTCCTTAAATCACATAAAAAGAATAGCATCAAGAAAATTGAACAAGATAACCTATTCTGAATAAAAATCATTCACCATCAACATCGAGCAAACAAACTAATCATATGGAAACGATAAGCAGAAACCTGCGATATCATGATTAATTCTATGGAAGCCCCCCTTCGTCTAGTCTTCATATTGTAGTCTATAAGATCATTTTAAACACGCGAACCAGCCTTGCATGATTATAAGGTGCCCTTCTCTTATTCCATAGATTTTTCGGCTAGAAGCTTTGCACTCACTAAGAGAGCGTTGCACGGTAAAACTCTATCAAATATTTACCAAACCTTGTGCACCATATATATATATATATATATATATATATATATATATATATATATATATATATATATATATATATATATCCGATAACATTAAAATGTGGCTCCTGTTTTAGCTTCATGTCTATCATCGGATCCGTAACGGAAAGAAGATGCTTTAAGTTGTTCTTTATTCCAAAATGACTCTAAATCGCATAAACGAACTACCTATAAGGACTTTGATTTGCAGAATTTCACGGCTAAGTACATTGAAAATCTACCTTCCAAAAAAATCTCCCCCGGTATACAAAATCCTATTAGAGAGAGATGAAAAGGTCGATATTGGAACTAACTAGAGCGGTTAATTTAAAACAGATCACAACTAAGTGGAGAAATGTTAGGTCAAAAAACTCAAATTTGGAATTTCTGCAAATATTGTTTGGTTATATACATTTGGGGGGGGGGGGGGGGGGTGTTAAATTAGGATGAAGTTGGATAAGTAGCCACCCTAGAGCATAATATATTGCATACGAATTCAGTTATTTGGTTACCTGAACAAACAAAGGGAACTACTGATAGAGGTCTTTGAATGGGATCCCATCTTCAGTGAATAACTAAAATTTTGCATTATAACAAATCTAACGTTGCTTTTCACATCACAATATTAGTTAGGAATCTACTCAATAAATCATGCGGCTACGAAATCATTCAGATCGTCAACTAAAGCATTTAAAACAGCACGAAAGGATGATAAGTTCAACACGCTACCATAAAATGAGTTTAAAGAGGGTAATCTGAGACTGGAGAAGGCTACTTGGAAAGACTGTAGCTGCAGGAGACCGGGGGTTGTTTTGGGGGTGGGGGTGGGGGTGGGGGTGGGGGATGATAAATAATCGCCCTGAAGAAAGAGAAACAGCAGAAGGTAAGATCTCCCTTAAACAGACGCATTTTAGGGTATTTTAACCCGAAAGAAGGAAAAAAAATCTCTGTCAGTGGAACATACAGATAGTAAAGGGTATGTTATTGTAATTTAACCACATAATAAAGATATACCTTGGTTGCTTATGATCCAAACACCGACAAATCTTCACCAGTCCCCGAGATGTCATCCGATGGATAGAGACTGTTGAAATCGAGTTCAAAGGACGGGTCAAATTGGTTACCGATGAATTTATTTGAATCGTTTTGGAAGTGCAAGTCCCCGTTCATAAACAGCTCATGCCCACGTAAATAGTCACCGACAGGGATCCCAGTATTAACATATGTTCTGGTCATAGGCATAGGGAATTGCTCTTCATTTTGTGAGACACCAAATTCCAATTCTGGTGAGAAAATCCCAAAAGGATTCACAGATTGCCACTCGTCATTTACGACACCTTGATAAAGCGATAGTTGGCCGTCGAAATGCATTCTTTGCTCAGCAGAATTAGCCCGTCGAAATGCGTTCTTTGCTCAGCAGAATTAGCGTTAGGAACACTGAACAGGTTGTTAAATCTAGGCTCTGGTACATCATAATGTTTCTCAGGAGTAATTAAAGCATTCTCCGTTTGAATACACAAAACCGGTGAGTTGGAGCAATTCGTGTCAGGGATATAACTTCTTGGCTCCTCTTGTAAATGAATACTCTGCGGACCTGATTCCCGATCAACAATTTTAGGACCGAGCCTAGCTCTCTTTTTCCTCGGCTTTTCGCTTGCTTCAGATAGGAAATTTCCTGCACACGTTTGTGAAGCTTTCGATGAAACAGAATATCGTGCATCATCAACACTATACTCGTCGTTACTGCTATTGCTATCCTCTCTAATCTCCCCATGACTATCACATGTATTATCTATTACATAGCCATTGTCACCGCTAGGTTGCTGAGATATCGTTTCATCTTCCTCTCTGTTTAAAACGCCCAACCAAGTAGAATTCTCTTTAGCGGTCATCTTATCCTGCAAGTACTTTGATTTTCGCACACGCATTCTGATTTTCTCAAAATTCGGAGACATTTGTTTAATAACGCCAGTCAATACTCCAACCTTCCAAACTTTCTTTAGATCATGAGGCTTCTTATAAGGAGGCATCTGGTTCTCCGGCAACCCTGAATTCATCCACCAATCTTCGTTTCCCGATGGCCACCAAGGAGGCGGGACCCCCTTTTCCAATGGGTACTTGCGTTGAGGAGGATCACAATGTTTCATCAACGATGATAATAAAGAACCTAGTGTTGCATCCTGAAGATCCATAAGACCACCGCGATGTTTGTTATTTTCCGCATTTTCAGCAGCAAACTTATCGGCCTCGTGTTTTGCTATAGCAGCCGGTCCGTTCTTATCATAGTTCACCTTATCTTTCCACCAAGCCCTCGTGTTATCTGAAGCACTAGTCACTGGTTTTCCCTTCTCAGGAATAATTCCGTAGACAAAACCCCGGGCATTACACTCCTGCATCAACTTCAGCATGTACTTGAGAATCCCATATTGAGCTCTGGACATTTTCTTCCTCATGGCTTGGCCTGAGGTGGGTTTGGTCTTGAGCTTTTCGGATTCATGTTGCGCCACGAGATTTTGCCGCTCTCTGAGTCTCTTGAGCTTGACTTTGTCCTTCCACATCCGTCTCGCCAAATCTCCTGCTCCTATTTTTTCTTCGTTGACATCATTCTCTGTGAGGTTTTCGCACCTAGCATCATCAACCTCGAAATCTGAACTATTGCCAAGTCCATTTTCGCTCATTATTCGATGATCCATAAAACTTACTCTTATGGGAGTCCCACAATCCTGCTAGGAGGCACAAAAAACGAGATATTTTCTACAGAAACAGCTAAAGAATAAAATTTTACGCACAGGCGACATGATTTATGTAAATCCCTGACCCTAAATTGGTATAACCATTCAATAAAACACTATAGATCACACATTAAAATTTTAATAAAAAGAAAAGAACACCATGATTAAGGAAAAAAAGTAGTTTTCTTCATCAAATCAGCATAAAAAGACTAGAACGCCCCTGCCTTTTATTCTAATACCCATAGGAGATGGTCATTTTATTCAGAGAATCTCATTATTTGTTCATGACTTGCATTACAACTGTCAGGCCCACCATTTAAGACTCAACATATATTCGCATGCACGTAAATTTCTCCTTCAACACAAATAAAATCTTTGAAATTTACTACAAAACCTCGAAAAGATTAATGTGGCAGCATCATCACAAATAAAACATTTGAATCTCTGTTGCATATCAACAGCCTAATCAAAGATGAGACATAACTTCCATCTCTCTTGCGTTATATTCAAATTCATGCAATATTGTTCAACCTTAAATGAATAACCAAAAGATTACACAATCATGAATCTAGCATTAATGCTGTTCACATCAGAATAAAGTTAGAAAACCGAACTTTAAAGCATGCGACTCGGAAATCATTCTGAGCCTCGACTAGATCATTTAAAACGACACGAAAGGTTGATCAGTCCGCCATATCATACCATTTGATGATCTAAACAAGAGTAATTCCCTACCGGTCTGTAACTGATGCAGGCTATAGCGGTTCACGGGGAAAGAAAGTAGAGGCATGACCTTGTACCTGTAGGAGACAATATAAGAACAAAAAAGTATAAATAATCACCCTGGATGAAGAACAGAAGCAACACAATAAAATAGGGTCGATTGCACAAAACACCAATGTAGTTTACCCTGTATAGCACTTAAAAACCCATCAACTGATTCATTAGCACAAACACCCACTATGCTTGTTGATCAAAAACCAAAAAAATATTGGAACTTTACTCTTAATAACACAAGTTTAAGAGTTAATTAAACGATTGTTTGGGCTGTTTAATGTGAAATTTAAGTGTTTTTGAAGGTTTTGGTTGATGAGCAGAGCTGGTGTTTGCACTAATAAATCACTTGGGGGTTATAAGTAGTATAAGGAGTAAACTACAGGAGTGTTTTGTGCAATTAACCCAATAAAATAACAAAAACGTACCTTGCTTAAGATCCTAATAAATACTCCGTCAAATCTTCTTCATTCCAAGAAAAGGTGTCATCAAACGAAGGTAATGGACTGTTAATGCCGATATCAAAGTTCAGGTCATCAAGGGAATTCTCAAACTGAGTAACAGAAAATTTTCTCGAATCACTTTGGAATCCTTCATCTAATGGCTGCATGTTTCCATTCATAACCAGTTCAAGCCCATGCATATGGCTGCCAACAGCAATTTCTGTATTATTAGGGAACTGCTCTTTATTGTGAGGGAGACTATATTCCATTGATGGCGGGAAAACCCCAAAAGGATTCTCAGATTGCAGCTCGCCGTTTATGACACCGGGATAAAGTGAAGTTTGGGCATTCACAGTAGGAACACTCAACAGGTTGTTAAAACTAGGCTCTGGGACAATAAACTTATCCAACTGAGTACTTACCGAAGCATTTGTACAATTCTCCATCGGATACCCAGAAAGCGATAAGTTTGAGCAATTTATATCAGGAATGTAACTTCTTGGCTCCTCTTGTAAGTGACTATGTCGAGATTCTATTTCCCGGCCAATAATTTTAGGACCGGTTCGGGATCTTTTTCCATCCTGCTTTTCAGTCACTCGGTTCTGGCCTTCAATGAGTTGATTGTGCTCCTCTTGTAAGTGACTATTTTGAGATTCTATTTCCCGATCAATAATGTTAGGACCATCTCGGGGTCTTTTTCCATCCTGCTTTTTGGCCACTCGGTTCTGGCCTTGATTGAGTTGATTGTGAGATTCAGGTACCGAATTTTCTCCTGCTGTTGGAACAGGTTTTGACGAAATAGAATATAGCGCATCATCAACCCCATCGACACTGTAATCGTCGTTACTGCTATTAGTGTCCTCTCTTCTATCCCCATGACTATCGGGTGTATTATCTATTACATCAGACATACCATTGTCGCTACTAGGTTGCAGAGAACCTATTTCCTCTATGTTTAAAACTCCCAACCAAATAGCACTCTCTTTAGCGGTCATCTTATCCTGCAACAACTTCGATTTCCTTACATGTGTCCGGATCTTCTCGATATTAGGAGACATGTGCTTAATAACGCCAGTCAATACCCCAACCTTCCAAACTTTCTTTAGATCATGAGGTTTCTTATAAGGAGGCGTCTGATTCTTCGGCAACCCTAAATTTATCCACCAATCCTCATTTCCATTAGGCCACCAAGGAGGCGGGACCTCCTTATCCAATGGGTACTTGCGTTGTGGAGGATCGCAGTGTTGCATCAATGATGATAACAAAGATCCTAAAGTTGCATCCTGAAGATCCATAAGACTGCTGCCACTTTTATTATATTTTGCATTTTCAGCAGCGAAATTATCTTCCTCGTACTTTGCTATAGCAGCCGGTCCATTCTTATCAAACTTCACCTTATCCTTCCACCAAGCCCTTATGTTATCTGAAGCACCGCTCACCGGTTTTCCCTTCTCAGGGATTATTCCATAGACAAATCCTCGTGCATTGCACACCTGCATTAACTTAAGCATGTATTTTAGAATTCCGTCTTGAGCTCTAGACATTTTTTTCCGCATAGCTTGGTCTGAGGTCTGTTTGGGCTTGGGCTTCTCGGATTCCTGCTGAGCTTCGAGCTTTTGCCGCTCTCTAAGTCTCTTAAGCTTAACTTTGTCCTTCCACATTCGTCTTGCCAAGTCCTCGGCTTCTATTTCTTCGTCACTGACATCATTCTCTGTGAGGTTTTCACACCTCACATCATCGACATCAAAATCAGAACTATTGCCACCAAGCCCATTTTCACTCATTATTAGATGCTCCATGCTACGGATTTTGGGAGCTAAACAGTTATTTTTCACGGCCTAGTCAAAAACGTTTCTCTCTGAGAGCATTCTAAGAGCCCCCAAGTCCTGCTAAAAGGCAGAGAAAACAATAAAAATCCAATAGATGAGCTCTATTAAAAAGTAATGGAGTAGCTATGGATCAGCTCATATAGAAAGGCTTATAGGTTACAGCTTGGTTTTTTGGCACGTCTCCTCATCATCCAACCAGAGTACAACTAGATCACTTCCGAAGATCATAATAACATAAGAAATTTGATTTCATGTAAGTTGATTCCATCTTTTTATTAGCTTCAGTTAGTAAGGAAGTTGATTTCAAATTGTGTCCCTAATAAATAAACTCACTATGAAATAGGATGTATAACTCCAGAGTCAATACAATTCAAAAATTGAACTCAGAAGCTGCACAATGATTCTTCAAAGAAGCCGCTAACATGTGTTACCGCTAATATTCAATGACGCTAATATTCAACGACACAATGATCAAGTCCACCACAACTTATTAATTCAAAGAATTCAACTACCTCATTGATGCAATAACAAATAAAAAAAATTAACAACATCATTATATGATTCGTAACTCGTTGCATCACACATGCTTCCCTGTAGTGAAATCCTGATAGACAACACCTTAGCACGTTGCATAATAAATGAAAGATATTTACATCCAAGTTCTATCATTCAGCACTTTTCCTAATTAACATACTTCTAGCCAAACAAAATATTACAACCCAACACCCATTATCATCAACTTAATTAATCAAATTAGAAAGTTTATGACAAAAAAATGATATTTGAGGCTTCATAATAGAAAAACAGGGCCTGAAATTTTGAAACAGACCTAACTTTTTCCACCCCATCACAAACTGTAATCAAATAAACCCCACCCTAAATTGATGGAATCATCCAATTAATCATCGTTCATCACAATTTGAACTAAAAAAACATACCTTGCACCAAAAAAGATTATTTATGCTCGTTCTTAATCAAATCAGCATCAAAAATTAAATTTTGAAAAAAATTAAGAGATTAGGATCGAATCATTACCTATAGAAACTGTAAGGGGAAGCCGAAACGAATCGAAACAACGATAAGCTGAGATACTGAAACCCTAATGGAATCAAAGTTGGAACTTTTATCCCCTTTTTGGAGCGAAATGGAGAAAGTTTTAGAGGCTATAAGGACGAGAGAAAGAGACGTAGACAGAGTGGATTTTGTTATGAAGAGCAACAAGAGCGGCAGAAAAAGACGAAAATGTCCCTGGCTTTTGGTTCTAATTTCGAGGCAACTTGAGCAAGTTCAATGGACCTCTGTCGTCAGTGCACGACTCTTTTGACTTGTATATTTTATTTTTATTTTCCAATCACTTTGTGCAATGAATCTATAAAAAATGTAAAGTTTATTAAATTTTTTAAATTAATAAGGAAAATATTTAGTGATGATTTACCACTGTTTGTTAATTGTAATATTAATGTACACATAATAATTTAGGATGCACACAGCTTGATTGTCTATTTCGTATAATTCAAAGTTCATGAATCTTTCTTATCCTACAGCCAGGGTGTGGACGAATTGAACATAGGTATTATCATCTCCACATCTAGCAATCCTAGAAAGATTCTGATATCCTTATTAGGTAAAACCAGTACAAATATGAAATAAAAGTTGAAAAAATAAATATTCAATGAAGCCAGAAAGTACTAATTTTAGCATCATATATGAATCACATATTTACCATATGTGTACCCGATGACTATTGATGGATATAGACTCAAATAGTCATCGGAAATAACATCTGTATCAATTAGACACAGATAAAGAGTCCACTTGGATTTTGCATAGCGCGTTTACATCCCTAAATGCAACCATCCGGCATGAATCAACACTCTGTTGCAATTTAAAAATAAAAAAATGACAGCTATTTAGCTGAGATTCCAATAATCAAATCCATGAGAATCTAGCGTAAATATCCAGCATATCCCCACTCATTAAAATCCTTAGAAAAAAGAGGCTTGGAGGTAAGAGGAGTAAATTTGAAGACAGTCAAAACCATGCAAGCACCCAAAAGAATTGACAGCATATATAAAATTTGTAATTTGCAGGCTAAACACACTTTATGAAAGACAGTCTGCTGCTTAGAAAAGCTCCATAGCTTCAGAAATGTTTACAGCAGGTGGCGGTGTAACCATGTATCATGGCAAACAATACAAGTAACATGTACAAAGTTTGTTGGTGCTACAATAAAACCACAAAAAGCATTTGAATGACCAAAGTTCATTGTTCAAGTTTTGCATCGAATGAATAAAATATAAAACACCGCCACAATCTCCACCATATTCATGAATTCCCTGAACCTTGTTTTATAAAACCCATACATGAGATTTTCAACCCGTGCTCAATAGCTCCACAGGAAGCTCCGTAAAGAAGGGGCGGAAAATTGTTGTAGGCGAGACTATCAGCTTTCATCCATGGCGTTGCTACCACTAGGTTCCATTGTTTCTGCAAATGAGTCTTCTAATGCCTCTAGGAATGAGACAACAGTGAATTTATCTGTCGAACAGAAAGAAAAATCATTCTTCTGTTGAATAATCAAAATGCTATGAAATTTAAGCATCCACCTCAATCTACTCCCGATAAAAATGACCGGTCAATAATTTAAAAATGAGGATTATATTGTTTGAGATTTCAGTTCCATTATAACCAGCAGGTCCTACCTACATTCAGATTTAGCTCCTTATTCGTATATATTTGGTTAGAATTTAGCTGTTGATCTAATTGTTTTTTGGATATTAGTTATGATTAATTTAGTCGATATTTTAAATAAGATTAGATATTATTTTATACTTTATTAGTTCCTATAAAAAGGAACTCTCATGTAGCGAGAATGTCAGTTTCTTTTCATGATTCTATTCTTCTTTTACTACCTTTGTTTCACAATACTAGTATTTTCTTTCTCTTGCACGGTTATTAAGACGGGTATAGTGTCTCTAAAATCTAAAATGTCATAGATGTGATATATATATTTCACATTGTAATAATATTCTTCATTAATGCACTTCTTAGGGTTAGATTTGGAACTCTATATTTAAATGCATTGTCAATAGAAGCATAGAGTAAACACGCTTTTTTATATTCTAAAGGGACAAGTGATTTAAGGGGGGAAATGCAAGTAAATACTGGTATTATGAAACAGAGGGAGTACAATTCTTACTATTCTTCTCTTTAAATTTGAGCAACCATTTGGTAGCATTGTACCCAATAAGTGGAAAGCACCTGATAATAACAAAACCAAATATGGAATTTGAAGCACTATGAACCAATAGCCCTTGGCAGATACAGATATTGATGACGCTTTATCACCATTTTCTAATGTTTCTGAAGGTTTGTCCATAATCACTGCTGCCCCCTTATCTTGCCGCGAAAATGACATGGGCATGGCTAATGTGTGCAAAATTGCACAGGGTTTAAGAACGTGAACATTCTAAACATTTGCAATATGAACAAGGAATGTATAGAATCAAGTGTACTGAAGGTTGAGAGTTGCACATATACACTGAAAACATAGATAAGTTTCATGGGCCAAGTTTGGATTCTGTAGAAATAAGAAACAGGAGCACTTACATTTACTTGGGTCTACTCCAAATTGACGCAAATCTATCTGTCCAGTTCGAAGTACCTATAGCAAAATGACCAGATTACAAACTAGCAAAATTATCATCATAAATTGATTTATGAACATAGCAAAGTTCCCTACATGTGAAAATGCCTCTACTTGTTGGCGGAATGGTCCACTCTGTAACAATTGCTTGATAGTTTCACTAGTCCATGGACCCTAAAAATTATATAAATGTTCATTAGAGCCTGAAGAAGTATCAATTATTATAATATTTTTAATTAAATCATTAGTGTTTACCTCAGGCAAGTATGATGACAACTTTTGCTCAAATGGTATTGTATCAATCAGTGGAGAAACCAAATCAGGCTTCAAAATATCTCCTAATCCCAGTCCTATTTGGGGGAAAAGAAGAGTAAAAATATAAAAATATATATAAAGCACACATTGTATGGTACGTTGATATAAAAGTATTAACAGAATTAGATGGAATTTCACCTGCATCTGGGTCTTCAACAACATCTGATGACACTGGAAAAGGCAAAAATACGTCAAAATATTAACGCAAGGATTCTCAAGTAAACGGGAAAGAAATTACATGATACCTGAGGGCTGGATGCTTCTTAATATTCTCTGCAAATCTTCTAATTGCACAGGTCCAGCAGAAGAAGTTACTTCAGCCAATTCCCCAACCATATTTTGATCAACTAAATTTCCAGCTCTGAATAAAAGAAAAGAATCAGAGGTCATATTTTCAATCAACAACAAAGGATCACTAAAGTGATTGGAAGATGAATAGATTGAACATCAGACTGTCCTGCATAAACACCAAATCTCTTAAAGTAATAGATATAGGCATATAGCTTGGTCAACTTTGAATAGCTTTATTGGAAGCTGGAGCAGCGAGTTCATACTTTCATTTCCCACCACAACTCGAAATATGAAAATCACATTGGTTTGCATAAGGATCGGTATATATGACATGTAAAGGATTTAAAATTTTAGCTAAATTACAGGAAATACCCCTAACTTTGGCCTCAATAGCAAGAAATACCCCTAACTTTCTAAAACCTGCACTTTACCCCCCTCAACTTTTGTTTATTCCCAAAATTCCCTTCATTGATGTTAAAAAATACTGCATCTCTTTTTCTCTCTTCCTATTTCATTTCAATATTTAACCGAAGGGCATTTTGGTTATAAATTAAAGTTGAGGGGGGTAAACTGCAGGTTTTAGACAGTTGCATTTCTTGCTATTGGGGCAAAAGTTAAGGGTGTTTCTTGCATTTTAGCCAAAAAAATTTACGAAGAAACAAGACCGCCTATGGGCACCTCAAGTATAGATACTACAATAGCTCAAACAGCATTTGGAATATATCCATACATTTCAATTACTAAAATTTGTCACATATAAACACAAGTTTCTGCTTTTCATAAGCCAAGGTATGTGTCACATCACAAACTCACACCATAACTATGTCAAATGTCTGGTAGTATCTTGGCTTCAATGCAACGAAATATTGTCATACCAGTGGAAACTAATCCAACACCATAAATTGTTCACCAAGATTTGTTTTCCTAGTTTTGGATAATTTGGATGTTTAACTCCTTGGTTGCACAAGCTTAAATCATGTATGTCAAGGGTTTGAACTTGGAGTTTGATAAAATTATCCAATACCAAAGTGGCCTAGCTAGGGTTTTTCGCTGGGATTTGAATCATGTAAATGCAGCTTGTTTATTGACCCTACTGATAAATTGTAGGATGAAACTCATGCATGTAGTGCATAGCACTTGAAACCAAGTACTCCACAATTATTTGGGATGCGTCTGCTAGATCACGTGTTTTACTTTGTTGAGAAGTGTGAGAAAAAGCCTTCTTTTGAGTGAACTAGACTTGTCAGTCAAAATTATTCCTTATATCAGAATAGTACTACCATACAGGTAACCTTCTTACGGTGTTTGAAATCAGGCACTTTGCTATAAAGCATAGCAGATATAACCAATTTGTAGCACAGGCTTCAACTGTTGTTGTCATGAAGCATACCTAATATATGCTACAAAATATAATTAAATCTGAGCTTTTAGCTTTGTTGGATTTACTGTGGTTTCAATTTGGATTTGATGCTACAAATCAAAGATGGTGGGGTCTCCCCACCAGATTAATAGTAAACTGACTCTTATAACCCCCTCTAGCCTTTCCTCCTTTCAGACAACTACATAATACATGCACCTTCAATTAATGAATCGTCTTCAAGTAAAAGAGACGTAAATATAACAGAAAATACTGAAGAACATGCATGCATGTACATATCCATGTTTTGAGATGATAAATATTTCAGACCATGCAGTTCACATTATAAAAAAAACGATTAACATCTGCATAGTTCCTAATAATCTCTGGACCCTATAAAGTTTTAGGTATGAGCTCGTTTTTCAGTCATGGAAACACCGCCAAAGTTGATTGTTTAGAGGTCCAAAGATAAAGCTCAAGAAAACTAGGAAGCAAACTGATTGCTCAAATTTTAAGCGCTAGAGGCTCTGCAGAAGTACCTAGATGATAGCTGATCTTCAGCATTATCTTCCGACACTGCAGACGTGTGCATGGGGACCGATGTTTCTGCCTCATCTTCGCCAATCACGTCTGAAGGAATGGAACCCCGGTCAATGGAAGACACGTTAACTTATAATGATGGTTTTGTGATTCATAAAAAAATGTTAGTTTAGCAGTTTCACCAATTTGAATGTACCTGTAGGGCGATTAATAAAGCAATTGACTGAATTGCACAATTGTGAATCTCCACCAGCTTGTGGCTCCTGCTCACTCAAAAATTCAATATCAGATACCCAAAAGTTAAAGCAAACAGACTCCCCTAAGGTTTACACATATTTCAAAAATTGATAGTACAAGGTAACCTGCATCCAGAAAAAGAATTTTCGATCATCTAAATGGAACTTCAATATGTACACTCTCTGAGCAGTCTGAGTCACCTGAATAAAAGAAAAACAGCTAAAATATGATGAATGTTTAGTGCGAAAAAACCCAAAGAAACATACATGCAAGTAGACCAAATACAAACCTTCTCAAAAACAGCTTCATCTGGGAAGATTATCTGGTCCTGTATAACTAATGTCAAGGGAAAACATAGCTATTATAACAGGACAAAGAACCTGGTAAGGTAATGAGAAGAAATTCAACTAGTTTTGCATGGCTCAATGAACCAATCAGAGTATATAATCAAAATTCTTCTGGAAAGAAACTAATATAACTGCAACATTTTTATTATCTTCAACATGGACATAATACTGAAGAAATCAGCAATTAAATAAAATAGATGACAAATGAAGTAAGAGAAACTGCTCCTGCACGCCACGCTTATTAGCTGTAGCACTGCATCGAGCAGTCTGCACAAAGAATCATCTTTAATAAATAAAAAGCATATAACAAAAAAAAAGATACAAGTTCAACAGTGTTCAATGTCCGATCAAGCCACTGGAAATGCATCAATCCTTCCTCACACTGATAATGCACAAGCAGAAAAGGTTAACTTCAACTCAAAATGACAGATAATGATAACTGTAGCATGTAGATAAGATTTTTTCCCCATAATGCCTGAATCATAAAGCTCCTCCAAAGCTAAACCTTACCCTTCCAATGCGAACAAGGCCTTTGCGTGCATCTGGGATTACAGTCTTCTGTTCGGCCGACATCCTACCAGCCCGGAACTCCAACATAATTTCCTAGATAATAACATACATTGTAAGAACTGCAAACCTTAAAATGTTGTTTTGCAGAACATGGAAAGCATTTTAGAATATTTATATATAAAAGTGAGTAAATTGTACATGCATAATACACGTGAGTTAAAATGTGTGTACGCATGTATGTGAGTCATTTTGCTAACGAAAAGAATTACAGAGGATTTAAAATATTCCTATGTCCACACAAACACACTAAAATGATTTTTAAAAAATCTGCAAAAGAGTGCCAGGAACTTCAACATAGTTCCCTGGATGATGTCAGAAACACAGGAAGAACAAACTGCAAACCTTAAAACGAGGCTTTGCAGAACATGGAAAGCATTTTAGAATATACATCTAAAAGATTAACAGTGAGCGAACTGTACATGAATGAGACGTGTGAATAAATATGTGTGTATGCATGTATCTGAGTTATTTTGCAAGCAAGAGGAATTACAGAGGTTTCAAAATGTTAACTATGTCCACACAAATACATATAGAAAGGTGGCAGGTCAAATATGGAGTGCTTGTGTAATCTATGTCAAATGCACAATGCTAACTCAAAATTGCACATTGGGATCAAGCAGAATTGCATTTCCAGAAGTATTGAGAATAGTTCGTACTAGGGTGGGGTGGGAAGAAAGTAGTGGGGTCAAACAGAACTTGAGTTGACATGGATATAGAAAAGGCTACCCAATTTGATAGTCAGCTACATCTACATAGAGCAATTATTTTTTTTTAAAAAGACTGACACAAACGTGGTTTTTTTTTTGACTAGATTGTGGTAATCCACCAAGTTTCATTAAAAATATGAAACATAACATCATAGGTTCAAGGAAAAGCTTACAATCCAAAATAAAGCAAGGTTGATTGTGTATATATTTATCTCTATACTGCTTGCTTGTAGTCTATATAGCACGGGTTCAGATATGGATACGGGATACGATACGGATTCACGGATTCGCAATTTCTCAAGAACCTAGGTTACGGGATACGTTTTTTATATCGATTTTTAATTAGATAAATTTGAATAAATAATAAAATATACATATGAATATATAATAATATATATAAATAATGGTATTTTTTTGGATTTCAATAGACATTCAAATTTTTGAGAGCCTTAATTTTCAATAGAAAGAGTAAAAGGTATCAATTCAAGAGGTTGGTGAAACATTAACAAGTTCGAGCATATCCAAAAGAATCCGAGAGTTTCCGAGGGTTTTGGACCCCGATACGTAATCGGAGACGATTCGTTGGGCATTTACAAGTATACGTGCTTCTTAGCTTGTAGTTGTATGAACTTTATATTGTCTAGTTCTTGTTAATAATTCAGAGTTGCTACCTCCTGATAGCTTGGTCACAAAAATAAAAATAAGATTTCCTTGATTTGGGCCTTATCTAAGTGATGTAGTAGGGTAGGTGTTTTATCATGAGTCCTAGTGGTTGATATCTGGTTTCGTTTTCTAGCAGTCCATCATCCTTAAATCTCATGATTACTTTTCATTTCTATGTATAATCAACACAAAATTCAACGAACATTCATTGTTGTTTTGTGGTAATGTAGAGTGACCCTCTGATTTAAGGAAACAATACTTGATGATTTCATGATGATCTATACATTGTATTTTTATCTGAAGCCTAACATAAATGTTATATGTAGTTTCTACTCAGATTTCCTATCTTCTTCATACAGCTCCCTCCTTAACCATCATGCTATTTATCTGCTTGCTAAATATACCTATATTTAGTGTTGAAGGTTCATTTAAGCAGCTGAAAAGGGTTGATAAAGATTTTCTTTTTAGTAAAAGTACAGTGATTTTCTTTTTTTTATGACAAAGACTTTCTTTTAAATAAAAGAATGGTGGCTTTCTCTTTTTTATGACAAAGACTTTCTTTTGTATAAAAGAACATCAACTCTCTTTTTTATGCATCCAGGTTGAGAGTTAAAGTACGCTGACGATACTGGTGGAACACAAAATCAAGTTAAATATTTGTAGCTCAATGTGCTACTAATCATTTCTTTATAGTTATTGTATATGTTAAGTGGTTTGTGTTGTATCCTTCGTAATCTTACCCTTCACATGTTTGAGTTTCGGGTTGGATGTAACATATATGTTGTCAGTATTGTACAAAACAGATTACTCGGCCGACTAATCGTATTCGGTTCCCAAATGAATGGGAAATCAACCGCTCGGAGAATTATTCAGTCATGGCGATTATTCAATCATGGCGATTATTCGGTTTAAACGACAAATAATCGGTTCGTTAATCGTTAATCAGATCAATTACAGTACAAAACGCTTCTCATGCAAAATCAGGCCCAAAATCATTAAAACCCAAATCTGGCCCAGTTTTCAAGTAATTAACATATTACCTAGTATCCATGAACTCCCTATTCCAACCATGAACTCCCTAATTAATTAACCTATTAATCTATTATTCATGATACACCATTCCCAACCCGTAACTCATCATGCCATTATAATCAAGCTGAGACAAACCCCCTCTATATCACTGCAACCTAAGACTGAACATCCCCTTCCCTCGTCTCTCCAACCAGAAATCCCCTCCCAAAAATCTTTAGTTAACTTTGGTTTCAAACTAATCTTCGACAATATAGTTCGATTTCGATTCATCATCTTAAAATGATTAAATATTAATGGCCGCATAATTTCCGTAAAACGATTAATCACAGAGTAATCCGATTATACACTACCCGTTGACCGAACGAATAGAAACCGGGTACATGTTTTACAACATTGGATGTTGTACATATCTTTTAGACATTTTTTTTCTATTAATGAAATTTGTGAGACGCACTTTTAGACCCCAGCTCTTTTCGTCAAAAAAACCCTTAAAGCTTATAGCCTTCAAGCACTTGAGTCTAAGTCTATGAACTCAAATCACCGCTGACCCTACACTCAGCTAATATATCACGTGTCTAAGAAATATGCATGTGTGTGTTTTGGGTGGGAGAGGGGCGAGGGGGAGAGAGAACATATAATTGTCACATCTAAGATATTAGGAACTTAGGATTGTCTATGCTCCCCATTCTCATTTCGATTATCTGAAGCACATTCATCCTACAATGTTCACTAAATGACATAGGATTCATGGTACAACAACAGGAAGCACCGCATGGTAGCTCTACAAATTTACAGTTCAATTAAATAGCAGTAGTCAATAGGTGAGTCAAAACAGACAATAATAAAGCATAAATAGAGAGCCGAGGAGATTCTTTGGGTTTTCCCCCTTCCCACAAACTCGTAAATTTAACTTGCATCCTTCCGTAGTTCCCTTCCATAATTATTTCACCAGTAGCACCTAACCTATGGCTAATACTCCCGAATTTATTAATGCTTTGGTCTTCAAACATGAGCCAGGGACAAACATATACAAAGAACAGTACAAATTGTTAGGCTTGCTGCTGACTTCCTTCACATCAGCTTCCTTCATTATTGACCCTTGGTTAGTTGGTTGTCTAAGGTAGTAGAACTAATCATCATCCAATGATCCCCTTTGGTACTATAGATCCTAATAACACCATACCGATCAATTTGATATTTATTAAAACATAAAACCCCAAAATTCAAATTGGTACACGCTTTTTTTTTTTCTTTTGAGAAATTTCAAGTGTTCTTTGAATGACGATGGATTCACCAATAATATCAAAAATTGGAACCGAATCAAAAATTACCTGCAATGGAGTAGACTCCACGCCTGATGAACCCATCTCTGCACGCCTAAATTCAAACAAGAAAATATTTCAAAAACACAAACATTTAAGGGGAAAAAGCGAATATAGAGCGATTAGTTTAAGAGAGTAGAGCGAACCTAGGGCTTCTCCTTTCTAAGAAGAAGAAATTGGCAATTGGAGCAAAGATTGAGATCGAAGAATCAAAGGGGAAACTGAATCGATTTCGATGACTAGGGTTTTGGAGAACAAATTGGGGGCGGATGTTTGCTAGTATTCAAGCTCTATTTTGGACAGATTAATGCGTGGAAAATTAATCGCACACCCCTGAGTTTGCTTGCAAATAACAAGCCAATCCATATAATAAAGGTGTGCAAACTTTACAGAACACTCCATGCGATATCCTATATTATGATTAATAAAATCCTAAATTCATAAATAATAACTAACAGCTAAATTAAGCAATTTAACTTTTTTTTTAAGTGAACGAATGCTTTAATCTATTTAGCATTAGATTCACATCGGCTGAAAATAGAGTTGTCAAATTTAATCTTTGTCAATCAGCATATGACTAATTAAAATACAAATATTTCTTTGGAGATAATCATGCAAACAACAAAAATATAAAACTAATTATGGATTCGAAATCCTAATGGATTTGTGGAAGCCTCGGTGAATTCGAGCAACCTTTTGTTCTTATCGAAGATCTTTCCATTCCGGCGGCATTGAAGTTACACTCTCGCGGCATCACATGCATTCCAGATGAATGTTATTAGCCTAATGTATATTTAGAAGTTATGTCTGGTTAGATTTAAAAAAGTTCAAAATATATATGCACAAAACTATCATGATTTGGATGCTTGGGCTCATGCAATTTAAATGAATTTTATCATTAAGTTTAGCATCTTAAGACACTGTCAAATGAGGGGGAAAAGGTTGGATCCATACATGAATTTTCCAATTTTAATAACAAAATGAGATATTGGAGATAAATAATACTAAAATGAGGCTGATCCTGATATTGTTTATCTTTTCCAAAATAATAAGCTACCACTTAATTATATTTAATTTTACATGTTCTAAATTTTAATCACCTTTTCTCTATTTATATACACTACTTCAACCAATTCCCATTCCAACAACAAAAAGCACACTAAAAAAACAAATAATTACAGCTAAAGAATGTGAGAGATATTTAGGAAAATTTGATGTTCATTATTTTAGGACATTATTAGATTTAAATTGTTGTGATCTTTTCTTTTCTTTATGCTTTACTCTGCTTGTTTATTCTTTCCTTTTAGCTCATAATAATATGGCTGAACAGTTTTCTCATAGGGTAATTATGGACGCCAATCATCGATCAACGAAACATGACCGTCTTCGCACGCACTACCCAAGTGTCGGAACCTCTTCTGTCTCCATTTCAGCTCCGGCGGTTTGCAACACATTTGGGAATCACCCTTGACCTCTGTAATAATCGACTTCAAACTCCAACGACGTTGGCCATGAAACTTGGACGACTCAGATGGTGCGAGCGATGAAAGTTCCAAATTTTAACTTAATTTAGTTATGCATTATAATAATAATAATAATAATGTTTACTGTAGCATTTTGCGTAGCTTTATTCCATAGTATCTTAACAAGGTTATAGACTCATAATATTTATCTCAAAAAAAAGAGTACATGGTATTCTAGTATAATATATCTCAAAAATTGCAATTAACAAGCTGATATTCCTAAATTCGTAATCTGTCTATGATATAGACATCGGTTTCAAAATAAATTTCATACAATTTCCGCTTCATCAACTTCAGAAGCTTACAAGAAACCATCCCAATTCCCAAAAATGGGAATGCGTAAATACCTGTTGCTTTAAACTTGTTTGCCTAGTGAAATTAACTAATGTTTTTCCACCCCCTTCGGCTGCCAAATCTAGGTTTAATTAGGTGACTTTTCTGGCTTAATGGACAAAATCGGGGATGTTAATCTATCTACTGATCAAGTGCCTGATCGAGTTGATTCCATCGAGTTTCACGACCTTTTGAGATAACCTCATTCGATAATGAAAAGAGGCAGCAGAAAACAAACATGGGTTGTGGGGTCAAGTCCGCAATAATCACAATAAACTACCACAAAACTTGAAGGAAAGCGAGCGACACGGGTAGGCCACTGACAGACATGAAGGATTTGATGGTGCTGTGTTTAAGTGGAGGAGATGTCAAAGCTATCAAAGAAGGGGAACATCAACGCCAAACAAGCGAGCCAGGCGATACCACCGAAGTCGCTGCAGAAGATCGGTGGGATTACCCGTGTTCGTAACATAATGAAGCATATGGGCAACAAAAGTCATTGATGGGGACAGTAGGCTTCACAAATTGAATTGACGACATCTCGATAACTTGATAATAATTGCAAGATTTTAAGGAACATGAAACAAAGCACGCATAAAAAAAATAATTACAAAAGGCTACAGCTTTCAAACGAATAAATAAATAACGTAATACATATGCATAGGCCCAAGAGAGTCTGCATCGGCGCCATTTAATTGAAATAGGTCACTGTAAGCAAACTTAATTATTTATTGTGAATAATCAATCTGACAATCATATCCAAAGATTGAAAGACCGCATACAAAGAGGATAGCCGAAATTCATGTCACTCGCTGTCCAGGAAATGATGATGGTGTATGATTTCTTTTCAAAGCCTCACAGAATCACGAAGAATGCTCATGGTGTATGATTTCATTTCAAAGCCTCACAGAATCATGAAGAATGCGACGGAGCGTCTCCTGTGAGCATCGAAATCATGAAGAATGCTGATGATTACCAAATTCTTTCGGAGGAGGATCGCTTCTGCTTCTCCCTTTCGTGCTTCGATTCTTCTCTGGCCATGAACTATAGTCTCTAAATCACCGCTCTCTGCTTTACTAATCTGGTTTTGTCCACAGCTATCGAGTTCTGAACCATTTTCATGAAGAGTGTTGTCGGCTTTGCTGCTCTGATACCGCACTTCTTCCTGGTTGTACAATTCTAAGGACTAGACAACCTCGCTCATGTTAGGTCGGAACTTTGGGTTCTCGCTTAGGCATCGGTGAGCCAAGTTGGCCACTCTGGTTGCTGTTTTGCTTGAATACTGGCCTTGCATTTTTGGGTCTATGATTCTCAAGAGAGGTCGAGCCGAGTCAACGAGGTTTTGTTCTTGGTCTCGCCTGCTCTTGGCTAGTGCTCTTTTACCAACCAGAATCTTGAGGAACACGGCCCCGAAGCCATAAACATCGCTCTTGGAAGTCAGATGGCCTGATAAATTAGAATCATATTGCAATGCTAGGTTTAGACACTGACAATGTATTGTAAGCTGTACTTTGTAACTTATATTAGTCGATACTCACCATGAAATAGTTTGTGACTAGAGTCCTACCTACTCTATACATATACATATTCCTCTAAGAAAATGAGGCAACTTTCTGATTCTCGGTTGGTCAAAGCTTGATGAATAAAAATAAGCAATGACTTCAACATACACCATTATCAAGTCCTAGATAAAGATTAGGAAATACGAATCCACAATTCGCTTACAGATCTTGCTTCGACATAATTTTGCATAAAATGAAATTTAACATTATGATGGCTATAACAAGAACGAATAATTGACAATCCTTGATAGTCATCTGTGTCATATTATTATTAGGCTAAAATGCAGGAAACCCCCCTCATTTTCAGAAAACCCCCTAAACTAAAGAAACATGCAATGGTGTTAACTTTTCCATCCATAAGCCATTTTAATGCCAAAAATGCCCATTTAATAAATTTAATTGACTAACATGATATTCTTTTTTTACTTCCTTCATTTTCCCCCCAAACTCACTCTTTTGAATACATGCTCCATCTTTTGAGGATAAGAAAAAAGGCAGGTGGCGTTTTGAATTAGAGATTTTGGAGGAAGAAATGAGGGAAAAGTTTGGAGAGAGAAAATATTTAGAAATGGAAAATGGAAAAAGAACTGGAGAAGAAAGGTTTGAGGGCATTACTGGAAATATACACCAAAAATTTAATGGTGTTAAATTTTTGGGGTAGTGCATTTTTTAAGTTTTAAGGGCATTTCCTGCATTTTAGCCTTATTATCATTGAT
Organism: Agapanthus africanus; assembly: GCA_030015575.1. Classification (NCBI taxonomy): domain Eukaryota; kingdom Viridiplantae; phylum Streptophyta; class Magnoliopsida; order Asparagales; family Amaryllidaceae; genus Agapanthus; species Agapanthus africanus. Next base: position 8,160,763 of record CM057348.1, on the reverse strand, counting down.
GTATTTAGTGCATTTTAGCCATATTATTATTGATGTATTTAGTACTAACTTAGGAGGATTTGAGGAGATATAACTATTATGATAAATAATCATATTGCCCTTAAAATAAAATAAATGGCTTTTTCTAGCTAATCCTAGAAATTATGCTAGAGAAAAAAAAGGATTTAGATTATTCATCAACTCACCAGTCATTATATACTCATGAGCCGCATAACCATAGGTACCCATAACCCTTGTAGAAACATGTGTTTGCTCACCCATGGGGCCCTCCTTTGCAAGGCCAAATTCTGAAAGCTTTGCATTGAACTCCTAAATATTAAAGAGCGGGGACTAACTGATTTGTACAAAAGGTAAAAACAGAAAGCTTAAAACTACATAGTGCTTCTTTAAAAAAATGCTCAGAATGGATATAAACAATGAACTAACCGCGCCTAGTAAGATATTTGAAGCCTTGAAGTCACGGTAGATGATAGGTCTTTCTGCTCCATGAAGACAGGCTGGCCCCTTTGCTGCATCCAAAGCAATCTTCATCCTTATGGGTCATGTCAGCGCATTATGTCCTGTATTTAATTAAATAAGTGCTGTAAGAAACTAGTTCAGCTTTTATCAGAGACTTCTAATTATTCAAGTAATTTTGCTACACAAAGCTTTAGCTTGATTCTATTGTGATGATACTACGAGCAAGGTAACTTGTCAGCTCAAATGAAACTATCAAGACCTAAACATGCATGGTTGTCATGGAAACATAAATACGCAAATGGTAGTAGATCAAGTTATTAACAAAAATGATGAAATATAAAATTGGTTTGCATACGTTGAAATAGGTGAGATTCTAAGCTCCCACATGCCATGTACTCATAAACCAACAGCCTATGCTGATCCTCACAGCAATAACCAATAAGCCTGACGAGATTGGGATCGCTAGACTGCCAAGATAATTGAGTTCTGTCTGCCAAGAAAATAGAAGGAAGAGACAGGGAGGGAGGGGGGAGGGGGGGGGAGAGAGAATAAGTCAGTCTTTGGTTTTCATCACAAAGATTCCCAAATAATTGAGCTAAGGTAAACATTTGAGTGGCAAGGCATTTTTCAACACCATATTTCTCGCATGTGTCATGCATGTGAAACAAGTGCATTAGCAATTTATGTGTAGTCTGATTTCCTATAAGCGTTCGTAGAATAAACATCATCAAGAGAGTACTCATATAAATTTCAATTTCCTATACGCTTGCATATACTAAACATCATTAAGAAAACATATTAATAACAAAAATACATTCTTTTTATAGTAAAGAATTCTTACTGGTCACTTTTATAACAGCAATACCGATAAGCTTCCATCTTCATGTAAGTTCTCAGTAGAGGATCATATCTACTATTTTCTTAAGCAGGAAATATTTTTTTGTTGGTAGATGGCCAAGCATACCTCTAGATGAAAAAATTAATTGATAATTTCAGCTATTCACTTCCTAAGATTCTATAAAAACGATTTTTTCCCAGGCCATTAATCAAAGAAAATGAAAGGAAAAGTCTTTTTTTTTGTGGGGGTGGGAGTGGGGTGGGGGGGAGTGTTGTTAGGGTATTTTGAAGGAAACTTACCAGCCATTCCCTATCTCCTTGGTACCCATAGGATTGAGCTCTTTAACAACAACTTTGGTGGTTTTGAAACCGGGTCAACATTCTCATAGATAACACCTTTATAGAAAAGACCGAATCCACCCTCGGCAAGTATTAAATATGGCCGGAAATACTCTCGGTGGCCACGGTCAACTCTTTATACGTAAAAATGCTGACATTTCTTAAACCGGTAATCTGTTGCAGGTTCTTTATATCTTTGGGAGCCTCTACTACGTGCACCTACATTATTGATAATTAATGGCACACTTTCTACGGCATTTGTTGCCGGTACACTTACAGTACTGCTGATCCCTGAAACACTCTTAATATCACTACCAATTTGTGCATTTTCCCTCTGTGCAACTTAATTTTTGCGTATTTTTCTTAGAAAATACCGCTTTTCCAGATGCAACTGAGAAAAAATAATGCAAAAGTATATGAGAAGAGAAATAAGGAACTGGCTATGCTCATGTTATCATTGGGAACCATACAGGATGTTAGTCCCCAAAAAAATTATAACGCAAACAATAATAATATACCATTTATCTTGGTTCTACTATCTATTGGTGGAAGGGTGACACTGCTCAACGCGGTTCTAACCGCTCTACCGATGTATTGCCTTGCGCTACATGAGCTGCCCGTCAATATAGAGAAGCGCATTGATAAAATTCGAAGGAACTTCCTATGGAAGGGGGGAAATAAAGATATGAGCTACTCTTTGGTTCGATGGAAGGAGGTTTGCAAGCCTAAGGAGGTGGGAGGATTGGGGGTTTTAAATCTGAGAGACATGAACCGAGCTTTACTTGCTAAATGGTGGTGGAACTTATATGATGACAAATCGAGCATATGGAAGAGTATTATTAAGGAAAACTATCTGAGAAACAAACTTTTAAGGGGTAAGCTAAAGACACGCAGTGGCATGCTCTGGCTTCTGGAAGGGAGTGTACAAACAAAAGGATTTTCCTTGCAGGGATTACTTTCACGATTGGAGACGGGCGTAAAATTAGCTTTTGGAAAGATGTCTTGTGCGGAGGAGCGGCGTTGCGGTATAAGTTTCCGAAAATTGAAGTGGCGAGAGATAGGAATGTGAGAGTGGCGAATGTCAGGAATGGTCAGGAGTGGAAAGCATCTTTCAAACGCACTCTTGCGGCAAGAGAGAGCCAGGAGCGGAAGGGACTTGTGATGTTCTTAAGTGATTGGAGACGGAATAACAAAAGAACGGTTCGACCGAAATAGGTGGAATAAGTGCACAAGGTTCTCCACTAGATCGTTATACAAGATCATCAATGGAGGAGGGAAGACGAGGGTACATCCGACCCATTTGGAGGGCTGTGGTTTCGTGTAAAATTAAAATTTTCAGTTGGCTGGTGTCGAGAAAGACGGTACTAACTAGAGATAACCTGATTAAAAGGAAGTGGCAGGGACCGTCAGTGTGTGAGCTTTGCAAATCATCGGAAGAAACCGGGGATCACATTTTCTTTAACTGTCCCTTCGCCAAAGATGTGTGGTCCTATTTCTATGTGAAAATAACGTTTTTTGGTTACCAACTTCGGTCATTGATGTTTGGGGGGATTGGAGAAAAAATTTGGGTGGAGGAAATAGGTGAAATTGGGATATTATTATTATGGGAATTACTTGAGGTTTATGGAGGGCAAGAAATGAGAGAATATTTAGGGGCAAAATTAATTGTGTAAACGACGTTGTCTTTAATATTTCCTCCTTGTTGCTCAATTGGTCAAACCCGCTTGCAGATAATTCAAAACTAAAGTTCAGAAAAATGATTCCCATGCCTATGGAGAGCGAGGAGGTTGTCCCGGATAGCGCGGAGGGGGACGACACAGATGGGGAGGCCTGAGACATGTGCAAGATCGGGATGGGTTGGGTGTATCTTTTTGGTTTGGTGTTCCTCGGATGTGAGGCACTTGTTGTATTTTCTTCTTGATGGCTTGTATCCATATGTTGTTTAGATGTGGTGTATGGTTGTAGGTTTTTTGGCCTTGATGGCTTATGGTTGTATCATTAAAAACTTTTTAATGCATTAGGGTGGCTAATTATCCACCAGATTCTCAAAAATAATAATATACCATTTTGCAAACATATGTTTGTCATGTGAAAGGATTGAACCTGCTTCTATCTAAATTCAACATTTTTCGAATTTTCCAAGATACACAACCCTTATTTTCCTTATTGCTATCTGCACCTTTTGAGATCTGAGTATTGTTCTACGTCCTTTCAGTTAAAACTATTTGAAGTTAATCCTAACATAAGCTCTGATTTATTCTTCAGTAATAGGTCTTGTTGGTTCGCACATCAACATTGTTAACACATGATATTTTCTGTAGAATTTTTAAAATTTCAACCATAGACGAAGAAATAACATTGCAATAAAATGAATGAATAATACCAATTGTCAACTGGAAGTAGTCATGTGAACAAAAATGCAACAAAAATTGAGAATAAAGACATGTTCTTGAGTGAAGGGGTTCAACTTCTTTTTTGTATTGACTGTCCAAAAGCAATTTTTAAGGTATCACCATCAAATCTACGATTCAGAACCCTCTTTCCGTGAGGTTTTGATGATAAACTCCAAAAATTGAAACTAATGACTCGTATAGCAACCAAAATAGAGTTTTCCAAGCCGCGGTTTCAAAAAGTTCGGAGGACAATCGAGTTTCGCAAAGTTTCATGCCGTCTCTCTTTATTCTCTCTATTATTTTTTTAACAAATTCTTCATTCTCTCCGTCTCACACTTGAAAATAAGTTAAAGCAAACGAATTCATAAACTATGTTATCAAATGCTCTTAATCCTTGCAGAGCACTAATTACGAATGCAGAAAATGCGATTTCATCTTTTAAAGAACATTTATTTATTTATTTATTTATTTTTTGGGGGGAAGACTTTTTTCCCCCTGATCTTAGGGTTTCTGCGATAAATGAAATCCTAATGGACATTGGCATAAATCAAGATTGAATCGGAGCTTACATCGATGATGGTTGAAGAAGCAGCAGCAGCAGCAGGGATCGCAACCAGAGAGACAGTTCCCCATGAAACCCTAATCGTCCATTGCTCCCTCGCTCTCTCTCATTCAATCTCTCTTCGTCTCCGGCCACCACCAAAGCCCTATCGAGGCGGAGGATCGCCGGAGAAAATTGGGGGAGGGGGGGTTCCTGGTTTCGCGTGCGAATCGCCGCTGGATCTGTTGAATCGGTGACTCGCGCGTCGTCTTGGGATATAAATATTGGATTGTCCTTACCATAATACCCTTGGCAATCATATATTTTGGAAGGTGGTTAAGTTCGTAAATGAGCTTATATATCGCATGAAGCAGTTGGGCTTGTAAATGTTATTTTTACAATGACTCTAAAATGCCCTCAATCCCTTTTTTCCTCTCTAAAATGCCTTAATAATTTAATTTATAAGGAAAAGTACCTTAAACTAATAATGTTAAGATAAAATACCCTGACGCTTGGCTGGACGATGCGAGTAGTTGATAGGTGTGTGAGATGGATTGCTATTATAAGGACAGTTCCCAATTTCGTGGTAGGATGCGCCACAAATTAGACACGGGCCTTTTGCGCGCCTACAGTCTTTCCACAAATGTCCCTTTCTTATGCAGTAGTAGCAGAAATCTGGACTCGACTGGTTATTGGTTCCTTCAGTTCTCCTGGATTCAAACGTTGGCCTTGAAGAGGCTCCTCCTGCTATTTGGTTGGCAGGGCGCTTAACTCCTGCAGACTGAGGTCTACCCCTTGCTTTTATCACTGCCTCATAACTACAGGCAGCTTCCAGAGCATCTTCATGAGTCGGAAATTTCCTTGTGGCTGGTGCAGTCTGAATTTCCGTATCCAAACCTTGTTAAAATCGACGGGCTCTGATCTCATCCGTCGGTATCAGGTGTGCCGCAAATCGACTGAGCATGGTGAACTCAACGTCATACTCATCTACTGACTTGATCCACATCGAATCTTGTTGCAGATGAATGAACTGTTGTTCCATGTCAAACCTGGCAGTCACAGGGAAGTACTTCGCGTCGAACCTATCGCGAAAAGTCTTCCATTCAATAGGCTGATGAAGACGGGTTTCTTCCGCCTTCCACCAAACCCGTGCATTGTCCGTGAGCTGCAGCTTTGCAACTCGGACCCAAGATATTTCTGGCACTTGTGCTGCTGCCAGATCATCCTCAATACTTTGTGCCCATTCTTCAGCTTCCAGTGGGCTTCCCTTTCCTGAGAACTGTTTGGGGTGTAAAGCCCTGAATTGCTTCACCCCAGGTGCTTCGGTCTCGGGACGGTTCAAGAGTTGCTGTTGTCCCTCTAAGAGGCTGCGGATTGCCTCAAACGGAACTGTTTGCTCGGTGGGTGGAGCAGGAACGACAGGTATGATTGGTAGTGGAGGTGGAGTGTTGTTGAACTTGGTGCTGGTGTTGTTTGGGGAATCCATAACTTTGAAGAAAAATTTATGTTAGGACAGATTCAAAATATATGATTCAAGGAATATGAAATTGTAAGATTCAAGGAACATGAATTGTAAAGAATGTTTTAGTTCCTGGCTCTTGTGTTATATTTCTTAAGTTGTTCACTCAGAACAGAACTGCATAGTATGGTTCTATACAGCTCAGACCTGCATGGGCCGCCAACAAAACCTGTCACGTCCCGCTTCCCGGTATACGGCGAAAGGGACATGACGAGGCCGCTACGTATTTATTATGAAGTAAATACGCTAAGCGTATCTAGGCAATATAAAAGTAAATACACAAGAGACAAGTTATAATAAAACAACAACTTTATTTATTCACATTCTTTTTATACAATGCAAGGAAAGTAAATACAACTGAAATAAAGCAATGCCTAAATAATGGCATAACAGAAATGAAAAGTACTGAATGGAAAGTGTACAATGAACTAAAGCTCGGGGTCTTCAACAAAATGGTCCAAGTCTTCAGTAGAGGGCTCGATCTCTGACGTGTCCAGATCACCTGACGACATTCAAAAAAGAAAGAAAAAGAATGTCGTCAGCGAACAGATCGCTCGGTAAGTCCCAAAAATTAGGGAGGAATAGAATAGACAAAAAGAGAAGCTAGCTTTTAAAGTTGTATTATATTGTTACATTGTTGTGTTAACGCTGTTGTTTGTAGCTTGGTACAGAAGGATGCCAGTGTATACGAGATGGGTCTCTATATGCTAGAGACCAGGGCAAACGGAATATAGAGTACAAGCCTCCGTTAGAAAGCCCGGAACAACGGCAATTGGATACGGTTAGGTGTCTTAAATCTTGCAGTCGTGCCACTTTTAACACCTTCCGTACCAGTTTACCCTTTAAAACCCCGTAGTGTTTTGATTGTATTGTTGTATTATAAATTGTATTGCAGTTTATATTATCGTGTAATAAAGATTGTATATTTGGATGACTGACCGAAACCATGATATCAGTAAACGGATGTAACTGGAGAATCATGTATGTAACCGTAGAATCATGGATGTAATTGTATAATCATGTAAATGGAATGTATATCCATGGTTCGGTTCGGTCAAGTTGTATAGATTGATAGATTGAATATATGGATTCATGGATTCATAGATTCATGTTGAATTGTAATATTGTAGATTGTAGATTGTGGATTGTACTTGAATCATATTCAAGTCGGATTATAATGAGACTCAATCTGAGTCAGACAATTAGAAAAGTAAATTGAAGTCCTGATTGTTTTGATGTTATCGGTAACCGCTGCACATGAGCGACAGGATTTGTGTCTTTTTCAAAAATGATTACCGTATTGATAACACCGTTTGTTAATTGTCTACCTTAGATAGGCAAGCACCCACTTCTCCGGCTCCCTGAGGCTCAAGAGTTTGGTCCCGCTTAAACCTATATTTACAAGGGTCCTTAGGGTAACTTATAGAACTTGAGGGGTTTTTATGTAAAAGTACTTTTGTATAATTTTCAAAATACACCCCAAGTGTTTAGTTATCGTTTTTAGAGTTGTAATAAATGTAGATTTTTTAAATGTGACATTTCTAGTGAGAATAACCTAATTTTCATAATATATGGTATTAAAATGTAATATTGATCTTGTATTGAATTCATGGTATTTTAATGTAAACTGATTCTTCGATTTGAAAAAGTTTGAATATTTATATTATAAAAAAATATGTATTTTGATATTACATATATATATATTTATTTATAAAAATAAATTTTAATATATATTATAATTCTAGAAATCTCATTTTCTTAAGATTTTCGTATTCTAAATCTTTCGAGACCGAATGCTCCTTGCGGAGGTCTGCATCTCGCACTACTAAGCCTAGGGATGTGCGATAATCCGCACCATTCCGAACAGGTTCCCCAAATGGGTTGTAGCGGCGCTTTGCAAAGATTTGTATAAATACTAAATCGTTTAGAAAATGTTTTTATTAATTATGGTATTTATTTGTAAAGATGTCGTTTTCCCGTATTCTATATTCCAAAGGGTATTTTGCTATATTGCATATGAGTGTGTGAGGAGGTAGGTCATTATCTCGTGATCTATTTAAAGGTATAGAAAGTTTTATGATGTTAAATATAGAATTGAAACTATGTAGTATTTAAATGAAAAATACGGTAAAATGAAATAGCAATTACTTTTGATATGAAACTTGATCAATATGGTTGATTAGTGTTTAATAGTCAACATGAAATGGTTTAAGCATAATTGTATTAAAGAAAAGTGAAGTTTTATAAAGAAACCGAATCGGAAATCGGATTTGTTCTGATTCCGTCGGGTTTTGTAATTCCGTATTTTAGAATAAGAATAGAGAAGATAGAATTGGGACTTACGGGTTTCAAACTTAAAGGAGAGGAAGGGGAGAAGAGAGGAGTCGACGGTACGTCGTCTCGTCACCGGGATCTCCTAGGGTTGTCGTCGGAATTTCGCCGAAACTTCGTCCCTTTGCTAGCTTGAATTGTACACAATTTCACTATGGTTTTCTTGAGAGTTTTGATCAGAATTTTGGAGTGAGGGGGTAGTGTTTAGGGGTTGTATTTATAGGGTTAGGCTAGGGTTTAGGGTTGGTGAAATGTTAAAATGAAAAATGTATTAAAAGTGGAGTAATTGTGGTTTTAAAAGAGCTCTGTAAATGGTATGAGGAAATAAATTATACAGGTGTGTATGGAATGTGAAAAGACACAATTTTCATGTTGGGGTCGTCGCCGGAATCGGTCGTGACTCGGTCGTGATGAGGCCGAGTTGGCCGATTTCCGGCCGAATCAGGCGGCCAGAAACCCCCGCGATGGTTCATCTATCCTCTGGCAATGTTACATTTTTGGGCGTAGTGGGGTTTTTGTGAGGTTCAAAATAAAACAATATTAAAAAATAATATGGGGTATGTGATTTGAACTCTGGTGGCTTGGTTCAGCAGTGAAAGGTATTACTAATGAGCCACAAGCCTTTTCTTGTAATTATGGAGCTAATTAATTACTTAAAGTAATAACAGTAAATGTAAATACCCCAAGTATACATTAATTTTTAAGCAAATTTTGTACACTAAAAATGGAGTTGTTACATTCTTTTAACTTGTAATTAAAAAGCAAAATAATTACTTATATCTTGTGCTCAGGCTAAAATACCCCTTTCTGGATTTTTGAAAAAAATTGTACAGAAAATTGTACAGGAAATTTAGGGTTGTTACATATAGCGGTGGCAGCAGGCAGGCAGGCGCGAGAATCACGCCGGCCGTTACGCTCCCGGCATCAAGTCTGTGTGATGAGCGGGATCCGCATTAATGGCGAGACATGCTCGTTAATGGGGGGATCGTGATAACGTGGAACGCGGGATGTGGCCGGCGGATATCTCGCGCATGGCGAGATTCGCTGGAGTGAGGCGGTTGCGTCTGTGAGTGGTGCTGTTGGTCGGTCAATGAGACCGAGGAAGATGACCTCGACGGGAGAGTTCGCGGACGAGCGGGAGAGCCGAGGTATCTTAGTTCTATGGTAGCCCGGAGACGAGCTGAGAGGTCGAGGAAGCCAATTGCGCAGGGGGCTCGTAGGCGAGCCAGCGTTTGTTCGTGGGACGGACGCAGGAGTGGTCTGGTCGTCCGCTGTAGGTCATTTCTTGTGAGCTTCGGACAACGTCATCAGCCACGTGTCATGACCTGGGAGATCACCGATATCGAGCATCATCAGATTCTGATGAGACAATATTGGATATTTTTTGTTGTGAACCAAGGGGAATTTGAATCCCCTATCCACGAATGGAGAAAAAAAAGCCTTACCAAGTTAAAAGTTGAATATAATCGGACAAGTAACATATTTCATTGAGCCTTAGTTCAGAAGGTCAAAAAAATGCCTCTATCTTGGAATTTGAAATGGAAAATTATACCTAAGTCTCTTGATACTTATTATTTTACCTCTCTTCACTTAATGATTCCATATTCACTCATTGCATCGTAAGCTCAAAATTAATCTAGTTAACAAAATAACCATAATATCGAGACAATAGATTTATAAGGAAACAAATACATTAAAAAGGAAAAGAAATCAGCATGCATTCATCCAATTGATGAGTGAGCACCAGCTCCATTTGAGCCACCACATCTTGAATTTAAGAAACAAAAAAAAGGGGGTTATCCATGGGAACAGAAACCCCAGATAAAATAATTAAAGGTGTTTATTTCTAGTGAAAGTTTCTTTAGACAAAATTGACGATTGCTCTACATTGTTAATTAGGAATTTTTAAATAATATATAGTTTTAATTTTATCATATATATATATATATATATATAGAGAGAGAGAGAGAGAGAGAGAGAGAGTATGCAAGGGCTTGCATGGTGCAAACCACTTGTAAACCTTTGGATGAATTTGAGATTTGTATAGGGAAAACCATCCAAGGGCTTGCAAGTGGCTTTCACCATGCAAGACCTTGCATAGAAGTTTTTTCCGATTTTCCAATATATTCTATTGGGTGATAAAACTAATTACTGTTATGTTGGCAGTTGCAAGTCGCGTACTTTTGTTTCGGTGTTTGAATGGTTTCTTTATTTTTGAAATTCAAACTTATACATAAGGGATTTGGGAGAAGAGAACGCAATCAAAACTATTTTCATTTTCTTATAAAGTAGTTTGCTGATGAAAATAGTTTTCACATTTGTTATAAGTTTTGAAGGTTTTGATAATGATGATAATGCTTTGAATATCTCTACTTTTATAATGCAAAAGGGAGGGTGCCACGTGGCATTTTCCTGTTTATTTGAAATTAATACTTTATTCTTATATATATGATACATGTCATCTGTTTTTTGCACGTGTGACGCACGTTGATATTTGCTAGCATTAAACAACCAAGATTTAGAAAGATTTGCATGTGTGATACTCGTTGATACATATTAGTATCAAACAACCAAGAGTTAAAAAGATTTTTAATACATTTAGTTAAGATAATAGATAGTTTGAAAACTTTTACTTAAAAAATAAATAAAACATCCACATCAAACCTAGAAATAATAAAAGAGTAAAAACTTTACACATGTTTGTAATATGTATGTTGTTCAAAATATACATACGTGCACCGCACGTGAAAAATACTAGTTTTGTTTAATTCAACAAGATTCTCTCTGCTAAATTTTTTTTAGAAATAAGTATGTTAATAAAAATAGTTTTTAGATTTGTTATAAATTTTGAACATTTTGATAACGAAAATAATCTTTTTGGATACTTTTTTTTGTTTAAAACTATTTTTTTTATATAATTCTTTCACGGTTAATGATTTTAAAAGATTTTCTCTCCTCAAAGGCAATCTTATAAAACTAATTACTGTTATTACTGTTATGTTGGTAGTTGGTATAAAACTAATTACTGTTTTTACAGTTATGTTGGTAGTTGGTATAAAACTAATTACTGATTTTAAAAGATTTTAAAAGATTTTCTTTCCTATATATTCTAGTGGGTATAAAACTGATTACTGCTATTACTGTTATGTTGGTAGTTGCAAGACGCGTACTTTTGTTTAAGTGTTTGAACAGTTTCTATATTTTTGAAATTCAAATTTATACAGTTATCTTAATGTTAGCATTGTATTCCTATATATAAGGGATTTGGGAGAAGAGAACTTAATCAAAACTATTTTCATTTTCTTATAAAGTAGTTTGCTGATGAAAATAGTCTTCAGATTTGAAGTTTTTGATAATGATGATAATGCTCTGAATATCTCTATTCTTATAATGCAAAAGGGAGGGGTGTCACGTGATATTCTAACGTTTATTTGAAATTAATACTTTATTCTTGCATATATAATACACGTCATTTATTTTTTTCACGTGTGACGCATGTTGATATATGCCAGTATTAAATAACCAAGATTTAGAAAGATTTTCATGTGTGACGCACGTTGATACATATTAGCATTAAACAACCAAGAGTTAAAAAGATTTTTAATCCATTTAGTTAAGATAATATATAGTTTGAAAACTTTTACTTCAAAAATAGATAAAACATTCACATCAAACCTTGAAATAATAAAAGAGTAAAAACTTTACAAATGCTTGTAATATATATATGTTGTTTTGTTTAATTCTAAAAGATTCTCTCTGCTGAATTTTTTTTAGAAATAAGTTTGTTAATAAAAATAGTTTTCAGATTTGTTATAAATTTTGAACTTTTTGATAACCAAAATAATCTTTTTGGATACTTTTTTTTGTTTAAAACTATTTTTTTATATAATTCTTTCACAGTTAATGATTTAAAAAGATTTTCTCTCCTCAAAGGCAATCTTATAAAATCTTTCGGAATCTGTAATGAAAACATATAAAAATATTTTCTTACCGAATCGAAAAAGATAAAGGCTTTATGTTATATATCCAACTTGTAACCGACCTTTTTATTTTATCTGTTTATATAAAGAAGAAAAGAGAAGAGAAAAGAGGATAAACAATCAAAACCCTCACCCCAATAAAGTCCTTGATTGATTAATCATTGTCATAATCAACACAATTGCAAGATGATGAAAGGAGACGTAACAATGGAGATTGTGCGGATCATGCGGGAAGAGATTGCAATGGCGAAGAAGAAGAAGGAGGAGGAGGGCGTCGTTGACGAGAGAGCTATGCATAAATGCATCAACCTGATTTGTTTCTTTCTTTTCCAGCACGAGTTTCCTTTTGAAAAGGTTCGACAGTTTGGGATCAATCTCAAGAAGTCCCTTCATGTTGATGATCATCCTTTTCTCATACTTCAGGTAAATTAAACTAATTATGATTTTTTATTTTTTATTTTTTATTTTATATTTTATTTATTACCTTTTTCCTTTGGAGCCATTTTTCTTTCCGGATTTAGTATTAAAAAACCTCATCCAAACAAATAATTCTGTGAGATTAGTTTTATCGGCCGTAAAATGGGAACATATCCAAATGTGCCCTTATGTATTACTTGTATTAGTATTTGATTCTTTTCACTAATTATGGTTGCTCCCTTGTTTCCTTTCAGAATATTTCTTTAAGCTTGTTCGGATTCTTGGAAACATTTGAACAAGGTAAAGTTATTCCAATCTTTTTCTTCTTGTTCGAGATGAAGAGGTTGTTAATTATTGATTAATGGTCATCTGTTCTTTTACAAGAAAAAGCAAATATATTATATGTATTTCATGTACTAATTAGCCCACTGTAGTCATCAAAATTAATCTTCCATGCAATATAGCCAGTAATCAATAATTTTACACTCGATCGAGCTCTATGATAAAGCTAGCGATGTTAACTTAAATATATTTATCAATATGTTACGTACATTGAGCTATACACATCAATTTATATTTGGGAAACTATGTTGTTAATCTTGCATGCATGCATGCATGCATGCCTCTAAATTTAGGTCTCAAGAACCCGCCTGAATTCGCAACTCTGCGGATCATGTATGATGCATATCAGCGATTGGCAAAAGATGGACAGGTTTGTCAAAATTAACTTCATTAATTTGCTTGCTTAATTAATTATATATCACAATTAATTGCATGTAACTAACTTTTAATAATGGCATCAATATATAATTTCGTTACAAAATTCAATAGATTCCACATGGGAAGGAGTTGATGTCAAGTATCATGCTAATGAGCCGCATAATGAAAGGCATAATGAATTCCATGACAAATGAAGGTAATATTTATTTATTTATTTTCCTTAGATTAATTTTTTTTATTGTTCAAATATTATCTCATGTTTAATTGATTGATACATGTAGAGAAGGACAGACTAATCCAAAGATTGATAAAGCACGTACGAAGACAGCTTCGGGTCACTCGTTGAGGGACGTCGCGTATAATTGCATTTTTGAGAATTTTATGAAGGCAGCGATGAAAGGTCTCAAGACTTTAGAACGCAAAGAATAATATCATCTAAATTTTTGTTTTAAATTATCAGATGGATTGTTTAGGGTTTCTTCAGACAAAATTAATGATTGCTCTACATTGTTAGGAATTTTTAACTAATTTATAGTTTTTATTTTATCTTTTATATTTTTTATTGGGATTTGGGAGAAGAGACTTTCATCTCTCAAACTATTTTCTATTTTCTTAAAACATAATAAGAAATTGGCGATTAAAAGGCTATACAGATTTGAAGTTTCCATTTGTTGGGAGAAAATCGATATACGAAACAATACTACGAGGAAACGATCACGAAACAACAATGTAAATACCAACGAAAGAACAATAAATAAAATACGCGAGAAAAAAATAGAACCACAAACCAGAGAGGTACAAGGAATTCGTCAACGGGGTTCACCAACCGTATGGCCAGTTCCCGGCAGAGCGGAATTTGCTAGTTTTATCTTTTATATTTTTCATTCTGCAAGTATATTTAGCTCGTTATTCTTTTCATCTCGCGAGTGTTAGGTCGTAGGCCGGTGTCCGGCCTTTCTAGGAGATGATCACGCGTCGAGCGTAAGTTGAATAATAGCCTAGTATAGAAAAGTCGGTGCCCTTCCTTTCCCCGGAGTCGAGATGGCGAACGCTCATCTAGCATGAATAAAACGATAACCAAATGTAGGAAGGTCGGCGTCACTTGTCTTGATGTTGATCCAAAAAAGAGTGTTGGGTTAAAATAGCAAAGAGATTTAAAGGTGAAAAATAGACATATACAGATCAGGGTGATTTTAGAGTATCTTATAGATTTATGCTTGAATATAAAAATTCTAAGAGGTGTTTCTTTTTTAAAAAATAAAAAATAATTTAGGATGCAATACAGAAAAAACCTAAAATACTATTGGTTCAAGCCATATTATGTGGTAATAAAACCTTTTTATTTATGATTAAATTTATTTCAAATTTGCTGACACCTTTTTAAACTGTAGTTTTTCTATATAGGCCCCCTAATAAATTGGTATTTAGAAAAATACCCCTAGAAGTTTATATTTTGAAATCCACGCCTAAAACCTTTCCATTAAAACTAAAAACACCACTTTTCTTAAATTAATTAGGATTAAGAATTAGATTAAAGCTAACATGATGGATTGGAAGATAAAAAGTCTTATATACCATCAATGTTACTTAATAATCTCTCTTCTCTCTTTTTCCAATACAAATATAAAACCATTAGAAAGACAAATAACTTCTTAACCCAGATTTCTAGTAGAGTTAGGAATGATGATTAAGCATATAGGCCAATTTGGTTTAATTAAGAGTTTTAAGGGTGTGTTTAAAAATATAAAGTTTTAGGGAATGTTTTCAAAATAGCAATATTTTAGGGGGCCTGTATATATGAAAATCCCCGTTCCCATCAATAAATTTTTTCTATTTTCCTAGTTCTCTGATGTTCCCTCTTTCCTCGTAAAATTTTGTGTGAAACTGTTGCTAGGTTTTCTCAGTATTTAATTTTTCCTGAACCCTTACAACCTCAGCCCAACAGAGCAATTTAAAGTAATATATACAATTAAAATCCCAAAACCTTTTCCTGCTCCAGCCTAAACAAAGTAAACAAAACATATAAACACTAGATACCCAGCCCATAATATTTCTCACCCCAAAGAAAATTTAAAATAAATTAAAACATTAAATCATAAAATAATCCCCTGCCCAAACGTTTTTCCCAGCCCAAGAAAACCAAACATATAATAAAAATCCCTAATTTCCTCCGGCCGAAGCTCCCAAAACCCACGCGCCCAAACTTTACCCGACCCGCTTTTAAACCCCTCTTCTCCCCCAACGTAAACTTTTTTCCCGCTCATTTTTTTTAGCGTCGACCCACGCGCCCACGTCGTCCGCGCCGTTGCCCCACGCCCCCGCGACCTCGACCACGACTCCCTCGAGTTCCTCAACCTCAAACTCTTCGCCCCCTCACACTCTCCAACTCCTTCTCAAATCTCTCCCTCTCGAAAACTCTCAGAAACCCACTGCCAACTTCACCGTTCAACCCTCACCGACGACGACGACTACAACCCCTCAGCCTTCCTCCCTCGCTCTCTTCTCTTCACCAACAGAGCCCCCTACGCTACCCCACTCTCTTCAACCGCCGACCCTCGACTCCCCTCAGCCACCACCGAACCCACTCCCTTGCACTCGACGTCGGCGAGCCCCCACTGACCTGAACCACCTCGTCGACACCCTTACATCCTCAGCATTATCGCCCTACCTCCAAACCGAGCCCCCACTACCTGCTCTCTCTCTCTCTCTAAAACCACCAACTCCAACACACTGCGAGCTCCGAACCCCGCTGTTGTCCATCGCTGGAGCGACACCGCCGACCATCGTCGACCCCAGCGCACTCACAGAGATCCACAGAGCACCCCCTCCGCTTCCAGTGAACACGAGCCATCCCCGGACAACTCCGACGACGAACCCGAAACGCGAGCCGAGGCCGCGAACCCTAACCGCGCTGATTCGTCGCGCGTTCGTGCCGTTGCCGCTGTCGTGCATCGCCAAAACGTCTCCAGGCAAGTACCCTACTTGCTACATGCTAGATTATTTCCGTTACAAATCAAAACCGTATTAATTCCATATTTGCGATTCATGAAAACTTGAATGACATAAGTGTTTGATGCAAGATCTAAATGAAAACCTTCATTTAATTTGACAGAATTCGATTGCATATTCTGGCCCGTGTGGCAATGAGCACCGTGCAGAAATTTTACTGGAAAATACAATTGTTAATGGCCAAAGCTACGGGTCACTCGTTGAGGGATGTCAAGAATATGATGATGGCGTATAATGGCATTTCTAAGAATTTTATGAAGAAAACGATGGAGGGTCTTGATGGAGGCTGAGATCTCCTTCAGATGCTGTCCTTAGTTGATCTGTAGCGAGCGTTTTTGGACGGTTGAGATTTGATGTGAGAGTTGTTGAGGGTGTGGATCTCAATGGGTTGGTGTTTGATGTTAATGCCGATCTACCTGCAAGTAAGTCCCGGGATGGATGACCACCATAGCACCCTCCGACGATCAAGTTAGTGCCGAGAAATATTGGCACAGTAGTGGCGTATTGAAATCAATTCAAGTTACCTGAGTCGTCTGAGAGAGGAGTTTTTATAGTGGTCGCATGGAGCGAGCAGATACGAGATTCTCACCGTCAGTTACGCCCTTACGTTACGCCCGCGTGAACGGTGGGATCCCTTCATTAATGATGGGATACGCTCATTAATAGGGGTGCACTAGCGTGAGACGCAAAACGTGGGGCGATGGATATCTCACTTTGGCAAGATATGCGGATTCGTTGCGGATGCGCTAGGGCTCTACGCTCTCGGTTGATCGGGAGAGCCGAGGAGGCTTAGCTCGGCGGATGGCTTAGAGACAAGCCGGGAGGCCGAGAAAGCTCAGCTCTGCAATAGCTCGGAGACGAGCAAGAAAGGAAGGGTGCAAGTTCGGCTGTTGGATTGCTCGTGGGCAAGAAGCGGAGTGTAAGCTCGGGGACTATCTGAGGAAAGTCATCAATACTCCATACTGATTTTACCTCGGCAGCCCCCAGGAGTCTAACGGGCTGGCGCGGATGACACGTCATTCGCCACGTGTCATGATATGAGGATTTCCTACTTATGAGCATCATCATTAGCCCCTCACTCTCGTTCCGACCTATTTATGGATCAAATCGAGAGTGGCCTGCTTGGTTTTCTCGGTCTAGTCTGTTGCCGAGAATCATTTGTGCGGATTGTCCTGGGCGACGTGGCGTAGGGCAGTTGCGTCGTTTCGTTCTTCGAGCCCATGTGACATCTCCCTTTGCGCTTTAATCTTCGTGTGTATCTCCGATGATATCAGCGGATCAGTGAAATGATTGCGCGTTAAAGAGGGGGCGTCGTTTCACTCGTTTGTCTGTTGGGCTACTGGCCATGTGTCCGATGTGGGTTGGCTGACGTGGCAGGATGTCTCTGTCACCTGCAACCGAAGGGACGTCCCCAATGGTCGATCGCCACGTGGAGCTCTGACGGCTAACAGGCGCGACATTTCGTTTTGGCGGAAATCGATGTGGGCCGTTGGATGCTTTCTTTGGAGTGTATAAATAGGAGGTGTAACACCCGAGTTCATTTATACCAATTACAGTTCTCGTATTTCTTTATTCGTGATATTCTTGATTTAACGTATTGTGGGTGCGAGTGGTATTTTACACTTTACATTGCATTCGACCTGACCCGCTTGCTTGAACCCGTTTGATTCTTATTTATAGATTACCTTGACTTGTTGCATGGACACGTGCGTCTCATGATTAGTACATGCTGGTATTTTACCTAGTATTGCATCTTTTACCATATAACATTTTAGGTCTTGTAAAATAATTTAAAATTACATTTCATAACCTGCATGATACCCCTAATCTCGTGGTAGCGTCCGCGTATCTTGTTCTCGTCCCGTTCAGTGAAACGGACGTGTTTGGATGGCTACGCGCACGTACGTGCATCCATTCTTGGGGGTATGCATTTTCTATAACTGAGCATTCATTTTGAAATTTGGAAGTCGCACATATTTTTCATATTTTAAATCTGAATTTTTAGATCCGACCAGGGCATGTTTTGGAGTAGGTTTGTATTTGCCAAGATCTCAAAACGGACTAATATTATATTCTTTATATATTTATAAACTATTATTATTCGTTTAACTAAAATATATTACTAAATTATTTATATACTAACAATTTTAATTTTAATATATATATATATTATATATTTTAAATTAAACTAATCATAACTAATTTTACTCTCTCTCTCTCTCCTCTGAATTTCTCTCTCTCTCTCCCGACTCTCTCTCTCGTGAATCTTTCTCCCTCTCTCTATTAATTATTATTTTTCTTTACCCTGTGCATACGTCCTCTTTCTTCTTCACTCACGTTATTTTCTCGTCGCGAGAAATCCTAACCCAGCACCCTCGTTGCCGTCTAAACCACGACCTCCTCACCCTCGTTTTCACCTTCTCCTCAACCTCCTTCTCAACCCCAGAGACCACTCCCGCTCTTTCCCCGACCCTGCACACCCACTTCCACCGCCACCTCCTCGCCGCCGTCCCGCCTCGTCATCGCCGGCGACCGTCCCTGCATCACCTCCACCTCGCCCTCGTCTCCTCTCATTTCTCGGCCAACCCAGAACCCGACCCTGCACACCAAACCTCGCAACCAAGAACCCAGAAACATTCACCTCACTTCATTCCGTACCTTGCCGGAAAACCCCGTCGACCCGACTCCATCCTCATTATCATCATCATCACCAGCATCACCTTCTTTTCCCGACCCCAACTCACAACCCGATCCTAGAAACCCACAGCCCCGACTTCAAGAACCCATCTTTCACTGCCAAAACCCTCTTGTATCCATCACTGTTCATCGCCAGAAAACCCACGTCGTCTTCTTGTCGCCTCCTCTGTCCCTGACCCAGAGCCATACCAAAGGCCCAGTGCAGCCCTCTCTTGCTCTTCTTCTCTCCCTTTCTTCTTCTTCTTCTTCTTCTTCTTTATTTTTCTTTTCTTGATCTTGTTCTTTTCCGGTGATCACCGCCGGAGCCATGCCGCCGCCGCCGCCGCGGCCGCCGATCCAGACGAACCATACCATCACCATAGTACTACTACAATACCAAGATCATACCATCACCACTTCCATGTCACGACCGTGTCGCGACCAGATCGTGTCCAGATCGCGACCAGACCATCACCAGATCGTGTCCAGATCGCGTCCAGACCATGCACCAGATCGCGACTAGACCCAGTACCGTGTCGTGCCGTTTCACACACCGTATCGTGTCATGTCGCACCAGGCCGCCTGCATATCGACCATTGTTTTGAGGCAATTGAAACTTGCTACATGCTATTCATAATATTTTATACTTATTAAATTACATGTTAAACCCATAGATTTAATCCAGTGTCTCATGTTACATTTTAACAGTCGATGTCCATTTTATCATTTTAGATTCATAACTTGGAACATACCATGTTGTATTTTGATTTACTATACCTAGTACCCACATCCGTATTTAAATCACATAATAATTATTTTCACAGCCCATAGAACCCTTTTAAATAGTTTTTAACCTTGCAAATACCCGTTTGCATCCATCTCGTCTAGTATACATATTATTGTTCCATTTTATTGTTCTATTAGTACTTCATGCTTGTTTTGTATACCTATGCATATGTTAGTTGATTATGAGCACCCACATGATATCTTGTGCACCCTGACACGACTTGTTACACCTACTACTTGACACGACATGGTACCATGCACCTCCCGACAGGACATGATACTTACACTACCTGGCTTGACCTGATGTACCATGGCTTTACCTGTTACTTGATCTTGTGTCTAATGCCAACAAACCTGACCTGTTGTCCTTACGGACAGTTCCTGTTGTCTATCCAGACAAACCTGTACCTGCCTGATCCTGAGTTGGCATTAGCTCTAGATTACTTAATACCTGACTTGAACACATATAATTTGGGGGTATGGGGAAATCAATGATGAAACCTGACTTGTAACTCGACAGTTCTCTACCTTTTCTGATCAATCTTACGGGCTAGGCCAGCCCCGGGGTGATGCTGCTGACATCACTCGTCATTACCTACTACCCTTTTGCTGTCTTGCGGCACGTCTCGGATTCAGCCCGAGAGTCATAGACCGTGATCCCGGGCACACACGGTGTAACACCCGAGCCCAATATTACTATTTCTAGTACTGGTTGAGTGTTTGACATTGCTCATTTCATTTATCTTGCTTGTTTGGGTCTTACTGCAAAATTTTTAACCGGCTAAGTCATTTTTGCATATAACAAATTTTAGCACCTAAAATGAAATTAAAAATATCTATATTGGCCTACTCGTCACCCCTAGCCGCGTGGTAGCGTCCGTGCGTCAAGTTCTCATCCCGTTCGGTGAAACGGGCGAGTTGGGACGACTACGCGCGCGTGCAAGTGTCCGACTTGGGGGCATGCTTTTTAATCATAAAACATTTCATTTTAAAATTTGGAACCCGCTTAAAATCCTATTATTTAAATTTCAAATTTTTGGGCACAACCCGGGCGCGATTTGGAAATGTTTCATTTAGCGCCAAAAATCCCAATTTAATAAAATATTCTAAAACTATAATATATATTCATAATATTTCTTACGGTTAATTTAAACTTCTGAAATCTTTTTAAATTGTTTCCTTGGCCAATCACGAGGGGTTTAAACCCCGTGGGCCCCGCCTCTAACCCTCTCTCTATATCTCTCTCTCTCTTTCCCTGTCTCTATCTCTCTCTACCTCTATCCCTCTCTATATCTATCTCTCTCTCTAATTTCTCTTTCTCTCTCTCTCTAACTCTCTCTCTCTCCCCCTATATATATATCTACGTCCCTCCTCCAGAAACCTCATCGCGAGAAAGAAAACCCATCGCAACCCTAACCCTAGCCGCCGTGCCCGTCGCCGCCGCAGCCCCAACGCCGACGCCACCACCACCATCACCCTCACATCTTCGCCCTCGTCGCAGACTGCACCTTCCTCCTCTCCCACGTCCCCGTGCACCCAACGCCGTAGCTACCTGCACCCACCGTGCCCGCCGTCGCCGCCGCAACTCGTCGCCGACGACGCCAGCATCTCCCCCTTCGCCCCTCTTCCCGACCTCGACACCTTCCTCCTCCTCCCGAGTGCCCGGCGCCGCAACAGAACCCAACAGCAACCCTAGCACCTTCTCCGGTTGGCCGGAAACGCCGCCGTCGACCCTCGTCGTCGTCACCTGCGCCACCTCCGACCACCTCCTCTTCCCCTGCAACCCAAACCCGGCCATTCCTCTCCCTCCTCACCGTCTCTCCTCCTCCAGTACCTGCAGCCGAGTCTGCCGCCGCCGCTTCCTCGCCGGCACCCCATCGCCGTCGACCCCGTCGCTGTTGCAACCCTTGCAATCCCAGTAAGCTTCCCTTCACTTTCCCCCTTCCTTTTCCCCCTCGCTGGTTGATCTTTGTCCGTGCGTAGTATTGCTAACTTTTGTCGTTGTTTTGGCATCTCGCCGGAATCCGGCCGTGCCGACGACTTGACCCGACGTTCCAGCGAGGTACCCCGGTCCGCGTGGTCCCACTGTTCGTTGTTTGGATTCGATCCGTGAACCGCGCGTCCGTCGCGTGTCTTTCCGCCGACGTTACGTCCGTTCTCCCGGTTTGTGAACCGTCGAGGCAAGTATCACTTGCTGCATGCTATACTAAACAGTTATATATATTTTGACTCGTTAAATCTGCAAACTTAACTCGATATAGCTAGTTTCTCATTTTGGATGCAATAGGACATATATCATTTTACAATTAACCTAAAATTACAGCTTGCTACTTTAACCCTAATAACGAAGTTACCCGTTAACCACATTTTACTGTTTAAAGGATGATAGCCTATACACTAGTAGTTCTATTACATTCTGATATTGATATAACGGTATTGCACCGCAAGGGGTGCTCGAAACTTGCTAATATGATGAAACGTCTGCACTATACCAATGCACTAATGTGATTAAATAAATTGCTTATTGTTGTTTAATTCATTGCTTATTTCCTGCTGTTATTCCTTGTTCGATTTTATACCTGTTGGGAGCACACCCTCGATTGTGTTACATATTGACCTGACCTTGCTACACATGACATATATATATACCGATGCACCGGACATGGTACCCTTTACTATCGGCTTAACCTGATGTACCATGACCTGACCTGTTACCTGATCTCATGCCTAATGCCAACAAACCTGACTTGGGGTCCTCATAGACCATTCCTGTTGTCTATCCAGACAAACCTGACCTGTTACCTGATCCTGTGTTGGCATTAGTTCTTGACTACTGAATACCTGACCTGATACATAGAACCTGGGGGTATGGGGAAATCAAACGGGTAATCTAAAGTGTAACTTAAAAGGGTATTACTTGATCCGTGGTCCCGGGGGGTAACGGGACAGAGCCATTCGTGACTCTTACATTCCTGATCCGTGGTCCCGGGGGGCAACGGGACAGAACCATTATTGGTTCCCATCTTCCTGATCCGTGGTCCCGGGGGGTAACGGGACATATCCTTTGAGTTACATGGAGGATTACTCGAATTGATTTCAAAGACTTTAGAATAGGAAACCCGATAGAACAGTTTAGTTACCCATTGCACACTACCCTGCATTGCTTGTTTCATACTATTGCTTTATTCATGTTTATTTCTGCATTGCTTATTACCATGTTCATATTATATTATTGGTTGATATGACGCGCTGACGTCTGGGTTTTGCATGGCCCAGATTCTTTACCACTGTCGCTGACCGAGCAGGAGTACTTCAGCCAGCAGGCTGATTTATGAGTTCTGTAGTGATTAGTTTATTTCCTGCATTCGTATTTCCAGATGTGAGCCCGCATTATGGGACATACTTTTCTATTATTGTATTGGATCATTTGCTTCCGCACTTATTTATCATTGACTCTTGTTATTCTGGATTTGGACATGTGTTAGATAGTTTTTTTTAATCTTGTTCTTGATATCTCTACAGCCGTAATGTGACTGTGGATGGATACTTCCTACCCACAGGTAGCATGGTTGGCTATGTCACGTGCCCAATCTTGCGTACTCTGGGAAGCGGGGCGTGACATGGTTCTTTTGGTATCAGAGCCATAGGTTAATTGGGTTGATTCTTTTGTAGTTGGGTATTGTACCCAATACACGAATCAGAATACCCGTGTTTAGGAAACATGTCCTGCCACCTTGACCGTTTTACCATTCTTGAATCACATTCTTCCTGATTATATCTTTTACGACGTGCAGACTTACTTTGCATGTCGACTCGAAAACCTGATTTCTTGTTATCCCTAGGACTTGGGCGACTTGGGTGGAGTTAAGTAATTGTGGCTATGATACCGCGGCATAGTTACAATGCGGTACTCTATTTAAGTATCTTGGAGTTCTAGCCTTGATCCATATTCAGAATCTATCATCATGCTAATGTTGGGTGTTTTGAGTTCAGGATTATGACAGGTAAGAATTTAAAGACGTACCAGAGGCGTGCGGACGAAGCCGCCATGCTTGGAGTGATAAGAGGAATGCTGGAAAATCAGAAGAGGCATACTGAGCTGATCCAGCAGCAAGCAGATTCGTTTCAGGAAGGTTTGCATATTGTTCGGCAGTCCGTAAACAACGATGGAGCTAAACCAGTTGACCGAGTAGGGACCGTGGCAGATTTCAGACGTTTGGGTCCGACTACATTCACTGGTTTGGAGGAGCCGTTGTCAGCCGAGCAGTGGCTAGTTGACACGGAGAATTTGCTGATTGCGGCACAGATTCCAGATGACAAAAGAGTTGATGTGGTGCGCACTCAGCTAGTGGATTACGCCCGAGAGTGGTGGCTTGTGGAGGAGACCCGCTTGCCCAAGCCGATCAGTTGGGCGGATTTATCTAAGAGTTTCCTGGAGAAATTCTTCCCGCGGACTGCACGGGAGGAAATGGAAGAGAAGTTCATCGGACTAAGGCAGAATGGAGCACCCGTGGACGTGCATGCAGCAGAATGGACGAGACTCAGAAGTTTCGCTGGACCTTTCGCGGCCAACGATGCAGACAGCAGTTGCGGTAAGGAAGCAGTTCTGTCGGGCCAGTCGAGTTTAGGGCTAGGCTAACAAACAGTGTTCTTGCAGCTATGGAAGTTGATGGTTGTGAAGAACCGGTGGTGGTTCGCGATTTCATGGACGTAGTTGAAGATATATCGGGCTTGCCGCCGAAGCGAGACGTGGAGTTCGCGATTGACCTTATTCCTGGTGCAGCGCCAGTATCTAAAGCTTATTATCCAATGGTACCAGTGGAATTGGAAGGAGTTAAGAAACAAGTTGGTGAATTGCTTTAGGAGGGTTGGATTCGAAGCAGCAACTCGCCTTGGGGAGCTCCAGTTCTTCTAGTATAGAAGAAGGATGGCACGAGAAGGATGTGCATCGACTATAGAGAATTAAACCGGGTGATTATTAAGAACAAGTACCCGATCCCTCGCATTGGAGAACTTTTTGAGCAGCTTGGTGGCGCGAGGGTATTCTCGAAACTGGATTTGCGATCCGGATATCATCAGGTCCGAGTAAAAGCAGTAGACATTTGCAAGACGGCATTTCGAACTCGGTATGGGCATTTCGAGTATCTAGTGATGCCCTTCGGAGTAACGAATGCGCCGGCAATATTCATGGATTTGATGAACCGAATCTTTTCACCATTCTTGGACCAGTTTATTGTGGTATTCATTGACGACATTCTGGTTTACTCGAAGAGTTCGGAAAGGCATGCTGAGCATTTGAAGACCACACTGCAGACACTGAGATAGGAGAAATTGTATGCGAAGATGAGTAAGTGCGAATTTTGGCTGGAGGAAGTGAAGTTTCAGGGGCATGTTGTGTCGGGCGATGGAATCGCCGTCGATCCCGAAAGGATTGCAGCAGTTCGAGATTGGCCTATTCCAAGAAATGTGGCTGAGGTGAGAAGTTTCCTTGGTTTAGCCGGATACTACAGGAGATTTGTGGAGAACTTCGCTCGTTTGGCAGAACCGTTGACCAAGCTTACGCGCAAGGAAGTACCTTTTGTTTGGACGGATAAATGTGCATTGGCTTTCGAGACGTTGAAGCAGAAGTTGATAACCGCCCCTATCCTGACCGTACCAGACAATTCCGGAGGACTGGTGATTCACAGCGACGCATCTGGAAAAGGATTGGGATGTGTTTTGATGCAGAATGGGAAGGTCGTAGCTTACGCATCAAGACAATTGAAGACCCATGAGAAGAATTATCCGACTCATGACTTGGAGCTTGCGGCTGTGATCTTCGCCTTGAAGATTTGGAGACACTACCTTTTGGGTGAGAGAGTCGAAGTTTTTACAGATCACAAGAGTTTGAAGTATGTGTTCACCCAGAAAGAGTTGAACATGAGGCAACGTAGATGGTTGGAGCTGATGGCCGACTACGACCTTGATCTTAAGTACCATCCGGGAAAAGTTAACGTCGTGCCGGATGCGCTTAGTCAGTTACCAGTGATTCAGGTATTGACCACGCAGAGGGAGATCATTGCGGATTTTCGGAGATTTGACTTGGAGGTTGTGCTACCACATTCTACGGGACAGTTGATGCAGTTGCAAGTACAGTCGTCCTTGGTTGAGAAGATTAAAGCGGCACAATCGCATGATCCTAGACTGCAAAGGTTTCGAGAGCAGGTTGAAGCTGGACTACGAACAGATTTACCGGTCCACGAAGATGGTTCGTTGAGGTATGGTAGCCGTGTGTGTGTGCCAAAGGGGGATGTGCGTGAAGAGCTTATGAAGGAGGCACACAGTTCAGCTTACTCTGTACATCCAGAAGGTACAAAGATGTACCGAGATATTCGACAGCATTTCTGGTGGGAAGGTATGAAACGGGAGATTGCTCGCTTCGTGGCTAAGTGCTTGGTATGTCAGCAAGTCAAGGCTGAACACCAAAGGGTTGCTGGTTTGTTGCAACCACTTCCGATTCCTCAGTGGAAGTGGGAACATATAACCATGGATTTCGTGACGGCTTTACCGTGGAGTCCAAAGGGCAACAATGCAGTATGGGTGATTGTCGATCGGTTGACCAAGGCAGCTCACTTTATTCCTTTTCGGGTTGGTCAATCAATGGAGACTTTGGCAGAACGGTACATGCAGGAGATTGTAAGATTGCATGGCGTACCGGTGAGCATCGTGCCCGATCGGGACACTCGGTTCTTATCACACTTCTGGAGGAGTTTACAGGAAAGTTTGGGGACTCGATTGAAGTTTAGCACAGCTTATCATCCTCAAACTGATGGTCAGTCGGAGAGAACGATCCAAACTCTTGAAGATATGTTGAGAGCATGCATGTTGGACTTCAAGGGTTCTTGGGAGGATCACCTACACTTGGTGGAGTTTTCTTACAACAATAGTTTCCAAGCGACTATTCAGATGGCTCCGTTTGAAGCTTTATATGGTCGTAAGTGCCGTTCACCTGTTTGTTGGGATGACGTTGGTGAACGAAGATTATTGGGACCAGATCTGGTAGTACAGACCGTTGAGAAGGTTAATACAATCAGGAAGCATATGAAGGCAGCTCAAGACAGACAGAAAAGTTGGGCTGACACGTCAAGAAGACCTCTAGAGTTCGCCGTGGGTGATTTGGTATTCTTGAAGATATCACCGACTAGAGGAGTGATTCGTTTTGGGAGTCGGGGAAAGCTTAGTCCTCGATTCGTTGGACCCTTCGAGATATTGGAGCGTGTTGGAGAGGTAGCGTACCGTTTG
This sequence comes from Agapanthus africanus, assembly GCA_030015575.1. Taxonomy (NCBI): domain Eukaryota; kingdom Viridiplantae; phylum Streptophyta; class Magnoliopsida; order Asparagales; family Amaryllidaceae; genus Agapanthus; species Agapanthus africanus. Next base: position 8,133,475 of record CM057348.1, on the reverse strand, counting down.
GCGTTACCACAGTCCTTGGCAGGTGTGTACGATGTGTTTCATGTATCTCAACTACGAAGGTATGTTCGAGATGAAACCCATGTCTTGGATCATTCGGAGTTAACTGTACGGGAGGACCTAACTTTTGAGGAGCGACCGGTTGAAATCAAGGATCGAAGGGAAAAGGTTCTTAAGAACAAGGTTATCCCCCTTGTGCTAGTTTCTTGGGGTAATCGATCGCATGGAGAATCCACTTGGGAGCGAGAAGACGAGATCCGGCAGAAGTTTCATCACCTTTTCCTGTAGTTTTCTATCTTGTATTCTTGGAATTTCGAGGACGAAATTCTTCTTGTAGTTGGGTATGATGTAACACCTGAGCCCAATATTACTATTTCTAGTACTGGTTGAGTGTTTGACATTGCTCATTTCATTTATCTTGCTTGTTTGGGTCTTACTGCAACATTTTTAACCGGCTAAGTCATTTTTGCATATAACAAATTTTAGCACCTAAAATGAAATTAAAAATATCTATATTGGCCTACTCGTCACCTCTAGCCGCGTGGTAGCGTCCGTGCGTCAAGTTCTCATCCCGTTCGGTGAAACGGGCGAGTTGGGACGACTACGCGCGCGTGCAAGTGTCCGACTTGGGGGCATGCTTTTTAATCATAAAACATTTCATTTTAAAATTTGGAACCCGCTTAAAATCCTATTATTTAAATTTCAAATTTTTGGGCACAACCCGGGCGCGATTTGGAAATGTTTCATTTAGCGCCAAAAATCCCAATTTAATAAAATATTCTAAAACTATAATATATATTCATAATATTTCTTACGGTTAATTTAAACTTCTGAAATCTTTTTAAATTGTTTCCTTGGCCAATCACGAGGGGTTTAAACCCCGTGGGCCCCGCCTCTAACCCTCTCTCTATATCTATCTCTCTCTTTCCCTGTCTCTATCCCTCTCTACCTCTATCCCTCTCTATATCTATCTCTCTCTTCCTCTGTCTCTCTCTCTCTAATTTCTCTTTCTCTCTCTCTCTCTAACTCTCTCTCTCTCTCCCCTATATATATATCTACGTCCCTTCTCCAGAAACCTCATCGCGAGAAAGAAAACCCATCGCAACCCTAACCCTAGCCGCCGTGCCCGTCGCCGCCGCAGCCCCAACGCCGACGCCACCACCACCATCACCCTCGCATCTTCGCCCTCGTCGCAGACTGCACCTTCCTCCTCTCCCACGTCCCCGTGCACCCAACGCCGTAGCTACCTGCACCCACCGTGACCGCCGTCGCCGCCGCAACTCGTCGCCGACGACGCCAGCATCTCCCCCTTCGCCTCTCTTCCCGACCTCGACACCTTCCTCCTCCTCCCGAGTGCCCGGCGCCGCAACAGAAACCAACAACAACCCTAGCACCTTCTCCGGTTGGCCGGAAACGCCGCCGTCGACCCTCGTCATCGTCACATGCGCCACCTCCGACCACCTCCTCTTCCCCTGCAACCCAAACCCGGCCATTCCTCTCCCTCCTCACCGTCTCTCCTCCTCCAGCACCTGCAGCCGAGTCTGCCGCCGCCGCTTCCTCGTCGGCGCCCCATCGCCGTCGACCCCGTCGCTGTTGCAACCCTTGCAATCCCAGTAAGCTTCCCTTCACTTTCCCCCTTCCTTTTTCCCCTCGCTGGTTGATCTTTGTCCGTGCGTAGTATTGCTAACTTTTGTCGCTGTTTTGGCATCTCGCCGGAATCCGGCCATGCCGACGACTTGACCCGACGTTCCAGCGAGGTACCCCGGTCCGCGTGGTCCCACTGTTCGTTGTTTGGATTCGATCCGTGAACCGCGCGTCCGTCGCGTGTCTTTCCGCCGACGTTACGTCCGTTCTCCCGGTTCGCGAACCGTCGAGGCAAGTATCACTTGCTGCATGCTATACTAAACAGTTATATATATTTTGACTCGTTAAACCTGCAAACTTAACTCGATATAGCTAGTTTCTCATTTTGGATGCAATAGGACATATATCATTTTACAATTAACCTAAAATTACAGCTTGCTACTTTAACCCTAATAACGAAGTTACCCGTTAACCACATTTTACTTTTTAAAGGATGATAGCCTATACACTGGTAGTTCTATTACATTCTGATATTGATATAACGGTATTGCACCGCAAGGGGTGCTCGAAACTTGCTAATATGATGAAACGTCTGCACTATACCAATGCACTAATGTGATTAAATAAATTGCTTGTTGTTGTTTAATTCATTGCTTATTTCCTGCTGTTATTCCTTGTTCGATTTTATACCTGTTGGGAGCACACCCTCGATTGTGTTACATATTGACCTGACCTTGCTACACATGACATATATATATACCGATGCACCGGACATGGTACCCTTTACTATCGGCTTAACCTGATGTACCATGACCTGACCTGTTACCTGATCTCATGCCTAATGCCAACAAACCTGACTTGGGGTCCTCATGGACCATTCCTGTTGTCTATCCAGATAAACCTGACCTGTTACCTGATCCTGTGTTGGCATTAGTTCTTGACTACTGAATACCTGACCTGACACATAGAACCTGGGGGTATGGGGAAATCAAACGGGTAATCTAAAGTGTAACTTAAAAGGGTATTACTTGATCCGTGGTTCCGGGGGGTAACGGGACATAGCCATTCGTGACTCTTACATTCCTGATCCGTGGTCCCCGGGGGCAACGGGACAGAACCATTATTGGTTCTCATCTTCCTGATCCGTGGTCCCGGGGGGTAACGGGACATATCCTTTGAGTTACATGGAGGATTACTCGAATTGATTTCAAAGACTTTAGAATAGGAAACCTGATAGAACAGTTTAGTTACCCACTGCACACTACCCTGTATTGCTTGTTTCATACTATTGCTTTATTCATGTTTATTTCTGCATTGCTTATTACCATGTTCATATTATATTATTGGTTGACATGACGCGCTGACGTCTGGGTTTTGCATGGCCCAGATTCTTTACCACTGTCGCTGACCGAGCAGGAGTACTTCAGCCAGCAGGCTGATTTGTGAGTTCTGTAGTGATTAGTTTATTTCCTGCATTCGTATTTCCAGATGTGAGCCCGCATTATGGGACATACTTTTCTATTATTGTACTGGATCATTTGCTTCCGCACTTATTTATCATTGACTCTTGTTATTCTGGATTTGGACATGTGTTAGATAGTTTTTTTAATCTTGTTCTTGATATCTCTACAGCCGTAATGTGACTGTGGATGGATACTTCCTACCCACAGGTAGCATCGTTGGCTATGTCACGTGCCCAATCTTGCGTACTCTGGGAAGCGGGGCGTGACACACGGGATACTATTGAGTTGCATCGATAATTCATCAAATTGATTTCAAAGACTTGAGAGTAGATAACTCAGTAGACCAGTTTAGAATACTCACTGCACATCACCTGTGCCTTACCCTTCACTGTCACTTTTATATTACTGTTATACCCGTTTTACTGTTCATACACATACCTGTATGTCTTGCTACCCCTGTTTATATTATTGCTTGATGTTATGACGCACTGACGTCTGGGTTTTGCATGGCCCAGATCCTCTACCTTTGTTGCAGACTGATCAGGAGTATTGCCGCTGTTAGACCGAGCGGTGAGGATCCTGTTGGTACCCAGTTTTACTTTCTAGGTGTTTTATTTATTGGACCTTTTGCTTCCGCATATTATATCATTTCTTGATTCATTTACTCTGGCTCATGGACATGTACTAGATAGTTTAGTTTACTTTCCTGTTCTTGATATCTCTACAGCCGTAATGTGACTGTGGAAGGATTTTTCCTATCCACAGGTAGCATGGTTGGCTATGTCACGTGCCTATCTTAGCGTACTCTGGGAAGCGGGGCGTGACATGGTTTGTTTGGTATCAGAGCCATAGGATATAGGTTAATCGAGTTTGATTCTTTTGTAGTTGGGTATTGGACCCAATACACGAATCAGAATACTCATGATTAGGAACATGTCGTGTCACCTTGTTATCGTGATTCTTGAATCATATCTTTCTTTTATCCTTCGCCTTGACGATATGCAAACCACTTTGCATCTCGACTTGAAACCCTTTTGGTTCTCTATTGTTCCTCCCTGTTTCTTGATTCTGATACTAGGATTTGGGCAACTTGAGTGGAGTTATGTAATTGTACCCATGAACTGCAGCATGGTTACAATGCAGTACTCTATTTAAGTAACTTGGAGTCCTGGTCTTGATTCACTTCCTTATTCCATGATCGTTATATTACCTTACTTCTCTCGGTTTCATTGCATACCAGTTATTGTTTTATCGCCAGCTTGAATCATATTTACCGTGCTTAATGCTCTTCAGTATCTTGACTTCGGATGAAGTCATCTCGGTATCTTACTTGTTCATGTTTTCCCCGCATTAGAATTATTCAATTCTGGTGCATCCCTTTGTTTGTTGTTGTCTTGGGAATGGATTTTCTCGGCACTTTCCACGCTCACATTGTATGTAGGGCAAAGAAAGTGATTTTCCAGATTCCCGGACATCCAGAGTTTATCTTTGCTGGAGGAAGCAGTTCTATCGGGCCAGTCGAGTTTAGGGCTAGGCCGACAAATAATGTTCTTTCGTCGATGATAATGAAGAAGCGCCGGCTATATTTCGAGAGTTCATGGACGTGTTCGAGGACATCTCGGGTTTACCGCAAAACGAGATGTGGAGTTCGTGATTGATCTTGTTCCTGGTGCAGCGCCAATCTGAAAGGCGTATTATCCAATGGCACCAGTAGAGTTGGAAAGCGGGTTACTGAATTACTCGAGAAGGGTTGGATTCGCAGCAGTAACTCGTCTTGGAGAGCTCCAGTTCTTCTAGTAAAGAAGAGGATGTCACAAGGAGGATGTGCATCGATTATCGAGAATTAAACCGGATGACTATTAAGAACAAGTACCCGATCCCTCGCATTGGTGAATTATTTGAGCAGCTTAGTGGCGCAAGGGTATTGTCGAAGCTGGATTTACGATCCGGATATCATCAGGTCCGAATTAAATCAGAGGATGATTGCAAGACGGCGTTTAGAACTCGGTATGGACATTACGAGTATTTAGTGATGCCTTTCGGAGTAACGAATGCATCGGCGATATTTATGGACTTGATGCACCGAATCTTTTCACCTTTCTTGGACCGGTTTATAATGGTGTTCGTTGATAATATTCTAGTCTACTCGAAGAGTATTGAAAAGCATAAAGAACACTTGAAGATCGCTGTCACGCCCCGCTTCCCAAAATACGGAATACGAGGGGTAGACAAGGCCAGCCATGCTCCTACGGTCAAGGAAATGTCCCACCGTAGTCACACTTCGGCTTCTAGTTTATCATGGTAAACAGTAAATGATGCGCAGGTAATGAGAAATGCAGTAACTGGAACTGACCTGGTGGGAAACAAAAGATATAACTCTGAATTAGCAAGTCAAGAAGTCTGTGATGCACGTCTAGTTCTGGTCCAGGCTAAATCTTCTCCTCACACTGAGCATGCATACTCAGGTCGTCAGAGCGACATAATAGCAATATAATATGTATAAAAATCAAGTGACAGTTCTAACAGTGATAATAGATGTGTGAAGCAGTAAATCAATGACATCATGAATATGAATATGCAGTAATCAATGCAGCGGAACAGTAAAGCAGTAGAACGATATGTCACGTATGTCAACACAGTATATAAGGAATATAAATTCCAGTATCCCTATCAGTCTCTAAGTCTCACTGCACAGGTCACTAAGCCTATCGTCAGTCCAAGTGTGAGAGTCAACCACTCGCGAGTGTCCTCCACCCAAGGGTAGAACCCAAGGGCAAGGGACCACGGGCCCAACATGTAACATGTATATCACGGTGTATATCACATACCCTGTAAATCTCCATATATCTTCCTAAATATATAAGCCGGCATGGGACTCCCGAGATTCTGTTGAACTCACACCTGAACTACCCCACACCCCGTGGTCTACATCAAACGCTAACCATAACCCTAAATACTAATCGATCCGTGACAAGTCTGCGCGAGAACTGGAGGCAGGACCTCCATCAAGCACGTCCCGACTAATACCTAAGATAAATGGCAGTGTCGGATGCCTTATCTGTGACACCCGTGCAAGCGCTTCCATAAGTGTCCCATACCACTTATAGTCACACGTACACGCATCCCACAGACGTCGACAATGCAATAGAATAATAGGGTCACTGATTGTGTACAAGTACGTATCACTTTCACTTATTCACGGATACACGAACACTGACGTACTTGCCACAATCATCACTAGAATCTAACACTGGGTAAATGCACGATATCACCAGGTTATCACTACAATGATATGGGTATGATATGATGCGTGAACAGTATATAAGCACGATTAAGGTGTCACAAAAAAATAGTATTCTATCACTTGCACAATTTATCATGAAACGTAAGTATATAGTTTAGCGAAACGATAAACAGGTAGTAATTAGTATGTTCAGTTAGCTATCCATCTAATTTGGTTTCAAGCCAATCGGGTTTCAGGATCATTAATTATAACCATTTCATTTTTAGCGCTCGCGGCTGGAAATCCGGTTTCAGAATCAGAAGTCTGTTTCGCAACGTATTTTAATCCCAGTTGGGATCAGATTTTAGCGATGCTACAGTTGGATGAAATCTAGGGTTCTCAGTAAGGTTTTCAACGCAACATACGGATCTTCGATCGCATCTGTACGTCAGAAGTTATACACTAATCAATACCAGTATGTCAGTTCTGGTTCTGTTGGGACTGTTATGCGTCCCGATCTTTTAAATTACAGATTAAATATCAAACGGTAACGAAACAGATTGAAACCAATTGTTTTGTCTAGATAACAGATTTAAATATAATAATCAGTGGAGTTCCGCAATCTACGAGTTAAGGAGATCTTGTGGTACCCATTACGGAACAGCAAACAACGACTGGAGTCGCTCTGGACTGCAGTCCAGAGTCGCACTCCGATCCAATTATCATCACGGTTTAAATACAGAAATGTCTGGAAACTAGTATAGGGTTAAATTTCATCAAGTCGTCTTCGATTTAAGCCCTCGAACGCACCATTCTACTATGTACATGATTTATGGTGAATTTAACGATTTTCAGGTACAATAAAATTACAGTTTTACGATTAAACTTGGGGGTAGTCGTTTTGGTTATTAACGATCAAATTTTCCAGCGAAATTTGCACACATTATCCATTCCTACAATTTCCAATGTAATTTATCCAGTTCCGCCAATTTAGAAAAATATTCCCTTTGGGAACACGCGTCGAGCAGGTTATGGCACATAGTTAGTTTAAACTGTAACTTATAATTTATATACTTAGCGATTGTAACTTAGGTAAAATAGCATGTAAGCAAGTAAAGAACTTGCCTGGAGGCGTGTAGGCGATGCACGGCAGCGGCAACGTCACGAGCGCGCGACGAACAACATGGTTTGGTTTCATGGCTTCGGCTCGCGACGACTGGACTCAAGCTCGACTGCGACGGGTAGGCGGAGAGGAGGTGGGGCTCGGTATCTCAACTGCGGCGATCCAGGTGGCAACAACTAGGAGTTCCGACGATGTGTAGGGGTGACATCGGCTTGGGGGTAGAGCTTTAGAGAGAGAGAGAGAGAGTGGGAAGAGAGAGATTGAGAGAGTGTTAGAGAGATAGAGAGAGTGTGTGTACTGAGAGAGAGAGAGAGAAGGATAGTGAGTGAGAGACCAGAGAGAGAGACAGTGAGGGAAAGGCCAGAGAGAGAGAGAGTTAGAGAGAGAGAGAGAGAGAGAGGTGTACAGAGAGAGTTAGAGTAGGCAGAGGCAGAGAAAAGAGTATAGTGAGAAAGAGAGGGATTGAGGAGGAAGGCTCGGGTGAGCAAGGGTGGAGGTTGGCGGCGACGGTGATGATGATGATGGTGATGGGGTCGACGAGAAGCAGCGGGTTCTGGAGAGGGAGTGTAGGTGAGGGTGCTCGGGAAAAAGGTGGCCGGAGATCGGAGCTGTAGAGGATGGTCGGTTGTGGTTAATGGTGGATTGGTGGGTGCGACGAGGGTGAGGACAAAGGTGGAGATGACGAGGTGGAGGCGGTGGTGATGATCGGGGGATGATCGACGGCGGGGTGTGAGAAGCTTGGATGGGTGCAGTGAGGAAGAAAAAAGAGGGAGCTCGTGGGCTTGGGTGTTGCGTGGCTGGAGAAGTTGAGGCGAGGGCTCCGCTCATGGAGAGAAGAGAGTGAGGGAGTCGACGAGGTAGTTACGGTGGTCGTTCTCGTCGTCGTCGTCGACGGTGGGAAAAATGGTTGCAGGGGAGTTTGAGGAGGGAATGAGAGCGAGCGAGGGAGGGGAGTAGTGGGTAGAGGAGAGAGGTGGAGGGCGCACGTCGTGGGGTGTAACGTGCGCGAGCGTGGGCGACGGCGGAGGCGAAGGGGGTGGGTCGCGAAGGAAACGCGCGCGAGAAATGGGGAGATAGCCGTTGGGGGAGAAGGCACTGTTGGTGGCGGGTCGGGTAGTGAAGCGAGTGAGGGTGAGGGCTGAAGCGGGTGAGGGCTGAAGCGAAGTGGGCTGGAGAGAAGTGGGCTGGGCCAGAAGAATAAAGGGAAAATTTAATTGGAGAATTCAGATGGTGGGCTGGCTCTGTGGGCTCGGCAAAATTACGAAAAAAAGATTAAATATTTGGAGGGGGCTGGGCTATTTGGAGAGGGCTGGGCTGTTTGGAAATTAATTATAAGAATTGTAAGGGAATAAGGAAACGGGCCGGCTGAAATTGATTGAGGTATTTATTTTAGAAAAATGTGTGGGCTTAGGGTTTCAATATGGTTTGGGTTAGGATTTGGGTTTATATTTAAAATTTTGCTATTTAACTTGGCTAAGGAAATAATCAAAAACGAAATGGAGTTCTAGACCGGAATCGATGTTTATGTAAATGGGAAAAGAACATAAGGGATTGAAATTAGGGTTTGAGAAAAATAGCGGGGGAAAAAGGATTGGAAGTTTAGGGTTTATTGGAGATTCGAAAATAAATAAATAATTATAAATAAATTTTATAGGGGAAAAAGTAATACGGATGTAGGCGTATAAAAGGGGGCCGGGTGTTACAATCGCACTGCAGACGTTGAGGCAATAAAAATTGTATGCAAAAATGAGCAAGTGCGAGTTTTGGCTTGAAGAAGTGAAGTTTTTTAGAACATGTCGTGTCTGGAGATGGAATCGCCGTTGATCCCGAAAAGATTACAGCAGTTCAAGATTGGCCGATTCCGAAGAATGCTGCGGAGATAAGAAGCTTTCTTGGACTTGCCGGGTATTATAGAAGGTTCGTGGAGGATCTCGCTCGTATAGCGGAGCCTTCACCAAGTTTACGCGGAAGGGAGTACCGTTCGTTTGGATGGATAGTTGTGCATCAGCTTTTGAGGTATCGAAACAGAGATTGATAACCGCTCCTATTTCAACCGTACCGGACAGTTCCGGAGGATTGGTGTTTCACAGCGACGCATCTGGAAAAAGGTTTGGGGATGTGTTTTGATGCAGCATGGGAAGATTGTAACTTACGCATCGAGACAGTTGAAGATCCATGAGAAGAATTACCCAACTCATGATTTGGAGCTAGCAGCTGTGATTTTCGTTTTGAAGATTTGGAGAAAAGGTCGAAGTATACACCGATCACAAAAGCCTAAAGTACGTGTTCACACAGAAAGAACTTAATATGAGGCAGCATAGATAGTTGGAGCTGATGGCTGGCTACGATCCTGATCTTAAGTACCATCCGGGGAAATTTAATGTTGTACCGGATGCGCTTAGTCGGTTGCCAGCAATTCAGATGTTGGCTACACAGAAGGAGCTTATGGAAGACTTTCGGAGGTTCGAGTTGGAGATCGTGCTACCGCATTCTTTAGGACAGTTGATGCAGCTGCAAGTACAGTCGTTTTTGATCGAGAGTATTAAAGCAGAGTAGTCGAAGGACCCAAGATTGCAAAAGTTTCGAGAACCGGTTGAAGCTGGACTTCGAACGGACTTGTTAATTCATGAAGATGGTTCGTTGCGATATGGTAGCCGTTTGTGTGTGCCAAAAGGATATTCGCGAAGAAGTTATGAAAGAGGCACACAGTTCCGCGTATTCCGTACATCCAGGAGACACAAAGATGTACCGAGATCTACGACAACATTTCTGGTGGGAAGGCATGAAACGGGAGATTGCCGCTTTGTGGCAAAGTGCTTGGTGTATCGGCAAGTTAAGGCTAAACACCAAGGGGTTGCTGATTTATTGCAACCACTTCCGATTCCTCAATGGAAGTGGGAACATATAACCATGGATTTCGTGACGGCTCTATCGCGGAGTCCAAAAGGCAACAATGTAGTTTGGGTGATTGTTGATCGATTGACCAAGGCAGCTCATTTCATCCCATTTCGAGTTGGTCAATCAACAGAAGCGTTGGCAGAACGGTACATGCAGGAGATTGTAAGATTGCATGGAGTACCGGCGAGCATTGTGCCCGACCGTGACACTCGTTTCTTATCACACTTTTGGAGGAGCTTACAGGAAAGTTTGGGGACTCGATTGAAGTTTAGCACAGCTTATCATCCTAAAAAAGATGGCCAGTCGGAGAGAACGATCCAAACTCTTGAAGACAAATTGAGAGCTTGCATGTTAGACTTCAAGGGTTCATGGGAGGATCATCTACATTTGGTAGAGTTTTCTTACAATAACAGTTTCCAGGCGACTATTCAGATGGCTCCATTCGAAGCTTTATATGGTCGCAAATGTCGTTCACCTGTTTGTTGGGACGATATTGGTGAACGAAGATTATTGGGACCGGACTTGATCGTGCAAACAGTTGAGAAGGTTAACACTATTCGGAATCATATGAAAGCAGCACAAGACCGACAAAAAGAGTTGGGCAGTTACGTCGAGAAGACCTCTAGAGTTCGCTGTGGGTGATTTGGTATTCTTGAAGATATCACCGACTAAAGGGGTGATCCGTTTCGGAAGTCGAGGAAAGCTTAGTTCTCGACTCGTTGGACCTTTTGAGATTTTGGAGCGTATTGGAGAAGTGGCGTATCGTTTAGCGTTACCGCAATCTTTGGAGAATGTTCATGACGTGTTTTACGTACCTCAACTCCGTAGGTATGTTCAAGATGAAACACATGTGTTGAATCAATCGGAGCTAACCGTACGTGAAGATTTTGACGTTTGAGGAACGACCGATGTCGATTGTGGATCGAAGGGAAAAGATTCTTAAGAACGAGGTTATTTCTCTTGTACTTGTTTCTTGGGGTAATCGCTCACATGGAGAATCAACTTGGGAACGAGAAGATAAAATCCGGCAGAAGTTTCCACATGTATTCTTGTAGTTTCTTGATTGTTTATCATTTCTTCTTCTTGGAATTTCGAGGACGAAATTCTTTTTGTAGTTGGGTATAATGTAACACCCGAGTTCATTTATACCAATTCCAGTTCTCGTATTTCTTTATTCGTGATATTCTTGATTTAACGTATTGTGGGTGCGAGTGGTATTTTACACTTTACATTGCATTCGACCCAACCCGCTTGCTTGAACCCGTTTGATTCTTATTTATAGATTACCTTGACTTGTTGCATGGACACGTGCGTCTCATGATTAGTACATGCTGGTATTTTAGCTAGTATTGCATCTTTTACCATATAACATTTTAGGTTTTGTAAAATAATTTAAAATTGCATTTCATAGCCTGCATGATACCTCTAACCCCGTGGTAGCGTCCGTGCATCTTGTTCTCGTCCCGTTCAGTGAAACGGACGTGTTTGGATGGCTACGCGCACGTACGTGCATCCGTTCTTGGGGGTATGCATTTTCTTTAACTGAGCACTCATTTTAAAATTTGGAAGTCGCATATATTTTTCATATTTTAAATCTGAATATTTAGACCCGATCCGGACGTGTTTTGGAGTAGGTTTGTTTTGCCAAGATCTCAAAACGGACTAATATTAAATTCTTTATATATTTATAAACTATTATTATTCGTTTAACTAAAATATATTACTAAATTATTTATATACTAACAGTTTTAGTTTTAATATATATATATATATATATATATTATATATATTTTAAATTAAACTAATCATAACTAATTTTACTCTCTCTCTCTCCTGACTCTCTTTCTCTCTCGTGAATTTCTATCTCTCTCTCTCTCTCTCTCGTGAATCTTTCCCCCTCTCTCTATTAATTTCTATTAATTATTATTTTTCTTTACCCTGTGCATACATCCTCTTTCTTCTTCCCTCACGTATTTTTCTCGTTGCGAGAAACCCTAACCCAGCACCCTCGTCGCCACCTCCGTCGCCGCCTAAACCACGACCTCCTCACCCTCGTTTTCACCTTCTCCTCAACCTCCTTCTCAACCCCAGAGCCCACTCCCTCTCTTTCCCCGACCCTGTGTCACGCCCCGCTTCCCAGTATACGGCGAAGGAGACGCGACGAGGCCCGCTACGTATATACTCAGAAATACATACGCTAAGCGTAACTAAGCAATATAAATACACAAGAGACAAGAGTATAAAAGAACAGCAACTTTTATTTATTAACATTCTTTGTACAATACATGAAAGGAAATACAACTGAAATAAAAGATGCCTAAACAGTGGCATAACAGGAAATGAGAAGTACAGAAAGGAAAAGTGTACAATGAAACTACAGTGCAGGGTCTTCAGTAAACTGCTCCAAGTCTTCTTGCGATGGCTCAATCTCGGCCGGGTCCAAATCACCTGACGACATTCAAAGAAGAGAGAAACAGAATGTCGTCAGCGAACAGGTCGCTCGGTAAGTCCCAAAGATAAGAGAGGAATAGACAGAGAGTAAGAGAGGGAGAGTGTAGCTTTTAATGTTGTATTATAATATTGTAATGTTGTATTAACGCTGTTGTTTGTAGCCTGGTACAGAAGATGCCAGTGTATACGAGGGGAGTCCCACTTACACCGGGGACTTTGGTAACTGTAGTACAAGGCTCCGTCGATAATACCACGGAACAACGGCATGGATGTAATTACGTCTTAAGTGACCACCTCGTGCCATCTTTAACATATTCCGTACCAGTCTACCCCTTAAACCCCGCGATGTCTTGTTTGTATTGTTATCTTGTAAAATTGTGTTGATTGTATGAGTGATTAACTGACTGACCGAAACCATGATATCAGGAAACGGCTATAACCATAGAGTCATGTAAATGGAATACTGGGAATCATGTAAAAGGAATATCCATGGTTCGGTTCAGTCAAGTTATATAGATTGTTAACTGGATTCTGGGATTCATGTATTCATCTTGAGTTGAAATATAAAGTATATAGATTGACTTGAATTATATTCAAGTCAGAAATAATCAGACTCTAACCCGAGTCAGACTGGAGAAGATAATTTGAAGTTCTTCATTTGTTAGGGGCCTTATTGTAATTTATAAAACTTGAGGGGGTTTTATGTAAAAATACTTTTGTATAGTTTTCAAAATACAACTCAAGTATTTAATTATCGTCTTTATGTATATACAACAATTTAATGATCAAGATAAATATGTATACTTGTTCGAATAGTATGAAATGAGTCAAGTATATTATTCGAGTAACTACCATAAACAATACTGTAAAGAAATATTATGTACGACTAATTAATCAAGTTGAACGAATGCGGAATATAAACAGAGATATGTCTCTAAATGTTTTGCATGCGTAAGTTCCAGTTTCACCTAAATACGACTACCGGTTTGAGAGATATATATGTTTTCGTATCGTCGCGCAAAACGGATCAGAATCTATTCGGCACCGTCACATATTTTTAAAACGCAGTTTGAGTTAATTTCTATCGGGTTTCAGGTTACGAAGATTATTAGAAACTTTTAGGTATTTCGATGTACTTATCCAAAACACCAAGATTCATAAGATTTGGATTTCTGAAGCTCTAGTTATGATCATTTTAATATCAGCATTTAAAACAGAAATTCAGATTTCTGGACAGCAACTATATATTCTATTGCAAAGCCTATATCAGGTTGTTTCATGCATTCCTAAGTAATATAATATACAGAAAATTATAGTTCTATCAATGGTGCATCTACACATCTAAATTTTGTCACAAACGGACATCGGGATTTCGAGTTATATCCTATTTAAAAACAGTGTGCGAATCAGGACAGATTCTGTCCAGATCCGTCACTTAATATTGTAACGCAGTTTTCTTTATCTTAGATGGGTTTTCAGTAAAACTATAAAACTAAGAAAATCTAGATCATTCGATGTAGATATCAAAAACACCTGAGTTTGCTCAATTTGGATTCCGGTATACCAAGTTATGTGTCTTAGAAATTGACCGATAGCTGCAGTTTTCTGTTTTACGATCAGTGAATAAATACGATGTAATTCCTAAACCGTTATGTGGATTGATCTAAAATTTTTACAGCGTGTACAAAATAATATATTCTATCATATGTAAATTTCCTGAAATTTTCAGAGTTAAAAATTAATTTATAAAAATTATTTTAAAACTAAAGGTATTGATATGTCATATGTGAGAAATGAGAAAACCATGGTATTTATTCGTAACTTCATTTTTTTTTTATACAAATTTTAAATAAAGAGATTTAAAATAAAACAACAAACATGCAATCCTAATTGGTCACTATGAAATCTTAACATGTGAATTGGGAGTAATGAAAAAGGCTTTACAAACTATATATGTGTGTATGTTTGTGTGTTCATTATTTATATATGTATCAACTTAATTAATTATTTAGGTACTATGATATGCTAAGGGAAGTTTTTCATGTCAATATAAAACAAGAGAAATATAAAGAGAAAAAGAAAGAGATGGAGGGAGGAAAAAGTGAAGGGACTTACATGCACAAGCCGATATTGTCACCGGGCTTGTCTATCCGCCGATAGCCTCGCGTTAGTAGCGAGACCTTCTTGAAGACTTCTTCATGTTCTTCTTCTTGGACTCTAGGTGAAGAGGAAGAAGTGAGAGATAAAAAATGTGAGGAAGGAAAAGATAGAGGAGGACAAATAAAAATGGTGTAATGGTGAATAATAATATATGCATTTAACATGAGAATTAAAAGAGAAATGAAAGGTCACCATTCATTTTGGAAATGAAAGGTCTCATTTGTAGGTTATGAGAAGAATAAAAAATGATAAAAAATAATTGCAAGAATGGGGATTTGAACATGTGACTTATGGAATAACAATGCAAGGGCTTAACCAATGAGCTATAAGGTTTTTCATGCACATATTTAATTAGAATTAAATATATGATGTTGCTTAAAAAGAAAATGGGCTTTTTAGATGGGCTGTAGAGAATAAGAATAATGGATTTGGGTTAAATATTTATGAAAGGAAAAATAAGAATGAGAGGTTAAAAACTTAAATATAAGAAAAAAAGAATTTGTACATAGAAAAAAAATACATAATAGATTGAGGAATAAAATAATAATAAATTTAATAGAAAAAGGAAAATACCAAGTACAAATAAATACGGTATATTATTGAAGAGGGATAATACAAATGTATAAAGATTTTGGGGTCATTACATTCTACCCTCCTTAAAAATAATTTCGTCCTCGAAATTACTCAAGAAGGATGATATAACCGAGTAAGGAAACAGGATTAGGATGATGTCTTCTTCGAGCTCCATCGACTGATACTCTAACCAATTGAGCAAATAAGTCTACAAGATACAAATAGAAAGGATGAATAAGAATTAAGGATTCAAAAATGGAGAGATGGACTTCAAGGAAACCGAAGGTGGAGTTCAAGATGGATTCAAGGAATATGTAATGTAAAGAATGTTTTCAGTTGCTGTTTCTTGTGTTTTATATTGCTTAGGGTTCCATACAGCTCTAACCTGCATGGGCCGCCAACAAAACCTGTCACGCCCCGCTTCCCAGTATACGGCGAAGGAGACGCGACGAGGCCCGCTACGTATATACTCAGAAATACATACGCTAAGCGTAACTAAGCAATATAAATACACAAGAGACAAGAGTATAAAAGAACAGCAACTTTTATTTATTAACATTCTTTGTACAATACATGAAAGGAAATACAACTGAAATAAAAGATGCCTAAACAGTGGCATAACAGGAAATGAGAAGTACAGAAAGGAAAAGTGTACAATGAAACTACAGTGCAGGGTCTTCAGTAAACTGCTCCAAGTCTTCTTGCGATGGCTCAATCTCGGCCGGGTCCAAATCACCTGACGACATTCAAAGAAGAGAGAAACAGAATGTCGTCAGCGAACAGGTCGCTCGGTAAGTCCCAAAGATAAGAGAGGAATAGACAGAGAGTAAGAGAGAGAGAGTGTAGCTTTTAATGTTGTATTATAATATTGTAATGTTGTATTAACGCTGTTGTTTGTAGCCTGGTACAGAAGATGCCAGTGTATACGAGGGGAGTCCCACTTACACCGGGGACTTTGGTAACTGTAGTACAAGGCTCCGTCGATAATACCACGGAACAACGGCATGGATGTAATTACGTCTTAAGTGACCACCTCATGCCACCTTTAACATATTCCGTACCAGTCTACCCCTTAAACCCCGCGATGTCTTGTTTGTATTGTTATCTTGTAAAATTGTGTTGATTGTATGAGTGATTAACTGACTGACCGAAACCATGATATCAGGAAACGGCTATAACCATAGAGTCATGTAAATGGAATACTGGGAATCATGTAAAAGGAATATCCATGGTTCGGTTCAGTCAAGTTATATAGATTGTTAACTGGATTCTGGGATTCATGTATTCATCTTGAGTTGAAATATAAAGTATATAGATTGACTTGAATTATATTCAAGTCAGAAATAATCAGACTCTAACCCGAGTCAGACTGGAGAAGATAATTTGAAGTTCTTCATTTGTTAGGGGCCTTATTGTAATTTATAAAACTTGAGGGGGTTTTATGTAAAAATACTTTTGTATAGTTTTCAAAATACAACTCAAGTATTTAATTATCGTCTTTATGTATATACAACAATTTAATGATCAAGATAAATATGTATACTTGTTCGAATAGTATGAAATGAGTCAAGTATATTATTCGAGTAACTACCATAAACAATACTGTAAAGAAATATTATGTACGACTAATTAATCAAGTTGAACGAATGCGGAATATAAACAGAGATATGTCTCTAAATGTTTTGCATGCGTAAGTTCCAGTTTCACCTAAATACGACTACCGGTTTGAGAGATATATATGTTTTCGTATCGTCGCGCAAAACGGATCAGAATCTATTCGGCACCGTCACATATTTTTAAAACGCAGTTTGAGTTAATTTCTATCGGGTTTCAGGTTACGAAGATTATTAGAAACTTTTAGGTATTTCGATGTACTTATCCAAAACACCAAGATTCATAAGATTTGGATTTCTGAAGCTCTAGTTATGATCATTTTAATATCAGCATTTAAAACAGAAATTCAGATTTCTGGACAGCAACTATATATTCTATTGCAAAGCCTATATCAGGTTGTTTCATGCATTCCTAAGTAATATAATATACAGAAAATTATAGTTCTATCAATGGTGCATCTACACATCTAAATTTTGTCACAAACGGACATCGGGATTTCGAGTTATATCCTATTTAAAAACAGTGTGCGAATCAGGACAGATTCTGTCCAGATCCGTCACTTAATATTGTAACGCAGTTTTCTTTATCTTAGATGGGTTTTCAGTAAAACTATAAAACTAAGAAAATCTAGATCATTCGATGTAGATATCAAAAACACCTGAGTTTGCTCAATTTGGATTCCGGTATACCAAGTTATGTGTCTTAGAAATTGACCGATAGCTGCAGTTTTCTGTTTTACGATCAGTGAATAAATACGATGTAATTCCTAAACCGTTATGTGGATTGATCTAAAATTTTTACAGCGTGTACAAAATAATATATTCTATCATATGTAAATTTCCTGAAATTTTCAGAGTTAAAAATTAATTTATAAAAATTATTTTAAAACTAAAGGTATTGATATGTCATATGTGAGAAATGAGAAAACCATGGTATTTATTCGTAACTTCATTTTTTTTTTATACAAATTTTAAATAAAGAGATTTAAAATAAAACAACAAACATGCAATCCTAATTGGTCACTATGAAATCTTAACATGTGAATTGGGAGTAATGAAAAAGGCTTTACAAACTATATATGTGTGTATGTTTGTGTGTTCATTATTTATATATGTATCAACTTAATTAATTATTTAGGTACTATGATATGCTAAGGGAAGTTTTTCATGTCAATATAAAACAAGAGAAATATAAAGAGAAAAAGAAAGAGATGGAGGGAGGAAAAAGTGAAGGGACTTACATGCACAAGCCGATATTGTCACCGGGCTTGTCTATCCGCCGATAGCCTCGCGTTAGTAGCGAGACCTTCTTGAAGACTTCTTCATGTTCTTCTTCTTGGACTCTAGGTGAAGAGGAAGAAGTGAGAGATAAAAAATGTGAGGAAGGAAAAGATAGAGGAGGACAAATAAAAATGGTGTAATGGTGAATAATAATATATGCATTTAACATGAGAATTAAAAGAGAAATGAAAGGTCACCATTCATTTTGGAAATGAAAGGTCTCATTTGTAGGTTATGAGAAGAATAAAAAATGATAAAAAATAATTGCAAGAATGGGGATTTGAACATGTGACTTATGGAATAACAATGCAAGGGCTTAACCAATGAGCTATAAGGTTTTTCATGCACATATTTAATTAGAATTAAATATATGATGTTGCTTAAAAAGAAAATGGGCTTTTTAGATGGGCTGTAGAGAATAAGAATAATGGATTTGGGTTAAATATTTATGAAAGGAAAAATAAGAATGAGAGGTTAAAAACTTAAATATAAGAAAAAAAGAATTTGTACATAGAAAAAAAATACATAATAGATTGAGGAATAAAATAATAATAAATTTAATAGAAAAAGGAAAATACCAAGTACAAATAAATACGGTATATTATTGAAGAGGGATAATACAAATGTATAAAGATTTTGGGGTCATTACATTCTACCCTCCTTAAAAATAATTTCGTCCTCGAAATTACTCAAGAAGGATGATATAACCGAGTAAGGAAACAGGATTAGGATGATGTCTTCTTCGAGCTCCATCGACTGATACTCTAACCAATTGAGCAAATAAGTCTACAAGATACAAATAGAAAGGATGAATAAGAATTAAGGATTCAAAAATGGAGAGATGGACTTCAAGGAAACCGAAGGTGGAGTTCAAGATGGATTCAAGGAATATGTAATGTAAAGAATGTTTTCAGTTGCTGTTTCTTGTGTTTTATATTGCTTAGGGTTCCATACAGCTCTAACCTGCATGGGCCGCCAACAAAACCTGTCACGCCCCGCTTCCCAGTATACGGCGAAGGAGACGCGACGAGGCCCGCTACGTATATACTCAGAAATACATACGCTAAGCGTAACTAAGCAATATAAATACACAAGAGACAAGAGTATAAAAGAACAGCAACTTTTATTTATTAACATTCTTTGTACAATACATGAAAGGAAATACAACTGAAATAAAAGATGCCTAAACAGTGGCATAACAGGAAATGAGAAGTACAGAAAGGAAAAGTGTACAATGAAACTACAGTGCAGGGTCTTCAGTAAACTGCTCCAAGTCTTCTTGCGATGGCTCAATCTCGGCCGGGTCCAAATCACCTGACGACATTCAAAGAAGAGAGAAACAGAATGTCGTCAGCGAACAGGTCGCTCGGTAAGTCCCAAAGATAAGAGAGGAATAGACAGAGAGTAAGAGAGAGAGAGTGTAGCTTTTAATGTTGTATTATAATATTGTAATGTTGTATTAACGCTGTTGTTTGTAGCCTGGTACAGAAGATGCCAGTGTATACGAGGGGAGTCCCACTTACACCGGGGACTTTGGTAACTGTAGTACAAGGCTCCGTCGATAATACCACGGAACAACGGCATGGATGTAATTACGTCTTAAGTGACCACCTCATGCCACCTTTAACATATTCCGTACCAGTCTACCCCTTAAACCCCGCGATGTCTTGTTTGTATTGTTATCTTGTAAAATTGTGTTGATTGTATGAGTGATTAACTGACTGACCGAAACCATGATATCAGGAAACGGCTATAACCATAGAGTCATGTAAATGGAATACTGGGAATCATGTAAAAGGAATATCCATGGTTCGGTTCAGTCAAGTTATATAGATTGTTAACTGGATTCTGGGATTCATGTATTCATCTTGAGTTGAAATATAAAGTATATAGATTGACTTGAATTATATTCAAGTCAGAAATAATCAGACTCTAACCCGAGTCAGACTGGAGAAGATAATTTGAAGTTCTTCATTTGTTAGGGGCCTTATTGTAATTTATAAAACTTGAGGGGGTTTTATGTAAAAATACTTTTGTATAGTTTTCAAAATACAACTCAAGTATTTAATTATCGTCTTTATGTATATACAACAATTTAATGATCAAGATAAATATGTATACTTGTTCGAATAGTATGAAATGAGTCAAGTATATTATTCGAGTAACTACCATAAACAATACTGTAAAGAAATATTATGTACGACTAATTAATCAAGTTGAACGAATGCGGAATATAAACAGAGATATGTCTCTAAATGTTTTGCATGCGTAAGTTCCAGTTTCACCTAAATACGACTACCGGTTTGAGAGATATATATGTTTTCGTATCGTCGCGCAAAACGGATCAGAATCTATTCGGCACCGTCACATATTTTTAAAACGCAGTTTGAGTTAATTTCTATCGGGTTTCAGGTTACGAAGATTATTAGAAACTTTTAGGTATTTCGATGTACTTATCCAAAACACCAAGATTCATAAGATTTGGATTTCTGAAGCTCTAGTTATGATCATTTTAATATCAGCATTTAAAACAGAAATTCAGATTTCTGGACAGCAACTATATATTCTATTGCAAAGCCTATATCAGGTTGTTTCATGCATTCCTAAGTAATATAATATACAGAAAATTATAGTTCTATCAATGGTGCATCTACACATCTAAATTTTGTCACAAACGGACATCGGGATTTCGAGTTATATCCTATTTAAAAACAGTGTGCGAATCAGGACAGATTCTGTCCAGATCCGTCACTTAATATTGTAACGCAGTTTTCTTTATCTTAGATGGGTTTTCAGTAAAACTATAAAACTAAGAAAATCTAGATCATTCGATGTAGATATCAAAAACACCTGAGTTTGCTCAATTTGGATTCCGGTATACCAAGTTATGTGTCTTAGAAATTGACCGATAGCTGCAGTTTTCTGTTTTACGATCAGTGAATAAATACGATGTAATTCCTAAACCGTTATGTGGATTGATCTAAAATTTTTACAGCGTGTACAAAATAATATATTCTATCATATGTAAATTTCCTGAAATTTTCAGAGTTAAAAATTAATTTATAAAAATTATTTTAAAACTAAAGGTATTGATATGTCATATGTGAGAAATGAGAAAACCATGGTATTTATTCGTAACTTCATTTTTTTTTTATACAAATTTTAAATAAAGAGATTTAAAATAAAACAACAAACATGCAATCCTAATTGGTCACTATGAAATCTTAACATGTGAATTGGGAGTAATGAAAAAGGCTTTACAAACTATATATGTGTGTATGTTTGTGTGTTCATTATTTATATATGTATCAACTTAATTAATTATTTAGGTACTATGATATGCTAAGGGAAGTTTTTCATGTCAATATAAAACAAGAGAAATATAAAGAGAAAAAGAAAGAGATGGAGGGAGGAAAAAGTGAAGGGACTTACATGCACAAGCCGATATTGTCACCGGGCTTGTCTATCCGCCGATAGCCCCGCGTTAGTAGCGAGACCTTCTTGAAGACTTCTTCATATTCTTCTTCTTGGACTCTAGGTGAAGAGGAAGAAGTGAGAGATAAAAAATGTGAGGAAGGAAAAGATAGAGGAGGACAAATAAAAATGGTGTAATGGTGAATAATAATATATGCATTTAACATGAGAATTAAAAGAGAAATGAAAGGTCACCATTCATTTTGGAAATGAAAGGTCTCATTTGTAGGTTATGAGAAGAATAAAAAATGATAAAAAATAATTGCAAGAATGGGGATTTGAACATGTGACTTATGGAATAACAATGCAAGGGCTTAACCAATGAGCTATAAGGTTTTTCATGCACATATTTAATTAGAATTAAATATATGATGTTGCTTAAAAAGAAAATAGGCTTTTTAGATGGGCTGTAGAGAATAAGAATAATGGATTTGGGTTAAATATTTATGAAAGGAAAAATAAGAATGAGAGGTTAAAAACTTAAATATAAGAAAAAAAGAATTTGTACCTAGAAAAAAAATACATAATAAATTGAGGAATAAAATAATAATAAATTTAATAGAAAAAGGAAAATACCAAGTACAAATAAATACGGTATATTATTGAAGAGGGATAATACAAATGTATAAAGATTTTGGGGTCATTACACCCTGCACACCCACTTCCACCGCCACCTCCTCGTCGCCGCCACGCCTCGTCATCGCCGGCGACCGTCCCTGCATCACCTCCACCTCGCCCTCGTCTCCTCTCATTTCTCGGCCAACCCAGAACCCGACCCTGCACACCAAACCTCGCAACCAAGAACCCAGAAACTTTCACCTCACTTCATCCCGCACCTCGCCGGAAAACCCCGTCGACCGACTCCATCCTCATCATCATCATCATCACCAGCATCACCTTCTTTCCCCGACCCCAACTCACAACCCGATCCTAGAAACCCACGGCCCCGACTTCAAGAACCCATCTTTCACTGCCAAAACCCTCTTGTATCCATCACTGTTCATCGCCGGAAAACCCACGTCGTCTCCTCTGTCCCTGACCCAGAGCCATACCAAAGGCCTAGTGCAGCCCTCTCTTGCTTTTCTTCTCTCCCTTTCTTCTTCTTCTTCTTCTTCTTTATTTTTCTTTTCTTGATCTTGTTCTTTTCCGGTGATCACCGCCGGAGCCATGCCGCCGCCGACGATCCGGACGAACCATACCATCACCACAGTACCACTACAATACCAAAATCATACCATCACCACTTCCATGTCACGACCGTGTCGCGACCAGATCGTCTCCAGATCGCGACCAGACCACCACCAGATCGTCTCCAGACCGCGACCAGACCATGCACCAGATCGTCTCCAGACCGCGTCCAGACCATGCACCAGATCGCGACTAGACCCAGTACCGTGTCGTGCCGTTTCACACACCGTATCGTGTCATGTCGCACCAGGCCGCCTGCATATCGACCATTGTTCTGAGACAAGTGAAACTTACTACATGCTATTCATAATATTTTATACTTATTAGATTACATGTTAAACCCATAAATTTAATCCAGTGTCTCATGTTACATTTTAACATTCGATGTCCATTTTATCATTTTAGATTCATAACTTGGAACATACCATGTTGCATTTTGATTTACTATACCTAGTACCCACATCCGTATTTAAATCACATAATAATTATTTTCATAGCCCATAGAACCCTTTTAAATAGTTTTTAACCTTGCAAACACTCGTTTGCATCCATCCCGTCTAGTATACATATTATTGTTCCATTTAATGTTCCATTAGTACTTTATGCTTTTTTTGTATACCTATGCTTATGTTAGTTGATTATGAGCACCCGCATGACATCTTGTGCACCCTGACATGACTTGTTACACCTACTACTTGACACGACATGGTACCGTGCACCTCCCGACATGACATGATACTTACACTACCTGGCTTGACCTGATGTACCATGGCTTTACCTGTTACTTGATCTTGTGTCTAATGCCAATAAACCTGACCTGTTGTCCTTACGGACAGTTCCTGTTGTCTATCCAGACAAACCTGTACCTGCCTGATCCTGAGTTGGCATTAGCTCTAGATTACTTAATACCTGACTTGAACACATATAACTTGGGAGTATGGGGAAATCAATGATGAAACCTGACTTGTTACTCGACAGTTCTCTACCTTTTCTGATCAGTCTTACGGGCTAGGCCAGCCCCGGGGTGATGCTGCTGACATCACTCGTCATTACCTACTACCCTTTTACTGCCTTGCGGCACGTCTCGGATTCAGCCCGAGAGTCATAGACCGTGATCCCGGGCACGCACGGGATACTATTGAGTTACATCGATGATTCATCAAATTGATTTCAAAGACTTGAGAGTAGATAACCCAGTAGACCAGTTTAGAATACTCACTGCACATCACCTGTGCCTTACCCTTCACTGTCACTTTATATTACTGTTATACCTGTTTTACTGTTCATACACATACCTGTATGTCTTGCTACCCCTATTTATATTATTGCTTGATATTATGACGCGCTGACGTCTGGGTTTTGCATGGCCCAGATCCTCTACCTTTGTTGCAGACTGATTAGGAGCATTGCCGCTGTTAGACCGAGCGGTGAGGATCCTGTTGGTACCCAGTTTTACTTTCCAGGTGTTTTATTTATTCGACCTTTTGCTTTCGCATATTATATCATTTCTTGATTCATTTACTCTGGCTCATGGACATGTACTGGATAGTTTAGTTTACTTTCCTGTTCTTGATATCTCTACAGCCGTAATGTGACCGTGGAAGTATTTTTCCTATCCACAGGTAGCATGGTTGGCTATGTCACGTGCCTATCTTAGCGTATTCTGGGAAGCAGGGCGTGACAGGAGGTGACCATCCTAGGGCCAACACTTTAATCCTAATTCACTTTTGTTGTCGAAGATTGCCCGACGCTCCTTCTTTTAGATCGGATCATCTGTGACTTTTCCTCTGCGAGCCGATTCCTTTGAATCAGGTTAGATGTCTTCATCTGAGGAGTTTGTAGAGGTAGTTAGGGTAGAGTCGGATGATGAGGCTCCAGTTGCTGGAGCCGAGTCCAGAGGGTCTTCCTCTTCTTCGGCTTCAGACAGCCGAGAGGGTTCTCCTGCTGCATCATCAGTGTCGGGCTCGCCCCTAGAGTCAAGGAGGCCCGTGTTGCTCACCATCGGGCGGCGACAAGGGCTCCTAAGGTGCGTATTGGGAACACCCATGATGCGCCCTCCGTCTTGAGGAGTCCGGACGAGCTTACCGAGATTCGGGCTCGATTCCATATCCCCTCTAACTATTCACTTTGTTTAGCTAGAGAGGGTGAGAGAGCGGAACAGGTGCAGGGTAAGAAGATTGCCCTGTATTTGGAAGCATTCCGGACAGAAATGCGTCTGCCTTTCTCAACCGAGGTTTGTGGGGTGCTTAGTTTCTTCCATCTTGAACTGGGCCAGCTAGCGCCGAACTCGTGGAGAATCCTCCTCGGGTTTCTGGTCCGGTTAAAACTTTATAACATCCCCCTCAGTTTGACCCTTCTTGTTTTTTTCTTTTGTTATAATAATCATCTCGGCACCTGCAATGATGAGCCGAGCTGGATGTATTTTTTATTCAAAAAACGTGAGGGTGGGATAGCCGGGTAGGGAGTAGTAGTTATCCCTTCTTCCATTCATGAAAGTTTATATTCGTCGGGCCACCTGAGAGCGAGGATTTTCCTGTGCCCACACAGTGGCAAATGACTGACTGCCCGATGGTAAAACAGTCGACCTCCCCCGAGGCGAGGGTGGTATCTTTATAGGAGACGATCCAGCGGGCCGATGACCTGCTTTCCGAGCAGGTTTTGAGCTGGGCAGGGCTCAGCCCTGCGCGTTTTCTGGGTAAGTTGGGACCTTAGACGATCTTTTTAGACTTGAACAAATGTCCTTTTCCTTTTCAGCGTCACTAACCCTCTTTTACTTGTGTGTTTTTCTTTTTGCGGAGCCAATGGACCGATCAAAGTTCCTAGCCACTATGGTCACGAAGGCCCAAGGAAAAAAGACCGGGGGCGGAAGCTCATCCCAACCCGGCCTGAGCAAGCCTTCCGCCATGCCCCGAACCCCGGAAGAACGCTGCAAGGGGGGTCAAAAGCACGCGCGGGACCCAGTGCCCCAGACGAGGGAGGAGGAGGAGACTGGGCCCACTGACGTCCATCTCAAAAGACATAAGAGGACGGTTTCCCGGGCACCTTCTACCGGGATTCGCGTGCAGGAGGGGGACTTCTGCATCGATGTGCCTTCGGGGCTCTCCGTCGCTGACAGCCTGCTCTCAGACATAGAGCAAATGGCCAGAGGCAAGATTCCCCGGGGAACCAGGAAGGCTCTGGTGGCCGCCATTGCTCAGGAGGCGGTTCAGGTCGGTATCCAATTTTCTTTTTTTAAAAAATTCCTTAAGTATTTTTTCCTCGGTTTGAACTTTCTTACCCGTTTGCTGCTTTCCTAAGGTCCTTTATCGTTGTGCCCTCCTCGTCGCCATGGAGTCTGAGGAGGCGGCCTCAGCCATGAAGAAGGCAGGCGAATCCTCCTCGCGGGAGGAGGATCTTCACCTTCAACAGCAGCAGGCAGAGGAGAAGGCGGTTATCCTTGACTCGCGGTTGATCGCCGAGGCGTTGACGAACTCTAAGCTGAAGGAGTCCCACCGTCTTCTGAGTGAGTCCAACCAGGATGTTCAAGCCAAGTTGGAGGAGGCTAATAACCTCTACAACGCGATGAAGTAATCGAGGGGTGCCCTCAGGAAGGATGTCCGGGTGGCCATCGACGCGGTGAAGCTCGCCGAGAGCCAGGCGGCGAAGTCCGTAGAGGGATATAAGGCGTCAGACCAATTTTATGTCGATCTCGCTGAATACGCGGCCATCGTTTGGCACGACACTCTTGATGCCGTCAAGGCGTCAATGCCGGAGTTTGCCAACGGTGAACTCCGCGCCAAGTACCCTTTTTCCGAGGAAGTGCCACAGGGGAAAGACGCCGAGGTGGCCGCTGGGGGCGATGATTTCTGCGGAAGAGGCGACCCAGAGGCCGAAGCTCCGGTCCCTGATGACGGCGTCGAGCAGGGTGAGATCCCGGCGAAGCCTGCTACCTGAGCTTTCTTTCCTTGAGGATTTTTTTCTTTTTCAAAATTTTGTAAGCTTCTGGGAATTTTGTAAGGCTGAGGAGCCCAGAATACCTTGTATTTATTTTTGATCATAAATAAAGTACACATTTTTCTACGCAAATGTCTGTTTTTCCTTCAAGTACTTTAACTCGTATACTTTTCCTTGTTCAAATTTTCATTCTGCAAGTATATTTAGCTCGTTATTCTTTTCATCTCGTGAGTGTTAGGTTGTAGGTCGGTGACCGGCCTTTCTAGGAGATGATCGCGCGTCGAGTGTAATTTGAATAATAGCCAAGTATAGGAAGGTCGGTACCCTCCCTTTCCCCGGAGTCGAAGTGGCGATCGCTCATCTAACATGAATCAAACGATATCCAAGTGTAGGAATGTCGGCGTCACTTGTCTTGATGTGGATCTTAGACCAATGTCTTCTTAGGGCAGGAATATACCCCTCGTGGATGAGCCGAGCAGGAGTATGCACGGTGGGCTCATGAGGAGGGCTTTGGATCCTTAGCGTTGTTGGGTAGGAAGCAACCCGCTAGGAATGGGCCGAACAGGAAGCTGCACGGTGGTCTCTTGGTGAGGGCTTTAGATCCTTAGCGTTGTTGGGTAGGAGACTACCCTTGGGATGGACCGGGCAGGAAGCTGCTCGATGGCCTCTTGGTGAGGGCTTTAGATCCTTAGCGTTGTTGGGTAGAAAGCTACCCGCTAGGGATTGACCGGACAGGAAGCTGCTTGGTGGCCTCTTGGTGAGGGCTTTAGATCCTTAGCGTTGATGCGTAGGAAGCTACCCGCTAGGGATGGACCGAGCAGGAAGCTGCTCGGTGGCCTCACGATGAGGGCTTTAGATCCTTAGCGTTGATGAGTAGGAAGCTACCCGCTAGGGATGGACCAGGCAGGAAGCTGCTCGGTGGTCTCGCGATGAGGGCTTATATCCTTAGCGTTGATGGGTAGGAAGCTACCCGCTAGGGATGGACCGGACAAGAAGCTTCTCGGTGGCCTCGCGATGAGGGCTTTAGATCCTTAGCATTGATGGGTAGAAAGATACCCGCTAGGGATGGACCGGGCAGGAAGCTGCTCGGTGGCCTCA
The DNA here is from genome assembly GCA_030015575.1 of Agapanthus africanus. Taxonomy (NCBI): domain Eukaryota; kingdom Viridiplantae; phylum Streptophyta; class Magnoliopsida; order Asparagales; family Amaryllidaceae; genus Agapanthus; species Agapanthus africanus. Next base: position 8,105,416 of record CM057348.1, on the reverse strand, counting down.
TGATGAGGGGTTTAGATCCTTAGCGTTGATAGGTAGGAAGCTACACACTAGGGATGGACCGGGCAGGAAGCTGCTCGATGGTCTCGCGATGAGGGCTTTATTGACTTTATAGCGTCTTCTTGGGGCATCATTCAATCTTCCATGACCCGTAAAAGTAGGAAGAGTGACCGCCGTAGATGACACGTGGCAGAACCATATCGGGAAAGTGCGATACTCCGCGATTTGCGTCGTTGTGCGAGTAAATCTCGGTCGTTGGAAGATTTTCCTTGAGGCTATAAATACCAAAGGCATATTGGCTTTCTTCCTAATTATGTGTTTCTGAAAATGGTCGGCCGTTATCACGTCCAACTTCCCAGTGTACGGAGGAGGAGGCGCGACTGGTCCGCTACGTTTTTACTCAGAAGTAAACACGCTAAGCGTAACTAAGTAATATAAAGTAAAATATACACAAGAGACATGAATGAAAAAGGCGGCAACTTTTATTTATTTAACATTTCTTTACAAGTACAATACTGGAAAGTAAATACAAGTCCGGAATGCAATATCTAAACAATGGCATGAACTGAAAAGAAAAGTATGTACAAGTGACTACAGTTCGGAGTCCTTAGTGAACTGCTCCAAGTCTTCTGAAATAGGCTCGGTCTCTTGTGAGTCGGATCCTCCTGACAACATTCCAAAGAAGAAGAGAAATAGAAATGTCGTCAGCGAACAATCGCTCGGTAAGTCCCAAAGAAAGAGAAAAGTAGAATAGACAGAAAAGATAATATAACTATATAATGTTTGATTGTTATGTTAACGCAGTTATTTGTAGATTGGTACAGAATATGCCAGTGTATACGAGAGTAGTCCAACTTACACCGTGGACTTTGGTAACCCGTAGTACAAGGCTCCATCGATAAAACTACGGAACAACAGTACGGATGTAATTACGTCTTTTAGTGACTACCTCGTGCCACCTTTAACACGTTCCGTACCAGTCTACCCCTTTATCCCCGTAATGTTTAATGTATTGAGTGTTTTGTCTTGTTATAAATGGAAGACTTGCCAAAACCATGATATCATGTAAACGTAATGGATATAAATGGATAGTCATGTAATCAGAGTATATCCATGGTTCGGTTCAAGTCATGTTATATTGATCTAGACGGAAATTCTGGTATAAATGGATTCATGTTGCAATGGAGTTGAATTGAATTGTGTTCAAGTATAGATTGTATTCGGATTGTTTTCAGATTAGACTGGGACTCAAACTGAGTCAGACTCTTTTAAACAAAATTGAAGTCCTGAATTAGTTTTGGTGTTATCGGTAACTGATGCACATGGACGGCAGGATTTGTGTCTTTTTCCAAAACAATTACCATATTGATAACCCCGTTTTATTTTTCTACCTTAAATAGGCAAGCACCCACTTTCTCCGGCTCCCTGAGGCTCAAGAAAATTGGTCCCGCTTAAACCTACATTTACTAGGGTCCTTATTATAAATTTAAATAACTTGAGGGGTGTAACAACCCTAAACTTTCTGTACAATTTTTTTTCCAAAAATACAGAAAGGGGTACTTGAGCCTGAGCACAAGTTATAAGTTTGATTTGCTTTTGAACAGCAAGAAAGATCTTGTAGCTCATTGGTAAGATCTTACACTGCTGAACCAAAGCACCAGAGTTCAAATCCCATCAACCACACATTTTTTTAATTAAATTTTTTTAATCTTTTAGAAGCCCAAGAGTCTACACGTGCACAACACGTAAAACCAAGAGTCACACATAAAACAAACGAGTCCACTGCAGTAGTCAAAGCGTCGGAGACACGTGGCATCGAGGGGAGCCCCAACTCAGCCGAATCGGGCCGGCGGGAAGCGCGAATCGGACGGCGCCTCCGGCCGACTCAGCTCGAAACCCTTTTTTTTCATTTTTCTGGCAACTCTTGAACTCCCCATAACCCTGTACTATTTAAATTCCCTGCACATTTACAGAGCAAATTAAAACGCCATTTAATCCATTTTTTAATACAATTTTATCACACCCTTTCACTACACTAAACCCTAGATATTTCCTATAAATACCACACCTCAAATCACCCCCCTCACTCTCAAATCTCTGCCCAAGCTATCAAGAAAATTCTCAAGACTTTTTGTGTGCAAGTGGAGTTAGCAAAGGGCGAAGCCCCGACGAACTTCCGACGACGATCCGAGGAGTTTCCGGCGACGAAACGACGCACCGGTGCTTCCTCAATCTTCCTCTTCCTCTTATCTTGACCCTAAACCCGTAAGTCCCACTTCTCTCTCTCTTTTACTATTCTTAAATTCTTAATCCTTAAAACGTTTCGGAAGCAGAGTTATCCGGCTTCCGATTCTCTTTTCTTTCAAAAATACAAAATTTTCTTAATAACAAACCTACAACTTTTGATATATATTGTTTAATACTTATTAACTAAGACAATAGAACAAGTTTGATATTAAAATGATAATCGTAGCAAGTTTTATTCTACTTTTACAGTAAAATACCTTTATCTTTCATATCGACATGTTTATACCTTTTAACCATGCTAGCTTTAGAAAACTCACGAGGTAATGACTTATCTCTTCACAACACACATATCTAATATAGCACGATGGAATTTGGGAATATAAATTTGGGAAAATATGATTTTACACATAACTACCTCCGACTAATAAAAACCTTTTTCTACAAGATATGTATTTTTAACAAATTTTTGCAATGTGCCGCTACAACCCATTTCGGGGAATCCGTTCGGGATGGTGTGGATTATCGCACATCCTAGGGCTTAGTAGTGCGAGATGCAGAACTCCGCAAGGAGCATACGGTCTCGAAATATTTAAAATACAATTTTCTTTAGAAAATGTGATTTCTATTATAAATAAAACTTATATTTTTAATAAATAAATATATATGTAATTAATATCAAAATATCTATTTTTAATATTTATAATATTCCGCATTTCCAAGAGTCAAGAAAAATATCTCATTTACAAGAAAATACCATGCAATTCCAATATTACAAATAAATACTATATATTTTGAAATTAGGTTTTATTCACTAGAAATGTCACATTGATAAAATATACATCCATGAAAACTCTAAAGACGATGATAAAATACTTGAGATGTATTTTGAAAATTATACAAAATTATTTTTATATAAACTCCCTCAAGTTATACTAAATTACAATAAGGACCCTAGTAAACATAGGATTAAGCTGGACCAGTCTCTTGAGCCTCAGGGAGCCGGAGATATGGGTGCTTGCCTATTTAAGGCAGACAAATTAACAAACGGTGTTATCAACACGGTAATCGTCTTTGAAAGATACACAAATCCTGCCGTCCATATGCAGTGGTTACCGATAGCACCAAAAACATAATTCAGGATTCAATTTCTTTTCTAATTGTCTGACTCAGACAGAGTCTCAATATAATCAAATCTGACTTGAATATGATTCAAGTATCAAATTTCAATACAACATGAATCCATGAATCTATATATTTAATCTTTTCAATCTAATCAATCTATATTGACTGAACCGAACTATAGATGTGTTTCCCCTAAGCAGAGCAAAGCCCTGTTCAAATTTGAAATTCAAAATAAAGCAGCGCTTCATAAAAGCGCTTGCGCCAAGAGCGCCAGCGCTTAGAGTCAAAGACTCTGAGGCTGCGCTCACGTACAAATCACGTGAGCGCTAGTACCAAGTGCGCTAGATCCTGAAGCAGCGCACCACGGGAAAAGCATGTGAGCGCTAGCGCTAAGAGCGCTGCGCTCTAAGCAGCTCACCACGTGCAAAATACGTGAGCGCTAGTGCTAAGAGCGCGGGACTCTAAGCAGTGCATCACGTGCAAAGCACGTGAGCGCTAGCGCTAGAACAAAATGTTCTCGGCCCTTGGATCAAAGATCCAACGAACATGATTAAAAATCATCAATTGACCAGAATAAAATTCTGTTGAATCTTTCCAAACAGGAAAGATTGTGCTTTGTAAATCAGAGCACCGTTGGATCAAAGATCTGACGGTGATTAAAAATCACCAAGATACAGAACAAATTCTGTATGGAAAGATATTTTTCTCAATCTTCTTAAAAACAAGAAGATTGCTTTCTGTAAAACAGAAGCCCTTGGATCAAAGATCCAACAGTGGGAAATATTCTCGAATAAATTAGAGAAAAGATCTTTTCAACTGATTAAACAAATCAGCCTCCCCTATATAAAGGACCGAGGACTTTAAGTCTAAAAAGAGAACCCCCCCATAAACTTTGAGAAATTTCAAAGAGAAGAGAAGAGCAAGCTCTCAGAGGAAGAACAGTTTCTTCAAGGTAAATAAAACATAGAGATAAAGTTATCTCATAAGAGAAGAAGAACCTATTTCTTTTTCTACATCATAGATCTATAAGACCGAGATTTTTCACAAAAGAGATGATAACATCTCATCATAAAAAGTGAGGGGGGGAAGAACTTAATTCTCTTCATATCATAGATCTATAAAATAAAGACAAAGTCTTTCACCAAAAACAGAAGAGATGGTAAAATCTCTTATTAAAATAAGAACTTAGTTTCTCAGATCTATGAGACGACGTCTCCTATGAACGAGAATTTAATTCTCAAAGCGCAAAACTGATCAAAGTGGCCTAAAGAGAGCCTTATCGCTCCAATTGAAAAGAAGCGCCTTAGCGCTTCAAAACTGCCGCACAGCGCCGCAGCGCTCTTAGTGCTCTAATTGAAAAGAAGCGCTGTAGCGCTTCAAAACTGACGCACAGCACCATAGCGCTCTTAGCGCTCCAATTTAAAGAAGCGCCCCAGCGCTTCAAGCGCCCAGCGCCCAGTATTCTAATTTTGGCGCTTAGCGCTAAGCGCACCACGTGCTCCTTACGTGTATGCTATTTTATAAAGAGCACTCTGCACTCAAGACTGGCGCTCAACGCCAAGCGAGCTACGTGCTCCTCACGTGTGCGCTATCTTACAGGAAGCACCTCAGCGCTCTGAATCTGGTGCTCAGCGCCAAGCGCGCTACGTGCTCCTCACGTGTGCGCTGAGTGAACATAAATTGTTCTTTAAATAAAGCCCCCAGAGCCATAATAAGCGCTCAGCGCTCAATAAAAGATAAAAATATTGTCAGAACCCAAACCAATGCTCAGCATTGTTAAATGAAAAGGGACTGAGCCCAAATAAATGTTCAACAGCCCGAGATAAATATTCAACATTTTTAAACCTGAGTGGACTTAGACCAAGTTGGCCATAAGTTCTCAATTCAGATTAATTGAGCCCATGTGTTCATAAACCAATTAATTGGTCTTAGTTTCAAATCGTGACTATAGATCTCCCAACTAATATCGGTTCAAGGGTACATCTCTTCATAGCTCTGATATATGTCGTTGTAATTCTTCAACGTCTTCAGAGAGATGGAGGGTCCCAATAACCAATAACTGTTGGCGCATCCCCAAACGGTTGAATCAAAACCACACAGACTATGACGTCTTTAAACTGGACTATGATATCCTTAAACTTTACAGACTGTGGGGTCCTTAAACTCATGGACTATGACGTCCTTAAACTTTACGGGCTGTAGGGTCCATAAACTCATAGACTATGATGTCTTTAAACTTTACAGACTATGATGTCTTTAAGCTGGACTGTGAGGTCTTTAAACTCATGGACTATGATGTCCTTAAACTTATGGACCGCAATGTCCCTAAACTAAAACAAAAGAGTCCAAATGCTCTTTTGTTGGATCTAAATGATCCTGTTAAGTAGATCTTAGTCTAAAATTAGACTTACGTATCCTTAACAAACGTTTAAGTTGATCTTAGCCTCAAATGAGATTAACGATCCTTAAACCCAACCCAAACCCAAATATAAGAAAATACGGATTTGGACTAATTCACGCCCTATGGGCGACAACATAAATTAGTCTCCGTATATAATCCACGGGCAACCAAAAACAAAACAAACATACACGACACGAAGTGACCATATGGAGAAGGAGAAAGTTTTTACCGCTATGCGGTAGCGTAATTAACTGCAGGGGCATGCGCCTGCAGGGAAGAGCGTCCCCACAATCAAAAAACCCTCGTACGCGAGGGGGAATCTGACGAAGTCTGCTACATCGGCCGCATCCGTCCAAACCTCCGATACACGGTGCTATAAATCAACTTGGCATCTTCGGAGAGGTGTACGGATAAAACCAAATAGCATATGCCCCCAATTCAGGCAAGACGTTTGTCTTCCCGGTTTCCGGCGGTAAACAGATTCTGGCACGCACGGTGGGACCTTTTCCTCTTTCCACTCCACACTTCGTGTGTCGTGAATAAATCGCGGTTTGACATGGTTGCCTTTGGATGTGAAGTACTAAGATTTGGTATCTTGATCCGTGCAGAAAATAGAAGATCAATGGTTTCAAACTGCACTAACTGTAACAACTCTCACTCCATCCCTGCTGGAGGAGTGACCTATGGGCCCCAAGCGGCTTCCTTTTTTACGATGCCGGTGGACCAGGTGACGCAAGCCACCACAGGGCTATTCTTTGGGACCATGCTCCCACCAATGAGCTTCAACGCCCCAGTGCTGTCATAAGAAGCTTCGAAGAAGTCGGTCTTTGATCGGCTTATAACTACCGCGGCCCCTCTCAATGGGTCGTCTAAATCTAGTACCTCGGTTTTCAACAGACTGGGCCAAAGCTCAGGTGGGCCCGTCAAGAAGCCCACAATACTCGAAGCGGCCATCCCAAAGAGGATAGTCATTCCGGCTCCAGTAAATGAAGTCATCAGAGAGGCTTCTCCTGTTAAGCGGTCGGTCTTTACAAGACTGGCCGTTTCAACTCCCGCTTCAGGCAAAGTCACCAAGGCTTCCCCTGCCCAGAGGTCTGTCTTTGACAGATTGGACGTTTCTTCTCGGCGAACGTCAGTCTTCAATAGGCTAGCACCAACAACAACACTTCACCAGAACAGGGGGCATGATGAGGCCACCCCCATGACTGAGCCAGTACCATCTGCAAGACATGCTCTACATCGCCACTAGCGCCGAGTGAGGAAAGATGTGGGCAATTCCCCTTATGGACTGACTCCGCCACCTCTAACGGTGGAAGTCGATACTGCTGTTCCAACTGGGAACAGCTTTGAACCACTTAGGAAGGTGCGCAAGAACTCTTCGACGGCCGTGCTAAAAAGATTTCCTACACCTATGGAAAACGTTATAAAGGTGAAGCCAGAGCAGCACCCTCAGCGGCTGTTTTCTAAAATTCACAAGATCTGGCAACAGGTCTAGGACTCGGTGATCGACCAAGACTACTCCCGCCGACCAAAGAAGATGAAAGTTCGGCAAGAGAAGGGCCATCCTGTCATACCACAAGAGGTGTCATCTATTCGGGTGCCCGCTGCAACGGCCCCCTCGACTTCGACCGCCCACAAAAGAAGGAGGCCGGAGAAAGTCCCCATGTCCACGACGAATCTTAAGGACGCCGAACCTAAACGCCCCAAGTCTGGGGGCATGGTGGTGCACACTGTTTATATGGCATCCGCGAAAGAGGATAGCCGTATCTCTACTGGTCATCGACCACTCACCAGATCCATAACAAAGGCTCAGAAGCAACAACAACAAAATCTCCAAGAAATGCTGACAGCGATGGCCGCACTCACTGGGCCAAAAGAAAGCCCAGAGACGTTCTCAGAGCAGCGTCATGAACTAAAAACCGATGCTGAGTTCCTCCGCAAAATCCTCGAGAAGAAAGACAGAGAGGTCGCGGAACAAGCGGCCAATATAAAATGAATGTCGCTTTTATTCCAAGACATGGTCAACATGATGATTCAACCGGACCCTCCAGTCGAAGAGCCTCCAGTAATAATTGAAGACGATAGAGGGGAGACATCAAACCCACTTCCGACCTCTTCAGCTGCGAAGAAGGAAACAATCTCAAAAGCGGCCCTTGATGATTATATAACTCAACAAATACGAGCTTACTAAGCGAACGAAACCGCTGGCCAAGTCGTCAGAACTGGGCGACCATATCCAGGCTGGTACGATCAAATTAAGTACTCGCCAGGATACACGATTCCTAAGTTTCAAGTATATAAGGGGACCGGCAATCCCCATCAGCATGTCGCCCAATTCAGGGCTCTCTGTGGCAATACTGGAGGTGACGATAAGCTGCTGCTTCGCCAATTCGTCGGCAGCTTGGCAGATACGGCGTTCGAATGGTATTCGGAGCTTCTTAATGACTCCGTAAAAACATTCACAGAGATGGAGCTGTTATTCACCCAGCATTTCGCAAGCGCCAGCGAACGCACCCCAATCACGGCGTTGATCAATGCCAGGGTGAAGCCAGGCGAAACATGGGTTCAGTACGCGATACGGTGGCGGAACTTATGGTCGAAGTGCGAACAGCGCATAGAGGAGGCTCCTGCAGTGGGCATGTTTGTGGGAACTCTCGATCCGCAGGCGACTATATCCCAATTCATGACGTTCTTCAAGCCGACCACTTTCCAGGCCTTAATTGACAAGCTAGCCCAAATGGACCTGATGGGTCATAAGCCTTCCTTTTCAAAGACAGAACCACGGAATGAAAAGGGCAAAGGGAAAGCGACCTTTGTCGCCAATACTCAACAATAGCCGAGCAACTTAAAACCGGTTGTTCGCCAAGGCAACGTGCGTCCACGCCAATCCTTCGAGGAGAGACTGGGACGTCCTTACTCATTTCCCCGGGATAAAACGAGGAGACTGTTCGAGCTGGCAGTGTGCAACAGACTCATCAATCTTCCAGATCCGCGACGTCCGCTACAGCCAGGCGATGCCAACAATCCTAATTACTGCCCTTACCACCGAGCAGTAAGACATCCAATTGATGATTGCTTCATTTTCAAAGGCTGGATTGAGGACTAATACCGGCAGGGCAGATTCGCGCTGTCTGAAAATTGGAAAGTAAGCCCGCCACAACCACACGCTCTTAAAAGGTGGACACGCCGGGGGCATCGTGCTCTTTTATAGAAGAGGCTCCATAGGAGGTCGCCCTTTCAGCCAAGACGAAGAGAATGCTGAAGGATCTTCACACATGCATGGCAATCGGATGGAAAAGTCTGCTAGAACTCGAGATCATTGAGGGGATGCTGAAGCCGCGCTCGACGCCAAGAATTGGTAGTGATGGTCAAAACGCCCAGGCCCAGACATCAAAGTCTTCGAAGAAGAAGAAGAACAAAAAGCCCGCGCAGTCTGACGACAAACGCACAGACCTGCAAAGACATACTGACGCGTTGGAAGAATATAACCAGAAGGCGCGAACCCCGGTCACGCTCCAAGAGTTCCTCAACTACATCCTGGAGGACGGAGATGATGACAATGATGGGGGAGAAGACTCGTCAGATGAACCTGAGAACTATGTGGTGAGCTGCCACATGATCTCTCACTCGTCAATAAATAGTGAAGAAGCACCTGATGCAAAGAAACTAGGGGCAAATCCCGAACCGGAACTCCTAGAAGCGTCAGACGAGATAATTGACAGACTGCTGAGCGAAGCTCTTCAGAAAAGAAAATCTGACCGAGAGCGCGGAACGGACATATATGAAAAAGCCAAGCGTCGGCGTCACGTTGAAGAAGCTACGGTATTGAGAAGCCATAGGGTACCCCAACCGGATAGAAGCACATCTGCCACTAGCAAAAGCAGGTTTAAGACAAGAAAGCAGTTCGCTAAAGCCTTTGTTTCCCCCAATCAGAGCAAAGCTCTATTTGAATTTCAAAATTCAAAAAAAACTGAAGCAACGCTTCAGATTTCTTACGCTGCGCGCTGTGCGCCACGTGTCAAAAGTAGACACGCAAGCGCAAGGAGCGCTGCGCCCAAGGCAGCGCACCCCCAATCAGAGCAAGGCTCTGTTTCAAAATTCAAATTTTAAAATAAATGATGCAACGCTTCAGATCACTTGCGCTCTGCGCTGCGCACCATGTGTCAAACGCAGACGCGCTAGCGCAGTTGCGCTGCGCTGCGCGACACGTGAAGCAACGCTTCAGATCACTTGCGCTTGCGCTGCGCGCCACATGTCAAACGCAGGCGCGCTAGCGCCAATTGCGCCAACACTGAAATTTAAATAATTAACTATTAATTAATTAGAATTAAAATTCTAGAAAGATCTTTTCAATCTTATTAAAATAAGAAGATTGTCTTCTGTAAAACAGAGACGTTAGGATCAAAGATCCAACGGTGGAGAAATATCCCCAGATCAATCAGAGAAAGATCTCTGTAACTAATTTAACAAATCAATTGGCTCTATATAAAGGCCCTTAGACTCCAAGTCTCACAGAGATAGAGAGACAGAAGAGAGAACCCTCTGCAAAAATTTGAGAAAAAACCTCAAAGAGAAGAAAGGCAAGCCTTTGAAGAAAGAAGATCATCTTCTTCATCTTTAAAGGTAAAGAATTTGATTCTTGAAGAACAGAGATGAAATCATCTCATTAAAAAAGAAGAATCTCTTCTAAAAAGATCAAAAATCTAAGAACAAGATCAAGATCTTCAATAAAAAGAAAAAGATCAAAAAGATCCAATCATAAAAGATAAAAAGAAGTAATTTACTTCATTCTTAGATCTTTTGATCTATATAAAGGCACGGCCTTTTGATGAGAGCAAGAACCTTGGTTCTTGAATCTTGAGGTAAAAACTCTTTTGAGAGAACAGAAAACTTGTTCTTTGATATGAATTTGATCAAGATGCGCTCTGCGCTATTGGAAAGTGCCTTGCACTCTTGAAATGCGCATTTGCGCTCCTTGGACTGGCGCACGTCGCCAGAACGCGCCACGTGTCAACCACAGACACAATCTGCGCTTTGCGCTTCTAAAACAGCGCACTGCGCTCTTGGAGTGGCGCACTGCACCAGAGCGCGCCATGTGTCATTCACTAGCGCAGCGCACTCAGAAAGCGCAGTGCGCTAACAGACTTGCGCTTAGCGCAGAGCGTGACACGTGTCACCTTCGCATGCGCTAGCGCATTGCACTCTTTGATTGGCGCAAAGCGCCTGACAAGCCACGTGGCGCACTATCAGACCACTAAAAATGCTATGCATTAATAAAAGGGCCGAGCCCAAATAAAGGCTCAACAGCCAGAACAATAAAATGTTCAACTCATATCAACTGAGCCCATATGCTCATAAACCTTCAAACAGATTTTAGTCCCAAATTGGACTATAGATCTCCCAACCAATATTGGTTCAAGGGTACATCTCTGAACTCCTCTGATATTTGTGGCTGTAATCCTTCAACGTCTTCAGAGAGATGATGGGTCCCGACGGCCATACATTCCATGGACCACCATGTCCCTAAACTGGAAATCGACCGAAATACCCCTAAACTAAACAATGGAGCCCAAATGCTCTCTTGTTGGATCTAAATGATCCTGTTATGTTGATCTTAGTCCGGAAATCAGACTGACGTATCCTTAACAAACGTTTAAGTTAATCTTAGTCTCAAATAAGACTAACGTATCCTTAAACCCAAACCAAAACCCAAATCTAAGAAGATACGGATTTGGACTAATCCACGTCCTACGGGCGACAACGTAAATTGGTCTCCGTATACAATCCACGGGAAACCACAAACAAAACAAACACCCACGACACGAAGTGACCAGCTGGAGAAGGAGAAAGTTGTTATCGCGATGCGGTAGCGTAATTAACTGCAGGGGCTTGCGCCTGCAGGGAAGAACGTCCCCACAATCAAAAACCTCTCAGATGAGGGGGAATCTGACGAAGTCTGCTATATCGGCCGCATCCGTTTAAACCTTCAATACATGGTACCATAAATCAACTTGGCATCTTCGGAGAGGTGGACGGATATCACCAATTAGCATCTGCCCCGAAATTCAGGCGAGACGTCCGCCGCGTCTCCGCCGCGTATTTCGGAGGGGAACAGCCTTGTTGATGAGAATGAAGTTGCCACCTTTCAAAGAAGACACTTCAGAAAATACGTTCCCCGACAGACTAGATACACATCCAAACTACTGCTTATACCATCGGAGGATCACACACCCTACCGAGGAATGCATGGCCTTTAAAAATTGGTGGCAGGGATACTCGCTCATCGACAGCATATCAGGCGATTGAAACGCAAAACTCGTCGGGAACAAAGGAGCACGACAGAAGAGCGTGAAAGAACCACCGGCCACTGTCACATGGTTGATTCCGGGGGATCGCAAGTTCTCACCTTTGGAAGCGACTCTGACGAAGAAATAGCCCTTGGCCCTCTCTTCAAGGAATCCATCTCCGAAACAGAAGGGATGAAGACCTGCAAGAACATTCAGCTGCGTAATCGCACGTTACCCGAAAATAATCTCAGACCCACCAACCAAGGTTCGAGCAGAAAAGACAAGGGGAAGGAGAAAATCCCTGAGGATATCGCCCTCGATGACCGAGTCGTCGAAGAGCTCGCAGCCAAAGACCCGCCTCAGAAAAATAAAGTGGATTACAATGTGTTGGCACACTTGAGAAAGATACCTTCACAGCTGAGCATCCTCGATGCCCTTCTGCTATCTAAAGAGGCACGAGATTCCCTAATCAAAGCTTTACAAGACTCCGGGCAGTTTCAAGCTTTCCTCGCTGAAGAAAAGATGAAGAACGAGCTGGAAGAAGTGCATACTGCTGACGTCTCTTTCAGCGATGAAGATCTCCTCCTCGGGACGTGCGAGCATAACCATCCCCTGTATGTCACCGGATACTGCCATGACACCAAGATAGGAAAGATCCTTGTCGACAACGGGTCCTCTTTTAACCTCCTGAATGTGAGAGTGCTAAAAGAAATCTACATGAGCGTTCAGCATATGGCACGAGATAAAATCACCATCTCCGGATTCGACTCCCAGTCATCATGAACGCTCGGGTCTGTGATTCTGACGTTACATTTTGGGTTGCTTGTCACCGACATCAAGTTCCACGTCATTGAAGCGAAGACTTGCTACAACGCTTTGCTTGACAGGCCTTGGTTACATGAGTACAACATCATCCCTTTTACACAACATCAGTGTATGAAGTATTTCAAGGATGGTCTCGAGTACACCGTGACAGGGGAACTGAACCCATTTTCCGTAAATGTAGTCCGAAAGTATGAGGATGCAAAGTATTTCCTGTCAGAATTTGAAGACACGGAAAGATGCCATAAGCCGGAGAATAAGCAGAAGGCTATCACCACTATTCCGGTCTTCGGGAGCGATACCGAAGAGGAAGAAGAGATAGTCTATTTGGGACCGCCCCAGTGCAACAAGCCAGGCCCATCTACCCCTATTCCGGTCTTCGGCAGCGACTCTGAAGACGAGGTCAACACGGTGTTCTCGGTCCATCCGTCAATGCAGGCCTTCACTGGAGATGAACGGAGTTTGCAAATCGCCACGGTTCCGCGGCATCACTACAAAGAGCTTGACGCACTTGATACCTATAGTATGCAAGAACTGTAAACGTTCTACGTCCCCCATAGACGAAAAGATGAAAGGCGATCCTCTTTTATCGATCTGCGGAAACCAAAGTGGAGAAAGAAATCTGGCATGGTGCCGATCCTGCGCTCGACAGGCTTCAACCCATTCGTCTGCCCAGGTATTACACCGAGAGATTGAAAAGGTTATTAAGATACCGATGCGTACCTTTCAAAAAGATTCCGCGACAAGCTCAGTTTTACAACAGGATCTGGAACATCCTCGGAACTCAGCGCAAATTGCCTAGCGGAAGGATAGAAACGATCAGGCTTGGATATGTTCAATCCAAGAAACGGGAGCGATCCTATAGCTGCCATGTCATAATTGACCTCGATGAAGAAGGAGAGGCTCTTTTAGAGAACGCCGACGTCGAACCAGAACGAGGTCCAGCCATAAAAATGCCGAGTCCGTCGTTTGAAGAACAGATGGATAAGCTGATAAAGAAGGCGAGTCAAAAAGCTCGGAACGACCACGATCGTGAAATGACCATTTATGAGAAAGTCGGGACGCGACACCTCCTTCAGCTGGTTACAGAGAATGACGATGCCCTTCACCGTCAGCCCGCCATGCATTCCCAAGAAGAGAAAAAGGCTCGACGCAGAGGCAAAAATGTCACGCTCCGCTTCCCCGTATACGGGCAGAGGACGCGACGAGGCCGTTACGTATTTACTGTGAAGTAAATACGCTAAGCGTATTTAAGAAATATAAAAATAATGCATAAGAGACAGGATATAATTAAAAACAACAACTTTATTTATTCACATTCTTTCTGTACAATGCATGGAAAGTAAATACAACTGAAATAAAGCAATGCCTAAAAAATGGCATAACAGAAATGAAAAGTACTGAATGGAAAGTGTACAATGACTAGAGCTTGGGGTCTTCACTGAACTGGTCCAAGTCTTCAGCGGTAGGCTCGATCTCTGACGGGTCCAGATCACCTGACGACATTCAAAGAAGAAAGAAAGAGAATGTCGTCAGCGAACAGGTCGCTCGGTAAGTCCCAAAGATAAGGGAGAAATAGAATAGATAGAAAAAAATGTAGCTTTTAAAGTTGTGTTATATGGTTATAATTTTGTGTTAGCGCTGTTGTTTGTAGCTTGGTACAGAAGATACCGGTGTATACGAGAGGAGTTCCACTTACACCGGAGACTTTGGTAACCCGTAGTACAAGGCTCCGTCGATAATACCACGGAACAAAGGTATGGATGTAATTACGTCTTAAGTTACCACCTCGTGCTACCTTTAACATATTCCGTACCAGTCTACCCCTTAAACCCCGAGATGTCTTGTTTGTATTGTATTGTAATGTAAATTGTATTGAATGTTTAATTGGATGACTGACCGAAACCATGATATCAGTAAACAGATGTAACTGTATAATCATGTAAATGGATTTAACTGGAGAATCATGTAAATGGAAAGTATATCCATGATGCGGTTCCGTCAAGTTGTATAGATTGATAGATTGAATATATGGAATAATGGATTCATGGATTCATGTTGAATTGTAATTTGTAGATTGCAGATTATAGATTATAGATTGTACTTGAATCATATTCAAGTCGGATTATAATCAGACTCAATCTGAGTCAGACAATTAGAAAATTAAATTAAGTCCTGATGGTTTTGATGTCATCGGTAACCGCTGCACATGGGCGGCAGGATTTGTGTCTTTTTCAAAGACGATTACCGTGTTGATAACACCGTTTTTAAATTATCTACCTTAAATAGTCAAGAACCCACTTCTCCGGCTCCCTGAGGCTCAAGAGATTGGTCCCGCTTAAACCTATATTTACTAGGGTCCTTAGGGTAAATTATAGAACTTGAGGGGGTTTTACGTAAAAATACTTTGTATAGTTTTCAAAATACACCCCAAATATTTATTATCGTCTTTAGAGTTGTAATAAATATAGATTTTATATTTGTGACAATTCTAATGAGAATATCCTAAATTCATAATAAAAGGTATTTATTTGTAATATTGGTTTTGTATGGAATTCATGGTATTTTAGTGTAAAATTGATTCTTATGATATTTTTAGCAAAAAGTGGAATATTTATAATACTTTAAAATAGATATTTTTATATTACATATACATATATTTATATGAAAATAATTTTTGTATATATCTATAATATTCTAGAAATCTCGTTTTCTTAAGATTTCGTATTTTAAATCTTTCAAGATCGAATGCTTCTTGCGGAGGTCTGAATCTCGCACTACTAAGCCCGAGGATGTGCGATAATCCGCATCATCCTGAACGGGTTCCCCAAAATAGGTTGTAGCGGCGCTTTGCAAAGATTGTATAAATACTAAATCCTTTAGAAAACGGTTTTATTAAGTAAATGGTATTTATTTGCAATGATGTCGTTTTCCCGTATTCTATATTTCCAAGGGTATTGAGCTATGTTGCATATGATTGTGTGAGGAGCTAGGTCATTACCTCGTGATCTACTTAAAGGTATAGCAAGTTTTGTGTTGTTAAATGTAGAATTGAAACTATGTGGTATTTAAATGAAAAAACGGTAAAATGAAATAGCAATTATTTTTATGATATGGAACTTGATCAATTTGGTTGATTAGTGTTTAATAGTCAACATGAATTGGTTTAAGCATGATTGTACTAAATAAAAGTGAAGTTTTATAAAGAAACCAAATCGGAAATCGGATTTGTTCCGATTCCGTCGGGTTTTGTAATTCCGTATTTTAGAATAAGAATAGCGAAGATAGAATTGGGACTTACGGGTTTAGAAAAACCAGGAGAGGGAGAAGGATCGGGAGGAGTCGCCGGTGCGTCGTTTCGTTGCCGGGAGCTCCTAGAGTCGTCGTCGGAATTTTCGCCGGAGAATTCGCCGGAGCTTCGCCTTTCGCTCACTTCGATTGCACACAAGGGTTTTTAGTGATTTTTTGAGAGTTGGCTCAGAGTTTTGGGGTGAGGGGGTAGTGTGTAGGGTTGGTATTTATAGGGTTAGGTTAGGGTTGGGGTAGATGAAGAGTTTAAATTGAAAAAATATAAAAATATATTAAAATTCATTAAAAATTGGAATAAATGGGGATTTCAAAAGTCTCTGGAACCGATCTGGGAAAAAAAAGTGTGCAGGGGGGTTCAGAATGTGAAAAGACCCAACTTTCATTTGGAGGACTCGGCGGTCCGGCCGGCGGCGCCTGGCCGAGTCGGCCGGCAGATTCCGGCCGCCGAACTCCTTGCCGTCGGTCCACCTTCTCACTGGCACTTTAACATTTGTGGGTGTAGTAGGGTTTTTGTGAATTAACACGTGTTGACTCTTGAACTTCTAAAATTTTCAAAATAAAACAATATTAAAAATAATGTGGGGTATTAGATTTGAACTCTGGTGGCTTGATTCAGCAATGCAAGGTATTACCAATGAGCCACAAGCTGCTTCTTGTAATTAAATTGCTAATTAATTACTTATCTTGTGCTCAGGCAATAAATACCCTTTTATGGATTTTGAAAATTTGTTGTAAAAACTTGTATTGGAAATTTGGGGTTGTTACAAAAAACAAGTCAAAGAGCGGAAAGAAAGTTCGACAGCGACAAAACGGATCCAAAAGGCCACATGATCAAGAAAAGGTCAGCCGGGATCCGTCTCTTATAAAAAAGATGGGTCGAGCATATTCTTTTCTCCAAGACAAGACAAGGAAGATATTCGATCTTGTCATGAAATATCAGATGATTACCCTCCCAGAGTCCAAGCACCCTGAACAAGCAAGTGAGCTTCATCATCCAGACTATTGCTCCTATCACTGAGCGATAGGACATCCTCTCGAAGACTGCTTCACATTCAAAGACTGGGCAGAAGACCAGTATCAGTAAGGCAGGTTCGTTTTATCCAGCAGTTGGAGGGTAACCCCACCACAGAAGCATCTACCGAAATCAACGTATGTGGAGAGAGCAAAGCCGAATCAACGTCGGTCTCGAAAACGATCTCGTACCTATCACGTAATAACGCTGACAGAAAAAGGAGTGCCTGAGAATAAGGATGACCTCTCCTGATGCTTCGAAAACAATGATGACGAGGTGATCTCAGAGTTTCCACCGGCGCCAAAAGAGCTGGAAGATGGGATACATACTACTGCAGATAACCTCAAAAAAATTGACTTGGGGACGACAAACAACCCACGGTCGACGTTCGTCAGCGAGCTGTTGTCTGAAGAAAAGGTGGCTACATTCAAAGACGTGCTCATGCAGTATAAAGACTGCTTCGCATGGAACTACTCCGAGATGCCGGGACTAGATCCAGAGATTGCTGTGCACAAATTGGCGATATCTTCGGACATCAAGCCAATCAAACAGGCGTCGAGAAGGATGCGCCTCTTACCTGAGATGAGCATCAACGCCGAAGTCAAGAAACTAATTGACTCCGGCTTCATCCAAGAAGTTCAATACCCCGACTGGATTGCCAATATCATCTCAGTGATGAAGAAAAATGGGACGGTGCACATTTGCGTGGACTTTCGGGACCTTAACAAAGCATGTCCGAAAGACGATTTTCCCGTACCAGTTACCGAGTTGATGATAGACAACACGTCCACTCACGAAGTCTTCTCTTTCATGGACGGCTCATCAGGGTACAATCAAATAAAGATGCACCTCAAAGACCAAAAGCATACCGCTTTCCGGACTCCTTTGGGAATATTCTGCTACAAAATGATGCCTTTCGGTCTGAAGAACGCAGGCGCTACCTATCAGAGGGCCATGAAGAAGATCTTTGATGACCTCATAAATGAAATCGTCGAATGCTATATCGATGACCTCGTGGTGAAAAGCAAATCGCAAGAAGAGCATTGGGAGCATCTGAAGATAGTTTTCCAACGTCTTCGGAAATACAACCTCAAAATGAATCCTCTGAAATGAGCATTCGGAGTTTCCTCGGGAAAATTCCTAGGATTCATCGTACGACATCGAGACATCGAAATAGACCCGTCAAAGATCAAGGCGATTATGGAAATGCCCCCGCCAAGAACTCTCAAGCAACTGCGGTCTCTCCAAGGGAAGCTCGCGTATATTCGGCGGTTCATAGCCAATCTCTCGGCAAATACCGTCCCTACAGTCACTTGATGAAGAAGGGAACCCCGTTCGTGTGGGATCGCAAATGTCAAAGTGCACTGAACGAAATTAAGCAATACCTGCAGAATCCACCGGTACTGACCGCTCCGGTCAAGGGAAAGCCCCTTATCCTATACACGACAGCCCTTGAAGGTTCCTTAGGCGTGCTATGGGCACAGGAAAGTGACCAAGGAAAGGAAAGAGCCCTCTACTATTTGAGTCGAGTTCTCCTGGGGGCAGAAAACAATTACTCCCCTATTGAAAAACACTGACTAGCGTTAATCTTCGCGATAACGAAGCTCAGACACTACGCATTGGCGCATGAGGTCTACTTCATATCAAAAGTGGATCCTCTCAAATATTTGATGTCAAGAGCCATACTAACGGTATGACTCGCTAAATGGGCCCTCCTCTTGATGGAGTTCTCGATAACATATCGTTCTCTCAAGGCAGTGAAAGGACAGGCCATCGCCGACTTCCTTGCTGAGCATCCGATACCTACCGATTCACCTTTAAATTGCGAGCTACCAGACGAGCACGAGTTTGACACGATCGACAAGGAGAAGGAAGGGAGTGATACCCGATGGGAACTCTACTTCGATGGAGCATCTTCCATGAAAAAGCGAAAGCATAACACCCCTATAATCAAATCAGAGGTAGGCCCTATCTTCATGACTCCACAAAGAGGGGTAATGCGCTTTGCTTTTTCCTTAACAGAGCCGAGGACGAACAATGAAGCCGAATATGAAGCTTTGATAGCAGGTCTTGAGATCGCTGTCGACATGGGAATTGAAGACCTCCTCATATACAGAGACTCCCAGCTGATCGTTAGTCAAGTAAACGGTGACTACCAAACATGCAAACCAGAGTTGGTGAAGTACGGCGAGAGAGTACAATAACTGCTAACACAAATCCCTTCCTACGTCCTGGAAAGCATACCGCGTACAGAAAATAGCAAAGCGGATGCGTTAGCTAAACTCGCCAAAGAATTGGCTGACGAGAACTTCGATGATGTGAGGATCGTTGTACAAAGCCATCGAGTTTTCGCACCGGCAGAAATATCTCCGGAGTCATCCGAAGAAAAGGGAGCGACTAAGCAGACAGCCCTACAAATAGAGGACTGAGAAATGGTTAAGGATTGGAGAGAAGTCTTCATAGACTACTTCAAATCCCGTCGAGCACCTGAAGTTGCATCCTCAAGACATCAGCTCATAAAACGAGCTCTGTCTTTTGCCTTCGTCAATGACACGTTGTATAGGAGATTGTTCGACTCTTTATGGCTGAGATGCCTGGGACCGGAAGAAGCAAGGAGAGTCGTCCAAGAAACCCATGATAGACTCTGCGGTTCTCATCAAGCCGGGCCAAAGTTGAAGCTGAAGATCAAAAAGATGGGCTACTATTGGCCTACGATGATCCAAGGCTGTCTCGAATACGCGAAGCAGTGCCACTCGTGCCAAATTCACAGGGACTTCATCCACCAACATCCAAACCCGCTACACCCAACAGTGGCTAGCTGGCCGTTCGAAATGTGGGGAACTGATATAATCGGGCCCATTGAACCAGCGTCGTCCAGAGGACATCGGTTCGTATTGGTGACAACCGATTACTTCTCTAAGTAGGCGGAAGCCATACCACTAAGAGAAGTGAAGACGGAGAACATCTTCCATTTCTTTAAGACACACGTTATCTATCGGTTCGGCACTCCATGACGATTATCTCTGATAACGGGTCGGCTTACAGAAGTCACAAGATCAGCCGCTCCGTACAACAGTATAACATAGACTGGAGATACTCTTCGGTTTATAATCTCCGAGCTAATGGTCTAGCTGAGGCCTTCAACAAGACCTTGACGAAGATCATAAAGAAGACGGTGTCCAGAAACAAGAAGGATTGGCACGAGAGACTGCATGAAACTCTCTGGGCGTATCGGACCACGTTCAAAACGGCCACAAACACAACGCCGTACGCATTGGTATTTGGCACTGAAGCAGTACTCCCCTTAGAGATAGAGCTGCCCTCTCTACGAGTGGCGGTTCATTACGAGCTAACAGACGAAGAGAATGCTCATCTTCGGCTTGAGGAGCTCGACGCTCTCGACGAAACTCGCCTCATGGCGCAACAAAACCTAGAAGCTTATTAAGAAACGATGATGCGCTCATACGAGAGATTGACTAGGCCGAGAACATTTCGCCAAGGCGAACTTGTGCTAGTAGTCAAGAGACCTATGGTCCCCAATCATGCCAAACGGGGGAAATTCGAGCCAAACTATGAAGGCCCGTACAACATAGACAAAGTCTATCAAGGAGGGGCCTATTTACTCATGGATATGCATGGCGAAAGACCCTTCAGGCCAATAAATGGCCGGTTCCTTAAAAAATACTACGCTTGACGAGTCACGGCCGAGGTTAATAATAGATGACGATGCCTATGTTCGATCGCTATCTTCCTAAGCCCAAACTCTATAAGTAGTATCCAGCGAAACCGTTGTCTCCAAAATGGCAGCGACGGACCGGAACGTCTCCAAAACTACTACGAACCGCAGCATCCTCAGGCTGACGTGGCAAAAAAAATATTAAAAAATAATAATAATAATAAAAGAAAAAGAAAAAAACGGTATGTCCACAATCGAAATGGGCACAGATGAAAACCCGAAAGGGCTCCATGAGTAAAAACAGCAGAGCTACCGGCGAGTTTGTGAAATCCGGAAAGGGCGCAGGCTCGTAAAAAAAATATATAAAAAAAGAAAAGAAAAATGGTACGTCCACAAACGAAATGGACACGGATGAAAACCCGAAAGGGCTCCGTGAGTAAAAACAGCAGGGCTACCGGCGAGTTTGTGAAAACCCCAAAGAACGCAGGCTCGTAAAAAAATATATATAAAAAAAAGAAAAGAAAAATGGTACTTCCATAAGCGAAATAGGTACGGATGAAAACCCAAAAGGGCTCCATGAGTAAAAACAGCAGGGCTACCGGCGAGTTTGTGAAAACCCGAAAGGGCGCAGGTTCGTAAAAAATATATATATAAGAAAAGAAAAGAAAAGAAAAACGGTATGTCCACAAGCGAAATGGGCACGGATGAAAATCCGAAAGGGCTCCGTGAGTAAAAACTGCAGGGCTACCGGCGGTTTGTGAAAACCCGAAAGGGCGCAATCTCGTTAAACGACACTCGCAAGGTCCTCTCGACCTTGTAAGAAGAAAATACCTGCGTGAGATACTTACAACTCACAAAGGAGCAACACACTTAGGGATCCCCACGATTCCTAAGGAGAAGTTACACTAACAAGATCCTAACGACTCGTAAGGAGAATTCCTCTATGAGACCCTCACGACTCATAAGATTCAAAAGCCTTAAACTAAAGGGATCTGAACCTGTTCTTAAGCCATCATACACCCCAATTTTTGCCCTACAAGCGGTTCAATATTGACCCTTGTATACAATCCACAGGCACAAATAAACGTCTCCCCCACCAAGTTCCACCAATGGCATGAGATTTTCCCATTTGGCGAACGACACTTGTAAGTCCTCTCGACTTATAAGGAGAAAATACTCTTGTAAGATCCTTACAACTTATTAGAGAACATACACTTAGGAATTCTCACGACTCCTAAGGAGAAAACACACTTATGAGATCCTCATGACTCGTAGGGAGTAACATCTTTATGAGATCCTTACGGCTCATGAAGTCGAAAGCCTTAGTCGGCAGGATCCTAACCCTGTTTGCTAAGCTACCTTTGTTCGAACTGACAAAGGCAAATGATGATTCGCTCCTAGCCATATCCCAGTTGTAGCAATGCTGATGCCTAAATCGGTATCAAATTCCAAGTCTAAACTCACAATAAAAATCAGCGAGCCAAGAATGCATATAAAATAGCCGAAATGATGGGGCAACTTGCAACAAAATCAGCAAGTAAAATATATGCATACAAAAATAGCCGAAATGATTGGGCACCACGAAAAATAGCCGAAATGATTGGGCAATCGTGACTTTCGCGATATAAAGCTAAAATGATAGAGCATCACGGAAAGAAATAAAAAAATGAATGAAAGAATGAAACCTTTTGCCTTGCAGGTAAGTCCATACTGACCCCTGTATACAATCCATGGGCATAAATGAAAGGGAACTACATTTCCCCACCAGGCTCTTTCAAATGGAGAGCCAAGTCTCGACGGTTCACAAACAACTTAGAGACCACCTCGGCACTCGTCTCGTTACAACAGACATAGTGTCAACAACGACGTTTCTTCTCACTTCAGCAGGATGCAGACGCGACGTCAACAAGCGACCCCAGGGTCAAAGCAAACGGAGCCATGGCAAAGTCCCTAGTTCAAAGTCTCGACGGTTCACAAACAACCTAGAGATCACCTCGACACTCGTCTCGTTACAGCAGACGCAGTGTCAACAATGGCGTTATTTCTCACTCCAGCAAGATGCGAACGCGACGTCAACAAGCGACCCCAGGGTCAAAAGCAAACGGAGCCACAGCAAAGTCCCCTAGTTCCAAGCCCCGACGGTTTACAAACAACCTAGAAACAACCGCGACATTCGTCTCGTTACAGCAGACGTAATGCCGGCAAACGGAGCCACGGCAAAGTCCCCTAGTTCCAAGCCTCGACGGTTCACAGACAACCTAGAGATAACCGCGACATTCGTCTCATTACAGCAGACGCGATGCCAGCAAAAGAAGCGAAGGCAAAATTCCTAGCTTCAAGGTCTTGACGGCAACTCATATAAAATCCGAAAGACTATCGGAGATCATCCCACACCAGCGCGGAGTGGTCATGACTCATCGGGGCTCCCAAACTGAGCCTAACCTCAAGTAAAAAGCGACATGGAATATCTCTAACGCTTGTTCTTTCAACGGTAATATCACCTGGAAGATTTCTTGAAGACGTCTTGTCCAGCCCCCGAAGGGATCAGAGACACGACAGTCGTGCAGCTACTCAAACAACAAGATTGCATATCGAGGAATACACCGGCCAACGCGACGGTACGACCGGTAAAAAACCCTAGTACCACAGAACCTAACGGACCCTTGTCGTACAGAGCAGAGGTTAACTGTGATGTTAGGACATCCTTGCGAGAACTTCTCGATTTGTCTCGACTCGTAGGGCAAAGTCTTAGGCAACGGGGATTAAAAAACCTGTCTCCTAAGTACTGAAGCCCTGCAAGTCGGTCCAAGATAGACTCTTGCATACTATTCACGGGCCACACTCTCCGAAGTCGAATATCGACAATGAGGGAAACAACCACTTACGAGTCCTCTCGACTTGTAGGCGGGAACATTCTCTTGTGAGATCCTTACGACTCTCAAGAGAAAACGCACTTAAGAATTCTCATGATTTCTAAGGAGAAAATACACCTACGAGATCCTCTCGACACGTAGGGAGAAAAATCTTTATGAGACCCTCACGGCTCATAAAGTTGAAAAGTCTTAAATAGCAGATCTGAACCTGTTTCCTAAGCCATCACTACCATATAAAGAGTTCAAGACGGACTGTTAGCTACACTTGCGCAAAATTACATGCCGTCGAAATCGAGGTGCTACTCAAGAGTACGTAAAATGCTTTGCGCCAGATCAAAACTAAAAGGCATAACCCACAGACGTCAATTACGTATTATGCGAAGCAATAAGGAGAACATTTGATTTACATCCAATTCGGCATCCGAAGTGTACCCACTCATATGTGTGCGAAAAGGATAAAATAAGCACATAGAAAGGAACATTTCTTTATTCATACTTCAGAAAGTTTCTATATTGATGAAAGCGGTAAACAAAAGCATCATTAAAATGTTTACAATGGTAAAACATCAAATCCAGGACATGAATTGAGAAATTCAAAAGTGACGCCGTCTAAAATGTTTCTGGCCTCTCTGACCATTCTCGTGTGCTTCCTCTCGCGATCGCAAGCGTCGGGATCTCCGCTGATGTCCTCCACCCTCTGATAGGCAGAGATTATCGTCTTTTGTTGGAAGATTTGATGTAAGATATCAATGAGATTATCACGCCGCTTCTTCGATATTAGGCCCATCAGATATACTGAGTGCACCTTGTCTTCAGCATCATCTAGTGCCTTAAGCGGCATGGATTCGTAAAATCCAGGAAATGTGTTCCAAATCGCTCTCACAATGTGCTTCAAAAGAGCGGAGCGACGAGGAAGTAGTCGACCGTTGTACTCATTAAAGCGACTCATAATTTCATCACACTGAGCATTGATGAACTCCTGGTTTTGACAACGGCCTAGTGCGCGAATGTCTCCAAAAGAAATGATTTCGTCAAGATCATACAGATGAGCGGCCATGGTATCTGAAATAAAAATTAATGAGAGTGTAGAGGACAGACTGATCAAGAAAATGGTTATTAAAACAGACACGAGGATTTAAACAACCCTTGATATCCTCATGAAGAAAACAAGTGCTGATTAAGACACCTGACAAATTCAAATTTGTGCAATTAAGAATTATCGTTTAATAAGAGATTTCTCGGGTCAAGGAGTTAGACTCCTCGAGAGCAACGCTCTGTAGATAGGAGTGACATTTGCCAACTCTAATTATAAAGGAATAAAAATTCCCCCAAAAATTCTAAAGAGCAATGCTCTGTAAAGAAGATGGAATGATCTATCAGAAACCCTAAAAGCAAACCTTTTACCGAGTAAAAACTCCAAGATCTTCAAGATCTGTGAACGAACCCTAAAAGTTCCTCATGAACAATGTTCCAGTTCATGGGTTAAGATCACCCTAAAAAAGATTGTATCTTGAAGATGAGCATGGCTCTGGGTAAAAACCCTAAGGCTTTTTAGATCTCTGATCTAAAGATGAGCATAGCTCTGTTAATGAGTAAAACCCTAAAAATTGTATTTTTAAGATCTGAGATCTGAGAAGAGCAAAGCTCCGTTAATAAGTTTAAATTTTACCAAAAAATTTTTGACAGGGTTTTGGTTCTTAAGAAAGTTCTTAAGAACAAAGAGCTGTGCTCTGAACCGAGAATGAAATTCTCAGAAAATAATAAAACGGGAAGATGAACAATGGTCATCTCAAAGGGCCAAAGGCCCTATTTATAGGCACTGAGAGCCATTTCAACTTCTAAGTTGATCTAATGGCACAGATGCTGCCACCGCGACACTCACGTATAAGCCACGTAAGCGCAACGATGGGGGGCATTTGTTTCCCCCAATCAGTGCAAAGCTCTGTTCAAATTTTGAAATTCAAAATAAAGCAGTGCTTCATAAAAGCGCTCGCGCCAAGACAGCCAGCCCTTAGACTCAAAGACTCTGAGGCGGTGCTCATGTACAAATCACGTGAGCGCTAGCATCAAGTGCACTAGACCCTGAAGCAGCGCACCACGAGCAAAGCACGTGAGCGCTAGCGCTAAGAGTGCTACGCTCTAAGCACCGCACCACGTGAAAAATACGTGAGCGCTAGCGCTAAGAGCGCTGGACTCTAAGCAGCGCACCACATGCAAAGTATGTGAGCGCTAGCACTAGAACAAAATGTTCTCGGCCCTTGGATTAAAAATCCAACGAACATGATTAAAAATCATCAATTGGCCAGAATAAAATTCTGTTGAATCTCTCCAAACAGGAAAGATTGTGCTCTGTAAATCAGAGCACCGTCGGATCAAAGATACGATGGTGATTAAAAATCACCAAGATATGGAACAAATTCTGTATGGAAAGATATTTTCTCAATCTTGTTAAAAACAAGAAGATTGCTTTCTGTAAAACAGAAGCCCTTGGATCAAAGATCCAACAGTGGGAAACATTCCCGAATTAATTAGAGAAAAGATCTCTTCAACTGATTAAACAAATCAGCCTCCCCTATATAAAGGACCGAGGACTTCAAGTCTAAAAAGAGGAAACCCCCCCCAAACATTGAGAAATTTCAAAGAGAAGAGAAGAGCAAGCTCTCAGAGGAAGAACAATTTCTTTAAGGTAAATAAAACAGAGAGATAAAATTATCTCATAAGAGAAGAAGAACCAATTTCTTTTTCTACATCATAGATCTATAAGACCGAGATCTTTCACAAAAGAGATGATAACATCTCATCATAAAAAGTGAGGGGGGAAGAACTTAATTCTCTTCAGATCATAAATCTATAAAATAAAGACAAAGTCTTTCACCAAAAACAGAAGAGATGGAAAAATCTCTTATTAAAATAAGAACTTAGTTTCTCAGATCTATGAGACGACGTCTCCTATGAACGAGAATTTAATTCTCAGAGCGCAGAACTAATCAAAGTGGCCTAAAGAGAGCCTTAGCACTCCAATTGAAAAGAAGCGCCTTAGCGCTTCAAAACCGGCGCACAGCGCCGCAGCGCTCTTAGTGCTCCAATTGAAAAGAAGCGCCGTAGCGCTTCAAAACTGGCGCACAGCGCCTTAGCGCTGCAATTTAAAGAAGCGCCCCAGCGCTTCAAGCGTCCAGCGCCCAGTATTCCAATTTTGGCACTCAGCGCCAAGCGCACCACGTGCTCCTCACGTGTGCGCTATTTTATAAAGAGCGCTTTGCACTCAAGACTGGCGCTCAGCGCCAAGCGTGCCACGTGCTCCTCACGTGTGCGCTATCTCATAGGAAGCGCCTCAGCGCTCTGAATCTGGCGCTCAGCGCCAAGCGCGCCACGTGCTCCCCACGTGTGCGTTGAGAGAACAAAAATTGTTCTTTAAATAAAGCCCCCAGAGCCATAATAAGTGCTCAGCGCTCAATAAAAGACCAAAATATTGTCAGAACCCAAACCAATGCTCAGCATTGTTAATTGAAAAAGGACTGAACCAAAATAAATGTTCAACAGCCCAAGATAAATGTTCAACATTTTTAAACCTGAGTGAACTTAGCCCAAGTTGGCCATAAGTCCTCAATTCAGATTAACTGAGCCCATGTGCTCATAATCCAATTAATTGGTCTTAGTCTCAAATCGTGAGTACAGATCTCCCAACCAACATCGGTTCAAGGGTACATTTCTTCATACCTCTGATATATGTCGTTGTAATTCTTCAACGTCTTCAGAGAGATGGAGGGTCCCAATAACCAATAACTGTTGGCGCATCCCCAAACGGTTGAATCAAAACCATACAGGCTATAACGTCTATAAACTGGACTATGATGTCCTTAAACTTTACGGACTGTGGGGTCCTTAAACTCATGGAATATGACGTCCTTAAACTTTACGGACTGTGGGGTCCCTAAACTTATAGACTATGATGTCTTTAAACTTTACAGACTATGACGTCTTTAAACTGGACTGTGAGGTCCTTAAACTCATAGACTGTGATGTCCTTAAACTTATAGACCGCAATGTCCCTAAACTAAAACAAAATAGTCAAAATGCTCTTTTGTTGGATCTAAATAATCCTGTTAAGTAGATCTTAGTCTAAAATTAGACTAACGTATTCTTAACAAACGTTGAAGTTGATCTTAGTCTCAAATGAGATTACGATCCTTAAACCCAACCCAAACCCAAATCTGAGAAAATACGGATTTGGACTAATCCACGCCCTGCGGACGACAACATAAATTAGTCTCCGTATACAATCCACGGGCAACCAAAAACAAAACAAATACACACGACACGAAATGACCATCTGAAGAAGGAGAAAGTTGTTACCGCTATGCGGTAGCGTAATTAACTGCAGGGGTTGTGCCTGCAGGGAAGAGCGTCCCCACAATCAAAAACTCCTTGTACGCGAGGGGGAATCTGACGAAGTCTGCTACATCGGCCGCATCTGTCCAAACCTCCGATACACAGTGCCATAAATCAACTTGGCATCTTCGGAGAGGTGGGCGGATAAAACCAAATAGCATATGGCCCCAATTCAGGCAAGACGTTTGTCTTTCCGATTTCCGGCGGTAAACAGGATGTACATCCATCTACATGATTCTCCAGTTACATCCATTTACTGATATCATGGTTTCGGCAAGTCATCTATCTATACAATTCAATTTACAAGACAATACAATACAAACAAGATATCGCGGGGTTTATAAGGGGTAGATTGGTACGGAAGGTGTTAGAAGTGGCACGAGACTGCAACCATAATACACCTAACCTGAATTCTATTGTCGTTGTACCGTGGCTGAACGGTTCCTTGTACTCCTAATACCTTAGTCTCCGGGGAAAGTGAGACTCCTCTTGTATACACTATTTACGGGACTTACCGAGCGATTTGTTCACTGACGACATTCTCTTTCTTCTTCTTTGGAATGTCGTCAGGTGATTCGGAATCACTGGAGATCGAGCCCAGCAGCGAGGATTTGGATCAGCTAGCCTTCGACCCGGAGTTCTAGATTCACTTGTACTTATTCCATTTTCATTTCTTTTATGCCACTGTTTAGGCATTGTTTTCATTCCATGTATTTACTTTTCAGATGTATTGTAAAAAGAATGTTAATAAACGACATGGCGTTTGGAAGTTGCATTTTTTCGATCTTCGAGTCCACGTGGAGTCTCAATGTGCGTCTTAATTTTTGCGCGTATCCCCGATGACATCAGTGGATCACCGAAAGGGCGGTGCCATAATGGAGACGTTGCTTCATCTGCTCTGGCTGGCTATCGAACGAACTCGAGCTTTATTTACTTGGGCCATGTTAGGAGTTTGCCTACTTAGGGTACGTGCCCCAGGTAGAGGCCTGCATGTTGGTTTAATGCGAGGCCGACCAGGAAGATATCCGGCAGTCTCGTGATGAGGGCTTTTGGATTCACAGAGATGTTGGGTAGGAAACTACCGCGGTGGAGGGGCCGAGAAAGAAGCTGTCTGGCTGTCTCGTGATGAGAGATTTGGATCCACGTCTTCGTTGGGCAGGAAGCTACCCACTGTGGATGGGCCGAGCAAGAAGCTACCCGACGGTCTCGTGATGAGGGTTTTAGATCCACGTTTTCGTTGGGCAGAAAGCTACCCGCGGTGGATGGACCGGACAGGAAGCTATCCGCGGTGAATAGGCCGAGCAGGAAGCTACCCGGCCGTCTCGTGATGAGGGATTTAGATACACAGTATTATTGGACAGGAAGATACCCACGGTGAGGCTGCCGGGTAGGAAGCTGTCCGGCGGCCTCATGATGAGGGCTTTAGATTCACAGTATTGTTGGGCAGGAACCTGTCCGGCGGCCTCGTGATGAGGGATTTGGATTTACAGTATTTTTGGGCAGAAAGCTACCCGCGATGAATGGGCCGGGCAAGAAGCTACCCGTGATGAATGGGCAGAGCAGGAAGCTACCCGACCGCCTTATGATGAGGGCTTTTGGATCCACATTTTCGGTCGGTAGGAAACTACCCACTGTGGATGGGCCGAGCAGGAAGCTGCCCGTTGACCTCGTGATGAAGGCTTTAGATCCACGTTTTTGTTTGGCAGAAAGCTACCAGCGGTGGATGGGCCGGGCAGGAAGCTACCCGTGGTGAATAGACCGAGCAGGAAGCTACCTGGTTATCTCGTGATGAGGGCTTTGGATCCATGTCTTCGTTGGGCAGGGTGCTACCCACTGTGGATGGGCCGAACAGGAAGATGCCCGGCGGCCTCATGGTGAGGGTTTTAGATCCACGTCTTCGTTGGGCAGGAAGCTACCGGCGGTGGATGGGCCGGGCAAGAAGCTACCCGCGGTGGATGGGCCAGGCAGGAAGCTATCCGACCGTCTCGTGATGAGGGCTTTGGATTCACAGTATTATTGGGCAGGAAGCTACCCGTGGTTAATGGCCCGGGAAGGAAGCTACTCGCGGTGAATGGGTCAGGCAGGAAGCTACCCGTCCGCTTTATGATGAGGGCTTTTGGATCTACATTTTCATTGGGCAGGAAGCTACCCACTGTGGATGGGCTGAGCAAGAAGCTTCCCGGCGGCCTCATGATGAGGGCTTTAGATCCACGTTTTCATTGGGCAGGAAGCTACCCGCAGTGGATGGGCCGGACAGGAAGCACCCGTGGTGAATAGGCCGAGCAGGAAGCTACCCGGCCGGCTCATGATGAGGCTTTGGATCCACGTCTTCATTGGGCAGGAAGCTACCTACTGTGGATGGGCCGAGCAAGAAGATACCCGGCCGCCTTGTGATGAGGGCTTTGGATCCACATCTTCATTAGGCAGGAAGCTACCTACTGTGAATGGGCCGAGCAGGAAGCGGCCTTTCATGGTGAGGGCTTTAGATCCACGTCTTTATTGGGCAGGAAGCTACCCACGGTGGATAGGCCGGGCAGGAAGCTACCCACGGTGGATGGGCCGGACAGGAAGCTACCCGCGGTGGATGGGCCGGACAGGAAGCTACCTACAGTGAATAGGCCGAGCAGGAAGCTACCCGGCCGCCTCGTAATGAGGGCTTCTGATCCACGTCTTCATTGGGCAGGAAGCTACCCACTGTGGATGGGCCGAGCAGGAAGCTTCCCGGCGATCTCGTGATGAGAGCTTTGATGACGTTTGTAGGTAGAGTGGAACCACCCCAGCCTCCATGAGGGATAGCTCGCGTTTGGATCTCCGTTGTGATGATTACCGATAATTATATCGAAGGTGGAAGATTGACTTTTATGATGGAAAAGTCTTTCGTTCCCACAGACGGTGCCAACTGATGGAGGTCGTGATCTCCCCCAGATGTTATCCTCCGTCGATCTGGTTGCGAGCGGTTGAGATTTAGCGTGAGGGTTGAATGTATGGATCTTAATGGGTTGGTGTCAACGCCGAGCTACCCGCAAAGGAAATCCCGAGGTGGGCGACCACCGTAGGACCCTCCGACGATCAAATTAGTACCATGAAATAAGAGCAGGTAGCGACGTATTAGAATGAGATCGAGTTAGCTGAGTCGTCTGAAAGAGGGGTTTATATAGCGGTCGCATAAAGCGAGCCGGCACGAGATCCTCGCCTTTCATTACGCCCATGCGTTACGCCCGCGTCGATGGCGGGATCCGTCCATTAATGGCAGGATACGCTCATTAATGGAGGGACACGCCAGCGTGGGACGCGGAACATGGGGCGGTGGATATCTCGCTTTGGCGAGATATACGGAGTCATAGCGATAGCGCTAGGGCTCTGCGCTCTCGGTTGATCAGGGAAGCCGAGAAAGCTCAGCTCGGTGGATGGCTCGGAGATGAGCCGGGATGCCGAGAAAGCTCAGCCCTTCAACAGCTCAAAAACGAGCAAGAAGGCTATGGAAACTCGGTTATAGGATTGTTTGGAGGTGAGCTGTTGGCTGATTGTTAAGAGAACATGGAAGGTATTCCGGGGAGGTCTCCAAAAGGTTGGATGTAATCTCGGAGACGAGCTAGGTGCCGAGGAACGTTCCAAATGCATCATACTTATTCCAGCTCCGTAACCCCCAGAAATCTAGCGGGCTTACGTGGATAACACGTCATCCGCTACATGTCGGGATCTAAGGAATTCCCACTTATGAGCATCATCAGGAGGTTCCTGGTTTCGCATGCGAATCGCCGCTGGATCCGGCGAATCGGTGATTCGCGAGTCGTCTTGGGATATAAATATTGGATGTTGTTGCGATAATACCCTTGGGAATCATATGGAGGAACGTTTTGGAAGAAGGTTAAGTTGGTAAATGAGCTTATATATCGCAGGAAGCAGTTGGGCTTGTAAATGTTATTTTTACAATGACTCTAAAATACCCTCAATCTCTTTTTTCTCTCTAAAATGCCTTAATAATTTAATTTATAAGGAAAAATACCTTAAACTAATAATGTTAAGATAAAATACCCTAACAGAGTTAACAAAGTTGCTTATCTTTTTGCCCCTTACAATGTTGTCTATAATATCCAAGATATGGGAGAAAATTAAAGCGGAGAAGGGGCGGAGGTAACGGATTTTGACTATGATGATGCTCGATATCGGCGATCTCCCAGATCATGACACGTGGCAGAGGACGTCTCCCAAAACCCATAAGAAAGGACCTACAGGGGCCG
Organism: Agapanthus africanus; assembly: GCA_030015575.1. Taxonomy (NCBI): domain Eukaryota; kingdom Viridiplantae; phylum Streptophyta; class Magnoliopsida; order Asparagales; family Amaryllidaceae; genus Agapanthus; species Agapanthus africanus. The sequence goes on along the minus strand of CM057348.1, from coordinate 8,073,040 downwards.
ACCAGGCCACCCCTGTGCCCGTCCCACGAACAAACGCTGGCTCACCTCAGAGCCTCCTGCACAATTGGCCTCCTCGGCCTCCCATCCCGTCTCCAGGCTACCGCAGAACCAAGATACCTTGGCTCTCCCATTTGTCCGCGAGCTCTCCCGCCGAGGTCATCTTCCTCGGTCTCATCGACTGACCAAAGGCACCACTCACAGGCGTAAACGCCGTCCCGCGAATCTCGCCATGCGCTAGATATCCGCCGGCCACATCCCACATTCCACGCCGTCACGATCCCTCATTAACAAGCCTGTATCGCCATTAACAGGAGATCCCGCTCATCACGCGGGCATGACGTCAGGAGCGTAACGGCCGGCGTGATTCTCGCGCCTGCCGTGCATGCTACCACCGCTATATAAACCCCTTCTTCAGACGGTTCAAGTAAGCCATTTTTTACTCCACTAAGCCGTTACACTGCTCGAACCTCTTCTTTAACTTGACCGTCGGAGGGTCCTCGGTGGTACAAGCACCCCGGGACTTCCTTGCAGGTAGCTCGGCACAAACAACCTCAAACCCATTGAGATCCACATGCTTCAGAATCCTGTTTCCAGATCCAATCCTAGCCGTCTATCGCCGCCTCCAACAGATCAACGGAAGGTAACATCTCGGCGCGATCCAGGTCGCGTCAGCTGGCGCCGTCTGTGGGAGCATCTTGACTCCACAAAAACAAAAGTTCATCTTCCGATCCCAACCTAATGGCGAGCGATCATCACAACGATCCAAGCACTAGCCGCCGCCTCCCCCTCAACGAAGGCGCAGAAGAACCTCCTCCGCCGAATGCCATCAACGTCCTTGCCGGCCGAATAGACCGACCCGCGTCCGTCATGGAGGCGCTCATCTGCGTCCAAACGGCAGGGCAAGAACCCCAGGTAGTCGCTCCCCCGCCTCAGGACCGGGACCACTACAGTGGGATAGAAGAATCCACATGCGTCGGCACCGCTGACCACCGCCTCACTGCCTCCCACGGCCGCAGATCTCCCGGGCCGGTACATTCGGCGACCCGCTGGGCACCCAACAGTTCGACACCGAGGTCCGTCGCCAGAGCGCCTCACCCCGAGCCTCCTCGCGACCCTCTCCCTCCCGAGGAGATGTTTGTCAGCTCGCCTGTTCCCAGGCATGACCAACACCCCCTCCTTCGACGGAGTCGCGCGGACGGGACTTGCCACGGCGGCTCGAACGCTACTTCACCAGGGGATCTGAGTAACCTCATTGAGAGGAACCGAGGCCGCACCCAGACGCAGGTCTCCCATAGCAGAGGTCGGGGATCAGAAGGTGCCGTATCTTCAGGATACCACGGCCGACTCGACGCCCTCGAGAAGAAGATCGAGGGCATACGCCGGGAAGGTCACATCTCGAGCGATGAGGCTAAGTACGCCGCCGACTCGCTCACCAGGTCATTCACCGAGGAACTGCTCGCCGTCCACGTCTCCTCCCGCAACAAGCCCCCAAAGGTCTCTCTCTTTGACGGTAAATCTGACCCGAAGGACCATTTGGATGCATTCACCGCGGGGATGAGATTCCAAGACAACTCCGACGCCGCTCAATGCCGAGATTTCCCGGCCACTCTCATCCGCTCCGGACGAGACTAGTTCCGAGGACTCGAACCTCGCTCGATCTCAACTTTTGACGAGCTGGCCACCCAATTCCTCGGCTACTTCGTCGGGAAAACGTCGGCATTGTGCCTCAATCGGTAGCACTCAAGGATGAGCGCCACCGAACGATTTAGCCGACTCGCAGAGATCAGGCCGAAGCACCTCAGAGACCTTAGCTTACCAACGACCTCATCTTTCAGTTGCTCGGACAAGAGGTTGTAGAGCCCCGGCGATACCCTCCAGATGGAATACATCAAAAGCTGAAGTAGGGGGAGCGACGGGGGAGCAATCGGCCAAATGGCCCTCGATGCGGCCAATCACCAACTGCACCGTTTCCTCAGTACAGTTCCGATCATAGAGGTACACGTCCTCGAAGTGTATGATCTCAGGGATGGTGAAAGCGAAGTCCTCCATTCTTACGTTTTGGGTGTGAAGAAAGGAGTGACCAACACTCCTTCCGCTTTATATCCTGCTGCGCCCCCAAGAATCCACCAGTCACCTGTTTCACCCACAACTGTGCCGCCACGCGTCAAACCTCGAGCATTTCCTGGCGAAATCGAAACGACGCGGCCCTGGCGCTTCACCTCCCCTGTGCGTTCGATACGCGCGTTACGCGTGTTGCCCGTGACTGTCCCCATTCCCCATACTTACACCGGGAAGGTCGGATGGAACTTCATGAGGAAGCAGTCGAGCAGCTACCCTACTCGGTCCATCCCTGGCCGGTAACTCCCCTACCCACAACGCCGGGGATCTAAGCCCTCGCCAAGAGGCAATCGAGCAGCTTCACTGCTTGGCCTATCCTTAGCAGGCTTCCTACGACCCTTCCATCGCTAAGGATCAAAGCCCTCGCCTGAAGGCAGCCGAGCGGCTACCCTGCTCGGCTATCCCTAGCTGGTAGCTTCCCTACCCCACAACGCCAGGGATCAAAGCCCTCACCAAGAGGTAACCGAGCAGCTTCACTGCTCGGCCTATCCTTAGCAGGCCTCCTACGGCCCCTCCATCGCTAAGGATCAAAGCCCTCTCCTAGAGGCAGCCGAGCGGCTACCCTGCTCGGCTATCCTTGGCTGGTAGCTTTCCTACCCCAAAACGCCTGGGATCTAAGCCCTCGCCAAAAGGCAGCCGAGCAGCTTCACTGCTCGGCCTATACTTAGCAGGCCTCTTACGGCCTCTCCATCGCTGAGGATCAAAGCCCTCGCCTAGAGGCAGCCGAGCGGCTACCCTGCTCGGCTATCCTTGGCTGGTAGCTTCCCTACCCTACAACACCAGGGATCAAAGCCCTTGCCAAGAGGCAGCCGAGTAGCTTCACTGCTCGGCCTATCCTTAGCAGGCCTCCTACGGCCCCTCCATCGCTAAGAATCAAAGCCCTCGCCTAGAGGCAGCCGAGCGGCTACCCTGCTCGGCTATCCCTGGCTGGTAGCTTCCCTACCCCACAACGCCAGGGATCTAAGCCCTCGCCAAGAGGCAGCCGAGCAGCTTCACTGCTCGGCCTATCCTAAGCAGGCCTCCTACGGCCCCTCCATTGCTGAGATTCAAAGCCCTCTCCTAGAGGCGGCCGAGCGGCTACCCTGCTCGGCTATCCCTGGCTGGTATCATCCCTACCCCACAATGCCAGGGATCAAAGCCCTCGCCAAGAGGCAGCCAAGCAGCTTTACTGCTCAGCCTATCCTTAGCAGGCCTCCTACGACCCCTCCATCGCTAAGGATCAAAGCCCTCGCCTAGAGGCAGCCGAGCGGCTACCCTGCTCGACTATCCCTGGCCGGTATCTTCCCTACCCTACAATGCCAGGGATCAAAACCCTCGCCAAGAGGCAGCCGAGCAGCTTCACTGCTCGGCCTATCCTTAGCAGGCCTCCTACGGCCCCTCCATCACTAAGGATCAAAGCCCTCGCCTAGAGGCAGCCGAGCGTGATTCTCACGCCTGCCGTGCATGCTGCCACCGTTATATAAACCCCTTCTTCATACGGTTCAAGTAAGCCATTTTTTACTCCAATAAGTCGTTACTCTGCTCGGACCTCTTCTCTAACTTGACCGTCGAAGGGTCCTCGGTGGTATAACCACCCCGGGACTTCCTTGCAGGTAGCTCGGCACAAACAACCTCAAACCCATTGAGATCCACACGCTTCAGGAGCCTGTTTCCAGATCCAATCTTAGCCGTCTATCGCCGCCACCAGCAGATCAACGGAAGATAACATCTCTGCGCGATCCAGGTCGCGTCAGACTACAACTGAGATATCGAGGAGTTTGGGGAGAAAGAAAGATGTAGAGAATGACGTAGTGATGGTTAAGGGGATGTGAAACAAGACAGAAGCGACGAGGCGGAAGCAATGGAGGTGTGGTGGAGGAAAAGAAAGTGTATATGAATACGAGGTGAGGTAAGATGGCGACAAAAATTAAGATAAAGAGGAGGAAGCTGGGGATATAAAGGAAGAGAGAATTTCGAAAGAATCCACGCCACTACAAAAGGTACTTGGTTCGGAGAGATGCATATGAGTGGTATTTTAGTGAAAAATCGTGATAGTTTAAGGTATTTTCTAGTAATTATAGGGACAAACAATAATAGTTGAGGGTATTTTGGTGTAATTTGGCCTTTAGCAAATATAGGGACAAACAATAATAGTCGAGGGTATTTATGTGTAATTTACCCTTTTTACAATCAAAGGATGAGAAGGCAACCACTACTACAATATGGGGTTGCCCCTACGGATAATGGAATCCGTAGGGGCAGATGTTTGTTTCCCCTACGGATTAATCCGTAGGCCCCAACGGTTGTCCCTATGGTGCCCGAAGTTTTAATTTAAGAATATTAAATCGTAATTTGTTGTTTGTCCCTATGTAGCCGCAAACCAATGACCTACGGACTAATCCGTAGGGGCGTCTAAATGGGAATTTAATTAAAAAGGCACAGAAATGCCCTACGCCTCGATCTCTCTCGCGCGTTCCCAAAATTCCCAAATTTCTCGTTCCCGCCGTGTCGCAGTTTTCTCTTCGCGGTTCCCATCGTCGCCACCGCCCTCCGTTCTCATCGTCGCCACCGCACTCGTTTTTCCTCGTCGCCGATTGCGCACGTTGTCGACCACCGATCGAGCATCTCCGTTGTCTCCTCCACCGCCTACAGGTTAGTAAATCTCCAATTAAACATAATTTTGATGATTTTAGAGCTAGGGTTCAGGGTTTGGGTACCGATGAGGGTTAGGGTTAGGCATCGGTTGGGGTTAGGGTTAGGGTTAGGGTTCGGTTGGGGTTTGGTGTTGGGGTTGGGGTTCGGCTGGGGTTGGGGTTGGGCTTAGGGTTAGGGTTGGGGTTCGGCTGGGGCTGGGGCTGGGGTTGGGGTTAGGGTTAGGGTTGGGGTTGGGGTTCGGATGGGGCTAGGGCTGGGGCTAGGGTTGGGGATAATGAAAATTTTGTATAGAAAATTACAAAGGTTTATAGGCCTATAATCGATGATGGAGCGACAGTTTGCCTTTTTGGGAATAAGACAAACGAGAGTAGAATTAACACCATTGGGCACCTCTTTATGTTTGAAAAAATATTTCCCAACTTTAGGAAAAAGCTTTGCATAATGCATATTGACCCTGTACATATCAATCCCTTTGTAAGTCTATATAGAGCATCATTTCTCTGTGCCCCCACTTTGTTTATGGGCGTGGGCCATGGATTGATGTATGACAGGAATATTGGCCATGGAGCGAAGAGCGAGATGCTATCGAAAAACTCTAACTAGAGAGAATGCCGACGTGTCGGCTGCTAACTTATTATTAAGTTGAAAAAAAGGTGTGCCTATAGATGTGAGAGTGGAAGAGTCAAAATGGTGAGTGTGTAGTGCAAATCTTGATTCAACAATTTTGCTTGGTTCTGCAATAAACTGGAGTGGATACTGGACTCTAACCCTAAACCTAAACATTTTCCCAGGGGCAAGATTTCATGATATATGCAAATTACAATTTGAGAGGAAAATAAAAATATTACATGCACCCTCAAGATGGCCAGCATACATGAAAACACGTGTGTGAACATTATACAAACTTAATCATTCATATAGGCAGAATGCGCTGTTTCAAGTAAACTTACCCAAATTAACCTAATTAACCCTAACCAACACCCTAACCCTTTCAAATTATCAATAATTAACCAAAATTAACGCTTGCCTCTAATTAACCCAAATTAACCCTAGGCTCTAATCCTAAACCTGATATGTCTGAAATCATATTAGAAATGATATGTCTGCAATCAAATTCTGCATTTATATTTTGTGAAGTAAAAGTTTTTTCAAAATGAGAAGCTGCCATATGAACTGTTTATGCTCCTCAAAACAAATGCCTTCTACATTTTGCAACTTTGTAATTCTGTTTTGACATCTTCTGACATTAACCCAACAATGAAAGAATTTGGTATTTTTATCGCCACCTGAAATCTATTTTATCCTTGATTTATGTCTCCAAAAAAATTGAGGAAGGGTGTGTTTGTTATATCAAAAACCATTTTGTTGAACCCAACAGGTGAAAATTTAGAGTTGTTATAGATAGCTCTTACATGTTGTTTAATGCATGTACCATTGTTAACAGAGTGCAAGGTGGAGAACAATAATTTGTTTCAACGGCATGTTTTTCAAGTTAAAACCAATATATGATATTCGATGATAATATGAAACTTTCATATTCTCATCGATACTCATATATGAAACTCAAAGCGCCACTTAGTCCCCGTCTATCGGTTAATATACGTTCAATGTTTGTCGTGACATAAAACTATACGAAAGTTGTTAAATATCGGATAGTATAGCCCGATACTAACAACCGTCCTGTAGTCTATGTGACGAGAAAATTCAATCGTATGATAACCGATAGATTTGTCCCGTGTGGAAAAATTAGGAATGTATAAAGCAAACACCTTCATTCACTTGTGTTTTCATCCGTTTCGAGATATTTCGTCGGTACCTTTCCGCTGGTTCTCCGTGTACAAAGATAGATTAGATGTTCATTTCAACGTTGTTTCACAGATTTGAAATGATTATCTATTCTATTACAGTGTACTCGGAGAATAGCGGAGAGGTGTTGCCGAAATTTACTCGAAACGGTTGAAAGCACAAGCGAATGGATGTTCGCTCTATACATTCTTAATGGGATAGAAGCCTTACCCCCGACAGCCGAAACACACACATACAACAAGAATACACAACAAACGCATCATTAGAGAGTGATTCAAGATGTTCAAGTTAAAACCAATATATGATACTCGATGATAATATGAAACTTTCATATTCTCATCGATACTCATATATGAAACTCAAAGCACCACTTAGTCCCCGTCTATCGGTTAACATACGTTCGATGTTCGTCATGACATAGAACTATATGAAGGTTGTTAAATATCGGACGGTATAGCTCGATACTAACAACCATCGTGTAGTCTATGTGACGAGAAGATTCAATCGTATGATAACCGATAGATTTGTCCCGTGTGGACAAGTTAGGAATGTATAAAGCAAACACCTTGGATACAAATTCGAAGTTAAGGACATAGAAACATCTAGAACCACTCAGAATAGTGGGATTGCGACGGTAGGATCGGATGGTGTGATTTATTATGGATACTTCAATTGTATACTCGGCATCCACTATCCCGGACGATCAGAACCCTTTTATATATTTCAGTGTATTTGGTACGATACGCGAACCGATACGGATAAGTGGAGAAGCAATCTTGGGATTTGGAAAGATGAATATGGATTGACCAGTGTGAACACACTTCGATTTTACGGTCAGGAAGATCCGTTTATCTTTCTGAACCAAGCGTTCCAAGTATACTACTCACAGTGTTTGAAGCATCCGGGATGGAGTGTCGTATGCCGTTGGAAACCCAGGGATGTCTACGATGTCCCAGAATTCGAGGACAGCGATGAGGATGAAGAAGAGAGAAGACTTAGAGTGCTCCGACCGTCTGTTTTGAAAAACGGGTTGTCTTCGGCTGATCATGAAGTTACGTGGATTAGAAATGATATCAATGATGAAATCCAAGTAGATATGTCTAATGCGCCCACGAAACGAAAAAGGTTATCAGTAATGTTATATTATTACTTCATATTTTATGATCTATACATATATAGTCAATACTTGTAATGATTGTCTAATGCGTCCACAAACCATTTATCTAGATTTGATGACGATGACGGGAGCAGCGAGGGGCGGCAGGAGCTCCAACCGCGGCACCGGCAGAGGCAGAGGCAGAGCGGTTCTGCCGCCCGGAGAGCTGCGTAGGGAGCTTCAGAGGGCCGGTCTTGCACCCCGATAGGAAACCCCTTCGGATGCCTCCTTCCGTTTGGACTTTGCCACATCTCCAGGTATATTGCACGCATATTCATTTTGAATGTAATATTAAAAATATACATGCATGTTCATGTCAAAATTACTTATATTGTCAATGTTTGATTGTCTAGCTGTTGGTGATGCGTCCACATCAGGGGCAGGGCCACTCCCGCACCTCTAGGTATGTTTATATATCATATAGTGCATGTATATTGATTTATAATGATATATCATAAATATACATACATTCTTTTTGCTCTTACGTACTTACATCCGGGACAGAGGCCACTCCCGCACCTCCAGGTATGTTTATATATCATATACCTGCGGGTATATTTATATATCCTATAGTGTATACATGTTGATTTAGAATGTTATATTATTGATATACGCATTCTTTTTGCAATTACTTATATAGCTGATACTTGATTGTCTAATTATAGGTGGTGCGTCCTCGTCTGGTGCAGGGGCCACTCCCGTCACTTCCATACCCTCCGCTCAGTCTGCAGGTTTGTATGAATAAATATAAAATGCTTATTCATTTTACATATCCTTTAAGAATAAACATGAACTTCATGTAATTTTATCGATGTTTATTTTCTAGTTGGAGATACGTCCACGTCCGGGTCACCGGCTGTTCCTCACCGGAGGAACTATCGTCCCGCTCGTGCTGCTGCCCGGGCCCAGGCTCGTGCTTTAGTCACCGGAGGTATATATCACACTTCAATTTTCGTTAAACCTTGATTTCTTAATATAACTTTGTCTTAATATTGATTGTCTTGATATTTCTTGCAGATGCAGGGCCTCCCCATCTCGAGAGGGGGACTCGAGGCTCGAATCAGTCCCACAGGCTGAGGCCCGATAGAGCTAAACGGGAGGCAGCATTCCCCTTCTTTTTTACCCCCGATTATCGCTATACCGGCGATCATGACGAGAGGTTCGGCCGGTATATGGGGGATGAGAGCCGGCTCGTGAAGAACTATCCACTTCACGTTGAGTGGGGCGACCAGCACCGGCGCTCATTCGCCCTCTTCTGGGATCAGGCTCGGGTATTAATATATATATTCATTTGATTTATCCAATATATTTATTATTAACACTTGCAATCTAATAACAATGTTTTTTTTTGTATTTTCAGTTGGATTACGATTTTCAGTATGTACCCGATCCTGATCATCCTGGGAGGGTGCTCGATCTTCACGCTCTGTACAATGGCCTGATGAAGAACATGCAGACGAAGGTCCGATACAACAGGAATGAACTGAAGACCGACTGCTATTCCCTGTTGATGGCGACCCCCGAGGCAGAGAGAGCGGCCCTCCTATCTACTCCGGCCTTTGCGAGAGTCGACGTAGATACATGGCCTCTATTGTGCCAATATTTCGACTCTCATCGCAAACAGGTACGTATTTTAAATGTAATTCATTGTTTAGTATATAATTTATTTTTTTGTGTTGCTTAATTAGAAAACTAAATGTGAATATGTTGTGCAGAAACAGACCGATCAAAATAAAGAGAATAGGAAGTCGGCGAAGAGGGGTCGCCCCACTTATACAGGTGGCTAGAGAAATATTACTCGTGCCATGGAGTTATCAGTAAATTACAATAGACCGGCCTTTGTGATATAATGTAATATTAAGAGTTATTTTCTAATATATCTAATATTAAGAGTTATTTTCTAATATTGCAGAGAGCTCAGATCCTGGCGCAGGGTGGTACAGCGAGCGTGCTGTCCGCGTATCTTTCCGACAACGGCACCTCGATAGATCCCGCCACGGGCGAGCTTCGATACCCCGACGCCGCTACCCAGGAGTATTACGTAAGTGTTTATATTTATTCAACCCCTATTTGAAATTTTTATTTTGAAAGATTCAAATTTAAATGATATACTTATATTTTACTGGTTAATGTGGGTGTAGGAGCGGGTGGTTGAGCAGGCCGAGACATCGGGGATCGATTTTACTGGACAGAACAATCCGATGCTGCTGACCCCAGTCCTGAACGCCGCACACGGAGGGTACCACGGAGGTTGGGAGAGAGGCCAGAGACTGGGTCCTAGCAGGGCCCATATGAGGTTAGGCTCCACTCCGGCGGTTACTTCCTCCGTCTCCATAGAGCGACGTTTCCAGCAAGAACTGGACAACTTGAAGGCCACCGTTCACGAGTTGAAAGAGATGTTGATATGTATACTACTTAATAGTAAAATATTATGCCATATTATAGATAGCAACATATCCAATATTAGTACGTAGCCTGAACTTATTTGGTTGTAGACTTAGCTTTGATTAATCATACATACATATCTAATTAAAAAAAACTACGGTTTTCCAAACTAGATATCCAAACGAGGCCTAAGTCCCTAAGTATACATAGATTGGGGTTTCGCAATAACTTGTTAATGATACGAATTCGACTAATACACAGTTCTTACTCGTTTATTACACACGTAGGTCCAGACGCGACAGGGTACGGCCTCCACATGCATCTCCTTCGGCTGCGGCTCCGCAAGCCACTACCTCGGCTGCGGTTCCGCAGACAACTTCTATAGCTCCACTGCCTGCTCAGACTCCCGCAGCTGCGACTCCGCAAGCCACTACCTCGGCGGCGGTTGCGCAGACCACTCCTACAGCTCCACAGCCCGCTCAGACTCCCGCACACTCCGCATTGCATGATTTATTGACTCAGGGTATATCCGAGGAGCAGGCGCGCCAGATTACGGCGTTTATCAGAGGTGGAGCTGGACCGAGGTAGGGTAACTTTTTGATTCTTATATTTTAAACATGTATTTATTTATATGATACATATTGTATATATTTTGGACAATATTGATATTGGTGGTGTTTGCGTGTTTATATTGATATCATATTTTGCTTGTTGATTTCTTTTGTATATTATGCGTGAGATGTGATTATGAATACTGTGATATATATTCTGCGTGTTGATTAATTTTATATATGATGTATATATTGTTGTGCACATGGCGAGAAAAAAACAGACGGCCCCTTTTAAAAAAAAATCTGATAAGATGTCCCTACGGATTAATCAGTATGGCCCAACATTGCCCCTACGGATTAATCCGTAGGGACCTACTTTGTCCCTACTGATTTATCCGTAAGGGCAAAATATCAGGTATCCTGATATTTTGCCCCTATGATCTCAGTAATAGGGGTTATACTTGTCCCTACGGAGTTGTCCGTAGGGGCAAACAAATGCCCCTACACATCCGGACCTACGTAAGTATCCGTAGGGGCAACTATTTGGCCCTATGAATAACTCCTTAGGGACACCTATTTTATTTTATAAACCGATAAATAAATAAGTTTTTTGTCTCTACAGTCTAATCCGTAAGGACAAATGGACCTACACATTACGCCGTAGGGGCAAGTTTTTGACCGTAGGGGCATGTTCAAGGAGAAGACTTGTACCTACGGCGTTTGCATCTACAGGATAATTTCTTACCCCTACGGATATATCCGTAAGGGCAGTGATTTGCTCCTACGGATAAATCCGTAGGGGTAACCCCTATTTATAGTATTGAACATATGTATAAAAGAAAATTTTAGTAAGGTACATATAAATATCTGCAATTCAGGACCATGTAATTAGATAATATAGTACGGTACTTGTAAAATTATTTCTTTTGATCTTTGAATTTAGCGTTCAAATCAAATTTTGCTTCTTCAAAATTATTCAATCAAGTTTGATTCTGATGAGACATTGGATATTTTTTGTTGTGAACTAAGGAGAATTTGAATCCCCTGTCCACGAATGGAGAAAAAAAGCCTCCCCAAGTTAAAAATTGAAGCAAAAAAGAAGAAGGAGAAGAGACGGTAAATATAATATTATACCGTCTAGATGCTGCATTGTATCTTGTACTTTTACTTTTTGAAAAAATCTAACCGGAACTGGCATTGTGTCTTGTCCCTACTGATAAATGGAACGATTTTTTCATCTAAATCTAACCGGAACTGGCATTGTATCTTGTACTTTTACTTTTATATATATATATATATATATATATATATATATATATATATATACTTTTGCAGTAAACAACCTCCTCTACTTATTACTCAAAAAATACACACACGCAATAACAAAGCAAAAAATATTGAAGATCTACATAGCGGACCTAGAAAAATGTTAAATTGAATACACCTCTCTCTAGAAAAGAAAAGAAATCAGCATTGCGTTCATCCAATTGATAAGTGAGCACCAGCTCCATTTGAGGCGCCTCATCTTGAATTTAAGAAACAAAAAAAAAAAAAGAGGATTATCCATGAGAACAGAAACCCCAAATAATTTTAGAGGCCGAGGGTGGAGCTCTACTTGATGCAATACAGAAAAAAAAAAACCTAAAAATGCTATTGGTTCAAGACAACGAATGAAGGGTCTCAAGACTTTGGAGCACAAAAAATAACATCATCTAAATTTTTGTTTCTAATTGTCAGATGGATTATTTAGAGTTCCTTTAGACTAAAATAATGATTGCTCTACATTGTTAATTAGGAATTTTTAAATAATATATAGTTTTAATTTTATCTTTTCTATATATATATATATATATATATATATATATATCTAGAAAGAGAGAGAGAGATTTTCCTATATATTCTATTGGGTGATAAAACTAATTACTGTTATGTTGGCAGTTACAAGTTGTGTACTTTTGTTTCAGTGTTTGAATGGTTTCTTTATTTTTGAAATTCAAATTTATACATAAGGGATTTGGGAGAAGAGAACACAATCAAAACTATTTTCATTTTCTTATAAAGTAGTTTGCTGATGAAAATAGTTTTCACATTTGTTATAACTTTTGAAGTTTTTGATAATGATGATAATGCTTTGAATATCCCGACTTTTATAATGCAAAAGCGAGGGTGCCACGTGGCATTCACGTTTATTTGAAATTAATACTTTATTCTTATATATATGATACATGTCATCTATTTTTTGCACGTGTGGCGCACGTTGATACACGCTAGCATTAAACAGTCAAGATTTAGAAAGATTTGCACGTGTGACGCGCGTTGATGTATATTAGCATTAAACAACCAAGATTTAAAAAGATTTTTAATGCATTTAGTTAAGATAATAGATAGTTTGAAAACTTTTAGTTAAAAATAGATAAAATATCCACATCAAACCTTGAAACAATAAAAGAGTAAAAACTTTACACATGCTTGTAATATATATGTTGTTCAAAATATACATACGTGTATCGCACATGCAAAATACTAGTTTTGTTTAATTCTAAAAGATTCTCTTTACTGAATTTTTAAAAAAATATGTTTGTTAATAAAATATAGTTTTCAGATTTGTTATAAATTTTGAACTTTTTGATAACGAAAATAATCATTTTGGATACCTTTTTTTGTTTAAAACTATTTTTTAAAAATAATTCTTTCACAGTTAATGATTTTAAAAGATTTTCTCTCCTCAAAGGCAATCTTATAAAATCTTTCGGAATCTGTAATGAAAACATATAAAAAATATTTTCTTACCAGATCGAAAAAGATAAAGATTTTATGTTATATATCCAACTTGTAACCGACCTTTTATTTTATCTGTTTATATAAAGAAGAGAAGAGAAGAGGAAAGAGGAGAAACCATCAAAACCCTCACCCTAATAAAGTCCATGATTGATTAATCATTATCATAATTAACACAATTGCAGGATGATGAAAGGAGACGTAACAATGGAGATTGTGCAGATCATGCGGGAAGAGATTGCAATGGCGAAGAAGAAGAAGGATGAGGAGGATGTCGTTGACGAGAGAGCTGTGCATAAATGCATCAACATGATTTGTTTCTTTCTTTTCCAGCACGAGTTTCCTTTTGAAAAGGTTCGACAGTTTGGGATCAATCTCAAGAATTCCCTTCATGTTGATGATCATCCGTTTCTCATACTTCAGGTAAATTAAATTAATTATGATTTTTTTTTAATTTATTACTTTTTCCCTCTGGAGGCATTTTTCTTTACGGATTTAGTATTAAAAAACCTCATCCAAACAAATAACTCTGTGAGATTAGTTTTATCGGCCGTAAAAAGGGAACATAAACTTTTAATCTAACGGCGGGCATATCCAAATATGCCCTTATGTATTACTTGTATTAGTATTTGATTCTTTTCACTTATTATGGTTGCTCCCTTGTTTCCTTTCAGACTATTTCTTTAAGCTTGTTTGGATTCTTGGAAACATTTGAACAAGGTAAAGTTATTCCAATTTTCTGCATCTAATTAATTAAGATTCGTGGACCTGACCGGTTCTAAACGAATGCAAACCCTAGTCTTCCATGCAATATAGCCAGTAATCAATAATTTTACGCTCGAGCTCTAAGATAAAGCTAGCGATCTTAAGTTAAACATATTTATCAATATGTTACATTAAGCTATATACATCAATTTATATTTGGGAAACTTTGTTGTTAATCTTGCATGCATGCATGCCTCTAAATTTAGGTCTCAAGAACCCGCCTGAATTCGCAACTCTGCGGAACATGTATGATGCATGTCAGCGATTGGCAAAAGATGGACAGGTTTGTCAAAATTAACTTCATTTGCTTGCTTAATTAATTATATATCAATTGCATGTAATTAACTTTTAATAATGCCACCAACATATAATTTCTTTACAAAATTCAATAGATTCCACATGGGAAGGAGTTGATGTCAAGTATCATGCTAATGAGCGGCATAATGAATTCCATGACAAATGAAGGTAATATTTATTTATTTATTTTTCTTAGATTAAATTTTTTTATTGTTCAAATATTATCTCATGTTTAAGTGATTGATACATGTAGAGTTGGACAGTACTAATCCAAAGATTAATAAAGCGCGTATGAAGACGATAGCCAAAGCTTCGGGTCACTCGTTGAGGGACGTCAACAATATGATAATAGCGTATAATTGCATTTTTGAGACTTTTATGAAGGCAGCGATGAAAGGTCTCAAGACTTTAGAACGCAAAGAATAATATCATCTAAATTTTTGTTTTTAATTATCAGATGGATTGTTTAGGGTTTCTTTAGACAAAATTAATGATTGCTCTACATTGTTAGGAATTTTTAACTAATTTATAGCTTTTATTTTATCTTTTATATTTTTTATTGGGATTCGGAAGAAGAGACTTTCTTCTATCAAACTATTTTCTATTTTTTTAAAACATAATAAGAAATTGGCGATTAAAAGACTACACATATTTGAAGTTTCCATTTGTTTGGAGAAAATCGAAATACGAAACAATACTACGAGGAAACGATCACGAAACAACAACGTAAATACCAACGAAAGAACAATAAATAAAATACGCGAGAAAAAAATAGAATCACAAACCAAAGAGGTACAAGGAATTTGTCAATGGGGTTCACCTACCATATGGCCAGTTCCCGGCAGAGCGGAATATGCAAACATCTGCCATTATTGAATTAAGTTTACAAACAATCCGAGCTCTTTTGCATAACATTAATTTATACAGACTATAACCTTAATAATAAGTCTACTGTGCGTTTGAGATATAGTTATCACTACTAAAATAGGGGGTTGCCCTTACGGATATTGAAATCCGTAGGGGCAGATTTATGTTGGCCCTACGGATTAATCCGTAGGGCTATAAGGTTGCCCCTACGGGTCAAGACGTTCAAGAATAAAAATATTAATTCTTAATTTGGCGTTTGCCCCTACGGAGCCGCAAATCAAGGATCTACGGACAAATCCGTAGGGGCAACTAAATAGCGATTTAATAAAGGGCACAGATCGATCGTCTACGCCCGTTATCTCTTTCTTCCTCTCTCGATCGCGCGCGAAACAAAATCCGCAAATCATTCCCGCCGTTCTCGTCGTCGCCGCCGCCGTTCTCGTCGTCGCCGCCGCCGTTCAGGTTAGTAAGTCTTCAACTAAATTAAAGAAATTTTTTATTATTTAGGGCTAGGGTTCATGGCTGGGGCTGGGGTTGCGGTTGGATCAGTTGGGGTTCGGCATGGGTTGGGGTCAGGGTTGGGGTTAGGGTTAGGGTTGGGGTTAGGGTTAGGGTTAGGGTTAGGGTTGGGGTTCGGCTGCGGCTGCGGCTGGGGTTGGGGCTGGGGCTTGGCTTAGGGTTGGGCTTGGGGTTTAGCTGGGGCTGGGGCTGGGGCTGGGGTTAGGGTTAGGCTGGGGCGGGGCTGGGGCTGGGGCTGGGGCTGGGCTGGGGTTAGGGTTTGGCTTAGGGTTGGGGTTGGGGTTTAGCTGGGGCTGGGGTTAGGGTTAGGTTGGGGCGGGGCTGGGCTGGGGCTGGGCTGGGGCTAGGGTTAGGTTGGGATTAGGGTGGGGCTGGGCTGGGGCTGGGTCTGGGGTTAGGTTGGGGTTGGGGTTTGCTGAATTTGGCAAACCTGAGAGGAATTTCCAGCAATTTTAGCCTAGTTTGATTACTAAAATTATTGTTGATCGAGAAAATTTTGGGTTCTTCTAATCAAACATTGTTTGTTACTATATGTCAACGAGTACTGATAAAAGAAAAAACCGATTTCAAGTGAAAATTAGGTATGTACAATGTTCTAATATAATTTGTATTTCTTGCCATCATCAAACATATAAAAGTACTAATATGAAATGGAAAATAAATAAATAAATAATCAAAGCTTTGGCATGTATGCAAAATCCCTTGTTACTTTTTCTTGGTTGCCCAACTTTGAAAATTCTATCTATTAAATTAGACATACTCTAAAAAGAATGATATTGCAAGAATTTGACTTGGTGGAGACTTGCATCATTAATAGAAATATGAAAAGCCGCCTTTGTTAGTCGAGAGTCATGGTAATAGACTTGTCATTATAGATCATAGTCAATTATTTTTCCAATCATTTTCTTGATCCAGATGCTAATCAACTTGTTAATTAGTTACTGTTTTTATAACGTATTTGTCTATATTTGTTGACAGTGGCCTTTTTTTTGGATTAACATGTTTTTTTGATGCATGTTTCAGTCATGTGAATTCATATGTTGCGTATAACGGTTTATGATATCAGTATTCTACATTTGTAGTTTTAATTGTTGATTGTTATAGATGAATGCCATTGCAATAATAGTTTTTGGTTGATGAATGCTATTGCAATGTAGGATGATCAGTTCTATCAATCTTGATCTCAATGGTTTAAAATCATGTTACACAATTAACACGAATGCACAACAAACGCATAATTAGAGAGCGATTCGAGATGTTCAGGTTAAAACCAATATATGATACTCGATGATAATATGAAACCTTCGTATTCCCATCGACACTCATATATGAAACTAAAAGCGCCACTTAGTCCCCGTCTATCGGTTAACATACGTGCGATGCTCGTCGTGACATAGAACTATACGAAGGTTGTTAAATATCGGACGGTATAGCTCGATACTAACAACCGTCGTATAGTCTACGCGATGAGAAAATTCAATCGTATGGTAACCCATAGATTTGTCCCGTGTGGACAAGTTAAGAATGTATAAAGAAAACGCCTTCATTCACTTGTGTTTTCATCCGTTTCGAGATATTTCGTCGGTACCTTTCCGCTGGTTCTCCGTGTACAAAGATAGATTAGATGTTCATTTCAACGTTGTTTCACAGCTTTGAAATGATTATCTATTCTATTACAGTGTACTCGGAGAACAGCGGGGAGGTGCTGCCGAAATTTACTCGAAACGGTTGAAAGCACAAGTGATGGGTGTTCGCTCTATACATTCTTAATGGGATAGAAGCCTACCCCCGACAGTCGGAACACACACATACAACAAGAATACACAACAAACGTATAATTAGAGAGCGATTCGAGATGTTCGGGTTAAAACCACTATATGATAATATGAAACCTTCATATTCCCATCGATACTCATATATGAAACTAAAAGCGCCACTTAATCCCCGTCTATCGGTTAACATGCGTGCGATGCTCATCGTGACCTAGAACTATACGAAGGTTGTTAAATATCGGACGGTATAGCTCGATACTAACAACCGTCGTATAGTCTACGCGACGAGAAAATTCAATCGTATGGTAACCCATAGATTTGTCCCGTGTGGACAGGTTAAGAATGTATAAAGCAAACGCCTTCATTCACTTGTGTTTTCATCCGTTTCGAGATATTTCGTCGGTACCTTTCCGCTGGTTCTCCGTGTACAAAAATAGATTAGATGTTCATTTCAACGTTGTTTCACAGCTTTGAAATGATTATCTATTCTATTACAGTGTACTCGGAGAACAGCGGGGAGGTGCTGCCGAAATTTACTCGAAACGGTTGAAAGCACAAGTGATGGGTGTTCGCTCTATACATTCTTAATGGGATAGAAGCCTACCCCCGACAGCCGGAACACACACATACAACAAGAATACACAACAAACGCATAATTAGAGAGCGATTCGAGATGTTCGGGTTAAAACCACTATATGATAATATGAAATCTTCATATTCCCATCGATACTCATATATGAAACTAAAAGCGCCACTTAGTTCCCGTCTATCGGTTAACATACGTGCGATGCTCGTCGTGACCTAGAACTATACGAAGGTTGTTAAATATCGGACAGTATAGCTCGATACTAACAACCGTCGTATAGTCTACGCGACGAGAAAATTCAATCGTATGGTAACCCATAGATTTGTCCCGTGTGGACAAGTTAAGAATGTATAAAGCAAACGCCTTCATTCAATTGTGTTTTCATCCGTTTCGAGATATTTCGTCGGTACCTTTCCGCTGGTTCTCCGTGTACAAAGATAGATTAGATGTTCATTTCAACGTTGTTTCACAGCTTTGAAATGATTATCTATTCTATTACAGTGTACTCGGAGAACAGCGGGGAGGTGCTGCCGAAATTTACTCGAAACGGTTGAAAGCACAAGTGATGGGTGTTCGCTCTATACATTCTTAATGGGATAGAAGCCTACCCCCGACAGCCGGAACATACACATACAACAAGAATACACAACAAACACATAATTAAAGAGCGATTCGAGATGTTCGGGTTAAAACCACTATATGATAATATGAAACATTCATATTCCCATCGATACTCATATATGAAACTAAAAGCGCCACTTAGTCCCCGTCTATCGGTTAACATACGTGCGATACTCGTCGTGACCTAGAACTATACGAAGGTTGTTAAATATCGGACAGTATAGCTCGATACTAACAACCGTCGTATAGTCTACGCGACGAGAAAATTCAATCGTATGGTAACCCATAGATTTGTCCCGTGTGGACAAGTTAAGAATGTATAAAGCAAACGCCATCATTCACTTGTGTTTTCATCCGTTTCGAGATATTTCGTCGGTACCTTTCCGCTGGTTCTCCGTGTATAAAGATAGATTAGATGTTCATTTCAACGTTGTTTCACAGCTTTGAAATGATTATCTATTCTATTACAGTGTACTCGGAGAACAGCGGGAGGTGCTGCCGAAATTTACTCGAAACGGTTGAAAGCACAAGTGATGGGTGTTCGCTCTATACGTTCTTAATGGGATAGAAGCCTACCCCCGACAGCCGAAACACACACATACAACAAGAATACACAACAAACGCATAATTAGAGAGCGATTCGAGATGTTCAGGTTAAAACCAATATATGATAATATGAAACCTTCATATTCTCATCGATACTCATATATGAAACTAAAAGCGCCACTTAGTCCCCGTCTATCGGTTAACATACGTGCGATAATTTATTCTTTTCAACGACAAACGCACACACAAAGCATATACACGGATTTTCTCCTTTGTCAGTAACTATCCCGTTCTTATATTTCTCAATATAGTCAGCATAACCTACAATTTATATGTTATACAGTCTAACATGGCCCATGAGTACGTCAGAGTTAAGGACTGAATGTATGTGGATTAGAAACAATGTATGCAACCTAAGTTTTTCGCAGGAGTTGCTGCTTTTCTTGAATTTGCACGCGCACATAATAAGATCATAATAGAGAAGATTCTCTGTCCGTGCGATAGATGTGGCAATAAGTACTGGCAGAAGGTAGAATTGGCAGAGCTTCATATTGTAAAACATGGGTTTACTAGACTTTATACAACTTGGAAATATCACGGGAAAGGAGAAGAATGTAGTACTGCGGCAGAAGAAGAAAGAGAACACGATAATGCGACAGGAGAAGAAGAAGAATTCGGTAATGCGGCAGGAGACGGAAATTTATTTCCATCAGAAGAAATGGAGGATATGGTAGAGGCTGACCTAGGTGAATCTATTCGTACCGAAGATGACATTCCTTCCGGTCAAGGACCGCGTGCGGATAAATATGAAAATTTCATGAATGATGCTAGGAAACCAATTTATGAGAATGCGAAGTATTCCACCCTCTCATGGTTCGTCCAACTTTTCCAGATTAAGTGCCTAAATGGATGGAGCAACAAGTCATTCACAATACTTCTTTCGTTCTTGAAAGATTCTATGCCTCCGGGAAATAATGTGCCCGACAGCTAGTACGAAGCCCAGAAGATGATGTCTGATTTGGGTCTAAAGTGCGAGAAGATTCAAGCATGTCCTAAAATTGCGTGTTGTACCGGAAAGAGAATTCAGATTTGAAAGAGTGTCCAACATGCGGAGAGGCCAGGTATAAGCCGAAAGATTCTGATAAGAAGCCTAATATACCTATGAAGATAGCACGATACTTTCCCATAACACAGAGGCTACAGAGGCTATTCAGGTGCAAGAAAACAGCCGAGGCAATGATTTGGCATCACCGTGCTCCTCCAAGCGAAGATGGAAAAATGAGCCATCCAAGAGATTCATCGGCATGGAAGGATTTCGATAGGAGGCACGCAATATTCAGTAGCGATTCTCGCAATGTCCGGCTCGGACTGGCTACTGATGGCTTCTGCCCATTCAACTATATGGCTGGAAGTCACAGCACATGACCCGTTGTAATGATAATTTATAATCTGTCGCCTTGGTTGGTTATGGACCAATCATACTTTATGATACCTCTTCTTATCGACGGACCAAACACACCGGGGAACAATATCGACGTCTATCTCTGACCTCTGATCAAGAAGTTGAAATCTTTGTTCATTAATGGTGTAGAGACATATGATGCAAACACAAATACAACCTTCATACTGCGTGCGGCTTTAATGTGGACAATTAATAACTTTCCAGCGTATGGAATGCTATCAGGTTGGTCCGTACATGGTCACAAAGCATGTCCTCATTGCCATGAACACACAACATCAAAATTCTTGAATTTTAGCAGGAAGGTTTGTTATTGCGGCCATCGACGTTTCCTACCCCCAGACCACCCCTATAGGTTAGACACGGTTCACTTTGATGGTCATCAGGAGCTTCTTGGACCTCCATCCCCATTGTCCGGAGAGGACGTAACTGCTAAATGGGATGGTTACAATAACGTGACCTTCGGGATGGATCCGACGAAACAGGTCAAACCACAATATTGGAACAAGTTAAGCATTTTCTTCGAGCTTCCGTACTGGTCTACAAATTCAGTGCGTCATTGTCTGGACGTCATGCATATAGAGAAGGGAGTATCAGAGCACATACTTAACTTGCTTCTTTGTAAAGACGGGAAATCGAAAGACAACATGAATGCTCGGATGGATCTACAAGAGTGGGGAATAAGAAGTGAATTGCACCCTAGACCGGTAGCGCGTAAACCGGGCAAGTTTGTACTTCCCAATGCCACTTATCATATGTCACAACCGGAGAAGAAAAGATTCCTGCAGGTGTTGCATGATTTGAAAGTCCCCACAGGTTTCTCAGGATCATTCAGCAAGAAAATAAAAATTGTGAAGGGCAAGATCGATGGGCTGAAAAGTCATGATCACCATGTTATCATGGAGCACTTTCTTCCATTAGCCCTCAGGACTTCTCTCCCCAACTCGGTTGTTCTAGTAATCAACGACCTATGTTGTTTTTTCAGGGAGTTGTGTGCTAAAACACTGGAGGTTGCGACGCTGGATAAACTAGAAAATTCTATTGCGTTGATACTTTGCAAGTTTGAGGGTATTTTCCCACCGTCATTCTTCGATATCATAATACACTTGACGGTTCATCTTGCAACTGAGGCGAAGTTAGCCGGACCGGTACAATATCGATGGATGTATCCCGTCGAGAGGTACGTGTAATTTTTCGTTTCGCGCAATTTATAAATTTATTGTTGTCCTGTATGCCCGTATTTATTTATTCAACATATTCTCATTAGGTACTTCTACACTCTTAAGAAGTATATACCCAATAAAAATCGACCAGAGGGTTCTATTATGCAAGGTTATCTTCTTGATGAAGCAACCACATTTTGTTCCCGCTATCTGGACGAGAACATTGAGACAAGGCTTAACCGACCACGAAGAATTCAAGACGGGCCATATGGTAAAGCCGAGTATAAGAGGGTAGACACTATGTTTATCAACAAGATATACCGGTTTATCTTGCTTAATTGCGCATGTCTTGAACAAATTGGAGAGTAAGTTTTTTTGGATTAATTGTTATATCTGTGTTTGTGTGTGTATGAAATGATATAATATTAATGTCACAATTATTTGTCGAAAACAGAATTCATTTTAACGAGGTACGTGAGGGGCATCCTGATTGGAACGAAGAACGTTTGGAAAAATACCATCAGGATAATTTTTGTGATTGGGTCACAGATCATGTAAGTTATTCGAATAACATTTTATTGCTATCAGTTTTAATCTAAACTTGTATCGTTATGTATTTATCGTAAAATTTGTTTTGTTAGATCCACGATCCGAACTTGTCTGCATCATTTGAGAGTGATTCAAGATGTTTAGCTCAATTTCCTAGTATGGAGGTTGCATATTACAAAGGATTTGGTGTCCTTAGATACAAATTCGAAGTTAAGGACATAGAAACATCTAGAACCACTCAGAATAGTGGGATTGCGACGGTAGGATCGGACGTTGTGATTTACTATGGGTACTTAAATTGTATACTCGGCATCCACTATCCCGGACGATCAGAACCCTTTTATATATTCCAGTGTACTTGGTACGATCCGCGAACCGATACGGACAGGTGGAGAAGCAATCTTGGGACTTGGAAAGATGAATATGGATTGACCAGTATGAACACACTTCGATTTTACGGTCAGGAAGATCCGTTTATCTTTCCGAACCAAGCATTCCAAGTATACTACTCACAGTGTTTGAAGCATCTGGGATGGAGTGTTGTATGCCGATGGAAACCCAGAGATGTCTACGATGTCCCAGAATTCGAGGACAGCGATGAGGACGAAGAAGAAAGAAGGCTTAAAGTGCTCCGACCGTCTGTTTCGAAGGACGGGTTGTCTTCGACCGATCATGAAGTTACGTAGGTTAGAAATGACATCGACGATGAAATCCAAGTAGATATGTATAATGCGCCCACGAAACGAAAAAGGTTATCAGTAATGTTATATTATTACTTCACATTTTACGCTCTATACATATATAGTCAAAACTTTTAATGATTGTCTAATGCGTCCACGAACTGTTTATCTAGATTTGATGACGATGTCGGGAGCAGCGAGGGGCGGCAGAGGCAGAGGCAGAGCGGTTCTGCCGCCTGGAGAGCTCCGTAGGGAGCTTCAGAGGGCCGGTCTTGCACCCAGATCGAAGACCCCTTCGGATGCCTCCTTCCGTGTGGATTTTGCCACACCTCCAGGTATACTGCACGCATATCCATTTTAAATGTAATATTACAGATATTCATGCCTGTTTATGTCAAAATTACTTATATTGTTAATGTTTGATTGTCTAGTTGTTGGTGATGCGTCCATATCTGGGATAGAGGCCACTCCCGCTCCTCCAGGTATGTTTATATATCATATAGTGCATGTATATTGATTTAGAATACTATATCATAAATACACACATTCCTTTTGCTCTTACTTAGCAATTTTTATTATTGTCTAGCTGTAGGTGGTGACACCACCGCACCTGCGGGTATGTTTATATATCCTATAGTGCATGCATATTGATTTAGAACGTTATATTATTGATCTACACATTCTTTTTGCAATTACTTATATAATCTATTTTTAATTGTCTAATTATAGGTGGTGCATCCACATCTTCCGCAGGGGCCACTCCTGCCGCTTCCATACCCTCCGCATCGTCTGCAGGTTAGTATGAATAAATTTAAAATATTTATTCATTTTACATATGCTCTATAAAATAAATATGAACTTCATGGAAATTTAGCGTCGATATTTATTTTCTAGTTGGAGGGGATGCGTCCGCATCCGGGACTTCGGTTGTTCCTCACCGGAGGAACATCGTCCCGCACGTGCTGCTGCCCGGGCCCAGGCTCGTGCGATAGTCACCGGAGGTATATATCACACTTGAATTTTCGTTTAACCTTGATTTCTTAATACAACTTTGTCTTAATATTGATTGTCTTGATATTTCGTGCAGACGCAGGGCCTCCCCATCCCCAGAGGGGGACTCGAGACCCGAATCAGTCCCATAGGCTGAGGCCTGACAGAGCTAGGGGGGAGGCAGCATTCTCCCTTTTTTTTACCCTTGACTATCGCTATACCGGTCCTTATGCCTAGAGGTTCGGCCGGTATATGGGGGACGAGAGCCGGCTCGTGAAGAACTATCCACTTCACGTTGAGTGGGGCGAGCCGCACCAGCGCTCATTCGCCCTCTTCTTTGATCAGGCTCGGGTACGTATTAATATATATTTTCAGTTGATCTATCCGCTTATCATATTTATTATTAACACTTGCAATCTAATAACAATGTTTTTTTTTGTATTTTCAGTTGGATTACGATTTTCAGCCTGTAGCCGACCCTGATCATCTGGGGAGGGTGCTCGACCTTCATGCTCTGTACAATGGCCTGATGAAGAACATGCAGGCCAAGGTCCGATATAACAGGAATGAGCTGAAGACCGACTGCTACTCCCTGTGGATGGCGACCCCCGAGGCAGAGAGAGCGGCCCTCCTATCTACTCCGGCGTTTGCGAGAGTCGACGTAGAGACATGGCCTCTATTGTGCGAATATTTCGACTCCCAGCGCAAACAGGTATGTATTTTAAATGTAATTCATTGTTTAGGATATAATTTATTTTTTGTGTTCTTTAATTAGAAAACTAAATGTTAATGCGTTGTGCAGAAACAGTCCGCTCAGAATACAGAGAACAGGAAGTCGGCGAAGAGGGGTCGTCCTACTTACACAGGTGGCTCGAGGAACATTACTCGAGCCATGGAGTTATCGGTAAATTACAATAGACTGACCTTTGTGATATTCTGCAATATTAAGAGTTATTTTCTAATATTTCTAATATTAAGAGTTATTTTCTAATATTGCAGACAACTCGGACCGTGGCGTCAGGTGGTACACCGAGCGTGCTGTCCGCATATCTTGCCGTCCACGGCACCTCGACAGATCCCGCCACGGGTGAGCTTCGATATTCCGACGTCGCTACCCAGGAGTATTGCGTAAGTGTTAATATTTTTTCTACCCAAATTTGAAATTTTAGTTTTGGAAGGTTCAAGTTTAAATTTTATACTTATACTTTACTGCTTAATGTGGGTGTAGGAGCGGGTGGTTGAGCAGGCCGAGGCCTCGGGGATCGATTTTACCGGACAGAGTGATCCGAGGCTGCTGACCCCAGTTCTGGACGCCGCACACGGAGGGCACCACGGAGGTTGGGAGAGAGGCCGGGGACTGGGCCCTAGCAGGGCCCATATAAGGTTGGACTCCACCCCGGCGGTTACTTCATCCGTCTCCAGTGACCGACGTGTCCATCAGGAACTGGAGAGCTTGAGGGCCACCGTTCAGGAGTTGAAGGAAATGCTGGTATGTATACTACTTTATAGTAAAATATCATGTCATATTATATAGATATCAACATATCCATAATTAGTACGTAGCTTGAGCTTATTTGGTTTTAGACTTAAGTTTGATTAATCATACATACATATGTAATTAAAATAAACAACGGTTTTCCAAACTAGATATCCAAACGGGGTTTCGAAATAACTTAATAATGATACGAATTCGAATAATACACAGTTCTTACACGCTTCTTACACACGTTAGGTCCAGACGCGACAGGGTACATCGACCGAGCCTCTACATGCATCTCCTTCGGCTGCGGCTTCGCAAGCTACTACATCGGCTGCGGTTCCGCAGACAGCTCCTATAGCTCCACCGTCCGCTCAGACTCCCGCAGCCGCGGCTCCGTAAGCGACTACCTCGATGGCGGCTGCGCAGACCACATCGCCAGCTCCACAAGCCGCTCAGACTCCCGCTCGCGCCGAATTGCAGAGTTTATTGACCGAGGAGCAGGCGCGCGCTATTCTATTGTTATTCAGAGGTGGAGCTGGACCGAACTAGAGTAGCTTTTTGGTTCTTATTTTTTGAAACATGTATTTATTTATATCATACACATTGTACTACATTTTGAAACGATATTGATATTGGTTTATATTTATATCAGATAATTTGTACCTACGGATTAATCCGTAGGTACACATGTTGCCCCTACGGCTATATCCGTAGGGGCAAAATATCAGCAGTAACTGATATTTCCCCCCTTATCTCAGTACCAGGGGGTTGGGAGTGCCCCTACGGACATATCCGTAGGGGCCATTGCTTCGCCCCTACGGACTTATCCGTAGGGGCAAAACATCAAGATTTCTGATATTTTGCCCCTACGGATAAGTACCTACGTAGGTATCCGTAGGGGATAGTTCGTGGCCCTACGGTTATATCCGTAGGTACAGTTAATATATTTTAAAAAAACGTAAATAATATAAATTTTTTTACCCTACGGCCTACTCCGTAGGTGAAACAGGACCTACACAGAAATCCGTAGGGGCAAGATTTTGCCCGTAGGGGCAAGTTCAGGGCTTCAACTTGCACCTGCGGCCTTTGCACCTGCGGCCTTTGCACCTACGGGGTCTTTTTTTGCCCCTACGCACATCTCCATAGGGACAGTGGGTTGCCCCTACCGATAAATCCGTAGGGGCAACCCTTATTTGTAGTAGTGTATATATATACATACACTAGGTTAATGGAGGAAAGGTGTCATAGGAGGGAATTTTCTCCTATGGCCTCGGAAAAATGCATGGTCCATAATTTTTTTTGACGATTAACATACATCACGCCCATTTTTATCATCACGTCCATCTTTATCATCTAAGATGTGGATACACCAAATTTCATGTGCTTATACCATTTTTCACCGTTGATTTAGCTGGTGCAAAATTAATGATTTGCCGACAATAGAACTTTTTACATTGCTAATTCAACGGTGAAAAGTGATGGAATCACATGAAATTTGGTGTATGCACATATTAGATGATAACGATAATGATGATGGATACCGATCGTCGGAAAAAATGGGGGAGGTTGTATTTTTTCGACGCCATAGGAGTAAATCCCCGCCTATAGCCTCTTTCCTCAATTATTCTCTTTCTTATATATATATATATATATATATATATATATATATATATATATATATATATATATATATATCCCCTCCTATGGCCTCTTTCCTTCATTATTCTTTTTCTTTATATATATATATATATATATATATATATATATATATATATATATATGTATGTATGTAAATCCCCTCCTATGGCCTCTTTTCTCCATTATTCTCTTTCTTTATGTGTGTGTGTGTGTGTGTGTGTGTGAGAGAGAGAGAGAGAGAGAGAATAATGAGAAGAGAAGAGAAGAGGAAAGAGGAGAAACAATAAAAAAACCTCACCCTAAAGTCCATGATTGATTAATCATTATCATAATTAACACAATTGCAAGATGATGAAAGGAGACGTAACAATGGAGATTGTGCAGGTCATGCAGGAAGAGATTGCAATGGCGAAGAAGAAGAAAAAGGACGGAGGAAGAAGAAGAAGAAGAAGGAAGCCGTTGACGAGAGAGCTGTGCATAAATGCAACAAAATGATTTTTTTCCTTCTTTTCCAGCACGAGTTTCCTTTTGAAAAGGTTCGACAGTTTAGGATCAATCTCAAGAGTTCCTGACGTGGCCTGGATCACGCCAAGATGTTACTTTCCGTTGATCTGATGATGGCGGCGATAGACTGTTGAGATTGGATCTGGAGGCTGGCTCTTGAAGCGTGTGGATCTCAATAGGTTTGAGGTTGTTTGCGCCGAGCTACCTGCAAAAAAGTCCCGGGGTAGTTGTACCACCGAGGACCCCCCGACGGTCAAGTTAGAAAGGAAATCCGAGCAGAGTAACGACTTAGTGGAATAAAAATGGCTTACTTGAACTGTCTGAAGAAGGGGTTTATATATCGATGGCAGCAGGCAGGGCAGGCACGAGAATCACGCCGGCCGTTGCGCTCCCGACGTCACACCCGCGTAATGAGCGGGATCTCCCATTAATGGAGAGACATGCTCGTTAATGGGGGATCGTGATGGCGTAGAACGTGGGATGTGGCCGGCGGATATCTCGCGTATAGCGAGATTCGCAGGATGGCGGTTGCGCCTGTGAGCGGTGTCGTTGGTCGGTCGATGAGACCGAGGAAGATGACCTCGGCGGGAGAGCTCACGGACGAGAGGGAGAGCCGAGGTATCTTGGTTCTGCGGTAGCCCGGAAACGAGCTGGGAGGCCGAGGAGGCCAATTGTGCAGGGGGCTCGGAGGTGAGCCAGCGTTTGTTTATGAGACGAGCACATGGGTGGCCTGGTCGGTCACTGTAGGTCCTTTCTTGTGATCTTTGGGACACGTCATCTGCCACGTGTCATGATCTGGGAGATCATCGATATCGAGCATCACCATTATCCCCCCGCTCTCGTCCCGACCAGCTGACGGGTCGGGTCGAGAGTGGTCTGCCGGGTCACCCGAGGTGAGCTCCTTTCGAAGATATCGTCGGGGCGTGTTCCCGGGCAATCTGTTGTATTTTCTGGATGACGCCAGCAAATCAGGGGTGCGATCTCTGCTTTAAAGAGGGTGCGTCGGATCGTGCGTACTTTCGCTGAAGCGATAGTCCACGTGTCGGGCGCTGGTTGGCTGACGCGACGGGACACAGACTTCTGGCATCTGATGGGACATGGCCAATGCGCGTGCGACGGATAGAGCGATCGTGGCCGTCGAATGCGAGGAGTTGTTTTGGCAGGAGTTGATTGTCGCCGTTGGATGAGGACGCCGGCAACTATAAATAGAGGTGGGGTCCGCTTAAAGGCCCATATCTCTTCATATTTTCCTCGTTCTGAATCCTGTTAGCTCGGCGCTCTCCTTTTTAGGTCGGATCTCTGCGTTCCCGAGGATTTCTTTCCATCAGGTTAGATGTCTTCCTTTTTTTTCTTCTGCTTCTTCTCCTTCAAAGTCGAGTCTGCATTTCCCTTTGGCAGGACAAATGGATCGATCTAGGGTTCTTGGTGCCCTCGGTGCTCTGTCCCGGAGGGAGGCCAGCGGTGCGGCCGCGCCTTCGGCTGACGTGAGCCCCGCGCCAAATGTGTCGCCGGCGGCGGGGCCGTCTGCCTCGTCATGAGCTCCCGATGATTGTCCCGACGGCGGCCAAAGACATCCACGGGTTCCCGAGCCCCAGACAAGGGATGCAGGAGAGGAAGAAGACAGGGTTCGTCTCAAGAGGAAGAGGATGGTCTCTTGTGCACCACCATCGGAGATTCCTGAGGGAATTCCAGTGCAGGAGGGGGACGTCCATTTCGTGGTCCCGTCTGGGCTTTTTGTAGCTACCGGCCTGCTTGCTGGTATGGAAGAGTCGGCCGGGAGCAAGATTCCGCGGGGGACCCTGAGGGCCCAAATGGTGGCTATAGCTCAGGAGGCGGTGCAGGTATGTACTCTCTCATGTGTTGTTTTGAGCGCCCTTTCTTTAGTTCAAGTGTCTCTAAGTCTCTCTGTTGCTTTTCGTCAGGTCCTTCAGCGTTGCGCCCTTGTTACTCGCATGGAGGCCGAGTGGGCCATCCATGCCACGAGGCCGGCGGGAAAGTCTTCTTCGGAGGCCGAGGGTCTGCGACTTGAGCTGCGTCTGGAGAGGGAGAGGATGGCTGTCCTGGAAGCCCGATCGGCTGCCGCGGAGCTCGCCGTCTTAAAGTGTCGGGAGTCCTATCACCGCCTAAGTGAGTCCCATCGAGTCATCGAGGTGAAGTCGATGGAACTGGCCGATCGCTTTGCAGCCATGAGGAGGGCGAGGGATGCCAGCAGGCGGGATGCCGAGGCGGCGCTTCAGACGGTGGAGGTTGCTGAAATTTGGGCTAGGAAGGCGGTGACTGATTACAAGGGGTCGGACCAGTTTTACGTCGGCCTCGGCGAGGCCTCCGCCATTGCATAGAACAAAGCTCTTGATGCCGTCAAGGAGCAGTTTCCAGAGTTTGCCGATGGTGAGCTCCGTGCTCGGGTCCCACTTTCGGTGGTCATGCCTCCGGCCGACGGTGATGAGGGAGATGAGGTCTAGGCGGGGCTTGCGGCTCGAACTTTTTGGCTTTTCCTCCTCTCTCTTTTGTAAGCCTCCGGGTAATTTGATAAGGCTGGGGAGCCCACAATACCCTTGTAAAGACTTTTGGTTTTGTGAATAAAAACTTTTTGCAGTCGTATTTGCACGCGTATTTTCCTTTGTTGGTAAATACTTGTATTTGCATAGTACTGCCTTCGTTTTATGTCGGTTCTTCGTCTAGCGATCACACGTCGAGTTGCATCTGTTCATTTTCCAAGTGTGCAAAGACTAGTGGGGAGACGGTATCTCCATGGCCCCGAAGTCGATGTGGAGATCGCTCAGATGTATATAGACCGAATGCCTCATGGTGAGGTCATGTTCCTTAGCGTGGAGGGCTCAGAGAGGCATGCTAAGGATGGACCGAGCAGGGTAGCTGCCCGGTGCCTCTAGGCGAGGGATTCGATCCCAGGTGTTGTAAGGGTAGGGAACATGCTGCCGGGGATAGCCGACCGGGAGAGCCGCTCGGCCGCCTCTTGGTGAGGGCTTCGATCCTTAGCGCTGGAAGGACCGTAAGAGGCCTACTAAGGACGGGTCGAGCAGGGTTGCTGCCCGGTGCCTCTTGGCGAGGGCTTTGATCCCTGGTGTGTTGGGGTAGGGAGCTACCAGCCAGGGATAATCGAGCAAGGGCGGGCCCGGTTGCCTCTTTCGAGGGCTTTTGATTCTTAGCGTAGGAGGGGCCGTATGAGGCCTACTAAGAACGAGCCGAGCAGGATTGTTGCCCGGTGCCTCTTGGCGAGGGCTTTGATCCCTAGTGTGTTGGGGTAGGGAGTGTAGGGTGTTTTTCGTCACCCCATTGAGATGGGAATACGCGCGCGCTTGTTAGGCGCATTACAGATTCCCCCTGCCTAGGGTAGGCCGGGGTTTAATGATTGTGGAGATCCGAATCTCCGGCAGCCGCGGATTAAGCTGCCGTTAATTACCCCTCACCTCTGGAGCGAGAGAATCTCCGATTGACGGGTTAAACTGGTCATGCGAACTCAATGTGCAGTGTTGTGTTTTGAATGGGTTTTGGATATATCAGGAGCTACGCAGAGTTTTTACGGGGGTCCCGCTACCCGGATAGCGGGCTGGGGGTCAAGAGGGCTAGCAGCGCCCCGGCCCAAAAAAAAAATTTGGGAGGGACAGTGTTGTGGAGTGTGTGTGTATCTGTACATATATATACATGTATATATATATAAAGGGGGAAAAGGCATCCAAAGGATGCGTGGGGCCAGTGCCAGCGCTTTGAGCACAAGAGCGCTAGCGCACCACGTGTCAGCACGTAGGCGCGAGCGCACTGAGCGCTAGCGCGCCACGTGTCAGTGTAATACCCAGCCCTTTTATACCACAATTTGTATTTTTTTACTTTAGAATTCTATTTATTCTTAATTATAATTTATTTATTTTATTTATAATTTTATTTATTTTATTTATTTCTTCTAAACCCCATTTTCTTTTATCAATAAAATCAAAACCCTATTATATCCATACTTTTCCTTATCCTCAACCCAACTCTATTTCCATTTTATTTTTATTTTCCTACGGCCCAATATCCAAGCCCAGCCCCATTCATTTTTCCCATTTAATCTTTGAACTTTCATTACTGGCCGGCCCAGTAAAAATCCCCAGCCCACTCCCTTTAGTTTTTATTCAATTTTTTCCTTTAAAATCTTCGGCCCAAGCCCTCCAAGCCCCCTCGCACTACCCGACCCGGCCCACGTCCTATTCTCCTTGTTCCCCAACGGCTCTTTCTTTTCCCGCTCGCTATCCGCTTCCTTCGCCAACGCTCGCGGCCACGACGCCCACGCCCACGCGCTGCCGTTTTTCCCACGACTCGTGCGCCGTTACCCCGACTTGCGCACCCATCGTCTCCCCTAACTCCCTCGAATTCACCATCGCTCTCCCTCGTTCACCTTTTTCCTCCTCTTCCCGCTACCACTCCCGACCCACACACACTTCACATCGACGCCGCGCTCGCCTCGCCACCGTCACCGGCGTCGTTTCTCTCTCTCTTCGCTCCTCTCTCGTCTCTCCAGAAACCCCGAGCTCCCTCTCCTTTCCACTCCACTGCACCCACCAACCAAACTTCCCTGCACACCCGAGCGCGAGCCCCTGCGCCCTCTCGCCGGCGAGCCCCTGCGCCCTCTCGCCGGCGAGCCCCCACTACGTCTCGTCGACTCCCCCGCAGCATCATCATCATCGTCGTCGTCGTCGTCGTCATCTCTCTCACTATCCCTCTCTAACTCCTCTCTCTGTTCTCTCTCTCTCTCAGTTCTCTCTCTCATTCCTCCCTCTCTCTTTCTCAGTACTCTCTACTCTCTCTCCCTCTGTTCTCAATACCTCTCTCTCTCTTTCTCAGCCCTCTCTCTCTTTCTCTCTTTCTCAGCTCTCTCACTCTCTCTCTCTAACACCACCTCTCTCCCCTCATCTCCTCACCGCCGTTATAACCACCGCCGGCGCCCCCTCTGCTCACCCATCATCGGCCACCCAAACCCACTGCAGCCCCGCCATCAGGAGCTTCGACCACCGCAGACACCCGACGACGCCGACAAGCCCCACTGCCGAGAACAGACCCGAGCTCACCCGGAGCCGCTGCCGTCACCGTGCCAGTTCGTCGCGCACTCGTGCTGTACTTCGCTGCCGTGCGTCTCCAGGCAAGTTTTCTACTTGCTACATGCTAAGCTATGCTTGTTACAAACTAACATCGTATAGATTCTATAATTATTTTCTGAATAAAATCATATTACGCACCTATTCGATGCATGTTCTCAAAGATAATACTTTTCTAAATTGACAGAACTGGATTGTTTATGTTGGCACTTGTTGTGATGAATACCTTGTACAAATTGCGCTGGAAAATATGACCGTTAACGACTAAAACGACTACCCCCAAGTTTAACCGTAAAACTGGAATTTGCTTGTACCTGAAAACCATTAAAATCACCATAAATTATATACATACTGGAATGATGCGCTCGAGGGCTCAAATCGAAGACGACTCGACGAAATTTAACCCTATGCAAGTTTATAATAGTTTCTGTACTTAAACGGTGTCAATATTTGGATCGGAGTGCGACTCTGGACTGCAGTCCAGAGCGACTCCAATTGTTGCTTGCTGTTCCGTAATGAACACCATCCTGTTTCCTTAACTCGTAGGTTGTGGAACTCCACTGGTTATTATAGGTGAATGTGTTATCTAGACAACACAAGTGGTTTCATCCTGTTTCGTTATCGTTTGTTATTTAATCTGTAATTTAATAGATGTGGACATATAACAGTCCAGAACAGATTCTGAGATGACATATTAATGTTAAACGGTGTATAACTCCTGACGTACAGATGCGATTGAAGATCCTTCTATTGCGTTGAAAACTTTACTGAGAACCCTAGATTTCATTCAACTGTAACGTCGCTAAAATCTGAGCCCAACTGGGATTAAAATGTGTTGCGAAACGGACTTCCGATTCTGAAACCGGATTTCCAGCCGTGAACGCTTAAAATGAAATGGCTATAATTAGTGATCCTGGAACCCGATTGGCATGAAACTAAATTCGATGTATAGATAACTGAACATACTATTTATTCCCCGTTCATCGTTTCACTAAACTGTAACCGTATGATTTATGATAAATTATGCAAGTGGTAGATTGTAGATTCTTGACACCTTAATCATGCTTTATATCTGTTTATGCATCATATCATATACATGTCATTGCACTGATAACCTAGTGATAACGTGCATTACCCAGTGTTAGGTATTAGTGATGATTGTGGCAAGTACGTTAGTGTTCGTGTATAAGTGATTAAGTGAAAGTGATACGTACTTGTACACAATCAGTGAACCTTATTATTCTATTGCATTGTCGACGTCTGTGGGATGCGTATACGTGTGACTATAAGTGGTATGGGACACTTATGGAAGCTCTTGCACGGGTGTCACAGATAAGGCACCAGACACTGCCATTTATCTTAGGTATTAGTCGGGACGTGCTTGATGGAGGTCCTGCCTCCAGTTCTCGTGCAGACTTGTCACAGACCGATTGGTATTTAGGGTTATGGTTAGCGTTTGATGTAGACCATGGGGTGTGGGGTAGTTTAAGTGTGAGTTCAAAAGAATCTCGGGAGTCCCATGCCGGCTTATATATTTAGGGAGATATATGGAGATTTACAGGGTATGTGATTATTACCGTGATATACATGTTGGGCCCGTGGTCCCTTGCCCTTGGGTTCTACCCTTGGGTGGAGGACACTCGCGAGTGGTTGACTCTCACACTTGGACTGACGATAGGTTTAGTGACCTGTACAGTGAGACTTAGAGACTAATAGGGGTGATAGTATCGATATACATACTTACTGTGTTAACATACGTGGCATATCATTCCACTGCTTTTACTGTTCCGCTGCATTGATTATTGCATGTTCATATCTACACCGTCATTGATTTACTGTCATATATATCTATTATCACTGTTAGAATTGTCACATGATTATATATATAATATATTGCTATTGTGTCGCTCTGACGACCTGAGTATGCATGCTCAGTGTGAGGAGAAGATTTAGCCTGGACCAGGACTAGCCGCACGTCACGGACATCTTGATTTACCATCCAGGATTATACCCATTTGTTTCCCATCAGGTCAGTTCTTTACATTGTTTTGTTTCAGTTACTGCATTTCTCATTACCTGCGCATTATTTACTGATTACCATGTAAAGCTAGAAGCCGAAGTGTGACTACGGCAGGATGTTTCCTTGGCCGTAGGAGCATGGCTGGCCTTGTCAACCCCTCGTATTCCGTATTTTGGGAAGCGGGGTGTAACAGTCAGTACGTGGGCGCTAGCGCTTTGGGCGCTAGCGCTCTGAGCGCAAGGGCTCTAGCGCACCACGTGTCAGCACGTGGGCGCTCGGACGCTAGCGCTTTGGGCGCTAGCGCTCTGAGCGCAAGTGCGCTAGCGCGCCACGTGTCAGCACATGGACGCTCGAGCGCTAGCGCTCTGGGCACAAGAGCGCTAGCGCACCACGTGTCTGCACGTGGGCGCTCGAGCAGCAAAAGAGACTTGGTCCCTGCAATGGGAGTTGTACTCCCAGAAAGGAGCACTTATTATTCTCTCTCTCTCTGTGTGTGTGTGTGTGTGTGAGGAGTTAAACTCCTAAGATGTTTTGAAGCTGATGAAGGGCTTCTCTCCTTGAGCCCTAGTTCTTCCCCAAAGTGGGGTTTCTGGAGATGGGTCTCCTTCTTCTTCCTTTGTTGGTCGGATCATGAAGATCAAGAAATATGAGATTCTAAAAATCTCTCCTTTCTGAGATCTGATGGCAGATCTGAGTTCCCCTTTGTGGGTTTTATGGTGAAAAACTATTTAGTTTTGGAAAAGGAAGAGTAAAACTCTTGATTTAATTAAAAAAAAAGGAAGGTTTAGAACCTTGAGGAAAGAGAAAATCACAGATCTAGATTTTTTTTTGGAGAGAGAAAAAGTTGTTGAGATATTTTCATTATCTTAGCCTTTATGTACCATTTCTTTTTGCACATAAGCCATGGGCTTACATAAATTTGGCTTTATACCCATTCATGCATAAAAAATTACATAAAAATTATTTATTACATGATTTTGTTGTTGGCGTGGGGAGGCTTGGCCGCGGGCTTGGCTTGGGCATGGGCCCGCTTGACCTGGGCTTGGGCCTACCTGGCTTGGGGTTGACCTTGACTTTGACTTGGTCAACCGGGATGCAAATTTTGACCCCAACAAAGTGCCCCCATCAATAAATGCACACCACATATGTGGGTCGTGTGCAAGAAATTGATGGATTTTCTTTCATATGGAGGCGACTTGCTTTGGTTCCCACTTTTTGGGATGCACTACCCTTTTTACGACATGGACGGTCGTCGACGCTTGACGCGTCTCCGAGACGGAGTGTCCGTGGTAGATGTTTCCCTGGCCCGGAGTGATTTAGTAGACGTGCCCCCGGCACGGAGTATCGCTGGTCGACGTTTCCCCGAGGCGGAGTGTATGTAGTCGACATGCCCCCGGCACGGAGTGTCTGCTTGACGTTTCCCCGAGGCGGAGTGTCGGTGGTCGACGTTTCCCCGAAACAGAGTGTCGGCTGGTTGACGTGTCCCCGGCACGGAGTGTCTGCTTGATGTTTTCCCGGCACGGAGTATCTGCTTGACGTTTCCCCGGCACGGAGTGTCGCTGTTAGACGTTTCCCCGGTACGGAGTGTCGCCGGTCGACGTTTCCCCGGTACGGAGTGTCGCTGGTCGACGTTTCCCCGAAGCGGAGTGTCGGCTGGTTGACGTGTCCCCGGCACGGAGTGTTTGCTTGACGTTTCCCCAGTACGGAGTGTCGCTGGTCGATGTTTCCCTGAAGCGGAAGTGTCTGCTGGTTGACGTTTCCCCGACACAGAGTGTCTGCTTGACGTTTTCCCGGCACGGAGTGTCGCTGGTCGACGTTTCCCCGAAGCGGAGTGTCTGCTGGTTGACGTTTCCCCGGCACGGAGTATCGATGTCGGACTTTCCCCGGTACGAAGTGTCGCTGGTCGACGTTTCCCCGGTACGGAGTGTCGCTGGTCGACGTTTCCCCGAAGCGGAGTGTCGGCTGGTTGACGTGTCCCTGAAACGGAGTGTCTGTTGTCGGACGTTTCCCCCGTTACGGAGTGTCGGTGTTGGACGTTTCCTCGAGACGGAGTGTCTGTTTATGACGTTTCCCCGGTACGGAGTGTCTGTGTTGGACGCAGAGGTCGATGTTGGGAATTGGTTGGTTTGATTTGTTTGATTTGAGTTGGCATCAACATCGCTACACTGGAATATGGTACCCGGAGCGAATCATCATCTGTCTTTGAGAGGATTTTGGGATTGGGTTTTTTTGTTTGTTTGGCATCTGCATTGCTGCACTGGAATAATGCCGGGAGCAACTCATCATTTTCCCCGAGAGGATTTGGAAATTGATGGCTTAGGAGGTAGGTTTAGATCCCTATCACCTAAGACTTTTCAATTTTATGGGCCGTAAGGATCCCACAAAAGCATTTTCTCCCTACGAGTATAAAGGATCTCGTAGGTGTATTTTCTCCTTAGGAGTCGTGGGGACTCCTAAGTGTGTTGCTCCTTTGTGAGTCGTAAGGATCTCACACGGGAATTTTCTCCTCACAAAGTCGAGAGGACTTTTCGAGTGCATTTCATCTCTTTTTCACGAGTTTGCGCCCTTTCGGGTTTTCACAAACTCGTCGGCATTCCTGCTGTTTTTACTCACAGAGCCCTTTTGGGTTTTCATCCATGCCCGTTTGTTTGTGGACATACCTTTTTTTTTGCGCTGGTAGGACTTTAAAAGTAGTCTCACCGGCAGGACTTGGGAGAGATTGGGATCGTTTTACGCCCGTGGATTGTATACGGTTTTGCAGGATGTATGATCCAGACCGTAGGGCCGAAAAAATTTCAGGACTTTGTTGGCGTCTGCATCGCTGCACTGGAATATGGTACCAGGAGCGACTCATCATTCGCCATTGGGGTATGGGAGTTGGAATTTGGTTGGCGTCTGCATCGCTGCACTGGAATATGGTACCAGGAGCAACTCATCATTCGCCATTGGGATTTGGAATTTGGCTGGCGTCTACATCGCTGCACTGGAATATGGTACCAGGAGCGACTCATCATTCGCCATTGGGATTTGGAATTTGGCTGGCGTCTGCATCGCTACACTGGAATATGGTACCAGGAGCAACTCATCAATCGCCACTGCCTATTGGGAAGCGATGGCTTAGGAGACAGGTTTAGATCCCTATTACCTAAGGCTTTTCAATTTTATGGGCCGTGAGGGTCCCATAAAAGCATTTTCTCCCTACGAGTCGTAAGGATCCCGCAGGTGTATTTTCTCCTTAGGAGTCGTGAGGAATCCTAAGTGTGTTTTTCCTTTGTGAGTCGTAAGAATCCCACGAAGGTTTGTTCTCCTCATGCATCGTGAGGACACATGAGTGGGTCTTCTCAATGGAGCATAATTCCAAAGGCGGAGACCAGCCGCGTAACTGGTGATTGTTGTGGGGCACGTAACTGGTGATTGCTGTGGGGCACGGGTATGATGAGAATTATTTGAGCCCGTGGATTGTATACGGTGGTCAGCATGGGGACCAACCGTAGGGCCGGGGGAATTTTGGAAAATCGGATTTTGGTTGGCGTCTGCATCGCTGCACTGGAATATGGTACCAGGAGCAACTCATCATTCGTCTTTGTTTTGTTTTGTTTTGTTTTGTTTTTGTTTTACCGCGATTGCTCTATCATTTCAGCTTTTCTTATCGCGAAGGTCGCGATTGCCCTATCATTTCGGCTATTTATTCGCGGTTGCCCTATCATTTCGGCTTTATTTTTCATCTTTATTTTACTCGCTGATTTTAATTGCGAGATGCCCCATCATTTCGGTTTTTTTTATTTACATATTTTTTTATTTACACTTTTTTTTACATTCCCAATTTAACGACTTAGAGGTCGATTGTTCCCAGTTTAACGACGTGGTGGTCATCTTTGGTTATCCCGGCTCCTTGAATTTTGACCTTGGCGAGGCTGTGTTGATGATCGTAGCTCTGTGGCTTGTCGGTTCATCTGACGACTGTGAGGCTTTCTCGAGTTTGTATTGGTTCTCCACCCAATCTTTAAAAACATAGCAGTCTTCAATGGTATGACTCACCATTCTATGATATGGGCAGTATATGGGATTGCCGGTCATGTTCATCTCCTGTGGCCTCTTCGGAATAGGCAGTTGAAGACCGTTGTTCAAGGCGCCCACGAATATTTCGCGGACTTTATCCCTCCTGAAGGAGTATACTTTCTTCTTTCTCTCCATTGGAGGAGGTGCCCTTACTGATGCTGGACCCTGAGGACGATAAGTCTTTGGTTCGCCTATTGTCCGGTTACCATGTCCAGTGTACGTATCGAAGGGACTGGAGGCTGATCGCGTCCGTTTTTCACAAAGGTGTTCCACTATCGGGCAGGAGGGAGCATCGATCGGCTGCTTCCGGATATCAATACCCAGCTCACGAACCAAAATTTGATTTTGCTGTAATTGCAGTCGGGCGACTTGGGTTGTGAGATCCGCCACGACATTTGCCAGCTCGTCGACTTTAGAATGGACCTTGGCCATCTTCTCATCCCTGTCCTGAAGTTGCCTTTGAAGCCATTGGAATAATGCTTGTTCTATAGTTCCGGATATGACAACGAGGTCATCCCTACCGTCTGAACTTGGATCAGCATGAACCATGGGTTCCTTTGGCTCAATGGCCTGAGCGGGCTCTTCATCATTAGGATCGGGCCGATGTTGGATGGCAACAACTGCGTCATTGTTATGGTTATAAGGTGTTGGAGGACTTGTTCCTCTGAGCTCCATCATATAGACCGTATGGGTTGTGTACCCGTCTATTGCTTCTTCCTTGGCAATGTTGCTCGCTTGGATCTTAGCTTGTTGTCTTGGTCCGCTCTTTTTAGAGAAAGGCAGACGTCTGAGAGAATCAGGTCCCTGAAGGACTTCGGTCTCTGTTTGTATGAAATTGGCGGTCGCAGCTTGATTGTTTGTTATCACGCCAGGGGACAATGATATTTCTCCCGCCTTGTATTGTTTCTCGACCCAATCCTTGAAGATGCAACAGTCTTCAATAGTGTGTCCCAGCACTCGGTGGTATGGGCAAAAGTTGGGATGATCAGTCTTGTTCGCTTCACTTAGCCTTTTTGGTTCTGGTAGCCGCAGGCCATTCTTCAGAGCATCTTTAAAAATTTTGTAGACCTTGTCCCTTCGGAATGAGTAGACCTTATTTCTTCTTTCCTCCAAAGTTGGCTCTCGAGTTTTGTTAGTTTTGGCTCCGCCCACTCTCTGCTTATTTAGAGAATCGGTGCTGTTAGAACTTCCGCCTTTTCGGTTGTCGTCCCTCCAAGGCTTCGGTCTGTTTGTGAACTGAAGATCCTGAGTGGACTCGGGTTTTGAGCGTTCCAACGTTTGGACCTTTTTGGTCAGCTCTTGGAATGTTTTAAGTCCTGCGGTGCACAGGAAAGGTTTCATCCAGTCCTTTAGATTTTCTATAAGAAGACTGATGGATTGGTATTGCTCCAACGGCGGTTCGCATTTGACAGAGAGATTGCGCCATCGGACTATAAAATCCACATTGCTTTCGTTGTTCTTTGGCTCTGTCCTTACGAAGTTGGCAATGGTGATTTTATCGCTGACACTCATGAACTTTTGTTTGAACATGGATTCTATCTGAGCGAACGTCGTGATCGAGTCATCTGGTATGCTTGCATACCAATCGAAAGCAACATCCGTCAAGCTATTAACAAACTGACGGAGAAGGAGCGCATCATTGCCCCCAGTATTTGCGCATGATGCTTTGAATTGGGCAATGTGCCGGTTCGCACTTCCCGTCCCATCGAACCTTTCAAATTTGGGGACGACATAGCCAGTGGGAAACTCCACAAGATCGTACCGAGCAGGATATGGTCTCCCACTACTGCTGACATCTTTTTGCTCTCCAACTTCGGCTACCAATGTTTTGACTTTGTTGGCAACCAAATCCATGATTTGATCTTGAGTTAGCGGGTTGCTGTCATCGGCCGCCAAGACATTTCCCGAGATAGGATGCGACTGATCTTCATGCGGTCCGCTCACTTTTGGATTTGAGGGAACGGGTGTCGGCTGTTTCGGGACACCGTTTCCCGGTTCATGAGCAGAGCCCTGCGTTTGATTGGACGGCTGAGAGGCAAGTTGGGCCGTAAGCCGTAAGACGACATTTGTCAAGTCGTCGATCTTTGAGTAGAGCTTGGCCATCTCCTTGTCTTTGCTTCTGAGCTGTTTTCGGAGTTCTTAAAGAAGTTACTGCTCTGCGTTCTTGGGACGGAAAATTGGCTCATCTGCGCTTTCCGAGCCCGACTCCTCATGGACCGAAGGGTCTTTCTGCCTATCATCCTCATCGATAGGGTTTTCTTCATCCAGTGGAGGCAGCTGCTCTTAGGCAGCGGCAACCACATTCAAACCAGATTGGATTTGAGATGTGGTAGTCCTGTCCTTGCTCTTGCTGCGCGTGCCCACCATGTAGACAGTGTGGACCAGATATCCAGCCATTTCCTCATCTTTGGCGGGGTAACCATGTTCCTCGAACCTCATGAGGTTCAGCCTAGCAGAAGCCCTAGCCCTTTTGTTGACTCTATATCTGAGCCTTTTCTACCTTAGCTTCTCAATTTTAAGGGCTTGGCTGGCATCTGTTTCCTGGGAAGCCACTGTGAGTTGATTAGCGGGAAGCTTGGAGAAGACACCCGATCGAGCAGTTGTCAAGGGAACCGCCGGAGCTTGCTCGAGACGCCTTGTTGCTTTGTTGGTGTTAATGGCCTTGCCCCCAAGGAGAGTCGTTCAGACACAGACTTGCATTTGAGTTGGGGCGCCTTCGAGACCACCATATTTGGCCTCTTGCCTTTCGAGACCGGTTTGTCTGTCACCGAAGCTTGAGGAGATGGGATGGCGTTAGCTGACACGAATATAATAGAGCCAAATGGTAGTGGCGGCTCCTCCCATTGTCGCCCGAGACTGGCCGGGAGGACCGTCCTGGAGTCTATCTTCATCGTGTAGGAGACGGGAGCCGTGCTGAGAGCTGAGTTCATCTTTGGAGACATTGTTGGGAAGTGATTGCTTGAAAACTTGCATGAAAGAGCATTATTTCAGTATAAATATAGATATGTATATTGACTGAGTTCGCATGAATGTTTAACCCGAAATATGGGAGGAGAGATCGGTCCCACCGGGCGTGCCAGAATCTGTAGGGTGTTTTTCGTCACCCCATTGAGATGGGAATACGCGCGCGCTTGTCAGGCGCATTACAGATTCCCCGCCTAGGGTAGGCCGGAGTTTAATGATCGTGGGGATCCGAATCTCCGGCAGCCGCGGACTAAGCTGCCGTTAATTACCCCTCGCCTTTGGAGTGAGGGAACCTCCGATTGACGGGTTAAACTGGTCATGCGAACTCAATGTGCAGTGTTGTGTTTTGAAGGGGTTTTGGATATATCGGGAGCCATGCAGAGTTTTTATGGGAGTCCCGCTACCCGGATAGCGGGCTGGGGGTCAAGGGGGCTAGCAGCGCCCCGGCCCAAAAAAAATTTTGGAGGGTCAGTGTTGTGGAGTGTGTGTATCTGTACATATATATACATGTATATATATATAAAGGGGGAAAAGACATCCAAAGGATGCGTGGGGCCAGTGCCAGCGCTTTGAGCGCAAGAGCGCTAGCGCACCACGTGTCAGCACGTGGGTGCTAGCGCACTGAGCGCTAGCACGCCACGTGGGCGCTCGGGCGCTAGCGCTCTGAGCGCAAGAGCGCTAACGCACTGAGCGCTAGCGCGCCACGTGTCAGCACGTCGTCGCTCGGACGCTAGCGCTTTGGGCGCTAGCGCGCCACGTGTCAGCACGTGGGCGCTCGGGCGCTAGCGCTTTGGGCGCTAGCGCTCTGAGCGCAAGTGCGCTAGCGCGCCACGTGTCAGCACGTGGGCGCTCGAGCGCTAGCGCTCTGGGCGCAAGAGCGCTAACGCACCACGTGTCTGCACGTGGGCGCTCGAGCAACAAAAGGGACTTGGTCCCTGCAATGGGAGTTATACTCCCAGAAATGAGCACTTATTATTCTGTGTATGTGTGTGTGTGTGTGTGTGTGTGTGTGAGGAGTTAAACTCCTAAGATATTTTGAAGCTGATGAAGGCTTCTCTCCTTGAGCCCTAGTTCTTCCCCAAAGTGGGGTTTTTGGAGATGGGTCTCCTTCTTCTTCTTTTGTTGGTCGGATCTTGAAGATCAAGAAATATGAGATTCTAAAAATCTCTCCTTTCTGAGATCTGATGGCAGATCTGAGTTCCCCTTTGTGGGTTTTGTGGTGAAAAATTATTTAGTTTTGGAAAAGGAAGAGTAAAACTCTTGATTTAATTAAAAAAAGAGAGGAAGGTTTAGAACCTTGAGGAAGGAGAAGATCACAGATCTAGATTTTTTTTTGGAGAGAGAAAAAGTTATTGAGATATTTTCATTATCTTGGCCTTTATAGGCTATACACTTTACATATAGCTCCTTGGGCTTTACAAAAATGGCATTTTAGCCATCCTATGGCTCATGTGTCATTTCTTTTTGCACATAAGCCATGGGCTTACAAAAATTTGGCTTTATGCCCATTCATGCATAAAAAATTACATAAAAATTATTTATTACATGATTTTGTTGTTGGCGTGGGGAAGCTTGGCTGCGGGCTTGGCTTGGGCATGGTCCCGCTTGACCTGGGCTTGGACCCACCTGGCTTGGGGTTGACCTTGACTTTGACTCGGTCAACCGGGGTGCAAATTTTGACCCCAACAGGGAGCTACCATCCAGGGATAACCGAGCAAGGGCGGGCCCGGTTGCCTCTTTCGAGGGCTTTTGATCCTTAAGGACGGGCCGGGCAGGGTTGCTGCCCGGTGCCTCTTGGCGAGGGCTTTGATCCCTGGTGTGTTGGGGTAGGGGGCTACCAGCCTGGGATAACCGAGCAAGGACGGGCCCGGTTGCCTCTTTCGAGGGCTTTTATCCTTAGCGCGGGAGGGTTCATAAGAGGCCTACTAAGGACGGGTCGAGCAGGGTTATTGCCCGGTGCCTCTTGGCGAGGGCTTTGATCCTTAAGGACGGGCCGAGCAGGGTTGCTGCCCGGTGCCTCTTGGCGAGGGCTCTTGATCCCTGGCGTTGTGGGTTAGGGAACTACCAGCCAAGGATAGCCAAGCAGGGTAGCCGCTCGGCTGCCTTTTGGTGAGGGCTTTGATCCCTGGCGCTGCGAGGTGGGGAACTACCAGCCAGGGATAGCCGAGCGGGGAAGCCGCTCGGCTGCCTCTTGTTGAGGGCTTCGGTCCCTAGCCTGCGAGGTAGGGAACTACCAGCCAGGGATAGCCAAGCAGGGTAGCCGCTCGGCTGCCTCTTGATGAGGGCTTCGATCCTTAGCGCTGGAAGGGGCAGTAAGAGGCCTGCTCAGGATGGACCGAGCAGTGAAACTGCTCAGTTGCCTCTTGGTGAGGGCTTTGATCCCTGAAATTGCGGGGTAGGGAACTATCAGCCAGGGATAGCCGAGCAGGGTAGCCGCTCGGCTGCCTCTTGATGAGGGCTTCAATCCTTAGCGCTGGAGGGGACGTAAGAGGCCTGCTAAGGATGGACCAAGCAGTGAAGCTGTTCACTTGCCTCGTGGCGAGGGCTTTGATCATTAGCACTGGAGGGGCCG
This sequence comes from Agapanthus africanus, assembly GCA_030015575.1. NCBI lineage: Eukaryota > Viridiplantae > Streptophyta > Magnoliopsida > Asparagales > Amaryllidaceae > Agapanthus > Agapanthus africanus. The sequence continues at coordinate 8,028,471 of CM057348.1, read as the reverse complement.
TATGAGGCCAGCTAAGGATGGACCGAGCAGTGAAGCTGGTCAGTCGCCCCTTGGCGAGGGCTTTGATCCCTGGCGTTGCGGGGTAGGGAGCTACCGGCCAGGGATAGCCGAGCAGGGTAGCTGCTCGGCTGCTTCTTGTTGAGGGCTTTGATCACAAAGACAGAACTCCTCTTCTTGCAATGTTCTAACGTTCCCTTCTTGTTATTTGAATAGAAAGGGCTTTTTAGAAAAATTTACATTGTCCTTGTGAAAGGAGAGGTACACACTCGTAGGTATTGATTTCACTGGTACAGCTTGAGTTTCTCGGCGTTGTAAGATTGCGGAAACTTGCACCCGTCCGCGTCCTATAAGCAGTAGGCTCCGGCGGGAAGTACCTCGGAGACGAGGAAAGGACCGTCCCATTTTGGGGAAAGCTTGTGCAGCCTGTCTTGATCGACGAACTCGTTTCGCCGTAGGACTAGATCTCCGGTCCTGAAGGAGCGACGCTTGACCCGCATGTTGTAGTATCGGGCAGTTTGCTGTTGATAGGCGGCAGCCCTGATCTGATCCCGGTCTCGTTTCTCCAACAAGATGTTCAGGTTGGTCCATAGTGCCGTGGTGTTTGCTTCGTCATCGAAGTGTTCGACCCGATGACTGGGTAGCCCGATCTCCGCTGGGACCATTGCCTCGGTCCTGTAACAGAGGCTGAAAGGGGTTTTCCCGGTGGGGGTCTTCTTTGACGTGCGCAGGGCCCATAAGACCCAGGGCAGTTCCTCGACCCAGCTGCCTTGGCGTCCTTCTAGGCAGGTCCGAAGACCTCGGAGGACGTCCTGATTAGCAACTTCGGCCTGCCCGCTGCATTGGGGACGTGCAACCGCGACAAACTTCATGAGGATATGATATTCATTGCAGAAATCCTTCACTTTCTCATTTTCGAAGTTCGTCCCGTGGTCGGTGATGATACACCTCGAGATACCGAACCAGAGTATCAGGTTGTTCTGCAGGAACTTGATGGTCGTGGCGGCATCTGGTTTCCTGATGGGGACGGCCTCGATCCACTTTATGAAGTAATCTACTGCGAGAAGGACATTTTTGTGCCTGCCCGCACCGGTAGGGAACTGGCCTATCATGTCCAATCCCCATTAGGCGAACGGCCATAGGGAGGTTAAAGCGGCCAGCTCGGTAGCCGGAAGGCAAGATATGTTTCTATGGAGTTGGCAACTTTTGCATCTCCTGACGAGCTTCTGGGCGTCTTCGTGAACAGTTGGCCAGTATGTAACATTTCAGAAAAATAAAATATTATTTTTGGGAATTTTTCTATTTAAATAATAAATATTATGAATATTTTAGTAATGCGGTATAATTAAATACCGATAAATTGGGAAATATTTGGAATTTATGTCAATTATTGAATTTGAAAGAGATTACAAGATTTGAGCATTTATAGATTGTTATATAATTACTTATATTCCATTTTAATGCTAATCGCGATTAAATATCACTAATCGCGCATTAAGCTTGAATTGTACACATGACATGCACCATGTCACATTTTAGCACTTGTTACATTTTTATCATGGTTTTTTTCCTTCTCTTTCATGCATGGTTGTTGTTTTAAATGGAAAAAGAAAATAGAAAAGAAAAAGAAAAGAGAAAATGGAATAAAGAATGGGAGATATGGGCATGAGAGAGAAGAGAGAGGTGAGGGGTCAAGTTGACCAAGCCCCATTTCTTCTTTCATTTGTTTTTCTTCATCATTTTTCCCTCCTCCATCACCATGGCAGCCTCTTCTTCTTCCCTCCTCTATCACTTCAAAACACCCCCAAAACAACATCAAAACTTCATCTCCATTTCACAAAAAATGTGCACAAGCTCACTACTAACACTTTGGACCAAGAAAAATCGGATTTTGAAGACTTGGGGCAACTCAAGAAAATTCTTGAGTTGCCAAATGAGGTATATTCTTCATCATTAGTGTAGTATTACTTTCACTTTAGCTTCCATGTTAGTTTAGAAGTGATTACGTGATGTTTAGCGAACTTTGAAAATTCCAAGTTAGGGTTTTGATGAAATCTTGATTAGTGAAGTGTAATTGAGGTTAGTAGAGGTCTTGCAACCCCTGTAGTGATTGTTTATTGGACTAAACTTGAGAGTAAACCCCCAATTCATAAACTTAGAAACCCCGATATCGGGAAATTGTGGGATTTGTGATGAGAATTGGAGATCTGCTAACACCCGGAGCCTCTGAAAATTATTTAGCAAACACAGAGAGTCATGCATGCAACCTAGAAGTTACCCTGAAGACCAGAGCCCCAAACCCCCTATCCAGGCCACAGATTTAAGCATTTGGGCCGCAAATTGCGGCCTTGGTACTCCCAAATTGGTTTGTGCTTGGTACATGGCTTTATCTTCAGTAAATTAGACCCCCCACATATGCAAAATTGGCTAATTTCACTTAGGGTAAAATCTGGGACCATTTTCTTGAGTTGCTGTATTATTTTGCAACTTCGTTTTAATTTAGGATTTGGTATTTGATATTGTGTTCCGTCGTCTGATATTTCTACGCCAGCGACGGGGTTGTTTGGTGGTTTTGCAGGCGTAGGCTATAGGTTCTAACCTATAAGCGATTTGTGTACCGTATTGGTTTCCGACTTGATTTTAATGTGCATTTTGCGATTGTGTTATATATGTAAGTATATCCACGTAGACTTCGAGACGACAAGGATAAGCGTGGCATCATCGACTTCGGCAAGCAAAGATCAAAGTGAGTAGATATATATCTACGGGGGAAGTCGGGTGGATGGCGTATAGCACCCCCGCAGTTTCGTAATGTAGTATACGAATACGTATACCTATTTATATAAATATGTTTATTGTGAAACTTGGATGATTAGTAAGTGTAACAACCCTATTTGAATGCAATAAATCAAAAGTTTATCAAGATTCTTTCCCCAAATTTTTGAATTTTTATTTGGCCTCTAAAATATTTAATTTAGATCTTTCTCTGTAAACAATTTTGATATGGAAAATATTCAGTTTTTATATTATATAAATAATATTTTCTTAGCGACAGCAAAATAATATTTTTCGTATCTGTTTACTGTTAAAATGAGAACGAGAAAATCTGCACCGAATCTCTAAATGCAACCAATTAAAGATATGTATCCTTATAATATATTTATTAAAATATTTTATATATACACAAGATAATCTCTCTCCCTCTCTCATACCCGCATATCTCTCTCTTTCCCCCGCTGCTCTCGTCCCTCACCCACGAAAACCCTAACCCTAGTCGTCGCCGCCGCCGCCGCAGATCCCGACCCCTCCTCTCGCCTCCATCAACGCCGCGACCCTCTCCTCCCTCCTTCGCCTTCGCCCTCGCCCTCGTTCTCGTCCTCCTCCCGTCGACGCCGCCTCCATCCCTCGCGCGGCCACAACCCCGATCTCCTCATCTCGTCCTACCACCGCAGCCAACATCCCTTCGCACAGCCATCTCCGACTCCTCCACGACCTCCAGCGACCTGCACAGAGCATTCGACGTCGCCGCAGCCCTCGTCTTCCCTCGTCGCTGTTCCCATCACCCAGATCTCCACAACTCCCTGCAGCAACATCATCCCTGTTCTTCCATCGTCAGATCTGGACCCTAGCAATCGCTACTGTCACGATTTCCCCCCTGTAAGCACTCTTTGATCCATGTTCTGTTCTGAAAAAAAAAGGAGAAAAATAAATAAATAAATAAATAAAATTGTAGGAAATCAGTGAACAATTGAAAGGGGGAAAATTAGTATCAAAACCCAAAAATTGATGTAACTGTGTTTGGTTATGTGACAATATTTTTGTAGACATTTACGGTTTAATCGATGAAATTTATCTAGGCGGATCGTATAACTCAGATCCCAAGCCGCACCTTAGCTGAGTTCGTGCCCGTATTGTGTACATCTTTATCCGTGATCGCTATCCTCAGGCAAGTACTCTTGCTCTTTTCATTTTTTATCGATGCAACATCGGCGATTATCTAAATTAGTTCTTAGCCTGTACAAGTTTGGATATTAAAGGAAAGATGTTTCTTTCACAATTTTATCATCTGTCCTTATCGTAACACTTGCTAATATATAATGTTGAATGCTGCTTGCTTTTTCGTTATGTAATGCTATGACATGAATATTATGCACATGAATCCTTTTACATCATGTTGATTACATGTATAGAACACCTTGATTTGACATGCTTATTCATGATCTTTATTATTTATTTTCTTAAGTGAAATCATTAATTAGAGTGCTGGACTACATGCCATGACACCACTATTCACCAGTTTTATTTCCATACAATTACCATACTGCAAGTTCCTGTCTTTTCAGCATTCTTAATTAGTGATTTTAATATTTACCATAGCAACTATACATACGTGGGTGTTGGGGTAGTTTGAGTGTGCGTTGTACAACAGGATCTCAGGAGTCCCATGCCGGCAGCTCGTACCGGGCTATAGCGGTCACATGATTACAGCTCGTACCGGGCTATAGCGGTCACATGATTACAGCTCGTACCGGGCTATAGCGGTCACATGATTACAGCTCGTACCGGGCTATAGCGGTCACATGTTTACAGCTCGTACCGGGCTATAGCGGTCTCTTGTTCATTCCACAGTTGGGCCCGTGTTTCCTAGCCCTTGGGGCACCACTCTTGGGTTAGGAATACTCCTGCAGAGGTTGACGCACACACTCAAGCTTACGATAGGATAGTTTACCCTTTAGTGGCCGGTTAGGTTATGACCTGATCCCTTACATACATGTTTCATAGTGTTAATGCATTTGATTACTTATATACATTCTTTCTTATGCACCGGGCTTCACTTTTATATATTCTTGTTTTTTTTTATGCTACACACTCTATACGTTGAGTATTTGTTGGGATGTTCTGACATCCCTGAGATTTGCCATCTCAGGTTTAGAGACAGATCTGCAGGCTGAGCAGGATCAGAGCGGCTACCAGGACTTTGCTGAAGATCAGTAATCGTAGGTTTATTTTCCTTTACTTTTAACTCTTAGCATGTGCGCCCTTATGGGACATTAGGACTTTTGTATCTCTTTCGGATCTTATTTTATTCCGAATCTTTTGTTTTTGGATCTTTAATTGCATTAATTATCTAGTGGACCCATTTTAGGATTTCTTGTGGTTTCATTGCAGCATGATTATTAGTATTATTTCTTTTGCTCTTGGATTTTATATTGACAGGTTAATCTAGACAGCCTTATGTGACCATGGAAGGACTTTTCCTTACCGTAGGTAGCATGGCTGGCCTTCGTCGCTTCCCGTACTTCACATTTTTGGGATGCGGGGCGTGACAGTAAGTATGATCTTAGAAGATCATGGGTTAATTTTAGTATAATTGGTTAATAGTGTCGTAGTTAGTTGTAGTCGCGAACCCTAGAATAAGATTTACACTCACACACACACTCGCATACATTTTATTACTAGTGCGTATATGGGGATATGTATACACACACACACAGGTATGGGACTATGTGTGTGTGTGTGTGTGTGTATACGTATACATATACATGGATGATGAGGATAGTATATGATGTTTGGAGATGAGTCGATGAGATTGGGCATGATGCCATGAGATCGGTGATGTGATTTAGTTCGTATATTGAGATACGACATGATATTATAGCGGGTCCTTAGGCGATGTGTTTCATACACACGCATATATATATATATATGTGTGTGTGTGTGTGTGCGCGTGCGTGTGTAGATGGTATCAGTATTGTACTAGACTTAAATCAGTACCCCCAGTTCACGATATGTGATGATAAGGATACCAAGTGAATAATGAGATATATGTGATATTTGATCCGTACCCAGATTTGGGATGCCGTATGATGGATTTACCGTACGAGCTATATTGATGATAGATCCGCACTCTTGACTCGAGGATGTCATATTATATATATTGTATGGTATGTGATACTATTGAGGCGGGATCACCGATTAATATTATTATTATTATTATTTATATATATATATATATATATATATATCGACTCAAACTTAGGTGGTTTTCCTTACCCTTTCGATTAGTCTGTTAGTTTAGTCCTGTAGTTTACTTGTAGATGTTAGATTAGACTCGAGTCATACCCATTTCAAAACTAACGAATTGTGAGTATTTTAAAGACAGGCCAAGGGATTCTACGGATATTTCAAAGGACGTACCTTTTCTTAAAAACACCGTAGCCATATTTTCTAAACACCACGATTCGTGTTATTTCAAATGGCAAACTATATGACTCGTATATATTAATGTAGATTCTTATATGTTGCATTTACTATTCATTTGCCAGTTATTCTGCTGTTCGCATTGCATTGCATGCTTATATGTACTTTCGTTGGTAATGATGAAACCTGTTGTTAGGACACCAGCACCATTACCGATGATGCGTATGCTCCACGTACACTCGCTTGCCGGCTCACACACATCTTCATCGGTAATTGCTATGTCATGTACACTTTACAAAACATTATTTCATTGACATAACTTGCTAGCTGATAGTTCCTATATGTTATTGTTTCATATGCTAGTTCATTATTGCATTCATTGCTTAATATTTCATACATATCTATATATTCATTAGTCATGCAATATTATAAAGGCCGGTCCGGATTGCCGGAGCCCAATATTCATTATTATTGACTTTTCATTTTAGATTTTGGATTTTTCATGAGATTTATGGATTTGGAGAAACCGCAAGATTTTATAAACTCATTTATCATTTTAAAAGATAAAAGTGCGGTTTTCTCATGATATGATTTGAGATATGCCCATCATGAGTTTTCTTGGCTCTTGAGCGATATCATACACCCAATTCAAGAAGGAGGAGGAACCGTATGTGGGTGCATGGTGGACCCGGTGCGGTACCCCGGGGCGAGAAGGTCGCAGATGATGGCGTTGAGCCTGAGACAGTGGAGCACTACTGACCGGTGATTTTATTGTGACTCGACGGATATCTGGAGGATACCGATCGGAGTATAGGCCAGTCCGGATAGCCGGAGCCCTGGATACTGAGATTTGATGATATGGGCCAGTCCGGATAGCCGGAGCCCTAGATATTGAGATTCAAGGATACAGGCCAGTCCGGGTTGCCGGAGCCTGAGATATTGGGATTTATGTTTCGTATCAATACTTGACACTGATTTTATGTTGATTTCATTGATGATACCTCGATTCATATATATACAGAAATCTCACTGAACTAAGAAAACAACTTTCTCATTCATGATGTATTCTGTTTTCATTATATCGCATTCACACCTCATATTTACGATATATTGCTACCTGAGGCACTGACATGAGCACATGGGATTACACTTATGCATAGTTGTTTACCCTTGCCATTATATTATGCTTCAGGACATATTATCATTGAGGATATATATTATGATCGTATTGACCCAGGATTAAGTCATACATGCGATTTCTGCTCTGTGATATTTTCTACTCACGAGCAACTCACCCTTTTTGTGCCACAGTTCCTGTAGGTTTTTGCCGTACAGTTTTCGTTGCGGCTTTGCTGGCATACTGCTTTCATTCCGGGTGATTGCTTTGGTAGGTGGGTTCACTTGTATAGTGACCACCATTGTACTTTTATTTATTCAGTTGTATCTAGTAACTCCATCAACCAGACTGTATTATTTATTAGACTTAGAAGACCAGTTGTATATTCTTTCGACGTTAGAGTCGCGCGTTGTATTATATGGGTTTTCTTGATGTTGTTGAGTTCCCTTTTGAGTTTTGATCATCGCCCTTCGGCGTTGTATATTATATTGTGTGCGTGGTTTTGACCGTCAATTGACGAAGAGCTAGCTCCCGCTTGGGGATGCTTTTATTCATATTATGCATGTTGTACCCTTTTGGTGCCAGTATTTACAAAGGAAACTCTGCCGAAATTTTCAGAAAAGACTTGAGATTTCAAAAAATGCATATTTCGGCTTATGTTATTAAAACCACTTGCTTTAAAAATAAGTTTTCTTAACTCTTCCTTAAAATGTTTTAGATTTCTGGGATTTTTAGCTTACTTGAATTAGACGGGGTCCTATAAACTTCATATGATTCAAGTGCCAGTCACGTGCCATTTTCGGGTCGTGATACAGTAGTACCCCTGGAGCAATACCTTCTGGATTAAGGTTCGGGCCCCTTGGTGTGCGCCGATGACCCCTTCATGGATTTCACGGAGGACGTAGTCGGCTTTGTGGGGGTCGACGCACCGGAGCAGGGAATGAGTGAAGGATTTCTTGTAAAGGTTCACATTGCTCCAGACGAAGTGACGGGCTTTGTCCCAGAGACGACGAGCTGCTCCCCGATCTTCTGGGAGTGTACCATCCCTTAGGAGTTCCACGAGGGGCTTCCTCCAGTCTTGGTCATCTTCCTACGCCGTATATACATGAAGTATTGTCGCTTCGTCTTCCACGCTGGGCCATGGCAAGGTCTCGAAGAGGATAGATCGGTTGTTGTTGGCCGAGTAGGATGAAGCCAGCTTGCTCAGGACGTCGGCTTGGGCATTGAGCTTCCTGGGTATTTGCTCTACCTGGACTTCGTCGAAGTTCTTCCGAAGTTTTCTTACATCGGCCAAATACTTCACCATTAGAGGTTCCCGAGCCTCGAAGTGGCCGGTCACTTGGCCAACGACTAGGGCTGAGTCACTACGGATTCGAATTGTTTTCAGCCCCAGCCCAGAGGCCATGCACAGTCCAGTCAGCAGGGCCTCGTACTCTGCCGCGTTATTTGAGGCCTTGAATCCGAGCTTTAGAGAGTACTCCATTTCTGTCTCGTTCAGGACCCGAATGATGAGACTGGCGCCACAGCCTTCCTTGGTTGAGGACCCGTCGACGTAAATGACCCACTCAGGGACCGAGTCGGGTCCCCCCATGATAGGGTGCGAGGGTCGTCACAGGCTCCGGCTCCTTGCTGGGGATGGTGCACTCGACGATAAAATCGATCAGGGCTTGCGCCTTGATGGCCTGCCTCGAGCGGTATTTTATATCAAACTGGGACAACTCCCACTTTCACTTCTCTAAGCGGCCTGAGGATTCGGGTGAGCGAGGATAGCCCCCAGCGGGCGCTTGGTGAGAACGAGGATAGTGTGCGCCTGAAAGTAGTGTCGTAACTTCCTTGAGGCCACAATGAGTGCCAAGACGATCTTCTCTATGGCTGAGTACCTCGTTTTTGCGTCTTTGAAGACGCGGCTCACGTAGTATACCGGTTTCTGTGCTCCTTCGCCATCTCGAATGAGCATTGAGCCTGCTGCCTGGTTGGATACCGCCAGATACATTGATAGCCCATCTCCTTCAACTGGTCAGGTGAGCAGCGGTGGCGTCGCAAGGTGCCTCTTTAATTGGTCAAAAACGGTCTGGCACTCTTCTGACCACTCGAACCTCGGAATTTTCCTTAGAGCTTTGAAGAATGGGAGGCACTTTTCCCTAGACCTCGACATGAAGCGGCTCAGAGCGGCTACCCGCCCTGTCAGTCGCATGATCTCGATGTTGGTCTTGGGCGTGGTCATGTTGAGGATAGCGTCGATTTTTTCCGGGTTGGCCTCGATCCCACGGTGGGTGACCATGAAACCGAGGAACTTTCCCCCGGTGACCCCGAATGCACACTTGGCGGGGTTCAGCTTCATCTTGAACTTGCAGAGTACCTCGAAGGCCTCGCCCAGGTCCTTGGCGTGGTCGTCGATGAAACTGATTTGATGAGCATATCGTCGACGTAAACTTCCATGTTCCTGGCAATCTGTGGCTTGAACATGCGATTGACCAACCGTTGGTACGTGACCCCGGCGTTCTTAAGGCCGAAGGGCATCACCTTGTAGCAGTATACCCCTCAGTCCATCGCGAATGCGGTAAGATCTTCGTCTGCCGGATTCATACGGATCTGATTGTAGCCGGAGAAGGCATCCATGAAGCTCAATAGCTCGTGGCCTGCCGAGCTGTCGACGAGCTGATCTATCCGAGATAGGGGATAGTTGTCCTTGGGGCAGACCTTATTGAGGTCGGTGAAGTCGATGCACATGCGTCATTTCCCGGTCGACTTCTTGACCAGGACTACGTTCGCTAGCCATTCCGAATAGGGCACATTCCGAATGAAGTTGGCGGCGAGGAGCCGATCTATCTCGTCCTCGATAGCCTTCTGTTTGACCGGGGCGAAGCTTCACTTTTTCTGTCTGACGGGTCGGGCCGTAGGATCTACCCCGAGCTTGTGAGATATAACTTTGGGGTCGATCCCAGGCATGTCAGTAGGCGCCCAGGCAAACACGTCGGAGTTGTTCCTGAGGAAGTGAACCAGGTCGTCTCGCTGAGTTCATGTCAGAAGCGATCCGATCTGGACGATCTTTTCGTCGTCCCCTTCTACCAGGGGGACCTCTGTCAGTGGTTCAACCGGGGTTCCTCGGACCTCTTTTTGCTCGTATCGAGTGTCCAGAGAACCCCTGATGTCGCCTTCACCCTCGACATCGTCGGTCGGCTGCTTAGATAAAGATGTCGCGGTGAAGCATACCTTTGCAATCTGTTGGTCCCCATATACCCGACCTATCCCTCCCTGATCGAGAGGGAACTTCATTGCCAGGTGGTAGGTCGATATCTGGGCTCGGAGGGAGTTCAGCGTTGGGCGGCCGAGGAGGATGTTGTAGGCCGATGGGATTCTTGCTACGATGAATTCCACGGGCACTGTTCGTATGCGGACGGCCTCCCCGACATTAAACTGCAGAGTGACTACCCCTTCCGCCGAGATGGAGTGGTTGGTGAATCCTGAAAGGACATGGGAGGTCGGCCTTAGGTCCGCTGGGGTTAGCCCGATGTGCAGAAAGTAGTCGTAGAAGAGAATGTCTGCCGAGCTACCTAAGTCGAATAGTATCCTATGCACCTCGTATTGGTGGACCCGAGCCGTAATCACCAGGGCAGGGATATGTCGTGGAAGTCCCCATCGTCAAAAATAATTGGCTCGGTCTCCCTGGCCTTCTTCCTTTGGCGACTTTCGGCCTCTAGTGTTGGCGCGGGGCGCTGAGTCTCGTAGGAGCTCGACGGACCCCTCGCTGACATGACCATGATTTTTGATGAGCCTCGGTTCCTTTCGGTAAGGTTCCTTACACCCCCCGGTGGGGTTGTTTTTGAGCTGCCGTGGCGAATCTCGCGTGCGCGGCCCCGTCGAGGGAGGGGGTGCCGGTCATGCCTGCGAACAGGCGAGCTGACCGCCACCGCCTTGAGAGGGACATGGGTGCGACGAGACTCGGGGCGAAGCTTTCTGGCGTAAGACCTCGGAACCAAATGAAGCGGTGCCTACCGGGTTCTTGAATATGTCAGCCCGGAGGACCTACGGCTGTTGGAAACAGTGAGGTGACGATCGGCCAGGCCTACACGAGCGGGGCCTTCTCTCCCTCTGTAGGGGTCCCGGTCCCGCATAGGGGGACCGACGGTCTGGGGATCTTGCCCCGACGTTTGGACGCAGATGAGCGCCTCCACGACGGACGCGAGTTGGTCTATCCGGCCGGCAAGGGCGTTGATGGCATTCGGCGGAGGAGATTCGTCCGAGCCTCCGTTGAGGGGGAGGCGGCGGCTAATGCTCGGATCGTCATGATGATCGCTCGCCAATGGATTGAGATCGGAAAATGAACTTTTGTTTTTGTGGAATCAAGTGTTCCCACAGACGGCGCCAGCTGACGTGACCTGAATCACGCCAAGATGTTACCTTCCGTTGATCTGATGATGGCGGCGATAGACGGCTGAGATTGGATCTGGAGGCTCACTCCTGAAGCGTGTGGATCTCAATGGGTTTGAGGTTGTTTGCGCCGAGCTACCTGCAAGGAAGTCCCGGGGTGATTGTACCACCGAGGACCCTCCGACGGTCAAGTTAGAGAGAAAATTCGAGCAGAGTAATGGCTTAGTGGATTAAAAATGGCTTACTTGAACCGTCTGAAGAAGGGGTTTATATAGCGGTGGCAGCAGGCAGAGCAGGCGCGAGAATCACGTTGGCCGTTACGCTCCCGACGTCACGCCTGCGTGCTGAGCGGGATCTCCTATTAATGGCGAGACATGCTCGTTAATGGGGGATCGTGATGGCGTGGAACGTGTGATGTGGCCGGCGGATATCTCGTGAGATTCGCGGAATGGCGGTTGCGCCTGTGAGCGGTGCCGTTGGTCGATCGATGAGACCGAGGAAGATGACCTCGACGGGAGAGCTCGCGGACGAGATGGAGAGCCGAGGTATCTTGGTTCTGCGGTAGCCCGGAGACAAGCTGGGAGGCCGAGGAGGCCAATTGTGCAGGGGGCTTGGAGGTGAGCCAGCGTTTGTTTGTGGGACGGGCACAGGAGTGGCATGGTCGGCCACTGTAGGTCCTTTCTTGTAAGTTTTGGGACACGTCATCTGCCACGTGTCATGATCTGGGAGATCACCGATATCGAGCATCATCGGTCCCCTTCATGTTGATGATCTTCCATTGCTCATACTTCAGGTTAATTAAATTAATTATGATTATTAATTTATTATTTTTTCCCTTATGTTATGCCCGCGTGAACGGCGGGATTCCTCCATTAATGGTGGGATACGCTCATTAATGCGGGAATGCGCCAACGTCAGACACGAGACGTGGGTCAGTGGATGTCTCGCTTTGGCGAGATACGCGGAGCCGTTGCGAAATCGTTTGGGTTCTACGCTCTCGGTTGATCAGGAGAGCCGGGGAGGCTCAGCTCGGCGGAGGGCTCGGAGACGAGCCGGGAGGCCAAGGAAGCTCAGCTCTGCAATAGCTCGAAGACGAGCAAGAAAGGAGGGGTGCAAGTTCGACTGTTGGATTGCTCGTGGGCAAGAAGCGGAGTGTAAGCTCAGGGACCATCCGAGGAAAGTCACCAATGCTCCATACTGATTTTATCTCGGCAACCCCCAAAAGTCTTGCGGACTGGCGCGGATGACACGTCATTCGCCACGTGTTGTGATCTGAGTAATTCCTACTTATGAGCATCATCATGTCTCAAGACCTTAGAGCACAAAGAATAACATCATCTAAATTTTTTTTTCTAATTATCAGATGGATTATTTAGAGCTTCTTTAGACAAATTTAATGATTGCTCTGCAATTTGCAGTATTTATAATTTCATCATTAGGCAATGTTATTACCGATCTTGAGCAAACTGGCCCTACAGCTAGGGCACCGCCGCCTTGCGTGTGGGCCCATTCGCCAAGATGGGGATGCCCAAAAAATAAATGAAAGAAATGAGAGAAAGAGATAAGACAAAAGAAGGAAAAAAACCCTTAACTCGACACACATCCGGATGTTCGTAGGCCTAAAAGCTTATTCACATAACCTCTTAGATTTGAACCTTAGATGCATGCACCATATGAAAATGAAAAGCAAAAGAAAAAGAGAAAGAAAAGGTAATGGAGCACATACTAACGAAGAACTATACATCCTTACATACAAATAAAAACCCGAATCATTTTTCTTTTCGAAACATTTTCCCTCAATATCACTCTGCTTTTTTCCCTCATTTGTTCCTCTCTCTTTTATTCAACATCCTGCCTTCTAATATTTTGAAATCTTATTTTATTATTTATTAATATTTCTTTTGTATTTTTTCTTCATTTGATTGGGAAAACCCAATTTATTGGAAAAGAGAAGTGAGAAATAAAAAAGAGTCAGGTATCTATCTGATAAAAATTGTGATAAAAAGATCACAAAGTCAACACATCCAACCAACAAAAATGGAAAATGCGACCAAGCTTATTCATTTAGAACTCGAGTTATGTGTAAGATTGAGCTCAAAGGCCTTAGGACAACTTTTACTAGGCCCCAAGAACTAAAACCAAAGAAAATTGGACCTTTCAGGTAAAGTCCATCAATAACCGACCTTTCCCCTTTAAATGATTAATAATTAAATTCACAGCATGACCCAAATGCAACCAAAATAACCATAAATTAAATTAAAATATATCGATTATCCACTCATCGTAATCTCGGAGAGACTGTGAGATGCTATCAATCAACATATTGGAGCCTTCACCGAGCTTTCTATAAAACCCTAGGTCAAAAAATATTTTATTCTAGCATCATTTCCAATGCAACCAATGATTCCCAGCAAATTTACAGCCCTCCATCATCTTCAAGCCAATCTTAAAACATAAAACCCTAAGAATTGAATGAATCTTTGCTGCATATTAAACAAATTTCATTCCAAAATTGGGGGAAAACCATAGAAACGATGCGCACTGAGAAATTAGTCCGATCTGTGAGTAGGAACCACCGATTTCAATGAAACTCATTGTGAACCAGATCAAAGCTTTACCGGTCTTCAATGCATTACTAGGATTGTGGGAAGAAGACACATCTCTCTCTTTTTTCCTTTTTTGGGTGTTTTTTGTGAGGATGCTGGGGAAAAGATTGGAAGCGGTTGAAACTTTATTTATTCATCATACGATTCCCTTTTTTACCAGACAACTTTTTTTTTCTTTCTTTCCCCTCTCTTTTCTTTTCACAATTTCCATAATGATTCAAGAAACTAGAAAAAGAAATACAAAAAAAAAATCTAAAATGCAGAACAGCCAAGACAACTAACCTGAATCAGAACTCATCGTGGCCTTCATCGTCGCTTCCTGTACTGGTGCCGCTGTCAATTCTTTTATTTTCAAGTGGTTCAAAAGCTCGATGTAAAGCGCGACGGATCAGAGACATGAACAGATGTAAGTCAGCCTTCAGGCAATATTGCATAAACCAAGACATAAACGCATCTTTCAGCGGCCGAATATTTGGGATGCTCATCAAGATGCAAACGAGGTAGCAAAGGAGTAACTCGTTCTTATTCCAAGGTGGACGCAAGAGCCGATCAAGAGAATGTCCCCCACCACCAGCACTTGGATGACGCTCTGAAAGCGACCTCCGAAGGCCAAGATTCACAGGAGGCTTGGAGGAGCGTGGGTAGCTTCGCGCTCGTCAGATTCGAAGTGGAGGGAGATGGAGAGTATCCGCGAGGGGCGCCGCCGGCTGAGGGAGAGGATCTGCTAGGGGAGGCGCCGGAGGGGCGAGGAGAGGATCAGAGAGAGGAGCAGCCGTCGTAGGGAGAGCATCGGCGAGAGGCGCCGCTGGAGGAGCGAGGATAGGATCGGCGAGAGGCGGCGCCGGAGAAGCGAGGAGATGATCCGCGAGATGCGGCGCCGTCGGGGAGCGAGGATCTGCGAGGGGAGGCGTCGGGGGAGCGAGGAGAGGATCATCGAGAGGCGGAGCCGTCGGTGGGAGAGCATCGGCGAGGGGCGCCGCCGGAGAAGCGAGAATAGGATTGGCGAGCGGAGGCGCCGGAGGAGCGAGGAGATGAACCGAGAGAGGCGGCGCCGTCGGAGAGAGAGGATCCGTGAGGGGAGACGCCAGAGGCGGCGCCGTCGAAGCGACAGGATCGGCGAGGGATGTTGCCGGCGGAGGGAGAGGAGTCGTTGGCTTCGCACGGCATAGATCAAGCCTCGAAGGCGCTGACAAAGCGCGGCGGAGAGAAGGAGGATCGGAGTCGAGAGCTCGTCGGAGGCGACCCGCATCAAACCTCGATGACATAGCGCGCGATTAGAGAGAGAGAGAGAGAGAGTGTGGAGGGAGATGATGCGAGAGTGAGTACTGGCGCTCTGTTTATAAACAGATATAATTACATTAATGCCCTCCGTAACTGCCTCAAAGTGGGGTTAATTAGGTAATTACTCTCTTCACTCCATAACCAACTTAAACCTCCCTTAACCGCCTCAGCGGCAAGTCTAGCTAGTTAGCTAACACGGGCCATGCACAGTTTTGAGAAATGAAATTTTCAAAATAAATTACCATAATTACATCTTATGTACTTTTAGCCTCGTTCATGCCCCCACCTTCTCCCCTCTGACATCAAGTAACGCAAGATAAAAATCAATCAGTCAATCAGTCAAATAAATTTAAAATTGAACAAAATGTATTTAATAAAATTTAATATATGATGAAGGGCATAGAATGACACTTTTAAGTATTAAAGAAGTTGAGTGATGGAGGAATGAATCTCCTTCGGATGTTCTCCTTCGTGTCGATCGGTGCGAGTGATTATGAATGGTTAGAATCGGACTTTGAGAGTTTACTTCTTGAGCGTGTGGATCTCAATAGGCTTGATTTTGTAAGAAGCCGGGCTACCTGCAAAGAAGTCCCGCGGTGGTGGTGCCACCGAGGACCCTCCTTAGTCGAGATATTTGGGCAGAGTAGTGGCCTATTGGAGTAGAATTCTCTTACCTGAGTCGTCTGAGAGGGGATTTATATAGTGGCAGCCATGGGCTGGCGGGTGCGAGATTTACGCCGGCCGTTACGCCCTCGGAGCCGCGTCTGCGCTAATGGCGGGATCTCCCATTAATGGCGAGATACGCCGGTTAAAGGGGGAACGTGATGGCGTGGGACGCGGGATCGTGGGGCGGCGGAAATCTCGTGTATGGCGAGATTCGCGGGGCCATGTCCAGGACGTTTATGGTATGCGCTCTGGATCGGTCGATGAGACCGAGGAAGCTAAGCTCGGCGGAAGGCTCAGAGGCGAGCGGGGAGGGGGGGGCAGCAGGCTTGGTTCTGCGACAGCTCGGAGGTGAGCTAAGAGGGCAGGATTTGTGTCTCCCTGAGCAGGCTTGGTCTTGGGGTGTACTCAAATAGAGATTATAATTTCCTTAACTGCTGCACATGGACGGCAGGATTAGTGTTTTTTTCAAAGACAAATACCGTGTTGATAACACCGTTATTTAGGTTGTCTACCTTAGATAGGTAAGCACCAATATTCTCCGGCTCCCTGAAGCTCAAGAGAACTAGTCCCGCTTAAACCTATATTTACTAGGGTCCTTATTGTAATTTATATAACTTGAGGGGGGTTTATGTAAAAATAATTTTGGTATAATTTCAAAATACTCCTCAAGTATTTAATTATCATCTTTAAGGTTTTCATAGATGTATATTTTATAATTGTGAAATTTCTAGTGAGTAGAACTTAGTTTTCATAGTATATGGTATTTTATTGAAATATTGTAATTGTTTTGTATTTGAATGGTATTTTCATGTAAAGATGATTCCTTTGATTTGGAAAACTTGGAATATTTATATAATATAATTAAAATAGATATTTTGATATTATTTATATATTTATATAAAATAAATCTGATTTATTTTCTAGAAATCTTATTTTCTTAAAAATTGTATTAAAATTCCATCGGAATCCGAATGCTCTTTGCGGAGGTCTGAATTCCGCTCTACTAGACCCAAGGACGTGTGATAATTTGCACCATCCCGAAACAGGGTTACCCAAAAGTGGGTTGTAGAGGCACAATTGCAAAGAATTGTTTTAACACCGTTTTAAGAAAAAAGGTTTTATAAGTTGATGGTATTTATTTATAATTTCATATTATCCCAATATATATTTCCCAAAACTTTATCGTGCTAAGTTACTGATGTGTGTTGTGATGAGGTAGGTCATTACCTCATGAACTATCTGAAAGTATAATAGGTATTATGATGATCATGTCGGAAACTAAAGTATATGGTATTTTACTGTAAAACTGTAATACCCAGTCCCTATAAATATTTACTGTATTTTAATAAATAAATTTCCAAATAATATTCCCAAATTTCTACAAATTTTCTATATTTTTCCTATTAATTATCTTACCCTAATTCAAATTAATCATTTTCTCCACTTTCTTTTTCGTTCTCTAACCCAAACCCCAGTCCGAGCCCAAGTCCCAAACCCTAACCCTATTTCTTATTTCCTTTTATTTTCATTCCCAGCCCAGCCCAATCTCTATCTCTCTTTTATCCCTTATCCGGCCCATCTCCTCCAACCCGACCCGCTTCATCCCTTCTTCCCCACTCCCTCTTTCTTTTCCCGCTTCTTTCCGTTCTTCCCCACGTCCCCGCCGTTCGTCCCCACGACCCCGCTCCTCTTCGCGACCACGTCCCCGCTTCTTTACCCACGACCGCACGCGCGCGCGCTCACTTCCCTCCCTCGACCCCGTCTCTCTCTCTCTCTCTCTCTGTCTCTCATATGAGCCCGAGCCTCCCTCGCATCACCTCCACTGCCTCCTCGTCAAAAACTTTCCCCAGCCACCCAGCCCCGACCTCGTCTTCAACCTCCACATCTCGCTGCCACCTTCCTCCTCCCATCCCCGACGACGAACCCTGCACTGAGAAACCCCACGACCACGACACCCATCTCTCGTCGTCGTCGTCACGTTCGTTGTCGCCTCACCTTCGACCTCGTCTGCATCCCCCACCTCCAAAACCGACCTCCTCCGCCGACACACTGCAACCACCCCAACTCGCCGTCGCCCAAGCTTGCCTCGCTATTGCCGCCTCCACGCTCGTCCTCATCTCCTCCCCTCCTCTACACCCTCGACCACCACCGACCTCTGACCTCCGGCCTTCTCCATCGACTCAACACATACCTCACCAACGGACTCCACCGCGAGCACCTCTCGCTACCGCGACCTCCTTCCTCCACTGCGAACTCCTTCATCTCCGACGTGAGGCCCCGACAACCAAACTGCAAACCCATCCGAGCTCCTCACAAACCCCTGCTGCCGGCTGCCGGCTGCCGGCTGCCGGCTGCTCTCGAAGACGACGAAGCCGCCTAGGTTCCCCCAACCACCTCCATCAACGCGCCTGTCTCTAGCCCAAAGCCGACCCATCACCGGCCAGCCGGGCCCTCTGCGCCGTCGGCCATCGCCTGAGATCGTTGCCGTCGTCCAAAACTGCACCGTCTCCATCTCCGAGCCAAGCCTCGTCATGGTCTTGTTGCGCCGTTGCCGCTGCCGCTGCCGTACCGGCGTCGATACTTCGTCAGGCAAGTTTAATACTTGCTTCATGCTAATTTTATCTATTACAATTCAATTTACCAATAAATTGCGCATATACTTTTCATGTGAATCAATATAATTCAAGTGTTCGATGCAAAACCTGAATGGAAAACCCCTGTTAAATTGACGGAAACTAATCACGACTGATGGCCCGTGTGATAACGAATGATGGGTTATGATTTGGCTTGAAAATATGGTTTTTAACAACGTGATATGTCTTTCCCTTTTAGATCCGTCAAAACTGAAATTTCATGTACCTGAACTTTGTAAAAATCACAGTTAATTGGTTATAAATCGGAATGTTGCGTTAGAGGGATCATATCGAAGCTATCTCGACGACCTAGAACCCCATAAGAGTTTTAATTTGTTTCTATGCTAAAAAGGTGATGGAAACTGGTTCGGAGTGCGGCTTTGGACTGCAGTCCAGAGCAGCTCTGGCTGTCGATTCTCTTTTTGTAATACTTCCATCCTGCTGTATGAAAATTTTATGATGCGGAACCCTATACCATAGCGAAGAAAAACCTGTTATCTATCCATTGAAAGTGATTTCATTCGTTTTCGCTGATGTTTACTATTTAAAATATATTTTAAATCAACAGAACATACAGCTGTCCCAAATAGGGACAGAACGTATACTCCTTTACTGTACGATGCATAACTTCCAGTACGCCATGGATATTACTGATCCTCCAATCGCGTTAGAAACCTAACTGATAAACCTAGATTTTGTTCAACTATAGAGTCACCTAATTATGATCCCAACTAGGATTAAAGCGCGTTACGAAACGGACTTCCAATTCAGAAATTGGATTTCCAGTAGTGAACACTTAAAATGAAATGGCCATAACTAGCAAACCTGAAACCCGATTGACGCGAAACCAATCTTGATGGACAGATAATTAAACATACTGCTTACCCCTTTTTCATTATCTTACTCAATTCTGCATGTATGATTTATAGTAAATTATGTAAGTGGTAGGACACTGACTGATGATATTTTATTCATATCGTAATTATTGCATTCTCATCGTATCATGTAGATGTCATGCACATTGGTAACCTAGTGATTGTGTATATTACCCAGTGTTAGATATTAGTGTTTTGATTGTGGCAAGTACGTAGTGTTAAAGTGTGATTGAATGATGATAGTGACACGTACTTGTACACAATCAGCGGACCCGGTTGATTTATTGCACTGTCGACGTCTATGGGACAAATGTGAGTGTAACTATAATTGGTATAGGACGATTATGGAAGCACTCATATTAGTGTCATAGGTAAGGCACCAAACACCATCCATTTATCTTGGGTATCAGTCGAGACATGTTTGATGGAGATACTGTCTCCAGTTCTCGCGTAGACTTGTCATGGACCGACTAGCATTTGAGTATATGGCTGGTGTTTGATGTAAACCGCGGGGTGTGGGGTAGTTTGAGTGTGTGTTCAACGGAATCTCGGGAGTCCCATTGCCGGCATACACATCGATTCTGGAGTTATATGGGTGATATTACTGATTATTAGCGAGCGACTCGGGCCCGTGTTCCCTTGCCCCTAGGGCCCTACTCATGGGTGAGGGATACTCACGAGCGGTTTACTCTCACACTTGGACTGACAATAGGTTTAGCGACCTGAACAGTGAAACTTAGAGACCGATAGCTTTAGTGACATGCATTGATTACTGACTGATACACCTGTCGTACTGTTTACCCGCTTTACTGTTTACCTGTACTGGCTCCTTCATGCTCATATCATCACTTCATGCTTACTGTTTCATATTCATCATTGTTACACTTGTTATACATGTATTTCTATTTATTGCTATTGTGTCGCTCTGACGACCTGAGTATTTTCTGTGAAGAGCGAATTATTACCATTTAGATTTTATGTCTTATATGTCTAAAGGACACATAACATGCCATGTTCTCCACGTACACACACCAACCAAAAATCAAAAATATAAATAAATTAATATATAATAGGTGAAGGATGTACCATCTAAGATTTCAATAATGTGGTATTGAACCCACATAAATAATCAAAACCCTTCTCTAGGAAAAATTATTCCATGTCACGGGTGTATGCATCCGGTAACGAGAGACAAATGTGGACCCCACGAAGCTGCCCAAAGGGTGTCCGAAATATTCTATCTCGTTTTCTCTGCTGCTGCCGAGATGCATTGTATCCGGTATACCGAATAAAAACGTATCCTGGTGAAAGCGTATCGTCAAAAATATGAAATGGGAAGCATTGCAACCGTATATTAGAAAAGATACCATAGGCACCTCCAAAAGCTTTCTTTTTGAAATGTTATTGGTAAAATTTGGATATCTTGCAGAAGAAATTCTCTCTTTTCAAAACAGACTCCAAAAATTCCAGCAAGCTCTGAAGGAAGGCCACTACTGATCATTTTAGCATGGCATGTTTTGAAATTTCTTTTAATCCAAAACACACACACACCCCAAAAAATAAAAGAAAGAAAAAATCTATAGCAAAATATTTTAGAAAAGTTCTTGTTGGTATTTGTTTCCGTAACTAGTTTTTACCGGAAAGAATGTGTAACCGCGATCAGAGATACTCTGACACAGGAAACAACGATGAAGACGGAGGGCCGTCCGAGTACGTGTTGTCCGTTCTTTTCCCTCTCTCTTTTCTGCCTCTTGCAAGGTGCCGGCGGCTAACCACAGTTGCATTTTCGCCATTATGGGGTCTGGTTACTTCACCTCCTCAATGTAATAACAAACCATCATTTTCTATAAAAAAAAAATCAAGGTCATGAGTTGAACCCCAAGTCCCAACCATTAACCGACGCAAACTTCAGGCTCCACAAAGCCGAGTCAAATTTGGAACAAAAACGTCACAATTTCACACCACAATCTTGCATGAAAATTCAACACAAAGAAGAGATCAAGCACCACAAGGCACTAGCTTTTTTCCTCATCTAATTTCTATACAAATACCCAATCCCAAATCAACAAAATTGTATATCAAATTCCAAACTTAGCTCCAACTCTAACATAATTTTTTTAGAAAGAATTGGACGGCAGGAACAAAATTGTTTATTGTTTTCTTTGCCCGTCCATGACGATATCAGCAGCTACAGACCATGTCGTCGGAGGCATGACGGGGTGGACGATCCCTTCGTCGGGTCCCTCATTTTATGCAACATGGGCGGCCTCTCATACTTTTGCTGTCGGCGACACCCTCGGTAAGAAAACCATGCTTCATTACATGAAACCGAAACGCTTTTATATAGTCCGACAATAAACGGATGAATTAATTGTATATTGTGTGTGCAGGGTTCAATTTCACGACAGGGCTTCGCAACGTGGTCGAGGTGACGAAATCGAGCTACGATGCGTGCTCAACCAATAGCCTGATAGGATCAGCACCGGACCGGCGTCCGTCACCATAGCGCCAACCTCGCTTGAAATAATTCGTTCGAGGTCTCATATCTTGCGATACGAAATTGCTCTCCATATAAATCTTTGTTATGGAGAAAGATGGAAACTAAGTCCATCTTCTCGTACTGCTTCTGGTATACACCATCAACTGAAGCCAACACGAGACACTTGACATTCGCACTATCCTTTTTCCTTATCTGACGGATATTCATATCCGTGACGGTGGAAACTGGACCTGGGACGGCGGGGCTTGAGTAGTAATAGGGTGGTCCAGCTTGTCATAGGCAATGGACATCTGGACAGACCTTTGCCAATCATAAAAGTCAGATTCAGTCATATTGTTATCTTGATGTAACCTAGTCATGGTCACAAGGTCGCTGCAATGAGAGAGAGAGGGAACACTTTAGTATGATGCTCTTGCAAGTTTAGATTGGTTTTTAGTTATCTAAACTGGATGGCTCCCACTGTTTCTCGAATCCTTTCTCAAAGCATAAAAGAAGAATTAGTCATGACTGATCTCACCGTACAATACTTGCTTAACCGTTCAGTCAGGCTAGTGTCGGTACTTCGAGGGAGGTTTTACGACGCTTTCGCGAAGTTCCTTAATTAAATAACCTCTTTTCTCTGGAGGCGTAGCCCCGCTGGCACCTTTCTTGACACCTATTTGGTTTATAGTATTGATCGTTAAGTGACGAATCTCCCGATAAGTAGCATATACTCACAGTAGGATCGGGATCCAAATATCATCGTGTGATAATGCTGAAGAAATCCTACCAACATTATCAAACTCCAAATGGTATGCAACACTAGCAAGTTTCAGTTTCTTTAGAAACTCCCGATGTGGATTTTTGCCCCATGCTCTTATGACCTTGACTAAGGGCCAACAAATCATAAGTCACATGTCAAGTTCTACCCATCATTATCTTATTAATTTGAACCCACCCGTATATACTCTTGACTAAGGACCAAACAAAGGAATACGACTGTCCCAAACCAACGCATTTATCTATGATACATGTGAACACCCCAGCAGCTACCAATCACCATGTCTTGACTAAGGGCCAAACAAATATAGCTTGAATACTACTGACCATTCATATGAAATGACGGAGGGTTACGACTGGTTTTGGTGAAACCGTGAACGTAGTGAACTTGATATAATCGAAGGAACCTGATAGCTTTTTAAAAGGAGTGGTTAAAACTCCGCAATTAAAAAATCTACTCTTTTTTAAAATAACCGAGTGGTTTCTTTTAAATTTGTTCCAACGATTCAACTTTGGTTTGTTTTCTTTGCATTAAAATAATGCGTCCCATCAATTATCCTATCATTGCAGAAAACAACGAAAATACAACGTCCGCTTATGACATCTGCATTCACCACTGGGTCCCGTCATTCACCTGTTAGGTTACTTAACTAACGACAGAGCGGGGGCTGGGCTAGCGCGGATGCAAAACATAAGCAACGCCTACTAGATATCATATATAGATATTGTACATTCGTCAGACGCAATAATAGACATTCCAGATCACATATGAATATTATTGGATATACAAGCAATCTGCGTTTCCTTTAAGCCTGCAACGAAACACGGATTACACAGTTGTGATGAATAGCCATTACCCCACCCTAGACCCCTACGGGTACGGCAAACTACCCGTCAAGTACCCGAAGTGAAGCGGTCTCCCTCAACAACGTGAGTAGGCCACTAAACACTTCAAAATATATGGTAGTTTGTGCACCCCACCTTAGGTCTATCCTAAGAGCAGAAAACGGTAAATGAAATAATACAACGGTGGCTACAACCTTAGCCTGGATTTGCCCCGCAAAAGAATATTACATCATATTACAATTTACATCGAATGAAAGAATATAAAAACTCATCTCAAACCCCGACTAATCATCACAACGATCCAATGAAGTTCATATACACAAACCAGTAAAAACCATTACAGAAATGTGCAACCCCCTGCTAATCGATATACGAGCAATTAGGGGAGGTTTACGAACA
Organism: Agapanthus africanus; assembly: GCA_030015575.1. Classification (NCBI taxonomy): domain Eukaryota; kingdom Viridiplantae; phylum Streptophyta; class Magnoliopsida; order Asparagales; family Amaryllidaceae; genus Agapanthus; species Agapanthus africanus. The sequence continues at coordinate 8,004,220 of CM057348.1, read as the reverse complement.
CATTAAACATCACAGACAAAACTTGATTAGCAAATAACTTAGAATTTCGTTCGACAACCTTTTTTCCGCGTCTACCCCAAATGCAAGCCATCACTGAAATAACCTGGGCAGAAATAAAATATACAGAAAAACAGAACACCCAAAACTAAGAGTTACTGTGTAAATACGAGTCAACTCGAAGTTGACTCGACCGCGGATCCACGGCGGATAGCACTAATCCGCCGCGCTTCCGTGGCAGTCTCACCGAGTTGGGATCTCGTATTTCTCCAGTATTCTTAGAATTCCCTGCTGTGAATTTTCATACCCATCAAATAATTTTTTCGACACGTTTAAAATTGATAGAAACTTGAGAGGTTCGGGGTTAAGTTTTCGTGTTTTTCCGACGATCGAAGTTCTAATTAGTTGCTAACGAGTTAGTAAAGGTTTAGTAGGCTCTGATACCACTGTAAGTCCATGTCACGCACCCCACGAGCTTGCGGGGAGGTGGAATATATGAAAAACAATTATCAAAGCTTCGTAACACGGATTTGAGTACACGGATTGTGTCTAAACCATTACAAGCAAACTACGAGAGGTTTAACTATTTGGAATCGAAGTTATACCTCACGTTACTTGTCCTTCAGGTCTTCATCGCTGTCCTCCACACCTCGTAGGCTCTATGGAACAAGGGCACCTCAAACGCCTCCTCGAGTCAAAAACGATCCACCCGAGAGTCTATAGTCCGAGCTCCTATCCCAAATCTGAGATAACTACGGCTTCTACATCGCTAATCTAGAAGTCCTAGAGGATGTAGAGTAATTAGATGGATTACTTAGTCACTTAAACCCTAGGATTCTCAACTCATGAGAGCTTTTAGGGTTTTGGGGAAGAAGATGAAGACTTGAGGAGAGAGAAAGCTTTTGTGATAATGATATGAATAATAACTCATGAAAGAATATAATGAAGCATACAAATATCTCTTGATCAAATATCTAGAAATATCTTGTGAGCTTCATTTTAATCCTAAGGGTGAATCACCTCATGAGTCATTAAGTATTTAATGAAAACTTACAACTCATCTCTCCACCTCATTTGTGTTTAATCCAAAAAGAAATAAAAACAAATGAGTCATCTTCTTCTAGAAGCTTCCCAACAAATTACGAGACTGCCCCTCATATCCGTATTTCCGAAAAACACGGATAATCTTTGACTGAATAAATCCATCTGTATAATACTAGAATCTGGCTTAAACCAAAGCCCGCTAATATTATCTGCCCGATCATAATACGTGCACAAGTGTACGTAAGTGATCGCGGCCCTGTCGTAAAACCATACGGCCTCTACACCTTTTGCCCGGTGCAGGGAAACTCTTTGTGTGGGACTCTAAAAACTCGACACTACGCTGGCAGTGGGTTTAACCACAGGCCGTAAGCGGTACTAGCTGTACGTAACGGTCCCCAGATAGATGTCGATAAGAAGGACAATAAGGAAACCCATCCGAACTCTTACTGAGCCTGATGTGACAATCTCCATACAGTCCGGTCTGTTCGTCTAGGACTATCGCATATCGGGCCTAGGGGACGGTAAACGTCAGACCCCTAATAGCGGTATAAGTCGTGTCGGAGTGAAGGCCATTACACATTGAGAAACTACTGGAAGCCTACTAGTAAATCTCGTTTGTCGTGGCCAGGGATTTTGCGTAATGGCTCTCCATATACAGCGCGATATCAACTCCCAATACCGGGATAGACGAATCCTGTCTAACCGCCACTGCCTCCAAGTGCTTCGGGACTGCACCTAACTACCACCTGTTTGCACGACTCCTTTGAACCGTGGTAGGGTAGTAATCTAAGTACAGTGGAAACACACCCGAGGCGAATAGCAGTATTAAGTCGACGGACTAAGCTGTACTCATGTTACCTGGGAACTGCTATCTGACGATGGGTATAATACCAAGCTGTAGTTCCCGGCGAGTCATGTCCGGTATACCCGTAACCTAACGAGCACCTGTATACTATCTCCAGTACGACGTACTGATAGCTGTGGGACAGACCATCTCCCTATGCTGGGATGAGAAGCGTATACACCAGTCTACTCCGGAGTATCGATACCCTGTCTCGATAATCCTACGACCAGGGACCAGATAGGATGTTGCTTATAGACTACCCAGCCCCCACTAGTGTGACTGCCATCACAACGCTGGTAATCAAGCAAAGATCCTAAGGGCTCTACTAATATGTATAAGCGATACGTTAAAAGAAACATACGCATATATTAAAGTAGACACAAACCAAGTAGCATACTACCATTTTTAGCAAGACTGTCAATACAACTGTGAATATCCCAAGCTTCCATTAAGTAATATACAAACTAGTATGATACAGTAATGGCCTCTAGGGCATAAACACTAACAGTGGTCGCATGGGGCGAGCCGATGCGAGATCTCCGCCGTCAGTTACGCCTGCGTGAATGACGTGATCCCCCATTAATGACGAGATACGCTCGTTAATGGGGAGATATGTTAGCGTGAAACGTGGGATATTGGATGGCGGATATCTCGCTTCAGACGAGATACGCAGAGCCGTGGCGGAGGCGTTTGGGCTCTACGTTCTCGGTTGCTCGGGAGAACTGGGAAGGCTTAGCTCGGCGGGAGGCTCAGAGACAAGCAGAGGGCCGAGGAAGCTTGGTTCTGTAATTGCTCAGAGACGAGCTAGGAGGCTGAGGAAGCTCGGCACGTAGGAGGGTTCGGAGGCGAGCCGATGGTTACTTACAAGACGAACATAGGCGTGTTCTGAGAGGCCATTGAATGCCGGGACAATTCGCGGGACCGAGGCCCGGACAATGTCTTAAAAGTACCGTGTTTGCTCCTGTCCCGTAAGCCCCGGGACATGTCATCTGCCACGTGTTATGATCGGGGAAATTTCTACTTAGGAGTATCATATATCATACACGGTTCTATAACAACATTCATAATATCATGTCAGGACACAGGTTATGTGTCCAACCAAACATCAAATTTTGCAGCATCAAACATTGAAGAGGCAAGGATATGTCATTTTTGTTTTAAATATTAAGTGTGATAAAAGTTCCAAAGGGAATATATTGTCTTTTAAGAGCTAAGCATAACATGATATTATGTTTGTATGTCATAAGGCTGAAACTGGCACTTATTTATATGAAAGAAAGAAAAAAATTGTAGTAATTTAATTAGGAAAAGAGAATATATGTTTTTAATCCATCTTGTAATTTATGATTCTTGATGCATCTAAATGTCAGGCTGAAGGTTCTCATGTCCATAAGCAAAGTTATAGAATGAAAGAACCAAACAATACCATTTCACAACATATGCACATGGTAAGTAATTGATTTTTTACAATTGATTTTTTACAAGTTTTGTTACTAATCACATCCCCTCTAAATCCAACTTTTCATTTTTTTCATTGTATTCCAATAACAGGATACGAGAGCACATACTGTCTCTAAAACTTCAACTTCTCTGGCAACGCATACTTCTTCTAAAAAACATCCTCAAGACGTAAGTGACCGAATTTTGATTAATATTTCACATTTGAAAGGAAAATTAATGCAAAAAACAATTTTCTCTATCAGACAGCAGGCCTCTCAAGCTTCTTTTCTAATCAATCATCTAGTGCTTTTCCTAATCCAACAAGGCTTTTTACTCAGGTATCCAGATAAAAAAATTCTCTCATCTTTTTTTTCAAGCATGTTTAAATTTATGATAATCTAGCATTGTTAATATATTTGTTTATACATTGTTACAGGCTATTAAGGAAAACTTGGAAGTAAGAAAGTCCGAACCTGAGTCGACTAATCAGAAACGATGCCGGGCAACAATTCTGGTACATATTTTAGTGTTCATCTTCGAACTGAGATATTTTTTTCATTTTGGTTAAAAGATATTTAAACTCGAATATTTAGTAGTTTGGATGGTTGTATCCTGAATATTAATGTTTTGTTTGGGTAAATTTCAATGTTTTGTTTGGGTAAATTTCAATATTTTGTTAATGGCTTTGTTGTTTGGATGAATGTTTTGTTGTTTGGATGAATGTACTTTGTTATCTGGATGATTGGATGAATGCTCCAAGTGTTTAAACTGATATCTAATTATTAGTTAATGGCTTCTACTGCTCTATTTCTTTTTGAGTTTTTTAGTGTGGCTAAATTGCACTAAAATTCCTCAATGTTGGAGTTTAAAGTTGCTGTTGTTCGTTATTTTACTGAAGGCTTCAGCTCTTTTTTGTTTGTTGTTGTTAAGTTTTGAACAGATTATGGTTCGTAAATATTTTTGGTTGATACCATATTTTGTGCAATAACTCATTTGTAGTACAATATTTTCTATGAAATAATTCTTACATTTTTTTATAGATATAATAGAGAAGTGTGCATTGTTCCAGTTTTTCTCTTTCATTTTTTTCAACGTGACATTTAACCAATTGAAAAATATGCACATACATCATAGCAATTATACAAAATTGAGCACAATCAGCAGCTTTAGCAATAATTTCACGGTTCCATTAACACAGAACACTTCATCACTTGCACTTTTGATAGATTCGGTTGACTCCTCTCCAATGAGTGAATATTGCTTCTCAAACAGAAGCCTCTAAATAACAAATCTCGCTTGATCAGGAAAATCTTCATCTTTTCATTCAAACTGGAGAATCATATTTAGGGCACCCAAAGAATCTTCTGCCATAGTTCTCCATTGTCAAGGATGTTCTAGGCCTCTTTCTCAGATCACAATAACAATTTTCTGGACTTCTGGCCGAAGATCTCTACCATGTCTTTTCATTCCTACCATGTCTTTTCATTTCTCTATATTAGACACTCCAAAACATGCACAAGGCTTTTCCAACATGTTTAGCTATTCTCAGCTGATTAGTTTTCAAGAAAGTATCTATGTAGAATGGCTAGAGTTCAGTTCACAGCAAGAAAGCCATTCTCTATGTCATGCTAAGTTCACTAGCTTTTCCTAAACCATCATCTTCTTCCTCAAACACTAGAACACTCGTATGTTGAGCAACCTAGGATGAAAAGAGACACTCCATTCCATCTTCATACTCTACATCGTCTACGACATAATGTGTAGCGAACTTGATGCCTTAGTTGCTTCAGTTGAGATAGGAGCTCGATACACATTCTCTCGGATGGATCGTTTTCGGCATGAGAGGACCGACGAGGAGGCCCGATCCGGACGATCCGAGGAGGCTATGACGAGGTGGAGGACAGCAAGGAATGAAGACCCGAAAGACATGAACGTGAGGTATAACTTCTGTACATATAGTTTAGACCTCTTGTTCTTGTAGTTAGTAAAGGTTTAGCAATGATCTTGACGTTTAGTCAATGTTACGAAGCAAACTATTATCGCTTTTTACAATTCCACCTTCCCCGCGAACTCGGGTGTGTGGCATTACCTTAATTATGACAGGAAGTTTATTGCACCAAATAAAATATAAATCAGACATCAAGCTAAGGAAAAAAATTGGATTTAGACCTCTTATGAAGCAAAACTGAATGCTCTTTTATTATGCATCTAGTAAACATGTCTGTATATTAGAGGAACATACAGCACTTGGCATAAAACCACGGCCATCGATGCAAGAAGAGATTCAGGTACATATCAATGAACAGTGCTCCAGATCAATCGCTGCAGATCAATCGCTGCGTTTTGTCTCGCGTGAATCTGATGCGGACGATTGCATTTTTTACTAGACAACTTTGTTTTTCCCCTTTCCTCTCTGTTTTCTTTTCACAATTTCCATAACGATTCAAGAAACTCGAAAGAAAAACAAAACAAAAAAACACATCTTAAATGAAGAACAGCCAAGACTACTAACTTGAATCAGCACCGCTCCTCGTCGCTTCCTGAACTGGTGCCTCTGTATACTCTTTCGTTATCAATCTCACACAAATATTCAAAAGCTCGCCGTAAAGCGCGATTGCACAGAAACATAATGCACAGATCATAGTCAGCCTCAAGACAATATTGCATAAACCAAACCATAAACGCATCTTTCAGCGGATGAATATTCGGGATGCTCATCAAGATGCAAACGAGGTAGCAAACGAGTAACTCGATCTTATTCCAAGGTGGACGCAAGAGCCGATCAAGAGAATGTTGTTGCAGGAAATATTGTCCACCACCACCACCAGCACTCGGATGAGGTTCTGAAGGCGACCTCCGAAGGCCAAGATTCTGATCAAGCTTCGAGTAGCGTGGGTAGCTTCGGGCTCGTCGGATTCGAAGTGGAGGGAGATGGAGAGGATCGGCGAGGGGCGCCGCTGGCGGAGGGAGAGGATCTGCGAATGGAGGCGCCGGGGGAGCGAGGAGAGGATCAGAGAGAGGCGGAGCCGTCGGAGGGAGATCATCGGCCAGGGGCGCCGCCGGAGGAGGCAGGAAAGGATCGGCGAGAGGCGGCGACGGAGGAGCTAGGAGAGGATCCGCGAGTGGCGGCGCCGTCGGAGGGAGAGGATCTGCGAGAGGAGGTGCCGGGAGAGCTAGGAGAGGATTAGCGAGAGGCGGAGCCGTCGGAGGGAGATCATCGGCGAGGGGTGGCGCCGGAGGAGCGAGGATAGGATTGGCGAGGGGCGGCTCCGGAGGAGCGAGGAGATGATCCGAGAGAGGCGGCGCCCTCGGAGGGAGAGGATCTGCGAGGGGAGACGCCGGAGGAGCGAGGAGATACGTCGGAGGAGGCGCCGTCGAAGCGACAGGATCGGCGAGGGGCGGCGCCGACGGAGGGAGAGGAGTAGTTGGCTTTGCACGGGGTGGCGCTGACAAAGCGCGGCTGAGAGAGGGCGGATCGACGTCGAGAGCTCGTCCGAGGCGACCCGCATCAAAAAGAAATTGAATAATTCACGAATACCATAGCCTAACAAGAATTTGAATAAATCAAGTTTGCCCTATCAAGGTTACTTCTGTTACACCTAAAAAGAATTTGAATAAATCAAGTTTGCCCTATCAAGGTTACTTCTGTTACACCTAAAAAGAAATTGAATCCATACAAATGCTATCTAACTACCTGCACGAAATAAACAAAAGTTTTTCCGAGTAACAAACGAATAATTCACGAATACCATAGCCTAACAAACAAAGGAAAGAAAAACATCAAGGAAGAATAACCAACATATATCTAGCTTATTGAGTTTTTATTCAAAATAATTAATAATAATAATAAAGAGATGCAAAAAAATAGCACACTAAAATTTCGGAGCAAACATGTGTAAGAAATAATTAGTTGGAAAATTTGAACAGTTGGTCGGCAGGAAGCAAGCAACATCAATATCTCAAGGAACGAGAGCAACATCAATATCTCAAGGATCGATCCTCTGAGCGACGTCTTGCAAATGTTGTTAAGAGCACAAAAAAGCATTACTATGTGCTCCAGGCCTACGCCAAACCCACTGTGTGTTGGAGCACCGTACCTGTTGGCAAATGAAACAAATTGTTAACATACCGTAATTAAATGCATTTGCGATATCATTATTGCTTCATAAACATTTGTTCTATCATTAGTGCTTAGATTTGCATGGGAAATTAAAATAGTTTAACTGCTTAAATACTAGTCTTGATATCACAAAACTACCAAAAGATTTAAAAATTACAAGTAATTACCAAAAAAATTCACATCGACACTACCTGTTTTTCACTAAAGTACCATACCAGCGTTTTACAAATTTTGTCGACGCTATTATGTTAGTTTAGTAAAATACAGGTATAATTCAACAAAAAAAATAGGTAGTGATAGTATGATGCTTTTTGGTTGTTTCTAGTAATTCACAAAATTATTGGAAGGTTTGTAAGATAAAATAAACTCTGGTAGTTTAGCGAAATTAAGCCTGAAGATTAAATAAACTTCCAACCACTCTACTTCCTCAAAAGAAAATTTGAAAATAAATCCAGCCACTAAAGACTGGGGATAATAGGATTTACTGGTCTCAATTGTTATTAACTTATAAGGAGGTTGCATTCAATTTGAAGGCAGGTATAGCCAATGACCCATACTTAGTACATTCGATATGTAAAGATCGTAATAGTAACTTTTTATTGCTTAAGAGGAACTGTAAGAAAATGAAAGTAAAGATGGTGATCATGAAATGGAAGAAACACGTAGACAGACCAACTGGAATGAATCAAAGTATGTCAATATTGTCTTTACGTCAATTCCGTACGCCTCCGCAGGAGAAGTTAAAAGTTCAGGTAAATGTACTCTTTGTGCCCCTGAGATTATCTCCTCACCTTGAAGAAATCTAGAACCATGATAGAATAGCAGAAGAAAACTAACAGTTAGTAAGGGGGTGGTAGGGTTGCTTGCTGCTTGTTTAGACTGGCTTTATTTTTCTCTTATTAGCATTTGCCTTTTGTTTTATCTTTGTTTCGTGAAGATCTTATTAATGGAACGACATAGGGACTTTATCTGATGTTTATTTAGTCGACCAAAAAAAAAAGTTTCAATGAACATTGAAATTTTCGCTCCAGTGATCCTCCAAAAAATTATAGTAAAGTTGCCTCGAGATGTTCTATAGCAAATACATGTTGTATTTCCATGAAAAAAAAATAAAAGTGAAGTTGTTTTAAGTTAAAAAGAAAAGCACCTTAAGCATTTGAACCCAGTCTTGGAAATTTAATTTCAATGTCTGTCTTCCTCAAGTACTGCAGGGAATACAACAGTCAAGAACCAGATAGTGAGATATGAGATTACGTTGTAAATTAAAGACATGATTTCTAATTCAACCAACTTGCATATCTTTTGTGCAGCTAAACATATCCTCTACCTTCAAAGGTTTAAACGGACATTGTCTGTTGACAGCCTCCAGTTCCTTGTTGCAATTACCGTTCAAAAGAGTCCAACATTGGAACGAACAGACGGTCCACAATATCTATTACCTGCGTAAACAGCTCCAAGTATTCATGGATGATAGTGATACATTTAGTTAGATGAGAAGATGCATAATAAGAAAGACTTCGGACCTCCTCATAGCTTTCCTTAATCTCAATTTCCGCATCAAGACCAACAAATTCACACAAATGCCTGTGTATACGAGTCATCTGCTCTGAATACAGAACCAAAACTTCATAAAACCAAAACCACCACATATTGCCATTTGATTACAAAGCTGAAGGGACCATGCCAAGCAAGCAGGTTGTCCCTTCTAGCCCATTCAATTTGAAGGGACCATGCCAAACACTAATAATAGACATACAAAAAAGGTTAAACTTCAATTCAAAAGGACAAATAATGATTAATATAACATGTCGATAACACTATTTTTATTTTTATTTTTTTTTTGAATTTTTGAACCATAAAGGTCCTCCCAAAAGTCCAAAACTAAACCTTCCCCAATGCGAACAAGCTCTTTGCATGAATCTGCGACTACAGTCTTCTGTTCAAGTGACATCCTACCGGCACAAAACTCCAACATAATTTCCTCGTTAATGACAGAAACACAGACAGAAACACAGTATGACCAAATTGCAAGCCTTAAAAATGTGTTCTTGCAGAACATGGAAGACTTATCAGAACAAGTAGTGCACACACGATACATGTGAGCAAATGTGTGCGTGCGCGCGGACGAGTCAATTTGCTAATGAATAGAGTTATGGGGATTTTGAAATGGTAATATGTTCACTCAAACATACTTAAATAATGATAAAGAAATTTTCAAAAGAGCAAGAGGAACGAGGGTGTAGGATGTAGATGGATATAAAGAGGCATTACATCTGTAATATCCTGAACCTTATTAGAGATGTAAATTACTAGAGAGGATGGTTGAAGAATAGTGGTTATCAGATGCAAAACACTTGACCCAAGATTGCACACTGGGATCATGTAGAATTTCTTTTCCAGAGATATTGAGAAGAGAGCGTACAAAGGTACAGCAATCAAGTTTTTCCAACAATCAGCATATAAATCAAAGCAGAGACTGGACAATGTGCTTAGAAAAGGAAGAAATTTCAACAGAAGTTACATGTCATTTATGATGGTATACTGAAGGACATCATATTCCATTGTTCATTCCACGACTCCGTTGTTAACTGGGGGTGAAGACTCACAGGAGATCGGTGTAAATTTGCAACGATTTAGTTTAAGATATCACTTTTCCAAAATTTAGCTAATACATTGAGATAATAGCATGTTCTTGAGTTGGCGGGGATAAAAGAGAGAAGAAATTTCAGCCTTTATTTATCATTTCTACAATTTAAACTGGAGAAATATCACCAATCTTGAAGGAAATATAGTTAAAAAGGAATATATTGTTAAACTTGGACTGGAATTATATTTTGCTCGCTTTGCATACACCTGCCCATTTTTCCCCTTCAAGTTTGTTTCTGTCACTCACCTGGAAACCAAACTAGCATAAATTTCTAAGCCTAATATCAAGTAAGGTAACTTAACAAGAGGAGCAACGCAAACTGTTAACCTTTACAATGACAGTTAACTTAGAAATTTTGTTATGACAGTTTACTGGGTGGTGCCAAGGAGTCTTCATAGTCATGCCATGGTTATAAGAAAAGGATTGGTAATTATTTGAACAAGTACTAAGTTGAGACTTAAGAGAAAATAGTATTTCAGTTCTCAACTTGGTTCAAAATAGTAAGAGGTTGATGATAACTGAGAGAAATAAAACCATTAAAACTCTCATTGGAAGACATGTTACTGTAAAGCTTTCATTTTCCACACCGATTTTGAATGCCTTAGTTGCAAATATTTACCTTTACCATCAAATGAGGAACTTGGAGAGTCCTAGGGTTTGGTTTTTACGAATATAAACAAACAAGCTTAAAAAATTATACAATATGCACAATCAAGCCAAATTAAGTCAACCATGATCAGCTTACACCCACTAGCAAACTTTACTCAAGTGAAATTGTAGAGCTGAGTGTTGCACTCAAATTTGGAATCTACGAGTCTCGTTGAGGCAAACAGACCAGACTGATCGAGTACATAAGCTGTTCCAATCTGGTATAATTCAAGTAAATTATAACATGAGAATGAATAAAGCTCATTACTCATGTGTCATAGAAAGTAAACAAATAAAATAAGCATGTATAAACTATGATGATAGCCATGAGGACTTCTAAACATTATCAATGTATAGCTCACCTTGGTGACACAATAAAAGGTTTGATCTTTCTCCCACACACGCCCATGCCAATAAGCGCTCTCTTGGTGTTGGGAGAGGGAACTTTTTCATCACACGCCCGATTTCTATTTTGCAGGTTTCATCAACCTTCAACTGCTTGTAAGCAATCAGTGTCTTGTCCCACTCTTTCCTATACTCGTTATATATATAGAAGTCTCTTAATAGCTCCGTAGTGCATTTCTCAAATATGGTTACGCTCCAGTACTTCAAGGGACCATCCTGAATAACAAGAGTACACATGTCAAGCGGGAGACAACAAATGAAAATCAAGCTCCACCATTTCAATCCAATCAAACATCCTGTTAATTGCAATGGGTTATGAGCATAAAACCAAATTCAGCTGTCTGCCTTCAGAAATTGTAGATGTTCACTAGTATGTCAAGATAAAGCAAATTCTCGATTGAAGTGTAGTCACCGATCATCGCTACGACAACACAATGTATTAATTCTATGCAGACTGAATAATTCGAATGGCATGTACAGTAGCCGTATTGCTTCATTGATCTATTTGATATCAAATTGAGTCATGAAAAGAGAAATGACCTTGGGCCTGCAGCACTTCACGGTGTATGATATAAAATCATTCTTTTCGTCAGTAACATCTTCCCAGTTCTCTCCTTCTCGGTTCTTACCATCCAAATCCTCTATCAAGTCCTTCAAGTCGGGCATCAAACACAATCTTTGATGCCCTGCTCAAAATCAAATTTTGGAGCACTGAGATGGTATTGACTGCATAGTTCATATTAAAATTCACTAAAAATTCCAACTTGTCTCCATTTTTCTACGCAATAGGGAGGGTTGGCCTATTACCACCACGAATTCCAAGCAATTAAAAGCATATAGTAATACGAGCATAAAGTGTCACGGTAAAAAAAAGTTATATAATTTGCGGCTTGAAAATTCAACCCGCTGTCGAATATTTGGATGATCGCCACTGACCATATTTTTCATGTCTTGCTATACGGAGTCACCAATATTCATATCGTGTGGACGCACTCTTCCCATATATTTAGCATTGTAAAATGTTCTATTGTCAGGTACAGTTAATTTTGCGATCATCTAAAACAAAAATGAACAACATCCAATTCACATGGAATTTGGCATTTACCATTTTAAGGACAATGATCAAGATGGCCAATACCAATTCGACAAAAAATTGACGGATCGTTGATTTCTCAAGCTGCCAATATAAAAATTTCCTACCATGTCACTTCATTTCTCTATATTAGACACTCCAAAACATGCACACGACTTTTCCAACATGTTTATCTATTCGCAGCTGATTAATTTTCAAGAAAGTGTCTATGTAGAATCATTTGACATAATAGGTACCTTAAATATGGCATGCAGTTTATAGCACCAAATAAAATATAAATCAGACATCAAGATAAGGAAAAAAAATTGAATTTAGACCTCTAAGCAAAACTGAATGCTCTTTTATTATGCATCTAGTCAACATGTCTGTATATTTATATCACACTCAAAGGGTGGGGGTTGGGGGGGATAGCGACAGGGACATACAGCGCTCGGCATAAAACTACAAGCATCGATGCAAGAAAAGAGATTCAGGTACATATCAATGAACGGTGCTCCAGATCAATTGCTGTGTTTTGTCTCGCGTGAAACTGATGCAGCTGATGAACTACCACCTCGACGCTTGATAAGTTTTTTGAGAACGCAAGCCATGGCAACTTGAGTTCCGAGGGTGGCTCGGCATCGAGAGAGGCAAGCGATGCCACCGAGAAGCAGCAGCCCATTCGCTATAAGCTTCTTCTTTGATGGCTTTTTCCATACTTTTGTTTCTGATGTTGTAGTGGCAAGGACAGTGCTGGTGCTTGTTTGGTTATTTTGATGGGGATCCTGGCTTGCTTCAATCTCCAATGATGGGGGGACCTGAGAGGAGTTTAATGGAAAATAAAAATCATTCATTGTATCAGAAAAGTAACAGCTTGTTGAGCCTGAGCACAATCTCATGATATACCACAAAACACCCATGTAATTACCTAATATGGGGCACTTATATCCAAGGTTCGAGATCTTGGTTTCGGTTTCGGTCTCTCATAATTTTATTAGTTTCGCTGGGTTTCGGTTTTGACGGTAATACAACATACATAAGTGTAAATATATTAAATACTTAAATTTATGTTTCTATATTCCAAGACAATGATCTTAGTATTTAAAAATCCAACCATGATTCAAATTATATCGAAAAGTGTGCTTAGATAAGTATTAATATAGGGTTTGGGTTCATTTTTTTGCGGTTTTCTAACAACGAAGACCTATAATGATCACAATAACAGTAAAAATGGTATAAAATTAATTTTTTAAAGGTTTTGGTGGAAACGATATTGTATGGTTTGTTTTGTATCAGTCTCGGTTGATTTCGTGTCGGTCTCCACCGAAACCGATATGAAACCACCACGTATCGGTGGTTTCGGCCGAAACCTCGAACCTTGCTTATATCCTCTCAAAGGACTTATTACCACAAACACCAACCGGTTGATTGTTTCTCCCCAAGCAAATTCATGTTATAAAGAACATGGTTGTCTAATTTAACTATAGAACCAAGGTTTAAAATATCGGGATCAAGATCGGTATCATACTGTCATATTTGGGATCGGAATCAGGCGCCTTTGCCATTTCGGTCATCACGAATCGGGATAATCGGATTTTATATCGTTTGAAAAAAAGAGTTCTTAAATATTCGTAAAATTCTGGTATAAATAGTAAGAGTAATTATAAACTATTTGACATTTTTTCTAGTTATTAGTCATATCTAGAGTGGTTGTTTTAATATCTAGTGAAAAATTTATTAATTATTTAATATATTTGTCGGTCATTAAAGAGGTAAAGTAAACCATAATACCCCTATATAATAATCATATTAGCTCAATGATAAAAGTTAACATTGAAACACACCAATCAAATGATGAACCTAATATTTTCCAGTTTCAGACAATATTAGTATCGAAACTCGAACGACCATATTTTGGATCAGAATCGGCCGTCTCGGATCAGGATCGATGGAGATTTCAAACCATATATCGAACTTGTTTTTGTGTTGTTTTTTTAACAAGGAGCTTTTTTTATTCACATCAAAAGTTCATGGGCTTAGCCCCAAACTTACAGCTCATTCACTAGGTATAAAAACAAACATAATACCCTAGGGTTTACACATTCCAACAGCTGTAACAAAATATCTCATCTTCTCTCGCTCTCTCATCTGCTCTCGAACTTCTCTGAGATCAAAGCCTTCTTCTTTTTCTTCAATTTTCTTGTAGAATCATCAACTTTATGCTAAGATCTTCAAAGGTAAACACAATGGGGTTCAAAAAATCCCATCTTGGTTAGTTTAATCACAGAAAATCACCAGTTCTTTGATCTCTCGCAGAGATCTATATGCTTCACTTTAAGTTCTTTCATTCAAAGCTTTTTTCTTTTAAGATCCCTCATCTTCTACTGTGAACAGCCCAGGTAAGCGCAGGTGGGTTCAAAATCTCTTTTTTCTGAGTTTTTTAACATTCTTCAAATCTAAAATTGCAGATCTGAATTCTCTTCGCTAGATCTTACTGCAGGATCAAATGAGCTCCCAGATTCGCACTTGGGCCTCCAAAACTAAAGTTGTTTTTGTGTTGTTTACAATTAAGTTCTAGGGATTTTTCGGGTTTTGGTCAATGAGCGGAGGATGTACTCATTTCAATGCAATTGGCAAGAAATGATGGGTAAGAAGTTGGCTACTTTACCGTAGATGGATTTTAGTATTTTACTCGGAATTTTTTCCTTTTTGTTTGCTTCAAGGGAATTGGAGAATCAAGAAAATAATTACGACATCAGCCCACATGAGCAAACTAATAAAACCAAAGTTCACCATGAATTTGGTGTGGAATTATAATCATGAAGGCGTTGTAAGATTTTAAACAGGTATTTCAACGAGATAAAGATACTTGACACTTTTCTTTTCCTTCATTCCACACAAAAATGGAAATAATTTTTTAATCAAATCTTACATATGTTTCCATTCAAACAAACAATGGAAATACAACACAGAGCCGACAGCACTTCCACGGATTTTATCATGTTCCCAAAGCTGCAATGGGGCAATAGCCATTCAAACTACGCCTAAGGCCTTCCCCACCAAAACGATTATATAACTGGCACTTCCAGTAAACCCACGACTAGCCCTTATTAAATGGTGCTAAATTTCTCCTAGAAGAAAGTATGGAAAAGAGAGGGCCAGAGGGGTCCTACTGTAATACTATAAAACAAGGGAATGATGATAGGCATGTAATATGCTATTATTTTCCAACTATAAGACGCATCAAAGAACTGATCAAAAAGTACATATTTCTAATCCGGAAACAATCTGCCACCATAAAACATTCAGCATTGGGTATAACATAGGATCAAAAATCCAAGTTTGACTAGGAAGTTGGAGCTTTCTTTTTTTAACTTAAGAAAACAACAGCATCGATGTGAGTATTTATTGAGGAACTATCCCTAATTCAACAACAATCCCAAGTGACAACAAGGTCACAAGTTCAAGGCTTGCCAACCAACAACACAAAAGGAGAGGAGAACCCACTAATTATTTAGAGAAGGGATTGGGTCCCACATTGATCCAACCATAAAAACAAGAAAAGAAAAACTATTCAATGAAAAACGTGTCATGAATAATGCAAAGATATTCGCTATTAAAGACAATGTTGGCATACATATATCCAGTTACTATCAGTGATAGGGAACTTGATGGTCAGTTGGAATGCAACAAAATTTGTCCCTGTTTTGTATTTACAGTCACATCGGCCTCTATGGAAACACGTCCTCACGGGCATACTGCTCACAAAGATAAATTCAACGATAAGGACATTCTAAATTATAGTAGATGGATAGGATTATTGTATCCACATAACACTGAGTTTCCAAGTCACAAACAGCAAGCATATCCTCACAAACTTTATCCCCAAAAGTTTAATCAGTGGGCCACACCTTGGATTCACAGCAACCACAATTAATTCCAAATATTCACAACCATAATTATTCTCCTATTGCTCAGAGCTTACAAATGTTAATTGCCTGTTACAGTTATGCTAGCATATCATTTCTCATATGGTGGTACAAATTTCTTTTTTTTTCTTTGTACTTTAGTCGGAAGATCAGCATCATCCATGTTGATCTGCAAAGCCTATAAGGTTATAGCTAGAATACTAGATGCACCAGATTGCTGTTGATTTCCACACATTCTTATATCAGGCATTTTGGGGTGGTAAATATTCTACTTAAAGATTTTCAAAATCAACCGTTAGAGCATGGTAATTACAAAAACTGTCACTGCAAGTTCGGCCATGCAGATCACAATGTCCAATCACTTTATCCATATTTCATGAAACTATTTATGGGGTTTCAAGTATTAACAGTAGTTTTCATTTAATACTAGTTTCGCGTTGCGGTTTGAAAGGGGAACTGACCTTTTGAATAAGCCTATGCATGGTAGCAATTGATGTTGATCTACTCCTACTGCGAGAAGAATATTCACGCAATGCATTATCCATCTTACACACATAACTCCATATTCCTTTTGAAAACGAAAACTTTGCCATCTCTACATTCAAGCCAGCATCTTCCTGATGCACCATTGTGATTTCACATGCATCTCTACCAGGTACTGCAGTCAAATTTATTCATCAATTAGCATATAAGTAAAAGTAGGGAGGGAACAAAGTAACAATATTAGAATATGAGAGAAAAAGTTAACAGAAAGGTGCAAGTAAAAAAAAATAGTATCAAAACATAAGTCCGGGATCAACGTCGGTTAACACTGTTCATTTCATAACCAGGCTGATAATAGAGGGTGAAGGCTCATAGGGGATCATTATAACTTTTGAGAACGTGGTTAACATTTAGTCCCACGTTGGAAAAACCATGGAATGCATATGAGTATAAGATATAAGATGGGATAAACCTCCATAAGTCCTGAGTCTTTCGGATGGAAACCGCTTATATCAAAAGCCCATGTGCATCCATGTGTTGTGGGCCGAAACTGAGTTTTACATGGTATCAAAGCTCGGGTGTTTGTTTGTTTGTTCACGTTCACATGAGGTTTGAGCCCTCGCACGTAAAGTCCTTTTTGTCCATGTCCGTCGCACATGAAGGGGGTGTTGAGAATATGGTTAACATTTACTCCCACATTGGAAAATTTGTGAAATGCATATGGGTGTAAGATGTAAGATGGGATAAACCTCCACAAGGCTCGGGTCTTTTGGATAGAACCCGCTTATATCAAAAGCCCATGTGCATCAATGTGTGGGCCCATATGTTGTGGGTCCAAACCGAGTTTTACAATAACTAGACAGGAAATAATTATATCTTACTTCTCTTATTTAGGTTAGCCTCTATAATAGATTGGGAAAAGAGAGTGCTCTTGCATTACCACTGAGAGAAAAGAAATGAAAGTTTACTGAGATTCTTTGCTTGCTTTCTATACCCGCCCATTTCTTTTCCCTTCCATTTCCTTTCTCTCACTCACCTGGGAACCAATTGTGGAATAAATTTCTAAGCAAAAGATCAAAAACAAGAAAACTTGACAGTATGGTGGCTGTTAGCCTTTGAACTAATAGTACACTTCAGGGTATGTTAGCTAACGCATCCTTAACAATTAAGCAACTTAGTGAAACTGCTAACAGATTTGAATCTTTGATATGAGCATGTTTCTCACCTTTCCTGATACGCCAGCCAGATCTGGAAAAACTAACCCGAACATACTTTCTCTGTCGTGGTGCCAGAGAGTGTTCGCAATCCTGTCATTGTTATAGAAAGAAAAAAGTCAGGATTTATTTGAAACGGTGCACCCGACTTAGTTCAAAATAGTAAGAAGTTAAGAACGGAGAAAAGTTAAAAACCAATAAAATAGTAGTTTGGAGGCTTATCATGGTAAATATTTCATTTTTCTTTACCTATTTCGTATGCCTTAATTGCAGACACTTACCTCATCGTTAATAATAGACATTTTGGAAATGAGCAATTCGGGGTGTGATAAGGTGATTCTCTGTTAATATAAACATAGAAGGATATAAACTATACATTACGCACAATCAAGCCAATTTGAGGGAAACATGATATAGGTAGACCCACTTTTAAAAATTCTACTCAATTAAGATATTGAGCTAAGGTTTGTACTCAAATTTGATACCAGAATGAAAACATTTGCTATTTAGATATCATAACATTCAACTAAAACTATCAAGAGCGAAAATGAATAAAGATCAACAGTTCAGCACCCGATAAATGGTTGTTGCTCATATGCCATGGGCAAGATTGCATGGACACAAATATGACTCGATGTGATACGGCGATACGGCAAAATCCCAAAATACAGGATCCAGGGACACGGCTATATTTATGATCTTATAAAAATAAATAAAATTTCAAACAATTATGACAACATTAAAGAAGGAAAAATTAAGAAGTCTAACATGATATACGCTAATAACATACTAAAAATATGTTGATACATAAATGGCATGCATTGAACACATACTATACGTATATGAAATATATACAATACGTCTGATACGTGTCATGCAAGTGTCTAGCAAGTATTGGTGTCCAATACATATCGGACACGGATACGGCAACCTGTTGGAAGTGTCCGTGCGACCTAGGCCATGGAATAATACTCAAACGAATTAAATATATCAACAATGATGATAGCAAATGCAAATGGTTTCCAATAATATGAGTTGCAAACAATCATTATATGTAGCTCACCTTGGTTACACAATAGAAGGTTTTGTCTTTCCCTTCCCACACACGCCATGCCAATATATACTCTCTCGGTGTCAGGAGCGGAAACTTTTTTATCATGCACCCGATTTCTGTTTTGCTCGTTTCATCCACCTCCAATTGCTTGTACTCGATCAATGTCTTGTCCCACTCTTTCCTATACTCGTTATCCATATAGAAGTCTCTTAATAGCTCTGTAGAGCATTTATCAAATATGGTTGTGCTCCAATACTTTAAGGGACCATCCTGAATCACACGGTTACACAAATATGAATGTCAAGAAAAACACAACCAAACAGCCCGTTAAGGGTAACGTGTATAAAACCAAATTCATTTAGGCATGAAGTACACAAGGATCGATTTTTAGCCAATTCATATGTCACCCACAACATGCGAAAGAGCATTGTTGTCACTGATATACTATAATAAATTAACTTGATACATACAAAATAAATAAATAATAGTATTTGATCAATCTGTTTAATAGCAAATTGAGTCATGAAAAAAGAATAACCTTGGGCCTGCAGCACTTTGCAGTGTATGATATAGAATCATTCTTTTTGTCGATGACATCTTCCCATTTCTCGCTTTCTTGGTCATCCAAATCCTTTATCAAATCCTTCAAACCAGCATCAGTTACGATCTTTGCTGCCCTGCTCAAAAATATTAAATTTTAAAGGTTGAGAGAAAAGTTCTTAATTGTCTCCATTTACTACGCTGTAAAGAGAAATCGACCAGCTCTCGTCTACAGATTTAATCAAAATCCCATCTTTTCAAACAAAATGAAGTCAATTCTAGGGCAGAAGTGCATAGAGTTACCCAATTGAAGAAGAATTAGGGTTTAGCGCAGTAGTCGGAGGCGTACTCGAGCTCGAAACCCTCGACCGGAGCCAGCGGCGCCTCAAGAACGCCGCAAGCAGCTTCCAGGCGACGATAAGGAAGAGGACTATGGCGGTGAACCAGCCGCCGCCGGCGTTTTCCCGCCAGAATTCGGCGGAATCTAGGGATTTTCCCGCCATTTTGGGGGGGAGAGGAGAGGAGAGAGAGAGAGGCGAGGGGCGATGAGAGAGAGAGAGAGAGGCGAGAGAGTCCTCTTGTGAAGCATCGAAGGCCTGTTTGGTTGCAAGATTATGAAATTTGGATTCCACAATAATACGGTTTCTGGGTTTGATAATTTGTTGTTTGCTTGTTTTGGATTTGTAGATTCTTACAATTTTTGTTTGGTTGCAGACAAATAAAGTGGGATTTGGATTTGAGAATTCTAGAGGGAGAGAGAATTATTAAATAAATAAATAAAATACACGGATTGTGGGATTGTAGATTCTTGCAATTTTTGTTTGGTTGCAGACAAATAAAATGGGATTTGGATTTGAGGATTTTAGAGGGAGAGAGACAGAGAGAGAATTATTAAATAAATAAAATACACGGATCCCATCTAAAAGTATAATAAATAGTGTAAAATCCTTGAAAATCCTTTAAAAAATTTAGGATTCAAGAATCTATGTTTCGTAGTGGACCCCCATAAAAAAAAAAGAAACTCTAGAAATCCAAATTCTCCAACCAAACACAAAATTATGGAATCCTAGGATTCCGCGATCCAGAGAAATCCTCCAACCAAACAAAACAAAGTGGACTTTATTTTTATTTTCTCTTTTTTTATGAAGTTGGATCTGGTATGGCGTGATCTCAAATCGTTCGATTTCGTGTTTGCTGTTCGTAAAGAGCAGCGGATCATTTCGACCATGTACATCGTGCGGACGCAACAAGATGACGAAAGCTGGAGGGTGAATTCGTAAATTGTGGGTTTTTGATAAGGTTTAGGGTTAATTTTAGATTGATTAAGCTTTTTTAAGTTTAAAGGCAGGAGGAGGCTTTGAGCCCAGGAAGATTTGTGTGCGCTATTGGGCCTATATGAGCCTTTAGTTTTTTGGGATAAATTTTTGAAAAATAAAACCCGCTCTCCACCCAAAACCAAAAAAGGGTTCAAAAACTCCGTGGGATTTTTGAACTTGTTGAAAACAGTCTTGCCCTATCAGTTTTTTGTTTCTGAAATACTCTAAACTTTGTGTATTTTGGTATATCCCAAAACCGCCCCTTATGACCTATATGCCCAAGCACAAAGAAACAGCTGCCAATTTGTGAGCACTTAATGCCTCTCTTCGTCGTCGTCGCCCCGTCGTCGTCTTCTTTCTCGTCACAATCTCGTCTCCCCAAGCCGACACCAAAACTCCCAGCCTCAAATCAACTCTTGTTGTCGAAAAAATAGGCTTCTCGCTGAGGGCAGGCAGCGGTGCCCCCCCCCCACCCCACCCCCACGACGCCGCTGCCGCCGCCGACAAAGATGTGGACGTCGCTGAAGTGGTCGAGCCTCTGAAGTTGAAGATAGGGGAATTAAATTCTCGGTTTTGTGAGACTTGAAGTCTTGGATCTTTTTCTTTGAGAGGAGAATTAAATTCTCAGTTTTGTGGAAAACTTATGGGTTTAATTCTCCTCCTCAGACTTGAAGTCTTGGATCCTTTATATAGGAGTGGTAATTTGTTAATCAGCTTGAGAAAATCTCTCATTTGAGAAATACCGATTGATATATTTGCCTCAAAGATTATTTGAGAGATTTTATCCACCGTTTGATCTTTGATCCGATAAATTTATGTTTTAAAGAATATATATTCTTATTTTTAAGAAGATTAGGGAAATATTTTCCAATAAATAGAATTTAATTCTATCAAACGGTGATTTTTAATTATCGTTGGATTTTTTTAATCCAAGAGTTCGGCATTTATATTTCTCATTTAGAAAGATTAGGGGAATATTTTCCATATTAGGATTTAATTCTATTATTGAGAGTATTGTCCGCTTTGGCCGAAACTGCATGGTTTTGTCTTTCGGGACGAACCGGACCCGACCAGGGGCCACTTCCCAGGAGGTCACCCATCCCATAACTTCTCTGACTCGAGCACGCTTAACCACGGAGTTCTCAAGCTCCTGTGGTGCCGGTTCACTTAAAAGGCGCCTCTGTAATTGAGAATGGTATCATTACATTTATAATACAGTTCGGCCCTCTTTCGGAATTGTAACGACTCTGAAATTACTGTACGAAATTTTTTCAATTTAATGTACAAAAAAGAGTTTACAAGTCTGAATACATTTTAAAAGTTAATTTTTGTTTAAGAACAGCAAGAAATAACTTATAGCTCATCGGTAAAGTCTTGCACAGCTGTGACGAAGCCCATGTGTTCGAACTCTATCAGACACGTTATATTTTTTCTGATTTTTCCTTTAAAATTTTTGGAAGCCCAAAAGTTTACACATGCAATGCACATAAAAATGAAAAGTCTGAAGAAAAAAATATGTAGAAAAGAGTTTAAATATAAACGAGTACACGTGTCCAAAATCCACCGGCTGCCCCTCACCAATCGACCGGTGGAAACATCATTTTGGCCGGCAGGGACAGTCCAACCGTGGGCAATAAGCCCCAGGCTTTGCACACAAGTCTCTTGGCCTACCCCTAACTCCCCTGCACAGTTTGATTACTCTGCAATCAAACAGAGACCCCTCAATTCCCCATTTATCATCTTTTTAATGAATTTTAATTCATCTTTTTAATTCCAAAACCCTAATTCCACACTATAAATACTATCTCACGTCTTAGTCCTTCGTCATTCTGAAAATCATAGCCAAAATTCTCAAAGTTTTCTAAGCACAAGGAGAGTACAAGTGGAGTTAGCAAGAGATCAACTTCCGGCGAGAATGAAAGCAAGTTCCGGCGACGCCACGAAATTCAACACTCTCTCTTCTACCTTTTCATAGGATAACTAGCTAGTAAGTCTCTTCCAATCTCTATTCTTCCTCTTTAAAAATCTCTTTTTCAAAACATGTCGGTAAGTGGAGTTAATACCGATATTTTATTCTAAACCTTAGAAATTACACTTTTTCTTAAGTATTGCTCATTCATATTTCTACACTTTATTTGTTAACATAAAACTAATATTTAGAACCAATTTTCATTAAAAACTATCATGAAACATAACTTTAAATCAACTTTTACATTAAAATACAAAAAACTTTGTATCTACCATATTTAATTGTTTTACTTAATTATACCTTTAGAAAACCTCACGGGGTAACGACCTGTCTCTCACATACACACATGGTTTCCATAGCACGATATTCTTTGAGCATAATTTTAGTTACGGACACAATATTTCATTAAAATACCATTTACTATAAAAACGGTTTTGGTTGGAATTGTATTTTAAAATTCCTTTGCAAATAAACCTCTACAACCTTTTTTAGAGGACCCGCTATTGGATGGTGCGGATTATCGCACATTCTTGGGCTAGTAGAGCGAAATACAGACCGCCTCACTGAGTATTCGGTCTCGAAAGGTTTTTAATACGATTTTTAAGAAAAATGCAATTTTCCACTTAATAATAAAATTAATTTTTAATAATTATATAAATATTATAAAAATCCATATATTTTCAAAACATAGTAACCTTATATTTTCTTTCAAATGAAAAAATTACAAGTTTCATCGAAATACCATCAAGATACCAACGAAATTCAAGCATTACTGTAAACCACCATCAACTATTCAAATTAAGATAATTATCACTAAAATACCTCAAACCCTTAAAATTCATATCCATGAAAACCCTAAATAATATAAATAACTTCTCGAGCCTATTTTGAAACCATATATTAAAAATATTTTTCATAAAACGCCCTCAAGCTATATAAAACACTGTTAAGGATTTGAGTAAATATAGGTTTAAGCGGGATCAATTCTCTTGAGCCTTAGGGAGCCGGAGAAAGTGAGTGCTTGCCTATTTAAGGTAGTAAAACTTAACGGTGTTATCAATGGTAACTGTCTTAGAAAAATACATAAATCCTGTCGTCCATGTGCAGCAGTTATCGATAACTCCCGAACCTAATTCATGATCCAAATCAGTTATAAGTGTCTGACTCAAGTTTGAGTCTAAATCAAGCTTGAATTCAAACTCAAACCATAATTCAATTCAAACATGAATCCATACCTTAACATTTATACTTGAACCTGAACCTGAATATCAAACCTGAATACAAGACTTGACTTGATCGAACCATGGCTATAACTTTGCATAACTTCTTAACTACAAGCTTACATCCTGAACCTGACAACATGAACAATTTGTATCCATAGTCTCGGCAAGCCATATAATCAATACAATGCATTATGGGGTTAAAGGGGTAGATTGGTATGGAATGTATTAAAAGTGGCACGAGATGATCATTAGAAGACACCTACATGAACTCTCGTGCCGTTATCCCGTGGGTTTTGACGGGGCCTTATACTACATGTTACCATAGTCCATGGGGAAAGATGGACTTCTCTCGTATACATTAATACTTTCTGTACCAAACTACAAACAACTACGTTAGAATAGCAACTTATACATGTACACCTTAACAGTTCAATTCTCCATGCTTGCTATATTCCTTTCTTTCTTTTAAGACTTACCGAGCGCTAGTTCGCTGACGACATTCATGTCTTTTCTTTTTTTGGAATGTTCGTCAGGAGGACCAGACTCTCTCGAGATTGAGCTTAGCCAGGAGGACGTGGACCAGTTCACCGAGCAGCAGGATTTCTAGCTTTCCTTGTACTTACTTTTCATTTCATATGCCACGGTTAAGGAATTGCTTTATATCATTGTACTTTCCTTTTCAAAGCTGTGTATTGTAAAGATGAATGTTAATTGTAACAACTCTGTTTCAATATACAGAAAATTATTTAAAAGTTAATGTACAAATGGAGTATTTGCAACCCCGTGTATGCTATAAGTATTTGAATTGTTTTTGAACAACAAGAAAGCACTTTTAGCTCATTGGTAAAGCCTTGCACTGCTGTGACATAGCCCCTGTGTTCGAATCCCCCAGCCACATATATTTTTTTGTTGATTTTCTTTTAAACTTTTAGAATCTCAAAAGTTTGCACGTGCAAAACACGTAAAATGAAAAGTCACAACAAAATAAAATATGTGCACTGAGGTATATGATACGACTATGACACGTGGCCAAGATCCAGAGCCCAACCCTTGGGATTGGGCCGGCGAGATTGCTCATGGGGCCGGCGCCGCCGGCCCCCTCGTAGGTACTGCCCCCATTTTTTTGTCCTGGTCTCTTGGCCTCCCCCCTTAACTCCCATTATATTTGTTTACTCTGTAATTATCCAAAGAATTAAAAATCACCATTAAACAAAATTTTAATGCATTTTTAATTCTCAATCCATCACTCTAAACCCTAATTTCTCCTATAAATACAACCCTACATTTTGACCCTCTTCATTCTGAAATTTAGTATCAAAACTCTCTAAAAATTTCATGTCCAAGAAGTTGTACAAGTAGAGTTAGCCAAGGTCGAAGTTCCGGCGACGTTTCGGGACAAATCCGGCGATGAAACGACTCTTTGACGATTCCATAAGTTTTCTCTACCTCTCCTCTTTCTTTCTAATCTATAAGTCCCACTTTCCCTCTTCTCCTTCTATTAAAACGAATGCACAGGTAATGAGAAATGCAGTAACTGAAACAACACAATTACAAAGAACTAACCTGATGGAGATCAAAAGAGTATTAGCTCTGGATAGCTGATCAAGATGTCCGCGATGTACGTCTGGTCCTGGTCCAAGCTAGACCCACTTCTCACTCTGAGCATGCATACTCAGGTCGTCAGAGCGACGCGATAGCAATATATATATATATATATATAGATGCAAGTGATAACTCGTACAGTAATAATGAATATATAATAGTAAATCAGGATAGTAAAGACGTGAACATGAAGTAGCCAATGCGGGTGTCTAATAGAGCAGGTGATCAGTAAAGCAGTAAAATAGTATGTCAGGTGTGTCGATTCAGTAAGCAATGCATGTCAATATCACTATCCCTATCAGTCTCTAAGCCTCACTGTACAGGTCACTAAGCCTATCGTCAGTCCAAGTGTGAGAGCCAACCACTCGTGAGTATCCCCCACCCAAAGGTAGGACCCAAGGACAAGGGAACACGGGCCCGAGTCGCTCGCTAATAATCAGTGATATCCCTATATATCTCCATATGTGCCGGCATGGGACTCCCGAGAATCTGTTGAACTCACACTCAAACTACCCCACACCCCGTGGTCTATATCAAATGCCAACCATAAACTCAAATACCAGCCGGTCCATGACGAGTCTACGCGAGAACTGAAGACAAGGTCTCCATCAAGCATGTCTCGACTGATACCCAAGATCAATGGATAGTGTTTGGTGCCTTACCTGTGACACCCATACAAGTGCTTCCATAATTGTCCCATACCAATTATAGTCACACTTATACACGTCCCACAGACGTCGACAATGCAATAAATCAATAAGGTCCACTGATTGTGTACAAGTACGTGTTACTTTCACTTATCCATTCATGCTCAAACACTAACGTGCTTGCCACAATCACCACTAATACCTAACACTGGCTAATGCACATGATCACTAGGTTACCAATGCAATGACATATATATATTGTGATGAGAAAACAGTATTCAAGGCATGATTAAGATGTCATCAAACAATGTCCTACCACTTGCATAATTCTTCATAAATCAGATATGCACAATTTAGCGAAACTATGAACAGGGGATAAGTAGTATGTTTGATTATCTAACCAGAAAATTTGGTTTCACGTCAATCGGGTTTCGGGATCACTAGATATGGCTATTTCATTTTTAGCGTTCACTGCTGGAAATCCGGTTTCAGAATCGGAAGTCGGTTTCGCTACGTATTTTAATCCCAGTTGGGATCAGAATATAGCAATGCTACAGTTGAATGAAATTTAGGGTTTTCAATAAGGTTTCTAACACACTTGAAGGATTCTCAATCGCATCTCTACGTCAGAAGTTATGCACTGTTCAATACTAGAGTATCAGTTCTGGTTCTGTTTGGGGCTGCTATACGTCCCGATCTTTTAAATTGCAGTTTAAATAGTAAGCGATGATATAAAGGGGTGAAATCACTTGCGTTATTTATCTAACATATTTCTCTTCAATAAAGTGTAGGGTTCCGCAACATACAGGTTCAGGCAGCAAGGTAGTAAGCATTACGAGACAGGAAACAACATCCAGAGCTGCTCTGGACTGCAGTCCAGAGCCGCTCTCCGAACCAATTCTCGTCATAATATCAGTACAAAAACAATTAAGAAATTATATAGGGTTACAGGTCGTCGAGTCGGCTTCGATTTGAGCCTACGAACGCATCATTTCAATATGTACACAATTAATTGTGATTTTAACAAATTTCAGGTACGAGGAATTCCCAGTTTTTACGGGTGTGATTGGGGGTGTTCGTTTAAGCCATTAACAATTGTATTTTCCAGTGAAATTTCTACACAGTGCTCATTGCCACACGGGCCAGAATATCCAATCAAGTTCCGTCAAATTAAATGAAGGTTTTCATTCGGATTTTGCATCGAACAGTTATGTCATATAAGTTTGCGTGAATTGTAAATATGGAATTAATACGATTTTAGTTTGTAACGGAAATAAACTAGCATGTAGCAAGTAGGGTACTTTCCTGGAGACGTTTTGGCAATGCACGGCAGCGGCAACGGCACGAACGCGCGACGAACGACACGGTTAGTGTAACACCCGAGCGCAATGCTACTGGTTTCTGTTGTCGTATGTTGGTGTATGGTATTTATTTCGTTGATCCTACTTGACTGTTGTGAGTTATAGATTTTACCCGGCAATTCATTTCTGCATATAACAATTTAAGGCATCTAAAATAAAATTAAAAATATTCATCATGGCCTACTTGACACCCCTAACCCTGTTGTAGCGTCCGTGCATCGTATTCTCGTCCCGTTCGGTGAAACGGGCGAGTTTGGACGGCTTCGCACACGTACGTGTGTCCGTTTTGGGGGTATGCTTTTTGATTGTAAAATACTTCATTTTAAATTTGGATCCCGCCTAAAATTTTTGTATTTCAATTTCAAATTTTTGGACACGACCCGGACGCAATTTGGAAATATTTTACTTTGCGCCAAAATCCCAATTTCTAATATATTTTTAAAAACCGTCGAATATATATATTTAACTTTATAATATTTTTAAATATTTCTAAATCTTTTACTTAATTTCCCTAACCCCACAAATCCCTTATCCCAACCAATCAGCTCCCTTCTTTAACCCGTGGGCCCCACCTTCTCTCTCTCGATCTCTCTCCTCTCTCTCTCTCTCCCTATCTCTCTCTCTCTTCTATATATAAATTCTTTCCCTCTCCATTTCTTTTTCCTCAGCAAACCCAACGTCGAGAAACCCTAGCCGCCTCACCCCTTCGCCGCAGCCCCAACGCCGACGCCACCATCACCAGCCTCCTCGCCCTCGTCGCATCCTCATCCACCTCTTCTCCCTCCTTCATCTTTTCCCGAGCACCTGCACACCACCCGCACACCGCCTGTACACCGCCTACCCCTCGTGGGATCGCCGCCGGCGATCTCGATCCGCCCCCCGGCCTCGCGCATCCCCTCAGTGAGTATCTTCTTCTCCTTTCCTCCTCTCTTCTCCTTTCTTCTTCTTCCCTCCTTCTTTTCTGTGCTCATTTTGGTGATCTGCAGGTTGTCGCGGTCACTGTTGTCCGTGCGCCGGAGCTCCGTCGACGTGATCGGCGATCACCACCACTCCACAGATCCTCGTGAGCACCCTCGTCTCTATCCTCCTTCTCTTCCCTCTTCTTGATTCTCTTTTTGTCGTTCATGAATTCTTGAAATTGTAGATTCGCTGTTTTTGGGTTCGCCGGAATCTGGCCGTGCCGGCGACGTGTCCCGACGATCCAGCGAGGTACTTTGGTCTGTGTGGTTCCACTGTTCGTCGTTTGGGTTCATTCCGTGAACCGTGCGCCCGTCGCGAGTTTTCCCCGCCGACGTTTAACGTTCCGTATTCCCGGTTCACGACCCGTCGAGGCAAGTACACCTTGCTACATGCTAAATAATATTTACATACACATTGATGACACCCTAAACCTGTAAATTTAACTTTAGTACGATCATTTCTCATTTTCGTGTTCAATATTGATATATATCATTTTATCTTTCAAACTTGGAACCTACCTGTTGCAATTACTGTTTTGAACCTAATAACCACAGTTACATGTTTTAATCACACTTTCACTAATGACGTAGCCTATGGTACTTTATCTATCGTTTTACTTCATTCGGACACTCGTGTACATTTAACCTGCATAAACTGTGATTTCATCCATGGAACTTATAGATATATATATTTGCATCCATGAAGTCTTAAACTTGTTAACATGATTAAATGGCTATAATTGTCTTACTGCATTTTTATAATGTTGAAATCATCTCTGTGACACAACTGATAACTGTACTGCTAATTGAGTGAATCTGCCTATTGTTTAATTCGTTGCTTAAATTTATGCTGTTGATAACCATGCTTGATTATGAAACTGAGTATGAGCACACCCATGATATTGTTTACATCTTGACCTGACTTGCTACATACATATTGATTTACCCGACATGGTACCGTATACTGCTTGACTTGACCTGATGTACCATGACCTGACCCGTTACTTGATCTTGTGTCTAATACCAACAAACCAGACATGTAGTCCTCATGGACCGTTCATGTTGTCTATCCAGACAAACCTATTTACCTGATCTTGTGTTGGCATTAGTTTCTTGATTACGGGATACCTGACTTGACATACACATATAGCTTGGGGGTATGGGGAAATCAAAGGTGAAACCTGACTTGTAACTCAACAGTTCGCTACCTGTTCTGATCAGTTTAGAGGCTAGGCCAGCCTTGGAATGATGCTGCTGATATCATTCATCTGTACACATTCCTGTTTAGTGCCTAGCGGCATGTTTCGGTTTCAGCACCGAGAATCTGGGGCCATGGTCCCGGGTATGTACGGGATACTATTGAGTTAGATCGATGATTCATCAATTTGGTTTCAAAGACTTTAGGACAGAACACCTGAAAGAACAGTTTAGTTTACCCACTGCACACTACCCTGCACTGCCCGGATTCATATTATTATTACCCTTGCTTTATTCATGTTTATATTCGCATTGCCTGTTACCCTGTTTATTATGATTATTACTTGATGACTTGACGCGCTGACGTCTGGGTTTTGCATGGCCCAGATTCTGTACCACTGTCGCAGTCCGAGCAGGAGTACTTCAGCCGACAGGCTGAGCCGTGAGTGTCAGCAGTAGTTAGTTTTCTTTCCTGCATTCATTTCCTGATGTGAGCCCGCATTATGGGACATACATTCCAGTTATTTTGTATTGGATCTTTCGCTTCCGCATTTTATTATTCTTGACTCATGTTATCTTGGATTATGAACATGTTTAGATAGTTTTATTTTGTTCTTGATATCTCTACAGCCGTAATATGACTGTGGATGGATACTTCCTACCCACAGGTAGCATGGTTGGCTATGTCACGTGCCCACTTTAGCGTACTCTGGGAAGCGGGGCGTGACATGGTTCTTTTGGTATCAGAGTCATAGATTAGTCGAGTTGATTCTTTTGTAGTTGGGTATTGTACCCAATACACGAATCAGAGTACCCGTCTTTAGGAAACATGTCCTGCCACCTTGCCGTTTTACCATTCTTGAATCACATTCTTCCTGATTATATCTTTTACGATGTGCAAACTTCTTTTGCATATCGACTCGAAACCTGATTCCTTGTTATCTCTAGGACTTAGGCGACTTTGGTGGAGTTATGTAATTGTGGTTATGATACCGCGGCATAGTTACAATACGGCACTCTATTTAAGTAACTTGGAGTTCTAGCCTTGATCTATATTTTGAATCTATCATCATGCTAATGTTGGGTGTTGTGATTTCAGGAATATAGCCGATAAGAATTTGAAGACGTACCAAAGGCATGTGGACGAAGCCGCCATGCTTGGAGTGATAAGGGGAATGCTGGAGAATCAAAAGAGACAGACCGAGCTAATCCAGCAGCAACCGGAATCGTTTCAGGAAGGTTTGCAGATCGTTCAGCAGTCTGTGAACAATGTTGGAGCTAAACCAGTTGACCGAGTAGGGACCGGAGCAGATTTCAGACGTTTGGGTCCGTCTACATTTACTGGTTTGGAGGAGCCGTTGCTAGCAGAGCAGTGGCTAATTGACACAGAGAACTTGCTTGTTGCGGCACAGATTCCAGATGAGAAAAGAGTTGATGTGGTACGCATTCAGTTAGTGGACTACGCCCGAGAATGGTGGCTTGTGGAGGAGAACCGTTTGCCCAAGTCGATCAAGTGGGCAGATTTTTCAAAGAGTTTCCTGGAGAAGTTCTTCCCGCGGACTGCACGGGAGGAAATGGAAGAGAAATTCATCGGGCTAAAGCAGAATGGAGCACCCGTGGATGTGCATGCAGCAGAATGGACAAGACTCAGCAGATTCGCTGGACCTTTAGTTGCCAACGATGCAGACAGGGCA
Organism: Agapanthus africanus; assembly: GCA_030015575.1. NCBI lineage: Eukaryota > Viridiplantae > Streptophyta > Magnoliopsida > Asparagales > Amaryllidaceae > Agapanthus > Agapanthus africanus. The sequence goes on along the minus strand of CM057348.1, from coordinate 7,972,815 downwards.
CGGAGGTTCATGCACAGCTTGGACGTGGACATCCAGAGGCAGATTGTCTCCCTGGGTTTGACCACTTTCTCACAAGTACTTGCGGCAGCCCGAGAGCAGCAGAGTTTATCTGGGATGAAGGGGAGTTTGCAGCAGACAACAGTTGCGGTAAGGAAGCCAGCATGTGTACCAAACCGAGCTCATGGTCGCAGAGGTATTCCAGTGGACCGTCGTAGTATAGCACCCATGAAGAAGCCTGTTGTCATCGATCGAAGAAAGAACATGACTTGTAACTACTGCAATTTACCTGACCACGCACAAAAGGATTGTCGAAGGAGGCTAGGACTCTGTTTGGTTTGTGGAGCGGCAGATCACGCTGTTAGTGCTTGTCCATCAAAGCTTTGCACGAGGGATGATTTTCAGAAGCCTCCGCAAAGGCCGTTCCAGGGACAGAATTAGCTGACTCAAGAACCTAATCAGGCTCGAGCTTTTACCTTGACAGCTGAAGAAGCTAAGGCGTTAGGAGAAGTTGTTTCAGGTACTCTACTCGTTCATGGTTTTCCCGCATTAGCGTTATTTGATTCTGGTGCATCCCATTGTTTTATGTCATCCAAGTTTTTAACTACACACTCGATTGATTACACGACCTGTCTAGTTTCTGGGACATACACACTGGGAATGGGAAAATCATAGCTAGTAGGGAATGTAAAGATTGTACAGTTGTTGTGTGCGGACGGGAGTTTTTTGCAGATTTCTTGGTGATTGATACAGGCAGCTACGAGGTCGTCTTGGGAATGGATTTTCTTGGCACTTTCCACGCTCACATTGATTGTAGGGCAAGGAAGGTAATTTTCCAGATTCCCGGACATCCCGAGTTTAGCTTCACTGGAGGAAGCAGTTCTGTCGGGCCAGTCAAGTTTAGGGCTAGGCCGACAAACAATATTCTTGCAGCAAAGGAAGTTGATAAAAGTGAAGAGCCGGCTATTGTTCGTGATTTTATGGACGTGTGAAGATATATCGGGATTACCGCCGAAGCGAGACGTGGAGTTCGCAATTGATCTTATTCCTGGTGCAGCGCCAGTATCCAAAGCGTATTATCCAATGGCACCAGTGGAGTTGGAAGAAGTCAAGAAACAGGTTTTTGAATTGCTTGAGAAGGGTTGGATTCGAAGTAGTAACTCGCCTTGGGGAGCTCCAGTTCTTTTAGTAAAGAAGAAGGATGGCACAAGAAGGATGTGCATCGACTATCGAGAATTAAACCGGGTGACTATTAAGAACAAGTACCCGATCCCTCGCATTGGCGAACTTTTCGAGCAGCTTAGTGGCGCGAGGGTATTCTCGAAGCTGGATTTGCGATCCGGATATCATCAAGTCCGAGTGAAAGCAGAAGATATTTGCAAGACGGCGTTCCGAACTCGGTATGGACATAACGAATACTTAGTGATGCCCTTCGGAGTAACGAATGCGCCGGCAGTATTCATGGACTTGATGAACCGAATCTTTTCACCATTCTTGGACTAGTTTATCGTGGTTTTTATTGACGATATTCTGGTTTACTCGAAGAGTTTTGTGGAGCATGCTGAGCATTTGAAGATCGCACTGCAGACGTTGAGACAAGAGAAGTTATATGCGAAGATGAGCAAGCGTGAGTTTTGGCTGGAAGAAGTAAAGTTTTTGGGGCATGTTGTGTCTGGCGATAGAATTGCCGTCGATCCAGAAAGGATTACAGCGGTTCGAGATTGGCCGATTCCAAAGAATGTTGCGGAGATAAGAAGTTTTCTTGGACTCGCCGGATATTACAGGAGATTTGTGGAGAACTTTGCTCGTCTGGCGGAGCCGTTGACCAAGCTTACACGCAAGGAGGTACCTTTTGTATGGACGGATAGATGTGAGTTAGCTTTTGAGACGTTGAAGCAGAAGTTGATAACCGCCCCTATTCTGACCGTGCCAGACAATTCCGGAGGATTGGTGATTCACAGCGACGCATCTGGGAAAGGATTGTGATGTGTTTTGATGCAGTATGGGAAGATTGTAGCGTACGCGTCGAGACAGTTGAAGACCCATGAGAAGAATTACCCAACTCATGACTTGGAACTTGCGGTTGTGATTTTCGCTTTGAAGATTTGGAGACACTACCTTTTAGGCGAAAGGGTCGAAGTTTTTACTGATCATAAGAGCTTGAAGTATGTGTTCACGCAGAAGGAGCTTAATATGAGGCAGCGTAGATGGTTGGAGCTGATGGCTGACTACGATCTTGATCTTAAGTACCATCCCGGGAAGGTTAATGTCGTGCCGGATGCGCTTAGTCGGTTACCGGCAATACAAGTGTTAACTACGCAGAAGGAGATCGTTGAAGATTTTCGAAGATTTGACTTGGAGGTTGTGCTACCGCATTCTACGGGACAGTTGATGGAGCTACAAGTACATTCATCGTTGATCGAGAATATTAAAGCAGCACAATCGCAAGATCTTAGACTGCAAAAGTTTCGAGAACAGGTTGAAGCCGGACTACGAGCAGATTTATTGATCCATGAAGATGGTTCGTTGAGGTATGGTAGCCGCTTGTGTGTGCCAAAGGGAGATATTCGTGAAGAGCTTATGAAGGAGGCACACAGTGCAGCTTATTCTGTACATCCAGGAGGCACAAAAATGTACCGAGATATTCGACAGCATTTCTGGTGGGAAGGCATGAAACGGGAGATTGCTCGCTTTGTGGCAAAGTGCTTGGTGTGTCAGTAAGTTAAGGCTGAACATCAAAGGGTTGCTGGTTTATTGCAACCACTACCGATTCTTCAGTGGAAGTGGGAACATATAACCATGGATTTCGTGACGGCTTTACCGCGAAGTTCAAAGGGCAACAATGCTGTATGGGTGATTGTTGATCGTTTACCAAGGCAGCTCACTTTATTCCTTTTCGGGTTGGTCAATCAACAGAGACTTTGGCAGAGCGGTACATGCAAGAGATTGTAAGATTGCATGGAGTACCGGTGAGCATAGTGTCCGATCGTGACACTCGGTTTTTATCACACTTCTGGAGGAGTTTACAGGAAAGTTTGGGGACTCGATTGAAGTTTAGCACAGCTTATCATCTTCAAACTGATGGTCAGTCGAAGAGAATGATCCAAACTCTTGAAGACATGTTGAGAGCATGCATGTTGGACTTCAAGGGTTCTTGGGAGGATCATCTACATTTGGTGGAGTTTTCTTATAACAACAGTTTTCAGGCAACTATCCAGATGGCTCCATTTGAAGCTTTGTATGGTTGTAAATGCCGTTCACCTGTTTGTTGGGACGATGTCGGTGAACGAAGATTGTTGGGACCAGATTTGGTTGTGCAGACAGTTGAGAAAGTTAACACTATCAGAAATCATATGAAGGCAGCTCAAGACCGACAGAAGAGTTGGGCAGACACACGTCAAGAAGACCTCTAGAGTTCGCCGTGGGTGATTTGGTATTCTTGAAGATATTACCAACTAGAGGGGTGATTCGTTTTGGAAGTCGAGGAAAGTTTAGTCCTCGATTCGTTGGACCCTTTGAGATCTTGGAGCGTGTTGGTGAGGTAGCGTATCGTTTGGCGTTACCGCAGTCCTTGGCGAGTGTGCACGATGTGTTTCACGTATCTCAACTCCGTAGGTATGTTCGAGATGAAACGCACGTATTAGATCATTCGGAGCTAACAATACGAGAAGACTTGACTTTTGAGGAGCGACCAATTGAAATTGTGGATCGAAGGGAAAAGGTTCTTAAGAACAAGGTGATCCCTCTTGTGCTTGTTTCTTGGAGTAATCGCTCGCATGGAGAGTCCACTTGGGAATGAGAAGATGAAATCCGGCAGAAGTTTCCTCATCTTTTCTTGTAGTCATTTGTTATCTACCTTTGTATTCTTGGAATTTCGAGGACGAAATTCTTTTTGTAGTTGGGTATAATGTAACACCCGAGCCCAATACTACTGGTTTCTGTTGTCGTATGTTGGCGTATGGTATTTATTTCGTTGATCCTACTTGACTGTTGTGAGTTATAGATTTTACCCGGCAATTCATTTCTGCATATAACAATTTAAGGAATCTAAAATAAAATTAAAAATATTCATCATGGCCTACTTGACACCCCTAACCCTGTTGTAGCGTCCGTGCATCGTGTTCTCGTCCCGTTCGGTGAAACGGGCGAGTTTGGACGGCTTCGCGCATATACGTGTGTCCGTTTTGGGGGTATGCTTTTTGATTGTAAAATACTTCATTTTAAATTTTGGATCCCTCCTAAAATTTTCGTATTTCAATTTCAAATTTTTGGACACGACCCGGGCGCAATTTGGAAATATTTTACTTTACGCCAAAATCCCAATTTCTAATATATTTTTAAAAACCGTCGAATATATATATTTAACCTTATAATATTTTTAAATATTTCTAAATCTTTTACTTAATTTCCCTAACCCCACAAATCCCTTTCCCAACCAATCAGCTCCCTTCTTTAACCCGTGGGCCCCACCTTCTCTCTCTCCCTCCCTCCCTCCCTCTCTCTCTCTTCTATATATAAATTCTTTCCCCCTCCATTTCTTTTTCCTCAGCAAACCCAACGTCGAGAAACCCTAGCCGCCTCACCCCTTCGCCGCAGCCCCAACGCCGATGCCACCATCACCGGCCTCCTCGCCTCCTCGTCCTCGTCGCATCCTCATCCACCTCTTCTCCCTCCTTCATCTTTTCCCGAGCACCTGCACACCACCCGCACACCGCCTGCACACCGCCTACCCCTCGTGGGATCGCCGCCGGCGATCTCGATCCGCCCCCCGGCCTCGCGCATCCCCTCAGTGAGTATCTTCTTCTCCTTTCCTCCTCTCTTCTCCTTTCTTCTTCTTCCCTCCTTCTTTTCTATGCTCATTTTGGTGATCTGCAGGTTGTCGCGGTCACTGTTGTCCGTGCGCCGGAGCTCCGTCGACGTGATCGGCGATCACCACCACTCCACAGATCCTCGTGAGCACCTTCGTCTCTATCATCCTTCTTTTCCCTCTTCTTGATTCTCCTTTTGTCGTTCATGAATTCTTAAAATTGTAGATTCGCTGTTTTTGGGTTCGCCGGAATCCGGCCGTGCCGGCGACGTGTCCTGACGATCCAACGAGGTACTCTGGTCTGTGTGGTTCCACTGTTCGTCGTTTGGGTTCATTCCGAGAACCGTGCGTCCGTCGTGAGTTTTCCCCGCCGACGTTTAACGTTCCGTATTCCCGGTTTGCGACCCGTCGAGGCAAGTACACCTTGCTACATGCTAAATAATATTTACATACACATTGATGACACCCTAAACCTGTAAATTTAACTTTAGTACGATCATTTCTCATTTTCATGTTCAATATTGATATATATCATTTTATCTTTCAAACTTGGAACCTACCTGTTGCATTTAATGTTTTGAACCTAATAACCACAGTTACATGTTTTAATTACACTTTCACTAATGACGTAGCCTATGTGTAACACCCGAGCCTAATGCTAATATTTTCAGTTACTGTTTGAGCATAATGTGGTACTCATTTCATTTAACTTGCTTGTTTGTTGCTTACTGTAAAATTTACCCGGCAAAGTCATTTCTACATATAACAAATTTTGGCATCTAAAATAAAATTGAAAATATTCATCTTGGCCTACTTGACACCCCTAGCCTCGTGGTAGCGTCCGTGCATTGTGTTCTCGTCCCGTTCCGTGAAACGGGCGAGTTTGGACGGCTACGTGCACGTACGTGTGTCCGTTTTGGGGGTATGCTTTTTGATCATAAAACACTTAATTTTAAAATTTGGATCTCGCTTAAAATCCTATTATTTCAATTTCAAATTTTTGGACCCGACCCGGGCACGATTTGGAAATGTTTTATTTGGCGCCAAAATCCCAAATTTTAATATTATTAAAACCATCGCATATATTTTTCTAACTAACCTGATATCTTACTGTTCATTACCTATCTTTTAAATCTTTAAATTAACCTATATATATATATATCCTACTGTTCCTTAAAATGTTTTGAATCTTTAATTAATATTTATCCCTAACTAACGATTCCCCTTTAGCCAACCGCGTTCCTTTTAATTCCGTGGGCCCCCACCTGCAGCTCTCTCTCTCTCTCTCTCTCTTGCTTTCACTTCTCTCTCTCTATCTCTCCACTTTCTCTCTCTCTCTCTCATATATTCTCTCGTACTTCTCTTTATCATTCTTTCTCTTCTTACTTCATGTCTCGTTTCTCATTTTTTTTAACTGTTCTTTTGTTGCTGGAATTTCGTCGTGCCAGTGACGCTTCTCGACGTTCCAGCGAGGTACCCCGACCCGTGTGGTTCGTTTGTTCGTCGTTTGGGTTCATTCCGTGAACCGTGTGCCCGTCGCGAGTTTTCCCCGCCGACGGTTAGCGTTCCGTTTTCCCGATTCGCGACCCATCGAGGCAAGTTAATCTTACTACATACTATATAATTCATTTTATACCTATTTAAATAAATACCATACCTATAGTTTAAATCTAGTGCCCCATGTTTAATTTTATAACGTTTCGATGTTCCGTTTATATCATATTAAATCTAGATCATGAAAACTTATCTTGTAACATACTACATTACATTATACTGCATCCATATCAATTAAAGTATACATCGTCATAATATTTCTTATTATTATCTTTAATTAGTTTATAATCTGCATTTTATGATATTATATATTTAAAATATTATAGTTTACACATGAAACGTCGTTGAAAAAGCGGATACGACAAATCTGAAATTTACTGTACACCTTACCTTATAAAATTCATTATAAATCATAGAAAAATTATTAGTATACGTTCTTTAGTTCATTACGAATCTGACTCAGAATACTATAACTCTATGAAATATTTACTTGCAAAATAAATTGTTTAAATAACGTAAAATGCAAATGAAAATGTCTCCAAACTGCTGTCCAGGGAAATTCCAGCAGCAAACTTTCAATTTCGAATATTCATAACTTTTTTTAGGGACAACCTGAGATGCTTATACTTATAAAACTGAAAACCTTATTGAATTATCTTTGTTTTGGTATAAGACACGTCCCTTTTGGAGAACGTTTGTTATTTTTAAGCTATTTTACAAATTAGGGTGACGCTGAATTTCTGAACGAAACTTTCTTGTGCATGGTTAATCAATACCACTTTTATAGTTATTAATCGCTTTGAATATGCTATCCATATTAACATTATTATATCAATATTTATATCACATAGTGTTTAGTTGTACATCCCATATTACCATTTTATAGTTTTATAACTTTTCGGATACCCATTTGCATCCATCGCATTTAAGATACATATAATTGCATCCATAGATCACATTACTACATAATAATGTGATATTAACACTCCATGTTTAATAAATTGTATCCTAATTAATATTGGAACTATAAATGTAACCCTAATCGATAACCGTGCATCCATATCCTTGAAATTATATCTATTTGCATATCATATTACATGTTTCAGTTCATTGTTCTGATAGTACTCATGCTTGTTTATTTATACACATGCTTATGTTAGTTTGATTATGAGCACCCACATGACATATTGTGCTTCCTGACATGACCTGTTACACTTCCTACTTGACATGACATGGTACCGTATACTCTTGACATGACATGACACCTTTATACATTACCTGGCTTGACCTGATATACCATGGCTTTACCTGTTACCTGATCTTGTGTCTAATGCCAACAAACATAACATGTAGTCCTCATGGACCGTTCCTGTTGTCTTTTCAGACAAACCTGTTTACCTGATCCTGTGTTGGCATTAGTTTCTTAATTACTGGATACCTGACTTGACATACACATATAACTTGGGGGTATGGGGAAATCAAAGGTGAAATCTGACTTGTAACTCGACAGTTCACTACCTGTATTGAGTGTACACATTCCTGTTCTGTGCCTAGCGGCATGTCTCGGTTTCAACCGAGAATATTGTGGCCGTGGTCCCGGATATGTACGGGATACTATCGAGTGTACACATTCCTGTTTTGTGCCTAGCGGCATGTCTCGGCTGCAGCCGAGAATATTGTGGCCGTGGTCCCGGGTATGTACGGGATACTATTGAGTTATATCGATGATTCATCAATTTGGTTTCAAAGACTTTAGAATAGAAAACCTGATAGAACAGTTTAGTTTACCCACTGCACGCTACCTTGTACTGGTATGATTCATATTATTGTTATTCTTGCTGTATTCATGTTTATATTACATTGCCTGCTACACTGTTCATATTATATTACTTGATGACATGACGCGCTGACGTCTGGGTGTTGCATGGCCCAGATTCCGTACCGCTGTTGCAGTCCGAGCAGGAGTACTTCAGCCAGCAGGCTGAGCTGTGAGTTCAGTAGTAGTTAGTTTTATTTCCTGCATTTATTTCCTGATGTGAGCCCGCATTATGGGACACACTTTTCAGTTATTTGTATTGGATCATTTGCTTCCGCATTTATTTATTATTGACTCCTGTTATTCTGGATTATGGACATGTTTTAGATAGTTTTATCTTGTTCTTGATATCTCTACAGCCGTAATGTGACTGTGGATGGATACTTCCTACCCACAGGTAGCATGGTTGGCTATGTCACGTACCCAATCTAGCGTACTCTGGGAAGCGGGGTGTGACATGGTTCTTTTGGTATCAGAGCTATAGGATAGTCGAGTTGATTTTTTTGTAGTTGGGTATTGTACCCAATACACGAATCAGAATACCCGTGTTTAGGAAACATGTCCTGCCACCTTGACCGTTTTACCATTCTTGAATCACATTCTTCCTGATTATATCTTTTACGATGTGCAAACTTCCTTTGCATATCGATTCGAAAACCTGATTCTTTGTTATCTCTAGGACTTAGGCGACTTGGATGGAGTTATGTAATATGGCTATGATACCGCGGCATAGTTACAATGCGGTACTCTATTTAAGTATCTTGGAGTTCTAGCCTTGATCTATATTCAAAATCTATCATCATGCTAATGTTGGGTATTTTGAGTTCAGGATTATGGCCGGTAAGAAATTGAAGACATACCAGAGGCGTGTGGACGAAGCCGCCATGCTTGGAGTGATAAGAGGAATGCTGGAGAATCAAAGAAACAGATCGAGCTGATCCAGCAGCAAGCGGACTCGTTTCGGGAAGGTTTGCAGATCGTTCAGCAGTCTGTGAACAATGTTGGAGCTAGACCAGTTGACCGAGTAGGGACCGTAGCAGATTTCAGGCGGTTGGGTCCGTCTACATTTACTGGTTTAAAGGAGCCGTTGCCAGTGGAGCAGTGGCTAGTTGACACAGAGAACTTGCTTTTTGCGGCACAGATTCCAGATGACAAAAAAGTTGTTGTGGTACACATTCAGCTAGTGGATTACGCCCGAGAATGGTGGCTTATAGAAGAGAACCGTTTGCCCAAGCCGATCAAGTGGGCGGATTTTTCGAAGAGTTTCCTGGAGAAGTTCTTCCCGCGGACTGCACGGGAGGAAATGGAAGAGAAGTTCATTGGACTAAAGCAGAAGGGAGCACCCGTAGATGTGCATGTAGCAGAATGGACGAGACTCAGTAGTTTCGCTGGACTTTTAGTTGCCAACGATGCAGACAGGGCACGGAGGTTCATGCGCAGCTTGGACGTGGACATCCAGAGGCAGATTGTCTCCCTGGGTTTGACCACTTTCTCATAAGTAATTGCGGCAGCCGAGAGCAGCAGAGTTTATCTGGGATGAAGGGGAGTTTGCAGCAAACAGCAGTTGAGGTAAAGAAGCAGTTCTGTCGGGCCAGTCGAGTTTAGGGCTAGGCCGACAAACAATATTCTCGTAGTAATGGAAGTTGATGAGAGTGAAGAGCCGGCTGTTGTTCGCAATTTTATGGACGTGTTTGGAGATATATCGGGTTTACCGCCGAAGCGAGACGTGGAGTTCGCAATTGATCTTATTCCTGGTGCAGCGCCAGTATCTAAAGCGTATTATCCAATGGCGCCAGTAGAGTTGGAAGAAGTAAAGAAACAGGTTGCTGAATTGCTTGAAAAGGGTTGGATTCGAAGCAGTAACTCGCCTTGGGGAGCTCCAGTTCTTCTAATAAAGAAGAAGGATGGCACGAGAAGGATGTGCATCGACTATCGAGAATTAAACCGGGTGACTATTAAGAACAAGTACCCGATCCCTCGCATTGGAGAACTTTTTGAGCAGCTTAGTGGCGCGAGGGTATTCTCGAAGCTGGATTTGCGATCCGGATATCATCAGGTCCGAGTGAAAACAGAAAATATTTGCAAGACGGCGTTCCGAACTCGGTATGGACATTACGAGTACTTAGTGAAGCCCTTCGGAGTAACGAATGCGCCGGCAATATTCATGGACTTGATGAACCGAATCTTTTCACCGTTCTTGGACCAGTTTATTATGGTGTTCATTGACGATATTCTGGTTTACTCGAAGAGTGTTGAGGAGCATGCTGAGCATTTGAAGATCGTACTGCAGACGTTGAGACAGGAGAAATTGTATGCGAAGATGAGTAAGTGCGAGTTTTGGCTGAAGGAAATGAAGTTTTTGGGGCATGTTGTGTCTGGCGATGGAATTGCCGTCGATCCAGAAAAGATTGCAGCAGTTCGAGATTGGCCTATTTCAAAGAATGTTGCTGAGATAAGAAGTTTCCTTGGATTAGCCGGATACTACAGGAGATTTGTGGAGAACTTTGCTCGTCTGGCAGAGCCGTTGACCAAGCTTACGCGCAAGGAGGTACCTTTTGTATGGACGGATAAGTGTGCGTTAGTTTTCGAGACGTTGAAGCAGAAGTTGATAACCGCCCCTATTCTGACCGTGCCAGACAATTCCGGAGGATTGGTGATTCACAGCGACGCATCTGGGAAAGGATTGGGATGCGTTTTGATGCAGCATGGGAAGGTTGTAGCATACGCATCAAGACAGTTGAAGACCCATGAGAAGAATTATCCAACTCATGACTTGGAGCTTGCGGCTGTGATTTTCGCTTTGAAGATTTGGAGACACTACCTTTTGGGCGAAAGAGTCGAAGTTTTTACTGATCATAAGAGCTTGAAGTATGTGTTCACACAGAAGGAGCTTAACATGAGGCAGCGTAGATGGTTGGAGCTGATGGCTGACTACGATCTTGATCTTAAGTACCATTCGGGGAAGGTTAATGTTGTGCCGGATGCGCTTAGTCGGTTACCAGTAATTCAGGTGTTAACTACGCAGAAGGAGATCGTCGCAGATTTTCGAAGATTTGACTTGGAGGTTGTGCTACCGCGTTCTACGGGACAGTTGTTGCAGCTGCAAGTACATTCGTCTTTGATCGAGAATATTAAAGTAGCACAATCGTAGGACCCTAGACTGCAAAAGTTTCGAGGACAGGTTGAAGCCGGACTACGAACAGATTTATTAATCCCCGAAGATGGTTCGTTGAGGTTTGGTACCCGTTTGTGTGTGCCAAAGGGAGATATTCGTGAAGAGCTTATGAAGGAGGCACACAGTTCAGCTTATTCTGTACATCCAGGAGGCACAAAGATGTACCGAGATATTCGACAGCATTTCTGGTGGGAGGGCGTGAAGCGGGAGATTGCTCGCTTTGTGGCAAAGTGCTTGGTGTGTCAGCAAGTTAAGGCTGAACATCAAAGGGTTGCTGGTTTATTGCAACCACTTCCGATTTCTCAGTGGAAGTGGGAATATATAACCATGGATTTCGTGACGGCTTTACCGCGGAGTCCAAAAGGCAACAATGCAGTATGAGTAATTGTTGACCGATTGACCAAGGCAGCTCACTTTATTCCTTTCCGGGTTGGCCAATCAACAGAGACTTTGGCAGAGCGGTACATGCAGGAGATTGTAAGATTACATGGAGTACCGGTGAGCATCGTGTCCGATCGTGACACTCGGTTCTTATCACACTTCTGGAGGAGTTTACAAGAAAGTTTGGGGACTCGATTGAAGTTTAGCACAGCTTATCATCCTCAAACTGATGGTCAGTCGGAGAGAACGATCCAGACTCTTGAAGATATGTTGAGAGCATGCATGTTGGACTTCAAGGGTTCGTGGGAGGATCATCTACATTTGGTGGAGTTTTCATACAACAACAGTTTTCAGGCAACTATCCAGATGGCTCCGTTTGAAGCTTTGTATGGTCATAAATGCCGTTCACCTGTTTGTTAGGACGATGTCGGTGAACGAAGATTATTGGGACCAGATTTGGTTGTGCAGACAGTTGAGAAGGTTAACCTTATCAGAAATCATATGAAGGAAGCACAGGACCGACAGAAGAGTTGGGCAGATACGTCAAGAAGACCTCTAGAGTTCACCGTGGGTGTTTTGGTATTCTTGAAGATATCACCGACTAGAGGGGTGATTCGTTTTGGAAGTCGAGGAAAGCTTAGTCCTCGATTCGTTAGACCCTTGAGATCGTGGAGCGTGTTGGTGAGGTAGCGTATCGTTTGGCGTTACCGCAGTCCTTGGCAAATGTGCACGATGTGTTTCACGTATCTCAACTCCGTAAGTATGTTCGAAATGAAACACACATTTTGGATCATTCGGAGCTAACAGTACGAGAAGACTTGACTTTTGAGGAGCGACCGATTGAAATCGTGGATCGAAGGGAAAAGGTTCTTAAGAACAAGGTTATCCCCCTTGTGCTTGTTTCTTGGGGTAATCGCTCGCATGGAGAGTTCACTCGGGAACGAGAAGATGAAATCCGACAGAAGTTTCCTCACCTTTTCTTGTAGTTATCTATCTTTGTATTCTTGGAATTTCGAGGACGAAATTCTTTTTGTAGTTGGGTATAATCTAACACCTGAGCCCAATGCTACTATTTTCAGTTACTGTTTGAGCATAATGTGGTACTCATTTCATTTAACTTGCTTATTTGTTGCTTACTGTAAAATTTACCCGGCAAAGTCATTTCTACATATAACAAATTTTTGCATCTAAAATAAAATTGAAAATATTCATCTTGGCTTACTTGACACCCCTAGCCTCGTGGTAGCGTCCGTGCATTGTGTTCTCGTCCCGTTCCGTGAAACGGGCGAGTTTGGACGGCTACGTGCACGTACGTGTGTCCGTTTTGGGGGTATGCTTTTTGATCATATAACACTTAATTTTAAAATTTGGATCCCGCTTAAAATCCTATTATTTCAATTTCAAATTTTTGGACCCGACCCGAGCGCGATTTGGAAATATTTTATTTGGCGCCAAAATCCTAAATTTTAATATTATTAAAACCATCGCATATATTTTTCTAACTAACCTGATATCTTACTGTTCATTACCTATCTTTTAAATCTTTAAATTAACCTATATATATATATATATATATCCTACTGTTCCTTAAAATGTTTTGAATCTTTAATTAATATTTATCCCTAACTAACGATTCCCCTTTAGCCAATCGCGTTCCTTTTAATTCCGTGGGCCCCCACCTGCAGCTCTCTCTCTCTCTCTCTCCACTTTCTCTCTCTCCACTTTCTCTCTCTCTCTCATATATTCTCTCGTACTTCTCTTTATCATTCTTTCTCTTCTTGCTTCATGTCTCATTTCTCATTTTTTTTAACTGTTCTTTTGTTGCCGGAATTCCGTCGTGCCGGTGACGCTTCTCGACGTTTCAGCGAGGTACCCCGACCCGTGTGATTCCTTTGTTCATCGTTTGGGTTCATTCCGTGAACCGTGCGCCCGTCGCGAGTTTTCCCCGCCGACGGTTAGCGTTCCGTTTTCCCGATTCGCGACCCATCGAAGCAAGTTAATCTTGCTACATGCTATATAATTCATTTTATACCTATTTAAATAAATACCATACCTATAGTTTAAATCTAGTGCCCCATGTTTAATTTTATAACATTTCGATGTTCCGTTTGCATCCGTTTATATCATATTAAATCTAGATCATGAAAACTTATCTTGTGACATACTAGATTACATTATACTGAATCCATATCAATTAAAGTATACATCGTCATAATATTTCTTATTATTATCTTTAATTAGTTTATAATCTGCATTTTATGATATTATATATTTAAAATATTATAGTTTACACATGAAACGTCGTTGAAAAAGCGGATACGACAAATCTGAAATTTACTGTACACCTTACCTTATAAAATTCATTATAAATCATAGAAAAATCATTAGTATACGTTCTTTAGTTTGTTACGAAGATAACTCAGAATACTATAACTCTATGAAATATTTACTTGCAAAATAAATTGTTTAAATAATGTAAAATGCAAATGAAAATGTCTTCAAACTGCTGTCCAGGGAAATTCCAGCAGCAAACTTTCAATTTTGAATGTTCATAACTTTTTGTAGGGACAACCTGAGATGCTTATACTTATAAAACTAAAAACCTTATTGAATTATCTTTGTTTTGGTATAAGACACGTCCCTTTTGGAGAACGTTTGTTATTTTTAAGCTATTTTACAAATTAGGGTGACGCTGAATTTCTGAACGGAACTTTCTTGTGCATGGTTAATCAATACCACTTTTATAGTTATTAATCGCTTTGAATATGCTATCCATATTAACATTATTATATCAATATTTATATCACATATTGTTTAGTTTTACATCCCACATTACCATTTTATAGTTTTATAACTTTTCGGATACCCATTTGCATCCATCGCATTTAAGATACATATAATTGCATCCATAGATCACATTACTACATAATAATGTGATATTAACACTCCATGTTTAATAAATTGCATCCTAATTAATATTGGAACTATAAATGTAACCCTAATCGATAACTGTGAATCCATATCCTTGAAATTATATCTATTTGCATATCATATTACATGTTCCAGTTCATTGTTCTGATAGTACTCATGCTTGTTTATTTATACACATGCTTATGTTAGTTTGATTATGAGCACCCACATGACATCTTGTGCTTCCTGACATGACCTGTTACACTTCCTACTTGACATGACATGGTACCGTACACTTTTGACATGACATGACACCTTTATACATTACCTGGCTTGACCTGATGTACCATGGCTTTACCTGTTATCTGATCTTGTGTCTAATACCAACAAACATAACATGTAGTCCTCATGGACCGTTCCTGTTGTCTATCCAGACAAACCTGTTTATCTGATCCTGTGTTGGCATTAGTTTCTTGATTACTGGATACCTGACTTGACATACACATATAACTTGGGGGTATGGGGAAATCAAAGGTGAAATCTGACTTGTAACTCGACAGTTCACTACCTGTATTGAGTGTACACATTCCTGTTTTGTGCCTAGCGGCATGTCTCGGTTTCAACCGAGAATATTATGGCCGTGGTCCTGGGTATGTACGGGATACTATCGAGTGTACACATTCCTGTTTTGTGCCTAGCGGCATGTCTCGGCTGCAGCCGAGAATATTGTGGCCGTGGTCCCGGGTATGTACGGGATACTATTGAGTTACATCGATGATTCATCAATTTGGTTTCAAAGACTTTAGAATAGAAAACCTGATAGAACAGTTTAGTTTACCCACTGCACGCTACCCTGTACTGGTATGATTCATATTATTGTTATTCTTGCTGTATTCATGTTTATATTACATTGCCTGCTACACTGTTCATATTATATTACTTGATGATATGACGCGCTGACGTCTGGGTATTGCATGGCCCAGATTCCGTACCGCTGTTGCAGTCCGAGCAGGAGTACTTCAGCCAGCAGGCTGAGCTGTGAGTTCAGTAGTAGTTAGTTTTATTTCCTGCATTTATTTCCTGATGTGAGCCCGCATTATGGGACACACTTTTCAGTTATTTGTATTGGATCATTTGCTTCCGCATTTATTTATTATTGACTCCTGTTATTCTGGATTATGGACATGTTTTAGATAGTTTTATCTTGTTCTTGATATCTCTACAGCCGTAATGTGACTGTGGATGGATACTTCCTACCCACAGGTAGCATGGTTGGCTATGTCACGTGCCCAATCTAGCATACTCTGGGAAGTGGGGCGTGACACTATGGTACTTTATCTATCGTTTTACTTCATTCGGACACTCGTGTACATTTAACCTGCATAAACTGTGATTTCATCCATGGAACTTATATATATATATATATTTGCATCCATGAAGTCTTAAACTTGTTAACATGATTAAATGGCTATAATTGTCTTACTGCATTCTTATAATGTTGAAATCATCTCTGTGACACAATTGATAACTGTACTGCTAATTGAGTGAATCTGCCTATTGTTTAATTCTTTGCTTAAATTTATGCTGTTGATAACCATGCTTGATTATGAAACTGAGTATGAGCACAACCATGATATTGTTTACATCTTGACCTGACTTGCTACATACATATTGATTTACTCGACATGGTACCGTATACTGCTTGACTTGACCTGATGTACCATGACCTGACCTGTTACCTGATCTTGTGTCTAATACCAACAAACCTGACATGTAGTCCTTATGGACCGTTCCTGTTGTCTATCCAGACAAACCTGTTTACCTGATCTTGTGTTGGTATTAGTTTCTTGATTACGGGATACCTGACTTGACATACACATATAGCTTGGCGGTATGGGGAAATCAAAGGTGAAACCTAACTTGTAACTCAACAGTTCGCTACCTGTTCTGATCAGTTTAGAGGCTAGGCCAGCCTTGGAATGATGCTGCTGACATCATTCATCTGTACACATTCCTGTTTAGTGCCTAGCGGCATGTCTCGGTTTCAGCACCGAGAATCTGGGGCCGTGGTCCCGGGTATGTACGGGATACTATTGAGTTACATCGATGATTCATCAATTTGGTTTCAAAGACTTTAGGACAGAACACCTGAAAGAACAGTTTAGTTTACCCACTGCACACTACCCTGCACTGCCCGGATTCATATTATTGTTACCCTTGCTTTATTCATGTTTATATTCGCATTGCCTGTTACCCTATTTATTATGATTATTACTTGATGACTTGACGCGCTGACATCTGGGTTTTGCATGGCCCAGATTCTGTACCACTGTCGCAGTCCGAGCAGGAGTACTTCAGCCGACAGGCTGAGCTGTGAGTGTCAGCAGTAGTTAGTTTTCTTTCCTGCATTTATTTCCTGATGTGAGCCCGCATTATGGGACATACATTCCAGTTATTTTGTATTGGATCTTTCGCTTCCGCATTTTATTATTCTTGACTCATGTTATCTTGGATTATGGACATGTTTAGATAGTTTTATTTTGTTCTTGATATCTCTACAGCCGTAATGTGACTGTGGATGGATACTTCCTACCCACAGGTAGCATGGTTGGCTATGTCATGTGCCCACTTTAGCGTACTCTGGGAAGCGGGGCGTGACAGTTAGGGTTCGCGGCCTCGGCTCGCGTTTCGGGTTCGTCGTCGGAGTTTCCCGGAGGTGACTCGTGTTCGCTGGAAGCGGAGTGGGATGCTCTGTGGATCTCCCGGGGTGTGCTGAGGTCGACGACGGTTGACTGCGTCACTCCGGCGATGGGCAGTGGGGGTGTTTGGTTGTAGCGAGGGTTTTGGAGAGAGAGAGATAGTGGTGCTTGGGTTGGATGAAGGTGATGATGCTGAGGTTGTAGGGTGTCGATGACGTGGTTCAGGTGCAGTGGGGCTCGCCGGCGTCGAGGTGCAGGTGGTGGCCGAGGGGATGCAGTGAGGGTTGAGTTGGAGAAAAGAGCTCTGTTGATGGAGGAGGAGGGCTGCTGGCGAGGGGGGTGAAGTGGAGAGAGATGTGATGGAGGAAGGACGAGGAGAGTCGTCGTCGTCGTCAGGGGCGTAAGGGTGATGGGGTTCGAAGCTCGGGGAGGCAGGGGTTTGAGAGAGAGACCGAGAGTGAGGAGAGAGGGGGAGAGGTAGAGAGACGAGAAGGGGTTGAGGGGCTAAGGGGCGCGCGGTCGTGGGAACGTGTGGGGGGGGGGAAAACGTGGGGAGTGGGTTCTCGCAGAGGCCAAAAAAAAGAAGCGGTAAAAACATTTTGTGAGGGGAGAAGAAGTTAACGAAGCGGGTCGGGTGTGGGAAAGCGGGCGCGGGCTGCTGGGTTAGGGACTTGGGCTGGGCCGGGGTTTTATTAATTTATTTGGGAATAAAAGAAGAGTTGGGCTGAGGAAGGAAATTGGGCCGTGGTTTTTTATATTAATATATATTTAGTTTTAAATTTTGGCTTTGATGCATGGGCTGGGGGAAATATAGCTAGGGCTGAGGAATTGTTTCTAAGGTTTGGGTTTTGGGCTAAGGTTTTAAAATAGGGAAATTATATATATTATTTTGTCTTGGCTTGGAGTTAAATGAGAATGGGAATGAATTTTGGGGAAAATAAATAGGAAGTTGGGCCGGGTTTTAGGGTAAAATAAAAGGGAGAAAAATAAAAAATGGTTTTAAATAAATTAGGGTTATAAAGGGTTTAGGAAAAGAAAATGTGAAGGGAAAGATTAGGAAAAGATTTTGAAGAATTGGGAAAGGGGTGGGCTGAGACATAAAGTAAAAAGGGATTGGGATTTGGGTTTGGGGTTTAAAAGCAATAAATAATTATAAAAAAAATAAATAAATTTTGTAAGTAATACTTTATGAAAAATACGGACATTGGTGTACAAAAAGAACTGGGTATTACATCATACCACCCTTATAAAAATTTCGTCCTCGAAATTTAAAGTAAACGATAAGCTACAAAATAATAAGCGAAAGGCTACCACATCGAACACTAACACATAGTGATTTACTTAAAACAGGTGGATAGAAATTTTGAAGGTCTATATATGTAAGAATAACATAACTAAAAGGATAGGTCTAAATAAGTATAAGACAAAAACAACTATAAGGGCCACCTATATGTACAAAAGAATAAAATAGCAATAACGAATAATAACATTCGAGGCGTGCTAGATAAAATCGAAGTCCTAGATATGTGCACACATACGTATATCAAAAATAGCGCAGCTAAAATAATAAGTATAAGGCATAAGCATAATGAAATAGTGAAGGATTTGTCGGTAGGTTAAAACATTTTAGAATAACGTATCAATCAACCAATTTTAACATAACTTAGAAAACCACATGGTGAAAATAAGAAATATAGCACAAAATAATATGTGCAATATATGGTTGCGCTACCTAAAATGGGAAGAATACTAGTGTACTTAAAATTCATAAAACGGAAATAGTTAATAACACGCACTTTTCTATAAACACAAAATAATGAAAACTAAATTTTTCGAATAACGATGTCCCTAAATATAGTTAGGGTAACAGGAAATAGCACAAAGAGGTATTGAGCTAGCCAGGGTAGGGATTACGATGGAATATGGCTCACTCAAAAGGTCGGAGTGTGACACTTTAAACTGAAGGTCGAAGAGGCCGGGGTCGGGTCAGCCGGGGGTGTAAGGGTGAGCAGCAAAGAACCACAGGAGGGGAAGGGGTGTATGGGAAGGAAAACGGTCGATACATCATGTGAATCAAAAATCCGAAAGGTTAGCTAACTCGGAAATTTCACTATCAATTTCTCCTCCAGAAGGATCTCAAACGAGGCACATACGAAGGATGAAGGGTGGCCCATTCAAAAGATCGGGGTGCGGTACTTTTTAATCTAAGCGAGGGTCAAAACAGCACAAGATGCAGAGGTGGACAGTCCGGAATCTCAGGAGGAAAATAAATGTATAGGGAAACAGTCAAGCATCATGTGAACCAAAAAAAATCAAAAGATTAGCAAACTCAGCAATTTATTGCATTTCAGAAAAGTCCGAACAAGGCATCCACGACGAATAAAAGATAGCCCTAAACTATACATAGATTTTATTTGGCCAGAGGAGACGAAAGCTCAATCACGTCAGTCGCGGTTGTGGAGGTTCAGCAGGTTTCGGTAGGCTCGTGGGCTCAGATAGGGGCGTCCATTTCCATAGCGCCTCGCAGGGACCGCCATTGGGAGTTCTTCCGCCGCGGGGTCTTGTTCTTCCGGTCCTTCTTCCTCGGCTGGAGCTTCTTCATCGAGATCTGCTTCCATGTGATTCTCTTCTTCTGGATCCTCTTCCATAGGATTTTCTTCCACTGGATTTCCTTCTATCGGGCCCTTCTCGGGATCTTCCTCTATCGGGTTCTCTTCAGGGTCTCCTTCCTGCTCGTCGGAATCACCGATCATGTCAACCTCTGGGGCTGCGGCTCCTTCGTCCTCGGAATCGCTGTTTCCGAAAATAACCTCGGGGCCGTTGATCTCGTCATCCGAACTCACCAGCATGCGGTCTAAGGAAACACATGACATTGTATCCTCATCTAGATGCGGCACTTCTCCAAAGTGGGTCATGACCTGAAAAGAGAGAGTCATGATTAGACAGTGGGACACATTAAGAAGATATCCAAGGATACGGTGGCACAGGGAGGATATGCTGGAGGCAAGGACGGAAAAATTAAAATGTAAAAATGCTGATGCAATGAATGGTATAAATAAAGTGAGAAGCAAGAGAACGATACATACATCACAACTCAGAGTTTTATTGCATTCAGCTAAAAGTTCGACGGTTACAAGATTTCAAATGAAAAGAGATATTTACAAAGGAGTGACAGCATTTTTTTTTTGAAAGCAGAAAACGCGATAACTCTTCTTGGATTTCTAGACCGCTGCAATCTCGTCACGCGAGTTGAATCCTACGCTGGGTCTGTACTGTTCTTCGACGCTCGAACTACGAAATAACCATCACTTAGCAGAAGTGGAGCGTGTGGACGAACCGCCTCCTTGTAGCTCCTTCCTTCTAGGGCAATCATTAATAAAGTGTTCGCTGGATCCGCAAATCAGGCATCTCCCATTGGCGCGGCGATAATCCCTCTGAAGGTGTCCTGGTTTCTTGCAGTACCCACAACATTGGGTCTTCTGCTGCTTCTGTCACGGGGGAACAAGTGGGCGCTTCATCTTCACCTCTTTTCCTCGTCTAACAGGGATCCCTTTACGATTGGGGACTTCCGCCGGTGCCTGAGTCATCTGCCTCCTTAGTCCCTTAGCTAACAGGCGTTTGTTCGCTCCTGGGCTTCCTTAAGACTTTGCAGTACATTCAGAATCTCTACGGTCTGACTCCGGGAAGTGGAGATAGAGGAAGAGTCGTTGGAAGACATGATCCTGAAACAACAATTTTAGGATGGCATAAGATACAGGGGAAAAATCAGAACAAGGTATAAAATTGACAATGAAACAAGAATATCATTGAGGTGAAACTTAATCGAGCGGAAAAACAAATGTAGAACTCCAAGTTACCCAATAGAATACCGTATTGTAGCTATGCTGCAGTTCATAATTACAACCACGTAACTCTACTAAGTCACCCAAAACTCTAGTGGATGGATCAAAATGTATAGCAGAACACACTATGTGAATCAAGAATAAGGATAACAAGTTTTCAATCTAGACCGAAAGAGCGACTTAAATTGTCAAGATCTACTTGGAAACTGCAATCCCAATCATAGCAAAACCTGGCTCTGATACCAACAAAACCATGTCACGCCCCGCTTCCCAAAATACGGAATACGAGGGGTTGACAAGGCCAGCCATGCTCCTACGGTCGAGGTAATATCTCTCTGTAGTCACACTTCGGCTTCTAGCTTTACGTGCTAATCAGTAAACAATGCACAGGTAATGAGAAATGCAGTAACTGAAACAACACAATTACAAAGAACTAACCTGATGGAGATCAAAAGAGTATAGCTCTGGATAGCTGATCAAGATGTCCGCGATGTACGTCTGGTCCTGGTCCAAGCTAGACCCACTTCTCACTCTGAGCATGCATACTCAGGTCGTCAGAGCGACGCGATAGCAATATATATATAGATGCAAGTAGTAACTCGTACAGTAATAATGAATATATAACAGTAAATCAGGATAGTAAAGATGTGAACATGAAGTAGCCAATGCGGGTGTCTAATAGAGCAGGTGATCAGTAAAGCAGTAAAATAGTATGTCAGGTGTGTCGATTCAGTAAGCAATGCATGTCAATGTCACTGTCCCTATCAGTCTCTGAGTCTCACTGTACAGGTCACTAAGCCTATCGTCAGTCCAAGTGTAAGAGTCAACCACTCGTGAGTATCCCCCACCCAAGGGTAGGACCCAAGGACAAGGAAACACGGGCCCGAGTTGCTCGCTAATAATCAGTGATATCCCTATATATCTTCATATATCTCTATATGTGCCGGCATGGGACTCCCGAGAATCTGTTGAACTCACACTCAAACTACCCCACACCCCGTGGTCTACATCAAACGCCAACCATAAACTCAAATACCAGCCGGTCCATGATGAGTCTACGCGAGAACTGAAGACAAGGTCTCCATCAAGCATGTCTCGACTGATACCCAAGATCAATGGGCAGTGTTTGGTGCCTTACCTGTGATACCCATACAAGTGCTTCCATAATTGTCCCATACCAATTATAGTCACACTTATATACGTCCCACAGACGTCGACAATACAATAAATCAATAAGGTCCACTGATTGTGTACAAGTACGTGTCACTTTCACTTATCCATTCATGCTCAAACACTAACGTACTTGCCACAATCACCACTAATACCTAACACTGGGTAATGCACATGATCACTAGGTTACCAATGCAATGACATATATATATTGTGATGAGAAAATAGTATTCAAGGCATGATTAAGATATCATCAAACAATGTCCTACCACTTGCATAATTCTTCATAAATTAGATATGCACAATTTAGTAAAACTATGAATAGGGGATAAGTAGTATGTTTGATTATCTAACCAGAAAATTTGGTTTCACATCAATCGGGTTTCGGGATCACTAGATATGGCCATTTCATTTTAAGCGTTCACTGCTGGAAATCCGGTTTCAGAATCAATGCATTTTAATCCAAGTTGAGATCAGAATTTAGCGATACTACAGTTGAATGAAATTTAGTGTTTTCAATAAGGTTTCTAACGCAGTAGACGGATTCTCAATCACATCTCTACGTCAGAAGTTATGCACTGTTCAACACTAGAGTATCAGTTCTGGTTCTGTTTGGGGCTGCTATATGTCCCGATCTTTTAAATTGAAGTTTAAATAGTAAACTGCGATATAAAGGGGTGAAATCACTTGAGTTATTTAGATAACAGATTCCTCTTCAATAAAGTGTAGGGTTCCGCAACATACAGGTACAGGCAGCAAGGTAGTAAGCATTACGAGACAGGAAACCACCTCCAGAGCTGCTCTGGACTGCAGTCCAGAGCCGCTCTCCGAACCAATTCTCGTCATAATATCATTACAGAAACAATTAAGAACTTGTATAGGGTTACAATTCATCGAGTCGGCTTCGATTTGAGCCCATCAACGCATCATTTCAATATGTACACAATTAATTGTGATTTTAACAAATTTCAGGTGCAAGGAATTCCCAGTTTTTACGGGTGTGATTGGGGGTGTTCGTTTAAGCCATTAACAATTGTATTTTCCAGTGAAATTTCTACACAGTGCTCATTGCCACACTGGCTAGAATATGCAATCAAGTTCCGTCAAATTAAATGAAGTTTTTCATTCGGATATTTCATCGAACAGTTATGTCATATAAGTTTGCGTGAATTGTAAATATGGAATTAATACGATTTTAGTTTGTAACGGAAATAAACTAGCATGTAGCAAGTAGGGTACTTGCCTGGAGACGTTTTGGCGATGCACGGCAGCGGCAACGGCACGAACGCGCGACGAACGGCACGGTTAGGGTTCGCGGCCTCGGCTCGCTTTTCGGGTTCGTCGTCGGAGTTGCCCGGAGGTGACTCGTGTTCGCTGGAAGCGGAGTGGGATGCTCTGTGGATCTCCCGGGATGTGCTAAGGTCGACGACGGTCGGCTGCGTCGCTCCGGCGATGGGCAGTGGGGGTGTTTGGTTGCAGCGAGGGTTTTGGAGAGAGAGATAGTGGGGCTTGGGTTGGATGAAGGTGATGATGTTGAGGTTGTAGGGTGTCGATGACGTGGTTCAGGTGCAGTGGGGATCGCCGGCGTCAAGATGCAGGTGGTGGCCGAGGGGATGCAGTGAGGGTTGAGTTGGAGAAAAGAGCTCTGTTGATGGAGTAGGAGGGCTGTTGGCGAGGGGGTGTGAAGTGGAGAGAGATGTGATAGAGGAAGGACGAGGAGAGTCGTCGTCGGCGGCGTCGTCGTCGTCAGGGGTGTAAGGGTGATGGGGTTCGAAGCTCGGGGAGACAGGGGTTTGAGAGAGAGACCGAGAGTGAGGAGAGAGGGGGAGAGGTAGAGAGACGAGAAGGGGTTGAGGGGCTAAGGGGTGTGCGGTCGTGGGAACGTGGATCGGCGAGCGGGCGCGTCGACGACATGGGGGGGGGAAAACATGGGGAGCGGGTTCTCGCAGAGGCCAAAAAAAAGAAGCGGGAAAAACGTTTTGTGAGGGGAGAAGAAGTTAACGAAGCGGGTCAGGTGTGGGAAGGCGGGCGCGGGCTGCTGGGTTAGGGACTTGGGCTGGGCCGGGGTTTTATTAATTTATTTGGGAATAAAAGAAGAGTTGGGCTGAGGAGGGAAATTGGGCCGTTTTTTTTATATTAATATATATTTAGTTTTAAATTTTGGCTTTGATGCATGGGCTGGGGGAAATATAACTAGGGCTGAGGAATTGTTTCTAAGGTTTGGATTTTGGGCTAAGGTTTTAAAATAAGGAAATTATATATATTATTTTGTCTTGGCTTGGAGTTAAATAAGAATGGGAATGAATTTGGGGAAAATAAATAGGAAGTTGGGCCGGGTTTTAGGGTAAAATAAAAGGGAGAAAAATAAAAAATGGTTTTAGATAAATTAGGGTTATAAAGGGTTTAGGAAAAGAAAATGTGAAGGGAAAAGATTGGGAAAAGACTTTGAAGAATTGGGAAAGGGGTGGGCTGAGACATCAAGTAAAAAGGGATTGGGATTTGGGTTTGGGGTTTAAAAGCAATAAATAATTATAAAAATAAATAAATAAATTTTGTAAGTAATACTTTATGAAAAATACGGATATTGGTGTACAAAAAGAACTGGGTATTACAATGAATACCAGAATATAATCTATATCAACTTAACTCGACTAAACCGAACCATGGATATACTCCGATTACATGACTATCCATTTATATCCATTTCGTTTACATGATATCATGGTTTCGGCAAGTCTTCCATTTATAAAAAAACCAATAAAATCAATACAAAAGACATCACGGGGTTTTAAAGGGGTAGCCTTTTAATAAACCTAACCTGAATATTCATTGCTGTTGTACCGTGGCTTAACGGTTCCTTGTGCTCCGTATACCTTAGTCTCTGAAATAGTGGGACTCTTCTTGTATTCACTGGCATATTCTGTACCATGCTACAAACAACTGAGTTAACAGAACATTTTCTTTACAATATACCAGTTATATTCTCATCTGTTTATTCTTACCTATCTTTGGGACTTACCGAGCGATTGTTCGCTGACGACATTCCTTCTCTTCTTTCTTTGGAATGTTGTCAGATGGATCGGACTCTCTGGAGGTCGAGCCCAGTACTGAAGACTTGGAGCAGTTCGCCATTGACCCAGAGCTCTAGATACTTGTATATATTTTCTTTTCAGTTCATGCCATTGTTTATGTATTGCTTTCCATTCGTGTATTTATATTTTCAGTTGTACTTGTAAAGAAATGTTTAATAAATAAAAGTTGCTGTTCATTTACACTTCATGTCTTCTTGTGTATATTTACATTATATTTTTTAGTTACGCTTAGCGTGTTTACTTCTGAGTAAATACGTAGCGGGTCTCGTCGCGTCTTCTTACCCATACACTGGGAAGCGGGGCGTGACAAGTTTTGTTAGCGGCCCATGCAGGTCAGTTCTGCATGGACATGCAGGTCAATTCTAGATTGAAGTCCTAAGCAATATAACACAAAAATCATCAACTAAAAACATTATTTATATTTCATATTCTTTGAATCTTACAATTTCATATATTTTGAATCTATCCTAACCCTATTTTTTCTTTCAAGGTTATGGATTCTCCAAACAATACCAGCACAAACTTCAACAACACACCACCTCCTCTACCACTTACGCCTACCGTTGCTGCTCCGATCAATGAGCAGACGGTACTGCTTGAGGCAACCCGAAGCCTCCTGGAACGACAGCAGAAGTAGATTGCTATATTATTGAACCGTCCAGGAGCGGAAGCGCCTGGAGTAAAGCAATTCCGGGCATTCCACCCAAAGAAATTTTTAGGAAAAGAGAGCCCTTTAGAAACTGAAGAATGGGCTCAGAGTATTGAGGACGATCTGGCAGCAGTACAAGTGCCAGAGATTGCTTGGGTACGAGTTGCGAAGCTGCAACTCACCGACAACGCCCGAGTATGGTGGAAGTGTAACATTTCAAAAAAATAAAATATTATTTTTGGGAATTTTTATAAATTAATAATAAAATATTGAATATTTTAATATGGCAGTATAATTAAATACCGATAAATTGGGGAAAATTTGGAAAATTATAGAAATTACTAAAAAGAGGGTACTTTATGTGATTTAAGAAAATTATGAGAGTTTATGATTTATTTGACACTAATTTTGTGCTAATCGCGATTAAAAATCACTAATCGGACTTTAAGCGTGTTTTGTGCACATGTCATTTTTTTTAACACTTGTTACATTTTTTCTACATGTTTTGGGTGTATGGTTATTGTTTTGGGTTTACTATTGCAAGGAGAAGAAAAGAAAAGAAAAGAAAAGAAATATGATTAAAGAATGGAGGGATGGGCATGAGAGAGAGAGTGAGAGGGTAAGTGGTCAAACCTAGGACCAAGCTCCGATTCCCACTTCACTCTTCACCATTTTCTCTCCTCTCCTCACTCACTTGCTGCTGCTGCTGCCTCTTCTCTCCCCTTTCCTCTCTACCTCCTCAAATCATCACAATAAACCCATTAAAACCCCATCCTACTTTCATGAATTTTGTGCACAAGCTCACAAGCTACACTTTGGACTAAGAAGCTTGCATTTTGGACACTTGGGGGCAACTGAAGAAAATTCTTGAGTTGCCAAATGAGGTATTCTCTTAACCATTAGCCTAGTATTTCCACTGTTTTTACATCCATGTTAAACTGGAACCGATATTGTGTGGTTTTGGGAAGTTTGAAAACTTGAGTTGAGGATTAGGGTTTTAGTTGAACCCAAAGGTGAAATTAAGGCTAGTAGATGATACACAACCCCTATGGTGATTGATTGGAGACCTAAACCAGAGACTAGAACCCATTTTAGCGGACTTAGAAACCCGATATCGGAAGAATTTTGGATTCTGTGAGTGTATTATGAAATCTGCTAACACCCGGAGCCTCTGAAAATTTTTTAGCAAACACAAGTGATATGCAGGCAATCTAGAGTGTACCACCAAAACCTTAGTCCCTGACCATTAACCCTGGCCGCAAATTAATTCTTTCTGGCCGCAATTTGCAGCCAGATCAGTGAGGAAGTGGTTTGGTTTTGTTCCAGGGCCTTATCTCCAGTAAATTAGACCCTTGGCATATGCAAAATTGTTTGATTTTACCTAGAGTAAAATCTGGGATCATTTTCTTGTGTTGGTGCATTGTTTTACGACTTGTTTTAACATGGATTTTGGTATTTGATATTTTGTTTCCGTTGTGTGGCGTTTGAACGTCAACGACTAGGGTTATTGGTCGTGTTTGCATGCGAGGCTATAGGTTTTTACTTATGAGCGTAGCATGTGCCGTTTTTGGTTTTCCGATGTGATTTTAATATGCATTTGCGATTGGATTATATGTGTAGGTACCCCACATGATGTCGAGACGTTGAAGATGAAGATGGCGACATCGGCATCGGCACACAAGAAGCAAGATGAGTAGATTTATATCTACGGGGAGAAGTCGGGTGGATAGCGTATAGCACCCCTGCAAAGTTGTAAGGAATTATATGATGGGATACGATATATATACCTTTATATGTTAAGATGTGATATGAGCCTTAGAAAGAAAGCTTTAGGAGGTTAGGGGTTAGTGTTAGCGAGTATGGATGAAAGGACTCTAGTCGATTTCTTAGTCCCGAAACCCTAGGGTAAAGATTTGCATACATGCACATACACATACTCGCATACATTGATATCCTTGTGCGTATTGGGGACATATTTATATTTGTATTCTTATGCTTGGATGACTAGAATATTATATGATACTTAGGAATGAGTCGATCTGATCGGGCATGATGCCGTGAGATATTTAATGTGCGACCGAGATATGTCATGATGTTATAGCGGGTCGTTGGACGACGATACTATTCCGATGATATATTATGATAGTTGACGAGTTATATATCGAGATATGAGATATGATATGTTAAGATATTATAATGGATCGCTTGGGCGATGTATACTCCTATATGATGATAAGTATGGATGACACCGGATTGTATGAGGCTGTAGATTAGTAGCCAGATCATGATTAGAGTCGATGATATTAGTAGTGTGCTAGACTTAGATCAGTACCCCCTGTTCACGATTTGTGATGATAAGGATATCAGATGAATAATGAGATAAATATGATATTTGACCCGTACCCAGATTTGGGATGCCGTACGATAGATTTACCGTACGAGAGATAATTATAAGGATAGATCCGCACTCTTGACTCGAGGATGTCATATTATTTATTGTATCGTACGTGATACTGTTGAGGCGAGATCACCGACTACTAGGTATGTATGTATAGATCGACTCAGACTTAGGTGGATTCCCTTACCCTTTTGACTGGGCTCGTGTCATACTCATTTTCAAAAGTGGGGAGTCGTGAGTATGTTTATATCCCAACTGCATGACTCGGATATTGGGTAGGTATATTTTCAGTGTTGCTGTTATCACATCACTTCCTATGTATTCATGATGTTTCATCGCACCGCATGCTTATATTGTGTTTTCTTATGCCATTATTGAGATCATGCTGTCAGGACACCAGCACCATTACCGATGATGCGTATGTTCCACATACACTTACTTGCCGGTTCACACACATCATCATTGGTAATTGCTATGTCACGAACACTTTAGAGAATATTACTCATTGACATAGCTTGTTAACTGATAGTTCCACATGGTATTAGCGTACTCGTCTTTACATGCTAGTTTAGACATTGCAGTTATTGCTTGCTACTGCATGCATATTATTATTCACTGTTTTGCAGTATTATGGAGTTTTATGCCGATATTCACTGTTTACGTGTTATTGATGATTGGATTTCGGATTTTCATAAGATTTCCTGGATTTGGGAGAAAACCGCAAGAATTTATATAAACTTCTCTCTCTCTCTCTTTTTAAAATGAAAAGTGCAGTTTTCTCGTGATGTATGAGTCGTCCGCCATGATATTTTCTCGGTTATGAGATGGATTTCGAGACCCGATTCGAGGAGTTGGATGAACCGTCTGCGGGTACATGGTAGGCCCGGTAAGGTACCCCGGGGTAAGAAGATCGAGGTGTAGACGATGAGCCCGGTAGGGGCAAATTGCCTACCAGTGATTTTACCTGGCGCGTCGGATATCCGGAGGATACCGTTCGTGGTCGTGTGATTGATGATAGGGGCCGATCAGGACTGACGGAGCCCTAAATAGTGAGATTTGAGACACTGAGATTTTGAGATTTTGAGCTATTGAGATTTGTTGATACAGGCCAGTCCGGATAGCCGGAGCCTGAGATATTGAGATATTGGGATTTGTGTTTTGTGTCGATACTAGACACTGTTTATGTTGATTTCATTGATGATATCTCATTTTAAATATACAGAAATCTCACTAAGTTATGAAAGCAGTTTTCTTCAATTACATGTATTCTGTTTTCATGCATTCATACCTCATTCATATGATATGTTACTACCTGAGGCACTGGCACGAGCACTCGGTATTACAAATGGTATAGATATTTACCCTTGCCACCTTTTCATGCTTCAGACTTTATCATATTGAGGATATTTATATATTGATCGTATTGACCTAGGATAGTGTCATGCATGCAATTTTCTACTCATAGATGTTTTCTACTCACGAGTTGGCAACTCACCCCCATTGTGCCACAGTTCTTGCAGGTCTTGCCGCATAGGTTTCGTTGCGGTTTTGCTGGCACACTGCTTCCTTTCCAGGTGATTGCTTTGGTAGGTGGGTTTTTTTTCATCAGGACCACCATTGTATATATGTTATTCAGTTGTATCTAGTAAAACTCCATCAACCAGACTTGTATATTTGATAGACATAGAAGACCAGTGTTTATTCTTTCGACCTTAGAGTCGCGCGTTGTATTATTATGGATTTCATGCTGCTTTGAGTTTCATTTTGAGTTTTGATCCTCGCCCTTCGGCGTTGTATATTATTACTTGGGTGGTTGTGGCCGTCGATTGACGAAGAGCTAGCTCCCGCTTGGGGATACCTTTTATCATTGATACATATATTTATCATGTTATACCCCGTTCGGGGCCAGTATTTACAAAGGAAACTCTGCCGAAATTTTCAGAAAAGACTTGTGATTTTTAAAAATACATATTTGGCTTATGTTGCTAAACTACTTGATTTAAATTGATTTTTCCTTCACTCTACTGTCTTATTTGGTTTTGATTTCTGGGTTTTGGCTTACTTAGATTACGTACGTCTCGAGACGTTTCATAATTTAAGTGCCGGTCATGTTCCGTACTTTTCGGGTCGTGACAGGAAGGCGGAAGAAAGCCGTTTTTGCTAGTTATATGTATGCCCTAGAGGCCATTACTGTACATGTGATGTATATTGTAATGGATGCTTGGACATATATAGGGAGGAATTTCTTGCTCGACATGATAGTATGCTATCTGGTTGCTCTTTATCTTAACATGTACACTTATTGTCCCTCTCTTACATGTTGATAAAGCCCTTAGGATGAGTACTTAACTGCCTGGATTATGATGCGGATCGTACTAGTGGGGCAGAGGTAGTCGGTAAGTACACCTTAGATTGTTCCTAGTCGTGGGAGTATCGAGACGGGGCATGTGATACCGCATTCTATGTGTGGGCATATGTGATATGTGCGGGAGTAGGAGCACATATGTGATATGTGCTCCCAAATATTTCCTGGTTCATGTGAAACGGAGTAGGAGCACATATGTGATATGTGCGGGACCGAGATTAATGCGCGTACGTATGTGATACCGCATTCTATTCTCGCGATATGTGATATCGGTCGGTTATATGTGATATAACCGGGTTATCGGATCAAGTGTTGATTCGATAAGACGATTCATATGATATTGTCGGTTGTATGTGATATAGCCGGGTTATTAAATCAAGTGTTGATTTAATAATTTAATGTATAATTATATATTTGATATATTAACTTACATTAACTAATATTTGCTCACTAAGTATTCTTTTTCTCACTTGTGTGGATGTAATATATTTGTGATATATATTAATGTACATTTTATTGTGTCATGCTTGATGATACATGATTCATGGGTGTATGAGACTTATACCATGCTTGATTTAATGTATGGTTTTTATTTATCTAAGTAATTCAAAAATAGATGGATTTTTGTCATGGTTACAAGCTTGTAGAAGCTTGTAGAAATGTTGACCAAGTCTACTCTTTTTGTTTCACTTGTAGATATTTATTAACCTAACCATTAAACCTCACCCATGGTTAAGTCTCTACATGAGTTAGTGCATGACACTAACTCACCCATGGTTCACATTCTCACCTCATGAGTTTTCATTTGTTCATCACTTCATCTACTTCTTCCTCATGAAAAGCTTTCTAGCTTTTGAAAATGGTGAGAAAATATTGAGAGAAAAAGAAAACTAAAGAGAGCCCATTTCTTACTTCACCATCCTCTACTATTAGCCATTTGGTTTAGGGTGTTTGCTTCACTAAACCCTAATTTAGTGAAGAGGTAGCATGCGCTTGTGTCTCCTCGACATAGATCATCTTCCGCCTTTGAATACTTCAAGCAAGTTTGCATCTTTCACCTTGTGGAGCCTCTCAAGATTTCGGGAGATCATACTCGCAGCGAAGGGACATCTACACGGAGCATTTGAAGTGAAGGACCGGTCTACAAAGGTTGTATTCCTCATTCACTTAGTGTGTAAAGTTGTTTGTATGCTTATTGTTTATATCTCTAGTTAAAGATCTCGGGTTAGAGTTATTTAGAACGGCAAAAATTTGAAAACGGCATGGACGATACCTCCCGAAACCTTGCTGCCGCGCTAAGTAACCCTACAGTGGTATCAGAGCTAGGCTAGAAATTTAAACGATGTTTGTTAGATTACGAAACCGAAACTGCTCCGAAACTTGAAACTACAAAACTGTAGTTTCTGTCGATTTTTAATGTTGTCAAATTTTTTTCCAAACAACTGCAGAATGTTGTATGTGATATAACATGAACACTAGCAAAATTTGAGGCATTTTGGAGAAAAAGTGGTCGGCCACATACCCCCCCATATCACCCAAAAACCGAGCACTACCCCTAAAATTTTGCCTGTGTTCCAGTCTCTGGGTTTTGATGTTTCAGGTGTTGTTTATTTTTGCTAAATTTGCATGTGATATTAACTTTCTGCAAAAACAACTCGGAGTGTTTCGTAGTCGTAATACTAACATGTATTCGGGTTATTTAGACGATGTTAAAAAGTTTGAACGGATATCAATAACCCAGTTTTTCCCCGCTGGAAATTTTCCAAGGGTTGGACTTTTTCCGAGTTTAAAATTTTCAGAAAATCTTGCAAGCGATTCTGTGGACCCTCTAGAAGAACGAAACCTTAACTCGATTATGTGACCGTCAGAACCGCCACCAAACCCTAGGGTTTGTGGTAGTTCAGCGGTGCCACATGTGAGGCATTGGTTAACCCTTCTACGGCTGGTTCATAGGAGCTGTGGCAGTTTCTGGGTACTTTTTGAACTCCGCTCAAGTGTTGAGCTTATTGGGAAATTTTGGATTCTTGTTTATTCGATTGAAAAGTTTATCTTCGTCTAGCTATCTGTGATTGTGATATAATATTTGGAATCCACATAATTAGTTATGAGATAACTAGTTTGAATTTTATAAATCTAGCGGTTTAGTCTCATTTGATCGGCTGCCATGGAATTTCGATGTGATCAAAAGTCCGTCGCAATTACGTAGTGTACGTGGATACTCGCCAGGTAAGCTTACTAGATAGCTACGCCCCATAGCCCCGACCAAGTAACTGTAGGAGAACCCCGTCGCCAAAAGCATCCGTTCGGGTGCTCACGGCAGCGGTGTTCCGCCTTAGTGCACTTCGTCGACGGTATCGGGGGTGCGGCCATCTACTAAAGTTTCCGGCGAGCATTAGATCAGGTTATCGGGAATTTTGTTGAATTACTCGACAAGTTATTGAAAAGTGTTTTCAATATCGAGACTAAAATGCGGGGTTTATAATTGTTAGGCATGTGATGTCTAAGGAATTCATTTGTTGGGTATGAAATCCAAAGTATGTGATACATTGGGTTTATGATGTCTAAGGTGGTTGCGGATCCAACTGCTGTAGTTTTTCACTTTCTTTTTTGCGACCGTAAGTGTAATATGTGGTGTATCGCCGGTTTCGGTGCTATATGTCAACGACAACTGGGATACGTATATTTACTTACGTTGATGATATGTGATGTTATGTGTTGCTGTGATATGTTATATTGGATCATCGTGTTTGAATAGCCGGAGGTTTTTATGTGAGATGAGAGTTTTTCATTTTCATTCATGTAAAAACTTGTATGTAATATTCTTTTATTGGGGCACTTCCGGGTTGAGGATGATGTCACCATTGATGTATATTATTTACTTTTCCGCATTAGGATAGACCCAAGGAGGGGAGCACAAGTAACCGGGTTCTAGGGTCCAGTGGGAGACCATCTCGAGGAGTCGAGACTGGGTCTCCTAACTCTAGAATTGGTAGGGTTTCTTGCAGCTCTCGTAGGGGTCTAGGGATGTGGGTTTGGCTATTCATCGCGACCGTAGAATCCGTGTTTTATACTTGCTTAAATTAAAACACGGAATTCCTAGTATATCCAATATTTCATATGTGATTCTTCTGCTGCTGTTATTCTGTGATGTGATCACTAGATATTCTGAGACGAATGCTTATATTATATTATATATATATATAATAAATATTGATGCTTTCGTTTCTTCTGTGATACTTGTGAAGCATAAATAATGGGACTTCATTAATAAGATTAATGAAAGAAAAAGAAACCTAAAGATGTTGTAGAAACTTGTTTAAAAATTGGTAGCTCTAGTTATTGCTTTGCATAGCGGTATTCCTTGTAGAATATCCAGCATCTTATTCGATAAGGAAAGAGCCGAGATCCCTTCACCGGGAGTGATCTCTTTAGCGAAACTAGCAGATGCTACAAACTCGGTTTGTCTTTTGATTGCTTTTATAATTTTTGCTTTACATAGTGGTATTTG
Source organism: Agapanthus africanus (assembly GCA_030015575.1). NCBI lineage: Eukaryota > Viridiplantae > Streptophyta > Magnoliopsida > Asparagales > Amaryllidaceae > Agapanthus > Agapanthus africanus. The sequence goes on along the minus strand of CM057348.1, from coordinate 7,938,452 downwards.
TGAAATATCCTGTACCTTATTCGATAAGGAAAGAGCCAACGATCCCTTCACCAGGAGTGACCTCTTTAGCAAAACTAGTAAAAACCTTAAAAACACTCCTTTTTCAAAATCACTCGATTCTACAACGATATCAAGTTCATTACGCAAAAGGTTTTCTTAAAACCTGTCGTTGCCCTCCGTCATTTCAGATAAGTACTTCATAGTATTAGTGCTGCGTTTGTTGGCTTTCGTCAAGGCGTAGTCTGCGGTAGCTATTTATGCTTATCTGCATAAGCATATGATGCGATTGGATTAGGGTAGTCGTACAGCTTTGTTGGCTTTCATCAAGGGTCGTGCGGGTGGGTTTAATTCAATCATGAAATGTACGGGTTGAACTTGACTAGCGGACTATGGTTTGTTAGCTTTCGTCAAGGTCATAGGACGCTAGGAGCAAAATTATTATCGGGAATTTCAAGTGTTGAAATTTGCAATGAGATTGCATACCTTCTATGAGATAGTTGGATCCCGATACCCACTGCGAGTAAGAGTTACTCCTGGGAGAGTTTTACACATTACAATTAGCCGATCAAGTAGGTGTCTAGAAAGGTGTTAACGGGGTTACGCCCCTGGGAAAACGAGGTTTGTTTTAATTAGGTCCGTGCGAAAGCACGGGGAACCTCTCTCAAAGTACCGGCACTAGCCTGGCTGAAAGATTGGCGAACTTGTAAGGTGTAATTAATCCCGGCTAATCTTACCTTTTAAGGTTTGAAGGCAGATTTGATAAAAACAGTGGGAGCCATCCAGCTTAGATAAAATAATAACCAATCTAATCTTACAAAGAGCGCACACAGAGTGTTTTCTTCTCTCTCTCCTGGTAGCGACCATGTCACGCCTTAATCAAGATAATAATATGGATGCATTGACCAAACCTGCTTATTATACTGTGCTAGGGAACGTTGGCTCCGCTCTATTTTATAACTGTTATAACTCTGAACAGAAAATAAGGGAATATCCTGATTCCCATGCCACCCAATTGAAGAAAGTGCATGTTGATGCATCTTGTTCGGGTGTGTTCATTACCGAGAACTGTTTCTCAGTATCCTCTACGTCCTGGGTATGAGATATCGGATCAGGATCCCGCATATGTAATATGTTACATGGGCTACATATAGGTAGAGAACTGAGATTGGGTGATATGTCTCTAAGTGTAGAGAATGATGCAAGTGTTGCAGCCAAGTCAGTTGGCATATATCACCTTATATTAATACATTGATTATGAACGAATGTTATCACATACTGAACCTGATATACAACATTACATCGGTTTCTTTATTAAGTTAAAGAAGGATATAATTCTGTATTGGAGAATAATGTTGTGAACATTTTCCTGAATCAAGAGTTGATTCGATCAAGCACGTTATATAATAGCATATACGTTCTAAATCAAACCACAGTTCAAAATATATAGAACACACACAAGAGGAGTAGTTCAAAAATGAACGAATCCTTCTTGTGGTATTATAGACTAGGTCATACCAATGCGACACGACCAGCTAAGTTACATAAGGATGAATATTAGAATTCGTTCGAATTTTCATCTTATGATACTTGCCAGTCTTATCTCAAAGGTGAAATGACCAATACTCCGTTTATTGGAAACAGAGAAAGAGTTAGTGAACTCTTGGGACAGATACATGATGATGCATACGGTCCTATGTCTACAAATGCCAAGGTTGGTTCTTTGTACTTCATTACATTCATCGACGATCTCTCAAGATTCGGACATGTGTTCCTGTTGAAACACAAGTCTGAAACTTTTGAGAAATTCAAGGAATATAAGCTTGAAGTTGAAAAACCAAACGGGTAGAAGTATTCAAGTCCTTCGATGTGATCGAGGAGGAAAATACTTGAGCATGGAATTCCTGGATTTTCTAAAAGGAGAATGTGATTCTCTCTCAGCTTACTCCTTCGTATACACCACAGCACAACGGTGTATCGGGGCGGAGGTATCACACCCTATGAGATATGGCGCGCTCTATGATGAGTACTGCTGGGTTACCTATTTCCTTTTGGGGTATGCACCTGAGAAGCTGCATACCTATTGAATGTGGTTCCATCCAAATCAGTGCCTACCACTCCATATGAGATATGAAATGGGAAGAGACCATGTCTTAAACGAGTTAAGATATGGGGTTGTCCGGCCTATGTTGAAAAGCAAAATCCGGACAAACTCGAGGAAAGGTCAGTTCTATATAAGTTTGTTAAGATATCCCAAACATTTGTAAGGGAATATCTTCTACCACTCTGAGGAGCAAAAGGTGTTTTGTTTCTCAGCATGCCACCTTTTTAGAAAAGGAATTTCTTGTGAAGAAATTAGTGGTCATGAGGTAGAACTGGAAGTTGTTCCAGCTTGACAAAGTAATAGCTGATGATTTAGTAGAACCAAAGAATTCGATAGTCTCCAACGAACCTCAGCCTCTCCGTGAATCTGGTAGGGTTCCTCATCCACTTGAGAGATACTACGATCTTCTCGGTGACAGTGGGAGCGAGGATTGCATCATGGTAGATGATGGCCCAACTAGGTTCAGGCAGGCCATCACGAGTGGCGACTCTGTGAAAAGGATGGATGCTATGCGATCAAAGATGGAATCCATGTACACCAACAAAGTATGACTTTTCATGTTGCACCTGAAGGGGTAAAGCCCATTGGGAGCAAATGAGTCTTGAGAAGATTCTTGGCGTAAATGGAAAAGTTAAGACTTTCAAAGCTATGCTTAAGTCCATCAGGATCAATGCGCGCATCGCAGAGTTGGAACATCTGTTTTGATGCGGCAGTCAAAGAGTTTGACTTCATCAAAATGGTAGATGAACCTTGTATATACAAGAAGGTTGTAGAGAGTAAGGTTGTCCTCCACGTATTGTACACAGATGACATACTCTTGATAAGAAATAGTTTCCTATGCTACACTCGGTCAAGCTCCTCTTATCACGAGGATTCTCCATGAAGATCTGGATGATACCTACTACATCTTATGGATTATAATCTATGATGATAGATATAAATGGATGTTGGGAGTGTCCCAAATCCAGGTACATTAACACCGTACTAAAGGGGTTTAGTATGGAAGATTCTAAGCGTGGTGGTTCACCCACTTACTCATGGATCACTCTCTCTAAAGACGGATTTGGAGAGAGCTCACGTGCAAGGGATACCCTATGCTTCGGTAGTAGGCTCTATCATGCATGCGATGTTATGTACCAGACCAGATGTAGATGACTCACTAGGTATAGTGATCAGGAATCAATCGGATCTTAGGAGAATCACTGGAAAGCCGTGGAGGACATTCTTAAGTACTTGAGAAGCACTAAAAGAAAGTTCCTAGTTCCAGCTTCCAGAGTGATAAGTTCAACTGAAAGTCAGTCGCAGGCATTGTCTTTACCCTCAGTGGAGGGACGGTATGTTGGAAGAGTTCCAAGCTAGATACCGTGACATACTAGACGATAAAGGCTGAATACATTGCTACCAATGATACTACCAAAGTGGCTGTCTGGACATTTCTTGTTCATGAGATGAACGAGGTTCCTACCATTGAGCGTCCAATAATTGTTATTGTGGCAACAATGGAGTTGTGGCTTTGGCTTAGGAACACAAGTTCCATCAGCGTTCCAGACATATTCTGAAGCAAGTATCACCTGATAAGGGAGATGGTTGATCTCTAAGGGATCGAGGTAAGGAGAGTAGATTTTGAGGTTAACACGGCGGATCCACTCACCAAGGCCTGCTTCCCCAAATACTATTTGAGAGATTTTGGGATGGTTGAGTATGGGATACTACAACCACTGCTAAATTGTTGGGTATTTGATACTACAACAGACGGCCTTAGTGCAAGTGGGAGATTGTTAGTTATATATATGCCCTAGAGGCCATTATTGTACATGTGATGTATATTGTAGTGGATACTTGGACATATATAGGGAGTAATTTCTTGCTCGACATGATAGTATGCTATCTGGTTGCTCTTTATCTTAACATGTACATTTATTGTCTCACTCTTACATGTTGATAAAGCCCTTAGGATGAGTACTTGACTACTAGGATTATGATGCGGATCATACTAATGGGACAGAGATAGTCGGTAAGTACATCCTTAGATTGTTCCTAGTCGTGGGAGTATCGAGACAGGGCATCGATATTCCAGAGTAAACTAGCGTATACACTTCTCGACCCATATGATGGGCGATGGATGATCCCATATCCATTGGTGTTTGACATCAGAGAAGGTATACGGGTGCTCAGTGGAGACTGGGTACACTGGACGGACTCGCCGAGAACTCCTAGATGGTATTATACCTATCGTCAGATAGCAGTTCTCTGGTGACACTGGTACAGATTAGTCTGTCGACCCGAGATCGCCATAACGTCTTGTGTGATTCCCACCGTGCTTTGATTTCCACCATACCACGGTCAAAAGATCGTGTGGTTTTTGGGTACAGTCCTGAGTCACATGGAGGCAGTGAGCGATAGGAGGGGATTCATCTCTCCCGGTATTTGGAGTTGATGTTGCGCTATACTTGATTGGCCATAACATGAAATCCCTGGCCAGGGTTGCTGAGATTTACTGGTAAGTGTTACCAGTAGTTTCTCGAACCGTTATGGACCTTGCATCGGCATGACTTATCAGGCTATTGGGGTCTGACGTTATACCACCCCCAGGCTGTGATATGCGACATATCTGACGAAGAGACCGGACTGTACGGTAGTGTTACTGATTGGATTCACAGGAGTGTGAGCAGGCTTGCTTGTTGATCTTCTAATCGATCAATACCCGGGTGGCCGTTACGTTTAGCAGAACGCTTGCGGCTTGTGGGTGTTTGATATGATCATCATCTACGGCCGGCGTATTGACGAGTCTTTAGAGTCCTACACAGAGATTTCCTGATTCATGTGAAACGGAGTAGGAGCACATATGTGATATGTGCGGGACTGAGATTAATGCGCGTATGTGATACCGCATTCTATTCTCGCGATATGTGATATCGGTCGGTTATATGTGATATAGCCGGGTTATCGGATCAAGTGTTGATTCGATAAGATGATTCATATGATATTAGTCGGTTGTATGTGATATAGCCGGATTATTAAATCAAGTGTTGATTTGATAATTTAATGTATAATTATATATTTGATATATTAACTTACATTAACTAATATTTGCTCACTAAGTATTCTTTTTCTCACTTGTGTGCATGTAATATATATGTGATATATATTAATGTACATTTTATTGTGTCATGCTTGATGATACATGATTCATGGGTGTATGAGACTTATACCATACTTGATTTAATGTATGGTTTTTATTTATCTAAGTAATTCAAAAATAGATGGATTTTTGTCATGGTTACAAGCTTGTAGAAGCTTGTAGAAATATTGACCAAGTGCACTCTTTTTGTTTCACTTGTAGATATTATTAACCTAACCATTAAACCTCATTCATGGTCAAGTCTCTACATGAGTTAGTGCATGACACTAACTCACCCATGGTTCACATTCTCACCTCATGAGTTTTCATTTTTTCATCACTTCATCTTCTTCTTCCTCATGAAAAGCTTTCTAGCTTTTGAAAACGGTGAGAAAATATTGAGAGAAAAAGAAAACTAAAGAGAGCCTATTTCTTACTTCACCATCCTCTACTATTAGCCATTTAGTTTAGGGTGTTTGCTTCACTAAACCCTAATTTAGTGAAGAGATAGCATGAGCTTGAGTCTTCTCGGCGTAGATCATCTTCGGCCTTTGAAGACTTTAAGCAAGTTTGCATCTTTCACCTTATGGAGCCTCTCAAGAGTTCGGGAGATCATACTCGCAGCGAAAGGACATCTACACGGAGCATTTGAAGTGAAGGACCGGTCTACAAAGGTTGTATTCCTTATTCACTTAGTGTGTAAAGTTGTTTGCATGCTTATTGTTTATATCTCTAGTTAAAGATTTCGGGTTAGAGATATTGAGAACGACAAAAATTTGAAAACGGCATGGACGATACCTCCCGAAACCTTGCTGCCGCGCTAAGCAACCCTACAGTTTTGCCCAGCCTATTGAAAGGAAAACTTTTCGCGACATGTTCGACGCGAAATACTTTCCAGAGACTGCCCGATTTGACATGGAGTAGCAATTCCTCCACCTACAACATGGTTCGATGTGGACCAAATCTGTGGATGAGTATAATACTGAGTTTACAATACTCGGTAGGTAAGATATGTCTCAATATTCGATTTTCTTATATCACATACCACACAGCTAACACAAGACCTTAACAGGTTCGCAGCACACTTGATACCGATACCGACTGCTGATTTGGTCCAGACGATTTTAGCATGGGTTAGATCCGGAGATCCAAGCTGCCTTAGCTACAGAGGATTCCCAACCCATGAACTGGCTCTGAAAGCTGCCCGTCGATATGAGGCAGTAGTTAAAATGAAGGGCAGACCCCAATCTGCTGGGATGAAGTGCCCTGCCACCCAGATGGCAGGAGGAGCCTCTTCAAGGCCATCATTTGTACCCAGGAGACCGGGAGTACCATCCAACCGGCCCAGTCCAGCTTTTTGCCCCTGCTGCAGGAGGGATGGACACCTAGCGAAGGACCGACGGCGTGCAAATCGCCTTTGTTTGGTCTGTGGCTCACCCACACACAATATTGGGTCTTGTCCTCGTAGACCCAATCCAAATGCTGCAACCAGACCAGCAATTACCTATCCGCAGCGACCAACCATCCAGGCACCTGCTCCACGACTCGCTCTCCCAGCTCCACCTCCTCGTGGACTGGCTGCACCTCCTCCTCATCGGTTCCACCAAGCTCAAAGGAACTTACCTCAAGGACAACGGAATGGACAGAGGAATGCTCCTCCAGCAAGAAGGAATGTACCGAGGCGACAGGCTTTCACAATGACTCTGGAAGAAGCTGAAGCCACTGGCCAAGTCATCACCGGTAACTCGTCTTTCAAGCTTTCTTTCAGTCTTTATATATACTCATATATCTTTTCTTATACCTAAAACCGATCCCATATAACTTAGGTACGATCTTAGTAGCCTCACTTCCTACACTAGCACTCTTCGATACTGGAGCATCTCATTGCTATATGTTGCAACGGTTCGTCCGAACTCATGTGAATCCAGTCAAACCACTTGTATCCTGCTGGAATGACAGTTCAGTGAACGGCGTTCTAAAGTAAATAATGGGATACGACCTGTGTCCAGTGGTCGTATGCAGTAGAGAATTCTATTTTGACTTCAAGGTGCTGGACATACCGAATTTCGATGTCGTTTTGGGTATGGATTGTCTAGGAACATTCTGTGCTACCATTGACTGTCTTCAAAGGAGAGTAGTGTTCGAAATTCCAGACCATCCTGTCTTTTATTTCAAAAGTGGAGACCGTACCCTTGAGCCGAGCAAATACAAAGCAAAACCGAGGAAGGTAGTGATTGCTACATTTCAGGCAGGAGAAGAAAAGCCAGAGGTAGTTCGAGAGTTCGATGACGTATTTCCTGAAGACATATAAGGTTTTCCTCCCGATCGAGCTCTTGAATTCAGCATTGATTTAGTACCTGGAGCACAACCGGTGATTAAAGCTCCGTATCGCTTGAGTCCAGAAGGTTTGAAGGAGATCCGAACTCAATTGGACGAATTATTGAAGAAATGATGGATTCGTCCCAGCACTTCAAGTTGGGGATCGCCAATTCTACTTGTGAAGAAGGAGGAAGGTTCATACAGAATATGCATTGATTATAGAGCTCTGAATGAAGTAACTATAAAGAACAAGTATCCACTTCCATGCATCGACGATCTGTTCGATCAGCTAAGTGGATCTTATGTTTTCTTAAAACTAGATCTTCATTCGGGTTATCATCAGGTGAAGGTCAAAGAGTCTGATATTCCGAAGACGGCATTCAGGACTCGCTATGGTCATTATGAGTTTCTTGTGATGCCATTTGGAGTGACCAACGCACTAGCTATATTCATGAACCTAATGAATCAAGTTTTCCGAGAGCACCTAGACATGTTTGTTGTCATCTTCATCGACGACATCCTGGTGTATTCTAAGAGTCAAAAAGAACATGCCGAGCACCTACGAATTGTCCTGGAGACTTTGCGACAACATCAACTCTATGCCAAATACAGCAAGTATGAGTTTTGGTTAGATCGGGTCCGATTTCTCGGACATATCGTTTCAGGCGATGGAATCTTAGATCTAGCTAAAGTATCAGCAGTAAGCGAATGGCCGACACCGAAGTCAGTGAAAGACATTCGAAGTTTCTTAGGATTAGCAGGATATTACAGAAGGTTTATTGAAGGATTTTCGAATATTGCAACACCCCTGACCAAGCTCACACGTAAAGATGAAGAATTCGTGTGGTCAGAAGCATGCGAACGAGCTTTCATAGAATTCAAGTCAAGATTGACATCGGCACCTATCCTTGTCATACCGTACCAATCTGGAGGTTTTGTAGTACATTGCGATGCATCTGGTAAAAGATTAGGATGTGTTCTACATCAGCACGGTAAGGTTGTAGTTTATGCATCAAGACAGCTGAAGATTCATGAGCGCAACTACCCGACGCATGATCTGGAGTTGGCAGCCGTTATCTTTGCTCTTAAGATTTGGCGCCATTATCTTCTTGGTGAACGAGTGGATATATACACAGACCACAAAAGTCTGAAATATGTTTTTACTCAGAAGGAGTTGAATATACGACAGAGAAGATGGTTAGAACTCATGGCGGACTTCGATATCAACCAACAATATCATCCAGGGAAGGTGAATGTAGTACCTGATGCACTTAGTTGCCAAACTCTATCAGTGAATCTCACCGCACAGTGGAAGCTTTAACAAGATTTGCATCAGAGGGAGATAGAAGTGGTCATGCCAGGTAACACTTCAAGTTTGATGAACTTATAAGTTCAGTCTATTATTGTCAATCAGATCAAAGCAGCTCAAGCAAGTGATGCCAAGTTGAAAAAGATCAGAGAACAAGTAGAAAGTGGACTTCAAACAGACTTCATCATCCATGAAGACGGATCTTTGAGATACGGCAGTAGGTCGTGTGTACCCAAAGGTTCTGTGCGGGAAGAGTTGATGAAAGAAGCTCACAACTTTCCTTATTTAGTACACCCTGGAGGCACAAAAATGTACAAAGATCTGCGTTAAAATTACTGGTGGCATAGAATGAAGCGTGAAGTAACCAGAAGCGTCGCTAAATACTTGGTGTGTCAGCAAGTAAAGGCTGAACATTATAGGACAGTTGGTTTATTTCAGCCGTTACCTATCCCAGAATGTAAGTGACAATACATCATTATGGATTTCGTGACTGCACTTCCTCGCAGTACGAAAGGTAACGATGCTGTATGGGTTATTGTGGATCGACTCATAAAGTCGGCTCACTTCATCCCATTTCGAGTTGGCCAATCTACTGAGATACTAGCAAAGAAGTACATGGAAGTAAGTTTGAATCTAAGTAAGATTTAACTCTTCATAGTGTAGTAGTTCTGATACCCATGAACTCATGCAGGAGATCGTGAGATTACATGGAGTACCGGTTTTCATTGTCTCCGATCGTGACACCAGATTTCAATCGCAATTTTGGTAGAGTCTGCAAGCTAGCTTGGGAACAATTCTGAACTTTAGCACAGTTTACCATCCACAAATAGATGGACAGTCTGAGTGAATGATTCTGATACTTGAAGATATGCTAAGAGCTTGTATGCTAGACTTCGGAGGATCGTGGGAAGATCACCTACATCTTATGGAGTTTTCATACAACAACAGCTATCAAGAAAGTATAGGAATGACACCCTTTGCAGCTTTTTATAGAAGGAAGTGTCGATCACCATTAAGTTGGGGCGACATCGAAGATAGAGAACTCCTTGGATCTGAGATGATAGTAACAACAGTGGATGTGGTTCGCACTATCAGGGAAAGAATGCGCATAGCCCAAGATCGACAGAAGTACCGGGCTGATGCAAAATGTCGTCACTTGGAGTTCCAACCAGGAGATCATGTCTTTTTGAAGATATCTCCAAACTGTGGAGTGATTCGCTTTGGAAGACGGGGTAAGCTCAGTCCGAGGTATATTGGACCGTTCGACATACTCGAACGAGTCGGAGAAGTGGCTTATCGCTCGACACTTCCACCCTCATTGGAAGGAGTGCACAATATGTTCCACATATCCCAACTCAGAAGGTATGTGAGTGACCCCAGTCATATTCTTGATCACTCCGAGCTTACTGTATAGCCAGACTTATCCTGTGAGCAACAACCTGTTGAAATCATGGATAGAAAGGTGAAGTCACTTTGGAACAAGGAAGTAAACTTGGTTCAAATGATGTGGAGAAAAGACTCACCAGAAGAATCAACATGGGAACGGGAGGACGACATGCGTGCAAGATACCCTCACTTGTTTGTAAATTAGTCCTTAAAATAATTGTAAAATTCAAGGACGAAATTTTTGTAAGGAAAATAGAATGTAACAACTCTGTTTCAATGTACAGAAAATTGTTTAAAAGTTAATGTACAAATGGAGTATTTGCAACCTTGTGTATACTATAAGTATTTGAATTGCTTTTGAACAACAAGAAAGCACTTGTAGCTTATAGGTAAAGCCTTGCACTGCTGTGACATAGCCCCTGTGTTCGAATCCCCTAGCCACATATATTTTTTTGTTGATTTTTTTTAAACTTTTAGAATCTCAAAAGTTTGCACATGCAAAACACGTAAAATGAAAAGCCACAACAAAATAAAACATGTGCATTGAGGTATATGATTTGACTAGGACACGTGACCAAGATCCAGAGCCCAACCCTTGGGATTGGATCAGCGAGATTGTAACAACTCCAATTTTGTATACCAAAAAAATGCTTTAAATATAGTGTATACTTAGAGTATTGATGTTGCTGGAAACAATTTAAGTATCTAATTCCTTACAATAATTACAAGAAGGAGCTTGTAGCTCATTGGTAATATCTTGCACTGCTGAACCAAGCCACCGGAGTTCAAATCCCATGCCCCACATTATTTTTGTATTTATTTTGTTTTATTTTTTTTTGAAAGTCAACGGTAAAAAGGCCATAACTCCCAAAATATGTACTGAACAACAAAAAGTAAAAATACCAAGTTGTTCCTCAGGAAAACCCCTGGCCATTGGACCCTTGACTCGGCCCGACTCGGCGCCGCCGGCCGGCGAATCGGCCGACTCGGTCCGGCCGATCCGGCCGGACTTGGCCGGACGGCCGAGTCACCAACTGAGAAAAGTTGGCTCTTGACTTGGTCAACCCTCTTGCATACTTATTATACCTGGATCGGTTTTGATTTGGCTAATAAATCCCTTTTACTCCTAGGTTTAATGATTTTTAATGAATTTTTAATGTTTTTTATATTTTCTTTTAATATTTTTAATCCAAACCCTAACCCTAGCCTAGCCCTATATAAAGACCCCTATCCTCTACTTTTTCCCCTCACAACTTTAAGTCTACTCTCTCAAATTCTCGAGAACTCGGTACGAAGAGCAAGAAGCGAAGCGCTGCCGAAATCGACGACGGATTCCGGCGATCGGATCAGAAGCTTCGCGACGCTTTCGATGAATCGGCAACCACCACATCCCTTAGCTTCATTAGCTTGTCCAAACCGTAAGTCCCATCTCTTCTATCTCTCTTTTCTGTTAATAGAAAATACGACTTTTTGGAACCCGACGGAAATCGGACAAACCAATTTCCGATCCGGTTTTTCTATAAATTTCCACTTGTCACCTAATACATAATATCTACCCATATTCATGTTGACTATTAATCACCCATAAACCAATTTAATCAAAATTTTTCACATGAAATGACAGCTTCTTTGCAAAACCGTATTCTTTTCATAAAAATACCATGAAGTTCATTTTTCTTAGTTTAATCAATTACCTCACTCCTAAATATGTTTATCTTGATCACAAAACTTGTAGAACTCAATTTGAATGAAATTTCACACATAAAATGATAACGTTTTCGAATACCGTATTCTTGCGCTATAATACCTTTAAGTTTAACATGTCATGTTTTACCTTTAAACTTCACCAAAACTTAAAATAAGTTACGAGGTAATGATCTACGTCTACACACACTCAATATAACCCTAATTGATAAATATCAAAACACAGAATACGAAATTACAGGACTTTTCACTAAAATACCCTAATCTTTATTGAAAGCTTTAAGTTGTAAACATTTCTAAATAAAATCTTTTAATAAAATGAAAGCACGATTGGTCATGGACATCGATTGTTTATCTAAACTGTCTTGTGCTGCCTAGGCAAGTGTGTCTAAGGTTAGTGGTTTTTAATTAGGCCCACGACCGTGGTTCCTTCCCACTTACCTGGCACTTACCTGGCCGCAATTGACGGTGAAGAGACGATTTGAGGCTTCTAATGACTCATCGTTTAGACCTTAGAAGTAGGCTAGTTGGCTTAGGAAACCCTAACAACTAAAATACGGAAAACTAAACTCTTTTGCAAATAAATACCTTATATTTATAAAACCGTTTTCCTAAATGAAAAGTGTTTATAAAACCTAAGCAAAGTGCCGCTACAACCCACTTTTGGGGAACCTGTTAGGGATAGTACGGTTCATCGTGCACCCGCAGGCTAGTAGTGCGAGATTCAGACCTCCGCAAGGAGCATTCGGTCTCGAAAGGTTTAAAATACGGCATTTAAGAAAAATGTGATTTTGGAAATATAAAATATTTATATAAAATTATTCATGTGTTAATACATATATAATTAACATTTAAACACCTATTTTATCATAAACTAAATTTTCCACTTTTCCTAAAAATTAAAAGATTAAAAGCTACATTAAAATACCATGAATTTCAAATAAAATAATTAATACTTTTATTAGGATATATTCACTAGAATGACACAAATAAAATTCACATTCATTATAATAATAAAGACGATTATTAAATACTTGAGGTGTATTTTGAAACTATACAAAAGTATTTTTACATAAAACCCTCTCAAGTTTTACAAATTACAATAAGGCCCCTAGCTAATATTGAACTTCAAATTATCTTCTTTTAGTCTGACTCGGGTTAGAGTCTGACTATTTCTGACTTGAATACGATTCAAGTCAATCTATATTCTTTTATATTCCAACACAATTTGAATACATGAAACCCTGAATCCAGTTAACAATATATTCTTTTTGACTGAATCAAACCATGGATATTCATCCATTATCCTGATATTCCATTTACCTGATTATACAGTTACAACATGCTTACTGATATCATGGTTTTGGTCAGTCTCTCAATTTACATATTCCAATACTACAATACTATTAAAATACTACGGGGTTTAAGGGGTAGATTGGTACGGAAGGTGTTAAAGGTGGCACGAGGTGGTCAGATTAAGACACCTAACCTGAATCCTATTGCTGTTGTACCGTGGCATAACGGTTCCTTGTACTTTCCTTTTGCCCTGATCTCTAGCATATAGAGATCCCCCTCGTATACACTGGCATCCTTCTGTACCAAGCTACAAACAACAGCGTTACACAATGTTCCATAATATTCAACAATATAATATTTTAAAAAATACTGTTACTCTGTCATTCTCATTCTTCTTATTTTTTGGGACTTACCGAGCGACCTGTTCGCTGACGACATTATATTTCTTTCTTCTTTGAATGTCGTCAGGTGCGTTGGACCAAGCTGAGATCGAGCCCACCGGTGAAGATTTGGAGCAGTTCCAAGAAGACCCAGAGCTCTAGATAATTGTACCTTGTTCTTTCCAGTATTTTTCATTTCTGTTATGCCACTGTTTAGGCATTGCTTTTTCATTCCAGTTGTATTTTCATTTCATGCATTGTACAAAGAATGTTATTAATAAAAGTTGCTGTTATTTCAATATCATTTGTCTCTTGTGATTATTTTATATTGCTTAGCTACGCTTAGCGTATGTACTTCTGAGTACATACGTAGCGGACCTCGTCGCGTCCACTTCGCCGTACACTGGGAAGCGGGGCGTGACAGGTTTTGTTGGTGGCCCATGCAGGTCAGAGCTGTATGAATCCCTATCATGCAGTTCTGGTCTGCGTGAACAACCTAAGAAATATAACACAAGAACCAGCAACTAAAACATTCTTTACAATTCATGTCCCTTGAATCTTACAAATTTCTATTCCTTGAATCTTATCATTTCATATATTTGAATCTGTCCTAACCCAAATTTTTCTTCAAGGTCATGGATTCCCCGAACAACACCAGCACCAACGTTAACAACACCCCTCCAGCACTACCTCTCACACCAGTTGTTCCGGCACCACCCACTGAGCAAACAATGCTATTCGATGCGATCCGCAGTCTTCTCGAGGGACAGCAACAACTTTTGAGCCGTCCTGAGACAGATGCACCGGGAGTAAAGCAATTCAGGGCTTTGCACCCAAAGCAGTTCTCTGGTAAAGGAAGCCCTCTTGAAGCGGAAGAATGGGCACAAAGCATCGAAGACGATCTAGCCGCAGCTCAAGTGCCAGACCACGCTTGGGTCCGTGTAGCGAAGCTACATCTCACGGATAACGCTCGCAATTGGTGGAAGGCAGAAGAGACCCGTCTGGCATAGCCGATTGAATGGAAGACATTTCGCGAGAAGTTTGACGCGAAATATTTCCCTGTGACTGCCAGGTTCGCTATGGAGCAGCAGTTTATTCATCTACAGCAATGATCAATATGGGAGAAATCGGTAGATGATTACGATACTGAGTTTACTATGTTGAGCCGGTAAGATATGTCACAATAGTTAAATTTTTAAATATCACATATTACACAACTAACACAATCTTTAAACAGATTCGCGGCACACCTGATACCAACGGACGAGATCAGAGCCCGTCGTTTTCAGCAAGGTTTGGACACAGAGATCAAGGCTGCTCTAGCCACAGGAAAGTTTTTGACTCATGAGGAAGCCCTAGAAGCTGCCCGCAGTTATGAGGCAGTGATAAAAGAGAGGGGCAGACCTCAGTCTGCAGGAGTCAAGCGCCCTGCCAACCAGATAGCAGGTGGAGCCACGTCCAGACCATCTTTCGTGCCGAGGCGACCCGGAGTACCAACTCATCATCCTAGCCCAGCCTTTTGCATCTACGGCAAGAGAACTGGACATATGATGAAGGACTGCCGTCGAGCCAACCGCCTCTGTTTAGTCTGCGGTTCAGCCACTCATGATATTGGATCTTGTCCCCAAAGGCAGAACTCAGTTGCTGCACCCAGGCCAGCAATTACTTATCAACAGCGACCAGCTCTTCAGGCACCTGCTACCAGACTTGCACTGCCTGCACCACCTAGGGGACCACAAGCTGCACCACCTCCTCGACAGTTCCATCAAGCTCAAAGGAACGTTCAGAGGAATGCTCCTCAGGCCAGGAGAAATGCTCTTCAGGCCAGGAGGATTGTGCCGAAGCGCCAGGCTTTCATGATGTCTGTGGAAGAAGCTGAGGCCACTGGCCAAGTCATTACTGGTAAATTTTCTTTCTCAAACTCAACTTTTAGTTTTGCTTACCTACACACTTTCACTATACCTAAAACCTATCTCTAATACCTTAGGTACAATCTTAGTAGCTTCACTACCTGCACTTGCACTGTTTGATACTGGAGCATCCCACTGCTTTATGTCGCAACGGTTTGTCCGAACCCATGCGATTCCAGTCTCACCGCTTGTATCCAGCTGGAACGTCAGTTCTGGGAATGGTGTTCTAAAGGCAACTATGGGATACAGCATGTGTCCAGTCGTCGTCTGCAGTCGAGAGTTTTATGCTGACTTCAAGGTACTGGATATACCAAATTTCGATGTGGTTCTAGGAATGAACTGGCTTGGAGCCTTTTATGCTACCATCGACTGTCGTCAAAGGAGGGTAGTATTTGAGATTCCCGATTATCCGGTCTTCTATTTCAAGAGTGGAGATCGTACACTGGAGCCAAGTGCTTACAAAGCAGAGCCAAGGGAAGCAGTAGTTGCAGCAGCTCAGGCAGAGGAAGAATCAAGACCGGAGGTAGTTCGAGAGTTCGATGATGTATTCCCTGACGATATATCAGGTTTGCCTCCCGATCGAGCTCTTGAATTCAGTATTGACTTAGTACCAGGAGCACAACCAGTGATCAAAGCACCGTATAGACTAAGTCCGGAAGGATTGAAGGAAGTTCGAACACAGTTGGACGAATTACTGGCGAAAGGATGGATTCGTCCTAGCACTTCAAGTTGGGGAGCACCTGTACTATTGGTGAAGAAGAAGGAAGGTTCTTACAGAATGTGCATCGACTATAGGGCCTTGAACGAAGTTACTATAAAGAACAAGTATCCCCTCCCGCGCATCGACGATTTATTCGATCAGCTAAGTGGATCTTGTGTCTTCTCTAAACTAGATCTTCGTTCAGGGTATCATCAAGTGAAGGTCAAGGAAGCTGATATTCACAAAACAGCTTTTAGAACTCGCTATGGACATTACGAATTTCTAGTAATGCCATTTGGAGTGACCAATGCACCTGCAATCTTCATGAACCTTATGAACCAAGTCTTCCAGGAGTATTTAGACAGGTTCGTTGTCATTTTCATCGACGACATCCTGGTATATTCTAAGAATCGGAAAGAACATGCGGAGCACTTACGAATTGTCCTGGAAACACTTCGACAACATAAGCTTTACGCCAAATACAGTAAGTGCGAGTTTTGGCTAAAACAAGTTGGTTTTCTTGGACACATCGTATCAGGAGAAGGGATTTCTGTGGATCCAGCAAAAGTTTCAGCAGTCAGCGAATGGCCTACACCAAAATCAGTGAAGGATATTCGGAGTTTCTTGGGTTTAGCTGGATATTACAGAAGATTCATTGAAGGCTTTTCGAAGATAGCAGCACCCCTGACCAAGCTCACACGAAAAGATAAAGAATTTGTGTGGTCAGAAACATGCGAGCAAGCTTTCGCAGAACTCAAATCAAGACTGACATCTGCACCTATTCTCGTCATACCGGATCAATCTGGAGGATTACATTGTGATGCATCCGGTAAGGGACTAGGATGTGTTCTACATCAGCACGGTAAGGTTGTGGCTTATGCTACAAGACTACTGAAGACTCATGAGCGCAAGTATCCGACGCATAATCTGGAGTTGGCAGCTGTTATTTTTGCTCTCAAGATTTGGCGCCACTACTTACTTGGTGAACGAGTGAACATCTATACAGATCATAAAAGTCTGAAGTATGTGTTTACTCAGAAGGAGTTGAATATGCGGCAGAGAAGATGGTTAGAACTTATGGCGGACTTTGACATCAACTTGCAATATCATCCAGGAATGGTAAACGTAGTACCTGATGCTCTTAGTCGCCAACCATTAGCAATGAATCTCACCGCTCAGTGGAAGCTTCAGCAAGACCTACATCAGATGGAGATCGAACTAGTCATGCCAGGTGATGTTTCAAATTTGATGAATCTGCAAGTTCAATCAAATATTGTCAATCAGATCAAAGCAGCTCAAGCCAGCGATGCTAAGTTGCAAAAGATCAGAGAACAAGTGGAGAATGGACTCAGAACAGATTTCATCATCCATGAAGACGGATCTTTGAGATACGGCAGCAGATTGTGTGTACCAAAGGGTCCTGTTCGGGAAGAGTTAATGAAAGAAGCTCACAGCTCTCCCTATTCAGTACATCCTGGAGGTACCAAAATGTACAAAGATCTACGTCAGAATTATTGGTGGCATGGAATGAAGCGTGAAGTAGCCAGGAGTGTCACAAAATGTTTGGTGTGTCAGCAGGTAAAGGCTGAACATCACAGGACAGCTGGACTACTTCAACCGTTACCAATCCCAGAATGGAAGTGGCAGCACATCACGATGGACTTTGTAACTGCTCTTCCTCGCAGCACAAAGGGTAACGATGCGATTTGGGTTATCGTGGATCGACTCACAAAGTCGGCTCACTTCATCCCATTTCGAGTTGGCCAATCAACTGAGACATTAGCGAAGAAGTACATGGAGATAATAATATAATTTAAGATTTAAACTCTTTATACTGTACTATCTCTGATACCCATGAACTCATACAGGAAATTGTGAGACTTCATGGAGTACCGGTCTGCATTGTCTCCGATCGTGACACCAGGTTCCGATCGCAATTTTGGCAAAGTCTGCAAGCTAGCTTGGGAACAAGTCTGAACTTCAGTACGGCTTATCATCTACAAACAGATGGTCAGTCGGAACGAACTATTCAGATCTTGGAGGATATGCTCAGAGCATGTATGCTCGACTTTAAAGGATCGTGGGAGGATCACCTGCATCTTGTGGAGTTTGCGTACAACAACAGCTACCAAGCAAGCATAGGAATGGCACCTTTTGCAGCATTATATGGAAGGAAGTGTCGATCGCCATTAAGTTGGGACGACATCGGAGATAGAGAACTCCTTGGACCAGAGATGATAGTAGCAACCGTTGATGTGGTTCGTACTATTAGGGAAAGAATGCGCATAGCCCAAGATAGACAGAAACACTGGGCAGATGCGAAGAGACGACACTTGGAGTTCCAGCCAGGAGATCATGTATTCCTGAAAATCTTTCCGAACCGCGGAGTGATCAGATTTGGAAGACGGGGAAAGTTGAGTCCAAGATACATTGGACCGTTCGATATACTCGAATGAGTCGGTGAAGTGGCATATCGTTTAGCTCTTCCACCCTCATTGGAAGGAGTGCATAACGTGTTCCATATATCCCAACTCAGAAGGTATGTGAGTGACCCAAGCCATGTACTTGATCATTCCGAGCTCACGATACAGCCTGATTTGTCTTGTGAGCAACAACCTGTGGAGATCCTGGACAGGAAAGTGAAGACACTTCGGAACAAAGAAGTTAATTTGGTCCGGGTAATGTGGAAGAAAGACACTCTAAGAGAATCCACGTGGGAAAGGGAAGATGAGATGCGTGCAAGATATCCGCACCTTTTTGTAATCTAGTCCTTAAATAAAAGTTGTAAATTTCGAGAACGAAATTTTTGTAAGGAGGGTAGATTGTAACAACTCCAATTTTGTATACCAAAAAAATTGCTTTAAATATAGTGTATACTTAGAGTATTGATGTTGCTGAAAACAATTTAAGTATCTAATTCCTTACAATAATTACAAGAAGGAGCTTGTAGCTCATTGGTAATACCTTGCACTGCTGAACCAAGCCACCGGAGTTCAAATCCCATGCCCCACATTATTTTTGTATTTATTTTGTTTTATTTTTTTTTGAAAGTCAACGGTAAAAAGGCCATAACTCCCAAAATATGTACTGGACAACAAAAAGTAAAAATACCAAGTTGTTCCTCAGGAAAACCCCCGGCCATTGGACCCTTGACTCGGCCCGACTCGGCGCCGCCGGCCGGCGAATCGGCCGACTCGGTCCGGCCGATCCGGCCGGACTTGGCCGGACGGCCGAGTCACCAACTGAGAAAAGTTGGCTCTTGACTTGGTCAACCCTCTTGCATACTTATTATATCTGGATCGGTTTTGATTTGGCCAATAAATCCCTTTTACTCCTAGGTTTAATGATTTTTAATGAATTTTTAATGTTTTTTATATTTTCTTTTAATATTTTTAATCCAAACCCTAACCCTAGCCTGGCCCTATATAAAGACCCCTATCCTTTACCTTTTCCCCTCACAACTCTAAGTCTACTCTCTCAAATTCTCGAGAACTCGGTACGAAGAGCAAGAAGCGAAGCGCTGCCGAAATCGACGACGGATTCCGGCGACCGGATCAGAACCTTCGCGACGCTTTCGATGAATCGGCAACCACCACATCCCTTAGCTTCATTAGCTTGTCCAAAACGTAAGTCCCATCTCTTCTATCTCTCTTTTCTGTTAATAGAAAATACGACTTTTTGGAACCCGACGGAAATCGGACAAACCAATTTCCGATCCGGTTTTTCTATAAATTTCCACTTGTCACCTAATACATAATATCTACCCATATTCATGTTGACTATTAATCACCCATAAACCAATTTAATCAAAAATTTTCACATGAAATGATAGCTTCTTTGCAAAACCGTATTCTTTTCATAAAAATACCATGAAGTTCATTTTTCTTAGTTTAATCAATTACCTCACTCCTAAATATGTTTATCTTGATCACAAAACTTGTAGAACTCAATTTGAATGAAATTTCACACATAAAATGATAACGTTTTCGAATACCGTATTCTTGCGCTATAATACCTTTAAGTTTAATATGTCATGTTTTACCTTTAAACTTCACCAAAACTTAAAATAAGTCACGAGGTAATGACCTACGTCTACACACACTCAATATAACCCTAATTGATAAATATCAAAACACAGAATACGAAATTACAGGACTTTTCACTAAAATACCCTAATCTTTATTGAAAGCTTTAAATTGTAAACATTTCTAAATAAAATCTTTTAATAAAATGAAAGCACGATTGGTCATGGATATCGATCGTTTATCTAAACTGTCTTGTGGTGCCTAGGCAAGTATGTCTAAGGCTAGTGGTTTTTAATTAGGCCCACGACTGTGGTTCCTTCCCACTTACCTGGCACTTACCTGGCCGCAATTGACGGTGAAGAGACGATTTGAGACTTCTAATGACTTATCGTTTAGACCTTAGAAGTAGGCTAGTTGGCTTAGGAAACCCTAACAACTAAAATACGGAAAACTAAACTCTTTTGCAAATAAATATCTTATATTTATAAAACCGTTTTCCTAAATGAGAAGTGTTTATAAAACCTAAGCAAAGTGCCGCTACAACCCATTTTTGGGGAACCTGTTAGGGATAGTACGGTTCATCGTGCACCCGCAGGCTAGTAGTGCGAGATTCAGACCTCCGCAAGGAGCATTCGGTCTCGAAAGGTTTAAAATACGGCATTTAAGAAAAATGTGATTTTGGAAAAATAAAATATTTATATAAAATTATTCATGTGTTAATACATATATAATTAACATTTAAACACCTATTTTATCATAAACTAAAGTTTCCACTTTTCCTAAAAATTAAAAGATTAAAAGCTACATTAAAATACCATGAATTTCAAATAAAACAATTAATACTCTTATTAGGATATATTCACTAGAATGACACAAATAAAATTCACATTCATTATAATAATAAAGACGATTATTAAATACTTAAGGTGTATTTTGAAACTATACAAAAGTATTTTTACATAAAACCCTCTCAAGTTTTACAAATTACAATAAGGCCCCTAGCTAATATTGAACTTCAAATTATCTTCTTTTAGTCTGACTCGGGTTAGAGTCTGACTATTTCTGACTTGAATACGATTCAAGTCAACCTATATTCTTTTATATTCCAACACAATTTGAATACATGAAACCCTGAATCCAGTTAACAATATATTCTTTTTGACTGAATCAAACCATGGATATTCATCCATTATCCTGATATTCCATTTACCTGATTATACAGTTACAACATGCTTACTGATATCATGGTTTTGGTCAGTCTCTCAATTTACATATTCCAATACTACAATATTGTTAAAACACTACGGGGTTTAAGGGGTAGATTGGTACGGAATGTTTTAAAGGTGGCATGAGGTGGTCAGATTAAGACACCTAACCTGAATCCTATTGCTGTTGTACCGTGGCATAACGGTTCCTTGTACTTTCCTTTTGCCCCGATCTCTAGCATATAGAGATCCCCCTCGTATACACTGGCATCCTTCTGTACCAAGCTACAAACAACAGCGTTACACAATGTTCCATAATATTTAACAATATAATACTTTAGAAAATACTGTTACTCTGTCATTCTCATTCTTCTTATTCTTTGGGACTTACCGAGCGACCTGTTCGCTGACGACATTCTATTTCTTTCTTCTTTGAATGTCGTCAGGTGCGTTGGACCAAGCTGAGATCGAGCCCACCGGTGAAGATTTGGAGCAGTTCCAAGAAGACCCAGAGCTCTAGATAATTGTACCTTGTTCTTTCCAGTATTTTTCATTTCTGTTATGCCACTGTTTAGGCATTGCTTTTTCATTCCAGTTGTATTTTCATTTCATGCATTGTACAAAGAATGTTATTAATAAAAGTTGCTGTTATTTCAATATCATTTGTCTCTTGTGATTATTTTATATTGCTTAGCTACGCTTAGCGTATGTATTCTGAGTACATACGTAGCGGACCTCGTCGCGTCCACTTCGCCGTACACTGGGAAGCGGGGCGTGACAGAGATTGCTCATGGGGCCGGCGCCTCCGGCCCCCCGTAGGTACTGCCCCCATTTTCTTTGCCCTAGTCTCTGGGCCTCCCTCCTTAACTCCCATTATGTTTTCTTACTTTGTAATTATCCAGAGAATTAAAAATCACCATTAAACCAAATTTTAATGCATTTTTAATTCTAAATTCATCACTCTAAATCTTAATTTCTCCTATAAATACAACTCTATACTTTGGCCCTCTTCATTCTGAAATTTAGTATCAAAACTCTCTAAAAATTTCAAGTCCAAGAAGTTGTATAAGTAGAGTTAGCCAAGGTCGAAGTTCCGGCGACGTTTCGGGACAAATCCGGCGATGAAACGACTCTCCGACGATTCCATAAGCTTTCTCTACCTCTCCTGTTTCTTTCTAATCTGTAAGTCCCACTTTCCCTCTTCTCCTTCTATTAAAATGAATTCCATTTTCAAAACTAGTCGGAAGCGGAGTTAATCTGACTTCCATTTCTAATTTAACTAAAAACACCATTTATCTTAATAAAAAATTTACTATCTTTTTTTATATTGTTTAGCAATCATAAACAAACACATTAGAACAAGTTTCATCTCAAAATAATATGTATTGCAACTTCTATTTCAGTTTTTTGGTAAAATACCATCATATTTACATACGATATTGCTTATTCATTTTGATTGTATTACCTTTAGAAAACTCATGAGGTAATGACCTATCTAATCACAACACTCATTCTTGATATAGCACGATGACTTTTGGAACATTAGTTTGTGGGATAAATACGAGTTTACATTTAAATACCATAAACATTCAAAAATCGTTTTCTTTAAAAGTGTATTATTTAATTCCTTGCAAATGCGCCTCTAAAACCCATTTTGGAGAACCCCGATCGGGATGGTGCGGGTTATCGCACATCCTCGGGCCTAGTAGTGCGAGATGCAGACCTCCTCACGGAGCATCCGATCTCGATGGAATTTTTAATGCAATTTTTAAGAAAAATGAGATTTCTACTTAATAAATAAAATTTATTTTTACTAAATATATATATATATATATATATATATATATGAATATTATCAAAATATCTACTTTAAATATATTATATATATATTCCATGTTTTTTCTAAATCAAAGGAATCAAAAATTTCATGAAACTACCATTACAAATCAATACAATTTCAATATTACACTAAAATACCATATACAATGAAATCTAGGTCATATCCACTAGAATATTTTACTTTATAAAAATTACAATTATGAAAACCCTAAAAACGATAATTAAATACTTGAGGTGTATTTTGAAAATATATCAAAACTATTTTTCATAAAACCCCCTCAAGTTATATTAATTTACAATAAGGACCCTAGTAAACATAGGTTTAAGCGGGACCATTTTTCTTGAGCCTCAGGGAGCCAGAGTATATGGATGCTTGCCTATCTAAGATAGACAACCTAAAAACGGGGTTATCAATACGGTAATTGTCTGGGAAAAAGACACAAAATCCTGCCATTCATGTGCAGCAGTTATCGATAAATCCAAAACATTAATCAGGACTTCAATTCCGTTTAAAAGTCTGACTCGGTTTGAGTCACGGTCAAATCTGAAAATAATCTGACTTGAATTCAATTCAAGTATAACTACAATACAATATGAATCCATGAATGCCAGAATACAATCTATATCAACTTGACTCGACTAAACCGAACCATGGATATACTCTGATTACATGACTATCCATTTATATCCATTCCATTTACATGATATCATGGTTTTGGCAAGTCTTCCATTTATAAAACAAAACAATACAATCAATACAAAAGACATTACGGGGTTTTAAAGGGGTAGACTGGTATAGAATGTGTTAGAAATGGCACAAGACGGTCACTTTAAGACACCTAACATGAATATCCATTGCTGTTGTACCGTGGCTTAACGGTTCCTTATGCTCCGTATACCTTAGTCTCCGGAATAGTAGGACTCCTCTCGTATTCACTGGCATTATTGTACCATGCTACAAACAACTGCGTTAACAGAACATTTTTTTACAATATACCAGTTATATTCTCATCTGTCTATTCTTACCTATTTTTGGGACTTACCGAGCGATTGTTCGCTGACGACAATCCTTCTATTCTTTCTTTGGAATGTTGTCAGGTGGATCGGACTCTCCGAAGGTCGAGCCCATTACTGAAGACTTGGAGAAGTTCGCCATTGACCCAGAGCTCTAGATACTTGTATATTTTTTCTTTTCAGTTCATGCTATTGTTTAGGTGTTGCTTTCCATTCCTGTATTTACATTTTCAGTTGTACTTGTAAAGAAATGTTTAATAAATAAAAGTTGTTGTTCATTTACACTTCATGTCTTCTTGTGTAAATTTACATTATATTTCTTAGTTACGCTTAGCGTGTTTACTTCTGAGTAAATACGTAGCGGGCCTCATCGCGTCTTCTTACCCTTATACTGGGAAGCGGGGCGTGACATTAATAAAAGTTGCTGTTCATTTTATAT
Source organism: Agapanthus africanus (assembly GCA_030015575.1). NCBI lineage: Eukaryota > Viridiplantae > Streptophyta > Magnoliopsida > Asparagales > Amaryllidaceae > Agapanthus > Agapanthus africanus. Next base: position 7,913,704 of record CM057348.1, on the reverse strand, counting down.
CTCTTGTCATTTCTTGTGCATCTTATATATTGCTTATTTACGCTTAACGTATTTATTTCTGAGTAAATACGTCGTGTGCCTGCCACGTCTCTGTCACCGTACACTGGGAAGCGGGGCGTGACAGGTTTTATTGGCGGCCCATACAGGTCAGTTCTGCATGGAATCCTAAACAATATATCATCATAATAATAAGAATCAGCAACTATAAATTCTTTATATTTCAAATTCCTTGAATCTTGTAACACCCGGCCCCTTTTATACCAAAGTCCGTATTTTGTTACTTTAGAATTCCATTTATTTTTATTTATAATTTTATGTGTTTTATTTATAAAAATTATTTATTTCTTAAAACCTTTTCTTTAAACCCCAAACCCTATTCACTTTTAATTAAATTAAAATCCATTACTATTTTAAAGAGCCCGGTCCGTTTCCTTTTTCCACATTTAAATACATTTTCCCGGCGCTGGCCCGGCCCACTTATCCACTCAGCCCACCCCTCTCTTCTCTTCAATTTCCTTTATATTTTTCTAATTATTTTCCCGGCCCGGCCTACTCCTTCTCCTCTCACTCGCGTCTCCAACCCGACCCGCTCCTCGACCCGACCCTCCTCTCCTTCTTCCCAACGGCTACCCCAAATTTCCCACTCCCTGTCCCTCGCGCTTCCGCCTCCTCCGCCGACGCTCGCGCTCTCGCCCACGTCGCAGCAGTTACCCCCACGGCGCGCGTCACTCTCCTCTCATAATTCCTTCAATCACCCACGTCTCCCCCTCTCTCTTTTCTTCCCACTCCTTCTTCTTCCCGTTGCGCTTTTTCCGCGCGCGATCTCCCTCGCCGCCTCCTCCGCACTCGCTCGCGCGAACGTTATCCCACGCACTCCCCTCTCAAACCCCGTCGCCCTCATCCTCTTCTCTAAAAAAAAAACTCTCAATCACTCTCTCCCCTCCTTCCTTTCCTTCCTCCTCCTCCCTCGAACCCTCCATCAGCAACCCACTGCAGCTCCGATCACCGGCCACCTCCTCCCCGAGCACCCTCATCTGCACCCCCTCACCACTCTACTTTGTCGACCGAGCAACCCTACCCAACTCCCCTGCACACCCAACCCACTCATACGCGAGCTCGGCCACCAGCGCCCTCTCGTCGGCGAGTCCCACGGCTCATCGTCGACTCCCCGTACCCGCCTCGTCGTCAGCAGCATCACCATCACTCCATCGACAACACACACCGGAGTCTCTACACCCTTCTCCCAAACTCTCTGCCTCCCCCTGTTTCCTCCTTCTCTCTCTTTCTCCCTCTATCTCTCTCTGTTTCCCTCTCTCTAATCTCTCTCTCTCTCTCTCCTCCTCACTGTCTCTCTCTCCATGCATCTCATTTTCTCTCTCTCTCTCTCTCAGTATTCACTCACTCTTTCTCACTCAGTTCCCTCTCTCCCTCTAACTGCTTCTCTCTCTCTAACTCTCTCTCAATCCCTCTCTGCCCACTCTCTCTCTCTAAAGCTCTACCCCCAAGCCGATGTCACCCCTGCACACCGTCGGAGCTCCTAGTTGTTGCCACCTGGATTGCCGCAGTTGAGATACCGAGCCCCAGCTCCTCTCCACCTACCCGTCGCAGTCGAGCTTGAGTCTAGTCGTCGCGAGCCGAAGCCGTGAAACCAAACCACGTCGTTCGTCGCGCGCTCGTGACGTTGCCGCTGTCGTACATCGCCCAAAACGTTCCCAGGCAAGTTCTCTACTTGCTACATGCTACAGTATGATAATTACACTTTATAATCTTGTATATCCTATGTTTTAATTTCTGCCAAATATTACGATGTAACTGTTCGATACATGTTCTCTTAGGACAACATCATTTAATTTGACGGAACTAGCTGGTATAAGTTGACCCGTATGGCCGTGAATCTAATGTGTGAAATTCGTTGGAAAATATGACCGTTAACGACTAAAACGACTACCCCTAAGTTTGCCTGTAAAACCGGATATTTTCTGTACCTGAAAACCGTAAAAATCACCACAAATTATATACATACTAGAATGATGCGTTCGAGGGCTCAAATCGAAGCCAACTCGACGAACTTTAACCCTGTACTAGTTTCCATATATTCCTGTACTTAAACTGTGACAATATTTGGATCGGAGTGCGACTCTGAACTGCAGTCCAGAGCGACTCCAATTGTTGCTTGCTGTTCCGTAATGGGTACCACAAGATTTTCCTTAACTCATAGGTTGCGGAACTCTGATGTTTATTGTAGTTAAATCTGTTAGCTAGACAACACAATTGGTTTCATTCTGTTTCGTTATCATTTGATATTTAATCTGTAATTAAATAGATCGGGACGTATAGCAGCCCCAACAGAATCAGAACTGACATATTAGTGTTAAACAGTGTATAACTCCTGACGTACAGATGCGATTGATGATCCGTCTATTGAGTTGAAAACCTTACTGATAACCCTAGATTTCATCCAACTGTAGCGTCGCTAAAATCTGATCCCAACTAGGATTAAAATGCGTTGCGAAACGGATTTCTGATTCTGAAACCAGATTTCCAGCCGTGAACGCTTAAAATGAAATGGCTATAAATAATGACTCTGGAATCCGATTGACATGAAACTAAATTCGATGGATAGATAACTGAACATACAAATTATTACTTGTTTATTGTTTCGTTAAACCGTACACGTTTGATTTATGATAAGTTATGCAAGTGGTAGATTGTTGATTCATGACATCCTAAACATGCTTTATATATGGTTTACGCATCATATCTTACACCTGTCATTGCATTGATAACCTAGTGATAACGTGTATTTACCCAGTGTTAGATTTTAGTGATGATTGTGGCAAGTACGTCAGTGTTCGTGTATAAGTGATTAAGTGAAAGTGATATGTACTTGTACACAATCAGTGAACCTTATTATTCTATTGCATTGTCGACGTCTGTGGGATGCGTGTACGTGTGACTATAAGTGGTATGGGACACTTATGGAAGCGCTTGCACGGGTGTCACAGATAAGGCACCAGACACTGCCATTTATCTTAGGTATTAGTCGGGACGTACTAGATGGAGGTCCTTCCTCCAGTTCTTGCGCAGACTTGTCACGGATCGATTAGTATTTAGGGTTATGGGTAGCGTTTGATGTAGACCATGGGGTGTGGGGTAGTTTGAGTGTGAGTTCAACAGAATCTCGGGAGTCCCACGCCGGCTTATATATTTAGGGAGATATATGGAGATTTACAGGGTATGTGATTATCACCGTGATATACATGTTGGACCCGTGGTCCTTTGCCCTTGGGTTCTACTCTTGGGTGGAGGACACTCGTGAGTGGTTGACTCTCACACTTGGACTGACGATAGATTTAGTGACCTGTACAGTGAGACTTAGAGACTGATATGGATACTGGCATTGATATATCTTACTTACTGTGTTGACATACGTGGTATATCGTTCTACTGCTTTTACTGTTCCGCTGCATTGATTACTGCATATGCATATCCATGTTGTCATTGATTTACTGTTATACATATCTATTCCTACCGTTAGAATTGTCACATGATTTTTATATATATTATATTGCTATTGTGTCGCTCTGACGACCTGAGTATGCATGCTCAGTGTGAGGAGAAGATTTAGTCTGGACCAGGATTAGACGTACATTATGGACACCTCGATTTGATATCCAGAGTTATATCCATATTTGTTCCCTCTCAGGTCAGTTCTTTACATTGTTTCTTTCAGTTACTGCATTTCTCATTACCTGCGCAATATTTACTGTTTACCTTGAAAAACTAGAAGCCGAAGTGCGACTACGGCAGGACATTTCCTTGACCGTAGGAGCATGGCTGGCCTTGTCTACCCCTCGTATTCCGTATTTTGGGAAGCGGGGCGTGACATGGTTTAGTTGGTATCAGAGCCAGGTTTTGCTTCGATTGGGATTGCAGTTTTCCGTGTATAGTTTGGCAATCTAAGACATTCCTTGGTCTAGGTTGTAAACTTGTCAATTCTTGATCCATATTCACATCGTGTGTTCAGCTATCCTTTCGCTAGGGTTTCAGGTAACTTGGCAAAGTTTCGTGGTTGTAATTGTGAACTACATCACGATTACACTACCATACTCTGTTTAAGTGACTTGGAGTCGTACGGTTGATTCTCCACTTATAATAAATTCATCACCTTTGGTATTCTTGAATCCTTGTCCTATCTATATTAAATTGTGATTCGTATAGCTTGTGACTTATATCATCCTCAAGAAATTGTTGTTTCAGGATCATGTCTTCCAACGACTTTTTATCTTTATTCGCTCCTCAGAATCAGACCATAGAGATTCTGAGTGTACTGCAAGGTCTAAAGGAAGCCCAGGAGCGAACAAAAGACTTGTTGGCTGAAGGATTGAGAAGACAGATGAATCAGGCACCAGCGGGAGTCTCCACCAGCGGGAGTCTCCAATCATAAAGGGATCCCCGTTAGACGAGGAAAAGAGATGAAAATGAAGCGCCAATTTGTTTCTCCGAGACAGAAGCAGCAGAAGACCCCACGTTGTGGGTACTGTAAGAGGCCAGGACATCTTCATAGGGATTGTCGCCGCACCCAAGGGAAATGTCTGATATGCGGGTCCAACAAACATCTCATCAACGGTTGCCCAGAAAGGAAAGAACTAAAAGGAGGAGACTCGTCCACACTCCCCACTTCTGTCAAGTGAGGATTACTGCGTAGTTCGAATTTCGAGGATAAAGCGGACCCAACACAGGGTTCAACTCGCGTAACGATGATGCAGCGGTCTAGCAATCAAAGAAGAATTTTCACGTTATCTACTTTCAGTAATAATGTTGTCATCTTTTATGAATATTTCTTCCCGTTTGAAATCTTGTATCTGTTGAACTCTTAGTTAAATGCAATAAAATTTGAATTATAATATATGTATCTTTCTCTTGTCATTTCCCTTGTTCATACTGTTCATTAGCACAACATTTTAATCTTGATTTTTCAATTCCTGCCACCGCATATCTTTCTATATTTCGTACACTTAACTATTTTCTTGATGTGTTCCGTTGTTTAATCATGACACTTTCTTTTCAGGCCATGGCCTACCCTGGAGCAGCGCCGCATCTAGATGAGGATGCACAGTCATGCGTTTCCTTAGACCACACACTGATGAGTTCTGACGATGAGATCAACGGTCCCCAGGTCAATTTCGGAAACAACGATTCAGAGGACGAAGGAGTAGCCGCCCCAGAGTTTGACATGATAGGCGATTCCGACGAAGAGGAAGAAGACCCTGAAGAAAACCCAATAGAAGAAGATCCCGAGGAAGAACCGATAGAAGAAAATCCAGTGGAGGAAGACCCCATGGAAGAGAACCCAGAAGGAGAGGATCACATGGAATCGGACCTCGATGAAGAAGCTCTATCCGAGGAAGAAGTACCAGAAGATCAAGACCCTGCGGTGGAAGGACTCCCAATGGCGATACCTGCGAGGCGCTATGGAAATGGACGCCCCTACCTGAGTGCGCGAGCCTACCGCAACCTGCTGAATCTCCACAACCGCGACTGACGGGATATCCTTTAAATGTTGTCTTTTCTGGCCAAAGAAAACTATGTATAGTTTAGGGCCACTTTTCGTCTTCAAGAATGCTTTGTTTAGAATCTTCCGGAATAAAATAAATTGCTGAGTTCGCTAATTTCTCGATCTTCTTAGTTCACTTGCTACTTGATCATTTCTTATGTACAATTATTTTCCTACTGAGATCTGTCCACCTCTACTCCTTACTTTGTCTTAACCCTCACTAAGATTAACTAGTACCACACCCGATCTTTTGGGGTCCACCCTCCATCCTTCGCCTATGTCTCGTTTGATATCCTTCTGGCTGGGGATGTTGATAATAAAATCTCCAAGTTGACTGACCCTTCAAATTTTTGATTCATAGGATGTACCAACCGTTATCCCCCCCATACTTCTTCCCTCGAAGTCATTTGTTGTTCATCCTTACATCCTGTGCTGACCCGATCCCAATCTCCTTGATCTTCAGCCTAAAGCCGCCATTCTCCAACCTTTGAATGATCCACATTTTCTTGTAATCCTTACCCTAGCTAGCCCTATACATTTTATGTGTTTTCCTATTACCCTATATATATATTTAAGGACTTTATTATTCGAAATTTGGTTTCATTATCTTGTATTTGTCGAAGAGTGCGTATTATTGACTACTTAGCTTTATGTATTTCAAAGCACACTACTATTATCTTTATTTTCAGTAGCGCAACCTTACACTGCGCATATTTTATTCCATATTTCTTATTTTCACTATGTGAGTTTCTAAGTTATTCGATCGATACATTATTCTAAAATGTTTTAACCTACCGACTAATTTTCATTATTTTATTGTCGTTACTTTACTTTCGAGTGTTGTGCCTATGGTTACTATTATTAATGTTTGTGCCTTATACTATTTATTTCTGACATACTACTTTTGATATACTTACATGTGCATATAATTGAGTTTCGATTTTATCGAGTATGTCTTGAATATCATTGTTCATTATTGTTGTTATTGCTATTCTCATAGGTTGCCTTTATAGCTGTTCTGGTCATATACTTTTTAAACCTATATTTTTTATTTTTTTTTGTATGTGTTCTTACATATATAAACCTTTAAATTTCTTCATCTGCCTATTTCAAGTAAATCTTTATGTGTTAGTTTCAATATAATAGCTTTCGCCTATGTTTGTATAACACCCGGCCCCTTTTATACCAAAGTCCGTATTTTTTACTTTAGAATTCCATTTATTTTTATTTATAATTTTATGTGTTTTATTTATAAAAATTATTTATTTCTTAAAACCTTTTCTTTAAACCCCAAACCCTATTCACTTTTAATTAAATTAAAATCCATTACTATTTTAAAGAGCCCGGTCCGTTTCCTTTTTCCCCATTTAAATACATTTTCCCTGCGCTGGCCCGGCCCACTTATCCACTCAGCCCACCCCTCTCTTCTCTTCAATTTCCTTTATATTTTTCTAATTATTTTCCCGGCCCGGCCCACTCCTTCTCCTCTCACTCGCGTCTCCAACCCGACCCGCTCCTCGACCCGACCCGCCTCTCCTTCTTCCCAACGGCTACCCCAAATTTCCCGCTCCCTGTCCCTCGCGCTTCCGCCTCCTCCGCCGACGCTCGTGCTCTCGCCCACGTCGCAGCAATTACCCCCACGGCGCGCGTCACTCTCCTCTCATAATTCCTTCAATCACCCACGTCTCCCCCTCTCTCTTTTCTTCCCACTCCTTCTTCTTCCCGTTGCGCTTTTTCCGCGCGCGATCCACCTCCCTCGCCGCCTCCTTCGCACTCGCTCGCGCGAACGTTATCCCATGCACTCCCCTCTCAAACCCCGTCGCCCTCATCCTCTTCTCTCAAAAAAAAAACTCTCAATCACTCTCTCCCCTCCTTCCTTTCCTCCCTCGAATCCGCCATCAGCAACCCACTGCAGCTCCGATCACCGGCCACCTCCTCCCCGAGCACCCTCATCTGCACCCCCTCACCACTCCACTTCGTCGATCGAGCAACCCTACCCAACTCCCCTGCACACCCAACCCACTTACACGCGAGCTCGGCCACCAGTGCCCTCTCGTCGTCGAGTCCCACGGCTCATCGTCGACTCCCCGTACCCGCCTCGTCGTCAGCAGCATCACCATCACTCCATCGACAACATAAACCCGAGTCTCTACACCCTTCTCCCAAACTCTCTGCCTCCCCCTGTTTCCTCCTTCTCTCTCTCCCTCCCTCTATCTCTCTCTGTTTCCCTCTCTCTAATCTCTCTCTCTCTCCTCCTCACTGTCTCTCTCTCCATGCATCTCATTTTCTCTCTCTCTCTCTCTCAGATTCACTCTCTCTTTCTCACTCAGTTCCCTCTCTCCATCTAACTGCTTCTCTCTCTCTAACTCTCTCTCAATCCCTCTCTGCCCACTCTCTCTCTCTCTAAAGCTCTACCCCCAAGCCGATGTCACCCCTGCACACCGTCGGAGCTCCTAGTTGTTGCCACCTGGATCGCCGCAGTTGAGATACCGAGCCCCAGCTCCTCTCCACCTACCCGTCGCAGTCGAGCTTGAGTCTAGTTGTCGCGAGCCGAAGCCGTGAAACCAAACCACGTCGTTCGTTGCGCGCTCGTGACGTTGCCGCTGTCGTACATCGCCCAAAACGTTCCCAGGCAAGTTCTCTACTTGCTATATGCTACAGTATGATAATTACACATTATAATCTTGTATATCCTATGTTTTAATTTCTGCCAAATATTACGATGTAACTGTTCGATACATGTCTCTTAGGACAACATCATTTAATTTGACGGAACTAGCTGGTATAAGTTGGCCCGTATGGCCGTGAATCTAATGTGTGAAATTCGTTGGAAAATATGACCGTTAACGACTAAAACGACTACCCCCAAGTTTACCTGTAAAACTGGATATTTTCTGTACCTGAAAACCGTAAAAATCACCACAAATTATATACATATTAGAATGATGCGTTCGAGGGATCAAATCGAAGCCAACTCGATGAACTTTAACCCTGTACTAGTTTCCAGATATTCCTGTACTTAAACTGTGACAATATTTGGATCGGAGTGCGACTCTGAACTGAAGTCCAGAGCGACTCCAATTGTTGCTTGCTGTTCCGTAATGGGTACCACAAGATTTTTCTTAACTTGTAGGTTGCGGAACTCCACTGTTTATTGTAGGTAAATATGTTAGCTAGACAACACAATTGGTTTCATTCTGTTTCGTTATCATTTGATATTTAATCTGTAATTAAATAGATCGGGACGTATAGCAGCCCCAACAGAATCAGAACTGACATATTAGTGTTAAACAGTGTATAACTCCTGACGTGCAGATGCGATTGACTATCCATCTGTTGCGTTGAAAACCTTACTGATAACCCTAGATTTCATCCAACTGTAGCGTCGCTAAAATCTGAACCCAACTGGAATTAAAATGCGTTGCGAAACGGATTTCTGATTCTGAAACCAGATTTCCAGCCGTGAACGCTTAAAATGAAATGGCTATAAATAATGACTCTGGAATCCGATTGACATGAAACTAAATTCGATGGATAGATAACTGAACATACAAATTATTACTTGTTTATTGTTTCGTTAAGCCGTACACGTTTGATTTATGATAAGTTATGCAAGTGGTAGATTGTTGATTCATGACATCCTAAACATGCTTTATATATGGTTTACGCATCATATCTTACACCTGTCATTGCATTGATAACCTAGTGATAACGTGCATTTACCCAGTGTTAGATTTTAGTGATGATTGTGGCAAGTACATCAGTGTTCGTGTATAAGTGATTAAGTGAAAGTGATACGTACTTGTACACAATCAGTGAACCTTATTATTCTATTGCATTGTCGATGTCTGTGGGATGCGTGTACGTGTGACTATAAGTGGTATGGGACACTTATGGAAGCGCTTGCACGGGTGTCACAGATAAGGCACCAGACACTGCCATTTATCTTAGGTATTAGTCGGGACGTGCTAGATGGAGGTCCTGCCTCCAGTTCTCGCGCAGACTTGTCACGGATCGATTAGTATTTAGGGTTATAGGTAGCGTTTGATGTAGACCACGGGGTGTGGGGTAGTTTGAGTGTGAGTTCAACAGAATCTCGGGAGTCCCATGCCGGCTTATATATTTAGGGAGATATATGGAGATTTACAGGGTATGTAATTATCACCGTGATATACATGTTGGGCCCGTGGTCCCTTGCCCTTGGGTTCTACTCTTGGGTGGAGGACACTCGCGAGTGGTTGACTCTCACACTTGGACTGACGATAGGTTTAGTGACCTGTATAGTGAGACTTAGAGACTGATAGGGATACTGGCATTGATATATCTTACTTACTGTGTTGACATATGTGGCATATCGTTCTACTGCTTTTACTGTTCCGCTGCATTGATTACTGCATATGCATATCTATGTTGTCATTGATTTGCTGTTATACATATCTATTCCTACCGTTAGAATTGTCACATGATTTTTATATATATTATATTGCTATTGTGTCGCTCTGACGACCTGAGTATGCATGCTCAGTGTGAGGAGAAGATTTAGTCTGGACCAGGATTAGACGTACATCATGGACACCTCGATTTGATATCTAGAGTTATATCCATATTTGTTCCCTCTCAGGTCAGTTCTTTACATTGTTTCTTTCAGTTACTGCATTTCTCATTACCTGCGCAATATTTACTGTTTACCTTGAAAAACTAGAAGCCGAAGTGTGACTACGGCAGGATATTTGCTTGACCGTAGGAGCATGGCTGGCCTTGTCTACCTCTCGTATTCCGTATTTTGGGAAGCGGGGCGTGACATATTCTAACCTTTCTTTTTCTATCAATGTTATGGATTCACCGTACAACATGAGTACCAACGTCAATGGAAACACCCCACCACCTACTCTACCACCACCACCTACCATTGCAACACCCATCAATAAGCAAACAGTATTGCTTGAGGCAATTAATAGCCTCTTGGAGGGTCAGCAGCAGACTGCTATCCTCATGCGCCGCCCAGAAATCGAGGCACCCGGAGTCAAGCAATTCCGGGCACTACACCCGAAACATTTCTCTGGAAAAGAGAGCCCACTGGAGGCAGAAGAATGGGCTCAGTCTATCGAAGACAATCTGGTAGCAGCACAAGTTCCAGAGATTGCTTGGGTGAGAGTTGCGAAACTGCAACTAACCGATAACGCCAGAGTCTGGTGGAAGGCTGAAGAAAACTGACCCGCCCAACCGATTGAATGGAGGACATTTTGTGATATGTTCAACGCGAAATACTTCCCTGAGACTGCCCATTTTGATATGGAATAGCAGTTTATCCACTTACAACAAGGCTCAATATGGAGCAAATCTGTGGATGAATACGATACTGAGTTTACCATGCTTAGCAAGTAAGATATGTCTCAATATTCAATTTTCTGATACATATATTACACTGCTGTCACAAGGTCGTAACAGGTTCGCGGCACACCTGATCCCGACTGCTGAGATCCGGGCACGAAGATTACAAAAAGGGTTGGACCCGGAAATCCAAACCGCACTATCTACAGGGGATTTCCCAACCCATGACCTCGCTCTGAAGGCTGCCCGACGTTATGAGGCAGTGGTGAAGAAGAAGGGCAGACCTCAGAATGCCGGTGTGAAACGCCCTACTACTCAGATGACAGGAGGAGCCTTTTCCAGGCCAACTTTTGCACCCAGGAGACCGGGAGTAACTTTTAACTGGCCCAGTCCAGACTTTTGCTTCTATTGTAAGAGAAATGGACACCTGGCGAAAAACTGCAGGCGTGCGAATGGCCTGTGCTTAGTTTGTGGCGCATCCACTCACGCCATTGGAGCTTGTCCATATCATCTCAACCCAGCTCCAGCACCTAGACCTGCAATCACCGTTTCGCAGCGGACAGCTATTCAAGCTCCCGCACCTCGTCTTGCTCACCCTGCTCCACCTCCACATGGACCTCCTGCACAGCCTCCTCGTCAGTTCCATCAGGCCCAGAGGAACATGCCTTAAGGGCAGAGGAACATGCCCTAGGGACAAAGGAATGTGCCTCCAGCAAGGAGGAATGTATCCCGGCGTCAGGCTTTCACAATGACAGTTGAGGAAGCCGAAGCTACTGGCCAAGTTATTACCGGTAATTCCCAATCCTTTCATCTTTTCAATACTTGTATATCTCTATATTTTTCCTGTATCTAAAACCAACCTCACACAACTTAGGTACTATACTAGTAGCCACCCTTCCTGCACTCGCACTGTTCGACACTGGAGCGTCACACTGCTTCATATCGCAACGATTTGTGAGAACACATGCGATTCCCGTGAAGCCACTCATTTCAAGCTGGAATGTCAGTTCCGGGAATGGAGTATTGAAGGCAACTATAGGATTAGATCAGTGTCCAGTTGTAGTTTGCGGACGAGAATTCTACACGAATTTTAAAGTACTGGACATCCCAAACTTCGATGTTGTGATGGGAATGGACTGGCTGGGAGTTTTATATGCTACAATTGACTGCCGTCAAAGGAGGGTAGTATTTGAGATACCAGATCACCCAGTCTTTTACTTCAAGAGTGGAGACAGAACTTTAGAGCCAGGAATCTTCCGTTCCAAGCCGAAGAATGCAGAAGTATTTACTCTACCGGCGGAAGAAGAAAAGCCAGAGGTAGTTCGAGAGTTCGAGGATGTGTTTCCTAAAGATATAACAAGTTTGCCTCCCGATCGAGCTCTTGAATTTAGAATTGACTTACTACCTGGTGTACAACTGGTGATTAAAACTCTGCACCGGTTAAGTCCCAAAGGATTGAAGGAGATCCGTACTCAGTTGGACGAACTTCTGAAAAAAGGTTGGATTCGTCCTAGTACTTCAAGTTGGGGATCTCCAGTTTTGCTTGTGAAGAAGAAAGAAGGTTCATACAGAATGTGTGGAGATTACCGAGCTCTGAACGAAGTGACGATAAAGAACAAGTATCCACTACCGTGCATCGATGATCTATTCGATCAGCTAAGTGGGTCTTATGTATTATCAAAGTTAGATCTTCGTTCGAGTTATCATCAGGTGAAGTTCAAAGAGTCTGATATTCCTAAAACGGCGTTCAGGACTCACTATGGTCATTACGAATATCTTGTGAGGCCATTTGGAGTGACCAATGCACCTGCTATATTCATGAATATGATGAACCAAGTTTTTCGAGAGAACTTAGACATGTTTGTTTTTATTTTCATTGACGACATCCTGGTGTATTCAAAGAATTGGAAAGAGCATGCCGAGCATTTACGGATTGTCCTGGAGACATTGCGACAACATCAACTCTATGCCAAGTACAACAAGTGTGAATTTTGGCTAGATCAAGTCAGATTTTTTGGACACATTGTTTCAGGCGAAGGAATCTCAGTAAATCCAGCTAAGGTATCAACTGTCAGCGAATGGCTGACACCAAATACGGTGAAGGACATTCGAAATTTCTTGGGATTAGCAGGATACTACCGAAAATTCATTGAAGGTTTCTCGAAGATTGCAGCATTCCGGACCAAGCTCACACGTAAAGATGAAGCATTCGTGTGGTCAGAAGCATGTGAGCAAGTTTTTGTAGAACTCAAGTCAAGATTGACATCAGCTCCTATTCTCGTAATACCGGATCAATCTGGAGGTTTCGTCGTACATTGCGATGCGTCCAGTAAGGGTTAGGATGTGTTCTACACCAGCATGGAAAAGTTGTAGTTTTTGCATCAAGACAGCTAAAAGTTCATGAGCGCAACTATCTAACACATGATCTGGAGTTGGTAGCCGTTATAAGATTTGGCACCACTATCTTCTGGGAGAACGAGTGGCTATATACACGGACCACAAAAGTCTGAAGTATGTATTTACTCAGAAGGAATTGAACATGTGGCAGAGAAGATGGCTAGAACTCATGGCGAACTTCGACATCAACCTATAGTATCATCCAGGGAAGGTAAATATAGTTCCTGATGCACTTAGCCGCCAACCATTAGTAATGAATCTCACCGCTCAGTGGAAGCCACAGCAGGAATTATACGGATTGACAATTGAAGTAGTTATGCCAGATAACGCTTTGTATTTGATGAACTTACAAGTCCAGTCCACTATTGTCAATCAGATCAAAGCAGCTCAAGAAAGTGATACTAAGCTACAAAAGATCCGAGAACAAGTAGAAAGTGGACTTCGAACAGACTTCATCATCAATGAATACGGATCCTTGAGATATGGAAATAGATTGTGTGTACAACATGGCACAGTTCGAGAAGAGTTGATGAAAGAAGCTCACAACTCTCCTTACTCAGTACACCCCGGTGGTACCAAAATGTATAAGGATCTATGTCAACACTACTAGTGGCATAGAATGAAGCGTAAAGTAGCCAGAAGCGTAGCCAAGTGTTTGGTGTGTCAGCAAGTAAAGGCTGAACATCACAGAACTGCTGGTCTACTTCAACCGTTACTAATTCCAGAATGGAAATGGCAGCACATTACCATGGACTTCGTGACTGCCCTTCCTCGCAGCATGAAGGGTAACGACGTAGTATGGGTTATTGTGGATTGACTCACCAAGTCGGCTCACTTTATTCCCTTTCGAGTTGGCTAATCTACTGAGACGTTAGCAAAGAAGTACATGGAGGTAAGCATGAATCTAAAGTAAGATTTAACCACAAAGTGTACTATTTTTTATACCCATGAACTCATGCAGGAGATCGTGAGATTACATGGAGTACCGGTTTGCATCGTCTCCGATCGTGATACCAGATTTCGATCACAGTTTTGGCAGAGTCTGTAAGCTAGCTTGGGAACGAGTCTGAACTTCAGCATGGCTTACCATCCATAAACGGACAGACAGTCTGAGCGAACAATTCAAATTCTGGAGGACATGCTAAGAGCTTGTATGTTAGACTTTGGAGGTTCGTGGGAAGATCACCTACACCTTGAAGAGTTTTCATACAACAACAGCTATCAGGCGAGCATTGGAATGACACCATTTGCAGCTCTCTATAGAAGGAAGTGTCGTTCACCACTAAGTTGGGACGACATCGGAGATCGTGAACTCCTAGGACCAGAGATAATCGTGGCAACTGTGAATGTAGTTCGCACGATCAGGGAAAGAATGCGCACAGCCTAAGATCGACAGAAGCACTGGGCTGATGCAAAGCGTCGACACCTGGAGTTCCAACCTGGAGATCATGTTTTCTTAAAGATTTCTCCAAACCGAGGAGTAATCCGTTTTGGCAAGAGGGGTAAGCTCAGTCCGAGATATATAAGACCGTTCGACATTTTCGAACGAGTCGGAGAAGTAGCATATCGTTTACACTACCACCTTCATTGGAAGGAGTGCACAACGTGTTTCATATATCCCAGCTCCGAAGATAGTGAGCGACCCCAGCCACATCCTTGATCATTCCGAGCTCACTGTACAAAAAGATCTAACTTGTGAGCAACAACCCGTTGAGATCCTGGACAGAAAGTTAAAGACATTACGGAACAAGGAAGTAAACTTGGTCCGAGTGATGTTGAGAAAAGATTCACCAGGAGAATCAACGTGGGAATGAGAAGATGGCATGCGTGCAAGATACCCTTACTTATTTGTAAACTAGTCCTTATGTAATTGTAAATTTTGAGGACGAAATTTTTATAAGGAGGGTAGAATGTAACGACTCTGAAATTACTGTACAATTTTTTTTCAATTTAATGTACAGAAAGGAGATTACAAGCCACAGTACAATTTAAAAGTTAATTTTTGTTTAAGAACAGCAAGAAATAACTTGTAGCTCACTGGTAAAGCCTTACACTGCTGTGACGTAGCTCCTGTGTTCGAACCCATCAGACACATTATATTTTTTCTGATTTTTCTTTTAAACTTTTTGGAAACCCAAAAGTTTACACGTGCAATGCACATTAAAATGAAAAGTCTGAAGAAATAAACATGTGGAAAAGGGTTTAAATACAAACGAGTACACGTGTCCGAAATCCACCAGCTTCCCCTCACCAATCGACCGACGGAAACATCATTTTGGCCGGCGGGGACGGTCCAACCGTGGGCAATAAGCCCCGGGCTTTGCACACAAGTCTCTTGGCCTACCCCTAACTCCCATGTACTGTTTCATTACTCTGCAATCAAACAGAGATCCCTCAATTCCCCATTTATCACCCTTTTAATGCATTTTAATTCATCTTTTTAATTCCAAAACCCTAATTCCACACTATAAACACTATCTCATGCCCTAGACTTTCCTCATTCTGAAAATTATAGCCAAAATTCTCAAAGTTTTCTAAGTACAAGAAGAGTACAAGTGGAGTTAGCAAGAGATCAACTTCCGGCGATGATAGAAGCAAGTTCTTGTGATCCCGCGACGCCACGAAGTTCATCACTCTCTCTTCTACTTTTTCATAGGATAACTAGCTAGTAATTCCTTTCCAATCTCTCTTCTTCCTCTTTAAAAATCTCTTTTTCAAAATATGTCGGTAAGTAGAGTTAATACCGACATTTTATTCTAAACCCTAGAAATTACACTTTTTCTTAAATATTGCTCATTCATATTTCTACACCTTATTTGTTAACATAAAACTAATGTTTAGAACCAACTTTCACTCAAAAATATCATGAAACATAACTTTAAATCAACTTTTATATTAAAATACCAAGAACTTTGTATCTACCATATTTAATTGTTTTGCTTAATTATACCTTTAGAAAACCTCATGGGGTAATGACCCACCTCTCACATACACACATGGTTTCCATAGCACGATACTCTTTGAGCGTATTTTTAGTTGTGAACACAATATTTCATTAAAATACCATCTACTATAAAATCGGTTTTCTTTGGAATTGTATTTTAAAATTTCTTTACAAATAAGCCTCTACAACCCTTTTTAAGGGACCCTCTATTGGATGGTGCGGATTATCGCACATCTTTGGACTAGTAGAGCGAGATGCAGACCTCCTCACGGAGCATTCGGTCTCGAAAGGTTTTTAATACGATTTTTAAGGAAAACGCAATTTTCTACTTGATAATAAAATTAATTTTTAATAATTATATAAATATTATAAAAATCCATATATTTTCAAAATATAATAATCTTATATATATTTTTTCAAATGAAAAATTTACAAGTTTCATCAAAATACCATCAAGCTACCAATGAAAGTCTAGTTTTATAGTAAAATACCATGAACTATTCAAGTTAAGGTAATTATCACTAAAATACCTCAAACCCTTAAAATTCATATCTATGAAAACTCTAAATAATATAAATAACTTCTCGAGATTATTTTGAAACTATATATTAAAAATATTTTTTATAAAACCCCCTCGAGCTATATAAAACACTGTTAAGGACTTTAGTAAATATAGGTTTAAGTGGGATCAATTCTCTTGAGCCTCAGGGAGCCGGAGAAAGTGAGTGCTTGCCTATTTAAGGTAGAAAAACTTAACGGTGTTATCAATGGTAATTGTCTTGGAAAAAGACACAAATTCTGCCGTCCATGTGCAGCAGTTACCGATAACTCCCGAACCTAATTCAGGATCCAAATCAGTTATAAGTGTCTGACTCAAGTCTGAGTCTAAATCAAGCTTGAATTCAAACTCAAACCAGAATCCAAACCCTAACATATATACTTGAACTTGAACCTGAATATCAAACCTGAATACAAGACTTGACTTGACCGAACCATGTCTATAACTTGGCACAACTTCTTGACTACAAGCTTATATCCTGAACCTGAATACATGAACAACTTGTATCCATGGTCTCGGCAAGCCATATAATCAATACAATACATTATGGGGTTAAAGGGATAGATTGGTACGGAATGTATTAAAAGTGGCACGAGATGATCACTAAAAGACACCTACATGAACTCTCCTGCCGTTGTCCCGTGGGTTTTGACAGGGCCTTGTACTACATTTACTATAGTCCACGGGGAAAGATGGACTTCTTTCGTATACACTAATACCTTCTGTACCAAGCTACAAACAACTACGTTAGAATAGCAATCTTATACCTTTACACCTTAACAGTTCAATTCTCTATACTTGCTATATTCTTTTCTTTCTTTTGAGACTTACCAAGCGCTAATTCGCTGACGACATTCATGTCTTTTCTTTCTTTGGAATGTTCGTCAGGAGGACCGGACTCTCTCGAGATCGAGCCTAGCCAGGAGGACATGGACCAGTTCACCGAGCAGCAGGATTTCTAGGTTTTCTTGTACTTACTTTTCATTTCATATGCTACTGTTTAGGCATTGCTTTATATCATTGTACTTTCCTTTTCAAAGAAGTGTATTGTAAAAATGAATGTTAATAAAAGTTGTTGTTCATTTTATATCTCTTGTCATTTCTTGTGCATCTTATATATTGCTTATTTACGCTTAACGTATTTATTTCTAAGTAAATACGCCGCGTGCCTGCCACGTCTCCGTCACCGTACATTGGGAAGCGGGGCATGACAGGAATGTGTTCCGAAGATTCCCCATTGTTCTGCAGTGGGTCCCACGGACTCAAGAGGTGGCCCCCAAGGATTCAAGAGGTGGCTCTCGCCCCCTTGGCATGACAATTGGTGTGGCACTTTGTTTCGTGAGCGAGAACCGGGTCCTGACATTCTCCCCACCTTTGAATAATGGTTAGTCCTCGAACCACATACCTACTACTGAGAGACCTGCATGGGCCACCATAAATATAACGCCCCACGCCCTAGTCACCCCTCGTATTCCATATTTTGGGAAGCAGGGCATGACACCATCGATATATAAATATACTAGTCGGGTACTGTCTTATAGACCGGTACTGTCCAGCAGCTATGTATACATCATAATATATCTCATCAGTGCAGGATATCTATCTTGATCCTTCATATATATATATATATAATATCCATCTCTATGCATGGTGTCTATATCGATCCCTCATATATATATATCCGTAGAGACATCCTATGTCAGCTACCCTCAATCCCTCATGAATTGATCACAAAAATATCCGTAGAGACATCATGTGTCAACTACCCTCAATCTCTCATGAATTGATCACAAATATATATCTTATGGATCCCCGGCCATATCCACCATGTCCGAATTATAATCATTTTTCTCATATTCTTTCCATATATACATATATACTCAATCTCGTAGGATTGATATCATATCACATCATATCCCCGTACCCCTTTTAGTCTGTGTGAACTAGTCATGGCACAGATAGGTAGTATATAACAGCATCAACGAATATAATAATAGAAACACGAATGATAATGTAAGCGTAGAATATCTAATAAAATGAATAACGCGTAAGCGAATAACATGCACAGTAAGCGTAATGTAAACGAACAGTAAATAGATATATATTGCAAGTAACCCCATATATATACATTTTGTAAAATATAACGAAACGCTGGTTTCTAAATAAAGAGGCTGCTGTGTTTTAAAATACGTAAATGCCCTTTTTCAAATCCAACAGCACGTCCTTCTTATCTCTTTTAACAAATATGAAACGAATCGTTATTGCAAAATTAGGGGATACAATCTGACTATTATAATTTCCTCATCAGGGTAAAATAAGACTCCACGAGTCAAACTCAATAAAGCCGTATTCGGAAAATCCTCATCATCATATCATTCAGTACGGAATCTCACATCGTACTATGATCACTAGATATATCATTATACAACAATAATGATCGGTACGGATATCTAATTTATGTACCCAACACATAGCGATAGTAGTGCGGACCTCAAGCCTAATCTCCGCAACTCGTACGAAGCTCAAGTCTCCACACACACAGCGACCGATGCGGACATCTCATCATCTAGTCTCGTACGCGCACCCAATATAACTTGTATAATAACATAATCCTACTATAACGTCAATTCTACTATGATATGTAAGTAGGGCAGTTCTATATGGTATGGCAGTACTAATGATGTATAGTGTAATATGCGAGTCTGCGATTGTGCAACATGGCAATCATTAGTATTTGTGCTTGTGTTCTACCAAGTGTATCTATAATAAGTTTACTAACGATACTAACGAAATATGCTACAAATCGGACAAGTTAAAACATGCATGACATAGGTCCCAAACGCATTCAATGATATAATAAATAGTATGTTTCATGGGGGTGCCACCCGATTTTCCCCACTCGTATATATAATCTACTCACAGTATGCGATCGTGCTAGTCGTATCCAACAATCATCTTGCACATCTTTGTCGCCTCGGAGGTCTTCGCAACAAAACCTAGCATTCATATAATATGTAACGCATATAAGAAACCATATTGGAACCGATATATCAAACAAAGGTCCATAGATTAGAACTTATGACCAACCAAAGCTAGGAGAATGCTAATAATAAGAAATTACCCTCCCGGCATCACTACTCAACCAAATCCACCAAAACCAGAATTATAAATACGGTTACGCAAGTTTAAAAACTGTAAAATATTGCCAAAACCACTCTAAAACACTCCTAGATTTTGACTAAGAGAATACTAGGAAAAATAGATTATAAAAGAGACTTATTCTACTCATAAAAAAGTCTCAGACCAAGACCCACACCCAGATTCTAAAACTTAGCCGTCGATTTAATCCCATTTCCTGCAATTTGCGGTTCCAACATGATGGTTTTTCTTCTTGCTTTTGTGGGTGTCTTCTGGTGATCCTATTAGGCCAAATATATATGCTAAATATTTTATAAAGGTTCTAGTTCATCCCAGATTTTATTTGAACACCAAAAACATAACAAAAATATCATTTTTCTGACATCTAACAAAAAACCTGAAACTAAAACACTTTGAAAACTGGTAAAAGATGAATCTTTACCTATATGGATGGATGTTAAAGGAAGTCCAAGCTCAAGAGATGTCTACTTAAAGCTTCATGAGATTGTATTGGTTTGGCTTGAGCTCTTGAACAATCTAGATGAAGATATCATCTAAAATTCTTATGAATTGGTGAAGGGTGGCCATGATTTGAGGTGGGGATTGAGGAGAAGGATGAGTTCAGTTTGGAAATGATAGGAACTATAAAGATTATGAAAGAAAAGGAAGAGGTGTAAAGGGTGAAAGGAGGAGGTTTAAGCATGAGGGTGTAGGGTATGGTGTGGTGTTTGTGAAGGTATAATGCAATCCTAACATATACCTGTTGGATATAGTGCTGTCAAGGCAATTATTATGATTGCAAGTAGGCGATTATGATAATTGAGGGAGGACCTATACAGGTATAATAGTTTTACTCGAGATGATAGTATGCTATTTAGTTTGTCTTCATCATTGATGAAGGTCGTAAGATTGTTGATTGACCACCAGCATTATGATGGCGATCATATATGTAGGAGCTGGGTTGTCCATAAGCACATCCTTAAATGTCTATAATCATGGGAGTATCGAGACTGGGCATCGATATTCCGGAGGAGACTAGTGTATACGCTTCTAGACCCCGACGAGGGGCGGTGGCCGGTCTCACAAGCCATTGGTGTTGTGTCACCTAAGATAGTATACAGGTGCTCTCTGGAGGTGGGTACACTGGACGGACTCGTCGAGAACTTCTAGATGGTATTATATCTATCGTCAGATGGAAGTTCTCAGGTGGCATGAGTACAGGTTAGTCCTTTGACCTGAAGTCGACATTTGTCTTGTGTGAGTTCCCACTGTACTTTGATTACTACCCTACCACGGCTTAAAGGAGTCGTGCAAACAAGTTTTAGTTGGGTACAGTCCCGAGCTACATGGAGGCAGTGGTCGATTGTCAGGGATTCGTCTCTCCTGATATTAGGAGTCGATATCGCGCTGTGTTCAGTCGGCTATCACTGGAAATCCATGGCCACGGTGGATGATATTTACTGATAGTTGATCAGTAGTATCTCTGTTGGTGATGAGCTTGACTCAGACATGACTTATCGGGTTAGTAGGGGTCTGACGTTATCCACTCCATAGACCTGATATGTGATACTCTTTGACGAAGAGACCGGACTGTACGGAGATTGTCACATTCAGGCTCAGTAGGGTAAGGACGTACTTGATTGTCTACCCCCCTTTCGACAAGTACCTGGGTAGCCGTTACGTACAACTAGTGCCGCTAACGTGCTTGTGGTTAAACCCACTGCCAGCGTATTGTCGAGCGTTTAGAGTCCCACACAGAGGGTTTTCCCGGTTCAAGCGACAGATGTAGAAGCCGTACGTTGGTACGTGCGAAGGTCCGATTAAATGCGTGTACGGGATACATGGACTTTAATCGGGTGGTTGATAATACTAGCCGGCTTAAGATTAAGCCGGATTATTAAATCAGGTTTTGATTTAATAATTTATATATGTATTTTGATACATATATTTTAGTATTATTGTTTACTATTCATTTTCTCTCTTTGGTGCTATCCGTATTTTTATATGAATACGCGTGTATGTAACGATACATATACCGGGTGGAATATTCCGTATTTATACGGGAATGCTTCTAGAAGAAGAACACCTCATATTTGATTTTCTATTTAGAAAATTAAATGGTAATAAGATGGAAAGGAGGTAGTATGAGGCATAGGTGCAAACATGTAGAGAGGTATGGCTTTGCTTTTAAAATGATAAAATCATTTGGATGCACTATTGATGCATGGTTGTAAAAGAGGAAGCCATTCACTTTCTACACTTGATGACTTGATTTTTCATTTACTTTAGTGAGCATGCTTCATGGTTGCAAGTGTTAGCAACCATCTTCCATCTCTCTTCTCCTTCTCCTTCTCCTTTCTTCTCTTGCTCTCATGAGCTTGAGATAAAAAAAGAGAGAAATATTTAGTGAAAAATTCCTACATTACCGACCATCCACACTTAACAAGTCTGGATCATCGATTAGAGCCTCCTCCAGTTTCTTTCGAGTGGATTGTCTTCGGCGAGGGTGGTCAATTTTCAAACGTGATCCCGGCAGCTACGAACTTGAAAGGGTCTTCCACAATTGGGTGGACACGCGACAAAGGTTGTAATTTCTCAATCCTTGTACTCTTAGTTAGCTAGTTTAGGTTATTGAACCATATTCTAGGTTTTACAGGCGTTCGGTGCTCGCAAAAGTTTTTGTTTTCGCTTCCGCCTCGGCCGCGGTTTCAGCGGTGCGGGCACCGAAACCCAACAATACCATACCCTCACTCATTTAAAACAAAATACATTTTGCAAATAAATACCTCCTATACATAAATACCTTATAAAAATAACTACTTTTATAAATAAATGCCAAAATCTTAATAAAACTCTTTTATCATTATTCAAAAATTCTAAAGTAACATTTAAGATTTTTCTGAAATGTTACACTTATAGCCATTTGATGAAGAAAGGGACCCCGTTCATCTGGGATCCGAAATTCCAAAACGCATTGGAGAAAATCAAACAATACCTGTAAAATTCACCAGTATTGGCCGCTCCAGTTATGGAAACCCCCTTATCTTGTATACAACGGCCCTTGATGGTTCTCTAGGTGCGCTATGGGCACAAGAGAACTATCAAGGAAAAAAGATAGCTCTTTACTATCTAAGTCGAGTTCTCCTGGGGGCAGAAAGTAACTATCCCCCCATCGAAAAGCACTGCTTAGCGCCGATCTTCGCAATAACGAAGCTCAGACATTACGCATTGGCGCATGAGATCCATCTTATACCAAAAGTGGATCCTTTTAAGTATCTGATATCAAAGGCCATACTGATGGGAAGACTTGCCAAATGGACCCGCTTGCTGATAGAATTCTCGATAACATATTGACCCCTCCAAGCGTTAAAAGGACAAACCATCGCCGACTTTCTTATGGAACATCCGATACCAGTCGATTCTTCCCTAAACTACGAGTTGCTGGATGAATACACATTCGACGCAGTCTAAAAGGAAGAAGAAGAAAATGAGTCGCGATGGGAGCTCTGCTTCGATGGAGCATCTTCTATGAAGTAGTGAAAGAAGAACACTCCCACAATTAAAGCCGGGGTAGGTCTTATTTTCGTGACTCCACAAGGAGGAATATTGCGGTATGCTCTCTCTTTAACGGAACCCAGAACCAATAATGAAACGGAATATGAATCTTTGATAGCCGGCCTTGAGATCGCTTTCGACATGGAGATCAAAGACCTCCTAATATACAGAGATTATCAGCTGATCGTCGGTCAGATAAATGGTGACTACCAGACATGCAAACCAGAACTGATAAGGTATGGCGAAAGAGTGCAGCAGCTGCTGACTCAAATTCCTTCCTATACCTTGGAAAGCGCACTACGAGCGGAAAACAATAAGGTGGATGCGTTAGCCAAGTTGGCTAAAGAATTGGCCGATGAAGATTTCGATGACGTAATGATCATTGTCCAAAACCGCAGTATACTGACGCCAGTAGATATACCTCCGGAAGTTATTATGGGACTACTCGAAGAAAAGGGAGCAACCGAAGAAGATGCTCTCTAAATAGAAAACGAAGAAGAAGTTGAGGACTGGAAGAGAGTCTTTATAAACCACTTCAAGTCCCAACAAAGACCTGAAGATGTGTCGTCTAGACATCAGCTCAAGAAACGGGCTCTGTCATTCGCCTTCGTCGATGATACTCTATACAAGAGACCATTTGACTTCGTATGGTTAAGATGTCTAGGGCCGAAGGAAGCAAAAAAAGTCGTCCAAGAAGTACACAACGGACTTTGCAGTTCCCATCAAGCAGGACCAAAAATGAAGCTCAAGATGAAAAGGATGGGCTATTACTGGCCCACGATGATCTATGATTGCCTCGAATATGCGAAGCGGTGTCACTCGTGCTAAATACATGGGGACATCATACATCAGTATCCAAACTCACTGCATCTGACAGTAGCTAGTTAGCCGTTTGAGATGTGAGGAACAGATATAATCGGACCTGTTGAACCAGCGTCATCTAGAATACATCGGTTTATACTAGAAACAACCGATTACTTCTCTAAGTGGGAAGAAGTAGTACCGTTAAGGAAGGTGAAGATGGAGAATATTCTCTACTTCTTCAAAACTCATGTCATCTACCAGTTCGGAACTCCATGACGGATAATCTCGGATAATGGACCAGCCTATAAAAGCCACAAAATAAGTCGCTTCGCACAACAATACAAGATAGACCGCAGATACTTCTCAGTTTATAATCTTCGGGCCAATGATCTAGCTGAAACATTCAATAAGACCTTAACCAAGATTATAAAGAAGACGGTGTCTAGGAACAAGAAGGACTGGCACGAGAGACTGCATGAAGATCTTTGGGCGTACCGAACAACGTTCAATATGGCCATAAATACAACACTATATGCATTGGTGTTTGTCACTGAAGCGGTGCTCCCATTAAAGATATAACTCCCCTCATTACAAGTAGTAGTTCAATACGAGTTAACGGATGAAGAAAATCCTCATCTTAGGCTCAAGGAGCTCAATGCTCTCGACGAAACCCGCTTTGTAGCACAACAAAATTTGGAAGCTTATAAGGTAAGGATGACGTGATCATATGAAAGACTAATTTGGTCGAGAACATTCCGCCAAGGCAAACTCGTGCTGGTTGTCAAAAGACCAATGATTCCCAATTATGCAAAATGGGAGAAGTTCGAGCCAAACTATGAAGGCCTGTACATCATAGATATGGTCTACCAAGGTGAAGCCTATCTCTTCATGGATATACATAGAGAAAGGCCATTTCGACTAATAAACGGCTGTGTTTCCCCCAATCAGAGCAAAGCTCTGTTTTAAAATTCAAAATTTAAAAATTGAAGCAACGCTTCAGACTCAGTGCTAGGCGCGTTGCGCGCCACGTGTCAAACACAGACACGCTGGCGCCAGGTGCGCTGCGCCCTAGGCAGCGCACCCCTAATCAGAGCAAAGCTCTGTTTTAAAATTCAAAATTCAAAAAAAAAGGAAATTGATTGAAGCAACGCTTCAGATCCAGCGCTAAGCGTGCTGCGCATCACGTGTCAAATATGGATACGCTATCGCCAGGTGCACTGCGCGCCACGTGTCAAACACGAGTGCGCTAGCGCAGGCTGCGCTGAGCGCTATGTGTCAAACGTAGGTGCGCTAGAGCAAAGTGCGCTGCACTCTGAACAGCGCACCACGTGCAAAGCACGGGTGCGCCAGCGCTGGAATTAAAAATTCCCCACCGTTAGATCAAAAGATCTAATAATGATAAATCATTAATTAATCAGAATTAAATTCTGTTATGGAAAGATTTTCCAATCTTGTTAAAAACAAGAAAATTGCCTTCTGTAAAACAGAAACCCTAGGATCAAAGATCCAACGGTGGAGAAACATCCCCAAATCAAACAGAGAAAGATCTCTTTAACTGATTTAACAAATCAATTTGCCCTATATAAAGGCCCCAAGACTTCAAGCCAGAGATAGAGAAACCCCCCTACAAACTTTGAGAAAACTCAAAAGAAAGAGAGCAAGCCTCTTGAAAGAAGATCATTTCTTCAAGGTAAAAAGAATGATTCTTGAACAAAGAGATGAAATCATCTCATTAAAACAGAAGAATTATTTTCTTAAAAGATCATAGATCTATAAAGACCAAGGTCTTTCATAAAAGAGATCAAAAGATCTCATCACATAATAAAGAAGAACATATTCTTCACACAGATCATTGATCTAAAAAGGCAAAGCCCCTTTCAAAAATAAGAACTGTTGTTCTTGAATCTTGAGGCAAAGCCTTCTTTAAAAAGAACACAAATTTGTTCACAGATCATAAAATCGATCAAATGCGCTTTGCGCTATTGAAAAGTGCCTTGCACTCTTGAACTGCGCTTCTGCGCTCCTTGGACCGGTGCTCAGCGCCAAAACGTGCCACGTGTCAATCACGTATGCACTTGCGCTTTGCGCTTCTGAAACAGCGCACTGCGCTCATGGGCTGGCGCTCAGCGCCAAGCGCGCCACGTGTCACTCACTGGTGCGCCACTAAACTAGCGCAACACGCTCATAAATTGAAAGCGCAATACGCTCATAAACTGGCGCTTAGCGCCAAGCGCGACACGTGTCCTTTTCGTGTGCGCTACTTGGCAAAAGCGCAATGCGCTCTTTAATATGCGCAAAGCGCCTGGCGCGCCACGTGGCGCGCTGTCAGAACACACATTGTTCTGATGAATTCTATGCATTCAATACAAGACAAGAAAAATGTGTAAGGATCTAATACTCAGCATTATTAAAAGGGCCAAGACGAAATAAAGGCTCAACAGCCCAGAACAATAAAATGTTAAACATTTTAATCTTATTGGACTTAGCCCAATATTGGCCATAAGTCCTCGACTTATATTGAACTGAGCCCATCTGCTCATGAATATTTAACAGATCTCAGTCCCAAACTGGACTACAGATCCTTCAACCAACTCACACCGGTTCAAGTGTACATCTCTTTAATCCTCTGATATCTGTCGTTGTAATCTTTCAACGTCTTCAGAGAGGTGACGGGTCCCGACAACCACACATTTCACGGACTACGATGTCCTTAAACTTCATAGACTACAATGTCTTTAAACTATGGACTATGATGTCCTTAAATTTCATAGACTACGATGTCTTTAAACTATGGACTACGATGTCCTTAAACTTCATAGACTATAATGTCTTTAAACTACGGACTGTGGGGTCCTTAAACTCATGGACTACGATATCCTTAACCTGGACCGAAATGTCCTTAAACTAACATTGGACCGTAATGTCCTTAAACTAATCGACCGCAATGTCCCTAAACTAAACAATAGAGTCCAAATGCTCTTTTGTTGGATCTAAACGATCCCGTTAAGTTGATCTTAGTCTAAAAATTAGACTAACGTATCCTTAACAAATGTTTAAGTTGATCTTAGTCTCAAATGAGACTAACGTATCCTTAAACCCAACCCCCAAACCCAAATCTAAGAAGATACGGATTTGGACTAATCCACGCCCTACGGGCGACAACACAAATTAGTCTCCGTATACAATCCACGGGCAACCAAAAACAAAACAAATACCCACGACACGAAGTGACCATCTGGAGAAAGAGAAAGTTGTTACCGCGATGCGGTAGCGTAATTAACTGTAGGGGCTTGCGCCTGCAGGGAAGAGCGTCCCCACAATCAAAAACCCCTCAAACGAGGGGGAATCTGACGAAGTCTGCTATATCGGCCGCATCCGTTTAAACCTTCGATACATGGTGCCATAAATCAACTTGGCATCTTCGGAGAGGTGGACGGATAGCACCTATTAGCATCTGCCCCGAAATTCAGGCGAGACGGACCAGCCCGGTCGCGTCTTCGTGTTTTCGGCGGGGAACAGATTCTGGCACGCCCGGTGGGACATTTTCCTCTTTCCACTCCACACTTCGTGTGCTATGTTCGCGAACGAATCGCGGTTTGATATTGTTGCCCTTGGGTTCGAGGTACTAAGATTTGGTTTCTTGCTCGGCGCAGAAAACAAAACATCAATGGCATCTACTTGCGTGAAGTATTCCAGCTGCAGCTGCAACTCGCGTTCCACCTCATCTGGAGGCATAGCTTACGGGCCTTAAGCGGTCTCCCTGTTCACGATGCCGGTGGAACATGTCACTCAGGCCACTACTGGATTGTTTTTCAGGACCATGCTCCCGCCAACGAGCTTCAGCGCTCCTATACCAACACAAGAAGCTCCCAAGAAGTCGGTCTTTGATCGGCTTGCAACTACAGCGGCCCTCCTCAACGGGTCGTCCAGCTCCAGCGCCTCAGTCTTCGCCAGATTGGGCCAAATTTCATGTGGGCCCATGATGAAGCCTGCAATTTTAGAAAAAGTTATTCCGAAGAGGAT
The DNA here is from genome assembly GCA_030015575.1 of Agapanthus africanus. Classification (NCBI taxonomy): domain Eukaryota; kingdom Viridiplantae; phylum Streptophyta; class Magnoliopsida; order Asparagales; family Amaryllidaceae; genus Agapanthus; species Agapanthus africanus. Next base: position 7,885,396 of record CM057348.1, on the reverse strand, counting down.
AGCCATCCCTGCTCTCGAAGTCGTCAAGGCGGCTTCAGGGTCGGTCTTTACAAGACTGATTGTTTCAGCTCCCACTCCGGCTCCCGTCCCTGCTCCAAAGTCTGTCTTTGACAGATTAGATACTGCAACTCAACGGACACCAGTCTTCAAGAGGCTGACGCCGGCAACAACCCTTCTTCAAAACAGGGGGCATGACGAAGCCATCCCCATCGCCGAATCAATCCCAGCAGCTCGGCATGGAAAGCTGGGGGTAACTCCCCCTCCGGGCTAACTCCACCAGCCTCAACGGTGGAAGCCAATGCTGCTGTTCCAACCGGGAACAATTTTGAATTGTTGAACAAGGTGCGCAGGAACTCTCCTACCGCCATACTGAAAAGATCTCCTCCACCCATGGAGAATGTTACAGAAACAAAGCCGGAGCATCCCCCTCAGCGTCTGTCCTCCAAAGTTTACAAAGTCCGACGACAGGTCCAGGAGTCGGTGATTGATCAAGATTACCCTCGCCAACAGAAAAAGGTTAAAGTTCAGCAGGAAGAGAGTCGTCCTATCAAGCCAAAAAGGACGACAACTACCTGGGTGCCCGCTACAACGGCCCCCTCAACGTCAACCACTCAAAAGAGAAGGAGGTCAGAGAAAACCCCTGTGACTACGACAGATCACAAAGACGCTGAGCCCAAACGCCCCAAGTCTGGGGGCATAATGGTGCATACTGTTTATATAGCTCCCGGAAAAGAGGAAAGCCGCGCTTCGACGGGTCACCGACCGCTCACCCGATCCGTGACAAAAGCCCAGGAGCAGCAACAGAAGCTTCAAGAAATGCTGACACAAATGGCCGCACTCACCGGGCCAAAAGAAAGCCCGGAAGCGTCGTCAGAGTAGCGTCATGAACAAGAAACCGATGCTGACTTCCTCCACAGAATCCTCGAAAAGAAGGACAGAGAAGCAGCAGCAAGCTGCCGACATAAAACGAATGGCGCTTCTCTTCCAAGACATGGTCGGGATGATGTTACAGCCGGATCCTCCAGCTGAAGACCCTCCAATCATTATTGAAGACGACAGAGGGGAGACATCGAACCCTCTGCCGGCTCTGTCAGCAGCCAAAGAGGAAACCATCTCAAAAGCCATGCTCGATGATTATATAGCTCAACAAATAGAGCTCACCGAGTGAACAAAGCGGCTGGCCAAGTCGTTAAAACTGGGCGACCATATCCAGGCTGGTATGATCAAATAAGTTACCCGCCGGGATATACGATCCCCAAATTCCATGTGTACAAGGGGACAGGCAATCCCCATCAACATGTCGCTTAGTTCAGGCTCTTTGCGGCAATACTGGAGGTGATGATAAACTTCTACTTCGCCAGTTCGTCGGTAGTTTAGCAGACACAGCTTTTGAATGGTACTCGGAGCTTCCCGACGACTCCGTCAAAACGTTTACGGAAATGGAGTTGCTATTCACTCAACGGTTCGCAAGCGCCAGTGAACACACCCCGATCACGGCATTGATCAATGCCAGAGTAAAGCCGGGAGAGACGTGAGTGCAGTATGCAATCCGGTGGCGGAACCTATGGTCGAAATGCGAACAACGCATAGAAGAAGCTCCTACCATGGGCATGTTCATGTGGACCCTTGACCCTCAGTCGACTATCTCCCAATTCATGATGTTCTTCAAGCCGACCACCTTCCAGGCCTTGATCGACAAGCTGGCCCAAATGGACCAGGTGGGCCATAGGCCTTTTCCTTTAAAAATAGGTTTTCGAAATGAAAAAGGTAACGAGAAAGCGACCGTTGTCACCAACGCTCAGCGACAGCTGAGTAACCCAAGACCGTCTGTTCGTCAGAGCAGCAAGCCGCGATCCCTCGATGAGAAGTTGAAACGTCCTTACTCATTTCCCAGGGATAAAACAAGGAGACTATTTGAACTGGCAGTGCGTAAGGGACTCATCACTCTGCCAGATTCAAAACATCCATCGCAACTGGGTGACGTTAACGATCCTAACTATTGTCCCTACCACATAGTAATGGGCCACCCACTCGAAGATTGCTACGTCTTCAAAGGCTGGATTGAGGATGAATACCAAAAGGGCAAATTCGAGTTGTCTGACAACTGGAAGGTGAACCCGCCACAACCACATGCTCAGAAAAGGATGGACACGCCAGGGGCATCATACTCTTTTATAGGGGAAGCTCCATGAGAAATTGTTCTTTCGGCAAAAACTAAAAGAGTGCTGAAAGATCTTCAAACATGTCCGACCTATGAACAAAGAGACTGAAACGTCCTTAAACTAACACCGGACCACTATGTCCTAAAACTGGCAACAGACCACTATGTCCTAAAACTGGCAATGGACCATTATGTCCTAAAACTAGCTGTTGACCGAGATTTCGATAAACTACGGTGGATTGCAGCATCCCAAAGCTGATACAAAAAAAGAGAATAAAAAAAAAGAAAAAAGAAAACGATATGTCCATAAGCAAAAGGGCACGGATGAAAACCTGTAAGGGCTCCGTGAGTAAAAACAGCAGGGCAACCGGCGAGTTTTGTGAAAACCCGAAAGGGCGCAATCTCGTTAAAAGGAAAAAAAGGTATGTCTATAAGCAAAAAGGCACGGATGAAAACCCGAAAGGGCTCCGTGAGTAAAAACTGCAGGGCTACCGGCGAGTTTTATGAAAACCCGAAAGGGCGAACCTCGTTAAAAGGCACTTGCAAGGTCCCTTCGACCTTGTGAGGAGAAACCACCTGCGTGAGATCCTTACGACTCACAAAGGAGCAATACACTTAGGGATCCCCACGATTCCTAAGGAGAAATTACACTTGCGAGATCCTCACGACTCGTAAGGAGAACCCTCTTATGAGACCCTCACGGCTCATAAGATTTGAAAGTCTTAAGCTTCAGGGATCTGAACCTGTTCTTAAGCAACCACCACAACCTCCAATTTTGCCCTACAAGCGGTTCAGTATTGACCCTTGTATACAATCCACGGGCGCGAATAGACATTTTCCTAACAGAGTCCCATCCGTGACTAGGGATATGTCTACCCGGTGAACAGCCCTTGTAAGTCCTCTCGACTTATAAGGAGAAAACACTCTTGTAAGATCCTTACGACTTATAAGAGAACATACAATTAGGAATCCTCACGATTCCTAAGGAGAAAACGCACCTACGTGATCCTCACGACTCGTAGGGAGAAATACCTTCATGAGACCCTTACGGCTCATGAAATCAAAAGTCTTAGTCGACAGGATCCTAACCCTGTTCGCTAAGCCACCTTTGTTCGACATCGACGGAGGCAAATGATGATTCGCTCCTGGCATTATTCCAGTTGTAGCGGTGCTGATACCGAAATCGGTGTCTAATTCCAAGCTTGCAGTAAGAAGCTAGCGAGCCACACATGCATAAAAATAGCCGAAATGATGGGGCAACTTGCAACAAAATCAGCAAGTAAAAATGTATGCATGCAAAATAGCCAAAATGATTGGGCAACTCGCAATAAAAAGCAGCGAGTAAAAATAAAACAAATAGCCGAAATGATTGAGCACCGTGAAAAATAACCGAAATGATTGGGCAATCACGACCTTCACGATATAAAAGCTGAAATGATAGAGCATCGCGGAAAGAAAAATATATAAAATGAAACTTTTTGCCCTACAGGTGAAATTACGTCGATCCCTGTATACAATCCAGGGGCACAAACAAAAAAGGAGGGGAACACTTTCCCACCAGGCTCCATCAGAAAGCGAAGACAAATCTCGATGGTTCATAGACAACCTAGAGACAATCTCGACACTTGTTGCAATATTGCAGACACAATGTCAACAAACGAAGCAAAGTAAGATCCCTAGCTTCAGGGTCTCAACGTCAACATCGACAACTTAGAGATCACCAACGACGTTTCTCCTCATTCCAACAAGATGCAGACGTGACATCAACAACCGACCCCAGAGTCACAACAAATCGGAGCCATGGCAAAGTCCCTAGTTCCAAACCTTAACGACAACATCTACAGCCTAAAAATCAGCAACGGTGATCCTCCTCATTCCAACAGGATTCGGACGCAGCATCACCAAACGGAGCTATGGCAAAGTCCCTAGTTCCAAGACTCTACGGTCCACAGACAATCTATAGTCAACCAATGACTTCCCCGCCGGATTAACGTTCTGTCTCAGAAACAAGTCAAGCAACCCCCAGGGAAATCAATATCCTTGGCAAAAAAATCTCGATTCAAGGAAATCAGCGTTCTTGACGAGAGCACCTATATTCGCGTCGACCCACAGAGAAATTAGCGTCTTTGCAGAAATATCTCGATTCGTCTCAACCCCAGGGAAATCAGCGTCCTTGACAAAAACCTCGATTCAGGAAAATCAGCGTCCTTGACGAAAGCATTTCTATTCGCGTCGACCCGCAAAGAAATCAGTGTCTCTGCAGGAATATACGACGTCCGCAAAACGGAACCATGGCAAAGTCTCTGGTTCCAAGCTTCGACGGTTCACCAACAACCTAGAGACAAACCGCGACATTCGTCTCGATATAGCAGACGCAATGCCAACAAACGAAGCGAAGGCAATATTCCTAGCTTCAGGTTCTTGACGGCAACTCATATAAAACCTGAAAGACCATCGGAGATCATCCCACACTAGCGCGGAGTGGTTATGACTTATCGGGGCTCCCAAACTGAGCCTAACCTCAAGTAAAAAGCGACATGGAATATCCCTAATGCTTGCTCTTTCGACGGTAATATCACCTGGAAGATTACTTGAAGATGTCTTGTCCAGCCCCCGAAGGGATCAGAGACACGACAGTCACGGGGCTACTCGAACAACAAGATTATGCGTCGAGGAATACACCAGCCAACGCGACGGTGCGGCGGGTAAAAATCCCTAGTACCACAGGCCCTAACGAACTTCTATTAGCAGGAGTTAACTGTGACGTTAGGAAATTCCTGCGAGAACTGATCGATTCGTCTCGACTCATGAGGAAATTAGCGTCCTTGCAAAAATTTCTCGATTCGTCTCGACTCGTAGGGAAAAGCCTTAGGCAATGGGGATGAGGACCTGTTTCCTAAGCACTGGGGTCCTGCAAGTCGGTCCAAAATGGACTCTTGCATACTATTCACGGACCACACTCTCCAAAGTCGAATCTCGACAAGGAGGAAAACAACCACTTACGAGTCCCCTCGACTTGTAAGAGGGAAAATTCTCTTGTGAGATCCTTACGACTCTCGAGAGAAACCACACTTAGGAATCTTCACGACTCCTAAGGAGAAAAGACACCTACGAGATCCTCACGACTCGTAGGGAGAAAAGTCTTTATGAGACCCTCACGGCTCATAAAGTTGAAAAGTCTTAGGTAGCAGATCTGAACCTGCTTCCTAAGCCATCACTACCTCTTGAAGAGTTCAAGATGAAATGTTCTTTATTATCTACAGGCCACACTTGCCAGGGTAACACACCAACAACACAGCAAAGAAAAGAAAACGACAGCGGGAGATAAGAAAAATGTGTCTTTATTCATGAACTCATTTGAATACAAGATACATCATATAAAAGAATAAAAAAATGGATACATGTTATTTAAAGATTACAAGTGTGTAATTGGTACAAGGCAGCTACTGAGAAGGAGGCGTTTTCAATAAGTCAGCCAGTTGCTCGCGCACTCCTCTCAACTCCTTTTCAAGGTCAGCCGCTACAGCCAGCTCCGCTTCAACCAGGGCCCGTTGCTGCAGACAAGATGAAAGTTTCTCATCGATTTCTTTCTGAACAGCCTCCTGACTCTGCGCTACCTGTTCAGTAAAGTCAAGCTTTTTCCTCAGCACCAGCCCGTCGGAAATACATCGTTGAAGGCTTTCAAAAATGGAGTTCAGCTGCGCAGCATTTGCTTCAACCTGGGCACGCAGTTGGACAGACTCAGCGGAAGTCGCCTCACATTCCTTTCGCTTGAGGATCGCCTCTTGTTCGAAATGATGAAGGAACAGGGCACTTTGCTCAACCCACGCAGCCCGCTGGGAGTTCCCGGCCAGAATTTCAGGAGCAGGATGCCTAAGCTCAAGCTCATGCAGGCAGGCCTCAATCTTCCTGCAATGATTAACCCAAGACTCGACGACGCCTTCATTATGGAAGCTCACAAGCGTCGCCAGCATTGGATTGACCTTGGCAGCAAAATCTGCGGCAGATGTAGGAGCCTCCGTGTCAAGCTCCTCGATGTATTCGCTCAGCATACGCAGACTGGTCACAGCACCTTTGGAGGATGGATGTCTGGAAAAGGGCCATGCCGGCATCATAATGTGAGACTCGAACGGGGCTGGAGTCGATGTGATTGCTGCAAAATAGACCATAGTCAGATGTCGGCTCAGGAAATAAAGAAAATACACGAAAAATAGAGTCTACTATACCTGCTGCAACAGGGGGCAGAGTTGGGAGTTTCGGTGGCGCAACGATAGCCTCGTCCCCTCCTTCAATTTGTAAGGCTACAAGCAATACAAAGAAGAATTAGGAATAACGTGACTTCCCATTAAAGGACGTCGTTTAGAAAAGATACTCACCGACACCACCAAGCGGACTAATCTCTGACAGGAAGGAGAAGTGTGGGTGCAGCATCTGATACAGGTGGTCAAAAAGGACTCCTGCAAGGACGCAGTAATGCAACGTCAGTACATAAGTCATACAGCCTAGAAGTAAGACTGATGGGTCACAAATCCGTACCTTCCAATATCTGAGACGGTGCGAGAGAAGGTAGAGGAGGTGTCACCGTCAAAACGGTAACTGATGGCGTTGCCTCGGGTAGTGCGACCTCAGCGCTCGCCACACCTGCATTAGAAACAAGATAAATACTGTCAGGAAAGATTGAAAAGGATTGCAGAATAAAAAAGAAAAGTAATGACCCAAAATTTACCTGATGAGTCGCCAGTTGGAACCGCGACGAGGGCGTCACTTGATACAGTGACGGCTTCTCCCTCCTCCATCGGGATGGTCCCATCTCCCGTTGCCTCATCCCCTGACTCTACGAGAGCCGTTGTAACGCTTGCGATGCCAGGAGATGGCAAAGAGCCGCAGGCGGAAAGAACGACGATCGGGGCGGTGCCCGACTCTTGAGAGGGAGCAGCCACCTCGGGCTCAGCAATTGTAGCCATCTCATCCGCCGCCACCTCAAGCTCGGCGGCTGTAGCCATCTCACCCATCGCCACCTTAGGCTCGGCAATGGTGGTCATCTTACCTACCGCCATCTCAGGCTCGGCGATCGTGATTGTCTCATCCGCCGCTACCTCGAGCTCGGCGATCGCAGCCATCTCGCCTACCGCCGCCTCGGGTTCGGCAATCACGACTACCTCCTCTACCGCTACCCCAGGCTCAGCGGTCACCGCCACTTCTTTGGTAAGACTCGGCCCTGCAAGATAAGATATATGAGAATTGATATTTAAAACTTTGACAACGGAACCCCGTGTTATATTACCTTGAGTTGGTCTTCCGACCGCTTCCCAAGCCGCACGTGCTGCTCGTCTATAGGCAGTGGACAAGGCAGCTAGGGATTCCTCTGAAGGAGTAGGAGCAGGGGTAGTGGCGCTCGAACCCGCACCCACGGCCGAGGTAGCACTACGCTCTCTTGCCACGCGCATTCGGCGCTTCCTTTCTGCTCGGGCCGTCAAAGTGGATCTTCTGGACGCCTCCATCAATAGGACACTGTCATCCACGCCAAGGGCTACCTTTGGAGCAGTTATAGCTTCCGTCATCGGTCGTTTGAGTAAGGCCTCTTTCGGCAGTGTCGAAGAGGCCGGGACTTCGGTGGCTGTCCCGGGAAGAATCTCCGCACCACCTCGTGGGATTGACATTGTGGTCCCTGTGATAAGATAAAGAAGGGGTTAGATTGTCCATAAGAAAGGAGAATGAAGATGCAATGAGCCGAGACATACCAATGCACAACAAGGCGCGGTTCTTCTCCTCCTCCTCAAAGGTCCTAAGGGAAGCCGCCAGAGCCTCTTCAGCGGTAAAGCCTGTTACAGAAGGAAAAATGACAGTCAAGACATGATAATAAAAATAAAGATATAATGCAATAACAAAAGGTGCGACTGATGTCTTCTTGATTGCACGAGGGTGGCCATTTCCGCTTGGTGGCTTGCAGATCACACAGAAGCTGCAATAGCGGCCTCGAGATCAGCATCTTCCGGCGCTATGAAGAGAACTTCATTAGTCCCATATTCGCTCAGGTCCTCGTTATAAGGAGCCTGAGGCTCCAGGCCGAGTACAGCATCTAGAGAGAGGACCGACTTCTTCTTCTTCTGCGCGCGGGCTCCAGTCGCAGCAAGCACAAGCTTACGCTTGGTGGGCACTTTGGGGCGACGAGTCCCGATATCTGAGCCCACGCCAGATTCGGGGGAAGCTATATTTACCGTCTTCGTGGGAGCACGGGGCACCGGTGGTACATCCACCGTCTCCATGGGAGCACGGGGCACCGGTAGCTCAGGCCTGTCCTCGGGGACTTCAATCACAGCAGCTCCTCTTAGCGGAGGAATGACAATGGTCCGTAGCTTCAAAGGGAGGTTTCGGTCACTAGCAGGGGGTGCACCCTTGCGGTCGAGTAGCAGCCGCTTCTCTTCCCTGATAACAGCACCCGTTGCATGTTGATACCAGGCCACGTATACGTTAAGGGCCCTCGGGACGCAACTCAGTTCACTGATAAAGAAGTGAGAACCCGTATTCAAGCGCATGAAGTGATGCAGCGCGCCCCGCATTCCCTCTCTAGTGGCAACGGGTTCTACCAAGAAGGCCTCCAGCGGGACTCCTTGATTATAACTCAGCTGCTGGGCAAAATGATGGGGGTTGTATCTCATGAATAGCGCCGCATCATTTTGCCTGAACACAAGAAAGCCCGGCCTGATGGAGTACAAATGGAGAATCTCCCGGGCTTTCAACACGGAGGCCCCGTCCTTAAAAATGTCTAGCAGTGACAGCACCGTCTTGGAAGTTTCCTGGCCGATGGTCAAGACTTTGTCCGTGAAAGACATACCATTTCCGACCGTGCGCGGACGAAGGAGCAAGCCCCTAGCTTCCCGCTATGACGGACTCACGATGGAGGCGTCAACCAGCTGCATAATCCGAGGGAACTTGCATCTCTCGTAAAACGAAGGTCTCTTGTGAATGCCGAAGACCCCGAGCACGTGCATCTCCATCCATGAAGTGAAGTAATGCATCGGGAAGTTGGCAGGATGCACCCCCGGTTCAGTGGTATCCGCCGCTATGCTAAGACCATGGTATAAGTGGGCTAACCCGGCGATCCCGATGGCCACTTGTATTCCGGCAACCATGCGATGCGCGGGGTAGAAGACGGAAGGCCTCATGTAACGAAGATGCATAGGGAGTGCGAACCAACTCAACCATAGCCCAAGAAACCCAAGAAAGAACGTATCCTCATCAATGCCCGGGGCAGCGATTTCTGATAGAGGGATGATCGCAGCGTCAGGAAGAAAGAAGCCCTTCTGATCAGCTTTCGGTACCGGCTGACGGTCCAAGCCAAAGCCGAAGGGATCATCGAGCTTAGCAAACTTTTTGCCTCGTCGCGACAAAATATTCGGGCGAAGAAACCGGGCAATTAAGTCCGCAAAACTGACCCCCTGTCCTCCGGATTCAAGGAAGAGGCTCTCGTATAGGTTCAACACCTTTATCAGGTTAGGGAACTGGTGCTGAATGGCGTTCTCTGGCGTGAAGCCCATCACTACTGGCTTGGTGGCAAAAACGTATTCATCCGGAGGAAGCAGCTCCTCGTAGTGCTCCCCCCTGACCGGTAGACCAGAAACCTCGGCGAATTCTTCCAAGGAAATAGAGACCTCTTTGTCCAGTAGAAGGATGGTATGGGTCGGGATGTTCCACTGCTCTAAGAACGCTTTAATCCACCACGTAGGAGGTGTAGAATATTGGAACAATGAAGCATAGACCGCAGGGTATATCCCAAGCCTCAACAGCTGCGATTTCTTCGCTGACAAGATGTACCGGGCCCACTGCAAGTACCCGGCCGGATGACGGGGAGTTAGCCCGATGTTGTAGGGATATCCCCAAGGGCATGACTCGCCCTGGCATATGCGCCGTCCCAGGGTATCCAAAGCCACCGGCGGCTGCATGGGTACTGCGACGATCGAAGGCTGAAGAAGACCCTCCAAAGTCCAGTTAACCACCTCCACGGCATAGTTCACCGGAGGTGCATCCGCATACGGGATCGCCGAGATAGGCTCCGACGGCGTCGCACAAGAGAAGTTTTGACGACCTCTGATAATTTGGTCGTACCATCTACCCCATAAGTGAAGATTTTTGTATTCCGGGTCACGGTCTTTGATGAGCGCGAGAACCTCCCGGTCCACAGGTGCCTCAGGGAATTCTCCATCTGAACGGACGAATGGAAACGTAGCATCGAAAGACATATCGCCTGCAAGGAGGGACAGAAGTCAACTGTCAGTGCTTTAATTTAATTTTAAAAAAAATTCTGACACTCGGTACTTTAAAATTTGTACCATACTGCAATGCAGTGGAAATGGGACCAAAGGGGGACCCACAAAATCTAGATGACAATACATCAATTAATAAAATGGCCTCATCATTGGATGAAACTGTTAATTAATAAGGAAATACTCAAGAAAATTCTCAATTGAATAAGAGATCCCTTGGGAAAAGGAGAAAATCTCCCTTTGAGAGCAAAACTCTATGATAGAGTTACACTTGTCAAACTCTAATCATGAAGGAATAAGATTCTTTAAGAGCTTGGCTCTGTAATGATGATGGAAAAATCCATCAAGAATTAATTAAAATTAATTTTTATGAATTAAAAATTCTGGGATCTTCAAGATCCATGAAAAAACTCTTAAGAGTTCTTCATCAAAGATTAAGAAATCTACAGAGCAGAGCTCTGATTCATGGGCTAAGAAACCCAAGAAAAGATCTCTCTAGATCTATGGGTTCATAAGAGCAAAGCTCTGCTAATGAAACCCTAAGTGGGTTTTCTTTAGATCAAAGATCTATGAAGAGCAAGGCTCGGTTGATGGGTAAAACCCTAAATTATTAAAATTTTTAAAAAAAACTTTACCTAAGTTTGGGAAGAGTTTTTACTCTTGAAAAGTTCTTAAACAAGAAGAGCTGTGCTCTGAACAAAAATTCTCAAAGAAAGAAGATGATAATCATTTAAGGGTCCAAAGGTCCTATTTATAGGCATTGAACCGCCTCTTCAACTTCTGAGTTGATCCAAGAGCTCAGATGCTGCCATCGCTGCACTCACGTGTGCGCCACGTGAGCGCAACGGTGGGGGGGCATTTGTTTCCCCCAATCAGAGCAAAACTCTGTTTTAAAATTCAAAATTTAAAAATTGAAGCAACGCTTCAGATTCAGCGCTAGGCGCGTTGCGCACCACGTGTCAAACACAGACAAGTTGGTGCCAGCTGCGCTGCGCCCTAGGCAGCGCACCCCCAATCAGAGCAAAACTCTGTTTTAAAATTCAAAATTTAAAAAAAAGGGAAATTGATTGAAGCAACGCTTCAGATCCAGCGCTAATCGCGCTGCGCGCCACGTGTCAAACGCGGATACGCTAGTGCCAGGTGCGCTGCGCGCCATGTGTCAAACACGGGTGCGCTAGCGCAGGCTGCACTGCGCTTTGCACTGCGCACCACGTGTCAAATGTATGTGCGCTAGCGCAAAGTGCGCTGCGCTCTGAGCAGCGCACCACGTGCAAAGCACGGGTGCGCCAGCGTTGGAATTAAAAATTCCCCACCGTTAGATCAAAAGATCTAATAATGATAAATCATTAATTAATCAGAATTAAATTCTGTTATGGAAAGATTTTTCCAATCTTTTTAAAAACAAGAAGATTGATTTCTGTAAAACAGAAACCCTAGGATCAAAGATCCAACGGTGGGGAAACATCCCCAATTCAATTAGAGAAAGATCTTTTTAACTGATTTAACAAATCAATTTGCCCTATATAAAGGCCCCAAGACTTCAAGTCAGAGATAGAGAACCCCCCTACAAACTTTGAGAAAATTCAAAAGAAAGAGAGCAAGCCTCTTGAAAGAAGATCATTTTTTCAAGGTAAAAAGAATGATTCTTGAATAAAGAGATGAAATCATCTCATTAAAATAGAAGAATTATCTTCTTAAAAGATCATAGATTTATAAAGACCAAGGTCTTTCATAAAAGAAATCAAAAGATCTCATCACATAATAAAGAAGAACATATTCATCACACAGATCATTGATCTAAAAAGGCAAAGCCCCTTTCAAAAATAAGAACTGTTGTTCTTGAATTTTGAGGCAAAGCCTCCTTTAAAAAGAATACAAATTTGTTCACAGATCATAAAATCGATCAAATGCGCTTTGCGCTATTGAAAAGTGCCTTGCACTCTTGAACTGCGCTTCTGCGCTCCTTGGACCGGCGCTTAGCGCCAAAACGTGCCACGTGTCAATCACGTATGCACTTACGCTTTGCGCTTCTGAAACAGCGCACTGCGCTCATGGGCTGGCGCTCAGCGCCAAGCGCGCCACGTGTCACTCACTGGTGCGCCACTAAACTAGCGCAACGCGCTCATAAATTGAAAGCGCAATGCGCTCATAAATTAAAAGCGCAATGCGCTTATAAACTGGCGCTTAGCGCCAAGCGCGATACGTGGCTTTTTCGTGTCCGCTACTTGGCAAAAGCGCAATGTGCTCTTTAATTGGTGCAAAGCACCTGGCGCGCCACGTGGCGCACTGTCAGAACACATATTGTTCTGATGAATGCTATGCATTCAATACAAGACAAGAAAAATGTGTCATGATCTAATGCTCAGCATTATTAAAAGGGCTAATCCCAAATAAAAGCTCAACAGCCTAGAACAATAAAATGTTAAACATTTTAATCTTATTGGACTTAGCCCAATATTGGCCATAAGTGCTCAACTTACATTGAACTGAGCCCATCTGCTCATGAATATTTAACAGATCTCAGTCCCAAACTGGACTACAGATCCTTCAACTAACTCACACCGGTTTAAGGGTACATCTGTTTACTCCTCTGATATCTGTCGTTGTAATCCTTCAACGTCTTCAGAGAGGTGACGGGTCCCGACAACCACACATTTCACAGACTACGATGTCCTTAAACTTCATAGACTACGATGTCTTTAAACTATGGACTACGATGTCCTTAAACTTCATAAACTACGATGTCTTTAAATTACGGACTGTGGGGTCCTTAAACTCATGGACTACAATGTCCTTAACTTGGACCGAAATGTCCTTAAACTAACATTGGACCGTAATGTCCTTAAACTAATCGACCGCAATGTCCCTAAACTAAACAATAGAGTCCAAATGCTCTTTTGTTGGATCTAAACGATCCCGTTAAGTTGATCTTAGTCTAAAAATTAGACTAACGTATCCTTAACAAATGTTTAAGTTGATCTTAGTCTCAAATGAGACTAACGTATTCTTAAACCCAACCCCCAAACCCAAATCTAAGAAGATACGGATTTGGACTAATCCACGCCCTACGAGCGACAACATAAATTAGTCTCCGTATACAATCCACGCGCAACCAAAAACAAAACAAACACCCACGACACGAAGTGACCATCTGGAGAAGGAGAAAGTTGTTACCGCGATGCGGTAGCGTAATTAACTGCAGGGGCTTGCGTCTGCAGGGAAGAGCGTCCCCACAATAAAAAACCCTCAAACGAGGGGGAATCTGACGAAGTTTGCTACATCGGCCGCATCCGTTTAAACCTTCGATACATGGTGCCATAAATCAACTTGGCATCTTCGGAGAGGTGGACGGATAGCACCTATTAGCATCTGTCCCGAAATTCAGGCGAGACGGACCAGCCCGGTCGCGTCTCCGTGTTTTCGGCGGGGAACAGGCTGATTTCTCAAAAAATACTACGCTTGAAGAGTCGCGACTTAGGTCAATGATAGATGACGACGCACGTGTCCACTCGCTATCTTTTTGAGTCAAAACTCTAAAACTCGTTTGTTCCGCATTATGCAATTTTGGACCAAACCGTCCTTAAGCTAATATATATCCCAAACATAGGAATGCTGGACCGAAACATCCCTAAACTAATATGTTACCCCGCATATTCTTTATGGTATACATGATGATGGACCGTAATGTCCTTAAACTAATATATTGCCCTACGGTGGATCTACATATCGATCACTGTATACAATCCACGGGCACAAACAATATGACCCCATATTATGTTCCCATGGACCGAAATATCTCTAAACTAATGTTGGACCGAAATATCCCTAAACTAATATGTTCGGCCCTACGGTATGGATCATATGATCAGCCGTATACAATCCATGGGCATAAACAATCCATATCTCCCCCAGGTCCCAATCGGCAAGGCAACACCTAAGTCCCTACCGGGCGAAAAGCTCTACTAATGATGCGGTCTTTCGAACAATGTCATGATCCATAGCTGATAGTGTGTTACCTTACAGGCCGCCTATCTCTCGAGTAATTTGGGATCATTCACGACAAAAAACGGTACGTTCATAAGCAAAATGGGTACAAATGAAAATCCGAAAGGACACCGTGAGTAAAAACAGCAGGGCTACCGGCGAGTTTGTGAAAAACCCGGAAAGGCGTGAACTCATTGAAAGAAAGAAAAGATATACTTGCTAAGTCCTTTCAACTTTTTAAGGAAAAAACACCCGCGTGAGATCTTTACAACTCACAAAGAAGCAAAACACTTAGGATTCCATACGATCTCTAAGGAGAAGATACACTGACGAGATCCCCACGACTCATAAGGAGAATATACTCTCTGTAAGATCTTCACGGCTTATGAAATTCAAAAGTCTTAAGTTATAGGGATTTAAACCTATTTTTAAGTCATCGTAACCCCATAAATTTATGTCCTACAAGTGGTCTAATATCGACTTTGTATACAATTAACGAGCATAAATAAATATATTCCCAACCAAGTCCCATAAAAAATGAGAAATATTGCTCGACAGGGTGAATGACACTTTCGAGTCCTCTCGACCGTCAAGGAGAAAATGCTCATGTAAGATCCTCACAACCTACAAGAGTAAGGTACACTTATGAATCTTCACAACTTCTAAGGAGAAAATACACATATGAGATCCTCACGACTCATAGGGAAAAATACCTTTATGAGAATCTTACGGTTCGTAAAGTCGAAAAAGCCTTAGTTAGCGGGGATCTAAACCTGTTAGCTAAGTCATCATTGGCCGAAATAGGCAATGGCATATAATGAGTTGCTCCTGACAATATTCCAGTCATATCAATACTGATGCCAAATAAGGTACCATCATACCAAGTTTTCGACTGACAACAAAACTGATGAGTATGAAAAATAGCCGAAATGATAGAGCAACTCGCAATAAAAATCAGCGAGTAAAAATAAAAAAAATAGTCGAAATAATTGGGCACTGCGAATAAATAGCCAAAATTATTGGGCAATCGCGACTTTCGTGATAAGAAAAGCTGAAAGGATAAAGCACCGCGAAAAATAATAAAAAATAATAATGTAAAAATTTTCTGCCATACAAGTGGTCCAATATCGACTCTTGTATACAATCCATGGGCACAAATGAAAGAAATGGAACCATATTTCCCACCATACTTCATAAAAAAAGAACCGAGTCTTGACGGCACATCTATAGCCTAGAGGCTATTTTGACGTCCCTCTTACTCCAACAAAGTACAGATATGGTGTCAACAAAGTTCCAAAGAGTCAAGTCAAAATGGAGCAATGGCATAGCTTCAGATCTCAATGGCAACATCTACGGCCTAAAGATCATCTCGACGTTCTTCCTCGTTCCAACAGGGTGCGGGTGCAACGGTCAAATAAAATCAGAGTAATGGCATATTTCTAACTCCGGATCTCGATGGCGATATATACAACATAAAGGTCATATGAATGTCTACCCTACTTCAGCGAAGGATCGGCATGACACCAAAGCAAAAGCAAATTGACGGTATATGCCTAGTTTTAGGTCTTGATGGCAAGCCTAAAAACCATTGGATGTCATCCCACCATAGAAGGACGCGGTCGTGACTCATCGGGGCTCCAAATCGTGTCTAACCTCGAGTAAAGCGCCACAGCAATACCTAAAGCTGGATCTTCTAATGGTAATGTGAATATTCCAACCTATGAAGACTATTGAAGATGTCTTGTCCAGCCTCAGAAGGGATCATAGACACGACAGACGCGGAGCTACTCGAGCAGTAACCTAAGGGACTGCATGTCGAGAATATATCAGCCAACGCTATGGTACAATGGACTTAAGCCAGTACCACAAATCTAACAGACTTCTATTATAAAACAAGGGTTATCTATATTTAACGTTAGGGCGAGTTTGCCTATAAATCTAAGGGAAGGGTAAACTAAACACTCTGAAACGAGTAAATAAACAAATCCACGCCATTTCAGGACAATCAAGTGACAGAGATGTGCAAATATGAAAAGAAATATCTTTTATTCATAAATCAAAATGGTTAAAAGATATAATCTGTAAAAAGAGAGTACAATGATAGCTATTTAGAGGGTGGGGTTTTCAGCAAGACGGTGATGCGCTCATTCTCTTACTAGAGTTCATTTTCGCGCTCCACTAGTGCGGCCAGCAGTGCTTCGGTTTGGGTTTGTTGATACAGATATGAATTGAGCTTCTCAGAAAGCTCCTGTTTGGCAATCTCATGGCCACGCATTCTTTACGCCATAGAGTCAAGATCCCTTTTCAACGCTAACCCTCTGAATATGCAGCATTGAAGATTCTAGAAAATAGCTTGGACCCGCACAGCGTTAGCCTCTATCTTAGCTCGTAACGTTCTTGATTCTATGGAAGCCGTCTCATATTCCTCTTACTTTCTGGCCAGCTTCTGCCCGTAACATTGAGCGAGGGCGACGCACTGTTCAATTCATGCGGTCAACTGGGCCTTTGAAGATAAGGCCTCAGAAGTAAGACGCTTGTTCCTCTATTAATTAAACACAATAATAAGAGCTAAGCTCTGTTTAAACCTAATGAGGCAGCGCCTCACGTGCTCCCTACGTGAGCGCCGGCGCCGGCGCAGTCTTATAAGATTAAATCCTGCAGCGACGCCTTACGTGGAACACACGTGAGCACCGGCGTGCAAAGCACATGAGCGCCTGTTAGATAATAATTAAATTCTTAAGTGACGCCTATATGCATAACACGTGAGCGTCAGCAAGGTACACTCGACGTCACCACTGGCACCGAGTAAGAGAAACTGGAAGAAATTCTCTCTTTAGGCTCACCCCACCAGCTCCTATGGTGGAGTTCGACGCTGTTGTTCCGACCAGGAACAGCTTTGATCCTATCAGGAGAGTACATAAGAACTCCCCGACGACGGTACTGAAGAAGTCACCTCTGCCAGTAGAGGCCCCAATACAGAAGCAGCCGGAGCAGCCTCATCAACGTCTCTCCTCGCAAATAAATAGGATATGGTGAAAAGTCCAAAACTCAGTGATTGAAAAAAATTACTCTCGTCGACCCGATAAATCTAAGGGCCGGTAAGGAAAAGATAGCTCATCCGCCATACAATGGAGGACTTCTCCTAAACAGGTGCCTTTCACAACGGCTCCTTCAACTCCAATCTCTCATAAAAGAACGAGGCTGGAGAAAATCTACCGTCCGTGGTAAATTCCAAAGGCGATGGACCTAAACTTCCCAAGTCTGGGGGCATAACCGTACATACGGCCTATATGGCTTCAAGAAAAGAAGAAAACCGCACCTCAGTGAGTCATCGACTGTAGATCTGATCGCTGACTAAGGTTCAGGAGCAACATCAAAAGCTCCAAGAAATGCTGACCAAAATAGCAGTGCTTACCGGAAAAAAAGAATGTTCGGACAAAGAAGTTGAATAACGCCAAGAGTAAGAGACCGATACAGAGTATCTGCGAAGGGTGCTAGAGAGAAAGGACAAAGAGGCTGCTGAGCAAGATGCTAATATAAAGCAGATGCCTCTCTTGTTCCAATACATGGTTGGAATGATGATCCAACCAAAACCCCCGGCCAAAGATCCGTCAATAATAATCGAGGATGACAGAGGGGAACATCAAACTCTCCTCCGGCCTTATCAGCGGCCAAGGAGGAAACGATCTCCAAGGTCGCC
This sequence comes from Agapanthus africanus, assembly GCA_030015575.1. NCBI lineage: Eukaryota > Viridiplantae > Streptophyta > Magnoliopsida > Asparagales > Amaryllidaceae > Agapanthus > Agapanthus africanus. The sequence continues at coordinate 7,867,287 of CM057348.1, read as the reverse complement.
CTGGATGATTACATTGCTCAGCAAAGAGGTGCTCACCAAGCTAATGAAGTTGCCAGCCAAATTGTCAGAACTGGGCGACCATACCCAGGCTGGTATGACTAAATCAAATACCCACCGAGATATACGATCCCCAAGTTCCATGTCTACAAAGGAACAAGCAACCCTCACCAGCATGTCGCACAATTTAGAGCTCTGTGCGGCAATACTGGAGGCGACGACAAACTGTTGCTTCGCCGGTTCATCGGCAGCCTGTTAGAGACAACTTTCAAATGGTACTCGGAGCTCCTAAATGACTCCGTGAAAACCTTCGCGGAAATGGAGCTGCTGTTCACACAGCGTTTCGCCAGTGCGAGCGAATGCACTCTGATCACAGCATTAATCAATGCCAGGGTAAAGCCGAGAGAAACCTTGGTCCAATACGAGATCCGGTGGCGGAACCTATGGTCTAATTGCGAACATCATATTGAAGAGTCTCCTGCCGTAGGCATGTTCATCAAGACCCTTGATCCTCAAACGACTGTTTCCCAGTTCATGAAGTTCTTCAAGCCCACAACCTTGTAGGCTCTGATAGATAAACTGGCCCAGATGGACCAGATGGGCCATGGGCCTTCCTCCTCAAATAAGTACCATCGAAATACTAAGCGTAAAGGGAAAGCAGCCTTCATTACCAATACGCAACAACAACCGAATGGATCAAAACCAGCTGTTTGCCAAAACAACGCGCGTCCACGCCCGACCTTGGAAGAAAGACTAGGACACGCTTACTCGTTTCCGCATGATAAAACGAAGAGATTGTTTGAGTTGGCGATGCGAAATAACCTTATCACATTACCAGACCCGCGGCGTCCAGCACAACCTGGTGACGTCAACAACCCTAATTACTGCTCCTATCACAGAATGGTGAGCCGCTCAATTGAGGATTGCTACGTATTCAAAAATTGGGTTGAAGAACAGTATCAACAGGGGAAATTCACGCTGTCTAATAACTGGAGGGTGAACCCGCTCCAGAAGCACACTCCCAAAAAGGTGGACACGCAAGGGGTATCATGCTCACTCATAGAAGAAAATCCATGGGAAGTCGTTGTTTCAACAAAAACCAAAATAATGCTGAAAGATCTGCAAGCATGTCTGGCAATCAAGTGGAAAAGCCCACTTGAACCCGAAATAATCGAAGAGATGCTAAAATCTCATCCCTTTCCAAAAAATTGCTGACAAGGGGAAAAGCCCCCAAATCAAGCCTTCGAATTCTTCGAAGAAAAAGAAGAAGACTAAGAAACCTGTGCAGCCTGCCGAGTATGATGACAAGCGCATAGATATACAAAAATACATAGATGCACTGAAGGAATATAACCAGAAGGTGCGAACACCAATCACGCTCAAAGAATTCCTCAAGTATATTCTTGAGGAAAGAGACAGTGATAATGATGAGGGAAATGACCCGTCAGAAGAAGTGGAAGACTATATAGCAAGTTGCCACATGGTCTCACATTCATCGTTATATGACGAAGAGGCTCCCTCATCGTCAGAAATCAACGTGGAGGAACTGAGGGGAGAATCGGCGCTAAAATCCCCAAAACTGCCAGAAGAAGACCTGATTGAGAGGCTGCTAAATGAAACCTTTCAAAAAAGCAAAGTTGACCAAGAACGTGAAACAACCATATATGAAAAGGCTAAGCGTCAGCGTCTGGATAAAGAAACTGAGGTGAAGACGGGTCGTAAAGTTCTCCAACCAAACCAAAGTATACCTGCAACGAATAAGAGCAGAATCAAAACAGAGAAGCGGTTCGGCAAAGCCCTGTCAATGGGGATGAAACTGCCACCTCTCATAAAAAACACTCCCGGGGTTACATGCTTCGATAGAGAAGAATCACATCCAAACTACAACATATATCATTGGAGGGTCACCCACCCCATCGAAGAATGCAGTGCCTTCAAGAAGTGGTGGTAAGGATACGTTGCCTATCAAAAACACTTCAAGTTGATGAAGCGCGAAGCTCACGCTCGTCGACATCAAAATAGTGAGACGAACGCGCATGAAGAAACGAATGGCAACCGTCATATGGTTGGTACCATTTCGGATGGAGGAAAACCCCGAGTTCTTACGTTTAGGAGCGATTCTGAGGATGAAACACCCATCAACCCTCTCTTCAAGGACTCCGCCTCCGAAAAAGAAGAGGAGGAAAAGAACTGTGAGAATATTCAGCTGCATAACCACACGCTGTCTGAGAAGAACCTCGGACCTACAAACAAAGGTTCGAATAAAAAAGACAAGGGGAAAGGGAAAATCCCCGAGGAAATCGCCCTCGATGAAGAAGAAATCAAAGAGCTCGCCGCAAGGAACCCGCCTAAGAAAAACAAGGTGGATTATAACGTCCTAGCACATCTGAGGAAAACACCCTCGCAGCTAAGTATACTGGATACCCTCTTCCTGTCTAAAGAGGCACGGGATTCCCTGATCAAGACATTACAAGAGCTCGACCAGTTCCAAACTTTTCTCGCAGAAGAGAAGATGAAAGATAAACTGGCAGAAGTCCACACGGCTGATATTATATTCAGTGATGAAGATCTACTCCTAGGTATGTGTGAACATAATCGCCCATTATACATCACCGGGTACTGCCACGACATTAAAATAGGAAAAATCCTTGTCGACAATGGATCCTCCGTTAACCTTCTCAATATGAGAGTGCTGAAGGAAATTTGCATGAACGTGCAGCACCTTGCCCGAGATAAAATTACCATCTCCGGGTTCGACTCACATTCATCACAGATGCTTGGGTCCGCAATACTGACGCTACGCTTTGGGCTTCTCATCACTGACATCAAATTTCATGTCATTGACGTTAAGACTTGCTATAACGTTTTGCTCGGCAGGCCTTGGTTACACGAGTACAACGTTATCATTTCTACACAACATCAGTGCATAAAGTATTTCAAGGATGGCTCGGAGTACACCGTCACGGGAGACCTAAATCCGTTCTCCATAAACGAAGTCCGGAAATACGAAGACGCAAAGTACTTCCTACCAGACTTCAAGGATATTGAAAGGTGCCACAAGACGGAGAATAAACAGAACTCCGCATCCACCATCCCGATCTTCGGAAACGACACCGAGGAAGACGAAGAAATAGTCTATTCGAGGCAACCCCAAAAAGAAAACAATAAGCCCGGACCATCTACTCCTATTTTGGTCTTTGGCAGGGACTCCGAGGATGAAACAAATGCAGTGTTCTCCGTCCTCCCATCAATGCAGATTCTTGCCAAAGCGGATCAGAGTTTACAAATCATGATGGCTCCGCCTCGACATTACAAGGAACTTGATGCGCTCAATACATACAGCGTATAAGAACTGCAAACATTCTACGTACATCCTAGACGAAGAGGCGAAAAGGCGATGCTCTTCTACAAATCTATGGAGACCAAAATAGAAAAAGAAATTTGGAACGGTACCGATTTTGCACACTATAGGCTTCAACCCATCCGTCTGCCAAGATATTATGCGAAGGGATTGAAAGAGCTGTTAAGACGCCAAGGTGTACCTCTCAAGCAAATTGTTCGACAAGCCCAATTCTACAAAAAAATTTGGGATATTCTTAGTACTCAACGAAAGATGCCCAACGGGAAGATGGAAACAACTGGGCTGGGATACGTTCGGTCCAAGAAGCGGGAGTAAATCTATAGCTGCTACATCGTAAACAGCTTAAATGAAGAGGAAAACGCTCTTCTAAATAGCCGCGACGTCGAATCGGAGTGAGATCCCGCTTTGAAAACGTTAAGTCTGTCGCTTGAAGAAAAAATTGACAAGCTAATACAATAAACTTGTTAAACGAAACGGGACAACTACAGCCGTGAAATAGCCATTTATGAACAGGCCAGGACGCAGAGTCTCAGTCAGCAATCTGCGAAAAAAGTAGACCGTAATGCTCTTCATCCCTAACCCGCTATGTGTTCTCGTGAAAGGGGAAAACCCCGAAATGGAGGTAAAAACAGGGCAAAGAACGCAAACAGCGTTCGAAAACAACATAGCAGATCCAAGAAGCCGTGAAATCGAGGAAAGCTCGATTGGAGCCCGTCCTTTATAAAGAAAATGGGTCGGGAATACTCTTTCCCGTAAGACAAGACAAGGAAAATATTCAAGCTCATCATGAAACACCAAATGATGACGCTTCCGGAGTCTCAATACCCCGAACAAATAAACGAGGTCCATCATCCGGATTTATTACTCCTATCACCGAGCAATAGGTCATCCCCTTGAAGACCGCTTCACCTTCAAAAACTGGGTAGAAGACCATTATCGACAAAGCAGGTTTACATTATCCGACAGTGTCACGCTTCGCTTCCCAAAAGAAGGTGAAGAGTGACGTGGTACGGTTCGCAACCCAACTGTATTGAAGGTGGTCTATTCAATACAGTTACGTTAAGCGTATGGATATCTATAACATGCAGGATATGTACCAAAACAAAATAATAAAAGCGGAAGGCATTTATTTCCATTAACCAAATTTTATTACATCCCAAAAGAAAGAGTAAAATAAACTAAATAGTTTAATTATATCGAAGAAGAAGCAAAAGCCCTAAACATCTGGGCAACAAACGAAAATAAAACTAGCTAATCTTCCCTCGTCAAGTCCGCATAATCTTCATTAGTTGGCTCCATACCTTGATCCTTGTCATAAAACTCATTCTTTTCTAATGGACATTCTAGAGATAGAGAAGAGAAAAGAAAAGTCCGTCAGCGAGTTACACTCGGATAGGATTGCCTCATAAGAAAGTAAAATTACAAAAATGAGCAAATGTATATAGGTATGATGTGTATGTACAAATATGATGTATATAGGTATGAGGATATGAGGCGTATAGAAATAAGGGCATGATGAATAAGGTATATGTGAATAAGAGTATGTTTGTATGAGGGATATGTGAATAAGAGTATATTGTATGTGGTATATGTTAGGCAAAAGTTCGCATTAGTTTGTTAAATAAGGGTCTGGATACTCGCGATTATTCCGTTGTGGCCATGGAACAACAACTGGGGAGTGAAATGTACCATTTCACTTTCCGGGATCATGATCGAGTAGTAGGGGTATCCGAGTTCCATATCTCCTTGCCTAATCAAACTACCCAACCCCGTTATTCAGTGTAAAGGTTTTGACGAATTAGAGTTAGTGCGTATATCATCTAGGCATGGAATTTCCACATTGTATGTCATTCACATATTGGATTATTCACCCTCAAAGTAGGGTTAGTATTCGCCTGTATATCGGGTTAGTGTTCGCCCGGAGACCGGGTTAGTATTCGTCCGAAGACCGGGTTAGTATTCGCCCGAATATCCGGTTAGTAGTCGTCCACAAATTGGACTGTTTACCCTGCTTGCAGGGATCTTCATTTATAAGTAATCCATATCTAGGTTCGCGCATTCTGACCCTAACCATATCATATGTCATGTATGTTGTAACTTGTATTCAAATAGGTGATCTCATTTAATATGGCCTTCCATAACCATTCATTTTATCTTGTTATCTTTTAAAGTCTGTAAGGTGCATCATAATAATTTATAGCATGCTTAGTTAATAAAGATCATTGCATTTAATGGTAGTTATTGTTTATAAGAAACCATGATATTTTTAGAGTAATTATAATTTTGAGAAAACCCATGGTATTTTAAAGAAAATGTCTTTTTAATGAAAGATTATGGTATTTATTTGAAATTATCTTTTAATAAAGTTTTAGGTATTCTTTTTGGAAAATATCATTTAAAAAAGTTATGGTTTTTTATTTGAAAATAGCGTTTTAGTAAAGATCAAGGTATTTAAATGAAATTATATCCTTTTAAGATGGATTAAGGAATTTTATTGTAATTAATAATTTTATAAAGTTATGGTTTTTTATTTGGGAGTAACATTTTAGAAATACGTCCGTGTTGGCAACCGCTGCACATGGGCGGCAGGATTTGTGTCCTTTTTAGGGACGATTGCCTATCAACCATGAGATATTTATGTAAAACATTATCCTATAAAATTATGGTATTTTATTAAAGGTGATATTTTACAAAAACAATTCCGCGTTGACAACCGCTGCACATGGACGATAGGATTTGTGTCCTTTTCAGAGACGATTCTCTAGCAACCACGGGGTGTTTCATATAAAATATTACCCTATTAGGGTATCCTATTAAACCTTAGTTAATAGGCTAAAAAAATTAATATAAAAATATTCTCTCTAAGTGAGAAGGGGTTAAGTTGAAAACCATAGCATAATTATTTAGATTAGTATTACCCCTTTTCAAAAGGTAAAGGGATTTTAACAAAGCTAAGGTAATCGGTGGATAAGAGCGCGAGTAAAAATATATCGTTTTAGTGTGACTAAAGTATTTTTTTCAAATCATCTTATATCATATGGGTATTTTAATTAGATACAACATTTTAATAAAATGAGAGTATTTTGTAGAAGTAATCTATTTCGAGATTTTATTGGTATTATAGGTAAGTGTGTGTACATAAAAGATGGATTGGTACCCCATGGGTTATAACATCAAGCTTATCATTTTCCATGGAGGATAATGGTGCAATATTTACGCATATAAGGATAATTTAATTAATTCATTTTAAGCATGTGCCAAATCTATAATTATGAGGCATCACAAAAGGCATACAGAATTATTTTTAACATCATTTTAAAATAAGGTTGGAGATTAGAACTTGAAACTAAGACCACTAAAGGAAAGAAGATGACAGACAAGTGGTGAGAGGTGGATCCTACCTTTGTTTGAGTTGGATGTCGATGGGTCGAAAGCGTAGACTTGTACTAAAATCTCAATAACTCCGCGCTCGGATTTTTCATTGATGATTGGGTGAAACCACAGGGTCGGCGTCATCGATACGAAGATCTGAGTATTTTTTCCAGAATTTTTGGAGTTCTGTGGTGTGAGAAAATAGAGTTTGAAGGTCTCTATTTATAGGGTCTTTCTCCAACAATAAAATCCAAAAAAAATCTGGTCAAAGCCCCTAAAATCCGCGCCCCAATCATTCCCAACCATCACCTGATGATTCGTCGCCGCCGCTTCCGAATCGTGGCCGTTGGATCTAAATCCAATGGTCCACGAGCCGCCGCCGCTGGCCACGTGGCCGCGAGGATTGGGCTCACGTGCTTGCGGCGCAAGCGCGTGGTCCCCACCCTCGTGGGCAGCCGCCTGTTACCCTGGGCCGTTGGATCTAAAATCCAACGGTCCAGGTTTACCACCCCCATTTATATATATATATATATATATATATATATATATATATATATATATATATATATATTCTTTTAAATTTTAAACCTAAAACTGTTTTTAAACAAATCGAATTTATTTTTAAAAATGTGTTTAAAATATTGAAAAATACGGGAAAAAATGAGAAAAATTCCAGAAAATATGTTTTATTGTTATCTTCAGTTTAAAAATAATTTTGGCTAAAACTAAATAATATTCACATATCTAGGATATCTGTTAGTTATTATAATTATTTAAAAATCTATTTTATCCTTGAAAATATTTTAATTACGAAATAATTATTTTAATTGATAATAAAAATATGTAATTTATTTTAAGGTATTATAAAATTTCATTAAAACATTTTAAGCCCAGAAAAATATGAATAGCTTTCAGAAAATTTCTTTAATTATATTTAAATGCTTTAAAAATTACTCACATCTCTTTTAAAAATAAAATCATTAAGATAAAATATTTTTCCATAAAGTAAATACGCAAATAAATACTTGGTACTAAATTAAAGACCTTTTATTGGGTATTAGAAAATACGGTCGTTACAGACAGCTGGAGGGTAATCCCTATACAAAAGCATGAGCCGAAGAGAACCTATACCGTCAGGATAGGACTAGCTTCACATTGAGAATGGAAGCGAACTCATACCTGCCATATGATAACACTCTAAAAAGAGAGAGGGCATAAGAATATGAATGAGCTCTACAGGTGCTTCGCAAATGAAGACGAGGATGAGATAATCTTAGAGTTTCCACCAGCACTAAAAGAGCTGGAAGGTGGGATATACACCACGGCGGACAACCTAAGAAAAATTGACTTAGGGGCGGAAAATGATCCGAGACCAACGTTCGTCAGTGAGCTAATATCTAAAAAACAAGTAACCACGTTAAAAGATGTGCTCACGCAGTATAAAGATTGCTTCGTCTGGAACTATTCCGAAATGCCGAGTCTAGATCCAAAAGTAGCAGTACATAAACTAGCTATATCGCCAGATATAAAGCCAATCAAACAGGCGCCAAGAAGGTTGTGACTCGAACTTGAGATGATATTAATGCTGAAGTCAAGAAACTAATCGACACCGGCTTCATCTAAGAGGTTCAATATCCCGACTGGATCACTAATATCGTTCCAGTGATGAAGAAAAATGGGATGGTTTGCATCTGCGTAGACTTTCAGGATCTCAACAAAGTTTGCCCGAAAGATGACATCCCGTTACCGAGCTGATGATCGATAACATGTCTACCCATGAGATCTTCTCCTTCATGGATGGATCTTCAGGATACAACCAAATAAAAATGCATCCCGAGGACCAGAAGCATACCACCTTCCGGACCTCGTTAGGCATATTATGCTATAAAGTGATGCCCTTTGGTTTAAAGAACGCTGGCGCTACCTACCAGAGGGCCATGACAAAGATTTTCGATGACCTCATACACGAGATTGTCGAATGTTATATCGACGACCTTATAGTGAAGAGCAAATCTCATAGGGAGCATTAGGAACATCTAAAAATGATGTTCCAATGTCTTCGGAAATATAATTTGAAGATGAACCTTCTAAAACGGGCATTTGGAGTTTTCTTAGGCAAATTCCTGGGATTCATCATACGTCACCGGGGTATTGAAATCGATCCCTCTAAGATTAAAGTGATTATGGAAATGCTCACGCTAAGAACCCTCAAACAGTTGCGATCTCTCCAAGGAAAGCTCGCGTATATCCGGCGGTTCATAGCTAACCTCTCCAGAAACTGCCATCCCTGCAGTCATCTGATGAAGAAAAGGACCCCGTTCGTTTGGGATCAAAAGTTCCAAAACACACTAGACAAAATCAAACAATACCTGCAAAATTCGCCGGTATTGGCCACTCCAGTCAAGGGAAAACCCCTTACCCTATATACAACGGCTCTTGAGGGTTCTCTAGGTGCATTGTGGGCATAAGAGAACGATCAAGAAAAGGAAAGAGTTTTATACTATTTAAGTCGAGTTCTCCTGGGGTCAGAAAACAACTATTCCCCCATTGAAAAGTATTGCCTGGCGCTGATTTTCACAATAACGAAGCTCAGGCATTACGCCTTGGCACACGAGGTCCATCTCATATCGAAGATGGATCCTCTCAAATATCAATGTCAAGAGCTATATTAACAGGAAGGCTTGCCAAATGGGCCCTCCTCCTGACGGAGTTCTCGATAATGTATCGCCCCCTTAAAGCGATGAAAGGGCGGGCCATCGCTGAATTTCTAGCGGAGCATCCGATACTAGTCGACTCCCCCTTAAATCGTGAGTTGCCGGATGAACACGCGTTTAAAACAATTGAAAAAGAAAAAGAAGAAGATAATCCTCAATTGGTACGCCATTTACTTCGTTGTTAGTCTTTGAGATAGCTATCGACATGGTTATCAAAGTCTTTCTCATATATGGAGACTTCTAGCTGATCGTCAGCCAAGTAAATGGCGACTATCAGACATGCAAGCCAGAGCTGATAAAGTATGGCGAAAGAGTGCAGCAACTGCTGACACAAATCCCTTCCTATACTCCGAAGAGCATACTGCGAGCAAAAAATAGCAAGACGGATGCATTGGCAAAATTGGCTAAGGAATTGGCCGATGAAGACCTCGATGACGTGAGGATCATTGTGCAAAGCTGTAAGGTTATCGCGCCAACAGATCTATCTTTGGAAGACCCGATAGAGCCATCCGAAGGAAAAAAATGACCGAATAACTAGCCCTTCAAATAGGGGATGAAGAAAAGGTAAAGGACCGGAGGGAAGTCTTTAAAAATTGCTTCAAGTCCCAACGAACGCCCGAAAATGCATCGTTTGGACATTAGCTCATGAAACGGGCTTTGTCTTTTGCCTTCGTCAATGACACCCTTTATAAATGATCATTTGACCTCCTATGGTTGAGGTGCCTGGGACCGGAAGATGCAAAGAGAGTCGTCCAAGAAATTCACGATGGACTTTGCGGCTCCCATCAGACGGGTTCGAAGATGAAGATCAAGATAAAAAGAATGGGTTACTACTGGCCCACAATGATCCAGGACTGCCTCGAATATGCAAAGTAGTGTCACTCATGCCAAATTCACGGTGTCACGCTCCGCTTCCCGGTGTACGGATAAGGAGACGTGATGAGGCACGCGATGTATTTACTCAGAAGTAAACACGTTAAACGTAAATAAGCAATATAATATAAATGTACAAAAGAATGACATGAGATGTAAATGAACAACAACTTTTATTTATTAAACATTCTTTACAATACAACTGGAAAGTAAATACAATGTAGAAAGCAATGCCTAAACAATGGCATGAACTGAAATTAAAAGTATATACAAGTGAACTAAAGCTCGGGGTCCTCAATAAATTGCTCCAAATCTTCGGAGCTGGGCTCTATCTCCAGAGAGACGGATCCTCCTGATGACATTCTAAAGAAAGAATAGAAAAGGAATGTCGTCAACGAACAATCGCTCGGTAAGTCCCAAAAGAGAGATAGAAATAGAATAGACAGATAAGGGAATATAACTGGTATAAGTATGTTTGTCATGTTAACGTAGTTGTTTGTAGCTTGGTACAGAATATGCCAGTGTATACGAGAGGAGTCCAACTTACCCCATGGACTATGGTATATGGAGTACAAGGCCTCGTCAAAACCCACGGGACAACGGCAACGGATATTCAGGTTAGGTGTATTAAAGTAACCATCTAGTGCCACTTTTAACACATTCTGTACCAGTCTACCCCTTTAAAAACCCCGTAATGTTTGTTGTGTTGTTTTATAGATGTAAGACTTGCCGAAACCATGATATTAATTGCTCATGTAAATGGATAAGGATGTAAATGGATATTCATGTAATCAAGTCAATGTATATCCATGGTTTGATCAGTTCAAATCATGTTGATATTTGATAGTATTTAGTATATATGGATTCATGTTGTATTGGAGTTGTATTTGGATTGTATTCATGTATGGATTGTATTCAGATTAGACTGAGACTCCGTCTGAGTCAGACACTTAAATAGAATTGGATTTCTGAATTAGGTTTTGAAGTTATCGGTAACTGCTGCACATGGACGGCAGGATTTGTGACCTTTTCCAAGCCAATTACCATTGATAACCCCGTTTTAGTTTTCTACCTTAAATAAGCAAGCACCCACTTTCTTCGGCTCCCTGAAACTCAAGAGAATTGGTCTTGCTTAAACCTATATTTACTAGGGTCCTTATTGTAAATTAATAAACTTGAGAGGGTTTTATGAAAAATAGTTTTGATATAATTTCAAAATAAACCTCAAGTATTTATTAGTCGTATTTAGGGTTTTCATGGATGTAATTTTGAAAAGTGAAGTATTCTAATGATTATAAACCTAGATTGAATAGTATATGGTATTTTGATGTAAATTGGAATTGTATGGATTTGTAATGGTATATTCACAAAATTTGTGATTCTTTTGTTTAGAAAACATGGAATTTATTATATGTATTTAAAATAGATAATTTGATAATATTATAAATAATTATAGAAAAATAAATTTATTTATTAATTAGAAATCACGTTTTCTTAAAAATTGTAATAAAAATTCCATCGAGATTGGATGCTCCGTGAGGAGGTCTGCATCTCGCTCTACTAGTACCGAGGATGTGCGATAACCCGCACCATCCAAATCGGGTTCCCCAAAATGGGTTGTAGAGGCTTAATTGCAAGAAATTTAATTTAAAACAATCTTAAAGAATACGGTTTTATTAGTTTAAGGTATTTTATTGTAAAATTGTATTTATCCCACAAAACACTGTTCCAAAAGCCATCGTGCTATGTCATGATGGGTGTTGTGATGAGGTAGGTCATTACCTCGTGAACTTTCTAAAGGTAATATGAGCAAGTATGATGAAAGATGTCGAATAGAAAGTTTGTGGTATTTAACCGTAAAAGTAAAATACAAATTGCATAGAATGGTATTTTGAATTAAAACTTGTTCTAAATGTTTATTTATGATTACTAAACAAGATGTATCAATATAGGTGTTTGGTTGTTAAGAAAAGTTGTGTTTTTAACCAAATTAGAATCGGAAGTCAGATTAACTCCACCTCCGACGAGCTTTAAAAAGAGGTCTTTTGAGAATAGGAAAAGAGGAGAGGAGAGGGGACTTACTGGATGAAATGAAAGAGATGAGGTATAGGAACAATCTGATGGCTTCGTGGAGTTGCGGTGTCGCCGGAATTGTCCCGAATCGTCGCCGGAACTTGACCTTGGGCTAACTCCACTTGTACACTTCCTTGACTTGGAGAAATTTGAGAATTTTTGATAATGGATTTCAGAATGTAGAGGGCTACGTATGGTGTGGTATTTATAGGATAAAATTAGGGTTTAGGAATTTAAAATAAGAATTAAAAATGCATTAAACATTGGCCAACTCGAAATGGGATGAAATGAGCCGACTTTGTGAGTCGATCGACAATAACCCATACCGCATCGTTACCTTTTGTGCTGCGAGGACGAGCAGTCACAAAATCCATGGTAATATATTGCCACTTCCATTCTGTGATAGGTAACGGTTGAAGTATACTAGCAGTCCTGTGGTGTTCAGCTTTTACTTGCTGACACACCAACCATTTGGCTACGCTTCTGGCTACTTCATGCTTCATTCCATGTTACCAGTATTGTTGCCACAGATCTTTGTACATCTTTGTACCATCAGGGTGTACTGAGTATGGGGAGCCATGAGTTTCTTTCATCAACTCTTCCCGAACAGGATGTTGTGGTACACACAATCTGCTTCCGTATCTCAAAGATTCGTCTTCGTGGATGATGAAGTCTATTCTAAGTCCACTTTCTACTTGTTCTCTGATTTTTTGCAACTTGGCATCACTTGCTTGAGCTGCTTTGATCTGATTGACAATTGTAGACTGAACTTGTAAGTTCATCAAACTTGAAGCGTTACCTGGCATGATCACTTCTATCTCCTTCTGATGCAAATCTTACTGTAGCTTCCATTGTGCGGTGAGATTCATTGATAGTGGTTGGCGACTAAGTGCATCAGGTACTACATTTACCTTCCATGGATGATATTGTAGGTTGATGTCAAAATACGCCATAAGTTCTAACCATCTTCTCTGCCGCATATTCAACTTTTTCTGAATAAACACATACTTCAGACTTTTGTGGTATGTGTAGATATCTACCTGTTCTCCAAAAAGATAATGACGCCAAATCTTGAGTGCAAAGATAACGGCTGCCAACTCCAGATCATATGTCGGATAGTTGCGCTCATGAATTTTCAGCTGTCATGATGCATAAGCTACAACTTTACCGTGCTGATGTAGAACACATCTTAATCTCTTACGGGATGCATCGTAATGCACTACGAAACCTTCAGATTGGTCCTGTATTACGAGAATAGGCGCTGTTGTCAATCTTGACTTGAGTTCTACGAAAACTTGTTCGTGTAACGACTCTGTTTATAATGTACAAAATTTGTTTAAGTTAAAGTACTAAATGGAGTATTTGCAATCTTGAATATGCTATAAGTATTTAATTTGTTTTAGAACAGCAAGAAAGCACTTGTAGCTCATTGGTAAAGCCTTGCACTGCTGTGACATAGCCCATGTGTTCGAATCCCATCAGCCACATATTATTTTTAATGATTTTTCTTTTAAACTTTTTGGAAGCCTAAAAGTTTACATATGCAATACACGTAAAAATGAAAAGTCACTAAAATCAAACATGTGCACTAAGATATATGAACAGAACCTAACACGTGGCCTCAATCCAAGACCCCACAACCCTAGATCGGCCAGCGAGAATCGCTTTGGGGCCGGCGCTGCCGGGCCCAACGTCGGTGATGCTTCCAAATTTTGTCCTAACTCCCCTTGGCCTTCCCCCCACTACTCCTCTTCTGTTTGTTTTTCCTGCACATTAACATAGGATTAAAATCATCCATTAATCTAATGTTAAATGCATTTTAATTCTTATTTTTAATTCCCTAAACCCAAATTCAATCCTATAAATACCACATCACACCCTAGCCCTCTCTATTATGAAATCTATCATCAAAACTCTTAAAATTTTCCAAGTCAAATAAGATGTACAAGTGGAGTTAGCCAAAGGTCATCTTCCGGCGACGACTCGGGACAAATCCGATGAGACCGTGACTCCACAACAGTTTCAAACCATTCCTATACCTCCCCTCTATCTTCTCAACCAGTAAGTTCCCTCTTCTCTTCTCTTTTCCTATTCTAAAAGATCTCTTTTCAAAACTCGTTCCTATACAATCATAGTAGCCTCACTACCTGCACTAGCCCTCTTCGATACTGGAGCATCACATTGCTTTATGTCGCAACGGTTCGTCCGAACTCATGCGATTCCAGTCAAACCACTCGTATCCATCTAGAATGTCAGTTTAGGGAATGGTGTTCTAAAGGCAACGATGGGATACGACCTGTGTCCAGTGGTCGTCTGCAGCAGAGAATTCTATGCTGACTTCAAGGTGCTGGACATACCGAATTTCGATGTAGTTTTGGGTATGGATTGGCTAGGAACTTTCTATACTACCATCGACTGTCGTAAAAGGAGGGTAGTGTTTGAGATTCCAGAGCATCTGGTCTTTTATTTCAAAAGTGGAGATCGTACTCTGGAACCTAGCACATACAAAGAAAAACTGAAGAAGACAGTGATTGCAACTCTACAGGCGGAAGAAGACAAGCCTGAGATAGTTCGAGAGTTCGATGATGTATTTCCTGAAGACATATCAGGTTTGCCTCCTGATCGAGCTCTTGAATTTGGAACTGATTTAGTACCTGGAGCACAACCGGTGATCAAGGCACATATCGCTTAAGTCCAGAAGGTTTGAAGGAGGTCCGTACTCAGCTGGACGAACTTCTGCAGAAAGGTTGGATTCGTCCCAGTACTTCAAGTTGGGGATCTCTAGTATTGCTTGTGAAGAAGAAGGAAGGTTCATACAGAATGTGCATTGATTATAGAGCTTTGAACGAAGTCACGATATAAAAAAAGTATCCACTACCGCGAGTCGACGATCTGTTCGATCAACTAAGTGGGTCTTGCGTTTTCTCAAAGTTAGATCTTCGTTCGGGTTATCATCAGGTGAAGGTCAAAGAGTCTGATATTCCGAAGACGGCATTCAGGATTCGCTATGGAAATTATGAGTTTCTTGTGATGCCATTTGGAGTGACCAAACCACCAGCCATATTCATGAATCTGATGAATCAAGTTTTCCGAGAGTACCTAGACAGGTTCGTTGTCATATTCATCGACGACATCCTGGTATATTCAAAGAATCTGAAAGAGCACGCTGAACATTTACGAATTTTCCTGGAGACTTTGCGACACCATCAACTCTATGTCAAATACAGCAAGTGCGAGTTTTGGCTAGAAAAAGTTGGATTTCTCGGACATATCGTTTCAGGTGAAGGAATCTCTGTAGATCTAGCTAAAATATCAGCAGTAAGTGAATGGCCGACACTAAAAACAGTGAAGTTCATTCGAAATTTCTTGGGATTAGAGGGATACTACCGAAGATTTATTGATGGATTTTCGAAAATTGCAACACCCCTGACCAAGCTCATATGTAAAGATGAAGAATTCATGTGGTCAGAAGCATGCGAATAAGCTTTCATAGAACTCAAGTCAAGATTGACAACAACGCCTATTCTCGTAATACCGAACCAATCTGGAGGTTTCGTAGTGCATTGCGATGCATCCGGTAAGAGATTAGGATGTGTTCTACACCAGCACGATAAAGTTGTAGCTTATGCATCAAGACAGCTGAAAGTTCATGAGCGCGACTATCCGACGCATGATCTGGAGTTGGCAGCCGTTATCTTTGCACTCAAGATTTGGCGTCATTATCTTCTTGGAGAATGGGTAGATATCTACACAGACCACAAAAGTCTGAAGTATGTATTTACTCAGAAAGAGTTTAATATGCGGCAGAGAAGATGGTTAGAACTTATGGCGGACTTCGACATCAACCTACAATATCATCCAGAGAAGGTGAATGTAGTACCTGATGCACTTAGTCGCTAACCACTATCAATGAATCTCACCGCACAGTGGAAGCTACAGCAAGATTTGCTTCAGATGGAGATAGAAGTGATCATGTCAGATAACGCTTCAAGTTTGATGAACTTACAAGTTCAGTCTACAATTGTCAATCAGATCAAAGCAGCTCAAGCAAGTGATGCCAAGTTGCAAAAGATCAGAGAACAAGTAGAAAGTGGACTTCGAACAGACTTCATCATCCATGAAGATGGTTCTTTGAGATATGGAAGCAGATTGTGTGTACCACAAGGTCTTATTCGGGAAGAGTTGATGAAAGAAACTCACAGCCCCCCATACTCAGTACACCCTGATAGTACATAGATGTACAAAGATCTGTGGCAACATTACTGGTGGCAAGGAATGAAGTGTGAAGTAGCCAGAAGTGTAGCCAAATGCTTGGTGTGTCAGCAAGTAAAAGCTGAACACCACAGGACTGCTGGTTTACTTCAACCGTTACCTATCCCAGAATGGAAGTGGCAACACATTACCATAGATTTTGTGATTGCTCTTCCTCGCAGCACAAAAGGTAAAGATGCGGTATGGGTTATTATGGATCGACTCACAAAGTTGGCTCACTTCATCCCATTTCGAGTTGGCCAATCTACCGAGACACTCGGAAAGAAGTACATGGTGGTAAGTTTGAATCTAAGTAAGATTTAACTCTTTAATGTGTACTATCTCTGATACCCATGAACTCATGCAGGAGATAGTGAGATTACATGGAGTACCGGTTTGCATTGTCTCCGATCGTGACACCAAATTCCGATTGCAGTTTTGGCAGAGTATGCAAGCTAGCTTAGGAACGAGTCTGAACTTTAGCACAGCTTACCATCCACAAATAGATGGACAGTCTGAGCGAACGATTCAGATCCATACAGATATGCTAAGAACGTGTATGTTAGACTTCGGAGGATCGTAGGAAGATCTCCTACACCTTGTGGAGTTTTCATACAACAACAGCTACCAAGCGAGTATTGGAATGGCGCCGTTTGCAGCTCTTTATGGAAGGAAATGGTGTTCACCATTAAGTTAGGACGACATCGGAGACAGGGAACTCCTTGGACCTGAGATGATAGTGGCGACTGTAGATGTAGTTCGCACTATCAGATAACGAATGCACATAGCCCAAGACCGACAGAAGCACTGGGCTGATGCAAAGCGTCGTCACTTGGAGTTCCAACCGGGAGATCATGCCTTTCTAAAGATCTCTCCAAACCGTGGAGTGATTAACTTTGGAAAGAGGGGTAAGCTAAGTCCGAGGTACATTGGACCATTCGACATACTCGAACGAGTCAGTGAAGTGGCATATCACTTGGCACTTCCATCCTCATTGGAAGGAGTGCACAATGTGTTCCACATATCCCAACTTCGAAGGTATGTGAGTGACCCCATTCACATTCTTGATCACTCCGAGCTCACTGTACAGACGGATCTATCTTGTGAGCAACAACCGTTGAAATCCTGGACAGAAAGGTAAAGTCACTTAGGAATAAGAAAATAAACTTGGCTCAAGTGATGTGGAGGAAAGACTCATCAGGAGAATCAACGTGGGAAAGAGAAGACGACATGCGTGCAAGATACTCTTACTTGTTTGTAAATTGGTCCTTAAATAATAGTAAATTTCGAGAACGAAATTTTTGTAAGGAGAGTAGAATGTAACGACTATGTTTATAATGTACAAAATTTGTTTAAAGTTAAAGTACTAAATGGAGTATTTGCAATCTTGAGTATGCTATAAGTATTTAATTTGTTTTAGAATAGCAAGAAAGCACTTGTAGCTCATTTGTAAAGCCTTGCACTACTGTGACATAGCCCCTGTGTTCGAATCCCATCAGCCACATATTATTTTTAATGATTTTTCTTTTAAACGTTTTGGAAGCCCAAAAGTTTACACGTGCAATACACGTAAAAATGAAAAGTCACTAAAATCAAACATGTGCACTGAGATATATGAACAGACCCTGACACGTGGCCTCAAGAATCGCTTTAGGGCCGGTGCCGCCGGGCCTCCCATCGGTGATGCCTCCAAATTTTGTCCCAACACCCCTTGGCCTTCCCCCCACTACTCCTCTTCTATTTGTTTTTCCTGCACATTAACAGAGAGTTAAAATCACCCATTAATCCAATATTAAATGCATTTTAATTCTTATTTTTAATTCCCTAAACTCTAATTCAATCCTATAAATACCACATCATATCCTAGCCCTCTCTGTTCTGAAATCTATCATCAAAACTCTCAAAATTTTTCAATTCAAATAAGGTGTACAAGTGGAATTAGCCCAAGGTCATCTTCCGGCGACGGCTCGGGACAAATCCGGCGACACCGTGACTCCACGACGCTTTCAAACCATTCCTATACCTCCCCTCTCTTTTCTCAACCAGTAAGTTCCCTCTCCTCTTCTCTCTTCCTATTCTAAAAGATCTCTTTTCAAAACTCGTCGGAAGTGGGGTTATTTCGACTTCCGATTCTAAAATTTTTTAAAACCTAACTTTTCTTAAAAACAAATTAACCATTTCTTTATATACTGTTTAGCAACCATAAAACAACATTTAGAACAAGTTTCAATTCAAAATACAATGTTATACAACTTTTATTTCACTTTTTTGTTTAAATACCACAAAGTTTACCTACGATATTATTTCATTATATTTGCTCATATTATCTTTAGAAAACTCATGAGATAATGACCTACCTAATCACAATACTCATTATGACATAGCAAGATGGCTTTTGGAACAGCTTTTTGTGGATAAATACAATTTTACAATAAAATACCTTAAACTAATAAAACCATATTCTTTAAGTTTGTTTTAAATTAAATTCCTTCCAATTAAGCCTCTTCAACCCATTTTGGGGAACCCGATTTGGATGGTGCGGGTTATCGTACATCCTTGGTACTAGCAGAGCGAGATGCAGACCTCCTCACGGAGCATCCGATCTCGATGTAATTTTTATTACAATTTTTAAGAAAACGTGATTTCTATTTAATAAATAAATTTATTTTCTAATAATTACATATAATATTATCAAAATATTTATTTTAAATATATATAATAAATTTCATGTTTTTTAAACAAAGGAATCACAAATTTCATGAACATACCATCACAAATCCATACAATTCCAATTTACACTGAAATACCATATACTATTCAATCTAGGTTTATAATCATTAGAATACTTCAATTTTAAAAATTACATCCATGAAAACCCTAAATACGACTAATAAATGCTTGAGCTTTATTTTGAAAGTTTATCAAAACTATTATTTCATAAAACCCCTCAAGTTTATTAATTTACAATAAGGACCCTAGTAAATATAGCTTTAAGCGGGACCAATTCTCTTGAGCCTCAGGAAGCAGGAGAAAGTGGGTGCTTGCTTATTTAAGGCAAAAAACAAAAACGGTGTTATCAATGGTAATTGGCTTGGAAAAAGTCACAAATCCTGCCGTCCATGTGCAGCAGTTACCGATAACTCCAAAACCAAATTCAGGAATCCAATTATGTTTAAGCGTCTGACTCAGACAAAGTCTCAGTCTAATCGGAATACAATTCATACATGAATACAATCCAAATATAACTCTAATACAACATGAATCCATATATACCAGAATACAATCTATATCAATATGACTTGATTTGACCGATCCATGGATATACATTGACTTGATTACATGACTATCCGTTTACATCCTTATCCATTTACATGAGCAATGATATTATGGTTTCGGCAAGTCTATCATCTAGAAAACAACACAACAAACATTACAGGGTTTTTAAAGTGGTAGACTAGTACGGAATATGTTAAAAGTGGCACGAGACAGTCACTTTAATACACCTAAACTGAATATCCGTTACCGTTGTCCCGTGGGTTTTGACGGGGCTTTGTACTCCATATACCATAGTCCATGGGGTAAGTTAGACTCCTCTCGTATACACCGGCACATTTTGTACCAAGCTACAAACAACTGCGTTAACATAATAATCATACATTATACTAGATATATTCTCTTTACCTGTTCAGTCTATTTCTATCTCTCTTTGTGACTTACCGAGTGATTGTTCGCTGACGACATTCCTTTTCTATTCTTTCTTTAGAATGTTGTCAGGAGGACTCGACTCTTTGGAGATCGATCCCAGCTCAGAAGACTTGGAGCAGTTCACAGAAGACCCAGAGCTTTAGTCACTTGTATATAACTTTACTTTCAGTTCATGATATTGTTTAGGCATTGCTTTCCGTATTGTATTTACTTTCCAATTGTATTGTAAAGAATATTTAATAAATAAAAGGTGGTTGTTCATTTACATCTCATGTCATTCTTGTGTACATTTATATTATATTGCTTATTTACGCTTAACGTGTTTACTTCTGAGTAAATACGCCGCGTGCCTCGTCGCGTCTCCTTATCCGTACACCGAGAAGTGGGGCGTGACAGGTCGCATGCTTCTTACCATACGAATTCTTCATCTTTACGTGTGAGCTTGGTCAGGGGTGTTGCAATCTTCGAAAATCCTTCAATAAATCTCCGGTAGTATCCCGCTAATCCCAAGAAACTTCGAATGTCCTTCATTGTCTTTGGTGTCGGCCATTTGCTTACTGCGGATACTTTATCTGGATCCACAGAGATTCCTTCACCTGAAACGATATGTCCAAAAAATCTGACTTGTTCTAGCCAAAACTCGCACTTGCTGTACTTGGCATAGAGTTGATACTGTCGCAAAGTGTCCAGGACAATTCGTAAATGTTCAGCGTGCTCTTTCTGATTCTTTGAATATACCAGGATGTCGTCGATGAATATGACAACGAACCTGTCTAAGTACTCTCGGAAAACTCGATTCATCAGATTCATGAATATGGCTGGTGCATTGGTCACTCCAAATAGCATCACGAGAAACTCATAATGTCCATAGCGAGTCCTGAATGCCGTCTTCGAAATATTAGACTCTTTGACCTTCACCTGATGATAAGCCGAACGAAGATCTAATTTTGAGAAAATGCAAGACCCACTTAGTTGATCGAATAGATCATCGATTCACGGTAGTGGATACTTGTTCTTTATCGTGACTTCATTCAAAGCTCTATAATCAATGCACATTCTGTATGAACCTTCCTTCTTCTTCACAAGCAAAACTGGAGATCCCCAACTTGAAGTACTGAGACGAATCCATCCTTTCTGCAGAAGTTGGTCTAGCTGAGTACGGATCCCCTTCAAACCTTCTGGACTTAAGCGATATAGTGCTTTGATCACTGGTTGTGCTCCAGCTACTAAATCAATTCCAAATTCAAGAGCTCGATCAGGAGGCAAACCTGATATATCTTCAGGAAATACATCATCGAACTCTCGAACTATCACTGGCTTGTTTTCTTCCGCCTATAGAGTTGCAATCACCGCCTTTTCGGTTTTGCTTTGTATGTGCTAGGTTCCAGAGTACGGTCTCCACTTTTGAAATAAAAGACTGGATGCTCTGGAATCTGAAATACTACCTTCCTTTGACGACAGTCGATGATAACATAGAAAGTTCCTAGCCAATCCATACCCAAAACTACATCGAAGTTCGGTATGTCCAGCACCTTGAAGTCAGCATAGAATTCTCTGCTGCAGACGACCACTGGACACAGGTCGTATCCCATCATTGCCTTTAGAACACCATTCCCTAAACTGACATTCTAGCAGGATACGAGTGGTTTGACTGGAATCTCATGAGTTCGGACGAACTGTTGCGACATAAAGCAATGTGATGCTCCAGTATCGAAAAGTGCTCGTGCAGGAAGTGAGGCTGCTACGATTGTACCTAAGTTGTGTGGAATATGTTTAGGTATAGGATAAGATATTTGATATGTATAAGGATTGGAAGAAAGTTTGAAAGAAAAGAGTTACCAGTGATGACTTGGCCAGTGGCTTCAGCTTCTTCCATAGTCATTGTGAAAGCATGTCGCCTCGGTACATTCCTTCTTATGGGAGGCGCATTCCACTGTCCGTTCCTCTGTCCCTGAGGTAGGTTCCTTTGTGCTTGATGGAACTGACGAGGAGGAGGTGCAGTAGGTCCACAAGGAGGTAGAGCTGGGAGAGCAAGACATGGTGCATGTGCCTGGATAGCTGGCCGCTGCGGATAGGTGATTGCTGGCTTGGGTGCAGTATTCTGACTGAGTCTGTGAGGACAATGTTGGGTTACGGCAGTGCCCCGACTGTCAATCCGAGGCCAAATGCGGAACAAAAAACTTTTCAAAAACTTGGCGTTACCATAACCTTTAACCGGATCGTACCATTAATACTAAATTAGCAAACTACAAGAAGTTAGAATGGCTATACCGATCGATCCATGTCCTTCGGTCTTTAGCCACCATCTCTAGCTCCTCGCGGAATCTCCGATCTCGCTCGATCTCCGGTCTCCTCGTCGAAAGGGCACCACGTCAAGAAATCTTTTTACGGGCTCCCGCTTCAAACCGAAGCAACTCAGACATGAAGTTTGCTAGCCGACATGTCCAAGGTGAAGTAGAGAATGTGTGTGATAACTTTGTCTCTATACACTCAATGATCTCAATACATGAGATGGGATGAGTGGAGGTTGAAAAAGAAGTCATTGATGGAGGAAGTTGTGAGCTAGAGAAGAAGATGAAGAAGAGGCTTATTGTTATTGTGTGAGATGATAATGTGAGAGTGCTAGAATTCACAAGAGATAACCCTACTAATATGTGGCTGCCCTCTTTCTCCTCCCATCACAATCTCACCCAATAATCAATCAATTAAAATGACATAGTACCAAAAACAAGACCATGAGTCACCAAATTGCACATGCCACATTAATTGCTCTTCATGGTGACTTAAGTTCACAATTTCCACCTAATTAAACATTTAAACCAAAATGTTTAATCCAACAAAAAGATATGGCACCAACTAAAGTAAACTCGTGACAGATCACAAGAATACCCCTTATCTGTATATACATACCTGCATCTGCATTCCGACTGAATGCGAATGCAATGAGACGAAAGTAATCCAACAAATCTAATACTAGGATCCGGCTTAAAGCAAAACCCACTAGTATGATCCGTCCGATCATGATCCGTGTACAAGTGCACGTATATGATCGAACCCTGCCATAAAACCATACGGCCTCTACAACGTTTCGCCCGAACTTGGGAAACTTTCTGTGGGGGACTCTAAAGACTCATCAATACGCTGGCAGTGGGTTTAACTACAAGCACGTCAGTGGTACTAGCTGTACGTAACGTCTACCCATGTATTGACCAAAAAGGAAGCTGACGAGCGAACTCATCCTGAAACCCTACTGAGCCTATCTGTGACAATCTCCGTACAGTCCGGTCTGTTCGTCTATGAGTATAGCATATCAGGCCTTGGGGGATGGTAAACGTCAGACCCCCAATAGCGGTATAAGTCGTGTCGCAGTGTAGCCCAGAACACCTTGAGAAATCACTGGAATACCTACCAGTAAATCTCACTTGCCTTGGCCAAGGACTTTGTGTAATGGCTCTCCAGACACAGTGCGATATCAACCCTCAATACCGGGAGAGACGAATCCTGTCTAACCGCCACTGCCTCCAAGTACTTCGGGACTGCACCCAACTACTACCTGTTTGCACGACTCCTTTGAACCGTGGTAGGGTAGCAATCAAAGAACAGTAGGAACACACTTGAGGCAATGTAGCAGTATCAAGTCAACGGACTAAGCTGTACTCATGTCAACTGGGAACTGCTCCTGTCGATAGGTATAGTACCAATCAGCAGTGCCCATGCGAGTCCGTCCGGTGTACTCATAACCCAATGAGCACCTGTATACTATCTTAGGTGAACCAATTGACACCAATGGGTTGTGAGACCAGCCACCGCCCTTCATTGGGGTCTCGATCCATATACACTAGTCTACTATCGGAGTATTGATGCCCAGTCTCGAAACTCCCATGACTAAGGACACTTTAAGGATGTGCTTATAGACTACCCAACTCTCACATATATGATCGCCATCATACTGTTGGTAGACAAGAAAGAATCCTATGGACTCTATCAACATGTAATAGTGATCTGTAATGTCACCTGAAGCATGTACACGATGATAAAGACAAACCAGATAGCATACTATCATCTCGAGTAACACTGTCCTACCGGTATAGGTCCATCCTCAATCATTGCAATCACGTACCTGTGATCCAATAATTGACTTGAGGGCACTATATCCAACAATCTCCCACTTGCACTTTAGGCTAATTATTGCGGTGTCGTATACTCACAGCCCGTATGATACCGAACACCCAACTCCTCTACTAATCTGTTTCACAAAGCTCATTTGTGAAACTATTGCTTTCGAGAAATAGCCTCAGTGAGTGGATCCGCTCTGATGTTTCTTTCTATGTCTCTCTTTATCTTAAGTTCACGGAGAAAGCCATCTTCCGAAATGAGCAATACCTGTCTTAGAATATGTCTGGATATCTGATGGGACCTAGTTTACAAATGAACTTCAAATCCAGCAAATTTCTTAGACTGTATCGTCAACTGAATTTAATCAGTATCCTGCGCCATGCCTCCCTCAGTATCCTCTTAGACCACCTATCCAAACTACTGCCCCTCGTCAGAGGGAAAACTATAACTCTGACAGTCACTCTGTCAACTAGGTCACTTTGAAAGCCTGGAATGATAACCGTCTCCTGAAGGAGGCTATCGTTATCATATCCCTAGAACATCTACTTATGTTCATAAACTGCTTCCGAACGTTTCTCCAGGATTGGATCAATATATAAACTTATTGCATCTAGTGCAAAAACAACATCTGGTGTGGTACTTGACATCTCATGATTGACTCAATTGCCTAAGCAAGTGATATGCCAATCATGTATATCCTTCTCTCCTTTAATTTGTAAGACACCTTTAGAGAGGGTGACTCCATCACCTGCAGGTACACTACCATGCCAGGAGTCGTCCATTCTAAAACACCTTTAGAATACTGTGTAACTATCCAGATTGGGAAACTACCCAAATCTAGATCTAAAACCATAGATTCAGTAACCAGAATGCCTGATATAATCTCTATATCCTTTGTAGAGAAACCACTGTGTGACAACCACAGTATGACCGATTGTAGTATAGGAATGTCACTTCCTACAACGTGTATGTCATCTAAATATCAGGATATCACACCCTACTACCTTCTTAACAGATCCATCTCTTATTCTGATGAAGTCAAAACCTATGACTGTCACATCAAAAATAGATGATCTATCTCCGCTATATCTGCTTTAGTTTATAAATAAACATAAGTTACTTGTCCATTATGCTTCCGCTGCTCCTACTGACTACAACAATCCTCTGGCAGAGTCGTATACGCGTGCACTTCTAAAGGTAGTTTAGAACGACGCTATACTCATCATCCTGCCGGGTCTCATAGTCCGGAACAGCAGTAAAAGCAAGTCTGGGTAAACAAGAACCTCCCTATCATCGTCCTTGAGGATACCAGAGTACCTCTCGGGTGCCTGAGGTTACCCACCATATCTGCGGAGTGGCTAATGGAATGTCAAACCCGATTGAATCTTTAGGTCCTATTAAATTTTCAGTAATCGTATGCGGTTATGGAATCACTTCCAGTTCTACCATACTCCCACTACTGTTTTCTGAAAAAAATCCATTTTACTAAAACTGTGGCGAGTCAAGAACAATATCACTATTGATTTTCCAGATGGTAGAAAGTCACCCCTCGTCATAGCCTGGGATAACCCACAAACTGCCATTACAGAAATGTGCCTTGAGTTATCCAGAGTCTGGTTTTAAGCATAAGCCGGACAACTCCATATACCTTAACATCGTTAAGATATGATCCATTCTATATACAACATAGAAACAGAGGCACTGATTTAATTGGAACCAGATTCAAATCATGCAGCTGTCTCCAGTGCATGTCAACTAAATGGAGAGAGGCCGATCAGCATTACTCAACTTAGGAGTGCATCCAATTATGAGTAACCTGAAAGAGAAACAAGTTTCTCTTAACCATTACTATCTACTTAATACCTAATACAAATATCTACATCTTCGATCACCTTGAAGAATCCCGATACTTGCATCACGTGGTTATCTACTTTATTCTTGTACCTATAACTTCTCAAAACTTGGACCTTATATTTCTATGAAACACATGTTTAAAACTGGAGAAGTCATAAGTAAACAGAATATAGTACGAGGATTAACCCCTCTGTCCTAATGGACACTGGACAATATACAATATCTTGTATAAGTCCCCCGAGTTGAATAACTCAAACCCTGTGCGTCGTAGGTTGAAAACTGTACTATGGTTATGAAGAATTACACCGCTGTTGAATACTCCTTACCTAACTATCAATTGATATAGGTAAATGTCATGGACATAATTTCAAAAAGTTATATCTTACTTTATAAAATAAACGTACAGATATAACAGTTTGAAATTGGTGCATATCAACGGATATTCAAAACCAAATATTTGCCGTCCGGCAAAAACCCAGGTGATTTCCTCAAATATCACCAATTACAATGAATTCCGATATAATGAGGATGATCACCTAATTCCCATTAACTTACTCCCACTCATCATCTGTAAAACCATACAGATGTGAGAATCATACCTGATAATACATATCCTGGAGCAAGAGCTAATTGGGAAATCAGTTTTCTATTAACAATACACAGTAAAACTGAAACATGTAAATGTTTCGAAGGAGTATCTGGGTATTCCTAGTAATGCCTCTTCCATTATCAGATTCATGACTGTAACCGTATATTTCCTTGTCATCTCTCCAAATCCCTTTATTTGTCTTTACTCATTACCTTCTGTACACTCTCTTAGGCTAAATGGTTTTCTTCCTTCCCTACCGTTCGGCACCAGCCTATGGTTTGGAAGAAGACTAACCAATAAACATAATAGGTGTACTCTCCTAATCCTATGAGTACTCGCAACCTGAGAGAAGGTGATGATAAAAGACAACTGAATAAACCTTATTCTATTTCTCCTGAATCGGAGAAAAGCAAAGGTGAAGTAGGAGTGGCGATGAAAAACGCGGTTTGGTCGTGAATGATAGCAGTCGCAATTTACTTTGCCTTCTTTCTAATCGCTTTATTTGTCTTTAATTATTACCTTCTGTACACCCAACTTAGGCTAATTGGTTTTCTCCTTTCCCTATCTTTCGGCACCTGCTTATGGTTTGGAAGAAGACTATCCAATAAACGTAATAGGTGTACCCTCTCCTAATCCTAGGAGCCCTCACAACCTGAGAGAAGGTAAAAGGAAAAGATAACTGAATAGTCCTATTCATTCTCTCCAGAACCAGAATCCATTCTCGAATCTGGAACAAGTTCCTTCGAGTTCGTATATGACCATACGATGGATTTATCCAATGGAAGTGGATGTTCGTAGTGATACGGGGTGTTCTGGAGAAATGCAAAGGGTAAAAGAAGGAGTGGCAATAATGTATGCAACTCAGACAATCCAAAAGCCAGTGTATTAAGAAAGTTCGGTTAACTTGGTTACTGAGTTATAGTCCAGGGTCGGGCCATGGTTGCTGTCAAAGAGAGAGAGAAAAGAAACACTCAGCATGCACTCTAATCTAGATCAGAATGGTTAATCACTTTATCTAATCAGGATGTCTCCCACTGTATCCTCAAATTCTCCTCCAAACCCGAAAGAAGAATTAGTTGGGATCACCCGAGGAGTAAACCAACTCATCAGTGGGAATCGGGATCCAACTATCATCGCATGATAACCTGATGGAATCCACTCAAGTTATCACACTTCAGATGGTATGCACATGCCTGGCAAGTTTCATGTATGTTTGAAACTCCCGATGTATGTTTTTACCCCTAGGACCCTAATGACCTTGACAATGCCAACATATCAAAGAGTCCTAGTCAAGTTCAACCCGTTATTATCTTGATTGCGTTAAACCCACCTGTACGAGTCCTTGACAATGCCAATATAACCGTACGACTGTCCTAACCAATCCACATATCCATGCGATAGAAAAGTATTACAGAGCTACCAAACACTATGCCTCGGCAATGCACGACATACGCAACACGAATACTACGCAATACTAATTTGAAATGACGGAGGTCTACGACTGGTTTTTTGGCGAAAAACCTTTAACGTAATGAACTTGATATCGTTGAAGGAACCGGGTAGCTTTTTATAAATATATAGTGGCGAAAACCTTTCTAAAGAGGTCACTCCTGGTGAAGGGATGATTGATGTTAGATTTTTGCGTTTGCGTTTTAAAATTTAAGAATACCGCAATCAAGACGGTGTCGTTTAGTAGCTAGCCGGTTGAGTACGGGTCGGTCCATAGGGAAATGGTGTTATTTCTTTAAGTTCTTACGAGTTAAGTCCTATTTTTGGTAGGTTTTGTTTTAAGATCTAAGATTGAGATTAAATTGATTTAAAGTCTTGCTAGGGTTAGGATTATGTTAGTTTGAAATATGGAATCTTCTCACCACTAAAAATGCCCTAGTTAAGAATATAGGTGTTAGGGTAATAGTCAACAAAGGGGATTAGCACGACTAGGAAGAAACTCAGTTTCTTCCTTTTGGTCCTTATCCGTCCTTTCTTAACTCTTAGTCCTAACCTCTAGTTAATTCAACCACAACCGGTCTAACTAGGGATTCACCGCTATCATTTAGGATAGGGTGCCATAGTGAGCGGTGTGTGGTTGGATTGAATAGAGTTCGTATTATAAAAATTATATGGGTAAAGAAAGGAGTGAGAGAGATTTCCTTCTCTCAAACCTTCCCTATCTTAACCCTAACAAGTGAGGAATTACTCACTCATTAGGGAAGTTACGATAGAATTCATTTTTATAATTTATTTTTAAAAGGCTATCTAAGTTGCAGATAATAAAAGACAGATAAAAAAATGCAGAAATTAAATTCAAATAAAAGAAAATGCAAGATAGAAATAAAAAGCTTACTTTATTGGTACCTCTCTTCAACGATTACAAGGAAATTAAAATTTAAATCTAGAATTAAAAAGAGGCATGCCTAATTAGGCTTCTGTCTTTCCTATTTATAGATATGAGAACCCTAAGTTTTACATCTGATCCATACATGAAATTACAAGACTACCCTAAGAAAGCCGGGTCAAAGCACCGACACCCACCGATACGTGCATCGACACGTGCACTGCACAGCTGCGGTTCCGCGGTAGAAATCCATGTTTGGCACCGGATCCGCGGCCGTATTGTGGGCTCTTGGACTCCATTCTTCAGGGATGCTTCATGTTACTTTTTCCTTCTATTTTCTTCACTTGGTTCCTCAGAATCTTTTCTACTTTCTTCCAGATTTACAACAGTGCAGAATTATGTGGACTTTTACCATGAGCTTCGCTTTGAAGTCTTGAATCTTGTGCTACCCTTGTGCCTTGTGCACTTGAACTGTCTACTGATTTTCATTTGTTCCTTGAATTGATAGGCGGCATCATACGGATTCATCTATTGTTGGTCGTAGTCTCACATTTGTAGCGTCTTTTCATGAATACTGTAATGATCTGAGAACCTGTAACCTGCAACTATTTAGCAGACATGGATCAAAAGCACCTATTTATTTGTAATATGATTAAGAATGTGCGATATAATAATGCAAAATTCTGATATGAACAAATACCCCCCAACTTATCTTTTGCTCGTCCCGAGCAAAGCCAATTTTATTCTCGAAAAATCCTAACCTCACTTTCGCAGGTAATCACGATTGCACTGAGCTCGTGCAACAAGCCGTTAAACCTCTAGGTGTCTCTAGTAGGAGGAGTGTTGTCTCCTAAGGGTTTTTAGCGGATACTACCCACAAAATCCGATCAATTTGGCCTTTTTACTCTCATTCTTCAATTCAGTATTCTAGTAAGAAATTCTATTATCTTCAACTTAGAAATCATCAACCCATATTTTTCACGCTTTCTTTTCATTTAACTTAGATCGTATATGTTCTGCAAATTTATTAAGCTTTCAGAATCTTTTGAATTTTCCTTCTAAGGTTCCATCTCAATTTAGGAATTTTTATCATTTCTACTGAAGGTATAAGCCATATATTTCATTTCTATCTATCATCCAAACCCCAATCATATACCCCTACATGTGTGTGATTATCATCCCTACACTTGGAAATTCAATTCAAGCTATCATACTCTTGTCCATCGTCCAAAGTACTTTTAGTTTGTGAACTTTAGATGAAATAGCTCACCCATTCTTCATGCAATCGTTAATACTTCTTGAGGTACTAACGACCGATTACAAAATGTGCTTGCGCATTTAGGCGTAGTTCCTCGTCTTGTGATACCTAAGGCTTAGCAGTGACTCCCAAACCAGTTGGTCTAAGGCACTAGGTGATGAAGCACCCTTGCTATATATTTTTTTATTTTATGCAGCCTTAAGTAATTACAAAACCAGTGTTCATTTTTTTTATTCACACTTGTACTTTTTATTTTCTTTTCCTTCATACTAAGGATTTTAGACAAGAGCATTTCAAGGTATCCTCTACTATTCCAAGTTTCAAGGTGCGTGTATGTGCTAGTTGTAGGGTATATATTTTCAGAATTTAGACTTAAGATTTAGAATTATTTTTCAGAATTACACTTCAAATAAAAATTCAATACTCTTCCCTTATTTTGACTTAGCCCAAGAACTGAACTCAAAATTTGCCTATTTCTAAATAAACTTCAAGGACATATATTTTCTACCGTTAAACTTTAAGAAAGGTTATTTTTAAGGTTTTTAATTTACTAAGTTTAGGATCTAGTTTTTCCCTACTATTCAACCGTCATGTTGAATTTAAATCAAATATGGCCAAAATTGAATTTTTCAATTTTTAAAATTTTTCAAATTTTTTTTAAAATTTTTAAAATTTTTTTATTTGATTTGATTTTTATATTTTTATTTTCATTTTTAATTTTTATAATTTTTTTTATAAAGATGCAATGTAGAATTAAACATGCAAAGAAAGAAAAAAACAAATATGTACAAAAAATTAAAATATGCAATGCAGTGATAACTATTTACAAACCACCTCCACCCCCAAACTTATCAAAAGCAGTGTCCTCACTGCTCATGCCCTTGTCGTCCCCTCGAACGTGAACGGGAACGTTCCTCTCTCGCCAGCAGGGTGGTCATGCCATGCTCTATTTCTGTCACTCGCTGATCCCGGTTTGTCACCATCCCTATTAATCTATCTATCCCCCTAGTGGCTTTCTTAAGTAAACGTGCTTGTGCCGCAGGGGTAAGCTCTTCCTCGCTCGCGGTCGAGCTGGAGCTGGGTGTCTTGGCGGGTACGTCCTCGGCCGGATCGGTGCATGACCATACATCATTTAAGCGTGTGTAGGACGTGGATACGCCCTCGAGAAGAGGTCTAATAGGGATCCCTCCATGCATATAAAACTCAAATTCCTCCACAGGGAGGAAATGGCGACACAGTTGTGTCACCAATATGGGGCATAGATAGTTGGCAGCCTTTTTGCCCGCACCAATTGAGTTAAGTAATACCGTGCACATATCATAGCTGGAGTTCCTAGTCATCAACGTGTGCACGATATGAAGGGATGGTGTGAAAAATGCCGTATTGTGCGAACTACCAAAAATATTATTTTGTGCCAAACAGCACATAGTTAATACATTCGCAAAGAGGGTTCTAGCCTGGATGTCCTTACGTGGCTCTCTCGAACAGTCATTACCCATCAAGAGTAGGTAATCCTCGAAATGAAGGGGTTGGTCATGAGTAGGTAGTCTAGGTATTAAGGTGACTTCATAAATGAAGTCCCTATCGATTATTATTTCCCTATCACCCCAAATTAGCCCAACGTATCCGTGTTGTGAGAGGAAACCATCCTCCATGCACTCGTAAAATCGGGTGACGAGATCCGGAAGCGCGAAGGCATTCAGATGGTTAAACAGTAAAAAATTCCATCCGCGCCTTCGGATCTCTTCACCGAAATAACTTCCAAAGACTGTGTGTGCAAAGATTTGGGAAAAGTCCCTCTCAAATTGCAAAGTGGGTGCCATCACAGAGAGTAAATTGAAAAAATTTAATTTTAACAGAGAGGGAAAGGAAGTGCAAACCTCCTCTGAAGTTTTCAGAGGGCGACGAAGGTAATCAGCGGCGGATCGGCGGCAGAAGGGTGTCTTCGGCGGCGGAAGCGCGGGTACCTGGTGAGTTCTCCTAACTCTGGCTGCTGCGGCGGCTAGGGTTTTGAGAGAGGAAAATTTTAGGGTTTGGTAAAACGCAAAGAGGGGTCGGGTTCTATTTATAAGGGGGTGTTTTGGTTATTTGCAAAAAGGACCTCTTAAAAAGAGGAATTTATTAGTAAAATAATTTTTAATTTTTTTTATTAAAACTGAAAATTTTCAAAAATAACCCCAATTTTTATTTTATTTTATTTTATTTTGTTTTTATATAATTACAAGTTGTGCATACCCCCAAACTTATTTGAAACAGTATTTCCACTGTTTAAGCGGTGAAGTTCTTAGGGGGGAAAAGAGAACAGTATCACTCTATACAAGGCCTTACACAGGCCAAAAGTGAGTACCAACCATTCAAATATTCTATCTCTGTAGTGTGTTGGTTGGTGAAAGAATGCGGAGAGGAAAGAAATGGAGAATACGCAAGACTGTATGGGAAGAAAGGTGGAATATGGTCTCGGTATATTAGGAGAAGAATGGCGGAAGAGAGAAAGAAGTGTAGTACAAACTTGAGGGTGTAAATTGAGTGAATATATTAGCACAAATTATGATGACCGATGTGTTAAAAGCGATTATGCTAATCTATCAACCCGTCGAGAAATGGGGTTAAATCCCTCAAGATTCGTGAGAAAACATGGGTACGTCGAACTTAGTAAACCAGACATTGAAAATGAAAGTGTAACGGTTTCTTGCAAGGTCAGAACGAGGATGGAGGGGAGTGATTGAGGAAGGGTATCGGTTAAAGATTCAGGAGAGTGTGCGCAGATAGAATGAATTGGAAAATCCGACTCCTCAAGTAAAACTGCTTCATTCTCAGTAATTTCCTCAATACTTTCCTCAAAAGTTAGCTTATCCATGCAATTCTCATCAAAATCAAGACACGCATGAAGTTCGGGAGAAACATTTAATGACTTGGGATAATGAATTGGAGAGAGAAACTCATCCAAATCTGTGGGTTCATCATCCAAAATATTCCCAGCGTCAATATCCCCGATCAAGTAAAAATTAAATTTCTCAGACACCTCATCAAGAGCATGGATATCAATCAATTCAGGTTCTAGAGTGGAGGTGTAGAGGTTAAAAGGATTGGTGATGGTTTCACTCGAAAGAGATCCTTCACAATCAGGTATATCAAACACTACAAAGTAGCACAACTCATTAAACGTTTTATCTTCAACTGGTGGATCACGTGGGACATTCGATAGATATTCAAAACTGGAGTTGTGGGATTCAATTGGGGATGGGTAGGTTTGATTTGGAAGGGTGTATAGCTCACTCTCACCACTCAAATTCTCAATCTGTCCAACCGCCTCATCATACATTGGAAAATTTGGAGCTAGTAGGAAACTAGCTACCGGGTCACTAGGTTGTATAAGGACGGCCATGGACGCATTCAAATCTATCATCTGTTGGCTTGACGCTACCATAAAATCTTCAAACGACTATTCCAGATTAGACATGGGTTGTGACGGGGTTTCAGTAAAAGATTTAAAGTTGTTTGGATACTGGAAACTCCCAAATGGCTGTTCAGAAATAATGTCTAGGGAAGGTGCAAAAGTCGGGTAGGACTGATAGGAATTGAATGGTTGGACAGGAGTAGGATCAACATTTGGATAAGAAGGTGAATGGAATTGTTGATCCAAAGAATTCGCAGTGGTGAAAGGAGTGAAAGATTGGTTACGAGATTGTTCAATATGTTTAGCAATAGACATGGGTTTCGGAGTTACAACAGGACTCGATAAAGGAGTACCAACGTAAGAAGGCGGTGATGGTTGAAATGGTTGATATAATGTGGATTGCGGAGTCCAACTGGTTGTCCTAGACGCGTCTGTTCGATCTTTCAAAGAAATTTTGGGCATGGAGGGGTCGTTCGAAATTCGACCAAAACAAGAAGCGTAGGAAGTAATGTGGTTGAGGGCACCAAAGTTCGGCAAAAGTTTTGCGAGGTGGGGTACCCATGATGTGATGAGAGAAAGGAAAAGAATGTGAATTTTTTTATTCTTTTATTTTTATTTTTTCAATTTTTATTATTATTTGTTTTATTTTTTTAAAAAAAAATTGTTTGTTTTTGGAGTTTTGAAATTTTTTTTGAAAGTGTGTTTTTAGAAAGAGTTTTGAAAAAATTTGTACGGAACTACGACACAATCACAATTTAAGCATGCACAATCAAGCCTAGAGTTAGGGTCTCCTAAGTCAACTAGACTGCTCCTAACTGGTCCAAAGCGACAAGTTGTGAGATATCCCTCAAATCGCCTCTTCACCACCAGTTGTGGCCAGGTAAGCACAAATGAAGAAAGGAGGGTTCCGCTCACGATTCACTGTGAGACGGGCCTTTTAAAGTTACCTTTCTCACTTGTCTACCCTAAGCACCATAAAGTCAGGTTTAGATAAACGACTGAATGCCCACAACCTTTCTATGTCCTAATGAGCGCGACAGTCCTTAATTGGCGGAGTCTAGATATTTTTTAATTAGCTCAAGGTTGATGCATATGCTTTTAATGATTTCTGGGGTCTTAGGAAGGGTAATGAAATCCCCACCCAATCTTGATTGGTGTTATAGCCCCTTAAAAGTCCGTATTAATTATGCAAAGCAGTTAACACACAAAAAATCTAAAACACTTGCAATTTTTTTTTATTTGGCAGCGCAAAGAATCCTGCTCAAAAAAAAATTTATTGGAGAGGGAGAAAGGTTCTGTGCAAAGAAACCTGCAGGAAAATTTGTCAGTGGAGTGCAGGGGGTAGGAGAGAAGACAAAAAAATACTCACAGAGAAAAAAAATATGGGATGCTGACGTAAGCAGTTGACCGCGGTTCCGCGGTCAAACGTGCAATTGTGCCGCGGTTCCACGGTGCTTCTGAAGGTTGACGTCGTCAAATTTGTTCCTTGTGCTGAATTGGTGCTCCTCTTTTTGTTTAGATCCCCTGTTTCTGGATTTGTTCACTGAGCTGCTCCAGATCTGAATTAGAATTTGCTCCAAGCCTGCACACTCACACAAAAACCTTTCAAAAATAACAAGATGGTTTTTATTTATTTGTTTTAAAATTTTTATATTTTTTTCAATTTCAATTAACCCGAAATTACAAAAAGAAAATAACTACTGTTTCCCTGGCAACGGCGCCATTTGATTGATGCTAGATTTTTGCGTTTGTGTTTTAAAATTTAAGAATACCGCAATCAAGACGGTGTCGCTTGGTAGCTAGCCGGTTGAGTACGGATTGATCCACAGGGAAATGGTGTTATTTCTTTAACTTCTTACGAGTTGAGTACTATTTTTGGTAGGTTTTGTTTTAAGATCTAAGATTGAGATTAAATTGATTTAAAGTCTTGCTAGGGTTAGGATTAGGTTAGTTTGAAATATGGAATCTTCTCACCGCTAAAAATGCCCTAGTTAAGAATATAGGTGTTAGGGTAATAGTTAACAAAGGGGATTAGCACGACTAGGAAGAAACTCAGTTTCTTCCTTTTGGTCCTTGTCCGTCCTTTCTTAACTCTTAGCCCTAGCCTTTAGTTAATTCAACCACAACCGGTCTAATTAGGAATTCACCGCTATCATTTAGGATAGGGTGCCATAGTGAGCAGTGTCTGGTTGGATTAAATAGAGTCCGTATTATAAAAATTATATGGGTAAAGAAAGGAGTGAGAGAGATTTCCTTCTCTCAAACCTTCCCTATCCTAACCCTAACAAGTGAGGAATTACTCACTCATTAGGGAAGTTACGATAGAATTCATTTTTATAATTTATTTTTAAAAGGCTATCTAAGTTGCAGATAATAAAAGACAAATAAAAAAATGCAGAAATTAAATTCAGATAAAAAAAATGCAAGATAGAAATAAAAAGCTTACTTTATTGGTACCTCTCTTCAACGATTACAAGGAAATTAAAATTTAAATCTAGAATTAAAAAGAGACATGCCTAATTAGGCTTCTGGCTTTCCTATTTATAGATAGGAGAAACCCTAAGTTTTATATCTGATCCATACATGAAATTACAAGACTACCCTAAGAAAGCCGGGTCAAAGCACCGACACCCATCGACACGTGCACTGCACGTCCATGGTTCCGCGGCAGAAAGCCATGTTTGGCCTCGGATTCGCGGCCGTATTGTGGGCTCTTGGATTCAGTTCTTCAGGGATGCTTCATGTTGTTTTTTCCTTCTGTTTTCTTCACTTGGTTCCTCAGAATCTTTTCTACTTTCTTCTAGATTTCCAACAGTGCAGAATTATGTGGACTTTTACCGTGAGCTTCACTTTGAAGTCTTGAATCTTGTGCTACCCTTGTGCCTTGTGCATTTGAACTGTCTACTAATTTTCATTTGTTCCTTGAACTGGTAGGCGGCATCATACAGATTCATCTATTGTTGGTCATAGTCTCACATTTGTAGCGTTTTTTCATGAATTTCACTGTAATGATCTGAGAACCTGTAACCTGCAACTATTTAGCAGACATGGATCAAAAACACCTATTTATTTGTAATATGATTAAGAATGGGCGATATAATAATGCAAAATTTTGATATGAACAAGAGATCTCGGCTCTTTCCCCGTAAAATGAGGTGCAGGATATTCCAAACTGAATATCACAATGCAAAGCAAAAAGTAATCGACTATAGTGAAGTTATTACCCTGACGCAAAGCTCTGCCCAAGGGGTCACTCCCGATGAAGGGATCTCGGCCCTTGCCTCGTCGAATGAGGTGCTGGATATTCCAAACTGAATACCACTGTGCAAAACAGAAGAGAACGTCTTTGCAATAACAGCTTTTTGAAAATTGTTCCAACAATATCGAATAGGTCTGTTTTCCTTACATTGATCCGAATCAATGCAGTCCCATCAATTAATCACACCACAAAAGAACGAAAATATAATATACGTAATGGCCATCCGCATTCGCCACTGGGTCCCGTCATCACCCGTTAGGTTACTTAACTATCGACAGAGCAGGGACTGGACTAGCGCGGGTGTAAAACATATACAACATCTATTAGTATATATATCAATATATAATAATCGCTCCAGGAGTGAAAAATGCAACATCACAGAAAAATAATAAGTATCACAGAACAATACAGATAATCTGGAAGCCCCGGGTTTCCATTGAGCCGCAACTGAAACCCGACGTTCGCTTGGTCGTGTGGATAGCCTGTGCAATGAAACCTAGACCCCTACGAGTGCGGCAAGTTACCCGCCAAAACCTGAAGCTAGGCAGCCCCCTTCAGCAAAGTGAATGGACCACCCAGCACTTCACGGAATCTGGTAACTTGAGCACCCCTCCTTAGGTCAACCTGTACCCCCTACGAGTGAGGCGAATAACCCGCCAATTCTAGAGTGAAGCCCCTCCGTCTCAAAGCCATGAGATGCGGGCCCATTGCCCTCTAGAATCCGGCTATCTGTGCACTCCACCGCGGGGTAATCCTAGTAGATAAAAGAAAATATGTATAACGGGTACATCGACCTCAACCCGGTCGTGCCCCAAAAGAATAATATACAAACAGGCAGTGACGGCAGTCCACATGTCGGACGCTCGCCCCGCGATATCAAATGTATAAATAAATCCAAATTGCACTAACATTGCACCAAGCTATCCACCACGACAAATCCGCAACATCACAGCACAACACAGAACATCAACATGAATGTCACGTTCACAAACCCGTCTAAAAGAGCTATAGCAATTAGACAAGATTTACCGCTCGAATGACATTC
Source organism: Agapanthus africanus (assembly GCA_030015575.1). Taxonomy (NCBI): domain Eukaryota; kingdom Viridiplantae; phylum Streptophyta; class Magnoliopsida; order Asparagales; family Amaryllidaceae; genus Agapanthus; species Agapanthus africanus. Next base: position 7,829,088 of record CM057348.1, on the reverse strand, counting down.
ACGGTCGCAGATATAATGTAAGCACTGTGAACTAACATATTTAAAATTCCGATCGACAAAATTTCCCGAAGTGGGCCCCAAGCACAAATCCAGTACTCTAATAAATCTGGGCCCAAACAAAATATTCCAGAAACCACAATTCCAAATGAAAGACATCCAGAAGAAAAATGAAGCTCTGAGCCTACATTTCCACCGTGGATCCGCGACAAACATGCTAGTTCTGCCGCGGTTCCGCGGCGTAATGATGGGATCGTGCTTTCAAATTTCTTCAGGGGTCTTAGAAAAGCCTGCACGATTTTCTGACATACTGAAAATAATTTTTAGACCAGTTTAAAAATTCGGCAGAAACTTGAAATTTGGAATTGCGGTTTTGGAAAATTCGTTCGATCGATATTTTAAACATGTTAGAACAAGCTAGTAAGGGTTAATGGCGTGGCTCTGATACCATGTTGGGTTACGGCAGCGCCCCGGCCGTCAATCCGAGGCCAAATGCGTAACAAAAAACTTTTCAAAAACTTGGCGCTACCATAACCTTTACCTGGATCGTACCATTAACACTAAATTAGCAAATTACAAGAAGTTAGAATGGCTATACCGATCGATCCGTGTCCTTCGGTCTTTAGCCACCATCTCTAGCTCCTCGCGGTATCTCCGATCTCGCTCGATCTCCGGTCTCCTCGTCGAAAGGGCACCACGTCAAGAAATCTTCTTACGGGCTCCCGCTTCAAACTGAAGCAACTCGGACATGAAGTTTGCTAGCCGACATGTCCAAGGTGAAGTAGAGAATGTGTGTGATAACTTTGTCTCTATACACTCAATGAATCTCAACACATGAGATGGGGTGAGTGGAGGTTGAAAAAGAAGCCATTGATGGAGGAAGTTGTGAGCTAGAGAAGAAGATGAAGAAGAGGATTATTGTTATTGTGTTTGATGATAATATGAGAGTGCTAGAATTCACAAGAGCTAACCCCACTAATATGTGGCTGCCCTCTCTCTCCTCCTATCACAATCTCACCCAATAATCAAACAATTAAAATGACATAGCACCAAAAACAAGACCATGAGTCACCAAATTGCACATGCCACATTAATTGCTCTTCATGATGACTTAAGCTCACAATTTCCACTTAATTAAACATTTAAACCAAAATGTTTAATCCAACAAAAAGATATAGCATCAACTAAAGTAAACTCGTGATGGATCACAAGAATACCCCTCATCTGTATATACATACCTGCATCAGCATTCCGACTGAATGCGAATGCAATGAGACGAAAGTAATCCAACAAATCTAATACTAGGATCCGGCTTAAACCAAAGCCCACTAGTATGATCCGTCCGATCATAATTCGTGCACAAGTGCACGTATATGATCGAACCCTGCCATAAAACAATACGGTCTCTACAACGTTTTGCCCGAACTTGGGAAAATTTCTGTGGGGGACTCTAAAGACTCATCAATACGCTGGCAGTGGGTTTAACCACAAGCACGTCAGTGGTACTAGCTGTACGTAACGGCTACCCATGTATTGACCGAAAGGGAAGCTGACAAGCGAACTCATCCTGAAACCCTACTGAGCCTATCTGTGACAATCTCCGTACAGTCCGGTCTGTTCGTCTATGAGTATCGCATATCGGGCCTAGGGGGATGGTAAACGCCAGACCCCCAATAGCGGTATAAGTCGTATCGGAGTGTAGCCCAGAACACCTTGAGAAACCACTGGAATACCTACCAGTAAATCTCACTTGCCTTGGCCAAGGACTTTGTGTAATGGCTCTCCAGACACAGTGCGATATCAACCCCAATACCGGGAGAGACGAATCCTGTATAACCGCCACTGCCTCCAAGTGCTTCGGGACTGCACCCAACTACTACCTGTTTGCACGACTCCTTTGAGCCGTGGTAGGGTAGCAATTAAAGAACAGTGGGAATACACTTGAGGCAATGTAGCAGTGTCAAGTCAACGGACTAAGCTGTACTCATGTCACCTGGGAACTGCTCCTGACGATAGGTATAGTACCAATCAGCAGTGTCCCTGCGAGTCCGTCCGATGTACTCATAACACAATGAGCACCTGTATACTATCTTAGGTGAACCAACTGACACCAATGGCTTGTGAGACTAGCCACCGCCCCTCGTCGGGGTCTCGATCTGTATACACTAGTCTACTATCGAAGTATCGATGCCCAGTCTCGAAACTCCCAAGACTAGGGACACTTTAAGGACGTGCTTATAGTCTACCCAACTCTCACGTATATGATCGCCATCATACTGTTGGTAGACAAGCAAGAATCCTATGGGCTCTATCAACATGTAATAGTGATCTGTAATGTCACCTGAAGCATGTACACGATGATAAAGACAAACCAGATAGCATACTATCATCTCGAGAAAGACTGTCCTACCAGTATAGGTCCTCCCTCAATCATTGCAATCACGTACCTGTGATCCAATAATTGACTTGAGGGCACTATAGCCAACAGACAAGACCCAATATCATGTGTGGATGAGCCACAGACTAAGCATACGCGATTATCACGCCTGCAATCCTTCGCCAGGTGTCCATTTCTTTTGCAGTAGAAACAAAAGTCTGGACTGGGCCGGTTGAGTGGTACTCCCTGTCTCCTGGGTACAAACAGTGGCCTGGAAGAGGCTCCTCCTGCTATCTGAGTAGCAGGGCGTTCATACTGGCATATTGAGATCTGTCCTTCTTCTTCACTACTGTCTCGTATCGACGGGCAGCCTTCAAAGCTAAGTCATGGGTTGGGAAATCTCCTGTAGCAAGAGCAGTTTGGATTTCCTGGTCTAACCCTTGTTGAAACCTTCTGGCCCTGATCTCAGCAGTCAGTATGAGATATGCCACGAATCTGTTACGGTCTTGTGTTAGCTGTGTAGTATGTGATTATAGAAATTTGAATATTTAAGACATATCTTACCTGCTCAACATGGTGAATTCAGCGTCATACTCATCCACAGATTTGGTTCACATCGAACCTTGTTGCAAGTGGATAAATTGCTACTCCATGTAGAATCGGGCAGTCTCGGGGAAATATTTCGCGTCGAACATCTCACGAAAAATCCTCCATTCGATAGGCTGTACAAGACAACTTTCTTCCGCCTTCCACCATACTCGGGTGTTATCGGTAAGTTGCAACTTCGCAACCCTTACCTAACCAATGTCTGGCACTTGTGCTGCCGCCAGTTCATCTTCGATCGACTGAGCCCATTCTTCAGCTTCCAAGGGGCTCTCTTTCCCAGAAAATTGCTTTGGATGTAGTACCCAGAATCGCTTCACTCCAGGTGCTTCCGCTTCTGGACGGTTCATGAGTATAGCAGTTTGCTGCTGCTGTCCCTCCAAGAGGCTCATTATTGCCTCGAGCAGTACCGTCTGCTCGTTGATCGGAGCTAAAACGGTAGGCGTAATTGGCAGAGGAGGTGGTGTGGTGTTGCCATTGGCGTTCGTGCTCGTATTGTTCAGGGAATCCATAACCTTGAAAGAAAAATAGGGTTAGGATAGAATTCAAGGAATAAAAAATGTAAAGAATGTTTTAGTTGCTGATTCTTGTGATATATTGCTTAGGTTTCCATGCAGAACTGACCTGCGTTGGCCACTAACAAAACCTGTCATTCCCCGCTTCTCGGTGTACGGATAAGGAGACGTGATGAGGCACGCGACGTGTTTACTTAGAAGTAAACACGTTAAGCGTAAATAAGCAATATAATATAAATGTACACAAGAATGACATGAGATGTAAATGAACAGCAACTTTTTATTTACTAAAAAATCTTTACAATACAACAGGAAAGTAAATACAATACGGAAAGCAATGCCTAAACAATGACATGAATTGAAAGTAAAAGTATATACAAGTGAACTAAAGCTCGGGGTCCTCAATAAACTGCTCCAAATCTTCAGAGCTAGGCTCTATCTCCAAAGAGTCGGATCCTCCTGACAACATTCCAAAGAAAGAATAGAAAAGGAATGTCGTCAGCGAACAATCGCTCGATAAGTTCCAAAAGAAAGATAGAAATAGAATAGACAGATAAGGGAATATAACTTGTATAAGTAACGTAGTTGTTTGTAACCTGGTACAGAATGTGCCAGTGTATACGAGAGGAGTCCAACTTACCCCGTGGACTATGGTATATGGATTACAAGGCCTCGTCAAAACCCACGGGACAACGGCAATAGATATTCAGGTTAAGTGTATTAAAATGACCGTCTAGTGCTACTTTTAACACATTCCGTACCAATCTACCCTTTTAAAAACCCCGTAATGTTTGTTGTGTTGTTTTATAGATGTAAGACTTGCCGAAACTATGATATCAATTTATCATGTAAATGGATAAGGATATAAACGGATAGTCATGTAATCAAGTCAATGTATATCCATGGTTCGATCAGTTTAAGTCATGTTGATATTTGATAGTATTTAGTATATATGGATTCATGTTGTATTGGAGTTATATTTGGATTGTATTCAGCTTAGACTGAGACTCCGTCTGAGTCAGACACTTAAATAGAATTGGATTCCTGAATTAGGTTTTAGAGTTATCGGTAACTGCTGCACATAGAAGACAGGATTTGTGACTTTTTCCAAGCCAATTACTATTGATAACCTCGTTTTAGTTTTCTACCTTAAATAGGAAAGCACCCACTTTCTCCGGCTCGCTGAGGCTCAAGAGAATTGGTCCCGCTTAATTACTAGGGTTCTTATTGTAAATTAATAAACTTGAGAGGGTTTTATGAAAAATAGTTTTGATATAATTTCAAAATAAACCTCAAGTATTTATTAGTCGTATTTAGGGTTTTCATGAATGTAATTTTTAAAAGTGAAGTATTCTAATGATTATAAACCTAGATTGAATAGTATATGGTATTTTAATGTAAATTGGAATTGTATGGATTTGTGATGGTATATTCATGAAATTTGTGATTCTTTTGTTTAGAAAACATGGAATTTATTATATGTATTTAAAATAGATAATTTGATAATATTATAAATAATTATAGAAAAATAAATTTATTTATTAAATAGAAATCACGTTTTCTTAAAAATTGTAATAAAAATTCCATCGAGATCCGATGCTCCGTGAGGAGGTCTGCATCTTGCTCTACTAGTACCGAGGATGTGCGATGACCCACACCATCCAAATCGGGTTTCCCAAAATGGGTTGTAGAGGCTTAATTGCAATGAATTTAATTTAAAACAATCTTAAAGAATACAGTTTTATTAGTTTAAGGTATTTTATTGTAAAATTGTATTTATCCCACAAAATACTGTTCCAAAAGCCATTGTTTTACGTCATGATGAGTGTTGTGATGAGGTAGGTCATTACCTCGTGAGTTTTCTAATGGTAATATGAGCAAGTATGATGAAAGATGTCGAATAGAAAGTTTGTGGTATTTAACCGTAAAAGTGAAATACAAATTGCATAGCATGGTATTTTGAATTGAAACTTGTTGTAAATGTTTGTTTATGATTACTAAATAAGATGTATCAATATAGGTGTTTGGTTATTAAGAAAAGTTGTGTTTTTAACCAAATTAGAATCGGAAGTCGGATTAACTCCACCTCCGACGAGTTTTGAAAAGGGGTCATTTTAGAATAGGAAAAGAGGAGAGGAGAGGGGACTTACTGGATGAAATGAAAGAGATGAGATATAGGAACAATTTGATGGCTTCGTGGAGTCGCGGTGTCGCCGGAATTGTCCCGAATCGTCGCCGGAACTTGACCTTGGGCTAACTCCACTTGTACACTTCCTTGACGTGGAGAAATTTGAGAATTTTTGATAATGGATTTCAGAATGAAGAGGGCTAGGTATGGTGTGGTATTTATAGGATAAAATTAGGCTTTAGGAAATTAAAATAAGAATTAAAAATGCATTAAATATTGGATTAAGAGCTCATTTTTAATTCTCTGTTTAATTTCAGGAAAAACAATCAGAACTAGGGTAGTGGGGGGAGGCCAAGAGGTTTAGGGTAAAAAATTGGGAGCAATACCGAAGGGGGGCCTGGCGGCGCCGGCTCAAACCATGATCTCGCCGATCGTTTGGGGTGGGATGGGCTCTGGATTCTTGCCACGTGTCAGGGTCGTTTCATATATCTCAGTGCACATGTTTATTTAATCTGGCTTTTCAGTTTTACGTGTATTGCACGTGTAAACTTTTGTGCTTCCAAAAAGTTTAAAAGAAAAATCATTAAAAATAATATCTGGCTGATGGGATTCGAACACAGGGGCTATGTCACAGCAGTGCAAGGCTTTACCCGTGAGCTACAAGTTGTTTTTTGCTGTTCTTAAACAAATTAAATACTTATAGCATACTCAGGTTTGCAAATACTCCATTTAGTACTTTAACTTTAAGCAAATTTCTGTACATTAAAAACAGAGTCGTTACATACGGGGACTTCATCCATCAACATCCAAATCCGCTACACCCGACAGTGGCTAGCTGGCTGTTCGAAATGTGGGGAACCGATATAATTGGCTCTATCGAACCGGCATCATCCAAAGGATATCGGTTCATACTAGTAACAACCGACTACTTCTCTAAGTGAGAAGAAGCAGTACCATTAAAGGAAGTAAAGACGGAGAATATCCTCCATTTCTTCATAACCCATGTCATATACCGGTTTGGAACTCCGCGACGGATAATCTCGGATAATGGGAATCTTACAGAAGCCATAAAATAAGCCGCTTTGCACAACAATATAAAATAAATTAGAGATACTCTTCAGTCTATAATCCTCGTGTCAACGGTCTAGCTGAAGCTTTCAACAAGACCTTGACAAAGATTATAAAAAAGACGGTGTCCAGAAACAAAAAAAGACTGGCATGAAAGGCTGCATGAAGCTCTCTAGACGTACCGAACAACGTTCAAAATGGCTACGAATACGACACCATACACATTGGTGTTCGGCACCGAAGCAGTGCTCCCATTGGAAATAGAACTCCCCTTTCTACGAGTAGCGGTTCGATACGAGCTGACAGATGAAGAAAATGCTCATCTTAGGCTTGAGGAGCTCGACGCCCTTGACGAAACTCGCCTTATAGCACAGCAAAATCTGGAGGCTTATAAGGCAAGCATGACACGGTCATATGAAAGATTAACCAGGCCGAGAATATTTCGCCAAGGCGAACTTGTGCTAATCGTCAAAACACCAATGATCCCCAATCGTGCAAAAACGGGAAGTTCGAGCCGAACTATGAAAGCCCGTACATCACAGACAAAGTCTACCAGGGTTGTCATGACCCAAAAAGTACGGAGAGTGACTGGCACTTAAATTACGAAACTTCTCGAGGCGTACGTAATCTAAGTAAGCCAAAACCTAGAAATCAAAACCAATTAAAGCAGTAAAGTGAAGGAAAACCAAGTAAGAAAAGCAAATATTATCAAATAGTTCACATCAAGCCTTTAAAAAGCAGCATCACACTTTTCCGAAAATTTCGGCAGAGTCTCCTTTGTAAAAACCGGCCCCAAACGGGTACAAAACAAGAATATATGTACAACATGAAATAAGGCATCCCCAAGCGGGAGCTATCTCTTCGCCAAAGACGGACTCACAATCACATGCAATAAATATCATTACCGTGCAAAATAAGCATATAAAGGCACAAAGTAATAAAGCATCATGTCGGCTCAAGTAAGCTCGATACCAAACACCACAAATACAAGTCTTACGAGTCTCACTGTCTAGTCAATTATATAAGGGCAGATGGAGTATACTAGATACAATATAATGTACATGATGAAATAAAACTATCCTCGTAACCCACCTACGAGCAATGCTGCAAATCAAGCAAATGAAGCCAAAAGAGGAAGAACTCCCGCCGCTACTGCGCTGACGGGTCAACCTGCAAGAAACTGTGGCACAACGGGGGTGAGTTGCCAACTCGTGAGTAGTAAATAATATCTAATAAGGTTATCGTAAGCATGCACGCATATGCGTCTCAACCTACGCAAGTCGATATAATACAATGTACTAATATGAATGCAACATGAATGCGTAATCAACACGAGATCTGAATATATTTAGTATAAGAAAAACTGTATTCTTATCTTAGTAAAACTTCTGTAATTTAACTGTAGTATCATCAATTAAATCAATAGAAATCCGTGTCAAGCATCGACAAAAAATATGAATATCTCAATGTTTCGATGTATCAATATCTCAATCTTTCGGGCTCCGGCAATCCGGACTGGCCCATATCATCAAATCCTAAGACTACGTCGGTATCCTCTGGATATCTGCCGCGTCACAAATAACCGGTCGGTAGTGCTCCCCTGCCGGGCTCAATGCCATCATCTGCGACCATCTTGCCCAGGGGTACCGTACCGGGTCCATCATGCACCCACAGACGATTCCTCCTCCTCCTCGAATCGGGTGTATGATACCGCTCAAGAACTGAGAAATCTCATGGTGGACTATACATACATCATATCATGAGAAAACTGCAACTGACATTTTTTAAATGGTAATGCGTTATTAAACTGTTACGGTTTCTCCAAATCCATAAATCTCATAAATACCGAAATCCTCGAGAAGAATCATAATGCATGAACATATAGGAATTGATGAATATCTATGATATCAACAATATGCAATGCTATGCGGAACTAGAAAACTATGCATAAACGATGATGCAATAAGATATATGCACATGACTAGCAATCCTACGTATCCATCCTGATGAATTGAAAATATAAATACATGTTTATTAATCATAATTGGCGCAATTGATTAGATTCGGATTTAAACAAGTTATATAGTGTTCGTGGCATAGCAATTACCAAGGCGTGTATGTCCCCATGAATAGTGCCCGTGCAACATAAACCAATGGTAATAGTGCAAGTGTCTTATGAGATAATATCACACACATATATATAAAAGATGATGCGATGTAACAAGATGAATAATTAGGAACTACGCATATAAATGCAAGTACTAAAAGAAATTCTAACTATCGGGCGCCTTGCGCTATCTAGACGATTTCCCCGTAGATGTGTATATCTACTCACCGGAACGCCTCCGCTAATCTAATTCGATCACCGCTTCTCCTATCCGTGCCGCATCCGATGCCTCCGCAACCGATCCTGAAATCGTACAAATATCAATATAGAAAGCTAAACATTCGATAAAACACGAAGACAACGATACGAAGGAATTAACGCCAAGCGTAAGAATATGTGTGCACTTGGTGCACAAGACGTGTATAACAACACACAAAACCAATCCGATTTGGCTGTTATCCCAGACACACCAGGCCATGACTCCCATCGCACGTATCGCGCAAGACACAACACACCAAAAATAGATAATTGGTCCCAGATTTTATCTGGAGCAGAAACAAGAAAAACAAATAAGACCAAATCTCATACAATATCTACAGACAACTACCTGCAAAGTTTCAATGTTTTTCTCCAAAATTAGGCCGGCCACGAGGGGGTGTCACCGGGTCAAATCGGGTGAAAAGGGTCCAGGTTTCTATACTACATTTCTAACACAATGAATAGTCTAATGTATGTGTTTGTTTGTTTTAAAAACCACCACGGTAATAGCAGATTCCCAGTGTCTAAAAACTAGATTAAAACCGTATTAAAACACTAATTTGTGACATTAAGAGATTTTAGTGTAAACTTGCCGGATTAATAGGTTGATTAGATACTAAGTACTCTTAATTACCCTAATTAAGCCATAAAAACCCTAACCTATCTTAATCTCCTCTTAAAACATATAATTAGCACTAATATACTACTTAAACACTACATTAAGCTAAATAACTAAAGTTAAGCAAATTAAGTAATTAGATTTAGGCTTATACCTTAAGAGGGTAGAGAGGGTGATCCAAGCATGCTAAAACTCATAGAGACTAGCCAAGAACCAAGCTTGATTGAGCAAGGGAAATTAGTGATGATTTTTGAAAGAATTTGTGGATTTTCTTGAATAGAGCTTTGATTTTGAGAGAAGAAGAAGAAGGAGGAGCAAAAGATGAAGGGGGAAGGGGCTGTTGCAGGGGCTGGCCGAGAGCATGAGGGGAGTGAGGGAGAGAGAGAGTGTGAGGGTGTGTGTGTTGCCAAAGTCAAGCCCCCATGCTTTTCATTTATTACACCATGCTTCTCTCTTTTCATTTCTTTTGCTTATTATCTTTTCTTTTCTTTGGTTTTCTTTTAACAAAATTTTTTGAACCATAAGGAATAAAAATGAAGGCCATTTACACATGTGATTAAGTAGCCATGGTTGTATAAACAAGTATTACCCTATACTAATCTATGATTAACACTAGATGTGTGTGTGTGTGTGTGCATGTTTTGAAATTTAGTTTAGTAAAAAGTAAATAAGTAAAATAGATAATTAAGTGAATAATAAATTAAATGCTAGCTAATAAAACACAATTATACACATATTCACATCATCCAATAGATATATTCATGTTTATATGGAAATATTTATTAACTAGGTTTTTACGAAAAACACGTATTTTCGCTAATTAACACGAAATTAACCTATACGAATTTCAAAGTGTTACAATCTTCCCCCCTAAAGAAATTCGGTCCCCGAATTTAAAAAAATCTAGCTACGCGTACCTTCGAAGAGATGGGGATATTTCTTCCTCATTTCGTTCTCGGTCTCCCAGGTGACCTCTTTGCTGCTCGGGCCACGCCAAAGAACCTTTACGGACGGTATAACCTTTGACCTCAATTTCTTCACCTGCCGATCCAGAATGACCACCGGCTGCTCTGTAAAAGAAAGGTCGCACTCCAGCTGGATCGTCGGGTGCTGAATCGCATGAGAAGGGTCATGAAGGTACTTGCGGAGTATCGATACGTGGAATACGGGATGAACATCAGGAAAACTGGGCGGAAGAGCCAACCGATAAGCAACTGCGCCAACACGCTCAAGGATCTCGAAGGGGCCTACATATCTAGGACTAAGCTTCCCTTTCCTTCTAAATCTTATCACGCCCTTCATCGGAGAGACCCTCAAGAAAACATAATCGCTTACAGCAAACTCAAGTCTGCGCCGACGTCGGTCCGCATAAGATCTCTTCCTGCTCTGGGCCGCTTTCATCCTATCATGAATCAACTGGATCTTTGCGGTCGTCTCCTGCACGATTTGCGGCCCTAAAATACTGCTCTCACTGAGCTCTGTCCAACACACGGGTGGTCGACATCTCCTCCCATATAACACCTCGGAGGGTGCCATCTGAATCATCTCCTGGAAGCTGTTATTGTAGGAGAACTCTATCAAGGGCAAATGATGATCCCAGCTGCCACCGAAATCTAAAGCGCACGCTCAGAGCATGTCCTCAAGAGTCTAAATAGTCTTCTTTGACTGACCATCGGTCTGCGGATGAAAAGCTGTGCTGAAACTCAATCGGATGCTCAAAACCTCCTGAAATCTCTGCCATAGTCGGCTGGTGAACTGGGTGCTTCGGTCGGAAACAATACAAGTCGGGACGCCATGCAATCGTACAATCTCGTCGATGTATATCTGGGCATACTGAGAAAATCCAAAAGTGTCTTCACTGGCAAAAAGTAAGCCGCTTTCTTCAATTGATCTACAATCACTCAAATAGAGCCATCCTCTCGACTGGTCCTAGGTAGACCCACGATTCAATCCATAGAAATTTATTCCCATTTCCACTCCGGAATGGGCAAAGGTTGTAATTCTCCTGCTGGCCTCTGATGCTCAGCCTTGACTTGCAGACAAGGCAGCATCCCGAAACAAAATCTGTGACATCTCTCTTCATCCCTTCATACTAGTAGACTTCTCTTAAATCACAATTCATATATGCTGACTGATATGCCTCCTCTAAGATCTCGCGTCTCAATCCCTCAGAATCTGGCGCACATAGTCGAATCCCAAATAGTCGTACTCCTTGATCATCAATCACGAACTCTGAATCTCTGACCTGTCAAACCTGCTCTAAGATATCTGACAAACGAATGTCATCGGACTATGCCTCACGGATATGATCAATTAATTGTGGATGTGCACGGACACCGAAAAGTTGTCCCCTGGTCGACGTAAACTTGAACTGTACTCGGCTGTCACATAGAATCTGCTAATCTGCCGTCGACTATCTCTGAACTGTGCTTAACAAGAATAGCTATCTCCGGGCCTCCGACTCAAAGTATCTGCCACAACATTCGCCTTACCCGGATGATAAAGAATCACCGCAGTCATAGTCTTTCACTAGCTCTATCCATCTGTGCTATCTCAATTTCAGATCTCACTGCTGGAAAAGTGTACTTTAAGCTTTTGGGGTCCGTGAACATCTGGCACGACTCGCCGTATAAGCAATGTCTCCAAATCTTAAGTGTAAAAACCACCGCAACCATCTCTAAGTCATGTATGGAATAGTTCTTCTCGTGCTTTTTCAACTGCCGAGAAGCATCACAATAGCCAACAAACCGCCTGATCCTAAAGGCAAAGATAATACTGGTGTCGTAATCAAACGAGTCTTCAACTGCTGAAAGCTCTGCTCACATGCTTCGGTCCAAAGAAAAAGGAACTCCCTTCTGGGTCAACCCGATCAATGTTGCAGCTATATGCGAAAAATCCTGTACGAAAAATCAATAGTATCCGTCTAAACCCAAAATGCTGTGAACCTCCGTCACTGGTACAAGTCTGGGCCAGTGCTGAACGGCCTCAATCTTTTTCGGTTCCATACCAACCATCTCGCGTAACTACGTGACTCAAGAAGTCAACATCATCCAACCAGAAAACACGCTTGGATAATCTAGCAAACAGCTGGTGCTCCCTCAAGGTCTGCAACGAAATCCTTAATTACTGCCCAGGCTCCTCTCGGTTCCAAAAGCGTATTAAAATGTCATCAATGAACACGATAATAACTGGTCAAGAAACGGCCTGAATATGAGGTTTATCAAGTCCATAAACGCTGCTGGGGCATTGGTGTGCTCGAATGACATCACCAAGAACTCATAATGCCCGCAACGCGTGCGAAAAGCAGTCTTCGGAATATCATCCTCTCGAACCCGCAACTAATGGTAGACTAATCGTAAGTCAATTTTTGAGAAATGTCCCGCACCCTGGAGCTAATCAAATAAATCGTCGATACGAGTTAAGGGATATCTGTTCCGCACAGTAACCCGATTCAACTGATAAAAAAATCGAAGCACAAACACAACTGCCGTCTTTCTTCTTGACTAACAGAACATGAGCTCCCTAAAGTGACGCACTCGAACGAACAAGCCCATTATTCAACAAATCTTGCAACTGATCCTTCAGTTGTTTAAGCTCCACCAGGTCCATCCGATATGGCGGTAGAGAAAAAGGCTCCGTGCCGGAAACCAAGTCAAAACAGAACTCAATATCGTGCTCTGGCGTTAGACCAAGCAACTCATCAGGAAAACATCTGGAACTCTCTCACAATCGGAACCTGGTCCAATGGGACCTCTGTGGCTCTAACATCACAAACATATGCCAAGAATTCCTGACATCCTTTTCTCAAAAGCTTACTAGCGCGAAAAGAGGAAATCAAATTGAAAAAGGCGACGCTACGGTCTCCCCGAAAACAAACAAGAACTGGCTTACCCGGAAAACTAAATCTGACTACCTTCTCACGGTAGTCCACGGATGCATAACACGTGGCTAACCAATCCATGCCTAGAAAAATTTCGAAGTCAAACATATCGAGAAAATCAAATTGACAGAAGTATCCTTATCTCCGATACTAGTAAAACGAATACGAATGAGAAACACATAGAGCTACAAAAGACTCGCCTACCGGAATAATAACAATCAGCGGTAGATTAAACAAGGATGACTCACGGTCCAAACTCAGTACAAAGTGCGTAGATACAAGTTCAAACAACAAAAGAAATACACACATCGAAAGAAAATACTGAAATAACACCAGAAAGAAATACGCATTGGAAGAAACACCGAAGGAATAACTGTCACAACAGCGTCTATCTAACTGCCTCTGAGCTGGTATACTGGTACAATTTCGCTTCGGTCCAGAAACGACTGAAGTCTTAGAAATGCGCTCCTCCAACAGTAAGGTTGCGTTCATAGCAGCGACGTAAGTGTCAAAATGCTGGGCACCAACAGCAAGAAATAAATGCATGTCTAATCTCTACATTACCCTTTTTATCCTTTTCTCTTTAGTGTCCACCAGGTGAGGAGCATATCGGACCACTAAGTAAACTGAATGTCGTAATCTGACATTGTCATCCTTGAAGTCTTACGCAAGGGCTCGAAAACTACGATCTCGGCTTCTCGAACTCTCTCCGGAAGGAAGCAAGCAAGAAATATAGCGGTGAGCTTATCCCAAGTCAAAGGAAGTAGATCTGCAGCTCGAACTTTCTCAACTGACTCGTACCACATCTGAGTAAGACCTCTCTAGACAAAAACTCGCAAGCTCAATCCATATCTTGTCAGAACATCTCTGTGAACGACAAATACTAGCCATCCTGTCGGGGATTGTCTATGGATTCTTCACTGCATCTGTGCCTGTAAAAACTGTAGGCTTCAGCCTCAAAAACTCCTGTAAGAATACATAAATAATCTTGGTAACAATAGAAATAGTTTCCTGAGCAGCAGGTACAATCATCGTCCTACAGTAGGAGGGACATCATCGGCTCTCGGAGCTCGGCTAGCCTCAACTAACGATCCAACCCTCTGTCATACGTCCTGAATACTCGACTCCAGCCTAGCCATCCGTCTTGGAGAAGGTGGATCACTCTGTCCTTGAGGGGTAGGCGTACTGCCCTGATCGGTCATCATCTCAAATGAGCCTGCTCTAATCTCATCCCCGGCGGCAGCCCTCTGGCCCTCGTAGTCTCCGACGGCATAGTGTCTGGAGCAAGAACATGATTGATAGTAACATTGCGATCAAATCAAAGGGTTTCCAGAATCAAGAAAGGAGATACAAGAAAATATATATCCTAAGATTACTTAGGCGGAGTACCGTATCGTATGTATGCCGCAGAACATACGCACGTTACGTCACTCTGCTTAAGTCACCTACTCCATCTACCAAAGGTCGCCTACACTCAGAAAGGTAAAACCTATGTCTCTGATACCAACTTTGTCACAACCCGAAAAGTACGGAGCGTGATTGACACTTAAATTACGACACGTCTCGAGGCGTACATAATCTAAGTAAGCCAAAACCCAGAAATCAAAACCAATTAAAGCAGTAGAGTGAAGGAAAACCAAGTAAGAAAAGCGAATATTATCAAATAGTTCACATTAAACCTTTTAAAAAGCAACATCACACTTTTCCGAAAATTTTGGCAGAGTCTCCTTTGTAAAAACTGGCCCCAAACGGGTATAAAACAAGAATATATGTACAACATGAAATAAGGCATTCCCAAGCGGGAGCTAGCTCTTCGCCAAAGACGGACTCACAATCACACGCAATAAATATCATTACCGTGCAAAATAAGCATATAAAGGCACAAAGTAATAAAGCATCATGTCGGCTCAAGTGAGCTCGACACCAAACACCACAAATACAAGTCTCACGAGTCTCACTGTCTAGTCAATTATATAAGGGTAGAAGGAGTATATTAGATACAATATAATGTACATGATGAAATAAAACTATCCTCATAACCCACTTACGAGCAATGCTGCAAATCAAGCAAATGAAGCCAAAAGAGGAAGAACTCCCGCCGCTACTGCGCTGACGGGTCAACCTGTAAGAAACTGTGGCACAACGGGGGTGAGTTGCCAACTCGTGAGTAGTAAATAACATCTAATAAGGTTATCGTAAGCATGCGCGCATATGCGTCTCAACCTACGCAAGTCGATATAATACAATGTACTAACATGAATGCAACATGAATGCGTAATCAACACGAGATCTGAATATGTTTAGTATGAGAAAAACTGTATTCTTATCTTAGTAAAACTTCTGTAATTTAACTGTAGTATCATCAATGAAATCAATAGAAATCCGTGTCAAGTATCGACACAAAATATGAATATCTCAATATCTCGATGTATCAATATCTCAATCTCTCGGGCTCCGGCAATCCGGACTGGCCCATATCATCAAATCTCGGGCTCCGGCAATCCGGACTGGCCCATATCATCAAATCCCAAGACTACGTCGGTATCCTCCGGATATCCGCCGCGTCACAAATAACCGGTCGGTAGTGCTCCCCTGCCGGGCTCAACGCCATCAACTGCGACCATCTTGCCTCGGGGTACCACACCGGGTCCACTATGCACCCATAGATGGTTCTTCCTCCTCCTCCTCAAATCGGGTGTATGATACCGCTCAAGAACCGAGAAATCTCATGGTGGACTATACATACATCATATCACAAGAAAACCGCAACTGACATTTTTAAAATGGTAATTCATTTTTAAACTGTTACGGTTTCTCCAAATCTATAAATCTCATAAATACCGAAATCCTCGAGAAGAATCATAATGCATGAACATATAGGAATTGATGAATGTCTATGATATCAACAATATGCAATGCAATGCGGAACTAGAAAACTATGCATGAACGATGATGCAGTAAGATATATGCACATGACTAGCAATCCTACGTATCCATCCTGATGAATTAAAAATATAAATACAGGTTTATTAATCATAATTAGCGCAATTGATTAGATTCGGATTTAAACAAGTTATATAGTGTTCGTGGCATAACAATTACCAAGGCGTGTGTGTCCCCATGAATAATGCCCGTGCAGCATAAACCAATGGTAATAGTGCAAGTGTCCTATGAGATGATTTCACACACACATATATAAAAGATGATGCGATGCAACGAGATTAATAATTAGGAACTACGCATATAAATGCAAGTACTAAAAGAAATTCTAACTATCGGGCGCCTTACGCCATCCAGACGATTTCCCTGTAGATGTGTACATCTACTCACCGGAACACCTCCGCTAATCTGATCCGATCACCGCTTTTTCTATCCATGCCGCATCCGATGTCTCCGCAACCGATCCTGGAATCGTACAAATATCAATATAGAAAGCTAAACATTCGATAAAATGCGAAAACAACGATATGAAGGAATTAACGCAACAAGTAAGAATACGTGTGCACTTGGTGCACAAGACGTGTATAACAACACACAAAACCAATCCGATCTGGCTGTTATCCCAGACACACCAGGCCATGACTTGCATCGCACGTATCGCGCAAGATATAGCACACCAAAAATAGATAATTGGTCCCAGATTTTATCTGGAGTAGAAACAAGAAAAACAAACAAGACTAAATCTCAAACAATACCTACAGACAACTACCTGCAAAGTTTCAATGTTTTTCGCCAAAATTGGGCCGGCCACGAGGGGGTGTCACCGGGTCAAATCGGGTGAAAAGGGTCCAGGTTTCTACACTACACTTCTAACACAATGAATAGTCAAATGTATGTGTTTGTTTGTTTTAAAAACCACCACAGTAATAGTAGATTCTCAGTGTCTAAAAACTAGATTAAAAACCGTATTAAAACACTAATTTGTGACATTAAGGCATTTTAGTGTAAACTTGCTGGATTAATAGGTTGATTAGGTACTAAGTACTCTTAATTACCCTAATTAAGCCATAAAAACCCTAACCTATCTTAATCTCCTCTTAAAACATATAATTAGCACTAATATACTATTTAAACACTACATTAAGCTAAATAACTAAAGTTAAGCAAATTAAGTAATTAGATTTAGGCTTATACCTCAAGAGGGTAGAGAGGGTGATCCAAGCATGCTAAAACTCATAGAGACTAGCCAAGAACCAAGCTTGATTGAGAAAGGGAAATTAGTGATGATTTTTGAAAGAATTTGTGGAGTTTCTTGAATGGAGCTTTGATTTTGAGAGAAGAAGAAGAAGAAGGAGCAAACGATGAAGGGGGAGGGGCTGCTGCAGGGGCTGGCCGAGAGCATGAGGGGAGTGAGGGAGAGAGAGTGTGTGAGGGTGTGTATGTGTTGCCAAAGTCAAGCCCCATGCTTCTCATTTATTACACCATGCTTCTCTCTTTTCATTTCTTTTGCTTATTATCTTTTCTTTGGTTTTCTTTTAACAATAATTTTAGAACCATAAGGAATAAAAATGAAAGGCATGTTACACATGTGATTAAGTAGCCATGGTTGTATAAACAAGTATTACCCTATACTAATTTATGATTAACACTAGATGTAGATGTGTGTGTGTGTGCATGTTTTGAAATTTAGTTTAGTAAATAGTAAATAAGTAAAATAGATAATTAAGTGAACAATCAATTAAATGCTAACTAATAAAACACAATTATACACATATTCACATCATCCAATAGATATATTCATGTTTATATGGAAATATTTATTAACTAGGTTTTTATGAAAAACACGTATTTTCGCTAATTAAAACGAAATTAACCTATACGAATTTCAAAGTGTTACAAGGGTGGAGCCTACCTACTTATGGATATGCATGGTGAAAGACCCTTCCGATTAATAAATGACCGATTTCTCAAAAAATATTACGCCTAACGAGCCATGAATTGATTCAATGATAGATGACGACGCTTGTGTCCGCTCGCTATATTCCTGAGTCAGAACTCTGAGAGTAGTACGCAAAAAGCTCTATCGCCTCAAAAACCGCGATAATGGACCGAAACGTTCTTAAACTAACAATGGACCGAAACGTCTCTAAACTAACGATGGACCGAAACATCTCTAAACTAACAATGGATTGAAACACGGTGATATTAGACCGAAACGTTCTTAAACTGAAAATGGACCGAAAGGTACTTAAACTAATACTATAATGGACTGAAATGTACTTAAAGTAACATTCGTCCCCAAAACGGGAATATGGGACCGAAACGTCCCTAAACTAGCATTTCGTCCCAAAATACGGTGATAATGGGCCGTCATGTCCTTAAATCCACACATTTAGCCCTACGGTGAATCCCCATATCGATTACCGTATACAATCCACAGGCATAAACGATTCATAACTCTCCTAGGTCTCACATGATGTAGTCCTTTAAAAAAATCGAGGGCTATAGCAAATGTTGTGTAACCTTCCGAGTCGTCTAAAGAAAAGGTATGTACATAAGCGAAATGGACACGGATGAAAACCCGAAAGGGCGCCATGAGTAAAAAACAGCAGGACAGCCAGTGAGCTAGTGAAAACCTGAAAGGGCGTGAACATGTAAAAAAAAAGTTATGTGCACAAACGAAATGGGCACGGATGAAAACCCGAAAGGGCGCCGTAAAACCAGCAGGACTGCCAGCGAGCTAGTGAAAACCCGAAAGAGCGCAAACTCGTAAAAAAAGCACTTACAAAGCCCTCATGACTTTGTAAGGAGAAAGCACGAGTGTGAGATCCTTACGACTCGCAAAGGAGTAACACACTTAAGAATCCATACGATTCCTAAGAAGAAAATGCATTTACGGGATCCTCGTGACTCGTAGGGAGAATATACCTTCTCTGAGACCCTCACGGCTTATAGAATTCAAATACCTTGAGATACAGGGACTTGAACTTGTTCTTAAGCCATCAAAACCCTACAAAACTTTCTAGCCCTACAGGCGGTCATACAATCCACGGGCATAAATAAATATTTCTCCTACCAAGTTCCACCAATGGCGAGAAATGTCCCCATACGGTGAACGACACTTGTAAGTCCTCTCGACTTATAAGGAGAAAATACTCTTGTAAGATCCTTACGACTTATAAGAGAAAAACACACTTAGGAATCCTCACGACTCCTAAGGAAAAAATACACCTACAAGATCCTTTCGACTCGTAGGGAGAAATACCTTTATGAGATCTTTACGGTTCATAAAGCCAGAAAGCCTTAGTTGACAGGATCCTAACCCTGTTTGCTAAGCCACCTGTTCACCGCCAAAGACTGGAACGAGAAGTTGGGACGTCTGGCCTGAATTTGGAGGCAGATGATATTTGGAATTCTCCATCCACCTCTCCGAAAATACCAAATTGATTTATGACACCGTATATCGGAGGTTTAGATAGATACGACCGTTGTAGCCGACTTTATCAGATTCCCCCTCATTTGTGAGGTTTTTTTTATTGCGGGGACTTTATTCCCTGCAGGCGCAAGCCCCTGCAGTTAATTACGTTATCGCGTTGCGATAACCAATTTCTCCTTCTCCAGCAATGCACTTCGTGTCGTGTGTTATTTTGTTTGTTAAGGTTGCACGCGGATTGTATACAGAGACTAGTTTATGTCGTTGCCCATAGGGCACGGATTAGTCCAAATCTATATATTTTAGATTTAGGATTTTGAACTTAAGTTATATTCTCTTTTAGTTCAAAAATATTTTTTTGGTTTAAGGACCGTTAATCTAGTTTGAGATTAAGATCAACTTAAACATATAAGCATTTGGGCCCAATTTATTTTTAACTAAAGATACGTTAGTCTTATTTGAGACTAAGATCAACTTAGCAAAATTTTAAGATCATTTTTATTTCAGATCCAACAACAGAGCATTTGGGCTCTGTTGTAAGAAAACTTTTCAGAGAGACTAAGCCAATTTGGGCTTAGTCTGCTCGGTCCTTTTTTTAATTCAAAAGTGCTAAGCACTTATTTGGGCTCTGCTTGTTCAACCACTTTTTATGCAAAAGCGCTAAGCATTTGTTTGAAGCTCTGGCGCTCATGTTATGCCCCCCTTCACGGTGTACGGTTAAGAAGACGCGACGAGGCCCGCTACGTATTTACTCAGAAGTAAACACGCTAAGCGTAACTAAGCAATATAATAAATGTATATAAGAAAAATTCTAAGAGATGTAATTGAACAACAACTTTTTTTTATTAAACAATTTTTTACAATACAAATGAAAAGTAAATACAATGATGAAAGCTATGTCTAAACAATGGCATGAACTGATAGTAAAGTGAGTACAAGTAAAGCTTAATGGTTGTACTGCTTAGTGGTCTGCTCCAAGTGCTCCTGGCTGGTATCGAACTCCTCAGAGTTGGGTCCTCCTAACAACATTCCAAAGAAAGAAGAGAAATAGGAATGTCGTTAGCGAACAATCGCTCGGTAGGTCCCAAAGAAAAGTAGGAATAGAATAGACAGATATGAGAATACAACTGATGTATTGTGAGTTTGTTATGTTAACGCGGTTGATTGTAGCTTGGTACAGAATATGCCAGTGTATACGGGAGGAGTCCAACTTACACCGTGGACTATGGTAACCCGTAGTACAAGGCTCCATCGATAAAACCACGGAACAACGGCAATGGATGTACAGTTATATCTTTTAATGACCATCTCGTGCCACTTTTAGTACATTCCGTGCCAGTCTACCCCTTTAAAACCCCGTAATGTATTTTGTATTGATTGTATTGTTTTGTAGTAATTTGTAGATGTAAGACTTGCCGAAACTATGATATCATGTAAACGGAATGGATATAAATGGATAGGCATGTAATCAGAGTATATTCATGGTTCGGTTCGGTCGAGTCATGTTTATATTGATTGAATTTTGGTATACATGGATTCATGTTGAATTGGAGTTATACTGGAATCATATTCAAGGATAAATTGATTCAGATTAGACTGAGACTCTGCCTGAGTCAGACACTTAAACAGAATTAAAGTCCTGAATTAGTTTTTGGAGTTATCGGTAACTGCTGCATATGGACGGCATGATTTGTGTCTTTTTCCAAAACAATTACCGTATTGATAACACCATTTTTAGTTTGTCTACCTTAGATAGGAAAGCACCCATATTCTCTGGCTCCCTAAGGCTCAAGAGAAGTGGTCCCGCTTAAACCTAAATTTACTAGGGTCCTTATTGTAAATTAATATAACTTGATGGGGTTTTATGAAAAATAGTTTTGATATATTTTCAAAATAAACCTCAAGTATTTATTTATCATCTTTCGGGTTTTCATAGTTGTAATTTTTATAAAATGAAGTTTTCTAGTGAATAGAACCTAGATTGCATTGTATATGGTATTTTAGTGTAATATTGTAATTATATTGATTTGTAATGGTAATTTCATGAAATTTTTGATTCCTTTGATTTAGAAAAACATGGAATATATATAATATATTTAAAATAGATATTTTGATTATATATATATATATATTAAACATAGAATTTATTTATTTAAATAGAAATCGTGTTTTTCTTAAAATTGTAATACAAATTCCATCGAGACCGTATGCTCCGTGAGGAGGTCTGCATCTCGCCCTACTAGTCCCGAGGACGTGCGATAACCCGCACCATCCCGATCGGGTTCCCCAAAATGGGTTGTAGAGACTTAATCGTATGGAATTCAAATAAGACAATTTAAAGAATACGGTTTTGTAATAGTTTAGGGTATTTTATTGTAAACTTGTAATCATCCCGCAACTAAAGTTCCAAAAGTCATCGTGCTATATCAAGAATGAGTGTTGTGATGAGATAGGTCATTACCTCGTGAGTTTTCTAAAGGTAGTATGAGCAAAACTAGAAAGTAATGTCGTATGTAAACTGGATGGTATTTTACTGTAAAAGTTAAATAAAAGTTGTTTAACATTATATTTTGAATTGAAATTTGTTCCAAATGTTATTTAATGGTTAATAAACAATATATAAAAAGATGGTAAATTTTTTATTAAGAAAAATTGCATTTTTGATGAAATTTAGAATCGGAAGTCGGAATAACTCCGCTTCCGACGAGTTTTGATAGAATATTGTTTTAGAATAGAAAGAGGTGAGAAGTGAGGGGACTTACGGGTTTGGAGAAGAGAGGGAAGGTAGAGGGAACTATTGGAAGCGTCGTGGAGTCGCGTCGTCGCCGGATTTGTCCCGAATCGTCGCCGGAACTTTGACCTTAGCTAACTCCACTTGTACAACTTTTGGTCTTAGAAATTTTAAAGAGTTTTGGCAATAGATTTCTGAATGAGGAGGCTAGGGTGTGATGTTTGTATTTATAAGAGAAATTAGGGTTTTGAGAATTGAAGAATGAATTAAAAATATGCATTAAAATGGATTAAAGAGGGGATTTATCATTTTCTGGATAAATGCAAAGAAATCAAATAGAATAGGAGTAGTGGGGGGAGTCCAAGGGTTGTAGGGTTAAAATTTGATGGCATTTGGAACAGGGGGGCCCAGCGGCGCCGGCCCCATGGCGTATCTCGCCGGCCACGTGGGGGTGGTTTGGGTCTAGATTTATGCCACATGTCATGGTCTGTATAAATAACATATTACACATGCTTGTTTTCAGTGTGACTTTTCATTTTACGTGTAGTGCACGTGCAAACTTTTAGGCTTCTAAAAGTTTAAAAGAATAATCAACAAAAAATATATGTGGCTAAGGGGATTCGAATACAGGGGCTATGTCACAGTAGTGCAAGGCTTTACCAATGAGCTACAAATGTTTTCTTGCTGTTCTAAAGCAATTTAAATTTATAACTTGTGCTCAGGCTTAGGTGCTCTTTTCTGTATTTTGAAAAATTCTGTACAGAAAGTTTAGGGTTGTTATAGCTCATATGGGTATCATGTGAAGCCTTTAGTTATGGGCACCGCTCAATCAATGCTAAGCACTCAGTTATTTTGACTGAATATAGATATATAGTGCTAAGCACTTTTTTGGCGTTCACGTGAGGCGCTGGGCGCTGCCCAATCAGTGCTAAGCACTCAGCCGTTTTGGCTGTATATGAAGTGCTAAGCACTTTTTTAGTGTTCACGTGAGGAGCACGTGAGGCGCTGGGCGCTGCCCAATCAGTGCTAAGCACTCAGCCGTTTTGGCTGTATATGAAGTGCTAAGCACTTTCATATGGTGTCCACGTGAGGAACATATGCAGCGCTGGCCGCTGCCCAATCAGTGCTAAACACTCAGCCGATTTTGCTGTATATCAAGTGCTAAGCACTTTTATATGGTGTCCATGTGAGGAGCACGTGCGGCGCTGGGTGCTGCCCAATCAGTGCTAAGCACTCAGCCGTTTTGGCTGTATATGAACTGCTAAGCACTTTTATTTAGCGCTCACGTGTGTTTCATGTGAGGTGCTGGCCTTTTGCTTTGGGCACCCGGGTGTTTTCACGTGAGGCGCTGTTGGTAGGGCCCCCATGTGGAAAGCACGTGAGACGCTAAGTTCTTTTCTTTTTCGAAGATTAAATCTCTGTTAATGGCATTTGACTATTAATAATCACCAAGATCTTTGTTTTGAAGATCTGGGATTATAAGAGAACTAAGTTCTCTTATAAGAACTAAGTTCCGCTTATAAGAACTAAGTTCCGCTTAGGGTTAAACCCTATTTTCCGAGGAATTAAATTCCCATAGGATCTAAGTTCTTTTATGAAAACTAAGTGGAAACGTCACTGATGTGCTCGTGTCATGCACTAACCTTCCACGCACTTATATGAATGAGCCTTCTTTCACACATATCTGTAAACGAAACTTAAACCGATATAAACACATACGTTGAAGCATGGCTAATTCTTTATTTTATTGATTTGCTCTCATTATTCAAGCATGGCTAGATTTTTCTATGGAAAATAATGCATGCTTGATGTAAGAAAAAGAATGAACCATTCTTCACTTGCCTTCACACTTGATCATTTGTGTTTTCTCATTCACTCTCCATTTGCTCTCCTCCTTCTTCCTCAAACCCTAACCCTCACATGTGTTGTGAATCCTAAGGTTCTATGAGATAAAATAGTTCAATTAACTCTTTACATCTCCTAAGCCGTCTAGATTAGCGAACTAGGTATTTTAGTTACCTCGGTTTTGAGGTTGGAGCTTGAACCATAGACTCTCGGGTGGATCGTCTTCGACACGAGGAGGCCGACGACCGAGTTAGATCCGCACCTTCTTGGAGCTCAAGAAAAGGAGAAGAAAACCTGAAGGACTTGTATCTGTGAGGTATAAAACTCTATCATAGTAGTTTAGAACCTCCTTGTGTTTATTAGGGTTTGTGAAAAATCCTGGATGTTTAGTCAATGTTGCTTGATTTAAAAATTGTTTTTGTAAATTCCACCTCCCCACAAATCTTGTGGGGGTGTGTGACGTCGAATTACAGTGGTATCAGAGCCTACATAAACCTTAATTAGCTAGTTAGCACATATTTAGAACTTCGATCGACAGAAATTATCCGAAATCGCATTTCCGTTTCTAGCTTGCTGTCCGAATTTTAAACTTGTTCAAAAATATTTTCGGTGACCTTCAAATTATGAGCAGGTTTTTCTAGAGCCAATAAAGAAATTTGAGCACACGAGCTCCTAATTAGACCACTAATCCGCGGCCTAATTGGGGCTAATGTGCTCCAACTTTTTTATGGGGTTCAGATTCATGGAAATGTGATTTTTGGTACATTTGGTTTTTGCCCAGATTTGTTTATGTATTGGTTTGTACATGGGGTAAATGCGGAAAGATTTAATCGATCGAAATTATAAATTCTTGCTTATATGTATATGTGTTTCTAAACCTCTACTAATTGCTATATGTCGATTAGTGGGGGTTGCACATATCTTGTATCGGTTTATGGTTTGTGGATATGAAGTATTGGATCGCCGTGAATGAATAGCCGGGGGATGTGAGAAGAGTGTTCTTTTCTTTTATTCATGTATATTTTTAAATTGATATAATATTCTTTTGCGGAGCACATCCGGGTTGAGCTTGTAACCACCGTTGTATTATTTCATTTACTTTTTCTTGCACCTAAGATAGACCTAAGGAGGGGTGCACAAACTACTGGGTTCTTGAAGTGCCGAGTGACAAACTCATTTCATTGAGGGAGGTTGCTTCACTTCGGGAATTTGGCATGTAGTTTGCCGCACTCGTAGGGGTCTAGGGTGGGGTTTGGCTATTCATCACAACCGTGGAATCCGTTTTTCGTTATAGGCTAAAATGAAATACGGAAATCCTAATATATTCAATATATTCATCTGTGTTGCTGTGATATGTGATATGGAATGGCTATTATTGTGTGAGACGAATGGTTATATATATTATATATAATAAACGTTGCTTATATTTTTCACCCGCGCTAGTCCAGCCCCCGCTCTGTCGTTAGTTAAGTAACCTAACGGTGCATGATGGGGTCCCGTGGAGAATGCGGATGGTATAAGCGTACGTTCTATTTTCGTTTCTTTCTGCAATGATAGGATTAAATGATGGGACAACATTAATATTGTTTAATGCAAAGAAAACAAACCAAAGTTAAATCGTTGGAACAATTTCAAAACCACTCGGTTTTATTTAAAAAATAACTTTTAAATGTAGAGCCTAAACCGCTCCTTTTAAAAGCTATCATGGTTCCTTCGACTATATCAAGTTCATTACGTTCACGGTTTTCTCCAAAACCAGCCGTAGCCCTCTGTCATTTTAGATGGGTATTCAGTATTATTTAAGCTATGTATTTTTACCTTCGCCAAGGTATAGTGATTGATAGCTGCTGGGTATTCATCTGTAGTATAGATAGATGCGTTAATCTGGGACAGGCGTACAGCTATTTTGGACTTCGTCAAGGGTTTGTACGAATGGGTTCAGATTAACCTGGACAATGACGTGTAGAACTTGACATGCGTCTTATGATATTTTGGCCTTCGTCTAGGTCATTAGCGCCTGAGGAAAAAATCCACATCGGAAGTTTCAAAGGAAAAAGGAAACTTGCTAGTTTTGCATACGATCTGGAGTGTGATGATTTTGGTAGGATTCCTTCAAAGTTGTCACACAATGATAGTTGGATCCCGATCCCACCGTGAGTTTTATTACTCCTCGGGAGAGTTTTTCACTTTACAATCAATGCTATAAACCAAGTAGGTGTCTAGAACAGTGTTAGCAGGGCTATGCCTCCACGGAAAAGAGGTTTTTTAATTAAGGAACTTCGCGAAAGCATTGTAAAACCTCTCTCGAAGTACCGACACTAGCCTGGCCAAAAGGTTAAGCAAGAATTGTAGGGTGCGATTAATCCCGACTAATTCTTTTTTTTATGGTTTGAAGGAGGATTTGAGAAAACGGTGGGAGCCATCCTGTTTAGATAAACTAATAACCAATCTAAACTTTCAAAAGTATCATGCTGAGTGTTTCTTCTCTCTCCCCTAATTGCAGCGACCAAAATGACCGGATTTAAGTTACTACTACATAAGAATATATTGATGGGGCCAAACTATAAAAATTGGCTAAGAAATATCCAGATGGCCATTATCTATGACAAGCTGGGCTACCTCCTTACTACCAAAGTCCCCGCCGTCCCAGGTCCAGATTCCACCGTCACGGATATTGAGATCCGTAAGACATTGGAATTAGACTGTGCAAAAGCTAAGTGTCTCGTGCTGGCCTCAATGGATAATGAACACTAGAGGTGGTACGAGAAGATGGACTTAGCTTCCATCTTCCTCCATACCAAGGATTTATATGGAGAGATATCTCGTATCGCAAGATATAAGACATCGAAGAAATTATTTCAAGCCAGATTGGCTGTCGGGTCATCTGTAGGGGACCACATCCTTAAGATGATCAGCTATATTGAAGAGCTCGCAGACCTTGGGACCACGTTGGAGAACGAGTTGTATACAAACTTAATTCTATAGTCCCTTCCCTTTACCTATGCCCAGTTTATATTGAATTTCAATATTCAAGGGAAGAAAGTTACACTTCCAGAACACCTCAATATGTTGAGGAGTGCAGAAGGCACCCTAAAGAAAAGCAGGGAGACACCCGCTCTGCTTATTGAGGAATCTTCCTCTTCTAGATCTAAGGCGAAAGCCAATGGGAAGAAGAAGAAGGCCCCCACCAAGCCGAAAGACGGTGTCAGTAAGGTACATGGAAAAGGCAAGGCAAAAGTTGGGAGGCCAACAGTAGGGAAAGAGGAATGCTTCTATTGTCACAGGAAAGGTTATTGAAAGAAGGAGTGCAGGGCTTGGAAAGCCCAGAACCAGGATTCGAAGCAAGTTATGGCTTTGGCTTCAGGTGTGTTTATGATTGAAAACTGTCTGTCAATCAACTCTACTTTCTGGGTATTGGATATCGGATCAGGATCTCATATCTATAATTCATTGCAGGCACTGAGAAACCGTAGAGTTTTGAAGGCATGTAATATGACCCTCAGGGTTGCTAACGAAGCGAGCGTGGATGCTGTTTCCGTAAGGGAATATCACCTAGGATTGACAAGTGGACACATTTTGGTTTTGCGTAACTGTTTTTTTGTACCTACTTTGACATGTAATATCATCTCTGTATCTTTACTATCTAAAGAAGGTTATGATTTTACATTTGTAAGCAATGTTGTAAACATTCACCTTAATCATGGTTTGATTGGGTCAGGCACACTAGATAACGGTATATATGTATTAAATCAACACCAAGTTTTCAATGTCCAAAACACACTTAAAAAAAATTCTCCAGAATTAAATCAAGGTTTCTTATGGCATTGTAGACTAGGTCACATCAATGAAACACGGTTGACGAAATTACATAAACAGAGATATTTGGATCCATTTGAATATCTGTCCTATGTAACTTGTCAATCATGTCTCAAAGGAAAGATGACAAAGACTCAATTTACTGGGCACGGAGTAAGAACCACTGAGCTCTTGGGACTCATACACAGCGATGTGTGTGGTCCAATGTCTACACATGCAAGAAGTGGTTACTCCTACTTCATTACTTTTATGGATGATTTATCAAGATATGGACATGTATTCTTGATGAAATATAAATCTGAGGTCTTTGAGAAATTCCAAGAATACAAAAATGAAGTAGAGAAACAAACAGGCAAAAGTATCAAGACACTTCGATCTGATCGAGGTGGTGAATACTTAAGTGCCAAGTTCCTGGATTATTTAAAAGAGAATGGAATTCTCCCCCAGCTTACTCCTTCATACACACCTCAACACAACGGTGTATCGGAAAGGTGGAACCTCACCTTATTAGATATGGTACGTTCCATTATGAGTAACGCTGAGTTACCGCGATCCTTATGAGGTTATGCACTAGAATCTGTTGCATATCTTTTGAACAAAGTTCCTACTAAGTATGGGCCTACCACATCATATGAAATGTGGAGTGGGAAGAAACCCTATCTTAAGTATCTTAAGATATGAAGATGTCCAGTTTTTGTTAAAAGGCAGTATGCAGACAAGCTCGAGGCGCGATCAGTACTGTGTAAGTTTGTGGGATACCCAAGGAACTCCAAGAGGTATCTTTTCTATTACGTAGAGAAACAAAAGGTTTTTGTTTCTCAGCATGCCCACTTTTTGGAGACTCAATTTCTTGAAAAAGAAATAAGTGGGAGCGCAATAGAACTGGAAAAAATTCTAGAACCACAAACTTTTACTGAAAGCGTGGTGGAAGCAGAAGTTTCAAAAGAACCGGACGTCCCTCCGCCACTCCGCAGATCTAGTAGGCAATCTCATTCACCCGAGAGATACTACGATTTTCTCGTAGATGAGGATAGAGAGGATTTCATCATCAATGATGATAAGCCAACTAGTTTTCAGCAGGCCATTACTAGCAGAGACTCAGTAAAGTGGCTAGATACAATGCAGACCGAAATGGAATCCATGTATACTAACAAAGTTTGGACTTTGGACATTGCACCTCAAGGGGTAAAACCCGTAGGCTGCAAATGGATCTTCAGAAAGAAGATTAATGCAGATGGACAGGTTGAAACCTATAAGGCTAAACTTGTAGCAAAAGGTTTTCGTCAAAGACCTAGCTTATACTGTGATGAAACCTTTTCTCCAGTGGCTGTGCTTAAATCCATTCAAATCCTACTTACCATTGCTGCCTTCCATGATTATGAAATTTGGCAGATGGAAGTAAAGTCCGCTTTTCTGAATGGAAATTTGGAAGAGTGTGTTTATATGGATCAGCCATAGGGTTTTATAGAGAGTGGGAGCAGTGGAAGAGTGCGCAAGTTGCTTAAATCTATTTATGGATTAATGCAGGTATCGCGGAGTTAAAACATCTTCTTTGATGAGACGGTCAAAGAATTTAATTTTATCAAAAATCCAGATGAACCATGCATTTATAGTAAGATTGTAGTGAGAACTGTGGTATTCCTCGTCTTGTACATGGATGACATTCTACTGATAGGAAATGATATTTCTATGCTACAATCAGTCAAAGGATTCTTGTCACAGAAGTTCTCCATGAAAGACCTGGGTGATGCCTCCTACATTCCGGGGATCCAGATCTATCGTGATATATCTAAGAGGATGTTGGGACTTTCACAGTCCAGGTACATCGACACCATACTGAAAATATTTAGTATGGAAGATTCCAAGTGTGGTAATCTACCGGCTTGTCACAGGATCACCCTCTCCAAAGTGATGTCTCTCAAGACTGATTTGGAAAGGGATCGCATGGGCATTATACCCTACGCTTCTGCGGTAGGATCTATAATGTATATGATGTTGTGTACCAGACCAGATGTTGCTTACATACTAAGCGTGATAAGCTGGTATCAGTCAAACCCTGGGGAGAAGTACTGGATAGCAGTTAAGAACATTCTCAAGTTCCTGAGAAGGACTAAGGAGATGTTCTTAGTGTACGGCGGTAAAGACCTCCAGATCGAGGCCTTCGCTAACTCCAGCTTCCAGAGTGACAAGGATGACTCCGAATCCATGTTGGGTTGTGTCTTTACCCTCAATGGAGGGGCGGTCTGTTGGAAAAGCTCCAAGCAGGATACCGTTGTTGACTCGACAATGGAGGCAGAGTATATCGCTGTATGCGACGTCGCGAAAGAAGCAGTCTGGATGAAGAAGTTCGTTACAGAACTTTAAGTGGTTATGTCCATTGTTGATCCAATACCTTTGTATTGTGACAACAACAGGGCTATGGCTTTAGCGAAGGAACCAAGGTCCCATCAGAACCCCAGACATATCTTGAGGTGGTATCACCTAATCAGGGAGATCGAGGTACGGAGAGTAGACAAGGAGAACAACACTGCAGATCCACTCACAAAGGCCATCCCTCAGAAGCAGTTCGAGAAGCTATTCGAGATGATAGGTCTGTGATATGCCTATACATGGCCTTAGTGCAAGTGGAAGATTGTTAGTGATATATGCCCTAGAGGCCATTATTGTATAGTACTGGATTGTATATTACATTTTGGAAGCTTTGGATATATACAGATATAATAACAGTCTTGCTCAATATGATAGTATGCTATCTGGTTTGATTCTATCTTAATATGTGTATATATTTTTTTAACATATCGCTAATACATATTGATAGAGCCCTTAGGATCTTTGCTTGACTACCAGCGTTGTGATGACAGTCACACTAGTAAGGGCTGGGTAGTCTATAAGCATATCCTTGAACTTGTCCCTAGTCGTAGGATTATCGAGACAGGGCATCGATACTCCAGAGTAGACAAGTGTATACACTTCTTATCCCCGTCAGGGGAGGTGGCCTGTCCCGCAGCTATTGGTATACAGTACCTGAGATAGTATACATGTGCTCATTGGGTTATGAGTTACACTGGATGGACTCGCTGGGAACTGCTGTTTGGTATTATACATATCGTCAGTTAGTAGTTCCCTTGTGACATGAGTATAGATTAATCCGTTGACTTGACATCACTATTCGTCTCGAGTGTGTTCCCATTGTACTTAGATTACTACCCTACCACGACTTAAATGAGTCGTGCAAATAGATAGTAGTTGGGTGCAGTCCCGAAGCACTTGGAGGTAGTAGGAGTTAGAAGGGATTCGTTTCTCCTGGTATTGGAAGTTGATATCGCGCTGTGTACGGTTAGCTAATACACAAAGTCCCTGGCCAGGGCAAGTGAGATTTACTGGTAGGTACACCAGTAGTTTCAAACGGGTGTATTAGGCTCTACACCGACATGACTTATTGCGCTATTAGGGGTCTGACGTTTACCACCCCTTAGGCCCGATATGCGATACTCTTAGACGAACAAACCAGACTGTACGAAGATTGTCACGGATAGGTTCTGTAGGGGTTCGGATGAGTTCGCTCGTCGGCCTTCTTTTCGACAGGTACCTGGGTAGCCGTTACGTACAGCTAGTGCCACTGACAGACTTGTGGTTAAACCCATTGCCAGTGTACTGTCGAGTCTTTAGAGTCCCACACAAAGGGTTTCTGTGGTTCAGACGAAATGATGTAGAGGCTGTATGGTTTTACGTACAGGGTTCCGATCATATACGTGTACTGGCTACATTGATGTTGTTCAGACGGATAATACTAGTGGGCTTAGGATTAAACTGGATTCTAGTATTATATTACTGGATTATTTTTATCTCTTTGTATTCGTATTTTTTGCTGTACGAATACGGGTATGAATATACGGTGAGGGCATTCTTGTAATTTTTAAAAGAGATGCTTCTAGAAGGGACACCTCATTTTGGTTTAATCTATTTTTGAAAAATAAATTAATGAGGTGGAAAATGGAGATATTTGTGGCATGGGTTGAAGCATGGCTAATTCTTTATTTTATTGATTTGCTTTCACTATTCAAGCATGGCTATATTTTTCTATGGAAAATAATGCATGCTTGATGTGAGAAAAGAATGAGCCATTCTTCACTTGCCTTCACACTTGATCATTTATGTTTTCTCATTCTTTCTCCATTTTCTCTCCTCCTTTCTCAAACCCTAACCCTCACATGTGTTGTGAATCCTAGGGTTCTATGGGATAAAATAGTCCAATTAACTATCTACATCTCCTAAGCTACCTAGATTAGCGAACTAGGTATTTTAGTTACCTCGGTTTTAAGGTTGGAGCTTGAACCATAAACTCTCGGGTGGATCGTCTTTGATACGAAGAGGCCAACGACCGAGCTAGATTCGCACATTCTAGGAGCTCAAGAAAAGGAGAAGAAGACCCGAAGGACTTGTATCTATGAGGTATAAAACTCTATCATAGTAGTTTAGAACCTTCTTGTGTTTAGATAGTTAGGGTTTCTGAAAAATCCTGGATGTTTAGTCGATGTTGCTTAACTTAAAAATCGTTTTTGTAAATTCCGTCTCCCCGCAAACCTTGTGGGGTGTGTGGCATCGACTTACAACATGAATAAAACGTCATCCCTTCTACACAACAACATTGTATGAAGTATTTCAAGGATGGTTCGGAGTATACCGTCACGGGAGTGCTAAATCCGGTCTCCGTAAACGAAGTCCGAAAATACGAAGACACAAAGTACTTCCTACCAGATTTCGAGGATACTGAAAGGTGACACAAGCCGGAGAATAAACAGAAATCCGTTGCCACTATCCCGATCTTTGGGAGCGATATCGAGGAAGATGAAGAAATAGTCTACTCGGGACAACCCTAGAAAGAAAACAATAAGTCCGGACCATCTACTCCTATGTTGGTCTTCGGCAGCGACTCTGAGGACGAGGCCAACGCAGTGTTCTCCGTCCGCCCATCAATGCAAACCTTCGCTAGAACAGATCGGAGTCTACAAATTACAATAGCTCCGCCTCGGCATTACAAGGAACTTGATACGCTCGATACAAACAGGAAATTCGACTCGTGATTTTCAATCAATCACGTACAAGAGCTATAAACTTTATACGTGCCTCTTAGGAGAAGTGGTGAAAAGGCGATCATTTTCTACCAATCTACGGAGACCAAAGTAAAAAAAGAAGTCTGGCATGGTGCCGATTTTGTATTCGATAAGCTTTAACCAATCCGTCTGCCAAGATATTACGCGGAGGGATTGAAAAGGCTGTTAAGATACCAAGGTGTACCCCTTGAACAAATTGTTTGACAAACCCAATTTTACAAAAAAAATCGGGATATTCCCGGGACTCAGCGAAAGATGGCCAACGGGAAAATGGAGACAACCGGACTTAAATACGTTTGGTCTAAGAAACGGAAGCAGATCCACGGTTGCCGCATCGTAAATAGCTCAAGTGAAACGGAAAACTCTCTTCCAAGTAGTTGTGACGTCGAATCGGAGTGAGACCCCGCTTTGAAAACGTCAAGTCCGTCGTTTGAAGAACAAATTGACAAGTTAATAAAAAAAGCTTGTCAAACGTGCCGGGACAACCATAGCCGCGAAATGGTCATCTATTCAAAGGCCAGGACGTAGCGTCTCACCCGGCAATCCATGGAGAAAGTAGACTGTAATGCTCTTCATCCCCGGCCCACTGTATGTTCTCGCGAAAGGGGAAAATCCCGAAATGGAGGCAAAACAGGGCAAAGAATGCAGACAACGTTCGAAGACAATAAAGCGGATCTAAGACGTCGTGCAATCGAAAAAACTCGATTGGAGCCCGTCTTTTATAAAGAAGATGGGTCGGGAATACTCTTTCCCTCAAGAAAAGATAAGGAAAATATTCAACCTTGTCATGAAGCACCAAATGATGACACTTCCGGAGTCTCAGCATCCCGAACAAATAAACGAGGTCCATCATCAGGATTATTGCTCCTATAACCGAGTAATAGGTCATCCCCTTGAAAACTACTTCACCTTCAAAGACTGGATAGAAGATCAGTAGCGATAAGGTAGGTTTACGTTATCCGACAGCTGGAGGGTAATTTCGCCGCAAAAGCAAGAGCCAAAAAGGACCTATACCGTTAGGATAGGAGCAACTCAGCAACAAGAATGGAAGTGAACTTGTACCTACCATATGATAACACTCTTAAAAGAGGGAGGGCACAAGAATATGAATGACCTCTACAGGTGCTTCGCAAATGAAGACGAGAATGAGGTGATCTCAGAGTTTCCACCAGCACCAAAAGAGCTGGAAGATGAATTACACACTACAGCGGACAACCTAAGAAAAATCGACTTAGGGACGGAAAACGATCCGAGGCCAACGTTCATCAGTGAGCTACTATCTGAAAAATAGGTGGCCACGTTAAAAGACGTGCTCATACAATATAAAGACTGCTCTGCATGGAACTACTCCGAGATGCCGGGTCTAGATCCAAAAGTAGAAGTACATATGTAACACCTGAGTTTGTGTTAAGTGGTAAGTGTGTCTTACTGTGGGGTTTTTGGTAAAAAGTTTAACAAATCGGCTTTTAAATATTTTATCTGGTTTTATGAATATTTTATTGGAATTTTATCTGGGCTGCACACACTTGTGCATGATATCTTGGGTGAAGTCTGGGGTTACCATGTTGAGATGACCATGGTGGGTTGAACCATTTGATTAGATTAATTGGGTTAATTAGGGTTTTGGTTTTGGTTAATGGTAATTAGAATAGGGGTTGACTTGTGTAGGGAGAGAGTGAGCCATGATGGTGGAGCATTTATTTGGAGAGAGAGAAGGGAGGCTCCAAGGTTATGTCACCTCATCTTATTTCAAAACTCATCACTCCATTTCACTTCAAAACTTTTGCATCTCACATCTCTCCCTCTCCCTCTCACACATCACACCACAACAATTCCTGCATCAGCAGCATCATCATGGCTGCAACTGCAGCTGAGGCAAAACATCAGCCCCCAATATCAAAACAACAGCCCCAATATCAACACTTCAGCCCCCAATACCAACAATTCAGCCCCAAAATTTCTATCAACATCAGATACTACAACACTCCACCCTATATCAGCCACAACACCCCACAACAACAACCACAATTTCATAAGCCACAGCAAGAGCTGCTGCAACAGCAACAGAGGAAGAAAAAAAAAGAGAAGTTGCAAGCAGCAGCAGCAGCAACCCAAACAACAGCAACAACACCACATACTACAACACCACACCCTCATCAAATCCTACAACATCACTCTCCCACTTCACCAAAGCAACAACAGCTGCAGCTGCTGTAACAACAACAACCCAACACAATAACTATAGCAACAGCTTCAGCCAGAATAGCATCAGCACAAGCAAAACAGCAACACTTGAGGCAGCCCAGCAGTAGCCACAGCACTCCACCAGCAACCACACACTCCCCTCCTTAAAGATCTTCCTTTCTCCTTCATCCTAGGACCCCTTGAGGTATAATCTCACAACCCAACTTCTATCTTGCAAAATTATAGTTGTTTAGCTGAAATTTTAGTGTTATTAAGTAGATTAGTGCTAGTTTAGGAGAATTTGAGTGAGATTTGGTCAAGTGTTGGTTGTAATGGTTAGTATAGCCTAATTAGGTGTATTTGAGACCAGATTAACCAAGATTACCCCAGATTTCCAGTAATATACCAGATTTGTTTGAATTAGCGTAAATTAGCAGTTTGTCGATTTTGTGACCTTTCTGGAATCTGCTATAACCCGAGGTACCCTAAAATAATTTTGACTTGGCAGTGAGATATGCAGGTAGATAGAAGCCAACACCCAAAGCCCCAGCCCCTGTACCCACTTCCTGGCCGCAGATAAATTCCATCTGGCCTCAAATTGCGGCCAGAGCATGGGTTCTGGTGCTCGTTTTGGTTTTGTAGCCTTATACCCTATAGACTTGACTCTGGGTATGTCTAGTTTTGACTGATTCCAGTGAGGGTAGAATCTGGGTTGATTTTCTTGAGTTGGCGCATGGTTTACGACTTGTTTAGCAGGGATTTTTGGTATTTGGTGATTCGTTTCTGTTGGGTGGCGTTTGAACGCCAACGGCAGAGGGTTATTGGCCGTGTTTGCACGCAAGGCTATAGGTTTTTACTTATAGATGTAGCGTGCACCATTTTCGTTTCCGACATGGTTTTCATGTGTGTTAGCGTGTGATATCTTTGTAGGTACCCCATGTGGCGTCAAAACGTTGGAGATGCAAATGGCGACATCGGCACCGACACACATAAAGAAAGGTGAGTAGATTTATATCTACGGGGAGAAGTCGGGTGGATGGCGTATAGCACCCCCGCAATTCGTCGTGATGTATACGGATGCGTATACACACATATAATTATCTTATGTTGTTTTTAGGATTAATTATAATGTTAAGATGGATATTGGTGTGTTGGATTGGTGAAAGGTTACGAAACCCTAGGGTAGTGGGTGCACTACACATATATATACACACATACATACTTGCATACATCCTTTTTTCATATGTGATTATGGGATTCTATATAGATATGTGTTCACGTGGGTATGGGACTATGTATTCACATACGGATTTGAGGATGATACTTGGGTTTGAGATGAGTCGATGATATTTGATCCGAGATTATAATATCGGTGATATGGTAAAATTCATATTTGAGATACGTCTTGATGCTTTAGCGGATTTTGGGATGATGATGCCATAGAAATAGTGATATATATAAAATGATCGACATGTGATTACGATACGAGATAGGATATGATATGACAAAATATTTATGATAGGCCGCCTTGGGCGTTGTTTACTTCTTGAGATGATATGTGCTGATGATATCGATTCATACGAGACTGTCGATCAGTAGTCAGATCATAATTATAGTGATGATATTAGCTTTGTACTAGACGTAGGTCAGTACCCGGATTATGATCTTTGATAAAGAGAATACCCTATGAGTGATATGACGAATGCGACGTTGACCCGTACCCAGATTTGGGGATGCCGTACGACGGATTTACGTACGAGCTATATTTTGATGTTTGATCCGCCCTCTTAACTAGGGAATAACCGATTATAGAGATGTGGTATCGGATGTGATATTATCGAGGCGGGATCACCGACTATATATGTATATATATATATATGTGTATCGACTCAGAGGTTAGGCTGTTTCCCTTACCTGCAGTTAGCCTATTAGCTCAGCCCTATAGTTGGAGTAGCTGTATAACTCTTATGGCATTAGATGCAGTTTAGCGATCATTGTGTTTAGTATTCAGCCCCCGCATATTATTATTGTTGCTCCGCATTGCATACTGTTGTGATTCATATTCCATTATTGATATCATGATGTTAGGACACCAGCACCATTACCGATGATGCGTATGTACCACATACACTTATTTGCCGGCCCACACATCTTCATCGGTAATTGCCATGTCACTACACAGTAGTATTATTGCATCAGGATATGACCCTTGTATGTGCATACTATTATTCCATGTTGCATGATATACTGTTATACTTGCACTTCATTGATATGTCACCTACATCATACTTTCTGATTATACGCATTGAGATATGTTGTTTCTATGATATTTCTGGATTCGGGAACCGTGGGTATTTCAAAGAGATTATGTAATTATTTAAAAAACCCGGTTACCCTTGATATGATATTTCAGTGCGTCCACCATGTGTTTTCTCGGTGCTGAGAGTGACATGTGAGGCCCGATTCGAGGAGGCGGATGAACCGTTTCGGGTACATGGTGGGCCCGGTGCGGTACCCCGGGGCAAGAAGATCGCAGGAGATGGCGTTGAGCCTGGCAGGGGAGCACTACCGACCGGTGATTTTACCCGACGCGTCGGATATCCAGAGGATACCGTCGTGGTCTTGAGATGGATGGTAGGGGCCGATCTGGACTGACGGCGCCCGAGATATTGTGATTGAGACATTGAGATTTGAGGTATTGAGGCACAGAGTTTACGACACAGAGATATCGAGACATTAGGATACTTGTTTTGTGTCGATGTTAGGCACTGTTTTATGCTCATTTCATTTATGATACCTCATTTTAGAAATACAGAAATCTCACTAAATTATGAAAGCAGTTTTCTTCAGTACATGCATTCTGTTTCATGCATTCATACATCATCCTTATGATATATTGCTACCTCAGGCACTGACACGGGCATATGGGATTACACTTGGGTTAGATATTTACCCTAGTCATTGTTATAGGTTGCTGGTTTTATATTTGAGGATTATATATTATGATCGTATGACCTAAGATTGCGTCATACATGCGATTTCTGTTCGTAGATGTTCTTCTATTCACGAGTTGGCAACTCACCCCCGTTGTTCCCCAGTTTCTTACAGGTGTTGCCGTATAGGTTTCATTACGGCTTTGCGGGCATTACTTCTTTCGGGTGACTTGCTAGTAGGTGAGTTATTTGTATCGTACCCATCATTATACATTGTATATTATATTTCAGTTGTATCTAGAAGTTCCATCAACCAAACATGTACTTATTTGAGATAGGGACCAGTGATATTTATTCTTTCGACCTTAGAGTCGCGCGTTATATTTCTCTGGGTTTCTTGCTGTTGAGTTTCCTGTTCTGTTGTGATCCTCGCCTTTAGGCGTTGTATATTATATTGCAAACTGGTTGATTTAAAAATGGTTTTCCTTCACTCTACTACTTTTCTTGGTTTGGATTTCTGGGCTCGGCTTACTTAGAGCACGTACGCTTTGAGACGTTCGTAGCCAAAGTGCCGGTCATGTTTCGTACTTTCGGGTCGTGACAACATAAACTGGCCATATCGCCGGGTATAAAGCCAATCAAGTAGGCGCCAAGAAGGATGCGACTCGAACTTGAAATGAGCATCAATGCTGAAGTCAAGAAACTAGTCGACTCTGGTTATATCCAAGAAGTACAATATCTCGACTGGATTGCTAACATCGTTCCAGTGATGAAGAAAAATGGGACGGTGCGCATCTGCGTAGACTTTCCGGAGCTCAGCAAAGCTTGCTCGAAGGATGACTTTCCAGTATCTGTTACCGAGCTGATGATTGATAACATGTCTACCCATGAGGTCTTTTCCTTCATGGATGGATCTTCAGGATACAACCAACTAAAAATGCATCCCGAAAACCAGAAGCATACCGTCTTTCGGACCCCATTGGACATATTCTGCTATAAAGTGATCCCTTCGGTTTGAAGAACGCTGGCGCTACCTACCAGAGGGCCACGACAAAGATCTTCGATGACCTCATACACGAGATCGTCGAATGCTACATCGACGACCTTGTGGTAGAAAGAAAATCTCATGTGGAATATTGGGAACATCTAAAAATAGTGTTCCAACGTCTTCCGAAATATATTCTGAAGATGAATCCTCTAAAATGCGCGTTTGGAGTTTCCTCAGGTAAATTCCTATGGTTCATCATACTTCACCAGGGTATTGAAATCGATCCCTTAAAGATCAAAGCGATTATGGAAATGCCCACGCCAAGAACCCTCAAACAAATGCGGTCTCTTCAAGAGAAGCTCGCGTATATCCGGCGGTTCATACCAAACCTTTCCAGAAAATTTCATTCCTATAGTCATTTGATGAAGAAGGGGACCCCGTTCGTATGGGATCAAAAGTGCAAAAATGAACTGGACGAAATCAAGCAATACCTGCAAAATCCGCCGGTATTGACCACTCCGGTGAAGGGAAAACCCCTTATCCTATATACAACGGCCCTTTAGGGTTCTCTAGGCGCATTGTGGGCACAAGAGAATGATCAGGGAAAGGAGAAAGCTCTATACTATTTATGCCAAGTTCTCCTCAGGGAAGAAAACAAATATTCCCCCATCAAAATGCATTGCATGGCTCTGATCTTCGCAATAACGAAGCTCAGACATTACGCCTTGGCACATGAGGTCCATTTCATATCGAAGGTGGATCCTCTCAAATATCTGATGTTAAGAGCCATACTAATAGGAAGGCTTGCCAAATGGGCCCTCCTCCTTATGGAGTTCTCAGAAATGTATCGTCCCCTTAAAGCAGTGAAAGGTCAGGCCATTGCCGACTTTCTCGCGGAGCATCCGATACCAGCCGACCCCCTTTAAATTGCGAGTTGCCAGAAGAACACGCGTTCGACGCAGTTGAAGAAGAAAATGATTCCCAATGGGAACTCTACTTCGATGGGGTAGTTTCCATGAAGCGGCGAAAGCAAAACACCCCTATAATCAAAGTCGGGGTGGGCCTTATCTTCTTACTCCGCAAGGAGGGATATTGCGTTACGCCCTCTCCTGAATATAGCTAAGGACTAATAACGAAGCTAAATATGAAACTTTGATAGCAGGTCTTAGGATCGCTATCGACATGGGAATTAAAGACCTCCTTATATATGGAGATTCCTGGCTGATCGTTAACCAAGTAAATGGTGACTATCAGACATGAAAGTCAGAGCTGATAAAGTATGCCGAAAGAGTGCAGCACCTGCTAACACAAATCCCTTCCTATACCCTAGAAAGCATACCACGTGCGGAAAACAGCAAGGCGGATGCATTGACCAAATTGGTTAAGGAATTGGCCGATGAAGACCTCGATGACGTAAGGATCATTATGCAAAACTGCAGGATTCTCGTGCCAACAGATATATATCTTCAGAAGACCCGAGAGAGCCATCCGTAGGAAAAGAAACGAATGAACAAGTAGCCTTTCAAATAGAGGGTGAAGAAAAGGTCAAGGACTGGATGGAAGTCTTTATAGACTACTTTAAGTCCCAACGAACGCCTGAAAATGCGTCGTTTAGACATCAGCTCATGAAACGAGCTTTGTCTTTCGCCTTCGTCAATGATACTCTATATAATAGATCATTCGACTGTCTATGGCTAAGATTCCTAGGGCCGGAGGAAGCAAAGAAAGTTTTCCAAGAAACTCACGACGGACTTTGCGGTTCTCATCAGGCTGGGCTAAAGATGAAGCTGAAGATAAAAAGAATGGGTCACTATTGGCCCACGATGATTCAGGACTGCCTCGAATATGCGAAGCAGTGTCACTCCTGCCAAATTCACGGGGATTTCATCTATCAACATCCAAATCCTCTACACCCAACATTGGTTAGCTGGTCATTCGAAATGTGGGGAACCGATATAATTGGCCCCTTTGAATCGGCATCAACCAAAGGATATCGGTTCATATTAGCAACAACTGACTTCTTCTCTAAGTGGGTAGAAGCAGTACCACTAAGGGAGGTGAAAACGGAGAATATCCTCCATTTCTTCTAAACCCATATCATCTATCGGTTCAGAACTCCGCGGCGGATAATCTCGGACAATGGACCAGCTTACAGAAACCATAAAATAAGCCGCATCGCACAGAAATATAAAATAGATTGGAGATACTCTTCAGTCTATAATCCTCAGGCCAAAGGTCTAGCTAGAACTTTCAATAAGACCTTGATAAAGATCATAAAGAAAACAGTATCCAGAAACAAAAAGGACTGGCACGAAAGGCTGCATGAAGCTCTCTGGGTGTACCGAACAACGTTCAAGACAGCCACGAATACAACACCATACGCACTAATGTTCGGCATGGAAGCAATGCTCCTGTTGAAAATAGAACTCCCCTCTCTACGAGTATTAGTTCGATAAGAGCTGACAAATGAAGAAAATACTCATCTTAGGCTTGAGGAACTCAACGCCCTCAATGAAACTCGCCTTATAGCACAACAAAATCTGGAAGTTTATAAGGCAAGGATGATGTGTTCATACGAAAAACTGATCAGGACGAGAACATTCCGCGCAGGCGAACTCGTACTAGTCGTCAAAAGGACAATGATCCCCAATTGTGCAAAATGGGGGAAGTTCGAGCCGAACTATGAAGGCCCGTACATCATAGACAAAGTCTACCAAGGTGGAGCTTACCTGCTCATGGATATGCACGGCGAAAAACCCTTCCGTCCAATAAACGGCCGATTCCTCAAAAAATACCATGCTTGACGAGTCACGACTTAGCTTAATGATAGATGACGACGCTTGTGTCCGCTCGCTATCTTCCTGAGTCAGAACTCTGAGAGTAGTATCCAAAAAGCCCCGTTGCCTCAAAAAATGGTGACAATGGACCGAGATGTCCATAAACTAATATGGACCGAAATGTCCTTAAACTAACATTCGTACCCAAAATGGGAATGTTGGACCGAAACGTCCCTAAACTAATATTCGTCCCAAAAATGGGAATGTTGGACCGAAACGTCCTTAAACTAATACTCACCTTAAAAATGGTAATAAGGGACCGAAACATCCATAAACTAATATGAACCGAAACGTTCTTAAACTAACAATGGACCGAGAAGTCCCTAAAATAATATCCCGCCTCAAAAATGGTGATCATGGACCGAGACGACCCTAAAATAATAACAGACCGAGACGTTCCTAAACTAATATGGACCGAAATGTCCCTAAACTAGTATTTCACCTTAAAATATGGCGATAAAAGGTCGTCATGACCTTAAACTCATGCGTGTAGCCTTACTGTAAATCCCCATATCGATTACCATATACAATCCAAGGGCATAAACGATTCATAACTCTCCCAGGTCTCACGTGATGTAGTCTTTTGAAGAAGACCGAAATCTATAGCTTATGGTGCGTTACCTCGCGGGCCGCCTAAAAAAATGTCCACAAGCGAAATGAACACGAGTGAAAACCCGAAAGGACACCGTAAGTAAAAACAGTGGGACTGCTAGCGAGCTAGCGAAAACCCGAGAGGGTGCGAACTCGTAAAAAAAACCTGCGTAAGATCCTCACGACTCACAAAGGAACAACACACTTAGGAATCCCTACGATTCTTAAGGAGAAATTACACTTGCGAGATCCTTACGACTCGTAAGGAAAATTTCCCCTATGAGACCCTCACGGCTCATAGAATTCAAAAGCCTTAGGCGACATATCTAAACATGTTTCGTAAGCCACCGTCGCCCTACAAGTAGTTCGATATTGACTCTTGTATACAATCTATGGGCATGAACAAAATATGTTCCCATAAAGTTCCACCGATGGCGAGAAATATCCCTATATGGTGAACGACACTTGTAAGTCCTTTCGACTTA
Organism: Agapanthus africanus; assembly: GCA_030015575.1. Classification (NCBI taxonomy): domain Eukaryota; kingdom Viridiplantae; phylum Streptophyta; class Magnoliopsida; order Asparagales; family Amaryllidaceae; genus Agapanthus; species Agapanthus africanus. The sequence continues at coordinate 7,785,639 of CM057348.1, read as the reverse complement.
TAAGGAGAAAACTCTCTGGTAAGATCCATACAACCTGCAAGAGAAAACACACTTAGGAATCCCCACGATTCCTAAGGAGAAAATACACATACGAGATCCTCACGACTCGTAGGGAGAAATACCTTTATAAGACCCTTACGGTCCATAAAGTCAAAAGGCCTTAGTCAACAGGATCTTAACCCTATTTGCTAATCCACATTTGTTCAAATCGACAAGGGCAAATGATGATTCGCTCCTGCAAATATTCCAATTGCAGCGATATTGATGCCAAGGTTGGTACCAGATCTCAAGTTCCAAACTCATAATACAACTCAGCGAGTCAAAAAATGCATATGAAATAGCCGAAATATTTGGGCAACCCTCAACAAAAAAAATAAATAGCGAGAAAAAATGAAATAGCCGAAATGATTGGGTACCGCGACAAATAGCCGAAATGGTTGGGCAATCGCGACTTTCGCAATATAAGAAGCTGAAAAGATAGAGTATCGTGGGAATAAATAAAAAATTGAAAATGAAACTTTTCTGCCCTGCAAGTAGGTCCATATTGACTCTTGTATACAATTCATGGGCATAAATAAAGAAAAGGGAACCATGTTTTACCACCACGCTTTGTCAAAAGGAGCTCCAAGTCTTGACGGTTCATATACCACCTAGAGACTATTCAGGAGTTCCTTCTTATGCCAGCAAGATGCAGACGCAACATCAACAAAAGTCCTAAGGGTCAAAGCAAAAATAGAGCCGTGGCAAAATCCCAGCTCCAAGTCTTGACGGTACATATACAATCTCGAGACTATCCCTGTGTCCACCCTCCTCATTCCAGTAGGGGCAAACACAATAATCAAATAAAAATGAAGTGACGGCAAAATCCCAGCTTCAGGTCTTAGTGACAACATCAAAACCCTAGAGATCACCCTGACGTTCTTCTCATTCCAGCAGGATGCAGATGCCACGTCAACAAAAGACCCAAGGGTCAAAGCAAAATGGAGTGACGGCAAAATCCTAGTTTCGGGTTTTAATGGAAACATCTAAAACATAGAGACCACCCCAACGTTCTTCTCATTCCAGCAGGATGCAGATGCAAAGTCAACAAAAAACCCAAGGGTCAAAGCAAAAATGGAGTAATGAAAAAATCCTAACTCCAAGTCTCGACGGTACATATACAACCTAGGGATTATCCTGGCGTTCTCCTCTCATTTTAGCAGGATGCGGACGCAGCTATCAAATGAAATTGGAGCAATGGTATATTCCTAGCTCCGGACTTCAATTGCAATACATACAGCATAAAGGTCCTATAGATGTCTACCCTACTTCAGCAAAGAATCGGCGTGATATTGTCAAAACAAAAAATGAAGTAATGGTATATTCCTAGTTTCGGGTCTTGACAGCAACTCATATAAAGCCTAAAGACCATTGGAGATCATCCCACCCCAGAAGGGTGCGGTTATGACTCATTGGTGTTCCAAATTGAGCCTAAACTTAAGTAAAAAGCGTCATGGTAAATTCCTAACGCTTGCTCTTCCGATGGTAATATGACCTAAGAAGATTACTTGAAGATGTCTTGTCCAGCCATCGAAGGGATCAGAGACACGACAGTCGCAGAACTACTCGACTAGCGGCTTAAAGACTGCATATCGAGGAATATATCAGCCAACGCGACGGTACCACGAACTAAAACCCTAGTACCACTAACCTAACGGACCCTTGTTGTAAAGAATGGAGGTTATCTACATACAATGTTAGGACAAGTTTGCTTGCAAACCCAAGGGAGGTAAACTAAAAACACTCCGAAATGAGTACATAAACTAGAGACTCCGAAACGAGTGAATAAATTACAAACTCCGAAATGAGTACATAAACTAGAGAATCTGAAATGAGTGAATAAACTATAAACTCCAAAACGAGTAAATAAACTAATTAGTGTCAAATCAAGACATCAAAAGACAGAAAGACACAGACATGAAATAAAATATGTCTTTTATTCGTAAACCAAAATGAATACAAGATAAAAAAGGGGGGAAATATAGCGACAAAAAAAAATTAAGACGGAGGACGGTTCAATAAGCCGGCTAGATCATCATTTTTCTGCCAGACCTCCGCCTCAAGCTCTAGCAGCGCCGCAAGCCGAGACCCTGCCCGTTCCTGTTGTTGTTGATATAAAGAAAACCAATACTCAAGCTCTTCTTAGCAGTCTTGTGAGTCTCAACCATTTCGCGCGTAAAAATGACAGCTTTATCGAGAGCCACCACCTTCGTAATTGCCTCTTGAAGGACTCGCCAAATTTCATAGGCCCGAGTAGTCTTGGTTGTAAGCTGGGCTTGAAGTTCCCCCAAAGCCTTCGAGGCCAGCTTCCTCTCCGAAAATTTCCGGTTGAGCCTTTTCTCACAAGATCGGAGGTTGGCTGCACACCGATCAATCCATTCATGCAAGTTGGCCTTTACAGATAAGATATCAGAACGAAGGCGTATACATTCGACTCCATGTAGAGAAGCTTCCACTCGACGACAATATTCTACCTAACTACGCACCAGCGCCTCGTCATGGTAGGTGGCAAGGACGGACAAAGAAGTATTAGCTTCGACATCAAATTTCTCAGCCATGACGGAAGTGCCAGCACGGAGATCTTCAATAAGAGTTGCCAATGAATGAATACTCTGTTTCGCCATCCTCTCAGACATACGTCTGGTGTAAGGGCCCGACGGCATACAAATATGGGACTTTACTGGAGTCAGGGTCGGCAAAACTGTGAAACTACATATATGGTTAGTCGCCTTTCCGAACGGGGAATAAGTAAAAGAATACCAAGGCTAAAATATCACTTACCTATGGCCACAGAAGGCAAATCCGAGAAATCTCCAGGCCTATCAAGAACTTCAACTTCGTCATCAGCCTGTAGGACTGTGGTTTAAAGTAAAGGGAACGTCAGTGTCATTATGAAAATATAATACGGATGGCAAAGGTATACCAACCTTGGCCGGAAGAAAGGACGATGCGCTGGGGGAGTATCGCGTGCGAGGCCGCCATGTTAAGTAGACGTAAGAAGGTTTCCTCCGGAGAACGATCTACAATAGAGAATGCCAACTCCCGCAATTCTGAGAGAAAGGAAGGGTTACACATATGGAAAGGTCATTAAACAAAGAGAAAAATATAAGATTACCTTCAATACTTCGTCCATTCTGGACCGAAGGGACAACAGCCTCAGGAATCTCCTCTACATCCTCCGGTGCGCTGCTGGGAATATTTACAGAGTCTATAGCTAGTCCGAAAACCTCCGCTAAAGGAATAAAAGGCATCACCGGAGGCTCTAAGGCATGATCTGGGCGCAAAGCTGCGCTCGCCGCGGAAGGCCCTACGAAAGAAAATATATAAGGACGAATGCAATATGAAAGCAATGTAAATCATTTACTGAAAAGGATGTAAAAGGTACATACCGATACGCCAAGGAGCCTGAAGTATGGCCTCTTCGAGTCACTGCTCTTTCCTGGTTAACCACGCTCGTTGGGCTTCGATCGAAGATAGAGCTCTACCCTCCTTCAGAGCAGCCTCTTCTTCAGAAGCGGCCGATATCGACTGTTTGAGAGCCCTTTCTTCTTCTGGCGTTAAAGGAACTATAGGTAATATAGAAGGAGCCGGATCAACATCATGGAACTCAACAGGGGGAAAGCCTCCCTTCTTAGGACGCATGTTTTCAGTCTCATTCTGTGATCAATTTAAGGCTTCGGCCAGCTGAGCGGCCTCCTCGGCTGATGTATCAGGAAAAAGAACACCGTCATCTGGTTCATGCACAGACATAGGCTCATCACAAGTGAGAGGCTCAGACCCGAGCAAGGTATCAATTAAACGCGCGGCCGATTTCTTCCTCCTTTTAGGTCCTGAGCCAGCACTCGCAGAAGGACGCTTCCTCCCCTTAGGAACCTTTGCACGGCGTTGCCAAATTTCATCCTCAGGGTCCGACTTTCATGACGCCGCAGCCTGTGCTTTATCAGGAGCCCCCTGCCAGCCCCAGTACGAACTGGCATACCAGCAATATAAGGGGCCAACTCTATTCGAACAGCTTTCGGGATGACCACGGAATCACTGTCTCTCATAGGAGGGCGACCGACCGACCATGGTCGCAACGGAACATTGATGGCTTGAGCAGGCACAGAGGCCTTACACTCGAAAAGCACCCGTCTCTCCACTGTGATGATGGGACTGACCCGGTGATGATACCAGCCCTTGAACGGTCCCATAGGCCTTGGAATGTAATCGTTCTCAAGGATCATGAAGGGAGAACCAGTGTTCAGTCTCATGAAGTGATGAATATCGTCGTGGGCAGTCTCCAGCGAGGGAGTAGGCTGAACTAAGAAAGCTTCAAGGGGGATACCCTGGTTATAACCCAACTGTTAGGCAAAGCGATGCGGATTACACCGTATGAAGAGAGCGACATCGTTTAATCGGAACACTAAGTACCCAGTCCTGATTGAATACAAATGTATGATCTCCTTGTGTTTCAAAGCCGACGCCCCATTCTTCAACAAATCAAATAACTGTTGAATAGGCTCCGCTGGCGCAGAAAGGACCCGATCATTGAAAACTATGCCATCTTCGTTTGAATACGGGTTAAGCAGCACGCGCAAAGCCCCTAACTGAGTTAGATCAGGAGCGGAGGCATCAACCAATCTCATGACTCGTGGGAAAGTATAAGACTCATAAAAATCAGGCCGTCGGTGCACATCAAATGCGCCAAACACGTGCATCTCGATCCAGAACGTGAATTGATGGAGGGAGAAGTTCACGGTGTCTGCACCTGGGTTTGAAGTGTTTGTTGCGGTACTTAAACCATGATACATGTGTATAACCTCGCAACACCAATGGCCAATCATGCTCCCTCGGCTATGCGGTGTGCGGGTGTTCAAATCAGATTTTTGCATTTTTATACCGCCCAATTTTTATCATATTGCTTATCGGTAGGTACTCTTGAGCCGTGTTTGCTAGTCAATTGCAGGATACAGGTTCTCGGCTCTAAACGATGAAATTCATGGAAAAGCACGACAAAATCCGGGTTCCTGCCAACCACAGATAAAACACGGGTCTCCGCTCTCTATCCGTATGTTGCCACACACCAGTTTGAGAGACAAAATGGCAAATCAATGTCATTTTCATGCACAAGGCTTAATGGCAACATAAGATCCAAGAAATCTACGCGGAGCTCGAGGAAATCATGACAAAAAGATCCATATCCAATCACCTTTTGATCAACAGAAATTCTGGAAGAAATGTGGAAAGATTATCAGAAAAGACATATGCCAAACTACAGACAAGAGCGGACCAGGGAACCCCACAAAGCCCGAGAAGCCAATTCCACTAAAGTGCCGCGGTTCCGCGGCATAAGCATGCTTAGGCCGCGGAACCGCGGCCGTACGACCTCCTCAGTCGACAATATTTCAGGGGTATTTTGGTCTTTTCATGTAGAGGCAGAATTTTGCCCTAGATTTCCAATTCCCTGCCTATAAATAGCCTAGAACCTTGTGAAGCCAAGGGTGCTTAATCTTGTTAGTTGTATGTATGCCCTAGAGGCCAGTATTGTACAGATGATGTATATTATATTGGATGCTTGGACATATATAGAGATGACTTTCTTGCTCGATATGATAGTATGCTATCTGGTTGCTCTTTATCTTAACATGTATACTAGTCTCTTTATACTGTCTTATAGTTACTTGTTGGTAAAGCCCTTAGGATGTGTACTTGACTACCTGGACTATGATGCAGATCATACTAGTGGGGACATGGTAGTTCATAAGTACATCTTTCAAGGTCCCTAGTCGTGGGTGTATCGAGACGGGGCATCGATATACCAGAGTAGACTAGCGTATACGCTTCTCGACCCATGAGATAGGCGATGGATGATCCCATATCCATTGGTGTTTGACATCAGAGATCGTATACGGGTGCTCAGTGGAGACTGGGTACACTGGACGGACTCGCCGAGAACTCCCAGATGGTATTATACCTCACGTCAGATGGCAGTTCTCAGGTGACACTTGTGCAGGTTAGTCTGTAGACCCGAGATCGTCATAGAGTCTTGTGTGATTCCTACTGTTCTTTGATCTCCACCTTACCACGTCCATGAGGGCGTGCAAAACGGTGGTCTTTGGGTACAGTCCCGAGTCACATGGAGGCAATGAGCGATAGGAGGGGTTTCGTCTCTACCGGTATTGGGGGTTGATGTTGCGCTGTGCTCGATTGGCCGTAACAAGGAAGTCCCTGGCCAGGGCTGATCAGAGATTTGCTGGTAAGTGTTACCAGTACTTTCTCGACCCGTTATGAGCCACACATCGGCACGACTTATCGGTTATTGGGGTCTGACGTTTACCACCCCTAGACTTGTAATGCGACATATCAGACGAACAGACCGGACTGTACGGTAAGTGTTACTGGTTGGATTCACAGGAGTGTGAGCGGGTTAGCTCGTCGATCTTATGATCACTTAATACCCGGTTGGCCGTTACGTTTAGCAGACCGCTTGCGGCTTGTGGGTGCTTGATATGATCATCATCTGCTACCGGCGTATTGACAAGTCTTTAGAGTCCTACACAGAGGTTTCCTGGCTCAAGCGAAACGAAATAGGAGCGCATATGAGATATGTGCAGGACCGAGAATAATGCGTGTATGTGATACCGTATTCAATTCTCGCGATGAATGTATCGATTGGTTATATACGATATAACCTAGATATCGAATCAAGGATTGATTCGATAAGCCGATACATAGGATACTAGTCGGTTATATACGATATGACCGGATCGTTAAATCAAGTGTTGATTTAATGATTTAATGTATAATTATATATTTGATATATTACTTTGCATTAACTGGTATTGATTCACTTTAAATGGATTTTCTCACTTGAGGTACATGTTGTATATGTGATATACTTTTGTGCACATCTTTGTATCATGTTTGATGATACTTGCTCATTTGGTTAAGTGTGAAGAACTAAACCATGGTTAAGAGATGATTAGGGTTTTGCCTTTTTATTTATTTATTTATTTAGAAAAGGTTTAGATGAGAATGGTGGCTTTCTTTGTCTCTTATTGAAGCTTCATGAAGCTTTGACTTATGCAACCATTCTTGTCTTCATGCTTAACCCTAACCCTCTCAAGTAACCATGGTCTATTCTCTACACTTAACCTTAGTTAGGATATGATAAGTATTGTTTTCTTTTTTCATTTGAAAAAACTTATAATATTCTTTCTTCTTCTTGATCATCTTCTTCTTCAAGAAAAGCTTAAGCCCATCAATGGCAACTTGAGCAAAAGTGAGTGAAATCCAATTCTAAAGTGAACCCACCTCCTATTTCTTCACCCTATACCTCTTGCCAAGTTATTTTGGGTGTTTTCTTCACAAGTTTCACAACTTGGTGAAGTTGGAGCTTGAACTTGTGCAACCTCGACGTAGATCATCTTCGGCACGAAGCCGACGACCTATTCCGCTCATTTCTCCGATGAAGCCGACGCGAGAGTCCGATATTCGAGATGGAAAGCGAGGGGACGGCTACGTGGAGCTAAGGAAGTGGATAACCGGATCTACAAAGGTTGTAGCTTCTTATCTTTAGTTAAAGTGTTAACTAGATTCGTATTTCGCCTAAACATCTAGTCTACGATCTGTATTAGGGTTTCTCGGCACTCATAAAATTTTAAATTGGCATGGTTGATGCCTTGTGTGACCTCTATAGTGTGCCTAGGAACCTTTCACTGGTATCAGAGCCTAGCTAGAGCCTTAGGCGAGGTCTAGACGACGTTTGAAACCCGAACGAACCCGAAACCCTAAAACCCAAGTGCTCTCTGGACTTTTTCTAAAATCTGGGATTTTTCTAGATTAAAAATGCTTAAAAAATTCAGCAGATAATTCTAAGAATTACGGTGCAATTATTTTTCAATGAACAGTGAACTGTGCGGCGGAACCGCGGCAGAAGCATGGCTTCTGCGGCGGTTCCGCGGCCTATTGATGACGTCAGCCCTCCTACCTTGCACAGTAATTCATAATTTCTGCAGCTGAGTTTTATGGGTATTTTTAATAATTATTCAAGAGTTGAATTTTCTGGGGTGTTTTAGAGCTTCGATGTTTCGACCGGATTATCAAATTTCGTCTTTGTGTTTTTCCGGATAATTTTTGAATTTGTTAAAAAGTTCGACCGGATATAAATACCCAACTTTTCCCCTTTCGGGAAATTTCCAAGTGTTGGATTTTTCCGTAGTTTAACGACGTTCTAAGTAGTGCAAGTAACGCGATGGACCCTCTAGAAGACAACAAACCTTAACTCGATTATGTGACCGTCTTGAACTGCCCTTTGAACCTTCGGGTTTGGGGCAGTACGGCGTGCCACATGTGAGGCGTTGGCTTGACCCTTCTACGGCTGGACCGTTGGTACTGAGGCACGAACTGAATATTGTTAGACTTATTTCATGTGTTGAGCTGTATCGGGAAAACTTGGGTATTCGACTGTTCGATCGGAAAGTTTAACATTTTCTGTTTATCTGGAATGTGATACAATAATTAGAATTCACAAACAGTTATGAGATAACTGAATGAATGTTATAAATCTAGCGGTTTAGTTTCACTTGATATTGAAAAGAGTTTTCGATAATGAGACTAAAATGCGGGGTTTATAACTGTTAGGCATGTGACGTCTAAGTATTTCATTTGATTAGGCATGTGATATCTAAAGAGGTTGCGGATTCCAACTGTTGTAGTTTTACACTTTCTTTTCTGTGACTGTAAGTGTAGTATATTCATATCGCCGGTTTCGTTGCTATACGTCAACGACAATTGGGGTATGCATACTTACTTACGTTGATGACATGTGATGTTATGTGTTGCTGGATATGTTATATTGGATCGTCGTGTTTGAATAGCCGGGGGTTTTTATGTGAGATGAGTGTTTTTCATTTTCATTCATGTGAAAACTTGTATGTAATATTCTTTTATTTGGGGCATTTCCAGGTAGCGGAAGTTGTCACCTTTTGTATATTATTTACTTTTCCGCATTAGGATAGACCCAGGAGGGGAGCACAAGTAACCGGGTTCTAGGGTCCAGTGGGAGACCAACTCGAGGAGTCGAGTCCGGGTCTCCTAACCCTAGAATTGGTAGGGTTGCTTGCCGCTCTCGTAGGGGTCTAGGGGTGTGGGATTGGCTATTCATCACGACCGTGGAATCCGTGTTTTATACTGGCTCGTATTGAAAACACGGACGTCCTAGTATATCCAATATTTCATATGTTTCTTCTGCTGCGATATCTGTGATGTGATCATGTGATGTTCTGTGATAGATACAGTATATAGTATATATGATATATTATATAGGCGTTACTTATGTTTTACACCCGCGCTAGCCCTGCCTTGCTCTGTCGTTAGTTACCTAACCTAACGGTGCACGAGGGGACATCGAGGCGAATGCGGATGGCATAAGTGTACGTCGTATTTATCTGTGATGTTTAGGTACTTAAATGATGGGACTTCATTAATGTGATTAATGAAAGAAAAGAAACCTAAGATTTTGTAGAATCAAATTTTAAATAAAACGAGTAGCTACAGTTCTTGCTTTGCACAGCGGTATATGTGATATATCCTGCACCTTATTCGATGAGGAAAGGACCGAGATCCCTTCACCGGGAGTGACTCCTTTAGCAATAACTGGCAGATGCTACACACTCGGTTTGTTTTTGATTGTTTCTATAGTTTCTGCTTTGCATAGTGATATATATGATATATCCCGCACCTCATTCGACGAGAAAAGGGCCGACGATCCCTTCACCGGGAGTGACCCCTTTAGCAAAACTAGAAAAGCCTCAAAAACACTCCATTTCAAAACTTCATTTGATTCTACAACGATATCAAGTTCATTACGCAATAGGTTTTCAGAAAATCTGACGTAGCCCTCCGTCATTTCAGATAAATCCTACTTAGTATTCGTGCTACGTTTGTTGACCTCCGTCAAGGCGTAGTGTGCGGTAGCTAACTAGTATTTACCTGCTTATGCATATGATGCAGATTGGATTAGGGTAGTCGTACGACCTTGTTGACCTCCGTCAAGGGTCGTGCGGGTGGGTTTGATTCAATCAAGAAATGACGGGTTGAACTTGACTTGCACCCTGTGGTTTGTTGACCTCCGTCAAGGTCATAGGATGCTTGGGGCAAAATATTATCGGGAATTTCAAGTGTTGAAATTTGCAATGAGATTGCATACCTTCTATGAGATAGTTGGATCCCGATACCCACTGCGAGTAAGAGTTACTCCTGGGAGAGTTTTACACATTGCAATTAGCTGATCAAGTAGGTGTCTAGAAAGGTGTCAACGGGGTTACGCCTCTGGGAAAACGAGGTTTACATTAATTAGGTTCGTGCAAAAGCACGGGGGACCTCCCTCAAAGTACCGACACTGGCCTGGCTGAAAGATTGGCGAACTTGTAGTGTGTAATTAATCCCGGCTAATCTTTCCTTTTAGGGTTTGAAGGAAGATTTGATAAAAAGCAGTGGGAGCCATCCTGATTAGATAAGATAATAACCAATCTGATCTTGCACGAGCATATGCTAAAGTGTTTTCTTCTCTCTCTCTCCAGGTAGCGACCATTTCATGCCCTAATGAAGATAATAATATGGATGTATTGACCGAACCCGCATGTTATACTGTGCTGGGGAACGTTGGTTCTGTTCTTTCTTATAAGAGTTATAGGAATGAACAGGATATAGGGGAATGCCAGGATTCCCATGCCACCCGAATGAAGAAAGTACATGTTGATGCATTTTCTTCGGGTGTATTCGTTACAAAGAACTGTTTCTCCATTTGCTCTACGTCCTGGGTATTAGATACCGGGTCAGGATCCCATATATGTAATCAGTTACATGGGCTAAGGAAAGGTAAAGAACTTGGAGAAGGTGATAAAGACATTAGAGTTGGAAATGGTGCAATTGTTGCAGCTAAGACTGTCGGGGAATATCACCTTGTATTACCGACTGGTAATACATTGGTTCTGAACGAATGCTATTACATGCCGAACCTGATATGCAACATTATATCGGTTTCTTTATTGAGTAAAGAGGGATATAATTTTGTATTACAGGACAATGTTATGAACATTTTCCGTAACCAAAAGTTGGTTGGATCAGGCACGTTGTGCAATGGCATTTATGTTCTAAATCAATCAACAGTTCTGAGCATAACAAACACACACAAGAGGAAGAGTTCTGAACTAAACGAATCTTTCTTGTAGCATTGTAGACTGGGTCACATCAATGTGACACGACTTGCTAAGTTGCATAAGGATGGATATTTAAATTCATTTGAATTTTCATCTTATGACACTTGCCAGTCATGTCTCAAAGGCAAGATGACCAAAACTCCATTTACAGGACACGGAGAAAGAGTTACCGAACTCTTGGGACTTATACATAGTGATGTATGCGGTCCCATGTCTACACATGCCAGGGATGGTTCTTCGTACTTCATTACATTCACTGACGATCTCTCTAGGTTCGGGTATGTGTTCCTGATGAAACACAAATCAGAAGCTTTTGAGAAATTTAGAGAATATAAACAAGAAGTTGAGAACCAAACCGGAAAAAGTATTAAAATCCTACGATCTGATCGAGGAGGAGAATACTTGAGCATTGAATTCCTGGGCTTCCTAAAAGAGAATGGGATTCTCTCTCAGCTAACTCCTCCATATACACCACAGCACAACGGTGTATCGGAGCGGAGAAACCGCACCCTATTAGATATGGTGCGCTCTATGATGAGTGTAGCTGAGTTAGCTGTTTCCTTCTGGGGATATGCACTGGAAACAACAGCATACCTATTGAACAGGGTTCCCACCAAATCTGTGCCTACCACACCATATGAGATATGGGAAGGGAAGAGACCATATCTTAATTTTATAAAGATATGGGGTTGCCCGGCCTATGTCAAAAGACAAAAACCGGACAAACTCGAGGCAAGATCTGTTTTGTGTAAATTTGTTGGATATCCCAAACATTCGCGAGGGTATATCTTCTACCACAGTGAGGAACAAAGAGTATTTGTTGCTCAACATGCCACCTTTTTAGAAAAGGAATTTCTTGCAAAAGAAATTAGTGGCTCTGAGGTAGAACTGGAAGAGGTTCCAGCTGAACAAAACACAACAGAAGATTTAGTGGAACCAGAGCATTCAGTAGCTCCCGACGAACCTCAGCCTCTCCGCCGATCTAGTAGGGTTCCTCGCCCACCTGAGAGATACTACGGTTTTCTCATGGATGGTGAGAGCGAGGATTGCATCATGGAGGATGATAACCCAACTAGCTTCGAGCAGGCCATCACGAGTAGGGACTCAGTGAAATGGCTGGATGCTATGCGGTCCGAGATGGAATCCATGTACACCAACAAAGTATGGACTTTGGACGTTGCTCCTGAAGGGGTAAAACCCATTGGGAGCAAGTGGATCTTCAAGAAGAAACTTGGTGTAGATGGGAAAGTGGAGACTTTCAAAGCTAGACTTGTTGCAAAAGGTTTTCGTCAAAGACCGGGTGTGGACTATGACGAAACCTTTTCTCCAGTGGCTATGCTTAAATCCATCCGGATCATGCTTGCCATCGCTGCATATCATGATTACGAAATCTAGCAAATGGATGTTAAGACCGCCTTTCTAAATGGTGATTTAGAAGAGTGCGTGTACATGACTCAGCCAGAGGGCTTCGTAGATAGTAAGAGCAGCGGGAAGGTGTGCAAGCTGCTTAAATCCATTTATGGATTAAAGCAAGCGTCGCGGAGTTGGAACATCTGCTTTGACGTCGTTATCAAAGAGTTTGATTTCGTCAAAAACCCAGATGAACCTTGTATCTACAAGAAGGTGGCAGAGAGTAAGGTTGTCTTCCTCGTATTGTACGTGGACGACATACTCTTGATAGGAAATGATATTCCTATGCTGCAATCGGTCAAGCTCTTCTTATCACAAAGATTCTCGATGAAAGATCTTGGTGATGCCTCCTGCATATTGGGAATTAGGATCTATAGAGATAGATCCAAAAGGATATTGGGATTGTCCCAATCCAGGTACATTGACACCATACTAAAGAGGTTTAGTATGGAAGAATCCAAGCGTGGGAACTTGCCCACGATCTCTGGAGTCACTCTCTCCAAAGAGATGTCTCCCAAGACTGATTTGGAGAGAGCTCGCATGCAAGGGATACCCTATGCTTCGGATGTAGGCTCTATCATGTACGCGATGCTATGTACCAGACCCGATGTAGCATACTCACTAAGTGTAGTGAGCAGGTATCAAGCTGATCCTGGAGAGAGTCACTGGACAGCTGTGAAGAGCATTCTCAAGTACTTACGAAGGACTAAAGAGATGCTCTTGGTGTATGGTAACGGGGAACTCCAAGTGGAGTCCTTTACCGATTCGAGCTTCCAGAGTGATAAGGATGACTCTAAGTCGCAGTCGGGATTTGTCTTTACCCTTTACGGAGGGGCGGTTAGCTGGAAGAGTTCCAAGCAGGAAATCGTGGCAGACTCGACGATAGAGGCTGAATACATCGCTGCCAACGATACTGCTAAAGAGGCTGTCTGGATCAAGAAGTTCATTGCTGAACTTGGAGTGGTTCCATCCATTGAGCGTCCAATACCTTTGTATTGCGATAACAATGGAGCGGTGGCTTTGGCCAAGGAACCCAGGTCCCATCAGCGATCCAGGCATATTCTGAGGCAGTATCACCTGATCCGGGAGATAGTTGATCGCCGGGAGATCGAGGTCAGGAGGGTTGACACGAAGAACAACACGGCGGATCCACTCACGAAGGCCATTCCCCAGATACAGTTTGAGAGACTCTTCGGGATGCTCGGTATGCGATACTACAGCAGCTGGCCCTAGTGCAAGTGGGAGATTGTTAGTTGTATGTATGCCCTAGAGGCCAGTATTGTACAGATGATGTATATTATATTGGATGCTTGGACATATATAGAGATGACTTTCTTGCTCGATATGATAGTATGCTATCTGGTTGCTCTTTATCTTAACATGTATACTAGTCTCTTTATACTGTTTTATAGTTACATGTTGGTAAAGCCCTTAGGATGTGTACTTGACTACATGGACTATGATGCAGATCATACTAGTGGGGACATGGTAGTCCAAAAGTACATCCTTCAAGGTCCCTAGTCGTGGGTGTATCGAGACGGGGCATCGATATACCAGAGTAGACTAGCGTATACGCTTCTCGACCCATGAGATGGGCGATGGATGATCCCATATCCATTGGTGTTTGACATCAGAGATCGTATACGGGTGCTCAGTGGAGACTGGGTACACTGGACGGACTCGCCGAGAACTCCCAGATGGTATTATACCTCACGTCAGATGGCAGTTCTCAGGTGACACTTGTGCAGGTTAGTCTGTAGACCCGAGATCGTCATAGAGTCTTGTGTGATTCCTACTGTGCTTTGATCTCCACCTTACCACGTCCATGAGGGCGTGCAAAACGGTGTCTTTGGGTACAGTCCCGAGTCACATGGAGGCAATGAGCGATAGGAGGGGTTTCGTCTCTCCCGGTATTGGGGGTTGATGTTGCGCTGTGCTCGATTGGCCGTAACAGGGAAGTCCCTGGCCAGGGCTGATCAGAGATTTGCTGGTAAGTGTTACCAGTAGTTTCTCGACCCGTTATGAGCCTCACATCGGCACGACTTATCGGTTATTGGGGTCTGACGTTTACCACCCCTAGACTTGTTATGCGACATATCAGACGAACAGACCGGACTGTACGGTAAGTGTTACTGGTTGGATTCACAGGAGTGTGAGCGGGCTAGCTCGTCGATCTTCTGATCGCTTAATACCCGGTTGGCCGTTACGTTTAGCAGACCGCTTGCGGCTTGTGGGTGCTTGATATGATCATCATCTGCTACCGGCGTATTGACGAGTCTTTAGAGTCCTACACAGAGGTTTCCTGGCTCAAGCGAAACGAAATAGGAGCGCATATGAGATATGTGCAGGACCGAGAATAATGCGTGTATGTGATACCGTATTCAATTCTCGCGATGAATGTATCGATTGGTTATATACGATATAACCTAGATATCGAATCAAGGATTGATTCGATAAGCCGATACATAGGATACTATTCGGTTATATGCGATATGACCGGATCGTTAAATCAAGAGTTGATTTAATGATTTAATGTATAATTATATATTTGATATATTACTTTGCATTAACCGGTATTGGTTCACTTTAAATGGATTTTCTCACTTGAGGTATATGTTGTATATGTGATATACTTTTGTGCACATCTTTGTTTCATGTTTGATGATACTTGCTCATATGGTTAAGTGTGAAGAGTTAAACCATAGTTAAGAGATGATTAGGGTTTTGCCTTTTTATTTATTTATTTATTTATTTATTTAGAAAAGGTTTAGATGAGAATGGTGGCTTTCTTTGTCTCTTATTGAAGCTTCATGAAGCTTTGACTTATCCAACCATTCTTGTCTTCATGCTTAACCCTAACCCTCTCAAGTAACCATGGTCTATTCTCTACACTTAACCTTAATTAGGATATGATAAGTATTGTTTTCTTTTTTCATTTGAAAAAACTTATAATATTCTTTCTTCTTCTTGATCATCTTCTTCTTCAAGAAAAGCTTAAGCCCATCAATGGCAACTTGAGCAAAAGTGAGTGAAATCCAATTCTAAAGTGAACCCACCTCCTATTTCTTCACCCTCTACCTCTTGCCAAGTTGTTTTGGGTGTTTTCTTCATAAGTTTCACAACTTGGTGAAGTTGGAGCTTGAACTTGTGCAACCTCGACGTAGATCATCTTCGGCACGAAGCCGACGACCTATTCCGCTCATTTCTCCGATGAAGCCGACGCGAGAGTCCGAGATTCGAGATGGACAGCGAGGGGACGACTACGTGGAGCTAAGGAAGTGGATAACCGGATCTACAAAGGTTATAGCTTCTTATCTTTAGTTAAAGTGTTAACTAGATTCGTATTTCGCCTAAACATCTAGTCTACGATCCGTATTAGGGTTTCTCGGCACCCATAAAATTTTAAATTGGCATGGTTGATGCCTTGTGTGACCTCTATAGTGTGCCTAGGAACCTTTCAAATCTTGTATTTTAGGTTTTAGAATACTTGTTGTTCTTCTTCCTCTTCTCATCACTTCTCCATTAAAAAACTTGTTGTAAGCTTTTGTGAGTGAAGGATGATGAATAAAGAAGATCTTTTTGTTATTATATTTGTCTTGTTCTTGTTATGTTAATTGCTTGTAATCTTCATTTGATAATTTAGTTGTTGTTATTTATTGTTGTTTCTTTCTTGTTCTCTTTCCTTTATCCTTAAACAACCATGATGCTTACGTTTGATCCTTGCCAAGGTGAGGTCGCAAATAGCTAGTTGTTATCTTCTAATCTCTTTCTTTCTATCTTCCTCCTTTGTTTTATTTTTCGTTCTTCTTGTAATGGGTGAGTAGTTTCCATACTTGTTAGGGTAGGATAAGGGAAGTTTGAGAGAAGGAAATCTCTCTCACTCTTTCCTTACCCAACATCTTAAATCGAACTCCCGTTAATTGAACCACAATCCGCTCCCTACGGCATCCTATCCTACATGATAGCGGTGATTCCGTAGTGAGACCGTTTGTGGTTGAATTAACCGGAGGTTAAGGCTAAGAGCCAAGAACGAACGGACAAGCACCAAAAGGAAGAACTTATGCGTTCGAAAGCCTAGCTTATACTCACAAGTTCCTTCCTAGTCGTGCTAATCCCCGTTGTTGCCGATTACCATAACACCGATATTAAGAGTGGTAATGAAAGAAGTGAGCGACTCCTAACTCAAACTAACCTAATCCTAACTCTAACAAAAAAGGTTAACTCCTAACTCAAACTCGAACTTCGTGAAGAACTCCATTCTATCTCTCCAACAAAAAAGCGGGGCACTGTTCACACCATAATATTGCATTATTATATTCCCCATTCTTATTCTTTTTATAAATAAACAGGTACTTTTGACGCATGTCTGCTACATGTTACAGGTTGCAGGTTCTTGGACAGGAAACAGTGAAAACGATGTAAAGACAATGAAAATATGGACTTTTAACCAACAAACAGAGGACTCTTGATCAAGCCTACATCAAAGATAAAATTCACAAAGTACAAGGCAACGCAAGGTCCAAGATTACAAGGTGAACGGTTAAAAAGCCATTGCAAATTGTTCACTGGAGATCTGGAACCAACCTAGAAGCCCAAATGGAAAAAGATATATAGAACTAAGAAGCCCAAGCCACTAGAAATCAGCCCAAGAAAATTAGAAACCCAATTCCTTCTTTTGGCCGCGGAACCGTGGCCAAACCAGGCCTCGGGCCGCGGTTCCGCGGCGGTCTTGAGCAATCAGAAGCTGAAATTTTTATAGTAATTTGTGGCGGCGTTGACTAAGTCTCTCTAGGGCTATTTGTGTAATTGTGGACATGCGAAACAAATATAACCCTAGGGTTTCCTATTCTTTATAAATAGGAACTCTAATCATTGTAATTCTTTATGCCTCCTTTTAATAAAAATTCAGAAATTCTTTTGGAGAGCATCGGTGTTTCTTTTCCATTCAGAAATTCAGATCTGACAACCCTGCATGGATGATTGGAGGGATACATCTGTAAGTAGATTTTATTTCTCGCCCTAGTTTAGATTTCAATTCTTTGCCCTAGGTAGATTTAATTTCATGCCCTAGGAACTTCTTTAGGGTTTAGCTTTGGGGAAGGATTTTGAGAGATGAGATCTCTCATCCCTTTCTTACCCACCAAATATTTACAATAGGACTCCATGTATACGTGCACACACCGCGCCCTACGGCATCCTACCCCTCGAGGTAACGATGACACCGTAGTGTAAAAGCCCGGTTGCGCGCGTTTTCCATGGAGGTTAGGGTAAGGATCTCTAAAGGAATGACAAGAATCTAGAGGAAGGAACACCTTCCCGAATGGATCTAATCCCCTTTATTGATAATTACCATAACTCCTCACAGATCTTCATTCGGGTATAGAAAGCGTTGAGATTTAATTGCATTTCCAAACCATCCCTAAACCTAACCCTAGCAAGAATAGATCTAGATAATTGCCCTAGGTTAATTAGATTTTTAGATTTAATAATCAACCGAACACCCTTCGGAATTAACTCGTAAGAACGAATCAGAAATTCACAAAATCCCTGTGGACCGACCCGTACTCACCGGCTAGCTTCATGCGACGCCGTTCTTGATTGCGGTTACAAATATTTTTGATCTATTTTTTTAGAAAGCGCAAGCACGCTAAATCATACGAATCAAATGGCGTCGTTGCCGGGGATGGCGTAGAAATCTCCTTTTTGCAATTTCGGGTTAATCTAAATTTAAAAAATCATAAAAATCTAAAAAATCCAAA
Source organism: Agapanthus africanus (assembly GCA_030015575.1). Taxonomy (NCBI): domain Eukaryota; kingdom Viridiplantae; phylum Streptophyta; class Magnoliopsida; order Asparagales; family Amaryllidaceae; genus Agapanthus; species Agapanthus africanus. Next base: position 7,767,230 of record CM057348.1, on the reverse strand, counting down.
AAAATATAAAAAATATATCATTTGTTATTTTTGTTTGGAAAGGGTACTTTTTTTTGTGAATCTTTGCAGGATTGACGGATCTGGAAAAATTCAAAGTTCTAAAAAGAAAAAGATACATCAAAACAGAGAGGTATTGCAAGGACAGAACAGTAGAAATTTTTTGGAGACCTAAAGCCTCCATCCCACCGCTAAACCGTGGCCTAAGCGCGCTCCCGCCGCCTTTCCGCGGCCCTCTTGCATCATCATCGCGAAATTTTTGCATGGTTTGTTTCCTATTTCTCTTCTCTGCAAATCCCCATATATCTTTTCTGGAAATTCCTGCAAGATTTTGTGCACTTTAAAAATATATCCGCTTCCAAATAACAATTTTGTGCAGGATTTTTGCGCCACGCTTAATTTAGAAATAAATTGAAAGTAGTATTTTTCTGTTGCATATCTGTTATCAAAATCTTTTTGCAACAATTTCCAAATAAAAAGAAAAAGGAAAAAGGACAAATCTTTTTAGAAACTTGCAAATTTTTGGCCGCAAATAAATCCTTGCACCAACCAACCAACCTTCTTTCTTTTCCCCTTCTTTTAACATGGGTACCCCACATAATAAATCACTTGCCGAACTTTGGTATCCCGAACCTAATTTCGCGTCGTACGGTAATTTGTTCGGTCAATTTAAAGACGATCCTTCTTTGCCTAAAATATCTTTGAAAGATCAAATAGAGGCGTCTAGGAGAAACAGTTTGACTTTTCAACCCACTTTGTGTCAACCAAGTCAACCTTTACCACCTACATATGTTGATACCACTTCTTCAAGTCCTTCTGTCACTCCTAGGCCGATGTCCATTGCTGAGCATATTACTCAATCTCGCAGTCGATCTTTCACCCCTCTCCACTCATCTAATTCTAGGGCCACGCACGATTATTCACCTTTTTATCCACATGTTGACCCTACCCCTGCCCAACCACCCACTTCCTACCAGTCCTACCCGACCTTTCCACCCTCACTAGACATTGTTTCTACTCGGCCATTAGGGAGTTTTGCATATCCACATGATTTCGAATCTTTTACTGAAACCCCCTTACCACCCAAGTCTAGTTTGGAAGAGTCGTTGGAGGCGTATATCGCAACAAAAAATAAAATGACTAGGAATGTGGAAGCGTCCATGGCCGCCCTTATGCAACCTGCTGAACCGGTAGCTAGTTTCCCGCTGGCTCCAAATTTTTCAATTTATGAGGCGGCAGTTGGACAGAGTGAGAATGAGAGAGAATTTTCAAATCAAACCTACCCTTACCCAATTGAAGCCCACAACTCCTGTTTTCCATCGATTGCCCTAAATAGTTCACCTGTTGAAAATAAAAATGAGTTGTGTGATTTTGTAGTGCTTGATTTGCCAAATTGTGAATAACTCCTTTCGAGTGAAACCGCACCTAATCCGTTTGACCTTTACACCTCCACTCTAGAACCTACATTGATAAACATCCATGCTTTTGAGGAGGTGTCTAAAGAAATTGATTTTCACTTGATTGAGGATATAGACGCCGGGAATATTTCGGATGATGAACCTGTCGATTTGATTGAAATTTTATGTTCAAATCATCATCCCGAGTTATTAGATGTCTCTCCCGAACTTCATATGCGTCTGGATTTTGATGATAATGGCATGGATGAGTTGAATTTTGAGGAGAATTATAAGGATAGTATTGAGGAGAGTTTTGAGAATATTATTGAGGTTGAATCATTTTTGTTTGATGTGTCTGATTTTCCAATTCATCCTCCTGAACCTTTGACTGTTATACCACCCTCCCTCCTTCCCATCGTTCCGACCACGCTTGAAGACTGTGAGCTTGAAACCTTTTCTTTTGAATCTGACACAATTCTCACAGAAGATAACACCTACGAGTGTTTCACTTTTTCGGACGATGTTGATGACTCACCGCCCGAGTTTGAGTCCTTTACATTTTCAGATGAGCCATCAGACTCGGTTGATTGTAGTAGTTTCGAACCATTAATAGAATCTTTCAAGTTCGAAACAGTTTACTACGGTGAGAAAGATACTATCCCTAATTCACTCCCTTTCGTCTTTCCCATTGTTCCGACCGAACAAGAGACCGTTACGCTTTCATCTCCTATACCAAGTTCGGCGTACCCATGTTTTCTTGCGAATCTTGAGGGATTTGATCCCATTTCTCGACGGGTTGATAGGTTAGCGCAATCGCTTTTAACACATCGGTCATCACAAATTGCGCTAATTTATTCACTCGATTTACACCCTCAAGATCGCGCGACCCTTCTTTCTCCTTTCCGCCATTCTGCTCCTCCGCCGAGACCATATTCTACCATTCTTCTTTCCACACGGTCTCGCGTGTTTCTCATTTCTTTCTTCTACACCCCATTATTTCACCAACTTAGCCATTACCATGATAAGATCTTTGAATGGTTGGTGCTAACCTTTGGCTTGTGTAAGGCCAAGCTTAAGTTTGGGGAAACCATTATATATATGTATATATATTTTTTGTTTTCTTTTTCTACAAAAAATTAAAAAAAAATTCAAAACAAAAAAATTATAAATAAATAAACAGGGGAGTGCCGACATTTTGACCCTCTTGGTTTAGTATGACAGTGAGGACACTGTCAAGTTCAAGTTTGGGGGTATGCTCGATACGTCTTCTTCCTTCGCATTCATTTGCACATATTTTTGCATTTACATACTTATTTGAAAACCCATAAAAATTTGAAAAATTTCAAAAATTATAAAAAACATTGTATTCAATTTTGGTCTAATTGACTTGAGTTTTACAAATAGGTTAACTGGTTAGGAACAACTAGATCTTAGACTTAGTAAATTAAAAACCCTAAAAATAACCTTCCTTAAAGTTTAACAGTAGAGAGTATATGTCTTTGTAATTTATTTAGAAATAGGCAAATTTTGGGTTCACTTCTTGGGCTAAGTCAAAATAAGGGAAAAGTATTGATGTTCTTATTAGAGTATAAGTTTGAAAAATAGTTCCTAGCTTAAGTCTAGATTCTGAAAATGTATACCCTACAATTTGCACAATCACGCACCTTGAAACTTGGAATAGTAGAAGAGACCTTGAAATGCTCTTGTCTAAAGTCCTTAGTACGAAGAAAATAAAAGGAAAAAAAAAGTGAATAAAGAAAAAAAAATGGACACTGGTTTTTGTGATTACTTAAGGTTGTAAAGAATAGAAAAATATTTAGCGAGGGTGCTTCATCACCCAGTGCCTTAGACCAACTGGTTTGGGAGTCACTGCTAAAGCCTTGGGTGTTACAAGACTAGGATTTACGCTTTAAAGTGCAAACACATCTTGTAATCGGTTGTTGGTACCTCAAGAAGTATTAACGATCGCATGAAGGATGTGTAAGCAAAAATTCAATTAAAAATTCATCAACTAAGAAGTGCTTTGGACAACGGACGAGAGTATGATTGCTTGATTTGAATTTCCAAGTGTAGGGGTAATTTATACACACACGTAGGGGTATCTAATTGGAGTTTAGATGAGAGAAAAGAATGAAGGATAGAACTTGTATCTTTAGTAAAGTTGATAGAAATTTCTAAGTGGAGATGGAACCCTAGAAGGAAAACTTAAGAAATGTCGAAAGCTAAGTAAGTCTATAGAACATATATAATCTTAAGTTAAATAATGAGGAAGTGTGAAGAATATGGGTGGATAATTTACAAGTCGACGATAATAGAATTCCTTGTTAGAAAACTCAATTGGAGAATTAAAGTCAATGGGCCTAATTGATAGGATTTTGTGGGTAGTATCCGCTGAAAACCCTCAGGAGACAACACTCCTCCTACTAGGGACACCTAGAGGTTTAACGGCTTGTTACACGTGCTCAGTGCAATCGCGTTTCCCTGGGAAAGTGTGGTTAGGATTTTAGTGAATAAAAAATAAGTTTGCTCGAGGACGAGCAAAAGATAAGTTTGGAGGTATTTGTTCACACCATAATATTGCATTATTATATTCCCCATTCTTATTCTTTTTATAAATAAACAGGTACTTTTGACGCATGTCTGCTACATGTTACAGGTTGCAGGTTCTTGGACAGGAAACAGTGAAAACGATGTAAAGACAATGAAAATATGGACTTTTAACCAACAAACAGAGGACTCTTGATCAAGCCTACATCAAAGATAAAATTCACAAAGTGCAAGGCAACGCAAGGTCCAAGATTACAAGGCGAACGGTTAAAAAGCCATTGCAAATTGTTCACTGGAGATCTGGAACCAACCTAGAAGCCCAAATGGAAAAAGATATATAGAACTAAGAAGCCCAAGCCATTAGAAATCAGCCCAAGAAAATTAGAAGCCCAATTCCTTCTTTTGGCCGTGGAACCGCGGCCAAACCAGGCCTCGGGCCACGGTTCCGCGGCGGTCTTGAGCAATCAGAAGATGAAATTTTTATAGTAATTTGTGGCGGCGTTGACTAAGTCTCTATAGGGCTATTTGTGTAATTGTGGACATGCGAAACAAATATAACCCTAGGGTTTCCTATTCTTTATAAATAGAAACTCTAATCATTGTAATTCTTTATGCCTCTTTTTAATAAAAATTCAGAAATTCTTTTGGAGAGCATCGGTGTTTCTTTTTCATTCAGAAATTCAGATCTGACAACCCTGCATGGATGATTGGAGGGATACATCTGTAAGTAGATTTTATTTCTCGCCCTAGTTTAGATTTCAATTCTTTGCCCTAGATAGATTTAATTTCATGCCCTAGGAACTTGTTTAGGGTTTAGCTTTGGGGAAGGATTTTGAGAGATGAGATCTCTCATCCCTTTCTTACCCACCAAATATTTACAATAGGACTCCATGCATACGTGCACACACCGCGCCCTGCGGCATCCTACCCCTCGAGGTAACGATGACACCATGGTGTAAAAGCCCGGTTGCGCGCGTTTTCCATAGAGGTTAGGGTAAGGATCTCTAAAGGAAGGACAAGAATCTAGAGGAAGGAACACCTTCCCGAATGGATCTAATCCCTTTTATTGATAATTACCATAACTCCTCACAGATCCTTATTCGGGTATAGAAAGCGTTGAGATTTAATTGCATTTCCAAACCATCCATAAACCTAACCCTAGTAAGAATAGATCTAGATAATTTTCCTAGGTTAATTAGATTTTTAGATTTAATAATCAACCGAACACCCTTCGGAATTAACTCGTAAGAACGAATCAGAAATTCACAAAATCCCTGTGGACCGACCCGTACTCACTGGCTAGTTTCATGCGACGCCATTCTTGATTGCGGTTACAAATATTTTTGACCTAATTTTTTATAAAGCGCAAGCACGCTAAATCACACGAATCAGGCACCTCTGCTCCATTTCTTCTATTGTAATGGCTCCGTGAGAAAGGAAGGCGCCGAGATAAAGAGAGAAGTCCAGCTGTAGAGCCAGCACCGAGAGAAAGCCCCTTACGACTACGATCATGCTCGCCCTAACCTAAATAGAATGGCTCTCTTAGTTACGCTGCACCCCGACCCGAGTCCCCAGAAGTGTTGCTGACTTGACATTTAGGTTTCAGCTCTCTTTACATATCATTTTAACACTTAGTTAATCACAAATAAATCTGGACTTTTGGACTTAACTCGTTAAAGCACATAGAAAAAGATTCCCATCTTCCTGCGGACGACCCGTACTCAACCGGCTAGCTACAAGCGAAACCGTTTTGATTGCGGTAATTAACTAAACTTGAACACGCAGAATATCCATACCAATCAAATGGCGCCGTTGCCGGGGAGACGGTAGTTTATTTCTTTGTGTAATTTCGGGTTAATTTGTGAATATAAATATAACCGAAAAACAAAACAAAAATGTATACATTGTAAAAAAATCATCTTGTTATTTTTGATTAGTTTTTGTGCAAGTGTGCAGGATAAAACGACGTTCGAGTTCAGTGCCAAAGAGGTAGGAAGTTAGACCCATATCTCGCGGCTACACCGCGACGGATCATGACGAAGCAAACGGTCTACTATAAAAATCTGGAGTAGATACAGTGAGCAAATCAATATTCAACAAATCCAGACAAGCAGAGGACTCCCAGGTCAGCACACCCAAAAATTTTGGAAGCTCATTCCCTCCACTTAGCCGCGGAACCGCGGCCCGAGCACGTGTTTGGCCGCCGAACCGCGGCCATTTGTTGGCCTCAGGGTCCCAAATTTTGGGTAATTCTCTCTCTACTCTCCCCCACTCCTCTGAACTCCACTGAACTGTGTTTTCTGCAGCATTCTTTGCACAAATTCTCTCCCCCTTCCAATAAACTGTTTCTGTGCAGGATTCTTTACGCCGCGCTAAAAAAAATAAAAAATGATTGCAGTTGATTTGTTACTGCTTTGCATTTATTAATACGGACTTAAGGGGCTTGAAACCAATTCGGATTGGGTGGGGATTTCATCACCCTTTCCAGGACCCCAGAAATCACAAAATGCATATGCATTGACCATTGTTAATTAAAAAATACTAGGCTCAGCCCTAAGGACTTCGCACTCAATAGGACAGAGGACTAGTTACAGGCATCGGCCGTTTATCCTATCCTGACTTTGCGGTGTCTAGGCAAGTGGTTACTTAATTAGGACCATTACTTACGTAGTGGGGAGCCTCCCACTTACCTGGCACTTACCTGGCCGCAATTGGCGGAGAAGAGGCGGTTTGAGATCCTGTTTCTAGCCCTTTGGAACAGTTAGGAGCTGTCTAGCTGACCTAGGTGACCCTAGATCTAGGTGTGATTGTGCATATCTTGTTTGTGATTGCTTGAAGCCGTAAATCCGTACATATTTCTGTAAAGCTCTTTCTAAAAAAAAAGGAAAAAAATCAAAAACTTTTATAAAAACTTGCACTTTTTCGCCAAAATCCATTTTTCACCTACCACCCAATCGTATTTCTCCATTGACGTTTTCTTACTCCCACCTTCTCCGCTTTGACTATACTAAACTCGTTTAGTGTATGTCCGCTTGGACTCGGGACACTACCGCCCGCCTAGTCCGCGTTACGTTAGTCGCTACCGACTACGCGATCGACTCAGACGTCGAAACTCCGTCCATGCCTCTTTCACCCTTACCTTTGCCGGCCAACTCCGACGTTGACCGGAATTCTGTTCATACATCTTCACCTTTGCCATCACCAACCTCTTCTTCCGCGATGTCAGGATTTAATCCAAACATCTCTTTGACTCCCCCGGGATTGACTCCACCTCCTATGGAGACAAATAACCCACCACCACCGCCTGTTGTAGCGCCGCAGCGAATCACGCTCCAGGATCATTTCTATCCCACCCGTTCTGCACTTCCCACTTGTCTTTCTCTTCCACCAGCCAATGGGGATAACTTTGAAATTAAGCCCCACTTCATCAACATGCTTCCGCGATTTCATGGGCTTGAATCTGAAGATGCCTATATCTTCATCAATAGATTTCAAAACGTTTGTGCCATGATGAAAACTACCCAACTGTTGGACGATGCTATACGGCTACAGGTCATTCCGTTCACTTTATGCGATCTTGCTGAAAAATGGCTGTATAGCACCGCTTCCCACTCCATAACCAGTTGGGACGAGTTTGTTAAAGCGTTTCTCAAAAAATTCTATCCGAATCATAAAACCGCAAGGATCCGTAACGAAATCAACCAATTCTCTCAGCTTCCTTCTGAACCCTTCTGGAAGTGCTTTGACCGGTATAAAGACCTTCTTGTTCAGTGTCCTCACCATGGTATCGAGAAATGGCAACTTTGCCAAATCTTATACGAGGGCCTGAACCCAGCAACCAAGCAGTTGTTGGAAACCATCTGTCAGGGCCACTTCCTATCGAAATCTGACGAGGAAGCGTGGCAATTCTTCGACGACCTTGCGGAACAAACGCTACAATGGGAGAGCACCATACCGACTTCTTCTTCTTCTACCTCCACTTCTACCGGTCAGTCTAGGGTAGGAATTCACCAACTTGATATCTCTATTGCGATGAAAGCTGAAATGGCTGCAATAACGAGAAAACTTGAAGCGATAGAGAGCAATTTTTCTTCTCCTGCTCCTGCCCCTGTTCTTCCCTTTCGTACCATTTGCGCTTGTTGTTCCGATCCTTCTCACTTAACCGAAGAGTGTCCTTACAATCCACCATCTCAAGGACATGATCAGGTTAATGCTGCATTTCAGCAAAGACCGAGGAATGATCCATACTCTTCCACCTACAATCCCGGTTGGAGGAACCACCCTAATTTCGCCTGGAATCAGAATCAGCATCAATTCCAAGGCAACAATTTCCAGAGGCCCCCTCCTCCGCAACAACAAGCGCAACAACAAACTCAACATCAATTTCAGCATCCCTTCCAACCCCAACCTTTTCAAAATCAGACGAACAACTTTGCACCCAACAATTCTTTTCCCCAAAACAACTTTGTTCCGTCAAATAACGATAAGGTTTTCTCGCTCGAACGAAGTCTGAAGGCGTTCGTTAAACAATCAACTCAGTCCACCTCCAACATCCAGTCTTCAATTCAGTCCTTAGTGCAACACACTGCCGCTCACGGGCAAAGCATCAAGACCATCGAGGCCCAGATTGCACACCTGAATGCGGCCTTAAGCGAGCGAGAGAAGGGGAAGCTCCCGTCCCAGCCACTCCCAAATCCCGGGCACCCACATAATGTACATGTTGCTCTTGAACAACAGAACCATAATGTGAGTGCCGTGACCACATTGAGATCGGGAAGGATGCTGCAAAACAACAACGACACACGGATCAACAATGACACCCCGGCCACCACTTCTTCTTCTTCTGCTGCTTCTTCGTCTTCTGAGCCTATTCTCCATTCTTCAAAAGGCTCTCCTTCTTCTTCTTCTGTTCTAAACGGACCCACTTTTGACTCCACGAAAACACCAATTCTGGGATCCGCTCCAGCTCCACAATCTCCTCCACAAGCATTGGACTCAACTAATTTTAAAAACGTTCCATTTCCAAACCGGTTGAGGTCCAATAAACAAAATCCATAAATGGAGAAGATTCTGGAGTTGTTTAAGCAGGTTAACATAAACATTCCCCTTTTAGATGCTGTCCAACAAGTCCCGTCCTACGCGAAAATCTTAAAGGACTTGTGCACGAAATAGAGGAAGTCTTAGGTACCCAAGAAAGTTTTCTTGGCTAGTGCTGTGAGTGATGCTCTTACCCAATCTTTACCACAAAAACGGAAGGACCCTGGCTGTCCTACGATTTCTATTACCATTGGGGATAAGAACATCAACCGCGCACTATTAGATCTTGGTTCCAGTGTTAACCTGCTTCCGTACTCAGTATATGAGCAATTAGGTGTAGGAGAACTGAAACCCACACACTGTACTCTCCAAATGGCCGACCGATCGATCACCCATCCTAGGGGTGAGCTAGAGGATGTGTTAATCAAAGTCGGGGACTTCATATTCCCCGTTGACTTCATTGTATTAGACACACAGCCTGTAGCTAACCCCCGGAATCAAATTCCGGTGATACTCAGTCGCCCATTCCTTGCAACCTCAAATGCTGTGATCAACTATCGCAATGGTTCGATGAACCTATCTTTTAGAAACATGACAATTGAACTCAACATTTTTAGGTTGGGGAATCAGCCCTCCGAACCTAATGCTCATATATTAGACGTTTGCTCAATCCAGGAGATCACCCCTGAAGAGGGTGAATTTGAGGAGTTTCTGTTCGATCACGATAACCTTAACGCCACTAGTGCGTTCCTCCTCGAACCTACTGCTGTTTCTGCGCCCGACAATGACTACGAGTGTTTCACTTTCTCGAACGATCTTAGCCACTCACCACCCGAGTTTGAATCCTTCGAATTTCCGGATGAGTTACCTGAACCATCCAACTCGGTCGCTTACACTCGTTTTGAACCTTTGCTGGAGTCCTTTGAGTTTGAGACCTCTTCACGAATCTTGCCTTCCATCGTTTCACCTCCAACGCTCGAACTCAAGCCTTTGCCGTCTCACCTTAAGTACGCTTACTTGGGTGAGAATGAGACCCTCCCGGTTATCATCTCGGCTTCTCTAGCTCCAGAGCAAGAGAAAGCCCTTCTTGCGGTCTTGCACAGCAATAGGCAAGCTTTTGGCTGGTCCATGGTGGACATCAAGGGGATTAGTCCCCTGATCGTTGAACATCACATTCATCTGATGGATGATGCCAAACCAGCCAGGGATCCATAAAGATGTCTCAACCCAGTCATGAAGGAGGCCGTGAAGAAGGAGATCGTAAAATGTCTGGATAGTGGTATCATTTACCCTATCTCTGATAGCCAGTGGGTTAGCCCCATTCATGTTGTCCCCAAGAAGTCAGGCATAACGGTCATTACTAACGAGGCGAATGAGTTAATCCCTACTCGCACCCAAACTGGGTGGCGAGTATGCATTGATTACTGAAAACTCAACACCGCAATGCGGAAAGACCACTTTCCGCTACCTTTCATTGACCAAATGCTTGAACGATTGGCCGGACACGAGTACTACTGCTTTCTTGATGTCTACTCTGGCTATAATCAAATTCCCATCGCCGAAAAAGACCAGGACAAGACCACATTCACTTGTCCTTTCGGCACGTTTGCATATCGTCGCATGCCCTTTGGGTTATGCAATGCGCCCGCTACCTTCCAGCGGTGTATGATGGGAATCTTTTCAGACATGGTGGAAAAATTTCTGGAGATCTTCATGGAAGATTTCTCCATCTTCGGCGATTCCTTCAACGAGTGTTTGCTGCATCTTGACGCTGTCATTACCCGATATAAGGACAAGAACCTCACTTTGAATTGGGAGAAGTGCCACTTCATGGTGCGCGAAGGTATTGTCTTAGGACATATCATTTCGCAAAATGGCATAGAGGTTGATAAAGCAAAGATTGAGGTCATTTCCAATCTCCCTCCTCCCAGATGCGTCCGAGACATCCGAGCCTTCCTTGGCCATGCCGGTTTCTATAGACGGTTCATCAAGGACTTTAGCAAGATTGCTAGGCCCTTGACTCTTTTGCTGGCCAAGGACACGCCATTCGACTTCAACTCGAGCTGTGTGACTGCGTTCGAGTCATTAAAAAGCTCACTCACTTCTGCTCCCGTTCTTTCTTCACCTGACTGGACGCACCCATTTGAGATTATGTGCGATGCATCCGACTTTGCCGTTGGTGCTGTCCTTGGACAACACATCAACAAGATACCGCACGTGATCTATTATGCTAGCCGAACCCTGAACGACGCCCAACTTAATTATACAACAACTGAGAAGGAATTCCTGGCTGTTATATTTGCTTTAGAAAAGTTCAGGCCCTACCTCATCGCCTCTCCAGTCATTGTCTACACAGACCATTCTGCTCTGCGCCATCTTTTTGCGAAGAAAGATGCAAAATCTCGGCTAATACGTTGGATCCTCTTGCTTCAAGAGTTTGACCTTGTCATTAAGGACAAACGAGGATGTGAAAACGTAGTTGCCGACCATCTCTCACGACTTCCTTCTTCGCCGTCGCTTCATATTCCGATCAACGACGTTTTCCCGGATGAACAGCTCTTGACAGTATCCTGCGAACCCTGGTTTGCAGATATTGTGAACTATTTGACCACAGGATTACTATCGACTGAATGGTTAAGTCAGGACAGACTTGTAGGGTTCCTAGGCACTCTCAAGAGGTCTCACAAGGCATCAACCATGCCAATTTCAAAAATTACGGTGCCGAGAAACCCTAGTGTACGGATCGTTGGCTAGAATTCTAGGCGAAACAATAAACTAGTTAACACTTAACTAAGAGATACGGAAATACAACCTTTGTAGATCCGGTTCTCCACCTCCATAGCTCCGCAATGAAGTCTCTTCGCTGTCCATAACAAGTCCCGGGCTCTAGCGTCGGCTTCATCGGAGAATGGACGGGCTAGGTCATCGATGTCCATGCCGAAGATGATCTACGTCGAAGCATCGCAAGATCAAGCTCTCACTTCACCAAGTCATGAAACTTGTGAAGAAAACACACTCTACTACTTGGCAAGAGATAGAGGATGAAGAAATAGGAAGTGGGTAGACTTTAGAATTGGATTTCTCACTTGTTTTCATCAATCACCATTGATGAAGAAAGCTTTTTCTTCCTTGCTCATGAAGAAGAAGAAGAAAGAAATATATCATAAGTATTAAGTAAAATGAAAATAATCATAATACTTATCATCTAATGAACCATGGTCAAGTGTAGAGAATAAATCATGGTTAGTGGGAATGGTTAGGGTTAAGCATGAGACAAAATGATCACTTAGGTCAAAGCTTCATGAAGCTTCAACTAGAATACAAAGAAAGCCACCATTTTGCATTATGCTTATCTTTTTCCAAAATGAATAAATAAATAAATAAATAGATATGAAAATGAAAACCCTAACCATTGAATAACCATGGTTTAAACTTTACACAAAACACAAGTTAGCATGCATCATCAAACATGATACATACAAGTGCACAAAATATATCACATATACAATGTGCACATATCAAGTGAGAAAATCCATTTAAAGTGAACCATTACTAGTTAATGCAAACTAATATATCAAATATATAATTATGCATTAAATCATTAAATCAACACTTGATTTAACGATCCGGTCATATCGCATATAACCGACTAATATCAATGTATCGGCTTATCGAATCAACGCTTGAATCGATAACTAGGTTATATCGCATACAACCAATCGATACATTCATCGCGAGAATGGAATACGGTATCACATACATGCATTATTCTCGGTCCCGCACATATCTCATATGCGCTCCTATTTCGTTTCGCTTGAGCCAGGAAACCTCTGTGTAGGACTCTAAAGACTCGTCAATACGCCGGCAGCAGATGATGATCATATCAAACACCCACAAGCCGCAAGCGGTCTGCTAAACGTAACGGCCACCCGGGTATTGAGCGATCTAAAGATCGACGAGCAAGCCCGCTCACACTCCAGTGAATCCAACCAGTAACACTACCGTACAGTCCGGTCTGATCGTCTGATATGTCGCATATCTCGCCTAGGGGTGGTAAACGTCAGACCCCAATAGCTCGATAAGTCGTGTCGATATGAGGTCTATAACAATTCGAGAAACTACTGGTAACACTTACCAGTAAATCTCAGCAACCCTGGCCAGGGATTTCCTGTTATAGCCAATCGAACACAGCGCAACATCAACCCCCTATACCGGGAGAGACGAATCCCCTCCTATCGCTCATTGCCTCCATGTGACTCGGGACTGTACCCAAAAACCACCGTTTTGCATGCCCTCTTGGACGTGGTAAGATGGAAATCAAAGCACAGTGGGAACCACACAAGACTCTATGACGATCTCGGGTCAACTGACTACTCTGTACCAGTGTCACCAGAGAACTGCCATCTGACGTGAGGTATAATATCATCTGGGAGTTCTCGGCGAGTCCGTCCAGTGTACCCAGTCTCTACTGAGCACCCGTATATCATCTCTGATGTCAAACACCAATGGATATGGGATCATCCATCGCCCATCTGTATGGGTCGAGAAGGTATACGCTAGTCTACTCTGGTATATCGATGCCCCGTCTCGATACACCCACGACTAGGGACTTTCAAGGATGTACTTATGGACTACCATGTCCCCACTAGTATGATCCGCATCATAGTCCAGGTAGTCAAGCACACATCCTAAGGGCTTTACCAACATGTAACAGAGAGACAATCAGTATACACGTTAAGGTAAAGAGCAACCAGATAGCATACTATCATGTCGAGCAAGAAAGTCCTCCCTATATATGTCCCAGCATCCACTACAATATACATCCTATGTACAGTAATGGCCTCTAGGGCATACATATAACTAACAATCTCCCACTTGCACTAGGGCCATCTGTAGCAGTGGTTGCAGTATCTCATACTCAACCATCCCATAAAAGTCTCTCTCTGGGAACAGGCCTTTGTGAGTGGATCCGCTGTGTTGTCCTCTCAGTGTACTCTCCTAACCTCGATCTCCCTGGAGATCAACTATCTCCATGATCAGGTGATACTGCCTTAGAATATGTCTGGATCACTGATGGGACCTGCGTTCCTTGGCATAAGCCACAACTCCATTGTCTCACAATGGTTGGAACGTAGTTCATCTCATGAACCAATATACACCCAAACAGCCTCTTTGGTAGCATCTTAAGTAGCGATGTATCCTGCCTTTATCGTCTAGTATGTCACGGTATCTAGCTTGGAACTCTTCCAACATACCGTCCCTTTACTGAGGGTAAAGACAATGCCTGCGACTGACATTCAGTCGTCTTTATCACCCTGGAACACTTCCATTAATTCTGCCCAGGATCAATTGATACCATCTCACTACAATTAGTGAGTATCCTAACATCCAATTAGATCTATCTCATAGATCCAAAATCTAGGATTTAGTAGGTATCACTTTGATCCTATATGGAGAATCTTTATGATAATCGGAGATTGATCGAGCGTAGCATAGGAAACTACTTCCCTATCAAGAGTATGTCATCCACGTACTCTACGAGGATCGTTACCATACTCCCTACTACCTTCTTATTTATACATGGTTCATCTATCATTTTGATGATGTCAACTTCTTTGACGGCTTCATCAAAACAGATGTTCCAACTCCGCGATGCCTGCTTTATCCTATAAAGCATCTTGCACACGTTTCCGCTGCTCCCACTGTTTACGAAGCCCTCTGGCTGTGTACTTATAGACGCACTCTTCTAAAACATCATTTAGAAAAGCTGTCATGACACCCAACCACCAGATATCGTAGTCATGGTATGTAGCCGTGGCAAGTAGTATCAGGATGGACTTAAGCATAGGTACTGGAAAAGGTTTCATCATTATCCACGCCTGGTCAATGACGAAAACCTTTAACAAGTCTAGCTTTGAAAGTCTCAACTTTTCCATCTACACCAGGTAATCTTCTCAAGATATACTTGCTCCTGATGGGAATTTAACCCTTCAGATATAGCAACCAAAGTCCATACTTTGTTGGTGTATAAGGATTCCATCTCAGATCGCTAAGCATCCAGCCATTCTTATAGAGTCTTACTCCTGATGGCCAGCTCGAAACTAGTTGGGTCATCATCTCATGATGCAATCCTCTCTCCCACTGTCATAGAGAAACAGAAGTATCTCTCAGGTGGGTGAGAAACCCTACTAGATCGGCGGAGAGGCTGAGGTTCGTTGGTAACTATCACTAGTAAAATAGGGGGTTGCCCCTACGGATGGAAATATCCGTAGGGGCATATTTAACTTGGCCCTACGGATGAATCCGTAGGGCTAAAAGGTTGCCCCTACGGGCACTGACGTCCAAGAATAAAAATATTAATTCTTAATTTGGTGTTTGCCCCTACGGAGCCGCAAACAAAGGACCTACGGGTATATCCGTAGGGGCAAGTAAATATCCTTTTAAAATAAAGCCAGATCGAAAAGCCTACGCTCATTTTCTCTCTCTCCCTCAAACGCGCGCGAAAAACCCCAAATCGCCACCGTCGTTGGGCAGAGTCGCCACCGTCGTCGCCACCGCCGATTTCGTCGCCACCGTCGTCGCCACCGCCGGTTTCGTCGCCACCGTCGTCGCCACCGCCGGTTTCGTCGCCAATTCGCCACCGTCGTCGCTCCAGCCCACCAGCGCACCCGTTCAGGTATAAATCTCAAGGTAAATTAAAGCATTTTTGGATTATTCATGGCTGGGTCTGGGTTGCGCGCGCGAGAGTTGGGTTTGGGCAGGGGCGCGGTGGCGGTCGGGGTCGGGGTCGGGGTCGGGGTAGGGTTAGGGTTGGGGTTCGGCTGCTGCTGGGGTGGGGCTGGGGTTAGGGTTACGGTGGGGCTGGGGTTAGGGTTATTGTGGGGCTGGGGTAGGGTTACGGTGGGCTGGGGTTAGGGTTGGGGCTGGGGTTAGGGTTACTGTGGGGCTGGGGTTAGGGTTATGAGAGGCATGTCAGCATATTTATGTGTAATAATCGAGAGGATCAAGCTAAGTTCTATACAAGCAGTCCCTCAGAATACATAGATAGCTAGCCTTACATTTTAAATTAACATATTCCATAGTTGTCTTAATGGTAAGGCAGATACCCATATTGTGTAAGAGCTGACATTAATACAACCATAGGGAGCTGACAGATTATACATCTCATGTGGCATTAAAATCTATAAATGGACATACGAGATAATGCAAAGAAAGAGCAATAGATCAAGACTCAATCAACTTTCCTATGCTTTATGATTTCAGCGGATAGCTCAAGTTTAGTTTCAACTTTATATTCTTATTTTTCTCTCTTTTTTCTTTAGTGCTTCTTCCTCCATTTCTTTGAAGAGTCTCTCACAGCGAAATACACTCCAATTGCTGTTGAAGATTTTAGAATGTATCCAGAATTTAAGAAAAAAATGTTGTGCCCCTTATGCTTCTGTTATTCAACTCCTTCCATACACTCTGGACTTCTCAAATTTAAAAACTATTAGAAGTGTACTTGTTTATCATACATTGAACACACCATGCATGCTATTTCTTTCACTCTCTTGTGGCATGATATTGATAGTTTATGTGAGAGTAAGACCATAACAAACATAGAAAATATTTCAACTAAGATATGAGAGACCGCTCCTAAAGAAAAACTAAAAGAGGTTAACAATGTAAAGATCAATTCCTATTCATTCTTTCCAATGTATAAAAAAAAATCACATTTTTTTAACATTACAAATCTTTGCACAAGCGTGCAGCCGCACACAAATAGCCGTGTCCCTAACTAATATGTAACCATGACACATGGCAGATGAGGTGTCTCATAACTCAATATTAGCGATTTCCATGATCACGACACGTGGCAGATGAGGTGTCTCATAACGCTTTATGATATCAGTATCCTATATTTATAGTTTTAATTGTTGATTGTTATAGATGTATACCATTGCAATAATAGTTTTTGGTTGATGAATGCTATTGCAATATAGGATGATCAGTTCTATCAATCTTGATCTCAATGGTTTAAAATCATGTTACACATACAACACGAATGCACAACAAACGCATAATTAGAGTGCGACTCGAGATATTCGGGTTAAAACCAATATATGATACTCGATGATGATATGAAACCTTCATATTCCCATCGATACCCGTATATGAAACTAAAAGCGCCACTTAGTCCCCGTCTATCGGTCAACATAACGTGCGATAATTTATTCTTTTCAACGACAAACGCACACACAAAGCATATACATGGATTTTCTCCTTTGTCAGTAACTATCCCGTTCTTATATTTCTCAATATAGTCAGCATAACCTACAATTTATATGTTATTCAGTCTAACATGGCCCATGAGTACGTCAGAGTTAAGGACTGGATGTATGTGGATTGGAAACAACGTATGCAACCTAAGTTTGTCGCAGGAGTTGCTGCTTTCCTTGAATTTGCACGAGCACATAATTAGATCATAATAGAGAAGATTCTCTGTCCGTGCGATAGATGTGGCAATAAGTACTGGCAGAAGGTAGAATTGGCAGAGCTTCATATTGTAAAACATGGGTTTACTAGACTTTATTCAACTTGGAAATATCACGGGGAAGGAGAAGAATGCAGTACTGCGGTAGAAGAAGGAGAACACGATAATGCGGCAGGAGAAGAAGAAGAATTCGGTAATACGGCAGGATACGGAAATTTATTTCCATCAGAAGAAATGGAGGATATGGTAAAGGCTGCCCTAGGTGAATCTATTCGTACCGAAGATGACATTCCTTCCGGTCAAGGACCGCGTGCGGATAAATATGAAAATTTCATGAATGATGCTAGGAAACCAATTTATGAGAATGCGAAGTATTCCACCCTCTCATGGTTCGTCCAACTTTTCCAAATTAAGTGCCTAAATGGATGGAGCAACAAGTCATTCACAATGCTTCTTTCGTTCTTGAAAGATTCTATGCCTCCGGGAAATAATGTGCCCGAAAGCTGGTACGAAGCCCAGAAAATGATGTCTGATTTGGGTCTAAAGTGCGAGAAGATTCAAGCATGTCCTAAAAATTGCGTGTTGTACCGGAAAGAGAATTCAGATTTGAAAGAGTGTCCAACATGCGGAGAGGCCAGGTATAAGCCGAAAGATTCTGATAAGAAGCCTGATATACCTGTGAAGATAGCACGATATTTTCCCATAACACAGAGGCTACAGAGGCTATTCAGGTGCAAGAAAACAGCCGAGGCAATGATTTGGCATCACCGTGCTCCTCCAAGCGAAAATGGAAAAATGAGCCATCCAAGAGATTCACCGGCATGGAAGGATTTCGATAGGAGGCACGTAATATTCAGTAGCGATCCTCGCAATGTCCGGCTCGGACTGGCTGCCGATGGCTTCTGCCCATTCAACTATATGGCTGGAAGTCACAGTACATGGCCCGTTGTAATGATAATTTATAATCTGTCGCCTTGGTTGGCTATGGACCAATCATACTTTATGATGCCTCTTCTTATCGACGGACCAAACTCACCGGGGAACAATATCGACGTCTATCTCCGACCTCTGATTGAGGAGCTGAAAACTTTGTTCATTGATGGTGTAGAGACATATGATTCAAACACAAATACAACCTTCATACTGCGTGCGGCTTTAATGTGGACAATTAATGACTTTCCTGCGTATGGAATACTTTCAGGTTGGTCCGTACATGGTCACAAAGCATGTCCTCATTGCCATGAACACACAACATCAAAATTTTTGAATTTTAGCAGGAAGGTTTGTTATTGCGGCCATCGATGTTTTCTGCCTCCAGATCACCCCTATAGGTTAGACACGGTTCACTTTGATGGTCATCAGGAGCTTCTTGGGCCTCCATCCCCATTGTCCGGAGAGGACGTGACTGCTAAATGGGATGGTTACAATAACGTGACCTTCGGGATGGATCCGACGAGACAGGTCAAACCACAATATTGGAACAAGTTAAGCATTTTCTTCGAGCTTCCGTACTGGTCTACAAATTCAGTGCGTCATTGTCTGGACGTCATGCATATCGAGAAGGGAGTATCAGAGCACATACTTAACTTGCTTCTGTGTAAAGACGGGAAATCGAAAGACAACATGAATGCCCGGATGGATCTATAAGAGTGGGGAATAAGAAGTGAACTGCACCCTAAACTGGTAGCGGGTAAACCGGGCAAGTTTGTACTTCCCAATGCCGCTTATCATATGTCACAACCGGAGAAGAAAAGATTCCAGCAGGTGTTGCATGATTTGAAAGTCCCCACAGGTTTCTCAGGATCATTCAGCAAGAAAATAAAAATTGTGAAGGGCAAGATCGATGGGCTGAAAAGTCATGACCACCATGTTATCGTGGAGCACCTTCTTCCATTAGCCCTCAGGACTTCTCTCCCCGACTCGGTTGGTCTAGTAATCAACGACCTATGTTGTTTTTTCAGGGAGTTGTGTGCTAAAACGCTGGAGGTTGCGACGCTGGATAAACTAGAAAATTCTATTGCGTTGATACTTTGCAAGTTTGAGCGTATTTTCCCACCGTCATTCTTCGATATCATAATACACTTGACGGTTCATCTTGCAACTGAGGCGAAGTTAGCCGGACCGGTACAATATCGATGGATGTATCCCGTCGAGAGGTACGTGTAATTTTTTGTTTCGCGCAATTTATAAATTTATTTTTGTCATGTATGCCCGTGTTTATTTATTCAATATATTCTCATTAGGTACCTTTACACTCTTAAAAAGTATATACGCAATAAAAATCGACCAGAGGGTTCTATCATGCAAGGTTATCTTCTTGATGAACCAACCACATTTTGTTCCCGCTATCTGGACGAGAACATTGAGACAAGGCTTAACCGACCACGAAGAATTCAAGACGGGCCATATGGTAAAGCCGAGTATAAGAGAGTAGACACTATGTTTATCAACAAGATATACCGGTTTATCTTGCTTAATTGCGTATGTCTTGAACAAATTAGAGAGTAAGTTCTTTTGGATTAATTATTATATCTGTGTTTGTGTATGTATGAAATGACATAATATTAATGTCACAATTATTTGTCGAAAACAGAACTCATTTTAACGAGGTACGTGAGGGGCATCCTGATTGGAATGAAGAGCGTTTGGAAAAATACCATCAGGATAATTTTTGTGATTGGGTCACAGAGCATGTAAGTTATTCGAATTACATTTTATTGCTATCAGTTTTAATCTAAACTTGTATCGTTATGTATTTATCGTAAAATTTGTTTTGTTAGATCCACGATCCGAACTTGTCTGCATCATTTGAGAGTGATTCAAGATGTTTAGCTCAATTTCCTAGTATGGAGGTTGCACATTACAAAGGATTTGGTGTCCTTAGATACAAATTCGAAGTTAAGGACATAGAAACATCTAGAATCACTCAGAATAGTGGGATTGCGACGGTAGGATCGGACGGTGTGATTTACTATGGGTACTTAAATTGTATACTCGGCATCCACTATCCCGGACGATCAGAACCCTTTTATATATTCCACTGTACTTGGTACGATCCGCGAACCGATACAGACAGGTGGAGAAGCAGTCTTGGGACTTGGAAAGATGAATATGGATTGACCAGTGTGAACACACTTCGATTTTACGGTCAGGACGATCCGTTTATCTTTCCGAACCAAGCGTTCCAAGTATACTACTCACAGTGTTTGAAGCATCCGGGGTGGAGTGTTGTATGCCGATGGAAACCTAGAGATGTCTACGATGTCCCAGAATACGAGGACAGCGATGATGACGAAGAAGAGAGAAGGCTTAAAGTGCTCCGACCGTCTGTTTCGAAGGACGGGTTGTCTTCGACCGATCATGAAGTTACGTGGGTTAGAAATGACATCGACGATGAAATCCAAGTAGATATGTATGATGCGCCCAAGAAACGAAAAAGGTTATCAGTAATGTTATATTATTACTTCACATTTTACGCTCTAGATCATATATAGTCAATACTTTTAATGATTGTCTAATGCGTCCACGAACCGTTTATCTAGATTTGATGACGATGTCGGGAGCAGCGAGGGGCGGCAGGAGCTCCAGCCGCGGCAGAGGCAGAGGCAGAGGCAGAGCGGTTCTGCCGCCTGGAGAGCTCCTTAGGGAGCTTCAGAGGGCCGGTCTTGCACCCAGATCGGAGACCCCTTCGGATGCCTCCTTCCGTGTGGATTTTGCCACACCTCCAGGTATACTGCACGCATATCCATTTTCAATGTAATATTACAGATATTCATGCATGTTTATGTCAAAATTACTTATATTGTTAATGTTTGATTGTCTAGTTGTTGGTCCTGCGTCCACATCTGGGACAGAGGCCACCCTCGCTCCTCCAGGTATGTTTATATAACATATAGTGTATGTATATTGATTTAGAATGCTATATCATAAATACACACATTCCTTTTGCTCTTACTTAGCAATTTTTATTATTGTCTAGCTGTAGGTGGTGACGCCACCGCACCTGCGGGTATGTTTATATGTCCTATAGTGCATGCATATTGATTTAGAACGTTATATTATTGATCTACACATTCTTTTTGCAATTACTTATAAAATCTATTTTTAATTGTCTAGTTGTTGGTCCTGCGTCCACATCTGGGACAGAGGCCACCCCCGCTCCTCCAGGTATGTTTATATATCATATAGTGTATGTATATTGATTTAGAATGCTATATCATAAATATACACATTCCTTTTGCTCTTACTTAGCAATTTTTATTATTGTCTAGCTGTAGGTGGTGACACCACCGCACCTGCGGGTATGTTTATATGTCCTATAGTTCATGCATATTGATTTAGAACGTTATATTATTGATCTACACATTCTTTTTGCAATTACTTATAAAATCTATTTTTAATTGTCTAATTATAGGTGGTGCGTCCACACCTTCCACAGGGGCCACTCCTGCCGCTTCCATACCCTCCGCATCGTCTGCAGGTTAGTATGAATAAATTTAAAATATTTATTTATTTTACATATGCTATATAGAATAAATATGAACTTCATGGAGATTTAGCGTCGATGTTTATTTTATAGTTGGAGGGGATGCGTCCGGGTCCGGGACCCCGGTTGTTCCTCACCGGAGGAACTATCGTCCCGCTCGTGCTGCTGCTCGGGCCCAGGCTCGTGCGCTAATCACCGGAGGTATATATCACACTTGAATTTTTGTTTAACCTTGATTTCTTAATACAACTTTGTCTTATTATTGATTGTCTTGATATTTCGTGCAGACGCAGGGCCTCTCCATCCCCAGAGGGGGACTCGAGGCCCGAATCAGTCCCATAGGCTGAGGCCTGATAGAGCTAGGGGGGAGGCAGCATTCCCCCTATTTTTTACCCTTGACTATCGCTTTACCGGTCCTCATGCCGAGAGGTTCGGCCGGTATTTGGGGGACGAGAGCCGGATCGTGAAGAACTATCCACTTCACGTTGAGTGGGGCGAGCAGCACCAGCGCTCATTCGCCCTCTTCTTTGATCAGGCTCGGGTATGTATTAATATATTTTTTCATTTGATCTATCCAATATATTTATTATTAACACTTGCAATCTAATAACAATGTTTTTTTTTGTATTTTCAGTTGGATTACGATTTTCAGCCTGTAGCCGACCCTGATCACTCGGGGAGGGTGCTCGACCTTCATGCTCTGTACAATGGCCTGATGAAGAACATGCAGGCCAAGGTCCGATACAACAGGAATGAGCTGAAGGCCGACTGCTACTCCCTGTGGATAGCGACCCCCGAGGCAGAGAGAGCGGCCCTCCTATCTACTCCGGCGTTTGCGAGAGTCGACGTAGAGACATGGCCTCTATTGTGCGCTTATTTCGACTCCGAACGCAAACAAGTATGTATTTTAAATTTAATTCATTATTTATGATATAATTTATTTCTTTGTGTTTCTTAATTAGAAAACTAAATGTTAATGCGTTGTGCAGAAACAGGCCGCTCAGAATACGGAGAACAGGAAGTCGGCGAAGAGGGGTCGCCCCACTTACACAGGTGGCTCGAGGAACATTACTCGAGCCATGGAGTTATCGGTAAATTAAGATTTATTCTCTAATATTCTGCAATATTAAGAGTTATTCTCTAATATTTCTAATATTAAGAGTTACTTTCTAATATTGCAGACATCTCGGACCGTGGCGTCAGGTGGTACACCGAGCGTGCTGTCCGCATATCTTGCCGTCCACGGCACCTCGACAGATCCCGCCACGGGCGAGCTTCGATGTCCCGACGTCGCTACCCAGGAGTACTACGTAAGTGTTAATATTTTTTCTACCCAAATTTGAAATTTTAGTTTTGGAAGGTTCAAGTTTAAATTTTATACTTATACTTTACTGCTTAATGTGGGTGTAGGAGCGGGTGGTTGAGCAGGCCCAGGCCTCGGGGATCGATTTTACCGGACAGAACGATCCGAGGCTGCTGACCCCAGTTCTGGACGCCGCACACGGAGGGCACCACGGAGGTTGGGAGAGAGACCGGGGATTGGGCCCTAGCAGGGCCCATATGAGGTTGGACTCCACCCCGGCGGTTACTTCCTCCGTCTCCAGTGACCGGCATTTCCATCAGGAACTGGATAGCTTGAGGGCCACCGTTCAGGAGTTGAAGGAGATGCTGGTATGTATACTACTTTATAGTAAAATATCATTTCATATTATATACATATCAACATATCCATAATTAGTACGTAGCTTGAGCTTATTAGGTTTTAGACTTAAGTTTGATTAATCATACATACATATGTAATTAAAATAAACAACGCTTTTCCAAACTAGATATCCAAACAGGGTTTCGAAATAACTTAATAATGAAACGAATTCGAATAATACACAGTTCTTACACGCTTCGTACACACGTTATGTCCAGACGCGACAGGGTAGATCGGCCGAGCCTCCACATGCATCTCCTTCGGCTGCGGCTCCGCAAGCTACTACATCGGCTGCGGTTCCGCAGACAGCTCCTGTAGCTCCACCGCCCACTCAGACTCCCGCAGCCGCGGCTCCGCAAGCGACTACCTCGACGGCGGCTGCGCAAACCACATCGCCAGCTCCACATGCCGCTCAGACTCCCTTATATGTAGCATTGCAGAGTGTATTGACCGAGGAGCAGGCGCGCGTTATTCTAACGTTATTCGGAGGTGGAGCTGGACCGAACTAGGGTAGCTTTTTGGTTCTTATTTTTTGAAACATGTATTTATATCACATTGTACTACATTTTGAAACGATATTGATATTGGTTTGTATTTATATCATATTCAGTTTTTGGGTTTCTTTTGTATATTATATATATGCGTGAGATGTGATTATGAATACTGCAATATATGATTTGATTGATGTATATAGTATTGTGCACAGGGCGGGAAAAAATCTAGCAGCCCATTTTTTTAAAAAAAATACAGACAATATGTACCTACGGATTAAGCCGTAGGTACATACGTTGCCCCTACGGCGTTATCCGTATGGGCAAACTATCAGGAAACCTGATATTTTCCCACCTGATATCAGTGCAGGGTGTTGGGGGTGCCCCTACGGATATGTCCGTAGGGGCCACTGTTTATCCCCTACGGATAAATTCGTAGGGGCAAAATATCAGGTTTCCTGATATTTTTCCCCCCGATCTCAGTGCAGGGTGTTGGGAGTGGCCCCTACGGACTTATCCGTAGGGGCTACTTTATATCCCCTACGGAGGTATCCGTAGGGGTAGAAAAAGGACCTACGGATATATCCGTAGGTATATACAATATATTCAAAAAAAAATTACATATATGATTTTATTACCCCTACGGGGGTACTCCGTAGGGGCTATAACACCTACCGATATATCCGTAGGGGCTTGAATTTGTCCGTAGGGGCAAGTTCAGGGCCTCAACTTGCACCTGCGGCCTTTGCACCTACGGGGTCTTTTTTCGCCCCTACGTACATATCCGTAGGGGCAGTGAGTTGCCCCTACCGATAAATCCGTAGGGGCAACCCTTATTTGTAGTAGTGTATTGAATCTTTTGGTTCTATCAAATCATCAGCTGCAGTTTGTATAGCTGGAACATTTCCAGTTCTACATTACAGATCTTTGCCTCGAGCTTGTCCCGATTATGCTTTTAGACATAGCCCGGACAACCCCAAATCTTAAGGAACTTAAGATATGGGCTCTTCCTTTTCCATATCACATATGAAGTGGTAGGCAACTTGATTTGATTGGAACCGTATTCAATAGGTATGCAGCTTCTCAAGCGCATAACTCCCAAAAGGAAATAGGTAACTCAGTAGTACTCATCATAGAGCACACCTTATCACATAGGGTGTAATTGCTCCACCCCGATATACCATCGTGCTATGGTGTATATAGAGGAGTAATGCTGAGAGAGAATCTCATTCTCCTTTAGAATAGTCCAGGAATTCCGTGCTCTAGTATTCTCCTCCTTGATCACATCAAAGGATATAATACTTATACCCGTATTTTGGTTTTCTACTTCTAACCTATATTCTGTGAATATCTCAAAAGGTTCGGACTTGTGTTTCAACAGGAACATAGGTCTGAATCTCGAAAGATCATCAGAGAATGTAATGAAGTATAAAGAACCAGTCCTGGCATGTGTAGACAGGAGACCTTACATACATCAACATGTATCATCCCAAGAGTTTACTAACTCTTTCTCTGTTTCCAATAAACAGAGCTGTGGTCATCTTATCTTTGTGACATGACTGGCGAGTTTCACAAGATGTAAATTCAAACTGATTTAAATATGCATCTAAATGTAACTTCAGCTAGTCGGGTCACATTGATATGACCTAGTCTACAATGCCTCAAGAAGGATTCGTTCATTTCTGAACTCTTCCTCTTGTGTGTGTTCCGTATACTAAAGAACTGTAGTTTGATTTAGAACATCAACGCTTTTAGATAACGTGCCTGAACCGATCAACTTTTGATACAGGAAATGTTCAAAACATTATCCAACAATACAAAATTTTATCATTTCTTTACTAATAAAGAGATAGATACGATTTTGTATATCAGGTTCGGTACCTAATAACATTCGTTCAGAATCAATGTATTTGTAATACAGGGTGACAGTGACCAACAGACTTGGCTGCAACATTTGCCCCGTTTTCTGCCTCATGAAACTTATCACCCGTTCTCAGTTCTCTACCTATCTGTAGCCCTATATAACAGATTACATATCTGGGATCCTGATCTGGTATCACATACCCAGGACGTAGAGGATACAGAGAAACAGCTCTTTGTAATGAACACACCCGAAGATGATGCATCAGCATGCACTCTCTTCGTTTGGGCTGCACGGGAATTCTGGTAATCCCCAATTTCCTGCTCTGTCTTATAACAATTATAAGTTGGAGCGGGACCAACGTTCCCCAGCTCAGTATAACAAGCGGGTTCGGTCAATAATCCGTATTATTATCTTGATTAAGGCGTGATATGGTCGCTACCTGGAGAGAGAGAGAAGAAAACACTCAGCGTGCGCTCTGTCAAGAAAAGATTGGTTTTTATTTTATCTAATCAGGATGGCTCCCACTGCTTTTTATCAAATCTTCCTTCAAACCCTAAAAGGAAAGACTAGCCGGGATTAATTACACACTACAAGTTCGCCAATCTTTTAGCCAGGCCAGTGTCGGTACTTTGAGGGAGGTCCCCCGTGCTTTCGCACGAACCTAATTAATGTAAACCTCGTTTTCCCAGAAGCGTAATCTCGTTGACACCTTTCTAGACACCTACTTGATCGGCTAATTGTAATGTATAAAACTCTCCCAGGAGTAACTCTTACTCGCAGCGGGTATCGAGATCCAACTATCTCATAGAAGGTATGCAATCTCATTGAAAATTTCAACACTTGAAATTCCCGATAATATTTTGCCCCTAGTGTTCTATGACCTTGACGAATGCCAAACAACCCATAGTCCACTAGTCAAGTTCAACCCGTACATTTCTTGATCGAATTAAACCCACCCGCACGACCCTTGACGAATGCCAAACAACGCCGTACGAATACCCTAATCCAATCGCATCATATGCTCAAGCAGATAAATACTAGTTAGCTACCGCACACTACGCCTTGACGAATGCCAAACTACCGCAGCACGAATACTAACTAGTACTTATCTGAAATGACGGAGGGCTACGACAGGTTTTTCTGAAAACCTATTGCGTAATGAACTTGATATCGTTGTAGAATCAAATGATTTTAAAATGGAGTGCTTTTGAGGCATTTCTAGTTTTGCTAAAGGAGTCACTCCCGGTGAAGGGATCGTCGGTCCTTTCCTCGTCGAATGAGGTGCGGGATATATCATATATATCACTGTGCAAAGCAAAAACACTTAAAAGCAATCAAAAGACAAACCGAGTGTGTAGCATCTGCCAGTTATTGCTAAAGGAGTCACTCCCGGTGAAGGGATCTCGGTCCTTTCCTCATCGAATAAGGTGCAGGATATATCACATATACCTCTGTGCAAAGCAAGAACTGTAGCTACCTGTTTTAATTTTGAAATTTGATTCTACAACATCTTAGGTTCCTTTTTATTTCATTAATCACATTAATGAAGTCCCATCATTTAAGTACCTAAACATCATAGATAAATACGACGTACACTTATGCCATCCGCATTCGCCTCGATGTCCCCTCGTGCACCGTTAGGTTAGGTAACTAACGGCAGAGCGGGGCAGGGCTAGCGCGGGTGTAAAACATAAGTAACGTCTATATAATATATCATATATACTATATACTGTATCTATCACAGAACATCACATGATCACATCATAGATATCGCAGCAGAAGAAACATATGAAATATTGGATATACTAGGATGTCCGTGTTTTCAATACGAGCCAGTATAAAACACGGATTCCACGGTCGTGATGAATAGCCAAACCCACACCCCTAGACCCCTACGAGAGCGGCAAGCAACCCTACCAATTCTAGAGTTAGGAGACCCGGACTCGACTCCTCGAGTTGGTCTCCCACTGGACTCCAGAACCCGGTTACTTGTGCTCCCCTCCTTGGGTCTATCCTAGTGCGGAAAAGTAAATAATATACAAACGGTGACAACTTCCGCAACCTGGAAGCGTCCCAATAAAAGAATATTACATACAAGTTTTTACATGAATGAAAATGAAAAACACTCATCTCACATAAAAACCCCCGGCTATTCAAACACGACGATCCAATATAACATATCCAGCAACACATAACATCACATGTCATCAACGTAAGTAAATATGCGCATCCCAATTGTCGTTGACATATAGCAACGAAACCGGCGACATCACATATTACACATACGGTCACAGAAAAGAAAGTGTAAAACTACAACAGTTGGAATCCGCAAACTCTTTAGACATCGCATGCCTAATCAAATGAATTACTTAGACATCTCATGCCTAACAATTATAAACCCCGCATTTTAGTCTCATTATTGAAAACTCTTTTCAATATCAAGTCGGGCAATTCAACAAGATTCCCGAAAAACTGATCGAATGCTCGTCGCAAACTTTAGTAGGCGGCAGCACCCCCGACGCCGTCGACCAAGTGCACCAAGGCGGAACACCGCTACCGCGAGCACCCGAACGGATGCTTTCGGCGACGGGGTTCTCCTACAGTCACTTGGTCGGGGCTATGGGGTGTAGCTGTCTATTAAGTTTACCCGGCGAGTATCCGCGTACGCTATGTGATTGCGACGGACTTTTGATCACATCAAAATTCCGTGGCAACCGATCAAGTGAGACTAAACTGCTATGTTTATAATATTCATTCAGTTATCTCATAACTTTTGTGAATTCCAATTGTTGTATCCCATTCCGGATAAATAGAAAATGTCAAACTTTCCGATCGAACAATCGAACACCCAAGTTTTCCCAATACAGATCAACACATGAAATAAGTCTAACAACATTCAGTTCGTGCCTCAGTACCAACGATCCAGCCGTAGAAGGGTCAAGCCAATGTCTCACATGTGGCACGCCGTACTGCCCCAAACCCGAAGGTTCAAAGGGCAGTTTAAGACGGTCACATAATCGAGTTAAGGTTTGTTGTCTTCTAGAGGGTCCATCGAGTTACTTGCACTACTTAGAACGTCGTTAAACTATGGAAAAATCCAACACTTGGAAATTTCCCGACAGGGGAAAAATTGGGTATTTATATCCGGTCGAACTTTTTAACATATTCTAAAAATTTATCCGGAAAGCCACATAGACAAAATTTGATACTCCGATCGAAATACCGAATCCCCAAAACAACCCCAGAAAATTCAACTCTTGAATAAAATTTAAAAATACCCAGAGAACTCAGCACTGAAAACAATGAATTACTGTGCAACTTTTAAAGGCTGACCTCATACTTTAGCCGCGGAACCGCCGCATAAGCTAGGCTTATGCCGCGGTTCCGCCGCCGATTTCACTGTTCATCCAATAAATTTTGCGCCGTAATTCTTAGAATTCCCTGCTGAGTTTTCTGCATATTTTTAATTTGGAAAAATCCACGATTTTAGAAAAAGGACAGAGAGCATGGAAATTTTGGGGTTTCGGTTCGTTCGGACTTCAAATTCCATCTAGACTTCGCCTAAGGCTCTAGCTAGGCTCTGATACCACTGTAGGGTTCCTAGGCACTCTCAAGAGGTCTCACAAGGCATCAACCATGCCAATTTCAAAAATTACGGTGCCGAGAAACCCTAGTGTACGGATCGTTGGCTAGAATTCTAGGCGAAACAATAAACTAGTTAACACTTAACTAAGAGATACGGAAATACAACCTTTGTAGATCCGGTTCTCCACCTCCATAGCTCCTCAATGAAGTCTCCTCGCTGTCCATAAAAAGTCCCGGGCTCTAGCGTCGGCTTCATCGGAGAATGGACGGGCTAGGTCATCGATGTCCATGCCGAAGATGATCTACGTCGAAGCATCGCAAGATCAAGCTCTCACTACACCAAGTCATGAAACTTGTGAAGAAAACACACTCTACTACTTGGCAAGAGGTAGAGGATGAAGAAATAGGAAGTGGGTAGACTTTAGAATTGGATTTCTCACTTGTTTTCATCAATCACCATTGATGAAGAAAGCTTTTTCTTCCTTGCTCATGAAGAAGAAGAAGAAAGAAATATATCATAAGTATTAAGTAAAATGAAAATAATCATAATACTTATCATCTAATGAACCATGGTCAAGTGTAGAGAATAAATCATGGTTAGTGGGAATGGTTAGGGTTAAGCATGAGACAAAATGGTCACTTAGGTCAAAGCTTCATGAAGCTTCAACTAGAATACAAAGAAAGCCACCATTTTGCATTATGCTTATCTTTTTCCAAAATGAATAAATAAATAAATAAATAGATATGAAAATGAAAACCCTAACCATTGAATAACCATGGTTTAAACTTTACACAAAACACAAGTTAGCATGCATCATCAAACATGATACATACAAGTGCACAAAATATATCACATATACAATGTGTACATATCAAGTGAGAAAATCCATTTAAAGTGAACCATTACTAGTTAATGCAAAGTAATAATCAAATATATAATTATGCATTAAATCATTAAATCAACACTTGATTTAACGATCCGGTCATATCGCATATAACCGACTAATATCAATGTATCGGCTTATCGAATCAACGCTTGAATCGATAACTAGGTTATATCGCATACAACCAATCGATACATTCATCGCGAGAATGGAATACGGTATCACATACACGCATTATTCTCGGTCCCGCACATATCTCATATGCGCTCCTATTTCGTTTCGCTTGAGCCAGGAAACCTCTGTGTAGGACTCTAAAGACTCGTCAATACGCCGGCGGCAGATGATGATCATATCAAATAACCACAAGCCACAAGCGGTCTGCTAAACGTAACGACCACCCGGGTATTGAGCGATCTGAAGATCGACGAGCAAGCCCGCTCACACTCCAGTGAATCCAACCAGTAACACTACCGTACAGTCCGGTCTGATCGTCTGATATGTCGCATATCTCGCCTAGGGGTGGTAAACGTCAGACCCCAATAGCTCGATAAGTCGTGTCGATATGAGGTCTATAACAATTCGAGAAACTACTGGTAACACTTACCAGTAAATCTCAGCAACCCTGGCCAGGGATTTCCTGTTATAGCCAATCGAACACAGCGCAACATCAACCCCCTATACCGGGAGAGACGAATCCCCTCCTATCGCTCATTGCCTCCATGTGACTCGGGACTGTACCCAAAAACCACCATTTTGCACGCCCTCTTGGACGTGGTAAGATGGAAATCAAAGCACAGTGGGAACCACACAAGACTCTATGACGATCTCGGGTCAACTGACTACTCTGTACCAGTGTCACCAGAGAACTGCCATCTGACGTGAGGTATAATACCATCTGGGAGTTCTCGGCGAGTCCGTCCAGTGTACCCAGTCTCTACTGAGCACCCGTATATCATCTCTGATGTTAAACACCAATGGATATGGGATCATCCATCGCTCATCTGTATGGGTCGAGAAGGTATACGCTAGTCTACTCTGGTATATCGATGCCCCGTCTCGATACACCCACGACTAGGGACTTTCAAGGATGTACTTATGGACTACCATGTCCCCACTAGTATGATCCGCATCATAGTCCAGGTAGTCAAGCACACATCCTAAGGGCTTTACCAACATGTAACAGAGAGACAATCAGTATACACGTTAAGGTAAAGAGCAACCAGATAGCATACTATCATGTCGAGCAAGAAAGTCCTCCCTATATATGTCCCAGCATCCACTACAATATACATCCTATGTACAGTAATGGCCTCTAGGTCATACATATAACTAACAAGACTTCGCTTCTTATCCCAAGTAAAACACTTTTACTGGGACGAACCCTATCTGTTCAAGTACTGTCCCGACCAGATTATTCGTCGGTGCGTCCCTGACGAGGAATTCAAGAGTGTGCTGTCAATTTGCCATGATCAAGCATGTGGCGGGCATTTTGGCCCCAGAAAGACAGTTGAGAAGATCTTGCAATGTGGTTTCTACTGGTCACAACTCTTCAAAGATGCTCATGACTATTGCAAGACTTGCTCCCGGTGCCAACACTTGGGCCGGATATCCCGGAGGAACGAGATGCCGCTCCAAGTCAGGATCAGCCAGCTCCTTCGCTAGGCGAGCGAGTATGTCGGCTTTTCCGTTCAATGCTCTAGGGACTCTTGTTAGTTCAATGTGAGTGAACCGTTTCATGAGTTCCACCACCCGGCTTCTGTACCGAGCTAACTCGGGTTTGTATATCTTATAGGTGCCGCTTACTTGGTTGACGACAACCTGGGAGTCACCGTAAACCTGTAGATGAAGGATTTCCATTTCTATGGCGAGCTCCAAACCAGATATCAGAGCTTCATACTCAGCTTCATTGTTTGTCCGAG
Source organism: Agapanthus africanus (assembly GCA_030015575.1). Lineage (NCBI taxonomy): Eukaryota > Viridiplantae > Streptophyta > Magnoliopsida > Asparagales > Amaryllidaceae > Agapanthus > Agapanthus africanus. Next base: position 7,734,848 of record CM057348.1, on the reverse strand, counting down.
GCTCGGTGAGAGCGAAAGAACGCCGTAAGGTTCCCATTGATGGTGTGATAAACACCAATCCTATCCCTGCTTTTATCTCCGGGACGTTTGATCTGCCGGAGCTCCTTATTGATGAGACCCCATCGAAGTAGAGCTCCCAATATGGCTCGTCTTCCTCGAGGTGCAGCACCTGTTCGTCGGGTAACTCACAATTTAGCGGCGATCCTTCTGGTATGGGATAAGCAGCGAGAAAGTCTGCAAGAGCTTACCCTTTTACTGCTTTCTGAGGAGTATAAACTATGTCAAACTCAAGTAGCATGACAGCCCATCTTGCCATTCTACCGGCTAGGCTTGCTTTGGTCATCAAGTGTTTAAGCGGGTCGACCTTGGAGATCAGCATAACCCGATGAGCGAGCAAATAGCGTCTCAGCTTCTTCATAGCAAATATTAGAGCCAGGCATTGTTTTTCGATTAGGGAGTAGTTGTGTTCCGCCCCGACTAGAGTTCGACTGAGGTAGTAGAGGGCATTTTCCTTTCCCTCCTTGTTATTCTGGGCAAGGAGCGCACCGAGTGACTCATCCAGCGCGGCAGTGTAGAGAATCAGCGGTTTATTTGGAATGGGAGCGGCCAGCACTGGAGGGTGCAACAAGTATTGTTTGATGCTTTCGAACGCTGCTTGACATTCAGCATCCCAGATAAAAGGAGCTCCTTTCTTCATGAGCTTTGAGAAGGGCCTACATCTCCCCGACAAATTTGAGATAAACCTCCGTATATAAGCAAGCTTGCCTTGGAAAGATCTCAGCTGCGTCAGACTATTTAGAGGGGGCATCTCCATGATGGCCTTTATCTTTGATGGGTCAATTTCGATCCCTCGATGCCGGACTATAAAGCCCAGGAATTTTCCCGATGACACGCCAAAAGCACACTTCAGAGGATTCATCTTCAGATCGTATTCCCTCAGTCTGGTAAGAACGGTCCTAAGATCTTGGATGTGGTCGGCCTTGGCTTCAGTTTTGATGACCAGATCATCAACATAGCATTCGACGACTTTATGGATTAGGTCATCAAAGATATTAGTCATTGCCCTTTGATATGTAGCGCCCGCGTTCTTCAGCCCGAACGGCATCACTTTGTAGCAGTATATTCCGATCGGGGTTCGAAATGCTGTGTGCTTCTCATCCTCAGGCGACATCTTGATCTGATTGTATCCAGACGAGCTATCCATAAAGGTGAACAGCTCGTAATTTGAGGTGTCATCGACCATCATTTCCATGACCAGTAGCGGGAAGTCGTCTTTAGGACATGCCTTGTTGAGGTCCCTGAAATCGACACAAACTCGGATCTGCCCATTTTTCTTCTTCACTGGGACTATGCATGCGATCCAATCCGCATATTTCTCTTCCCTGATGAAGCCGGCATCGATGAGCTTCTTAGTTTCCTCAATGACCTTTTCTTCTAGTTCCCTTCTCATTCTTCGAGGAGCTTGTTTGACTGGCTTAGCATCAGGAGATATAGCCAACTTATGTACGGCCACTTCAGGGGAAAGGCCAGGCATTTCTTTGTATGTCCACGCGAAGCAGTCAACAAACTCATGCAGCAGGGAAATTATCTGCGCTTTCATTTCCTCTGACAAGAGCGAGCTGATATAGGTCGGCCTTGGATTATCGGGCGTTCCTAAGTCAATCTCGGTTAGCTCGTCAAAGGTTGCTTATCCGCCATCTTCGAGCTCTTGAGGAGCTTCTTCTGGCTCGGCTATCTCGTCATCATCATTTGATCTTTCGCTGGCCTTACCAACATGGATCATGTAGCACGCTTTGGAATCAGGTTGAATGTAGCCTATGCCCCGTCTATCTGGAATTCGTCCATCGATGAGTGCTCGGACCTGAGGCGGATACCATAGCCCTTCGTAAAACTTTGCTTCGGACTCCGTTTGGTACAACCGGCATCCGCACTTCTTAAAGTATTCCCGCATCTCGGGCGCAAAGTATCTGGGATTGAGGACGGCTCTTATGCCTCTCTCATAGGGAAGGCACGTGACAGAAAGATCGTCCGGGTGCACAACGGGGTTTGACCTGTAAAACAGGATGCCCTTCTGTCCATTTTTCCTCCCGGGCACGTAGAATGTTTTCAGCTGGTCCACGGTAGAGACTGACAATGCATCGAGCTCTTTGCACATCCGTTCCGGCACCCTTGTGATGTCCAGGGACCTTTCTGCGACTTCGAAGGTCTCTCGTAGTTTCGCTTGCTGCATGGGGGTCCAATCTGCACAGCTGTTGCACGGCAGGTCCTCTTCTTCTGACTCTTCAGTGTCACTGCCGAGATGAGGGCGGACTTTGCTGCTAGATGGGCCTTCAGTAACAGATTTGTCCGTATCGCTGCCGAAACAAGGGCGAGTTTTACGGAAGGACGGGCTTCCAGCGTCGGACTCATCAGTGTCGCTGCCGAAATGCGGGCGCACTTGGGCGTTTTTGCTTTTGAAAGTGACAGCTGGCGCAGATTTTCTTTTGAGTCTTGGGGCCGATCTATCCTCAGTCAGTTGTGGCTTAGCATTTTGGTGGTTCATAAAGTACCGAGAATCTTCATAGCGGACTTCATGCACACCGAACGGCTGGATGTCTCCGTCAATGCGTCTTTCTTCGCCATTTTTAGTATACTTCATACATTGATGGAGAGTTGACGGAATGATGCCGTAATCGTGGAGCCACGGCTGCCCCAAGAGAATCTTATAAGACGTGTCTGGGTCGATCACGTATATCTTAGCTTCAGTTTGCAGATCCCCGAATTTGATTGGTAAAGCTATAGACCCCAGAACTTGCTGGCAATTTTGGTTGAAGCCTTGAATGACAATCCTTTCTCTTGATAGGTGTCGGACGTCCATTGACAAACTCTTCAGAGTTCGCAAGTTCATGATGTTCACTGAGGACCCCGGATCAATCAATATGCGATTAATTCGATCTCCGTCGCTATACCCGGTCACGTAAAGCGGCCGATTGTACTCAGCTGTTCCCAGTAGCAAGTCTTCATCCTTAAATGTGACTGCGGCGACATGCAAAGCGTGCTGAGCTTCTTTCATATTAATTTCCACGAAGTGAGCCTGATACCGCTCGGGGTTTTGTAGAGCATGAATAAGAACATCTCTAAGTTCCTTAGATAGGACCAAGGCATCGTAGATGCTCAGGAGAGACGGAAGCCTTCGAAGGTGAGCCAAGACATTATAGTCTACTGGGGAAGGACTCGAGTTTTCATTAGCCGGTTCCCCGCCATCTTCATCATTAGCCACCTGTTTTCCCTTTCCTTTTGGGGCATTGCCTTGATTTGGCGGTAGAGCCCTGCCGCTTCTGAGCTGGATTTGGTTGGCCTTTGTGGCGAGCTCCTCGTCCTCTTCAGGAAAACAGAGCTCATCCTCAGAGTCACTACCAAGATGGATGGCGTAGCAGGTCACTACTGGGATCTCTTCATTGGAGTCTTCTTCTAACTCCTCCAGAATTTCAGCCGCTTGTACAGGGAGGAACTCTTTTAATTGAACCAAAGTTCTTTCCTTCTATTCATATTCTTCGAGGGAATCGATATATTTTTGAATGGCCGATCTCCCTGCAGACTCCTTATCGCGCCGAGCCGCACTTTTCTTCTTCTTGAGCTTCTTGGATGTTGAGCGTGATGGAACCGCATCGGCAGCTGGACTGGTAGGCCTCTTCTGCCCTTCCCATTCTGTCCTGGGCTCTTTCCGAAGTAGCTTTATCAGCTTCTTCGTCTTGTTAGATATGTGCGTATTCTACGGAGACCGTGATGGGTCCGTTTCGTTTGTCAGGGCAGCGGGTTCAGCTGTCTGCTCCCAGAAGGCTTCAACTTCTGTCTGTATAAAGTTGGCGGTTGCAACTTGATTGTTCACCAACACGCTTTTGGACAGCTCGATCTCTCCAGCCTTGTACTGCTTCTCGACCCAGTCCTTGAAGATATAGCAATCCTCGATCGCATGGCTCACTACTCGGTGGTACGGGCAATACAGGGGATTGTCGGTCATTTTTGCTTCTTGGGGTCTTTTCGACTCTGGCAATTGTAGGCCTTTGTTCAAGGCATCTTTAAATATCTTGCGGACCTTGTCCCTTCTGAAAGAGTAAACCTTGTTCTTTTTCTCCTCTAGGGAGGGCCCATCTCCTCCCAGCAGTGGCTTTCGAGACCGGTTAGTTTTGGATTCGGCCGCCCTTCGCTTTTCTTCATTGTTGGACACATTGAAGACATTGGTACTGCTGGAACTCCCGCTTCTACGGTTGTCATCCCGCTTGCTTTTCCAAGTTTTGTCTCTCTGAGAATCCGGCGGGGACTCCTGCTTCGAGCGTTCCAGCATTTGGACTTTCTTGGTTAGCTCCTGAAATGTCTTGAGGCCTGCCGTACACAAGAATGGGACCATCCAATTGCTGAGGTTCCCAATGAGAAGGCTGACGGACTGGTCCTGCTCCAGCGGCGGTTCGCACTTGACTGTGAGATTACGCCATCGAGCGATAAAGTCGGTGTTGCTTTCATTCTTCCCCGGCTTGGTCCTCACAAGGTCGGCAATGGAGATTTTATCACTGACACTCACGAACCTTTGCCGAAACAGGGACTCCATTTGGGCAAAGGTAATGACGGTCAGGCTGTTGATAAACTAACGAAGAAGGAGCGCGTCATTGCCCCCTGTATTTCCGCACGATGCTTTGAAGTGGGCGATGTGCTGATTTGCATTCCCTGTTCCATCAAATCTTCCGAACTTAGGAATGACGTAGCCGCTTGGGAACTCAATCAGATCGTACTGCGCGGGATATGGCCGCCCACTACTGCCGATTTCTTTCTGAGCTTCAGCTTCGGCCACCAATGTTTTAACCTTGCTGGTAACCAAATCCATTATCCGATCCTGTGTTAGCGGGATAGTGCTATCTGGGGCCAAGGCGTCCCCAGAAGCGGAGTGTGGCCGGCTTTCATGCGGCTCGACCAGTCTTGGTCCCAAAGGAACAGGCATTGGCTGCCTCAGATTGTCATCACCCGGCTGATTAGTAGCGGCTTGTGCTTGATTGGAAGGCGCTCGAGCAATTTGAGCCGTAAGCTGCATCACCACGTTCGTTAAGTCGTCAATCTTCGAATAGAGCTTGGCTATCTCTTTATCTTTGCTCCTGAGCTGTTTTCGAAGCTCTTGAAGCAGCTCTTGCTCCGCAGTCCTGGGGCGGAAAGTAGGCTCTTCCTCGCTGTCCGAGCTTGACTCTGCATGGAGCGAGGGGTCTTTCTGCCTATCATCCTCATCGAGAGGGTTTTCTTCATCCAGCGGGGGCGGCTGTTCTTGGGCGGCGGCAACCACATTCAGGCTAGGTTGGGATTGGGATGTGGTGGCCCCATCCTTGCTTTTGCTGCGGAGGTTGTCGCTGGGGCGCCCGCCCGCCATATAGACCGTATGGATGATATATCCGGCCGTCTTTCGGTCATTGGCGGCTGATTTCACGGATCGCTGTCTTGACCTCCTTGCTTCGGTAGCCGGTAGTCGATTGAAGGCGGCTGGCCTAAACAGCTTTTTAAATGGTGCTGGCGCTTCTTTTCTGGGTTTGCCCCGTTGCTTTCATGCGGCACAGAGCGCCTGATAGACTCTTGAAGAGACAGTGTCATACTTTTTCTGTTGGGGCCGGGACACGTCTCTTTGTGGCACTGTTCGGACCGCTGTCTTCTTGATTCTGGCGGTCGTGGCGTTTTTCTGAACCCACTTTAGAGGCTCGAAGGAATTGCTGATTCTTACGTCCGACTCAGCCGTCGTAGCAGGGCAACCCTGCACTTGGAACTTCACACGATTCCATTTGGCCGAAGCCTTGGCCTTCTTGTTGGCTCGATACCTGAGACGCTTCTGCCTTAACTTTTCTGTTCTAAGCACCTGGCAGACTTCGGCTCTTTGGGAAGACGCCGCAGACCGGGCGATGGAAGGCCTTGGAGATACGCTCGATTGTACATTTGTTGGAGTCATCGCCTGAGCATGTCCGCAACATTTGTTGTTGCCCTTTGTACCGAAGTTCTTGCCCCCCGCTGGAGCACCAGAGAATCGTTCAGATACAGTCTTAAGTTTCGGTTGTGGTGCCTTGGCGATCACGACATTCGGCCTCTTGCCCCTTGGGACCGGCTTGGCCACCTGTTCCGCAGGGATTTCCGCCAGATGAGCGCTTCCGGCAGGGTAGATGATGACGGAGCCAAACTGGCGGGGCGGTTCCTCCCACTGTCGACTGAGGCTTGCGGGGAGGACCACACGAGCGTTGATCTTGACCACGTACGGAATCGGGGTCACGTTGGAAGCTAAATTCGTCTGGGGAAACATTGTCGTTGAAGGTTGATTGCTACACAGAAAAAAAAACATCATTTCAGTATAGGCAATCGATATGTATATTGATTGAGTTCGTATGAACATTTAACCCGAAATATGGGAGGAGAGATGGTCCCACCGGGCGTGCCAGAATCTGTAGGGTGTTTTTCGTCACCCCATTGAGATGGGAATACGCGCGCGCTTGTCAGGCGCATTACAGATTCCCCCTGCCTAGGGTAGGGCGGGGTTTATTGATTGTGGGGATCCGAATCTCCGGCAACCGCGGACTAAGCTGCCGTTAATTACCCCTCGCATTTAGAGCGAAGGAACCTCCGATTAACGGGTTAAACTGGTCATGCGAACTCAATGTGCAGTATCGTGTTTGAAGGGGTTTTGGAAATATCGGGGGCCCTGCAGAGTTTTTACGGGGGTCCCGCTACCCGGATAGCTGGCTGGGGGTCAAAGGGGCTAACAGCCCCCTTGTGGGGTGCGCGGCAGCGCCCCGTTAGAAATTTTTTTCTAACGGAAGACAGTGTCGTGGAGTCTGTGTATGTTTTCCTTCCCCTCTTTCCTTTTTTTTTAAAAAAAGTGGAGTTTAATTTCAAAAGGAATTTTATTGTGGAGTTAAACTCCAAAGAATTTTAAATGGAGTTAAACTCCTAAAAGAATTTTATGCGGAGTTAAACTCCTAAAATAGAACTTTATTGTGGAGTTAAACTCCAAAGAATATATATATTTAAGGGTTTAAACTCCAGAAGGGATTTTGTTGGGGAGTGCACGTAAAACGAGGGGGAAAAGAAAATAAAATGGCGTCTAAAGGACGCTCGCACGGCAGATGGACGCTTTAATGCCCGGGGTCACGTGCGCGCACGTGACCGATGGGCACTTTGGCGCCCCCAGGGTCACGTGGGCACACGTGACCAAAGGGGGGGCCTTGACGCCCCGGGGTCACGTGCGCACACGTGACCGATGGGCGCCTTGGCGCCCCGGGGGTCACGTGCGCACACGTGACCGATGGGCGCCTTGGCGCCCCGGGGTCACGTGCGCACACGTGACCGATGGGCGCCTTGGCGCCCCGGGGTCACGTGGGCACACGTGACCGCGGAAAAAACCCGCGGAAAGGGAGGCCGAGCCCCTAGGCTGGGGAGTTGAACTCCCAAGGGAATTTTTAGAGTTGAACTCCTAACAGAAACAAATTTATGGAGTTAAACTCCAACAGAAACAAATTTATGGAGTTAAACTCCAACAGAAATTAAATTATGGAGTTAAACTCCAGCAACTTTAGAAAGGAGTTAAACTCCTGGGGGATTTATTGCTCTTCTTTTGAGTCTTGGGTCTGTCTAAAGTTAGATTTTTGGAGATGGGTCTCCTTCTTCTTGCTCTTGACCGGCGGGATCTTGGAGAAAAGGGGATGAGCCTTAAAAGCCCCCCCTTTTCGAGATCTGGTTGGAGATCCGAGCTCCCCTTCGTAGGTTTTGTGGTGGAAATCTACTTATTTTGAGAAAAGGAAGAGTTAAACTCTTGATTTAATTCAAAAGGAAAAAGAAGGTTTTAGAACGTTGAGGAAGGAGGAAGAGATCTCAGATCTAGAAAATTTTTGGAGAGAGAAAAAGTTGTTGAGATATTTCACTATCTTTGCCTTTATAGGCCATACACTTTACACATAGCCCCTTGGGCTTCACAAAATGGCATTTTGCCCACCCCATGGCTCATGTGCCATTTCTTTTTGCACATAAGCCATGGGCTTTACAAAAATTTGGCTTTATGCCTATTTTTCTTACATTTATCCATAAAATAAAATAAAAGAAATACAACAAAATTGTTTATTATAAAATTTTTATCTTGGCGTGGGGGGAGGCCGGCCGCTTCATGTTCGGGCTCGACCCGGGCATGGGCCTACTGGATCTGGGCTTGGGCCCACTTGGTTTGGGGTTGACTTTGATTTTGACTTGGTCAACCAGGGTGTAAATTTTTACCCCAACAGGGGATGCGCTCGGTACGCATTTCTAACCTTCGCATTCATATGTATATTTTGCATCTGCATACTAAAATCCATAAAATCCATAAAAATCTAAAAATTTTCTAAAAATATAAAAAACTTTTCTGTCAAGTTAGCTAGTGGGAAAACTCTGATTCAACATTTCGACGGTTTTGTTTGATGAGATAAGAATAACTAAATCTTATTTTTAGATTTTGAAAACCTGAAAGATAACTCTCCTTTGAAGCTAACTATAGCTGATATACGTCTTTACATCACACTACACGTGTTGTGAGTTTTGGAAATTAGATGACAAGTCTTTTATGTCTAAAAACTTTTAAATGGATAAATGATTTTCTGAGGATCAAATAGGTTTGTTTTGAAATAAGTAATATCAAGAATAGTTTATGAAGTAAAGTGAATATGAAGGAATGTTATTGATGCCTTAATTGGAACTAAGTCTGAAAAATAACCCATCCGGAACTTGATTGGAATGATTACACACCGAACCCACTAAACACGTCTTTTATCCAATAAAATAAAGTGAACCGCCAGTTATATCTCCGTTCGTATTGAATCATCATGATTTTCACGCCAAATTGTCTTTTGTTTTTGGACCTAGGTAACTTGAGTAATTAAGTCCGCTGGGGTGTTTCTACACCTAATGCCCTAAAGCCAACTGGTTTGGATGCATTGGCCCAAAGCTCGTTAAGAAGCCTAGAAAGTCCAGATTAAAACAAAGTCAAGCAAGTGTTCTCTCCGAGTTAAAATTCCTAACGGTTCTTTGTGTGAGAATAATCTTGATAAAAGACAGGCTTTTATAAAAAAATTTAGCGGAGATATGAAGGTTTTACTCTATGATAAAGACTATTGCACGTTCACAGAGGTGTGTGTGAAATGAAAACAAGAAAAAGGTGGAGTGAAAAATAAGACCTAGTTTCCTGTTAAGGAAGATAGAAATTCTGAAGTTGAAACCTTACTGGAAAACGAAACTTGAAAAATGCTTAACTCTTTATAAAACTTATGTGATCCTTTCAAAAAATTTATCTGGGCTTTATTGTGTGGCATATGACTTAAATCGATCCTTCTAGAAGCTTAACGACACTATTTGCACTGCACGTAAAGACATATAAAATCTGTAGTTAAATAAGAAGCGAAGCGTGAAAATTAAAGGTTCAATAGTCTAGACTTAGGATAATAGAGTTGTTATTTTCTGAAACAAAACTTTAGGGTTTGAATCTTAGTTATTTTGCAAAACTAGCTTGACCGAATTTTGTGGGTAGTATCCGCTGAAAACCCTCAGGAGACAACACTCCTCCTACTAGGGACACCTAGAGGTTTAACGGCTTGTTGCACATGCTCAGTGCAATCGCGTTCCCTGCGAAAGTGAGGTTAGGAAATTTTTTGTGAATAAATTGGCTTTGCTCGGGACGAGCAAATGATAAGTTTGGGGGTATTTGTTCATATCAGATTTTTGCATTTTTATACCGCCCAATTTTTATCATATTGTTTATCGGTAGGTACTCTTGAGCCGTGTTTGCTAGTCAATTGCAGGATACAGGTTCTCGGCTCTAAACGATGAAATTCATGGAAAAGCACGACAAAATCCGGGTTCCTGCCAACCACAGATAAAACACGGGTCTCCGCTCTCTATCCGTATGTTGCCACACACCAGTTTGAGAGACAAAATGGCAAATCAATGTCATTTTCATGCACAAGGCTCAATGGCAACACGAGATCCAAGAAATCTACACGGAGCTCGAGGAAATCATGACAAAAAAATCCATATCCAATCACCTTTTGATCAACAGAAATTCTGGAAGAAATGTGGAAAGATTATTAGAAAAGACATATGCCAAACTACAGACAAGAGCAGACCAGGGAACCCCATAAAGCCCGAGAAGCCAATTCCACTAAAGTGCCACGGTTCTGCGGCATAAGCATGCTTAGGCCGCGGAACCGCGGCCGTACGGCCTCCTCAGTCGACAATATTTCAGGGGTATTTTGGTCTTTTCATGTAGAAGCAGAATTTTGCCCTAGATTTCCAGTTCCCTGCCTATAAATAGCCCAGAACCTTGTGAAGCCAAGGGTGCTTAATCTTGTATTTTAGGTTTTAGAATACTTGTTGTTCTTCTTCCTCTTCTCATCACTTCTCCATTAAAAAACTTGTAGTAAGCTTTTGTGAGTGAAGGATGATGAATAAAGAAGATCTTTTTGTTATTATATTTGTCTTGTTCTTGTTATGTTAATTGCTTGTAATCTTCATTTGATAATTTAGTTGTTGTTATTTATTGTTGTTTCTTTCTTGTTCTCTTTCCTTTATCCTTAAATAACCATGATGCTTACGTTTGATCCTTGCCAAGGTGAGGTCGCAAATAGCTAGTTGTTATCTTCTAATCTCTTTCTTTCTATCTTCCTCCTTTGTTTTATTTTTCGTTCTTCTTGTAATGGGTGAGTAGTTTCCATACTTGTTAGGGTAGGATAAGGAAAGTTTGAGAGAAGGAAATCTCTCTCACTCTTTCCTTGCCCAACATCTTAAATCGAACTCCCGTTAATTGAACCACAATCCGCTCCCTACGGCACCCTATCCTACATGATAGCGGTGATTCCGTAGTGAGACCGGTTGTGGTTGAATTAACCGGAGGTTAAGGCTAAGAGCCAAGAACGGACGGACAAGCACCAAAAGGAAGAACTTATGCGTTGGAAAGCCTAGCTTATACTCGCAAGTTCCTTCCTAGTCATGCCAATCCCCGTTGTTGCCGATTACCGTAACACCGATATTAAGAGTGGCAACGAAAGAAGTGAGCGACTCCTAACTCAAACTAACCTAATCCTAACCCTAACAAGCTCTCTTTACATATCATTTTAACACTTAGTTAATCACAAACAAATCTGGACTTTTGGACTTAATTCGTTAAAGCACATAGAAAAAGATTCCCATCTCCCTGCGGACGACCCGTACTCAACCGGCTAGCTACAAGCCAAACCGTTTTGATTGCGGTAATTAACTAAACTTGAACACGCAGAATATCCATACCAATCAGCGGGGTAGAAGACAGAGGCTCTCATAAAGCGTCGATGCATCGGCATGGCAAACTAGCTGAACCAAAGACTGATGAAGCCTACAAAGAATATTTCCTCGTCCATACCAGGGGCAACAATCGCGTCAAAAGTCACAGCCGACGAACTTAGGATATAAAATTGTGGCAGATCTTCTTCTTTAGCCAGCAACTTCTCCAGGCCAAATCCGAAGGGATCCTCGACCTTCACAAATTTCGAAGCTACTTAGATAAAGCATCTTTACGAAGGAAGCGAGCGATGAAAGTGTCAAAACTAACACCTTGCCCTTCTGATGCCACGAACATGCTCTTAAAAATGCCTAAGGCATTGATTAAACCTGGATGCTTATGTTGAACAGCATTCTCAGTTGTTAAGCCTTCATGCATGGTTGGCACCGTAGCGAAAACGTACTCGTCAGGGGGTAGTAATTCCTCGTAGTGTTCTCCCTTGATCGGAAGTCCTGAAATTTCTCGGAATTCCTCCAGCGAAATGGAAACTTCACGATCCCCCGGTAGGAACGTGTGTGTTGGAAGATTCCATTGATTTAAAAAGGCTTTAACCCATCAAATGTGAGGAGCATGATAGTAGAACAAAGATGCATACACCGCCTGGTACAATCCAACTTTCTGCAAGCGTGAGCGTTGGGAGGAAAGAATATATCGGGCCCAAGGAAGGTATCCCACCGGATGCCGCGGGATGACGCCTATCTTATAGACCTTCCCCCAAGGTCGAGCCTCGTCTTGCCATATTCAGCATCCCAGAATGTCGATAGCCAATGAGGGTTGATTGAGCATCTCTGTCATTGATGGCTTAAACCGCCCTTCAGGAGTCCAATTAACCGCCTCCACTGCATAAGCAGTACACGGACGCTCCGTAAACTGAATCGAAAGAATGGGTTCCGTTGGTACTCCACACGTAAAACTGCGATGGCCCCTTATAATGTGACCATACCAGACGCCCTATAGTATAAGGCTCTTCTGTCCTTATCGTGATTCTTAATCATAGCCATCACTTCTTCGTCTAATGGCGACTGTGGGAAAGCAACCTCTGAGCGTGTATAAGGGAAGTAGGGAAGTGAGGTCATCGTCCCTAAAAATGGGGAAAAAAAAATCAACAAAATGTGTGACCTGGTCTTTTGGGACTACTAATTAAAAAGTTAGTAGACCCCATGAAATCAAAATAGCGGCTCGTCAATGATGAGACAAAGTGCCCATTGTGAGAATCTAAAAGGATTCTCAATAAGTGAACAGTGGAGTTAAAAACTCCCAATATCTTTGAAAACCGGGCTCTTTTAAAAGATAACAACAGACTCAAATCTATTAAGAGGGCATTAACACCCTAAAAAGGAAAATACTTAAGAATAGGAAAGGGAATAAAATCCCCGAAGTTCTAAAAAATTCAGAGCTAAGCTCTGTAAGACAAAATGGAATCAAATTCATCCAATAATGGGATTAAATCCCAGAAATCCCCATGATGGGAAACAGATGGGAAAAACAATGGAATTAAATTCCAAAGACCCTCAAAGAGCAGAATCAATGATAGGGTAAAACCCTAAGAAGAGAACCAATGATTCTAAAGAATGCCCATTGATTCAACACCCATGGTCTACTCAAAAAAAAAAAAGTTCTTTTTTAAGATCTCTAAGAGATCGGTTCAAGAAAAGAGACAAGCCCTATTAATGGGTTAAAAATCCAAAACAAAAAGGGGGTCTTTTAAGAGCTAAGCTCTGTTCATAATCCTTACCAAATTTTTTTTGGTAGAGTTTAACTCTGATCAGAAAGAGTTCTGTGGGCAGAGATCGAAGCCCTGAAATAAGAATTAAATTCTCAAGAAAGAAAGAAACTTAAGGAAGAAAACAAAAAAACAGTAGTCATCTCAAGGGCCAAAAGCCCCATTTATAAGACGTGATGGGAGAGGTTCGACTTCCCATTCCCCTAGGCAATCCAATGGTGGTAAAGATGGACAGCGTTGCACTCACGTGCAAGCCACGTGAGAGCAACGCTGGAGGCCATTTGTTTTCTTATAAAAAGGAAGAGAAAAGAGGAGAGAATTCCCCACGTCTCAAGCCTCACGTGTTAAACACGTGAGCACTTATATGCAGAGCATATAAGCGCTGCAACCAAACAATTAAAGACTAAATAGGCCTCACATGTTAAACACGTGAGTGTCTATATGTAAAGCATATAAGCACTAAATAAACAGATTAAAAAACCCGTATTGGGGTCACGTGTTAAACACATGAAAACACCCTTTTGAAACATTAGCTTCAGATAGAGTTAAACTCTATACATAGAATTAAATTCTATTTGGTATGCAAAGCATATAAGCACTAAGAGTAAATGGCTGAAAAACTAAATTGACCCCACGTGTTAAACACGTGAGCGCCCATATGCAAGGCATATGGGCACTAAATGAAAAAGGTTAAATAAACCTTACGCGTTAAACATGTGAGGGCGCCTCCTTATGTAGAATTAAATTCTACTATTTGGAAAATACCTCTCTTGAACTATCCAAAAGAGAGATTTTCTCTGTTAACAGAGAACCGTTGGATCAAAAACCCAAGGGTGATTAAAAAATCACCAAATATAAAGTTAAATTCTAATGGGGGAATATCTCCCTGATCTTTCTAAATAAGAAGGATATTTTTTGTTAAACAGAAATTTATTGGTTCAAAGATCCAATGAGATTGAAAATATTTCCTATATCTTTCTAAATAGAGAAAGATTGTATTCTGTTGCACTCTTGGATTATGTCACTCCCCGCTTCCCAAAATACGTAAACACGACACATGACAGAACCAACTATGCTACCAATGGTCAGGAATTATCCCTCTATAGTCACATTACGGCTGTCAATTGGATATTAAGAACAATAAAATAAAATCTAGCGAACACATGTCCATCTGTCACAATAAATAAAATCAAGAAATATATAAAGCGGAAACGAATCAAGATCCAATAAACAATAGTATCTGAATCACGTCCCATGTGGGCTCATATCAATAGAAATAAAACTACAGAAATAAAAGAAACTAATCATCTCTAAACTAAATAGTTAACTCCTTATTGCTCGGCTTGCTTGCTAAACTACTCCTAATCTGCCTGCGATAAAGTCAGAGAAACTAGGCCATACAAAACCCAGACGTCAGTGCGTCATAATATCAAAACAATAGTAATAACCATGATATGATACTATGATTAACCATGAGTATAAATAATAAACACATATATAAATAGTGAGCAATATGTATGTGATGTGTATCCTAAAGTCTGTGCTTCTAGGTTATCTATTCTAGAAGTCTTTGAAACCAATTAATATAATCCTCATCGTAACTCAACAGTATATATCCCATTCAAACTCCCACGGGACCACGGCACAATGATTATTCCGTTCACGCCCGGAATCACGGAAAACAATAAACAATGATTATTCCGTTCACGCCCGGAATCACGACAAACAATAATAATATCCTCTTGAGATATGTTTCGGTTACATTCTTGATTTCCCCTTTTCCTCCCAGGTTTTTTTTTCAAGTCAGGTATCAATAGAGTGTCTACCTAATGCCAATACAGGAACAATCATGTACGGGTCTTGTCTCTACAGACAACAAGCCACGTCCGTCAGGACAATAATCAGGATTATTGGTATTAGCAATAAGATCCAAGTAACAAGTCTGGTAGTGTGTCGTGAACATGTCATGTAATGTATATTAACCAAAATAGACACCAATGTAAAAATGTAATCAATATCGAAACACGGTAAACACAACTAATGCCGGATGCATATGTATCTATCTATAATAACCGTTATACGTCTATTACCATATATACTGCAAACTAGATATCATATTGAACTAATATAGTATTATAATAATATTGTGATGTTCCAGCATGCAACTGGATAACCCATTATCAGTATGTGTAACATTTCAGAAAAATAAAATATTATTTTTGGGAAGTTAAACAATTTAAGTAATAACTATTATGAATATTTAGAGTATGGAGATTAGTTTAAATGATATGGTATAATTATATACCGATAATTCGGGAGATATTTGAAAATTCTATATTTTTTATTGATTTTGAGTGTATTAAGTCGATTTGGATATTTTAGAATTTATTTGCATACAAGTTTACGGCTAAACTTAATTAATAATTACTAATTATGCATTAATCCGGTTTATATGCATGACATGCACCATAGTATGTCACATATGCTTATTACATTTTATTGATATGAAACATGTCTTCATCCTTATTTTTAAGTGTTTTTTTTTTTAAAAAAGAAAAGGAAAGAAAAAAGAAAATGCATGAAGATATTTTGGGACATCGGTATGGGCAAGAGAAAGGAGAGAGAGAGGGGGGGCTGAGGGATCTCCTTGGACCATGACTCATTGTTCCTCACTTCATTTCCTTCATTCTTCTTCTCTTTCCTCATCTCCATGGCTGCCCGCTCCCTCCACCTCCTCACAACACCCCCAAATCCACATCAAAACCTTGCATTCCCTTCATTAAAAATGTGCACAAGCTCACTACAAGCATGGTGGACTAAGCAAGTTAGGATTTTGAGCACTTGGAGAAACTCAAGAAAATTCTTGAGTTGCTAAATGAGCTAATTCTTTCACCATTAGTGTAGTAATTGAGTTCCTTTAGCCTCTATTTTAGTTTAGAATTGATTAAGTGTAGTTTAGTGATCTTGGAAAATTCAAGATGAAGTTTAGGGGATTCTTGAGTTGTGATGGTGCAATTGAGGTGTAATTGGTGACTACAAACCACCCTAGTATTAAAAATCCAGATCAAACTAGTGACTAACCCTAAAACTTGATTTAGAAACTTCCGTGTCGTTTTTTGTGGTTTATGATGCCTACAGGGAATCTGAAGTGACCTGAGACCTTGACGGGAAAAACTAGCAACTCTATTGACCTAGATTTAACACTAGAAGACCACCCTGAAAATACGAACCCAACCCAACCATGTTAGACCGGCCAGACCGGAAATTTGGTTAATGTCGCCGGGTCATCAGTGGGTGATGGTGTTAGAATTGGTTCTGTAGCTCACATACCCCATATACTACCCCCTGTACTGCTTGTTTATCCCCATTTCACCTGACCAAAAATCTGGAGCAAGTTTTCTAAGTCTCTGTTTTGGTTACGTTGCTATTCATGACTTGAACTTTGGATTTGGTGTGTTGTCTCGGTCACTTGATATTTGTACGTCGATATCGGGTGTTGTTTGGTTCTTTTGCATGCATAGACCATAGATTTTAACCTATGTGTGATTCGTGTGTCGTATTGGTTTTCATGCACGATTTCCGTTTATGATGCTATGTGTTTATATATGTAGGCACCCTCACGTGGACTTCGGATAATAAGGAGGAGCATGGCGACATCGACTTTGGCAAGCAAGGATCAAGGTGAGTAGATGTATATCTACGGGAGAAGTCGGGTGGATGGCGTATAGCACCCCCGCACTTTCGTAGGGTAGGATGTGAATATTATGTGTGTGTGTGTGTGTGTGTGTGTGTGTGTGTGTGTGTGTATTTGTGAGATGTGAATACTTAGCAAGAAAGCGCTTTTAGTTTAGTTTCTTAGTTACGAAACCCTAGAGTAAAAGTTGACGCACACACACACACGACATAATTATGGGTGTATAT
Source organism: Agapanthus africanus (assembly GCA_030015575.1). Taxonomy (NCBI): domain Eukaryota; kingdom Viridiplantae; phylum Streptophyta; class Magnoliopsida; order Asparagales; family Amaryllidaceae; genus Agapanthus; species Agapanthus africanus. The sequence goes on along the minus strand of CM057348.1, from coordinate 7,717,872 downwards.
GTTTATATGTATATGTGTGTGTGTGTGTGTGTGTGTGTGTGTTGATGTGTTGGTGTGTGTGTACACACACACACACACACGGGTGATGAGGATAGTATATGATACTTGGAGGTGAGTCGATATGATCGGGCATGATGCAGTGAGATTGTGATATATGATTGGGTCGTGATATGATATATGATATTATAGTGGATCGTTGGGCGATGTGTTTTTATACACACGAGGATATATGTTGATGATATTGGTATGTTCTAGACTTTAAAACGGTACCCCTAATTCAGGATATTATGATGATGATACCATATGAATAATGAAGTATATGTGATATTTGACCCGTACCCCGATTTCCGGGATGCTGTACGATGGATTTTACCGTACGAGGTATATATATGATGATTGATCCGCACTCTTGATTCGAGAATGTCGTATTATATATTTTACCGTACGTGACGCTATTGAGGCGGGATCGCCGACTACTAGATATATCTACTCGGAATTTATGTGGATTTCTTACCCTTTCAACTAGTTCTTTAGTTTAGTATTTTAGTTGATTAGGAAGAGGTTGGACCAGGCTCGAGTCATACTTATTTTCAGAAACTAACGAATCGTGAGTATTTTCAAAAGACAACCCGGGAGATATTATGGATTTTTCAAAGGATGTACCTTTTCTTAAAAACACCGTAGCCCTATTTTCTAAAAACCACGATTTGTGCTATTTCAAATGCCAAAACTATATGACTCGTATATATAAATGTATATTCTTATATGTTGCGGTTACTACATCTTTTTTCGTATATTCATGCTGTTCCCATCGCATTGCATGCTTATAAATATGTTTCTTTAGTTATTATGAACCCCTGTGGTCAGGACACCAGCACTATTACCGATGATGCGTATGCTCCATGTACACTTGCTTGCCAGCTCACACACATCATCATCGGTAATTTTCATGACACGTACACATTAGAAAAACATTACTTCATTAATATAACTTGCTAGCTGATAGTTCCAATATATCATTACTATGCTAGTTTAAATATTGCATTCTTTACTTAGATACCCAAGCATGTATATATTCATTTGTCATGCAATATTATGGGGTTTTATACCGGTAATTCACTGTTTATTTACTCTCGAATTTGGGATTTCGGATATTCCATGAGATTTCTAGATTTGGAGAAACCGTAAGGATTTTATAAACTCATTATCATTTCTAAAGATAGAAATTTGCGGTTTTCTCGTGATATGATGTGAGAGGTGTCCACCATGAGTTTTCTCGGTTCTTGAGCGGTATCATACACCCAATTCGAGGAGGAGGATGAACCATCTGTGGGTACATGGTGGACCCGGTGCGGTACCCCGGGGCAAGATGGTTGCAGATGATGGCGTTGAGCCCGGCAGAGGAGCACTACCGACCGGTTATCTGTGACGCGGCGGATATCCGGAGGATACTGACGTAGTCTTGAGATTTGATGATATGGGCCAGTCCGGATTGCCGGAGCCCGAGATATTGAGATATTGAGATATTGAGACATTGAGATATTGGGATATATGTTTTGTGTCGATACTTGACACGGATTCTCTGTTGATTTCATTGATGATACTTCGGTTTTTATACAAAAATCTCACTAAGATAAGAAAACAGTTTTCTCGTACAAGATGTATTCTGCTTTCATTCTTAATACATTCTTACATCATATATGTGACATATTGCTACCTGAGGCACTGACACGAGCACTTGGTATTTCACTTATGTTTAGATGATTATCCTTACCATTATTAAATGTTTCAGGTTATATTTGAGGACTTTATTGTATGACTTAGGAGAGAGTCATACATGCGATTTCTCCTCGGTGATGTTTTCTACTCACGAGTTGGCAACTCACCCCCGTTATGCCACAGTTCTTGCGGGTTTTGCCGTATAGGTTTCCTTGGCAGATTTGCTGGCACACCACTTCATTTCGGGTGATTGCTTGGGTAGGTGGGTTCACTTGTATAGTGACCACCGTTGTCCTTATATTTATTTCAGTTGTATCTAGTAAACTCCATCAACCAGACTTGTATTATTTGATAGACTTAGAAGACCGGTTGTATATTTTTACGACCTTAGAGTCACGCACTTGTATTATTATGGTTCTTCTCCGGTTTTCTTGAGGATGTCGGTTTTCTTTTTGAGTTTTGATCCTCACCCTACGGCGTTGTATATTATATTGCTTGCGTGGTTGTTTCCGCCAATTAGCGAAGAGCTAGCTCCCTCTTGGGGATGCCTTTATTCATTATTTATATATATTCCTGTTTGTACCCGTTTGGGGCCAGTATTTACAAAGGAAACTCTGCCAAAATTTTTGGGAAAAACTTGATGCTTTTAAAAATGTATACTACGACTTTCAAAGTGATTTTATATGTTAACTTTTAAATAAGTATTCCTTCACTCCTTCTTTTGAATGATTTAGATTTCTGGGCTTTTGTCTTACTTGAATTAGGTGGGGTCCTATAGACTTCACATGATTCAAGTGCCAATCACGTGCCATTTCGGGTCGTGACGGTACAGATACAGACGAATACTATAAAAATGTAAATCGCTACTACTTGCTGAATAATAAAACATATGCACTATAATTTATCAAATAAATATTGATATAACAAAATAGGATGTTGCAAGTTTAGAACTTGCCCGATCGAATCTCACGTCGAGATACGGATTTTCCGAACGACGGCGATGTCCGAAATCACGACGTAAAAACAACCTTGCACACAAATGACTATATAACGTTCTGGGGTAGCTGCTGATGCTCTGTTGTAATACCCAATTTATTTTGTACTCCATTAACCGTATTCTAATAATAATTTTCCTATATTTTTCTATTTAATTTATTCCATCCAAATATTTTTTCCCAATATTCCTCCCTAGAAAATTTTAATACCCTAACAACTGCCCAAAACCCATGCCCACTCATTTTCCTTCCTCTCTATATTTTCCCAAGTCCAAGGCACACGTCCCAACACTCAAACCTAAACCCCATTCACCCCTCCCCCCCCACACGCAGCTGATTCCCTTCTCATTATAGTTCTCCTTCTCTTTTTGATTTTCCAAAAATCAAAACCGATGGATTCCCTATTAACACCTATTAATTCCTAATTAAATACCCATAATTCCCTTTTAATTCACTCCTCTCTTTAACCCTCTCCCTCCACATCCCGTTCTCTATCTCTCTGTCTACCCTCGAACACCCCCGAGCTTCCCCCAGAACCACCGACCACCACCCTAACTCACCGCGACTCCAACCCCCATCATCTTCGCCTCATCCAATCTTCAACTTTGCCACATCCTCTCCACCATCGACCCGAACCGCAACACCACCAACCATAGCCTTCCTCCTCACCATTGCCGTATCCATCCCTCGCCTCCGACTTCACCTTCACCACACGCACCTCCACCTTCGACCTCCAGCGGACCCATAAACCATCGACGCGCCTCCTTCCTCTTCATGCATTACCTCCGACCATAGCACCCTCGTTAACACCATGCCGAAACCAAGCAACCCTTGCCTCCTCCTCAAAACTGCTGCCACCTCCTTGACCTCCTCACACTACCGTGACCCGCCCAAGCTCCATTGGCTCATCTCAACGTTGCCTGAACCGTCGCTGCCGAGCCGTCAAAACCGAGCTGAGGTCGAGTTTGCCGTGTCGTGCCTAGCCGCGCCTGCGTCGTGATCGCGTCATGCCGTTGCCATTGCCGTAGGTCACCGCTGCTGCCGCTTCACTACCGTATCGTTATCGATACGTCGTCAGGCAAGTTTAAATACTTGCTACATGCTATAGTATATTCATTTCGGTTGCGAATCAAATGTTCATTATAGGTGCTCGATGCAAAACCTAAGCTAAAAACCCTCTTAAAATGATGGAACGTAGGTGTAACGCATTAATTTAGTGATAATGAATATTGTGTTAAGAGTTGACTCAAAAATACGGACCCTAACACCGTGAAATGTCATCCCCTTTTTGATCCGTCGAATCTGAAACCTTCCGTACCTGAAATTTGTGAAAATCATAGTAAATTAGTTACACACCGGAATATTGTGTTCAAGGGCTCGTATCGAATATGACTCGACAAACTAGAACCACATATAATTTATATTTTGTTTCTATTTCATAACGGTTACGGAAACTGTTCGGGAGTGCGGCTCTGGACTGCAGTCCAGAGCAGCACTGCATGTCGACACTTGGAATGAAATGCTTTTACATCTTTGTGTGAAAATGGTATTATGCGAAACCCTATACCTTAGCGAAGATAAGTCTGTTAGATAACTATTGGAAACAGTTTCATTCATTTTTACCATCGTTTGCTGTTTTAAAAATATTTTAAATCGTCAGTACATACTGCAGTCCCAAGCAGGGACAGAACGTATATCCCAATATTAAATAATGCATAACTACCAGCATACAGCGGATTTTGTCAATCCGTCTGATGCATTGGAAACCTAAATAATAAACCTAAATATTATCCAACTGTATCATTGCCTAATTATGATCTCAACAGGGCAAAAACTGTGTTACAAAATGTACTTTCAGTTCAGGAACTGAACTTTCAGCAGAGAACACTTAAATTGAAACGACTGTAATTTGCGAATCCGAAACTCGATCGACTTGAAACCAATTTCGTTGAACTTCTGACTAAGTTTACTTATTACCACTTTTGTATCATTTTACTTAATTCTGAACGTATGATTTAATGCGATTTCTATAAGTTCATGAGATGCATAATGACTTGTATTACATAGGATTTGTTTAGAAGCATGATTCATATTTTTACCCGACTGCAATAGCTCTAGCGATAGTGAGCGTCCTTATTAATTTTCAGTGTATAATACATTGTCGAACGTGAATAGTATCGGTTTAGTTGTGCTAAATACGCCAATAAAAAGTGAATGATTTGTGATAGTGAACAACACAGTGAATAGTGAATAAAGCAGTGTTATTGATGCGTACTTGTACACAACTAGTCCATACTCATAGATAGTGAAACATGAGGGAAGAGAAGAAATCGAAGTGGAAAGGAACTTGTATTTAGCGAGGTCAGTGATTTAGAGGATGATCATTCGAACAGCGACTCTTATATATATGTTAGGTTTGGACCTAGCGGTCCGGCTGACAGGGTTATGTCTCGGGCAACAGTGGGCCGTACTCTCGGGTACGTATGAGACCCTCGTTAAATATGATCACTCATTTCCGCAACTCGATTTCAAAAGTGACTTAGAGAATGATAGGGACACAAATCATACATTGCATTGTTTATTGACATATCGATTATCTGCATTTATTGTCTCCATCGTTATTACATTATTTTCTTGCCTTTTATTATTATTATTATTATATTGCTATTGTGTCGCCCTGACGACCTGAGTATGCATGTTCAGTGATAGAAGTGGATCTGTCTGATCTTGAGAAGACCGCAAAGATCCAGACTAGTGAACCAGTTGTATCTTTCCCTTGATATCCCTGGTTAGTTGCCCTCTTGTTTACTTCCATTGCACTTAGGTTCCTTTATATCCGATAGTTTTAGTGACTGCATTCTCTTTATCTGTGTTGTATTTTACTTATTACCATATAATGCTAAAACCCGAAATGTGACTACGACAGGATTTTTCCTTGATCGTAGGAGCATGGCTGGACTTGTCACCCTTGTATTCCTTATTTTGGGAAGCGGGCCGTGACATCTGTGGAATTCCCAGAGGCTGTTGTTCAGGGTCGGGAGCGACAGCGACGATTCGGGGTTCGCCGGCGATGAGATAAAGTAAGGCTTTGAACTTGCGAAGAAGGAAAGAAGAAGAAATGAGGCTGTTGATGGGTTATGGAGTTGGCGAGGACAGAGGAGAGATGGTGGCGAGGACAGAGGAGAGATGGTAGCGAGGTAAGCCGTCGGCGGCGAGGTTGTCATGGCCATGAGGGGTGAATGGTGATCGGGAGAAGAGCAGAAGGTCGGTGGTGGTGCGTTGGTGCTCTGGGTTTGCAGGGGAGACAAGGAGGTGATGGAGGTGGTCGGTGGTGATGGTTTTTTGGCGACAATGAGGTTTCCGGTGAGGTTGAATATGGGTTCTTGGTTGTGGAGGTTGGGCTTGGGAGCTTAGGTCGTCGGGGAGGAGGAAGGAGAGGAGGAGGTGATGGAGGCGAGAAGATGGGGTCGACAGTGACGCTAGGGCGGCGGCGACAAGGGAGCAGCGACGGGAAGAGGGCGACAAGGGTTAGGGTTCGGGGTCAGCGCGAGAACGTGAAGAAGAAGAGAGAGAGAGAGTTTTTGTTTTTTTTATAAATATTATATTAATATGTGTGTGTGTGTGTGTGTGTGTGTATTGGGGGAGAGAGAGTGTGGGGACGGGGGAAATTGAGAGAGAGATAGAAACAGAGAGAGATAATTATTATTTAAAATAATTAATATTATATATATCTATATCTATATATATATATATATATATATATATCTTAGTATATATTTATTAGTTATAAAAATATTATATATATATATATATATATTGTGGGATTTTACAGATAATACCAGATTACTCCGAATATTACCCGTATCCCTTCAAAAAACTAGTTTTTAAATATTATGAATATACGTAAGAATTTAAATCATAATGCAATATCCTGTAATTAAAAACATATATCCCCAAATAAAATCTATGTAAATATACCTAGCGGTCCAATAATCTATCTGTATAACTCTTTAGGATACGAACATGATATATGGGCGCAACCACATAATTTGGGGTACTATGACATGTAAGGATAGATAAGAAAATATATTATTTGGTTTTATATTGTATTATAAAAAGATATGTGGATTCTAAAATATATTATATATGTATATATATTCTAGATTTGCATCGATACACTATACTAGCAAATATTTAATGTAATCTCGAACCATGTTGGGCTTCACAGATGCGGGTAGGTCGGATACTAACCAAAGCTACTAATTGCACTATCCGCAACCCAAAAGAAATAATAGGAAAGAAATTTATTGCAAGATTTGAAATACCCCAAATAAATAGTATAACAGTGCTAGAGTGTTACAGATTAAAAATCCAATGGTGATTAAAAATTACCGTTTGACAGAATAAAATTTTGTATATGGGAAAATATTTCCCTAATCTTGTTAAAAACAAGAAAATATATTCTGTAAAACAGAAATCATTGGATCAAAGATCCAACGGTGGGTAAAATCCTCCGAACAAATTTTTAGACCATTTAAATCATTCAGAATCTCTCAATGAGAGATTTTCTCAAAACTAATTAACAATTTGCCTCTCCTATATAAAGGACCCGAGACTTCAAGTCTTAGATAGAAGGAATCTCCCATAAGCTTCTGTAAAAATACAGAAAGCTCTAAAAACAACAGAGAATTTAATTCTCAATAAAGAAGAAGACTTTCCTCCTCTCAAACCCTAGGTAAAGAAAAAAAATATGGAGATCAAAACATCTCTTTTACCTAACATATCCAAGGGTTTAACCCTTCTCAAGAACTTAGTTCCTTCTCTGGATCAGAGATCCACAAGACAAGTCTCCCACAAGTTGAGAATTTAATTCTCATCGGGAAGATCTTGTTCTTGAGAATCAAAGATTCTGTAAAGAACTAGGTTAAAAAGAAAGAGAAAGAAAAAGAAGCTATATTCTAGGAATTTAATTTCTCTGAAAATAGGGTTTAACCCTATAAAAAAAGGAACTTAGTTCTTAAATAAAACTGATCTCAGATCTTCTGGGTGATCATTAATGGCAGAAATGCCATTAACAGAGATTAAATCTCTGAAAGTAAAGAACTTGGCGCCTCACGTGCTTCCCACATGAGCCCCCAAAAAACAAAGAAACTCATTTACACTGATTGGGCAGCCACCAAAACAAAGTAACCCAGCACCTGAAAAATAAAGTAATCACGTGAAATACACGTGAGCCACTAAAATAAGAAGGTTGAATGCCTCACGTGTTTCCCACGTAAGCGCCCAAAATGAAAAAGTTAAATGCCTCACATGCTTCCTACGTGAGTGTCATATAAAGTGCTTAGCACTCTATACTCATCAAAATTACTAAGTGCTTAACACCGATTGGGCAGCGCCCATATCTGAGCGCCTCGCGTGTTTCACATGTGAAAGTCAGAGCTACAAATAAGTGCTTAGCACATTGAATAAAAAAAAGGGGAAAAAGAAGAAAAGACTGAGCAGACTAAGCCTAAATTGGCCAAGGCCTACTGAAGTTTTTCTTACAACTGAGCCCAAATGCTCTGTTTGTTGGATCTTAAATAAAATGATCCTTAAAATGTTGCTAAGTTGATCTTAGTCTCAAATATGGCTAACGTATCCTTAGTTAAAAATAAATTGAGCCCAATACTCATATATTTAAGTTGATCTTAATCTCAAACTAGATTAACGGTCCTTAAATAAAACAAAACATTTTTGAACTAAGTGAACATACTGTAACAACCCTAAACTTTTTGTAAATTTTTTTTAAAAATACAGAAAGGGGTATTTGAGCATGAGCACAAGTTATAAGTTTGATTTGGTTTTGAACAGCAAGAAGGAGCTTGTAGCTCATTGGTAATACCTTACACTGCTGAACCAAAGTACTAGAGTTCAAATCTCATCAGCCACACATTATTTTTAATTTAATTTTTTTTAATCTTTTAGAAGCCCAAGAGTCTACACGTGCATAACTCGTAAAAACCAAGAGTCACATATAAAACAAACGACTCCACTATAGTAACCAAGCGATGAGGGACACGTGGCGGCGAGGCGGACCCCGACTCGGTCCCAAATCCGATTTTCCTTTTTGTAAACCGTGCCTCTTTGTCTCCCCATAACCTCTGTACTATTTAAAAACCCTGCACATTAACTAAGCCAATTAAAACCCAATTTAAATCTTTTGAATGCATTTTTTTAATGCATTTTTTTATCAAACCCTAACCCTAATTTTTCCTATAAATACCACTCCATTTCACACCCCCTCACTAACAAACTCTGCCCAAACTCTCAAGAAAAATCCCAAGAACTTTTGTTTACAAGTGGAGTTAGCGAAGGGTGAAGCTCCGACGAACTTCCGACGACGACCCTAGAAGCTCCCGGCGCTGAAACGACGCACCGGCACCTCCTACCAATTACTCTTCCTCTTCTCTAACCTAAAATCCAGTAAGTCCCTTCTCTCTTTTCTCTTTTCTAATCTAAAAACTTGTATTTCGAAAACCCGACGGAAGTGGAGTTAATCCGACTTTCGATTCGGTTTTCATTAAAAAGTTTCAATTTTCTTAAATACAACAATACCAAACTTGCATATCATGACCATTAAACATTAAAAAAACATATTGAACAAGTTTCATAGCAAAAGAATTCATATTTCAATTTTTATAGCAATTTTACAGAAAATACCATATAGTTTAGTTTTGACATAAATCATTATAATTCCTTGCTATACTTTTAGATAGTTCATGAGGTAATGACCTACCTCCTCACAACACACATCTCTATCATTGCATGATATCCTTTGGGAACCTAGAATACAGAAATACGATTTTTACAAATAAATACAATAAACTACAAAACCTTTTTCTATAAGATGTGTATTTTTAACAAATCTATGCAATGAGCCGCTACAACCCATTTGGGGAACCCATTCGGGATGGTGCGGATTATCGCACATCCTCGGGCTTAATAGTGCGAAATGCAGACCTCCGCAAGGAGCATACGGTCTTGAAAAATTTAAAAATACAAATATCTTAAGAAAATGAGATTTCTAGAAAAATAATAAATTAAATTATTTTATAAATATATATGTATCATCAAAATATCTATTTTTGATGTAGTATAAATATTCTAACTTTTCTAAATAAAAAAGAATCACTTCACATGAAAATAGTATGCAATTCCATACAAGTTCAATACTTTACAAATAATACCATATATTATGAAAAATAGATTTTATTCACTAGAAATGTCACAATGATAAAATATACATCAATGAAAACTCAAAAGACAATAATAAAATACTTGAGGTGTATTTTGAAAATTATACAAAATTATTTTTACATAAAACCCCCTCAAGTTCTATAAATTACCCTAAAGACCCTAGTAAACATAAGTTTAAGCGGGACCGGTCTCTTGAGCCTCAGGGAGATGGAGATATGGGTGCTTGCCTATTTAAGGTAGTCAACTTAACAAACGGTGTTATCAACACGGTAATCGTCTTTGAAAAAGACACAAATCCTGCCGTCCATGTGCAGCGGTTACCGATAACACCAAAACCTAATTCAGGATCAATTTCTTTTCTAATTGTCTGACTCAGACTGAGTCTCAATATAATTAATCTGACTTGAATGAAATTCAAGCATATATAACAATTCAATATGAATCCATATATTCAATCTATTCAATCTATATTGACTGAACTGAACCATAGATATAACTCCATCTACATGATTCTCCAGTTACATCCATTTACTGATATCGTGGTTTCGGAAAGTCATCCATCTATACAATCTATAATACAAGACAATACAAACTACAATACAATACAAACAATATAATCAAGACATCGCGGGGTTTAAGGGGTAGATTGGTACGGAAGGTGTTAGAAGTAGCATGAGACTATAACCATTAAAACACCTAACCTGAATTCAATTGCCGTTGTTCCGAGTATCATCACGGAGCCTTGTACTCTTGATTTCGTCCACCTTAGTCTCTAGTCTATTGAGACTCCTCTCGTATACACTGTCCTCTTCTGTACCAAGTTACAAACAACAGCGTTAACAATATAATACCACTTTAAAAGTCACACACACACACACTCTCTCTCTCTGTCTCTGTCTATTCTACTTCTCCCTTATCTTTGTGACTTACTGAGCGATTGTTCGCTGACGACATTCCTTCTTTTTCTTCTTTGGAATGTTGTCAGGTGGATCGGACCTTCAGGAGATCGAGCCCACCAGCGAGGATTTGGACCAGCTAGCTTTAGATTCCTTGTACACATTTACATTCTGTATTTTCCATTTCTGTTATGCCACTGTTTTGGCATTGCTTTCCATTCCATGTATTTACTTTTCAGATGTATTGTAAAAAAAATGTTAATAAATAAAGTTCTGTTCAATTATATCTATTGTCTTTGTCTCTTGTGCATTTTACTTATATTGTGTAGATACGCTTAGTGTGTTTACTTTAGAGTAAATACGTAGCGGCCTCGTCGCGTCCTCTGCCCGTATACTGGGAAGTGGGGCGTGACACATACAACCTAAGTTCAAAATCCAAATCTAAAATATATGGATTTGGAATGATTCGTGCCCTACGGGCGAAGACACAAACTAGTCTCCGTATACAATCCACAGGCAACCAAAATGAACAAAAATACACACGACACGAAGTGAACTGCTGGATAAGGAGAAAGTGGTTATTGCAACGCGATAACATAATTAACTGCATGGGCTTGCGTCTGCAGGGAAGAGCGTCCACACAATAAAAGAACTCTCATAAATGAGGGGGAATCTGATAAAGTCTGCTACAACGGCCGCATCTATCCAAACCTTCGATATATGGTGCCATAAATCAACTTGGTATCTTCGAAGAGGTGGGTGGATATGTCCAAATAGCATCTGCCCCCAAATTCAGGCTAGACGTCCCAACATCTCGGTCCAGTCTTTCGGTAGTAAACAATAAATATTCAACACTTTGATCAGACTTAGGAACTTGTGTTGGATAGCATTTTCCGTCGTAACGCCAATGACGATCGATTTGGTGGCAAAGATATACTCGTCGGGAGGAAGTATCTCCTCATAGTGCTCCCCCTGACAGGTAATCCATAAATATCTACGAATTCCTCCAGCGAAATTGATTCTTCCTGGTCCGATAGTAGAAATGTGTGGGTTGGGATGTTCCACTGTTCCAAGAAAAACTTAACCCACCACACATGAGGAGTATGGTAATAAAAAAGAGATGTATAGACTGCTGGGTATAACCCGATTTTCAGCAGCAAAGATTTCTTTGCTGATAAGATATAGTGGGCCCAAATGAGGTAACCAGCCGGGAGTCGAGGGGTCACTCTTATTGTATAAACCTGACCCCAAGGACGTGCCTCTCCTTGACATATACGACGCCCCAAAATATCTAGGGTCATCGGCTGTAACACCCGAGCCCAATAATACTATTTCTATTACTAGTTGAGTGTTATATATTGCTCATTCCAATTATCCTGATTGTTTGGTGTTTATTGCTAAATTTTAACCGGTTAAATCATTTTGGCACATAGCAAATTTTAACACCTAAAGTGAAATTAAAATTATCCATGTTGGCCTACTCGTCGTCACTAGTCGCGTGGTAGCGTCCGCGTGTCGAGATTTCTTCCCGTTCGGCTAAACGGGCAAGTTTGGACGTCTACGCGCGCGTGCAAGTGTCCGACTTGGGGGCATGCATTTTAATCACAAAATATCTCTTTTCAAAATTTGGAACTCGCTTAAAATCCTATAATTTGAATTTGAAATATTTGGGCGCAATCCGGGCGCGATTTGAAAATGTTGCATTTAGCGCCAAAATCCCAATTTAATTAATTAAACTAAACTATAAGGATTTAACTGTTACAGATTTTTTTAACCAATCAAATATTTCTAAAATCTCTTTTTAAATCCTTTGGGGATTTGCCCTGGCCAATCACGAGAGACTTAAGTCTCTCGTGGGCCCCTTCCCCTCTCTCTCTCTCTCTCCGTCTCTCTCTATCTCTCTCTATTTTCTCATTCTCTCTCTATCTCTAACCCTCTCACAATCTCTCTCTCTCTTTATCAAATCTCTCTCTCTCTCCTCCTATATATTTATTGCAGCCGCCTCCTTCCTCTTCTCCATCACGAGAAACCCCACGAGAACCTCGAACCCTAACCCTAGCCTCGTCGTGACCTCGCCGCCGACCTTCCCGTGACCTCGCCGTCACCATCCACACCTCGACGGCGTCGACCGCAACCTTCCTCCCTCCTTCCCGAACCTGCAGACCCACCCCGACGCCACCTCCTGCACCGCAGATCTCGCCGTCGTCGCCGCCTCCCTTTCCCGACGACACCAGAATCCTCCTCTCTTCCTCCTCGTCCCGATCTCGTCGTCGCCTTTCTCCTTTCCCTCGCCTGCGTGCACTGCACCCGAGCCTAACCCCATCACCCAACCCCAGGTCGCCGGGAAACTCGCCGTCCATCATCGCCGTCATTGCCTCCGACCACCTCCTTCTCCCCTTGATCACCAGAGCAGACCACCACCCACCTCTACTCGTCGCACCACCCTCTCCAGCGAACCCAGAAACTTTCCAGCCTTCGCAGCCGCCGTCAATGCCTCGCCGGCATCCCAGCGCCGTCGAGCCCGCCGTGGTTGCCCCCTGGTGTCTCCCTGTAAGCATCCCTTTACTTTCCATTAGTGCTAGATCCCCCCCCCGCTGATCTTTGTTACGTATATCATGTTGCTAACTTCGTTGCCGATGACTTTTGCCGGAATCCGACCGTGCCGTCGTTTGGACCCGACGCTCCAGCGAAGTACCCTGGTCCGTGTGGTCCCGCTGTTCGTTGTTAAGACTCGATCCGTAGTCCGTGCACCCTTCTCGTGTTTTCCGCCGACATTGCATCCGTGCTTTCCGGTTTGCGAAACCGTCGAGGCAAGTATCCGAATACTTGCTTTAACATGCTAGTACACAAGATCAAGTCTTGCTACAAACTTAATCATCATATTATTTACTATAACCACACAGCTATTAGTAATATCGATATCATATTATAACTCAGAATTGACGGTTACAATTATTCTTAACGTTGAATCGGTATGGTAGTTTCTTGAAATTAATCGGTCTGCTATCAACCCACACTTTAACTAACTAAACTAAGTAGATCATCCTTGCTTCGTTTGTTAAATCACCCATGAGACAATTACGATGCTTTAGTTTAATTCATGTAGCTTCATTACGTCATGTTGTTGATATTGTTTCACTTTGTGATTATTGCACCCAAGTGTGCTCAAACCTGCTAGTCTAATACTGCTGCATCATATTCTTGTACCATTGTGATTAAGTGAACCGTTATTGTTAATTACTTTCTTGCTGCTGTTACTTATTTGATCGTACACCTGTTGAGAGCACATACTCGGTTACATTGCATATTGACTCGACCCTGCCACACCTGACATATATTTACATACTGATACACCAGACATGACACCCTGTACATATCGACTCAACCTGTTGAAACATGGCCTGACCTGTTACATGATCTCATGCCGACAAACTTGACTTAGGGTCCTCATGGACCACTCCTGTTGTCTATCCAGACAAACCTGACCTGTTCCCTGATCCTGTGTTGACATTAATCCTGGACTACTGAATACCTGACCTGACATACATAACTTGGGGGTATGGGGAAATCAAAGGTGAAACCGACTTGTAACTCAACAGTTCGATACTTGTTCTGATCAGTCTTACGGGGTTGGCCAGTCCGGGAGTGATGATGCTGACATCACTCGTCCATCCTACTACCTACTTTACTGCCTAGCGGCACGTCTCGGATTCAGCCCTGAGAACCTTGACCGTGGTCCCGGGCACGCACGGGATACTACTGAGTTACATCGACGATTCATCAATTGATTTCAAAGACTATAGAGTAGAAACCTGATAGGACAGTTTAGTCACCACTGCACATTACCCTGCTCTGTTATTTCTTAGTACTGCTTTATTCATGTTCATACCTGCATTGCTTATTACCATGTTTATATTATTATTTGGTTGACATGACGCGTTGACGTCTGGGTTTTGCATGGCCCAGATTCCTTACCACTATCGACGACCGAGCAGGAGTACTTCAGCCAGCAGGCTGAACTGTGAGTTCCTTAGGGTTTAGTTTATTTATTTTCATTTCATTTCCAGATGTGAGCCCGCATTATGGGACGTACTGTTTATTTATTGTATTGGATCATTTGCTTCCGCACTCATTGTTTATTGATTCTTATTAGTATGGATTTGGACATGTATTAGATTAGTTTATTATTTTGTTCTTGATATCTCTACAACCGTAATGTGACTGTGGATGGATATTTCCTACCCACAGGTAGCATGGTTGGCTATGTCACGTGCCCAATCCTGCGTACTCTGGGAAGCGGGGCGTGACATGTTTTTTTTGGTATCAGAGACATAGGTTAGTCGGGTTGATTCTTTTGTAGTTGGGTATTGTACCCAATACACGAATCAGAATAACCGTGTTTAGGAAACATGTCCTGCCACCTTGACCGTTTTGCCATTCTTGAATCACATTCTTCCGGATTATATCTTTTACGACATGCAAACTTACTTTGCATTGTCAACTCGGAAACCTGATTTCTTGTTATCCCTAGGACTTGGGCGACTTGGGTGGAGTTAAGTAATTGTGGCTATGATACCGCGGCATAGCTACAATGCAGTACTCTATTTAAGTATCTTGGAGTTCTAGCCTTGATCCACATTCAGAATCTATCATCATGCTAATGTTGGGTGTTTTGAATTCAGGATTATGACAGGTAAGAAGTTGAAGACGTACCGGAGGCGTGTGAGCGAAGCCGCCATGCTTGGAGTGATAAGAGAAATGCTGGAAATCAAAGAGACAGACTGAGCTGAATCAGCAATAGCAGATTTGTTTCAGGAAGGATTGCAGATCGTTCAGCAGTCTGTAAACAACGATGGAACTAGACCAGTCGAACGAGTAAGGACCGTAGCAGATTTCAGACTTTGGGTCCGTCTACATTTACTGGTTTAAAGGAGCTGTTACCAGCCGAGCAGAGGCTAGTGACACGGAGGATTTGCTGATTGCGGCACAGATCCCAGAGGACAAGAGGTTGTTGTGGTGCGCTTTCAGCTAGTGGTTTACGCCGAGAGTGTTGGCTTGCGGAGGAGAGCCGCTTGCCCAAGCCAATCAGTTGAGCGGATTTCTCTAAGAGTTTCCTGGAGAAATTCTTCCCGCGGACTGCACGGGAGGAAATGGAAGAGAAGTTCATCGGACTAAGACAGAATGGAGCAACCGTGGACGTGCATGCAGCAGAATGGACGAGACTCAGTAGTCTCGCTGGACCTTCCACAGCCAACTATGTAGACAGCAGTTGCGGTAAGGAAGCAGTTCTGTCGGGCCAGTCAAGTTTAGGGCTAAGCCGACAAACAATATCCTTACATCAATGGAAGTGATAAAAGTGAAGAGCCGGCTATCGTTCGCGATTTATGGACGTATTTGAAGATATATCAGGCTTACCGCCGAAGCGAGATGTGGAGTTCGCGATTGACCTTATTCCTGGTGCAGTGCCAGTATCAAAGTCTTATTATCCGATGGCACCGGTGGAATTGGAGGAAGTTAAGAAACAAGTTGGTGAACTACTCGAGAAAGGTTGGATTCGAAGCAGCAACTCACCATGGGGAGCTCCAGTTCTTTTAGTAAAGAAGAAGGATGGCACAAGAAGGATGTGCATTGATTATTGAGAATTGAACCGGGTGACTATTAAAACAAGTACCAGATCCCTCGCATTGGAGAACTTTTGAGCAGTTTAGTGGCGCGAGGGTATTCTCGAAACTGGATTTGCGATCAGGATATCATCAGGTCCGAGTGAAAGCAGAAGACATTTGCAAGACGGCGTTTCGAACTCGATATGGACATTTCGAGTATTTGGTAATGCCCTTCGGAGTAACGAATGCGCCGGCAGTATTCATGGATTTGATGAACAAGGTCTTTTCCCCATACCTGGACCAGTCTATTGTGGTTTTCATTGATGATATTCTGGTGTACTCGAAGAGTCCGGAGGAACATGCTGAACATTTAAAGATTCGCACTGCAGACGCTGAGACAGGAGAAATTGTTCGCGAAGATGAGTAAGTGCGAATTCTGGCTGGAAGAAGTAAAATTTCTGGGACATGTCGTGTCGGGCGATGGAACCGCCGTTGATCCCGAGAAGATTGCAGCAGTTCGAGATTGGCCAACTCCAAAGAATGTTGCGGAGATAAGAAGTTTTCTTGGACTCGCCGGATACTACAGAAGACTTGTGGAGAACTTCGCTCGTTTAGCAGAGCCGTTAACCAAGCTTACACGCAAGGAGGTACCGTTTGTTTGGACGGATGGATGTGCTTTGGCTGTCTAGACGTTGAAGCAGAGGTTGATAACCGCCCCTATCCCGACCGTACCAGACAATTCCGGAGGACTGGTGTTTCACAGCGACGCATCTGGAAAAAGGATTGGGATGTGTTTGATGCAGAATGGGAAAGTCGTCGTTTACGCATCGAGACAACTGAAGACTCATGAGAAGAATTATCCGACTCATGACTTGGAGCTTGCGGCCGTGATTTTTTCGCTTTGAAGATTTGGAGACACTACCTTCTGGGCGAGAGAGTCGAAGTCTTTACTGATCACAAGAGTTTGAAGTATGTGTTCACTCAGAAGGAGTTGAACATGAGGCAACGCAGATGGCTGGAGCTGATGGCCGACTACGACCTCGATCTTAAGTACCATCCGGGAAAAGTTAACGTCGTGCCAGATGCGCTAAGTCGGTTACCAGCAATTCAGGTATTGACCGCACAAAGGGAGATCATTGCGGATTTTCGGAGATTTGACTTGGAGGTTGTGCTACCACATGCTAGGGGACAGTTGATGCAATTGCAAGTACAGTCGTCCTTAGTTGAGAAGATTAAAGCGGCACAATCGCAGAATCCTAGACTGCGAAAGTTTCGAGAGCAGGTTGAAGCCGGACTACGAACCGATTTACTGATCCACGATGATGGTTCGTTGAGATATGGTAGCCGTGTGTGTGTGCCAAAAGGGGATGTGCGTGAAGAGCTTATGAGGGAGGCACACAGTTCAGCTTACTCTGTACATCCAGGAGGGACAAAGATGTACCGAGATATTCGACAGCACTTCTGGTGGGAAGGTATGAAACGGGAAATTGCTCGCTTCGTGGCTAAGTGCTTGGTGTGTCAGCAAGTCAAGGCTGAACACCAAAGGGTTGCTGGTTTGTTGCAACCACTTCCGATCCCTCAGTGGAAGTGGGAATATATAACCATGGATTTCGTGACGGCTTTACCGCGGAGTCCAAAAGGCAACAATGTCGTATGGGTGATTGTCGATCGGTTGACCAAGGCGGCTCACTTTATTCCTTTTCGGGTTGGTCAATCGACGGAGACTTTGGCAGAGCGATACATGCAGGAGATTTTCAGATTGCATGGAGTGCCGGTAAGCATCGTGTCCGATCGGGACACTCGGTTCTTGTCGCACTTTTGGAGGAGTTTACAAGAAAGTTTGGGGACTCGATTGAAGTTTAGCACAGCTTATCATCCTCAGACTGATGGACAATCGGAAAGAACGATCCAGACCCTTGAAGATATGTTGAGGGCTTGCTTGTTGGACTTCAAAGGTTCTTGAAAGGATCATCTACACCTGGTGGAGTTTTCGTACAACAATAGTTTCCAAGCGACTATTCAGATGGCTCCGTTTGAAGCGTTGTATGGTCGTAAGTGCCGTTCACCTGTTTGTTGGGATGATGTTGGTGAACGAAGGTTGCTAGGACCAGATTTGGTGGTACAGACAGTCGAGAAGGTGAATACAATCAGGAAACATATGAAGGCAGCTCAAGACAGACAGAAAAGTTGGGCTGACACGTCAAGAAGACCTCTAGAGTTCGCCGTGGGTGACCTGATATTCCTGAAGATATCACCGACTAGAGGGGTGATTCGCTTTGGGAGTCGGGGAAAGCTTAGTTCTCGATTCGTTGGACCCTTCGAAATATTGGAGCGTGTTGGAGAGATAGCGTACCGTTTGGCGTTACCACAATCATTAGCAGGAGTGCACGATGTGTTTCATGTATCTCAACTCTGGAGGTATGTCAGAGATGAAACTCACGTCTTGGATCATTCGGAGTTGACTGTACGGGAGGACCTAACTTTTGAGGAGCGACCAGTTGAAATCAAGGATCGAAGAGAAAAGGTTCTTAAGAACAAGGTTATCCCTCTTGTGTTAGTTTCTTGGGGTAATCGATTGCATGGAGAATCCACTTGGGAGCGAGAAGACGAGATCCGGCAGAAATTTCCTCACCTTTTCCTGGAGTTAGCTATCTTGTATTCTTGGAATTTCGAGGACGAAATTCTTTTGTAGTTGGGTATGATGTAACACCCGAGCCCAATAATACTATTTCTATTACTAGTTGAGTGTTATATATTGCTCATTCCAATTATCCTGATTGTTTGGTGTTTATTGCTAAATTTTAACCGGTTAAATCATTTTGGCACATAGCAAATTTTAACACCTAAAGTGAAATTAAAATTATCCATGTTGGCCTACTCGTCGTCACTAGTCGCGTGGTAGCGTCCGCGTGTCGAGATTTCTTCCCGTTCGGCTAAACGGGCAAGTTTGGACGTCTACGCGCGCGTGCAAGTGTCCGACTTGGGGGCATGCATTTTAATCACAAAACATCTCTTTTCAAAATTTGGAACTCGCTTAAAATCCTATAATTTGAATTTGAAATATTTGGGCGCAATCCGGGCGCGATTTGGAAATGTTGCATTTAGCGCCAAAATCCCAATTTAATTAATTAAACTAAACTATAAGGATTTAACTGTTACAGATTTTTTTAACCAATCAAATATTTCTAAAATCTCTTTTTAAATCCTTTGGGGATTTGCCCTGGCCAATCACGAGAGACTTAAGTCTCTCGTGGGCCCCTTCCCCTCTCTCTCTCTCTCTCCGTCTCTCTCTATCTCTCTCTATTTTCTCATTCTCTCTCTATCTCTAACCCTCTCTACAATCTCTCTCTCTCTCTTTATCAAATCTCTCTCTCTCTCCTCCTATATATTTATCGCAGCCGCCTTCTTCCTCTTCTCCATCACGAGAAACCCCACGAGAACCTCGAACCCTAACCCTAGCCTCGTCGTGACCTCGCCGCCGACCTTCCCGTGACCTCGCCGTCACCATCCACACCTCGACGGCGTCGACCGCAACCTTCCTCCCTCCTTCCCGAACCTGCAGACCCACCCCGACGCCACCTCCTGCACCGCAGATCTCGCCGTCGTCGCCGCCTCCCTTTCCCGACGACACCAGAATCCTCCTCTCTTCCTCCTCGTCCCGACCTCGTCGTCGCCTTCCTCCTTTCCCTCGCCTGCGTGCACTGCACCCGAGCCTAACCCCATCACCCAACCCCAGGTCGCCGGGAAACTCGCCGTCCATCATCGCCGTCATTGCCTCCGACCACCTCCTTCTCCCCTTGATCACCAGAGCAGACCACCACCCTCCTCTACTCGTCACACCACCCTCTCCAGCGAACCCAGAAACTTTCCAGCCTTCGCAGCCGCCGTCGCTGCCTCGCCGGCGTCCCAGTGCCGTCGAGCCCGCCGTGGTTGCCCCCTGGTGTCTCCCTGTAAGCATCCCTTTACTTTCCATTAGTGCTAGATCCCCCCCCCCCGCTGATCTTTGTTACGTATATCATGTTGCTAACTTCGTTGCCGATGACTTTTGCCGGAATCCGACCGTGCCGTCGTTTGGACCCGACGCTCCAGCGAAGTACCCTGGTCCGTGTGGTCCCGCTGTTCGCTATTAGGACTCGATCCGTAGTCCGTGCACCCGTCTCGTGTTTTCCGCCGACATTGCATCCGTGCTTTCCGGTTTGCGAAACCGTCGAGGCAAGTATCCGAATACTTGCTTTAACATGCTAGTACACAAGATCAAGTCTTGCTACAAACTTAATCATCATATTATTTACTATAACCACACAGCTATTAGTAATATCGATATCATATTATAACTCAGAATTGACGGTTACAATTATTCTTAACGTTGAATCGGTATGGTAGTTTCTTGAAATTAATCGGTCTGCTATCAACCCACACTTTAACTAACTAAACTAAGTAGATCATCCTTGCTTCGTTTGTTAAATCACCCATGAGACAATTACGATGCTTTAGTTTAATTCATGTAGCTTCATTACGTCATGTTGTTGATATTGTTTCACTTTGTGATTATTGCACCCAAGTGTGCTCAAACCTGCTAGTCTAATACTGCTGCATCATATTCTTGTACCATTGTGATTAAGTGAACCGTTATTGTTAATTACTTTCTTGCTGCTGTTACTTATTTGATCGTACACCTGTTGAGAGCACATACTCGGTTACATTGCATATTGACTCGACCCTGCCACACCTGACATATATTTACATACTGATACACCAGACATGACACCCTGTACATATCGACTCAACCTGTTGAAACATGGCCTGACCTGTTACATGATCTCATGCCGACAAACTTGACTTAGGGTCCTCATGGACCACTCCTGTTGTCTATCCAGACAAACCTGACCTGTTCCCTGATCCTGTGTTGACATTAATCCTGGACTACTGAATACCTGACCTGACATACATAACTTGGGGGTATGGGGAAATCAAAGGTGAAACCGACTTGTAACTCAACAGTTCGATACTTGTTCTGATCAGTCTTACGGGCTTGGCCAGTCCGGGAGTGATGATGCTGACATCACTCGTCCATCCTACTACCTACTTTACTGCCTAGCGGCAATTCTCGGATTCAGCCCTGAGAACCTTGACCGTGGTCCCGGGCACGCACGGGATACTACTGAGTTACATCGACGATTCATCAATTGATTTCAAAGACTGTAGAGTAGAAACCTGATAGGACAGTTTAGTCACCACTGCACATTACCCTGCTCTGTTATTTCTTAGTACTGCTTTATTCATGTTCATACCTGCATTGCTTATTACCATGTTTATATTATTATTTGGTTGACATGACGCGCTGACGTCTGGGTTTTGCATGGCCCAGATTCCTTACCACTATCGACGACCGAGCAGGAGTACTTCAGCCAGCAGGCTGAACTGTGAGTTCCTTAGGGTTTAGTTTATTTATTTTCATTTCATTTCCAGATGTGAGCCCGCATTATGGGACGTACTGTTTATTTATTGTATTGGATCATTTGCTTCCGCACTCATTGTTTATTGATTCTTGTTAGTATGGATTTGGACATGTATTAGATTAGTTTATTATTTTGTTCTTGATATCTCTACAACCGTAATGTGACTGTGGATGGATATTTCCTACCCACAGGTAGCATGGTTGGCTATGTCACGTGCCCAATCCTGCGTACTCTGGGAAGCGGGGCGTGACATCGGCGGTTGGACCGGTATCGCTGCCATAGATGGTTGAAGATGACCTTCTGCAGTCCAATTAATCTTTTCCACATCATAAGCAACCGACGAAAGATTAACGTACTGAATCGAGGGGATCGATTCTGATGGCACCTCGCAAGTAAAGCTGCACCGACCCCGGATGATATAGTTGTACCACGCTCCCCATAGATGAAGAGATTTTCGTTCCGGATCGTAGTCCCGGATTAAAGCAAGGACTTCACGATCAGTGAGAGCGTCGGCAAAAGCACTCTCCGACCGAGCGTAGGGGAAAAAGGAATCAGAAGTCATAGTACCTGAAAAGAAACCCAGTGGAGGGTTAGCAATAAAAATACTGAAATCACTAAGTCTAAAAAAACAGCGTGCCCCACAAAATTAAGATGGCAGCTCATCAATGATGAGACATGTGCCTATTGTGAGAATCCAAAAGAATTCTCATTAAATGAATAGTGCTCATTAAATGAACAGTGGAGTTAAAACTCCCAATATTCCTCAAAAGGCTGGTTCTTTTAAACAAACAACAGATTTAAATCTGTGGAAAAAGAGAGAGAATTAAAACCCCAAAAATTCTAGAAAAGGAAAATATCCAAGAACAGTAAAGGAAATAAAATTCCCAATGTTCTTAAAATTCAAATCAGAGCTAAGCTCTGCAAAAAATGGAATTAAATTCCCCCAAACAGTAGGATTGAATCCCATAAATCCCTAGGTTATAAAACTCAGGGGTTAATTGATGGAATCAATTTCCAGAAAACCTCTAATGTCAAGATTGACAGTACAGTAAAACCCTAAGAGGAGAATCAAAGATTTTCCAGAATATCCATTGACTCAAGTCTTGGATATGGACATTAAGATCCACGATCTATATAAAAAAGGGTATTTTTTAAGATCTCCAAGAGGTTGATTCAAGAAAAGAGCTAAACTCCATCGAATATGATAATGGATTTTAAATCCAAAAATAAATAAATTATATAAATACATACATACATACATACATACATACATACATTTACATATGTATGTATATACATATATCTATGTATGTATATGTATGTGTGTGTGTGTGTGTGTGTGTATGCCCCAAAGGGGATTAAGAGCTAAGCTCTGTTCATAGTCCTCACAAATTTTTTTGCAGAGTTTACTCTGTTCAAACAAGTTCTTGAAGACAGAGATTAAAACTCTGTAACGAGAATTGAAGTCTCAAAAGAAAAGAAAGCTTAAGGAAGAAGATGATGAGACGGCAGTCATCTCAAGGGCCAAGGGCCCCATTTATAAGACATGAGGGGATCGGTTCAACTTCCCCAAATGATCCAATGGTGATAAAATTGACACCATTGCATCACGTGTGAGCCACGTGAGAACGACGGTGGGGGCATTTGTTCCCCTATTAATTAAACACAATAATAAGATATAAGCTCTATTTAAACCCAATGAGGCAGCGTCACATATACTCCCCACGTGAGCGCCAGCTTCGGCGCTAGTCTTATAGGATTAAATCTTACAGCGGCGCCTCATGTAGAACACACGTGAGCGCCGGTGTGCAAAGCACATGAGCGCCCGTTATATAAGAATTAAATTCTTAAGTGGCGCCCACGTGCATAACACGTGAGCGTCAGCGCCCAAACTAAAGCGGGTAGAATTAAATTCTACATGGAGAATATTTCCCTAAAATCTGGGATATTCTCTGCTAAACAGAGCCATTAGATCAAAAATCCAATGGTGATGATAAATCATCAAATGATAGAATTAAATTTTATTAGGAGAAAATATCTCCCTAATCTTTCTAAGTGAGAAAGATATTCTTGGTTGGATCAAAGATCTAATAATAGAATTAAATTTTATTTTGGGAATATATTTCCTCAATTTTTCAAAATAAGGAAAGATTGTTTTCTTTTAAATAGAGCGCTCTTAGATTAAAAATCCGATGATGATTAAAAATCACTGATGAATAGAAATAAAATTCTATCTATGGGATAATATTTCCCTAATCTTTTTAAAAACAAGAATATATTATATATTCTGTGAAATAAAATTCACTGAATCAAAAATCCAACGGTGGATAAAATCTCCCAAATAATTTTTTAGACCAATTAAATCAATTAATATCTTTCAATGAGAGATTTTCTCAAACTAATCAACAAATTTGACTCTCCTATATAAAGGATAGGAGACTTCAAGAAAAAAAAAGAAGATCAACCATGTTTCCCCAATATATTTAACCTAATAAAAGAGCAAAGCTCTGTTGAATTTAATGAGGCAGCGCCTCACATACTCTCCACGAGGGCGCCAGAGCCAATCTTATAGGATTAAATCCTATGGTGGCGCCTCATGTTCTCCTCACGCGGGCGCCAATATGCAAAGCATAGAAGAATTCAACTCTTAGATGACGCCGCACGTGCTCCTCACGCGGGCGCCAATGTGCAAAGCACAAACGAATCTATTAAATAAGAGTTAAACTCTTAGATGGTGCCGCACATGCTCCTCATGATAGCGGCAGTGTGCAAAGCATATGAATACCCATCTTAAGAATTAAATTCTTAAGTAGCGCTCACGTGCATAACACGTGAGCGCCAACGCCCAGGTAGAATTAAATTCTATAATACTCTCTGTTAAACAGAACCGTTGAATCAAAGATCCAACGGAGATGATAAATCATCAAAATACAGAATTAGATTATGTTGGGAGAATACATTTCCCAAATCTTTCTGAAATAAGAAAGGTACTCTCGGTTGGATCAAAGATCCAATTGTAGAATAAAATTCTATTATGCAATATATTCCATCAATCTTTCTAAATAAGAAAGATTGCTCTCTGTAAAACAGAGAACCGTTGGATTAAAAATTCAATGGTGTTTAAAAATCACCGTTTTACAGAATAAATTCTGTATAGGGAAAATATTTCCCCAATCTCGTTAAAAACCCAAAATCATATTCCGTAAAAAACAGAAGTCCTTGGATCAAAAATCCAAAGGTGGATAAAATTCCCCAAATCAATTTTGAGACCAATTAAATCAATTGGAATCTCTCAATGAGAGATTTTCTCAAAACTAATCAACAATTTGCCTTACTTATATAAAGGACCTGAGACTTCAAGTCTCGCACACATACAGATACACAGAGGGAGACGAGGACAGAGAGAGCCAGAACAACACAGAGAGACGGAGAGAGGAAAACAAAAGGAAAGGGAATTCAATGCTCAAAGAAGAAGAGCTCCATTTTCGAAACCCTAGGTAAAGAAAATATCGAGATCAAAACATCTTTTTTACCTAACATATCTAAGGGTTAAGCCCTTCTAAAATAACTTAGTTCTTTTTTTGGATCTGAGATCCACAAGACAAGTCTTCCACAAGTTAAGAATTTAATTCTCATCGGGAAGATCTTGGTCTTGAGAATCTAAAGTTCAAGGAAGAACAAATTTAAAAGAGAAAAAATATGGAGTCCATAATACTCCAGGAACTCAGTTCTTTCGAATCAAGAACTTAGTTCTTAAAAGAATATGCTTCCCACGTGGGCGCCCCTCTTTAACAGCGCCCAACGCCTCACGTGCTCCTCACGCAGGCTCCACATAAAAAGTGCTTAGCACTTCACATACAGCCAAAATGGTTAAGTGCCTAGCACTGATTGGGTATAGCCCCAGCACCTCACGTGCTCCTCACGTGGGCGCCATCAAAAAAGAAGAGAAAAGTGCCCAACACTCCATAAACAGCCAAGGTGGCAGAGTGCTCAGCGCTCATTGGGCGGCGCCCATAATCAAATGCTTCACATGACCCCCATGTGAGTGTCAGAGCTTCAAATAAGTGCTTCACACTTTTTCATAAAAAGAAAAAGGCTGAACAGACAGAGCCCAAATGAGTGCTTAGCTATTTTTGAATAAGAGTAGGCAGACTAAGCCCAAATTGGCTAAGCCTCTGAAGTTTTTTGCAGCTGGGCCTAAATGCTCTTTTGATGGATCTTAAGTAAAAACGATCCTTTAAAATATTATTGAGCCGATCTTAGTCTCAAACATGATTAATGATCTCTCATTGATGATATCCAAATGATATTCTCATATCTCCTATGGTAATCTTAGTCTCAAATATGACTAACGATTCTTAGGTCCACCACAACCCCTTTTCCTTCAAATACGGGATTTGGTTCAAGGGTACATCTTTGCACACCTTTGATATATGTCGTTTTAATTCCTCAACGTCTTCAGAGAGGTGGCACGTCCCGACAACCAACAACTCCTCTCGTCATACTTCGATGCACTTCCAAATTGACGTGCATGCCTCAAATCAGATCGTGCCCCAAATTGGGCACATTCCATATCACCATTGTTCATTTCGTCACGTAACAAATACACGTGCGCGCAAGATGAATGTTAGACCGATATGTCCCTCAACTAATAGTCGCCTCAAAAAACGGCACTAATGGACTGAAATGTCCTTAAACTAACATTCGTCCCCAAAACGGGAATGTTGGACCGAAATGTCCTTAAACTAATATCTGCCCTAAACACAGTGGTAATGGACCGCGATATCTTTAAACTAAAATAATTGTGCCCCAAATGTTTATATGTTTAAGTCGATCTTAATCTCAAACCAGATTAACGGTCCTTAAATAAACTAAACCCAAATCTAAAATATACGGATTTGGACTGATCCGCGCCCTACGGGCGACGACATAAACTAGTCTCCGTATACAATCCACAGGCAACCAAAACAAACAAAAACACATATGACACGAAGTGAACTTCCGGAGCAGAAGAAAGTGGTTATCGCAATACGGTAACGTAATTAACTTTAGGGGTTTGCGCATGCAGGGAAGAGAATCCCCACAATAAAAAAAACCCTCATAAAATGATGGGGAATATGATAAAGTCTACTACAACGATCGCATCCGTCCAAACCTCCGATATACGGTGCCATAAATCAACTTGGTATCTTCGGAGAGGTGGACGGATAAATCCAAATAGCATCTGCCCCTAAATTCAGGCAAGACGATCCATCCCAGTTCGTCTCCGTTTCCAGCGGTAAACAGATTCATGCACACCCGGTGGAACCTTTTCCTCTTTCCGCTTCACACTTCCTGTGTCGTGTTTTCGCGAACGAAATCGCGGTTCACTATGGTTGCCCTTGGATCTGAGGTACTAAAATTTGGTGCTTGCTCCTGTGCAGTAGAAGA
Source organism: Agapanthus africanus (assembly GCA_030015575.1). Taxonomy (NCBI): domain Eukaryota; kingdom Viridiplantae; phylum Streptophyta; class Magnoliopsida; order Asparagales; family Amaryllidaceae; genus Agapanthus; species Agapanthus africanus. The sequence continues at coordinate 7,690,534 of CM057348.1, read as the reverse complement.
AGAAAATCGATGGCTCCCTACTGCACCTCTTGCAACAGCAACTCTCGCTTCACCCCAACTAGAAGAGTAACCTACGGGCCCAATGCGGCATCCATCTTTTTAGTGCCGGTGGGGCAAGTAATGCAAGCCACTACTGGACTATTCTTCGGGACCATGTTCCCACCAGTGGATGTCGGTGCCTCAGCGCCGCAGAAAGAAACTCCCAAGAGGTCGGTCTTCGATCGACTAGCAACCGCAATGGACTATCTCAATGGGCCATCCAAAGCTGACGTCTCAGTCTTCAAGAGGCTGGGCAAGAACCCAAACGGGATCGCAAAGAGGTTCGTGGCACCTGAAGGGGGTACCCCAAAACGGATAGCCCTCCCAACTCCTGCTACGGGTGAAGTCGTCAAAGGTGCTTCCTGTAGGGTGTTTTTCGTCACCCTATTGAGATAGGAATACGAGTTGCTTGTCAGGCGTATACAGATTTCCTCTGCCTAAGGTAACCGAGGTTTATTAATTGCGGAGATCTGAATCTCCGGAAGCCGCAGACTAAGCTGCCGTTAATTACCCCTCGCCTTTGGAACGAAAGAATCTCCGATTGATGGGTCAACTAGTCATGCGAACTCAGTGTTAGTGTGTAGTAGCTCCTTTTGTTAGGTTTAAACAACATATAGTGATGAACTTATCAAAATTATGGAGGGCTGATACAAACAAACTCCGAATCGAAACTAGAGATTAGGGTAAAACAACAATTAATAGAAGTCTAAACTATAAGATAAGGAACTACAACCTTTGTAGTCAACTACTTCACTCTCTTTGGACTCCTATGGCTCCACTCAAAGCTTTGATCGACTCCGCTCAAGGTCCTTCATCGTCTACGATGATCCACCCGGAGTATCTTTGCTCAAACTCTTTACATCACAAAACTAGTGTGAATGAAGCATAACAAGCTACACTAATGGGCTAGAGTAGTATATATTGGTGAAGTGGTTTGTATTCTCACTTAAAAACCCTTTCGTTTTATATTCCACACTCTTTAGAAAACTCAAGAGAGCTTGAAGGAGGAAGAAGAAGGAGATGGCTAAGCTTGAGCTCAAGTTATGATTATCTCTTAATTAAAAAGAGAAACGAAAATAATATATATGAGAGTCACAATCTCAACAAACCATGGTAAATAAATATCTAGATATTTAGCAAATGAGTTAAAGCAGCTTAGGAAATTAAACCATGGTTGAAGTCAAGGTTAATAAGAGAAGAGTGTAGAAATTTTCAACCATGACTTAATCCCATTTCTTTTTCTCAATAAATAAATATATATAGATATTCATTTTATGTGAGTCTTGCATTGCCATCTCCAATGTATCAGCAACCATGACAAATATGTATGTATGTATGTGTGCATTCACATCATCATGTGCATGTATATATACATCCAATAGAAAAAGGGTTTAATAAAAGTGAGCTAAAAGTCTATATTAAATCAACACTTGATTTAATAAACTGGTCATATCACATACGATCCGACCAATAGAAAAATGTCTGATTAAAATACAGTATCATATACACGCATTTAATCGAGCTCCCGTGCATATCTCATATGCACACCACATCGTTTCGTCTGAGCTAGAAACTCCTGTGTGGGACTCTAAGACTCGTCAATACGCCGGAAGTAGGTGATGATCATATCAAACACCCACAAGATGCAAGCGGTCAGCTAAACGTAACGGCCACCCGGGTATTGAGCGATCAAAAGAAAACAAGCGAACCTGTCAAAACTCCAGTCGAGCCAACTGGCAACAATTACCGTACAGTCCGGTATCTTCGTCAGATATGCTGCATATCGAGTTTGGGGATGGAATCTTCGAGCCCTAATAACTCAATAATTCATGCCGATATGGACTATGACCGGTCGAGAAACTACTGATAACACTTATCAGTAAATCTCATCAGCCCTGGCCAGGAACTTCGAGTCAAAGACAATCGCGTATAGCACAACATCAACTCCCAATACCGGGAGAGACGAAACCCCTCCTATCGCTCATTGCCTCCATGTATCTCAGGACTGTACCCAAAATCCACCTGTTTGCACGACTCAATAGAACCGTGGTAGGGTGGAAATCAAAGCACAGTGGGAGAACACACAAGACTCTATGACGATCTCGGGTCTACAGAATAACATGTACCAGTGTCACCAGAGAACTGCTATCTGACGATAGATATAATACCATATAGGAGTTCTCGGTGAGTCTGTTCAGTGTACCCAGTCTCCACTGAGCACCCGTATACAATCTTCGATGTCACAACACCAATGGATATGGGACCATCCATTGCCCATCATATGGGTCAAGAAATGTATACGCTGGTCTACTCTGGAATATCGATACCCTATCTTGATATACCCTTGACTAGGAACATTCTAGGATATGCTTATGAACTACACATGCCCCACTAGTATGATCTCCATCATAGTCATGGATGTCAAGCAAATATCCTAAGGGCTTTATCAACATGTATGAAATGAACAGTATAATACAATCAAGTAAGTTAAGATAAAGTACAACCAGAGAGCATACAATCATGTCGAGCAAGAAAGTCATCTGTATATATATACATGTCCAAGCATCCACTATACATATAATGGCCTCTAAGGCATACATATATCCAACAATCTTCCACTTGCACTAAGGCCAATTATTGGCGTATCTCATACCCAACATCTCAAAAAGTTGCTCATGTTGCGGCTGTGGAAGGGCCTCAGTGAGTGGATCCGCGGTGTTATTTTTTGTATCTACTCTTCGAATCTCGATCTCGTGGTGATCTACTATCTTCCGGATCAAATGATATCGCCTCAGGATGTGTGTGGACTTCTGATAGGACCTGGGTTCTTTGGTCAACGCCATAGCCCCATTATTATCATAATACAATGGTATTGGATCAATAATTGTTGGAACTACTCCTAGTTCCGCGACGAACTTTCTCATCCAGACGGCTTCCTTGGCATCATCATTTGCAGCAATATACTCAGCTTCCATCGTGGAGTCTGCAACGATATCCTGTTTGGAACTTTTCCAACTAACCGCCCCTCCATTGAGGGTAAATACAAACTCTGAGATAGATTTGCTGTCATCCTTGTCACTTTGGAAGCTGAAATCGGTAAAGGCCTCCATTTGGAGATCCACATTACCATATACCAAGAACAATTCTTTAGTCCTTCGCAAGTACTTAAGAATGTACTTCACTGTTATCCAATGTTTCTCCCATGTGTTTGATTGATACCTGCTTACTACAGTTAGTGCATAAGCTACATCAGGGCGAGTACATAACATCGCATACATTATAGATCCTACGGCTGAAGCGTAGGGTATAATGCTCATGCGAGCTCTCTCTTCATCAGTCTTCGGACAGAAGTTCTTGGAGAGCGTGATTCCATGGCAAGCGGGCAAGGCACCTCGCTTGGAATCTTCCATACTAAACCTTTTTAGGATGGTGTCAATATACTTTGATTGGGACAATCCCTATAACCTCTTGGATCTATCTCTATAGATCCTTATGCCCAAAATGCACGAGGCGTCACTCAGGTCCTTCATGGAGAACCTTTGTGATAAGAATAGTTTGACCGATTGTAGCATAGGACCATCATTTCCTATCAAGAGAATGTTATCTACGTATAATACAAGGAATGTGACAGTACTCCCTACAATTTTCTTATAAATGCATGGTTCATCTATATTTTTGACAAAATCAAACTCTTTGATTGTATCATCAAAGCAGATGTTCCAGCTCTGTGATGCCTGCTTTAATCCATAAATGGATTTAAGCAACCTACATGCCTTTTCGCTACTCCCACTGTCAATGAAGCCCTCTGGCTGATCCATAAAAACACATTCTTCTAAACCACCATTTAGAAATGCAGTTTCAACGTCCATCTGCCAGATTTCATAATCGTAGTGAGCAGAAATAGTAAGTAGGATCCGAATGGATTTAAGCATTGCTACTGGAGAGAAGGTTTCATCATAATCCAATCCTGGTCTTTGACGAAAACCTTTCGCTACAAGCCTTGCTTTATAGGTCTCCACCTATCCATTTACACCAATCTTTCTCTTAAAGATTGATTGATCAGTTTTTTATGTATAGTAGTTAACCGCAATCAATAACGGTGTCGCGTGTAGCTAGACCGAGATGAGTACGGGTCGTCCTCTGGGAAACGTTGAATCTTTTAATCTTACTTTAGACGTGTTGAAAAAGAGAGGAAGAATAAAGAATGGTGAAGAATGGTTGTAGGATCTAGATCTACGTTAAACACGGATGCAAAATATAGATCTAGATTAACTACGGAGGTAAGTTTAATATAAAAAGAGGGCTTGTAGGGTTCATTGGAATTTAGTAGTTATGGATGATTAATTAAAAATCACTCTTTTTATCCGTTAATAGATTTAAAACTAGAACGACAGTGATGCATGTAGATTAGGGTTTCTGGAGGGAAAATGGTTCCCACTCTTAACCACTATCTCGACATGGAACTCCGTTCATATCTAGCCTTTACCAAAACAATTGTTAATCTAATCTCTAATCGCGGTCGAGACTAGCAAAATTGATAGCGCGCTCGATTAGGATGTTAACTATTCTTTTGATAAAGTTTATAAACTTTATAGGACTTAAAAAGAGTTTAAGGATCTTCATCATCCATTAACCTACCCTAATCCCATGAACCCTAACAAGCGGAGAATTACTCGCGCATGTTGGGAGAAGAAGAGATGGAGAGGGAAATCATATTAAAACTACAAAGAGATAGAATGAGAAAACAACTACCTTTATTAATCAACAAAATTCATTTACACTTTGTTCCCTTAGAAAATGATTACAAAATGCTAGTTTGCTTCTCGATCTCTTCTAAGGAGATAGATGAACCGTTGATGATCAGCCTAGATGTGTGAGCCTGTCATGGACTTCGTGATCTCTTCAGCTTGATGCCTTCTAACTTTAGCCCTTGGTCCTTTATATAGCCCTCGAAGAAGAAAACCTAGTTACCATATATGGTGACTTCCTAATATGGTGACTTTCCATATATGGTAACTTTCCATATATGGTAATTTTCCTAATATGGCGACTTTCCATATATGGTAACTTTCCATATATGGTAACTTTCCTAATATGATAACTTTCCATATATGGTAACTAATTGTTAGGATCCCAACCAGAAAATCCAGGGCCCTAACTCCTCAGAAGTGCGGCGGAACCGCGGCGTAATGGTGGGTTTGGCCGCGGATCCGCGGTGGATTAGGAGGATCGTGGGTTCGTTTTTCTTGAGGCTTCTTCTGGTGACACATGTAGACTATTTTGGTATCTGGAATCTGAAAATCTTCTCTACGTCTCTGCCGGAATTGATTTCTTCAATTTACTTTACTATTTCGGCAGATTTGATCTCGATAATTCGGATTTCCTTTATTCTAGTCCTGAAATAATTTCTGCACAATTTTCTCAATAAATAATGTTAGTAGAATTTATTTTTATTGAGATATTATCTTTAACCATTTGTCATGATATTTTAGTTTTAAGAGAATTGGTCAAAGGTATTTAATAAGGTAAGCATATTAAATGGGCCAAATGTTACATGGATTTTATATGCTTACTTTTTCCTTCATAATGTTAATTATAATATATAAACACATGAAAATAGTATTTTTATAGATAAACCTTCATATGTGTCATATATTAGAATAAACGCCTTTTATTATATAGAATAGTAGGAAAAATGTCATATTAAATATGCAGTTTTATCAACTGAACAAAGATCCATTTACAACCTACGGGTTTTATCCCAGGAGGTGCAACATCCAAAGTCCATACTTTGTTTGTGTACATAGACTCCATTTCGGATCTCATGGCATCCAGCCACTTCACTAAGTCACCACTCGTGATAGCTTGCTGAAAACCAGTAGGGTCATCATCATCCATGATGCAATCTTCTCTATCACCATCAATGAGAAACCCATAGTATCTCTCCGGTGGGTGAGAAGTTCTACTAGATCTCTGGTGTGGCTGAGGTTCTTGAAGTTCTACTGCAACATCAGTTTCAACCAATTCGTCATGAGTAATTTGTGTCTCTAGAAACTCTTCTAAATCTACCGCATTGCTATCAGTACTATTTGAAAAAAATTCATTTTCTAAAAATGTGGCATGTTGAGAAACAAACACATTTTGTTCCTCCTTGTGGTAGAATAGATATCCATACGAATGTTTTGGATATCCCACAAATTTACACATGACCGATCGTGTCTCGAGTTTTTCTGGATTCTAATTTTTGACAAAAGCCAGACAACCCCATATCCTAACTCTTTTAAGAGATGGTCTCTTTCCACACCATATCTCATATGGAGTGGTAGATACGGTCTTAGTTGGAATCCTGTTCAACAGATATATTGCTGTCTCCAATGCATGTCCCCAAAAAGAAATCGCTAACTCAGCATCACTCATCATGGACTGTAGCATATCTAATAGGGTATGATTCCTCCGTTCTGACACACCGTTGTGCTGTGGTGTGTAAGGGGGAGTGAGCTGGGAGAGAATCCCATTCTCTTTTAAGAAGTCGAAAACTCTGTACTCAAATACTCTCCATCTCGATCCGATCGAAGTTTCTTGATACTCAAGCATGTTTGTTTTTCTACTTCAAGTTTGTACTCATTGAATTTCTCGAAAGCTTCGGATTTATGTTTCAATAAAAACACGTGTCCGAATCTTGAGAAATCATCAGTAAAAGTGATGAAGTATGAAAAACCGCCTCTAGCATGTGTGGACATCGGTCCGCATACATCAATATGTATGAGGCCTAAGAGTTCTATAACTCTTTCTCCGTGTCCAGTAAACGGAGTTTTGGTCATTTTACCTTTAATACAGGACTAACAAGTCACATAAGATTTATATTCAAAAGGTTTTAAATATCCATCTTTATGTAGCTTGTTTGGTCTCGTTTCATTAATATGACCAAGTTTACAATGCCAAAGAAAAGCTTCATTTATATCTGAAAATTTTCTTTTATTTGTATGTTGTATATTGAAAACTGTATGTTGGTTTAGGACGTAAATACCGTTATTTAGTGTACCATACCCAATCAACTGTTGATTCAAGTTAATATTCATAACATTATTTTGCAACACAAAATGATATCCTTCATTGTCCAACAAAGAAACGGAAATTATATTACATAGCATACTAGGTATATAATAATAAGGGTTCAAAACCAAATACATCCCGAAGGAAACCCCAGATGATACTCTCCTACAGATATAGCATGTACATTGGAACCATTTCCAACTCGAAGAGTGTGGTCACCGGTCTTCAAAACTCTATTGTTTCTCAATCCCTGCATACAATTGCAGACGTGAGAACCGGAATTGGTATCTAATACCCATGATGCAGAGTTTATAGAAAAACAGTTTTCAGTTACAAACACACCTGAAGCGGAAGCATCAGTATGCTTCTTCTTCTTAAGATCAGCAAGATACAGAGCACAATTGCGTTTCCAGTGTCCCGACTTGTGGCAGTAAAAGCATTCTCCTTTTCCACTTCCTGCGGCCCCGGATTTGTCTTTCCCCTTCGCCTTTTCAACTCCACCTCTCGGTTTGGTGGGTTTCTTCTTCTTCTTTCCATTGGCCTTGGATTTTGGGACGGAAGAGGAAGATGGCCCAGCAAGAAGAGTAGGACTTTTTGCTGTCTTAAGCGTGCTCTCTGCACTTCTCAATATATTGAGAAGTTCAGACAGTGATTTCTCCAAATTGTTCATATTGAAGTTCACAATGAATGGAGCAAAGGCAGGGGTGAGACTGTAGAACAATATCAGTATATTGCTCGTTATCCATGGTCCATCCTAGGTCCTCAAGTTCTTCTATAAGACCAATCATCTTCAAGACATGTTCACCTACTGATGTGCCAGAAGCCATCCGCATCTGAAACAGCTTTCGAAATGCCCCGTAGCGTAAAGCCCGAGATTGCTCTCCATTCAACTCCTTTGTATGAAGAAAGATGGATTGTACATCTATCTTCTCATGCTGCTTCTGATGTACATTGTCCATAGAAGCAAGCGCGAGGCACTTGGCCGTGTCATAATCAATATCCCATGTTTTTCGGATCTCCTTATCCGAAATAGATGATTCAGGACCTAGGATGGGTGGGGCTTTGGCAGTGAGGACATATGATACTTTATCATATGTGAGTGCAATGTTCAGGTTTCTCAGTCATTCTTTATAATTTGGTCCTGTCAGTTTTTTTTCTCTAGCAGAAGCTTAAGTCCCGTCATAGGTATCTGCCATTAGGAGAGAGAAAAGAAAACACTCGGCGAAATGCTCTTGCAAAGATTTAGATTGGTTATTATCTTATTTAATCGACGTCTCCCACTGCTTTTATCAAATTTTCTTTCAAAACCTCAAAAAGAAAACTGGCCAAGATTAATTACATTCTACAGTTTTGCTAACCGGTCAGCCAGGCCAGTGTCAGTACTTTTAGGGAGGTTCCCCGTGCTTTCGCATGGACCTAATTAAAATAAACCTCGTTTTCCCATAGGTATAACCCCGTTGACACCTTTCTAGACACCTACTGGATTAGCTAATTATAAAGTGCAAAACTCTCCTGAGAGTAACTCTTACTCACAGTGGGATCGGGATCCAACTATCATATAGAAGGTATGCAATCTCATTGCAAATTTCAACTTTTGAAACTCCCGATATGGTTTTTACCCCTAGCAGCTTATGAACTTGGCTATGGTCAACATATCATAAACACTAGTCAAGTTCTACCCGTCATTTCGTGATTAACTAGACCCACCCATATGACCCTTGACTATGATCAACATAATCATATGAATGTCCTAACTTATCGCATCATATACTTTATAGGAAGACATCACTTGGCTACCGTACACTACGCCTTGACTATGATCAACATACGTAGCACGAATACTAAGTACTCTGCTTCCTAAAATGACGGAGGGTTGCGGATGGTTTTTATGAAAACCTTTAACGCTTTGAACTTGATCTCGTTGTAAAATCTAAATAGTTTAGAAAAGGAGTGGCTTAAGCTATGCATCTTTTGAAACTTGCTTTTTCATAAAAAGGCCGAGTGGTTTTCAAATCCGATTCTACAATATCTTTAGGTTTCTTTTTCTTTACATTAATCATATTAATGTAGTCCCATCATTTAAGTCCTTAAGCCATCACAGAAAAGAAACGAAAATAGAACGTACACTTATGCCATCCGCATTCGCCACAGTGTCCCGTTATGCACCGTTACGTACTTAACTAATGGCACGGCGGGGCGGGACTAGCGCGGATGTAAAACATAAGCAACGTTTATTATATATCATATATATAATAATATTCCATTCTTCTCAGATATTAAGTAATCTCATCACAAAATAATCAGCAGCAGAAACACATATATGAAAATATATGATATACTAGGAAGTACGTATTTTATATTTAGACTACAATAGAAAATACGGATTCCACGGTCGTGATGAACAGCCAAGCCCACACTTCTAGACCCCTATGAGAGCGTCAAGTGACCCTACCAATTCTGGAGTTAGGAGACCCGGTCTCGACTCCTCGAGATGGCCTCCCACTGAACTCAAGAACCCGGTCACTCGTGCTCCCCTCCTTGGGTCTATCCTAATGCGGAAAAGTAAATAATATACATCAATGGTGACATCATCCTCAACCCGGAAGTGCCCCAATAAAAGAATATTACATACAAAGAATTTTACATGAATGAAAAGAAAAACCCTCGTCTCACATAAAAACCCCAGCTATTCAATCACGACGATCCTATACATCATATCACAGCAACACAGAATATCACATGTCATCAACGTAAGTAAATATGTGTATCCCAATTTTCGTTGACGTAAAGCGAAACCAGCAATACACCACATATTACACTTACGGTAGCAGAAAAGAAATGTAAAACTACAACATTTGGAATCCGCGCTTTTCCTTAGACATCGCAAACTTGGAATATCACATACCTCGGATTACATGCTAACATTGTAGATCTTATATTTAGGTCTTAATAATGAAAACACTTTTCAAAAGAGATCGGGTAATTCAGCAAGATTCCCGATATCCAACGAGAACGAAATGTTAGATTTACAAATAACTAATTAATTTTCTCAAAACCAATTAGCGTAGATTCCAAATATTGTATCACATTCAGAAAGTTTAGACAACGTTAAATATATATCAATCAACACATCAACATACCCACTGAACTCATAGATCTCAACACTTGAACCTATTTTTAAAATTCCCAAAGAGCACAGCATGTACCCATGGATCAGCACAAGAAGGCATGGTCCAAACCTCACCAACGGCGCCGCAGAACCGCCGCAAATACCTGATTTGGCCGCGGTTCCGCGGTCATTGTGTCGAATTAGGCGCTCGTTCTTCTTGGGGATCCACACAAAACCCTGCATTATTTTCTGAATATTTTTAAACCACAAAATTCCAACCTTTGAAAAAAATTCCAGTGAGCATGTAAAAATCACATTTTTAAAGTTCGATTGAGTTTTAAAACACCGTCTAAGTTACCCTAAAGCTTTAGCTAGGCTCTGATACCATGTTGTTGTGTAGTAGCTCCTCTTGTTAGGTTTAAACAACATATAGTGATGAACTTTTCAAATTTATGGAAGGCTAATACAAACAAACTCCGAATCGAAACTAGAGATTAGGATAAAACAACAATTAATAGAAGTCTAAGCTAAAAGATAAGGAACTATAACCATTGTAGTCAACTCCTTCACTATCTTTGGACTCCTATGGCTCCACTCGAAGCTTTGATCGACTCCGTTCAAGGTCCTTCGTCGTCTACAATGATCCACCCGGAGTATCTTTGCTCAAACTCTTTGCTTCACAAAACTAGTGTGAATGAAGCATAACAAGCTACACTAACGGGCTAGAGTAGTATAGATTGGTGAAGTGGTTTGTATTCTCACTTAAAAACCCTTTCTTTTTATATTCCTCACTCTTTCGAAAACTCAAGAGAGCTTGAAGGAGGAAGAAGAAGGAGATGGCTAAGCTTGAGCTCAAGTTGTGATTATCTCTTAATTAAAAAGAGAAAAGAAAATAATATATATGAGAGTCACACTCTCAACAAACCATGGTAAATAAATATCTAGATATTTAGCAAATGAGTTAAAGCAACTTAGGAAATTAAACCATGGTTGAAGTCAAGGTTAATAAGAGAAGAGTGTAGAAATTTTCAACCATGACTTAATCCCATTTCTTTTTCTCAATAAATAAATATATATAGATATTCATTCCATGTGAGTCTTACATTGCCATCTCCAATGTATCATCAACCATAACAAATATATATGTATGGATGTGTGTGTGCATTCACATCATCATGTGCATGTATAAATACACACACACACACACACACACACACACACACACACACACACACACACATACATCCAATAGAAAAAGGGTTTAATAAAAGTGAGCTAAAAGTCTATATTAAATCAACACTTGATTTAATAAACCGGTCATATCACATACGATCCGACCAATAGAAAAACGCCTGATTAAAATACAGTATCATATACACCCATTTAATCGATCTCCCGCGCAAATCTCATATGTACACCACATCGTTTCATCTGAGCTAGAAAACTCCTGTGTGGGACTCTAAGACTCATCAATATGCCGGCAGTAGGTGATGATCATATCAAACACCCACAAACCGCAAGCGGTCAGCTAAACGTAATGGCCACCTGGGTATTAAGCGATCAGAAAAAAAACAAGTGAACCTGTCAAAACTCCTGTCGAGCCAACTGGCAACACTTACCGTACAGTCCGGACTCTTCGTCAGATATGTTGCATATCGAGTCTAGGGATGGAATCATCGAACCCTAATAACTCAATAAGTCATGCCGATATGGACTATGACCGGTCGAGAAACTACTGATAACACTTATCAGTAAATCTCATCAACCCTGGCCAGGGACTTCGAGTCAAAGCCAATCACGCATAGCACAACATCAATTCCCAATACCGGGAGAGACGAAACCACTTCTATCGCTCATTGCCTTCATGTGTCTCGGGACTGTACCCAAAAGCCACCTATTTGCATAACCTAGTAGAGCCGTGGTAGGGTGGAAATCAAAGCACAGTGGGAGAACACACAAGACTCAATGATGGGTCTACAGACTAACCTGTACCAGTATCACCAGAGAACTACTATCTGACGATAGATATAATACCATATAGGTGTTTTCGGTGAGTCCGTTTAGTGTACCCAGTCTCCACTGAGCACCCGTATACTATCTTCGATATCACAACACCAATGGATATGGGACCATCCATTACCCATCATATGGGTCAAGAAACGTATACGCTAGTCTACTCTGGAATATCGATGCCCTGTCTCGATATACTCTCAACTAGGAACATTCGAGGATATGCTTATAAACTACATATGCCCCACTAGTATGATCTCCATCATAGTCATGGATGTCAAGCAAATATCCTAAGGGCTTTATCAACATGTATGAAATGAACAGTATAATACAATCAAGTAAGCATGTTAAGATAAAGTACAACCAAATAGCATACTATCATGTCGAGAAAGAAAGTCATCTATATATATATACATGTCCAAGAATCCACTATACATATAATGGCCTCTAGGGCATACATATATCAAACACTCAGTGTGCAGTATGCGTGTGTTTTGTTTTGAAAGGGGGTTTTGGATATATCAAGGGTCTCGCAGAGTTTACGGGGGTCCCGCTAGCAGCCCACTTGCAAGGTGCGGGGGACGTGTTTCGGGTGTGGAGTGCACGAAAAATAAAGGGTTAGGAGCGTCTTAAAGACGCGTGCATAGCATGTGGGCGCTGGGCGCCCATGGGTCACGTGCCAGGCGTGTGGGGCGCTGGGCGCCCGCGGGTCACGTGCACAGCATGCGAACGTTGGGCACCAGCGGGTCACGTGCGCAGCATAAGACCGCTGGGCGCCAGCGGGTCACGTGCGCTGCACGCGACCGCTGGGCGCCAGCGGGTCACGTGCGCAGCACGCGACCGCTGGGCGCTGAGCGCCAGCGGGTCACGTGAGGCGCACGTGGGCGCTTAGCGCCCGTGGGTCACATACCCTCCATGCGACCGCTGGGCATCCGCGGGTCACGTGCGCGGCATGCGACCGTCGGAAACAACTGCGGGAAAAGGGGCTTAGCCCATGGGTTAGGAGTTGAACTCCCAAAGGGGCTTTGGAGTTGAACTCCTAACAGGGATTATGTATAGATTTGGAGTTAAACTCCTAAAAAGGGGGTTGATTTATGGAGTTAAAGTTCAACAGATTTTGAATGGAGTTAAACTCTTAGAAATCTTTGGATCTTCTTTTGAGCCTCGGATCCTCCTGGAATGGGATTTTTGGAGATGGGTATCCTTCTTCTTCCTCTCTGTTGGCTGGATCTTTAGGGGAAAAGGGAAGGCGAGACTTAAAATCTCCCATTTTAGGGATTTGGTGACAGATCTGAGCTCCCCTTCAAGGGTTTTATGGTGAAAAACTATTTATTTTTGAAAAGGAAAAGTTAATCTCTTGATTTAATTCAAAAGAAAAGAAGAAGATTTAGAACCTTGAGGAAGGAGGAGGAGGTACAGACCTTAGTTTTTTGAGAGAGAGAAAAAATTCTATTGATTTTTCATCATGTTGCCTTTATAGGCTACACACTTTACATATAGCCTCTTGGGCTTTGCCAAATGGCACTTATGCCACCCCATGCCTTATGTGCTTATCTCTTTTTGCACAAAAGCCATGGGGTTTACAAAATTTTGGTTTTTTGCTTATTTTACATACATTTATTTCTATGAATATATATAAGAAAAGAATTACATTAAACCAATTTATGGCTTCATTCCTTTTGTCATGGAGCCAGTCTCTTTGACCTGGGCTTGGGCCCACTTGGCTTGGGGTTGACCCTGGGTTTTGACTTGGGCAACTGGGGTGTAATTTTGACCCTAACAAAGTTCCTCCCATCAATAAATGCACACCACATATGTGGATTGTGTGCATGAAATTGATGGTTCTTCTTTCGCGTGGAGTTCGACTCTGTTTTGACGACGTGGAGGTCGGTGCTGCCCATTTAGCGACTTGGACGGTCGGTGCTGTCCTTTTAGCAACTTGGACGGTCGGTTCTGCCATTTTAGCGACGTGGACGGTCGGTGCTGCACTTTTTGCGACTTGGACGGCCGGTGCTGCCATTTTTACGACTTGGAGGGTCGGTGCCGCCCTTTTTGCGACTTGGACGGTTGGTGCTGCCCTTTTAGTGACGTGGACGGTCTGTGTTGCCCTTTTAGCGACTTGGACGGTCGGTTCTGCCATTTTAGTGACGTGGACGGTCAGTACTGCCCTTTTTACGACTTGGACGGTCGGTGCTGCCATTTTTGCGACTTGGACGGTCGATTCTGGCATTTTAGCGACGTGGACGGTCGGTGCCGCCCTTTTTGCGACTTGGACGGTCGATGCTGCCATTTTTATGACTTAGATGGTCGGTGCTGCCCTTTTTGCGACTTGGACGGTCGGTGCTGCCCTTTTAATGACATGGACAGTCGGTGCTGCCCTTTTAGTGACTTGGACGGTCGGTGCTGCCATTTTAGCGACGTAGACGGTCGGTGCTGCCCTTTTGCGACTTGGACGGTCGATGTCTTGTTCTGCTTCTTACGGTGTTGGGGTTTGATTTGACTTGCTTCGTTTTCTGCGGTGTCGGGATTTGATTTTTTTTATTTGATTTGTTTTGGAAGTTTCCTATTTGTCCAGCGAGACTTTTGAGCTTAGAAGTGCTGCCGGGTGGGACGAGGATTTGATCTGTTTGATTTTTGCCTTGTTCGGCAGGATTTTTGAATTTGAGAGGAACATAGAATTTGGATTTTGTTTGGCATCAGCATTACCGTACTGGTATAATGCCAGGAGAAACTCATCATTTGCCCTAGGAGGACTTGGGATTTGGTTTTTGGGTTAGCATCAGCGTTGCTGCACTGGAATAATACCAGGAGAAGCTCATTATTTGCCCCGGGAGGACTTGGGATTTGGTTTTTGGGTCCGCATCAGCACCGCTAACACTGCAGCAATGCCAGGAGCGACTCATCATTTGCCGTTGGGAAAACTTGGGATTTGGGTTTTTGGTCGGCATCAGCACCGCTAACACTGAAGCGAAATGCCAGGAGCGACTCATCATTTTCCGTTGCCCGTTGGGGAGCGATGGCTCAGGAAACAGGTTTAGATCCCTATCACCTAAGGCTTTTCAATTTTATGAGCCGTAAGGGTCTCATAAAAGAATTTTCTCCCTATGAGTCGAGGGGATCTCGCAGGTGTATTTCTCCCTAAGAATCGTGGAGATTCCTAAGTGTGTTGCTCATTTGTGAGTCGTAAGGATCTCACACGGAGATTTTCTCCTCACAAGGTCGAGAGGACTTTGCGAGTATATTTCATCTCTTTTCACGAGTTTGCGCCCTTTCGGGTTTTCACAAACCAGCCGGCAGTCCTATTGTTTTTGCTCACGCAGCTCTTTCGGGATTTCATCCGTGCCTGTTTTGCTTGTGGACATACCATTTTTTTTAAGGCCGGTGGGACTTTAAATGCAGTCTCACCGGTAAGACTTTAGGAGAGATAGCGGTCATTTACGCCCGTGGATTGTATACGGTTTTACAGGATTTATGATCCAGACCGTAGGGCCGGTGTGCTCAATTCGTCTGTGACTTGGAGCATTTACGCATAGTATTTCTTGAGATATCGGCCATTGATGGGTGGCATGGGCCTTTCTCCTTCGGCATTTATCAGCTGGTAGGACCCTCCATCAAACACCTTCTCGATGACGTATGGTCCTTCCCAGTTTGGCTCGAATTTTCCGTTGGCATGTCGATTGGGGATGATCGGTCTTTTGAGGACCAACACCAATTCGCTTTTCTTAAAAGCACGGAGACGGGTCATCTTGTCATAGGACATTTGGGCTCGGTACAGCTCCAGATTTTGCTGTACTGCGAGCCTCTTTTCTTTGAGGGCATCAAGCTCTTCGAGCCGGAGGAGCACATTTTCCTCCGCCGTCAACTCGTGATGAACGGCCATTCTTAAGCTTGGAATTTCGACTTCGAAGGGGAGGATCGCCTCCACTCCGAAGAGTAATGAGTATGGAGTGGACTGAGTTGGAGTATGGTGCGTGGTACGATATACCCATAACGCCTCATGAAGTTTGAGATTCCAGTCTCTCTTGTTGGCTAAAGCATTTTTTCTCAGGAGCCTGCACAGAGTTTTATTGAAGGCTTTAGCTAGCCCATTGGCCCTTGGATTATTGATGGAGGAATATCTCCAGTCTATCTTGTGTTGAGTAGAAAACCTTGAGACTTTAAAGCTCTTGAAAGAAGGCCCATTGTCAGAAATGATTCTTCTTCGTGTACCGAAACGGTATAGAATATTATGCCGGAAAAATGTCAGAATATCTTCTGTCTTGACTTCTTTTAGCGGGACAGCATCAGCCCATCTGGAGAAATAGTCAGTTGCGGCCAATATGAACCGGTGGCCTTTGGATGACGGAGGATCAATTGGGCCAACTATGTCGGTGCCCCAAACTTCGAAAGGCCACCGTAGGATGTAACAGATTGGGATTCTTGTGAATGAAATCACCGTGAATTTGGCAGAGATGGGATTTCTTTGCATGCTCTTTGCAATCTCTTATCATGGTGGGCCAGTAATATCCAAGCCGTTTGATCCGAAGCCGCATTTTAGGGCCGGACTGGTGAGCCCCGCAGATGCCCGAGTGAACTTCTTTCATGACTTTTTGGGCTTCGATCGATGATAGGCACCTGAGCCAGAGTTGGTCATATGATCTGCGGTATAGCATATTATTTACAAACATGTATCGGAGAGCTCTCTTCTTCAGCTGAATCCTCATAGATTTTTCTTCGGGTAGCTTGTCGTATCGAAGGTACTCTATGAAGGGTTCTCTCCAATCGAGCTCATCTTGAATGATCGAAGTCTCTTCGGCAGGATTGTTCTCTTGTTCTATGCTTTCTTCTTCACGCAAAGAGACTGGAGGTGGAATTTGCCGGCTTCTGACTTTCATTAGAATTTCATCCATATCAGGATCAGCTAGCTCTTTAGCTAGGTGAGCGAGTATATCGGCTTTTCCGTTCAACGCCCTAGGGACTCTCATTAGTTCAATATGAGTGAACCGTTTCATGAGTTCCACCACTCGGCTTCTATATCGAGCTAACTCGGGTTTGTATATCTTATAGCCGCCGCTTACCTGGTTGATGACAAGCTGAGAGTCACCGTAAACCCGTAGCCGAAGGATTTCCATTTCTATGGCGAGCTCCAGACCAGCTATCAGAGCTTCGTACTCAGCCTCGTTGTTTGTGCGAGGCTCGGTGAAAGAAAAAAAACGTCGTAAGGTTACCATCGATGGCGTGATGAACACCAATCCTATCCCTGCTTTTATCCGCGGGATGCTTGTTTTGCCGGAGCTCCTCATTGATGAGGCTCCATCGAAGTAGAGCTCCCAACATGGCTCATCGTCCTCGAGGTGCAGCACTTGTTCATCGGGTAACTCGCAATTGAGCGGTGACCCTTCTAGTATGGGATGAGCAGCAAGGAATTCAGCGAGAGCTTGCCCTTTTACTGCTTTCTGGGGAGTATAGATTATGTCAAATTCAAGCAGCATGACAGCCCATCTCTCCATTCTACTAGCTAGGCTTGCTTTGGTCATCAAGTGTTTGAGCGGGTCGACCTTGGAGATCAGCATAAACCGATGAGCGAGCAGATAGTGCCTCAGCTTCTTCACAGCGAATATCAGGGCCATGCATTGCTTTTCGATCGGGGATAGTTGTGTTCCGCCCCGACTAAAGTTCGATTGAGGTAGTAGAGGGCATTTTCTTTTCCCTTCTCATTGTTCTGGACGAGGAGTGCACCGAGTGAGTTATCTAGCGTGGCAGTATAGAGAATCAATGGTTTATTTAGAATAGGGGCAGCAAGCACTGGAGGGTGCAACAGGTACTGTTTCATGCTTTCGAACGCTTCTTGACATTCGGCATCCCAGACAAAAGGAGCTCCTTTCTTCATGATCTTTGAGAAGGGCCTACATCTCCCCGATAAATTTGAGATAAACCTTCGTATATAAGCAAGCTTGCCTTCAAAAGATCTTAGCTGCATCAGATTCTTCGAAGGGGGCATCTCCATGATTGCAATTATCTTTGATGGGTCAACTTCGATCCCTCGATGTCGAACTATGAAGCCCAGGAATTTTCCCGATGACATGCCAAAAGCGCACTTCAGAGGATTCATCTTCAAACCGTATTCCCTCAGTCTGGTGAGAACGGTCCTAAGATCTTGGATGTGATCGGCCTTGGCTTTAGTCTTGACGACCAGATCATCAACATAACATTCGACGACTTTATGAATTAGGTCATCCAAGATATTGGTCATTGCCCTTTGATATGTAGCACCTACGTTCTTCAGTCCGAATGGCATCACTTTGTAACAGTATATGCCGATCGGGGTTCGAAATGACTTACAGTCGATGTCGCGCACCCCACGTGTTCGCAGGGAGGCGGAAATTGCAAAAAATGATTTTTACGGGCTTTGCAACACCGACTAGAACCAAGGATCGAACATAAACCATAGCTAGCAAACAACTTGAGGTTTAACCACTCGGATACGAAGTTATACCTCACGATACATGTCCTTCGGGTCTTCATCGCTGTCCTCCACTCATCATCGGCTCCAAGGATCATAACGGATCGTAGCAACCTCGACGGCCTCCTCAAGCCAAAGACGATCCACCCGAGAGTCTATAGTCCGAGTTCCTACCTCAAATCCGAGGTAACTACGGCTTCTAGTTCGCTAAACTAGAAGTCCTAGGTTGTGTAGAGTGAGAAGATGGAGAGATTTGTCTCTTGGAACCCTAGTATTCTCAACACATGAGAGCTTTTAGGGTTTTTTGATGAAGAGAAGAAGCTTGAGGAAATGAGAAAAGAAAAGAGAGCTTGAAGGAGGCATGGCTGTCCATTTGAGATAGAATGATGAATATGAGATATTTTATGAGATAAATATCATAATAAAATATCAACAAACCCTCACAAATATCCTATGGTGACTCATGACCATGAGTCACCAAGTAGCCATGCTAGGTTCAATGCTCAAAATCCACCTCATTTTCTCCATCCAAATAAAGTTTAATTCATAAAGAATAAAACTCCAATAGGTGTCCCCCTTCTAGAAGCCAATCCCGAGGAATTACGAGAATGCCCTTCATCCGTATATACATACCCACATCCACATTCCGAAGAACACGAATAAAAAGAGACGAAATAATCCATCAATGTAATACTAGGATCCGGCTTAAACCAAAGCCCACTAGTATTATCCGCCCGATCATCATACGTGCACAAGTACACGTAAGTAATCGAAGCCCTGCCGTAAAACCATACGGCCTCTACACCTTTTGCCCGGTGCAGAGAAACTCTCTATGTGGGACTCTAAAGACTCGACACTACGCTGGCAGTGGGTTTAACAACAAGCCGCAAGCAGTAGCTGCACGTAATGGCTACCCAGGTATGTGTCGATAAGAAGGCCGATGAGCTAACTCATCCGAACTCCTACTGAGCCTGTATGTGACAATCTCTATACAGTCCGGTCTGTTCGTCTAAGAGTATCGCATATCGGGCTTAGGGGGTGGTAATCGTCAGACCCCTAATAGCGCAATAAGTCGTGTCGGAGAGTAGCCCAAAACACCCTGAGAAACTACTGGAGTACCTACCAGTAAATCTCACCTTCCTTGGCCAAGGACTATGTGTATCCGGTCACGTAAAGCGGCCGATTATGCTCAGCCATTCCTAGTAGCAAGTCTTCATCCTCAAACGTGACTGCGGCGGCATGAAGAGCGTACTGGGCTTCTTTCATATTAATTTCCGCAAAACGAGCCTGGTACCGCTCGGGGTTTTGTAGAGCGTGGATGAGAACATCTCTAAGCTCCTTCGATAGGACCAAGGCATCGTAGATGCTCAGGAGAGACGGAAGCTTCCGGAGATGAGCCAAGACATTGTAGTCCACTGAGGAAGGACTTGAGTTTTCATTATCCGGTTCTCTGCCATCTTCCTCATTAGCGACTTCTTTTTCCTTTCCTTTTGGGGTGTTGCCCTGATTTGGCGGTAGAGCCCTGCTGCTTCTGAGCTGGATTTGGTTGGCCTTTCTGGCGAGCTCATCGTCCTTTTCAAGAAAACAGAGCTCCTCCTCAGAGTCGCTGCCCAGATGGATGGTGTAGCAGGTCACTATAGGGATCACTTCATTGGAGTCTTCTTCTAGCTCCTCCAGAATCTCAGCCGCTTCTACAGGGAAGAAATCATTCAATTAAATTAGATTCCTTTCCTCTTGTTCATAGTCTTCGAGAGAATCGATATATTTTTGAATGGTCGATCTCCCTGCAGACTCTTTTTCACGTCGAGCTGCACTTTTCTTCTTCTTGAGCTTTTTGGATTTTGAGCCTGATTGAGCCGAATTGGCAGCTGGAATGGTGGGCTTCTTCTGCCTTTTCCATTCTGTTCTGGGCTCCTTCCGAAGTAGCTTTATCATTTTCTTCGTCTTATTAGATATGTGCATACTCCACGGAGGCTGAGGTGAGTCAGTTTCATTTCTCAGGGCAGCGGGTTCAGCTGTCTGCTCCAAGAAGGCATCAGTTTCTGTCTGTATAAATTTGGTGGTTGCAACTTGATTGTTCAGCAACACACTCTTGGACAGCTCGATCTCTCCAGTCTTGTACTGCTTCTCGATCCAGTCTTTGAAGGTATAGCAATTCTCGATCGCATGGCTCACTACTCGGTGGTACGGGCAATATAGAGGATTGTCGGTCATTTTTGCTTCATGAGGTCTTTTCGACTCCGGCAATTGTAGACCGTTGCTCAGGGCATCTTTGAATATCTTTCGGACCTTGTCCCTTCTGAAAGAGTAAACCTTGTTTTTTTTCCTCCTCTAGGGAAGGCCCTTCTCCTCCCAGCACTGGCTTTCGAGACCGATTGGTTTTGGATTCACCTGCCTTTCGCTTCTCATCATTGTCGGACACATTGAAGACATTGGTACTGCTGGAATTCCCGCTTCTACGGTTGTCGTCCCTCTTGCTCTTCCAAGTCTTGTCTCTCTGAGAGTCCAGGGTAGACTCTTGCTTCGAGCGTTCCAGCATTTGGACTTTCTTGGTCAGCTCCTAAAACGTCTTGAGGCCTGCTGTACACAAGAATGGGACCATCCAATTGCTGAGTTTCCCAATGAGAAGGCTGACGGACTATTCCTGCTCCAGCGGCGGTTCGCACTTGACCGTGAGATTACGCCATCGGGTGATAAATTCGATGTTGCTTTCATTCTTCCCTGGCTTGGTCCTCACAAGGAAAGCAATGGAGATTTTATCACTGACACTCATGAACCTTTACCAAAACAGAGACTCCATTTGGGCAAAGGTAATGACGGACCCATCTGGTATACTCGCATACCAGTCGAGAGCGACACCGGTTGGCTGTTGACAAACTGACGAAGAAGGAGCGCATCGTTGCCCCCTGTATTTCCGCATGATGCTTTAAAGTAGGAGATGTGCTTATTTGTGTTTCCCGTCCTGTCAAATCTTCCGAACTTAGGAATAACATAGCCGCTCGGGAACTCGATTAGATCATTCTGTGCAGGATATGGCCGTCCACTACTGTCGATTTCTTTCTGAGCTTCGGTTTCGGCTACCAATGTTCTAACCTTGCTAGTGACCAAATCCATTATCCGATCTTGTGTTAGTGGAATAATGCTATCTCGGGCCAAGGCATCCCCAGAAGCGGAGTGTGGCCGGCTTTCGTGTGGCTCACCCAATCTTGGACCCAAGGGGACATGCATCGGTTGCTTCGGGTTGTCATCACCCAGCTCATGAGTAGAGACTTGTGCTTGATTGGGAGGCGCCCGAGCAATTTGAGCCGTGAGCTACATCACAACGTTCGTTAGGTCGTCAATTTTCAAATAGAGCTTGGCCATCTCTTTATCTTTTCTCTTGAGCTGTTTTCGAAGCTCTTGAAGCAGCTCTTGCTCTGCGGTCTTAGGGCGAAAAGTCGGCCCTTCCTCGCTGTCCGAGCTTGACTCCACAAGGACTGAGAGGTCCTTCTGCCTATCGGTCTCATCAAGAGGGTTTTCATCGTCCAGCGGAGGCGGCTGTTCTTGGGAAGCGGTAACCATATTCAAGCCAGATTGGGCTTGGGATGTGGTGGCCCCATCCTTGCTTTTGCTGCGAAGGTTGTCGCCAGGGCGCGTGCCTGCCATATAGACCGTGGGGACAACATATCCGGCCATCATTTCATTATTGGTAGCTGACTTTGTGGACCACCGTCTTGGCCCTTCTGTTGTGATAGCGGACAATCGATTGAAGATGGCTGGCCTGACCGGATTCATGAGTGGTGCTGGCGCCTCTTTTCTGGATCTGCCTCGCTGCTTTCGCGCGGCACATAGAGCCTGATAGACTCTCAAAGAGACAGTGTCATGCTTTCTCTATTGGGGCTAGGACACGTCCCTTTGTAGCATTGTTCGGACCGATGTCTTCTTGATTCTGACGGTTATGGCATTTTTCTAAACCCACTTCAGAAGTTTGAAGGAATTGCTGACTTTTACGGCCGACTCAGCCGTCGTCGTGGGGTGATCCTGCTTTTGGAACCTCACAAGATTTCACTTGGCCGAAGTCCCGGCCCTTTTGTTGACTCGATACCTGAGCCCTTCTGTCTCAACCTTTCTGTTTTAAGCACTTGGCAGGCTTCGGCCCTTCAGGAAGACGTCGTGGACCGACTGACAGAGAGTCCAGAGAATATGCCTGCTCGCTCGATCGTCAATGGCAACGTCTTAGCTTGCTGGAGCTACTTTATGTCCACATTGGTGTTGACGGCCTTTCCCCCAGTTGGAACAGTGGAAAGCGGGCTGTGGGTCAAGGGGGCTACCAGCCCCCTTGCGGGGTGTGGGACAGCGCCCCATTAGCGGGTTGTGGGTCAAGGGGGCTAGCAGCCCCCTTGCAGGGTGCGGGGCAGCGCCCCGTTAGAAAAATTTTCCTAACGGAGGAAATGTTTCTGGTGTGGCGTCCACGAAAAATGAGGGGTTAGAAGCGTCCTAAAGACGCGTGCATAGCGCGTGGGCACTGGGCGCCCGCTGGTCGCGTGCTAGGCGCGTGGGCGCCAACGGGTCACGTGCGCAGCATGCGACCGCTGGGCGTCAGCGGGTCACATGAGCTGCACGCGACCCCTGGGCGCTGAGCTCCCGCATGTCGCGTGAGGCGCACGTGGACGCTTAGCGTCCATGGGTCACGTGCCCTGCATGCGACCGCTGGGCGTCCGCGGGTCACGTGCGCGGTACGCGACCGCTGGAAACACCAGCGGAAAAAGGGGCTTAGCCTCTGGGTTAGGAGTTGACTCCCTAGGGGGATTTGGAGTTGAACTCCTAACAGGGATTATGTATAGATTTGGAGTTAAACTCCTAAAAAAGGGGTTGATTTATGGAATTAAACTCCAACAGATCTTAAATAGAGTAAAACTACTAAAAATCTTTGGATCTTCTTTTGAGCCTCGGATCCTCCTGGAATGGGATTTTTGGAGATGGGTATCCTTCTTCTTCCTCTCTGTTGGCTGGATCTTGGGGGGAAAAGGGGAGGTGAGACTTAAAATCTCCCCTTTTAGGGATTTGATGGCAGATCCGAGCTCCCCTTCAAGGGTTTTATGGTGAAAAACTATTTATTTTTGAAAAAGGAAAGGTTAAACTCTTGATTTAATTCAAAAGAAAAAAAGAAAGTTTAGAATCTTGAGGAAAGAGGAGGAGGTACAAACCCTAGTTTTTTTAAGAGAGAAAAGTTCTATTGATTTTTTCATCATGTTGCCTTTATAGGTTACACACTTTACATATAGCCCCTTGGGTTTTACCAAATGGCACTTATGTCACCCCATGTCTTATGTGCTTATCTCTTTTTGCACATAAGCCATAGGGTTTTAAAAAATTTGGCTTTTTGCTTATTTTACATACATTTATTTCTATGCATATATATAAAAAAAGAATTACATTAAACCAATTTATGGCTTCATTCATTTTTTCATGGGGCCGGTCCCTTTGACCTGGGCTTGGGCCTACTTAGCTTGGGGTTGACCCTGGGTTTTGACTTGGTTAACTGGGGTGTAATTTTGACCCCAACACTTCCCCTATCAGAAATTCGTTCTTTGAAAGATTGGCCAGCCATCCTCAAACCCTGCCAAGGACATCAGTCTTCAACAGGCTGACACCAACAACAGCCCTTCACCAAAACCGGGGGCACGAAGAAGCCACTTCCAAAACTGAGGCCGTCCCTTCTACAAGACACGCTCGACATCGTCACTGGCGCCGAATGAGGAAAGCTGGGGGCAACTCCCCCTCTGGACTTACCCCACCAGCTCCAATGGTGGAAATTGACGCTGTTGTTCCAATCGGGAACAGCTTTGATCTGCTCGGGAGGGTACGCAAGATCTCTCCAATGGTGGTGCTAAAGAAATCGACCCCGCCTGCAGAAGCCACAGTTCAGGCAAAGACGGAGCAGCCCCATCAACGGCTCTCCTCCCAAATTCACAGGATCTATGGGAAAGTCCAGGACTCTGTGATCAACAAAGATTACTCTTCTCGGCCGAAGAAATCAAAGGCTCGGCAAGAGAAAGACTGTCCCTCCGTCATACAGCGAGGGGCTTCTTCTGCACAGGTGCATGTTACAACGGCTCCTTCAATTTCGACATCCCACAAAAGGATGAGGCCGGAAAAATCCTACCGCCTGCAGCAAATTCCAAAGGTGATGGACCCAAACGCCCCAAGTCTGGGGGTATGATAGTGCATACGGTCTACATGGCTTCCGGGAAAGAAGAAAGTCGCGCTTCCGTAGGTCATCGATCGCAAACTCGGTCGCTGACAAAAGCTCAGGGCAACAACAAAAGCTCCAGGAAATGCTGACCAAAATGGCATCACTTACCGGGCAGAAAGAAAGCCCGGACACAACAACCGAATAGCGCTAAGAGCAGGAGACCGATACAGAGTTCCTGCGAAGGGTGCTTGAAAGCAAGGACAAGGAAGTAACTGAGCAGGCTGCTAACATAAAGTAGATGTCTCTCTCGTTCCAGGATATGGTTGGAATGATGATCCAGCCAGAACCCCCAACCGAAGATCCGCCGATAATTATCGAGGATGTCAGAGGGGAAACATCAAATCGTCTTCCGACCTTATCGGCAGCCAAGGAGGAAACGATTTCCAAGGCTACTCTCGATGATTATATAGTTCAACAAATATGAGCTCATCAAGCTAGTGAAGCTGCTGGCCAAATCGTCAGAACCGGGCGACCGTATTCAGGCTGTTATGACCAAATTAAGTACCCGCCGGGATATACGATCCCTAAGTTCTATGTGTACAAAGGGACAGGCAACCCACACCAGCATGTCGCGCAGTTCAGAGCTCTGTGCGGTAACACTGGAGGCGACGACAAACTGTTGCTTCGCCAGTTTGTTGGCAGCCTATCAGAGACGGCCTTTGAATGGTACTCGGAGCTCCCAAATGACTCCGTAAGGACATTCACGGAGATGGAGCTACTGTTCACACAGCGTTTTGCCAGCGCAAGAGAGTGCACCCCGATCATGGCATTAATCAATGCCAAGGTAAAGCCAGGAGAAACCTGGGTCTAATATGCGATCCGATGGCGGAACCAATGGTCTAAGTGAAAACAACGCATCGAAGAATCCCCCGCCGTGGGCTTGTTCATCGGAACCCTAGATCCTCAAATGACTGTGTCCCAATTCAAGACGTTCTTCAAACCAACTACCTTCCAGTCTCTGATCGATGAACTGGCCCAAATGAACCAGATGGGCTATGGCCTTCCTCCTCAAACAAGGACCCTCAAAATGCCAAGGGTAAAGGGAAAGCGGCCTTCGTCGCCAACACTCAACAACAACCGGGTGGCCCAAAACTGGCTGTTCACCAAACCAATGAACGCCCACGCCAATCCCTAGAAGAAAGGCTAGGACGCGCTTACTCGTTTCTCTACGATAAGACGATAAGACTATTTGAGTTGGCAATGCGTAACAAACTTATCACATTGTCAGACCCACGGCGTCCACCGCAACCCGGCGACATCAACAACCCCAACTACTGCTCCTATCATAGAATGGTGAGCCACCCAATTGAGAATTGCTACGTCTTCAAGAACTGGGTCGAGGATCGGTATCAACAGGGAAAATTCACGCTGTCTGAGAACTGGAGGGTAAACCCACCGCAGAAGCACACTCCCAAAAAGGTGGATTCGCTGGGGGCATCATGCTCGCTCGTGAAAGAAACTCCATGGGAAGTCGTTCTTTAAGAAAAATCCAAAATAATGCTGAAGGATCTACAGGCATGTCCAGCAGTCAGGTGGAAAAGCCCACTTAAACCCGAAATCATCGAAGGGATGCTGAAACCACATCCCGTACCAAAAGCTGTTGACAAAGGGAAAAATCCCTAAGTTGAGCCTTCAAAGTCTTCAAAGAAAAAGAAGAAGACCAAGAAGCCTATGCAGCCTGCCGAGTATGACGACAAATGCACAGACCTACAAAAGTATATCGACGCGCTGGAGGAGATAACAAGAAGGCGCGGACACCAGTCGCCCTCGAAGAGTTCCTCAAGCATATTCTTGAGAACGAAGATAGTGACAACGATGAGGAAAATGACTCATCAGAAGAAACCGAAGACTATGTAGCAAGTTGCCACATGGTTTCCCATTCGTCGTTAAATGGCAAAGAAGCTCCTTCAGCGTTAGAAAATAGCACAGAGGAACTGGGGGCAGCATCGGCGCTGAAATCCCCAGAACTGACAGAAGACCTGATCGATAGCCTGTTAAACGAATCTTTTCAAAAAAGCAAAGCTGACCGAGAACGCAAAACAACTATATACGAAAAGGCTAAGCGTCAGCGTCAGGATAAAGAAGCTTCGGCAAAGATGAGTCGTAAAGTACTCCAACCAAACCGAAGCACGCCTTCCACAAATAAGAGCAGGATCAAGGCAGAGAAGCGGTTCTCCAAAGCCCTGTCAATATGAATGAAGCTGCCACCTCTCGTAGGGAACACTCTCGGGGTCATACGCCTCGACGGAGAGGATTTACATCCAAACTACTGCCTGTATCATCGGAGAATTACCCACCCCACCGAAGAATGCAGTGCCTTCAAGAAGTGGTGGAAAGGATATGTTGCCCATCAAAAACACTTCAAGAGGATGAAACGCAAAGCTCATCGACAGCAAAAGAGTCCGACAGATGCGCGTGAAAAAACGACTAGCGACTGTCATATGGTTGATACCAGTCCGGAAGGGGAAAATCCCCAGATGCTTACCTTCGGGAGCAATTCTGAGGATGAAATACCCCTCAGCCCTCTCTTCAAAAACTCCACCTCCGAAAAAGATTAGGAGGAGAAGAACTGCGAGAACATTCAGCTGCGTAACCGCACGCTGCCTGAGAAGAACCTCGGACCTACAAAAAAAGGTTCGAGCAAAAGAGACAAAGGGAAAGAAAAAATACCTGAGGAAATTGCCCTCGACGATGGAGTTATCGAAGAGCTCGCGGTGAGGGACCCGCCTAAGAAAAATAAGGTGGATTACAACGTCCTGGCACATCTGAGGAAAATGCCTTCACAACTGAGCATATGGTGTTCCTTAGCACCATCACGGTGTTTACTAAGGCATTGAACATGCCATTTCAAAATTTTCTAGATAGCTAAAAAACACGAACGAGGATCGAACTAGAGACTTAGGGTTTTCTAGATTGTAAACACTTTACAAACTAAAGAGAAAAAGGAATACAACCTTTGTAAACCGGTCCTTCACTTCAAATGCTCCATGTAGTAGTCCCTTCGCTCTAAATAGTAAATCCTCGGACTCTAGAAAGGCTCCACGAGATGTACGGAACAAGTTTGGTTGATGTCGTCGAGGCCGAAGATGATCTACGTCGAGGAGACTCAAGCTCATGCTACCTCATCACTAATGGTGACATTAGTGAAACAAACACCCTATACTAAATGGAAAATAGTAGAGGATGATGAAGTAGGAAGTGGGCTCACTTTAGTTTTATTTTTTTCATAAGGTTTCATCACTTAGAAAAAACTAGCAAGCTTTTTCTCTTGAGGAAAAAGAAGAAGTGATGAAGAAAATGAATGAGAGAGTGAGGTTAGAATTGCAACCATGGGTGAGTTAGTATCATGCCTAACTCATGTAGAGAATAAACCATATGTATGAGTTAAGAGTTGGGTTAAAAAATATCTTAAGTAAGACAAAAGAGTGGACTAAGTCAATGAAGTCCATAAGCTTCTACAAGTTTTGAACCATGACAAATATATCCACAATTTTGAATTTGCTTGAAATAAATATAAACCCTAATTTAACCCTAGTACATACATGTTGCAAGTGTAACCTAACATGATACAAAAATATATATCACATATATATTTTGTGTGCAAAAAGAAAACAATACATTTAACATATATCACATATATATATCAATGTATCATAAGTGAGAAAAATAATTACTTAACTGAGCTAATATTAGTTAATGTAATTTAATATATCTAATATATAATTCTACATTAAATTATTAAATCAACACTTGATTTAATAATTCGGCTATATTACATATAACCGACTAATATCAAATGTAACATCTTATCGAAGCAACACTTGATTCGATAACTTGGCTATATCACATATAACCTACGATGTCACTAATCACGAGAATAGAATGCGGTATCACATACACACATTAATCTCGGTCCCGCACATATCACATATGTGCTCCTATTTCGTTCCGCATGAACCAGGAAACCTGTGTAGGACTCTAAAGACTCGTCAATACGCCGGCAGTAGGTGATGATCATATCAAACACCCACAAGCTGCAAGCGGTCTGCTAAACGTAACGGCCACCCGGGTATTGAGCGATCAGAAGATCAACAAGCAAGCCTGCTCGTACTCCTGTGAATCCAATCAGTAACACTACCGTACAGTCCGGTCTCTTCGTCTGATATGTCGCATATCACAGCCTAGGGGTGGTATAACATCATACCCCAATAGCCTGATAAGTCATGCCGATGCAAGGTCCATAACGGTTCGAGAAACTACTGGTAACACTTACCAGTAAATCTCAGCAACCCTGGCCAGGGATTTCCTGTTATGGCCAATCGAGCATAGCGCAACATCAACTCCCAATACCGGGAGAGATGAAACCCCTCCTATCGCTCATTGCCTCCATGTGACTCGGGACTGTACCCAAAAACCACCTTTTTGCACGATCTCTTGACCATGGTATGGTAGAAATCAAAGCACAGTGGGAATCACACAAGACTCTATGACGATCTCAGGTCTACAGACTAACCTGTACCAGTGTCACCAGAAAACTGCTATCCGACGATAGGTATAATACCATCTAGGAGTTCTCGGGGAGTCCGTCCAGTGTACCCAGTCTCCACTGAGCACCCGTATACCTTCTCTGATGTCAACCACCAATGAATATGGGGTCATCCATCGCCCATCATATGAGTCGAGAAGCGTATACGCTAGTCTACTCTGGAGTATCGATGCCCTGTCTCGATACTCCCATGACAAGGAACATTTGAAGGATTTACTTATCGTTTACCCTGTCCCCACTAGTATGATCTGCATCATAATCCTGGTAGTTAAGTACTCATCCTAAGGGCTTTATCAACATGTAACAGAGAGACAATAAGTGTACATGTTAAGATAAAGTGCAACCAGATAGCATACTATCATGTCGAGCAAGAAAGTCCTCCCTATATATGTCCAAGCATCCACTACAATATACATCGCATGTACAGTAATGGCCTCTAGGGCATACATATAACTAACAATCTCCCACTTGCATTAAGGCCATCTGTTATAGTATCTAATACCCATCAATATAGCAGTGGTTGTAGTATCACATACTCAACTATCCCATAAAAGTCTCTCTAGGGGTAAGGCCTTTGTGAGTGGATCCGCTGTGTTATCCTTCGTGGCTACTCTCCTGACCTCGATCCTTTGGAGATCAACCATCTCCTTGATCGGGTGATACTTGCCTCAGAATATGTCTGGAACGCTGATGAGACCTTCATTCCTAGGCCAAAGCCACAACTCCATTGTTGTCACAATAACAGTTATTAGACGCTCAATGCTAGGAACCTTGTTCATCTTATGAACAAGAAATGTCCAGACAGCCACTTTGGTAGTATTATTGGTAGCAATGTATTCAGCCTTTATCGTCTAGTATGTCACGGTATCAAGCTTGGAACTCTTCCAACATACCGTCCCTGCACTGAGGGTAAAGATAATGCATGTGACTGACTCTCAGTCAAACTTATCACTCTGAAAGCTGGAACCAAGAACTTTCTTTTAGTACTTCTCAAGTACTTAAGAATGTCCTCCACAACTTTCCAGTGATTCTCCCAAGATCCGATTGATTCCTGATCACTATACCTAGTGAGTCATCTACATCTAGTCTAATACATAACATCGCATACTCTGATAAAGCCTACTACCGAAGCATAGGGTATCTCTTGCACGCGAGCTCTCTCCAAATCAGTCTCGAAAGACATCTTTTTGGATAGAGTGATTCATGAGTAAGTGGGCGAACCACCACGCTTAGAATCTTCCATACTAAACCCTTTTAGTACGGTTTTAATGTACCTGGATTTGGGACACACCCAACATCCACTTAGATCTATCACCATAGATCATAATCCACAAGATGTAGTAGGTATTATCCAGATCTTTCTTTGAGAATTATCATGATAAGAGGAGCTTGACCGAGTGTAGCATAGGAAACCATTTCCTATCAAGAGTATGTCATCTACGTACAATACGTATAAGACAACCTCACTCTCTACAACCTTCTTGTATATACAAGGTTCATCTACTATTTTGACGAAGTCAAACTCTTTGACTGTCACATCAAAACATATGTTCCAACTCCGCGATTCTTGCATTGATCCTGATGGACTTAAGCATAGCTTTGAAAGTCTCAACTTTTCCATTTACACCAAGAATCTTCTCAAGATCCTGTTGTTCCCAATGGGTTTTACCCCTTCAGGTGCAACATGCAAAGTCATACTTTGTTGGTGTACATGGATTCCATCTTTGATCGTATAGCATCCAGCCTTTTCACAGGGTCCCCACTCGTGATGGCCTGCCTGAACCTAGTTGGGCCATCATCTCATGATGCAATCCTTGCTCCCACTGTCACCAAGAAAACCGTAGTATCTCTCAAGTGGATGAGGAACCCTACCAGATTCGCGGAGAGGCTGAGATTTGTTGGAGACTATTGAATCCTTTGGTTGTACCAAATCATCGGCTGTTAGTTTGTCTAGCTGGAACTGCTTCCAGCTCTACCTCATGACCACAAATTTCTTCACAAGAAATTCATTTTCTAAAAAGTTGGCATGTTGTGAAACAAAACACCTTTTGCTCCTCAGAGTGGTAGAAGATATTCCCTTACGAATGTTCGGGATATCCTAACAAACTTATACAGTCCTGACCTTGCCTCGAGCTTGTCCGGATTTTGCTTTTCAATATAGGCTGGACAACCCCATATCTTAACTCGGTTAAGACATGGTCTCTTCCAATTCCATATCTCATATGTAGTGGTAGGCCCTAATTTGGACGGAACCCGATTCAATAGGTATGCAGCTTCTCAAGTGCATAACTCCAAAAGAAAATAGGTAACTCAGCACTACTTATCATAGAGCGCGCCATATCTCATAGGGTGCAATACCTCCGTCCTGATACACCATTGTGCTGTGGTGTATACGAAGGAGTAAGCTGAGAGAGAATCACATTCTCCTTTAAATAATCCAGGAACTCCATGCCAAAGTATTCTCCTCCTCGATCACATCGAAGGACTTTAATACTTCCACTCGTCTGGTTCTCAACTTCAAGCTTATATTTCTTGAATTTCTCAAAAGTTTCAGACTTGTGTTTCAACAAAAACACATGTCCGAATCTTGAGAGATAGTCGATGAATGTAATGAAGTACAAAGAACCAACATTGGCAATTTGTAGACATAGGACCATATACATCATCATGTATCTGTCCTAAGAGTTCACTAACTCCCTCTCTGTTTCCAGCAAACGGAGTATTGGTCACTTTACCTTTGAGACAAGACTGGCAAGTAGCATAAGATGAAAATTCGAAAAGATTCTAATATTCATCCTTATGTAATTTAGCTGGTCGTGTCGCATTGATATGACCTAGTCTACAATGCCACAAGAAGGATTCGTTCATTTCTGAACTACTCCTCTTGTGTGTGTTCTATACTTTTTGAACTGTGGTTTGATTTAGAACGTATATACTATTATGTAACGTGCCTGATCGAATCAACTCTTGATTCAGGAAAATATTCACAACATTATCCTCCTATATAGAATTATATCCTTCTTTGATCTCATTAAAGAATTTGATGTAATGTTGTATATCGGGTTCGGTATTTAATGACATTTGTTCAGAATCAATGTATCTAATACAAGATGATATCTGCCAACAGACTTGGCTACAACAATTGCACCATTCTCTAACACTTAGAGACATATCACCCAATCTCAGTTCTCTACCTTTCTGTAGCCTATGTAACTCTTACATATGTGGGATCCTGATCCGGTATCTCATACCTAGGACGTAGAGGATACTGAGAAAACAGTTCTCGGTAATAAGGACACCCGAAGAATATGCATCATCATGCACTTTCTTCGATTGGATGGCATGGGAATCCGGATATTCTCCTATTTCCTGCTCAGACTTATAACAATTATAAGAAAGAACGAAACCAACATTCCCTAGCTCAGTATAATAAGCAGGTTCGGTCAATGCATCCGTATTATTATCTTGATTAAGGCGTGACATGGTCGCTACCTGGAGAAAAAGAGAAGAATGCGCTCTTGCAAGATTAGATTGGTTATTAATTTATCTAATCAGGATGGCACCCACTATTTTAGTCAAATCTTCCTTCAAACCCTAAAAGGTAAGACTAGCCGTGATTAATTACACCCTACAAGTTTGCCAATCTTTCAGCCAGGCCAGTGTCTGTACTTTGAGGAAGGTTTCTCGTGCTTTCGCACGGACCTAATTAAAATAAATCTCGTTTTCCCAGAGGCGTAACCCCGTTAACATCTTTCTAGACACCTACTTGACTGGCTAATTGTAATATGTAAAACTCTCTCAGGAGTAACTCTTACTCGCGGTGGGTATCGGGATCCAACTATCTCATAGGAGGTATGCAATCTCATTGCAAATTTCAACACATGAAATTCTCGATAATGTTTTGCCCCTAACCTCCTATGACCTTGACAAAGGCTAACAAACCATAGGATGCTAGTCAAATTCAACCCGTCATTTCCTGATTGAATTAAACTCACCTGCACGATGTAGGGTGTTTTTCGTCATCCTATTGAGATGGGAATACGCGCGCGGAGGCGTACTACAGATTCCTCCTGCCTAGGGTAGGCCGAGGTTTAATGATTGTGGGGATCCAAATCTCCGGCAGCCGCAGACTAAGCTGGCGTTAATTACCCCTCGCCTTTGGAGCGAGGGAACCTTTGATTGACGGGTTAAACTGGTCATGCGAACTCAATGTGCAGTGTACGTGTGTTTTGTTTTGGAAGGGGCTTGGATATATCGGGAGCCACGCAGAGTTTTTACGGGGGGTCCCGCTACCCGGATAGCGGGCTGGGGGTCAAGGGGGCTAGCTGCCCCCTTGCGGGGTGCGGGACAGCGCTCCGGCCCAAAATTTTTTTGAGAGGGGTAGTGTTGTAGAGTATGTGGGGTGTGTGTGTACATACATATATATATAAATAAATAAAGGGAAAGGGCATCCAAAGAATGCGTGGGAAAAGCGCCAGTGCTTTGAGCGCAAGAGCGCTAGCGCTTTGAGCGCTAGCGCACCACGTGTCAGCACGTGGGCGCTCGAGCGCTAGCGCTTTGGGCGCTAGCACTTTGAGAGCAAGGGCGCTAGCGCTTTGAGTGCTAGCGCCCCACATGTCAGCACGTGGGCGCTCCGGCGCTAGCGCTTTGGGCGCTAGCGCTCTGAGCACAAGAGCGCTAGCGCTTTGGGCGCTAGCGCTCTGAGCACAAGAGCGCTAGCGCTTTGAGCGCTAGCGCACTACGTGTCAGCACATGGGTGCTCGGGTGCTAGCGCTCTGAGCGCAAGAGCGCAAGCGCTTTGAGCGCTAGCGTACCATGTGTCAGCACGTAGCCGCTTGGGCGCTACCGCTTTGGAAGCTAGCGCTCTGAGCGCAAGAGCGCTAGCGTCCCACGTGTCAGCACGTAGGCGTTCGAACGACAAAAGGGGCTTCGTCCCTGTAATGGGAGTTGTACTCCCAGAAGAGAATTTAGGGTGGAGTTAAACTCCTATGATGTTTTGGAGTTGATGAAAGGGCTTCTCCCTTTGAGCCCTAGTTCTTCCCTAAAGTGGGGTTTCTGGAGATGGGTCTCCTTCTTCCTCCTCTGTTGGCTGGATCTTGAAGATCAAGAGATGTGAGATTTTAAAAATCTCTTCTTTTTGAGATCTAATAGGAGATCTGAGCTCCCCTTTGTGGGTTTTATTGTGAAAACTATTTAGTTTTGGAAAAGGAAGAGTAAAACTCTTGATTTAATTCAAAAGAAATAAGATGGTTTAGAACCTTCAGAAAGGGGAAGGAGGCACAAGAACCCTAATCTTTGGGGAATGAAAAGTCTATCCTTTATTCATCATCATGTTGCCTTATATAGGCTTACATATTTACATATAGCCCCTTGGGCTTTAGAAAATGGCATTTTGCCCATCCCATGGCTCATGTGCCATTCCTTTTTGCACATAAGCTATGGGCTTTACAAAAATTTGGCTTTATGCCCATTTTGTTTACATTCATGCATAAAAAATTACATAAAAATTATTTATTATATGATTTCATTTCAGCATAGGGGAGGGCCGGCCGCTTCATGTTCGGACTCGACCTGGGCATGGGGCCACTTGATCTGGGCTTGGGCCCACTTGACTTGGGGTTGACCTAGACTTTGACTTGGTCAACCGGGGTGCAATTTTCGACTTCAACAAAGTGCCCCCATCAATAAATGCACACCACATATGTGAGTCGTGTGCATGAAATTGATGGATCTTCTTTCGCATGGAGGCGACTTGCTTTGGTTCCCATTATTTGGGATGCACTACCCTTTTTACGATATGGACGGTCGACGCTTGACGCATTTTCGAGACGGAGTGTCTGTGGTAAACGTTTCCCCGGCCCGGAGCGATTTGGTTCCCGCTTTGTAGGAAGTCTGCACTGCCCTTTTTGCGACATGGACGGTCGACGCTCTAATCCAGAGCGATTTGGTTCCCGATTTGTGGGAAGCCTGCGCTGCCCTTTTTGCAACATGGACGGTCGACGCTCTGATCCGGAGCGATTTGGTTCCCGATTTGTGGGAAGCCTGCACTGCCCTTTTTGCGGCATGGACGGTCGACGCTTGACGCGTCTCCGAGACGGAGTGTCCATGGTAGACGTTTCCCTGACCCGGAGTGACCTGGTTCCTGCTTTATATGAAGCCTGCACTGCCCTTTTTGCGACATGGACGGTCGACGCTCTGATCCGGAGCGATTTGGTTCCCGATTTTTGGGAAGCCTGCACTGCCCTTTTTACTACATGGACGGTCGACGCTTGACGTGTCTCCGAGACGGAGTGTCCCTGGTAGACGTTCCCTGGCCCGGAGTGATCTGGTTTCTGCATTGTATGAAGCCTGCACTGCCCTTTTTGCGACATGGGCGGCGACACTCTGATCCGGAGCGATTTGGTTCCCAATTTGTGGGAATCCTGCACTGCCCTTTTTATGACATGGACGGTCCACGCTCTGATCCGGAGCGATTTTGGTTCCCGATTTGTGGAAAGCCTGCACTGCCCTTTTTGCGACATGGACGGTCGACGCTCTGACCCGGAGCAATTTGGTTCCCGATTTATGGGAACGATGTACTGCCCTTTTTGCGACATGGACGGTCAATGCTCTGATCCGGAGCGATTTGGTTCCCGATTTGTGGGAAGTTTGCACTGCCCTTTTTGCGACATGGACGGTCGACGCTCTGATCCGGAGCGATTTGGTTCTCGATTTATGGGAATCTTGCACGGCCCTTTTTGCGACATGGACGGTCGATGCTTGATTTGACTTGCTCTGCTTCTTGCAGTGTCAGGGGTGAACTTGACTTGCTCCGCTTCTTGCGGTGTCGAGATTGGATTCTGACTTGCTCCACTTTCTGCGGTGTCGGAGTTGAAGTTGACTTGTTGATTATGATTTGGATTGACATCCACATCGCGATACTAAAACATGGTACCCGGGGCAAATCATCATCTGTCTTTGAGAGGATTTGGGAATTGTTTTTTTATCGGTATCTGCATTGCTGCATTGGAATAATGCCAGGAGCAACTCATCATTTGTCCCGGGAGGATTTGGGAATTGGTTTTTGCTTGGCATCTACATTGCTGCACTGGAATAATGCCAGGAGCAACTCATCATTTGCCCCGGGAGGATTTGGGAATTGGTTTTTGCTTGGCATCTGCATTGCTGCACTGGAATAATGCCAGGAGCAACTCATCATTTGTCCCGGAAGGATTTGGGAATTGGTGGCTTAGGAGACAGGTTTAGATCCCTATCACCTAAGGCTTTTCAATTTTATGGGCCGTAAGGGTCCCATAAAAGCATTTTCTCCCTACGAGTCGAAAGGATCTCATAGGTGTTTTTTCTCCTTAGGAGTCGTGGGGACTCCTAAATGTGTTGCTCCTTTTTGAGTCGTAAGGAAATCACGCGGGAACTTTCTCCTCACAAAGTCGAGAGGACTTTGCGAGTGCATTTCATATCTTTTTCACGAGTTTGAGCCCTTTCGGGTTTTCACAGACTCACCGGCAGTCCTGCTGTTTTTACTCACGGAGCCCTTTCGGGTTTTCATCCGTACCCATTTTGCTTGTGGACATACCTTGTTTTTTTTGGCCGGTGGGACTTTGAATGTGGTCTCACCGGTAGGACTCGGGAGAGATTGGGATTGTTTTACACCCATGGATTGTATACGGTTTTGCAGGATGAATGATCCAGACCGTAGGGCCGGAAAAATTTCGGGACTTTGTTGGCGTCTGCATCGCTGCACTGGAATATGGTACCAGGAGCAACTCATCATTCGCCGTTGGGGTATGGGATTTGGAATTTGGCCGGCGTCTGCATCGCTGCACTGGAATATGGTACCAGGAACGACTCATCATTCGCCACTTAGGGATTTGGATTTTAGCCGGCGTCTGCATCGCTGCACTGGAATATGGTACCAGGAGCGACTCATCATTCGCCACTTGGGGATTTAGATTTTGGCCGGCATCTGCATCGCTGCACTGGAATATGGTACCAGGAGCGACTCATCATTCGCCGTTGCCTATTGGGAAGCGATGGCTTAGGAGACAGGTTTAGATCCCTATCACCTAAGGCTTTTCAATTTTATGGGCCGTGAGGGTCCCATAAAAGCATTTTCTCCCTACGAGTCGTAAGGATCCCGCAGGTGTATTTTCTCCTTAGGAGTCATGAGGACTCCTAAGTGTGTTTTTCCTTTATGAGTCGTAAGGATCCCATAAAGGTTTGTTCTCCTCATGTATCGTGAGGACACATGAGTGGGTCTTTCCCAATGGACCATAATTCCAAGGGCGGAGACCAGCCGCGTAACTGGTGGTTGCGGTGGGGCATGGGTACGATGAGAATTATTTGAGCCCGTGGATTGTATACGGTAGTCAACTTAGGGACCAACCGTAGGGCTGGAAGAATTTTAGGAAATTGGATTTTGGTTGAAGTCTGCATCGCTGCACTGAAATATGGTATCAGGAGCGACTCATCACTCGCCAATTTTTTTTACCGCGATTGCTCTATCATTTCAGCTTTTTTTATCGCGAAGGTCGTGATTGCCCTATCATTTCGGCTATTTCTCGCGGTTGCCCCATCATTTCGACTTTATTTTCATTTTTATTTTTACTCGCTGATTTTTATTGCGAGTTGCCCCATCATTTCGGCTTTTTATTTATATATATATATATATATATATATATATATATATATATACATATATTTTTATTTACACATTTTTACATCCCCAGTTTAACGACTTAGAGGTCGACTGTTTTCAGAGAAAGGCAGATGTCTGAGAGAATCAGTTTCACGAAGAGCTTCGGTCTCCGTTTGTATGAAATTGGCAGTCGCAGCTGGACTGTTTGTTAACACGCCTTTAGACAGTTCTATCTCTCCTGCCTTGTATTGCTTTTTGACCCAATCTTTGAAGAAGAAGCAGTTTTCAATAGCATGACCTATCACTCTATGATAGGGACAGTATTTGGGGTCGTTGGTCATATTCTCTTCCTGCGGTATTTTTGATTCTGGCTGTTGTAGACCGTTCCTCAGGGCGTCTTTGAATATTTTACGGATTTTGTCCCTTCTGAAGGAATAGACCTTATCCAGCTTTTCTTTCAGTGGAGATTCTCCTCCGGTGTATGTATCGGAGGGACTGGAGGCTGCTCGCGGCCGTTTTTCTCGAAGGCGCTTCGCTCTTAGGTTGAAGGGGGTTTCAGTTAGCTGCCCCCGGGTATCAATCCCTGGCTCATGAACCAAAATTTGATTCTGCTGTAATTGCAATCGGGCGACTTGGGTCGCGAGATCTGCCGCGACGTTTGCCAATTCGTCGACCTTAGATTGTACCTTGGCTAACTTCTCATCCCTGTCCTGAAGCTGCCTCTGAAGCCAACGGAATAATGCTTGTTCTGTAGTTCCGGTTATGACAACCGGGTCATCCTTATTATCTGAGCTCAATTCCGCAGGAACCACGGGCTCCTCTGGCTTATCGGCCTGAGCGGGCTCTTCATCATTCAGATCGAGTTGACGTTGGGTAGCGTCCACTGCATCATCACCATGGCTGTGAAGCATGGGAGGGTTCGTTTCTTCATGTCCAACCATGTAGACAGTGTGGACCACATATCCAGCCGTCTCTTTATCTTCGGCAGGGTAACCCTGTTCCATGAAGCTCAGCCTAGTATGAGCCCTAGCCCTTTTGTTGGCTTTGTATATGAGCCTTTTCTGCCTTAGCTTCTTGATTTTGAGGGCTTGGCGGGCATCCGTTATCCGGGAAGCCATTGTGAGTCGATTAGCGGGGAGCTTAGAGAAGACACCCGATCGAGCAGTTGTTAGGGGCACCGACAGAGCTTGCTCGAGACGCGTTGTAGCTTTGTTGGTGTCGATGGCCTTGCCCCCAGCTGGGGCCAAGGAAAGTCGTTCAGACACCGACTTGCGTTTGGGTTGGGGCGCCCTCGAGATCACCATGTTTGGTCTCCAGCCTTTCGAGACCGGGCTGTCTGTTGCTGGAGCTTGAGGAGCTGGGATGGCATTAGCTGACACGAACAGAATAGAGCCTAATGGTAGTGGCGGCTCTTCCCATTGTCGCCAGAGACTGGCCGGGAGGACCGTCCGAGAGTCCATCTTCATCGTATAGGAGATGGGAGCGGAGTTCATTTTTGGAGACATTGTTGAGAAGTGATTGCTTGAAAACCTGCATGAAAGAGCATTATTTTAGTATAAATATAGATATGTATATCGATTGAGGTCGCATGAACGTTTAACCCGAAATATGGGAGGAGAGATAGGTCCCACCGGGCTTGCCAGAATCTGTAGGGTGTTTTTCATCACCCCATTGAGATGGGAAAATGCGCGCCCTTATCAGGCGTACTACAGATTCCCCTTGCCTAGGGAAGGCCAGGGTTTAATGATTTTGGGGATCCGAATCTCCAGCAGCCGCGGACTAAGCTGCCGTTAATTACCCCTCGCCTTTGGAGCGAGGGAACCTCCGATTGACGGGTTAAACTGGTCATGCGAACTCAATGTGCAGTATACGTGTGTTTTGTTTTGGAGGGAGCTTGGATATATCGGGAGCCACACAGAGTTTTTACGGGGGTCCCGCTACCCGGATAGCGGGCTGGGGGTCAAGAGGGCTAGCAGCCCCCTTGCGGGGTGCGGGGAGCGCCCCGGCCCAAAATTTTTTTAAGAAGGGTAGTGTTGTAGAGTATGTGTAGTGTGTGTGTGTGTGTACATACATATATATAAAAATAAAAAAAGGGAAAGGGCATCCAAAGGATGCGTGGGAGAAGAGCCAGCGCTTTGAGCGCAAGAGCGCTAGCGCTTTGAGCGCAAGCACCACGTGTCAGCACGTGGGCGCTCGAGCGCTAGTGCTTTGGGCACTAAAGCTTTGAGCGCAACGGCGCCAGCGCTTTGAGCGCTCGCGCCCCACGTGTCAGCACGTGGGCACTCCGGCGCTAGCGCTTTGAGCGCTAGCGCTCTGAGCGCAAGAGCGCTAGCACACCA
Organism: Agapanthus africanus; assembly: GCA_030015575.1. Taxonomy (NCBI): domain Eukaryota; kingdom Viridiplantae; phylum Streptophyta; class Magnoliopsida; order Asparagales; family Amaryllidaceae; genus Agapanthus; species Agapanthus africanus. The sequence continues at coordinate 7,650,126 of CM057348.1, read as the reverse complement.
CATGTCAGCACGTGGGCGCTCGGGCGCTAGCGCTCTGAGCGCAAGAGCACTAGCGCTTTGAGCGCTAGCGCACCACGTGTCAGCACGTGGGCGCTCGGGCGCTGGCGCTCTGAGCGCTAGCGCCCCACGTGTCAGCACGTGGGCGTTCGAGCGGCAAAAGGGACTTGGTCCCTGCAATGGGAGTTGTACTCCCAGAAGAGGATTTAGGGTGGAGTTAAACTCTTATAATGTTTTGGAGTTGATGAAAGGGCTTCTCCCCTTTAGCCCTAGTTCTTCCCCAAAGTGGGGTTTCTGGAGATGGGTCTCCTTCTTCCTCCTCTGTTGGCCGGATCTTGAAGATCAAGAGATATGAGATTTTAAAAATCTCTTCTTTTTGAGATCTGATGGGAGATCTGAGCTCCCCTTTGTGTGTTTTATGGTGAAAAACTATTTATTTTTGGAAAAGGAAGAGTAAAACTCTTGATTTAATTCAAAAGAAATAAGAAGATTTAGAACCTTCAAAAAGGGAAAGGAGGCACAAGAACCCTAATTTTTGGGGAATGAAAAGTCTATCCTTTATTCATCATCATGTTGCCTTATATAGGCATACATATTTACATATAGCCCATTGGGCTCTAGAAAATAGCATTTTGCCCATCCCATGGCTCATGTGCCATTTCTTTTTGCACATAAGCCATGGGCTTTACAAAAATTTGGCTTTATGCCCATTTTGTTTACATTCATGCATACAAATTACATAAAAATTATTTATTACATGATTTCATTTCGGCATGGGGGAGGGTCGGCCGCTTCATGTTCGGACTCGACCTGGGCATAGGGCCATTTGATCTGGGCTTGGGCCCACTTGACTTGGGGTTGACCTAGACTTTGACTTGGTCAACTGGGGTGCAATTTTCGACCAACACACGACCCTTAATAAAGGCCAAGAAGGTCACACGACTACCATAATCCAATCGCATCATATACTCAAGAAGATAAGCACTAATCAGCTACCGCACACTACGCCTTGACAAAGGCCAACAAACGCAGCACGAATACTAAATACTATTTATCTGAAATGACGGAGGGCTACGACAGGTTTTTAAGAAAACCCTTTGCGTAATAAACTTGTTATCGTTGTAGAATCGAGTGAATTTGAAAAAGGAGTGTTTTTTAGGCTTTTACTAGTTTTTCTAAAGATGTCACTCCCGGTGAAGGGATCTCGGCTCTTTCCTTATCGAATAAGGTGCAGGATATTTCAAAAATACCGCTATGCAAAGCAAAAACTATAAAAGCAATCAAAAGACAAACCAAGTTTGTAGCATCTGCCAGTTTCACTAAAGAGGTCACTCCCGGTGAAGGGATCTCGGCTCTTTCCTTATCGAATAAGGTGCTGGATATTCTATAAGGAATACCTCTATGCAAAGCAAGAACTAGAGCTACCAGTTTTTGAGACAAGTTTCTACAACATCTTTAGGTTTCTTTTATTTCATTAATCTCATTAATGAAGTCTCATTTATTATACTTCCCAAGTATCACATATGAAACGAAAGCAGCAATATTAATTATATCTCATATATATAATATAGGCATTCGTCTGAACATATCACAGTGATCACATCACAGAGCAGTAAAAGATAACATATGAAATATTGGATATACTAGGATTTCCATGTTTTAATTAAGCCGGTAAAAAATACGGATTCCACGGTCGCGATGAATAGCCAAACCCACATCCCTAGACCCTTACGAGAGCGGCAAGCAACCTTACAAATTCTAGAGTTAGGAGACCCGGTCTCAACTCCTCGAGATGGTCTCCCACAGGACCCTAGAACCTGGTTACTTATGCTCCTCGTCTTGGGTCTATCCTAATGCGGAAAAGTAAATAATATACATCAATGGTGACATCATCCTTAAACCGGAAGTGCCCCAATAAAAGAATATTACATACAAGCTTTTATATGAATGAAAATGAAAAACTCTCATCTCACATAAAAAAAACCCGGCTATTCAGAACACGACGATCCAATATAACATATCACAGCAACACATAACATCACATGTCATCAACATAAGTAAATATGCGTATCCTAGTTGTCGTTGACATATAACACCGAAACTAGTGATACACCACATATTACACTTACGGTCGCAGAAAAGAAAGTGAAAAACTACAACAGTTGGAATCCGCAACCACCTTAGACATCATAAACCTAATGTATCACATATATTGGATTTCATGCCCAACCAAATGAATTCCTTAGAAATCGCATGCTTAACAATTATAAACCCCGCATTTTAGTCTCGATATTGAAAACACTTTCCAATAACCTGTCGGATAATTCAACAGATTCCCGATATCCTGATCGAATGCTCGTCGGAAACTTTATTAGACGGCCGTACCCCCCGATGCCGTCGACGAAGTGCTCTAAGGAAGAACACCGCTGCCGCGAGCACCCGAACGGATGCTTTTGGCGACAGGGTTCTCCTACAGTCACTTGGTCGGGGCTATGGGGCGTGGCTACCTAGTAATGTTACCCGGCGAGTGTTCAGATCATAATTTTGCATTATTATATTCCCCATCCTTATTCATTTTACAAATAAACAGGTGTGTTTGATCCATGTCTGTTACATAGTTGCAGGTTACAGGTTCTCGGAATAAAAACAGTGAAAATGATGAAAAGACGATACAAAAGTGAGACTATGACCAACAAATGGAAGAATCTTGATCAAGCCTAGAGTTTGGAGAATAAACGAAGAATCAATGAACAAGTTCACAAATTACAAAGGCAGCGCAAGGTTCAAGACTTCGACACGAAGTGAACGGTAAAGTCCACGACATTATGCACTGTGGAAATCTGGAAGAAAACTAGAAGACAATCTGAGAAACCAAGTTAAGAAAAGCCAAGGAAAAAGCAATATGAGAATTACCAGAGAAGCAGCACTCATAAGCCCTCTATATGGCCGCGGATCCGCGACCAAACATGGGTTTTGGCCGTGGTTCCGCGGCCATAATAAGCCCATGTCGGTGAAAATTCGTGGCGGTGTGGCGGTGCGTTGACTAGTCTTCTTTAAGGTAAAATTATAAATGTGAATCGAATGTAACCCAAGGGTTTCTATGATCTATAAATAGAAATCCTAAATCTCTTTTGGAGGTATGTATCTTCTTGTGCCTCATTTTATTCATCTATTTCAGAATTTTCAATTCTTGCAATGTTGAAGAGTGCATCAAATAAAGTAAGTCTTTTTCTTTATCTTGCCCTAGTTAAATTTTCTTTCCTGCCCTAGTATAGATTTTTCTTTATATGCCCTAGTTATAATTTTAATTATTTGCCCTAGTTTAGATAATTAGGTTATTGAATTAAAAATCATAAAAATGTCTCTTTTTATCAATTCTCTAATAAGTGAGTAGTTCCTCACTTGTTAGAGTTAGGAATAAGAAAGGTTTGAGAGATGAAGATCTCTCACCCCTTTCTTGCCCATCACATATTTTTATAGGACTCCATGCATACATACACACACCGCTCACTACGGCACCCTATCCCACGAGGTAGCGGTGATACCATAGTATAAAAGACCGGTTGTGCATGTTTTCCATGGAGGTTAGGGTAAGAATTAAGAAAGGAAGGACAAGAACTTAGAGGAAGAAACCTAGTTTCTTCCCGATGGTACTAATCCACTTTATTAATTATTACCATAACACCTAATAGATCTTAATTAGGGCATAGAAAGCGGTGAGGAATATTGACTTTCCAAACTTAACCTAAACCTAACCCTAGCAAGGTTTTAATCCTAGTCTAATCAATTTAGTTTTTAGTGATAATTGATCCAACACCGTTTGGAATTAACTCGTTAGAACAAATTGGGAATACACAAAATCCCTGTGGACCGACCCGTACTCACTGGCTAGCTACCAAGTGACGCCGTTCTTGATTGCGGTTAATATTCTTTGATCTATCTTTTAAAAGCGCACGAAAGCGCATAAAAACTCTTTCAATCAAATGGCGCCGTTGCCGGGGATGGCGTAGTTATTTTCTTTTTGTAATTTCGGGTTAATATAAAAATTAAAAATTCATAAAACCTGAAAATATAAAAAATATAAAAAAATTTATCATCTTGTTATTCTTTGAAGGGTTTTCTTTTGAATTGTGCAGGATCGAAGAACAGATTCAGATCTGGAAAAATCCAGAGAGCAAAACAGCAAACAGCAAATCTGAACAAACAGAGGAAAATCATAATAGAGAAACAGAAAAAAATTTGGGATCTGAACCGCCAAACCAACCGCGGTCAAAAGCAATGTTCTGCGGCGGATCCGCGGCCTGGTGGTGACGTCAGCACGTGGAAAAATCTCTGTAAGCTTTCTCTTCTTCTCTGTAACCCCATAAACTCCTCTAAAAAATTTTCCTGCAGGGTTCTTTGCGCAAAAACATCTCTCCCTTCTCCAATAACTTGATCTTGTGCAGGATTCTTTGCGCCGCGCTTAAAAAAAAATTTGTTTGCAAGTGATTGTGTTTACTGCTTTGCATATTTAAATTGACTTTAAGGGGCTTGAACACCAATCCAGATTGGGTGGGGATTTCATTACCCTTCCCAGGACCCCAAAAATCACATAAAGCATATTGTATTGACCATCAAGTTAATTAAAAAAAAGATTAGACTCAGCCCTAAGGACTTCACGCTCAATAGGACAAAGGAATAGTTGTAGGCATCGACCGTTGATCCTAACCTGACTTTGTGGTGCCTAGGCTAGACAGGTAGGGAAAGGTAACTTTAAAAGGCTCGTCTCACGGTGATTCGTGAGCGGATCCCTCCTTTCTCTACTTGTGCTTACCTGGCCACAATTGGCGGTGAAGAGACGGTTTGAGGTCCTCACATCTTGCCCTTTGGAACAATTAGGAGCTGTCTAGCTGACCTAGGTGACCCTAGATCTAGGCTTGATTGTGCACTTGTGATTGATTGAACGTGTGTCTAAGCCTTTTATTGAAAATCTTTTTGCAAAAAGCTCCATAAAAAAACACAAAAAGGAAAAAAATTTACAAAAACTTGCAACTTGTCGCTAAGAATTCCGTGCACCCCACTTGCACCCACATTCTTTTTCTTCTCCTTCTTACATCATGGGTACCCCACCTCACAAAACTCTTGCCAAACTTTGGTACCCTCATCCAAATATTGCTTCATACGCGAATTGTTTTGGTCGAATTGCGGACGACCCCTCCATGCCCAAGATTTCTTTGAAAGATCGAATAGAAGCGTTTAGGAGAAACAGTTGGTCTCCACAATCCACTTTGTATCAACCATTTCAACCTTCACCACCTTCTTACGTTGATACTCCTTTTCCGAGTCCTGTTGTAACTCCGAAACCCATGTCTATAGCTGAACATATTGAACAATCTCGTAACCGATCTTTCACTCCTTTCAACACTTCTAGTTCTTGGGATCAACAAGTCCATTCACCTTTTTATCTAAATGTTGATCATACTCCTGTCCAACCATTCAATTCCTACCAGTCCTACCCGACTTCCGCGCCTTCCCTAGACATTGCTTCTACACAACCATTTGGGAGTTTCACGTATCCAAAAAATTTTGAATCTTTTACTGAAACACCTTCACAACCCATGTCTAGTCTGGAAAAATCGTTGGAAGCTTATATTGTAGCGACAAACCAACAGATGAGGAATTTGGATGCGTCCATTGCCGCCCTTATGCAACCTAGTGAACCGGTAGCTAGTTTCCAACTAGCTCCAAATCTTCCAATGTATGATGAGGCGGTTAGACAGATTGAGAATTTGAGTGGAGAGAATGAGCTGTGCACCCTTCCAAATCAAACCTACCCATCACCAATTGAATCCCACAACTCCAGTTTTCAAATGTCCCAAATGATTCACCAGTTGAAAATAAAACGTTTAATGAGTTGTGCAACTTTGTAGTGCTTGATTTGCCAGATTGTGAAGGGTCCCTTTTGAGTGAAACCATCACCAATCCTTTCGATCTCTACACCTCCAATCTAGAACCTGAATTGATAAATATCCATGCCTTTGATGAGGTATCTAAAAAAATGGATTTTCACTTGATTGAGGATATTGACGCAGGGAATATTTTGGATGATGAACCCGTAGATTTGACTGAAATTTTCTCTCCAATTCATCATCCTGAGTCATTAAATGTTTCTCCCGAACTTCATATGCGTCTTGATTTTGATGATAATTGCATGGATGAGATAACTTTTGAGGAGAATTATGAGGATAGTATTGAGGAGAGCATTGAGGATAGTATTGAGGATGAACCAGTTTTGTTTGATGTGTCGAATTTTCCAATTCATCCTCCTGAACCTTTAATTATTATACTTCCTAAATCACCCCCCTCCTTTCCATCGTTCCGACCACGCAAAAGATCACGCAGGAAGACTGTGAGCTTGAAAAATTTCTGTTCGATCATAGCGGTTTTGACGCCACTAGTGCGTTCCTCCTTGAATCTGACACGGTTCTCACAACCGATAACGATTACGAGTGTTTCACTTTTTCGGACGATTTTGAAGACTCACAGCTGTAAGTCGATGTACTACACCCCAATACTTGTGGGGAGGCGGAATTTTCAAAAACGAACTTGTTTAGTGAACGAACATCGACTAACCGCTTGAATCGAAGCTAAACTATAAATAACCAAACACAAAGTGTTTCTAAACTACTGTGTTTAGGGATTATACCTAATGAACCAACTCCTTCGTCTTTACGATCTCCTTGTCCTCCTCGGCCTTCTCTAGGTAGTAGACGATCCACCCGAGAGCAAAACTCCAAGCTAAACCTCTAAACTTGAGGCAACTAACCTTCTTGGATTGCTAATCAAAGAAGCTAGATGTAATATAGAGATGGTTATGGATTAATTAGTCTTACTAACCCTTGTACTCAACTCATGAGAGGGGAGGATTAGTCTTTTGAAGAGGGAGAGCTTGAGGAGAGAGAATGTGAGAATGATAATGGAATAAAGTTATGAGTATCATAATAGATATGAAGCATTTTCTAATAAGAAGAAAAGAATAAAGAGTGATGAATAATCATGCTTCATAAAATATCAAGTGGTGATTCATTAGCATGAGTCATTAAGCAATAAATGTGCATTAATGAGATGAATGAATCACCCTCATGACTCATATAACTCATTCAATGTATATGACACATAACCCTCCTTAGTCACCATCTTCTAGAAGCTTCTCGTACAATTGCGAGAACGCCCCTCCAATCCGTAAAAATACGGAAAAACTTTAGACTGTATAAATCCAATAACCGGATACCAGTAACTGGCTTAAACCAAAGCCGACTGGTAAAAACTGTCCGAAAGTCGTACGCGCGTAAACGCACGTATGCGTCCGAACCCTTTGTCGCAAAACTATGCGACCTCTATATCGTTTCGCCTGGAGTAGGAAACTCTCTGTGTGGGACTCTAGAGACTCGACTACTACGTTGGCAGTGGGTTTAACCACAGACCGCAAGCGGCACTAGCTGTACGTAACGGTCCCCAGGTAGTTGTCGATAAGAAGGCCGATGAGGAAACCCATCCGAACTCCTACTGAGTCTGATGTGACAATCTCCATACAGTCCGGTCCGTTCGTCCAAGACTATCGCATATCGGGCCTAGGGGGCGGCAAGAGTCAGTCTCCTAATAGCGGTATAAGTCGTGTCGGAGCGAAGCCCATTATACCCTGAGAAACTACTGGAACCTACCAGCAAATCTCGCTTGCCCTGGCCAGGGACTTTGCGTAATGGCTCTCTGACACAGCGCGATATCTACTCCCAATACCGGGAGGGACGAATCCTGTCTAACCGCCACTGCCTCCAAGTGCTCGGGACTGCACCCAACTGCTACCTGTTTGCACGACTCCTTTGAGCCGTGGTAGGATAGCAATCTAAGAACAGTGGGACACACTCGAGGCGAAGTAGCAGTGTCAAGTCTGCGGACTATGCTGTACTCATGTCACCTGGGAACTGCTCACTGACGACTGGTATCAAACCAACCAACAGTTCCCTGTGAGTCCTGTCAGGTGTACCCGTAACCTAACGAGCACCTGCATACTATCTCCAGTACGACGTACTGACGGCTGTGGGACAGACCATCTCCCCAACTGGGATGAGAAGCGTACACACTAGTCTACTCCGGAGTATCGATGCTCTGTCTCAATAATCCAACGACCAGGGACCTGAATAAGGATGTGCTTGTAGACTACCCAGCCCCCACTAGTGTGACTGCCATCACAACGCTGGTAGACAAGCAAGATCCTAAGAGCTCTATCAATACGTACACTCACATATTAAGATAGAAAAACCAAGTAGCATACTACCATGTTTAGCAAGACTGTTATATACATGTGAATATCCCAAGCTTCCATTAAGTAATATACAAACTAGTATGATACAGCAATGGCCTTCTAGGGCATAAACACTAACAATCTCCCACTTGCACTAGGGCCATGTACTGGCATATCGTAGACCGGTGATCTCGAGTAACCTCTCGAACTGAATCTGAGGTAGGGCCTTCGTGAATGGATCAGCAATGTTCTCTTCAGAAGCAACTCTCCGAACCTCGATCTCCTGACGATCAATGATCTCCCTGATCAGGTGATACCGCCTTAAGATGTGTCTGGACTTCTGATGGGACCTTGGTTCCTTCGCTAAAGTTATAGCTCCGTTGTTGTCGCAATACAGAGGTATTGGATCAACTATGGTAGGAACCACCTGAAGTTCTGTTAGGAACTTCTTCATCCAGACTGCTTCTTTTGCGGCATCGCAAGCAGCTATATACTCTGCTTCCATCGTCGAGTCAGCAACGGTGTCCTGCTTGGAGCTCTTCCAGCACACCGCCCCTCCATTGAGGGTAAAGACATAACCCGACATGGACTTGGAATCGTCCTTATCACTCTGAAAGCCGGAATCAGCAAAGGCCTCCAACCTGAGGTCTTTTCCGCCGTAAACCAAGAACATCTCCTTAGTCCTCCTCAGGTACTTGAGAATGTTCTTTACTGCTATCCAGTGTTTCTCCCCTGGGTCTGACTGATACCGGCTTACCACGCTTAGTGCGTAAGCTACATCTGGTCTGGTGCACAACATCGCATACATTATAGAGCCTACCGCAGAAGCGTAGGGTATAATAGACATGCGTTCCCTTTCCAAATCAGTCTTGGGAGACATCTCTTTGGAGAGGGTGATTCCGTGACAAGCCGGTAGATTACCGCGCTTAGAATCTTCCATACTGAATCTTTTCAGTACAGTGTCGATATACCTGGACTGCGAAAGTCCCAACATCCTCTTGGATCTATCACGATAGATCCGGATCCCCAGAATGTACGAGGCATCACCCAGGTCTTTCATGGAGAACCTGTGTGACAAGAATCCTATTGACAGATTGTAGCATAGGAATGTCATTTCCTATCAATAGAATGTCATCCACGTACAAGACGAGGAATACGACACTTCTGGCTACAGCTTTACTATATATGCACGGTTCATCTGGATTTTTGATAAAGTCATATTCTTTGACTGTCTCATCAAAACAGATGTTCCAACTCCGCGATGCCTTCTTTAGTCCATAAATGGACTTAAGTAGCTTGCATACTTTCCCGCTGCTCCCACTCTGATTGAAACCCTCTGGCTGATCCATATAGACGCTCTCTTCTAAATTTCCATTCAGAAAAGCCGTCTTTACGTCCATCTGCCAGATTTCATAATCATGGAAGGCAGCAATAGCAAGAAGGACCCGAATGGATTTGAGCATAGCCACTGGAGAAAAAGTTTCGTCATAGTCCAAACCAGGTCTTTGACGAAAACCCTTTGCAACAAGTCTAGCCTTATAGGTTTCCACCTGTCCATCTACACCAATCTTTTTCTTGAAGATCCATTTGCATCCTATGGGTTTTACCTCATCTGGAGCAAAGTCCAAAGTCCATACTTTGTTGGTGTACATGGACTCCATTTCGGTCCGCATTGCATCTAGCCATCGTATCGAGTCGCCGCTCTGGATGGCCTGCTGGAAGTCAGTAGGTTCATCATCGTCTATGATGCAATCCTCTCTATCCCCGTCTATGAGAAAACCGTAGTATCTCTCAGGCGGATGAGACGGCCTACTACTCCTGCGGAGGGGTGCGGGAATGTTCTGTTCTTCTTGAACTTCTGGTTCTACCAAACTTTCAGTAGCAGCTTGTGGTTCTGGAATTTCTTCCAGTTCTATTTCGCTCCCATTAGTATCCTTTTCTAAAACTTGCTGTTCTAGAAAATGGGCATTACGAGAAACAAAAACCTTTTGTTCCTCTGCGTAATAGAAATAATATCCCTTGGAGTTCTTTGGATATCCCACAAACATACATTTTACTGATCGTGCCTCGAGCTTGTCCACAAACTGCTTTTTGACAAAAGCTGGACATCCCCAAATCCTTATATACTGAAGATAGGGTTTCTTCCCACTCCACATCTGATATGGTGTGGTAGGCACAGTTTTGGTTGGAACTCTGTTCAAAATATATGCCGCTGATTCTAGCGCATATCCCCAGAAAGATCGCGGTAACTCAGCATTACTCATCATGGATCATACCATATCCAATAGGGTTCGATTCCGTCTCTCCGATACACCGTTATGCTGTGGAGTGTACGGAGGAGTAAGCTGAGAGAGAATTCCTTTCTCTTTTAGGTAACCAAGGAACTCGGCACTTAAGTATTCACCACCTCGATCAGATCTAAGTGTCTTGATACTTTTGCCAGTTTGGTTTTCTACTTCATTCTTATACTCTTGGAATTTCTCAAAAGCCTCGGATTTATGTTTCATCAGATAAATAAATCCGTATCTTGAGTAATCATCCGTGAAAGTAATGAAATAGGAAAAACCACCTCTCGTATGTGTAGACATTGGACCACATACATCACTGTGTATGAGTCCTAAGAGCTCGCTCGCTCTTACTCCTTGTCCAGTAAATGGAGTCTTTGTCATCTTTCCTTTGAGACAAGATTGACAAGTGTCATAGGTTTGATATTCGAACGTGTCCAAATATCCTTCTCTATGCAACTTAGTCAACCTTCTCTCATTGATGTGACCCAGTCTACAATGCCATAAGAAAGCTTTATTTAAATCTGGAGACTTTCTTTTTAGTGTGTTCTGGACATTGAAAATTTGGAGTTGGTTTAAAACATATATGCCGTTATTTAGAGTACCTGACCCAATCAAACCATGATTAAGGTGGATGTTAACAACATCTCTTACAAACGTGAAATCATAACCTTTATTTGATAACAAGGAAACTGATATGATATTACACGTTAAGCTTGGTACAAAATAACAGTTATGCAAAACCAAAATATGTCAACTCGTCAATCCTAGGTGATAATCCCCGACGGACGCAGCTCCCACGCTAGCTCCGTTAGCAACCCTGAGGATTATATCACCTTCCTTCAGCACTCTACGGTTTCTCAGTGCCTGCAATGAATTGCAAATATGAGATCCTGATCCGGTATCCAATACCCAGGAAGTAGAGTTGATCGACAGACAATTCTCAATTACAAACACACCTGAAGTCGAAGCCACAGCTTGCTTCGGTTCCTGGTTCTTGGCGATCCACGCCTTGCAATCCTTCTTCCAGTGCCCTTTCCTGTGACAATGGAAGCACTCATCCTGGCCAACTATCGGTACTGCTATCTTTTTCTTTCCCTTCTTTCCCACCTTACTAACACCTCCTCTAGGTTTGGGTGCGGCCTTCTTCTTCCTTCCTTTGGCCCTAGCCTTGGACCCGGGAAGAAGATGCACCGCCAATAAACATAGCGGGTGTTTCCCTTGCCTTCTGCAAGGTGCCCTCTGCACTCCTTAACATGTTCAGGAGTTCCGCAAGTTCAACTTCTTTTCCTTGAAGATTGAAGTTGAGGATAAACTGGGCGTAGGTGGGAGGAAGGGACTGGAGAATAAGGTCTGTATAGAGCTCATTATCCAAAGTCGTCCCAAGGTCTGCGAGCTCTTCAATATAGCCGATCATCTTTAGGACATGTTCACCTACCGATGACCCGACAGCCAACCTCGCTCGAAACAAGTTCTTAGAGGTCTCGTATCTTGCTATACGAGATTGCTCTCCATAAAGTTCCTTTGTATGGAGAAATATGCCATCTAGGGACATATCCTCGTGCCTCCTCTGATGTTCATTGTTCATTGAGGCAAGCACGATGCACTTGGCTCTCGCGCAATCTAAATCCCAGGTTTTGCGGATTTCCTTATCCGCATTGCTGGATTTAGGACCAGGGACAGCAGGTGCCGTAGCGGTGAGGATGTACCCCAATTTGTCATAGGTCAAAGCCATTTTGACATTCCGCAGCCAATCTTTATAGTTTGGCCCTGTCAGTATATTTTTCTCTAAAAGTAACTTAAGTCCAGTCATTTTCAGGGTCGCTGCAATTAGGAGAGAGAGAAGAAAACTCTTTAGCATGATGCTCTTGCAAGTTTAGAGTGGTTTTTAGTTTATCTAAACTGGATGGCTCCCACTGTTTCTCGAATCCTTCCTCAAACCATAAAAGAAGAATTAGCCAGGACTATTCTCACCGTACAATACTTGCTTAACCGTTTAGCCAAGCCAGTGTCGATACTTCGAGGGAGGTTTTCCAACGCTTTCGCGAAGTTCCTTAATTAAATAACCTCTTTTCTCTGGGGGCGTAACCCCGCTGACACCTTTCTGGACACCTACTTGGTTTATAGCATTGATCGTTAAGTGACGAATACCCTGATAAGTAGCATATACTCACAGTAGGATCGGGATCCAAATATCATCGTATGATAATGTTGAAGGAATCCTACCAACATTCATCAAACTCCAAATGGTATGCATCTCTTTGCAAATTTCAGTTTCTTTAGAAATTTCCGATATAAGTTTTTACCCCATGCTCTTATGACCTTGGCGTTGGTCAAAATGTCATAAGTCACATGTCAAGTTCTACCCATCATTATCTTGTTAATTTGAACCCATCCGTATATATCCCTGACGTTGGCCAAATGATAATATGACTGTCCCAAATCAACTCATCTATCTATGCAACAAATGAATACCCAGCAGCTACCAAACACTATGCCATGACGTTGGCCAAAACTGCATAGCTTGAATATTACTGAATACCCAAATGAAATGACGGAGGGCTACGACTGGTTTTGGCGAAACCGTGAACGTAGTGAACTTGATATAACCGAAGGAACCTGATAGCTTTTAAAAGGAGTGGTTAAATCTCCGCATTTAAAAATATCTGTTTTAAAAATAACCGAGCGGTTTCTTTTAAATTGTTCCAACGATTTAAACTTGGTTTATTTTCTTTGCATTATAGATAATGCATCCCATCATTAACATATCATTGCAGAAAACAACGAAAATACAACGTCCTCTTATGCCATCCGCATTCGCCACGGGGTCCCGTCATCACCCGTTAGGTTACTTAACTAACGACAAAGCGGGGGCTGGGCTAGCGCGGGTGTAAAACATAAGTGACGTCTAAATAGCTATCATATATATAGATATTTTACATTCGTCTGACGCAATGATATACATTCCAGAACACAGATAAACAATATTGGATTTGCAAGCAATCTGTATTTCCTTTGAGCCTGCAAGAAAAGACAGATTACACAGTTGTGATGAATAGCCGTTACCCCACCCTCGACCCCTACGGGTACGGCAAACTACCCGCCCGGCAGTTTGTGTACCCCACCTTGGGTCAGTCCTAGGAGCAAAAACAATAAAATGAAATAATACAACGGTGGCTACAACCGCAACCTGGATGTGCCCCGCAAAAATAATATTACAACAAATTTCATTTACAACAAATGAATTAAACAATAACCCATTGCTAAACCCCGGCTATACACCACAACAGTCCAATACAGTTCATATGCACAAACAGATATAACCATTACAGAAATGTGCAACCCCCTGCCAACCGACATACTAGCAGTTAGGGGAGGTTTACGAACACATTAAACAATCACAGATATAATCCAATATGCAAATACTGTACAATTTCGATCGATTAAACATCTTTAATATTGCTCCAAAAACTGCTCTGTAAACTGGAAACCTGAGCAAAATTAAAATATTCCAGAAAACCCCAAATACCAGAGAGGACCCACACATGAAAAATGAGTCCATGACTCGGCAACTCGGCCGCGGAACAGCGGCGGATCGGTAGGGATCCGCCGCGCTTCCGCGGCTCTTTAGCCGATTCATGGGCTCAAATTTCATGGGTGTTCTCCTGGACCCTTTTCAAGCTTTCTGAGCAACCCTGAAAAATTTTTGGACTTCATTTAAATTTCGACAGAAACTTGACAGTTTTAGGGTTTTCCGGCTTCGTTTTTTCGTTCGAAATTCGTACAAATTTGCAATTAAGTTATTTATTGTTTAGCGAGTCTCTGATACTACTGTAAGTCGATGTACTACACCCCAATACTTGTGGGGAGGCGGAATTTTCAAAAACGAACTTGTTTAGTGAACGAACATCGACTAACCGCTTGAATCGAAGCTAAACTATAAATAACCAAACACAAAGTGTTTCTAAACTACTGTGTTTAGGGATTATACCTAATGAACCAACTCCTTCGTCTTTACGATCTCCTTGTCCTCCTCGGCCTTCTCTAGGTAGTAGACGATCCACCCGAGAGCAAAACTCCAAGCTAAACCTCTAAACTTGAGGCAACTAACCTTCTTGGATTGCTAATCAAAGAAGCTAGGTGTAATATAGAGATGGTTATGGATTAATTAGTCTTACTAACCCTTGTACTCAACTCATGAGAGGGGAGGATTAGTCTTTTGAAGAGGGAGAGCTTGAGGAGAGAGAATGTGAGAATGATAATGGAATAAAGTTATGAGTATCATAATAGATATGAAGCATTTTCTAATAAGAAGAAAAGAATAAAGAGTGATGAATAATCATGCTTCATAAAATATCAAGTGGTGATTCATTAGCATGAGTCATTAAGCAATAAATGTGCATTAATGAGATGAATGAATCACCCTCATGACTCATATAACTCATTCAATGTATATGACACATAACCCTCCTTAGTCACCATCTTCTAGAAGCTTCTCGTACAATTACGAGAACGCCCCTCCAATCCGCAAAAATACGGAAAAACTTTAGACTGTATAAATCCAATAACCGGATACCAGTAACTGGCTTAAACCAAAGCCGACTGGTAAAAACTGTCCGAAAGTCGTACGCGCGTAAACGCACGTATGCGTCCGAACCCTTTGTCGCAAAACCATACGACCTCTATATCGTTTCGCCTGGAGTAGGAAACTCTCTGTGTGGGACTCTAGAGACTCGACTACTACGTTGGCAGTGGGTTTAACCACAGACCGCAAGCGGCACTAGCTGTACGTAACGGTCCCCAGGTAGTTTTCGATAAGAAGGCCGATGAGGAAACCCATCCGAACTCCTACTGAGTCTGATGTGACAATCTCCATACAGTCCGGTCCGTTCGTCCAAGACTATCGCATATCGGGCCTAGGGGGCGGCAAGCGTCAGTCCCCTAATAGCGGTATAAGTCGTGTCGGAGCGAAGCCCATTACACCCTGAGAAACTACTGGAACCTACCAGCAAATCTCGCTTGCCCTGGCCAGGGACTTTGCGTAATGGCTCTCTGACACAGCGCGATATCTACTCCCAATACCGGGAGGGACGAATCCTGTCTAACCGCCACTGCCTCCAAGTGCTCGGGACTGCACCCAACTGCTACCTGTTTGCACGACTCCTTTGAGCCGTGGTAGGGTAGCAATCTAAGAACAGTGGGACACACTCGAGGCGAAGTAGCAGTGTCAAGTCTGCGGACTATGCTGTACTCATGTCACCTGGGAACTGCTCACTGACGACTGATATCAAACCAACCAACAGTTCCCTGTGAGTCCTGTCCGGTGTACCCGTAACCTAACGAGCACCTGCATACTATCTCCAGTACGACGTACTGACGGCTGTGGGACAGACCATCTCCCCAACTGGGATGAGAAGCATACACACTAGTCTACTCCAGAGTATCGATGCTCTGTCTCGATAATCCAACGACCAGGGACCTGAATAAGGATGTGCTTGTAGACTACCCAGCCCCCACTAGTGTGACTGCCATCACAACGCTGGTAGACAAGCAAGATCCTAAGAGCTCTATCAATACGTACACTCACATATTAAGATAGAAAAACCAAGTAGCATACTACCATGTTTAGCAAGACTGTTATATACATGTGAATATCCCAAGCTTCCATTAAGTAATATACAAACTAGTATGATACAGTAATGGCCTTCTAGGGCATAAACACTAACAACAGACCGATTTTGAGTCCTTTGAATTTTCAGATGAGTTAGTTGAACCATCAAACTCGGTTGCTTACAGTCATTTCGAACCATTGGTGGAATCCTTCGAGTTTGAGACAGTTTTACTAATTTTACCTTCAATTGTTTCACCTCCAAAACTCGAATTCAAGCTTTTGCCATCTCACCCTAAATACGATTACTTAGGTGAGAATAAGACTCCCTAAATCACTCCCCTTCGTCCTTTCCATCGTTTCGACCGCACAAGAATCCGTCGCGCTTCCATTTTCAATGGACGGTTTACCAAGTTCAACGTACCCATGTTTTCTTGCGAATCTAGAGGGATTTGACCCCATTTCTCGACGGGTTGATAAATTAGCACAATCGCTTTTAACACATCGGTCATCACAATTTGTGCTAATTTATTCACTCAATTTACACCCTCAAATTCGTACTACACTTCTTTCTCTCTTCCGCCATTCTTCTCCAAATATACCAAGACCATATTCCACCCTTCTTCCCATACGGTCTCATGTGTTTCTCAACTCCTTTCTCTACACTCCATTCTTCCACCAACCCTACCATTATAACGATAAAAATTTTGAATGGTTGATGCTAACCTTTGGCCTGTGTAAGGCCTTGTATAGTTTGATTTTTCTCCTCCCTAACTCTGAACTTTAACGCTTAAAACAGTGAAAACACTGTCTCACTTAAGTTTGGGGGGCTTTTGCATATATATTTTGTTTTTTTTTTAACAATAAAAAAATAAACAGGGGAGTACCGACATTTTCGACCCTCTTGATGTAGTCTGACAGTGAGGACACTGTCAAGTTTAAGTTTGGGGGTATGCTCGGTAAGCTTTCTTCCTTCGCATTCATGTGTATATTTTTGCATTTGCATACTTATTTTAAAACCCATAAAAAATTGAAAATTTTCAAAAATTATAAAAATTAAAAAGTTCAATTTTGACCATATTTGACTTAAGTTTGACATGACGGTTGACTAGTTAGGAAAAACTAGATCCTCAACTTAGTAAATTAAAAACCCTACAAAATAACCTTTCTTAAAATTTAACGGTAGAAAATATATGTTTTTGTAGTTTACTTAGAAATAGGCAAATTTTTAGTTCACTTCTTGGGCTAAGTCAAGATAAAAGAAGAGTATTAATATTTTTATTAAAGTATAAGTCTGAAAAATAATTCTTAAGCTTAAGTCTAAATTCTGAAAATATATACCCTACAAATTGCACAAACACGAACCTTGAAACTTGGAATAGTAGAAGAGACCTTGAAATGCTCTTGTCTAAAGTCCTTAGTATAAAAGGAAATAAAATAAAAATACAAGTGTGAATAAAAAAAATGAACACTGGTTTTTGTAATTACTTAAGGCTGCAAAAATAGAAAAAATATTTAGCGATGGTGCTTTATCACCTAGTGCCTTATCACCTAATGCCTTAGACCAACTTGTTTGGGAGTCACTGCTAAAGCCTTAGATGTTACAAGACTAGGAATTACGCCTTAATGCGTAAATACATTTTGTAATCGGTCGTTAGTACCTCAAGAAGTATTAACGGTCGCATGAAAAATGTGTGAGCGATTTCATCTAAAAATTCACCAATTAAAAGTACTTTGGATGATGGACAAGAGTATAAGAGCTTGAATTGAATTTCCAAGTGTAGGGGTGATACATACACACACGTAGGGTATGATTGGGGTTTGGATGAAAGATAGGAATGAAAAATAGGATTTATATCTTTAGTAAAGATGATAAAAATTCTTAAGTTGAGAAGGAACCTTAGAAGGAAAATTCAAAAGATGCTAAAAGCTAAATAAATCTACAGAACATATACAATCTTAAGTTAAATGATAAGGAAGCGTGAAAAATATGGGTGGATAATTTCTGAGTCAAAGATAATAGAATTTCCTGTTAGAAAACCGAATTGAAGAATGAAAGTCAATAGGCCAAGTTGATAGGATTTTGTGGGTAGTATCCGCTGAAAACCCTCAGGAGACAACACTCCTCCTACTAGGGACACCTAGAGGTTTAACGGCTTGTTGCACGAGCTCAGTGCAGTCGCGTTTGCCTGCGAAAGTGAGGCTAGGTCTTTTTCGAGAATAAAACTAGGTTTGCTCGAGGACGAACAAAAGATAAGTTAAGGGGTATTTGTTCAAATCATAATTTTGTATTATTATATTCCCCATTCTTATTCATTTTACAAATAAACAGGTGCGTTTGATCCATGTCTACTACATAGTTGCAGGTTATAGGTTCTCGGAATAAAAACAGTGAAAATGATGAAAAGACGATACAAAAGTGAGACTACGACCAACAAATGGAAGAATCTTGATCAAGCCTACAGTTTGGAGAATAAACGAAGAATCAATGAACAAGTTTACAAAGTACAAACGCAGTGCAAGGTTCAAGACTTCGACACGAAGCGAACGGTAAAGTCCACGATATTATGCACTGTGGAAATCTGGAAGAAAACTAGAAGACAATCTGAGAAACCAAGTGAAGAAAAGCCAAGGATAAAGCAACATGAGAATTACCAGAGAAGCAACACTCATAAGCCCTTTATATGGCCGCGGATCCGCGGCCAAACATGGGTTTTGGCCGCAGTTCCACGGCCATAATAAGCCCATGTCGGTGAAAATTCATGGCGGTGTGGCGGTGCGTTGACTAATCTTCTTTAGGGTAAAATTGTAAATGTGAATCGAATGTAACCCTAGGGTTTCTATGATCTATAAATAGAAATCCTAAACCTCTTTTGGAGGTATGCCTCTTCTTGTGCCTCATTTTATTCATCTATTTCAGAATTTTCAATTCTTGTAATGTTGAAGAGTGCATCAAATAAAGTAAGTCTTTTTCTTTATCTTGCCCTAGTTAAATTTTCTTTCCTGCCCTAGTATAGATTTTTCTTTATTTGCCCTAGTTATAATTTTAATTATTTGCCCTAGTTTAGATAATTAGGTTATTGAATTAAAAATCATAAAAATGTCTATTTTTATCAATTCCCTAATAAGTGAGTAGTTCCTCACTTGTTAGCGTTAGGAATAGGAAAGGTTTGAGAGATGAAGATCTCTCACCCCTTTCTTGCCCATCATATATTTTTATAGGACTCCATGCATACATACACACACCGCTCACTACGGCACCCTATCCCATGAGGTAGTGGTGATACCGTAGTATAAAAGACCGGTTGTGCATGTTTTCCATGGAGTTTGGGTAAGAATTAAGAAAGGAAGGACAAGAACCTAGAAGAAGAAACCTAGTTTCTTCCTGATGGTACTAATCCACTTTATTAATTATTACCATAACACCTAATAGATCTTAATTAGGGCATAGAAAGCGGTGAGGAATATTAACTTTCCAAACTTAACCTAAACCTAACCCTAGCAAGGTTTTAATCCTAGCCTAAATCAATTTAGTTTTTAGTAATAATTAATCCAACACCGTTTGGAATTAACTCGTTAGAACAAATTGAGAATACACAAAATCCCTGTGGACCGACCCGTACTCACCGGCTAGCTACCAAGCGACACCGTTCTTGATTGCGGTTAATATTCTTTGATCTATCTTTTAAAAGCGCACGAAAGCGCATAAAAACTCTTTCAATCAACGAGTATCCGCGTACGCTACGTAATTGCGACGGACTTTTGATCAACATCAAAATCCCATGGCAACCGATCAAATGAGACTAAACCGCAGGATTTACAAAATTCAAACTAGTTATCACATAACTAATTATAGTGATTCCAAATATTGTATCACAATCATTGAAAGCTAGGCGACGTTAAATATTTTGATCGAATCAACGATTTCCTAAATTTCCCAGAAAGCTTAACACTTGAACACTGTTAAAGTTAACCAGAGACATATCATAGTACCCATGGACCTACAGCTAAAGGGCCTTGTCACGACCCGGAATTTGGCACGTGACGGCCCTAATACTACGCAACGTCTACAGGCGTAACGCGGTAAAAGAAAGCCAAAACCCAGAAATCTAAACCATAAAAAGACAAGAAAAGATAAGAAATATTGTTTAAAAGTCTTTGAAATCACAACCCAAATTCTTTAAAAGTCCAACTTTATTTCCTTTAAAATTTTGGCAGCACCTCCTTTGTAAAAACTAGCCCCAAAAATGGGTACAACATAAATGTAAAGTAAAGCATCCCTAAACGGGAGCAAATACACGCTCAAAGGCGGAAAACAACCACCACAACAAATATACGACGCCGTAGCGAAGAAATAAAAGATGATAGAAAGGAAACTGTATAAAAGACAACAAGTCACAAATAATATACAATATCGTCCTCACCAAGTCTCTAAGTTAACAAGAAAATATAGTAGATGGAGAATACAAGGATACAACGAATATACAATACAACAAACGAATAACCACAACCCACCTAAGCAAACTGCACACTGTGAGCTGATGCGGTATCCGTAGCAAAAGATGATAGAAGAATAGCCTGCCTCGACTACTCTGGGGAACACCCTGCAAAACAAACTGTGGCACAACGGGAGTGAGTTGCCAACTCGTGAATAGTAAATAACATATGCAGATAATCGCAGGTATGCACGTACAGCGTGAAACTAACATGTGCAATTAATAACAATAAAAAGTCATATGAATGCAATAATCATGAAAGGTACACTAGCAGGTACAACTAATACATGAAGCAATGCATATAAATAAAGGTATGTAAATGCAACAGTCATGAAAGGTACTCTAACAGATACTACTAATACATGAAGCAGTGCATAAACAATAAATGTGGAGTATGGAATGAAATATGTCATTTCCATGGAATCCTGACATCGTGGTAGGATCACAGTCCATCAAGACAAATCCAAATCCCAATTGCTCAAATCAGCCCCCAAATTGGCTCTCATATCATATAAGTCTCACAAATCCTGAATGTACAATATCGAATAAATCTCATATATCCTGAATGTACAAATCAGCAATCTCATAAATATCCTGTATCCAATATCAAATGAATCACCTATATCCCAAATCAAATTATCAAGTAAAAATCTAACATCCTAAATATATTTGCATGAATAAATATGATGATGTATATAATTTAATGTCAATACACATATATTAGCGTCCCATTCCATTAATATTGGTGTAAGGGCATATATAACAGCGGCCTAAACCCCTGTTATATATACAAAGGAGTAAAAAGAAATATCATGAAACCAATGTGTCAAGTATCGACACAGAAATGCAGGTCTATCAGGTGCTGTCACCACGACTGGCACCCTGATAGGTACGTATCATACGCTATCCCAAAAGCTCGAGTGCCTAGCTCTGACCCTCGTCTCTCGACGTATCTATACTTACATGACTCCCATCGGTATCCCCATGATAACCGCCGAGTCATTGGTAATGTCACCGGATGGTATGGTTCCCCCACTAACTCATCGTCTACTCCACGACTTTTGCCCCGGGGTGCCTCCGGGCCCCACCATGTACCCGCACACGGACCCCTTCGTTCCTTGCGTAGGGTATATATATATCTGAACCAATAAATCTCATGGTGGCTGCTGAAATATCAAATCAAGGGAAACCGGGTTTTTCAAATAATGCATAATTTCATGAACTCCCACGGTCCCTAAATCCAGAAAACATCATGAAAAATCCATATCACAATGCAAAAATCCATGAATATAATATATGCAACATAAACGAAAATGTAAGCATATAAAAGAAAAGCCGCTAATTAACTGCAACAAGTTAATATAAATATCATGTGGTTCCTAATTTTCTCCAATTCTAAAACAACATCAGGTAAAGGTAAACATGTAGCTATAACCAGATGCATGTGAAAACATAAAGGTATAGCAAGATATATGTATCTACCTATAAGTAATGATGTAGTATACCCCCTGGGTATAAGTGAAATAGGTGTGCAAGATATACCTGTAGCTATGTCATAAAGTGTGCATGTACCTATCACTAATGGTACAATACTCTATAGGTATACAGGTAACCAGCATGTAAGTATATCAGAGCATATGTGTAAGCATGTAGGTATACAGGTATGCTATAAGTCAATGCGTAAAGAAATATGAATCAAAGTCTCAATATCCCTAACCAAGCAATATCATATCTATAAGTGGGTTGTGCGTGACATGGCAATTATTGACGGTATGTGTAGCATACAATCAGTGCTCGTGCAACATGAATCGTCAATAATATGTGCAGTGTCCTAAGGATACTAGTCCAAGCATAACAATATCTAAGTAATAGGGTAAATACGCAATTCTAAATATGACATAGAATATGCGACAGAAATAACATCTCTAGCCCAGACACATAACGCCATGCGGGCGATTCCCCTGTAGATGTTAAATCTACTCACCAACGCTCCTGGCTAAGTGAAACCTACCACCTGTTTTCCCTTGTCGTAGCATCCGAAGTCCCCGCTTACGAACCTAAAATTTCACAAACACATCACATAAGCTAAATATCCTATATCGATGAAAAGACAACGAAACGAAATGAAAACGGCCAGAAAATTACACTGCGCACTTAGCGCACCTAACGCGCACGACATCGGTCAAAAACCCTAAGTAGGGTCGCCAAACTACGAAACACCTAGTTTAGATTCCGATCATCCCGATCGCGCATTCAAAACACAATAATAAACGTGGACTCAATATAAATAACGTCGCAACGTCAAAAAAAACCACACCTAAAACTTACCGAAATCTAGTAAGCAGTACTTATATTTTTAGCACAAAGCTACCAGTTTTACCAAAACTATAATTTACAAATATCTTCAAATAGCAAGATTAAACCATTTAAACCATTTCTATATTTTTAAACTTGCTTAATTAAGTTTTATCAAAAACCTAGTAAGCAAAAACCCTTAATTAGAGAAAGTAGTAATTAACAAAAATTAGCATTTTCTACTAGGTTAAGCTTTTCCAAATCACAAATTAATACTTCAATTAAAAATTAAACATTTAAATAAAGCTTTAACCTTAACTTTAATATTCTAAAACCATTTCTAAAATTTAAACATGAAATTAAAAGCTTAAATTAATATCTAATTAAGCTAGCAAAAAGATTTAAACTTAACAATTAAGGATTAGGGTTAAGATTTTATACCTTCCAAGAACACAACTTGAAACAACAACAATCCACACTTTTGCCTCCAAAATCCTCACTAGAATTCATTTGTACATATTTTTGCATTTGCATACTTATTTGAAAACCCATAAAAATTGAAAATTTTCAAAAATTATAAAAATAATTGTATTCGATTTTGGCTAATTGACTTGAGTTTGATGAATGGGTTAACTGGCTAGGAACAACTAGATCTTAGACTTAGTAAATTTAAAACCCTAAAAATAACCTTCCTTAAAGTTTAACGGTAGAGAGTATATGTCTTTGTAGTTTATTTAGAAATAGGCAAATTTTAGGTTCACTTTTTGGGCCAAGTTGAAACAAGGGAAGAGTATTGATGTTCTTATTAGAGTATAAGTTTGAAAAATAGTTCCTAGTTTAAGTCTAGATTCTGAAAACGTATACCCTACAATTTGCACAATCACGCACCTTAAAACTTGGAATAGTAGAAGAGACCTTGAAATGCTCTTGTCTAAAGTCCTTAGTAAGAAGAAAATAAAAGAAAAAAGAGTGAATAAAGAATAAAGAAAAAAAATGGACACTGGTATTTGTGATTACTTAAGGCTGCAAAAATAGAAAAATATTTAGCGAGGGTGCTTCATCACCTAGTGCCTTAGACCAACTGGTTTGGGAGTCACTGCTAAAAGCCTTGGGTGTTGCAAGACTAGGAATTACGATTTAAAAGTGCAAACATATTTTGTAATCGGTCGTTGGTACCTCAAGAAGTATTAACGGTCGCATGAAGGATGTGTAAGCAAAAATTCATTTAAAATTCACCAATTAATAAGTACTTTAGACAACGGACAAGGGTATGATTGCTTGATTTGAATTTCCAAGTGTAGGGGTGATTATTACACACATGTAGGGGTATATGATTGGAATTTAGATGAGAGAAAGGGATGAAGAATAGAACTTGTATCTTTAGTAAAGTTGATAGAAATTCCTAAGTGGAGATGGAACTTTAGAAGGAAAACTTAAGAGATGCCGAAAGCTAAGTAGGTCTACATAATATATATAATCTTAAGTTAAATAATGAGGAAGTGTGAAGAATATGGGTGGATAATTTGCGGGTCGATGATAATAGAATTCTTAGTTAGAAGACCTAATTGGAGAACAAAAGTCAATGGGCCGAATTGATAGGATTTTGTGGGTGTAATCCGCTGAAAACCCTCAGGAGACAGCACTCCTCCTACTAGGGACACCTAGAGGTTTAACGGCTTGTTGCACGTGCTCAGTGCGATCGCGTTTCCCTGCGAAAGTGCGGTTAGGATTTTAGTGAATAAAAATAAGTTTGCTCGAGGACGAGCAAAAGATAAGTTTGGGGGTATTTGTTCACACCATAATATTGCATTATTATATTCCCCATTCTTAGTCTTTTTATAAATAAACATGTGCTTTTGACGCATGTCTGCTACATGTTACAGGTTACAGGTTCGTGGATCTAAAACAGTGAAAACGATGAAAAGACGATGCAAAAGTGGACTTTGACCAACAAATAGGAGGATCTTAGTCAAGCCTACATCGAAAGACAGTTCACAATTAACAAGGCTTTGCAAGATCCCAAAATGTCAAGACAAACGGTTAAAAAGCCATTGCAAATTGTTCACTGAAGATCTGGAACCAACCTAGAAGCCCAAATGGAAAAATACATATAGAAACAGGAAGACAAAGTCACCAGAAGACAACACAGAAAATTACAGCATCCAAGGCTTCTTGTTGACCGTGGAACCGCGGCCAAACAGGGCCTCGGGCCGCGGTTCCGCGGCCATATTAAGGAAATAGAAAATAATTTTTTTACCATAATGTGTTGGCGGCGTTGACTGGTCTTTATTGGGCTATTTTTGTAATTGTAGACATGCGGATCAAAATGTAACCCTAGAGTTTCCTATTCTTTATAAATAGGAACTCTAATCATTGTAACTCTTTATGCCTCCCTTCATTAATAAAATACAAAATTCTTTTGGAGAGCATCGGTGTTTCTTTTCCATTCAGAAATTCAGATCTGACAACCCTGCATGGATGATTGGAGGGATGCATCTGTAGGTAGATTTAATTTCTCGCCCTGGTTTAGATTTCAATTCTTTGCCCTAGATAGATTTAATTCATGCCCTAAGAACTTGTTTAGGGTTTAGCTTTGGGGAAGGATTTTGAGAGATGAGATTTCTCATCCCTTTCTTACCCACCAAATATTTACAATAGGACTCCATGCATACACGCACATACCGCGCCCTACGGCATCCTACCCTTCGAGGTACCGATGACACCGTAGTGTAAAAGCCCGGTTGCGCGTGTTTTCCATGGAGGTTAAGATAAGGATCTCTAAAGGAAGGACAAGAACCTAGAGAAAGGAACACCTTCCCGAATGGATCTAATCCCCTTTATTGATAATTACCATAACTCCTCACAGATCTTCATTCGGGTATAGAAAGCGTTGAGATTTAATTGCATTTCCAAACCATCCCTAAACCTAACCCTAGCAAGAATAGATCTAGATAATTGCCCTAGGTTAATTAGGTTTTTAGATTTAATAACAACTCCGAACACCCTTCGGAATCAACTCGTAAGAACGAATCGGAGATTCACAACATCCCTGTGGATCGACCCGTATTCACCGGCTAGCTGCAAAGCGACGCCGTTCTTGATTGCGGTTACAAATATTTTTTATCTACCTTTTAGAAAGCGCAAGCACGCTAAATCACTCAATCAATCCGCGGTCACTTAGACGTGTTAGGGTTTCGTTCTTCAGGTGTGTCCATAGAATTCCCTGCAATGTTTTTCTGAATATTTTTAACATGGAAAAATCCAACTTTTGGAAAAATTTCCAGAAAAGGGGTTGTTTCGGGCTTTCGGGGTTCGATCGGAATTCTAACTTCGCCTACGCAATACCTAATGCTTTAGGTAGGCTCTGATACCACCGCAAGGTTCCTTAGCACCCTCACGGTGTTTACTGGGGCATCGAACATGCCATTTCAAAATTTTCTAGAGAGCTAAAGTACTCGAACGAGGATCGAACTAGAGACTTAGGGTTTTCTAGATTGTAAACACTTTACAAACTAAAGAGAAGAAGGAATACAATCTTTGTAGACTGGTCCTTCACTTCAACTGCTCCATGTAGTATTCCCTTCGCTCCGAGTAGTAAACTCCTCGGACTCTACAAAGGCTCCACGAGATGTACGAAACAAGCTTGCTTGATGTCGTCGAGGCCGAAAATGATCTACGTCGAGGAGACTCAAGCTCATGCTATCTCTTCACTAATGCTGAGATTAGTGAAGCAAACATCCTATACTAAATGGCAAATAGTAGAGGATGATGAAGTAGGAAGTGAGCTCACTTTAATTTTATTTTTCTCACAAGGTTTCATCACTTAAAAAAAGCTAACAAGCTTTTTCTCTTGAGGAAGAAGAAGAAGTGATGAAGAAAATGAATGAGAGAGTGAGGTTAGAATTGCAACCATGGGTGAGTTAGTGTCATGCCTAACTCATGTAGAGAATAAACCATAGCTATGAGTTAAGGGTTAGGTTAAGAAATATCTTAAGTAAGACAAAGGAGTAGACTAAGTCAATGAAGTCCACAAGTTTCTGCAAGCTTTGAACCATGACAAATATCTCCACAATTTTGAATTTGCTTGAAATAAATATAAACCCTAATTTAACCCTAGCATGGTGTGAGTCTCATACATACATGTTGCAAGTGTAACCTAACATGACACAACAATATATATCACATATATATTTTGTGTGCAAAAAGAAAACAATATATTTAACATATATCACACACACACACACATATATATATATATATATATCATTGTCATAAGTGAGAAAAATAATTACATAACTGAGCTAATATTAGTTAATGTAATTTAATATATCTAATATATAATTCTACATTAAATTATTAAATCAACACTTGATTTAATAATCCGGCTATATTACATATAACCGACTAATATCAAATGTAATATCTTATCGAATCAACACTTGATCTGATAACTTGGCTATATCACATATAACATACGATGTCACTAATCGCGAGAATAGAATGTGGTATTACATACACACATTAATCTCGGTCCCGCACATATCACAAATGTGCTCCTAATTCGTTTCGTATGAACCAGGAAACCTCTGTGTAGGACTCTAAAGACTCGTCAATAGGCCGGCAGTAGGTGATGATCATATCAAACACCTACAAGCTGCAAGCGGTCTGCTAAACGTAACGGCCAACCGGGTATTGAACGATCAGAAGATCAACAAGCAAGCCTACTCGTACTCCTGCGAATCCAATCAGTATTACTACCGTACAGTCCGGTCTCTTCATCTGATATGTCGCATATCACAGCCTGGGGGTGGTATAACGCCATACCCTAATAGCCTGATAAGTCATGCCGATGCAAGGTCCATAACGGTTCAAGAAACTACTAGTAACGCGTAGCAGTAAATCTCAACAACCCTGGCCAGGGATTTCCTGTTATGGCCAATCGAGCATAGCGCAACATCAACTCCCAATACCAGGAAAGACGAAACCCTTCCTATCGCTCATTGCCTCCATGTGACTCGGGATTGTACCCAAAAACCGCCTTTTTGCACGATCTCTTGACCGTGGTATGGTGGAAATCAAAGCACAGTGGGAATCACACAAGACTGTATGACGATCTCGGGTCTACAGACTAATCTGTACCAGTGTCACCAGAGAACTGCTATCCGACGATAGGTATAATACCATCTAGGAGTTCTCGGCGAGTCCGTCCAGTATACCCAGTCTCCACTGAGCACCCGTATACCTTCTCTGATGTCAAACACCAATGGATATGGGGTCATCCATCGCCCATCATATGGGTCGAGAAGAGTATACGCTAGTCTACTCTGGAGTATCGATGCCCTGTCTCGATACTCCCACGACTAGGAACATTTAAAGGATGTACTTATCGACTACCCTGTCCCCACTAGTATGATCTGCATCATAATCCTGGTAGTTAAGTACTCATCCTAAGGGCTTTATCAACATGTAACAGAGAGACAATAAGTGTACATGTTAAGATAAAGTGCAACCAGATAGCATACTATCATGTCGAGCAAGAAAGTCCTCCCTATATATGTCCAAGCATCCACTACAATATACATCGCATGTACAGTAATGGCCTCTAGGGCATACATATAACTAACAATCTCCCACTTGCATTAAGGCCATCTGTTGTAGTATCTAATACCCAACAATATAGCAGTGGTTGTAGTATCCCATACTCAACCATCCCATAGAAGTCTCTCTAGGGGTAAGGCCTTTGTGAGTGGATCCACTGTGTTATCCTTCATGTCTACTCTCCTGACCTCGATCCCTTAGAGATCAACCATCTCCCTGATCAGGTAATACTTGCCTCAGAATATGTCTGGAACGCTGATGAGACCTTCATTCCTAGGCCAAAACCATAACTCCATTGTTGTCACAATAACAGTTATTAAACGCTCAATGCTAGGAACCTTGTTCATCTTATGAACAAGAAATTTCCAGACAGTCACTTTGGTAGTATCATTGGTAGCAATGTATTCAGCCTTTATCGTCTAGTATGTCACGGTATCTAGCTTGGAACTCTTCCAACATACCGTCCCTGCACTGATGGTAAAGACAATGTCTGTGACTGACTCTCAGTCAAACTTATCACTCTGAAAGCTGGAACCAAGAACTTTCTTTTAGTACTTCTCAAGTACTTAAGAATGTCCTCCACAACTTTCCAGTGATTCTCCCAAGATCCGATTGATTCCTGATCACTATACCTAGTGAGTCATCTACATCTAGTCTATTACATAACATCGCATACTCTGATAGAGCCTACTACCGAAGCATAGGGTATCTCTTGCACGCGAGCTCTCTCCAAATCAGTCTCGAGAGACATCTTTTTGGAGAGAGTGATCCATGAGTAAGTGGGCGAACCACCACGCGTAGAATCTTCCATACTAAACCCTTTTAGTACGGTTTTAATGTATCTGGATTTGGGACACTCCCAACATCCACTTAGATCTATCACCATAGATCATAATCCACAAGATGTAGTAGGTATTATCCAGATCTTTCTTTGAGAATTATCGTGATAAGAGGAGCTTGACCGAGTGTAGCATAGGAAACCATTTCCTATCAAGAGTATGTAATCTACGTACAATACGTATAAGAAAACCTCACTCTCTACAACCTTCTTGTATATACAAGGTTCATCTACTATTTTGATGAAGTCAAACTCTTTGACTGTCACATCAAAACATATGTTCCAACTCCGCGATTCTTACATTGATCCTAATGGACTTAAGCATAGCTTTGAAAGTCTCAACTTTTCTATTTACACCAAGAATCTTCTCAAGATCCTGTTGTTCCCAATGGGTTTTACCCCTTCAGGTGCAACATGCAAAGTCATACTTTGTTGGTGTACATGGATTCCATCTTTGATCGTATAGCATCCAGCCTTTTCACAGGGTCGCCACTCGTGTTGGCCTGCCTGAACCTAGTTGGGCCATCATCTCATGATGCAATCCTCGCTCCCACTGTCATCAAGAAAACCGTAGTATCTCTCAAGTGGATGAGGAACCCTACCAGATTCGCGGAGAAGCTGAGGTTTGTTGGAGACTATTGAATCCTTTGGTTGTACCAAATCATCAGCTGTTAGTTTGTCTAGCTGGAACTGCTTCCAGTTCTACCTCATGACCACAAATTTCTTCACAAGAAATTCATTTTCTAAAAAGGTGGCATGTTGTGAAACAAAACACCTTTTGCTCCTCAGAGTGGTAGAAGATATTCCCTTACGAATGTTCGGGATATCCTAACAAACTTATACAGTCCTGACCTTGGCTCAAGCTTGTCCGGATTTTGCTTTTCAATATAGGCCGGAAAACCCCATATCTTAACTCGGTTAAGACATGGTCTCTTCCTATTCCATATCTCATATGTAGTGGTAGGCCCTGATTTGGACGGAACCCGATTCAATAGGTATGCAGCTTCTCAAGTGCATAACTCCAAAAGAAAATAGGTAACTCAGCAGTACTCATCATAGAGCGCGCCATATCACATAGGGTGCAGTATCTCCGCCCCGATACACCATTGTGCTGTGGTGTATACGAAGGAGTAAGCTGAGAGAGAATCACATTCTCTTTAAATAATCCAGGAACTCCATGCCAAAGTATTCTCCTCCTCGATCACATCGAAGGACTTTAATACTTCCACTCGTCTGGTTCTCAACTTCAAGCTTATATTTCTTGAATTTCTCAAAAGTTTCAGACTTGTGTTTCAACAAGAACACATGTCCGAATCTTGAGAAATAGTCGATGAATGTAATGAAGTACAAAGAACCAACATTGGCAATTTGTAGACATAGGACAATATACATCATCATGTATCTGTCCCAAGAGTTCACTAACTCTCTCTCTGTTTCCAGTAAACGGGGTATTGGTCACTTTACCTTTGAGACAGGACTGGCAAGTAGCATAAGATGAAAATTCGAACAAATTCTAATATTCTTCCTTATGTAATTTAGCTGGTCGTGTCGCATTGATATGACCTAGTCTACAATGCCACAAGAAGGATTCGTTCATTTCTTAACTACTCCTCTTGTGTGTGTTCTATACCTTTTGAACTGTGGTTTGATTTAGAACGTATATGCTATTATGTAACGTGCCTGATCGAATCAACTCTTGATTCAGGAAAATGTTCACAACATTATCCTCCTATATAGAATTATATCCTTCTTTGATCTCATTAAAGAATCTGATGTAATGTTGTATATCAGGTTCGGTATTTAATGACATTTGTTCAGAATCAATGTATCTAATACAAGGTGATATCTGCCAACAGACTTGGCTGCAACAATTGCACCATTCTCTAACACTTAGAAACATATCACCCAATCTCAGTTCTCTACCTTTCTGTAGCCCATGTAACTTTTACATATGTGGGATCCTGATCCGGTATCTCATACCTAGGACGTAGAGGATACTGAGAAAACAGTTCTCAGTAATAAGGACACCCGAAGAATATACATCATCATGCACTTTCTTCGATTGGGTGGCATGGGAATCCGGATATTCTCCTATTTTCTGCTCAGACTTATAACAATTATAAAAAAGAACGGAACCAACATTTCCTAGCTCAGTATAATAAGCAGGTTCGGTCAATGCATCCATATTATTATCTTGATTAAGGCGTGACATAGTCGCTACCTGGAGAAAAAGAGAAGAATGTGCTCTTGCAAGATTAGATTGGTTATTAATTTATCTAATCAGGATGGCACCCACTGTTTTAGTCAAATCTTCCTTCAAACCCTAAAAGGTAAGACTAGCCGTGATTAATTACACCCTACAAGTTTGCCAATCTTTCAGCCAGGCCAGTGTCGGTACTTTGAGGGAGGTTCCCCGTGCTTTCGCATGGACCTAATTAAAATAAACCTCATTTTCCCAGAGGCGTAACCCCGTTAACACCTTTCTAGACACCTACTTGACTGGCTAATTGTAATGTGTAAAACTCTCTCAGGAGTAACTCTTACTCGCGGTGTGTATCGGGATCCAACTATCTCATAGGAGGTATGCAATCTCATTGCAAATTTCAACACTTGAAATTCCCGATAATGTTTTGCCCCTAACCTCCTATGACCTTGACAAAGGCCAACAAACCATAGGATGCTAGTCAAATTCAACCCGTCATTTCCTGATTGAATTAAACTCACCTGCACGATGTAGGGTGTTTTTCGTCACCCCATTGAGATGGGAATACGCACGCGGAGGCGTACTACAGATTCCTCCTGTCTAGGGTAGGCCGGGGTTTAATGATTGTGGGGATCCGAATCTCCGGCAGCCACAGACTAAGCGGCCGTTAATTACCCCTCGCCTTTGGAGCGAGGGAACCTCCGATTGACGGGTTAAACTGGTCATGCGAACTGACATTATACTATCATGTCGAGCAAGAAAATCCTCCCTATATATGTCCAAGCATCCACTACAATATACATTGCATGTACAGTAATGGCCTCTAGGGCATACATATAACTAACATATGGATGCTCTCCTCTTGTCCAAAGAAGCATGAGAGTCTCTGATAAAGGCATTACAAGAGCCCGATCAGTTCTAAGCTTTCCTTGCAGAAAAAAGATGAAGGATGATTTGGCGGAGGTTCATACAACTGACATTATATTCAGCGATGAAAACCTCCTCCTTGGTACGTGCGAGCATAACCGCCCGTTATACGTCACCGGGTACTGCCATGACATCAAGATAGGGAAAATCCTTGTCAACAACGGATCCTCCATCAACATTCTCAACGTGAAAGTGCTGAAGGAGATTTGCATGAACGTTCATCACTTAGCCCGAGACAGAATTACCATCTCCGGGTTTGACTCACAGTCTTCACAGACGTTAGGGTCTGTAATACTAACGTTATGCTTCGGGTTGCTCGTCACTGACATCAAATTTCACATCATTGACGCCAAAACTTGCTATAACGTTTTTCTCGGTAGGCCCTGGCTGCATGAGTACAACGTCATCCCTTCTACATAATATCAGTGTATGAAGTATTTCAAGGATGGTTTGGAATGCACCATCACAGGGGAGCTGAATCCGTTCTCCATAAATGAGGTCTAGAAATATGAAGACGCAAAGTACTTCCTATCAGACTTCGAAGATACAGAAATGTGTCATAAACCGGAGGATAAACAGAAGTCTGTCGTCACTATCCCGATCTTTAGGAGCGATTCCGAGGGAGATGAAGAATAGTCTACTCGGGGAAACCCCAGAAAGAAAACAACAGGCCCGGACCATCTACCCCTATTCTGGTCTTTGGCAGCGACTCTGAGGACGAGGCCAACACAGTGTTCTCAATCCGCCCGTCGGTGCAAACCCTCAACGAAGTAGATCAGAGTCTGCAAATCACAATGGCTCCACCTCAACATTACAAGGAACTTGATGCGCTCTATACATACAGCGTACAAGAACTATAGACTTTTTACATCCCTCCCAGGCGAAGAGGTGAAAAGGCGATTGTCATGCCCCGCTTCCTAAAAGAAGGTGAAGGATGACGTGGCATGGTCCGCAAACTAACTATATTAAAGGTGGTCTATTCAATACAGTTACGTTATGCGTATGAATATTTAACATGCATGATGTGTACCAAAACAAAAAAAAGCGAAAGGCATTTATTTTCATTAATCAAACTTTATTACATCCCAAAAGAAAGAGTAAAATAAACTAAGTAGTTTAATTACATCGAGAAGAAACAAAAGCCCTAAACATGTGGGCAACAAAAAAATTAAAACTAGCTAATCTTCCGTCGTCAAGTCTGCATAATCTTCATTAGTTGGCTCCACACCTTGATCCTCGTCATAATACTCATTCTCATCTAACGGACATTCCAAAGAGAGAGGAAGAAAAGGAAAATCCGTCAGCGAGTTATACTCGGGTAGGATTGCCTCATAAGGAAGTAAAGGTATAGAAACGAACATGTGTATATAAATATAATGTATATGATGTATATGGGTATAAAGGTATGAGGGGTATACAATTAAGACATGTTGACAGAGATATGTGTGAATATGAGTATATTGTATGAGGAGTATGTGAGTAAAGTTCAAGTCAAGTCAATCGGGAATTCATTCTAAGAGTTAGATCAAGTTAAACAAAGTGTATATTGATAGAATTGACTAGTGGATGTACTCGTATCCTTGAGGTATCCCATAACTAGCTGGAAGCAATATGAGCCGGCGCTCGTGCCTGGGGTGACAATCAATGCGGTAGCATGAACATCCCCGAAAGGTTTCCCATGACTATGATGGAGGTTTGTCTAGCGTGAATATCACTCAAGTGTACAGGTATTTCCACCCTTCAGTTCCATAATAAACAACAAGTCTAAACTGGTAAAATATCCATATCTGTAACAACCCTAAACTTTCTGTACAACTTTCTGTACAATTTTCAAAAAAATACAGAAAGGGATACTTTTTCCTAAGCATAAGTTATAAATTTGTTTTGCTTTTTAATAGCAAGAAACTTGTAGCTCATTGGTAAGACCTTACACTGCTGAACTAAAGCACCAAAGTTCCAATCTCATTCCCCCACATTATTTTTAATATTGTTTTATTTTAAATTTTTAGAAGACCAAGGGTTTACACGTGCATAATTCGTAAAAACCCCACGTCACATGTAAAACTAAATATCCGAGAGGGTACACCAACAGCCTCTGGACACGTGGAGGCTTCGAATCGGCCTGACTCGGCCGACTCGGGCCGGCGGCGCCGGCCGGACGGAGTCGGATCGCCGAGTTGCCAATAGCAAAAGTGTGTCTTTTGGCCTCCCCATTACCCCTGTACACTTTAATTTTTCTGCAATTTAACGGAGCTCTTTAAAATCCCATTAAACCATATTTTTAATACAATTTTTATTACATTTTCAATTCAACCTTTCACCTATCATAACCCTAGTTTTACCCTATAAATATCATCCCTAGACATACACCCCTCACTCACAATTCTGTCCAAACTCTCAAGAAATTCCTCTAGAAATTTCGGGTACAAGTGGAGTTAGCGAAGGGCAAAACTTCGGCGATCTTCCGACGACGGCCCTAGGAGCTTCCGGCGACGAAACGACGCACCGACGCCTCCTACGTCTTTCTCTCCCTCTTCTCTATAATAAAAACCCATAAGCCCCACTTCCCTCTTCTCTATTCTTTTCTAAAAACTCGTATTACTAAAACCAGACGGAATCGGAGTTAATCCGATTTCCGATTCGGTTCTTCCTAAAAATTCAACCTTTCTTAAATACAAACATACCAAACCCTTACATGTTGATTATTAATCATTAAAAAACATGTTGAACAAGTTTCATAGCAATATATTTCATTTTGTAACTTTTATCGCTCTTTTTCAATAAAATACCATGTAGTTTACTTTCTACCTTTAAAATATCATAAATCTTGTTACACCTTTAATTAGATCACGAGGTAATGACCTGTCTCCTCACAACACTCATATGCAACATAACACAATACCTTTTGGGGAAAATAGATTCGCGAAATACCGTTTTACACAAAACTACCTTTAACTTATAAAAACCATTTTCTACAAGATTACGTATTTTAAAAAAAAATCTTTGCAAAGTGCCGCTAGAACCCATTTGGGGAACCCGTCCGGGATGGTGCGGATTATCGCACATCCTCGGGCTTAGTAGTGTGAGATGCAGACCTCCGGAAGGAGCATTCAGTCTCGAAAGATTTAAAATACAAATATCTTAAGAAAATGAGATTTCTAGAAAATAATAAATTAAAATTATTTTTATAAATATATATATGTGTGTGTGTGTGTGTGTGTGTGTCATCAAAATATTTAGTTTTGATATATTATAAATATTCCAAGTTTCTAAATCAAAAGAATCTCCTTACATGAAAATACCATGAAATTCCATACAAGTTCAACACTTTACAATTAAATACCATGTATTATGAAAAATAGGTTTATTCACTAGAAATGTCACAATGATAAAATCTACATTTATGAAAACTTTAAAGACGATAATAAAATACTTGAGGTGTATTTTGTAATTTATACAAAATTATTTTTACGTAAAACCCCCTCAAGTTTTATAAATTACAATAAGGACCCTAGTAAATATAGGTTGAAGCGGGACCAATCTCTTGAGCCTCAGGGAGCCGGAGAAGTGGGTGCTTGCCTATTTAAGGTAGACAACTTAACAAACAGTGTTATCAACACGGTAATCGTCTTTGAAAAAGACACAAATCCTGCCGCTCATGTGCAGCGGTTACCGATAAGATCAAAACCTAATTCAGGACTTCAATTTCTTTTCTAATTGTTCTGACTCAGACTGAGTCTCATTATAAATAATCTGACTTGAATATGATTCAAGTACAATCTACAATATAACAAGTCAGTATGAATCCATGAATCCATATATTCAATCTATTCAATCTTTGTTGACTGGACCAAACCATGGATATACTTCCATTTACATGATTCTTCAGTTACATCCATGATTCTCCAGTTACATCCATTTTACTGATATCATGGTTTCGGCAAGTCATCCAATTATACAATCTATATTACAAGACAATACAAGTTGAAATACAAACAATACAAACGATACTTCGCGTGGTTTAAGGGGTAGATTGGTACGGAAGGTGTTAGAAGTGGCACGAGACTGTAAGATTTAAGACACCTAACCTAAATACCACGCTGTTGTTCCGGGCTTTCTAACGGAGCCTTGTACTTCCATTTGCCTTTAGTCTCTGGCATATAGAGACTCCTCTCGTACACACTGGCATCCTTCTGTACCAAGCTACAAACAACAGCGTTAACTCTAAATACAACTTTAAAAGCTACACTCTCTCTCTTACTCTCTGTCTATTCTACTTCTCTCTTATCTTTAAGACTTACCGAGCGATTGTTCGCTGACGACATTCCTTCTCTTTCTTCTTTGGAATGTTGTCAGGTGATCTGGACACTCAGGAGATCGAGCCTACTAGTGAAGACTTGAACCAGTTTATTGAAGATCCCGATCTGTAGTACACTTGTACACATTTCATTTCAGTACTTTCCATTTCTATTATACCATTGTTTAAGCGTTGTTTTCATTCAGATGTATTTACTTTTCCATGTACTGTAAAAGAATGTTAATAAATAAAGTTACTGTTTAATTATATCTTTTGTCTCTTGTGCATTTTCATTTATATTGCTTAGATACGCTTAGCGTATTTACTTCAGAGTAAATACGTAGCGGGTCAGTCGCGTCCCCTTCGCCGTACACCGGAAAGTGGGGCGTGACAATATCCAAGATACTGAATAATTCTGGTCTCATAAAGAAAGGTAGATAAAGTAACATGTGGGTATAGCACATGATATTATGTGAGTTTAGTGGTGAGCATCAATATGTATCTACTAAGTATTGTAATCGTTTTAGTTTGTCAAACAAGGGTCCGGATACTCGCGATTATTCCGTTGTGGCCACGGAACAACAACTGGAGAAGTGAAATGTACCGTTTCACTTCCCGGGATCATGATCGAGTAGTAGGGAAATCCGACTTCCGCATCTCCTTACCTAATCAAACTACACATCCCCGTTATTCAGTATAAAGGTTTTGACGAATTAAAGTTAGTGTGTATGCATCTAGGCATGGAATTTCCACATTGTATGTCATCCACATATTGGATCATTCGCCCTCAAGTAGGGTTAGTATTCACCCGAATATCGGGTTATTGGTCATCCACACATTGGACCATTCACCCCCAAAGTAGGGTTAGTATTCGCCCGAATATCGGGTTAGTAGTTGTCCACACATTGGACTGTTCACCCTGCCTGCAGGGATCCTCATATATAAGTATTCCATACCTAGGTCCACGCATTCTAACCCTAACCGTATCATGTGTCATGTAAGTCGTAACTTGTATTTAAACAGTTGATCTCATTTAGCAACCCCTTCCACAACCACTCATTTTTCTTGTTATCTTTAAAGTTTGTAAGGTGCCTTATATCATTTTATAGAATTCTTAGTTAATAAAGGATGATAACGTTTAATAGTATTTATTGTTTATAAGAAGACCATGATATTTGGAATATTTATCATTTTAAAACCCATAGTATTTTACCGAGAAAATATCCTTTTAATAAAAGGTTAGGGTATTTATTTGAAAATTATCTTTTAATAAACTTTTAGATATTCTTTTGAAAAATATCATTCATAAAGGTTATAGTCTTTCTTGAAAATAGCCTTTTAGTAAAGGTCAAGATATTTAAATAAAATTATCTCTTTTTAACTTGGATTGAGGTATTTTATTGTAAATAAAGATTTTTATAAACTTATGGTGTTTTAAATTTTAGGTAACATTTTAGAAATACGTTCGTGTTGGCAACCGCTGCACATGAGTGGCAGGATTTGTGTCCTTTTCAGGGACGATTGCCTATCAACCATGAGGTATTTACATAAAACATTACTCTATTATTAGGGTAATCTATTAGAAGTGCTATTCTACAAGAACGACTCCACGTTGACAACCGCTGCATATGGGCGGCAGGATTTATGTCTTTTCCAGGGACGATTGTCTAGTAACCACGGGGTGATTTAGGTAAAACATTCCCCTATTAGGGTATCTCATTAAACTTTAGTTAACATGCTAAGAAGAATTAATATAAAAATATCCTCTCGAGTGAATGGGGCTAAGTTGAAAAACCATATCACCGTTATTTATATTTAGTATTACCCACTTTCAAAAGGTAAAGGGATTTAACAAAACAAAAGTAGTTGGTGGATAAAAGTGTAAGTAAAATATATATCGTTTTAGTATCTAAAACATTTATTCCAAATATCCTATCTCATATGAATATTTTAAATATATATGACATTTTAATAAAATGAGGGTATTTTGTGGAAGCAATCTATTTCGAGTTCTCATAGGTAGCATGGGTTAGTGTGGGTATGTAAGGGGTGAATTGATACCCCGTGGGTTATAACATTAAGCATATCGTTTTTCATGTAGGATGAGAGTGCAATATTCACACATATAGAGGTAATTAATTAAACCATTTTAAACATGAGGTCCAATTCTTATTATTAAGAGGTACCAAAAGAGACATGCAGAAATATTTTTAACATCATTTTAAGATAAGGTTAGGGATTAAGACTTGAAACTAAGATCATTATGAGAAAGAATGTGACAGACAAGTGGAGAGAGGCAGATCCTACCTTTGGTTAGAGTTGGATGTCGATAGGTCGAAAACGTAGGCTCGTACTAATTCCTCAATAGCTCCACACTCGAATTTTTCCTCGATGCTTGGGTGGAACCACAGCGTCGGCGTCGGCGTCGGCGATACGAAGGCGTGGGTATTTTTTCAGAATTTTCGGAGTTCTGAGGTGAGAGAAATCAGGGTTTGAAGGTCTCTTTTTATAGGGTCTTTTCCCCAACCATAAAATCCAAAAATCTGTTAAAATCCCCACAAAATCCGTGCCCAATGATTGCCCATGATTCTACTGATGATTGCGCCGCCGCCAGCCTCTCACAGCCGTTAGATCTTGATCCAACGGCCCAGAGGCCGCCGCCACGCGCCACGCTTCCGTGTGTGGAAACCACACGTTTTCGCATGGTCCCCACCACGTGAGGGCCGCCGATGATTCTGGGCCGTTGGATCTTGTATCCAACGGTCCAGGATCAAGGGGGTTAAATATTTTTTTAAAAAATTAAAATCTATATTGTTTATTATTTTTAAAACCGCATTTGTTTCCAAAAATTGTTAAAAATAGTTAAAACTACGGGAAAATTATGGAAAAATTTCAGAAAATATATTTTATTTTTATCTTTAGTAAAAAAAATGATTTTGGCTTAAAACTAAACAATATTTCCATATCTATGATATTTGTTAGTTATTATAATTATTTAAAAATCTATTTTATTCTTGGAAATATTTTAATTACGAAATAATTATTTTAATCGATAATAAAAATATGTAAATTAATTTAAGGCATTATAAAATTTTATTAAAACATTTTAATCCTAGAAAAATATAAATAGATTTTAGAAAATTTCTTTAATCATATATCAATACTTTGAAAATTATTAACATTACTTTAAAAAATATTTTTCTTTCAACGAAACACATAAATAATTACTTGATACTAGAAATTTAAATAAAATATATTTTATTAGGTATTAGAAAACACGATCGTTACAGCGATCCTCTTCTACCAATCTACGGAGACCAGAGTAGAGAAAGAACTCTGGCACGGTGCCGATTTTGCACTCGACAGGCTTCAACCAATCCGTCTGCCAAAATACTACACGAAGAGATTGAAAAGGCTGTTAAGACGCTAAGGTGCACCCCTCGAACAAACTGTTCGGCGAGCCCAATTCTACAAAAAAAAATTGGGATATCTCTTGGACCCAGCGAAAGATGCCCAACAGGAAGATGGAGACAACCGGGCTCGGATACGTTCCGTCCAGGAAACGGGAGCAGTTCCATAGCTACCGCGTCATAAACAGCTCTAGAGAAGAGGAAAATGCTCTTCCAAATGGCCGTGACGTTGAAACAGAGCGAAATCCCGCTTTGAGAACGTTAAGTCCGTCGCTCGAAGAACAAATAGATAAGCTAATAGAAGAGGCTTGTAAAAAGAGTCGAGACAATCACAGCAGCGAAATAGCCATTTATGAAAAGGCCAGAACGCAGCGCCTCAATCAGCAATCTGCGGAGAAAGAAGACTACAATGCCCTTTATCCCCAGCCTGCTGTATGTCCTCGCAAAAAGGAAAAATCCCGAAATAGAGGCAAAAACAGGACAAAGAGCGCAAACAACGTTCGCAAACAACAAGGCCGATCTAAGAAGCCGCGCTATCAAGAAAAACTTGCTTGGAACCCATCCTTTATAAAAAAAAATAGATGGGTCAGGAATACTCCTTCCCCCAAGACATGACAGGGAAAATATTCAACCTTGTCATGAAGCACCAAATGATGACGCTTCCGGAGCCTCGGCACTCCGAACAAATAAACGAGGTCCATCACCCGAATTATTGCTCTTACCACCGAGTCATAGGTCATCCCCTTGAAGACTGCTTCACCTTCAAAAACTGGGTCGAAGACCAGTATCAACAAGGCAGGTTCGCTTTATCCAACAGCTGGAGGGTAATCCCACCGCAAAAATATGAGCCAAAGAAGATCTATACCATGATGATAGGACCTGCTCAACACAAAAAATGGAAGCAAACTCGTACTTGCCACATGATAACACTCTCAAAGGAGGGAGGGCACGAGACTATGGATGACTTTCGCATGGCTTCGCAAATGAAGACGAGGATGAAGTGATCTCTGAGTTTCCACCGGCGCCAAAAGAGCTAGAAGATGCGATACACACCATGGCGGACAACCTAAGAAAAATTGAGTTAGGGACAGAAAATAATCCGAGACCGACATTCGTTAGTGAGCTACTATCTAAAAAACAGGTAGCCACATTAAAAGATGTGCTCATGCAATATAAAGAATTCTTCGCATGGAACTATTCCGAGATGCCAGGTCTAGATCCAAAGGTGGCAATACATAAACTGGCCATATCGCCGGACATAAAGCCAGTTAAATAGGCGCCAAGAAGAATGCGGCTCGAACTTGAGATGAGTATAAATGCTGAGGTCAAGAAACTAATCGACTCTGGTTTCATCCAAGAAGTTCAATATTCTGACTGGATCGCCAACATCGTTCCGGTGATGAAGAAAAATGGGATGGTGCGTATCTGTGTGGACTTTCGGGACCTCAACAAAGCTTGCCTAAAGGATGACTTCCCAGTACCTGTTACCGAGATGATGATCGATAACACGTCTACCCATGAGGTCTTCTCTTTCATGGATGGATCTTCAGGATACAATCAAATAAAAATGCATCCTGAAGATCAAAAGCATACCGCCCTCCGTACTTCGCTGGGCATATTTTGCTATAAGGTGTGCCCTTCGGTCTGAAGAACGCTGGCGCTACCTACCAGAGGGCCATGACAAAGATCTCTGATGACCTCATCCATGAGATCGTCGAATGCTATATCGACGACCTTATGGTTAAAAGCAAATCATATGAGGAACATTGGGAACATCTAAACATAGTGTTCCAACGTCTTCGGAAGTATAATCTGAAGATGAATTCTCTAATATGCGCGTTTGGAGTCTCCTCAGGCAAATTCTTAGGATTCATCATACGGCACCGGGGTATCAAAATTGATCCCTCAAAGATCAAGGCGATTACGGAAATGCCCACGCCAAAAACTCTCAAACAATTGTGATCCCTTCAAGGAAAGCTCGCATATATCCAGCGGTTCATAGCCAACCTCTCCGGAAAATATCATCCCTACAGTCATCTAATGAAGAAGGGGACCCCGTTCGTCTGGGATCAAAAGTGCCAAAATGCACTAAACGAAATCAAGCAATACCTGCAAAATCCGCCGGTATTGGCCACTCCGGTTAAGGGAAAACCCTTATCCTATATACGACGGCCCTTAAGGGTTCTTTAGACGCACTATGGGCACAAGAGAACGATCAAAGAAAGGAGAGAGCTCTATACTATTTGAGTCGAGTTCTCCTGGGGACAGAAAACAACTACATACCCATTGAAAAACATTGCCTGGCACTGATCTTCGCGAAAATGAAGCTCAGACATTACTTCTTGGCACATGAGATCCATCTCATATCAAAGATAGATCCTCTCAAATATCTAATATCAAGGGTCATACTAACAGGAAGGCTTGCCAAATGGGCCCTCCTCCTGATGGAGTTCTCAATAACGTATCGACCCTTTAAAGCAGTGAAAGGCCAGGCCATTGCCGATTTTTTCGCGGAGCATCCGATACCAGCCAACTACCCCTTAAATTGCAAGTTGCCGGATGAACATGTGTTCGACACAATTGAAGAAGAGAAGGAAGAAAATGATTCCCGATGGGAACTCTAGTTCGATGGAGCATCTTCTATGAAGAGGCGAAAGCAAAACACCCCCATAATCAAAGCCGGGGTGTGCCTTATCTTCGTGACACCATAAGGAGGGATAATATGTTATGCCCTTGCCTTAACAGAGCCGAGGACTAATAACGAAGCTAAGTATGAAGCTTTGATAGCAGGTATAGAGATCGCTGTCGACATGGGAATCAAAGACCTCCTCATATATGGAGACTCCCAGCTGATCGTTAGCCAAGTAAATGGCGACTATCAGACATACAAGCCAGAGCTGATAAAGTATGGCGGAAGAGTGCAACAACTGTTGACACAAATCCCTTCTTACATCCTGGAGAGTATACCGCGTGCAGCAAACAGTAAGGCGGATGCATTAGCCAAATTGGCTAAGGAATTAACCGACGAAGACCTCGATGACGTAAAGATCATCGTGCGAAGCCGTAGGATCCTCACGCCGACAGAAATATCTTCGGGAGACTTAACAGAGCCATCCGAAGGAAAAGAAACGACCGAACAAGTAGCCCTTCAAATAGAGGACGAAGAAAAGGTCAAGAATTGGAGGGAAGTCTTCATAGACTACTTCAAATCCCAACGAACGTCCAAAAACACGTCGTCTCGACATCAGCTCATGAAACGAGCTTTGTCTTTCGCCTTCGTTAATGATACTCTATATAAGAGATCATTCGACTATCTGTAGCTAAGATGCATGGGTCCGGAAGAAGCTAAGAAAGTCGTCCAAGAAACTCACGACGGACTCTGCGGTTCTCACCAAACTGGGCCAAAAATGAAGCTGAAAATCAAAAGAATGGGTTATTATTGACCCAAAATGATTCAGGACTATCTCGAATATGCGAAGCAGTGTCACTCGTGCCAAATTCATGGGGACTTCATCCAACAGCATCCAAACCCGCTACACCCAACAGTAGCTAGCTGGCCGTTCTAAATGTGGGGAACCGATATAATTGGCCCCATTGAACCAGCATCGTCCAAAGAACATCGGTTCATATTGGCAACCGACTATTTTTTTAAGTGGGCAGAAGCAGTAACACTAAGGGAGGTGAAGACGGAGCATATCCTTCATTTCTTCAGGACACATGTCATCTACCGGTTCGGCACTCCGCGACGAATTTTCTTGGATAATGGGCCAGTCTACAGGAGCCATAAAATCAACCACTTCACAGAACAACATAAGATAGATTGAAGAT
Organism: Agapanthus africanus; assembly: GCA_030015575.1. Lineage (NCBI taxonomy): Eukaryota > Viridiplantae > Streptophyta > Magnoliopsida > Asparagales > Amaryllidaceae > Agapanthus > Agapanthus africanus. The sequence goes on along the minus strand of CM057348.1, from coordinate 7,606,063 downwards.
ACTCTTCAGCTATAATCCTCATGCCAACGGTCTTGCAGAAGCCTTCAACAAGACCTTGATAAAGACTATAAAGAAGACGGTGTCCAGGAACAAAAAGGACTGGCACGAAAGGCTGCACGAAGTTCTCTAAGCGTACCGAACAACGTTCAAAAAAGCGACGAATACAACACCATGCGCGTTGGTATTCGGCACGGAAGTAGTGCTTTCCCTGGATATAGAACTCCCTTCTCTACGAGTAGCAGTTCGGGACGAGCTGACAAATGAAGAAAATGCTCATCTTCGGCTTGAAGAGCTCGATGCCCTCGACGAAACTCGCTTTATAGCACAACAAAATCTGAAGGCTTATAAGGCAAGGATGATACGGTCAGACGAAAGACTAACTAGGCCGAGAACATTCAACCAAGACGAGCTCGTGCTAGTTGTCAAAAGACCAATGATCCCCAATCATGCAAAACGGGGAAAATTCGAGCCGAACTATGAAGGCCCGTACATCATAGACAAAGTCTACCAAGGTAAAGCCTACCTGCTCATGGATATGCATGGCGAAAGACCCTTCCGGCCAATAAACGGTCGATTCCTCAAAAAATACTACGCCTAACGAGTCATTACCTAGTTCAATGATAGATGACGACGCTCGTGTCCGCTCGCTATCTTCCTGAGTCAAAAACTCTAAGAGTGGTATACAAAGAAGCTCCGTTGCCTCAAACATGCCAACAAAGGACCAAGATGTCCTTAAACTAGAAATCCGCCTCAAACATGGTGACAAAGGACCAAGAGGTCCTTAAACTAGAAATTCGCCTCAAACATGGCGACAAAGGAACGAGATGTACTTAAACTAGAAATTCGCCTCAAACATGGCGACAACGGACCGAGATGTCCCTAAACTAGAACCTCGCCTCAAATATGGCAATATAGGACCGAGAAGTCCTTAAACTAATTATCTACCTCAAACATAGCAGTACGGACCGAGATGTCCCTAAACTAGAATCTCACCTCAAATATGGCATTATAGGACCGATAAGTCCTTAAACTAATTATATGTCTCAAACATGGCAGTACAGACCGAGATGTCCCTAAACTATAACATCGCCTCAAATATGGCAATATAGGACCGAGAAGTCCTTAAACTAACTATCTGCCTCAAACATGGCAGTACGGACCGAGAAGTCCATAAACTAACAACGGACCGAGATGTCCTTAAACTAAAACTTCGTCTCAAAAACGGCGATACTAGATCGAAAAGTCCTTAAACTAATTACTCGCCTCAAACATGGCAATACAGGACTGAGATGTCCCTAAACTAAAATTTCGCCTCGAACATGGCAATATAGGAACAAAAAGTCCCTAAACTAGTGCATCACCCCAAATACGGCGATACATTCCCTTGGGATCTATATTGCAATCGAAGTCTTAGCAGGAAAGATTGCAACTACAGTCCCACTAGCTACATAGCTAATCCAGCGATGAAACCACCCTCAAAACCGACCGGCAAACAGACGGGTCACTTATGACGAAGCTACTTTCGAGAGTTTCGTTGTCAAAAAAAGGGTATGTCCACAAGCAAAATGGGCATGGATGAAAACCCGAAAGGGCGTCATGAGTAAAAACAGCAGGGATACCGGCGAGCTTGTGAAAACCCGGAAGGGCGCGATCTCGTTAAAAAAACAAAAAAACAAACAAATAAAAAACGATATGTCCACAAGCAAAATGGGCACGGATGAAAACCCAAAAGGACGCCATGAATAAAACCAGCAGGATTGCCAACGAGTTTGTGAAAACCCGGAAAGGGCGTAAACTCGTAAAATAAAAAATTCATGTGCACTCACAAGGTCCTCTCGACCTTGTGAGGATAAAATACACGCGTGAGATCCTTACGACTCACAGAGAAGCAACACACTTAGGAATGCTCATGATTCCTAAGGAGAAATTAGACTTGCGAGATCCTCATGACTCGTAAGGAGAATTCCCCTTATGAGACCCTCACGGCTCATAAGATTCAAAAGCCTTAAGCTGTAGGGATATGAACCTGTTCTTAAACCGTCACATCTCCCAAGTTGCCCTACAGGCAGTCCAATATTGACCCTTGTATACAATCCACGGGCACGAATAAATATTTTCCTACCAAGTTCCACCAATGGCTAGAAATTTCCTCATATGGTGAACTACACTTTTAAGTCCTCTCAACTTATAAGGAGAAACACTCTTGCAAGATCCTTACAGCTTACAAGAGAAAATATCACTTGGGAATCCCCACGATTTCTAAAGAGAAAATACACCTATGAGATCCTCGCAACTCGTAGGGAGAAATACCTTTATGAGACCCTTACAGCTCATAAAGTTAAAAAGCCTTAGTCGACAGGATCCTAACCCTATTTGCTAAGCCACTTTTGTTCAAATTAACTAAGGCAAATAACGATTCGCTCCTGGCAATATTCCAGTTGCAGCAATACCGATGCCTAAAAAGGTATCAAACTTCAAGTCCTCGCAAGGCAAATGATGATTTGCTCCTGGCAATATCCCAGTTGTAGCGATGTTGATGCCTAAATGGGTGTCATACTCCAAGTCCTTTCACGGCAAATGATGATTCGCTCCTGACAATATTTCGGTCGTAGCGATGCTGATGCCAAGGTTGGTATCGAATTCTAAACTCGCAACAGAAACAGCAGCGAGTAGGGGGAAAAATGCATATGAAATAGCCGAAATGATGGGACAACTCGCAATAAAAATCAGCGAGTAAATATATATATATATATATATGCAAATAAAAACAGCCAAAATGTTTGGGCAACTCGTAATAAAAAGCAGCGAGTAAAAATATAAAAAAAAATAGCCGAAATAATTGGACACCGCGAAAAATATCCAAAATGATTGAGAAATCACAACTTTCGCTATATGAAAAGCTGAAAAAATAGAGCATCGCGGCAATAAAAAATAAAATAAAATAAATTTTCCTCTGCCCTGCAAGTATGTCCATATTAACTCTTGTATACTATCCATGGACACAAATGAAAGAAACGGAACTATATTTTCCCACCAGGCTCCGTCAAAAAGGGAGTCAGATCTGGACGACAATATCTACAGCCTAGAGATCAACTCGATGTTCTTCTCATTCTAACAGGGTGCGGATGCGACGTTAACAAAAGCTCCAAGGAACCAAATCAAAAAGGAGTGACGGAAAAATCCTAACTTTAGCCCAACGTACTTCTCATGCCAACAGGATGCAGATGCAACGTCAACAAAAGACCCCAGGGTCGAAACAAAAATGGAACCATGGAAAAATCCTAGCTTCATGTCTTGATGGTTCATATACAACTTAGAGACTATCCCGGCGTTCCTTCTCAGTGCAGACACAACGTCAACAAAAGACCCAAGGGTCAAAACCAAAAAAATGGAGTAACGGCAAAATCCTAACTCCAAGTCTCGACGACGCATATACAACCTAGAGACCATCCCGACGTTCCCCCTCATTTCAGCAGGATGCGGATGCGGCTATCAAATGAAATTGGAGCAATGGCATATTCCTAGCTCCGGACTTCAACTGCGATACACACAGCATAGAAGTCTTACAGATATCTACCCTACTTCAGCAAAGAATCGGCGCAACATCGTCAAAACAAAAAATGAAGCAACAGCATATTCCCAGCTTCTAGTCTTGAAGGTAACTCATATAAAGCCTAAAAGACTATCAGAGATCATCCCACGCCAGTGCGGAGTGGTTATGACTCATCGGGGCTCCAAACTGAGTCTAACCTCAAATAAAAAACGTCATGGTAAATTCCCAACGTTTGCTCTTCCGACGGTAATATGCCCTAAGGAGATTACTTAAAGACGTCTTGTCCAGCCCCTGAAGGGATCAGAGACACGACAGTAGCGAGGCTACTCGAACAACAGCTGAAAGACTGCATATCGAGGAATACATTAGCCAACGCAACGATACCACGGACTGAAACCCTAGTACCACAAACCTAACGGACCTCCATCGTAAAGAATGGGGGTTATCTATATACAACGTTAGACAAGTTTATCTTTAAACCCGAGGGAGGTAAACTAAGAAACTCCGAAATGAGTACATAAATTAGATTCTCTGAAACGAGTGAATAAACTAGAGGCTCCGAGATGAGTAAATAAACTAGAGAATCCGAGACGAGTGAATAAACTAGAAACTCTAAGATGAGTGAATAAATTACAGACTCCGAAAGGAGTAAGTAAACTAATGGGCGCTAAAATTAAGACATCGGACACAGAGGAGCGCATGAAAAAAAAGGGAGAATTCTTTATTCATAAATCAAAATGGTTTACATTTATGTAAAGAAAAGTGGGAAATAAAATTCTCACCGTTAAGAAGGCAGGGCTTTCAATAAACTAGCAACCCGCTCACTCTCTTCCCGCATCGCCTCCTCGCACGCCATTATTGCAGCCAGCATCGCTTCAACTTGAGCCCGTTGTTGCAAGCACGATGAAAGCTTTTCAGCGATTTCCTGCTTAGCCACTTCGCAATCCCGCATGCCCCGCTCAGTAAAATCGAGGTTCTGCCTCAGCGCTATTCCTTTAGACAAGCATTGCTGAAGACTTTCAAAGATAACTTGCAGCTGCGCGGCATTCGCTTCGACTTAGGCGCGCAATTGGCTGGATTTGCCAGAAGCTGTCTCATACTCATTTCGCTTCAGGGCCAACTTTTGCTGAAAATATTTAATGGAAGCGGCACTTTGTTCAATCCATGTGATCAGTTGAACCTTCGAAGTTAACGCTTCAGGTGCAAGACATTTGCGCTCAATCCCATGGAGGCAAGCTTCAATCCGCTTACAATAGTCAACCCAAATGCCGACAAAGTCCTCATTATGGAAATTCATAAGCGTCGCCAGTATAGGATTGACCTTGTCAGCAAAATCCACAACAGAGGTGAGAGCTTCAACGTTAAGATCTTCGATGAACCCACTTAGCATCCGCCTGCTATTCGCCGCACCCCTAGAAGATTGGCGCTTAGCAAAGGGCCCTGTGGGAATAGAAATGCGAGACTCAAAAGGAGCCAAAGCTGGTACAACTGCTGCAGAATAAAGCACACATAAAGAAGGGTTAGATTTCAACATAAAGAAAAATAATAAAGAAGAATAATGATGAACGAGATCTACCATACCAGTGGTCAGAAGTGGCAAGTTAGGAAGCACAGGAGGCTCGGTTATTCCTTCGTTATCCCCCTCGAGCCATAATACTACGGTCAATACAAGAAAAGCTTAGCGATAGAAAGTTTACTCATGGAAAAATGAAACAGAAGGTGAGGAATACACTGACCAACACCTGAAGGAGGAGCGAATTTCGATTGGAAGGTGAAGTGTGAGCTTAACATCTGGTATAAGCGGTCAAAAAGCACTTCTGAAGGATCGCAACAATATATGGTAAAGAAATTGATCCAAGAAAGAGAATGTATACACTGAAACAAAGAAATGAGAAATCTTTACCTTCCGTTACTAAACCCGAGAGAACTCGGGAGGATACAAGAGAGAGGGGTGGAACCGTGACGGTCATGGCAATGGGTGGCGGTAATTCTTCAGTCAGTACAGTATCGGGGTTTACCACGCCTATACTCAGAATAAAGGAGATATCATTAGAGATCCCTAGCAGGATTAAAAACTCAAAAGTAATAACTCGAGAAATACCTGACAGGGCAAAAACCAAGACAGTGTCCGAAGCATCACCAGCTGTGACGGGTTCCTCGGTTTCCACGGGGAAGGTGTTTTCAGCATCCACACCCTCGTCCCCTGAATCGATAAGGGCTGTCGTAATCACCCATCGATATCAGGGATCCATAGGAGAAGAAACGGCAACCGGAACAGTCCCAGATTCCAAAGGAAGGTTTGCCACTTCAGGCTCTTTAACCGCCGGCACTTCACCTGCCACGTCACAACCTAAACCTGGACCTGTTAAAAAAATGTGTGTTATGATTCAAGAAAAAGGCTGTTACTAGGTTTTAACAAGGAACCGTGCGTTGTTCTACCTTGAAGTAACTATTCGGCCTCTTCCCGAGCCGCACGTGCAACCTGTTTATGAGCGGTGGACAGGGCAGAAGGAACGTCCGCCATAGGAATGCCAGAAGGTCGAGCATCACTCGAACCCGCGCCCGCGGCCAAGTAGCCCGACGCTCTCTTGCTGCATGCTTTTACGCTTCCTCTCAGCCTGGGCTATATGAACCGATCTCTTCAAAACCTCCGACAAAGGGACATCATCGTCCAAATCTGGCTCAGCCTCCGGATCTGCTGCAACATCCATCATCGGCTGCTTTAGAGATGCCTCTCGTGATGCCCCTGGGGTGGCCTCAACCGTAGCCGATGGCCTTAAAGGCTCCTCCGCACTACCACCTAAAAATGGCATGGTGTTTGGAACAGCAGGAGTGGCGGTGGTTCCTATAATAAAAGAGGGATAGAATCAGGGTATGAATGAAATGAATTAGATATGTATATGTGTCGCGAATCATACCGAAGCCCATGGAAGCGTGGAGCCTCTTCTCCTCCTCAAATGTCTCGAGGGACGCCAAGAGAGACTCTTCAGTGGAGATTCCTGTTAAAAGGAGAGCGTCAATAAAGCGTAATAAAATATGGGAATACAGAAGAATATAAATGAAATATACCGGACGCCGCGAGAGAAGCTAATGCTGCTTGCTCACGAGCCAGTCTTTCAGAAGCTTCGATAGCAGCCTGCAGATCAGTAGTGGTGGGAGCTTCGAACAAACCATCGTTGGTGCCATACTCAGACAAACCTTCGCTATAAGGAGCATGAGGTTCCTGACCGAATAAGACGTCGGCTGAGAATAAGGATTTCTTTTTCTTCTACAAACCGGCACCAACAGCCGATGATAAGAGTTTTCGCTTAACGGGCTTCTTCGGACGGCGGGTCCCGATCTTCGAACCGATGCCCAATTCCGAAGACACCACGGTTACTGCAGTCGTGGGAACATCTGGTCGAAGCTTATCTGGAAAAGCTCGTGGGACTACGGCCGTGGCGATCTCTCTCAAAGAAGGGAGCACAACCGCCCGTCACTTTAGTGGAACCGCTGGATTACTGGTTGGGACAGCATCCTTGTGATCAAGCAGCACCCGCCTCTCCTCCCTGATGACAGCGCCTGTCACATGTTGGTACCAAGCAACATAGGCATTCGAGGCCCTTGGAATATGACTCGGCTCGCTGCAAGGAAATAGGACCCCATATTCAGACGCATGAAATGATGCGCCACTTTGCGAACACCCTCCTCGGTAGTAATTGGATCAACAATAAACGCCTCGAGGGGAACGCCTTAGTTGTAACCCGACTACTGGGTAAAACGGTGCGGGTTGTATCTCATAAACAAGACCGAGGCGTTCTGCCTGAATACCTGGAAACCCGACCTGATAGAGTATAAATGGACGATCTCCCGGACCCTCAACACAGAAGCTCCGTCCTTGAAAACATCGTACAGCGGCTGGATTACTTTGGAAGATTCTTTGCCGATAGTCAGGACTTTATCAACAAAGGTCATGCTGTCCCCAACCATGCGCGGGCGAATAAGCAATCGCCGAGCCTCCCGCTGTGTTGGGTTTGGAGCAGAAGCATCGACCAGGTGCATGACCCGAGGAAAATTTTATCCTTCATAAAATCTGGGTCGTTTATGCTCACCAAAAGCACCCAGCATGTGCATTTCGATCCATGAAGTGAAGTGGTGCAATGGGAGATTTACGGGCTTCACGCCCGGCTGAGTGGTGTCGGCTGCTAAACTCAGGCCATGATATAAATGAGTCATGCAACCCCAATAGCCATGCGCGTCCCCGCGGTGATGCGATGAGCTGGATAAAAGACAGATGGTCTCATATAGCGGGGGTGCATCGAAAGCGCAAACCAACTCAGCCACAATCCGATAAACCCTATGAAGAACGTCTCCTCATCAATGTCCAGAGCAGCAATCTCTGCGAAAGGGACGACTGGAGTATCCGGAATAAAGAATTTCTTTAAATCTGCCTCCGCAGTCGGCGGTTTTCCAAACCAAATCCGAACGGGTCATCGAGTTTGGCAAACTTCGCAGCTTGCTTAGACAAAGCCTCCAGATGAAGGAAGTGGGCGACGAAATCTGTAAAGCTAACTCCGTGCCCACTAGACTCCAGGAATAGGCTCTCGCATATGTTCAACACCTTGATCAAGCTTGGAAACTGGTGTTGAACGGCATTCTCTGGGGTAAAACCCATTACCACTGATTTGGTAGCAAATATGTACTCGTCAGGGGGAAGTATCTCCTCATAATGTTCCCCTCTGACGGGTAATCCAGATATCTCCGTGAATTCCTCCAATGAGATTGAGACCTCCCGATCCGATAAGAGAAATGTGTGGGTCGGGATATTCCATTGCTCCAGTAAAGGTTTGACCCACCACATATGGGGAGTGTGGTAGTGAAAAAGGGACGCATTGATCGTGGGATATAGCCCGGTCTTCAGTAGCAGCGACTTCTTGGCCGACAGAATGTATCGGGCCCACTGCAGATAGCCAGCCGGATGACAGGGAGTCATTCCTATCATGTAAAGCTGCCCCCAAGGACGCGATTCTCCTTGGCATATGCGGCGTCCTAGAATGTCTAGGGCCATCAGTGGCTGCACTGATATTGATGTCATGGAAGGTTGAAGACGACCTTCCGAGGTCCAGTTGGCCTCTTCTACTGCGTAAGCGACCTACGGAGGGTCAACGTAATGGATCGACGGGATCGGTTCTGACGATGTTGCGCAAGTAAAGCTGCGCCGACCCCGGATAATGTGACTGTACCATGAACCCCACAGATAAAGAGACTTTTTCTCTAGATCATAATCCCGAATGAGCGCAAAGACTTCCCGATCGGTAGGCGCATCGGCGAAAGCACTCTCTGTGCGAACGTAAGGGAAGAAGGAATCAAAAGCCATAGCACCTGAAAAGAAAAACCCATAGAGGGTTAGTTATCGACGCAATGAAATCAACTATAATTAAAGGCCTTAGCATTGTCAGTACATCCAAATTTGTACTACATTCTGGCATATTGAAGTCACCACAGTCCAAAGGAAAAAAAAGGGACAATGGGCCCCACAAAATCATGGTAACGCCCCCCTCAATGATGAGGAAGGCACTCATTATAAGAATCCAAAAGAATTCTCATTTAATGAAAAATCTCATTGAACTGTGGAGTTAAACTCCCTCGAAAAATGTGTTCTACAACGGTTTTCAAATCTGCAAAAAAAAACCCCAAAAAAGAAAATAAGAAAGGGAATAAAATTCCTAAAAGAATTTCTTAAAAAGAAATTTTCTCAGAGCTAAGCTCTGTAGAACAACCCGGAATTAAATTCCTCTAATAATGGGATAAAATCCCAGAAATCCGCTCGGGAAATAGAATTAAATTCCAAACAACCTTTAGAAATCAAAGTCACTAACAGGGTAAAACCCTAAAATCTCCAAGACCCATGGTCTACCTAAATAAATTTTTTTTTAGATCTTTAAGAAATAGTTCCAAGAGAAAAGCAAAACTCTATTAACGGGTTAAATACCTAAAACAAGAAGAGGTTCTTTTAAAAGTTTCTTTAGGGGTTAAATCGTGGTCATGATTCTTACCAAATTTTGAGAGAGTTTGACTCTGAGAAAGTTTTGGAAACAGAGATCTAAGCACTGAAAAGAGAATTAAATTCTCAAGGAAGAAGAAGACTCAAGAGGATGATGGAACGGCGGTCATCTCAAGGGCCAAAGGCCCTATTTATAGGACATGAAGGGACGGTTCAACACCCCAGGAGATCGAACGGTGGAAAAGATGACACCGTTGCACCCACGTGTAAGCCACGTGAGAGCAATGGTGGTGGGCATTTGTTTCCCCAATATATTTAACCTAATAAAAGAGCAAAGCTCTGTTGAATTTAATGAGGCGGCGCCTCACATGCTCTCCACGAGGGCGCTAGCACCAGAGCCAATCTTATAGAATTAAATCATATGGTGGCGCCTCACGTGCTCCTCACGCGGGCACCAAAGTGCAAAGCACAGATAAGTTCAACTCTTAGATGGCGTCGCACGTGCTTCTCATGCGGCCGTCAATGTGCAAATCACAAAAGAATCTATTAAATAAGAGTTAAACTCTCAGATGGCGCCGCACGTGCTCCTCACACGGGCGCCAATGTGCAAACCACAGGAATACCCATCTTAAGAATTAAATTCTTAAGTAGTGTCCACGTGCAAAACACGTGAGCGACGGTGCCCAGGTAGAATTAAATTCTACAATACTCTCTGTTGAACAGAGCAGTTGGATCAACGATCCAACGGAGACAATAAATCATCAAAATACAGAATTAAATTCTATTAGGAGAAAACATTTCCCAAATCTTTCTGAAATAAGAAAGGTACTCTCGGTTGGATCAAAGATCTAATTGTAGAATAAAATTCTATTATGGAATATATTCTCTCAATCTTTCTAAATAAGTGTAACATTTCAGAAAGATAAAATATTATTTTTGGGAATTTATATAATTGAATAATAAATGTTATGAATATTTTAAGGGGTGGAGATTAGTTTTAAATGATATGGTATAATTAAATACTGATAAATTGGGAAATATTTGGAAGATTATATTAATTATTGATTTTAAAAGAGATTATAAGAATGGAGCATTCAGAGATTTCTTATAATTAATTATATTCTATATTAATGCTAAACTCGATTAAATTTCACTAATCTTGCATTTACGCTTGGTTATGCATTATGACATGCACTATTGCATGTTACAAACCTTATTACATTTTTTTTATGTGACCATGGTTTCATTTGCAAAGAAATGGGGTTTGAATTTTGTTTTAAGGAAAAGAAAAAGAAAAGAAAAGAAAAAGGAGAAAAGAAAATGAATATAGAATAGAGGTATGGACAAGAGAGAGAGGTGAGGGGGTCATTTGACCCTTGGCTCATGGCTCCCATTTCATCATCTTCATCTTTTTCTTCTCCCTCTCCTCAACCATGGCTGCCCTCCTCCTTCCACCTCTTCCTACACCTCATAACAACCCCAAAAATGCATCAAAACCATACATTCCCTTCATTAAAAATATGCACAAGCTCACTACAAGCATGGGGAACCAAGAAAGTTAGGATTTTGAAGACTTGGGGCAACTCAAGAAAATTCTTGAGTTGCCAAATGAGATAATTCTTTCGCCATTAGTATAGTATTTGATTCACTTAGCACCCATACTAGTTTAGAATCCATTTAGTGAGGTTTAGTGAACTTGGAAAATTCCAAGATGAGGATTAGGGTTTTTCTTGAGTTGTGAGGGTGCAATTGATAGTATTTGGTAACTACAAACCCCTTTAGTGATAATCTTTTAGACCAAAATGGAAACAAAACCAAAAACCTGGATTTAGAAACTTCCGTGTCGGTTTTGTGTTAATTTAGTGCCTACAGGGAATCTGGGATGAAGCGAGACCTTTACAAGAAAAACAAGCAACACCATTAACCTAGATTGAGCACTAGGAAGCCACCCTGCAAAGACGAACCCATTCTGAGCATTCCAAACCGAGCAGGCCGGTTTTCATGGGCATGTGGCCGGCCACATTGTGGAGTTTGGGGTCAAGGTTGCTTCTGTAGCTCATATACCCTATATACTACACGCCAGTACTGTTTGTTTATCCCTATTTCAGCTGAACTAAAATCTGGGACCATTTTCTTGAGTTGCTGCTTTGTATTCCTTGATGTTTATGAATTGAAGTTTTGATATTTGTGTTTTGTATCGGTCACTTGATGTTTGTACGTCGATATCGGGTGTTGTTTGGTTGTTTTGCATGAGTAGACCATAGGTTTTAACCTATGAGTGATTCGCGTGTCGTTTCGATTGCGAATCGGATTTTAATGCGATACGATGTGTTATAACATGTAGGTACCTCCGCGTGAACTTTAGGACGATAAGAAACGGCAAGGAGGCATCGACTTCGGCAAGCAAGGATCAATGTGAGTAGATATATATCTACGGAGGAAGTCGGGTGGATGGCGTATATCACCCCCGCAGTTTCGTAGTGCGGTATACGAATGTGTTATATTTATATACTTATGTGTTATCATGAGATGTGTATTCTTAGCAAGTAATGTTTTAGGTGACTTTGGGTTTGTATTAGCGTATATGGAAGTAAATGCTTAGGTTTAGTTTTTAGTCGTGAAACCCTAGAGTAAGGTACACATACACACATGCACACACGGGATATGATTTTGGTGTATATGATATATGTATATGCATATATATATATATATATATATGTGTGTGTGTGTGTGTGTGTGTGTTGGTGTGTTGATATATATATATATATATATATATATATATATATATATATACATACATACGTATACGTATACACGGGTGATGAGGATAGTATATGATACTTGGAGATGAGTCGGTGTGATTGGGCATGATGCCGTGAGATCGGTGACGTGATTTAGGCCTGCTATGAGACACGACATGATATTATAGCGGATCGTTGAGCGATGTGTTTTCATACACACGCGATATATATTGATGGTATCGGAATGTACTAGACTTTAGATCAGTACCCCCAATTCATGATATGATTATAATGATACCAGTTAAATAATGAGATAAATGTGATAGTTGACCCGTACCCCGATTTTGGGATGCCGTACGATGGATTTTACCGTACGAAGTATAAATATGATGATTGATCCGCACTCTTGACTCGAGGATGTCGTATTATATATTTTATCGTACGTGACGCTATTGAGGCGGGATCACCGACTACTAGATATATCGACTCGGACTTAGGTGGTTTTCTTTACCCTTTTGATTAGTCTCTTAGCTTCGTACTGTAGTTTACTTGGTAGATGTTAGATTGGGCTCGAGTCATACTTATTTTCAAACTTAACGAATCGTGAGTATTTTAAAGACAGACCTAGAGATACTACGGATCTTCAAAGGATGTATCTTTTCTCAAAAACACAGTAGCCCTATTTTCTAAAACCACGATTCGTGCTTATTTCAAATGCCAAAACGGTATGACTCGTATATATATAAATGTATATTCATATTTTTCATATCGCATTGCATGCCTATACTTGTGATTCCATTGTTTATTATGAACCCATGTTATCAAGACACCAGCATCATTACTGATGATGCGTATATCTACGAACACTTGCTTGCCAGCTCACACACGGTAATTGCCATGTCATGTACACTTTAGAGAATATTATTTCATTGATATCGTTTGCTAGCGGATAGTTCGGATATATCATTACTGTGCTAATGTAGATATTGCATTCTTTACTTAGATATCGTGCATGTATATATATTCATTGTTATGCAATATTACGGGGCTTATTGCCGGTATTTCACTGTTATTTACTTTGGAGTTTGGGATTCAGATTTTCTATGAGATTTCTGGATTTGGAGAAACCGCAAGGATTTATAAACTCGTTTTTATTTCAAATGATAGAAATTTGCGGTTTTCTCATAATATGATATTTGAGATGTCCACCATGAGTTTTCTCGGTTCTCGAGTGGTATCATACACCCGATTCGAGGTAGGGAGAGGGACCATTTACGGGTGCGTGGTGGACCCGGTGCGGTACCCCGGAGCAAGAAGATCATATAGAAAGGCGTTGAGCCCGGCAGGGGAGCACTACCGACCGGTGATTGTATGGAAACTCGATAGATATCCGGAGGATACCGTTCAAAGTTATGAGAGAGATGGATTTGGGCCGATCCTGATCATGCGGAGCCCGAGATAGTGAGATTTGATGATATAGGTCAGTCCGGATTGCCGGAGCCCGAGATATTGGATATTGGGATATATGTTGTGTCGATACTTGATATGGATTCTATGTGATTTCATTGATGATACATCGGTTTTTATACAGAAATCTCACTGAGACAAGAAAACGGTTTCTTATTCAAGATGTATTTTGTTTTCATTCTTATTGCATTCATTCATGATGTATGTGATATGTTGCTACCTGAGGCACTGACACGAGCACTTGGTATCATACGTATGTTAGATGATTATCTTGCCATTATTAGATACTCCAGGTTATATTTATATTGAGGATATTATTGTATGACCTAGGATAGAGTCATACATGTGATTTCTTCTCGGTGATGTTTTCTACTCACGAGTTGGCAACTCACCCCCGTTGTGCCACAGTTTCTCACAGGTTTTGCCGTACAGGTTTCGTTGCGGCTTGCTGGCACATTGCTCCTTTCCGGGTGATTGCTTGGTAGGTGGGTTCACTCACATCGTGACCACCATTGTACTGTATTTATATTCAATTGTATCTAGTAAACTCTATCAATCAGACTTGTATATTTTTTGGACTTAGAAGACCGGTATGTATATTCTTTCGACCTTAGAGTCACGCGCTTGTATTATTATAATTCTTTCTCTGGTTTTCGTGAGACTGTTGGTTTTATTCTGAGTTTTGATCCTCGCCCTTCGGCGTTGTATATCATATTGCTTGCGTGGTTGTGTCCGTCAATTGGCGAAGAGCTAGCTCCCGCTTGGGGATGCCTTTATTCATTATGTATATTATGCATGTTTGTACCCGTTTGGGGCCAGTATTTACAAAGGAGACTCTGCCGAAATTTTCGAGAAAATATGGCATTGCTTTTAAATATTTAATTCCACTTAATTATTAAAACCACTTGCTTTAAAATAAGTTTTCTTCACTTCTGCTTTAAAATGGTTTAGATTTCTGGGATTTTTGCTTACTTGAATTAGATGGGGTCCTATAGACTTCATATGATTCAAGTGCCAGGCACGTGCCATTTAGGGTCGTGACAATAAGAAAGATTGCTCTCTGTAAAATAGAGAACCGTTGGATTAAAAATCACAATTTTACAGAATAAATTCTGTATAGGAAAAATATTTCCCCAATCTCGTTAAAAACCCAAAATCATATTCTGTAAAAAAACCAGAAGTCGTTGGATCAAAGATTCAAAGGTGGGTAAAATTTCCCAAATCAATTTTGAGACCAATTAAATCAATTGGAATCTCTCAATGAGAGATTTTCTCAAAACTAATCAACAATTTGCCTTAGCTATATAAAGGACCTGAGACTTCAAGTCTCGCACACATACAGATGCACAGAGGGAGACGAGGACAAAGAGAGCCAGAACAACATAGAGAGACGGAGAGAGGAAAATAGAAATAAAAGAGAATTCAATCCCCAAAGAAGAAGAGCTCCATTTTCGAAACCTTAGGTAAAGAAAACATAGAGATCAAAACATTTCATTTACCTAACATATCTAAGGGTTGAGCCCTTCTAAAAGAACTCAGTTCTTTCTCTGGATCTGAGATCCACAAGACAAGTCTCCCGCAAGTTGAGAATTTAATTCTCATCGGGAGATATTTTTCTTGAGAATCAAAGGTTCAGGGAAGAACAAATTTAAAAGAGAAAGAATATGGAGTCCATAATATTTCAGGAACTCGGTTCCTTCGAATCAAGAACTTAGTTCTTAAAAGAACATGATCCCAGATCCTCGAAATAGTAATCATGGTGATCGTTAATGATCAAAATACCATTAACAGAGATTTAAGTTCTCTAAAAAACTTCAACAGAGATTAAATCTCTATATAAAAGAGACTGGCGCCTCACATGCTTCCCACGTGGACGCCCCTCTTTAACAGCTCCTCACGTGCTCCTCACGTGGACGCCACATAAAAGGTGCTTAGCACTTCACATACAGCCAAAACGGCTAAGTGCCTAGCACTGATTGGGCAGCGCCCCAGCGCCTCACGTGCTCCTCACGTGGACGCCATCAAAAAGAAGAGAGAAAAGTACCCAACACTCCATAAACAGCCAAACTGACATAGTGCTCGGCGCTTATTGGGCGGCGCCCATAATCAAATGCTTCACATGACACCCATGTGAGTGTCAGAGCGTCAAATAAGTGCTTAGCACTTTTTCATAAAAAGAAAAAGGCTGAACAGACAGAGCCCAAATGAGTGCTTAGCACTTTTTGAATAAGAGTAGGCAAACTAAACCTAAATTGGCTATGCCTCTGAAGTTTCTTGCAGCTGAGCCCTGTAACATTTCAGAAAATAAAATATTATTTTTGGGAATTTAAATAATTAAAATAATAAATTTCATGAATATTATTAAAAATGTGAGAATTTGGTTTTTAAAGATATGGTATAATCATACATGTATAGTTTTGAAAATAATTGGAAAATTTAGATAATTATTGATTTTGAAGGTGTTAAGTCGATTTGTTTATTTCATAAATTATTATACAACTAATTATGTTTAAGTTTAATGCTAAACTTGATTAGTTTTCACTAATTATATTAATCCGATTTATGTACATGGCATGCATCATAGCATGTTACAAACATTTGTGATATTTAGTTGAACCATGTTTCATTTGCACATATCATTGGTTTTGTTTTTTTTTAAAATAAAAGAAAAGAAATGGAAATTTCAAATGGTAAAAGGGACATGGGGGTATGGTTGAGGTGAGAGAGAGAGAGAGAGAGAACCTTCTACACTTTTCTATGGTTCATTTCTTCTTCATCTCATTCCTCTCCTTCATTATTCTCCTCCTCCTCTTCCTCCACCTTGCACCACCCTCAAACCACCCCAAAAACCTACTCAAAATCTCACAATCCCTTCACAAAAATTGGTCCCAAGCTCACCACAAACCCTATGGAGGCCTCAAGTTTGGATTTTGAAGACTTTGAGCGACTCAAGAATTTTCTTGAGTTGCCAAATGAGGTATAATCGCTACCCTTTTAGTTAAGTGTTGGAGTTTCTTATATCCTACCTTAGTTTAGAGGTGAACTGATGTGGTTTAGTGAACTTTGAAAATTTCTAATTGAGGGTTAGGTAGTTTCTTGACTTGTGAAGGTAGATTTGAGGCTTGGTTAGGGACCACAATCTTTGCAGTGTTAGTTTCATGGCCCAAAACAGAGAGTAAAACCCCAAGACTTGAGTTAGAAATAATTCAAATTTCGGTTTTGTGAATATTTTAGGGACTACAGGGAATCTGGAGCAACCTGAGATGTTTTTAGAAAAATCAAACAAGTACACTAACCTAATTAGACCAGTAAAAAGCCACCACCAAAGTTCGAGACCAAACCACCTTAGAAAAACCGGCGACACCGGTCATTTTGCTATTCTCACCGGGCCTATGTGGGTATCTGCTACTAGGGTTTGACCTATAGCTCACTTACCTCATAAACTATCCCCTATATTGTTAGATTAGTCCCAATTTACCTGAGTCAAAATCTGGAGCTATTTTCCTTAGTCGCTGTTTTGGGTTTTGTGGTTTTGGTAACTTGAGTTTTGATAATTGTGTTTTGACTCGGTCGATTGATGTTTTTACGTCAACGACGAGGGTTGTTTGTTTGTTCTTGCACACATAGACCATAGGTTCCTACCTATGTGTGTTTCATGTGCCATATCGGCTTTTCTTGTACTTGATTCTTGTTTTACGATATAACGTATTTGAAACTGTAGGTACCGTGCATGGACATCGTACGATAAGGGAGAGCGCGGCGTCATTGACTTCGGCAAGTGAGGATCAAGGTGGGTAGATGTATATCTACGGGGAAAGTCGGGTGGATAGCGTATAGGACCCCCGCAACCGTAGAATAGGGTATTACTATATTAGTAAGTTTGGATGCAATATTTGGATACTTAGCAAATAGGGTATTTAGAAGACCTTAGGTTAGATTAGGTTGATCTAGGAAGACCTATCCATAGGATGATTACCTTGGTGGCGAATCGCAGGTTATATGTAGTCACACACACGCACGCACACACGCACACTTAGTTTTTTTGTGTGTGTGTGTGTGTGTTGGATATAGTGCCCTCAGAGTCAATTATTGGATCACAGGCACATGATTGCAATGATTGAGGGAGGACCTATACCGGTAGGACAGTCTTACTCAAGATGATAGTATGCTATCTGGTTTATCTTTATCATCGTGTACATGCTTTAGGTGACATTACAGGTCACTATCGCACGTTGATAGAGCCCATAGGATTCTTGCTTGACGGCCAGCAGTATGATGGCGATCATATGCGTGGGAGCTGGGGTCTATAAGCACATCCTTAAAAGGTCCCTAGTCGTGGGAGTTTTCGAGACTGGGGATCGATACTCCATTAGTAGACTAATGTATACAGTCGAGACCCCGACGAGGGGCGGTGGCCGGTCTCACAAGCCATTGGTGTCAGTTGGTTCACCTAAGATGTATACAGGTGCTCATTGGGTTATGAGTACACCGGACAGGACTCGCCGGGAACATACTAGTTGGTATTATACCTGACGTCAGATAGCAGTTCCCTGGTGACATGTGTACAGGTTAGTTCATCAACCTGAGATCATCATTTGTCTCATGTGAGTTCCCACTGTGCTTTGATTACTACCCTACCACGGCTCAAAGGAGTCGTGCAAACAGGTTTTAGTTGGGTACAGTCCCTGTTCCCCTCCGAACGGCGGCCTGGACTGCGCGTCCGTGCCTGAGTTTCGGGGCAGATGCTATTTGGTTTTATCCGTCTATCTCTCCGAAAATGCCAAGTTGATTTATGACACCGTGTATCAGAGGTTTAGACGGATGCGGCCGATATAGCAGACTTCGTCAGATTCCCCCTCAGGGTGAGGGGTTTTTGATTGTGGGGACGCTCTTCCCTGCAGGCGCAAGCCCCTGCAGTTAATTACGCTACCGCATCGCGGTAACAACTTTCTCCTTCTCCAGAATTTCACTTCGTGTCGTGTATGTTTGTTTTATTTGTGGTTGCCCGTGGATTGTATACGGAGACTGAGTAATGCCGTCGCCCGTAGGACGTGGATTAGTCCAAATCCGTGTTTGCTTAGATTTGGGTTTGGTGTTTTCAGTTTAAGGATGCATTAGTCGCGTTGCGGCTAAGATCAGCTTAAACGTTCGTCAAGGATACGTTAGTCCTGTTTTGGACTAAGATCGACTTGACGTAGTGATTGATTTAATTATCTGGCCGTCGGGACTCGTCACCTCTCTAACGTCGTTGAGGGATTACAACGACAGGCGTCAGAGGAGTTCAGAGATGTACCCTTGAACCAAAGTTGATGTGGAGTTTTATTGTTTATTTAAATATCTAAGGACACATTAACCACATTTGGGGCTAAGATCAACTTAGGCGGGACCGTTTAGATCCGACGAAAGAGCATTCGGGCTCTATTGCGCCAGTTTAGGGACGTGGTGGTCCGTCGCCAGTTTAGGGACGTGGTGGTCCATTGTTAGTTTAAGGACGTTTCGGTCCGTCGCCAGTTTAAGGACGTAGTGGTCCATCATTAGTTTAAGGACATTTCGGTCCGATATTAGTTTAGGGACGTCTCGGTCCGATATTAGTTTAGGGACGTTTCGGTCCAATGTTAGTTTAGGGACGTTTCGGTCCATTATTAGTTTAAGGACGTTTCGGTCCAATGTTAGTTTAGGGACGTTTCGGTCCATTATTAGTTTAAGGACGTTTCGGTCCAATATTAGTTTGTGGTTGTTGGGACCCGTCACCTCTTTGACGTCGTTGAGGAATTACAACGATGGATGTCAAAGGAGTTCGGAGATGTACCCTCAAACCGGACGTGAATTGATTTAGGAGAGCCATTTTGCTCAGTCAATTTAATTTAAGGACTTATGGCCACGATTGGGCAAGTCCATTTCAACACTTTATTTGCATTGCATTTTTTTTATTTAAGCTCTACCCACAAAAGATATAGAGTATCAGTTTATTTTGGGCTCTGCCCATTTGCAAAGTATCTACTTCGTTTGGGCTTTGCCCCTTTTTAAAATGCATAGCATTCTGAATATTTTGTTTGGGCTCTGCCCATTTATAAATGATGCAAAGCATCTGTTCTTGTTTGGGCTCTGCCCCTTAAAATAATGCATTTGCGCTTTATTGAGCCTGTTAGGCCTTCTCTTAATTGGGCTTGGCCCTTTTTAATGCATCTGCGCTTTGCGCTAAGTAATGAGCGCAAGTCCATATGGTGATGACACGTGTCATGCTCTGATGAGCGCAAGCGCACTAGCGCAGTGCAATGCGCTGTTGCGCTGCTGACACGTGGCGCGCTCTCAGCGAGTTGCGCCAATTCCACAGAGCAAAGCTCTATCTTAAGGGCGCTTAGCGCAAGTGGTTTTATGGCCGACACGTGGCGCTCTCTTAAGAGCGCAGCGGCGCAACTTGGAAGTGCAAAGCACTAAGAATCTTTTTAGATTCAAGAAGGGAAGTGCGAAGCACTGTTTAAGTTCTTGATCTAAATTAGATCAAAGAAAAATAAATTTCTTCTTTATTCGAAGAAACAGAGGTTCATAAAAGTGCAAAGCACTATTCTTTTATTATTTTTTTATCGTTTTTAAAGAACCGAAGGTTCACAAGAAGTGCAAAGCACTGTTTTCTTTTTTATATAAAGATCATTGATCTTATATTTTTTTAGACTAATGGTCTTTTAGAAGGAATTTCTTCTAATCCATGAAGGTTCTTTACCTTTTTCTTGAAATCTTCTCGGAGTTCTTTCTATTTAAAGTTCTTGAATTCTCAAGAAAAAACTCGATGCCTTTGAATTGAGGCTTAGGGTCCTTTTTATAGTGTTCACAAATTCGTTAAATTTGTTAAAGAGATCATCCTCTGAGTGATTTGGGGAATTTTCCCCACCGTTGGATCTTTGATCCAAGGGCTTCTGCTTTGCAGAAGAAAATCTTCTTGTTTTAACAAGAACAGAAAAGATTTCTTAAAAATCTTAATTTAGTTTGGCGCAGATGCCCCAGCGCGTGACACATGTCACGCAGCGCAGAGCGCAGCGCAACTGCGCTAGCGCATCTGCGCTGACACGTGTCGCACAGCGCAGAGCGCAGCTCATCTGCGCTAGCGCATCTGCGCTGACACGTGTCGCGCAGCGCAGAGCGCGGCGCAACTGAAGCGTTGCTTCAGGCAAATAGAGCTCTGCTCTGATTGGGCGCGTCTTCTTGGGCGCAGAGCTGATACATCTGCGCCTGACACGTGGCGCATTGCGCTCGGCGCAGAGGATCTGAAGCGTTGCTTCATTTATTAGAGTTTAAATTTTGGAGAATCAGAAGCGCCGCTTCATCTCCTCTTTTCAAGTCAAACTTGTATTCCCGAAATCATAATTTCCCGGGGCTTGGAAATAACTCCGCTGCGCACAGAATTTTCTGTGTTTGGATCTATATATAACTCGAGGCCAAGCCTTTCCTTTCCTCACCTTTGGAGAACTTCTTTAATCATGGCTTGCAACCGTCCTCACGCCCGCCGACAACCGTGGGAAGTGCCGATCCGGGACATCGTTCCCCGTTTTGCTGCGCGCTTGGTGGACTCCTCTCTTTCAGATGAACAATGCGATGCCGCCATGTACGAGCTTTCGACTCGTGTGGGGTCTCCTTTGCCTCCGAATTCTATTTGGCTTCGGATGATCCTTGCCTCGGTGCTCGCCGACATTCCCCCCTTTCCGGCGGAGATGTCCTCGGCAGTACTTGATGTGGCCGAGGATAAGATTGAGAGCTTTTTCGAAGCGCTCTTGATCACCAAAGCCCTGAGGGACTTCTCCTTCTACTTACTGAGCCAGATACGGGCTCGTCGAGTCGTCATCGCCACTTTTTCCCAGGAGTGCGGCGTCGACCGTTGGATGGCTACCCCTCGGGAAGATCGCCGTTTCGACGTGATGGAGAAGGCGGAGAGGGAGCTGAATAATTTTCTTTTCCTTTTTGTGAACCCTTGTCTCTCTGATCCCGTATTCGGTGATCTTTTTTAAATTTAATAATAAATAAATGTTTTGATTAAGTATTTTATTATCTGTTAAGTGTTCTTTTTACTTGAGCTTCTTTGTTGTGCTTGTGCATCGTATTTTAATTTGCTGTTATCAAGTGCATGTAATTTTGCATGGCTAAATTGCCTTTGGCACTTAGCCCCTTTTTCTGCGCTAGCGCATCTGCGCTGACACGTGTCGCGCAGCGCAACTGTGTTGCCACGTGTCGCACAGCGCAGAGCGCAGCGCGGCGCTTCCTTTAATAGAGCCTTGCTCTAATTGGGCGCGCTGCGCTAATGTATCTGCGTTGGACACGTGGCGCGTCGCGCGCAGCGCAAAGGATCTGAAGCGTTGCTTCCTTTAAACAGAGCTTTGCTCTGATTGGGTGCGCTGCGCTAATGTATCTGCGCTGGACACGTGGCGCGTCGCGCCCAGCGTAAAGGATCTGAAGCGTTGCTTCCTTTAAACAGAGCTTTGCTCTGATTGGGTGCGCTGCGCTAATGTATCTGCGCTGGACACGTGGCGCGTCGCGCGCAGCGCAAAGGATCTGAAGCGTTGCTTCCTTTAAACAGAGCTTTGATCTGATTGGGTGCGCCTTCTTGGGCGCTGCGCTGATGTATTAGCGCCAGACACGCGGCGCGTTGCGCCTGAGACTTGAAGCGTTGCTTCAAAAATTTAAATTTTGAATTCAAACAGAGCTTTGCTCTGATTGGGCGAAACAAATGCCCCCCCACCGTTGCGCTCACGTGGCGCACACGTGAGTGCGACGGTGGCAACCCCTCCTGACCGTTGGATTGAGGGGGAATTCCAAGAGGCGCAAGCGCCTTATAAATAGGGCCTTTTAACCCTTAGAAAATCTCACCATTTTCTTAGATTTAGATTTTCAGAGCTCTGCTCTTTGCTTAAGAATTTCAGAGCTTTGCTCTTGTTTTCAGAACTCTAGAGCTTTGCTCTTATTTCCCAAAGTTTAGAAAACTTTAGGTAATAATTAATTTTAAAATTAAGTTAAGTTAATTTAAATCAATTTTAACCAATAGAGCTCTGCTCTCATGGATCTTTTGATCTGAAGAAATTCCTTTTGGGGTTTCATTAACAGAGCTTTGCTCTCACAAATCCATAGATCTACAGAGATCTTATTCATGGGTTCTAACCCATGAACAGAGCTTTGCTCTTTGAATCAAATGTAGATCTTTTAGATCTGAAACAAATGAAGAATTTTTCTATAAGCTTTCATGGATCTTTTTTTTTTTAGGATTCCAGAAATTTTAATTTTAAATTTCTTTTCAAAAACTTTCTTTTTGATGGAATATTATAGAGCTAAGCTCTTTCTTAAGGAATTTTAATTCTTTTGAGACCAGAATTTGACAAGTGTCACTCTGTGACAGAGCTTTGCTCTGAAAGAGGAGATTCTCTCCTTGTCTCTAGGGATTCTTTCCCCCCTTTTTTATTATGGGAATGTTCCCCCCAAGGACCAACTGACAATCTCATCCAATGATGAGTTTGTCTTCTTAATTGACGTATTGTCATTTAGATTTTGTGGGTCCCTCTTTGGTCCCCTACTCACTGCACTGTGGTGCGGTGTAATTAATTAATTTTGATTTTAATTTAATTAATGCATTTTCTTCTTTCAATGTCAAACGGTGGGATTACAACATTGACGGCTACATTGCTCTTTTTGCAGCGATCATGTCTGAAGACACTTCATTCCCGTTTGTCCGCTCGGAGGAGGGATTTCCAGAGGCGCCTTTGGACCGTGAGGTCCTGGCCATGATCAAGGCATATGACCCGGAGTACAAGAAACTCTACCTTTGGGGGTTTGGTATAACCAGATTATTATGGGTCGACGCAGCTTCACTTGCGCGGTGCCGTCAGAACCCATCACGGCAATTCATTATGCTAACCCACCTCCAGTGCAGTATGCCGTGGAGATGATAGACTGGACTGCGAACAGCTTTCTTCATCCCGCTATGGATGCGGTCCCGGTTCAGCGTCCTATGGTTTTGGACATCCTAGGACGCCGTATTTGTCAGGGAGAAGCACGACCCTGGGGGCAATCATATAACCTTGGTTTGATTCCCCGCCACCCAATTGGATATCTGCCGTGGGCCCGGTACATCCTGTCGACGAGGAAGTCGCAGTTGATAAGACTAGGACTGTATACCGCGGTCTACGTCTCTCTTTTTCAATATCCTACGCTCCCCACTTGGTGGTTCAAGGCTTTCTTGGAGCAATGGAATATTCCGACCCACACTTTCCTTGCCATGGATCCGGAAGTGTCCATTTCCTTGGAGGAATTCGCGGAGGTATCCGGCCTACCAGTCATGGGGGAACACTATGAAGAGCTGCTCCCGACAGATGAATACGTCTTCGGTGCTAAGCCGATGGTAAGGGGGATTACGTCGGAAAATGCCGTTCAACACCAATTCCCAAGCCTGATCAAGGTGTTGAACATCTACGAGTCCCTTTTCATCGAACACGGGAGCCGAGGAGTTAATTTTGAGGACTTCATTGCTCGCTTCCTCCGTCCTAGCGTCATTTCGCCAGGAGCCGTCAAATCTGCTATTCTGGATGATCCTTTTGGTCTAGGTTTGGCTAACCTGCCGACGAAGGAAATAGACCAAAAGGCTTTCTTCCTCCCAGACTTTCCTACCATATCTTTCGCGGAGATTGCAGTCCCTGGGATGGATGAGGAGGCCTTTTTCTTAGGATTTCTCGGGCTGTGGCTGAGTTGGTTCGCGATCCCAATGCATTCTCATCGCATGCGGCCCTCTGTCTTTTATCCAGCCCATCGCATGGTCATTGGGGTAAAAGTGGCCGTGGGGATTGCCGGCCTGGCGCACCTATATCATGGCCTCAGCCGAGCAGCGGATGCCAATGAGCCCGGGGCACTGCACGTGGTCTTCCCGATGCACTACTTTGCATCGTGGCTCGAGTTACACACGGCGGGTGTCTTTGGTATGCATAAAAGGCCTTCATTCTTTGACAAGTGCGGTTTCCCTCGCGTTTTACATCTGATTGGCTCATCAATCGTGACCCCTTCACCACGGGACGCCAGGGGTTTACTGCTTCGCCCTCACACCGTTGGAGTCGGGATGTCCTTTATTGATAAGGTATTAACCATTGGGAAGGCGTCCACCACTGCGGTGCGACCATTACAGGACTCCTTCAAGGATGGAGCTTCAGTGTTGACGGCCCGGGAGATCCTCCATTTGTATTCTATTAGACCGGGTTTCCTAGTCTTCAGGCAGGGCGGTGCAGCAGTCTTTATGAGATATAACCCGCATCGTTTTGCCCGACAACTGGGTTACGATCAAGGGGTACCCTTAGAGGCTTTCTTATTGGAACCTGCTGTAAATGAAGAAGGGATAGAGAACGCGTTACACCATTTCATGCGACTGAACACGGGTTCTCGTTTTTTCATTAGCCCGCCGGTCTGTGCTCCACGACTCCTTAATGTATATAAAGACTGGTACAATCATGCGACGGGGGCTGTTATAAAGGAAGAGAGGCGAGTGTTGATTGACCGTAAAGAAGTACCCCCCGGTACCAATCGTAACGCTCCCTTGGCACCAAGGATCCTGGTGGTCCCTCCTCTAAAAGATGCTGGGGGCAGACCATTACGTGCGCAAAGTCCTCCACGTGAGCTGCCGCTCCCCGATATCACAGACGCACCTACCGCACCCCGTGCTTCAGTGGAGGCAGTGGTTGTACCCTCGCCAGAGTCTGGCGTGGGTGCGGACATCGGGACTCGTCGCCCCAAAGCGGCTGCTAAACGGAAGTCGATCCCCCGCGAGCCTAGGGTTGGAGGGCAAAAGAAAAAGAAGTCACTCTTTGCTGCGGACGTTGCGTTCGGCCAGGAACCTCATGCTCCCTATTCCGAGGGTCTGCTCGAATATGGGACTAACGCCGGGTTGGTGATGCCGCCGCCGGACGATACAGACTTGGAGGCTGCTCTTAGAGCTTCGGCATGGCTGGTGAAGCGTGACGCGTGGCTGGCTAAGCTTGCGCAATCAGGTAACTACTAGTCACTTTTTCTTTATTGCAACGTATTTTCTTCGTTATTTCATTATTTTTGACTAACGCTTTTCTTTCTTTTCTTTCAACAGGCATCACCGATGAAGAAGCCATTGCCGCTTCTTTGAAGACCTTTCAGGAGGAGGAACGTGCCAGGGCATCTGTGGGCCTTAGTAAGTCTCGACTCATCGAATTTTTCATTTTCCTTACGTTATGGTCGATCTAACCTTTCCATTTTAATTGCAGGGACCTCAATGCCGCTCCCTCCTAGCGACGCAGATGTTCTACCAGCGGCCGATGTTCCTGTTTCCTCTGGGACACCGCAGGAGGCTCATCTCGGAGAGCCGATGAGAGATGCCTTAAAGGCTCTGGAGGCATCCCTAAATGAAGACGATGATGCCTTGAAGGAGGCATCACGGAGGTCCCTCATGACCGCTCGGGAGGAGAGGAAACGGTTGAGGCGTGAGGCGAAGGCGCGCAGGGCTACCTTGGCTATGGGAGCGGGCCCTAGCACCGTTCCTCGAGCTGATACTCCCTCTGAAGAGCCCCTGTCGCCCTGTCCACTGCCCGCAGAGAGGTGGCACGTGCAGCTCGGAGCGCGAACGGTAAATCCGCCTCAGGTAATGTTTCTCTTGGAGATTTTGTTATAAGTATCTTAATGTCGTTTGTCCTTACATCTCTCATCTTGCAGGACCAAGACCGATCGAGGGGGAGGCGGAAACCGTCAATCTTGAAGGGACAGAGGGGGCAGTACCTGCCGAACTCGAGCCGACGGTGGGCAACGTCGTTGTGGCTTTGGAGCTTGGGGTAGAGGTTGAGGGGCCAGCAGCCGATAAGGTCATGGATGCCGAACCCGAAGTGGTGGCAGATGATGTGATCATTATAACTGAGCCCAGAGTGGCGGCGAATGAGGCGCTCGAGACCGGTGATCCCCCGGCGATGGTGGACGATACAACCGCCACTATTGAGCCTGAGATGGTAGTGGGCGAGGTGGCCACGATTCCTGAAGACGAGCCAACCGCTCCTTCTCTGGAATCTGGCAATACTCCAGTCATAGCTCTTCCCGTCTACGGTCCTCCGCCGTCTCCCGGTCTTGCGAGCACGAAGACGGTCCCCATTGAATCGGGCGATGAGGCCACAGGCGGTGGTCTCATGTCGATAGAGGAGGGAGTCGTCTTTGTTTCCGCCGGGAGCTCCTCAGGTACACCTTAAGTTGTTGTTTTTATTTGCTTTACAATCTTTTCTGACAAGTTCATTTTTCGTAATGCAGGTGCAGCTAGTATTGATGCCCCACTACTTGAGGGAGCTCCTTCCACGACTGCCTTGGCGATGGTTACCCCTCAGCCCTCTCTTACACCGTCAAAGATGTTGGAAGGTATGAGTTTGCAACTTACTAAACCCATCTTTCCAACGTATAATCCATATACTATATTCACATTGTTGTGTCTTTCAGGAGTTCTTTTTGACCATTTGTATCAAGTGTTGGTCCCACACTTCTCCTTTTCATCTGAACTCGCCTCTCCCTCTGGTGGCGCCGGTGAGTACTGTTCCTGATTGATATCTTTGTTTTTCCAGTGGTAGAATTATTTCTAACTCTCTCTTGTCTTAACTGCAGTGTTACAAATCGAAGGGGGAGAAGACAGATCGGTTGCGCTACCGGCCCTTCCGTCCTTGCCACCTACTCCCACCGGTATAGTAATTATCTTGTCAATGATTTTCTCCATATCTATTGGATCGTCATCTAATCACATTTTGTCTTTTTCAGCTGTCGTTTCAGTCTCAGTGCCTTTTGAGTCTCGTATTACAATACTGGGCGGCCCTTCCCAGCGACGTCCGTCTTCGAAAGGTGCCGCAAATAGTTTGCGCATGCTGAGCGACTACATCGAGAAATTCGACATCGAGGCTCCGGTGTCTGCTGAGGATTTCGCCACGACGGTTAACCCGATGTTGGCGATATTTGCTACCTTCCATGACGAGGGTGCTGTCGCTTCTTGGGTTAACTATTGTCGGGAAATCGAGGCTTGCCTTCATCAGCTAGAGTCAATGCGCCTGTCCCCTGAGACTTTGGCCTCGGGCACTCAACGGGGAGCGTGGCTCGAGCAAAGCGCTTCTCATTTCCGTCATCTGGAACAAGAAGTGGTTTTGAGGCTGAAGGAGTGCCAAGAATCTTCAAGCAACGCTGCTCGCCTGCGAGCTGAAGTTGAGACGAACGCCGCTGAGGTAAAGGCCGTCTTCGAGGGCCTTCTGGAGCGCATCTCAAATGGGCTGAGACTGAAGCGGGCACTCGATATTGCCGAGCGTGACATCGCAGGCCGTGAGGCTGCTCATCAGGCCGTCAGGGACCAGCTTGCCTCCGTCGCACAGCAACGGGCCCAAGTGGAGGCGGAGTTGGCAGTGGTGGCCAATCGGGAAAAGGCATGGAAGGAAGTGTGCGAGCAATTGCTGGATCTGTGCAAGACGCTTCCTTCTCAGTAATTTTCCTTGTATCGTTGGTATTTGTAACATATATGTATATCTTGTATTCTTTAGTACGATGTATCCTAAACTCAATCAAATTTTATGAATGAAGGATGCATATTTTTGTAATGCCTTGTGTCATTTCTCCGTCTTTTCTTTCTTTTATTATCAGCACATCATCTTAGCGAACATGGTTGACGGATAGTAGGGCACGCATCTTGACTTTCCTAATAATCAGCGATGGCTTAGGTCGCAGGTTCAGATCTGCTGCCTAAGACTTTTCAACTCCATAAGCCGTGAGGGTCTCATAGAGAATTTTCTCCCTACGGATCGAGAGGATCTCGTAGGTGGGTTTTCTCCTTAGGAATCGTGAGGATTCCTAAGTGTGGTTTTCTCTTATAAGTCGTAAGGATCCTACAAGAGAGTTTTTCCCTCTTACGGGTCGAGAGGACCCACCAGCGGTTGTTTCCCTCCTCATCGAAATTCGACTTTGGAGAGTGAGACCCGTGAATAGTATGCAAGAGACCATTTAGGATTGACTTGCAGGATCCCATTGCCCCTCTTACGAGTCGAGAGGGCTCGTAGGCGGTTGTTTCCCTCTTTGTCGAGAATCGACTTCAGAGAGTGAGACCCGTGAATAGTATGCAAGAGACCATTTAGGATTGACTTGCAGGGTCCCATTGTTCAGGAAGTAAGTTTTTTGAATCCTTACTGCCCGAGATGTGAGTCAAAGAAGCTCTCGTCACGGAGTGTTTGTATCCGTGAGTTGAGTATTTTGCTAGGGGTTATTTGTTTCCCAAGCGCCAAGGATTATTTGTTTCCTTGGGGTTTGAAACGAGTCGAGGGTTCCCACGGAGGCGCTCGTGGCTCTGCGAGTCGACGCGGATCAGAAGGCTCTCGTCAAGGAGTGTTTGTATCCGCGAGTTGAGAAGTTTTGCGAGGGATTATTTGTTTCCCAAGCGCCAAGGATTATTTGTTTCCTTGGGGTTTGAAACGATTCGAGGGTTCCTACGGAGGCACTGGTGGCTCTGCGGGTCGACGCGGATCAGAAGGCTCTCGTCAAGGAGTGTTTGTATCCGTGAGTTGAGAAGTTTTGCGAGTGATTATTTGTTTCCCAAGCGCCAAGGGTTATTTGTGTCCTTGGGGTTTGAAACGAGTCGAGGGTTCCTACGGAGGCACTGGTGGCTCTGCGGGTCGACGCGGATCAGAAGGCTCTCGTCAAGGAGTGTTTGTATCCGTGAGTTGAGAAGTTTTGCGAGGGATTATTTGTTTCCCAAACGCCAAGGATTATTTGTGTCCTTGGGGTTTGAAACGAGTCGAGGGTTCCTACGGAGGCACTGGTGGCTCTGCGGGTCGACGCGGATCAGAAGGCTCTCGTCAAGGAGTGTTTGTATCCGTGAGTTGAGAAGTTTTGCGAGGGATTATTTGTTTCCCAAGCGCCAAGGGTTATTTGTGTCCTTGGGGTTTGAAACGAGTCGAGGGTTCCTACGGAGGCACTGGTGGCTCTGCGGGTCGACGCGGATCAGAAGGCTCTCGTCAAGGAGTGTTTGTATCCGTGAGTTGAGAAGTTTTGCGAAGGATTATTTGTTTCCCAAGCGCCAAGGATTATTTGTGTCCTTGGGGTTTGAAACGAGTCGAGGGTTCCTACGGAGGCACTGGTGGCTCTGCGGGTCGACGCGGATCAGAAGGCTCTCGTCAAGGAGTGTTTGTATCCGTGAGTCGAGGAGTTTTTTGTTGAAGTCATGGGCTTCTTCGGTTGAAATGAACCGTTGAGGTTTGGCTTCGTCGTTTGACGGAATCCGCTGGGGAAGTATGGTTCCTTCTTTGTTTACGCCCTTGGATTGTATACAGGGATCGATGTGATCTCAACTGTAGGGCTAAAGTTTTATCATTTCTTTTTTTATTTTATTTTATTTCCGCGATGCTCTATCATTTCAGCTTTTATATCGCGAAGGTCGCGATTGCCCAATCATTTCGGCTATTTTTCGCGGTGCCCAATCATTTCGGCTATTTATTTTATTTTTACTCGTTGCTTTTTATTACGAGTTGCCCAATCATTTCGGCTGTTTTGCATGCATATATTTTACTTGCTGCTTTTTATTGCAAGTTGCCCTATCATTTCGGCTATTTCGTATGCATGAGCGGCCTACTGGCTTTTTGCCGTAAGCCTGAAATTAGACACCGATTTTGGCATCAGCACCGCTGCAACTGGGATATTGCCAAGAGCGAATCATCATTTGCCTCCGTCGATATCGAACAAAGGTGGCTTAGCGAACAGGGTTAAGGCGCTGTCGACTAAGGCTTTTAACTTCATGAGCCGTAAGGATCTCACAAAGGTATTTCTCCCTGCAAGTCGTGAGGATCTTGTAGGTGTATTTTCTCCTTAGGAATCGTGAGGATTCCTAAGTGTATGTTCCTCTGTAAGTCGTAAGGATCCTACAAGAGGGTTTTCTCCTTATAAGTCGAGAGGACTTATAAGGGTTATTCATCATGCGAGCATATCCCCAGTCTCGGATGAGACTCGATTAGGGAAATGTTTATTCACGCCCGTGGATTGTATACAAGGGTCAATATTGAACCACTTGTAGGGCAATCTTAGAAGTTGTGGGGGTTGCTTAAGCACAGGTTTAGGTCTCTGTAACTTAAGACTTTCAAATCTTATGAGCCGTGAGGGTCCCATAAGAGAGTTCTCCTTACGAGTCGTGAGGATCTCGTGAGTGTATTTTCTCCCTAGGAATCGTGAGGATCCCTAAGTGTGTTGCTCCCTTGTGAGTCGTAAGGATCTCACGCGGGTGGTTTCTCCTTACAAGGTCGAGAGGACCCTATAAGTGTTCTTTAACGAAGTTGCGCCCTTTCGGGTTTTCACAAACATTCGCCGGTAGTCCTGCTGTTTTTACTCACGGAGCCCTTTCGGGTTTTCATCCGTGCCCTTTTTTGCTTATGGACATACCGTTTTTATTTTATTTTATATATATTTTTTTTTATCTTGTCAGCCTAAAGATGCTGCGGTATTATTTTAAAGACGTTTCGGTCTGATATTAGTTTAAGGACATTTCGGTCCATCACGGAGAAGGCCAGCCACTGCTTATAAAGTTCTAGCTTGGGAAGATAGCGAGCGGACATAGTCGTCGTCATCCATCATTGACCTAGGCTGTGACACATTAAGCGTAATATTTCTTTAGGAAGCGACCGTTTATCGGCCTGAAAGGCCTTTCACCGTGCATGTCCATGAGTAGATAGGCCCCACCCTGGTAGACTTTATCAATGATGTACGGTCCTTCATAGTTTGGTTCAAACTTTCCCCGCTTGGCGCGATTGGGGATCATGGGCCTTTTGACCACTAGCACGAGTTCGCCTTGGTGGAACGTCCTCGGCCGGCTCAATTTTTCATATGAGCGAGTCATCTTTGCCTTATAGGCTTCCAGATTTTGCTGTGCTAGAAGCCGGATTTCATCGAGGGCGTCAAGCTCTTCAAACCGAAGGTGAGCATTTTCTTCGTATGTCAGTTCGTAGTGGACTGCCACTCGTAGAGAGGGTAATTCTATCTCAAGAGGGAGTATTGCTTCTGTCCCAAACACTAACGCGTATGGCGTTGTGTTTGTGGCTGTCTTGAACGTGGTCCGATACGCCCAAAGAGCTTCTTGCAGTCTCTCGTGCCAGTCTTTCTTATTTCGGGACACTGTTTTCTTTATGATTTTCGTCAATGTCTTGTTGAAGGCCTCAGCTAATCCATTGGCTCGCGGATTATAAACTGAGGAGTATCTCCAGTCTATATTGTGCTGCTGTGCGAAGCGGCTAATTTTATGACTTCGGTAGGCTGGCCCATTATCAGAGATGATCCTTCTTGGGGTTCCAAACCGGTATATGACATGCGTTTTGAAGAAATGGAGAATATTCTCCATCTTCACTTCCCTCAACGGTACCGCTTCTGCCCATTTGGAGAAGTAATCGGTCGTCGCCAAGATGAAACGATGTCCCTTGGACGATGCTGGTTCGATAGGGCCGACTATGTCAGTTCCCCACATTTCGAATGGCCAACTGGCCACCGTTGGATGTAATGGATTTGGATGTTGATGGATGAAGTCCCCATGAATTTGGCATGAGTGACATTGCCTCGCATATTCGAGACAATCTTGAATCATCGTGGGCCAGTAGTAGCTCATTCGTTTTATCTTCAACTTCATCTTAGGGCCTGCTTGGTGGGAACCGCAGAGTCCGTCGTGAACCTCTTGGACGACCCTTCTCGCTTCGTCAGGTCCTAGGCATCTCAGCCACAGAGAATCGAATGTCCTTTTGTATAGAGTATCGTTGACGAAGGCGAAAGACAGAGCTCGTTTCACGAGCTGGTGTCTTATGGACGTTTCTTCAGGCATTCGGTGGAACTTGAAGTAATCTATGAAGACTTCTCTCCAGTCTTCGATCTTCTCATGGTCTTTTATTTGTAGGGTCGTCTCCTCGTTCGCTCCTTTTTCTTCAGACGATTCCGGAGATACTTCTGTTGGGGCAAGCACTCGACGGCTTTGTATCACGACTCTAACGTCGTCGAGGTTCTCGTCAGCCAGTTCTTTAGCAAGTTTGGCTAGTGCGTCCGCTTTGCTGTTTTCCGCGCGAGGTATGCTCTCCAAAGTATAGGAGGGAATTCGGGTCAACAGTTGTTGTACCTTTTCACCGTATTTCACCAACTCCGGTTTGCACATTTGGTAGTCGCCGTTCACTTGACTAACGACCAGTTGGGAATCCCCATATATGAGGAGGTCTTCAATTCCCATGTCAATGGCGATCTCGAGGCCTGCTATCAAAGCCTCATATTCAGCTTCATTATTCGTTCTCGGCTCTGTCAAGGAGAAGGCGAATCGCATTATTCCTCCTTGTGGGGTTACGAAGATAAGACCTACCCCTGATTTGATCATGGGCGTATTTTGTTTATGCTTTTTCATGGAAGATGCTCCATCGAAATAAAGCTCCCACCGGGTATCACCACTGTCGATTGCGTCAAACGCATGTCTGTCTGGCAAATCACAATTTAAAGGAGAATCGGCAGGTATAGGATGCTCGGCAAGGAAGTCGGCGATGGCCTGGCCTTTTACCGCCTTGAGAGGTTGATATGTTATCGAAAATTCCATCAAGAGCAGGGCCCATTTAGCGAGTCGCCCTGTTAATATGGCTTTTGACATTAGATATTTGAGAGGGTCCACTTTTGAAATGAGATGGACTTCGTGTGCCAATGCATAATGTCTAAGCTTTGTTATTGCGAAGATCAACGCCAGGCAGTGTTTTTCAATGGGAGAGTAGTTGCTTTCTGCCCCCAGCAGAACTCGACTTAAGTAGTAGAGTGCTCTTTCTTTCCCTTGATCGTTCTCTTGCGCCCATAAGGCGCCTAAGGAACCTTCGAGGGCGGTCGTATAAAGAATGAGAGGCTTCCCCTTAACCGGGGCAGCCAACACCGGCGGGTTCTGCAGGTATTGCTTGATCTCGTCTAGTGCGCCTTGGCATTTTTGATCCCAAACGAATGGGGTTCCTTTCTTCATCAGGTGACTATAAGGACGGCATTTTCCTGAGAGGTTGGCTATAAATCGCCGTATGTATGCGAGTTTCCCTTGGAGAGACCGCAGCTGTTTGAGAGTCCTCGGCGGAGGCATTTCCATGATCGCTTTAATCTTTGACGGATCTATTTCAATACCTCGGTGTCAAACAACGAATCCCAGGAATTTGCCCGAGGAAACCCCGAACGCACATTTAAGAGGATTCATCTTCAAGTTGTACTGCCGAAGGCGTTGAAATACAGTCTTCAGATGCTCGAGATGTTCCTCGTATGATTTGCTTTTAACCACGAGATCGTCGATATAGCATTCAACGATTTCGTGTATAAGGTCGTCGAAGATCTTTGTCATGGCCCTCTGATAAGTAGCACCGGCGTTCTTTAAACCGAAGGGCATCACCTTGTAACAGAATATTCCCAAAGGAGTCCGGAAAGCCGTATGTTTCTGGTCTTCAGGATGCATTTTAATTTGATTATATCCTGATGAGCCGTCCATGAATGAGAAAATCTCATGCGTGGACGTATTGTCTATCATCAGTTCGGTGACTGGTACCGGGAAATCATCCTTCGGGCAGGCTTTGTTGAGATCCCGAAAGTCCACGCATATGCGCACTGTTCCATTTTTCTTCATCACTGGGACGATGTTGGCGATCCATTCAGGGTACTGAACTTCTTGGATGAAGCCAGAGTCGATTAGCTTTTTGACTTCGGCATTGATGCTCATTTCGAGCTCGAGCCGCATTCTTCTCGGCGCTTGTTTAACTGGCTTGACACCCGGGGATATCGCCAGTCTATGTACAGCAACTTCTGGATCTAGTCCTGGCATCTCGGAATAGTTCCATGCGAAACAATCTTTATGCTGCACAAGGACGTCTTTTAACGCAGCTACCCTTTCTTCAGATAGCAGCTCGCTGACGAATGTCGGTCGCGGATCATTTACCATCCCCAACTCAATTTTCTTGAGATTATCTGCAGTAGTATGGATTCCATCTTCCAGCTCTTTTGGTGCTGGTGGAAATTCTGAGATTACCTCATCACTGCCGCTTTCAAAGCACCAAGGGAGGTTGTTCATGTCTTCGGACCCTTCTTTTAATATTGTTATCACATGGCAGGTGCGAATTTTTTGCCAATCCCAATGCGGAGTTGGTTTTATCCTTGTGTTTTCGGGTTCGTGCTTTTGCGGCGGCGCTACCCTCCAACTGTCAGACAACGCAAATTTGCCAAGCTGATACTGGTCCTCAACCCAATTCTTAAAGGTGAAACAATCTTCAAGCGGATGCCCTACTACTCGATGGTAAGAGCAATAACTTGGGTTGGAGACTTCGCCTGCTTGCTCAGGGTGTTTAGACTCTGGCAGAGTAAGCATTTGATGTTTTAGAGCGAGATCAAGTATTTTCCTTGTTTTGTTCCGAGGAAATGAGTATGCTCGACCCATTTTCTTCATAAGGGCTAGGTCAATAACGCTCGACTCTCGGATGCGTGGCTTCTTAGCTCTGTCTTGTGGTTGTCGAGCACCTTTTCGGCCCCTCGACTTGTTTTTGCTTTCGCGTCGAACCCTTTTTGTAGCAGGCTGACGTGGGGCAGCACCTTCGTTCTTTACTGCCTGTTGAAGGAGACGCTGTGTCTTGGCTTTCTCATAGATTGCCATTTCACGATCGTGATCATTTCGGGCTTTTTGACTCGCATCCTTTATAAGTTTGCTCATCTGGTCTTCAGACGATGGACTGGGCGGTTTTTTATCAGGAACTTTTGCTGATTCAGGATTAGCGTCCTCCCATTGAGCGTCCGCCTCTTCATCGAAGTCATACATGGCATAACAACTGTTTACTAGTTCCCGTTTCTTTGGCCGGATGTACCCAAGCCCTTTTGTTTCCGTTCTCCCATTAGGCAGTTTGCATTGAGTCCCGGGAACATTCCAGACCTTATCATAGAATTTGGCTTTTCTAACGGTCTGTGTGAAGGACATCCCCTGGCGTTTCAGCAGTTTCTTCAAACCTTCGGTATAATATCTGGGAAGACGTATAGGCTGAAGCCTGTCGAGCATGGGATCTGCGCCATGCCAAATTTCTTTTTCCACCTTGTTTTCTTCAGAACGGTAAAATAGGATTGCCTTCTCGCCTTTTCGTCCGGGAGGGACATAGAATGTCTGCAATTTTTCTACGCTGTTGGTGTCGAGTGAATCCAGTTCTTTGTAATGTTCAAGCGGCACCATGGTTATCTGTAGACTTCGCCCTTCATCAGCGGAGACTCGTATTGAAGGCCGAGCAGGGAATACAGCATGAACTTCATCCTCTGAATCACTACCGAAGATCAATGAAGGAACGGATGGTCCTGGCCTGGTGGATTGGGATGGACCTGAATAAATTATATCCTCCTCCTCCTCGGTATCACTGCCGAAGACAGGGATGGTTGCGTTAGTTTTGTTCTCCGGTTTGTGACACCTTTCCGTGTCTTCGAAACTCGGTAAGAAGTATTTGGCATCTTCATACTTGCGAACTTCGTTCACGGAAAACGGATTCAACTCTCCTGCCACTGTGTACTCGAGGCCGTCCCTAGAATACTTCATGCACTGATGCTGTGTAGAAGGGATGATATTGTACTCGTGTAGCCATGGTCGGCCGAGCAGAGCATTGTAGCACGTCTTGGCGTCTATAACATGGAATTTGATGTCTGTGACGAGCACCCCGAAGCGTAGCGTCAATATCACAGATCCAAGAGTCTTTGAGGATTGAGAGTCGAAACCGGAGATGGTGATTTTGTCCCGGGCGAGGTGTTGGACACTCATGCAAATCTCCTTTAACACTCGCACATTGAGTAAATTGACAGACGATCCGTTATCGACCAAGATTTTTCCTATCTTTATGTCATGGCAGTATCCTGAGACATAAAGGGGGCGATTGTGTTCACACGTCCCGAGGAGAAGGTCTTCATCACCAAAAGCAACGTCGGCTGTGTGCACCTCCTCCAATTCATCCTTCATCTTTTGTTCGGCTAGGAAGGCTTGGAACTGGTCCGGATCTTGTAGGGCCTTAATCAAAGAATCCCTCGCCTCTTTTGATAGCAATAGGGCATCGAGAATGCTGAGTTGCGAGGGTAGCTTCCTCAGATGCGCTAAGACATTGTAATCTACTTTATTCCTTTTTGGGGGATTCTTGGCGGTTAACTCTTCCGCAACTTGGTCATCCAAAGTGATGTCTTCAGAGACCTTCTCTTTCCCTTTGTTTTTCTTATTCAAGGGTCCGAGGTTCCTTTCAGGCAATGTCCGATTTCGCAGCTGTATATTTTCGCAAGACTTCGGTTCTTCTTCTTTCCCCGAAGTGGATTCTTCGAAGAGGGGGCCAAGCTCTAGCTCTTCATCGGAGTCGCTCCCAAATGTAGGCACTTGTGACCCGGTAGTGTTAACCATGTGACAATTGCCGGCAGTTCTTTCAAGCTTTTTGGTCGTGTTTCTTTGCTCTCGGCGAATTTTACGTTTTTCCCGTTTAACTTGTTGTCGATTAGCGACGTATCCTTGCCACCATCCATTGAAGGCTTTGCAATCTTGGGTGGAATGCGAGACCTTCTGATGGTATAAGCAATAAGAGGGGTGCATTTCTACCACGTCAGTAACTTTTTCTTCAGAGGGTGGTAGCTTCATGCCCATCGATATGGCCTTAGCAAACTTCTTTTTTATCTTGAATTGGCTTTTGTCAGCGGTGGAGGCATTTTGTTCCAGCGGGATCATTTCAGCTCCTTCCTCAAGTCGCTGACGCTTGGCCCTTTCGAATATAGCCGTCTCGCGTTCTTGATCAGCTTTACTTTTCAACCGAGCTTCATTAAGAAACGCGCTAATCATTTCAACTGATAACCCTGAGGCTCTTGATTCGGCATTTGCCCCCAGCGCTTCAGTGCCAGGAGTCCCTTCATCGTTCGTGGTCGAATGGGAGATCATATGACAGCTCGCCACATATTCCCCGGATTCATCCGATGAACTTTCTCCCTCATCTTCTTTTTGGAAGACGTGATCAAGGAAATCTTGGAGCGTAATAGGAGTCCGCGCTTTTTGGTTGTACTCATCCAGCGCATCGATTTGCTTTTGTAAGTCCGTGCGCTTGTCACCAGGCTTAACGGGCTTCTTAGATTTCTTCTTCTTCTTTTTCGAAGATTTTGACGGCTGACCATGAGCGCTTGAACTGCCACCATCGGTCTTCGGAATCGGTCGTGGCTTCAACATCTCTTCAATAACCTGCGGTTCCAAGGGGTTCTTCCACTTGACCGCTGGACAGGTCTGAAGATCATTTAGCATTCTCCTCGTTTTAGCTGATAATACAACCTCCCAGGGAGTTTCTTCTATAACAGAGCATGTTGCCCCCGGCGTATTCGTCCCCTTAGAGGTGTGGGGCTGCGGAGGATTCACCTTCCATTTGTCAGATAGCGCAAATTTGCCTTGACGGTACTGGCTCTCAAGCCAATTCTTGAAAACGTAGCAATCCTCAATTGGATAGCCTAGCACTCGATGATAAGGGCAGTAATTGGGCTCGTTGACGTCACTCGGTTGTGACGGACGTTTTGGATCTGGCAGATTTATGAGCCTGTTGCGCAATGCCAGCTCGAATAGCCTCCTTGTTTTATCACGAGGGAACGAGTAAGCACGTCCCATCCTGTCCTCAAGGGGTACGTATGGGCGCGTATTGTTTGGACGAGCAACCGGCTTCGAGTCGTTCGGTTGTTGTTGGGCATTAGCGACGATGATCGCTTTTCCCTTTCCTTTATCGTTTCGGGGGTCCGGCTTCGGGAGAGGGGGTTTATGGCCCATCTGGTCCATCTGCGCTAATTTGTCGATCAAAGCCTGGAAGGAAGTCGGCTTGAAGAACATCATGAACTGTGAGATGGTTGCTTGTGGATCGAGGGTTCCAACAAACATTCCCACCGCTGGAGCTTCTTCTATGCGTTGTTCACACTTCGACCATAGATTTCGCCACCGTATAGCGTACTGAACCCATGTCTCGCCGGGTTTTACCCTGGCATTGATCAGTGCCGTCATCGGGGTACGCTCACTGGCACTTGCAAAGCGTTGGGTGAAGAGTAGCTCCATCTCCGCAAAGGTTTTTATAGAGTCGTTGGGAAGCTCAGAATACCATTCAAACGCCGTATCAGATAAACTTCCAACAAACTGGCGAAGCAAAAGCTTGTCGTCGCCGCCGGTATTACCGCAAAGAGCCCTGAATTGGGCCACATGTTGATGGGGATTGCCGGTCCCTTTGTAGACATGAAACTTGGGGATTGTGTAGCCCGGCGGGTACCTGATTTGGTCATACCAGCCTGGATACGGTCGCCCCGGTTTCACGACGTGTCCGGCTGCTTCTGCCGCATGATGAACCCTTATTTGCTGGGCTATGTATTCGTCCAGATCAGTCTTAGAGATTGTATCCTCTTTAGCTGTTGATAGAACGGGCTGAGGGTTTGATGTTTCTCCCTTATCATCCCCAAGGACAATCGGGGGTTCTTCAGTTAGGGGATCTGGTTGTATCATCATCCCTATCATGTCCTGGAAGAGGAGGCCCATACGCTGTATATTGGCTGCTTGTTCAGCAGCCTCTTTGTCTCTCTTTTCCAGTATTCGGCGGAGGAACTCAGCGTCGGTCTCCTCCTCTTGGCGTTCATCTAAGGACGTCTCAGGATTCTCTTTTGGCCCCGTGAGTGCAGCCATTGTAGTCATCATCTCCTGGAGCTTTTGTTGCTGCTCCTGAGACTTGGTCACTGACCGGGTAAGCGGTCGGTGGCCCGTAGAAGTACGACTTTCTTCCTTTTCCGAAGCCATATAGACCGTATGAACTGTTATGCCCCCTGACTTGGGGCGTTTAGGTTCACCGCTTTTAAACTTTGTCAGTGTCATGGGAGCTTTTTCTGGCCTCTTCCTTTTATGGACCTTTGAGGTTGAAGGAGCCGTTGAAGCGGGAATTCTAGCATTTGTCGCCCCCTGCTGTTTAATGGGGCGGTTCTTGTCTTTTTCCGCCTTTGCCCTTTTCTGGCGACGGAAGTGGTCTGAGTCAATCACGGAGTCTTGAACCCTCCGCCAAACTTTATAAATTTTTGACGACAGACGTTGAGGGGGCTGTTCCTGCTTCGTCTCCGGAACTTTTTCCATGGGCGGAGGAGACCTTTTCAATGTAGCAACCGGAGAGTTCTTTCTCACCTTCCTCAGCAATTCGAAGCTGTTCCCAGTTGGAACAGC
Source organism: Agapanthus africanus (assembly GCA_030015575.1). NCBI lineage: Eukaryota > Viridiplantae > Streptophyta > Magnoliopsida > Asparagales > Amaryllidaceae > Agapanthus > Agapanthus africanus. Next base: position 7,566,101 of record CM057348.1, on the reverse strand, counting down.
AGCATTGACCTCCACCGCTGGAGCAGGTGGGGTTAGCCCTGAGGGGGAGTTGCCCCCCTGCTTTCCTTACTCGCTGCCAATGGCGACGTCGCGCACGACGAGCCGTTGGGACTGGCTCGGAAATCGAGATAGTTTCTTGTTGCCCCCTGTTTGGGTGTGGGGTAACTGTCAACGTCAGCCTATCGAAGACTGATGCTTTTTGACCAACTGGGGGAGGAGTGGGAACTGTCAATCTTGTGAAGACCGACTCTCTGATGGGAGGAGCCGCTTTAACGACTTCCAAAGCAGCGGCCGTTGCCCTCTTTGGGGCGACCACTTTATAGTTCTGACCTAGCCTGCTGAAAACGGAGGCTGTCGGATTAGTAGTGGGCGACCTGTTGACAGGGGTCATGGTAGCGGTAAGCCGGTCAAATACCGACTTCTTGTTCGCTTCTGGTGCGGGTATCGGCATAGAGAAGCTTGCAGGGGGGACCATGGTCCCGAAAAATAGGCCGGTGGTGGCCTGGGTCACCTGCTCTACCGGCAGAGTAAGGAAAGAGGCCGCTTGGGGCCCATATGTTACACCTCTCGGTGAGGTGGAGCGTTCGTTGCAGTGGTGCTTCGCGCATTTGGTGCAATGGGAATCCATGGATGCTTGAGTTCTGCGCCAGACAAAAAACCAAATCTTAGCAATTTGAAATCCGAAGACAACCATTTAACAAACCGCGATGGGTTCGCGAAGACGACACACGAAGTGTGGAGTGGAAAGAGGAAAAGGTCCCACCGGGCGTGCCAGAATCTGTTCCCCTCCGAACGGCGGCCTGGACTGCGCGTCCGTGCCTGAGTTTCGGGGCAGATGCTATTTGGTTTTATCCGTCTATCTCTCCGAAAATGCCAAGTTGATTTATGGCACCGTGTATCAGAGGTTTAGACGGATGCGGCCGATATAGCAGACTTCGTCAGATTCCCCCTCAGGGTGAGGGGTTTTTGATTGTGGGGACGCTCTTCCCTGCAGGCGCAAGCCCCTGCAGTTAATTACGCTACCGCATCGCGGTAACAACTTTCTCCTTCTCCAGAATTTCACTTCGTGTCGTGTATGTTTGTTTTATTTGTGGTTGCCCGTGGATTGTATACGGAGACTGAGTAATGTCGTCGCCCGTAGGACGTGGATTAGTCCAAATCCGTGTTTGCTTAGATTTGGGTTTGGTGTTTTCAGTTTAAGGATGCATTAGTCGCGTTGCGGCTAAGATCAGCTTAAACGTTCGTCAAGGATACGTTAGTCCTGTTTTGGACTAAGATCGACTTGACGTAGTGATTGATTTAATTATCTGGCCGTCGGGACTCGTCACCTCTCTAACGTCGTTGAGGGATTACAACGACAGGCGTCAGAGGAGTTCAGAGATGTACCCTTGAACCAAAGTTGATGTGGAGTTTTATTGTTTATTTAAATATCTAAGGACACATTAACCACATTTGGGGCTAAGATCAACTTAGGCGGGACCGTTTAGATCCGACGAAAGAGCATTCGGGCTCTATTGCGCCAGTTTAGGGACGTGGTGGTCCGTCGCCAGTTTAGGGACGTGGTGGTCCATTGTTAGTTTAAGGACGTTTCGGTCCGTCGCCAGTTTAAGGACGTAGTGGTCCATCATTAGTTTAAGGACATTTCGGTCCGATATTAGTTTAGGGACGTCTCGGTCCGATGTTAGTTTAGGGACGTTTCGGTCCATTATTAGTTTAAGGACGTTTCGGTCCAATGTTAGTTTAGGGACGTTTCGGTCCATTATTAGTTTAAGGACGTTTCGGTCCAATATTAGTTTGTGGTTGTTGGAACCCGTCACCTCTTTGACGTCGTTGAGGAATTACAACGATGGATGTCAAAGGAGTTCGGAGATGTACCCTCAAACCGGACGTGAATTGATTTAGGAGAGCCATTTTGCTCAGTCAATTTAATTTAAGGACTTATGGCCACGATTGGGCTAAGTCCATTTCAACACTTTATTTGCATTGCATTTTTTTTATTTAGGCTCTACCCACAAAAGATATAGAGTATCAGTTTATTTTGGGCTCTGCCCATTTGCAAAGTATCTACTTCGTTTGGACTTTGCCCCTTTTTAAAATGCATAGCATTCTGAATATTTTGTTTGGGCTCTGCCCATTTATAAATGATGCAAAGCATCTGTTCTTGTTTGGGCTCTGCCCCTTAAAATAATGCATTTGCGCTTTATTGAGCCTGTTAGGCCTTCTCTTAATTGGGCTTGGCCCTTTTTAATGCATCTGCGCTTTGCGCTAAGTAATGAGCGCAAGTCCATATGGTGATGACACGTGTCATGCTCTGATGAGCGCAAGCGCACTAGCGCAGTGCAATGCGCTGTTGCGCTGCTGACACGTGGCGCGCTCTCAGCGAGTTGCGCCAATTCCACAGAGCAAAGCTCTATCTTGAGGGCGCTTAGCGCAAGTGGTTTTATGGCCGACACGTGGCGCTCTCTTAAGAGCGCAGCGGCGCAACTTGGAAGTGCAAAGCACTAAGAATCTTTTTAGATTCAAGAAGGGAAGTGCGAAGCACTGTTTAAGTTCTTGATCTAAATTAGATCAAAGAAAAATAAATTTCTTCTTTATTCGAAGAAACAGAGGTTCATAAAAGTGCAAAGCACTATTCTTTTATTATTTTTTTATCGTTTTTAAAGAACCGAAGGTTCACAAGAAGTGCAAAGCACTGTTTTCTTTTTTATATAAAGATCATTGATCTTATATTTTTTTAGACTAATGGTCTTTTAGAAGGAATTTCTTCTAATCCATGAAGGTTCTTTACCTTTTTCTTGAAATCTTCTCGGAGTTCTTTCTGTTTAAAGTTCTTGAATTCTCAAGAAAAAACTCGATGCCTTTGAATTGAGGCTTAGGGTCCTTTTTATAGTGTTCACAAATTCGTTAAATTTGTTAAAGAGATCATCCTCTGAGTGATTTGGGGAATTTTCCCCACCGTTGGATCTTTGATCCAAGGGCTTCTGCTTTGCAGAAGAAAATCTTCTTGTTTTAACAAGAACAGAAAAGATTTCTTAAAAATCTTAATTTAGTTTGGCGCAGATGCCCCAGCGCGTGACACATGTCACGCAGCGCAGAGCGCAGCGCAACTGCGCTAGCGCATCTGCGCTGACACGTGTCGCGCAGCGCAGAGCGCAGCGCATCTGCGCTAGCGCATCTGCGCTGACACGTGTCGCGCAGCGCAGAGCGCGGCGCAACTGAAGCGTTGCTTCAGGCAAATAGAGCTCTGCTCTGATTGGGCGCGTCTTCTTGGGCGCAGAGCTGATACATCTGCGCCTGACACGTGGCGCATTGCGCTCGGCGCAGAGGATCTGAAGCGTTGCTTCATTTATTAGAGTTTAAATTTTGGAGAATCAGAAGCGCCGCTTCATCTCCTCTTTTCAAGTCAAACTTGTATTCCCGAAATCATAATTTCCCGGGGCTTGGAAATAACTCCGCTGCGCACAGAATTTTCTGTGTTTGGATCTATATATAACTCGAGGCCAAGCCTTTCCTTTCCTCACCTTTGGAGAACTTCTTTAATCATGGCTTGCAACCGTCCGCACGCCCGCCGACAACCGTGGGAAGTGCCGATCCAGGACATCGTTCCCCGTTTTGCTGCGCGCTTGGTGGACTCCTCTCTTTCAGATGAACAATGCGATGCCGCCATGTACGAGCTTTCGACTCGTGTGGGGTCTCCTTTGCCTCCGAATTCTATTTGGCTTCGGATGATCCTTGCCTCGGTGCTCGCCGACATTCCCCCCTTTCCGGCGGAGATGTCCTCGGCAGTACTTGATGTGGCCGAGGATAAGATTGAGAGCTTTTTCGAAGCGCTCTTGATCACCAAAGCCCTGAGGGACTTCTCCTTCTACTTACTGAGCCAGATACGGGCTCGTCGAGTCGTCATCGCCACTTTTTCCCAGGAGTGCGGCGTCGACCGTTGGATGGCTACCCCTCGGGAAGATCGCCGTTTCGACGTGATGGAGAAGGCGGAGAGGGAGCTGAATAATTTTCTTTTCCTTTTTGTGAACCCTTGTCTCTCTGATCCCGTATTCGGTGATCTTTTTTAAATTTAATAATAAATAAATGTTTTGATTAAGTATTTTATTATCTGTTAAGTGTTCTTTTTACTTGAGCTTCTTTGTTGTGCTTGTGCATCGTATTTTAATTTGCTGTTATCAAGTGCATGTAATTTTGCATGGCTAAATTGCCTTTGGCACTTAGCCCCTTTTTCTGCGCTAGCGCATCTGCGCTGACACGTGTCGCGCAGCGCAACTGTGTTGCCACGTGTCGCACAGCGCAGAGCGCAGCGCGGCGCTTCCTTTAACAGAGCCTTGCTCTAATTGGGCGCGCTGCGCTAATGTATCTGCGTTGGACACGTGGCGCGTCGCGCGCAGCGCAAAGGATCTGAAGCGTTGCTTCCTTTAAACAGAGCTTTGCTCTGATTGGGTGCGCTGCGCTAATGTATCTGCGCTGGACACGTGGCGCGTCGCGCCCAGCGTAAAGGATCTGAAGCGTTGCTTCCTTTAAACAGAGCTTTGCTCTGATTGGGTGCGCTGCGCTAATGTATCTGCGCTGGACACGTGGCGCGTCGCGCGCAGCGCAAAGGATCTGAAGCGTTGCTTCCTTTAAACAGAGCTTTGATCTGATTGGGTGCGCCTTCTTGGGCGCTGCGCTGATGTATTAGCGCCAGACACGCGGCGCGTTGCGCCTGAGACTTGAAGCGTTGCTTCAAAAATTTAAATTTTGAATTCAAACAGAGCTTTGCTCTGATTGGGCGAAACAAATGCCCCCCCACCGTTGCGCTCACGTGGCGCACACGTGAGTGCGACGGTGGCAACCCCTCCTGACCGTTGGATTGAGGGGGAATTCCAAGAGGCGCAAGCGCCTTATAAATAGGGCCTTTTAACCCTTAGAAAATCTCACCATTTTCTTAGATTTAGATTTTCAGAGCTCTGCTCTTTGCTTAAGAATTTCAGAGCTTTGCTCTTGTTTTCAGAACTCTAGAGCTTTGCTCTTATTTCCCAAAGTTTAGAAAACTTTAGGTAATAATTAATTTTAAAATTAAGTTAAGTTAATTTAAATCAATTTTAACCAATAGAGCTCTGCTCTCATGGATCTTTTGATCTGAAGAAATTCCTTTTGGGGTTTCATTAACAGAGCTTTGCTCTCACAAATCCATAGATCTACAGAGATCTTATTCATGGGTTCTAACCCATGAACAGAGCTTTGCTCTTTGAATCAAATGTAGATCTTTTAGATCTGAAACAAATGAAGAATTTTTCTATAAGCTTTCATGGATCTTTTTTTTTTTAGGATTCCAGAAATTTTAATTTTAAATTTCTTTTCAAAAACTTTCTTTTTGATGGAATATTATAGAGCTAAGCTCTTTCTTAAGGAATTTTAATTCTTTTGAGACCAGAATTTGACAAGTGTCACTCTGTGACAGAGCTTTGCTCTGAAAGAGGAGATTCTCTCCTTGTCTCTAGGGATTCTTTCCCCCCTTTTTTATTATGGGAATGTTCCCCCCAAGGACCAACTGACAATCTCATCCAATGATGAGTTTGTCTTCTTAATTGACGTATTGTCATTTAGATTTTGTGGGTCCCTCTTTGGTCCCCTACTCACTGCACTGTGGTGCGGTGTAATTAATTAATTTTGATTTTAATTTAATTAATGCATTTTCTTCTTTCAATGTCAAACGGTGGGATTACAACATTGACGGCTACATTGCTCTTTTTGCAGCGATCATGTCTGAAGACACTTCATTCCCGTTTGTCCGCTCGGAGGAGGGATTTCCAGAGGCGCCTTTGGACCGTGAGGTCCTGGCCATGATCAAGGCATATGACCCGGAGTACAAGAAACTCTACCTTTGGGGGTTTGGTATAACCAGATTATTATGGGTCGACGCAGCTTCACTTGCGCGGTGCCGTCAGAACCCATCACGGCAATTCATTATGCTAACCCACCTCCAGTGCAGTATGCCGTGGAGATGATAGACTGGACTGCGAACAGCTTTCTTCATCCCGCTATGGATGCGGTCCCGGTTCAGCGTCCTATGGTTTTGGACATCCTAGGACGCCGTATTTGTCAGGGAGAAGCACGACCCTGGGGGCAATCATATAACCTTGGTTTGATTCCCCGCCACCCAATTGGATATCTGCCGTGGGCCCGGTACATCCTGTCGACGAGGAAGTCGCAGTTGATAAGACTAGGACTGTATACCGCGGTCTACGTCTCTCTTTTTCAATATCCTATGCTCCCCACTTGGTGGTTCAAGGCTTTCTTGGAGCAATGGAATATTCCGACCCACACTTTCCTTGCCATGGATCCGGAAGTGTCCATTTCCTTGGAGGAATTCGCGGAGGTATCCGGCCTACCAGTCATGGGGGAACACTATGAAGAGCTGCTCCCGACAGATGAATACGTCTTCGGTGCTAAGCCGATGGTAAGGGGGATTACGTCGGAAAATGCCGTTCAACACCAATTCCCAAGCCTGATCAAGGTGTTGAACATCTACGAGTCCCTTTTCATCGAACACGGGAGCCGAGGAGTTAATTTTGAGGACTTCATTGCTCGCTTCCTCCGTCCTAGCGTCATTTCGCCAGGAGCCGTCAAATCTGCTATTCTGGATGATCCTTTTGGTCTAGGTTTGGCTAACCTGCCGACGAAGGAAATAGACCAAAAGGCTTTCTTCCTCCCAGACTTTCCTACCATATCTTTCGCGGAGATTGCAGTCCCTGGGATGGATGAGGAGGCCTTTTTCTTAGGATTTCTCGGGCTGTGGCTGAGTTGGTTCGCGATCCCAATGCATTCTCATCGCATGCGGCCCTCTGTCTTTTATCCAGCCCATCGCATGGTCATTGGGGTAAAAGTGGCCGTGGGGATTGCCGGCCTGGCGCACCTATATCATGGCCTCAGCCGAGCAGCGGATGCCAATGAGCCCGGGGCACTGCACGTGGTCTTCCCGATGCACTACTTTGCATCGTGGCTCGAGTTACACACGGCGGGTGTCTTTGGTATGCATAAAAGGCCTTCATTCTTTGACAAGTGCGGTTTCCCTCGCGTTTTACATCTGATTGGCTCATCAATCGTGACCCCTTCACCACGGGACGCCAGGGGTTTACTGCTTCGCCCTCACACCGTTGGAGTCGGGATGTCCTTTATTGATAAGGTATTAACCATTGGGAAGGCATCCACCACTGCGGTGCGACCATTACAGGACTCCTTCAAGGATGGAGCTTCAGTGTTGACGGCCCGGGAGATCCTCCATTTGTATTCTATTAGACCGGGTTTCCTAGTCTTCAGGCAGGGCGGTGCAGCAGTCTTTATGAGATATAACCCGCATCGTTTTGCCCGACAACTGGGTTACGATCAAGGGGTACCCTTAGAGGCTTTCTTATTGGAACCTGCTGTAAATGAAGAAGGGATGGAGAACGCGTTACACCATTTCATGCGACTGAACACGGGTTCTCGTTTTTTCATTAGCCCGCCGGTCTGTGCTCCACGACTCCTTAATGTATATAAAGACTGGTACAATCATGCGACGGGGGCTGTTATAAAGGAAGAGAGGCGAGTGTTGATTGACCGTAAAGAAGTACCCCCCGGTACCAATCGTAACGCTCCCTTGGCACCAAGGATCCTGGTGGTCCCTCCTCTAAAAGATGCTGGGGGCAGACCATTACGTGCGCAAAGTCCTCCACGTGAGCTGCCGCTCCCCGATATCACAGACGCACCTACCGCACCCCGTGCTTCAGTGGAGGCAGTGGTTGTACCCTCGCCAGAGTCTGGCGTGGGTGCGGACATCGGGACTCGTCGCCCCAAAGCGGCTGCTAAACGGAAGTCGATCCCCCGCGAGCCTAGGGTTGGAGGGCAAAAGAAAAAGAAGTCACTCTTTGCTGCGGACGTTGCGTTCGGCCAGGAACCTCATGCTCCCTATTCCGAGGGTCTGCTCGAATATGGGACTAACGCCGGGTTGGTGATGCCGCCGCCGGACGATACAGACTTGGAGGCTGCTCTTAGAGCTTCGGCATGGCTGGTGAAGCGTGACGCGTGGCTGGCTAAGCTTGCGCAATCAGGTAACTACTAGTCACTTTTTCTTTATTGCAACGTATTTTCTTCGTTATTTCATTATTTTTGACTAACGCTTTTCTTTCTTTTCTTTCAACAGGCATCACCGATGAAGAAGCCATTGCCGCTTCTTTGAAGACCTTTCAGGAGGAGGAACGTGCCAGGGCATCTGTGGGCCTTAGTAAGTCTCGACTCATCGAATTTTTCATTTTCCTTACGTTATGGTCGATCTAACCTTTCCATTTTAATTGCAGGGACCTCAATGCCGCTCCCTCCTAGCGACGCAGATGTTCTACCAGCGGCCGATGTTCCTGTTTCCTCTGGGACACCGCAGGAGGCTCATCTCGGAGAGCCGATGAGAGATGCCTTAAAGGCTCTGGAGGCATCCCTAAATGAAGACGATGATGCCTTGAAGGAGGCATCACGGAGGTCCCTCATGACCGCTCGGGAGGAGAGGAAACGGTTGAGGCGTGAGGCGAAGGCGCGCAGGGCTGCCTTGGCTATGGGAGCGGGCCCTAGCACCGTTCCTCGAGCTGATACTCCCTCTGAAGAGCCCCTGTCGCCCTGTCCACTGCCCGCAGAGAGGTGGCACGTGCAGCTCGGAGCGCGAACGGTAAATCCGCCTCAGGTAATGTTTCTCTTGGAGATTTTGTTATAAGTATCTTAATGTCGTTTGTCCTTACATCTCTCATCTTGCAGGACCAAGACCGATCGAGGGGGAGGCGGAAACCGTCAATCTTGAAGGGACAGAGGGGGCAGTACCTGCCGAACTCGAGCCGACGGTGGGCAACGTCGTTGTGGCTTTGGAGCTTGGGGTAGAGGTTGAGGGGCCAGCAGCCGATAAGGTCATGGATGCCGAACCCGAAGTGGTGGCAGATGATGTGATCATTATAACTGAGCCCAGAGTGGCGGCGAATGAGGCGCTCGAGACCGGTGATCCCCCGGCGATGGTGGACGATACAACCGCCACTATTGAGCCTGAGATGGTAGTGGGCGAGGTGGCCACGATTCCTGAAGACGAGCCAACCGCTCCTTCTCTGGAATCTGGCAATACTCCAGTCATAGCTCTTCCCGTCTACGGTCCTCCGCCGTCTCCCGGTCTTGCGAGCACGAAGACGGTCCCCATTGAATCGGGCGATGAGGCCACAGGCGGTGGTCTCATGTCGATAGAGGAGGGAGTCGTCTTTGTTTCCGCCGGGAGCTCCTCAGGTACACCTTAAGTTGTTGTTTTTATTTGCTTTACAATCTTTTCTGACAAGTTCATTTTTCGTAATGCAGGTGCAGCTAGTATTGATGCCCCACTACTTGAGGGAGCTCCTTCCACGACTGCCTTGGCGATGGTTACCCCTCAGCCCTCTCTTACACCGTCAAAGATGTTGGAAGGTATGAGTTTGCAACTTACTAAACCCATCTTTCCAACGTATAATCCATATACTATATTCACATTGTTGTGTCTTTCAGGAGTTCTTTTTGACCATTTGTATCAAGTGTTGGTCCCACACTTCTCCTTTTCATCTGAACTCGCCTCTCCCTCTGGTGGCGCCGGTGAGTACTGTTCCTGATTGATATCTTTGTTTTTCCAGTGGTAGAATTATTTCTAACTCTCTCTTGTCTTAACTGCAGTGTTACAAATCGAAGGGGGAGAAGACAGATCGGTTGCGCTACCGGCCCTTCCGTCCTTGCCACCTACTCCCACCGGTATAGTAATTATCTTGTCAATGATTTTCTCCATATCTATTGGATCGTCATCTAATCACATTTTGTCTTTTTCAGCTGTCGTTTCAGTCTCAGTGCCTTTTGAGTCTCGTATTACAATACTGGGCGGCCCTTCCCAGCGACGTCCGTCTTCGAAAGGTGCCGCAAATAGTTTGCGCATGCTGAGCGACTACATCGAGAAATTCGACATCGAGGCTCCGGTGTCTGCTGAGGATTTCGCCACGACGGTTAACCCGATGTTGGCGATATTTGCTACCTTCCATGACGAGGGTGCTGTCGCTTCTTGGGTTAACTATTGTCGGGAAATCGAGGCTTGCCTTCATCAGCTAGAGTCAATGCGCCTGTCCCCTGAGACTTTGGCCTCGGGCACTCAACGGGGAGCGTGGCTCGAGCAAAGCGCTTCTCATTTCCGTCATCTGGAACAAGAAGTGGTTTTGAGGCTGAAGGAGTGCCAAGAATCTTCAAGCAACGCTGCTCGCCTGCGAGCTGAAGTTGAGACGAACGCCGCTGAGGTAAAGGCCGTCTTCGAGGGCCTTCTGGAGCGCATCTCAAATGGGCTGAGACTGAAGCGGGCACTCGATATTGCCGAGCGTGACATCGCAGGCCGTGAGGCTGCTCATCAGGCCGTCAGGGACCAGCTTGCCTCCGTCGCACAGCAACGGGCCCAAGTGGAGGCGGAGTTGGCAGTGGTGGCCAATCGGGAAAAGGCATGGAAGGAAGTGTGCGAGCAATTGCTGGATCTGTGCAAGACGCTTCCTTCTCAGTAATTTTCCTTGTATCGTTGGTATTTGTAACATATATGTATATCTTGTATTCTTTAGTACGATGTATCCTAAACTCAATCAAATTTTATGAATGAAGGATGCATATTTTTGTAATGCCTTGTGTCATTTCTCCGTCTTTTCTTTCTTTTATTATCAGCACATCATCTTAGCGAACATGGTTGACGGATAGTAGGGCACGCATCTTGACTTTCCTAATAATCAGCGATGGCTTAGGTCGCAGGTTCAGATCTGCTGCCTAAGACTTTTCAACTCCATAAGCCGTGAGGGTCTCATAGAGAATTTTCTCCCTACGGATCGAGAGGATCTCGTAGGTGGGTTTTCTCCTTAGGAATCGTGAGGATTCCTAAGTGTGGTTTTCTCTTATAAGTCGTAAGGATCCTACAAGAGAGTTTTTCCCTCTTACGGGTCGAGAGGACCCACCAGCGGTTGTTTCCCTCCTCATCGAAATTCGACTTTGGAGAGTGAGACCCGTGAATAGTATGCAAGAGACCATTTAGGATTGACTTGCAGGATCCCATTGCCCCTCTTACGAGTCGAGAGGGCTCGTAGGCGGTTGTTTCCCTCTTTGTCGAGAATCGACTTCAGAGAGTGAGACCCGTGAATAGTATGCAAGAGACCATTTAGGATTGACTTGCAGGGTCCCATTGTTCAGGAAGTAAGTTTTTTGAATCCTTACTGCCCGAGATGTGAGTCAAAGAAGCTCTCGTCACGGAGTGTTTGTATCCGTGAGTTGAGTATTTTGCTAGGGGTTATTTGTTTCCCAAGCGCCAAGGATTATTTGTTTCCTTGGGGTTTGAAACGAGTCGAGGGTTCCCACGGAGGCGCTCGTGGCTCTGCGAGTCGACGCGGATCAGAAGGCTCTCGTCAAGGAGTGTTTGTATCCGCGAGTTGAGAAGTTTTGCGAGGGATTATTTGTTTCCCAAGCGCCAAGGATTATTTGTTTCCTTGGGGTTTGAAACGATTCGAGGGTTCCTACGGAGGCACTGGTGGCTCTGCGGGTCGACGCGGATCAGAAGGCTCTCGTCAAGGAGTGTTTGTATCCGTGAGTTGAGAAGTTTTGCGAGTGATTATTTGTTTCCCAAGCGCCAAGGGTTATTTGTGTCCTTGGGGTTTGAAACGAGTCGAGGGTTCCTACGGAGGCACTGGTGGCTCTGCGGGTCGACGCGGATCAGAAGGCTCTCGTCAAGGAGTGTTTGTATCCGTGAGTTGAGAAGTTTTGCGAGGGATTATTTGTTTCCCAAACGCCAAGGATTATTTGTGTCCTTGGGGTTTGAAACGAGTCGAGGGTTCCTACGGAGGCACTGGTGGCTCTGCGGGTCGACGCGGATCAGAAGGCTCTCGTCAAGGAGTGTTTGTATCCGTGAGTTGAGAAGTTTTGCGAGGGATTATTTGTTTCCCAAGCGCCAAGGGTTATTTGTGTCCTTGGGGTTTGAAACGAGTCGAGGGTTCCTACGGAGGCACTGGTGGCTCTGCGGGTCGACGCGGATCAGAAGGCTCTCGTCAAGGAGTGTTTGTATCCGTGAGTTGAGAAGTTTTGCGAAGGATTATTTGTTTCCCAAGCGCCAAGGATTATTTGTGTCCTTGGGGTTTGAAACGAGTCGAGGGTTCCTACGGAGGCACTGGTGGCTCTGCGGGTCGACGCGGATCAGAAGGCTCTCGTCAAGGAGTGTTTGTATCCGTGAGTCGAGGAGTTTTTTGTTGAAGTCATGGGCTTCTTCGGTTGAAATGAACCGTTGAGGTTTGGCTTCGTCGTTTGACGGAATCCGCTGGGGAAGTATGGTTCCTTCTTTGTTTACGCCCTTGGATTGTATACAGGGATCGATGTGATCTCAACTGTAGGGCTAAAGTTTTATCATTTCTTTTTTTATTTTATTTTATTTCCGCGATGCTCTATCATTTCAGCTTTTATATCGCGAAGGTCGCGATTGCCCAATCATTTCGGCTATTTTTCGCGGTGCCCAATCATTTCGGCTATTTATTTTATTTTTACTCGTTGCTTTTTATTACGAGTTGCCCAATCATTTCGGCTGTTTTGCATGCATATATTTTACTTGCTGCTTTTTATTGCAAGTTGCCCTATCATTTCGGCTATTTCGTATGCATGAGCGGCCTACTGGCTTTTTGCCGTAAGCCTGAAATTAGACACCGATTTTGGCATCAGCACCGCTGCAACTGGGATATTGCCAAGAGCGAATCATCATTTGCCTCCGTCGATATCGAACAAAGGTGGCTTAGCGAACAGGGTTAAGGCGCTGTCGACTAAGGCTTTTAACTTCATGAGCCGTAAGGATCTCACAAAGGTATTTCTCCCTGCAAGTCGTGAGGATCTTGTAGGTGTATTTTCTCCTTAGGAATCGTGAGGATTCCTAAGTGTATGTTCCTCTGTAAGTCGTAAGGATCCTACAAGAGGGTTTTCTCCTTATAAGTCGAGAGGACTTATAAGGGTTATTCATCATGCGAGCATATCCCCAGTCTCGGATGAGACTCGATTAGGGGAAATGTTTATTCACGCCCGTGGATTGTATACAAGGGTCAATATTGAACCACTTGTAGGGCAATCTTAGAAGTTGTGGGGGTTGCTTAAGCACAGGTTTAGGTCTCTGTAACTTAAGACTTTCAAATCTTATGAGCCGTGAGGGTCCCATAAGAGAGTTCTCCTTACGAGTCGTGAGGATCTCGTGAGTGTATTTTCTCCCTAGGAATCGTGAGGATCCCTAAGTGTGTTGCTCCCTTGTGAGTCGTAAGGATCTCACGCGGGTGGTTTCTCCTTACAAGGTCGAGAGGACCCTATAAGTGTTCTTTAACGAAGTTGCGCCCTTTCGGGTTTTCACAAACATTCGCCGGTAGTCCCTGCTGTTTTTACTCACGGAGCCCTTTCGGGTTTTCATCCGTGCCCTTTTTTGCTTATGGACATACCGTTTTTATTTTATTTTATATATATTTTTTTTTATCTTGTCAGCCTAAAGATGCTGCGGTATTATTTTAAAGACGTTTCGGTCTGATATTAGTTTAAGGACATTTCGGTCCATCACGGAGAAGGCCAGCCACTGCTTATAAAGTTCTAGCTTGGGAAGATAGCGAGCGGACATAGTCGTCGTCATCCATCATTGACCTAGGCTGTGACACATTAAGCGTAATATTTCTTTAGGAAGCGACCGTTTATCGGCCTGAAAGGCCTTTCACCGTGCATGTCCATGAGTAGATAGGCCCCACCCTGGTAGACTTTATCAATGATGTACGGTCCTTCATAGTTTGGTTCAAACTTTCCC